>OW799224.2:9992321-14992321 GCA_941918905.2 Xestia sexstrigata
GCAAAAATGTCTGTTAATCAATATAAAACGATTTTCATCCAACAAAAAACAGTTGTTGAATCATGACAACAAAACACCAAAAATGATAATTTCCCTCCCAAAACAATAAAGTCATCAAGGTACACAAATTAAAACAGCAAACCGTATTCAACCTACATACCTCGGAAACAAGCGTTAATCAATTACCAGATTTTATGTCCAAATTAAATAAAAATTCCCATACGAGTGTTCACGACAGAGGTCGGGAATGCAAATGTCGCCCGACAGCCTGAATAAGCAATGACAACGTTCGATTATAGAAGGATGAATGACTTTAAAAAAAGAACATGACGGACGCTTTTGATTCGTTATCGAATTATCTTTATTGGCTATTTGATATGACACTCGGGAGTTTAATTGATTGTCGTTGCGATTTGATTAAAGCGTTTTGTACTCTGGTTGAAGTATCTATTTTAGAGTTTCAAATACTTTCTCTCATAACGGTCAAAGAACCTACAACTTCTACCAATTTAACTGTGCAGGCGAGAAAATAAAGAACTATAATTAATGTGCCAAGTTTGACACATCGATTCAAATTTTCTTGACATGCAACCAACTTAAACTGCACAATTAAAGTGTACATAGTAGTTTTGCTTACGTCTTGAACATGAGCTATGGGCTTAAGTGACACGCGTCTACTGACAGCGCTTGCGGAGTAAACATATAAAAATGTTAAAAGGGAACAGGGCCTGCAAGAAATCTCGGTACCTGTGTAATAAGTGATCACCCATCCACAGAACAACCCAGGCAAGCGCGGCTTAACCTAAAAATTAACCCGAGGGGCTGTTATTATTTAGCTTTACAAAAGTCAAAAATGTATTGGATTGAAATAATCTACAAAACTATATAAGTCTTTTGACGCCATTTTTTAAGTTTTTAGTTTAAGTTAGTTTGGTTTGTTTTAATAGAATTCGAAATAATGTTCTTATTAAATAAAAATAAAGATTTGTAGGTCCTGTATATCAATCCGGTTGAAAGTTGTTTGTACAAAATAATACAAAACGATTAGATAATACCCAAAGTTTGACTTCTTCCTTAAAATAAGTCTGATTACATAATCTGGTCCCACCAGTTAACTATTCCTTATCAATGCTTACATTACTCAACTGGGCGCAAAAAGATAACAAAGAAATTTAAAATGCACGGCGCTAATAATGTTCAAAGATCTTGATTCATGACAAAATAAACAAAGATACGGAAGTAATAAAAATACAGAAAATGAACTAAGCGCCTGTGCTTTATCCGGTAGCAATCGTACTTTTTATTCTTACAACACTTTGCTGCAACTTATTGCTGTACAAAAAATGGCAGGAGCTTAAAGATTAATATTGCTTATTTCATTGGTTTTTGAGCGTTTTTATTGTTCATAATATTGTAAGAATTTTTAATGGTAAACCAACAGATTCAATGAAGCTTAGTTGGAATAGCAGCTCTTCTTGAAAAAAAGGTTTATCACTGTTTATTAGCTGGGCCTTCACTTAGTTAAGTTTCCTTGATTCTTAGATTTCTATTTACATTATTAAGTTACCGGCAAAGGGGGTTTTTTATCACTTAGGATTTTCTCAGTAAAAACGTAGTCCGGATTCGTGCCGGCAACAAGCCCACATCTGTTTAATTGGGACTTAAAATAAGTTTTTCTGCTAAAACTCCCCACCATCAGTCAGTCGTTTTCAAATGTAATTCTACGTTTGTGGAGATTGCTAACTTACCCAATAAAAATAAAAACGAATATTGGAAGCTGGGCTCAGAAATGCTATCGTTATTTCTATACTTGTTGGTTAAAATACTTGGTGGTTATTCAACTGGCGAGTGCGCGCGAGTTTTCACCTTCCGTTTTTTTTTTTTTTGTCGTCAACTCGCTCGACGTTGAAAATCTGACGTAAAATACTTTAGATGTACAATCAGCTACATAAACTTCTTATAAAATATATGTACCCACTTTGAATATCTAGGATATTTTATGTGACTTGACTTTAAAATAATTTTCATTTGACTGTCCTTTATAACGTGCGACCGTGTTGACGACAAAATAAAAAAATAAAATCGTAAGGTGCCAACTCGCGCGCACTCGGGAGTTTCACAGTCGCCAGTTGACGAATAAGCCACTTGGTAGCACCAGTGGAAACTGGTAAGATCAAATGCGACTGAATCAGATGCAAAAAAGTAGTTGCAACTACCACCAGTGGGGACGGACCGGTGGGGACAGATCGGAATAAACCCTACACAAATACCTAACACAATACTGCCATCAATATTCATAAGCCCTAACTCTAACATAGTAATAAACTATGAAATTTGATGACGTCATAACTAATTCAAGTCGAACCAGTAAATTGAGCGTATAAATCGCTTTTAGTACAGCCAGCCGGTTGAATTTTGACTGAAATAGCAAATAACATAAATGTGGTTGGTAATCACAATTGGTCCAGTGTTCGATAGCGCTGCTGCTGAGCTATGAGGTCTTGGGTTCGATTACCTGATCAAGAAAATTGTTATTGGGATTTCCCATCGGGGATTTTAGCTTGGCTGGTGTCTATAGGCACGCCCTAGAGGGCGATTAACGTAACTGCTTAATTTTGCATATTTTTTGTGAAGTTAATAAAACATTAATCAGTCTATGACGTTCCCACTGCTGGGACACATGCATCTGTCTATGAGATCAGTATATCATAATCCACCTCCCCGGCCCGTATGTCTCTCTGAATACTGACAGCACAGATCAAAATACTTGGTACACCTTTGTCAAATCAAATCAATTTTATTTCTACTCTTAAAATCCGATACACCTGAAATATATTCACAAACGAAACAGAATAAAACTTCCTCTAAATCTACATAGAACTACACTTTACACAGACACATGACAAATCGAACTAAAACCAGGACGCCATTTTTCGTCCCCGAACCGAAAACCCAGGATTTATTACAGAAGAAAGTAGTTGAAAACGCGATTATTTATTTTCATTGTGTCTTATTAAAGCTGAACTAACCATAAAGTGGGAAAATAAACAAGGCTTTCAGGTGTGTTTATACGGGTTGAGTCTAGACTTGCTACTAGTCGCTTGCCTAATCGCACAAAGTAAGTCAAAAATGTTATGCGTCAGTGAAAGAGTTTAATACGTCCAAAAGCATTCGACGTTTTGGTATGGTGACCATGTAGGTACAAATGAAATCGCAAACTGCAAGCGGCTACTGCGGTACAACATAGCACAAAAAACAACTTTGAAATAGCAAACGATCGCCTTCCACTAAGCTCAACTCACTCGGTTTTAGTCATTGGCATGCGGTCAGTTGTCACACGGAAAAAGTTAAAAAGAACTCAAAGTTTACGTTTGAGATTTTATACCATGATCAAAATTATAAATATAATACAAATCATGCTTTAGAAATCGACCCATGTAAATACACCATAAGGGACCTCACAACTACGATTTTTGGCCGCAGAAGCTTCGACGAGGAAGAAAGATTGGTCACGTCCAACTTTGTTCAAGACAGCGGCCAGTCTTTTGTCTTTATCGTGTGGTTAGTGCCTAACCTGGAGTCAGAGTTTTTATGCCACCCATGGGCCTCTGACACAGCTTTACATTCTGTCGAGAAATATCTCTCAGGGATGCTGTTTTTCTCACGGTATTTCCTTCACCGCAGCAAGTGATAATTACCGATAAGTCCGAACTCGAAGCCTAGCATAATAATAATAAAACGTTTATTTCAGATAACTAAGATCCAATTTGTTAGTTGTACAATAACTTATAACTAGTGTTAGTAAAACAAACTTAATCTACTCGCCCCCTGCCTGACCCATGAATCGATGTATCAATACTCATGTGAGCATTAATACATCGATTCATGTACAGACAGTCAAGTCTGCTGGCTATCATATTCAAAACGCTGTTGCGACTAGCCCGTACTCTGCTCAGCATTGACGTGCACCGCTTGCGCAGAGTAGCGAAGAAGCAATCGATGCGCGCCTCAGCAAACATACGTGATGCACTACAGTGGCGGGGCAGCCGCAACATCGTTCTTAGCGCATTATTGTACTGTACCCGTAGGGCACTGTACGCTTTTTGAGTATAAACTGCCCACAGGCTGCAGGTGTAAAAAGATGTACAGAAGGCTCTGAAGAGAGTGATTTTTACTTCATTTGTACATCGGGCAAACCTGCGAGCAGCAAAACAAACAGCGCAGCCAAATTTGACTACCTATGACTTGGCAGCGGTCGTTCAAGCGACAAGTCGAGGTCTTAGCCACGTAGTGCGCAAGATCCCTTAGAAACAAAGCCACTAGCACAAACTGTTTTAAAAATTCACAACTTGGCTATGCGGCTTCCTTTCGAATACAGTCCAAACCTTTTATTTCCGTAGTTTCGGCCTCTAATTCACTTAATTCAGTGTACAGCAATGCAGACGCTCGGAATCGTATGTTCGTTCGTGACTGGAATCCGTATAGACTTTTTCACCTGGGTTAAACATTATTTTTCTTCTTTAATCAGTGTAATGTCTTGGGTTGGGGCTTTCCGGGGACCGAGAAATGACTGTCTGAATAATGTTAAGATTTTTAAGACGTTTTAAGATTATTGGAAGAATTTACGTTACGTGTTACCATGATAACTTCAGGCTTACTAACAATCATGTAAGTTGCCAAACGAGTGCATGGTTTTTTGTCGAAACTTGTGTATGAAGAAATCTTTCTCCCTTCTGTTCTTCTTCTTTTTTTTTCTTTCATAACGATTGCGTTTCCTATATGATTGGAAGCTTTTGCCGCTGTAGTGTAGTAGCTTTTGGAATCTTACTTTAAATCTCAATAATATCTATTTTGAACTTAATGTGAAGTCGCTTGAATTATGCCACAATAAATTACTCATCAAGTTTTTAGCGCAACATCCTGCGCAATCCATGAATTAGTGAGTAGTTAAAACTGCAGATGTAATAATTACTTGCCTCATTGGACTAGTGGTCACGACCGCCAAGCATGAGGACCAGGGTTCGATTCCCGAGTCGAGCAAAGTGTTATTTGGTTTTTCCATCAGGTTTTTTTCAGTAGCAGCCACGGAGTCTGGATTTGTGTCCGGTTGATGGCAATAGGCTCGCCCCCTATTATATGGGACTTAAAACTTTACTGGCGAAATGTGCTTTTTAGGTACACCTTTGCTTTACCCTTCGGGAATTACGTGATGTTTAAAATACAATAATTATAATCAGTCACCCGCTCCTATACAAATTTATGTTTTGGGGTTGGCGCAGCATGTCTTCTTCTTCCACACGTTCTACACGTTCTTTACAATTCTTCATATCACTGTATTCACCCAGTTATCAGCTTTCAGTGCCAAATTAATACCAATATTTCAGCGTCAAACATCGGGAACACAAACTCCACTTTGATCTCTCTCCCATTCACCACCAAATCCCAAGAGTGCTATACGTTTAACATAATAAATCGATGGATAGCTTCAAGTTCTACCATGACTGAATAGCAAGCGGGGAGCTCAATAGTTTCTAACTCCTTCGCCAAGGGATTATGATACTTAAGTGAATGTATGGAGGTATGTAGTTCGGTTATATTAATAATTTGATTGATTTTAATGGAGTTGAAGATGTGTTAGGAGCCATGTTTGTTTTGAAGTCTGTGTTGTTTGAAGGTCGTATCTGAAACAGTATGAAAGAAAATATCAACTTGGTGGGTTAAACAAAAATATTAAGATTAAAATATGTTAGTCGTTTTATTCAGCAAACGTTACTTCGAAACTTTTAACACAAGTGAGTTCACTACCAAGCGGAGTGAGATTTTATGTGAAATTTATAAAACCTAAATATTAGAAACTAAAACTTGTGGCTATCCGTCCTTGTGCCTCTGTCTCTACATAAGGCCGGATGGGAAAAAGAAATGCCATCCTCCCCTAAGCAAGCGGCGTTTATAGAGGAGGATGGCACACATCTAGATCCAACATATTGCCACGATAAAGTATACTGGGATACTATTAACGTCCAAACCCAAGTTATTGTCAACATGTACATTATGTCAGCCGCTGTAAACGATGCTCTAATCACTATCGTCACTAACATATTATAAAACAAAGTCCTCCGCCAAGTCTGTCTGTTCGCCATAAACTCAAAAACTTCTGCACCAATTTTCATGTTGTTTTCACCAATGGTTAGAATGGTTCTCGAGGAAGGTTTTAGTATATAATTTGTCCACTTTTTGTATACATTGGCTAAAATGTAATGATATTTGTTGGAGGTGTCGTAAAAAAAATAAGCCATTCGGGAGGTTTACTTTTGGTCGCGTTAACCGACATCGAAGCGAAGCGAAGCGAAGGCGAAGCCGGAGGCATCAGCTATATGAGTATAAATATTGATTTGCAATATAAATAACGATTTTAATACATAATTATTATCAAAAGAAAAAGCATCGTTAAAACTATAAGTAGGTACCTACTAAAGAAAATCTCCCCACTACTCGTAAAATTAAAACAAGCATTTTATTTCAGCGCTCTAAATAATTTTATTATGATCAAGAAGCTCTTTGTCGTAAAACTTTGCTTCCACATTAGTATCATCGATAAGGCTGCCTTCAGGGTGAACCCGTAGCGACTGAGACGGTAGCGGGCGCGGAGACGTCTCATCGACGAGAATCGACCAATCACATAGATTGAAATCCACATCGCGTCTCTCGTCTCTCATGTCATTGAAAAAATGTCGAACCTGGCTCGTCACCGCTCTGTTCCACTCGTCACCACTTTGGTGACCAACTCTAAACGCGTGGTGCATTAGGCGGTAGTGACCGCGATGGTAGGCACGATTGGGTGGCCCCAGCGCATCACTAGTTGTTGTAGTGGGCACTGCAAGCTAACGCTGGGTTTTCTTCGTTGTGTCGATAACTCTTTTATTTATGTTCGATCAGAAGTCTTCATCATCGATAGCATTATCAGTGACTTCGGACAAATCAAATTACAGGTGGAGTTGCACAAAGAGCAGGTTTTAAGGTGGGAATTCGTTTGTGTGGTTCCGAAGTCACACTTTGTTCTTCCGTACCCTATAGAACTAAAAAAGTGCTCCAAAAGACCCGCTTCATAGTATTGGCTGGCGTGTTGTGTAACGTTCGATACGTCGCGCCCGCCTCCGCATCTGCTTAAGCTCCTCACCCTGCACATGTCTTTAAAGTTACTGTTATAAAAACTTTATTTATTTGCATTTTTAAATCACCCCTGTATAAGATCGGGCTATCAATCTTAACGAGGGATGAGATCAGGGAGTCTATTTTTTTCTTTAGGCTATTTACCCGGATAATGTTTTTCATCCGTCTGAGATTCTCGCAAAAATCTCTGATTAGTAAATTCTGTTAAATTCCGTGCTTGCTGCCGAGATTGGTTGCAAAAATATCAAACTTTTGGCGTACCCGTAATTAACTTCAAAACACATCTTTGCACTTCGTTTCTGCTGAAATTCTGGCCTAATCACTGATTAACAAATGCTGTTAAATTTCATGTTTTGCCAAAGTACTAAAATTTTGGCGTGAAAGATACTACTACTACTTTTTGGAGATTCTTATTTTCGAAAAAAAATTGGCGATTTAATTGCATTTCCAAATAGATAGAGAAAGCCTATTTATTAGTGCCTTACTTTCTATGATTCCACCTGTTAACCAAGACAAGAAATCGTGATTGCACAAAAATATCGTGATGGCCCAGAGGTTTAATTAAGTCCTCGTCTCTCATGCATGAGGTTGTGGGTTCAAATCCGGGCAAGTACCAATGTGGCTGATTCAATTCTTATGTACTTTTTTAGTTTATCTTGGACATCACCGACATTGGTGCACGAAAACATTACGAGAAAACCTGGACTTATAATGTGACAGTGATAGGCTGGCATAACCTTGGGCATAACCAAGACAAAATGTCATCTTATGAGTGATAATGATGATGATTAATTCTCTTGAAAGTCTTTAAAGTAAAACGAACCGTTTGGAAAGCAAATGCCACTTTTCTAGACACTCTAGTCCTTTGCTGAAACGAAGAAAAAACAAGTAACTGACAACTTTATTTTGACATCTACAAATTCTCCAGAATGTAAATTATACTTTGCCTTGCCAATGTTTCAGTAATTTTAAGGCCCTCTGCCTTATTTTCAATCTCCATAAATTACTTTTTTCACTGCGACGCGATGTGTCGCCATTTTATATCGAAAGTACATGGAACAGTAAATAAAATGGGGAGCATGAGTATGGACAAAAAGAACAATAAGTTCCACCGCTTATTTACAAAGTGGGCGCAGGCTGTAATTAATTCGCAAGCTTACTTATACTGCCCCCGTGAGCCAAAAAGCAGTATCTCAAAAAAGTTACAACTTCAGTTTTTTGCGTGACAGCTTGAAACATCTCGAATCAGGTGGAATAATATTAATCAGGGTTACTAATCATATTTTTGTAATCAGCAGTAATAATAGCCTTGTGGTGTGACCGGCGGCCTGCCAAGTCATAGGTCTCGAGTTCGAACCTAAGACACGCACCGCTTTTCGGATTCATTTGTGCGTATTGTATAATTATCACTGCTTCGGTAAAAGGGAAACGTCGCCAGGAAACCAAACGAGCATGCTTGAGAGAAATTTCTCAACGGCATGTAAAGCAAGTCAGAGGCCCGCGGCATGAAAACTCTAACGCCAGTTTAGGCACTAACCACACGAAAAATAAAAAGATAATATCTTAATTGTATTATTTAATAAAAAACACATGAGAGAAATATGGATAACTATCTCATTTTATACTAAATATCTTTGACCGTGTGATGACCAAGCATAGGCCAAGAAAATCAGGGCCGTTCCACCCATTTGGTTTCATTGGAACTCATTTGGTTGACGATATGGTCCAAGTCGCGGGAAACGTGGCAGAAACGGGGCAAGAAAGAGGAGACCAGAAAGAAATGGCTGAAATGATAATGATTTCTGCCCTTTGATTGTTCCTGTTTTCAATGTTGCCGTTTTCTTGAAATATAGATTTGTTGAGTTACCGTTTGTTGTCTTTCGGGGGCAGTTCACATTTATATCGTTATTCACGAACACTGAGCCAATTTCATTACCACAGTGTTATTTGCAGTGGCTGAGGCGTGAAAATCGTGGCTTTACAAAAAATATGTTCGTGTTTACTTTAGACTTCATATATAGGTCAAATTATATAATTATCACATTAATTTCAAGTTGAGGACACCAGCCCGTTATTGCTAATCGGACACCGGACATTGACAAATACAAGAGTACTAAAACTAAAAGTTAAATGAAGCGTTGAAGTTGTTGTTAGTCCAAAAATGAACCGGACAAAGTAGTAGGTCTTGCACATACTACATTGCTGATTACGCCAATATTCTCCCACAAAAAAATATTTTGGAGTTTGAAAATTAGGCTCATACTCCGTACGTCACGCGTATCTAGACTAAAAATAAAACAAAAGAAACCTGAACAATAATTTTTTTTGTAACAAAAATATTTTAGGAATCCCAACCCGTTAGAGTCAGTAATAAGAAAATGAACAACATATTCGAAGACATAACTGTAATTTATTCTACACATATACATAAAGATTCTTTACCTAAAGATAGTCATCTTACTTATGCTCAGTGCATTAGGACTTCCTTCTTAACACCGTAGTCGTAAAATACACCGTATGAAGATATATTTTTGAAGCAGAAATTTATAAAGAATCGTGTTTTCTAGACGTGGTTGTATATTGTATTTTTCCTGAGATATTTTAGCCATCACTGGCTTACGATGGAAGGAAACTTTGTTGGGAAACTGGGACAACAGAAATTCGCTAGCATGTAGTGAGTAAGACTAATAAATATTCGTTGTTTGTTTGTAAAGCATATTAGCACAATCAGCCTATGATGTTCCCACTGCTGGGACACAGGCCTCCTCTCTATGGGAGGCAATGGGCCCACGCGGGCCCAGTGCACATTGGTAGATGTCACATGTCTTCGAATTTTTGGTTAGAACTAAAAATTCGAAGACCTAGACCTGTCTTAGAGGACATGCCGGTTTCCTCACGATGTTTTCCAAAATCACGATGTTTTGACACAAAGTAATGTGCCTGCCTGGGTTTGAACCCACGACTTAATGCTCGTAAGTCGGCACCGCTACTCACGGGGCCACCGCTGCTCTGTAAAGCATAATCAGGTTACTATGACGTCATGATTGGTACACAGACCTTATCTTATGAAATGGATTCCGTTCTCTCCTAGGTTTTTTTTGGAATACCCAAATCTTTGATTTACCATTCATCATCATCATAATTTAGCCCGGAATCTCCCACTGCTGGGAATAAGCCTCCCCTTTCTTCTGCCATGCTTCCCGGTTCTGTGCGTCCCTGATCCAGTCGATTTCTGTGATTTTGAAGGTTTCGTTGACTCAACGAGCTTTAGGACCGTTTATTACGATTGTTTTGTATTAAGTTAGAATCATTTATTTTTATTTTTTTGTAAACTTAGGTACCATTTAGACATTATTGTTATATTTTGTAGGGTTGTAATTTTTTTATTTTATTGTTTTTACCCGACTACGGGGAAGCCAAAGGGAAGAGTTATGATTTTAGCAGTCTTTGTTTGTATGTCTGTATTTACGTATGTTCCTCCGTAGCGCCTAAACCATTCATCCGATTTTGATGAATTAGATGGCAATCGATTCGTTATTATAGCCCGGGTAACATAGGCTACATTTAATCAACTTCAACAATAGGAGGAGTTGATTTTATCTTGTAAACGAATATACACACATCAAAAATGTCTAGGGATCAAGCATTTTTATGCGGATTTCTTGAGATTGAGATGTGGCTTTGTAATAAATTTATGATTTTATAAATTTATATGGATCCTTTTTGGTGCATTTCATAATTTGAATCAGGAACTCTCAATCAAATTCGAGTAAAAGATGAAAATAAGCTGTCAATATTTTCCCTATAAAAACATACAACGCATTGAAGACATTATTAGTGCTACTGTTTCCCTACTACTGATTAAAACCAACGTTATTATGGAGCGGCGACGTCATTTAAGCAGGGAAGAAATGCTCAGAGCCGTGGGAATGATAGAAGCTGGTTCCCGGCAACGTACTGTAGCTTTAGCTCTGAATACAAGTCAGAGTGTTATCAGTCGACTTTGGACACGTTACCGAAGCACTGGTACCGTGGCTGAGCGCCATGGAGGACGGTATCGCTGCACCACACGGAGACAAGACCGATACATTCAAATCTTAACTCGAAGAGCTCCAACAATAACCGCCATGATGTTAGCCGTGAGGCTTCATCACTCTTCAGGGAACTTAATTAGCGACCAAACAGTCAGAAACCGCTTGCATGAAGTGAACCTTCATTCCCGAAGACCGCTACGGGTACCACCTATAGCAATGCACAATCGTAGGATTCGATATCAATGGGCTCTTGAACACAGAAATTGGGCAGAAGAACAATGGCGTTTCGTGTGCTTTTCTGATGAGTCTCGTTTTGGTATGAGACCGGATACAAGACGTATACGACACTGGAGAACCCCTGGACGCCAACAGCGATTAAAATCCTGCCAGGAAGTCCATCCTTATAGTGGTGGAACCATCATGGTATGGGCGGGTATTTGGATCGGCGGAAGAACTGAGTTGATTTGGATCAGAGGCAACCTCAACGCTCAAATTTATGCTGAGACGATTGTATCAGACGTCATCGTTCCTCTACAAGTGCAAATCGGTCCCTTATTTCAGTTAATGCATGATAATGCACGACCGCACACCGCAAGAGTTGTAAGACAGACTCTCGCCGCAGCTAACATCAATGTCCTGCCCTGGCCTGCTCAGTCGCCAGACTTGAACCCGATTGAGCATGCATGGGATATGCTACAGAGAAGAGCTCTGCCGAATATGGAGGGTATCCAGTCGCAAGAAGACCTTTTTTTGTTGTTGCAACGAACATGGGCGGCCATTCCACAGCGTGATTTGGATGAACTCATTTTGAGTATGCCAAACCGATGTTCTTGTGTTGTTAGTGTTCGCGGTAGAAACACGGATTATTAATTGTTTAAGTTACCCAATAAAATTTTAAAGAAAACTGTTATTTCAGTCTTTTTTTCGAACTTTAATGTTAGTGGTTCAAATGTCAAAAATCCCTTTATTAGGAAAATGGCAAATTTCTTTATTAATGCAAAGGTGACTTGGTTTATCGTTACTGTGACAAACGAAAACACTTTATTTGATGAATCCTTAAAGAAAATTTTAATTAATATCAATCAGGAGAAAAGTTATTGCAAAAATATATGTTGATCCCTAGATACTTTTGATGTGTGTAATTAGAGCGTAATTTTTAGTAGTCGGGTTTTTTTTGTAGCACTAATTCTTGTTTTTCAACATTGTGTTCACATAAAGAAGCAAAAATATTGTACACGGGACTGTGTAAAATCTCACTGGTTTTGAAAAGAGTGTCCAGGAAACTCCACGTTTACACATACACAATGCTATGATAGTCATTATGGTGTCGATTCTGTTGTGCACAAACAAAACTTAATTTAGGCTATTGCTATCTTTTACTAAAAGGCAGTGCGAGAAAGGGACGGCTATAGCTATGAACTAAGTTGGAGATGTCAAACTAGTTTATGCCTTGCGCTTCAGCGTGTTTTTAGTCGACATGTTTTTGCGTGCACCCTGCATTTGTATGGAAATATTAGTTCCAACTAAATTTGACAGCTCTAAATTACGTCCGTCTCTTTCTCGTTTTATTAGACAGAAAAAGATAGCAATAGCGTAAATTAAGTTTAGTTTGCACAACAGAATCGACACCATTACCTACTTAAAATATTTACCTACATCAGCTCAAAAAATAATTGTTACAAGTCGGTGTAACGCACATAAAAACAGATTAAAGAAAAATACATGATGCGTTGCTTACGTACCTATGTATCTACACATAAAGACAATATTATAATAGAATCCTCCAAACACAGCGATCGTCTAGAGGTCGTTACATTTTTTACATATAATATACCAACATGTACATATAATTGAGTTGTCTAATCACTGTCAACGCACGCATTTATTTTATTAAATAAACCGTTGGTATGTGAGTGCGAAAAGTTGAAATTCGATTTGTTGTAAAAGGAGAGAGTTCTTGAAGTTAGTTCAAGAGTAAATTATGTTGAATTTTGGAGAATTAGATCTGCTTTATTTTAGGTCTAAGTATCTACCTTCTTTAATTAAATACGAAAATTATTATTATGTAGGAGCTCGACGCCAAAATTTTTGCGACTATATAGGGTAACTTGTAATTAGTGTACGATACTTAAACACGTGATTGTACTCATGATAACAAACAACTTTTAATATTGGACCAAACATGAAATCGCGAAAAAAAAAAACAGATGTTCAGTACATTTTGACCAGCTACTGGCCACGAGCCCCTGTGCCAAAAGCTTCTGCTGTCTATGACGTGCAAATAGCAGGACCGGCAGGACACGTCATCGAGTGTCCCATGATTTGTGGAAGCGCCTTTCTATAAACAAACAAAACAAAAGATTATGCTTTCAAGTAGATTTTTATATTTTTTTTTATGGTTTTTCAGCTGTTCTAAGATTCATCCAACATCGTTTGTTAAAAATAGAATGTCAGTTGGTGGCACGACTTCTTATATCCCCAAGATCACCTGCCTCCCGGCAGTGAACTACAGTGGCCTATTTGGAAAGCTCTGAACCGATTGCGTACCCAAGTAGGCCGCTGCAAACATAACCTGGCAGAATTGGTTCTTCCAACACTGAGTGCGAGTGCGGCGCTCCGAACCAAACAATGCCCCACCTCCTGGAGTGTAACAGGTGTCCGTTTACCTGCACTCTTGACGACCTGTATAGCGCCTCTACGGCTGCAATAAACGTGACCCCCTACTGGTCCCAAACCGTGTAATTGGACGGAACATCGACACGATAAGAACTCCTGGCCACTGGACGCATGTGACGAAAGCTGGTAAAGAGCTCATGAAAGCCTTGGAATTGGCCTTTGCCCAGCAATGGGAAAGTATTGGCTGAGTAAAGACTAGGTCTCAAATACGACTACAGTCAGCTTCATCATCATAATTTCAGAAACACCGCCTCTAAAATTGATGCCCATAAAAAAATTATACATTCCAAAGACTGTTTCTGAAAATTGTTCTTTTTCAGACCAACCTAAAAACATAACTTAGTGATCTTAAAAATCATATTTACGAATGTAAGAACTTAATAATATATGACTATTATTAAGGTGTCACCGCCAGCTTTCAATTTCTCTGAACACGAAATCAGCATTTTTTTTCATCTGTCGATAATATTTTAAGTGCTACTAGAATATTCGAAAACTTCATAATGTTTTTCATGCCTTAATTTTCATCGAATATTTTCTTTTTCAAATTGGTTTTTTCTTTTAGTGCTTTTTCTTAATGTAGTTTGATTTTTGTCTGGATATAAGAGAGTTTGACTATTTTATAATATCTTTTATAACACAGTTGCTCGTAAAGGGTCTCTTATTTTACCCATTTCAATATCGTAATGTATCTCATTACGTACTTGTGCAGTAATGTAATGTAAAACTCACGGTTTATCAAGATGTTCCGTCTAAAATGAACGGTACTATTTTAAATCTTAGCAAAGAGTTTTTATGTCAGAGAAGTGGTCAACATTTTGTGAATAAAATTTACTTTGGGAGATGAAATATAATAAATAAACATTTAATTCTTTAATTTAATTAATTTTGACAATAAATTACAACCATTTTATCTGTAACAAAAACACAAAAATATTAATTTACTTTATTAGTAATACTGGCTGTTTTTTGTCTTTGCCTTAAAAAAAAAGCACACAACAGGCTGCTACCAGATACTATAAAATCAATAAGACTAAATTAAATCACTTGCTTCGGTAAAAGAAAACATCCTGAGGAAACCATCAAGTCGGAGAGATATTTCGCATTAAGATTTTCACACAAAAATAGAAAAAAAAACAATAAATTTTGGGGTTTCTCCATACTTAGATCTGAAACTCAATGTTTTTTTTCATCAAACCCATGCGTTTGGGGTATCCATGGATAGGTCTTCAAAAATAATATGAAGGTTTCTAAATTTATTTTTTCTAAACTCAATAGTTTGCGCGAGAGACACTTCCAAAATGGTAAAATGTGTGTCACCCCCCCCCCCCCCCTGTAACTTCTAAAATAAGAGAATAATAAGAGAGTTTGACTATTTTATAATATCTTTTATAACACATTTGCTCGTAAAGGGTCTCTTATTTTACCCATTTCAATATCGTAATGTATCTCATTACGTACTTGTGCAGTAATGTAATGTAAAACTCACGGTTTATCAAGATGTTCCGTCTAAAATGAACGGTACTATTTTAAATCTTAGCAAAGAGTTTTTATGTCAGAGAAGTGGTCAACATTTTGTGAATAAAATTTACTTTGGGAGATGAAATATAATAAATAAACATTTAATTCTTTAATTTAATTAATTTTGACAATAAATTACAACCATTTTATCTGTAACAAAAACACAAAAATATTAATTTACTTTATTAGTAATACTGGCTGTTTTTTGTCTTTGCCTTAAAAAAAAAGCACACAACAGGCTGCTACCAGATACTATAAAATCAATAAGACTAAATTAAATCACTTGCTTCGGTAAAAGAAAACATCCTGAGGAAACCATCAAGTCGGAGAGATATTTCGCATTAAGATTTTCACACAAAAATAGAAAAAAAAACAATAAATTTTGGGGTTTCTCCATACTTAGATCTGAAACTCAATGTTTTTTTTCATCAAACCCGCGTTTGGGGTATCCATGGATAGGTCTTCAAAAATAATATGAAGGTTTCTAAATTTATTTTTTCTAAACTCAATAGTTTGCGCGAGAGACACTTCCAAAATGGTAAAATGTGTGTCACCCCCCCCCTGTAACTTCTAAAATAAGAGAATAATAAAACAAAAAAAAATATAATGTACATTACCATGTATACTTCCACCGAAAATTGGTTTGAACAAGATCTAGTAAGTAGTTTTTTTTTAATACGTCATAAATCATAACTGCAATTTACCTTTCATTTAATAAACTTTGTGCGGAACCCTCGGTGTGGGAGTCCGACTCACTCTTGTTTAAAGTGGTCACTACCAGTTATTCTTTATTTGATTCTAGCTTTATACACACACACGCACACGCTTCTGTTCTGATGTTCTGCAAATTCCCTCAAACAATTCTGTTTGCAGATGAAGGAACAGGAATGTAGTTGCATTCACTCAGTTCTCTTGCATAAAGCACACATAATAAATAGATACAGAAGATCAGCTTCATATAAAGAGTGAAAACGCACGCACACATAGACATGCTTCACGTACAGTGAGTGCTAGCGGACTCACGCCACGCGATCGGCATTTGTTTGATATTGCCGTACTCATGCGTCTATGTGTGCGTGCGCTTGTTATCGCTCTTTGTATGAAGATCGTCTGCCTAGCTCTTTCCCAACTATGTTGGGGTTCGTGGAGGCAGCTGAATTCTAGAGTTTTAAATGGAGCGACTGCATATCTGACCTCCACAACCTAGACATTGGGTAATTCGATACCTCTTGGTAATACAGGATGTCACGCGTTTTGACGTGGAGTTGCGGACACCAGCCCGCTATACAATACAATACAAGACAGGTTGTCAGAATTTCGGGCTTCTGACTACTCATAACGACAGTCTAAGATCTTCAAATGACAACCGGATCCAAGTTTGACGTGCTCTCCGAGGCACAGAAGGAACCTGGTACGTTAAAGATGGTCACCCAGCTCCGAACCGACCTCGGCAAGCACTGCTTATCACTAAAGATCGACCTGTATGGGTGGTATCATTTAGCCATGAGTCTCTCAGAATCAGCATGTGCGTGGAACTGACCTTCTGCATATATGACTATATTCTGGTTATACTCTATCGTCTCTTGCATCGTACGTAAGGCAATGGACGAGGTGAGGTCAGTCTTGCGGTTTGCTGTTCAGTACAAGAAGGCCATCAAATATATTATTGTTGCAATTCGCAATTTAAACTCAAATACACTGTATTTAAGTTTAAATTGCAAATTATTGTCATTGATAGCTTGTATTGGCGAATTTGAATATGGAATTTCCAACTTCGTGTTAATTAATGGCTCGGAATTCGAAAGGTTTGAATAATATTTCTATTATTTATAGTTTGGTAAAGTACACGGAAACCATGGGCAAAAAAGTTCATGATGAGTGCCTATCTGTTTGTTTCGGCTATAACAAGTTGAATTTGGAGCACACAGACATTTAATCAGAGCAGTATTATTTTCTTGATTAAAAGATGGATAAACAAACGAAAGAATGCTTTAATACCTGTTCACACAAAAAACAAACATATTCGTAAGCGTATTCGCTCGTGTGGTCTAAATCGACGATATTAAAGACATAAACATATACAAATCTCGACAGTAAAACAAAGACGTTTCAGTACCTGAAAATATACCTAATGCTTACCTACAGACAACCAAACATACAAGTCTTCCACATGCAAACAATTCGAATTCCCATAATATTCCACATTGAACTCCTTTAATTTGAATTCCCTTCAAAAGCATGCGTGACATCAAACACCTCTCATTGACATTCGCAAGGCCAAATGCTTTACCAAAATTCGTTCGTATAATTTCCTATAAGGCTCTTCTAAAATGGGACGAATTTTTACCGCAGTCTGTAGCTGATAGCTGCTCGTCAACAGTTTTGTTGCTGACTTTTGTAGCCTTGCTATTAATCCACAACTGTTTTTTCTCTAATAATTTTGTCATTCAGTCAGTAAGCAAAATTGATTGTGAAACTCAAAAAAAAAACTATTGCAGGATATACCTACTAAACATTGTGGTTGGCCCATACTGATAAAATTGCTAAACACCGGTGCTGTGCTCAAAATATTACTGACCTTTGGGTGAATTCTTGAACCAACTACTGGCTCAAGTTGGCCGCTGCAGATCCAATCTACCTACCTACATGGGGTATTAGTCGACCCGTTTTGAACGCATTACGCGTGTGAAGCACCAACACAGGATATGCCACACCTCCTGGTCGTCGTGTACCACTCACTGCACCCTCCAGGGCTTAAATAAGGCAAACGACAGAGCAGTCTAGTCTCTTTAGTTAACTGGTCCCGCTCATTTGGAACCAGCGGGATGAGTTTACTGTCGCTACGTACTGGCTGGACACAATATATTCGATTCGAGTAGGAAAATATTGCTGGCTACCAAAAGCAACAAAATATCGCCGAAAAATAAAAAAAATGGCCCGTCTAGTCGCACCTTTAGGAACTCGTTAGGCGTACGCCTGATGTGAATAAAATTGATGTTGATACAGGACCCGATTGACACGTAATTCGGAATGAGCCTACTTTACATACGTACACATTGGAATTTGCGACAGTTAATTTCAGTGAGGGGTTTCTGTAGTGTTTGACATTGAGTTGTACGTCACCTTGGAGTGTTGTGAGGTTGGTGTGTTACTCGCTTTATGTTGGCAGGTGTGTTTTTCTTGAAGTTGAAAGTAAAGAGGTTATTTGACTTAGGTATTGAGACTTTTTGATGAGACTTACGTTTAAGATCGTTTGCTAAGATGTTGTGGGCTCATTTTTACTTGAATTGAGAGTTCAAATGTTTACGTTTCATTAAAATTGATCAATGGGCTGATGTAGTAACGAAAATTGAATAAACTTAAATTCAGTGGCGTGCCTAGGAGCCAAAAATATGGCAAGCCCATAAGGCAAGCTATTCAGAAACCCGAACATCATGAAGAGTAGTAGGTTTTAAGGTCACGCTTGTTGTGAGGATGAGTGCAGGGTGAATAACAGGAGCTATTAACAAGGTAGATGTGAGTGAAAATGCGAGTTAAATGCGCCCTAGAATGAATGGCACTGACATTATTGGTGATCTCCAGAAAACCCAGGTGTGTAGTACTCGCAACCGGCGTGCGTGCAAAACCTGATTAATCTGTATGAACTGGGACACAGCTAAAGGAGTACTCTTGGTTTTTTTACTATGATGCACACAAAATTAAAAGATATAGACACAAATCATAATATATGGCTTATGAACAACGGCGTGCTTAACCCAGAATAGGAGTACTTATGGATCGCATTCTTCCTGCCGGGGTTGCGGGACTGTTCGGAAGAGATACCGTGACCCCGGAACACAAAGGGCGATAAAGGAACATGGATGGGTTTTAGTCAGTAAAAGTCTGACACTCCCTCCTGCTCCGCCACGAGCGGGAGAAGTCATTTAATGATTTCCCATACGAAAAAAAAAAAAAAACGCGCGTTCTTTTATATCTACCTACCATCATAGGAATGTAATATGTATGTCGCACAAAACATAAACAGTCGCATTTCAAACCAAATAAAACAAAAAACAGCCACTATAATTTCACAAAACCTCCCAAAAGATTGTGAGCCTCAGAAAAGTCCGAAAATGCCACCGTATTTGCGAAATTCAAGTATTTGATTACGAAAGGATTATTAAACAGGAAAATGATGGAGTTCCAACACAAAATAAATAAATACAGAAGGCCAGTTTCATACAACGAGCGAATACAGATGTACACACATATAGGTATCCGTCTCACAGCCGAAGATTAGCAACTAGAAGCGAGTTGGTAAGCAACGAGCTCCGACTATGCAATTCGGATAGTTTTTTCACTGGGCGAGGAGCAAATACGCGAGCATGACGGGCAATTACTCGTGCCCTGTACTAAGCGAGGGTTTTGCCCGCCAAGAGAGACGCAGAGCGTTTATTTATTTAATGTTGTTTGCTTCTATAGATTGGATTATAAAAACACTTTATTCGTTTTTTTTTTAAACTAGATTCTGTGCTCTTATTTTTTTCTGTTGCTCAGAATCTTTAGCATGCGACAGCACGCAGCACGCAGCACGCTCTGTTTTCGATCTAACAACCTAAATTCCAGGCACATGATCTTGGTCAAGTCACAATGATAGCTCTAGTTGCTGCGACAAACTATTGGAGATAGTACTCACCGACAGTGTAACAGTCAGTAGACAGGTGCCTTAGACATACAGCGATCTGAAACAAATGACAGTCGCGAGTGCGCTTACACTCGCTGTACGTAAAGCGTGTCTATGTGTGCGTGCGTTTTGGCTCGCTTGTAGTGGGCCTTCTGTATGAATCTATTCTGTGGTTACAACAGACTGACACAAAACAAGATAAAGTTTCAATTATATAAATTGGAGGGTTTAAACTTCAAAGTGACGCCGGCGGGTGCTCTTTATAGGGTTAAGATGTTGACTACCAATTAGTACGAGCTATTAAGATATTATTCTTTCTATTTCAATTTGGGGAGAATTTTGGAATTGTTGTAAGAGGTTTTTAGAATTTTGAAAATGTTTTTTTAATTGTATTGTTATCGAAAAAGATGGCGACCGTTATTATTATATTGTTAAACAGATAAACCGACTTGAGGGCCCTTTTGCATCTCATATAACTCAACGCGATTAAAGCTAAACACAATATTTCGAACAAGAAAATTGGATACATAAATCATCTTTCCTTCGATGATATTTTCAAACGATTGCCTGAAACAAGACAACGTTTTATAAGCATGCGCATGATAAACAAATGAAGCACAAAAACAAAAGAATTTTTTTTTTGTGTTGCAAGTTATAGGCTTTTGCTACAATACAACATAGAGTGTTCCTCAAACGGCTGAAAAGACAACATGACATAACATCACGCCTGTATTCCCCGAAGAGTAAGGTAGAGGTGTGTCTAATATTATACCCATATACCCCATGTTATCCACGAAACGGAAACAGGCGCCGCTGCAGACCATTGCAACGATGGCGAGACGATATCGTCGCACAAGGAACATGGATGGGTTTTAGTCAGTAAAAGTCAGACACTCCCTCCTGCTCCGCCCAGAGCGGGAGAAGTCATTTGATGATTTCCCGACCGAAAAAAAAAAAAAAAGGTTAGAGTGGACCAGAACGGCCCAAGATAGATAGAGATGGAAACAGATGGAGGAGGCCTTCATCCAGAGATGGATGACCCCTTAATAGGTTAAGCTATTTTAAACATAGAATTGTAAATTATAGGGAATAAAGGCTATTTTTATTTTATTTCATTTATTTTATACCCCATGTAATAGGGGGCAAGTCTGTTATCATTAACCAGGCGCAAATCCAAACTTCGTGACTGCTGAAAAGACGTCTTATGAAAAATCCATCAAATATTTCAGCAAGATTATTTAATTAAATAAACCATGTTTTAAAACTATCGTAAGAGGATCTCCGGGGAAAAGTTTTATCACTACGTTTATCTTATGAAAGATGCCGCGAAAAAGAGCCACTGTGATTAACTTAAATTACGAAAGGTAAAAAATGGCGGCTTAAAAGTTCAAAGACCTTTGAAGCACCTGGTTTCAAGTTTTTTAAAGACCTTTGTGACCTTTTACTATCTACTTAAAATCTAGGAAAATAAGTTAATTAGAAGGTTAAATAAATCTTAGTAAATTGGATGACATTAAAACTTGGACATGTGATGGGGAGGATAGAGGGAAATGTTAAGACGTATGTATGTAGATGTATATATGGCTAAAAAAGTAGAGCAAGGCCAAAGAAGCGATGGGTGGACTGTGTGTAAGATGATATCGCTAGAAAGAAGGTGACTGCTGAGATAACGAGTAACAGAGATGTGTGGAAGAAGAAGACATACTACGCTGACCCTAAATGAATTGGTATAAGGGGCCACGTGGTGGCCCGCGGGCCTGTGGACGTAGAGCTATGGGCTAGCTCGCCGTCCGTCCGTCTCATGACGACAGGCCGTCTCGACGGCGCGTTCGTGTTCCACGCGCGCCTCAAAGAGAGTCAGCAATAGAAAGGACCGATGCCTGCCGGGGTTGCGGGACTGTTCGAAAGAGATACCGTGGCCCCGGAACACAAAGGGCGATGAAGGAACATGGATGGGTTTTAGTCAGTAAAAGTCTGACACTCCCTCCTGCTCCGCCTAGAGCGGGAGGAGTCATTTGATGATTTAACATCCGAAAAAAAAAAAAACAATGGCAGGAGAATGATAATGCATGATGAAATTGGATGAAATTTAATAGACTAAGTATAATTGGAAATTCATCAAGAATTTCTTAGTAGCAGCTGCGAAGTCTGGATTTAATCCCGGTTGTTGGCAATAGGCTCAGCTTATATCCAGCGGGCAATTAAGACGCTTCCACCAAAACCTCATTTGTCAAATTTTGGTGTAGTTCAGAAGTTATGAGGGAACAGATGAACATACATACATACATACATACGAGTACATTGCGGTCAAAATCATAACCCTCCTTTTTGCTTTACCGTAGTCGGGTAAAGAATACACACAAACAGAGATTTTCGCATTTACATAATAGTACGTAACGCGTTTTCATTAATGAGCTAATTATTTTTAAACACATGCTTTAATTTTTTACACGTGGTTGACAACATACAAAGAGCATGATATGTCTTATATCGGAAAAGCGCTTTACGTCACACTTATGTGCATGTGAATTTATATTGAACAAAAACCGCATTGTCCAGGCGTATCGGGCGTTAATATTGGCACGTGTGGCGCTTCCATCGAGTTAACGATTCAGCGATACAGCGCTCGATGTAAGGGTGGCTGCATATTTACGACTAAGCTTTCAATTCAGTATTAGTTTGTTTAATAATGTGCTTTGGTCTTAGGACTTTAGATTTATTTTAGAAGGGAAGTGTGATGTGTTAATATACAAATACTATACCAAAGAAAATAATATTAATAAAATTAAATATTATTTTTTCCTACAAAATATTCTTGCGCTTGGCCGTAACTCGATGATGCGGCCTAGGGTAAGCCTAGCAGGAACTTTGGAGAGATCCAGATTATAATGTAATTGACTCAGAGTGTTAGTTTTGAATATCACTAGCACCAAGCTTTGCCTAATAAATATTGGTTTATTAGTGGTTTTGATCTATGTGCACACAAAAAGAGTATAGTGTGATTTTATTTTACAAATCTTCGTGGCGTACCTATCCAAACAGTTTATTGAATGAACAAGTACCATAAACAATTTCGTCACCGGTCTGACGTGAAAAGATAACAGACAGGCAGACATACATAGAAATAGAGTGACTTTCTCCTTTACAATATAAGTAGGTACAGAAGTCAATAATAAATAAAAGCCTTCCTTTCCTATCAAATCTGATTCGCAACTTATTTTATTTTATTACAATCAAAGCCTATGCATAACTGTAACAATGTATCTCCTAAATTGCAATAGTACCAGGTATTGATAACAATACACAAAGCTTCCCATTGTAAAGTTACATTTTCCTGGTAGGAGCCAGGAAACTGTAAGGTCACAATGAGCACTCACCTACCTAACTTTCAGTCTGGAGGAGAGTACGGTTAAAAGAAATAGTCAAGGGAACGAGATAAAATAAAACAGTTTTAATAATGAGAACATTAGTTAACTAACCTATTAGGCCCTACCTAATGGATGCTGGAGAGTCCTAACTGAAAAACTATCAAAAGCCAGGGAAGCCGGGGCGAAGAACGTTGAAGGTCCTTGGGAGTGCGAGGTCCAGGGGTTTCTTGAAGAAAGGTATTGAGTCAGGCCTCCAAGTCGCCGAGGTTGTAGCAAAAAGGCTGAGAGCTACCAGCTGTCGGAGTGTCCAGGCTCGCTAAAGTCGCCAAACTCAGAGGGGTAGGTCGTAACAAGAGAGCTGAGGGCTACTAGCCATCAGTGTCCAGGGTTGCTGCAGATAACGAAGTTTTCTGTAACACAATGGTAAATTTACTGACGGGCTTGTGTCTTCTTGCCTGACGGCTTAATAGTGACACCAGGGCTAGACATTGTTTGTTTAATAACCCTCTGGAAGCGTCAAAAATGAAAAACGACGCGTGGCTTCGTTTGCTATTCGCCGCATAGCTTTTAATATGCGAAGGGAACTGCCCTTCCACCGACCGATACTTTAATACCAGGACTTCTTGCCAACACGAGCACCAAAAGTAGACTGAAAATTCCACCACCTGGCTCCCGTCATCTCCTGATGATTGAAATTTCATAATTTAGAATGAATTTCTAAGACTTAATAAAAAGAAAAGATCACTATCTTTATTTTTTATTATGTCTGGTAAGTATGTTCTTTTTATTAGGGCGATGTGATTTACCTATAAGACCTACAACTAGCTTAGCAATAATTTAAAAATAAAACTAGGCCTGTCATTAACTGACATTACAAAAGTAACAAATATTCAAGAAAATTAAAGAATAAAGAAGAATATTTTTTTTTCGGTGAAGGAAAATATCGTAAAAACCAGCATGCCTGAGAGATATTTCTTGAAAATGTAAAGCCAAGTCAGAGGCTCATATGCGGCATAAAAGAGAGACTGCGGTAGAGTACGTGCTAGCCCCCACAGCATTCTGAATGTATTTTGTGATATGTGGGACAGCCCCATGCTGGCTCACTGGATACGGCTGCACACGTAGGTGTAAGTCGTATCTGTTTTGTATATACCTAGTGTGTGTTTCTTATTTTTTACTTTTTTACTAACATAAGTTAACTAACATAAGCTAACTAATGTAAGCCGTGTGGAATAAGGCAGACAGCCGTGTGGTATCCGGCAGAGTAGAATAGAACCAACCCATTACACTCACGGGTGTCGTATAAGGGGACTAATGTCTGAGGCAGAACACCTAGCGCCTCCGTAGACCAGAGAATGGGCAGCAGAGTTTTCTGTTAGTCTTTCATCACTGCGATCTCCAATCCGCCTGCCAAGCGTGGAGATTACGGCAAATTCCTCCTATCATGGGAGAGGTTTATGTCCAGCAGTGGGCGTTATGGGCTGTTGTTGTTGTCTGTTGTTACTATTGTAACAACATATGGCTAGAAACTCTGACATCAGCCCGCTTAGCATGACCACCGTAGAAACGAAAGAGAATCGACAAATCTTTTGTTCATCTGTCATTGAATCGACAAAATGACAGATGAACAAAAGATTTGTCGATTCTCTTTCGTTCAAAAAAAAATCTTCTGTCTCGCAACCAAATTGGTTAAAAAATAACGTTTTGTGATGGTTTGTCCGAGGAAGTACAAGCACTGCCAGGTAGCGTTGCTGTATATTTCCGTTTCTCTTAGTTTGAAGTGAATAGGTGCTGGCCATTATGATAATACAGGATGTTAACAGACTCATCACGAAGCCGTCAACCAAGCATTCTGTGCATCATACTAAGTAACTTTACGCAAAAATAATTGCTGGGAAATGATTTTTTTTGGGGTGAAAATTCACATTTTACGGTAAAACTCAAAGTACCGCACTCAAAACATTGTGCTGGTGGATGGATTGAATAGTACCGGTTGTGGAGGTCTTAAAGTAAAAATCTTATATTAAAAACATGCATTTAAAAAAAACTTGTGGAAAAGTTGGAACTTTGACCCCCAATATCTCCGTAACTAGAAGGTTCCCAGGTATGGTCTGAAACATAAAAAATATCATAAAGACGGGGAAAAAAAGTGCCTTTCGTCTTTTTTATGAGTAATTTTCATCATCTTTTCTTTTCATTTCATTTTTTTTTCGAAAAACTGGGAGATCTGGAACTGGGCGGAGTGGAAGGGAGTGTCAGACTTTTACTGACTAAAACCCATCCATGTTTCTTCTTAGCCCTTTGTTTTCCAGGGCCTCGGTCTCTCTCGAACAGTCCTGCAGCCCTGGCAGGCATCGGCCCTTGCGGACCCCTTCCTTTTTGCTGACATCTCTTTGAGCCACGCGTGGAACACGAACGCGCCGCCGACACGGCCTGTCGTCATAAAACGGACGTACGGTGAGCTAGCCTATTGCTCACCGTCCACAGGACCGCGCCCCCGACGCCCCGTGCGTCTCCCGCGGCGGCTGGGATGTGAGGATCTCTCTCTCTCACGTTCTGCCACCTCCTTCGCTAGCATGACTGCTTCGCAGAAGGAGGTCACGGCTTCCCATTCTCTCTCGCTCCGGACCATGGATTAAACCAGGGCCGGACGCGAGAGGTCGCCGCCGCCGATCGCCGCTATTCAAATCATCCCCTAAAGTGCTAATTAGTAGATGAAAGTTTGAATGAAAGTTCATCAGTTTTACATAACATAGCATCACGCCTGTAATTTAATCCCTGAAGAGTTAGACAGAGGTGTACCTAAAAGTACACCCACATTTCTTCAGTTATGTTTCAGTCCCGTGTAATAAGGGGCGAGACTATTGCCATCAACCGGGCGCAAATCCAGACTTCGTGGCTGCTACCTACCGAGAAATTCCTGATGGAAAGACCCAATACTACTCTGCTCGACCTGAGAATCGAACCCAGTACCTCATGCTCTCAGTCGTGCTTGCGTCCACTAGACCAACGAGGCAAGTATTAGTTGTGACGATGGAACATCCTATTAGTTGTGACGATGGAACATCCTATCAGCTGCAAGGCTTGTCACAAAATAAAATCGCGAGTGTGTCGCCGATATAATAATTCACTGTCAGTGGCCACTACACAAGAATGCTTCTGCGAGCTGTGACATTTTTGTTATCGCTCTGCTAAACTATGAACCCGGTTTTTTGGACTATTTCCCGGAGTTTCATAGATATGGTATATGCAGGTTTTACGGATGACGCTATTTTGTGTTAGAAAGGTTTTTAGCTGTATGAAAATGATTTTTAAATGATATTTTTTTTTTTTTGATGCCTAAAAACCCAACCGCTTCGGTAGGTTGGCTGACTTACGTTCTTAGGGTCCCGGGTTCGAATCCTGGAGGAGCAAATGTTTGTGTGATGAGCATGTACATTTGTTTCCGAGTCATGGATGTTTATATGTATAATAAGTATGTATTTACAAACAAAAAGTATCTATGTAGTATATCAACTATCTGGTGTCTACGACACAAGCCTCGTTGCTTAGTGTGGCACTAGATGGCGCTGTGTGTATTGTCTAGCGATATTTTTTTGCTTTTTTTATGCCTCATTTTTAGTAGGCATTTGTCGTTGTTTTTTTTCCTAGTTAGGGAAGGAAACTATTAATGATCATCTATCAACTATGTTGGGATCGGCTTCCAGTCTTACCAAATGCATCTGAATACCAGTATTATATATGGAGCGACTGGCTATCTGACTTCGACAACCCAATTAGTACTGGTTGATACGATATCCCGTGATGAGACTGATTGTCTGTAACTACCTGTAACGACTATCAAAGATTTATAAATGACAGCCGGAACTAATAATACAATACTTTATACCAAACTAATGTTTGTTTGTATTATATAAAACTTTGTGAACTTATTGCTTGGTGCTAGCTAGTAATAAACAATTATGACTTATTTAGGCCCTATGGTTAAACAACTTAATATTCAAATTACTGCACTGCCTGTTTAAAAAAAAAACCGCCTTAAGTATACTAGTACCAGTTGTGTAGTACTTCACAATTAGTCATTCAGGCTTTTTAGCACTGGTTAAAAACAAGTAGGATAGTATTGTAGAGACATATCTGTCTGTGCTAATGATAAAAGTAGATTATGTAGAGGGGTTTTTCCCTCCTTGCTAACATAACCTATTTTAATTGAATAACTTTTTAGCCTCGCATAAAGGCACTACCCTGTCGTAGCCCAGGGCTAAGCTTCGCACATCTAGCTTCGCTTTGTAGACCCACTGTCACTCTAAGCACGAATGCTGCTACGCACTGACGGTGACGAGTAAATGACTGGGCATTTTGGAAGGCGCATTTCAATAATTGATAACTAGTTATTTTAAATATTATAAAATGAGGAATGAGGAAAATGTAGTGAGGATAATGTTGAGTATGAATTGAGATTACTATAAGAGTAGAGGAATACCAAAGAAACGGTGGATGGACTGTGAAAAGGATGATTTGGCTAGAAAGGAGGTGCCTGTTGAGATGACGAGTAATAGAGAAGTATGGAAGAAGAAGACAGTCATGTTCTGCGCCGTTCCCAAATAAATTGGGATAGCGGTAAGAAAATGGTGTTGATCTCAACACGTCAAGTCTCATACGATTGACTTATTTGTTAATTCGTTTGCCTTGCGTTTAATTTTGACGTGGCGATAATTTTCGTTTCAGAAACATCTTACGTACCAGTGGACGGTCAACCTAATACGAGTGGGGATGATATTACATTCTGTGTTTATTAAATTATCCTGTCATACCCACGTCGATACGTTTTCAAACGATATCAAAGCTTTTAGTTAATCAAAATAAACTAATCATTGAATTTGTGGTTGAGGTTTTTGATGAAAGTAAGTTTGCTTTTGGCCCAGCGAACAAAACATTTGAAAATATTCAACGGTTAATTTAACCACAGACAGCCGGATGTGACCGTTTGACTGCCAAATCATAGGGCTCAAGTTCGAACCCAGGACATGCACCTCTGATTTTTCGGATTCATGTGCGTATTGTAAAATTATCACTTGCTTCAGTGAAGGAAAACATCCTGAGGAAAAACGCATTTCTAAAAGATATCTCTCAACGGAATATAAAGCTAAGTCAGAGGTCCTTGGGCTGCATTAAAAACCCTGACACCTAGTTAGGCACTAGCCACACGATAAAAAAGAAAAATAAGAATTAATATAATAGCATAACTCATAACCCTCCAAATGCTAGAATGTCGAAATAATTCTATTTAGCAGGTTCCTTCACAAATTCCCATATCCGATCTTCTATGCCACTGGAACTACTTTGTCTATACCATAACGGAACCCCTACATACATAATCGTGTTAGATATCCTAACAGTACATAGGTACTTACTTGGTCTAATGCAATGCGTCGTCTGAAAGCAATTTGCTACACCGCATGCGGTCTTTCTTTCATTACTGGCTCCCATCTGGGTCCTTAGGAAACTTCCAGATTTTCCGCCAAACAATTTCCATCTCTATCTGAAAATGTTGGGGTTTAAAGTTGAATGTATCTTTTTGGGAGTTAGGATGTTTGTATTTTGGGGTGAAGACGGTTAGTTCAGGAAGGGTCTGCTGTTTTTAAAGTGAATTATTTTAAAGGAATACTTAGTGGGATGTAGGGAGTTCGGAAATATATGATTTTGACGCTCGAGTTAATATTTTAGGGAGTACTTTTGGGGATGTTTAGTAGGCTTTCCGTGTATTAGGTTGAAGGGATCGTAAAAATCTGTATGTACGTGCATTTTATACGTTTTTTATTTCATGGGGTGAACGGGGATTCAATAAAATCGTTCTGATAATGTTAACTTTACTCCGCAGGTTGTTTTATTTTTGTTTTATTTTTTTGTGAGAAAAGTAAGCTTTTGATGGAGTCGAGGGGAGTGAACTCAACATCCAATATCGCCATTTACTTTTCACATGATTTACTTTCAGATATAATGAAAGTGTCGGCAATAAGATGATATTGGAGAAGTTTTCATTTCTTATTAAAATTCTTTGTTTCGATCAGCAGTAAGTTCATCATCTGCTTACCAGTTCCCGAGCTAAGTCAGGGTTGGCATTCAGTGTAATCGGATTCAGCTACTACTTGTAATTTATATGGACCGCCTGCCTATCTGACCTCCACAACTCAGTTAGTACTGGGTAAAATGATACCCCTTGGTAAGACTGACTAAAGTGTTAAATTAGTAAATTCTAAGACCCAAACATAGTTGTTTGATGACCCGAATGGCGCAGCGGTAGTAAGGCTGCCTTACGTTCTTAGAGTCTCGGGTTCGAATCCCGTATCCGAAAGCAAATGTTTGTGTGATGAGCATGGACATTTGTTTCCGAGTCATGGATGTTTATATGTATAATAAGTATGTATTTACAAACAAAAATGTATCTATGTAGTATATCAACTATCTGGTTTCCACGACACAAGCCTCGTTGCTTAGTGTGGCACTAGATGGCGCTGTGTGCAATGTCCAGCGATATTTATTTATTTTATTTATAGTTGTGAAAAAACTAGGCATATGATCATTATTTATTTAACACTATAAGCACACATAATGTACAGAGGCGGGCATAATGCAAATGGATCTACCTGTCAACCTTTGGATGATGCAGGGACAAAAATAGTGTACCAAAAGCTAGAAGTCACATTAAATTCCAACTCGTAGCTTTTTCAACACACAAAAATATTTCCTCTACTACCTTTCAAATACCTTAACAACCTCCGTTCTTGTTACTCATCACGTTTTATAATAATCACCACCACATGACACGCGTCACCTTGCTTTAATTAACACGGCCTGATTGACATTGATTGAATTAGACGCTTTCAACGCTTTCAGTGCTTTAATGATCCTCGACGATATATTATTTAAAATAGATTGGTAAGCGCTGTGGCGTCGCTTGATTTTATAATTTGTTTTGAAGTAAAGAGCTGTGAAGGCTTTTCGTTGATTTTATGTTTTTGACTTTTCTATCAAAGTTATCACTGGAAAATTGTTTCTACAGATCGCAGGAAGCACCAAAGGAATTCGTGATGAAAGCTTGGATTTTTGCGTCAAATTATAAGGTAAATACCAGCTGTTTTATGTTAAGTAATAATTGGTGTGTATGAGTTTGTATTCCCGCGATCATGATGCTTGCAACAGCGTCGAAATATCGAGAGCTCATAGAAAAAGAAAATCACGGATATTATCCCGTAAGTAATTTAAGTGTAGTTTTATGGTATTTTCATTATTTCACATTGATTCTTAGCATGTACTGCTGTTGGTGTACCAAATAAATAAATGGTGCCTTTAGGTGTGGTTAAACTCTTCGTCTTTGCATCTAAGTTATCAAAAAAGTAACTGTTACCTTGAGCCTGTGTTATGCCACTGCGGGGCAAAGGCATCTCCCCATAATTTCTAAAATTTTTGATCTCCCCATATCTTTCAAAATTTTTGATCTAGGGCTAATGTGAACCACTGGTCGTTTGCATGGGACTTCAAAAACATAACTGACGACATGTGGGTTACCTCTACCTAACCCTTAGAAGTTTACAAGGCGTGATGTTATTTATGTATTATTTTTAAGTAAAGAGCAAAGGTTTTCGTTCACCATGTCTATTGTTCATGTCAAATAATGTCAGATTAAATTATAAGATGTTGCAACGGACATCAAAATATTCATCCCTCTGTTCTTTTTCATCATAGAGTTTGTCTACTGATTGGCCCAGAATCTTCTCCCATTGCCGACATGAAGGTCAGAAAGTCTTTGTGACTTTTGCTTTTTGTATTCTAAGCTTAGTCTCATTAGATCTATTTTTCATTTGATCTAAACATAATATTCATACAAAAATGAATCTCTAGATGAATAAAAGATGGAATTGTAATAGCCCATAATGCGACACAAAAATAGCTAAGAATACAAATAAAATGAAAGCTTTAGGGTACAACCTATTGTTGCTATTAGCTATATCTGGCAGACGTCCTCTAAATGTATTTAATGTCCTCTAACAAATTGGAGTTTCTTTATTAAACTATTTCGAAATTATTGTCTATTGTTTAAGTTACGGAGATTTTGAATATACGTATGAGTAGGTACAGGGAAATATTCTCTCTCAGGATTTTTCGTGTGAACTTTAACACATGTCCAGGTGGGAGATTTTCAGCAGGCGAAACGAATGTGTGTTGGTAGGGATGCACTACCTCGCCACAGGTTTAGTCTTTTCTTAGCTCCTTAAAGCTATTTCGTCTTTTCAGCTTTTCGAATGCAGTGATGGCCTAGTGGTGTGGCTGTTGGATGGCCAAGTCACGGGTCTCAAGTTCGAAACCAAGGCCCCTTCAAGGGACCTTTCATTTTTAGGATTCATGTCCGTATTGTATAATTATCACTAGCTTCGGTGAAGAAAAACATTCTTAGGAGACTATCATGAGTATGCCTAATATATTTCTCGACAGCATGTAAAGCCAAGTCAGAGGCCCATGGGCGGCATAAAAACTCTGACACCAGGGTAGGCACTCACCACTCGATAAAGAAAGAAAGCTTTTCGATGTATTAATCTCAGCCTTAGATAATATAATTATTTTCTTTAAACATACAAACAAGTCAATCCAAATCCTATCTACATCAAACTCACCTTAACTATAGCTAAAGTCCCCAGTTCATGACGTCATCGTCACCCGTTCCGTGCTACGAGTTACAGTGCGTCATTGATTGCTGAGTTCGTGCGGTGTTGCCAATTAGTCCTTTTCAATCAACGCCTGTGTGTTATTTTGCCTTTTTAAAGGGATAATTACTGTTAGTGTTAGGTTGTATCAGGGTATTGATGATCGGGATATGGGTGGTTGAAAGGATGTTTTCTGCTGGTTCAGAGGTTTCAAACAAAGTGTCATAACGACTACTGAAAAGTCAAACATGTTTTTTTTTGAGGTAAAAAATCACGTTTTACAATAAAACTATTGAGTTTTATTGTAAAACGTGATTTTTGAAACGCACTCAAAACATTGTGTTGCTGAATGCATTGCTGTACTTCAAAACAAATATTGACAAAAAGTTGGAACTTTAACCTCCAATATCTCCGTAACTTAAAGGTTCCCAGGTGGGATCCTGAACAAAAAAAAATCACAATAACAGGGAAAACAAGTGCTTTTTGGCTCGGCGCCTTTTTTAGACGCGGAAGTTTATTATTTTAGTCATGCATCTATTTGTCGCAGAGTGTAGTTTTTGTAGGTGGAAGAAAATGGAATGTCAAGCAATTATTGTCGTTTAGTTCAAACATTTTAATACTGCTTGAGTGTGTTTAGTTGTGACGCGATTACCAACGGCAGATGACAGCTGACGGTTGACGGATGACCACTGACAGGTGACAGCTGGCGGCTGACAGATGACAGTTCGTCTAGTTGGAGAGGGCGGACGTGCCAAAAGAATTCTATGGCGGACGGAACTAACGGTCGGCCGTAAACGCGCTACAACTGACCTCACTTTATGCCGTGTGGTTATTTAATTTGTTTTTAAATCGTTAAATATTGTGAGCATCCCTTATTATTTTGTAACCAAAGTTAGATTACCAATAAAGATCGGTGTACTGAACAACAATTGAGTGTTATTTTGGAATTTCAATCACGTCCGACGAGCATGAAAATGAAAACTACCCCCCTCCGCTGGCATATATTTTTACCTATTATATGGGACTTAAACATAACTGGTACTCTTAGGTACAACCCTGTCATACCCTTCGGGTTCTACAGGCGTGATGATGTCATGTTTAAATAACTTTTATAGTATTTACATCAAACTGCTGATTACTCACCTCCACCGAACAATTCCGCAACCAGCGACCAATTCCTAAAAAACTTCGAATAGACATTTCAAAAGTTCCGAAAAAAAATCGGTTGGAAACCACATACATAGGGAAAATCCCGGTCGAAATTCATTCTAGTGTAGCATTCGGGTCGTCAAGCTCCACCCGATAATTCCTTGTCACGAATCCATTGTGTCCGCACCAAAAAGGGTTTTTGTATGGAATTCACAACGAAACAGGGGCGTTTCGGTTCGAAAATTGAAATTCGATATTTTGCGCTTAGTATGTTTTCGATTATAGGAACCTTAAATGTTTTCGTTGGTGTTAAAAACATTGGCCTTTTTTGTAAAGGGGTGTTTTTCTTCCATGGGGTTTTCTGGCGTGTTTATTTTGTAAGGAGGGGAGGGAAAACAGAAATTGATTGAACTTTTTAAACGTGGTCATTGAAATTGAACCCGGCCCAATTTTTTTTGTAATGAGTGGGAAGATATTGTTGTTTCCCGGCCGCCGCGGGCCTGTGGCAGTGGGCTATGGGCTAGTTTGCCGTCCGTCCGTCTCATGACGACAGGCCGTGTCGACGGCGCGTTCGTGTTCCACGTGCGCCTCAAAGAGAGTCAGCAAAAAGGAAGGGGTCCGCAAGGGCCGATGCCTGCCGGGGTCGCGGGACTGTTCGAAAGAGATACTGTGGCCCCGGAACACAAAGGGCGATGAAGGAACATGGATGGGTTTTAGTCAGTAAAAGTCTGGCACTCCCTCCTGCTCCGCCCAAAGCGAGAGAAGTCATTTGATGATTTCCCATTCGAAAATAAAAAAATAAAAAAAGATATTGTTAAATAGCTGTCATGTGATATTCTCACTGATTCTCTGAATTACGTCAATCCGATTCCACGCAAATAAGTGTGGTCACTCCTCTATGTAGTTACTTTCGTTAGGTCTAGTTTGGTCCTAAGGATCTAAGCCTGAGGTCAAAGGGTTAAAGGACTAAACGAAATTTTCGCGGAATTTTCAAAACAAACACGGTCAAGCCCCTCTAGGGTTACTTAATTTTTGTTCAAGCCCCTCATAGTTTTATTAAATGTAATACTAGAGGCTTCTATTCATAAACTCTCTCTAACAATAGACTCTGCGAAAATATATTAAAATAACCCTGGACTTATATTTGAAGGAACAAAAGGCAGTTTCACTCACTAGTAGATAAAACACATATTAATTCCAACTGTGAAAACCGACCAGCGCGCAAACGAAGGGTTCCATAATACCGTATAATATTATATTGTAACACTAAATGTTTGAGAAAAGTAGTTTAGTGAAAAGATCGAGCAAATAATGCTGAAATCAAACAAGATTCTTGTATTTTAATTGTTTTTATCGTCTTCTTCTTCTTCGTATCGCCGTGAAAAATCTGTTTGCCTGTTACAGTTCAAAATATACAGTTTTTTGACAGACGGATGGACACCGGAGCCTTAGTAGTAGAGTCCCGTTGGCAGCTTTTGATTCGGTATAGTACGTACCCTGCTAATGTTCCCACTGCTGGGACACAGGCCGCCTCTCTATAAGAAGGAATGGGCTATAAACCATCACGCGGGCCCAGTGCGGGTTGGTAGAAGGTTTGCTAACGAACATTCCGGGGTTGGGTACGGATCCCTAAAAAGGTACAATCATAAACAAAAGAGGAATAAACTAAGCTTTCGACAAACAGGAAAAATAGTCCCGCAGAATATAGCCAAACAAAATCAGAGTTCGCTTAGTTTTTCCATTACAAGTTCAGCACGCAACCGTAGTATTACATTGCAATATTCTATTTTTTTTCAACACACTTGGTTTTATTTACGCTTCAGTGGATATTGTTTTTGTTTGCGATTATCCTGGATTGATAATGTTTGTACTAAGAATTAGACTCTTTTGGACTAGTCCAAAACTAGTGTTTAAAGTAAATCTACTTTAAACACTAGTTTTGGACAAACGAAAACCACTTAGAAACTAGTCCAACAGCTAATCAGCTGTTGGACTAGTTTCTAAGTGGTTTTCGTTTGTTAATGGTTGATCTTTGTCTAAATCAAGATGATAGTTACTTTTCGTCTCCGGCTGTGTGACCACGTTGTTCTATTAAATTGTGCATAGGAACCGTTCAAAACTTCACTACATATATTAAAACTACGCAACGGATTTTGTTGCGTGCTTTTTTAATAGATAGAGTGATTCAAGAGGAAGGTCAAGCGGAGCCGCGGGCATCAGCTAGTTTGTCATATTATAAGAAACTAAACTAACAATAATTAATGAAGTAAACAATGGCATAAAAAAAAACATGTTTAGTTTTAATTTAACGAAGGTGTAACTCATCCACTGCGTGTCGACTCTAGAGAAGGATGCAAAGGCTATGCAGGAGGCCCTTGCCCAGCTGTGAGATAATTATGGGCTAAGGAAAAATAAAGGTATAACTCAGAACGCCTTTGCACCCGTGGGATGAAGCAGTGGATAGCTAGTTTAAAAAAATAAACCGTATTTTGTGCTTGAAATAGAACCGGTAAGGTGATTACATAATCTTTTACCCACACGTGTAAAATATGATATTTTGATACACTGCAAAGGATTTTTCAGTTCAACACTTGTGTTTACCTGTTCACTGGGTATTATTTTCAACCGACTTCCAAAAAGAGGAGGTTCCCAATTCGATTGTGTTTTTTTTTGTGTTTGTTACCTCAGAACTTTCGACTGGGTGAACCGATTTTAATGATTCTTTTTTTATTTGAAAGCTGGTGCTTCCCTTGTGGTCATTTCAATTTGGTGAAGATCTGATGCTGATCTTTGGAGATATACAATGGAACTCTTCAAAAGTAGACGGCAAATCTGCAGTGATTGCTGGAATGGCTTGGATGTTTATTGTTTATACAACATCATGACGTAACATCACGCATGTATGCTCTGAGGGGGTACGCAGATGTGTACAATACACCCAGATTTCGACAGTTAGGTATGTTTAGTTCCATTTATTGGGGATAAGCCTATTACCATGACATGTATAACAATGTAAAATAAATTCATGGTAAATATTTGATTGGGAACAACTAAAAATGTAAAAATAAAAAACAGTTTTAGCAAAAAATAAAACCGACAAAAAAAAAACAAAAGATAGAAAAATAACTTTAGTTTCAGAAGTCGGTAGCAAAAAAGCTAAGCTAACAGAAGCTAAAGTTATTTTTTGTGTTTTTTGAAATCGTTTTTTTTTTTACAAAATAGTTTTAGTGCGCTCAAATGTTGGCATGTCAGAAGTTTTTTTTTATTTCATCGATATTAAAGTAAGTACTAAGACTGATGACCGATGACCGATGTCCTGGTGAAGGTCCGCGGCGGCGAGTCGCACGGGACCGGTCAATGTGGCGACACTTGGAGGAGGCCTATGTCCAGCAGTGGACGTCTTTCGGCTGAAATGATGATGATGATGAAAGTACTAAGTCATTTCTGCTAAGAATACTACCACGTACCGATGTGTCTGAAATCTCATCGTACCAGTTTCAAGACGTCCTTTGCTGTACATAAGCTCCTCTGAAGCATCGCAGTCACCATATCAACCTGTCGTTAGCTTTTCGCATCTAGTGGATTCTCTCGGCCTTCACCAGATCATCGATCTGCTTTGTGGTACTTCTGGTACCACCGAGTTCACTGCCGGTCTACCAGTTTTCACTCTTATGTTCTAAGTTATAAAGTTGAAAAGTGGTCACTCCAGAATCTTTTCCAAATCAAATCTATGTGTTCTATTCTCCAAATATCTGGTCTACATACACGTGTCTACATAAAAAGGCCTTAATTGTTCCATGTTCGTTTCTTTCATCTCCGTTTTAGCCACAGACGTCCTTGATATGGTCAAGTACTCCTTAAAGTACATTAACCTCTTGGCACACAAGTATATTTATGAATTCCTGTATGTAAAGAGCAATGCTGCCAAAGATTATTTCTATAAACGATGTCTGGGGTTTTGCATTTGACCTCGACGTCTTGGCTACGATTTCCAAGGCCGAATTGGCTATTTTAACCTTTGAGTTCCTCTGCTGATATTAACTATATCCTTTTCTCTTCCCATAGGTGTTGTATAATCATCATGGGATTACTTCAAGAACATTGATGATAACGTATTCAAAACCGCTGCCAAACATAAACTGTGATCATCACAGCAATCCATTTGACATACAAATGTAAGTGCGTTATAGGATGTATCCTTTCATTTTAGCGTATTTTGAAATGGACACAATAATTTACCTCTAGAATTATATTTTCATGGTCTAATATCACATTTCTATATTATGATAATGATAAGCTGTGCCTCAAAAAACGACGTGTAAAATGTGAAACTTCTCCATACTCCTTTGTGAAATTTAACTCTCTTAAGTGAAGGTCAACAAAAAAACAATGGATGGACTGTGTGAAGGATGACATAGCTTGAAAAGAGGTGTCTGATGAGATGACGTGTAATAGAGAAGTATGGAAGAAGAAGACATGCTGCGCCGACCACAAATAAATTGTGTAAAGGGCAGAAGAATGATTATAACATAGGTATGTGAAATAAAATATTCTTAGGTATTTAAAAAAAAAAAACGAAAGTGATAAAATGTTTTTTCATCAAGTCAACAACAACAGTTTTAAAATATAAGTTTTAAAATTACACCTAATTTTTGTATCAAGGACTCTAAATTCTCTTAATCATCCCACAGTTTTTGAAACAAACGCTATCAATTTAAAATTGGTGGAATTCATACAAAAAGTGCGACGTTTGCTCGCCAGGAATTTCATATCCGCGTCGGAAATTCACTCTGATTGCATGACCACTTCAAAATTTAAACCAAAAAAATTGTGCAAACCCAACTCTGTACTGACTTTATGAAATTGTATGTTAGACTATTTGATTCCGGCAGTTGGATATATTACTCTATCCTGGGTAATACTGAAGTAATCAGAGAGTGGAATAATTAATTTTGAATTTCAATATGGGTTTTCGACTAGCTGTTAATTATGGACGAAAAATATTTACATAAATTATCACACTTAAGAACACCTTAATAAGTTCCGTTAATATTATTGCTTTGTTAGAATTGCCACTGGCTAGAAAGGTGGTGTCTGATGAGATGACGAGTAATAGAGAAGTGTGGAAGAAGAAGACAAGCTGCAATACAAAAGAATTGGGATATAGGGCATAATAAGAAAATGATGATTGGTGATGAGAGCGAGAGCAGCGGTGGCCCAGTGGTGGCGGCCCCGACTTACGAACAGTAAGTCGTGGGTTCGAACCCAGACAGGCGCATTACTTTGTGTAATTAATTTCATCACCACTGCTCTCAAAACGGTAAAGGAAAACATCATGAGGAAACCGGCATGTCCTAGAACCAAAAACTCGAAGACATGTGACATCTACCAATCCGCACAGGGCCCGCGTGGTGGATTATAGCCCATTCCCTCTCATTGAGAGGAGGCCGTGTCCCAGCAGTGGGAACATTATAGGATGATGATGATGATGATGATGTTGGAATTTCCACTTTATGTGCAAAACCAAGAAAAGAGCGCATTTGTTTAAACATAACATGCCTGAGAATGGACGGCGCTGCCGTGGCCGGCCTAGAAAGACGTGACGAGATGATTTAGACGCGCATTACGAAGGTGGTGCAGCAGAAGTGGGACATTCAGGGCTAGTAAAAAAAAAACATAACGTGATAACACGCCTGTATTCCCCGAAGGGTTAGGCAGAGCTGTTCCTAATAGTATACCCACATTTTGCCAGTTATGTTCAAGTCCCATGTATATGAGGGCAAGCCTATTGCCGGCTGCTACTGAGAAAATTCTGATGAAATAACACAATAACAATTTGCCCGGAATCGAACCCAGGACCTCATACTGAGCAAGCGCTATTGCGACCACTAGACCAACGAAGCAGTCTATAATTATATTTATTTAAACAGTCAGTATTGAAAACTAATTCCAACATAAAAACTAAATTTAGTTTTTGATGTAAAAACTCTGGATTCTATTTTACAAAGTCCAGATTTTTTTTGGTAGATACCAGATTGGTTTTAAAAAAGTTCATTTTTTTCCATTCGTTCTGCGCGTTTCAGGTTTGCAATAAAGGCAGTTATATTTTATTTCTTTGGTTTTTGGATAAAAGTTTTGAAATAACTAGTAATATTTGCATTGTCTTATTAGATTTCTTTTTTAGGTACCTAGTCGATAGTATTTTGTTTGAAGACAGGTCAACTCATTTATACATGACCAATTCACGGGCAAAGAGCGATCTTAAAACCACCAGCGTTGATTATAAATCTGTATTACCCGAGTCTGGTTAATGCCCTGAGTTTCTTCTAGTGCACTCCAACCAGCCAGGCCCTAAGAGGTGGAGCGCAGTGGATCCTGTACAGTGGCCGCATTTGGTGATGGGTCTGAAAATAGCGGGTGTCCGCGAATGTACTTGTATTTCAGGCTTTGTACAGGCTTTTATCTCTGGGGCGAGCGAAGGGTTGTGTCCTGACATAACTATCCGCTCGCCCCAGATGGAGGGTATCTTAAAACTACTTGTTACAAAAAAACTAAAACAGTTGTAAAAGAGATTATAGGAAACTATTTAAAATATGTAAAATTCTACCCATCACTTACAAACATAAATATATTTTAGCAGTAAACAACTTTGGTACCCAAGAGCATAGCTTAACTCACGTAATCAATAACCATAACACACGATCTATGGCGGCTGACAGATTCAATGTATCCAGAGTCACCAATTACTTTGGTGCCAGAACCCTAAAAAGACGAATACCAAATCTTTTGAACATTCTCCCGGCAGGCATAGGGAATGAAACAAACAAAAATAGATTTAGAAGTAAATTTAAAAAATATCATTCAGAAATAATTATGTTTTTGTGAGTTTGAAATTTTTGAGTACGAAGTATAAATGTCTAGAAACTCACCGATCGAGTCAAAAAATTGCAACGGTTTTTGTGGGGCTTAGTTTATATGATTGCTTACTACTTTGAAATAAAAAGAAATAAATAACAATAATAATAATCCATAACAAAATTCCCACTCAAAATATGTCATCTGTACATCTTGAGACACTGTTGGAGTATCGTGGTCAAGCTCCCAGACTGTTAGCAGCACAAAGTTGAAGTTTGGAGAGCAGCCTACCATGACGTCTTAAAGCAGGACTGTTTTCATCTTATACCAGATTGAGAAAGTGATAGCGCTAGACGTCCTCTATAGCTCCGTCACTTTCCCACACTGTGACATTAAAACAATCCTGCTTTAAGACGTCATGGTAACCCCGTGCGTCGCAGTTTTGTAGCATCGTTTAAGCATTTATCGATATTTTGTGCGTCGATATTCCGTATTCTACTCCCCCAGGTGTCTTTTACGCACCAGCAGCAGTCTTTAAATGCAGGTGTTTTCTACACGAAAGTGATGTGAATTAAACAAAGGGTGGCTCTCCATACATGAAACGTAGTAGATCCATACATGTAGTTTTGCTAATATTGTGTAAATTGATCTAGAATCCTTGCGTGATCGAATCAGAAATGAAGACATCCGCAAGAGAACCAGGGTCACCGACGTAGCCCGAAGAATTGCCACACTTAAGTGGCAGTGGGCAGGGCACATTGCTCGCAGAACGGATGGCCGATGGGGCGACCGCGAACCGGAAGACGTAGCGTTGGAAGGCCTCCCACTAGGTGGACCGATGACCTGGTGAAGGTTGCGGGAATCCGCTGGATGCGAGTCGCACGGGACCGGTCAATGTGGCGACACTTGGGGGAGGCCTATGTCCAGCAGTGGACGTCTTTCGGCTGAAATGATGATGATGATGATGATCTAGAATGAGCGTTAAAACTATTGTTATTGTATTGTTTGGTGGTACGGAACCGGCTCCGGCCTATCTCGTAACTTTCCCATTTCGACAACTAAACAAAATAGCATCACAAAAGTCCCATTTCGTAACTATTTTGATCTTCATACATTGAATCCCATTTCGTAACTATTTTGATCTTCATACATTGAATCCCATTTGGTGAACTTTTTGTTCGGCAAGTACAGTTAGCACTCAGGAGAACTACTAAGACAAATCACAATTACTGTTCGGTATTATTTATTTAAGTAAAGTAAGTCTGGTAGTCGGTAGTAGTTGACTGGTAGTATTGTAAACGGTGCGGTGGGACTAAAATCTTTACGATTCTGTTCTCCTAGTATTTCTGTTGAAAATTAAGTTCTCTCGTACCAAACCTTAGTGTGCCAGAGTGAGACAAAAAATAGCAACATCAAACAAATGGTTTCCTTGTAACTTTGGGAGCTGACTGTACTCCCAGACTGTTAGCAGCACAAAGTTGAAGTTTGGAGAGCAGCCTACCATGACGTCTTAAAGCAGGACTGTTTTCATCTTATACCAGATTGAGAAAGTGATAGCGCTAGACGTCCTCTATAGCTCCGTCACTTTCCCACACTGTGACATTAAAACAATCCTGCTTTAAGACGTCATGGTAACCCCGTGCGTCGCAGTTTTGTAGCATCGTTTAAGCATTTATCGATATTTTGTGCGTCGATATTCCGTATTCTACTCCCCCAGGTGTCTTTTACGCACCAGCAGCAGTCTTTAAATGCAGGTGTTTTCTACACGAAAGTGATGTGAATTAAACAAAGGGTGGCTCTCCATACATGAAACGTAGTAGATCCATACATGTAGTTTTGCTAATATTGTGTAAATTGATCTAGAATCCTTGCGTGATCGAATCAGAAATGAAGACATCCGCAAGAGAACCAGGGTCACCGACGTAGCCCGAAGAATTGCCACACTTAAGTGGCAGTGGGCAGGGCACATTGCTCGCAGAACGGATGGCCGATGGGGCGACCGCGAACCGGAAGACGTAGCGTTGGAAGGCCTCCCACTAGGTGGACCGATGACCTGGTGAAGGTTGCGGGAATCCGCTGGATGCGAGTCGCACGGGACCGGTCAATGTGGCGACACTTGGGGGAGGCCTATGTCCAGCAGTGGACGTCTTTCGGCTGAAATGATGATGATGATGATGATCTAGAATGAGCGTTAAAACTATTGTTATTGTATTGTTTGGTGGTACGGAACCGGCTCCGGCCTATCTCGTAACTTTCCCATTTCGACAACTAAACAAAATAGCATCACAAAAGTCCCATTTCGTAACTATTTTGATCTTCATACATTGAATCCCATTTCGTAACTATTTTGATCTTCATACATTGAATCCCATTTGGTGAACTTTTTGTTCGGCAAGTACAGTTAGCACTCAGGAGAACTACTAAGACAAATCACAATTACTGTTCGGTATTATTTATTTAAGTAAAGTAAGTCTGGTAGTCGGTAGTAGTTGACTGGTAGTATTGTAAACGGTGCGGTGGGACTAAAATCTTTACGATTCTGTTCTCCTAGTATTTCTGTTGAAAATTAAGTTCTCTCGTACCAAACCTTAGTGTGCCAGAGTGAGACAAAAAATAGCAACATCAAACAAATGGTTTCCTTGTAACTTTGGGAGCTGACTGTACTGTACAAAAAACAGTTGACATTTATGGTTTACGAAATGGGATTCAATATAGGAAGATTAAAATAGTTACTAGTTGGCACACTTTTTCACTTGTTTCGCACGTCTTTTGTTTAGTTGTGGAATTGGGAAAGTTACGAGATGGGCCGGAGCCACGGAACCCTTTGTGTGCGAGTTCGACTCGCATATAGCTGGTCTTTTTATATCTCGGTGTTCAATAAAATAAGTAAATAACTTTATTATATTACTTGCAATCCAAATAAATATTTTTGTAAACAAAAACTGCAAGAAAATATTCCCGTAAAAGTAATAAAAGGTAGAGATTTTTATAATATTCCGAACCAAAATTCTTGTAACGGAGGATTGTCGACTCCAAAGGAAATAATAGAACGATATTAGACCGAGAAATATCACGGAAAATATATTTCGTATCGCCCTATGGCTTTACAACTGCACTATAGTAATGTTTGGTGCAATTCATAAGTGTTGACGAGGGTTCTTTTTCATGAAATGTTTTAAATTAATGTTTGTTTTTCACAAAAACATTATTTTAGGGTTCAATGCTAATCGGTAACGTATCATAATACCTAAGTTTATCCTAATTATTATATATATATAACTACAATATAACTACAATTCATCTGCAATTCGCTACCTTTTCCCAACTATGTTGGGGTCAGCTTAAAGTTTAACCGGATGCAGCTGAATACCAGTGTTTTACATGGAGCGACTGCCTATCTGACCTCCACAATCCAGTTAGTACCGGGTAATACGATACCCCTTGGTAAGACTGGTTGTCAGACTTTTCGGGCCTCTGACTACCTAACGACTGTCAAAGATCTACAAATGACAGCCGGGACCAACGGATTAACGTGCTTTCCGAGGCACGGAGGAAACTCGATATGTAATGGGTGGTCACCCATCCACAGACCAGCCTAGGCAAGCACGGGTTAACCTAACGATCGAACCAAGCGGCTGTTATTATTTAGCCACGAGCTCTATACAATTAAAATGTAAATTTCATTTACCTCACTGACGGACTTGAATCAAGTCTTTTTTGTAACAACTAAGCTTTCATTCTTTACCGAATGCTTAACCTGATGTCAGAGTTTTTATGCCGCCCATGGGCCGCTGACTTGGCTTAACAGCTAAACTAAGTACTACGGAAGGAATTTTGAAAAACTCTTTTTGTTTAATCTTAATGTTATGTGTTTTAAAATTGTAATGAGAGGTTTTCTTTTTGAGGGATTAAAAAAAAATATTGTTTCCAAGAACTCTCTAGATGGCGTTGAACTGAATACGTTACTTGGTGCCAAAGCCAAAACGCTTGGAAAAAAAAAACATTGCGTCACGTCACACGTTCCACACTCGTTGATTGACACTTTTGTTTGCTTAAACTTAAACTACTTTTAAAACTACTTTAACTAAATTTAAACTACTACAAAAGCTAAAAGACATAGGTATGTCGGATCCGGTCATGAGTACGGACGGGCGAATGTATCGAAAGCGCGCCAGTGGTGACATCACGCGACCTACTTACCAGTCTACCCCACCATGGCGGCTTCTACAGAGTCCTGATGTTAACAACACGCGGCGAGGCGGGGATTCTGGGTCTGATCGTAGCGGAGTAGAAACGTCTTGAAACTGTACCCGATTCATTGTGCCTAGTGTTATTGTGTGAAAGTGTAATGTCAAGTAATTTGTTAGACTCAGTGTATCTGTATGAAAAGAGTAACCATGGAGTTTGTTGCCGGTTCTTCTCCATGGAAACGACCAACGAGAACCGTGCAATGTGAAATAAAATAGTGTATTGCATCCAGTGTGTTTTCATAGCACGAAACCCGTCTTCTGCCCACAAAATGCTCGAGCCTAGCAAAATATATCCTGACAAACCACGACAGGTATAACAGGTGTAGCGTTTACAATGTTCGAATCATACTTGAATAACAGGCGTCAGGTGGTTAAAATTGGTGAATACCAAGGTAAACCGCATGATATCACGTTTGGTGTTCCCCAGGGATCACTGTTAGGTCCTCTATTCTTCTTGATATATATAAACTCCATCCATAAGGTTCCAATACACGGACATATTTCGCTATATGCAGACGATACCTGCCTTTTTTACAAGATGAAGTTGAAATTTTTGGGCAAAAAACATAAACACATGTCTTTGACTGAATTAATTTCAATTTACAACATAAGTACTCTGTTTATTCAAATAATGTAAACCCAATATAGGTACTAATTTCCTCAAATAATTTTCACGGACACTGAACCCAAGCTCTTTTGAAAAGAATTATTAAACTAGATATCAAAGAAAAATTTTGGTAATTCTATAGTTGACATGATAAATCAAGCCCAAGAAGACCTAAACTCATTGTCCATCTGGTTTCAACAAAATCTTTTAACAATCAATGCATCCAAGACTAGTTACGTCATATTTAAAGCCAAAAATAAGAAATTACCACCTCATTCACCTCTTACAATTGAAAATCAAATACTCGAACTCAAACATCACGAGAAATACCTTGGGTTAAGACTAGACTGTAAGGTTCAGATTGACTATATCAGATCCAAAATCACATCTTTATTGGGCTCACTACGAAGCATCCTACACTGTCTGCCATATAGTGTACGCCAGACAATATACAATGCTTTGGTAAAGCCACATTAAGTTTGTTTTAGGTGCATTGCCCCAAATTTCGATTAGTACAATATATACATAATTTGCAATCAAATACGTCAAGTTAATTTGTAAGTCCGAGTGTCGAAAGACAATGATTAGTTTATTACTTTGTTTATATTTGTTCTCATGTAAGTGAAATGTAAATTTCTTTATGAGAATTAAATGTCTTTAACCAGAAACTTCCGAATATAACCTAGTTTTCTCGCGCTTTTTTAAAATCAGTTTTTTTACGTTCCGTTCCTTGCAGTAACTTACCAAGTTCAGCGCCATCTATCCAGCGACTAGGGAAGAGCTAAAGAGAAAATCCCTTATTTCGATCGCTATTATTCAAAGTCTGTATTTTGTTTTTTGGTTGAGCAAAAAACAAAATACAGACTTTGAATAATGCTTCAATATTTTACTTTTTAATTTAGCCTCTTTTTGTTTCCCACTGCTGGGCCAAGGCCTCCCATTTCTCTTTCCAAGCCTCTTTATCCTGTGCAATATCTGTCATATTTGCTACGCAAATGAGATCAAATCGTCACGCCACCTATGCCGCGGTCTACCTCGAGGTATTTTACAAATACCTTCACAATATAAATGTAATAAAACAGTTAAGGAGCAGTCCTTAACCACTTGAAAGGTCGAAATGAAATTATTTTAATCTAAATGAAATTACTTGAACGCTACGTAATTTAAATTGTAATTTCTAAAACTAATAATATTGAAAATTTTATCCATAAAGATTAACTAAAACTTAACGCAATCAAAACTATTGAAATTGCAAAAGTTACAATGAGATTCTTTTTGAGAGTTTTTCAAGTTTAACGTAAAAATATTGGACTAAAAAGTTGGTAAATAAATTCTATTTGAATTTTTTTAAAGGGCCGTAACATCGTAAAATGCAATAGTTAAGACTGGTGTAGACAGGTGACTAAATCCATTATTTGATACTGAAAAAAATATTTTACGCACGAGAATTTTCTAGATATACTCGTAGATATAAAGGTTTATTGGAAGTCTGACAGCTTTAATCAAACAGCAATCTTGCTGCGATGCATATAAAGATCAATATAATTTTGATGGACTCACCAGTAATATCACCGAATAACAACCCTATTGGGTACGTAATTACTGTAGAAAACGGTGAATTTAGTATGATAACGGTAGCTACATTTAATTTTCATCATTGTTTCGACAATTCAAAAGTGCCTGTAACTGGGCCTACTTGAAATAAATGCTTTGATTTTGATTTTGATATGCATTTTTTTAGAGAGTGCCACCTTGGTTTTACATGAAAAAAGCTATTTAAAATGGTAATAATGTTTTACATGACGTAAAAGTTTTGTACTTTTTCGTCAGGTTCTATCCCTCACTTTTTTTCTGTAGATTTTCAACAAAGAAGTATTTACTTTTACATCAACATAACCCCTTTCTCATTACGTGTTAAAAGACCCTTGTAGGTATTTGGGGCTTTAATTACCCCTCGATCAAATTCCTCCCAAAATTGTCGCCAGTGCCAACACAATTTGTCCCAAACACGGTTAGTCTCAAATCAACATCCGTTCACCGCTTCTGACAGACGCATCTCAGCATTACAGATTCCAGTCAGGTAAGACTTCGATACAGAAAATTGAGTTCCACGGTGAAACCTTGGGCATAAAATATTTTCGGACCGGTCCGATCGCCTTCGGGCTAGCGTTGCAAATTATTGATGTTGTGGATTGAATAATGTTTTAGGTGTATGGAATTGGTGTGCTTACGTCATATATTGAGTTAGCAGATGTATTAAAGTAGATTTTAGTAAGTATTACTCGTATTGTATTTTAACAATTAAAAAAACTATGGGTAAATGAAATTAAATATTAAGTTTATGGTTAATTTTGTTAAATGAAGTGTTAAATGTATTTTTTTATGTAATAACGTACCTTAAGATATTAAGTTAAATGAAAAGTATTGCAAAGAATGTTATGTTAAATCAAATAAGGGCTAAATGAATAAAAGTAAATAAATTATCGTATTTAGGTTTTTCAAGAACCTGCTACATCTTCAAACCCGAACTAGGCTTGTGGTCGTGGTCACCAGATAGTTGATATACTACACAGATACTTTTTTTTTGTACATACATACTTATTATACATATAAACTTGGAAACCAAAATTGACCATTCTCATCACACAAATATTTATTCCTACCGGGATTCGAACCCGGAACCCTAAGAACGTAAAGCAGCGTCACTACTGCTGCGCCATTGGATCGTCAATCGGAATTAAAGTGAAGGATTAATAGTAGCAACATATATATAACAAAACATCACGTTGTGTGTAATCCCCTAAGGGCTAGGCAGAAGTGTACCTAATAGATCCAGACTCCGTGGTTTCTACTGAGAAATTCCTAATGGAAAATATCACAAATACTTTGCCCAATCTGGGAATCCAACCCAAATCCTAACCTGGCTGTCTGAAACCACCCCTTTGAACCCTTGGTTTTCGTCTTTATTATTTTGGTATTTCTTGACGTCCCACCACTTACAAGCCCCGTGACAAAACAAGTTCTGATTCAACATCCAATCAGTCGAGACCTAAGACAAATGAAAGCTACAATAACAATTTGAAGACTTAAGATAACATCACCAAAGACCTATTTGAGCTACCAATCGTAACGTCCATCGAACAAAACACAAATGTTAAATTAATTTGTTTTCGTACAAAAGCGAAGCGTAAAAGCAATTACAATGTTTGTATCAGCCTTTTGTAAAACTAAACTGTTGTTTATGTTCATTGATTCGCAATAAATTTGGCAAATATTTTGTTTAACACGAACGCGAAAAAACTGTTTTTTCGCGCATTCTTTAGTGATTTATTTGTGTTAATCCTGCTATGGGGCTAGTAAAAAGCATATTTTATAGCATAATACATTTATGAACGGTTTTAATCTGGCTGATCATGATTTACTATCTCTTAATAGCTTGACTGCCTCGTTGGTCCAGTGGTCGCACGCGCGACTGCTGAGCATGAGGTCCTGGGTTTCTCGATTCCCGGGTCGGGCAAAGTGTTATTGGGTTTTACCATCAAGAAATTTTCAGTGGCAGTCACGGAGTCTGGATTTGTGCCCGGTTGATGGTAATAAGCTTGCTCCCTATTATTACATGTGACTTAAACATGGGTACAATTCCAAGATTTGTAGTGCGGAGGCTGGCTAATGAGACAGACACGAGACATTTCCTCTCCTCTCTATTCAACCTTTGCTACCAAAGCTAAGCGGAGACGAGAAGTGTTGATGACGAACAACTCTTTGCTCGTCTCCTATATTGTCTCTACTTTTGTGGAGTCTGCCCTTACTCATTGACATTTCGTGCAACCTTCCGCACCTACAGTAAGGTGCATCAGGAAAAAATAGACGTCATGGTTATGATTTACATATATTACAATGGTCAAAACTGAAAATTTGTGTGGTAACCGGTTGTCGTGGCATGTTCCTGTGATTCGGCGAAATGAGGAAAATGTCGTTAGGAAAGTTTTGAGTATGAATTTGGATGGGTATAAGAGTAGCAGAAGACCAAATAAACGATAGATGGACTGTGTGAAGAATGGTATGGCACGAAAAGAGGTGTCAGATGAGATGACTAGTGATAGAGAAGTATGGAAGAGCCGTATGGCCTTAGCCGTGTGGTATCCGGCAGAGTAGAATAGAACCAACCCATTACACTCACGGGTGTCGTATAAGGCGACTAATGTCTCAGGCAGAACACCTTGCGCCTCCGTATACCAGAGAATGGGCAGCAGCGTTTTCTGTTAGTCTTTCATCACTGCGATCTCCAATCCGCCTGCCAAGCGTGGAGATTATGGCAAATTCCTCCCATCATGGGAGAGGCTAATGTCCAGCAGTGGACGTTATGGGTTGTTGTTGTTGTTGTATGTAAGAAGACATAATTATTGCGCCGACACTAAATGACTTAGGACAAGACCTAGAGAATGATGATGTAATAGTACATAATGATATAAGTGCGGTAAGTTCAAAATTACAGCCGAGGCGATATTGCTAGCCCGAGCCGAAGGCGAGGGCTACAACAAAGCAGAGGCTGTAATTATCAAAGCGTACGTATGTCATACGACGTTTTATAACATATTTGCTAGGAAATAAAGAAAACTCGGACTTTCATAAACGAATAAATCTTCAATCACCTGTTAAAGCATTTATAAAAATTTGAACTATTTGTAAAATTGATTATTACGTTGCCAGTTGGCAGTTTTAATGTTGTCAAGTTATTATTATTATATTTTATCTGCCAAAGTTAATTTTATTCATAAAATGTTGACCACTTTTCTGACATAAAAACTCTTTGCTAAGATTTAAAAAAGTACCGTTCGTTTTAGACGGAGCATCTTGATAAACCGTGCGTTTTACATAACAATAATGAGACACAATACGATTTTGAAATTGGTTAAATAAGAGACCCTTTATGAGCAAATATGTTATAAAAATCTTTAAACTTCTTCACAACAAGACGTCAAAAATACACAACATACTTAATAGTCGATACTGGTCGTGTTACGTGCACGGGCATTCCGAATGCATTACACATTCCAGACCGGCTACAGCTCGATACACTCGCCCCGGGCAACTGGACTGCTATTGATATGAAAAATGTCATTGTATTTGTGTTCGTATGAATAATACGCTTTGGAAAGAATAGGCATTTGAAGTTAAGTTTTGCGTTTTTTGTAATGTTGTTTTGAATTCGTACAAAAGCTTTCATAAGATTAAAGACGGTGCAATCTATACTCTCTGATACGATTTGTTTTCATTTGCCTTAAATCCTTCAAATGTGTCATAAATATAGGAGACTGATATATATATAAATATACCTTGTATTATTTAATTAACACCCGTATTTTTTAACAAGTCAAAATTATTGCGTGAGTAAAAGTAATTATTTAAGATAAGATTTTTATTCTTTAGTTTAGTAATTGCTTGAAGTTAGAATTATCAAAAGTTAGAATTCTTAGCTTTGCTTTCTATGACGGTTCTTACTTCGGTAAATTTTTTGTCTAGTCTATAAATATGTTTGACAATAAAAAGTTTACATAAAAACCTACTGCATCTATCTTGTATATTTCAACAGACAGTAAAATGAAGAGTTCATTGCACCTTCGAACATATTGGTACGCATACGATACAGTCAGTCTTTCTGGTAAGTTTACCCGAGACTTTTATACGAAGATTGAGTTTTGTATTCATATATGGATATCATGTGACCTTTAGTGAATATTCAGCAAAGTTTTCTTATATCGTTTATTGAACTTTAGTAGTTGGAGAGTCCATTGGTAATCCTTCATTGAATATTCTTAAAATAAAACTGAATTCGTTAAGTAACCCTTGGTCATCGTAAAATTATGTTATCATTTGCCCCTGCGTATTTTCTTCCTTGGTTTCGGCAAGAATAAAGAAAATCTAACAATGTAATCTTTTTATAATTTTAATTTATGTACTTAATTTAACTGGCAAGAAATAAAAGGCTTTTAATTTTTTTTTTTTATTTTATCTTCTTTTTAATAATCTTAAATATATTCTTTCATTAGCTATAAAAATGGGCTAAAATAACACGCATACGTAAACTCACGCCTTTTTCCCATGGGGGTATGCAGAATTCACAGGACGCCACCAGATACGATCCTTACATACTCCTGAAAAAGCTAAATAAGGGATGAAATATTTATGTTTGCATGGAAGTTTCATTATAATTTTTTTTCAAAATAAATTCTTCGGTCTAAATACCACCTAAAGCCTACAAACAGCCAACCAGCCGACTATAAGAAACAAACATCAAAACGCCTGCAAATCGCATGTAAATCTTCAAAGCAGTGCATAAACAGACACTCACGTAGAACGCCTACTACAATCGTCTCAGTACGTTGCTAAAGCATGATATATGGGCTCAGGGGGACGTTAAGGAGCTGTTCCATTGCGACTACACCTACGCAAGTGAATATTGCTCTATATGACCGTTGTTAGTTAAGCAGAGGAGTTCATGCGTAGGAACCGCAAATCAGCAAGTGTGGTACTTTCCATAGTAAAATGGACCAACGACCTTAAAAATCTTCTTACAATAGTGTACAAAGTAGTCCACTACTTTGATTGTATGAAAGTGGTAATGAAATCTTACTTCAATAATAAAAAATGCGCATTTCTAGCTCAAATATATTATGGCAACGTAAGTATATGCAATGTAATTAACTACGTATCACAATAATTGCACAAGCTACTTGTAACTACGCAAGCATTTTTTTTTACATCATTTACATATGAGATGTCGTCATTGTTTCGTCATGTGAACCGTTCGCAGTGCTGGCTGAAAAATCAGACACATTCTACGCGTCAATGGAACAACATCCGAATTCTGCAATGCAGTTTTCCTAGCTGTCAGATTTCATAAGCTGTACAGCTAACACTTCAGCTTCTAGATGATATCTTTGAATAAGTTCTGTGCCAGGTTTTGGGATGATGAATGAAATATGTTGTTCTCGCACAGACTTTATGGCCTACTTTTTATGTTTATCTTTTACATCACTTACATAGGTGAAGGAAAAAATCGTGAGAATACCTGATGATTAATAACTGACGTCGTTTTTATCGTCAAGAATACATGGATTAAACGAGCAATGGAGAGCAGCATAATAGGTGTTAAGCGAACAAATCGCGTTAGAAACACCACCTGATGTTAAGCCACCACCTTGAGCCTCCTCCGTGCGCTCCTAAACTAAAATAGCCGATGTTGAAGAAACAACAGCCCTGCTGAAGTGGGCAGGCAACGTCGCATGGAGGCACCTGGAGAGATAGGCAAAGATCATCACACACTGGACGCCTGAGGACGGACAGCGCCGTCAATGTCGTCCGTAGCAAAGGTGGTGTGACGATCTGATTATGTTTGCGGCGCTAACATGGTCAGAAAACGCACAGGATAGAGAGGTATGGAAAGCAACAGTCGATGCCTTTTTTGCCATTACTAAATGATTGATTACCTTCCGGAATACATAATCTAAATGCTGGTAAAACGGCATCAAAATCCGTTGCCTAATTTAGAAACACAACGAGGGCACACATACAAACACTACAGGTATAGACATTCTGTAGTTAACACTTTCACTACAACATGAAAGCAGCGTGATTTAATTTTCACATTACGTTACTGGTCATAAATCTGAGAAGCCAAAAGTTCAACACCCTAATGCATTAGGGTGTCATTTCCGAAGAGTTTGAATTAAAATAGGATGCAACCTATTTTAATTCAAACTCTTCGGAAATGAAAGCACATAGAATATTCTTATCTTTCAAATCCAACTACTGAAACCTGGCTCCTTACTACGAATTTGTTGATGAAAAATCTTCAACTCTTACAAATTTAAACTCTGTGACGTCAAGTATAAAGTCCATTTTCAGTAAATGAAGATTATAATAGAGAAAAGTGAGTGTCCCCTCATTTTTAAAGTAAGCCAATTGTGAAATATTAGAAGAAATTCAAGGCTGACGTTTCAGATAATGGTGATTCATATTTCGTTGTTATTTTAAGAGACTGTTTGCCTGTTTCGTGTTCGTTATTAAATTTATAGAAAGATATTAGTGAATTTGAGAGCCGTCTCGTTTTAATTTAGGTTATAAAATAACTAACAACTTTTAACAATTTTCCCTACATTTTTTTTTGTTTTTAGAAACGTTGGCCCACAGAAATATATCTCCTGTATCGTTGGTGCGTTTACAAACATTCAAACTCACATACGCAAACAGCCAAACGCGGAACAACCACCTGTGTAGGTCATACAAATATTTGTTCCGTGCGGGGATCGAACCCGCGACGCACAGCGCAACAGCCAATCGCTCAGCCAATGCGCCAACAGTATTTAGACATTCTAAAATTTCATATTTTTGCATTGCAATTTTTGTTCAAAGTTAGCTGTGAGCCAGACTATAGGCAATTGATTACTTGTCAATATAAGTTAACTTCCCTGTGATAAGGTACACTTGCTTTAATAAAATAACGAAGAGAATCCTTACTCCCTTAATCATCATCATCAGCCTATTAATCCCACTGCTGGGACACAGGCCTCCTCTCTATGAGAGGGAATGGGCTATAGTCCACCACGCGGGCCCAGTGCAGATTGGTAGATGTCACATGTCTTCGAATTTGGTTCTAGGACATGCCGGTTTCCTCACGATGTTTTCCTTCACCGTTTTGAGAGCAGTGGTGATGAAATAAATTACATAAAGTAATGCGCCTGTCTGGGTTCGAACCCACGACTTACTTTTCGTAAGTCGGGGCCGCCACCACTGGGCCACCGCTGCTCTCAACCTCTCCCTAACTAATATTGTAAATTCGAAAGTAAGTTTGTTTTTTTACCTTTTCACGCCAAAACCACTGAACCGATCGTTCTGAAATTTTGCCTATACGTAGTCACGTGTACAGAAACGGACATTAGATATCTTTCATCCCAAAAAAACGCATTGTTCCGTAGGAAAACCACAATAACGTTCTTATGATAATATATGTTTTTCGAATCATGATTGGCTTATATTATTACAAGCAAAGTACAACCCAAATTCAATGTCAAATTCAAAATTAACGCGAGCAACGCCGCAGGCAAAAACAAGTTCCAAATAATCCCAAATAACAGAGTACCAACAAAACAAACCTTATAACTTCCGAGAAAAACAAACGAAGATCGGTATCCCAAATAAAATCCAAGTAGATTCGGAGTATATCTTCAAACAAATAGCTCTAGTCGTGACGTGAGGTCAATTATTGAGATAAATCACACCTATGGGAGACGGAGCGTTCTACTGAAACTTCACTTGGATGTGAACCTAATTTATTGTTTTAAAGGCTATACGATGTTGAGTGCTTAGTATTTTACACAGTTTTTAGTATAAATGAAATGTTTTAAAAGTAGGGTAACTAAAGAAATGATGAGCGACGAGCTCGTGGCTAAGGGTAGATCTTTAGGTTAAGCCGTGATTGCCTAGGTTAGTCTGTGGATGAGAGATCATCGTTACATACCGACTTTCCTCCGTGCCTCGGTAAGTATGTTGTGCAGTTGGTATCAGCTGTTATTTTTAGATGTTTGACATTCGTGGCCCGAAAGTCTGACAACTAGCCGTACCAAGGAGTATCCTATTTATCATCATCATCATTTCAGCAGAAAGACGTCCACTGCTTGACATAGGCCTCCCCCAAGTGTCGCCACATGGACCGGTCCCGTGCGACTCGCATCCAACGGATTTCCGTAACCTTCAGCAGGTCATCAGTCCACCTAGTGGGAGATCTTTCAACGCATCGTCTTCCTGTACGCGGTCGCCACTCCAGCACTTTTCGGCCCCATCGGCCATCCGTTCTGCGAGCAATATGTGCCCTGCCCACTGCCACTTAAGGTTGGCAATTCTTCGGGCTACGTCGGTAACCTTGGTTCTCTTGCGGATGTCTTCATTTCTGATTCGATCACGCAAGGAAACTCCGAGTATAGCCCTCTCCATTGCCCTTTGGATGACTTTAAGCCTTCTGATGAGGCCCATTGTGAGCGACCACATTTCGGTCCCGTATGTTATCACTGGCAACACACTGGTATCCTATAACACAGTACTAACTGGGTTGTGGAGGTCAGTCGCTCCATGTAAAATACTGGTACTCAGCTGATGAACGGATGTTTTGCTTAGTATTCATATATTAGTATATAAGTAGGGTATTTAAATAAACGATCTAGGGACGATGTGGAAGAAAGATGATATGGCCAAAAAGCAAGTGACGCCGACTTAGAGAGAAGTATGGAAGAAGATGACATACTGCCGAAGGAGGAAAAATGACAATAGAATGTCATGACAGGAAATTAATATTAAGAGGTTTCACACTTGCGCCACCAAGACAAATTTAACGACGTATACTTATTCGAATCGGTTCATCCGTTCGGTAGTTATGAGGGGACAAAGAAACTGACATACACAAAACTACGAACCATTATATTTGAAACTATGTTTAACAGTCCCACTTTGGTAATTAGTATGAAGTGCGTAGGCAGGTCTTCAAACAACCAAACAGGTGTGCAAAATTACAGAAATAAATCGAAATTTCTATAAGAACAAAATGAAGACAAAATAATACTAAAAATTATTAAAATCTTGTTGACATAGACGGCTTACTTCGAAGAACTAATGAACAAAATAAACTACGATAAGATAGACACCTGATAGTATCAAAATTCGACCTTAACTGAAACTCAAGCAACAATTAAGACAGTAATTATCGAGTTTACCTTAATACCCTCTGCACGGAAAACTCGAAACGCGCTCAAACCTACCTTTGATGTTTAATTACAGAGGACGCATTTTCTAAGATGGCGGCTTGATTATAAAGAATAGGAGCGAATAATGGCGGTGGAATAATAAACAAATGAATGTGGTAGTATTTTGGTATTTTACTGAAATACTTTAAATCGATTCCAGAATACTAATAATATTCTGGAAGGAGAGCACCGGTTGGCCCAGTGGTGGCAGCCCCGACTTACGAGCAATAAGTTCAAACTTAGGAAGGAAAATTGCTAGTGAAATTTATTTTCATCACCTCTCAAAACGGGGAAGGAAAACATCTTGAGGAAACCGGCATGTCCTAGAAACAAAAATTCGAAGACATGTGACATCTACCAACCCTCACTGGGCCCGCGTGGTGGATTATATATAGCCCATTCCCTCTCATATAGGCTAAAAACTCTCTCTCTCTCAGCTGCTTATGTCCCAGTAGTAGGAACATTGTAGGCACATTGTAAGAACATTGTAGAAACATTGTATGTTTATTTTTTCGGCAATAATAAATAAGCTTTAAGACCCGCCTGCTAAAAAAGAAAACTAAATGCTTTTAGCTCAAAATATTTATACTGTACTCTGTATACCTCAATTAAATTAATAGTTAAAAAAAAAAAGTCAAAAATAAGTTTTGAAAGAGGCAGTTGACCGTGAAAAAATCAAGAGGTGTTCAAATGATATATCTATTAAAAACAAATGAAAAATTTAAGCACATACCCGCTTACAATGCGACCTCGCTCTAAAGAGCACGCATCAAAAGGATGAGAGTAAATCATGCAATGTGTGCGGGAATTGAAACATCACACCATCTCTGCGACAATCAGTGAAGAGTTGTGTTCCTTTGAACTTCATTCAAGTAAATTATACCTTGGAGTCCTTGGGTTTAATTAGGTTTTGATTCAAAACAAATATGAAAGAGTCCTTGTGTTTCTATTATGCACGGTATCTTTCCATTCTTAGACAGAAATGAGGCCCGAAGATATTTTAATTCAGTGTTTCAATTTCAAAGTGCCAGATTTTTTGCCGGATATCGCTTCTATTAGTCATTATTATAATTATACAAAAATGACACCCAAGTTAATTCTGCTCAAAAACGAAGGAATTATATTATTTTTTTGAAAAATTTGTATGAAGCTAGTATGAAAAATCTAATTATCTCTTAAACGGAGAGTTAAACACGGATATCCTTACAGGTGATTATAGTGCTAATTTTATGATTTTTTTGTGGCCGAATATCCAAACCATTATGCCGATTATTTTTTTTTAAATTATAAAAAAATAAATATTGAAACGATTCCTTTTAGTGTTTATGTTGAAGAACACAGACTTTTAACAACACGTAACATAGAACATCATCACCCCTATATCTCCGGAGGAGTAGGCAGAGGTTAATACTACACCCACACGTAGACAACTATGTTTGAGCTAGATATTTATCAACATAAAATGAGTTTTAAAACTTTAGAGACAACCAAAATACCAATTTACAAATTGTTTAGTCTTCTAATGAGTCTGAAAAAGAAGTTATTAAGTAATTACACTGATTTGATCTTCCAACAAGTCTTAATCTCACAACAATGCCAACTAATGAACACAAATTCACCTTTTTCTGAAAAGTAAGCTAATTTATTGATTAGTTGTGCTATGTTTTTGACGATCATAAATTTTCATTAGCACATCTTGTAAAACTAATGAGGGTAGTTAACTAATTATCGGCGTTTTGCAATAAAAGGGCTAAAATTTTGATTTATAATTTAGATTGTTCACAACTGTGTAACTGCTAACACTAAATCTTTGATCTGCGACTATAAAATCTTAGAATGGAAAGTTTAATCACCAATTTAGACTTGTTTGTTCTTCTACAAAGTGAGAGTATTTCATTTAAGCATGAAGTATTGTTTGATGCAGTTGCATCCCGCATAGGCGATTGCCTTTCTGCCGAAGATCGTGTAACTTTCAAAGAATTTTGTCGGAGATTTACGCGAGCCGCTTTACATAGGTGGCAGAAATCCAACCGATTCTTTGATAATTTCAGAAGACTGTACGCAAATTGGTTGGAAGTAAATATTAATTGGCAGAGTTGTGGGCAGACTCTAGTTTATCAAGAACCAACTATTGATGAGATACAAAGAGCTCCCTCAGTCTCTCAAGAACCGTCGACATCATCGTCCGTTGGAACAATGACAAAAAGGTCCCGAAAACCATTCGAAGATCAACAGAAAAAAGAAGATCTGAAAAATCAATTAATCAATTAAGATCAGTGAAAAGGTATATGCAGCTGCAGCACGTTTAAAATAAGAAGGGCATGGAGATATCGTATATGTGATCGAATACTCGTATATGATGAAAAATCCTGAAGCAGCCGTTAAAATTAATGAAAAATTTTGTAACCTCGTGTTTTATTTCATCATTCATCGTCCACTGCTGGACATAGGCCTCCCCAAGTGTCGCCACATTGACCGGTCTCGTGCGACTCGCATCCAGCGGATTCCCGGAACCTTCACCAGGTCATCGGTCTACCTAGTGGAAGGCCTTCCAATGCAACGTCTTCCGGTTTGCGGTCGCCACTCCAAAACTTTTCGGCCCCATCGGCCATCCGTTCTTCGAGCAATATGCCCTGCCCACTGCCACTCAAGTTAGGCAATTCTTCGGGCTACGTCGGTAACCTTGGTTCTCTTGCGGATGTCTTCATTTCTGATTCGATCGCGCAAGGAAACTCCAAGTATAACCCTCTTCATTGCCCTTTTGGTGATTTTAAGCCTTCTGATGAGGCCCATTGCGAGCGACCACGTTTCGGTCCCGTATGTAATCACTGGCAACAAACACTGGTCAAAGACTTTCGTCTTGAGACACTATTGGTAAATTGGACGAGAAGATACCGCGCAACTTCCCGAACACTGCCCAGCCGAGTCGGATTCAACGATAGACTTCTTTCTCGAAGATAGACCTACCTAACTGGACCATTTGTCCCAGGTACATATAATCGTCTACAACTTCGAGTGTAGAGTCTATGTTAGTGACATGGGCATTCGACATGACCTTGGTTTTGCCCATGTTCATTTTAAGACCCACTCCTCCGGAAGCTCTACTGAGGTCATCGAGCATTGTACTGAGGTCCTCCATGGTCTCAGCCATGACCACTATATGGTCGGTAAACCGAAGGTGAGTGATGTACACGCCAATGACGTTGATGCCTAGCCCTCTCCAGTCCAGAACCTTGAACACATCCTCCAGTGCAGCGGTGAACAGTTTCGGAGACATGTCTTTTTTTATTTAAAAATATCAAAAATAAACAGCATTTTTTTTGTATTTTTCTTGTTTTAGGTATTCTTAGCCGTGTGGTATCCGGCAGAGTAGCATAGAATCAACCCATTACACTCACGGGTGTCGTATAAGGCGACTGGCGACTAATGTCTGAGGCAGAACACCTTGCGCCTCCGCAGACCAGAGAATGGGCAGCAGCGTTTTCTGTTAGTCTGTCATCACTGCGATCTCCAATCCGCCTGCCAAGCGTGGAGATTACGGCAAATTCCTCCCATCATGGGAGAGGCTTATGTCCAGCAGCAGACGTTATGGGCTGTTGTAGTAGTAGTGTAGTAGGTATTCTTAATATTTGGGTCAATAACATATCGATTTTCTAAACTTAGACACTAAAAGGAACCGTTTCATATGTTAAAATAAACAAAAATATTTTGACGATTTTAAAAAAAAAAAACAGCATACAATTTTTCGGATATTCTGCGACAAAAAAATCATAAATAATTAGCACTATAATCAATTGTAAGGATTTCCGTGTTTAACTCTCCGTTTAAGAGATAATTGGATTTTTCATACTAGCTTCATACAAATTTTTCGTAAAAAAAATTTAATGTCTTCGTGTTTGAGCAGAATTAGCTCGGGTGTCATTTTTGTATATAATAATCACTAATTGAAGCGATATCAGGCAAAAAATCAGGCACTTGCAAATTGAAATCCATATGTCTATGAAAGCCGATTTTCAGCCCACCGTGCGACGTTAGGCTAATTAGGTTTTTTTAAAGTAAAGACGTTAGGCGGTTGATTGTCATGTGATTGTTGTTGAACACCAAAAAAAACCAAAACAAAGACATTCGCTCAAACACTCATCAACTCGTCAAATATGATTTTTTCTTTTCTAATTTAAAACTTGGACCAAAAACATGAAAAGTTTTTTCTACTTTCTCATTAACATTTTTTGTCTGCTTTAGGACTTCTTTGAGTCACTAATTTGTTGAGTTTTATTTTTAGAAGAAGTTAATTATCGTTTTCCGGTACAGAAATACTTATAAGATAATTAAGATTTTTTAAACAGTTATGATTTTGTTTTATTACAATTTAATTTTACAAGGGAAAAAAATAAATTTGCTCAAAATACTGAAAAAGCAAGGTGGATTAATTAGAAAAAAACAAATATGTACAGAAATTATGCGCATTCTAAAAACATCAAAGAAATAATTAAAAACTGAAATTTGTATTTAACAAATAGTTTATAATTCACAACACGTTGTTTATTTACGAAAGAAAATGCAAAATTCAGAAAAAGATAGTAATTTTATACTATTAATTGTATGTAATTACTGGTAATGTTTATGAACAACACACAATTTTTTATTTTCTTATAACTGTTACTTACTCAGAAAACATGCAACCCTTTTTCAAAACTCAATGTTTTACCCAAAGGGTTGGCATATGGAGAAACGTTTGCAGACCATGCAAAAATTCTGCTCAATGTAAAATATTTTGTATGCCATAAATCCTTGACCACGACGAAGGGGATAGTAGGGTAAAGCGATTCAAAATAAATAACATCTGTCAAATAAAATATTCTGAGTGCATTCATAGATCCAGAGGGCCCCACTCACCCTCTAAGGGATACGTACTCGATACAAAGAGAAGAGTTTCCGCATTATATTTGGAAATTCCGGAAAAGATTGCACTCTTGGAAATGCAATAACATTCGGAAAGGGAGGTACAGTTGGTTATAGAAGTGTTAGTTGTATCATAAGTGTTTTCTCTTAAAAAATAAAATCAAATCATAAAAAATCTGATTTACTAGCCGTGTACAATTAACCAAAAAGTTTACTCTAGTGTTTTTTTCTTTCAGCCATTGTTTTTTTTCCATGAGATTTATTTATTAATGTGTCTTTAATGAAAAATGCTTATTTCCATGGTCTAAACATTTGGTCGAAGTTTATGTATATCGTCCGGAACACGGTGTATATTATGTCTATCGAAACTTAAAAAATAATAAGAAAAGGACCTAAAATAAATTATGTAATGAGTAAAAAAAAAGAAAATCGTTAAAGGGCGTCAAAAATACGTCCACATCGCAGTTAACAGTAATAGTGCCCAGAAGGCTGGCGGCAACGTTGGATAGCAATCCCGATTCTTTGACCAAAAAATAGGCCAGCCCTTTGGTTACGGGAAGATTCGACCAAGGAATGGTCGGATTATTTATGAGACGTGATTTTTTTTCTAATTTTATTCTTAACATCTCTAGGAAATCAAAAAACTAAATCCTATGAAAATCTGGTTACTTAATTTTTAAGTATTTTTTGGTCTCTTTTTGAATATTCTTTGGCCATTGGTTATTATTTACACGAATTTGAAATAACGTAATGCCAAAAAAGCTTTATTGTTGAGCTTAATGGTTTTTAATAAAAATAAAAATATTTGAACACCTAAAATGTGTTCAGACATAGTGTATACCTATCCATAAAAACACTATTTGTATACATACACTGAAACAATATTATTAATACAATATCAACAATATAAAACCACTATTTGTAGAACACAAAATCAAGTATGCTTTAAAATCCAATCGAACAAAATAAAATTCATTTTTATAAACTTGACATTGCCATAAAAATATATTTTTACCACTGGCAACTTTTTATTCGTTTAAAACTGGAACGGTTAAATTCAGCTGTCATAATATTTGCAGTGACTGTCCAACTGTAACACTAGACATTCCTTAGGTACAGACGCTTGCAACAGTGCCTATACTCGTATATCCATTTTTGAATGCCAGCCGTGAAATTGCGTTCCACACAAAACGTAGAGTATAATGTCAGGGGAATGATTTATAAGTTCCGTTCTGGTCTATGTGGCCGCACTAATATTGCATTTTACCAAGATACAGGTTTTTAATCTGAATTTTTAAAGTGATATAGGGATGTGAATTTTAATAAAATAGCAATGGATTTCAAGTGTAGCGAAAAGTTCTTAACATAACCGTTCTCATATTAACTACTACAGTTTGGTGTGCTATTTGATTCCATTCTCTCCATTATCGAATGAAACATTACGAAGCTAAATAAAGACAATGATGTAAAATAGGACTTCGTGTTGATAGCTGTTAATGTGGACACATGCAGGACCCAAAAAGTTTAATATGTCGTACCATAGATACGAAAGAGGAAGTAGACAGGTTTCAGACTTAGGTTTTCTGTGTCTGTCAATTGCTGGTATCAATACATATAAGTATTGTTTGGAACAAAATATTCTTAAGTGTCACTTTTCCGAATTATTGTCCATGAATATTGTACTGATGGCGCCGATTTGATTGCTTATATTATCCCAGAAATATGTCGCTTGCGGCAAGATTTTGTCCTATCCTTTACTTGTCTGTATTGATGACATCTATTGATAAACACTGACTGCCATTTGATAAACTGGCGGAAGTTACGCAGGCCAAAATGTTAAAAACTCTTTCTTTTACTCTCACTTCACGTCACTTTAAAATCTAGCATGGAATGTAGCACTAGCACTAGCTACGTATTTGTGCAATATCCAGTCTACATTTTCTCAAACAATTACATTAAAAAAATCTATCCACAACAGAAATACAGAAAGCAATCCTCTTTAGAAAAATCTTCACTTTGAACAAAGCAAAGAATAATGATAACGATTTAAAACCGCCGGGGCTGAAGGCACGGACTAGAATCCTAGACTCAACCATACATATTATAGCCCTAGGTATTTATCTAGCTTCTTCTAATAAACCGGAACAGACTTATTTCTGTCGCCAAAGGAGACTGGCGAAATCGTTTCTCGAGGTAAAGTCTGTGAAGCGTGAAGTCGGATTTTTTCTAGTGTGTCTTTAGCTTTATTATAAGTAATGGGTACATTCACTTTTGCTGTTTGCATCATTTACTTTTTTCGCTTTTCTTTTTTAGTTTTTTGGTTTTTGGTAATAGTTTTTGCTGTTATAGGAGTTAGTTTAAGTAAAATGTAGTGTAAATGAGCTGTGTCTACGTCGTTTTTTTTTTTTAAACATTCAGACTTTTGTGTCCCAATCAAGAGCATCAGTTTAAGCAACACCTCAAGTGACACGTAGCAAGTTAACAATTTTGTCAATAAAGAATCTAGAGACTTAAAATTACTCACAGAATGTTGTTTAAATTCTTAGAACAAGTGACTAAATGGAGCAACCAAATTATATTTAAGAGCAAGAAATTATAAAATTCAAGTTAATAAAAAACGACGATTTGATTTTCTATTCAACCAACCAATGATAATCTTACTTGATGAAGCTCAATATGCTGTATCCGTAATAAGCTGTATCCCGACGACCAAATTCAAGAGTATCAGTAAGAGACAGAAATTTTATTTATAGATTATAAAAGTATACATTTCAAGCTAACTACAAAAGTTGTGAATAAACAGCTGTGTTTCAATTATGATGTGCAATAAAGTATACCTATTCTAATCTTACTATACAAAATAAAATCAAATAATAGTTATTTATGCAACTGTTATATAATGAGGGGTATTAAAACACGAATGTGGTGATAATAGTATCACATGAGTGTTTTAATACCTAATTATGTACAGTTGCATACAAGACTTTATCTACATCCATGATATGAATCCTCCATTAAAGGTTCTGAAAACATAGGGTGTTGTAGTGTTGTAAGAAGTCTATGTAAATTCATGGAAAGTTTAATTGCTGAGTATTTAATACAAACAAACCATGTATAGGTGATAATATAATTATTTACATTTTGGATTGTACAATTATTAAAATGCACAAAGCTTGTATCACTCATTTTTGTAAACAACAAAGTATATATACATAGTGCAATACAATAACGAACAAAAATGGCGGGATACGACGTGAATTCGAATTAACCTATAAGTTTTTTTTTAATTACGGCGCTGTGGTAGTGAATTGCACGTGCTAGACTATGTTCTCTTTTTAAAACGAGTTGCATAATGAAATTTAGTACAACATTATAACACCCGTTTGGATGTTATAATGGTTATTATGACACTGGCTGTTTTAATGTTGGCAATAAGCTAACTGTTTCAGATACTTTTATAGAGGATTTATAGCATGGGTGTAGATAAAATCATTTACTTGAAATGAATGTAGGTTCAGAACGCTCAGATTTTCTATCTAAAACCAATGAATGACTACTTGATCATACCTAATGAACATATCCAGACGATCAAATTCAAGAGCATCAGTCAAAGTAACACCTCACGTAGCACGATAAATAACATCGTCCAAAAAACTAATCCCGAAAAGGTCGTGACACTTGAAATTCCTCACAGAATGTTGTCTAATAGCGTGGAACAAGCGGCTAAGTGGCGCAACCACATTTTATTTACGGGTCGTGCTTACAACACAGAACACATTTTTCTTCGACTCTACCGTCAAAAGGTTTTGGCGTAAACATTCCTTTGGCCGTGAAAGCCGAATTTTCTATTGAGAAAAAATCGGGAGCTCCTCACATCAATGTAGTGTGAACCATTATGGATTATGGAAGTGAGCTTTATGGCCATTTAGTTTGAAGAAGGTTTCCCGTCGTGATTCTAAGGATTTTTGTCTCTTTTCGACGAAATTTCGACGGCGAGATGAATTTTTGTTTCGGAAAAAAAAAATCTTGAACTGGAATTTTCGGTTAATAAAAGTAACAGGTTTAATGAGGCACTTATGAGGCAATGGTAGATACCAAATTAAAAGGAGACTATCATTATTTGCCTAACCTTTTCTCAAATATGTTGGGGTCGGCTTCCAGTATTACCGGATTCAGCTGAGTACCTGTATTTTACAAGGAGCGACTGCCTGTAGGACCTCAATAACCCAGTTAGTACTGGGTAATTCGATACCTCATGGTAAGACTGGTTCTCAGACTTTCGGGGCACTGACTACCTGTAACGACAGTCAAAAATTTACAATAACAGCCGGGACTGCAACCGCTTAACATGCTTTCCAAGGCACGGAGGAAACTCCCTCTTTCCTGGGAGGTTACCCATCCACGAATCAACCTAGGCAAGCATGGCTTAACCTGGAGAAAGAAACCTCATCACACTCATAAAAGTTAGTGAACGTACGTACGTACGTTGGTCGTCAACGTGTGTGTGTTATTTCAACCATAAATTTATCAAAAGATAACTAAGATAAGCCTATCAAAATCCTCCATAGATTTGAGCATGATTTAATTCCCTCAGTGAGACGTGTAGAACTAACTTTCAATTAAGTTTCAAATGTGTTGAGATCCTAAACTACATACCTACTCGTGAATAGGTCTTGTGTGGTGATAATAATTATTATTGACTAGATTTGCCCTGGGACTTCGCCGGAGTGGAGATAGAAAATTATCCAACGGGGATGCTCTACCGGGATTAAAAGTATCCTTTGCATGGTTCTAACCTAAACCTGGACCTTGTCCACATGTGTGCGAAAATGCAACAGACATACATTGTATTTTTACATTTATAATATTCATATGGATTGCCAAAGGTAATCGTTGGTCTACGTCACAAGCGCGACAGCTAAGCACGAGATCCAGGGTTCGATTCTCAGGTGAGGCAAAGTTTTACTGGGTTTTTCTATTAAGAATTTCTCAGTAACAGCCTCTGAATCTGGATTTGTGTTGACAGCAATAGGCTCGTTCCTTATTACAAGGGACCTAAACATAACTGGCGAAATGTGAATTTACTGGGTTCAACTTTGCCTATCGATTCCGGGACTTCAGGCTTTATGTTAGGTATGCCAAAGATTTGAATCAAAACAATATTTAAAACAGAACGAGTTACCCATAAACCATGCTCTTGCATAAGGTCAGGCAAAAACATTCCACGACTAATGAACCAAAGCCGCCATTAAGCTTTAATCAAATACAGCACCGTCTTCTAAAAGTTACAACTTTTCAATATCACCTTGTAAAGGAACTATTTTTATTTTATTTTATATTTTTATTGTTCTAGTGCCTCCACAATACCCCAATGGTTAATCTATTGGCAATCAACTGCAGACCACTATTTTATTGGTCCAAATATTTCATTTTGTAGAATGAAAATGGTTGCGTGTAAACAATTTGTTGGATTAACAAGTTTGCTTGCTATAGTTTTTAATATGTTTACACTATTAGGGTTGTTTTTGATTAAGCCGAATTTAGAAGCGTTGAAGTTTTTGGTTTTTGGTTTTTTGGTTTTGATTGCCTCGATGATTTAGGTGTCGCTTAAAAGTTGTGTGGCACTAGCATAAGCACACGGTATAAACGTAACGTAAATATTATATTCTTGAATCGAAAATAGCATTATCATCATCATCATCATTTCAGCCGAAAGACGTTCACTGCTGGACATAGGCCTCCCCCAAGTGTCGCCACATTGTCCGGTCCCGTGCGACTCGCATCCAGCGGATTCCCGTAACCTTCACCAGGTCATCGGTCCACCTACCTGCCCACTGCCACTTAAGTTTGGCAATTCTTCGGGCTACGTCGGTAACTTTGGTTCTCTTGCGGATGTCTTCATTTCTGATTCGAAAATATTTTATAAAAATAAATAAATGTCTTATAGCATTTCAGTTAAATTGGTTACAGCAAGCGCAGTCAGTTTCTATTATTTCTATAAAGGGTGTAAACCTCTTGACGAAGCCGAAAGACAATTGTTCTCCCCGTCATTGCGATTTTTTTTTTAGTTAAAGACCATACTTGGGAACCTTCTAGTTACGGAGAATTTGGGGGTCAAAGTTTCAACGTTTTGAATTAAAAAAAAAAGTTTTCAACACAATGTTTTGAGTGCGTTACATTGAGTTCTACAACAAAACATGATTTTTCACCCCAAAAATTCGTTTTCCTGCAATAGTTTTTGCGTAAACGTTACTTAGTTTGGTGTACAGAGCGCTTGGTTGGCGGCTTCGTGATGAGTCTGTTCACACCCTGTATCAGAAGGGGAAAGTTCTGGAAAAAATTATGTTTGTAGAACGTAAAAAGAACTTTCAAAGAAAATTAGTTTGGATCAAGTGTTATGTTTATTTTTTGAGATATGGGACTTTTTCGTGAAACTGCAGTAATAACTTTGTTGTTAACTAACATGCTATGAAGAACTAATTTGATTTGGCTGTTGAGTGTTACTTTACTACTACTTTTTGCTACTATTTCTACTGTTCGGTTCCACGAAACACGTTTTCAAAATTGGTTTGCTTCGGTGAAATTAATTCACGATGACTACTAAATAGTGTCATTGATTATTTCGTAATTTGGTTGTAAAAAAATCCATAAAAAAATAAAAACGAATTTACTCGCAAACGTGAAAATTCGAACGAAAAACGTGCCTGCACGAAAAAAATGCACACATAAAAGCGAAAGTATACCTACCTACATACTCCTGTACAGGTGCTTTTTACGATTCAGTGCACCAATATGGTTCACAGTGAAACTGCCATCTGACTTTTGGAACTCAATAACTATGTACATCTATTCACATCGACATGTAGACCAAGTTCAGAATTTTGAGATTTGGACCACTTGGTTTTTCCATCAGGAATTTCTCTGTAAAATCCACGGTTTCTGGATACGAGTATGTGCCAAAATTCTCAAACGTCCAAATCTCAAAATTCAATGGCAATACTACCAAAACCTAGAAATGTGGGTGAACTATAATAAGGTACATCTCTCGGTCTTGAAATTCGCTTAGTGACACACAAATATGTACAAAGGTGGACATAGTAACAATTTTATATATTTTCTCCTACCTAGAAGAAGTTAATATAACTTTCAACGGTAAGGAAATCTAAACAGAATTAAAAAAGAGCCAGATTGTTATCCGAACGCATTCTTTATAATTTCCTTCCCACTTGTAAGAAAAACTCCCCTTTATTGTGTGAAAAGGTCATTATGCTCCACACGATAATCTTCTACCTATCGCGGTGAGGGTAAAGTGGGCACATTTTTCATCGCCCGCTAGGCCCATGGGACCGCTTTAGTTTCAATAAGAGAGCACGATAAGGGGCGAGTGGGGGTAAAAAGAACTATGATGTATTTTTGCGAGAAAGAACGGGTAATCTGATAAATTAGGTAGTTTTAGCGTAGAATAAAGAAATAAATGTGGTGAAAAACCCTAGGATTTTGCGGAAATTCTAGCTTGAGAAGATTTGAATGTGTACGACTGTACATGCTTATGAGCGACGTGGTTTGGGTATTTGATGAAAATAATGAAATAAAGGCGTGAATGAGAACAGGGTAAGAAAACGAAAATAGGAAAAAAATACACAGACAGTGAGACACAGACATCGGTGAAGGAATACACCGTAAGGAAACCTGTCAACCCGTCTTGAGCTAGCTTCTATGTATGGAAAGAGGCCTTTGCCCAGCAGTAGGACAATAATAGGAGAATAATAGGCTAATACATAGGTACGTTCGTATGCTCTGGTGGGATACTTTCTGACCTCTGACCTGAAAATAAACAGCAACGATAAATGTACAATATTCTACAACAAGGACACAACCATGACCTCAAAATTTAAGACCACGTACCCGTAACCAACCGAAAACTATTACACATGACAATATATCACGCCCCAGTCTTTAATATTAACAAGATAGATATAAATCATAGGTTATAGCACCAACAACCGTGTACCGCGTATAAATTTATTAGCCGTCCCTAACTTATGTCGGTGGAGAATTTAATCCAACTTATTGCTTGTATGGAGTACATGGCGTTCAGGTTGAGAATTTTGCAGAAGGTCTTCTTCAAGCAATGAGTGAGGTCGAAAAACCGATGTATAAAACTGTACTGCGACTCGCCATAGTTCGAATGTATGCCAGTGCGACAAACTGAAGCTCGACATCATGCTAGTGCGAGAAACTGAAGCTCGATATGACGCTAGTGCGACAAACCGAATCTCAACATCACGCTAGTGCGACAACCTGAAACTCTACATCACGCTAGTGCAACAAACTGAAGTACGACATCACGCTAGTGCGACAAACTGAAGTTCAACATTACGCTAGTGCTACAAACTGGAGCTCGACATCACGCTAGTGCGACAAACTAAAGCTCGACATAACGCTAGTGCGAAAACTGTTTGATCAACAATATTTCGACACTATGGTGATTTGCACTCCAGTTTTGTCACACAAGCGTTAATCATACATCCGTTTGTCGACCTCACGTAAAGCAATCCATATACACACATAAGTACGTTCCACTAGCATCTAAACAGCGAAAATAACATTAATTTCAGCAATTACTAGGTGAACAAAGTAACGACACTGCAGATAATTTTATAGTCTGGATTACAGGTTGCTTGTTTGCGACAATAATTTATAAATATAGCATTTTTTTAGACTAAGAATATTTTCATTATATTGCAAATATTTTTTTGCATAAAAACTTATACCTAAAAGATGAAAGGTTTATTTAACGTATTTCGTTACTTAATTTAATACTTACTTTCGTTTATTTTATATTCAACTACAAGCAACATCGAAAAATTTAAATTTTTGAGTTATGACGTCAAAAAAAAAAACCAACCGACCGCAAACGACCGATGTTTTTTATTCGAATTCCACTTTGCCTTCTCGGAAAATTATGATTAACGTGTCATTCGATTCGTAATTGCAAATACAAAGTTTTTGAAAAAGTTAAGGTCCCGTATAAAAAAATGGCAAAATAAAAAAGAGGAGTTTTTTTTTCAAATGAAACTATTGCAAATATCGGTAATCGAAAAAGAAAATCGTTAAATCCGTTTTTCTTAGTCCCACCAAAGGATCGGGACAGTTTTCCCTCGTTGTATTTCTGACCTTCTTTATCTATTCTGAGATACAACTCAGGAATATTGAGCCACGATTTACGTGTCCGATAAAGTTTACTTATTGATTTGCAATTTCTGTACAATTTGCTTGATTGAAGAAGTTTTATTCATGATAGAGGAACGTATGATGATTGCTTAGTAGATGGAGAATAAAGATTATGTAAGACTTATGTTATTGATGTAAGTTCCTGAATTATGGAAGCTAAGTTTTGTCATGATAATCTAATTCATTCTTAAAATATTAATATTTTTAGAATTAGTAGACCTTTTTCTCTACGTTCGAATAATGATAGATAACTGCGAACTGATTTTTCTGTAGTATTTTGTCTGTCTGACGTGGTGTTTTCATATCTCGTCTTATTCAATGTAGGTATTCACTTTACAGAACACTGATGCGGAGAAATGAGGAAATCGTTGTAAGAAAAGTTTGGAGTAGGTATGAATGTTATTAAAGTAGAGGAAGACCAAAGAAACGATGGAACTGTGTGATGGCTAGAAAGGTGGTGTCTGATGAGATGACGAGTAATACAGAAGTATGGAAGAAGAAGACATGCTGCTCCGACCGCAAAAAAACTGGTTTATGGGCAAGAGAATGATAAATGATGTATCCACTTTAAAGAAAATCATCTATCTATCTCAAATCAAGACTTGAGTCAACCTTGCAACTTAACAAAGTTATTTTCAATTCCACTATCGATTTATTCGCACGGGACCGGTCAATGTGGCGACACTTTGGGAAGGCCTATGTCCAGCAGTGGACGTCTTTCGGCTGAAATGATGATGATCGATTTATCAACAATAAGTGTTTCAACAGTATAGATTTCGATATATAGTAGTATAGAAATCTGAAGCCACAAAAAATATGTTCTATGTGGTAGTAGTTTGGATATGTCCAAACTACTACCATTTCACCTACCTTATCGTAAACGATGTCTTCTGAGAAGCCATCTCTTGCTCGTATTTCAGTACCTACACTATAATTACTGCGAAGTTGTTCACGGCAAACCAAACGGTTGCTCTTACCGCTTGTCAGCGACAGCGAAAGAACAAATTAATGAAAGTGAAACGAACAAGTTTAATCAAATTGACAAAAAGAACGCTAGTTACTTAAGAAACAGAACGTTATTTTTGTCAATTTGATTTAACTTTAACTATTAACAACAGTGCGTAATAATACAATTATATCACACTATTAAAATTATCCGCGAGCTAAGACTAGACAACCAGACAAAAATACCGGAGCAGCAGTAGCTCATCAGACCCAACACCTGTCTCTCCTCGCTTCCTAATCACTAGGACTTCGAACCAGCCGTCACGGTACGCATCTAGGTCGTCACCCCGCTTTGTGGGCTAGACTCGGCGGTGCTGTCCATCTCTTGGCACCCATTGTGTGGAGAGGTTAAAAACCTATAACTCTGACTTTTAATTTAATGTGGAACAACTATAAAAAGAAAGTATTCGTACGAAACGAAATAAAGTATTCTCCTAACAGTATGTAAATACTTTAACTTTACTTTCTTTTATTTTATTTATTTTTTTTGGGTTTCCACGAAAAAAAGTAGATTTCATAATTATTAGAAATCAAAGCAATTCATCTTACAATGGATCAGTGTGACTCCACGTTTACCAATCGAGACATCATCTAAAGATATTTAATTCTTCAATCCAAAATAAATAAGGCAATTCTACTAATTATGGCTCTTCTTTATTTGGCAAAAACTTCATTTTTAGTGATTAGTCTTTCGATCGTTTTTTTGACTTTCAATGGACGATCAAAGTTAATGAATAATAAAATTTATTCTGATAATCAATCTTGGTAATTTGAAAAAAAGTCGATCTGTCTTGCTCCTTTATATATTTTTTTAAATAATTAATTCATAAACTTAACGTATAGTTGGCAAAAAGTTCAAATATGTTTGGCTCAGAATTCAGTTACGCGAACATTAAATTTGTTTTGGTACAGTCGTAATAAGGTCATATACAAGGGTATTCATTTTTAACCGACTTTTAAAGGGAGGAAGTTATGGTGTTTGACCAGCATCTCACATCGATTAGATACTACTTCAATTTACGTGATTCCCGATACCGACTTTCCAAATAAGTTTCGGAAGTCAGCGGCAAAAAAGTTAATAAAAAAAATTAAAAACCCGACTTCGTAAAAAATAACGAATAACTTTAAATAAAAACTGGAAAGAAAAAACAAGTACAGGAGACAGGACATATTGACTGCAACAGTCGCGACTGTAGAAGAAGACTGTTGAAGAAGAATCTATCGACCTAACCTCAAGAAGAATCTAACGACATATAATCTATCCAAATCCCTTCATCCGTTGAAGAGTTTCGAGGGCACAAAGAAACGGACATACATACAGGTCAAACACAGAACCCTCCTTTTGGGCTTCACCGCAGTCCGGTAACGAGCGAGTCTCCGGCTACCAAAACTAAAGTTATTTTCCAGTCGTTTGTTTTTGTACAAAAAAAGTGTATTTTGTAGACGAATCCATAGATCCAAACCACCATAAATCATAATCGAACATGGAAAAAGTAACTAAAAGCACACCACGTTTCGTCAACTCGCTAAATCATAAGCTGTTAAAAATATGCGAATAACATACATCTTATAGTAAGAGTCTCAAGAAACAAGTGCTTGAATAATTTATTTGTAAAACCCTTTCTACAATGTATGCATTTGTCTAAGCGATCGTGAAATAGAATCATTTAAGTTGTCTTTGAAAAATATATTATAGGCGCACATCGTACGTGATTTTGTATTTTTTTATTTGTTTTCTCTTAAGCGATACCCTGCGTCCTATTCAAAGCGATCAGTCACGCGAATTCGCGTTCGTCATTTGTTCGGAAAACAGAACAAACAGTCTGACACCCAATCTTACCAAGGAGTATCTTTTTACCTAATACTAACTGGGTTGCGGTCAGACAGACAGTCGCTCCATGTAAAATACTGGTATTCAGCTGCATCCGGTTAGATTCGAAGCCGATCCCAACATAGTTAGGAAAAGACAGGCAGATGATAATGACTTTGCAAGACCTGGGAATGGAATCCAGGGCCTCATTCTCTACCTGGCTCCTCATACTTGCAACTACTAGACCAGTGACAGAACAGACAGTCTGACACCCAATCTTACCAAGGGGTATCGTATTACCCGGTACTAACTGGGTTGTGGAGGTCAATAAGGCAGTCGCTCCATGTAAAAAACTGGTATTTCGCTGCATCTGGTTAGACTGAAAACCGATCCTAACATAGTTGGGAAAAGGCTAAGCAGATGATGATGGTTACCTGGCTCCTCTCCTCATACTTTACTTGTGACTACAAGACTCCGAATAAAAACATCTTACCAGCATTACCTAGGTAAAACAAAATTAGCGGAATCGCCAGCAGAGTCTGAGGGTCTGTTGGATCTAAACACGGGAGCTCTCTTTTTGTCAGATCAAAAATAATAATGTACAAAAACAGTTATTAATACAGATATAATGAAGAAATTCTTAATCATATTCCTCTATCAGCTCCATATCTTTACACTGGAACACAGCAACGGTACTACCCCGAACAACTCTTTCGAGAAAATTTCCAAAATTATTTATAGTAATAGTAGTTTGTCGCCCCAATTTCAACCTTATCGTACTTTACAAACACGCTATTAATTCCCACACAACATTAGTTCCTAAAAGCCTCTCAAATCCACCTCAGCATTTAGCAAAACGCCTTTCATGTCATTGACTATTACCAGCATTTTAGTTACAACGGCTTAACCTTTCCACGGCAATCCAGACAGAAAACTAGACATTGTACAAGAACAAACTTCAAACTTACACAAAAATTTAACAAGTCTCAACTCTGTAGCTGTCTAAATAAGAGTGTTTGGGTCTGAAGGAATAGTTTTGTTGGATGTCATTCACGGAATCTCAGTGCCTTTATGAGAAGAGTGTCCTTTCATCTCTCCTTTTTAACCTGAGGCAGCAATTATAGTTAGCGGTACCTCGGCTGGTTATACTTCGGAGTTCCTTTAGCGGTTATTCGTGAGAAGAAAAATTGTCACGTGTTGTAAAACTCGGGAGAAAAGTTCATTGTGATTTTGACGGCGAAAATTATATTGTGTTGCGGAATTTGTAAGAAGTAGTTGCTAAAGTAAATTCAGTTGTTGTAAAACACAATTTTATTAGTTCAGTGACTGATCAGGCATGCTTTGCTTTACTTTTTGTCACTGTGGCTACAGACTGGGCCCAAGAAATTTAAACAAGTTGTGCCATCGACACTAAAGAAGAAAAAGAAGCTAAATTTATATTTATTGATAAACAACCCAGAAAACCTTATATGTTGCCACCGCATTAAATAAACCCACAACATTATATCGCTTAAACAAAAGCGACATAACAACCCCAAAAACACCACCATCGCTAAGAAAAATCACCTCTGAGAAGCAACAAAGAAATCGAATCCGACAGAACATCACATTACCCAACCGCAGTACATCAAAAATTCATACGGAACCTACCTACTCACAGTTCAAGGAATGTTCCCTGTATGTTCGTACCTTGCTAAAGCAGTACCGGTACGAAATGAAAAGTTACAGAAGGTGACCTCCACACAGTCGGCGCAAACAATCGCACGCACACATAGACGCGTACGTACGGCGGCGATCTCAAACAAATGATAGTCGTGAGTGCGCTTGCACTCGCTGTAAGTCATCATCATCATCATCATCAGCCTATAATGTTCCCACTGCTGGGACACGGCCTCCTTTCTATGAGAGGGAATGGGCTATAATCCACCACGCAGGCCCAGTGCGGATTGGTAGATGTCACATGTCTTCGAATTTTTGGATCTAGGACATGCCGGTTTCCTCACGATGTTTTCCTTTACCGTTTTGAGAGCAGTGGTGATGAAATAAATTACACAAAGTAATCGCCTGCCTGTCGGGGCTGCCACCACTGCTCGCTGTACGTGAAGCGTGTCTATGTTTGTGTGCAATTTCGCTCTTTATATGTATTTGACCTTCTGATCTTCTCTGTTTTATGGCAGTACAGGTTTTTGTTGGTAAAATACCGTGATTTCCACATACGAGCTGGGGAAATAAAAATACTTAGGCAAAGCTTACCTAGCGATAGGAACTTTCTAGGTAGTCGTAGTTATTTGAGAGAATGTTTTTGCTAACAAATGTGTGTGTTCTTAATCCATGCCTAAGGCAGCCTGTGTATTCATAATCAGTTATGTAAAAAATGTGTCTTCTTTTCAGTCGTGTACTAATTAAAAAAGTTTGTGAGGATGGGTGGATGGTTGTTTGTTACTCTTTCAAGCAAAAACTACTACTCGTATAAGGATTTAAATGAAATTTAGCACACCTATGGGTTACCAAATAGGAAACTTTTTATCCCGGTATTATGATCCCGTGGGACAATTATCGAACTCCACGTGGGCGATGTTATATGAGCTAGTCATGCATTTTCTCTAAAATATTTTCAACTCCCAAATTATTCTGAACTACTCAAATGGAACAAACATTTCCAGAATCTACACCGCAAAGTAGAACAAAACCAATAAAATTTTACATGTTTGACCATCACTTGGAAAACTGAACGAATTTTGGTGAATCCCCACTATTTGACTAACTGAATTGAACCAACGAAATCGTGCGTAAAAGCTAGCCATTAAATGAAAATGCTGCAGTCTTATTGGCGAAGTTTTTCCCGCTATAAATTCTCGTATATTTGATGTGGCAGTCGGAATTAATGTTTTGGTAAATTATTACTGTTTCATTTCTTCTCGGAGTGAGTGAAAAGAACTGTACGGCGCCTCGTACATAACATCAGGAGTTGAGACTTGCGATAAAGCTGCTAGAAACGAATATTCTTCCAAAAACACGAAAAAGCTGATAACTTCACTATTTTTGTTTATCACCAAAACCGAAGCGCGAGCGACGTGTGTTGCAGGTCGCATGCACATGCTTAGCTCTCAGTTCTTTATTTTTTTTAAACAAGTAATAAACCCACTAAAGCATACCTGGGATGGCATGCTTGCAATTGAGCCAACAGACAGACTTGCACTGCTTGCAGTTTACATGTTTAGGTTTAGTTTTTAGATGCACAATTAAAACTGTAACGCATAACCCACCACGAATATTGAGGAAGCCATGGAGTATTTGAGAGTAAGAACCAATTGGACTGTGAGGCTCAAAAGGTTTCGCGCCATAGCATCAACGTAAAAAAAAACCTTTAAGACTTTCGTGGTACCAGTTCCAACCCACCATCTACAGACCTTCTTGGAAGAAAACTTTTGGCCGAAAGGTGTCGTATATCGACATTTCCGAGGACGGTTACGCGACACCACGCAGCGAAACACGACGCCGACAACGTTGCGTGTAAAGCAATAGTTTAATAATGTTACTAATGTATTAGTTTATAATTGTTTCAGATTATTTTATGTATTTTATTTCTGGGCCTCAGTTGCCTGATAATAAAATGATTGATTGACTGATAGTAACCTACCGTCTATGGCCGGCTTTACGGCGCAACGATACTCTGGTAAAGAAACAAGTGAAGCACGCGCGTGTCGATTTGCTCGAAGTCGTGAACAAGGCCTTATGTACAGTCTCGTGTTAGACATCTTCAGATGCATAATCAGTGACAGTTTTATCGTTTATGGCGACAAAAGCGAACCGTTTAGGAATGTTTATGCTTATGGTTTTCGCTGTATCATTAGTTGTTGATGCGTTTTATGTGTCTGTAATGTCTCCTTTTACATCTATTTTGTTTAGTGGTACGATTTATAGTGAATTATCTTGAGATCAACTGTCGTTGTTGTTCTTTGTGTGTTAAACTTTTGTTTCATAAGTCGATGTTTGACTGAAATGTTTAAAAACTGGATGTTGTAGAATTATAATACAGGGTTTTACGTTGTTTTCGGGAGGTTCCTGCACCGAATCGGGCGGGAGGAAACGCCCGGGTGTTTCCACTGCGAGGATCGACCGGAGGACACGGTGGAGCACACGGTGGAGGTGTGCCCCGCGTGGGCGGAGCACCGCCGTGTCCTCGAAGCGGCGATTGGCGGCGGCGACCTCTCGCGTCCGGCCCTGCTGCAAGCCATGGTCCGGAGCGAGACGGAATGGGACGCCGTCACCTCCTTCTGCGAAGCAGTAATGCTAGAGAAGGAGGTGGCGGAACGTGAGAGGGAGAGAACCTCACAGCGTCCCGGCCGCCGCGGGAGACGCCCCGGGCGTCGGGGGCCACCACGTGGCCCCCGGCCACCGTAGGCGCGGGCCTGTGGACGGTGGGCTATGGGCTAGCTCGCCGTCCGTCCGTCTCATGACGACAGGCCGTGTCGACGGCGCGTTCGTGTTCCACGCGCGCCTTAAAGAGAGTCAGCAAAAAGGAAGGGGTCCGCAAGGACCGATGCCTGCCGGGGTTGCGGGACTATTCGAAAGAGATACCGTGGCCCCGGAACACAAAGGGCGATGAAGGAACATGGATGGGTTTTAGTCAGTAAAAGTCTGACACTCCCTCCTGCTCCGCCCAGAGCGGGAGAAGTCATTTGATGATTTCCCATCCGAAAAATAAAAAAAAAAAAAAAAAAAAAGGGTTTTACGTTAAACGACCTACCTACGTACCTACTCATGAAAATAAACAACTTCTACTAAAGGACTAAATCTGATATGGGAGAAAAACACCACTATGTAACTGTATAGAAGATCCGATGAAAATCCTAGAATGTTCCACTATTGAACTGTGAAGAAGGTCCGAGAAAGTTGTGAAAATTTCTCGAAGGATCGGTCAACATAATAGAAGTAGGTAGATGTCGAGTTTGCGAGAGCAATTAGTCTGATTTTGACGATGCATTGAAATGAATCGAAGTGACCTACAAGTACAATATCCAAGTGCTACGAGTAAGTGATCAGTGGTGAATTAATGATTGTTCATCAAGTCTTTTGTATGTTTATTTAACATAGTTTTTGTTTAACTGGCAGTGTTTTAATTTATCCCAAACCCAGCTCATAACATTACCAACAAAACCAGTTTTGTCCAAAATTAAAAACAAAGACAGAAACAACTTGATTGTTTGAATTTCTACAAAGTCTTACAACTAACGGAGTATTCAACTGGCTTCTATCTATTTATTATAACAACATCTTGAAGTCCCACACAAGCCTCCTCTCTATGAGAGGGAATGGGCTATAATCCACCACGCGGGCCCAATGCGGATTGGTAGATGTCACATGTCTTCGAATATTTTGGTTCAACGAGTATAATAGGACATGCTGGTTTCCTCATTAGCATCATTCAATTTTACTGTTTGGGTTTTTCTGAAGTCATGCCTAGGTCAGTAGGCAGCTTAAAGTTTTTAGTTGCCTTCCTTTTAACCCGATACAGCTATTATTATGAGATCCAAATTTTAATTAAGTTGTCAGAAACAAAATTCAGGTCATGAAATCGTTTCTGCTAAATAAGGGTTCAAACACATTAGCGTTTTTATGACGAACATATTCGCGTACTATTCACATAACCTCTACAGAGGTCCTTATTGCTATAGATCAACATTACCATTTTCTATGTAAAAAAAAAACGCAGACTTATTGAGATTTTTTGTTTAGTTCTAAATACCAACGCACTAATGATGAAGATTACTATGGTATATTTCCGTGGTAAATTAGCCAACGGCGATAAGTGCTAAACAATATTTAGCAAACATTTGCAACAGTTCATGAAAAGGGAAAAAATTGCTGATACGAACACGATAGCAAAACGTTTTTTTTCTATCTTAGAAACCGCCGTTTACTTCACTACAAGTCAAGTTTGCGCTTTGTTAGCCTCTGACTTTACATTTTTTTCCAACGTTTCGCCACCTCGCACCTCCAAAGAGTCATCATTGCCGCGTTCACACGCCGCGCTGGTCTGAATGGAGCCTTATATACGCGTTGTAATTAGAAGGGATCGTAAAACTATGTACTGGGAAGAATAAACGTTAGCTGGAAAAGAATTTATGAACGTTTTCACGTAAATGGTAAAAATAATTTAGGAGTGGACGTAATTTATTGTGTTCGTAAATTATATTGAGGGGACTGTGGACTATGGATATTCGTTTCCTAAACGATTATCGCAATAATTATTAGAAAGTAACTAAAGTTTTATTTATATTTTCAGACTGAAAATTTTGAATTTTCATTTATTTTACTCTGAATTGATTGTCGAGGTTTGTATTGTTATGGTGTAAGATTTAAGTATGTTTCTTATGAAAAAGTTTATTAAGATTTCCCTTGCCATCTGGTACAGTCAGCATCAAAAGTTGATGACCACATTTAGATTTTCAAAATCGCTGTATACCGTATTATACCTAAATCGCTCAACATGACAAGCGCCAGAAATGAATAATTATCATAAAAGGGCATAAGTAGGTGACCATCACTTTTCAAAAGTCGCTAAACAAAGTTATAGTAAAAAAAGCCTAACATTCTTCGTCTCTAAAGTCTCTGAACAAATTTTTGACAAAAATAGCATACCATCGTTTATCTCTAAAGTCCCTGAACAAAATGAAATGTTTTTTGGGTTTAATATGTGTGTGTATTTTTTTTCGGTAGGTATATATACAGGGTGTAAAAGACCTCATCACGAAGCCGTCAACCAAGCATTCTGTACATCAAACTAAGTAACTTTACGCAAAAATTTTTGCTGGGAAACAATTTTTTTTTTGGGGTGAAAAATCATGTTTTGTGGTAGAACTCAATGTAACGCACTCAAAACATTGTGCTGATGGATGGATTGAATAGTACGGGGGTCGTGGAGATGTTTAAAGTAAAAATCTTACATTAAAAACTTGTATTTAAAAAAAACTTGTCAAAAAGTCGGAACTTTGACCCCCAATATCTCCTTAACTAAAAGGTTCCCAGGTATGGTGTAGAACAAAAAAATGATCGCAATGACGGGGAGAACAAGTGCCTTTCGGCTTCGTTAAGAGGTGTTTTACACCCTTTATATGTTTGGTATATAAATTAAGTAGACACATGCACATGTAAATCACCACCCTTTTATTTATTATCAACAAAATTAAATTAAATCGTTCGATAAATCAATACAGTTAATAGTTATTATTTGTTTTTATTAAAAATCAACAAATTTAAACTTTCATAATCAAATCAATGTTTTATAAACAAAAACAAGGTTTAATTTTTATCAAATACAATTATGATTAGGCTTAAACTACTTAGAATTAAAACCTATGTCCCCCATTGGCATCGATGACATTTTGGAGATGTGCTCGCATGGAGTTTATCATATTTGCAAGTATCTCGTCCTCTAAAATATTCCCCGATTTCTATGGCGTGATTTAGTAGATTTTCCCTTGTTCGAGGAGTGCTTTCATCCCAAGCCTGGACCATAAGCCCCCATAAGTATTCAATGGGGTTAGGTCCGAGCTCTTTGGTGGGAATGGAATTAAATAGAAATCTTCTTTTTACATTCAAGGGTAAACAGTTTTTCAAATACCCACAACTATGTTTCCCAAAGAATTGAATTAAAACGGAATTTGTGTGTTTTTGAAAATGAGTCTTCTATGTGTATACATAGAAGACTCATTCTGTATAGATTAGGTTCTAATTCAATCGTACTATAAAATTCATAAACTAAGTCGACGGTATGAATTTGAACAGAATCTGCGTGATTTTTGAAAATGAGTCTTATTGCTTCACGAATAAGGTTACAATTCAATCGAACTAAAGCAATCATTAATTAAATCGATGGTATAAATTCAAACAGAATCTGCGTGATTTTTGATAGTGAGTCTTATAACTATACAAATAAGGTTACTATTCAATCGTAATATAGAAAGCTTAGATGACGTCGATGGAATAATTTTTAAGCGTAATATGCTTATCTTTTTTAATCGTGCTTGCGTGCTTATTTTGAAAAATAGGCTTAAAAATGTGCTTGCCGCTTGAACACCCACTTCTAATATTTCTCATTGATACTATGAAAAAAAAAAAACAATATTATTTTTCTAAAGTTAAATTCGAAATTTACATCCCTTTAATTTTTTTTTACATGATTTAGTTTGGATAGGGCAAGATTGGATTTATAACTCTGAAGATAGTAACGAGCACTTTTTTAGTTTGCAGTTCAGCTACTTTTGATTCGGATACGTAGCGTGTAAACGTATACTACGTATACACGCTACGTATCCGAAACAAAGTAATGTTCAGTAACTTTTGTTTTCTAGGATGTTATGTTATTTTTGGACGTTGCCGTGATTACACTAGATAACCAAAACAAGCATTTTATATTGTTCAGTGACTTTTGTAAAATTGAATGCTAAGATGTTTTCGGAAATTATAACGATCAGCAATTTTTGACAAAATGGTGTTCAGTGACCTTTGACGAGTAGTGTTCAGTTAATTTTGAACTATAATGATGTTCATTCAATACTGGCGCCCTATTTTGTTGAGCGATTTATGGGTGATATAGTGTACAGTGATTTTGAAAATCTGAATGTGGTCATCGAGTTTTGATGCTGACTGTACGAGTAGTAATATCGTCTAGTCTTTACATGAACCTATGGAAGCACTAATTGTTCCAATCTTAAGTCTTATAAACGTATGAAATTTCTTTAATAGAATCAGTAAGAACAACGACTTGTTTTCATTAATTAGTGGTATGACGAACAGGATATAAAGTTCCACAATACTCCATATAAGTGGGAGGATCCTCCGACCAGACGGGTGTTGCGTCGGGTTTTTCTAAAAAATCCATGTCGTGGGTAACTTTAATAGCGCGCTTTAGAATTATGATGGTTTTTCTACTTTTTTATCATAGATGACGCTGTAAAAAAAAAACAATTGAATTTCAAACTATTTATTTCCACATTCATCTCATCACTGTCCGTTATATAATTATGGTAAAATAATTGTGTGTCTACCTTTTACCTATATCATTACAGAAGATCCTCAGATTTATCGTTCCACGAAGCAACGACCCGTCTACAACATACCTATAAAGCTACCAAGAATAGTTGTTTGTTAATTACAGTAACGCACAATAACCTTGTGTTAGAGTCTTTGAAGTTTCACTCAAATTAATTAATGGTTATTCGTAGATAATGAAGGTGGTGAAGATAATTATTACGTACAGGATTGGAGGTCTGTTTCGCACTTTATCGTCAGATCAGTCTTACTTGGAAAGTATATCGTTTCTTGAATCAGTGATAAGTATGGTTTTTAACCCCCGACCAATACAGAGAAGTATTATAAGTTTGATGTGTTCATCTGTGTATCTGTGTCTATATATCTGTGTGTCTGAGTATCTGTGTGTCTGTGCATCAGTGTGTCGGTGTATCTGTACATCTTTGTGTGTGTGTGTGTCTGTGTGTCTGTGTATCTGTGCATCTGTACATCTGTTTGTGTGTGTATCTGTGTCTGTGTGTCTGTATATCTGTGTGTCAGTGTATCTATGTGTCTGTGTGACTGTGTATCTGTGTCTATGTATCTGTATCTGTGTGTCTGAGTATCTGTGTGTCTGAGTATCTGTGTATATGCGTATCTGTGTGTCTGCGTATCTGTGTGTCTGTGTATCTGTGTGTCTGTGTATCTGTGTATGTGTTACTGTGTATCTGTTTGTCTATGTATCTGTACATATATGTGTGCGTGTGTGTGTCTGTGTATCTGTACATCTTTGTGTGTGTATCTGTCTGTGTGTGTGTGTGTGTTTATCTGTGTCTGTGTATCTGTGTATCTGTGTGTCAGTATATCTATGTGTCTATGTGTCAGTGTATCTGTGTGTCTATGTATCTGTGTGTCTGTGTATCTGTGTGTCAGTATATCAATGTGTCTGTGTGTCAGTGTATCTGTGTGTCTGTGCATCTCTGTGTCTGTGTATCTGCGTATCGATGTTTGTCTGTGGCATCATTGCTCCTGGACGGAGTTTTTTTTTGCTTGAAAAGTGTCTTATTCGATAGTGTTCTTAATTATGTTTAAAAATCTGCTCAGCTGTTAGAAGATCATCACCTTTACAATTGATGAAGTAATGTAAACGACTTCCACGATGTTTGATTGTGTTCTTGAGTGGAGACCAAATATTCCTGTGTATCATTCGGACTAGGACACAAATGACGTATACGAAACTGATGAATTTGAAAGCGGTTCGTGAAAGAAGATGTGCGTCCAACACATTTCGCTACGAACCAGACCGTCCATTGTAGAACAAGGACCATCAACCCCTATTTACTTATCGCCTCAAATCTCAGAACGACAGGTCTTTAGGACATGTCAAGGTTCCAAACTTCACCTAAACCTCGGAAGTTTTGGAACAAACGACAAACGTCTCTTATCAGAGACCAAGGAGGCTTTTCCACGTCCTTATAAACGAAAATGTTGAGATAACACTGAAGACTAGGCATAATTTTTGCCTTACAAACTTTTCAACTACCCTTTACAAACAAAATTCAACTTTATCCTTTGCCCGACAACGTTCAAAATCCTTTGTTTTTGCCAGAAAAGGCTTTTTCTCTTCTAAACGAGTTAATTAGGGCACAACGTATGATCAATTACGTTGCGAAGAGATGTGATTATAGACTAATTAACGAGATCATAAGTATTAGAACGTGATGCGAAAACAAAGATTATGTTTTGATGAAAATAATGGACTCTTAGAAGCTTCATAAGGCGGTTTTGGAGACGAAGTTCAGCTAAATATTATGTAATTTATATACGAGAATAAATACTGAATTTAGTCACACAAATTCTCAGCATGAAGTAACAAGGTACAAGGTTTTATTCAAGGACTCAAATGTTAGATAAAAATCAAGCTCTGGCTGGTTTGAAGAAAAACGTTCTGGGAACTCCTTGCTGCTGCGAACTGCCTGCGCATGAAGAAGCACTATACCGCTTTGTTTGACTTCATTAGGTCGAATAAATGGTATTGTGCTTTTCCATCAAGAAAATCACATCAGGAGATTTGGGTTTCATTTACTTTACATGGGACTAAATAACTGGGAATATATTTTGCTTGCTGCTATGAAATACAATTTACTTATTAACATAATTTTACTCTGCACTAACTGACATGAGACAGCGAGCAGCCAAAACTGCAGATTATAAAAGCATTATAATTATTTTGCACAAGATGTGTTCAGCAAGGGAAGATTATATATAAATGGGGAGAAGCTTGTGGCTAAATAATAATAGCCGTTCTGGTTGATCTTTGGATTAAGCCGCACTTGCCTATGTGGGTCCGAGGATGGGTGATCACCCATTACAAACCGAGTTTCCTCCGAGGCTCCCAAAGCACGTAAAGCCGTTGGTCCCCATTGTAATAGATAGATCTTTGACAGTCGTTACAGGTACTCAACGGCGCGAAAATCTGACAAAAAATCTTACCATCTTTCTTCCCCCATTACTAACTGGGTTGTAGAAGTCAGATAGGCAGTCGCTCTATGTACAATACTGATATTCCGCTGAATCTAGTAAGACTGAAAGCTGACTCCAACATAGTTGGGAAAAGACTAGTCAGATGAGTCTCCTAATGGGGTCAACCCAAGATGAAAGTTTGTGAGGAAGTTCTTTTTTTCCGATGGTCTTATCGGATGCACGGCTTGTAAATTCTGAGCTGATGGTGAACTATGCCTGATCAGGTCAAGTTAGGGGAAACGCTGATGGAGGACCGGGTAGTGATTATGACAGGCAAAATATAAATCAGGAATCTTACACCAACCTTCTAACACTAAGAACTTAAAACAAAGTCGAAACTTCAAATCTAACTGGAGAACTCAATAACAAAATGGCGAAACAATAAAATTTTCCAAGAAGGTCACAGGTGGCCCTTTTATTTCAATTCATTAGACAAATGGGGGCATCTGTTCAATAATTGGGTTAGATATCATTCAGTTGATAAGGCCTTCTACTCAGCCATATTGGAATTTGGGATTGGTAAAAGTGGATTCTGTAATTGTTGCATAAAAAGGTTATTTGGATTTTGTTTAGGAGTTTTTTGCCTAGACTCATTTCTTTTTTTTTTGTAAACAAGGAAAATAACTTATAAAACACACAGTGAATAAAGTTGTACAGTGAATATATTATTAAAATGAAAACTTCTGCATCCTAAACTAGGCCAGAAGCCTATGTTTTAGGAGCCAATGTTTCTCTAAATGATTGCCACACTAATGGAATTGTCAGTCACGCAAATAGTAACACAACAACTTATAATATACTTATAGCGCAGTTAAAATTATGATGGAACCGTCTTCCAATCTAGCTGGATGTAGCTGATTATCAGTATGTTACGAGCAACTAACTATCTGATATCCACAACCAAACCCAGCTATTCGGTTACGCAACCACTCTTGGTTAGACTGGTTACCACACAAACACACTGTTCGACTGAAATCCAAAAACTTCGTAAATCGGGAATCCTGGAAAATTGATTCAACTTTTTAAACACCCAAAAACAGATTGAGGAGTAAGGAAACGACCTGTCGTAGTTACTCGTACCAGTGTCAATCATCGAATAGATGAGAAAGCTGTCCAGCCATATAGACATAAAAGGGCTCTTGCCAATTAGCGTTACTGAGAAATGAGACAGAGATTTTTATCGATGTTTAGAAGCTTAAATGGTCAACTAAAGAGGTAGGTATGCTCCAATTTCCGAATAATATTATAAAGGTCAATCTATAAATACCTTCGACTAAATTACTCAGTCTATACATCAAACTTCACAACAATAAAAGCTCCGAACTCCAAGCTCTAGAGGAAATTAAATTAAACGGAGAAGTCGTAAAATCCGCACTTAAGATTATCGAATCCAAATAAAATTGTATTAGCATCCCTAGAATAGCGCTTCACACTCATTTCAAATGTGACTGCCCTGTTGGTTTTTTTTTATTGCAAGCACCACTGATGAATGTGAGGTCCTTTATAAGAATAGAATAGAATAGAATACTCTTTATAAGATTCTCATGTCAAGCAAAACTTTGTTGGGTTTTTTCCTTAGGAATTTCTCAGTAGCAGCCACGTAGTCTGGATTTGTGCCCGGTTGATGGCAATAGGCTCGTCCGCTCTTACATGGGACTTCAAACATAACTGGCCATATGTGGGTGTACTATTAGGTTCGCTTCTACCTAACCTTTCAGAGATTACAGGCGTGATGTTGTTGTGTGTTGCCTATCCCAAAACTAGTTTATCAAAATGAAAATTTCATAGGAATCCAGAAACTAATTCAACACAAAACCAAACTTCAGTAAAGCTATCGTTTTACCAATTATCTCGAAAGCCACACTTCCTCGGATCTATCCTTTTACTGAATTATTGCGGTAGCAGATTTTGAGAAATGAACACCGATATTTCGAAATTTCTTAGCAGCATGGATGAATTTGATAAAATACTAATACATAGTGTAGTAGCATTGATCTTTTACCAAACAGAGGAAAGAGGTTTAAAAAACACGCTTGCGACCACTAACCATCAAGGCAGTCTATTAGGTTTAGATAATCAGACAATTAATGTTCCTACTGCTAGGAAATAGGCCTACTCCTTCTGAAAGGGAGTGGGGTTTAAGAACAAACAACTTATTAGTTACTAGAGGACGTCACGCGGTTTCACCCGCGTAGTTCCCGTTCCCGTGGGAGCACGGAGATAAAATATAGCCTATGTTACTCGCTGATAATGTAGCTATCCATTGCTGAAAGAATATTTCAAATCGGTCCAGTAGTTTTTAAGTTTATTCGTTACATACAAAAATACCAATATATCCTTTTTATAATATTAATAGTATAGATATAGAAAGAGAACCAAGGTTAATGCGTAGCCTGAAGAATTGCTAAACATAAGTGGCAGTGGGCAGGGCACATTGCTCGCAAAACGGATAGCCGATGAAGCCGAAAAGTTCTGGAGTGGCGACCGCGAAGGCCTCCCACTAGGTGGGACCGATGACCTGGTGTAGGTTGCGGGTACCAGATGAATACGAGACGCACGGGGCCTGTGAATGCCTATGTCCAGCAGTGGACGCCTTTTGGCTGAAATGATGATGATGATGATGAGCTTATTATGTTTATGACTGGTTCCTTACGGATAGTGTCGTAAACGATAGGCGTTAAAATTCTGTAGTCGTCAAAAACTGTTTATTCTCCAAAATATGTAGTAATAGGATCATATTGACACCTTTTCGATACAAAACGGTAGCTATAAATAACGTTACAATATATCAAGACAATAAATATTCCTTTCATCCAGCATATTGACCCAGGAATTTTCATAAACAGCACAAAGGGAAGAAATTCGTCTTCAGCAACCCTTGCTATATTTAGATAGAAACAAAATGCCCAATATATCCAAGATAGCACGGAAAACATAGTTTCAGAAGGCCGAAACAATGAGCAAAAATAACCGCACGCACACATAGACATGTAACTACGAATGTAAATGTCAAATTGTTCCAAAGAAATGACAGTCGCGAGTGCGTTTGCACTCGCTGTACGTGAAGCATGTTTATGTATGCGTGCGTTTTCGTTCGCTGTATAGAGCCGACCTTCTGTACTATTTCTATACCCACAGTATGGCGAAACGCTTAAATCCGTCGTGTTCTCTCAAAGGCCTTTCAGCCTACGGCTGCAATTATAAAGGGACCCTTTGCCGCCTGTTTGTCGACGGTGTCTCCGTGGATTTGCCTTTTTTGATTTTGTATTTAGCTGAGGAGTTGAATGTAGTTTTTCAATAGGATGGGTTGTCTTCGTTGTTACTAATCGGAGTTTGTGGGTGATGTTTTCAAAATCTTGACTTTGGTTTTAAGATAATAGACACGCAAACGACTGCAAAAAGTACGGAATTCATACTGAAACGAACTGATAACGAACTATTTCTTACACATCCTTCTGGGATAATGTAAAAGACAAAGACGACGAAATAAAAATCATATTAATAATGTACTCAACACACACCGCCCAATTTTGTGTTTTAATTATCGGTAAAAATTACAAAGTCCTCGATAGGACAAGACGGCTACACTTGGCTATTATACTTGCCCCTAATAGCAAACGACATAGATGTCAAAATATAAGCCAGCATAATATCCCTTGCTTCCATAATATTTCACTCTCAAACCCCGACATCATAGCAACATTCTGCTGTTTTTGTTGCCCAACAAGACATGAATTATTTATCGCAAAAAATATTTGCAAAACATATGAGTTTTAGCGTAACAAGTAGATGAAATATTGAATTTATAATAATCGACCCTTGTCAAAATCATGCCTGTAGCGGTAACAAAAAACGGGAACAATATAAATATAGCAGTTTTTTGTAGCTATTATAATTTATTTGCTGCTTTTTTGTTGCCCACGCCAGCTTTGTTTTAGAAGCTGATATAATCAAATTTTGTATAAAATATTATACAAAATTCGATTTTAATTATTCGTTTGATAGACTGTGATTGACATTTCAGTTCTGGGAAAAACTGCCACATAAATTATGGCGAACGAAACCAACGATATTTTTGTTTATAAATAAATCTTTTTCCGAAAATTTCAAAATTAATACGAGTATTCTTGTTGTGTCTGAATTCCACAACCTCAACCCACAAAGAGAAGAAACTAACAATAGTAAAGACAAGCTTAAAACAAGCAGAATTATAACAAATTCTACTCCCAACGTTTCTGCAATAAATTGCCAGTTTGCTCTCCTAAGACTTTCACGTATCCAAAGTGCCGAAAATCCCGTGAGCCATTTCTTAAAAACCATTTTATCAGCAGTACGAAATGAGAGCGCAATAGCGAACGGAATAGTAGCGTGCAACGGCCACATTCCCCCGTTTACACGTTGAAATTCTCTAGAAAACAATTCAGCGCATTCACCTTACGGCCCGCAGCGGTTGGTCTCATAAGAAAGCTCTGGTTCAGACGTGCTAGAATATTGGTATTCAGAATGAGGCTGTTGATGAAAATTGTAGTCGGTGGTTAGATGTTGCGATCGAAAGTTTAAAAAAACCTAATAACAGAATGGAACTGAAAACATAAGATGGACAGAAAGCAGCAAAGAATAATAAAAAGGTAACCATATTGCAGATTAAGAAGTTAATAAAAATTATGGAGGAAATGGGGAGGAAAAACAATTAAATAAGTAATTTAAAGTAAGGATGAATAAGAATAGTGTATGGATCGAAAAAATAACTATAGAACGATATTAAGATGATCGTAAGTCAAATAAATAGCTAAGTGAGTCAATGATCACACAGTGAAGCCAGATACAGGCGTACAATGCAAAGGAGGTCCGGCAGTAACTAGACCAACTTCAGCCAATGACATGATGATTGAAATCAAGTCCAAATGAAAATAAACTCTAACCCCACATTTTTTTTCAAATCCCGTCACTGACCAAAACTTAACACATTATTCCACCATCCACAACATCTGCTCCTCATCAAGTATTCATTACAAATGAAAAGAAAGAATTTCCACACAACGCACGTGTGTCTACGGTTTTATATTTTAAAACTAAACGTTTCTTCGTGCCTCATATTGCAGAACAAAATGTTATGCGGAATCCACTGAGAGTAAAGGCAAATGCTCCGCTTGTGGGTTACATTTAGCGCTAGCTTTTTGTGTTGCTCCTAATGTTAAGTTAAATTTCTTTAATTTTTCGCTTCCTTTATCTTTGTAGTCTGGGTTATTGTGCTTTTCAGAATGTTTACTTTTATCTTGCTTTGAAACGTTGATGATTTTACCAACGTGGCTTACTTTCTAGGATCTTTAGAAAATAGTAATTGTATATTTTTCTAAAATATTTCTGTATTTGTTAAATACTTTTATGCAAATTTCTTTGTGCAGCAATCAAAGAGACTATAATAAGTATGATTTAAGTGGAGACCAGAGACCAATGTTTGATGTAATTTACTTCTGAAAAAACAAAGTTATTTGTATTGTACTGCCTTTTAAGAAAGGAGATCTGACTTGACAAGCGATGCAAAGTTTTTTCATGACATGCAGAAGAAAGAATTTGTAAATTATTAAAGACGGAATCAAATAGACAACAATATAGACAAAGATTGTACTGAAGTAAACATGCCTGTAAAACCTGTTAGCTTCACATGTCTAATATTTTTACACCGTTCACTGGAGTGCCACAGAGCAATTAAACCAAGGTAGCAAAACAATAACTAAACTTACTCTGCTCCTTTTCATAGCGCGTACTCGCGTACCCACACTCTAATTACATTCTTTTTTAAAATAGATGTTATTATCACGACAAAATCAAACCAAATCAGCTTAACGAAACAACCGAAATCCTAATTCTCTTTCACAAAATGTAAATACGTCAAATAATATCGACGGTGGGATCCGTATGTTTTATAAAGCAAATAAAAACGTTTGAAAAGGCAACCTTCACCCTATTTCCGTGGTAATGAAGTATTCATCACCCGCCTCTTGCGTGTTACAGTGTGGTCTAAGTGATGAGCGAATAGCGGGCTATTATTTAAATTTCAAATCAATTAAGTATAAAGGAAATTGAGGACGCCTATTTGTAGTGTAATGAGTAAAACTTGGAGATCGTCAAAATATTTTTATCGTTTTTGAATTGAAAATGCAATAAAAATGACTAAAGTCAGGAAGGATAAAGTAATATTTTTGAAACAGTTGAATACTAATAAAAGCATTTTAATTAAGTGCTGAAAATAGTATTTAAAAGTAAATTCATGGTTACAGCAGAACAAACAAGAGTTGTGTAAAAAGAAACAAAAAAACAAATAGTGCAAAACATTGCCGTCGAGCCCAGAAGGAGATGGTGGGATGAACTACACTCTTTCGCAAAGGATTGGCCTACAATCGCACTAGATATCGAAATATGGAAGGAGAGAAGGAATTCTTTTGCCTTGTAGTGGGGCAATATATAATAGGCTTATAATAATAAACTTCTGTCAAGCAATAAAAATAAGAACAAAGGAACTAAAAACAAGGAATTGGGTTAGAAAGAGCTTAGAATTTGAAAATAAACTGTTAATAGAAAAACTGTTAGAGACACGTGTTAAGAAAAAAAAAACGTATAAAAGAAGTTAATTAAAATATGCCACGAGACACTGTCACAAGACTTGCGACGCGACGTCACTCACGCGAACGAAACAAGTGATCTACGCGCGTTTGACGCAAGTTGCGTCGCAAGTCATACCTCCGAAGGTCGTGAACAGGGGGCGGACCTTTTCTATAAAATTATTGTAAAAGATGGACGAAAATATATAAACAATAAACAAATTCCATTGCCCCTTCTAACTTGAACCACATCCACCAAAAGCATTTTGAGCCGTTAATGAAACGCCATTCGTTGCTTTTGATAGAGCTAATTATACTGACGTCAGTTTATTGAGACACTTCGCGTTCGGTGCATTTGTACTGGCGTTATTGGATCAGGGTATTAGAGCGTTAAGCCTGGATGTTAATTTTCTTGATGATAATTAATTCACTCGAATTTATTTGGGGTGTTTATTTTCGAGTGATGACTTGTTTAAAGAAGGAATTTAAATGAAGTTAAAAATAATGCAGGTAGTGTTTTCAATTTTAAGACATGAGACGTCTACCAACCAACACTGGGCCAGCGTGGTCGATTATAGTCCACTTACTCTTATCACAGAGAGGACGCCTGTCAATCAGCAATGGGGAAATTATGTTAATGTATAATTTAATAAAAATTAAGTAATACGGTTTTAATTCTTGACTGTTAACGGATATTATTTAAGAGAATATGAAGATATTTGTTGGGAATCGCACCCAACAGACACGCAGACGGCACGCGCACGCGACATGACCGACCTGCGCAGCGAGCGAGCGGAGGTGTGGCGTGGGGAGCCTGCCCAGTGGCAACGCATGGGCGTTGGCACTTCGCAGGATCCTGTGTTCTTCAATATCCCGATTCATAACCCAACACATACAACAATTTGACAAACAAAAATCCTGTTTCCTCCGCCACCCGAAATCAATAAACAAAATCTCCACGCCAATCCTCATTGACACCTCTCTGAATAAAAATAATGGTTTCGCAAAGGACGACTGGCTCAGCCTGATCACAGAATAGATAGGCACGTAACAGAAGGACGTCTCTATACAACAAGCTTAAAACATGCACACGCACAATTCACGTGGAAGCGTACGTACGTTGACCTCAAACAAAAGTCAGCCGCGAGTGTGCTTGCACTCGCTGTACGTGAAGTGAAGTCGTCACCATTATCTACCTAGCCTTTTCGTTAATATTGTAGGATCAGCTTCCAGTCTAACCAGATGTAGCTGAAAACCAGTATTTTACATGGATCGACTGCCTATGTGATTTCCACTGGATTACACGATACATTTTGGTAAGACAGGTTGTCATACTTTCGGACTTCTGACAATCCGTAACGACCGTCGAAGATCTACAAATGACGGCAGGGACCAACGGCTTATTCGTGTTTAAGTGTTTGCGTTTTCACTCATTGTAAAGAGATGTCCTTCTGTGGCTAACTTGTTCAAGGCTTTGGCCTCTTCGATTAATAAATCAAATAGATTTACAGTCGAATAGGCTGACAGTTCCGGACTCCTGCCATTATCAGTCCCTTCCTGTCGAAGAAACAATTTGCAATTTTCGTCTAATAGATTATGTGAATCAATTTAAGGTTTAATTGAACACGTGCCATGGTTTTTTATTACGTACTTCGAGTGATAAAGTTATTGTAGATTCATTACTTGACTGTCCGTAAAGATCATTATTATGGTTTTGATAATGAATTGGTACTATTATTCCGTTACGTTTAATTGTACTACTGATGTTTTAAGGACTTTTTCTACCAGCTGTGTTCTCTCCTTTGACTTCATAATCTTCCTCTTTATTTATTAGTAGCTTATACACGTGGCTTCGCCCGCATAGAGTTCGAAAATTGACCCACGCGATTATACTACGGGGATAAAGTCCTATGTATTAAACTAGGTTAGGTAGCTAGGTTAGGTCTGTGTGCTAAATTTCATCCAAATCCATTCAGTAGTTTTTGCGTGAAAGAGTAACAAACATTCATACATCCTTACAAACTTTCACATTTATAATATTCGTAGGATAGTAAGATTTTGCTGACATTGTGGTTATTTCTACGAGAACTAGCACTTTTTTATTTCATATTTTCAATTTCGCTCGAATTCCACCATACGTTTCAATCACAGCTTGCTCTATACTTACTTCTATGTATAACCGCCCCGAGAACTTACAAACATACAAAGTACTGTTAATTTAGATCCCTACCTGTGGGTACTACAATATAATTAAACAATTCAACCTCCGGCGTCTCAGTCTGCGCACAAAATAGATTAGTTCAGAAGTACAAGCAACGAACATCGAGGTAACCGCACGCACACAGACACGCTTCAGCGAGTAGTATAAGCGCACTCAAGCGATCTGCATTTGTTTGAAATCGCCGTACGTTTGTGTCTATGTGTGCGTGCGAGTGTTTCCACACGTTGTATGGAGTTGATTTTCTGTCAGTATCTATTTCGTGATTGCAGTCTAAAGGTGTTAAATGTGGATTGGGAAACTTTTGGGTACTGATTGCTGTATCTCTGTTTCAACAATTTGGAGTCTGAAGGGTTACAGGCATCTTTGTTACGTTATAGTTTAGGGATATCCTGAACTTTGTTTAATGATGTTTTGGAGTAATTTAATGGAGAGGTGTGTGCGTAATTTGTATTGACAGGTTTAATGTCGCATAAGACCAAAGTTACACTTTAAGACTAAAGTTACACTTTGGTCTTATGAAGGAACGTATCGTGATCTTCTTACCGTGTTGATGGCAAACTAGATTGTGTCAATCCGGAATTGAAGTGAGTTGAGAATTGTTAAATTTTATGCAAAATATCCTGGATATTTTTCTCGTAATTCACCCTAAATATTTTGCGTAACATTCTTGACCAAAAAAATCTATACATTTCCGTGGAATGAGTATATGTATAAAAGGAAGTTAGAAAGTGGCGCTTGATGAGAAAGAATGAAACACGTGTCACTAAAAGAGTGATGAATATAAATTTTAATGGATGGAGAAGGAAAAGGGAATTTAAGGGAGTTTAATTGATTTTAATTTAAAGGGAGATCAAAGAAAAGATGGGACGGATTGTGTGAGGAATGATATGAAGGGAAAAGGAGTAAATGATAGCGTGACGGTTGACAGAGGGGGATGGAAGAAAAAAATGTATTGCGCCGACCCCGAGTAACTTGGGACCAGGGTTGAAAGGTGATGATGACAGCTATATGCTACATTATGCTTCAATTATTTATTCAGCCAATTTTCTATGAAATGGTTCTCATAGTGAAAGAGTAGTTTTGTTCAATATTTGTCTAGCGTTTAAAGGTCAGGGCTGGAAATTACGAAATGAGGCCGAAAATAAACGCAAAAACCTTTTTTTTTACCTTTTGTTTTACTTCTAGACTGTTATTCTTTTCAATTAGGCTTCTACTATTAGCTTAGTCTGTTTTACTTGTTTATTTTATTAAAATTTATTTGTTTTTAACTTTATTTGAATTAGGTATAGTTCAAAATTGATCGGAGTTGTGAAGTTTTGCAGGCAGCATCAACGTTCTTTCAACTTAACAAATAGAAAAAAAAAAATATTGCATCATCACTTTTCATTCTTCAATCAATCTAAAACCTTATTAGTTACGAGTTAAGCTTAAAATCAACTGCATTTCTTCAATGCGCTCCGCCAAGCACAACTTGTGGTTACGGGAATCTAAACTTCAACCAAGATCCTTCACATGCAATTAACAACGTTAGACAATCCCAAATAAGGTTTATTTTGTGATTGGCCAGTCAAGCGGCTGTTTTGTGTAAAGTAGGTCTTATCCCACCTACGCCTAAAGTTGGCAAAACATTAATCTTATCAAGGGTAGGGTCTGAACTAGTGATGGACGACCCGATCGATGGTTTACAGTATCGACACAACATGATGCGGTACAAAGAAATACAATGCAATTCTTGGATCGGTACCTGCAAAAATACCAGTATCGGAATTAATAGCGCATTGTTGTTAATTGCATACATTGACAACAACACATTGACATTGATTGACTGATCATAATCAGTCAGAAAGAATACAAAAGGAGTTCAATGTAATTTCTGGAATTTACCTTTACAGTTAAAGGGATTCAGAAGTATGATACAATATTTACATTTGTATAGATTCAAAGCATCGATACAAAATTATACAATGTTCTTGAATCCTAGAGGTTGATACGACATAATTCGATATTAAGAAAATCTGTTTAAAACTTTTGGATACGATTCTAGAACCGAATCGCATAGTTACGTTCTGGATCGATCCAATGTATCGATACAAAATATGCAAGCGTCTTGCATCTCTCCTCCGAACTAGCTGAAACGGTATTGATTGCGAGGTACTGAATAGAGTTGTATTTAGCTAATACGACTGAATGTAGGTGCGCTAGTTTAAGGATAAGTCTTGATCTAATGAATGAACAATTTATCATTTCCGAACGGAGGATCGTTTAGTGATGAGTCTTAGGTTTTTAATTGATACGTCATCGTTACTTTGAAGCTGGGATTTGTAATTAAGTAATTTTCCGATTTGGGTATGGTCCTTTGGGGAAATTCGTCTAGACTTTTTGGAGGGATGGAAACACTGTGAATAATAATAATATTCTTGACTAAAAAGAAAATGATGGTGATCACAGAAACAATAGTTTCTTATGGGTTAATCGACCTTGATTATAATTATATTACTTTGCTATTTATTAGTAACTGAAATATTTAGAAACTTGACTGCCTCGTGTGATCGCAAGTGCAACTGCTTAGCATGAACATCACGCCTGTAATCCCCGAAGGGCCATACAGAGGTGTACACCCACATTTCGCCAGTTATGTTTAAGTCCTATGTAATTGGGGGCAACCTATTGCCATCAACCGGGTACACATTCAGCCTCCATGGCTACTACTGAGAAATTCCTGATGTAAAAACCCAATAACACTTTGCCCGATCAGGATCTCATGCTCAGAAGTTGCCCCACTGGACAAATGAGGCAGTCGATTCTTGTTCCGTCAGCGTAAAATACATCCATGCTTTTTAATCGACTGCTTTTGTATTAAACAGCAGATATTTATTATTTTGCACCGTATGAAGAACACCTTAATTACCAATGTAAAATGTAATAAAAACCTAGCTATCCACCCAACGTCCCCTTGAGAGGACTACAGGAGCTAAACGCGAGTTTTATAATGCAAAAAAGCAAATGATTCACTGCAATAAACAAAACCAGAGAATATATGAAATTCTTCAGGATATATGCTAGTATGATAGTGTTTTGAATACTTAATACAACTAATTTTACTAGATAAAAAAAACAGGAAATATCTCTAAAAAATTCTTTTAACCAGTAAAAATCATATTCAAATACATGCTATCATTCTGATTTTTTGGCAAATAATTCTACAAGCAACATTTTAGCACAATAGAGTTTTTGTAAATCGCAGAAAACCACTCATTTCGTACTATTCGGCCCGCAGTGACTGACGTAACAACCGGTTTGTAGTGCAAACTGATTAGAACTGTATTCTAACAGTATTTCAAACGAAGTTTGAACCACCACAAATAGAGTTGCTAATTTAGCTCCTGTAGTTGCCCTAAGACCACATCTATCAAACGAAAGTGGGAGTTTTTAAAGGCAGACAAACAGTCGAACGAAGTTTACTTGACTCTTTAGAGCTTGATTCATTGCATTTCCTTTGTTTTTCCTCTCTGACCGCTACTACGTTTATTACCTATTGTTTCTCGTTATTGTGTGGGGAGAGAACAATGGTATCGTGCTGGGTAAGTTTTAAGAGGTTAACTGGTACTTTTATTGAGTATGAATGTAGATGGCTATAAGAGTAGAGGAAGACTAAACAAGCGATGGATGGACTGTGCGAAGGATGATATGGCTAGAAAGGAAGTGACTGCTGAGGTAACGAGAAGTATGGAAGAAGAAGATATGCTGTTCTGACCCCAAATAAATTGGGATGATGAATGATGAACTGGTACTTTTAGGGAGTTTGATATGGTAGTGTCTGCACGTTAAACCGTTGGTCCCGACCTGTCATTTGTAGGTCTTTGACAGTCGTTACAGGTAGTCAGTGGCCCGAAAGTCCGACAACCAGACTTACCAAGGGGTACCGTTTTAAACAGTACTAATTGGGTTGTGGAGGTCACATAGGCAGTCGTTCGATGTGAAATACTGGTTTCCAGCTGCATCCAGTAAGATTGGAAGCCAACTCCAATAAAGTTAAAAATATTTTGCCCCATTCGGGAATCAAACCCACAACCTCATGCTCTGCAGTCGTGCTTGCGACCACTACACCAACGAGGCACTCAAAATACTAATGTAAAAAGTCTCTAGTTCATATGGATGAACACAACACGCAAAGTACCTGAACTTAAAAACTCATTTCATATACATCACCTGCAAACACCATAAACAAAAAAGCAGGCAACTAATTATCTCTGCTCTCGATTAAGGATGCCATAAAAACTGTATAGCGCTAAAAAGTCCAATAAACTTTATTTTCACGGCGTCCGCTATTGTTTAGAGCGGAAGTACGAGTCGGCAACAAAAGCTTCAGTATCCGTTGTCCAGGGTCACAAAGAAGAAAGGTACAGAACGAAGGTCACCTTCATAGAACGAATCAAAACGTTCTCGCGACTGGCATTTATTGAAGGCCTCGTTCATGACTTCGGGCGATGCGAATTGCAACACGATGTCATCAATCGACATCACCGTGCCAAAAATTCGAAGACATGTGACATCTACCTACCTGCACTGGGTCCGCGTGGTGGCATTATAGCCTATTCCCTCTCGTTGAGAGGAGGCCAGTCTCCCAACAATGAGAACATTATAGGCTGATTATGATTATGCATACGCTAAGCTTCATATGATTCCTCGACAAGTAGTGTCGTGCTGACTTGCGGCACGTAAATAACTTAATTCATTTGTTTCCTTCGTAATCACTGAAGACGCGTGTCACTTGAGCTCATGGAGTAGGGGTAAGATCGCTATATGTACGCGTCTACGTGTGCGTGCGTCTGTTTTCACTTGTTGTTTAAACCTGGCCTTCTGTACGCTACTATTCTGTGTCAAGGACGCTAGAAGCAAGAATCGAGTAATTAAATTTTATTCAAGAGAGGGTATTTCTATTTACCAGACAATGCTTCACTGGTCTCATCGGTTTGTGATCGATCTGTATTGGCGTATAATCTATTATTAGATTCGCTTTTGTTTAGAATTTTTTGACTTTCAATAGTGCCTGCAATGGTCTTAGGTAATTGATTAATAATTTGGGTATGACTTTAAATGTTCGTATGTAGGGTAGAGGTATTGTGCGAATGGGACTCTGCGCGAATGGGACATAGTGTGAATGGGACATTTTGCGTCAATTGGACTTTTTGCGAATGGGACATTCTGCGTCAGATCCGTTCAAACAAATACGAATTTTATTCCAATCGAATAGAGAAAAATATTTGTTTTCATTAAGGGAATATTTATTGCGAAAAATAAAATATTTTTGCATTAAATCAATCTTTTAGTACGTTGAAAGGTTTGCTTTTTTAAATAAAGAATCTTTATTTTGATAAGAAGTAGGTACATATTTTATTTACATAAAATATTCAGCATATTGAGTTGATTCGGCGTATATTTATGAATAAAGTATTTAATAAACATATTTGCTTTATTTACATTTCATTTATTTCAGAGTAATGCAATGAAACTTTAACTTCATATTCAAAATTCATTTTAAATCATGAATTCAAAATAATATTTAGTAATTTTTTTCGTGGCTCTTACGGACATGACTCCTTAGTCCAAGCAGTGTGTCTATTTAAGCCTTATTATTATACGTACATATATAAACTTAAGTAGGAGTGACCTATAAATGGTACATCTAAACGCCTGTTATATGGACATCAGTCCTATGTAATAGTAAACCCAATAATCAATAGCAATATCAATAATCAATAACAAGGTAATATCTAGAACTTGACGGGTATTGTTCCCTTAAATTATCCTAAAATTGTCATGACAGTTAGTTGAGTAGGCCTACAGGGGAATCCACGGTAAAAAAACGCGCCGAGTACACTACCTCACAGGTGACGTAGAATTGTGTGCATATCATGTATAATGTGACTCTTAGATTCGCGATATTTTAGGAATGGTATTTCTTATGAAAAAATCACAAAGCCCGTTTTTGTAGATAATTTTAAGATCTACAACTTTGGTTTGCGGTTTTTTTTTATAAAACTTACCGTTTTCGAGAAAAATCCAAATAAACTCAAATTTTGACCTTTGACTCCAAATAACTTTTGTAGCACACTTAAGATCGATGGGGATTTTTAAAACTTTATTTGTAATGGTAAACCCCAGCTCTCCACCAATATTTGGCTCTCTGCGAATTTTTGTTATTTTAAATGTCTTTATTGACCAGACTATTGTTGCCATTAACCAGGCATAGGTCCTGATAGTGAGCTACTCCTTACTCTCTACACTTTGCCCGTCTCGGAAATCTAACCCAGGTCTTCATGCATTGAAATAGCGCTTGCTACGCATATTCTAACGAGTCCTTTTTTGTGTGGTTAGTGCCTACCCTGGTGACTTAGTTTTTATGCCAGCCATGAGCTCTGACTTGGCTTTACATGCCGTCTAGAAATATCTTTTCGAGCATGCAGCAGGCCTAGCCAAGTTACAAACGTAAGCGATTGTAGAAACCGCTAAATTGCTAGTCAAGTTGACACGACTGAGTCGATCGCTCGTTCTCTTATGTCTGTAAAAAAAACCTCCACTTCAGTCGTTAGTACGTCAATGGTGAGCGTCCCTACCAAAGAGTATAGCGATGAACATTGTAGAAACAATAACATTCTACTCTATCATTTTGAACGATGTAAACTTGTCTACGAATTTTCTATTTGTTTGTGTTGATCACGTGATTTAACGTTGAGATGATGTCATTCCCATTCATTTGATTAGTTTTCTACTAGCGTTAACGATTGTAGATTGTCAACTTAGCTAGGGGTCCTGGTTTGTTTTCCTCGCTATGTTTTCCTTCACCGAAACAAGTGATAATTATACGATACGCACATGAATTCGCGAAATCAGACGTGCGTGTTTTGTGTTCAAACTTGAGACCTATAACTTGGCAGTCCAACGGTCACACCACTGGGCTATCGCTGCTTACTTACTCAAAAACTTGCTTAAAATCTTAAATAAATCATCAACTCTCAAGAAACAATGGTTGTAACTTAATTGAAATTTACTACCGTCAATTATTATTAAGTCCTGTGTTTAAGTTACAGTTAGTTTCAAGTTATTTTAAATTAACTGTCGGATGGATAGCTTCAGGCAAGTTGTTTTAGTGTTCAGTTTGTAACTGGTTCATATTCTAGTCGGAAAAGTTTTTGTGAAATATTATTGTTTTTGATAGTTTATTGTAGCGTTTGCCCGCGGCTTGGTCACGTGGAGTTCAGTTTTGTCCCACGGGATAGAACTACCGGGTTTTAAACGGTATAAACTATCTGTGTGCTGAATTTCATCTAAATCCGTTAAGTAGTTTTTGCGTGAAAGAGTAACAAACATCCATCATACCTCACAAACTTTCGCATTTATGATATCAGTCAGAAGCAAGATAAAATGAACCCATCCTGGAAATGATGAACAGTTGGCAAAATAAAAATTACAGCTTTGTCGTGTCGTCAATAAAATATATCAATATCAAAAAGATCGCATCCATTCCCTGGCGAAATGTGTGTGTATTGTTTGTACAACTTTACCAAGCCTTTCGGTGATTACATGCGTGGTGTAGTATATGAATTATAGCAGTGTATCAAGATTAGTCCAATTTGAAATATTTTTCACTGAGGCATATTTTTTTATTAACGGTAATAATTATAAATATTCGACGTCAGTTTGACTGTGTTGAACAAACCGTAACTTTATTTAAAAAATAACGTGAATCAATAATTTAAATGTATTTTTTTTTCTATTTCTTTGAAGTTTTGCTGATGATCAATGCATTTAGATCATCACATGCACTTTGGAATGTCAAAAAAAAATCAAGATATGATGCCAGTCATAAGGCATAATAACTTGTGAAAGTACTTTAGTTGCCCATTCCAAAGCGTAGACCTCTATGGAGAAGAATGGGTAAGAAACAAAATGGTAAACTTTTAAATCAGAATATTGTTACAATATCTTGGTTACATTATTCATGTTGAGATTATAAATATATTATGACAGAAGGATGTAGAAAGACGTGCAAGTTAAAAGCGTTCAAAGTATTCAAAGAATACTTCTATATTCTCCGTTAAAAGTATAGCGTTGAACTAAAATAAGCCAAAGTAATGCGACTATTGTATAAACCGCTTTCTGACATCAAAAAACTCTTCCAAAACCTTCAAAATTACACTTCAAGCCCAACGCAGCTACACACAACTTCTACATAATTTCATATTCTCTAATCCTGAGCATAATACGAACAAGGTACACATAAGTTAGATTAAATATTACACCCTGTTGAACTTCGGAACTTAAACAATGTTGCGTATATTAGCTAGTACTTATTTGCTCGACAGTGTACGATATTAAAACCTTATGCACTTTGCCAAGTGTTCATTTTAGAAAGCAATTTGTTTCGCTCTGTGCTTTATTGGGTTTAGTTCGCAGTTTTATGTGACTTAGGTAGACGAGACTAGGGTTTTATTGGTTTGATTTGTGCTTTATTACAAGGTTTTTCATGATTGGAAATAGTTATTCATTTTCTGTTAGGAATGTAAGTTGATTTGATAGTCTTTTGTTTTTATAAAAAGTGATGTGCTGTGCTTACTGCCGTGAACATGTATTCTTCATAAATCACGAATTGTAATCCCCGGAGGAATTGTAATCCGCAGAGGTGTACCGAATCGTACAGCTACATTTCGCCAGTTTTGTTTACGTCCAACTGGGCAAAAACCTACCGTGGCTGCTACTGAGATATTATCGCTGATGGAATAACCCAGTAACACAATGAACGCCACTTTTGCACTTCGCCAATTGTGCGAGAAGTACAGACGTGCACACAAAAACTTGCACATGGTGTTCATTGATCTGGAGAAAGCGTATGATAGGGTACCTCGTGATGTGTTGTGGTGGGCCTTGAAAGAGAAAGGTATACCTGGGAAGTATGTAGAGTTAATTCGTGCTATGTACAGTCAATCTTGTACCTACGTCCGGTCAGCTGCTGGCAACAACGATGAGTTCAGAGTGGCTGTAGGCTTGCATCAAGGGTCGGCTTTAAGTCCTTACCTCTTCTTGTTGATCATGGACGCTTTAACATCGGACATACAGGAAGAGGCACCCTGGTGCATGCTGTTTGCCGACGACATTGTTCTTGTTGGTGAAGATGGACCTGAGATCCAGAGCAGATTGGAGAAATGGCAACAGAAACTGGAGAACGTTGGCTTGAAAATCAGCAGAAGTAAAACTGAATACATGTTTTGCGATTTCGGCGGTCTCTCCAGTTCTGGAGACATAGCGTTAGATGGCGCGCCTCTTCCTGTCTGCTCCGACTTTCGGTATCTCGGTTCACTCGTGCAAAGCGATGGCGAAATAGATCGTAGTGTAAAGCACATAATTAATACGGGATGGAGCTATGGGCTAGCTCGCCGTCCGTCCGTCTCATGACGACAGGCCGTGTCGACGGCGCGTTCGTGTTCCACGCGCGCCTCAAAGAGAGTCAGCAAAAAGGAAGGGGTCCGAAAGGACCGATGCCTGCCGGGGTTGCGGGACTATTCGAAAGAGATACCGTGGCCCCGGAACACAAAGGGCGATGAAGGAACATGGATGGGTTTTAGTCAGTAAAAGTCTGACACTCCCTCCTGCTCCGCCCAGAGCGGGAGAAGTCATTTGATGATTTCCCATCCGAAAAAAAAAACAAAAAAAAAAAAAAAAAAAAAATATGGATGAAATGGCGGCAGGTCACGGAAACAATCTGCGACTCCCGCATTCCCCTTAAACTTAAGTGGAAGATTTATAAAACAATGGTTAGACCCGCTGTCTTGTATGGATGACAATGTTGGGCCACAAAAGAGATGAATGAAAGGCATTTGCATGTCGCGGAGATAAGGATGGTAAGGGGGATGTGTGGTGTTACTCGAATGGATAAAGTGAGAAATGAGTATATAAGAGGAAGTCTGAAAGTGGCGCCGGTGACTGAAAAGTTGTGTGGTAATCGATTGTCGTGGTATGGACATGTGATGCGGAGGAATGTGGAAAATGTCGTGAAGAAAGTTTTGAGTATGAATGTGGATGGGTATATGAGTAGAGGAAGACCAAAGAAACGATGGATGGACTGTGTTAAGAATGATATGGCAAGAAAAGAAGTGTCTGATGAGATGACCAAAAATAGAGAAGTGTGGAGGAAGAAGACATGCTGCGCCGACCACAAATGAATTGGGATAAGGGCAAGAGAATGATGGAAAAACCCAGTAACATTTTACTTGGCCTGTAAATTAAAACCATGCTCAGAAGTCACGCTTGTAACCACTAACTAACGAGGCACTCAAAATTTATTATTTTCCAATTAATTTCGCAACAACCAAAAAAGTAGTTTTAAATAATAATTAAGTTACCTCAACAAAGAGCCGTTAATGTAAATCACAATTAAAACGTATGATTTTAATCAACAAAGAAAAAACTGTTTGTAACAATTTTAATCGTTCAAAAGATTAATTAATTATTAAATGTTTTTGTTAATTTAATGTAATTAGATACTTTACGTAGTAATTCAATAATTTTGTTTCAATAAAATTATTTACGTTACAGTGTAATATTGAAAAAATATGATCCATTAATTGATTTACAAAATTTTAAAGCTTTGTTTCAAAATCTGTGATTTATTTTCAATATATTTTAGTAGTAAATACTTTTAAAATTATGTAAGAATGCTAGAATTATGGAGTATGTCATAGAATTATGTAAGTCTTTCTTTGGACGAGTTCCTGTACAGCTTTAGCCATCTGCCATCACCTTGCCTTGCTTACTGTCCTGCCCAACTCCATTTGAAGCACAGACCACACAAAAAAGGGGGGAGAGTGGGGGGTTCTGGGTTAGTCTGTAAGATATTATATATTATCTATGGGCCAAAGTAGCCTGAAAATAAATGGATGTTCAACTCACCGATGTACATAAGCTATATATTGTAATTTTGTGTGTATATCTGTTAATTTAGTGCGCAATAAAGAATAAGAATAAGAAAAAAAAAACACTGCATCAAAATATACACACATATTATTCTATTGTCCCAACCATGACCTTCGGAACGTTCCTTAATACAACATACACACGTCCCGAAGATAATAATCTCGCATCAATAGAAAAATCGCGATGCGAGAAAATCTTCGCACGTCTCCGTCTATTTCGAGTCATTCGATTGGTATTCGATGCATAATAATAATCGGTATGCGTTTATACGAATTCCACGCTTGCTGGCAATTCGATTCGATTCTCGATTCCGTGGCTTCTCATGGAACCTTTTTTCGAACGCGACTTGAATCGGGATGAGGTCGTATTAGTGATTATTTTTATGGTAGAAATATTTAATGCGTATTTGAATATCGAGAGTAGATTAGGGGCAGGGCGTAGGATTATGGGAATGATGCAGCTGAAAATTGAGTAAGGATGGTGGAATATTTTGGTATAATAATATGACGAGAGATTAAGTATAAATCTTAAGGATTATGTGGCTCAAAAACATGACGGAAGGCTTAAGCCATAAGTTGAAGGAAACCAGTCATAATGAACCCATACGATAACATAACATGACTCCTGTAATCCCCGAAAGACTAGGCAGGTAGACCTAATAGTACACCCACATTTTGCACGTTATGTTTTAAGTCGCATTTAATAGGGAGGGAATATTGTCATCAACCAGGCACACATTTTTAATATCAATGTTTTAATTTTCATGAGACAGTAAGACAATCAATATTTCAACAAGAAATAAAATCAAACGAAAGTCACTGACGTCTCCTAATCAAAAATATTAATAAGAATAGTAAAAAATTAAGACCAACCTCAACGAAATATAAAGTTCAGTTTAACAGCCAATTTGATTCGGATTAATAGACCAGGAGAAATAAACGTTTGGAAACAAAGAAAATGCTAACGTTAAAATCCGCTGCGACGTCGGAGATTTTGAGAGCGACAATTTTTCTTGGTGACTCTTGTGAATCGATTTTATGGAGAATTGATTGTGAATTTTGTTTGTGGTGTTTTTTTATTGGTTATAACTGATTGGTTACATCCTAATCAGGTTACTAAGTTCCCACTGCTGGGACGCAGAAGTCCTTTCTGTGGGACGAAGATATAGAGTCTCATGTGTACCATGATAAAGACTGCCTCGTTGGTCGCAAGATCGTAAGCATGAGGTCATAAATTGAAGGAAAACAGAGTCACAAAGAACCTGTAACGTAACATCACGCTTGTTATCGCTTCGGGGACAAAAGTTGTTCAGTTTTTTGTTCTAAGACACTACGAGACGATAAAAAACTTTACACCCTGTTGTTCATACCCATACATGACATGTATGCACTAAAACATGCGCGCGAAAAACATTTACCGTCCTGAGAAGAATCGGGTAAAAAATTAAATAACAATTTCTTTATTAAAATCATTACAACCGAGCCACTTCTACACTATGTTATTTCCAACAATATTCTTATTTTCCACTTACACTAACGTTCCACTCAAATCTGTAGCTCTCCGGCTCACAATGGCACTTCAGCTCACTTCAGCGTCCATCAGGCCATTCATCTATAAGAGGTCTATACAAGAAGTTAGTATGTAATTCATCTATAGTAGTGCTTCAAGTGTTTCTTAGTAATCTAGAATAGAACTGGAAGCTATAAAAAATGTTTTATGGCCTGCTGATTTCTTGATTATTTTATTACGTATTTTCGATTCTTCAACTTGATTATACTCGTGTTATGTTTTACTAAATATTGTCCTCGGTTTTGATCGTTCGAAGCCGGAAATTATCCCACAAAAATGTCTTACTGGGATAAAAACTCGTAACTACTATATAAGTCAGAATAAATAGCTCTCAATTTGAAGTCGTCATAATAATTATTATTAGGTTTCTTGTTATTTTCTTTTCATTTTTTGGTATTTGATAAAGTATCTATTAGTTTATTTTATCTGTATAAGTGTATCAATCTAAATCTAAACTCTCGTTAGCAAAAAGTTTTTTTAGACATTACTTTGTACCCTATCACTATGTTTTCCTATTTAACCCAAAGGTTGACTGGTAGAGAATGCCTTGTGGCATTAAGTCCGCCTATGTACCACTATAATTGTACATGAAGTTTAAATAAATAAATAAATAAAAACTATTCTAAGGATGTCCGGACCCAGGTCATGGTTTCTCTGCATGTGAAATTACATATTAAACTACCCGTTCAGGCGTGTAAAAAATAACCCCTAAATTGGACCAATAATCGAAGTTAAGAGATAACAAACATTAAAAAAAGAGCCAAATTGAGACCCTCCTCCTTTTTAGAAGTCGGTTAAACAAAAAGAAACAACAACTCAGTTCTAAATTTATAGTATTATTTAGCATAGGATATTCAACTTCGTCCGTTGAGACTCAAAGCCAACCCCAACTCAGTTTGGAACAGGCTAAGTAGATGATAATGATGAGCCAGGAGATTTTCATATCAGTCTAAGCAGATGCAGCTGAATACCAGTATGTGTTAGAGCGACTGCCTATCTGATCTCTCCAACTGACCTCCTTGATAACACGACACTCCTTGGTAAGACAGTTGAGTTTAAAAAGTATGAGATGTAAGTATGAAAGCCACTTTTGTTTTCACGCAGTTTTGTGCAGGCGCCAGACATCAAGCAAATTTATTTAATGGATTTTCAATTTTATCGCTAAAGCATTAAGTTAAAGGTTTATTGGAAACAAAATACAGTTTCGGGTATAGCTTGATGTACTGGCGTTTGTACAACAACTTTGATCGATGTGCAAAACTCCAATGTTGGTTCAACAAACATTGGAGATTCTATTTGATACTTGAGATACTTGTTACAAGTGCGGATATATTCTCATATTTATTTTGGATACGGCCCGGACTTTGTAACGTTGAAAATGTTTTTTTTCTGGTATTAGAGTTTTCTGGGAGAGTTCATTGGTTCTGAAGTACCTGATATGTATTTCTTGCATATCTTCTTATACTTCAACAAGTACTAACTGGATTGTGGAGGTCAGATAGGCAGTCGCTCCATGTAAAATACTAGTATTCAGCTGCATCCAGTTAGACTGGAAGCCAACCCCATCATAGTTGGGAAAAGGCTAGACAGATGATGATCTTTGTACACTTCGACTTGACTACCAGCAACTTATTCATGCGAAGCGGCTTTCTTGATGTAGTCTTACTCGTACCAAAAACTTCAAGAGCAATCTTAAGGCGCCTTATCTCTGTACCGGTTGCGTCAGACTGCCGACCCATCGGACTATGAGAGTAAAGAAATAGAGAGTGCACCTGTGCCTTCACATACATTTGTACTCTATAAATAACTCGATTACCGGCAAATTACCACCAGCCACCCTGCGAACTGTGAGCCTGAGGGAGTCCCATCTTACGCTTGCAGATTTGCGGTCTCCACTCAAGAACACGTCTACCCCAACGGCTAATAGGGTTGACCCATTGTTACTTTAGCTTACTTATTCTGTGGGCTATGTCGACAACTCTGGTTCTCTGTCGGATCTCCTCATAACGGATGCGATCTCTCAGAGAGACTCCAAGCATAGTCCACTCCATAGCTCGCTGAATGACTTTGCATTTATGGACCAACCGTACCGTGAGTGTCCCGTCGAGTTTCATCCCCATGAGTCATAACAGACAAGACACACTGTTTCAATACTTTAGTCTTTAGGCTCTGTGCAGAAGGCTCTGTAAAGTAGTCTCATTTTGGTTAATCCTATGTATATAATTATGTAGTCTACTTAATTATCAACAATTTCCTTCACCACATAGTTTCTTAAGCAATTAGACACTACAATAAAAGTTCTAATCACATGAAATGTACCAAAAAAATTAATATCCACTTCAATGTTGACATTAAACTGAAAGCGCTGGGCTGATGTGGTTAATTTTCAGTTAAAACTTTATTCAGTACTTTTCTTGGATTCCTTGGTGCTGGATAGTCGTGATTATTTTGTTGTGACGGGCTGCCAACTTTATGTGTCTCTGTGGGTTTTTTTTAGAAAATTGTATCCTCACAGCTTATACTGTGAGGATGCAATTTTCTAAAGCTGCGTTGAGTTTTCTAGCTTATTATTATTAATAAGCTTGTTTTCCCCTGAAAGATAGGAGGTGGTACCTAACTGTGCCTACAACCTCGTTTTGCCTGTATGTGAAGATCCAATGTAATAGGAGGTGTTCCTTTGGCAACAACAATAAAAATGTTGCTTAAATCTCGGAAACGTGACGCATTAGAAAATTTTGTCTCACGCAATACTTGATTGTATTGATACCAGCACAACTTTGAAAAAAAAACGGCGCAAGTTACGGCCCTTTCTGTCAGAAAAGCGAAAAACCAGCTGAAAATGTAGGATCTTGGCAATTTTTACTCAAAAGACAATGTGATATTCCTCAATGATTGTGTTGTTATGAGACAATGATTTACTTAAGGCGAATACAGGAGCTAAATTAGCTACTTTATTTGTGGTAGTTCAAACTTCGTTTGAAATACTGTTAGAATAAAGTTCTAATCAGCTTGCACTACAAAGTGGTTGTTACGTCAGTCACTGCGTGCCGAATAGTGCGTAATGAGTGGTTTTTTGCGATTTACAAAAAATCTTTTGATTGGACAAAAAAAATAAAACACTATCATGATAATATGTTGCTTGTAGAATTTTTTGCCAAAAAATCAGAATGATCGCATGTATTTTAGTATGGTTTTTACTCGTTAAAAGAAATTTTTAGAGATAAGTTCGTGATTTTTTATTGAGTAAAATTCGTTGTATTATGTTATCAAAACACTATCATACTAACATATTATATCCTGAAGAATATCATATATTTTTCTAGTTTTGTTTATTGCAGTGAATCATATGCTTTTTTGCATTATAAAACTTGCGTATAGCTCCTGTAGTCCCCTTAATAACCGTCCGTAGCTGTTTAATGAGCATTTCGTCATACACAAACTCGTGAATTATAAATAGATTCCACCTACATACATAATATATCACAATTTGACAATCCATGAAAATATTTACGGTTCAATTCTCACAGAGAATAAAACTTTAATCATAATTTATGGGTCGGAAGGGTTTACACCTACTTTCAAAGTATATAAATAGAACTTTGTAGAATATTATACGGAACCGTGTATCGCATCTTAAATACAGACGCCAGTACATCAAACTACTCTAAACTGTCAAAGTTTCTCAATCAACCTTGAACCTAATGCATTAGAGATAAAGTTCAAAAACTATTAAAGAAATTTGACAGGGATTTGAGGGGATTTTTTTTAACGTCTGTACTATCATTGTATCTAATTTATTTAGGGTCGGCGCAGCATGTATTCTTCTTTTATACTTCTTTATTGCTTGTCATCACAGCAGCCACCATTCTTCCTCCCTCCCCTCATCCGGCTAGCCTTTTCCCAACTGTGTTGGGGTCAGCTTCCAGTTCAACCGGATGCCGCTAAATACGCAGTATTTTACATGGAGCGTCTCCCTATCTGACCTCCACAACCCAGTTAGTACTGGATAATACGATGCCCCTTGGTAAGACGGATTGCCAGATTATTTCGGCCATTATTTGTAACAGCTGTTAAAGTTCACGCCGAGTTCAATAATACTTTAAAAAAGAAAACAAAAACTATTGGCCCAAGGTTTATTTTTAGTGACTGGGCAACACAGGGTATTAGGAAAAGTAGGGAACGTTTGTTTGAGCTGTACGGCCTTAAGCCTTATAATAAAACTGAAACTTTTAGTAAATATGTTGCTACTTACTCGAAAATTTTTAAAAACTCTTGCAAGGTAGCTAAATCCCTCTTTATAAGCAACAAGATTAAATCAGCTGATAACAAAATTAGGACAGTTTGGAAAATTATCAACAGTGAAACAAATAGAAGTAAAAAACAAAGTAATGACATAACATTAGAGACCTCACGTGGCCTCGTGAACTCTAATAATGAAGTGGCTCAAGAATTCGTAAATTTCTTTACCAGTATCCCACTTAAAACTACAGAAACCTTAAATTCCTCTCCCTTGCTCTCTATTGATTTATTGAAAGCGAACGTTCCAGCCTGTTCAAATGAATTTAAATTTCAGCATATAAACCCCATAACAATCATAAAAGCTTTTAAGCAAATCAAGATTAAATTAACCGAAGATCTATGGGGTATGTCTATCAAAGCTTGTACCTCAATTACTGAGACTGTAGCACCGTATTTAGCCTTGATATTTAATTTGTGCGTGGATCAAGGGGTCTTCCCGGATCTAATGAAATTCAGTAAAGTAATACCCCTTTTTAAATCCGGGGACAGTAAAGATACCAATAACTATAGGCCCGTATCCGTGTTGCCGGTTTTCAGCAAGGTGTTTGAAAAGATAATGCTCAATCAAATGCTTTACCATTTTAACACCAATAAAATCTTACACGAGCAACAGTACGGTTTCACCAAAGGACGTTGTACGACTGACGCCGGTGTCACTTTATTAAAACACATATTTACCGCGTGGGAAGAGGCACAAGATGCCATAGGAATCTTCTGTGACCTTTCGAAGGCATTTGATTGCGTAAATCACGAAACCCTGATCTTGAAACTTGAGCATTACGGTTTAGGTAAACTTGCGCTCAGTTTAGTAAAATCGTATTTGAATGATAGACAGCAGCATGTACAAGTTAATGGCGTAAATTCAATGGGTTTAAAAGTAAAAATGGGTGTACCACAAGGTTCGATATTGGGTCCCTTCCTCTTTTTAGTGTACATAAATGACCTACCCAATTTATTTGACAACTACCCGCAATTGGTGTTGTTTGCAGACGATACTTCTTTAATATTTAGGATAAACAGACGTGCCACAAATCTGGACGACGTAAATAACGCCCTACTGCAGGTTCATAATTGGTTTACCGCTAATAATTTAGTTCTAAATGGGAAAAAACAAAGTGCATTCGATTTGCTTTACCAAATGTCAAAAGTCGTGATTGTGACGTAGTATTGAATCAAGAGAAACTAGAATTTGTCGATAAAACGGTTATCTTGGGAATCACGCTCGACTCAAGGCTACAATGGGGTCCTCATTTAACATCTTTTGCAGGACGGCTGAGCTCAGCAGCGTATGCTGTTAGGAAAATCCGTCAATTTACTGATGTTGTTACGGCGAGGCTAGTCTATTTTAGTTATTTTCATAGTATTATGTGATACGGTATTTTACTATGGGGACGCGCTGCAGACATCGAGTCTATATTTATTCTGCAGAAAAGGGCTATCAGAGCCATTTATGAATTACGTAGACGCGATTCTCTAAGAGAACTGTTTAAGGAAATTAATATCATGACAGTACCTTGTCAATACATCTATGAAAATATCATGTACGTTAGAAAAATCTGCATTTATTCAGTAAAAGAGGTGACAGACACCACTATACTACTAGAAATAGGGACCAACTAGTTCAGCCAGGTTTCAGGCTTGCTAAAGTAGATTCATCTTTCATGGGGTACTGTTTAAAATGTTACAATAAAATACCTCCTCACATTCTACAACTGAATGAGACGAAATTTAAATCTTGTATAAAACGCACACTATGTAGGCAAGCATATTATAAGTTGGTGGATTACATTGATGATAAAAATGCTTGGCTCAATGCCGGTCCTGCTCCACAACCATAGGGGAAAACTAATTGGGCAAATTATTGTTCTAGCTGTAGAAGATTGTAAAAGTATCTTTGCTTTGTATAGATTCCATCTCCTAGTATTGTATAATTGCATAGCACATGTGAGTACCATGTATTTTTAAGCTACCATTTGCATTTAGTTATCTTTCATTGACTTGAATATGCCTTGGTGGCTGAGAGAAAGTCATGCTCACTCAAATGTCTCGCTGATGGTGGCGGGTGTGTCGGGTCATTTAGATCCCTTCAATATGGTTGAGTTGAATGGCGCCGATACACGCGTCTTGTTCGTGATCGGGCGCTGTCAGTTGGGACTGGTCATCTCTTAGCTGCCACGGTTCATTTTAATTACTTTATTTTTAATTTGTTGATTTAATGTTTTACTCTGGACGCTCATAATGTGCACGTCTTCCTACATCGTTTTCACATATATCTATAATCTCAACATGAATGATGTAACCAAGATTTTGTAACAATATTTTGATTTAAAAGAGTGTCCATGGAGTTTCTTGCCCGTTCTTCTCCATAGAGATCTACGCTAGGGAATGGGCAACTACAGTACTTTCTCAAGTTATTATGTCTTGTGTCTGGGACTGTAGCTTTGTTTTGTTTTTTTTTGTATTTTTGACTTTCAAAAGTGCCTTAGTGGTCTAATTGAAATAAATGCTTTGAGTTTGAGTTTGAGTTTGAGTTCCACAGGTGACACCCGGGATCAACATGTTTTCCGAGGCACGGAGGAAACTCGGTATGGAATGGGTGGTCGCCCACCCATCCACGGATCACCCTAGGCGAGCGTGTCACATTTCTTCCTTTCGTACCGAAATAATAAAAACAACAAAAAAAAACTTGGAATTCGTCCGTATTGTAGTAACCTATTTTGTGATAAAGCTTATCCAAACCGCACAACAGCCCATGAATTTGCTACCCAAAGCATTTTCCCATGAACCTCAACATATGGGATTGTTACTAAACTTTTTGGACGGGATTCAAAATGGCCATCAAACTTTATGTCTGTCTAACATAGGCCCAAGATTCGACAAGATTTGCTAAAGGTTGGAAGAAAATATTTTGTTTTTTATGTTTATAATATTGAATACATTATGAGTTTGTAATAGACTAAAGTAAATTGATTTCTGTAATCACTATAGTGACTTTGAACTTCTGAAGATCCACGACAATCGTTTTTAAACATAAAATCAAAATTGGAATCGTGCGAACGAGATAAAAGTATAATTCTAGGTAATAACTATCTGTTGTAACTACGGTTGGTCGACTCTGACGTGACCAGAGGGCGGGCCTATTTTTTGGCCAAAGAATCAGCATTGCTATCCAACGGGGCAATGCTGCCAGCCTTCTGGACATTTCTCCTGTTGACAGCGATGTGGACGAATTTTTTGACGCCCCGTAACCCTTTTTGATAATTGTAAATATTTTTATTTCTATTATTATATAGAGTTAGTGTGTAAATAATGAATTAGACACGTTAATTTTATATTTCCAGCCGTATGAATAATGTGAAGTCTTATAACCAGATACAACTTCACGTGAAATCAACAATCAAAGTACCTACGTAATAAAACTGATAGCAACGCAAAAATGCATTCCTTATCCATCTTTCTAGATTCCAAACATCTCTTATTGAAAGTTTAAATTCTACATTACAAGTTCCTGCTTGTAATTTTGAAGGAGAATTTTAGTTGTTCCCATAACATCTGTTTAAACTGCGGCGGAGTATAGTTTCATGTATTTAACGAAGATATTAGTGCTTGCAATATTGTGCAGTGCTCATAATTTGAAATTGGCAGCCATTTTGAAAGTGACGTTGTTGCATGCTGGGTTTAGTCGATACTATTTTCAACTGCCTCGTTGGTCCAGTGGTTGTAATGGCAACTGCTGAGCATGAGGTCCCGGGTTTGATTCCCGGGTCGGGCAAATTATTATTGGGCTTCTACATCAGGATTTTCTAATAGCAGCCACAGAGTCTGGATTTGTGCCTTAAAGATTTAAACAAAACTGGCGAAATGAGGGTGTTCTATTAGGTATACCTCTGCCTATCCCTTTGGGGACTACAGGCGTGATGTTATGCTTATGTACGCTGGCTGTCCGTTCGTTGGGAATATGTTGTGTCATGCATTAGCCGCTTAGCCTATCAGCCTATAATGTTCCCACTGCTGGGACACGCCCTCCTCTCAATGAGAGGGAATGGGCTATAATCCACCACGCCGGCCCAGTGCGGATTGGTAGATGTCACATGTCTTCGAATTTTTGGTTCCAGAACATGCCGGTTTCCTCACGATGTTTTCCTTCACCGTTTTGAGAGCAGTGGTGATGAAATAAATTACACAAAGTAATGCACCTGTCTGAGTTCGAACCCACGACTTACTGTTCGTAAGTTGGGGCCGCTATCGCTGGGCCACCGCTGCTCTATTAGCCGCTTAGACAAGAGCTATATTCACTCAGGATACGCATACCTACTGCGATTCCGGCTCTGAATAAAACACGACGAGACGGTAATCACGTAAAGGAAATAAGTGGCAGATGTGCGTGTAGCGTCGCAAGTGGCAACATTTCAAGTCGTGTCACGCAACCCAGAAAACACACATGCCAGTTACTTGCATTAAAGCATGCCAGTTACACGCACTAAATCTTACATGCACCTTGCATTGTATTGTGCGAAAATAGTATATAACATACTGACAACATGCGTATGTCGCAATGGCATGCAAGCTACATGCTTCGTTTACTTACGTGCAAGTAACTAGCACGGTTTGAAAGTAAATAATTTAAAGCCAGGAAGGCTTTAATTACCACAATTTACTTTCAAACATGCAAGGCTAAACTACCTTAATAGTCACTATCTAGACTGAATCTAAGCGATAGTGCAGCAGGATTCAGGTGAACTGTTTAAATCTACGGTATAATTTAGTTATCTGCGTGGGTCTATCTGACTACATATCTATACCTACCTGCCTGTCATTCCAGCTTTGATCAAAATTGTTATTGAATGCACTTATGTTGGACGCCTGTGAGTGTACATCGCCAACGAGGTCACCGCGTCGAAAGTGGTGTGAGGATCTGATCATGTCCGAGGTTGCGGGACTGTTCGAAAGAGATACCGTGGCCCCGGAACACAAAGGGCGATGAAGGAACATGGATGGGTTTTAGTCAGTAAAAGTCTGACACTCCCCCTCCTGCTCCGCCCAGAGCGGGAGAAGTCATTTGATGATTTCCCATCCGAAAAAAAAAAAAGGGATCTGATCATGTTCGCAGGGCAAGCATGGCCAAAAATCGCACAAAAGAGAGAGGTTTGGAAGGAGAAAAGGGAGGCCTTTGCCCATTGAGCAGTTTAGCTAGGCAGCTATGCAAAAAAAATGTTTACGAAACTTGGTTAAAAGTTACTGAAGATGAAAGTGGTAAATTAAAAAGTAATTTAGCTACCTGTACGGTGTACCTAGAGATAGAATACATATATTAGCCACACGGGTCGATCGCTCATCAAGGTTAAGTCACGCTTGCCAAGGTCGGTCCGTGGATGGGTGAAAGTCCATAATGTACCGAGTTTCCTCCGTGCCTCGGAAAGCACGTTAAGCCGTTGGTTTTGTCTGTCATTTGTAGATCTTTGACAGTTTGTCAACCAGACTTGCCGAGGGGTATTACTATCTACTAACTGGCAACTTATATTTCGAGCTTTAAGGTAACGAGTTTTTCGCAATAATATTTGTAAATCAATTATTTATTTATTAAAAGGCTTCTCAACAACGAGTACACTGTTACATTATAATTTGTACATTGCAAACTTAAGTCTAAGCGCCTCATCACGCGCAGACAAATATAAAATTAAATCATTAATTAAAACAAGAAATACTTATTTAGGAAAAATAAAAACTATTAAAAAGAATAATTGATTACACTTAATTAATTATATTAAAATAAGTAACATAGATTAAATAAAATCAGAATAGATTAAATTAGAATAAATTAAATTAGAATTGATTAAATTAGAATAAATTAAATTAGAATAGATTAAATTAGAATCAATTAAATTAGAATTGATTAAGTTGGAATAAATTAAATTAGAATTGCTTAAATTATTTTTATTATAGATTATTATATCATATTGGCGTCTTCATTAAAAGTTGATTACCATTACCCTAACAGGGTCCATAATTGTTCTTAGCTGTAAACCTATAACATCTTTTTAAACTTATGGTACGCATAATAAAATGAATATGAATATAAGTTCACCGCTTGTCTTAGACTTGTCAGATAGTAAGCCTGTGTATGAATCTCTAAACAAAAAAAATGTTGAAGGCGTGAAGTTACTCCTAAATCTATTCAATTTCTGTATTCTATAACATTATCAAGATTTCACCATAATTCTTTGTCTCTTAAAACAAAATACCCGACATACGATTTAATTTTATTTGTCCCATATAGGAAAATTATGGCTTAAACCAACCCGCCCCTATTTGCCTGACATGCATAACAATTGTGCCATTATATTCACAGCAACAAAAAAAAAAACAGAATTATAAAAATAAGGAACTTTGCCCTTGTCATACTAATGTTTCTTGAATTTGTTAGAAGAAATATTGAACAAAACATGTTACTCACACGTTATGGTAATGGTTTCCATTACTGTAAAAAACCAAGCAATACAGTTACCGCATTTAAAATTATACGCATTCGTATGTTCCGAAGCATCAAGTTTTTTTTTTATTATTAACCCTAGATAGCTAACCTCCGTCGATTCGACAGGTACCTCAACGAAATATGGGTTTTTCCTTTTTAACCGTAAGCAGAATTAACTTGCTGCTCCTAACCAACTCGGTCGCCGAGCGACGACGGGATCGTTGCAGTGGCGCATAGGTCGTGTAGGTAAGTACCTCAGATTTGAAGATACGTTCGCCTTGCCCGTCATTATGACGAATGGTTAGCTTTAACGTGAGTTGTTTAACATGTAGGGTGCGATATAGGCATTTTTCATAAATAAAAAGAGTTTAGTATTTCATGCATATTCCCTATTGACACAGTAGGTAGATACAATAGGTACTATTATATTCCATTATATATGTTTATTTTTATTTTTTATTCCACAAAACGAGGTTGTCGAATTTTTCATGTTGGTTTTGCATGTTTATAACATAAAAAGAAAATTGATGTCATATTTTTCTAGGATCTCAGATTTATTTATGTAGCGCCATTAATAAAAAGCTTAAAAACAAAAAACTAATTATGTAGTTTAATTTGAAAACCCTTCAATTTTAAATTTAACTTTTTTAACTTTTAAATTAATACAATTTATGTCACAAACATACGTAAGATAAAATATCTTTTTTTTTTATTTATACCCGTCGTTTCGACAGATAGTTATCTTTAAGGGGGTATTTAGGAAGGTTATAAAGTCAAAAATATAATATTTACAACGCTTCGTTTGCATTAGTATTGGAAAACAAAGTTGCGCAACATTGTTTCTGCAACGTGTTTTTAAGTTGCGGGAATCGTAATCATCACTAACGTCTGCCTTTTCCCAAATACATTGTAGAGGGCAGTCTTACCGGATGCAGCCGAATACCAGTATTTACATGGAACGACTGCTTAACTAAACTTTACAACCCAGTTAGAACTGGGAAATACGATACCCGTTGGTAAGGACTGGTTGTCAAATTTTCGGGCCACTGACTACCTGTAACGACTATCTGCAAATGACAGCCGGAACCACTGGCTTAACTTGCATTCCGAGGCCCGAAGGAAACTCGGTATGTAATGCACCCATCCACGGACCAACCTAGGCAAACAAGGCTTAACATGAAGGTCGCCTGTTACTATTTAGCCATGAGCTCCTCAAGACCGCGGCTTCGCTCGCTTGACAAATTATATACTAAAACCTTCCTCTTGAATCACTCTATCTACTAAAAAACCCGCATCAAAATCCGTTGCGTACTTTTAAAGATCTAAGCATACATAGGGACAGACAGAATAGGCGACTTTGTTTTATAATATGTAATATAATATTAGTGATGGGAAAGTAAACATCTAGGTACTTATCTTAGTTACCGTAATAGCTGAACTGATAGTATGGTTTTGTGGGATAACTTCAAACTTTTATGTGGGCGAAGCCGCGGGCAAAAGCCATTTCTAAAATAAATAAATCATACCTACAATCTAGCCAGCCGAATTTCTTACAACTTTTTACCGGCACATGACTTGTAATATACGTTTCTCGCAACCTGAGATCTATAGCACTCTAAATATGATTTGATTTTGTGACTTACAATAAATGTCATAATGTTGATCCAACACGATTGATAAAAAGATTTATATTTGTCGTAATCATTATTAAAGACCGACAATATGTTAAAAAAACCTTGTCCCGATCCGTGAGGGTATTATTAGGTATTGAGATAAGATTCTATATATTCCTTTTTGGATAACAAGTAAAAAAATACGCCGATAAAAAAAATGCCGACATTCACAGACCCAACCCAGGCAAGCTAACCTGAAGATCGACCCGAGCGGCTCTTATTATTTTGTCACGAGCTTCTCTTTTTAGAATTACCTCTTTATTCTGTATAATAACGTTCTCAACATAAGAAATTAATGTAACTATGATTTGGGAATGATATTTTTGATTTTGTAATAAACATATTAATGGTCCCATTAAAATAGATGGACAAAAATTAATACAGCGTTCAGTACATCTAACCAAAGATATACAAGCAAAAAAAAAACGAAACAGTTTATGACCTTCAAAGTGATTTAATTTTGTACGTAATTAATTACTTCTTATAACACTATCCCAAAAAAGTGATGTATAGTCAACTGAAAGTTACTATGGTTAAATAAAGAATGATATTAACAGAACTGACGGGGTACCTACTTACGAGAACGCGCCTATAATGGATGTGTTTATATATTAGTGTCGTGATTCTTTGTAAATTCTTGCAATGCTATAATAATTATTCCATACCAATAGCTGTTTTGACTTTAAATTTTGACGGATACAAATAGTTTATAAATTCTTGATTATTTTTAATAATGTTGATGGCTAATTCATACTGTGCATTTGAAATATACTTAATTACGAGGTAATGTACCCCGAACCCAAATAAATAAAAAATAAATAAATCTTACTTTAAATAAAAAATAACTCTTAAATGTAAGCATTATGATCGTCAGATATTTATTATTAAAATCATGTTTAGTTTAGTTGCTGTATTGATGTAAGTAAAGTTGGCAGGGGCATCCCCTCCATACTGCCAATGGCGGCAATAGCTGGCTATGGCAGCGGCAGTTGTTTGGTAACCGTGGAATGGTGAAGTCCATCTAACAATATACCGCACGCGCAAGATTGTAATTTAAATATAGTTGTGATAATTATGGTAGTGATTGGTGTCATTAATGAAGTTTTATTTTATTAGGTCTAAATAAAATCACTTTAATCAGTGTTTTGTTTGCTTGGATATCTATGGATAGACGTACTGAACGCTGTGTTAAAATTTGTCCATCTATTCTAGTGGGACTTTTTTTTTTTTTTTCGGATGGAAAATCATCAAATGACTTCTCCCGCTCTGGGCGGAGCAAAAGGGAGTGTCAGACTTTTACTGACTAAAACCCATCCATGTTCCTTCATCGCCCTTTTTGTTCCGGGGCCACGGTATCTCTTTCGAACAGTCCCGCAACCCCGGCAGATTCCAATGGGACCTTAAATAATAATAATATAATAATTTTATTTTCGTCAAGCTAACGGAGAGTACCTGCATAGACACAACCTTGTAGCCAGGATTATCCATCAACCTTGTGGAATCGGAAGTGCCATAATATAGGTATGTGCCCGACCAAGTTCTCGATAATGGCAGTATCACATTGTACTGGGATCAATCCATCATCACTGACATTCCTAGTGTGTAGCTAATAAGCCTGATAGTGGTGGTGGATCGACCAGAGTTGCGCGCAATGATTGTTGACATATCGGTCCCGCATGATGAGAACCTCGTGAAAGCAGAGAAAGATAAACAAATCAAGTATCTTGACTTGGCTCGCGAGGTTGTTGACATGTGGGAAGTGGACTCAGCGATCATTGTGCCGATAGTCGTATCAGCCCATGGCTTAATTGCCAAGAGCCTCAATCAATACCTGAGAAGGCTCTCGTTAGGCAGCTGGATCAAGGGCTTAATTCAGAAAGCGGTACTCCTGGACAAGGCTCGTATTCTTAGGAGGTTCCTCTCTCAGGAGCCCTGACCACAGAGAGCTTGGACCCTGTTCCCGATCATCATCATCATCATCATTTCAGCCGAAAGACGTCCACTGCTGGACATAGGCCTCCCCCAAGTGTCGCCACATTGACCGGTCCCGTGCGACTCGCATCCAGCGGATTCCCGCAAACTTCACCAGGTCATCGGTCCACCTAGTGGGAGGCCTTCCAACGCAACGTCTTCCGGTTCGCGGTCGCCACTCCAGAACTTTTCGGCCCCATCGGCCATCCGGTCTGCGAGCAATGTGCCCTGCCCACTGCCACTTAAGTTTGGAAATTCTTCGGGCTACGTCGGTGACCCTGGTTCTCTTGCGGATGTCTTCATTTCTGATTCGATCACGCAAGGAAACTCCGAGCATAGCCCTCTCCATTGCCCTTTGGGTGACTTTAAGCCTTCTGATGAGGCCCATTGTGAGCGACCACGTTTCAGTCCCGTATGTATCACTGGCAACACACACTGGTCATAGAGTTTCGTCTTGAGACACTGTGGTAAGTTGGACGAGAAGATACCGCGCAACTTCCCGAAAGCTGCCCAGCCGAGTCGGATTCGACGATTGACCTCTTTCTCTGTTCCCGATACCGGTGAATAATTACTATTTAAAAATGTAACGAGTTTTTCTAAAACTGAATAAAGGAAATATAATAATAAATGTTTTATTCGCAACCCTTCTTATAATTAGTCTTATTCCTTAGAATAAGACCAATCCAATGTCCAATCTATGATGTACACCTTAGTGTACATCATAGATTGGACATTGGATTACAATTTCATTGGGTACTGTAGCTAGGGCTTATATTAGGCAAATAAAGTATAAGTATTCCTGACTCCGAAACTAGGGTCAGAGTGTCGTCTTAGGGGGGGCACTATGAAGAAAAACACTGTGAAAAATTTCGCGACCAATTTCGAGGTAGCGCTCGCCGGCCGCTGCCGCGGCACCACTTCGCTCGCTCGGCTCGCGCGTAGTTGGTCACGGTTCTAACCTAACCTAACCTATGGATCCCTTCGACATCGTTTTTACGGCAAACGGTTGGTCGGAGACAAAAAAACCGTGACACTTTTAGCCTTATATTTAGGTGTTTTATACGATAGAATCGAGAAACTAAATGATTTGCGAAAATAACACTTTTTTGGCAAAAGTTTTTTAAGTCCTCGCGCCGTAGCGCCCCTGACTACACTCCAACCGAAACTAGGCATAACCTGTATCTTCAGAGCCAGTGTTACCTCATTTACAAATAAATAAAACTGAAGTGTCTGTTTGTTATTTTAACATAAAAGCTTTCTAATGGATACATATTTTATGAAAGTATAATAATTATTCGTTACTTATAATTTTTTTTTACATTTTTGTCTCTGTCTGTCGGTCTGTCTTTTTCTGTTTATTCCGGCTTATCTCCAAAACGGCAGGACTGATTTTGACAGGACCTTTAGAAAAAGAATTACGATTTCGTGAAACAAAAAAAACACCCTTGAAATTCTTAACAAAGTCGGATTCAAAAAGGGAAGTCCTATTTTTAGGGTTCCATACAAAAAAAGGAAATAGGATCTTTACCCTTACAGCCTATTTGCCCCGAAACTACTGGTCCAAATCAGGTGAAATGTGGTAGGATGGTGTAATCATATGACTCAAACAAAACATAGCACAGTGTTCTTGGGCATAACTTGGGATGCCAAGCTGCAGTGGGGCCCGCATATAGACAAATTATCAAAAAAACTTAGCTCTGCAGCATTCGCCGTTAGAAAAATTAGTCATTTAACTGATTTAGAGACTGCCCGTTTAGTTTACTTTAGTTATTTCCACAGCGTGATGTCGTACGGTATTCTTTTGTGGGGTATTGCCGCCCATATTCAGACGATATTTGTTTTGCAAAAAAGGACAATTCGTTCAATTTATAAATTAAGTCCGAGGTACTCCCTCAGAGAAAAATTTAAAGAGATTAATATTCTTACTGTGCCCGCTCAGTTTATTTATGAAAACCTTTTGTACGCACATAAAAATATTAATTTGTTTAAAAACACCACATTTTATCCACAACATAAATACGAGGAACAAACACAAATTTGTTGTTCTTGCAACGAGGCTCAAGAAAATAGGGGGTACGTTTAGATGCCAATGTAGGTATACGTTTTTACAATAAACTTCCGAGCCATATTCAAACACTAAGCCTAAATAAATTCAAATCGTTTATAAGACGGAAGTTATGCCTGATAGCCCACTATCATGTTAATCACTATCTCGAAGATAAAAAGGCTTGGGATTAAGCTGCTCCAATGAAATTTGCTCTGTGAATGTCGAAATTTCGGACTTCGCTTGTTTATTATTAATTCCTTTCTTCTATACACTTTGACATTGAATGATTTGACATGAATACTTAGTTCAGTATTTTTTTTTTTTTACTTTATTTTACATTATTTAATATAACATGTATTCATTTGACATGAATACTTATTTTGTTAAGTATTTTACTTTTTTATTATTATTGTGACATTTAATGTTTATTTTTATTTTTGACATTCGTTTTGTTAATTTATTATAATAATATTAGTGATTTTATTTAATTATTGTGAACGTGAGGACCATGTGGGTCACATATTTTATTTTAGTTTTTTCCCCACGACTGTCTGGCAGTTTGAGTACTATAAGTGACCTATCCAAATGTCCTTTCTTTGGTATTGTTCGTCGTTTCGTTGAGCTCCTTGAGTTATAAGTCGAGCTACACGATAACTGACAAATGCTTGCACTGACTGGACAGGTCCGCTCAAATCTGTGTCGTTCTTTCTTCAAAAGACCATCTCAGACACTAATCTGCATTGACTTCAAAAGAGACTATGACCTCTGAGTTTGTTTCGGCTGTTTCTTCTCAGAGCAGTCAGGTACGAAATGCCGGCCTCATCTAGTTTTAAAAAAATGACGTGTGAAAGTGTTTGTATGAACCTACTTGCAAAAATAAACTGTTAGCGACGATATGTAATTAATTATTTAAATATTTTAATGTCCAATTAGTTTGATTAATCTGTCTTTCATCGTGTTATTTTCTATCATCATCGTGGTATTTTCTATCATTCATCGTGGTATGTTCTGTCCTCATCGTGGTATTTTTGCCGAGCTAGTAGATTCTATGTTAAAGTGTTTTGTGTGTGTTTTTCTAGAGTTAGTAAGTAGATTCTATGTTGAAGTGTTGTGCATTCCTCGTGGTATTTTTCTAGAGCTATTACTAGATTCTATGTTATGTTAAAGTATTATGCATATTTTAAGGTGTAAAATAAGGTTTTTAAGACTTTATAAATTAAGATAGAAACATAAGGAAATATTGTAAGGGGTGTTTTACCACAGAAAAACAGCATGTTAAATTTATCATACAAAAGCTACCTGCGCTCTGATTGGTCGATGGGTGGTTCATTAGTGCCGTGTGCAAAACTGAAGGGCTGTGATTGGTCAGAGCTGCCTATAAAAAAGGGGCATTTTCTGTGGTCAGGCATTCGAAACCCAGCAGTGTAAGAAGCAACATCAAGAAATAAATACAAGAAAACTCTGAAGAATAAGCGTTATTATTCGCTCCTACTGCGACCATCGTACACTCTCCAGTCGACATCCCGCCAGCGAGCCCGCTCCACAACAACACACAAAACAAGAGCGTCAACATAAACATCATTTCATTTCGTCATATCAAACACAGATGTGATAGTAAATATTTTTTTTTTAAATATGGGTCATTTTCGGGGGACAAAATAAGAAATAAAAAAAAAGATTTGCAAACCTTACTGTGTCATATATCAATTTATGAGGATCTCAAATACATTTTTTATTAATATTTTAAAATTATTATTGTAAAATTAATAGTTTTATATTCGTGAAAGAAGACGAAAATTGACGATCTGATTCGCCCCTGATCTGCGAAAATACTGAGCCTAACATTTGGAAAAAAACACAAAATATAGTTCATTGCTTTGTAGATTACAGGAAAAATCATAAGAATTCTATCAATTGAAAATAAAGTGGTAAACTCAATATTATACGTTCACTTACGGCACTAGACGGAACGCTCTCCACGCGAGTTCAACTCGCACTTGGCCGGTTTTTTTTTTATAATTATTTCATGCAAACAAGTTTGATTTTGGTCTCGACATACAAAACATGCCAGTTAATTCAGATCCACTGAAATTCCAGTAATCAGTAAATATATTCAACCTGAAATCACACCACCAACTTTGTACGCCTATAATTCACTATTTGACAAATCTAGTAAACCCGATTCTTCCGGGAACTGTTCATCAAACCGATTAACACCTGCTAACACTAAATATCAAAATGTAAATCATTGTTGCCATAAACAATACAATTTAACATTTAGTCAAGCACTTTGACATAAACCAGCTTATTTGAGCCGTTTCAATATTTATTTATATCGAACTAAAACTATGACCAACTTACCTGTGCTGTTTGTCCCAACTTTAAATCTTGACGCATAAGTTACATTTTCCATTACCGCAGCTGCAACCATTCATTTTAGTATACCATTTTGAAGTAACAAACTGCAGTTCTTCTCGACCTTATTGTTTCATTTCTAGGGGTGAAACTTCTTTGACACAGTGGCTGCAACCATTCATTTCAGGGTACCATTCCAAAGTTACAACTGCAGTTCTCCTCGACCTTACTTTCTGAACTCTAGGGGTAAAAATTCTTTGATGCAGTAGCTGAAATACTTGCTTCAGGTGTGGTGTTCCGCATCTCTAGCACGTTTTCCGAGTATAGTATACGATTTATGAGTTACGTATGTATTTGGAAATCTGTTCCGCTAATTAAAGGGGTCTGTGTATCAACATTTTGCTTTTGTTGTTACAAACCTGTATTAGGATTTAATTTATTGGAATTTCTGTGTATGGTGTTTTGTGTTTATGGGTTTTTGACCGCACTGATTGATTTAGCATGGTTGCTGTCTGTCTGTAGGCGACACATGCCACAGTTTCATTTCCTTTATCTTGTATAAATAAAATTAGATTTACTATGTTAATTAGTTTCTAGTTTTAACTAGATTAATATTTAATATTGTAACAATTTTGTACTTTTGTGTTTTCAAAATAAATAAGGCAACGTGCGCGGGCTCATTCAAATTTAATTGCGCATTGTCCCACCAGATGGCGACTCTCAATTTAAATCATGGTCATTCTGCCTAGTGTAAATTGAATCTGTGGCTAGATTTCGATTTGTTTAGTATAATCTGTTTTGACAAGCTCCAAGTAAAAAAATATTTTGTGTGGACGCGCTGTTATTTTTTGAGTAAGGCCTCGACCGGCCATTTTTTTCACCTCTGCACCGAGTTTAAATTTTTATCGCTTACACTGTCTTTACAAATAGGTATTGAGAAAAAGAATTGTTCACAAATTTATTTTTATTGGCAATTTCTAAAGGATATTTCCTTCTAAATACCGTATTTCCGCATGTCCGTGCTTAGTCTACGTATAAGTATAATTCAGTGTGTTATTTACCGAAATTACGTTACATTTTGGTTCATACATAAAATCACGCCTGTACTCCTCGAAAGGTAAGGCAGAGGTCTACCCAATAGTACACCCACATAAAAAAACCCATTTTATATGTAGAAAGAGAGCTTATTTTCATCAACTGGACACAGAGTCTCCGTGGCTGCTACTGAGAAATTCCTGATGGAAAAAACCCAATAACACTTCGCCCGACCCGGAAATCGAACCAATTCAGTTTTATAGTAACAAAACGCACTGCACTCAATGCCAAATAAGTCTTTGTCTTGAGAAGAGTCAAGTTGTCCACTATTTCTACTAGTGAGGAACCCCAAAATACAACTTTGAAAAATTCACATAAAAATAGCGCAGTCAAAACCTTCTAATTACGACAAAAACAAAAGAAAGGCTAATCGTCCTAGTCAATGAACTCCTACGTCTTTAATCAAACTCCCAGTCATTATAGAATACGTTAAAGAAATACTAATCAATACCTTAGTTACAACACAGAAAGGATATTTTGATACGCCATTGAAAGGGTGAACTTTCAAATATCCATATTCATTGATGAAATAATTACAATTGCGAGTCGATCATAGGAATCGAGAGAAGTTCGCGTTCAGATATCAACTTTCCCAACTACTCGTATGTTTTGGTTGGCTTCCAGTCGAGCTGGATGGAGCTGAATACCAGTAATTTACGTGAAATAATACCAGCTGCATGGGGTCTACTATGCCATATCAAATGCCAAATAATCGAATATCAATTGATCGACAACTTCGAATTTCCAAATACTCGAACGTTCATAATCATCATCATCACATCATCATTTCAGCCGAAAGACGTCCACTGCTGGACAAAGGCCTCCCCCAAGTGTCGCCACATTGACCGGTCCCGTGCGACTCGCATCCAGCGGATTCCCGCAACCTTCACCAGGTCATCGGTCCACCTGGTGGAGGCCTTCCAACGCAACGTCTTCCGGTTCGCGGTCGCCACTCCAGAACTTTTCGCCCCCACGTTCATAATATAGTAATGTAGCCGTGTGGTATCCGGCAGAGTAGAATAGAACCAACCCATTACACTCACGAGTGTCGTATAAGGCGACTAATGTCTGAGGCAGAACCCCTTGCGCCTCCGTAGACCAGAGAATGGGCAGCAGCGTTTTCTATTAGTCTTTCATCACTGCGATCTCCAATCCGCCTGCCAAGCGTGGAGATTACGGCAAATTCCTCCCATCATGGGAGAGGCTTATGTCCAGCAGTGGACGTTATGGGCTGTTGTAGTGTAGAAGTGTAGTAGTGTTCATAATATCGAATGGTTAATAAATCGAACATTCAATACATAGTACACTCAATACATCGAGTGTTAAAAAATCTTCAAGGTTCAGCAGTGCTTGCCGAGGTCGGTCCAACAGGTGGGGGCCATCATAACACACAAAGTTCTCATCGTGCCTCGGAAAGCACTTGATGCCATTGGTCCCACCTGCCAATTTGAGAGATCTTTGACAGTTGTCACTAGTACCTGCCTAGTTAGAAACCCGAAAGTCCACAACTTCCAGTCTAACCCGATGCAGCTGAATACCAGTGTCTTCCATGAAGTAATGAGGTAGATGACACACCAATCAATTGAGATACTTTTTAAGAGCTGTCTAAACGCGGTTCTCTCATAGATTTTGTATGGCAATAGCCAACTGTGACGTCTCTGTTTATTCAACTCAATGACTCAACTATTTATTGATTTCAAAGCAACGAAAAATCGAATTTAGCAATTAATTGAAAATAAATCGGGTCTTCAGGCCCAAAATAAAGTGTTTTTTTAGAGATAGGTGTCTGGGAATTATTGTTATATGGTGTCATCTACCCGATTGCCAACATGTGCTCCAAAACGCAGTTAGTATAAGGTAATATTTGGTTGGATAGGTTCTCAGATCTACTCAAACTGTGTTCGTGTGATTCTGAACTTTCCTGAATATCATCATTCTCCTGGCCTTATCCCAATTTATTTGGGGTCGGTGCAGCATATTGTTCTCCCATACTTACTCGTCATCTCATCAGCCACCTCCTTTCTAGCCATATCATCCTTCACAATCTCCATCCATCGTTTCTTTTTTCTTCCTTTGCTCTCTAATCTGTACTAAATAAAGCTTTCTAACGGGTATGAGTGACTGAGAATATTACTTTATAACCCACTATCTTACTGTCAGTCATATAGGTATTACTTGGGGTCGGCGGAAGACATTTTTTTCTCACATTGTCTTCTATCAACCGTCACGGTATCATTTACTCTTTTTTTTTTCAAATAATTACTACTACTACTACAACAGCCCATAACGTCCACTGCTGGACATAAGCCTCTCCCATGATGGGAGGAATATGCCGTAATCTCCACGCTTGGCAGGTGGATTGGAGATCGCAGTGATGAAAGACTAACAGAAAACGCTGCTGCCCATTCTCTGGTCTACGGAGGCGCAAGGTGTTCTGCCTCAGACATTAGTCGCCTTATACGACACCCGTGAGTGTAATGGGTTGGTTCTATTCTACTCTGCCGGATACCACACGGCTGAAATGATTTCAAATAATTATCTTCATCCATATATTTTATTTAGTCTTCAAAACTTTATGTGCTCTGATGACGGTTTTATTAAATGTTTTTCTTGTCTCTTATAATGAAATATTTAAACGAGTATGAACTTGACACAATAAGCAAGACGACAAAAAAAACGAATTAGTCCGTCAGTTGGATTATCAATTAATATTTGACCCGTGTTTTTTCATTTGTTACGTAAACCAAAATTGACGAAGATAATATGACGCTTTTAAAATTCTCAATACGTCACGCCTAGGTAAAATTTTTACCTAGTTCTGACGTCACGAGCCCCTACTCCCGAGTTTTGATGCGTTTTATCTTTGTCAATATTCATTGATTTACAAAAACAAAAAATACGTGTCCATTAATTTCCAATACTCTAACTGACGGACTAAATAGATTTGCAATTTTTTGATACTGTCATCATGCCTATTTTTAAGAACTTTGTCGAGTTTATTTAGTACCAGTGACAATTCTAAGAAAAACTTAACAAAATAAGCTGTATTGTTTGAAATTCAAGAAAATACAAATTAATTGAAAATTATGTCAAGAGCAGTGTTTTGGCGTCGCTTACAATAAATAAATAGCCGAAAGGTTTGACCTAGGCAAAAGGTATTCCCTTTTCCCTTTTATTTATTTAACTATTAATGTCTTGTAGATCTTTTTTGAGTTCGACCCCCGGGTCGGTGAAAATGTTATTGAGTTTTTCCTTTAGGATTTTCTCAGTAGCAGTCACGGAATCTGGATTTGTGCCTGGGTGAAGGCATTAGGCTCGCCCCCTATTACTTGAGACTTAAACATAACTGGACAAATGTAGGTATTACTATTATTAGGTACATCTCTATCGTTTCTTCACTGTTTTCAAAACAGTGGTGACGAAAAAAATTACACAACATAACTGACAGGCGGGACCAACGGTTTAACGTGCTTTAGTCTTTAGTCTAGTCGCCCATCCACGGACCAATTTAGGCAAGCTCGGATCAATCTGAAGACCGACCAGAGCGCCTGTTATTATTATATTTAGCCATGAGCTCCTCAAAGCATAATCAGCCATGCTTATTCTGAGTATATTTAAATGTCTTTGCTTTGAACAGAACTGTAGATGTCATTTCTATTCTCTCTCTAAGTTTTCAATAGACTCGATCGAACTTTGGGCTCTCAGCGTTAGTTGTGTAAAGTTGCTTCCTAATTTACATTCTGCATTGAGTGCTATTAGTTGTAATATTCCAGAGACTTCTTCTAGTTCTGTCAAGTCTGGTTTGTTATAGGCATGACGACAGTATCAAAAAATTGAAAATCTATTTAGTCCGTCAGTTAGAGTATTGGAAATTAATGGACACGTATTTTTTGTTTTTGTAAATCAATGAATATTGACAAAGATAAAACGCATCAAAATCGGGAGTGGGGGCTCGTGACGTCAGAACTAGGTAAAAATTATATGTAGGCGTGACGTCTTGAGAATTTTAAAAGCGTCATAACTTCGTCAATTTTGGTTTACGTAACAAAAGAAAAAACACGGGTCAAATATTTTTTGATAATATACCTGACGGACTAATTAGTTTTTTTTTGTCGTCTCGCCTATTGTAATGGTCTAGCTTTGGCTTGATGGAAATTAAGTGCTGTATAACCTATTTTCCACTGCAAGGGAGAAGACTCCCTCCATTCTTTTGATTGGTCCCGTTTCTTTACCGCTTCTCGCCAATTCCTTTAGATGCGAAAAGTACTCAACTCTTTGTTGAGTCTTATCTTACTTCTAAATAATATTACAAATGCGAAAGTTTGTGAGAATGAATGGATGTTTGCTTTTTTGTGTTACTCTTTCACGCGAAACCTACTGAACGTATTTGGATGAAATTTAGCACACATAGTTTATAACCTGTATTAACACAGGATACGTTTATTTCGGTAATATGATCCAGTCGGACAGTTATCGAACACTAAGCGGGCGAATGCCAATGCCATGGTTCAGCCACACCTTACACAAAATAAATTATTGAAAAATCTTCTACGTACTATAATAACCCCGACTAAGTTTAAATTCTAGCAAAAACAACAAAATTCTCTTATACTTCAAACAACAAGTTTTGCTGGGAAAATTCAAAACATGTTTTGAAACATGCAAATAAAATAAACAAAACAAAAACGACATTTTCGGAAATGGAACGCAAGCTTTAATCTTCCAGTTCAAACGTTTAGGGGACGATCACCCCAAATTATCACCAAGGGCCTTAAGTTTCCCCACTTCACCTAATTTTCTCCCCTAAAGAAACAACTTGAACTGCAATGCAAAAGTTTGCGCCCTATTTCCCTGTATTCCCCTCACATTCATATTTGAATATTCCATCAACGAATTCCTTCCGCCCTAGCTTTGCGTTTATTAAAAAAGTCTTCTAATTTAAATCTTTCTTTAAAAATTCTGTTGTAATGAGTGCTCTGTTGCAGAAGAAACAAAAAAAAAAAATTGGGGGCAGAAACAAATGCAGTGTGTCAGAGACATTTTCTCGTTAGAAATGTAATGGGTTGTGTTTCTTCAGATGGGTTCATTTCCATTTTTGCTTAGTCTGAAGAAACCGCTAATGCGTTTTGGTTTGTTGCAAATTAGGGCATTAAGAGGTTCTGAGAAGGGAATAGCGACGCAAACACTAGTGTTTCTGTATTTTGTTTTCCACGTATGTTTTGAATGTGTTTAGCCTCGGGTGGAGAGCGTCTGGGAACTGCGTTATATAAAGGGACTCTGTTCTAACAGTATTCCATGGAAATGTTCCTAAACAAATGTTTATGGTAATTTTAAGACAAACATTTATGTTTTGTTTTTTTTTTTTGCTTAGTCAAAGCCTTGTCCTGCAAAAGTTTATCTTAATGATCATTAACAGTTAGCAGTTAACAAGTAATCAGTTATTTCAATATTTTTGTATATTAAACAGCGATAGAAAAGTTACATCAGACGCTCATATTCCAGCAAAACGATCGACAAAACTAAAATAACCTTTTAAGAAAAGTATTTTACGATATTTTCTTACTTCTTTCCTTGAAAGGATAAGAAATACAGAGTTAAAGCAACATTTCCGCAAGGTAGGTTGATCTAAAAGACTTACTTAGGGTATTCAATCTTCGGAAGAAAACAATGCGAATAATACACATCATGGTAAAGTAATACCAAAATGTTACATGCCTGTTTGAAATGTCTGACAGTTTTACGTAAAATGTTTATGACAGTAAGGGGTAAGAAAATACGTGAAGGTTTGTGTAAAATCCTTTATTTGAATATGGATTTAAAAGGGATTTCTTGCTTTTTTGAAGTCTGTACCTTACAATGAATAAATATCAGCATACCACTTTTGTTGTCAGACAAACCGCAATTTCTCCGAAAAACGTGGAAGTGGAATATACATGTGTAACGTTTCATGAGAATAAACCAAAACTTCAGAACTTAAAGAGCTACCATTACAGACAACAGCACATACACACATACATAGAAGCAGTGATAGCCTAGTGGTGCGACAGTTGGACTGCAAAGTCATATTAGGTTTCGAGTTCGAACCCAAGGCACGCACCTCTGATTTTTCGGATTCATTTGCATATTGAATAATTATCACTTGCTTTGTTGAAGGAAAACATTGTGAGGAGACCAGCATGCAGTATGAAGCACCCGGGCGTTTCCATCCGTCCGATTCGGTGCAGGAACCTCCCGAAACAGCCATGTCCGGTAAGGACCTGCGTCAGGCGGAAGGTTAGGACGCCGTGGCGCCTCTCAAGCCACTCCTCAAAGAGGGGACTTATCGCCACTATTGTGGCGTGCCCTGCACGGGGTTGCGACAGTCGCTCTCTCCATGTCGCCATGAGATCTCGCCGGAAGTCTGTCCGCTGCGCGACAATTTGCCGCGGCAGCGGAGTTTCCCCCCAGCGTATCACCCTCCACGCGCCAATCGTGCAGGCTCATTCCGAGGCCCATGAAAGCACATGGCCTCTGACTTGTGCAATGCCACCTCGAGACCCAGTTGCCGGATCCTCTCAACGACTATCGCAACCCCCCCTAAGCCAGGAGGTCGGCGCGCAGCACCCAGTCGTACCCGATGTTCCACAAGGACGGCCCTAGAACGGATCCCTGTGGACAACCGCACGACATCTCACGCCGTTTCCATTCTCCGCTGTGACCGGGGTAGATGACGAATTCCAGCATGCCTGAGAGATATTTCTCGACGGCATGTAAAGCCAAGTCAGAGGCCCATGGGCGGCATAAAAACACTGACACCAGGTTAGGCACTAACCACACGATAAAAAAGAAAGATTGAATTATGTATAGGACTGCTGATATTTTTTTCGCGATTACGACGTTTGTCCCATGAAGGCTGGTATGATGGTCCGAATCACACCTTTAAAATACGACCTCACCTTTCTGATACACGCTGTATATCTGGTCATACACGTGCAAGTACTTACTACCCAGCGATATTTTAATACCCAAAGGGTGTCAACATAACCCTTTTAGTGGCTGTGGCGTGGCTTAGGCAGACTAGATATTAATCTACTTACTGTATTTAGTAGTTGGCTATTTTTAGGGCACTCCATCCCATCATTCATAATAGTTTAGATTTGAGTATAACGCAACATTTTTCGTGTGGTTAGTGCATAATCTGGTGAGTTTTTTTGCTGCCCATGAGCTTCTGACTTGGCTTTACACATGCCGTCGAGAAACATCCCAGGCATGCTGGTTTGGTTTCCTCACGAAGTTTTCCTTCACCGAAGCAAGTCATAATTGCGCAACATGTAATGATACAATTCGTAACTACTGTTTCTATGCAAAATCTAATCTTAGATTGTTACATCACCGGGACCATCTGCTTGTGATGTAAGGGCGCTCCCTCATAGGTGCATTCGCCTGTAATGTAACAGTTTAAATTCACTTATTTTTGTACAAAATCGAATCTTGGATTGTTACATCACAGGCGAATGCTCCCGGTGAGGGAGCACCTTAAGGCTCATTATCTAGGCTTTGATTGTTGCATTACAAGCGCTGGTAAGTGTAAGTATAGCTTATATACTATATCAATCAGAAATTACAGAGTTTGGATTTGTGCCCGTTTGATGGCAACAGGCTCGTCCCCTATTATATGGGACTAAAATATAGCTGGCAATATGTGGGTGTATGTACAATTAGTAGACCTCTGCCTTACCCTTCGGGAATTACAGGCGTGATGTAATATTATGAAGGTTTTACTGAGGGTTTATTTAGTAACACGTTAACAAACAAGCCACAAGCCCACATGATGGGAAGTGGTGACCGCCGCAGACACCAATCTGACACAATGGCAGTTTGTGGTCGAGGTAGGTCAAATGTTTTTACACATAATTTACATTATAGAGATAGATAAAATAGGCTTTATTGTTATGCAAAATAACATTCATATTTCAATAACACACATTCTAGTTTTATCTACCTATTATTGTTGCTATTGGTGTTGATTCTGTTGTGCACAAACTAAACTTAATATAAGTTATTGATATCTTTTTCTCTCTAATAAAACGAGAAAGAGACGGGCGTTATTTAGAGCTGTCAAATTAGATTGAACTAATCTTTCCATATATAAATTAAGAGTGCACGTAAAAACATGTCGACTAAAAACACGGTGAAGCGCAATGCATAAACTAGTTTGACATCTCTAACTTAGTAGCTATAGCCGTCCTTTTCTCGCACTGCCTTTTAGTAAAAGATAGCAATAGCCTAAATTAAGTTTAGTTTGTGCACAACAGAATCGTCACCATTGTTTGTTTTTTCTATATAACTGTAGTGTACCCGTAACACCAGTTTTGTTTAAGCCCCTGGTAACAGGGGGCGACCCCACTGCCATCAGCAGAGAACCAACCTTAATAGAAAAATTCAGAACTCTCCAACCGACATGGGAATCCACCACCCAGGCTCATTAGTAGCGCTTGCAATCACACGACTAACGAGGCAGATAAGCATCATCATCATCTGCCTAGCTTTGTTCCCAATATGTTGAAGTTGTCTTCCAGTCTAACCGAATGCAGCTGAATACCAGTATTTTACACAGAGCGACTGTCTATTTGACCTTCACAACCCAGTTATTGGGTAATACGATACCCTTTGGTAAGACTGGTTGTCAGACTTTCGGGTCACTGACGACTGACGAGAGAGACAAGCATAATTAAAGAAAGACAGAAATGTTTTATTGTAGGTAAAACATATAGATGGTTATTTATTTAGTACAGTATTTAAAACCATTAACACAAAATTAAATACCTAATCCTTTTACTCGGTCTTCTCGCAGAACCACAAACATTCCAATAATATTGTCTTCCATTCATCAGCAAACAAGTCGAATCCAGGGTTGGTCTCCTCTCTGCGAAGCAGTAATGCTAGAGAAGGAGGTGGCGGAACGTGAGAGGGAGAGAACCTCACAGCGTCCCGGCCGCCGCGGGAGACGCCCCGGGCGTCGGGGGCCACCACGTAGCCCCCGGCCACCGTAGGCGCGGGCCTGTGGACGGTGGGCTATGGGCTAGCTCGCCGTCCGTCCGTCTCATGACGACAGGCCGTGTCGACGGCGCGTTCGTGTTCCACGCGCGCCTCAAAGAGAGTCAGCAAAAAGGAAGGGGTCCGCAAGGACCGATGCCTGCCGGGGTTGCGGGACTGTTCGAAAGAGATACCGTGGCCCCGGAACACAAAGGGCGATGAAGGAACATGGATGGGTTTTAGTCAGTAAAAGTCTGACACTCCCTCCCGCTCCGCCCAGAGCGGGAGAAGTCATTAGATGATTTCCCATCCGAAAAAAAAAAAAAAAAAAAAAAAAAAAAAGGGTTGGTCTCCTCGAGCGCGTTGAGCTTGTAAGCATACGCGGAATATGTTGAAAATACATTGAAGAGCAAAAGGTCGTGAGGGCCCGGATCCCGAAAATGTGTTTCCAGGAAGTCAGAACTTGACTTTTATCAATGTTATTATATGTAGAACATTTCGGAGTTTAAGGTTGGCCTTTCTACTTATATAAGTAGAGAGGTGAACAAAAATTCGCATCTTTGGGGAACATAGGGCGTGATATTATGTTAGTAACTACTAACATTCATCTCGAGGAGATCGTGTCGAAATAATAACAGCCGCACGCTCTTCAAGGTAAGCACCGCTTGCCTAGGTCAGCCCGTGGATGGGTGACCATTCATTGCAAAGGTACCGAGTTTCCGCCGTAAAGCCGCGGTCCCTGCTGTTAATTGTAGATCTTAGACAGTCGTTACAGGTAGTCGCTGGCACTAAAGCCTGGCAACCAGTCTTACCATTGTATTATCCAGTTAGTAAGTTGTGAAGGTCAAACAGGCAGTTGCGGTGTATAAATAAACTGGTATTTAACTGAATCAAGTATGTTAAAGTCTAAACCGGAACATAGTTGGAAAAAAAGCTAGCCAGATGACTAAGTTATTCATTCTTTATTTTTATTTTTTTCTGATAGGAAATCATCAAATAACTCCTCCCGCTCTGGGCGGAGCGAGTCTCAGCGTTTTACTGACTAAAATCCAACCATTTTCCTTCATCGCCCTTTGTGTTCCGGGGCCACGGTATCTCTTTCGAACAGTCCCGCAGCCCCTGCCGGCCGATGCCCTTGCGGACCCCTTCCTTTTTGCTGAACATTCCCTGAGGCCTAAGAGGAAATTCTTATTTCTTCTCATTCCCCGGAGAAGGATACTGCCGCGCCCGGGGGGCACCGGCACAGTACCTGCTTTTCTCTCCAGACGTATCGAGAGGGACCAGCAGCCACCAGGCACACGTGGAGGACTTCTGACATCGCACCCCAAGTAATTCATCTTTAGCATCACTATTACAAGGAAAACATTGGACACAGTTATCAATGAACTATATTATACTCAAGTCACTAAAACGCAAGAGCGAGCATGGTTCATGTTCATATTCATTTTATTTTGCTTACCATAAGTTTAAAAAGATGTTACATTAGGCTTACAGCTAAGAACAATAATGACCCTGTTATGGCACATCAATAAATAAGTTTAAAATTAAATTTTAAGTAGTTAATAATAAACAATCATTTCTAGATATTATTTACAAACAGAGGGTATGTAAAACACATATAACAGAGTAATATACTAAGTACAACTACACGATAACAATTATATACATATATAGATCGACGACCCGAATGGCGCAGCGGTAGTGAGGCTGCCTTACGTTCGTCGGGTCCCGGGTTCGAATCCTGGTAGGAACAAATGTTTGTGTGATGAGCATGGACATTTATTTCAGAGTCATGGATGTTTATATGTATAATAAGTATGTATTTACAAACAAAAAGTATCTATGTAGTACAACTATCTGGTGTCCACGACACAAACCTCGTTGCTTAGTGTGGCGCTAGATGGCGCCGTAACAACCTAAAGTAACATCAATAAATCAATATTATTTATAACTGAGATCAACATTATTGTCGACATTTATTTATTAATCTTATACACCATAGTATTATATTATATTAAAAATTTATTTATAATTTTTTAGAACAATTTATTTTAAATTATTACTTTGCTTGTTCATTTTACGAAACCTAATCAGCATATAATGTTAATGCTAGGACAGTGGCCTACTCTCTTGAGGGGGAGTGGTCCATAATTTCATAGAGTTTAAAGTCACCAGACGGACCAGACAATAAACAAGCACAGTGATCATTGCATGTTCGTTTTTCTGTATGAAAACCGTTTTCATCCAATAGTGGGAACCAGTGGGAACAAACAACAACAACAGCCCATAACGTCCACTGCTGGACATAAGCCTCTCCCATGATGGGAGGAATTTGCCGTAATCTCCACGCTTGGCAGGCGGATTGGAGATCGCAGTGATGAAAGACTAACCGAAAACGCTGCTGCCCATTCTCTGGTCTACGGAGGCGCAGTAGGCGGTGTTCTGCCTCAGACATTAGTCGCCTTATACGACACCCGTGAGTGTAATGGGTTGGTTCTATTCTACTCTGCCGGATACCACACGGCTTACCAGTGGGAACATTCACAGATAATAACAAAATAACTGCCAGGGAAAATCTTAGAGAACGGTAATAAGTAACAAGAAAGACATACTCTGTAAAAGATTCCTCAGGTATTAAGAATTTTTTCAGATATTTTTATTATACTTCTTGAATACAAATATCATTCGTATAATATTTTTTGTTGAGACCTAAATTCTTACAAATAAGACGTTAGAGTTGAATACGTAATGTACTCGAGCCTTGTGGGAATATGAATACAAAAATGTAGCATCTTTGTATGTAATTATGGATCTAAGAAAAGAAAAAACAACACTGGAGGGTCTAGAACTAAATTCACGAAATGTTTTGAAAGCAATTGCCTAAGTTATTAGGTCTCTTACAACATCATAAACAAACGAAATCAAAAAATCCATCGTTCTGCAATTAAAAGCAATGTAAAAATTTTAAAGAACTTTATAAGTTTTTAATTTTTAGCTACAGATTAAAATAACTCAGCAAGTAATGATTGTTGGCTGTCCGTTGTTGTGATTGACCGCTTTGTTGGTCTAGTCGTTGCAAAGGCGACTACTGAGCGAGAGGTCTTGGGATCGATTCCCCGGTCGGGCAAAGTGTTATTGGGTGTTTCCATCAGGAACTTTCTCAGTAGCAGCCACAGAGTCTGGATTGGTGCCCAGTTGATGGTAACAGGCACGCCCTTTATTACATGGGACTTAAATATAAGTGGCAAAATGTGGGTGTACTTTCATTGAGTACACATCTGCCTTACCCTTCGGGAATTACAAGCTTGATATTCTGTTATGTAAGGATTGTATTTCGAATTTTGAAAATATACCTGTACCGTTAATGTGCCCATGCATTCCAATGAATTATCGATTAACCAAAGTAAAAATAATAAAACATTAATAAACTGCAATTACTTTAATGCCAAAAGTGACTTCTTTAGCTTAAAGCAAGTCTGAGCTTAACGACAACTTTTACTTTAAATAAGTGGTTTCGAAAAGTAATAATTGTTCCACCGAAGTTGAATTTATTGTTGCATTGAGTTCATTATGCTAGCACTTAGTAGTGGTTAACCGAATGCGACGCCATTTAAGTTAGTCACTGAAGTTGAGAGGCCGTTTTTTAAAGCCTGAAAGAAAGTACAGAACCTATAATCACTTAAAGTGAGCAATTTAAAGCAGCGCTACTTGTCACGAAAAATGCAGCAATATGTCAAACTTGGTACATTTATTTGAGTTCTGTTTTCTCGCCCAGCAATATGTCGAACTTGGTACATTTCCTTTATTTCTGTATTTTCTGCCTACACAGATAAGTTGGTTGAAGTGTATTTTGTGCTGGATTTGTTATGAAAATGATGGTCATTTAAATGTCACAGTTAAATAAATACAATGTTTTTGTTGGACACCAAAATGTTCAATAAATCAGGAAATTGTTGGTGTAGAAATTCACAGAAATTGTTACAGTACAGAAGGCCACCTCTGATTAAAGTCTTTGATTGTACCTAAAGGGAGAAGGAACGAGAGAGTAATATTGTAAACCTGCTACTCTATTCAGTATACCGAATATACACATTTATTGTGCGAACCGCGAGTCAGTGGAATTCACTGCCGGCTTCTTTGTTTCCTAATCATTATAATCTGGATCTATTAAAAGTTCGAGTGAAGTGCTTTCTTCTAGGCAAGCATGCTCCACACTAGGCCGCATCATCGCTTCATGCCAGGCGAGTTGTGGCCAAACGCACGCCTATTTAGTATAAAAAAATACTGACTTTATTCACTTCCTACCTATATCTCCAAAGAGTTTTGAATGAGCCATTAGATTCAATTTTGCACCAAAACTGAACACAAAAATCAAATCATCACGTTCACACAATCACGTTAGTGGCATAAAAACTATAATCATAAACAATTTTATTCGTATCAAGACCTCATTAACCTCGCTAATGGAAAACTATTACAAAAATCTAGACTGGAAAGTTTTAGCAAATATGTAATGAAGTAACGTGATACAGAAGATCAACTTTTAGCAGGTTTGTAAAAAGGCTGCCCAGACAAGGCCTATTGAAAGCTAACTACTGTTTGCCAAGGCTCACCATGAATAAAGCTTACAAGTATTGGTAGACCGTGCAATACAAATTTTCGTTTCTTGTAATTTGGAGGTCAGTTTCAGGCTGTATACAGAGGAAAGATTTGTATTTTGTGTATGTGTATGTTTGTAATGAATAAACTCAAAAACTGCAGCGCCGATTTCAAAAATTCTTTTACCATTAGAAAGCTACATTCACCTTGAGTAACATAGGCTATATTTTATCCCCGTAGTCCCACTGGAACGGGAACTACGCGGGTGAAACCGCGTGACGTCCACTAGTGTTAAATAAAATATGATCCACGACCATAACAAATATTGTAGAGAACGTAATCATTAAAATCATCAAAACAACCCTCTAAGATTTTCCCCCATTGAATGACTTTTTCATGAAATGGTCAGTAAATGGGATTACATTAACTAAACAACGAGCGTTGTTTTTATGAATTTAATTATTATAATTCTGTAACTAATACGTATTACGGTCGCGACTCATATTTTGTTTAACATACAGCCTGAAACTGACATGCGAATTCCTAAAAAATTAAGGAAATTTGAATTTCGCGGGCTACCGTAGCGACTTTCTCCCTAATGTTAGAGATAATAATTATGTTAGGATTGTTTATTTTCTAACCTCTAACCTTTTGTATTAAACTATTTGGTGGAACTAATGAGTACTGCAAGATTAATAGCCAGGAAAGCTCATTAGCCTGTGTGATTTATAGTACTAAATAACGATGCTAACATTTCGTATGTAAATCCTCTTTTGGTATTCAAAGAAACTTAATCTATATTGGAAGAATTGGGGCATTTTATTTGTATACAATTTGGTTGTAAATGAAGCTGAACGAAATAATTATGTTAGATTTGAATAAGACTTACTATTGAAAAGTTACTCCAATCAGCCAGTTAGCCGAGTCAAACTTAGTATTCAGTTAACATAATTATCAAGACCAGGGCTGGCAGTCTCGACACAGATAACGACAAAATCGCTAACTTTCGATTGCTATAACGATGCTTGTGAGAAACCCATATTGGATGTAGAGACTTGCGTTTCTCGCAAGCATCATGCAACCGAATTTTTTCATTGTTATTTTAGCGATCGTAAGTTAACGATAATGTCAACGACAAAATCGCTAACTTTTGATTGCTAATTACTAATGAGTTAATTGGGTTGCAATAACGATGCTTGCGAGAATCGCATCTTGGATGTAGAGACTTGGATTTCCCGCAAGCATCGTTATTGCAACCCAATTAACTCATTAGTAATTAGCAATCAAAAGTTAGCGATTTTGTCGTTATCTCTGTCGAACGTACTTGCACGACTGGGCCGGCGCCCAGTCGTGCAAGTACGTAGGAATTGATTCGATAAATCTGACAGTCATTCTCGACAAAATGAGTTTATAACAAAGATAAAAACTCATTTTGCCGAGAATAACTGTCAGATTTATCGAATCAATTCCTACGTACTTGCACTGGGCAGTCTCAATATAGATGATGGCAAAAATTCGGTAAGTAATTAGCGATCGAAAGTTTGTGATTTTGTCGTTATTTATGCGAGTGTAACCGTAATATTCGGTGAGTGTAATAAATAATTAGTAAAAATGGTGGTCAATGTTTGTTCATAATAAAAATAACATAACATCACGCCTGCAATCCCCGAAGGGTTTGGCAGAGGTGTACCTTATAGTACACCAACATTTCGCCAGTTATGTTTTGACGACCCGAATGGCGCAGCGGTAGTGAGGCTGCCTTACGTTTTTAGGGTCCCGGGTTCGAATCGCGGTAGGAGCAAATGTTTGTGTGATGAGCATGGACATTTGTTTCCGAGTCATGGATGTTTAATGTCTAATAAGTATGTATTTACAAACAAAGAGTATCTATGCAGTTTTTCAACTATCTGGTGTCCACAACACAAGCTTTGTTGCTTAGTGTGGCACTAGATGGCGCTGTGTGTAAGTCCAGCGATATTTATTTTATTTATTCTTTTAAGTCCCATGTAATAGGGGGCGATCCTATTGCCTTCAACTGGGCAAAAATCCAGGCGCCATGGCTGCTATTGAGAAATTCCTGATGGATAACCCCAATAACACATTGTCCGGGCTGGGAATCAAACCCAGGAGCATGAGCTCAGCAGTCCCGCTTGCAACCACTCGACCAATCTTCGTTCCTTTTTTGAATTAGGTAAAAGAAATCTGCTATGTAGGTTAAACACAAACTTACATTCTTTTTATTAATTACACAAAATCATCGATTGTTCCAGTAACAAAACACTAACGTTTTCTACTAATGATCCAATTATATTTAAGCCATGTAGTTATTTGGAGTTACGAAATCAGGGCAAATGACGTAAGGTACAAATTTCAATAGCAGTAAATACTATGTTATTAGGCAAACGTTACGTTATTAGACAAATAATAATTACATGAATCTAGCCTATATGCGTGTTGGGATTTAATTAAGCTTCATGTAATTATAGGTTATGTGTTAATGTTTTAATTGTTAGATTGGATATTTACGGGATTCGTAATGGAGTTGGGGTGTTTCTATTGCTATGATTAGACAAAGCGCATACTATAGAGTCAACACAGTATTTTTTTGCTACAGTGAAATTTTATTTATTTAACAGTTAATGTACACACTAAATAAAGAAAAGAAGAAATAAAGAGAAAGATAGGTACAAGGGCCATGCTTATTTCTAAAGAAATCCCTCCTAGCTAGGGTTACCAGGGCCTAAAATCGGAAATCCGGTCTTGGAGGATAAAAATCCTGATTTTCGACAAAAAAGGTCTAGCCTAAAGTTTACCTACGGCTGCGATCAAACGAAAAACTGAAATTTTTATAAACAATAAAATTTGGTTTTGACCGCAAAAAAATTGATTGAAGAATTGCTCACAACTATAATCTTTCCATTATTATACTTCGTAAGTACGAAAGGGAGGGAGAAAAGGGAGATAAGTCGGATCTTAACAACTATCGACCAATCAGTCTTGTATCCCATCTCTACAAGGCCTTCATTAAAGTCATAGACAACCGTATCTCACCGCCATTGGAAAAACACCAACCTCCTCAACAAGCTGGCTTTCGATCAGGCCTCTCCACTACTGACCATCTGCACGCAATAAATCAAATAGTAGAAAAATATCAAGAGTTCAATATTCCCATCTATCTTGCCTTTACCGACTACTCGAAAGCCTTCGATAGTTTGACACACGATGCCATATTTGACGCTCTCAAGAAACAAGAAGTTGATCCCACCTACATCAGCCTACTACGTAAAGTGTATCTAAACAGCACCGCTTCAATTAAGTTACAAACAGCCGGACCATCATTCTCCATAGAAAAAGGCGTAAAGCAAGGAGACCCGCTTTCACCTAAGCTTTTTAATAGCGCTCTTGAAGAAGTGTTCAAGAAGCTTACGGCTAGTTGGGAGAGATTCGGTATTAAAATCGGTGGGGCGCGGTAAACAAACCTTCGCTTCGCTGACGACATTGTCGTATTCTCCTCCACGGCGGCAGAACTAGAGCAAATGTTAAATCAACTCAGTAATGCAAACCTTGAGGTTGGACTGGCGATGAACATGTCAAAGACCAAACTGATGTCAAACACCACTAAGCATAGGATCAGAGTGAATGGTGAAGAAGTGCAATATGTCCATGAATACATCTACTTGGGTCAGCTAGTTTCTTTCCAGTCCAGGCAAGACAAGGAAATCACAAGACGGACTGAAAATACCTGGAAGAGCTACTGGTCCATGAAGGAGCTTATGAAGGGAAACCTTCCGTTGTCACTAAAGCGAAAAATCATGGACATGTGCATTCTTCCCACTTTGACCTATGGATCCCAAACTTGGTCTTTGACAAATAATCAAAAGTCCAAACTCAAGGTCTGCCAGCGTGCAATGGAGCGCAGCATTCTAGGCGTAAAACTAACCGACCGTGTACGCAACACCACACTGCGCTCCAAAACACAAATTACTGACGTTGCTCAAAAAGCCGCTAAGCTGAAGTGGGACTGGACTGCCACGTCTGCCGCATGCCGAATGAGCTGTAAGCCAAAATAACCACTTTCTGGAGCCCTGACACAACCAGAAGGCGTCGTGGCAGACCTCGTAGAAGATGGCGGGACGAGCTGGATAAAACCAACGACCAGTGGTCCACATTGGCCCTGGATAGAAAAAACTGGAAGTCATGGGGAGAGGCCTTTGCCCAGCAGTGGGATGAAGCAGGCTAACAGTATCAGTATCAGTACGATGGCTCTAATAACTCCACTGATAGTCTGTTTCTTTCTTTCGTCCGGCATGAGTCGAAAAATCATTTACATCAGAACGTTCGGCCAGTCGAGATAGGGAGCTGGCTGCTACTCCAGTTTTTAGTGACGATTATGTGACGCACAAAGATGCCAGCCAAAGAATTTGTGACAGAACAGTTCGAAAGTTAGAAGCATTTATTTATGGCCGAACGACCTGATATCAGAACGTTCGGCCAGCCTGCATCTCCATAACTGAGGACCTTAAAGCAACTGTTACTGAATAAACAGTTAGTGACGATTTGGTGACAAACAACCAACGCTTTACTTTTACTCGTTATGCCACCGGTTAAAAGTAAAATGAATTTTGGTTCCTGGAACATCAGGACGTTCGGCCAACGTAATCTCCATAACTGAGGACCTGAGAGAAACCGTTAATGAATAAAGATTTAGTGACGAGACTGAAACGATTTTTTATTGCTTTATTTTTTTTTGTGACGGCCCATTTATGTAGTAAATTGAATATTTAACATATAACCTCAAAACATTGGGATTATCGATTCCTCCACAAGGAAGAAGCCCAGAGAAACCGTTAATCAATAAAGATTTAGTGACGACACTGAAACGAACTTTTATTGTTTTTTTTTTTTGTGACAGCCCCTTTAGATAGTAAATTGAATATTTAACATAATTATAACCTCAAAACATTGGGATTATCGATTCCTCCACAACGAAGAAGCCTAGAAGACTCGTAAAACCCCTGATGTGTATAGGTTTTCAGTGCAATGGTGTCAGTATTTTCGTTGATTCAAGATTTATCTATAAAAATGCACTATGGCGGATGGCGACTGAAATAGGGTGACCATGTATTCCAACGAAACAAAGTATTTATCGAGTAAGTACCTATTTATCTACTGAATGAAGAGAAACACGTCGAAATAGTTGAAATAATAATCGTTGTGGAGGAATCGATAATCCCAATGTTTTGAGGTTATATGTTAAATATTCAATTTACTATTTAGAGGGGCTGTCACAAAAAAAAATAAAACAATAAAAGTTCGTTTCAGAACGGTTTCTCTGGTCTTCTTCCTTGTGGAGGAATCGATAATCCTAATTTTTTGAGGTTATATGTTAAATATTCAATTTACTACTTAAATGGGCCGTCACAAAAAAAAATAAAGCAATAAAATATCGTTTCAGTCTCGTCACTTAATCTTTATTCATTAACGGTTTCTCTCAGGTCCTCAGTTATGGAGATTACGTTGGTCGAACGTCCTGATGCTCCAGGAACTAAAATTCATTTTACTTTTAATCGGTGGCATTACGAGTAAAAGTAAAGCGTTGGTTGTTTGTCACCAAATCGTCACTAACTCTTTATTCAGTAACAGTTTCTTTAAGGTCCTCAGTTATGGAGATGCAGGTTGGCCGAACGTTCTGATATCAGGTCGTTCGGCCATAAATAAATGCTTCTAACTTTCGAACTGTTCTGTCACATATTCTTTGGCTGGCATCTTTGTGCGTCACATAATCGTCACAAAAAACTGGAGTAGCAGCCAGCTCCCTATCTCGACTTGCCGAACGTTCTGATGTACATGAAAAATCCTGTCTAGCACAAAATCCGGGCGAAGTCCGGTATTGGCATTAAAAATCCGGTCAGATGGGAACCCTACTCCTAGCATACCTGAGAAAGAAGAGTTGATGAAAAGAGATGTAGACATAGTGTGTTAAAGAAAAAGAGAAAATATAATGAATAAAAACATAAAACAATTATAAAGAATTTAACTATACGTACAATATAAGATTATACTTACATAACCAATTCTTATTACTTCCTTCGGAAAACATCGTGAGGAAACCAAACAGCACGCCTGAGAGATATACAGAATAGAATACTATATTTGCAAAGAATGTAGGTAGGTATTACATATAAGGTGTTAAAACGAGGTTAGGCACTAACCACTCGAAAAATAAAGAAAGATGTACTACACTACTACTACAACAGCCCATAACGTCCACTGCTGGACATAAGCCTCTCCCATGATGGGAGGAATTTGCCGTAATCTCCACGCTTGGCAGGCGGATTGGAGATCGCAGTGATGAAAGACTAACAGAAAACGCTGCTGCCCATTCTCTGGTCTGCGGAGGCGCAAGGTGTTCTGCCTCAGACATTAGTCGCCTTATACGACACCCGTGAATGTAATGGGTTGGTTCTATTCTACTCAGCCGGATATCACACGGGTAAAACGACACGAAAAATAAAGAAAGATGTAGTTCAAACATAAAAAATCACGACCCAAAAGCCTTCAGCTTTTTATTAGCTTTAATGTAAATGACTTAAGGTGAATGCTCCAACCAGCCCGCGAAATTAAATTTTCTTACGTTTTTTGTAATCTGCAGGCCAGTGCTAGGTTCTATGTTGATTAAAATATTATAATAATATACGCGGCTGTAAAACGTATGCAGTTACAGAATTATAATCATCAAAACAACCCTCCAAGTTCATAAAGGTGTAGGAACCAAAAAAAAAAACAGAAAAATCATTTCTACACCTCCGTCCGTAACCGGTCGATTCCTGAAGAGACTCATGGTTACGGCCACCACTCACGGTGACACCGTGATTTTCATTTAACGAAACCATTCGGGTGGGGTCGCCATGAGTTCGGACTTTAAGTTGAGAAAGTAATTTAAGTGCTGAAGATTTTTTCTTCTTTTTTGAGACGAAACCGATCGATTTTTTTGAGTCTGGTTATAAAATTGGTTTCTTTGATTGCAGCAGTAAAGTTTCTTTTAACGTTTTAATTAAATACAGGGTGTAAACAGACTCATCACGAAGCCGTCAACCAAGCATTCTGTAGGTACATCATACTAAGTAACTTTTCGCTAATGTATTGCTGGAAACGACTTTTTTTTTGGGGAATAAATCACGTTTTACGATAGAACTCAATGTTACGCACTCAAAACATTGTGCTGGTGGATGGATTGAATAGTACGGGGGTCGTGGAGGTGTTGAAAGTAAAAATCTTATGTATTAAAAACATGTATTTAACAAAAAACTTGTGGATAAGTTGGAACTTTGAACCTCAATATCTCCGTAACTAGAAGGTTCGGTGGGAAGGTATGGTCTAGAACAAAAAAATAATCGCAAAGAGAGGGAAACAAGTGCCTTTCGGGTTCCTTAAGAGTCTTTTTACACCCTTTATAAGTTCGTTAGTGGATTAAGTACATTAAAATTACCTCCAGGCTTACAATAGAAAATAAAATATTATTATCAAAAACTGTCAAAGAAAATTCATTCTATGGTTGAATATTAATTCAAGAATGAATTTTTCTTCGTTATATTGTTCATGTTCAGATCAGATCAGTGTACAATACCAATATGACAGAATTTAATAAGATAATAAGAGAAAATTACACGCCTATAATTTTCTGATATGGTTGACCTTTTATAGTTACAGATTTAGGTACTACCCAGTGCACTGAAGGTCTGGTCTTCCACTATTTAACCTTATTACTCAGGGCATAAGAGTGAAAGTTGGTTGACCGTCAGTGATCTCGGTGGTACTACTTGCACGTAAGTATATAAGGTCAAGAAAATCTTATCTTCTTACTACTAATATAAATGCCAAAGGTTATGAGGATGGATGGTTGGATGTATGTTTGTTACTCTTTCACGCAGAAACCACTTCACGGATTTGGATGAAATTTGGCACACAGATAGTTTATAACCTGGATTAACACAAAGGATACTTTTTTCCCGGTGCACGGTGGTACGATCCAATGGGACAATTATCGAACAACATGCGGGCAAAGCCGCGGAAATAAACCAGTAGTCACATACGTAGTTATTTTGTCGATTCTAAGAAAAATAACTTATCAGACTTGTTCGTGGTAATATCTAATAGAATAATGACACTCCATTTAGACGTAGCTAAATTGTAACAGGCGCACATAACAATGAAAGGTTAAACTACTCTCGCTAAAATCTATGGATGGGTAAGCATTCGTAACATGTCGGGCCTTTTCGTGCCTCGGAAAGCACGCCAAGCCGTTGGTCTGTTATTTGTAGATCTATAATGTCATTACGGGTAGTCATGTTCTCAAAAGTCTGACAATTCCAGTCTTACCAAGTATTGTATTACCCAGTAAATGGGTTTTGGAAGTCAGACAGACAGTCGCTCTATGTCTATTATTCATTTGCAATACCTGCATCCTGTTAGACTGCAAGCCGACCCCAAAATTATAGCTAAGAAAAGAGCCAGACAGTTACTGTTCGGTTTCGGTAGGTTGCTATCTCTGTCTGTTTGACATTTTGCTAACAGACGGTTAGAAACAAAACGTCACAGAAAATCGTTCTTTGATTTTTTTATGAATCAAGTGACAGGTAGGTGACGCGGATAGGATATTTCAAGCTAACTTTGTTTATAGAAACACCGATAGCTGCGAGACATATTAACTGACAGTTAAACGTAAGTAAGTTAACGAGTCATAAGCACATAACTCACGCACTCACTGCACGTCAACATAATTTTTCGTTTAGATTGTGCTTTTGCTGAGCAATAACATCTGAGGTTTGGTTCCCAGGTCGGTGTTTTTACATCAGGAATTTCTCACTAGTTGCCTATAGCTTGGGTTTGGAGCCCTAGGCTAACAGGTAATAGGTTTGCCCCCAAATATATGTGACATAACTGGCGAAATGTGGGTGTACTAAGGTTCACGTCTTCCGAATACTTTGGGAATTACAGGCGTAATGTTACGTGATCATAACAAAATCCTCATTATTTTAATATTTGCTTTCTCATCGCGTACCAATAACGAAATTAGATGAAGTTTTCAAGGAACTCCGTTCCGTTTCTCGCAGCAAATAGGTTATCTATCTATAAGTAATAACGCTAAGTGAGTAGAGTATAAGTTTCTCGAAAAACTATGCTTACAAGAAAGTTAGAAGTTAATGTAGTTAGTTTTGTGGAGAGGTGTATTCGATTTAGAAGAGTCTGTGCACAAGAACAACAATATCAAAGCTTAGCTTTGGGGTATGAAGAACAGTAAAATAGGGATAATGACTGACTAAGAAAGTATGATTCTGTTTAGTCCGTCAGTTAGATTATCGAAAAATATTGGATACGTGTTTTTTGTTTCATCAAATTAATAAAAATTGACGAAAATAAAACGTGTCAAAGATCATAAGTGGGGGCTTGTGACGTCACATTTGAGTAAAAATGTACTCAAATGACATGGGTTTTCTACGCACTGTATCGTCTTCATTTTTTTACGTGAAAAAAGAAAAAATATGTGTACAATATTTTTTAGAAATCTATCTGACGGACTAATTATTTTTTTTTTGTCATCTACCCTATTCTTCATCTCACATAAAAAGTGAGGATCCTCCAAACAGGCGGGTGCTGTCTGGTGGGCGACTGCCCGAAAGTTGTCAGATTTTTCTGTAATTAAGTCGCGTATAAATATGTCGCGATTTAGGCATTTGATGTTAGTTCTACATTTATGTTATAGATGGCGCTACATAGCTATTATGCTACAGCCCCACTTGTCCAGAAATCCCTAAATACGTTCTGCACTAAAAATATTTGAAATCGCACTGAATATATTTAAGAAAATGCATCTTCAAACTATTGACTGAAACAGAAACCTTTTTTTATATGTCAACATAATGGAACGCGGTATCCCAGACGTCAAAATAACACCACACTGCGCTCCAAAACACAAATTACTGACGTTGCTCAAAAAGCCGCTAAGCTGATGTGGGGCTGGGCTGGACATGTCCGCCGTATGCCCGACGAGCTGTGTGCCAAAATACCCACGATGTGTACCCTTGACACAGCCAGAAAGCGACACGGTAGACTTCTCAGGAGAAACGACAGACGCAAATGAATTGCGATAAGTGCAATAAAATGATGATAATGACAGAGATGCCTTTGCCCAGCAATGGGATGACACAGGCTTACAGTAAACATTTAACATGTTTGCGGAATCCTCCTGTTATGTACTTTCCCAAGTTAATCAGAGAAGCGAAGATAATATTCTGTTAAAGATGGACCGAAGAACATAACAAAACTATTACCATTTTACTACTGAACCCTAACGCCGACTATATAAAATAAACCCTGTCTTTAAGATCAGAGGCAAAACCATAAAACAGTTGTTTCACTCAATCTAAACGTAACCAATATTATAAGAAGCCATATAATATAAGTTCGGTATTTTACCGTTATTCGGTATTTTACCGGTGTTACGTATATGAACGGGCAGCAAACCAACCGTCGGAATTTCCCGTTTTATATCGGTTTTTATGTGCACCCTAATATGGCCTGGGATATGGTAGCTAGCGTTTTATTATTTCCCGTTGTGTGGTCAGTAATAAATCATCTTTGCCGATAGAACGGTAAGCGATACATGAGAAGTTATATACTGGTGTTGTAGTATATAATGTTGTTATATTCTTTTATACATTCCGTGGTTATGACATTTCTATTAGCGTATTCGGGTTAGTTTGCGTGTGTTGTGTTTTGTGGGATTCTGTTATATTGTGGGAATGTTTTGGTTTCTTTGTTGCTTACATAGTAAATGTATATAAATAGCTTTAAAAGGCATTACTTAGTTTGATGTACTGAATCCTGTTGATCGTCGAAATGTGTCAAAAAACTTCAGTTTAATTCAAAATTATACTACTCTGTCAAGAAAGTACCGGGAAAAGATCAATAATACACAAAATGTCTGTTATTCATCCAAATTTATTTTATCACCTTCAAAGTATGCTCCTTTAGAAACGATACATTTGCGCCAACGAATAATCCATTCATCAAAACATTTTTTAAACGCTGCTTCCGGAATTGAGTTCAGTTCTCGCCGCGAATTCTCCTTTATGTCTTCTATCGATTGAAAACGGGTGCCACGAAGTGGTAATTTGAGTTTAGGAAAAAGAAAAAAGTCAGCAGGAGCCATATCTGGTGAATATGGTGGTTGCTGGATGGTATTTGTTGAGTGTTTGGTCAATTATTCGTTCACAATGATAGCCTTGTGCGAAGGCGCATTGTCGTGGTGCAAAATCCAAGAATTTTCTTTTCACAAATCTGGCATTTTTCGTCGAATTTGCTCTCTTAAACGCCGCATAACGCTCAAATAATATTCTTTATTTACCGTTAGACCTTCCGGTAAGAATTCAGAGTGCACAACACCGCGATAGTCAAAGAAAACAGTCAACATGACTTTGACTTTTGATCGACTTTGGCGTGGTTTTTTCGGTTTCGGTTCAGTTGGAAGGCGCCACTCCGAAGCTTGTTGACTAGTTTGCATGTCAAACTCGTAAACCCACGTCTCGTCACCAGTAACAATGCGTTTCATGAATGTTGGGTCCGAACTGACTCGTTCTAGCATGTCCTCAGCGACTTTCATGCGATTGAGTTTTTGGAGAAAATTCAGATCTTTTGGGACTAGCCGAGCAGCAACATGTTTCATACCCAAATGAATAGTTAAAATGGTACGGATCGACTCGTGAGATACAGAAAGTTCGGCGGCTATCTCTCTCAGAGTTGAATGGGGATTTTCAGTCACTATTTTCTTCACTTTTGCGATGCTAACTTCAGTTGCAGACGTTGACGGCCTACCAGAGCGAGGCAAATCTTCCATCACATCTCGACCGCTTTTGAACGCTTTGAACCACTCATAAGCACGAGTTTTTGATAAAGTCGATTCACCGTAAGCCTTCTGTAACATTTTCAGTGACTCCGAACACGAAATTCCATTGGCGATGCAAAATTTAAGACAAACTCTTTGTTCGATATTTTTGTCCATTATGAAATTCGCAATACACACTATATAAGATATGACTAAAACCAGCACTGTATTTAATATAAATAACAGATGCAACTCAAACTCCGCGCCAAAATGGAAAACAGTTGTGCCAATCTAACAACTACAAAAAAACAAAAATTTGAATTTGGAACCATAAACAAATCATCCATTCCCGATACTTTTTTGACTGAATGTATAATATGCAATCTCAAGAAAATACACAAAACTAAAGCAGTGAATACACCTGAACAGAAACACAAACATTTAAAGACCCCATAACTGTGTCAAATGAGACCATCTGCACCCCACACACGATTGCACATAAAACGCACTTGAATTAAACATCAAAACTTTAATACAACATAAAACTACACTTGAGCAATAAAAACGAACTATTGGTCCTTTAAATACACAACACTCGTCCCTTACCTTTGACTAAAACGCAGATCGTGCAAGAAATTCGAGCAATATCCTCGCCATGTGTTGTCAAACATGCAATATAAGATGTATTGCAACATCTTACGGCGTCTCGTAAAGCTCTAAGGGTCACGTTAAGGGGAGGTTACATGGGCAATTTTTTTGGGAAAATGTTGCTGGAAGTGGTGGGGCAATTTCATTTAATTCTAAACAATTTTTGCAGTTATTTCGATAGTCCGCCGTCTAATTAAAATGATGTGTTGTGATTTAATTTTATAATTACACAACATAGTAAGTAATGTTAACGACTTTCTCCGCAAAACATATTTTTCTAAAAACATTTGCTACTGAACATCGAAAGAAATTGCTTGATATTTCCTTGCAGTCATTATCATTACCATAACTCCCACTCACGTTTCCACATCAAATGGTTGTGTGTGTCGTGCATCCAGAGGAATCCCATGAAATTCAGGTAAAAGCGTTTTGGAAAAGTGGCACATTCCCGTGTTCTGGATAAAGGACTCGGAAATTGGTTTCTTTTTAAGGAACTACTGACGTTGGGCCATTTTGACGTCATGAGTTGCCCGAGCAATATATGTCGTTCGTCTAACCGCGCCTTAAGGTTAACCTAAGGAATATATTTCACTTGGAATGTCTCGCTATAGTGACGTCCAACTCGTAAAGCCGTCGCGAATAGAATGTTAGACAAGATTCCCTTCATTTGTTCGTATAAATTATTTCAAGGTCGTGAGAGAAGGTTGTTGAACTAGTCCTTACATTTTATTGATTGTGTAAAGTCACGCTTTGTTATTCGCAATTCTTGAATGTACGAATCTGATGAAGCGAATTGAAGCGCTTCGGAGCGCGAAGGGACTATGACCGTAACCCGTTACTCAGAATTAATTGAGTAATTTACAATCAGTAACAGTATATTGTGAAAATAACGAGCTAATCTATACTTCTATACTAATAAAGAGGTATAATAGAATATTTTTAAACTTTTCGTTTTGGCAATTTGTAAAGTATCTTTTTCTGGGTGCATTACGGCCGTTTTCTATAACTTACTTACGTATAACTGTTAGTTAATATGCCTACGTCTCGTAGCTATCGGTGTTTTTATGAACAAAGTTAGCTTGAAATATCCTATCTGCGTCACCTACCTGTCACATGATTCATAGAAAAATAAAAAAAGCTTTTCTGTGACGTTTGGTTCCAAATCCTTATCCTAAATGTTAAACAGTAAGAGATAGCGTAACGATAAAGTAACTTTCCGTTACTTGGTAGTAATTTCATAAATCTTCCCAAGCAGTCTGTGTTACGTATTTACACAATATATTTATTGACTTTACGTATGTACATACTATTTATTTTTCCGCTTTTCGCAAGGACCTCAGTCCTATAAACATTTTTTCACGTAAACTGTATAAATAAATTCGTCTTCTGCTTCAGCTTAATCTTTTACTTTCAATGTGTAGTAGTTAAACTAAATAACTCCACTATTCATTGTATACCATTTTGTAATATGCAATTTCCAAAATTGGCTTGCTTTTCTACTCCTTTTAAAATTACTTTCTCACAAAAGCAATACGTGTTAAAAGATTAAATTTTTATGTTTGCCCACCAAAATTTATTCGGTAAATATAATACAATTTCCACGTCAATTGGCTGAGAACGCATTCAAAGTTGTGCCAATGAACTCATTCAAACATAAAAATAGAACGGTTTTTTTTTGGCATTCTTGGTTGCCAGACTTTTCCATTTAAAATCTTAAAAACCTCAAGGGAAATGTATCTGCGTTTGGTGATTAAAAAAGAAAAATTCAAAAAAGTTGCAGCGAAAGAAGGCTTCGTCTCAGAATATTATGGTTTTTTGAACAAAGAAGAGACGTGTAATGAGAAGAAATTCAAACAAAGGTTTGTTTTTGTCTATTTTTTGAGGCTTATCATTTTGTGGAGATTTGGTATTTTTTATTCAAGCCAAATATCCTGGAGGAGTGATTAAATTAGAGTCATTATATTGGTGTTTTGAGTAAATGTCAAATTAACAGAGTAAGGTAAAGATATATTACAAAAAAGCAAAAAGTACAATAAAGTTAAATCCGGAGAAAACCGCACATAGGACGGTTATGGGGGCACGGCGTGATGTATTTGTGACCTTATGTAGGGTAATTGCTTTAGTTGGTGCCAGTTAAGATGAGAATAGCGGTCATTGACCCACCTACATTTTATTAAACTTCGTAACTTTGATAACCAGAAATAAGCCTGTTCAAGTCTGGAATCGTCATCTACCGTCGTCTGGAATCGTCATCTTCAAGATTTTTTGTAATGATAAACGATACATGGTTTATTTGTTTTGGTTCGTACGAATAGATATTAGGGCAATGACCGCTATTCTCATCTTAACTGGCACCAACTATAATTGGATGCATTCCTGGAAATAGATCTAATATAATTTGAATCATTAATTGTAATCAATGATTAAATGTTGATGATGAATGAATGAATGTTGTTGATGTTGATGTTACCAAAATTCTCTGGAAACCTAACCCAACCAAATAAAGAAGCTTCCTATCATCAGCTATATAACACCGCTCTGCTCCGATATCTGAATTAATAGACACGGTCGACTGAGCGTGTAGTGGTATGCGGTGTGACCACATGCAACGGATAGATGTACAGACGCCAGCATACCGAGCTATCTAAAACTGTTAAGTTTTCCCAATCAACTTTGAACCTAATTATTATTATTTATTTATCAACTTTGGATCATAGGTACAATTAAACAGAATTAAAAAAATATAAAATCAACAACACAATTAAAATCGACATCACAATTAAAATTAAAATTATTAACAAAATTAAATCAAATTAAAATAAACATCACCATTTTAAAAATGTCACTTGCGGGATATCTTCCTTGATCAAAATAAACAATAATCCCGTAAGTGACATTTTAAGCTTCAAATCGTAAATTTGCAAAGAAATTTGACAGATTGTAGTGGCTTGATGTGCCGTCTGTACGTCCGAACTTCCTGGTAGCTGTGATGTGACAGATTAGTTGGAGGATGCCCGTTACGGTGGCGTGAGTATTGGTAGAGCGTGAAGATAGAAATTAAGATTATATTATTAGTGATAGTCGCTTTCGTGTTCGTATATGTGGATGTGTTGTTTGTATGAACTACACAACAAATTTTAATACTGTAGGTAGGTACCCATTATTGTGAACTGGAGTGGTTTACAGAAATTACAATATATAATAGGCTGCCTCGTTGGTTGCAAGCGCGACTGCTGAGCTGGTTGGCTGTTGTGCTGGTTTTGGGTTCTATTCGCGGGTCGGGGCAAGTGGTATTGTTTTTTTTTTACATCAGAAATTTCATAGTAGCAGCAGCCAAGAAGTCTGGATTGGTACCTTGTTTATGGCAATAGGCTCACCCCCTGTTACATGGGACATAAACATAACTAGCGAAATGTGTGTGTACTTGTAAGGTACACCTCTGCCTACCCCTATCAGGGATTAGACGGCGTGATATTATGTAGTGTTAAAATAAATAATACAAGAAAAGTGCGGTAACTGTCAGGTGACGCAGTACTGTACCTACCATCTTATGCCCGCGTGGAGTTCGATAATAGGCGAGACGACAAAAAAAGAACTAATTAGTCCGTCAGTTCGATAATCAAAAAATATTTGACCCGTGTTTTTTCTTTTGTTACGTAAACCAAAATTGACGAAGATATGACGCTTTTAAGATTAGTCACGCCTAGGTATAATTTTTACCTAGTTTTGACGTCACGAGCCCCCACTCCCGAGTTTTGATGCGTTTTATCTTTGTCAATATTCATTGATTTACAAAAACAAAAAATACGTGTCCATTAATTTCCAATACTCTAACTGACACCTAAATAGATTTGCAATTTTTTGAATACTGTCGTCATGCCTATTGTCCCACGGAATCATACTACCGAAATATATGTGTCAATCCAGGTTATAAACTATCTGTCTGCAAAATTTCTTCCAATTCCGTTAAGCCGTTTGGACGTGACGGAGTGACAAACATACATACTTTCGCCTTTATATAATAATATTAGTGTGATGTGATATACGGCATTATTGTAAAAAGCGGATTGCAAAAACATTATTTTAAATATAACGTGCGACTATTTTATACGTCACGTTAGCATTTGTGGTAGCATAACAAGAAAATAAATTCTCAAAAATCCTCTATCACAACTGGTTGCGAAGCTCAGTTGCCATAATAATTATATTTGTGCGTACATTACTTCAGACTAAAGCTACTGTTTCAACCTAAGCTTACAACGCAGTACATGTGTTGCTGAAACCAATTTTTTTCTCGAAACTTAATATAGGCACGAGTGATCAAAAGCATAATTATTTATTTAAATAGGTACCTGGCGTAATTATGTTATCCTTTACGTTTTAACACGAGAATATACAAAATGTTATTACATTAAATTATGCGCACGTGTAGACATCAGATATTGTACCGAAAAGATATAAACGTAGAGCTGAATTTATGTTTTTTTTTTTGCACTATTTTCTTTTTATAGTTTGTAGGCAGGGGTGTCCTACTACCCTACCCAGGTTAGGTACTGGACGTCAGAGTCGCAGCCAACATTTTTGGTTTTCCGCAGATTAGAAACCGACACAAAAAAAGACCGACCAATTTTTAAAAATGTTTTTTTTTTCTAAGTAGTTTTTTCCTATATACTTTCATATAAATTCAGTAAAAAGCTGTTATTTTGAAATCACAAACGGACACTTTAATTTTATTTTATTTGTATTAGATAATATAGCCTCATTTGATCAAATACTGCCAGTAACAAGCGTAGGTTATAACTTCATACATCATCATAATCAGCCTTTAATGTTCCCACTGCTGGGACACAGGCCTCCTCTCTAAGACAGGGAATGGGCAATAATCGACCACGTGGGACCAGTCCGAGTTGGTAGATGTCACATATCTTCGATTTTTTGTAAATGACATGCCTATTTCCTCACGATGTTTTCCTTCGCCGTTTTGAGAGCAGTGGTGATGAAATAAATTACACAAAGTAATGCTCCTATCTGGATTCAAACCCACGACTTACTGCTCGTAAGTCTGGGGCGCAATCGCTAGGCCACCGCTGCTCTTACTATCTGTTATAACTTAATATACATCAATCAACCAGTTTCAACCACCTCATAAATTGATGAGCTAGCTATAGTATACGACATAGTTAGCCAATCATCCAACACCTACTTTTACCAGCGTAACTTTTCTGCTCGATGTCAGATATCATTCTTTCTGAATAAGGATTGTTCGCAAAAGACACAATGATTAGGTTCTCCACCATTGTTAAAGGAAAATCTCTCGACAACAATAAGAATTCACTTGTAATAGAACATGATTTTGCTTGAATACCATTTTGTAGGAAACATAAAAGGATTGCCTCTAATGTGGAAGAACAAAGGAAATAGTAATTATGAGTAACTTTTAGTTATTGTGAGGGATTTGATAGTTCGTTTTCGCGTTGTCTGAATACCAATTACATTGTTGGAATTGCGTTTAAATTGCAGTTCAAATGAACATTGTATTTTCGTTCAATAATTTATTTAATTTTAAGAAATAATAAATAGAATTAGTGATCCATTGTTGCGCTATCATACTCAGACGAAAATAACACTTTAAACTTTGTTTTAAATAATTAAGATCGTGAACATTCTCATCTACTATCAAATTCGCATCAATTGAACTATTTGTTATGAAACCTATTTAATGCATTTTACGATTTATTTTATCATCCATTTTACAAATGACTGTCTATTGTATTAAATGAATGTTTGAGGTATATATCCCGTTTTAAAGACCATATTAAAGGGTGTAAAAAGACCCGTAACGGAGCCGAAAGGCACTTTTTGTTCTCCCCGTTATTGCGATATTTGTTTTGTTTTCAACTGTACCTGGGAACCTTCTAGTTACGGAGATATTTGGGGTAAAGTTCCAACTTTTTCACATTTTTTTTAAAATACAGTAAGTTTTTTTTTTCTTTATACACCTCTACAACCCCCGTAATATTCAAACTATTAATAAGCACAATTTCCTAAGTGCGTTACATTGAGTTTTACCGTAAAACGTGATTTTTCACCTAAAAAAAAAGTCGTTTCCCAGCGATAATTTTTGCTCAAACTTTTTGCTCAACTAAGTAACTACTTAGTTTGACGTACAGAATGCTTGGTTGACGGCTTCGTGAAGAGTCTGTTTACAGCCTGTATTATTACGTTCATGTGTGTTTGCTGCTATGTAGCTATTTGCATGTCATATCAGCATGTCATGCCAATAACAGTCGAAAATGTCAATTGGAGTTCATCCTGGACCTTCACTCCATTAATCTACAAAAGATCGCGAAGATTTGTTCACTAGCAGATGAGAAAACGCGGATAAATCAAAAAACGCGTAATTTCAAAATGGCGGTCAAAACCAGAACTCACGCATTTTCTACGCAACGCTCACGTCAGCACTACGCACAATGTAACCAGTTGTAAATCACAAATGATTTATTTCTGCATAAATTACCGCGTAGGTAACAAAATCGTGTTAAATGAAATATATCGTGATAAGAGGCAATAGTACTTGAGTTATTATTAGGAGCTAACTGACCTACAATTTTTAATTAACTACTCGTGTATTTTGTTGTTTTAGAATATTGTAATTTGACGCACTTTGGTCACGCCTCTAGTGTTTTGTTTTTTCGTTGACTTGTTGCGAGAAACAGAAAGGAGACAGTTTTTTTAGGCCCTCTTCGATGTTGCATAAATATTATTAATATTACACCAAAAATCATTTTAATATAGTAATAAACGAAAGATTACATAGAAACGAAACCGGAACTCTAAAATCATAATAAATAAGTTATTATTGTTTGCCAGTCAAATCATTCCTGTTGTGGTCAATGTCATTTGACAGAAAATGCTTACGTAAATAGGGGCGTTTTTTCCGTTTACCACAAAAAAAGTACGGTACGGTACGGTTGGTAATAATATCTGCTTTAATTATAATAGAAATAAATAATAAATAGATAAATAATATTAAACTGTGAGCTTTTTAATGCTATTTTAAAGGTTGCCGCTAAAATCTTTTAGATGGTATAAAAATCTTCATGGCACGGAACGTTGTAAATCCGTCTTTTTGGTGGTTGACAGGAAACTTTATTTGACATAATACTCTTTCCGTTTAAAGAAAAAGCATTTATTTGAAAGAAAGGAAGAAATTGTAAAAATACAATTACATAACAAACTGTTAGACAACTCAGAAAAACGGCAGCTTCAGGGTTATATACTTTTATTTAATCACTATAACACCATAAACAAATTCACAATCAAATCAGTCTATCACAATTTCGTATACAGTAAATTATAATATTTTCCGGTACTCAATAATATTTTAAACTTTCAACGACCAACGGTCAATCAGGCAGAGGTTTCAATTTAAGAACTTATCGGGTCGATGATCAGCGATCGAAAATGGTCGAGGTCTCATAAGCACTACGGTTAGTGGGAGGGGTATGGTGCTGCCAACTCATAACAGTGTTGCTAGTTAAATGTACACAATACTACTATATTTTGTAACAAAACATATTAAATTAACAATAAAACAAAATTATACAAAAATTAAACATAAGAAAAAAAAGACAAGACAAACACAATATTTGTAGCTTGGACATGACGTCGAGCTAACAAAATTAAAATTAAATAGATAATACGAGTATATACAATGAAAACATACAAAGCAAAACTAACATTAAAAACAACAGGACAGAACAAAAATTTGACAATAAGGTATTATTACATCCATTTTTGAAAAGTGTCTCAATTAGATTCTATAGTGCTAATGAACCACTAAAAATTCACAATTTTTTTATTAAATTGATAAGTGCCATAAAAATGAATTTAAATTATGCATTTTCAAATTTCGCGCGTAATTTGTCGAAAACGCTGAACGCAGTGGACGCCATATTGCTCTGTGGTCATGACGTCATTTGGCTGTGTAAACAAATGCAGTGATATTTGAAGTTGACAGTTGACACTTCTAAGTTTACATAGCCGTATGACGTAATAACATGGCGACTACAGCTATGGTGTTATGAAACAGGTCAAAAAAGCTGAAACTTTTGAATTGAATTTTAAAATTTAGTTTGTTATTTTAAGACCTAAAACTAACGTTTTCCGACTGATTTTTGCCTATGCTATCTGCTATTTAACGACCCGAATGGCGCAGCAGTAGTGAGGCTGCCTTACGTTCTTAGGGTCCCGAGTTCGAATCCCGGTAGAAGCAAATGTTTGTGTGATTAGCATGGAGATTTGTTTCAGAGTCATGGATATTTATATGTATAATAAGTATGTATTTACAAACAAATAGTATCTATGTAGTATTTCAACTATCTGGTGTCCACGACACAAGCTTCGTTGCTTCGTGTGGCACTAGATGGCACTGTGTGTAATGTCCAGCGATATTTATTATTTATTTATTTATCTCAATAATATATTTTTAGTTTTTTTTTTTTCTCATATAGAGTAAAATTCCATAATGCACGTCGTGACTGCGACAAGAAGGGTACCACTCAGCATGATGCTGTGCTCTGGGGGACCCACTCACACACTACACTCCCTGCTTTGCCTTGCCCCGTCTTACAAAGAAGAATTTATAAGGGTCGGGTTTTGCAGGGCTTACAGTAGTACTCTACGACTAGCTGGCACATTTTAACTCTTGTTGCAAAATCTTTGAATTCAATACACATTACTGTGACGACCCGAATGGTGCAGCGGTAGTAAAGCTGCCTTACGTTCTTAGGGTCCCGGGTTCGAATCCCTTTAAGAACAAATGTTTGTGTGATGAGCATTTAACATTTGTTTCCGAGTCATGGATGTTTATATGTATAATAATTATGTATTTACTAACAAAAAAGTATTTAGGTAGTATATCAACTATCTGGTGTCCACGACACAAGCCTCGTTGCTTAGTGTGGCACTAGATGGCGCTGTCTTTAATGTCCAGCGATATTTATTTATTACTTTTATCTCTGAAAAATAAGCCTTTGCCAAGTTATGGGACCATTATTAACGATAGTCTGACTACCAGTCTTACCAACAGGTATCGTATCACCCAGTATTGTCTGGATTGTGGAGTTCCGATACGCAGTCGCTTCATGTAAAATACTGGTATTCAGTTGCATCTGGTTAGAGTGCAAGCGAACCCCAACATAGTTGGAGAAATGGCTAGGCTAAGATGATGTTTCTGACAGCCTAATTGTGAAAGCCATGAGTAAATAAACCAGAACCTCTCATTTGTGAGAAAGAGTGCCCAGTGCAAGTCGATAAATATCACAATGTTTTTGAATGTTCGGATCTAGGACATCACATCAATGTAGAATAAGTATTACACATTCCCGTCTCAAAAACCGCACCCAAAAACCACTCTTCTCCCAAAAATATAACAGCATCAACATTTTAATAAGCAGACACCGAAAAAATATACACTAACGAGCGGTACCCGTTGAAAGCAGAGAAAAAACAGGGTAATTTGTACTCCATAAACACAGTCATACAAAAAACAGCCTGTGATTTCGGCCCGAGGACATCAATCCAACTTTTTAAATTATAGCGAGCAAAGAAATTCAGGATAAACGCGAAATGAAAGAAACACATTCAAGTTTTACTGAACAATTTATGGAATCGCGATTTTTTTCCAACACTCTCAACATTTGTTTTTCTAAGGTTCCGTGTTTGAAAAGCAGATGTGGAACCCTTATAGATTTAGTGATAAAAATTGAAAAGAGTATGCTTAGTTAGTTTAGTCATAAGATAAAGATAAGATAAGGTGATGTGGAGAGGATGAGTGAAAGGCGACTAACAAAAGGTTTACAAGGCAGATGTGAGTGGCAACGCCGGGAGGGGACGCCCTAGAAAGACATGTACACTGAACTTATTGGTGAGGGTTTTCATAAAGGTCAGGTGCGTAGTACTCGCAACCGGCGTGCGTGTATGACCAGATGTATGAACGTGAACGAGGGAACAGGAGTATGTAAGGATCGTAGCATTTGGTGTTCAGTGGTTTCTGCTTGCCCCCATGGGAAAAAGGCGTGAGTTTATGTATTTATGTAAAGGAAATACTGTTGTTTGTTTGTGCTTTAAGACTTTATATAGAATAAGACGTGTTCAGTTGAAAACTAAATCGACTTCTAAGGTTACTAACCAAAGGTCAAAAATCTAAAATGTAAAGCCTTGGCAGCCGGGTGTGTTCCTGCAAACTATATTCCACCTACGATCCTAACTTCTACGGCCTAAAATATGCGCAAAGTGATCTTTGCGCTGATATCGACTTTCACGGGGAAGTATTGAAGTTCTGAGGCAAGTTGAAGCAAAAAGAACGTAAGTCCGATACAATAAAAGTATCCTTTTGAATTGTAACCACAAACAAAAAAAATCTTCATGAGGTAAGTATAACGCAAGTGTGCGGAACCCTATACAACCGACTAGAACCTGTTTTGTTTTTCTTTTGTACTGGATCGGGGTAGCAAAATGAGGTTGAGATAATACAGTTACTCAGTTCTTGTTCCTGTACATCTAATTGAACCTGTCTTACAAAGGGGTATCATACTATTACCCACCCAGTACTAAGTTGTGGAGCTGAGATAGGCAGTTGTTCTATGTAAAATTCTGGTATTCTGCTGCATCCGTTTAGACTGGAAGCCAATCACGGGAAAAGGCTAGACAGATGACGAGGCTCTCAAAACGTTGAAGAAAAAATCTTGAGGAAACCGGCATGTACACCAACCCTCACTAGGGCAGCGTCTGGCATAGAGAGCTGGGATCTGAAGCCCGAGAAAGCGTGTGAGCCAGCAGTGGGAACGATAATAGAAACGTATAGACAGAGGAGTTACGTTCCGTAATAGGGACGACGTGAGGCATATCCCCGACGACGTGAGGCTTATGCCGACCCGAATGGCGCAGCGGTTCTTTGGGTCACCGGCTTGAATCCCGATAGGAGCAAATGTTTGTGTGATGAGCATGGACATTTGTTTCCGAGTCATGGACGTTTATGTTTATAATAACTGTGTATTTACAAACAAAAAAGTATCTATGTAGTATATCAACTATCTGGTGTCCACGAAACAAACCTCGTTGCTTAGTGTGGCACTAGATGGCGCTGTGTGTAATGTCCAGCGATAATTACTTATATATAGATTTTCTTCTAATATGGTGACTTCAAGAGTGAACTGTAAAAAGAATGACATGGCAAAAAGCTGCTTGGCTCAGGTGTCTGCTGAGATGACGAGTAATAGAGAAGTATGAAAGAAGAAGATATGCTGCGCCGACCCTAAATGAATCGGTATGAGATGATGATGTTGATAACTTCAAGATCTAATAAACAAACAACTTTCTCTACTCCACAAAAGTGTTTGTCAATATAATATGAGTATAGAAAATAATGTTTCTTAAACAAAATCCATTTTAACCGATCCGCCAACAAAATTGCAAACAAGCAACAAGCTTTTATCGTTTTCTTAGAGCGCTTTCACATTATCCGACGGATGGAATATAATTTTCTGAAGGAAGTGATTGCGGTATGTAAGATTACTTTTTCTTCAAAAAGTAATCGAATATTAATTTCGACCGTTCATACATAACGTCATGCCTGTAATCTCCAAAATGTTAGGCAAGCAGAGGTGTACCTAATGGTGCACCCACATTGCTAGTTATGTTTAAGTCCTATATAATAGGGGCGAGCCTATAGGCATCAACTGGGCACAAATCCAGACTCCATGGCTGCTAATGAGATGTTCCTGATGGAGAAACCCAATATCACTTTGTCCGACCTGGGAATCGAACCCAGGACCTCATGCTTAGCAGTTGCGCTTGCGAGCATTAGACTAATGAGGCAGCTCATTTGACAGTTCATTTACTCAGTACTTTCGAAATGTTAGATGCAGTACACGCTTTACAATCTACATAGATTGGCGAAAAACTACTAATACAAAGTACAGAAGAGTATATAGCAATGGAAAACAAAACGACAGCTGTTGTTTTCAAATCAAGACATCCAAATGATACCACACTGTGTTGAAGAACAATGCTGGTAATTGAAATCTACGTCATAAATACCCACATCCAATTAAAAGAAAAAGGAAAACATTTTTATCTGGCACAGACATACCACAAGTGCAAACAAAACAAGGTCTTACAGCACAAGTAAAGGGAAAATTCCGAAAAATTAAAAAAGTTGAAATTTAAGGTAAATTCTGGTACTTACAAGTTTTCGCAAAAATCTAAATTTGCTCATATCTTTTTATTGCCATATGATTTTATACACCTGATAGGGGACTATTAATAGACCTCAGTATCTGATATAAATTTCAACTTGCTAAGTTCCTGAGAAAACCGGTGGTGACACACGTACAAACGGACAGCCGGAAAAAAAATCAACACAAAAATAAAAATTTGTGTCTCACGGCTGCGCCAAATAGGCCCAGTGTCTCAAAATCTCGATATCCAAAATACAAAATCGCATCAACCAGTGTGAAACCACTCTTAAGCTTCTTAAGGAAGTTATCAATAGAGTTGCAATCCAGCCATTTCGAAAGCCATTAAATTATTTCCATCCTGAATGGAGGAAAAACTTAAAATGTTGTTTATCAATCGAGGAAACTGGAAGCTTATACAACGTTGTTCAATAAACTGGGAACCTGTTGCAACATTGAGCTCGGTTTAAAAGATGACTTTGTGATTTTGTTACGATTGAGATTCCAGTTTTGGTAGTAGTTATTTTAGTAGTTATAGTAGTTATTCAATCATTTCTGTATTATTTTGAAATTATATGTGATTAAGTCACTGCTAAAATCGGTAATGATCTTTTTGAGACAATTGTACTCTTTAGTCGACTTCTAAAGTGGAACAATGTATGTATTCGTCTAGTATGTTTTTCCTCGTGAATACTGGGTTGATTAACATTATTATATTATTATTTCCGATGGTAAAGTTACTTTTCACTGTTTGTGTTTTTTTTGGAAATTGCTTGTTTTAAAAAAAAAAAAAGTTTTTATTGCCAAACTTAGTATCAGCGTCAGTGGCGTTCACCAGTTAAGGTACAAACTTCATTAAAAAGATGATAAAGATTATAGACATGACAATACTGATAGAAAGAGATCAATCAGATTGAGAGTTGAAAGAAGAAGAAATGCACTGAAATTGACAGTCAGTCAGTCAGTTATTAATGCCTAGATATAAGGTCTGACTTGGGAAGTCCCATCCCTACTAAAGATCCCCAAATTCGCCGGATACGAAAGCGCAGATTGTCTAAATAAAGTGACTGACATAGCTACGAAAACGCTTTGGAAGTACCACTGGTCTACTACCTAAATATACCTACCTCCCTACCTACTACCTACTCCAGACCGGTTATGACGATGATAAATACGGGAGGCCTATGATCAACAGTCGACATCTTATGCCCGAAATTGACGATTTGATGAAAAAAATTGGTAAGTAACAATCCTTTAACACTACTCACATTCAGTTCATAGCAATCAACCATCAGAAAGGTAGTCTGAAGAAGCTATATCAATCCAATATAAATTACAGATCAATTTGGAACCCAGCCAAAGAGCGCTGACAAGTTAAGCAAAGTGAGCGTATTCTCCGATACTATTTCGTTCACGTTTATGTCGAAATTATATCAGCTTGAAACTGCCCCTCTACTGGGCATAGACCTCTTTCAACGGAGATGGAAGTATAATTGATCAGCATTACAGCTGCTTGGTAGGTAGCCGAAATAAGTACGAAAAGGTTTTGCCCGCGGCTTCGCTAACTTTGTGGTTGATAATTACTCCACGGGGACGTGCTGCTTGTTTTAGTCATAGCTGTTCTGTGTTATTAACCGACTTCCAAAAGGAGGAGGTTCTCAATTCGATTGGTATTTTTTATATTTTTATGTGTGTACACCGATTACGCTGAGATTTATGATCCGATTTACGCGATTCTTCTTTAGTTTGATGCGGAATTGTTTCCATTTGGTCCTCCCATTAAAATTTCACTTAGTTTGGCTTAGTAGGTTTTGTTTTATGAACATTTTATGAACAATTTACTTCAGTCGTGTGGTCTAATTTCAACATGTTCACTGATTTCTCCCCCATTTGTGGAGCGATTCTCAAAATTCTTTTTTTATTTGAAATAATATACTCCTGAGATGGTATCATTTAAATTTTGTGAAGATCTGATACTGATCTTTGGAGATATACATAGAACTCTTTAAAAATAGACGGTAAATCGGTCGTGATTGCTGCAATCGCTTGGATGTTTATTGTTTATACAACATCATGACGTAACATCACGCCTGTATGCTCTGAGGGGTATGAAGAACAATATACCAAAATTTCGACAGTTTAGATATGTTAAGTTCCATTTATTGGGGATAGGCCTATTACCATGACATGTATTGTTAACAATGTAAAAAATGCATAGCAAACATTTGTATAGGATATTAAAACTAAAAATGGAAAAATAAAAAAAACTTTTTGCAAAAAATAAAATGACTACTTCAAAAACACAAAACACAAAAAATATACCAATCGAATTGAGAACCTCCTCCTTTTGGAAGTCGGTTAAAAAGTGAAAAATAACTTTAGCTTCAAAAGTCGGTGACAAAAAAAACGAGATGTATCAAACAAAGGTCACGGACTTCTGAAGCTAAAGTTATTTTTCACTTTTTTGTGTTTTTTGAAGTCGGTTTTATTTTTTGCAAAAAAGTTTCTTTTTCTCTATGGTGTGGTTAGTGTCTAACCTAACCTGGTGTCAGAGTTTTTATGCCACCCAATGGGCCTCTGGCTTGGCTTTACATACTGTCGAAAACTATCTCTCATAGCATAGTTGTTACTCTCGGGGGATAACAATAGGACTAATCAGTCCTACTACTGGGGACACAGACCTCCTTTCTGAGAGCGTGACTGTGCTATATCCAACATAAATACTATAAGCAGTGCAGATTGGTGGATGTCACATGTCTTCTAATATTTGGTTCTAGGACATGCCGCCGGTTCCCTCACGACACGACATTCCCCTAAACAGTTAAACTTATGTAAAACTTATACTGATACTGTTAGCCTGCATCATCTCACATCTTCGCATAGCATCAACATCCATGACTGACTACCAGACATTTCGAGGGCCAACGTTGACCACATTGGCCCTGGATCGAAACAACTGACTTGAACCTGGGACCTGAACTGGTTTTGGTGTATATCTTAACTAGTTATAGATTACTCCTGTATTGGCGATTTTCAGACATTCTTATATTTCGTGGTTAGAAAAGAATTAACTAAACACGTACTTCAAAGACTACAGACTTCAAAGTTTTCTCTTGTCCAGAGAAAAACAAAGTTGTCTCAAGTAAACATTTAGCTTTTGCAGATGTCTTTTATAGTACTACCACTAATAAAACTAAGTTCTAATGATTATACGATGCGACGGTAACTGCTTGCTTGCAGTACTAGAAACATTATTTTAAAGCAACTGCAGGCTGAAGTGGACAATAATGTAATTATATTAAAGTTGGTTGAAACGGCCCACACTGGCACACATTCTTAAATGCACGTCTGGTGAACGTATTCCGAGCAGTCAGTATTATGATGTTTCCACTGCTGGGACACATGCTTCTTCTCTGTGAAAGCTAGTAGCTTGTAATCTACCACGCGTGCATGGTTGGGTAGATGATGACACATGGCAATCTGCACGATCATATCTTAGAATTTTTGGATCAAGAACATGCCTGTTTTCTCACAGCGCACATATTATTAGTCCCCAAAAGATAACATACAACTTCATGTCTCCAGTTTCTACCCTCCAGTGGATTCACTATGAGCTAGTTAAGACGTATACACACCACCACAAGCGAAGCTGCTGGCAAGAGCTAAATACTTGATTAAACTGAAAATATATAATATAATTTCTGTAAAAATGGTCTCGTTCGTTTAGGCCTTATCATGTCGAAAAATCACTTGAAATAAAAATAAAAGTTCATATTCTGCGGCTGAGAGTTGCCAAAACATTCTCAAGAAAGAATATATTATTATTTCAAAGAAATTCTTTGAAATTTAACCGCACGTTGAAGGTATTTGAACTTAGAACTTCATTTCAATATGGCTTTGATCAGGCGTGCAAACTATTGTAGGTACTTTTCACGAAATATATCGAGACATTTTTAAATTTGCTTAGCAGTTTCAAAGGTAAAGAACTCGTATTGCAACTTGCTTTAAATAAATATCAATATCATGCAAAACATAGCTTCGGATTCATAGATTCAGTTGACAAGAAAAATAAAGAACAAGACGGGAGACACAAATAAAATTGAAAATGTAATGAACTTTGCGCGACCTCTTGAGACGCCCATATTAAATTTCCTGAGGCTTCATTATAACCTAAGACAAAGTCTGAGCAACCTAGACAAATATCATAAATTCAATTAGCAGTAATGATAATAGAAAAATCTGAAATGTATTTTATTGACATGGGCGTAAAGTTAATTTCTATCCTGTTGAAAGTTGTTGTAAAAACATGAAATTCTAAGGAAGTGATTGTCGATTGCAGGCTCTTGCTGTGTAGGCCCTTTCGGTCAAAATACCAATTTTTAAAATGAAAGAGATGTATCTAACAGTACACACTCATTTCGCCAGTTATACGCCAATTTATCCCATGCGGTTATACGATTGTAAAAGAACAATATAAAAATTATATAAAATTAAGTGATTGATTAAGATCTCTAACATATGAAAAAACAGAAAACATTCTGATCAGGGTAGGCTAACATGCTGGATAATTATCTGGATTATATATCGCACAAACACACACACAAACAGACAAATACACACACACACAAAACACAAGGAGAGCTGCTTAAGTAATTAATTAAATAACTATATTTTTTTTTTTTTTTTTTTATTGTATTTGTATTCTATTCGTTGACTTCATTTTCATTGTTAGGATACCACATATGGGAAGAGCAAGACAACCCCGACACAAGTACTATTGTAACTTATTGGGGCTGCCTCAATTTATGTATGACACAATGTTTGAGATGTAATAAATATATTTGTATTTTTTTTGTTTACGTCCCATATTAGGACGCGAGCCTATTGCCATACGCCCATTCTAATCAAATCCAGTCTACATGTCGTCTGCTACTGAGAAATTCCTGATGGAAAACCCCAATAACAATTTGCCCGACCCGACAATCGAACCCAGGACCTCAAGCTTAGCAATCTTAATTATTATCATCATATTATTCAAGCAATCTACGTCCATCACTAGACATTTTAAGCAAATAAAACAATACCCATCAAGCAACCACTACCATAGATCGTTAACCCTTTAAATATAAAACTGACAAGCCCTAACAACCATTCAGACACTACTAAAAACTACAATGCAAGAGGGAAATCCTAATTAGTACCAAACACTCTTCTAGGTTTTCAGAGCAAGGAAATTTCAATGGGAACGTCCACAAAACGTAGTCTAAAAACCGGCCAAGTGCGAGTCGGGCTCTCGGAAACCAGCATTACGTTTTAGTACCAAAAACTTCGATGACATGTGGCGTCTACCAACCAAAGAACCAACCCGCGTTGGGTCAGTGTGGTGAATTATTGCTCATTCCCTCTCATGCGAGGAGGCCTGTTTTCCAGCAGTGGGAACAGTTATTTATTCAAATTATGCTGATAATCAACACTTCAAAGATGTCTCTTTGAAGTGTTGATTATCAGCATAATTCCCCGAAACGCTTGCTCTTCGCCACTTTCTAGTGTTTTAGCTGGGAAGAAAAAATGGTGGAGTAAATTCCCCAGGAAATTAAATGCTAATCATGCTATTTGTTGTTATAGTGACCATAGTATTAAACTCTGCGATTTCAAGTGTCTATCTACATACGGTTCAGAATATACAGCCCTGTGACGGACGGATGGACAGATAGCGGAGCCTTATTAATAGGGTCCCATTTCAAATTTTAATTTTTATAATTGTTAATTTTTATTTAGTTTTTGACATTGTATTTTGGAATTTTAGTTTTAATTTATATTATTTTAATGCCGTAATTGTTATTTTATAATTGTTAATTTGTATTTCAAGTGTGTGTGTGCAATTATGATCCTAAATGGATTGAAATAAATTATTTTGAATTTGAATTTGAATTTGCCACCCTTTGGTCACGGAACCCTAAAAATTCTGCAAGAGCGCTACCCCTTGAAATAACAAAGCCAACTGTAATTGTCTGGCTGTCGTTTCCTTCAAATCTTAGAAGTTGGAATGCTCGGACTGAATAAGCTACTTCGGGGTGGATAACAGAAAAAATGGTCTCTCCTCCATTTTTATGATATTTTAAAGTGGGTCGTTTGGGATGGTTCTACATAATTGGGCCTGTTTTTTGGAATGTCTTCTTTTGGTGGTTCTACGTTTTGAGGAGTCGGAGTTGTTTTACGGTTTTTTCTTTTTGGAGTTAAATTGTCTCTCTACTGTAATGGCTAAGAGTGATTGTTTTATTATAAATTTAAAGTAATATATAGTGTTGTTTCCACATTTTCATTTGATTGGTTTCAATATTTCAACTTAACAAATAATGGGGCACTTAATATCGTGTCCTGTGTGTCCTGTTGTTTGTTCACTGCAGGAACTGATTGCCATCGACACGTTAAGAAGACGTTCAAATTTCGAAATTGACTCATTTTTTATGTCGTTCGAGGTCCATCTTTGTTTTTAAGAAATCATTAGTTTTTTTTATAATTTAGGTGTAGTTAACGTACTGCCATTAATTAGAGTTCTCAACAAACGTTCAGTATAAATTTAATATAATCTGACGATTATATTAAATTTATACTGAACGTTTGTCAATGTAATTTTTTTTCAAAAATGACGGTAGCCTAATGAGTTTTTTTTTATCATATTTATAACAAAATTAAAAAGCAAACGGTCTGAAAAGCACCGGAACTGCCCCTCAAACCAAACACATGCAGGTTCTTTTAACAAACTTCGCTACGGACCGCTAAATTTTCATATAAACCGACACTTTCCCATTTCCTTTTTAATTTCCCTACAAAAACAAAAAGGCCTAACTGATTTCGTTTCAAAGGTAAATTACTAGTCGTTCTCGTTATTCGAGTATAAAATTAAACGAGGTCAGTCCGTTATGGCGTCAAAGTGAGTGTGTAATATTAGGTACACTGACTTCTATATTAATTAAAAAGAAATTGCGCTCAGCACGCGCTTTGCTAAGGTTTTTTTTCACAAATTAATGTTTTTTACCCAGAAAAAGTCGTGTACAAGGTTTTTTTGGGGTCCCGTAGGTAAGTAATCTAAAGCTTGATTACGTTTTAAAGGTCTCATTGTTGTTTTCAAAGGTAGGATCAAAATTGTATTGTTGTGTCTTGTATTCGTTTGTCTCGTACAAAGTGTTAGATCCAGGGTTTTTAAATTTGAATTAATTAGAGGATACTAAGGCTGGGATAATCCCGGTTGTATATCCATACCCGTAAAGTTTATAGCGTATATTGTTGATCTCTTATTATGTGCTTGGTTGGGGAGCAATTTTCTCCAGTGTCTAACGTTTTTTTCCTACTTCAGTCTTCATGTTTTATAATATATTTTTTTGTTTGTGACATTTAAACACTGTTTTAAGCTTTTACGGTTTATAACTAAACTATACGATGTTGCATTGCTGCATCTCACGATTATGGCACTCGCAACGGCGTTGAAATATCGTGAGCTCAGAATAATAAAAAATCAAGGAAGATATTCCGTAAGTGACAGTGTAAGTCTTAATAATCATGTCAAAATGGCCGCCATCGTTTATACTAATGTGTATCGTTTTCTCAATTTTAACGTGGAACCCTAAATATATTTAAGAGGATATTTTTCACAATTTTTCGCTCACCCTTTCAAGTAGGATATAGGTGGGTCCCCGAGAATCAAGTTGAGACTTCCCTTATGGGCCTCCTGAGTGGCGGTTGCATAATTTTCTGTTATAAGGTGTTATCAAAGGTTCGTTGGAGTTTATAAAAAATAATATCGTCGAGTGTTTATAAAATGGCCGCGTATAGTGAATTTCCGTGACTTATTTTGTAATGCAACAGTCATTGAATTTTTAGAAATATAACTCCTGGTTCTGGGGAATTAATCGTGAGGGACTTTATAAATCACTAGCGTATGCTGCGTGAAGGTCGGTAACCGTCCCCCGGGATCGTACTACCGGAATAAAATCCTAAATATTAATTCAGGTTATAAACTATCATGTGCTTATTTCATTTTATCCAAATCTGTTAAGTAGTTTTCGCGTGATACATCCATCCATCCATCCTTACTCACCCACAAACTTTCGTATTTATAATGTTAAGTAAGATTTCAACAGAAAACAAGAACTGTTTTGAGCGAATTGTGAGTTTGACGGTCTTGGATCGAATGTCAGATCAGGCAAAGTGTTATAATTTTTCTTCGTTACGAATTTTTCAGTAGCCGCCCAGCTTCCGATATTTTTTTTTTTCATGTGGTAAGTGCCTTACCTGTTTTCAAAGTTTATATGCCGCCCATGGACCTTTGACTTGGCTTTACTTGCCGACGAGAAATAATTCTCAGGCATGCTGGTTTGGTTTCCTCGCGATGTTTTCCTTCACCGAAGCAAGTGATAATTATACAATACGCTTAATATGAATCCGAAAATTTGGAGGTGCGTGTCTTTTGTTCGTGGAGACCTGTGGTCTTGGTAGTCCGACAGTCACACCAGTAGGCCAACACTACTTTTAGTTTCTGTTCAAGGGTTTATCTCTGTTGTAATCTATGTCTTCGGGTCTAATGTTGCTGAATAGTGAAGCATAATCTTACTAATATTATAAATGTGAAAGTTTGTGAGGATGGAAGGATGTTTATTACTCTTTCACGCAAAAACTACTGACCGTATTTGGATGAAATTTGGTACACAGATAGCTTATAACCTAGATTAACACATAGGATACTTTTTGTCCCTTTAGTACGATCCCGTGGGACAGTTACTAAATTCCACACAGGTGAAGCCATGGGCATAAACTAGTCAGCCTATAATCCTCCCACTGTTGGGACACAATTCTCCTCTCTAAGAGAGATAATGCGCTATTAAATCCACCACTGAATAGGTAATGGAAGAAACTGGTCAGGATCTAATTATATTTACACTGCAGTGAGAGACACATTTAACAAAGAAAACTAATCTCCACCTACTTTGAACATTCACCGCTGAGATATTAGCAATCTCGTAACGAAGTTCCAAGTACTACTACCAAGCGTGGAGAATATAAATGTACGTGGGATGTGGTAATCTGTCTCTACTTAGATATTACGATGTGAGAATCATTTAGAATTGTTATCGTTTTCTAGAGTTCTTGGTTGAATTCTAACGAATTCGTGGTTGTGGAGTTAGGTTTAGCAACGCTTACCGAGGTCGGTCAGTGGATCATTAATTTAGATATAGACTTAGACTTGCTTTAGAAAGCACGTTAAGCCTCTAGTTTCGTATATAATTCTTCAAACTGTCCAAGCCCAAAAGCTGACAACCAATCTTGGTATCGTGTGTCCCATTAATTTGGGAGAGGAGGTCAGATAATTACGGGGTTACATGCCTAGAGAAACATTTTTGGAAAAAAATAACCGATGAAAAAAAAAACAAAAATAAAATGAAAATTAACTTTACTTTCGGAATTCAGTGACTTTCTTTGTTTTTATTGGATTTATTGCCACCAACTTCAGCGAGTTACGTTATTTTTATTTTATTTTTGTGAAAGTCGGTTATTTTTTTTCCAAAAATGTTTGTATAAACCTTACAAAGAGAGACATTACCTGATTTTGATCTATTCATAGTATTCTTTGTCACGCAAGAAGAAGACAGTATTCGATATATAAATTGCAAACACAAAAGGGTAGTTGACACCATAAAACAATAATTCCAAGACACAAATCTCTAAAAAAACTCTATTTTGGGCCAGAAAACCCGATTTATTTTCAATTAATTGCCAAATTCGATTTCTAGTTGCTTTGAAATCGATAAATAGTTAAGTCATTGAGTTGACTAAACAGTGACGTCACAGCGTGCTATTGCTATACAAAAGCTATGAGAGAACCGCGTTTTGACAGCTCTTAAAAAGTATGTCAATTGACTGGTGTGTCAACTACCCTAATACCCATTCTATATTTAAACCCCACAATTATTTTATCATCAGACACACAAATGGAACTCGCCCACACTTCGATCCAATACATACGAAGACACGATAATCCTCTGTCACTTCAAATGACACTGCTAGTCAATTGTACGGCAATTACGTCACGGCTGTACGTCAACACGGGAAGCAATCAGCTGGGCGACCCTTTCAGAGTTGAGGGTCAATGCACTGAGGATGCGGTTTGACTGACAGTTCGATGTGTCTGGGATTAAATTGGTTGTGTGGTTTCAATTTTTGCGGGGATTTTTGGTTTGTGTGTTGAAGTTTTTTATTTATTTAATAAGGTTTGTGAACAATAGAGGAAGACGTCGTTCTTTATCCTGTGATTAGTGCGTAGCCTGGTATCAGAGTTTTTATGCCGTCAATGAGCCTCTGACTAGGCGTTACATGCCGTCAAGAAATTTCGCTCAGGCATGCTGGTTTCCACACGATATTGGAAAAAATGGTAGTAAGTTAATGAGCTTAAGTGTCGGGTTCGAAACAAAACCTCGTTGGTCTAGTGATCGCAATCGCGACTACTCAGTTTGAGGTCCTGGATTCGATTCCCAGGTCGGGCAAATTGTTATTGGGTTTTTCCATCAGGAATTTCTCAGTAGCAGCCACGGAGTCTGGATTTGTGCCCGGTTGATGACAATAGCCTCTGGGAATACATCGGACTTAACCGTAACTGATGGCGAAATGTGGGTGTACTATTAGGTACACTTCTGCCTAAGCCTACAGAGATTGCAGGCGTGGTGTTATGTTTTAAGATTTCTTTTTTTAATTCCATGTACTTAATACAAAATGGCGATTTAGAAGTCTAGAACCAGTAGTAACATGAAGAAAGTGATTCCCCCTCGATCTTTATTAAAACTTTAAAAAGTTTATAGAAACTAGTTGAATGCCAGCTAAAGTTCTAGAGATTTCTTAGGAAACTTTACAATGTCATTTCATCTGTGGTCACGAAATTGGTCTCTAGGAGCAGAAGTGTTATGTGGGTTAAAAAGCATACGAAGTTCAAACCAGCAATAAAATGCTGCTTTTAAACTAAGAATTAGCTACATTTGCTCAATATCAATCGTATCGTTCTGATTCTGATTCTGATCGATTAGTGTGTTACCAGTTTTCAGCTGTTTTAAAACCATAGGCTCACCGTACCGTCATTATGAAAGCTATTCTCCTACTGCTCGGCAAAGGTCTCCCCATAGCTTTCTGCTCTTTTTTCTGTTCCATTTTCTCCGGCCAATTTCCCAGATATCTTCAAGTTGACACTTCAGCATTTTCCAGGCCTCCGTCAGCGATGACGCCTGTCTTCTGGCACCCACTGCGTGATGACTCTGGCCCATCGATTTTTATGCTTTCTATAGACATGGCTTGGCAGCATTTTTAATCCTTCTAATATCATAAATATAAAAGTTTGGGAGGATGTACGGATGTCTGGATGTTTGTTCCTCTTTCACTCAAAAACTACTGACTGGATTTGGATGACATTGAGCACACTGATAGTTTATAACCTGGATTAACACAGTTGGATACTTTTTATCCTTTATAACATGGGATAATTACCGAACTCCACGATAAATTAGTAGTTTAATAAATTAATAACATAAGATGATGACATAAAAAAACATAGCGTATGTGTGACCGAGTCGTTATCAAAATGAACATCTTTAAAGCGTCCATAAAACACTTTATTACTAAACTTCTATTACCCTCATTGACGTTCCGATATCTCTTCATAATCTCATCTCTAAAAGGTCAATGATCTCTCAGCAAAGTAACTTCAATATTCTCTTCAAATTTGTTCCTACTGCAGCTTAGATTAAATTCCGCTGACGTAAGAACCTCCTTGATGACGGAGCAGTTTGTAAAGCTACGGGATAAAAGGTATAACACGAATAGCTTTGGGTTTTTAAGCAAATATCTAGTAGAGCGATATTGGGAATTTTGAAGATAGTGGTGTTTTTGAGGTATGTTCATATTATGTGGATGGGTATTAAAGTAGAGGAAGACCAAAGAAACTATGGATGGACTGTGTGAAGGATGATATAGATAAAAAGGACTGTTGGGATGACGAGTAATAGAGAAGTATGTAAGAAAAAGACATGCTGCGCCGACCACAAATAAATTGCGATAAAGGCGATAATGGTGTTTATGTGGACTATTTAGTGGTTTTTAGGTTCTATCAAATTGATTTATGGAAATCATTATCTGCCTAGCCTTTCCCTAACTATGTTTGAGTGTGTCCAACCAAATCCACCTGAATACAGTATTTCACAGGAAGCGTTTTTATTTTACCATTTTTAGTTGTAGTATCTCACGCAAATCCTTGTAAAGTTTAAATTTTATTGTAACAATAAGTTATTAGCATATCATCCACATAGACTAAGAAGCAAAATATGCATATTTTAGAGGATAACTCATAAAGTACCGAAGCAAAGAAAATAAAAATAAATATCGGACCACCGCGCAAAATTCCAAATCAATAAAAAAAAACAATTAAATCGTACCAGTAATCACGGAGAAATCGGTGAAAATACATTTAAAAATGCTGGTCGGATACATAAACTCCCCTTTTTTTAGGAGTCCGTTAAAAATAAGCTGACATTCAACATCCTATTCTCATAATTATTATTCTCACCAACATCTTTATTATTTGCTTTAGCTCGATTCCTCGAACATCAATAACATGCTTCCCAGCCGTCACCATTTTAGATGTTTTATAATATCATTAAATCCACAAATAAATATTAATATAAATAAATAAATATCGCAGGACATTGCACACAGCGCCATCTAGTGCCACACTAAGCAACGAGGCTTGTGTCGTGGACACCAGATAATTGATATACTACATAGATACTTTTTTGTTTGTAAATACATACTTATTATACATATAAACATCCATGACTCGGAAACAAATGTCCATGCTCATCACACAAACATTTGCTTCTACCGGGATTCGAATCCGGGACCCTAAGAACGTAAGGCAGCCTCACTACCGCTGCGCCATTCGGATCGTCAAAATGTATTGCTTATTCGCACCTTCCTATTATTAAAGCCAACGTTAATAAACCAAATTTCGTTTCTAAATCAAATATCAAAGGCTTTATGCTACCAAATTGGCAGCAATAAAAGATTGGTAAATGGATCTCGGTTGCCTCGGGGCTATGTAAGTATGGCGGGCGCATTGGACGATATTAGTCAGAACTTTTTCATTGACAGTGTCGTGTTACGAATTTTTAGTGTTATTTAGACTGTTTCGTATGTGCTTTTGTTTTGCATTTTTGTTGTTGGTTCTTTGTAGTACGAGGAGTGTGTTTGGTAGAAATAAATGTTTTATGTATTGTCGAGAATTCGAAGGAAGTCTACTCTCTAACCACAAAACCCGTAGTTGTGGAAGAAGTTAAGCCTGAATTCTTGTCGCGCTGACGGTCGGTCACGTACGAGTATATTATATTGTGTTCTTTATAGGACCATACTGCGACGCTGACGTCAGCGGCGACCGACTGCTGTATTTGGTTCTCACTGACGTCCGACCGTACGCGACCGAACGTCAGCGCGACAAGAATTCAGGCCTTACGGGCATTTTCTACTCCATATTACTTACGAAGTAATACGAATAGTTAGGTTCCCTACCAAAAAAAATAGTGAGAACACAATTGGTCAGCTGTCCCTACTCCAGATATATTTTTGAATTTATCCTCATCTTCCTGCCCGTATCCTATTCTACTTGGGGTCGGCGTCGTTCTATTGTTCTTTGGTCTTCCTCTACTCATATACCCATCAACATTCATACTCAAAATTTTCCTTACGACATTTTCCTCATCCCTCCGCATCACATGCCCATACCACGACAACCGATTACCACACAACTTTTCAGTCACCGGCGCCACGGTATCATCTGCTCCTTTCTCATTCATATTATTCCTAACTCAATCCAAATAGGGTTCATTTTTAAGTTTAAAGCTACTTTCTGACGGGCTCCGTATCTTCGTTGACTAGGTACCCTGCGCCTGTTTATGACTTTGTGTGTACTGTACTTTCAAATTCTTGGGAGTTCTGTTTTATTTTATTTTATTAGTTTTACATAATCTTCGAGCTCCTAAGAAGTATTCCTGTGTTTCAATCATTTCTTATTAGCTTTATTATTTAGCGACTACACCGTTTGTTGGTTTCTTGTTTTACCTTTATTGTCAGCCCCAATATAATACGAGTATGTTATACTTTCCCTGCTCACTATCTGTTATGAATTGATTGGTATTATTTTAATTATTTATTAGTATTAATGTTTTGATTTCTCTTCGATGACATATTGTCCCTAACGGGCACAGAATATATATACCACAGACCACATAGAGCTTATATAATTATACTCTCTAACAAATCACAGATTATATATTAATATGTATGTCTGCGCCCGCGTCTCTGTTCGTCAGTGTTGCCTGTGAAAGTCAACACAAAGTAGTGGTTACGTGGGGTGTAGATGTAATTATTATTTTCTCTATTTATTCTACCCATATTTGTATTACTTTTTTTCTTTCGTTCACACTTTATGTATTTATTATATTATCCGTGCCTGACCGTGGCATCACTCTGGGCCCTATCAGAATACCAGCGCTGTGACGTTTTTTTTTTTTTTAAATGTTACAGCACCATGCTGAGATAGGGGCCTTTTGGCTTAGTACAGGACCAATTTAATTTAATGTTTTTTTTTTTCTTCTCATTTTTCTGTTAATTTTTTTTTTATTAGCTGTACTGTTATTTCAACCATTTTAATTTGTGTTTTGTCCTGGGCGGGCTAATAAATGTTTTTTCTTTCTTTCTTTCTTTATGGGCTAGAAATTATGGAGACACAGGAATAGGTACTTCTAATTCACAAATTCATAAAACTTCAAAATCTTGAAACTACTGAATCGTTTTCTAACAAATTTATTGTTTTACAAAATTTTCGAGCTCGAAGTACTTCAATATTGTTCATGGTTTGCCTTCTGGCTGAGATTTCTCAACTGACTGATTTTCTAGAAATTTCAAAGCTACTTACAATTTCATAAATGCTTTTCCAAGAAGTCAAGTATAAGTTCAATATTTTTTTATTTAAGCACATAATGTTATTTTGAGACCCTTACTTAATGCCCACGGTTTACTAAGAACTTCAGAAATATGAATTCTGAAAAGTGATCTTGATTTCTTGTTACAATCAAAAATGAAGATTAAGTAAATCTCAAAATCAGTCAGTTCGGTTAACGGAAAATGTTTGATAAACCTTGGAAGTATATTGTAAGGCTGTACATCAGAAGTAACACTTCAACCTTGACCTGATTTGACATGAACCAAGATTTTGTAACAATATTTTGTTTTAAAAGAGTGTCCATGGAGTTTCTGGCCCGTCCTCCATAGAGATCGCTAGGGAATAGGCAACTACAGTACTTTCTCAAGTTATTATGTCTTGTGACTGGAACTGTAGCTTTGTTTTTTTTTGTATTTTTGACATTCAAAAGTGCCTTAATGGTGTAATTGAAATAAATGCTTTGAGTTTTCAGTTTTTTTTTTAGATCGAGCATATTGCGAAGATTGAAAAGGATGGGAAATCAGCTTATATTGGATAGGTTACTACCTGACCTTTCCTGGACTATGAGAGTTAAGCAAAAGGCAGTGCATCTATGTTTGCGCATATATCTGTGAACTTGGCACATAATTTATGTATTTCTTGTGTACTTGGCTAGAAACTTGTGGCTAAAAAATAACAGCCGCTCGGGTCAATCGGCTTCAGTTACCCCGTACCTCCCAATACTGACGCGCACTTTTCTATTTTTGTAGGGTACCTATCTCAATTTTACTGTAGTATGTACCTTATGTAAATTAAACAAATAACAGAACTCTGAACCTTTTAATTATCTCTATACACACTCCTAAGAACATAACACGCATCCACAAGAAGCTTTTAAAAATAATCGTTAAAATAACTTATATTGCAACTTTTTAATAAAATTTTTAAATCCTTTGATATCAATATATCATTGGTATCAAAGCGAATCTCCATCCAATCTGAAAATATGAAGAAAATGTAATACAGCGCGTGTGTTATGCAAAATTGTGGTTTTCAGCGAACTCCAAGAACCACATTTATGTAAGTAACAACAAGATTTATTTTTTCATCATATAAGCCTTAGCAAATACTAAGAACTGTTATTTTAAAAGCTGTCAGGAATATGAATGAAAAACGGGGCCTCCCTTTCAAAGTACTTTGTAGTCTAGCCCGAGCGTGCAGTTTGCCTACTGGGGACACAACCTAAACGTGTCGATTTTTATAAGAAATAAATACAATTATCAAGTATCAAATATACAAGCACTTTAGTTAAACTGTTTGCAACAAGCAGGATCAGTATCGTCCATTGATATGAATAAATTCTTAAAATTATTAAAATATGTATTAACTTTTACCAACGGCTACGCCCGCGTGGAGTTCGGCAATGTTGTCCTACAGGATCGCACTACCGGGATAAAAAGCATCCTGTGTTAATCCAGATTATAAACTATATATGTGCCAAATTGAATCCAAATCCGTTTAGTAGTTTTTGCGTGAAAGAGTAACAATCATCCATATATACATTCAACCTTACAAACTTTCACATTAAATAGTATTAATACATATAAGATGATTTGAGATATAATTTAATTCTGTTGGACTTACGCCCATTTTAACCAAGACTCTTTATAACCAACTGAATTTTAAATAGGGAAGTCACCCAATTACATCCAAACTACTACCAAAAATAACAACTCAATAGCCCAATAGTCAATTATCAGTGCCGTCAAACTTACCGGATGATTAGTTCGACGTCGTCCGGCCCGGATACATCCCGGACACGTCTCTGACGTCCGGCGACGCCGATTGCTATCGAATTTCAAATTTCGTTCTCGCGATACGATACCGGAACCTCAATCGCTTGCACTAGTGGTAGTTCCGTAGAATTCTGCATGTTTTTGTTCTGTGGACTCTATTTTGTGAGTTCAGTCTGGTTTTGTTCAATTTTGCTTCGGTTTGAGCGGGATTACGTATTTTTTTGCTGGTGTTTGATACGAAATTGGACCGGATTAAGTTATAGTTGTTTTTAAGAGTTTGCCCTAAAAAAGGTACGTGTCCTGTATCGTGTGTATGTTTACAAGCATTTTAACTCACTTACACAAACACCCGGAACAACTACTTTTAGGCCATACAAAAATTTGTTTGTTTCGCACCCACGACACGCATCGCAGCAACCAATCGTTCAGAAAATTCCAGGTTGAGGTAAATGACGTCACACGGCATGACATGAATGGCCGTGACATACGCGGACGTTTAGACTGTCGTAGAAAATTGGAAGGATAAAGGATAATAAAGATAATAGAAATTTAACAGTTTTTTTGAAAGACAAGCAATATTTTTCTTGGATTCATATTTTTTATATTAAATTGTTTTTCTTTAATTTGAAATAAAAAAAAAATTACATGCATATTCCTTATTTTAACACATTCCTATTTATTGCAATTAACAAATTTTACAGTTAATCCGAACTTTACCAAATAGGCTTTACAGTTGAATTTCAATTCACCGAACAGTATGTGATTTTGCACCACAATTTCGCCAGTCATAACCCATTAAGTACGCAAAGGTGGGATTCGCAACAAATGAGGAACTCGAAATAGGATTTCACGCATTAGGAGTGGGTCAACAATGGCCTGATTAAAGTGGCGAATGATCCCGAAACTGTACGTATGATGAAGTTGTGGAACAGAAGGTTTAATCCTTATAATGTGGATACTGAACTGTTTTTTGGATAGCAGTTTGAGGAGTCCGCTCACTACACCGTATCATACAATGACTGCGTAGGTGTCAGACAGAAAATAATATTAGAGAGTTATAGGGTTCCGTACCTCAAAAAGGAAAAACAGAACCCATATAGGATCAGTTTGTTGTCAGTCTGTCAGTCTATCTGTCAAGACCCTTTATGTCAGGAACGCTTGGAGGTATCGAGTTGAAATTTAAACCCTATACTCAAGTTTATAATTCCTTGAAGCTGTGAAAAAATCAAACTTCTAAGTTAACGTTAAAAAAATACGGCCGTTTATGCCGCAAAAAACGTATATTTCGACACTCTCAAGGGACTCTATCAAAATTTATAGGGTACTTCCCGTTGTGAATCATAAAATATGGCAAGAAGCAATGTCTTACAGCACATGTAAAGAAAAAAATCCATAAATATGTAGTTTAATAACAAAATACTAACAAGTTGCGCCCCTCGCACTTGGCGGGTTTTTTTCTTTAACGTAACTCGGAAGAAAGGACTCCAATATTTTTTTCGCGATTTCATAGTCGGTAAAAGTTTATTAAATAAGTATAGTAAAAGTTTCATAAACACTACACGACCTTAAAGAATTATTGCCAACGTTAAAAAAAAACCGGCCAGGTGCGGATTGGGACTCGCTGCTGATCGCTGGGTTACGTACCATAGTAGTACCCCTTTAAATTTTCATTTATTATTTAATTTTGTTGTTGTAGCGGCAACAGAAATACCCGTGTTCGATCCTTGTCTAGGTTAAGGTAGTTCTAAGCTCCATTAATTTTATGTCTTCTACCCTCACTTCTGGTGAGGTGACGGCGATGAGCAGCCATCTTAGTGCTGCATTCAGTCAACATTCGACTACCGAAAGGGAAGCAGGAATGCGTTGCTGTGCACGCCGATGTGTCGATACCACATTGTAAAACCTGACTTTTCATCTACTATTGTGAAATAGTGCCTTCTGATCGTATCAGAACAATCCTAGACACTAAATTTGTGTGTGCCTACAATTCGGATCCTGAAAGACTTTCTAGAAGCCCATAGTGACGTCACATCCAACAAGCTGCATCAGCAAGCTTGATCCAAGCCAGGACAAGGGTGGAGCAAAAGGTTAGTGGAGTCAAATTGCCTGTTCTAGTCAAGGATCTGAATCTCAGCCAGTTTACACCATAATTATTAATTATTAGGTATGTAAACCCTCAAAACTTCTCATACAGTCCACTACTCTAAATTAAAGGCCCTCGTGCCACAACCCGAGTACCTACATTCTGTGAAAATTTCGACTGCCTACCTATTACGGTTCATGCGATACAGCCCGCCTACATACAGACGAACGGAGGCTTAAATTCTTCCTGCACTGACGTCGGTCGCGCGTACGAGTATACTTTGTGTTCTATATAGCTCCATACTGCGACGCCGACTTACGACGCAGATTGACAGCCGTATTTCGTTCTCGCTGACGTCACGACCGACCGTGCGCGACCGACGTCAGCGTGGCAGGAATTCATCAAATTAGTAGGTAATAGGGTCGTTAGGGTATGAAACCTTAAAAACAAATGGCGTGCGTGTCGCAAGCACTGCCTCAGGCAATAGCATGAGGCAGTGAACGGGGCTTAAAATTAAGTAGATCTTCTGACAGTAGGTACTGCTCTGCCGGAACACCATAGCCCGCTCTTTACAAAGGGCTGACTACGCACGAAGCTTGTTAAAGGATTACGTCGACCTTTCATTCTGCCAATACTGCATGTCGTCGCAGATATGGTGATTCGGAGAAATTATTAAAGGCGTTTGATTTGTATAATAATATGTGAAAAGGAATTTTGGCATTTATTGTAACTACAGTAACATAATTATGTTCTTCTGTTATAACTGATGGAAGTGTGCAAAGGTAGCACTTGTTCAAGTTATTCTTGTTTGTTATTCCTTCCTTTCTGGCACATCAAGCTACTACAACTTTATCGCTAAAGCGATACGATTATAGATACTTTACGAGTTTCAACTTTATCGCTAAAGCATTAGGTTCAAGATTGTGTTTAGAAAATTTGATAGTTTCGGGTAGTTTGATGTGCTGGTGTCTGTATATTTTCTTAGTTATTGCTTCATTTTCGTTAATCGCGCAACGGTCATCTGATAAAAAATATAAACATCGTCTATTAATCGTCTGGCACCAAGAAAATTGCCAATATTATGCCATCTTTAGATACAGTAATAAATAAACACATATTTTTCTGCCAACGATAACGTTGCAAACAAAACGTACGGTATTAGGGGTTATTCAAAAAGTGAGTACTTTTGGAATAACCCCTAATATCGTACCTACCGTTCCTTTGAACTACAAATATAAGAATTTCACACATGAATTCCCAAGTTACTCCAAGGAATTATTATTGTTTAGAAATACTAAGGAAATATTTGTCAATTTGTTCCCATTCTGCTCCATAGGTATCTGAAATTATTCTCAAAGTACTCCACCGATTCAATTCTCATTTGTTTTTGTACAGTACAGTCAGCCCCGAGAGTTACAAGGAATCCTCTTGTTGATGTTGCTATTTTTTGTCTTTCTCGGGCACAATAGGTTTGTTACGAGAGAACTCAATTTAGAATTTGAACAGAAAGTACTAGGAGAACAGAATCAAGAAAAAGATGTTGGTGCCGCTAAAATCGTCTTTTTAGTGAATATCTAACAAAAAGTATTAGGAAAACAGAATCGTGTACGGTACATAAGTCTCTCTGTCACACTAAGTTTTGCTACGAGAGAATTCAATTCAATTTAGATTTTGAACGGAAAGTACTAGGAGAACAAAATCAAGAACGAGAACTTGTGTGAAGAGACGGAACTGTTAGAGTAAATACTACCTTTTTTTTGCTGGTGCGAAATCATCAAATGTGCTTATTCCCAAAGTGACCCCTCCCGCTCTAGGCGGAGCGGAAGGGAGTGTCAGACTTTTACTGACTAAAAACCATCCATGTTCCTTCTTTGCCCTTTGTGTTCCGGAGCCGCGGTATCTCGTATAGTATGACGGACGGACGGCCAGTTAGCCCATAGCTCACCGTCAACAGGCCCGCGCCTACGGTGGCCCCCCACGCCCGGTGCGACTCCCGCGGCGGCTGGGACGTGAGGTTCTCTCCCTCTCACGTTGCGCTACCTCCTTCGCTAGCATGTCTGCTTCGTAGAAGGAGGTTACGGCGTCCCATTCCGTCTCGCTCCGGACCATGGATTGAACCAGGGCCGGATGACGATTCCAATTAAATTTGGACGATTTCGAAAATGTATAAAAAATGCAAAGCTTTTGAGGCTGACTGTACGTCAGCTACCCTTTCATAGTAAAATGCAACATAAAAATCCGGTACATATTTAAATTAGCTTTTCTATAAAAATGGCATGGAGTATAATCAAACCTAAATTAAAATATTATATTTATCTTGCAGTTTGGGAACTCTTTTTGGAGTACTTTGGGAATAAGCCGGTATTAGCACCTACTTTTGAAAATATACTATTTCGAAAAACATTCTCACAGTATTCAAAAGTTCAAACTAATTAACGTTCCTAATCCAATTACTATAACCATCTCAAAAAGAACCAAATGAAAACAAACTCAATAACAGCTAAATCCTCATCTATTTTGCGATTCGCCGTTTCATCAAAATGCGAAAGAAGAAAAATAATAAGAATGGAATCGAATCGAAATTAAACACATTCGAAATTCGAACGGATAGTGCTGTGCTAGCGGATTCTTTCAACCGATTCTGTACCATTGTCGATATGAGCTCGAACTTTGATTACTGCCACTGGCTGCTAGAGGTGCTATACACATGCAGTTGGACCATTTAGATCTGTATCATTAACACTAAAAACAGGATGTTAACCATGTTAACTATTCATTTTGAGTTCCCGATATATCGGCGCTGTTGCAAACACCATGATCACGGAAAAACTTAAACGCTTTAATGTTAGTGACCACGACAGTTTAAAACCTGTGTCCGCCTAGGAGGTGATTAATTTTTTCCATCATACTAAATAACTTTTGCAAATTCCTGTTGATTTACCATTTATCTTCGGATTTGCATAAAATGGCACAGTGGGTCACAGGCAAATGTACGAATCCTACGTTCGGGATAAAGCTGCTCGACTTAGCTAAACTGGATGTCTGGCTTGAATAAATTTTAATTAGGTATGAATGTAACTTAGTCACCAAACTTCTTACTACGAACATAATTTATAAGTATCTACTTACTCACTAATCCATATGAAGTTTGTTGTTTGAAATAAATATAATGATTTGATTTGATTCTATTTAACTCTGCAAAACAGTCACAAGTCAAGTAAACGAGACTTGGAGACCGCGAATCAGAAAACGTAGACTGTGAAACGAACTCAATAATGATCTGAAGTTGACAGATACCGATCGGCACCAACTGAATGAATACCGAATAACTGTAGTATGAGTATAGGTATGAAGAACAGTGTGTAAAGTTCTTTGTCCCTCATAGAAAAGAGAGGATTCTCCGAACAGACGGATGTTGTGACAGTGACAGTTGTTGTCGGGTTTTTCTATATCGTCTTTAGTCACGAGTAACTTGTAATAGCGCGATTTAGAATTTTCATGTTAGTTACTCACTGGCACTGTAGTAATTTTTGTAGTGCTGCTACAAGAGCTTCGGGTCGGCAAATACTGCCGTACTAGTGTATTACACCCCTTAAAATCTAGTGTTAGCAATCGAAATCACGTTTGAATTTTTCGATTTGAACGAACTGTTGAAAAGGGAATTTTATGTTTGATTACTTGGTTTTATGAACTGTTAATGGACTGAAAGTGTTTTAATAATAAATCTATGTTATTTATTCCTAGTAAGAGTACTTTTTTCTATTTTTTTTTTTCGTTTGTTTCGTAGGTTTATGTTTGTCCAATAAACTCTAGGTATATTTTACACCATGTTTTTCTTTTAGAGGAAGTTTGAAAGTTGCGCCAGTTACAGAAAATTTGAAAGGGAATCGACTATCGTGGAATGGGCATGTGACGAGGAGAACCGAGTCGCATGGAGTGGGAGAGGTAGAACAAGGAAACAATGGTGAATAGGTTATGTGAGGAATGATTATGACATAAAAAGGAGTAAATGATAGCGTGACAGTTGATAGAGGAGAATGGATGAAAAAAACGTCTTTCGCCGACCCCAAGTACTATGGGACAAAAGGCAAGAAGATGATGACATTCTTTTAACATCCCCGTTGGTTTCGTAGTCGCAACACCACTGTGTTGCGAAACCAACGGGGATGTGCAGCAGTGGCTGAGCGTTGGTCTTGATTTGATTCCTAGGTCGGCCAAAGTGTTGTTGGTGGGTTTTTATTTAAGGAATTACGCAGCTGTCTAGAGTTTAGAAGATCTCCAGTGCCTCAGAAAGCACGATTACCCATTGTTTCTACACCTCATCGTCGTTAGAGTAAATGATTATTCATTTATTTATTTAGGTTTTATGAAAAACTTTAACAAAACAGAATTACAATAGTAGGTACAACTTTCTCTAATAAAAGCACAACTGTGAAGATCTTTTTCGATTTTTGTGTGTAATGAAAACAGTCGTTCATTCATAAAACAGTTCAATGAACTAGTATTTTCAGTTGACATAAGAGAAGTAATTTCATTTTCTGGCGGCGTTACTTGGGTTTAATGGGTGGGCCAAATGTTTGAGTATAAATATTGTGTTAGCTAGTTTAATTTTTTAATCAATTGAAGTGTCTACTTTTATAAAACATTTTGAGTAGATTGAGGTAGATAGAATTGCGCATCTATTTTTAAGCAAACCTTGTGAGGTATGATGGTATGTACAGCTGCACGGCACCGACTCAGAACAAAATTGTGTGTCCTAATAGGGCTTAATATTGTTACGAGCTGGGTATGGGATAAATTAATAACTACCGAAGAAACAACAAATAACTTTAATAAACACAAAACACTTGAAACTCAATTACAAATACACTACTGATCTCTATTCGCTTAGATATCGCACTTCTAGTTCACTTCGATTCGCTTCGTACTGTAGCCAAAATAAGACTGCCTGCTCCCGCAAACACGTCGACTATTTATATGGCGATCGAACGTTCGAGAAATATCCACGACTTCCTAGAATCTTCTAGACAATTCCATAGTGGGTCATTGTCCTTCGAGTAGGTACTTTATGCCCTCGGCGTACGGTCGAAATTACAATGATGTTCTTTTGTAGGTAGTGTTGCGAATTTGTACCTACATCATTCGGGACTTGTTTTACCTACCTACTATTACCTACCTACTTACTAGTAGGTACCTACTACCGTAACTGTAGGTAAGTACGGGTACGACGTAACAATATGCTTCACACGGAGTAAGTTTTACAAAATGATTATCTATTATGGCATTTACTTAGAAAGTGTTTCGAGATTTAACAAAAAAGAAACAATTACTGTCAAATCACTATTCTAAAACCCTACGATTATTGCTTTTAGTGACGTGCGTGTCACAGAATACATCAAAAACTTGGAATATTTACTTTACATTTGAAATTCAATTCTGCAATTGTGTTCAATAAAAAAACAGCGATGGCATTTTATTAGAATAAATAAACGCACCTCAGTGAATTTGAACAATAGCAGTACTTCAGATTTACCGATAGAATAGTAGTTGGAATTAAGGGATTGCTCAAACAGAGGCGAACCCCGCACGGGATATCGGACGAAACACTTTCGCGCGCGGTTGTGTCAACTAACTTGTATCGCGTGACTTTCTACTCATGAATCGTGTGCGTACGCGCAGTGGAATGTTGTTGAATTTAAAGATTTTAATTATGCAGATATTTAGTGTATGACGTCGTATAATTGTGTATAGTAAAAAAAAATTTGTGCACGCAACCATTGTGGAGAAATTCACCAAAACTGATTCCGCTGGGCGAACGTTGTCCTGGCGGAACTTTTTTTAATCCATAGACTAGAAGAAAAGAGATGTATCCAAAAATTAGTGTGTATTTGTGTGTAATTGTGTATGTATGAATAAAACTAGTGCATGCATAAACTTCGGAGAAATTCAAGTTTCCGCTACGCGAACGTTTGGCCATTAGCTAGTTTTCATATAAAGCGCTTACATAGAGAGCTGTAGATTTTTACATACGTTGTTTTGAATTTGTTTATATTTGTTTAAAAAACAGATTTAGAAAAAATCGTAGGGCTTAAAATATAAAAATATAAACGTAAAATACGCTTATTAGGTCTTAGTTCTTAAAGTATGCACTTTGGGGTCTAAATTTTCACGTTTATACAAACCTTGTAAGTGTCTGCAACATGTTGCCAAGTATCAATGATGTTCCGTTAGTAACTAAAGAGTTATAGGACAAATTTACCATGAACAGATCACTGTTTACAAAGCAGTCAAATATCACGACGTTCTGAAAGAATTGCATGGTAATATGTATGTCAATAATTAGTGTATTCATTCAACTATTCTTATGCAAAATTTCATGTCATTAAATTCAGTAATTAAAGAAAAACAATTATAATACTGACGAAGCATCGAAAAAATACATAACCCGACCAAGTTCGGATGGCTACCAAAAAGCGGCCGTGCCATATATCTAAGAAACGTTCTTAACCTTCCAATATAGTATTTATTAATATGGTACAGTTGCGTACACAAGCGTTAGGAAAAAATAAAACAATTGCATTTCTTGAATGAAAAATATTTTTTTAATAATAACGCCACTATCTACGATAAAAACAAATCTTCAATTAACAAGTACTTCTCTATTTAAATATCCGCGTACAAAAATATTTTTAATTACATATAATACTTAATTATGTAATTATAATAACGTTAACAAACGCCTTCAATGACAGCAATAGACTTAAATGTGTTTTAACTAAAATAGATTATGAACTAGCTTTTGCCCGCGACTTCGTTCGCGTGGATGACGAAACTTAGGGTAAGTATAATATTTCGAGCTTCAATAAAAATTAAAATCACATCACATAACTAACCTATTCAGTTGTTTAGATTTGATCAACATTAAAAAAGTGCTTATAAACTAAAACATTGGTATAAAAAAGGTATTTTCAAGAAAATATTCTTAAATGAGTAGCAAATACTGTAAATAACCTCAACATTTCTAAGTAGGTATACCTAGTATTTTCTAGTTTAAATAATAAAATCACAGATTAACAATCACAGATCACATAACTAGACTATTTAGTTGTTTAACGTGGGGTGCGGGGGAACACGTTCACATACATAAGAAAAAAAAAACGATTCAAGAAGTAGTTTTTTTTAAGTTATTAGATTGTTTGATCCACTAAAGTTGCAAAGGGGAACGCTCGTGCATGCCTAGTCTATTGGTTAAATAGTGTAATAAGCTACAATATGATAAATATTTACCTAAACAGTAGTACATACTTACATGTGGTAAATATTTAATTTCCCTAAGGGGTCTATAGTTAGAATCCTGATCCGTGAAATCTTCAATAGAAATTAGCTGTATGAATTTTATTTGTCTTAAATAATATATTTAGATTATATCTCAAGTCTCAAGCGCATACTTAAATAAAGTACCTACGTAAATAGTACCTACTTTCTGTCATAGTCAAATACATTTAAAAAAGTAGGTGTACAAAAATAAATGACCTATAAATTATATCGAAACAACAATTGTGTTATCACCTATACCAATTCAATACCGGTATTATACTGTAAATTTTGGGATGTTACCTAAATATATTGCACGGCCGCTTTTTTGTAGCCATCCGAACTTGGTCGGGTTATGTAGGTTTTCGATGCTTCGTCAGTATTATAATTGTTTTTCTTTAATTACTGAATTTGATGACATGAAATTTTGCATAAGAATAGTTGAATGAATACACTAATTATTGACATACATATTACCATGCAATTCCTTCAGAACGTCGTGATATTTGACTGCTTTGTAAACAGTGATCTGTTCATGGTAAATTTGTCCTATAACTCTTTAGTTACTAACGGAACATCATTGATACTTGGCAACATGTTGCAGACACTTACAAGGTTTGTATAAACGTGAAAATCTAGACCCCAAAGTGCATACTTTAAGAACTAAGACCTAATAAGCGTATTTTACGTTTATATTTTTATCTTTTAAGCCCTACGATTTTTTCTAAATCTGTTTTTTAAACAAATATAAACAAATTCAAAACAACGTATGTAAAAATCTACAGCTCTCTATGTAAGCGCTTTATATGAAAACTAGCTAATGGCCAAACGTTCGCGTAGCGGAAACTTGAATTTCTCCGAAGTTTATGCATGCACTAGTTTTATTCAAACATACACAATTACACACAAATACACACAAATTTTTGGACACATCTCTTTTCTTCTAAAGTCTATGGATTAAAAAAAGTTCCGCCAGGACAACGTTCGCCCAGCGGAATCAGTTTTTGGTGAATTTCTCCACAATGGTTGCGTGCACAATTTTTTTTTTACTATACACAATTATATGTCTATTGCAGTATGGAGTTTCATTAATTCAGATCCAGCCTGTCGCTTTGCTGTGCCCTCCTAGTTTGCCAGTTCCCCAGTCGCTCTAAGCAGAGGCTCGTACCCCACAGGAGGTGCCGTTAGCGTGTAGTTGCTTAGTTTGTGAGTTTTTGTCCTGGCTGGAGGCCTTACACTCAAGGGGGTGTGGTTGAGTGCCAGATAGTCCGGTTAAGCTGACGACAAGCCAACAAAGGTTTACCTGCGACATGCCATTTACAAAAAAAAAATGAGTTTCATAGATGAATCCTGTACGGCTCGTGTTGATCCCTTGCACTGTTTTTAAATATCTGTATTGACCTTTGAACTATTAAACTTTGAACTAAGCGCGTCTATTGTTCGCTCTTAGTCGCATCCCGCTCGGCATTCGCCTCGGTTGAAGCTGTGCTTTATTATTATAATATCCTCGCCTGTCTGTCTGTGAACTGTTCCACGCAATTGCTCCCATACTTTTGTTTTTGGTTTGTAGAATAATCTACAAACATGAAGGCGTTGACTGCACACTCGTTCTATGTACTGAGCAATTCTTTGCGACAGTTTATGTTTTTTTTGAGGTATAGTTTTTTGTTGTTATTGTTTTTGTGTACAGTGTAACTAAATGAAAGACCATTACCGTTAAGTTTTCGCCAGTTATGTTTGTAACTCCCAATTATTAGGGGGCGAGCCCATTGCCATCAACCGGGCACAAATCCAGAGTCCGTAGCTGCTGCTGAGAAATTCCTGATGGAAAAACCCAATAACAATTTGCCCGACCTGGGAATCGAACCAAGGACCCCATGCTCAGCAGTTGCGTTTGCAATCACTAGACCAACGAGGATTTGCTTTAAAATTATATGTATAATCAGCTTATAATGCTCCCATTTCTTGAACACAGGCCTCCTCTTTGTTGGGCTATGGGCTAGCTCGCCGTTCGTCCGTCTCATGACGACAGGCCGTGTCGACGGCGCGTTCGTGTTCCACGCGCGCCTCAAAGAGAGTCAGCAAAAAAGAAGGGGTCCGCAAGGACCGATGCCTGCCGGGGTTGCGGGACTGTTCGAAAGAGATACCGTGGCCCCGGAACACAAAGGGCGATGAAGGAACATGGATGGGTTTTAGTCAGTAAAAGTCTGACACTCTCTCCTGCTCCGCCCAGAGCGGGAGAAGTCATTTAATGATACACATACGAAAAAAAAAACATGATCTTCTGTCAAACGACGTTTAATTCGGGAAGGAATCATCCCAGAATCTAATCACATACGCGGATTATATTGTTATGCAAAGGATTGCAATGCTATTAGCATGCCAACGCAGCTAATACATAATGCATATAGTAATCTCTAATGTAACAGGTGCTAGGTATTATAATAATTCAGTTGGCGTCTATCTTCGTCTGTTTATAGCATCTGGTACGGTGAATACGCATAATAGGTGTAAAGCGTACAGATCGGGTTAGAAACACCACCCTGCATTCCATAGCTCAGGTTGCTGATGTCCGGCGCGTTAGTGTTCCACGCGCGCCTCAAAGAGATGTCAGCAAAAGGAAGGGGTCCGCAAGGGCCGATGCCTGCCAGGGCTGCGGGACTGTTCGAAAGAGATACCGTGGCCCCGGAACACAAAGGGCGATGAAGAAACATGGATGGGTTTTAGTCAGTAAAAGTCTGACACTCCCTCCTGCTCCGTCCAGAGTGGGAGGAGACAATTGATGATATCCAATCGGAAAAAAAAGAAAGGTTGCAGATGTCGGAGAAAAAACAAGCCAAGCTAAAGGAGTGCGCAGGCCAAGTAGCGTGAATGTACCCGGAGAGGTGGGCAGAGATATCACAAAAGATCTCTATCTTGTGTAATATCTGAAACCTCTCTAGGTTTGGAAGGAGAAAGGCGAGGCCTTTTCCCAGCAGTGGGACACATGGCAGGTTAAGAAAAAAAATGGTAAATACAAAACTGTAAACACTGGCTTTTGAATTCAGCTTTGACCGTGTGTAGGTCAGTTTTCCAACGGTAATCTGGGATTAATATAGATGACCTAGGTTTTTCTTACGTAAGTGCCTATCATCGAAATCGGTTCATATATGAAAAGGTAACTAACATATAGACAGACATAGTTATTTGGCATTTACAATACTAGTTTGTGTTAATTTTAGTACTGGTAAAAACCGGCCAAGAGCGAGTCGAACTCGCACACCGAGGGTTCCGCAGAAACTTTATTGAATGAAAGGTAAATTGCGGTTTACGATTTATGACGTATTAAAAAAAAACTATTTCCTAGATTACATGCCTCGTCGCTCTAGTGCCATTAGGCCCAAATGGGCACAAATTCAGGGCATTAACCAATGGCAATAGGCTTGCCCCCTAAACATGGGACTTAAGCATAATCGGCGAAATGTGGGTGTACTATTTATTAGATCACCTCTGCCTAAATATTCGTGGATTACAAGCGTGATGTTATGTTATGTTTGAAAAAATTTTAAAAATCCCAATTCTAATAATCCCAAAAACACTCAATAGCTATAACTCCATTATATGAAAGCAACACGATTTCAACGAAAATTTTCGTAAACAAAGAACGAACAAAATGTCACAAACAGCGAGATATTTCACAAAATATGAAACAAATTGAGGAAGTCGCGTCAAACTTGTTCAATAAATCGAATCAGTTAATTGAGGTGTTAAATAGAATGGATTTCGTAACCCCCAGACGGTTTTCATTAATCCTAACTGTATTTATTTGTTTACTGGCTTTTTGGATGGCGAGCATTTCGCCCATTGCATTGCAGTGAGTGACGTAGCCGTGTGGTATCCGGCAGAGTAGAATAGAACCAACCCGTTACACTCACGGGTGTCGTATAAGGCGACTAATGTCTGAAGCAGAACACCTTGCGCCTCCGTAGACCAGAGAATGGGCAGCAGCGTTTTCTGTTAGTCTTTCATCACTGCGATCTCCAATCCGCTTGCCGAGCGTGGAGATTACGCCAAATTCCTCCCATCATGGGAGAGGCTTATGTCCAGCAGTGGACGTTATGGGCTGTCGTAATGGTACGTTATACTCGTAATATTAAGAATGTCAGTGATTTATCAAATGAAAATAAGAAAATGTCAACGTAAATCTACTCATACACAGACTGCACTATGCACTTTATTAAACTACGTATTTCCGAGTGAGCACGAACTTTGTGTAACAGGGTGTCTTCCCATAGAGGCAAAGCTTATTACTAACTTTTATAGGGTCGCGCTTGTATAAGGCATATTATTCGACTATAGGATAATTCCTGAAGTGCATAATTTACCTGTACGTCACAAAAATCAATTCCAATGTGTTAAATTAACATTTCAAAAGAGAAAATCAATAGTCATCATCAACATTATCATCAGCCTATTAATGTTCCCACTGCTGGACACAGGCCTCCTCTCTATGAGAGGGAATGGGCTTTAATCCCCCACGCGGGCCCAGTGCGGATTGGTAGATGTCACATGTCTTCGAATATTTTGGTTCTAGGTCAACGGGAACTACCTAATAGGTTTTCGACCCAAAACCTATTGGGTACTTCCGGTTGACCTAGAATTGTCAATTTTGGTCAAAAGCAAGGTATTATAGCACAAGTAAAGGGAAAAGTCCGAAAAATAAAAAAAAGTTGAAAATAAAGGTAAATTTTGGTACTTACAAGTTTTCGCGAAAATCTAAATTTGCCCATATCTTTTTATTGTGTAGACTCAGGACCTTGATTTTTATACACCTAATAGGGACTATAGACTTCAGTATTTAGTATAAATTTAAATTTCCTAGGTCCACCCATTCCTGAGGAAATTGGTGGTGACAGACAGACAGACAGACAGACGGACAAGTGATCTTATAAGGGTTCCGTTTTATCCTTTTGAGGTACGGAACCCAAAAAAATTACGAGATTTCGAGATTTAACTAAAGCTGAAACATGAAAACAAAATCACCATCTTCCTGCAGTTGTCCCATGTTACCTACATCGGAAAACGCTTGTTTCTTCCATTAGGAGAATGCGCCGTCACGCTGTCATATACGAGTAACAAGAAAACAAAGTATAAATGTTTAATTTTGTGAACCAGCTTTTGCTACAATAAGCACTTTGCAAATAAACATAGCTCATTAAGCTCTTTGTGTATACACACAAGGTTCAGATCATGCAATCTAAAAAAAACATCTGTAAACAAAGAAAATGGCTACAAAATATGAAAATTGTTGAGCCTTTTGCACGGCAGTGTGTAGAATTGAAACGCTACGGACTTTTCGGATAATGACCAGTTTTCGCTTTCGAACCGAACAATAATCGAACTCGTATTAAATAAAGCTATTAAAAGTTTCCCCAGCAGGATCCGGTTGGAGCCCGTTGGATATTTTTGGGATCTAAATAATGTAAACATAGAGTGTACAGTGTAGTAAGGTTGTATGTGTTGGACAGAGGTCAGTCATCTATCGTTTCTTTGACGTTCAAACCGCTTTGCTTTATTCCACTAGCAAATTTTTAAAACATTACGGACAAATCCATACCTTACAGTACCCTGGGATTGGTGACGTCAGCAAATTACTTTCAAAAGTTGCTACGTAAACCCGATTTCAGGCCTTACTGGTTTGTCCTAGACGACACCGATTTATTGGTTTATCGTAACTGGTATACACTTATCCAAATAAAGCAATTACAATGCCCAACTTTGATGTGGAGGCACCGCTTGCTACGTTAGCTCGGCTCGCGCGTGGTTGATCACAGTTCTAACTTAACCTAACTCATTTAGTCAGGGTGCCCTATGATCGTCATTTTGTGATGAGCCCTAGTTTGGCCTAGGACAAATTAGTTTTACCTTTAATCGGGTTTGGCCTTTAACGTTTACATATTAGTGCTCTTGACTGTACAACGCAGTATAACATGAGTTTGCACAGTTTGTCAGGATGCTTCCATTTTCCTGAACTGCTGCAAATTGAAAAGCCATTTCTCGAACCAAAATACTGACTTTAAACGATGCCATTTTATGGTCGTTAGATGAAATATTTTTTCTGGTTCTCCCGCCGTTCCGTGCGACCTCGTTTAAAAACCTATCAAGCTTTTGAAATATAAGCGAAACAGTGCGGTGTCAGTTTTTTTATAGGTATTCCATCCAGCGCAGAGCACATGAAAATTCCACACCTAAAGTATTCCACATTGCGTACAGCTAACTGTACCCAATGTGGAATACTTTAGGTGCAATGCAATGTCCGTCTCTAAAGACGGACATATAACAATTTTTTGGGAGATCGCTAAAATCGTAATTTTTGACAAATATGGAACTAGGCTTGGATAAACTCAAGGTATATAGTATTTATTTTAACAATTCTGTCTGTACATACAAGTTCAACAATAGCAAACAGCATCATTCTCCTGCCCTTATTCCAATTTATTTGGGTTCGGTGCAGCATTTCTTCTTTCTTACTTCTCTAATACTCTATTTTGTAAAAATATTCTGATTTAAAAGAGTGTCCATGGAGTTTTTTGCCCGTGCTTCGGTCTACGCTAGGGAATGGGCAACTACAGTACTTTCACAGTTTTTATGTCTTGTGACTGGGACTGTAGCTACATTTAATTTTCATCTTTGTCTGGCCTACTTGAAATAAATGCTTTGATTTTGATTTTTGACTCGTCATCTATCAATATATACACCTCCTTTCTTGCCATACCATCCTTTACATGGTTAACATCTCTTATAACTTTTGCATGCTCAATTTATATATGCGCTGGATGGAATAGCTCTTTTTTTAACTATTTGCAATTCCGAAGTACGTATTGTTTTGAATATTGATATTTTTTTGTGTTATGTACAATTTTGACACATAAAAGGATTGGGCCTTTGAATAATAGAACCAGGAGTTAACTTGGAAATCACAATGATTGAAGATTATTGTGGAGACCTGAAAGGCAGTTTGCATTTTTAGCAGATGAGCGTTTTTCGATAATTTTACATATTTTTCTGTAAATATTTAGTTTGTATTCAAAACGTTTGCATCCTATGTAACACGAGGCGAACCTATTCCTATTACCATCAACCGGGCACAACTCCCGAGTCTTACCTGCTTCTGAAGAATTCCTGATGAAAAAACCCAATATCACTTTACCCGGCCTGAGAATCGTATCTAAACAGTCATGCTCAACAGTAGTGTTTGCGACTAGAACACCTAAACTATATAGACAGACTAATCTTTATGGCACCTGTAGACAGGCTTATCTTTATGTCAGCTGCAGACAGGCTAATCTTTATGATAGCTATAGACAGACTAATCTTTATGTCAGCTGCAGACAGACTATCTTTATGATAGCTATAGACAGACTAATCTTTATGTCAGCTGCAGACAGGCTAATCTTTATGTCAGCTGCAGACCGGCTAATCTTTATGTCAGCTGCAGACAGACTATCTTTATGATAGCTATAGACAGACTAATCTTTATGTCAGCTGCAGACAGGCTAATCTTTATGTCAGCTGCAGACAGGCTAATCTTTATGTCAGCTGCAGACAGACTATCTTTATGATAGCTATAGACAGACTAATATTTATGTCAGCTGCAGACAGGCTAATCTTTATGTCAGCTGCAGACAGACTATCTTTATGATAGCTATAGACAGACTAATCTTTATGTCAGCTGCAGACAGGCTAATCTATATGGCGGCTGTAGACAGGCTAATTTTTATGATAGCTATAGACAGACTAATCTTTATGGCAGCTGCAGACAGGCTAATCTTTATGATAGCTATAGACAGACTAATCTATATGGCGGCTGCAGACAGGCTAATCTTTATGATAGCTATAGACAGACTAATCTTTATGGCGGCTGTAGACAGGCTAATCTTTATGATAGCTATAGACAGACTAATCTTTATGGCAGCTGCAGACAGGCTAATCTTTATGATAGCTATAGACAGACTAATCTATATGGCGGCTGCAGACAGGCTAATCTTTATGATAGCTATAGACAGACTAATCTTTATGGCAGCTGCAGACAGGCTAATCTTTATGATAGCTATAGACAGACTAATCTTTATGGCAGCTGTCGACAGGCTAATCTTTATGATAGCTATAGACAGACTAATCTATATGGCGGCTGTAGACAGGCTAATTTTTATGATAGCTATAGACAGACTAATCTTTATGGCAGCTGCAGACAGGCTAATCTTTATGATAGCTATAGACAGACTAATCTATATGGCGGCTGCAGACAGGCTAATCTTTATGATAGCTATAGACAGACTAATCTTTATGCTGATGCAGACAGGCTAATCTTTATGATAGCTATAGACAGACTAATCTTTATGCTGATGCAGACAGGCTAATCTTTATGATAGCTATAGACAGACTAATCTTTATGCTGATGCAGACAGGTTAATCTGTATGACAGTTACAGACAGGTTAATCTTAATGGCAGCTGCAGACATGCTAATATTTATGGCAGCTGCAGACAGACTAACCTTTATGACAGCTGTAGACAGGCTAATTTTTGTGGCAGCTGTCGATAAGCTAATGTTTATGTTCAATTTACTCCAGTTACATTTTAGCTACTACAACAACCTAAACAAACTTGCTTGCAAACTCCACTTTTAACTAACTTGTGTGTTAAATGGAAACGGAGCTCAACATTCAATATCCTTAACTTAAATTCTAAAATTTAATATATTAATTTCCTTAACATTTCAACAACTTCTGATATTTGATTTTGTTGACTTCCACCATCACAACGGTTCACTCGAGTTACCGTTTTCAGCGAATGCTTAGAAACGACAAAGTCAGAAGTGAGGCTTGGGTCGCATCGAAAGCTAAGGCGATAAGGTAATTATCGACTATTTGAATACACCCAGACTGATTATTAATCCTTACGATTGCCGCTTCATTTTCAGACGGATATTATGTGGTTGCTCTTTTTATAAAAAAAAGGTGGCTCTTGATGGTGAAAATTACAAGCCCTGGGATTAAGTCATTTCAAAATTTAATAGTTTATTCTGTATTTTCTTTAGTTAATTCAGTCTAAATACGAAAGATCTCATCAGGTGAGAATCTGATATCTGATGAAACTTTATAGATCTTCTTAATCTTTGTGTTATAAACACATACATCCATAACATCACGCCTGTTGTCCCCAAAGGGTTAGGCAGAGGTGTGTCTAATAGTACATACACATTTCACTAGTTATCTCTCACGTAACAGGGAGTGAGTCTATTGCTATCAACCGGGCACAAGTCCAGACTCCATGGCTGCTACTGAGAAATTGTTGATGAATTAACACAACAACAATTTGCTGAATCGGAAGTAGAACCCAATACAAATGTTAAGCTTATGAGTATATGGACGACCCGAATGGCACAGTGGTAGTGGGGCTGCCTTACGTTCTTAGGGTCCCGGGTTCGAATCCCGGTTGGAGCAAATGTTTGTGTGATGAGCATGGATATTTGTTTCCGAGTCATGGATGTTTATATGAATAATAAGTATCTATTTACAAACAAAAAATATCTATGTAGTATATCAACTATCTAGTGTCCACGACACAAGCCTCGTTGCTAAGTGTGGCACTAGATGGCGCTGTGTGTTAATGTCCAGGGATATTTATTTATTTATATGGAAGATGAATGTTCCACATAAAATAAGTATAAAGTAGCGTGTCAGATTACTATTCTATTGATACTGATACTAGGTTAAACAAATCAAGATCGCGGATCAAATATACAATCATGCGTGCTACCGTTCGGGTCGGTGACAGCTCGTCCATAGAGCATCCAGTGTTGCCAACTCTTGAGTGGCGAAAAGATATCATGATATCATATCATATCATATAATATCAGATATCAAGTAAGTCATAATCATAATCATCATTCAATTCATTTGAGCTCGGCGCAACATGTCTTCTTCTTCCATACCTCTGTATTACTCAATGTTGTCGATTCTATTGTGCACAAACTAAACTTAATTTAGGCTATTGTTTTTCTCTCTAATAAAACGAGAAAGAGACGGACGTAATTTAGAGCTGTCAAATTTAGCTGGAACTAATATTTCCATACAAATGAAGGGTGCACGTAAAAACATGTCGACTAAAACCACGGTGAAGCGCAAGGCATAAACTAGTTTGACATCTCTAACTTAGTTCATAGCTAAAGCCGTCCTTTTCTCGCACTGCCTTTTAGTAAAAGATAGCAATAGCCTAAATTAAGTTTAGTTCGTGCACAAGGGAATCGACAACATTGTTGTTAAAATTAGTAGAAATACGAAACGCTTCAAAAGCGACTGCCATTTGTCCAAACCCTCTTTAACGCTCCGCTTTCTATGTTACATTACCATGAGTTGCGCAATAATTACGCAAAAGTTGAAGTTGAATATTTCTTCGAATTTCAAACGCTTTGATGTTTTTTTCAGGAAATCGACCGGTATTTGAGCTTGCTTAAATGCACTTGAATTAAGCGAATACCGGAACTAACTTGGAAAGAATGTGCTAATTATGTTATTCTAGGATGTGGAGTATGAGTTTTTTAATTATATTTGGCTTTAGAAACGAAGGTTAGACCGCTTGGCGTAGGTAGATTGTCGATCTTTCTAATCATCTGCATAGGTTTTCCCAAATTTATGGGGGTCGGCTTGAAGTCTTACCGCATGCTGCTAAATACCAGTATTTTACATGGAGCGATTAGCTATCTGACCTCCACAACCCCGTTAGTACTGATACTAATTTGGCACTAATAAGACTGGTTTTCAGTTTTCGGGCCACTGAACAACTGTAACGACTGTCAAAGATCAACAAATGACAGCCGGGACCAACGGCTTAATGTGCTTTCCGAGGCACGGAGGAAACTCGGTATGTAATGATGGTCCATAGACCAACCTTGGTAAGCGCGGCTTAACCTGAAGGTTAATCGGAACGGCTGTTATTATTTAGCCACGAGCGATTTAGTCGATCTTTGTAGTGTGGCTGGTTTTCACTGACAAAGAGTAGCCAAAGATCGAGTTTTTCTGACCCATGACATGACACACTATTATATGCTAAATAGAGAGCTATGGCAAAACACAATTGGATATTTAAGGCGGTTTATACACGATACCGATCGTCCCCACGGTCAGGTGGTGAAGCGGATCTTACGTCGGCGTCGCATTGGCTTGTATGAAATCCGTTGATGCCTAAAACGCTAAGCGCGCGAAGGAAGGAAAGGAGGTCTCCGAAAGAATTATTTATACTGATCTAGCTTTTATTGGATATTTTTTATTGGACATAGATTAGATAGATTTTATTCCTCAGTTTAGTAATTGCTTAAAGTTAGAACTGTAAAAAGTTCTTAAATTCTTAGATTTCCATTCTATTGCACAAAAATGTTTGCAAGTAATACTTAAACGCAAACTACTAAAAGTAATTAACTTGACTTTAGCTTGACAATCAAATCGAAATTCAAATCTTTTCAAGCTTTTTCTCACATCATCTGCTGTACTAACTTAGTTTATAAACTTCCCATTGTTCAGCTAGGTACAGCATAGGTATATCCGGTAACACGTCTCTTCAAGATAATTCTATCTTTCTTTGTTCTCACAGCGGGGTTGTCTTCTCATTAGCAAGACGCAGTTCCTTAATGAGGGTGAATGCACATTTATATTATTCCTGTTAGACCCTCTAACTAGGATAATAGGCTTACACAGAGAAAGGATGGTTATACGAGTAGAGGAGGACCAAATAAACGATAGGTGGACTGTATGAAGGATGATATTGCAAGAAAGGAGCTGTCTGATGAGATGACGAGTGGTGGGTAAATTCACAAATTTATAAGACGATTTTGAAAAATTATTTTATTTAGAGAAATGGGGAGTTATTTTTTAGTGGACTGTATGGAGGATTCTGATTATCGTCTTGGGGAATCAAAATGACACGAACAGGCGACAATAGATTAAGAGGAGGTGGAAAATTATGGCTCACCTACCTTGTTTTGGACCACGTAGCGGCTTCGATGGCGTGGCCGGTAGAATGACGATGCCGGCGATTGATGAAAACACTGGTTGTGAGTGTCTTCTGGTGCACCAGGTCGCGGATGGCCCCGGGGCCACTGTTTGGATATCACGATTCCGGCGGAAGGCAGTTTGACCTGCAGGCTGCGTATACGCAGCGCGGTCGTGATGCGAACGTTTTGCTGTCTTGAAGTGGAGTCTTTATATTGCGGTTTGCGATAGCGGGATATCCGACGCGGCGCGAGATCAGTAAGATACCAGCGCAGCGCGGTGCGGTAAACGTACGGTGCGGCGCAATGCAGCCACACTCGACGGAAGTCTTATACGAACTTGACTCTCGCCTCGATGAATTCGGCAGGCAACCGCAAAAAAGGAGGGAAAGAGATGGGCATAAATCGTCGCCTGTTCCTATGATCTACGTCATGTGAAAGGATCAATTGATGAGTAGAAAAGTTACGAGATGGCGTCACCAACGAGTAATAGAAAAGTATGGAAGAAGAAGACATTGTAGCGCCAACCTCAGATAAATTGGGTTTTTTTTCTCAAATTTATAGGGTTCGTCTTCCAGGTTTACCAGATGCAGCTGAATACCAGTATTTTACATCGAGTAACTGCCTATCTGATCTTCACAACCCAGTGAGTACTGGGTTATATGGTACACCTTAGTAAGACTGGTTGTCAGACTTTCGGGCCACTAACTACCTGTAACGGCTGTCAGAGATCTACAAATTACAGCCTGGACCAATGGCTTAACGTGCTTTCCGAGGCACGGAGGAAACTTGGTATGTAATGATGGTCACTTATCCACAGACCGAGCTCGACAAAAGCGGTTTTACCTTCAAGGATCGACCCATGAGGCTGTTACTATTTAGCCATAGGCTCCTCACGAGCTCGCGAGCTTTTATGTAGTAAGTACAGAATTGATTGATAAAATTTTGTCGTAGTAGTATTTTACTCGTATGCCCAGGTTTTAGGCTCTCTATTAAAACCATTACAGATATTTTATCATACTTTAAAGAGCAAAGAATGATCATTTCTCATAATTAAATTACAGTATTTGAAACAATGTACCCGAAAGGCGCAGTCTTACTGAGGCTGCCTTACGTTCTTAGGGTCCCGGGTTCGAATCCCGGTAGAAGCAAATGTTTGTGTGATGAGCATGGACATTTTTTTCCGAGTCATGGATGTTTATATGTATAGTAAGTATGTATTTACAAACAAAAAGTATCTATGTAGTTTATCAACTATCTGGGGTCCACGACACAAGCCTCGTTACTTAGCGTGGCACTAGATGGCGCTGTGTGTAATGTCCAGCGATATTTATTATTTAATGTTTTCAACTTACCCTTTCTTCATGAAAATAGAAATGACGCAACACACCCTTAACTACTTTGCTAAGTGAACCCTTAATCATTTTACCATTCTACCCATAATGTAACGAACCCTCGCTAATCTTAAAGACACATGCTAACTCAACCAATCAGGAGAAACTCCTGTTGAACCAAATCGAACGTTGACCTAGAAAGAATAGGGTACAAAGTAATATTATAAATTCGAAAGATACTTTGTCTGTCTGTTACCTTTTTAAACATTACTTATATTAATTTATTAGTCTACACCGTTTAAACGGACCCATCACGAAGCCGTCAACCAAGCATTTTGTACATCAAATTAAGTAACTCTACGTAAAAATGATAGGTGGAAAAAGACTTTTTTTTGTATGGTCTCTATGTGGTGCATTCAAATATGGTGCTGATGGATGCATTGAATGGTATGGGGGTCGTGGAGGTAAAGTTAAAAATTAGTATTTTAAAAAAAACCTTGTGGAACTTTAACCCGAATATCTCCATAACAAGAAGGTTCCCAGGTATGGTACAGAACAAAAAAAAATAACAATGACGGGAAGAATATGTGCCGTTTTTACACCCGTCATAACGTTCACGCTGCTGGAAAACCAGCCTTCGCGCTAAAGAAGGGAGAGGGACTATAATCCAGAACCCTGGCCCGGGGGATTTTGGTAGATGTCACGTGTCTTCGTATTTTGGTTCTAGGACGGTTTTCCCTCAAAGAGATTTCTTAAAATGCAATGGTAAAGACCATAGAGACAGACTCGGTGGAGTGACGGTCTTCGCTGATTGACTGGTGGCAACTGAATGAGAGTTTCTTAGAATCAAGTTGAGTGGCGTGCGATTGAGGAGGCCTATGTCCAGCAGTGGACTGCTGTAGACTGATGATGAAGAGCATTACCTGGGTAATGAACATAAAATACTTTTTATTTCAGTACTCCGTTCTTGTGGCATTATTTCCAACCACCAAGCGGGCGAAACCGCGGGAAAAAAGCTAGTACAATATTATATAGCAAACGGAACGGTGCCGACTTTACCGGGTCATGGAATTAATAGAATAAGGCACCCATATATCACCATATAATGTAGGGTCAGCGATGAGCTATATTATTTGATCGGTAAATTGATATGTTTGGTCAGCATCTTTGTTTCCTTGGTTATTTGTTTAATTTTGTTTTATATCGTCAATTATAGAGTACATAATATGAGTATAAAATATGTCCCTGGATAATAAAGGTACAGGTCATAAATCATCTTGGTTTAAAAAAAGCTATATCAAATCAAAATACTTTCTTTATAAACTAAGATCAGGTCAATATTGCCTACCGATTACTCTGAGATGAAACAGCCGAAACAAACTCAGGGTTTACAGTTTCTTAGATAGTCTTCAAGTAGTCAGTAATAGAAATTAACATTGATCACCACGTTTGTTCAAGCAATTTAAGTAATAACAAATTAAAAACCGTAGGCATCATAATACAACATCAAGCCTGTAATCCCCAAAGCGTTAGGCAGAGGTGTGCCTAACGTACACCTACATTTAACTAGTTATGTCTAAGTCCCATATAAAATAAAATAAAATAAAAAAAAGCCTTTAATTCTACCATAAATACACAGAACATATAAACTTAATTAATCGTAATTGTAACAAATCGTATTAGCATTATATTTTTAACATTACATGAGTTATCAACCATACAATATCAACATTACATTACATTATTGTCATTACATTACATTATTAACATTACATTAATTCCATAACTTTCATTCATACATTCATTTCATTAAGTACATCAATTTAATAACATTACATACCATCCATTAAAAAATACATTACATCAATTTAATAACATTACATTCTTTTTATTTTGTGACATTCATTTTAATCACACTAATTTAATTACATTCATGCATATTTTTTTTTTTTACTTTCTTTTATGGAAGTCGCCTTTGCGGCGTAGGCCTCCCCCAGTTTTCTCCATTATTCCCTATCTCTAGCTTGTCTCCTCCAGTCAGGTCCACATCTTTCTTTAAATACATCTTCCCAGCGCTTTCGCGGCCTTCCTTGCTTCCTTTTTCTATCTCTAGGCACCCCAAGTCACCCCCTAAGTCCCATATAATAGAGGGCAATCCTATTGCCATCAACCGGGCACAAATCCAGACTCCGTGGCTGCTACTGAGAAATTTCTGATGGAAAAACCCAATAACACTTTGCCCGACCTGGGAATCGAACCCAGGACCGCATGCTCAGCAGTCGCACTTGCGCCACTTGACCAATGAGGCTACTGTCGCCACGTAAACAGTATCATAAAGAAGATTACCAATATGCAGCGACTCCATAAAGTAAAATTCTTATATCTCTAGTTTTTAGGCAGTACCTGAGTTAAAATCTTGTAAGGAGGCTTTGCTCAAAAAGAATTTCCAGTTATTTAAAACATGTCATAACTTCAACATCGTCTGTTTCTATTTTGTAAACAATTAAAATTAAAGTACAGATAGCCCCTCAGTAAAATAATTCACAAAGATTTCAAAACACAATTTAGCTTGTTTATTAAAACATAAATAAATTCCTGAAAACCCCAAAATTCTTTACAAAACTGAAGAAACTTCTTGGAAATATTATCGTTAGCAAAAACTATGGCTGAAAGTTGGCTAAGAGCCACTTGTAAAGACTTGCGAACAATGTGTTTGCGTACCAAGCAAACTTGTGGAGTTAAGATGGCGACCGGAAGTTTGACGGGAGCAAACATGGCCGCTATCGTTTCCGGTTTAATTATTGACATGGTGATTGATGCTGCTGGAAGTTGGGGGATGTGTTCTTTTTTTTTTTACTTGTTAACAGTCTTTTGTTTTTCGATATGTAAAGTTTTGTGACTGAAAAGTTGTGTGGTAGTCGGTTGTCGTGGTATTGGGCATGTGATGCGGAAAAATGAGGAAAATTTTGTGAGGAAAGTTTTGCGTATGAATTCGGATGGGTATAAGAGTGGAGAAAGACCAAAGAAACGATGGATGGACTGTGTCAAGGATGACATGGCATGAAAGGAGGTGTCTGATGAGATGACCAGTAACAGAGAAGTATGGAAGAAAAAGACATGCTGCGCCGACCCCAAATGAATTGGGATAAGGGCAGAAATATTATGACAGAGACTCTTTGTTTTGCTTCAACCCATAATACCTTCAGAGTTTCGCTTACTAATTTAACTCTGACATGTATTTAGAATTAAATCTTCGTGGTCACAACTTGAGGTGAATCTTCGGACCTAGGCAATTAGATCTATGCTACCTGGAAAGTTTTAACCACTTTGCCCGACCGAACCCAAAGTCTCACGCTCAGTAGTCGCGCTTACTAGACTAATGAGGTAGTCCCACTGGCTAACTAGCATAGCTTTGTCAAATTACCAAAAAAAAAAACAGGTAGCCTACACATATCGTTAAACCTGTAATCTCTAAAGGGTTGAGTTATTTTAAAAAAATACCTACTAACTACAATAGAAGATGAGAAACAGAATATCAATAAAAGAAAACCTAATATAATAGAGCACTACTCTCTAAATCTTTTTCTAGTAAAAACTTGTTACACAAAGACGTAATTAACGAGCAAACATTTTTAACCTAGAGGCTGTAGTTGGTGCCAGTTAAGATAAGAATAGCGGTCATTGACCCACCTACATTTATTTAACTTCATAACTTTGAAAACCAAAAATAAGCCTGTTCAAGTCTGGAATCATCTTCTATCGTGATCTTCAACACTTTTTGTAATGAAAAACGGTACATGGTGTATTTGTTTTAGTTCGTACGAAGAGATATTAGGGAAAGGGCAATGACCGCTATTCTCATCTTAACTGGCACCATCTATAGACACAAATTCTTCTGAAAAACTTTACTTTATGTCTATCTCAAGATGAAATGATTTCGAGGCAGTTTTTACCACCATTAAGAGAATTTGTTCTAAAAGGTTCATGTGTATTACTAAATTAATATAAAGTTTACACAACATATTAATATTATCGTCATCTGCCTAGCCATTTCCGAACTATGTTATATTTTTTTATTGTTGTTATTCAGCTGCATCCGGTAAGACTGAAAACTGACCCTCCGTTTTCAGTCTTACCGGATGCAGCTGAATACCAGTATTATACATGGAGCGACTGCCGGATAGGCAGTCGCTCCATGTATAATACTGGTAATATAATAATAATACTGGTAATTGGTGGTAATAATACTGGTAATACCTCCACAATCCAGTTAGTACTGGGCAATACGATACACCTTAGTAAGACTGGTTGTCAGATTTTCAGGCCATTGACTATCTGTAACTACTGTCAAAGATCTACAAATGACCAGCCGGGACCAACAGCCTAACGTGCTTTCCGAGGCACGGAGGAAAACTTTGTATGTAATGGATGGTCACAGGTCACACATCCATGAATCGACCCATGCAAGCACTTTCACTCCATTACAACTGAGGAAGTGATGCAGTATTTGAAAGTGTAGACCAACTGGACTCTGAGGGTCTAAAGGTTGGAACCGCACCACAACACCTGCATGAAGGAGGACTTTTGGCCGAAGGGTGTCGTTTATCGACGTTTCCGAGGGCGGTTACGCGACACCACGCAGCGAAACACGACGCCGACAACATTGCGTGTATAGTTTTAGTCTCTGGTTTAAAATATGTAATATTATATTATTGTTGTTAGATATTATTTTGTGTATTTTATCTATGGGTCTTAGTTGCCTGATAATAAAATTATTATTATTATTACTATACAAGATGGAAGGGATACGACGCTTAAAGCTACGTATTACATACATACATTGAACATCATTCTGAACGGCCCGCATAGAAATTTTTCAGAGGTAATAAAATGCTGTTCCATACATTTTGACCGTGTAGTTATTGCAGTTTTGTGCTAAACAGCTGTTTTCTTTTAAAAATCGACGGAAAACGACGGTGTTTCTATGTGGTGGAGTTCGAAATGATGAACTGAATACGTTGTACAGGCGGCTGCAGTACTTTCTCAAGTTATTATGCCTTGTGACTGGGACTGTAGCTTTGTTTTTTTTTGTATTTTTGTCATTCAAAAGTGCCGTAATTGTCTAATTGAAATAAATGCCTTGAGTTTGAGTGGAAACCGTTTTAGCGTCGGTATGCGTTCCACTTTGTATAAAGGGTGTAAATAGACCCTTAACGAACTGGTTTTCGCTGTCATTGCGATATTTTTTTTGTTCTAGCTAGACCATACCTGGGAACCTTTTACGGAGATATTGTAGGTCAAATTTCCAACTCTTTCGGAAGTTTTTTTTTAATGAAAAGTTTGTAGCTTTACTTTAAAATAAATACCTCCATGACCGCCAGATCAGTAAGAATTAAAGTTCATTGCTCTTTCCTTAATTTCTCTCTTTCTAGGTAACCCCGACAATCCATTATGAATCTTTTTTTATTACTTGGAAAAGTCAAGAATCACGATAAAGGTCGTTTCGGGACAAGTTCATGTCATTATTTCTGTTTTCGGAATTATGTATTTGAATAAATGTATACGGGTTAATGACCTTCAATTCTTACTTATCTGGTGGAGACTACAGTTAATGCATCCATCAGCATAATCTTTTGAGTGCATTGAGTTTTACCGTAAAACGTGATTTTTCAGCCCAAAAAAAAAGTCGTTTCCCAGCAATTATTTTTGCATATAGTTACTGAGTTTGATGTACAGAATGCTTGGTTGACGGCTTCGTTAAGATTCCGTTTACAACTTGTATTATAGAGTAAATTCTAGCAATACTTAGAGACCTAAGATAAAATGGCGGAACGCCTTGGATGGCTTTCTCGTTAATTGGCGAGAAGAGGCGCAACATCGACAAAAGTGGAAGAAACGTTGGGAGGCCTTTGCAAGGGAGAGGTACCGACATGGCCAAAAAAAAAAATACTTACTCAAAAATTCAACTTTCGAACCTCATAATAATGATGTAGATGGACCTCTTAAATTAATTATTAAGCCTTCAGAAAGTGCGTTATAAGCGTTATGTCTCAAGTTTTAATGGAGGAAATTTTTCGTTCAGTCCATAAGAAGCCGAGAACTTTTACGAAGAGCTGTTCTTTCTTGTTATTGGAGGTTATGAGGTCGTTGGCCTGATTAAGTAGACGATCAATTATTTTTTTCATTTATGTAAGTGGATTGGTTTAATCAGCCCATGAATATGTTGACGTCACCAATAAGGTGTATGTCCTTCTAGGGTTCCCCTCTCGGCGTTTTAGTTACATCTGCCATGGAAAAATCTTTAGTAAGCCACTTAAGGTGAAAGCGTCAGGGTAGCCCGCGAATTTCAAATTTTCTTACGTTTTTTGCAATTTGCAGGCCAGTGCTAGGTTGAATGTTGATTAAAATATGATTACAATAATAAATTGTAGTTTGGTAAATATAATTTAAATAGTACTTAAGGCATTTTATGTATCAGTATGGAAAGGGTTTATGTAGCCTTAGCATTATAATTAATTAGATTTTGCTAGCACAAGCATTATTTTTATAAACAATTACGTCGACTTCTTAGCCAGTCCTCCTTATTTTATTACAATATGGGCCTGCTCTTGACCTCGATCAACCTAATGGACAGCGATGGATGAGATCTATGATGGAACGAGCGTGCCCAGAAGATGCCTGTTCACTCTTGCTTTGAAGGCAGGCGGGTTAAATGTGGATGGGAACACAGACGCTGGCAGGGAGTTTCACACTTTGGCTGTGCGCATACTAAAAGTGGAGGAGACGCGCTTAGTACGACACGTCGGGATATCAACCAAATGCGGATGGTACGCCGCAGTACGTCTGCTAGTCCGGTGGTAAAAGGGTGATGGTGGTATCAGGTCGTGGAGCTCCTGCGCACACTCTCCGAAGTACAGTCTGTAGAAGACCGACAGGCAGGCAACATTACGCCGATGAGCTAGGCTGTGAAGCGAAGCTACCAACGTCTTGTCACCTATAAGCCTTTTGGCTCTGCGTTCCACCGAGTCAAGTGCAGCAAGCTGGTATTTTGCTGAGCCATCCCACAAGTGACTGCAATACTCCATACAGTCGCCTTATACTAGTATGTTGATCAATGCTCAGCCTCTGTATGGATGAAGTATTTGCTCAGCAGTGGGAAAATAATAGGCTAGATTTTTTATATTATTACGGATATTTATTTATTTATTTAACACTTCAAGCACAAAGTACAGAGGCGGACTTAATGCCATAGGCATTTTCTACCAGTCAACCTTTAGGTGATGCAGAGACAAGCATCTATCATCATTCTGCCACCCTTAACCCAATCTATTTGGGGTCGGTGCAGCGTGTCTTCTTCTTCCATACTTATCTAGTCGTCATTTCAGCAGTCACCTCCTTTCTAGCCATAACCATCTGTCACACAGTCCATCAATCGTTTCTTTGGTCGCCCTCTACTCTTATAACCATCTACGTTCACACTCAACATTTTCCGCATTATATTCCGCAATTTATTTTTCTCATTCGTCCACATCTAATGTCCACAAACATACAAAAAAACAACAACAACAACAACAGCCACGTCCACTGCTGGACATAAGCCTCTCCCATGATGGGAGGAATTTGCCGTAATCTCCACGCTTGGCAGGCGGATTGGAGATCGCAGTGATGAAAGACTAAGAAAAACGCTGCTGCCCATTCTCTGGTCTACGGAGGCGCAAGGTGTTCTGCCTCAGACGACACCCGTGAGTGTAATGGGTTGGTTGTATTCTACTCTGCCGGATACCACACGGCTAACTAACACACAAACATACGTCAACATTTTATTACAAATATTTAATCAACATTTTATATGGCGGTAGCTTCGACAGCACTTTGCACATTGTGCCAGTACTTCAACCATCAACTACTAAGATTTACATTTAATTAGCGAGCAAACACTATTCCTAACGTCAGCAAAACCTGCTTATCATGCTCAATAAATAGGTATAATCAGTCGGTCCCAGTTTCGGCACCGAAAGGTCGGGACTTTGCGATTCAGGAAAGCAAACTTGAGGTGTTAAACGGATTACACTTTGTAGGAAATTTTGGGGCCGTTTCATTAATCGGGCCGAAGAATCGGGTTACCGGAGAAGATAAGGCTTTTTATAGTTGGTGGGTTAAGTGATTTTGTATCGGTTTTTGTGGGAGTCGGACCAGATGGGATTGAACTGAAACGTTTATTGGATTCTGTTAGTATTAGTTGGTGTATTGTCGGCAGAAGAATTTGGTGTGTGGGCAATAGAAATTTACCATGCTGTTGGAGACAAAACGTAGCACTGTGCACGATAAGCCACTGCGACCGGAGGGCGACAGCGGGGAGTGGGGAGCGGGGGACGAGGCACCGAGAGCCGCGGCCACCGCCGCCGCACCACCATTGACACATACGACACGGACCAGAGGCCCTACTCCCTAAGGTTTCGTCCGTATATTCGGAATTATCCGTCTCTCTCACTCGCACTCATCTGCAGACGTGCGCGAGAGAGACGGATAGATTCAAATATACGGACGAAGCTTTAGAGAGTAGAGCCCCAGAGGCGCGCGTTCTTATTATCAATATACGAACCTACCTATATTTTTACAGTCCGCTATTTTATTTCAAACACCTCTGAGAATCACCAACAATGCTGTAATTCTTTTATAGTTCCTCAAGAAATTGATATCAATATAATATAACATCGTATTCCCGAAGGGTTAGTCACATTCACATGTATACCCATTAGTACATACACACACATTTCACCAGTCAAGTTTAAGTCCCATGTCCAGCCTATTGCCATCCACCGGGCACAAGTCCAGACTCCGTTGCTGCTACTGTGAAATTCCTGATGGAAAAATCCAATACCAATTTGCTCGACCCGGGAATCGAACCCAGGACCTCATACTCGGCAGTCGCAATTGCGACCCCGTAGCAGGAAGGTAAATATAACTGGCAAAATATGGGAATACTAATGGATACACCACTAACTAACCCTACGGGGATTACAGGCGTGATGTTTTGATATTATGTTAATAGGCTTATACCCAACAGTTTTAATATTCCGACTTGTTAATCCAGTTTAGCAAACAAATCGATAAAGTCCATTAGCTTGCCAATAGCTAAGATTAGGAGTGCCAGGAAAGATCTCGAGGTCGGAGCGTAACCAGAGTTCATAATTAAGCCTCTGCTACCCGAAAGTTGGTAATATTTTTGGCTTTATAAGACCTTTTGATCTGTTGTAAGCTGTAGTTTTGGCTGTTGTCAGGTTATTTTCAGGATTAAAATTAATAAGTCCTATGTTTTTCGTGTATTTATTTATAAAAAGTAAGTGACAAAGTCCATAAACTTCAAGAGGATTGACAAAGATTTTCCCGTAGCGTATTTGAATCCAATACAAATTTGACGTATGCAATGAATATAAATGTTGATGACGGAGAGGGAGAAGAGACCAAAGAAACGATGGATGGATTGTGTGAGGAATGTTATTAAATAAAAAGGAGTAAGTGAATGCGTGACGGTTAACAGATGAGAATGGTAGAAAAAAAAAACTCATCGTGAAAAACAATCGCTGCCTTTCATCAAAAATAAATCAGGATAATATGATTTAGGGTTCGTGCTCAGTTGACAGCAATAGGTTCGCTCCCTTTTACATGGGATTTGAACATAACTGACAAAAAGTGAGTTAACTAGAGGTACAACTCTGCCTAATCCCTCAAACATGACAGGCGTGATGTTACATTATGTTATGATACGAAAATAACAGTTCTTATTTCGTCGATTATTATCAATACTCACTCCGTCCATCGACTAAACAACCGTTAAAATACGGATCTAGCTTCTAACTCCGAAGGACATTCCCGCATACTCATCGGTAACGAATTCAAAACTGCTATGCAGTAACTAGAACTTTCACATGTAGAAGATAGTACGGTCACGACATAGGTAAGAACAGAAGGCACAATACAACGCGCAAACACAGACGCACGCGCCCTCCTAGACACTTGGGTACAGCGGCGGCGATCTCAAACAAATGAGAGCACGTGAAACGTGTGTGAAATGTGTGCGTGCGTTTCAGAACAACAAGAAATAAAAACTTATGATTGTATATTATTACATATTTATTTATTAAATGAAAGTTTACAAAAGTCTTAAATGATAATTAATGAAATTATGACAATAAGATATAAGATATATGTACATTAAACTGAATTGGTTCTGTACGAGGCCAAAACCCAAATGTGGAATTGCCCTAGTAGCATTTTTTGTTGGCATTTAGTTGGGTCACATACAGAGGTATGTGGCCAAACTAAATGCCAACCAAAATGCTACTAGGGTGGTCCCTGGTCCCAGTTTCGAAGTAGGACGAGTTGCACCCTCACCCTAATGAATAGGACCAATTGGTCCCTCATCCCAGTTTCAAAGTGGTCGAGTTGCCCCCTAACAAAAACAAGCATATAAAAATATCACAGCGCTGATATTCTGATAAGGCCCAAGTGACGCCCCACAGTCAGATACCAAAAATTATATAAAAATGTTGCCGACCTTCTGCACTTATCTTTTCTGTGGTATGTCAACGATGCAAACAGTTTAAACGTACTGAGTTCAAAGATAGCAGAGATACACCAGTTCCAGGAAATTCCCTCTGTGCAGTTAATGCTGACAGACAAATTAGAAATATTGAATAGTTGGTTTTCTGTATTCAGAAACGAGTGGTTTTGTGTACTCTACGTGCTGTGGTTTTATTTACCAGAGTCTAAATGTTACTAAGATTTACCTACACATGCATAACACATTTTGCCAGTTATGTTTAAGTCCCATGTAATATTGGTCAAGCCAATTGTCATCTACCAGGCACAAATCCTAATTCCATGCCTGATACTAAGAAATTTTTGATGGAAAAACCCAATAACACTCTGCCCGACCCGGGAATCGAACCCAGGACCTCATGGTCAGCAGCCGCATTTGAAACCAACTATAGTCAGGTGATCCAGGTCCTAGACCAACTAGGAAGTATGTATGTGGATGTACATACAATCGACAATGTTGGTACTACGAGTATTAGGTAGCAGCCTTGTAGCAAAATCATATATATTTTCTATCTATACTAACATTATAAAGCTGAAGAGTTTGTGTGTTTGTTTGTTTGGTTGAACGCGCTAATCTCAGAAACTACTGGTAAGAATTTGAAAATTCAGTTTGGTTGGATAGTCCATTTATCGAGAAAGGTTATAGGCTCACGTTACAACCAATAGGAGAGGAGCATACCTTAATGAAAAATGTTGCAAAAACGTGGAAAATTTATTTCTTTTTTGAGCTTTTTCTCTTGTATATGTGTTGAGTTCCGTGGGTCAGCTAGTTTTTCAGAAAATTTTAACATTGTTGAGGAGTTTAAATCATGTTCAAGCTGTATATACGTGTACTTGGTTACCTAAAGTATTTGTATTAAAGTGAACTTTAATTAAATAGACTTCTAGTTATAGGTACGTAGATCTTTAAAGGACGTTTTTTTTACTGATAAGTTGATCTGGATCACTAGTATGTCGTCAGACACGCAAGTGGTCAAATACGCATTACGCCAAAAAACGCATGTTGACAGAAACGCATCTCGTCAGATTTGCACCACGTCAAAGACGCAGGTCGTCAAACACTCAACTTGACAGATGCAACTTAGCAGAGTTATGTACACGACGTGTAAGATATATTTACTTTTTTCTTTTCATCAAGACTAATCGCATCTACCTAGCCTTTTCCCAACTACATATTGTTTCGGGGTTGGCTTCCAGTCTAACTGGAAGCAGCTGAATATCATTATTTTACATGGAGCTGCCTTTCGGAGCTCCACAGGCCAGTTAGAACTGGGTAATGCGATACTCCTTCGTAAGACTGGATGTCACACTTTCAAGCCCCTGACTACCTGTAACGACTGTCAAAGATCTGAAAATGACTGCCGGGTCCAACGGCTAAACTTGCTTTCCGATGCACGGAGATAACTCAGTATGTAATGCCCCTGATACGCCCTGATATGCGTGCAAACACTACCTATAATCTCACTATACTATACATCGAAACCGCAGAGTTACCACAACAATTTGAAATTACAAAACAAACAGTTACAGTATCCCCTCAATAAAAATAATACCAAACATAACTACGGACGCATCGCAGTCAGACACCAATTTGGGAATGACGCGTCAATTATGTTACCACAGTCTACCAGTAATAACTGCTTACAGTATGTCAACGTCGCAAAGAAATTATGTGAGTAGTTAACTACTCAGTAGTTAACAGCTCGGTCAAACTAGGGCGGATAAATTGTGGACCACACCTGTGCCGACAAATAAAATTGTGGACGCGACCCCGGATACCAGTCACAAAATTTACTGAAGGACCTGTCAGTATTCGCGCTACAATTTGCTCGTACTACTTTGTCTGACCCTTTAAACGGAGAAAGAGGGTGGAGTATAATATGTCCCTTTCTGCTCTAGTGCGGGTTTAGGTACATTAAGTAATTAGATAACATCATACTTAATTATTATTCCCTATATTTGATTTAACACATTTAGGTACATTTGTAAATATTCCAATATAAAACAATATCAAATATAAAAATAGTAGCCCACTTGCGCTGGAAACAGGGTCCAAGCTACGAATCAGTGGCGTGCAGCGGTATTCCACGAAGGGTAGGCCACGAAATAATGATAGCAAAAAAAATTTCGTCTGCGCCATCTTGATTTTTGAAAACGACACCCATGAAGAAAAAACCGAAAATTTTCGTCGGCGCCATTTTGGATTTTTATTTTGACATCATTTTCATTATCAGCGACCCCAAAAACCACGATAATGACACCCATGAAGAAAAAACTGAAAATTTTCGTCGGCGCCATTTTGGATTTTCATTTTGACCTCATTTTTATTATCAGCGACCCCAAAAACCTCGAAAACGACACCCATGAAGAAAAAACTGAAATTTTTCATCGGCGCCATCTTGGATTTTCATTTTGACCTCATTTTCATCATCAGCGACCACAAAAACCACGAAAATGACACCCATGAAGAAAAAACTGAAAATTTTCGTCGGCGCCATCTTGGATTTTCATTTTGACCTCATTTACATCATCAGCGACCACAAAAACCACGAAAATGACACCCATGAAGAAAAAGCTGAAAATTTTCGTTGGCGCCATCTTGGATTTTCATTTTGACTTCATTTTCATTATCAGCGACCCCAAAAACCTCGAAAACGACACCCATGAAGAAAAAACTGAAAATTTTCATCGGCGCCATCTTGGATTTTAATTTTGACCTCATTTTCATCATCAGCGACCCCAAAAACCTCGAAAACGACACCCATGAAGAAAAAACTGTAAATTTTCATCGGCGCCATCTTGGATTTTAATTTTGACCTCATTTTCATCATCAGCGACCACAAAAACCACGAAAATGACACCCATGATGAAAAAACTGAAAATTTTCGTTGGCGCCATCTTGGATTTTCATTTTGACCTCATTTTCATTATCAGCTACCCCAAAAACCTCGAAAACGACACCCATGAAGAAAAAACTGAAAATTTTCATCGGCGCCATCTTGGATTTTCATTTTGACCTCATTTTCATCATCAGCGACCACAAAAACCACGAAAATAACACCCATGATGAAAAAACTGAAAATTTTCGTTGGCGCCATCTTGGATTTTCATTTTGACCTCATTTTCATTATCAGCTATCCCAAAAACCTCGAAAACGACACCCATGAAGAAAAAACTGAAAATTTTCATCGGCGCCATCTTGGATTTTCATTTTGACCTCATTTTCATCATCAGCGGCCACAAAAACCACGAAAATGACACCCATGAAAAAAAAACTGAAAATTTTCATAGGCGCCATCTTGGATTTTCATGAGACTCAAAAACCACGAAAACGACACCCATGAAGAAAAATATAATATCAATAATATTATTAATTATTATAATAATAATACGCGCCAATAACCCCCAGGAATCATTATTTTAATCAACATACACCCAGCATTGGCCTGCAAAATGCAAAAAACCTAAGGAAATTTAAATTACGCGGGCTAAAGAACATTCACCTCGAATCCTGGCCTTGTGTTGTAGCAGCCAATCATAGCCCAGCTACACTCGCAGGAGTTACCGCCCAAAAATGGCTGCAATCTATACATGTGTGCAGTTCATACACACGAAAATATGCACCAATTTGCCGCTGTGTGCGTAAATTTATCAATGGGTTGAAGGCCAGCAGACTATTTGCCTATAAGATGCGTCCGGCGGGTGAGCGTCGAGCTTCGTAGCAACTTCCAGTACAGTGTTGGTTACGTAACACGGGTGCGAAAAATTGCTCTAAGTATTCGAACAGGAGTTTGAACTTTTTTTAATATTTTGTACAAAGTGTTATTTTATTACATAGTTCATTAGTTATAATAATTGCCCCAGTTGGTAGGGTAGGCTTTGTCTAATTGCCTCTTCGTAGCGCACGCCCATGCTACGAATGCATATTTACAGTTAATACAGAGTGTTGACTGAGTCAGGTTGGTGGGGGGGTGCCGTGAAATTCTATGACGCGCAAAATAGCAATACGCAATTGCACGTATTTTATTAATGGTTTTAAGTCATGTTAATGATTAATATCGTAAACACACTAAATAAAATTTCCAGTAAAACTTTGCATATTTTCAATTTCTATGGTCAGGGGCTGTTCTGATAGGGTCTCGTTTGACATTTGTTTCACGTGACGGTAAGTGATGATATTATTGTTGATGATGCACATTTCATCAGCACATTTTTAAGGTATTGGGAAACAATAAAATTATACTCCTGTCTCAAGTCCTGGCACTACATTTTCATAGGAAGACGCAAATAAAAATTTCAACAACTTCTTTTTGGGAGTTTGGGAGTTTGAGATTCTGTTAAAGCGGCCATTTTAGCGGCTTGTTCTTTATGAACGATGAACCACTGCATATTGCTACACTGTGAGATGCAATTGAATAAATTTAGCAAAAGGGCTCCTGACGTAATGCTTGCTATGCAGACTGTCTTGGGGATATGGAATATTGTCACGGTCGAAAGCATATAGAGGGGTCCAAAGAAATATGAAAGTTATAAGAAATATATTGTTTCAATTTTAGAGAGTGGAAAGGTCTAAAAAATTTTTTTTTTGCTTTTCTCGACTTTAACTATACCTACAAATACATACAATTGAAGTGGTCTATCCGTTTGTTCGGTGTAATCTCCAAAACGGCTGGACCAATTTTGACTGGACTGGCAGATAGATAGATGTTCTAAGGAGTAACTAAGGCTACTTTTATTTTAGAAAAAGTATTAGTTCCGTCCAAAAAAAAAAAACCCTTGAAATTGTTAACATAATACGATTCAAACAGTGTGGTTACAGCTAGTTGATACTATTTTAAAGAGTACATTCCAGTTCACACCTTCTCATACGATGTCAAATACTCCAATTTTAATGGCAAAATAATACATGGTTCACAAAAAGTAAACTGTTCAACACGGCACAAAAGTATACTTTTGCGTCTATCAATCAAAGTGGATCGATCTCTTTGAATGAGGTCGTATTATATTATCATCAGGGTATCTTTCCAATACCCTTATAGTGTGTCTTCATGCTGTGTGTTATGTTATTGGAAGGACCATTATTTATTTAGTACAGCAAACCATTATCACTAAATTAAATAATCCTTACACTTGATCTTCTCACAGAACCACAAACATTCTTAAATTATCGTCTTTCATTCATCAGCAAACAAGTCCAATCCAGGGTTGGTCTCCACGAGCGCGTTGAGCATCGTAAACGTACGCGGTATAGGGGAAGTGGATCGAGCTACAGTGTGACTAAATGGATCATTAAACAATTATTTATGTTTGCTAAATTGAATATAATTATTTGGAGCACATAATTGACCATGACCAGGCGGATTAAATAGGGCAATTACATTCATGAAAGCAGCACATTTCTAGCACATATTCGATAGGTTTTATTCAATACAATTCTTTTTTTGCATATCGGTGATTAACCCCTAAATTACAACTTTATAATAATAATAATACTAGCTTATGCACGCGGCTTCGCCCGCGTAGAGTTCGATAATCGTCCCACGGGATCATAGTACCGAGATAATAAAAGTATCATAAGTGTTAATCCAGGTTCTAAACTATCTGTGCAAAATTTCATCCAATTCCGTTTCGTAATTTTTGCGTGAAAGAGTAACAAACATCTATCCATCCATCCATCTTCACAAACTTTCGCATTTATAGTATGGATATTATGATATTTAATGACATGGGCTATAAAACAAATAATAATATTGTGTTTTTTTCTTTTAATTTATTTATTTAGCGGAAGCTAGTAAATAGTATTAAAACCACGGAATTATATGACTGTATATTTTTGTGTTAAAACCTATTTATTTAGGCACCTATTTATTTAGGCAAAGAATTAGGTAAGAAAGTTTTATTACAAAAACTATTATTATAACTTCTTCTTACTGATGTAAGGATTTTTTAATAACTTATTCTTCTTTCAAAAAGGTTTCTTTTTAAAAAGTGTCATCCTTAATCCCCTAAAAAATTCAGTCACCAAAGATTTTCAGTATTATCCACGCCCCCCGCGAATAATCCGGTAATCGTAAAAGTGTAAATGTTCAGGAAAAATAAAAAACCATTTTTCCTTAATAACTCCATTAAACAACAAGTATCAGATACTTTTTATATCGCATATGGAAGCTAATTTTTTCTGCTATCTGGTTATTTCAACAAAATTTAAGTAGTCCCAAGGGCTTCGTTATAATTTAGCTGGATGCATTTTACTATATTAGTGTAGGTCAAGCTCTGGTCAGTAATGTCACTTACGTACGTATTGTTCGTGTAAATTTATATTTTCGACGGCAACAGTAAAATCTTGTTGCGATATTATTCGTGTAAATTTATATTTTCGACGGCAACGGTAAAATCGTGTTGCGCTATTATTCGTGTAATTTGTTTTGTATACTGAACATTTGTAAAAAGCAATTATTAGGTTATTCGATTGTTTAACAGTAACGTACATTTTATTGTTATGACTATTACAGTTTATTCGAATAGTTTACTTAAGTATTATTTGATGATTATTATAGTATATTTTATATGAAATAAAGGACATTCTAGTAAATGAAACAACTTTGGTTAGTTTGACAAAATACGATAGTTATTATTATCATAAAAAATAGACACTGCACTGAAGACACGACTATTACACATGATTACAAAATCGTGAAAATTATAATAAGGTCCTATTACAGTTAAAAATCTTAATCAGAATCCTCATCGTGACCTGATTCAGTATCACAAAAGCTTAAAGGTCTATAAAATGGTTGATAATGGTGGGGAATTGCTTGGGAGTTACACAGGCTTAAGAGATCATTATACAAAGTTTTTTTAATAGGGAGGGGCTTGTCGTATGCTGGCTTTAATTCAGTAGTTTCAATTGTTTTGGACACCTGTTTCTGCCGACGCTGTCTACTTCTTCGTGCATCGTAATCCAATTCAATATAATCCTGATCAAAATCATATTTGAAAAGAAAACAGTTAGGTTTACTGTATGACACATTAACCTCCATCACATCAGACCAACGTACTTTTCCTCCTGTCTTATCTTGAAGCCATCCTTTGGGTTCAACAAGTTCTTTTATGTTGAGGATTTCAGATTGTTGTATTTCTTTTAGGATATATTTGTCTCCGGAGACTTTAGCGTTCATGATGATACTATATACTTGGTCCGGTGTGTACAAAACTTTGTTTTTCTGGGCTCTTTCTATACATGCGTGCCTGGAGTCGCCTTCATTTTGGCTATGCCCACCGACAAAAAACCGATGGGTAATGTCAACTTGAAGAGTCATTGCAATGTAAATATACAATGCAAAAATGTATCAATTTTTATTCTGGCCATAACAACCATCAGAGTAAAATATAATTTTGCGTATACCTTTTTCGTGTACGGTCTTGACAAATTGAAACAAGCAACTCCCTATTTCGATGCACCCTTTTCTTCCGATTTGAGTTTGCCAAACGTAACAGAACCCTAGTTTGTTTAGAGCGTAAAAAACTGTAAAATTATAAATCGGGTATTTACGTTTGTAGTGGAAAATTGACACTTCAGACTGTGGTACATTCAAAACTTTTTCTAAATCAAAAATGGCCACAACGGTGTCATCTTTATTTAGTGTTTCTTTTTCTTCTTTTTTAATTTCACGAACTCTTTCTTTCATACTCAAATGTTTCCTGTAATTTTCTTCTAAAGACGCCTTTGCAACAGAGTCAGCTTGCTGATATTGTGAACATAAAGTACACTGATCCTTTTTAGGCTTAAAAAAGGAATAGTTGTAGTTAGTATTAAACACTCTTTCATTCTGTCTTTTTGAAGCCAGAGATGGCTTCAAAAAGAAACAAACACAGAAACAATATCTGGATAGTTCTGATTTGCAAACCATGACTTGTAAAGTCGGTACATTTTTGAAATATTAAGAGATTCAGACAAATATTCTCGTTTAGACTCTTTTCTCGTGTAATGCGATTCTACTTTGGGAAATAAATCAATGTGATTTCTGATACTGTCTTCTGTATCTAGCTTCATTTGATGTGGTCTATTTTGATGCCTGCCTCGTTTATCGATCAAACTTTCATCTCTTTTAATTTTTTCTAAGGCCGTGTAAATCATTTGCTCAGTAATAGAAAGAGTGTTTAAAAAAAATACTTTGCATACTTGGATTTCTTCACCTTTGAGGGGAAAATAATATTTTAATAAGCCTGTACTAGCACTGACTTAAATAAGGTAGAAAACTATTTACCCGAATAATATCGTAAGAATGTTTACTGTCAAATCATATTGATATTTTTATTCGTAAAGATCTACAACCATATTATTCGTTTAAAATACATTTTAATGAATTTTTATGGAATATACGCGTAGTTTTTCATATCTTCGTAAATAAAGATAGAAAAATTCTGAAAAAAAAATTACATGGTGTATTTTAACTTCTAGATGCCGAAAAACGCATAACATGAAAAACCCCGTAATAGGTCATTACCGGATTATTCGCGGGGGACGTCGTAATATTTTGACAATATTAATCAATCTGACAGTATTGTCAGTTTCAACTCCTGATTTTTAATCACTGACATATATATTACTAGTTTTTAATAGATTTATTTTTAAAAGATTTATTTTTAATAGATTTATTTTGTATGAGTTATTTTGTATCCATATTTTCCTAGACCAAATTTAATCAGTCTAAATAAATATGGAAGAATCAGACAGCGATGCCGATGTGGCGACGCCAGTCTTTAATGTGTTCTCCGTTCATTTCGTGGAGAGTTCCGTGGATCCGCCGATGGAGGATTGGACTTCACTAGAAATACTACTAGAAGAGGAAAACAAGAAGAAAGTTTTACATCGAGAAGGGCTGTATGACCCTGGTGACGGAGAACTATGCGTAGAGAATATAACTATGTCAGCCAGTTCTATGTTCAGACACCCTTACTACAATTACCCTGCGATTGTAGACCCAGGGATAAAGGAGGCATTGTTGGAAGCTTTGGATGTTACTATATACCCGAACGACGGACAGGCCTTGTACCTAGCTACCTGCAAGGAGATGAATCAGGTCGTAGTCAGAAGTTTCCACAGAGGGCTACTTGAAAGCCACATAGATCTACAGTACTACTGCATCAATCCGAACGGATTCCGGGCGATGGCCAAAGCTCTGCAATACAACACTACCGTCCAATCTTTGAATCTAACCGATAACTTTTTAAACGATGATGTTTGCTATCATATGGGGGATATGCTTTTGACGAACAAGACAATTACCGAAATAAACTTGCGTGGTTGTAGAATCGGCCATCAAGGTGCCAGAATACTTTTCTCTAACTTGCCAAAGAACAGAACACTCAAGGTTCTTGATTTGAGCTATAATAACTTAGGTGATAAAGGGATGGAAAGTTTAGCAAGTGCTGTACTTTTAGGACTTAATGTGAAAGTTCTTAATTTAAGTTACAACGACATAACCGGTAAAGGAGTCGCATTCCTCGCAGAACCATTCGAAACTCACAACAAATTTACTCACTTAGACCTTTCGTGGAACAAATTATTTACTCTTGGAAGTAACACGTTTTTCGTGAAATTAGCAGAAAGCGAATATCTTGAAGTCTTGAATTTGTCATTTAATGCCTTGGGTGGTCGCATTACCAAGGCCTTAAAACAAATTTTCTTGTGTCCACTCTTGAGTGAGCTAAATCTTAGCAATAACAAGCTAGAGGGAGAAGATCTAACGTTTTTCATAGAAGGTGTAACGCACGCTAAAAAACTAAAAACGTTGGATTTGTCATTCAATCCTATGACTCCTAGTGACGCCTTGGAAGTTTTGAATAAAGTAGTGCTATTTAAAGCGAAAGTAAAAACTGTTTTGATGGACAACGTGAATGTTAATGAAACTTTTATATCTTTGCTCGAAAAAACAAAAGCGAAGAAGAAGTTAGTTGTAACGTACGGTAACGTTGTAGGTACTTTTGTAGCTAGAGTTCCAGACCGCAGGGAAATAGTCCTCAACAGAATCGAATATGTTACTTCACGGTCAAAAAGGAACAGGGGTAACATTGCATTGATTGCGCAGACACTACAAAAACAAAATCGCACAAGGGTCATGAGCAAAGATTTAATAGACGTTTTGAACGACGGTGGAGCAAATCTAGATGAAGATCTTGTGGAAGAGTTGTGCCTCGCTTTCCCGGCACCGTCGAAAAACATTAAAATCAAAATTCTAGATGTCAATGCGTTGGTGGAATATGCAAAGCGGAAATGGCCAAACAGGAAGTTACCCCCCACACCTCTTCCTGAACCGGAATCTGAACCTGAACCAGAACCACCCAAAAATAAAGAAAAGAAAAATGGGAAAAAGTGAATCACTGGATTTCCTGTCTCATTTTTTTATTTATATTTTGCTACAATAATAATTTAATGTGTTTATAAGTTATTGTTTTATAATTTTTAATTGTATTTCCTGTCTGTTTTTTTTATATTATTTTAATGTATATTTTATTACAATACAATTTAATGTGTTTATAAGTTATTGTTTTATTTTTGTTATTATCAAGCAAATTATCATAATAATTATCTGATCCTAACTTCGAGATAATTTTATTATCACTGTACCTTGGATAGAACAAAAAGGAATGCTCTGCAACTGCTTACCAAAAAGAATCTGGTAGAGAGGAGATAGTGAAAGGCAAACCAAGCCCAAGGTAAAACCGTTGTTAGGTATTGGTAATTAAATCGTTTGTTGCCAAAGGATACGTTAACTACTTTTCCAGTTGAAGCAACTTAAAAGGTATCGCAACATCGCAGTCAACATCTGCCTAGCCTTTTCCCAACTATATTGGGGTCAGCTTCCAGTTTTACCGGATGCAGCTGAATACCAGTATTTTACATGGAGCGACTGCCTATCTGACCTCCACAACCCAGTTAGTACCGGGTATTACGATACCCCTTGATAAGACTGGTTGTCAGACTTTTTGGGCCTCTGACTACCTAACGACTGTCAAAGATCTACAAATGACAGCCGGGACCAACGGCTTAACGTGCTTTCCGAATCACGGAGGAAACTCGGTATGTAAGGGGCGTTCCCCCATCCACACGACATTCACACACATCCACGATCGACCCGATCGGGTGTTATTATTGAGCCACGAGCTCCAGTCTCCAGGCTTCCAGTCTAACCTGAACAGCTGAATACCAGTACTTTACATGGAGCGACTGCCTACTCGTATCTGATCTCCACAACCCATTTAGTACTGGGTATGGGATACATTCAAAATGATTAACAGTAATTTACACCATAGGGCCCGCTGGCACCACAACTCACGAAATGAGTTTAGCGCAAAACATATTCAAACCATTTTGTCTCTGTCATCTTGGTCGTTTAGCGTTAAACGCATAATATTAGTGCAAGTGGCCTGTTTTCATTTGTCAATAAACATTTAAAGTCCATTTTCCCCATTGTGTTTTTTACCTCAGAATGAGGAGTGGGTGACGACTGGGTGAACCGATTTTGATGATTCTTTTTCTATTTGAAAGCTGGTGCTTTCCATGTGGTCCCATTTAAATTTTGTGAACATCTGATGCTGATCTTCGGAGATATACAATGGAACTCTTCAAAAATAGACGGCAAATCTGCCGTGATTGCTGCAATTGCTTGGATGTTTATTGTTTATACAACATCATGACAAAACATCACGCCTGTATGCTCTGAGGGGGTATGCAGATAGTAAAATACACCCAGATTTCGACGATCCAGAGTTAGGTATGTTAAGTTGGCACGTTCGTGTTCCGCCCGCGCCTCAAAAAGATGTCAGCAAAAGGAAGGGGTCCGCAAGGTCCGTTGCCTGCCGGGGCTGCGGGACTGTTCGAAAGAGATACTGCGGCCCTGGAACACAAAGGGCTAAGAAGGAACATGGGTGGGTTTTGTCTGTAAAAGTCTGACACTCCCTTCCGCTCCACCCAGAGCGGGAGGGGTAATTTGATGATTTCCCACCCGAAAAAAAAAGGTATGTTAAGTTCCATAATATATTGGGGATACGCCTATTACCACGACATGTATTGTTAACAATCTCAAATAAATTCATGGCAAATATTTGTTTGGGAACAAATAAAAAAGTTTTTTAAACTCTCGATTCTGCGGTCAAATGCGAACAAAATATTTCATATTTAAGTTAAAATATGAACTTTAAAACCTCTATCCGTCTCAACGTTGGTTGAGAAAGTTGCCTTTATAAACTTGTTGATAGATGGGAGTTAGCCACCACTTTCGGTCCTGTCCTTTGGGCTGGATCTTTACGAGTTTTTAACTTGATACTTGCTAAACATTTTGTGGTGTTTTAGAATGATTTATTTTGTTATTGACGATATGGTGTGACACTTTGCTGCGTTGTTCGAGTGGTCGCAAGAGCGACTGTTGAGTATGAGGTCCTGGGTTCGATTCCCGGGTCGAGCAAAGTTTTATTGAGTTTTTCTATCAGGAATTTGTCAGTAGCAGCCACGGAGTCTGAAGTTGCACCCGGTTGATGGCAATAGGCTCGCCCCCTATAACATGGGACTTAAACATAACTGGCGAAATGTGGGTGTATTATAGGGATGATTTCTGACTAAAAAAATATGATTCTGTTTAGTCCGTCAGTTAGATTATCGAAAAATATATGTAAAAATATATATAGATACTCGTACGTGTTATTTTTGTTTTATCAAAGTAATAAAAAATGACGAAGATAAAACGCGTCAAAGATCATGAGTGGGGGGGGCTTGTGAAGTCACTTTCCGGTAAAAATGTTCTCAAATACGAGTTTTCGACGCACTGTCTCGTCTGCATTTTTTGATTACGTGAAAAAATAAAAATAATATGTGTCCAATATTCTTTAAAAATCTATCTGACGGACAAAATGGTTTTTTTTGTCATCTACCCTACAATTATGAAGGTATAGGTACCTGTGGGGATTACAGACGTGATATTATTATGTTATGTGTGGTTTTAAAGTTTTTTTTTCCATTATCGCTGAGTTAAACAGGATATCAAAACTAGATTTTCAGAAATTTAATGATAACTCTTCCACATAGTTCCACTTTTAAAACTCTTCCTCGATAATGACTATGTAAATCCATCGTCAAACATGAAAATATTACAGTATTCAACTCAAGCCCAAATTAAATTTATTCTTCACTGTGACACCTATAGCGTACGTGCCTTTGGTTCTCCAACCAAAGCTAATGGATTAAACGTGGACAGATAAAACCTTTTCTGTCGTGTGTATGGAATAAAAATATAAATAAAAGCCTGTGCAGGGACTATTCATAGAATGGAAAAGCTCTCTTGCTTTGATATTGAGATTAACACCATTAACACATTAATAAAGCCTGTTATAGTAGTTTCCAGGTGGACACTATCCACCAAATCTAGGGGGTGTTTTGAGATGGGGCTGTATAGTAGTAGTAGCCACGAGCTCCTAAATAAGTAGTGCAGCTACTTACTTAAGAACTCGTGGCTTCTACGAGATCAGCCACTGCGCTTTCTGGCTGTGTCAGGGCTTCAAAAAGTGGCTATTTTGGCCCACAGCTCATTGGGCATGCAGCAGACGTGGCCAGTTCTGTCGCACTTTAGCTTAGCGGCTTTTTAAGCAAAGTCAGTGATTTGTGTTTTGGAGATTGCAATGTGGTGTTGCCTATATGGTCGGCTATGTGCAGTAGTTTTCATTATACAGGATGACTTTTTATCACTTTCCAAAAAAAATGGGTATAAGAGGTGAACGGAGTAGAAGCAAATGGCATAATTAGTATTTTATTTATGCGAAAAAAAAATTCAAATCATCCGCATTTTTTTTTTCAAAATTTTTCTTTCTTTGTTCTAACATGAAAAGTTTACTTGAAATTTGGAGCGTTTTTTGATAATGGATAAATTTTTTTCTAAGATGTGGAAAAAAGAAAAAAAACTAGGTATAAAAAAAAAAATATATTGTGTTTTATTGCAGGCAAAAATACCCATATACAAGATAAATACAATTGAAACAGATAAAATAAAATAAAATAAAATAGTAAAGAAATCGTTAATAATCATAAAAATATTCCATTCATTAAAAAATCATAAAATTGCATATCATTCAATTCATTAAACATCATAAAATATCATGCAATTCATTAAAAACAACATTAAAAAAATATCAATAAAAACATTAAAAAAAGAAAAGAATATTAATACCTTATAAGTCTTCAAAAATAACTTTAATTTTTTCGTCATTTTTTGTTCCCGGTTAAGTGAACAGAAGCCATAAGCCTCTTCTCCGTTCACCTAATATACCCAATTTTTTTTGGAAAGTGATAAAAAAGTCATCCGGTCTTTCTGAAGATCAGGTTTGGTATCCTGTTTAACCTAGCGATAGTGGGAAAACTTTTAACTAACATAACATAACATCACCATCATCATCAGCCTACCCACATATCGCTAGTTACGTTTGTAGTCGTACTACGTTCGTTTGTTTTGGAGGCAACCCTATTGCTCATACTAGCACAACAATACTAGTTCAGTACAAGCGCAATGCAAATTGACAGTCCGAATCTTTTTTGGGCATACATTTCACATCGATAGTCATTATAAGGCAGAAAATCAATCAATCAAAGCGTCAATCATTATAAAACAGTTGATTATGAACATATGTGGTTGTTACTTCCCCGTTAGAAGCATGCAAACAAGCATACACCTTGCATGCAGCAAGCATGAAGCAAGCATGCAGCAAGCATGCAGCATGCAAGCAAGCATGCAGCATGCAAGCGAGCAAGCAACATGCAGCAGGCATGGTTTCTGTCACGGCTCTGGCGCTGCGGGGCTCCGGTGGTCCCACGCGAGCTTATCGACGCAGATGTGTCTAACGCTCACCACCGCAGCTTCGGATTGCGTGGCTGCTGAGAAATTCCTGATGGAAAAACCCAATAACAGTTTGCCCGACCCGGACAAACCTGGGACCTCATGCTCAGCAGTCGCGCTTGCGATCACTAGACCAACAAGGTGGTCTCTGGAGGTGGTCTCTTTAACTCATCTAATTCCTTATATAAGTAAACTAATGGCAGCGTAGAGGTCACTGCATTTTTTGAAGCACAGAGGACAGAATAGGAGAATGTAACATAGTTTGCGCTGGATACTAGGATAACTGGATAATAGTATCCAGTAATGGCCACACAAATTAAAAATACAGGCGTGCCAGAAAGAACCAAGAAGATAAATGCTTCTCTGATTAATTTCGTAGTGTGATCCAAGACACCGATCGATATTGATAGCTTTTCATCTGGTAAAAACAAAAAAAGTTGATTATACCCAAACCATTATTTTATCAAAATCGGCTAATAGCTTTTACCGTAAAAACATCAACAGATAAAAGGACTTCTTTAATTTCAATGTTAGTATTGTTTATGTAATGTTACACGTTTGCATAGGAAAAAAAATACAATATGCATTGTCTGTTACAAATCAAGTACCTACAATGTTTACAGACAACGGCGTAAACGAAAAATATTCAAATTATAATTAGTCGGAACATTATTTAAAACTTTTTGCTGCCGAAAAATTATTGTCATGTGAACATGTGAACATCGATGGATCAACTGAATTATTTCAACTTAATCGAATCATTCACGAATGAAAATCAGAATTCAGTTTACATTAAATCCATGATTAAAATATCAATGGAATGACAAATGAGAATTGTGAATAAATTCGACAAAACAACATGACAACATTATAATTTTATTACATTATTTAACTTTACACATGAGCGTTTGGATATTGAAGACAAATCTACCGTGCCAATTTCGTACACAAATTGGCCTATCAAAATTCAATACTTTGTAACTCGTTCCATTTTTCTCCTTCTCGACCAAGAACTTATCTGTAAGTTTAGCGCTGTCACTAGCACCCATCAATTCCTGTAGCGGCAGGAATCGATGTATAGTTCTGTTCAAACTTCATGGCGGCTCGGAGGTTAGCTGCGAGTGACGGTCTCTTATTAGTTCATCTAAATTTCGCTAATTAAAGCAACGTGGCTACAAAAAAAAAAGGTTGAAAAACCCCTAAAACACTTCGCCCAATTCTCTTTTACCTCATGCCTACCAGTAGCGTTTACAACCACTTGACAAACGAGGTTGATTATGCAAAACAAAACACTATCTTTATAAAGGGAGGGCTCTGTTTTGTTAGGTACCTATTAATTCTAATGCCTCTATTATTATTAACTTCTAATACTTATTTAGGACCACAACTTACGTCGGTACCAACTTTTGTAGTGTGAAAGATAACCCTCCATCAAACTTTTGCTTCATCATTTTGGCAAGACATACCATTTGCGGCTAAGAAGCTGAAACCATCGATACAAAACCCTTACTTCATTACAATACAGTCTATATTCAACGGCTGGATAGTTTCATGCTTGTATTGATAACTTTGTGTGACGTAGTTGCGGATGGCCGCCGAAATTGGGGTTCGATTTTCAACGCGCTAAATATCAGTAACTCGAATTATTTTTCAATCAAGCGAGCGTGTGATGCTGGCTTAAACTTTTAGCATATTCTAGTATAATGCGAATTACACTGTAATAGAAGGCTATTGTGGTCGGTTTTTGTTGTGCAAACATAGTAAAAGTTTTAATAGAATGAAAAATATTTTCAAGGGGTTATCTAAAATCGGCAAGAGCAATAGTGGCATAAATAACATCGCTTCTTTTTCACAAAGAAGCGTCCTCATTCATTTTTGATGGAATCGCAGCCTAACGGACCCGACTAAAGAGTTTAAGAACTTGAGTTCGAACCCAGACAGGCGTATTTTTTAAATCGATTTCATCACCACTGGTGTTTAAATGCGGAAATGCAATTTCGCAAGTCTTAGAACTAAAAATAATCAATTTTAATATTGAAATGGTTCATTTGTTAAAACAAGATTTTATGGAATATTCCCACATTGACTCTGTTCAACGTAGACGCGAGCTAAGCCTAGAACAATCTGGTTATCAAAACAGACACGTAAAACGTTATCAGTTTCACCTAGAACCTTCAAATACAAAATTGTTTTTACAAGAACAATATCCTATTGGTGGAAGAGATATAAACAAAAATATCAAGTAACAAAAACAACGTCTGTGGTTTATATAATAATACTCGTTTTATTTCAATATTGTGAATGAGAGAAAAAAGGTTTTCTTAAGGAAAATGCAGCAATGTGTGGGGCAGAGTTCTGCCCCGTAAGCCAAGGATCGGTAACTCAACAAATCTATGTTTTGAGAAAACAGGGAATTAATTGTGAAAACAGATTTTTGTTCGATTTCGGGCTGTTTTATGGGACAAGCCCGCCACACTGTTCCCAAACCACTGTAACTCCTGAAAGCCAGAATCGACAGTGGCGACCACCAGAAAAGCGCCGAGACAATGAAGCTCGATGAAGTCCCAGAGAATGAATTTAACTGTCTTGGCAACTAAATTAATCAGATAGTGGAGGAGTAGGAAAAAACCGTAATTTCCACTTCCCTCCATATCAGCATATGCATATCTATATCGATTTCGGGCTATGTTTTTTTTTCAAAAATCTAATGATTCAGTTTTAGTTTTCATCAAAATCGGCGTCGAGACTCCTTTGAGCATTTTTCGCTACTCCTCATTATTCCAGATTTGGCCATTCACATCCACGTAAAAAAAATCATACATTTTTAAATGCATTTATTAAAAACCTGTTATTTTGATATTACAAACAGATACTTCAATTTTATTTATTTGTGTAGATGTATTTATAATACAGATTTTTGAGATACCGCCTTTTGCCTTACGGAGTCATGGTAGGTATATAACACAAATACATAATGTATTAAGGAAGTTCTAATTATTATTATGGCCTTCTCGAGAAGAAACCGTTTTGGATTTCGCTTTGAGTATTTGTCCTTGCGTTGCTATGCCGTTTAAAGGTTAATATTGGGAGTGCTTATTTCTTTCATTTTTACTGTAATCCTGATTTTATACGTGGAAATTAATTGTCATAATACTCACAGGATTTTCGTGAGTGTGATTGTTACGACTTTCTTGGTATGCCTTGGTTTTGATTACGATGTGCGTCTAATCCTTACTGAATCAGGTGTTTTTTTTTCAGATTTATTCTGTGATAGTTTATGGCAGCAGTTTTTTCTGATGTCTATTTTTTTCATATTTTAAGCACACGAAAGGACTTAATTAATCAATCAAAAAGCCTTTAATCCTGAACCATTGAGCATATTGTTTACATCATCTATTGCCTTCCTTTTTTCCGTTTACCGTCTTTGGGTTACCAGTCAGTGAAAAGGATTTCTTAGACATAGCCATTTTCTGCCAAACCAACTTTTTCAAGAATACTTTGCCAAGTTATTCGTTAGATGTCGACAACTCCATAAAAATTGTTACTCACCTCTTAAGCAACGTCGAAATAGTTTTATGTAAATCTACAGTACGACTAGTACCTACTAAGCCTATATTATATCTACACCCTTTACTTCTAGCTTCGCTTTACTCAGATAAAAATAGCAACCCGTATGTCGCATGACAAAGAATTTCTTTACACCAAACACTCCTACAACCCTTACAAAATTAACGAAATGAACACTCCTCAATAAAACTAATGACGTGCAAAATTATGAAATAAAAACTTATTCATAACACTAAAGTGGCTTAGCAAAGGAAGGTGCATCTGAAATCGGCGTTTTACGGCAAGCGTATAATGTGAGCCGTCAATTTCTCTTTACGACTTCGTCTCGCATGGCCGACGAGGGTGACTAGCGTAGCGGTTCGAGGGTTGAGTTGTTGTGCTCGCGGTTTTTGCAATTCAAGCAATACATGTTTGAAAAATTTGAATAATTTAAATTGTTAAAGGAGTATCAATCTTGCCCAGAGAGCCTAGATTAGTAGCAATTTAAAAGCTTTTCGTTTATCTTCTATGACTTTCACAAGGATTGATTTTTTGGTTGCTTATGTTGGACAAATAGGCAGTCGCTTCATGTAAAATAACAGTATTCAGCTGCATCCGGTTAGACTGGAAGCCGACCCCTACAAAGTTGGGAAAAGGCTAGGCAGATGATGACGATGTTGATCCAAACATAATATGCAGTTGTCTTTTCGAAACGGTCTTGATTTCGAACCCAAGCACGCACCTCTGATTTTTCAGATTCATGCACGTATTGCATAATTATCACTTGCTTCGGTGAAGGAAAACATCGTGAGGAAACCAGCATGCCTGAGAGATATTCCTCGACGGCATGTAAAGCTAAGTCTGAGGTCCATGGGTGGCATAAAAACTCTGACTCTGGGTTAGGCACTAACCACACGAATAAGAAAGAAAAATGTTGACAAAATTATAATAATAGATTCTGTATCAGCTTCTCTTTCTTCTTTCAAGTTTTTATATTAAAAGCAGTTTTTTTTCACTAAATTGTCTTGCGTTTGGCTGCAACTCACCTGCAGGCCTAGCCAAGTTACAAACGTTTTGTATCGATTCTCTTTCTACAATCGTAAACGCCTGTAAGCGATTGTAGAAAGCGCTAAATTGGTAGCCAAGTTGACACGACTGAGTCGACAGCTCGTTTTCTAATGTCTGTAGAAAAAACTTCCACTTTAGTCTATGGTGAGCGTTCCTACCAAAGAGTTTAGCGATCAACATTGTAGAAACGACTATTCTATCATTTTGAACGATGTAAACTTGTCTACGAATTTTCTATTCGTTTGTGTTGATCACGTGATTTAACGTTGAGATGATGTCATTCCCATTCATTTGAATAGTTTTCTACTAGCGTTAACGATTGTGGATTGTAAACTTGGCTAGGGGTGCTGATGTGAAACGATGATGTGGCCTAGGGTGGATAGTTTGAAGCTATATCTTATCCTTACTGACAAACACGTCGTCAAAATCGTCTCTGACACTACCACCCCAAATTTTAAAACAGCACACATTATTATCCAACAGCCTTGTATAGGGGCACATTTCTGTGGCTTTTTAACGTTATTACACGAACATAAAAGGTCGGAGAGTAGAAGCCGCTAAGTTTATGGTTTCGGCGACATTCCATAAAGCTGTGACCTTTGCTTTCCTTCACAATAGAAATGTCAATGGTAATGAATTACTGAGCCTAGTTAGCACACATAGTTTGGAGTATGAATGTGGATGGCTATAAGAGTAGAGGAAGATTAAAAAAACGATGGGTGTCCACCCATCGTTTCTTTCTGTGAGTGTATGAACAATGATATGACTAGAAAGGAGTTGACTTCTTCGTGTTTATCTTCTTTATTTATCGTGTGGTTAGTGCCTAACCTGGTGTCAGAGTTCTTCAGCTCTCTCCTATATTCAATTCCGTAGTTTTGAGAGCTTTGATGGCTCAGTAGTGCCAGCCCCGAATTAAGTGTTTGGTCGTAATTTCGTATCCAGGCAGCACTTTACTTTGTGTAATTTATTGCATCACTGCTGCTATCAAAATTGTAAAGAAAATCGACGTGTCTTAAAATAAAATTTTTGAAGTCATGTGACATTTACCAACCTGCTTAGGTCCCGCGGTTCGTTTACTATTATTCCATGAGTTTATGGTTTCTACGACATTTTATAGATTTGTGACCTTTGCAGGTTTACCCCCTACATTAGAAATGTCAATACCGGGCGTAGATATTACAAATTGGGGTTTTGTAAGACTATCCTATAGGACTACCGCGTTGGTCTGTGGTCGCAAGTGCGACTGCTGAGCACGCACGAGGTCCTGGGTACGATTCCCAGGTCGGGCAAAGAGATGTTGGGTTTTTCCATCAGTACATGTCACTTATACGTAACTGGCGAATATTGTTGGTGTACTATTAGGCACACTTTTGCCTAAATATTCAGGTATAACAAGGCTTGTTTGTATATTTTATCCCACTACTACGTTTTCCATAATCAAATACGAAGACATATGTACAAATTAGGTAACCTCACAATAAAAACCGTCCTATACGAATCCAAAAACCCGTGCCAATGCTTCAGAAGTCCCATTGAACCGAACGTCATTATTATAATCAGATTCGTCCGGATTTGCGAGCCTATACGCGGTACAATGACCTATAGCCAGCCGTACAAATTGGCCTGGCAAATAAGGCCAATTTTGCCATGGCGAATGAAATTATGGAGTGTGTGGGGCGAATTAGATTGGTGTGAGTATGGGAATCTTAAGATCAGGTATGGAATAACTGAGGGTTAAGGCACCAGCTTATCTGACTTCCATCAGCCCAGTACCGGGGTACTACGACTCATACCTCGGGTTGACTGGTTAAATGTTTCTAAGCACAATAATATAATTTTAATGATTATTTTGTCGGAAAATACACCTACTTGCATACTAATAAAACAACGTATTTATTCTAAAAACATTTTCTCATAAACAAAATTAAATTCCATCTACATAATCCTAACAACCTGTGTTTAGCCAAAACCACAATTTATAGGCACTACACAATAAATTATATTCAAACATCTAAATGTGTGTTCTATTTTAATTCTCTTAAAGCTGAATTCAGACAGAGCAACTCAGTCTCCATAGGCGCACGGTCAGTAACCGTTGGCTGACTTATTCTGTCCCTGTAACGTCTGTGGCTGATCAGCCAAAAAGTTCGAATCTGGATGTAAATACACGGTGTTAGGGTCAATTCCCGCCGAGACGCGACGCGACGCGACACTGCGTGCACATTTTAATAGAGCGACTCAAAATATAACTTTATTTACTACATGAACAGAGACAAAGAAAGACAAAGATACACATTTCATTGCGATGCGTCTCGCGGAGGCGCGCGGCGCAGCGCGAAATCACTGGCTTCTTCCAGTACCGTCGCGCAACGTCGCATTGCGTCGCGTCTCGGTGTGAACTGACGCTTGGGTCATCGGCACACCAAATTTAATGTTACTACGAATATTCAGCGCCATCATTCTTGATCCTGAGGAATTGATGATGACAATACAGCTTTCTGCGTCACTGACGATTTGTTCCCTACTCCTCCGCTATACTTTTCTGATTAATTTCGTTCGGGATCCAATAGGGTTAAATTGTTTCTCTGGGACTTTGCCGAGCTTCTTTGTCTCGGCGCTTTTCTAGTGGTCGCCACTGTTGATTCTGGCTTTCAGGAGTTGTATGTGGTTTGGGAGTAGTGTGGCGGACTTGACGGTTTGTTCGATTAGTAGGAGTAACTCCAAAAAACTTAAGCTTGACTCGTGATTAGGTGAACATAATATATTGAAAATGTAATGGCTTATGCCCGCGGCTTCGCGCGCGTGGAGTTCGGTAATTGTCCCACGAGATCTTACTACCAATAAAAAGTTTTCAACGTGTTAATACAGGTTATAAACTATCTCTGTACCAAAGGAGATATTTTTTTTTGTTTGGAGAACAGGCCACCCACATAAATTGTAGCAGATATTAATTAAACGTATATAGATTTCTTCCTTATAATCTCTAGATTACAGTGGTAATATTAGCTAAGGCATGTCTAACCGGAATAATGAGAAATTCGAAAATGAAAACGTGAATCTAACAATAAACAATAACAATAACACGTCTGTAGCAGTATCTGAAAGTAATTGTATTCGCACATTGCGTTGAAATCTTACTGCACAATTGACAAAACGAACAAAACGACAAAATATTTACGTAAGTATTTTCTTTCAAATGACATTGACCACAACAGGAATGATTTGACTCGCAAAAAATATCATAATATAACTTATTTATAAACCTTTATTTAATAAAGTAACAATTTACAAATTTATTAAAATAAACTAAACTAACTAACTTAACTAAAAACTTAAAAAATGGCGTCAAAAAACTCCTCCTCAACACTGTCAACTGGTAATGTCCCCAAGAGACCGGCGGCGTTACCACGCTGTATGGCAATGCTAAGCCTTTGGCCAAGGTAAAAGCCAGCCCTAGGGTCACGGGAAGTGTCAACTAAACGTTTTGAGATATCCTTGAAAAGGCTGTGAGCAGTCGGACCCCACGGTCCTAGAGTTTCAACCCCAAACAGCTCGAAAATATAGTTACCATTAAGGTTACTATATTTTCGCCGCTTGAGGTTCTCTGCAGCCAAAGCAGCAGCCCCTGCACAGCACGACGAATTAGGAAGGCGCAAGAGTATCGACACATGTAGCATCCCACTTATTTATTGATTTTAAGATTCCGGTTTCGTTTCTATGTAATCTTTCGTTTATTATAATAATAAAAAGGTTATTTTTTTTTGCTGTAATATGAATAATATTTATGCAACATAGAAGAGTGCCTAAATAAAACTGTCTCATTTCATCCAAATTCGGTAAGTAGTCTTTGCGTGAAATACTAACAAATATCCAGACGTCTTGTATTCCATACATCCATTATACATCCTCACAAACTTTCGGATTTGTAATACTAGTAGGATTTATGTATCTGTGTATTTATGTATTTTTCTAGTATTTTTTTTACATTATCACAGACATGAGAGTACTACTTCAGAGTACCTAAATCTTATAAGTAGTTCTATTAGGACTCATCGAAGTGAGAAGATTGGTCAAGTAGACTTTATGTTACCGAGTGCTAGCATATAGTAGATAAAGTACAAAAGTTATGTAGAAGCCTAAAAGCCTATTCATGTGAAAAGACCCGCACAGCTAGTCGTATAAAATCAAATACACAATAATTACTCACATTATTACGGTCAACAATTTCAAATTATAATTCTAACTGGCATCAAACTAATAATTTCGCACATTTTGTTTCTAACTTATTACCATTTTATTCAGGCATATAATAATAAAGCTGTGGTAAGATCTAGTTTGTGATTAGCTACTAATTTTGCTATTAACATAACATCACGCCTGTAATCCCCGAAGCGTTAGGCAAAGGTGTACCATCCGGCCCTGGTGCAAGCCATGGTCCGGAGCGAGACGGAATGGGACGCCGTCACCTCCTTCTGCGAAGCAGTAATGCTAGAGAAGGAGGTGGCTGAACGTGAGAGGGAGAGAACCTCACAGCGTCCCGGCCGCCTGCTCCGCCCAGAGCTGGAGAAGTCATTTGATGATTTCCCATCCCAAAAAAAAAAAAAAGGCAAAGGTGTACCTAAAAACAGTACACCCTGCACATTTCGCCAGTTAAGTCCCAAGTAAAGGCGCGAACCTATTACCATCAACTGGGCACAAATCTACACTCCTTAGCTGCTACTGGGAAATTCGTGAAAAACCCAATAACACTATGCCCGACCTGGGAATCGAACCAAGGATCTCAGGCTCAGCAGTCGTGCTTGCAGCCACTAGACCAACGAGGATTTTGCTATTAATATCAGTGTTTTATTGATTTCTCATTTAGTTTTGTCCGCACTACGACACAAGTTGTGGTATTTATGTGTTTCATGTTGTGTCAGCTACACGAAATAGAAATTGTTCTTTTTTCAAATATGTAAATAATGTTAGTTTTTGTAGGTATTTCTGTGCACTTTTTTTCCACTAAATAGGCTTGCGGCCGCAACTCGCCTGATGTAAAGCGATGATGCAGCGTAGGGCGGAGCACGCTTGCCTAAAAGAAATCGATTCACTCGAACTTTGAATAAGTCCAGATTCTAATGATCAGGAGACAGAGAATTTCACAGACTGGTGGTTCGCACAATAAACGTGAAATGAAACGAACATGTTGAAAAATACGTAACTTTTCGATTTTTCTCATTTGAAGAGGTATTTCTAAGCTGAATAAATGCTGAAATGAATGCTAAGTTCCAGTACAAAGATTTCAAAAGCAAAAAGTTCCTTAAATTACAATGATTAGATTATTGACGACCCGAATGGCGCAGTGGTACTGAGGTTGCCTTACGTTCTTAGGGTCCCGGGTTCGAATCCCGGTAGGAGCAAATGTTTGTGTGATGAGCATGGGTATTTATATGTATAATAAGTATGTATTTACAAACAAAAAAATGAAAGTCCCGCTCAAAAGCTAATTCTATAACCTTTAACATCCACCGCTTTTGTATCCGAGCTCACCCTTATAAACAAAAACTCTAAAATCATTATAGTCGTAGGCAATGAAAGCCCAAAACATACACCCGTTCCATCAAGTTTATCGACGCGTGAAGGTGAATTCCACCTAATTAGTTTATACTTAGGTCACAAAGTAGATTGGCACAGAAGTTCAGGTCCATACAACGAGCAAAAACGCACGCACACATAGACACGCTTCACGTACAGCGAGTGCAAGCGCACTCGCGACTGTCGTTTGTTTGAGATCGCCGTACGTATGTGTCTATGTATGCGTGCATTTGTTTTCTCTTCTTGTATGAAAGAGACCTTCTGCATTTAACGATTTTGTGGTTGACTGAAAGGGTGATTAATTTTGCTACCAAACTTATTTATGAATGGGAAAATGTGGATTTTAGTACATGTCTCAGTGGAATTAAGGATGATAAAATTCAACATTCGCCAAATGTAATTGGGTGTTTTATTGGCAAATGAGAGCAAAGGGTTGTTTTAAAGTTTGGTGGGTGTTTTAATCATTAATTTATTTGGGTTAATGTGGTTTGTTGGCGAATGTACTGAGGGCAGTCTCGGTATGGATCCATGAGCTAGGTGGACTGGACCATGAAGGGTTCCGTACCATAGTAGTAGGGTAGCCCCTTTAATTTTTTTTTTTTAGCGGCATCAGATATACACATTCTGTAAAAATTTGAACTGTCTTCCTATTACGGATCATGAGATACAGCCCGCTGACAGACAGACACACGGACAGCGGAGGCTTAGTAATAAGGTCCCGTTGGTTACTCTTCGGGTATGAAACCTTTATAAAAAGACATTATTGCAAAAAAAAATAACCGACTACCAAAAAAAAACACTAACAATTTAGTGTTTTTAGTTACGGATGATGTTAATAGCGCCCTGGCAAAAGTCGTTCATTGGTTTAATGTTAATAATCTACTTCTAAATGAGAAAAAAACAAAATGTATTAAGTTTACGATACCCCATGTAAGACAAGTGGAAACTACTGTACTAATTAAGGATGAAGAGTTGAAACCGGAAGAGAGCACAGTGTTCTTGGGCATAACTTTGGATGCCAAGCTTCAGTGGGGCACGCATATAGACAAATTGTCGAAGAAACTTAGCTGTGCAGCATACGCCGTTAGAAAAATTCGTGATTTAACTGATTTAGAGACAGCCCGTTTAGTTTACTTTAGTTATTTCCATAGCGTGATGTCGTACGGTATTTTCTTGTGGGGCAATGCCGCCGATATTCAGACAATATTTGTTTTGCAAAAAAGGGCAATTCGTTCAATTTATAAATTAAGACCCAGATACTCCCGCAGAGAAAAATTTAAAGAGATTAATATTCTTACTGTGCCCTCTCATTTTATTTATGAATACTTTTTATACGCACACAAAAATATTAATTTGTTTAAAAAATACAGTGATATCCACAACATAAATACGAGGAACAAACACAAATTTGTTGTTCCTGCAACGAGGCTCAAAAAAATAGGGGGTACGTTCGTCGCCAATGTATACGTTTTTACAATAAACTTCCGAGCCATATTCAAGCACTAAGTAACGAAAGTAAAAGTAACTGGCTTACTTGAAATAAATGCTTTGATTTTTTAAGTCTAAATAAATTCAAATCGTTCATAAAACGGAAGTTATGCCTGAAAGCCTACTATCATGTTAATCACTATCTCGAAGATAAAAAGGCTTGGGATTAAGCTGCTCCAATTAAATTTGCTCTGTGAATGGCGAAATTTCGGACTTCGCTTGTTTATTGTTGATTCCTTTCTTGTATACACTCTGACATTGAATGATTTGACATGTATTTTATTATTTTTTTACTTTTTTTTTTTTTTTATGTGACATTTACTGATTTGACATGAATCCTTATTTCATTAAGTATTTTACTTTTTATTATCATTGTGACATTTCATGATTTTTGTGTTTTTTATTTACATTCATTTTGAAAAGAACTTGTTATTAATTTTATTTGATAATTGTGAATGTGGGGACCATGTGGGTCACATTTTTATTTTTTGTTTATTTTTTTCCCACAACTGTCTGGCAGTTTGAGTACTATAAGCGACCTACCCAAATGTCCTTTCTTTGGTATTGTTCGTCGTGTAAAAGTGTTTGTAAAAACCTACTTGCAAAATAAACATTATTTATCATTTATCATTTAGTGTAGGAAACGTATATCCCGAAATGGACTCCAATAGGTTGACTTATTGAGATTTATTTAAATATGGCTAGTTTAATATATTATTATTTTTAGGATCACTACTTAGCTGACGCTCCAAATTAAGTGAGTGACGTGAACCTCGCTTCAGTGACGTCAAATTGGTAGTACATTGCAAATCCTCTGCCGTTGAATGTGTCGATTAGTGGGCATATCCAACGAGGCGACGGCGACGCGGACCTTCGGACGTCGGCCTTTACGCTATAATTGCTAGTATTGATATATATTACAAGCTGTACATAGGGCTCCGCTTGCCCTGGCTGGAGGCCTTACACTTAAGGCACCCACAGGATTGTCCGGTTAAGCAGACGACAACCTCTCTAGGTTGAACCGCGAGATGCAATTTCGAAAAAAAAAAGGGCTCCGCTTGCGTGGACATAACCCAATCCCTGAAGTGGCAAGGTTGTAACTTATTGAACACCCACATTTCACCAGTTATGTGTTCAGTCCCATGTAATAGGGGGCGAGCCTTTTCTCATCAACCAGGCACAAATCCAGACTCCGCGACTGCTCATGAAAAAATCCTGATGAAAAACCGAAAAACACTTTGCGCGACCCGGTAATTTAACCCAGGACCTCATACTCACTACTCACTAGTCCAGCATACCTAAATCCTCTGAAGCCAAAGAAAAAAAAGACTATCCATATTCTAAATTACAATTCTTTTTTCAAACACCACATTATTAAGACTCATTACGAAAATACAAACCTTATCAAACAGTATCAATTAGACCCAGAAAATAATCCACAAATTAACATAAAAACGCAATTGTTTCCATACAATCGCGCCCACGATCTCCTAAACACACTTATGACGTAGCAACGTAGTCAAAACTAGAATTGTATTTAATTAGGCGACGGAATGCCAGGTGGTTATTATTATAATTGTACACGTAACAGACTGTTATCACGCTACCTGCTTGCCTCTGATATTGATACACGCTAGGGATTTGTGTTGGTAAGGACTTTTTGGACATGGTATGTGGGATTTGCGATTTGTTTTATTCAAGACGATATAGAGTTGACAGTCGGTTATATCATATTGTACATTTCGACATCATCCGATGAGCTCTTGTCACTGGTGGCATTCCAGCTGTACTAGAACCCAACGGCTTGGCAGACGACGATGGCAAAAGACCGGACGGCATGTTTGCTTCCATTGAATATGGGTAGGCCTTTAATGTGGGACGCAACATTTGTCGATACTCTTGCGCCATCCTACCTTACTAGCTCATCGGCTCTTTAGTAAATTGATTCCGCGATGAATTTGGATCCCGCGGGATCAGTTTACTAAATTATTATTTTTATATCATTTTCTTTAGTAGATTGGTCCCGCTCTTGAAATAAAAAAAAAAGCCGTCGAATATCAAATTAGAGTAACATCATGTAGAAAAATGTTCGGAAGAATAAAAATAAAATCCCGTTGGCCCCACCGTATTTTAAACATTGTATGGGATCAAGTAGTGTTAGTACAGTAATTGTGCTAGTTACGGGCAGTAACCTTACGAACAGTAGTACCTAGGCTGGCATGAATCCAAGATGGTATTTATAATACGATGGTACGTTCTTCTAGTAAGAATATATAATAATATATATAATAATAATAGTCTTACTAGAAGATCGTACCTACCCAGAATTATTAAAATGCATACTACCTTGAGCTCATGCCAGCCTGGTACCTAATATCTGCAACTTAATAGCTACAAAAATCCAACAAACATTACTGAACATTACTAAGAAATAATATTTCATATAAATTGAAAACCTTTACACCAATTTAAAAGTATATTTTTCATAACAACAAAGTAAAGTATTGAACGGAACCAAATTCTTCCAGTGATTACTTCACATTAATAACGGACTCATTCAAATTCTCCAATAACAAGTTAATCCAATATAAACCGGTTTGCAAATAAAATTATCTGCTTCCGAAATTCATGAATCTATTAAAAACAGATTCCATCGATATACGTACCGACATTTTCGAACAAGACGGAAAATTCTCAACATTTTCAACTTCGGTAGTAGTTAAAGCTTTCGTGAATAAATTTCCCAGTGAAATTATTAACACCATAACTATTTCTACCGCGAAACAGGATTGCAGTAACTTTGTTATAGTTATAGTGTTCTTCTTCTATTTTTCGCATCGATGTTTTTAGGGTTCCGTTCCTGAGGCCCTACTCCCTAACGCTTCGTCCGTATATTCGGATCTATCTGTCTCTCTCACTCGCACTCACCTGCAGACGTGCGCGAGAGAGACGGATAGATCCGAATATACGGACGAGACGTTAGAGAGTAGGGCCCCTGTCCGTTCGTCCGTCCGTCCGTCAGTCCGTCTGTCTGTCAGCGGGGTTTATCTCTTGATCCGTAATAGATAGTTGAAAATTTCGTGGAATGTGTATTTCTGTTGCCGCTATAAAAAAAAAATAATGTAGCTCCCGCACTACGATGGTACGGAACCCTTCATGCGCGAGTTCATGTCGAGTTATCTTTGGACATACCTCAGGATATGCTTTATGGAGAAATAATCATTGAATATTACGCTAAGATATTTTGTTTCATTCGACGAACACGGTGCTAAACCGTTGGAAAGACACTGTGTCTCATGGTAGCTAATTCGTCCCTTTTGTACAAATCCTTCGTGAACAATCGGTTCATTGAATAGAAATGTGAAGATTACCCCGGGAAACATTTCGCTGCTGTAATTAAGGTATCCCGTAATTTAGTGTCCAATATGTTTAATGTTAAACTAATTGTATTAAAAGAAAAGGTACTGCTTTGAGATTTTGCGGACGGAATTTTGTAGAAAACAAAAATGAATCAAAACATGCATTTGAACGTTTTTGCAAAATCATCGTCATCTGCTTTGCTTTTTCCCAACTATGTTGTGGTCGCCTTCCAGTCTAACCTAAAGCTGTACCAGTACTTTACATGGAGCAACTGCCTTTCTGATTTTGACCTCCAGAACCCAGTTTTTACTGGTTAATACGATGCCCCTTGGTAAGACTGGTTGTTATACTTTCGGGTCACTGACTACAAAACTATTACTACAAATGTTTTTTATAAATACATTGTATTATGGTAGCAAGATCTAAATTCAAAAGCCAAATTAAATTGGCTTTAAAACCTTTCCTCACAATAATAATAGATTTCAGCATTTCAAAATCTCAAAAACGTTTTCGGAAACCTCCGCAAGCAGGAACTATCTCCCCAAAAATTCATCAGTTGATTAAGTACATTCCCAGAATGCTTGCCGGAGTTCCGAGAATTCCTCTCGAACAACAATTCTTCGACAACCGAATGCCGTGTTCACTCCCTTCGCACTTCCACTTCGAGCCAGGGTTGGGTCTCCCTTCGAATACAAATGTGTTGATTATTTACAAATAGTGCTATTCCGTGATTCGTTGGCAGGTATTGTCCGTCCAAGATTGTTGGCTTGTTTTATACTTTCGATATGATGAGCATTTCAACTTAATTTCCTTCAGAGATTGGCTGGATTTTCGAATGATTTAATCAAATTAAAGGCGTTACTTGGATTGGTGCTTAGCTTGATTTATTTAGTCGATGTTTGGTGGAGTGGATTAAAGTGAAGGGGAGGCTTGTGTCCTTAGTCATTGAAATCCATTTAGGGATTGGCTGTACAAGGGTCTTCATTGTATTTAATTTAATAAGAATAATTGAGGGGTTGATTTTGGAATTTGATGTTATACATATTACTAAGCAACATGAGACATGATTTTTTTAGTATATTCATTATCATCATCATTTCAGCCGAGAGACGTCCTGTAGTGTGGGCCTCATGCCTGTGTGTATGTGTAAGTAGCCTAAGTCTATATATTGAATGGTTTGTTAATAAATATCAGTATTATACATCAAGTCGTCTACTCAATTACACCTATCCCTACATGGCGATCCTGCCTTCGGGCAAGCCGCGCATAATGGTCGTGTCGCGTTACAATTGGCTTAATTTTTAATTGGTGCGAAATTATTCAAGATGTGTCAATCCTACCAAACAAAAGAAGAGGTTTTCCTGGCCCAAAATGCAGCCGGTGCTGGAAATAGTGCAAATTTGCAGTAAATTGGGACACATATGAGCATCCAGACCATTATGACAACAATTATTATCTGCGTCATGGGTGCAGTGCTTCTCTACTTGGGATTTAAGGCATATAAAAAATGCCATACTCGTTGGATGCGTCAGGAGATCAACCATCAGGCTTTCAGGAGCATGCGATTGTCCGGTCGAGGTCACTGCCAAAATACTCCGAAAGTAGCAGCGAAGCAGCGAGCAGAAAGTGAATGTCAGTGTAAATCAGTGAACTAATATGTGCTTTCAAAGTGCGTAATAAGTGTTTGGTTGTGTACGTAAAATATTCGGGAAGAAATTAAGGAGAAATGTACTGTTATGTAGTGACTGTTTAAGACAAAAAATAAACTATGCAGTGACGTCAAACAAAACGAATAAAATAGTGTCTTATGGCTAAGGAAATTGAAAATATATATAATAAGTTACGGAAAATACGTACATATTTAATAAAAATAGGACCAAAGCGAAGATTAGAACCAAAAGTTAGTAGTAGAAAATTAGAAGAATCGACAAATTTATATTGTTCATTTAACCTCCTGGATGCCAGCGTCATTCCTGACTATAATCACGCGACAAAGATTGATGCTTGGGCTGCAGAAATGGTATTAAAATGACTTTTAAATCTTTATGTAATATAGGTATGACGCTGGCATCAAGGAGGTTAAAGAAATAGAAGCTAACCTGTAAGAATTCAAAAATGAGGAATTAATATTAATAAATGAGTATCGTCATAAGATAGAGAAATTAATTGTAGAAATAAAAGAGTTATGTGAAAAAGAAAGTAGTAGTAACTCAGATTTTGAAAGTATAAGTGAAGACGAAGGGAAAATAGTTACAATGGCGAAATTTGATCTTAAGATAGCATTGAACTTGATGTCTGTTATGACAAATGACGAGTTAAGTATTAAGCAGTTAATCGATGGGGTTGATTACTACAGTTCTATTTTAGACAGTCAATCGCAAGAACAATTAATTACGTTTGTAATGAAAAGTCGATTGTCTCAGGCAGCAAAATTGAAGTTAGCTTCAAATTATGACACAGTTAAGGATCTGTTACACGATATGAAGGTTCAACTATTGCCAACAAAGTCGGCTACGGCAATACAGAGCAAATTACATTCTTTCTGCCAAAAACAAATGACAATAGACGAGTACGGAAAAGCTATTACTGAAATGTTCGTGGATTTGACGATAGCGCAATCCGAAGGGAAACCCAGTAATTATCAGGTATTGAAACCGCTTAATGAAAAACAAGCTATCAAACGGTTTGCCGACGGATTGCGAAACCGTCGATTAAGCACTATCATAGCAGCCAGAAATTATGAATCCCTTAAAGGTGCAGTTCAAGCAGCAGTGGATGAGGAAACTACGACGGCTTCGACTTCAACAGGTGAGATTATGGCATTTAATCAAAACAATCGTTATAATTACAGGCGTATTATCATCGTTATTATTATTATCGTTATAATTATAATTTACGCAAAATACGCGCTTTGACGTGGAGTTGCGGATACCAGCCCGTTATACAATACAATACAATACAATAATTACAGGCGCGCTACAAATAACAATTTTAGAGGTCAGCATGGACGAGCGTTCAGAGGACGACCTAACCAGGGTCACATGCGAGGAGGTGACCATACTGAGACAAACCAGGACGCAGGGCGTGGCCGTACACATCGAGGATCGTGGCGAAATTCAAGAAGATCGAATCGAGGTAGGTCTACTTTTCATAATAACCGAAACAGCTGGACACGTAATTCGGATACAGTGCAAGTTATGACCGAGGAAACACAAAAAAATTATGAATCCAAAAATCATGTTTTTCGTGCCTAAACATTATGTCATGTGATAATAACATGATTGTCTAACTTTCTGTAAACGGTAGTCAATTCCAATGGTTACTTGACTCGGGTGCATCAGTTTCAGCCATCAAATATAAACATCTTGTCGAACAAAATATTCCATGCCATTTTGAGAGTATTGAGATTAATGGACTTGGGGGCAAAGTTCAATCGCTAGGTTACGTTTATTTAGACTTAGTAACAGACGATGTACCGTTTAAGCATAAGTTTATTGTTTTTAATTCCTTGCCATGTAAGGCGCATGGAATTATCGGCGACGACTTCTTACGAAAACATAAAGCGTTATTAGATTACAAGAATAATAGTTTATCTTTGCAAACTTTAAATGGTAATCCTATTAAGTTGCCAACTAAGATATCTGATAGTAAAAATAATATGTTTATTATACCACCCAGGTCGGAGTCGATCCACTTTATACAAACTAGTATGGAAAAAGAATGTGTTGTTTGTGCTTCTGAATGTGTACCACTGCTGGACATAGACCTTCCCCAAGTGTCGCCACATTGACCGGTCCCGTGCGACTCGCATCCAGCGGATTCCCGCAACCTTCACCAGGTCATCGGTCCACCTGGTGGGTGGCCTTCCAACGCAACGTTTCCGGTTCGCGCTCGCCACTCCAGAACTTTTCGGCCCCATCGGCCATCCGTTCTACGAGCAATGTGCCCTGCCCACTGCCACTTAAGTTTGGCAATTCTTCGGGCTACGTCGGTGACCCTGGTTCTCTTGAGGATTTCTTCATTTCTGATTCGATCACGCAAGGAAACTCCGAGCATAGCCCTCTCCATTGCCCTTTGGGTGACTTTAAGCCTTCTGATGAGGCCCATTGTGAGCGACCACGTTTCGGTCCCGTATGTAATCACTGGCAACACACACTGGTCATAGACTTTTTTTTAGTATATTAGTTCTGTCTAAATATTTGTGCTAAATTATAACAAGACTATCAGTATGTTAGAATTTTTAATAGCTATTAATGTCCCACTGCTGGGCAAAGACATCCCCCATATCTTTCCAGGTACTCTTTGTGCGCTAAAGGAAACTAAACTATATTAATAGAAATACAATTAAATACATACATGAATTAATGCCTTTTTCTCATAGGGGTAGACAGAAACTAAAGAACGTTCATTCATCTAGTCACATACGTTATACGTTTTGGTGTGCTACGCATCTGACCTTTTTGAAGAACATCATCACTAAGGTCAGTGTAGGGTCCTTTTAAAGCGTTCTACTCCCTATTGAAGATGTAATTAATAAAACGATCAAAATCAATAAATCTAAAATAAATAAAAATAAATAAATATAAATCTTAATAATCATTATCATTCTCCTGCCACTATCCCATTTTATTTGGGACTAGCTGTTCATCAGCATCATCATCAGCCTATAATGTTCCCACTGCTGGGACACGGCCTCCTCTCAATGAGAGGAAATGGACTATAATCCACCACACGGGCCCAGTGCGGATTGGTAGATGTCACATGTCTTCGAAGTTTTGGTTCTAGGTCATGTCGGTTTCCTCACGATGTTTTCCTTCACCGTTTTGAGAGCAGTGGTGATAAAATAAATTACACAAAGTAATGCGCCTGTCTGGGTTCGACGACTTACTGTTCGTAAGTCGGGGCCGCCACCACTGGGCCACCGCTGCTCTCTAGCTGTTGCCCGCGATAGAATAAGATAAGAAGCGTGAATTTATAAAAAAATAATTATAATTATAAAATTATATATAGTTCTAGTTGTAGTATGTATATAATGTACATAATAATTTTAATGATCCTGTAATTATTAGAAAATAAAAGTGAAAAAAAGATTAGTTACCGTTTTCGTATTGTTCCCAATATAAAGGGTTTTAATTTATAAACACGGAATCATGTTTTTTTTTTAATAAAAGTAGCCTAAGCTTTGCCTTATAATGTCCATGATACTTCTCTATTATTAGTTATTTCAGAAGTCACCCCTTTTCTACCAATAATACCTCACAAACTCAATTGACAACAAAACATTCGTCAACCTGCAAAACAATCTCATTTAGTAGTAAATTGTTGCCCATTTCCACGAAATTCGTTTGATACAAAATATTTTTCAAGTTGACTCCCGCAATCCCACAGGGAACGTAATGCACAGGTAAACATTTTACGAGCCATTTCAAAGTTGACAGGTGTCGTAAAATGCATTCAAAATTGAGGATTGCAAGTTTGACGATAAAAAAGTTTTGGCAGAAGCGAATGGCGAATTATATAATGATGAAAACATGAATCGTAGAGTGGATGTTAAAGTTGATTATGATGGTGGTTTAGTACTGGAATACGGAGTTACGATAAGTGGGTACACCTGGATTCTTGAGATATATTCTCTTGAGGATGATGTAATATGTGAAGGCTAGTATAGATCAGAGCGGGTCGCGCCACAACAAAACGCCTTGCAGAAATCTTCTTACTTTATTTTTGAACATTTGCATTTTGCGAACAGATCTGTCCTAGGCATCCGATCTACAAACTGAATCGAGACGTGTCTTGCGACAGCGACGAAACTGTACTCACGAAGGAACAAGTGAACGTTTGTCGTATTACGCAAGTCGTATGAAGATTTCCACACGCAAAAAAGGGGATGCGGTACCAGACAATAATGTGCGCTAAACTAACCTACCAAAGTTCGTACGTTACTAAAATCATACGCACAATGGGGGAAAGAACGAACGGCATTCTGAGGGTACTTGCAGAAAGGGTGGATTGGCCAATCCAGCCTGTTGTTTGTCAAGGTACATGTCATGCATGGGGCTTGATAAACTTACCAAAATAATGATAATATTTTAATATTGTAATTATAATCGTGTTTACTAACATTGTTTTAGGGAATTGTTTGTACTAACACTATATGGGCCATGTTGTCTGAAAATAAATGATTTAATAATTGTTAAAATGTTCCTAAACCATATTGTTAGGAGAATGTTGCGGTCTGCACCACTCGGTCGTGATTTCTTATCTTCAATTTAAAGGACGCCACAGCACGTTTCTCTAGAATATATTCTACACTTATTGTTTTTTGTGACCGAGTTTAACTTGTGCTGTCAGTAACCACATTCATTTTCTTCGACGTTTTGAGGTACTTTTGGTTTAAGAGGTTATGTTCTTTGTTCAGTGTGAAAAAAATATTCTCTTAGAACTGAAGTTAGATGTTTATGTCATGGCTTTTTCTTGCATGCCTCTTTTACTCGAAATTGGTACAAGTGTTTTTCTCTTTCTTTTAGACCTATCGTCAATATTCTGTCAGTTGTGTTTAGAATCATCATCACAGGAGAATTATTCTGTCAGTTGTTGTGTTTAAAACCATCATCACAGGATTAAATGATATATGATAAATGATGTCGGTTCGTCAGCATGTATTTAGACATTTTGTGATAAGTCTAATAAAAAAGCTCTAGTTCATAATGTGGGTCATATCATTACATCATGAATTTTATATGGAATAATATACACTTAGGAGGCGTTAGGTGCCATTTTAAATCAGATACGGCTCATTAATGTCCTTTGGTGGCAGTAAAAATTATACGTCCATGACAACTTTTTATGGCTTTCTTTTTTAAATTATGTGGGTTATAAATATAGGTTACATTTATGCTGATATTACAATGTATTTTAATTGTATGTGTCGGTTAAAGTGCACCTATTTATATATTGTGATTTGTCTATTTGACATGTGGGTAAACTACTTTATTATGGAAATCTGACGGCTGATTTCCGTATTTCAAAGAACGATCGCACTCTAGTGTTTCTATTACAAGTTTTTATTTAATTTGCAATGTTTGTATGTTTGTTTTGGTCAAATCTTGCTACTGATTTTTAAAACAGTTACTCTCAACCGTTTGTGCAAAAAATTGGCATACACGCTTAATTTGGATGACAATGCACGGTCATGTGACATCGCCTGTGTTAAAAATATTTTATCGCACTAGTGTACACTTTTCCATTAGTAAAAGAATTTTTGAAATCGTTAGAATAGTTTCAGATATGTATCTCCTACACTTACTTTTCTTACACAATCATTGAACTTATATTTATTAATAAATATTTATGTTTTCCCCAGGCAGACGCAGGGCTCCTCGTGTAATGGAGACCACAAAGGCAGTAGCAGAGACCAGACACAATAGATGCCATAGCAATATCGGATAACAAACGAGGTTGTAATAGTAGCAACAGTTACATATAAAGCATGTATAGTCTGCTTTGACAAATGTAGAAAGGCAAAGCTTTTGGTCGAACCTGTACGGAGCAATAGGGAAAATGCATAAATTTTCTTTTTGATTATTTTGATTCGGAATGTAAAGTACTATAAAAATAATGACAAAAATCGAAAACAAGACATAAATCGGCCAAACAACACAAAAGTTATAACCATTTAAACTTTTGTTTCTATCTCTTTCTAGATAAACGGGATTTAGTAAGGATTTTGTACGTCAATGCAGCGAATGTTTTGATGAAATATGCTAGATAATTACGATATGGAAGCAAAAACGTTGTTTGCACAGAGAAGATTTTTATTGCAAGTGTATGACACAAGTCATTATCAAAAACACATGTTCGAATGTGTTCGAATATCAATTTGAAAATGTTGTCTCAACTAAAAAGTTTCCACAGAATGACGTCATTCGCTGTATCGGATCTCTCTGTCTAATGAGCAGTATCAGATGCTTATAACTTAGTATATTTTAGATATATTAAAAAAAAAAATTCACTTTGCTATTTCTGATGTTATTACGCTTTGTTTAGAGTGATAAAAAATCATGCATATACCCTATTGTGGAAGCGAGTCCGGGTAAAGACACCTCCATACTTACTGAAGTATCTGTCAGTGTCAAGCAACCGTCAGTTTGACTGGTCTTTCATTTAGCTGAGTAACCGATTACTAACAGACCGCAGGCCCCTTATTCACAACGCTTCGATTCGATTTCGATTCGGAAAGTCATATGTCTATCTCGCTCGATTTCGTAATGTCAAAAAAAGATAGACATACGACTGTTGTGAATAGCTATGCAGGTCTAGTGGCCACAACCGCGACTGCTGAGCATGGGGTTCTGGGTTCGATACCCGTGTCGGGTAAAGTGCTATTGGGTTTTTCCATCAAGCATTTCGAAAGAAAAAGAAAGAAAGCAAGAAAAATATTTATTTGACGTATTTCTCAGTAGCAGCTACGTAGCCTAGATTTGTGCCCGCTTGATGGTAATAGGCTCGCCTCCTATTACGTAGGACTTAAACTTATCTAGCGAAACGTGTTTATAAAATCACTTAATGAAAACAAAAAAAAAAACATTATTTGTGTTTTGATCAATTAATTCAGTGATATTAAATTTACGTGAATGAAAATCGTTCAGAGAACGTAAAGAATTTCATTTATGGAATACACAATATTTAATAAAAAAAAACGTTACAACAATAAATGTTCTCGCAAAAAATTACGTCACCTTGACTTACTAAGACTGTTTAAAAAGCGCCAAGTTGATAAAATACTTATTATGGTTATCTCATCCTAAAATGTACAATACTGACCTCCTTCTACTAAAACAAGCCATAAAAGCTAATCTAAAGTCTGCATATTTCACAAACAATGTTCAGTTTGAAGTAGAATCAACAGAATTGAACGAAAAACACTTGGAAGCGCATTTTATAATGTAAACGGGGCACTCTTGTTGGACAATAGCTATCGAAGATTGAAGCGGACCACTCGTTAGCTTAGATTCAGATTGGCATTGTTTGTCAAGATTTGAGTTATGGGAGGATGGCGAGAGCGAAAGTTTACAAAATTAAAAAATAAACATCAAAACCAGGACTTGATGATGAAACATTGATGACATCTAATACAACTAACGGCCGTTTTCTAAAACTTACTTACGTGTAACTGTTGGTTAATGTGCCTTCTTCCTTAGGTATCGGTGTTTATATAAACAAAGAATATCCTATCCGTGTCACCTACCTGTTACTTGATTCATAGAAAAATCAAAGAAAGCTTTTCTGTGACGTTTTGTTTCTAACGTCCAGTAAGCAAAATGTCAAACAGACTGAGATAGCAACCTACCGAAACCGGTTAATAAATTCAAGAGTCAATCCCACAAAACATAAATTGAAAATGATTTTTATTATCCAACTATTAACCTGAATAGGGATGATGACTGACTTAAAAAATATGATTATGTTTAGTCCGTCAGTTACGAGTAGATTATCGAAAAATATTGGATACGTGTTTTTTGTTTTATCAAATTAGTAAAAATTGACGAAGATAAAACGTGTCAAAGAACATGAGTGGGGGCTTGTGACGTCAAATTTAAGTAAAAAATTTACTCAAATATGACGTCACACGAGTTTTCTGCGCACTGATCCTATGATTTTTTGTTTACGTGATAAAATATTTTTTGGAAATCTATCTGACGGACTAATTAGTTTTTTTTTGCCATCTACCCTATTTGAGGAGTCCAATTTGCTACCACTGAACTCTGAAATCGCAAACTCCACCTGATGCCCTATAAATTCACACGAAAGCCAAAGTCTATTAGTTTGTAAGAGCAAGCCAGAAGTGAATGCCGAATCGATCAATAGCTTTCTTAAATTAGTTCAGAACCGCCTAACACACTTATGTATATCGAGTAAATTATTTACCATTCTTATTTTGCAGCAAAATCAGCTAATTCTCAAACTATTCAATTCGATTTTTAATGTTGATTTCATACCAGTACTTAAAACACACATAAACCGCTTCACGCTTCAATTTAAACCAAATACTATCACTCTCAAACTTTCAAGAGGTTTTTGTCTTCAATGCCACTCAGTATTTGGTAGCTTCTGGATCAGCCTGTATAACATAAGTGATCAAACTTAAATAGGCTTTTTATGGTTGCACCAATCCCTTTTTATGGAGACACAAATTGGACAAGTTTGCATCGAAAACTTTAAAGTTCTTTAGTAAGTCTTCGTCTTCTTAAGTACTTCTTGGGCGCAGTAGGTGGCAACCAGTGGCAACGTTAATGGCGTCTACAGCGTTTAAAGTCCTTTAATGTGCAGGAGACATTAGGCTTACTTCTTCTTCTCAGCGTGTCGATGGCAAATATTTATTAAATATGTTTGGCCGAATATTCAGATAAGCGAACTCCGCTCGCTGATGCAGTCATAAGATCGTCAACTGTGCAGATGTCAGCGTACACATTTAAGATCTGAGCCGTCCATAAACCCCCATCAGAGGAGATTGGGCTTACTAGCAAGTGGGCCATGGTCAGGTCGGGAACACAGCCAGCATAATTATATACAACGACAATCAACTTATGGCAAGATAATTTTGCCTTTAAGCGGAAATGATCATCTTCAGAGCTTTTCTCAATCCTCGCACTATGTTCGGATCTGCTTCCAAACCAACCGTTTGCATAAAGTAAGGACCGGTGGCCCATTTGACCTCCATAACCCAGTTAGTACTGGTCACACGATACCCTTTGGTAAAACTTTTTGTCGGTATTTTGGGCCACTGAATACTTGTTTCGACTGTCAAAGATCTAGTAATGGCAGCCAGGCCCAATAGCTTAACGTGCTAACTCAGTATGTAATGGATGGTCACCCATCCACAGGCTGACCTTGTCTACCGCTGCTTAACCTCCAAGAAGCGGCTGTTGTTATTTAGCCATGAGCTACCCATAAACACCTTAGAAGCTGTAATGAGCAAAATTTAAAAGAATGTGCTGTGATAGTTAATTATGAGAGTTATAATATTGAAGACAAACAAAGGGAAACAAAGCCCGTAAACGGATGCATTATCATGTAAAAACGTTGCAAGTAAGAAGACATATTATATGGGCCTTATACGTGTGTCTCTTCATAAACGTTACATGGGTAGTAATACCTGAGTACTATCTAACTACTTACAAAATGGCTGGCGTGTATAAAACAAAAGGAAAAATGAGCGTAGTTCATAATTAATCTATTCTTACCATTATTTTCTAGACTGCCAAAAGCAGAGAATATAATTATCATAATTAATATCCTCTTTCCCAGCACAGCAAACACATGGCTGAATCAAAATTTCCAAGTTAGCAAAACCAAGCAAATAATTTTAAGATGTTCAAATATTAGCCTTGAAATTGATGATGATGTATCGGAATTGGCTTCTACATTGTTACCACACTTCGTAATTAAGGCATTCCCTAGAGACCAATGTATTATCTGCCTCCAAGTTACAAAGAGCCATGTATAACTTTACTCGAGTTTCTGAGTTTTCATTCCTCCTCTGTTGTCATGCCATCCTAGTACGAGTACTTTTATAACCTCATTTTATTATTTAAGAAAAAAAAGGCTTTTTAAATTAAGGTTTAATATTTGACAACCCGCTAAATACTAATAAACCTTAAATAAATATACAAACAAATAGTTTTCAAAAACTTTGGATTGAAGACTTAAACTACATAAACCACGACGACCATGGGACTTTAAGGCGTCAAAGAACTCCTTCAACAATAGATTTTTGATTTCAATAGGTTATTTCCCCACTGGTCAATCTTATTATCTGCTTTCAAGTTACAAAGAGCAAATGTATAATATCTTGCCTCGAGTTCGCGAGTTTTCATTCCTCCTCTGTTGTCATGCTGTCCTAGTACTTTTTTATTATTTTACCACTTCAGTTCAGTTTTCTTTAACCTAGTTTTTATGGGACTGACCTCATTTTGTAAAGTACTTAAGAAAAACGGTTTTTAACTAATATGTCTGTTTTTATTACTTCAAGGCCATTCCCCACAGTCCAATGTTAATTATCTTCTTCAAGTAACAAAGAGCCATGTAAAACTTTACCCAAGTTTTCGAGTTTTCATTCCTCCAATGTGATTGAAATAGTTTTTGTCATTTTTTCATTATAGTACAGTTATTATAGTTTGGTTTTCTTAAACCTTGTTTTATAAAAAAAAAGTTAAAACTTTTATTTCAAAAACATTACATTAATTTTGTTTAAACACACATCGCTTAATCTTCATTTTGAAAGTTGGACTTTTTTTGTGAGACTGACCTCATTTTCTTCTGTAAGAAAAATAAAAAATAATAATTGTTTATTTCTTTTGATTAGAAAGTCCTTATTGTTTGGATATTTGAACAATTTGGAATAAAAAGCCAAGGTCGTGCGTTGTTTAATGTACAATGATGTTGTGATTAACTTTGAGAATTGAAACTACATAACAAAATGGATATAAGAAATACATTATGCAAAAAAAAAACACGCAGGCCCAGTGGGGTTGGATGTGATGTGATTTGTCTGAAATTATTACTCACATTTTCTTTTTATTCCTTTAATTTTATTGTCCCATCGGATTTTTTTCACAACTAAAAAAAAACTAAAAAAATGTTATTACTCAGTTATAACAATTGAATAAAAATTTAACAAAACACGGTTCACAAACAATACGTTGAAATCAATCTAATCGTAGCAAAACAATTCATAATATTTTTGTTTTCTTTTCATTATTCTGTTTCAATTTGATTTCGTTTTAGGCTAACGGTGAATTCACAGTAATGGAAACTGCACGGGACTAGCATCGCTTACAGAAATGTTGAAGGGGAATCGACTGTCTTGGTATGGACATGTAATGAGGAGGGACGAATCGGAAGCAACTAAAAAATGTTAAATATAAATAATTGATGGATGGAGAACGAGAGGAAGGCTAAGGAAACGAGTGACATGAAAGAAAGAAGAAAAAAACAGGCCAAGTGCGAGTCGGACTCGCTCACGAAGGGTTCCGTACCATTATCTATACAACATTAGACTAAACGGCAAAAAAATCACGTTTGTTGTATGGAAGCTCCCCTTAAAACTTATTTTATTCTGTTTTTAGTATTTGTTTTTATAGCAGCAACCAAAATACATCATCTGTGAAAATGTCAACTGTCTAACTATCACGGTTCATATACAGCCTGGTGACAGACAATCGGACAGAAGATGGTCTAATAATAGGGTCCCGTTTTTACCCTTTGGGTACAAAACTACAGTACTTTCACAGTTTTTATGACTTGTGACTGGGACTGTAGCTACATTTAATTTTCATCTTTGTTTCGACAATTCAAAAGTGCCTGTAACAGGCTTGTGTCCTAAAAAAATCAAATTAATCCGTCAGTTAGATTATTAAAACATATTTGATACGTATTTTTTCTTTTGTTACGTAAACCAAAATTGACGAAGATATGACGCTTTTAAAAGTATCAATACGTCACGCCGTGCTATAATTTTTAGTGCGTTGTGACGTCACGAGCCCCCCCGACTCCCGAGTTTTGATACGTTATATCTTTGTCAATATTCACTGATTTACAAAAACAAAAAATACGTGATCATTATTTTACAATACTCTAACTGACGGACTAAATAGATTTGCAATTTATTGATGGTGGACACTAGCCTACCGATGCCATCTGATTCAGTGCTTATTATTATTATTATATCTAGCCTGTATTGTCTCACTGCTGGGCAAATGCCTCCCTCCATTCCTTCTAACGGTCACGAGTTTGTGCTATTTCAGTGCTTATATGTATGATATTATTATGAGCTTTAATTTGAATGGAGTGTATGTTTGTAAAAGCTAGTAAGTAATTTGTGTTACGCCCTATTTATTTGTTGTAGAACAAAATCTTAATTAGTTATGAACGTAATAGACAGATTCGATAGCATATTATTAACAATAATAAACAAATAAAATAAAAAAAGCCTTTTATTTCATGCAATAATAATTTCAAATAGACTACTAACTACTACAACAGCCCATAACGTCCACTGCTGGACATAAGCCTCTCCCATGATGGGAGGAATTTGCCGTAATCTCCACGCTTGGCAGGCGGATTGGAGATCGCAGTGATGAAAGACTAACAGAAAACGCTGCTGCCCATTCTCTGGTCTACGGAGGCGCAAAGTGTTCTGCCTCAGACATTAGTCGCCTTATACGACACCCGTGAGTGTAATGGGTTGGTTCCACACGGCTCGTTAAATTTGATTATATTGTAAATAATTTCTTATATCTTAATTTGTAATTACAAAGATGATAATTATGTTGTATAATTTGATTTTAATTTCATTCTGTTTAATAAATAATAGATAAATAGAATTCATTTAATCTTGATCCATACAGTAATTAAAATAATCAGTTTATTTAATTATCTATCTGAAAGTTGTTTTTGTATCATCAATGGGTTTACAATTTCATATAATATCCCACTTATGTTCTCTTACGTGGTAGAACAACAATTAACAATAATCTTACTAGAAACGGCAGCTAATTCTAGAATCTTCGCAATTACAATGCTCGGGTGCCTTCCAAATTCTTCGAAAAAGCTCTTTTGAAACAAGTTTATTTAGCTGTTGTAAACCATACGCATGAAGACAACCAATTAATTTTAAAGTGGTGACTATAAAATGAACATTAATAAATCCCAAACGAATGAATTTATTAATCAATCAAGTGGAACAATATTGGAAGCTCTGACATGTGACGGTACGTTTTTACTTTGCATGAATTAATATTTTTTTTTTGTATGTGAAGAGATATTCAGTCTGTCATTGTATATAACAAATTCATAGAGTACACCAATATGATTTGCTGACCTGTTATCATAGAAACGCTTTGCTTATTTTGAAAGTAATGTAATATAAAAAAAATACTTACTTTTACAACATTTGATATTATTAACACCCTCAATAATCCCGAGATTTTCGCCCAGTCTCGTAAGAAAAATGAACCCTGTGTCCGAGCGGCAGGAATGTTATGGTCTGGTTAATGGTAACTGCTCCGTTGATCTCAGGGTTGCAAGCACGATTGCGGAGCGTGGGGTCCTAGGTTCGATTCCCAGGTCGGGCCAAGTGTTGTTGAGATTTTCCATTAGCAATGTCTCGGTAGCAGCCGGGAGTTTGAAGTTGGCGGTATGAAACTCCCGTGCCTCGGAAAGCAAGACGTTGGTCCTGCGCCTGATCTCTCCGATCGTAGCGAATTGCCGTCCCATCGGATTATGCGAGTGAGGGAAAAGAGAGTGGACCTGTACCTGCGCACACACCTGTGCACTATAATATCTCCCGCGCTGATATCTAATGTCCGTCTCGATTGGCCGCCGCGCCGTGACCAAAAAACAGCCAGGACTCTTATTAGTAGCAAAAAATAATGCAGAGTTTACGGTTCATGCTTCAATCCCTGGGTCGACCTTAGTACCATTAAAGGTTTCCAATAGGTAACCTCTGTTCTAGCACCTCGGAATCTAGACTTTTGACCAGTTACAAACCCTCAATAACATCGCACCTACCAGGAAACCATGAACTTCAGATCGGTTGGAACAAATCTACCACTACATGAATTAATAAACACGTGCCTTCATAACTGACAATGATGAACAACTCTGCTCACCTCTCTAAGGAATACAAACATGATGGTACGTTATTTATTTTCTTACAGTGACCTTTTGTAGTTTGGTGAATTCACTGGTTTTCCTTGTTTATTTATCGTATCGTTTGATGGACCGTAATAACATGATTTATCATGAATCCCACTGAGAATTGTGCACGGGTAAGTTTCCCGGTGTTTTAATGAGCAAATAATAGTGGGTAATCGAGGTTATTTAATCTGTGGGAAGAGGAAATTAAGTTTCAATATATATTCATTACTAATATTAAGCAGTGATAGCCTAGCGGTGTGATCGTCGGACTGTTAAGTTATAGGTCTCGAGTTCGAACCCAAGACACGCAAATCTGATTTTTCGGATTCATGTGCGTATTGTATAATTATTATCACTTGCTTGAGATATATTTTTTGACGGCATGTAAAGCCAAGTCAGAGGCCCCTGGCCATGAAGTCGTCAGCCAAGCACTCTGTGCATCAAATTATATAACTCTGCACAGAATTGCTAGGAAACGATTTTTTCAATTCCTGTGGTTAGGCTGGCATTATGTTATCATAATCTATATTCACAAACACAATAACAAGAACAAGTATTGCGTAATAGAGAGCAATCCTGTTGCCGTTATTCGGGCTGAATTCTAGACTACAGGCAGCTACTAAAAATATCCAGATGGGAAAACCCAATATTCTGACCTGGGAATCAATCCCAGGATCCTCTTGTTCAGCAGGAACGCTTGCATACACTACACCAACGGACAACTTTTCTACGAATTATATTTTATAAAGCCTCACTTATACGCAAAATTATTATGAATGATTGTCGCCAACCATTTCAAACTTGAGCTTTTATTAAAACTCACAGCCTTACATATTATTATTTCTGCCAATAACGGTGTCTCGCGAATCTACATACAGTAACGTTTTTCAAAGAGTATCAAAGAGAAAATATCTCAATCACCTAATAAAATACCTACAGACGAACATAAAGACATTCACGAAACGAATTTAATGAAAAACCCCCATTCAGTTAAATTACCCCTTTGTAAAAGCACACTGGTTTCATAATCTGTCTCTCGCATCAGTATTTAAATAGCGCGAAACACAATTTTATTTTTCAGACCTCTTTGGGCATGCGCCGTGGAGCACAGTCCGTTTTTCCCGGCTGTACCGTGCACACACACAGGCGTAGTCGTAGGTGATCGGAGACGCACACTTAGACAAAATTGTACCGGGACTCAAATCACTGACGCGAGTCTAGGAGCACTCACACATCAAAGCAGCTGTGTGTACAGTGTACACTGCTTACGGACTTCCATGCACACATTTAAACTCTTACCCTGGCGATGCTGTGTTCGTTAGTTAGTTTCCCGCAAGGTGTCGTGCAAGGCAGACGTGTTGTTGCTTTATTTGATGGATGACGAACGTCGAGTGCAACGTAATGTGACGTCGCGGATTGTAAAATATCGGGATATATAGAAAGTGATAAGATTTATGACACATATTAGGGGTGGCCGGCAAAAGTTTGTGACGAACTTCGTGTACTTATAAACTTTGTTCGGCTAATAGTTTCTGTGAAGTGCTCAGTGTGGTTTTACTGTTTTAGTGGAAATTATTAATAAACAGGAAAGTTTTATCTTATGAAGTGACTTCCTTTTTTCTGGATTTATCAGGTAAGGGTGTGATTTTAATTATTACTAGATAAAATAACTAAGAATTATTTCTGTTCTATAAAGTTTCAGGTTTTATACAGCATTTATTAATTTTACCAGTTTTAAATTTTAATCAGGGAAAAAATTATAAAAATTAAATAAAGACATTAAAAGACTCGGTTAGATTTAATGTGCACAAATCATTAATTAACGTTTTAAGAAAAAAATAAAATAAATAGAAAATAATATAGGCAAAAAACTGGGACAGTTGGAAAGGAATGGGAAAAGCCTTTGCCCAGCAGTGGGATAGAAAAGAAAATTAAAAAAAAAAAACAAAATTGCGGCATTCCTAAGTACATTAAAAAAAAACAATCATTCAAGAATTGAAACATTTCACCGTGAACATTTCCGAATTTTCTTCGAAAAAGGATATTTGAAATACTTGTACGGCGATTTTACAAGCAATTTTCAGCACTTTCTAAGAACAGACATTATAACTAATGGGTGCGGTTGTAGCAGAATGTTAAAACGTTCGAAGAACTTATTAGGTTTTCATCGATTTTTTACAGTCGGCAATATTTCTCCTAAAGTGCCGATTGCACAGGATTGGTTCAATGAATTACTACTCGCTTTAATTTTTTAGCAATCGGCGAAACGACGATTCTCGATTCTGTTTATAGTTTTCGTGTTTATTGGTTGTTTTTATCGATACTATTTATAGGCTTTTGAGGATTTTAAGTACTACAAAAAGAGATTCAAGATACTGTAGAGATCTACTACACAAAATAAGAACCTTTGACCGCAGCCAGTAGGCTCTTGCAAATAGATAACGATTTTGTTCATCTCATCCCGTATATCTGACTACAACATGATTTGTTGAATCTTCTATAAACTCGGCTTCTCAAAGCTGAGGATAATAACCCATCTCATTGATTTCTTGTCTTGGCGGGCGCCAGATTTGTCAGTCCAGGAATATTCTTGAGACTTCCTGAAAGATAGCCCTTGCTCCAAAGAACACGTTCGGGTCGGTTTTCAGTTTCATTGGCTGTTGGTCTTTTCATTTCAAAATGTCAAACAGATTTCAATATTATGTTTCGTATTTCTACAAGGAGTAAGTCCTTGAATTAGAAATCTGTTGCCGCTTTTCAAAACCTTCTCATCACTAAGATTGACAGAATATACTTTTCACTTTTACATTTTTTACTTTACCATTTTAGTCATCGCTTATTGAATAGCAGTACTTATTAACCTCTTAAGTATGGTCAGTTACATTGAGTCTGCTTTAATCATAACATTACCTGTAATCCCCGAATGGTTAGGCAGAGGTGTACCTAATAGCCACATTAATTTCTCAAGTTATGTTTAAGTCCTATGTAATAGGGGCGAATGAGAGGTGTGGAGATCTTCTTTAATCTGCAACTATTAGTAGAGAATGTCGTCTATGTTAATGGATTAAGCTTATGAACTACTTAATACATATTCAAAAGGTTCTAACAATCATTGAGTATGTCGAATAAGGTTTATAAGTTAACATAAAACATAACATCACGCCTCTAATCCCCAAAGGGGTTGGCTGAGGTGTACCTAATAGTACACCCACATTTCGCCAGTTATATTTAAGTTCCACGTAATAGGGGGCGAGACTATTGCCATCAACCGGGCGCAAATCCAGAGACCGCGGCTGCTACTGAGAAATTCCTGATGGAAAAACCCAATTACTCTTTGCCAGACCTGGGAATCGAACCCAGTACCTCGTGCTCAGCAGTCGCGTTTGCGACCACTAGAGCAACGAGGCAGTCATAAATCTGAAAATCTGTCTGTCTGTCTGTGTGTAAATCTGTTTTGTCTTAAGTCTTAATAAATAATTAATTGCGAGAGCTAAGGAGGTCGGCTTATAGTTTTATGAAACCTACTAAGTGTAACCAGCGCAATCGTCTAACTCGCTAAGCTTTCAACTACTTAGATATAAAACTGTGTAACTAATCTCTAAGACCACCTTAATTCTTTACTTAAGTTGAGAATATCAGAGAATACTATTTTATAAAGATATAAAAGATATAAACCGTGCCTCAGAAAGCACGTTAAGGTGTTGGTCCCGGTTGTCATTTGTAGATCTTTGACAGTCGTTACAGGTAGTCAGTGGCCCAAAAAGTGGGGGTATGGGGTCCTCATTTAACATCTCTTGCAGGACGGCTGAGCTCAGCAGCGTATGCTCTTAGGAAAATCCGTCAATTTACTGATGTTGATACGGCGAGGCTAGTCTATTTTAGTTATTTTCATAGTATTATGTCATACGGTATTTTACTATGGGGACGCGCTGCAGACATCGAGTCTATATTTATTCTGCAGAAAAGGGCTATCAGAGCCATTTATGAATTACGTAGACGCGATTCTCTAAGAGAACTGTTTAAGGAAATTAATATCATGACAGTACCTTGTCAATACATCTATGAAAATATCATGTATGTTAGGAAAAATCTGCATTTATTCAGTAAAAGAGGTGACAGACACCACTATACTACTAGAAATAGGGACCAACTAGTTCAGCCAGGTTTCAGGCTTGCTAAAGTAGATTCATCTTTCATGGGGTACTGTTTAAAATGTTACAATAAAATACCTCCCCACATTCTACAACTGAATGAGACGAAATTTAAATCTTGTATAAAACGCACACTATGTAGGCAAGCATATTATAAGTTGGTGGATTACATTGACGATAAAAATGCTTGGCTCAATGCTGGTCCTGCTCCACAACCATAGGGGAAAACTAATTGGGCAAATTATTGTGCTAGCTGCAGAAGATTGTAAAAGTATCTTTGCTTTGTATAGATTCCATCTCCTAGTATTGTATAATTGCATAGCACATGTGAGGACCATGTATTTTTAAGCTACCATTTGCATTTAGTTATCTTTCATTGACTTGAATATGCCTTGGTGGCTGAGAGAAAGTCATGCTCACTCAAATGTCTCGCTGATGGTGGCGGGTGTGTCGGGTCATTTAGTTCCCTTCAATATGGTTGAGTTGAATGGCGCCGATACACGCGTCTTGTTCGTGATCGGGCGCTGTCAGTTGGGACTGGTCATCTCTTAGCTGCCACGGTTCATTTTAATTACTTTATTTTTAATTTGTTGATCTAATGTTTTACTCTGGACGCTCATAATGTGCACGTCTTCCTACATCGTTCTCACATATATCTATAATCTCAACATTAATGATGTAACCAAGATTTTGTAACAATATTTTGATTGAAAAGAGTGTCCATGGAGTTTCTTGCCCGTTCTTCTCCAAAGAGATCTACGCTAGGGAATGGGCAACTACAGTACTTTCTCAAGTTATTATGTCTTGTGTCTGGGACTGTAGCTTTGTTTTGTTTTTTTTTGTATTTTTGACTTTCAAAAGTGCCATAATGGTCTAATTGAAATAAATGCTTTGAGTTTGAGTTTGAGTTTGAGTCTGACAACCAGTCTTACCAAGGGGTATCGTATTACACAGAACTAACTGGGTTGTGGAGGTCAGATAAGCAGTCGCTCCATGTAAAATACAGGTATTCAGCTGCAACCGGTTAGACTGGAAGCCGACTTCAACATAGTTGGGAAAAAGGCTAGGTAGATGATGATGAAGATATAATTTACTCGTATAAACACTAACACCTTTTCCGCATGGTGTTAGGCAGAAACTACATAATGTTCCACCCTTCTACGACCTGACCTGACCTACGATCTTTATATGCTCCTTGAACTTCGCCCACTCACTAATAAACGGTGAGACTTTGGTTAGATTTTAATGAAAGACAAACAGTATGTTTTTCATCCGGCTGTAATCCGGATGAGTACCAAATAATCGTACCAAAGGGTTTCGTGAAGTCAGGTAAGCCATTGTATTAAGTAAAATACACGTATTCCGAAGAATGGCCAAACTTAAGTGGCACATTGCTCGTAGAACGGATGGCCGATGGGGCCGAAAAGTTCTGGAGTGGCGACCGCGAACCGGAAGATGTTGTGTTGGAAGACCTCCCACTAGGTGGACCGATGACCTGGTGAAGGTTGTGGGAATCCGCTGGATGTGAGTCGCACGGGACCGGTCAATGTGGTGACACTTGGGGGAGGCCTATGCCCAACAGTGGACGTCTTGCGGCTGAAATGGTGATGATGACACGTATTCAGCTGCAGCATCATTTCTTCCATTCGAAAAACGGCTCGGCAGTTGGGGAATCATAATGTCCATAATGCCGTTAAGTGTAAATGTGGTGCTGTTCAACAAACGATGGGGCACGTAATATCGTGTCCTGCGTGTCCTATTGTTTGTTTAAACGCTACCAAAAGCGCCAAACTAGTAGCTCAGTTCTGGACCGACATAATTCAGATTGCCATCGACACGCTAAGAAGAAGATGCCGATAAAACTGCAGACAATTTTTAGTTTCACATACAATTTTAATGCCTGCAAACGAATTCCGTATTTGACGTTAAGATACCTAGATCTCTGACTGGGCGACGGGTATCGTTGCCAAAAAGAACTTGATTATACTCTTTAAATGTTAATATAGGACATTAATACTTCGGGTAATGAAAAATTTGTATACTTTTGGCAAAGGAAACTTTTAAATAAGATTTTGACCTCGTTTGCTTTTTTTTGTTGCTTTTATCGGACTGAAAGCGAATGAGCGAATGAGCTGTGGGCCAAAATAACCACTTTCTGGAGACCTGACACAACCAGAAGGCTTCGCGGCAGACCTCGTAGAATACGTAGATGGCGGGACGAGCTGGATAAAACCAACGACCAGTGGTCCACATTGGCCCTGGATAGAAAAAACTGGAAGTCATGGGGAAAGGCCTTTGCCCAGCAGTGGGATGAAGCAGGCTAACAGTATCAGTATTTATCGGACTGACCATTTTAAGAAATTGATAACACTATTTAGGGTATCTTTTAGCTTTATCACTGCCTCGACTGCCCCGTTGTCGTGTCATTGTTGTTGTCATTGCTGGTCTAGTGGTGGCAAACGTGTCTACTTAGCATGAGGTTCTGGTTTCGATTCCCAGGTCGGGCAAAGTGTTATTGAGTTTTTCCATCGGGAATTTCTCAGTAGCAGCCACGGAGTTGGAATTAGTGCCTGGTGCTCGCCCCTTATTACATGGGACTTAAGCATAACTGGCGATGCAGGTGTACTTGTTTAGTACACGTCTGCCTCACTCTTCGGGGATTACAAGGCGCGATGTTATAATGACGAAGATTGGCCACCAAATAGGTTTGATCTAAACTCTTATCGTGATGTAAAGTCCTGTCTCATAATAATTCTCTGAAAATTTAGCCTAGATATTTCCCTAAGAATGCGACCCTAAACGAAAATAGCTATGACCCTCTCATAGACCTACATTCTACGGTTACCAGTCTACGTCACAGTTCGAACGGTTGGTTAGTAACAATGCCATAGTTGCCTGTAAGTGATGGATTGTAGAAGGATTTTGAAACATCGACATTCCTCAATACCCCGAGCGTAAGCCATAAGCCGCCGGGGTTGTTACGCCAATACCTACAGCGATTTTAAATTGGAAACCAACTGTAAGTCTAGATTGGCTTGGCTGGTATGTTCTTCGGTGGAACTTAATAGAGTTTAGAAGTGGCAAAAATGCAAACGATTATGTGTCGTAGTACAAGTAACGACGGATGGACTGTTTGAAAGAAAAAGGAGTAATAAATGATAGCGAGACGGTTGACAGAGGAAAATGGAAAAAAAACGTGTTTCGCCGAACGCTAGTAACAAGGGACAACGGATCGAAGATGATGATAAATATTTAGCATAAAGATAAGTCAAGGACCTAAGTTTTATATTTTTTGCCCTACATTCGTAGCTTTTAGCGATCATAAACATTACAATATGGAATGCAAACAAAGTAATGATAATTACGTTATACACACATCAAAAATGTCTAGGGATCAAGCATTTTTATGCGGATTTCTTGAGATTGAGATGTGGCTTTGTAATAAATTTATGATTTTATAAATTTATATGGATCCTTTTTGGTGCATTTCATAATTTGAATCAGGAACTCTCAATCAAATTCGAGTAAAAGTTGAAAATAAGCTGTCAATATTTTCCCTATAAAAACATACAACGCATTGAAGACATTATTAGTGCTACTGTTTCCCTACTACTGATTAAAACCAACGTTATTATGGAGCGGCGACGTCATTTAAGCAGGGAAGAAATGCTCAGAGCCGTGGGAATGATAGAAGCTGGTTCCCGGCAACGTACTGTAGCTTTAGCTCTGAATACAAGTCAGAGTGTTATCAGTCGACTTTGGACACGTTACCGAAGCACTGGTACCGTGGCTGAGCGCCATGGAGGACGGTATCGCTGCACCACACGGAGACAAGACCGATACATTCAAATCTTAACTCGAAGAGCTCCAACAATAACCGCCATGATGTTAGCCGTGAGGCTTCATCACTCTTCAGGGAACTTAATTAGCGACCAAACAGTCAGAAACCGCTTGCATGAAGTGAACCTTCATTCCCGAAGACCGCTACGGGTACCACCTATAGCAATGCACAATCGTAGGATTCGATATCAATGGGCTCTTGAACACAGAAATTGGGCAGAAGAACAATGGCGTTTCGTGTGCTTTTCTGATGAGTCTCGTTTTGGTATGAGACCGGATACAAGACGTATACGACACTGGAGAACCCCTGGACGCCAACAGCGATTAAAATCCTGCCAGGAAGTCCATCCTTATAGTGGTGGAACCATCATGGTATGGGCGGGTATTTGGATCGGCGGAAGAACTGAGTTGATTTGGATCAGAGGCAACCTCAACGCTCAAATTTATGCTGAGACGATTGTATCAGACGTCATCGTTCCTCTACAAGTGCAAATCGGTCCCTTATTTCAGTTAATGCATGATAATGCACGACCGCACACCGCAAGAGTTGTAAGACAGACTCTCGCCGCAGCTAACATCAATGTCCTGCCCTGGCCTGCTCAGTCGCCAGACTTGAACCCGATTGAGCATGCATGGGATATGCTACAGAGAAGAGCTCTGCCGAATATGGAGGGTATCCAGTCGCAAGAAGACCTTTTTTTGTTGTTGCAACGAACATGGGCGGCCATTCCACAGCGTGATTTGGATGAACTCATTTTGAGTATGCCAAACCGATGTTCTTGTGTTGTTAGTGTTCGCGGTAGAAACACGGATTATTAATTGTTTAAGTTACCCAATAAAATTTTAAAGAAAACTGTTATTTCAGTCTTTTTTTCGAACTTTAATGTTAGTGGTTCAAATGTCAAAAATCCCTTTATTAGGAAAATGGCAAATTTCTTTATTAATGCAAAGGTGACTTGGTTTATCGTTACTGTGACAAACGAAAACACTTTATTTGATGAATCCTTAAAGAAAATTTTAATTAATATCAATCAGGAGAAAAGTTATTGCAAAAATATATGTTGATCCCTAGATACTTTTGATGTGTGTATTTATAGAGGCCTACACGAGCGTGTTCCGAAATTATAAAGTTCCGATGCTTCATAACTTCTGAAGTACTTCAAAGTTGGTTTGCTTTGTGTATCACATTCGCTAACGTTTGTGTAAATAATTTCATTCAAAGTCTTTCGTTCCGTTCAAAGTCTTTGGTAAGGTTCAAAGACTTTCATTGATTTGTTGTTGTTGAAGTGATATTTTTCTGCTTGTTAAAATCGACTAAATTATTATCGGATATTTTTCTGTTAAAAGCAATGCTTGAAAAGGTAAATAGACTTGTAAAAGGGACTTACACGGGCATTTAGTTGTATTTCTCTTAACCTCCGGTCATATCTCATTTATTCCTAATTGGGCTTTTCTTGGCCGTGTTTTTATGATGTTTTTATTTTTATAGTTATTTTCTTACGATCAACATTAATGATCGTTGTGTATTTTGTCTGCCTGAAAACCGAAAACATAAAACTATCTAGTAGTTTTATGTTTTTAGTTTTCAGGCAGACAGACAGACTCTAGAGGCAGACTCTAGAGGTCTCAAGCATGACTGCTGAAAAGGAGGTCTGGATTTCGATTCCCGGGTCGGAGTAAGTGTAACTGGGGTTTTTCATAAGGAATTTCTCAATAGTAGCCATGGAGTCTGGATGTGTGCCCCGATGATGGCAATAGGCTCGCTCCCTATTACATGTCATGGGGCTTGCAATATAACTAGCGAAATGTGAGTGTATTGTTAGGTTATACTTCTGCCTAACTTTACGAAGATTATAGGCGTGATGTGATGTTATGATGTATTTTTTCTTTTTCTTTCTGCTATGATTTTTCGATAAGATGAAGATTGTTTTTACTGAGTATACCATTGTGAGCAAAGATCTAGAACATTCAGTACCCCAATGTGTATTTTTAACTTCTCATATAATATCTGCCTCGTGCAGAGATATTTTCAGCAAAGTCTAAAGCAGAAAGACCCGTCATTATATTTATAGTGACAGCTAGCTTGCCCAACGCTTACGGACCCATTGACCTCATTTTTCGCAGTTGACTTTAGCATGTTGGGCTGGATAATAAGCAGCTGCCACTTATACCTGTATTTTTATTTCGAATGTTTTCATTCTTTGGAACGAAAATTTTGTATTTCACGAGTGTGGATTTGTGTGAGAGACTTCTGGTCGTAAAAGTCGAACTTTTAGCTCAAACAACGCTTCTCGAGGTCGATTCTATTAAACATCCAGACTCTTTGCCTCTGGTCCTGGTATTTATTTGTTGATCTTTGACATTAGTTACGGATAATCAGATGCTCTAAAGTCTGACAACCGTTCTTAATTTTTGTTTTTTTTTTTGATTTGTGGACATCAGGTAGACAGTCGCTTCATGTAAAATCCTGGTATTCAGCTACATCCGGTTAGACTGGAAGCTGAGGATCTAAAATGGCTGCTTTAGTAGAATAGGTTAATACATATGAATCACGTTAAAATTCTTAAAATATTCACAGACGCAGATTATATTATGAATTGTCACTTTGTGACCATTTTCCGAATTGTAACGTCATCATCATCTGCCTAGCCTTTTTCCCAACTATGTTGGGGTCGGCTTCCAGTCTAACCAGATGCAGCTGAATACCAGTATTTTACATAGAACGACTGCCTATCTAACCTCCAAAATCAAGTTAGTACTGGGTAACACGATTTCCTTTAGAAAGACTGGTTGTCAGACTTTTGGGGAACTGACTACCAGTACTATTCATATTATTATCCTATTTAGATCCTGCTGAAGCGGTCATTAAAGGCCCCCAGGTTGTCGAGAGGACTGTGGGTTTACCATACCTTATAGCGGGTCAATAATGACCAAAAGTATAGGGTGACAGTCATCGTAGTATTTACGAGTACTGCTACACTGAAACTGTCCACAAATGATTATGTTACAGGCTAAGTGTCCATTCTTACTAAACCCTTCGTTGCCTAATCTGACACTTACAAACTTCTGATTATCCTTATCTCGAATGACACTGAACTTAGGAACTGCTTATCTCGTGCGAATGACTTTGATCCTTATTTGAACGTTACATAATTAGGAAGTGGTGGTTGTGGAGAATAATTTTGATGACGAAAACGTGTTATATTAGTTAGGCAGACCTCTTCCTACACCTGTACCTAATAGTAAACCCACAGTTCGCCGGTTATTTTTAAGTCCCATATAACAGGGGGCAAGCTTTTTGCCATCAACCAGCCACAAATCCAGACTCTGTGGAAAAATGATGAAAAAAACTTATTTACTCTTTGCCAGACTTTTTCCTGCAATAATAATATTATTTGAAAAATACTACACTTTGACGTATAATTATCCTGTCACAGTAATTTTACCCAGCAGAGTAATCAGGTACGAAATACCGGCCTCATCTAGCTTGAATAAAAATCGTGACGTCTTTGTAAAAACATTATTATTTGCAAAATAAACATCATTTAACATTTATATCAAGTTTATTGCAACGACAATAAAACTCACTTTGAATTTAACACTGATTTAAAATCATACGTTTTAATAACGTTCAAAATTTGACAAAAACTAAAAACATAAGCGATTGCACAGATTGACGTCTATACAGAGGTACACAGATATCTAGGTACATTGCTAAAAGCGTTTACGTCAAAGGCTTTTGGTGTTCGATTCTCCGCATGTATGGTTGCAGGCGGGTCAATAGTTACTTATCACTAAATACCGAACCACATTGAAGCTGTGTTAGAAAGTGACGATTTTGAACTCTTAAGCAGTGTCTGAGACGAATTGTGACGGGATTTGTGCACTTTTTTCATGGCTTTTATTGTTGGACTCATATTAAGACTCTAACGATAGAGAGTTTCAAAAGAATCTTAGTGACGCCAAAAATTTAAATGTAGAGACCAAATTTTTTAAAGAGCAACCCTGGTGTTTCTTCTCGGTTCTTCTTCTTAGGAAACCATTTCTTTTTTTACCTATTAATAAGATCCCTTCCTAGTACTTGAAATAAACTAATATTTTTATTTTGCTACTGGTTAAAAGTTAAAATTTCGTTGAAGATTTTGGCTGTGCATTTCATTATATTATGCAATTGGCGTGTGTGGTGCATTAAAAACGGTACTAACGCTGCGATTAACGTAGCTTCCTATGGTCCTCTAGTAACTTAATAAGACGTACCATCGATACGAAATAAAAATAATGTATTGAGGATAGTTTTTGATAAGCTTATCAAAAACTATCCTTCTATCTATCTATTTTGAGGAGAATATTTTTTGTAGCTACAAAAAATATTCTCCTCAAAATCGTATTTCTTATACCAAAACATTCACTGAAATTTATTAATTCACCGTTTTACTGGAACCTACATTGTTATTTTACAGTAACCTGCGCACCAAGATACTTTTACGATTTTGAACGTAATCGTCAACATTTTATGGTTTAAAATCATTTACTAGCGACTGTACATTGTGTTTTCAGGCTACCAGCATAATCCGACTAAACCAAATCTGAAGTAAGATAAGAAAATTTCCAACGCGACTTAGCTATATTTGGTCCTCCAAACGAAGATCCTTTGGAAGATAGAATATAATATATGTTTTGTCAAAGGCTTGGAGACAAGATATGGATCTTTCTAGAACACTTTAATCTTTGGGATCGATGGAGTTCAGTAGACTTCTCAGTAATACTAGATTTCAGATAACACAACTTTTTGGTAATCTAGATTGAATCTTATAAAATAAACACGTTTATTTTCGTTAAGGCTTCTCTTTACTACTCTAACTTTTGAGTCAGATACATAAAGTATCAGATTCTTAAGTTTATATAGGCAATTGTGTCATATCATAACATCGCATCTATAATCCCCAAAGGTTCACGTAGAAATGTTTTAAGTCCCAAATAATGAGAGCTTCAACAGAGGATTTCTACTTAAATACTAAGGTAACATTCTGTTGCGGGCCTGTGGACGGTGGGCTATGGGCTAGCTCGCCGTCCGTCCGTCTCATGACGACAGGCCGTGTCGACGGCGCGTTCGTGTTCCACGCGCGCCTCAAAGAGAGTCAGCAAAAAGGAAGGGGTCCAATGCCTGGACCGATGCCTGCCGGGGTTGCGGGACTGTTCGAAAGAGATACCGTGGCCCCGGAACACAAACGGCGATGAAGGAACATGGATGGCTTTTAGTCAGTAAAAGTCTGACACTCCCTCCTGCTCCACCCAGAGCGGGAGAAGTCATTTGATGATTTCCCATCCAAAAAAAATAAGGTAACATTCTGTTTATTATACTACACTACAACAGCCCATAACGTCCACTGCTGGACATAAGCCTCTCCCATGATGGGAGGAATTTGCCGTAATCTCCACGCTTGGCAGGCCTATTGGAGATCGCAGTGATGAAAGACTAACAGAAAACGCTGCTGCCCATTCTCTGGTCTACGGAGGCGCAAGGTGTTCTGCCTCAGACATTAGTCGCCTTATACGACACCCGTGAGTGTAATGGGTTGGTTCTATTCTACTCTGCCGGATACCACACGGCTAACACACACACACACGGCACACGGCTGTTTATTATGTTCACTTTAAAATTAGGTTACTGAATATAAGAATTGACAACACTCAATCATTTGTTACATTTGAACTTACTTATTAATCAAAATTTTCTTTTTAGTTATCACACTCGTTACTCGTCATCTCATCAGACTCCCTCCTCTCTTGCCATATCATCCTTCACACAGTCCTCATAATAATTGTATGACAATAAAAACATCACAGTGTACACACTGATTTTAATACCTTATTAACCCGAAACGTCCACACTCATCTTTGACCCTGAAATCAGTTCTAATTTCATCTTGTTAGAGTGACGTCAGAGGTTCGCCTGCGTTTATCTTGTATTCTGCCTCAATTTGGCCTTTATCTTTGCTATCTGTTACTTAAGGTTTCATATCACTAAGTGGTTTTGCGCCGTCTATCGCTTGAGCTTCATTTACTTAATGTAAAGCATTATTCTTGGTGTAGTTTTTTGTTAGTGAAGCTTCTGCTAAGTTTCTCAAGGTGAAGTGTGCCTCTAGAGATTTATTTTTTATCTTTATTGTTATCTTAGTCTTTTTGACTGTTTTGTTGGTCTTGTGTTTCTTCTGAGCGTTAGGTGTTAGGTTCGATTACCAGGTCGTAACAAAAAAAAAAAACAAAATAATTTTTCACGACTTGCTCATAACTCAATACTCATTTCCCTTAAATTTGTTATATCGGTCGCAAGCGCGTTTGCTGAGGTTCTGGGTTCAATTCCCAGATCGGGCAAAGAGTTGTAGGGTTTTTCGATTAGGATTTTTTCAGTAGCAGCTACGGAGTCTAGATTTGTACCCGGTTGATGGCAATAGGCTCGCCCCTTATCACATTTGACTTAAATATAACCGGTGAAATGTGGGTGTACTCTTAGGTTCACCTCTGCCTTACCTTTTGGGTATTATAGGCGTGATGTTATGTTTTATGACCCACGATCTATGACTCACTGACTGCAGTTTTGTAAGTGTACCACAGCAATTTGTCAATACTCACTATTACAATTTAAACTCAACATGTTACTAAGAGGCGACGTGCCAACGGAATATTGGCACTGCCTGAACTTCTGCCTACGCTTTATTGTAAAATAGGCGAGGCGATACACATAATTTTGCCCGTAATTGGAGCGAAATTTGAAATTATTTTTCCTGTTTCTTGTTTTTTTGGACTAATTATGTTTTTGCTTTCATTGCACTGACTTAAAATTCAATTAATCTTGTGGTTTTCCTTAGAACACGAGGATTTAATTTCATGAAACCAAAGCTTTAATTAGCTAGATTCGTCCGCGTGTCTCGCTCTATACGATCTTGATACTTTTATACTGAAAATCGTATAAATCTTCCCATGTATGAGCTAACTCTTCTCAGTAACTCTTTTTCGCGCTAAGTACAGTGGTGTCAATTTGATGATTTTTAACCTTTGCATGAAACAACTTTATCTCGTGCAATAATATTCTATGTCTTAGTTGGAAATAATTGTCACTGATAAACTAAAAATGCAATTTAATTATAATATTGTAACTTAAAGATATTTCACTGCCGGCTTCTTTGTTTCCTGGTCATTATAATCTTGATCTCTTCAAACTAGTCCTCATCATCGCTTCACATCAGGTGAGTTGCGGCCAAACGCAAGCCTATTAAGTGTAAAAAAAGACTTCGTAGGATCATGATTATACGTTTGTTAGTGAATGCAATTAAATAACGATCCTTAAAATTAGAGAAATTGCCGATAAACCCTGACGAAATACATTTCATAGATACTACATCACTATAGGTACCAAGTAACGTGAGGAAATATCGTTATTATGGTCTCGTGAGCAATGAAAGTGCACACAGACACGAACGTTCCATTTTCACAGTCAATTTGAAGAGCCGATCTCGCAGGCGCCCTGCAAATTGCATGGATATCTCTGTAGAAGGAGCCTAGACGACTGGATAACCGTTCACTGTTATGTTCAAAGGTTCTATTTGAAAGATATTACAAGAATATGTGGTGAAGTATTTTTTTTAAGTTGATAGACCTCTTATTGTGAATCAACTTTTATATCTCTGGGATATCTCCTGTGATTGTTCTTTATTTTGAGCTCTCTATATATCAGCGCTGTTGCAAGTAAGATATCCTGTAAGTGACAGTTTAAGTTTAGTTATAAACAGTGAAAGCTTAAAACAGTATTTTCAATCAGTAGTTCAATTCTGGGTAATTTTATGCTATGTTACATCAGTGGTAGATGAGAAACACTTCCTCAAAAATATGTCTAATTTTTTTTGTTAATTATCCACACTAAAATATGAGCTTGAAAGATAATTGAAGACTTTAAAGATAATTGACACATCAGAGACTTGATCAAGCTCCCAATTATTCACGTTTTGTCTCTAAGAAACCGATTCACTAGAACTTTGAAGAAATAGAACTACTTCAAATTAAACGTTAGAAGCGAAGTGTACAATTCCAATAAGTCAATTCTTACGAAAAAGAACTGCCGAGAGACTACACGATGCACTCTTTCAAAAGAAGAAAACCAACCATAATACAGAAATTGAGGAAATACTCAATAAGCTACAGGATATCTGGAACTCCGAGCAATAACCGTCTTTATTCCATTCCCTGCCCCAGTTCTCATTGCAAACGAAGCCGCGGGCGTACCAAGTGCTGAGTAATAATATATCCTATATTCTTTTACGTCAAATCATATTTGACGAGTAAACGAAGCGAGTTCAGATTGTCTTTCTATGATTCGGATTTGTAGCGTACGAAGTTTCTGTGCGTTCCTTTTCGACTAATATTTTATTCATATTTCGTTTTGTCAAATGGATGAGTAGAATCTGTGTTGATGTGATTACATTCTTTTGTGCTGTTAGTGTCGTAAGGTTTGCTATTTTTATGTCATATAGTATTAAAAACGTGGGGAACACTTGAAATATTTATTTTTGTAATAAGAGACCATGCCAAGACGACACTACTGCTATTTGAATATTTTTAATCCTTACAAGATGGATCGTTGTGTTTTTGGTCGCAAGCGCGAATGCTGAGCATGAGGTCCTGGGTTCAATTCCCGGGTCGGGCAAAGTGTTATGGGTTTTTCCATCAGGAATTTCTCAGTAGCAGACACAGAGTCTAGATTTGTGCCTTGTTGATGGCAATATACTCGCCCTCTATTACATGGGACCCAAACATTTAACTGGCTAAATGTGGGTGTACCCTTTGTGGATTACAGGTGTGATGTTATGTTATGTAACAACCTACGATTTTAAGAAATATACTGTCAGAATCATCCTCATTAGTGAGCCAAAGTCCATTAACCATCAATTTATTATAGCAAGCAATATTGTTCCCTATTTCCTTAATAGTACCGAAATATGACGTCACAAATTCATATCATGATCCCATTGACCCTTAGTAATCCTTTCTCTATTTGGTACGTCACTAAGGAAAAGAGCCTTTCTATAAATAGATCACAAATTGATGGCAGGTACGGTAAGGTACTATAATTTTCTGCTATTGTATAGGTAAACGTTGCGGTCGTTTTTTCTTCGAATTCATGCATGTTTTATTAGTAATGAGTTCTCTATAAAGTACAAGTCGTGTATGAAAAGTAGTGCTCGGAAAGAACCAGTAATTTTATCAGAATTTTATCGTTGATATTAGGTGTATGTTCTTCAAAGACTATAATTATGAGCCAATTTATTTTTTACTGGATTCTGCCCCCAATTTCGTCGACGTCAAAAAAACTTAGCTTTCCACCAGTGAAAGAATTTTTCAAATCGCATAGTAGTTTCAGAGATTATGTCCTACTTAAAAACTTACACACTGTACCTCTTAAAACAAGGTATTAGTAGTTTTGGTAGAAGTTAACTTATCATTTGCACTGAAAGCAGGTACCATGTTTATTATTTGTTCTGAATTTAAAATGTTTAAGATAGTTTAAGTGACCATCTCAGTTTAAAAGCTAACTTAATTGAAATAAGTATTATAGCAGTCATTGACACGACGAAGGAGATAGTAACACGTATATGCCTATACAGGGTGGCCATACCATATAATTATTCCCTTGCTGGGACACAAGACTCGTCTCTTGGAGAGTGGAGCGTATTTAAACCCAGAAGTTACAACTCTTAATACAATATTGTATCACACAACAAGAAAAGCTCAGAACCAGTTTTTTATTTAATTGTAGCAATCATCATCATCATCAGCCTATTAATGTCCCCACTGCTGAGACACGGCCTCCTCTCAATGAGAGGGAATGGGCTATAATCCACCACGCGGGCCCAGTGCGAATTGGTAGATGTCACATGTCTTCGAATTTTTGGTTCTAGGACATGCCGGTTTCCTCACGATGTTTTCCTTCACCGTTTTGAGAGAAGTGGTGATGAAATAAATTACAAAAAGTAATGCGCCTGTCTGGGTTCGAACCCACGACTTACTGTTCGTAAGTCGGGGCCGCCACCACTGGGCCACCGCTGCTCTATATTTATTATAGCAATACCAACGTCATAATTATGTCAAAGTTATTATGACCGTCAAAATTGTATTTCTAAATTATGCTTGAAACCACAATACATGAAAAACGTGTGTGTTTTCTTTCTGTTATAAAATTCACAACTATTGCTGTGGTGGTATTTTTTCAGTCCCATTTATTGTATCACTGCAAGGCAAAGAGTTTTTTTTTCATATGAAAGTGGAGCAGTTATCACAAACGGTCGTTTGTGGTAGTGATTTGAGGTTTACTTGTGAAGTTTTTGTTCATATTTTTGTAGTGGATGACATAGCGTAGTTTACGTGTGAGTCTACTGCCAGGCAAAGACCTTTAAGCGAGTGACACTTAAATTTAAATAGACAGCAAACATAATTGTATCTGATCGCATGTTGAATAATAAAATTATGTGATGTGATGTGTGTGTGTGTGATACTGGTCATGTCTTGTAGAAAGTTTTGAGTATGGATGTGAATGGGTATAAGAGTGCAGGAAGGCCAAAGAAACGATAGATGGATTGAGTGTAAAGGATGAAAATTACGGCAAGAAAGAAGGTGTCTGATGAGATGACGAGATATACCCCCGAATACTGAAACGTCACTCAAAATTTAAGGGCTGCTTAACATTTGAGCAGCTCCTAAACTTAAAATTTCGTATGGCCAAACGTCACTTTGTTAAATATAAGTGCTACTTAAATTTTGAGTGCCGTTTCAGTATTCGGCCATCAGACTCCTGATACTCTAAATAAATTGGAATAAGGGCAAGGTAATGACGATGTTGAAAACTGGTATTCAGCTGCATCCGGTTAGACTAGAATCCGAAAAATGCCTAAATGCCAGTATTTTACGTGGAGACACTATCTATCTGACCTCTACAACTCAGTTACTACAAAATATGATACCCTTAGACAACGGCGCTTTAGGCGCAGTGGCTGAGCCATTGACTGCTGCGCTACGTGTCACGGGTTCGATCCCCTCATGAAGCAAATATACGTGTAAGGCCTACAGGTGTTTCGGGTCTGGCTGTTTGTATGTGTTATCTATAAATGTTGTTATGCACCCATAATACGGAGAAATTACTAGTATTGGACAACGTATTTTTTAAATAAAAAAACAAACTGGTTTTCAGACTTTCGGGCCGTTGATTACCCGTAACGAATGTCAAAGAGCAAATTTTATTACACCGATAAACAGATCAACACCAGAAGCCCTCAAAATTAGTCTGTAACCTTCAAGAAATATATTTCTTTCAACACATACATATCTAAATATGGAACCAAATTATCGTCTGGTTCTAAAAACCCAAATTTTTATGATCTTTTTTCTTTAACCTACTTTGGTACAACGACACGATATTTTATTTACCTAATCTTTACGTAATACATCAACGTATAAATAACTTATGAGATAAATTTTGTTTTTTTTGTACTCTTGTCGGTCAGGGTCACCAAATTGTTATTTCGAATTAAAGTTTTTTGTTTTCATAAATGAAGTGACATACTGCATCGTTCGTCTATTATTCGCAAATGCGACTGCTGAGCATGGGTCCTAGGTTCGATTCCCAGGTCGGGCAAAGTCTTTTGTTCGTTGGCCGTGTCGGGTAAAGCTTCATCAGTTTTTCTACTAGGAATTTCTCAATAGTAGCCACGGCGTCCGGATTTGTGCCCGGAAAATGGCAATAGACTCGCCCCTACTTGCACAACTCAAACATAACTAGCGAAATGCTGGTGTATTGATTGCTACATCTTTTTTGAATTGCTTAATTTTTAGCAACCATTTTATTATTTTCCTGTAATAGAAAGCGGTAGCGCTGTTTAACCTGCAAAAAGACTTGCTTGTACAAGCAGCTTTTCTTAACAATAAAATTACCGTAGAAAAGTATTGCTAACAAGTTTATTTTTCTCAAGGATGTTAAGTAATGGCATAAAGACTCCTTTACTGGGTTGACTATACTAACAACGAGAACTTCACATAAATTATTCTTGTTTTAAAAGGAAAAACCGATAATATGTAAGTTTTAATCATTTTCGTTGATGATAGAAGGATAGCTGTTACATAAAAGGATAATGGGCAATATCTTCAGATATCTGCCACAAGGTCATGGAAGCCATTTATACCACTAGCTTTTGCCCGCAGCCTCACTCGCGTTAATTTAGATTTTGACAATTAAACTCATAACACACTACTAAAGTTTATTTAATATAATCCGCTAGTGTGATAAGGCTCTAAGGCTAAGAGCACAGAAAACGACCCACGCAACGACCCGCACCCGTCCCCTGTGTGTTTTGCGCTACACCCACACATTCACCACATAATTTTTCAAACACACATACCAACATAAATACTCATATGAGTACACCATACACGCGCATACACACCACGAACACACACACATATACACACGTACACCCACAAATACACTCGGTCCTTATAATATTTGTATTGTACTTACTTTTTAGTAAAATAATTATCTAAAGATTATTTCTCAAATATTATTCTGTAGTACTGATTTAATTTTATTAAATGTATCTACTGCTTGGCACCTATTAATGTATTCTTACAAACCAGAAGCGAAAATCGTTTAAAAAAAATAACGGTCTACAACAACCTAACGCTTTTATTTAACTTCAAAATAATTTTAATCACCACAATAATAATTAGATTAACACGATAGAAAATAAAATATAGATGAGCACTATAATCACACAACCAAAGTAACGTCCGTCGCATCCGAGCGCCGCACGTAAAGTGAGCCGAGTCCTTTTTTTTTTTTTTTTTTTTTTTTTTTTTTTTTAGGTGGGACCACTCGCAGTTGCAACGCGCTAAGGTTGCTTAACTGCTTAACCGGACAATCCTGTGGTGGCCAAAAATTACTTTAAGGCCCCCAGCCAGGGCTTACAAACTAAGGATTTAAATTAAATGAACGGTCACTAAGGGCACCCCCTGTGGGGTTCGGGCCTCGGCTTAGTGCGTCATTGATGAGAGGGCAGCAAGGGACAACAGGCTGGGTCGGATCATTAATTGGGGAATCGGTCGTTTGAGCCGAGTCCAAGTGACGCAGCCTTTTTATAGCGTTCCGCTCGCCTCAGACTCGGTTGTGGGGGAACTTGCTAAGACGGCCGTTCCTGACAGCGAGGCGTCCTCGACCGCACTTGCTGTGCTAGCCCCAGCTATGTCTTGATCACAATTTGTTATGTCATTTTCTGCAATGTGAAAAGCATAACACGTTTAGAAAAGGTGAGACCAGCAAGGTTTAATTTGATCTTCAGTTATACATGAAAACTAAATTTAAAGCAATTAAGTTATTGAAGGTCACAGCTATGGTAAACTCTAAGAGTATTACTTGAACTGATCCCTTGTTGCAGGCGCAAGCGTGCACTCAAGCGCCCACAAGTAAAGGATCTTAAGCAACTTCAGAAAACAAAAAAAAAAACAACTGTCAGCGAGTAAATTCGAATGATGGGATTCCGGACTTCCATCAGTCGAACACCCGTAAAAAGTTAAATGCACATGAAAAGCATAACGCCCTACACACTTCATAGTATTTTATGACAGAGGCCCCACGTTTGCGTGTCACCCACATGAACACATACCTAGGCCCCAAGTTCGCATATATGGGTTCATGAAGTAGTAAATTCATATGAGGAGTATAACGCTGTTATGGGTTTCATGACAGGGTATGACAGAGGCCCCAAGTTCGCATGTCATAGGTGTAGTCGCGACAGAGGCCCACAGTTCGCATGTCATACATGTAATCACGACAGAGGCCCACAGTTCGCATGTCATACATGTAACACGACAGAGGCCCACAGTTCGCATGTCATACATGTAATCACGACAGAGGCCCACAGTTCGCATGTCGTCGTCGTCACTCACCACACTCAAAGAAAGCGGAGCAAGTTTCCGGCGTCCACTCGCCGCGCCACCGAACCATGTGTTCGGCCGCAGCTTGCTTCTTTTTGCCGTACGAGCCAGCCAATAGTTCGAGCTCGTAGCGCTGATGGGGCAGCGCACGCAGTACCTTGTATGGCCCGCGCATGCCAGAGTCCAGCTTGCCAGTGCTTTGAGTGGCCTTGCTCACAAACACTTGATCACCCACGGCAAAACTACGTGGCTGTCGGCGATCTTCGTTGACGTAGGCGTCCTGATGCTGTTGATTGGCAGTCAGGAGCTCAGACGCCCGCTGTCTTCTGAGGGTCATTAAAGCTTCTCGGTTAGGTTGGCAGTCGCTTAGCGCTACATCTCTCACCAGGGTCCTGATGGCAGGAGTCGCGGCATCAATACCCACCAGCAACTGCAGGGGTGAGGCTTGTGTTGTAGCTTGCCTCGTGATGTTCAACGTGAGCTGCATCCTCCATAGGACTTCTGACCAGTCGGATCCCTTGTTACCCACCTCGACACGCAACATATTGAGGACGGTTCTACAGTACCTTTCTGCTTGACCGTTTTCACGGTGCATGCCCGGAGTAATAAAGTGCACTTGGCACCCTTGGTCACTACACCACTTTTGAAATGCAGTACTTTCATACATTCTTCCCCGGTCACAAACTATGAGGCTTGGGGTACCAAATAGAGCCACTGCATTTGTAAACACGCGTTTCAGTTCATCGGAGTCTTGTCGATACAGTGAGTAGAGTAAACAAAATTTTGAAAACGCGTCTACAATAATCAAAATGTATTTGTAACCATGTGATTCCGGAAGCGGTCCGAGAACGTCAGTATGAAGAGTCAAAAAAGGGACGTCTGGTTTAGTCCACGATTGAATCGGTTGCGAAGGAGCTCTAGGCACCCTTTTGTGAGATAGGCAAACAAGGCAGTGATTAATGTATTTCCGAACAAAAGGTCTTAAGTTTGGAAACCAAAAATGACGTAAAATAAGATCAATGGTTTTGTCAATGCCAATGTGATCGTGGTCATCATGAAAGACCCGAAGTAGGCTTAACCTGTGACCTTTAGGTATAAAGCACAAGAGACGCGACTCTTCACCAGTAGGTGTATGTTTATAAAATAAAAGTTCATTTTTAATAAAATACCTGTTTTGGTCTAACTGACCTTCCCGGAGTTTAGTCATCAACTCCTGTGTTTCCTGATCAGCAGTCTGAGCAATCTTTGCCCAATTGGCCGGATTGCGTATCTGGTAGACCTGTGCTGGAGGATTTCTGCTCAAATAATCGGCGTGTTGCATCATACATACTTTCCTATACTCGAGGGTGAATGTGAAATCCTGAAGGTAAACCCACCAGCGTGCAACCCTTGGTAATAGATCCTTTTTGTGCTCAGTCATTTTTAAGGAGTTGCAGTCCGTCACTATCTTAAAGTTAATGCCAACAAGGTAGTGGCGGAAGTGCTGAAGGGCTCGAACTATGGCCAGGGTTTCCAGTTCATAACTGTGATACTTAGCTTCAGCGCCCTAAGTGGATTTGCTGAAGTATGCTACAACCCTCTTTCTCTTATTAGAATGTTCCTGGAGCAGAACAGCACCGAGGCCAATAGCACTGGCATCGGTATGAAGCTCAGTGGGTAGTTGGGGGTCAAAGATAGCCAAGACAGGCTCGTTAGTCAGGCAATGGATAATATATTCGCGAGCACGATCTTGCTCGTCGCTCCAAAGGAATGGCTCCCCTTTACGGAGTAATCTAGCTATGCAAGCAGTTTTAGAGGAGTAGTTGGCAATGTAGCGCCTGAAATATCCTGCAAGTCCCAGAAATTGGCGGACCTCTCGAACGTTACTGGGTTTTGTCGACTTTACTAGGGCTTCTATTTTTACAAGGCTCGGCCGCACCTGACCCTTACTTGTACCAAGGATGAGAGAGCTCCAACAATCCTGTCCGCTATGCCCTTCTCTGCGTTGGTACTAGCGTCAGTATCCCGTGCTGTACCCATAGTCACCCTATCGGTAATGCCGGAACCCCGCTCGCTGGTGAGGGCCGGCGCCACGACAAGTGATGGCGTGAGCGTGCGGTCACCAGGAAGATGCGACGGACTTTCAACCGTTGGTGATAACGTAGGTTGTTGTAGCCTATTTTCAATAGCATCTAATCTAGTAAGAATTCGATCAAGCGCCATACCTTGCAAGCTCTCGCGGCGGTCACTTGAGCTGTTACTATGATCGCGAGTTCGATTTTGCGAGCTATGCGAAGCATTATGACGCCTATTAGACCTGCTTCTATAGTCTACCGAACGATCATCATGCCTGGGCAACGGCGGCGTATTGGAGGAACGGTGACCACGACGTTCACGAGACGGGTCCTAGAACGTCTGTTTTTATCACGACAATCACGATCTACAGGTCTTGAGGAACGTCCTGACATCTTTATTTAAATGAAAGAGGAAACAAAGAAATCACAAAACAAAACACGTGGCACTTTATCGAATAATCACAAAACACGCGACACTTTATCGGATAATCACGAAAACTAAACTATTGGATGGCAAAACAAGCTAACAGAACGCGTAGTGGATCCCACTTCTGATCTTACACACCAGAAGCGAAAATCGTTTAAAAAAAATAACGGTCTACAACAACCTAACGCTTTTATTTAACTTCAAAATAATTTTAATCACCACAATAATAATTAGATTAACACGATAGAAAATAAAATATAGAGGAGCACTATAATCACACAACCAAAGTAACGTCCGTCGCATCCGAGCGCCGCACGTAAAGTGAGCCGAGTCCAAGTGACGCAGCCTTTTTATAGCGTTCCGCTCGCCTCAGACTCGGTTGTGGGGGAACTTGCTAAGAGTATTGTAAATACTCGAGGGGAATGGTGCTGATAGCCGAAATACAGGCTATGCCTAATTCGGCTACAGACGCTAAATTCTTTGTCTAAATTGAAATTGTTGCCACATTTCCATTGTAATGTAGTTCTAAGTTGTTTGGAAATAAACTATTATTATTGTTATTATTAATAATATAATTCAATCATGATTCGAAAGACACATGGTGCCATATCTTATCATAAGAACGTTATTGTTGTTTTCCTCGGGAACAATACTTTTTTTCAGGATGTAAGGTACCATATTATGTCCGTATCTGTACACCTGACGACGTATGCAGCATTTCAGGATGATTGGTTCAGTTTTTTAGGCGTGAAAAGGTAATAAATACTTTCGCATTTTTGTGACGACCCGAATGGCGCAGTGGTAGTGAGGCTGCCTTACGTTCTTAGGGTCCCGGGTTCGAATCCCGGTAGGAGCAAATGTTTGTGTGATGAGCAAAATATGAGCATCGATATTTGTTTTATTTATTCATTTATTAGATAAGGCACACCAACGACATATTTACAATATTGATTCTCTAAGGTGATTATATATCTACAGTGCGTGTAAATACGTCACTTAAAGGTATGCACAGCATTCACAACAATACAATTAAATTAAAAATGATTAAAAAACAAAATGAATTAACTATATAGGTACATAAAAAAACATGTGAGATACGAATACATTTCAAATCAAGTATAAACAAACGAAATCAAGTAAATTTCCGAGTCATGGATGTTTCAATATGTTTAATAAGTATTTACAAACAAAAAGTATTTATATAGAATATCAATTATCTGGTATCCACGACACAAGCCTCGTTTCTTAGTGTGGCACTAGATGGCGCTGTGTGTAACGTCCAGCGATATTTTTTATTATTATTATTTGTAAAATTAGTAGTAAGGAAGTTAGAATTCGAAATAGTTTTTATGAATACTAGGATACTTAAACTTAAATTAATTACTACTGAGGCTCCCGAGTTCATTAATAATTTAAGTTTTGAAGAAGTTTTTAGTATTAATAGCCACATTGACTTAAGATAAAGAAAACACTATATTATAACTCTCATTACTATCCAGGACCTTAATTCAGAAATGCGAAACACCTATTTTATACGTCCAGATTCGCCGTAAAGATATGTAAATAAGGCACTAAAACTCTCTTCGCTTGAACAACTGTTCAAAATTTTGCATCAGAACTTTCTAGAATCACTCCTACTTGTTCTGGAGAATTCTCATCGACCATACTGGGGATGCTATCGAAAGCCATCAGGCTTGCTACTAACATAGCTACGTCATAATGAGATTTTAATTGCTTCCTACCTTTCTGCTTCGCTACTCCAGTGCTATCAGGATCTTTCTCCTTATTAATATTAATTGCTAGTTTATTTTGCTCAACAAAATCGATAACTGTGACCCAGTTAAATTATCTAGCCATTAGGGATTTGGTCAGACGTGCAATTATACTGCATAGACAAAAATGTTGCCGGCCAATTGGTTTGAAAACTCTTTGTTATTACTTTCACACAGCACAAAGATAATCAAGCTTCCATTAGACATAGGTAACGTGTCTCCTGCCGAGTTGGCTACAAGACTCAGGCCTCCAGTAGTTCATGTCCGAACACATATTTTGTATGACCTTACTTATGCGTCAAAACTTAAGCGCAAGTTCTCAGAACGTCAAACTCAAACTCAAACTCAACATTAGACAGATGCAGCAAGACTATTAAAAAAATGACAGTCAGAACTTTTCTTAACTCATCTGCCTAGCCTTTTTCCAACTATGTTGGTGGCGGCTTCCATTCTAACCGCATGCAGCTGTATAACAGTAATTTACATATAGCGACTGCCTATCTGACCTCCACAACCCTGTTAGTACTGTGTAAGACTTTCGACCCACTGACTACATATGACGACTATCAAAGATTTATAAATAACAGCCGGGACCAACGGCTTAAGGTGCTTTCCGAGGCACGGAGGAAACTCTGTATGTATCGGATGGTTCCCCATTTACGGTCCAACCTAGGCAAGCACGGCTTAAGTTAAAGATCGACCCAAGCGGCTGTTATTATTTAGCCACGAACTCCTCAACTTTTTGAACATTAAAAAGTACAACATCCCCCAAATCGGTCATTCTTCATCACTTCGTACAACCATTAGTTATTTTTCAAACTTCATATACAAGGGTGGTACATAGGCGGACTTAATGCCACAAGGCATTCTCTACCAGTCAACCTTTGGGTCAAATAGGATGGCATTGTGATAGAGTACAATAAAAATAAATAAGAAAAGTACCATTTTATAAGCATCAATTAAAAAAACACATAAATGCGTACATAAATACTAATACATATAATATTTGTGCTATAATAAACTACCGACCTATTATATACCGACTTTTTTGCCACTGCAGTTTGTGGTCCGTCCGAATAAACCCTAGTTCATTCTAAAGATAGGCCAGCATCCCAGATTTGCAATTCAGCTACTATTTTTGCCTGAATACTAATCCGAAAGCCGAAAGTCAGGCCAAGCTAAAGTTTGTTGAGATAAAACAGCACTTTATTTAAAGTTTTCGGCGAACGATTAAAGTTTTTAGTATGGAAATGAATGTTCTTATACTAATGTGGTTTCTATAGGAGACAATTTCGTTTTCGGAAATGAGTTTTTGTGATATCTATGAACGGTAGTCTATCACTCTGTGGACCTAAGTTTTATATTGACAATTAATTTTCTAAACGTAGCTTAGATCTTATTTGAAGTTTTAATTGGATATTTTGATATTTTTGTCATAAAGTCACTTAATGTTATTTTGAGATATACTTGAATCGAGCAGTTGTTTTGGATTTCAAATTGGAAAGTACAAATACCTAGTATGTTGACAAACTGATCCGTCTGTCATGGAAAAGACCTATGATGGGAAGGGACAAAAAGCATGTGTGTGTGTGTGTGTGATAAATGAAAGAAATGATAAATGTTGATGGATGGAGAGCGAGAAGAACACTAAAGAAAGGATTAGAAGAAAAGAGAGACAAAAGAAGTTAATGACAGCGTGATGGTTGACAGTGAAGAATGTAAGAAAAAAAACGTGGAAAGTTACATAGGACCAGGAAAGGAAGATGATGTTTGGGAATAGGCTAGTTTCCACCATCAATAAATTGCAAATCTATTTAGTCCGTCAGTTATAGTATTGGAAAATAATGGACACGTATTGTTTGTTTTTGTAAATCAATGAATATTGACAAAGATAAAACGCATCAAAACTCGGGAGTGGGGGCTCGTGACGTCACAACGCACTAAAAATTATAGCATGGCGTGACGTATTAAGAATTTTAAAAGCGTCGTATCTTCGTCAATTTTAGTTTACGTAACAAAAGAAAAAATACTTGTCAAATATTTTTTGATAATCTAACTGACGGACTTAGATTTTTTCAGGACACAAGCCTATTGTTTCCTTGCTCTAAAACCGCATCAAGATCTAAATTAAACTATCATTTCCTAGTATTTAATAATAAATTTAAAAAAACTCTTCATCAACTCTCATCCAGTTGCAACCAGCCCTGCGGAGATCGTCACTTCACCGAGCCTAAGAGCGTCCCACCTTACGCTTGCTGATTTGCGGTCTCCACACAAGAACACGACCTTCTACCCTAACGGTCATCAGTTCTACAGCTAATATGATCCGCCTATTGTCACTTCAGCACCCCTTAGCCAAGTTGACAATCTACAATCGTTAACGCTAGTAGAAAACTATTTAAATGAATGGGAATGACATCATCTCACGTTAAATCACGTGATCAACACAAACGAATAGAAAATTCGTAGACAAGTTTACATCGTTCAAAATGATAGAATAGAATGTTATCGTTTCTACAATGTTGATCGCTAAACTTTTTGGTAGGAACGCTCACCATAGACTAAAGTGTAGGTTTTTTCCACAGAAATTAGAGAACGAGCGATCGACTCAGTCGTGTCAACTTGGTTACCAATTTAGCACTTTCGACAATCTGAGGCGTTTACGATTGTAGAAAGAGAATCGATACGAAACGTTTGTAACTTGGCTAGGCCTGCTGCTTACTTATTCTGTGAGATATGTCGACAACTCTGATTCACTGTCGGATCCTCCTTTACGGATGCGATCCCTCAGAGAGACTCTAAGCATAGCCCTTTGCATAGCTCACAGCTCATTAAAAAATCTTGCGCCCGACTTACCGACGTTTGTAACTTTCTTAGCGAAGGGTTTAACGTCATAACCCAACGTTTCTCACAGAGAAAATTTTAAATAAAACGACAAAGAAAAGCTTAAGAATACAGCGGAGGATTAAATCAACATTGCACGTAATCTGGGACACTCAGAAGGCTGATTGCTGGAAGAACATAATAAATATTTACGTTGTTCTCAGCTTTTAATAAAATTAACTTATATTAAGCTCAGTTCGCATCATAAATGCAAATGCCTTCCATAAAATCTGAGTCTTCGTTTCAGTAAATAAGGTTTTTACTTAAACCTTTTATAAAAATGTGGCATCAATATTTTTGTTTAAAACCAGGTTTGTCTTTTCTTTATTTATTTTTTTAGACCCATGATAAAAGCCAGTGACTTTCGAGTTGTAGGCCGCGACTTAAGAACACGTTCCGTTCCACGTTCTTTTTGCTGTGTTATCAGTAGATATTGTTGAATATTATTATAGGTAGCCCATATTGTCCCTCTGCTGGGCAATGGCCTCCCTCAGTTCCTTCCAACGATCACAATTCTGTGCTACTTCTTTCCAATTCAAGTAAAATATCCAGGTCGTCCCGCCATCTCTTTTGTGGTCTACCGCGACGCCGTGTCACTGTTTCAGGGCACCAATCCTGAGCTTTAGGGGCCCCCTGTTCTGTTGAATAAATAAGAGTACATGTACGAAAGAAATCATTGCTTGGAAACTAGCATCTCCTAAAACTAAAAATATGAATTGACAAATTCCTTTTTACCGAAAGGACGCCTCTTTATCAGTGGGTGGTTATCTTAGATTCTGCTATGATGTCGGAAACGATTACAGGAGGTGGAGGTATCTTATATTGTGGAGGAAGCTTGTATCCCAGCAGTGGGAACATTTACGTCTGACCATGCTAAGTTAGTGTAAGTTGTATTCCAAAAGACTTTCCTATAAATTAGTACACTGATCATTGATTTTATTGACCCACAATTCTTTTATCACTTAAAAACCTCCAATATTTTTATGAAGGCACTCAAAACCAATGGCCGTTTCTTTATTAAATTAATGCTAAAGAGACAAACGATTTGAATACCTCATTGAACGCAGTGAATAGGCCGTAAAAGAATTAAGTCCCAGATTTTTTTTACAGCACTTTAAATTGCATTTGCCGCGATGATTTAGATCTGTGTAAAGAGGCCTATAGATTTTGCTAAATTCTGAAGAGGGCTTGAAGATAACTAGGCTCTAGAATACCTGGTATATCTATCTGCTTAGCCTTTTCCCAAGTATGTTGTGGTTTAGGGGATTGTGTGAGGAATGATATGAAAGTGAACCGAGTAAATAATGCCGTGACGCCTGAGAGGGGAGTATGGAAGAAAAAAACGTGTTTCACCGACCCCAAGTAAAATAAATCAAGGACAGGAAGATAATGACTGACTCTTTAAGTGTTGACGATTTTAGACAAATAATGGTTCTTTTACAGTAAGTCAGAAGTAACTGTGGACTCATGATGACCCACGATTTCGTAGACAGGTATTTACAAAGTGTGACTTGAGTATAACAGACGAATTCATCACTTTTTTCTACGACCTCTAGGTCGGGAAAAGTGTTTTCCATCAGGACTTGTGTAGTTGCAGCCACGTCGTCTGTTGATGGCAATAGGCTCGCCCCCTTACATAGGACTTAAATGTAACTGGCGCAATGTGACTATTTTATTAGGTTCACCTGTGCCAAACTCAGGGATTAAAGGCTTGATGTTACTCTATGTTATAATCATTAATAAAACCTTTACTAGTTTGGATGTTCTTTTGTACAGACGCAAGCACATCAAGCTACCCGAATTTTCCCAATCAACCTTGAAACTAATACCTTAGCGATAAAGTTGAAGATCTATTAAAGAAATTTGACAGATAATAGTAGCTTGATTTCCCTGTGCATATCTTAACGATTTTTAAGTTTCAAATGAAGGGTGCACGTAAAATCATGTCGACAAAAAACACGGTGAAGCGCAAGGCATAAACTAGTTTGACATCTCTAACTTAGTTCATAGCTAAAGCTGTCCTTTACTCGCACTGCCTTTTAGTAAAAAATAGCAATAGCCTAAATTAAATTTAGTTTGTGCTCAACAGAATCGACACCAATGATTGTCTGGCTCTTAATTGTAACTTTGATCGAATCAAAGGATTCTTTCAACTGTTTATTTACTCCTCTTTATTTTGGGAAATCTTTTAAGATTTTGACTTAACGAGAATTGATATTACAAAGCTCCTTTTGCGGAATTAGCTTCATGATTGGAGAGTTTTTAAGAGTTGAGAGTTTTTGAAATGGGGCGAGTCCCCTCGCCCCATTTCGAATCTCAAACACTCTCATGGAATGGAATTCTCATGGTATTTTTATTGAATGGTTCCTAAGGAACAAATTTATTTGTGTCTTCATCATCATCTGCCTAGCCTTTTCCCAACTATGTTGGGCTTGGCTTCCAGTTTTATCAGATGCAGCTGAATACCAGTATTTAACATGGAGCGACTGCTTATCTGACCTCCACAACCCAGTTAGTACCGGGTAATACGATACCCCTTGGTAAGACTGGTTGTCAGACTTTTGGGCCTCTGACTACCTAACGACTGTCAAAGATCTACAAATGACAGCCGGGACCAACGGCTTAATATGCTTTCCGAGGCACGGAGGAAACTCGGTATATAATGGGTGGTCACCCATCCACAGACCAACATGGGCAAGCACGGCTTAACCTAACGATCGACCCGAGCGGCTGTTATTATTTAGCCACGAGCTCTTCCTTTGTTTGTGTATAGAATAAAATAAGTTCATTACTTCTATAACATTTTATGAAATTGTACTTATGTAGTTATGGTTACCTACATAACGTTGAATATGTTGTGTTTTGGTTTTGAATAAGATAAGATAAGATAAGATAAGATAATTACAAGATTAATAGAATACTCTATTATTTACACCATCTAATGACATCTGAATTACAGCTCATACAAATGCAGAAATTGTTATTGAACTCAAAAAGAATAACAATCTAAATTAGGTAAACTTGGAACTTGTAATCCTTCTTATGATATGAAATCGTATCCAAGGTTTAAAATTACTTAATTAAATTAACGTCTCAACAAAATATTTTACTTAAATAAATCTTTAAATTTGTTAATCTTGTACGTGCCAAAATCAGAGATGAAACCCAAATAGAAATTCCAAATGAAATTCATTTCAACAGAAACATATGTAAATCCTTAATAATGATTAAGTTTCAAGTGATATGTTTAATGCCTGCTGCTGAGTCTAGAAAATAATTCTAGAACATTTTACGACAAAGGTTTGTTTACTTTAAATCTTCGAGAAAGATCTGTAAAGAGTACTAACTTACAAATTCAATCTTAGTGTAATTAATTTACCACTCTCGTAATACTTTATTCTAGACTAGCTATTGCCCGCGACCTTCGTCTGCGAGAAATTACTATAAAATTATTACTTTCCTGTTTAATTCGGATTTTGTTAATAATTTCATGGGTTATAATTCTTTTGCATGAAACCCTATGCATGTGAAATACTGGTACTCGGCTGCATCCGGTTAGAATGGAAGCTGACTCCAACATAGTTTGGGAAAAGGTTAAGCAAACGATAATGGAACCCTATGCTTGTGCAGTTTTGAGTGTACAGTAAAAATTTTGATGGCATGCATAAAAGTGTTGTGAAGAAAACTGGTTATTGTTGCCTGTACATGCAACCTAGAGTATTTCAAGATGTTTTTTTTGCTTAGTTATACCCTGTACGGTACGACTGCGCAGGCAAAACTGAGCGTGTGTTGCAGGTTGCTTGCATAACTCTGTTTTTTTTTTAATATTTATAATAACTATGTAGCTAGTAGCTCTCTGCGGTGATGGCTGGCATGCTTTCAAATGAGCCAGCCGACAGGCTTGCAGTTACGTATGTGTTCTCTATGGAACTCAGTTTTGTATGACGGTTTTTTATGCACATTTAAAACTGCCATGCATAACCAATTGTTATGGCCGACTTACAACACCGACTCTGTGCGGGCTGCTAGATGACACGACATGTCTTCTATATCTCCTTGATGTAAATATCACCTAGCAGCCTTCGATAAAATCCCTGGTTTCAATTTATGTATATTGAACCGTAATTTTATTACCAGTACCTACAATCAGTTTTAATTAACCATTTCTTCATTATTTCTCGAAAGATCCACAAAACAATGTGCCGAAAGTCTCAATGAAAACTTACATAAATCGGAACAAGTTCAATTTGTTAGCATTATTTTCAATTTAATTAATTTTACTTAACTCTTTGGAACAAATATTTTCGTTATTCTTGTTAATTTTGTGATTATTACAGTGAATCTTAAATGTAAATTCGAGCGAGTTTTAAAGCGAAAATACAACGTTTCATTGCATTTTGATTTAAATTTTGAAATAAGTTTTACCCAGAGATACCATTAATATCTGAAAACTATAAGCTTTGTGCGAAACACCTATTTTCAATTTTACAATAAATTTCTAAAAAACTCTTTACTCAAAATAAATAAATGTATTTACTACCTTTAACTTAACAATTTCCATCTGGATCCTAAGGCTTCATCAGGGAGTCAAGATCGCTTAACAGATTTTTGGGCCAAATATTATTTATATATAATGAAAAATTGCCATCTACACGCTTAGGTACAAGAAGTATACCCACATTTTCCCAGTAATGTATAAGCCGCATGTAATAGATCGGAGCCTATTGCCATCAACTAGGCACAAATAGATAGATGTTAGATTTACAAAGATTTCCACTGCGGGTAGACGAGAAAACATTAAAAAAAAAACTGCTAACCTGTGAAAAAAAAAATCATGCCCCTTTTCAGCCCCAGGATTGAAATTATAACAACACCGTTGCGTTAGTTTCCAACCATACGCATAGATAATAAATTTTGTGATTTTAACTTCAAAAATTAAGGACTTCATCCCCTTTTTAACCCTTTGGGGGTGGAATTATCAGAAACACTAAGACACATGTACTCGTAAATTAATTTTCAATCGTCAGCCTAAACATAAAATTTTAAGATCCATTTTTTTTTCGGATAGGAATTCATCAAATGACTTCTCCCGCTCTGGGCGGAGCAGGAGGGAGTGTCTTTTACTGACTAAAACCCATCCATGTTCCTTCATCGCCCTTTTTGTTCCGGGGCCACGGTATCTCTTTCGAACAGTCCCGCAACCCCGGCAGGCATCGGTCCTTGCAGACCCCTTCCTTTTGCTGACTCTCTTTGAGCCGCGCGTGGAACACGAACGCGCCGTCGACACGGCCTGTCGTCATGAGGCGGACGGACGGCGAGCTAGCCCATAGCCCACCGTCCACAGGCCCGCGCCTACGGTGGCCGGGTACCACGTGGTGGCTTCCGACGCCCAGGGCGTCTCCCGCGGCGGCCGGGACGCTGTGAGGTTCTCTCCCTCTCACGTTCCGCCACCTCCTTCTCTAGCATTACTGCTTCGCAGAAGGAGGTGACGGCGTCCCATTCCGTCTCGCTCCGGACCATGGCTTGCACCAGGGCCGGACGCGAGAGGTCGCCGCCGCCAATCGCCGCTTCGAGGACACGGCGGTGCTCCGCCCACGCGGGGCACGCCTCCACCGTGTGCTCCACCGTGTCCTCCGGTCGATCCTCGCAATGGAAACACCCGGGCGTTTCCTCCCGCCCGATTCGGTGCAGGAACCTCCCGAAACAACCGTGTCCGGTGAAGACCTGCGTCAGGCGGAAGGTGAGGACGCCGTGGCGTCTCTCAAGCCACTCCTCAAAGAGGGGACTTACCGCACCTATTGTGGCGTGCCCTGCACGGGGTTGCGACAGTCGCTCTCTCCATGTCGCCATGAGATCATGCCGGAAGTCTGTCCGCTGAGCGACAATTTGCCGCGGCAGCGGAGTTTCCCCCCGGCGTAGCACCTCCGCGCCTAACCTCTGATCCTAACTTTAAAACCGACGGACTTTCATACAAAATTTCATCCCCTATTTAACTCCCTTAGGGGTTGAATTTCGAAAAATCCTTCCTTAGTCCTTATCTACATTATAAAGGGAACTCCTGTGCAAAATTTCAGTTTTCGGGTTTGGGCTGGGCGGTGATCGACTGGTGCGCGGAACGGTTTGATACTTTTTAGTGCGTGCAGCCGGTGATCATCGATATAGAAGACGTTATCACGTCAAAAAGTAAGGAAAAGTAAAGAAAATAAATTCTTGTTCAGTTTATTATTTAGAAACAAAATAAGTGTAGTCCTACTTTATTTGCGAACACATTGTTTTGCTATTTTTACTTTGGTCCTAATTCCTTTTATTTCCACCACAATAAAGTACCAGGAGTTAAGAAAAAAACAAGAGCTAAATGTAATTGGCAAAATAACTCGTGTTTGAACACAAAACTAAGCTGTGTTCAGAATAATGTTGCTTGCACGGGAAAATCACACTAAAGTCCTTATAAATGCCATGTTAACTAAATAAGTTTTAGCGAAACAGAATTGTTTAGCGTGTTTTAGGTTTAAAAGGAAGTTTGTCGAGAAACCTTTTTTTTTTGGTTTGAAATAATTAAAACAGTCGAACTATTTAGATATTGGCTAGTAAGAAGATACAAAGCCTACCTCTTTGGTCCTGGGTTCGATTCCCGAGTCGGACAAAGTGTTGTTGGGTTTTTTCATCAGGAATTTCTCAGTGGCAGTCAAGGCCTGAATTTGTGTCCGGTTGATGGCAATAAGCTTGCCCCCTATTACATGGGACTTAAACATAACTGGCGAAATGTGGATGTACTATTAAGTACACCTCTGCCCAACCCTTCGGGGCTTACTGGCGTGAAGTAATGATGACAGATAGACAATGTAATAAAGGCAGGTGAAGTTAAGACTACTAAACTTTCTAAACTGATAGTTAACAAGTCACGACTTATTAACTTAAGGCGACACATTGTTCTACAACCGGGCACGCGCGCCCTGGGACTGAGCAGGGGACTGAGCGTCTGAGCGGGGCGAGGATTGCTAGCTTAGAACTAAAGGACGTAAACAACAAAATAGTTTTTGTTATTTAATTTAGTTGGAAACGATAATTTGAGAAATTCCTTGTACAATTTTAAAGAGTATATAAAGACTCATCTACGGAGAAAGTTAAGAGGCTTTCGGTCCCGTTTTCCCATAACATGTCAATCGCTTTTTAAAAAGGTATGTTTGATATTTTTTTCTCTGTTACAAAAGTTACCTAATCATGTATTGAAAACTGACAAAATAAGGTTTTTATCATGAATTGTCAGGTCACCAACATATATTTTCATTCGATTTGTAATTCATAATCTGCCTAGCCTTTTCCAAAGTTTGATTGGGGTCGGCTTCCAGTCTAACCGGATGCAGCTGAATACCAGTATTTTACATGGAGCGACTGCCTATCTGACCCCCACAACCCAGTTAGTACTGGGTAATACGATACCCCTTGGTAAGACTGGTTGTCAGACTTTTTGGGCCACTGACTACCTGTAACGACTGTCAAAGATCACAAATGACAGCCGGGACCAACTGCTTAACGTGCTTTCCGAGGCACGGAGGAAACTCGGTATGTAATGGGTGGTCACCCATCCACAGACCAACCTAGGCAAGCACGGCTTAACCTAAAGATCGACCCGAACGGGCTGTTATTATTTAGCCACGAGCTCCTCTCATTCGTCCTCTTAAAAGCCAAGCTTTAACTTGATAAGCCTCGATGTCGATCTTTCATACGATACGTTAGTTAACACAATTTGTAACCTGGCTTCTGGCGATAAGCTCGATAAAATAATAATGTTAATACCTTTGGACCTGTCCGAAGCTACTACCAATGACATTGATGTGGCTGAGTTCTGGTCGAAATAATTTTGATTGAATAATTATGGGAATTATCGGTGCGAAGAAGACGAAGATATCTAAAATATTTGTCAATATTTTATCAAACCTATGTTATTATTATAAGAGATCGAATATTCGGATACATATTTGTAAAGGGTACAAAAGTATGGAAGCAGTTTCTGTAAATGTCAATTTTTATACCGGGATCATAATACATTTCATAATTCTTCAGAGAGTATAAAATGTTGTACTCAAAAGCATAATGAATCATTATTTACTATCAATTTGAAACTTGGCAAGAAATTTGTTGAAAATCACAAGTAAAAAAAACTACAACTATTTGAGCTGACTGAACTGATTTACTCCGTAATAGTCAACACTCAAAATTCAGGTAAATATGCCTCCAAATATTCGATCTCTAGTTATTAGTCAATATTGTTGTTGTTATTGTTGTTGTTGTTGTTGTTGTTTAGTAATAATCCATCTGAAAAAAAGTATGGCTGTTGTTTTGTTTTGTTTTCGAGCAAATAGTACATTAATATACCTACATAAGTTTCGGTCAATCATTGTTTTATTTTTTAATATCTCGTCGCAAGAGACGTGTTTTTTAAGCGTGAAGATAGTAGACAAAGACTACAGAAGCCGAACAAACATTTCCTACAACAAAAAGAGGCTACACTTTACTTCAAGAAGAGAGAACTATGAAACAAAGTGTAAATCGCGACCATTTTTAAGAATTTCAAACGGACCTTTTTAAACTTTGAAGATCTCGTCGTGTAAACTTTTAATAATCACTTTAGTACAAGTTTGTAGAAATGGATATTGCCGAGTTCAGCAAGATTGTTGCGGCGCTTCCTCTTCGCATAGGAAACAGTGGGACACTTACGGGATTATCTTCCGTGAATATTATTTGTTTTGAGCTCCCGATATTTCGACACTGTTGCAAGCGCCATGATCGCGGGTTGACTAATAATAATCACGGAGAGCAGCGGTGGCCCAGTGGTGGCAGCCCCGACTTACGAACAGTAAGTCGTGGGTTCGAACCCAGACAGGAGCATTTCTTTGTGTAATTTATTTCATAACCACTGCTCTCAAAACGGTGAAGGAAAACATCGTGAGGGAACCGGCATGTCCTAGAACAAAAAATTCGAAGACATGTGACATCTAACAAATTTACTCTGGCGGTCATCATCTTTTCAACTTGCAATCACCCGCTGTGGGGTATAAATAGGCCTCTCCTTTCTTCTGACATATTTAGCGGTTCTGTGCGTCTCTCATACTCATTTTTCCTGCAATTTTGACAATATCGACAACCTAACGCGATTTTGGACACTCTGGCGTTGGTGATAGCGCTAAAGTAGCCTGCGAAATTCAAATTTTCTTCGTTTTTTGCAATTTGAACATCAGTGTCAGATTGTATGTTCTAAAAGTACTTAAGTACAACCAATTAGCTCAAAAATCCCTCCTGAATTGAAACACATACGCATTAATCTACTACCAACAATAAAAAACACGAGCTGACAAAACCTTTCCTAATTTCGTGGATTAAAACCAATCTTAAACAATACACCACTTTCACCAAGCTTATAGGAGCAAAATTAAGCATAAAATCCGGTTCCAAGGTAGTACATTATACATACATTGCCGGTCATCCACTTTTGAACCTTATAACTTAGGAAATAAGGCTAAAAGTGATCGACCGCCAATTTCCACTGGTGTACGAACAAACACGGTAGATAAATATTGTCCGAAAAAAAATATTTTGACTCCAGAACAAAGGTTGTGATGAAAATTATGTAGGTCGGCCTCGTAAATGATTTAATAGGAAGAAATTTTCAGTGGGTCCGGGGTGCAAATTTTGTTTCGTGGAATTCTTTGGCACAGAAAGTGGTGGTTAGATGACTTGGACGCAAACCGCGAAGGTTGATTTAATAAATATACTAAAAATCGCTAGAAATTAACACTCAGCGCCATCTAGTGTAGAGTAACTACAGCAACTACAGTACTTTCTCAAGTTATTATGTCTTGTGTCTGGGACTGTAGCTTTGTTTTGTTTTTTTTTGTATTTTTGACTTTCAAAAGTGCCATAATGGTCTAATTGAAATAAATGCTTTGAGTTTGAGTTTGAGTTTGAGTAAAGTATCTATGTAGTATATCAACTATCTGGTGTCCACGACACAAGCCTCGTTGCTTAGTGTGGACTAAGCAACGAGGCTTGTGTCGTGGACACCAGATAGTTGATATACTACATAGATACTTTTTGTTTGTAAATACATACTTATTATACACATAAACATCCATGACTCGGAAACAAATGTCCATGCTCATCACACAAACATATGCTCCAACCGGGATTCGAACCCGGGACCCTAAGAACGTAAGGCAGCCTCACCACCGCTGCGCCATTCGGGTCGTTGATTTGAGGGAAAAGTACGTGGAAATATACACTGGGTGGTCCAAATAGTGACGACATAAAAATATGTAAGTACAGATTCTTCACGCCTAGGGGTATTCAAAAATACCCCTTAAATGTTTCACAGTTCTTGATAGTTTTCAAGTTATAGCTTCTTGAAAACTGTATAAGGACTCTAGAAAAAAACTCTCTTTATTATACACGGCTATCTTTACCGGCAAACCTTATATCAAAGATAAAAGGTTTATTTTAAGTATTTCTTTACTTAATGTAATACTTACTTTATTTCATTTTATATTCATCAACAAACTACATTGAAATTTCAAAATTTTTGAGCCATGTCATCCATTTCGCAAACGAACAAAATATTTCGTAACGACACACAAGCCTCTTATAAACAATCATCACTATCCACTCAAATCTGTGTGGTTCTTTCTTCAAAAGACCATCTCAGACACTAATCTGCATAGTCCTCATCTGAATTGAACAAGATTATGTCTGGACTTCAAAAGAGACTATGACCTCTGAGTTTGTTTCGGCTGTTTCTTCTCAGAGTAGTCAGGTACGAAACACCGGACCCATCTAGTTTAAAAAAAATGACGTGTAAAAGTGTTTGTAAGAACCTATTTGCAAAAATAAACATCATTTCATCATCATCATCATTTCATTTCATTTCAACATCTCGCTCTAATCCCAATTCATTTGTGGTCGGCGCAGCATGTCTTCTTCTTCCATACTTCTCTATTACTCGTCATCTCATCAGACACATCCTTTCGTGCCATATATCACACAGTCCATTCATCGTTTCTTTGGTCTTCCTCTTCTCTTATACCATCCACAGTCACACTCATTCTCTCACTTTCCTCACGACAGTTTCCTCATTCCTCCGCATCACATGGCCCATACCACGAGAACTGACAGCCTCTTATAACCCTAATAATTCTTTAATAAAACATTAAATAACTGACCCGAATCCAATTTACAAAATCGCTTTTAATCTACCAGCCGTCCATTCGCTCTTAGTTTTCAATAATCTAATACCACAGCTGTCAGCAGTATTAATGGAGTCCATTTTAAATAGGAGTCAACGAAATTAAAATATATTATTATTAATATAGAAAATAATGTCTGTCTGGAACAGATAACGTTGGCCGTGGTCAGTCCGTGAATATCCATTACATATTGAGATCTCTCTGAGAGCAATTCGCATGAAATACAAAACTCTTTTTATTTATTAAAAATGCCTTGTATAGGCGCATAAACAACTGGTACACTTGTTTAAGTTGCTAATACATCACTTATTTTACAATGTATTGTTTTATGTAGTATGTTTTTGGTGAAACGGGACGCACTCTCAAAACGCGTCGTCCTCGATAACGCCGGTAGTGACGTCAAAGTCTGTGTGTCAAAAAAAACACTTTTATTTGAAAAGTACCTAAAGTTTCACTAAGATTTTATTACATTATTGTTACTGCAATTTTTACTTGACTAGTGCACATACAATTATTAAAATTGGGCAAAAAATTTGATGTAAGCAAGGCAGATTGTGGTAAATGACGTCACATCATGGCCGCGACAGCTACGGACGTTTCAACTGTCATGGAAAATTGCAGGAGTTTAGTATTATTTTTAAGCGACAAGCAGTAGTTGAACTTAACTTGTAATACTTTTCTTGAGTTGATAGTACTGTATTTTATTGATTTAAGTGAAGAAAAAATTACGTGCATATTCCCTATTGGGTTTTTTTCTTTATTGGTTTTCTTATTGGTTTTTTTCCACGGAATCTGGATTTGGGCCCGGTTGATAGCACCAGGCTCGCCCCTTATAAGATACATGAGACTTAAACATAACTGGCGAAATGAGGGTGTATTTTTTAACTTTTCCTAGCCTTTAAATTCTCGAACTATCTATATTCGTTAGAAGCATCTATTTCCTGCATTAATTGATACGAGGATGCGAACTACTGCCATGAGATCAAAATATCAAAGTCTATTGTGTGCTGGTAGATATAACGCTGCTTTGCTTAGAAAAAACATTATGGGTAATGGCACCTATTATCTTTAACAAATTGCCAAATTTTGCTAAAGATCAGCCCCTAATAAAATTTAAGAAACTACTGTCGTCATTTCTGACAGAGAAATGTTATTACTCTGTTACCGATTTTTTAAATGATGAAATGAATGATATTGCTTTAATTTATCTCATTTAATATGTAAATAATTTTAGACTTAGCTGATCCATGTTCTCATTTTGAATTTAAGTAAGTACTTACCTAGTTCCTAAATTATCTGTAAGTTATTCTGTAAGTTAGCCAATATGTTTTTGTATGCCAACAGGCAGAATGTACTGGGAATATATCTGAAACTAACACCATTATTGTAACACCTGCATTCTATACAAGTAGCGAGTACTTAAGAGCTATGTTAGTACGACATTATGAGAAAAGATCAATTCAAATTAATTAATTAATACAATTAAACCTAATTTAATATAATCCAATTAAATTCATCATTACATTTAATCTAATTTAATTTAATCGAAATTTAATTTACCCTAAACTTAACTACTAGGTACAGAAAACAAAAAAAAAACAAACTAAAACAAATATTTTTCCTCGGCACCGGGCCCGCAGCTATGCCTACGGGACCAGTGCATCAGAAAAGGGCAGTTAGGCCTCTCCACAATAACCTTCAGAATGCTGTTGGAGCCTCCACGTATCCTACGCATTAGGGATGCCGTTCTTTTGCGCATGATAGCCTCGAAACTTTCTATGCGTGCCTCGGTAAACATACCCGACGCACTACAGAACCGTGGAAGCCCCACCAGCACCCGGAAAGCATTGTTGTACTGAACACGGAGGGCATTGTAGGCTCTCTGCGTATATCTGACCCACAGGCTGCAGGTGAAAAACCTCTGGCAGTATGCCTTAAACAGCGTAATTTTAGTACACCTTGCAAACCTGCGGGTCAGCATATTACATTGAACCGACAACGCCCTTCGCTCTCTTTCTATATTCTCGTCATCAGACAGATTCTCGGTCAAGATGTGCCAAGGTAAAGGATAAAGATATTATTATTATTATTAACTTTTTTTTTTTTTTCCGAGTCATGGATGTTTATATGTATAATAAGTATGTATTTACAAATAAAAAGTATCTATGTAGTATATCAACTATCTGGTGTCCACGACACAAGCCTCGTTGTTTACTGTGGCACTAGATGGCGCTGTGTGTTCATGTCCAGCGATATTTAAAAAAATTAAAAAAAACTACAAATCTGCCCAAGCCTTCGGGATCACGGGTGTCATGTTTAAATAGCGTCATGTTTGATACAACCGACCAACTATCATATCATCATCGGTTCTTAATATCTTATCCCTCCTATTCATCGTATTACCCCTCTTGAACTATACCATTTCCCTCCCCCTATACTACTCGTTTCTAAGCTTGACCTTTGATTGTAACAACGTCGTTGGCCCACATCAAACTATTAGACTTGCTAATATGGGTCTTAGAAAAGTTTGTCTTTTAAAGAACACGCAGTACCTACAGTAGTAAGTCTCTTGAGTAAGTGTATTGAATATTAGACTGTCTGGGCTAGACAGCTAGATAGGATTTTGCCTGAAGGCTGTATTTCATAGTCATTATGAATTTATACATTAAAAGGTTACTAAGATATTGAAAGCATGTCTGTTTCAGGGTAAGAGATACATCGTATTTGTATTGTTTAAGATGTTGTGACAGAAATTGAAAAGAGAATGCTTAGATTCGTTTGGTCATGTTGAGAGGGTGACTAAAAACATAAGGTATTTACAGGGAACGGATATACACTGACCTTATTGGTGAAGATCTTCAGAAAGGTCAGGTGCGTGGTACTTGCAACCTGCGATCGTGTATGACCTGATATATGAAGTGGATGAGACGAGGGAGTATGTAAGATTTGTAGTAGGTGATGTTCTGTAGTTTCTGCCAACCCCCTAAAATCACTAATAATACTTCTTAAATCAGAACCTTTTGAGAATTCGATACCTATACTGATGGTGTTTATTAATTTATGTTTACCCACGTTTCTGCTCTTTCTATCATGTTAATATCGATCATCAATATGGCAAGAAATACTGTTACAGGAACAAACAAAAACACAACGCATTTTTAAAATCACAAATATGACGTTTTCTTCATCCCAGACTGAGCCAAAAACTTGAAAAGAAATCTGCGTTTGGTGACCTACGTATTCTTAAGACACAAGAGTCTCTTTGATGAGAAAACGGTTTTTTTTGTTGGCACAAAACCATACGTCTCTTGATATAATAACGATGGTCTCAAAAGTTTGTTTTTAGAAGAATATCGTAATTATTGTAAAGTTTAGACACTGTTTACAACAAGTTTAGACACTGCACTGCCGATCGACATCGCCTCAATTTTATTTGCATGAAACTTCATCCGCATCCCGATGCAGTAATTTCACGTGTTGTACGAGCTCAGATGATACTCATCCGAAACAGTATTTTTACGTGTTAGTTCAAATCTGATCCAATATCACGCAAACAGAATACAATTTTAATCGAAAAGGATACGACACTCGTCACACAAATTGAGTGCGCAAACCGGTTACGTCTTTTCTGTCACGACGACATTCTCCTTGTCCATTTTGTATTTTCTACGCACGACCAAGCAAAATATACCAAACAAGTTCGAGTACGCACGGCTAGATCGTACCCAATGTGCAAACTTCCATAGTACTCAGAGGAAAAGGGGTCGTTCGTGCGTTTTCGCACGACTCGAATTCGCAGAAAAATGCGTCTAAAATGCGCTTGGCTTAACTGCCTGTCGGATGGATCTGTATTTTATATTATCATGAAAGCTTGGATGGCAAACCAGCTCAAATTAAACAAAAGGTCTTGTTTTCCCCGGTCAAATCACGTGTCATTTGGTTTTTCTATCAGGATTCTTCGGTTTCAGGCACGGAGTCTGGATTTGTGCCCGATTGGTGGTAAAAGTCTCACATCCCACTTCATGGGACTTAAAATAACTGGCGCAACGTAGGTGTTCTATTAGGTACACCTCTGCCTGACCCTTCGAAGATAACAGATGTGATGTTATGTCATTTAGTTTGTTGTTTCTAATTTATCAAGTTGGATATTTTTTTTGCTGTTTTTTTTAATAATCATCTTTTGTCTGTTTTTGTTCTAATTTATTTGGGGTCGCCGTAGCATATCTTCGTCCATACTTTTCTATTACTCGTCATCTCAGCAGTCACCTCTTTCTAAATTATTATTCTTTATTTTTTCAACACTATTAACAAAAACGACTCATTAAAACTAGATTATTACCTTAAAACCCCGATTCACTTGGATCGTCAACAAAATTTTGGGTGATTTTTCGTATAGTTTAAAGCAACTCCATTTTATATGTCCGTTAGTCCAGCCCGGACCAACGTCGGCTTAGCCAAGATTTGGACCAAAGCTATAAACCAAATTTTATCCCGAGCCTTTGAGAAATACGGCTTCCATTTCGCGGGTGAATTTCTTTATGTCCAATATTTTCTACCTTATGGTGCTGTGGACGCGACTTAGGGAGTTAAGCTGTGCCAAAGGGGAAAACAGAGCGGTATTAGGGATCGTCTTTTGATTTGAAGTAAGTATAAGTATAGTTTTTACCAAAACAATTTAAGGGCCTATTTCACGATGTCCGAATGGCCACAACTCACCGAATAAATTCAAAAATGGAACAGAATTTGTGTGAAATAATCTGCCAAGTAAGTTAACGGGAACTTAATCGCAGGTAGTAAAACCAGCCCATATCTGTTAAAATACTTGAAATATCACAATGTCGAACTGGTTTGGTAAATTTGTGTATTTGATTCATAATTGTTTATTCAAGATTCTTAAAAAAATATGGATGCTTTACTAGCTGAACAGGAAATTAACACTAGGTAGACTTCACGAGGAATAGACAGAAAGATGGAGAGACTGACATGGTTGTTCAAAATTAATTAAAGAATTGTATTAAATAATATTAACCCGCACTGGGCCCGCGTGGTGGATTGTAGCCCATTCCCTCTCATAGAGAGGAGGCCTGTGTCCCAGCAGTGTGAACATTAATAGGCCGATGATAATGATGATTAAATAATACGGCGCAAATAACATGGTGTGGATATATGGCACAATTTTTTTAAAACGTTTGCCTAATGTCCTTAAAAACCACGCCTAGTTACCGAATAGACAAACAAAATTTAAAGTAAGAACATTCATAAATCCTACTGCAAATTCTTTGCACAGAAAACAGCAAAAACTTAAAAAAAAAAGATTATGGAATCCCTTTTCATTACCCCGAACTCACATGTTCCGCGCAACATTAACATTCAGTTAAAAATTAATGGCGTACATAATTTTGAAAGCTCCAACTGCAGAACTAAATTTCCTGCTACTAAATCAAATTCTTGCTCCTAAATGTGAACTCCATGCATTTACATACATAGTATTTCCTCTTACGCCACTTGAGATTTTGGCGTCCCACGTCTTTTGTAATTGTTGTGGAAATTCTGACAATTGTGGAGCTGAAGTTGGTTTTGGAGATACTCTGTATCTCCGTATCTCTGTATCTGCCTTTGTCGTAAGTCAAGTAATAACATAACGTCATTCCTGTGTTTCTTGAAGTGTAAATCTCTTGTATTAAAGGTAGAATTTCTGTAGTATTAAGAACGTAAAACATGTCAATCTGAGTCCCAATCTGTCAAAAATGACACGAATTTACCAAAAATGTTGTCATTTTGACATTGAGTGTCGTGGCTGAGATTGCGACCAGATTTTGACATAACATCACGCTCTATTATTTCCCCAAATGGTAAGACGGGGGGAGGGTGTACCAATTTATAGTGTCCATAACTGGTGGGATCCTCATCCCGCCAGTTATGTTGAAGCTTTATGTAATAGAAGGTGTGAGTCTATTGCTACTAACCAAACACTGCTTTTTTACAGTTCCGTACCCAAAGGGTAAAAACAGTACCCTATTAATAAGACTTCACTGTCCGTCTGTCCGTCTATCTGTCACCAGGCTGTATTTCATGAACCGTGATAGCTAGACAGTTGAAATGTTTGAGATGATGTATTTTGGTTGCCGCTATAACAAAAAACTAAAAACAGAATAAAATAAACATTTAAGGGAGACTTCCATATAGCAAACGTGATTTTTTTGCCGTTTTGTCTAATGTTGTATTGATAATGGTACGGAACCCTTCGTGCGCAAGTCCGACTCGCACTTGGCCACTTGGCTTTTCTACTTAAAAGTACTTAGATTAAAAAAGTAAGCCGTCGCGAGACGCGTGGCAAACGTGAAACATCGAAATTATTTTGTACAAGTGATATGCTTAAAAAAAACGTCAATATAAAAAACAAACACAAAATAAAATAAAAACAAAATGACTCGATTCACAAAAAGAAAATCCTTATGCTGTAATCGAACTCGAAGTCAGTAAGTAAATAACCCAGCGCTCTGTGCCCCGAGACCAGCTGCCTTGTTGTAAACCGTGTCGAATATGTAGATCTAATGCTACTTCAAAGACGCGATTTTCATTTGTTTTCTTTTTGTTTACCCGCCCCTATAGATGTTTCACATCAAAAAATCGAATGACACTCTTTGGAGTTCGAAGCCAGGACCACGATGGGCAGACAGGCTTGTGACAACTAGACTGATCAATATTTAACAAATCATTTTAACCGACAGAAAAAGAAGGAGGTTCTGAAGTTATAGTGTTTAACATTTTGCCACTATATATAAGTTATGTCAAAGTTATGTTTGGAACTGAAATTTGAAAAACGTTTTACTATGCTTAAGTAGCTCATTAAACTAACCACAAACCTATAAACTTTCAAAGTTTCCAAAGCAACAAACAAACTCACATTCGTTCTCATTCTACGAGGCTATTGTTCTAGCCCAAAACAAAGATCAACCCAATGGTTGATCTAGGACAATGGACCAATGTCCATTCACATTGTATTCACTAACTCAAACTTCGAGCTTTCGAACGGGTCTCTAGTAAAATTTGTAAAGCATTACTAACTTAGTCGCATTTTACGATGTACAGGCTTCCCAAGTGACGTAGTATTAGAGTAACTGACTGCTTCTTGATACAATGTAAACACATTTTCCATTATATAAACTTTCCGAGTACATAGTGCTTTCATAATGTTTTACCTCTGGCAGCACCAATGGATCAGCAACCGTATTGCAACGAGAATATCATCATCATCATCATCATTTCAGCCGAAAGACGTTCACTACTGGACATAGGCCTCCCCTAAGTGTCGCCACATAAACCGGTCCCGTGCGACTCGCATCTAGCGGAGTCCCGAGAATATGAATCTCCGTAATTTTGGTGGTTGTGCAACTACGAATATTAAAGTTCTTTGGTCACATCACTAGAAATGAAAATTCCATGGAGAGACTGGTGGTTCAGGGCCAAGTGGAGGGCAAGAGATCACGCGTCCGATCACCAACTCGCTGGACTAACCTGATCAAGAAAGCTACTGAGTTCACCATGGTCCAGTGTACTCGCAACGTCTCAAATCGGCAGAAATGGAAGCACATCGCTGAAAGGGCAATCCTCGGGGAAGTCAACGACCCACCGAACATCTCTCCGTGTACCTCGTCTGTGCAAGCACGACCACTCTGACAAGAGTGTCTCGACTAAGAAGAAGAGAGAATTTTGGTAGACTTGTCACTCGTCTGTCATACTGAACTTCGAAGTTTAATATGCCGATGCAATGTATCCATAAAGTTTCAAAGACCGATTTCCGTGACGTAAAGGTACGCTATGAAGACTTATTTAAATGAGAATGTTCATAATCGCGATGTAAGGAACTTCAAAAACTTGCTATGACGAATTAATTATTTGAAAATTTTCATTATCGCGATGCATGGAACTTCAAAAACTTGCTATGACGAATTACTAAATTTCGAACGTTCATTGAATCATAACCCGTTCTTTTGCTCGCTGAGCGACAGGTCTAGTGGTGTGAAATAACTGTGTAAACACTGTGGGAAATGCTAAAAATAAAATGGTATTCTATTTATGTTTTAGCCACGATTTCCTCAAACTCCGGCAAACTTTACCTCTATTAATAAGTATTATTAGGGATAAATTGATAAATTAGGATCATACTCTTTAAAGTACTTTACCGATTGGTTCTCTTAAAACTATCCCCAAACGTGTACGTTATTACATCCTCAAGCTAACCTAATTCGCTTCATTACCCTTATGAGTATCGACTAAAATAGCACACTCTTGTTACGTAAAATACATCCTATATTGATTTATTGAAACATTGTTCTTCATTCTCTGATGTCGACACGAGCTATACTGCCGCCGCGCTGTTGGCAAAAAAGGGCGCATTTGCGGAAAAATGTAAAGAAAAATAAGCCTTACTGAATACAAAAATAACTTCTTGGCATCTCAGCGACACGCGTGTTGTGACAGTCTTTTGACAGTGTCTATGGAAAAAACAAATAAACGATGTTGTTTACGAGTTTGCGATAATACTCAAGTTGACTAATAGTCGACAACTGCTTGTACAATAATCCTCTTTTGGGCTTTGCCGCAGTCGGGTAAAAAGGTGAAACGACACGTTAATAAAATAGTGGTCGGGTTTTTATGAGACGACTTTCTGATATTTGCGAATAAATTTTTAGTCACTACACTCATGAATGTTGTTTTCTTAAAAATTTTATGTCCAGTTAACTAAACCATGATTTACCAATTACAAAGAAGTCAGTCTTAAAATCCGGTATTTTAAAAATTGTTTTTTTTTTTTCTTTTAAGCTTGAAATAGTAATTTCATGGAGAAATATACAGACGGAATTGAAGTTTTATGGATGCACACCCCGGTCACACTATCACACTCTTTTACATTATCAATTCGTCGAACTTCAAGATATTCAAAAAGGAAAAAAATAAGGAAATTGGTATCTAGGGTGAGCAGCCTTATAGGTACCAAATTACGATTTAAATCTTCGTTGCATATTACCTAGCCCTTTTTCAATTTAGGGAGCGGCTCTAGTGAAACCGGGTGCAAGTGAATACCAGTATATTACTTGACGCTCGATGCCGTTGTAAAAAGATTATGGCGTGTCAGCATGCTCGGTGGGAGGGTTATCTAAAGTGCACCGGACGTACTTAAGTACCTACCGTCGGTCGTTGAGGACTTTTTTATTGTGCATCGCACTGAGTTTTAAAGGCAATGTGACTTGTACGAAGAATCTGACGTCCTTTGTCTTCAGGAGTGTATTATATCATAACATAACAGCAAGCCTTTTTTAATACCCGGAGAGTTAGGCAAAGGTGTACCTAACAAGTACACCCGCCTTTCGCCAGTTATGTTTTAAGTCTCATGTTATAGGGGGAGGCTATTGCCATCAACCAAATCAAGACTCCGTGACTGCTACTGAGTAATTCCTGATGAAAAAACCCAATAACACTTTGCCCGACCTGAGAATTTCACCCAGGACCGCATCAGTAGTCGCATTTGCTGTCCCTAGAGCAACGACGTTAAGGTATATTGAATGTGAAAATTAAATATGAATACTTAATCATGAAATTCACATTTAATCAAGGTATATTTTGGAATAGAACATTAGAATATTTTTCGCGGCTTGGGACTTAGCTTAATGTGGGTCTATCAGGTACACCTCTACCTAACGCTTCGGGGATTACAGGCGTGATGTCATAATAAAAACAAACATCTAAGCTATTTTCTATAAGAAGCATGCAAAACTTTCACACTTTTACCATTAAGAGTCCCATAAATGTTTCGCCATGGACATTAACGAAGTGTCCAAAAATTACCATGTAAAAGTAATTTTTCTCACCGACATTCAATTAAAACGAAAATGTATTTAATTTCCTTTTCCCATTTAAACTTTTCCCAAGAATTTCGGAAACGTTTTTGTTTTAAATTCAAGAGAAAATTTCAGGAGAGATGTTTATCATTTTCAGAGCGTTAAGGCCGATTCAGTTTTTATTGGCGCACCGTTTCCTGGTACAAGAAAACATGAATTGTTTGTGTTTCAGAATTGAAATAATTTTTGATCAAATATCTTTTGAAATAATTTAACTTTAAGTTAAAATTAATCCATTATTATGGCGTTACTTATATTACAAATACACACCGACCTTTTCGATGATGTTCTTAGAAGAAATCAGGTAGGCATTACTCGCGTCATGTCCGTGAACGGGCGCTGTCAGTTGTGACTGGTCATCTCTTAGTTGCCACGGCTTATTTGAATGAATAATTTTGAATTGTATATTTTTTGTTTGTGTGTTTTTGCTGTGGACACTTTTAACGTGCACATCTTGCTACATTGTTTTCACATAATATACCATCTCAACATGAATGATGTAACCAAGATTTTGTAACAATATTTTGATTTAAAAGAGTGCCCACGAGTTTCTTGCCCGTTCTTCTCCATAGAGATCTACGTTAGGGAATGGGCAACTACAGTACTTTCACAGTTTTTATGTCTTGTGACTGGGACTGTAGCTACATTTAATTTTCATCTTTGTTTCGACAATTCAAAAGTGCCTGTAACTGGCCAACTTGAAATAAATGCTTTGATTTTGATTTTGATTTCGCCACGGGCGTGCGTGTACGACTGTACCACCAGATAATATTTGAACGTGGGTAAGGCAAAAAGGTAATGTAAGGATCGTAGCAAGCGGAATTCTGTAGTTTCTGCCTACCTTAAGGGGAAAAAAACGTAAATTTATAGGTATACGTAATTTTGATACCCGCAAAAATTTACAAATTTCAGGTAATCGCACACTTATACACACTGCAGGGGCCAGCATCGCTGCGGCTCAGTAGCTCGTTCTGAAAAGCGTCTATCCAACGTAAGCACGAAATTGGCTCAGCATTGCCGAGACGACAGCTTGCAGCGACTGGGGCTATGGGCTATGGGCCCATAAGCTCGGTGATTACTGTTCATCAGCTGTTCCCGAGCCAAAGCGATGCCGTTACAGTGCCTTAGATCGAAAAAGAAGAATCCTCTGACCAGATGGGTGCTATGTCAGGTGGGACTGCCCGATTGTTGCTGTCGAGTTTTTCTACAGACTCTTATGGATCGGATAACTTTAACTGCGCGATTTAGGATGTCAATGTTAGTTCTTCATTTGTGTCATAGTTGGCTCATAATAGGTACTGTAAATTATCTCAGAAAAAAAAACCCCAGATCTCCACCGAAACTTATATTTTCTAAACTTATTAGCCGAATCCAAACTTATTAGATCAAAACTTATTAGGTCAAAACTTATTGCAACACCAAAACTTATTTTAAACTCAATAACCGTTAAATAACCAATTTAACCAATTATATCATAATAACCGAATAGATAACTCGACGAAATCCAAAAACAGCCGTTCGATTCAAAACGTCCAACGAAGAATGCCCCCACCTGCCAAGTCATTTTTCGGGTAAACTATTGGTGTTGCCAGTGACAGAAAAATAAAAACCCCGAAAACTACTGTGATCGCGCAGTACTGCGCAGCGCTGCTCGATACAAAAAATTAGGAAACCTTACAGTACCTACTTTTTGTACTATTTTGCTGGAGTACTTCTTGTAGTGCTGATAAGTGTTTATTACTCATTGAAAACATTCCGAACGGCCCGAGTTATGGCGATGATCATACCGTTTTGTTGCCTATAACTATGTATTGACCTTCAACTGTCAACCGTCATCCTGTCATGTCACCGAAATTAACTCTCAAGTAAAATTTACATTTTACATAATAGCATGTCAACATTTTAAAGTGTCTGAGTATTAAATTTGAAGCCGTCCTTGAGAGTATTAATTATTTCAGAAACATTATTTTGTGCTCAATTTAATTCGTTTTTGGATGTATTATATTGTGGTATAAGTTTTATTTATAAACACTGTGTCCCAAGTCACAGGTGAAAACCTAATTTAGGAGCCAGGGGACCTATCTGTGGGACGTAATGTTTGTGTGTTATATCTTAAGATGTCTGTAACAAAGTAGTCACTATTTTGAAAAGAAGCAATTTATTATTTAATGCTAAACCAACTATAACCAGTTTGAAGTAAGACCTAAGTGCTAGGAAAAAACTTTTGTTATAAGACTATTTTGATCTAAGACTGGAACTTCTCTCACCTTTACTGTTAAAGTTGAGATTAAATCTGGGTAAATAATATATGATATAATTACAAAATCTCTTATATTTACAAGACATAACAACTGAATCTATAATTTTATTCGATATAACGATCAGTTAATATAATAAACGATTGATAATATAATTTTATAGTTACTAATTTTTAAAAGCATATAAAATCGTTTGATATACCACTCAAAAGACATAAAGCTTATTTAGTCTATTATGATGAAACGCGTGGGTTTTTATCTCCCTGTAAAAAACATGCAAACAAGCATACACCATACATGCAGCATGCAAGCAAGCATGCAGCAAGTAGCAGGCATGGTTTCTGTCACGGCTCCGGCGCTGCGGCGCCGGCGGTCCCATCGGAGCTTATCGTCGCAGATGTGGTTCACGCTCACCACCGCGGCTGAGGCTGGCCGGCAAACCACCTGCTCCTCAGCTCGCGGGCCGCCTCGCCCCTCCGCGCCTACGCAATTTTAAACAATACTCTAGGGGTAGGGCAGACAAGACTACGTAGAGTCGGTTTTGCAGCGATTCGTTTCTGTCACGCTTGTTGATTAAATAAACGTTATATCCAATAACGTTTTACGAAATATGTTTTAGAGTATTTAATGTTATATTTATAGAAATTATATCAACAGTTGGTATAATTCACGTTTATTATATCTTGTGAACGTTATTGAAATGAAAATATACTATAAGACGCACCCATTAAATCTATGTAGGTCAGTTGTCTCTTGTAACTAGGCACCAACGAAGCATGTACTAAATGAAATTTCAGCCTTTTTCTCTTTTGACAAAATAATAATAATAATAAAGACTAAAAAAACCCGAAAGAAGCCGAAAGACACTTGTTCTACCTGTCATTGCGATATTTTTTTTGTTCTGGACCGTACCTGAGAGCTTCTAGTTTTGGAGATATTGGAGGTCGAAGTTTCAACTTTTTCACAAGTTTTTTTTTTTTAAACTACTTTTTAAGGTTTTAACATGAAAATCCTCTATGATACGTTTATTATTCAAAGCATCCATCAACTCTAAGTTTTGAGTGCGTTACATTGAGTTTTACCATAAAATGTGATGCTTGCTTAACGGTTTAGTGAAAGGTCCGTTTACATCCTGTATATCATCATTTGCCTAGCCTTATTTTAACTATGTTGGGGTCGGCTTTCAGTCTAATCCGATGCAGCTTAGTACCAGAATTTTACATAGAGCGACTGCCTATCTGACCTCCACAACCCAGTTAGTACTAGGTAATACGATACCCCTGGGTAAGACTGGTTGTTTCGGGGCACTGACTTCCTGTAACGACTGTCAAAGATTTACGAATGACAACCGGGACCAACGTCTTAACGTTCTTTCCGAGGCACGGAGGAAACTCGGTATGTTATCAATGGTAACCCATCGACGGACCAAAATAGGCAAGTGCGGCTTAACCTAAAGATTGACCCGAGCGGCTGTTATTATTTAACCACGAGCATGAAACAAAAATACCAATTAAATGAAAATATTAGTGATACTTCCTTTATTTCAAAAATAAACAAACAAAACGGCTATTTCCATACGGTTCAAGAAATTAAAAGCAAACACACACGGAGTGCCCTTAACAGATAAAGGAATGGAACACACAATGCCACTTCAATATTTAAAGTGGATATCTTGTACGAGTTTAGCTGTGTTGTCTTCCTTACAATAGTAAGACTACTATCTCTGTGACTTATATCTTCCTGGTATCTTTTCAGTAAAATGTCAGGATTTTGGGCCCAAAGCGGGGAGGGGTTCGAAGATAGAGTATACGTATTAAATACTGTCTTTCTAGTAAACTACCAAGTTGCTGGGTGTAGCCCATAATCAAGTAATCAATTTATTTAGTTAGCTGTTTTTTCTACGACGTTAATATCTTCAATGGATGTCCTCCGTTCTGAGAGCGGAGTGGTCTGTAAGACTCGTACGGGCTAAAACTACACCGATGTTCCCTCGCACACTTGCGTCCAGGGGCAATAAACTTAGCCAATCGTAGCCCACTACTGCGCCACGTACGCCACAACACCGCCTTACGCTTTAATTCTGACGCAGCAACCTTTTTAGGGTCTTCGTTTCCATACTCCAGTGTAGGCATAAACTAATTGAGACGTGGAAGTCAGGTAGGCCGTAAAATACTGGTATTTAGCTGCACCCGGTTAAACTGGAAGACGACCTCGACATAAACTTAAAATGTCACTTACGGGACATATACATCTTCCGTAATTATTTTTTGAAGAGGGTAGACAGATTTGTCTGCTCCTAACATTTTTTTCCATCAACCCGCGATCATGCCGCTTGCAACAGCGTCGAAATATCGGGAGCTCAAAATCAATAATAATCACGGAAGATTTATCCCGTGACATTTTAAGTTTAGTTATAAACCGTGAAAGTTTAAAACAGTGTTTGACCTCACCATAATATTTGAAAAGGGCTACGTAGATGACTGTTTTCGCGAAAGAGAGAGAGAGAGATTTCTTCGTGAAGGAAATAGACTGGGAAAGGGAAAGTGGGTACTATCGCCGCACCTATTGCTGCCGCCGGTGAATTCACAGGCAAGTAAGACGTTAAGCTGGTAAACCATCGTATCTGCTAATGCTTCTGGTGTAACAGATGGCCCATAAGTGGCGGTGACATAAATGATGTTTATTTTGCAAGTAGGTTTTTACAAACACTTTTACACGTAATTTTTTTTTAAACTAGTTGGGGCCGGGGTTTCGTACCTGACTACTCTGAGAAGAAACAGCCGAAACAAACTCAGAGGTCATAGTCTCTTTTGAGGTCCAGACATCTTGCTCAATTCATATGAGGACTATGCAGATTAGTGTCTGAGATGGTCTTTTGAAGAAAGAACCACACAGATTTGAGTGGACCTGTTCAGTCAGTGCAAGCATTTGTCGGTTATCGTGTAGCTCGACTTATAACTCAAGGAGCTCAACAAAACGACGAACAATACCAAAGAAAGGATATTTTGGTAGGTCACTTATAGTACTCAAACTGCCAGACAGTTGTGGGAAAAAAAGCAAACAAATAATAAAAATGTGACCCACATGGTCCCCACATCCACAATAATCAAATAAACATAATAATAATTTACAAAATCAATGTCGATAAAAATCATTAAATGTCACAATAATAATAAAGAAGTAGAATACTTAACAAAGTAAATATTCCTGTCAAATCAGTAGGTAAATATAACATAAAATAAAAAAAGTAAAAAATAATAAAATACTGATCTAAGTATTCATGTCAAATCATTCAATGTTAGAGTGTATAAAATAAAGGAATAAATACTCTATAAAAGTGCCTGTTACAGACAGACAAATGTATTTATGCAAACAAACAAATTTGAAAAGGTAACTATTTCTTTTGCGGGTAGATTTGAAAAGTTTTAAGCTTTGTGTTTCGTTAATGTTATTTGCGAACGAAATGAAATTTAATTGAATAAATTTACGATTTGTTATAGAAATTAGTTAGCTTAGCAATACTATACATAATTTATGTTTCAAAAATGTTCTCAATTAGGTGAAATCCTTGTTATTTCTTATTGAAAAATATAATTTCTCTAACCATTACTCTTGTAAAATTATAACAGTTGTATTTTCTGATAAACTAACGTTTTATACTAATCTTGCACGAGTCACTTTCAACGAAAACAAAAAATCGTAACTTACACAATCTCTAGATCCTTAATTATTCGAAGACAAAGAACGCTCTTGGTCCTTGAGTAGGACTTATAACGGTCTAATAATTATTATAATCTCTCCAACATTATCAGTCTTCCCCCCGAAAATCTTCGCTTCCCTTCAGAATTCATTATCGTAATAAACTACATACTTAATTTAATAAATTGGGGACAATCTCAGACCACTCAATTCAAGCTGTCAACTTGTCTAGAGTGATTGAGTGGACAAATAAATGAAAAACACTCATACATTGATTATAAGGGACAGTCCTCGTCCCCACTTCAGGACATCAGGGTGTAAGTAGGTATATTTGATGTTGGAGGATTATTTTTCGTTGGTCATCATTCTTCTAGCCTTATTCCAATTTATTTTGGGTTTGCTCAGCATGTGAAGACATGCTGAGCAAACCCAAAATAAATTCTTCTTTACTTTTTAAGGTTCCGTACCCAAAGGGTAAAATTGGGACCCTATTACTAAGACTCCACTGTCCGTCTGTCTGTCTGTCACCAGGCTGTATCTCATGAACCGTGATAGCTAAACAGTTGAAATTTTCACAGATGATGTATTTCTGTTGCCACTATAAGAAAAAAAAACAGAATAAAATAAATATTTAAGTGGGGCTTTTTTTTTTTTTCGTATGGGAAATCATCAAATGACTCCTCCAGCTCTGGGCGGAGCAGGAGGGAGTGTCAGACTTTTACTGACTAAAACCCATTCATGTTCCTTCATCACCCTTTATGTTCCGGGGCCACGGTATCTCTTTCGAACAGTCTCGCAACCCCGGCAGGCATCGGCCCTTGCGCCTACCCCTTCCTTTTTGCTGACTCTCTTTGAGGCGCGCGTGGATCACGAACGCGCTGTCGACACGGCCTGTCGTCATGAGACGGACGGACATCGAGCTAGCCCATAGCCCGCCGTCCGCAAGCCCGCGCCTACGGCGGCCGGGGGCCACCACGTGGCCCCCGGCCAAGGCCCCGGCCATAAAATAAAATAAATTAGTAGTTTCGTCTTGTTAGTAGTCTTTTTCACTGAGAGTAGGTAAATAGAAGCAACATGGATTTGCAACGCTCGCCCCAGTGCCGAAAGTTAAAATTATCATAAAGAGCGTCTTTTCAATAAAACTTTGTTACTCAGCAATTTGCTCTTTAATAATCATAACTCTACGACCTCTAAATCTTTTGACACAAAAATAGATTTCCAATACCATCCCGAAATTTCGTGAATCCAATAAATTATCAGCTATCTGTCATTAAACATACAGATCTAGTTATAGCAATGTCCTGGCAAGTCGTAAAAAATATAAATGAGTTTCTATCCTTCGGGACTTTTCGCGTTTCGGTTTCAGATCATACAATTTAGGTTTTTTTTTCGATTGAAAGCCATTTCCAATCATAAGTCGGAGAGCCAGTGTTAACGTTTATCCGGCCTTCAAGGTCGTCTGCCTCGCAAAAAGGACTGGATAAATCTTTCTTTTTGAATGTATTGATGTTCGGTAATAAGATTTAGGTATTTTATTTAGTTAGATTAGTGCTTTGGCAGGCGTTTTTTGGAAGACAAAGGTTTTAAAGGAAATTGAGAAGGATTTGACGCAATGCGTCGTTGGTACTATTTTAGTATTAAGGTATATTTTTTGAAAATGCATGCAATATTTGAGCCCTGGTATTGGACATAAAGAGAGCGCAGAGCAGCGGTGGCCCAGTGGTGGCGGCCCCGACTTACAAACAGTAAGTCGTGGGTTTGAACCCAGACAGGCGCATTACTTTGTGTAATTTATTTCATAACCACTGCTTTCAAAACGGTGAAGGAAAACATCGTGAGGAAACCGGCATGTCCTAGAACAAAAAATTCGAAGACATGTGACATCTACCAATCCGCACTGGGCCAGCGTGGTGGATTATTATAGCCAATTCCCTCTCATTGATAGGAGCCCGTGTCCCAGCAGTGGGAACATTATAGCCTGAAGATGATTGGGCATAAAATATATCATCATCACTCTATAGCAGTGATAGCCTAGTGGTGTGACCATCGAACTGTTAAGTGGTCAGGGTGGTCACTGGTGGTGGTGGTGGTTAAGTGGTGGTGGTGGTGGTGGTGTGGCGGTGGTGGTGGTGGTGTGGTGGTGGTGGTGGTGGTGGTGTTGTGGTGGTGGTTTCGAGTTCGAACCCAAGAACCCTCTGATTTTTCAGATTATTTTGCGTATTGTTGTATAATAATTATCACTTACTTAGTGAAGGAAAACATCCTGAGTAAACCAGCATGTCTGAGAGGTATTTCTCGACGGCATGTAAAGCTAAGTCAGAGGCCCATGGGCGGCATAAAACTCTGATACCAGGTTAGGCACTAACCACACGATAAAGAAGAAGAAGAAGAAGAGAATCACCATTCTCCTGAACTTGCACTGTCTTCCATACAAATCTATTGGTCGTTATGTAATGAGCTACCCTTTGCCAGCCATATCATCTTTGATACAGTCCTTCCATCGTTTCCTTGGTCTTCCTCTACTCCTATAGCCTAACATCAATCACACTCATACTCCTTTAGAATTGGGCACATCTATACTAATATTAGAAAGAGGAAAGATTTGATTTTTTTTTGTTTGTGTGTTTGTTACGATTTAACTCTAAAACCACTCGACCGATTTTAAAAATTCTTTCAGCAATGGATAGCTATATTATCAGCAAGTAACATAGGCTATATTTTATTCCCGTACTCCCACGGGAACTACGCGGATGAAACCGCGTGACATCGGCTAATAGAACATTAAATAATTAGCATATAAAATTTCTATTGCTGGCGTACAGGCCTCACGAGAGAGTGAGCCAGACGCGGGCTCATATACTTTCAAAAACATAAATACTCTTCGAACGCAATTCGTAAGTTCTAAAGCTCTTAAGCCAATGCACAATTATTTTTAATTGGCATTTCTCCGTACATTTAAAAGCTTTAAGAATCAAATGAAAGAAATATTCATTGTTGTGCTCAACGACTAGAGAAGCAAGCTAATGGAAGACTTGCAGTTATTATTAATTCACAATGATTCTTTAGGAGACCAACCAGCTTGAAAAACGGCTTGTCTTGCTTAGCTTAGAGGAACGAAACAAAACGTTCTTGCTTGCTCAAACGTAATGAGAAGACTTTTTGTTTTCTGTTCAACTTTGAGTAAAGTGCAGCCACTGATAGAGAAATATGCATCACCTTTAAAATAACAAATGATGTTGATCAGGATAGGATTACTGCTGAAATAATTAAGTTCGTTTTAAGAGTGCGACCTGCGACTACTGAGCTAGGGGTCCTGGGTCCGATTCCCAGGTCGGGCAAAGTATTATTGGGTTTTCCGTCAAGAATTTCACAGTAGCAGCCACGGAGTCTGGATCCATGCCCAGTTGATGGCAATAGGGTCGCCCTCAATTACATGGGACTTAAACATGACTGGTGAAAAGTGGTTGTACTATTAGGTACTCATCTGCCTAACCCTTTGGGGATTACAGGCGTGATGTTATGTTATGTTATGAAGTCCATAGAAACGATGAATGAACTGTGTGAATCATGATAAAAATATACTAAGATAGAAAGAGGGTAACATGAGATGACGACTTATGAGCTTTATGCTTGTAAAAGGCTGCTAAGTCGTAAGTACTAACATAACATAACACGATCTGTACACACTTGGTTCGCAATAAATGTTTTGACTATTGACTTTGACTTTTAATTGAAGAATAAATGCGACCCTAACCCCAAAAAAGTTGTGATAAGGAAGAGATTATAATTCCAAAAAAATATAACTTGTAAAAATACAGGCAGGCCGAAATAAAACGAATTCATTTGTATCTTTGCTTGTTTGCGACAACGCACTAAAATATCTTTGAAGTAGAAACACTTATCATTTAATTTATGCGTCTTTTTGATAAATGAAAATAAATGCTAAGTTATTTATAAGTCGTGGTGTATCTGAAATAATGACCTGAATATCTTAGGAGACACTCAAAACGTCTTTGATAAATGGAGAAATAATGAAAGTTTGCGTTCTTGTCTCAGCACTGTTACATTATTCAAAACAATTGTTTTTGATTCATAGTTTTCTTTTAAATAGAACGAAATTTAAATAAATTATTAACACTGTTTTAGTAAAAAACCTTTAAATAATGATAAAATATGACCATATAGAAAAGAAGAACCAACGTCACCGACGTGGCCCAGAGAATTGCCAAACTTAAGTGGCAGTGGGCAGGGCACATTGCTCGCAGAACGGATGGCCGATGGGGCCGAAAAGTTCTGGAGTGGCGACCGCGAACCGGAAGACGTTGCGTTGGAAGGCCTCCCACTAGGTGGACCAATGACCTGGTGAAGGTTGCGGGAATCCTCTGGATGCGAGACGCGCGGGACCGGTCGATGTGGCGACACTTGGGGGAGGCCTATGTCCAGCAGTGGACATCTTTCGGCTGAAATGATGATGATGATGATGAAAAGAAGACAAGCATTGAAGGGCGTCAAACAATGTGCCCACATCCAACAGGACTAGTGACCAGTGATAATTCTTTGACCAAAAAATAGGCTAGCCGTATAATCACTTGCAGAGTCGACCAACCACTTGGTGATGTCCGGAAACACTACGTGCCTCGGACCCCATGGCCCCAGTGTTCAGACTCCAAAAGGCTAAAACACAGCTACCAATGAGGTTATTGTATTTGCGCCGTTTGAGCTTTTCAGCACCGGTCAAAGTCAAACAATACAATGTCTTCTACATTGTATTGTTTGACTTTAATATCATGCAGCGTTATTAGTTTTTTCCATTAGGAATATTTTAGTAGCCATCCGGAGCCTGTATTAATGTCAGTGGCAACAATAACAAAGGACTCTAATTAGGGTTTGCCATCCAGCACACTTGTTTTTCCGTGAGCATTTTGCGGGAAATCACACTTTCCCTCTAATCTCAATACCATGCGGTATCCAGCGGGAATGTGGGAACGCGGAATGAAGGATTGTAAACCCTAACCCTGGGTTCGATTCCCAGGTCGGGCAAAGTGTTATTGGGTTTTTCCGTCAATAATTTCTCAGTAGTAGCCACGGAGACTGGATTCGTGCCCGGTTGATGGCAATAGGCTTGCCCCCAATTACATGGGACTTAAACATAACTGGTGAAATGTGGGTGGACACTCTTGTTTTCGCCCACCCTTCAGGGATTCTGTAATCCCCGCGTGATGTTAGAAGTAGTTATTCAATATTTTCTACAGTAAAATCAACAATAAAGAGAATCCATAAAAACAAAGTTCCCGATCGTTCTAAGAGTTATGGCCACCACAAGATCAACTCAGAATTAACGAGAGCCATAAAAAACAAAAACGAGTTTTAAAAAATTCTATGAAAACAATCATTGACCATTTCGTAAAGCTGAGATATAAAAATGTAACAAAATATACCGTAAACTTGACTTAAGTCTACGGTTTTATCTTGACGTTTTATGGCTAAAAGAAATGAGATTACAGAGAATATTATAAATATTATACTTATTTACGTAAAGGTGTTGGATCAAGGTTTTTTTTTACTTTTTTTGAGGTAGGATTAAAAGGCGTGAGGTTTCATTTCGTTTTTTTTTTTTTAAAGGTGTCTGGGCGCTACAATGTCAAAACAAATACTAGAAAGTCGTTGAAATAAAGGACTATGGGCAAATACATACTATATGGTACACGATTTTAAAGAACATTGGCATGATTGTGTCAATCTGGTTTTGTCTTTTATAATTCAGATTGACAAATGGATAAATATTTTTACTTAAAACAACAAAAAAAACAATGTTATATTAAATCTCTTTCGGTATGAAGTACCAAACACGTTTGTTTATTGGTATTATACGATACAAGACCCAAAAATAGCAATTTCTGTTCAATAATAAACATCAACAAAAAGCAATATTCGTCTTGAAATATCCTCAAAATATACAGTTCTATTTATTTTTCTTTGCTAACTTATCGATATTTTTTTCTTTCGCATCACAATGATATTTATTGACACGTTCGCACGTGCTGTCAATAAGATAAAATCTATTCTATCTCCTTTGTGATTCGTTGGATATTATTACATTTTAGTTTACAGATCTAGACATTGATCGAAATTGATTTTGGAATTATTGTTTTGTGTAGACTGCCGTTAGTCTACTGGTCGCAAGTATGACTGCTGAGCAGGAGGTCTTGGGTTCGATTCTCAGGTCGGGCAAAGTATTATTGGGTTTTTACATTAAGAATTTCTCAGTAGCAGCCATGGAGTCTGGATTTTCGCCTGGTTGATGGCAATAGGCTCGCCCCTATGGCTTAAACACCTCTGCCTAACCCTTCGGGGATTAAAGGCGTGATGGTATGTTAAGTTTTGTGTAGCGTAAAGGCAGCGTATTTAGTCTAAAAAAGAAATTTATGTTTAAAAATAAACTTTTACGTGTTATTCTAAAATAGATTTTGTTTTCAAGTAAAAGCTTAGTCCCAAAAAATGTGGCCCTTAGTAGTATCAATGTAGGATTTGAAAAGGACGTCCGAAAATAAGTGTGAAAATAGCCCGCTATTTTATTTTCTACTTACAGAAAATAATGAGAGGATCCACGTTTAGATTTTCTTTTAATCACTAACAAAAAAATAATACTCTTTGATATTCTATAAATATCCGTTCTTTGAAAAAATCAAGCCTTTTTTTTTTAATAAATAATAACCACGATGCCTGCCTGCCTGAGGAGCTCGTGGCTAAATAATAACAGCCGCTCGGGTCGATCTTTAGGTTAAGCCGTGCTTGCCTAGGTTGGTCTGTGGATGGGTGACCACGCATTACATACCGAGTTTCCTCCGTGCCTCGGAAAGCACGTTAAGCAGTTGGTCCCGGCTATCATTTGTGATCTTTGACAGTCGTTACAGGTAGTCAGTGGCCCAAAAAGTCTGACAACCAATCTTACCAAGGGGTATCGTATTACCCAGTACTAACTGGGTTGTGGAGGTCAGATAGGCAGTCGCTCCATCTAAAATACTGGTATTCAGTTGCATCCGGTTAGACTGGAAGCCGACCCCAATAAAACTTGGGAAAAGGCTACGCAGATGATGAACCACGATGCCTGCCATTTACATGATTTGACTTCACTAATTGTGTTATGCAGTTTATAAAACACTTCTTGACTTCGTCCGCAAAATTGTGTTTACTCGGCTAATTTGTATGATATAAATATAATTAAAACCTATGTTACCTAAGGATAAAATGTAGCATTGTAGAAAGAATTTTTGAAATCGGTCCAGAAGTTTTGAGTTTATCCGTTACAAACACAAAAATACAAATCTTTCCTGTTTACAATATTAGTGTAGATAACGATTCTAAATACCTCACTTAGGTATTGGAAATAAACAACGGAGAATGATAATATGACCTTAGTCATTATTTAAAAAAAAAAAATTATGGTCCTGTTTTATTTATAAAAAAATTCTTATGCGTTGTATGTATTTTTTTTTGTCATTCTGTATTTTGTATACACATCATGTCCCTGCAACAAATACATGTTTTCTTTCTTTCTTATTTGTTAGAATTAATACAAGCATTTGAGCTGTGCTGTGCTGAAATTTTAAGTTCCACGCGATATTTTTTACTACCAACAGCGTTAGCGAACGCCACCTATTTCCAAATAATATACAACAACTATGTAAATGACATAATTCTCCCAACACGAACGTTTGACACAACGCCTGTGTCAGTCAGACTGATAACAGTCCCGAGAGCGACTTGTCAAGGGCGTTCGTCTCGCTAAGAAGACAAATTAGCCCCAAGCGCCCGGAAGCGGTCCTAAAGAGGTCACCTAATTATTTTGATAGAGCGTCTAACGTCCACTTAAGTACTGACAGACGATCGTAATACTGGATAATGTTTGGTAATATTTTTCATGTTTGTTTTTATAGATGGGAATGATGTTATTTTAGGTACTTGTACTGTAACATTTGACAGTAATTGCCTCAAATATGTGTAGAAGGGTCTAAATAGATTGCTTGCTTCATATAAATGTACAAACAGTACTTATATATATTTTTTTTAATGTCTGCTACTCTCCGAAGCGGCTGGACTTATTTTTCCGGGACCTATCCTCGCATACTTTATACATTTTGTTAGCTGATGCCATAAGGAGTAACTTGGCTACTTTTATTTTAGGAAAATAATTAGAGTTCCGTGCAAAAAACTTAAAACCCTTGAAATTGTTAGCAAAATCCGATTCAATTAAGGAATTAATATTATTTTTGCCGGGTGGGAGCGGAGTCGTTTATAAGGGCTAAGACCTTTATGCTTCATACTGTGTATGCTTAACAATATAATACTGCCAGAATTTCAACTCTCACCACAAGGCAGACCGTTTAAAATCCATCATTGCACTGTCATTCAGGCATTAATTTGAGTGTTAAAATGTTACTGAAAACAAGCTCCAGAAACAAATGAAATGTTGATCAAAACTCAATATTGAAGTAAATATTGGAATGAAAATGTTTCCAATATTACTACTGGAAATCGAAAACTAAATTCAACTCTAATCAAAAGGATTTAGGTTACACTTGCGTGCTTAATTAATCCAATTCGAATTTTAATTCTATTCGGAACATTTAATTGTTATTTTGAACGGGAGTGCAAATAACAATGCTTTGTTGTGTCTTCGCGGAATTGTTAGCGTAGAATGGAAATAGTAGTGATCTTTGTTTGTGCAGTTGACAGATGATGTAGGTTTCTGTGACAATAAAAAACACCTGGCTTTTTATTGTTATTTAATTAAATTTACAACCCCCCCCCCTACTTCGCACGAGTGCATTTCAACAAAGAACTACTGCTGCGGCAATACCTAAGTCCTTTGTTGAAACCCAGCCACATTTCACCAGTTATATTTAAGTCCCATGATGGGGGCGAACCCTTTTGCCATCAACCGGGTACAAATTCAGACTCCATGTATGCTACTGAAAAATTCCTGATCTATCTATCATGGGGTTTAGGTCTCCGCACTTAGTCCTTGAAGTGGACCATTGTGCGTGAGCCATGGTGGCCGATTACTCCAACCAGCCCACCTCCCTCCAGAAGCAGATCAGACTTCCCGGTCTCCTCAGGGCATCCACAAGGGATCTTGGTGCTCCCATGGTCTCCTCGTGAATCTTGGTAACGCCTGTGCACTCAAGGAGCACATGCGCCACCGTTTCCTTCGCCTCCATGCATGCTCTGCACAGGGGACTGTCAGTGATACCTAGGGTGTGGAAGTGTTTATTCAGAGAACAGTGTCCAGTGATGGTCCCCGCCACCAGACGCAGGCTATCTCTGTCCAGTCCCGGTCAGCTTTGTATCCAGGGATGGCATAGCTTCCTTGGATTGCCTGCATCCTGGTGTCGAGGTCCACCATTTCTCCGCTTGTATTCGAGTGTGATTCTTTAACCAGCTTCTTAGCTGCTTGAAAGGAATTGGCACAATGGGTTCGGGTCCGTAGGGTTTTGTGCTGGATCCTCTTCTGGCAAGTTCGTCAGCCACATCGTTTCCAAGTGATTCCTGATACAACAACCTAAGTACCAATTGCTCAGCCCGGGAATCGAACCAAACTCATGCTCAGCAGTCGTAGTCGCAGTTGTAGGATCCGCCTAACAGTATTTCAATTTACAGAATCTTTAGCAAACTCGGGAACAATGCCATCTGATACAAGTTGATTCATGAAAACAACAATCATATTTATCAAAACATCATCCTGTTTATTCGAATTGCTGCTTCTTGTTCGGAAAACGCTCTGATATTTACTTAGATATGCATACGAAAAGTTTTACGAGAATTCTTTTTGTTGATAAAGCGAAGATGGGCTGACTTCCATGTTGATTCAGAAATCGGAAGTGAATAAAGCCGGGAATGTTATTCAAACTATCTATTTATCATTTGCGCAATGCGGTATATAATGGAAAGTAATTTCGGAATAGTACATTGTTCACCGAGAGGAGAAAGTGACCGATTACCGTCGAGGGTGTCGTTTGAAGCCCGAGCCGTAGGCGAGGGCTTTAAAATACCCGAGATCGGGAATCGCACTTTCTCTCGAGTGATACATAGTGCTTTATACTACACCTACGAGGAAAATAAAAAACAAAATCTTTACTAATTGAAATTTATATTGAAATTGTTGCAGTTAGTGAAGCTTAATGTAACACTTTTTCCATTAATGTTTGTTTGAGATGTTTGCAACAATGTAGGAGGAATTTCACATGTTCTTTTTTCAAATTGTTTATCCTGCCGCCGCAGGGTCGCACTGCCAGCCCGACACCATCCAACACACAGCTAGTGGCCAGTGTCATTTTGCGAACTTGGAGATAAAAACTCACTGTAAAAACTTTTTGGCTTTTGATATTTAGGTTACCGGCGCATAGTCTTACCCAAAATTAAAAAAGAAAAACCACGTAAGAAATGGATTTTCATACACTTTTCTTTCCCGCTCAGATGCGTTTTCTCCCCGCATATTTGTTCGATATGCAATGACGTACTTTCTACCGTAAATTTGATAAAGTATCAAGGCACTTTCCAAGCAGGTGTAGTATAAAAATAGTTTCTAGAGAGTTATGCCGTTGGTCCCGATTGTCATTTGTAGATCTTTGACAGTCGTTACAGTAGTCAGTGGTCCGAAAGTCTGAAAACTAGTCTTACCAAGGGGTTTCGTATTACCCAGTACTAACTGGGTTGTGGAGGTCAGATAGGCAGTCGCTCCATGTAAAATACAGGTATTCAGCTGCATCCGGTTAGACTGGAAGCCGACTCCAACATAGTTGGGAAAAGGCTGGACAGATGAAGATGAGTTTCTAGAGAGTTGGTCGGTCTACAGTTTAGACCATGTAGTTTGTGAACTGTCATCATAACCTGACGGGGTTAAAGGGGATGGAAGTTTGTATGGAAGATCAACATTTTTGCCGTTGGTATTTAATTTTATTATCGGGCGAACAGATTTTTTGCAAGTTATTGCTGATCTTGCTGGAACGTTCTATGCAATGATATAATATAAACTACATTACTGTTTATATTGTAATACAATATTTTGATTTGGTAGATACTATTCAAAATTATTGGAAATTTCAATGTGATCCAAGAGATGAGTACTAAGCTGTAACAAAGGTATAATCCAAATTAATTCTCCACTAATCCCTACAAAACAATTCATCAATCAATATCGAGCTAATTTAATATTCGTATTATGATTTGATCAAAGTTTACCGCTATTACATTTCTCTGTGGTTTTCGTTATTATCTAGTTCTTCTATAATCGAATCTACAAAAGTAGTAAGTATAAAAACGTTTGTTTGTTACAACTTACACTAGGTGTATAGTTTTGTCAAAATTCAGGAGCTTGTCACAAAAGACGTAAATAATCAATTTAAATTACGATACCTGGTCAGTAATTAATAAAGCTGCTATTTTAAACAGTAAAACTTTGACAGTATTTCAGAATAACACGAAAAAAAAACAGAATCATAATTTATTTATGTATGTGAAGGCGCGATAAAAGAGCTAGTAACAGACGGGCTGCGATTAAATGCGGGTGGTTTACACTTATCGATTTCCGCAATTAAGAAAAAAAACCTACCCATTTTATTATTGTTTCGGGTCAAGAATCATTAGCGTAGATACCTCCTTGAATTTGACCAGCCCGCTTAGCATGACCACCGAAGAAACGAAAGAGAATCGACAAATCTTTTGCTCATCTGTCATTTTGCTTTCATTGAATCGACAAAAAAACAGATTAATAAAAGATTTGTCGATTCTCTAGTGCAAAGCGATACCTTGTATATTCTAAACGAAGTGCCTATACAAGCTAGGGTGTGCCTGACAGGCTTCAGGTATCCTATAGGTCTCACCTAATGATTAGATGTTCCATTATTGAAGCGACACGTGGGCTTCCATTTCTGAAGGCAGATATTTACAGGCTGAGTGCTACGACTTTCGATGAAATATCTCAAACGTCAGACTTTAATATGGTGTGTGCATTGAGGGGGGTTCTTGGCTGCTGGATTCTAAGAACTCAATACCGTATACAATTTTGCTGACTGGGTTATCTTTGTTTTCACCACATTATGGGTATTTCCATTAGCTTTAGTATAACTTGCTTTATTGGCTGGTTAGTATGTAATGGTAAAATCTTGCAACTGAATTTCAAACCATTTCCTCCCAACCGATTAAGCTAAGATTTTGCACACAGCTTTGGTCCTGGTGACAATACATTTTTATGACAGATATGACTTGATTCTGTAATGTTGAATAACAGTGATTAAAAATACAGACCAGAGAAGAATGGCACATACGCAAGAAAGAATGGTATATTCAGCAGTGAGTAAAACAAGCTGTCCAATGATAATGATAATGAGATAAATAATAATTGGTAATTTGGGAATACTAATCTCTTTGAGTAATGCTGAATTTGTTTGTCACAAAAAACCTTAACTAATAACTCCGACAACTTTCATTTACGGCATTGTTTACGATCGCTATAAAACGCTAAAACATCACGTCAAAACAACATCAAGGACTAGAAACTAAACACGTAAGTCAAATAAAATCATTAAATGAACCTGGACGAAAATATCTCACTTACTGTTTTAGGTTTCCGTACCAACGAGACCCTGTTACTTAGCCTCCCCTGTCCGTCCGTCCGTCTGTCTGTTAGCGGGCTGTATCTCATGATCCGTAATAGGTAGACTGTTGAAATTTTCTCAGAATGTGTATTTCTGTTGCTTCTAAAACAACATAATTATTACATAAAAAATAAAGGGTGCGCCTCTACTACGATAGTACGGTACCTTTCATGTGCGAGTCCAACTCGTACTTGGCCGGTTTTTTTTTAAGATTAACAGACTTTTCCTAAGAAAAATTGTCAAGGACGAGAAGCGAACGTAGAAAGTTTTATAAACTTTGACATAATGTAATGAACTGATGGGTCTACGCAAACCAAGAATAAAAACTATGACTACGTGTTTATTCTTTAGAAAGGTCAAGTACGTAGTACTCGCTGTAGATAGGGGAAGGGGTAGTTGTATAGGGGTTTTTATTGGGTTATTTTTATGGAATATACATGGGTTAAACAGACTCTTTACGAAGCCGTTAACCAAGCATTCTCTAGATCATACTTACCCTTACCCTACACAAAAAAATATTGCTAGGAAATGACTTTTTGTTCGGGGTGAAAAATCACGTTTTACGGTAAAACTCAATGTAAAGCATTTAAAACATTGTGCTGGTGGATGGATTGAATAGTGTAGGGGTTGTGGAGGTGTTTAAAGTGAAATTCTTACATTAAAAATATGTATTTAAAAAAAAACTTGTAAAAAATTTGGAACTTTGACCTCCAGTATCTTCGCAACTAGAAGGTATGGTCTACAACAACAAAAATGACCGCAATGACGGGGAGAACAAGAATCTTTTGGCTTCGTTAAGTCTTTTTACACCCTTTATATATCTCTGTTCTTAGGACTGCCTCGTTGGTCTAGTGGTCGCAAGCACGACCGCTGAACATGAGGTCGTGGGTTCGACTCTCACGTCAGGCAAAGTGTTATTGGGTTTTTTCCATCAGACATTTCTAAATAGCAGCCACAGAGTCTATATCTGCGCCCGGTTGATGGCAATAGGCCCGCCTTCTTTTACATGGGACTGAAATATAACTTGCGAAATGTGGGTGTACTATTTGGAACACCTCTGCCTAACCTCTAGGGCATTATAAACCTGATGTTATGTTAATTATGTAAATTGAATAAATAAATATATTGATAAAGGTCTTTTCTATCGAAATGACAATGTTTTATATCTTTGAATGCATTCAGGAGTCAGAATTAATTTTCTGTTTAACCATCATTCTAATTAGAATATTCACTACTGTCTGAGAAAAACATCTCAATGGAACTTCCGTCATATTTACAAGGTTATCTAATAGCAATCAAACAAGACAAGTTAATAATGACGTGCTAAATCTATTAACAATCATATCTCAAGTTGACACGTATTTGAACTTAACATGACAAGTTATTTGAAAAGGAACCATTACACCACAGAATAAAACAGAATATCAAATCCAAACACCAAGCAACAACAGTTAGACCAGTGCCGATAATTTTTTTAAACGAAAAAATTCATAGTTGAATTAAACCCATTGGAAAAGAAAGAGAATATAACAAAAATAAAAGGGAAAATAATTTACTGGCGATCTGAGGTCGGGAAGTGGGAGGAGAGGGGGGGGGGGATTGTTTTTATTTTTATCTTTTACAACACATTTTTTTTTTCACGAAATTTAGTGGGAACTTGCCTTTTTATGTCCCAAACACAATGTTTTTTTTTATTTTATATATAATTTTTTTTTCACCTTATTTTGACTTAATATCGAAAAAGCACCCTAATTTTCAGTCGAAAATTAGCAGCTCCCTATTAGTAGCTCTCAATTTGAAGTCGTCATAATAATTATTATTAGGTTTCTTGTTATTTTCTTTTTAATTTTTGGTATTTGTTAAAATATCTATTAGTTTATTTTATCTGTATATGTGTATTAGTTTCAATCTAAATCTAAACTCTCGTTGGCAAAAGTTTATTTAGACATTACTTTGTACCCTATCACTATGTTTTCCTATTTAACCCAAAGGTTGACTGGTAGAGAATACCTTGTGGCATTAAGTCCGCCTATGTACCACTATTGTACATGAAGTTTAAATAAATAAATAAATAAAATTCTCACGTCAAAATATCTGCTTTTTTTTAAAAGTCGGTGGGCTTTTTGTTCGTTGAAATCTCTACTTTCTGATGGTGTAATTGGCTGTGACAGACGGACGGACAGACAGACGGAACCCTCTCCACGCGAGTTCAAATCGCACTTGGCTGTTTTTTTTTTACACCAGCAGAAAGTAGAGATTTCAACGAACAAAAAACCCACAGTTTTTTTTAAAAAAGCAGATAGTTTGACGTGTATATTCCCGATTGAAAATTAGGGTACTTTTTCGATATTAAGTAAAATTAAGGTAAAAAAAAGGAAAAAATTAAAAAAATTAAAACAGTGTGTTTGGGACTTAAAAAGGCCAAGTTTCCACTAAATTTTGTGAAAAAAAAAAATGTTTTGTAAAAGATAAATATAACTAAAAAAAAAAAAAAAACACATACATTTTGAGGTTATCTGAAAAAGTGTTAATACAAAAGTACCTACAACTTTGCCATTTAACTTTTTTCCATAGGACTTGTCGTTTTGCCGGAAATCGAGACAATCCGTGTTTTACCCTTAACCCCCCTCCCCCTCCCACTTCCCGACCTCAGATCGCCCGTAAACTATTTTTCCTTCCATTTTTGTTATATTCTCTTTCTTTTCCAATGGGTTTCATCCTACTATGTTTTTTTTTTGTTTTTTGACTATTTTCAAAGGTATTTGCACTGGTCTAAGGGGCACGCACACGTAGACGCGTACGTACGGCACGGCGCGCGACGGCAATCTCAAACAAATGACAGTGGTCTCGAGTATGCTTGCATTCACTGTACATAAAGGAGTTCGTATCTCAAACAATTGTCAGTTAAGGGGACTACAGAAGTTAAACGCGAGTTTTATAATGCCTGAAAGCATAATGATTCACTGCAATAAACGAAATCAGAAAAATATATGATATTCTTCTGGATAGTTCTTGTATTGAAAACATAATACAACTAATTTTGCTCGATAAAAAAATCACGTACTTATCTCTAAAAAAAATATTTTAACGAGTAAAAACCATATTAAAAACATTTTTTTTTGGCAAATAATTTAGCAACATATTAACATAATACTGTTTTATTTTTTAGTCCAATCAATAGATTTTTTTGTAAATCGATCGAAACCACTCATTTCGCACTATTCGGCCCGCAGTGACTGACGTAACAATTACTTTGCAGTGCAAGCTGATTAGAACTTTATTATAACAGTATTTCACACGAAGTTTGAATCACCACAAATAGAGTTGCTAATTTAGCTCCTGTAGTCCCCTTGAAGGGAATGCGCTTTTTCTCGCTGTACGTGAAGTGTGTCTTTGTGTGCGTGTGTTTTGCATGTAGCCGACCATTTTTTGTTTGTGACAAGCGCGCCCCACTATTTTTAAACCACTGCCACTCCTGAAGGCCAGAATCAACAGTGGCGACCACCAAAAGAACGCCGAGACAATGAAGCTCAACGAAGTCCCAGAGAAACAATTTAACTGTCTTGGATCCCGCAACGAAATGAATCACAAAAGAATAGCGGTGGAGTACGAAAAACATAATATCCACTTATCAGCAGGAGACAGAACAAAACAAGGCCAATAGGCACAAAGGGACGTTTACAACTGGGATAGCCCAGTTGCCATGGACCCGACCTTCTATACTAGTCCATGGGTAAACGGAGCTAAGATCTCGGCAAGTTTTGAATTTCAACAGCCTCTAATCTCAAGCTTACTGCTGCCCTAGTTTCAGTCCACCATTTGACTACTGAATTGGCGCATCGGAACAAACATTTGTTTAACCTACAAAGGGTAGTAGCGAATCTGTTTGTGCATTTGAATTGTATATGTATGAATATCGTCTGTTATAGTGTAAAGGGGGATTGATTTGTTTACTATGTTAACGTATTTGTATATGACCTTAGTTTTCAAAAACTAAATTCTCAGTAACAGTCCGGATTTAGGCTATGTTGTTGATGGCCATTATGATGTGGACATGCTGCCATAGTTGTTCGAAACAGGATACAATGGAAACGAATGAAGGAGGCTGTCTTTACATGTTATGTATAACAAATAAAATGTTTCACCAATGTAACCGAACTCGAGAACAGCACATATTGATCGCGTACCAAAAGTGTGACATCCGTTCTAAGACGATTAAAATAAAAAAAGAAGATATACCTACTCGTAAAAGTGTTTGGCAATAAATTTACAAAAATAAGCCATGTTTTAGACTTTAGTAGGATCTAAAACATGGACAAACATGGGACTTGTAACATACCTTGTGGAACATAACCTCTGCGTATCTCTCTGAGGAATATAACCGTGATATTAAGCTTTCCTATTTAATATCAGTTTGACCTTTACAGGTTTCTAACAAGCCTTCCTACATCGCCTTCATTAGTAAGTAGTATTGATCTTGTTGACTTTGGAACTACGTGCCACAGCAAGTATAAGGAAGCAATTTAGTAGCTTCGAGTAAGAAACTTAGGTGAAGTTTCGTTTATAGCTGAAACTACGCGGTCATAGACTAATAGAGAGAAACATGAAATAGTTTTAATGTAAAACCGGTTGACAACCCGACTTCACCAACTGCTGGATATAGGCCTCTCTTTGCTTGAGCCAAGCTCCATGCTCTTTTGCCAGCCTCATCCAGGATATCCCCGCAATGGCATCAATGTCGTCTGCCCATCTCACGGCGGGACGACCAACACTTCTCTTTCCATTCCTTGGACGCCACCCGGTGACACCTTTGCTCCACCTGCCATCACCGCGTCTTGCCGGGTAAAACCGATTATTGCACTGATGAGATGACGAGTAATAGAGAAGTATGGAAGAAGAAGATATGCTGCACAGACCACAAATAAATTGGGATAAGGGCAGGAGAATATAATAATAATAATAAATATCGCTGGACATTAACACACAGCGCCATCTAGTTCCACACTAAGCAACGAGGCTTGTGTCGTGGACACCAGATAGTTGATATACTACATAGATACTTTTTTGTTTATAAATACATACTTATTATACATATAAACGTCCATGACTCGGAAACAAATGTCCATGCTCATCACACAAACATTTACCCAACCGAGGTTCAAACCCTAAGAACGTAAGGCAGCCTCACTACCGCTGCGCCATTCGGGTCGTCAAAAATAATGACTTTAATGTGCTGATTTTGAAGTCCCAAACCTATATTCCAAAGTTATTACCCCAAAAATTAATAACATATTTAGCTTTATAATTGCTGAATAAATAACTTACAAGCTCTGTGGTTTCCGACGCTCATTTATTACGTTGTACTTCAAAAAGGTAATAATCTTTGTCAAAGGAATTGAATGAGATGGTTTTGTCAAAGGTACTGTACTGATATTTAGGTAATGGCAACATAAATTGTACCTTGTGATGTTAAATTTGTATCATCTTGATACATTGTTGAGTCATTTAGATTTAAGGAGTCAGTTTGTAAACGATTTCTGGGTAATGCTTAGTATAGGGAGGCGTAAACTGGAATGAACTGTGCGGTTGATGAAATTGTAAATTGAGACCGTTATATTAGGAAAATTTTATTTTAATTTCCTGACTTTACACAGAACATAAAGGTAAATAGCTGGATGATCTCTGTTTTTTTTTTCTTCCAAAAATGAAACTATCTATCGATTTATCACCCCCCGAACCCCCTGCATACTAAATTTCATGAAAATCGTTGAAGCCGTTTCCGAGATTCAGATTATTATATAGAATTATACATATATACAATAACTGCTCGTTTAAAGGTATTATATAGATAGATAGGGCTAAACACATACACACCCAAGTAGTGTTTTAGCCACAGATATAGAAATAGACAACGCAATTTTCACGATCTGCATGAAAACCAAGCGTTACATTTTTGACTACCTACTATGACGTCATATAAGTACTATTTAGTTACTATACAAACAAGCAAGTATACAAAATAGACTACGTTTTTGTTCTATAATTGTCCAGAATTAAGTTCTTGAGTTGTAACGTTATTGTTTTAAACAAATTAGCTTGCTGCAACAGTAGCCACGTTAAGCATACAATGCTCAAGTCGGGCACGCAAACTTCAGTAGCAGCCCGGAGTCTGAATGTGTGCTTTATTTATAGGCTCGCCCCCTATAACATGGGGTTTAAACATAACCATAAAATTACTATACTTACACATCTGTATTAACCTTCGGAGTGTCCCAATTCATTTAGGGTCGACGCAGCATGTCTTCTTCTTCCATACGTCTCTATTACTCGTCATCTCATCAGACACCTCCTTTTGTGCCATATCATCCTTCACACAGTCCATCCATCGTTTCTTTGGTCTTCCTCTACTCTTATAAAGGGTGTAAAACACCTCTTAACGAAGCCGAAAGGCACTTGTTCTCCCCGTCATTGCGATATTTTTTTTGTTCTAGACCATACCTGGGAACCTTCTAGATACGAAGATATTGGGGGTCAAAGTTTCAACTTTTTGACATGTTTTTTTTTAATAAGTTTTTAATGTAAGATTTTTACTTTAAACACCTCCACGACCCCCGTACTATTCAATCCATCCATCAGCACAATGTTTTGAGTGTGTTACATTGAGTTCGGCCACAAAACATGATTTTTCACCCCAAAACAAAAAGTTGTTTCCCAGCAATAATTTTTGCGTAAAGTTACTTAGTTTGATGTACAGAATGCTTGGTTGACGGCTTCGTGAGGTCTTTTACAGCCTGTATATACCTACCCAAATTTATACTCATAACTTTCTTCACGACATTTTCCTATATGTTTATGTCTTCTTAATCATTTATTAATAAGGGATATTCCAGCTAATCAGACGATGCATATAGATGCATCTAGTTCCCAGATAGTGCCCTATTTCGCTAATTACATTCTGTTCAATGAATTCACAGTAGCAGTTCACATGCGGTATCTCTGTTTCGAAGATGGTCTGATTCAGTTTGTGTACCACACAGCTACACAACCCAAGATCCGAACAGAATATTATCTGGAAATGAACTGGAGTTACCGACCGCAACTCGCCTAAATGTAAAGCGATGAAGTGGTCTAAAGGTTAATCAAATTCGTCGTGTAACAAAGGGCGATGAAGGAACATGGATGGGTTTTAGTCAGTAAAAGTCTGACACTCCCTTCTGCTCCGCCCAGAGCGGGAGAAGTTATTTGATGAATTCCCATCCGAAAAAAAAAGGCTGCATTTGCACTAAAGATGTTACACATCTTTAGTGCAAATGCAGCCTTTTATTTTTCGGAGAGCGAGAGTTAATATGCATAAAACTAATCAATCACATAGCTAGCTCAGCTTATAATGTGAAAAAGGAGCTGTACTATTGGCTAATTTCACACACATCCCTACGCATCCTCGCTGCGCATTCAAGCTCATCTTATGTGGTAACGCATCTTTGCTTTTTTTTTATGGCGAGTGCCGATCAGAAATACGGTGTGTGTTTGTGTGTACTGTTAAAATAATGCATGCGATTCGGCGCATTTGATGCGGATAGTTGCGCGAGACCATCCGAAAATGCGATGACTGCAAAGCGTAACGCTCCTGCGGCGCGTTTAGGTGCGTCCACATTAACCTTAACGGGAAACACGTTGGTTTATATAAGGGATTTTGTTTAAATTCGGTAATAAGCCGTGACATAAATAAATAAATATTACTGGTCATTACACACACCGCCATCTAGTGCCACACTAAGCAACGAGTCTTGTTTCATGGACACCAGATACTTGATATACTATATGATCCTTTTTTTTGTAAATACATACATTATTATAAATACAAACATCCATGACTCGGAAACAAATGTCCATGCTCATCACACAAATATTTGCCCCTACCGGGATTCGAACCCGGGACCCTAAGAACGTAAGGCAGCTTCACTACCACTGCGCCATTCGGGTCGTCATACATAAATAATCTGTGAACACTTTGTACAAAAGTTCCAGTTAAATTCCTGTTAATTTCCATATTTCACTTTCACACCCTACTTGTCTGTGAAATAAAACAAAGGAAAAACAAAATGTTTCCCGAAACTCACACTTTTTTGTGAAACGCTAAAATTACAATGGATTTTTCTTATCCAGCGCTTATATCCATATATGACTTACAAGTTGTGATACCTACTTGATTTCGAGAATTCTTACAAAAGTCATAGAATATAAACTATGTCATGTTCCAGACGTGATGTTTTATTCACCTTTTTGAGATTTTTTCTATAAATATGGTACAGACCCCAGCACACCAAGCTACTACGAACTGTCAAATTTCTTTAATATTATTATTATTTATTATTTATTTATTTATTAATCAAGATGGTAAGTAAACTTATAAACTAAGCCCCACAAAACCGTTATAATGGTTAGGAATAGTATTTCAACTTTATCGCTTAAGCGATTGAGTCCAAGTATGATTGAGAAAATTTGACAGTTTCGGGTAGCAGCTTGCCTAAAAGACACGTACATACACACATGTACACATACATACATGTATTGCATACTTTGTATTTTCTATTTTTTGTATTTTTTTTTTTATATTATTGTGTGCGTGCTTAATGAACTGACGTCAAATAAACATTTTTCTTTTTTTCTTTTAAAGAAACCGATTCTAAATAGCCAATTAAAAAAATCGAAGAAAAGACCTTGAGAAACTGACATTCTTTTAGATAAAACAAGTGTTTCTAACTCGTTTTAGTTGTTTTTACGAAAACAAGATCATCATCATCATCATCATCATCATCAGCCTATTGATGTTCCCACTGCTGGGACACAGGCCTCCTCTCTATGAGAGGGAAAATAAGATACAACATCTAAAATCCATGACAGCTTGAATCTTATAGCTAAATTGAAATTTAATCAAATCAACAAAATTCCTGTCACAACCAGACACAAAAAGATTATATTAGAAAAACTTGAATACCGAGACTATTCCAAACCAATTTACGTTAACAACCTACGAGGTAATCTCTTTAATATTTGTGCTCATAATAAAATATCTCCGTCCAAATTTATTGGCCAATAAACTTGCTAGTCGTCACACAAGCAATTTAATCTTCTACCTTTGATAGCTCTACGAATTGTAATAAAAACTGGATTAATGTTTAGCGAAAAAATCTAAGGCTGAATTCACACTGTTTAGTGCTTCGTTTGGTATAAGAGCTGCCTTACTGGTCTCATGAACGAAAGCGTGACTGCTGAACGTGCGGTCCTGGGTTTTTGTCCTGATTCAACATATTGTTGTTGGGTTTTTCCGCCCGGTGTGTGGAAGTTGGCTGTGTGATTCTTATGTCAAAGAAAATATGTTAAACCGTTAGTCTTGCATCTAATCTCTCTTCGGTAGTGTCAGAATCCTGTCTCATAGAACTATGAGGCTAAGGGAAGAGAGAGTATACTTGTGCCTTGCCTATGTACACACTTATTGTGCGGTTTAATTGCTACCGCGTCGATTTTTAGTTTTCGCTGAGATTGGCCACAGTGGCCAGAATTCAGGAGGACGTCACCATCATTGGCAGAAGGCTAGTCTGGCCACCCATACCTTTTACCATTCCGTTTACCTTGATCTCCTTCTTTTTAGTGCCATACCCGACCCGCGCGAGTCTCAACCAGTCCTTCTCGCGATCTTCTGAATGTCATAATCTACCTATCTGGCTGTTGATCTGGCAACAGTTTTTTATATCTCCTCATAGCAAAAATTCAGGGTGACATGCTCCCTACAAACTGAAACTTATTATTACTGTTAGAATGATCACATTGTCGTTTGGTGCAAAGCGTGCTTTTTGTCACGTAATGAGGGTCCCAAAATAGAATGGAATAGAAAAATCATTTACATTAAATATGTACGGTCATGGTTGAAGTGTCACAAAATTGCGTTTGATTTTAGGCCAAAGACACGTTCGATACACGGGTCATGGCGAACAAAATCGTTATCTACTTTGAATAACCAACTGGTTGCTGTCAGTACAAGTGTATCAAACTTGGCAATTATGTCATTGTGCTGTATGATCTCATTGAGACATGGGATCACATTTTTTTCTATATTTCTTAAAACCTCTGTAACTTATTCAAAATCTCTATGTTCCAGGTACATTTTACTATTTGCATAGAAAAAAATAGTAATACCAACTAAATCATCATCAAGTCGGGGGTAATTAATTGTATAATTTTTGCTTTTGCACTAAGTAATAAATAGCACGTCGACGGCGTGTCAACAAAATACAGGACGCATATTACACAGAGTGGCGATTTATTTACGTGCATCTTTCAGGGAAGTAAGTCTACCCGTCATATTAAACCATTTTCCCGAAGAAACTCCTAGACAATTCATGAAAAAAATTAAGGTTTTCAAAAATGCATCGTTCGTTGAGCTCCTTGAGTTATAAGTCGAGCTACACGATAACTGACAAATGCTTGCACTGACTAGACAGGTCCACTCAAATCTGTGTGATTCTTTCTTCAAAAGACCATCTAAGACACTAATCTGCATAGTCCTCATGTGAATCGAGCAAGATTATGTCTCGACTTCAAAAGAGACTATGACCTCTGAGTTGGTTTCGGCTGTTTCTTCTCAGAGTAGTCAGGTACGAAACACCGGCCCCATCTAGTTTTAAAAAATAACGTGTAAAAGTGTTTGTAAAAACCTACTTGCAAAATAAACATCATTTATCATTCATTTTTCATTTATCATGCATCGAAACAGTCTGCCACTGTTGTTGAAATAAGGTTTTTTTTCACGAATCTGTTCCGAGTTTCTTTGGGAAAGTTATTTAATATTACGGTTAGACTCACCTCCTTGAAGGATGTAGGTACCGATAAAAAGATAACGCATGTATTACAATCCGTATGAAAACCAAGCGTGTAATTTTTTGACTACCTACACTCTTAGGCACTATTTAGTTACTATATATAATATAATTAATAATATTTTATTAATTATTAATGGTGTTGACTTTCACAATTTGATTTAAAAATATTTAAATTGACTATCATCTATAATTTTTTGTTACTTAACAAATCCTATTGCTGACATTTTGAGAAAATTTATGGATCAAGTTGCTTTGACATTATTGTTTTGATAGTATTAAGGGATAATGATATTTTCTGCACGTTTAACTTAATCTAAATTTATGATATTATTTCTATACGCCATCTCAAGCACTCTGTAACACCTACTTTAACAAATAAACATTCTGATTCTGGGTTAGTGACATAAGCTTTGTTTTGTATAAAAATATTTGTACGCCATATTATGGCAGGATATGCTGGAACCAATATTGTAACATCTATTTGTACTATGTCCTAACAAATAAACATTTTTTATTTGATTTGATTTACAACCAACTCACCTACTAAGCGAAATGGACTACGTTTATGTTCTTGAAATGTCTAGAATTAAGTTCATGAGTTGTAACATTGTTGTTTTACACAAATTATCTTGCTGCGGCAGTAGCCACGTTAAGCATAAAATGCTTAAGCCGAGCAGGTGGATAAGGTGCTCTTGCATGATATTGGTATTTCTATATCTGTGGAAGTAACTAAATTGCCACTCGCTAACTTACTTTATTAAACCACGCATCACGGCTTGAGCTACGCTACTTACACAGGAGTAGCAAGCGAACCTCCCAGCAGTGTGTCCCCAACCTAACGTAACTGAAGGTATCTTAGTTATCTCCGGGGAAAGATTTTGGTGCGAAAAGCAATAGAAATTTACATAAAAGATTTAGTTGCGAAAGAGTAATTTTGGACGCTTTTTCCTTATGGCGTGAACGGAATTCCGATGGGAGTGAACGTCAAGATTGTCGCACTTTTAAAAGGCTTTTTTGTACCATGTTTGGTTTAGGAATTACGCTAAAGCAACAGCTTTTTGTTAATTTCAAAGCTAGAGACTGTAAAATTTTCCTCAATAGGTAGGTATGAGTTCATTGCCATTTTTGGTTGTGAAATTGAAGTACGCTGACGTTTAATACAGCTGTTTCTGGTTACACTATTAAGAAGGATGCACTAAGGTAGCCCGCGTTTTAATAATTTAAATTTTCTAAATTGAATGACTACCTATTTGATGAAAAAGTCATTTATTAGGATCAATTAATGAACTTAGCTGGTTGTATTGATGATTTTAATGAATACAAATCCTTAAAGCCATATTTGTTACGGTCGCGAATCATATTTTAATCAGTATAGCTTAACATTGACCGGTAAATTGCAAAAAACCTAAGAAAATTTCAATTTCGCCGGCTACCCTGTTGCTCCCACCTTAAACAGTCTCTGGCACCCACAGACTATTCATGTCAATGATTTTCGGCTAAATCAGATAGAAAATCAGCAGCTATTTCTATGCGATACGTTTGGTGAGTTTTCCTTTTTGTTTTCACTTCTCTCTTGTAAACACAAGCCATACAAGATTGTCAACTATTATTACTAGATAGGCCAGTCACCAAGGTAGACAACGAGAGTGTGAATGCCTTGGGTCATCATCCAGCTACGGCTCTTATCCCAATTCATTTGTGGTCGGCGCAGCATGTCTTCTTCTTCCATACTTCTCTATTACTCGTCATCTCATCAGACACCTCCTTTCTTGCCATATCACCCTTTACACAGTACATCTATCGTTTCTTCGAACTTCCTCTACTCTTATACTCATTCCCATCCACACTCATACTCAAAACTTTCCTCATGACATTCCTTGAAACACACTCCTTGTTGTCTTCTTAAGTATGCTAGACAAATTAAATGCGGGCAACACTTGAAAAAAACTTTAAAAAATGTTGATCGACACTCTTGCCAGATGTTATTACGAAAAATATTGATGGGTCGAAACAAATAATTATCTCGTCAAATTTTTATGTCGAACAAGTACCTAACATCTTCAAAGAACCCGGGGGAGATTTTATTTAAAACTTTTTTCGTACGCTCTTTGATTCGGATTTTCATTTTCACGTTTCATGTTTGAATTTTACAATTGCTCACAATGTTCGTTTTTAAGCTTTTTCCGTTTTCGTTGAAATCGGTATACAAAAATCTAGAACACACTTTATTTTAGGAATTTAGCAAGGTATATAATAGAAATACTTTACACGCACTGGGCCCGCGTGGTGGATTATAGCCCATTCCCTCTCATAGAGAGGAGGCTTGCGTCCCAGCAGTGGGAACAATAATATGATGCTGATGATGATGATGATGGTGATGAAGAATACTTTTAGGGTCTACTACCCTTGACCCAAACACTCAACATTGCTTCCTACTTCGAAAATTTTGTTTAAGTAACATGTAATCAGAATCTTTTAAGCGTAATGATCAGTGTTGTGTTTGCATTGGAAATTGGCTTTCTAAAGAAGCAATACAATAAAAAAGCCTAATACATAAATAAGGAAAAAAGATTGCTTATGCACACAAATCATAACAAAACGAAAAACATCGTCTGTTTATCAATTATTTCATCGCTTAATTAATTATACTCATCTTACACGTCATTCAATTATACACATAAAATGCTACCCAATAATTTTAACTCGAGTTAAAATTATTGGGTAGCATTCTAAGTGATACCTGCCTAGATACAGAAAAAAAATCACAAATCTCTAACATCTATCATCATTATCTGCATAGCAATGGACTTAATATATCCCAATACATATATTGGGATATATTAAGTCCATTTCTATGCAAGGCGACAGTGTTTGAAGTCAGGGGACTTCAACAGTTAGATTTGCTTGTATTTTGAATTAAAAAATTAAAAAATATTGATACAAAAGATTATTAACTGCTGAAACTTGTTTGCGTGTAACTAAGTTCACCAACCAACAACGTCATACTATTTGTAGATCCATTTTGTTTCAAATCCAGCCTCTTTTGTGTGACTAAGTTTAAATTATGAATTAATAATAATAATAGCGTTTATTTCAGGCTACGCCCATAGTGTTAGTAACAATGGTCTTAAAAACTAGTGTTAGTAGACATAAATACACACACAAACATGTACTATTATGTGTGGAGTTCCATCCAATGTCGCAGCATTGGACACTCCCATCTATGCAAATAAACTCAAGATAATGTGGGTACCGCCACGAAGACGAGCGAGCAGGGAAGCGCTTCTCTTTCGCATGATGGCCGCAAAACCATCTATTACCGCAAAAAAATCATATGCCATTATTAAAGTAAGATAATATTATTAATTAAGTCCAGCTAATAGCAATGCCTCCACAGCGAGATGTGATCTATGGCGGGAGCTGCTTAAGCCCCTTGACGGCTTCATTGAACCGTCTGAAAGCCTTCCTCCTGGGCATGCTTTGCCATGGCCGACTTAGAAATCTCTGAACTGACTCCGAACCCAGGTCGGCTGTAGCAAAGACAATCTCCTCAAATGGGAGTTCATGGACGGCTCAGATCTCAGATGTGTATGCGGCGTGTCTCCACAGACAATGGCCCATCTCCCATCTTGCGCCGCATGCCCAGACATCTGCACACTTGACGATCTTATGACTGCATCAGCGAGCGGAGTTCGCATAGTTGAATTTTGGGTCAAACACATTAAATAAAAATTTGCCACTGACACGCTAAGAAGAAGATTAATTGCCGACATTTGAATCGGTCGAGTACCTCCTTCCTTTTGTGAAGTCGGTAAAAAAGAGAGAAATACGTAATATATATTTATAGACCTTCGATTACTCGACATGAATAATTAAATATTATATTTTCGTATTATTTTGACATTTTGCCAAACTCTTTCCATTAGTTTTCGTTCAGATCTATTTCTTGGAACTAACTCCAATTAACGTTAAGTAATTTGGCAATAACATTATCGTCTTGTCAGACGAATTTTCTTTCAATAAATAACCTTTTCATCATTAAGAATATTTGTGACATAAAACACTTTTTCTCGGAATAATTATTGGTCTACCGAATTAACAGTTACAATATTTAATGAGTCTGCTCAAATAGGTACACATAACATAATATTTTTATCACGCCAAGGTGTAACTAAAATGGTACACCCACACTTCGCCAGTTATGTTTAAGAAGTATGTAATAGAGGGCGACCCTGTGCCAACAACCAGGCATAAATCTAGGCTCCATGGCTGTTAGAAATCTCTGAACGAAAAAACCAATAACACTTTGCCCGACCAGGGAATCGTACCCAGGACCTCATGCACAGCAGTCGCGCTTGCAACCACTAGACCAACGAGGCAGTCCGTCAAATCTTAATACCTATAAGGAAAACGGGACCAGTAAATACTATTGCGTGGATTACCAGAGATAGATCGGTCATGTATGATTAGCTAGTAATCTTCTCTCATGTAAACACGAACTACACAAGATTAGGTGTGTTTCATCACAGAATACTTTTCCACGAACATACATCTGGTCATATTCGTACGCCGGTTTAGTACTACGCACCTGTCGTTTCTGAATAAGATCACTAATGAGTTCAGTGTATGTTTCACCTATAGTCTGATACTAATCAATAATAATATTATAAAGAGGAAAAATTAGATTTTTTGTTTGTTTGTGTGTTTGTTACGATTTAACTCTAAAACTACTAGACTGATTTTAAAAATTCGCCATTAGAAAGCCACGTCTCTACTGAGTAACTAAAGCTATAATTATTTTATCCCTGTACTCCCACGGGAACTGAACTACTTGACCGATTTCAAAAATTATTTCACCATTAGAATGATACATAAAATAAAATAAATAAATAAAATATATCGCTGGACATTACACAAAGCACCATTAAGTGCCACACTAAGCAACGACGCTTGTGTCGTGGACACCAGATAGTTGATATACTACATAGATACTTTTTTGTTTGTAAATACATACTTATCATACATATAAAGATCCATGACTCGGAAACAAATGTCCATGCTCATCACACAAACATTTGCCCCTACCGGGATTCGAACCCGGGACCCTAAGAACCCCTCCCATTATCCCTGAGTAACATAGGCACCCGTGCGAAGCCAGGATAGGCCGCTAGTTAGATATATTTTAGATCCACTGCACACATTCACAAGCATTTTTATGTATAGTTAATTTATGCATTCACATTACAATGAGATTTATTCTTAAGCATCGTTTTGGAAAAAACGCCCCAACCTTTTGATTTCTTTCCTCACAGTCTCCCCCCAATGTCGCCACATTAACCGGTACCGCACGACACGCATCCAGTGCTATTTTGAATAAATTATACACATAAAATTAAAAATGCATCTCGAACCAAACTATTATAATTCAAAGTTACTAATAACCAACAATGGTGTGAGCTTCATATTTGAATTTCAATTGCGGTAGAGGTACCTCTTTTACCAACAAAGGGAAGGGCAATCAATGAACCCAAACAGCCGATCTATAGGTTATTCTTATATCACAATATAGAAACGTACAGAAGGCTTGCTGCATGTAAAGTCCGAGAACAAACGCACACACGCATAGACACGTATGTACGGCGGTCTCAAACACAAGTAACAGTCGTGAGTCCGCTTTCACTCGCTGTAAGCCACTGATACTGGGAAACTGGGATCTCTGGTATTGCAGCGTTTTGCAGGAAAATGAACCTTTTACCTAACAGAGTTAGGGTTCATTTTTGTATGTAACGCTAGTGTAGGTACTTAGCTTCGGTGAGTCGTATGTTATTCCAAATTCGAAATCTATTCTAGGGCCGTCCTTGTGGAACATCGGGTACGACTGGGTGCTGCACGCCGACTTCCTTAGCGGTGTCAGCGTAGTTTGCTACGCTGACGACACGCTGGTGCTGGCACAGGGGAGGTCGCACGAGGCGGAGGCCGAAACGATGACACGCGGGGTTGCGATAGTCGTTGAGAGGATCCGGCAACTGGGTCTCGAGGTGGCACTGCACAAGTCCGAGGCCATGTGCTTTCATGGGCCTCGAAATGCGCCACCTCCGGGATCCTTAATCACGGTAGGAGGGGTATCCATCGGCGTCGAGCCGACTTTGCGGGTCATCCAGCGTAACCATATGTTGCATGATACCGTACTTGATCGACTACGCTCCGAATCACAGAGTAACCTAGTTACTCCTGCTTCGCCAATGATCGCAGTGCAGCTGCAAAATATTCCCAGGAGGATAGTGACGAAGTTATATCCGTGAGTACCCAATGCAACGCACAATTGAGGAGCGCTTTGGAGGGTGCGTTCCTCGTTTGCCTATGCACAATAAAAACAAGGCGTTGATGTGTGCTCTAGATTAGCAGCTGTCAAATTGCTTTGACAGCAGCAAAAACCTCACCGATACCTACTCAATATTGTACTGTGGAGCTGTAGCGGCATGTCGTGTAGCTCACGTCAATTTGCCTAACAACGACAGAGCTACACGACCAAAATTTCCAGCTTGGCAGTGCAGGATTGAGCGGAGTTTCAGTGAGGCTAGGGCACTCATCGGCAAGTTAATCAGCTTCAGGGAGGGCAATACTCGCCCTAGAGTGATGCGCTTTGTGAGGTGGGCGTTCTCGCGAACTGATATTAGTTTTCTAGATTACTTGGCCCGCGTCACAGAGCGTATCGACTTCCTGAAGCAGAAGATCTGTGCATGGGCAAGCCTCATTCGTAGGTACAAGCGGCGAGTCAAGCGATAAACTCAGAATCGCACATTTCAAAGCTATGAAAGGTCGGTATATAGGGCTTGGGCCCGGGAGGTTGAACAAGCGTGTGATCCTATACCAGAAATGGGGGCAATCATCATCTGTCCCCAAGACGTAGCTCGTGCAGTCCATCCGTTGCCTAACTGGAAATCTCCAGGGCCGGACGGACTGCACAACTTCTGGATCAAGTGGTACCAAAGATCACACGCTCGCTTGGCGTCACAGTTTCAATCAGCCTTAGAGTCAGGGTCGCTGCCCCAGTTGTTGACGGCAGGAATTACCCACCTGTTCTATAAATCAGGTAGTACTGCGGAGCCCAAAAATTATAGACCAATCACTTGTTTACCAACGGTCTATAAAGTTCTTACATCCATTTCGAGAGCTAAAATCAACCATCATATTGTTATTAATTCTATCATGTCTACCTCTCAGAATGGATGTAGGAACGGGTCCCGCGGCACTAAGGAGCTGCTCCTCATTGATATGGCCATTAGCTAACAGGTTCGCCGCTTCCGAAAGATAAATTATAAGAAGGCCTATGATTCTGTGCCTCATACATGGCTCATGAAGGAGATGCAGCGAGATGTGGTCTCAGTGGACAAGGGCCTCACCCCGCTCTCCCTGGCTAACGAGAACTGGCGCAAGCCTAAAGTGTTAGACACTAATGACCGCAAGGAGGAATGGCAAGGAAAGGAGCTTCACGGACTTTTTTACCGGGCCCTACATGGCTCCGATGTAGAATCAGAAGTGCCATACTATAAGTATGCGCCCGACCCAGTACTCGATAATGGTAATATCACGTTGTATTGGGATCGACCTATCACCACTGACAGGACTGTTGTTGCCAATAGGCCTGACATTGTAGTGATAGATCGATTGGAGCGTGTTACGCGCAGTGCTACCTACGACCTAGACCCTGATTCGCGACTCACACGCCGCCGCGGAAGGGAAACAGCTAAACGCTGACGCTGTACTTCGTGACGCGCGGGCGCCGAGCGATCGAGCTCCCAATATGAAAATCACCGACTCAGCACCCGATACTTTAAAGGTTTCATGGTGGAACCGTACGGAAGTAAAGAGCCAAGACAAGCACTTCATCGCACGTACCTAATATTAGCTAATAACGAGAATCTAAGAGGATGATCATTACATATTCACACTTCGAATAGGAGCTTGGCTATTTTAGGCTATACTCGTAGTTAATGTAATTCTTTTGCCTTAAAATAGATTAAGCAGTCATCTTTGGTTTCATTTCAATCCCCCGATCGCAGCTAACGTAATTAGCGTCGCACGACGAGAACCTCGTGAAAGCAGAGAAAGATAAACAATTCAAATATCTACATCTGGTTCGCGAGGTTGTCGACATGTGGGACGTAAAAACAGCAGTCATTGTGCCGATAGTCGTGTCGACCATTGGCTTAATAGGCTCTTGCTTGGCAGCTGGATCAAGGACTTGATTCTTAAGCAGTACTTCGGGACATGGCACGTATTGTTACTAGGTTCCTCTCTCAAGACCATCGGCAGCTCTGGTGAGCTTCAATTTTTTTTTTTTTTAATATTTTTTAAAATTAATATTTAGAAATGTAATTAATTTGTAAAGAAATAAAGGAAATAATAATATTATTTTCCATTACTCTAATTACTGACGGACTAAATAGATTTGCAATTTGTTGATACTGTCATCATGCCTATTGAATGACAGTGGAGTGCACTTGCACTCGCTGTACGTGAAGCGTGCCTATGTGTGCGTGATTTTCTGAAACAAATGACAGCTGTCTCGAGTGCACTTGCACTCGCTTTACGTGAAGCGTGTCTATGTGTGCGTGGGTTTCCATTCGTTGTTTGTAGTCGACCTTCTGTATCCACCTACCTATTTGGTATTATCTACCCTACCGCCTTTTGTTCTGCAGTATTAATAAGGGCATCGTTTTTGCGTCGTCATTATTGATCGCGGGAATTCTCCCAGTCATACCACTAACGTGTGGTGAGCTGTTTTTATCTTTTACGTGTGTTCGTGAGATATGGACTAGACTGATAGCCTTCACAATATTAAATACTTTTTATTATTTTTAATTATTAAATACTTTAAGACTCTCGGTTGAATCATGGAATCCTGGTGGAAAACACAATATCACTTTGCTAGACATGCGGATCGAATCCAGGACCTCACGCTCAACAGTGGTGCTTGTCGAAGTCGAAGGAAGCTTGCGGTCATGTCCCTGAATAAATCTAACCCGTTCATCGTGTGAGCAACAAAGCAACAAAGTCGACTCATTGCTTATAATGGGGGCTATCGCGCATGAATTCGCCGCTAGAGGCGTTCGTGTCGAGTAATGTCTTCCGAAATGTCAGATGTCATACAGTGTTCACGCGTTGTGTGCTTTTTATCACGTACTAATACTCACGATTGTGTTGCAGACTGAGCCATTCCTGATTAATTATGACTTGAAGATTTTAAGTAGCAACTTAGAACCTTGTTAGTACTTGGAGCTAGAATGATTTTTAAATGTTTCATGCTTGCTAATTTTAGGGAGAATATTCTGAAGTTTACACTATGTTGTTATACGTAATAAAAACTTTTTATGTCGTTATTGGTACTTTAAAGTAAGAAATAGAATTATTGACAAGACTCTTTACTCGACATTGGCGCCATCTGGTGACCTCAAAAACGATAGCTCTCATTACTTACTCGTACTCTTCAATAATAATATTGTCATTTGTGACAAGAGTATTTAATAGGGTACAAGTGGGAAAGGGCGGGAGTATTATCTTCTTCTCTATAGTGTAGTTAGTACCTAACCTGCCCGCTTAGCATGAACGCCGTAGAAACGAAAGAGAATCGACAAATCTTTTGTTCATCTGTCATTTTGTCGATTCAATGACAGATGAACAAAAGATTTGTCGATTCTCTTTCGTTTCTACGGCGTTCATGCTAAGCGGGCTGGTGTCGAAGTTTTTATGCCGCCCATGAGCTACTTAATTGGCTTCACATGCCGTCGAGGAATATCTCTTGGGCATCCTGGTTTGCTGAAGATGTTTTTCTTCACCGAAGCAGGTGATTATTAGACAATACGCACATGAATCCTGAGGTGCGTGTCTTGGGTTCGAACTTGAGACCTATAACTTGGTAGTCACATCACTAGGCTATCATTCTCCTGTATGATGATGATTATAATTGTCATACTAGTTCATTTACCAATAGTAAATATCGACCTACGAAGCTACGAGGTTGTTTTTTCACCTATTTCATGAACGAACGAGGCCAATTTCATGAAAAAGATAAGAAATATGTGTGGATAGTATCCATAGTTTTGAAATATGGATCTCCTTTCTTTTAGATAGTAAAGTCAACGATTTCCCAAAGGCTGTTGAGCTCAGATTACAGTAATGGTCCATTATTTTTAACATCCAACACATTTTGATTTTCCGAGTCCATCTTTACCTTGAATATGGGCTTATGCTGGGAAGTCTATTCTTGTTACTCGAAACCCTTGAAAAATATTTATGTTTAGTTTTGTTGTGTCTTTAAATACTGTAAAATTATTTTATTTTAAATCTTTGTCCTTCCACTGTAAGGCAACGGTGTCCATTTATCCATTCTTATTCTCTATTAGCTGTTATCAGCTATTTGCCAGTCCCGTCAAAATCGGCCCAGCCGTTTTAGAGATTAGCCAGAACAATCAGACAGACAAGGCAAAATTTCTAAATTTTCTTTTTTAATTTTATATTTAATATATTTTTTTTATTCTTTGTCATCTTTGGCAGTCTTGATTCTCCCATTACAATACTGAACACAGCTTCTCATGTATCCCTGGTCTTTCATATTTGTTTGTCGCTTACAGATTCTTCTACGGCCTTCGTCTAAGAATAAATTATCTTGTATTTTTGTCTGGCGCCCACAAAGCGCCTTCGTCTGTAACCCTTAATTTGTTCAAAATTTTCTTATTACAACTTCGAAAGAGTTTTTAAACAATCAAAACCAGTGCAAAATATTTTGCAAGTTAATTAAAGTTTGTTATATTAAAATCTTCTCATTTTATTTCCACTTTCGCCCAGTTTCTCGGTTTGTGTGGTGTAAATTATAAGACTTGATATATAACATATTATTATTAATATTATAGAATAGAAACTGTTATTACTTGTTTTGGCGTTTGATACAGTTTGTGGTTTAGTCAAGCATTTTTAGAAAAAAAAACAAAGTGAGAGTCAATAACAATTTACAAAGTTGGAATTACAATAAGTCCCGTGACTTATTGTAATTCCAACTTTGTAAATTGAAAATAATGACTAAAGAAAAATTGCAAATAGTTTCATTCGTTCATTCATTCATTCTACCTATAGGTATAGGCATATATACCGCGGTATAGGATAATGTATACTTAAAGTAAAGTCAGCAAGAATGCTGCAATCTTTCAAACCAAATAAAAATAATTTAAAATGTCATCTTATCTTATATATAGACTTATTTTTACCGCTGGAAAATCGAAAAAACCAATCAGTTTTCAACTAAAAATGCATTGAAAGATGTTTGCTGTAGAGGGTGAGTCTCTCGGGATCGACCATTGGCTTACAACTGTAGAAGACAGGGGTCGAACATGGGTTTAAGAGGACGATTGATTTGATTCGGCACGTGCCATTATAGATGGGTGGGACAAGTCAGACAACGAAGTTTTTAATCAAATTTTCACTTTGGCAGAAAGCGAAGAAATGAAACAGAAAATAAAAAAGAACAGATTTAAAACGATGAACTAGACGAAAGAATCAAAAGCCGTGGTTTAAAATTTAACTCTTGAAAATTTCAATGTGGAATAACAAACAAACTTGTAAGGCTCAAATTGTTTTGTGCATGTGGTGTTTACCTTTAAGTAATTGTTGCGCTGTTATTTAATTTTAAGAATGAATTATGTCGCTGTATCGAGTGTGAACAATTGTTGTTAGACCTATAATAAATAAATAAATAAAAAATAAATTGATTACAGACAGAGATACAAATTGAAGAGATTAAGCAGAAGAACAGTAAGAGGATTTAAAAAAGGAACGTAAAATTTAAGATCTATCGAAATAGTTAACATTATTTTCAAAAAGAAATAAGAATATCCGTGAATACGAAGATACACGAACAAAAACCCTTGACTTACACCACATGATGTTACGCAGGCAAAATGTAGCGAAATGATTTGGCAAGCGTCCAAACCTCTGCTACCTACAGCCTTTGGTTTTGTCGTCTTTATAGACTTTACTTCTTGCAACGGCTCATAGCCTTTTGAGGTAAATGTTAAGTGCGGATCTGAATTTATCGCTGGGTTTAGGAACGCTGGAACTGTTGGCGATTGATTTATGGTAAAGGTCAAGTTTACGATGATCGGCTTTGTGTTTATTGGTTTAGGAATTTTCATTGATATTTTTAGAGAAGTCTAATCAACTTTGCGTACTAGGTTCGGTAGCTACAGCTACGGGTGTAGCTTCGACTTGTGTAGTGGTGACTGAAAATCATCCTACGGGAATCCACTGTGATAAAAAGTATCCTATCCTAGGTCTGTTTACCTGTGTGCCAACATCAAAATCCGTTCAGTGATTAAGGCGTGAAAAGGAAAAGATAGAGAGACCTATTGTCGCATTTAAAATAATTATTAGGATGTTCGTAATTATACAAATGAAGAAGAAGATAATTATTATAAGTAGATTTTAATCCAAGTTACAGCCGCGTAGCCGTACTCTTAAATTACTAGCAAGGGAATATTTAGAAAAGTTTTATGTAACGGAAAAAACCCCGATAATAGCTTGTTAGATTTCTTACAATAAATTAAACTTATTTTACCTTTGTTAAATTGGTTAAAGAGTGTTTCAAAACCTAATAATAATATTTCTCATATTCGATCTTTCACCGTTGAATTTAAATCATCCGATTTATTCTTACGATCAGTCCTAAAATCGTATGAGCTGTTAATTTTATTGAGAATTTATACCCGGATTTACGGGCATATAAATTACACACCCACGAAACTGAATCACAAAAAGCAATTTACACTATAAATTGCAAAAAGGATAATAAAACGATAGATTGAAAAGCGTAGGAAGGGTAAAAACCTCTTTTAATTATTATTCACTGTAAGGCTTTTCACACACGGTGACTTTTACAACGATGTTACCGCTAAACGCGAAACAGTCGCAAACCTGTCACTGGCTGTGTACTTTCGCCCACGCAACCACGTTCCATGAATTCTTTCGCGCTTCCTTCCCTCTGTTCTCAACTCTTCGTTCCCCCGATGATGTCATAAACAGTGGCTCATTTACAACAATATAGAAGCAAAGCTGACGCGCGTTTGCTCCCTCTGTCCTACAGTCACGAGCATCAACACTGTATAAACTTACATAACATCAATTTCATAAAAATGTGGTTTCTTAGAAAAATCCCTTTTTAAAAGTTACTAAATGCATTGTGGCCGGGGGCCACGTGGTGGCCCCCGGCCACCGTAGGTGTGGGCCTGTGGACGGTGGGCTATGGGCTAGCTCGCCGTCCGTCTGTCTCATGACGACAGGCCGTGTCGACGGCGCGTTCGTGTTCCACGCGCGCCTCAAAGAGAGTCAGAAAAAGGAAGGGGTCTGCAAGGACCGATGCCTGCCGGGGTTGCGGGACTGAGAAAGAGATACCGTGGCCCCGGAACACAAACGGCGATGAAGGAACATGGATGGGTTTTAGTCAGTAACAGTCTGACACTCCCTCCTGCTCCGCCCAGAGCGGGAGGAGACATTTGAAAAAAAAAATAATAATAATAAAATTGTGCAATTAGTAAATATGTTCAATAAATTGCATGTACAACTTAAAAACTCTATGAATCCAAACGAATTCAAGAGAAAATTAAAGTCATTGTTATTGAAGAAATGTTATTACAGCATAGAAGAGTTTCTCAAAGATTTAAGATTAAGATTAAGATTAATTTTCAAGTATTTCGAACTAATATTGATTATATTTTATTGACTTTAAATAATATATTTCAGTATTCTATCATGACATAATCTTAATGAATTTTACTAACATACATTTCTTTGAATTTATATTGACAGTTTTATACAGACAATATGTATTTTTTTGTTATTTACGACTAATAATGTTATGACCAATGTGGAATGTATTAATAATAGTATTTTTTTCCTGATTTGACGATGATTAGGTATTTAATTTTGTGTAACATTTATTATTGTTATTATAACCCACTGTTCGACACAAATGTAATTTTGTTAAAGGATTAATAATAAATTGCAACAGCAGCGTTGCAAAAGCGCGTTTATAAAACGCACGACAGAATTTTGCTACAAAAAACCCTCCTGAATGAGGGCCCTATATACCGGTTCGTGATTTACATTTTCATTTCTTTTCTTCATGATTTATTAAATGGTGGAGTAGTTCTGTTGATTAATGGCCCAGCTTTGTCGGTTCGCAAAATTCTTTGTTTTCATTCGTTGGTTAACCACACTTTGATTGCTGCTAGTCGGTGCGTGCTCTCATTATTTTTTTGGTCATTATTACAATGAATATTTTTGAAGTTAATTTTATGTAAATCTCTTCTCACTTCTTTGTTTTAAAGCTAAGTTGGACCATTAAGCTGGGTATGAATAATTAAATTAACTGTGGATTAAGGATAGGCTACAATTTGTGAAGTACCGGCAGTTTAATTTAAAAGATTTTTAAGGTTTTTAATGATTACGTGATCCATTTTGTTTTTTTAACTTCGTTCCTGTTTAAAGGAGATTGTTTCTTTTTCTTCTGATTCGTTTGCTGGAGGTCGTGTTTACTTTGGGAAGCTTTGACGGAGTCGCTGAACTGCTTCTAGGCCGCTCAGCCTTAGGCTTGTCTCAGGGTCGAGGATCTAGTCAGACCAACGAATAGGTGGACGCTTGGTGCTTCGACTGGTTATTGTCTAATTTCTTTCTTCCTTATTATTTTCAGCATTTGTAGGAAAGGTCCTCATGAATACTACTCGTTTATGATTTATTAACAAGCGAGACTTTTTAGAGAATAAGAATTTTGGTGACTGATCTCTAAGTAGATGTAAACTAATGCAGGTGGCTGGAAACCAGATAAACAATAATAGAATTATGCCCAGTAATGAGACAAGTCAGATTGATCAAAGACAGACCAATAAAAGTATAAAATTTTATATACATTAAAAATTAAAATAACCAAAATAACTAACAATAAACTAGAAAAAATTAGTAAAAAACTTCTCAACACCGTCAAATGGTAATGTCCCCAAGAGACTGGTGGCTTTGCCACATTGTAAGGCAATGCTTAGCCTCTGGTCAAGGTAAAAGCCAGCCCTTGGGTCACGGGAAGTGTCAACAAAGAATTTTGAAATTTCCAATAAAAGGTTAAATCATTCAACACACTCGATCCAATCCAAATCTCCAAAATTCAACACAAAACAAGATAGAAACAGTTTAAACGAAGCAATAACGTCGGTTCTGAGCCCCCGAATGTTGTACACATATAAATTACATCAATTAATATAAGGGTGTTTACGGAACCCCTATCAGAAACCCACGTCAAAATCATTGTGAACCTGCAATAAATTTGTTTTTGTCTCTCTAACTACAAAGAGGCGGTTTTATATACATATTATGATTGTAGAGATAGGGTAAGGAATTTTGGCGAATACATTGTTATTTATTGAATAAGTTTGGGACTTTTGGCATTACTGATAAAAAGGTTGTATAAGGACATCTTCTTGGGGTCGGCGCAGCACGTTTTATTCTTCCATTCTCTTCTGTAGACCGTCACGCTATCATTTACTCCTTTTTCTTTCATATCATTCCTCACACAATCCATCCATCGTTCCCTTGATCTTCCTCTCCCTCTCCATCCATCAACATTTTTAAATTCATCACTCTTTTAGTCTCATGCGTTTCATTCTAAATTAAAACAGGACACAAATCATCAAAATTAATTGTGTGTACCATAATTTCTCTATTTGAAATCTATAGGTGGCATCAGCTACACATAACAGTAATTATCTTAATTAATGATCTATGCAACACAGTATTAATATTAACATATTCTCAATTACAGTTGATTGTTTGACAAATGGCTTTAATCAGTTATAGGATCAAATGCTTCATTGGGTTGATAGACGGAGGCGCGGGTGCCAATTCAAGGTGAAGTTAGATTGAGTTTTGTACTAATGTTCTTCTGATAGGTCATATTTTTTAGTAGTCTGATTATATGCCTGTTAAATGAAGACAACTAAATGCACGCTTAGTGTTGGAAACAACATAAAATATTTTTAATATATAATTAATTTGCAACATTTAAATACCATTGTGTTGGCTAAAATGGCAACATTGTTTTTTGTATCCGTTTGAATTTCTCTCTTTGCTCCTGTTCCTTGTACACGGCGGTCACGAAATATAAGAATTTTTACCTATTAAATTAACAGCAATTGTCAATCCAGTTTAGTATAATAATAATTGTGACAGTGGTTGCTACATTAAAGTGTGTGAAGTGGAAACCGAATTATATTCCGATTAATCGATCCACCCAAAAATTTGGTGGTGCGGAGTTGGCAGTAAACACGCGCTCCCGCCACTTAGTTTAGAGTAAATCTCAAAAAAAGTATTTTTTTCAATGAAACTAAAATATTAACAGGCGTTGGTCAGAAAATTCATATTTATATTTATTTATTTATTTATAATAAGCACACCAACAGCACAATCACTTACAATTCAAATCAAACAACATCTAATAATGGCATTTCAGTAATCATGCAAATAACAGGAATGCATAACATTTAAATATGAATATCAGAGACAAAGGAGAACAATAATAAAAAGTGTGTCTAGTAGAACACTAAATTTATCTAGAACACTACAAAACAAACCAATTTGAGCTACTTAGACATGCATACGGCACGTCTGTATGAAGCGAAATTCATGGAGAAAATATCAACAGGGTAATCTGTCTGTTTGGACCTTTCATTATATGGTTGCAGCCAGTTCCTCGTTGCATAACTTCTCACATCTGGCGAAAAATGGGCGAGAGTCAATATCTAGGAACATAAAAAAGGTAAAAAAATATATATATATATATATTTATATATATATATATAAATATATATATATATTTATATACATATATATATATATATATATATGTTAACTTATTGTGATGGCCTTGCTATACTACTTGCTATGCTATTTAAGGAAATAAATCAATTTTTCCCCTTCGAATTCATTTTTTTGTATAAATCAATACCATTTAAAACAGTGTTTAAATTTAGTTCTGTCAAGTTGATTAAACGTGCATCAAAGTCAAGTAGTATCGCAGTGAAGATCTATCGCGGTAATGTGCATCGCAATTTTGTAGCATCGTATAAGCATTTATCGATATTTTGTGCGTCGAGATTCCGTATTCTAGTCTGACATTGTTGCTACTATGTATATATGTCTGTGAGAATAAAGTAAACCACACAAATATGTACTTAAATCTACACGTGTCGTGCCAAGTATTTGACCAGTTATTAGTGCAACAGTAGTCACTTACTATCTACTGAAAACATTTTGAATAAATACAAAAAATGTCAGCCGCTACATATGTGTGCTAAATAATGTCAGCCGCATGGGTGAGAGCAGCGGTGGCCCAGTGGTGGCGGCCCCGACTACGAACAGTATGTCGTGGGTTCGAACCTAGACAGGCGCATTACTTTGTGTAATTTATTTCATCACCACTGCTCTCAAAACGGTGAAGGAAAACATCGTGAGGAAACCGGCATGTCCTAGAACCAAAAAATTCGAAGACATGTGACATCTACCAATCCGCACTGGGCCCGCGTGGTGGATTATAGCCCATTCCCTCTCATAGAGCCGGTGTCCCAGCAGTGGGAACATTAATAGGCTGATGATGATGATGCATGGGTCGACCTTCAGGTAGAGCCGCACCTGCGCCGGTTGGTCCACGGACGAGTGACCACCTATTACATACCAAGTTCCCAAAGCACGTTAAGCTGTTGGTCCCAGCTGTCATTTGTAGATCTTTAAAGATCGTTACAGGAAGTCAGTGGCCCGAATGTCTGACAACCAGTCTTACCAAGGGTTATCGTTATACCCAGTATTATCTGGGTTCGCAGAGTCGCTTCCTGTGAAATACTGGTATTCAGTTGCATCCAGCTAGACTAAAAGCCGACCCCATAGTTGGGAAAAGGCTAGGCAAATGATGATGAATTTGTGAAATTCACCCTTAGTTGGTTAAAGGACTAGGTCAATGATTGTTAGTTAATCTTACTAAATGTACAACTTGTATACTAAATACCGATAAAGCTGAGTGCGACTGCGGAGCGTCATCTCAAACCATGACATACCTCCTGACCTGCTCTTTGTGCAAGTCCGCCTGCACTTTAAGGGACCTGTCCGAAGCCACCCTCAACGCCGTCGACGTGGTTCTGGTCGAAACTAATTTAAATTAATAACAATGGGAATCATCGACACCAAGAAGAGGAAGACTAAATGTCCGGTCGAACAAGCTATTTGGTTTACATTTAACAATGTAATTTGTGCGGTAAACTGTAAAACAAAAAGCTTGTTCGACCGTACAGACATAAACTCAAGCCTTTTTCCCCTACAGGTATGCAAAAACAACAAACGCCACCTGCTACTGTTCACAAATACTTCTGCAATTCTAATTTAGCAGCAAAATCGCATATTCTCAAAATGTGACCTTTTCCAAGAAGAATTATTTTTGAAAACTCTTCTAGTGTGCCCCAGCCGTTAATAGTGTCGCCAGTCATAAAATATCTGGAAAGATGTCATAACTTTCTGCTAAACCCAAGTTATAGTAAAAGAGCGTACTCTAAATTCTACCTATGAAGTCTTTGACCTCTTTGGACCAGTTTGAAAATAAAAAGAAATGAAACGTATTCTTTTGTTTTTTTTTGTATTTTTCAAAGGTTTTTAACTGTCTGCCTAGACGTGTACTGTTGATATTACTGTCTCATGATGAGAGTCTTGTTAAAGTCAAAAGATAAATAGCCTTTTTTTCGGATGGGAAATCATCAAATGACTCCTCCCACTCTGGGCGAAGCAGGGGGGAGTGTCAGACTTTTACTGACTAAAACCCATCCATGTTCCTTCATCGCCCTTTGTGTTCCGGGGCCACGGTATCTCTTTCGAACAGTCCCGCAGCCCCGGCAAGCATCAACCCTTGCGGACCTCTTCCTTTTTGCTGACTCTCTTTGAGACGCTCGTGGAACACGAACGCGCCGTCGGCACGGCCTATCGTCATGAGACGGACGGACGGCGAGCTAGCCCATAACTCACCGTCCACAGGCACGCGCCTACGGTGGCCGGCCACGTGGCCCCCGACGCCCGGGGCGTCTCCCGCGGCGGCCGGGACGTGAGGTTCTCTCCCTCAAGAGATAAATAACCTGCCTCGTAGATCCAGTGGTCGCAAGTGCGACTGCATGACTGGTTCGATGCCCAGGTTGGGCAAAGTGTTATTGGGTTTTTCATCAGGAATTTTTCAATAGTTTCTGCTGAGTCTAGATTAGTGCCCAGTTGATGGCAATAGGCTCGCCGACTTTTACATGGGACTTAAACATAACTGGCGAAATGTGGGTGTACTATTAGGTACACCTGTGCCCAACCCTTCGGGGAAAAAGTTATCAAAAAGTCTAAATTATCTTCCAATTTTTTCAAACAAAACCAATTGCCATAAACGAACCATACTCGCTTAAAACCAAGGCGATAGCTTTCAGATGGCAGTAAATATAAAAGGGAAACATGAGGCGCGCGCGGTTGCCAAGTGGGGCAAGCTAGTAGCCAAGTTTCGTGAACAGCTGATATTAGTTCACTATATACTTTTTGTTGTAATCCTTTTTTGCTTTGGTCGACGAAATATTTGGGTGGTGTGGCTTGATTTGTTGGTATTTGTCTCTTTTTTCATGAACGGAGCAGTCAATACTGTAGAAGACTTCAAAACTTGGAGACACGTCGTACACATACACTCAAACTCAAATTGCGGACCACAGTCAACTGTGACAAACCAATGATGATATTAATGAATTTTTCCACCCCACCCGTCAGAGTACCCCTTTCAGTCCAAAAGGCTTTGTATCAGAACTCCAATACACATTAGCGCTGTTTCCGAAATTATCATTGCGATCAGTTAACCTCCCGTGTTTAGGCAACTCTGGTTTGAGCTTTAGCTAATCGAAGGATGGAAACCTAGATTAGCATTGTAGGACCTTTGGTGGTGTTCTAATGTCGGGTTGTTGTTGTAACTGTGATATTTGGAAGGCTATTAGATATTCCTGATTTGTTTGAGGTATGACTGTCAAGTTTGTCATAGAAAGGTTTAAGGCGATGTCATCGGTATAAAAACCACAAAAATTATTCCAGAATATAGGTAAGGCTGTGTTGGTTGCCTTTTTTATCCAAGGACTGTTTAAAAATCGGCCGTCTTATCTAAAGCTGTCAATACAAACAATGTTGTATTAGCCTTATGATTAACCCTCAAAACTTTGAAGAAAGAACGTCGGGAGGGTACATGTCTTAGAACGAAAATACATAATTGAAGATATGTGACTTGACCCCCAATGTTCCCGTACGGTTGATTACGGCACACGCTTTCTCATAGAGAGTAACTTCATTAAATAATTTAGCTTATATTTCGTGCCTTTTATTACAAAAATCATACCAGAGAAAAAAGGCTGAAACTCAAAGCCAATAGCATTACTACTTTGAACTATACCAAAAATAACGCCCAAACAACGTAATGTGGTCAACCAAACCAACTACCAATGACCGTCGACCGCCGTCATCGCCCGTAGCCTACACACTGGGAACCCAAGCGATAAATTCGACAATTTATACACTTCCCAAGACGCGTAATTTAATAAAGTTGCGTTACGAACTTCGAGTTTGGTTCGAGTTAAGCGATAAGCATCAGCGATCGCGAACTTTCTGTGTCGCACCCATTAAAAAGGTACAGTTTTTCGATATTCTCGAATTTTGTATGAAAATATTGGAGGAGCTTGAAAGTTTTTAACTAACTGAACTTTTTAGACGATATTATATAAGAAAGGAAAATTTTGGTAGTTTTGTAATTCTCAACGTTACAAAATTTCAGATTTTCAGCAAATTAGAATATTTTAGTAATCTTAATTGAGCTCGTTATTTGAAAAATTCCGACAAGTCGTTAAAAATATCGCGTAAGAACAAAGGTCATTTTTAGAAAATTGTTCCAGCCAGTGTGGAGTACGAAATTCAAAACTTGTTTCTAAGTTTTTTTAATTGTATTGTTTATGTAAAAGTGTGTCTTTAAAATGAAATTTCTTTTTTGTTTCAGGTAAATTATCATCCGAAAAACAAGCTGGTAGTAAGACTTTTGTTTTTGTTGACACAGTAACCAATTATAATCAAAGGCAAGTAGAAAATCGAGAATAACAACCAACTTTCGACACATGAACATTTTGCGTTTCCACGAACTTCAAACAGATAAGCAAATCCTGACTTAATACTACCTTAATCTTCTCCTTTCGAGCAAAATACCAAACAGAAGAGCCGTCAAAACGGGAATTACGCACTCCATTGCCCATTAAGTTATGCGAAGAAAATATCCGGTAATAATTCAAACATCTAATGAACAAATATGTACTCTTTGTCTAGGGGAGGACGTTTTAATCTTACTCGCACAGAATAAACATGTTCAGAAGGTTGGCTTTATGCAAAGAGTGAAAACGTACGCACTCATAGACATGCTTCATGTACAGCGAGTGCAAACGTACTTGAGGCTGTCATTTGTTTGAGATCATCGGCTGTTCGATGCGTCTAATGTGGAGACGATCTTCGTTTATACCTGGCTATTATTAATGCTTGGTTCCATAAAAGCCGGAAAATGTCAAAGTTAGGAGGTACAGAAGTCCGACTTCATTTCACAACCACATGTACAGTCGCACACAAATGTTTATGTGTGCGACTGTGCGTGTACACTCCACGTACAGCGCGTGCAAGCGCACTCGCGACTGTTATTTGTTCGAGCCCGCCGTACGTAGCGTATATGTGTGTGCGACTGATTTACTCGTGTTGTATAGAAACCTTCATTACCCGTCTGTTCTGTATGTATTTCATACATGCCCCCATAGATGCGGGAAGACATTAAAGTTAATTTGAAGATTTATCAACGTGGGTAAAGTTTGGCGTAAACTCAAGTAGACTTTGAACAATGTGAGTAATGAGCAGTACTTTTGAGAATACTCCTGTATATGTATGAATATTTGTATTTATAGATTTGTTATAAATGATAATCCAATGCATCAAATTTGAAGTGATGAGAAAGATGAGAGAGTTTCGAAAAGATCAAAGGCACACTAGATATTTCGCTCACCGTACTAAGTTTGTGCTAAAAAGTTTTTACACTAACATGAGTTAACTCGTGCATCCCTCATGGATAATAATATCCAAATGTCATTGTCAACTAAACATAAATATGATTACACTTCAACCAACTTATCTGTGCAGGCAGGATGACACAAAACTGAAATAAATGTTCCAAGTTTGACATATCGATGTATTTTTGCTTGACAAGCAGCGCCACCTTGAACTGCTCACTTAAAGTGGTAATATTATATCTCTTGACGTGGAAGGGCGAATCTAACCATTTCAAACTTTGAAGACAGCTTTTGCAAAATGAATATTGCAATTAAAAACGATGTACTTACTTGTAATTTGTATGAGATACATATTGAAAAGTCCTTTATACCCGGTACTAACTAGGTTGTGGAGGTCAGAAGGCAGTCGCTCCATGTGAAATACTGGTATTCAGCTGCATCCGTTAAGACTGGAAGCCGATCCCAACATAGTTGGGAAAAGGCTAGGCAGATGATGACATATTGAAAAGTCCTTTGAAATTTGAAATCCTTGAAAAGTGCTAGAAAATTCTGAATAGTTCGATTTTCCAGTCGCTTTTGCTCGCACCATACACCACACATGAGCAGTAAGTTTGTTTAGGTTGCCCCTGCTACCCGGGGTCTAAACTAAATTTAATTTTGTATAATTTTACTTAAAGCCCTTGTATTTGGCTACTCCTATGAAAGGATCCACGTCTCCGGGGTAATGTTTTAAATAGCTTCATTATATTTTCAACTGTAAGTAATCCAGAATAGGTCTTTTGACTCCCAACTCTGTTGATTTAAGCGTATATTCTATCTGGATGTAGCTGATTACAAGTATTTTACATAGAACGACTGCCTATCTTATTTCCACAGTCCAGTTAGATAATGGGTAATACGATACCCCTTGGTAAGACTGGTTGTCAGACTTTCGGGTCACTGACTACCTGTAACGACAGTCAAAGATCTACAAATGATAACCGAGACCAACGACTTATCATGTCCTGTCTGTCCTGTTCCTTGTACATCACAAGAGCTGATGGATGCTACTGAAAGTGCCAAACTCGTCGCCAATTTTGTCCGGACTCAATATATATTTTCATCAACACGCTAAGACGAACAATGGTATAACGTGCTTTCCAAGGCACGGAGGGAACTCGGTACGTTAATCGATATGTACTGGATGATCACCCATACACGGACCAAACTCGATAAAGGATAAATAATGTTTATTTTGCAAGTAGGTTTTAGTCTTTTTTTTTAAACTAGATGAGGCCGGTGTTTAGTTCCTGACTACTCTGAGAAGAAACAGCCGAAACAAACTCAGAGGTCATAGTCTCTTTTGAAGTCCAGACATAAAGGTCTTCCGAAATGTCAGATGTCATACAGCGTACGCGCGTTGTGTGCTTTTTTTTATCACGTATTTATACTAATACTCACGATTGTGTTCTAGACTGAGCCATTCCTGATTAATTATGACTTGAAGATTTTAAGTAGCAACTTATATTAATAATATTGTTAGTACTTGGAGGTAGAATGATTTTTAAATGTTTCATGCTTGCTAATTTTAGGGAGAATATTGTAAATATGTACCAGAAGTTTACACTATGTTGTTATACGTAATAAAATAAACTTTTTATGACGTTATTGGTACTTTAAAGATGCAAGATCTGACTGTGACGGATGCTCATCCATTCCCAGACTGATCTTTAATATTTCCACTAGCGTCCACTCTCCTGTGACCTCTCACAGGAGAGTGGACGCTAGTGGGATCGCGATCCCGAGCGCGGTTTGGTAGATGTCACATGATTGTCTTCGAGCTTTTAGTTCTAGAACATTCAGATTTCCCCATTCTGCTTCCTTTCATCCTGTTTTGAAGCACGAAGGTTTCTTTGTAAATATTTAATGTTGTTCTTTACCAAATAACATTTTCTTTACTTTGTTTTTCTATTTTATGTATTGATTCTATTGAGAGGGTTCTTTCTTTTTATATTTGGAAGGATTGATCGTGTTTTGTTTATTTTAGGAAGGGATAAAGCTCCTAGTAACATGTTTTTCTTTGTATGTGGAAAAAGTAAACACACGCATTTCGTAGAATAATTGGTATTCCTTTTCTTTGGACATATTTTTGTCAATACAAACAGTGTAGAATAAAAGAATCCAAGTTTTACGAAATCAGTTATGAAATAGCATTTTCCTGATACAAGAAACTAATTATACTTACATTTTTTACAAAGGACTAGCTTGTGCCCGCGGCTTCAGCCACGTGGAGTTCGGTAATGTTCCACGGGATCGTCCTACCAAGATAAAAACTATGTGTGAAAAATTTCATCCAAATCCGTTCAGTAGTTTTTTCGTAAAAGAGTAAAAAACATCAATTCATCAATCCATTCTCACAAAATTAGTAATTAATACTATTTAATTAAGTAAGAGTCATGTTGTATTTTCCTTGGATGATAGCCTTAAACAGGTTTTACCCGAAATATCATCTGCTCTATGACCACAACTTTGAAAGAACATAAACACAGTTTAACTTAAACATTAACATGAGTATCAAAACAAAAACTAACCTAGCAACCAAATCTCCCCGCAGCAGACATTAAACACATAACAGAACATCCAGAGATTGCAATAGTTCCCAACTTGTTTCACTTAAACAAAACACAGCTATCGAAACTTACACAATTATTCAAGAAGACGCAGAACTGAGCCATCTCAGATATGAGAGCACAATTTAACTTATAAAGGATTACTCTTGAAGGGGAGATAACATGACTGGTAAACGAGAATCGTAACAAGCAAGTTGTCTGTAAGTTTGGGACTTGGTATTGTCATTTTAATGATGTACACCCTTAGGGTACGTACATACGGGACTGTGGGACACATCAAATTACAGGATTAAAAAAAAACGAAGCATTTGGGAGCTTTCTCAGTGTAGCCAGGATTTTAGTGCCTGTGTGCTGATTTTTATAATTTTTCACTTCTCATGCTCTTAAAGTACGCCAATATAGCCCTACTATGCGGTTCTAAAGTGACCCTTTTAGGCCCTAGGGCGTAAATTAAATCTGTACTCGTGACTTGTTGAGCCACGAGTACCTCGACGTGCTCTCCCCCGGCTGCCGCGACCTGCTGCTGCGTGCTGTACACATTTAGAATCAAGTAAAAAAAATCTGAAGAGATTGTTATGTTTGTACATGAGATGTGAATAATAGCGATAGTTCGATGTAATAGATATGTCTTTTTTCGTATCACTTGGAATATTAGCACACATGATATAGTAATAATACTGACGTAACTCAATCAATTAGTTCACACAGAATCCCGTAGTGGCGCTGTCGAACTAGACGTTCGGAAACGGTCGTACGATGAATCGGAGCGTAACAGTGATTTTTATTTTATTAAGTAATATTTATTAAATATTTTTGCACTAAATTGACTATTTTTCTCGCACTCAAAGTGAAAAGCACAGTGTAACACACGGCGCTAAAATCCTATTATAACTCGGTTCCTATTTACTACCTCGTACATAATATACAGAGAATATTCTTAAAAAATAACAATCAACACTGCCTGACTTCTTGTTGACGGAAAGGAGACAATTTTTTTTGCTTGGAGATTAGGCTACCCACATAAATTGTAGCATTTAATAATGAAACGTACTTACATTGATTTCTTCCTTATAACCTCTAGATTACAGTGGTTATATTAGCTTAGTCTTGTCTAACCGGAATAAATGCGAAAACTCTGCAAAATCATTTTTACGAAAATCGAAATAAACAGAAAGAGTAAACGTTAAAATAATGAAGTTGTCTGTCAACTACTAAAAAGCTGGATTTACAACGCTCCGTTCCACGTTGATTGTTTAAACCATCTACGCGATTTTAGCGTAAACCTTAAAAAATAACATAAAAAATGCTCACAGTTTAATTATACTACTACTATTATATTACTTTATAAATTCTATTCTATTTTAATAGCAGATATGATTACTACTGGGTACGAAAAAAACGCCCCTATTCAAGTACATATTATCTGTCACATGACATTGACAACAACAGGAATGATTTGACTCGAAGATTCCGGTTTCGTTTCTATGTAATCTTTCATTTATTACTATAGTAAAATGGTTACTTTTTTTGGTGTAATATGAATAATAATGATGCAACATCCAAGTGGGCCTAAACAAATTGTCTCCTTTCTGGCAGACGCTTTAAAGCTCGGAAAAATAAAGATCTTTGACCAATAGTTGCGTTATGGTAATACACGTTGTGTTGGCAAAATCGTGACTCTGTGATATTGTTGTTAGTTTTTGTGGCTGCATGTAATCCATGTCGTCCACACTTACATAAGTGAGACGACCCGAATGGCGCAGCGGTAGTGAGGCTGCCTTACGTTCTTAGGGTCTCGGGTTCGAATCCATCCATCGATATCCATGGATATTTGTTTCCGAGTCATGTATGTTTATATGTATAATAAGTATGTATTTACAAACAAAAAGTATCTATGTAGTATATCAACTATCTGGTGTCCACGACACAAGCTTCGTTGCTTAGTGTGGCACTTGATGGCACTGTGTGTTTTTGTCCAGCGATATTTATTTATCTATTATTTATTTGTTATTAAGTCTTGAATGGTAAAATAAAGTCCGTGTAAATAAAACTAAGCATTTTCTTATAAAATTTGTGATCACTTTTTATTCGTTGTAGTGTGGTATAGTGTGATGCGATGTGATGTGGTCTGGTGATACGTATGCACGCGCCCTTATTTCACAGTACAAAGATAAGGTAGAATTAATTTTAAACGTTTTCGGCTTGTATTTGATTGTAGATATGTAATAGAATATGGTTTGAGGAATTTTGATGTGCGTTCTACAACGGGCTGTTGTCACAAATGTTTGGTTATGTAATTGTTATGTACTTAAGCAATTATTGTGTGTTGTATACGTTGGAGTAATGTGTTCTTTAAGTACCTGGTAGTTTCTGCAAATAAGCTAGTACAATGATGTTAGATAATAAATTATAACATTTGGTTGAACTTGAAAATATCATGATCGTAATTTTTTGTTCTGATATTGTAATGTTAAATTTTTATATTCCACAATGTTGACAAAACCCTTTTAAAAAACTGGTCCAATTACATAACACACTTGCAATCACAATCCGATCGATTTTGAAGGATATTTCTAATTTATTGTTCTTTTCTTTGATCTTATAAATGAAAGCCATTGCAATGATAATTGTGTTACGCAATTGAGCTGTTGGTTACACACCAAAGGAAACCATTTTCGGATTTTATTCAGTACCAAAACTTCAAAACTAGACATAATTTAAACTAAAGGTTATAAAAACACCAATACTAAAACTACCACAAAATCCTATCACCCAACTCTATTACTACAATATTACTCTCATTATCTATATAAAAACAAAATAAAACAGCGCATAAACCTTTAACAGCGGTGAGAAGGCTATATATTCCTTTTATTAGGCTATCTCTTCTAGTCCTGAAGTGTGCGTTATACGTCATTACTACGTGTACCAGCTACGTAGCTCAAATAAATTACAACAGACAGCAAAACAAACACATATAACAAACCAAACTTGGTCGAAAACAAGAGAATTTGTCGACGAAAATAACATTTTTGTTTTGACTACGATTTCACGTAGATTTACACCGAACTGTGGTAGACTTGATCATAATCGTGGAGTAATCTTTTAATTGTTTCAAGGGGACAGTCATAAACTACGTCACACGAATTTCATGTTTTTTTTACCCCCACCCCATTCCTTGTCACAGCTGGTCATGATTTTTGTTGCCCCCCCCTCCCTTAACTTGTGACGTGTGTCGTAATTTATGGATGGCCCTCAACGAAAATGACATTGTTAATTTGACGAAGAGTAAGTCGATTCGACGAAGTTGTCTTTTTTTGTTAGTTGACTTGGCCATCCATAATCGTGGAGTAATCTTTTAATTAAAGTTGAAGTCTTATCTAGTGGTTTAGTTTTTTTGTGTGCTTGTTCTGTCAAATAAATCTTGTCGAATAGTCGTGTTTATACTCAGCTGTCTAGGAAAGAATAGTGTCAGTGCAGTGCTGATGAGAAAAATAGTGACCTATTTATCTTTCTTGGCGATATTGTTGCTAGGTACTTCGGACTTACGCACATTGTTGTGTAACTATACGGGTATAGTTATTTTAGTAGTAGGTTTATACAGTTCTTTGTTTATATTTGTAATAGGTCTCGAAAACATTTATCTGCTCTTTCTTATCTTTATTCGAGTTTTGAAAATAAAGTACTTGCTAGGTTTCCTCTTTGTAAGGTTCCGTACCCGAAGGGCAAGCAACGGGACTCTTATAACTAAGCCTCCGCTGTTCGTCCGTCCGCCCGTCCGTTTGCCTGTCAGCGGGCTGTATCTCATGATTCGTAATAGGTATAGACAGTTGACATATCATAGATTGTGTATTTCTGTTGCCGCTGTAACAACAAATAATAAAAAATAAATTAAAGGGGGCTCCCCTACTAAGATGGTACGGAACGTTTTTCACTTAATTTTGTCATCAAGGACCGACCATGTTACATTAATAAAGACAAGTGTTACTCAATAAGGTATAAGTCGAACTGGTGCGGAGAAATTGCGGGCCAACTGCAGTGCGGTGTCAACTGGGCACTGTCTTCAGTACCTACATCAACTGAGAGAGTAATCTGAGTCAGTCTGCAACCTGCCAATTTGACCTTTATCGTGTAAAGTTCCGATGAAAACGGTATCCTTCACTTGATTAAGAATGCAATAAACAATTGAGTACTGAGTGAACCGTAGTTCCTTGTTTACGAGCGCCAGAATCGACCCCTCAATGAAGATTTAAATTTTACGATTCAGTCGACGGCATTCGCAGTCATCGCCACATTAATATTGAATCAATGTTCGTAAATTTTCGAAGAACTTTATTAATGGGAACAAGAGTTGTAGGTTGTGGGGTTAGTCTCAGGCAGACATGTCATCATCATCACCTACATCTGGGTATTGGCCTCTCCTTTCGTCTGCCATACTTCTCAGTTCCGTACATCCCTTACCTTAGCGTTTCCTGCAACTTTGACGATACAACACGAGCCTTAAGAAAGGCCAGGCATTTGTGTAATTTATCTCTTTGATTGCTCTATTTTTCTGGTAAAGGAAATCGGCCGGCATGTTCTTCTTCTTTCGTGTCGATGGTAGGACTTTAAAATATCTTGATATCTTGGGCCAGTATGTGGCCACGTTAATCGCTGCGATTGTTGCGTATTTTAGGTCCTCTAAAGTGCAGGTGCTGGGACACTTCGGCAGGTCCTAGAACCAAAAATTTAAAGACATGTGACATCTATTAACCTGTAAAAAGCCTGCAAAGTTGATGACCCGTTCTCCCCCTTTCCTTGAGAGGAAACTTGTGTCTCAGTAGTGGAAAGATTATGCTTCATTAACTTTGTTTGACATAACACTAGTGACAAACTCCTTCTTTATAAAAAAAATATTAATTTGACAACCAAAACCCCTCAAAAAAAAAATCCGTTTTCTTTTAACCCATAAAACTTTCTCCAACGAATCTCCCAAACAAACAAGATCCCCTTTTGTCACAAACACTTCTTTTATTCGCTGAAATATTAATAATGATTGTAGGTATAAATTCTCCCCCCGATTCTTCCATCGATAACATAGTAAAGAAAGTTTCCTCAAATCGCTTTCATTTTAACTAAGTTCAGAATATATTGTTACAAGTTTCGTATAAAACGCCAGAATGAATATTATCCTGTTGTAATTCGTTCAAGGCGTAAAAAGGCCCGAAATAATTTTCTTGGAGATAATCATCGGGATACGAAACTCAACAAAGGCGACTTTGGGCGGTTAATTTAAGATGATTTATCAAGGCCTAACTAAGATGTAAAACAGGGTTTTAGTAAAAGCTCAGGCACCAGATTATGAAAAAATTGGGACAAAGTGGAGGCACAGAGGCAACGAGTTTTTTGTTCGTACAAAAAAAAAAAAAATAGTTGCGGATTTTTTAATCGACGGATTTTATACAGGATTAAGAGAATTTTATAGTTTTGATAGAAATAATACTGGTACGTGGAGATCATCACATGCTAGGAGAGGCCTATACCCATCAGTGTGTGAAGCTATGATAAATTATGTACTTGGCTTTATAGAAGCCATATAGGGAAGTAATTTAATAATTTAAGACTCTATTTATAAAATTTGACGGAATAAAAATATTTTCTTTCCGTAAATTATTTCGTAAATTCAATTTAAAGGTAGTAAACAACAAAACATAATTAATCTTAAATTACAATCGGACAAAATATCAGAAAATTAAATTATTTTCTCTCCCGTGCTATATTTGGATAAAAATTCGTGGCCCGTGTTTCGCAACCACTTCTAAATTTTCCTCTGTTTTCCAACCAATTAGCTTAATTGAAAGAAGGATAGATTGCAAAAACAACCCCTGTGCTGCCTCTGTAATGTATTTGTTTAGTAATTGGTGCGTCGTCGTCACAAGCTTTTACTCAACAACCCTTCTTTAACTTTGGGATGATCCTGAATGTGAAATGTTTGTTCTGATCTTTTGCATGGATCACTTCTAATTTGCTGATGTGTGGGAGTTTATTTGACTGTCTTTACTTTTTAATGGGTTCTGCCCTTATAACATGTGACTTTCGACTTTTACTTGACTGTCCATGGAGTTTCTTGCTCGTTCTTCTCTATAGAGTTATATTCTTTGGAATGGGCAACAACAGTGCTTTCACAGTTTTATGCCTTGTAACTGGGACTGTGGGTACATTTCATTGTTGTCTTTCGACAATTCAACTGTGCCTGTAACTGGCTTACTTGAAATAAATGCTTTGATTTTGAATGCTTTAAAATATATCTGGTAAAATCTGGATATACTACAGGTACGTTTCTGTCTAATCCTTCGGGTATTACAGGCGTGATGTTATGATTAAGCAATAAAAAAAAAATCTAGTTAATGTCTTTCTACTACAGTGCCTATATTTAACTTCAAAAGTTTGGGTTACGCTTACAAAAATGAAGAAAATTTTACTTTATTTCTCTGTTCAGAATTATCTACTTGTTCGTCACAATAGGCAAGACGACAAAAAAATCTAATTAGTCCGACAATTAGATTATCAAAAAATATTAGAGCCGTGTTTTTTCTTTTGTAACGTAAACCAAAATTGACGAAGATATGACGCTTTTAAAATTCTCAATACGTCACGCCTTGGTATAATTTTTAGCTAGTTCTGACGTCACGAGCCCCCACTCCCGAGTTTTGATGCGTTTTATCTTTGTCAATATTCGTTGATTTACAAAAACAAAAAATACGTGTTCATTAATTTCCAATACTCTAACTGACGGACTAAATAGATTTGCAATTTTTTGATACTGTCGTCATGCCTACTCACGCTCAAAATATTGGTTCAAGTAATTTAGCCTTATCTCTAAATCTTTTTGTTTCACTGAGTCTATAAAATCATAATCATCTTCCATAAAAAATTCATCTATCTCCATTCAAAGTTCCATCACATACTCGGACTCTAACACTACATTAATTTTCTTACAAGTTCTGATAGTATAGTCTGTTTTATACATTTTAACCGCCTTACCACATACAGTTAAAATATACTAGCTAAGTTGGTCAGTGTTAAGTCACCACAGAATTTACGACCTCACAAAGACGTTCAAGCTACGTTTGTATCTTAATCCACACAGTTGACTTCTGTAACTTCAGTTAGTTTAAAGCCGTTAAAGCGTTCTGGTTTTTCTTTAGAGGTTAAGCTATCTTCTGGATCGGTGAAGCGTTTTTCTTCATCATTAAGGTTGTTTTTCGCTTGATGTAATTCAGCTGAAGCTTATACGACTTTTTCTAATTTTGTATTAATGAGATCAGTTGACTGCCTCGTTGATTACTAGCGCTAATGTTGAGCATGAGGTGCTGGTTTCGATTCCCTGGTCGGGCAAACTGTTATAGATTTCCCATTAGGAGTTTGTCAGTAGCAGCCACGAAGTCGGGATTTGTAAACGATTGATATCAATAGGTTTAACCCTTATTACATGAAACTCAAAAATAACTGGCGAAATGTGGGTGTAATATTAGGTGCACAGCTAATACTAAAGCTACTGAATCAATACCTGCTATAATTAACATGAAGTGGCTTATATTCTATAGGATCTATATTATACTACCAAGTTCAGTGACGGTTTTCTCCCTTATGCTCTTAGCATTAAGGTTGAAAATTGGTCGACCGTCAGTAAACGCGGTACCTAACCATAATCTATCAAATTCAAGATTTCCTGCACAATTTGTCCTCCTAAGTTACTAGAGTTTCGCAAGTTGTGTAATTAGTAACAACCTAATGCAACTTCAGCGATGGTACATATAAGGTCACAAATCGCTTGTATTAATTTGACTTGAAATCCGCCCCAGCTTCTCATTGTTTTTATGACTTTACAACCAATTCAAAATAGTTTTTTATTTGTAAGTTATTGTAGTAGAGGTAAGAACACAATAAAATAAGTAAGCACACAGACATATAAATGAAAAGTGACTACAAGGAACCAGCCCTTTTTTTTTCGGATCATCAAATGACTCCTCCCACTCTGGGCGGAGCAGGAGGGAGTGTCAGACTTTTCCTGACTAAAACCCATCCATGTTCCTTCATCGCCCTTTGTGTTCCGGGGTCATGGTATCTCTTTCGAACAGTCCCGCAACCCCGGCAGGCATCGGTCCTTGCGGACCCCTTCCTATTGCTGACTCTCTTTGAGCCGCGCGTGGAACACGAACGCACCGTCGACACGGCCTTTCGTCATGAGACGGACGGATGGCGAGCTAGCCCATAGCCTACCGTCCACAGGCCCGCGCCTACGGTGGCCACGTGGTTCTCTTCCTCTCACGTTCCACCACCTCCTTCTCTAGCATTACTGCTTCGCAGAAGGAGGTGACGGCGTCCCATTCCGTCTCAGCGACCCACCCCTGAATTGTAGTTTTTATGACTAGCCAGACATCATATACCTAGCCTTTTTCCCTTACTATGTTGGTCTCAGCTTCCAGTCTAAACAGATGCAGAATATCTACCAGTATTTTACATGGAACGACTGCCCATCTGACCTCCACAACAAAGTTAGTAATTCGATACTTTTGGTAAGACTGGTTGTTAGACTTTCGGGTTACTAACTACCTGTAACTGTACTGTGTACTGTAAAGATCTACAAATGACAGCCGGGATCAACGGTTTAACGTGCTTTCCAAGACACGGAGGAAACTCGGTATGTAATGGGTGGTCTCACCTCCACGCACCAACCAAGGTGAGCGCAGCTTAACCTAAAGATGCTGTTAACATTTAGCAACGAGCTCCTCAAGCTATAGCAATATATAGCTATAGAAATATCAGCAAACTCCCAACTAACAGAACCGTTACGAAAAAACTCAATTATTACGCAGATAATTGTGTAAACAATTAAACAACAATCCCTTGGGTACAATGTCGACGAGTTCTCTAGTGTTCTGTTAATACTCCTGTCAATATTAATTTAGGAGGAGTTGATTACACTCCGTCAAGGGATGTTGATTGTATAGAGTGTTTGTAAGATGTCATATAAATTTACTTTGAGTGGGGCTCGAGACTAAATAATAACAGCGGCACGTGTCGATTTTCTATGTTAAGCAAGCCGAGGTTGGTCCGTAGATGGGTGAATTTCCTCCTTGTCTTGGAAAGCAGCTCGTTAACTTATCTTTCAACAAATAAATAAAATTAAAGTGTCTGTTTGTTGTCAAAAGAACAGCTTTTTACTGAATGCATTAGAAAGTATAATTATTAAACGTTAGATAAAACACAAAAAAAAACATATTTTTTAAAAAAATTGTCTTTTTGTCTATGTGTTTGTTCTGGCTAATTTTTGAAATGGCTTCAACGATTTTGACGGGACTTTTAATAGCAGATAGCTGATGGTTTAAGCAGTTACTAAGGCTATTTTTGTTTAATTAGAAAATGGATCCGTGCAAAAAAAAGCCTTTGAAATTGTTACCAACCTCCAATTAAAACATAAATAAACGTTCGTGGTCGCGGGCAACAGATACTCGTAGCCAAACAATAATAACTTTAGTTTAGATTAAGATTTTCCTCAGAGTATAAACGGGAAAACACAGATGTAATTTTGATATGACAGACATTCTCCTATTTGTTTATTTGAGGGATGAATTTCGCCGTAAATCAAACACAATTTATTATAAAACATTTTTACGACTTACGAGGAAAAAGATTAGGAGGATATTGCTGATCAAATATGGATTTATATTCGCTTTTATTGACAGAATTTGTTTGCTTGACAGAGGAAATGATTATTTTTAATGGACGGTGGAGCTCGTGGCTCGATGTCACTCGGGTCGTTCTTCAGATTAAGCCGCTCTTGCTTGGGTTGTCCGTGGATGGGTGATCGCCCATAACATACAGAATTTCCTCCGTGCTTCGGAAAACACATCAAAACCTTGGTGCTGGCTGTCATTTGTAGATTTTTGACAGTCGTTACAGGTAGTCAGTGGCTCGAAATTCACAACCAGTCTTAGCAAGGGGTATCCTATTACCTAACCTTACTAAAGGCACATAGGCAGTCGCTCCATGTAAAATTCTTCGCAAGGAGAACCACAGAAATCAAAACTATAGTTATTATTAGAATAAAACCTTTAATTGGATTAGCGTCATGTCATGGCATCAGAAATACATTATCTTTGAAAATTTCAACTGTCTAGCTATCACGCTTCATGATATACAATACAGCCCGGTTACAGACAGACATACAAACAGACGGACAGTGGAGTCTTAGTAATAGGGTTCCGTTTTTACCCTTTGGGTACGGAACCCTAAAAAATAAAGCCTCCTTTTCATTCAGCCTCTTTTTTGTACAAAATTTCGACGGACTGTTCAATTTTTCACGCTTTATTAGGCAGCCCTGGTCTGACCCTTCTAATTTGGTAGCCGTTGCTACCCTCCTTTATACATTTAGAACTAGTTTCTCAGTTCTCACACGTAATTCAACCCGTACTGCTATTTACTTAGCCATTCGTGCGTTAAAATTAAGTTCTTGTAGGTCGTTTCCCTTTTTATCTACTTTGTCAATGTTTACTTGGAACTGTTTAGACTTCGTATTTATTTCACCCAACTTGCTTTGGTCCGCGACTTCGCTCGCGTTAATTTAGAATTTGACAATCAATTTGGCTTGTACTCTGCTTGTAAATATATAATTCAATAATGATTCGAAAAACACGTGGCGCTATCTATTATCATAAGTACGCTTTTGTTGTTTTCCTCGGGGATTTTTTTTTTCGTGATAAAAGGTACCTTATGTCCGTTTTTGATGATCGGTTCAGTGGTTTAGGCGTGAAAAGGTAGCAAACAAACTTACTTTTGCATTTCTATTATTATTTAGGATACTTAGAATTAGGACTAGTTATGATTATTTCGAGTGAAGGTTTTAGATCGTATATTAATGTATCTAGAGTAACTTACTTGCTTACTTATTTATTTATTTTTAATCAAGGCCTTAGTTTATTCCATGCTTAATTAGCCAATCTGTATTCATGAAAACTTTAGCACCTAGTCCGAGCAAAAGAGATTGCATGAAGTTTTTTGTCCTTTCTTCTTTGAAACGAAAACGTTGGCACCATAATTCAGTCTCTCACTTTTGATCTTTTGAAGTACATTAGAAATAATAATTTCCTCAACAAGCACAAATATCGTCATTAGCATGTCTTAGCCTTTTCCAAACTATGTTGGGGTTGGCTTCCACTCGAACCAGATGCAGCTGAATAGCAATAATTTACATGGAGCGACTGCCTATTTGACTTCCACAACCTAGTTAGTACTGGTTGTTAGACTTTCGGGCTATAGACTACCTGTTACGACTGTCAAAGATTTACAAATGGCAGCCGGATCCAACAGCTTAACGTACTTTCCGAGGCATCGAATAAACTCGGTATGTAATGGATGGTAACCCATCCACGAGCCAACCTAGGCAAGCGCTGCTTAACCTTGATTAATGAAGCGTGCGGCTGTTATTAACTAGCCACGAAGCTCCTCTACTATAGTTCATCTACGAGTACTTCCACCTTTATTCAAATTACGAACTTGTTTAGAAATTCCTTCTGTGCTGCCAACCCTACTTCACATAACCTATCAAAATTTCGCTTCCATGTTTCACAGACTCTTAGCACATACATTATGAGGTATCTTTGCGACAGTACTATCAGGGCCTACTCAAATTTATAGCGTAATTATTATAATATTCCCTGTGTGATACAGTTTTGGAGTAGGATCCTCATTTTCTGGTGTACGTTGAAGAATTTTGGTCATGAAATATGGGTAACTTGTAGGAGGTGTGAGGAATACGAATTTGGTATTTCCAGAAAATTGATTATGTGTTTAAATTTGTTTGCCTTTTGACGTGACGTACGCGGTGTCCTTGAAAGTGGATATGGACGCAAAAGCATTATTTGATTTTAATTTAAGGTATAGTTTGTTGTTAGTTTATTTTATAGTTTTGTGTTTGTTTTTAATTTATTTTAATAATAATAGGAATTTATGTTGAAACATCCCCTTGATTTATTAAAAAAATATTGTAAATTACATTTGCAGGGGATTCAGGATTTATTTTGACACATCCGCTAGATTTAGTTTAAAAGTCAAGTCTTGAGCGTTGTTAAGTATTAATTTGGTCCCTCCTGCCTTGCAAAATTGAATATTTTTATTATTGAAAAAGATGGAAGACTGGAAGACTGACAGCATTGCCATTGACAGAAGGCTGGACGGTAGCATTGCTATGTAGAATGGCAATGATGCCAGCCTTCTGGGCACTTTTCCAGTGAGAGCGATGTGGACGAATTTTTTGACGCCCTATAATTCTTTTCCCAATTTGGTACATAAACATATTTTTATAATTATATTAGATCTTATTGTAACTTGTTAATAATATTGTTATTATTATTTTACCTTCAGCTGACCACTTAACTTTTAATTTATGTGTATAAAAACCGGCCAAGTGCGTGTCGGTCCACGCGCAGTGTAGGGTTCCGTAGCACCCCGTTGTATTTTAGATTTTGTTTTTCAATGCAAGTCTTCACCTTTTGTTTTTTTTATTTTTATTAGCTGTACTGTTAATTTAACCATTTTATTTGTGTTTTGTCCTGTGCGGGCTAACAAATGTTTTTTCTTTCTTTCTTTCTTTCTCACCCGTTACAAACAAGCAACTACTCCATCTTAGTCACTTTAAAGGATTTATTCTAAGGATTTTGTATTTGTTACAAAATTATCCAACACCCAAGTTCAACGACTATTACTGCAAAACTAATAAAGTTATCTTAACCGCTATAATTTTCCTTTAAAGTTTATGAAATGTACTATCATCATGAATTTTACCAGATTTTTCAACTGGAACAAATATTTGCACTTTGAAGTTTAATATTTCGTAAATGGAGCATTAAATCGAAAAATAGTCTTAGCAATTCCGAAGTCATTTTAAAAGACCTATCCAACGATAGTCCACACAATGGGGTAGATGACAAAAAAAATTCATCCCCACTTCACATGTAGGGGAGCTTACCCTAAAAAAAATATTTTCCAATATTTTATTTTAACACTTTGTCGGCGTAATTGCTATACATACCCCTATAAAATTACAGCTTTCTAGTACTAATGGTCTTTTAGTAAAACCTCGGACAGACAGACAGACAGACGGACATGACGAAACTATAAGGGTTCCTTGTCAGGACTACGGAACCCTAAAAACCTTGGTATTGCTAATGAAAAGGTAATTCTTAGTTAGCCTAGCATGGAATAAACACCCTGAACTGGAGTAAGGTATGTATGTTCTTCAAACTTGTGCTGATATTGTCTGCTATTTCCTATTTGCTGTGTGTGTGTGTGTGTGTGTAAAATTATATTAATGTAAATCAATCATCTGCCTAGCCTATTCCCAACTTTGTTGGGGTCGGTTTCCAGTCTCACCGGATGCAGCTGAATACCAGTATTTTACATGGAGCGACTGCCTATCTGACCTACACAATCCAGTCAGTACATGGGTAATACGATACCCCTTGGTAAGACTGGTTGTCAGTCAATCAATGGTAAATCAATAATCATTGTATATGTTTTTAATACACCATCCGTCCCTGCATATTCTGTTTTATGACTGCAGTGACGTACGATCCCAATTACAAAGAAAATTGCCTTTGTAAAACTACCTCACAATATCAGGAAACATTTTTAAATACGAACCTATAACGATCGAAAATAAAGCGTATGTTAACACACAAATATATTTTCTCATGTTTTAACAATATCCACAATAAAACGTCACAAAATAAATGGCTAAAAGCCACATATGATCCTGTTTCCTTAAACCACAAACGTACGAAATTAACGAAAAAAGCCGGCATTCGTGTTTGGAATTTGGTTACTGATCCCGCAAGCAATTTTGAACATTAGAGTGACAAAGTTGAATTTTGTGAGAGAGATTTGAGGTGTCGAGGCTAAAAATGTGTCAAGGGTTTTATTGCATGCCAAAATATCCAATCGCCACGGTCTTACGATACTTCAGCTATTAGGCGTAACTGGTAGAAACAATAGTTAAATAATGAATATCATACGCTGAACAAAATTCGTAAATTAATTTCGGAGGTCAACGGTTCAGGATAGACTTTATTTTAAATCAGAATATTAGTAAATAAGAATTTGTGTGTTATACTACAACAAAAAACCCGAATACTGAAAAATCACGCTCTAATTAAAGTTGAGGTTTACAAGTTAAAACCGATTCCTCTTATTGTTGAAGTCTGTTAAAATGTAGCCTATATTAACCGAGCCATAATAACGAATTGCCACCTTATTTATCAAAATCGAGTGAATAGTTTAGGCGCTACGGAGGAACATACGTAAAAACAAACATACATAGACTGCTAAAATCATAACTCTAATTTTTGGCTTCGCCGTAGTCGGGTAAAAAGATTGAAGTGAAGATTGTGTTCGTGATTCAGAATGGTTATAATCAGTATTAACAAATACTCGCCCTTAAGTAGAACGTCTTTTTTGTATTTTTTTTCCATTCAGAGGGCTAATTCACGTAATTTTATGACGCGCCGATAAAGTTGTAGTGCAGTTGCAGTTAAGTTTAAGTTCGAGTGATAAAAGGTATTCTTGTAATCTTTGAACTGTGCTTAAGCTGCGCGTGAACTGCACGTCAACTGTACGACAACCAAACTGTACCAAACTTACTTATGGTGTAGCCATATGAGAGAAAAAATATTACTCACTAAATAATCGAATAGAATCGATTACATTTCAATGAATATGACGTTATTAAAATGATTACAGCACAGATCTGCTTGCAGCTCTGCTTGTTCTGCTTTGCTTTTGCTGATCTGCTTTTTCTTACTTAGTACAATACCGATCATGTTGCGCCCGAAGCACGCACCAAAGATGCGCAACAGTAGAATGCCGTTATTGCGCTCGCGTGACGCGAAGCGCGTGTCTGACAGCGGTAGAGAATACGAAAAACGTTGTTTTGATCGAAACTTAACTGCAACTGCACTGCAACAGCACTTCTTCAGTTACGTGAATTAGCCTACTTATCTCTTTTGCGGGGCGAACATGGCCAGATACCGCATAGGACAGAGAGGTTTGGAAGGAGAAAGGAGAGGCCTTACCCTACCCCCGCTGCAGGATACGCCCCGGGCGTCGGGGTCACGTGGTGGCCCCCAGCCACCGTAGGCGCGGGCCTGTGGACGGTGAGATATGGACTAGCTCGCCGTGTCATGTTTTGATAATTATTATGTTGAATTTTATGTATGATCCTGTGTCGATTTAAATAAATTATTCTGTTCTATTCTTTTCTATATTGGCTTTACATCATTCGCTTGCCCTTATCCCAATTAATTTGTGGTCGGTGCAGCATGTCTTCTTCTTCCATACTTCTCTATTACTCGTCATCTCAACAAACACTTCTTTTCTTGCCATATCATTCTTATCACAGTCCGTCCATCGTTTCTTTGGTCTTCCTCTACACATATTCCCATCCACTTTAATACTCATAACTTTCCTCACGACATTTTCGCAATCCATAGAAGAATAAAAAAAGTTTCATTCAATGAAACATTAGATGGGAAAATTGAAGACTAATTTATTATTTTCGACCTAAATGGTTTTAGTGAGTTTATATTAATTGTGTGTGGCGTTTGAACTTGGTGTGAAAAATAAACACAGTGTGAATATTAAAACGGAATAAATTATGTTGAATAAACAAATTAAAGCAGTACGAGACCAAATAATAAGGAAGCTAAATAATACAAGCCGCTCATGAAGGTTAAGCCGCGCTTTTCTAGGTCGGTCCCTGGATGGCTGACCATCCATTTCATATCGAGTTACCTCCGTGCTTCGGAAAGCATATGAAGTCGTTGGTCAGGATGGTTTACTCTTAAGTACACCTCTACTAAACCCATCGGGTATTACAGGCGGGATGTTATATTTTATTTTAATTCCTCGGTACTATTGGTTTCTTGAATACTTGTGAAGTGACCATCTGTAATACAAGTTCGTTTGTTGACCCTTTGATACTTCGCGAGATGTTTAAACTTGCCTTTGTGGCCTACTTAACAAATTACTAATGCTTGGCCGACTGTTAACTAACTACTAGATCTTGTTACCAATTCAGAACATTCCAGACGGAATAATATTATTATTCAATTATTATTATATTTTATACTATATGTATATTCATACACACATATTATCTCGGAGTAGCTCGTGGTTTAATAATAACAGCCATTCGGGTCGATCTTCAGGTTAAGCCGCAGTTGCCTAGGTCGGTTTGTGGATGGGTGACCAGCCATTAAATAACGAGTTTCCTCCGTGCCTCGGAAAGCACATTTAGTTTTTGGTTGCGGCTGTCGTTTGTATAGATCTTTGACAGTCGTAACAGGTAGCCAGTAAAATACTTGTATTCAGCTACATCCGGTTAGACTGTAAGTCGACGAGTCAACCACCAGCATGCAGCGAAAGCACATTCCTGGTCAGCACCCTGAGTCTCATCTAGCGACATGCGCACAGCATGCTGGAGTTTCGACCGGTTGAGAGCTATACATATTTTAATTCTCCTTATTAGGATCAAATGTTGGACCAGTAACCTTTTCAAATAGGGATGTAGAAAGGTTGTCCAAGGAGTCAACAACACCAAAAATAGGTCACTTAATTCGATAACCTATCACATTTTGTCAACACCAGGATTGACATCAAAAACAGACATACTTTACTCTACATAATGTATGGACTAGATTACGTACACACCTGCCTAAGGCAGTGCTCCACAGCGGGCCACAGCTGTGCTACGTGTACGGATATTTAGAAAAAGAAAGAAAACAAATTTTATTTGTCGCAAGGACATAACGTGGATACAAAATTAGAAAAAAATATACAATAAACATACAACGCATATCAAACATTTAGAATAATATGGGGCAGAACAAAAAAATTAAACAGCTTGCATCGTGACTGCGACAAACAGGTCAGCATGATGCTCATTTACCAGCTTCACTTTGTATGAATTACAGAGTGGAAGATACACAAAAGGTAACCACGGGTTCAATACATCAAGGTACCCACGTGTTCAATAGATCAAGGTACCCACGTGTTCAATAGATCAAGGTACCCACGTGTTCAATACATCAAGGTATTACCTAGAATTTTTTCATCATCCTAGCGCAAAGCGCATCTTGCCCTCGAAAATCTGAACACCCTCACCCACCCATACCTCACACATTTTTTGAGTAAAGAAAGCCTGAAACCGACTTTCCACTGCTGCTATCGGCATGACAGGGACCCCTCCCTGCTTCACCACGCTAGTTGCGCATTCATTAATTGTTTACTCACCACATATTCGTGCGTAGCTTGGCCATGCATCGCAGTGGGCGACCTCACCTTCACTGTCATATAAAGTTAGCTTCACTTTATATTACATTGTACACGTGTATAGCTTAGCCGTGGGCTGCTATGGTGCGCCGCCTTTACGTCAGGTTGTTGTCAAAAACATTCGCGTATAATATCTCACAAGTTCACCTACATCAAAATACCTCAATCGGTATGACGTTCCATTAGCGTATCACGTGACGACGCGTGACAAATTTTGTTCCGTTTTGTGACAAAACCTCTCCTTGTTTGTGAGTGAGTATGTCGTTGTGATTTTTTCGGGTTCGATAGACAAAAGGGTCCAGTGAGATCCTATTAGTAAGCTAAGACAGTCGGCCTGTCCGTTGCAAAGATGTTTTCGTTAACGTTATTGATACAGAGTTTTCTGAAATAAAATCAAACAAGAAAAACAGAAAAACAAAACAAATTGTCAAAGTTATTACAATGTTTTTTTTCTTTTCTTCATACCAAAGGATATTCCAATCATCTAGATTTGTTTCTCGATACGAAGTACCTAAAAAGTACTGTCGGACTGCCAAGTCATAGGTCTCGAGTTTGAACCCAAGACACGCACCTCTGATTTTTCGTTCATTCATGTGCGTATTGTACAACGATTATCACTTGTTTTTTTTTTTGTTGAGGAAACCAGCATGCCTGAGTGTAAAGCCAAGTCAGAGGCCCATCCATGGGCGGCATAAAAACTCTGACACTAGGTTAGGCACTAGCCACACGATAAAGAAGAAGAAGACCTAAATATATACCAGGTTAAATTGTATAATTTTCATTAAAATTCACGCGATAAGCAAAATAATAATAAAAAAATAATATTACCCTTAACTGATAATTATAAAAGGTATAAAAACACTCTTATCGAAGTCAAGGGGCTCTTGTTCTCTTTCAAAGAGCTTGCCCACCTCGTCGAGCAACACTATGGGCCGGTATGCGGACGGAGAGTCCGCAGGGCGCCCCGGCTTCCGAATGAGGACCAGCTTCCCCGTCTTCCAACGAAGCGGGAACTGGCCTCTCTCCAAGCATGCGCTTAGGAGCCCCTCCAGTCGGGGCCCGAGAGCCTCCGAGGCCAGGACCCAGGCTTTGCCAGGCAAACCGTCGGGTCCCGGGGCGGTATTTTTGGCACTGAGCCTGCGTACCGCCACTCTCAGGTCTCCACCGGACACGGTGTTTTCGGGAGGTTCCTGCACCGAATCGGGCGGGAGGAAACGCCCGGGTGTTTCCACTGCGAGGATCGACCGGAGGACACGGTGGAGCACACGGTGGAGGTGTGCCCCGCGTGGGCGGAGCACCGCCGTGTCCTCGAAGCGGCGATTGGCGGCGGCGACCTCTCGCATCCGGCCCTGGTGCAAGCCATGATCCGGAGCGAGATGGAATGGGACGCCGTCACCTCCTTCTGCAAAGCAGTAGTGCTAGAGAAGGAGGTGGCGGAACGTGAGAGGGAGAGAACCTCACAGCGTCCCGGCCGCCGCGGGAGACGCCCCGGGCGTCGGGGGCCACCGTAGGCGCGGGCCTGTGGACGGTGGGCTATGAGCTAGCTCGCCGTTAATCCGTCTCATGACGACAGGCCGTTTCGACGGCGCGTTCGTGTTCCACGCGCGCCTCAAAGAGAGTCAGCAAAAAGGAAGGGGTCCGCAAGGACCGATGCCTGCCGGGGTTGCGGGACTGTTCGAAAGAGATACCGTGGCCCCGGAACACAAAGGGAGATGAAGGAACATGGATGGGTTTTAGTCAGTAAAACTCTGACACTCCCTCCTGCTCCGCCCAGAGCGGGAGAAGTCATTTGATGATTTCCCATCCGAAAAAAAAAAAAAGGGGGCTCTTGTTCTTCCCGTCATTGCGATATTTTTTTGTTCCGGATCATACCTGAGGTCCTTCTAGTTACGGAGATTTTGAAGGTCAAAGTTTCAAATTTTTACACCTTAAATACAGTAAATACTGTGTGTAAAACGAGTATTTTTAATTTAAAGGCGTTCGAATATACAAACGTCAGCACATCAATATAAAATTTTCTTAATTAACCTTGAACATAATACCTATTTAAATAAATTTGAAAGATTTTAGTTGTACGTGGGCAAGGTTTTCGTCACGCGTTTGAGCTGAAGCCTCTGTTCAAAACCTATGTCAACTCATGATTGATGAGGACTATTTTGGTCAAGCAATTACATCAGCTAACATTATTCAGTTATTGATGGATTTCGGGTCATGTTTTCAGTTATCGTGGGCGGATCTGTCATGATATCAGACTGAGTGCCCTTAGCACGTTAATGGTCATATCGGTATGAGTATATTGACGGTTTTTTAAAAAAAGCATGCTATCTAGGTGGATATAAGAATGTACAGATGCCAGCACATGAAACTACTAATAATCTGTCATATTTCTTTATTAGATTTTAAACTTTATCGCATCGCTGAAGCATTTAGGCCCCTAGCACACGGCGTATTTTAAACGCGCAGACGACGCGCAGATGGCGCGTTAACCACGGGGCGATCGTGAAACGCGCGTCTTCTGCGCGTATACGCGCAGATATAGCGATACAGACGCGCTGTAGTCGCTTGTAGCTTCCGCGTTTTGGTCAGAGACTCCTCGTCAGTTGTACAGTACAGTACCTACAGTTGAGACAACACTGCTGGCTTTGAGCCTTTGTACGGGCTTCAAACAAGTTTCGAACACGCTTCACACGCGCGTTTGTATAGCGTTTTACGCGCGTTTGAATCTGATCTGAAAAACGCAAAAATCGGCATCTACGGTACAAAAAACGTTAAAATACGCCGTGTGCTAGGGGCCTTAGGTTCAAGGTAGATTGAGAAAATTTGACAGTTTCGGGTAACTTGATGTGCTTGGCGTCTGTGCATGAAAACGTTAAAAGGTCACTACAAAATTAAATACTCTAGATTGCTCATTACATCCAATATGGGTCCCGACTGTTGCAGTCAATATGTTCCGTATTAGAATTTATTATTGAACTTGTGTTTTTTTTCAGTTTTTAAGTTATTAGTTATTTTTGCGCAGTCGGGTTTTTTTAATTTTTTAAGTTATTTTTTTATTCTATATGCGTTTGGTCCAACGTGGCAACCACAACGTCGAAACTGCTACAAGGATGTTTTGGCGTTCAAATGACTAATGAAGTTAGTAAATATTTGCGAAATGATTTTGTGAAATGTATTGAATAATCAAGATAGCAGTGATGTCTATGTATTGTGTGTTTAATGTATGATTTGTGGTATCTATTGAATTTTGTGTGTATTAATGAGTCCTTGTAACTTGAATAAATAAATTATTAACGTTCATGACGTATATCAAAGCACTGAAAAATAATTACCCTTAATCATGAAAATATAACTTTTTACAACCATTGTTCGTTCAATCATGCCATGTAGCAGACGTGAAAGAAAGATGTACCTACAAAAACAAAAGAAAATCTTTCTTTTGTTTCGAACCTTAGTTCTAAGATTGAGCTGAAGATTCTTTCAATTCAACGTCATACGCTTGCAAGCTCAGTGAAATAGACCTCTATTGTTGATACGTCAAAGTTGCAGAACAATGCATTCAAAGTCTTTGAACTTAATATCAGTAAGTTCATCCGTTTTGTTCGTGTTAAGTTTGTTTTCACTAGCAACGGGATTACCTTTTAATAGGTTTCAAGTGAAGGTGGAATTTTTTTGAATGCTAATGATTGTGTTGTTTTATTTGTTAATAACTTTTCAATTATAGGTATTAACATAATGGAAAAGTTTGCTATGAGAAGCTCGACACTTTAAAGACATAAATATACGTCCTGACTGCTACTAGTGAATCAGAGACTAATAAGATTTTAATTTCCCTAATATTAGGCAATCCGTTTGCATTGTAATGGGCGACACAGACTGACAATAATAAAGAGTAATGAAAGAGTACTAAGGGGAAGAGTTCGTGGCTAAATATTTACAGCCGTTCAGGTCAATCCGTGCCTCGAAAAGCACCATAAGCCGTTGGTCCCGCCAGTCATTTCTACCCCGACAGTCTGACAAGCAGTCTTACCAAGGTTTATCGTACTGCCCAGTACTAGCTGGGTCGTCGAGGTCAGATAGACAGTCGCTCCATGTCAAATAAGCTGAACCCAACATCGTTGGGAAAAGGCTAGGCAGATAATGAGAAATAAGTATGTAATGGGTGGTCTCTCATCCACAGACCAACCTAAGCAAGCATGGCTTAACCTGAAGATCGACCCGAGCGGCTGTTATTATTTAGCCACGACCTCCTATTCTACAATACATCTTTTCATATCCTAAACACCGTTTCTCTACCACGATAATCCTTCAAAATCCACAATACTACCTTAACTCTCTTGAAACTAAATATTGCGGTGTTTCACTGTTGATTCAATAATCTGACTTAATCTGGAATATTCTCGTAAGCTAGATAAACTTAGACAAGAGGACTTTGATTTAAGACCCTCACATTTATCTCAAGACTGTTCGGAGTGTCGATTTGAATTGTTTACAAACAAACTGCTTCTAAATACTTTGTTTAGAGTTTTTGTTGGAATTATCTCGAGCTCGTGGCCAAATGAAAACAGCCGCTTGGATTAATTTTCAGGTTAAGCCGCGCTTGCCTAGGTTGGTCTGTGGATGGGTGACCGCCTATTACTTACCGAGTTTCCTCCGTGCCTCAGAAACCATAATTAAGCCGATGGTCCCGGTTGCTATTTATAGATCTTTGAAAGTCGATACAGGCAGGCAGTAGCTCAAAAGTCAGTTAACCAGTCTTGCCAAGGGGTATCGTATACCCAGTACAAACTGGGTTGATAAACTACTGGTAAATACTGGTATTCAGCTGCATCTGGTTTGACTGGAAGCCGAAACGGATGAAGAGTTTTTTTCGAAAATATCTTATGTTGGAAACACAATTTTTTTTTGTTGGTTTTGTGGTTGCAAGCGGTACTGCTGAACACGAAGTCTTCGGTTCGATTTTCTTTGTCGGCTAAAAATCTGATATTTATCGGTAACAGCTCAGAGCCGGGACTTACGCCGGTTGATTACGGCTCACCCCTATTGCATATGGGGGCTTCAAGTAATACTAACTTTAAAGTGATGATAGTAAGAAATTTTGGGATGCAATTATTACCATTAGGTAGCTTTTACGATGAAGAATAACTTTAAGTAATAAAAAAGGTAGGGAATGAGGGTGTTTTAATGAGATATTTTATGAAAAAAAAAACAGATTATTGTATAACAATTTTAGGAAAAATCTGTTTTTTTTTTTTATTAATTTTCCATCGATAATATTAGGCAATCTTTTTCTGAGCAATGTGCTCATTGCTCAGAAAAAGTTTGCTTAATATTATCGAGCTAGCCCATAGCCCACCGTCCACAGGCCCGCGCCTACGGTGGCCGGGGGCCACGTGGTGGCCCCCGACGCCCGGGGCGTCTCCCGCGGCGGCCGGGACGCTGTGAGGTTCTCTCCCTCTCACGTTCCGCCACCTCCTTCTCTAGCATTACTGCTTCGCAGAAGGAGGTGACGGCGTCCCATTCCGTCTCGCTCCGGACCATGGCTTGCACCAGGGCCGGACGCGAGAGGTCGCCGCCGCCAATCGCCGCTTCGAGGACACGGCGGTGCTCCGCCCACGCGGGGCACACCTCCACCGTGTGCTCCACCGTGTCCTCCGGTCGATCCTCGCAGTGGAAACACCCGGGCGTTTCCTCCCGCCCGATTCGGTGCAGGAACCTCCCGAAAACACCGTGTCCGGTGAGGACCTGCGTCAGGCGGAAGGTGAGGACGCCGTGGCGTCTCTCAAGCCACTCCTCAAAGAGAGGACTTACCGCCACTATTGTGGCGTGCCCTTAGTTAAATACCCTTGATACACAAGATAGTCTAGCTGCACTATACAAACTGGTGCCTCCACCCGTCAATCGTCAATGGCCTGGATTACAACTCGCCATTTGTTACGGAAACTGCATTAGTATGCTATGCCGAAATACAGGTGATCTATGTAGTTGGGGAACTCCAATCTAGGATGGAGTACCTCAACTTTGGGGGACTCATCAATCATGAATAGTTTTACTGTCTTTAAAATCTGTATTTCATTTAAGCAGATAAGGATTATGTTAAATAACATCATACTTGATTTTTTCTGAAGGGTTATGCAGAGTTGTAAATTGTACTATCACACTTCGATACATATGTATTGGTCCAATGTTCTTAACCCTTGATCTGTCCACGAAGTAGACACAATAGTTAAACAACGGCGTCCCGATCGAATCGGTCGGGTGGACAGTTCATGATTTAAATAGCTACACCCCGAAATATTGAGGCGACCTTTATAGAACACTTTCATTTCGATACTTATGTTTAAGTCCCATGTTATAGACTTCGAACCTATTGCAATTAACCGGGCACAAATGTAAACGCTGGGCTGCTATTTAGATTTTTTTGATGAAAAAATCCAAAACACTGCGGATCCAGAAATCGAACCCAGATCCTCACGCTCGGCAATTACTGTGGCAGCTACAGTCCAAATAAAATTTTGAAACTTGTATTTCAACAAAACAAGCATGGCTATACCGTTTTATCAAGTCACTAGAACATCGTATCCATTTATCGTCCGCAAAAAACATCTACGATGTTTTACAAATTAATGATAGAGACTTCATCCTAATTTCTTGTTTATAAAATGACGCACGTCTAGAGGTTACGGCATCTCCTTCTAATAGAGAAAACAGTCACTAAGCCAATCCTATTTTTTTCTCAAAAACAAACACATTTCACTCACCACACTATAACATTTCCCACGTTATCTTCTCGGCAGTACCGTATAATGACCATGATTTATGCTCAAGCGAGTCGCCGAAATCAATACCGGTGTTTGTCGACGCGCAAACTGAATACTGAATGAGGACGTTTTTATCAATGTAATGTTTAGCCGGCTTTGATTTAGAATTGGCCGTGGTTTTGCTGAAATGTGAGCTGATTTATTTCGGTGGATCAGGAAATAAAAGCGAATTTTTACGTTTTTGGTATCGATTTGGTTGTCAACGGACCTAGAGAGGGAGTCTTAATCACATAACATAATAAATAATATAATAACAAAGTTAATTTCGTAATCAACAGGTTTTAACAGGTACATTGTAGAGGCCTTCTTTTAAGTATCGAAATACCTGTAACAGAAGACCTCCCTCTTCCATGTTTATGTGCAAACATTTTACAAAGCCTGTTAATAATTAAAAACATAGTAGGTAAAAAAACGCTTATACACTCATCATCATCATCATCAACATTTCAGCCGAAAGACGTCCACTGCTGGACATAGGCCTCCCCCAAGTGTCGCCACATTGACCGGTCCCGTGCGACTCGCATCCAGCGGATTCCCGCAACCTTTACCAGGTCATCGGTCCACCTAGTGGGAGGCCTTCCAACGCAACGTCTTCCACTCCAGAACTTTTCGGCCCCATCGGCCATCCGTTCTGCGAGCAATGTGCCCTGCCCACTGCCACTTAAGTTTGGCAATTCTTCGGGCTACGTCGGTGACCCTGGTTCTCTTGCACACACACACAAAAACACACAATTTTTTTATTTTAAATTCTCTAGTGTATAAGCCAAGAAATGAAGACATCCTTCATTTCTTGGCTTATACACTGGAGAATTTAAAATAAAAAAATTGTGTGTGTTTCTGTGTTCTATGTGGGTGTGTATGCGTATGTGTTAGTGTACGCTTGTGTGTCTGTGCAAATAGGACTAGTGTGGGTGTAAGAAAGAGGAACATCACGCCTAAAATCCTCGAAGGGTTAGGCAGACGTGTACCTAATACTACACCCACATTTTACTAGTCAGGTTTAAGTCCCATGTAGGGTGGAATCTGTTGCGATCATCCAGGCACATATCCAGACTCCGTGTCTGCTACTGAGAAATTCCTGATGGAAAAACCCAATAACACTTTGCCCGACCTGGGAATCAAACCCAGGACCTCATGCTCACCTCGTGTTCCACGCGCGCCTCAAAGAGAGTCAGCAAAAAGGAAGGGGTCCGCAAGGACCGATGCCTGCCGGGGTTGCGGGACTATTCGAAAGAGATACCGTGGCCCCGGAACACAAAGGGCGATGAAGGAACATGGATGGGTTTTAGTCAGTAAAAGTCTGACACTCCCTCCTGCTCCGCCCAGAGCGGGAGAAGTCATTTGATGATTTCCCATCCGAAAAAAAAAAAAAAAAAAGGACCTCATGCTCAGCAGTCAAGCTTTCGACCACTAGACCAATGAGACAGTTTAATGTATAATTATAGTTGTAAGTTCTATGGCAGATGTCTTAATGCCATGAGACAGTCTTTGCAAATTAATCTTCTTCTACATCTACACTAATATTATAAAGAGGAAAGATTTGTATTTTTGTATGTTTGTAATGAATAAACTCAAAAACTACTGCGCTGATTTGAAAAATACTTTCACCATTAGAGAGCTACATTCACCCTGAGTAACATAGGCTATATTTTATCCCCGTACTCCCACGGGAACGGAAACTACGCGGGTGAAACCGCGTGACGTCCGCTAGACTTTCATATGAGAGAAAGACTGTAATCTTCCAGAACATTATAATGTTCCAACTGCTGGAAAAATTAAACACACTTATTTGCTATTCTCCTCAACGAAGTCTCCACCTTCCCTCTTATGACGCAAGTGACCTCAATACCGAACGTCTAGAACAATCTATTTGAGACTAATGTGCCCGGAGTGCAGTATTGAAACAGCATATTAAACAGCTACTTGCCTAGACTGACGCTCTGACGTCATCGATGCAACATGTAGGGAATTTATAAGACCTAAGACTGGGAGTAGACAGGTTGATGTGAATTGACTGAATTACCGAGTTCATGACCTTAGTAGACATTATATTGTGAATTGCCCTAAACGATCTACAAATGACAGCCGGGACCAACTGCTTACCGTGATTTCCGAGGCATGGAGGAAACTCGGTCTGTAATGGGTGGTCACCCATCCACAGACTAACCTAGGCAAGTGCGGCTTAATCTGAAGATCGACCCAAGAGGCTGTTACTATTTAGCCACGTGCTCCTGGTCTATATACATATGTTTTATATTCGATACAAATAGTACGAGACGAGCCAGAGTCTTAAACGGCCAAAAAATAAAACAAAACGCGGTCGTGCTCATGCGAAGAAAACAATCGCCGCGCGCGCGTTTTGCTTGACGCATGTCGCATCTTCCAGGGCTTTAAAATAGGACTTTAGGCTCGTTATACCAAAATAACCATCTGTATCTAGTAACGGCCTTATTGTGCAGATGAGGATAATACACTATTAACGCGGGTTAATGTCGAGTTATACGCGGTGAATGCCGCGTTAGTTGCTAAGTGGTGTAGATGGCCGTGATTAATGTCGCTCTCGGATAGGTGAATATGTTTTGGTGGTGTTGCTTGGCCTTGGGACTGGATTTTCTAATGGTAAGCTTTCTCTCTCTCTATCTCATGTCTTTCTTTTCTTCAACTTTTGCCCACTCAATGCTGACTATGTAGATCTCTTCCTAATGTCTCCACTTTTGGTGGTTTTGTGTCATAGCTATCCAGTTTCTTCCAGCCACTTTAATGAACCACCTAGTTGGTGGTCTTCCCACATTCCTCCGTCCTGTCCGTGGTCTCCATTCCAGCATTTTGTTAATGGTAAGCTAGCATCGCCCAACTTAATGGCAGGTGTAGTAGTACCTTTACTGAATGGTTGTCGAAAGACGGTAGCCCATATGATATTGAAGAAATCGCGGTAAGACCTGGTTGTGACTCGCACATACCAGGGAGGCATAGCACTAAAAGGAAGAAACCTATTCTCAACAGTGGATAGAACAGGACTACCATTGATGACAATGAACGTAGCACTCTGTTGTGTGGTGTAGGAATTCTGTTGTTTATAAAAGTGGCATAAATTATGCAAATTCTCGTCTAAAATCGGACAAGAATTTGTGTAGTACAAAACAATAAAAAAACCCGACTACTGAAAAATCACGCTCTAATTAAATTCGGGGTTTACAAGGTAAAATTGACTCCTATTGTTGAAGTCAGTTAAAATGTAGGCTATGTCACCCGGGTCATAATAACAAATCGATTGACACCGTTTTTTATAAAAATTATGAATAATTTAGGCGCTACAGAGGAACATGCGTAAATACAAACATACATAGACTTCTAAAATCATAACCCTTCCTTCTGGCTTCGCCGTAGTCTGCTAAAAATAAACAATTTAATTTCGTGAAACCTTGGAATTTTTTTTTTGGCCTTATTCGCCCCTCTTTTTATTTTCATTCCCCACAGTTCTCACAACCGCACAAAGTAAGCAATCCAACAATAAATCATGCAGCACACAAATGTTAGCCTAATTTCTATGACATCACGTCTCCGCACATCCCCTTCGCGTCACTTTAGCTGAACGCCCCTATGCATTATTCACCCCCTATAAAATTCACCACACAACAGTTAAGAGCCATTATTATGATATGAAGAGAATTGAAGAGTCAGAAGGTTTGTTCTGTATAATGGTGATTGGCAGATATTTCATGGTCTACTGGGAACCCTCTTATGCGATTTGTTTTTTGAGGATTAAGGATCTCTCAGATCTTCAGTCATTGCATAATTTATGCCACTTTTATAAACAACAGAATTCCTACACCACACAACAGAGTGCTACGTTCATTGTCATCAATGGTAGTCCTGTTCTATCCACTGTTGAGAATAGGTTTCTTCCTTTTATGATCAGTCTTCTTTCATTTGCGACCTACGAGACTGCTCAACCTCCACCTGTAAAAAACACACACCCACACACACACACACACACACACACACGTACACTCACCAGAACGCAAACACACCAGAACACAAGCCCAACAAATACAAACATTGTTTTATTTATATTTTTCTACTTTGCATTAACCTTTACCCTGTTAGTAATATTTTAATGTCCACATGTTTGTTCTTCATTTTTTTTTATCAGCCTGTTTGAATGTCCCACTGCTGGGCAAAGGCCTCCCCTTTCTCTTTCCAAACCTCTCTTTGTTCTTCATATAACTATTTTTTTTGAATTCGCACTCCCGAGCCACAAGATACAAGCGATGCTTAGTTTGTGGCTCACCGACCATTATGACACCAATTTTTTTATATTGATTAATAAACTGATTTTGATTTTTTCTTGTGGTTATTGCCTAACCTTGCGTCTGAGTTTTTATACTACCATGGGCCTCTTATTTGGTTTTACATGAAGTCGAGAAATATCTCTAAGGCATGCTGGATTCCTCACGCTGTTTTGTTCACCGAAGCAAGAGATAGTTATACAATACGCACATAAATCCAAAACATCAGAGGTGCGTGTCTTGGGTTCGAACTCGAGATCTATGACTTGACAATCGATCTTTAGAGACATTACATATAAATTTAGGCATACCCTTGCATGACGTCACATTGAGCAGATACCTTTATCTGCCCAATGTAACGTCACAATCTAACCTACAGTGTCACCTTCATACTCCACGAATGTGTGTGAGATTACGCACATTGCACAAACCTTCTGTATTTCCTTCACGATCACTCAAGGGCTCATGACCTTGATTACGGAAATGTCACGGTGTTAAGAACTCTCACTGTGTTGAACGTGACAGACTACATAAAATGAGGAACAGCCTTACAGTTTTACGTCCTGCTCACGACACCAAAAGATGCGACTTGCGTCAAAAGACACGTGCGTGCTTCACCGGTTTTCTTCACGTCTTCTCTTGAGCGAGTAAAGGATGATTTCCACCAAACGGCTCGCATCGCATTGGATCGGAAAAGATATGAATGGATGCGGGGACAGCCAATCGCGTTCGGTATGATGCCGACGCATACGGAGCAAATTCCGAACGTGAAATTCCTACCGTGTCGGATACGACGACAGGTGAACGGAGCCGATCACGCGTCCCAACCTACTTTCAGCTACGATCGAGTGTCGCTGAAGACTATAAATGCTGTGTAATATAGACTTTAAATACTGTGCACGATTTTATCGTCTATAGATTGTAAAATCCGTTCCGATCCGATACCATGCGAGTCTTTCGGTGGCAATCATCCTCAACTCGTGGCCAAGCGCTTAGGTACACAAAACATAAACTAATGTTGTTTCCCTGTTTTGAAGGGCGAAGCAAAGTTATTCCTAAGTGCACTGCCAAGAATTTTGCCGAGTAAATTAGTGGGATGGGCTCGTAGGTTGTAATGGTGATGAGGGAGTTTGCAGTAACATTATACTTTATAGTGTGTTTGGTCTTTAGGAAGTGGCATTAACCTTGATAACGCTGGGAGACGCACTTAGGCAGGTAGGTATGCATAGTCATTTGTTTTGTCGGTTAATCTGCAAAAGGAGAACTTGCAGAGCAGGAAATCTGCGCGTCAGCATCGCCTAGGGACGGGAGTACTAATAGTTATAGTACTAATTCAGTGCGTTACGCACTCAAACCGACTTCGAAGCCAGGTGGCCTGCTGTAGGTACAACTTGGTCCGGTGGGGTGTTCCGATAAAACTGAGTGCGACTGTGAAGTGTCATGCCAAGCCATGGCCCACCTCAAGACTTGCTTTTTGTGCAATTTCACCTGCACTTTAAGGACGTGTTCTAAGTCACTACCAACGCCGTTATATGGCTGACTTCTGGACGAATCATCGACACGAAGAAGCACTCAAGCACTTCTGTCATGGACAGCCATATCAGTTTCTATACGTCATTTGTATCGTAGTACGAGTAAATAGTGGCTCGCATGTTTTGTATGTAAAATGATCACAATAATGCCTTCCAACAGTGGTCGCCAAGACGTCTCCATGATCTGTAGAAGAGAAAAAATAACGTAAGATGCCAGAAAGTGGTTCTAGAAGGAAATATCGTAGAAAAACTGTGATCTCATGTCTATCGTAAGTATATTTGAATGTCTTTTGGTAGAACATTAAATTTATTTTTAATCTTTGGCCCACACTGGGAATTTCTTCTTGTATCGTAGGTGCATTTACAAACATTTAAACTTACACATACAAAAACCCAGGATCGAACCCGCGACACCAGCCAGTCGCTCAGCCATTGCGCCTACCGTGCTGGCAAAATCGGATCGTTTCGTCTTTAAGTTCTAAGTATTACAATATCTATTGTTGCCATAGCAACAACTAGTGAAGCAGCAAGCACAAAGATCGTGTATGCTAAAATAACATTGTCGGAACAACATAGACTAGGGACGCTACCAAAGAATAATACTCCATCAGTGGTGTGGAAATTAAAGAATAACATAAAAGCGTGTCCATGCCCTTTTCTCGTACATTTTATATGACATAGACTGTCAGCTAAATTGAAATAGGGCTCGAAGAGACTGTAGATAGCTGAAGGCCGAGGCTGGCTTACGTTATCTTTAAAACCGTGTGGGATAAAACGGAATTTTCCCGGATGTCGTTTCTAAGCTGCATCGCCTTTTAAGAGTTGTGAACCTAAGAGGTATAGGTTGTGGATTTGAACCCAGACAGGCGTATTACTACGTAGTAATACGAACGACGTACTACGTAGTTACACGTGTAACTATTGTATCACCACTGCTCTCAAAACGCTGAAAGAAAACGTCGTGAGGGCATCGGCATTTTCTTCCCAACAGTAAATAAAATATGTCTGTCCCTTCATTTGTTTTTTTTTTTTTTTAATTTCAGCTCAATTTGAAACCAGGGCGTCTAATTAAACTTTTAAGATTTTTTTCTTTGCCATCAACCGCTCAAGAGACTCCGTGACTGCTACTGAGAAATTTCTGACACAATAGCACTTTGCCAATCCGGAAAAAGAACCCAGAACCTTAAGTTCAACAGTCGCGCTTGCGACGAGGCAGAATATATACATATTTTTTTAAATATTTATTTCCACAAAAGTTACATTGAAGTATTTCACAAATCTTCTGCCAAACCGCAGGACAGTTTGTCAGCACTGTTCTCGTGGACACAGCTCTTTGTTTTGTTAACATTATTGCATCATTATAAAGTCAAGGGAACACATAGTTTTATTACACAGGCGTACGCATAATTAATACTCGCACATAATTATATATTTTGCACAAGCATTTCCAAGTTTAAGAATCTTTTATTCTACGCCTTCTGCTAGCCTCAGGACAAAACCATAGAAAATAAACGAAACAATGTATTACAAATTCTATTCGCCTTTAATATACCTATTTTAACCCTACAACGTAAGGTTCTATTATATTTCAGGCCTAGACCATTAGTTCCCTAAAATTACATAGTTAACGTTGAACAAACATCGTTAGCCGACATACCTTTCAGCCTTTTATAGTGGATACTATTAAAGTCTTAGGGCCTTAAAAATACATGGACATTTTCGAAATTTAGACTGGAAGGTATAATAAATGTACCACATTTATACAGGTAATAAGTATGTGATTTTGTGACAACTTTTTTCTACCAGGTCAAAACAACTTTGGAAAAGTGCTTGGAATGTTTTGATATAACGCCTGGCCAGAGGAGTTAAACCACGTTAGCCTATATTAGTCCGTGTATGGGTGACCACCTATTACATACCGAGTATCCTCGGTGGCTTGTGGCTGTCATTTATAAATCTAAGACAGTCGTTTTAGTTCGTCAGTGGCCCGAAAGTCTATAATCTAGTCTATAATATCGTATTACCCAGTAGTAACGGAGTAACGGCTTAATATACTTTCCGAGGCACGCAGAGTACTCTGTATGTAATGCGTGATCACCCATCCATGGACTAACCTAGGCATACACAGCTTAACCTTCAAGATTTTCCCGAGTGGCTGTTACTATTTAGCCACAAGCTGCTCACGTTATAGGCTGGCTGTGACAGTTAGGCCTGAATTTCTGCTACGCTGATGTCGGTCGCGTACGAGTACAGTTACAATGTGTTCTATATAGCACCATACTACGACGCAGACCGACAGCCGTATTTTGTTCTCCCTGACCTTATGACCGACCATACGCGACCGACATCAGCGTAACAGGAATTCAAGCCTTAACATTAGTGTTATATCTCTTACTGACGTTCATAGAATCTGTAACGCCTTCTATGAAACTATCACGAGACCAAGCATTGAATTTCAGTCTATTCTCAATGATCACATTTGCAATATTATTATTACCCTGTGCTCAGTATCCGAATCGGGTGTCATAGTAACCGTTAATTGTTATATCGGGTTCCTGTGTTATTGGAGTTTTATTATCTTAAGGATTATTGTGTTTGTTACTCTGCATAATAAATGTATTTAAAACCGATTTGAAATGAAAAGAAAAAAAATCTTTTATCGTATTTAGAAATCGCCAATAATTATGAGAAGATCACGCGAAAACGAGGTGGAGGTTAGATAGGCAGTCGCTCCATGTAAAATACTGCAGCTGCATCAGGTCAGACTGGAAGCCGACCCCAACATAGCTAGGAAAAGGCTAGGCAGATGATGACACTGATTTTACAGTACATCTACTAAAAAAATATATCATTGGATGTAGTATAAAAAGCAGATAACATCATGCCAGTTTTTATAATATTATAAGCTTTTATTTAACTTGCCTTGTTAGTCAAATCTAGCAACTGAATTCCAAACCAGTTTCCCCTAACCGATTGAGCTCCAATTTTGCACAAACCTTTGGTCCTGGTGACAATACATTTTCATGATAAACGTGACATAATCCTGCAGCCAGGATCGCCTCCTCACTAGAGAACTCCTCAACACTTAATATCGCGGTCACAAAACTTTGTATACGCATTCAAAGTTATGAAATAAATCTAATTTTCTTCTTTTCCTTTCAATATAAGTTTTTTTTTAACGTTTAATCTGTTTATTCTTCTGATTTCTGCTAATGCGTTCAAAAAATAGATATGTAAGTGAAAATTGGTAAACATGTTACTTAAATACTTTTATAATGACAGGATGAGACATGATCTCCACTAACTCTCTAATAAATTACTCACACTTAACCAAAGTCCATCAGTTTATCTCTCCTTCGTAACTACTATGTATTGGATTATAATCATCCAATTTGATTGATATTGGGTACCAATTTATCATGTTATTAGTGGTCGCAGATGCGCGTGCAAGCCATGTTATCCTTTAATGTATTGTGCATGGGAAAGTAAGGGTGTTATTATGGTGTCGATTCTGTTGTGCACAAACTTAACGTAACTTAGGCTATTGCTATCTTTTACTAAAAAGCAGTGCGAGAAAAGGACGGCTATAGCTATGAACTAAGTTAGAGATGTCAAACTAGTTTATGCCTTGCGCTTCACCGTGTTTTTAGTCGACATGATTTTACGTGCACCCTTCATTTTTTTTTTTTTTTTTTTTTAGGTGGGACCACTCGCAGTTGCAACGCGCTAAGGTTGCTTAACTGCTTAACCGGACAATCCTGTGGTGGCCAAAAATTACTTTAAGGCCCCCAGCCAGGGCTTACAAACTAAGGATTTAAATTAAATGAACGGTCACTAAGGGCACCCCCTGTGGGGTTCGGGCCTCGGCTTAGTGCGTCATTGATGAGAGGGCAGCAAGGGACAACAGGCTGAGTCGGATCATTAATTGGGGAATCGGTCGTTACATGCTCAGCGTCGCGGGCTGGCTCGTCGAGCAAGGGTCGGGCAGTGATGTTACTGGGGGGTCGCGGAGGGCCTCGGCGGCGGGGCCGGATTCGCGGTTTGTAACGGTTCTTGTGTCTGTTTTTGTGTAATGTGCTGGTTTCCCTACAACTTTCTTGGAGAAGGGTGATGGGATCATCGGGTGTGGCAAGAGTGAGCCTAGGACGGCGAATTCTAGATATCTTGGAGAGGGCGTAATTGGCTGCTGAGGAAATCAGGGGGTTTGGGTGTTTTTCGGCCTTATCGAAAAAACCCTTTGTTAGGCGTTTCATGAATTGGGCTATGGTGGGGATCTTGAGGTCAACATGGAGTTGCTCATTCCTAACGTACCATGGGGCTCCCGTGGCCTTTCGTAAGAATCGGTTTTGGAGGGTCTGCATCTTATGGAGGTGATAGGGTTTGGTATGCGCGAAAACGGGACATGCGTAAGTCATGATAGGCCTAATGCACGCGGTGTAAATACGCAATTTGCACCTAAGTGACAATTTGCTACGTGCGTTCAGGACAGAGTGAAGCCTACCGAGAGCGAAGGCGGCACGCGAACGCACCGTCTTAATGTGCTCACTGAAGTTTAGGCGCTGGTCTAAGATAACTCCTAGGTACTTGGCTTGCTTTTCCCAAGGGATCGGCTTGCCAAACATGGAGATCGGTTGAGGGGTGGGGGGGAGTTGGCGGGGTTTAGAGAAAAGTACCGCCTGGCTCTTGTCGGGATTGACCTCGATTCTCCATTTCCGGAACCAATAGCCTAAGGCGTTTGCGGATTTTTGGAGAATGCGCGTAATGCAGGGATAGCTTCTACCAGAATAATAGATGGCCGTATCGTCGGCAAAGAGGGCTAGTTGGGTTGAATTGTTTCTGGGGATATCGCTGGTATATAGCGTGAAGGCTAATGGGGATATCACGGATCCCTGAGGGACTCCTGCGCGAATCGGATGTGGGGTTGATAGCGCACCATCGATGCGGTATCGGAATGTGCGGTTTGACAGAAAGTCACGAAGGATGAGCACGAGACGATCAGGCACACCGAGCTGGTATAGCTTGTATATCAGCCCGTTGTGCCAGACCTTGTCGAATGCTTTCGCGATATCGAAGAACAAGGCACCGGTCACCATGCCTCGCTGAAGGCGGGCGCTGATGTGCTCGACTATGCGGTGCACTTGTTGGACACAAGAGTGTTGGGATCTAAATCCAAACTGTTCTTTAGGAATTAAGCTCTTTGCTTCGGCGTAGTCTTTGAGACGCTTATAAATAAGCCTCTCGTAGATTTTGCCTAGGACATTGAGGAGACTAATGGGACGGTAACTACTCGGGGAAGAGGCGGGTTTACCCGGTTTGGGGATTCCTATTACGGTGGCTTGTTTCCACGACTGAGGGAACATGTTGTTTGCCATGGCGCTATTGAAGATAGCGGTCATTAGCACTATGAGGGCGGGAGAAAAGAGTTTGAACACCCTATTGGTGATTCCGTCTGAGCCAGGGGCTTTTCTGTGCTTAAGGCCTTTTATGATATCCTCAACTTCCTCAGGGGTGACTGAGGGTAGAGGATCGTCTGGGTCTTCTACTGGGGGAAGGGAGGTCCAGGTCCGACGTTCAACTTCAGCATCCACCATCGCAAGGTGAGCTGGGTCTACCGGTTGGGTACTGGGGGAGCATTGAGTCTCTAGGCTGTCGGCCAGGCATTCGGCTTTGTCGTCATCGTCAAAAGCGACGGTCTGATCGGGACGGATGAGAGGGGGTACAGAGGCGACCTCAGAGGAGCGTAGTTTCCTCTGTAGGTCCCAGATAGCCTGATGGGTTGGTTCTAGTTCACCGAGCATCTTGTCCCAGCTCTCTTCACGCAGTTTTTGGATGCATCTGCTTACTTTGCGTTGTAAGCGACGCATAAAAACTTTGTTGCTGGAGCAGGGAAAAGAACTGTAGGCACGGACGGCCGCGTTCTTCTCGGTCACAAGATCACGCACATCATCCGGGAGTTTCCAGCGGTGATCATCCGCCGGAACTTCCCTTGAACAATCGTTCAGGATTGATTGTACGTGTTCTGTGAACGAGCTAATCGCGGCCTCCGTGTCGGCTACAGTCTCGATGTTGTCGGGGATCCTGTCTAAGTGCGGGGATTCGGTGGATTTCAGCAGATCGCTTACTTTCCCCCAGTCCGTGATCACTTTAGTGGAGGGAGTTTGAGTGGGATCAAAGGGTCCTATTCTAGGGGCGAATTCAAAGATTACCGGTCTATGGTCAGAGTTGAGTTCGTCAATCGTTTCTACAGAATGCAATCGCAAGTTTACATTCTTCAGAAGCGCGACGTCTAGCACATCAGGGCTATGATTGGGGTTATTAGGAAAATGAGTGTGATGCATTGGGCCAATGACATCGAAGTTGAGGGGAGAGCAGAGGTTGAATAAGTCTCTACCTCTCCTATTTGAAAGACGACTATTCCACGCGGGGTGTTTTGCGTTAAGATCCCCCGCCAGAAGGACGGAGTCACTTAGATTAAGGAGGACTGTGAGGTCATCTTTGAAAGGGGTGACGAAATCGGGGTTGGAGTCAGCGGGCGGAAGGTAAGCCGAGATAATGGTGATTGGTTGATGGCCTGTCATGCCCAGTCGACAGACAGAGACTTCAATTTTGGAGAGAGGGGGAGGGTCCATAGGGATGCAGTACAGACTGGACTTGTAATAAATGAGAGTACCTCCTCTGTGGCAGCGAGTCCTGTCATTGCGAACTAGCCGGTAGTTGGCAATGTTCGGGTTTCGCTGATGGGGTTTTAGGAAGGTCTCTTGGACTAATAAGATATCTAAGTGATGATCGCGGAGGAAAGTGGCGAACTCATCACGTTGGCCATTCATGCCTTCGGCGTTAAAGGTCCCTATCTTTAGGGATTTCGGTTTAAATCTACTGGGGGGGTTTCTATCCATTACGAACTAAGTTATGGGGAAGGGTCCTAAGGGCTTGCGTAATGTCGGGATACGCGTTATAAACTTGGATGAGCGCGAGCCAGTCACCGTTGCAGGCGATGGTGTCACGCGTCATTTGTAGAGCTCGCGGGGTGTAAAAGATCGCGAATGTGCTACCTAAGACTCTTACGGGGTCAAACGGGTCTAATTCGTATGCCGCGGGAGGGGGAGGGGGGGCCGCGAAGGTAGAGGGTGCTGAAGGCAACCTTGCTGAAGGCGGTGGGCGGCGAGGATCTGCGGGTGCAAGGGGACGAGGCGCTACGGGAGCCGGGGGAAGAGGCGCTGAGGGCGCAGGAGGGCGAGGCGCTGAGGGCGCTGGAGGGCGAGGCGCTGATGGCGCTGGAGGGGTGGACGCTAGAGGAGCGGCCTTTTGTGCAGCGGGTTTTGGGGGCGACATGACTGGCAGTGTCATCAGGGGAGGGATAGCCTGAGGGACGGGTGCTTGGGTGGGCCTCAGAGCCGGGAAGTGCGCCTGGTGGTTTAGAGTATTCCACGGGCTGGGGCGCTGGGGTCTTAGGGAGTCGGGGAGTTTATTATTAAGAGAGGGACATTCTCTCTGTTGCCTATTAATGGCACGTTGGGCTAGCTTGGGGGCTGAGGATTTTGGAGCCTTGGGGCATCCACGGTAGTTGGCGGGGTGACCAGACTCGCCGCACAGTACACAGCTCGGAGGCTCTGTGCACAATGTGCGGTCTTTGGGGCGAGAGCACTCGGCGGTGCCGTGGTCCCCCAGACACTTAACGCATCTGGGTTGTCCGAAACAATTCCTTTGCGCGTGGCCATAAAGCTGGCAACGATGGCATTGTGTTAAAACGCCAGTTTTTAGGGGCTTCTCTATGCGGAGGCCTGAGAGGCCACAGATCTTTGATATCTGATGGATGGGGTGGTGACCTTCGACACGGTCACAGACTATGAGCACCATGTTGTAGGGTGAGGAATCGGAGCGGCCTCCAACCCTACGGTGCATGCGGTGAACTTCCGCTACGGGGACATTCTGGGAAAGAAGGTCCTCTTTAATCTCCTGAGGGGAGATTTCGACGGGGATATTTTTAACCACTACCCTGGTCGGGATTTCGTCCTGGGGGGTATCGGATATTCCTAACTCTAAGGAGCTTGGTGAGCTCGCGGTAGTCGTTCGGTGTCGACGTCATGACTTTTATGCCTTGCTCAACAGCACGGGCATTGGTATAAATGATGTGACGCTCGTTACACGTCTTGGAGATCTCCGTCCATTTTCCCTTATCGTGGATGAATAAGGGTGGGGGACGGAGTTTTTTAGGGAGAGTGGCCGAGGTGGCGGGTTGGGATGTGGCGTCAGCCGGAGTGGCTATGGCCATGGGGCTTGGAGAGCGGCTCTGTGAAGGGCTAGCAGCCGTCTGGGACTGGGGTAAGGGAGTTAGCGAGCTTTGGATAGCTGCTTTCTTTGATGTCGAATTAGAGGGGGATTTACCCTTCTTCCTCTTCCCTTTCCCGACGATTTGATAATCGTCTTCGGAGGAGGAGGTGGTGGGAGAGGAGTCCGACTCTGAGGCGGCGGTCAAATCGGTGCGGTCTTCCGAGTTGGGAATATCCATCTCGGTTTCGTCCTGGGACGAAGAGGTACCTATTTCGGGATGGATTGGGGAGGCTTCCATAGGGACTGGAGCCTGGGAGGAGGGGATGATGGGTGATTCCAGCGCATCGCTGAAATCATTAAGCGCGGACTGAGGTGCAACCTCTGTGTCGTAAGCGCTGTTCTGGGCCTTGTATTGCCAGTCATCTCTGAAGGGCTCTAAGAGCTCCTCGTATTTACCCCTAACGTGGGGATTTTCGTCGGACATTAACTCATTTAAGAGTATCCTCAACTTGGCCTCAAGGACCTTTTTTATGGGGGGGCCATTATTGGCGAAATGACCTACTAGGGGGACCTAGGGTTCATAACCTATCCTAATCCCGAGGAGATACGTAGAAACGTAAACCCCCCGGGCAGACAGCTCCCTTAAAAACGAACCCACCCTTGAGTTTTTCCTAGTGTTATGCTGGGCGAGAAGAAAAACACAAACAAACTCGCCAACTACACTGCTGTCTGATTGGCCAGAGGGGCCTGTAGACCTAACTGAAGCCTAATCCTAGCTCCCCAGGTGGGATAACCCGGGGATGTGTTCACTCCCTGTCGTTGTCACAGGGAGGTGTGTGCTAAGGTGTGCCCTAAGCTTGTAAACCTGCCGCCAATCTTAATGTGCGGCAGGGCCCTATGGGTCTTGCGACCGATCCGGGCCGCTGGGGTAGAGACACCCAGACGTCCCGGGTGCAGCTGTAAACAAACGGGGTTATGTGCTACCAGACTGCGACTAGGGAAGCCCCCAAGGCCGCAGTCAGAGCCCGTCCGACTGTGTGCCTAACCCTGAAGGGGCTCGGCGGGTGTGTCGGGTCAACACCCTCTGGACTTCGTTAGCACCGTGAGGTTTCCGTCCAGAACCACAAAACCGTGGATTTTCCCTGAGGGGGCAAAACACGTTGACGTGATGACCGTTAAGGAAGAGAGTTGTCTTGAAAAAGACAGTTTTCGTATCGAACCAACTACGAGTAGTTGATTCTCTACGGCGCAGTACCACTAAGTCCGAGCGCAAGGCAAAGACTGTAGTAGTACTACGACTTGGCGGGCGGAGCTCGGCGAGACGGCGGCGCTACGTAGTAGCACGGCGGCGGGACCGAGTCGGGGGCGCGGGGCGTGCGGGGGCAGACGACAGAGCGGAGCGTACGTGTGCACGCTACGGCAGCCGAACGTCGAATGTCGACATGTTTTTACATGCACCCTTCATTTGTATAGAAATATTAGTTCCACCTAAATTTGACAGCTCTATATTACGTTCGTCTCTTTCTCGTTTTATTAGAGAGAAAAAGATAGCAATAGCCTAAAATAAGTTTAGTTTGTGCACAACAGAATCGACACCTATGGGTGGTTTTGGGGTGTGGGCAGTTTGAAATCTTGTAGGGTTATGATATGATGTAGATTATTAGTTGTCACATAGAATAAATTATAAAAATTAAACAACGCCTGTCGTTTTATATTTTAAATGTATTTTTAAATAATATTAGACAGTATACTAACATACACTGCAAAAATCTGTTAAGTAAAAATAAAACAATGAAATAAACATGAATTATTGATATGATTGACATGACTTTTTTTTTTCATTCAAACTCCCATACAACTAATTTGTGAATCTGCCAAAAAACAACCGCGTTCTTTCACCAACAAAATATATCACGCTATCTTCAAAACCATAAGCTGAAACAACTGACCCCAAACCGTAGAAAAACCAGCCGCCATGAAAACAGCAACGTAAGCCGATTAGAATTTCCAGTTCAACAGGACAGCATTCAACATTGAATTCGTAACAAAGGACGAATGAAATGGCGGAAACCAACTTCAGTAATAAAGTTTACCTTTTCATACAAATGTTTCCGAATGATATTTATTTTTGAATTTGTGTTGAAAGTTGAACGAATGGGTTCTTGAGCTTATTTGCGTTTTGTGTTTTAGTTATTTGTCTTTTAGATTTTATGATATACTTACTGTGCACAGTGGTTTCACCCGCTGTTGGGCTCCTAAAGGCCATAACGATTACGTTATGGCCTTTAGGAGCCCAACAGCGGGAAAAAAAACATTGTAATTGAAAGCCCAATTTTGAGACTGCTTAGCATTAGCTAAGCAGTCTTAAAAATTGGGCTTTCAATTACAATGTTTTTTTTTTTTAAATCCGACTGGTATTTCTAGAAATTATGATAGTAACAAAAATAAAATTATCATCAATATAACCTGTACTGATGGTTTTATTTTGTATATACCATAAAACCTGAAATTTCGTGGGCTACTCTGGCGCTTTCACCTAATGGCGTCAGTGAGACATGGGATCATCACACTTTTTCCAACATAATTGGGAAAAGGCTTCATAATTCTCTATACTGCAGCTACTGTTAGCCTATGTCATCCTACTGCTGGGCAGAGGCCTCCCTCCATGACCACCAAATCTTTCGATTAAGTGCCAATGTGGAACATCTAGAACCGGTTGGTTCTGGATCGTAAATTAATTTTTCCACGACGTTTCGGACATTCTATAATTTAACAGCAGTGTATTTATTGTCCTACTTCGACGCTTTTCTAGTACATAATGAAAGTGAAATTGAGAAGGTAAGCTACTTTCTTGAAAGTGTTAGTACTCAATTCCTTGGCGAATCCACTAAGCTGTCAACTGGAGCACTTTCTGTAGCAGCGCTTGAGGGAAGCGGGCTTAAGCTGGAGGAGAAAATTGACGTTTAGGGTTGTTCTGATTTGAAATGCTATCATTTGCTAATATTAGGGATTTATCAGATAAGTCTTTAAATACGGTGGAGGAAAACCTCGTGAGGAAATTGGCTTGTATTAAACCAATATTCAAATATGTGAGAAATGGACCTTTTTTCTTTTTTTTCGGATGGGAAATCATGAAATGACTTCTCCCGCTCTGGGCGAAGCAGGACGAAGTGTCAGACTTTTACTGACTAAAACCCATCCATGTTCCTTCATCGCCCTTTGTGTTCCGGGGCCACGGTATCTCGAACAGTCCCGCAACCCCGAACAGTCCTGCAACCCCGTGAGACCTGGACCTGCGAGATGGATGGAGCCCACTCCTTCTCACAAAGAAGAGACTACTGTATTCTAGATTGTGTTGAACTTAATAGGCTGATTAAAATAGAACAAAAATAAATAAAAAAATGTGAAACCAGATGTAAAAGTAGTTTCATTTACAACTGAACAAACGAGAAAAGAAATCTCACTAGTTCAGTTAACTGAACTGGTCAACTGAACTAGTGGGAAGAGACGACAATTGTGCAACGCAAACCAACTTCACGTGTCTATTACATATTATTAACATAACACTGGTATCAAAATCAATTATTGTAATTCAGAATTTTTGAAAAAAAAAAATGCTCTGAATTAATTTCCGAATGGCTTGAAAGCGCATTTGTTTACAATGTTGGTTTTCAATACAATTTTGACATGAACAATGTCCGTTTAACGCTATCGTAAACTATAACACGATGGCTGCAAATATCGTAGCTTTAGCAGAATAAGTAGAACTAAAGGGCTGTCTGATTGCAAATAATAATAATAATTAAATGGTACTCCTCGATTTGAATCGCATTGTGAGGAGGTTTGTGTCTCTGGAGCCCTAACCACCGGTACCATGGACCCTGCCCCCAACCCAATGATTACAAAATATTATAAAATTTGCATGCAGAAAATGTCATAATGTTTAATTTGTGACTTCAAACATTCAAGCCATCAGAGCAAAATATGAAAATGGCAAAGGAACAAAATTTGAAAATGAATTGTATATTTATAACGAGCTGTTCCGTCACTTCCCTGTGTCACGAAAAACAAAATATTTCCACCTCGTAAAAATTTGTACACTCTAAAATAATAAGTAACATTCCGCAAAAAGAGAGTGAAAATAAAACGAATATGCTCTCATTCAATTCGAATCGTTTACGAACGAATGAAATGAGTGAACTGAGTATCTGTCGAGTTTTATACAGCCGTAACAATGGTTTTATCGGTGCTTACTGTCTCATGGTTTAAACCTTTAAATGTTGCTTTTTATGACGTCATAAAATTGTGAAAAGCCTTAAGTATGGGGTGGGAATGCAATATTGTGTGTTAAGTTAGTGGTTAACCACGTAGTTATCTGATTAGATTAATCTTTTCAAATACTTTATTACTTAAAGTTAAGAAAATGCAAACGTTGACGAGTAGGCACAATCTGCTACGACCTCGTAGCAAGCGTAGCGGTAAAGCTACGCCGTAGCAGTGAAACTACTAACCGTAGCCAATGCGTAGACCTATAAGTTACCAAACGGACTTCACTGATTAGGTTGCTATGGTTGATATGCTTCAAAATTTGATGAAAGTAATAGTTTGCTGTGATAACTCAAGTAAAAGGTTTCTATGACAGAAGAAGCTTAAAGGAGTAAATAAACTAACAACTTAGACGTGTAGGCACAAATGCGTAGCACTAAAGCTACGCCGTAGTCGTAGCGTAGCTCTTTATGTTATGTGGTTAGGTAATGTTGTTGGAATTATGTTTATGTAAAACAAGACATTCAAACAAAATTACTACTATTATAAATACGAAAGTTGGTGAGGATGGATAAATGTTTGTTACTCTTTCACGCCAAAAATTACTAAAGAAATTGGGATGAATGTTGGTAAAAAAATAGTTTATAACTTGTATTAACACGTTACTTGTATCCCGTTAGTAAGATCCCGTGGCACTATTATTACTGAGCTTGAGAACAGGCAAAGCCGCGGGCATGAGCTAGTGCTCGTTAAAACATTATTTTTTCATTTTTTATATAAATTTAATGTAAAGTTTACACCCAATCACATAACCTACTCTTTTGCGTGATATTCAACTGCTATACAACTGTAATATCATTTATCAAATTATGTACTGAAATCGGTTGCAGATTTTATTACGAAACATGTTTGTAAACGGATCATTAAAACTTTAATATCGTTGATGATATAAAATGGAGCACTCATGCAAATAATATCGAGATTATTTTAAGTTCATCAATACTTTAATTTGTGTATAAATATTCTGATGGGAATAATCGTATTGGACCACATGCACCCAGTTAAACAATGATAATTTTTCAGTATGGATAAGTAAGTAACTCGCAACTTTATTGAGTAAACCAACACTACGATTTGTTAAAGCAAAATGTTCATCAGAAATCAGCAGCTCGAATTTGAAGTTAACTAAAACGGCAGCTTTTTCCTTGTATTGAATTCTTACTTAGTTTAGGTACTCAGAAATGTAAGCCAAGGATTTTTGCAAAACAAAAAACCACCTGTATTAATTACACTTCTGCTTTTCGAATCAATAGTAAGGACAATTTATTCAGATTCTACTAATTATTAAGATTATAAAAGACTTCCTGAAAATCTATTTAAAAAGTAGTAGTTTTACTGGTGTTCCTTAATGGTGCTGGTGTACGCATTCTATTGCACTAAAGGCTTACCAGGTCTTTGACTTGTACAGCATTTCCAATAAGTATCGTCTGCCATCGACACCCCACATCTCACTCTGAAAACAACAAAAAAATAAATGATAGAAAAAAATAAACACGCGCCGGCTAATCTCCCCGCATCCATCACCGTTTCAAAAATGTTACAAAAGGCTTTAGAGAACATTGTATTACGTATAGGGTTAAAAACTCTGGTTGTGACAGCAATTTTATTGTTACCCTCCCTGTATGGTCCCAATGTTGAATGTGAATTGATGAATTTGACGTCATCGCTTTGATTTTAGTGTAGTCTAAATTCAGTTAGGATTTTATAGGTCTTTTGCAAAGGATACCGACTTTTTACCCGACTGAGGAGGGTAAGGTGTTTATCAGCCTATAAACGGAGTAAAAATACTCTTAACGAAGCCGAAAGGCACTGGTTCTCCCCGTTATTGCAATCATTTTTTTGTACTAGGCTTTACCTGGAATTTTTTTAGTTACGGAGATGTTGAGGGTCAAAGTTTCACCTTTTTCATAAATAAAAAGTACATGTTTTTATGTATGATTTTTACTTTAAACACCTCCACAACCCTCGTACTATTCAATCTATCCATAAGCACAATGTTTTCAAAGCGTTACATTGAGTTCTACAGTAGAAACGTGATTTTTCACCAAAAAAAAAAAAATGTTTTCCGGCGATAATTTTTATTTAGTTTGATGTACAGAATGCTTGGTTGACGGCTTCGTAAAATGTCTGTTTACACCCTGTATATTGTTATGTAATTATGTTTGTTCCTTTGTGGCTCTCTAGAGACCAACGTGTGGGCCGATTATGAAGATTCTTACGTCAATCGATTTGTCTTAATCTTGCAAGTTTTATTAAGACATGAAAGTAATAAAAATTCAATATAGCGACAACCACATGCTGTTGCTCGCAACCTTCGTCCGAATTATTCGTCTGAATTTTTTATAAAAATATTGCTTCCCTGTTTAAATCGGATTGTGTTAGAAATTTCAAGGGTTTTAATTTTTTGCACGGAACCCTAATCCTTTTTCTAAAACAAAGGAGGTTAAGTTACTTCTTATAACATCAGCGAACTACTAGTAAAAGTCCCATCACAATCGGTCTAGCCGTTTCAGCGATTAGCCGGAACAAATATTGGTTTCAAATAGCGGATATACTTTCATATTATGCACTCAGTAAACAGTTGTTATTTCGAAATTACAAACAGACACTTCAATTTTATTTATTTGTGTAGATATTTTAAAGGGTGTCTGAACGTTGTTATTTTGTTTTTATTTCCAACAGACATGGTTAATTTGTTTGTTTTATTTTACGGAGTGTGGCACACTTTTTTGTTTTGTTTTATAACTTTCTTTTATTTTCTAATGATGTCCTTGGTTTGTTTTATTGCAATTTTTTTTGTGAAATAAATCTCGCTTTGCTCGTTGCTTTAATAAGCAACGAGCAAAGCGGTAATCCAGATTATAATTTAACTAAGAACATGATTAGTCTAGTAAATTATTATGTATATTGACTTATAAGATGACTGTTAATTAAAAAAAAACCTAACAATCAGACACCATCTGCCTCGCCTTTTCCCGGAAGCCGACGCCAACTATTACGTTGGCGTCGGCTTCCGGGCTTCCAGTCTAACTAGACGCAGATTAATACCAGTATTCTAAATAAAACGACTGCTAATCAGGCAGTCGCTTCATGTCATGTGGGTAATATGATACCCCTTGATAAGACTGGTTGTAAGACTTTCGGGCCACTCACTGATTTTATCGGTAACGACTGTAAAAAATCTACAATTGACAGCCGGGATCAACGGCTTAACGTGCTTTCCGAGACACGGAGGAAATTCGGTATGAAATGGGTTGTCACCCATCCACGGACCAATCTAGGTAAACGCAGCTTAACCTGCAGATCGACTGGAGCGGCTGTTATTTAGCCACGAGTTCTTTTAATAATCAGACACTAAAATCCAATATTAAATTCCTTTCATCACTGTACCCTCGATACACATTACACCGAGGATAAAAATAATTTACTGTTCCAATTTAAAGCCCGTTTCCAAAGGGATGTTCGGTATCTATTTTGTGATACGGACCCTTATATCCCTTACAGAATGAAACAAACGGTATGTGATAAAAATTGACAGCATACGTCTACTGGGGGATCAAATAAAAACGAAATATGTTATTAAAAATAACATTGAGGCTTAGGTATCTTTTGCGTTATACATTTTTTACTTGTAAAATATACTGTAAATAAGTGGATTAAGAGTTGTTTTTCGTTTCAACGTAATTCACTTTAAGGTCGTTTTTACATCATACGTAATTGGATACACCTGAAAATGTCAAAAGAAAACTTTTATTGAGAAGAAAATATTTATTTAAAGATAACTCGAGGCTTAAAAATATGTATATCTAATAGATGATATCGTTAAACTCAAAAAGTATACTCTTACTAATTTTTTATTCTAAAGAAAGGTAATTTCTGGAAAAAAAGCCTTATAGTTGATTAAAAACAAAATTATTTTTAATGCTATGGGCAGAAAATGAATTTTAAACTTCGGAAATGTAACTTCAGCGCCTCTTATCGCCAAAATTAAATCATCCCAACTCATTTTGAGTAATAAATACATATTTTAATTTACAGATACCGCCTCGTTAGTCTTGTGGTCTCACGCGCAATTGTTGAGCATGATGGTCTTAGGTCCGATTCTTAGGTCGGGCATATTGTTAGTGGGTGTGTCCATCAGGAATTTCTCAGTAGCAGCCACGGATTTTAGATTTATGCCCGGTTGATAGCAATAGGCAATAGGCAGTCGTTAGGTAGTGAGTGGCCCAAAAAGTCTGACAACCAGTCTTACTAAGGATTATTGTATTACCCGGTACTAACTGGGTTGTGGAGGTCAGATAGGCAGTCGCTCCATGTAAAATACTGGTATTTAGCTGCATCCGGTAAGACTGGAAGCCGACCCCAACATAGTTGGGAAAAGGCTAGGCAGATGATGATAACGATAGCAATAGGCTCGCTAACTATTACATAGGACTTAATTATAACTGATAAAATGTGGGTGTACTATTAGATACAGCCCTGCCTAACCCTTCGGGGATTACAGGCGTGATGTTATATTATGTTATTATGTCACATTCTAATAAAATTGGTCCCGACTTTCCTTTTGAACTTTGGAACCCTTAAGGAGACTGCCCACTACACTGTAACGTATCATGACCGTGCTATGAACGTATCTAGCACGGGATGACAAAAACATGACAAGCAATGCTATTCCCACTAAAACGTTTCAACAGCATATCACGGTTATAACGGATTTAGAACGGTCATCATACGCAGTTATACCATAGATTCTTGCATGAAGCATATCGGCACCGGCAAAGTATTCACGCTGACAATAAAGTATATGCATGTTTTTTTTTTATCACTCTAAACAAAGCGTATTAACATCAGAAATAGCAAAGTAAAATTATTTTTTTAATATCTATAAAAATACTAAGTTATAAGTATTTGAAACTGCTAATTAGACAGAGATATCCGATACAGCGAATGACGTCATTCGCTGCATCGACGTACAAAATCCATACTAAATTCCGTTTATCTAGAAAGAGATAGAAACAAAAGTTTAAATGGTTATAACATCCTACCGACGTTCAATAATGTGTACGGGATGAGGATTGCAGAATATTTAATACCTTTTTTTCTTAATAAACTTCCAAAATGAGTTCGAAAAGTTATAAATACAAATCAAAACGTTTCCTTATACAAAACTTCTCCTAAAGTATGTATATACCTTTAAATTTTTATCACCATAATTTAAAAGTACCTAAGTTTTATTGTACCTGTCACTGTAGTTGTAACATTTTGTAAAATTTAAACGAATGGCTCGCCAGCACACAGATAAGCCCTGAGAGGTTTTCGATGTGTGGCTAAAACCAAACTGTAATAGATTAAGTTTTTTAGATATAAAGGCGATTGGTCTTTATCAGAAGATGCCATCTTAAGCGTGCGTGGGTTTGCGGGCAAGGAGGATCAAGTAAATTAAAGTCTTTGTAGAAATACAAGTATCTAATCAAACTGTTATTACTTAATCACTGATACGACATTCCACCGGGCACGTGGGGTACTAATACACCGATAGAAAGTTCGACTATCACAAGCTATTCAGTCACCACCAACAATAATTAACAAATTCACAATTAGAGAAATACCACCAATCAATATTAGCTTCACGATCGATTTATCTGACATGCCTGTCAATACTTTCCCGCTCCCCAGTACCCGGTGTTACGTCAAATTGACAGCTGCCGTATTCGTACGGAAATCAAGTAAAAGAAGCGTCGTCGAACCAATTCTTTCGACGCGCCGTCACGGCCAGCCTGACTACAGCACGTCCTCGTGCTCTCTCTCATCCTGATATTGCACATCTGAAACGCCAGAGGAAATAGTATTCCATTAGGTTCAGCTCGTCCATTCCTGACAAGCGGAAGTGTCAGTTAACATTTAAGATTGCTCCACTTATCAATGCATTGCTGTTTCGCACTGTTCGCACATACCGATTAATTGCATAGTCTTGTCAACTCGTCCCATCGCCCAGCGACTATTCCATTCGCGCCGCGTAGACTGGGCATCCGAGGCCCCTTCGACTAGCTCTTGACTCCTTGTTGTAAGAACCACTTACCAACACATACTCAAAACGCGGCGTAAGCTGGGCGTACCGGGCCCATTCACCTGACCACCAAGTTACCACGCGGTGTGGACCGAGCGTACTAGGCTCTTACGACCAACCACCAACTTACCATGCGGTGAGGACTGGGCGTACTAGGCCCTTACTACCTACCACCAACTTACCATGCGGTGAGGACTGGGCGTACTAGGCCCTTACCACCTACCACCAACTTACCATGCGGTGAGGACTGGGCGTACTAGGCCTTTACCACCTACCACCAACTTACTATGCGGTGAGGACTGGGCGTACTAGGCCCTTACGACCTACCACCAACTTACCATGTGGTGAGGACTGGGCGTATTAGGCCCTTACGACCTACCACCAACTTCCCACGTGGTATGAACCGGGCGTTCTCGGCCCTGACGAACAACCACCAACTTCCCACGTGGAGTGAACCGGGCGTTCTCGGCCCTGACGAACAACCACCAACTTACCACGTGGTGTGAACCGGGCGTACTAGGCCTCTATCGATCAACCACCTTCACCTCTTTGAGGCGTGGGCATTTCGACCAGCCATCTACTAATCACGCTGCGTAAACCGGGTGTTCCAGGTTCCTTCCAATAACCACTCGCTTAAAAAACGATTTGGACCGGGCGTCTCATGCCCCTACGACCATGCTAAAACAACCCGACTAATAACAATGTATGTTAAAGAAAGTTTTAAATATTCACAACGTACTTCCATTTTCATGTACGTCCGCTTCATGAATGACCGAATGTGATTCATTATCCGTAGCTGTAAGGGTATTTGAACCGGCAGTCAGGGTGCCCTCGCTGGAGTTCGAGAGAGTATCGCTGTCGCTATCAACGGGTGTTATTTCGTCAATTTGTTTCGAATCACGCGCCGTCGCGGTTTCATCACCATCAATCATATTCGATGCTATCTCTACTAATCCTTCAAAACCTCTGGGTACTAGACGCAAATTTTCATGGGAATATTTGTAAATGCGGTTTTTGCCATTCATGGATCTCAATTCATAGCGATCATTATCAAGCACGCGAGTAATAACAAACGGTCCTCGGAATTTGCGCGATAATTTCGTCTGGTTACGTTCGCTACACTTAACAAAAACGTAATCGCCTTGCAAAAAGTGTCGGACTTCAGCTCTGCCGCGATTGAAACGTTGCGTATCGGCTGCTGCAGCCGCTTTAATACCGCGGCATGCGTCGTTTCGTATTGATTCTAAATTCGCGCGTGTGGGAGTGTTCGAATCAGATGATATTTTAGAGATACCTAACGACTGAGCTTTGATACCGAACATAAGTTCAGTGGGTGTGTATCCCGTTATTCTGGAACGAGTGCTATTAAGAGCGAGCTGAACATCGTCAAGTTCATCCCGCCAAACTTTGTTTGAATCATTTTCGATCACCGTTAGCAGGCTCTTAAGTGTACGCATTACACGTTCGACCTGTCCGTTAGCCCTCGATGAACCCGTAGCGACCAAATGTAAGTCAATGTTATGGTCAAGGCAGTACTTTCTGAAGTCGGCACTAATGTAACATCTGCATTGATCAGCGATGACTCTTCGCGGTGCTCCGAATAGAGATACAGCTCTTTTGAGGGCTTTTACTGCGCAAATAGCATCCAATGATTGAGTGTACTCTAGTAAAACGTATTTAGTAAAGGCGTCAATAATTACAGAAGCATATTCTTTCCTGTCACTTTTACCGCTTAGTTTTCCCGTAAGGTCGATGTGAATTGTATGCCACGGTACTGCAATTTTTGGGATGGGATGCAATCTCACTTGCTGGGCACCTGAGGGCCCCTTCGAAGCTTTACATACAATACACGATTCAACGAACCTACGGACGTTCTTTGCCATTTCCGGAAACCAATATTGTTCATAGATTTTGTCGAGAGTTTTCTCATATCCTAAGTGTTTAATTTCAGTGTGTATGTGATTGATAAGTGTCCAAATAAGAGACCTAGGCACAATTGGTAACCACGAACTGATTTTATTACGTTCTACTTTCCTATACAGAATACCGTCACGTACATCGTAGGTATGAGCGACAGCTTCGGGTATCTCGTTATTTAAGTGCTTGCTTACCATTCTTTGTATCTCGGTGTCTCGCTTCTGCTCTACTTGAAGCCAGCTGTCATGAAGCTCAACAAAGTTAACAATTTTACGGGACCGGGATGACTCGGCATCAGTACTTACAGTATCACAGACGATAGCAGGCATAGTACTTGCGGGTAAAGGGTTTCGTGACAAGTAATCGGCGTGTTCCATGCGGCGTCCTTCTTTATAAACTATGTCGAAATCATATGCCTGGAGATACGCCCACCAGCGGTGGACACGCGGGGAAAGGTCAGATTTTGCTTTAGAAGATTTTAGGGAATTGCAGTCGGTATAAACAGTAAAATGCTGACCGTAAAGGTAATGCCGGAAATTCTCAACCGCGCGCACCACCGCTAATGTCTCCAATTCATACGAGTGATACCTGGATTCTGTTTCAGTAGTGCGACGACTAAAATAGGCTACAACGTGAGGTACATTATTATTCTTTTGGATTAATATAGCCCCATATCCATTTGAACTAGCGTCCGTATGGAGTTCTATGGGGACATGGGGGTCGAATATTGTGAGAACTGGTTTTGATGTGAGAATATGCACAATTTTCTTGTGAACGGCGCTATGTTCATCAGTCCAAACAATGGGGCCCTTTAGCTTAGTAAGAGGATATAGTGGACTAGCCAAAGTAGCAAAATTTGATATGAACCTTCTAAAGTAAGAAGCTAAGCCGAGAAACTGTCTCACCTGCGTTGCCGTTTTGGGAGTTGGTGCCTCTTTGAGCGCTTGGACCTTGCGAGGATTAGGCCTTACCTCACCTGCCATAATGACGTAGCCTAAATAATCAATCTCACGTTTCATAAATTTGCACTTACGTACATTGAAGGAAAATCCTGCTTCACAAAGCGCTGCGAGGACGCTGTCGAGACGGTTTAAGCCCTCACTGATATCTGCTGAAAAACAAAGTACATCGTCCATGTATGCAAGAGCGACAGAATCCTTCAACGATTTTAGCGCCTTGTTAATGCATCGTTGGTAGACAGATGCTGCATTCCGTAAACCAAACGGCATGGCCAAATATTCGTATTGGCCGTCCGGAGTAACGAAAGCTGTACGCTCAACAGAATCAGGCGCCACGTTTATTTGATGGTACCCTGATGCCATATCTAACGAAGAAAAGAAATGGGCACCACTCAGACGATCTACCTGTTCGTCGATCCTTGGTAGGGGGTAGTGTTCAGGGCGCGTATTAGCGTTCAGTTCTCTATAATCAACGCACATCCTGTCGGAGCCATCCTTTTTCTTAACCAGCAAGATGGGACTGGCGAAGGGTGATGAGCTTTCGCGAATTACACCAGCTTCCAGAAGAGTCTGTACTTTACCTTTGACAATATCTTTTTCAGCAGGTGACAACCGATATGGACGCCTCTGAACAGTCTTGCATGGGTCTATAAGATCAATTTTCAACTCACCTGTAGTCACGCGACGAGTAGGAACGCCATCTATGAAGAACTTGCCATACTTCTGTAATACAGCCACTAGTGCATCATAATCTTTACCTTTAAGATCAGTGTCCACATTCAAGTCAAGGTTGAAATCATCTACTGTTTGGCATATCTGAATATCTTTATGTAAAGAGAATTTAATACAATTGCTATTAATTTCAACGTGAACACCCTGTTCTAGGACATCTCTGCCTACAATTATTGGATCAGTTATAATATCATCTGGTATAATATGAAATAGTATTGTAAGTGGTATATCTTGAATTTGAACCGAACTTAGAACCTGTGTTGTGCATTTAATGTCCTCACCGCCAATTCCCGTTAAATAGACCGAATCATTGCGTATAGTACCAAGGAGTTTATTAACAATGCTATTTTTTACTAATGAGCAAGAAGAACCACTATCAAATAGGAACAAAATGACCTCACCAGTTGATGTTGACAGGGTACCTCTTGTCATCTGATGGTTGCAAAGCTGAACTTCCTTCCGGGTTGTATATTGTTCAGATCCAGACTTTTTTTTCCGGGCAGCTCGTACTAATGTGTCCGGGTTTCCCACAGACAAAGCAGGTAACAGACTTTTCTTTTTCAGTTAATCTTGGCTTGGTTTCTGCATTGCGTTTCTTGCGACACTCTTCTTGCTTGTGACCTTTATTTCCACAGTAATGACAAGTTCCACTGAACCGTGTTTCATTGAATCGAGGCTTTTTGTAAAAATCATTGGTTTTGGTTTCAGAAGTGTCATGGTCCTCACTGCGTCTCTTCAAGGAGATTCTATTTAAGACTCGGAAGAGCTGTGCTCTAGTAGTAATTGTATGTGAATTTAATTCTCTTCGTATAAAATTATCCCGCAGACAAAGTACAGAAATTATTAAACCCGTGGTAACTTCTTCATTAAAATCAACATTTGGTATTCGTTCAATGAGACCCCATAGTCGCATGGCAGCTTCACATGCTGTTTCTTTATTCCCTAACTGAAATCTTAAGATTTCATCGAAGTAATCTTGCATTAACATGGGACGTCCAAACTTGGCGAGTAGAACTTCCTTTATATTTGGCCATGTTATTTCTGACACTTGAAGTTTAGTTAAGCAAGAGGCAGCTCTTCCCTTCAGAGAATTCATTAGGGCAAGTAACAATTCAGGCCCACACAAATTTCTACTATTAACAATTATTTCCGTCATCCTGCACCAACCTTCAATATCTGCTTCAGAATCATCGGGATCAAACCTTATTAGTTTCATAGAAGAGTGACTAACCGGTGCTGTTTGTGTCACCGTTAACAGGCGCGATAAAAGAGTCTCCATGTTTCCAAGTAAATTGCCAGTGTTCCCTTCATTAGTAACTTCACTTAGCGTGGGTTGTTCTCTATGAATCTCACTAGCCTCCTCTGCATCTAGCCCTCTGCATCCCACTTCTGATAAAGGCGATTGGTTTTTATCAGAAGATGCCATCTTAAGCGTGCGTGGGTTTGCGGGCAAGGAGAATCAAGTAAATTAAAGTCTTTGTAGAAATACAAGTATCTAATCAAACTGTTATTACTTAATCACTGATACGACATTCCACCGGGCACGTGGGGTACTAATACACCGATAGAAAGTTCGACTATCACAAGCTATTCAGTCACCACCAACAATAATTAACAAACTCACAATTAGAGAAATACCACCAATCAATATTAGCTTCACGATCGATTTATCTGACATGCCTGTCAATACTTTCCCGCTCCCCAGTACCCGGTGTTACGTCAAATTGACAGCTGCCGTATTCGTACGGAAATCAAGTAAAAGAAGCGTCGTCGAACCAATTCTTTCGACGCGCCGTCAGATATTTAAATAAATAAATAAAAAAATAACTTTTGTGTTGTTTGGCCGATTTATGTCTTGACATTACTTTTATAGTACTTTAACATTCAATCGAAATAAAAAAAAATATGCATATTCCCTATTGTTAACGATCCGTGCATGGTACGCGACGGTGTTGGTAGTTGATGGAACGGTCTAGTGGGCAGTCTCATACTTTTCAATACAAAGAATATTGTTCGGCTTGTACTAAGTTCCAAGCACGGTCATGGTATGATACGGTGTAGTGGGCAAACTCCTTTTAAATATCGTATTAATGAGATAAATTATGAGTATTATACCTATATCAAATAAAATCCGACCCAAGAACATAAACAGACAAGTCACATACTCACACGAAGCAAATTAAATTATTCATAGGTAGCACAAATATTTAACTTTCATTTGCCGCTTTATTATATTAATGAAATACAAATACCGTTACGAATAAACTGTTATAAATATTTACTTGTACACCTTGTATAGTGAAATACAAATAAATAATTAGTGAAAATACAAGGAAATAAGCATTTTAAACAGCGTGCACCGATGCTAAAACAGCTGTTTTTTTTTTAATAACTTAAATTGAGATAATTAAAAAAAACACGAATGGTGAACATTTCATCGTCGGGTTACACCTTACACCTTGCATAATAGGCATGACGACAGTTTCAAAAAATTGCAAATCTATTTAGTCCGTCAGTTAGAGTATTGGAAATTAATGAACACGTATTTTTTGTTTTTGTAAATCAATGAATATTGACAAAGATAAAACGCATCAAAACTCGGGAGTGGGGGCTCGTGACGTCAGAACTAGCTAAAAATTATACCTAGGCGTGACGTATTGAGAATTTTAAAAGCGTCATATCTTCGTCAATTTTGATTTACGTAACAAAAGAAAAAACACGGGTCAAATATTTTCTGATAATCTAACTGACGGACTAATTAGTTTTTTTTTGTCGTCTCGCCTATTTGACAAAGGGAGGGATAGAAAAAGATTGCTTGTATGAACCAAATTCTACAATAACCGATTGGTTTACCAAGATTTTTCCTACGAATTTTTAAACTTTGCTTTACTTTTAACTTTTTTTTTTTTTTTGCTCTTCGTCATCTTTATCTACAGCCTTTTCCCAAATACGGTACCCCGTATTGAGACTGACGGTCAGACTTGAAGACTTATGTGGATATACTACCAAACACATACATCACACACACACACACAAATCACTTACACAAATACATTACACACACATCACACATACACATTTATGTAACTTTAAAGGAGAAAAATAATTCTGAAACGGGATTTTGCTGAAACCAATCACTCAGACAATATTATGGCAAAATTATTTTCTTGAAGGTTTTCTTGTATATAACTTGATTCATCGATTTACATATCAACAAGATGTTGTTCTATCACAGACTTTGTATATCCTTTGATACCAAACACGAAATTGTAATTTAACGTAAGCGCGAGACCGCATCATGAAATATTGCTTTGATTATTTGATATTACCCCTTTTAGGGAGAAAATTTCTACGTTATTACGATTTAATAAGGAGAATTTGCACTTTATCCTGCTTTTGTAGGGAAGTGGTATTTATTAGGAGTTGCCTCAGAAAACAATAGAAAAGGCTTCCATAATACAGCGCCTGCATGGCAGAAACAACAGCATTTTGAAGTTGATTGCTGCCAGACCGGACTGCCCCTTCTTGAGACACTGGGTGGGCGACAGTCGAAGGTCTAAATAAATAATAATTGTAAACACTAACAATACTAACCGAATTATTTAAGCACCATTGTTAGTAACTCTAAAATAATAACAAAACTAAGGACTGTAGTCTGAAATAGAGTTTAATTTTATTTAATTTTTAATATGTAATACCTAGCGTCCTAACCGTAAAGGTGAAGGAAATTATTGTAAGGAAACCCGATGTAGCAGAACTGAAAATTTGAAGACACGTGACATCTACCAACTAGCACTGGGTCCGATTGGCCCACTCCGTCTCAAAGAGGGAAGCCCTTTTGCCTAGAACTGTTTTCGTATCAAAAAGCCGCTAAGCTGAAGTCGGACTGGACTGGTCACGTCTACCGCAGGTCCAATGAACGCAACGATTGCTTTTCTCAAGATGTGGCCTTGGTAAAGACGTGGCTGTATGTAGCCATGTTTTTATGATGATCAAGTTTTTTTTAGGTTCAACATAAAATTAACCAACATGTTTGGATCCCAAAAGCCCCTTCTTCAAGCAGATTTTAGTACGACCATATTTCGCCAGTTGTGTTATTAGTCCCATGACTCCTCCAAGGGCAGTAAAATCCCTGTTTTGGGCTGCTACAAAAATCCTCATGGAAAAACCCACGAAAATATGTTCAACCAAGGGATCGTATACCAGACCCTAACAGCCAAGCTAGTGATTACTAGACATTTTGTCAAACGGTTCATTAAATTAATCGAAACATCCTACGCTCAGCAGCTTCTGACCACTCCAACCAACTCCCCAATAATAACATAACATCACGCCTGTAATCCCAAAAGGGTTAGCCAGAGGTCTACCTGACAGTACACCCACAGTTCGCCAGTTATGATTTATGTCCCATGTAATACGGTGTGAGCCTATTGCAACACACAAATCCAGACTCCGTAGCAAGTGGCAAGCCAGTCTACCACTCAATACTATAAAATCAAATTACCTTATCATTCAAAATCAACACATCGCCCACCCTACAAGTAGATCTTAGGCTACAGTCTGCCCCATTTTTAAACAGACAGTGAAAAATTACGGAACTCAGAATGATTGATGGGTAGGCTCGCACGTTTAAAAAACGATTCGGATGCTTAATTTTTCTGTCGTCAGATGTCGGTACTGTTCGTGATGGATCGAGTTTGACGAGAATGTAGTCCGACGTTCAACTGTTTCTGGCGAGTCGTAATGAGTCCTGCTTTGTTTAATATTCTTTGTGAGCTTGATGTAGTCACTGATTGGTTAATGTTCTGTCGAATGACGCGATAGGTTTTGTGATTGGCGTTAATCTTTTGTAGCAGTGACGACGTACCGTTTTTCGACAGCATGTAAAACCAAGTCAGAGACCAAGTGGCATATAACCCTGACACCAGGTTAGGCACTAACCACATGATAAGAAACAGTGAAGAAATATCACAGTTTAAAAATTGGTTCCAATTTTAAAATTTCGTTATTTTTTTAACTTTCATACAAAAATAGGTCGGTTACCTAGACCAGAATAAGGTCCATTTTAAAAGAACATTTCTTATGTAGGGTTAATATTTACTTTTCGACCATATTTATTGCTGATGTCACGTTGTCTCAGCTTTCAGTTGTCTTTAATTGGCACCAACATACCATCAGGTGGACTTGGCATAGCTTACTTACCGGGCACATTTCCAAAAATGAAAATTAGCTTCCCAAAAACCTGATTAACACTTTGCCAAGTAACCACGCATGCATATGACTGATGATACTGCATTTATGATGGAATGAGTCTGTATATCATAGCATAATCAGCGTTCACCGACTTGTTGACTGCTTTTTTGGTTTAATGGTCGCATTCGCGAGTGCTGAGCACAAGTTCCTGGAAACCCAACACCAATATATACATATATATATATATATATATATATATATATATACACCAATATTGGTGTTGGGTTTTTTCCGTCAGGAATTTTTCAGTAGCAGCCATGGAGTTTAGAATTGTGCCCGGTTGATTGCAATTGGCCCGCCCCTATAACATGGGACTTAAATAAAACTGGCAAAATGTGGTTATACTATTAGGTACACTTCTGCCTAACCCTTTGGGGATTACAGGCGTGATGTTATGTTTTGTTAGCCTTAAATCGAGAAAAGTCTACAAAAAGCCTTTTATTTCGAATGTTTGGTTCTAGTAAATGCTGGATTCTTCACGATTGATCCCTCTACCGTTTTGAGAGCGTTGGTGATTAAAAAAATCACACTGAATAATGCACCACGTACCGCAAGGGCTGGTTTGAGGAGGGAAGAAAAAAGAGCTCATGGATGGAATTGGGGGAGGCCTTTGCCCTTAGTCCTAATAATTTGTAACCAAAATGTATTTTCTTGTTTTTATGTATATTCATGCTGTACCTATCGAGATGAAATTGTAGCTTTTATACTGTAGTATATAAGCTACAATTTCATCTAAGAAATGAATTAATTACTGTTACTGGTGTATAACCGTTGTTATAAATAAATAAATAGGACAGCACAGGCTAACAAGAAAAAAAAAAACCGGCCATGTGCGAGTGGGACACCGAGGGTTCTGTATAATCTTGAAGGTATTTTGTTATTAAACTACAATCATATTTACGGTTTTCAGATTTTTCCCTTTTCTTTTTACTTTTGTGCTGTAAGGCATTGCTTTTCGCCAAATTTTATGATTCTAGGTCAACGGGAACTACCATATAGGTTTTACCAACCCTATAGGGTACTTCCGGTTGTCCTAGAATTGTCAATTTTGGTTAAAAGCAAGGTCTTACAGCAAACGTAAAGGAAAAATAACGAAAAATAAAAAAAAAATTGAAAATTAAGGTAAATTTTGGTACTTACAAGTTTTTGCGAAAATCTAAATTTGCCCATATCTTTTTATCGTATTGACTCAGGACCTTGATTTTTATACACCTATTAGGGACTATAGACCTCAGTATCTGGTATAAATTTCAACTTGCTAGGTCCACCCGTTCTTGAGAAAATCGGTGGTGACACACGGACAGACGGACAAGAGAGTGATCTTATAAGGATTCCTTTAGTTACCTTTTGAGGTACGGAACCCTAAAAATGCACCTGGCAGACTTCGAACCTACAACCAGCAATTCAAAAGTCGAGTTCTTTTCCACTGGACTACCCCTGCTAACAAGATTGATGATCCTGCATTTCTGACGTAATGAGTCCGTATATCATAGCTACTGTATGATTTGATGTTATGGGTCTCAGTAATGCAATGAATTACCATTTTTGGTCACGAATAACCCAGTTGACATATTTGTGAGTCATGTAATTTATGGTAGGTAAAGTTGACATATTTTTGTAAGTTATAAAATGTTTGGTTGGTGGATAACCTTTTGTCGTCAACAAAATACGAAAAAATTAAATAGCTGTCTCTAATAAGTAAAATAAATAAATATCGCTGGACAATACACACAGCGCCACCTAGTGCCACACTAAGCAACGAAGCTTGTGTCGTGGACACCAGATAGTTGATATACTACACAGATACATTTTTGTTTGTAAATTTATACTTATTATACATATAAACACCCATGACTCGGATAGAAATGTCCATGCTCATCACACAAACATTTGATCCTACCAGGATTCGAACCCGGGACCCTAAGAACGCAAGGCAGCCTCACTACCACTGCGCCATTAGGGTCGTCAAGTAAAAGTTATGTTAACTCTTAAAAAATAAATGTTATTTATTTATTAAACTTTATGCACAAGTAAAACTGTACAACGGCGGACTTTATGCCTTGGGAATTTACTACCAGTATAGCTTAGGATGATGCAGAAACAATACACAGTATTATTGCACCATAACAGAAAAAAAAAACTAGAAAGTGTTTAACTAAAACATAAATCAAATCATAAATCTTCTTTGTTGTGAATTAGATGTACAATTTCATGTCGAAAAATCGTGTAGGAAAATCAAGGAACAAAAGTCGTCAAAACATTTTGATTTTCGATTGTGTGACAATTAAACAACTGATTTATTTGTTTATTGTAAGTACGTTGGTGTTTTTATCTGCTCTTTTTAATTTTCTGAGACTATAATACTATAGCCTAGAAGTCGCAAGACTGCCGAACATGAGGTCCTGGGTTTGATTCCCATGTCGGTCAAAGACTCACAAGTGTTACTCGGTTTTTGCATCCGGAATTTCTCAGTTCCAGTCACGGAGTCTGGATTTGTGCCCAGTTGATGGCTATCTATGGCACTATTACATGGGACTTAAGCATAACTGGTGAAAATAGGGGTGTACTATTATGTGCACCTCTGCTTAAGAGCCTATACTACCTCAAATTAGCAACTCTATATTTGGTAGTTCAAACTTCTTTTGAAATACTGTTAGAATTAAGTTCTAATCAGCTTGCACTACAAAGTGGTTGTTACGTCAGTCACTGCGGGCCGAATAGTGCGAAATTTGTGGTTTTCTGCGTTTTACAAAAAATTTATTGATTGGACTAAAAAAATAAATAATATAAGACCTGCTTTATAGTGAGTTCAGTTAGTATAAAAAGTTTCATGATCTAATTTGAAGTATTTTATGATTGCCAGCGGTTTATTATTCAGTTTAGAGGTAACTTTGGGATTTTTTTCTATCGAGAAAATTTTATGGGTTCGTGTTTTCGCCAAATATAGGACAGAAACATTAATCCTCAACTTTACCATATGCTGCAGTATTTTAGGCGTAACGGAGGATCATGCTAAGCCATTTGAGGTAGTATAGGCCCTTAACAATTTGAGGATGTCATCATCGTCATTAGCCTATTAATATTCCCACTGCTGGGACACAGGCCTCCTCTCTATGAGAGGGAATGGGCTATAATCCACCACGCGGGCCCATTGCGGATTGGTAGATGTCAGATGTCTCCGATTTTTTTTGTTCTAGGACATGCCGGTTTCCTCAATGTTTTCCTTCACCGTTGTACACCGACGTAAAATACTATATTCTTTAACATATTTTAGACCAAGCTTGATCAGAACAAATCCAACGAATATGAATTTGTTTAAATCACTTGTATCTGAAAACGCAGCAAACTGTCTCAATTAAATACCTACATACATTGTATGATGCGTCAAAAAATGAACATCCTCTTAATTTTAGCTCCACAATATTCAAATACACACGGCTCCCTCATTTCCACCTAATTAAAACACCAGACACCTCTCAAAGAAGCCAAAATCACGACATGTAAATAATTTTCCATACTGCCTGTTAAAATTCAGGAGTAGATTTCTAATATATTCCGCGCCGTAAATAAAACGGTCATGCTACCCCGAAACCTATTTGGAGTGAGTCCAAATATGTATAAATATTGTCCGATGTACGCTAAATAGCAGGATATAAGCGTGGTGTTTTATCTTATAGCGTGTTGGGCACTTTTGATATTTGTGGTATGGTTTGCAACCAATATTTGCGAGTGTTGGCTTTGAGTTATTAGTTTGAATTAGTGAATGATTTTGAGAGAATTTAACGTCAGTAATCGCCTTATATGAATAGATAGCTGGCTGTTCTTTAAAATTAGGTGTACTTACCATTTCAAAATATATATATTTATATAAATGTTCTAACGTTTTTTCAGTAGATACATGCGTGTTAAGGCCGCAAATCATATTTTGTTTAACATAGGTATAGCCCGACACTGGCCGGTGAATTGAATAAAAAAGTAGGAAAATTTGGATATTGCAGGCTACCCTGGCGCTTCTGCCTTAAAAACAGTTCTTTCATATCTGAGCTACGACGTCACAGACATACAATAGCTTCAAACTTTGCTTCATATTCCTATTATTGATTCAATGCAGAGGCTATAAAACTCGCCAATCAAAATGTCAAATGTATTATGGCATAATGTATAAATGACATAAACGCATTTGTATAGCTATTTACAACCAAGTTTTAAATAAAAAAAATCATTTTATACCTCTTTTAGTCTTAAATAACATTTGTCAGTAGCAGCCACGAAGTCTGGATTTGTGCCTGGCAATAGGCTCACCCTTGTAAAATGGGACTTAAAACGTAACTGGCGAAATGTAGGTGCACTATTAGGTACACCTCTGCCTAATCCTTTGGGGATAACAGGCGTGATTTTATGTTATGTTAGCCTTAAATCGAGAAACGTCTATTAAAAGCCTTTTATTTACCAAAATAAGTGTAAAATAGAGTTGTAAAATATTCAAATCGAGAATATTTTACAACTCGGTCACTAACCACGTCGACCTACTGGGAACAAGCTTGCTTGCATAATAGGCATGACGACAGTATCAAAAAATTGTAAATCTATTTAGTCCGTCAGAGTATTGGAAATTAATGGACACGTATTTTTTGTTTTTGTAAATCAATGAATATTGACAAAGATAAAACGCATCGAAACTCGGGAGTGGGGGCTCGTGACGTCAGAACTAGCTAAAAATTATACCTAGGCGTGACGTATTGAGAATTTTAAAAGCGTCATATCTTCGTCAATTTTGATTTACGTAACAAAAGAAAAAACACGGGTCAAATATTTTCTGATAATCTAACTGACGGACTAATTAGTTTTTTTTTGTCGTCTCGCCTATTAGGAATCGAATCGAATTCCGTTTATTGCGTGAACATTACACAATAAGGTGTTTGACAATACCTGTAAATTGTGTTTTTAATTCAAATTATTTATTTATTCAAATTTAGAATTCGCACGAAAAATACAAGTTAAATCTTAAAAATAATGTTGGTATAACAGAGTTCGATGCCTGTACTAGGTTAAACCTGTATCACATGCGGCATGTTTCTAATAAATATGACAGTCGTTACAGGTAGTCAGGGACCCGAAAGTGTGACAACCAGTTTTACCAAGGGTTTTCGTATTGTTAGCAGTTGCTGCTAACAAGTTCAGCTGCATCCGGTTAGACTGGAACTCGACCTTAACATAGTTGAGAAAAGGCTAGGCAGATAATGATAGTCCAGTTGATTATGAAAGATTATGCCACCCATTTTATATTTTTCTGATTGACTGGTTGAACTCAGGAATTAAGCATACCTATCCTCAAAGTCATAGATTTTGCATTATTAATGTCTTGCTAAGTGTAAAAACCGTTCGTGCTCGTAACTTGTTTCCTCATAACAAGATCACACAGCCTTCTAATCTTAACTAAAGTCCCCTTAAACCTTTCCGTATCCCTTCTCAAATTATTTCTCTTAGGATTGCAAAGTTCGGATATCATCCTTCTACATGCAATCGAAATTTTACCATAACCGGGATAAAGGAAGTTTCCGTGCCCCTGCATTAATGAGGGGCAATATCTTTGAGCGGAGTGGGTATCGTGTGATGAGATGGGAGTGATATTCGTTTTCTTGAGCACCTAGTTTTGTTTGGAACGTATTTTATAATCAATCTCGTCAAAATATTTACAGAAGAGAAGAGATAGAGATTTTGGATTTTTGAATCTCAAGGTGGAAATCTAAAACCTTGAAGTTCTTCTTAGCGAGCCAGGGCGAGTCGGCTACGATTTTAAGATTTTAGATTCATTAGAATAAAATGTAACGTACTGACCATGAGGTTCAATTCCCAAGCCGGGAAAAGTGTTATTGTGTTTTTCCATCAGGAATTTCTCAGCAGTAGTCACGGGGTCTGGACTTGTCCCCGGTCGATGGCGAAATGTGGGTGCTTCTGGGAAAACAGGCATGAAAATTTGTTTTTATGCTACAACGAAACGTCACTAAAACTTACCAATCTAACATTGGCGCTTTTGTCCCATGCCCATGCAAAAGCGTGAAGTAGCTTAAAAACACTACATAAAATAAAATGCAGTCAATAGTATTACGCAAACAGCCTAGATTTATCTTCTCACAAGAATCATTCTTTCAAATAACCTAAGATCAAAAACAGCTGATCCAAACAATATTTTCTTTTATTCCACCAAAATCCATCTTGGCCCAAAGTCTTATTACGAAAGAAAGGAAAAAGAATCTCACCCAAACACACTCGAATCTCACTTGCGTGAGATTTCCCTCATCACACGCAAACAGCGAGAAAACTATCTTGTCTAAACAATCAATATTTCATGACGTAAGATTCTGTCTGAGGAGTTTTTGTTCTGTCCAACATGTAAGGAGAAAAATATTTTTTTTTCTTTCACCCTTTGTGCGAACATCATGAATAAATTCTCGAGATTCCTTAAGAGCGGCTTACCCGATCCGTTCCAATAACGTTTTGTGTATCCAACGAGCTAAGATGTGGATAGAAAATTTATGACTATGGCGCTATGTTATTTGGATTTTTTTCTTGGGATTCCTTTTTGGGAGACGGGAATTGAGATTTGTGTGTAGAGGTATTTAATTATTCTGATTGATGGGCTGTGTGAAGGATGATATGGCTTAATAGGAGGTGACTGCTGACACGTAATAGAGAAGTATGGAAGAACAACACATGCTGCGCCGGCCCAAATAAATTGGGAGATGGGCAGGAGAACGATATTGATGATTTAAAACATGTTGGTAGGAGGAGAAACTACAGAACGCCATATAATACGGTCCTTGGCTAAAATAATCCATTTTTTTTTTAAATATGCTGTCATAGAAATGAAGAATATTATGTTGGTACTCAAAAATCAGCCATTTATCTTTTTGCTCTGTCATGTAGTTTTATTGAAAATTCTTACAAAACCAGTTTAACAGCGTAAAAACTAAAGCTAGAAACGATAAAGACGAAATATGTTTCAACTAAAGCAAAACTCCTGCAAAATATAATTTAAAAAAATAGTTTTCCTCTTAAACTTAACCAAAGTCTTGTTGACAGCTGAACAATAGTAAGTGATTTGCAGTAGTGACTTATTGGGCTTAAAAATACCATACAAATATTAATACAAAACAACAAAGTGGAACATTAATAGAAGCTATTTATTATACCCCGACTTTAATATAAAACTTAGTCTGCAACATAAAGTCAAGTGTAAACAATAACAAGCAAAAAAGGCTTAACTTTCCATATTCGTAAATTACACCATGCACTCTTTTGCTATCGCTTTTTTTTCCTTATTTTTCATTATATGTTGCTAGGAGTATAGCGGGTAAAAAAGAAACAGTCAAGTGCGCGCTGGTTCGGTAGTTCGAGTTTATAAAATAACATTTAACGATTGAATTTGTGAATTACGTACTCCGTGTTCATTTAAAAAAATCTGCTCTAAATCTGTCTTCCTCCGGGTTAAGGCTGTGTGTTGACGATTCAGTGAGACGAGTCAGTCAGTGAATGAGTGCGATTTTAATGTATTATATACCAAAGTGTTCCTAGCGTTTACATTAAAAAAAATTGAAATATTAATATCAAAAATCATCAAGAAGTTTATAAGTACTGAGCAAATAAATACAGATAAACGATTTCATTTTATACATTGTAAGGTAGATCTAAAACGAACCTAGTCGTTAGATCGTTACAGGTAGTCAGTGGCCCGAAAGTTTGACAACCAGTCTTACCAAGGGGTATCGTATAACCCAGGACTAACTGGGTTGTGGAGGTCAGATAGGCAGTCACTCTATGTAAAATACTGATATTCAGCTGCATCCGGTTAAACTAGTAGCCGACCCCAAAATTGTTGGTTTTTAAAAGAGTTCGTTTGAATTTTTGGTGTGGAACCCGAAAAAAAAAATTGAATTATAAAGCAAGATGGAAGCTCAACGATTTTCTTTTGTTTATTAGCCGGATCTTTCCGGGTCTTGGTGTAATAGAGAAAATACGAAACGTATCTCCTTCGTTTCTTATTAACCAATTTGTTGAAGTTGATTGAAATGAATGAATGGCAGATGTGAGTGGAAATGTCGGCAGGGGATGCCCTTGAAGGATAAACACTGACCTTATTTGTGATGTTCTTCAGAAAAGTGCGTAGTACTGGCAACTGGCGTGAAGATATGACCAGATGTATAAACGAGTTCAAGTAATAGGAGTTTGTAAAGATCGTAGTCGGTGGCATTTTGTAGTTTCTGCTTACCCCTATAGGAAAGACGTGAGTTGATTGCAATGTAGTATGTTTTTTTTTTTGAACTGGCAAACAAACTCGAACTCTAAATCCTAACTAATATTGTAAATGCGAAAGTATGTTTGTTTATTTGTTACCTCTTCACGCCTAAACCAGTTATCCAAATATATAAATATAAATATTCATCCCGGAAAAAAGTATTGTTCCCGAGAGGAAAACAACAATTACGTTCTTATGATAAAAGATGGCACCTCGTGTCTTTCGAATCATGATTGAATTATATTATTACAACCAGAGTACAACCCGAATTTACCGTGAAATTCTAACTTAACGCGAGCCAAGCCGCTGGCTAAGGCTAGTTCATAAATATATTTTAATCATTTAAATTATCGCTAAAGTAGGGTTACTTTAGCGATAAGTGAAAAGCAATTTAAAAGCAAGTTAAGTAGATCTAAATATCTTAAGAGAAGTCCTTGAATAAGTCTAGCAAAACTTTTTAGCGCTAGTGCTTAAAATTCATAAGAAACCAGATAAAACGATCGCGATAAAACCTCTTACTTTATGAAAATATTTAAATTGTTAAGTATAAACTGTACAGGGGTCAAAATTCTACATAATTAAATTAGAATTTGCATGATAAAAAAATCTTCCGTTACATATTTTTCAATTTAACAACGATTGGTATCTAAATATTTTAACATAATTGTGTCGTGATTTTTCCACCTAGTAGGTAAATAAACTAATATGCACATCTTAGATAACGCACCAGGGCCTCTGATTTTTCGGATTCATGTGCGTATTGTATAAATGATAGCGTGACGATTGACAGGGGAGAGTGGAATAAAAAAACATGTTGCGCCGACCCTAAATAAGATAGGAAAAGGAAGATGATGATGATGTGCTTATTATATGATGATCACTAGCTTCGGTGAAGAAAAACATCGTGAGAAAACTAAACATGCCTGAGAGATATTTCTCGACGGCATGTAAAGCTAAGTCAGAGGCCCATGGGCGGTATAAAAACTCTCACACCAGCACCCCTAGCCAAGTTGACAATCTACAATCGTTAACGCTAGTAGAAAATGAATGGGAATGACATCATCTCAACGTTAAATTACGTGATCAACACAAACAAATAGAAAATTCGTAGACAAGTTTACATCGTACAAAATGATAGAAGAAGCTAAACTATTTGGTAGGAACGCTCACCATAGACTAAAGTGTAGGTTTTTTCTACAGACATTAGAGAACGAGCGATCGACTCAGTCGTGTTAACTTGGCTACCAATTTAGCGCTTTCTACAATCGCTTACGCCGAGGCGTTTACGATTGTAGAAAGAGAATCGATACGAAACGTTTGTAACTTGGCTAGGCCTGCTGGTAATACAATAACCACACGTACAAGATCTTAGATTCTAATCCAACAGACGATCTGTTTGCGGATGGATGGATGAAAATTTTACTTGTATGTCAGCATTAGCTTAATTTTGTTTTACTTTGTTTTTTTGTATATTTTAATGTATACTGTAATTGGTTTTAACCGTTGTAATTAAATAAATGATAATAATCAAAAAAGAAAAGAAAATACTGTCTTAGGTAGTCGTATTTGTAATCTTTCCATACAACAAAAAAAAAACTAGACGCAACAGCTGCCGTCCATGGAACTTGAAACGAAACAAAAGAAGAACTCGGTCATGTAGGTAGTTGCAGCAATCGACTCACTAGTTTGTTAACGTAGTTTCTTTTTCTTTAGTCCAGAGTGTTTTCAAACCTAGGTCAGGGATTTGAAGCTACGAACAGTTTCGACTGAAAGCTGCGACTTTCACTTTTTTTCTGGTAATTTCGATTTCAATGCAAGAAGATAATTGAATTGCAAGCTACGTTTCATTTTACACTATTAAATGTGGCGATTAGGCATTGATTTTGGTATATTTGAAGATGATTGTGTGTCCAAAATAAACTAATTTTGGTCGATAGACCATGTCAATAGACAACATCACATTCAATAAGGGGTAGCAACGACGGATTTTTATTCACCATAGTAAACCACAAATCAATATTTGTTTATCGATTAAAAAGTCTGACTAAAAGTTAAAAACATACAAAAATTATAAAATTTTTCAACACCTTATTAAAAAGGGAAATCTTTTATAAATATACCACAAAAAAAAATCCGTTGTTTTAACCAAACGCAGCGTATTGACAACTCGGGGTTATTGCCCGCCGCCATCGTAAAGTTTTACTGTCAGCATTCCCTCTATTGTTAAAACTAGCTACATTTTACACACCATTATAGTGGTGGTTTTAGATTTATTTGTGTGTTAAACCACTTGGTGAACGCTGCGTTACTTTTTAGCACTGATTTCTGGATAGTTGAAATTAATAAAATTACTTAAGTGTGCCCAAATATGTATTGGCAGATCAGCATTTGCCTAGCCTTTCCCTAACTATGTTGGAATCGGCTTCCAGTCTAACTGGATACGGATACCAGTAATTTACAGGGAGTGACTGCCTATCTGGACCTCCCTATCCCAGTAAGTACTAGGTAATACAATACCCCTTGGAAGGACTGGTCATCAGACTATCGGGCCACTACCTGTCACTACTTACTTACCAATACAAACCTGTATTAAGACTATGATTTAATAAAAAAAAACGACTGTCAAAGATCACACATTACAACAGTAGACACTAAGAAAGTACTATCAGTACTTTTACGATTAATCCTCACGAGGCACCATAAAGGTTGATTGGATTCAAACAGCGCACACACACAGTATTTTATGATCATCGGTGCTTAATTAAAAGGCCAGCTTTCTCGACAACCGTGAAGGTGTATTCTGAATTTAATTTCTGTCTAAACTGAGCCACACGTCTTTTTCTTTATTGCGAAGACTAAAACACAAAATTCCACAAGATCTTACCGGACAATATTAACATTATGCTTTCAAGTGAGAGGTTGTGTCATAGGACTCATACCAAGCAACCCATCTAACACGCCATAGAAATTACTTACTGTCCTAATGAATAGTGACAAATTCTCGAGAAAAGAAACAAAAAGAAAAAAAAATTGTGTGGTTAGTACCTAACCTGTTGTCAGAGTTTTTATGCCACCCATAGGCCTTTGAATTGGCTTTAAATAAATTAAATAAATAAAATAAAAATTCACTTAATTCAGATAACATGATCCATACAGTGAAATTAAAAATTAGTATTCAAAAATAAAATAAATTACCACAAAAACAATGAAATTCAAAAATAAATTACATCAATTAAATAATCAGTTAATAAAATAATCAGAATCAAAATAAGATAAATTTAAAATTCATTCAAAATTAAAATAAGATAAATAAAACATTCAAATTTAAAATACAATAAAATGAAAATTAAAAGCTTAAATTTAAAGCTTTACATGCTGTCGAGAAATATCTCTCAGGCATGTTGGTCTCTTCCAACGAAGCAAGAGATAATTATAATACGCACTGGAATCCGCAAGATAGGAGGCATTGTCTTGGGTTTGAACTCGAGACCTGTGACTTAGCAGTCCGACGGTCACACCACAAGGCTATCACTACTCATAACTCACACGTGAAAAGGCTATCTATACTTTAAAATATTTGTCTGCACATCAACATTTTCTCTTCACAAAAGCCACGTTTCAAATAGCAGCTCAAATAAATAAAGGGGTCGCCACTCCAGTGAAAAATATCAACAAAAGCATATAGCATGAAAAAATCTCATAACTGATGTAGGATATTTTTATTTTCTTCAACACGAAAATAGATGCTACGAGCTAGACGAGTCTTGCTTACATTTACGTGTGTTTTCGTATCAAAGCAGTGTTTGGACTTATATTATATAATAATAATAATAAATAGTTTATTGGTAGAACAAGTTTAGGTTTTAACAAAATGTTGTGATTGGATCCTCCTTTTAGGCAGATAGTGCCTGTGTTAGGAGAGCCCGCTCTTCCATAGCAGGTCGTATTATACAAAAAGCACAGCGTATTATTATTATAAGACTACTTAAATTAGGATTAAGGTTAACTGACATTAAATCAAATGTGTGTATGAGTGGGTGTAAGTTTCTGGGTGAGTATATGTGAGTGAGAGAGAGAGAGTGAGCGTGAGTGTGTGTACCTATGTGTATGTGTCAAGGTTTCAGCAGTGTTTCGGTATCATTGTAGGTGAGCGTTTGTATCCATTCCATTATTATTTTTTACATTATATTCCATAGTAATGCTTTATTTGCTGAGTGAATGAAGCTTAAAATTATGGATGTCTGTGTCTCAGTTAGATAGAAGAGTAACTACTCGTAATAGTACACCTACATTCCGTCAATTATGTATGAGCCCCACATTATAGGGGGCGAGTCTATTGCTATCAACCGGGCACAAATCCAGACTCGGTGGCTGCTACAGATTCCTGGTAATTAAAAAAAAAAAACAAAAACACTTTGTCCGACCCGGGAGTCGAACCCAAGACTCAGCAGTCGCGCTTACGACCACTAGATAACGAGGTCATCAATTAACAGAAATAATAGTACATTATGGTACCAGTGTGTAATGTTGGTGATTACCGCTGAGGCGCCATTGAGACCCGAGCCGTTAGACGAAGGTCTTAAGAGAGCCGAGGACGGTAATCATCAATACACACGTGTATCATACGACGTTTTTCAACACACTTGCGAAGAAAATAATACTAAAAAATCATTAAAGATTCGAAACTTTTTTAAGAACAAAGCAACTCAACGATACAATAAAAAACCCTATAACTCACTTGTGAATAATAGCAATGAAAAAGTCACAGTTTCATTACCGGTATCATTATGTGCCTAATTGCAGTGAAATTAGAGCCATTTTATAAGCAAGTGTGTTGAAAAAACATTTTCCATCTAAGAGGCGAGTAATTCTTGCAATGTTAATGTCTTACAGTCTTTACTACACTGGGATACCTACAATAACAGATGATGTGATTTCAGCAAATGTCAGATTAATGATCTAGGCCCAAAGTATAACGTAAATGTTCCATTAATTAACCTGAAAAACAAACCAGATATAACTAGGCTTAGCAATTAGCAGACAATTAATCATCGAAATCTATTGTGTGGTTAGTTTTTGTCACTATCATTAGTTACCATTTTGGAAGATTATTTATTTAGCAGTAGACTTGACCTGGAAGCAGGTACTACTTCTGCTTCTAGTGGTAACGGCTTCAACTTAGGTGGAAACGCCAGACGCCGTCACCTCCTTCTGCGAAGCAGTAATGCTAGAGAAGAAGGTGGCGGAACGTCAGAGGGAGAGAACCTCATGTCCCGGCGCGGGCCGTGGAAGGTGGGCTATGGCCCTAGCTCGCCGTCCGTCCGTCTCATGACGACAGGCCGTGTTGACGGCACGTTCGTGTTCCACGCGCGCCTCAAAGAGAGTCAGCAAAAAGGAAGGGGTCGATGCCTGCCGGGGCTGCAGGACTGTTCGAAAGAGATACCGTGGCCCCGGAATACAAAGGGCGATGAAAGAACATGGATGGGTTTTAGTCAGTAAAAGTCTGACACTCCCTCCTGCTCCGCCCAGAGCGGGAGGAGTCATTTGATCCGAAAAAAAAAAAAGGTGGAAACGCCAAGGTAGCCCGCGAAATTTAAATTTACTAACGTTTTTTACAATTTTGAAGTCAGTGTCTAATTATAAAAGATGGAAGGGACAAAATGTTCAACATACGACATGTTGAACTAAATATGACGTATATTCACGACCGTAACACCCATTGAATATGTGGTAACCATTTAAGCTTTGGTGTTCCTTCCATCTGCACTAATATTACAGGGTGTAAACAACCTCATCACGAAGCCTTCAACCAAGCATTCTGTACATCAAACTAAGTAACTTTACGCAAAAATTATTGCTGGGAAACCACTTTTTTTTTTGGGGTGAAAAATCATGTTTTGTGTTAGAACTCAATGTAACGTACTCAAAACATTGTGCTGATGGATTGATTGAATAGTACGGGGGTCGTGGAGGTGTTTAAAGTAACTTGTATTTAAAAAAAAGTTGTGAAAAAGTTGGAACTTTGACCCCCAATATCTCCGTAACTAGAAGGTTCCCAGGTATGGTGTAGAACAAAAAAAAATTATGGCAATGACGGGGAGTGCCTTTCGGCTTCGTTAAGAGGTTTTTAAAAACCACAGCCTTTATAAAGAGGAAAGATTTGTATTTTCGTATGTAACGAATAAACTTGAAAACTACTGGACTAATAAAAAAATATCTTTCATTGTTAGAAAGCTACATCTTTACCGAGTAAAATAGGCTATAAATTATATTGATATCATGCCAATAAGCCGAGCTATCGCAATTTTTGCGGACGAAGTCGAAAGTGCTAGTCTTATATAATTAAATCATAACTTTTTAACTGCTCGTATACTAGGGCCGCCATCCACCACGCGTGTAGCTGTAGACTAGTGCTAAAATCTAAACGAATTAACGTGTCTCTTAATCTTTACGCTTCAGGCCCCAGTAAACAATATGACAAGCAATAAACTTACCCCTACTCACTTTAATAAAACTCCCCCACACAAAGTAACCAGTTTCCTTATAACTAAAAGTGTTTACCGCAGAAACTATCAAAACTTTCCACCTTCCGCCTTCCATACAAACTATGAGATAAACTCGTTTTCTTAAGAATAGAACATAAAACAATATTCCCCGATGGGAATTACCATCGTTTCCACAGGATGTCCGCGTCTAACGATGTTAGGGTTCCGTGGTTGTCTGATTGGAACCTTTTATTTCTCTTCTTTCTTCTTTGTGTGGTTAGTGCCTAACCTGGTGTCTGAGTTTTCATGCCGCAATGGTAAGACACGCTTAAAAAACAAACGAACCGCACAAAATTGCATTTTCGAAACAAAAAAACACTTAGAAACTCTGCACTTCGAAAACAAAAATAGACGTTACTTAGACGCGGAAGCCTTAAAATATTCACTGAGGTAGAGCACTTGACCAATTTTTTGTTTGCCCACCGTACAAACCCACAAAGAGAATCCGGGAGACACATTAAAACTTGTACTGTGACGATTTTAAAAGACTGTTTTAATGGTCTAAAGAAAGTTGAGACCACTTTTCGAAGCAGTGAACTTACTAATTGAAAAGTTCTGAGATTAGAGGCCAAAGCTGCTTCGGATTACGTTGCTGGGATAATATTTCGTAAAGGGCAGAGAATTTTGATGGAGTGTCAGAAATTTTAATGTAATGGTTATATTCTGTCAGAAGTTGTTGTAATCAGATTAGGTGGTTGGCAACATCGATTTATGTAAAATTTAATAAGACAAGTATTAAATTTTAAGCAAAATACATATTTAGTTTTAATTCAGCACTTCATTCGCTAAAATACTTTTGAGTATAGGTTTGGTTTGGTAATTATTATTGCTTTTCCTGCATGTGCATTTTTATCGAGCGGGGAGAACGATGTTCAATCCTGCATTCAGTCCTGTATCTTTTTTCGCAAAATTAAAACAACATATTTTGCATAACATTAAATGTCATGGATTTTCACAAAATAACTTTTCATTCTATAAGAGAAAAAATATTGTTATGGCTGAATACTAAAATAAGATTTATTATTTGTACGGATAGGATTTAAGGGTGAACAAATAGTCTTTATGCAGTTCGAAACTAATCTTATAATATTTTATTCGACATAAAACATTTTCACTCGTCAACGTTGTATTGGAAACTGCCCCTTATCCCATCTCTCTCACTTGCTCTCTCTTTCATACACATGACCCATCTTTCCTGTACGTTCCAATAGGCGAGACGACGAAAAAAATCTAACTAGTCCGTCAGTTAGAATAACAAAAAATATTTGATCCGTGTTTTTTCTTTTGTTACGTAAACCAAAATTGACAAAGATATGACGCTTTTCAAATGCTCAATATGTCACGCCTTGTTATAAATTTTAGCTAGTTCTGACGTCACGAGCCCCCACTCCCGAGTTTTGATGCGTTTTATCTTTGTCAATATTCATTGATTTACAAAAACAAAAAATACGTGTTCATTAATTTCCAATACTCTAACTGACGGACTAAATAGATTGGCAATTTTTTGATACGGTCGTCATGCCTAGTCCCACATACATACTGTATAAAAAAAAATCATGATAATCTAGTCTCAATACAGACATTAAGGTCATATTATAAAAACATTACATTCCGTTATGACGTATATGTTAAGCCTTAGAAACTTGGCAGTATTATTTAAATTTATTCCTCTCCCAGGTTTGACCTGCGACTTCGTTCGCGTAGCGGTCAGAAATTATCCCACAGGACGGCTTTGCCCCGCGACTTCGATCGCGTGGCGGTCGGAAATTGTCCCATTAAGGTGTCCTACAAGGGGGTAAAAATCATCCTTCAATCTAAGCCAGGTCATCATTATCGGTACTTTTTACTAACTTTCACATTTTTGTAAAAATAATTTTTATTTTCTTCCCATCCAAGTTTGTTGCTATCAGTCTGATTGTGATTGAGTACTCTTTAATGTGCTCCAATTTTTATTCTTGATTTTAAGGGAATAAGTTTTTGTTATTCTAGGCGTATCCTTGGGTGTCTGTAGGATACTAATAAAGATCTATTGTGTCTACTCTCTAGTATCAAGGTCTTTCGTTATTTTTCTTTTGAACTATCTGCCGCCTACTTGTTTTTCACAAAAGTATATAAACTACCTACCTTTTCTACACCTACTCAAGGATTTTTTTCCTCAGATTCTTAGTAACTGACTTGTTGTCAAAATAAAAAACAAAGCATTTATTTCAAGTAAGCCAGTTACAAACACTTTTGAACTGTTGAAACAAAGAAGAAAATTAAATGTAGCTACAGTCCCAGTCACAAGACATAAAAACTGTGAAAGTACTGTAGTTGCCCATTCCCTAGCGTAGATCTCCATGGAGAAGAACAGGCAAGAAACATTGTTTAAATTTAATAATAATTAACATGGCTTATACACAACATCTGTAGTCCCCGAAGAGTAAGGCATTTTCCCTAATAATACACCAACAATTCGCCAGTTCAACAACTAAGGTAACGAGCAGTCAGTAATAATCTATTACCTAAATATTTCTGGCCGAATAGTGACCAAGGTGTCTGTTAATCACCAAAGAAAACAGTGCCGTTTAAAAGCACGTTGGGTTGACAATATGGTCAAAATCGCGGGAAACACTTGGATGAGATACGCATTGAAGAAAGGAGAGCCTTAATCCCAGCAGTGGATGATTCAGGACTGAAAAGACGATGATAATGATGATCTCAAAATTTGGAAAGCGCGTTTAGCGCAGTGGCTGAGCGATTGCCTGCTGTGCTGCGTGTCGCGGGTTCAAATCCCGCACGGAACCAATATTTGTATGACCTATTTGTTTGTGTATGTGAGTTTACATGTTTGTAAATGCAACCACGATATAGGAGAAATTCCTAGTGCAGGGCAATGTTAAAAAAAAATAAAATTAGTTGTGCCTTGTCTGTTAATTATCTAACTATCTGCATGTTACTTTTTTTTATCTTAATCGTTCTTTAAGTTTCTCTTACGGGCTCTAATCTTTGACCACCCACATCAAATTACTATTACAAACACTATCCATGTTTAAACTGCGAAGTTCATAATTAGTTCTGGACTTGCATGATATTAAACGTATAGAGATTGTGGGAGTTGGTGTTCTACTTACAGAATCTCTAGTAATTTGTGGCGCTCTGTGAAGATATAAGTTGGTAACTTGTTGATTACTGTGTGTTGTATGTTTTAAGATTTATTTAATTTTGTAGTTGGTCTTAGGGTTAAGCCGCGTTTGCCTATAGGTGACCACCCGTTACATACCGAGTTTCTTCTGTGCCTCGAAAGCGCGTTAAGCCATCGGTTCTCGCTGTCATTTGTACCTAAAATTTGTACCTAATATTAGTGTTCATGATGCAATTGTTTTTGAAAATAAAATTAATTATTCTATGTTTCAAGCTAAACATAAAACCTTTGTCAGCACTATTTGTCCGCAAAGACCTAACAACAAAAAAACGTGAGAAAATCTGTAAAAGTGACGTAAAATCGTTTGGACCCCGATCAGATTCTACAAAGAGAATCTGGAAAACAAAGTTTTAGGATTCAATTTACTTTAACACGGTACTATTCGCAGAACTAGGTGAGCGGAGCTGAGCTAAGCTGAACAAGGCAGCTTTGGCTCTTCTCATTAAACTGGAAATATAAAAGAAAGAAGTTACCTATGCTGACAAGTAAAAAAAAATAAAAGGAAAACATTGAAACTTGCTAAGGTTGCAGCTGAAGTTTTTAACTTGATTAAAATTGAATGTTTACTACAACCTGATTCTGAAGACGGTAATTGTCTTTACATCTATAGAAATAAATAAAATTAAAGTGTCTGTTTGTAATGTTAAAACAACAGCTTTTTACTGAATGCGTGTGAAAGTTTAGACGGCATTCAAAACAAAAAACTTTTTTTTAGTTTTCGTCTGCCTGCTTGTTCTGATTAATCTCCGAAACGTCTGTACCGATTTTGACGGAAATTTTACTGGCAGATAGCTGAAATTATAAGAAGTAACTTAAACTTATGTTTTAGTTTTGAAAAAGTATTAGGGATCCATGCAAAAAAAACCCTTGAAATCGTTAACAAAATCCGATTCAAATACGGAAGTAATATTTTTATAATAATTTCACGTGAACGAAGGTTTCGATCAATAGTTATAGTTGGTGCCAATTAAGATGAGAATAGCGGTCATTGACCTTTCCCTAATATCTCTTCGTACGAACCAAAACAAATAAACCATGTATCGTTTTTCATTACAAAAAATGTTGAAGATCACGATATAATTATGACGATTCCAGACTTGAACAGGCTTATTTTTAATTTTCAAAGTTAAGAAGTTTAATAAATATAGGTGGGTCAATGACCGCTATTCTCATCTTAACTGGCACCAACTATAGTTGTAAATAAGATGAAATTTAAGAAATTTTCGATAAATAAGCAGTGCAATAGCAGTGATGGTTCAGTGGTAACAGCTTCAGCTTGAGTGTTGTGATGCTTGGGGTCGATTTAAAAAACGGTGAAGGAAAACACTGTGAGTAAGCCCGCATGACCTAGTGCCAAAGAAAACGGTGGTGTATTTACAAGTCACTCCAACTACCAGACCTCTCAGTGGTAGCGTTATAGTCTGATAATGCTGTGTAAGCTATCATGTCGCAAATGCAATGCGGGAAACGATCACAGCTATACAATATGACATAAAATAAGTCCAAAAATTAATATTCATTAAAATAAATGAAAAAGTTTGTATATCCTCAAAATATTTAAGCAAATTCAAAGTTTGTCATTAATTTGTAACTTGGTAACATAATAATCTTTTGAAGTCCAAAAACTTCAGTTGATAATTATGACGAAGTGCTGTTTAGTAGTTCAACAAAATACTCCTCGGATACAGTACCGAACTTAGCCTGTTTATTTGATGAAATAAATGAAAGGCATTATTGAAGTTCTGAAAAGTTTCAGTTGATTTATGTAGTGGGTCAAGAAACAAATGCCAAACGAGTTTTAGAAGAAACAACTTTGGGATGATTAATTTGAGTCTTAGAAGCACTATAATATTGTTACGAGCTGGGTATGGGATAAATTAATTACTACCGATTAAACAACAAATTACTTTATTAAAAACAAAACACTTTAAAACTCAATCACAAATACACTACTGATCACTATTCGCTTAGATATCGCACTTCTCGTTCACTTCGGTTCGCTTCGATGTGTAGCCAAAATCAGACTGCCTGCTCCCCCAAACATGTCGACTATTTATATGGCGGAAGAAGGTTCGAGAAAGATCCACGACTTCCTCGAACCTTCCTTAGAGTAGGCACCTACGTCATTCGAGACTCGCCCTACCTACCTACTACTACCTACTTACTTGTAGGTACCTACTACCGTAATTGTAGGTACGGGTACGACGTAACAATATCATTGAGAGAACTGGTAACCTAGTAAAAATGACTGACTTACGAATAGGTCATAATAGTTCGAACTCAAGTAGGCGTTTTAATTTGTAAAAATTATTTCATAATTCATCATCTGCCAAGTCTTTTCCCAATTATGTTGGGAACAGCTTCCAGTCTAACAGGATGCAGCTTAATAGCGTCTGCCTATCTGACCTCCAAAACCCAGTTAGTACAAGGTAATGCAATACCCCTTGGTAAGTCTGGTTGTCAGGCTTTCTGGCCTCTGATTGACCTGTAATGACTGTCAAAAATGTACAAATGACTGCCGGGACCAACGGCTTAACGTGCTTTCTGAAGCACGGAAGATACTCGATATGTAATTGGTGGTCTACAGACCAACCTAGGTAAGAGCGGCTTAATCTGTAGATTGATCTGAGCGGCTGTTATTATTTGGCCACGACCAACTAAGCCGATTCTGATACCATCTTTAATAATTTGGAAAAGAAAAATGTTTGAATCTCAAATTCTGAGCTAACAAACATAACTGCCTTTCCAGTAAAAAGCAGGCGTTAGAAAATAGTGCAGATAGAGAATTCCGTTGTGTTTTTTGACGCGTGAACATTGAAACAGTTGGCAGACATTTCTTGCTTCCACACTTTTTACTTCCACATGGTAAACTTTTGATGCTGTGAAATGCTCTAACATTTTTACAAAAAGGCTTTTAAAAGGTTCTGGAAAATTGTTGTACTCTCGCTAGGGACTCGTTTGTGTCAACAGTTTGTTACAAATGTACCTAAAATGCGGCTTTATTGTTTTGAGATTTTAGCGATAGGTACCAGTATTTGCGTGTATGACCAGGGGGGTTACTATGAGGTTTTAAAGAAGTATTGTTTTAATATCACTCCAGTGTGGGATAGGGAGGGAGCTATAGAAGTCGTCGAACAATACTGTTTGCAAGAATCACTCTTATGATTTGTAAAGCCATCTAAGCCGTTAGTCCTGTCCCTGATGTCTTACCGGTCGTGTCAGATTGCCGTCCCATCGTTCTATGAGAGTTGAAGAACAGAGCACCTGTATTAGCACACTTGTGCAATGTAACATCTCCTGCGGTCTTGGCTAGTCTTCGTTTAGATTTGCCACTGTTACTGAAATTCATTCAAGAGGATATTAATCTTACTTTTCTGCACTAAAAAGGCTCTATGAGACTCATTATCCACTCATCATTATGAACAACTTTTACTAAGGGACCAAACCCTGAATCGCGAAAAAAAATTTGCTAGCTGTTCCATACATTTTGACGAGTTAATGCGAATATAATTTGTAGAGAACATTAGATTTTTTTTTGCTGGTTGCTGCTGGTTTGTTCCCATAGTAAAAGTAAAAGTAAAAATGTACATTCGACATTACACCTCTTTATTACAGTTGAGTTTGCTCAAAATAATCCTTTAGGATCAACACGAACCGACTTTTCATACATGACATTGCCTACAGCTACATATTCTCTTTTAATTAGCACCATTCTTAAACAGTATACATTTGAATACTAACAAACAGTATATCAACTAGAAACAAATGGTCGGAATCGGCTCACACACAAGCATACTTCAGTTAACAAGTATATCTTGCTTATGTAAGGGTATTTATTTGTATACTGTAACTTTAGAAAAAGTTTAGCAATAGTGGTCGCTGGGCGAGAAAAATGTTTTTGGGAGTTTCTATTAGAAATTTCTCTGCCAGGGCTCGTCGTCTGGATTTGTGCCTGGTTGATGGCAATTGGCTCACCTCGTAATATGATATTTAAAAATATTTGGTGAAATCTTCCTGCCGTTATCCCATTCTATGGCGAAACATGTTTTCTTGTTCCATTCTCCCCTGTCATTATGCGTCACGGCATCATTTACTTCATTCTCTTACATATCATTTCTCACTTATTATTTATACTTTATCTTTTGTTTGGCCTTCCTCTCCCTCTCCATCCATCAACATTCATATCCATCACTCTTTCAGTCCCATACGTTTCATCCCTCCTCATTGTATAATATATCCATACCAAGACAAACGATTTCCTATATTTTTTCTGTAACAGGCGTCACTTTCAAACTTCTTCCATACTAATAATTGGTGCAATTTGGGTGTACTAGAAGTACACCAACTTATCCTTTTGGGATAACATGTTATGTATTGGTTTTACTGGTTATCTTTTATACTGTGTCTCTTATACCCTTCTTTTTGTTCCAGATGATGCATTCGAGTAACAAAGAACAGGAACATCGTGGAGGTACAAAACTGTACAACGAATGGATGCGGCGCGGTTAAGTCATGCCGGGCTTGTACTGGAGTGTCGATATGCATGCGTTGGGCTTCAGTTACCGACTCAAGATCGGTATTGCCGTCATCGTCATCATGGTTTTGGGGTTTTTTAATGAGAGTCAAGGTGAGTTTGTTGTTTTTATATTTACAATGTGTTGTAGTTTGTACCAAAAACATGTCTTTAAAAAAATGTAAAGTGAAACTGTGGTAGTGGACTGGCCACGTAGAGTAAATGCACCCGGAGAGACCGAGGAAATGGCAAAAATAGCGTTGAGGTAGACCGCGGTGAAGGTGGTGTAACGATCTGATCTTGTGTACGGGACAAACAATGCCAAGCATGAAAAGGGGAGGCTTTTGCTTAGTAGTGGGGCACATGAAAGGCTAACAATACTAGGCTAGAGAATAGACATGTTTTAGTAAAAAAAAAAAACTTAAAATCGAAAGGCTAACAAAAAAAGAGTCGTTTTTTTTTTCATTGTGATTTTCATTTGTATTCTGATACCAGTCGCGTTTGCCTGTTTTCTCAACAGGTGGCCTACCATGACGTCTTAAAGCAGGATCGTTTTAATTTTGTTCCAGTGTGGGTAAGAGACGGAGCTATAGAGAACGTCTAGCGCCATCTCTTTCCCACACTGAAACAAGATTAAAACGATCCTTCTTTAAGACGTCATGGTAGGCCAGCAGAACATTTAATACATTTTTGACAAGTTGTCGATATTGATTTTATCACTAAGATGAAATTGGAACTAGATTATAAACGTTTCTTATTACAGGAACTGGTCTTCTGATACCTATTGGTAAGTGACCTTTTTGACAAAATAAATGAGCAGTAACGGTAAAATTAAACTTTTTTTCGTGAAACTATTAAATTTTATTGCAAGATTAAAACAGCCATAATTTTAGAAATATATCCAGGTTGGCCGCTGTAGAAATTATCTAGCCAAATAGGATTTCATCGACCCGTCCCAAATACAATGCCAGTATAAAGCCCCTCTGCAGGATATGCCCCACCTCATTTCTTTCCCATCCTGCACATCCACCTTTTTGATTTTCATCAACTCGTCCCAAATGGGCCGTGGGCATGTGGGACGAGTTTATGAATTACTCGCACTTTCCATTATTTAAACGAAGCCAACTAAAGACATGTACAGGTGGCTATATAAGGTGTATCTGTTCATGCACGAAATCTCTTAAGGAGTCATTGTACTCATCATTATGAACAACTTTTACTATGGGACCAAACCATTTTTTTTTTTCGGATTCGTAATCATCAAATGACTCCTCCCGCTGTGGGCGGAGCAGGAGAGAGTGTCAGACTTTTACTGACTAAAACCCATCCATGTTCCTTCATCGCCCTTTGTGTTCCGGGGCCACGGTATCTCTTTCGAACAGTCCCGCAGCGGCGGCAGGCATCGGCCCTTGCCCCCGCCTCAGAGAGAGTCAGCAAAAGGAAGAGACCCCTTCCTCTCTCTACCCTGACTCTCTCTGAGGCGGGGGCAAGGGCCGATGCCCATACATTTTGAAGTTAATGATCGCATTAACTCGTCAAAATGTAGGGAACAACTTTTTTTTCGCTATTCAGGGTTTGCCACATAGTAAAAGTTGTTCATAATGATGAGTACAATGACCCCTTAAGAGATTTTGTGTATGAACAGATACACCTTCTAACTAATACTAGTCGAGCATTATTTAAGTCGACACGCAAAGAAGAAGAAGAATATTAGGAATGTAATTTTTTTATCACGTTAACTATACTGTGGAACGAATTTTATGCAAAAAGGAACGTATGCAAAGGTGCGAGTGAAAGGTGCGGAAGTGTGAAAGAGAGAGGAAGATATAAAAAAATATGTGACGACGGATACAGTACGACTTACGAAGACAGACGTGTTTTTTTATATTTCGAAAATATACAGTTTTTTGTGAAAAAATCTCTATTATTTCACCATACGATCCCACAAACTTGGGGGCTCGCCCGGGATTGCGGTGAAATAAGTGGAGTTAAAACGCCGAACGACTCAGACGCAACAAAGTAAAAAAGCTCCAATAGAATTGAAAATTGTCTCAAAGATGACTTACCAGTATCTCAGCGGCCACGACGAATCTCATTCAAGGAACAAGAGGATGTTAATCGCCAAATCCAAGAATGGCTCGATTATGGAATTATCAGGGTGAGTAACTCAGAATATTCCAGTCCATTAGTATTAGTAAGAAAATAGGATGGTGGTTTAAGAATATGCATTGACTATAGAAAGATTAACAGTAAAATGGTTAAAGATGAATACCCACTCCCTATAATAGATGATCATATTGACAAGTTGTCCTCAGCTTGAAAAATGGTTACTTTCATTTACGCGTACATGAAGATTCAATTAAGTATACTTTTTTTGTAACGACGACCGGACAATACGAATTTTTACGTGCCCCGTTTGGTCTAGCAACTTGCCAAAACTTGCCAAAAGGCTTTTACAAGATTCATCACAATCATATTCAGAGAATTGTTTGCCAGAGGTATTGTTATTGTTTTAATTGATGAAATTTTAATTCCAGCGGAAGACGAGTACCAGGCTCTTGAGCGCCTAAAGGAAATTCTGATTACTGCATCGGAGTATGGGTTACAAATCAACTGGAAGAAGTCTCAGCTGTTAACCAGAAAGGTAGAATACCTAGGCCACGTTATTGAAGGTGGTGCAGTAATGCCATCGCCAGGAAAAACAGATTCTGTTAGAAAATTCCCTGAGCCTCAGAAGTTGAAGCAACTGCATAGTTTTTTGGGACTTTGTTCCTACTTCAGGAAATTTATACCTAAGTATGCAAAGCTAGCGCAACCACTCACAGATATGCTGAAAAAAGAATCCAAATTTGAATTCAGTGATGCACATAGAGCTATTTTCAACGAATTGAAGACGAAGTTGGCTAATAAACCAGTGTTGAAGATTTATGATCCGTGAGCAGAGACAGAGCTCCATACTGACGCATCAGGTATTGCTTATTCAGCTATTTTAATGCAAAGAGGTGATGATGGAAACTGACACCCAGTTAATTATATGAGCCGAAGGACTACGGACGCGCAAGCCAAGTACACAAGCTATGAGCTTGAAGCACTTGCTATAATTGAAGGTGTGAAGAAGATTCTTCAAGATTGTCACCGATTGTAAAGCTTTCCAAATGACGCTAAACAAGAAGGATCTAGCATCATCAACAAGAGTTGCTCGATGGATTTTATTTCTACATGATTATGATTTCACAGTAGAACACCGTGACGGTACTGGAATGAGGCATGTCGACGCATTGAGTCGAAACCCGTATGTAGCAGCCATAACATCTAGCTTACACCAGGATATAAGACGCGCTCAGGAGTGTGACGAGGGCCTTAGTACAATAATCCGAATTTTTAAAGAAGGAAACTCATTTAAAGATTACAGTCTCAATCAAGAATTACTTTATAAAGGATCAGATCAACAACTTGTTATACCTAGTACAATGGCAAATTAAATTATAAAGAGGGCACACAGTAATGGTCATTTCGCGAAGAAGAAAACTTTAGGAGTAATTAGCAAGGATTACTACATTGAAAAAATAGGAAAGAAAGTTGAAGATTATATAGCATCATGTATACCATGTCTACTTACGAACAGAAAAGAAGGAAAACAGGAAGGTTACCTTAGTCCAATTGAGAAGGGAGACACTCCATTACATACTCTGCATTTAGATCATGTTGGTCCCCTGACAGAGACTCATAAGCAATATAATCATATACTCACTGTTATTGACGCTTTCACTAAGTTCGTATGGTTGTTTCCATGTAAAAGTACCACAACAACGGAAGTGTTGAATAAATTGGAGATACTACAGCATACTTTTGGAAGTCCAGAAAGATTCGTCACAGATAGAGGTACTGCTTTCACCAGCAACGAGTTTCAACAGTATTGCATGAAGGAGGGAGTAGAGTTATGTCATATAACTACAGGAGTACCTAGAGGTAATGGTCAGGTGGAAAGGGTTCACAGAACTATTATACCAGTACTTACTAAGCTATGTATTGAGAAACCAGGATTGTGGTACAGGCATGTAGGAAGAGTGCAGATGGCATTAAACAGTACTTACCAGAGAAGCGTGAACACCACTCCATTTGAGATGCTAATAGGAAAGAAAATGAAGAGACAAGACGACATAGAAATATACGACTTACTACAACAAGAAGGACGAGACAGCTATATGGAAAATAGAGAAGATTTGAGGAAGAGAGCAAAACAGCAAATTCTGGAAGTACAACAGGAAAATAAGAAGAACTATGATAAGCATAGAAAGGATAGTAAGATATCAAGAGGGGGAGTTAGTTGCTATAAAGCGGACCCAGTTCGGGCCAGGGCTCAAACTCAAACCTTAATATTTGGGACTTTATCAGGTAACGAAAACCAAACGACATGACAGGTATGACGTAGAAAAAGTGGATATAATGGCAGAGGGTCCAGTCAAAACTACAACATTTGCAGATCATATGAAAAAATGGCCAGATGACAAGGAGTGAAATCAAGTGAGTATGTAAAGTTTGTCGTGTGTTGATTGTATGAAAGTGATAGGTGTTAAGAAAGTTTTTTTTGTGTTTCTCTATTTTGTTATGTTCTAGATTCATTATTATACAGAGTTGTTAAGATTCGGTTTGTAAAGCATTACAGTAAATTGTAACTGGCCATATTGTACAAGAATCACTAAGGTGTTTTGTGTTTCTTTGATAAGCTAAGATGTATGCTGCTATATATGTGTGCTGTTTTTTATCTCTTTTTCTAGGAAAATAAATATTAAGATGTAAGCTGGCTATGTTAAGGAAATAAAGCTAAGTAAATAGATCACTGCCTTAAAGAAAATAAATTGTTTGTGAAATCAGTCACATTCTAAAGTAAATGTTGGTTTGAAGCTATATTGTATCAGATTTTATAAAAATTTCATTGTTTCTATATCTCATGTAAGACTTAACTTAAGATGTTATACTGTATAGATTTAAGTTGTTTATGCAAGATGTGATTATTTTATGAGATTTATAGTACTTGTAACATGGTGTCTGTGGTCAGACATTGTGCAGGATGACCGAGTGTGGAACGAATTTTATGCAAAAAGGAACGTATGCAAAGGTGCGAGTGAAAGGTGCGGAAGTATGAAAGAGAGAGGAAGATATAAAAAAATATGTGACGACGGATACAGTACGACTAACGAAGACAGACGTGTTTTTTTTTATTTCGAAAATATACAGTTTTTTGTGAAAAAATCTCTATTATCACCATACGATCCCACAATACAATTATTAAAAACCCTATTAACACCTTCAAAACGGTTAATACCAACAAAATTGCAGCTCTCGCGAATACAAAAGGCTAGTCTTTAAACTATTTCAATTCTGAAACTGCTCTTCCGTAAAAGATTCACAAAGTGAAGACGATAATCGATATCTTAATTACTGTACTGGCTAAGAAAGCAGGTAGCCTTGAGTGGAAAGCAACGGATAATGATAACTTTTAAGTGCTATTAACAAGTTTTATAGATGAAGAATACGGTGTTGTTAACTAAGACAATTATCTTGGTAAACTGGTGATAATGGTTTAAGAAAATAATAATGAAATTATGAGGTGAATGAAAAATAAAGGAAGGCCTCCTACTAGGTGGACCGATGAAGGTTGAAACCTGGTGAAGGTTGCAGGGATCCACCGGACGTGAGATGCACGGAACCGGTCAATGTGGCGACAATTCGGGGGATGCCTATGTCCAGCAGTGGACGTCTTTCGGCTGACTAGGTGATGATGATGAATTAAAAATTGTTGAATTTCTTTTTTTTAAATATCATTACTTCACGCCTGTAATTTCCGAAGGGTACGGCAGCAGTGTACCTATTAGTACACCTGTAAGGGGCGAGCTTGTTGCCATCGACGGGGCACAAATCCAGACTCCGTGGCTGTTACTGAAAAATTCCTGATAAAATACCCAATAACACTTTGCCCGACCCGGGAATCGAACTCAAGGCCTCATGCTCACCGGGGTTGCGGGACGGTTCGAAAGAGATACCGTGACCCCGGAACACAAAGGGCGATGAAGGAACATGGATGGGTTTTAGTCAGTAAAAGACTGACACTCCCTCCTGCTCCGCCCAGAGCGGGAGAAGTAATTTGATGATTTCACATCTGAAAAAAAATATTAAAAAAGGCCTCACGCTCAGAAGTAACTGGCGACCACGGGACCAAAGAAGGCAGATTTACACATGTCACGTTACCTAATACGTAAACACCTATTGCCTATATCAACGGCCTAACCCGCTTTACAAACTCACTAATATTCCCCAAAAGACCATCAATTCTGTTCATGGAACGCGAAACACAAATTCATAATATCAAAGTCTATAATGTCCCAGAGTTTACGGGTCCATACTCCACAGTTTATGGAAGCCTAGTACGTTAGCCCACTAAATCTAACTTATGATCTAATTAATGAGGTATTAGGAAACATTAATTACGACATTCCCGATGATGCGGAGCAAATGGATTCGACGTGTTTACACTATAGTTAAGTGGCTATTGGTATGTGGTTGGAGATATTAGTTGTAGTTATGTGTGTCGGTGGTGAACTTGAATATTAGATAGTAATTAATGAGCTGAGTGTATGCCGAGGACAGAGGACCTGACTAAATAATAACAGCCGCTAGGATCGATCTTCTGGTTAAGCCACACTTGCCTACGTTGGTCCGTGGATGGGTGACCACCCATTCAAAACTCAAAGCATTTATTTTAATTAGACCATTATGGCACTTTTGAATGTCAAAAATACAAAAATAAAACAAAGCCACAGTCACAAGGCATAATAATTTGAGAAAGTACTGTAGTTGCCCATTCCCTAGCGTAGATCAATACAGAGAAGAACGGGCAAGAAACTCCATGGACACTCTTTTAAATCAAAATGTTGTAACAAAATCTTGGTTACATCATTAATTTTGAGATTATACATATATGTGAGAACGATTTAGTAAGACGTGCACAAGAGCATCCAGAGTAAAAGATTCGATCAACAATTTAAAAATAAAGTAATTAAAATGCCGTGTGGTATCCGGCAGAGTAGAATAGAACCAACCCATTACACTCACGGGTGTCGTATAAGGCGACTAATGTCTGAGGCAGAACACCTTGCGCCTCCGTAGACCAGAGAATGGGCAGCAGCGTTTTCTGTTAGTCTTTCATCACTGCGATCTCCAATCCGCCTGCCAAGCGTGAAAATTACGGCAAATTCCTCCCATCATGTGAGAGGCTTATTTCCAGCAGTGGACGTTATGGGCTGTTGTAGTAGTAATGTAGTAATTAAAATGAACCATGGCAGCTAAAAGATGACCAGTCCCAATTGACAGCGCCCGTTCACGAACATGGTGCATGTACCCCGGCCATTCAACCCAACCATATTGAAAGGAACTAAATGACCCGACACACCCGCCACTATCAGCGAGACATTTGAGTGAGCATGACATTCTCTCAGCCATTAAGGCATATTCAAGTCAATGAAAGTGCTTTGCAATTATATAATACTAAGAACTGGAATCTATACAATGCAAGTATGTTTTTACAATCTTCTGCTGCTTCCACAATACATTAACATGGGAATCAATTCTTCTTCTTCTTCTTTGCGTGTCGATAGACTTAAATAATGCCCGACCAGTACAATCAATTAGTTAACCCCTATGGTTGTGGAGCAGGACCAGCATTTAGCCAAGCATTTTTATCATCAATGCCCAACCCAACTTATAATATGCTTGCCTACATAGTGTGCGTTTTATACAAGATTCAAATTTTGTCAGATTACAACCGAGTTTCCTCCATGCCTCGAAAAGATGATAGGCCCCGGGATTACAGTCGTGATGTTATGTTAATGTACCTTCGTTTGTTTGTATAAACGCCAATAGACGGCAATGTCGTGATGGCCCAGAGGATAAGGCCTCGCCTCTCATGCACGATGTTGAGGGCTACCAAAGTCTGCCGGGGCTGCGGGACTGTTCGAAAGAGATACCGTGGCCTCGGAACACAAAAGGCGATAAAGGAACATGTTCCTTGGATGGGTTTTAGTCAGTAAAAGTCTGACACTCTCTCCTGCTCCACCCAGAGCGGGAGAAGTCATTTGATGATTTACCATCAGAAAAAGAAAAGGGCTACAAAAGGGCTTTTAAATTCATAATTATGTACTTTCTAAAGTTTACTTGGACATCACCGACATTCCCCACATCGGTAAAGGAAAACAGCATGAGAAAAGCTGGACTAATTAATCATTCATCATCGCAATACTATTGTAAAACGACGGCTGCAATAGTCAAACATCATGAGAAAGACGAAGAATTTGTATGAGCTTAAAAAAAAACTCCAATGCAAAAATTAAACCCATTAACAAACAGACGAAAGGCAAACTAGACCATTGAATTCATACCGATCATCAATAAGCATTCCACGCTTAGTCCCCAAATACACAAACGCTCTGTTTTACTATAAACTAAGATATCGCCGAACTTAGCACAATAGTTGAGAATAATTGGAAGCTCTAGGTAAACTTGGCATTGTCCAGGCCAAGTTTGTGGAAGCGACTAACTAATTTGGCACCTCACGTTGGAAACTTGCTGTTTAATCATACAACAGTTGCTTATCTTGGTTTAATAGAGAAGATCTTTGCAAGGTACTTAGACATGTCTTAGTTTGTGAAAATCAAATAACTGGGGATCTGCTGCCAAATTCCAAGATAGCTGGTGTGATTGGATGATTTAAATAATAGGAGACAATCATACGAGATGCTTTTAAATGTGGAAATAAATGAAAGCGAATAATATTAGCGAATTAGATATACAGACACCATGTTAATGGATCTATAGGGACAGAAATGGTATGAAAGAAGAAGCAGTGATTGCTTATCTTTGTTTAATAGAGAAGAATTTGACGAGGTAATGACACTTGTCTTAGTTAGTGAATTTCAAGTAGATGATGCTGCTGCTAAGTCTCAAGGTAGTTGGTGTGATTGGATGACTTAAATAATAGAAGACAATCACACGGACTGTAAAAGATGATAATGGCTAGAAAGAAGGTGACTGATGAGATGATGAGTAATAGAGAAGTATAGAAGAAATAATCATGCTGCAAAATAAATTGCGTTATGGGTAGGAGAATTTATGATGAATCAAACTTGAGATGTGGTAGCAAATAAAATAATTGTCGCTCTTTAGGCATTTAGACTATGTTGATAAATGGAGAAGAGGAGGAACGATTTGAAAGAAATGAGAGTGAATGATATCATGCCAGTTGACAGGAGAGAATGGAAGAAGAAAAGGTTTAACGCTGACCGAAATAACGTTAGACAAAGGCAAGAAGTTGATAAGGGATTCAGAAACAAGGTATGGGAAAGCACCTTAAAATTATATCTTATTGAAGTAGTTGTCTTACAAAAAGAAGTTACTCCTTGAGTTTCAGTGCTCAGTTGTCTCTTTGATAACTAAATTAAATTGTTACTATATGGTGTTCCTTGTTTTAATTATCAAGACTACCTGTAACCATATTTGCCACTCTTTATGAAGCATTATTTAAAAACAAAACGAAATACGGCCCCCTTCATCATAATGTTCTTTGAAAATTACAAAGATGTATCACAAAACCTAATTCAATGTCTAAAAGAAAACCCCTCATAAAATGACACAAAGACTTCATTTTATTTTGTCAAAGAATAATGAATTAGTACTGTACCCATATTCGAAGTAACAACAAACCCAAGCAAAATAGTCCAAAAGCGTATGATAAGCATCAAATATGAATTAGGGAGGTAGGAGGGCTTCAAAAGGATTACCTAATACCTATATCAGAAGGACAGACAGACCAACATGCCCTTAGATTAATCTCTCATACGATCACTAATCCTACCAAAAGTGATGATTATGACACATCAATGTGGAGAGTATGGAGTAAGTAATAAAAGGATCTGGTGTATTGAGTCTTAGTCCAATATCGTTTGATGGTACGGTTGGTGTAGTGGCTGACTGATCGATTTCTTTGGTGTGTATTGTTGATGAGAATTAATAATGGGTGTAAAAAATACCCTTAACGAAGCCGTAACGTACTTGGAATGTACTTGTTCTTCCTGCTACTGCGAGTTTTCCCGCTATTGCAATTTTTTTTTTCTTTTAGACCATGCCTGTGAACTTGTATTGTATAGCGGGCTGGTGTCCGCAACTCCACGTCAAAGCGTGTATTTTTCGTACGTGTCTGTGAACTTTTTTTAGCGTTGACTAGTTAAATAAATCATTTTTAACAATAATGGGTTACATTTGTATAATTTGATACTGATTTTAGATGAATTTGTTTATTTATAAGTAACGGTAAAGTACGGTCAGTCGGTAAAGTCAAATGATTTAAAATGAGTTAGCAGATCTGTATGAATTAATTGTATATTAATAATGATTTAATGATGTTGTATTTTATTATAACTATTTTAAAAGTTAATTTGTTAATTGTAAAAATATTATTATTCTTGGAATTTATTAAAAATGCAAGAACTGCGTGTGGGCAACACTTCCGGTAAAAAAAAAGATGGCAGCGAGTCCCGAGCGTTCGGGCGGGTTTTGCTCTGTTCATATTAGACTTTACTCTTTGCTCGGTTCCGAGTACTTGGAAGTGTTGGTCGCATGCGAGCTACCGAGCATACCTATAACCACGTGGTTGTAAGCTGTGAATATAAAAAGTGTGTAAAAGTGATAAATAATACAAGTGTTGAGTCTACGTTGTAAATTGCTACCAAAGTTAAAAACATTATACTGGTGATTGAAAGTACAGCGGGAGTTTGATTACACTTTCTTGTTACAGAAATATTGGGAGCCAAACCAAATTTTTCACAATATTTCTAAATATAGAAGTTTTTAATAGTTATGTGTAAGTTTTTAACTTTACTATAAATACTTCCACGACCACCGTACTATTCAATGCATCCATCAGCATGTTTTGACTGCGTTTCATGGAGTCCTACCGTAAACTGTTAGGTGTACTGTGAGGTACACCTCTGCCTAACCCTTTTTTTTTTTTTTTGGATGGGAAATCATGAAATGACTTCTCCCGCTCTGGGCGGAGCAGGAGGGAGTGTCAGACTTTTACTGACTAAAACCCATCCATGTTCCTTCATCGCCCTTTGTGTTCCGGGGTCACGGTATCTCTTTCGAACAGTCCCGCAATCCCGGCAGGCATCGGTCCTTGCGGACCCCTTCCTATTGCTGACTCTCTTTGAGGCGCGCGTGGAACACGAACGCGCCGTCGACACGGCCTGTCGTCATGAGACGGACGGACGGCGAGCTAGCCCATAGCACCGTCCACAGGCCCGCGCCTAAGGTGACCGGGGGCCACGTGGTGGCCCCCGACGCCCGGGGCGTCTCCCGCGGCGGCCGGGACGTGAGGTTCTCTCCCTCTCACGTTCCGCCACCTCCTTCTCTATCATTACTGCTTCGCAGAAGGAGGTGACGGCGGCCCATTCCGTCTCGCTCCGGACCATGGCTTGCACCAGGGCCGGACCCGAGAGGTCGCCGCCGCCAATCTCCGCTTCGAGGACACGGCGGTGCTCCGCCCATGCGGGGCACACCTCCACCGTGTGCTCCACCGTGTCCTCCGGTCGATCCTCGCAGTGGAAACACCCGAGCGTTTCCTCCCGCCCGATTCGGTGCAGGAACCTCCCAAAAACACCGTGTCCGGTGAGGACCTGCGTCAGGTGGAAGGTGAGGACGCCGTGGCGTCTCTCAAGCCAGTCCTCTGCCTAACCCTTGAGGGATTATAAGGCGTGATGTTATTTTATCATTGTTGGCCTTTTCCCACTACATATAAGTACTACTTCTTATTTCATAATAAAAGTTTTTTTTTAATGTTCAAAAGTGTTTTGGGGGTTGTGGAGGGCAAATAGGCATATAGTTCATGTAAAATACTTGTATTCAGCTGCGTCCGGTTACAATGGAAGCCGACACCAACTACCAGTTCGTAGTTATAAGAGAAATACGTGATGTTTGTGTTTGCAAGTTTTAAGTATAAAACGGAACAGCAATACAAAGAAAACTCTTAGAATTAGATAACGCTTGCAAAATAATATGGAGAGTATTAGAAAACGGACGGAACAATAATTATGGAAAATCCTAGCAAAAAAACAAAAAAACCGGCCAAAGTTTATTTGTATTATTTTTTGTTGTTATAGCGGTAACAGAAATACACATTCTGTAAAAAATTCAACTGTCTACCATCATGATCATGAGATACAGCCCGCTGACAGACAGACGGACGGACAGCGGAGGCTTAGTAATAGGGTACCGTTGGTTACGGTACGGAACCCTAAAAAATAACACAAACAATTTCAAATCGTATTTATCAACAAATAACGTATAGAGTGCTACAATATTTGTGCACCACTACTATGTTTGTTCCACTAATGTGATTATTTTGTTCAAATAGATTCACTCGTGCTGCAATATATAGAGGGCCTTGTTCCAAATATTTTACTAACACCGTTTGTATATTGCTTGTCGCATTTGTTTGTTGGTTTCAACTCGGATTTCTATTGTTTGGCCGTTGTGCCACAAACAAGTTTAGTGGAATTGTTTTTCAATTAAAAGTTATTTTATGAACGATTTTATTTGTGTATCGTGTTGACTTCGTGATGGGATTTTTCTCGTTGTTCGTTTTGATGGGTTTTATTGACTGTTTTAAATACTTTTGGGACATTGATTTTATTGTTCCAAATATTATTTTGTTGTTGGTTGTTGGCAATAGGCTCGCCTGATATTCCGTGGGACTTAAACATCACTGGTGAAATATGGGTGTACTATTGGTGCACTTCTGGTTAGCCCTTCGGGAACATACATGTTGATAACGATAAATCCGTAGCAATTTTCAAAACAACTGCTGAATCTTTGATAAAGTAAAGTAGCAATGTTTGATAAAGTAATAATTTAAGAAATACTAAAAAACAGTAACTAGAATAATCAGTACACCCAAATCCAATAATCCAAGCAAAACTCACCTTTAAACTAAACCAAAAAGGAGCAAAGATGAACACAAAATCGCATCCATAAATATAGAAGCGAAGACACGAGCAAAATGATCAAACGAAGGCGAAACAGAAACGGATAATTACAACAATAAAATAATCAAGAAGGCCAGACGCGTTTATGATATCAATTTTTCTTCTAATAATTGGGATCTTTCTAAATGACCCTTAATTAGGGACCTTTTGGAATTAAACGAGCTTTCCTAATAGGATATAACCTTGTTTTGTAGGCACTAAAAGGAATATTGTGTCAATTAGTACCTCGTGTTCAGTTACTTCATTAGATCTGAGAATTGTTGTTGTAGTATCTTTTTCAGGGTCGTTGGTCGTGGGTCTAATATTGAGCATGAGATCCTGAGTTCGATTCACGGGTTGAGCAAATTGTTATTTGGTTTTTCCATTAGAAATTTCAAAGTGGCAGCCTCGGAGTCAGGATTTGAGCCGGGCTGATGGCAATAAGCTCGCCCCTATTACATGGGATTTAAACATAACTGGCGAAGTGTAGGTGTACTTTTAGGAACACCTCTGCCTTTCCCTTCGGGGATTACAGGCGTGATATTTATGTGTGTTCTATATAAAATAAACGTAAATTCCACTTCGACAGTCGACACCCGAAACACCTAAATAGAAACTGACACATATTTGGCCATTTCACCCACATTTGTAAACAATACGACCCCTTATTAAGGAGCATAAGCCTCTCTACCATTTCTATACAATATTTCGCCTACATACCCGAGTTATTAACCGAATGTACCAAAACAAAAGAGGGGTACAATTTCCGAAATCGCAAGAAACAAAAGACATTTTAGTGAGCCAGATGTTATTAATGTGTTTCATTAGTGAGGGGGCACGGATAGTGGAAAATGGAAGCGGTAGAGAGTAGAGAGAAACTGGTTAGAATTTGAGCTCAGTTTTTTGAATGGATTCTCATTTTGGGTGAATGTTTTCATGATTACGAGGTGTTATTTGTATTTGTGATTGTGTGTGTGTTTTATTTTATTTTATGTAGAATTGCATTTCCATTTATTCACTAACAATACAAACCTAATTACTTAAGCAACGTTACAAACATTAAAATACTAACAAAATTAAGGACTGTAGTCTGAAAATAAAGTTGAATTTATTACAGAATCATTTTTATTTATTAATGTAGGTTCACCAACAGCTTCTGTGTACAACATATGTTAAGTATATGTTTTAAAGTCCTGAACTTACACACTCGCAAATAAAAAAAAAAACAAAAAACAATACTTAAAATGTCACTTACGGGATAACGGGAGCTCAAAATTAACAATACACACGGAAGATAATTATTATCTCGTAAGTGACACTGTAAATAATAAAAATAAGCCGTGAAAGCTTAAAACAGTGTTAAAAAAAGTTTCAAGTGATTTTCGAAAATCCAAATAGGCTTTATGTTTTGGTGTCTGTACCAAGGTGACAAACTGAACAGAACATGATGTTCTGTGCATCCCTGTTTTATTTCATTTGACAAACGGGGGCGTTATTTCACTCTCGAAATAACGCCCAATGTGTCATTATTTTTTTCCACACTTTTGAAAAATAAAGAAATCCAACATCAAAAGCAAAAAGAAACGTCTAAAATATTCAAGAAAATTGAAATTAAAGGTATAAATAATGTCTAGTTGACAGAGCAAAGAATGTTTAAGACTTGCTCACAAAGCAATCACGAAATGAATTATTAAGAACTTTCAAATGAACGAAGATTCAATTAAAAGTAAACAGATTTCATGGAATTTTAAAGAGAAATCCATTACAAAGGATAAATAAAAAATGAATGAAAATCAGCTCTCTAAATAAAGGATACGAAAGAACTGGGTAAAATCTTTTATTTACTTAGTTAAAGGTATAACAAATTATGATGGACTAGCTTATGCTCTGCCCACGGCTTCGCCCGTGTGTCAATGTGGCGACTCTTGGGGGAGGCCTATGTCCAGCAATGGACGTCTTTCGGCTAAAATGATGAACGATGACTCGACACTAAATATATGGGACAGGTAACAATTTTTTCGAAAATAATAGTAATTTGTAATAATTAGTAGTAGTTAGTAATTAGTTTCTTGTTTTTCTCCATCTATGTTTTTTTTTTACTTTCCTCAAATTGTATATTTTGTTGTATGTTTAAATGTATTTATGATTATATTTTATTCTTCAATTTTCTGTACTGTTGCACCTACTGTTTTCTCTGCATCAGCCTAAGGTTGACTGGTAAAAAATGCCTAAGGCATTAAGGCCGTCTTTGTACATTATGTGCGTAAAGATTTAATAAATAAATAAATAATATATGACGGCCGCTCTAGGCCCACGATTACACCCCAGTGGGCATGTCTCCACTCTGTGAGAGGCAGTCCTCTCACAGAGTGGAGACATGCTAGACTGATAATGCTAACAGCATTATCATAGAATATTTTTCCTACATTAATTATTTCTTCAAACAAAAGTACTTAAAACATTTAAAAATAAAATAGGTAGATGGCTCATCGGCATCAAGAACAAGGTCCAGGCTGCCGGTGGCCAGGGCTTCAGAGAAAGGAATCTCCTCATTATGCGTGTCTAGGAGCTTTGTGAATCAAGCATTTGACCCAGCCGCGCAATGAGAGACTCCTAAAGTCGAAGCTCTTTGCTATAAATCCATTAACCATAACAACTATCGGTACAATTATTGCAGATTCCACGTCCCACATGTCGACAACCTCGTGTACTAAATCAAGAAACTTTTTTCCTTTTAATACTAGTCTATTTTTAGCCGTGTCATTTCCATCCCCAACTAAATCCTTGTATAAGCAATATTTATGAAATGGAAAGGCGACTTAGAAAGTCGAAGAAATTCAACTAATTACGGGATTTTCAAGCAAGAGTTTGATTCGTTCAAGAATTTTATGTTGACTTGCAATATTTTGATAAATGTTTCAGATTACAAACGCTCTGACGACAAATTGTTTTAGAAATAGCACAATTATTTTAATGGTGGGCGAGCAAATTATGATTTTAGGAGACTTTTAATAAAGTCTCCTATAATTATAATTTGCTCGCCCACCTTAGTTGAACACCACCTTACCTCACCTTTTTTTTTATTTTTTTTTTTCGGATGGGAAATCATCAGCGGAGCAGGAGGGAGTGTCAGACTTTTACTGACTAAAACCCATCCATGTTCCTTCATCGCCCTTTGTGTTCCGGGGCCACGGTATCTCTTTCGAATAGTCCCGCAACCCCGGACCTCACCTTAGTTGTAGTTTCCTTAGTTAAATTTTCTATATTATTAGACTTACTTAGACTTTGTTTGTAATTATTTTAAATTCGATTATAATAAACTACAAATATTCTAGATCTACTTCTTAGCGTGTCGATGGCCAATTTTTCAGGCCCAAAATTCAGCTGTGCGAACTCCGCTCTCTGTTTCAGACATAAGAAAGTAAATGAAAGGAAAAGTAGGGATACTAACTTTCTATCAAGCACAACGATCCGTTAAAAGATATTATTATTGATATTAGGGGGAAAAGTTAACAGACAAACAAATTTTCGTATTCGTAGGCAATTGTAGATTTTGCCCAAAGAAAATATCTCACGGGATCGTAATGCCGAGGTGGATTATATCCTATGGCCTCACACCGGTCATGGTAAAAATTGATGGTCATAAACTCGCCCCCTATTACATGGGACTTAAACATAACTCGCAAAATGTGGGTGTACTATTTATTACCTCTGCCAAACCCATCAAGAATAACAGCCGTAACTTTATGTATGTTTATGTACAGACAGAGTTACTTTTGAATTATTAATATTAGTAAGGAGTTATAATCCAAGCCAAATTAACAACAGGTATCCATTTCTAAGAGCGTAGGCGTTCCTTTGTGTTGCTAACTTGGCTGACAGTTAAACCGTGATAGTTCAAAGGTTGCCTATCTCGATTTATCGGGATCAAAGTTATAGTTTGAGGTTGTAGGTACTCTGTAACTGAGATTGTTTCCTTGACAGTATACTAAGCAAATGATGGTGATGTAAATTCTAGTTATCAAATAATGAAACAATAAATGCTAGTAATTTTAAACATTGTAGGCGTTGTAGATTCCTAGTTGCTTCGATTTGTTTAATTTGACATTTTCTCACCGTTTTAAGAGTACAACAACAACAACAACAGCCCATAACGTCCACTGCTGGACATAAGCCTCTCCCATGATGGGAGGAATTTGCCGTAATCTCCACGCTTGGCAGGCGGATTGGAGATCGCAGCGATAAAACACTAACAGAAAACGCTGCTGCCCATTCTCTGTTCTACGGAGGCGCAAGGTGGTGGTGGTGGTGGTTTTAAGAGTAGCGGTGAATAAATAAATGACCAAGTAATACGGCTGGGTTCGATCCCACTCATTAGTCATGGCCGACACCACTTCCTCACCACAGCTCCGAGGAAAATAATAATTACAATACCAGTCTATTACTGTCCCACTCCTGGGCAAAGACCTCTTCTCAACAGAGAAGGCACGAGCATTGATCAGCGCGCTTGCTCAAGACGGGTTGGTGATTTTAGACTTATATTAATTATAAGTCCAGGTTTCATGACGATGTTTTCCTTCACCTTCACCGATGTCTGTATTGTCCAAGATAAACTTAAAAAGTACATATGAATTGAAAAAGTCACATTGGTACTTGCCCGGATATAATATGAAAAAAAAACCAACTTCCAAAAAAAAACACCAAAAAGTGGGAAAGTTCATTTCCGAAGATACTTTCTTCGAAAATGAAGTTTCTATTCTTCGTTCTTGAAGTTAATTTAGGAATTTTTTAGTGAAAATCCTTGTACCCCACACAAATTCTTGTCATGGAATAATTGTAGTACAAGTTATTAAGGATAATTATGTCACCATAGACCAAGAAGAAAAAGTCCATAATAAAGGGAGCTAACTAATAATCTACTAATGTTAATAAAATTTATATGGGACCACAGCGCGGGCTTCCTCTACCAAATGACATAATAAACTAACTTCCTCCTTTTTTAGAAGTCGGTTTAAAACAAAAGAACATCACTGGCACAAACAAACTACATACACACTAAAGTACTTGAATAAGCTGTTTACAACCCCATACAAGCAAAAAGGGTTATTGTGTCGATCACGAACGAGTTCTTATGCCCGACCGCACGTCAGTAGCCACTCCAACCAAAAACCACCCTTACTGCTTCGAAATAGAGTTGTCTATTTCAAATTTGTTATCAGTACTGTTGGAGGGTTTTGTCAACTTGAAACTCATGTGTCTGGGATGCACGTGCCGTTGATTGAAAGTGACGCTTCGTAAGCTGAGCAGTGTTGGAGCAAAGGGATTGTTATGGTGGAATTTGTTGGGTATTGTCTTAGGCTTTGTAGCACAGATATAGGTAGATATATCTAGATAAAGCAAGAGCACCTATTTCCCGTGCCCAGCTTAAGCATTCTATGGTACTGTTACAGTAAGCTAATGTTTTGTTCAAAACAACACTGTTACAACTCAAGAACTTAATTTTAGACATTTATAGAACAAAAACGTAGTCTATTTTGAATAGTAACTTGTTTGTATAGTTAAATAGTGCTTAAGACGTCATAGTAGGTAGTCAAGAACGCTTGGTTTTATCTGCATAGATAAGTTGGTTGAAGTGTACCAACAATAGGGTAGATGACTAAAAAAAACGAATTATTCCGTCAGATAGATTTCCAAAAAATATTGGACACCTATTTTTTCTATTGTTACGTAAACCAAAATTGACGAAGATCTGACGCTTTTAAAATTCTCAATACGTCACGCCGAGGTATAATTTTTTGTGCGTTCTGACGTCACAAGCACCCACTCCCGAGTTTTGATGCGTTTTATCTTTGTCAATATTCATTGATTTACAAAAACAAAAAATACGTGTCCATTATTTGCCAATACTCTAATTGGCGGAAGTAATTTGCAATTTATTGATGGTGGAAACTAGCCTATTTTTATATAGCTCTAGTCATTGTTCTTTAGGACACATAACTTTAATAACAAGTGAACTTAGACCTAAAATCTTCGCCTCCAACAATTACTCTTCAAAGCAACTTGAAAGTCTTTTAAAAGCCCTAATGGTCTCTAATCTAGACATCTTTTCATTGAAGGTATTACTACAAATTGGCTTACACTTTAATGTCTAGTCTTTAAGATTAGATTGTGGGATATTTAAGCACTAAAGGCTTTTAGGACACTTTGTGTCTTCGCGAAAGAGAGGAGAAAATAAACTGTATTTTGTACTTGGTTTAGAAATTATTTTTTTAAGTTCCTTTGCAAACCACCAGTCTTATTATGGGGTATCGTATTACCTAGTACTAACTAGGTTGTGGTGGCCAGATAGGTAGTCGCTTCATGTAATATACAGGTATTTAGCAGCATCCGAATAGACTGGAAGCCGATCCCAACATAATTATGTAGTTGAGAAAAGGCTATTCAGATGATGACTTGAGTACATTTGTATGGTTCAGTGTTACTTAGTTTAAAAACATGTTTTAAACATGTTGTCTCTGCTGCTTTTGTTGACTATTTACATGTAAAACAAATTGTAACTACAACTACTACTGTATTTTAATAGGGTTATAATATGCATGTTTTTTTTTTTTAATCTTAAAATTTTAATAATTTTACTTAATTTTTAAATCATGCAAAATTGACGTCAGAAATAGCGAAGTGATTTTATTTTTTAAATATTTATAAAAAATACTAAGATAGAAGCATTTGAAACTGCTGATTAGACATATAGATCTGATACCTTTCATGACGTCATTCGACATACAGAACGTACAAAATTCACACTAAATAACGTTTATCTAAAAAGAGATAGAAATAAAAGTTTTATTGGTTTCAACTTTTGTTTTGTTTTGCCGATTTTGGTCTTGTTTTCAGTTTTTGTTTTTATTTTTATGGTATTTTTACATTCGGTATCGAAATACAAAAAAAACATAAATGTATATTCCCTATTGTGGCTGGGGTCGTATTAAAGGTGTCGGCGCGCTTTTATAATTAACTTTTACAGAAGATACGCTCCTTGGTGTTTGTAAATTCTTAGACACGTTTCTTAAATGAAGGCTTTTATAGAAAATAGTCGTTTTAGTTATGATAATGTAATTTAACTTTTGATCCTTTCTAATAGAGCACATAGTGTAGAAGATGCTGATAACGAAAATGCTGTTTAAACAAATGGTTTATTAAACGCCTATTAAAGACGAAAAATCGAGGCAAGTTTTGAGTGGCAACACGAAGCAAAAAGCTGCCCAAAACAGAAATTAAAATAAAACATTTTACACCTAATATAATTAGGATTTGACTTCAAAAAGTAGACTCAATTTAATACAAAAGAACAACTCTAAGGAAACTATAAAAAATAGGAAAGTAGCAATTTTCTATAGAACAAAACATTTGAAATAACATTTATTTGTTTGTCCCACAAACTGGGTTATGTCAATATACAAAAAACTCCTTGAAAGAAAAAACATTATGGATACTAGAAAAACAGTATTTACGTCACAAGAAATATTTCCTTTGACAACACTAAAAGAATATTGCGGAGTTGAGTTACCTATACCGCAATCAGGGTTGCCAACTTACGGATTTTTCGATCGGATTTTTCGGATCTGCATTTTTCTTCCCAAATTCTATTTGGTCCTATGGTCGTAAGTGTGACTGCTGAACACGAGGTTCACTAACAGGGGTTCGATTCCCAGGTCAGGTACAGTATTATTGAGTTTGTTTCAATTCAAATTCAAAATAATTTATTTCAATCCATTTAGGATCATAATTTATGCTCACATTTGAAATAAAATTAACAATTATAAAATTAAAATTTCAATCATCATATACAAAAATAATCAATTAAATAATATAAAAGGTGAAGGAAAACATCGTGAAGAAGACATGTGACATCTACCAATCCGCACCTGGGACCGCGTGGTGGATTATAGCCCATTCCCTCTCATTAAGAGAAAGCCGTGTACCAGCAGTAGGAATATTATAGCATGATGATGAAGAAATAATAGAAATTAAAACTAAAATTTCAAAATTATAATGTCAGAGACTAAATAAAAATTAACAATTATAAAAATTAAAATTTGAATCACAATAAGTACAACAATAATTAATTAAATAGGCAATACAAATTAAAACTTATGACTAATAATACACCTGCCTCTGAGTAATTTATTTGTTTGTCATTACATTAACTATATAATCCGCATCGTCGTATAGAAACACTCGACACGGTCGTCGGCGAACATTCCCGACGCGCTGCAGTGCCGGGGCAGCCCCAACAGCAGCCTGAACGCATTATTATACTGAACTCTTTTTAACTTGACACCGTTCAATCTGATAGGTGGAAGAGAATCCGGGCAGCTCCGACCCCTGGCCTGAATGACCATGCATTCGCTTTTCTTTGCGTTATAGAGCAAACTGTGATCAAGTGCGTAACGCTCGCAGATGCCCAGCAACCTGGACAGGCCACACACCGCGGCGCTCAGCACCACCATATCGTTCGCATAACTAATATTGTTGACAAAAACGCCGTCAATATGGCAGCCGACACGCGTACTACTGAGCTCCTCTGTCAATGCGTTCACGTACAGGTTGAAAAGCTTTGGCGAGGTGAGTCCTCCCTGCCTCACCCCGCACTCCAACCTGTACGGCTCCGACAGAGCACTGAACCATCGAACGACGTTGACCTGGTTATTATACCAGTACTTGAAAATTTCTATCAGTTTGAGAGGCATTGAGATGTTATTTAATTTTTGCCATAAGATGTCATAACTAACCAGGTCGAACGCCTTCAAGAGGTCGAGAAAACAGGCATGAATAGGTGTGCTCCTATCGGAGTAGTACTTGACAGTTTGCTTCAAACACAAGATAACTGACTCAGTAGACAGTCCCGGTTTAAAACCAAATTAGTTATTATGCGTGCTTACATACCGGTTAAGCTGTGTATTAAGGAAACTGTCAAGAACCTTAGCAAGCACTGTGGCTAGTGAGATTGGCCTATAGTTGCTCGTGTCGCTTAGGTCATTAGTTTTACTCTTCACAATTGGTACCACCACGGTCTTCATCATCTCTGCTGGTAGGTACGCATGTCCCATACAAAATGTATATAACATGGCAAGAACTCTAGACAGGTGACACCGGCATGCTTTAAATGCTCAATGCTCAGGCTGTCATGGCCAGGAGACTAACCACGTGACATTGACTTTATAGCTCCCCGAACATCTTTAGCTGTAAATCTAGTGTCTCCTGTCCATGTGACCCATCCACACTGAATGACCCCAATGTTTCGAATGGTGAGTAGTGAGGATATCCATCTTTATCTGCTCCCTATTATTTTGGCAGGAATTTCTCAGTAATAGCCACAGAGTCCAAAATTGTGCCCGGTTGATAGCTTATATATATAGGCTTGCTGGCTTGCGGCGAAATATGGGTGTGTACTATTAAGGTACACCTCTGCCAAACCCTTCGAAGAACAGGTTATGTTTAAAGTGCATAAAAGTCAGTTATTTACATTTTTATCTTTTACTTGTAGTTCAGAGATAGCAGCATTAGCCAAAATACACGCTGAATCGTTATTCAGCGTATTTATATCCTTGTTACAGATTCAGAATGTACAAAATCTAGACTCCATTGTTCTCTTTAAAAAAGATTTTTAAATTAGCTCCTTAGAAACACCTTTCCGAATCCGTTCGTGGAATAAAGGCCTGTTGTTTTTTAAAAATTAATTATGGTTTGAAAATCCATCCTGTCCTTCAATGAAGGACAAAAAAAAATATTATTTTCAAATCATAATTTTACACACTTACTTTAGTTCTTTTTATTGTTTGTGGTGTACAATAGTACACCACAAACAATAAAAATAACAAACATCACACAAAGACACACACACACGGACACTCGTATCGCACAAAGTAAATTTTCTGCATTTCCTAATTTTTTAACGTGACAACCCTATTCTACCTATCGAGTCAGGATAAATAAATGACGATACTTTTTCATCTCGGTAAGGGATCAGAGAACTATAAATTATTAAAGACGTTTCTGAAGCAACGAATAAAAGTACAGAACACCTGAAGGCAGAAATTGGATTGATACTTAGATTAAAACTAAATTATGTCACTGTAAATTCAGTATAAACCCGCGTCTATACCCATAAACAAGTTGTGATACTTATCAAACATGTATTAAACTTGTTTTGACGTTGTTTGACACGTGTATTGTTAAATGAAAATCTACTGTAATTCATTTGGAAAAGACTGAGTTTCTTAAATTTTTAAGTCATTTATTATACATCACAGTGCTGTACTATTTTGTTAATCTTTTTGGCAACCTTTTCACAAGTGACTTGACTACAACTTGTCCCTAAAACTTGTTTTATGTATTAACGATCAACGAAGACAGTAGACACAACATGCTTTATACCTTAATGTAAACGCGGGGTAATAGTGATTAAGAGGTTTAGGGTGGGCATAAAAGACCCAATGGTGTTAAAACTGATGTGATTCTGCAGTATCTCTTGAATACTGATGACTGACTGTTACCTAGTTTTACAACATAAGACATTCTTCGTTGTTCTCGTGAACCGTACTGAAAGTCAGCTTATTTACTTCCTTCTTATTAGTTGTCTCATTTGAAAGGATCGTGACTCCTTAGTTCTGCATCAATCGTGCTGTAACCTTAATAGAACGTCACATTTTGCTATTTTTTTTAAGCCTTCTCTGCCCCTCATCTAGGCAAAGGCCTCCCTCTACTCCTTCCATTTCTCGCGAACTTACGCGTCCTCCTTCCAGTTCTGATGGAACATGTCTATAGTTCGTCCTGCCATCTCCTTCGTGGACTGCCGCGACTCTGCCTCACTGTGTCAGGGCATCGGTTACTTGTCATGTCTTACTATTTTAGCCCACAGCGATTAGTTCTAGCATATTATATGCATAGTATTGTTTGTATGACCAGATCTCTGAACCTGGAGCAAGCAAACGTGTATCGCAGAACACCTACTGCGATACACCTTTTGCTTGCTCCAGGTTCGTCCGCGATCTGCGAGCACAACACGGAGTCAACGTTTATTTTACGCGTTCGTGCTAAGACATGTGGAGCACGTGGCTAAATAATAACAGCCGCTCGGGTTGGTCTTTAGGTTAAGCCGTGCTTACCTAGGTTGGTCTGTGGATGGGTGACCACCCTTACATACCGAATTTCCTCCGTGCCTCGGAAAGCACGTTAAGCTGTTGGCCTCGGCTGTCATTTGTAGATCTTTGACAGTCGTTACAGGTAGTCAGTGGCCTAAAAAGTCTGACAACCAGTCTTACCAAGAGGTATCGTATTACCCAGTACTAACTGGGTTGTGGAGGTCAGATAGGCAGTCGCTACATGTAAAATACCTACTGGTATTCGGTACCATCCGGTTAGACTGGAAGCCGACCCCATCATAGTTGGGAAAAGTCTAGGCAGATGATGATGTTCGTGCTAAGCTAATTTTTTGTTGTGTCATTCGTCTCTATTAGTCGTTATCTCAATAGTCGGGCTGACTATTGAGATAACGACTAATAGAGACTTTTTCACCCAATATGATATTATCGTCGTTTCATACACAGCATATTCTTAACATTTTCCTCATTTTTCATAATACTAGACGGAACTATTAAGACGTATGCTGCACTAAAAACACCTCTTCAATTTTCAACCTTATAACAACCTACAAATAGTTCAAAAAATACTGCTATGCCAAGATCGGTAGGGTCAAAAACCCTAAAATAACTTCGGAGCTATCTCAACGATTCGTGGCATTATACGAAAATTGTTCTAATCTTCTCTGGAATGTTCCGGAGTTTCCGTAACTTCACCTTTATCTCTCAATTTTCTCGATCAGCATTTAAATTGGAAATCGAATTAAGTCTTCCATTGCAAGCGGATAGTATTGCATTTGTATCTAAAGGTTAAATAAAACAATGAATGTAAACATTGAGAATTGCAATTTGTAACACGGTATTTGTTTCCCTGTTATTCGGATCATATGCTCTATTGAAAAATACATTCCAGTTTTCCGAAATTTATCTTTAAGCTGTTTGAGTAGAAATCAAAATAATGCTAATGTGATCTTTTCAATTTCATACCTACGTGATTCATTATTAATCTAAGATACACTAGCTTTCCAAATCTACTTATCTATTCACAACTCAAATACACAACTACACAAGGATCTACACATAGCCACGATCAGAACTAGCTCCGCCATTTTTTTTCTTTTAATACATTCCACAATTTTTTTTTACAAAATACATATTTACATCACCGTCCTTCTGTCAATGACAATCGAGCGTCAGCAGATACATGCAGCATTGTACAAAACTTAATTTGGCACACCATCATAACATCGCTATCTTATTTAATCTTTTTATTTCACAACATAATTTGGAGAAACCCGCCACTGTCAATGTCATTAAAACGTCAAAAGATCACGATAATATGTCAAATAAATAAATAAAAATAAAAAATAAAATAAAATCATTTATTTCAGGTCCGAGACCCATATAAAACAAAAATAGAAACCAAATACATATATAAACCAAACATAAATAATTAAAATATCAGAATTAAGTACATTAAAATTACATTAAAAACATTATTGAATTAATTAAACTAGATTAAATAACCATTTCCCTCTCATTGAAAGGCTGTAAATAAATATGACTTTGACTTTGACTTTGAGGCTGATGATGATGAAATCATTAAAAGATTAATTACAAAATGTGAAATTACACGAAATAAATTATACAAATATGATACCAATAATACTAATTCATTCACATAAACAAATAATTACAGTAGTCTCTTACGTGCGACACTATATGTAACTAACTAACAAATAACGTCGAAAACTAAACGGTGCGTTTCAACTTCTCCTCCAAACTCCACGATAGGGAGCAAGGCTGTAAAAATAGTCATAATCATAGAAATTCGCCCATTTATACGTCAGTGCCCGCTCGATGTTACGAGGTTGGTCCCCAAGGTGTGCTGGGAATCCATATAAAGGTTATCTGTGTGTGAGATATTTGGGCCTTATGTGGCTGTATATTTTGAGTGCGCTGAAATGTGTATGTATCATTCTACCTTATCTTGGTATGGCGTTCTTGTGTCAATGTACTTGGAGCGTTGAGGTTTCGGGAGGTTCCTTTCTTGGATTTTGTTCGTTTCGTTTACTTGAAATTGTTTCGTCTTTATTCTATTGAATGATTACACTATATTACAACAACAGCCCCTAACGTCCACTGCTGGACATAAGCCTCTCCCATGATGGCAGGAATTTGCCGTAATCCCCACGCTTGGCAGGATTGGAGATCGCAGTGATGAAAGACTAACAGAAAACGCTTCTGCCCATTCTCTGGTCTACGGAGGCGCAAGGTGGTCTGCCTCAGACATTAGTCGCCATATACGACACCCGTGAGTGTAATGGGTTGGTTCTATTCTACTCGGCCGGATACCACACGGCTAAACGGATTACACAATATTATTGTTAACCAAAGCCTGGGATCGGTTGAACTGATCACTACTTATTATAACTATACATTATATTTTAAAGATAAAGATTATGTGAAAAAAAAAAACTGTCTTTGCCAACTTCAAACAATAAGAAACGTATTTAGTGCTTCGTGGTGTGGTTTGTACTTCGTGCGAGTCTAAAAACTCGAGAGAGCAGTTTGCGAGCAGTTTTATGTTTCCGTCAAACCGGTTCCGGCAATTTGCGGACGCGTCACAAATATCAACGGCTTATGACAGATAATATTTGACTGTAGTATATATCATTGTATGACTGTGGCCACCTATTTCCTTACACAAATATAGAGTCCTTAAGTTTTGACCGAACTTAAACGCGTATCCTGGAAACGCTCTGCCCAGTCTAAACCTCGTGATTCTAGCTCAAGAGATTTAGACTGGCTCACCACAACCAAATAATAAAGCTTTTTTTTAAACAATCTATGTATAATTAACAAATATTTATACCTAAGAATATCCTAATATCACACAACCAAAGTAACAACAATATAGTGTGACGTCACTCAATTATTTAAGGGGAAGTAATTGCCACGTCTCTTCCAGTACGTCTTGCAGTCGGCAGCTGTCCGATGCAGGCAGCTTCCCTTTAACTGGAGAGTAATTGCCACAATCGGTGAGCTCAACAGGCTGGGTTCTGTGATGTTAGTAGTATATTTTTACCCGACTACGGCGAAGCAAAAAGGAGGGTTATGATATTTGTAGGAAAAGATATGCTGGTATTTTTTAAGATACCTAGTGTCAATTACTTTTTAGAGTTTTTTTGTCAACGTACAATTGCATAGAACTACAACATCCCCCCCCCCACACATGAAAGAGTTTTTGTTTTAAAATCTCAACCATAAATTGAATTGTATTGATAATAAGAGATCATTTCTGTACCTTCCTCTTCTAGTACGGAACTACTAGGACTACTTTTCGTAAAACTTATCACCTGACGTTTGCAAACAACTAAACTCAAATAGTCGACAACTGAAAAAAATATTCCAACAACGTATAAGGTTTGCCAAAAAAATGGTAACAACTTAGTGATGATTTTTATTCCTTCTGTCACTTAAGTATCAGGACTACCTCCAGCACTAAAAGTAGTGCCATCAGCCTAAACCATTGCTTCAAGTTTTTTCTCACTATCACCATCAACCTTTAAGGATATGAAGAACTTTACACCCTGTTCTTCATCCCCCATGGAAAACGGAGGATCTTCTGACCAGACCGTCTTCTAGTCAGAAGATCCTCCGTTTGATCTGCTGATTTCCTATATCCTCAGCGCGATTTAAAATACTGATGTCAGTTCTTCATTTGTGTTATACCTACATGGCGCTGTAATACTTTTTGTACTTTTTGTAGTACCGCTAAAAACCTAACCTTAAACATCATTGTCCACACTTCCTCAAAAACCTCCTTTTACTTCCCCAAAATTACCTCTTACACTACCCTTCAAGCAGGTGCGTCCATTAACATATACCTACCACAAAGTACCCAAGTACATTTGAAGTTCTCTTCTGGGAGCCTAACCACTTACGCCACCATAGGCCGTCCTCCATCAGCTTTATTATAAAAGTTGTGCTCGTTCACAAACACTGTATTACATACGAGTGTATAATATACAGCTTTATGAGCTTGGTAAGGACTAGGTTATGTGGTTACCGGGGTTTTAATGGAAATTTTATATATGTGCATACATTTTTGGGGGAAATTATGGAGGTGTATGTTACCCTTGAAATTAGTATGGTTAATGGTGTTGATGGAGAGGATAATGATGGTTAGTCTCGTATTAAACTGAAATAAGACGATCATAATTTAAATATTAAGTGGCCAATGGACCAAACTCAAGGTCCGCTATTGCGATCTTAACTGACAGCAACTATAGTTAGATGCGTTTACAAACACTTAACTTCCAAACACAAACAGCCAGTAAAAATTCCACCAAACAATCCTAAACTCAAATTATTTTTATTTTCCTATCAATATTCAAACATTTCCTGCCTTTTTCATTTTCTTAATTAGATACTCCTTGCTCCAATACCTCCTAAATTATTCCCAGCGAACGCTCATCAGAAAGGTTTTACTAAAAGGACTCTTTTATCAAAAAGATTCTTTGGCTGTAGGTACTTAGATCGCTGCCTAATGGATTTTTGCAAGGAAAAGAAGAAATTCTAGACCTTTCTATAAACGAGAGCGTTGGTATGGACAGGTCGGTAATTGAATAAGTGTCTCTTTACGTGCAGCACTTTGGCTGTGCCATGTTCTACTGCTTTATATTTCTAGCACTTTGAACTCTTAATGTGCGACATAGAGCCTTTTTTTGGAATTTTGTTTGTAAAATTTGAGTTCCTACTTAAATGAATAGCTTGGTGTCTGAATTGTGCCAGATTGTTGGCATTAGGTTTGCATTTTATAATTATGTCTACCATAAGTTCAACATTACTCGTCGGAAAATACAATGTGTGTTAAATAAATAAAAAAACCGGCCAAGAGCGAGTCGGACTCGCGCACCGAGGGTTCCGTAAAAACCTTTTAAAGGATAAACTTAACTTTGCTGTTCGATCCCAAGAAACGGCTATTGCACCAAACGCAAATAATAAGTTTGTGATAGGAAACTTTTTTTTTATTATTTAACTACATATTTACGGTTTTCAGATTTTTCTTTAAGACCGTAAGACCTTGCTTTTTGCCAGATCTCGTGATTCTAGGTCAACGGAAACTACCATATAGGTTTTCGACCCAAAACCTATAGGGTACTTCCGGTTGACCTAGAATTGACAATTTTGGTTAAAAGCATAGCCAAGCATAGCAAAGCATAGCAAGGCCTTACAGCACAAGTAAAGGGAAAAGACCAAAAAATAAAAAAAAGTTGAAAATTAAGGTAAATTTTGGTATTTACAAGTTTTGTAATCTAAATTTGCCCATATCTTTTTATGATTTTGACTTAATTTTTATACACCTAATAGAGACTATAGAACTCAGTATCTGGTATAAATTTCAACTTGCTAGGTCCACCCGTTCCTGAGAAAATCGGTGGTGACAGACGGACTCAAACATAACTGCTCAAATGTGGGTTACCCTTCTGCCTCTGCTCTTCGGAGAAAACAGGGATGATATTAGGTTATTTTCTGAAAAGAATTTCTATTTCTCAAATGGGAATAACGTCGTTTATGTTCAGGAATATTGCTTTTGCTTCGTAAACTGTTTCACTTAAAGAAATAATTTCAATTCAAAAAGTTTTTTACCACTTACAAATATCGCTTGTTCTTACCATTTCATTTGTTTCAAGGAACTCAGTTTTATATTACGTCTTCCTAGTCATAAATTGTTTTAAATTTTTGCATTATTCGTAAGTGGGTCAAACATTTTTATATAAGTCATTCAACAAATATGAATTTCGACAGACCCATTCTTATTTTTGATTCGTCCCTCACCTAAACTTCTGTATAATAAATCATTGTTTTGTCCTCCTTATAGGTACACGAATGCATAATTTATCCATCAGAAATATTCGTTTGACAAGCAATATTGCATTCAAATGTATGGCACGCAAATACAGAATAGATTTCATATCTACTATTGGTTTGTTTCGCGCGTAATCCATTTTCGTTGAGGCATTGGAGGCAAGATATTTGGTATAGCAATTCTTCATTTATTCACGCCACTCATTTTTTATTTTGTTTCCAAAAGGAGGCCTTGAATTTTCACGGTTAAAATTAAAACGCATATTTGCTATTAAATTTTGTCAATTTTGTGGTTTTATACACCGTTTTATCCTGCTTAATATTCCATAGAGCCGCCATAATTTGCCTTTTTTTAATGTCATCTTTGACATGTAAATCCATGCCGCATATGATGCGGAGAAATGAGGAAAGTTTTGAGAAAGGAGGTGACTGCTGAGATGACGAGTAATAGAGAAGTATGGAAGAAAAGACATGCTGCGCCGACCACAAATATATTGGGATAAGCTAGAAAATAACGAGAATAATGTCGGTAGTTGCGTTAGTCTATAAGCATAGCATCAGGTACAATAGAAACTCTGGCGACATTACTTACAGGTTTTCCTGACTTTGCATGTAAAAACAAAACAGCTATGACCCATAAGAAAGTCGCTTTAAAAACTAACCAGCTAATATTAGTATTCTCTCCAAAACTTGTTTAGCATCTAGTGTCAGGACCATTGTTACAAAAAAACTGGAGGCTATTTCACCAAAACGTTTGACTAAACCTTTTGCATCGTGCATTCCAAACGAGATTCGTGTGTTTTTACAAAAGACATTCACACTTTGACAAGTTTTTTTCGGGACCTAGTTCATGTTTACCTATGTGGCGTGGATCAAAATGTGTGATCATTTTTTGAAACTAAATTCTTTCGTGCACACTGTAAATTGTAGAAATTAAATGTTAGAGTGTGGTATACCGAAGGTATTTTACGATAATTTAGGTATCAATCGGGTTGATACTTAATACCTGCACTCATAAACAATCGTAACAGGTAGTCAGTAGCTAACAAGTCTGACGACCACACTGTCTTGCGATACGGTTCTAGTTTCCCAGTTCCGTGGTGGGCAGATAAAATGTTGCTTGATGAATAATACTGTTATTCATTCGGCTGCTTCCGCTGAGACTGGAAGCCGACCTCAACGTAAATGGAAAGGCTGGAGAGACAGATGATGGTTACAAAACTAAAAAAAATGTGTTAAATATTTTGTTAAAACTAATTAGCCATACATTTATTCAAATACATAATTCCGAAAATAGAATTAATGACATAAACTTGTCCCGAAACGACCTTTATCTTGATCCTTGACTTTTTCTAGTAATTCAATTCAATTCCTTTATTTCAATCAACAGTTGGATCATATTATGCAGTACATTAAATAAAAATTATTAGAAAAATAAATAAAAATAAAACAAAACACAACACACACCTTCACTACTTATTATTCTTAAAAATTAAATTGGCAGTCAACAAATTAAAATTAGAAATAATCATAAATGTAAAAATAATAAAAAATATTTATCATTTATTCAAGATTTAAAAAATATCGTGAAATAGAAAAGAGGGACAGATAATGAACATTAATGTGTTATGATTATTTCATTTTCTTGCTATTGTCACACCATTAAACATACAACAATGGTTAATGTAGTGACAGTCGAACCTCTCAGCCAACATCCTCAAGATGGTGTTAGAGCTGGCGCGGACCCTGAGCACCAAGGATGTGCACCGTTTCCGCATCGTCGCATAGAAGCAGTCAACGCGTGACTCAGCGAACATCCCCGACGCACTGCAGTACCGAGGCAACCCCAACAACATCCATCCATCAATAAAAACGATTCATAATGCATTGTCGGGGTACCTACGCAGAGAAATTAAGGAAAGAGCAATGACCTTTAATTCCTACTTATCTGGCGCAGATTAAAGAAGACAATAAATAAATGCCAATAAAATGAAAGACAAACTGAGATATTTTAATCAGGCGATGACAAAGATAAATTAATTTATATTATGAGAATATCAGCTAGATTATGTCAAGAAAAGATACAACAGAAATTGAAATTCCGGAAAATTAACAATTAGTAGCTCCAAGCCAGTACCTAATGATTAATGAGCTTCGCATAAGTACGTACTAAGTAGACTAGTTAACAATTAAAACGGAAATATAAATCATATTCAGATAAAGTAGCAGTTTTGATAGGACCAGTGTAATGAGGTCTCTTGTGTCAAGCAAGATTTATGTGGGTGGGGGTTTAAGTTAAGCTACATTTAGTTTAACTTGAACTGTTTAGTCTTTGTTTACGGATTCAAAATGTTTAGTCTGTAGATAAATCTTGGGAATATATTTAAAGTGTATGTTTAGAAATACATAAATTGACTAAACAATGCCAAGATGACAAGATAGAAATTTAGCAAAAGTGTTTCGTATTTCTTTCTATTATTTCAACTAAGACTGAGGAGTTCGTTGCTAAATAATAACAGACGCCTTGGAAAACACTTTAAACCGTTGGTCCCGGCTGTCATTTGTAGATCTTTGACAGTCGTAACAGGTAGTCAGTGGCCCGAAATTCTGAGAACCAGACTTAACAAGGGGTATCGTATAACCCAGTAAAAACTGGGTTGTGGAGATCAGATAGGCAGTTACACTTATAGTACTTACGGGATAAAATCCGTGATTTTCTTGTTCTAGTATTTTTTTAGTATTCCCGCAATCATGATGCTTGCAACAGCGTCGAAATATCGGGAGCTCATAGAAAAAGAAAATCACGGATATTTAAAATGTCACTTACGGGAGATCTTCCGGGGCGTTTTCCGTGAATAATCACGGAAGATACTCGTATCCCATAAGTGACATTTTAAGTATAGTTATGAACCGTGAAAGCTTATCACGGATATTATCCCATAAGTACTTTAAGTGTAGTGAAAAACCGTGAAAGTCTAAAACAGATATGCAGTTGCTCCATGTTTTTCCGTCAGAAATTTCTTAGTAGCGGTTACGGAGGCCCTACCCCTCCCCCCATTATTATATTGGACTTGGAATTTATCGGTCAAAATGTGGGTGTACTATTAGGTACCTTACTTCTGCCTAACAACAGGTGTGATGTGATGTTTAACAAAAAGCAAAATTACATTTTTTGAAAAAACCCATAACGTTTAAAAAGTCATTGCAAAAGGATAAAATAATTTAAAAACAACTTAATAAAAAACCCAAGAATATCCGGCTGCCATAAAGTGAACCAGCTAGATACTTATTTTTATTTTTAAATTTAAAATAGTGATGGCAGCCCCCGACGGATATTCTTGGGTTTTTTTAAATTATTTTATCCTTTTTCAATTACTTTTTAACCGTCGTGAGATTTTTCAAAAATTTTAATTTTGCTTTTTATTTTAAACTTTTTAGAGAGCATCAAAATTAGAGTAGATTTGTTTAGAGAAAAATGGCACATGGATTTGCACAAACAAACATCCTCTCACCCCAAACGCATATACCGTCTCCGTTCCGTCGTGGGTAAATTTACTGGTATTCAGCTGCATCCGATTAGACTAGAAGCCGACCCCCAGTCGGGACAAGCATTTACTAAAAGGTTTATTTTCTTCTTTTCAGAGCATTTTTATAAAAGCTTATTTAAAAAAAAAATGTCTTTTTTAATTAATAATGTTATCTTATTTTTTTAGTTTTGTCGTAATCATTGAACTCTTATAAAAAAATGTGTGCGCGCCATTAACCGTTGAGGAGTTCCCTCGCGAGAAGACAATCCTGGCTGTAGGATCAGGTCATGACAGAAATCATGTTTATCATCAAATATGAACGCGTCTTCAAATTTTCGTATCCGTGCTATTTACCGTTGAGGAATTCCCTTGCGAGAAGACAATCCTCGCTGTAGGATCAGGTCATGATAGAAATCATGTTTATCTATCAAATATGAACGCGTCCACAAATCTTCGTATTCGTGCTATCTACCGTTGAGGAGTTCCCTCACGAGAAAACAATCCCGGTTGTAGGATCAGATCATGACCGAAATCATGTTTATCTATCAAATATTAACGCGTCGACAAATGTTCGTGTCCGTACTATTTACCGTTAAGGAGTTCCCTTGTGAGAAGACAACTGGTGAGTTGTCACCGTAACATCTATCTAGGAACATGCACCAATCAAACCCAAACCCATAACAGAAAACTGCATCAAAATCGGACTAGTAATTTTGGAGAAAAATGGCAACATGTATTTTCACAAACAAACAAACAAACACCCAAACAAACATCCTCTCACCCCAAACGCATACACCGTCTCCGTTCCGTCGTGGGTAAAAATGAAAAATTACTTCACCAATAAATTGTACACCCACTATACACAAAACACTTTGTCCAACTCTTTAGGGAGCACAAACGTGAGTTGTATACCTAAAACAAACACTTCAAGTAAACAATTAACAGTTACTTTCTCTAACTATTGATTGGCCCGTTCTTCGCTATTTTTTTGGGTTCCGTATCCGAACGGGGCCCCATTACTAAGCCTCTACTGTCTGTCAGCGGGCTGTATATCATGATCCGTAATAGGTAGACAATTAAAATTGTCACAGAATGTGTATTTCTGTTGCTGCTATAACAACAAACAATTAAAATAAGTTAAACATTAAAGGGAGCTCTCCTACTACGTGCGATGGTACGGAACCCTGACTCGCACGTGGCCTGTTTTTCTGACCTTGCAACTGTTCCGTTGGCCAGAAAACTTTGGGGCCAACTCTTGAGAAAAATAGTCATCTGTATTCAAAGTGCGTTTTGTGGCAACTTTTCACTTGGCCAGCCAGAAACGTTACCACTTCGGTTGATGGCTCTTGGCCTCGAGTTTTGAGCCTTCAAAGAGAGAGCAGGTGTTTCGTACAAGTGTTGTTCGGGCTTTTTTTTGACTTATATGGGTTTTAAGGATCAAATGTTTCTCACAATTAAGCACATGATATAATAATGCTTAAGTTCCATGGTAATAAGCAACGGAGCGTATCCCAGTTTTGAATTTGTTGCCTATTGGTAAATGATAAATGATGTTTATACATCGTATTTTTTTAAAACGGTGTTTCGTATCTGATTACTCTGAGAAGAAAAAGCCCAACACAAACTTAGAGGTCATAGTCTCTCTCTTTTAAGTTTCAGGCATAATCTTGGTCGTCTCACATGAGCACTATGCAGATAAGTGTCTGAGATAGTTTTTTTAAAGAAAGAACCACAAAGATTTGAGTGGACCTGTCAAGCCAGTCAACTCGTCTAGCTCTATTCGGTCTTTTGCTTGATATCCGCCGTTCTTTTTTCAGAAATCAGTCGAATTCGTTTTCCGGTGGTCATCGTCGTTCATTTTTACGTTCAGTATCGTAGCATTGGTTGAAAATAGCGTTTCGGAGTTGTCCCAATTATTATACTAGTTCGTATCCTTTGATAGGAACTTATTTCCTGCTTCTTTCTTTCTTTCATAATCAGTCTATTAATGTTCCCACTGCTGGGACACAGGCCTCCTCTCTATGAGAGGGAATGGGCTATAATCCACCACGCGGGCCCAGTGCGGATTGGTAGATGTCACATGTCTTCGAATTTTTTGGTTCTAGGACATGCCGATTTCCTCACGATGTTTTCCTTCACCGTTTTAAGAGCAGTGGTGATGAAATAAATTACACAAAGTAATGCGCCTGTCTGGGTTCGAACCCACGACTTACTGTTCGTAAGTCGGGGCCGCCACCACTGGGCCACCGCTGCTCTCAACCTTTCTTTCTTTACCTTGTGGTTAGTGCCTAACCTGGTGTCAGAGTTTGTATGCCGCCTATAGGCCTCTGACTTGAATTGCTATATTTATACGTCGTTATGTAGCTTTGAGGTTTTAAATAAATATTGTTTCTACAGCAGCAATAGCAATGTCAATCATCAAAAACCACACAGTTATATACGTAAATATTTTGGTTTCAGCCTTCAGTTACAGATATAGAGGGCCACCCCTTTTTTATTATGTAGCGGTTCATAGAAAACACTTGCTCTCCAAATTTCATCTGAATGGTGCAAACAGTCGGGTAAAATTACTGTGACATACGGACGAACAGACAGACAGACAACGGCAGACGGATAAGACGGATAAGATCTATGAAGGGTTCCGATTTTGGCAACGGATCTCTAAAAACGACCTTGTTCGTTTTAGGTTTTTAATGTTTATTTTTTTTAGGTTCCAATTAAGATTTTGAAGTGTTTCTGACACATTAATTTAGATTCTATCAAGGCACATGACGTTTTGAGTGACGCCTTCTCAAGAGCTCAGTAAGAATATTGCTTCAAAGTATATTTGAATAGTACGAAATTACTGTCAGAATCCTTAATAATATTAATTCAAAGTACCTTCTTCACTAAGATAAGTACCTTCAACAGAAATCCCTTCTTCCATTATAATTGAATCACCACTCAAGTAGCGAAAACTTCCAGTGTTTGTCAAACACTTAAATGTCAAAAGTTTTGTAAATAGCAAAACCTTTTTGCAATAAAATTAGATCCAATCTAAAAAACAGTAACCAGTAACCCCCGAAGAGTAAAGCAGAGGTGTATCTAATAGTACACACACATTTCTCTAGTTATGATGTATGTCCTATGTAATAAGATGCGAGCCGAGAGATGTCAATAAATAAAATAAATAAATAAATATCGCTGGACATTGCACACAGCGCCATCTAGTGCCACACTAAGCAACGAGGCTTGTGCCGTGGACACCAGATAGTTGATATACTACATAGATACTTTTTTGTTTGTAAATATTATTATTATACATATATACATCCATGACTCGGAAACAAATGTCCATGCTCATCACACAAACTTTTGTATCTACCGGGATTCGGACCCGGGACCCTAAGAACGTAAGGCAGCCCCACTACCGCTACGCCATTCGGGTCGTCAAACACTTTGCTCAACCTGGAAATCGAACCTAGGACCTCATACTCAGCAGTGGCGCTTGCGACTACTAGACTAAATCTTGTCTTACTACTATTCTAATTGTGAAAGTTTGTGAGGATGGATGAATGTTTGTTACTCTTTCACGCAAAAACGACCGAACAGATTTCAATGAAACTTTTCAGTAGTATAGCTTATACATCAGAATGGCATATGGGCTATAAACTTATAAAGATACTAGATTATGACCCCGGCTTCACCCGCGTAGAGTTCGGTACTTGTCCAACGGGATCATACTTCCGGGATAAAAAAGTGTGTGCAATATCCTATGTGTTAGTTCAGGTTATAAATTATCTGTGTGCTAAATTTCACCCAAATCCATGTAGTAATTTTTCCGTAAACTAGTACTTAACAAACATTCATCCATACATCCATCCTCACAAATTTTCGCATGTATGATTTTAGTAGAATTGTGTTTTAAAAAGTGCGTGGCCGTATCCGCGAGCAGAAACTAGTCCAATCTAATACAAACAATTTTAATACTATTAAGAAACAAAGAATAAGTATAAAAGAAAATTTTGGTACAAAAGCTGTTCTTATTTCCAATGTTTTTACGTACTTTACAATCAGAATACAAACGGTTATCGAAGCTGTTTTGGGGTAAAAAGATTTGGCAAACATTGAACGTAATATGAGATCGTGGGATGTTAATACTGTAATTTGTTACTTTAATAACTTTGTCTATACGTACGAGTATGCTCATAAAATGTGATAAAATATAAGTTTTTTGTAATAAAAAAGTTCATTCCGTTTCGCGATATCACGTCCATAACTGAATGCCAATTTGTTCTGTTTTAACAATAAAATCTTCTTTTCGATCTATTATTATTTTTATTTGATACAATCAAAATAATCTCTTATTGTTTTTAGCTTTATTATTAACTTTTTCACGGTATATTTTTTATATGATTTTATTCGATACTAATACAGTTTTATTTTGTTTGTGTGATGGCAATTTGCTCTCTCTCTACACACGGGACTTACAGATTACTGATGAAAAATATATGGGGGTGCTATGAGTACACCTCTTCCCTCCTGTTCCTTGGCCTTGTTGTTTCCTGGCATTGTCTCATGTTACTTAGAGTCTTTTTTCTTACATACACACACGTACATGTTTTTCTTTCATTCTTCTGTCAATCATCACGCTAACATTCATTTTCATCCCCATCTTCCACTATTAGTAATTTATCTTGTTTAACAAAACCACGAGTTCATCGTCGTTTTCCTAACCTTTTCTCAACTACGTTAGCGTCGACTTCCAGTCTAACCAGATTCTGTTGAATACCAGTATTTTTCATGGAGCGACTGCCCATCTGATCTCCACAACCCAGTTAGTACTGTACAGTAAGATTGATGGTCCGATTTTCTGATCACTGACTACCTGTGCCGACTGTCAAAGATCTACAAATGACAGCCGGGATCAACGGCTTAACGTGCTTTCCGAGGCACAGTGAGTCTAATTAAAGTGAAATAGTAAAAAACCCCAACAATTTAAACCTCCACTTGTAAAAAAACTTCATCAACTAAAACTAAATCATCACATCAAATCTCCACATTTAAGTCTACAGTAGACTCAGGATTCATATTAATGTAACAGGCTTAGCCTGAAACCACACACGTTCGCCACTTGACCTAATAGCTTTATAGTAAGCCTAGGCTTTGAAGGAAGTACTAATATCTACCTATCTAAACGCATTACGTTGAGGATGCGAATGCAGAAAGTTTTTCCTTGAGGATTTTATATGTGAGGTTTTTTCTTTTTTTCCTTTGATGGCAATTTTAGTAAAAGGTCGTGGAGGATATTCTTGTTAGTGGGGTTTGTGGTCTTCTTTTGAAAGGAGGTGGGTTTTTTGGGATTCCGTAGTCCTGACAAGGAACCCTTATAGTCATAACCCACTAACATATAGTCAGAACCCTTAAATCATGTCCGTCTGTCCGAGGTTTTGTTCAGAGACTGTTAGTACCAGAAAGCTGTAATTTTGTAAAGGTATGTGTTTATCAATTACACCGACAAAATGGTAAAATAAAATTTTGGATAATATTTTTTTTTCGTTAGCTCCCCTACATGTGAAGTAGGGATGATTTTTTTTTCATCGTCTATCCCACCGTGTGGGGTATCGTTAAATAGATCTTTTAAAATGACTTCGGAATTGTTAATCCTATTTTTCGATTTAATGCTCCATTTACGAAATATTAAACTTCAAAGTTCAAATATTTGTTCCAGTACGCCGTCCCTCCCTCTAAAAGCTGAATTGCTGGCTTGAAAATTCTGAAAAAATTCATGATGATAGTACATTTCATGAACTTTAAAGAACATACACATATAGCGCTTAAGATAACTTTATTAGTTTAGCAGTAATAGTCGTTGAACTTGGGTGTTGGATAATTTTGTACCAAATACAGAATCCTTACAATAAATCCTTTGAAGATGAAGTATTTGCTGTAGTTGCTAAACTGACAGATATAAATTTGATCTATTATTTATATTATTTTGCATTTTTAGGGTTCCGTACAAAAATTATAAAACGGAACCCTTATACGATCACTCGTGCGTCTGTGTGTCTGTACGTATGTCTGTCATAGCCAATTTGCTCCAAATCTTCTGGCCCAAATCAGGTGAAATTTGGTAGGACGGTGTAATCCTATGACCCAAACTCAGATGTGCAAAGTAAATAAATATTTTTTTAAATATTTTTTATTAATTTCCTAAATGCTTTTCGGGGGACCATTTAGGAATGGGAATGGGATAAAGGCAAGATAATGATGATGATGATGATTTACTTGAAAACGGCTCTAACGATTTCGATGAAAGTTGCAACAAGTATAGAAGTTTACGGGGGCGAAAAATCGATCTAGCTAGGTCTCATATTCTTATCCGAGCAGAGTTCTTTCCCACAAGTTGGTACTGTTGTATACTAACGGGTAGATTAATGAAACCCAGCCAAGCAAACAAAACAATATTACACAGTTGTAAATCCGGCTGTTAACATTCGATAGCAACAGAAGCAGAAACTATTAATAGGCTTACGGTGCTTACCTTTCTATAATCACATTAAAGCCGTTGTAATGCTACCTACTTTCTGTTATAGAAGCAGTGGGTCTATTGTTGTATTGAATTAATTACTTGGAATAAGTTGTATACAAATAAATAAAATTGAAGTGTCAAACAGCTGTTTACTAAATGCATAAGATATTGTATACGTATGCGGTACTTATAACAAAAAACATTTTTTTTTATCTGTCTGTCTGTTTGTTCCGGACAATCTCCGAAACGGCTGGACTGATTTTGACGGGACTGTTACTAGCTGATAATATACGGAGTAGCATAAGCTACTTTTATTTTAGAAAAAGGATTAGGGTTCCGTGCAAAAAAAAAAAAATTAAAATTCGTCAGGTCATCCCGTCCTCATTTCTGCAGTAACATTTAATATTATTTGTTCAACCTTTCCATATCTCTGAATGGCCACTTAAAACTAATAATAATATCATAAAACTCTACTATTAAATATAATTACTCTATTAAAAAGCAAACCACATTGACAATAATTAAACATGGCCTCTCTTTATTAGTTCACCCGAAAACATTAACAAACAAAAATAAACCCAAACTGTTGAGAGGTATGACATTATTTCCGTTGTATTTCGTATTAAAAACACAAAATTAAAAGGTACAACAACTTTGTACATTAATGATTCGAATTTTTCAAATGTTACTTTTGAGTAGCAGGTAAACTGCGTGATTCTAAACCGGCAATTTGGCAAAATGACCGCCACAATAAAAAAGATTTCAAATAAATTATAATTAATGGCAAAACGGAATTTTATTTATTTTATTGGCGGTAAACCGAATTCGTCGAATATTATGTTATTTTCGACGAATGAAATACACGAATAAAATAAATCAAATTCCTTTTTAATTAATTCGGTTGTTTGTCAGCAAGCCGGAACATTACAGTTTCGCGTAACTTAATTCGGAGTGAATCCAATAAAATTATATTGACAGTTAAAATGAAAAATATCCGGGATTCTACTGAATTTTGATGTTTATCGCTCTCCACCACGAAGGAATGCTTTTATTTGAATTTACCCTTTAATTGTTGTACTGTACAAAAGAGTTTTTTTTATTTATAAATCAACTAGCTTATTCCCGCGGCTTCGCCCGCGCCGAATGCGGAGATTATGCAATGGGATCGTACTACCAAGATAAAAAGTAACCTATATGTTCATTCAGGTAATGAAGTATCTGTGTGTCAAATGACGTTCAAATCCGTTCAACCGTTTTTATGTGAAATAGGAACAAACATCTATACATCCTCACAAACTTTCGCATTTAATAATTATGTAGTAGTAAAGATTAACTAACAATCATTTCACACAAATTTATGATACGATTTGAAACGCTCATTCAACAATATACTGGATCGCAAAATATCTATAGAACTTATTCTACAAGTGATTGGTAAACTTAATAAAGTTTAAACAAACATTTTATTAGATTGTTACCGTCGTTAGAGATGGCCATAGTTTTTTTAGGCTTAAATAAAACTGAAAATATTGATATCATAATTAAACTTTTATTTTAAAGAAAATCAACAACAATCAGTCTTTAAAAAATCAGCATAAAGATATGTTTATGATATTCGTAATATCATATACATATACATACACATACATAAAATTTTAATTAAAAAAAAACAGAACTGGCCGTCTCACCCGGCATATTCGGGAGTGATGGCCGTAGTAGTACGGGACAGACGGCCGGTACTGGATTTGCCTCTGCCTTTCCCCTTTCCTTTGATTTCTGCTTCCTGGAGGTCCTTTTTCTTCTTCTGTCCACATTTAGAGCACATGTCATCAAAAGGTGTACAATTCTCATGTACCCACAGATTACAGATTAAACTTATAATAATTTTTGCCACATCCAGCACAATTATCAGCTTCATTTTCTGAGTCTTCTTCACCAGATGTGTCACATAATATTGGTTCCTCCTCACTAGTGCTACTTTCAGACCTTCTGTCTATCTGTTTGACAGCTTTTCGTTTTTTTGCTGTGCTTTGTTTTTCAGTCTTCATCCCTTCCATTTTTACTAAACTCATTTTTTCTTGCCTAAGTTTCCGCTTATTTTCCTTCTTAATCTTTTCTTCTTCTTTGGTTTTTCTTAGTGTTATGTGGTTCTCCGATGTCAAGAGCATACCGACTTGCTTGCTACGTTTACGGGCTTCTATAAGCTTGTCTTTGGTATCGGTTTGGCATCTATAAAAAAAAACAAACGTCAAAATAGTGTAACAAAGCATTAAATAATATGGCCATCTTTACCTGACTTTATATGGCCATCTCTCCTTTTTTTCCGGGTGAGATGGCCACTACAAATTTTAAACTAAAGAATAACAAGTACTTTACCATTTTGAGGTTAGAATGAAGAAAAATATACACGAAACACAATCCACTCACAAAAACACAAAGAAGTAATAACATTATTAGTATTTCCGGTTGGTATACGAACCTACTATAAAATTTCACCACTACTTATTGAAATGAAGGCCAATTTACTTACTTTTTTTATTTATTTTTGCGCAAGGTTTTGTTCTAATGTTGTTCCGTGGCGGCGCACGAAGCGTACTGAGCTAAATACAGCGCCATCTTGTGATAAATGAGCAAATTATATTGATTGGCCAACTCTCCCGTACGGCCATCTCTAACGAATTTACCTCAAAAAAAAAAAATTATTAACTACGGAAAAGAAACAATTTCACACCTTAAATGGTTAAAAAAGAATTGTACGAGACTAGATCAGTGTGCAATTAAATAAGTTATCCAACATAGTCATAATTCACCACACGGATCAATGTTAAATGTCTTAGAATTTTTGGTTTTGAACATACCGTGTTGAGAGCAGTGGTGATGAAATAAGTTATACAAAGTATAGTTCTTGCCTGAGTTCGAACGCAAAACCAGCATGTTGAATGTCGGGACCAATACCTCTGGTCTACAACTACTCCACCACTTGACTGTTCTCCTAAAAAAACATAACATTATATTCGTAAAGCGCCATTGCTGAACATGATATTGTGTGTCTTCCTGGGTGCGATTCGCAGGTCCGTCAAAGTGGTATTGAGTTTTTTCAGTAGCAGTCTTGGTTTTGTAAAACCAAGGTATTTTAAACGAGTAACCATGGAGTTTCTTGCCAGTTCTTCTCCATAGGAAACGAGCAACTCCAACCAAGCTCCTTTTCTCGATGTTTAATAAAAGGCCATGGAAGGACTATGTGAAATAAAATATTTCGATTTTGAGCCCAAATTCAAGATTTGTATCCGGCTGATGGCAATTGGCTCGCCCTTTATTACATGAGACTAACAAATCCGTCGGGGTTAACAAAAGTGATGTTATGTTTAAATACGCCTTCTGAAACATATACACAACATTTTAGCTAAATGTAGGTGAAAGTTTTACAAACGATTGCATAAATATTTCAGTTGCTTTATGCGTTGGTAACGAGTTAAGCGGTGAAGTTGCAGCTAGTACTGAAATGTTATGCTTAAAATGATATTTGACTTATATGTACTGCTAACTTTGTTTAGCGTTGAAAGGATGTGTATGCTTGCGTTTACTCGTTTTAGCGCTAGTTTTAAAATTAAGCGCTTTCACTGGTTTTAGACATTGGAAAGAGTAGCTGGCACCCGATTTTTGATTTGAGAATTCGAAGTTGTGAACTTGCCATACTCTATTGTAGGTGATTCTTTCAAGGTAGCCTGCATAATACATAATTTCTGTATGTATTATAAACTGTATTCTCGTAAATAAATCAATCAAAGGAATTTGTGATGAGTATGTTTTGATTATTGCATAATTGTGTTATCTTTGTGACAGCTTTAGAAAGCATTTTCTTTTGAAGAAATACATGAAAGCCCTTTCATGTATTTCTTCAAAAGAAAATGCTAATACGTTTGATTGTCCATTGGTAAAAAATTAAATCCGTTGCCATGCCGTCCCGGTCTGCGTTCAGCTTAACAATAGGGAAAATGCAAAAAAATAATATTTTTTCTATTTCGATACGGAATGTTAAAGTGCTATAAAAATAATGACAAAAAGCGAAAACAAGACATAAATCGGCCAAACAACACAAAAGTTATAACCATTAAATTTTTGTTTCTATTTCTATCTAGATATCGGTTGCATATTAGAAAATCAAAACAAACAAACAAAACAAATTCAAAAGAACAATGTACAAATCAACAAAGTTTAAAATAACGATGGTCATTTGATCAAAAGTTTTTATTTATTATTTATCACACTATTGACCAAATCGTTTAAAGGTCTAAATGGATTACTGGATAAATTAATACAAATAATATAGGCGTTATACTAATGCGGGTAGAACTTAGATAATAAAATTAAATATGCGTCATACTACTGCGGGTAGAACTTAGATAATACATTTTTTTATTGAATGCATGTTCAAACTGTTTGAAGCGTTTTCGTTTTCACTCGTGTTCGATTAATAAACCTACTAAAAACAATCTGTTTTTTATATTAATGCAAGTCGTTTCTGACACTCGCCGGCCACTGCCGCGGCACCGCTCGCTTCGCTCGCTCTGCTCGTGCGTAGGGGGTCACAGTTTTAACCTAACCTAACCTACCCATTTTGTTTAAAGAAGAAATTAACCTAACTTTTGATCAGTCGTTCATTTGATGTCACATACATTGGGATTCTATTTTTTTTCTAAATAAAACATTTGGTGATTTAAATTTTGTTATTTCGTTTATTGTTCTTTTGAAATTTGCTCGAGAAAGTTTTGATTTTTTAATATGCAACCGTTTTATCTATCGAGGAAATCGGTATAATTTTAAAATGTTTGGACTTATGAATTTTTTTTTTCTCAAACAAAAACAAGTGACTAACCTTGCTTTAGGCAATGAGGCATTTTCTTTTTCAACTATTCCCTAATCGCTGGATAGATGGCGCTGAACTTGGTACACAAGGAACGGAACGTCACATTATTTCACTTGGATGTAATCAGATGTATTGGTTATATTAGGAAGCGTAGGCAAACGAAAGTGTCAGTCAGCGAGCGTATGTGACGTGACGCAATATTTTTTTCCAAGCGTTTGGCTATGGCACCTAGTAACGTAGTCAGTTCAACGCCATCTACAGAGTTCTTGGAAACTATTTTTTTTTAATAACCAAAAGGAAAACCTCTCAGTTACAAGGGAAAAACGGAAAAAAGGGAAAACCTCTCATTTACAAGGGAAAAACGGAAAAAAGGGAAAACCTCTCATTTACAAGGGAAAAATGGAAAAAAAGGAAAACCTCTCTTTTTTTTTGTTGAAATCAGTAATTTGAGAAAGTTCAGAATAGGTACATTGTAACTCGTTATTATTAAGTAACTTAAACTGTAATTAAGTATGTTTAAAAGCTTAGCCAGTCACAAAAAAAAAAATATGTTCCCGTCAATTTGAACTTATATGGCTATGCCACCAATAACAAAATTACCTCATCTAAAACGGAGCTTAAATGTCCCCTAAAATTAGGTCTGTTTACCTGAACAAGAACATTATAGTTCAGATGTTGTTCCGTTTCGAATGTACTGTATGAAGGATGATATGGCTAGAAATTAGGTCACCGCTGAGATGACTATTGACCAGTAATAGAGAAGTAGATAATAATATAGAAGAAAAAGTATTCGGTGTCGACCTTAAATACGACGACCCGAATGGCGCAGCGGTGGTGAGGCTGCCTTACGTTCTTAGGGTCCCGGCTCCGAATCCCGGTTGGAACAAATGTTTGTGTCATGAGCATGGCCGAGTCATGGATGTTTATAATATGTATAATAAGTATGTATTTACAAACAAAAAGTATCTATCTAGTATATCAACTATCTGGTGTCCACGACACAAGCCTCGTTGCTTAGTGTGGCACTATATGGCGCTGCGTGTTAATGTCTGGCGATATTTATTTTAAATAAATTAGCATAAGAGTGATAGATAAGTTAGGAGTATAATGATGTTGTTCCGTTCTGAGTAATTTCTTAATCAACACGACCTTTTGTTTAGGATAATTGTGTCATTTTGTATTCTTTTTGCTGCAAACAGAATCTCCAGGTACGATAATAATGAGCTTCATGAGTCGTTGCGTTTGTTTTAAAATTTAATGTTTACTTTACAACACAAGAGAAAGCTCGTGGCTAAATAATAACAGATGTATGGCTCGATCGAAGGTTAAGCTACGCTTGCCAAGAGTGGTCCATGGATGGGTTACCTTGGCTTACCATTATTACCAAATTTCTGGGATGATTGTGGACGTCAGATAGGCAGTAGCTTCATATAAAATACCAGTGTTAGTTGTATACCGAACATGGTTGGGAACAGGCCATGCAAATGTAAGCGGCGAATCGGGAATCCAATTCAAAGTTAAAAATTCATTTGTTTTCTTATGGTGACGTGTCGGTACGGTGACGTGACTTCTAGTATAGAGAACGTTTTTGGTGACCAATTGAAACAGTGACAAGTCGGACATGACTCCTTCTAACACGATAACTGACAAATGCTTCGACTGACTAGACAGGTCTACTCAAATTGTGTGGTTCTTCCTTCAAAAGACCATCTCAGACACTAATCTGCATAATCCTCATGTGAGTTGACTAAGATTTTAGTCTGGACTTAAAAAAACAAAAGAGACTATGACGTCTGAGGTTGTTTTGGTTGTTTCTTCTCAGCGTAGTCAGGTACGAAACAACGGTCACGACTAGCTAAAAATAACAATACGTTTATGTGTTTGTAAACATCTATTTGCAAAATAAACATCATTTATCATTATAATAATTATGTGTAAATAATTAATTAAATTTATTTGCTATAATGGGTGTTTCCACAGACAAAAATATAATTATAATAATCCCACATGCACTGCCAGCCTTTGACGTCAGTACCAGAGCAAAGTATGTTTTAGTTTTGTCAAAGGATTTTCGAAATGCGAGTTATTTGTCGTATTATTTTCATTTGTTTGCTTACCTACAATAACATAATATAAAAACTGACCAAGAGCGAGTCGGACTCGCGCACCGAGGGTTCCATACAAACTTTTTAAAGGACAAATTTAACTTTGCTGTTCGATCCCTAGAAACGGCTATTGCACCAACCGCAACTAATAAATTTGTAATATTAAAATCGCTTTTTTTTGTTATTAAACTACATATTTACGGTTCTCAGATTTTTCCTTTACATGTGCTGTAAGACATTGCTTCTCGCCAAATTTTGTGATTCTGGTCAACGGGAACTACCATTTAGGTTTTCGACCCAAAACCTATAGGGTACGTCCGGTTGATCTAGAACTGTCAATTTTGGTTAAAAGCAAGGTCTTACAGCACAAGTAAAGGAAAGTCCGAAAAATAAAATAAGTTGACAATTAAGGTAAATTTTGGTAAGTAGAGGTACACTTACAAGTTTTCGCGAAAATCTAAATTTTTCCATGTCTTTTTATGATGTTGACTTAAGACCTTGATTTTTATACACCTAATAGGGACTATAGACTGAAGTCTATTAGTCCCTATTAGGTGTATAAAAATCTAAATAAATATAAATTTAATGAATTAAATGGTATAAATTTCAACTGGCTAGATCCACCCGTTCCTGAGAAAATCGGTGGTGACAGACGGACAGGCGGACAGACAGACGGACAAGAAAGTGATCTTATACGATTCCGTTTTTTCCTTTTGAGGTACGGAACCCTAAAAACACACAATATGTTCTATGTATGTTTACTTTTTCTCTAATCCTACTTCATACTATGATATTATAAATAGATACGAAAGTTTGTGAGGATGGAGGGATGGATGCTTGCTACTCTTTCAAGCGAAAACTACTGAAAGGATTTGGATGAAATTGATCAAACACAGAATAGAATAGAATAGCATTTATTTGCAAATATAGGTTATACATAAGTAGGTAGTAGTAGGTTTTCATCAGAGTTCTGCCATATTTCACCATTCGGCATGCAAACATTAACATTATATAAAATTATTAAAATTTAAATTCTTATATATTAAATTAATTAAATAAAAGTAATTCACTATTTAAAATTAATAAAATTCAAATGTTCATTAAAAATATCAACTTAATTATTACATTATACATACACATAGTTTTATAACCTTGATTAACACATAGGATACCCTTTATCCTGGTAGTATGATCTCGTGGGACAATTTTCGAACTCTACGCGGGCGAAGCAGCGTCTATAAAATAGTATTTAACAAAAATGTCAAACGTAATGTTTTAGCCGTGTGGTATCCGGCAGAGTAGAATAGAACCAACCCATTACACTCACGGGTGTCGTATAAGGCGACTAATGTCTGAGGCAGAACACCTTGCGCCTCCGTAGACCAGAGAATGGGCAGCAGCGTTTTCTGTTAGTCTTTCATCACTGCGATCTCCAATCCGCCTGCCAAGCGTGGAGATTACGGCAAATTCCTCCCATCATGGGAGAGGCTTATGTCCAGCAGTGGACGTAATGGGCTGTTGTAGTAGTAATATTTTATATGCCTGTCAAACACATACATAAGTAATATTCATTTTGTCACTCATGGTGTTTTTATGATCGTTTACTTCCGATATTTACAAATATACACAGGCCTCTCAAACATATTTAATGATATAAATAAACCAAAATAAAAAAAATGTGAAATTGGAAACGTTATAGAAAACGAATGTCTACAAAATCAAACACCATGTATTTTGAACGTCAAAGTGACCGACTCGCTGCAAGATTACCAACTTTTTTTTTCCTATTTTGACTTGCAAAGAAGATAAATTAGACCAATTTATGTAGGGAAAGGATGCAAAATAGAATGCAAATACGATGTTAATTTGGAGAAAATAGACAGAGAATCTTAGAAGAAAAATACTTCTACCGAAGCTAATGTTTAAAAATTTTAACTGCTTTTAATTTACGGCCAATTTTCATTCCGAATTACATTTCTGTGGATTCTTTCTTGGAGCATCCATAATGTATACTGATATTCTATACACTTCCTTTGTCACTAAAGCGAAAAATCATGGAGTATGTGCATTTTTTCTATTTCGACCCGATCCCAGACTCGGTCTTTGACCAACATTCAAAAGTCCACACTCAAGGTCTACAAACGTGCAATCGAATGATCATCTGCCTAGCCTTTTCCCAACTATGTTGTAACAGTTTTACCAGATGCAGCTGAATACCAGTATTTTATATGGAGCGACTGCCTATCTGACCTCCACAACCCAGTTAGTACCGGGTAATGCGAAACCCCTTAGTAAGACTGGTTGTCAGACTTTTTGGGCCTCTGACTACCTAACGACTGTCAAAGATCTAGAAATGACAGCCGGGACCAACAGCTTAACGTGCTTTCCGAGGCACGGAGGAAACTCGGTATGTAATGTGTGGTCACCCATCCACAGACCAACCTAGGTAAGCACGGCTTAACCTAAAAATTGACCCGTGCGGCTGTTATTATTTAGCCACGAGCTACACGTGCAATCGAATACTACACTGTAAAACAGAAATTGCTGACGTTGTTCAATGAGCTGTGGGCAAAATAGCCACTTTTGAAGAAAAATATATTGTATTTATATTTATTTAAATAAATAAATAAATATCGTTGGACATTAACACACAACGCCATCTAGTGCCACACTAAGCAACGAGGCTTGTGTCGTGGACACCATATAGTTGATATACTACACTACTACATACATAATATACATATAAACATCCATGACTCGGAAACAAATGTCCATGCTCATCACACAAACATTTGCTCCAACCGGGATTCGAACCCGGGACCCTAAGAACGTAAGGCAGCCTTACTACCGCTTCGCCATTTGGGTGGTCGATTTATTTATAACACCTTAAACTATCATTATAGGGTTTACCCTAATGCGACAGCTAAGAACTTAAACCAATAAAACAAAAAAGTATAAATGTAAAGAGGTTCAAAATTATGTACTGAATACGTTATAAATATTTTAGCGTCGACTTCCCTTCCAACCTGTATTTTTATAAATAAAAATGTTGATATACAGGGTGTGGCGTAAGTCGTGGTCCACCGTTCAGGATTCGATGAACCAGATAATTAACTATAACAATTAAAAATTTAAACCATTTATACCCAAGGGTTCCGAAAATATTTCCTTTTTGTCTTTTATTTACGAAATTTCTACCTTTTATTACAAATTTGGTTGTAGTTTCAACAAAAGTCATTATTCTTTCATTTTGACTTCTGTTAATTACTGCTGAATACTGGAGCTACCATGACAAATTATGATTTTTTATATAAATTCAGCTCTTTTGAAGAAAAAGTTGGTTCTTCTCTAATTTTAACCCAAATTTTTAACACACCATCAAGTTCAAGAGCGATTTTTGTAAAAAAAACGTACCACATTGTCAGTGCCCATGTATGTAATAATATGCCTACTAAATGCCGATTTCAAAATGATATCATTATAACAGATCCAATAATTTAACAAAAAGATATTCAATTTTAATTGAAGAAAAGAAGATTTTCATTAAACAATTTTTTTAAACTTTATTGCGTTAATACTTACGATATTTGCTAAAAAATGCACTACAGTGTCAATGCCCATTTGTTTTAAAAAAAACTACTATAACAGAGTTATGTAGACCTAACTTGTTACTTCAAGTATTTGAACAAAGAATTAAAAAAAAAAACAAATCACTTTATTTATCATTTATTATTAATCTTTGTCATGATTACAATCATTAAAATTAAACGAAATGTTCAAAATGGCCCCCATTCGCAGCAATACACGCTCTGACACGCTCTCACGCGCCGATGACAAGCATAGTCGAACTTAATAGGGATGATGACTGACTAAAAAAAAATATTCCTAAAAGGCATCGAATTTGTTACCTGACAAACATTTTCAGTCCGCGACTGCACGCGCTGTGTGTGCACAGTCTGACTCGGTAAATGTCAACGTCATCGTCACGTTAATACGACTGAATGCAGTTTGATTTCAAAATATTGGCACACAGTTATACTTCGCCAGTGTATTCGCTGAAACTGGTTAGTCTGAATAGATTCTACAGTTTCTTTTTTTTGAAAAACGAACTCTCACTTTTTCGATAACGTGTCTTGTTTGTCGCTGAATTTGCAATTTTTCCTAAAAATCACCTTGGAAAACATGTGAATTTGTGCTATTTGACTTTAAGATTGTAATACTAAGTTTTAGTCGTTATCTACATTGGTACCTAAAGTATTTTGGTTATTATGGGCTGGATAACAGTCCATTAGTTTTAACGTCAGACAAAGGAAAAAGGCAGACTTTATTTCGCCTCCCTAAGTGCTCATTTCTGGAGACGCGGTGCGTTGCGCGGCGCGTCTTGCGACGCATTGTGCGTTTTTTCCGTTTACGGAGAGGCGGCGCGTGCAGCGGTCCGTGTTGTCACACGCCCAAACACAAACATATGGCAAAGTATGATGTTGTTTACGGAGACGCGGCGCGTGCAGTGGCGCGTTGCCCGCGGCGTTGCACGCCGCGTTATGTCATCATGTCACGTCATGACGGACGTCAAACAGCCATAGTCCCTTTGTGTTCTTCTTCTCGCGAATAAATAAAAATACCAGTCTAATTCGCATAAGGTTATTGAATAAATACTTCTGTCAGTGCAACTTACGAATAAAATTGTTATCTAGTGTTTATGTGTTGCCCGCTTCGGTGGACGCCGCGTTGGACGCCGCGTGCACCGCCGCGTCTGACGCGGCGTTCGACGCTGTATCTCAAGCAAACGCGCGTAAAAACGCTTCTCCGTAAACGCTCTAATATAATTCTTCCCAGCAACATAATTATCTGTCTGTTAGGTTAGAAGAACCGGATTTTTAACCGACTTCCAAAAAAAAGGAGGTTATCAATTCGTCTGTTTTTTATTTATTTTTGTGTGTATGTTCAGCCTTTTTTCGCCAATTGTGAACCGATTTCGATGATTCTTTTTTTGTTTGGAAGAAAAATACTTTGCGGTGGCTTCGTTTAAATTTGGTGAAGATCTGATGGTGATCTTCGGAGATATGTAATGGAACTTTTCAATTATAGATAGCAAATCGGTCGTGATTGCTGCAATCGCTTGGATGTTTGTTGTTTTCATAAAATCATAACATAACATCACGCCCGTATGCTCTGAGGGGGTATGCAGATGTGTACAGTACACCCACATTTCGACAGTTCGGTCTGTTAGGTTCCATTTTATTGGGGATAAGCCTATTACCATGACATGTATTGTTAACAATATGAAATAAATGACTGCCTCGTTGGTCTAGTGGTGGCGACTACTCAGCATGAGGTCCTGGGTTCGATTCCCAGGTCGGGCAAAGTGTTATTGGGTTTTTCCATCAGGAATTTCTCAGTAGTAGTCACGGAGTCTGGATTTGCAACAGCGCTCGCCCATGGGACTTAAACATAACTGGCGAAATGTGGGTGTAGGTCCTACTGGGTACACCTCAGCCTAACTCTTCGGAATTACAGGCGTGATGTTATGTTATGTTAAAACAAATGTATAGCTAATATTTGTATAAGATATTACAACTAAAAATGGTAAAATAAAAAACTTTTTTGCAAAAAATAAAACCGACTTCAAAAACAACAAATTGAAAAATAACTTTAGCTTCAGAAGTCGGTGACTTCTGTGTTTTTGATTCAGTTTCTTTGCCACCGACTCTTTAAAGTCGGTTTTATCTACAATAGTGTGCGAGTTAATGTAAACACAGAATCCATTAAAATAAATTTTATTACTGTCGCATGTCAGTTATGACACACCAATAATAAAAATTAAACAAAAAAATATACCTATGCCCGCTTACACGTGGAGTGTTGGGTTGTAGGTACTTAAAGCAGTTGCTCGAAATCATAAATAATAAACTAGGTCAATAGTATATGTATAAAAAGAAGCTCAAATAAAAAGTTATTACTGATAACAGTATTTGTTACTGTTATTGGTCAACAATACTACTTGACGCCTGCTTTAAAAAATGTGGTTTACTATGCCACAAAACATAAAATGTACTCTGGAGGCACTGGTGATAGATATAAAATTATGGCTTAGTTAAAACTACTAATTAGTTACCTAGAGCTCGTAACTATACGGGTTCTTATTACCGATACCTAATTACATTTAACTACTTCTAAAAGTGATTCTCGTGCTCGTAATTTTTGCAGTAATTACAAACACACATGTACAATTTTGGAGCAAATATTATTATGAAATGGGTATATACGAGTACAGTGTGTAAAAGACCTAATCACGAAGCCGTCAACCAAACATTCTGTACATCAAACTAAGTAACTTTACGCAAAAATTATTGCTGGGAAACAACTTTTTTTTTTTGGGGTGAAAAATCATGTTTTGTCGTAGAACTCAATGTAACGCACTCAAAACATTGTGCTGATGGATGGATTGAATAGTACAGGGGTCGTGGAGGTGTTTTAAGTAAAAATCTTACATTAAAAACTTGTATTTAAAAAAAACTTGCTTAAAAGTTGGAACTTTGACCCCTATATCTCCGTAACTAGAAGGTTTCCAGGTATGGTGTAGAACAAAAAAATGATCGCAATGATGGGGAGAACAAGTGCCTTTCGGCTTCGTTAAGAGGTGTTTTAAACGCTTTATACGAAGGGGGTGGCGGGGTCTTAGTTCACTTGCGAAATATCTAAGTTAAAATCATTATTTCACGAAAAAATCACTTTTGAATATCGTGTTACACACACTCTTCTTTTTGCGGCCGAGAAAAAAGTTCGACGGCAAAATACAGTTTACTTTTCATAATCTAAAAAAAAAAATATCCACCAATAACTCAACCTTTCTTTGCTCACAGGCACAGCGCACTACGGGGAGGACAGTGTGGGGTCATTTCCGTACTTCGAGTACAATGTCCCTCGGAACGTCACCACCGTGGTCGGACAGACCGCGTTCCTGCATTGTAGGGTTGAACAACTTGGGGATAAAGCTGTAAGTAACATTGTTTGTTTGGATTCTGTACATTAGTAGATGCCAGTATGGGGGTTGGGGGTGTGGCTGTTATTTGTAGGTTGGGGAAGGTGCAGATAGATACCCTACTATGTTGGGGTCGGCTTCTAGTCTAACTGAATGCAACTGAGTACCAGTAATTTACATGGAGCGACTGTCTATCTGACCTTCACAACCCAGTTACTAGTAACTGGGTTGTGGTAAAACGATACTCGTACCTAGTGCTCAACTCAGTTATTATATTATTTTCGGAAAACTTACAGCTAGGCAGACATAATAGTTTACTTAATAACAACAATATGGCCAATTATAAGGTTTAGTGCAAGATTTCATGTCTTTTGGCTGTACGTTGTCTGTTAATGAACTTATTTTAAAAAAATGTGGAATGCTGCACATATTCTTTTGTCTGTCGTATGTCGCTGGAAATCACAATACGAAAATAGTAAGCAAAGACATCATTCAAACTATACCTGTACTCACAAAAATATGCATCTTACTTACAACAAAATAAGCACCATTTTTCTATAATATTATTCCACACAAAATGCTCGTCATGTCCCATTGCGGAACAACCTAACCCATAAAAGGCATAAGGGATATCAACGTTAGAGACCTTGACCTCTTTCCCATACTGCGGTATAGTTTAGTGATACTGCAATCATGTGTCCATCAGGTGCGTTAATTATAATGTGGTTGAGTTATAGTTAGTTCGGATATTCGATACCGAATTCATAGTCAGGGCGATTTCACTATGCAAGCATATTATAAGTTGGGGGATTACATTGGTGATAAAAATGCTTGGCTAAATGCTGGTCCTGCTCCACAACTATAGGGGCAAACTAAATTGATTGTACTGGTCGGGCATTATTTGAGTCTATCGACACGCAAAGAAGAAGAAGAAGAATTGATTCCCATGTTGATGTATTGTGGAAGCGGCAGAAGATTGTAAAAATCTACCTACTTGCATTGTGTAGATTCCAGTTCTTAGTATTATATAATTGCATAGCACATGTGTGAGTACTTTGTATTGTTCAGCCACCATTTACATTTAGTTATCTTTCATTGACTTCAATATGCCTTGGTGGCTGAGAGAATGTCATGCTCACTCAAATGTCTCGCTGATGGTGGCGGGTGTGTCGGGTCATTTGATTCCCTTCAATATGGTTGAGTTGAATGGCGCCGATGCGCGCGTCATGTTCGTGAGCGGGCGCTGTCAGTTGGGACTGGTCATCTCTTGGCTGCCAAGGTTGATTTTAATTCGTTTGTTGTTAAATTGTTGTCTTTTTCTACTCTGGACGCTCTTAATGTGCACGTCTTTCTACATCGTTCTCACATATATGTATAATTTCAAAATTAATGATGTAACCAAGATTTTGTAACAATATTTTGATTCAAAAGGGTGTCCATGGAGTTTCTTGCCCGTTCTTCTCAGTCTTCTTCTCAAGTTATTATGCCTTGTGACGGGGACTGCATTCGGTTAGACTGGCAGCCGACCCCAATGTAGTTGGAAAAAGGCTAAGCAGATGTTGATATTATTAGGGCGCCGGGCGGTTGCAGATTAGCGTATTCGTTTTTGGAAGCACGTGTACAGTCTGAAAGTTCTAGTTAGTGAAAAATAAATAGGACTGAGTTTTTGCAACTTTTTCAAGCAAGTAGCTAGAAAACGTTTCCGTCGTTGGTCTAGTGGTTGCAAACACGACTACTGAGCCCGAGGTACTGGGATCGATAACCAGACCGGGTGAAGTTTTATATTAGAATTTTCATCAGGGATGTTTCTGTAGCAGCCCGGAGTTTGGATTTATGTCTGGTTGATGGCAGTAGGCTCGCTCCCTATCACGTAGGACAAGTGGCAAAATTTAGGTGTCTATGAGTACTTATATGTGTTCTACCTATACTTAGAAAGATATGCACTAATAACTCTTTTGTCGACTTATGAATAATCAGTAGTATTTAATTGCTTTGAAACGATGTGACGCATTGAAGCAGAATTATACCAAAAAGAATAATTAAAATAGGGCGGGCATTTGTCGATAAGCCAAGAGTTACGATTGAACATAATTATTTATGTGTTCCAGTTAATTCGTGACCAGAGCAGTGTTGACACAAACTGTTGCTCTCCTGGGTATAACATGTTCGATTATCTTACAACACTACGGACATAAACTTAGGCCCAGATAACAATAATACCTATAATAATTTTGTGATGACAGATCGTCCGTACAGTGAACTTAATTATTTATCGCATTGAGCCACTCCGCAATTTGCCGTCTTTTACAGTTCAACCAACTTACATGTGCAGGCGAGAAAACACGGAACTAAAATAAATGTACCAAGTTTAACATATCGATGCATTTTTTTTTGACAAGCAACGCCACTTTGGCCTGCACACTTAAAGTGGTCATACTATAACCATTTCATACAACTGTCAAGGAATGACAGCTGTCAATTCAGTATAAATGGGCCATCATTTAAGTTCAAGACAACCAGTAACTGAAGAAAGACTGAAGAAAAGATATGGTCTAACGACAGAAGGAAGATTGAAAAGAGACTGGTTTAATATAGGTTTGGCTTACATACTGTTTGGTTAACAAGCCTGTGAAATTACTCCGACTACTAAGCTAAGTTGGTAGATAGGTAATATTTCACCAAGCAATTACCCGCCTACCTGATTCGTTTACCTTGTGGCCGCAAGCTCTACTGGGGTCCTGGTTTCGATTCTTAAGTTGAGAAAAGTGTTATCGCGTTTTCCATCTGGGATCGCTTATTAGTAGCCCGCATTTTGGATACTCTCCCGGTTGATCGCAATAAGGCCATCCCCTATTACATGGTGCCTATAGTCGAAGATCTACCACAGAGCCTTACCTTTTGAGAAAGAAGACGTGATGGGACGTATTCCATCCAGGGCACAAATAATAAGAGCTTCAAAAATATACATATTTTCACATCAAAGTCCCTCTCTAAGTGTGCGCTATGTGACATACTTTTCTTGCTATTAAAAGTGTACTCTTATTTTGTGTGCTCTGGGTGGGATACCTCTATGCGACTGTTGCCTAAGACTAAGAATTTAGAACTTTTTAACCTAATACTCAAGGAATGCTTACACACACTATTTGAATGGCCACTACTCATCAAATAAATTAAGAACTTTTTCTTAATTTATCTGATGGGTAGTGGGTAAGTTCCACACATTTATTCTCGCCCAGAATTTGACCAGTGATGGACACTTCAATAAAACAAAACAAACCTTTCTACTACTATCACTAACATCCCCAGCTCAGCTTGACATACATTCTAATACAAAAATAAACCGTCAGGCCACAGCCTTCTGGATATAGAGTGTTCCAGTTCCATACAATACCAGTAGACTAACAAAGAGCTAAGTATCGATTATTAGCTATTTTAGCATCACTATCTAGACTGGAAGCTGCCCCGAGAAGTTTGCTTCGTAAATTATTCTTGTAAACGGAAATTGAATGTTGGTTTTTAATTAAGAATTGATTACGAGTATTTGCTTTGTAATTCTGTTTGTAGTGGGGACTTGAGGAAATTGTGTCAAGTACGATTGATTTTACTGTTGTATCAATGTTTTTTTGTTTTTTTTTTTTTTTCTTTTTTTTTTTTTTTCTTTTTTTTTTTTTTTGTTGTGGTACATGATGGTATCTCACACACATTCCTATCGAGTATAAATTTTCCATTGTTACTAAAAGTTATTAGCAGATCATCCACATATACATAGAAGAAAAAATACGATAGAAGATAACTCATGAACTACATAAGCAATGTGAATAAAATTATGTACGAACTTTGTTTGTTTTGGAAAATAATATCGGGCACACGATTGCACATCTTTCGAAATAATAATCTACCTAAGCTTTTCCCAACTATGTTGCGTTCGGATACCCCTTGGTAAGTAAGACTGGCTGTTAGACTTTTGGGCAACTGACTACCTGTAACGACTGCCAAAGATCGACTAATGATAGAAATTCGTAAATATTTTAATATCGTTGCCCTAAGGAAAAACATCGTTCTACCGGATGACATTTTTATCACTTTCCAATAAAAATGGGATATTAGGTGAACAGAGTAGAAGCTTATGGCATACCTAGTTTGTTTTTTCATTTTTCCACAGCTTAGGAAAAAAATTATCTACAATCACAAAACGCTACAAAATCCAAGTTAACTTTTCTTAGTAGAACGCAGTACGCGTATGATTTGAATTTCGAATTTTTGTTTTTTTTTTTCGGTTCTATCCTAAAAAGTCATCCTGTATGTAAAAAAAGAAGCCTTATACTTCCTCAACTTCTACTGCCGCAAACACTTCTAGAACAAAAAACAATTACAGAATTTCATCAGAAACAAACCCAGAAACATTATTTTAGCACGTTCCCTTTGAATTTGATAACGATGAACGATTCAGCGAGTGTTGAATTATAAAGTGCCTTGACGAAAAGTCCGAATCAAAAGTAGGTCAAGGAAACGAGTAATGGTAAAAGTTGGTACAGGTACCAGCACAAACATGTATAAGTTTGCATAATTCAAAGGTGATTTTCTTATAGAACAACGATTGTAACTTTGAGTTCAGATCTTTGGGTTCCCATTGTTAGGCAAAAGTTTAAATTCCACTCAAACTTAGTCCATTCTTAGATGCAGGATGCAGCACCAGGGCTTCCGCCTGCAAAAATATGCAAACGCAGGAAGTGCAAAAATTAGCATGCAACATGCAACCCAAACCCTCAATTAAATCAAACTCCGCAAATCTTGTCATGAACTTCAATAATGTGTTCTGTGTGTGTTTTTTTTAAATGATAAATTTATACCATACCAACCATAGGGAAGGACAACATTATTTTTAAAACTTACTCTCTACTTATATGTAGATAAGACTTGCCGACGCAATTAGAGACTAAAACCGTAAGTATTCTAGTTATTTCACTCACACAACAAATGACTTAAGTGTCAAGTCATCAAAACTCTTTTCATTGAGACTGTAAGAGAACGCAGTAATTGTTAGTGTTAAACACTATACAATGTACATTTCTTCTAGAAAATCTTGTAGGGCGAAATGAATCAAAAAATAATGAACTATCTAACTATAAAATTTATTTAAAAACTACTATTCTGGGCTAGCAAAAAACACACTCCACTCCCCTAAAATAAATGGTCGGTCTTTCTACCAAATGTTTGTGACTGTACTGAAGTCTCCTTTCGTTTCAGGTGTCGTGGATACGGAAGCGGGATCTTCATATATTAACGGCCGGGATCCTGACTTATACATCGGATCAACGGTTTCAGGTATGATATATTTCTTTAATATACTGATCACGTAGCAAAAAGCGTATAATATAAGTTCAGTAAGAATCGTTATCGATGCCAAAATTCCAATCATTTCTTCACGAACTAAAAGTTCCTGCTGCCTCTTGGGGTCCTGAATTTCTCAGTAACAGTTATGGAGTCTAGATTTGTTCCTGATTGAGGGCAACACAGACTTGGCCCCAATTACTTGGGACTTAAACATAACTAACTAACTGGCGAAGTGTGGGTGTACTATTAGGTACACATCTTCCTAACCCTTCGGGGCTTACAGACGTGATGTTAGTTTATGTAAAAGTTATCTAAACTGCTTATAAATGGCTATAATCAACATGGCAGCAATCATACAATAGTTTCGTTGAGCTCCTTGAGTTTTAAGTCGAGCTACACGATAACTGACAAATACTTGCACTGACTGGACAGGTCCACTCAAATCTGTGTGATTCTTTCTTCAAAAGACCATCTCAGACACTAATCTGCATATTCCTCATGTGAATTGAGCAAGATTATGTCTAGACTTCAAAAGAGACTATGACCTCTGAGTTTGTGTCGGCTGTTTCTTCTTAGAGTAGTCAGGTACTAAACACCGGCCCCATCTAGTTTAAAAAAATGAAGTGTAAAAGTGTTTGTAAAAACCTACTTGCAAAATAAAGATCATTTATCAATAGTTTGAATTTACGTAAAAAAATAACATAATTATGATTATGATATTATTTGAACCATAACCAGTAAAGAGAACCAAATAACCAGTAAAGAGAATTTACATTATCATTGTCATGCTATATTAAATACAGTGTCCTATTCAAACTTAGTAGTATGTTTTCCGCTGATCTGTCCAGCTGTCATCCTAATTAATGGTCGGAAATTCAGTTGGACATAGGTAATGTGCAATGTGCATAACACTAAATTATATGAAACTATCCTATGCCCGCGGTTTCGCCCGCATGGAGTTCGGTTATTGTCACACGGAATCGTACTATCGGTATGAAAAGTATCATAAATGTTAATCCAGGTTATATACTATATGCCTGCCGGGGTTGCGGGACTGTTCGAAAGACATACCGTGACCCCGGAACACAAAGGGCGATGAAGGAACATGGATGGGTTTTAGTCAGTAAAAGTCTGACTCCCTCCTGCTCCGCCCAGAGCGGGAGAAGTCATTTGACGATTTCCTATCCGAAAAAAAAAAAAATGTTATATACTATCTTTGTGCCAATTTTCATCCAAATCCGGTCAGTAGTTTTTGCGTGAAAGAGTGACAAATATCCATACATATATCCTCACAAACTTTTGCATTTATAATAGTAGTAAGCAAGTACCAAGAATAACCAATACTTGAACCAGGTTTCATCGAAAAAGTCACAATAAATGCATTTCTTCAAAAATCTACTTTTATCAAAATCGTCTTTTGCGAAAATTCGACAAACAGGAAATTCAATTCCTAAAGAAAACTTCTGAAACTGCTACACTTTCAAATAAACTTCGTGTTCTTTATGAAACTAGAGTTTCGTGAACTCGTTTCGTAAGGCATGACATTGAGTGACTTGGTGAAAGTTTTGCAAACGGAATGAACGATCCTATGCAAAATATATTTTAGAATTTTAGCTTCCTAGTCGTTCTTCGTCGCAATCTAAAAACTTCTATCGTCTAACAAGAATTTGTGTGAACAACAACTAAAAAACCCGACTACTGAAAAATCACGCTCTAATTATAACAGGGGTTTAAAAAGTAAAATTGACTCCTCCTATTGTTGAAGTCAGATAAAATGTAACCTAAGTGCCTATGTTACCCGGGCCATAATAACGAATCGATTGACGCCTTATTCATCAAAGCGGATGAATAGTTTAGGCGCTACGGAGAAGCATACAAACATAGGACTCCTAAAATCATAACCCTTCGTTTTGGGTTCGCCGTAGTCGGGTATAAATTGTTCTGAATTTGAAATGGACAGTATGGGTAGTAAATTTTCTTCCTGTCGTAGTCATAAGGAACTTACACGTTGTAACGTTTTTTTCTTCCATTTTTTTCTCCAATAAGATTCCTTATTCAATTCATCCATCGTTTCCTTGGTTGTCCTCTCCCTCTCCATCCTAATGAGCATATATTTTGTGTTCAGAAAACTTGCTTTAATATTGTAAACGCAAAAGTAACTCTCAAGTTATAACCCTCCTTCTGGCGCAGTCGGGTAAAAAGGAGGAGGTTCTCAAGTCCACGCCATCAAACAAACAAGGAAATGTTGGCAATTTGATTGATCTTGGTTGATTGTTTGTTTGGTAAATTACTCGTAGTTACCTACTTAGTTAAGGAGCTTCGTTGTGCTTCAAAGTTATTTTGCGTAAAAAAGTAAAAGTAACAGAATAAATAAATTCTTTATGTCAGTACAGTGAAAACGTTACAGACATCTTAAAATCCAACATACCTATTATATTAAGTCCCAGATAGGTCCCCTGACTCTGGGAGACAAGATAGATTGTTAGTTGTTGGTGTTGGTCCTCCTCCAACATTATTGAAAACTATCTTATGCCCGCGGCTTCGCCCGCGTGGAGTTCGATTAATTGTCCTATAGAATATATCATTCTACCGAAATATAAAGTATGTGCCAATCCAGGTTTGGATAAAATTTAGCACAGAGATAGTGCGCCGCCACTTTCAAGGCCCGGGAGGATGTACGCGCAGCACTAGTCTATGCGCGCGTCACTAGTAGGACGAACGAGGCGGCGGCGAGGGGCAAGGAGAGAGGGCCCTCTCTCACGCTCACGCCGGTGGCGGTGCAGCATCTACGACCGATCTGTTAGCACGTCAATATTTTATAAGCATCGTATAATTTCAAAAAGCTGTAAAGTCTTAGTCAATTACTGAATACAAGTAGTTTTATCAAACAAAGTTTGTTTAATTCTAAACAAAGATGGTATAAACATCAACATCACACCATTTCCATGGTATCACATCACATAACATCTGTTTAGTAGTTTTTGCGTGAAATAGTAACAAACATCCACCCTACCATCCATCCTCACAAACATTTGTAATATTAGTAGGATTTATCATGACTGTATTAATTCAGAATTATCATGAATTATCAAACAACATAGTTCTGATTGCGTTTTCGCCATAAGATCCTCTGCCCATACAAGTTTAGCCATTAAGTGCAGATAACGCTTGACTTCGATACAATGTGAAACAATCTGTAAATTGAATCTGGGATCGAATGGAATCGTACATAATATAACTCTAAACTGAAACTAAATGTTCTCGAGATACTATCAAAAATCTGTTCTAAACTCTATTCATTTATGCAGGTACACGTGACAGTAAAAAAAAATTAAAGTAACAAATTGTATTAAACAGTCATTAAGAAATAAAAACGTAAGTGAAATTTTTAAATGCAGCATTTGGCAATTTTGTAGGGCAACTTAGGTTTTGCTCAACTGGTAATTATTGAAATTACTGTCTCGTTTTCGTAGTGGTCGCAAGCGCGAGTACTGAACATAAGGTCCTCGGTTCGATTTCCGGGTTGGTCATAGTGTTTAGTAGCAGCCACAGAGGTTGGATTTGTGCCCGGTTAATGGCAAAAGGCTCGCCCCCTATTAAATGGAATTTAAACATAATAACTGGTAAAATGTGGCAAGTGTGATGTCATGGTATGTTCATTTTGAAAATATTTTTTTTTTCCCCTCAGGTGATCAGACCAGAAAAGTCAGAAAACTGGACGCTACAAATAAAATTTCCGCAAGAAAGGGACGCGGGTATCTACGAGTGTCAAGTCAACACCGAACCGAAGATGTCTCTTGCCTTTCAGCTCAACGTCGTTGGTAAGTTCATCACCATGATCATCATCGTCATCTGCCTAACTATTTTCCAAGTGTGTTGGGGGCAGCTTCCAGTCTAACTACTCGTATATAGTCTCCGCCAGATAAGTAAGAATTAAAGGTCATTAACCCGCATACAAATACATAATTCCAAAAACAGAAATAATGACATAAACTTGTCCCGAAACGAACTTTATCGTGATCCTTGACTTTTTCTAGTAATAAAAAACGATTCATAATGTATTGTCGGGGTACCTACGCAGAGAAATTAAGGAAAGACTATAGACTTCAGTATGTGGTATAAATTTCAACTTGCTAGGTCCACCCGTTCCTGAGAAAATTGGTGGTGACAGACGGCCAGACAGACAGACGGACAAGAAAGTGTTCTTATAAGGGTTCCGTCTTTTTTTTACATTTACAGTACAGAACCCTACAAACTACCCATTAGGTCATACACTATTCTGCCGGGGTTGCGGGACTGTTCGAAAGAGATACCGTGGCCCCGGAACACAAAGGGCGATGAAGGAACATGGATGGGTTTTAGTCAGTAAAAGTCTGACACTCCCTCCTGCTCCGCCCAGAGCGGGAGAAGTCATTTGATGATTTCCCATCCGAAAAAATAAAATAAAAAGGCGGGTTGTCAGACTTTCGGGTCACTGACTACCTGTAACAAAGATCTATAAAAGACAGCCGGGATCAACGGCTTAACGTGTTTTCCGAGGCACGGTGCGTCCAATCATAGCAATTACTTTAATTTTCTAATCTTTGTGAGGTCTGCACGTGCCCGAAAGTTGGAAAAGAGATGAAGAAATGACTTCGTTAAACGTAGTTAGGATCCAATTAATGTTAAGAAAAGTTTTGCTTGGTAGGTGGAAATAAAATTGGAGAGTTATTTTTGGTGAATTATTTTGTGAGATTCTGAGGACCTAGAAAAAATACATCAATGACGATGTTCGAAAAATACGGAATGTATTGGAGTTTTAATTATTGCAAAGCTTTTGTCAATCCTGTTGGATGTCTCTGTGAATACGAAACACGTTTGGTGTCTCTAAATCATTCTGGGAAGCAGTTAGAAGCCTGATAGTCTGACAACCTGTCTTACCAATGAATATTGTGCTTGTAACAAGAAAATGGAGATCAAAAAGGCAGGTGCTCCAGTTTTCTTTTGTTTTATTTTGTTTTGTTTTGTAGTTTTAAACTGGTGTAAATAATAACAGCCGCTCGGGTCGATCTTTAGGTTAAGCCGTGCTTGCCTAGGTTGGTCTGTGGATGGGTGACCACCCATTACATACCGGGTTTTCTCCGTGCCTCGGAAAGCACGTTAAGCCGTTGATTCCGGCTGTCATTTGCAGATCTTTGACCGTCGTTACAGGTAGTCGGTGGCCCAAAAAGTCTGACAACCAGTCTTAACAAGGGGTATCGTATTACCCAGTACTAACTAAGTTGTGGAGGTCAGATAGGCAGTCGCTCATTGTAAAATACAGGTATTCAGCTGCATCCGGTCCGACTGGAAGCCGACCCCAACATAGTTGGGGAAAGGCTAGGCAGATGATGATTGTAGTTTTTCCCTATGCGAGTCTAATAGATTGTTTCTTTCTCAATAAATAAATAGTACTGGTATTTAGCTTTACCCGATTTGATAGGCAGCCGACGGTAACAAGCTACTTTGAATGCTAAACCGATCTTGATTTATAGGGCAATATCAAAAGAAATCCACATTTTACAAAAATTCTGTTACTGTCAGTATTTCATAGTATGACACGGACAACGCTTGAACGCAGTTTAAATTCTTGATCGCGTACAGTTTCAAGTTGTGAAATTTGGCCTCACATATTGTTGGTGTCGTTAAAACTAAAAAGAATTAACTTTCATTGAAATTTTCATAAAGGCAAAGGTGCTGAGAACACGGAAATGTTTATATTTATTCAGCCACAGAAAGGTGTCAACGCTCTCGTTAGAATTCTAATTTTATCATCCGCATTGCAGAGTCGTTGAAAGGAGTTTTTATTTCAAAACACAAAAGCTACCGGAAACATTCTTTAGTTAACGAAATGGTTCGCTCTCTCCAGATTTTTTGCTTTGACTTTCATGTTTCGTGTTTCGTTCTGAGTCCAATAGTTCGGAAAACCATTTAAATCGTCACGCCAGTGTTTCCTGATTGATTAGATGCACGAAACTACTTTCGAACTGAATTCTTTATCAAATAAATCCATCGTAGTTTACGTAGGTCACGCTTCGGTTCGTTTTATCACGTTTTTTTTACGGTTACGAAAAACGAATGATTAACACTTGAAAATATTTATTTTTTTCAATACTAAAACCTCCAATTATTGCCAGTCAATTTATTAACTCCATGTAGACCAAATACATTGAAATATAATTTACGAGGCAAGATAAAGAAAATCGTAATCCAATACTTGTTACTACGGCTAGTACACAAAACAGTTTGTAGGTAATATTACAAAAGTACCTCGCCTAGTTTTCTCTGACGATCACTCAATTATCAGCACTAAACTGTGTCACCAAACCGAAACTCCAAAACCCTAACGAGATTATCTCAAACCCAGAACCAAAGCGTCAAATAACTTGAATGAAGCGTAAACTGAGCGAAATAGGAGCGTTCGTTACCAACGCAGTCTAAGTTTCGCCGCAAACTTTCCAACTACACACATACAACAAAAGGGTAGAACTGAAGACACTTGACATTGCAATTTTCCTAGCTTCCTGAGAACTTAATGCTTCTCTGTCTTGCGGCTCTCAAGCCAGTCCAATGACACGGCAAAACATGCTTCCGAAACTTGAATATTTACGAAGTAAGTGGGTCAAACGCTAAGATGTTTTTAGGGATTACAGCTGTCACTGGAAGTTTTGATTTATATGGATATTTTGGTTTGGGCGTAATGACTGATGGATTTGGTGGTGAAAATATGGTAGATGATAACATTTTTGGTGTTATTGATCATGTTTGGGAAGCAGTAAATAGATTAGACGTAAAAGAATAATAATATACTTTTTCACTAACTAGAGGTAATATAATAAAATATAATAATGTTCTTTTTTTACAAATAAATATATTTTAGTGAGCTATATGATGATTTTCGTAGTGAAAATATAGCTGATTATAACATTTTAAAACCTATTAAAGATTATCTTTGTAAATTCGTAAATAGTTTAAGCTTGGGGATCATCTTCTGGGTTAAGCTCGGTACATAAGTTATATATTTTGATTTGTGTGTATATTTTTTGATTTTGTGTGCAATAAAGAATAAGAATAAGAAGTCTTTTGCTCAAATTAGATGCACTTGAATAAAAATATCCTTGAAAAAATAATATAATTATCTTGGTGAATGAATGATGTATTTGGTGGTAAAAATATAGTAGATAATAACAATTTTGACAGTACATATCTTGATCTAAAATGTCGGAAAGCAGTAAACAAGGTAGACTTAGAAGAATAATAAATTATGCTAAGCACAGTTAGAAGTAAGAGAATATGCTAATGCACAAACTGAATTGTAATAGAATAAATAAATAAATAATTATTACTCAAGGGCTCTAAAAGAAAATCAAAGAATGATTCAATAAGTTCTTAAAAGCGAAATCTAATAAAATATTTTCAAATAGGGCTCCACCATATAATATAAAATATATTGTTTGGAAAGCAGTAAATTAGTTAGAAGTAAGAGAATATGCTATTGCACAAACTGAATTAATAGAATAAATAAATAAATAATTATTACTCAAGGGATCTAAAACAAAATCTAAGAATGATTCAATAAGTTCTTAGAAGCGAAATCTAATAAAATATTTTCAACTAACGCTCCACAATATGAAAGCCGAATTTCATTATCTTTATTCATGGTTCATAACGTAAATATATTTCACAAGATCACAACGAAACCTATTTGCACGTAAAACGCTGGTAATTGCGTCGTAATTTAATTTATTCTTTGGCGTGCAACACTAATATAATCGTTAAGTTTGATATCATGCATAAAGTGAGCGATAAAATTAAATTCATGTTTGTATTTGTTTTCATCATTAATTTCTGAGGCTTGAATGTGGATAGGTATAGAAGTAGGGGAAGACCAAAGAAACAATGGCCGGACTGTGTGAAGGATGATATGGCACGAAAGTGGTGTCTGATGAGATGACTAGTGATAGAGAAGTATGGAAGAAGAAGACTCGCTGCGCCGACCTCAAATGAATTGGGATTAGGGCAAAAGAATGATTCATTTCTGAGGCTTCTTGCTCAAACACAATCGGCTAATAATGTTCCTGTTAACGTTAACTGCTGGAAAACAGGCCACGTGAGCCCAGTGCGCGTTGGAAGATGTCACATGTCTTCGTTTTTTTTGGTTCTAGGGCATAACGGTTTCCTCATCATGTCACCATTTTGAGACCAGTCCAAGTTTCCTCCGTGCCTCGGAGATCACGTTAAGCCGTTGGTTCCTGCTGTCATTTCAGGTAGTCAGTGGCCTCAAAAATCTAGTCTTACGGGTATAAATTGTATTAGTACTAACTGTAAAATACTTGTATTCAGCTGCATTTGGTTTAAACTGGAAATCGACCCCAACATAATTGCGAAAAGTTTAGGCAGATGATGATCAGTGGTGATGAAATAAACTACATAAAGTGTCGTGCCTGCATGGGTTCACAAGTAATTTAAGGTAATTTGTAACTGATCCATCGCTGCCCCAACAGAGTAAAAAAAGCTATTTCTTTGAGATTCTCCACTGTGTTTATAAATTAAGTGGGTTCTCTTAACTTTCTTAGAAACTGTTTCACTTTAAAGTTATTGTTAGTTGTCGCTGCAGTTAACAGAGCAACTACAAAGTCTATAGTTACAGTTAGTATGGAAATTTAAAATTGTTTGCTGAGACGATTACTTTCTTAGTTACTGAAATCGGCTTTACAAATAAAACTGTGTACAACAGCAAAATATTTGTTGTTTACCAGCAATTCCTTTTCATTTACATTGTTAATCTGTGTAAAGTTTATAACAGCCTCAGATTTTCTTTATCCTTGCTTATTAGCCATGACTACAGAAACTCCTTGCATGAACCCTCTTGAACTTTTCAAATCCCCCGATAACAATGTGAAATGAGGGCTTGAACGCAACCTTCGGGCTTCGAAAGATTTAATCTTGGCCTAATTTTTTCTTCATCGCTGTAAGAGGCATTTTCTTTCTACTATGGACGTGCTGTATCACAGTTTGAAGGTACTTGATAGGCTCTTGTGTCTTTAATATCTTAGCAGACAACATCTCTAGCAGAATTGGGACAGTAAACGAGAAAATGAGTTTTTTTTATCTTAGCTATTACACAACACACTTATATATTCATAGAATTATTATTGTTATGGAGAACACTTGTGTTATTAAGACGTTCTGTCGTGTGAACTGAGTGGAATCCACGAATACATTTTTTATATTATGGAGTATAATTTGAATTTTAAACGTCGTTACTGCCTTGATAATTTTGAGCTAGGAGGTTTAACTTTGGCAAAATATAAAGTCTGAAAATTTTCTATTTAATAAAAATACTTGGAATTAGTTATTATAAAATGTATGACGGTTTCATAAATGTATATGAGGGTTTGCAAAGCTGAAAATTTGTTTCTTTAAAATTTGCTGTGGGGTATTTGTAAATGTATTTATTATGTAATTTTTTGATGAATATTTAAAGACTTGTGAATATGATTTGTGAGCTAAATTATCAACCAAATTTAATTTTGAAATGAGTGAGTGACTTAATTATCTAGCACCGAAAGACCTAATAACAATAATACTATCTATAGCATCATCACTACATATTATAAAACAAAGTCCTCCGCCGCGTCTGTCTGTCCGCGATAAACTCGAAAACTACTGCACCGATTTTCATGCTGTTTTCACCAATGGATAGAGTGGTTCTCGAGGAAGGTTTGAACTTATAATTTGTCATGTTTTTGTATAATTTGTTGGAGGGTTGCGGGAACGGGATCAAAAATTTCATGATTACTTTTGGTCGCGATAACCAACTTACACGCGGGCGAAGCCGCGGGCTTCAGCTAGTCTAGAATAAGATATACATACTACGGTTTAGAACTAGGTACATAAATTATCATCTGCCCAAGCTTTTCCCAACTATGTTGGGGTCGGCTTCCAGTCTAACCGGATGCAACTGAATACCAGTATTTTAAATGGAGCGACTGCCTATCTGACCTCCACAACCCAGTTGGTTCTAGGTAATAGGTATTTGACAGTCAACCAGTCTAACCAAGGGGTATCCCCTTGGTTAGACTGGTTGACTGTCAAAGACCTACAAATGACAGCCAGGACCAACATTTTAACTAGGTACATAAATACTGATGAAATAAGGGAATCAGTTGTAAAGTTCTTTAAGCTTGTTAGTAGTTAAGAAATCTTAGCAAGTAATTTCCCTGGGGATGTGCACAAACTTGTGCAACATCTCATGTGGTTGAGTTTAGTAAAAGTTTCTAATTAACATTATTTCAATCATGTATGTAAGTTTTATTGTTATTTCTACGGTTTCTTCTTTCAATGCGTCTTTGAACGCACTACTATATATAATTGTAATTATCACTATCATTGACATTTTATTTTTTGACATAACTAGGTATTATTTTCGCTATTAAATTGTACTAATTTAAAATATAAAGATTACGTGATGACAATGTTTAATGCATGCTAATTTAAAGTGAGAAGAGCAGACGAATATGAAATTGCAATGCTTGTAAAAGGCTGCTAAGTCATAAGTACTAACATAACTTAACACCATATTGTACACTTGGTTCGCAATAAATGTTTTGACTTTGACTTTGAAACTTGTTTGATGCAAAATTATTATAATCAAAATCATGAAAATTATTTTATAGGGTGCAAAAATACCCTTTACCAAGCTGTAAGGCACTTTGTTCTCCCTTTTTTTTTTCGGATCGGAAATCGTCAAATGACTCCTCCCGCTCTGGGCGGAGCAGGAGGGAGTGTCAGACTTTTACTGACTAAAACCCATCCATGTTCCTTCATCGCCCTTTGTGTTCTTGTTTTTCCTGACATTGCGTTTTTTTTTAAGTATTAGACGGTACCTGGAAACTTTCTAGTTTCACAAGTATTTCTTTTTAATACATTTTTTTAAAGTTTTTTAAATATCTTTATTACCCCTGTACTATTCAATGCATCAATTAGTCCAATGTTTTATGTACCGTAAACCGTTGTAAAAAAAAGTCGTTTCCCAGCAATAATTTTTGCGTAGAGATACTGAGTTTGATATACAGAATGCTTGGTTGACGGCTTCGTGAAGGTTCCGTTTACACCTTGTATTTGTTAAGTCCGCTTTTACAGACATTCTTTTGCATTAACTCTACTGCCTCATTGGTCTACCGATCACGTGGTGGGTTCCTGCCCTACTGCTATTGTCGGGTTGAATGTTAATCGTACGGGTAACTCTGCTCTATCTCTAGTCTCTCCTAGCACGATTTAGGATTTCTGTGACGTCATTTCGAGTTCATTTGTGTCGGATTTCTAAACATGCAATTTGATATTTTACCCATGTATTGAGCGAGCAGTGATTGCGTCATGGTCAGACTGCCAAGACACGCATCTCTGAGTTTGGGATTTATGTGCGTATTGTATAATTATCACTTGCTTCGTTGAAGTAAAGTCATAGAGACGAAACCAAACCAGCATGCCTGAGAGATATTTCTCGAAAGTATCTAAAGCCAAGTCAGAGGCCCATAGGCGGCATAGAAACTCTGACACCAGGTTAGGCACTAACCACACAATGAAGAAGGAATCTCCATTAATCAGGATATAAACTTCTTTGGTCTCCGTACTTATTCTTGTCATTCTTTTTGTCCACAGAAGCGAAAGCACACATCCTGGGTCCAGTGGACTTGTATGTGAAGACGGGTAGCTCACTGTCATTGACCTGCATATTGAGTCAGGGTCCTCACGACCTGGGTACGATATTTTGGTATAAGGGTAAGTTGGATAGTCATTATTTTGACCTAGCAGTAGAAAGGAGTACTAACAAGAACTGTTAACTTTAGAGACTGACCATTTAAGGTTTATTGCCTGCGCTTTAAATTCATTAATCATTGTATAATATTTTTGACAACGAAAACTTCAATTTCTAAAGAACATGACACTTAAACATAACTGGCGAAATGTTGGTATAGGTACACCTCTGCCTAACCCTTCGGGGATTACAGGCGTGATCATCATCATTTCAGCCGAAAGACGTCCATGACAACGCTGGACATAGGCCTCCCCCAAGTGTCGCCACATTGACAGGCGTGATGTTATGTATTAAATATGTTGACTGGAATTTTCAATTAAAATTTCAAATCATTAGCAACAATCTTCCATTTAAACTCACCTGCCCCGATCTAACCAAAATCTTCCTCCCCAGGATCAAACATAATAGAGTATAAGGAACTAGAAGAGAACGAGCTGCAAGAAGAGCCTCGGGTGAGACTGAAGACGGAATGGACGGAGCAGCTGACGTCACGGCTGACCGTTGAGAAGCTCCTTCCAGCGGACAGCGGGAACTATAGTTGTGTGCCGACTATGGCCGATGCGGCTTCGGTTAACGTGCATGTCATAAATGGTAAGGAATTTTTGTAATTATTGATATACTCAGACATTGCACACACACACACACACACATTGCACACACATACACCCATCACACTCACACACACACACACAAACACACACATTCACATTCACTCATGTTTTTTTTTTCATTTTCACATTATATATAGTTGTGTGCCGACCATGACCGATGAGGCTTCGGTTAACGTGCATGTTATAAATGGTAAGGAATTTTTGGAATTATTGATGAACTCACACATTACATACACACACACCTCACACACATTACAATCACACATACATTACACACAAACACACACATTCATTCATGTTTTTTTTTTTTGACATTACATTTCTGTTATACTTAGAGGAGAGATTTATTTATTAATTTGTTAGGACTACAGATACAATTCAAATCGCAATATACTACAAAGGGTTTTTCTCAGTTTGTTACCAAAACTATAATGTAACGGGACATAAAAAAAGTCGGGTACATATTTGACCATAAATCAGCTGTTCCATACTTAGAGGTTGTGAGGATTTTTGCTTTTCACTTTTGTATGAAACAGCTGAGTTTCCATATGCTGAATTCTTGGTGGCAGTTGGCGTATCAATTGTTTACACCGTTTTTTTATAATGGAAATAATTCTATGAGGTTGTATCATCTAAATGTTACTACTATTTTGCTACTGCTACTATTTTGGGAAGCGGGGACTAAATGATTATAAAAGCCAACTTTAATAATGATATGAATGAAAGAAAAACGATTAAAAGTAAGAAACTATGTTTCTCGTGATTTATTCCACACTGCGTAATTGACAAACGCTGAAAACTTCCAAGTACCAAATTATTAGTCCTTATATACTTCATAGTCTAGTCAACTTCCCACTCCATGTGAAATTTCAACCCCGTCCATCAGATATAATCTCTAAGTTCCCACTTACATCACCCCTGTTTAAGATATGGGGTGACCTATATACACTTAAGTAGCATGGGTCACACATGGGAGGAACAATCGGGGTTTCTACAACCCAAGTTGTGTGGAAACTTAACTGAACTTTGAGTATTGTTTTCTCTTACTTGAACGTCTAACAAGACAGAGATAGAAAACCCTAAGAGCAATCAAATGAAGCTGAATTCGAATGTCAGTAAAAGTTTATATGATACGTCCTTATTTCTACCAAGCTCTGAGTTTTAGTAAAATTTTAAAAATTAAAAACTTTTATTCTAAGAACAAAACGTGTTGCACCGAACCCAAGTAGAAGATTGTGATGATGACGAAAAATTTTAATTTCAGTCAGTGTTGTCAGTACAGGTTGTAAGAAACATCAACTTCGCAAACTGTTAACATGAATTCAGCTGCAGAAAATGTTCATCAGTTACTTGAAAAAATCTGCTGTTCTATGCAAAAGTGAGTGAGAGCAGCGGTGGCCCAGTGGTGGCGGCCCCGACTTACGTGGGCTCGAACCCAGACAGGCGCATTACTTTGTTTAATTGATTTCATCACCACTGCTCTCAAAACGGTGAAGGAAAACATCGTGAGGAAACCGGCGTGTCCTAGAACCAAAAAATTCGAAGACATGTGACATCTACCAATCCGCACTGAACCCGCGTGGTGGATTATAGCCCATTCCCTCTCATAGAGAGGAGGCCTGTGTCCCAGCAGTGGGAACATTAATAGGCTGATGATGATACAAAAGTGACCTACACGGTCAAAATGTATGTAAACAGCAGACTGTTAGTTTGTTTCAAAAAGAAAATAATCCCTACCAACTTTGCGTTTCAGAATTAATCACCAAAAAAAAACATTTATTAACCCCAAAATCTTCTTCTCCAACAGGCGAGCATCCAGCAGCGATGCAGCACGGAAACGCAAACACAGCATCTCCCTGTGCATTGTCGGTTAACTTACTAATCTCACTATACTGCACGCTTGCGACTCTATACACAAGCACTGTAGACGGGTTCAGATGAAAATTACACAAGGTACCGTAGGCAACATTGTGTGTGTTGTTCTTTGTAAAAACTAGTTTTAAGTAGATTATGGTAAATTGTTGCGGACGTGAATTTTTTGGTGGTTGACGTTTTAGGGAAGATTTGGTTTATCCTGTTATTAAAATATATTGGACTCTGTAACTTTGTTGCTACGGACGACCGTGGTTCTTAATACATAATTCATTTATTGATCAATATTATTAGGTCTTATAAGTTTACTCACATAAACAGGGTTTAAAAAAAGGAATGCTGGTAATTATTTTGAAAGATTTGCTTTGTCTGTTATAAAAACAATAAAGTACCTAAAACATTAAGTAGTACTTTTTTAGTATTCTTTATAATTTGTTTTTATCACCATAAAATTGTCTGTTGGTTTAAATAAATCCTAAAATAAGGCCGAGTCAGACTGGCTGCAAAAGACGATGGACATTACAGGATTTCTGAGCCGCTTGAGAGAATCCATATCCAACAGTGGACTGCGCTACACTGTTAGTTGCTTGATTACTTTAATTATATTAGCCAAAAATCAGCACCTAAGAAAAGGTAACCAAAACGTATATCCCTAAACCAAACCCAAAACGTAATTCCATAAAACCACTGAACACGTTCATTGAACTAAAAATCCCATTGACAAAATCGAAATTAACAGTTCCGAATCAAAGAGTAAAGGGAAGGGTATCTTGTTACTTGAATATTTGATCGGCCATTACATTATTTGTCCGTTAAAATGGAAGCATTTAAAACTCATTGGACCGCTCCTGACACATTTAAAACCCATTGGACCCGTCCTGACAGGTTTGAGTACATACAAGATAAGAAACGAATTTAATCATTTAATGTTAGATGGTTAACAGGACAAGGCATTTGAGCTTGATAATTTCTGTTATTGAAATTCAAGTAGAACCTATGCTGGGTTGAAAATTGTGGAGTATACCGAAGTTCTCGTAAAGACCTAACCTCGAAATCAAAGAAAGTAGATTCAACTTTGGTCACTAATTTTAAATTGCTATCCATGTCTTTGGGACAAGACTTTGTTATGAATATGTAGCGGCCATTTTCTTGTATTCTCAGTACCTAAATGGTGAAAGGTGATTACATACTGGATGAGATATAGTGGATTCTTATGGTCTTTGGTACATCAAGCTGGGCGTACCACAAAGTCTCCACTCCACAGGATCTAAATAAATTGTTTTGACGGCACGATTGGCGCAGTGGCTAGCGATTGGCTGCTATGCCGCGTGTTGCGGGTACGACCCACGCACGGAACAAATTTTTGTATGACCTACATGTAATTGTCCTGGGTCTGGCTGTTTATGTGAGTTTAAATTTTTGTAAACCTACCCAAAATATAGGAGAACCCCCCCCTACCCCCCCTAGAACCCCTAGTGTGACGCAATGTTTTACAAAAAAAGGGGAGCATGCGGAGCATTTTCACTTGTCATTGTTAGGTATATTAACGCTAATATTACTTATAATTAATTTTTTTCTAGTTTCTGGCTTACTGGAACGCGCGATTCTTTTAATTAATGGCCTTTGAATGTGTTTTTTCGTAAAGATTAATAAAGAAACACTGCGGCAAATGACTACAGGTGTTTTTTTTAATAAATCTGTTGGACTTTTTTCATCTAGCCTATGCTGTCCCACAGCTGGGCAAAGGCCTCTCCCAAATCCTGTCCAGATTTTTTTTAGGTAGCTAATAAAAAACTAAATAACTTTTTAATTTCAGATTTTAAACGTACCTTTATTGAAATATTTCACGTCCGCAATATTTATCTATAAAAAACCTTTTTCATTGAAGTGTGCATAGAATAGCCTTCATGTTTATAAGATTTAGTATAAGATACAAATATTTGTATTAAAAGTAAATTGTTAATTTTACTGAATTGCCGGAATTATCTTGATATAAGTATAGTTTCTTTATAAGAAACTTTACTAAGAGTGTAAAGAATTTCTTCTTTAAAAACTCGTTTACCCTTTTTATTTTTCTTTTGTCTTGTAAATTGAAGACACAAAATAAATACTTTTTACGAATCATTAAATTATTCTGAAACTTCTGGTCGCTAACCCTGACGTCTTCAACTTCAATTTCAATTTCTGTCAAAAATGTTTATTGAAGTAACAATACATTTTTGAAAGTAAAATAACAACCAAACATTAAATTACATTTTCGTAAGCTCTTTTCTAAAAATTTTATTATCTAATATTAAACTAGCTAGCTGTTTTTTTTTTTTTTTATTTATATATAAATTTTTTATTTATTTCGAAATAAACAATCTTAAAATTACACTATTTGGAACTGGAACAAGATTTACCAGTAGTTTGCACCATCTCGAAAATTCTATGAACACTTTGAACCAGCTTTACCTACTATGTACAATTTTATTCAAAAAATGGCCTTCTAATTTCGGCAAAATGTAAATAGATAAAACTTAATTTAATATTAGATAGGTATAACATTGAGGAAAGTGTGGTATAATTTATAAGATTTAGCAATTTGCAAAATGGAACGAGTAGAATTTTTAACTGTCGTTGCTAAATATTTTGTTCTTTTACGACTGTTATGGTTTTTTTTTATGAAACTAATGTAATGGCTTTGAACCGTCTGAACTATACAGAATATCTATACCATCTCTAGTCCCAAATCGACCGCAGTGATTTCCAAGAGAAACAATTCTTAAGCAGTAAACAGTGTGATCAGTTTTTGTACACGCATACGATAATCGTCTAATTGGATTAATTTTTCCAATAAAGACTAGCTTTATTAAAAAAAATACATTTTCATGATGAAATCAAGCCTTCATTTCAAATAGGCACTCTAACAGACACTTATAAATTGACGAATACAAAAAAAAATTAAGCTATATTCACAAGGCATAATAATTATTGTGAGAGTACCGTCGTTGACCTTTCAAAGAGAGTTGAGTTTTCCGTTGAATGTTTTACATTTGTATCTGTAATTTGTGTGGTCTACCTAATAAAGAGTATTCTATTCTTCTATTCTTTCTAAAGCGTAGATTTCCATGGAGACGAACGGGCCAGAATTCCAGGGCCAAGGTATGGAAGGTCTGATGGTTTGGACTTACTACCGATAGAAAAAAACATTTGTTCGGAGCGATGACAACAACCACCTATAAAATAAAGTGTGAATGGACTTTAAGCACTTTTAAAAAGGCGAAAGTCTTATTATCCTAGTGAATGGGGACATGGTCGCTTGCCTGTGTGTTTTTCCAGATTATAACAAAAGTATTTTCTGGTTTTGTTCGGCTTTATAAAAACCTTTCAACGAATTACTTTTAGTAGCCAATCTCTTACTGTTTAAGCCGGCAATTATACTTTTCATTCAATTCCCTTCGTGAAATCTTTTTAGCAATTTAATTTAAGTTTTAGGGATTATTTTTAGTCATTCCAATGCTATTTCACAGAATTGTGGAAGGAAATGAAGTTAATATAAAATAATGATTCCTGTTTTATTTATATTTAAAGTAAGTTTGATTAAAATAATTTTGTGAACGTAATTTAATTTAATATTTTAATATTGAAATCCTAAAAGACTTGTAAATTTTATAGGAAATTATATTATATTTTTTTGTTTTTAACACTTAAATCTATATTGTTAGAAATATAAAACAAGTATTGTTTCCAGATAAAAATGTTATATTTAATTGTTAGATAATTTTATTGTAAATAATTATATTTAAACAGATTTTTAAGAACACGATCGAAAATAAAATAGCACGGAATTATACTTGTATTGTTATTTTGTAGTTGTTTTTCTAGTCGAATGTTTAAATAGGTTAAAAAAATATAAAGTGTAATATAAATTGTAAATAATAATTTGTAAATAGTAAAATTATTATAATTATTTGAAATAATAATTATTTTTATTTATAATAATTTATAATGCAAAAATGTGTGGTAGACAATTGAACGTTGGGTAAAAGTTGGATTATTTTACAAAAACAATTTACAAATAGTAGAAAACTGAAAAGTAAAATGATTATGTAACTAATGATAAGGCAAACTTTGACAAATAAAGATAGAAACATTACAATTGTGTTTTATTTTCCAGTTAAATTAAATGAAGTAATTTTTTTTTCGCCACCATCTTGTAAACCAAAAACGACCTAAATAACATCATCTGAATGAACAAATGCACACACACACACACACACACACACAAAACACACACACATGCACACAAATACACACGCACCCTCAAAACACAAAGAGAGCTGCTTAATTAATTAACTATCATTTATTTTATTTTATTTCTTTTTATTGTATTTTATTGTTCGTTGACTTCTACCACTTATGGGAAGAGCGAAACAGTCCCGACATAAGTACTATTGTAACTTACTGGGGCTACCTCAATTTATGTATGACACTATGTTTGAGAAGTAACATAGCGCCCGTAATACCCGAAGGGTAAGGCAAAGGTTTTTCTAATAGTATACCTACATTTCGCCCGTTATGTTTAACTCCCACGTAACAGGGGTCGAGCCTATTGCCATCAACCGGGCACATATCCAGACTCCGTGGCTGCTACTGAGAAATTCCTGATGAAAACACCCAGTAACACTTTACCCGACCTGGGAATCGAAACAAGGACTTCGTGCTCAGCAGTTGTGTTTGCGACCACTAAGCTGTGACCAACAAGTGAGCAGATGACAACATTTATTTTTGAAACAAACCTACAATCTTCATTACCATCTTATCCAGTATCCAGTAATGCCAACCAAGGCAGGCGCCTTGGTTCAAACTCATGACTTACTGTTCGGGGCCACCACCACTGGGCCACCACTGCTCTCCATTTGATCGAATGCGCGACTTAAACGTAACGTAAATACCTCGATTTCTTTATTTAAAAATATGTTTAAAAAAATAATGTGCTTTTTAAATTAATTTAATTTAAAAAATGTATGGAATAAGATGTGGAAATAAATAGAGGAGATAATAATAAAATAAAATACAATTTTATTTTTATTCTATTTTTTTTGGTAAGGAATATTTAAAAAATATAATTAATTTGTAAAGAAATAAATTAAGGAATAATAATAATATAAAATACTACAATATATAGTTAGATGGTTTGCAACAAGAACAATCAGTATTACCCTGACAACCTGTTGGCCAAAATAGTAGGAAACAGGTACCCTGACACAGTGAAGCGGGGTCGCGGCAGGCCACGAAGGAGATGGCGGGACGAACTGGATAGGATCCGTCCGAACTGAAAGGAGGACGCGCTGTTTTGCGAGAAATGGAAGGAGTGCAGGAAGGCCTTTGCCCAGGAGTGGGACAGATCAGGCCAGCTAAAAAAATGTACGTGGAACAAGTCAGTAAAAATCAACGTATTTATGTTACGTTAACACAGCGCGATCGTGCTAGAGACGTATGTCTCTTGACACAAATCATGTCGCAAAAAATACACAAAAGCTAAAATATGAGAATCCAACAAAACAAATCAAAGAATGCGAATAAAACCTCCAGAATAAGGACTCATGATAGACTGATACGTAAATATGACGGCGGCATATTCAGAAAAGATGTGGCAGTAAAAACGTATAATAAAGTTACATTTATGATCTTCTTCTAGTATTTTACTATTCTTGGAAACGGTACGTGCCTACGGAGATATTTTTATGGCTTGAATCTTGAAGGCTGTCTGCATGAATAAGTATTTTGGTTTGTTTTTACATAAATAAATAAAATATCATGATGTTACTTTTTTCTTTAAATATAAAATGTAAATAAATAAATAATAAAGGGTGTAAAACACCTCTTAACGAAAATGAAAGGTACTTATTCTCCTCGTCATTGCGATCATTTTTTTTGTTCTACACCATACCTGGTAACCTTCTAGTTACGGAGATATTGGGGGTCAAAGTTCCAACTTTTTGACAAGTTTTTTTTTAAATACAAGTTTTTAATAAAATATTTTTACTTTAAACACCTCCACGACCCCGTACTATTCAATCCATCCATCAGCACAATGTTTTGAGTGCGTTGCATTGAGTTTCTACCACAAAACATGATTTTTCACCCCAAAAAAAAAAGTCTTTTCCCAGCAATAATTTTTGCGTAAAGTTACTTAGTTTGATGTACAGAATGCTTGGTTGACGGCTTCGTGATGAGGTCTTTTACACCCTGTATACACCTGTTACAGCCTGTTAGTTTCCACACAGCTGCATAAACCTTTAATGTATGTTCTAGAAAATCAAAACGTATAAGTACTCATCTTAATATAAAAAGGTTTTGTGAAAGTCTATTGCAATCCACACCGGGCACAAATTCAAACTCCGAAATTGCTACTGTGAAATGCCTGATGAAAAACTCAATAACACTTCGTCCAACTAGGGAATCGAGGAATTTATGCTCAGCAGTCGGGCTTAAGACCGCTAGACCAAAGAGGCTGTCTATATTTTATTGTTTAGACTTATGTAAAATCATTGGGATCAGTGATAGCCTAATGGTGTGACCGTCGGATTACCAAGTCATAGGTCTCGAGTTTGAACCTCTGATTTTTCGGATTCAAGTGCGCGTTGTATAAGTATCACTTGCTTCGGTGAAGGAAAATATCATTGCTGAGAAATATTTCTCGACGGCATGTAAAGCCAAGTCAGAGGCCTCTGGACGGCATAAAAACTCTACACCAGGTTAGTTACTAGCCACACGAAAAAGGAGAAGAACGTAAAATCGTCAGACCAAAACTTTTCTAGAGTAGTCTAATCTCTCGACTTAAATGCTTGTGTTACTTTCCGTAATTAACAAACCGAAAATTGTCTATGAATCACTTTTCAATTAATAACAAAATACAAGCAGCATTGTTTACCCAATCACTGATATTTGTAAAACAAGAGTAATTAAATAAATAGTAATAACAGCGCAACATTCAAATAAGTGTAAATTGCATTAATTATCCCTAATTATTTAAATGAAATACATCATCTCCTTATTTGCTAATGTAATTGATGAAACCATTCAATTAAAGTGAAAATTCAAATTCCTAATTTTGTTTGAAATCGTAGCACAGTTTATATAATTATTGAAATGAAATGAAATGATGTTTATTTTGCAAGTAGGTTCTTACAAACACATTACCTGACTACTCTGAGAAGAAACAGCCGAAACAAACTCAGAGGTCATAGTCTCTTTTGAAGTCCAGACATAATCTTGTTCAATTCAGATGAGGACTATGCAGATTAGTGTCTGAGATGGTCTTTTGAAGAAAGAACCACACAGATTTGAGTGGACCTGTCCAGTCAGTGCAAGCGTTTGTCAGTTATCGTGTAGCTCGACTTATAACTCAAGGAGCTCAACGAAACGACGAACAATACCAAAGAAAGGACATTTGGGTAGGTCGCTTATAGTACTCAAACTGCCAGACAGTCGTGGGGAAAAAAATAAAATAAAATTGTGACCCACATGGTCCTCACATTCACAATAATTAAATGAAATTAACAATAATTTACAAAACGAATGTCAAAACAAAATAAATCAAAATAAACATTAAATGTCACAATAATAATAAAAAAGTAAAATACTTAACAAAATAAGTATTTAGTTCTTGTTTTAATTAATTAAAGAATAAAATAATAGCTTGTACAATTATATAAATTCAAATAAATAAATAAGTAATGTCATAGATTCAAATTAAAATAATGTCAGTGTATAATTATAATGTCAAAATGATTAAGGAATTTACTAATTTATAATTTTTCATGTACTGTATGTAATATTTAAATTATTATTAAAATTTAATAGTTAAATAAACAAAATAAGTATTCATGTCAAATCAATACATGTCACATAAAATAATGTAAAATAAAATAAAATAAAAATCTAAAATACTGAACTAAGTATTCATGTCAAATTATTCAATGTCAAAGTGTATAGTGTATATTGTAAGTGTATTGTTGTTTATTGTATATAATATATAGTGTTAGCTTCTGCCAGCGGCTTCGCCCGCGTGAAGTTTGATAATTGTCCCATGGGATCTTACTACTGAGATAGAAAGTATCCTATGTGTTAATCCAAGTTATAAACTATCTGTGTGCAAAATTTCATCCAAATCCGTTCAATGGTTTTTGCGTGAATGAGTAAGACATCCATACTTCCTCACGACAGCCGCTTCCAAAGCACGAAGGAAACTCGGTATGTAATGGATCAACCCTTGCGGCTATTCAGATTAAGCCACAAGGTCCTATAAACAGGGTTAGTTTTCAATGACCGTCCAAATTTTCAGAAATGGTTTAGAATCAATAATATTTTCGAAATAATGAAAAAAAAAATCATTCCTGTCCACTACTAAAAAACAAGTGTGAATATTACAACAGCACAATTCAGTTCAACAGCCTAGATTGGTAGCAGTTAGCACACACACACATACATTTGGCGGTGCATGCACGCACACAAGTGCATTGATTCCCACTAGGTTTCATCATCATCGTCATCATTTCAGCCGAAAGACGTCCATTGCTGGACATGGGCCAAGGGGGCTTTTTATGATTAAGGAAATTTTCAGGACACTTTCAAATGAATGCTATTATTTTATTTTATATTTTTCGACAATAATATTTAAAATGCACTTTTGGTTTGCTAACTAGATATAATTTTAAATTGTGGCTGGTCATTGAAAACTAAACCTGTATATTTTTATTACAGGTTGCTGATACTGTATCAATACTCCTATCACGTTGCTAGCACGATCATCGACACCACACCCCCAGTCATAAAACGTGTCACAGAGTATATTATGCAACAGTCAGCCTTCAAGCATATTAAATAAACAAAATATAATACTCCGCGTGTGACATATACCAGTGTATGGCTTCACCAATTTCAGTTATTGCATCCGTCTCATGCATGTTGTATCAGGCTGGCTAAATGCAATTATTTCGCTGTTTCTGTTTTGCATACCGTTAGAATTTTATTTTGATGAATTTTCGTGTTTGTGCGTGAATTTGATGGTGGTAATTTTAAATTTAGTGTTAGTAGTTATTTTCGTTAATGAATGGAAATGGTTTTTGTTTAAATTATTAATTCTGATTAACACCTATTATATTATCACTGTTTGCTGTCAGATCACTGCTATATCTCTTTATTACTAAATACATTGAGAGAAGAGATTCTTATTTTCTATCTTTTCTTGACTTCATAGATAATTTATGACTTGAAGTAAAAATAACCACGTATTGAGAGAATTTTACTTAACATAACATAACATTACGCCTTTTTATACCCGAAGGATAAGGCAGAGGTGTACCTAATGGTACATCCACATTCATTTCACCAGTTATGTTTCAGTCCCATTTAATAGTGAGCAACCCTACTGCCATCAACAGAGCACAAATCCAGAGTCCGTGACTGCGATTGAGAAATTCCTGATGGAAAAACCCACCTATCCCGACTCAAACTCAAACTCAAAGCATTTATTTCAATTAGACCATTACGGCACTTTTGTATGTCAAAAATACAAAAAAAAAACAAAGCTACAGTCCCAGTCACAAGACAATAACTTGAGAAAGTACTGTAGTTGCCCATTCCCTAGCGTAGATCTCTATGGAGAAGAACGGGCAAGAAACTCCATGGACACTCTTTTAAATCAAAATTTTGTTACAAAATCTTGGTTACATCATTCATGTTGAGATTATAGATATATGTGAGAACGATGTAGAAAGACATGCACATTAAGAGCATCCAGAGTAAAAGACTAAATCAACAATTTAAAAATAAAGTAATTAAAATGAACCGTGGCAGCTAAGAGATGACCAGTCCCAACTGACAGCGCCCGTTCACGAACATAACGCATGTCGGAGCTCTCAACCATTTATTTAGGTATTTATTTATTTAAAAATTTATGTACACACTAAATATAAAGAAAAGTAAAAAGGAACAGAAAATAGTACAAAGGTGATGGTTATTTCTAAAGAAATATAATAAAACCATATTGAAGGGAACTAAATGACCCGACACCCTCCACCATCAGCGAGACATTTGCGTGACATTCTCTTAGCCACCAAGGCATATTCAATACATATCAAAGTCAAAGGCATATCAAAGCCAATGAAAGATAACTAAATGCAAATGGTAGCTTTACAGTACATGGTACTCACACACGTGCTATGCAATTATACAATACTAGGAGATAGAATATATACAAAGCAAAGATACTTTTACAATCTTCTGCAGCTACCACAATAATTTGCCCAATTAGTTTTCCCCTATGGTTGTGGAACAAGACCAGCACTGAGTCAAGTATTTTTATCATCAATGTAATCCCCCAACTTATAATATGCTTGCCTACATAGTGTTCGTTTTATACAAGAATTAAATTTCATCTCATTCAGTTGTAGAATGTGGGGAGGTATTTTATTGTAACATTTTAAACAGTACCCCATGAAAGATGAATCTACTTTAGCAAGCCTGAAACCTGGCTGAACTAGTTGGTCCCTATTTCTAGTATTATAGTGGTGTCTATCACCTCTTTTACTGAATAAATGCAGATTTTTCCTAACGTACATTATATTTTCATAGATATATTGACAAGGTACTGTCATGATATTATTTTCCTTAAACAGTTATCTTAGAGAATCGCGTCTACGTAATTCATAAATGGCTCTGATGGCCCTTTTCTGCAGAATGAATATAGACTCGATGTCTGCAACCCGTGAATCGAACCCAGGACCTCATGCTCATTAGTCTGGGTTGCGACCACTTAACCAAATAGGCAGTCTACAAACTCTTCAGTTTCATTATATTACTTTTAACTTTCTTTCTTAGGGTTGTCTAAAAATCAATATTCCATCCATCTCGATGACCACTTTTTTTCAGTTGACTCGACAATATTGACTTCCTAAAACACAACCAACACTTTGACACTACTTACGGTAAGTACGATCGACAAGAAAAACAATACGAACATCGTAAATTTCCCCACTACAAAACCGGAGCACTGAATGCTTTGATTGTGCCTCCATAATTGATGAGATGTGAATGGTGATGTTACCTACGTTCGACATTATTACGACATTTTCTACTTCAATTTTGCGCTCCGTTCGATGTATGGATGTATAAAAGCGCTGGTTGAAAGTTGAAACTCTGGTTATTGGTTTTAATTAGTTGCCAGTTACCGTGTTTTTGATTACAATGTTCGAGAGGACTGTGGTTTGTATTGCAGGCGTTATGCTGGCCAAAGGCCATGTTATTTTTTGTACGACATTTCTACTTCAATGAAAGCGTTGATGAGTAGTGTAGGAGTATTTACTCTGGTTATTGTTTCCTATTGGTAGCCAGTTAACGTGTTTTGGGTTGGCATATTCGAGAGGACTGTACTTGTATTGAAGTCCTTGTCACATGTGGAATCACGTAAGTATTACTAGCCACTTGGTTGTCTGTGGGCACTCCGTTATTTTTAATTATTAATTTTACAACTATAGCAATTTGATTTCAACATGCTGTGACGTGGTCCTTCGAGCCGGATTCTTTGTACAACATATTAGTATGAAAATTCAGCACACTACACATAGAACCGGGAAATGTGGCAGAAGAAAGGGAAGGCCCAGCAGTGGTTGATTCCGAACTGATATGATGCTGACGATGATGAACGGTAAACTATCTCCGCGCTATCAATGCTCACTTAGACAGATAAATCTGACTGTAATGTGTTTGCGAACGAATGGAAGAGGATCATGTCTGTATGTTTGTTGTCAGTGTGTGAACTTGATTACTGTCTATGCTTTTATTAATTAAAAAAAAAACAAATGATGCAACATGCTTCCAACATAGAATATGTATGTAAGTATAACTTTAACATCATAAGTATTAAGAACCATTTAAAATTACATACGACCAGTCATTTCAATCACAAATAGTATCTAACTACTTCAAATTCTCGTACTTGCCCTCAAACCTGACCACTGCTCTGAAACTACATCACTATACGAATTATGTAGGTACAGAAGTTCCTTGTTGAATTACTCTTGCAAGTACAATCAGTCTATGAAAATCTTGACCATACTTACCTTATATATAACTCATGATTTCTATGACAATGCTTCCAATTATAAACTACTTCCAACTATAACTATTGCTATCAGAGCTTTTCGCAATTCTTCATCGACTTTTAACAGGACTGATATTTAAACTTTTTGGTAGTTTACTTGTTTCGACAAAAACATAACATTTTGGTGATATCTATCATTATTTTCGCTGATAGAATATCACTTTGTCTAAGTTCTCTGGTCACAAGCATCTACCATAGCTTGTTTCTTGGACAACGAGTCCCTTGCCAAGTCAGCGACAAGTTCATTGCTATGAAATATTGTGACGACAGCTTGTTGCGGCCACTACACGTCAAGCTGTGACACTGAGTGACCCACGTATCTCCTAGTTTGCGGTGCCACTAACATAGAAGAACCGTTCAAAAGATGATGAAAGAAAAAACACGAAACTGTGTAGTATTTCAAAATAATTATGCAATTAAAATGTGGAAGGTCACGTTAAATTTACTAGAAAAATTCAACACACGCGGTGACATAAAAAATCACGTCGATAAAATTTTGACAGCTTATTTTAATTTCACCCTGTATAATACGCCAATACACGTGGATGATACTTTATTTACTCTTCATCAGCATCACAAATGCCTCTGATGTTTAATCGACAATCAAATTCTTCAATCAGTCTATCTATCTTGTGTGAAACTTCTGCACCAACCCTGCTCACTGCCCCTGCCGTCAATATTGCATCGAACTACCTTTAATGTGGTAACAGGTCTCCAGCATTCAATGCTAATGTAAATCTAGTAATAGACTGAGCGAGAAGTGGCAAGCGAGGGCCATTAGGGAGTTTAAGGGTCTGACGAGTTCGACATGACGTCACACCTGCAGTCACGAACGGGTTGACAGAGGTGTATGGCTTAGTACACCCACGAATAGTTGTTTATGCCGTGAGAGTTAGTCTTTCGTAGTGGCGGATCTTCTTCTAGTGAATGAACAAAGGCTTCCAGACGTCTGACTGAAATACACGATTTGTCTTTGAGTAGAATTAATCTTATTCTTTTATGGACACAAAATTAAAAGATATACTCACAAAATTACAGTATATAGCTTATTTAGACACCTGATCGCAAAGTCTACCACTGAGCATTGCAAAATTTTTATTAACAGCCGGGCTGCTGCTCAAAAATTTGAAATGCCAGTAATACTGTACCCACTGCTGAGACATAAGTCTAGCCTCTTTGGAAATCCAAGTGCGCTTCAAGCCACCACGCGTTGTGCACCCAGTATGGTTTGGTAGATGGCACAAGTCTTCGATTTTGGTTTTCGAAAACCGGTTTCCACAGGCGCTGGTATGCTTGCGCTAATAGTTTTCTAAAGCAAGCTGAACCTAGTAGTTTTGCTTGCAAAAGTTCCGACTGCTAGACAATCAAGCCACAAAATCTACGATACCTCGAGGTAAATTAAGATGTGGGCTCATAGAGTTTTATTTCAATATATTAGTTGCCATCAAGAAAAAACACGAACATAGAAAGGTCAACGACCTAAGAAAAACTGCCAAAAACAAATGGAGATCAATCAAAAAGAAACTAGTAACAATCTATTACTTACTTACACTAAGTAATAAATTTCGTATGAATGGCATTGATTAAGTCTAAGAGGTAGGCGTATAATGTAATTAGTTCATAATATGAGAAATATTAAGATATATGAAATCAGATTCTATGAGAAATATTACTGAATGACTTCTACTAATATAATAACGATCGGACAAAAAAATATCAGAGCACCGCTTGCTTACTGGGTGATACAGATCAATAATTATAATTATACGTTATAAGTACTTATATTTTTCTCGCCATCGTAAGTAGATAAAAGCATTGACAAAATAAAATACACAATTCACAACCTACTAAGAAAAGTTTTTAATACATTACATACTTTTACATTTTAAATACTTAGAAAAGCTTCATAATTAAAAAAAAAGCATTTATTCCAATTAGACCATTACGGCACTTTGAAATGTCAAAAATACAAAAAAAAGCAAAACTGGCGTCACAGTCACAGGGCACAATAACTTAAAAAAAAGTACTATTATTGCCCACTCCCTAGCGTAGATCTTTATGGAGAAGAACGGACAAGAAACTCCATAGACATTCTTTTATATCAAAATATTGTTACAAAATTTTGGTTACATCATTCATGTTGAGATTTAAAAAAAAAATCGCTGTACATTACACACAGCGCCATCTAGTACCACACTAAGCAACGAGGCTTGTGTCGTGGACACCACAGATAGTTGATATACTACACAGAAACTTTTTGTTTGTGAATACATACTTATTATACATATAAACATCCATGACTTGGAAATGGCAGCCTTACTACCGCTGCGCGATTCGGGTCGACAAATGTCAATAAAAGCGTCTGGCAGGCCTCCTTAGGTTGACTTCCGCCCCAATAGCTTTTCTTGGGTCCAGGATGCCAGGAACTTGACTGCCTTGTTGGTCTAGTGGAAGCAAGCGTGATTAGTGAGCATGAGGTCCTGGGTTCGATTCCCAGGTCGGGCAAAGTGTAATTGGGTTTTTCAATAACGAATTTACCAGTGACAGCCTGGTTTCGTGCCTGGTTGATGGCAATGGGGGCTGTCGCACATGAATTCGCCGCTAGAGGCGTTCATGTAGAGTAAGGTCTTCCGAAATGCCCGATGTCATTCAGTGTTCGCGCGTTGGGTGCATTTTTATCACGTATTTATACTAATATACTTACGATTGTGTTCTAGACTGAGCCATTCCTGATTAATTGTCACTCGAAGATTTTAAGTAGCAACTCAGGATCTTATTTGTTAGTACTTGGAGGTAGAATGATTTTTTAATGTTTCATGCTTGCTAATTCTAGGGACAATATTGTAAATTTGAATCAGAAGTTTACACTATGTTGTTAAACGTAATAAAATAAACTTTTTATAACGTTACTGGTATTTTAAAGTATAAAATAGAATTATTGACAAGACCTTACTCGACAGTGGCGCCAACTGGTGCGCTAAGAAATGATAGCCCCCATTGGCTAGCCTCCTATTACATGGGACTTGAACATAACTGGCAAAATTTTAATGTGAGTGTACTATTAGGTTGTCTCTCTGCCCTACCCTTCTGGAATTACAGGCGTGTTATTATGTTATGCCAATGGTAATAAATTGGAACATTACTACAATTGCCTTATTATTAGTTTAACATTATAGCAGTATAAAAAAGAATAGTATAGGTACATATAATTTAATTATTTTAGTTTATTGTTTTTAGTGTTGCGTTGTTCAAATTTTTAAAGTTTAGTTTTTTAAGTATTAGCCGTAATGTGTTTTAGTATATATCTGGTGTGTGTTTGCTAACCACTATTGTATTGGGGTCATCCTGTGAAGATAGTGTGTAAGTTTAATAAATAAATAAATAAATAAAATAAATAAACATAATAATCTCTCTGTTACTGTTGGTTATCAATCCGGTGGTTACACTTGGTGGTTTTGTCTGCTCATAATAAATAATTTTCGCCCCACCCGCATACCTCTTCAGTACTACCACTATTATGATGCTTGCAACAGCGTCGAAATAACGTAGCGTATAAAAATCACGGATACTATCCCGTAAGTACTTTAAGTGTAGTGGAAAACCGGCTGTATCTTAGTTACCTAGAAAACTGGAAACCTGAGAACAACGTGCTGTACTTTAATTCTTCTTCCATCGTGTCCGTAGCCCGTAATGTACCCATCAACATCTGCCCAGCCTATTCCTAACCATGTTGGGGTCGGCTTCCAGTCTAATCGAATGCAGCTAAATTACATGGAGCGACTGCCTATCTGACCTCCACAACCCAGTTAGTACTGGCTTATACGATACCCCTTGCTAAGACTGGTTGTCAAACTTTCGGGCTATTGAGTACCTGTAACATACACGCTTGAACGCAGCCATATAAGCTGCTCACAACAATAGCAAACTACAACGCCACTAAACCCCAACATAACGAATTCATACTCACACACTGAACCATACCATTTATACATACGTTCAGGATTGCACTGCTAATATATTTATGAGTATGCTAAACAAGGTATTATTGAGAACTACCATAGTAACACGAATCTATGTACATATGTATGTTTGGCCACAAATTTTGCTGCGACGATGCTAATGAATATATATTGCCTCTTCAGAGCAGTGAAACATAACGTAGTTCGTTATTTATTAAGTTTTTGTGTGTGTTTTGGATTGATGGTTGGTTTTAAGGAGGCAACTCTTACTGAAGGACCGTTCCAGGGAAGTACGACACCTAACTCTGCCCTGGAGTGTAAATGTGGTGTTGTTTCACAAACGATGATACGCTTAACATCGTGTCCTGCTTGTCCTGTTGTTAGTACATCACAGGAGCTGATGGACGCTACTGAAAGTGCCAAACTCGTTGCAAAATTTTGGGCTGAATCCACAAAGATTGCCAACAACACGCTAAAAAGAGACTACCTAATTGTTGGTCTCGTGGTCGCAACCGCGTCGCGAGCGTGGGGTCTTGAGTTTGTTTCCTTGGCCGGGTAAAATGGTAACATTGGATTTTTCCATTAGAAATTTCTCAGTAGCGTGGCGGTATGATACCACCCCTCCCCGTGCCTCAGAAAACAGCAGTTGCTTCTGCGGCTGATCTCTCTTCGGTCATGTCAGATTGCCGTCAGGGAAGAGAGAGTTCATTTGTGTCTGGCAACTGTACAATGGCGAGCTAAACCCAGAACTTTACTTTGGAACTTTGATTTTGTCTTTGGCCTAAATTACATCTTCTTCGGCTTTTGACCAAAGACTACCAAATGGTACTCAGATTAAACAAAATGAGCACTTACGTACTACTTTCAAATATTTTGATCATTGAATACTAAACAGCTACCAATATTCCAATAAATCATTCATAAAGAACGATGGCACAAAGCGACTAGAACCTCCAATCGCGCAATCACTTCACCACAGCTCTTCAAATTTCCAAAAAACACCTTTGATATTAAAATACATAAATAAAAGCCATTCGACTTTTTAATTCCGCCAGATACCCAAGTATTCGAAGGGTCGAGTGCTGACACAAAAATTTAATATTGACAAAACGTCTTTTATATCGCACCAATTTAGAAAAGTAATTTTTCCCTTTTGAGAAATTCCTCCCTTTGTAACGGGCCTATTGTGAGATTGGTCTTCGTTCCACCTTATATTGAATAAGTGTGGGTATTATGAGGATTCTTCCTTGTTTACTGACAAATATTCTCTTTTTTTTTGGTGTCATAATGGATGTTTATGTTTTTATAGAGGAGACGTCTTTATTTTCAGCTTCTTGCTTGGTTTACATAATAATTTCATGTTTTTCTGTTATATTCCTTTTACCCTGGGATATTTATAACCGAAGAGGTAACAACAACACTCCCTTTAAGTAAACCTACAAGACTTTTTGTTGTTTAATAAATAGGAAAATGAAAACCTTTTCATTCTCAAGTCTCCTATTAATTTTCGCCGTTAGAAACCGTCTCATAAAAAACTTTCTGTAACAAAAATCTGCTTATATCATTCTTTCTTCTTTATCGTGTGATTAGTGCCTAACCTGGTGTCAGAGTTTTTATACCGACCATGGGCCTCTGACTTGGCTATACATGCCGTCGAGAAATATCTCTCAGGCATGCTGGTTTCCTCACGATGTTTTCCTTCACCGAATCAAGTGATAATTATACAATACGCACATGAATCCGAGAAATCAGAGGTGCGTCTCTTGGGTTCGAACTCGAGACCTATGACTTGTCGTCAGTCCGACGGTCATCACTATAACAGCTTATATCATTGAAAACATATCACATAACCAGACAGTTAAATTGTACCAACATTCACCAATGTTTCAAAATAAATCACTCGAATTTAAAAAAATGTTAATGTTACCTCTTCATAAACCATTAGAACGAATGGGCAGACGCGTGGCCAGCGAAGTAATCGCTGTGATTAGGGCACAGGTGTTCGATGTTACGCATGCACGAAGAATAATCCCTTTTTACGACTCCCATGGCGAGTATAGCGTTATCTAAGTTTAAACTGTAAACCAAAACGGATTAAAGGCGTTTCTCCTCTACTGTACTTTGTTTTGATCCGTTTTACCATTATAATTGGAAAATCTATAGTTGAAAAGGAAGGACCTTTCCTTCCTTTTCAACTATAGATTTTCCAATTTATATACCTTTATATATACCTTTATAATTCCAACAATAAAATATTAATAGTCCAACTGACCGCAGTTCGGTCACGGCGGCCAATCCAATGTCAGATCAGAGATCGGAGATCGGAGATCAGCCATCGGCGCGAGAGATTTTATCACGCCCTGTTCCATCACTCTCATAGTCCGATGGGACGGCAATCCGACACAACGGAAGAGAGATTCGGTTCAAGACCACCGGCCTAGCGTGCTTTCCGAGTCACGGGGGTATCATACCAACAAGTTTCAAACTTCAAACACTGAGAAATTTCTTATGAGAAAACCCTATGAGACTGCCCGACCAGCAAATCGAACCTGAGACCCCACGCTTAGCGAATCACTGGGGCAGTCTAATCTAACAAGAATACCATAATCGTTATTAATCCTTTTCTGTCCTTGTGAAGCGACTACTTATCTGGCCTTCTTATCCCAGTTAGTACTAGGTAATACGATGCCACTGCGAGCTTCTTCTTCTTTAGCGTGTAGTTAGTGTCTAACCTAGTGTCAGAGTTTTTGCCGCCCACGGGCCTCTGACTTGGCTTTACATGCCGGCGAGAAATATCTCTTAGCCCAATGCTGTTTTACTTTCAAGCTTTTACTACACGACTACTTGTAACGACTGTCAAAGATCTACAAATGACAGCCTAGACCAACAGCTTAACGTGCTTTCCGAAACATGGACGAAACTCGGTATGTAATGGATGATCACTCATCCACAGCCCGACCCTGGCAAGGGCGGCCTAACCTTGAATATCAACCCGAAGACAAATGCTTTGAAGGCTGAAAAAAAACATTTCTAATTGATCCGATACTCATCGGAATCGGGTCGGAGCATAATTTGTTTGTGACACATCCTTACGTAGCAGCTACAGATTTGCTCCCAAATTTTCGAAGTAATTACATTATTGCAGTTCGCGCTTGCAAAAGACATTTTAGACAGTAATTGGTTTTGTCAAATTCAGTATGCTCGAAGGTTTGAAGTTAATATTGAACCGTGCCTACATGTTATGTAATTTGAAACTTGACTGTATTGTTTAGGCTCGTTACATAACATAACATCACGCCTGTAATTATTGAACGTTTAGGCAGAGGTACCCTTATAATACACACGAATTTCGCCAGTTATGTGTAAGTTTAAAAAACACACAACCTGAAGGTTGAACTAATTATGAACTCCTGCCAGCCTAGTACTTTTTGGGGTACATAGACCGATTTTTAAAATACATACCACCTTGAACTCATCCCAGCAACAACAATGCATGCGACTGACCCCGGACTGACCCTTTAAACTTATTATTGTTCATTTTTTTTTTTTTTTGACACCTGTCCGTTCGGACAGACATTTATTGTCTACGTCTGAACGGACCGCGGTACATTAATTTTGGTCCGTTCAGATTAAACACCCATGGATTATATTTGGCTCACAGGCAGACCCGGGATAAGCGATAGATAGGCTAGTTTATGTTACGTTAGTTTACGTTTTACGTTGCAGTGCGAACAGGTGATGTTGCGGACCTACAGTAGTAGAAGTAAGGTAAGAACAAAGAAATTACGAGTAATTAAAAACAAAAACTTGCTAACAATGTTCATACCAACAAGATTCAATTTAATGTGTGTGTGCGTGCGTGTGCGTGTGTTTGTGTCTGTGTGTGTATCTGAGTGAGAAGGAGTGCTGTCAGTTAGTGTAGTAACTATTTGTAAATGATTATTTCTGTTTCGTCCTAAGAGAGCGTGAGGAGCCAGTTCTTTATGATCTTTTTACACAGGGATATTTTGAGGTCTATTATGTTGCAGTTCTTAAAAGCTTCATTGTAAATGCGTGGATGTAAATAGTTTGGAGAGCGTCTTGTCATAAGAGAGATTGCCCGGGGGACGGGTATGCTAAATATACGTTTGGAGGTTATCTCTTTGTAGTCTGGTCTGGATTTTAATTTTTTGTGTTTGTAGTACTGCATCTTGAATAAAAAGCTGTCAAACACGGAGGACCGGGAAATCCTTATAGAGATGGTCAGTTGAATACAGTAAAGGTTTTTTCAGCATAACTTTGAGGACCGCTCTTTGTGCTCTCTCGGCTTCAAACACATTCTTCACTGAACACTGTTTCTTAAACAAACACAATATTATAATGGAATTGTAACTGAAAAGGAAAGACTGCTATAAGAAAGTATTCCAAAGAAATACAGGAAACTCGTATATTTCCCAGAAATGTTTAAAGCAATATTTTGTATTGAGGGTAGAATTTTCCGAGAATGCGTGGATAACCAATTGGAGGAGCTCGAGGCTAAACGATCTAGGTTAAACCGCACTTGCCTAGGTTGGTCCGTGGATGGGTGATCTTCAATTACATACCAAATTTCCTCTGTGCTTCGGAAATCACGTTAAGCCGTTGGTCCCGACTGTCATTTGTAGATCTTTGACAGTCGTTACTGGAAGTTAGAGGCCCGAAAGTCTGATAACCAGTCTTACCAAGGGGTATATTTTTACCCTGTACTAACTCGGTTGTGGAGGTCAGATAAGCAGTCGTTCCATGTAAAATACTGGTATTCAACTGCATCCGGTTAAAAGAAGCCGACCCCAACATAGTTTGGAAAAGGCTAGGTAGATGATGGATGTAATAGGGGCCGAGCTTATTGCCATCAACCGGGCACAAATCCAGACTCCGTGGTTGCTACTGAAGAAGAGAAAATCCTGATAGAAAAACTCAATTACACTTAGCCCGACCCGGAAATTGAACCCAGGACTTAATACTCAGCAGTCGCGCTTCCAACCACTAGATCAAAAAGGCACTCCTTAATCTTGCTTCCTAAAAGGATTAAGTCTCAAGTTGAATTTAACTGTAAGTTTGAACCATAATTTTGTTTCATCATCATCATCATTTCAGCCGAAAGACGTCCACATAGGCCTATGTCCAGCAGTGAACGTCCCCCAAGTGTCGCCACATTGACCGGTCCCGTGCGACTCACATCTGACGGATTCCCGCAACCTTCACCAGGTCATCGGTCCACCTAGTGGGAGGTCTTCCAACGCATCGTCTTCCGGGTCTGTGGTCGCCACTCCAGAACTTTTCAGCCCCATCGGCCATCCGTGCGAGCAATGTGCCCTGCCCACTGCCACTTAAGTTTGGCAATTTTTCGGGCTATTACGTCGGTGACCCTGGTTCTCTTGCATCACGCAAATAAACTCCGAGCATAGCCCTCATTTTGTTTAATTCTCTCTAAATATATCTAAGTCAACGTTTGAAGATTTGGTGAAAGGGACTTAGTGTTAATGAGGAATTCTGTTTTGAAGTACTCTTGGATTATACTATTGATCTTTTGCTGGTTGGTCCTCCTTGTTGGTACTAATTAATATTTCTAATGAAATGCTGTTTGTCCGGTATAATGAATGGATCAAAACAAATAATTATTTTGCTCTTCTTCTTTGTGCCTCTGAAAGCACGTTAAGCCGTTGGTCCCGGCTGTCATTTAGGGTTCCGTAGCCAAATAACAAACAACGGAACCCTTATGGATTCGTCATGTCTGTCTGTCTGTCTGTCTGTATGTCACAGCCAGTTTTTTCCAAAACTATAAGAACTATGCTGTTGAAACTTGGTAAGTAGATGTATTCTGTGAACCGCATTAAGATTTTCACACAAAAATAGAAAAAAAAAACAATAACTTTTGGGGGTTCCCCATACTTAGAACTGAAACTCAAAAATCTCAAACCCATACGTATGGGGTATCTATGGGTAAGTCTTCAAAAATGATATTGAGGTTTATAATATTATTATTTTTTAAACTGAATAGTTTGCGCGAGAGACACTTCCAAAGTGGTAAAATGTGTGTACCCCCTGTAACTTCTAAAATAAGAGCATGATAAAACTAAAAAAAAATTGCGATGTACATTACCATGTAAACTTCCACCAAAAATTGGTTTCAACGAGATCTAGTAAGTAGTTTTTTTAATACGTCATAAATCGTAAACTGCAATTTACCTTTCATTCAATAAAGTTTGTGCGGAATCCTCGGTGTGCGAGTCCGACTCGCTCTTGACCGGTTTTTAGATCTTTGACAGTCGTTACCGGTAGTCTGTAGAAAGTCTGTATTACCCAATGCTAACTGGGTTGTAGAGATCAGATAGGCATTCAGATTCAGTCCGATCTCAATATAGCTGGGAAAAGACTAGGCCAGATGATGATTTAATAGTTTCTCATTAGCAGTCCGGAGTCTAGATTTATGTCCAGCTGGTTCAAGTTTCATTAAGCTTACCTCTTTTACCTAAGACTTTAACAAAACATAATTAATTAAGCATGCCTAGTTGACGCTTCCCGTGACCCAAGAGCTGGTTGCGTGAGCCAGAGGCTAAGTGTTGCCATACAACGTGGGAACGCCGCCAGTCTCTTGGGCACATTACCAGCTGACAGCGTTGAGGAGTTTTTCAATGCCCTTTTATAGTTTGTTGTTAGTTTATTTAATAGTTTTTAACTAATGATGTAAATAATACTTATTTTATTTCATGTACATTAAACATAGATGTGCTACAGGAATATCTTCTCCTTGAAACCTGGCGTGATAAACAGGCGTGATATTATGTGACATTAACCCGTATCTATGAATAAGTAAAAGTGATTACTTGAGTAAAAGTTATAACTTTTATTCTGTAGTTCTAATTTTAGTATTTGTATAAAGTTAGAACTGTTATAAGTTACAATTCATAACTATACTTTCTTTGACGGTTCATAACTCGTTCAAAACCTTGTAAATTGCATGAAAATGGTTGCATAATAGTTCCTTAAACTCACGCAATTACTTTAACTTGGTACTGGTACTGGTATTGTTACTGTTGTACTTGGTACTGGTATCCCTTTAACAGTTTACACAACATCACGCCTGTAATACCCAAAAATTAAGGCAGAGGTACACCCACATTTCGCCGGTTACGTTAAGTCTGCTACTGAGAAATTCCTGATGGAAAAACCAATCAATCAATTTGCCCGACCCGGGAATCGAACCCAGGACGTCATGCTCAACAGTCGTGCTTGCGACCAGTGGAGCAACGATCGCAACAAAGGCTACCCACTGATGGGGATTGGTCGTTGGGGAATTCTGGAATGAATCCTCTGTTACTGGGTCAGGATTGTATATTGGGCAGGTTCGTTATAAAGGAAGGACAGGCACAGGACAAAACAATCCTACAAAATTAAATAAAAAGAAAACATTAAAAAAAAATGAAGAAAATTAAGTCATACTTAAACTGATATAGTTTTGTACGAGGCTAAAAGACTTTTACCTCAGAATGGTGTTGTAACTTCTAAACAAAATCACAGCGCGCGTTGCTGGTATTTTGATAGGGCCCAAATGATAATAGTGGTTGTTTATGACTTTATTCGCATTCAAACTTCCATCCCTCGCAGCCTAGCCTTTTTCCAACGGCTTAACGTGCTATCCAAACCGATGGTCACCTATCCACGAACTGACCTAAGCGAGCACCGCTTAACCCTCCCGTGCGTTTGTTTGTCCTCTCGTCAGTGCCACCCAAAAACCTTTCTTGGTGCACCTTATCGCAAAGGTCCCGTCCACGACCACCGGCGGATACGACTTGCCTCAACCAACAAGCGGTTTACCATTTCTCAACCGCCGGTGACGCCGGTGACTTGTCAGACCTCGATCGCCGGTCGTGGCTGACCCGTTGTTAGCTAGTACATTTGATTCACCCACGCGCTAATATGGTCGTCATGTATTGTCGCGATGACGTCATGGTCTGCAATCGTTATGTAGCGGCACTACAAAAAGTACTCCAGCAACATAATATATATATATATTATTATTGTTTTTCTCAAAAAACTTAGTAATATTTTTCAGAAAAATACTTTGGCAGTATTAATTTCTAATAAGTGGATTTAGCCACTGCAACGGAACTAGGACTAATATAAATAGTACCACAGTCCTATCTATGCTACAAATGTAGAACTAACATCAAACTCATAAATGGCGATATTAAAGTTCTCCGCGACTTAAAACGAAATATAAAAACTCCGACTACAACTGTCGGGCAGTTGACCATCTGACACAACACCCGTCTGGTCGGAGAATCCTCCCTTTTCTATGGGGGATAAAGAACTTGACACCCTGTTCTTCATAACCCTATCGTTGTAAAAAGACGACACGAAATCTTACTTGCTGTGTCTGGTGCGGAATCACTCGACTCCCACAGTCAGAACGAAAGTGACCGAACTCAAAATTATGGCAAATTGATTTAAATATCTAAAACATGGGGTAGTGAATCTATAATTAGTGACGATATCATGCTAGAAAAGGACAAACAAATCATTTCGTCTCTTTCATTTCCGCGAACACGAACTAAAACACGAACACAATTTTGTTATTTCCCACAAAACGCAAATTTTAGTGCAGTTAGGTCACTTTTGTTCTCAGAGTGTTCCGCAACAGTTTTCCACTAACAATTTATTATCTCTAGCCTAACACTTTCACTTTGTCATTTAATTATGGTTACCCACAACTAGTGACAACCAAACCGCAATTTGTTGAACTGAAATATATTTGGAACAAATGTTTGACGTCAGTAAACTGTTAATTGGTTACAAAATGTAGATATCTAATTCAATCGCAATATTGGTTTTCCGCAAGATTTTGTAATTGAATTGACAAATCAATTAGAATTTCAATGATCAAAATCAATTGGTTTAGAATGATTTCTTCTAAAACCAGTGTTTCTTCCTTTATTTGTCATGACAACAAATATCGAGTTACGATAATCTATCTTGTGGACTTCCACCATCCACATGATCCATATCAGTACCGGCAGACGATAGACTTATCGGCAACTTGTTCTCATATTTTTGTCTCGATGGATAGGTAGCCTTACGACATACACTGCAGTATACGTAATGGGTGGAGACTTTGATACACTTATTTTTCGCTTGGCATGACATGTCATTTTGACATTTCTATACAAGTTTAATACCTCGCTAAGATGTAAAAGGAGGTAGAGTTAAAAAGCATAAAAAAAAACAATAAACTTCATAATCGTTTAACATTAGATGTATAGCAGAATATTTATTGATAACTAAAGGGTTAACACGAGCTATGTTCCCGATGAGTTATCCCATAGGAAAAATACTATTAGGGTAGGTATCTAACCTCTTTAGAACAATTTCCAGACGAGCTCGTGGCTAAATCATAACAGCCGTTCGGGTCGACCCAGGCTAAGCCTCGCTTGCCTAGTTTGGCCCGTGGATTGGTTATTCCCATTAAATACCAAATTTCTTCCGTGCCTCGGAAAGCATGTCAAGCCATTGGACTCGGCTGTCATTTGTAGATCTTTGACAGTCATTACAGGTCACTGACTACCTGTAACGACTACAAGTCTACAGTCGGACAACCAGTCTTACCAAGGGGTAGCAGTCGCTCCATGTAAAATACTGGTATTCAGCTGCATCCGGTTAGACTGTAAGCCAACCCCAACGTACTTGGGAAAAGGCTAGGCAGATGATGATGAGGACAATTTCGTCATGATGATAAGACGATTCACAAACGGGACCATCCCGAAATAATATTCTTCCAAAAAAAAAAGAGTTATCCAAATCGGTCTACAATTGGTGGAGATATCGGTGGACATAAATAAAAAAATACGTATTCGAACATAGAACAGAGTTCCTATGGCCACCTTCCAGCTCCATCATCAGATCAGCTCCATGTCATCATAATATTGCATTGTCACGCGATAAACATATGCGTGCAAAATTTCAGCTCAATTCGTTAAAGATATCTGCTTCAAAATTGAGTTGCAAGATTCCACCCGATTAAACAACTTGTAAAAAACCTGTATTTTATTAATCAAAATAAAGTATTAAAGTACGTATGTAAAACAAATTGAATTCCTCATTTAATTTTATGAAATTCCTTATCCTGAACCGCTTTCATTATTGCAATACCAATTATTATTCCAATTTCCATAATATCTCAACAGAAAGCAGACTGAATTCATTTTCTCGAAATTAAAATAATAAATTGTTTTTAACAAAAAATATTAAAAAAAAAATGCAAAGGAAAGCAATAAAATGGCCCGAAGAGTCCTAATTACAAATGACATTGCATAAAAAATGAGGCCATTTTGACCTCTGACCTCTCCGCTCTCGCTGCACTTAGACCAAGCCTGAAGCGTCGGTCCCAATGACGGCGAGGAAGCGACTGACTGTCCACTATTTTCTCGAGCGAGAAAATAGTAGTAAAGAGAGATACACATACATAATCATATCGGTTGATCTTCAAGATTAAGCAGCACTTGCCTAGCTCGGTCCCTGGATCTTCCGTGTCTCGGAAAGTATGTTATGTAACTATGTAAAGGGTGTAAAAACCTCTTAACGAATCCGAAAGGCACTTGTGTATCAGGGCTATATTCAACCTATGCGCAACAGACTCCTGTAAGTCATTTTTTTAAAACCATAAATTATTAACACTACCATGCGTCTATATACTTGAGGCTGCATTATTTGTTAAAAACAATATCCACATGTTCAGCTACTACACGCGTATACGGCGTAAGGATATACTACGCACGCCAGCCAGTAAAACTCATCTAATGCATGAGAGCATCTTTTGTTCAGCTTCTCGCATCTTTAATAATATACCGGGGCCTATCAGAATAAATACGAAAAATAAGGATTTCAAAAGGACTCTCCATGATCTGCTAGTAAACAAAAGCTATTACTCTGTAAAAGAATTTCTGTCCGACAAATCTTTACTAAAATATAGTCCCACCCAGTCGTGATGTGTTCGATGACCTTTAATATTATAAACTATAATCTAATTTTATTTTATATTATGATTTTGCAATTTCTCATTTTAGTTTGTTGTGATTAATTTTATTTTTTGAATTTTATGTGTTTATTTTGACATCCTACCTATTCTAATCCGTTTTGACTTTATTTTTATTATTTTTTTTTTTTTTTGAACCTTTATATAATAATAATTTAAATCTGACATTTCCATTAATAACAATTTGTAATAATGTTCATTGAATTCGTAGTTTGTCTAAATGTAATTATTGTATGCCTTACGGGCGGGACATAGCTGATCAAAATTTACAAATATTTAAGAACTGTACTATACATACCTATGATCCACAATAAACATTGATTTGATTTGATTTGATTTGATTTGTTTTCCCCGTCATTGCTATCATTTTTTTGTCTACTCCATACCTTCTAGTTACGAAGATATTTGGGGTCAAAGTTCCAACTTTTTGACAAGTTTTTTTTAAATACAAGTTTTTAATCTAAGATTTTTACTTTAAACACCTCCATGACCCGTATTATTCAATCCATCCATCAGCACAATGTTTTGGTCGCGTTAGATTCAGTTTTACCACAAAACATGGTTTTTCACCCATTCAGGTTCCCAAAAGTCTGAAAACTTACCAGTCTTACCAAGGGGTATCGTATTACCCAGTGCTTAATGGGCTGTGGAGGTCAGATAGGCAGTTGTTCTATGTTAAATACTGGTGTTCAGCTGCATCAGGTTTGACTGAAAGCTGACCCAAACATAGGGAAAGTCTAGTAGATGAGTTGATCGCTGACCGTTGACACTGCGGCAAGAATTATCTCTCTCCTTGTTAGTGCTGTACAATAACAGTTAATAAACAACTCGTTTCTAGTTGCTAGCTCTGCTTGCTTCTCGCTTATCCTCGGCGGTGAGGCATGGCCTTTTTTTTTCTCGGATGGGAAATCATTAAATGACTCCTCCCGCTCTGGGCGGAGCAGGAGGGAGTGTCAGACTTTTACTGACTAAAACCCATCCATATTCCTTCATCGCCCTTTGTGTTCCTGGGCCACGGTATCTCTTTCGAACAGTCCCGCAGCCCCGGCAGGCATCGGCCCTTGCGGACCGCTTCCTTTTGCTGACTCTCTTTGAGGCGCGCGTGGAATACGAACGTGCCGTCGACACGGTCTATCGTCATGAGACAGACGGACGGCGAGCTAGCCCATAGCCCACCGTCCACAGGCCCGCGCCTACGGTGGCCGGGGGCCACGTGGTTACTCCTGACGCCCGGGGCGTCTCCCGCGGCGGCCGGGACGTGAGGTTCTCTCCCTCTCACGTTCCGCCACCTCCTTCCTCCTCTAGCATTACTGCTTCGCAGAAGGAGGTGACGGCGTCCCATTGCGTCTCGCTCCGGACCATAGCTTGAACCAGGGCCGGACGCGAGAGGGTGAGGCATTGCCTTAGTTGCTAAATTACATATTTTGCAAACCCATTAATTTTTAACATGAGAGATAAGAGCCCTTTGTCCAAACTCATTATTATAATTAAAAGATTATGAATGACATTTATTTTTTGGTTAAACGCGTTCAATATTTTAAGTAACCAATTAATTTGCGAGTGAAATGAAACAATAGGTGTGTGTGGATTAAATATTTTTCATGAAATGGTCATCACTGGACAAAGATACCTTGGTGGTGGTGGTTAAATATTTTTATCTTTCTGTTAATCTCGTAGTGCCTAATCTTACTAAACTCACGCAACAGTATGGAATGTATCCCTTTTATACCCAGATGTACCCAAGTCTGTTCGTCCTGGGCATGTTTGAGTACACCAGGCTAGCTGTAAGAAGGGACGTGGCGAGCGTACTGCTAAGGTTTGTCATCAGGTTTTGACTGATAATAATTTACTAAAACATTTATCAAGGTCAGAGAGCCAGTCTAAAATATGGTTCAACTGGTTTGCTTGAACCTTGATAGAATGACACTTTGTCCTCTAAATGTTTCATTTAATTTATCCACAACAAAGGTTTTTTCATATTTCTCATTACAATAATTAAGAAACAGATTGAATTAAATTAAAAAAAAAACTTGTTTGCTGTAATTAATATCCTATTAATTAAAAATTTACTGTTCATTAAAAGCTGTTTCGTTATATGGGATAATATTGTTTTACTGGACAATTATGTGGTTATTATGTTACTGGTTACCATGTTTAAAAAATCCTATGAAACGTTGCGATCCTTTGTTATATTTTTTTTTGTTTGTCTGTATAGTTGGACTGTACAGTCTGGACATAGATAACGACTATCAATCGCTAAAATAACAATGAAAAAATTTAGTTGCAATAACGATGCTTGCGAGAATCGCATCTTGGATGTAGAGACTTGCGTTTCCCGCAAGCATCGTTATTGCAAACCGAATTTTTTCATTGTTATTCTAGCGATCGAACGTTAACGATAACAACGTTATCTATGCCCAGGTAAACCGGAGCGTGTATGTTCTGTGACAGGTGTATCTGTACAGGTAAACCTATGTTGGGTCTTGGCGATTAGTAGACTAATGGAATCCACACCCACACGTGGCCTCCTCCACAGTCGTTACATGTAGTCCATGGCCCAAAAGTCTAACAACCAAGGGTTATTTATTTGTATGTATTTCGTTTCTTTTTTTTTCACTCTATATTTACTTTTTATTAGTTGTACTAATAATATAATTTAACCATTTTATTTTTGAGTGTTTTGTCCTGTGCAATAAATGCTTTTTCTTTTTTACTTTCTATCGTCTTTATTGTAAAGGTCAGATAGGCAGTCGCTCCATGTAAAGTACGATGCAGATTATGAGGCTTGTAAGAGGTCACGAAATCTTGATTTTGTTTTCACTTAAAGGCAATAAGCTCCTCCTCTATTACATGGAACTTATCGCCCAGTAGACCAGAGAATGGGCAGCAGCGTTTTCTGTTAGTCTTTCATCACTGCGATCTCCGATCCGCCTGCCAAGCGTGGAGATTACGGCAAATTGCTCCCATCATGGGAGACGCTCATGTCCAGCAGTGGACGTTATGGGCTGTTGTTGTTGTTGTTGTTAATCAAGACGACCTAGAAGTACCAAGAGTGAGAACCTTGTACGGCAGGAAAACTATACAGTACGAGGGGGTTTGGCTGTACAACAAATTACCTAAAAAAGTCAGAGATTGTACAAGCATATCAACATTTAAAATAAAGCCTAAAGAATTATATATTAGACGTTTATGTATAGCTTTTTATATTAGACACTTATAGGTTTAGTGTGAACTGTTTTTATCTTTAAGTATTTAGACTTGATTACATACTTTCTATTGTTAAAAAAAAAAAAATGGTGTTTAGTTTTTTCGATAGTTTGAACGTCGTAATGTAAACTACAACCAATTGTTAATTTAGTTAAGTTTCTCTTTGAGTGAACTGTAATGTTTTTTGAGAAATAAATGTCTTAAAACCTACATACACACACTAATGCACACAGACACGCACATGCTCCTAGATTTAAGTTTAATTTCTTTTGTATGTACACTCCTACATTATTATTGTTTCTAGTTTTAGAAGAGCGGGGTCTCCTAGCACAGGTATTTATCATACTTAAAAGGAGGCCTCTATGTAAGATTATATATTGTAGAAGTTTGTAAAGTTAACTGAAATAAATTATTATTATTATTATTAAAACCGATGTCAGAGGACCATGGGCGGCATAATACTCTGACACCAGGTTAGGCATTAACCACACAAAAAGAAGAAGAGGTTAGATTGGAAAATACCAAAAATGTTAACCTTATAAGGCGACTAATAACTCTATCACGCCCAAAGGCTCTTAGGCCAAGAGTTTTAATATTTTTAATTTCAAAAACGTCCCTAATTGCCGTGTCAGTTGACGGGCAGGGTTCGGGTAAACATCGTAAACGTCCCCCTAGAGTTGACTGGCCCGTTTTATTTAATTAAGTGGGCACCGCAAAACGGTAATATTTCATTGGCTCACCGGTTTTTTTCTGGCAGAGTATTCCTGTGTTATATTTGTTCTGTACGCTTTCGAAGTTGTTTAATTAGTTAATGTGTGGTTTTACGCAGTTTTGTCTGGGTTTGTTTAGCGGGCATGTGTCTAATAGACTCAAAAGTTTTCAATGAAATGGTAACATTAGAAATGAGGTCGACGATGGAACTAGCTAACCCAAAAAATAAAACCGACTTCAAAAAAAAAAACAAGAAAAACACAAAAAAGTGTAAAATAACTTTGGTTTCAGAAGTCGGTGACAAAAACACTAAATCAATCAAACAAAGGTTCCGAACCGAACCGAAACCGACTTCTGAAGCTTGACCAAATCAATCAAACAAAGGTTCCGAACCGAACCTTTGTTTGATTGATTTGATGTTTTTGTCACCGGCTTCTGAAGCCAAAGTTATTTTACACTTTTTTGTGTTTGCACAAATATTTGCAATTTTACATTGTTAACAATACATGCCATTGTGATAGGCTTATCCCAAATAAATAACGTAATACCGAGGGATGTAAATACCTGTGGAGGATCAACGCTCAAGTAAACTGAAGAATCTCGCGTTATGCTAAGGCAAAATATATCGGTTTCAGATGGCCTTGTAAATGGAGCAATAGGTATTATTAAATTAAAATGGCCTGCTCTTCGGAGAGAACAAATTGAAGAAGGGGAATTACCCTAATGTGTGTTAGTTAAATTTGATGATGATACGACTGGAAGTAGAATTAAAGATGAAAATGGCTGGGTAGCGATTACTCCTACTGTTGCAACATTTCAGGCAACAAAAGGATACGAAGATGTCGAGCGGCGAATGTTACCTTTGATTTTAAGTTGGGCAGTTACGGTTCACAAGTTACAGGGAACTAAATTAAAAAAAGCTGTAGATCTAGGCAAGAAAAATTTCGCTAAAGGACAGGTGTATGTTGCTCTGAGTCGTGTTAAAAACATGGAAGGAATAACGTTGTCTGACTTAGATTCAAACAAATTATTGTGTAGGCCACACGACGAAAGAGCATTGCTAGAGATGACGCGATTACGCAACTTAAATTTAGTCTCAAATTGACGCATCAGCATGATTAGTAGGTAGTGGTATTGCTATGTAAAACTTAAATCTTAATTAGGTATTATTTTTGTACGAACTGAACATTTTGGCATATTAAACCGCATGAAGTAAGCCCCACTGCTGTAAATCGTTGAGGAATTCCCTCGACTGTCTATGGTCTCCATCATCAGACCTGTAATGGCACTTATAACCCATATGGGTGTAAAGTTCTCATCAATAGAAACGAATTAAGTCCAAACACAAGGTAGCTACTGTAAAACGTTGAGGAGTTCCCTTGACTGTCCTTCGTCTTCATCATCAGACCCCTAATGACAGTCACTTTCCATCTAGGTGTAAAGTTCTCATCAATACAAATTAATCAAGCCCAAACACCATGTAATCGCTGTAAATCGTTGAGGAGTTCTCTCGACTGTCTTTCGGCTCCAAGATCAGATTGACTTCACACCTTCATTAAATAGTAGTGCTATTAAATACTTAATGAAAAAATTAACAAACGCACTAGTCACCAGTAAGATTTTCGAAGGTTCCACTCGATTTATCTAGATAAATCGAGTGGAACTATTGCGTTTGTTAATTGTTAGTGTGTTTGTGATCTGATGATGGCATCCTAGGATGCCATCATCAGATCCTGGTTTCCTTATGATGGTACTACCCTTGGGATATTTCTTTTCCAACAAAAAAAGAATCTTCTAAATCGATTGATAAACTTCAAAGTTATCCGCGAACACTCATAAAAACAAAAATAAAGTATAAATATTAAACGGTCGAATTGAGAAACCACCTTTTTTAGGACTCGGTTTATTAGAAGTCGGTTAAAAAAGAAGCCTATTAACTTGTGACTTAAATAGATTCGGGTTACATGAACTGAACTATGTCTGAGGCAGAACACCTTGGGGTGCGATGTCAGAAGTCCTCCACGTGTGTCTGGCGGTTGCTGGTCCCTCTCGATACGTCTGGAGGGAAGAGCAGCTGCTGGGCCGGTGCACCCTGGGCGCGGCAGTATCCTTCTCCGGGGAATGAGAGGAAATGAGAATTTCCTTTTATCCCTCGGGGAGTGTTACTGCCGCGGCTAATTATTCTGACATGGGTGGGGTCCTGCCAGGACCACCGGTGCGTTCCTCTGCGTGACCCTCTGTTTAGCAGAGGGCATAGCAGAGGAGTGAGGGCGGGCTCGGTGTGCACTCACTCTGCCTCCGAGCAGACAGAGAGGGATGCGTCTTTCTCTGTCACCGTCAGTCTCGTAATCCCACTATCGAAGTGCTGTGGATCACGTCTCGCGGCTTCGATAGGGACCGAGGGTCTTGGCTTAACCGCCCGGACCGCGAGGTAGAAAACCTCTATAAAAAGTTACCCCGAATCCCAAGCGGCGACGCACCGCGAGGGGATGTATGGCTGACGGGTGTTCCTTAGAACAAATCAGTCGTTAGTGCGCTCCTCGCCAGGGTACCTGCAGACCCCCTGGCGAGTAATAAATATTCAAAATCTGCCCTTCTAGGTACAGGGGTCTCTGCCTAGATTGAGCCTTATTTCCCCCACACTCGTGGGATCAGTTATGGAAGATTTTTTAAAAACAAAAACCAACACCGCCGGCAACGGCATAGTAGAGGAGAGGAAGGATGCGGCGTCGGAATCCGACGTCGCATCCAGTGATGCGAGCGCGGGAGGCTCAGGGAGCTCCCGCCGCGCGAGGGCCGGGACGACCGCGGAGAACAGCAAGTTCTTCCGCAAGCGGCCCAGGCGGGATGGCGACCGGGGGTCGTCATCCGGAGATGAGGAGGCCTCGGCCCGAAAAATCCCCACCAACAAGCGTGGTGGGATCCGGGGCAAGGGGAGGGGGCTCTCTGCCTCCGTGAGGCCAGAAAGGTCAGCAAAGCTGGCCGAGGAGGGGCGCCACCCGGGCAACATTGCTCCCGGGTCAGGCGACGAGGCGGGCGCACCTGGCGGCTCCGAGGCGGAGCGTAAGACCAGGTTTGCAAAGGCGGTGGAAGCCGCGATAAGGGGCGTGGCCTTGAAGGTGAAGACATCTTCAAAACTCAAGGCCATACCCGCGGCTTCCGCCTCCATCTTGGCGGCAGCAGAGGCCAACTTCGCAGGGCCTCCACCCCTTCCTCCTCCTCCGATAGGCGGAGAGGAGTTGGCCAAGCTGCGGGCGGAGGTGGCCCGCCTGACGGCCGCCACGGAGGATCTCCGAAAGGAGAACGCCAAGCTCCACGCAGTCCTGGCCAGTCTGCGTGAGGCTGGCTCCCGCGTGGCGCCTAATAATGCGGGCCGGCAGCAGCGACAGAGCCAGCCGGTGCCCCCCCCTGGCGGTAAGCAAGGCAGCCACGGGCCCGAAGGCTGCCTCATACGCGGCTGCTGCGGCTACCGCACCCGGACCGGGGCCGTCCAGCTAGCCCTCCGGCAGGGCTGTGGCGCCCGTCCAGCCGGCTCCGGCGAAACCGCCAGTGCCTACAGCGAATGGGCCAGTGCCTGCAGTACAGCAGCCGCCGCCGCCACCACCGCCCTCCCAGCTCCCTACACCTCCCTCGGCTGAAGCCGGATGGCAGGTGGTCGGGGAGAAAAAGAAGGGGCGAAAGGCGGCCAAAAAGGCCCGAAATGAGGAGCGGCAACGCCAGCACAAGGCGCGAAAGATCGCGGCTAGGCTCCGCGCCTTGAAGACCGCGGCTGTAGTAATAAAACTACAGCCGGAAGCGGAAAAGAGGGGCGTGTCTTACCGCGACTTGCTGGCGAAGGCGAAGGACACGGTGGATCTCGGAGAGCTCGGGATCACCGGGGGCCTCCGGCTTAAGGTCACCGCGACGGGGGCACGCATGCTGGAGATCCCCGGTGAAACCAGCGGCTCGTCCGCTGACGCTCTGACGGAAAAGCTCAGAGCGTCCCTAAACGCGGACGAGGCCCGAGTGTCCAGGCCCGTCAGATGCGCAGACCTGCGCATCCTGGGTCTGGATGACTCGGTGACTAAGGAGGAGGTGGTGGCCGCCGTTGCCAGGTCCGGTGGGTGTCCTGCTGAGCAGGTCAGGGCAGGCGCCCTACGCCCGGACCTCACAGGTATGCATACCGTTACGGTATGCTGCCCTGTGACGGCGGCCAAAACTATTGTGGAGGGTCGAAGATTACTGGTGGGCTGGGTTTCAGCGCAGGTGAAGCTGCTGGAGCCCAGACCTCTGAGGTGCTATCGCTGCCACGTGGGACACCACGTGTCAGTACAGTGCGCCTCGGAGGTTGACCGCAGCGGCCTCTGTTTCCGCTGCAGCCAGCCGGGTCATGTGTCCGCAGCTTGCTGCGCCACGTCGCACTGCGGTGCATGTGCGGCGGCTGGCAAGCCGGCCGATCACCGGGCTGGGAGCAAGGCCTGCGCTCCACCCACCAAGGCCATCATAGGGAAAGGTAGGCCCTCCACCGCCACCGCCACGCAACTGCCGCCGCTGCCACTGTCGCCGCCACAGTGGGGCCCTCACAAGGGGCTAGGGAGGAGGAAGCGGTAATGGAGTGCACATAACGGCCCCATTACGCTTCCTCCAAGCGAATATCAACCACTGCGCCTGTGCTCAGGATCTGTTGCTCCAGAGCATAGCGCAGTGGTCGATTAATATTGCTGTGGTCGCTGAGCCGTATTTTGTCCTGCCCAGGGAAGACTGGGTGGCGGACCTTAACGGCTCAGTGACCATAGTGTCATCGGCCGCCGCCGGTACCCCGACCCTTGAAGGTGTCAGGAGGGGTCGGGGGTGCGTAGCAGCACGGTTCGGGGAGATCATGGTGGTGGGAGTCTACTTCTCCCCGAGCCGAACTCTCGCCGAGTTCCACAACTCTCTCGCAGAGTTGAGTGTTGTCGTTGGAAACCATTTCCTCCCCGTGCTTGTCCTCGGGGACTTCAATGCCAAGAACTTGGCTTGGGGTTCTCGTTGCACAGACGTGCGGGGAAGGATGGTGGAGGACTGGGCTCTGGAGAAGGGCCTGGTCGTCCTAAATCGGGGTTCTGTTCCCACGTGTGTGCGGATGCGGGGCGAGTCGGTGGTGGACATTTCGTTCGCTAGCCCCGCTCTGTCGCCGCGTGTTGTTGACTGGCGTGCCATGGACGGGGTGGAGACCTATTCCGACCACCGGTACATCCGGTTCGACGTCTCCACCCAGACCTCAAGGCCTGGGTGACATCACCGGACAGGCCTGCCGACATTAACAATGAGGCAGGGTGGTTCTAGGAGGCCATGTCCGACATCTGCGACGTGGCAATGCCCCGTGTTCGGCCAAGAAGCGCCCGGCGTCAGGTGTACTGGTGGTCGCGAGAGCTGACGTCTCTGCGCGAGGCGTGGGTGGCTGCGCGACACCTGTACGCCAGGCATCGCAGGCTCCGCATCCGCCCACCGGATGCGGCAGCCATTGAGGCGGAGCTTTATGAGGGGTACAGAGCGGCGAAGACCGCCCTCCGCGAGGCTGTCTTGCGGGCCAGGGATCTGGCCCGCGAGTAGATGCTGGGGACTCTAGACAGAGATCCGTGAAGGCGCCCTTACAAGATGGTGCGGGATAAGCTCCGCGCCTGGGCCCCGCCACTGACGCAGAGTCTCCGGCCTGAGCTCGTGGAGGACGTGGTGAGCACTCTGTTCCCTTCGCGAGGGGAACATCCACCCCCGCCTATGGCTCCGCCGCCTGCGATGCTGGAAGCGGACCAACAGGACGACGACGACAACGCTCCAGAAGTGACTGGGGTAGACCTGAGAGTGGCGGTACGCAGGCTCAGTGCCAAAAATACCGCCCCGGGACCCGACGGCTTGCCTGGCAAAGCCTGGGTCCTGGCCTCGGAGGCTCTCGGTCCCCGACTGGAGGGGCGCATGCTTGGAGAGAGGCCAGTTCCCGCTTCGTTGGAAGACGGGGAAGCTGGTCCTCATCCGGAAGCCGGGGCGCCCTGCGGACTCTCCGTCCGCATACCGGCCCGTGGTGCTGCTCGACGAGGTGGGCAAGCTCTCTGAAAGAGTAATTGCAAACCGCCTCGCCGAGCACCTTTCGGGGACGGGGCCGGATCTTGCGGAACACCAGTTTGGTTTCCGCAAGGGGCCCTCTACGGTGGACGCCATCATGCGCGTGAGAGCCCTCACGACGGGGGTTGCGGTGTGCAGGGGTGGGGTTGTCTTGGCGGTGTCTCTCGACATCGCCAACGCCTTGAACTCCATGCCCTGGTGCTGCATAAGGGAGGCACTCCGGTATCACCGAGTGCCGATCTACCTCCGTCGAGTGGTCGGGGACTACCTGACGGACAGGGCAGTCATTTACCCCGGTCGCAGTGGAGAATGGAACCGGCGAGAGATGTCGTGCGGTGTTCCGCAGGGATCGGTTCTAGTGCCATCCTTGTGGAACATCGGGTACGACTGGGTGCTGCGCGCCGACCTCCCTAACGGTGTCAGCGTAGTTTGCTACGCTGACGACACGCTGGTACTGGCACAGGGGGGGTCGCACGAGGCGGCGGCCGAAGCTATGACACGCGGGGTTGCGATAGTCGTTGAGAGGATCCGGCAACTGGGTCTCGAGGTGGCATTGCACAAGTCCGAGGCCATGTGCTTTCATGGGCCTCGGAATGCGCCACCTCCGGGATCCACACTGACGGTGGGAGGGGTATCTGTCGGCGTCGAGTCGACGCTTAAGTACCTGGGACTCGTCCTCGACAGCCAATGGAACTTCGTGGAGCATTTCCGACGTTTGGCCCCCAAACTGGAACGGACCGGGGCTGCCTTCAGGCGGCTCCTGCCCAACCTGGGGGGGCCAAACGCCTCCTGCCGGAAGCTATACGCGGGGGTCGTGCGGTCCATGGCCCTTTACGGGGCCCCGGTGTGGGCGCGTTCCTTGAGGCTGCGTGCAGCCCACTACCTCAACGCGCCCCAAAAGGTGGTAGCCGTAAGGCTGGCCCGTGGGTACCGCACGATCTCCCGTGAGGCGGCGTGCCTCCTTGCCGAATTGCCGCCATGGGATCTGGAGACGATAGTCCTCACGCGCCTACATGAATGGCGCGCGGAGGTGCTACGCCGGGGAGAAACTCCGCTGCCGCGACAAATTGTCGCGCAGCGGACAGACTTCCGGCGTGATCTCATGGCGACATGGAGAGAGCGACTGTCGCAACCCCGTGCAGGGCACGCCACAATAGTGGCGGTAAGTCCCCTCTTTGAGGAGTGGCTTGAGAGACGCCACGACGTCCTCACCTTCCGCCTGACGCAGGTCCTCACCGGACACGGTGTTTTCGGGAGGTTCCTGCACCGAATCGGGCGGGAGGAAACGCCCGGGTGTTTCCATTGCGAGGATCGACCGGAGGACACGGTGGAGCACACGGTGGAGGTGTGCCCCGCGTGGGCGGAGCACCGCCGTGTCCTCGAAGCGGCGATTGGCGGCGGTTACCTCTCGCGTCCGGCCCTGGTGCAAGCCATGGTCCGGAGCGAGACGGAATGGGACGCCGTCACCTCCTTCTGCGAAGCAGTAATGCTAGAGAAGGAGGTGGCGGAACGTGAGAGGGAGAGAACCTCACAGCGTCCCGGCCGCCGCGGGAGACGCCCCGGGCGTCGGGGGCCACCACGTGGCCCCCGGCCACCGTAGGCGCGGGCCTGTGGACGGTGGGCTATGGGCTAGCTCGTAGTCCGTCCGTCTCATGACGACAGGCCGTGTCGACGGCGCGTTCGTGTTCCACGCGCGCCTCAAAGAGAGTCAGCAAACAGGAAGGGGTCCGAAAGGACCGATGCCTGCCGGGGTTGCGGGACTATTCGAAAGAGATACCGTGGCCCCGGAACACAAAGGGCGATGAAGGAACATGGATGGGTTTTAGTCAGTAAAAGTCTGACACTCCCTCCTGCTCCGCCCAGAGCGGGAGAAGTCATTTGATGATTTCCCATCCGAAAAAAAAAAAAAAAAAAAAGGCAGAACACCTTGCGCCTCCGTAGACCAGAGAATGGGCAGCAGCGTTATCTGTTAGTCTTTCATCACTGCGATCTCCAATCCGCCTGCCAAGCGTGGAGATTACGGCAAATTCCTCCCATCATGGGAGAGGCTTATGTCCAGCAGTGGACGTTCTGGGCTGTTGTAGTAGTTGTAGTATATGAACTGGGGAACGCCGACGTAGGCAGGGAATTCCACTTCTTGGCTGTGTACATAATAAAAGATGTAGCTGTAGCAAGTTAAATTAAAACAACTATCCGGTTACTTTAGTGAGTTACTTTGTGCACTACCATGATGAGTCATATGCTATTACTGATATAAACGTTTGAGAAGAAGAGAGAAGGAGGGTTGAGAAGGAGAGAATGTCATGCTCACTTAAATGTCTCGCTGATGGTGGCGGGTGTGTCGGGTCATTTAGTTCCCTTCAATATGGTTGAGTTGAATGGCGCCGGTACATACGTAATGTTTGTGAACGGGCGCTGTCAGTTGGGACTGGTCATCTCTTAGCTGCCAAGGTTCATTTTAATTACTTTATTCGTAAATTGTTGATGTAATCTTTTACTCTGGACGCTCTTAGTGTGCACGTCTTTCTACATCGTTCTCACATATATGTATAATCTCAAAATTAATGATGTAACTAAGATTTTGTAACAATATTTTGATTTTAAAAAAGTGTCCAAATAAGTTGGGGTCGTATTCCATTATAATCAATCAATCATTTTATTATCAGGCATCTTAAGGCCCATAGATAAAATACACAAAATGACATTACAACATAAAAATATACACTAATACATACAAAATATAACTTATAAACTATGAAATAAACTACTAAACTGACACGCGAAGTGGCGGCGTCACGTAGCCTGCCGCGAAAACGTCGGTAGACTACACCCTTCGTCAAAACTCTTCCTTGAGAAACTTGTCAAGATGTTGTGTCGGAACTCGCGCCACAAACGACTTGAAGTTGGTGTTGTGACGCGGCTCCAACTTCTCGACCCTCAAGGTCCAGCTGGTCTTCACCTTCATGTACTCTACGATCTCCTCAACCTTCGTAGAGTGATGCAGTCGGGACACATACAGCAACGTCGTTGGTGTCGCTGGACGCAGCAGCATATTTGGTCCTGACAGTCCAGTACCGCATTGCATTATAACCAGATAAAGCTGAAATACCAGTATTTTACATGGAGCGACTGTTTATCTCACCTCTACAACTAGTAATGGCTAATACAATACCCCATGTAAAATATTGGAAGTATGGAAGACTGTTTGTCAGACTGTCGGGTCACTGACTACCGGTAACGAATGACTAAAAAGATCTAAAAATGTCATCATGGACCAACGACTTAACGTGCTTTCCGAGGCACTGTGTTAACTCGGTATGTAATGAGTAGTACCCATCCACGGACCAACCTAGACAAGCACGGCTTATTATTGTTAGTTATTTTAATAATTTTCGCTATTATTGACAAAAAGTTTAGAACAAACCCTTCCAAGAAATAGTACTACTATGAACATTCCAAAACAAAAATTCACTACGAAAGATCCGTCAGATATTTATTATCATACACATCACTACTCGTATTGAATCCAACGTACCTAATATTCTCATACCGAAGATATCTAACAAAGGACCAGATGTTGACACGGGACCCTAATATCTGACGGATAAAAATGATCCTGAACTAACAGATCTAGGTTGTTTTGCGCAATCTTGAGCTACCACACACTTTGCTGGTGATATCTGTGATTTTGGATTGTTAAGGTCTTCGTACATAAATCGAATTCAATTATCTAGACTGCCTCGTTGGTGGTGGTAGCAAGTGTGACGGCTGAGCAGTAGGGCCTGGGTTTTTGATTCTTGGGTCGGGTAAAGCTTTCGCCATTGCAAAGACTGTGGCATCAGTTCGGGCCTATTAGAATACCAGCTCTGTGTCATTTTTTATTTCAATCTACACTATGTTGAGATAGGGCGGCCTTTTGGCCTGGTACAGGATCAATTTGTTTGTCGACGGCGCGTTCGTGTTCCACGCGCGCCTCAAAGAGAGTCAGCAATAGGAAGGGGTCCGCAAGGACCGATGCCGGACTGATGTTGCGGGACTGTTCGAAAGAGATACCGTGACCCCGGAACAAAAAAGGCGATGAAGGATCATGGATGGGTTTCAGTCAGTAAAAGTCTGACACTCCCTCCTGCTCCGCCCTGAGCGGGAGAAGTCATTTAATGATTTCCCATCCGAAAAAAAAGGAACAATTTGTTAAAATTGGTGTCTAATTTTTTTTCCTTATTTTGCTGTATTGTTTTGTCTCCCGCGAGTCAAATTAAGTCTTTTTATATTTTTTTTCTGTTACATAGAAATCATTCTGAACGACTTTAGTCAATCAAATTATCGTGCAGTGCTCTACATGTGCGTTGACGTTTAGGCAATTTACGCAGATTCGCTCATAAATCAGAGATATTGGACTAGCCTAAGGTTGATTTATTGAATGAAATTATTAGATGTGTATAAGGTCTCCTAGATTTTTCTGAAATTACTATCAATAAAAGAAAAAGCTAAATATTTTGCTAGACAAAGTATGCAGCTATTTATTAACCGACTGCTAAAAAGGAGGAGGTTCTCGATTCGGTTGTATTTTTTTCGGCTGGACGTGTTTTCCCATATGAGGGGGATACCATACCATAACTTCTAAATTATAAGCTACTGCTGAGACATTTCTGAAGGAAAAACCCTATAACACTTTTCCCGAACTGGGAATCAAACGCACATTCAGCAGCTCGCTTGGGAGCACAATACCATCTGGATAATTGCTAAGCTAGTACAAAAACCAAGCTGAGATTGGCGTTTTTCGGCCTCATACAGGACCAAATAAGCAGATTTTTTTTGAATACTCAATGTTTTTTTTGGTGTTCTGTGTTAGTACAATATACAGGTTTAGTTTTCAATGACCGGCCAAATTTTCAGAGATGATTTAGTCTAATCGATAATATTTTCGAATAACCCAAAAAAAAACCTTTTTTTAAAGAAAAAATTAATTCCTGTCCACCACTAAAAAGCGAACGTGTGGATATTGCAACAGCACAATTCAGTTCAACAACTTAGATAGCTGGCAGTTAGCAAACACGCAAATTTGGCGGTGCATGCACGCACACAAGTGCATCTATTCCCACTAGGTTTATGATTTAGGAAATTTTTAGGACATTTTCAAATGAATGCTATTATTTTATTTTATATTTTTGGACATTAATATTTAAAATGCACTTTTGGTTTTTAAATTCTTAATTAATTTTAAATTTTAGCTGGTCATTGAAAACTAACCCTGTACACCTTTTTTTCAAATACAGGGTAGAAATGATTATCACGTATTCAGTACACCATTCTCAACTTTAGAATATGTAGAAACGGTTTGTGCGTCGGTGTCTCATCTACATTCTACATAAACACATGTGGATTCTTATGTATTAAATAAGATTATTACCTAAACAAGTAAATAAGGCGTAGTAAATACATTTTCTAACATTTTACTACCAGGACGCCATATTTCGTTGAAGTCTCTTCCAATAAGAATTACTGATGGTACTGAAAACTTCGGCCGACGTTCCCTTCATCTACATTTTATTAAGATGGAACTTATTTTAGACCAACTTTTCGGCAGCAATTGAATTTTACATTTAAAACTCACAAGGACAAGATAAAATAAAATTATGTTATGTTCCTGTATTACATTATTTATTATTAAAGGTGCTCGTGGCTAAATAACAACAGCCATTCGTGTCAATCTTCAGGGTAAGCCGCACTTGCCTGAGTTGATCCTTGGATGGGACCCATTACATACCGAGTTTCTTACATGCCTCAGAAAGCACGTTAAGCCGTTGGTCACGGCTGTCAATTGTAGATCGTAGACAGTCGTTACAGTTTGTCAGTGGCTCAAAAGTCTGACAACGCCTTACTAAGGGATATCGTATTACCCAGTACTAACTGGTTGTGAAGGTCAGATAGACAGTCGCTGAATATGAAATACTTTTATTTAGCTGGGAAGGGCCGTACCCTTTGGAAACAAAGGCGTGATCTGATATTATGTTAACATTTAATAATTAATCTTGGATACCGGGATTAGTCCTAAAAACATATTACAGTTAAAAAGAATTGGTTGAGATGCGGATTCGATTTGACCAGAAGGCAAAGCAACAAAACAAACTAAATTAAACATCAAAAGCTAAAACCAAGACTCAATTCTAAACCCAAACCAGTCGAAAGCAACAAAACTCAAACTTAATCCCACCCTTGAAACACCAACAATTTTAATTACATTGCCCCAGTAATAAATTATAGATCGAGCCGTATAATTCCGTCTAAGTATGTAATCCAGACCCGCTTTATGAATATGTAAATACTATAATCAAGAACGAAATTCGCTTCCCATTGGAGTACCTCGATTATGCTTTGGGTAAGTTTCTATCGGGGACTTTTTTTGGTTGGAAATTATTTTTTGTGGCGGTAATCTTATTCCTGCCGTGATTAGAGATAATTTGGTCTTACTACGGGGTATCGTATTACCTAGTACTAACTGGGTTGTGAACATGAGACAGAACAAAATACCTACTGATATTCAGCTGCATCCGGTTAGACTAGAAGCCGACTCCAACATAGTTGGGAAAAGGCTTGGCAGATGTTGATGATTAGGGAGAATTAGGTAGTAGAAAGGTGGAGATCAGCACAAAGGAAAGGCTTATAGCAAGCAGTGGGTGAATTCAGGCTGTGAATGATTAAAAAGGACTCTGAGATATAAGAACGAATTTATCAAAGAGGATCTAATACAGATAAAAGAACACGAAGGTACCGCTTCATTAAGAAATCTCTCTATTTTCCACCATCTCATGACCTCATCATCTCAGTTCTTCTTTTGAGAGATTTCCCACTCCTGTCCAAAATCCTCCCCCTATTTCATTCACTCACTTCTCTCGATGGTGTGCTTCTTCACGCCAATTTGCGAGGAAACCATCCAAAGCGATCCGCCATGTTCTTCTAGGTCTGCCGCGACCCCGTCTAATAGGGCTCCAGTCTTGCGATATTCGGGCCCACAGCTGTGTCGGCAGACATGGCCTGCCCAGTCCCATTTTAATCTCACAGCTATAAACGCTTGCGCAATTTACGTTCTGAAGCGCAATGTGGTGTTTCTTATCCTGTCAGTTATTTTAACATTCAGCATGCTGTGCTGCATCGCTCGTTGGCGAACCGTGAGTTTGGACTTCTGAATGAATCGGGGAGAATGATAAGGTAATAAAAATCATCAAGTTCATTGAAGAGATCAGTTCAGTTTTTCTGTGTTATATATTTTTAAATCTACCTCCGAAACGTTTTTATCTTTTAAACTAACAACAGCAGTTCGTACTTACTTTCCCACTCTATTCTCCTCACAAAAGTCTCTAATATCTTCAAACTTTCTTGCACAAACAGCTTCTCACATGCAGTCTTTGCGCCATCTTCTAATCTTGCTTACATTTTCCTCTGAGAACGTTGTACATGAAAATTTCATAACATTGTAAGACACGCTACTATTAAGACCGACAAAATACTTTGTATAAAGTCTTAAAAAAACTAATAAGGCAACGTTTGCTGCACAGAATGAAGGAACTTTTTTGTACAAAATAAAGTTTTTACCATGGAATACTTATGTACGTTTTAAATTAAATATTCGGTATCTCTGGCGCTTTCAGTGGCTCAAAACATTCATTTTGAACCTTTTTAGTGTTTCTTCATGTTTTACCGTTTTGAAGGTATTCTATTGTATTAATATTGGTCAAAAAAATTACTGTGTGTTTATTAAAAATGTTGTGGGATGAATGAACTTTCAGATGAAATTAACTGATTTGCTGTGTTGCTACGTATAATACTTTTATATTCCATGTACGATAGTTCTTATATCAGTAGGTATTCATGTTTGTTTATTAAAAATGAAGTAAAAGAAAACATAAACAATGTTTTCAGAACGTTTGATAAATAAAATCCAGAACGAATTCTTTGAATTAAGATTTTTATTGGGTACAAAAAAATCTTAAGAGAATGAATTGAAAATGAATTCTCCAGTAACGCGTATATTGAAAGGATTTACAAGAAATTTAATTTAATATAACCGCTCTCCGAACCAACAAATATTGCAAAAATTTAAATTAAAATCTATGGACATTTACCACCATTTTGCGCCTGACAGATTTCTTATAGCAAAATTAATTTTGAGAGAGAGAGTTGTAAAAAACTCACAGGCACCAACTAGTTCATTAATTAAATTCAGTAATGAGAGAGTTCATTGTCGTTTGCGATATACAGGACGGCCATAATAACCAGAGCTTTACTGGCTATATAATGTTTATATTTAATTAAGTTTTTATCATCAAGCAGCGGACGTGTCATGAAACAAAAGAATGCACTTTAAATAAAAAAGTTAATGGTTTCTATATAGCCAGATATAATTGTAACATCTGCATCAAAACGATATTACTGTCTCAACTGTCTTATAGTCGTAACGCTGGACATAGGGAAGTGGGCTCAATATCATCATTATCATCCTCTGACCATATCAGTTTTAGTATTTGTTAAAAGACAAAATGAAAATTAAACGGCCAAAAAGTTAGTTTATTACAAAAACCTAAAAACTCCTTACCATGCCGTACCGTCGCCGCGTCGGTTCGTGCCGGGCCTAAAGCGGTTACGACTTCTACATAATAAGACATCAAGCGAAATATTTAAACAAAGGTTAAACCGGTGTCATGTTACACTGTGGTTGAACTTAAGGATCAGTGTGAATACACAGAGGTGAATAGGGGGATGCCACACGAGCGTTGCGGCATTACAACGCTATGATTTCAACAAGCACATGAAAGAGCAGCACACCAAAGCTCTCGGCAACCACTAAAGAAAGCCATCAAATGCAGTCGCTGTGGCCGAAATCGGCATCATCATCATGATTTACGACGATGTTGCAGTACGTCACAATGTTTAAATTAAAAAACCTTCAAAATTTAAAACAATACAGCATTGCGTTTCCGCTCCTGCAAGAAATCTGTGTAATTTAGAGAACAAAGAAAAAGAATTATGAAACAATTAAGTTTACGTGTCAAACGGTAGAACTTACCTACCCAGCGCACAAGTCGAGTAGATCATCGCTCGCAACAGGGCGTCATCTACGCCATGCGTCATAAAACTGTTTTTTTTTTAAATGAATTTTTAATACTCATTGGATAATTATTTGAAGTGGGCTGCCGTTGTAAGACAATTAAAAAATCACGGTGTACTTGGCAACATTGACGAATGTATTCATTTATAATCAAGTTAATCAATTAATGATTAACGCCAGTAATCATGATTGAGGTTATTTTTTTAAATCATGAGTAATTTAATCTATTAAAATTATTAAGGCTTCTACGTCGCACAGCAACACCCCTGCCCGCTTCGTCACCACCATCACCTGGCTCCTTGTCCGACGCGTCACTCAGACGTTGTAACGTATCGTGTGGCATCTCTCTTACTGAAGCAAGCAAGTACTGATTAATTATGTACTTACACGTGTCAGCCAATTGGACTGAAGCCGCCATACTGTAAGGGTTAGAGCGCTTGGTTTAACGGAAACAGACTGTGTTTAGGGATATCTTACAACTAATATATTATATGCGAAACATGGCGAGGATGGATGGATGATTGTTACTCTTCCACGAAAAAACTTCTGAACGGCTAACCTGGATTAACATACTTTTCCTGGTAGTATGATCCCGTTGGGCAACTACCGATTTACACGTGGGCGAAGCCATATTAAATAGTTATGTTATACTTACTAGACACGGAACGACTGGTCCATAAATTCAAGCTCAATCAGCGAGCTATAGAACGGGTTATGCTTTGAGTATCTCTGAGGTATCGCATCCGGGACTAGGTGATACGTCAGAGAACCAGTATTGGCACCATAGCTCACAGAGTATGTAAGCAGAAGTGGCAATGGGTCGGCTATATTAGCCGTAGAACCGATGACTGTTGGGCTAGACGTGTTTTTTAGTGAGACCGCGAATCGACAAACGTTAAGTGGGCCGTTACGCCCTCAGGCTCAGTGGAGCGACGATCTTCGCACGGTGGCTGGTAGCAATTGAGAGTCAGTTGCTGAGACTCCGAGGCCTATGTCCAGCAGTGGATTGCTATAGGCTAAAGATGATACTTACTACAGTTGCTGCCAGTTAAGATGACAATAGCGGTCATTGCCTTATCCCTAAGATCTCTTGGTACAAAACAAAACAAATGAACCATACAATGTATTGTTTCCCATTAGAATACATGTTGAAGATCACGATAGATGACAATTCAAGACTTGAACAGGCTTATTTTTGGTTTTCAAAGTTGAGAACTTTAATAAATGAGTGGGTCAATGACCGCTATTGTCATCTTAACTGGCTGCTACAATAGGATGTGTACGCGTTTTAATCACATTATGTAGAGGCGGGTAATAATATTATATGGATATTTAGCTAGCTTCTCACAACTATTTAAAAAATAATTGACCAATAAAATAAACATACAAACTAAAACACATCTGACCGAAACTTTGAAAAGCCAACGCAGAAAAACCAAAGTCGAAAATGGTCCGGTTTCCCCATTTTTTATTTCTATACCTTTCAACAATATCGAAGATTAACTTCAGATGTCTTATTGATCCTTGTTGAGGTTTTAAACACGCAATCTGGTACTTAATACCTGTCCCTTAGCCTTCACGAAATCACATCAAATATTTTATTTTTAAACACTACCTAAGAGCGTTTCTTGTCTACTAGGACTTTCAATTTAAAAAAATAACTTATTACTCGTATTGGATTTGAGAGTGGTGTGGACCCACATTTCGCCAGTTATGTTTAAGTCCCATGTGATACGGGGCGAGTTTATTACCATCAACCGGGCACAAGTCCAGACTCCGTGGCTGCTACTGAGAAATTCCTGATGGAAAATTCGAAGAACAATTTGTTCGACCCGGGAATCGAACCCAGGACCTCATGAGCATGAGGTCCTGGGTTCGATTCACGGTCTAGCAGTCGCTATTGCGACAAATAATAAAAATGGCATCAGCCAACCAGTCTGGCACGGCAGTCCAAATTCATTAGTTGCTGTAATTTATCATGACAATCCGAACGTCCAGGCTACACCAATTAATGCTCGGTTAACCATCTCATTAGTGCATGTTAGATTTGGAATTATGCGTATTACGATGATGTTTTGATACTGGAAGTGGTAGTGCATTAAAGATTTTGGGTCTGTTGGTAAAATTTAATAAGAAAAAGCAAAATTTTCAACCGGCTTTTAAAATCGGAGGAGTTTATATGTATTCCACCAGCAACTTTTTTTTTTCATGTATGTAAGAAAGAAAGAAATAAAAAATATTTATTTGACGTCAGTTAATAAAGTACACACACACATCATCATCATCTGCCTAGCCTTTTCCCAAGTTTTATTGGGGTCGGCTTCCAGTCTAACCGGATGCAGCTGAATACCAGTATTTTACATAGAGCGACTGCCTATCTGACCTCCACAACCCAGTTAGTACTGGGTAATACGATACCCCTTGGTAAGACTTGACACATAATGATACAAATTAAGGAGGAAAACATAGTATGTGCTGTGTGCCTCACGGCTGCGCCAAAAAGGTCCATTTCAGCATTCATGCCAGACAGGTGATGCTGTCTGACGCCGTCTTCCAATGAACCTTGAGGGGGAAGTGACGGAAAAACACTTTCAAACATAATATATAAATAAATAGTTACAAATAAATAGATAACGAGTAAATTAATTAAATATGTATTTCCGAGTTCGGATAAAGAAAAATGTAAGTAATAAATATTCGTACCGATTTCTCTGTGATTGCTGGTCCGATTTTCGTGATTCTTTTTCATTTGGTCCATGGATGGGTTACATACCGATTTTGGTCTCAGGTGTCAGTTGTAGATTATTTGACAGTCGTTACAGTAAGTAAGTAGTCCGAAGTCTGACAATCAGTCTAACCAAGGGGTATCGTACACAATACCAACTAGATTGTGGGGGTCAGATAGGGATCCTTGTAAAATACTGATATTCAGCTACATCCGGTTAGACTGGAAGCTGACCCCAGCATCATTGGGAAAATTCTAGGCAGCTACGATGATTCTAGAAAATATTTACCAAGTCACAACAAACAAACAAACATAAAACAAACATACAAACATGACTTTACTTGACTTTACCTTGCAGATCACCATATGCAAGGTTTTAAAAAAAATGTCATATTTGTATATTTTTTAAATTTGTTAAAAACGCCACTCTCTCGGTGGCCTTAACGTTCTCCTATACCTTCAACAGATTTAACGTTCACACAAAATATTACATTAAAGTGGATTTATAGAACCATTATAGAAAGCTTAAATAGATAAGAAAAATATTGAGAAAACCTCGTTGTCTTATACCTTGTTTAAGAGATTTATAGTACATCTTATTGCCTAAGATAATAGTGTAATCTGTAGATTTTTTATGATTTTATAACAGATAGTACTCTTGTTCTAGCGTCAATATGAAAAAAAAATAATTAAATGCTTCAAAATGATCGACTCGCCAAAAATAAATCATTTGTTTTTTGCCAGAGGTGTAAAAGTAGTTTTTAAAAAAAAAGTTAAAATTTTTGTTTAATTTTTGTCAAATTAGAAAACCCTATGACCCGAAAACAATATGTGAGTACTACTGTACTCTAACTCTGTAATATTTACATTAAGGAATAATAAAAGCTATTAAATAATAGTTATTTATGAAACTGTTTAATGTAATGTAATGCCTAATTATGTACCGTTGCATACAAGACTTTATCTCATCATCATCATCAGCCTATTAATGTTCCCACTGCTAGGACACTGGCCTCCTCTCTATGAGAGGGAATGGGCTATAATCCACCACGCGGGCTCAGTGCGGGTTGGTAGATGTCACATGTCTTCGAATTTTTTGGTTCTAGGACATGCCGGTTTCCACTTCAGACTTTATCTACATCCATGATAATTATAAATCCGCCATAAAAGGTTCTGAAACCATAGGGTGTTGTAAGAAGTCTATGTAAATTCATGGAAAGTTTAATTGCTGAGTATTTAATACAAACAAACTATTTATTAGTAATGATAGAATTATTTGTTGTAATAATTTATTTTTATTACGGCGCTGTGGTAGTTAAACGCGTGTGCATGACAATGTTCTTTTTTTTAGATGAGTTGCATAATGAAATTTAGTACAATATTATAACACCGGTTTAGACGATATTATGGTTACTATTACACTGGTTGTTTTAATGTTGGCAATAAGCTGTTTCAGATTTATAGAGGATTTATAGCATCGGTGTAGATTAAATACTTAAAAACACATAACAGACATAACATCACGCCTGTAATCCCAGAAGGGTTGGGCAGAGGTGTACCTAATTATAGTATACCTACATTTTGCTAGTTATGTTTAAGTCCCATGGAATAGGGGGTGAGCTTATTGCCACTAACCGGACACAAATCCAGAGTACGGCCGCTACTGAGAAATTCCTGATGGAAAAACCCAATAACACTTTGCGCGACATGGAAATAAACCCAGGTCCTCTTGCTTTTGTACTTGTAGAAGATAATATCCAAGATTTAAAATAACACAGTAATCTATTTCACCCAAGGATATTTAGAATTTATCCTAAACGTTCCTGTTGTTTTCCTTATTAGATGCTGCTTGACTCTGGATCAGCCAAAGATTTATGAGCTTGAAGTATTAAATAAATATTTTTGTAAACTGATTCGCAGTAGTTTATTCTGTACACTAATACGACTATTGACTTTTATCTGACGCATCACAAATGGACGGCAGAACCGTAATATTCACAGTTTGATTAAAACAAGCTATTTTGTTCAGTTATACAACGCCGAATGAACACCACTACACTCTCCGATATTTTTATTTGATTTTTTATTTATATTTTTTATTTTATTTGCTCCTAGATGATAAAAACCTAATGTAATATATAATAAAAGCCAATTTGAACCTCAAGCTTATAAATAAATAAATGTATTATTTTAAGGAACAGCGCTGTTGTCTGAGATACAGGTATTCATTTATCTAGTTCAGACACAGATGTCTTGTCGAATTTCTGTTTATATAAGCTCACATAAGATAGTTTTTATGTAATGTATGCACTTGGACTGAATAAAAATTATTATTATTATAATTGTATTTACAGTACAAATCAACCAACAACCGGGAACACTTGAAAGTAACAAGAAAAAGTCATTATTCGTTCATCCTCTCACAAACAATCAAACATCCAAGACATACGTGTCATAAAAGCAGACCTTACCACTTCCGTCAATTCCATAATGTCCACGTCATACTGTAACGGAAGCCCGGTCACAAGGTATTATAACGTATTTATACCATGATTAATTGACATTTCAGCACCGACCGGACGCCTATCTCCTGAGGTTTGATTATGATCAGTTAGTCCGCTGACGAGTAATTAACTGCTCCGTGATTTAGCATTTAGTCTCCCTTTGTTTCTGTTAATTGTCAGATAGGGTTAGAAAAATGAGGGTGAGGAGGACGATTAATAAGGTAATGGGGTGATTTGTAGTCTTGAAAACAGAGAGACATTGAGTCAAAGGCATTTTTTTAAGTCCAAAAGGCTTAAACACATTTTAACAATATGACATCACTACATATTATAAAACCAAGTCCTCCGCAACGTTTGTCTGTCTCGCGATAAACTCAAAAACTACTGCACAATTTTATACTATTTTCACCAATAGATAGAATGGTTTTCGAGGAAGGTTTTGGTATAAAATTTGACAAGTTTTTGTATACATTGGCTAAAATATGATAATATTTGTTGGAGGTTTCGGAAAAAAATAAGCCATCTGGGAGTTTTATTTTTGCTCGCGATAACCGACATCCACGCGGGCGATGCCGCGGTCATCAGCTAGTTCAATATATTCTAATATACTAGATTTTTTAGGGTTTCGTTGCCAAATAACACACGTGGAAATCGCGGAACGGCGGACGGCACGGTTGGTACAGTGGTTGAGCGACTGACTGCGGCACTGAGTATCACGAGTTCGCTCCCCGCATAAAACAAATATTTGTATGGCCTACAGGTAGTTGTGCCGAGTCTGGCTGTTTGTGTATGGGAATTTTAATGTTTGTAAACGCACCCACGATACAGGAGAAATTCCTAGAGTAGGGTAAGTTTTCTAAAATAAAATAAAATGCCTATGCCAAAACTTTTTTGCTTAATTTCTAATATGCCTTGGCCATTTACCCATTTCTGCCAATTCAATTTTAAATTACAATTTTCTAAACTAGAAGTTACTCTAACAAAACTAACTCTAAAAAATAACTCAAATCAATCACAATATCTGAACTCCACAAAACATAAACCACAACTATATATTAAAACTTTAATTCAATATATCTTCGATTAATTGTGAACTAACAGCCAAACCCAATAACTTGTCAGATAACATAAATTCAATTCAATGTTTTAATTGATTTACAAATTATTATTATTTGCACTCCATATTTGCTCTTTTGATTTCAAATATAAATTGTTTGGCAGTTGATATTATTTTTTTTTATTTCAATTATATGTAGACTATTTAGTTTGGATTATGTTTTTTAAGTTTTTTGTTGATATTAGTAGTATGTGCTTTTCTTAATTGATTAAGAACAATCGTATAAGTTTGAAAATAGAGTTAGGTGTTCGTACTAATATCACTGAACAATGTGCTTTGTCTTACCAAGGGGTTCGTTTTACCCAGTACTAACTGGGTTCTGGAGGTCAGATAGGCAGTCGCTCCATGTAAATTCAGCTGCATCCAATTAGACTGGAAGCTGACCTCAACATAATTGGGAAAAGGCTAGGCAGAGGTTATGCTCATAAAACGTTTCATGTAGAAAGAAAAGGAGAGAGTATTACCTTCTCTTTTATTTCGATTCAAGTTCCGATACTAAAGAACCAACATGTCGTGGTTGCCTGTCTCGCTAAATAGTGTCGAAGCAGTAACAGGCCTACCATTGGCCGGGTAGTTTCAACGAGACAAAGTCCCTAGCGTTCTTTAGAACGCAGCTACGAATTCAATTTGGAGTACCAAGCAACCCAGTCGCGGAATTGTGCGCCAACAATTTCTACGCAGTGGTTCTGCGTATTCGTCGTTCTATAGCAGTATTTATCAACAGCGTTTGGTTGATTTGTACTGCAAATAGAAGTCGGCATTGTATGACTGAACAAAATGGCTTGTTTTGATCAAACTGCGAATATTACGGTTCTGCCTTCCATTTGTGGTGCATCAGATAAAAGTCAACATTCGTCAATAGTCTGGTGTAAATAGTGTTTAAAAAGAACTAAAACAAATCAGTTCGAAAATAGTTATTTATTTATTTCTTCCAGCACATATATCTTTGCTGATCCAGAGACAAACAGTATCTACTAGGAACAACAACAGCAACGTTTAGAAAAATTGGAAACTACCTTGCATGAAATAGATAACGGTTTTTTTTATCTTTTATCGTGTGGTTAGTACCTAACCTGGTGTCAGAGTTTTTATGCCGCCCATGGGCATCTGACTTGGCTTTTACATGCCGGCAAGAAATATCTCTCAGGCATGCATGGGTTTCCTCACGATGTGTTTTCCTTCACCGAAGTAAACTAAGTGATAATTATACAATACGCACATGAATCCGAAAAATCAGAGGTGCGTGTCTTGGGTTCGAACTCGAGATCTATGACTTGACAGTCCAACGGTCACACCACTAGGCTATCACTGCATATAGGTAACGGTGTAATTTTAAATCGCGAATTAGCTTTTGCGTTTTTAGAATATTAGATGTTTTTTTTAAACTAGTGTTATTTTGAAGGGTTGATACTTTTTCTTTATTCGGCAAAACATCTTCTACTGCACAAAAACAATAACATAAATATTCAAATTAAATATTTTAAATCACTTAAAATACTCTTTAATTGCTTTTACAAATACACAATTTACAAAGTCTTCTTATTAGAAAAGGATGACAAAACACGACAAAATAATCCGTAATTTGTCACAATGCGTCCCAGTAAACGAAATAACTTACCAAAACACTTCCTTTACGAAAACCGACCCTCTAAACAAATTCATTGTTTTAAATTTAATTCCCCCAAAAGATTTCTTTGTCTCACTCATATTGTTTCCTGTCCTCTTAGTCTAAGATTTTTAATTAAAATAGTTAGCAACTTTCGAAAAGCAAGGTGCTTAAAGGCTCCTTTGGATGGGTAGAGTTTCTCGCCAGCCAGCTAGATAAATAAATATCGCTGGACTTTAAGCCGTTGGTCCCGGCTGTCATTTGTAGATCTTTGACAGTCGTTAGGTCGTCAGAGGCCCAAAAATTCTGACAATCAGTCTTACCAAGGGGTATCGTATTACCCGGTAGTAACTTGGTTGTAGAGGTCAGATAGGCAGTCCCTCCATGTAAAATACCGGTATTCAGCTGCATCCGGTAAAACTGGAAGCCGACCCCAACATAGTTGGGAAAAGGCTAGGCAGATGAAATGTCGCTGGACATTACTCACAGTGCCAGCTAGTGCCACACTAAGCAAAGAGGCTTGTGTCGTGGACACCAGATAGTTGATATACTACTTAAATACTTTTTGTTTGTAAATACATACTTATTATACATATAAACATCCATGACTAAAAAACAAATATCCATGCTCATAACACAAAAATTTGCTCCTACCGAGATTCGAACCCGGGACCCAAAGAACGTAAGGCAGCCTCACTACCACTGCGTCATTCGGGTCGTCAAATACGGGATTATCGCAATTACGTTATTCAACATCTCGCAATCATGTTGGGGTCGGTTTTGAGTGCAATCAAATGCAGCTGAATACCGGTATTTTACTTGAAGCGACTGCCTATCTGACCTCCACAACCCAGTTAGTACTGGATTATACGATATCTCTTGATAAGGCTGATTATCTGACTTTCGGGCCCTTGACTATCTGTAACGACTGTCAAAGATCTACTAATGACAGCCGGTACCAACGGCTTAATGTGCTTGCCGAAACTCGATATGTAGTGGGTGGTTACCCATCCACGGACCAACTTAAGCAAGCGAGACTTAACTTAAAGACCGTCCCAAACAGCTGTTATTAACTAGCCACGAGCTTCTCTTATTAGGTTCAGCTCTGGTCTTTAGGTTCTCTTTCTAACCCTTCGGGGATTACAGGCGTGATGTTTTATTCCTTTTTTGAATATCACCTGGTGAAGACGAGAAATTCTCTCCGTGTAAACGATCCATAGGAAGAAGGTGCTTAAATAAGATTCGAAACTTTTACTTCGCCGTAAACAGTGTGGGGATTAATTGCCGTCTTTTGTTTCTGCTGAGCACGTTTTCAGTTTTACAGGATAATGGTTTATTAATTTTGCTCAGTAACCTTGAGTGGAGAGGAACGGGGCTTGCAGTTTTGTATGGGGGCGTTGGTAATTGTGGATTAATGGATTTAGTTGGGATGATGTTTTGCTAGATAAAAAGTTTATCGAGTGCTTTCTTGGATAAGTGGAGTCGCTGATTTTCTTAACTAAGGACTTCCTGAATGTTACATTCGTGGCTCTTAGGACCAATATTTTGGAAACGTGGAAAATAATTCTTAAACATTGATAAGTTTAAAAAAAAACAAAAAACGTTGCGGTACTCAATTTTTTTCTGTATCGTGGATGCGTTTACAAACATTTAAAGTCACATAAACGGACAGACCCGGTAGGCTATACAAATATTTGTTCCGTGCGGGGATCGAACCCGCGACACGCAGCGTAGCAGTCAATCCCTCAGCCACTGTGCCAAACGTACCGTCAAACGGAAACAAACGGTCGTGATTTTCTTAACTAAAGAGTTCCTGAATAGTAACATAACTACTCAACTCTTAGGACCAATATTTTGGAAAATAATTCAACCTATATAAGTTTTAATAGAAACATGTTCTATTTATTTCCTATATTTAATAAAAGCCGGAAACTACACCAAAATGAGATTACACGTGCGGCAATTCTATTTTTAGGTATTTCCTCATCTACGTTGATGGCAATAAGCTGGCCATAACATGGAACTTAAATATAACTGGAAAAATGTAATTCAAAGTGGCAAATCGTATAAAAAAGGAACAAAATCGGATTTAATAAAAAAGCTTATAAGTTATTTAAATTTTTCTTGCTTTTAGTATAGAAGCAAATACCTCTTTATAATTGAAGTCATTTCTCGTAGGTGTGTGATCACTCCCTAAAGGTAAGAATAGACTGTCAACAATAACATACTTGAAACTACGTCCCACGCAGAAATTCTATTAGAAAAACCTAATATTGTTTTTGTCCCGATAAAATGTCCCTTCCTTCGCGAACAGAAGTGAACAAATACTCTTGCGTCGGTTTGAGCTTCTTGAAATAACAGTGGAATTGAATGGCGACCTAACTTGAACTCAGTACGATAGCTGGGTACGGAATGAAAGGTTATAAGCGTTGAGGCAAACTTGCGGCTAGATTTCATCCTGGATATAGATCAAGTAGGCCATTTGAATGACGTTATTCCGACAAGGAACTCGTGGCTATATAATAACAGCCGCTCGGGTCGATTGTTAGGTTAAGCCGTGCTTGCCTGGGTTGGTCTGTGGATGGGTGACCACCCATTACATACCGAGTTTCCTCCGTGCCTCGGAAAGAACGTTAAGCTGTTGGTCCCAGCTGTCATTTCTTGATCTTTGATATTCGTTAGGTAGTCATAATCCCAAAAAGTCTGACAACCAGTCTTACCAAGGGGTATCGTATTACCCGGTACTAACTGGGTTGTGGTTGTTGTCAGATAGGCAGTCGCTCCATGTAAAATACTGGTATTCAGCTGCATCTGGTAAAACTGGAAGTCGACCCCAACATAGTTGGGAAAAGGCTAGGCAGATAATGATTCCGACAAACTGTTTTTTTACAACTACGATTTCGAAAAACTTTACGAGTGGTACGCCAGTTCATAAACACGTTGAGTCGAAAACCGCTATGTCGAATGACGTTATTAAGACGCACGCTATTTCGAAAAATTGTTTGAATGGTACGCTATTACAAAAGTCTTAGATTCACTGTAATTGCGAATAGCTTATTCCTGAATTTGTCCGGGGATCGAACTCGCGACCCAGTGATTACCAAGAAGTCAAGAACTACCTACGCTTTACGATTGAAACTCAGATTGAACGAACAAGATTGATTGATTGATTGTTTTTTTACCCATGTCTCTAAAAGTTTTCGTCACTAGCTTTTACTAAAACAATGAGTATAGGTACTCGCTGCTGCACCTGCAGTCATAAAATCTACTTACGTGCATTATCACGTTCTTTAACAGATAATGCCATTACAATAATAATTACGTAATGAAACCGAATGAATATATAAATTTTATTTCTTGCGTAATAAGTGCTATGCACCATCTTCTAATGGACGCTTTTTTTTTTTTTTCGGATGGGAAATCATCAAATGACTTCTCCCGCTCTGGGCGGAGCAGGAGGGAGTGTCAGACTTTTACTGACTAAAACCCATCCATGTTCCTTCATCGCCCTTTGTGTTCCGGGGCCACGGTATCTCTTTCGAACAGTCCCGCAACCCCGGCAGGATCTTTTAATGGACCTCAGTTTTATTTTGAAGTACTTACCTACTTAATTATAGGAGTTAGCTCCGATTCTGCAGAGATCGTCACATTTGAATTATGTATACAGCATAATGACCTAAAAATGTTCTGAAGACACAGACCTCTTCTCTGGATGATCAGAGCAGATGCCTCATGGTAGGGAGCAGTAATACACCACGCCGACCCAGCACAAGTCGGATGGTGAATGTTACATGTGTTTTTAAATTTTTAATTCTATAATGACATTTAGATTACGATGTGTTCCTTCACCGTTTTTGGAACTGATCAACATTATCATTTTTCTGCACTTATCCCAATTTATTTTGGGGTCGTCATCTCATCAGACACCTCCTTTCTTGCCACATCATCCTTCTCACAGGCCATCCATCGTTTCTTTGGTCTTCTTCTACTCTTATCTATATCTTCTTATCCATATTTGTACAGAAAAGTTTCCTCACTACATTCTGCTCATTTCTCCGCATCACATGCCTATACCAAGCCAACCGATTACCACACAACTTTTCAGTCACCGGCACCACTTTTACCGTTTTAGGAACTGTGGTAATGATAGAATTTACAGAAAGTAAAGTACCTACTTGGGCTTAAACCTACGATCTACAACCTCGTTAGTCACCACCGTTTCTATAGGCTCACCACTGCTCACAAAAAAGGTAATTACTAAATCGCACTAATAAAATTTCAAATGTGTTGTCACCCTAACAAATAAAAACAAATAAAATTCCCCTATATATTTGTGTCTAAAACTACGCCAGGGCCAGAAAGTATTGATGAAATTGGCTAAAGCCATTTTACAGAAAGAAACTAGTTTAGTTTCGAACTCATTTGTGGGGCTCAATAGCTTCGACTTCTTTATCGAGTACAATAACAAAGGTCACCGTAAAATATGGTGCGTATTGGTTACCTCTTGTGTAAAGGACTCGTTAGGTCCCATTTTTACGCCCCGTTTACGATCTCAGGCAGAGGAGGTCGTGGCTAAATAATGACAGACGCATGGGTCGATCTTCAAGGTTAAGCAACGTTTGCCAAGGTAGGTCTGTGGATGGGTCGTTAAAGGTAGCCAATGGCCCGAGTCTGTCAACCAGTCTTAACAAAGGGTATCGTATTAACCATGGGTTGTGTAGACCAAGTTATTAATTCAGCTGCATCTGACTTAGACTGGAAACCGACCACAACATTGGGAATAGGCTAAGAAATTCTGATTGATCTCATTCCTATGTTTATTTTTAACATTAAAACATATCTGGCCATACCTTTAAAAACTTATTTGCCAGTATTTGATCATTATATCGATTGGAACGTTGATAATAACATTTAAGGTAAACTCCCCGCTGTATCCTCAGTCAATAGGAAAACTAAATTTAACACTATTATCTGTATCTTTACGTACTCGTAATATAAAAAAATATCACTTGTCTTGTCAGTCTGTATGAGCACGTTGTTCTTTTGAACTGCGCAACAAATTTTTATACGGTCTTCTCCATCTAATAGATAATAGGTTTTGCATGTGCAGTTTGGCCAGTACAATCAAATTGTGCAGGCATGCATACACGAAACTAGACGAAATAATGAACGTGACTAGGAGTAAATTGTACAGTTACCGCTCGCAGTTACTTATGTGTCCGCTATGGAAGTCGGTTTTGGATGAAAGTTTTGCATGCACATTTAAAACTGTCATCCATAACCTATCAATATGACTGTCTTTATAGATACAAACTTGTCTACACGTATAATAACAGCCACTCGGGACGATTTTCAGGTTAAATCACACTTGCCTAGGTTGGTCCGTGGATGGGTGACCACTCATTGCATACCGAGTTTTCTCCGTTGCTCGGAAAGCACGTTAAGCCTTTGGTCCGACTACACCCGGCTGTTATTTGTAGGTCTTTGACAGTCATTACGTTCGACAACCAGTCTTAACAACGGTGTCGGTATTATCCATTACTGGGTTGTAGAGGTGAGATAGGCAGTCGCTCCACGTAAAATACTGGTATTCAGCTGCGTCCGGTTAGACTGGAAACCGACCCCGGAGTGCATTTATATAAAACTTGTAGACGTATAATAATAAAATTTCGATATTTTGTCAAACCGTGCGGATCGGAGCTTGTTATTACATAAATTAATTGATGATAAACCTTGCGTGGGAAGAAGGTATATAACTAACAAATTAATCAATCAAACTTACTTCTAGGTGTTTTATTTTTAGAGTTATTTACGGGTAAGCCTTTATTCAAAGGGTTTTGTATTAATTGACCTGCCTAACTTTCGCCATTTTATTTTATTTTCGAAATAGCGGGCACGCATTGAACTTGTATTATATCAATAGCTGGCATAAATACAAAGAGTTATGCCCATTGTATGAGACCAAATCTTCTAAAGCGTCACGTTTCAGAGATATATCCGATGTTTATGAGCCGAGCAAAAAAAAGAAACGGCGGCAAAAACCGTAGGGGCCAGCTGCTAGTACCTAATAATAAAAAAACTGGTCAAGTGCGTGTTGGACTTGTGTAGGTATTTTGTTATTGAACTACATATTTACGGTTTCTGAATTGTTCCTTTACATGTGCTGTAAGACACTGCTTCTTGCCAAATTTCATGATTCTAGGTCAACGGGAATAGGTTATAGGTTTTGATTACCTTGTGTAATTGCAAAATATGCGAAATGAACGCTGACATATCTTTGATGATTTTTTTACTGCTCCAAAAAATTATTCCATGATTATAGTATAAATTTATTAATTTGAGGATATTTAATTGTTATTTTAACAATATAAAATGCAGTAATTCCTACCGCCCAAATAAATAATGGTACTTGATCAAAAGATAATCTATTGAATCGTATATTAATAATTGTAGTAAGGGGGACCCTTTACTACAATTATTGCAAGGGCCGATGCCTGCCGGGGCTTCGGGACTGTTCGAAAGAGATACCGTGGCCCAGGAACAAAAAGGGCTTTGAAGGAACATGGACGGCTTTTTATCAGTAAAAGTCTGACACTCCCTCCTGCTCCGCCCAGAGCGGGAGAATTCATATGATGATTTCCAATCTGAGAAAAAAAATGGTTAACAGACCTGAATATTTGATATTATAATATAAATAATTAATAGATCATTTCAGCATGATACCTCCTCACGTTTCTGTGAAAAAGGGCCTCGGCAGACGTACACATGGACAGACAGACGGATAACAGAGTGATCCTAAAAGGATTCTGTTTTTGCCGACTGAGGTACGGAACCCTAAAAATCACGCTGTCGGATCTTCAACGATCAACTTAGCACCCAGGTTAAAATCTAATCGTGCGTTTTCATTAGATAACACACTTAGGTGTCACGTAGTATTAGAGAAAACACAATGATATAAACAAGGCTTAGCAGTATAGACCATATTTACGTAAGTTCTGAGCCGTTCAGACAACGCAATGTCAACAGACTATCCAATGTCAGACGACTGCAGAACGAAAATACAACAACATGTAATAAATAAAGGGTTTGGCTGTGTTGTATTCTCGTTGATCTTGTGGCAATTTACTTGTTTATGAGATCGTTGCTTCTACAAATTGAATATATTGCAAAAATGTAACGTGCTGCAAGACAAAGGTCTATTCTCACAGAAGAAACGAGCGTTGAATTTTAAACTAGCGTGTTGGCGATTTCAGATCATCTAAATTGCCTCATGATATTTTTTTTCTGTCCATCAGCTCAAATTTTGCTTTTAATCAACACTACATATATAAAACAAAGTCCCCCGCTGCGTCTATCTGTCCCTATGTATGCTTAGATCTTTAAAACTATTGAACTGATTTTGATGCGGATTTTTTTAATAGATAAAGTGATTCAAGAGGACCTTTTTAGTTTATAATTTGTCAAGCGGGCGAAGCCGCAGGCATCAGCTAGTCATAAAATAAACATGAGAATTCTAGTACATGGCGCTCAGAATTAGTCCTTGTCTGAAGTCCTAACTCAACGTTTGCTAAAGAGTGATGGATAGTAGAATTCTCAATATTAGACTCTCCGATCAAATGTGCAACACCTTAAAACGGTCTAAGACAGGCATCGCCGGTGTTGGCTATAAGTCTGCAAGTTTTAAAATAGGACTGGGCGGGTCACGTTTCTAGGAAGAAACGCGACAGATAGTCACACAGTGGTTGCCTCAAGACGGCCATCGTTACCAAAACAATCCCAAGAAACGCTATCGTGACGATCTGGACTAATTCTTAATGCATTGATTGGAGAAAGCAAATTTAAAACAAAATTGGCAAACCATGCTCTTGCCCAGAATTGTGGCAGAGCAGGCGCAAAAAAAAAAAGTAAGGAACAACCTATGCCCTTTTTTTCGGATGGGAAATCATCAAATGACTTCTTCCGCTCTGGGCCGAGCAGGAGGAAGTGTCAGACTTTTACTGACTAAAACTAATCCATGTTCCTTCATCGCCCTTTGTGTTCCGGGGCGACGGTATCTCTTTTGAACAGTCCCGCAGCCCAGGCAGGCAGCCGGCCCTTGCGGACCCCTTCTTTTTGCTGACTCTCTTTGAGGCGCGCGTGGAACACGAACGCGCCGTCGCCAAGGCCTGTCGTCATGAGACGGACGGACGGCGAGCTAGCCCATAGCTCTCCGTCCTGCTCCGGCTGGGACGTGAGGTTCTCTCCCTCTCACGTTCCGCCACCTCCTTTTCTAGCATGACTGCTTCGCAGAAGGAGATGACTCTGGACCATGGATTGAAGAAGAGCCGGACGCGAGAGGTCGCCGCTGGTGGTCACCAAGTTACCGTCACTGCAGGGCAAATACTTATATTGTTTACACCACACACACAGCACACTAAGCTTGCTCAAGGTGGATTAGCGATTTCCTGAATCAATGGATTATAGATTCAGGTTTTCTCCGACTGTTTATTCTACCGAAATTACATTGACCAAAAGATTTAGAAATATAGAGTTGCTAACAATGTAGCCCTTTACACTTCAAATAAGTTGTGGTTAACATAAGAACTAAAGTTCTAAGAATTAAACAACATTCATAGACCTTAGTATGTGGGTATTCAGATATTGTGACTGCTTGTGGCTTGCTCCTCGTGGCTTGTCAATCTAAATAGTTGAGCAAATTAATGCTTATACCCTTGTGGTTAAGAGAGGGTAGAGCGATGACATCTTTGATATTTGTTTTACTAAAGATAAATATTTATTGGCCGACTTTGAATTTGAGAAAGTTTTACTTACTTATTCGATATCACTTTACGCTTGTATTCGAAGGGTTAGGCAAAGTCGTCCCTACAGTAAACTCACATTTTATTTTCGCCACTTACGTTTAAGTCTCGTGTTGTAGGGGGGTGAGACTTTTGACATCAAATGGGCATAATGCAGATTCCGGGCTCCGTCTGGGAAAATCCAGACAGCAAAAACCAACAGCAAAACTTTTCAAAGAGTTGTTCTCTTGCTCAGCAGTAGCGCACTAACAAGGAAGTATGTTTACTTATACTCGTATTCATGTATTTAATAAGAATACTAACATCATCCAGGGTGATTTTTTATGTTTGCAATACTTTTAGGGTGTGTAGTACTCCTAAAATTGAGCAACTTTTAGTATAGGGGCGACCATGCAATCGCGAAAAAAATATCAGCTGCTGACTTTTTTGAATTTTTTTCGAGTAACGCGACCAATAATGTATGGAGCAAAATGCTTAAACTATTGCCAATGTTTGAAAAAACTCCCGGTATGCATTTAATATTGGCTAGGTTTTCATCACATTTCCTTACTATTTTGGATTCTGCTGTAAATCTAACCGAAGCGTCTAAATACCAATAGTTTACATAAAACGACTGGCTTTCTGATCTCTACAACTCAGTTACATGTGATCCCTTGGAAACACTGAAAATAACAAACAACAAAGGTGACCATACATTTTGCTAAAAGTTCAAGCTAGGGTCACTGAATTGGAAGAAACAGCTGCTTCATACGTTTTGGTTGAAAAGGGTGTGTTTGTATGAACCAACTTTTTTCCCCGAAGTTGCTTTCAAAGTAGAAGTTGGCCGTTTTCATGGGTTTTGAATATTTTTTCTTTTAAAGTTTGTATTTGTGAAAGTTCACATGCTAAAAAATGTCTGTACTGAACAAGAATGTTTCAAGTTTTGTGAAGAGTCCGTTTACACCTTGTATAGTCGATTAAGAAGTAATTTTACTTCCTCAATGAAATGAAATGAAATGATGTTTATTTTGCAAGTAGGTTTTTACAAACACTTTTACGACGTGTAAAAAACAATCATTTTTTAAAAACTAGATGGGGCCGGTGTAAGTTGTACATAACTACTCTGAGAAGAAACAGCCGAAACAAACTCAGAGATCATACATTACTTTTGAAGTCCAGACATAATCTTGCTCAATTCACATGAGGACTGTGCAGATTAGTACCCGAGATGGTCTTTTGAATAAAGACATGGCCTAACAGCCGTATGGTATCCGGCAGAGTAGAATAGAACCAACCCATTACACTCAAGGGTGTCGTATAAGGCGACTAATGTCTGAGGCAGAACACCTTGCGCCTCCGTAGACCAGAGAATGGGCAGCAGCGTTTTCTGTTAGTCTTTCATCACTGCGATCTCCAATCCACCTGCCAAGCGTGGAGATTACGGCAAATTCCTCCCATCATGGGAAAGGTTTATGCCCAGCAGTGGACGTTATGGGCTGTTGTTGTAGTTGTAGTATATGGCCTAAAGAAATGTACTCAGTCATAAAATCTTTATACATCAAATTTGACAACACAAACAAACATGAGTGGACCTATCCAGTCAGTGCAAGCATTGACTGGACAGCTGGAGCTCAACGAAACGACGAACAATACCAAAGAAAGGACATTTTGGTAGGTCGCTTATAGTACCCAAACTGCCAGACAGTCGTAGGGAAAAAAATAAAATAAAATATGTGAGCCACATGGTCCTCACATTCACAATAATTAAATAAAATTAACAATAATTTACAAAACGAATGTCAATAAAAAAAATATCATAAAATGTCACAATAATAATAAAAAAAATAAAATACTTAACGAAATAAGTACTCATGTCAAATCAATACATGTCACATAAAATAATAAAAATAATAAAATACTGAACTTAGTATTCATGTCAAATCATTCAATGTCAAAGTGTATAGAAGAAAGGAATTAATAATAAACAAGCGTAATAATAATAGAGTCCGAAATTTCGACATTCACAGAGCAAATTTCATTAAAGCAGCTTAATAAGCAATGGCCTAGTAGTCGCATGTGACGATTGTGAAGCTTGAAAGTCTGGGTTCGATCTCAACCCTTTTGAAGAATACTGGCGCCATTGAAAAGCAAAATAAATAACGCATGATCGTCATTTTTAGGGTTCGTACCTCACTCAAGCGCGAGCTCAACTCGGTCTTGGCCGGTTTTTTATCATACACATTATTTGTCTGTACTACTTTTACCCTACTTGAATGAACATCTACTCTCCAACTATTTGTCCTTTAACCCCACTCTTCACCAACTTGATTAGCTCAATATAAGCAATGTGAATCCAACCCTGCCGCTGCGAAAAGAGAACGGACCGGGTTGACCGCTGGGCAATTTTTCGCACTATTTCACCTGTCTGAACCAACACTCGGCCGTTTTTACCCCTCAGCATTTTAAGGTTACCCTGGAAGCGACAGTTACATTGTAGGTATATTATTTTTGAGAAATTCACAGCAGAAATTATTCAACAATGTTTTGTTTGAGCACCAATTTGTTTTACTTGAAGTTGAGGGAAATGTGGGTTGTTTTGTACTGTGCGTTGTTACTGACAATTGGGTCAGTGATGTTACATAAATAATGTGTTTTCACTGAGTATGGGATTCATTTGTGTCTTTGTGTCACATAAACATATTTGGTTTGATAACTCATCAACTTTATAGAAACGTAAAATGCTGCCTCGTTGGTCAAGAGATCGCAAGTGCGACTGCTGAGTATGAGGTATTAGGTTCGATTCTCGGGTCGGGCAAAGTGTTATTTGGTTTTTCATCAGGATCAGTAGCAGCCAATGAATCTAGATTTGTGCCCAGTTGATGGCAATAGGCTCGTTATGTCCATCATAGGCCATGTGGGCTGTGAATTCAAACATCGTTAAGAATCCAGGACTGACCGGTCTATCTTGCAAGGACCATTCCAGCAACCTAATTCCCTTACAAGATGGAATATATTTAGGATGTGGCCTGAAGTGGGTCACTTATTTTTTTTCTCCGATGCTGATTGCGTAAGCGGAAACGGTTTGTTTGGTACCTTGGTCAATTTTACATGTTTGTTTTCTTGTTCTACAGAAGGGCTAACACTTAAAAACACCTAAGAATTCGGAGGATTGGTTTTTAACCGTAACACATTAACTCGGGTATCAGTCTTTGTAACTCTTCTTTTGTAAACAGAGCACAGCGCTATTATAGCTCAAGCGCGTGGTATAAATGGAACATAAATACGAGTATGTTGATTTTAAAATAAATCTACTCGTTTCACAAATAATATTTCTAAATTTTAAGAATTTATTCATATCTATGGATGATACTTTAGTACCAACACTACAGGAACTAACTTTTTATTTTGAACGCAAACGAAAAGATTCAATCTCACAGCATTAGTACCTAGCTGCAAGTAGCACCAATCTCTGCCATGTCGCCACATGACACACATGTAGCATGTTCCAACCAAAGTAGTAGTCGTAAGTAGTCCAACCAAGTTCGGCTCCATACAACGACCGAAAACGCTCGAAAGCATAGACACACTTCACGTACATAAAGTTCAAGCGCACTCGCGACCAGCTCGCGAGGAACTCGTGGCTAAATAATTACAGCTGAATGGTTCGAGTTACGCAGCGTTTGCCGAGATCGGGTGGCAGATAGGTGACCATCCATTATATTCCGAGTCTCCGCCGTGTCTCGGTTCCAGCTGTCATTTGTAAGATCTTTAATATCGTCAAGGTCTTGCCAAGGGGCATCGTATTATCTGAAAACTAGGAGGACTTGTGGAGGTCAGATAGGCAGTCGCTCCATATAAAATACTGGTGTTTAGTCACATCCAGTTAGACTTGAAGCCGACCCAAACGAAATATTCTTTTGATGCTGTATGTCTGCGTACATCTCAGTGCGCGCCTGTTTTTTCTTGTTGTAAAGAGCCGAAATCTTCGCCGAATTCTCTTTCTGTACTAATTTATTTAGTGGTACACTGTTGCAAGATGTTGGCCTGGTGTAAAGCCGGCTTAGGAACTTCTTTCACCGAGTGTGGTGTGATGCAGTGCAACGCGATCATTGTGCTTATGTTTTGTTTGTTATAAAGCGTTGCCAAAACTGTCATTTACTCCGGTCGCGAATTGACGGATGTCATGAAAACTGACTCTTTAACTGGTGTTTGCTTGGTGTCAAAAATTGCTTCCATTGCAATTGCTTGCTTAGAAAACCCAGACGTTACACCAGTTTTGAAATGTAACTTTTAGTGATGCCTAGTTAAGGTGTGGCCAAATCGGTACCGATAGATTGCGGACCAGTTTCCGGATGACCGGACTTTAACAGTTAATGTACTAAAGTACTCGTCCGGAGTCCAGTACGGTCGAATTGACTGAATCTTAAAAACAATAGTCTTTCACTGTTAAATGGGACCGAAAAATAACTTGTAAAACCTGACTACACAAATACACGTCTGCCTAGAAACACTGAAACCTACAAAGAGATCATATTGATTCTGATTTCCAATTTACTTGACCCAAAAGAAATAGCTCAAGTTAAAATAAATTTAAAAGCACCAACGCGAAAACTCAATAGATTCTAGCTTGAATACCTTGTATTACCTACCTATTCCTGATCGGAATCGCAATGAATTTATTGGTCCATTAAATCTTCTTGAAAAGACTTCTAGCACAATTGAAGATAAAAAGCCGTTTTGTAATACTGTACAGAGGAAAGATTTTTAATAAGGAAGTCCTTATTTGTCAAGGTTTTTCCCTATTTGAAATCAACCTTGATGGATATTACACACTCGACTTCTTTGCCACGAGTTTATTTTTTTTTTCTGTGGGCATTTTTGTGGCCTACTTATAAATCTATAAATATATCCTGAACCAAATTCGTCCTTATGAAAGACTATACGGGGTTACCACGTATTTAGTGCATCATTCTGAGCACTCTACGTAGAAATTTAAAACCGGTTATTTAAAAAAAAACTACTGTTGCATACAAAAGTGCAATACCTGATGGAGGAGGAACAGCTGATTATTTAAATTGAAATTGAAATTGTTTAATGAAATCCAGCACATATTGACACATAAGGGTGAATGAATAGCATATATATCTCAAGTCCCTAAGGCGTCAGGCAAAGGCCCACATTCCATCTTGCACCACATGCCTTGTTACTTACCTGCGTAGTAAATGACTTTACTTATGTCTGCATCAGTAGCCGCATATTTGACATCGATACGCTATGAAGAACGTTCTGGGCGGAACAGGAGGGAGTGTCAGACTTTTATTGACTAAAACCCATCCATGTTCCTTCATCGCCCTTTGTGTTCCGGGGCCACGGTATCTCTTTCGAATAGTCCCGCAACCCCGGCAGGCATCGGTCCTTGCGGACCCCTTCCTTTTTGCTGACTCTCTTTGAGGCGCGCGTGGAACACGAACGCGCCGTCGACACGGCCTGTCTATTTATGTTTCTCGTAAAATTGACGTTATTAACATGATATTTTATTACTAGCATTTCAAAAGATTATGAAGAATAAAAGAATAATAATAATTTATATAATAAGTTGGTATTACAAAAGTGGACATTTAGGTGAAGTAGTGTTATTTCTTAAACAACTGTATAATTCAATTATATAACAATTCAATGACTCTTTTTCGAATGGATGGATGCTCTATGTCAAACGTCAAGCTGAAAAATTTAATTTATTAAATACGTATAAAATAATAAAAAATATCGCAACTGATTGTATGTTGAAAGTCGTAAAGACAAGAAACACTTCGAAATGATTGACGAAAAATCAATCGATACCTAAATAATTACAAAAATTGCTAGAGATACAATTTTATTGTAATAGTGTCACATACATGTTTTGACACATTATTGGCGAGCAAAAAACACAGTGCTGTGTAAATAAAACCAGTGGATGTGTATGAAAAACCTTTGAACAGTTTGATTTGGTTATTTTTTACGTAATAAGTATTCGAAGTTGGATCAAGTTTTGTGCCGAGAAGGCATAACAGTGCTGTTTATTTGGGCTATGATCGGCGCGGCCGGCGCGGTGCGCTGCGGTCGCAGCGGCGGCGGCGCCCCAGGGCGCCTGTGTGACATTGCTGTCAACCGTGTCATCTGTCTTTTGCTTGACTTTTTACTTGTGATTTAATTTGGTTTTTTAATAATTTTATACACTATTTGTTAAGTTATCACGTAAGTTTCATTTAATTTTTTTTTTCTATGTCCAACACTGACTGTAGTGACGCCGAACGAAGTGCCAGTCAACCTACCACATCGCTGGATGTCCTAGTAAGATTGTTCCCAAGCACGCTTTTTTATGGGTGAAAGAGGCTTGAAGATACATTTGGGGAAAAAACATAAGCCCCTCAATGTACCTTCTTCATGCCCAACATTACTCACTCCCATTACACCGGATCCACCCACTCAACCCTTTTGGAAATATCTTTCAAAATTAAAAACTTCAACTCCTGTTTTAAAGAGAGTTCCTCGTGGCGCGCGACCTTCAGTAGCATTAAGCTTGGCGCGTAGTGTCCGTCTCGCCGCCCGAGAGAACTCTCAAAGTGCTTGGGAGCAATTACTCACCTTCCCATTTAGAATACTACATGTACAAAAAGATTTGGCAAATAAAAAAACCTTATCAACTCAAATTAAAGACAACTGTAACATTTCGGCCCAAAGTTTTGACCCAAAATTTACAGCACATCTTCCCCAAAGAGGTTTACTGCATCATGTGGAATCTAAATTAGGCGAGGGTGATATCAGTGGTGCAGCTAGGATCATTTTTAGCAGCGATGTGGTTGCGCCGTACTCTCCAGAGACCCTTACAGCTCTGGAGAGCAAACACCCCGTCCCGGCAGTTGACCTCACCTTCCCTGACCCCCCCATTCCAGAAACTAACACTTTACAAATTACAGCTCAGCAAGTATGTGCGGCCGTTTGTTCCTTTCGAAGTGGCTCCGCCGGCGGCCTCGACGGCCTGACTCCTCAACACCTTAAAGACCTTATTTGTTCAGGCGCCGGGCAAGCTGGTGAGTCCCTTTTGAAGGAGCTGACGGCCCTCATCAATCTCATGCTCTCCGGCAATGTGAACGATGCCGTCATCGATATTCTATACGGGGCCAATCTTTGTGCCCTACGCAAGAAGGATGGCGGCATTCGTCCCATTGCCGTAGGGTCAACTTACCGTCGTATCGCAGCCAAAATTAGCTGCGCCTTTTATAGTGAAACACTGGCCAGCAAATTTCAGCCCCTACAGCTTGGCTTCGGGTCCAAAGGGGGCTGTGAGGCTGCGGTACACGCACTTTCCACTTACCTTCATAGTAATAAAGGTGAGGTCATCCTTAAAGTTGACATTAAAAATGCATTCAATTCCGTAAACAGGGACACCTTGTTGACAGAAGTTCAAAAAGAAATACCCAAAATTTACAGTTTTCTTTACCAATGCTACAGGAACCCCTCAAAATTACTATATAAAGACAATCTTTTGGAATCAGCCGTTGGATGCCAACAGGGTGACCCTCTTGGGCCAGTCATTTTTAGTTTAGCAATTAATCCAATTATTCGACAGCTAAATTCTAAATTCAACGTATGGTATCTGGATGATGGAACCCTGGGAGGTGATGTTGACACAGTCCTAAAAGATTTAACTTTCTTAAAAGAAAAATTTAGTTCCATTGGACTAGACCTTAACCTTTCGAAGTGCGAAATTTACCTTCCTGAAACCACTGACAGACAGACTACCATTTCTAAATTTAACTCGTTGGCACCAAATATCAAAATTACCGAAAAAAAATCTCTTTACCTTCTAGGGTCACCAATATTTGACGAATCTTTCCATCGTTCATTGAAGAAAAAATCCAAAATTTTAATGATGTTTCGGAGAGACTTTTCAAAATTAACATTCATTCGGCCTTCACACTTATTCGATACTGTTGTTTTGGACCAAAATTCACGTATAGCCTTCGCTCCTCTCATCTTTGGAGGCATCCACAGCTTTTAGATAAAGTCGACCAAATCATTAGGAACACTCTTACTTCATTACTTAATGTGGCCCTGGACGACCGAGCTTGGCAGCAAGCCACACTTCCCATTCGCTTGGGTGGTCTCGGCGTCCGCAAAATTTCAAGTATAAGTTTACCAGCCTTCCTCTCCTCGGTCTACGGTACCGAAAAATTAACCAGTAATATTTTATCTTTCTCACTGGTTGATGTTGAGGTGCCGTACTTGACCGATGCGTTGAACGCTTGGAAAATGGCTTGTCCCAATACGAGTTTGCCCGACAACCTGACCTCCCAGAGACAGTGGGACGTGCCGCTCTGCAGTATTGAACGGAATACCCTTTTACACACGTCAATCAATACTGTGGAGCGTGCCCGTCTGCTGGCTGTGGGGGAATGGGAGTCGGGTTTGTGGCTTCAGGCACTTCCGTCATTCACCATTGGCACTATGATGGATGACGCATCGTTCCGGGTTGCTACGAGTCTACGCTTAGGTGCACCTTGTGTTGCTCCGCATCGGTGTCACTGCGGTGAAGCTGTCGACAGCCTCGGACACCATGGCCTGTCCTGCTACAGGAGCGCAGGTCGCATTGCACGGCACGCCAGCATTAACGACATTATTCGTCGAGCTCTTTCCATCGCCGGCGTACCAGTGGTTTTAGAACCAAACGGCTTGGTGCGTGACGATGGCAAGAGACCGGACGGCATGACGTTGGTGCCTTGGAACGTGGGTAGGCCTTTGGTGTGGGACGCAACCTGTGTCGACACCCTTGCGCCTTCTCACGTTGCAAGCACGGCGGGCTGTGCAGGCGCTGCTGCTGCGGCTGCTGAGATCCTCAAACGGCGCAAATACTGTAACCTTATTGGTAACTACAGCTTTGAGCCGTTTGGGGTCGAGACGCTCGGGTCATGGGGTCCGAGTGCGCGTCTCCTTTTTAAGGAAATCTCTTACCGACTGGTCGACACTTCGCGTGACCAGAGGGCTGGCTTTTTCTTTGGCCAAAGAATTAGCATTGCCATTCAACGTGGCAATGCTGCCAGTCTTCTGGGTACGTTTCCGAGTGACAGCGATGCGGAGGAGTACTTTGACGCTTATTGACGTCGTTGTATATATGGAGGTTCTTACTTTTAGTTTTTATTTTTGTAATTATATATAGCCACAAATGTGTTATTTAAACAATAAAGATTTTATAATAAAAAAAAAAAAACTGTATAATTAGTGCTTTGAAGTAAACTATAACTAAATATATAACAGTTGCAAATAACGATAATGTCGAATTCAAATGTTAGGTAGCGACCTGCCTGATCTAGGTTTCTTTAAACCTGTGTTTTAGGCCATCACTTTACATTGCCGACCCGAAAGGCGCAGCGGTAGTGTGGCTGCCTTACGTTCTTAGGGTCCCGGGTTCAAATCCCGGTAGGAGCAAATGTTTGTGTGATGAGCATGGATATTTGTTTCCTAGTCATGGATGTTTATATGTATAATAAGAAAGAAAAAGAAAGAAGTATTTAGAAACAAAAAGTATATCAACTATTTGGTGTCCACGACACAAGCCTCGTTGTTTAATGTGACACTAGATGACACTGTGTGTAATGTCCAGCGATATTTATTTTATTTATTTCATTTAGTGCATAATTTAATTAGGACAGTAAAAGTTTTAAAATAGGACTTCTAGACGTTTTTCTGTGTCCGTGTGATAAAGTATCGCTAAATAATACGATATTACTAAACTACATTTCCTATAACTTAGACTTAAGAAGTTTAGTTTCATTGTTGAGTCTATTATATCAAAAAGGTTCTAACCTCTAAACAGCGCGAGGAGCCTGTGGGAGCCGGGCGTGCACCTCGTCGAACCACGCGAGGAGCCTGTGGGAGCCGCGCGCTGTCAGAATAAATTGTCCAAAACTTTAAATAAAAAATCGACTAAACGTGCTCTGTCCACGTATTTAATGTTTTATTTCCCATCTCTATAATATTCTTAAACTACGTACCAAAAATCACAGCTCTACTCCATCGAAAAGTTGTCAAATAATATAAACAAACTTACGTCACACGTTTTAGAGGGAGAAGAATCAAATTTCCCCCCTTCCCCAGGATGTTATGCAATAGGTTAGAATAGACTGACACAACGCTAAATAATAGTACACAAATATAATGAAATACAATTTTCTCCAAAAAGTGACTATTTTATGAGATTAAAGAATCTGTGGCATAGAATTTTTCAGTAAACAAATAACAATTTGAAACGTCGTGCTACGAAGTGACAGTTACGCCGTAGCATTACGTAGTAATCGTAGCAACAGTAACGCCGTTACAAATTGTAGCAACAGCTACGCCGTAGCAGTTCGTAGCCTTCGTAGCAACAGCTGCTACGCCATATCAATTCGTAGCAATCGTAGCAACAGTTACGCCGTAGCACTTCGTAGCAATAGTAGCAAAATCTACACCGTAGCAGTCGTAGCAATAGTAGCTACAACTACGCTACGAAGGCACACGAAACGGCTACGCGTCAATGTTACTGTTGTACTTAAACGTAAAGTTTGATTTTTATGTTTTTGTTTTTTTTTTATTGTTCTTTTTTTTATAAGGCACATAATTATGTCTATTTAATCTCATAATTATACTCACCCAGAACATTACGTAGGAGATAAAAAATTGTAAAGAAAAATTCAAATTTGACACATTTTGGCTACAAATTTTAGTTAATAAAGCAGAAAATATGCGGAGGAAGAAACTTGCAAAGTTTTCAGTTTTCAAGTTTTCTCTTGTCTTAATTAAATAACACGAATCTAACGAAATGCAAAAAGGCTAAACAAAATGTTGACATAACCTTGAAATTCATATTTGATTTATGTCAGTCTTGATTACTTTAAAATAAACGAGTCATCAAAAAACAAACCACAGTACATTATTCTATTTCTTAATACACGAACTCGCCGTAATTCCACGTTTACCGTTAAAACGTCCAAGGTCTAACATCTCGCGACGCATCGCGTTTTCCCGACGTCTGCCCGGATAAATTCTTTCTTCTTTTCATGAATAAAAGTGTTTTTGAATGGTAAATTATTATCTCTTGCGATAAGGCGACCTGCCTTTTGTTGTTGTATGGGACATGGCTTGGGGCTTTTTTGTTGTTGATGTTTTAAACTGGGTAAGTACTTCTCTTTTCTTTTTGGAGGTTGGAGTATGTACCAGTTAAGGGAAAACGATACAATAAAATTATGTCATAGTTCGTTTATTTAGTTATTGTCAATAATAAATAATTTAAGCACCTTACTTGTACACAAAAACTGAGCGTTACTTCTTACCTCTGCCACAACAATCCCTCCGCGCCCCTACAGTTCTGCCCAACTCTATATTGAGGTTGGGAACTTATGTTATTTCAAGTAAAGCAGCAATAATTGATCACTTTTACACTTTACGATTAACACTTTAGTAAAGATACGTCATAAGATTGCTACGCCACCAAACGGTTTGCCACGTCTCACGTCAGTCGATACAATTATTGCCGATTTACCGGTGAAGCTGCAGTCGTCATTGATGCAACCGAGGAATGGTAAGCCCTGTGGGACCAACCACGTTTCCTGAAGGGCTATCACGTCGGCTTCCCTGCATAGTGATCTGATACACTCGCTAAAACTCACGAGCCTGCAGATTAATGTCATGCAATATTTTAACAGTATTTTTTGCACAAGGATATTCTAGATACAGTATCAAAAACTTGGTCACCGCATCATATGAGTGTAAAGCGTATAGTAAGCTGCGTCGCTCACAGAATAGGCGGTTTCAGTAAATTATTTCATCTGCCGAAGAAGCGTAGGGCGTTGCGTAGATGGAATAAATTCTTTGTGTAAACTCTGTAAACGTAGTAGAAAAATACTACATGTTTGGTGTAGTGGTACTGCTAAATAAGTTATTACATGAGTTTTGACTGGTACGAACGGATATTAGACGCGTAGTGAAAATGAAAAGTGATTTATCGTGAAAATATGAAGAAAATACTTCATGCCATTGCAAATAAAAGTATTTTTTATTTTAATTCAATTTACTAATTCTATTCTAGTAGCTCATTCCACGGTAAAATAAAATTAGGAGGGTAAGCACCTTTGTACCTACAATTAAGTGTTGCCACTCAAGCAAGTTATTTAATTGCCAAATATATTTATTGAAGGTAATTCTTATGAGAAGATATTTCAGTGGTACCTTTGAAATATTTTTTTCAGCGAACTTTAAAATTACAAAGAGATTCTAATTCAGATTCGTTCATTCATATCTTAAAATGTCAACATTTATGTCAAAATTTCGTAGAATTAAATTTAAATTTAGGTTTTATTTTAACAAACTGAGGCCATTCACGTGTGACAAACTTTCCTAGAAAATACGAAAGACATAAATTCTTGCCAGGTTACTACAACATAATTATCATGTATTTATATAGTTTGGGGTGCTGCAAAATTTTTTGGTCGCGATGATTCGCCAGAGGCTGACAGCAAAATCGAGTATACATAGTTAGAACTGATGCGAAAAAGATTCAGCGATGTTAGATGCTGCAAAAGTTTTTCGATCGGTACGAGCCGGATATGTTAGCAATTGCTTCAAGTCAGCTTTATTCTAACAATCAACCCAGAAATCGCAGTCATAACTGCTGGAGGGAAGTGAAAATTCAGTTTTTCATACTCCTCCGCTATTCTGTCCTGATTAATTTCATATCGGGATCCAAGACAGTTAAATTGTTCTTCTGGGACTTCAAATTCTTCCCGATATCAACATGATATCATCTTCCCTTCTTCTACATTGGCGTTCTCGTTTCTTCTATTTATCTCTGGGATACAATGTCATCATGGTTTTGCTCCATTTATCATAATTATCAGCCCCTTACCGAACAAACATTACAACAAAATTTACACAGCATTTAATTTGTCACAATGTTTCTGGAACGATGCTGGTTGGATGATTATAGTATGCTAATTAGCTTGTTCGTTTTCCGATCGCGTGAGGTAATTGCTCTTAATGATTTTACCAGAAATAATTGCCAACGTTGGTCGGTACTTTAAATTGAATAATTTTGGGTGTTGACGTTGAAGTTAAAATATTGTTGTTTAAATTGAAGAGACTTCTGATAACAGTCTTGCTAAAGTATATCGCGTTACTTAGTAATTGGGTCATGGAGATTACATAAAATGTTATACCAGGTAGAATAATGGTACTCAGTTGCAATCGGATAAGCTAAACTCAAAAACGTGTACGTATTCTTGTTATTTCACGCTTATTTTTACGGCGAAACCGTTGGTTGTTGGTTTATTTCCGGGAACCGACAAAATTGAGTGACTGTACTATTTTTTAACGGAAGTTCATTTCACTACATATATATTATAAAACAAAGTCCCCCGCCGCGTCTGTCTGTCCCTATATATGCTTAGATCTTATCTCTTATATTAGGTAGAGTGATTCAAGAGGAAGGTTTTAGTAATGTAAATAGTAAAGCGGGCGAAGCCGCGGGCATCAGCTAGTCCTATATAAATAAATAAACACTGAAAAGAGTTCCAATATGCTACGCTTTTGAAAACGTTTGTAAATAAAAAATAACGACGAGTTTTCAGTCTTCTCGGAATTCTTCATCGGAAGTATTAATGACTGCCAATAAATGCAAGCAGCAATAGCATGCAGTGAAGTATTCATATGAATATATAGCAACGGAACCTTTAAATTAACATTGTTAACCATGCTCAGAGGGTCTAAACCACCTTTTAACGAAGCCGAAAGCCACTTGTTCTCCCCGTCATTGCGATAATTTTTTTGTTCTACACCATACTTGGGAACCTTTTAGAACAGAGATATTGTGGGTCAAAGTTCCAACCTTTTGAAAAGTATTTTTTTAATACTTGTTTTTAATGTAAGATTTTTAACACCTCCACGACCCCCGTACTATTCAATCCATCCATCAGCACAATGTTTTGAGTGCGTTAAATTGAGTTCTACCACAAAACATGATTTTTCACCCCAAAAAAAAGTTGTTTTCCAGCAATAATTTTTGCGTAAAGTTACTTAGTTTGATGTACAGAATGCTTGGTTGACGGCTTCGTGATGAGGTCTTTTAAACCCTGTATATCATTGAGTGTAGAAACTTATCATCTGCTCTTTGTGCAACTCCATCTGCATTTTAAGAGAGCTGTCAAAGCCAGTACCAACGCCGTCGCTGGGGCAGAGTTCTAGTTGAATCAAATTCCATTTGATAAATTATATTAATTTTAAATACTGGTACCTATTCAGCTGCATCCGGTTAGACTGGAAGTCGACCCCAACATAGTTGGGAAAAGGCGGGGGAAAAGGTGGGAGATGATGAATTATATTAATTTTATCGACACGACCGCGACGAAGAAGAAAATCATCTGCATAACAAAAGTTGCACACACACACAGATGGTATTTCTACCATCTGTGTGTTCAATAATAGCCAAAATAATGGCAAGAGTGAAAAAAAATACCTATGGCTAAAAAAACCCCTCAGAACAGTACAACAAATAAAAATTCGCATTCCTACATACCACGTTTCGTATTCTCCATAATGCACACGGTCGTAAAAGTCCTGGCCACAACGAAACCCGAGAAAAAATAAGACATAAATAAAATATTTAATTAAGAAAAAGTCAGGTAATAAAAACTGTTATTTACAGTAAAGCTGCTGAAGCGAATTCACTTAATCGGTCCGCTGAAAAACATGCCCATGGGAATTAATCTTACTCTAGAGTGTTTTGCAGTGAAATAAGTAAACTGCTATAAAAACTTAAACTCTTTCAAAGGTTCGTAGAGATGGGGACACGATTATCGATTTATTTGGTATAGATATTTCAATAATCGGTTTGATTCGGATAATCTTTTTGTTGTTTCTAAACAGTTTAATGAAAATAATTTGGTTTTCATTCATGAAATATAGATAGAATATACACAAAAACTGTAAATTACTGACCAACTCTCACAAAATTACAAACATCCGGAACTGTATTTGAAAAGGACATTACACACAATATTTTTGCACAACTAAATCAAAAAATATCTCGTTTCTAAAAATAAAATCAACGAATGTCATCGTGTTTCAGTTTTTGACATTCGACTCAAAAATCCTATTTAAATTCGCACGCAGAGATTTGATTGAAGTGCACAAGAGCGGACATTCAAAAAAAGAACTCGTTTCAACGGATATTATATTCAAAAAAATACACAGTACATTAAAGATGAAAGAAAAACAGATCAACGTGACCTTTCCTGAATAGCCGATTCACTAAGCTGTATCGATTACGGATCCGATCATGAGTCGGTATCGAATAAATCGACTAGGGTTGAACGGTTCACGTCATTACATCACTGCCTCATCGAGAATTCCGTTCAGGGTTGTCTCGTAAAAATTGACATTAGTTCACACTTAGTTCGATGTTTAAAATTCAAGTGACGATGTCGTTTTTGCATTGAAAGTGGCAATTACCTTACTTCACCCGCATATGTGGACCTGATGTATGAAGTCTTTGAAAATTCATCCAGTAGACGGTTTTGTAGTACATAAAATAGTTTTTTGCATATCAGAAGGGGGAATTTTTTCACGGTAATTTATACGAAGGGTTTAGGTGCGATGGGAGTTTTGGGCGAGCTATTAAAATTGTTTGCTATGGAGATTTGAGCTTTATTCGTTTAGCTTCAGAGTGTTTTTAATTTGGAATTCATCAAATATCAAATAAAGGTCACTAGCAATAATAAACATTAGAAAATCCGGATGCATTACGTTTGAGGAAATTCAGTTCACTTGTAGCTTGGCAGTTGTGTGAGTGACCTAGCCTAACCTAGTGGGTGCCAAGGGGCCAACAATTCGATAAGCCCATTAAGCAAGAAGACTGTTAAGAAACCCTAACATCATGAAGAGAAGTAGCTTATAAGGGCAAGCCAAGCTTTTAAGAGGCGTATTACAAAATAAAGCGAAATTGCGATGTTTACTTGTTGAAATTATATGTTTTTCGTTAGTTGCTTGAAATAACAATTACTCGTTACACTTGTAACAAGTAATGGTAAAAAAATGACATTATTAACTAGTTCATTTTCTCTACTTTAATAATAGTAAAACGAATTTTAGATAACTTATTAATTTATATAGTAATTATCATTCTCCAGATGCATGTTTAGTCAAAAACTCACGGAGACCTGATTTGGGACCTCTAATTTGTAGATTCTATTAAATATAGACCATCAATATTTTTTTTTCATCTCACAAATATCCATACTTTCCTAATAATAGAAAACTTTTGTCGTCATATGCTTTTTTAAGTAAATTGTGCAATTAGCGTAACACCAAAATGTATGAGGGCAAAATAGGCTTGTATGAAAGTACCGCCACTAGTACCTAGCGCCTAGTGCTTTAGGATCTGGTAACTTGCTGGGAGGCGACTGGCGAAGGCGCCAAGGGCGGAGTGCGCCCGAATGCGAAAAATCTAGAACGTTCGTTTCACTTTACTTATACTAACAAGACTCGCTAGGGCATGAAACAGGAGCCTTATAGATCTCAGTCTAAAAACCTACCTTGTCATAGTCTGCAACCCACACGATGACACGGATGGCACAGTGGTTAAGCGATTGGCTGCTGCGCTGCGTGTAGCGGGTTCAATTCCCGCATGGAACAAATATTTGTATCGCCTACAGGTAGTTGTTAAGTGTCTGGCTGTTTCTGCATGTGAGATTAAATGTTTGTAAACGCACTCACGATACAGGAGAAGTTCCTAGTGTGGGGCAACTTTTTTTTTTTTTTAAAGAAAGAAGCCATAGTGTCTCAGCCAGATTTTTTCACAAACACCTTACTTACTTACTTACTGTTTACCAGTGTCCAAATCTTTCGATCCAGGGCCAATGTTGACCACTGGTTGTTGGTTCTATCCAGCTCGTCCCGCCATCTCCTGCTAGGATTTTTCACAAAAGCCTGTAAAAAAAAACTAATACATCAGCTGCAGAAAAAAACTCCTTTCAGCAACATCATAAATAACCATCCGTTACCCTAGCAATATACTGATTAACTCCAATACACAGTCAGACACGTAGGGTCCATTTCCTTAACAAAAGGGGAAAGGAAAAATAAATCCACATAATGTTTAGGGAAAATTCTTTAAGAAAACGTTGACCACATTTGTCGGTCTAATCAGAGCTAGGGTAAATATGAATAGTGACGCGTGATCAAATATGTGATGAATGGCTAGTGGGAATGATGCAATGGGCTCTCCCCTTTGTACGATTTTTGTAAATATTTTTTGTCTGGGGTCGAAATGTGAATGCAGGGATGACATCGATGAAACAATTTATTTTATTTATTTATTCGGTAGTATACATACATTTTATACATTTAAGTTGGTGCCAACATAAACTCATTAGAGTTTTACCTTGCACCAAAAATATGTATTATACAGGGTTCGTTTTTAAATGACCAGTCAAAATTTAAAATTAAGAAAAAAAAGAAAAAAAAAGAAAAACAAATAATAATAACAAAAGTGCATTTTAAATATTATTGCAATATAATATATAATTTAATAGCATTCATTTGAAAGTGTCCTAAAAAATTCCGAAATCATAAATCTAGTGGGAATCAATGCACTTGTGTGCGTGCATGCATCGCCAAATGTATGTGTGCTAACTGCTATCTATCTAGGCTGTTGAAATGAATTGTGCCGTTGTAATAGCCACACTTTTGCTTTTTAGTGGTGGACAGAAATGTTTTTTTTTTTTTTTTTAATGTTTTATTTTTTCATTATATCGAAAATATTATCGATTCTAAACCATTTCTGAAAATTGGCCGGTCATTGAAAACTAACCCTGTATAAATTCATAATATTAACTGCATCTGTGATCATTTTACGAATTGTAAAAATATTATAAAGTGGCCATTTTAAGCCCCCTGTACCCAGTGAACTGTGGACTCTGACGAGACCGAAGACACCGTTAAAAAGCTTTCCTCGCTTCGACATCCAGATTGTTTTTACGTTTTAGAAATCCTAAAAAAAATACACGCATATTGATTTTCTTGCATGCCTGCATACTTGAAAGAGGTCATGGCAAAATAATATCGTCAGGTTCAGACGTGCTTGCCTAGGTTGGTCTGTGGATGGGTGATGGGTGATACTGAGTTGAGATCTTTGACATTCTTTTACAGTCAGTTGCCCAAAAATCTGATAACCAATTTAACCAAGGGGTATCGTATCTAAACCCAGTACTAACTGGGTTGTGGAGGTCGAATAATCAGTCGCTCTGTGTAAAATGCTGGTATTCAGCTGCATACGGTTAGACTACATCCCGACCCCAACATAGTTGGAAAAAGGCTAGGCAGATGAGAGTGACTTGCATGCTACTTGTACTGGTATTATAAAAACCTTCGTCGTTTATTTTACCTAGTTGACCCGAACACTTAACCTACCAACAGAATGTCTAGTTTTAGCGTATGTGTAGTTTTCGACTAAGCAAAGCTTACTTCCAGTAAACAACAGCAGAAGAACATCAAAATCCTTAAATTAAGATTAACACCACAACATCAGGTAACCAGTCACTCCTACTTCCTATGCCAAACGAGCTGACATTAAGAGAAGCAGGAAAGTGCGTAAAGAACCGGTATTTTCCGAAAAACACCGTAAACAAAGACATAAAGCTTAATGACAGTGATATTATCGTAACCTTCAGCATACAATGCCGGGTTACTAGTTTGTATTGGAATGTTTTTGGGTTCCACAGAGAAATACTAGTTAAAATTTTCGTTTAACCACTTCCATTACTTATTCTTCGAGTGTATACATAATAATGATAATTATTTTATTATCAGGCAACTAAGGCCCATAGATAAAATACACAAAATAACATTTAACAACAATAAATCAATAATATTGAAAACCATGAGAAACTAAAACTATTCACGTAAGTTTGTCGGCGTCGTGTTTCGTTGCGTGGTGTTGCGTAATCGTCCTCGGAAACATCGATAAACGACACCCTTTGGCCGAAAGCCCTCCTTCATTCAGGTCTGGTGGTGGTGATGGTGGGCTGCAACTCGTATCACGAATGACTTAAAGTTGTTGATGTTGTGGCGCGATTCCAACGCCGCTTTTACGAATATATATTGGCCGGTTACTGTGTTTTTTTTTGTATTTCTTTGTTGTAACAAATCGATTTTCGCACTAGTGCCAGTTTTTCATCGTGCAAGTTTAGGTACCTTGATCTCCAGGTGAAGAAAAGTGTTGTAGAGTATTTATTGACTTTAAGAAATACGAGGTAAAGCTACAACATCATGACTGTACATTGTCAATACATCTACGATACATAATGTACGTAAAAAAAAATCTACATCTTTTTGGTAAAAGAGGTGACAGACACAATTACAGTACTAGAAATAGGGACCAACTAGTTCAGCCAGGCTTCAGACTTGCTAAAGTCGACTCATCTTTCTTGGGGTACTATTTGAGATGCTATATTAAAATTCCACAAAGCATTCTTGAACTGAATGAAACAAAATTTAAAACATTGCATTAAACGCACACTATGTAAGCAAGCATATTACAAATTGGACGATTATATCGCTGATAAAAATGCTTGGCTCAATGCAGGTCCTGCTCCACAAGGACAGGGGCGCATAAATGGATAGCACTAATTGTACTGTTGAAGCTGCTGAGAATTGTACAACTATCTTTGTATTGTATAAATTCAATATCTTTAGTATTATACAACCGCATATCGCATATTGTGTGAGTGCTATGTACTAGAATGCTATCAGTCGCTGGAAACCTACGTTTTTTCTTGACTTAAATGTGCCCTGGCGGTTAAGAGTATGTCATGCTCACTCAAATGTCTCGCAGATGGTGGCGCGTGTGTCGGATCATTTAGTTCCCTTCAAAATGGTTGAGTTGAATGGGGCTGATACATGCGTCATGTTCGTGAACAAGCGCTGTCAGTTGAGACTAGTCAGCTCTTGGTTGCCACGGTTTATTTTAATTAATAATTTTATTTTTGAATTGTTTTTACTATGAACACTTTTAACGTGCACATCTTGCTACATTGTTCTCACATAATGTACCATCTCAACATGAATGATGTAACCAAGGTTTTGTAAAAATATTCTGATTTAAAAGAGTGTCCATGGAGTTTCTTGCCCGTTCTTCTCCATAGAGATCTACGCTAGGGAATGGGCAACTACAGTACTTTCACAGTTTTTATGTCTTGTGACTGGGACTGTAGCTACATTAAATTTTCATCTTTGTTTCGACAATTCAAAAGTGCCTGTAACTGGCCTACTTAAAATAAATGCTTTGATTTTGATTTTGCTAGTCTGGTTTTGAGGTTTTGTATTCTACACACCATTATATTCTAAGTAAGTGTTAAAATATTCTAGAAAGTTTTCAATGAACTCAGCTTATCCCAGTCCACTGCTCCACAAAGCCTCTCTAATAGATGCGATACAAGACCCTATCCTTCACCATCCGTATCTACTCTAGCCCAGTCATCTTGTTAAGATCGTCAGTTTATTTTTCTGGGCGTCTTTCCCAAAAGTCTCGTCTTTTTTAGAACTAGTCAGAAAATTCAGAAAAGCTGTGATTATTGTGCTAAAAATAACGTTAAAACAGCAGTTTACAATCTTTAAAAAATATTTTATCCTCAACGATTTCATTTTACTCCGTAGGAATACATAATTGTTATAATAGGCGGTGAAAACTGCAGCGGCACGGCCCATAACGATATTATTATCATTATATTCTGTGAGAATAGATTATTTGCATAATAAGATGCGGAACCCGGAAGGTTTATTATCGTACTTATCTGACCACTTACGGTATTTATTCCATACTTTAGTGTACTTTTAAATTTTCTACTTTTAGCTCATTACCTATTGTTGAAAAAGACACTCATTTTGGTAACGGTCATTACTGGTGAAAACGGGCATTAATGCTTCATTGGCTATTTGAAGTACTAATCCTTAGAAATAGTAAACAATAGGCGAGACGACAAAAAAAAACTAATTAGTCCGTCAGTTAGATTATCAAAAAATATTTGACCCGTGTTTTTTCTTTTGTTACGTAAACCAACATTGACGAAGATATGTCGCTTTTAAAATTCTCAATACGTCACGCCTAGGTATAATTTTTACCTAGTTCTGACGTCACGAGCCCCCACTCCCGAGTTTTGATGCGTTTTATCTTTGTCAATATTCATTGATTTACAAAAACAAAAAATACGTGACCATTAATTTCCAAAACTCTAACTGACGGACTAAATAGTTTTTTTTTGTAGTCTCGCCTATTGTTTACTATTTCTAAGGATAAGTACTTCAAATAGCCAATGAAGCATTAATGCCCGTTTGATACTGTCGTCATGCCCATTATTTTATGGAAGAATGACAAACGAAATGTTTGGCATTAATATTTATTTAAGTAAAATTCTCTGTACGAAACCATTGGCTCTTTATCAGAACAAACTTGGCCGATTTTTTATTACTACTTCACTGTTTTATAGATATCGAAGTCAGCATCAGTATTACTATTATGTGGTAACATTATTACAAGTACTCTCTCTATGAAGTGCACTTAACATGACTGTTATGAAGAAATTCTGTCAGCGTTTTGTTCTAAGAATTCTATGGAGTGGTTTTATTTTCTCCTTGAACTACACAGAGCGTAAGGGACTCTGGCACAAAAAAAAACATCTGTTCCATTCATTTTGACGAGTACTAACTGATACTACACTGATATTTTTTGTAGGAAACATCAGATTTTTATGTACAATTTTTTTTTGGTCACTCATGATATACGTCGTACTCAATGCGTGGTAACCGTTTGTGGGGGGAGTACAAAATCATCATCTTCTGCCTAGCCAAAAATCTCAACAATGTGGGGTTGGTTTCCAGTCTAACCAGATGTAGTTTATTACTAGTATTTCCCATGGAACGACTGCCTATCTACCTTCAAAATCCAGTTACTGGACAATACGATAGCCCTTAGTAAAACTGGTTGTCAGACTACCTGTTACGACTGTCGAGGATTTACATATGACAGCCGGAACCAAAGGCTTAACGTGTTTTCCGAGGCACGGAGGAAACTTGGTATGTGGTTAATGGGTGGTCACCCACCCACAGACCAACCTAGACAAGCATGGCTTTTTTTTTTTTTTTTGGGACAAGCCCGCCACACTGTTCCCAAACCACTGTAACTCCTGAAAGCCAGAATCAACAGTGGCGACCACCAGAAAAGCGCCGAGACAATGAAGCTCGACGAAGTCCCAGAGAATGAATTTAACTGTCTTGGATCCCGCAACGAAATTAATCAGAAAAGTATAGTGGAGGAGTAGGAAAAAAAAAAACAAGCATGGCTTAACCTAAAGTCCCGAGCGGCTATTATCATTTAGCCACGAGCTCCTCTGTACTCAAATGTTGAGACTAAATAAAATAAATCATTCCCGAATCTAGTATACATTAATTTGTAATAGTAATTGGTACATAAGGTACATAAGGACCCTAACCTGTACAAACTTTTTTTGTTGAATATAAAATGTATATACTGTTGGCGTACCTATTTTAAATAAATACTGTGAACTACTTAGAAACTATAAAAATTAACGAAAACTATGTCTATGTGTTTTTGACTAAAACTATTACGTATATATAAATACGTTATTTCCGAGACACGGAGGAAAATAGGTTGGTTATGGATGGGCACCCATCCACAGATCGACCATGGCAAGCGCTGCTTAACCTAAAAGATCAGACCATGCGGCCGTTATTAGTTAGCCATGAGCTCCTCATAAATTGACTACTCACAATAACGAAATTGCTCCTTTAGTGAATCATTTAGCCAAAACATACACAATACACTTCATCATCTGCCTAGTCTTTTCCCAACTACATTGGGGTCGGCTTCCAGTCTAACCGGATGCAGCTGAATATCTGTATTTTACATGGAGCGACTGCCTATCGGACCTCCACAACCCAGTTAGTACTGGGTAATACGGTACCCCTTGGTAAAACTGGTTGTCAGACTTTCTGGTCACTGACTGTCTGTAACGACTGCCAAAGATCTACAAATAACAGCCGGGACCAACGGCTTAACGTGCTTTCCGAGGCACGGAGGAAACTCGGTATGTAATGGGTGGTCACCCATCCACAGACCAACCTAGGCAAGCACGGCTTATCCTAAAGATCGTCCCGAGTGGCTCTTATTATTTAGCCACGAGTTCCACTTACACAATACACTTATCTACATCATATAATCCATAAGTACCAAGATAAGCTGGCCAGTACATGACATATCGATAGTTTGACGTCATAATGTGCCTTAATCACGTGATTTATAGTTCAATTCACATGGTAATGAGACTGCAGTCATTTAATGTGGAGTCATAATTAATTATTGTGTTATATTGTACGTGTAATTATGCTTTTAGGGTTGAAAGTTGAATAGCAGGTTTGCGTTGCTGGTATTCTAGTTTTTTTTAACGAAACAAAAATTGCGTGGAAGTTATTTTTTATTGACTAAGGGCAAATTTATGTTATTATACTTAAATAGCTTGTCTATAGTATCTTAAATCTCATGAACGTGTGTTCCTGTTAAAAATCTGGTTATGGAAAATAAATCTGGTGGTCTTGCGGAAAATAGACCATAATCTCATGCAATGATTTGATGACTAGTATTTTACATCTGTCATTCCTTTACAAATATCAAACTCGCATATTGAAACGAAATTATTTTGTAAAAATCAAAGCATCTTTTTACAATACTAACCTAATTACTTAAGCACTATTGCTACTAACACTAAAATACCAACAAAACTACGGACTTTAGTCTGAAAATAAAGTTTAATTTATTAAATAAGTATCTTGTAATTTTATGATTGTATATATTCCAAATTGCCGCAAAAATGACCAGGACACATTGTAACTGATCTCGGTGATCTTTCAAAAGTAAAATTTGTTATTGAACGGAAAATTCCAGGAAAATCCTGGAGACATCACGCTCGCTTGCGCTTAAATAAGATGTTCTCGCGAGAACACGACGACGTTTTTGTTGTGTGGCTCAAGTAGAAGCTGCCAGCGGGAAATAAAAGGCAGTTAGCCTTTTATTTCCCGCTGGCCGCTTCTACTTGGGCCTGGGCATTTGAAATAGCAGTGACCACTGGCAGTGGTGAAGTCATGTCATGCCTATTCAAGAAAGACAACGTCAGAAAACCTAGAACCTACATCAGAAGATATTTAGTGACATCCACCAGCCGTCATAGTCCACACCCACTTACAGGAAAGAGATCTGTGTCTTAGCCGTGAAAACGAAAACTACTCAGTCTTATCAAATTATTGACCGATCCAAAGTTTTATTATAAACAGCTGGTAAAATGATGTAATCACCCACAAGAAGTTCGATGATTGTCCCACCGGATCATACTACCGAGATAAAAAGTATCCTATGTGTTAATCCAGGTTCAATTATCCAAATCAGTTTTTGCGTGAAAGAGAAACAAATATCCATTCATCTCATCTCATTCTCACAAACTTTCGCATTTATAATATTAGTAGGAAAGTAGGATAACACAGATGGGAAATGAATTCCTGGAAGGAATTGAAGCCCAGCAGTCTGACAGTAGACAGAGTAGACAGTTTGTCAGACGTAATTAGAATTTGTATTTAATATAGTTATCTAGAATCTAAGTACATCAAGCCTTTAAAATTAAATTTATAATTACAAAGAGCATTTTGCTTGTGGTGTTTGCCTGTAATTGGTTGTGCAGTTAGATTTAAGAGACAATTACTTGTATGTTCCTATCTGTATAACATCTGTAACAACTGTTGGTGAACCTTAATTAAATAAATAGACTTATCGAATAAAACACCAATCAAGTGACGGAATTTCAATTAAACGCTGTGTCGCCTCACTTGGACCACAAAAAATACTCTCCCAGCCACATGAGGGAACCGGTCTGCTCTAAGCAAATGTGACGCGAACACACTTTGAGAGTAAATTTAAAATTTTACTTTTAAACCAACTAGTTATTGGTGTGTTGAATTATTCAGCGTTGTGACGGAGAGCGTTACTTTGTGCGTTATTACTGTAGCCGGCCGGGTTTTTTTATATGTTTTTTTTTTTTATTTTATATTGCTTACAGACTACGTATACTTTCAGTTTTCTCTAAAGTGTGTAAAGTTCATCTTGTATTTTTGTACAAGATTAGACTGTTTTAACTTTAGTGAGGACTAGTCGCGCATGCGACCACTCTGGACAAACGAGGCAGTCAAGTCCCATTTTAATAGTAGTACGATAATTTCGCAAAAAAAGCAGTCTGCTACTAAGAAACTGATGCAAAATCCAATAAGACTTTGCCAGATCTGAGCAAGAATACGAAGATTAGATAAAAAAAATCTCAAAAATTTCTAAACATAAAAGAAACTAAAATTATCTGTAATAAAAGCCATTAAAGATACCAACTTAGAATTATTATCGAGGACTAAAGCCAAGCTTCTAAAATAAATCGGAGCAGTTAAAAAGTTGGTGATTATAAGTCTCGAATATTTTTTGGCAGTCGACCAAAGTATGAGATTAAGTTAGCAGTGTTTCTTTTTTTCAAAAAACGACCTTTAACCTTTTAAAGTAAAATCAGCCGAATAATCAGTTAAGATCAAGTTAATATTTGTATAAAAACTGTTTCAAATAAACCTTTATAATTGAGAAAAAATGCATTAATAATCCAATCATTCTGAACTAACATTTTGAAAACTTTAAAACATTCCAAGATAAATAAGACAGATGATCCGTTATTATCAAGATTCAAATAAAGAATTTGAAAATCGGAATTTAAAATTCGTAAAATGCTTCGCGTATTTTGAATCTATTCTCGTTCATTCGGTCATGACGACATAGCGCAGATAGCGTCAGTTCAGTGAACGAGGGAGGTGAGTGAACGAATGAACGATTTCGAGCAACTCAGGTGTAAGTATCAGGAAAATTTTAGAGATATGAGCTTTTGTATGGAAGGGCTTTGAAAGTTGCTGAAAATTATTTCAGAGCTTAAGGTTCTATTTTTAAATACAAAGCAAGTTCAGTGTGCTTTTAAAAGGCCAATAATGAAGATAGAGTATTATTTGCAGCTAAAAAAGTCATTAGTTGACTCTGGAGTAATTTTTCATTATTTTAACAGTTTAAATATTTTTTAGTATCGACAGAGACATTTATAATGTTCCCTAAATAAAGGGTGAAATTGCAACATGTATCTGCTAAATAAATGGTTTAAAAATAAACCATTAGAAGATAGTACAGCTATTAAAGAGAACCTATCTGGTTACCCAAATTGGTCCTTTGTACTACCGCTTTCACTAACGGTCGAACACTTTTCAATCTTATTACTCAGGGTAGAAAGGTAAAAAAATGGTAGTAAGTAACTTTCTAATGTGCATTGTCCTCACATAAGCTGACTAAGACAATGCCTGGACTCTATAAAGACTGTATTGTATTGTATTGTATAACGGGCTGGTGTCCGCAACTCCACGTCAAAGCGCGTATTTTGCGTAAGGGCTATAATCCACCACGCGGGCCCAGTGCGGATTGGTAGATGTCACATGTCTTCGAATTTTTGGTTCCAGGACATGCCGGTTTCCTCACGATGTTTTCCTTCACCGTTTTGAGAGCAGTGGTGATGAAATGAATTACACAAAGTAATGCGCCTGCCTGGGTTCGAACCCACGACTCACTGTTCGTAAGTCGGGGCCGCCACCACTGGGCCACCGCTGCTCTCTCTATAAAGACTGTCTGTGACCTCAAAGTATTCGTTATATCAGAGCAGTCAGATATGAAAATTCGACTCCTCTACTATAGTTATTTTAAATACCAGCCTATTAGCCTGGGCAAAGGCCTCTTCTCAAACAGAAAAGGCACGAGCATTGCTCTCCATGATTACTCGAGACGAGATTTCAGACTTATTAATGACTAGTCTTTCTCATGATGTTTTCCTTCGCCGATGTCAGTGATATCCAAGATAACCTTGAAAAGCTCATTTGAGCTTGTTGTGCCTATTGGCCTTGTTTCGTTCTGTCTCCTGCTGATATGGTGGGAAGTGGAAATTACGGTTTTTTCCTACTCCTCCACTATACTTTTCTGATTAATTTCGTTGCGGGATTCAAGACAGTTAAATTCATTCTCTGGGACTTCGTCAAGCTTCATTGTCTCAGTGTTTTTCTGGTGGTCGCCACTGTTGATTTTGGCTTTCAGGAGTTACAGTGGTTTGGGAACAGTGTGGCGGGAAATTTTTAAAAAGTCACATAGGTATGTGCTTGCCCACAACTTGATTTGAACCCACAACTTTTTGCATAAGAGCGTGAGCAGTCACGATAGGACCGCGTCTAGTTTAAAAAACAATTTAAAATAAACAGTGTTTGCACAATCTATGTAGTTTATATACTTTCACTTGCGGGACAGCGCCATGATCGTTGCGCTTGCAACAGCGGTGAAATATCGGGGGCTCACAATTATTTAAAATCACGGTGTGTAAGTTTAGTTATAAACCGTAAAAGCTTAACAAAAATAGAAATATATAATTTGTCAAATATTTGATTTCACAATACTAGTCCCAACTTTTTTACTTTATAAAGTTACTCTCATTTTGATCCGCTTATCTCAGCTTTGGTACACCTAACACCAGCTAAACAGTCAAACTGTGATCCCTTTTTAATCCAATTTGATGTAACGAAACTTTGTCCAACACCAAAACCTAGGCCTTTGTTTTAAGGCTTTTATCCTAAAACTATTTGAGGGTTAAAAGTTAGACTAATGAAATAATTTTTGAATTTAAACTTTTCCTGTACACTGATGTGACTTTTTTTTCTATTGGAAACAAAAAGTGTGTACAACGGTACCACGGCTCATGAACATTGTGGCCATTATGAGTTTATGAATGAATTGATACTAGGTTATGTAACTAGTATTTATGTGCTATCGTTTACTGGAAACCTACGTCTTTTCTTGACTTGAATGTGCCCTGACGGTTGAGAGTATGTCACTCACTTTAATGCCTCGCTGATGGTGGCGCATGTGTCGGATCATTTAGTTCCCTTCAAAATGGTTGAGTTGAATGGTGCTGACCCATGCGTCATGTTCGTGAACGGGCGCTGTCAGTTGTGACTGGTCATCTCTTACTTGCCATGGCTTGTTTGAATAAATTATTTTGGTTTATGAATTGTATTTTTTTAGTTTTGTTTTTACTTTTAACGTGCATATCTTGGTACATTGTTCTCTCACATAATATACCATCTCAACATGAATGATATAACCAAGATTTTGTAACAATATTTTGATTTAAAAGAGTGTCCATGGAGTTTCTTGCCCGTTCTTCTCCTTATAGATCTACGCTAGGGAATGGGCAACTACAGTATTTTCACAGTTTTTATTTCTGGCCTACTTGAAATAAATGCTTTGATTTTGATTTGTGTTTTATTACTTCAATACTCACAAGTTTTGATATTCATGTCAAAGCATGTTAACACTTGAATTTTGAATCATTTCTAAGATTATACACATTTTTATTCCCTACAGCATACTTGTCTTGTCTCTGTGCCTTAAAGGATTTTAAAACTTCATCATCTGCTTTTTTCCACCTTTATTGGGGGTCGGCTTCCGGTGTTACCGGGTGCAACTGAATACCAGTATTTTACATGGAGTGATTACGTATCTAAACTCCACAACCCAGTTGGTACTGGATAATACGATACCCCTTGGTAAGACTGGTTTTCAGACTTTCGAGCCACTGACTACCAGTAATGACTGTCAAAGATATACAAACGACAGCCCAGACCAACGGCTTAACGCTTTCCGAAGTTCGGAGGGAACTCAGTATGTAATGATGGTCCCTCATTCACAGACCGACCTTGGCAAACGCGGCTTAACTTTGAAGATCGACCCGTGTGGCAGTTATTATTTAGACACGAGTTTCTCAGAAAATTACACTTAAAGTACTTATGGGATAAAATCCGTGTTTTTCTTTATTTATGATTCGACGCTGTTGCAAGTATCATGATCGCGGGAATACTGAAGAGGTACGCGAATGGGGCGAAAATTATTTATTATGAGCAGACAAATCTGTCTACCTTCTTTCTTAGTCTTTTATTACGCGCACTACTGGAACAAACTCACTCACTCTGTAACTCACGACAACACGCACTCACGGTATCACTAGGTTTTTCTTGATAGTGGAAACGCATGTTATTTTTGAAAAACCGTGAAAGTCTAAAACTGTGCGTCTCAAAAAATTTTTGAACAGGAAAAATCTACAAGTCTCAACCATTGATTAATTTCCCCCAGTAACACTCACTAAGCTCAGCGTTTACTAGATCGAATCGAAAACGTTGTTTACACAATTCGAGCCAGTTACTGGCTTGATACCGCTGGCTTACTATCCTGGCTTGTTACTGTCGTTATGTATTCAGAATTTAGATGTCGTGCGCAAGATCACAGTTGCAGGATAAATTGTTGCAGATTGCAGAAGCTTTGCGAATCTATTTGAATTGTTGGGCTCGCTTTGGAAAGTAAACTAATTACGAGGTATTTCATTTGGAAAATGGTAAAGGATTTATTTGGTATTTGGCTGAATCTGGTTAGATTGGAAGCCGACCCCAACATAGTTGGGAAAAAGCTAAGCTGAATGATTGATTGTGAATTGATTCGTTTAAAAAGTGGCTTATTTGTGAGTTTTGAAATATTTGTTTTATATGTATTTCTAAAAGCCTTGTTTTTCATAGATAATACTAGGGTGCGTACCATTTGAAATAATAACAAAAGTTGTAATGATCACATTACATAATTTCATTTAATATAATTTTTTTTGTATAACGATGAAATGGTTAAATTAATTTGTGCTGCGGCAGCGGCCGCCGAGCGCCAGATCCCCTCTATTGTTGGTGAATCAGAAAACAGAATTTTGGCTGAAAATGAGTAAATATGAAAATTTGGTCAACTGAACGTTATGAGCAATAAACAAATTGAAAATTATATGAAATGAACTTTATACTAAATGTTATTAGAACAAAAGAAGATTATATGAAATGTAACATTAGATCACATAAAATTAGGTTATTTGATTTTATAACATATGAAAATTATATCACGTGAACATTATTTCAGGTAAAAATATTATAATATATTATGAAAAAAAAAGTATTGTAATAGCTGATTTAAAAAACTCAGTATTTTTTATACAATAAACCTTGAGAGCAGTGGTGGCGGCCCCGACTTACGAACAGTAAATCGTGGGTTCGAACCCAGGCCCAGGCGCATTACTTTGTGTAATTTATTTCATAACCACTGCTCTTAAAACGGTGAAGGAAAATATCGTGAGGAAACTGGCATGTCTTAGAACCAAAACATTCGAAGTCATGTGACATCTACCAACCCGCACTGGGCCCGCGTGGTGGATATAGCCCATTCCCTCTCATAGAGAGAAGGCCGTGTCCCAACAGTGGGAACATTATAGGCTGATTATGCTGAACAATAAACCTTGCATTAAAATTTCTCCTGTATCGTGCTTTCGCAAACATTTACATTCATATTAACAAACAGCTAGACTCGAAGCCGTGTGGTATCCGGCAGAGTAGAATAGAACCAACCCATTACACTCACGGGTGTCGTATAAGGCGACTAATGTCTGAGGTAGACCAGAGAATGGGCAGCAGCGTTTTCTGTTAGTCTTTCATCACTGCGATCTCCAATCCGCCTGCCAAGCGTGGAGATTACGGCAAATTCCTCCCATCATGGGAGAGACTTATGTCCAGCAGTGGACGTTATGGGCTGTTGTAGTAGTAGTAGTAGACTCGAAGCAACTACTTGTAGGCTCTACAAATATTTATTCTGTACGGGAATCGAACCCGTAACACGCAGCCACAATATAATTTCACTTCTTTTTTTTCCGTTTAGTTTTAAGTTTTTTTATTGTGTACCTAGTTTTAAGTTTCTTATTTTTTTTTTTTTTTGTGCGCACTTGCGGCTAAAGCCAAATAAATACGTTTTCATTCTTTCTTTCAGCCAATCGCTCAGTCCCTGAGCTAGTCCACCATCTTTGGGAATCTATTGTACAACATTGGATTTAGAACGACGCCACTTAGCATGCATTGTTATACAAACTAAACATGTATGCAGAATTTCAGCACAATCGGAAACCGGGAAGTAGGCCAAAAACTTCTAATATTTTTTTACAAAATTACAGGTAATAAAATCTTGTTACTAAAAAAAAAACCATAAAAGTACCATGCAGGTTGTAAACCCTTTTGCCAATTGTAATGTAAAAAGTATAATAATTAAATATGTTTTTGGTGAAAACTGTGACAAGTTACTGTTTCCATACAAAATTGGGAATCATGAATAATGACATGGATAACTCAGCTGCAGGAACCGGTACTTTTAATCTTGAAGCGGGGGGAATGAACCACCATTTTACCACTTTAGTTTATTGGTCTATTTTATCTCCCGTAGGACGCGTCAGGGCACATCAACCACATCAAAATTCCTTTCTAATGTTAATAAAGCAGTCTCTCTTTTAAAACTAAGTAATGAAATTGTATTTTATTTTTTCAATTAAACATCCCCCCCCCCCCCATCCAAAATTAAACAAGAACCTTTATGACACACTGTCAAGATGATTTAAAGGTTACACCGGAATCCCGTACAGGCAGGTGAGAGATACTTAAATAATTTCCCGTAGAACCACTGAATATGAGTCTGGGGACTAACCCAGCCGTCCCTACCATAAATATAGCACAATATTACCTCTTATAATATGTAACTTGCGTTCGAGAACTATATCACAGGACTTTTAACCTTCTACGAAAGTGTTAAGGTTGGTTTTAGAAACAGTGTGCACCTAACAAATGAACGCAGGTCTTAAGTAATATGTTCTCACATAATTCTTGGGTTAGGCCCTTGTTGTAAATTTTTTTTTTTCGAGTTCACTTCGTTGGGTATTATTATTATAATTATAACTTTATTACTTTACGGTGAAGGCTTAAGTTGAGTTGTAATTTTAATGCATGATATTAAGTTGTGTGCGTGAAGCGGGTACTTTTTGCGAGAAGGTTGTTTACTTTGTAAATGAGAACCAGAATGTTTCTTAGGGAGAGAATTGACAGGGGTTGCGGGACTGTTCGAAAGAGATACCGTGGCCCCGAAACACAAAGGGCGATGAAGGAACATAGATGGGTTTTAGTCAGTAAAAGTCTGACACTCCCTCCTGCTCCGCCCAGAGCGGGAGGAGTCATTTGATGTTTTAACAGATGAAAAAAAAAAAAAAGAGTGGAGCGAAATGACATACTTTATCTAGAGGGTCGCTTCTGTGGAAAAAATCCACATGAACGCACAAAAACATCTTGCAAGTGAAGTGTTACTAAAATAATTATGTAGTTTTAAGTTTTATATACTAAACTAACACAAAAATATTTTTATAGTGTGTATCCTTAGGTTAAGGTACTTATTTATCTACGCGTCTTTCTAACCTGAAAAGATACATAAAATGATTTTTTGTCTACGTCTGAACGGACCAAAACGAATTGACAGCGGTCTGTTCAGACTAAACACCCATTATAAAGGAGATCGATGATACATAACCAAATATCAAGACTTTCTGCATGTTATCTATTAGCATGGGGTGACTCCATGCTAATAGATATCTCTATCGGCATAAATCTTCTGCTACTGAACAATTTCTTGGTGAAAAATCTCCTGTCCTGGTCCTGGGTTCGACTCCCAGGTCGGGCCAAGTGTTATTGGGTTTTTCCATCAGATTTCTCAACAGCAGCCACGGGGTCTGGATTCGTGCCCATTGTTGGCAAAAGGCTCTCTTCTTATTACAAGGGCCCAAAACATATGCAACTGGCGAAATGTTAGTGTACTATTAGGTATATCTTTGCCTAACCCGTTTGAGTTTACAAGCGTGATGTTATGTGAAAGGAAGATATTATGTACGGTACAGTTTAGTAGAGCGTTGAAAAGGATTTTTTGCCGAATCGCAATGTTTACAGAGCGTAACTTTACAAAATGCCTAACGAGCCCTTTTTAAAGAATCCACCCGCAGTTATACCTGAGAATTTTTGTGAAGGATAAAATGTCCTAGATTTTGCTAAGCTTTGATATAGTAGAATCATTTCAAGCTGGTAAAACCAGTGAATGTCACCTTGTATCAAAAACTCTCAATTGTAAACGATAACTATTGCTATATAAACTAACTGTCACTAAATATCATATCGCACGCATATCATAATACACAGGTCCTGTAGCGAATAGGCGAGACGACAAAAAAAATCTAATTAGTCCGTCAGTTAGATTATCAAAAAATATTTGACCCGTGTTTTTTCTTTTGTTCCGTAAACCAGAATTGACGAAGATATGACGCTTTTAAAATTCTCAATACGTCACGCCTAGGTATAATTTTTAGCTAGTTCTGACGTCACGAGCCCCCACTCCCGAGTTTTGATGCGTTTTATCTTTGTCATTATTCATTGATTTACAAAAACAAAAAATACGTGTCCATTAATTTCCAATTCTCTATCTGACGGACTAAATAGATTTGCGATTTTTTGATACTGTCGTCATGCGTATTGATTTGGATTTTCTACTTTTTCGGCATTGACGGAGATCATCACCTTCCTGCCCTTGTCACATATCACTTAGACTTCTTCTCCCTCTCCATCCATCCACATTTATATTCATTCACTCTATTAGTCACATGCGATTCTTCCCTCCTCATCACATGCCGCCCATACCATGACAGTCGATTCCATTTCATCTTTTCTGTAACTGGAGCAACTTTCAAACTCACACACCAAAATTATACTTCAATAAATTATAATAAAGAATCTTTTCCAAAAGCTTTATAAACCTAAACTCCAGAACATGGCTCTCCATAAACTCCGAAGCTCTCAAAAGTCTAATCTTACAAAATTGTATAACGAATGCCACGGTGTTACGCACCAAATCCCTTTTGTCAAGAAGATAAGTCCTGACTTAATGTAATCTCGGTTTATTTAACTTTCTAATATATTACAAAGTTTTTGGGAGTATTCCACTCTTTGTCTCAAGGCGTCCCACCAGTGGGACAAAGTGGAATGCTTAAAGGTTTCTATGTCCACTTATACTTAAAATGATTTGGTATTGTAATGTGCTAATTTTGCTATGAGTTATAAAAGTATAATTTCAGTCAAAAATCGAAATACATAGTTTTCATTATTTCTAAGTAGTTTACACTATTTATTTAGGTTTTGTTAGGGTTCTTATGTAGGGGTGCGTATGTCAGAAGTCCTCCACGTGTCTCTCGATACGTCTGGTGGGAAGAGCAGCTGCTGGTCCGGTGCACCCTGGGCGCGGCAGTATCCTTCTCCGGGGAATGAGAGGAAATGAGAATTTCCTTTTATCCCTCGGGGAGAGTTACTGCCGCGGCTAATTATTCTGACATGGGTGGGGTCCTGCCAGGACCACCGGTGCGTTCCTCTGCGTGGCCCTCTGTACAGCAGAGGGCATGGCAGAGGAGTGAGGGCGGGCTCGGTGTGCACTCACTCTGCCTCCGAGCAGACAGAGTAGGATGCGTCCTTCTTTGTCACCGTCAGTCTCGTAATCCCATTGTCGAAGTGCTGTGGATCACGTCTCGCGGCTTCGATAGGGACCGAGGGTCTTGGCTTAACCGCCCGGACTGCGAGGTAGAAAACCTCTATAAAAAGTTACTCGTGGGAACAATTATGGAAAAAACTATTAAACCCAAAAACACCGCCGGTAACGGCAAGGAAGAGGAGAGGAGGGATGCGGGGTCGGAGTCCGACCTCGTATCCAGCGATGCGAGCGCGGGAGGCTCAGAGAGCTCCCGCCGCGTGAGAGCCGGGACTGCTGCGGCGAACGGCAAGTTGGAAGAACTTGCCGTCTGCCTCCGAAAGGTCGGTGAGACTGGCCGAAGAGGGGCGCCACCCGGGCATGACTGCTCGCGGGTCTGGAGAAGAGGTGGGTGCACCTGGCGGCTCCGATACGGAGCGTAAGGCCAGGTTCGCAAAGGAGGTGGAAGCCGCAATAAGGGGCGTGGCCTTGAAGATGAAGACGTCATCTAAACTCAAGGCCATACCCGTGGCTTCCGCCTCCATCATGGCGGCAGCGGAGGCCAACTTTGCGAGGCCTCCACCACCTCCTTCGCCGGAGGGAGATGTGGCCAAACTGCGGGAGGAGGTGGCCCGCCTGGTGGCCGCCACGGAGCTTCTCCAGCAGGAGAATGCGAAGCTCCAAGCGGACCTGGCAAGTCTGCGTAAGTCAAGTCGGCGAACGGCAAGTTGGAAGAACTTGCCGTCTGCCTCCGAAAGGTCGGTGAGACTGGCCGAAGAGGGGCGCCACCCGGGCATGACTGCTCGCGGGTCTGGAGAAGAGGTGGGTGCACCTGGCGGCTCCGATGCGGAGCGTAAGGCCAGGTTCGCAAAGGAGGTGGAAGCCGCAATAAGGGGCGTGGCCTTGAAGATGAAGACTTCATCTAAACTCAAGGCCATACCCGTGGCTTCCGTCTCCATCATGGCGGCAGCGGAGGCCAACTTTGCGAGGCCTCCACCACCTCCTTCGCCGGAGGGAGTTGTGGCCAAACTGCGGGAGGAGGTGGCCCGCCTGACGGCCGCCACGGATCTTCTCCAGCAGGAGAATGCGAAGCTCCAAGCGGACCTGGCAAATCTGCGTAAGTCAGGCTCCCGCGTGGCGCCTTCAAACGGGGGCCACCAGCACAAGCAGCAGCGACAAAGCCAGCCCTTGCCGGTGGAGAACCAGGTCCTGAACCTGGTTCGACAGGAGTTGGCTTCCGTCCAGGCGCGGTTCGCCGTCTTGGAGGGAATTGTCCTACGCCCCCCCCTGGTGGCAAGCAAGGCAGCCACGGGCCCGAAGGCGGCCTCCTACGCGGCTGCTGCGGCTACCGCACCCGGACTGGGGCCGTCCAGCCAGCCCTCCGGCAGGGCTGTGGCGCCCCCTCCCCCCGAAAAGCCGGCTCCGGCGAAACCGGCACCGGCTAAAAAGGGGGGCAAAAAAGGGAAGGGCAAGGCGGCTGCACAGGTGGACACTGCGCCAACGCCAGTGCCTACGACGAATGGGCACTGGCCAATGGGCCAGTGCCCATTCGTCGTAGGCACTGGCCTGCGACACGGCAGCCGCCGCCGCCACCACCGCCCCACCAGCCCCCTACACCTCCCTCGGCTGAAGCCGGATGGCAGGTGGTTGGGGAGGAAAAGAAGGGGCGAAAGGCGGCCAAAAAGGCACGAAAGGAGGAGCGGCAGCGCTAGCAGAGGGCGCGAAAAATCGCGGCTAGGCTCCGCGCCCCGAAGACCGCGGCTGTAGTGATAACACTACTGCCGGAAGCGGAAAAGAGGGGCGTGTCCTACCGCGACTTGCTGGCGAAGGCGAACGAGACGGTGGATCTCGGGGAGCTCGGGATCACCGGGGGCCTCCAGCTTAAGGTCACCGAGACGGGGGCGCGCATGCTGGAGATCCCGGGTGAAACCAGCGGCTCGTCCGCTGACGCTCTGGCGGAAAAGCTCAGAGCGTCCCTAAACGCGGACGAGGCCCGAGTGTCCAGGCCCGTGAGATGCGCAGACCTGCGCATACTGGGTCTGGACGACTCGGTGACCAAGAAGGAGGTGGTGGCCGCCGTCGCCAGGTCCGGTGGGTGTCCTGCTGAGCAGGTCAGGGCAGGCGCCCTACGCCCGGACCTCACGGGTATGCATACCGTTACGGTATGCTACCCTGTGAAGGCGGCCAAAGCTATAGTGGAGGGCCGTAGGCTACTGGTGGGCTGGGTTTCAGCGCAGGTGAAGCTGCTGGAGCCCAGACCTCTGAGGTGCTATCGCTGCCACGTGGGACACCACGTGTCAGTACAGTGCGCCTCGGAGGTTGACCGCAGTGGCCTCTGCTTCCACTGCAGCCAGCCGGGTCACATGTCCGCAGCTTGCTGCGCCACGCCGCACTGCGGTGCATGTGCGGTGGCTGGCAAGCCGGCCGATCACCGGGCTGGGAGCAAGGCCTGCGCTCCACCCACCAAAGCCACCAGAGGCATGGGTAGGCCCTCCGCCGCCACCGCCACCGTCGCCACCGCCACCGTCGCCTCCGCCGCTGCCGCTGTCGCCGCCACAGTGGGGCCCTCACAAGGAGCCAGGGAGGATGAAGCGGTAATGGAGTGCCAATAACGGCCCCATTACGCTTCCTCCAAGCGAATATCAACCACTGCGCCTGTGCTCAGGATCTGTTGCTCCAGAGCATGGCGCAGTGGTCGATAAACATCGCTGTGGTCGCTGAGCCGTATTTTGTCCTGCCCAGGGAAGACTGGGTGGCGGACCTTAGCGGCTCAGTGACCATTGTGTCGTCGGCCGCCGCCAGCACCCCAACCCTTGAAAGTGTCAGGAGGGGTCGGGGGTGCGTAGCAGCACGGTTCGGGGAGATTGTCGTGGTGGGAGTCTACTTCTCTCCGAGCCGAACTCTCGCCGAGTTCCACAACTCCCTTGCGGAGTTGAGTGTCGTCGTCGGAAACCAATCCCTCCCCGTACTTGTCCTCGGGGACTTCAACGCCAAGAACTTGGCTTGGGGTTCCCGTTGCACAGACGTGCGGGGAAGAATGGTGGAGGACTGGGCCCTGGAGAAGGGCCTGGCCGTCCTAAATCGTGGGGGTGGTGGAGACCTATTCCGACCACCGGTACATCCGGTTCGACGTCTCCACCCAGACCTCAAGCGCGCCGGTCCAACAGGCCCCGAGTGGTCCGCGTTGGGCGCAGAAACAGGAGGCCATGTCCGATATATGCGACGTGGCAATGTCAGGTGTACTGGTGGTCGCGAGAGCTGACGTCTCTGCGCGAGGCGTGCGTGGCTGCGCGACACCTGTACGCCAGGCATCGAAGGCTCCGCATTCGCCCACCGAATGCGGCAGCCATCGAGGCGGAGCTTTATAAGGGGTACAGAGCGGCGAAGACCGCCCTCCGCGAGGCTGTCCTGAAGGCCAGGGATCTGGCCCGCGAGGAGTTGCTGGGGACTCTCGACAGAGATCCGTGGGGGCGCCCTTACAAGATGGTGCGGGATAAACTCCGCATCTGGGCCCCCCCACTGACGCAGAGTCTCCGGCCTGAGCTCGTGGAGGACGTGGTGAGCACTCTGTTTCCTACGCGGGGAGAACATCCCCCCCCGCCTATGGCTCCGCCACCTGCGGTGCTGGAAGCGGACCACCAGGATGACGACGACGACACTCCGGAAGTGACTGGGGTAGACCTGAGAGTGGCGGTACGCAGGCTCAGTGCCAAAAATACCGCCCCGGGACCCGACGGCTTGCCTGGCAAAGCCTGGGTCCTGGCCTTGGAGGCTCTCGGACCCCGACTGGAGGGGCTCTTAAGCGCATGCTTGGAGAGAGGCCAGTTCCCGCTTCGTTGGAAGACGGGGAAGCTGGTCCTCATTCGGAAGCCGGGGCGCCCTGCGGACTCTCCGTCCGCATACCGGCCCGTGGTGCTGCTCGACGAGGTGGGCAAGCTCTTTGAAAGAGTCATTGCAAACCGCCTCGCCGAGCACCTTACGGGGACGGGGCCGGATCTTGCGGAACACCAATTTGGTTTCCGCAAGGGGCGCTCTACGGTGGACGCCATCATGCGCGTGAGAACCCTCACGACGGGGGATGCGGTGTGCAGGGGTGGGGTTGTCTTGGCGGTGTCTCTCGACATCGCCAACGCCTTCAACTCCATGCCCTGGAGCTGCATAAGGGAGGCACTCCGGTATCACCGGGTGCCGACCTACCTCCGTCGAGTGGTTGGGGACTACCTGACGGACAGGGCAGTCATTTACCCCGGTCGCAGTGGAGAATGGAACCGGCGAGAGATGTCGTGCGGTGTTCCACAGGGATCGGTTCTAGGGCCATCCTTGTGGAACATCGGGTACGACTGGGTGTTGCGCGCCGACCTCCCTAGTGGTGTCAGCGTAGTTTGCTACGATGACGACACGCTGGTGCTGGCACAGGGGGGGTCGCACGAGGCGGCGGCCGAAGCTATGACACGCGGGGTTGCGATAGTCGTTGAGAGGATCCGGCAACTGGGTCTCGAGGTGGCATTGCACAAGTCCAAGGCCATGTGCTTTCATGGGCCTCGGAATGCGCCACCTCCGGGATCCTTACTCACGGTAGGAGGGGTATCCATCGGTGTCGAGTCGACTTTGAAGTACCTAGGACTCGTCCTCGACAGCCGGTGGAACTTCGTGGAGCACTTCCGACGTTTGGCCCCCAAACTGGAACGGACTGGGGCTGCCTTCAGGCGGCTCCTGCCCAACCTGGGGGGGCCGAACGTCTCCTGCTGGAGGCTCTACGCGGGAGTCGTGCGGTCCATGGCCCTTTACGGGGCCCCGGTGTGGGCGCGTTCCTTGAGGCTGCGTGCAGCCCACTACCTGAACGCGCCCCAAAAGGTGGTAGCCGTAAGGCTGGCCAGCCTTACGGCTACCACCTTTTGGGGCGCGTTCAGGGCGTGGGTACCGCACGATCGCCCGCGAGGCGGCGTGCCTCCTTGCCGGATTGCCGCCATGGGATCTGGAGGCGATAGTCCTCGCGCGCCTGCATGAATGGCGCGCGGAGGCGCTTCGCCGGGGGGAAACTCCGCTGCCGCGACAAATTGTCGCTCAGCGGACAGATTTCCGGCGGGATCTCATGGCGACATGGAGAGAGCGACGGTCGCAACCCCGTGCAGGGCACGCCACGATAGTGGCGATAAGTCCCCTCTTTGAGGAGTGGCTGGAGAGACGCCACGGCGTCCTCACCTTTCTTCTTCTTTTGTTTTCGGGAGGTTCCTGCACCGAATCGGGCGGGAGGAAACGCCCGGGTGTTTCCACTGCGAGGATCGACCGGAGGACACGGTGGAGCACACGATGGAGGTGTGCCCCGCGTGGGCGGAGCACCGCCGTGTCCTCGAAGCGGCGATTGGCGGCGGCGACCTCTCGCGTCCGGTCCTGGTGCAAGCCATGGTCAGGAGCGAGACGGAATGGGACGCCGTCACCTCCTTCTGCGAAGCAGTAATGCTAGAGAAGGAGGTGGCGGAACGTGAGAGGGAGAGAACCTCACAGCGTCCAGGCCGCCGCGGGAGACGCCCCGGGCGTCGGGGGCCACCACGTGGCCCCCGGGCACCGTAGGCGCGGGCCTGTGGACGGTGGGCTATGGGCTAGCTAGCCGTCCGTCCGTCTCATGACGACAGGCCGTGTCGACGGCGCGTTCGTGTTCCACGCGCGCCTCAAAGAGAGTCAGCAAAAAGGAAAGGGTCCGCAAGGACCGATGCCTGCCAGGGTTGCGGGACTATTCGAAAGAGATACCGTGGCCCCGGAACACAAAGGGCGATGAAGGAACATGGATGGGTATTAGTCAGTAAAAGTCTGACACTCCCTCCTGCTCCGCCCAGAGCGGGAGAAGTTATTTGATGATTTCCCATCCGAAAAAAAAAAAAAAATATTATTTTTATTATTACTATTACACATTTATGTATACAAGATTAGGGAATGATTTATTTTACTTAGACTCAACATTTCAGTACAGAGGAGCTCGTGGCTAAATAATAACAGCCGCTCGGGTCGATCTTTAGGTTAAGCCGTGCTTGCCTAGGATGGTTTGTGGATGGGTGACCACCCATTACACACCAAGTTTCCTCCGTGCCTCGGAAAACATGTCAAGGCGTTGGTCTCGGCTGTCATTTGTAAATCGTTGACAGTCGTTACAAGTAGTCAGTGACCAGAAAGTCTGACAACCAGTCTTACCAAGGGGTACCGTATTACTCAGTACTAAATGGGTTGTGGAGCTCAGATAGGCAGTCGCTGTATGTAAAATACAGATATTCAGCTGCATCCGGTTAGACTGGAAGCCGACCCCAACATAGTTTGGAAAAGGCTATCCAAATGATGATGATGATGATTTGATTACACGGTTTAACATGATCTATGACTAGCCTCCTATTTGTAAAAGAATTTTCGGAATCGAGTCAATACTTACGAAGATCATCCTTTTTCTTTTTCGGATGGGAAATCATCAAATGACTTCTTCCGCTCTGGGCGGAGCAGGAGGGAGTGTCAGACTTTTACTGACTAAAACCCATCCATGTTCCTTCATCGCCTTTGTGTTCCGGGGCCACCGTATCTTTTTCGAACAGTCCTGCAACCCCCATTCAAATTTGAAAGCTTTAGCAAGTGCCTAAATTGTATTACACTGTTAGAATTTTCAACTGCGCTCAACGGAGAAGGGGAAATCCAACAGCATTTAAAAAGCAACTATTTTATCCGCCTCTAAGGTTCAATTTGCAGTAGACGTACCTAACACAGTATCACAGTCTCTTAGACTACTTTCACACCAGCCAAATTCCAAAATTGAATTATGAAGACCCCCCGAAACGAGATCAGGGCCGAAATAAAAATCTTAAAAGATCAAAGCCAATCTAACTTTTTCTTTTATCTGCAAGGTCACGGAATTATAAGATACTGCCGGTGTTCATACAGTCCTCTCACATTTATTATACTCTTCTGTCACCAACAACCCAATAGATTATAGAAACCATATTAAAGATGAAATTGATTTCTACAGAGTGGCAGCCAACCAAGAGGAACTCTTATTGTCATGTTCATAAAGAGAACTGTAACTTGGTAGTGATTCAGATCGTCATCTGCCTAGCGTTTTCCCAACTATGATGGGGTCGGCTTCCAGTTCAACCAGATCCGTCTAAATATCAGTATTTTACACGGAGCGACAGCCTATCTGACCTCCATATAGCCCAGTTAGTACTAGATACTACTTGATTGTCTGACTTTTGGGCCACTGAATAAGGACTGTCAAAGATCTACAATTAATGACAGCCTTAACGGCTTTACATGCTTTAAGACACGGAAGAAACTTGGTATGTAATGGATCACCCATCCACTCTGACCTTGGCAAGCGCTGCTTAACATTGAAGATCGACCCGTGCGGATGTTACTATTTAGCCACGAGCTCTTTAATAAAGATATAATTATGAATGTGAAACCACAATAAAGATCATACTGATTTTTATAGATTTTTCATTGGCATCAAACCAACACCAACAATATCTTGATATTGATAAAGATCACTGTAACTTGACAGCGGTTCAGATGCCAAAGGTAAAATAAGTGTGAACGAACTATTGAGACGTCATTAGACATCGTAAAAAAGACGAACGTCACAATCAGAGTGACACATGGATATTTGTGGTGTAATCCGTTTATCCCCGAACAGGGAATATCTTATTGGCTGTTTGGAACAAGGTCAGTGATAAAGAAAATATATTTGCAGCCTGATTGAAGGCTGATACTTAGTTTACGGACCTCCTTTGTGACCAGATTGGGTGGGCTGATGGATGTATGGTATAGATCACTGCGTGGTAGTTCGAACGTGTGTGTTTTGGTTTTATGTTGTTAGTAAATCACTGTTGGTTGAGATAACAAGTGCTTTGAACCAAAGGTCCTTATTTACGCCTGTATAAGGATCAATCTTGAATATCTTTCCGATACTTATACATCAAAACGCATTTTTGATCTACTGATACTCAGACGTAGAAAAGATCTTTTGTCCGATGAAAATCAAAATTAGAATCATAATACAAAATAGTGCAAAGTTCAAAGTTGTCATTGACATAGAGAGCAACCCAACTGCATAAGATGCTTTCAGTCGAAATCCAAAGACTTCACGTTTTTTTTTTTTTAATTTGCATTGTCTGTCCCACTGCTGGGTAAATGCCTCCCCTATTCCTTTCCATTTCTCCCGATGTATTGCCTTCTTTGGCCAATCAGTCAGGAATGAGTCCAAATCGTCACGCCAGCGTTTACAGTACGCAACTACAGCACTTTCTCAAGTTATTATGCCTTGTGACTGGGACTGTAGCTTTGTTTTTTATTTTTAATTTTGACATTCAAAAGTACCGTAATGGTCTAGGGTGATTCCGTCGTTTCATGCAAATTGCGATGATCCGCGGAATCAAAAAAAAATGTTAGATTTAACATATTTTTTTGTTTATTCGAGTTAAAATCGTCGTCACATTCATAAAAAGTGGAAGGCACTTTTTTATATTATTTACTAATTGAGATATGGCTAGCTGAAAATCAACAACAGGATGATGATGAAAACTGTATGGATTGTAATGAACTTTTTACGAGTTTTACTCATATTTATGCTGAAATTTAAAAAATAAATACTTAGTAAATTATACGAAAAAACATGTCTCATGCAGATAATATAATTATACTAAACATACTGGAACACAATTATTTTTAAATAAAATAAGAATTTTTCATTTCCTTCCAAAATTGTTCATTACCTTCCCGCAAAAAAATGGACGGAACGGATGGTAATGCAGAGGAGATGAATGAAAAATTTCACAATTTATATTGATAACTTCGTTGTAGAATACATTTAAAATTTGATTTTAAAACAGGACGAATATGGCTTTAAGAGAGAGATATATTACGTATTTATAATAATTTACTTAATACGGTACCTTGTGAAATCGAAGGAAGGTGATGAGCTGATTTATGGACGAAACACTGGTTATAATTCGAAGATCGTAAATAATTTTATCCACAATACGCGCACGTCCATTCGTCGCTGTTACCAGGGCCGACTGACCAGTATAAACCCGTTTTGACGGGCATAGTATCGGAGACCGTCTCGTATTCTCTTAAATTAAGAAGTTTCTATGTGCGGATGGTAATGAAGTTTTTTTTGTGACAATTCAAAAAAGAAGCTTTTTATATACATAGATTGCAATAGATTGAAAATCAAAATACATAAATTGTAGTTCAAGCCTTTAGCTTTAATATTGCGTATTAGTTAAAGTCATAATCACGAATGTAGAAAAATTAACATCGAAAGATCTACAGAAGTCCCAAGTTGGAAACGGACAGGAATGATTTTTCAGACAGTTTAATTTTTTTTTTTTTAATTTTTAATAAAAAATAAAAAAATATTAGCGATACTACTTGTAAAGTTATTATGTCTTTATTCTCTAAGCAAAAATCAGTTCACTTTTCTAATAAATTCATGGGTAAATTCATCTGGAATTGCTTTTTGCACAAAACCACGGAATGACCCTCTAATTGAAATAAATGCTTTGAGTTTTGAGTTTCTTAAGCCTGCTTCGGTGATGGCGACCGTTTTCAAGCACCCACAGAGTGTGACGATTCTTGCCTCTCTGTACTGACTCATCCTGGAAATGTGACCCGCCTAGTCCCATTTTAACCTGGCAGACTTATCGATATTTAATTAAAATATTAATATTTTATAGGCCTAATTTAAAAATTAAGACCAAAGACAAACCCAAACCTAAGTAGCGAAGTCAAACAAAATCGTTTAAACGAAGTTCTCCATAAAACAGTAAAGTTTGAGTTAGGAACTGTGAAAACTTCGGGAGCTGTTCAATATTTTACATTAAATAAGACGTGAATAACGTGAATTCGGGTAATGGTGTCAATTTTCTTAAACATGATAGGCGTTAGTTATTGGGTTGGACGTGTTTTGCATTGCATGGACCGGTAATTTTTCACGTGGGCTATTCTACTGCCACTATCCCAATTTACTTGGGGTCTACGCAGTTTGTCTTGTTCTTCCATACTTCTCTATTACCCGACATCTCAGCAGTCACCTTCTTTCTAGCCATATCGTCCTTCACACAATCCATCCATTGTTTCTTTGGTTTTACTCTCCACATTGAGAAGATAAGCACAATTCAAACAATTGTGGTTATTATTGCTCGTTCCTTCCTCCTGAGTACAGAGTTACTAAGTTACTGTCGGGGTAAAAGTTTTAAGTCCTATCCCAGGTCTAAACATGAGCTGTTTTATATCAATACGTTCATTGTTCATCCGTTAAGGTGTCAACAGGTAACATACAGACAGCTTTCACGTTTTTAATATTTGTGAGTATGTCAATAAAATGCAACGGAACTTGGCTAGTTCCGTATGCCCGGTCATGGTACTCCCTTACTTCTCCTAAAATTTTTATCCGAAAATCATTATCCATAACTTCAGTTACCATAATGTTCAAAATCCCGAAATATTGTTTAACATAATTATCTTTAGTTCTAAAAGTATTCTGTCATAATATCGAGTTCTAATTATTATAATAATTAATAATTGAATCTCCTAATTTTACATGACCTAAAGTCATATGTCCTAAGTATTGTGTTATATAATGTGTACTATTCAGAATGTTCATTTACGATAAAATTTTTGGTCTTAAAAATTTGCTGAAAATTAGGTTTTAGTGACAGAAACGAATCGCTGTCGCAGTCTTGTGTGCCCTACCCCTAGAGTGTAATTTAAAATCGCGAAGGCGCGGAGGGGCGAGGTGGCCCGCAAGTTGAGGAGCAGGTGGTTTAAACACTCGCCGCCGCGCCTGAGGCTGGCCGGCCTAGCCGGCCAGCAAGCCGAAGTTGCGGTGGTGAGCGTTAAACACATCTGCGACGATAAACTCGCGTGGGACCGCCGGAGCCCCGCAGCGCCGGAGCCGTGACAGAAACTATGCCTGCTACATGTTGCATGCTTGCTTGCATGCTGTATGCTGCGTGCTTGCATGCTCTATTTAAGTGTGCAATGTACGTAACTCTGAGTTGTTTCAACACAATACTGTTTATGTACATTAAAGGTATAACACGTTTAAATAAGTTATATTTTAACTCGATCATATCATTAAATAATCTGATAAATTATAGAAGCCTGATTTAGGCTTATTCAGGAGAAGTTTATTATGCCAAGTTTCTGCGCAATATTGTGTTCGAGGTATACCTTCATTTATTAGTCTCTTGTGCTCAAAAATGTTGGATCGTATTTAGGTGTTGAACTGCAAGTACCGAGTACATAATTTTCACTGAACCATTCTGCTATTATTTTACCTTCATCTGAAATAGTGTTTTCCCATTCCTCAAAATATTTGGTACATCATTTGCTACCAGGTAAGAAAGAGCCAACAAACATTTCATTTCATTAGCAAAATCTACATCTTTTCCGTATAATGTCTGAAATCCACGTTTTTCTGTTTGTCTGTAGATTATATATATTTGACCCAAGTGAAAATTAAACCCCTTAAAAAACTTTGTAATACAAAGTTGATCTAAGAATATTATTATTCTAAATAAACATTAAACAATTTGAATTTAGGACTTATAACTTTTATTGAAAACGGTTTTAAGTCTTTCGTATATTATTGATTGTAATATTTATGACAAACGGATTAAGGGCATATTATATTTAGGGATTTTAATTTTATGTCATGTCATATTATGTGATATTAAGTTCAGGTAAGTTGTCATTCGAACAAATGATGATTAGGACAAAAAAAGTTATGGAACTTTAAATTATGAAAAAAAAAAAAGTTAGGTAATACATGTGCGAGATTATTTAATTTTTTGAAATTATTAATGCATTAATTGTATTTTTTTTAAGTCAACTTCCGATTTATAAAAAGTATTGTATTGACTTTTCGTTACGCGCCGCTCCCCCACCTACCGACCGAGTCGAGTATAAAACAGGGTGCGCGGCGCTCGACAGATCACTCACGAACACCCCAGCCCCGGTACGTCCACTTCGCCACAGCGACGGGGCGCCCAGATATGCTGCAGCAGACCGAGCAGAGATCTTTGCTGAGCACCTGGAGCGTCAGTTTCAGCCAAACCCAACCACCGACGCCGAGCACATCGCAGCAGTCGAGAGGCACCTTGGAGAGTACTTCGCCTCGCCGGTAGCTCCCGATGAAGACCCAATTTTCTTTTCACCTTGTGCAGTTAGACGCGCCATCCTTAGGACAAAGCCAAGAAAGGCCCCGGGGGCGGACAAGATCACCAACACCGCGCTGCGCCACCTGCCGTACAGAACGGTAGCGGCGCTAGCGCGCTTGTACACAGGGATACTGCGCACCGGGGTTTTCCCGGCTGCGTGGAAGGAGGGGCGCGTCATCATGCTGCCCAAACCTCACAAGGACGTCCTGAAGCCGGAAAGCTACCGGCCCATCACACTACTCTCCTGCATCTCCAAGGTGTTTGAACAGCTCCTGCTGCGACACCTTCAAAAACATGTGGGCCCACGCCCCGAGCAGTTTGGGTTTCGCTCGGAGCACTCAACGACGCTCCAGCTGTCGAGGGTACTGCACCTGCTCACGGCGGCGCTGAACAAGAAGGAGCGAGCAGTTGCAGTATTCCTCGACATGGAAAAAGCATTTGACCGAGTATGGCATGCCGGTCTGCTCTACAAACTGTCGAAGACAGACGCGCCTCGTCGCTTGATACAGGTGGTCTCCTCCTTCCTCTCGGACAGGACCTTCAGGGTGGTGGTAGACGGCGCGATATCGAGCGCCCGTCACATCGCAGCTGGAGTGCCGCAGGGCAGCTGTGTCTCCCCGTGGTGCTACTCCTGCTTCACCGACGACATCCCCACCACTACAGACACCACGCTCGCGCTGTACTCGGCGAGGCCAAGTACCTGGGAGTCACCATCGACAGTCGGCTCTCCATGGCGCCACACGTCCGTACGATCATCGCAAAAAGCAGGAGTGCCCGCTACCTGCTTCACCCAGTGCTCTCGTCCCGCCTCCCGCTGCGTGCCAAGCTGGGCGTGTACAAAACGTACATCCGCCCCCTGCTCACGTACGCTACCCCAGCTTGGCTCGCCCTCACGAGCGAGAAAAGCAAGAAGGCCCTTGAAACACAGCAGAACATCACACTCCGCAAGATTGTCGCCGCCCCTCGCTACGTGAGGAACACAGTAATTCAGCGGGACCTCAAGATCGAGAGCCTGGAGGACTTCAGCCGGCGCCTCGCGTCCAACATGTTTGCGCGCGCCGACGTCTCTGCCTGGCCGCACATTAAGGAGATTGCGCCATGGCACACGCGCCCGCCTGACGCGGGGCGCCCCCCGCGCCTACCCAGGCGCCTACCACGCGACCTAGTGACGGACGTGTGACGTCACCCACCGGACTTGACCTCCGAGTATGTCGCTTCACCTACACGCGACATACTCGTACAAAAAGACTCCACAACACTAACAGTACACACACACCGGTGCAACGTCGCGTTCTAAGTTAACATAGGCGCGGCGCGCACCCCCCACCTCATACCCACACGACTCCACAACATTATGACTCACGCGATGGATAGCGGCGCGGGCACGCCATCTACTCGCATACATGAGCGGTGTTACACAACACAATACCGCTCACACATACATTCATGGCCCCTTAGCCCGGAGCGCATCGGCTAGCTTCGATAACGCTGTGGGCGGGGGCCCCCTGCCCGGTAGGGGCAGCCCCAGCCGCCTCTGGCTGGTCATCATCCGCCGGGCTTCACCCGGGGCACCGGGAGTTCCACCTGGCGGTGACAGACCGCCGAGGCGGCGTGAAGATACGGTTAACACCGTGGCGCCCCTACCGACACAAAATGACACTAACTCACAGGCGAGCGGCGCAAGCGCGCTCGCCATTGGCCGAGGCCTACATGGCCGCTCCACGGACGGTGCCCGTATGTTTACGGGCACAATTAGATGCTGCGGGACAAAGGGCGCTGCCCATACCCCGCCAGCCGCAGCCCACTACTGGGCAGCAGCGAGTTCTCCGAACGACAGATCAGAAGTTGTCTAGTAGCAGACACGGTACGAAGGTGCTCTGAACTGTCAGGTAACGTTGAGTTTATTATTACTTTATATTGTTACTATGCTTGTTGCTATGTTGATGTGATAATTTGTTACTTATTTACTGAACCGTTATATAAATTGTATATTTGCTGTATTGCTTCCTATTTTTTCATGCTATTATGTATTATGGTGTAATATAACAATGTACTTCCTTATGTAAAATATATCGGTTTGATTTATTTAACTATTTCTTTCGTATTATTTCCACAAAATCTCCCACATACAATAGAGAACCCCCGGGCATTCTATTATAATTCCGTTACATAGAACCTCGCTTAATACAAGTTTTTATGTAACTATCCCAATTTGTCCCACTACGGTGCAAATGCTCCTTTTTTGTATAACAATATTTCTTTGCATTTGTCCATATTATTTGGCCATACATCCAACAACATTCAAAAACCACGAACAAAAATCCATCCTACATTTCCGCAAACGTCTCCGGCTTAAAAAGCGCTTTCCAACTTTAAACCAGTGTATAATGCAGCCGCTTAAAGCAAGAAATCAAAGTATAAAGTATATGCGGACTAAGATCAAGTGCAGTATAAAATACAGTACAAGTTTTACCGTGTGAGTGCACCAAGGCACAAGTTTGGGTTTCGTTGTTATTTGGTAGTGTACCAGTTTGGGAAAAGTTGATTTGAGATTAGAGAAACGAAGTTATTTTGAATGTCCAAAAATACTCCCGACAGTTTTAACAACAAAGGTTGTGGTTGTGTCTCCCTTGGCCACGACTTACACGCTCATGCAGCACGTTTTATGATAGCGCTGGCTACTAAAACAAATAAAAAAAATTGTTTAGAACGTGTTTTGAGGAACCATGACGCGGTTGACGATGCGACAGACGATTTCCGACGGCGACGACGACGATTTCCTGTTTTCGTATTCTTTTGCTGAAAACAGGGTAATGAGCAATTTTGCGCGAGAACTAAATGTAACCTTTAAAATATTTAATAAAAGGTTTTATTAATTTAAATAATTACACTACTAAAATACAAACTACAACTCCAAAAAATTATAAAAATATGTAGACAACAGAACGGTTACGGGGCGTCAAAACATTCGTCCACATCGTTGTCAATAGGAAAAGTGCCCAGAAGGCTGGCAGCATTGCCACGTTGGATGGCAATTTGCAATAGCTTACAGTACGCCGCGTGGCCCCAAACTAAGAGTGGGAGCACCCTGCGAACGCAGTACTCCAATGTACGTGGCAGGTTGCAGCATAGCGTGAAGTTGCGTGTTCTTTGACAAAAATTGCCTTAAAAATGGTGTACCTTCCTCTAATTTTAAAAGTCTACGCCTCAATGGGTCAGTCAAATGTCAAAGTTCACAAGCAGCAATTTAATAACTAATTACTTTAATTAGGTTTCACCGCCAAACTACACATAAATAATTAATTATTTTGTTCACTCGGTCATGTAATTATGTATTTAATAACAGCAGGGACTAGCATTATTAATAATTATTCATAATAATTAACGAATTAAATTTCCGCCTGAATTAATGTTCATTTAATGATAGCGTTTGCTTTTTGGGTTGTTGTAGTTTACTTAGTGTTTTAATTGATTAATTGTGGTGGTGGTGTAAAGCTTTGATGAATTAGTGCATCCTTAGCAATCCCATTCGTTCCACCTGCTTAAAATCTCCCACCTGGACATGAGTTGTCATGGCTGACCTGGAAGTCTTTAAATAGACTCCGGACCCAGGTTGGCCGCAGCAAGGAAAACCTGCTCAGGTGGAGATTCCTTAATGACTCTTACCTAGAGTGTAAATGTGGTGCTGTTCCACAAACGGTGGGGCCCTTATTATTGTGTCTTGCGTGTCCTGTTGTTTGTTCACTACAGGAACTGATGGCAAGCGCCAAACTAGTTGCTCAGGTCTGGGCCGACTCACTTTATATTGCCATCGACACGCTAAGAAGAAGAATTGTGGCTAGTCTAGTGGTCGGCATGACTGCTGAACATGAAGTCCTGGGTTTGATTCCCGGGTCGGGCAAAGTGTCAATGAGTTTTTCCATCAGGAATTTCTCAGTAGCAGCCATGGAGCCCGGGTTGCGCCCGGTTGACGGCAATAGGCTCGCCCCCATTACATGAAACTTAAACATAACTGGCGAAATCATGATCTGCCTAGCCTTTTCCCAAATATGTTGGGGTCTACGATTGTGTTTTTTTTGAAGAAAATATGACACTGTTCACTGGATTACAACTGCACGCCTAATTCTGCCTATCCTATTTCCAACTATGTTGGGGTTGACTTCACCAGTCTAACCGACTGCAGCTGAATGACATTATGTTTTATGTTACGTGGAGCGACTGCCTATCTGACCTCCACAACCCAGTTCGTACTGGGTGATACGATACCACTTGATAAGGCTGGTTGTCAGACTTTCAGGCATAACTGGCGAAATGTGGGTGTACTATATTAGGTACACCCCTGCTTAACCCTTAGGGGAATACAGGCGTGATGTTATGTGGTTTTAAAATAATAGGGTATTTTTATTATAGCCTTTTTAGCTGCCGCCAATAAATTGTAATGTTGAATTATCATGACAAATAATGCAAAAAGGAAACTTATTGTGGTATGGAAGGAATTTCTGATTATTTCAGGACATGAACATTACAACAAATACGTTATATTTATTAGGACTAGGTAAGTGAAATTTTGCAATAAAAATCACTGACCCAAATAGAAACTACCGATCTAGAAACAGTCCGGTCTAACACCCGTCCACCTCGGACGCGTAACAAAACAAAACTTTTTAAGAAGAGTTACGCTAGTAGTTCATGCGACGCTCTAGCATAAATAGAGGCGCAACTATAATAGACAGTTTTTCTTATAAAAAGAACAGGTTTATCGTCCTGTTCATGTCCTCAGGTGACGAGACTTGCAATAGACGTGCGAATTAGGACACTTTTTCCCTTGTTTTGCACGTCTTTTGTTTAGTTGTCGAAATGGGAAAGTTACGAGACGGGACGTAGCCAATAGTGGGCGACAACCGCGTACGTCATACGACAAGCGCGTGCGTCACTTGTTTTCGCTGCTTGAGAACCGTTATGTCTTGAACCTTTTTTAGTAGCTACCGCAGTAGTTCATGTGACGTTCAATCATATATAGAGGCGTAAATACCGATAACCGACAGTGTCACTTAAGAAAAGAGTAGGTTCTTCGTCCCGTTAATATCCTCAGGTGACGAGACTTGCAATAGCGGTGCGTCAAGCGACAAGGACGTCCGTCATTTGTTTTCTCCACATGAGTACCATCGTGTCTCGAAACTGTTTAACTAGCTACCCTAGCAGGTCATGAGACGTTCTGGCATAAATGGAGGCGCAAATATCGATAACTCTCAATTTAAATATGCTATCTAGCCATATTTTGTACCATAATATGCTTTTAACCAGCCATTATCTGCCTAGCTTTTTCCCAACTATGTTGGGGTCGACTTTCAGTCTAACCGGATATAGCTGAAAACCAGTCTCACCAGTCAATCTGAGCTCCACAATCCAGATAAAACAGGGTAATATGACACCTCTTGTTAAGACTGGTTGTCAGACTTCCGGGCTTCACTTATTTTCCGGGGAAACTCAGTATTTAGTGGATGACTAATGGAAAGATATCAGCAACGCTAGCTAGTTAAGGTTCCGTAGTCCTGACAAGGAACCCTTATAGTTTCGTTATTTCCGTTTGTCGGTCTGTCCATCTGTCCGAGGTTTTGCTAAGAGACTGTTAGTACTAGAAAGCTGTAATTTTGTAAGGGTGTTTATATGAATTACGCTGACAAAGTGTTAAAATAAAATTTTGGAAAATAATTTTTTAGGGTAGCTCCCCTGCATGTGAAGTGGGGATGAATTTTTTTTTTTCGTCTAGGGTTATCGTGTGGGGTATCGTTAAATAGGTATTTTAAAACGACTTAGGGTTTGCTAAAACTAGTTTTTGATTTTATGCTCCATTTACGTAATATTAAACTTTAAAGTGCATTTTTTTGTTTCAGTAGGGTTCCACGAAAAATCTGTAAAAATGATATTGCATTTCATGAACTTTAGAAGAAAAAATATAGCGGTTAAGATAACTTTATTAGTTTAGCATAGTCGTTAAACTTGGGTGTTTGATAATTTTGTACCCAATACAAAATCGTTCTATATTGTGATAACGGCACCCGCAAAACTAGCGGATGAAACAAATAAAAACGTAGGAAGTGTTAATAGTTTGTAGAACAACGTTATTTTGCTAGATAATTATACTCATGTTTTGTTGGTTGTCGTTCCCGGGATACGTGAAACGGATACGGAAATAAGTCGTGTGGTTTTTATTTTTAGTTCATGCAGTTTTTCAGTGTAACTTTGGCCTTAACATTTCAACTTTTAGTTAGTGGCGTCCAATTCTCTGAGTTTTTATTTTGTTTATTCATGTAGGTAAAGGGATATTTTAGAATTGGAAGAAGTTGTATGTATTTTATCAGTTAAAACCGTGTCTAAAAAGGTCATTTCTCGTTTCAGCACGATGTATATGATAAGGATAGGCCTGTTGTCGACGGACTTCTCCAAGTCCATCGTCAGCAGGCTATTTTTGGCGCGCCCAGATTGCGCCCAGTGCGCAGGTAGGCAGAGGTACCCTTATCCTGCGCCAACTCAAAATAGCCTTCGTAAAGCACGTCCAGCTTATCTCACCACTTCTTAAACTGTTAGACAGAGACAGAGTTGTATCTACATAATAGAACACTCACATTTCACAAGTTATGTTTAAGTTCCGTGTAAAAAAGGTGAGCCCATTACCATTAACGGGGATTAATAAAAAAAAAACTAATTACACTTTTCCTGAACCAGGAATCAAACACAGGACTTTGTGCTCAGCAGCTTGCTTATTGACGATAGAAAATTTCATCAGAAACACGGCTTGTTAAATTATAAAATTTTACTCGAGATTAAATAACATAAAGCAAAAATCTAAGTACTTGGAAGCTCTGATAATCAAAAGTATTTTTAAAGCTTTTCCGAACGAAAAAAGTATTAAATCCCGTGCTTCCTTCGATAAAATGAACGAAGAATATTCTTCAATAACATTGAGATGGGGAAGTATTTTTACCATTATTATGGGTAGTGTCTTGGTAATTTATTTTGGCTTAGAGCGAATGCAGAAGTATTTGCACTATGGTTTTGCTTTTTTATGCTGAGCATGTGGTCCTGGGTTCGATTCCCATGTCGAGCAAAGTGTTATTGGGTTTTTCCATCCGAAATTTCTCAATAGCAGCCACGGAGTCTGGATCTGTGCCCGGTTGATGGCAATAAGGTCGCACCCTATTACATGGGACTTAAAATAACTGATGAAATGTGGGTGTACTATTGGGTACACCTGTGCCTCAGGGTTACCAACTTAGGGGTTTTCCCCCCAAATTTAGGGGTAATTATGAGGGATGTGATTTTTTTTAGGGGCCTTCTATTTTTAGGGGTACATTTAGTGCTGGGCTAAACTGCAATGCCTGCCAGGGCTGCGAGTTGTTCGAAAGAGTTACCGCGGCCCTGGAACACAAACGGCAAAGAAGGTACATGGATGGCTTTTAGTCAGTAAAATTTCCCATGCAAAAAAAAAACAAAAAAGGGGGATTTTCAAGTAATTGTGGGAATTTTGACTTAGCTTGAGGGGTACATATTTTTGGGAGTTGGTAACCCTGCTCTGCCTAACCCTTTGGGAATAGATTACAGGCATGATGTTATGTTATGTGATAAAAGTACCCCATGGTCAAACCCAGGTCAGGGTTTTTCTTTTTGCCAATTGCATCGGAATCCGTTCAGCCGTGAAAAGGTAACAGAACTAAACACAGACAAAGTTACTTTCTTTTTAATATAATAATATATTTATTCAAATTTAGAATTGGCACGAAAAATACAAGTTAAATCTTAAAAATAATGTTGGTATAACAGAGTTCGATGCCTGTACTAGGTTAAACCTGTATCACAGGCGGCATGTTTCTAATAAATATTATTTGGACAATGGATTTCTTAACAATATAAAACATAATAGTGAAATAAGTTAGTGTGGGTTAATATATTATGATATACCTAATGTACTTAAACGCTATTATAAGATATACGAACAACAAATAATAATTAGGGTCACACATGTAAATAAATCTAAGGAAAACAGTTTGTAGCACTTATTTGCTAATACTAATATGATTGTCAGCAGTATTAAACAAGTAAACATTGCGAATAACACCGTCGAGGTAATATTAACATTTATACCGAAAACAAATAATAAATAATTAACTAATGTTATATTTAAATTAATAAAAGTTAACTTTCCGAAAACCCACGTTGTTAAATGGTGGTGTGAACAAAAATAATAAATAAATGTTATAATTAAAATTACAATCATTCTAAATTGATTAATATACGAATAGTATTCGAGTCTATACTATTCGAATATTTTAAATTGACGTGAAAATGTGCGGTTCGGTGCAATAGAAAAATATTTTTTTTTTTCGTAAGTTTCTACTTCCACATACTATATGATATTTTTTTAAGCAGAATCTTTCGTTTGTACATTATGGAAACACTGGATCTTTGTTGAAAAAATATTGCAGAAAAAATCAGTATATTATCCACAACACTAGTATTAAAGTGGAACAGCAGTTTCAACCCCAAGCGTGCGAAAGGATTGGTTCCTAAATTATTTACTGTAAGAAGACATTCAAACTTTATTGTCGCGTGGGATTAGATACGAAACTAGCTAACGGTAGTGATGTTACTTACTTACTAACTAGGATTATTTAGTCACGGTAATGTTGGTACAAAGTGAAATTATTCAAACGTAATTCATATTAATTCATATATATGTGAATGTAATTTAATTAATGTAATGTAATGAATGCAATGTAAAGTAATGAATGCAATGTAATGTAATGAATGCAATGTAATGTAATGAATGCAATGTAATGTAATGAATGCAATGTAATTAAATTAATTTAATGTAATGAAATGGATGTAATGTAACGAAATGGAAATAATGCAATTTAATTAAACGTGTGTAATGTAATGGAATTAATGTAATTTAATTAATTAAATGAATGTAATAATATTAAGTTAACGAATCTTATGTAATAAAATTAATGTTTTATGATGAAATGAATGTGATGTACTAAAAATGAATGTAATGATATTAAAATATTATGATGATATTAATTAATGTTATTATTGTAATGTATTTTTAATACTATAATGTAAATGTGTTTTGTTATAAATAAAAATAAATCATGATTCCCTATTCTACAATAAATACACATAACATATTTTGTGTGCATTTATGGTAGAATATTGAATATGCATACATTTTATTCTATCTTTATCTAGATAAACGGAATTTAGTATGGATTTTGTACGTCGATATGTCTAATGACGTCATGAAAGACGACTCTCTGTCTAATCAGCAGTTTCAAATGAAAACTTAGTATTTTTTATAAATATTTAAAAAATAATTTCACTTTGCTATTTCTGACATTAATACGCTTCATTTAGAGTGATAAAAAAAATCATTGGAGGTTTCTTTTTTATTTACTTTTTTATTTTATATTTTATTTATTATCTTACAACTGATTTGTTATTCCAGAAGTAGAAAGCACAAGATATGACGTATGTGCTCAATCCTCAAGTTAGCTAAGATCTCCATTACATGGAATCATGTCGGTGTAGTATAAAATACATCTACCTACTTACACCCTTACAAGGAGACAGGTATGCTTATTTTGTGATTTTCATAACAATACTGGTATTATTTCCAGTTTAGTTTTGAACTAACTTTTATAAAAGCAAAATACGCTTAAATAAATATTTATGATTTCATTAGTTAGTTCAAAACTATTTGAAATGAAACTGTTAATAATACACTACGTCCAGAAATTCTAGGAAAGTTCACATTATCGTAATTTCTGATCGGATATTTCACACAAATATCCGCAACAAAGCACATCACTACGCCAAAAGTTAGGCGGAATAAAATTAAATGGCCGCTGTCAAGGGAACTGTTTTGTCTCCACAACGACATGCCCGCTGTCCCACATTGTGTCCTCATATGTTACCCCTCGAATGACTTGCAACTGCAACTTTAGACAAGTTGTAGTAACTCAAACAGGCAGATTTATTTTGTAATAAGCTGGATTTATTTGCAAAAACAAAGAGGATGGAACATTCAAGAATCACTCCATTTTTTAATGATAAACATATCTACACGATGGCTTAAGTGGTCACCAACGTTTTTGAATATCTGCAACAAAAGAAATAAAACTCATATACCAGAAGCCAAACCGCTCAAATAAGCATACAGTACCGCTGCTTTGGAAAAAATAGAAGATACTTCCCCTAACGAAATTCTTCACAAAATGCTTTACTGATACATTTCATTCCATACAGACATTACACAATTCCTTTTGGTAACGAAAATACACTCTAAAACCAGACCACTATTTACTCCAAATACAGCACCGTTTGAACCACAGAACTACTTATTTAACTGCTAAAACATCAATGTGGTGTAGTATGGTTGCGAGCTGTATTATGTATACACTTTTAGTCTCAGAGTCAGAATCAGAGTCTGGTCTCTGATTCAAAAGTGATTTTCACGTTGAATTTTGAGATAAACAACTTTAAGACCTATTTCAACAGCATACGTTCCAAATACAATGATCGGAGCAACATAAAATTGCAATCAATGCAGTAGGAGATATGCTATTTGGAAGTTGCTACGTAAGCGATAATTACCGCTACCGGCCAAATCCAGTTACCAGGTTAGATTGGTATTCATCATGACGAGTCAATCATTAGGTAACTCTGACTAGGTGCCGTAATGATCTCGTAGTAGCCCCAACAGCATCGGAACAGGGTCCGAACTACCGGTAGTCAGGGCTCTTAAGAGAGGAACATCCTAACAATGCGCACCGTGTCCAGAAGTGCTTTCTGAATCAAACGCTTGATTCAGCTGCCATGCGACAGCTTCCTCAGATGTTGGTCAAGGATATTGGTTATTAAGCCGTTGGCCGACACGACTATCGACATAACGACTGCTGTACTCACGTCGCAAATGTCAATAACCTCGCGAGCCAAATCCAGATACTTGAACTGCTTATCTTTCTGTACTTTCACGAGGTTCTTCTCAAATGGGACCTCGAAATCAACAATCATTGCGTAACTCTCTAATCGATCTATCACCACAATGTCAGGCTTACTAGCAACAATAGTCCTGTCAGTGACTATATGTCGACCGCAATACGACGTGATATTGCCATCATCGAGAACTGGGCCGGGTGCATACTTATAGTACGGCACTTCTGATTCCACAAGGTTGTACTTCAAAGCAAGTTGCTGGTGCATAATCCTGGTAACGGGTAAGGTTTGGTTGGAACTGCGACAAACAATGCTACGTCGAAGTTAGTCGCAGTGTAATTGTTATGTTTGGGTTAGTAAATAGTACACGGTAAACCGGTAAACTGGTTTAGCTCGTAATATACATATACCTAAATATTACTGCTCTTGACTGTACGGGATAATAATAGAAATTGCAACTCGGAAACATACACAACAGAGCATTGAAACTAGATCTGTTACCAACATTTTATATTGGTCGCACAATAATTGGGAATTCAAGTTAACATGCATGGAGTTAATTGGATCAACTTATGTAATGCGTACTTATACAAATACGTGTCTGTGATTTTGCGTTAATTTTAGATTTTTAGATAGCGGAGATGAGAATGTTGAGGTGGATGTGTGGTGTGACAAGAATGGATATAGTAAGGAATGAGTGTATTATATGAAGTTTTAAAGTTGCGCCAGTTACAGAAAAGTTGAAAGGGAATCGACTGTCTTGGTATGGTCATGTGATGAAGAGCGATGAATCAAATTTTCAATTTATTGGAAATCGTTGCCAAAACTGGTATACCAATGGGCGATAATACTAACGACGTTAAAGCGGGATCAACTTTTTTTTATTGAAAACATAGAACATGATTTCATGTTTTTATTTAATGCTTTCATTGGTAATCAATTCCACAAAGTAGTCAAAATAATGTGTTTTGACTACTTTGTGGAATTGATTACTTTTTCATCGAAAATAATGCAAATTTTATTAATTTCATTCCTCATTTAATTTTGTCTACGAGAAAACCGTTAAAATGAATCAACGTTGTATTTTTATGTAGAAAATTGGCAAAATTAAATTTTAAATTACCTACGGCCTACGGTTAATTTTCCAGTATAATAAAAACGTAAAAAGTACAGTAAAATTACTTTTTTCGAAGAATAGTTACATTTTGGTGAGCCTAAAGCATTTTTTTTTTTTCTTTATAAATATCGCTGGACAATATTTATATACACAGCGCCATCTAGTGCCACACTAATGCCACGTCATATTGTTACCCAGTAAGTGGTTTGTAGAGATCACACACTGCATAAAAACTTGGTATTCAGCTGCATCCGGTTGGACTGCAAGCCGACCCATTCATAGTTTGGGAAGAGGCATTCATTAAAAGACATATTATTATTCAGCTGTATCCAGTTAGACTGGAAGCCGACCCCAACTTAGTTGGGGAAGGTAGGCGGATTAATATTCTTCTGCGCAGCTTAATACGTATATCATCAGCTAGAATTAACATAAATATCTAGCTATCATATAAGAGACTACGCCCATTAGATCGTGCCGCTACCGTCGCGTGCCATGTGTACGGAGCGTCAACAATAGGCATGACGACAGTATCAAAAAATTGCAAATCTATTTAGTCCGTCAGTTAGAGTATTGGAAATGGACGTGTATTTTTTGTTTTTTTGTAAATCAATGAATATTGACAAAGATAAAACGCATCAAAACTCGGGAGTGAGGTTCGTGATGTCAGAACTAGCTAAAACTTATACCAAGGCGTGACGTATTGAGAAATTTAAAAGCGTCGTATCTTCGTCAATTTTTGTTTACGTAACAAAAGAAAAAGCACGGGTCAAATATTTTTTTTTTAATCTAACTGACGGACTAATTAATTTTTTTTTGTCGTCTCGCCTGAATATTTTGTCGGCGACGGTGTTGGCCGGTAACGGAGCGAACTAGTGAGCATCGTCTCATACTTTTCAATACAAATAATATTATTTTGCTTGATATGTTTATAGCAGGGTCATGGTATGTTACGATGTAGTGGGCAGAATGCTTTAATGTGTAGCTAGTGACATACTGCCGCCAAGCGCCTGCCAAGCGTGGAGTTTACGGCAAATTCCTCCCATCATGGGTGAGGCTTATGTCCAGCAGTGGACGTTATGGGCTGTTGTAGTTGTAGTAGTGACATACTGTGATTGTACAGACGTCAGCACATCAAACTACCCGAAACTGTCAAATTCTCCCAATCAACTTTGAACCTAATGCTTTAGCGATGGAGTTAAAAATCTATTAAAAAAATTGACAGATTGTAGTACCTTGATGTTCTGTCTGAACCCTGTTAAATTTGCCTTCTGAATAAAATTAAATAAACAAATTCGAAACAATCGTTAAATTTTTTGATATTTAGGTAATTTAATATTCTACCTATTGTATGAAAATTCTAGACCCAGCTCATACTCTGACATGTTTTATTCAAGAGCTGCGACAGTTAGACAGAGTTACATGAGCTGGACATAATATTCATGTAAATTGGATATTTTACGGAAGATTTATACAGCTTGTTAAAATTTTCACAAAATTATTTCAACGCAAAATTGGACGAAACACAAAAATTGGTGTTTTATCTTGTTAATATATGTCCATCTATATCAATATCTTGTTAACTGTTCAATGTTACCTTTGGACATTGACTCGGCGCTCGGCCTAGCTCACGCGCGGCCTAGTTTAAAGAATGATTTGGTTGCATCTTACACGCATAGGACACATAGAATTTGTATAATAGTGTGTGTAAAGATAAAGTAGTATATAAGAAGAACATTTTGTAATTATATATAAAATTATATATAAAATATAGATTTGAATTTTATATTCTTGTCTCATAACCCCTCACTGTGGACAAGACACTTTTAGGCATCTCTGATCAGTCTCGTTAGTCTGCGGGACTAGCAGTGATTGTACCCTTCCCGAACCTGGTATTCCTGTCTACTATCCGTCTGTTACCTTATGTTACATGGTGCAGACATCCTGAACTTATTAATATATTTATTTATCACACACTAGATATCTTAAGGGTTTGACGACCCGAATGGCACAGCGGTAGTGAGGCTGCCTTACGTTCTTAGGGTCCCGGGTTCGAATCCCAGTTGGAGCAAATGTTTGTGTGATAAGCATGGACATTTGTTTCCGAGTCATGGATGTTTATATTTATAATATGTATGTATTTACAAACAAAAAGTATCTATGTAGTATATCAACTATATGGTGTCCACGACACAAGCCTCGTTGCTTAGTGTGGCACTGGATGGCGCTGTGTGTTAATGTCCAGTGATATTTATTTATTTTATTTTATTTTTAAGGTAGGTTAGGGCTGTAAGGCTTATACGGCTTAGGGTCTTAGGGACTGTTAGGCTTGTAGGTCTTTGTAGGTTCCTTTAACTTATTATATATTTTCATGTACCTACCGTCATACCCTTGACAGTATTGTGGCCTTACGAGACGGATGTACAATAACCGTCAGATAGGCAGTCGCTCTATGTAAAATACTGATATTCAGCTGCACCCGGTTAGACTGGAAGCCGATCTCAACATAGTTTGGGAAAAGGCTAGGCAGATGATGAGACATCGATAACTAGAGACCGGATTATATGTAAATGTATACTTGGATATGCTTTTGCATATTGTGGTGTTTTTTGGAGATAATGCATATTTTAGCTATAATCGGGACATCTTGCATACTTGGTCATGTTTTCTTTAATTGTATCTGCTCCTAACTGGAAAAATGCAAAAAAAGCACCTAAATTAAAATAGTGCCCATTGAAATAGATCGGTTGGTTTCCAGTTATAAAAATATTTTAATTTAATAGAAGGCTCAATCGCACTACAAATAATTAGGAACCGAATTCGGTTTTCAAAAATCTAGTCGAAAATGCAGTACGAAAAAAAAAAAAAAAATAATTGCAGGTAATTAATTCAATTTTATGTTGCTTTTGTTGCATATTTTGAGCATTTATGGTGCATATTTGCATTCATATTTCGTCGATTTTATGTTGCATATAATCCGGTCTCTATCGATAACCATTAAGTTTGCGGAGTAATGCTAGATAATTAAAGGTCTATGGGCATTTTTCTAGAAGCTCTGTAGGCTTATTCACGTAACTAAAAAAGTGCTGTTGCAGTGCAGTTGCAGTTAAGTTTCGATCAAAACAACGCTTTTCGTATTCTCTACCGCTGTCAGACACGCTCGCGTCAAGTTCGCGTCACGCGAGCGTAATAACGGTATTCTACTGTTGCGCGTCTATGGTGCGTGCTTCGGCATGCAACATGATCGGTATTCTACTAAGTAAGAAAAAGCACTAATATCTGTGCTAATCGATTCTATTCGATTATTTAGTGAGTAATATTTTTTCTCGCATATGGCCACACCATAAGTAAGTTTGGTACAGTTTGGTTGTCGTACAATTGACGTGCAGTTCACGCGCAGCTTACGCGCAGTTCTAAGATTACGAGAATACCCTTTATCACTCGAACTTGAACTTAACTGCAACTGCACTACAACTTCATCGGCGCGTCATAAAATTACGTGAATTAGCCCTCTGGGCGTAAGACCAAATGAATTGAAGACCCGATCAGATTAGACCAGTCTAAGTATCACAAAAAAATCCAATACTGAATTACAAAAACAAAACAATACAAAGCAGACAGCAAACGGGAATCGTTCATAGAAAAAAAAAATAACTCAACACTTCAGAAACACGATTTGAAAACAATCGCAGAACTACGCAAAGAAATTAAAAAAAGAAACATGTATATTATACACATAATTAAATGAAGAAGTCACCGCAAATTCACAAAGCATACTTAATGAGTTCTGGGAGGCTGGTCGTTTTTAATTAACATTTTGTTTTCAAGATCTCTGGAATCACGAAGTTAGGGTGTGGTCCTATAGACATCGGGTAGCTTTTACTCAAATTTTCTGGGCATTTTCATCAAAAGGACAAATATTTTATTATACATTATATATATATATATATATATATATATATATTTTTTTTTTTCTTTTTTTTGAACTCAAGATTTAACAGAAGATTACATCATTCATGTGTTAACTTGATCTACAAGGAACGCACACTGTCACGTACGGGATATCTTCCCTGATATTCAATTATTGTGAGTTCCCGATATTTCGACACTGTTGCAAGCGACATGATCGCGGATGACTGAAGGTGTTAGGTGCAGACAAATAGGTTCTCTTTCTTAGTCTTCTAGTCCGCACCACTGAAACTCGAGACAAAGTACGGCAAAACATACTCACTCGGAATATCAATAACGCCAACAATAATTGAAAATCACGGATATATAAATATCCCGTAAGTAACAGTTTAAGTTAAGTTATAAGCCGTAAAAGCTTAAAACAGTGATTACAAGGAACGTCAAACCACAAGCTAATGGCGTTGCCAATGTAAACTGGTTACCTCAGACGTGTGTTTGACTGATACAAAGAATAACCTTCAATTTAGCTAAAACAAACCCGTAAAAAATAGGAATTCTCATAAAGTACTTGTTTATTTTTAGAACCTGCTGAAGCAAGACTAATAAAAGAAAAAATAACATAGAATTTTCAAAAACCTAACTTGTATTGAATAAAAATAACAGCTCTCCTGAGAACAAAAACTAAAGAAAGAAATAAAATGACATTGAATTTCTCTCGCTCTCACTGGGACTCGTGCTACAAGAAAAAAGAAAGTCAACTGAAAACGATACTTACATCAATATGATTGACTGACTAACGTAATAAAATATCGAACATTCACCGCTTGGCTACACGCATTTTGCGATAACGACTGTGGACAAAAACAAATGAAATAAATTGCTTAGAGCGTGCCACAATCGCCGCGATCCGTATAGTGGAGCAATGGTCCTCACACGAACGAAACAAGCGTTGAACGCGCGTTTGGGTCTACGCAAGTTCAGGCACAAGTGACATCGCCTGTGTACGTGGCGTCATTGTTAGTGCGTATTCGTACCCAGATAACGCAAGTATCACGATCCGTATGAAAACTAAGCGTGTCACTTTTTAAAAAATGTACACTGTCGTTGACGTTGGGCGCCAATGCTGCTACGATCTAGTGTCGCCTCTGGAATTCTATGTTCATACATCTGCTTTCAATCTTTCCTGTTCTGGTAATTATCTTATCTTCGTTTGAAATCAAATTAACTCTAACACATTTACACACAGCTTATGAAAAAAAAAAAAATGCCTCTTAAAATCTCTCGCCCGTATGTCAGGACCAGCTCATTGGTTAAGAAAATTTATTCCGTAACAAATACACTGGAACCCGTGACACTGTGGATCCTGTTAACTGTACTTAATGCCTGGCCATTTGGTCCATTAATCTGGCCCTTTATGGCCCTTTTTGTAGGACATTCGTTATCCCTCCTTCGACTGTTGAAGTCGGTTTTGAATAAGAAAATTAAGCGGAGCTAAGGACCAAGTTTTATTTTTATGTTGTGTTCTAAAATGTAATGGGTATGAATTTTAAAATGTACTAAAGAAGTTGCCGGTTAGCGGTCGTGATAGTGTTTTCATTTATGTTTTCTGGTCCTTAGAGGTCGGACTGTGGAGTGTCGTGGTTAAATAATAACAGCTACACGGGTCAATCTTCAAGGTTAAGCAGCGCCCCGGCTGTCATTTCTAGAACTTTGACCGTCGTTACAAGCAGTGAAAGAAAGCCTCGAAAGTCTATCAAACATTTTTCCAAGTATCATATTACTCAGTACCAACTGGTTTGTGGAGGTTAGATAGGCAGTTGCTCCACGTAGCATAAAACATAATTTCATTCAGCTGCATTCGGTTAGACTGGTGAAATCAACCCCAACATAGTTGGAAATAGGATAGGCAGAATTAAGCGTGCAGTTGTAATCCAGTGAACATCTCATATTTTCTTCAAGAAAAACACAATCGTAGGCTTTCATAAAGAGTAGGAAATATCGCGATTTTTATTTTTCTAGAGGAATTAAGAGTCGTGCAATAACAATGAAAACATATTCCAAACATAATACAAGTATTATCATTATGAACGTGACAGAAACAGTAATCGTGCGTTTGAGATTAATTATATAAATTAACATTTCGCGTTTCAACTACACGAGAAGAATTTTAATGGTCATTCCTTGTTTAGATAAAATCATAATGAAAAAATGGTATATTTTTAACCGACTATGTACCGGTATTCAGAGTAGTAGAGACCTAAGACAATTTCGTATGCTCGTATTCATTAAGAGATAATAATTAAAGAACTATGTTACATCAAAGAAGCTTAAAGCAAACCACATACAAAACAAATTAAGGACTAACCGACTTCCATAAAGAGGAGGTTATCAATTCGTCTGAATGTTTTTTTTTTGTGTATAGCCTTTTTTGTTCGGAAGAAAATTACTTCGCGGTGGTCCCATTTAAATTTGGTGAAGATCTGATGGTGATCTTCGGAGATATGCAATGGAACTTTTCAATTATAGACAGCAAAACGGTCGTGATTTGCTGAAAAAAAATCAGACGAATTGATAACCTCCTCTTTATGGAAGTCGGTTAGTCCTTAATTTGTTTTGTATGTGGTTTGCTTTAAGCTTCTTTGATGTAACATAGTTCTTTAATTATTATCTCTTAATGAATACGAGCATACGAAATTGTCTTAGGTCTCTACTACTCTGAATACCTGAAGACGAGAAACGCGTGTCGAGTATAGGTTCTTGTTGCATGTTGCATATAATAAAAGGTGTAACATAATAAACACAAGACCTGTCGTGTGGTCTCTCAGACCATGACACTGAACCACTTTTGTTTTACAAGTTCATGAAATTCGAAAAAAAAAAGTTAAGTTATAAATATCCAGAAGTCATAGATTAAAAGTTGTTCAGTTTCGTGGTTTCGGACACCAAAGGAGAGGCCTTGCGTTTATTATGTTACACTCTGTATAATCATCATTTATGCGGGCAATGCGTTGCGCAACCAAGACTGGATAAATTTTTTGGCGGAATTGATTATTGAAATTGTGTAACATTTTATTGCCTTGGATTTCCACAAAGAAAATGTCTGATTCCATAACTAATATTCATGGAGGTAATAACAGAATATTTAGTTAAAGAATAAAAAAAACCATCTCAAATATTTATGTCCTCATATTCACTGATATACTTAGTGAGATTAGAACAAGACTTAGCGTGTTTTCCCCGTAATTTTTGTACGAACGTCATATTTCTTAGCCGGAGACAAAGAATAATGTACTAGGAGATAGCCTTTGGACTGTATTTATTTATTTTGTTGCCAGATAACTTTGAAAGGCTTGGACCATATTTTGTTCAGAGTGTAAATAAGTTTTGTTACTTGCCAACGCCAAGCTATAAATTATCTTAATCTTGAAAATTTATCTCAGAAATGGCGTGTGGCCTTTGGTAGAACTCTAGTTTGTTAGTTTAATTTTGGCTGTGAAACTTATTTATTTATTAGTTTTATAAGTTTCAGAGGTCAGATAGGCAGTCGCTTCATGTAAAATACTGCACCCGATTAATGTGGAAGCCTACCCCAACATAGTTTGGGAAAAAACCAAGGCAAAAATGATGGTCAGTTTTATAAGTTTCATACGGTAAGAAATGAGTACATAAGAGGAAATCTGTGCCAGAAAAGTTGTGTGATAATCGGTTGGCTGAGGAGGAATATAGAAAATGTCGCGAGGAAAGTTTTGAGTATGAATGTGGATGGGTATAAGAGTAGAAGAAGACCAAAGAAACGATGTATTAATGATGATGATAAGGCAAGAAAGGACATGCTGCGCCGACTTCAAATAAATTGGGAAAAGAGCAGGAGATTGATGAAGTTTTATCATCATCTGCCTAGCCTTTTCCCAAGTTTTATTGGGGTCGGCTTCCAGTCTAACCGGATGCAGCTGAATACCAGTATTTTACTTGTTTTTTTTTTAAATGCGTTTTTTTCTTTCTTTCATTACATGGAGCGACTGCCTATCTGACCTCCACAACCCAGTTAGTACTGGGTAATACGATACCCCTTGGTAAGACTGGTTGTCAGACTTTTTGGGCCACTGACTGAGAGTGATGAAGTTTTATATGGTTTATAGGTTAAGTTCCAAAAATTTGCCAAATATCGTCGTTTGTGGTAGGTAAACCCAGCACACCCTGGAGAACCAACTCCACTACGCAACTAGCTGATTTTCAAATTTTTTCACCAAAGCTTATATCACTCATCCTAAACACGATAAATAGATAAAGTGGAATGAGGAAAATGGGCGCAAGAAAACATAAACTTTAATAGTTTTCAAAGTACAAAGCGCCCAAAGCGACAATAAAACTATCAACAGAGACTATAAGATAAGCCTTAGTCTTATCCTGATAATAACGATTATACTAAGGCTCTGTTCACGACCGTATCTCCGCAAATCGCGTCGCAGTGAGTCGTGGCAAACTCCAAATACTTTCTATCATTTTTGTCTTCATTGCTGTAGTAATTGCGTGATAATGACATTGTTATCTTTGTTCCTAAAGTGCGCATTGCGCGAATCTTACTTTCATCTGCCTAGCCTTTTCCCAAGTTTTATTGGGGTCGGCTTCCAGTCTAACAGGATGCAGCTGAATACCAGTATTTTACACAGAGCGACTGCCTATCTGACCTCCACAACCCAGTTAGTACCAGGTAATACGATACCCCTTGGTAAGACTAGTTGTCAGACTTTTTGGGCCTCTGACTACCTGTAAAGACTGTCAAAGATCACAAATGACAGCCGGGACCAACTGCTTAACGTGCTTTCCGAGGCACGGAGGAAACTCGGTATGTAATGGGTGGTCGCCCATCCACAGACCAACCTAGGCAAGCACGGCTTAACCTAAAGATCGACCCGAGTGGCTGTTATTATTTAGCCACGAGCTCTTCCTTCTGCGCGAATCTTACTTTACTATTATAAAATGCAAATAATTGTGAAGACGGATGTATGGATGTTTGTTACTATATCACGCGAAAAATACTGAATGGATTTACACGAACTATGGCACACAAATAGTTCATAACCTGGATTAAGACATGGGATTTTTTTTATCTCGGTATTACGATCCAGTGGGAAAATTACCGAACTCCATTCGGGCAAAGCACGGGAATAAGCTATGTATGGTCAACCAAGCTATTTGGTTTACATTTTAACATGCAAATTATATTGTAAAATCCAAATTGTGGAAACCAAATAGCTTGGTCGACCGTACATAGTAAGTATAAATAATACTAAGTTACCATATTGGATGAAGCATAGACGACGTGAAGAACTGCGAATTCAGCAGGGAATTCCATACAAAAAAAATCAGCCAAGAGCGAGTCGGACTCGCGCACCGAGGGTCCCGTACAAACGTTTTAAAGGAAAAACTTAACTTTGCTGTTCGATCCCATGAAATGGATATTGCACCAACCGCAAATAATAAGTTTGTAATACTAAAATCGCTTTTTTTTGTTATTAATCAATGTTAGGAAATAATATTTACGGTTTTCAGATTTTTCCCTTTACATCTGCTGTAAGACATTGCTTCTCGCCAAATTTCGTTTTTCTAAGTCAACGGGAACTACCATATAGGTTTTCGACCCAAAACCTATAGGGTACTTCTGGTTGACCTAGAATTGACAATTTTGGTTAAAAGCAAGGTCTAACAGCACAAGTAAAGGGAAAATTCCAAAAAAAAGGTAAATTTTGGTACTCAGAAGTTTTCGCGAAAATCTTAATTTGCCCAAAAGCGTGTTGACTCAGGACCTTGATTTTTATACACCAAATAGGGACTATAGACTACTATACTAGGTTCACCTGTTCCTGAGAAAATCGGTGGTGACAGACGGACAGACAGACAGACGGACAAGAAAGTAATCTTATAGGGGTTTTATTTTTTCCTTTTGAGGTACGGAACCCTAAAAAGGAGGCTTCATGGAACGCAACTTCATATTTATGATAGTTTTCAACGAAAACTGTTCCCGGTATAAGGCGAACGTTTAGCGCGCAATGATTAGCGCGCAATTACTCGCTATTATTCGCAGTCGCTGAAGTCTTGGTGGATCTGATGAAAGTGCGGTTATTGAGGTAAACTGTTTAGTTGGGGCCACGAAGGAAGCAAATTTTGTTTCAAGTTCTTAAAATTACTTAAAAAAACCTAGCGCCTGCGGATTGAATATCCTGTGAATGACACATCTCATAAATTAGGATAGGCAGGCACTCAATTTAACTGAAAGTCTTTTGGAAATGTTATCCATAATCATTTCTTTTTCTTCATCACGTCGCTGGTATGACAGTGCTTATGTTTGGTAAAGCCCAGTACCATTTACACAGAGTCGTCAGTGGTATCCATTTATACGAGTATCCGTTATTACGAGTATATCAGAAAGCCTTTACATAAGTTTGTGGTTTCACTGTGAAATCCTACAAGAACGTAACATGTATCAATGCAATTGCAATCATATTACACTCATGGCGATGGAATTCATTATAAGGGTGGGTACATCATCCCATCGCCTCTTCACAACTATGTAGGGGTTGGCTTCCAGTCTAACTGGATGAAACTGAATACCAGTATTTTACATGGAGCGACTGCCCAGCTGACCTCCACAACCCAGTTCGTACTGGGTAATACGATACCTCTCGGAAAGACTGGTTGTCAGCCTTTCGGGCTACTGACTACCTGTAATGACTGTCAAATATCTACAAATGATTACTGGGACCAGCGGGTTAACGTACTTTCCAAGACTCGGAGGAAACTCGGTATGTGATGGGCGGTCATCAATCCTCGGAACCACCTAGGCAAGCGCAGGTTAACTTGAAGATCGACCCGAGTGGCAGTAATTATTTAGCCACAAGCTTCTCTTATGGGCTACCGTACAATGTAATAAATATAATTGATTGAATGATGACAAACTTTCTTATCAATTATTCAATAGAGCAGATTTGTTCTTAAAAAAAAATTAAGTTCCTCTGACTCCGTGGCCCCAACACAAAATAACAAAAAACAACTTTGTTATCACACAAAAGAACTTGAAAGCAGTCAATCCTACAGACAGTTACGGCGCGTTAATCCCAAATAATGTCTATAGGAGGAGCCGTTATCAACGAACAAGTGTATAAACAACAAGATTATGGCCACTCAAATTCATGATGTTGTTTTTATAATAATAGCTTTACGCTTGTCTATGTATTTGAAGTGGAAATAATGTTTTTTCTTACTACCCGCTGTTCTTTTCGACGACCCGAATGGCGTAGCGGTAGTGAGGCTGCTTTACGTTCTAAGGGTCTCGGGTTCGAATCCCGGTGGGGGCAAATGTTTGTGTGATGAGCATGGACATTTGTTTCCGAGTCATGGATGTTTATATGTTTAATAAGTATGTATTTACAAACAAAAAAGTATCTATGTAGTATATCAACTATCTGGTGTCCACGACACAAGCCTCGTTGCTTAGTGTGGCACTAGATGGCGCTGTGTGTTAATGTCCAGCGATATTTTTTTATTTATTTATATTTATTTATTTTTCTTTAGTTTTTATTCGGGATCGAAGAAAATAGAATCGTAAACGTCGTAAACGTCTCCGTAAAACGTCGAATTTCATTACCTCTGTGCTTTTTTGGTGGTCGCTACCAGTCCTCATCATTATCTTTTCAAATTCTTGATGGAAAAGCCCAATAAGAATTAGTCCGACCTGGGAATCGAACCCAGGACCTCCACCAGTCGCGTCATGTAATCATAGTCGTAAGTGTAATATAATAGTTACGTAACTTAATAATATTCGAAGCAAATCTGTTTACACCTAACAAACAAATCGAATCACTTCAGAATAATACTGTTCCAGGAAATACCGGATTAGTTCAGTGTAACGCGTTCCTTGAATCTATAACTTGGTAGTTTATGGTTAGATAACAAACAGGATTTGTGTATGTAATATTGTGTTGTAATAATCACATAGCAAAACAAACTAACAGATTATATCCTTCCAAAACCTACGGTTTCTTCTTAAGGGGACCAGTAGAACAGAAAGTCCAAGGTGCCACGAGCTATAATGCGAGACAGCACGGTTGGCACTGTGGCTGAGCGGTTGACTGTTGCGGTGCGTGACGCGGGTTTGTTTGTTGATGAATTTTTGTCATGGCCATTTGTCAATCAGGTCGGTTCCTTTAAAAACAACTGAATTCAAATTATTTCATACTCTTGCCATCAAACCATCAGTTTAAACAACAATTTTCTTTTGTATTATTTCTTCGTGACCATATACAATTTATAAGCCAAAACAACTACAAAGTGTAAGGTTCCTGTTAATTTTAATAGTAATTTTATAATACATATTGGTTTGAATATTAAAATAACGTACAAAAACGGTAACGTTCTAATATTGGCAACATTTTTGGAGGGGTCATTCTTAGTTAACTCGTCGTAGAGGAAGGAAGGGTAGAAAAGTGTAGTGTTAAAAGGTGAATAAAGTGGTGAAAGAGTTCTTGCTGCAGTTTTATTGTGTGGTCATCTTTACATCTCAGAAGTGGGATTCTCACGTTCAATATGGATAGAGAAAAGCGAAGTTTGCGAACCCCACGCCAAAGTTGCAGCCGCTCCCGATCACCAATCATACATCCGGTGTCACCACGTCGCAGCAAGCAGCATGAACATCGGGTTGGTGGCGATAACGACCAACGCGAGCGGCGCGTTGACAGCGAGCAACCCAGGCACCGCATTGACAGCGAGCAGTGCGGGCATCGCGCCAACAGCGGACAGCGCGGGCATCGCGTCAACAGCGGTCAGCGCGAGCATCGCGTCAACAGCGGACAGCGCGAGCATCGCGTCAACAGCGAGCAGCGCGGGCATCGCGTCAACAGTGAGCAGCGTGGGCATCGCGTCATCAGCGAGCATCGTGGTGGTCACAACGACTACGAGCCACGTGAGCGTAGCTACGAGAGCCGCGGGTCAAAACGTCTAGGAAATCATCGGAATTGCGATGCCTATCCCGGGCATCGCTCCAGGTCATGTAGCCCTTTGTTTACTTCTAAAGACGTAGCTAAGATAATAGAGTCTCTTAAATCTAGTTCGGCACTCCAACCGTCTGAACTGAGTGCACATACAAACAAACTTGATAACAAAAATATTTTACCAGAATTTGATCCATCTTTAAGAAACCAACGAATGGACATTTGGCTTCGAAAAGTCAATGAATGTGCCTCAGTATACGGTTGGGACGAGCGAACAACTATACATTTTTCTATGCAAAAACTGCAAGGACTGGCCAAAGTTTGGTATCAAAGTTTGAGTACAATTCTTTATACATGGGAAGAGTGGCAGGAAAAGCTTTTGAGGGCATTTCCCTGCGAGCAAAATTATGGCCAGTCCTTGGAGGACATGTTGAGACGTAAGAGCAGATATAATGAGCCAATTGAAAATTACTTCTATGAAAAACTCGCCCTTATTAATCAATGTGACATTGTGGGGAAACGAGCTGTCGATTGCATTATCCATGGTCTCAGTGACAAAATGGTCAAATCTAGCGCGTTGGCTTTGCGATGTTCTGAGCCCGATCAACTATTACAATTTCTACTAAGCAATAAAGAATTTCCACAACCCTCAACTTTTAAAAATAAGCATGAGAGTTCCAATAGTATTGAACAAAAGACAGGTACTAGGCAAACAGTCCAAAACACTGGGTTTTACTGCTACAATTGCAAGGAAAAGGGGCACTCCTATATTAAGTGTACAAAACCTTTATTGAAATGTGACCATTGTCACAAGATAGGACATAGAGTTGAAAATTGTAGATCGAAAGTTGAAAGTCAGCCGACTAAAACGAATACCGTACCCAAAACAATGTGTATACTGTCTAACTCTGACCCAAATGAAAAATATGTTAAGGAAGTAATAATTAACGGGGTTCCTTTGGAGGGGTATATCGATTTTGGGAGTGAAGTCACTTTAATTAAACAATCTAGTGCAAAGAAATTAGGGATTCAATACCATGAAGTACCTACTACAATGAAAGGTTTCGGCAATGGCCTTGTGCAATCGTTAGGTTCAGCAAAATTATCCTTATCAATCGATGGTGTTTCAGCGATAGTTCTTTGCAAAGTAGTCGATGATTATTTACTTGATAGGCCGGTTCTAATTGGTCAGACGTTTTCGGAACAACCTCACATCGTGGTATATAAGGATGCATCCAAATTACATTTCCTTGATGTAGGTGCCGAAATCCCCTCCAATTGTTTTGACGATCATGAGGCTCATTCAATAAAAGTAAAAATAGTAGGGCATAGTAAAATTTATGGTACTGCCAGCGTAAATGCAGCAACAGAGTCTGTATTTAACGGTAATATTTTATTACATACAAAAATTATAGGAAAGCCAAATGAACAGTTTGTTGTACTTGGTGGTATTTATAAAGTAATAAAAGGTATTTTTAATGTTACTATAACACCATGCTCAATCCCGTGTTTTCTTCAAGAAAATTATATATTCTCGCGTGCTGAGAAAATAGACGTTGTTCAAAGATTAGTTAATGCATCAACAGAACTTGTTAACGTTCAAGAATGTAATAATTTCGATCAAATCAATAATCAAATAAAAATCGGGGATTCAGTATCTGGCCAAGATAGAACAAGGCTTATGGAACTACTCAAGCGTTATCAGCATTGCTTTGCGTCCGATTTACTAGAGTTAGGTTGCACTGATGTAACACAGATGAGCATTGAGTTGACAAACGACCGACCTGTAGTATATCGTCCTTATAGACTCTCGCACCATGAGCGTGAGAAGGTTCGCGCCATGGTGGATGACATGTTAAAAGCAGGAATCATTAGAGAATCCATATCAAGCTACGCGAGTCCCATTATCCTCGTTCGTAAGAAGGATGGCAAAACACGTATGTGTATTGACTATAGGATGTTAAATGCTAATACAGTAAAGGAGAGGTATCCAATGCCAGTAATTGATGACGAAGTGTGTCGACTATCAGGGCAGGCATGGTTCATCACCTTAGACTTAATGTCAGGGTACTATCAGGTGCCTATCCAAGAACAACATAAGCATTTGACCGCGTTCGTCACCCCAGACGGACAGTACGAGTTCAACCGTATGCCGTTTGGGCTGGCGAACGCTCCTGCAGTGTTCCAACGGATGATGAACCGTGTTTTAGGATCAGCTCGCTTTGATAAAGCTACCGTTTACATAGATGACGTGCTAGTCTACGGCAAAGATATAGATGAGGTCCTAACGAGGCTTGAAGAAGTTCTGCAGTTACTAGAAAAAGCTAAATTAAAATTAAACCTCTCAAAATGTAGTTTTTTACAAAACAAAATTGATTATTTAGGATACGAAATTAGCTCATCAGGAATGAGGCCCGGTGAAGCCAAAATACGATCCGTGTTAGATTTCCCGCGACCCGTAAATGTTCATACAGTTCGACAGTTCTTAGGGCTTGTAAGCTATTTTCGCAAATTTATACAAAATTTTGCCGACGTTGCCTCTCCATTGACAAAACTTTTGAAAAAGGATACGAAATGGGTATGGGAAGATGCACAAGAGCAAGCCTTCCAAGTTCTTAAGTCGCGTTTGATAATCAGACCAATACTTGCGATATATAACCACATAGCAGAAACCGAGCTCCACACCGATGCCAGCAGGTTCGGTGTTGGTGGAATATTACTGCAGCGTCCACTCGGTAGTGCTGAACCTTTCCAACCTGTAGCGTACTATAGCCGTCAGACGAGTCCAGAGGAAAAAAACTTTCATTCTTACGAACTCGAGACATTAGCCGTAGTCTGTGCTTTAAAAAGGTTCAGGGTATTTTTGCTAGGTAGGGAATTAAAGATTGTCACTAACTGTGGCGCTTTACGTTGTACTTTTCAAAAACGAGACCTTATACCCCGAATAGCTCGATGGTGGCTCACTCTGCAAGAGTTTAACTGTACTGTTGAATACAGAGCAGGCACAAAAATGGCTCACGCAGATGCCCTGTCGAGAAACCCGGTAGTTGATACAGAAATGACAGATCTAGAACAACACTCCATCTTATCGATCAGTGATGAAGACTGGCTTCTTACTCTTCAGCTAGGTGATACAGAACTAGAAAGAATCCGCGACATAGTTAATAGTAACGTAGACTCGAAAGGCCTTGAATATATAAAGGAGAATTATTTGATAAAAGAAAACAAATTGTTTAGATATCTTGACGGGGATAAAAACAAAATTAGGTGGGTGGTTCCTAAGGGCGCGAGGTGGCAGATATGTAAAATGAACCATGATAACATTGGTCATGTGGGTGTTGAAAAAACATTAGATCGTATAAAAAAGTACTATTGGTTCTCTAAAATGTCACGTTATGTAAAAAAATATGTCAATTCTTGCATAGACTGTAATTACGCAAAAAAGACTACCACTCGCGAAGGGTTGTTGCACCCTATCGAAAAAGCAGCCACACCTTTTCACACGTTGCATATCGACCACCTTGGGCCTTTTGTGAAATCTAATAAAGGTTACACTCATATTCTTGTGGCTGTGGATTCGATCACGAAATTCGTGTTTATTAAACCTGTAAGAAATACAAACGCTCAGAATGTTATAAAAGTTCTTAATGAAATCTTTGACACATTTAGGAGCCCTGACAGGCTTATAAGTGATCGAGGAAGTTGTTTCACATCTCATGCGTTCAAAAAGTTTTGCTTAAGTAGAGGTATAAAGCATATATTAAACTCGGTTGCCAGTCCCAGGTCCAATGGGTAAGTAGAACGATATAATCGAACCATCCTCGATTCGCTAACCGCGCAGAACCTTAGGGACAACGAAAGGAATTGGGATAACAAATTAGGACAAATCCAATGGGGTCTAAATAATACATTGCAGAAGACAATTGGTAGAACTCCTGCCGAAGTGATGTTTGGTACTGCAATGAATAGTGAGAGTAGCCCAGTCCTAAATGAAATAACAGACCTAACACGTGAGACTTGTGATCTTTCTACTTTGCAAATAAGTACGTGTCTCTTTCTGCTTTAAAAATAAGTACGTGTCAAGAGAAGATTTACAGAACTTAAAGACAGAATTGGTTTCAAATCATTCACATCCTACGGAAATACAATCGTTTGTGGATACGACGTCTCAAGGTAATTCTGAATGTTTCTCTACGGCGACTAACGAGATATCAAATCAAAACAAACATCAGCTGGTTGTTTCTTCGCCGAGAGAAAAAACAGTTCAAATAAAAACGGTTAAGGACACGCAACATCAACTGTGTCTACCTGTCTCGCACCAACCATCCGATAACGCCGCTTGCGGTCTCGCTCACACAGACACACTCGACCATCTCGCTCTAGTCGAGCCCGTGCGCAGTGAATACACCAACCATTCCGATAACAAACCGGTTCTGTCAGCGAGCACGCAGTCGCCACCGCCGCCGCCGCCTCAGTCATGTAGTACTGAAGAGAGTAATAAAACGTATGCGAATACTGTGATGGATACGTTGAGCCAAGGAGGTGAATCGAAGCGCAGATGTCCCAACGAGCAATGGGTGGTTGTACAAAGGCGTAAACATAGAAATAGGTATGAGGGCGTGCGTGGCAACGCAACTTATTTGCCAGAAGATAAATTTAAGGCAGCTGAAACTAAAATTCCTTTGTTTCTTTCTAATGTCCACAAAGAAGCATCAGTGACGGATATAGCAGAGTACATACTTACGAAAACAAAGGAAAAGGTCTCATTACAGAGAATTAAAATGAAAATAGATAAACCATACAACGCTTATAAAATAGTCATTAACAGGGATAAGTTAAAACTATTTCTGAACAATGAACTGTGGCCGGACGGTGTTACGTGTCGGTGCTTTAGACCCTACAGAAGTACCGAGGTAATCGGCAAATAAACACTAAATCATGGATGACACATCGAAGTCAAAGATAAATACATTTGTAACTTATAATTGTAGATCTTTAAAAAGATCAATAGATTACGTAAGACTACTATGCAAATCGTCGGACATCATTGCGCTACAGGAGACCTGGTTGATGCCACACGACATTTCTGTGTTGGGAGGCATTGACCCCAACTTCGACTACGTTGGAAAATCAGCGGTGGATGCCTCAGCGGGCATTCTGCGAGGGCGTCCGTACGGAGGAGTTGCGATACTGTGGCGTAAAAGTGCTTATCAGTCCGTATCGGTGTTAAGTTGTGAGAGTGAGCGTCTTATTGCTATTAAAATCTGCGTAGGCGCAAGATCGTTTGTAATGTTCTCGGTTTATATGCCAACTGAATCGAATGACAATCTTAGTGATTTCGTAGACTGCCTAAGTGAAATAAATGCGATAATTGAAAGTAGTGGGGTGGATGCAGTGTTTATGCTCGGGGACTATAATGCACAACCAAGTGGACTGTTCGGTAGAGAACTTATCAACTTTTCCTGTGAAGTGCAGTGGCAGTGCGCGGACATTACTCTACTCGGCAGTGGATCGGACACATACACGTATGTAAGTGATGCTCATGGTACGACTAGCTGGTTAGACCACTGTGTAGTAACTAAAGCAGCTTGGGACACTATTAAGGACATTAGTGTGGTTTATGACTTGTCATGGTCTGATCATTTTCCCTTAAAAATAAGTTGTGAACTTGACATGTTAAAACCTAAATGTACCTCTGGCCAGTCTCAGTGTAATACAGTAAGGTGGGGATATAGGGACCCTATGCAAACGGTTATGTACACCAAGCTTTGTAATGAGAAGCTAAGAGAAATTGACTTTCCGACAGAGTTTATTAATTGTAGTCGTAGTAGGAATATTTGTACTAACTTGGAACATCTTATAATAGTTGACAAACTATATAAAGATATTGTAGATATTCTTTGTGAGGCTGCAACTACTAGTCACAATTACAAAGTTCAGCGCAGAAAATATAATAAAACGGGTTGGAATAAACACGTTAAAGACGCGCACGGGCAGGCTCGGCTTCATTTTCTGAACTGGGCGGCAGCTGGTAAGCCGAGAACGGGGTCGCTTTATGAAAATATGGTGGCGAGTAGAAAACAATTTAAAAGTAAGCTAAAGTGGTGCCAAAATAACGCAGATCAATTAAAGATGAATGAAATTGCGAGTCATCACGAAGCTAAAAATTTTAGCAGTTTCTGGAAAGCTACAAACAGCTTTAATCCCAAGTCGGGCCTGCCAGTGTGCGTCGGTGGCGTAAACAAACCAGAGGCTATTGCCAATTTATTCATGGCTTCGTTTAGGACAGAGTCACCGCTGGGTCCGTCGACGGGTGGGTCGGATGCTATGGGGGGGTCCGAGGGTACGCCTGTCATGTTCTCCGTTGGGGAGGTGGGGTCTGTCCTAAAGGATCTAAAGCGGGGTAAATCTCCTGGACATGACGGCTTAAGTGTAGAACACCTACGATATGCAGGTAAGCACTTGCCACGTGTCTTAGCTCTCTTGTTTAATTTATGTATGAGTCACTCGTATCTTCCAGAGGACCTCATGAAAACGATTGTCGTTCCTATAATAAAGAACAAGACTGGAGATACGAGTGACAAGAACAACTACAGGCCCATCTCCTTAGCGACCATTATTGCGAAGGTATTGGACGGTCTGATTGACAGGCAGTTGGATAAATATATTACCTTACATGACGCCCAGTTTGGGTTTAGGCCACATTTGTCGACTGAAACGGCGATTCTCTGTCTCAAGCATACTGTCCATTACTATGCAGCAAGGAAAACACCTGTTTATGCGTGTTTTTTGGACCTCTCCAAGGCATTCGACCTAGTGTCCTATGACTGCCTTTGGAGGAAACTCTCCCAAGACGCCAACCTTCCTGGGGGACTGATTGCTGTACTAAAGTACTGGTACAGTAACCAGTCCAACTATGTTAGATGGGCAGGTGCTATGTCGAGTGCGTACAGGTTGGAGTGCGGCGTGAGGCAAGGGGGGCTTAGCTCCCCCAAGCTCTTTAACCTGTATGTCAACCGGCTGATATGTGAGCTCAGCAACACCCAAGTAGGTTGCTCCATTGACGGACAATTCATAAATAATATTAGTTACGCGGACGATATGGTGTTGCTGAGCCCATCAATCAGTGCGTTAAGAAGGCTCCTCCGAATCTGTGAAGACTATGCGGTGATTCATGGTCTCAGGTACAACTCGACCAAAAGCGAGCTCTTAGTGTTTAGGGCGCAGAACTTAATTTATGACTGTGTTCCATCAGTAACCTTGAGCGGAGTTCCGCTGAAAAGAGTCACTCGGTTTAAGTACCTGGGGCATTGGGTCACCGATAGGCTGTCGGATGATGCCGATTTGGAGAGGGAACGTAGAGCGCTGGCTGTCAGGTGTAACATGCTGGCCCGCAGGTTCGCACGGTGTACGAAAGAGGTTAAAATAACATTGTTCAGGGCATACTGCCAGTCGCTGTACACGTGCGCCCTGTGGGTCAGTTATACACAGGGCTTGTACAGTACTCTACGAGTCCAATATAATAACGCGTTCCGGGTATTGCTGGGGTTGCCGCGCTTCTGTAGCGCGTCTGGGATGTTCGCGGACGCACGCGTTCCGGATTTCGGCTCGCTACTGCGTCAGCGAATCGCATCACTGATGCGTCGGGTGCGCGACAGCCCCAACAGCCTCGTGGCTACTGTAGCCGGCAGGATGGATGGCCAGATAATGTGTCGCTGGGTGTCGGCACACAGACCGTCATCCAGATATGTGGTATAGTTTTTTTTTTTAGTTAGTAAGTGCCAAGTTTGTTTTATTTTTGTTTCGTGTTTTTATTATGGATCTATGGTCTGAAAATAAAGATATTATTTATTTATTTATTTGCGAAAAGAAGTTAAGACTCGTATCGACAAAGAACAGTATAAGCAAAAACAACAGTATGGTAAGGGTCGAAAACCAGCTCACTTGTATACTCTTGGGGACTTGGTCAGGATAACAAAAACTGCATTTCAAAATGATGGCAAAAGCGCTAAGCTTTTGCCAGTATATGAAGGTCCATTTAAAGTTATGAAAATACTAGGGAACGATCGTTATAAAGTAGCACCCGTACCTGGCTTTTATGGTATGAAAAACAAAAGAAAAAACACAGTAGTATCCGATAGAATGAGACCATGGATACACATAACTTCCCTGGAGTTAGAGAATGATGAGTCAGAAATGATGGATGATAATAGTTGTGATGATGACAATAATTGATTTAGTTGATGTACTTGAAATACTTTAATTTTATCGATTATTCTATTTACATTAAAGTTATTTGATACAAGTGCTTTACTTTGTTCCAGGTCAAGCACGAGACCTCGAAAGCGGGTTCGTAGCTTGGCTTTACCTACATATTTACGGATCAATGAAAGGTCTGACATGTGACTTCGTAAGCGAGTTAGTGATTTGGTTTGATACTGATGCCATGGTTTCTATAGATGAGAGAGACGAGAGTTGGCCACGAGACCTCATGAGTGGGTTCGTGACTGGTCTCTATGTAATGCGATAACGAGATTTTGTAATGTGTTAAAAGGAAAATGGGGCGCAAGATCTCATAATGTTGATTCTTGGCCTGGTATTTTAACTTAAATAATTATGGAATTGATGATTATTAAATGATACGTATGTTAAGAGATTATTGCAGTCCAGGTTGCTTTCACCTTTTTTTGTTTTTTTTTTTTTTTTCGGATGGGAAATCATCAAATGACTTCTCCCGCTCTGGGCGGAGCAGGAGGGAGTGTCAGACTTTTACTGACTAAAACCCATCCATGTTCCTTCATCGCCCTTTGTGTTCCGGGGCCGCGGTATCTCTTTCGAACAGTCCCGCAACCCCGGAGGTTGCTTTCACCTAAAATAACATTAGGTTTGTTTTTGTTATTCAAGTATTTGAATGTATTATACGTACAATATAATATAATAAATATTCATGGACAGTTCTTTTAAAATCAGTATGTTTATAACATCTCACAATAGCAAATTAATGACAGTTTAGGATTTATGATTCATCCCTAAAGTATTTTATGTTTGTCAGATTAGATCATTAACTTCAAAATGTATTTTTAAGGTATTTTGTATTTTTTTTTAGTGTTGAATCACATAAGTGTTTGCGAAAAAAAAGAGCCCGCCGAGATTTTCTTGCTTGTTCTTTTACTCGTGATGGGTCGCCTGGTAGGGTTCGAACAAGTGTAAACTTAGTCGTAAGATAGAGATAAATAGTTGTGATTCTTGATGTAATTTTTGTTATTCATGATGACTCTTCCTACCGAGTGTAAGGTTTTACAACAGAGACGTGTATGGGGACATACACGTTATCAGGATGGTCGAGTGTAAGATTCCGGTTAATTTTAATAGTAATTTTATAATACATATTGGTTTGAATATAAAAATAACGTACAAAAACGGTAACGTTCTAATATTGGTAAAAGTTTAAAAAAACGATCGCAAAAATGTTGTCAGTATGGATACTGCCAACATTTTTGCTATAAAAAGGCACAACACTCGGTGGAGGGGTCATTCTTAGTTAACTCGTCGTAGAGGAAGGAAGGGTAGAAAAGTGTAGTGTTAAAAGGTGAATAAAGTGGTGAAAGAGTTCTTGCTGCAGTTTTATTGTGTGGTCATCTTTACAAAAGTAATAGTAAATTTTCAAAAGAAGCTGGTATAGTATCAGCACATCCAATGTTATTGTTAGCGAGCAATATTTTTATTCGTAAACATAAATATTAAAAACAAAAAGGCTAGACTACACAGACACTCCTAAACTCGTAGATTGAATCCATCAGAGAGCCATAGGTCTACGTTTCGACACGAATGCCAGTATCGATTGTACCGACAAATTGCATGTGTCATCCAACGTTGGTGGACATCCACCTTAATGACTTTTGTTTCTATGCTTTGTTTAGAAGAATATTTCTTTGTGCTTTTTTAGGCTTGCGAGTTTTGTTTGTTTTGTTTTTGTGTGTGAATTTGAAACTTCAATATTGACAGTGTAACTGTGTTCCTTATGCAATTTGTAGTAGTAAGTAAAGAAGAGAGAGAAGAGTGAGTAGTAACAAAAAAGCAGTGAAAACCTAGTGGCGTGGCCGTCAGAACGACAGTTCGAACCCAAGACACGCACTTCTGATTTTTCGGATTCATGTGGGTATTTTATGTTTAATTATAACTTGCTTCAGTGAAAAAAAACATCGTGAAGAAACCAGCATGCCTAAGAAATTGTTGGGTTTACTGGTTTAGAATGCCTTGTGGCATTACGTCCACCTATGTACCACAATTTTACATGAATTTTAAATAAATAATATTTCTCGACGGCATGCAAAGCCAAGTCAGAGGCTCATGGTCGGCATAAAAACTCTGACACCAGGTTAGACAAAAAAATAAATAAGAAATTGAACAAGCAACATTGAAAAAGCCAGCTAGACACAAGCTAAGAACCCGCACCCAGCTACTCAAAACTCTAGCACAAAAACCCCAGCTCCTAAGTTTATCCAACATACAAACCGCAGCATTCCACACGGCCTCACTGAAGGCGGGAAGCTTAAGATGTTCCTCCAAGCGTGTGCAAAGTCTAATTCTAAGCACTTGGGCACGAGCTACGCGTTCAAGCGACAAGCGTTTGGTGGCAGCAACTGCGGAGTAACAAATGAAAGGCGTTGCTTAGAGCATGCGAGCTAAGCGAGTTGAGGAACGACGGTATTCACTAGCACAAAAAAAAACCGCCCAAATGCGCGTCGGACTCGCGCATGAAGGGTTCCGTACCATCTTAGTAGAACTCCCTTAAATTTTTTAATCATTTTTATTAGATAGCGGTAACAGAAACAACAGCTATTACGGATCAGGATACAGCCCGCTGAGAGAAGTGTCTTGCAGTAGTGGAGGTGAATCATCAGTAGCCCTAATGTAAAATCAAAAAATCATGCTTTATAGTATGACGTAACTTACCAGCTATTTAGCACAGCTTTGTTACCTATCTACCAAAGCCACCACGACCGATTTTACATAATAATGGAATTGTTCTTACTGTAAGTACTTCCACAGAAAAAGTTGCAGCTTTTATAAAAATGACGTAGGTCAGGCGGTCATGGGATCTCCATCTATTAGTACTGTCGCAAGTTGTATCGGTTGAGGTCGTGACCGGCCACAATACGCAAACATCTAACGTGAACGAAACCACACAAAACTTTCAATTTACGACTAACTTTGCTGTGTTAACTAATATTGTAGTTTCGACTTTGTCTTTGTACGCATGTGTTGTATGCCTGGATTTAGTTCCTTGTAAATAACTCTAGGTTGTTGTGGGACGACTAACTAACAACATACATAGTCACAATCCAGTTCGTACTGGGTAGTACGATACCCCTTGGTAAGACTGGTTGTCAGACTTTCAGGCCATTGACTCACTGACTGACAGCCGGGACCAACGGCTTAACGTGCTGCTTTCCGAGGCACGGAGGAAACTCGGTCCACCTAGTATCACTAAACCTAAAGGTCGACCCAAGCAGCTGTGAGCAGCCATAAGCTCCAAGCTTTGTTTTACTACTACTACAACAGCCCATAACGTCCACTGCTGGACATAAGTCTCTCCCATGATGGGAGGAATTTTCCGTAATCTCCACGCTTGGCAGGCGGATTGGATATCGCAGTGATGAAAGACTAACAGAAAACGCTGCTGCCCATTCTCTGGTCTACGGAGGCGCAAGGTGTTCTGCCTCAGACATTAGTCGCCTTATACGATACCCGTGAGTGTAATGGGTTGGTTCTATTCTACTCTGCCGGATACCACACGGCTATTGTTTTACTAACAACATAGTAAAGGAGGTATTTCGCGATGGTCAGCTGTCGTAATACTGCCGTGCTACTACGTGCTGTACTGGTCTGATTGCAAAGTAAAGGCCTCTTGTCATACAGAGAAGAATCTAGCATTTTTCACCAAGCCTGCTCAGCAGCGTGTTGGTGATTTAAAGTCATTTTATTTAGCCTACTGTCTGTAGCATGCACTGCTCTAATGAAATCGGGCCATCCGGGCCATGCCATATTGGCAGTTGTAAAACTTGTTAATGATTTAATTGGTTGGCAGAAATAACAGCAGCCAATAAAATCATTTGAATTACGATAGAACTTTAATTTAAAAAGCCTACAATAAAGTCTAGGTTTTCTTATTATGCAGTTCCTGGTCAGTCATACTGGTTTGAACATATTGTAAATCGGCGCGGACACCACGAACTAATCCTACAATAATCCCAATTATTATTATTTTCAGATATTATACAACTACCACTGTTTGTCTCTGCAACACGCAAAGGTTGACTGGCAGAAAATGCATTACCTAAGTCCGCCTTTGTGCTAAATAAATAAACAAAAGTGTTAAATAACAAACAAAAGTGATAAATAAACAATCCTGTGTCAGAACTCGATCGAGTTTTGTTTTGTTTTGTTTTTGTCTCGAGTTTTTCTGTATTCTATTTTCTCATCTTTTACATACTATGTTTACATCTCTTTTTATTTACTCTTCTTTCGCAGGCATGCTGAAAGAAATTTCTTTAGAAATAAGCATCACCTTTGTACGTATTTTTCTATTCCTTTCTACTTTTATGTATGTAGTGTGTACATAAACCGTTAAATAAATAAATAACTGCCCACAAACCTTTAAAACAATTCCAATTCTCTCAGAAAACAAAAGCACACCTCCCAAGTATTATTTCGCCAAAAAATATCTTTAGGAAATCGGGTCAAATCCATTGCGGACGGGCGAGTGCCGTAACTCAGCAGTTAATCCGATCGACCACCGTCTGATTTAGCTCCCTGTAGAAGAGTCGTGCTCATTTTATATACAGCGAATTAATTCCAAGTCTTGTTCGCGACATTTGTCTGTAGCCTGATACATTGTGGGGTTGTGCTGCAGGGAGAGTGGGTAAAAAGGTTTTTTTGGAAAATGATTAGTATATACTTCTATATCAATATTATAAATAGGTAAAATTTGTTTGTAAGTTTGTATGTAGCAGGTAATCTCCGGAAATAATGATTCAATTCTAGAAAAAAAATCACTGATAGGAAGCTACATTTTTCGTGGATGGGTTGCTCTAAATTATTCTGCACATCAGCAGAGCTTACCAAAGAACTAGTTTTAACAAGGGATATCGTATTACCCAGTATAACTGGGTTGTGATGTCAAACAGGCAACATATATGAAAAACCCTAATAACACATTGACTGACCTGGGAACCTTAGAGGGTTCGATTGTGCTCCACATTAGCGCTTGCGACCTCTGCACCATACAGAATCGAATTAAATTGTGCCTAAATTGATATACTACAAGACAAAACCGTCATATTTGTATTTATAATCACGTTGACTTACTGAGTATTTGATATTAATTTCAGCTTGATTGCTTTCGTAAAAAAAAGGGTCATGACAGACGGACAACAAAGTGATCCTTTTTGCCGACTGAGGTAAGAATCCCTAAAAAATAACACAAACGAAATCATGGGCAACAGCTAAGCAATGTAAGTTAAGCGAATCAATTCGGCAAAACAAGAAGTTTAATCATCATCATCATCATCATCAGCCTATAATGTTCCCACTGCTGGGACACGGCCTCCTCTCAATGAGAGGGAATAGGCTATAATCCACCACGCGGGCGAAGTGCGGATTGGTAGATGTCACATGTCTTCGAATTTTTGGTTCTAGGACATGCCGGTTTCCTCACGATGTTTTCCTTCACCGTTTTGAGAGCAGTGGTGATGAAATAAATTACACAAAGTAATGCGCCTGTCTAGGTTCGAACCCACGACTTACTGTTAGTAAGTCGGGGCCGCCACCACTGGGCCACCGCTGCCCTCTGAAGAAGTTTAATAAACTACCCTATTTCAAATTCGAACCGCAACATAGGCCGTTCAATTTTATAGTCATACAATAAATATGATACGACAATAGGAACGTGAGAAAGTATTCGATAGTTCGTTCCGGGATGGTACAGTCAGCGCCAAAAATATTGGGATTTACACAGTAGCGCACACAACTAAAGGCAATTCTTCAATAATAACATCTCGGCGACAATAAACTTAGTGTCAAAAACTTTTCAAAAATGTAGTTGAAAGGTAGATGGTTGAAAGGTAAGCAGTTCAATGAACGTTCGCAACGTTCATTGAACTGCGGCAAATGTCCACACTAATCTCAAAAACTCAGAAAAAAATGCTTCAAATCACTTGCATAATATTTTAGTCAGTAATTTTAGTTGTGACTAATGTGTTCATACTGTAACACCATTTATAACACATTTGCTCGTAAAGGGTTTCTTATTACACCCATTTCAATATCGTATTGTATCTCATTACGTACTTGTGCAGTAATGTAATGTAAAACGGTTTATCAAGATGCCGTCTAAAACGAACGGTACTTTTTTAAATCTTAGCAAAGAGTTTTTATGTCAGAGAAGTGGTCAACATTTTATGAATAAAATTAACTTTGGAAGATGAAATATAATAAATAAACATTTGATTCTTTAATTTAATTAATTTTAACAATAAATTACAACCATATATCTGTAACAAAAACACAAAAATATTAATTTACTTTATTAGTAATACTGGCTGTTTTTTGTGTCTTTGCCTTAAAAAAAGCGGTGATGCGCGCGCATCGCTAATTTGTGAACAACTAAAAGAGTTATTCATTTAAGAAAGTCCGAGTTTTATTTATTTCCTCGCAAATATGTTATAAAACGTCCTATGACATACGTGCGCTTTGATAATTACAGCCTCTGCTTTTTTGTAGCCCTCGCCTGCGGCTCGGGCTGGCAATATCGCCTCGGCTGTAATTTTCAACTTACCGCACTTATATCATAATGTACTATTATGTCAATAAGTCATACTTTCAAGATCTAGTTGCAATCTCATCTCAACCACAGTCAATGTCAATTGTCAATGAAGTCAGTATTTTTGACAGATAGACACTGAAAGTACGTTATGAATGTTTAAAAAAAAAAGAGAAATAGCCCTTTTACGTCCTGATAATTTTGACGCTGACTGTACACCCAAGAAAACAAATGGCGAATACATGTCGTTTTTATTCGGTACAGCGATCTTTTTCCCGCAAAAACATGGGAAACATGTTTTCAGCATTGTTATATTTATGTTGTTAACCTTGAAGAAGGCTTGAGAAAAAATGTACTTTAACCCTTTGACCACAACCTACATAACTCAAGCGAGATGCGTCTTGCATCAAGAACTAGGGGGTAAATGAATAAAAGAAGTTTTTTAGAAGGTGCCACGACTCATCAAAACCGTTGAGGAGTGATTTGGCGCGCAAGTGATTTTTAGTTTTTTTTTTTATCGCATCTCGCATGTCAATTTATGAGGCTGTCATCTGCTTAACCGGACTATACTATCCTGTAGGTGCGATAGTAGAAGAGATAGTAGAAGCCAGGGGCGAAAAACTTAGAAACTAATCTACTGCTCGATAAAGGGCACTCCCTATGGGGTACGAGCCTCGGCTTGGGGTCTGATTAAAAACTACAGGCTCAGCATCGCGTGCTGGCTCGAGCAAGGGTCGGGGGGAGTGAATTTTCATAGCTTGTAGCTAGTTTATTCCTGCGATCTCGCATAAATATCGTGTTTGCAACGTGCGACTTAATCAATGCAAAAGTTTTGTGTCGATGCAAACGCGGGTCTGACGACGACGACATTGAGGTTCGAAGAGTGGAGGAAAGCGGAAGGGTGCCGCCCATTTAATCGCGAGACTGTTACAACGGTGTTATGTGGGCGAAGGTACACAGCCAGCGACAGTATGAAATAAAACTATATCGCAGCTGTTTTGCGTCTGCGCTGCTGCAAAAAGTCAATGCAGACGAGGTTGCAGCGACAACTACTTCAAAGCTGGTGTAACAATCAAGTCCGGTCTGAACAGTTACCGTCATCACAACAGGTCTTGGTAAGGCATAAAGTCGCGCGCTTTTGTCGCTTAACGCAAGTCGCATCACCCAAGGTAGTGTACGGGGCCTAATGGTACAGATAGTGATAGTTTGAGTATATGCAATGTTTTGTCAACTTATCAAAGACATACTTTACGCACCTTTTGTGCGATATTACTAAGAAACTCGAAGGTAATATACGTGTCTGTTTTGCGAAGAAATAGATAGGCGAACAAGCTCGTCGATTTCTTAGAACTCAACGTCTTTTATTAGATAATCTTGAATCGCAATTTTCATATTTAAATGGGAGAATTCTGTGAGGAGACCAATCCGATAACGCTTTGGTAGTTTAAAAAATTGTCAACGACGACTTAAAAAAGAGTTTACAGAAATATGGAAGAAGAAGACATGGCTGTGCTGACCTCGAATACATTAAGGTGAGAACAAACATTCATGATTATGACAGACATCATCATGAATTTCCTGAAACAAATCCAAACGTAGGATTGTTATATCATCGATCTCCTGCCGCTATCCCAATTTATTTGTGGTCTGTGCAGCATATCTTCTTCTTCCATACTTCTCTATTACTCGTCATCTCAGCAGTCACCTTCTTTCTACCCATATCATTCTTCACACAGTCCATCCATCGTTTCTTTGGTCTTCGCTTAGCGTATAGCCATCCTTATTCATACTTAAAACTTTCCTCACGACATGGCATATTGGGTTTAAATACAATCGTCATCTCTTTTACTCACACCTGAGAGCTGTATTACCGTCTCTTTCTTAACCCCGACGAGCCATTTAAACGCGCAGGTTCTACTTATATTATTATCTAACACCGCCAAATTGAACCGTGAGAACAAAAAACCAAGACATTTTTTAAATAAAAACAAACCTTAGTATTAACCAGACAATTTGCCAAATTAAACTTTTCTTCGCCCCAGAATTCTTGCAACAAAAAAACTATAGCCCACAAAGAGCTTTAACAATTCACTTTACCTACATTTCGACGAAAAAAACAAAAGCAAAGAAACTTTTTTCTCTCACGATTTTTAATTCTCACAAAATCGCGGTAAACGCCAAAAAAATATAATAAAAGACCTTTACTTAGCGCTACATAACTTAAACACCCTACATTATGGCCCTCTCATTCTATCTCGCGTTTTGGGGCAAAAATATCTAATGTTACTCTACAAGCGAAAACCGACCTTATGTTGTGAGCACGAAGGTGTTTATGATGTAATGCTATTTGCGAAATGCGGATATGTTCAACGTGCTTAAAAAACCGCGTTCATTTGTCACCGGCAGATGCAGTCGAATCAGTTGTGGGGCTATTAAAACAGCGGTGGCTTTAGTATTATGCCGTAGGTACTAGTATTCATACATTCTAACCATCTCAAATCATCATCATCTGTCCAGCCTTTTAACAAGTATAATGTGACTGTTTCTGTAATATTATCTTAGGCTGATACTATATTTTTTTTATCTAAATTATGTTAATATTAGTATTTGGGTCGGTTTCCTCCTAATATTAGGGTCGGCTTCCAGGCTAATCGGATGCAACTGAATACCAGTGTTTTACACGGAATGACTAAGACTACAGGAAGACCGAAGAATCGATGGATGGAATGTATAAAGAATGACATTTTAGCAGCTAATCTATACAATTTGAAGGCCTGGATTTGAAGGCCATAAGCAGGTGTCTGGTCTGCACCCCTAGCTAAGTTACAAACGTTTCGTATCGATTCTCATTCTTCAATCGTAAACGCCTCGGCGTAAGCGATTGTAGAAAGCGCTAAATTGGTAGCCAAGTTGACACGACTGAGTCGATCGCTCGTTCTCAAATGTCTGTAGAAAAAAATCTACACTTTAGGTACGGTGAGCGTTCCTACCAAAGAGTTTAGCGATCAACATTGTAGAAACGATAACATTCTATTCTATCATTTTGAACGATGTAAACTTGTCTACGAATTTTCTATTCGTTTGTGTTGATCACGTGATTTAACGTTGAGGTTATGTCATTCCCATTCATTTGAATAGTTTTCTACTAGCGTTAACGATTGTAGATTGTCAACTAGGGGTGCTGATGAGATGACGATTAATAGTTAAGTATGGAAGAAGAAGAAATGCTACGCCGACCCCAATTGAATTGAGATAACGGCAAGAGAATAGGAGATAAATGAGCTGCGCAACCCAGTTATTAAGGGAACACCACTCTTTGAAACTAACTACTACTTCCATCTATGAGATCAAGCCACACCATATTCTGCAGTTTATTTACATTAGAATAAATTAAGGTCACACTCCCGCTTAACTAGTGGCCCAACCGCAGTCGGCAGGTGATTGAGCACTGTCCTTTGACACGGCCCAGAGAAAAAATTACGCGGGTTTTTTTGCGAAGAACCCAGGTAAGCATTATGGCTCTGACTGTACGTTCCTCATGCCGACTGAGATTTTAAAGATTACTGTAAAGTGTGTCGCAATTTTGTCTTTTTTTTTTTGCTCCACATTAAAAAATTTCTGCATCGTATGTGCGTTAATGAAGGTAGGGATAATGTTTGCTACGGAACATTTCGTAGCATATTTTTTGCTACGCTTTTGGAGCTACGGAGCTTATAACGCGTGGTATTGTAGTCGTGCTACTGAAAGTACTCTACGCTTCAGAGCAAGCGCTGCGCTTCTGAGCTTCATGCGTTCATGATGCGTACAGAAGTAATGTAGTATAGATAAAAACATGTAAAAAGTAACGTAACGCCATCTATGATGCAAATGATGAACTAAAATCATATTTCTGCATCGCGCTATTAAAGTTCTTTACGAGTTAAGAACACAAAGTAAAAACTCGACAACAACTATCGGGCAGTAGTCGGAGGATCTGCTGAGTATAAGCTTTACGCTTTTCTTTTAAACTAGGGGTACAGGGAATACCTCGTACCTCTAGTATTTCGTCGAAAATCCACGCATACCCCTGCGTCTAGGACGAGTGTAGGGTTATGTCAGACTCTAACCGACTGAAACCCCACTGTTCCTACTATTACCATGTGCCGGGGGTGTCTACAAGTACATTCGCGCGCACCCCCAACATACCCCTTTTTTTTATTTTATTTTTTTTCGTATGGGAAATCATCAAATGACTTCTCCGCGCCTCGGGGGCCACGGGGCGTCTCCCGCGGCGGCCGGGACGCTGTGAGGTTCTCTCCCTATCACTTTCCGCCACCTCCTTCTCTAGCATTACAGCTTCGCAGAAGGAGGTGACAGCGTCCCATTCCGTCTCGCTCCGGACCATGGCTTGCACCAGGGCCGGACGCGAGAGGTCGCCGCTGCCAATCGCCGGTTCGAGGACACGGTGGTGCTCCGCCCACGCGGGGCACACCTACACCGTGTCCTCCGGTTGATCCTCGCAGTGGAAACACCAGGGCGTTTCCTCCCGCCCGATTCGGTGCAGGACCCCCAACATACCCCTAAAGTTCATTGTGCTACGAGTTCATTCAATGGAGCTGTGCGATTCCAATGCTACATTACGTGGCGTAGCGCATCACCAATGCGTAGCGTATACAAAGTCTACAACGCTACGCGTTTGCATACTTCGTAGCGTAGACATTGATTCCGTAGCTACTTAACGCTACGCGACACAATGATCTACCACAATAAGAGAAACCACGCGAGAAATTTGTTCAGTGTGCATCGTGGCGTTACGTGGTTACCTTGTTTCGTCAGTTTTTGATCCTTTGTTAATAACATCATCACGGATGTTATCCCCGAAGCGTTAGGCAGAGGTGTACCAAATAGTACATGAATATTTCGCTAAGAATGTTTAAGTCCCATGTAGTAGGGGGTGAGCCGATTGCCATCAACTAGACACAAAACTGCCGATGGGGCCGAAAAGTTCTGGAGTGGCGACCGCGAACCGGAAGACGTTGCGTTGGAAGACCTCCCACAAGGTGGACCGATGACCTGGTGAAGGTTGTGGGAATCCGTTGGATGCGAGTCGCACGGGACCGGTCAATGTGGCGACACTTGGAGGAGCCCTCTGTCCAGCAGTGGACGTCTTTCGGCTGAAATGATGATACTGATGGCCACAAATCCAGATTCCGTGACTGGGAAATTTCTGAAGGAAAAACCCAATAACAATTTGCCCGACCCGGGAATCGAAACCAGGACTAACGAAACACATACACTTTTCCAAATAATGAAACTTATTCCTTAAATCCGATCGGATATCCCTTTAACACATATACGTATGTACATCCTTAGTAGGTATAGGTACATAGGTATCCGACCCATTTACAATCCGATTCTTTTTACCTACCAACCAAAGTAAATGGTTAATGTATTCGGCCAGCCGTGATCTGCGAAATCCGACAAGGGAAATGACGAATGGGTAGCGAAATCATACAATAAGGAAACGAGCCGAAATCCGGGAGGTTTTTATCCGTATATCTCTTTGTAGGAGGCGGTCTGTATAAATTAATTTGGGTTTTTGTTCAGCGTTTAGATCTTGCTAATGGGATTCGGAATTTGGCGCTGATTTCGGAATTGTATTGTGTGAAGGGTTTATTGTAGATAAAGGGTTTGATTCGTGTTGATTTGTTTTTTACTCGGTTGCGGTAAAGCCCACGGGGTGAAATATACGGGATGTTCCGAAGGATTACCTCATTGGTCGATTAGTAGCAAGAAATGGTGAGCGTGGGAATTAACAATGATCTATTATAAAAACTCAGAAAATATGCGTCTAATCAATTGCATTCGACTGCCTCATTTTTTTTTTTAATAAAGTGAAGTCTTTTGTAAACCACGGCTCTTTCTACAACTTGCTATGTTTTTCCAAATTCTGATTTGCAGAGCGAAAACTGAAATTGAGCTCCGCAAATAGTGGTCAAACACGAGCTCGATTCCGGACAAAATTAAAGCTTAACTGAATTTAGGTTTTCCTAGAATGTCGATATTAAAGCTGCCAGGTTTCATTCAATTAAGACTGAATCATAGTATAATAATATTATAAATGCAAACGTAAGTTTGTTTGTTACCTTTTCACGCTTAAACCACTGAACCGATAATTTTTCATACACGTTGTCGAGTTTGCAGAAACGGACTTATGGTACTTTTCATCTCGAAAAAAAGTACTGTTCCCGAGGAAAACCACAATAACGTTCTTATGATAATAGATGACGCCACGTGTCCTTCGAATCATGATTGAATTAAAAAATTACAAAAATTAAATAATAATAATAATTAATTAATTAATAAATTATAATATTACAATCATAGTAGAACTTGAATTGACTGTCAAATTCTAAATTAACGCGAGTAAAGCCGCGTATAAAAGCTAGTCATAGCACAAACTCTTCCCTTGGAATGGCATAAGGAATTTCATTAAATCATCTATTCTGATTACCTCAGTACCAGATTGGAATACTATTAAAATAACAGTCACGTTTTCTCAAAATTCCTATTGTGATATTCGAATCACGTCGAAATTGATTCAATGAGGTGTGTGCCTCTAAGATTGCTTAGATTTTAGTCTCGCGACACGCTTGCTGAGAAATTACGTTGCTTATTTCGGTGTAGAAGTACAATCGTGACTGTACTTCTGCACGAATATTATATTGTACGGTCAAAATTTATTTTTTCATCGTCATCTGCTTAGCATTTTCCCTAATTTATTAGGGTCGGCTTCCAGTCTTACCGAATACAGCTGAATACCAGTATTTTACATGGAGCGACTGTCTATCTGACCTCCATTATCCAGTTAGTACTGGGTAATACATGGGTGATACTCTTGGTAGGACGGGTTCAGACTTCCGGACCTCTGACTACATGTAACAACTGACTGTCAAAGATTTACAAATGACAAGCAACGCGACAACGCTGTATGCGGTATTCAGCTGAATCCGGTTCGACTGGAAGTCGACCCCAACATAGTGGAAAAAAAGCTAGACAGATGATGAATACGCTTTTTTGGCATTGAACCCATGACCTATCGTTACCGCTAAACCACCAGCACCGCTGATTTAAACGTTTACGTCAAAATGTGTCGCAACATTCTTCAGGAAAAAAGTATTGCAGACACTAATTTAGACGCGTGATTTCGGCTGATATAGCACTTTTGAAATTAGAATAGAACCTTCTTCGTTACAAAGTGTTTGGAAGCTTTATCCACAAAATCAATAGTGTAACGAACTCTCGTAAGAATTGTTTAAACTCAATTGCTATTAACGGGTTCCGAGATTGGAAAAGGAAAGAAAAGAATTTCTTTTGTTTTTTTTTTGATCATTTTTGTTGTATCTTTGGTGGTTATATTTATGCTGCTGAAGTGGTTTTCTTCAGATATTATTTTCAGTTTACTGATCTTTAATTCGGGCTAACAATGTAAAGCTAATTACCTAATGCGTACTCCAAAGTTAACCCTTTGGTAAAGGTTTAGTACACCCACATTTTGTCAGCTATGTTTAAGTCCCATGTAATAGGGGGCGAGCCTATTGCCATCAACAGGGCACAAATCCAGACTCCGTGACTGCCATTGGGAAATTCTTGATGGAAAAACTTAATAGCAATTTGTCCTACCCGGAAATCGAACATGGGAATCAGGATTCACATTTCCCTCGTCACCGATGTGTTTGCTAGTCTGTCTACACTTAGTTTATTAAATATTTACATATTAATTTACCTTGTAGTTCAATTCGTTACAAACTACCTTTAGTGCTTACCTTGAAATTGGGACAGAAACAGTAAACAACATTTCATATGTCGGATCCGGTCATGAGTACGGACAGGCGAATGGATCGAAAGCGCGCCAGTGGTGACATCACGCGACCTACTTACCAGTTTACCCCACCATGGCGGCTTTTACAGGGTCCTGATGTTAACACCTCGCGGCGAGGCGGATTCTGGGTCTGATCGCAGCAGAGTTGAGACGTCTTGAAACTGTACCCGATTAATTTTGCCTAGTGTTATTGTGTGAAAGTGTAATGTCAAGTAATTTGATAGTTTACCCAGTGTATCTGTTTGAAAAGAGTAACCATGGAGTTTCTTGCCGGTTCTTCTCCATGGAAACAACCAACCCGAACCGTGCAATGTGAAATAAAATAGTGTATCGCATCCAGTGTGTTTTCATAGCATGAAACCCGTCTTCTGCCCACAAAATGCTCGACCCTATAGCGAAATAAATCCTGACAAACCCGACACATCTAATATTTGAACACCATTAAAACTACTCTCTCTGGAGGTTTTTGGAAGTAATTGCGTTGCTCCTTTCACAATATACACTTCAAAGGCACTACTTCATAATATTACGTAAAGTGGGTAATTTTACAAATTTTGAAAAGTGGATGCTTTTTGTATATTTTCTTTTTTTGTTGCTTATATTTTGTTAGGCCAGATTAGCGTATGCCACGACTTTGCCGATAATTGGTCCACAGGATCATAATACCGTAATAAAAACTATCTTATATGCCAATCCGGGTTAGAAACTATCTATGACCCAAAATTCATCCAAATCCGTCAAGTAGTTTTGGCGTGAAAGAGTAAAACATACTTCTATCTATCCTCACAAACCCTCGCATGTGTATTAACAAACACAACGTAACAGATGTTTACTTAAGATATGTTATACACAGAAGCTGTTGGTGAACAAATAAATAAATAACATCACACCTGTGAGTACACAGTATACCTAATAGCACACCCACATTTCAGGGGTAAGTAATATATGATTGAATTACAAAACCTCTAATATTTACAAGACAACATCTGAATCTTTAATTTTATTGGATATAACGATCACTTAGTATAATAAACGATTGATATAATTTTAAAGTTACTAATTTTTATAAGCACAACCTACATTAATTATAAAATCGTTTGATATACCACATATAAGACATAAAACTTATTTAGTCTAATATGATAAAACGCCTAATAAAAAACACATAGCAACATTTCAGATATACACATTATAACATTGTCTAAATTTTAATAAAGTTGTGAAATGTAGGTAACTTAAAAAATATCATTGTAAGTTGTCTCTTTGTGTGCATAAGCTTGCTCAGATCAATACTAATTCAGCAGGCATACACCATACATGCAGCAAGCAAGCAAGCATGCAGCATGCAATCAAGCTTCCAGTATGCAAGCAAGCATGCAACATGCAGCAGGCATGGTTTCTGTCACGGCTCCGGCCCATGCCAGCTTATCGTCGCAGATATGGTTCACGCTCACCACCGCGGCGAGTGTTAGAACCACCTGCTCCTCAGCTCGCGGGCCACCTCACCCCTCCGCGCCTACGCGATTTAAAATAACACTCTAGGAGTAGGGCAGACAAGACTACGTGGAGTCGGTTTTGGAGCGATTCGTTTCTATCACGCTTTTCGATTAAATAAACGTTATATCAATATTATATATTTTTAACGATAGGCTTAATGATTTCCGATTAAATAAACATTATATATAAGTTTTAGAGTCTATAAATGTAATATCTAAAGAAATTATATATCAGTTGGTATAACTCACGTTTATTATATCTTGTGAACGTAATTGAAATGAAAATATACCAAATAACTTTATATGTTATGAGACGCACCCACATTTCAGACTCCGTAGCTGCGACTGAGCAATACTGCCTTTCCTAATTGGAAAACCCACTAACACTTTGCCCGACCTGGGAATCGTACCTCATGCTCACCAGTCGCGTTACCGACCACTAGCTAGACCAACGAGGCAGTACGGATACTTAATGATTACTTACAAAACATGATGACTCTTCATTTGCTCTAGTTTAATGAGCAGGTCGGTGTCGACTGTGGCTTGCTTGAAGGCAAGAAACTCGCTCCCCTATTACACGGGCCTAAACCATTACTAGCGGAATGCGAGAATACTAGACACCACTACCTTGTCGGGGAATTTCGTCGTGTTATGTAAATGATAAGACACAATTTCAAGGACTCTTTGTGCCTCGTAAATATGAATTCTGAGTATAAATTCTTAGACGCCACTGGCTCACTACATACAGTGTATGTTGAAAACTTCGGGACACAATCTTTTAACATGGATTCACTCATTGATTTATCCAAACTTAATATTATAAATGCGAAACTCTGTTTGTTTGTTACCTTTTTGTGACTAAACGGCTGATAATCCGAAGCAGGGAGCAAAATTCCAGGTCGCTTCGCTCGCTCTTGGATCCGACAAGGGCTCCATTATTCTCAAGTGTTGCTATACTTACACTTTATATTTATCCCCTAACTTATCTCAACCCTAATCTTGCCTAACCTACAGTGCTGGACTGATTTGACACCAACTAAAGGTGTCAAATCAGTCCAGCACTGTAGGTTAGGCAAGATTAGGATTATTTATACAACTGCCACCTTCATACCTTTCATAGAGTGCGTGATAGGTTTCATAATCAGCTGTATTTTAACTCATTTGTAAATTCATTATTTTCCCCTATTGAATTTTAAATGCACAAGTCTGTTTATATCCTTTTATTTTGATGGGATCAAGTAGATTTGTTACAGTGTCCAGGTCTCCTATTGGTTAAAGACGGCCCTTTCTTTCTTTATCGTGAGGTTAATGTCTAACGGCTCCGATTCCAATACATTTTCGGTATCTTAAATATGTTGTTTTGGGTGACACTTGCATCATCGTTACCACTAATACATGGTCACATTGGTCTAAGCTCTTTGTTTCGAATAATAACATTATAAAATCACGCCTCTAATCCCCGAAGGAAATCTGAGGTGTACCTAATGGTGGGGTGCGATGTCAGAAGTCCTCCACGTGTGTCTGGCGGTTGCTGGTCCCTCTCGATACGTCTGGAGGGAAGAGCAGCTGCTGGGCCGGTGCACCCTGGGCGCGGCAGTATCCTTCTCCGGGGAATGAGAGGAAATGAGAATTTCCTTTTATCCTTCGGGGAGTGTTACTGCCGCGGCTAATTATTCTGACATGGGTGGGGTCCTACCAGGACCACCGGTGCGTTCCCCTGCGTGACCCTCTGTAAAGCAGAGGGCATAGCAGAGGAGTGAGGGCGGGCTCGGTGTGCACTCACCCTGCCTCCGAGCAGACAGAGAGGGATGCGTCCTTCTCTGTCACCGTCAGTCTCGTAATCCCATTATCGAAGTGCTGTGGATCACGTCTCGCGGCTTCGATAGGGACCGAGGGTCTTGGCTTAACCGCCCGGACCGCGAGGTAGAAAACCTCTATAAAAAGTTACCCCGAATCCCAAGCGGCGACGCACCGCGAGGGGATGTATGGCTGACGGGTGTTCCATAGAACAAATCAGTCGTTAGTGCGCTCCTCGCCAGGGTACCTGCAGACCCCCTGGCGAGTAATAAATACTCAAAATCTGCCCTTCTAGGTACAGGGGTCTCTGCCTAGATTGAGCCTTATTTCCCCCACACTCGTGGGATTAGCAATGGATGATTTAAAAAAAACAAAAACAAACACCGCCGGCAACGGCATAGTAGAGGAGAGGAGGGATGCGGCGTCGGAATCCGACGTCGCATCCAGCGATGCGAGTGCGGGAGGCTCAGGGAGCTACCGCCGCGCGAGGGCCGGGACAACCGCGGAGAACAGCAAGTTCTTCCGCAAGCGGCCCAGGCGGGATGGCGACCGGGGGTCGTCATCCGGAGATGAGGAGGCTTCGGCCCGAAAAATCCCCACCAACAAGCGTGGTGGGATCCGGGGCAAGGGGAGGGAGCTCTCTGCCTCCGTGAGGTCAGGAAGGTCAGCAAAGCTGGCCGAGGAGGGGCGCCACCCGGGCAACATTGCTCCCGGGTCAGGCGACGAGGCGGGCGCACCTGGCGGCTCCGAGGCGGAGCGTAAGACCAGGTTTGCAAAGGCGGTGGAAGCCGCGATAAGGGGCGTGGCCTTGAAGGTGAAGACATCTTCAAAACTCAAGGCCATACCCGCGGCTTCCGCCTCCATCTTGGCGGCAGCAGAGGCCAACTTCGCAGGGCCTTCACCCCTTCCTCCTCCTCCTCCGATAGGTGGAGAGGAGTTGGCCAAGCTGCGGGCGGAGGTGGCCCGCCTTACGGCCGCCACGCTCCGCCAAGCTCCACGCAGACCTGGCCAGTCTGCGTGAGGCTGGCTCCCGCGCGGCGCCTCCAAATAGGGGCCACCAGCAGCAGCGGCAGCAGCATCAGCGACAAGCCCAGCCCGTGCCGGTGGAGAACCAGGTCCTAAACCTGGTTCGCCAGGAGCTGGCTTCTTTCCAGGCGCGGTTTTCCGTCCTGGAGGGAATTGTTCTGCGCCCCGCCCTGGGTGCAAACAGGGCAGCCGCAGGCCCAAGCACGATGCCGAGCACGGTGTCGTACGCGGCTGTTGCGGCTGCCGCACCTGGATCGGGGCCGTCTAGTCAGCCCTCCAGCGGGGCTGTGGCGGCCCACCCCAAAGAGCCGACTCCGGTGAACCCGGCGCCGGCTAAGAAGGCGGCTAAGAAGAAAGGCAAGGCGGCTGCACAGGCGAGGACTGTGACAGCGCCAGTGCCAGCGGCGGGTGGGACAGCGCCTGCGGCACGACAGCCGCCGCCGCCGCCACCGCTCCCCCAGGCCCCTACACCTCCCGAGGCTGAAGCCGGATGGCAGGTGGTCGGGGAGAAGCGGAAGGGGCGAAAGGCCAAAAAGGCCCGGAATGAAGAGCGGCAGCGCCAGCATAGGGCACGCAAGATCGCGGCTAGGATCCGCGCCCCGAAGACCGCGGCTGTAGTGATTACACTACAGCCGGAGGCGGAAAAGAGGGGCGTGTCATACCGCGACTTGCTGGCGAAGGCGAAAGAGACGGTGGATCTCGGAGAGCTCGGGATCACCGGGGGCCTCCGGCTTAAAGTCACCGCGACGGGGGCTCGTATGCTGGAGATCCCCGGAGAAACCAGTGGGTCGTCCGCTGACGCTCTAGCTGAAAAGCTCAGAGCGTCCTTGAACGCGGACGACGCCCGAGTGTCCAGGCCCGTCAGATGCGCAGATCTGCGCATCCTGGGTCTGGACGACTCCGTGACCAAGGAGGAGGTGGTGGCCGCCGTCGCCAGGTCCGGTGGGTGTCCTGCTGAGCAGGTCAGGGCAGGCGCCCTACGTTCGGACCTCACGGGTATGCATACCGTTACGGTATGCTGCCCCGTGACGGCGGCCAAAACGATAGTGGAGGGCCGAAGGCTATTGGTGGGCTGGGTCTCAGCACAGGTGAAGCTGCTGGAGCCCAGACCTCTGAGGTGTTATCGCTGTCACGTGGGGCACCACGTGTCAGTACAGTGCGCCTCGGAGGTTGATCGCAGCGGCCTCTGTTTCCGCTGCAGTCAGCCCGGTCACGTGTCCGCGGCTTGCTGTGCCACGCCGCACTGCGGTGCCTGTGCGGCGGCCGGCAAGCCGGCCGATCACCGGGCTGGGAGCAAGGCCTGCGCTCCACCCACCAAGGCCACCAGAGGCAAGGGAAGGCCCTCCGCCGCCACCGCCACCGTCGCCACCGCCGCAGCCGCCTGCCTCTGCCGCTGCCGTAGAGGGGCCCTCACAGGGGGCCAGGGAGGAGGAAGCGGTAATGGAGTGCCAATAACGGCCCCATTACGCTTCCTCCAAGCGAACATCAACCACTGCGCCTGTGCTCAGGATCTGTTGCTCCAGAGCATGGCGCAGTGGTCGATACACATCGCTGTGGTCGCTGAGCCGTATTTCGTCCAGCCCAGGGAAGACTGGGCGGCGGACCTTAGCGGCTCAGTGACCATAGTGTCGTCGGCCGCCGCCGGTACCCCGACCCTTGAAGGTGTCAGGAGGGGTCGGGGGTGCGTAGCAGCACGGTTCGGAGAGATCGTAGTGGTGGGAGTCTACTTCTCCCCGAGCCGAACTCTCGCCGAGTTCCACAATTCTCTCGCAGAGTTGAGTGTCGTCGTCGGGAACCATTCCCTCCCCGTGCTTGTCCTCGGGGACTTCAATGCCAAGAACTTGGCTTGGGGTTCTCGTTGCACAGATGTGCGGGGAAGGATGGTGGAGGACTGGGCTCTGGAGAAGGGCCTGGTCGTCCTAAATCGGGGTTCTGTCCCCACGTGTGTGCGGATGCGGGGTGAGTCGGTGGTGGACATTTCGTTCGCTAGCCCCGCTCTGTCGCCACGTGTCGTTGACTGGCGTGTCATGGAGGGGGTGGAGACCTATTCCGACCACCGGTATATCCGGTTCGACGTCTCCACCCAGACCTCAAGCGCGCCGGTCCAACAGGCCCCGAGTGGTCCGCGCTGGGCGCTGAAGCAGCTGGACCGGGAGCTCCTCCTGGAAGCCTCGATCGTGCAGGCCTGGGTGACATCACCAGACAGGCCTGCCGACATTAACAATGAGGCAGGGTGGTTCCAGGAGGCCATGTCCGACATATGTGACGTGGCAATGCCCCGAGTCCGGCCAGGAAGCGCCCGGCGTCAGGTGTACTGGTGGTCGCGAGAGCTGACGTCTCTGCGTGAGGCGTGCGTGGCTGCGCGGCACCTGTACGCCAGGGATCGCAGGCTCCGCATCCGCCCACCGGATGCGGCAGCCATTGAGGCGGAACTATATGAGGGGTACAGAGCGGCGAAGACCGCCCTCCGCGAAGCTGTCCTGCGGGCCAAGGATCAGGCCCGCGAGGAATTGCTGGGGACTCTCGACAGAGATCCGTGGGGGCGCCCTTACAAGATGGTGCGGGATAAACTCCGCACCTGGGCCCCCCCACTGACGCAGAGTCTCCAGCCTGAGCTCGCGGAGGACGTAGTGAGCACTCTGTTCCCTACGCGGGGGGAACATCCCCCCCCGCCTATGGCTCCGCCGCCTGCGGTGCTGGAAGCGGATCACCAGGACGACGACGACGACACTCCGGTAGTGACTGGGGTAGACCTGAGAGTGGCGGTACGCAGGCTCAGTGCCAAAAATACCGCCCCGGGACCTGACGGCTTGCCTGGTAAAGCCTGGGTCCTGGCCTCGGAGGCTCTCGGGCCCCGACTGGAGGGGCTCCTAAGCGCATGCTTGGAGAGAGGCCAGTTCCCGCTTCGTTGGAAGACGGGGAAGCTGGTCCTCATTCGGAAGCCGGGGCGCCCTGCGGACTCTCCGTCCGCATACCGGCCCATAGTGTTGCTCGACGAGGTGGGCAAGCTCTTTGAAAGAGTCATTGCAAACCGCCTCGCCGAGCACCTTGCGGGGACGGGGCCGGATCTTGCGGAACACCAGTTTGGTTTCCGCAAGGGGCGCTCTACGGTGGACGCCATCATGCGCGTGAGAGCCCTCACGACGGGGGATGCAGTGTCCCGGGGGGGGTTGTCTTGGCGGTGTCTCTTGACATCGCCAACGCCTTCAACTCCATGCCCTGGAGCTGCATTAGGGAGGCACTCCGGTATCACCGGGTGCCGACCTACCTTCGTCGTGTGGTCGGGGACTACCTAACGGATAGAGCCGTTATCTTCCCCGGTCGCAGCGGAGAATGGAACCGGCGAGAGATGTCGTGCGGTGTTCCACAGGGATCGGTCCTAGGGCCTTCCTTGTGGAACATCGGGTACGACTGGGTGCTGCGCGCTGACCTCCCTAGCGGCGTCAGCGTGGTCTGCTATGCAGACGACACGCTGGTGCTGGCACAAGGGGGGTCGCACGAGGCGGCGGCAGAAATAATGACACGCGGGGTTGCGATAGTCGTCGAGAGGATCCGGCAACTGGGTCTCGAGGTGGCATTGCACAAGTCCGAGGCCATGTGCTTTCATGGGCCTCGGAATGCGCCACCTCCGGGATCCTCACTGACGGTAGGAGGGGTATCCGTCGGCGTCGAGTCGACGCTGAAGTACCTGGGACTCGTCCTCGACAGCCGATGGAACTTCGTGGAGCATTTCCGACGTTTGGCCCCCAAACTGGAACGGACCGGGGCTGCCTTCAGGCGGCTCCTGCCAAACCTTGGGGGGCCAAACGCCTCCTGCCGGAGGCTCTACGCGGGAGTCGTGCGGTCCATGGCCCTTTACTTGAGGCTGCGTGCAGCCCACTACCTGAACGCGCCCCAAAAGGTGGTAGCCGTAAGGCTGGCCCGTGGGTACCGCACGATCTCCCGTGAGGCGGCGTGCCTCCTTGCCGGATTGCCGCCATGGGATCTGGAGGCGATAGTCCTCGCGCGCCTACATGAATGGCGCGCGGAGGTGCTACGCCGGGGGGAAACCCCGCTGCCGCGACAAATTGTCGCTCAGCGGACAGACTTCCGGCGTGATCTCATGGCGACATGGAGAGAGCGACTGTCGCAACCCCGTGCAGGGCACGCCACAATAGTGGCGGTAAGTCCCCTCTTTGAGGAGTGGCTTGAGAGACGCCACGGCGTTCTCACCTTCCGCCTGACGCAGGTCCTCACCGGACACGGTGTTTTCGGGAGGTTCCTGCACCGAATCGGGCGGGAGGAAACGCCCGGGTGTTTCCACTGCGAGGATCGACCGGAGGACACGGTGGAGCATACGGTGGAGGTGTGCCCCGCGTGGGCGGAGCACCGCCGTGTCCTCAAAGCGGCGATTGGCGGCGGCGACCTCTCGCGTCCGGCCCTGGTGCAAGCCATGGTCCGGAGCGAGACGGAATGGGACGCCGTCACCTCCTTCTGCGAAGCAGTAATGCTAGAGAAGGAGGTGGCGGAACGTGAGAGGGAGAGAACCTCACAGCGTCCCGGCCGCCGCGGGAGACGCCCCGGGCGTCGGGGGCCACCACGTGGCCCCCGGCCACCGTAGGCGCGGGCCTGTGGACGGTGGGCTATGGGCTAGCTCGCCGTCCGTCCGTCTCATGACGACATGCCGTGTCGACGGCGCGTTCGTGTTCCACGCGCGCCTCAAAGAGAGTCAGCAAAAAGGAAGGGGTCCGAAAGGACCGATGCCTGCCGGGGTTGCGGGACTATTCGAAAGAGATACCGTGGCCCCGGAACACAAAGGGCGATGAAGGAACATGGATGGGTTTTAGTCAGTAAAAGTCTGACACTCCCTCCTGCTCCGCCCAGAGCGGGAGAAGTCATTTGATGATTTCCCATCGGAAAAAAAAAAAAAAAAAAGGTGTACCTAATGGTACACGCACATTTCGCCAGTAATGTTAAAGTCCCTTGTAATACTGTTTCGGTTTATATTGCGTATGAAATATGTAAATACTACGGTCAAAAACCTAGTTTTATTCTAACAAAGTACGTCAGTACAGTCAACTTCAGCAATGAATTTAGCGGCTTTGTTAAATTCGCGAATTATACTGGACGAAAACGGTTTTTATGTGTCTGCGTTGTTAAGTTAGATTCAGTGAATAATAGAACTGCACAGAGTAAGCAAGATTCAGAGACTTACGTTTCAACATAAATAGAGGAACTTCTCATCAGAATTTTCATATTTGGAAGGGTCTCGCTTTCTTACAACCATCATCTGCTTATCCTTTTCCCAAATATGTTGAGGACGGCTTTTAATCTAACCGGATGCGGCTGAATACCAGCAATTTTCATGAAGCGACTGCCTATCTGACCTACACAACCCAGTTAGTACTGGGTGATACGATACCCTTTGACAATACTACATAGTTGTCAGACTTTCGGGCCACTGACTATCTGTAACGACTGTCAAAGATCTACAAATCACCGGCACCAACGGCTTAACGTGTTTTCCGGGGCACGGAGGAAACTCTGTATGTAATGGGTGGTCACCCATCCACGGACCAACCTTGCATACCATTATATAATATTTTAAATAAACAAAGTCTGTTTCATTAATTTAAGGATACTACAATTTTTATATAGGCATGTCGTTAACTGCGGCACATTATGATATTATTACATAATATTTTAAACAAAACTTTTTACGTGCCAGTTTTTAATACATAAATGGAAATGACACGTTCACAAACATTTTTTCAACGGACTTTATTACGCGTTTAATAAATAAATTCTGTTCCACAAAAACACAATTTTCATTTTGAACTATAATGTTTTACGTTAATTAGTTTTACATCAAGAAAAATGCCAGTGAAACAAGGCTACATGGCTCATATTCTGAAAAGTAGCAAAAAAAAAAATATTATTATAAAGAAAAAACTATACTGTGGATTTTTCTTTAGTAATTGAAGCTGTCAGATTTTTTGAACTTACTATAAAGAGCTGTCATAACCGTCATAAGAATTTCATACATTTGACAACCAGACAGTGGCTTATGAGATACACACATCAAAAGTATCTAGGGATCAACATATATTTTTGCAATAACTTTTCTCCTGATTGATATTAATTAAAATTTTCTTTAAGGATTCATCAAATAAAGTGTTTTCGTTTGTCACAGTAACGATAAACCAAGTCACCTTTGCATTAATAAAGAAATTTGCCATTTTCCTAATAAAGGGATTTTTGACATTTGAACCACTAACATTAAAGTTCGAAAAAAAGACTGAAATAACAGTTTTCTTTAAAATTTTATTGGGTAACTTAAACAATTAATAATCCGTGTTTCTACCGCGAACACTAACAACACAAGAACATCGGTTTGGCATACTCAAAATGAGTTCATCCAAATCACGCTGTGGAATGGCCGCCCATGTTCGTTGCAACAACAAAAAAAGGTCTTCTTGCGACTGGATACCCTCCATATTCGGCAGAGCTCTTCTCTGTAGCATATCCCATGCATGCTCAATTGGGTTCAAGTCTGGCGACTGAGCAGGCCAGGGCAGGACATTGATGTTAGCTGCGGCGAGAGTCTGTCTTACAACTCTTGCGGTGTGCGGTCGTGCATTATCATGCATTAACTGAAATAAGGGACCGATTTGCACTTGTAGAGGAACGATGACGTCTGATACAATCGTCTCAGCATAAATTTGAGCGTTGAGGTTGCCTCTGATCCAAATCAACTCAGTTCTTCCGCCGATCCAAATACCCGCCCATACCATGATGGTTCCACCACTATAAGGATGGACTTCCTGGCAGGATTTTAATCGCTGTTGGCGTCCAGGGGTTCTCCAGTGTCGTATACGTCTTGTATCCGGTCTCATACCAAAACGAGACTCATCAGAAAAGCACACGAAACGCCATTGTTCTTCTGCCCAATTTCTGTGTTCAAGAGCCCATTGATATCGAATCCTACGATTGTGCATTGCTATAGGTGGTACCCGTAGCGGTCTTCGGGAATGAAGGTTCACTTCATGCAAGCGGTTTCTGACTGTTTGGTCGCTAATTAAGTTCCCTGAAGAGTGATGAAGCCTCACGGCTAACATCATGGCGGTTATTGTTGGAGCTCTTCGAGTTAAGATTTGAATGTATCGGTCTTGTCTCCGTGTGGTGCAGCGATACCGTCCTCCATGGCGCTCAGCCACGGTACCAGTGCTTCGGTAACGTGTCCAAAGTCGACTGATAACACTCTGACTTGTATTCAGAGCTAAAGCTACAGTACGTTGCCGGGAACCAGCTTCTATCATTCCCACGGCTCTGAGCATTTCTTCCCTGCTTAAATGACGTCGCCGCTCCATAATAACGTTGGTTTTAATCAGTAGTAGGGAAACAGTAGCACTAATAATGTCTTCAATGCGTTGTATGTTTTTATAGGGAAAATATTGACAGCTTATTTTCATCTTTTACTCGAATTTGATTGAGAGTTCCTGATTCAAATTATGAAATGCACCAAAAAGGATCCATATAAATTTATAAAATCATAAATTTATTACAAAGCCACATCTCAATCTCAAGAAATCCGCATAAAAATGCTTGATCCCTAGACATTTTTGATGTGTGTAGTTACAAATGCAAATAAACTGTGCCGCATTTATCGTGACTACCTCGTTGGTCCTGAGATCAAATTTTAAATGTATATGTACTATAACATACCTTGAATTTGTGAAATACAATTAGTTACAAACGAATGTGAGTGTGTGTGTCTACAGTATTGAAATTATTTATTAAAAGACGGTCGAAGTGTCGATCTATTGCTTTGTGAGAAGCTACTCCACTCGCTAACCGATACTGTACGTGTTTCCAAAAACGTACTCTGAAACACTTCCCTCTCTCACGTATAAACAACAGTTATCCGCCATCTTATGTGACGTATAGACCATTAGACACGTCGACAAAACAGTAATATCTATTTATTGTATTGAAATAACATGAGAGCGAAGAAATATGTCGCCTGTTATAATGTTAGTCTTGCGACTGATTTAGAGCCGAAAATATACGGGAATATGTTTCTGTAAGACTATATTGTAATGTATGTGTTTTCTTATAGACGGTAGGAATTGGAAGTTATGAGCTGAGTTACAGGCTGGTTGTCGATGTAATGGTTGGTTAGGTTTTGGTTTTTTTTTCTGGATGGTAATTGTTTCTGGCATTTGTTTATATAATTATGTTGTATGTTCAATGCATCATGACCGAAAGGCCATAATAGTCAGGCAGTAGATGCCAGAAAAGTTGCGCGCAGACCAGGAGAGTATGGCACAAAAAGAGGAGACCAATCTCAGCAGTAGCTGGAACAAGGCTATCAATGATGATCATGAGGCACATATCATAGGCGTATGTACTAAAGAGTTCACTCATGGTCGACCGGTTTTCAACCATATTCTTAGAGCTTGAAGGCCCATCTAGTGAAATATGGTAGACGAGTCCCTAACCAAATGTGGAAGATCCATTATCCGTTAACAACAGGGCACTGTCAACGCTATGAAGTAGCCACCCTATGTAACATGAACATAGCAACTTATCATACCCACAAGATCTAAAAAAATATAACCACAAATTTCTCCGAGAAAATAACATATTTCGACAACAAAAACAATGATTTGTATTCCGACAAAAATAACGGTTTATTTTATACGACAAAAAATATTGTAATGATTATATTGTGTAAACAAAATATGGAGCGGTATTTAGATATGGGTAACGGGAGGGTAATCAATCATATATAATTTATGTGCCATTATACAATAGAAAGGAGCATAGGATGACGAGAACGTAGATGGAGAAACAGATTTTTTTGGCAAAACAATATAGCTAGCGTTATTTTTGCTAGAATTATTTTTGGAAGCAGCTCGTAGCTAAATAATCTTCAGGTTATGCCGCGCTTGCCTAGGTTGGCCTTTAGACGGGTGGCCACCCAAAATTCCAAGTTTCCTCGGTGCCTTGAAAGACACGTTAACCCGTTGGTTCTGGCTGTCATTTGTAGATTCTTGCGCAAAATAAAAATGTTTCAAAGAATCGGAAAATTCTTAAACTGCACTACGTTAGTGAACATGGGGTGTTGAATTCGATTCCCAGGTCAAGCAAAGAGTTTCTGAGCTATCCATAAGGCAATTTGCAATAGATGTTTTATGTAGAGAACATAAACGTAGCCAACAATATGGGTTTTCTGCACACCCCTGCTTAACTGTTCGAAGAAAACTGTTAGATGAAATGTTTATTTTTGATATAAAATCAAGTAACAAAGAAGGAGATTTTCGACGCTTAAGAGCCTACACTACCTCAAATTAGCAACTCTATATTTGGTAGTTCAACCTTTGTTTGAAATACTGTTAGAATAAAGTTCTAATCAGCTTGCACTACAAAGTCGTTGTTACGTCAGTCACTGCGGGCCGAATAGTGCGAAATTAGTGTTTTTTTGCGATTTACAAAAAATCTATTGATTGGACTAAAAAGTAAATAATATAAGACCTGGTTTATAGTTAGTTCAGTTAGTATAAAAAGTTTTATGATCTAATTTGAAGTATTTTATGATTGCCAGCGGTTTATTGTTCAGTTTAGAGGTAACTTTGGGATTTTTTTCTATCGATAAAATTTTATGGAATCGTGTTTTCGCCAAATATAGGACTTAACATTAATCCTCAACTTTACCATATATTTATTTCAAAATTAATGCTGCAGTATTTTAGGCGTAACGGAGGATCATGCTAAGTCCTTTGAGGTAGTATAGGCCCTTAAATGATACACAAAGTAACAAACAATTAAGTCAAGAGGTCTTTATCAAGAAACGATTTCACTAAAAACAAATAAACAACAATTTCCTAATAGGAAAATTCCACAAAATCAAAACAGAATTTCTAACAATCTAATTTTACTTTAATATTTCAGAGCAAAATATTGAGCTCTTCATATAAACATAGACATGCAAAATAGATAACAGAAGGTCGGCTTCATACAACCAGTGAAAACGCACAAAGACACGCTTCACGTGCAGTGAGTGATCACCATAGTTACGTGTCTGTCACCTTGCCTCGAGCAACACGGTCAAGCGACAAGAGTCTTGCGACCAGTGTGAATACGGAGACAAATTAAAGACATTGTTTAGTGCAAGCCACGTGCCACAGCGACGCGATTTGCGAATAGGCAAATAAAAACCCTCGCTCACCGCAACTTTTTTTAAAATAAAATAAGTTTATTGCGTATAAATTTGGGTTACATAACATGTCGAGGAGTCTCCATTTAGACATATAAAATGCCTGTAGTTGAAGGCTCCGCTCATTATTAGGTACATCTTATAGATACAAAATAATAGGCAATTAACAAAAACAGAAAAAAGTAAAAATAAAGAAAAACAAAATTAAACAAAGTACGATAAATGTATAAGTGTGTGTGCACCCGTGGGTGGGGGGGTGTGTGGGTGGGTGTGTGAGAGAGAGAGATTTTGAGTGTACATAATGTGTCGAACTAAGCAAATAACATCATTAAGTTATTTATTATTAAGTCACACGTTGCAAGAGTAACTCTGTGTCATCATAATTTAAATTGTGTAGCCACATTGCTAGTTTTTTTTGCATTCATATTTTGTTTTATCATAAATATAATTATAGACTTTTTGCAACGTCACAGTGACGCAAAACGGCTGCGATAAAGTGGCGATGCTGTCGCTTGCTGTATACCTTCACCCATGTAATCACCTTGCTGTATCGCTACAATAACAAATGACGATGACATGTGACAAAAACCAGTGACATGCGCGAGTGTTACTAGTCGCAGGTCACGTAACAGGTCAGGGGCCGTGAGGGGGGGGCGTACACAAGTGAGTGCAAGCGCCCTCGCTACTGTCTTTTGTTTGAGAAACGCACGCACACATAGACAAGCTTCACGTACCTACAGTGAATGCAAGCGCACTCGCGATAGTAATTTCTTTGAGATCACCGTACGTACGCGTCTATATGTGCGTGCGCCTGTTTCTGCTCCTTGTATTAAGATAGACTTCTGTACCTATCTTCCGATTGGGGCCATGGGGGACACCCCAAGGACCTCAGTTGGGCCCGAAGTTTAATTAGCTAAGTTTATGGTAAACTCAAATGTTGGTGTTTAGAGGATTATATGGAACTCATTATAGAATACTACTGAAAATTTAGTTTTAAGATTTGTTATTAGTACAAACAGTCGACACGTTTCAGCGAACAGTTTGGCGAAAACATCTACATTTTTTATTAAATCGTCATCTGTCTTTTCCCAACTATCTTGCGCTCGGCTTCAGTGTAGCAAGATGCAGCTGGATACCAGTATTTAATATCTGCGACTGCTGGTCTGACATCCATAATCCAATAACTGGGTAATAATCCCTTGGTAAGACTGGGCGTCTACCCATAACAGATGTCAAAACTTTACTGCTTTCCGAAGCACGCAGGGGTTCCGATATAATTATTGTTAATGGTTACCCATCCATGACCCGACCTTGCGTAGTGAAGCTTAACTTTCGATCGATCCGTGCGGCTGTTATTATTTAGCCACGTGCCTCGACTAAAAGGAACAAAACAAATTGAAAAGTACGAAAACTTCACATCATAACTTCTAGTTAAAGTCTAGACTATTTATCAGTCTAGCTATCTTTTCGGTCTAACTAGAGTCTAATTTAACGACACCTCATTTGTTTGAGTTAGTTCAGCATATTTTGTTAACTATGTTATATACTATCTTCGTAGGCACATACATAGTTTGTGAAACATTATGATGAACTTGGTTTTATGTCTTCGAAATAGTTCAGATCGTACTAAATACATCGTTTGCCTAGCCTTTTCCCAACTTTGTTGGCTTCCAATCTAACCAAATGTAGCAGAATACCAGTGTTTTACATGGGGCGACTGTCTATCTGACTTCCACAACCCAGTTAGTATTGGGTAATACGATACCCCTTGTAATGCGTTTGCCTGGGTTTGAACCCACGACTTACTGTTCGTAAGTCGGGGCCGCCACCACTGGGCATTAACACACTTGACATTTTAAAATACACGCTTTCTTATAAAGTATCTCAAATATTTGACCAAGACTTAGAATCACGACAGCGCCGCTCCTTCCTCCGCTCTCCGAAACGTCAACTTTAATTTTATAGAATTTCTTTTGCAAAATTTCATCAATGAAAGAGGACAGTTCCAATCTTCGCAGTCGAGCTTTTATATTGTTTTTTTTTTCTTCCCTTTTCCACGGAGCTCATCCGAAGATTCTCCTCATTCGAAGATTAATAAAATGTAAATTTTCTGACACGGCTCGCGTTTCCGAACAATTTTGCCAAAGTGTTTCTTAAAAATTCTTCGGGAAAAGTCTGTCTCAAGGTTGCAGATGATAGAGCTAATCTTTTCAGCAAACTGTATATTTTAAAGTTGATTTTTCTGCCAAAGGCTTTGCGGGTAGATCGTGTAATGATACTTGAGCTCGTTCATGAAGTGGGGTGGTTTATGTAATCAAATCTTCAGCTAGAAGTTTATGATGCTTGTGGATAATGGGTATTCAGATTTATTCATCGTTGAAGAGCTTAGTAATTCATGAATGATGGTATGAAAATCTACACTAAATTGTTATACTTAAATGCGAATTTAAGAGATTGTCTGCCTAAATTTCAGCGCCTAGCTACTGAACTAAATTTTGACAGCAGACGTGACTGGAAAATGGGTACTTTAATTATTTAAGTAATCACGAAACTAACTTTAAACTTTTCTTCGCAAGCCCCTTGCCACGCGACACCGAGACGCAATTTGCGTAGCCGTGAATTGGTGCGCATTTTTGACGGAAACATATGACGCGTGATTTGATCAAATGTGTGGCCATGACTTCACTTCGAGTCTATGCAGGCTGGAAGAAACACTGAAGCGAAAATGGTTACCATAAAAAAAAAAAAGTATTTATTTTCTCATCACAAACGTTACAGTGAACAGGAATTATTAAATCTAATACACAGGGTAAACATTTGTGAGAGACTCGTGCCCGAAATAGGTATACAATACCTGTGTTACGGGTCACCAGGCCCTCCAAGACTTACAGCTAAAAAACTAATCTAGATTAATTACTAACAAAATTCGTGATGATGATTTTACTTAAATACTAAATTGGGTGTATGTTTTATGTGGAATGTGTTTCAGTACATCATTCTGAGTCCCCACTTAGAAATTTTTCATTGGATTTAAAAAAAAAGCTGTTTCATACATTTTGATCATGTAGGCTGCAACCTATGCGAAATAAAAAAAAATCGTTTGATGCGAGAAAGTGAAAACGCTGTATTGTAAAGAAAAAAAATATCATTCAAGTTCCTGAGCGGGACCCGATCGTGGACCAAATAAGCCAGTTTTCTAAACAATAAGTTGAGTTTCATATAAAACAAAAGAAAAAAGGGGTCAACAACAAAGGACTCATCGCTCCACATATAATCAATATTGATATCAAACACACACAAACAACGAGTGAAATTCTGAATAAAAGATGATGAGAATTTAAAAGACCAATTTCCCTTACCTTCATCAAATATGAGGTAGTACAAATGTATAAAGTTTTACGAAAGTAGAGACTAACCGAAGAGTCGGTATTAGTATCGGTTTCGGCCAAAAGTGCTGATTTTGACCAAGGAAGGAGCTGAAACTTTGGCTAGGTGAAATTACTGTTCTCTTAATTTTGGGTTAGTCTCAGGTTCGACACTCTTCGCCCGACTTGGGGATGCCATCGATCAAAAATCTATTGTTTATGATATAATATCAAGTTGCAAAACAATAATAATTTTCTGGTTATATTGTGAACTTACAATTACTCGGTTCTTCCGAATCGGTTTCGGCGAAAACTAGAACAGAAGCCGAAAACTCGGTCACAGTTTCGGTTTCGACTGGAAATTCTGTTTCGTGACTCTAACAGAAACAGCGAGTTGAACCTTTTAAAACGAAAGTGACCCGAGGACGGTCGAATGAGGAAATTAAAGATATCAACGTATAGAATTGCTCAGGAAACGAACGAGAGACGTGGCGATATATTGGCAAGTCATTCGTTCGGTTGGCATCGAGTGTAGCTATATATTTCATGATAAAACAGCAATTGATTTGAAAACGAAAAAGTAGCCAGGGTAGTAAATTCAAATTTTCTTGCATTTTTTGCAATTAGCAGGTCAGTGTCGGGTTTGTTGGTTAGTGACCATGTGAGTTTAAAAACTTATTTTACCAATAAAGAAGTCCAATAATAAAAAATTCTTGCCAATGTAAATTACACCACGCTACGTTCCAAAACGGGCATAAAGGACTTTGTCAAGAAGGCTACAATAGGATTGGGCGGGACACGTCAGCCGCATGACGACGACCGCTAGGCAAAAGTCGTCCGTCATACGATGGTTGCCAGTAGACGGACGGCGCCGCCGAGGTCGGCCCAGAAAGAGGTGGCGAAACGATCTGGACGCATACCGTGGGGGCTGGTTCGAGGAGGCCCGGGAAAAGAGCACTATGAGAAATTGGAGGACGCCTTTGCCCAGCAGTGGGACAGGCCTATGCAGTGCTATTAAAAAAAAGCGGGAAAAACAAATGAAAAATATTCATTAATTATTTCTTACAATTACTATCACTTTATAAATTCTCCGATTGGAACTTGGATATACAAAATGAAATATTTTACAGAATCAAATCAATCATGAAATAAAATCCTTTAATATTCGATACAAAGTTGTTCTGTACCTGTAATCAATATTCAATTTGTATTTATTTAAGGGTAAGTTTGTAATTTGTGTAACAATATAGTATTCGAATACCTTAATTGTAAAGTCAGTTCAGACAAGTGGTGGCCGACGACGACAACATTTAAAGGAGAGCGAAGATTGTATTTCTGCGTGCGTTCATTTTTCACTAGGAAATGATTGATATATTTGATTGGTTGTAGTACAAGTTCATATAAACATGACAACATTCAACGTTCACATTATGTTTGATATTTAAAATACAAACCTAACGGGTTTCTAAATAGAGAATTTGAATTCGAGAACTGGATAAAATCTATGAGTATGTTAGCATTACTTACGATGATTGGGGTGAACCAGGTGTAAGCCTTTCACATGGTCAACATTAACATACTCAACTAAGTTATGATTAGGTTTCATAGAAAGAAGATAACAGGATAATTGTACAAAAAAATAAGCAAACCGCTTTGTCTTGAAAATATCACACCAGTATTAAAATAAGAAAATTTGTGAGGATGTTTGTTAATCTAAATACAAAAAAAAAAGTGATAAATAATGAAAAGACCCTGAACCGAACCCGAACAAATCTAATGACTGTAGACTCGTAGACTGTAGTTATATTACGTAATTTAATCAAATATTCATTGTTATTTAACATCGCAATTAAACCAGTAAAACATTGCGCACACTCGTCATATTTACGGCTCAAAAACTTAACGCACATCAAACGCGCGTTTTACTATTTTTCGTCTGAACGCACTCTAGAGGTCTTTATGGGAAGTTGTTGAAACTTTATTCCAATTAACTAGTAATATTTCAACATTTAGCCCGTTTCGTTGCTAAATAATTTGAGATTGAAATTACGAACTATCCGAATTTCGTCGAGTAACTTCACCTACTTTGTTGTGACTTCCAAAGACTTTTTGACTTTTAAAGGTGTCTTTTGGCTGAGCTAAATTAGCATTCTGATGACTTTTAAATGTTGGTTAAGGGGAAAGTTAACTTTAAGGTCGATTTTCTTTTGGTTGTTGCTTTATTATTTAAACTTAAGGACTTAGATTTTTCTTTGTGATTAATAAATGGAATGTCTGTGACTGTTTATTCACCAAGCAGGACACTTTCTAAAACCAGCTCAGGTCCAGCTGAAATACTTGAAAATGATAAGAGGCAGGAACCGGGCGCAAATCCAAACTCCGTGGCTGCTACTAAGAAAGTCCTGATGGAAAACCCAATGACACTTTGCCCGACCCGGCAATCGAACCCTCCACGCTTGCGACCACTAGACAAACGAGGCAGTCACCAACAATTCTGTGCTCCAAAAAAAAAATGCCCCCAAAAAAGTTAAAACCAGCATTTAAGCGAGAAAATGAATCAAACTCTAATCCAATTTCCCAAAACGACATGAGTAACGATTTATCAGAATAAGCTTTTTAACATTTTCAAAGTAATATTAAGATTTCGATATTGACATCATACGACGCTCTTATCGACTCATATCCTGCGCAAAGATCAGAGTCTTATATAACTTTTTGAATGAAAAATATAGGGGGCGGCTGTTGATTGATGTTACAGAGCACGGAAAAGCTTCGACCGATGGTAGAGGTGGCATTGTCAACATTGTCCGTACAAACTGATCGTGTCATCGTTTAGAGAGTATCAAACCTTGGATGATTTTAATTATTAAAATTATTCTTTCTTACAAGTTTTTAAACAACATAGACATAATATAATTTGACAATATTCCACAAGTATCATGATTTGCCTAGCCTTTTCCCAACGCTGTTGGGGTCGGTATCCAGTCTAACCGGATGCAGCTGAATACCAGTATTTTACATGGAGCATCCCTATCTGAACTCCACAACCCAATTAGTACTGGATAATACGATACCCTTTTAGGCCACTGACTGTAACGACTGTCAGATTTGTAAATGACAGCCGGGACCAACGATTGAAGGTCATGGTGTTTCTGTTTGTCAATTTCAACCGAATCCATTCAGCCGTTAATGCGTAAAAAAACCACAGACTGACATATTTACATTCTCATTTTATAATGTTGTAAAGCATTGATGCCACCTCTAGATGCTGCCGGCGCAGTGATTCTATGCTCTGTGATTGCTCTTGTCAATGATAAAAATGATGGGAGGGGAAAAATACTGTTTCTGTGAGAAAATTTGATATATTGAAGAATGTTTTTTTAAGTCTGACGTGGGTGTCAGCTTATTATACGTATTGTAGTAATTTGAAGGTTAATTTGTAGGAGTAACGGTTTTATCTTTTTTGTGGCCTATGAAACTGTTTATTAAAATTGATGCTAGCTAGATAGAACACGAACTGTTTAAGAACTCAAAGAGGAAGTCTGAAAGTGGCGCCGGTGACTGAAAAATTGTGTGGTAATCGGTTGTCAGTATGAATGTGGATGGGTATAAGAGTAGAGGAAGACCAAAGAAACGATGGATGGACTGTGTAAAGGATGATTATGGCAAAGAAGGAGGTGTCTGACGAGATGACGAGTAATAGAGAAGTATGAAAGAAGAAGACATGTCCCAAATAAATTGGGATTAGGGCAGGAGAATGATAAAAGCAAATGCAGTAAGTGCTTATCAACACTTACTGCACTTACTTACTTCTTCATCATTTCAATCAAAAGACGTGCAACGCTTATCATATGTCTACCTCAGACGTAGTCACATCAACCGATCCTGTTGTTCTCGATCCAGCGAATTCCCGCTCTCGCACCGGGTACGTATCAAAATCCCGAATTTTAATAGACCGAATTTTAAAATACCGATAGACGAAATCCCGATAATTGAAACGCCGAATGGTTGTTTGGTCGAAAGTTTAAAATCCCGAAAGTTCATTTGCCTGAAAGTTTAAAATCCCGAAGTTTAAAATCCCGAAGTACAAAATCCCGAAATTGCCACCGTTTCCGAGAAAAACGATTTTTTGTAAACCAGGTTAGGTCAAAACACTTAAAAGTTGCCAAAAAAGCGTAGTCGGAGCCTACTGAAGTACTAGGGCTCTAGGGTTTACAAAAAAAATAACCACGAAGGGTGTGGCGGAGTCTGTGTTCGCTCGCTTCACTCGCTCACTAGACTCCGCCACACCCTTCTAACCTAACCTGTCCGTGTCGGAGTGCCTTAAGGTCCCGAGATCGCTTCACTCGCTGATCCAAAGACTAAAATCTCTAAGACAATGACAAAAAAGGATCTTAACATAATAGGTATATATCATAAGTTAAAACAAAAGTTTAAATGATAATCATACGTATAATTAGGAAAAAAAGAATATTTCGACATGGGCCTTAAACAGAAAGTTCATCTTTATGATGAACCTGACATGTAGTGTAAACACATTGAAACAGATTTTCCTAACAACCTGTAAAAATAACATAAGATACAGAGTATTTAAATTTAAAAATTACTGGCGATACCACTTAAGAACTCCACATATGTATAGTCGGTTATATTTTGTAAAATATTATGAATGTTCTCCATCTTCACTGTGTTTTTTTTTCTTTTCTTGGCAGGTGTTTCTCCGTTTAGTAATTTAGTTATAAGAATATCATTTACCTTTGTTTCCTTGATCAACTCCGCCACCAATCGGTAAAATCCAACATGTCTTTTAGAACACACCACGTTCATATGGTGGTGGAATGTCTCAGCACTGTTTTGTTTGCGTGGAACCGAAGAATGTGCGTGGATACACCAAAAGGTTGGATCTATGAGTAATCGCGGGAACTACGTCGCTGCTCTTTGGGATTTCATCCATCGGTATTTCGTCCATTCGGGATTTCGTCCATTCGGGATTTCGTCCTTTCGGGCATTTGAACATCGGTATTTTGTGTTTCGATATAACGACTATCGGCATTTAAAACTTTCGGTATTTTGAATTTCGGTGTTTTGGACGTCGGTATTTCAATCATAGGTATTATGAACTTTCGGGATTTTGATACGTACCCCTCGCACCACAGGTCATTGGTCCACCTTGTAGGAGACTTTCCAACATTGTACCTTTTGGTACGCGTTCACTTCAAAATCTTTAAAAAGATTTCTACTGACTTGACAAGATGTTTATTTAGATTATACTGGTTGTTGTATTGTCCTCGATGATTATTGCTATATTGTGTTCCCGTCAGTTTTGAAAACGTCTAAGAACTTGAGAGTAGTGCTTAAGCAGCAGACCTTTTGCTAAAATAATAAATATAATAACGGTGTAATTTCAGGTGGCGCAGCACAAGGGATTTTAGAAGGACTTGCCTTTGTAAAGCTCAGCAGTAGGATAGTATGTGATAGCCAAAATAAAACTAAAAAAGCGTTGTATTCCAGTCTAGCTAGTAAGCATCTCCGCACAGCTTCGGTGAATATACCCTAGCTTCTAAGGATCTAAGACTTTTGCACGAAAGACACTTCGCGCGCATGAATACTTGCGCGAATGGACATTTGCGCGACTTTTCATCATGGGTGTCGTTGTCATGGTTTTTGGGGTCGCTGATAATGAAATGAGGTCAAAATGAAAATTCAAGATACTGCTGACGAAAATGTTCAGTTGTTCCTTCATGGGTGTTGTTTTCCTGACTTTGATGATGGAAAAACAAAAAAATATCCTCGGCGCCATCTTGGATTTTCATTTTGACCTAATTTTCGTTATCAGCGACCCCGAAAACCATGAAAACGACACCCATGATGAAAAAGTCACTCAAAAGGCCATTCGCGCAAGTGTCCAAGCGCGCAAAAGTCCTTGCGCGCATATGTCTTTTCGCGCAAGTGGGTTCACGCAAGTGTCTTTCTTTCAAGTGTCCTGATACCAGCTTCTAAGAATCTCCTCTCTTCTCTACTTCGCATATCTCTGCACGTGTCCACTTTGTTGGAGTCGTGGCCAAACGGTTAACCATCGTAAATCATAACCCTTACTTTTAGCTTCGCTTTAGTCGGGTAAAAAGTCGCCATCTTGCTATCGATATTGCACAGATCCGTTTTTTTAATTTTCCTAGAACAATGTGGTTAAACATGTTTTGTTCAATGTATTTCTCTTTTACTGTTTGTTTCGCCATTTTCTTAATAAAGTTTGTTTATGTGTAAACAGTGTTAAAATCCAGTAGAAATAGATATTAATGTTGTTCTAGAACTTTACATTTAATTAGTATTGTTTAGTCTTTAACTAACAAAACAATATTGTTTATCATGGAAACGTACAAGTTTATTATTGCTTCAAAGTTTTATTTGTGTTTTGTCTCTGTTTATTAAAATATATTTTAGATTCGATTAAAATTTTATCGATTCTAGCGTTAGTATAATAAGAAAGAATAAAGCAATCGTCTTTGAGTTGCAATATTCAAAACGGTAGTACATCCATGTCCCACCTCCTATACTGCCCTCTGTGCCTCAAAAGATGTAACCAAAGTGACTTATGTGCTACCACCGATGACGCCGTGGCAGTGGCAAAGTTTTGTACCAACAAATATTTAGGTATGTCATGGCAGCTACACCAAAAATTAAGGACAATGTAACTAGTGTACACCTTTCTTTTTTTTTTTCGGATGAGAAATCATCAAATGACTTCTCCCGCTCTGGGCGGAGCAGGAGGGAGTGTCAGACTTTTACTGACTTAAACCCATCCATGTGCCTTCATCGCCCTTGTTGTTCCGGGGCCACGGTATCTCTTTCGAACAGTCCCGCAACCCCGGCAGGCATCGGTCCTTGCGGACCCCTTCCTTTTGCTGACTCTCTTTGAGGCGCGCGTGAAACACGAACGCGCCGTCGACACGGCCTGTCGTCATGAGACGGACGGACGGCGAGCTAGCCCATAGCCCACCGTCCACAGGCCCGCGCCTACGGTGGCCCCCGACGCCCGGGGCGTCTCCCGCGGCGGCCGGGACGCTGTGAGGTTCTCTCCCTCTCACGTTCCGCCACCTCCTTCTCTAGCATTACTGCTTCGCAGAAGGACGTGACGGCGTCCCATTCCGTCTCGCTCCGGACCATGGCTTGCACCAGAGCCGGACGCGAGAGGTCGCCGCCGCTAATCGCCGCTTCGAGGACACGGCGGTGCTCCGCCCACGCGGGGCACACCTCCAAAGTGTGCTCCACCGTGTCCTCCCGCCCGATTCGGTGCAGGAACCTACCGAAACAACCGTGTCCGGTGAGGACCTGCGTCAGGCGGAAGGTGAGGACGCCGTGGCGTCTCTCAAGCCACTCCTCAAAGAGGGGACTTACCGCTACTATTGTGGCGTGCCCTGCACGGGGTTGCGACAGTCGCTCTCTTGCGACGTCACGCGGTTTCACCCACGTAGTCCCGTTCCCGTGGGAGTTCGGGAATAAAATATAGCCCATGTTACTCGCTGATAATGTAGCTATCTATTGCTGAAAGAATTTTTAAATCGATCCAGAACTTTTTAGTTTATTCGTTACACACAAAAATACAAATCTTTCCACTTTATAATATTAGTATAGACCTTTTTAACCATTGGAAAAAAGCCAAAACATAATTAGTTTAACAATCAAAATAACATAAGTAAACATTGATGTTGATGATTAAACTTTTTATCAGCTTTCAGATAACCATTTTGTCAATGCACAAAGTATTTGTAACATTTAAACACACATAATTTACCGTCGAATCTGACCTAAACGCTACTTGGCACAGTGCCACGAGGGATCAGCTGATTCACTACTTTGTTGAAATGTAAGCAGATAATATTATTCTATGTTCTTGTATTCGCAAATCAGCAGAAAGTGAGAGAAAGCTCGAACTCTAGGTACTTGGGTTGAGAATTATTCATATTTGCTATGATTCGGCGTTTTGGAGATTTTTGCTAGATACAATGTCTTCAGAATTAAATTCTATCTGTCTTATGTCAGTGCTAAAGCATTGTGCTATATTGTGGGAAATCGAAACAGTTTATCAAATATATTTTATATACACAAATATCTTTTGGACTGCCTCGGTGGTCTAGTGTTGCATGAGGTCATGTAACTAAGTATTAGGTCCTGGGTTCGATTCCAGGGACGAACTAATTATTATTGAATTTTCCATCAGGAATTTCTCGGTAGCGGCCAAGGAGTCTGGATTGGTACCCGGTTGATGGCAATAGGCTTGCCCTCTATTACATGATACCTAAACAACCATTAGGTGCACCTTTTTTTTTTCGTATGGGAAACCTTCAAATGACTCCGCTCTGGGCGGAGCAGGAGGGAGTGTCAGACTTTTACTGACTAAAACCCATCCATGTTCCTTCATCGCCCTTTGTATTCCGGGGCCTCGGTATCTCTTTCGAAGTCCCGCAGCACCATTAGGTGCACCTCTGCCTCTCCCTTCGGGGATTACAAGCATGATGTTATGTTATTGAAAAAAACTATAACATAGATATTATTTTATTAGTAGGTCGAAGTTTACTATCAGTATTTTTGATAGAAACTGATTCTAGAATAACAATTTTGGGTGAAAGAAGAACAGGGTGTAAAGCTCTTCATCCCCCATAGAAAAGGGAGGATCCTCCGACCAGACGGGTGTTATGTCTGGTGGGCCACTGCCCGACAGTTGTTGTCGAGTTCTTGTAAACAGTCTTAAGTCGCTGATAACTCTGCTTGCGCGATGTAGGAATTCTTATGTTTCGCTATTTAGTTCGTCGTTCGAGTCATAGATGGCGCTGTAGTACTTTTTGTGCTACGTTGTTTTTGTAGTGCCGCTACACAATTAAAAACTGATTTTAAAGACTAGTTTTCACTATACTATATCAGTCCTTAAAACATAGGCTTGACAGCTGCACCCGCTACCCGCTCTTAAACGAACCAACCTTAAAGTGCCATCATGACGAGCCATCATCCCCGAAATATCTTAATAAATTAACATTCAAAGCGTTGTTTGCTAAATGACGCGCTCGACCTTCGCGTAAATTATTAACAGCATTACAGGGTTAACGCGACTACTCAAAACTTGGACCGGCCATAGAGAATTATAATGAGGAGAGCGGTTTTGGGTTGAGTCGCGAGTCTTTATTAATGAAATGGTATCATTTGTGAGTGTTAGAACCTTTTTGGTGTCACTTGAAATGTGGGTTTAAAAATGGAACCTAGTTTAATGTTGTCAAAGCTGGTTACTTTACCTCTGACAGCAAGAGCCCAAAACCTCGGAAATAAAGATCAGTATGACAGGACGAGTTTAACTGGCAGATAGCTGATGTTATACGGCCGTTTTCTTTAACTTACTTACGTTTAACTGTTAGTTAATATACCTACGTCTCGTAGCTATCAGTATTTCTATAAACAAAGTTAGCTTAACCATACGTGTGGTGAATGAGGTTCACGGGAGTGTTGATGTAATGTGGTGCAACTTGAGTGAATTCGCAAAAGTTACACTATATGTAATAAGTTATTTAGATTAAGATATTTTTTAACTAGGTATAAGGTGTAGACTTAGGATTTAGTTAGTAAGGCCACTCTGTCGCATTGGATCATAGGACTGTGATTCATAGAAAAAACAAAAATAACATTTTCTGCGATGTTTTGTTTCTAACGGTACGTAAGCTAAACGTTAAACAGTTAGAAATATCAACCTTCCGTTACCTGTTAGTAAGTTATTGAAAATGGTAGTTATGGAGTAACTTAGGCTAATTTTATTTTCGAAAAAGATTAGGGTTCCGTGCCATCAAAATGAAAACCCAGGAAAAGGTTAACAAAGTCCGATTCAAATACGGAAGTTATATTGTTAAAATAATTTCACCCGGATGAAGAGGAGCTCGTGGCTAAATAATAACAGCCACTCGGGTCGATCTTTAGGTTAAGCCGTGCTTGCTTAGGTTTGTCTGTGAATGGGTGACCACCCATAACATACCGAGTTTTCTCCGTGCCTCGGAAAGCACGTTAAGCAGTTGGTCGCGGCTGTCATTTGTGATCTTTGACAGTCGTTACAGGTAGTCAGTGGCCCGAAAAGTCTGACAACCAGCCTTACCAATGGATTTCGTATTACCCAGTACTAACTGGGTTGTGGAGGTTAGATAGGCAGTCGCTCCATGTAATATACTGGTATTCAGCTGCATCCGGTTAGACTGGAAGCCGACCCCAATAAAGCTTGGGAAAAGGCTAGTCAGATCATGAATTTCACCCGGATGAAGTTAGCAGGCAACAACAACAACAACAACAACAGCCCATAACGTCAACTGCTGGACATAAGCCTCTCCTATGATGGGAGGAATTTGCCGTAATCTCCACGCTTGGCAGGCGGATTGGAGATCGCAGTGATGAAAGACTAACAGAAAACGCTGCTGCCCTTTCTCTGGTCTACGGAGGCGAGGTGTTCTGCCTCAGACATTGGTCGCATTATACGACACCCGTGAGTGTAATGGGTTGGTTCTATTCTACTCTGCCGGATACCACACGGCTATCAGGCAACAGCTAGTTTATTAATATGTTCAACAATAGCTCTCTTAGACATCCAAATCCTATCATAACTTCCTCACTAATAATATTATAAATGCGAAAGTAAGATTGTTTATTTGTTACCTTTTCACGCCTAAACCACTGAACCGATTATTCTGAAATTTAACATATACGTTGTCAGGTATACAGAAACGGACATACCCTATGTCCATTTATGTATAGGTATACATTAACGGACATAGGGTATGTCTGTTTATGTATACGTGCCGTGTGGTATCCGGCAGAGTAGAATAGAACCAACCCATTACACTCACGGGTGTCCTATAAGGCGACTAATGTCTGAGGCAGAACACCTTTCGCCTCCATAGACCAGAGAATGGGCAGCAGCGTTTTCTGTTCGTCTTTCATCACTACGATCTCCAATCCGCCTGCCATGCACGGAGAAATCAAAATCAAAATCAAAGCATTTATTTCAAGTAAGTCAGTTACAGGCACTTTTGAATTGTCGAAACAAAGATGAAAATTAAATGTAGCTACAGTCCCAGTCACAAGACATACAACAAGACGCATACAAACAGACAGACATAAAAACTGTGAAAGTAATGTAGTTGCCCATTCCCTAGCGTAGATCTCTATGGAGAAGAACGGGCAAGAAACTCCATGGACACTCTTCTAAATCAGAATATTGTTACAAAATCTTGGTTACATCATTCATGTTGAGATGGTATATTATGTGAGAACAATGTAGCAAGATGTGCACGTTAAAAGTGTCCACAGCAAAAACACACAAACAAAAAAAATACAATTCAAAATAATTCATTCAAATAAGCCATGGCAACTAAGAGATGACCAGTCACAACTGACAGCGCTCGTTCACGGACATGACGCATGGATCAGCATCATTCAACTCGACCATTTTGAAGGGAATTAAATGATCCGACACATGCGCCACCATCAGCGAGACATTTGAGTGAGCATGACATACTCTAAACCGCCAGGGCACATTCAAGTCAACAAAAGACGTAGGTTTCCAGTGAATGATAGCTTTCTAGTACATAGTACTCACACAATATGGGCTATGCATTCATATAATACTAAAGAGATTGAATCTATACAATGCAAAGATAGTTGTACAATCTTCAGCAGCTCCTACAATACATTTTAATGCTATCAATTTATGCGCCCCTGTCCTTGTGGAGCAGGACCAGCATTGAGCCAAGCATTTTTATCAGCGATATAATCGCTCAACTTGTAATATGCTTGCTTACATAGTGTGCGTTTAATGCATGTTTTAAATTTCGTCTCATTCAGTTCAAGAATACTTTGTGGAATTTTATTATAGCATCTCAAACAGTACCCCATGAAAGATGAGTCTACTTTAGCGAGTCGGAAACCTGGCTGAACTAGTTGGTCCCTATTTCTAGTACTGTAATTATGTCTGTCACCCCTTTTACCAAAAAGGTGCAGATTTTTTCTGACGTTACATTATGTTTTCGTAGATGTATTGACAATGTACCGTCATGATGCCAATATCCTTAAACAGTTCCCTTAGAGAATCGCGCTTACGAAGATTATATATGGCCCTGATGGCTCTTTTCTGCAGAATAAATATAGACTCAATATCTGCAGCCCGTCCACACAGTAAAATGCCATAAGACATTATACTATGAAAGTAACTAAAATAAACCAGTCTAGCGGTATCTACATCAGTATACTGACGGATTTTTCTAATGGCATAGGCTGCTGAACTTAGCCGCCCCGCAAGAGAAGTCAAATGAGAACCCCATTGTAGCCTTGAATCAAGCGTAATCCCCAGGAAAACCGTTTTATCTACGAATTCAAGTTTCTCTTTATTCAATATTATATCACAATCACTACTTTTAACATTCGGTAAAGCAAATCTTATGCATTTGGTTTTTTTTTCATTTAATACCAAATTGTTTGCTGTGAACCAATTTTGGACCTGAAGTAGGGCATTATTCACGTCATCTAGATTTTGGGCCCGCCTATTTATCTTAAAAATTAGGGAAGTGTCATCAGCAAATAACACCATATTTTGAGGTTGGTTTTTCAGTAAATAGGGTAGATCATTTATATATACTAGAAAGAGAAAAGGACCCAATATTGAGCCTTGTGGAACCCCCATTTTTACTTTTAAACCCTGTGAAGAGATTACGGCAAATTCCTCCCACCATGGGAGAGGCTTATGTCCAGCAGTGGACGTTATGGGCTGTTGTAGTAGTAGTGTAGTAGTATACGTAAAAAAGTACTGTTTCCGAGGATAACAACAATAACTTTCTGAAGACCATAGATGGCGCCACATGTCTTTTAAATCATGATTGAATTATATTTTTACTAGCGGTGGCCCAGTGGTGGCGGCCCTGACTTACGAACAGTAAGTCGTGGGTTCGAACCCAGACAGGCGAATTACTTTGTGTAATTTATTTCATCGCCACTGCTCTCAAAACGGTGAAGGAAAACATCGTGAGGAAACCGGCATGTTCTAGAACCAAAAATTCGAAGACATTTATTTATTTACCACCAATTATAGCATCATTACAGACTTGTCCAATACGATGCTATAATACATACAATATAGAAACATACAATAAAAACACACAATTTAAAATAAGTAAGATTACAAGTAAAAATATTATTATTATAATTAAACACGACAATTCATAGTTGGACACCTTTTCAATAATTATTTGTGCCCTCTGGATAAATCTCGGCAGGTTTTGCCCAAATATATCTTCCGATAGCGTTATAATGTTAATAATACGCGCAGCTTGCGATATAGGGGCAAACTTGAGTAGGTTAGTCCTAGCCGCTGGCACGTCTAACAGTGCGGGGCGACGGCGCGCTCCCACGCACCCATCCGGTGCGCGCAACCGCAGCGCAGCCAGCACATCCGGGTGGTGCAGCAGCCCTAACAGTACGCTCGCCACGTACTTGACTAGCGCCACGTCCTTTCTTACTACCAGCCTGGTGTACCCAACCATGCCCAGGACGAACAGACTTGGGTACATCAGAGGATAAAAGGGATAAACTGCATATTGTTTGAGGTAGAGGAACCTACATAATTTATTCTGGATTTTTTCCAACATGAGGCTGTATTTTTTTCATGTGGATTCCAAATTAATGCACTGGTTTCTATGTGATTTCTCACAAGTGCATTATATAAAACCTTAACTGCAGCAATATCGATAAAATCCTTACACTGTCTTATGATGAAGCCAAGATTTTTGAAAGCCCTACCGCACACCTCCACTATGTGTTTGCGGAACGTCAGCTCAGATACCATCTGCACACCTAGATCTCGTACCTGCCTGACACGCGGTATTACTACACCGTCCATGTCGTAGTGATGCTGCAAAGGAGCCCGCGCGCGTGTGTAGCTCATTAGACAACACTTATCAACATGTGACATCTACCAACCTGCACTTGGCCTACTTGGTGGATATAGCCCATTCCCTCTCATTGAAAGGAGGCCGTGTCCCAGCAGTGGGAACATTATAGGCTGATGATGATGATGATGATTACTAGCGAAGTACAACTCAAATTGTTTGTCAAATTCAAATTTAACGCGAGCGAAGCCGCAGGCTATATCTAGTTATTTAAATAAATATTTACCAGAATGCTGCAAATCATAAAGAAACTTCACTAGAAAATCTAGACAGATCGTGGGTCTTTATCAGAATTATGTTACGACCTAAAATCTTTTTTGTTATAAAAAGGAAAAGGGCTAATGGAGTGTGCGGAGCAGTTTGCTATAAAAATTTAAAGGCTCGGAGTACAAAATCATTATTTATAAGAAACACATTAAGGCACTTTAGCATTATTCGGTTTGAGATTCAGTAGTCTATCTTTGTACAACATGGCATGAATATTTATACATGCCATTTTGTACAAAAATATTATACATGTGCATGGTTCGCTAAGTGACGTCGTTGCAAATCTTTATGGTGCACTCCCAAAGTTGGCGGACTAGTTATTTTTTATGCATCCCTATTTGAAAATGGCCATTTTCTTGTTTACTGTAATTTTTTTCGAAAATCGATGAATGGGGATTAAAATTTAACGAAAATTTATGGATAGTCTCCCAAGACCATTTTCCCTAGTTCTCCTTACTGCCCCGTTTGCCGTATCAACCCTGTAAACTTCCACAATTAATTAAAAAACAGTAATTTTGACACTCATTACAAACAGACACGTCTTCAATTTTATTTATTTGTATAGGTTCTTGACATTTTGAAAATACTGTATGTGAAACGAGTATTATTAATTTTAAAATCGACCATTGGTCCTCTGATAATACTGCATATTTGCCTGCGTTACTTTATCTTTCCTGGAAATTAGTTTACAAAGAAACTTTTTCTTTAGTATTGAAATTTATTCTTTCAGGTAACAATGAACCTGAGATTTTTGTTTTCCTGAACCTAACCTAACCTAGTTTTCAAATAAAAGATTGACATCGAATACCCTATTAACCTAACTAAATAAAATCCTGATCGAGTAAAGTCTGATTTGATACCTTTTATGGCCTGTTGCTGGCCAGTCTTTTAATGATGACTTATTTCTGCAGATATGTTAAAGTCTCATATAATAGGAAGCGAGTCTATTGTACTGTCTACCTATTATGAGATACAGCCCGCTGACAGACAGATGGACGGACGGACAGACAGCGAAGACTTAGCAATAGAGTCCCGTTGGTTAGGTACGCTTCGGTTACGCAACCCAAATAGTACACCTACATTTCAACAGTTATCTGTAAATTCCATGTAATAGGGAATGGGCCTAATGCCATCCACTAGGCACAAATCCAGACCAAAACTCAAAGAGGCATTCATAAAGCCCACATTTCAATGTTTACATACTTTAAGTCAAGTAAATGAATCGTTAAGTTAAGCGACAAGCTTCATTTGCCAAAAAACTATAAAAAAATCATAGCTCAACAAAACGCCCTTAACAACAACCATTTCAACAAGAAAAGCAATTCTGAAAGTCATCACGTAATCCATGAAAAGTTAACTTAGTCTAAGAAAATTACCTTGAAGGTGAGGCGATGTACACATTGCGGCACATCAATCTTTACATTCCAGTATAACATGGCCTCGCTTTGTATACAGGGTGCAAACGAACCCTTCACGCAGCCGTCAACCAAGCATTCTGTACATCAAACTCTACGCAAAAACTATTGCCATTTGACTTTTTTTTTGGGGTAATACTCAATGGAATGCACTCAACACATTGTAATGATGGATGCATTAAAATTTAATAGTAAAGGGGTTATGGAGATATTTAAAGTAAAGTTAGAACCCTGTGAAAAAGTTTAAACTTTGACCTCCAATATCTCCGTAACTAGTTGGTTTCCAAGTATGGTCCAGAACAAAAAAATGATCGCAATGGCGTGGAGAACAAGTGCCTTTCGGCTTTGTGAAAGGTCTATTAACACCCTCTAGATTTCCAGTACAATGAGAGATTCGCATAAAATGGTTTTGTGCAGCTTGATTGGCCGCTGACGTACATACGTAACTTTTAATTTATTCACATGCCAATTTGACTAGGAAAGTGGGAAGTTGCTAGGTAAAGATGATGTCTTTGAGTGCAGTAAATACGTCGTGAAGTTGTGTATTCTCTTGTGGTGTGTTCTGTGTACGTTGCTTGGTAGTTTTAATTAATTTTAAACTGTTTGAATGAGCTTTGCTCCGTGCCTCGGAAAGCACGTTAAGTTGGTACTGGCTGGGATTTGTAGATCTTTGATAGTCGTTACAGGTAGTCAGTGACCCGAATGTCTGACAACCAGTCTTAGCAAGGGGTATCGTGTTACCCAGTACTAACTGGGTTATGGTGGTCAGATAGGCAGTCGCTCCATGTAAAATATTGGTTTTTTGCTGCATCCGGTTAGACTGGAAGCAAAACTCAACATAAATCTATACTTCCTTATACTTAATATTGTTTGTAAGTTTGTATTTAGGGATAATCTATGGAACTAACGATCCAATTCAAAATAATCTTTTACTGGCAGAAACCTACATTATTCGTGGGTGCTATAGACTATAAATTATATTTTACATTCTTTGTTCTAAGTCAAATTAAAAGAAAAAAAAATATTGAAGTAGATACTAAATGGTTTTTTTTCAACAAATAAATAAATATTAATAATAAATGAATTTATTTCAGTTAACTTTACAAACTTCTACAATATATAATCTTGCATAGAGGCCTCCTTTTAAGCATGATAAATACCTGTGCTAGGAGACCTCGCTCTCGTGATCTCATAGCGACATGGAGAGAGCGAGGCGGGCGACCCCGCTCTTCTAAAACTAGTAACAATAATAATGTAGGAGTGTACTTAGATACAAAGAAAAGAAATTAAACTGAAATCTAGTATGTGTATGTATGTGCGTGTGTGTGTGTGTCGCTTTCTATAAAATTTTAATTATCACATGATGCTTTGTAAAAGAGTTTCAATGTCGTCATAACTCTTGCATTTTAGCCAGTCTATTAAAGATTTCTTACATTCACGATAACACATAGGGTAAATATTTAAAAGTTTATTTAATTTGTTGTAGATGGAAGCGGATTGTCTGGTTACCTGTCTTTTCGAATGAGAGGTTTTAACCGAGACTTGGTCTCTCTGGACTTGGACTGGTACAACAAAATATTTCCTCCTTTTGTTGTTGTTGTTGAATCTAGAATCATAGCGGAGGGTTTTGTGTAATTTTAAAACAGCATGGAGTACATATAATTTCCTGACAGTGAGAAGGTCATTACGTGAGTAAAGGTTTTCAGTTGGGAATCTATACGATTTAAAATACATAACTTTCAAGAGAGACCTTTGCGCTTTTTCCAGTTCTAGGAATTTTATTTTAGTGGCCCCGCCCCAAACAGTTATACAATACACTAGGACTGACTGGGCCAGTGAAACGTATATTTGATTAAATAAAGTCTTTCAAGTAACATGTCTTAGAGTCTTGAAAATACAAATTAGTTTTCTAGTACGAGACATGACCACGTCCGCGTGTAAATGCCAAGGCAATCGTAACCGTTGGTCTACCATGATACCTAGATATTTTATATTGGTCACTTTTGTTATTTTAATGCAAGAACAATTTGTGCTAGGATTATCACAACTATGTATTCTAAGGCTAGGCCTTATTAGGTCTAGGTTGACTGTTGTTATAATTTGTAAATGCTATGTATTTAGCTTTAGAGGTGTTAAGTGTTAACAAAAAATCATTATCAAAAACCTTTATGAGGCCCTTTTCAGAATATCGATACGAGTATACCGATTCCCATGTTTCTCCAGTGAAGACAATGGCTGTGTCATCTGCATAGGAAAAAACACGCCCATTTTCGAGCTTCAATTCGCAAAGGCTGTTTATATGTATCAACTTTAAATTGTTTTTTTTTTTTATGATCAATACAGTGTTGCCAACAACATTTTATTCATCACCCATCTACTTAAAAGAATATCCAACAGAATTACCTAATGAAATATTCTTTCTAAGTGCTTCCAGTAATATGATCGGTGTCCATATTAACTTAGTCTAGACCAGTTTCATGACAGCAAGAAAACAAAGTCATAAAATAAAAAGTGAATATCGTAAAAAAAACACATTTGTTGTAGACGATAGTCTTAGGTTACAAGTTCCGTGAAAATATTTAAAGTTACAGCCGAGCCGTTACGTGTCCAGCTTTCTGGTTAAGCAACGCTTTCCGCGGTTGATCCAGGGATGGGTCTTTCGAAAGTCGTTACAGGTAGTCAGATAGTCGACATTCGGACAGCCAGTCTTACATAGTAACTGGGTTGTAGAGGTCAGATAGGCAGTCGCTCCATGTATAATCCTGGTACTCAGCTGTATCCGGTGAGACTGAAAGCTGACCAGTGCCGTGCATTGACTTTCGAACTAGAAAGGCAGATGCACTTGAAAGCATTCTCATTCGATAAAGTTTGCAGATGGTTTTTTAAAGCGCCATCATGTTTGGCCAATAGTTCTATCGCGTCCACAAAAATTCCCTTTAAAGGGCCAACCAAGGGCCGGTGACCCCAACATAGTTGAGAAAGGGCTTAGCATATAGAGCGACTGCCTATCTGACCTCTACAACCCAATTAGTACTGGGAAATACAAAACCTCATGGTAAAACTGGTTGTCAGGCTTTAGGGCCACTACCTGTAACGACTGCCAAATATCTACTTTAAGGCGACTACAGGAGCTAAATTAGCAAGTCTATTTGTGGTGGTTCAAACTTCGTTTGAAATGCTGTAACAATAAGGTTCTAATCAGCTTGCACTACAAAGTGGTTGTTACGTCAGTCACTGCGGGCCGAATAGTGCGAAATGAGTGGTTTTTTGCGATTTACAAAAAATCTATTGATGGGACTAAAAAAGTAAAACACTATGATGCTAATATGTTGCTTGTAGAATTATTTACCAAAAAATCAGTATGATCGCATGTATTTTAGTATGGTTTTTACTCGTTAAAAGAAATTTTTAGAGATAAGTTCGTGATTTTTTTCTATCAAATAAAATTAGTTGTATTATGTTTTCAAAACACTATCGTACTAGCTTAGATCCTGAAAAATATCACATATTTTTCTGGTTTTGTTTATTGCAGTAAATCACATGCTTTTTTTGCAATAGAAAAATTGCGTGTAGCTCGTGTAGTCGCCTTAAGTTCAAAATAGCAACCAAACATTGCCTAGTCACTTTCTCCAGGTTTCAATTAAACTCTAATGGAATATAATTGTAGTTTAGGGTACACATAGGTACGATAACTACCCACTTGTTACCCGCACACCATGATTAGATTTTATGTCTTACTCAAAACATCGATTATGGTTTTCAATGGCCTTAATGGCTATTATTTGGGTTATAAATAGAGAATTCAATACCCATGGGTGTCGTTAGGGTTGTGGGGTAATTTATTTAGCGGTTATTGCAAACTACTAAGGAGAAGTGAATGGGGTAATAGGGGGGAATATGCAAGTAATTCAAAACTTTTTTTATTCCTTGTGTTGGTCCTTAAAAACATTGTGGTACAACAGTTATTTTACACTTTAATATTTTATGTAGCGTGTTTTTGTTGGTGAAACGTTGCCGGTAATGACGTCAAACGATTTGTGTCAAAGAAACACTTTTATTTTAAAAGTTTCACAAAGATGTTATATTGGTATTGCAATGTTTGCTTGAATAAAGCACATACATTTTGGAAAATTATTATATTAAGGGTAAAAAATCAGAAGTGAACACGGCAGATAGAGGGAAATGACGTCAAACGCTTGGACAGGAATGGCCGCGACAGTCACGGACGTTTGAACTGTCGTAGAAAATTGTAGAAGTTTAATTTTTTTTGTTGAGCGACAAGCAGAACTTAACTTTTAATTATTTTCTTGGGTTGATAGTACTGTACTTTATTCATTTATGTCAAGAAAAAAATACATGCATATTCCCTATTGCGTAACACACAATGGAAATGTTCTTCAAATTGTCAACCAATCATTATTCATTCGTTATTGATGTTGTTGTTGAGCTGACAAAATTTGGTTCAGGTTTAGTGTTTTCTACACAGTCACATTGACTACTTCCTAATCGAATTTTTAATCTAAAGTTTGCATTTATAATAATACTAGCTTATGAGAGAGCAGATAAGATATTGAGAATCATTGACACATCGGTGAGCGGAGAGATTATGATTAATACTCGAATCAAGAATGGAAAAAACATAAAAATGTCTCTCAATCATTTGTAAACATGTCTCATATTCAGGCTCTGTCTAACCATTCGGGGATTATATATGTGATCTGTGCCCTGTTGATGGCCAAGGGCTCAACTCCTCAAAAATCCTCGGAGAAATCTTGGGATTTTCCACCGCCTCGCCTCGCATCACAACCACCACGCAAACAGAACATGACATACGCAGTAACATCAGATCAAAGACACGTAACCCTTGATTTTACGACCCTCAAGTCTGTCATAAAGTGTCTTTTTATGGCATAACACACTCCGTTATATGTTTAAAGGTTGACTGTTTTCGGTCATTTACCACATAAAATTTCATATACTTGTTGATAAGGTTGTGGAAATTTGTCGGTTTATGTCGGACCTCGGCGATGATTTGAGTGGGCTCCATTTTGGGAATTGAAGATGTGGTTGGCTCTGTATTTGGTGGTGATAAAAATCTGATTTGCGACATCAACAACAACAACAACAGCCCATTAAGTCCACTGCTGGACATAAGCCTCTCCCATAATGGGAGGAATTTGCCGTAATCTCCACGCTTGGCAGGCGGATTGGAGATCGCAGTGATGAAAGACTAACAGAAAACGCTGCTGCCCATTCTCTGGTCTACGGAGGCGCAAGGTGTTCTGCCTCAGACATTAGTCGCCTTATACGACACCCGTGAGTGTAATGGGTTGGTTCTATTCTACTCTACCGGATACCACACGGCTAACTCTGCCGGATACCATCGGCTAACTCTGCCGGATACCATCGGCTAACTCTGCCGGATACCACACGGCTAACAACAATTCAACGGTTTTAATGAAGTGAGGTGCGGTTTTGTCTTTGATTGATTTGTTGTAGTACGAGATGAGCTAGTCCATCCAAAAAAACAGCACTCAGGCTTTAAGAAAAGTTACTATTATTTTTACGAAACTTTAGCAAATATACCTATTGAAAAATTGGTCGCCGGCATAAGTTCGCAAGTATGCATACGTTCACAGTACATGCTAAGACTACACGATGCCACACTTTTAGTTACTGAGAAAATAGTAAAGTAATGTCTGGTGGCCCTGGGATCTTGCTCTAAAACGCTTGAGCGTGTAACTTGTAGACAAAGAGGTAAAACTACGGCATAAAGACTGACTTAGATATTCTTATAACAACCGAGTTACACTCCAAAAAACAAAGAAAAAGACACACTTTCTACAATGTTTATCTTCTTTTCAAAACTAGACGAGGTAACGGGAACATTTTCTCAAACAAATTATGTGGCACCGCGTTGTATCCGGCAAAGCCCCGTCACTCCACGTTACTGAGTGTACGAGAGCGAAACGCTTCGGAGACAAATTTATGAAAACGTGCAGTCTTCATACAATTTGTTTCGCGAGTCTGACGATTTGGGTTCTTTTGGTTAGAATGGTAAGTTGGAGTGTAATTCTTTTGAAGTTGCTCAAATTCATAGAAGCGTTTTACAAGGTAAGTGATTTTAAGTTTACCTTAGTACATACATACATAAACTCACGCCTTTTTCCCAATATGCATAAATTACAGAACGCTACCTGTGACGATCCTTTAGCCTCGTCCACGTTCATACATCTGGTCATACACGCACGCCGGTTGCGAGTACTACGCACCTGACCTTTCTGAAGAACCTCACCAATAAGGTCAGTGTATGTCCTTCTAAAGCGTCCTCTCCCGGCGTTGCCACTCACTTGCCTTGTTAATACCTTTTAATAGTCGCGTCTCACTCATTTTCTCCACATGACCAAACTATCTAAACATCCTCTTTTCATTTTTTGTCGCTAGATCTTATTTTAAACCGCAACGTTTATTTATTTATTTAACGATTTATGTACACACTAAATACAGAAAGGAATAGAAAAATAGGTACAAAGGTGATGCTTATTTCTAAAGAAATCTCTTCCAGCATACCTCATACCTCATAACGGATAACGTTCTCGTATTAGTAACAGGTTTACCTTAGTAATAGGGACATCACCTTTGTCCTTTAAATGCCAACAACAACATCAGCCCATAACGTCCACTGCTGGACATAAGCCTCTCCCATGATGGGAGGAATTTGCCATAATCTCCACGCTTGGCAGGCGGATTGGAGATCGCAGTGATGAAAGACTAACAGAAAATGCTGCTGCCCATTCTCTGGTCTACGGAGGCGCCAGGCGTTCTGCCTCAGACATTAGTCGCCTTATACGACACCCGTGAGTGTAATGGGTTGGTTCTATTCTACTCTGCCGGATACCACACGGCTAGCTCTGCCGGATACCACACGGCTAAATGCCAAACATGGAATAATTCTCAGTGTTGAAAAACATGAGAACATTAAAGAATAATGATATTAAGTAGCTTGGAACAAAATTATGTACTTACTACTGAAGTTTTTCCAGTGCATGCTATTAACCTATTTACAAAGTTTCGAGTATGGCAACATTCGTGAACATTATTATAACGAGTCACGCATTACACTGGTTTGGTTTCAAGGGTTGCCAGGTTTAAATTCTTTGAAAACCTCATACTGTACATATGAAATTTCGAATGATGTTATTTCGACGCACGCTATTTCGAAAAAAATTACGAATGGTACGCCAGTTCTAAAGGACGTTAGGTCGAAATAACGTCATTCGATATAGGATATTCGACCTAACGTGCTTCCAAACTGACGTACTATCGAGGACACTCCCACCTGATCACCATTAAGCTAATTTTTGCTTGCACTTACAACATAGAAACGCTCTCTAGCCCCGCCCCGTTGACTTTGTAAAGAAAATAATGAATGAAAAGATACCGATCGGCCGAGCGCACTGACGACGCACGCCAAACGAGTGTTATTGTTATTTTGCGCGCCAAAGTTGACGCTTTCCTAATGGGCCTAAACTTTAAGGGCGCGTGGCTCGGTGCTTCCGCATGATTTAAGCGACAAAAAACAATAACTGATCGGGCGGAAAAGACCACGACTGTACCACTCGTTTTTTTTTTTCGAAATAGCGAGCGTCGAAATTACGTTATTAGAAATTTCATATACGGACACCGACGCATAAACGGTTACCACGCATTTATTTCATTTTGTAGGTTGACTCAAATACTCCTGATTAAACATGAAAACATATGCAATATTCAGGAGTTAATTTTGCATTATAGCAGAAATTGTTAAAAAAATAGTAAATGTTGTATAAAATTTCGTATTTTTTAATTTTTCGTTGCTTTTAGCACACTATTTAGGAAAACACATATTGTAATTCGATAGCCTTGGAGTTTACCCTTGCAATAAGGTCATTTGAACGTCTCTAGATCTCTTAGATTCAAAGATATTAGCATTTCATTAAACATTCCCTAGATAAGCCGAATAAAAAAACAAGATGGCTGCAATTCACGGGGTTAGAAGTTTTTATAAACGTGTATTTGTCGATAGAAATGAGCCCTTAAACTAACGGTAACCGTTTACCTAACACACTGTATAAGTCTAATTTAATAAAGAAAGAATGAAAAAGCATTTATTAGCCCACAGAGGACAAAACACACAAAAATCAAAATAAAAAATTATCAGTACAACTAATAAAAAGTAAACAGAGAGAAATAAAAGAAAGTGGTCCCGTATGAGGCCTAAAGTCCCCTTTCTTAGCATGTCGATGTAACATTACAAAAACGTCACAGATACTGACTGATATTCTGATAGGGCCCAAAGTGATGCCACGGTATACGGATAAGAATAAAAATAAATAAAGTGTAAACGAATAAACAGATATTATTATAACAGTCACACAACAGAAACCCATCTCTATTATAGAAAAATCTAGATAATTCATTTGCATAGCATGCATTTTTTTTTTTTCGGATAGGAAATCATCAAATGACTCCTCCCGCTCTGGGCGGAGCAGGAGGGAGTGTCAGACTTTTACTGACTAAAACCCATCCATGTTCCTTCATCGCCCTTTGTGTTCCGGGGCCACGGTATCTCTTTCGAACAGTCCCGCAACCCAGCCGCAAAGCAGTTGCATAGCATCCTAAAGTCACCTCATAAGCAGAAAAACAAAACAAAATTCGTATTCAAAACTACAACATCACACAAATTCACAACTACCGACCTATCCCAAATTACACACGAATCACCTTTCCCTTACAAACTTTCCCAAAACACTATTTTATTTGCCTTTTAATCACAGTTTCCCTAAAATTAAAAGGTCCGATACCCAAATTAAAGTAAACAAAACAGATTTTCAGGGGTAACCCTTCAAATGTCAAGTCATTCCCTAAAACGAAATTGCTGAGGCCAAGTTTGTCAGACGGGTTTTTCAATTTTCCCCGTATTTTTTTTTCCAAAATGATACGTTTTTGCAATTTTTTTCCACATTTTTTTTTTCAAATAGGAAATGAAATAAAAAGAGAGATATAATGATAAATGATGGAGTCAGCTTCCTGTCTAACCGGATGCAACTGAATACCAGTATTTTACATGGAGCGACTGCCAATCTGACCTCCACAACCCAGTTAGTACTAGGTAATATAATACCCCTTGGTAAGATTGGTTGTGGGATTTTCGGGCTACTGACTTGTAACGACTGTCAAAAATCTACAAATGACAGCCGGGACCAACGGCTTAGCGTGCTTTCCGAGAAGCACTGAGAAAATTTGGTATGTAATCGGTGGTCACCCATCTCATCTCGTTTCACCTCGTTCATACACCTGGTCACATACGCCGAATTCGAGTACTAAGCAACTGACATATTTAAAAAACTTCACCAATAATGAACTTCTAAGATCAATTTTGGGAATGTTAAGTGCTTGGCATTAAATATTCACAAAATTTCCCCTAGAACGACTTTTCCCCAAAAAAGGGGAAAAGTCCCAATTCTACCAACACAGGGCCGTAAAATAAATGCTTGTCAGCCGTATCCAATGAAGTTCGAATGAATGGATGTCAGTCCTCATTTGCCTAAAAGTTGGGTGTAATTGCTCGACGTTTCCGTACCCGGATCATGGGTACTTTTTACAATGTGTTGATGTTAAGTATGTGGTGCTATGTTGAAGAAGAGTTTTGGAGGGTTATGCTTACGTTAATTAGAAATTTTATCTAGTGAAGATCGCGGGATAAGTGTATGTAGGAACGTTCGTCTTGGAAATGCTTAAGGAATGCGAATGTTGTATAAGAATACAGGATGTAATCACTCTTCCCGAAGCCGTCAACCAAGCATTCTGTACATCGAACTAATAACCCTACGCAAACATTTTTGCAGGGAAAAGATCGTTTTTCGGTAGGAATCAATGTAACGCACTTAAAACAGTGTACTGATGGATAAATTGAATAGTATGGGAGTCGTGAAGGTGTTTAAAGTAAAAATCTTATATTAGAAACATGTATTGATAAAAAAATCTTATGAAAAGTTGAAACTTTGACCTCCAGTATCTCCGTAACTAGAAGGTTTCAAGATATGGTCTAGAACAAAAAAAAAACACAATGACGGGGAGAACAAGTGCCTTTCGGCTTCGTTTATTCTTTTTACACCCTTTGTATTATGCATATTTAAGTTTAGTGACTGCTTCGTTGGTCGAGTAGTCGCAAGCAGCACTGCTGAGCACGAGGTCCCGGTTTCGATTCCCGGATTGCGCGAGCATGAGCATGCTTACAAAGTAAAGTAAGTTAATTATGTTAGTATCGGATATTGGTTGGAATTTAATTTAGGCTATTGCTATCTTTTTCTCTCGAATAAAACGAGAAAGAGACGGACGCAATTTAGAGCTTTCAAATTTAGTTGGAACTAATATTTCCATACAAATGAAGGGTGCACTGTATGGTGTCGGACGTATATAATAGCACCATCCCATATCTTCCCGTGGGTGTCGTAAGAGGCGACTAAGGGACTTACCAGAGAATGGGCAGCAGCGATCTCTGTAATTTTGTAACAACCGTACTGCTATCGCCAACCCACCTGCCAAGCGTGGCGATTATGGCAAAAACCCCCCTTTCTGGGGGGCCCGTGTCCAGCAGTGGACGTCTTTCGGCTGAAATGATGATGATGATGAAGGATGCACGTAAAAAAATGTCGACTAAAAACACGCTGAAGCGCAAGGCATAAACTAGTTTGACATCTCTAACTTAGTTCATAGCTGCAGCCGTCCTTTTCTCGCACTCGCACTCTCTTTTAGTAAAAGATAGCAATAGTCTAAATTAAGTTTAGTTTGTACACAACAGAATCGACACCATTGTTTTACTAAAAACACTTGACACCAAATGGAAAAACAGAGGCTGCCAGAAATTTGTAATTCGCTCATAAATTGTTTCATTCTGTCTAATATTATTTTTATATCTTTCGAAACCAACTTAATAGCTTATCTCAAGTATTAATGAAATTTCTTAATTGAAAATTTTCTAATTATCATCGTATCTAACTTTCCCACTCAATATACATAGATTAGCTCCAAGAAAACAATTAAATCTAAAAGTTGGCTTGTCAAGTTAATGTATTACCCAGTACTGACTGGGTTCAGTAGGTCAGATAGGCAGTCGCCTTTTATACAAATAATGCCTTCGCTAAGATCTTAGCCAGGCATACCTAAGAACCTTCTAGTTACGGAAATATTGTGCAAGTTTTTAGATAGAACATTGTAGAACAAAAAACCCGGCCAAGTGCAAGTCGAACTCGCGCACGAAGGGTTCCGTAACTACCATTATCATTAGAAAAAACGGCAAAAAAAAAAAAAAAACACGGTTGCTGCATGGGAGTTATTTTTTTTTTAAAGTGAATATGCATCTAAATATTCTGTGAATATTTCAAGCATCTATCTACCTGTTGCCATTATTAATATCGAGCAAATATCGGTAAAAAAATCACGTTTGTTGTATGGGAGCCTCAACTGTCTAGCTATCACGGTTCATAATATACAGCCTGGTGAAAGACAGACGGGCATGGCAGACGGACAGTGGAGTCTTAGTAATAGGGTCCCGTTTTTACCCTTTGAGTACGGAGCCCTAAACATGATTTCAGTGACAGAGAGACCAATGTTCGTTTCGGCTTTGTTTAGAGTATTTTTACACCCATTAGACTTTCTATAAGTATCTGACAGTCAATGTTCTGAAGATAAACATCATCAGATCAGCCAGAAATAACCCACTCATGACTGATGATAAAGGCCGGTACTTTCTTCCCAGGAAAATAATAAAGGGTGTAAAACGACTCTTAACGAAGCCGAAAGGCACTTATTCTCCCCGTCTTTGCGATATTTTTTTTGTTCTAGACCATATCTGAGAACCTTCTAGTTAGGGAGATATTGGGGGTCAAAGTTCCAACTCTTCCAAAAGTTTTTTTTAAGTACATGTTTTTAATGTAAAATGTTTACTTTAAACACCTCCAAAGTCCCCGTACTATTCAATTCGTCCACCAGCACAATGTTTTGAGTGCGTTACATTGAGTTTTACCGTAAAACGTGATTTATCACCCCAAAAAAAAACAGTCGTTTTCCAGCGATAATTTTTGCGTAAAGTTTGATGTACAGAATGCTTGGTTGACGACTTCGTGATGAGTCTGTTTACACCCCAAAAATAATAATAAAAGAAAAGGATTGAAATCATATGATTTCAATCCTTTTATTTTATTATTATTTTTATACTGTGTGCACTTGTGGCATGTACCAAATAAATGTATTTACTTTCTTCTTTGTTTCTTTCTTTCCTTACACACAGAAGTGCATTATGAAAACTCTAACCATGAACAGATCAAACGAACGCTTTGAAGTTGTTCCACAAGTTCCATAGACAAGTTCTAACATAAGTTCAATGACTTCAGTAATTGCATAGACAATTAACAGTGGTGCCAACCTCAGAGTGTTGTTCAAGTCGAGTTGAGTTGATGAACCAATACAATTTAAGTTGTAAAGCAATTATCTTCCAAGTTCTATAATTATATGCTTCGACTTAAAGTGAGAAGATTTTTCTTGGCACTCCTGCACTATGGGCTTCGTTCCATCAAAACTACTATTATAAATGCGAAAGTCTGTAAAGATAGATGGATGGATGGATGTATAAAAACAAACAAAAAATACTGTACGGATTTGGATGAAATTTGGCACACGGATTGGTAGACAATTACCAAACTCCACGCAAGGGATTTTTTTTTAAATTGGAGTGACGTTTTGCGTCTGCCTGTGTGACGAATGTTTTTACGCGATTTTCGACAACATTTAGAATTGTAGATCATTTATTGCGGAAGATTTGTGAGAATAGGTTGTTGGGAATAGGCTCACTTCTATTACATGGGACTTGAACATAACTGGAGAAATACGGGTGTTCTATTTGGTACACTTCTACCTAACCCTTCGGGGATAACAGGCGTGATGTTATGTATTTGTGAGAATAATACTTCTTATTGTGTCTTAAAAACTACAAACAAATTAGATTGTGGAGGTCAGATAGGCAGTCACTCTATGTAAAATACAGGTATTCAGCTGCATCCGGTTAGACTGGAAGCCGACCCCAACATAGTTGGGAAAAGGCTAGGCAGTTGATGATGATTGTGTTCTAAAAACCGAGGGAAGCATTGAAGGATCGCTAATCATTTAAATTCATATTATTATTTGTTAGTATAGAAACGAAAGGTTCAAGAATTCTGAAAAATTAGCCATTTTTACCGTTATATGACAGGTAAAAGACAGATAGACAGACAGACAGTTGAAGTAGGCTTAGTAACAGGGTCCCTTCGTTACCCAAAACACGATTAAAAAATTCAAAACGTTCCATTCTAGAATTTATAATTTTCAATTTTCCTACGCCTAACTTTGAAACAACTGTCTAACCCAGAGTTTAAACGTCCGCTTGGCCCAAATAACAAATACTAGCGAAAAACATGGCTACCTGAAATACTTCAATTAATTTACACAATATAAACTAAATAAATTGGAACGAGCCAGTAAATGTTGCCGAACAGTATTAAAATATAACCCTTTTCGACGAGTTTGATAAATAATTTGAAAAGGTACAATTTGTGTTTTAGGTGTCTGGCTGGGGTAAGGGTAAATAGTAAATACTTTTTTTTCGATGATTTCATTTGTTTCGTCCTGAGTCTAATTCATCATTCACACATACTTAATTAGAATTTATCTCCTTCAATTACACATTATTAAACATTCTTTTAAAATGTAATGTAAAAAAACAAAAAAAAAAAGTAGCTCATCGGTATCGGGAACAGGGTAGCTACTGGCGATCATGGCTCCAGTGCGATGAACCGCCAACAATAGGGTAGATGACACCTTAAAACAATACTTCCCAGACACCTATCTCTAAAAAAAAACACTTTAGTTGGGCCGGAAAACCCGATTTATTTTCAATTAATTGCCAAATTCGATTTTTAGTTGCTTTGAAATCAATAAATAGTTGAGTCATTGAGTTGAATAAACAGTGACGTCACAGTTGGCTATTGCCATACAAAATCTATGAGAGAACCGCGTTTTGACAGCTCTTAAAAAGTATCTCAATTGATTGGTGTGTCATCTACCCTATTCAAGCCGTGTTCAGGAGTACCACCGTCTGCATCAAGCCCTTGATTCAGGTGCCTAAAGAGACCCTCTTAGGTATTGGTCGAGGCTCTTGGCAATAAGGCCACTCGTATAAAAGGTGTAAATAGACGCTTCACGAAGCCGAAAGGCACTTATTCTTCTCATCATTGTGATATTTTTTCTCTTCTAGACCGTACCTGGGAACCTTCTAGTTACGGAGATATTGGGGGTCAAATTTCCAACTCTATGACATGTTTTTTTTTTATACAAGTTTCTAATGTTATAACTTTAGTTTAAATACCTCTATGATCCGTTTACTACTCAATACATCCATCAGCACAATGCGTTGAATGCGTTACTTTGAGTTTTACTAGCAATATTTTCTGCGCAGAGTTACTCAGTTTGATGTACAGAATGCTTGGTTAACGGCTTCGTGAAGGGTTCTGTTTACACTCCGTATGTACTATCGAGAACACTCCCGCCTGACCACCACTAAGCAAATTTTTGCTTGCACTCGCAAAATAGAAACGCTCTCTAGCCCCGCCCCGTATAGAAATAATGAATGGAAAAATACCGAATCGGCCGAGCGCACTGACGACGCACGCCAAACGAGAGTTATTGTTATTTTGCGCGGCAAAGTTGACGCTTTCCTAATAGGCCCAAATTTTAAGGGGGCGTGGCTCGGCGCCTCTGCTTGATTTAAGCGAAAAAAAATTAAACTAGTCAGGCGGAAAAGACCACGATAGTACATTAGCTGCAGGTTTTCTTAAATTTATTAAAATAAAATAAGTTCTTGTCAGATTTACAGCATCAATAATAGCAAAGGTCAAGCAAACAGTATCGATTCAATTGCATCGAAACAGTTCCGCGATGATATTATGTTTACGTTTGGTCATTAGATGGCTAAGCCTTGAGGCGATTCAATCGAGTCCGTGCGCTTTAAACATCCTTATTGTATTCTTTAGTCGTTTACTACTTTCTAGCGTAGCATTTGAGTGTGGGCTTGTAACCTTTGATTCTGTGATACGTATCGAGTAGGTAACAAGAAGAATTATTTATTTGTCACGCACAGGACAAAACAAAATGATTAAAAACGAGGCATACATTAAACTAAAATTGGTGCTGTATGAGGACAAAAGGCCTCTGTCTGAACATGGTTCTGTAACATTAAAAACAAATGCCCCAGCGCTGATAACTTATGCTTCGACAAAAGCCACTTCTAGTTTTTCATTTCTGCCTGTCGCTGTTCTCATCAAATCTGGACCAGACCCTTTTTTGAGGTCAACTGTTTCGTTCCCTTCGTCCACTTTGGTAACTAAAGTTACCTAACCAGTTACAAGAGAACATTTTTGGCACCCTGCGTTTGAAGAGTACATTTAAATGCGTCTAAAACCCCTTCAAAGAAAACCAATAGTCCTAAACTCCTAATATTACTTTAATATCATTATTAGAATTAAAGAGCGCTATTCGGTGTAATGAAAAGAACAAACAATATATAATTAATGGAGTTTGATGATTGTTCAACCAAAACAAATATCGAACTCAATTAAAAACGATTAATCATTGATGACTAAACTCAAACTTAACTTTTGGCTGTGTTAATATGAACTCCTTTCTTGCAACCTTTACAAGTCTTTCGTTCAACAACCTTTCAACCTTATAAAGTTGCCATTAAAATTAAAAGAAAGAAATAGACATTTAAACTAAAGACTTGTAACAGTTAACAAGCATTTCATTCATTCAAGTAGACAAATACACAGATTTTTGTAGCGAAGTAACAATTACAGATACTATTATGAGATAAGGACCAAGAAAAAAGTCAAGAAGAGCTCGTGACTAAATAACAACAGCCGCTCGAAACGGTCCGTGGATGGGTGACCACCCATAACATACCCAGTTTCTTCGGTGCCTCGGAAAGCCCGTTAAGCCGTTGATCCCGGCTGCCAATTGTAGATGTTTGTCTGCCGTTAACTAGTTATTGGCCCGAATGTCTGACTACCACCATGCGTAACCTAGTACCATAATTAAATCATGTACGGCACATCTTTAGCTTTTTCCTGATAGCATTTATCTACATTAGATTTTGCAGCCTGGCTGTGCCACACATGTGTGTAACTATCCTAAAAGTTTAACATCTCAATACGGAACCCTAACAGCGATTTGATAGATGCCTTGCTCGTTTTTCTCCTCATCCCAGTTGGGCCCATAAATTATAATATTGATATATTTACGGGTAAAAAACTCCGACAACGTTCGCCTCGGCACATGTTGAATATTTAATTGTAGTTCCAACGAGTTTCAGGATATATTTTTCAGGTTTTTTGCTAGTTAAATTTAGTTATGGAGTAGTTTGAACTAGTGCAGTGGAACTAGGTAATAAATATATTTTTAACCCCCGACTAACAAAGAGGGGTGTTATTTGAACGGAATCACATTGAGCTGCTGAAAATTGCACGCTTGGAAGGAGGAAGGAGTTGTCTGATGAGTTGATGAGTAATAGAGAAGAATGGAAGAAGAAGACATGCTGCGCCGAACCCTAATGAATTAGGATAAGAGCAAGAGCATTTTTTATTTATTTTTATTTAGGATCTCCAACAAAGGATGTACACAAACACATTAAATAAGTAATGGGCGACAATAGTATCTCATAGGTGTACTCCTTCACTTACAGGAGACCACAGCATGCACAATAAAATGTATAACTAAGTTAACAAAGATCTATTAGGTGGCAATAAAAAAAAAAAACAACAAAATCAGACAACAATATTGGAAAATTAAAACAACGATAGTAACGATATTGTCCAACTGCTGGTTCAGGCCTCATCCTAAGGACAAGGAGGGTCGACGGCGCGTTCGTGTTCCACGCGCGCCTCAAAGAGAGTCAGCAATAGGAAGGGGTCCGCAAGGACCGATGCCTGCCGGGGTTGCGGGACTGTTCGAAAGAGATACCGTGGCCCCGGAACACAAAGGGCGATGAAGGAACATGGATGGGATTTAGTCAGTCAAAGTCTGACACTCCCTCCTGCTCCGCGCAGAGCGGGAGAAGTCATTTGATGATTGCCCATCCGAAAAAAAAAAAAAAAGGCGCATCCTACATTTTTCTAGGTGTTTTCTCACGCCATCTTGAACCAGCCCCCATGGAGGTCAGATACGCAGCTACTGTAACTCCACTCTTTCACAATGTTGATAAATAATAGGCTAGTTTCCGCCATCACTAAATTACAAATCTATTTAGTCCGTCAGTTAGAGTATTGGAAAATAATGGACACGTATTTTTTGTTTTTGTAAATCAATGAATATTGACAAAGATAAAACGCATCAAAACTCGGGAGTCCGCTCGTGACGTCACAACGCACTAAAAATTAGTGCGTTGCGTGCATGGCGTGAGTTAGGATATCGTCCGAGTAACGTAATCGCTGACTAATGCAGCGGATGCGCCCGTGCGTCATGAATAAACTGCACAATTGCAGAATTGCAGATTTTAGTAATAAGTTTTAGTTAATAGAAATAATATAATTGTAAATTAGTCTTGTAGAACATTTTAACCAATAAACACTGTTTTAATTCAAATAAATATTTTTTTAATAATAATTTCGTTCGCCGTAACTTAACTGGCGCAGTCGGTAGGATCGCGACACTCTACTTCGAATACAACTCTTCGGTAAGAGTGAACGGTATCTATCGTTATCTTCGCGATCACAAATCCGAATCTACGAAGGCGAACAACCTGCGGGAGTTCTGGAGAATTGGGAGTCCTGCTGTCCTACAAGGCCCGGCTAGAGATGCAGAAGATACTGTGGTGAGTGCTTGTTGTATACCCAGTTTCCTATGCTATATTTCCTGCCGTATTCTATAAATGTTATCTGTGTTTTGTTTATAGGCTAAAATCGCTATAGGCAAATTACATTAGTTATAGGAGTTTATTATATTCAGTTGAATTTAGGTGCTATGTATGCGTGCTAAAATCGCGGTATACATTTCGCATTTTGTAGCAATTCATTCTGTGTCATATTTACTTGTTTACGTATGCGCTATAATCACTATCCGTAAAACATAATTAAAGTAACTTCAAGCTAACTTCTTAGAGAGTAGGCAGTGTCAGGTATTATACATAATCTCAATAATATCTTAAAGTGATTTAGAACTAATTTGTTTTGTATTCCTATTTTACAATATCTAAAATCACGATGGCTATGGCAAGCATCGACCTAGCGACTTTCAGGTTCGTTTCAGAGCTGTTGCCAAAATACGATGGCAATCCTAAAACATTAAATTACTTTATTAGAGAAGTTGAAAATGTGATGCTATTACCACAAGTTATCCACAAGTTAGGGTGAATCCCGCTATTGTTAGTTTAATCAAAAGCAAATTAAGCGATTCGGCGATCAGTGCAATAGCTTCCGAAGAAACAGTTGATAGCTGGCAAACAATTAAGGCTGCGTTGACGCGTAGATTAGGCGAGCCGCGTAACGAAATACAGTTGATGCAAGAACTAACGCGTTTGCGTCGTAATAAAAATGAAGACGCCGAGACGTTTGGTAAACGACTAAGGGAAATTCTAGACACTCTAAACGTAGTAGGTAGGCATACAGATAAGTCATACTATGAGAGTATGGTCATAGATCAATACGTTAATAATTTGGACTTTCACGTCTCCATTGGCGTGCGAATTGCACAACCTACGACTCTTGAAGCAGCCATAGTAACGGCTAGGCAGGAGGAGGCACGTTTGGCATTCAATAGACTCAATAATAGTTTTAATGCACTTTCGATCCAAAACAAACCAAAAGAAATACCCAAGCCAAACCAAACGGTACCCCAAAATAATAACTTTGCCCCGCGTAATAGCTGGAACATAGATCAGAGACAACAGAGGGGTCAAGGCACACCCCCGGGAAGGCCCGCTTCAGGTAACGTAAGACCTAGTGGTTCTGGTACTGTCAGAAACCCAGGTAATTTTAGGCCTCAGCCGAATATACCTCGCCAGCAGGTGAACCCGCCGCAAAAGGTGTCTGACGTCACCATGAGATCGGTAAGCAAGCCCGAAACACCACGTTTCGCTTCCGAAGAAATGTTTTATACACAGCACAACCAAGACCAGTGTTACCCTGACCACGACGCCTACTATGAAGGCGAGTATAATAATAATTTACAACATAATGGGGAAGACTACAGCTACACTCAGGAGATGCCTGTGGAGGGACTAAACCATCAGGATTTTCCCCAGAACGAGGACCCATTGAACCACGGCTAGTAAAGACGGTTCACCTCAACAACCAAGGTAAAGACCATCTTCCTTATATAGAATTGCCGGAATTTCAAGGTAAATTTTTATTAGATACTGGAGCTTCGCGTTGTATGATATCACCTGACGTAATAGCCGGTACTAATCTTGAACACTGCGTTGAGCGCGAACCATTCCAAGTGAAAACCGCGCATGCTGTTACTCGCCATGAACATGTTGCTGTTTTACCGTTACCCCCACAGTTTAAGACAGACATATATCATAAATTCTTACTTTTCGATTTTGACCCAAAGTATAAAGGACTAATAGGGATGGACTTGTTAAAAGAATTAGGGTGTAACATAGATTTTAAAATAAGCTATTGCGAACTTATAATACCGAAATACCAATTTATTTTGACTATCCAACAAAAAGACTAAAAATTGAACCCAATTGTGAAAAGTTTATAACAGTAAAAACGAATTGTATGGACGGTAACTATATCTGCGACGACTTTAATTGGTTTAAAGGACTCAAGTCACCCGCTGCTGTAGTAACGGTAAAAAATGGAATTTTTAAGACATCTATAATTAATTTAACTGACAAAGAACAAGTAATCAGTAACAATTGCCACTTACCCCTTGAGCCTTTACCACCACAATTGATAAATCAAAATAAAACACACAAAATTAACACCCTTCAAACTAAAACTGACATTGACAAAGAACTTTGCGAAAACTTAAAGAAAATTAGAACCAGCCATATGAATGAAGAAGAAAAACGTGAGATTACCAAAATTTGCTATCAATTTCGCGACGTATTTCACTCTGAAAACATACCATTATCTTTCACACATACTGTAAAACATGAATTAAGATTAACTGACGACACACCTATTTTCGTTAGAAACTATAGACAAGCCCCGCAACAACGTACAGAAATTAAAAATCAAATAGACAATTTATTAAAACAGGGAATTATACGTGAAAGTATTTCACCCTGGTCTTGTCCTGTCCATATCGTCCCAAAAAAACCCGACGCTTCAGGAAAGGTTAAATGGAGACTCGTTATAGACTACAGACGACTAAACGATAGAATTGTTGAAGACAAGTACCCTTTACCGAACATCAACGACATACTTGATAGATTAGGGCGCGCACAGTATTTTACAACCCTCGATTTAGCAAGTGGCTACCATCAATTGGAAATGCACCCTAACGACATAGAAAAAACTGCGTTTACTACAGAAAGAGGTCACTATGAGTTCCTAAGAATGCCGTTTGGGTTAAAAAATGCTCCTAGCACTTTTCAGCGACTTATGGACCATATTCTTAGAAGAATAGACAACGTATTCACATATTTAGATGACGTCATAATTGCAGCCACCTCACTGCAGAATCATAATGAAAAACTCAAGTTAGTACTTCAGCGATTCAAAATGCATAATCTCAAAGTACAATTAGACAAGTCAGAATTCTTACAAAAACATGTGAATTTTTTAGGACATGAATTGACTGACCAAGGATTACAACCCAACAAAGACAAGATAAAAGCTGTTTTAAATTTCCCCATACCACAAACACAAAAGGACATAAAGTCCTTCCTAGGATTAGTAGGTTATTACCGAAAATTCATTAAAGATTTCGCGAAGCTTACAAAACCGTTAACAGCCTGTCTTAAAAAGAACGCAAAAATTGTTCATAGTAATGAATTCTTAGACGCAGTTAACAAATGTAAACAAATTCTGACTAATGCCCCAATATTACAATACCCGGACTTTGACAAACCATTTATCTTGACAACTGATGCATCCGACTTTGCGTTAGGCGCAGTTTTATCGCAAGGCAATGTTGGTGCTGACAAACCAGTAGCGTTCGCTTCAAGAACGTTATCAGAAACCGAGACCCGTTACTCGACAATAGAGAAGGAATTACTTGGGATAGTTTGGGCTATCAAATATTTTAGGCCTTATTTGTACGGCCGCAAATTCACCATCTATACAGACCATAGACCTTTGACATGGCTGATGTCCCTAAAAGACCCCAACTCAAAGTTAACACGTTGGAAACTAAAGCTAGCAGAGTACGACTATAAGGTAGTCTATAAAAAGGGCAAACAAAACACTAACGCTGATGCATTATCCAGGGCCAAAATCTTTCACAACAGCATAGATTCTCTAGCTGTCAATTTTGACGATAACGACGACGATGACATTATAAACAGAATATTTGAGAGCGCCCGTAGACAAGCAGAGACAGATAACGACCGAGACAACAATAATGACGGACCTAACAATAATAATAACGACGTAGAAGCAAGAAGTACTAACCATCCCCACACTGACAACGGAACAGACTCAATGAGCATTAATACAGTCGACCCTGACCAGTTAGTCTCGACAAATCATACCCAACCCGATAATGAAAACAACGGCATCCCGATTTTATCTGATGCAATAGACAAACAGCTAAAACAATTTCATATTAGGTCTACCCCGGGTTTAACATATAGAGTGGAAAATAGATCAACTAACTCTAGGACTGTTATTAAAGATGTTTTCATTCCCGTTAACAATACAGAATCCGAAATCATTAGGTTCCTAAAAGAGCACACAATAGCAGACCGTATCTTTCACTGCTATTTCTACGATGAAAATCTGTACTTTGCCTTCTCGAGAGTCTACACTACAATTTTCAACGACAGGGGTCCTAAACTTATAAGATGTACGTCACGAGTTACCCTTGTTGAAAACAAAACTGAGCAACAAGAACTCATTAAGCGATATCACGAAGGCAAATCGGCACATAGAGGTATTCAGGAGACGTATAAACAACTCCACAGAAACTATCACTGGCCTAATATGCTATTGTCAATTCAAAGATTCATTAATCAATGCGACATGTGTTTAAGAGCCAAATACGAAAGAAACCCTTTAAAACCCCCACTAACGTTAACAGAGACACCTACAAAACCACTTCAACATCTGTTTATGGACCTATATTCCACTGGAGGCGCGACGTTCCTGACAGTTATAGATAATTTTTCAAAATTTGCCCAGGCTGTACCGCTAAATGCTTCAAGCAGCGTTCATATCGCAGAAGCTTTATTACAAATATTTTCCATACTAGGATTACCTCTGAAAATCACCACGGATTCAGACACGAAATTCGACAATGACGTCATAAAGGAAGTATGCGCTTCTCATGACATTAACATACACTTCACGACCCCTTATAATCCGAATTCCAACTCACCAATTGAACGTTTTCACTCTACCATTGCTGAAATAATAAGAATCCAGAGAATGACAAACAAAGATGACCCTATACAACTACTAATGAAGTACGCCATTATTGCCTACAATAATGCCATTCACTCTACGACAGGTTATACACCGCGCGAGCTTTTATTTGGTCATACAGCATCCAGGAATCCACTAGAACTGTATTATCCTAAAGAGTTCTATCAGGACTATGTCCTTAACCATCGTAAAAATGCAGAAGCAGTACAGGATTGCATAGCAGCTCTCGTATCTAAAAATAAGGAGCAGGTAATAGAAAAGCGAAATCAGGCTGCTGAGGCGATCACGTTTAAGGTAGGTGAAACAGTATATAAACAGGTTGCAAAGACTACGAGGAGCGACAAAACGAAGCCAGTATTTAAAGGTCCGTATAAGATCATTCATCTTCATCCTAACAATGTTGCCGAAATCATAGGAAGTCACCCCAATTCTAAATCCATCAGAGTTCATTTTAAACTTTTACGAAGACAACATCTTGTTCCAGGGCCCTCGTCACAGGAACCTTCCTGCTCTACACAACCGCCAACCTGACTCTTAACCCCGTAGAGAACGTCAATGGTATTCTTTTATTAAAACAAGGTCAAATTTTGAAGCAAGTAGATACGTTTAGTTTGGCCTGCGTATATAACGTATCCTATTTACACGAAACGACTTTGAAACTTATGTCCTTATATGCCAATACTAAGGGCTGCCGAAAATAACGAGCAATCAAATAGGGCATATAAAGATCAAATAGATAATAGCTTAAATTTAATAGGTAAGAAGATAGTGTTTATTGCACCGCACCATAGGTTTAGACGTGGTTTTATTAACGGCCTAGGTTCCATTGTAAAAACCATAACAGGCAATTTAGATTACGAAGATGCTATTAAATTCGAAAATGAAATATCAAAATTACGAAATTCAGTAAATAAAATTAATGTGTCTCAAAAGCAATCATTATTCATAGCAAAACACGCAGTTGAAGAGTATAGTAAACAGATTAAGCTTTTAGACGAAAATCAGAAAAAACTAAATATAATGTTAAGAAATACCACTTTTAACAATAATATTATAGTAAATAGGTTGCACTTTCTAGATTTATATATACAAATAGACTTCAGTCTGCAATTGCTGTTAGATAAGCTAGTAATCTTAGAAGACGCCATGACCTTTGCTCAGTTAGAAGTTATGCATCCAAGCATCATATCCCCACACATTCTTATAAACGAAATGTTAGCTATTCAGAAATCATACAATTTTAGACCAGTGCATTACTATTAGCAATATACATAGCTTAGAGAAGTCTATTAGTGTAAAAGCTTATAGTACAGATCACACGTTAACATTTATATTGGACATTCCTTCCATCGATATAAACCAATACGACCTAATTCATCTATACTCCATTCCCGACAAACAAAACCTAGCAATCATTCCTAAATCCAAATACCTCGTACTGGGCACCAACGAGTACTCGTACCTAGAAGAAGACTGCAAACAGATCACACAGAATACACAACTCTGCACGTCGTTGAACACCCAGCCTGTTGATGAATCAGAAGACTGCATAATTTCACTCGTGAAACACCAAAACACAAACTGCACACGAGCCAAGATAGACCTCAAACAGGGAAGAATCCAGAAACTCCAAGACAACAAGTGGCTTATCATCCTGAAGGAAGAAGAAGTCCTAAGAACTAAATGTGGAACTAAATCTGAATACAAAAGGATATCAGGAATACACATCGCCAGTATTACAAGTGATTGCCAAATGCAAGTACTTAACCGAACACTAACGACAAACAGCAATACTGTCGCAGCAGACGAAATCATACCACTTCCCAGTAAAGCCGTGATTCCAGAGGAGAATACCCATTTCAACCTACAATTGGAAGATATATCACTGGACAGCATCCACGAGCTGATAGAACGAGCCGACAACTTACAAGAACCCACAATCGATTGGCAGACTATGATGGCTACGCCCAGTTGGTCAACATTAGGACTCTACCTCATCCTGATGACAATCGTTCTATGGAAGCTTTGGTAGTGGAAACAGCGACGACCAATACAGGATCAACCTCGCACCGAGGACGCTGCGGGAAGCTGCGGGACGCGCTTCCATCTTAAGGAGGGAGGAGTTAGGATATCGTCCGAGTAACGTAATCGCTGACTAATGCAGCGGATGTGCCCGTGCGTCATGAATAAACTGCACAATTGCAGAATTGCAGATTTTAGTAATAAGTTTTAGTTAATAGAAATAATATAATTGTAAATTAGTCTTGTAGAACATTTTAACCAATAAACACTGTTTTAATTCAAATAATTTTTTTTTTAATAATAATTTCGTTCGCCGTAACTTAACTCGTGACGTATTGAGAATTTTCAAAGTGTCGTATCATGGTCAATTTTGGTTTACTGAACAAAAGAAAAAATACGTGTCAAATATTTTTTGAAAATAACTGACGGACTAATTAGATTTTTTCAGGACACAAGCCTATTAGCCACATTCACACTGAAATAACCAAACTGGATACGTTATGTCCAGTCTTAGAAAGTCAGTCAACCTCAGTCATGCTTGTGACCGTGAAATCAAAGAGGCAGTCAAATTGTTGGTTGTTCGATCCAGCTGCAGTGTCATTTGGGTTTTTCATTAGGAATTTCTCAGATGACGAAAACATTTTGCTTCTCTTCTCACTCATCTGCGTTGCCTTTTTCCTCTGCTTCCTGTCTTACCGGATGCAGCTAAATAGCAGTATTTTACATGGAGCGATTGCCTATCTGACCTCTTCAACCCAGGTTGTCAGTCTTCCGGGCCAATAACACAGCCGGAATCAACGGCTTAACGTGCTTTCCAAGGCATGGAGGAAACTTGGCATGTAACGGGTGGTCACCCATCCACCAACCAACCTACGCAAGTGCGGCTTAACCTGAAGATTGACCCGACCGGCTGTTATTATTTAGTCCACCTCTCTTTCCACTAAAAGACATAATCAGCTTTCGCTATCCCACAACAAAGGTACTGTGTCCCCCGTACTCTCAGCAAACGACACAAGTCCTTGAGACTTTGCTAATCTCCCAGTGTTTAGATGGACACTAGGAAACTCTTGTGATTATGTTAATGTAGCTGTTCCAGAAACGAGTAATGTTTGTTTTGCTCTAGAACTTTGTGTCTGAAAAATGTTGGAAATTGTTGTTTCAATACAGCTGAGCACATGGTATACCAAACTAAATAATTGCCACACAACATGGCAATGTCGCCAGTTTCTTTAATAAATTACCGGTTGACAGCGTTGAAGGGTGTAAAAAAGTAACTCTTAACGAAGCCGAAAGGCACTTGTTTTCCCTGTCATTGCGATGATTTTTTTGGTCTAGACCATACCCGGGAATCTTTTAGTTACGGAGATATTGGAGGTCAAAGTTCCAGCTTTTACACAAGTTTTTTTCTAATAAATGTTTTTAATATAAGATTTTTACTTTAAACACCTCCACGACCCCCGTACTATTAATCCATCCATTAGCACAATGTTTTGAGTGCGTTATATTGAGTTCAGTCCGACTCGCTCTTGGCCGGTTTTTTCCTAAATCAAATTACCTGATGGGTACTGTCATTTCCCTTTTTTTCTAGGAAACCTATTTCACTTTATCATTTGGACCTGGAAAGCCTAAAATTTCAGTCCTATCGAATTTGTTATCGGATAGTGGAATGACATGAAAAACCTATTTTTCAGCGCTAGTTCCCCGTTCGAATAGAGCAGGGAAAAAGGATTTTGTTTTCATGTTGCGAGTCACTGGAGTTAATCTTTGTATCGAGTTCAAAATTTGACAAATGACGTGTTTTTTTTCTTAATTTTAGGTGCTGTTAAAAGAAAAACTTACGAGGCTTACAGGCCTACACCACTTGTTTAAGGAAACCATCAAGAGATGTTTGCCTCTGTTTGATGTTTGTTTTGTAGACCTCTTTAGATTGTAGCCATTTTTTTTTTCGGATGAGATGTCATCATATGACTACTCCCGCTCTAGGCGGAGCAGGAGCCCATCCATGTTCCTTCATCACCCTTATTGTTCCGGGGCCACAGTATCTCTTTCGAACAGTCCCGTAGCCCTGGTAGATTGTAGCCTTGAGTTAATCGCGATCCCTGAGGAGATTTCATCCACGAAAGCTAGTGATGATGCCATCTAGCCGATTTCGGCCACAACGACTGCTTTCGATGACTTTATAGGGTACTTGTCGAGAGTTTTGGTGTGCTACACTTTCATGCGCTCTAAAGTGGCTTGCATTTCGAACTTTGGCCAAAAAATAACGAGCACAAAGCGGACATGTCAGAACACCATTGACAACATAGTAAGGGGAGCTATAGGTGGTCTAGCTTTAAAGTCATCGCGTTTTAAGTCAAATTGCAACATTTCAAAGACGTTGACCTGCCACGAATCCTACACACTGCAACATTCAGTAGAAAGCTAACAACAAACCTGCCCGTATTTTTATTTCTATTTAATACCAAATCATTTGTGAAAGTCTTGCGGTCACAGGCATGACTCTGAGCTTGTGGTCCTAGGTCCTGGTTCGTCCGATATGGAAGAGAAAGTACTCACTTCGGTAGCTAGTCTTCATTGAGATTGGCTGCCTTGGCAGAGTACGGCCTTTCTTTCTTTTTCATGTGGTTAGTGCCTAACCTGGTGTCAGAGTTTTTATGCCCATGGGCCTCTGACTTGGCTTTACATGCTGTCGAGAAATATCTCTCAGGTATGCTTTCCTCACGACGTTTTCCTACACCGAAGCAAGTGATGATTATACAATACTCACATGAATCCGAAAAATCAGATGTGCGTGTCTTGGATTCGAATTTGAGACCTATACTTAGCAGTCCGCCGGTCACACCACTAGGCTATAACTGCCTCGTCATCAAAAACGGTCAGAAATACCATTTTAAGCTGTAGATAAACCAATAAAACAATAGAAATGTTTTAAGATACAGTCTTCAATAAATTCTGCTCAATTTTATTAATCACCCTGCAACAACAACAAAATAAAATTTCCCATCGCAATCAGCATCTTTACCTAAAAATTTAAATTTCTCCACCAAAAGATTCACTGGACGGCTTCATCTAAACGTAAATTTCCAAGTCTTATGGCTTTACACCAAGTAACCTTGAAATTACGGGCGAGAACATTTTCATTCTGCGCCGTAACTTACACAAATTTACGCGATGTTTTAATCTAAAAAGCTGAGTGTGTTCACTTTGAAAATCCCAAATTAAAGGGACCTTTCACGTAGGTGACTTAGGAGTAGGGATGTGGGAATTTGGCTGAAAGAATGCAAAGTTCTTTTGACTATGGTTTCGGTTAATCGAGTTTATTTTCGATCCCCAGATCCGGTGTTTTAATTAATTTTTGGTGAATTATGATTTTTTTTTCCGTCCTGGGCCTATCTCCACTCTTTGCATTTCTCTCGATCTCGCGCGTCCTTCTTCCAGTTCTGACGAAACCTGTCTAGTTCGTCCCGCCATCTCCATTGTGGCCTGCGCCTACCCCACCTCACTGTGTCGAGCACCATTTTCCTGCTATTTTGGCATACAGTTGGTTCGGCATGCCGTACATGACCTGCCCAGTCCCATTTGAGTTGGGCAGCCTTTTGAGCCACCACGTTTGTTTAATTAAGATTTAATAGAATTTAAAAGATGTTGAACTAAATACCTGGAAGTACATGGGGGAGGCCTTTGCCCAGCAGTGGGTGGCTCATAAAAAAAAAAGGTTTTCAAACCCAGATTCAAGATATTTGTGTCATTTAGTCTGGATTTATGCCTGTTTGATAATATTGCTTGCCACTTAAAACTAAAGAGCTGAGCATATCTTTCAAAATGTGGGTATTCCATCAAAGTGGGTCACTTCTGGTTATCCATTCGAGGAATACAAAGATGTGACGTTTACATTGTAAAAACTTATCCTGAATTTTAATAAAAAATCATGACAATTTTACTGTGGACTTACAGTTAGTTATAAAGCACACCAACTGACGGACAGAAAGACCTTGCAATTACTTTTAAACATTATTTTTTTGTCAACCATGCATAAGGCCCATCCCCACAAAAGACCATGACTCTCAACGGAACGAGAAATATGAAGACGGCGGACGACCTATAACGTAAAAATAATGTCTGTACATAAGCTCACTCATTAGACTATTTAAATAAATTGAGGGTAGCCCTGTATAATTCTTTACCTTTTTAGTAAGGCGAGGTCAAAAGGATTGTAAACTTTACAATGTAAACATTCTTCGCATTTTGGGTTCTCCGTAGTTTGAAGCCTTGATTGTTTGTTAAGGAGAATTTATAGTAATAGCCTTAGTAGAGAAAGTATTTAGGGTTTTAAAGTCTTGTCTGGTATAGGAGTGGAGTGCTAAAATCATTCTAATTTCTATTTGCTCTAAGTGTAAGTATAATTATGTTCTCAGTTTGGGTATGGATTATTACTGTACATTTATGCCAAAGTCCTTCCGTGCCTCGGAAAGCACGGTAAACCGTTGGTCCCGGCTGTCATTTGTAAATCTTTGATAGTCGTTACTGGTAGTCAGTGGCTCAAAGTCTGATAACCAATCTTACCAAGGGGTATCGTATTACCTAGAACTAACTGGGTTGTGGAGGTCAGATAGGCAGTCACTCCATTTAAAAGACTGGGATTCAGCTGCATCTAGGTAGACTGGAAGCCGACCCCTACATAGTTGGGTGGCTAGGCAGATGATGAAATTGATGGTAACTGGTCAAGCCTCTCAATTTGCCTTATAACAATTTACAGCACGTTTTTATTTAAAAACCACATGGCCACTTATAATTATCTACTCATTACACGTACGAACAAAGAATTTTAATCGCCATATAAATTAGAGGAATTTAGTCGCAAGTATGGAACATTTATCACGAGTCCCGACCAGAAGATATATCGTTTGTGTATTAAAAGCTGTTGTAATAAAGTAGTAGAAGTAGCTGAATATAGGGAATTTATTAGATTCAGAACTATGTTTAACGTTTATTATGTGCTGAAATGATTAATTTTCGTCTAATTTTCACTAATTTGCAGGATCTTGACCTTTCTCGATTTTAGTCTTATTCAAGTCTGCCTTCATGACTGCCTCGTTGGTCTAGCGATCGCAAGTGCAGCTGCAGAGCATGAGGTCCTGGGTTCGATTCTCGGGTCGGGCAAAGTGTTATTAAGATTTTCTGTCAGGAATTTGTCAGTAGCAGCCACGATGTTTGTATTTGTACTCGATTGATAGCAATAGGCTCGCTCCATATTACAACGGACTTAAACATAACGAAATGTGGGTGTCCTATTAAATAAATCATCAAATTACCCATCCCGCTCTGGGCGGAGCGGAAAGGAGTGTCAGACTTTTACTGACTTAAACCCATCCATGTTCCTTCTTAGCCCTTGTTCCAGGGCTTAGGCCGTGTTCCAGGGCGACCCTACGGGCCTACCCTACGAGCTTAGGTATCTAGCAAATAGATTATCGTCCTCAAACATGCGATCTACACGTGTTGTTTGTAAGTTGATCCGTAAGTCCCTAGGGACAAAGGAACCTAACAAAATAGAACAAAACATTGACTACGTAGAAAAACCCGATCTTTAGCTCAAATTTAATAAGTTTCGTCTTCTTTTGTACCGATGTCATAGTCAAACTTTGAAACGAGTTTATGTAACATGTCAAACGCGCTTCTAGGTTTGGCTAGCCAAACTTCAGGTTTGACAAGAAGTCTTAGTCAAAGTTCAAACCAATAGCGTGTTTCGGCCTTTGACTAACGAATTTTTGTCTCATCCTAGGAGAAACCAGCTTGGACAGTCCAACGCTGAAACTTCATACGATTAAATCGGAGTTTGGCCAGTAACTTGACGTAAAGCTCCAGGTAAATGTCGATATTTTGCAATAAGGGGCAGTGGACGAAGCCCCACTAGGGTTCCTATTTCTGTGTGCAGGGTTTAAAGTAACCTTACAGGAAGGGGATGGCGGTGTTTTAGTTCGATCACTTCCCTCGCTCACTAGACCCCGCCATCACCTTCGAACCAAACCGGCCCGAGTCGCCCTGATCTCACTTCGCTCGCTCTAGCATCCTAAGATTTTCTTGCTTTATTAATTATCTACTCCGTGTGCCAAATTGCCAACAGCGTTTTCCCCTTATTTTTCCATAGTCAGCGCCGGCAGCATTTCAACCAACGGCGCTGGCAGCTTATTTGAAAAAAGTAGGATACTTCTAGGTTTGCCTAAAAGTACAACGATCAAAGGTGGAAACTGGAATCAATTTTTGGGTTTGCCAAACCTAGGATAAACCAGTCTTTCCGTGAAGAGGCTACATATCGATCTTTGACTACAACATCAATACAAGAAAACCCTGTTGTTGATTGGGTTCCGAGAATTCACTGGATTATAAATATCCTTGTTAATCTAGGATATAAACAATCTGTGTATCGAATTTCATACAGAATCGTTCAGTTGTTTTTACCGTTTACGTGATTATGTAACAAACCTCTAAATAAACAAAACCTCAGATAGAAAAAAATTATGCCGTGACGTCTGACAGGGGAGAATGGAAGAATAAAACGTGTTGCGCCGACCCCAAGTAAATGATAAATGATGTTTATTTTGCAAGTAGGTTTTTACAAACAATTTTAAACGTCATTTTTTTAAAACTAAATGGGGCCGGTTTTACGTACCTGACTACTCTGAGATGAGACAGCCGAAACAAACTCAGAGGTCATAGTCTCTTTTGAAGTCCAGACATAATCTTGCTCAATTCACATGAGGACTATGCAGATTAGTGTCTGAGATGGTCTTTTGAAGAAAGAACCACACAGATTTGAGTGGACCTGTCCAGTCAGTGCAAGCATTTGTCAGTTATCGTGTAGCTCGACTTATAACTCAAGGAGCTCAACGAAACGACGAACAATACCAAAGAAAGTACATTTGGGTAGGTCGCTTATAGTACTCAAACTGCCAGACAGTTGTGGGAAAAAAAAAATGAAACCCACATGGTCCCCACATTCACAATAATCAAATAAAATTAATAATAATTAACAAAATCAATGTCAATAAAAATCACAAAAATCATATGTTAATAATAATAAAAACCGGCCAAGAGAGTGTCGGGCCACGCTCAGTGTAGGGTTCCGTAGTTTCCCGTCCGTCACAATAAGTGTTCCCACTTATGAGTTTAAAGGTGGGTATCCATTATGTTCGCGCTCCAGCAGCGCTCCGCGCTCCTGCAACTGCTCCCGGTAGTGGGTACGTGCGCGAACACGGAGCGTGCAACATTGCACGCTCCGTGTTCGCGGCAGGCGCTCCGACTCGTGACGGTTTTTAGCGCGAACACAAAGGGGAGCGAAGTGTTTCAAAGGGGAGCGCATGTAGAAGTGCGCGCATTGACATTGGAGCAGTTGCAGGAGCGCGAAGCGCTTACAACTTTGTCTTTTTTGGTACAAAAACTGTTGTTTCCATCAAGTTCAAAATGATTTTCCTAGAAAGTCCTTATAAAGTTCTATTTTTCAGATTTTTTTCATATTTTCTAAACTTATGGTTCAAAAGTTAGAGGGGGGGGACACATTGTTTTTTACTTTTGGAGCGATTATTTCCGAAATTATTGACATTATCAAAAAATGATTTTAGGAAACCCTTATTCATTTTTAAATACCTTTCCATCAATATATCATACGTTAGGGTTGATTTAAAAAAAAAAACACTTCCCACTTTACATAAAGGGGGGAAACCCTAATAAAACATTTTTTTCCAATTTTTATTTTACCACTTTGTCGGCGTGATTGATATACATATTGGTACCAAATGTCAGCTTTCTAGTGCTAACGGTCACAGAGATTAAGCGAGGACGGACAGACGGACGGACAGACATGGCGAAACTATAAGGGTTCCTAGTTGACTACGGAACCCTAAAAAGTAAGATACGTAAATATTCCTGTCAAATCAAAGTAGAATGTGACAAGGGCAGAAAGATGTCTATATTAGTATGAATGAGTAACTAGTTTATGCACGCGGCTTCATGCATGGGATAGTACTACCAGGATAAAAAAGGTTATTACTCATAACTACTTGTGTTCCAAATTTCATCCATATTCTTTCAGTCGTTTTTTCGTGAAAGAATAACAAACATCTATCCATCCATACATCCAATAGTAAGGTATTCATCATAAGGTATTCATCACGACCGCTCGCAGCAAACAGACGTGTTCATTAGCAATATTTAATGAACACAGTAATCACATAACATTACATTATCTGCGCGATTCATTTGTTTTCCAGCCACGCATCCTAGCGTAGCGTAGCTGTTTTACAATTATTTACAGGGTGTAAACGAGCCCTCACGAAGCTGTCAACCAAGCATTATGTACGTCAAACTAAAAAATAAAATATCGCAGGACATTGCACACTCCGCCATCTAGTGCCACACTAAGCAACGCTTGCGTCGTGCACACCCCATAGTTGATATACTACATAGATACTTTTAACTAAGTGGCTCTACCCAATAATCATATCTGGGAAACGACTTTTTTTTGGGATGAAAAATCGCTTTTTACACCCTTGAAGCCCTTTGTAGATGTAACGCACCCAAAACATTATAATGATGGATGCTTTGGATAGCGAACAGGTCATGGACGTAATTAAAGTAAAGTTACTACCTTAAAAAAAAGTTTAAAAAAATGAGAAAATTTTAAAACTTTGGTCTCCAATATTTCCGTACTAGAAATGGTCTAGAACAAAACAAAATCGCAATGTTGGAGAAAACAAGTGCCTTTCGGCTTCGTCAAAGGTATTTTTACACCCTTTATGTTGCCAGCCAAACCCGGTATCACGCCAAACTACATTGTACAAAGATTCTACTTCAGCAGCAAAAATAATTTTGCACAAAAAATGTGTTTAATGCATTCTAAGCCGCTAAGACAATCAACAAAACACTACTAAAATAGATATCCTCCGAGGAATTTATAGATCTCATCTGCATACTATGACAAAGTTGCAACCCCAAGGAATGTCGACAACACACTTGCTCAAAGTCCTTTGCAAACTAAGAGCTAACAATGTTACCTCTTGTATGTTACGTAGAGAACGTTGCGCGTTGTGTAGTGATGCGTTGTGTTGTGTAATTAACTGTTCCTCTTGAACACTGCATAGGAGATAAAAAGCAAGACAAGACGTCCGAATATTTCAAGAGCTTTTTAATGAGTACAGATTTTTCTTTTAAGGCATTGCTATCGATTGACAACACGGACCCACTGTTTGTATCCAATAGGCATGACGACAGTATCAAAAAATTAGTCAGTATCAAGAACTGAATCGACAGTATCAAGAATTTAGTCCGTCAGTTGGAGTATTGGAAATGAATGGACACGTATTTTTGTTTTTGTAAATCAATGAATATTGACAAAGATAAAACGCATCAAAACCCGGGAGTGGGGGCTCGTGACGTCAGAACTAGCTAAAAATTATACGTAGGCGTGACGTATTGAGAATTTTAAAAGCGTCATATCTTCGTCAATTTTGGTTTATGTAACAAAAGAAAAAACATGGGTCAAATATTTTTTGATAATTCAACTGACGGACTAATTAGATTTGTTTTGTCTTCTCGCCTATTCCAGATAGATAGGTCAAAAAAAAGTCGAATGGCAACAGGATCAGATACTCTGGCTTTATGATAGATATCGAAATTTTATTTCTGAAGAATATGTTGTAAGGAAAGTTTTGACTATAAATGTGGATCCAAAGAAACGATGGATGAACTGTGTAAGGGATCATTTGGCAAGAAAGGAGGTCAACGACGTCAAAAAAAGAAAGGTAAAATTCGCGATAAATACCTGTTTCCAAATCATCACTATCACTAAATATTATAAAACAAAGTCTCCCGCCGCGTCTGTCTGTCCCTATGTATGCTTAGGTCTTTAAAACTACGCAACGGATTTTGATGCGGGTTTTTTAAATAGACAGAGTGATTTAAGAGGAAGGTTTTAGTACATAATTTGCGGGCGGGTGAAGCCGCGGGCATCAGCTAGAGTTTTATATTATGAAAGGAGGTGTCTGATGACGCCAACCCCAAATGAATTGGGATAAAGGCAAGAGAATGATGACGTCATTTTGAATTGAAGTCATGTCCATACAAAACGAAACCGAATGGTATTTGAGTTGCAAATTGTTCGACCTACAGTAATATCGATTTAACTTCCAATACTATTCAATTGATGTTTTCGAGGCTGCCCAAATTTACTTTAAAAATTGGTGATGGCACACACCCTAAACATGATGGAAAAGTAATTAGAAATATCACCAGGCGGATATCCTACCTCTTCAGCGAATTAAGCGGTCCACCATCTCTTAACAACACATTGTTGTATACTGTCATCCACGCGAACGAAGTGGTGAACAGTTAGTGACATTAATATAAGTAACAAGGTCATGTAGTCTCGAACGCGCCCTAATTGAATTATAGTCTTATGCATATGCAGTGTCTTGGTACCACGCAAATGTAGTTTGCGGCGAAAAGCTCCCGAACGATCGGTTTAGGTTACAGTGCACTAATTTTGTTACTCGTATATAAAATATTAAACTCACCGATCGAAGGCGTATCGCCATCATTGGCGTTAAGCCTGCGTGGTTAAAGTCAGACTAGGTGGGTCACATTTCCAGGATGGATCAGGACAAATGAGCCTTCGTCACACAGTGGGTGCCTCAAGACAATCGTCGTCACCGAGGCAGGCCCAAGAAACCCTATTTTTTTTCGGATGGGAAATCATCAAATGACTCCTCCCGCTCTGGGCAGAGCAGGAAGGAGTGTCAGACTTTTACTGACTATAACCCATCTATGTTCCTTAATCGCCCTTTGTGTTCCGGGGTCATGGTATCTCTTTCGGACAGTCCCGCAACCCCACTAGGCATTGGTCCTTGCGGACCCCTTCCTATTGCTGACTCTCTTTGAGGCGCGACACGGCCTGTCGTCATGAGACGGACGGACGGCGAGCTAGCCCATAGCCCACCGTCCACAGGCCCGCGCCTACGGTGGCCCCCGACGCCCGGGGCGTCTCCCGCGGCGGCCGGGACGTGAGGTTCTCTCCCTCTCACGTTCCGCCACCTCCTTCTCTAGCGTTACTGCTTCGCAGAAGGAAGTGACTGCGTTTCATTCCGTCTCGCTCCGGACCATGGCTTGAACCAGGGCCGGACGCGAGAGGTCGCCGCCGCCGATCGCCTCTACGAGGACACGGCGGTGCTCCGCCCACGCGGGGCACACCTCTACCGTGTACTCCACCGTGTCCTCCGGTCGATCCTCACAGTGGAGGGCCCAAGAAACCCTGGCGTGACGATTTGTACTCGTTCCTGACTGATTGGTCAGAGAACGCAAAACACCGAGATAATTGGAAAGGTATGAGAGACGGCTTTGCCCATCATAATTATGTGATATGCCGTGGGCTTGCGGCTAAATACTAACAGTCTTAAAAAGCGACCCAAGTTACGACGGAGCGACACAACTAAAAAGGCTGAAATGAAGACTGACTGCCAAAAATAACTTTACTACCGGAATACGGTGTCTTTTGTTTGTTTAATTTTATTTATTTATTTTTATAAATGTACAACATTTAATTTATTACAGGATCAAGTTTGATTCATTGTTTTTTTTTGCCACCGACTTCCGGAAGTAAAGTTATTTTCCACTTAGTGTTTCTTTTTGGAAGTCGGTTTTACTTTCTCAATAGCATCATAACATCACGCCTGTAATCTCCAAGGGATTAGGCGAGTGTGTACCTCAGGAATAACTAAAGACAGAAGAGAATTGGGGGAATTTTTAACCGACATCCAAAAAGATTAGGTTTGGTCAGTTTTTTTTTTTTTGCTTTTTGGGTATGTTCAGCCTTTTTTTCGCCAATTGTGAACCGATTTCGATGAATCTTTTTTTGTTTGGAAGAAATTTTCTTCGCGGTGGTCCCGTTAATTTGGTGAAGATCTGATGGTGATCTTCGGAGATATGCAATAGAACTCTTCAATTATAGACAGCAAATCGGTCATGATTGCTGCAATCGCTTGGATGTTTGTTGTTTTCACAAAATCATAACATGACATCACGCCTATACAGGCATGACACATCTGCACCTGCACAGGCGTGACACATCTGCATACCCCCTCAGAGCATACGCTCTGAGGGGGTAGTGGAGGGTACGCAGATGTGTACAGTACACCCACATTTCGACAGTTCGGTCTGTTAGGTTCCATTTTATTGGGGATAAGCCTCTTACCGTGATATGTATTGTTAACAATTTGAAATAATTGACTGGTCTAGTGGTGGCGACTACTCAGCATGAGGTCCTGGATTCGATTCCCAGATCCGGCAAAGTGTTATTGGGTTTTTCCATCAGGAATTTCTCAGTAGCAGCCACGGAGTCTAGATTTGCGCCAGCGCTTGCCCCCTATTATATGGGACTTGAAACATAACTGGCGAAATGTGGGAGTAGGTCCTATTGTGTACACCTCAGCCCAACTCTTCGGTTTTTTTTTTAAATTGGCGTGAGGTTATATTATGTTAAAACAAATGTATAGCTAATATTTGTGTAAGATATTACAACTAAAAATGGTAAAATACATTATTTTTTTAAAACAATAAAACCGACTTCAAAAACACAACAAAGTGAAAAATAACTTTAGCTTCAGAATTCGGTGGCAAAGGAACTGAATCAAACACACAGAAGTCACCGACTTCTGAAGCAAAAGTTATTTTTCACTTTGTTGTGTTTTTAAGTCGGTTTTATTTTTTGCAAAAAAGTTTTTTATTCTAATGAAAGATTGATTTATGTATTTGTATCAAAGTATACACCAGTCATACTTCACCTAGCTATTACAAAGGCAGGGTCACACACACACATCCCGCGTCACACGCTCACAGCGTCCCGGCCGCCGCGGAAGACGCCCCGGGCGTCGGGGGCCACCACGTGGCCCCCGGCCACCGTAGGCGCGGGCCTGTGGACGGTGGGCTATGGGCTAGCTCGCCGTCCGTCCGTCTCATGACGACAGGCCGTGTCGACGGCGCGTTCGTGTTCCACGCGCGCCTCAAAGAGAGTCAGCAAAAAGGAAGGGGTCCGAAAGGACCGATGCCTGCCGGGGTTGCGGGACTATTCGAAAGAGATACCGTGGCCCCGGAACACAAAGGGCGATGAAGGAACATGGATGGGTTTTAGTCAGTAAAAGTCTGACACTCCCTCCTGCTCCGCCCAGAGCGGGAGAAGTCATTTGATGATTTCCCATCCGAAAAAAAAAAAAAAAAAAAAAAAGGGTCAAGATTACATAAAACCTCTATATGACTCCAGAGATAGACCCCCTAGTTCAAATATTTGGTATTAAAACTTTTTGTTTTATTTATTTAAATTTCAGACTTAGTTTGGTAACTCCCTAGAGTGTTGTTATATGACTTTGTTAGACTAGCTGTGGCCCGCGACCTTCGTTCGCGTGAAATTATTATAAAAATATTACTTCCATATTTGAATTGTATTTTGTTAACAATTTCAAGGATTTAGTTTTTTTTCACGGAACTTTAAAAAGGATTAGTCCTTTTTCTAAAATAAAAGTAGCCTATGTTACTCCATATAACATCAGTATCTGCCGTTGGAAGTCCCGTCAAAATCGGTCCCGTAGTTTTGGAGATTAGCCGGAACAGACAGACGTAAAAACAAAAAGTTTAAATTTGTTTTATTTTTGTTTTTGAAGTATTGAAATTGCTGTTATTTTGAAATTACAAACTGGTACTTTAATTTTATTTATTTGTATAGATTGCAAAAACGTTGTTTTTCGTGATTTATTTCAAAAGATTTTGAGAGGCATGAAGGTTTTAGTTTTTATTTTAAAGAACTATTTGTCTTTAAAATTAAAAAAAAAAAGAACTCACTTTCGACCACTAGGCAGTCGAGTAGTCCGTAGTAATTTCTACGTACTAACTTTTCTAGACAGTATTTATAACTGCGTAACCTAAGAACACTTTCAAAAACTCTTTTACCCCTTTTCCAAGAACTATTTTTCAACCTTATTACTTAGGGCATAAGAATGAACGTTGACTGTCAGTGAACGCGGTAGTACCTAACGAATCTTCAAAAGATCACGTATCGTGTGTTTCTTTTTATTTCCTAAAAAAACCTGAACCCAACAAGTTACTTTTAGGCCTAAACAAAAAACTAAGGGCAATGTATGTGTTAAGTTTTCGGAATATTTTTCCAACTTAGTTGTTGTGGATTCTTAGGGTTGTTGCCCAAAGGAGAGTTTTCAAAGGTTAGTAATACGAGAAACAGTGTGATAAGTTCCTCATTTAAAATGGATGATCCACCAGATAGGTGTTGAATCTGATGGGCTATGAGAGAGCGACTGTCGCAACCCCGTGCAGGGCATGCCACAATAGTGGCGATAAGTCGCCTCTTTGAGGAGTGGCTTGAGAGACGCCACGGCGTCCTCACCTTCCGCCTGACGCAGGTCTTCACCGGACACGGTTGTTTCGGGAGGTTCCTGCACCGAATTGGGCTACTATTCGGCGGTTGTTATATGGCGCGAATAACTGCTTGCGTGGTGTAAACTTTGCGTAACGCCAGTGGGACGGGGGCCTACGTGTAGGTCCACTACCAAACAAAGACCTGTGAGCGAGTAACACTTAAAAATTAAATTAAATATTTGTTTATTAATGGCAACTAGGCCTAATTGTTAGTACCCATTATTTCTAAAAACGATTGTTAGTAAACAAACACGGAAACAAATACAAAAAAATCCCTTCGACAAGCCGCAGGAGGAGGGAGATTTCGAAGAAGGTTCCACCCATTTTTATTCTGGAAAATCAGAGCCACAGCTGCGCTGGCCGATTTTTTGTTTGTTTTTTTTTTTGTTAGAAGTACCTCCTTTATGAATACGTCAGTTGCCAAAAGACTTGGTCGTCATGGCAACGAATTTGTTGATGTTTGACAATTAAACGTCTTAATGGTTATCATAAATTTTAAAATCCTCCCTTATGAGTTTAGCATGGAAACACCCTCAATTTTTCAGTTATTATTTTTTATTTCGAAAACTATAAGTTTTATCGCCAAACTTTAAATTTTAATTGTAGAGTAAATAATTTGCTTTCAAAAAAAATATTTGCGACGCTAAAAATGTTTACCTTTTCGGAGATATAATTTTTTTTTCTAAAAATTTTGGAAATTTCGACCCCCTCCCCAAGTTAGGGGTTACATCAAAAAAGTATAACTTTAAAAGTTTGTCCGTATTCTTACTTTGAATGATAAAAATGTTAAACGGTTCAAAAATTTTCCAAAGGAAAAAGTTATGGCCAAAAAACTGATTTTCGAAAAACCGCACCCTCGCCGCCCCCACGGACGAATTCCGCCCATTCAGCAACCCTTTTGACCCTTTCGATTTTTGGCCAAGTTTGAAAGCAATCGTGCATAATTGCGACCTGTAGAGTGTGGGTAAATTTTGCTTGGCGCCTATACATATTTAAACTTTTAACCAGCGGTTGATTTGGGCTGGGTCATAACTAGACCCCTATGGTGTAATTTTCGGAAACTCGACTTTAGGTGGAAGGCCAATAGGTAGATTTTTTCTGACGAAATCTACCTAAAAGAAAATTGTGAGGTTAGGTGTGTGTTAATTCTTCTTCTGACTGGTCAAAAGAAACATTAACACACCACAGCGTGCGAAAACCAAGGAGCGTCGAACTTCTCTATCAACCCACTTAGGATGCCGTTAGAAACAGACCGCGCTCTTGACAAAATGGAGTTTGTCTTTTTGCGCATTATGGCTTAAAAATCATAAGTATGCGCAAATGCGAACATACCGGAGCGCGGCAGTCCCAATAGCATCCTGAAGCAGTTATTATAATGAATACCCAGGGCGTCTAGCGACCTCTTAGTATGCCTTACCCACAGGCCACTCGTGTAGAATGATTAGCAAATCAAAAGCAACCCTACACCCCCTTCCATTACTTACATCTAAATCTATAGCGCACATAATCATATCTCAAAAAGATTGAGCGTTATTTTAATGTAATAATTTGATAAATTCTTGTTGAAATAAATAGTTAGTATTTTTTTTTATCCTGGTAGTACGATCCCGTGGGATGATTGACAGACTACAAGCGGATGAAATCGCGGGCTTTAGCTAGTAATCTAAGTATAACAAGTGCTCCCAGTCAGATGAAACCCTTATACAAACTTTCTGGTAGTTTACGTAGAAAAACGTAGGTCTTTTGACTCCCTAATTGTGTTTGTTGGAACTCAAGATGTTAGTCGTTATAAAATAAAAGTAAGTTGAATAAAATGTTAACGAGACACGTGATTTCTTGACGCAAATGGTTGAGTTAAATGAAACACGTTTTCTAGGACCCTCGTCGAAAATTTTAGTTTTATTTCAAAGTTTTATTTTATTTAAAAAAAGCTGTTGTTAAACATCTGACTTATATTTTCTAATTGGGTTTTTTAAATTAAATCAAATCTCACGGTTTTTTATGGATTGATAAATTAAATAAAATCCTGATTGCCACGGTTTCTTGTCTTCGTTAGTTTAAGATGGCTGTATTTTAAACACATAAACCCTCTGTAATTCATTCTCTAAATTATAGTAAAATCTTATCAAAAACATGAAATCCTGGGTTCGATTCCCAGGTCGGGCAAAGTGTTATTGGGTTTATCCTTCAGGACTTTCTCAGTAGCAACCACGGAGCCTGGATTAGCGCCTGGTTAATGGCAATAGATTGACCCCTATTACATAGGATTTAAACATAACTGGCGAAATATGGGTGTAAAGGTTCCCCTCAGCATAAACTAGCACGCCCGGGATAACATGCATGTTGTCACTTGTGTTATCAAACTCTCTCTAAAACATTTTTTCGCACAGCACAAAATGGACGCATACAGGACTGGTCGTCCATTTTGTGCACTTCAATTTCGTGACGAGTTATGATTTGCGTTAAATTTTATCGTCTGTTATTTGACAGTATTGATCGGTACGCTGTTATCGCTATAATGTCCAGACCCTGTCGTTAAAAATTATGACGATTTATTATGGTCGATACTTTGTCATATATAATGGTATGTTTTGAAACGCTTGACTGTTTTTTCGAGGGTAATCTCGCGATAAAATTGTCATGTGTTTTTTTTTATATTTTCAAAACGGTTGGTCTTTTGTTTTATTTGTTATTGGAATTCTCGTTTTATTTGAAGGTTGACTGCCTCGTTGTGGTCGCAAGCACGACTGCTGAGCGTCGCGAGCGGCTGCTGCTGATGAGGTCCTGGGTTCGATTCCCGGGTCGGGCAAAGTGTTATTGAGTTTTTCCATCAGGAATTCCTCAGTAGCAGCCACAGAGTCTGGAACGGCCCGGTTGATGGCAATAGGCTCGCCCCCTATTACATGGGACTTTTAAAACACACACTATGGGACTTACTTTAGGACTTAGTGTTGGTGTACTATCAGAAACAACTCTGCCTAACCCTTCGGGGTTTCCAGGCGTGATGTCGTGTTCTGTTGTGATACGAATTCTCACAATTCAGATTCAGGTGTAGAATAATAAAACTGCTTGCGTCGTAATAACGATTATATTACTTCAATCAACCATCAACCACTTTTTGCATAAATTCTTGTACAATTTTATTATAAAGTAAATTTCCAACAAATGCTCAGAAACACACAGCAATTAATACACAAAGAATACTAAACGTCTGCCTCAGTCGAGATAGTCGATCCGAATGTCCCACTTTTTAAAAAATAATCGACCAAGTGCATTTCGTTCCGGATCGAACGAAATGTATTTATCAATCTGTTCGTTCTTCATAGACTAGCAAAGTGATGGACCTTTGAATCGACTAACTTACTAATTAATCAAATACAATTTTAATATCGAATAGGGTATTGTAGATTTATAATATGAATGTTGGTAAAATATACTTGATTTAACTGATAATTTGTAGAATAATATTAAATAATCATAAATTCATTACATTCGGCCGTCCGACTACGTGCGATCTCCTGACGCACGGTATATAATCATGTACAACAATTTTATGAATTCTTAAAGTATACTAACATAATTATAAAGTTTCATGTGAATCAACTGTAAACTAAACATCTCTATGCATTTTATATCTATTAATATTTCATTACATTCGGCTATTATTTGGACTCAGATTGACTTTGTGGCAGTTCATTGTCACTTTTATTACTTTCGCTGTCAGACGTACTACTGCTATTAGCTACATTATCATTGTGCTCGGACACATTTATATTGATCCATGGTCGAATCCTATCTACTGCTACCACACTATCGAATTTATGCTTGCGTTTACTAAAACCAGGTATTTCGATTATTTTATACCTATCATTGCCCAAAACTTCTGCTATTTTGAAGGGCCCTATAAATTTTGACATCAACTTAGTACTTTTACCTTTATTATTAAAATTAGTTCTAGTTATCTTGATTAAATCCCCTTCCTTATAAGTCGGGGCAGGAACTCTATCTTGATCGTAGTTTTGTTTTTGTTTAATCTGACTAGATTCGATATTTGTACGAACTTCCTGTCTTACTTCTGTAAGATTGGGATTGGGCTCATTAATGACATCTAACATATTACTTAGGCTGTCTTTCAATCTGGTTCCAAATAATGCTTCAGTAGCTGTTTTCTGAGTGGTGGAATTTGTGGCATTATTTATTCCCCACTGGATTTTGCCTAGACACATGTCCCAGTTCCGTTCATCCTCGCCATCAGAATATTTTGAAAGTGAACTTAAGATCGTTTGGTTGTATCTTTCGGCTTGGCCGTTGGCTCTGGGACATGCGACAGCATTCAAAACATGTTTAATACCATGAGTATCACAAAAAGATTTAAAAGTTGCTGAAGTGAAAGAAGTACCTCGGTCCGATATAATTCGGGATGGTACACCAAAGTCATAGAAAATATTTAATAATACCTTAACCGTTGTTTTAGTTTTTGTATCCTTAACGGCTCTTACAAACAAATATTTGGTAAAGCCATCCACTATGGTGAGAATGTAAACATTGCCGTTCTTGCTTTTGACAAATGGACCCAAGTGGTCAATATGAATGGTGTGGAACGGAATGCTTACCTTCTCTATCGGGTACAACTGACCACTCTTATGTCGTGACGTATTGTCCTTATTGTAGGCGCACTTAATGCAAGACTTTACATACTTTTTAACAAATCTACGTAACTTAGGAAACCAGAAAACAGACTGAATTCTCTCGGTTGTCTTTGATACACCTAAATGACCAGCGTCATCGTGATTTGATTTACATACTTGCCATCGCGCAGTGCGAGGGATTACTAAACACAGCTTATCATCAACTTTCCTATACACTCTACTATTCTTAACTACATATTTATTTTTAATTTCTTTAGCTTCTTCATCTGACTCAGGTTTAAGGATTTTATATATTCGGGATATATCAGGATCTGTCATTTGTAAAGTCAAGAGCCAGTTATCAGTTTCGATACTATAGACTGTGACTGTGGAATCATCGATATCATTGGGTGTTAATTTTGTGTTACGGCTAAGTGCGTCTACATGAGCCATACGGATGCCTGGACGGTACTCTATGCTAAAATTAAATTCGCTTATTAAAAGCCACCACCTAGCTATTCGGGGTATCAAGTCGCGTTTAGTAAGTGTTGTTCGAAGGGCGTTACAGTCTGTTACAATTTTGAACTCTATCCCCAATAAATACACTCTGAATTTCTTTAATGAACATACAATTGCAAGAGTCTCGAGTTCATAAGAATGCAAGTGGCGCTCCTCGGGAGTAGTTTGCCGGCTAAAGTAAGCTATTGGTTTGAGAGCACGTGGCTCCGGCTGCCATTGCATCAATATCCCACCCACGCCTAAAGAACTTGCATCCGTATGCAACTCAGTTCCAAAATTAGGGTTGTATAGTGCTAAAATTGGTCGGTCAATTAATTTATCTTTTAAGGTAGTAAACGAATGGGTTTCTGCATCCGTCCACTTAAAAACATTGCCCTTTTTGAGTAAGTTTGTTAGAGGCCTAGCTATTTCCCCGAAACTTTTGATAAATTTCCTAAAATATCCTGCTAGTCCTAAAAACTGACGGATTTCATGTACGTTCCGGGGAACAGGAAACTCTTTAACAGCCAAAATCTTATTTTCGTTAGGGCGTATGCCTTCAGCAGAAATCTCATAGCCTAAATAGTCAAGGGAATTATCGAAGAAACGGCATTTAGATAATTTTAAAGTAAGTCCATTCTGCCGTAACAACTTCAAAACATTCCCCAGCCTCTCAAATCCCTCCTCCAAGGTAACCGACGGCACAAGAATGTCATCCAAGTAAGCTAAAGCTGATTCATGACGTTTATCACCTAGCATTGCATTCATTAATCGCTGAAATACAGCTGGAGCATTTGCAAGGCCAAAAGGCATCCTTTTAAATTCATAATGCCCATCTGGCGTTATGAATGCAGTTAACGGACGACTCTCTTCCGCCATTGGCACCTGATAGTACCCTGAAGCCAGATCGAGGGATGTGAAGAATCTATTGCCACTAAGATTTGTTAACTGATCGTCGATTATCGGCAAAGGGAACCAATCTTTCCTAGTCTTATTATTGAGAGCCCTATAATCGACACATAGGCGCTGTTCGCCTGACTTTTTCCTCACCAATAGAATAGGACTAGCATAATTTGAATTAGACTCTTGTATAATGTTATTTTGCAACAAATCATCTATTATCTCCCTTACCTGACCCCTTTCCGAAAAAGATAATCTGTATGGTCGGTAAACTACGGGTTTATCATCTAATAGATCTATTTTCATTTCAGTTGAGTTAGCACAACCAATTTCACCAAGATTGAATGCAAAACAATCGCGATAACAGAGTAAAAGCGAATGAAGTCTACTTAATGTGTCTTTGTCAATTTGAGGACCAACTTTTATGTCTGATATTAGCAAAGGTTCACATTTCGAATTATCTTTTGTTACTCTATTTGTATAGGTGGTATTCGTCTCGACAAAACAAGTTCCTTTAGCAATAGGACATTTCTTGGATAATGTAAGGTTTTGACCAGATAAATTAGTTACAGGCAAATAACACTTCCCGTCAACAACCCTATAAACCCCTCGGTGCAAATAATGCTCTTTCTTAGGCTCACAACTACAATAACCTTCAATATAAATATCTCCGGAGAAGCCAATGTCGGACGTGGTAACCTCAACCAATCCTGACAATGTAACATCGGTATCGTTATCAAAGTTTAACTTTAAACGCTTCACTGGCTGCATTATGGTATCGGTATCAGGGCTCTGGTAAAATGTTAACTGATGGCTATTCTTAAATACAGTTACGCAGGGGAGTTCAGTAACATTTTGGCCTATAAGCAAAGCTGTCTGAAGGAACTGTTCGTTGACCACTAATACCTCTACATTTACCTCAACTTCATCTAATTTTAGATCAACATTGCTCCTATATACTGGAAAAACTTTAGAGTTCCCGAATCCTTTGATTACTGGCAATTCTGTTAAAGTTTTAGTTAAATTCAGACTTTGAGCATCAGATTCTCTTATTAAACTACATTCGCTGCCAAAATCAATAAAAGCAGTTAAAGTCTTATCGTTAACCGTAACGGTTTTGTAAAATTTGTCGCTGTTATTATTGGAGGTAGTTATAGTCAAAGTTTTTCGATCCTGAACTTCTGTCTGTTTGGGTTCGTTTCGTAGGATTAAAGGCTCTAGTTTACAATTATCGTTGTTGTGGCCTACCCGATGACATTTTAAACATTTAACTAAGGGTTTGGGGCATCGAAGGTAAGGGTGTCCCCTCGAGCGGCAATTGAAACAAGTGACCGAATTTTCACTCGAGGGCGTTGCAGCAGTGTTACCCGGTCGAGCTATCGTACTATCGTTACGTTTCCTATTGAATGTATTATTTTCTAATATGGAATGCTGAGAGCTAAGAAAATTCAGTAAATCTTCTGGTTCACGACAAGTCAGTGCCTGTGCACTGCTTCTAATCGATTTATCTAGTATCCCGTGGACAATACAATCGACGGCCTTTTTGCCTCTTATTTCACATCTGTTTAACAACGTTAACTTATCATAGAAGAATTCACGCAAACTTTCGCCACTACGAGTAGTGCGAGCTAACATCTCCTCGAGAAGCCGACCATAATTTTGCTCATTCGGAAAAGCTCTTATGAGTTTGTTCTGCCACTCTGACCAACTGAAAACAACGCTAGGGAGGGCTTCAAACCACTTCTTTGCCATACCAGAAAGCTTTTGTAGAGCAAAATGTATGGTCTGCTTCTCGTTCCATTCATAGATTACGGCACATTCATTTACTTTCCTAACCCAACAGTCAATATTCTGAGTTTTACTTGACGGATCAAATTCCGGTATCACATTGTTGAGAAGGCTGTTATTTAAATTATTAGTCTTGCTCTTATGTTCTTGAAGGGTATTAAACATATCAAGTACCTCTTTAGTGGACCAACTGCCTCTCTCCTTGGATCGTCTCTTATTCGAACTCCGCGAACTACGGGGTGACTCATTGCTGGATGAGGACGAGCTGGATGACAGCTTACGTTTCTTCTTTGATCGCTTCTTGGTTCTCTTAGACTTAGCTGCTGCTTTGGAGGACGATCGTTTACGTTTTCCTTGATGCTCGTCTTTGCGAGTAGGAGAGCCATCCGGAGTCATCGCTTCGTCAGAATTCATACCTCAAAAGAATAAAATATCATTGTATTCATGTCAGTATTTCAATTAAACGTAAAAAAAAAAGAAAACATTCTGTAGGCGTAGTTAATTTCTTAATAAAGCACACTTCGTTTCGCGCATGGCTCAATAGGCATACATAGCCTCTGGTAGCTAAAGCACACTTGGCTTCCTATTGTAGGCACACATAACCTCTAACAACTGAGCGCACATGGCTCAATAGGCATACATAGCCTCTAGTAGCTAAAGCACACTTGGCTTCCTATTGTAGGCACACATAACCTCTAACAACTGAGCGCACATGGCTCAATAGGCATACATAGCCTCTAGTAGCTAAAGCACACTTGGCTTCCTATTGTAGGCACACGTAACCTCTAACAACTAAGCGCACATGGCTCAATAGGCATACATAGCCTCTAGTAGCTAAAGCACACTTGGCTTCCTATTGCAGGTACACATAACCTCTAACAACTAAGCGCACATGGCTCAATAGGCATACATAGCCTCTAGTAGCTAAAGCACACTTGGCTTCCTATTGTATTATAATTATTAATAATCAAATAAAACACTTGTACGTACCTTAGATTGGGTCCTTTTATCCCACTTCTGAACTGATACGAATTCTCACAATTCAGATTCAGGTGTAGAATAATAAAACTGCTTGCGTCGTAATAACGATTATATTACTTCAATCAACCATCAACCACTTTTTGCATAAATTCTTGTACAATTTTATTATAAAGTAAATTTCCAACAAATGCTCAGAAACACACAGCAATTAATACACAAAGAATACTAAACGTCTGCCTCAGTCGAGATAGTCGATCCGAATGTCCCACTTTTTAAAAAATAATCGACCAAGTGCATTTCGTTCCGGATCGAACGAAATGTATTTATCAATCTGTTCGTTCTTCATAGACTAGCAAAGTGATGGACCTTTGAATCGACTAACTTACTAATTAATCAAATACAATTTTAATATCGAATAGGGTATTGTAGATTTATAATATGAATGTTGGTAAAATATACTTGATTTAACTGATAATTTGTAGAATAATATTAAATAATCATAAATTCATTACAGTTGTTACTAAACTTAGTTTGAATTACAGAATGCTTGGTTGACGGCTTAGTGAAGGATCCGTTTACATCTTGTTTGTATTTTGACAGATATCCTTTTATACCAGACACTCCAATATTTCATAAAAGATAAAATCAATGTTCACGAAACAAAAAATATGTATTTCAAAAGTAGTTTTTCATGTATATTGAAAGCTTGTCAATGCACATTGAAAGCCTTAAAACCAACGAAAATATTATCTTTTTTTTATTTCTTGTCGTAAATTTCGTCATATTTCTTTTGTTATTTTTTTCGATATTTTCGTTTCATGACTACGTGTTGACGTGGCGTATATTTTAAAGTTTAATTTCGTGTGTTTTCTGTCCAATGACACTGTGACATTCATTTATCATTTTCTGATTTACGTATGCGTATAAATATTTACTTCGGGTCTTCGCTTGCTTGTATTGAAAATATTTATAAAATAGTATTGAAAACTTACAGTTTGGTGAGTAATAAAAAAAACATACGGATGAGATGTTTTGACTTGTACTACATTTTCATAACTAACGAAATGTGGGTGTATTGTGGTGTTAGAAACACTAATTAAGGTTTGGAATAAAACCACTTAATTATCAGTAAGTAGATGAATTACTTTTAAGGTACATGCACTCGCTGCCCGGGATAAGTGAGGACTAGTCGACACACGGAACCTTAAAGCTCACGCTACGTTTATTAGTTTAACACATCTTTAGTACACCTCTGTCTAACCCTACGACATAGAGATGTGATGTTATATTATGTGGGCAGGCAACACTACACGTCATCATTTTTACATAAAAATATCAAATAAATAATATGTGTATATGGTCTTCAGTTCTTCGAAAAGTTCTGGAGTGGCGACCGCAAACCGGAAGAAGTTGTGTTTAAAGACCTCCCACAAGGTGGACCGATGACCTGGTTTAGGAATCCGCTGGATGCGAGTTGCACGGGACCGGTCAATGTGGCGACACTTGGGGGAAGCCTATGTCCAACAGTGGACGTCTTTCGGCTGAAATGATGATGATGGTCTTCAGACAAAAGAAGTAAAAAGTCAGAATTGAATTTTTCACCCTTTGAAGAAAATAACGTCAATTGAAAAAAGCTATGTTTTTGTACAGTTACGAGCATTTAATTTTCTTTGTTGAAAATATTAGACTACTTTTATTTTAGCTTTTAGTAATTAGTTCTTAATGATGTGTTAACGATGCAGCGTTGCAAGAAGTAATATCTAGTTTTTAAAAGTCATCATGTGTTTAAGTTTTGTTTTATCTCACCAAATGTAGCATAATCACACTTATAATATCATAAATGCGAAAGTTTGTGTGTATGTTTGTTACTCTTTCACGCAAAAACGACTGAACGGATTTGGACGAAACTTAGCACACAGATAGTTTATAACCTGTATTAACACATATAATACGTTTTATCCCAGTTATATGATCCCGTGGGACAATAATTATCGAACTCGACGCGGGCGAAGCCGCGGGCATAAGCAAGTATACAAGGTGTAGTTTTGAATCCTAATCAAAATTCAGGAGCTTGTCACAAAAGACATAAGTAATTAATTTAAATTACGATACCCGGTCAAATAATTAATAAAGCTGCTATTTTAAATTGTTTAAATTTGATAGCATTTCGAAGAATCACCCATCGCGCGACATGTCTCTGTGCGCGTTTATTTGTGTGTGAAGGCGCTGTTATAGAGCCAGTTACAGACGGGCTGCGTTTTAATACGAGTGGTTTACACTTACCGATTTCCGTAAAACCTTCCCAATTTATTATCGATTCGGGTCGAGAATCATTAGCATAGATACCTCCTTGAATTTGACCAGGATGCAAAGCGACACCTTGTATTAAACAGGGACACCGTCGAACAAACGGTGACCACTTATTCAGTACATTATCCTGAACCTCATAGAAATTTTTCATAAGTTATTTTTTTTTAATCAGTTGTTTCCTACAAAACTGCAGTACCTACACGGTCAATGTATGGAACAGCAGATTTTTTTTCAAATTCCTGTTAAAAATTTCTATGTTCAGAAAATTGTAGGTTCAGAATGATGTGCTGAATACATGGCAATCGTTTGGGAGTTTGTGTCTCATCCAACCTGTATTTTATATAGGGCGACTGCCTATCGGATCAGACAGAACAGACGAATTGACAACCTCCTTTTGGAAGTCAGTTTAAAAAGAAACGTATAATATGTTAATGGGTTTTTCATCAGGAAGGAATGAATTACTGGGGAACACGATACTCCTTGCCAAGACTTGAAAGATCCATCTTGAGAGAGCATCCTACGTTTACCCACTCACCCTTTATATTCTCAAGCACAAGTTGTAATCACTAACTAATCAGTTAACTAATATTAGTTCATTATTAATTTATCAGTTTGCCTTTACAAGTTCTAAGTAGTAATTAAGTGCTACATGAATTGAACCTACAGGTTAAGCACATCTAGTTGATTACATATCCGTGTTGAGATAGCAAACTGAAATTGTTGTATCACGCCTGTAATACCCGAAGGGTTTGGCAGAAATCAATACCATCCTAGAATCGTATCCCGTGCTCACGATTCGATAGGGAGAGAAACTCAAATCCCGGCCGCCGCGGGAGACAACCCCGGGCGTCGGAGGCCACGTGATGGCCCCCGGCCACTGTAGGCGCGGGCCTGTGGACGGAGAGCTATGGGCTCCGTCCGTCTCATGACGACAGGCCGTGTCGACAGCGCGTTCGTGTTCCACGCGCGCCTCAAAGAGAGTCAGCAAAAAGGAAAGGGTCCGCAAGGACCGATGCCTGCCGGGGCTGCGGGACTGTTCGAAAGAGATACCGTGGCCCCGGAACACAAAGAGCGATGAAGGAACATGAATGGGTTTTTGTCAGTAAAAGTCTGACACTTCCTCCTGCTCCGCCCAGAGCGGGAGGAGTCATTTGATGATTTCAAATGCGAAAAAAAAAATGGTCTCGGTTCGATTCACAATATAATCGGATTGCATCGTACTGAATTGCATCGTATTTATTCCATATTTAGTTTTTGATGACAGCACAAAATGCATTTAGTCAAAAATCATTAGCTTTTACAGATTTCACACTCACATTTCAAATCCCATGTATGGGCAAATTACATTGCCATTGTGGTGTTCATTAGAAACACTAGTTAGGGTTTAGAATAAAACTACCAAATTATCAGTAACTAAATGAACTACTTTACACTCGCTGCCCGAGATAAGTGGGGACTAGTCGAACGACGTAACCTTCAAGCTCACGCTACGTTTATTAGTATATATCACATGTGACTGTACCTTCGCTTTCTTTGTTTTTTTGACAATCAAAAGTGCCTGTAACGGTCTAATTGTAATAGTTTGAGTTTGAATAGAGGGCGAGCCTATGGGTGTTTAGTCTGAACGGACCAAAATGAATGGACCGCGGTCCGTTTAAACGTAGACAAAAAATGTCTACGTACGAACGGACCAGTGTTGAAAAAAACAAACTCATTAACTTCATCTTGAATGTACTTGACATTCGGGTGCAAGAGTAAAATGTTTAATATTTTTTTCCTAAATTTGTATTTTCTTCTTTAGATAAACAATCAATTATGGTTAGTAGTAGCCTCACAAAAAGAACTAGGCTAGCATGAATCCAAGATGGTTTTTAAATGATATTATTGTATTCATTACTAGTAGACCGATTCTTAAAATACATACCACCTTGAACTCATGCCAGCCTAGTACTTTTTTGGGGATTTGACGCAAAAAGTGCACAACGTAAAATGTGCACTTGACGCAAAATGTGCACTTCGCAAAATGTGCACTTCTCAAAATAGCACTTCTCAAAATTTATTATTAAGCCTAGTACTTCAATAAGTACTAGGCTGTACCCCAATGGGTACATGGACCGATTCTTAAATTTCCATCAACCAGACATAAATCCAGTTTCATGACTGCCACTGCAGAACGCCGCTGTGACACCGCTCCGACACCGCGCCGCCTACGCAACGCACCGTGTGCATTGACCCTTAGCTGTGACTTGTAGCGGTCACATGCTGTCTTGCACCAAAACGTTGTTGAGCCAAACGACTTAAGTGCATTACAGGACGTGCCAAAGGCGTAGCACCGGTGCGTACCGCTAGATATTCCAGACTCTATATGCTGAATGTGGTTTCAATAGGTACATCGACACACAAGGCATGTACATATATGCCAGCACGTCAAGCTATCTCTGTCATATAGCTTTAATAGATTTTCAACTTTATCGCTAAAGCATTTGGTTCAAGGTTGATTGGGAAAATTTAACAGTTTCGGGAAGCTTGATTTGGCGTCTGTACATTTTCGAACCAACAAAAGGATAACATAACATCAACCTTTGGCACAGGTACCTATAGTACACCAACAATTCGAGAGTTTCATATAATAGGAGACCAGTCTATACAGGGTACCATCGTAGTAGAGCAGCCCTTTGAAATTTAATTTTATAATTTGTTGTTATAGCGAGGAGCTCGTGGCTAAATAATAACAGCCGCTCGGGTCGATCTTTAGGTTAAGCCGTGCTTGGCTAGGTTGGTCTGTGGATGGGTGACCACCCATTACATACCGAGTTTCCTCCGTGACTCGGAAAGCACGTTAAGCTGTTGGTCCCGGCTGTCATTTGTGATCTTTGACAGTCGATACAGGTAGTCAGTGGCCCAAAAAGTCTGACAACCAGTCTTACAAAGGGTTATCGTATTACCCAGAACTAACTGGGTTGTGGAGGTCAGATAGGCAGTCGCTCCATGTAAAATACTGGTATTCAGCTGCATCCGGTTAGACTTGAAGCCGACCCCAATATAGTTGGGAAAAGGGTAGGCAAATGATGATGTTACTTATAGCGGCAAAAGAAATTCACATTCTGTGAAAATTTCTTTATCTAATTTTTTTTTGGATGTTGAGATATAGCCAGCTGACTGACAAACGGACATACGGACCGCGGAGGATTAGTAATATAGCCCGTTGGCAACCCTAAAAAAAACCAACCGTCGATGAGTCAAATTTTATGCTCAGCTTCAGTAGCTTGTGAAGGTCCGACCACATTTTCTTTTTCGATGTTAAAGTCCTCAATAGATGTCCTCCGCCCTGGAGAGAGCAGATTGTTCTGTCGGACTCCTACTGACTAAAACCATACCGGGCTAGAGCCACAGCGGGATCACGAACCATTCACAAATAAAAGAAATGCCTAAAATATAACCTTGTTCTATCCTGCCAACCTAAGAAACAAACTGCATTTACATGTTAGTAAGTAAACAAAATGGTAATTTTTTCATCCTGTTAACTGTCACGTTCAATATTTCCATACAAAGCGTTCGATTCTCGCATCGCTCGTAAATATAATCACTCGTTATTGTCGAGCAAGTGATATATTTATTCGTGAAGATGTTTTCATATGCCTGAAATCTAATTAAAATAAGAACTAGCCTAGCCAGTTTTTCCCAACTCTGTTCGGTTCGGCTTCCAGTCTAACCCGATGCAGCTGAAAAATAGTATTTCACATGGAACGACTGCCTATCTGACCTCCACAACCCAGTTAGTACTGGGTAATAAAATAATACCCTTTGTTATGACTGGTTGTCAGACTTTCGGGTCAAAGACTACCTGTAACGACTGTCAAAGATCTACAAATGACAACCGGGACCAACGGTTTAACGTGGTTTCCGAGGCAAGGAGGAAAGTCGGTATGAACCTAAAGATCGACCCGAGAGGGTGTTATTATTTAGCCACGAGCTTCTTTTGATCATTTTTACTGAATGAAAATATAAATTACTATCCATTGCTGAAATAATTTTTCAAATCGATCCAGTAGTTTTAAGGTTTATTCGTTACATACAAAAATATAAAAATACAAATCTATCCTCTTTATAATATTAGTATAATAGATTGGTCTGCTTTCTCTTCATAGCTCAAATTCGCCCATATTTTTAATGAAAATCGGTCATAGATATGCGTTTTTACTTCCATAATCGACCCCTACGTTTGCATTCACTTCGCCCGAACATTTCGTGTGATGTTTGCTAGTAATACCTACATACCTACCTAAATAGCTTCTGTTATACAGAGCGGTGTTGTCTTACATAGAAGGCTTTTATTTATACGTAAATGCTTCTCTGACATTATGTAAATATTTTGTGTGGCGTGTTTTAATAGTACCGAGCTGTTTGATATTTCACTGTTTGTTTGAACTAAAATGGTGTATATTATGGTGAAGATTTATAATAGGCTAGTTTCCACCACCAATAAATTGCAAATCTATTTAGTCCGTCAGTTAGAGTATTGGAAAATAATGGACACGTATTTTTTGTTTTTGTAAATCAATGAATATTGACAAAGATAAAACGCATCAAAAGTCGGGAGTGGGGGCTCGTGACATCACAACGCACTAAAAATTATAGTACGGCGTGACGTATTGAGAATTTTAAAAGCGTCGTATCTTCGTCAATTTTGGTTTACGTAACAAAAGAAAAAATACGTGTCAAATATTTTTTGATAATCTAACTGACGGACTAATTAGATTTTTTCAGGACACAAGCCTTTTATGAGATCTAGTGATGCAGATTCAGCCTGTGTGGTGCATTACAGCCCACTGCCTCTCACAACTTGACTTAACTGCCTCATTGATGTATTGGTCGCAAGCACGGCAGCTGAGCATAAGGTCCTGGGTTCGATTACGGGTCTGGAAAAGTGTTATCGGGTTTTTCCATCAGGAATTTCTCAATAGCAGCCACGGTGTCTGAATTTGCGGTTGATGGCAATAGGCCCGCCCCCTATAACATGGGACTTAAACATAACTGGCGAACTGTGGATGTACTATTAGCTACATCTCTGCCTAACTCTTCGGGGATTACGTGATGCTATGTTGATCAATCCTTAACTGTCTCCTAGGACGTATTCCGTAACACGCTGTCTAAACTCCAACACACGCATCCTATCGACAATCGATACCTACTACACTCCACTACGTAGACAACACGGCTTTTCCACGTTAACCAGAATACCGACTGTCGGATAGCATGTCGAACGTAGCCGGTAAACTATGACTTGGCACCAGTATCGGTTGTACACAAAACTGTTTCGGAATACGGACGCTTTGGAGATATCTCTATTTATTTATGTGGTATTGTGAGTAAGCTTATCTTAACCTTAGGAGGAGCTCGTGTCGTTAGGTTAACCCGCGCTTGCCTAGGTTGGTCCGTGGATGGGTGACCACCCATTACGTACCGAGTTTCTTTCGTGCACTCCCGGCTGTCGCATGTAGTCAGTGGCCCGAATGTCTGACAACCAGTTTTACTAACAACTGGGTTGTAGAAATCAGGAAAGGAAAAAAATATATCTACCTTCACTTGTTTTACCAATGCCTATGTACCTATGTACCTATAAACCTGGGCCTTATGTGCTTGAACAGTCAATCCGTTGTTCTCCATATATTCTCCATACGTCCCGAATCTATTCAATATGAATATTTCAGTACTGGGAAAATGTATCAAAAAGGACGTACTCTGAGGTTTAAGGGCTAATTTATTCGTCCCTGCAGAATGTATAATGTGTTGTGCAAAAAGTGGGGCTTGGGAGGCCCATGTCCTTGTAATAATAGGCATGACGACAGTATCAAAAAATTGCAAATCTATTTAGTCCGTCAGTTAGAGTATTGGAAAATAATGGACACGTATTTTTTGTTTTTGTAAATCAATGAATATTGACAAAGATAAAACGCATGAAAACTCGGGAGTGGGGGCTCGTGACGTCAGAACTAGCTAAAAATTATACCTAGGCGTGACGTATTGAGAATTTTAAAAACGTCATATCTTCGTCAATTTTGGTTTACGTAACAGATGAAAAAACACGGGTCAAATATTTTTTGATAATCTAACTGACGGACTAATTAGTTTTTTTTTGTCGTCTCGCCTATTATCATCGTCATCCTAGTAACTATATTGAACGATTGTATGGTGTTACTAACACCATAATATTAACCGCTCGGGTCAATTTTCAGGTTAAACGGCGCTTGTCTAGGTTGGTACGTGGATGGCTTACCAAGTTTCCTCCGTGCCTCGGAAAGCACGTTAACCCGTTCGTCTCGGCTGTCAATTGTAGATCTTGGACAGTCGTTAAGTAGTCAGTGACCCGAAAATCTGTCAATCATTCGTATCAAGGGGGTTGTTACCCAGTACTAACTGGGTTGTGGAGGTCAGATAGGTAGTCGCTCCATTTAAAATACTGGTATTCAGCTGCATACGATCGGCTTATAGAGCGCCGTAAATTTAATGCTTGATTACATCGTTTACACACTCAAGTCGTTCTCTCGTTCTATCGTTTACATGCTCAAGTTTGTAGGCTTAAAATTAGTGGTGTTTCGCTATTATAATTGGAAAATAAATGAAGCACAAAACAAACCCGAAATTTTTACCACAGAAATGAAAGGTACGCATGACGACAAATCAAGCTGTACAAAACCAGCTTCTGCAGATCTCTCATTGTACGGAAAGCTCACAAAAAGCGAGGTCAGGTTATACTGGATACGTGTACTTGGCTTGATGTGTCGCCCTGTGTACATGACACTGACACACCGAAAAAAAATGGAAACTAGACGACAGTGTAGCGCAACAGTATTACAGTGACGAAACTGGAACTAAGCCAAACTTTGCCAGGGCCTGAAGTATCTGCTGAGAAATGGGCATTTAATGTGCGTTCCTCGGTATCCTAACTAAAGATGGAACACCGTAGGGTTTAGGCCCGACAAAAAACCTTCAACGTCTCTTTAGGGCGGGTCTCCATGAGGATTTACCCACACAAAAAAGGTTTGACAACTGTCAGACCTTCACGGCAATGCGAAAACAAAAAAGAAGGTTCCTACTAGTTTTGGAATATTCCACTCTATTCCATGTTTAAAATTTTGTTGTTTACTTTATCCCACTAATGGTTTTCGATGAAATTTGAATAATCGGGTTTTGTTAGATTTAGATTAATTTGAAAACGAATGCTGATAATAAGGGATTTATACAAATAATTAAAATTGAAGTGACTGTTTGTAATTCGAAAATTACGACATTGAATGCATATGAAACTATGTACGATACTTATAACAAAAAAAAAACTTTGTCTGTCTTTCTGTCTGTTTGGGCTAATCTCCAAAACGGTTGGACTGATTTTGATGGGACTTTTTTGGGCAGATAGCCGATGTTATAAGGGGTAACTTAGTTTTATTTTATTAGAAAAAGGACTCTTCTTTCAAAAAATTCAAACCCTTAAAATTATTCATAAAATCTGATTCAAATAGAATAGTAATATTTTTTAATATCAAGCAGACAAAGGTAACGGGTAACAGCTAGTAACAAAAAATAAAGAATTATCAGAGTTAGTCAAAACTAACACCATTTTCATCTTTGTTTTGAACGGAAACATCACTCTTCACACTTAATATTATAAATACGAAAGTTTGTGAGGATGTATGGATGTTTGTTACTCTTTCACGCAAAAACTCCTGAAAGGATTTGGATGAAATTTAGCACACAGATAGTTTATAACCTGAATTAATATAGGATACTTTTTATCTTCGTAGAACGATCCGTTGGAAATTCCCAAAGTACACGCGAGCGAAGGGCATAAACTAGTGGAAACTATTATCAGGAATTCTCATAATTTCAATACTAACGAAATATATTGATTAAATTTTGTCTTTCTGTCGAGCAATTTCGTGGGGCAAAGTGGAATATCCATATTTTTTTCCGGCCAAGCTAACCGCGCGTCCACATTCATCATATTATTTATCATTACGACGCATTTTGAAACAAAAGCAGAACATCAATCTCTGTCTAACGAAGTACGTGTGTTTGTTTCAAACAAAATTTATATTTAAAAGGTTTTCTTTGCTTCCAAATGTACATAATACTGTTTAGCCTGTTAAAATGTTAAAATTTCGCGTGTAACCTGGAAATGGAGTGTACTCCAGTGGTCTATTATAGCGTACTCGGTCTTCTTTACTTTGTGTGAGTTAAAATATATCACGTATTTTGGTGTTGGATTTATTTTTGGAGGGATATGTTGTCAAAGGTGAATTATGTCAGTCATTTCAAGGTTGTAGTCACAACGTTCGTCGTCCGTAATATGGCTTTTACTTAACTATGTTGAGGTCGGCTTCCAGTCTCACTGGATGAAGCTGAATACCAGTATTTTACATGGAGCGGCGGCCTATCTGGCCTCCACAACCCAGTTATTACTGGGTAGTACGAAACCCCTTGGCAAGACTCGTTGGGAGAATTTTCGGCCACTGACTACCTGTAACGACTGACAAAGATCTGCAAATAACAACGGCTTAATGTGCTTTCCGAGGGACGGAGGAAACTCGGTAAGTAATGGATGATCACCCATCCAATGACCGACCTTAGCAAGCGTAGCGTGACAACACAACGTTCGCCATTTGATGAAAATGTGTCTTTTCGAAACAGATAAACAAAATGCTACAAAAATTGCTCACTGCACGTAAATACTTTTGCTTTCAAAATCTACTAGATGTCGAGTATATGCATTTCATTTTACCCTTGATAAACGCGTCTCATTTGCTTGCAGGTGTACTAGTAATTGTGTTGTAACAGACACTCTTACGTGTACACTCTAAATACTTAATAGCAGGTATATTGCAACCATATTTTCACATTACATCAAAAATAATGCGCATTTTAATTAGTAGGTACTGAAAGATGAAAAAGTGAAAGAGCAAAATAGGATTCGTACCCGAAGACCAACACACATGAAACCTGAAAATAAACATAACATGACATGGCATCATACCAATACAGGGTGAGGGACAGCCCTCTGCAGACTGATGGGATAAATTCAGTATATTATACAAAGATGACCAGTACAAGAAATTATTTCAGGAACATTATGGGAATCCAAAAATGTGTTATGAAAAAACCGTAGTTATATCGAAAATAGTTAGTATAAACTTAGGTATTATGATACGTAACCGTTTCATTCCCTCATAGCGTGCGCTCCACGGAAAGACTAAAGCTGTGACGAAGTAGTGCATCCTTACCAATCCCATTCGTTCCACCTGCTGAAAATCTCCCACCTTTTTTTTTTTTTTTTTCGGATGGGAAATCATCAAATGACTTCTCCCGCTCTGGGCGGAGCAGGAGGGAGTGTCAGACTTTTACTGACTAAAACCCATCCATGTTCCTTCATCGCCCTTTATGTTCCGGGGCCACGGTATCTCTTTCGAACAGTCCCGCAACCCCGGCAGGCATCGGTCCTTGCGCAAAATCTTAAATTAAATCTCCCACCTGGACATGAGTTGCCATGTCTGACCTGGAAGTCTTTAAATAGACTCCGGACCCAGGTTGGCCGCAGCAAGGAAAACCTGCTCAGGTGGAGATTCCTTAGTGACTCTTCCCTGGACGCTACTGAAAGCGCCAAACTAGTAGCTCAGTTCTGGGCCGACTCAATTTAGATTGCCATCGACAGGCTAAGAAGAAGAAGAAGAAGATTCCCTCATACGCAATGTATTGCTACCAAGGGCAAAACGCTCGAACGGCAAGTGTGACGACGAGTTTGACTCTGTAGCTAGGCCGGAAGTGAACTTCTCCAGTTATGTGTAAATCCGTACAAACGTGTACTTACGTACTAATCCTTTTCACATACTTTCAACAACTTTCCTGTCACACCACACGTCCCAATCTACCTCAAACTCTTGAGCAATCAATGTAAAAACAAAAGCCACCTCCGTATTATTTCAGTTGGGAAGAGCTGCAGTGTCCGTAAATTTCTCTCACAAGCTATTTGTCAAGGGGATTCGGTGGCACCTGAGCGCTAAGCGGTTCCCCGAAGCTCCGGATTCGAATAATCACTGAAGTTTTTAGTGAAGGATAATAGAGAGTTCAGTCTTATGGATTTCGCTCGCAATAGTTTTTTGTGATTTTTTGGTGAGAGATTTTTTTGGGGAGTATCGAATTTTGATTTGCATTTCTAGATTGTATGCTGAAATCAATGTCGCTTATACAATTATAAAAAAATCGGGAAGGCGGCCACAGCTTGGCTTTTGTTTTCTGTGTGTCATTGCTTCCCAGAATTTGGTCCTTAATAGCGACACTTTCGAACGGTGTAATAATACAGTGTGTGTGTTTTGTTTTTTCAAAATCAACGTGTTCGATTCCTGGCTAGGAATGTTGATCTTACAGAAATTTAGTGATGCAGTTTTAGGTATCATCAAAATCGGGCTCCTTTGAGTACTTTTCGCTATTTTTCAAAGTTTCGGATTTAGCCATCCACGCCCACTTGAAAAATTTACCCTGCATTCATCATCATTTCAGCTGAAAGACGTCCACTGCTGGACATAGGCCTCCCCCAAAGGGGGGTTTTTGCCATAATCGCCACGCTTGGCAGGCGGGTTGGCGATCGCAGTGCGGTTGTTACAAAAGCACAGAGAACGCTGCTGCCCATTGTCTGGTAAGTCCCTTAGTCGCCTCTTACGACACCCACGGGAAGATATGGGATGGTGCTATTCTTTACGTACGACACTATACAGAACTGTATGGCCTTGTATTTATACATACATAATATTATCATGTCTCTTTTCCTAGAAGGGTTAAGCAAAGGTTGAATGTTAATGTTTTCCCAGTAATAAGGCCCTTGTATCTGTGAGCTCACTGCCACTAACCGGCAACAGATTCTGGCTCCGGGCTAATACAGGGAATTTCCCAGAAAAAACTTAACATCCCTTTTTACGACCCAGCAGTGCAAGTACGTAGCACTCGATTCGATACGATTCGATAAATCTGACAGTTATTCTCGATAAAATGAGTTTTTAACCAATCAATTAAGATAACGATCGAATCGTATCGATTCGATCGTTATCGATTGCTACGTACTTGCAGTGCAGGATCGAATAAACGCTCAGCAACCGTTTATACAGAGTGATTTATAATTGCGTGCATTTCTTGAAATGGGTGATACTAACCCTGATAACTTGGGGTCCAAACTGGGTTGTTTTTTGAAAAATCGAACTTTTAAAGTTTTTTGGAAAGAGTCAGCTACATTATTCGTGGGTATAATTATATTTATAGCATGAATATTAGACGAGCTATAACCAATTTTTGCGGACAAAGTACTGGTCTACTATAATAATGTTATTACCACACACATTATAACTTCACAGCCAATCCAATGAACTGTGGAACCCTGTCAAAACAGTTCTTTCAATTTACCGAGTGCCAACAAAGGAGACTGTCCAATAAAAGGGACAAGATACAAAAAGGTAATCCATAACTTTCCCTATATCCCGCACTATTGGCTCGCGTCTGTATTTATAGATATGTTCGAACATATACAGGGTGTAAAAGACCTCATCACGAAGCCGTCAACCAAGCATTCTGTACATCAAACTAAGTAACTTTACACAAAAATTATTGCTGGGAAACGACTTTTTTTTTTGGGGTGAAAAATCATGTTTTGTGATAGAACCCAATGTAACGCACTCAAAACATTGTGCTGATAGATGGATTAAATAGTAAGGGGGTCGTGGAGGTATTTAAAGTAAAAATCTTACATTAAAAAAAACTTGTCAAAAAGTTGGAACTTTGACCCTCAATATCTCCGTAACTAGAAGGTTCCCAGGTATGGTGTAGAACAAAAAAATGATCACGATGACGAGGAGAACAAGTGTCTTTCGGCTTCGTTAAGAGGTGTTTTACACCCTTTATAGGCAGCGATAAAACGAACGAAGTATAGGAAGGTAGCTTTATTTCACACATAACAGTACTCGCTCCATATAAAATTCTGGTATTCAGCTACACCCGGTTCGACTGGAAGCCGACCCCTATATAGTTGAGAAAAGGCTAGGCAGAAGATGATGGTACTATTGAGAAGTACTTTTACTGAGGCTGCCTTTTAGGCTTGGTAGCTGCAACCACCTACTACTGAGCATGTGGTTCCGGGTTCGATTTGCGAGTCCGGCAATTTGTTTCTCTACGTTTCGACTCGGAATTTCTAAGAAGCAGATCGGAGTCTTTGCCCGGTTGAAGGCAATATGCTCGCCCTTAAGACTTGCGGCTTAAACATAACTGTTGAAATGTTGGTAAACGATAAAAGAAACACTGTCCATCTCCAAGGGATATACAATTGACAGACAAGTGTGGCTTCCTGATGTTAAGTAGCCACCAACGCCTACGAACACCTGTTATACCAAAGACAACTTTACCGTTAAAATTGGAACACCAACGCTATTTGGCGGCAAAACAGGGAAGGTTGATGGCAATAGTTTCTTAAAACATAACTGACGAAATGTGGGTGTGCTATTAGGTACACTTCTGCCTAACCCTTCGGGGATTACAGGCGTGATGTTATGTTAAAAGACAAAGTGGATGTACTGCCCCGAAGAGCCCCTTCACTGAACCTCTATTTCCAGTAAATATTTGATCATTTGAATTATAAATACAGGCCGATATAAGTCTGACAAAAAATTCCAAAATATAGACCTCGGATTTTCAGGTACTCCACGCAGCGTGTATATTCACACCCTGTATATACAACGCCATCGACTAAATAACAGTTCGATTCACACATGGAACCATTAATACCACTGAATAGAAATAGTACAGAAGGCCAACTTCATACAACAAGCGAAATCAAGCGGCGATCTTAAACAAATGACAGTCGCGAGTGCGCTTGCACTCGCTGTCATGGGTGTTTAGTCTAAACGGACCGCTGTCATATCATCATCATCATCATCATTTCTTCGGTCTTGCCATAATCGCTACGCTTGGCAGACGGGTTGGCGATCACAGTATGGTATTCACAAAAGCACAGAAAACGCTGCTGCCCATTCTCTGGTCCCTTAATCGCCTTTTACGACACCCAACGAGAAGATATGGAATGGTGCTATTCTTTAAGTCCGACACTATACAGTATCATCGTACTTGATGTACGATCTCTTAGAAATAAGAGACACGCGTGTTGTGACAGCGTGACTGCTGAGAAAACATTGGAAAGGAATTGTATAGACCATACCAAAAAACAAAAAGCTTCGCCCGAAACCCAGAATGAAGCCTATAGTCCTTACACAGTTATTTTAACCTCTAACAGCAGCAATGCAATGCTGCAAGCGGTTACATAATCCATGTTGAGATTATACATTTATGTGAAAACGATGTAGAACAATGTGCAATTAGTTAAGAGCTTCTAGAGTAAAAGATGTAATCGAAAATTCAAAATTAAAACCATGGCAGCTAAAATATGACCAGTCCCTACTGACGGCGCCCGTTCACAAACATGACCCATGGATCAGCACCATTCAACTCAACCATTTTGAGTGTCTATCCGACCTTCTGTATCTATTTATTCATTGGCTAATACCTCGACGTGAAATATTTCAATTGAAAGGTTCACGGGATTGTACGCGATTTAGTTTTTGTTTGCTACTCTAAACAGCTTTATATATTTTTTGTATACCAGTAAAGGTTCGAAGGTATTACAGGTGTTCTGGCTGTGCAGGATTTGGTTAAAAGCTTCGTGTCAATTTGTTTGTGTAGGAAGGACAAAAATGAGTGATGGTTTTCTGTTGTAACAATGCTCGTTTTTTTCCTGAGGTTAGTGCCTAACCTGGTGTCAGAATTTTTATGCCGTTCATGGGCATCTGACTTGGATTTACATGCCAACGAGAAATTACTCTCAGGCATCCTGGTGTTTTTCCCAATGCTGGACATAGGTCTCTCCCAAGCACCACGATACCTTTTTTTGTAATACAGTGTGTATTTCTTAATGTCTATACATGAAATCCTTGGCATCCAGACACAACACCCGTCTGATCCTCCCTTTTCTATGAGGAATGAAGAACTTTACACTCTATTCTCACACTCCTATAATACCATTTCAGCTGATTGTTAAAACTCAAACCTGAATATTATTCAAACACTCAACTCAAATACACGTAAACCAAACGTTAGCCGTTTAAGGGACCAATCCTCAGAGGTTAAAGGTTTTCGCATATTACACAGACTTGACGCCAACTTCACTCCGACTATGACCTTTATTTCGTGTTCTTTATGGTGGAGATTTCATCATGACCATAAGCAGACGATTCGTGGAGCATGCGTTGTCCACTTCTTTCAAGGCATCATTTGCCTAGCCTTTTCCCAACTATGTTGGGGTTGGCTTCCAGTCTGACCGAATGCAGCTGAATACCAATATTTTACATGGAGCGATTGCCTATCTGACCTCCACAACAAGTTACTCGGTAAGACTGGTTGTCACACTTTCGGGCCACTGACTACCTGTAACGTCTGTCAAAGATCTTCAAATGACGGCAAGGCCCAATGGCTTAGCGTATTATCCGAGACACGAAAGAAACTCATTATGTAATCGATGGTCACCCATCCACGGATTGACCTTGGCAAGCGCTGCTTAACCTACACTACACCTACACTTCTTTCAAGTCATAATCTGCCTAGCCTTTTCACAACAATGTTGGGGTCGGCTACTAACAAGAATTTTACATGGGGCGGTTGTGGATGTCGGATAGGCAGTATCTGACCTTCACAACCCAGTTAGTACTGGGTAATACGAAACCACTTGGTAAGACTGGTTGTCAGACTTTTTGGGCCTCTGACTGCCTGTAACGACTGTCAAAGATCTAAAAATGAATGCCGGGACCAACAGCTTAACGTGCTTTCCGAGGCACGGAGGAAACTCGGTTGTCACTCATCCACAGACCAACCTAGGCAAGCACGGCTTAACCTAAAGATCGACCCGAGCGGCTGTTTTTATTTAGCCACGAGCTCCTCTTCTTTCAAGTCTAAATGTTGAAAATATGTGAAGTGAAGTTAAGCGAAGTGAAGTTGGCGTTAAGTCTGTGTCGTGTACGAAGACCTTTGGAGGTCCCTAATCCTCTGTGGTTTAATTAATCATCTTATGTTTACTCCGTGTCTTGCTGTTTGCGAGCATCTGAGGGTTACGTGGCACATCTAATAGGGTTAACGGTATTGTTCAATGTCGTGAGCTTAATTCCTGATCCTTAGAGTTTTGATTTTGGGGGTCAGAATTATTTTCTTCGGGTTTCAGGCATTAGTTGATAGTTTTTCGTTTCGTAAAAAAAAAGATTCAAACGGCGTCAGCAATGCTAGATATCGTGTGACGTTTTAAAGGACTGTCTATGTAACATTTTCAATATATATTTGTACGTGTTGATAGATAAAATGTATCCCAATAATAACACAATTGAACTTATTTATTTTATTAAATGAACTGATTTTACTTCCATCTTTAATTTACATACCATAAACTCAGGCAGTGTTGTGCTCTGTTGACAATTATAGGCTCACCCATAATACATGTGACTAAAACATTACTGGCGAATTGTGGGTGTACTATTAGGTACACATCTGCCCAACCCTTAGATGATTATAAGCGTGAGGTTATGTTATTACCACAATTGAACTTATTTATTCTGTTATAATTATGAATGTACTTCCATCTTTAAATTACGAGTATATGCCATAAACTCTAAGACTTGATTTGAAAAGATTAATTCGTCCGCGTAAAACGCAACTGAGGGCGATGAAGGAACATGGATGGGTTTTAGTTAGTAAAAGTGTGACACTCCCTCCTGCTCCGCCCAGAGCGGGAGCCGAAAACAACACCGTTGTAATTTATATTTTCAGCAATGAGTTGAGCATAAGATATTCAGGCAGTAATTTAGATGTCGCTTAATATTAATAAAATAAGGATATAAACCACCGTTGTCATCAATCTCCAAAATTCTCCGAACTCAAACTCAATTAAGGTTATTGTGTGATACAAAGTTAAATACACACATATTATTAACGAATTAAATTACCAGCATACATTGCTCTCTCAAAGTTAGGCAGACTTTAATCCAGTTAAACATAATTCGACGTGTACACAGTGCATTTCAAATGATTCAGAATTTCTGAGCGATAGTCCTTCGAGACGCAGGAGCAAACTTGATGGATGCAAGCTTTTGCCCATGACTTCGCTCGGGTGGAGATCGGAAAGCGTGCGATAGCATTCCCACTCTGTTTCTCGCCCTAGCAAACCGACTTTCAAAAAAACACAAAAAAAGTCTAAAATGACATCACTTTCGGAAGTCGGGCAAAAAAAGTCAATGAAACCAACTATCTATCTATCATGAGGTTTAGGTTTCCGCACTTAGTCCTTGAAGTGGACCATTGTGCGTGAGCCATGGTGGCCGATTACTCCAACCAGCCCACCTCCCTCCAGAAGCAGATCAGACTTCCCGGTCTCCTCAGGTCATCTTGGTTGGGACAAGGGATCTTGGTGCTCCCAGGGTCTCCTCGCGAATCTTGGTAACGCCTGTGCACTCAAGGAGCACATGCGCCACCGTTTCCTCCACCTTCATGCATGCTCTGCACAGGGGACTGTGAGTGATTCCTAGGGTGTGGAAGTGTTTATTCAGTAAACAGTGTCCAGTGATGGTCCCCGCCACCAGACGCAGAAGGCGCCTGGTCAGCTTTGTATCCAGGGAATGAAATGAAACAAACTAAGTCACCAACTTCCGGAAGTAAAGTTGATGCAGACTTTTTAGTTGTAGAATATCACACAAATTCTTGTCATAATGCAACTTTACCTTGTAACTAGGGGAACCATCATGTCGTCAACATAATCAAATTAGGCCAAGAAGAAGAAAACTAAACTACTAAACCGATTTTGATGATTTTTTGTGAGACCAATCAAAAAGTATCTTCTTTCACATAAAAAAAAAGGATTTATCAAATCGGTTCATAAATGACGGAGTCATGAGGTAACAAACATAAAAAAATGCATCCGAATTGAGAACCTTTTCCTTTTTTTGAAGTCGGTTAAAAAGGATAGGAGCCTTGAAAAATGTGATTCCGTGCTGCCATATGGGGGTAAACCCTAAGGCGTTATAAGGTAAGACAGACCAACCGAGTCACTTTCAAATACATAATGTTAGTATGAATGAAACTATGAGATTCTTGCAAATGTTTCAAGTTGACTAAAAAAACATGTTTCAAAAGAAAATGTTTTCGTCTTGGGAGCTATTCTGAACGTTTTAAAATCATAAGTTGAGTTTTGATAACCAAAGACGACTGAAAAAATAGCTTAACTTGAATAATGTTTTAGGTTAGAATAATATGTCATGACAAGATATAAGTGATTCATAACATAAGCACACAACCTCACGCCTGTTATCCTCGAAGGGTTAGGAAGAAGTGTACATAAAAGTACACTCACATTTCGCAAAAGATAAAAATAGAGAATCACTTAAATCGGACAAGTAATTACAGAGAAAACGATAAACATACATGAAAAACCAATGCAGGTGGAAAACATAAGCTCCTCCTTTTCTTAGAAGTCGGCTAATAAAAAATAGACGACGCGATTTCTCTAGCTCACTGTTCATTGTTTGCTCTGCGAAAGTCAAGATCCTGTAAACCTCCTAGGCATTCAAACAAGTGCGAGTTGAACTCGCGTGGAGAGGGTTCCGTACAATGCCAAAATCATATATTGAGTTTACCACTTTATTTTAAATTGATAGAATTCTTATAGGTTTTCTTGTAATCTACAAGCAAGAAACTATATTTCATTTTTTTTTTAAATTTTAGGCTCAGTAGTTTCGGAAATCAGGAATAGGATCGGGGAATGGTCAATTTTCGTTTTATTGCATGAATAAAATCAAAACTATTTATTTAACAATAATATCAAAAATATATTTGAGATCCTCATATCGAGCCCTTTCATTTGATATGTGACACAAAACAAAACAACAAAACTTGCAAAACTTTTTTTTTAATTTCCTATTTTGTCCCCCGTAAATGAAAGGGTCATTTACAAGGGACAAAATAGGAAATTAAACTAATTAAACTTAAAAAAAAATATTTATGAGCTTTATATTATTTAGTTTTATACTCACATCTGTGTTTGGGTCATAAGATTACGCCATCCTACCAAATTTCACCTGATTTGGTCCAGTAGATTCGGAGCAAATTGGCTGTGACAATCCGGGGACAGTTAGGACACCAATAAATATAGGCCCGTATCCGTGTTGCCGGTTTTCAGCAAGATGTTTGAAAAGATAATGCTCAATCAAATGCTTAACCATTTTAACACCAATTAAATATTACACGAGCAACAGTATGGTTTCACCAAAGGACGTTGTACAACTGACGCCGGTGTCACTTTATTAAAACACATATTTACTGCGTGGGAAGAGGCACAAGATGTCATAGGAATCTTCTGTGACCTTTCGAAGGCAATTGATTGCGTAAATCACGAAACCCTGATCTTAAAACTTGAGCATTACGGTTTAGGTAAACTTGCGCTCAGTTTAGTAATATCGTATTTGAATGATAGACAGCAGCAGGTACAAATAAATGGAGTCAACTCAATGGGTTTAAAAGTAAAAATGGGTGTACCACAAGGTTTGATATTGGGTCCCTTCCTCTTTTTAGTGTATATTAATGACCTACCCCATTTATTTAACAACCATCCGCATATGGTGTTGTTTGCTGACGATACTTCTTTATTATTTAGGATAAACAGACGTGCCACTAATCTTGACGACGTAAATAACGCCCTACTGCAGGTCCACAATTGGTTTACCGCCAATAATTTAGTACTAAATGGGAAAAAAACTAAGTGCATTAGATTTGCTCTACCAAATGTCAAAAGTAGTGATTGTGACATAATATTGAATCAAGAGAAACTAGAATTTGTCGATAAAACGGTTTTCTTGGGAATCACGCTCGATTCAAGGTTACAATGGGGTCCTCATTTAACATCTTTTGCAGGACGGCTGAGCTCAGCAGCATATGCTGTTCGAAAAATCCGTCAATTTACTGATATTGATACCGCGAGGCTAGTCTATTTTAGTTATTTTCATAGTATTATGTCATACGGTATTTTACTATGGGGACGGGCTGCAGACATCGAGTCTATATTTATATTTATGAATTACGTAGACGCGATTCTCTAAGAGAACTGTTTAAGGAAATTAATATCAAGACAGTACCTTGTCAATACATCTATGAAAACATCATGTACGTTAGGAAAAATCGGCATTTATTCAGTAGAAGAGGTGACAGACACCACTATAACACTAGAAATAGGGACCAACTAGTTCAGGGGTACTGTTTGAAATGTTACAATAAAATACCTCCCCACATTCTTCAACTGAACGAGACGAAATTTAAATCTTGTATAAAACGCACACTATGTAGGCAAGCATATTATAAGTTGGGGGATTACATTGATGATAAAAATGCTTGGCTAAATGCTGGTCCTGCTCCACAACCATAGGGGCAAACTAATTGATTGTACTGGTCGGGCATTATTTGAGTCTATCGACACGCAAAGAAGGAGAAGAAGAATTGATTCCAATGTTGATGTATTGTGGAAGCTGCAGAAGATTGTAAAAATATACCTACTTGCATTGTGTAGATTTCAGTTCTTAGTATTATATAATTGCATAGCACATGTGTGTACTTTGTATTGTTCAGCCACCATTTACATTTAGTTATCTTTCATTGACTTGAATATGCCTTGGTGGCTGAGAGAATGTCATGCTCACTCAAATGTCTCGCTGATGGTGGCGGGTGTGTCGGGTCATTTAATTCCCTTCAATATGGTTGAGTTGAATGGCGCCGATGCGCGCGTCATGTTCGTGAGCGGGCGCTGTCAGTTGGGACTGGTCATCTCTTGGCTGCCAGGGTTCATTTTAATTCGTTTGTTGTTAAATTGTTGTCTTTTTCTACTCTGGACGCTCTTAATGTGCACGTCTTTCTACATCGTTCTCACATATATGTATAATTTCAAAATTAATGATGTAACCAAGATTTTGTAACAATATTTTGATTCAAAAGAGTGTCCATGGAGTTTCTTGCCCGTTCTTCTCCATAGAGATCTACGCTAGGGAATGGGCAACTACAGTACTTTCTCAAGTTATTATGCCTTGTGACTGGGACTGTAGCTTTGTTTTTTATTTGTAATTTTGACATTCAAAAGTGCCGTAATGGTCTAATTGAAATAAATGCTTTGAGTTTGAGTTTGAGTTTGACAGACGGACGGACAGACAGACAGACGCACGAGTGATCCTATAAAAATTCAGGGAGTCTTTTTTTTTTTTTTTTTGTACTTAACCCTATAAAAAACTCAAGTTAACCGGACACAATTCAAATAAATCCCAAATAGATTGACCCTCTGAGATATCTATAAATCATGCATTCAGACAAGCAATGTGTTTGACTGAAGCGAATATATTTCGGATCTTCGCCTTGCATGTGCTAAATCATTTGGATTGACTCCACACCAAATAAAACTTAGAATCAAGAGCGATGGATAGGACTTCTCAACTTGCAAGAGTTTAGTAAAAGAACAGAAAATGTACGATATTTTGCTGTATATTTACAGCCCTAGTGCAGATGATTAATTTTTTTGAGGAAAAGCCTGCCATGCAAGAAACTACGTAGGAACAGTGGCTTCATAGATTCACTTTTCGCTCTCTTTAAACTAAGACTAACTCGTCGACTTTTGACTTAATTTTGATATGTGGCAGCCAGCCCTTATCGCGGCTTCGGCCGCACCTAGCTCGGTAATTATCCCACGGGTCGTACTACCGGAATAAAAAGTATCCTATATGTTAATGCATGTTATAAATAAACCGTGTGGACGGCGCGTTCGTGTTCCACGCGCGCCACAAAGAGAGTCAGCAATAGGAAGGAGTCCGCAAGGACCGATGCCTGCCGGGGTCGCGGGACTGTTCGAAAGAGATACCGTGACCCCGGAACACAAAGGGCGATGAAGCAACATGGATGGGTTTTAGTCAGTAAAAGTCTGACACTCCCTCCTGCTCCGCCCAGAGCGGGAGATGTCATTTGATGATTTCACATACGAAAAAAAAAAAAAGGATATAAATAAATAAAAGTTTTTTGACCATTAAAAGAACAACCTTAACATACAAATCGCAACAATCCTGTGATTTGTGTTGTTGACTTGATCACAACAATTTGTGAGGGTAATTGTAAAATATTCAAAGTATATGCAAACATTTCAGACAAAAAAAAAGTTTTGGATTTTATAAGTCACGGTATGAACTTAGAACATCAAGATAACAATAAAAGTTGCCAATAATGGTTTATACTACAAAAACAACCAAAAAAGTGAACATAAATAAAAAAATTTAAAAAAAAATGATGTATGTGTGTGAAATGTATGTTCATGAATGCGGTTATAATGTATCTGTGTGCAAAATTTCACCCAAATCCGTTCAACCGTTTTTGCGTGAAATAGGAACAAACATCCACACAACCTCAAAAACTTTCACATTTATAATAGTAGTAAGATTCGTTTCGCAGTTACCCATTCATATATAATACACTAGCACTTCACCCGCGACTTTTTCGAATGATGTGATGAAAAATGAAAATTGTGATAGCTCGACTAATTTTCATGATATAAATATAAATTATAGCTTTTGTTACTTCCTAATAAATTTGCTTTCTATTCGTGGAAAAAATTGTTAAATCGGTCTAGTAGTTTCGGAGCTGATTCGGTACAAACAAACAAAAATCTTTCCTCTGTATAATATTTTTAGTTTAGAGGGTGTAAAGAACCATCGACGAAGCCGTCACCAAGCATTCTGTACATCAAACTAAGTAACTTTACGCAAAAATTATTGCTGGGAAACGACTTAATTTTTTTGTGAAAAATCATGTTTTGTGATAGAACTCAATGTAATGCACTCAAAACATTGTGCTGGTGGATGGATTGAATAGTACGGAGGCCGTGGAGGTGTTTAAAGAAAAATCTTTCATTAAAAACTTGAAAAAACCTTGTCAAAAAGTTGGATCTTTGACCCCCAATATCCCCGTAACTAGAAGGTTTCCAGGTATAGTGTAGAGCAAAAAAATGAACAAGTGCCTTTCGGCTTCGTTAAGAGGTTTTTTACACCCTTTAGGTAGCTCTTTTCTTATCCATTGCTATCAATCCAAGACACGCCATCTCCCTAGTGCATCGACATTTCTCAACGGCGACGAACTTATCCGAAGACTTACGGAACTACGGGTAGATAGCTCACGGATAGCCGCGTTTGTACCGTCTCCTCGCTCTTTGATGCTGCAGCGTCCAATTAATATAGATTCAGCATCGATTTGTCAACAGTATAGATGTAGTCTGTCAATAGATTTATTTGTGTGTTGGTAGTTTGTTTCTAAGAGTGTGTTGGTAGTTTGGCAGGCTGACAGAAGAATTCAGCTGGGCTGGGTTGCATTTGGGAAACTTCGTCGCTATTCTAGTCGCGTATTCCACAGAGAATAAAGTCTTCAACCTAATATGCGTCTTGCCTGCTACGGGGCCGAAACGTGGACACTCACGGTACGGCTGGTCCACAAATTGAAGGTCGCTCAGTGCGCTATGGAACGGGCTATGCTTGGAGTCTCTCTGAGGGATCACATTCAGAACGAGGAGATCCGACAGAGAACCACAGTTGTCAACATTGCTCACATAATCAGTAAGCTGAAGTGGCAATGGGCCGGTCACAATTAGCCGTAGAACCGATGACCGTTGGGTTGGAGTGGTCGTGTTCTGGAGTGGAGACCGCGATCGGCAAGAGTAAGATGGGAAGCCCTCAGGCTCGGTGGAGTGACGATCTTCGCAGGGTGGCTGGTAGCAACTAGATGAGAGTTGCTGAGAATTGAGTAGAATGGCGTGCCATTGAGGAGGTCTATGTCCAGCAGTGGACTGTTGTAGGCTGATGATTATGAGTTGGATTCTAAATTTCATTTTGGAGAAACTACTCACTCCCTCTCATAAGGAAGACGCCTACGTCCCAACAGTGACAATATTGAAGGCTCATTATTATTATTTCAAATAACGAAATTGTATTGATGATTGTTGTTTCGTCTCGTCTCGTCTCCGCTTCTGGGGAGTTCGGCCCTTGCGCTGAATTCTCCTTCCTGACTGGTGTAATGCTCAAATCTGAACTGTTATGTCTACATTATCTTCGTAGAGAAGACATAGAAGTGGCCATAATACGAGTTCAGAAAGAGAAATGTAAACCACCTCACGTTGGCCCACCTCAAAATATTCCATGTTTCCATAACAAGTTTCTACTGCAATAAAACCGCAAATGTGCAATTTCGTTCACTATTTTAGTGTACCTATAACTTGACCAGCATATCTTGAGACGTGGAGGCATTTGAAGCTACGTTTGAAATGTACTAGAGGAGCTCGTGGCTTAATAATATTAGCCGCACAGGTTTTCAAGGATAAGAAGCGCTTTCTAAGGTCGGTCCATAGATGGGTGAACGGCCATTACATACATAGTTCCCTCCGTGCTTTGGAAAGTCCATTATACCATTGGTCCCAGCTGCCATTTGTAGATCTTTATCAGTCGTTACAGGTAGTCCGTGGCCCGAAGTCTGACAACCAGTCTTACCAAGGAGTATCGTAAAACCCAGTAACAACTGGGTTGTGGAGGTCAGACAGGCAGTCGCTCCATGTAAAATACTGGTATTCAGCTGCATTTACTTAGAATGGAAGCCGACAGATGATGATGAAAATGTAATCAATTTTTTGTTGATTTTCAATGACTTCTAATTGATATTTTAAAAAAAATGTTTTTTTTACTATTTTATTTGTCTCAATTTATTATCATTGTTGCATTAAGGTATTTTGCCTTCGGGGGCCACGTGCGTGGCCCCCGGCCACCGTAGGCGCGGGCCTGTGGACGGTGAGCTATGGGCTAGCTCGCCGTCCGTCCGTCTCATGACGACAGGCCGTGTCGACGGCGCGTTCGTGTTCCACGCGCGCCTCAAAGAGAGTCAGCAAAAAGGAAGGGGTCCGCAAGGACCGATGCCTGCCAGGGTTGCGGGACTGCTCGAAAGAGATACCGTGGCCCCGGAACACAAAGGGTGATGAAGGAACATGGATGGGTTTTAGTCAGTAAAAGTCTGACCCTCCCTCCTGCTCCGCCCAGAGCGGGAGAAGTCATTTGATTTCCCATCAGAAAAAAAAAGGAAAAAAAAAGGTATTTTGCCTGAAATGATACACAATTTATTTTTATTTTTAACAGATGCATGAGGTATTTCTTAGCAAGCAGTGTCACCGTGATGTCTCAAGTTATGCTGGTGAAGTCATATAATGTTTTTATTTACAACTTACTGTTTGGCAGTCGGAACAGCGTCATATTGTATTTTCAATGGTTATTCAAAAGTTTGGGACGTAAACAAGGTGATTTGTTTCTGTGTTTTGACAGAGAAAGGTGCAAATCGGAATATCTTGATACATGGAAGTAATTGTGGAGTGTGAATCCTGGGGAAAATAATCTTTAAGGGTGTAAAATTACCTTTAACGAAGCCGAAAGGTACTAGTTCTCCCAGTCATTGCGATTTTTTTTTTGTTCTAGAACATACCTGGGAACCTTCTAGTTACGGAGATATAAGGGGTCAAAGTTCCAACTTTTTCACAAGTTATTTTTAATCTAATTTTTTTTTAATGAAAGAACAATAATTAAACACCTCCACGACACCCACACTATTCAATCCATCCACCAGCACAATGTTTTGAGTGCGTTACATTGAGTTTTCCCGTAAAACGTGATTTATCACCCCAAAAAAAAAGTCATTACCCAGCAATAATTTTTGCCTAGAGTTACTTAGGTTCCCTCCTGATCAGAAGAAGGTCTAAGTAGCTAAATGTCCAATAGCACGAAACGTCTAATCAGCAGTAAGTCTAATTAGCAGAATGACCATGTAGCAAAACGTCCAACTATCAGAATGGTCTGTATAACAGAACATCTATTTAGCAAAAAGTCAAGTAAAATGTGTACACTGATGTACAGAATGCTTCGTCGAACATTTAAGTATTATTTTCTCTTGAATACTTAACTAATTGTTTTTATTTTTAAGATAGTTAACAGAGTAAATAGCGTTTTGAAGGCACGGTTGGCCCAGTAGCTGAGGGATTCGCTGCTGCGCTGCGTGTCGCGAGTTCGATTCCCGCACGGAGCAAATATTTTTATGGCCTACAGGTAGTTTTGCGGGTCTGGCTGCTTGTGTATGTGAGCTTTAATGTTTGTAAATGCACCCACATATACACCAGCAGCCACCAGCATACGCACCACGTAGAAACACCTACAGCAGGGCAAACTTAAAAAAAAAATGCGCTTCATATAAAAAAACTGGTATTCAACTGTATCCAGTTGGACTGGACGTGTAGTACTAATAAAAAAATACAATACTATAAACATGTTTAGGTTTAGTTGCTTAACAGCAATAAATTCAGCTCATGCTTCAAAAAACAAGTATTTAAAGTTTTAAATGCAGTTTTAAATGGTACAATTGAAACGAGTTTTGTTAAAAAGTTTGAACGAAACTTTTAAACTGTGATTTGTAAACATGTGTTAGCTGTAATTCTAGGAATATATTTGATTTCTTTCTGACTGTGATACGACGCAAAAATATACTATGAATTATAATTTAGACACATCTGAGTAGACTAAAAACCTTTACCTAACGGTTGGAAACGTACACAAATGTTATGGACGTGGAATAAAACGTGAAATAAACAGTAAGGCAAGTTTGCGATTGCAAAACCGACCTAGGGACCTGGGGAAGGCATATTGAAGTACCATCACATTTACGGCCATTTTCAATTACTTACTCGCCGGTTTCGGTAGGTTGCTATCTCTGTCTGTTTGACATTTTGCTTAGTAGACGGTTAGAAACAAAACGTCACAAGCTATCCCTGGTTTTTCTATGAATCAAGTGACAGGTAGGTGACACGGATGGGATATTCTTTGTTTATAGAAACTCCGATAGCAATAATACGGAAGAAGCCACATTAACCAACAGTTTTACGTAATTAAGTTATAGAGAACGGCTGTTAGAAGATACATATTTGAATTCTTGGCCGTGAGACCGTGACATATAAACGGACAGTAACGGCCGAAATAATTCGTGTCAGAGTACTTGATCAACAAAATGTTTGTCATTAAGTACCAAATAGTTCACATGAATGTAGGTTCCATGTAATGGACAACTGCCCCTAAACAGCCGTTTAAGTTTCGGTCGAAACCATACTACACATTCTCACACGTACTCATACTCCACTGACTTCTGACGTTTCCTCATGGAGGTAGGCGGAAACCACAGCACGCCATCTACTATGATCCATACGTATACTCCTTTCGCCTTGTTCACTTTCATACACCAGATCATTTATGTACGGCGGATGCGAGTACTACGCTCCTAGTCTTTCTGCAGAACCTTACCAATAAGGCCAGTGTATGTCTACGGTATTGCGTCCCGGCGTTGCTAATCACATCTGCCTTGTAAACATCTTTTGTTGGTCACCTTTCACCTATCGTCTTTCTTTTACTCATCCTCTCAACATGAGCAAACAATTTTAGCACACTTTTTTCCATTTTTATCAAACAAACGACTTGTTTTGTAAAAAATAAAGATGTAATTTTTTTCACTCGTTATTTTTTCACAAAAAAAGTCGTTTCCCAGCAATCATTTTTGCGTACGGCAACTTAGTTTGATGTACAGAATGCTTGGTTGACGGCTTCGTTAGGGTCCATTTACACCCAGTAAACTACTCTACAGGAAACAACCGAAAACTCGTTAGAACTCTAACTAACCAACCAAATTGGACGTTGCATTCAATACAACTCAAAAATTGAACTGTCCAATTGGAGCAAAGCTTTACTTCGAGCAATCACTACATCGACCAAAACTGGGTTTGTTTCCCAAAAATCTCCTAACCCGGACATTTTCCTTCTCCGCAGTGCATAAAATATGGCAAAAGGTTTTTCTAAAAATCTTCGAAACGCAAGCAAAATCCTATACGAATTTAGGGACCCGTCATTTGGCCAAAAATGTTGAACGAACAGGATCGAACGCATTCAGGTACGTATTACCTTTTTTCCGTCGTATTCAAAAAATCTACCTCGCGTTGGAAATCTTGCGAGGAGGTAGGGAAACAAAGCAAATGTGTGACGGTTTATTCACTGAAGGAAGGTAAACGGTTAATCATTTGGAAAATGTTCAAATACTCGTTTCACGTCTGAAACTGTATTAATACCTAATTTAGCATGATTATTTTAATTCATGATCAATAATGCTTTTGTACACGGCTTCGTTCGCGTTATAGTCGCAAATTCTTTCTTCTTCATCATGTGGTCCGACACCAGGTTAGGCACTAATGCCTAACCTGCCTGGTGTCTAAGTTTTATGCCGCCCGTGGGCCTCTGACTTGGCTTTACATGCCGTCAAGAAATCTCTCAGGCATACTGGTTTCCTCTCGATGTTTCCTTCCCCAAAGCAAGTGATAATTATACAACACGTACATGAATCCGAAAAATCAGAGGTAATTGGAGGTCTTGGGACGTATGTCGAGTTCGAACTTGACATTTCTTTCATTTCTAACATGCACCCCCCAGTTCACTGCGAGTAGACGTCCATATTACGAACATACGAATTCAAGTCAAAAACTTATCCAGTTTAATCCTGTTTAAAGCCACTGAATGAATAAGACTCGCTTGAGAACCTCTTGACTAAGCCCTCGGACATTTATTTCTGTGCTAGATTTTACTTACCGCCCCCCAAATAAAGTCTTACTGTCGTTCAAATACGTAATGCGACCTTCTGAAGCCCTACAGAAGTCCTCAACAGACTTAAACTCTACTTTAGTTGAACCTAAACAATGAATCAAGGCATTACAGTGGAATAACATAAATGTTCTAGATACGATCTTTGAGGGACAAATCAGAAAGAATGTGAACGATAATCGTCACACATTTGCTTCAGCTGAATGTTTTTACAAATGATTGTTTATTGTTCTGAACAATCTGCAACAAAAGACCTATGACTTGGCAGTCCAACGGTCGCAGCACTTGATGACCATTAATGATTTTGATCGGCCATAAAACAAACACTATCAAACAATACAATATTCAGCGCACCTATGCAATCTCTGGAATTATTGATCACTCTGTACGTAATGTTCGCACTTACCCGACCAGGGAAGATGTATGCGGCCATCTCAGTACTTTACTGGTCGATCGGGTCGGGCCGTTTGCGTGAATCTAGCCCTTTATTGAGTTTGTAAATCTTTACTGTTAAAGTATGGGGGTGTTTTGTATTCGATTTGAGGTGCGTTTTAGTTTTCCTTTGTAGAAGATAGTCACTGGTTTATGTGTTAGTGTTTTTTTTATTGTATGAGCTTTTCTTCTCAAGTTTTTTTTTCCTGGCAAGTGACTAAATAATCAGTAATTACTATAATTTCGCATACTATTTATTGGTATTGTATAGTAGGTAAGACTCCGGTTATCCGGGGCTGCGGGACTGTTCGAAAGAGATACCGTGGCCCCGGAACACAAAGGGCTAAGAAGGAACATGGATGGGTTTTAGTCAGTAGAAGTCTGACACTTCCTTCCGCTCGGCCCAAAGCGGGAGAGGTCATTAGATGATTTCCCACCAGAAAAAAACAGACTGTCAGAAAATCTTTTTCGTACATTTTTAGTTGCCGTTTTTGTCGTAATTAGGTTTTAGTTTTTAACTTTACTTCTTTAGTCGTTTTTTTTTAATATTAACCAGTCTATTATCTAACTGGCTAATATTTAAATGATCCATTACACAAACGAATTCATGCTGTTTTAACAAATATTTTCTATTTGAGAAACGTGACATCAAAATTATTCCGTCGACCGTCGATGACAAATATTTATTTAAGAAATCTTACAAACAATCCTTAGATACTCCGTTGTTATGTTTATCTTTCTTCTTGACCTTTAGAAGACACAGGGGACATCTTAGGCATTGAGCAAAGCCTAAATTGTGTAGGTTCGTTATTTCAGAAGCTACAATTTGTCCAATGTTGGCTTTGGCGTTAATAATACGATCATAATAACATATTATGTTTATTAACAAAAATATGTAATTTTTTTCACAAGTAGAGTGCTTAATCTAAACTTGAATTATGTAAAAGTATAAGCATTTGAGGCCGAACTAAGCATTACCTGTATTTCAGCCCTCAACGCCACCGATCCCCCAGAGTCACAAATGAAAATATTGCAATAAACCCATATATATGAATGAACGTATCTTATTCAACTTATAAAAGAAAATTTAGAAAAGAGGTAACTCAACAAGTAGAGTCTTGAATTGTCAAGATTTTTTCGTCAACATTCAGATTTTTATTTATTTTGTTGTAATAATTACTAATTATTTACTTTATTCGTCACTTCTTTCACCGAAAAATACAAAATAAATACGCAACCAAACTGATTAAAACCTTTTACACTAAAAATCGTTGGTCAATTCCTTGCAAAAATATTTTTACTTTGAAACTCGAATGCAAATTGAACAATTTTTCATGGAAGTCTGTTATATGCCGTTTTTTACGTCCAAACTACCATTTTACTATGAATACGGGAGACCGACCAGAATATAAAAGATTCTTTATATTTTTCGGAACATTGCACTACTTAAATAAATTGCAGAGTGCATTCTGGTCATAATGGAACCTTATTTTCTACAAACACTTTATTCCTTCACTAGCTTCTGCACACGACTTTGTTTGCATGGTCTTGTTTGCTGAGATGAAAAATATCATTATGTTTTAATGTAGGCTATAAACTAAATGTGTGCCAATTTTCATCCAAATCCGTTCAGCCGTTTTTGCGTGGTTAAGTATCAAATATAAAAACTGCCATATTCAAATATTAGTAGGAATTGATTGTGGTATGCTATGGAATTTATTAATATGTAATGTAATTGTTTTTTCATTCTGAAACTCTTTTGTTCTTCTACAAAATTAAACACAACCATTTTTTTATCAGATTAGCGTATTTTAAACATCTATAAACTTGTTCTTGGAAGCGCGTGTAGGCGCGTATACGCGCTCCTTTTGCCACACGCATAGCTCGTACGACGGTTGCCGGCTGTAGGCATGTATAAACGCGAGCCGCGAGGGACGCCTCCCCCTGCGAACACTCGCTTCGCGCAAACTCGCAGCTATAAGCACGTGTACGTTCGGTTACGGCGCGTGTACGCGTAAAATACGCTAGTCTGAAACTGGCATGAAATACTTAGCTTCGGACACCCGCGGGTTGCCACGGTTGGGGTAAAACGGAGCGCGGACGGCGCAACCGAAAGGTTATCTGAAATGTCTAAACCAAACATGAATCAAAAGTGGAAAATAAATTCATGAGCCATGTAACCAATGCAGTGATTTTGGATTTGAGCATTCGCCATCGTCATGCAATGAAACGAATTGAGTACACAGAAAAAATAAAAGCATATAAAAACGTTCAGTTCAATGTAACTTCGAATTTAACTTAAAAAACATGGGAAGTTTTTTGATCAGAAAAATTCTACGAAAAACTAAAGCAAGCAAGAATTGCTATTACTGGCCAGTATTTTGGGAAACCCATTCACCCTTATGAAAAAAGGTTTCAGCCCAAAGTTTGCATACGTTAAAACCGAAAAAAGTAGAAAACTAACATCAGTTTGTAGAGTAAAAACCCTTTAAAACTTTTGACTTTCTTTTCCCAACTGCATCATGAAAACCTTTTTGTTCCTAACCACCAATGTGGCCATTGCACTGATAGAATATTAGCTGGATGGATGATAAAAAGAATAACAGTGGTGGCCCGGTCGTAAAGGCCTTTTTTTTTCGGATGGGAAATCATCAAATGACTCCTCCCGCTCTAGGCGGAGCAGGAGGGAGTGTCAGACTTTTACTGACTAAAACCCCTCCATGTTCCTTCATCGCCCTTTGTGTTCTGGGGCCACGGTATCTCTTTCGAACAGTCCCGCAGCCCCGCCAGAATCCCGCATCCCAGGCAGGGTCGTAAAGGCCTTGACTTACACATCGTAGCTCGTGAGTTCGAGTTACTTTCTATAATTTATTTCATCACCACTGCTCTCAAAACGATGAAGGATAACATCGTGCTGAAATGGCATGTCCTAGAACGAAATATTCAAGACAATATGAATGTGACCTTCCACCATGCTCTAGCCCCGTGTTTTGCCCCAATACCTCTCATCGAGAGGAGGCCTGTGTCCCAGCAGTGGGGTGATTATAGGCTGGTTATTGAAAATGTCAATTTAGAAGGACATACACTGACCTTATTGGTGAGATTCTTCAGAAAGGTCAGGCGCGTAGTACTCGCAACCGGCGTGCGTGTATGACCAGATGTATAAACGTGGACGAGGGAAAAAGAGTAGGTATTTTTTTTTTTGGACAAGCCTGCTACACTGTTCCCAAACCACTGTAACTCCTGAAAGCCAGAATCAACAGTGGCGACCACCAGAAAAGCGCCGAGACAATGAAGCTCGACGAAGTCCCAGAGAATGAATTTAACTGTCTTGGGTCCCGCAACGAAATTAATCAGAAAAGTATAGTGGAGGAGTAGGAAATAGGAAATAGATAGGAAGAAAGAGTAGGTATGTAAGGATCGTAGCAAGTGGTGACATATGGTTTCTGCCTACCCACGTGGGAACAAGAATTTCTGTGGTATACTACAACTAAAAAACCCGAGTACTGAATAAAATGTAGCCTAAGTTACCCGGGTCTTAATAAACAAATAAATAAATATGACTGGACAGTTCATACAGCGCCATCTAGGTGCCACACTAAGCAACGAGGCTTGTGTCGTGGACACCAGATAGTTGATATACTACATAGATACTTTTTGTTTGTAAATACATACTTATTATACATATAAACATCCATGACTCTGAAACAAATGTCTAAGAACGTAAGGCAGCCTCACTACGCTGCGCCATTCGGGTCGTCAAATAATAACGAATCGATTGACACCTTATTCATCAAAATCGTATGAATAGTTTAGGCGCTAAGGAGGAACATACGTAAATACGAACATACATCCAAAAATAGACTGCTAAAATCATAACCCTTTTGGCATCGCCGTAGTCGGGTAAAAAGGCGGGAGTTTATAAATGTATTATAATCATGGTCTTTGGAAACATCTAAGTACACGTTATACCACCCAAGCGAAGCCGCCATAAGCTTTATTACATAAGGAAACCATTAAAACACACTAAAAATCAAACACAAATAATATAACAGAATACGATCTGAGCCAGGTCAGACATTATCTTAGAACAAACACAGATCGATTAACCTCTTCCCCGTAAAGTAAGCAACGTCGGTCCATTAGGGAAAGCAAACAATTTGTGTTATTAGAAGGCAAACGAATATGAAACTATGATACGTCGAAGGGTTGCGATAAGGATGTAGGAAGGACATGTGTGTAAGATGTGTGTGGTTGAAGAATTGTGTACTAAACACAATTCTTCAGAAACTTCTTGTTCAAAAAAGGCCATTTCGTGCTGCTGTAAACTAAATAAGCATTAGTCTGGCTGTGCAAAACTCATATTACACCACGCCTGTAATCCCAGAAGGGTAAGGCAGAGATGTACCTAATAGTACACTCACAATTCGCCAGTTATGTTTAAGTCCCATGTAATAGGGGGTGAGCCTTTTGCTTACAACCGAACGAATCCAGACTTCGTGGCCGATACTGAGAAATTCATAAAAAAAAACCCAATGGTACTTTGCCAGTTCCGGGATTCGAACCCAAGTTCAACAGTCGCGCGTGCGACTACTCGATCAACGAGGCAGTCAAAAACAATAGGCTAGTTTCCACCATCAATAAATTGTAAATCTATTTAGTCCGTCAGTTAGAGTATTGGAAAATAATGGACACGTATTTTTTGTATTTGTAAATCAATGAATATTGACAAAGTTAGAATGCATCAAAACTCGGGAGTGGGAGGGCTCGTGACGTCACAACGTACGTGACGTATTGAGAATTTTAAAAGCGTCGTATCTTCGTCAATTTTGGTCTAGGTTACAAAAGAAAAAATATGTGTCAAATATTTTTTGATAATCTAACTGACGGACTAATTAGATTTTCAGGACACAAGCCTATTTGACGGAACGTAATACATACAATAGCATAACGAAACAAATTAAACGGATTGTTTTTGATGTGTATTTGTTAAGTTTGAGATCTCTCCGTTTGACATTTGGCTCTAGATAAAGTCAAGGCATTTATTATAAGCTGGCTGTTGCTTGCGTCCTTCGCCCCCGTTAAATTATTATAAAAATATAATCTACTTCAATTTTAAAAAAAATCTTATAAACAAAAATTATCTATGTATATCAACTATCTGGTGTCTACGACACAAGCCTCGTTGCTTAGTGTGGCACTAGATGGCGCTGTGTGTAATGTCCAGCGATATTTATTTATTTATTATTTATTTGATTCGGGTTTTTAAACAATTCCACGTGATTTTTTTTTTGCACAGAAACCGAATTCATTTTCTAAAATAAAAGTAGCCTTTGTTACTCCTTATTACATCAGCTCTCACCATCAGTAAAAGTCGTCAAATTAAGGCCAGCCGTTTCGGAGATTAATCGGAACAAACAAACACACAAAAATTTGAAAAAAATGTGTGTTTGTTACTTTTGACAGCCAGGCCGGTGGAGTCGCGGGGCAAACTTAGTATCTCCCTAAAATTCAGCATGAAATAAAACTAATTTCATAAATTTCCAAATGTTTATCCCATCGCTGAATGTCAGACGTGGGATAAACATTTTAGTTCTACTAACGTCGGAACTCAGACAGTTCTGAACTTCTGACCAAGTAACCTAAAAGCGAAATGAATTTGAATATTCATATTCCTAATTTCGTTGGTTATTAACCTAATTACTGTGTAGTGTGTTTGTTAATAAAGTTAGAGAAAACTTATCGTGGTTAATATCCTTAGTACAACAAAATAATTTAGTAGCTTAGAATTGTACTGTGATGGTAATTAGTTTGGTGCAAGCTACAGACTCGGTTGTTGTATTGGGTTTTCACCTGGTTCTGCTTCTCGATTTAAATTTATTCGAAAAATAAAAATAATTTATTTTTTTATTACAAAATCCACAGCATTTTTACAATTTTAACCTAAACTATTTAACTAATCCTACAGCCAATTAAGAATTTACCATTTAATATCTGTACATAGCTAAGAATACAGCGTGTGTGAGTGTGCCTGAGGAGTTAGAGTGGGTGTGTGAGTATATTACAGTGGTGTGTGTGTGGGGGGATTGTCTGCATACCTTCTGTACAACCCCATTTATTTATTTATTTTGTTTAGATGTATTTGTCAGTTCGTCACATACTGACGTTAAAAATTGTTTCCTGAATATACCATAATTCCATTTAACTATTGATATTTCAAGGAGCTCGTGGCTAAATAATCACAGCCGCTCGGGTCGATCTTCGAACATTAAGCAGCTGCGTATCTGACTTCCAAATCCCAGTTACTGGGTAATACGATGCCCCTCTCAAACTCAAACTCAAAGCATTTATTTCAATTAGACCATTACGGCACTTTTGAATGTCAAAAATACAAAAAAGAAAATCAAAGCTACAGTCCCAGTCACAAGGCATAATAACTTGAGAAAGTACTGTAGTTGCCCATTCCCTAGCGTAGATCTCTATGGAGAAGAACGGGCAAGAAACTCCATGGACACTCTTTTAAAATCAAAATATTGTTACAAAATCTTGGTTACATCTTTAATTTTGAGATTATACATATATGTGAGAACGATGTAGAAAGACGTGCACACTAAGAGCGTCCAGAGTAAAAGCTTAGATCAACAGTTTACGAATAAAGTAATTAAAATGAACCTTGGCAGCTAAGAGATGACCAGTCCCAACTGACAGCGCCCGTTCACAAACATGACGCATGTACCGGCGCCATTCAACTCAACCATATTGAAGGGAACTAAATGACCCGACACACCCGCCACCATCAGCGAGACATTTAAGTGAGCATGACATTCTCTCAGCCACCAAGGCATATTCAAGTCAATGAAATATAAATAAATGTAAATGGTGGCTGAACAGTACAAAGTACTCACACATGTGCTATGCAATTATATAATACTAAGAACTGGAATCTATATAATGCAAGTATATTTTTACAATCTTCTGCAGCTTCCACAAAACATTAACATGGGAATCAATTCTTCATCTTCTTCTTTACGTGTCGATGGACTCAAATAATGCCCGACCCAAACAATCAATTAATTTGCCCCCCCCCCCCTATGGTTGTGGAGCAGGACCAGCATTTAGCCACGCATTTTTATCATCAATCCTCTGTAAGACTAGTAATTGTCAGTCTCTCGGGCCACTGACTGCCTTTTTAAAACAAAAATCTACAAATCACAATAGGTACTAACGGCTTAACGTGCTTTCCGAGACATGAAGACAACTCGGTATGTAATGGAAGGCCACCCATCCAGGAAAGTATTGCTTTTTCTTGAAGCTTTGTTAATTTTTAACAGTGGTTACGGGTCAACGTAACGACTGTCATAAAGTAACAAATTACAGCATCAATAAATCAATCGAAAAAAAAACCAGAAGAGTGTAAACCCCACACACCAATTAATAAAAACAAGAGACAAACAATATAGCCACTTAAACAAAGTGCGACATAACCGTGCGACTAACAGCACTACGACAAAACGACACAAACGCTTCACTTGAATTTACTATATTGCGAAGCGTCTGCCGCAAAAATACGCAAGTAAATTTTAACAGCAACTCTATTGCAATTCGTAAAAGTGCATGGTGTTTCGTAAATGTGCTGAATGTTTTTTTTAGAAAATAAATGTTTGGAAATGGTTATGTTTAGTCCGTCAGTTAAATTATCGAAAAATATTGGATACGTGTTTTTTGTTTTATCAAATTAATAAAAAATGACGAACATAAAACGTGTCAGAGATCAGGAGTGGGGGCTTGTGACGTCACATTTAAGTAAAAAATGTACTAAAATGTGACGACGACACGAGTTTTTGATGTACTGTATCGTCTTCATTTTTTGTTTACGTGTAAAAAGAAAAAATATTTGTATTTAAAATATGTGTATTTTATTATAACATTGTTATTGCAATTTATGCTTAAATAAAACACAAACAATTAGTAAAATTAATTTATTTAATGCCAATAAATTTGTTGTAAACAAGGCAGATTGTGGTAAATGACGTCACATCATGGCCGCGACAGTCACGGACGTTTGAATTGTCGTAGAAAACTGCAGGACTTTATTATTATTTTTGACCGACAAGCAGTCGTTGAACTTAACTTTTAATACTTTTCTTGGGTTGATATTATTGTATTTATTGATATAAGTGAAGAAAAAAATACATGCATATTCCCTATTGATGATTGAATATACTAATGTCGAAGATGGTGTTGTCACGTCATCAAAGTAGATTTTAGGGAACATGTTGGCGGTCCAAAGGTGTAATACCCATTAATACACCCACATTTCGCCAGTTATGTTTAAGTCCCATGTAATAGGATGCGAGCCTATTGCCATTAACCTATCTCAAATCCAGGCTCCGTGGCTGCTAGAAATTCCTGATGAGAAAACCCAATACCACTTTGCCCGAACTGGGAATCGAACCCAGGACCTAATGCTCAGCAGTCGCGCTTGCGACTACTAAACCAACGATTATTAAAACAAATATCATAACAGAGGATCTTATTTTTACCAATAACAATATCAATTAAATAAATAATTACATATCGCTGGACATTAACACACAGCGCCATCTAGTGCCACACTAAGCAACGAGGCTTGTGTCGTGGACACCAGATAGTTGATATGCTACATAGATACTTTTTTTTGTTTGTAAATACATAGTTATTATACATATAAACATCCATGACTCGGAAACAAATGTCCATGCTCATCTCACAAATTAAAAAACTAAATATCGTAATATCCTCTTTCACAAACAGATAGACAAAAACGCTTCCTATATATGCTTAAAGAAAAGCGAGTCTCACATACCAGCACTAAATATGCTACCATAATTATAATTTGCCAAAATGCAACGCTTTTCGTATCGCTATCTACTAATTACCTTTAGCAATGATTCAAACAAAATTGCGAAAATACAAATACGTATACGAAAGTAACTCTATTTGTCACAGTCCTTATTATATACGTGAAAGAATTTTAATTAGCTTTTGTGCATAAGTTGGGATGTAGAGCAGTTTACATAACGTAGTGGGAAAGGAGTTTTTGTAAAACATTGAGATATTTTTTTCTGTGTTGGTTATCAGAGAACCTCAGCAAATATCCTAGTGCTGTGCTCTGATTTTTCGGATTCATGTGCGTATTGTATAATTATCACTTACTTCGGTCATCGTGAGGAAACCTGTACGCCTGAAAGACATTTCTCGACGGCATGTCATGTCATGCCAAGTCAGAGGCCCATGGGCGGCTTAAAACTCTGACACCAGGTTAGGCACTAACTACAAGACAGAGAAAGAACAAATGTCCAATTAGCAAGCGCGTAAATGGTTTAATATTTTTATAGCATAACCAAAATATGATAGCTAAACCAGTATATAGACAAATTGCGAACTTTTGTGAACACCGGATGACCGGACTCATTATCGGCCTATTCTTTTCCCACCTATGTTGAGGTCGGCTTCCAGTCTAATCGGATGCAGCCGAATACCACTACTTTACTTGGTGACTGCCTATCTGACCTCCACAACTCAGTTCGTACTGGTTGTCAGACTTTCGGGCCATTTACTACCTGTATCGACTGTCAAAGATCTACTGATGTCGATGGCCGACGGCTTAACGAGTGGACTGTGTCTGTACTGTGTTAAGTGCCGAAAAGAATGTTGCGAAACTTGAAAGGATTAACGGGTTTGTATAGGTCACAAGCAACATGCTAGTCGAATAACGTCACAAAAGAATCTTAAATTTCCATCTTCAATTAAAAATTCTATAACAATGCATGTAAGGATGATTTTAAACACCAAGATCGAACTATAAACCTTAAGTACAGTTATATGTATAATAAGCATGTATTTACAAACAAAAAGTATATAGGTAGTATATCAACTATCTGGTGGCCACGACACAAGCCTCGTTGCTTAGTGTGGCACTAGATGGCGCTGTGTGTAACTTCCAGCGATATTTATTTAAGTTCCGAACACATTATTTTTTCTATCACCACTCGACTGTTGGTGGTTAGTTCCATAATCCTTCTTATAAAACTTTCGCCTCGATGCCGCGGTTGGTTCCGGATTCGAACAAAAACCACTAGTTCACTGGTTTTGTGGAATTCCGCCAAACTTTCGTGTGGTAAACACGGGACATGGAGTAGACAGTAAATGGAATTGTAACTTAAGTGAGCTTAAGCCTGTTTAAAATACGATGGCATTCGTTGAACATCATAATACCGTATAGCTTCTAAACCCACATTTGCCAAACAAGAGTACAAGGTTGTAGTTTGGAGTATATTGTTTCGTAAGGTCTTTTAAAATTCTCAAGACTTGAAATTTCCCTTAGGGCGTTTCTAACTAAAGCAATCGCCTCATTCATTTTATTCGACGAACCGACAGATGGTGCGCCTATTTTCCAAACAAATGAGTGACTTATTATGAACGAAGATCGCGAAGCCATGGTACGGTTGCTCATATAAGGACCCGCGGTCATGCTGTTTAGATTCTCAGCATCTCAATTTTTTTAATATCGTGTAGATTTGAAGTAATTCGATAACAAGTCATACCAAGGGGTATCATATTACCCAGCACTCACTGGGTTGTGGAGGTCAGATAGGCAGTCACTCCATGTAAAATACTGGCAAATGGCATCAGGTTGGACTAAAGCCAACATAGTTGGGAAAAGGCTAGGCTGAAGATACGTAGATTTAAAACAGCAAATCCATTACTACACTAAACTAAAATACCGACCTCAACGTTAGACAAAAAATAACCTAACACTCCATTCTGTCATAATCCTCCACGAAAAACTAGCATAATTAATATAAATGTAGCCAATGGACAAACTGCTATAAGTACGAACTTAGACCTTATCCGTAGGTATATCTGCAGCCCTTCAAAGTTATCTGAATGAAGTAACATCGGCTGACAAGGGTCGATTAAGTTAGTCGCCCAAGTTCTGCATCAGGACAAGTCGAGCAATCATTTTTAATAGGGTTAACGTCATTCCAAGTGAATAATTATGATTTAGATTTGGGAATCAAGGTTAGGGATAAATTACGAATGTATTATTATGTTATTAGGGGACAGTAATAGTAGCCATATGAAGCGTTTAATAGGCATGACGACAGTATCAAAAAATTGCAAATCTATTTAGTCCGTCAGTTAGAGTATTGGAAATTAATGGACACGTATTTTTTGTTTTTGTAAATCAATGAATATTGACAATGATAAAAACACTTCAAAACTCGGGAGTGGGGGCTCGTGGTGTCAGAACGCACTAAAAATTATACCAGGGCGTGACGTATTGAGAATTTTAAAAGCGTCGTATCTTCGTCAATTTTGGTTAGCGTAACAAAAGAAAAAATACGGGTCAAATGTTTTTTGAAAATCTGACGGAGCAATTAGATTTTTTTGTCATCTACCCTAGTAATAGGGTAGATGACAAAAAAAAGCCTGAAAAGGCAAAAGGCCTGCAAAGCCTGATGCCTATAAAGGCATATTTCATTTTCGGCTCTGGTATGGCAATGTACGTGCTATTCCTCTGCCAGACCAGAGTATACCAGAGTATTACTGATGTGCATTCTTGGCGGAAACTTAGGCACTATCGTTTGGTTTTCCCAGCATTTTGGCTAACCGAAGGCACGGGAGGAATTAGCAACCGTTGGAAAATAACTCAAATAGCCAGTTTCAAAGAGCTTTACCTTTCTGCAAACTAAACACAAATTCCAAACACAATAATTATCACAGTATAAAGAAAACCGGTAAATCAATTTAATTGAATGGTTTTATTTTACTTATTGTTTGGATGTTGTGAAATGACTGTTTTTTTTTGTTTTCAATCTAGATTTAAGTATATTGTTATAATGTATCCATTACATGGATAGTATGTAAATAATTAAATTATTTTATTTTAAGTGTTTCGACACAACCAACTTTAGTATGATTTGTAAAATGGAACGAACTGACAATAATTATTATTATAACATCCAATTGTAATGAAACCTACATTTTCGAAGAGACTTGATTCTGAAACGTGATCCTGAATTTAGCACACAGATAGTTTATGCGAGTAACTTGGAATTATCATAGTAAACTTTTATCCCGGTGATACGATCCCGTGGGTCAATTACCGAACTCCACGCGGGTGGAGCCGCGGGCTTCAGCTAGTAAAGTATATTCTATCTTCCTAGTTAAATACTGTACAAGTGTACTGTAACAATATCATTTAGTATTCTTGTCGTAATTCCCCGAAAATTCACTGTCATTTTGTCATATACCTTCGTTATCAAAATAATTATTTCTCTATAATTTATTCAAAGTTGAACTCAGAGGGAAATTCTTGACTGCGAAAGAGGGTCACTTGATCTGGGAGGGCTGTCACTCAATTCTGAACGCCGTTTGCCTTCGTAATTGAAAGTAGGGTTGTAAGATGTCGTGCTAATAGTTTTTTTGACCCCAGTTTGTCGGAGGGTAGTTTTAAAATTTGGGGTTTGAATGGCAGGTATTTGATTAGTTTTGTGAGTATGTTAGCGGGATAAAGATATTGAGTATTGGGGTTTTTTCGGTTATTTGGGGGAGGCAAAATCTATACTAAAATTATGGAGCTCAAGAGTTTTTCTATAGTTAAACGAGCTAACCTCAGGAACGAATGGTCCAAATTGACCAATTATTTTAGTGTTGGATAGCCCATTTATCAAGGAAGGCCATAGGCTATATAACATCACGCTACGACCAATAGGAGCATCAATGAAGAATGTTGCTAAAACGGGGAAAATTGTATTTTTATAATAATTTCAGGCGGACAAATGTCGCGGATAGCAGCTGGTTTTATTATAAACACATAGACAAGCTTTTGTCCGTGTGGTCGAAAACATTCTATCGGGATAAGCCATATGTCGTGACAAACAATCTCACTTTCACATGTTCACAGTAGCTCGTGGCTATTAAAAAATAACAGCTACTCGGATAGATTTTCAAATTAATCCGCGCTTGCCTAGGTTGGTCGGTGGATGGGTGACCACCCATTACATGCCGAGTTTCCTCCGTGCCTCGGAAAGCACGTTAAGCTGTTGGTTCTGGCTGTCATTTGTAGATCTTTGACAGTCGTTACAGGTAGGCTTGTTGACTCGCCTTTTTGTCAATGTTCCACATCTGAATGCGAATATGAACAATCAGCACATCACATTTTATGGGAGTGCAGTCTTTGGCAGAATGAACGCAATATTATGTTGGATAGTGTACAGGTTACATCCAGAGTTATTTACTATACAGACCTTGTGGAAACTAGAACAAATTTCCGTGCGTTCAAGCGTTTTTGCCATACCTATTATTGGAATCAAATATAACAGCTCACAACTTAGGACCCATTAATGTTAATATTTATCCGTGGTGCTAGGCAACTGGGCCTATCCCAGTTGTAGTCCCTTTGTGCCTATTGGCTTTGTTTCATTCTGTCTCCTGCTGATATGGAGGGAAGTGGAAATTACGGTTTTTTTCCTACACCTCCACTATACTTTTCTGATTAATTTCGTTTCGGGATAAAAGACAGTTAAATTCATTCTCTGGTACTTCGTCGAGCTTCATTGTCTCAGCGCTTTTCTGGTGGTCGCCACTGTTGATTCTGGCTTTCAGAAGTTACAGTGCATGGTTTGGGAACAGTGTGGCGGGCTTGTCCCAAATAAAAAAATGAAAAAAAGTCGTTACAGGTAGTAAGTGGCCCGAGATTCTGACAACCAGTCTTGCCAAGGGATATCGTATTACCCAGTACTAACAGGGTTTTGGAGGTCAGATAGGCAGTCGCTCCATGTAAAATACTGGTATGTATTTAGCTGCATCCGGTTAGACTGGAAACCGACCCTATCGTAGTTGGGAAAAGGTTAGGCAGATAATGTTCGTTTTGAATTACCACGATTTTGTACAGCTATAACAAGTAATTAATCTATGACCAATGAATACAATAATCCTAAGATTCTCAATCGGAATATTTAACCTACATATTTAATAACTAGTACTTTGCCCGTGACTTCGTCCACAAAAATTATGATATCTCTGCTAATATGATATAAATATAATTTATTGTGTCTATAGCACCCACAAACAATGTAGTTTTCTGCCAGTGAAAGAATTTCTAGAATTAGATTATATAGTTCCGGAGATGACCCCCTACCTACTTACAAACAAATGTTACCTTTTTATAATATTAGTATTGGAACAAAGAAAATACATTTTATTTGGCACACGCCACAAGTACACACAGTATAAAAATAATCGAAATCGAATCATCTTAATCCAGAATTTTCTCCACTAAGCATTAAATATTCCCACTAATCAATCTTCCAAGAAGAGCCTAGTTTGGGTAATTAATTGTTACTTAGCCTAAATTACAGCTACTTATATAATCTAGAGCCATTTTAGAAATCTAATAGGGTGATTAATAGGGCGATAGAAATGTCTTTAGGAACGATCCTAGGACTGACATTTGGCATGAATAAGGACTATTATGCTGTCTTTGATCTTAACACGATATATATATTAATGCCTAATTGAATGCTTATATTATGGCTCTGTGATAATTCAATCTCTCAGCGTTGAAAGTCCGATGCAATATTAATGTTAAAATATGTAGATGTACGACTTATAAGGTGAAAGCGCCAGGAAGCCCGCGAAATTAAAATTTCGTAACGTTTTTTACAACATGCAGGTCAGTGTTAGATTGTATGTTGATGGAAATATGATTCGCGCAAGTAACACGTCTAAGTTCATACTCCATTGAATTACTTTTTCATGAAATCGTTGAATGGGTGAGTTATTGAATGGGGTTAATGAACTAGTGCCAAAACTATGATAAAACTATTATACTGGTCAATTTTTTTCGATCCCAATTAAGACAAAAATCGAACAAAATTACAAATTACAAACACATTTCGATTCAACACAACACATCGCTCCGGTATGCCTGAAAGTAAATCTTTTCAGACATTAAACTTCATCATCAGATAATTGGATTGTGCACGGAATATCAATTGGGAACAGAACCGTGATATTTTCTTTGATAACTTTCACATTTAGCGGTGGAGTCGTGAAATATCGCAAAAGCTAGGGAATCTAGTACTTTTTTACATGTATGTCTTGATTGACCAAAGGTTAAGGCCTCGTCTCTCAAGGTTTTCACATTTTACATACATACATAAACTTACACCTTTTTCCCATGGGGGTAGGCATAAATCACAGAACGCTACCTCCTACGACCCTTACATATTCCTTGTGCCTCGTTCACGTTCATACATCTGGTCATACACGCACGCCGGTTGCGAGTTCTACGCGCCTGACCTTTCTGAAGAACCTCACCAATAAGGTCAGTGTATGTCTTTCTAGGGCGTCCCCTCCCGGCGTTGCCACTCACATCTGCCTTGTGTTAGTCAGATTTTACAAGTTATGTCAATGTTCCATAATGTGATAGGAGCAAGCCTTTGCTATCAATCGGGTAAGAATTTAGATAGGCAGGCTGCTACTATAAACCATTTTTTATTTTTTAAAAGTTTCCTGATCTGATGCGTTTTAAATCCCGTCCTCACAATATAAGCACAATTAATAAACTACAAACAAAAACATTTCTAAATTCTTCTTTCATTTTGCTTGATAAAGCCTAAAGCCACTTTGCATAAGGTACATATTTCAGAACTATGCGAATAGTTACTGTAGCAAGTTTCAACTATAACTCCTTGGCCACGAGCTGAACACACGCGACACGCAACAGAAAACAAATTGTTTGAAATGAAATGAAAAACCGTTTATTCGTGGTGACATCGCATTACATAATATGTTACTTCTGCCAAACTGTAAAGCAGTTTGTTGGCAGATGTAGCTCCCATATAAAACATTCTGCTTTTATGTTACTACTACTTTAGGTACTTTTACATCAATATGAAGAACTAAACTACAACTACACAACTAAAACTAAATAACAACAAGAACTAAAACTAAACACTAATATTTTACAATAGCACAAAAGGCTGACCAGTAGTGAAATGAAACGCCACAAAAATTTAAATACTAATAAATAAATAAAATTAATTTAACTTTATTTTAGACTAAAGTTCATAGTTTTGTTAGTATTTTAGTAACAATGATGCTTATGTATTAGGTTAGTATTGTTAGTATATTAATAATAAACATTTAAACTTAGATAGGTATACCTATATTTGTTAGTAAAAATAAAAACTTATAAACTATGTTAGTAATATTTACTCTAAACAAACAAATGACATCCTGAACCGCGCAGTGGCATCTCAATTCACACTGACGAGCCGCGAACCAAAGCTAGTACTTATGACAATGTATGCATCTCCATTTATAAGGCTTTGACAAAAAGTGTTAAAAAGAAACTTCTCCATTTTATTCTTGAAGGACATTTTTGTGGTACAGCTTCTTTCTAAATCGACTGGTATGTCATTAAAAATGGTTGGGACTAAGCATTTCCTAAATCTTTGTCCATAATAGTTAGTACAAGTGGGTACTACAAATCTTCTAATGGATTTATCCTTTGAGGTCTTATGTTTACTGTCTTGATTTTAAACTCATCCTTGCAATAATTTTCTATGGCCAATAACAACACCACCTTACGAGGGACCGGCAACATCTTACATTCTAAGAATAATTCTTCGTAATCACTACTTTTACAACTTTTTTTTGTTTTTTTTGCTCCGGGGCCACGGTATCTCTTTCGAACAGTCCCGCAACCCCGGCAGACATCGGTCCTTGCGGACCCCTTCCTTTTTGCTGACTCTCTTTCAGGCGCGCGTGGAACACGAACGCGCCGTCGACACGGCCTGCTGCCTCACGTTCCGCCACCTCCTTCTCTAGCATTACTGCTTCGCAGAAGGAGGTGACGGCGTCCAATTCCGTCTCGCTCCGGACCATGGCTTGCACCAGGGCCGGACGCGAGAGGTCGCCACGTCAACTAATCCCCTTGACCAATTACATGATTTGTGTACGCGCGTATACTCGCGTCTACGAATGTACTCGATGTACGCATTCGCACGTATACGCATGCGATTTTTTGAGCTACGCTACTAAAATACACTAGTCTAAAACCGCTCTTACACCACGTGATGCTAGGCAGTGGTTAACCTAACCTAACCTATGGTCCGAGGACCACCGGTAGTCCGCAGAAGCCTCGAATATGGTCCGTGAAAGGCACAGAAGATGCAAGCTCAACATAACCTAATATAAGTAGAACCTATCAGAAGCCTTTTTTTTTCGGATTGGAAATCATCAAATGACTCCTCCCGCTCTGGGCGGAGCAGGAGGGAGTGTCAGACTTTTACTGACTAAAACCCATCCATGTTCCTTCATCGCCCTTTGTGTTCCAGGGTCACGGTATCTCTTTCGAACAATCCCGCAACCCCGGCAGGCATCGGTCCTTGCGGACCCCTTCCTATTGCTGACTCTCTTTAAGGCGCGCGTGGAACACGACGTCGTCATGAGACGGACGGACGGCGAGCTAGCCCATAGCCCACCGTCTACAGGCCCGCGCCTACGGTGGCCGGGGGCGGGGGCCACGTGGTGGCCTTATTCCTATTTCCGTATGAATGATTGCTAAAGTTTTCGAGCTCACTAGACCTATTCACCCCCCTAGATATAATACTATCGGTGTCCATGTTTATCTAGAAACTTATGGCCCCTGCTAACAATATAGACACCAAAGTGGTTCCTGGTCCAAGAAAGGTTGGGAGCCACTGTGCTAATGCCTCGGTACCCACGACAAGGAATCAAGTGAAGAGGGCGTGGTCAGAGCCTAAACAACAGAGACCCAGAAACTACACTGGAAGCAAAATAAATGTATACATTATGAATTGTTTTCCGCATTTTTGCAAACACGACACCGTGCGGCAATATGGAGATTTTAAAATTGAAATTTATATTCCTTTAGGAGCAGTTATAATTGTGACCGTAGGTGTGTACCCGTTATTTTGGCGCGTTGCGGTGAGGCAGCAAAATTCGACTTAATATAGTATGGCTGAAATGTGACTTTAGCAGAGTTAACGATATTATCTTCGTTTACAACTTCCCAGAGATTCGCAATCTAGTCATTTCATTGGGAGAGTTAATACCGTGGGGATTATTAAGTAACTTCCGGTGGTCTAAACTACTGATGATTAGTCCCTCTAGAGACCTAACTCGGCTCAAAGCTACATATGCTTGACCTTTAGCAAAAATGCGTGAATTTAAGTCAACCACAGCTCGGTCCAAAGTAGTAACTTAAATCAATAAGTAAGAATTAGCGAGAATGATTGCTTTGTTAAACAACTTTAAATCGTTATATATCCTAAACTATTATTTATAATGAAAAATGATAAAAGGAACTTAAAGATGATTTTAAAATACCTATTCAACGACACCCCACTTGACATAGTTCATTAACTTTTTTTTTTCATTTTGACAATATGGCGTCTGGTTGTCGCTGTGGTGAATTACTTTTATGTCTTTAGTGACACTCGCAAGGTTAAGACGAATCGATTGACGTAAGAATTATCAAAATCGGCCTACGCATTCGGTCTCTAGAACGCCACATAGAAACAAACATACATACATACATACATAGACTGATAAACACATTACCCTCCTTTGGGTCGCGCAGTCGGGTAAAAATAAAAGGCCCACCATTCTTTAATATCTTAATTAACTAGCTAATATCCACGGCTCGGGACGGACCTCTTCGGGAGCGACCACTCCACAAACAACAACAAGCGTATTCCTCAGGAAAATCAACAGAATCTGCGCTGCATAGTGTGATCTCCAAGATCGAATGTGCAGTGGACCACAAATGCTCTTCACTAGCTGTCTTCATTGACATAGAAGGCGCTTTTGACAAAACCATCTTCCATAGCATCAACGCAGCCCTCGAGGAACACGTTGTGGACTCGACCCTGCGAGGATGGATCACAAATATGCTCCGACTGAGAGCCGTAGAAGTTACGGTAAATGACACCACTAGAGCCATAGTGGCGAAGGGCTGCCCCCAAGGTGGTGTCCTCTCACCACTACTATGGAACCTCGTAGTAGACAGCCTCATCAAACGTCTCAACAGCAGAGGCTACTACACGGTGGGTTATGCTGACGATCTGACCATAATAATAAACGGCACACACGAAAACACACTATGTAACCTTATGCGCCAAGCTTTAAGAATAGTAGAAGACTGGTGCAAGGAATACAAACTAGCAGTGAACCCTACCAAAACCGAACTCGTCCTCTTCACAAAGAAAAGGAAGCTGGCAACGCTACAATTGCCAAGCTTCTTTGGGACAACCCTAAGCCTATCGACTGAAACCAAATACCTGGGTATCTTTTTGGACAAACAGCTGAACTGGGCAAAACACACTGATTACATCATCACAAAAGCCAGTATAGCCCTATGGCAATGCAAGAGACACCTCGGGAGAAATTGGGGCATAAGCCCCAAAATCACCTACTGGCTATACACCACAGTTATCCGACCAATTATTACATATGGTTCTTTAGTTTGGTGGCCCAGGACCAACCTAAGTACAACCCAAAAGGATCTCGAGAAACTACAAAGATTTGCCTGCGTAGCAATCACCGGCAGCATGAGAACTTCCCCCACTGCTGCCTTACAGGTGATGCTGAGGCTGCCTCCCCTACACCTAGTCGTAAGAGAGGAGGCGGCCATAGCGACTTTCAGACTCGAAGCATCCGGCACCCTAAGAAATGACTCCAGGATTAAACACACACGCATCAGAGAAGATGCAATCAAAGAACAGCCGATGATGACATCACCCATCGACAGAATCCTGAAGACCCACTGCTTCCAAAAACACTACAACATACAGTTCATAGAGGAGTTGTGCGACTACTCAAGTACAAGAGAGTTAAGGATTTATACTGACGGATCAAAAACCAACGATGGGACAGGCGTCGGAGTGTTCTCCGACGACCTAAACATTAAGATATCCAAACCACTTGGAATGTTCAACTCTGTTTACCAAGCAGAGTGTGTAGGTATTATCCAAGCGGCACACGCTATAGAGGCCAGGGAGTTTACGGATACCAATATTCGAATACTCTCCGACAGTGCCTCTGTTCTTCAATCCCTAAAGAGTAACCAGATCACGTCGAGACTAACACTAGAATGCCACAAGGCCCTAGAACGAATCACGGTACTAAATCACAACACGGTAACGCTACAATGGATTAAAGGTCACAGTGGATCACTTGGAAACGATGCGGCTGACGAACTTGCCAGAAGAGGATCCAGCACAAAACCCTACGGACCCGAACCCATTGTGCCAATTCCTTTCAAGCAGCTGATAAGCTGGTTAAAGGATCACACTCGTATACAAGCAGAGAAATGGTGGACCTCGACACCAGGATGCAGGCAATCCAAGGAAGCTATGCCATTCCTGGATACAAAGCTGACCAGGCGCCTTCTGCGCCTGGACAGAGATAGCCTGCGTCTGGTAGCGGGGACCATCACTGGACACTGTTCACTGAATAAACACTTCCACACCCTAGGTATCACTGACAGTCCCCTGTGCAGAGCATGCATGGAGGCGGAGGAAACGGTGGCGCATGTGCTCCTTGAGTGCACAGGCGTTAACAAGATTCGCGAGGAGACCCTGGGAGCACCAAGATCCCTTGTGGATGCCCTGAGGAGACCGGGAAGTCTGATCTGCTTCTGGAGGGAGGTGGGCTGGTTGGAGTAATCGGCCACCATGGCTCACGCACAATGGTCCACTTCAAGGACTAAGTGCGGAAACCTAAACCCCATGATAGGATAGGATCCACGGCTTCGTCTAAGTGGAGTTCGGTAATTGTCCCACGGAATTGAACTACCTAGAAAAAACGTGTTCTATGCACTGTTTTAAGCTTTCACGGTTCATAACTATGCTTAAAATGTTACTTACGGGATATCTTCCGTCATTATTGTTTATTTTGAGCTCCCGATATGTGGAGGCTGTTGCAAGCGCCATGATCGCGGGTTAACTGGAGAATGCGGGTGGATGGAAAAAATTGTACAAAAAAAAATTGATTGATTGATTTGTTTTTTGATTGATTTTTAATTTTTAAATCAAAATTGTTGTAATTGTGTTGTATTGTATTTTGTTGTTGTTTGTTGTGTTTGTTTAATATTGGGAGCTCAAAATAAACAATAATCACGGAAGATATACCACCGTAAGTGACATTTAAGTACCTAAGTGTTATATGTTTTTATCTTCGTTGGTCGTGTGATCGCAGGCGCAACTGTTATCCTGTTAGGTAACACACCCACATTTCGCCAGTTATTTTATAAATCTCATGTAATAAGGGGTGAGCCTATTGCCAATAACCGAGCACAAATCCAGTCTCCATGGCTGTTACTGAGAAATTCCTAACGGAAAACCCAATAACGCTTTACCCGACCTGGGAATCAAACCCAGGACCTCATACTCAGCTGCTGCGATTGCGACGAATAAATTAATGAGGCAATCTGTCACTCAACGCATAATGCCCTTTTCCATAACCTCTCACACATTTCTTATTAATTCCAGTAACATTCGAAAATGTCAAAAAGTCGACCCACAACACAAACACACAAACACACTCACAAATTCTGTTTGTGTTATTACATTTTCCCCTTTTATTTTGCCCGCCCCAGCTTATTATTTTGCCCGCACAGCTTATTACTGCTGTCACGTGGCTTAATTATCGGGTTTTATTATTCAATTTTATTCACACAATAGAAATATCGACTTACCTTTGACCTCTGTGGATGTAGTACTGTTACGTGCTGGGTATGGGATTAATTAGTAACTACCAAAGAAACAACAAATAACTTTAATAATCACAAAACACTTATAACTCAATCACAAATACACTACTGATTACTATTCTCTTAGTTATCGCACTTCTAGTTCACTTCGATTCGCTTCGTTGTGTAGCCAAAATCAGACTGACTGCTCCCGCAAACACGTCGACTATTTATATGGCGATCGAACGTTCGAGAAATATCCACGACTTCCTAGAATCTTCTAGACAATTCCATAGTGGGTCATTGTCCTTCGAGAAACTTCCACAACTTGTACAAAGGAAAGAAATAGGTACTTTATGCCCTCGGCGTACGGTCGAAATTACAATGACAATTCCTGATGTTCTTTTGTAGGTAGTTTGCGAATTTGTACCTACATTATTCGAGACTCGTTCTACCTACTATTACCTACCTACCTACTTTGTAGGTACCTACTACCGTAACTGTAGGTAAGTACGGGTACGACTTAACAGTACGATCGTTTTAAAGTTATCTGTACATCTATCTGTACATACAAATAAATAAAATTGAAGTGTATGTACGTTATTTCAAAATAACATTTTTTACTAAATGCTTATAAAACTATAAGTACGGTACTTATAAAAATAATTATTTTTTGGGTTCCGTACCTCAAAAGGTAAAAAAGGAACCCTTATAAGATTACTTTCTTGTCCGTCTGTCAATCTGTCCGTCCATCTGTCACCACCAATTTTCTCAAGAACGGGTGGACCTAGCAAGTTGAAATTTATACCAATTACTGAAGTCTATAGTCCCTATTAGGTGTTAAAAAATCAAGGTCCTGAGTCAACATCATAAAAAGACATATTATGGGCAAATTTAGATTTTCGCGAAAACTTTTAAGTACCTCTACTTGCCAAAATTTACCTTCATTTTCAATTTTTTTATTTTTCGGACTTTTCCCTTTACTTGTGCTGTAAGACCTTGCTTTTAACCAAAGTTGACAGTTCTAGGTCAACCGGATGTACTCTATAGGTTTTGGTTCGAAAACCTATGTGGTAGTTCCCGTTGACCTGAAATCACGAAATTTGGGGAGAAGCAATGTCTTACAGCACATAATATAAAGGGAGAAATCTGAAAACCGTAAATATGTGGTTTAATAACAAAAAAAGCGATTTAACTATTACAAACTTATAATTTGCTGTTGGTGCAATAGCCGTTTCTAGGGGTACGACAGCAAAGTTAAGTTTGTCCTTTAAAAAGTTTGTACGGAACCCTCGGTGTGCGAGTCCGACTCGCTCTTGACCGGTTTTTTCCAAATTTTTGTCTGTTTGTACCGGCTAATCTCCAAAACGGCTGGACTAATAGCTGATGTTAAAAGAAGTAACTTAGGCTACCTTTGTTTTAGAAAAAGGTTTAGGGTTCGAACGAAGGTTGCGTTCAACAGTTAGCGTCATAATAGAAATACCTTACGACACTCTTTTATTCGCTTCTCCATTAAAACATTACATAGGTATTACCACCGATATTACACAACCCTCTAAATAAAAACGATAAATATCCCAAATTTGATGTGGGGTGTCAAAAGAACAGCTCTATGTACAAATTCGATGGATGTGCCGGCCGTAATGAGCGCGTTTCTCATTCGATCCGCGCGCCTGCTTCGTTGTTTTAGCGTGTGGCTTGGAAACAAGCGGGAAAATTATATTGTACGTAGTTACAGCGATTCTCCAAAATATCATCATCATCAACAGTCTACAGCGGAAGAGCTCGTGGCTAAATAATAACAGCCGCTCAGGTCGATCTTTAGGTTAAGCCTTGCTTACCTAGGTTGGTCTGTGGATGGGTGACCACCCTTACATAGCGAGTTTCCTCCGTGCGTCGGAAAGCACGTTAAGCTGTTGGTCCCGGCTGTCATTTGTAGATCTTTGACAGTCGTTACAGGTAGTCAGTGGCCAAAAAAGTCTGACAACCAGTCTTACCAAGGGGTATCGTATTACCCAGTACTAACTGGGTTGTGGAGGTCAGATAGGCAGTCGCTCCATGTAAAATACTGGTATTCAGCTGCATCCGGTTAGACTGGAAGCCGACCCCAACGCTCGTCGATCGTCGCTCCACCTTACCTGAGAGCGTCCCACCTTACGTTTGCCGATTCGCGGTCTCCACTCAAGAACACGTCTATCTAATACGTTCTACGTCTAATAGTTATATTAGCCGTAGAACCGATAACCGTTGGGGCGATATATATATACATTGCCACTTCAGCTTACTTATTCTGTGAGCTATGTCGACAACTCTGGTTCTCTGTCGGATCACCTCGTTACGGATGCGATCCCTCAGAGAGACTTCAAGCATAGGCCGCTCCATAGCTCGCTGAGCGACCTTGAATTTATGGACCAGCCGTACCGTGAGTGTCCACTTTTCGGCACCGCCCATTGCATTGAAACCTACCAGGTTTAAATCATGGTATAATATGCAATTATACCATGGAAAACCGATCTTTTCAATTAGTGTATTCTTTTGAACAAATCGCTTGCTTCCCAACCACACTATTAGGGATGCAAGAGAAAAAACCCAGCGATATACAAGCAACGTCGCGCGTGACCGGGAGCAACGATTGTGTTTAATGACATTGTAATGTTTGCTACATAAGTAACAACAGATTTAACGAGTTCCACTAATGCTTTTTTGACGGCCGTGTGAGCTGTTGTGTTATGCTGAAAATAGTGGTGGTGACTTAGAAACTTTTTTGGGTTCCGTATCCGAAGGGTAGCCAACGGGACCCTATTACTAAGCCACCGCCGTCCATCCGTCCGTCCGTATGTCTGTCAGCGGGCTGTATCTCGTGATCCATAATAGGTAGACAGTTAAAAGTTCTTGGAAGATTTTTTATAAAGCCTAGCCGGCCTTACTTCCACCATTTTTTTTTTCGAATATTGCGGCTTAGGCGTAAAATCTATATTATTCGATAATAGCTGGTAACAATACAAACCAGTTTTGTATAAGACAAAATGTTGTAAAGTGTCACGTTTACGAGATAAAAGCTATCAAAGTTGTGCTGAAGATGTCATCAGTGTTATCTATAAAATAATTAAAATGGCGGAAGTTAGGCCGGCCATTATTACCCTTTTCACAGAATGTGTATTTCTGTTCCCGCTATAACAATAAATAATAATAAATTTAATGTAACAAAATTTTCAACTCAAAACCTCTTTTTCTCCACTTTAACCAACCGACCCCGGAAAGCAAGCTAACCCAATAACGATTAAGTAAAATTATTGACATTTTCCATCTGAACTAATGTTTAAAATCGTCCCTAATAGGAGACGTTTCCGTACCCAAACCTTGGCGAAAACAAGGAATTTACATTCTATTATTATGGGTCGCCGTAAAGGAAAACTATGGGGTATTATTGCAGTAGAAATATTGGAAATAGAATCTTTAGTTAAAATAGATTTTTTTGGTACCAGTGTTGCCATCTATGTTAATATTATAAAGAGGTAAAAGTTTGCAAGTTTGAATGTAGGAGGTAAACTTCGGAACATATGAACACATGATCCGATTCAGAAAATTCTTTCACAAACGGGAAGCTACATGATCCCTGAGTGGTAAAGCTACTTAAAATCCTTTTAAAACATTCCTGTAAAGTACATTCCGCACATAAAGGGAGCAAAGCTAGTGTATAATATACAGGTTTTTAAGGGACACTGACGCACAAATGGTATCCTACTCAGTACATCATTTTGAACCCCAAAAAATGACGATGTTCCATACATTTTCAATTTTCCAAAATTTCTACGTTCAGAATGATGGCCTTCCCGTATAACGGATATTCAAAAATCTTTAAAAAAAGTTCACAATATTTTCAATTAAACATTCGGTTCGAGTTCTGGAGTGGCGACCGCGAACCGGAAGACGTTGCGTTGGAAGACCTCCCACTAGGTGGACCGATGACCTGGTGAAGGTTGCGGGAATCCATTGGATGCGAGTCGCACGGGGCCGGTCTATGTGGCGACAATTGGGGGAGGCCTATGCCCAGCAGTGGACGTCTTTCGGCTGAAATTATGATTATGATGAAACATTCGGTAAATGTGGTAAATAGTTTCAATGCAGTCGCTACATAAGCTATTCAGAGATCACCATACTTCCAACAATGTGAACACGAACTTGAAACTTACATCGTCAACCTTTAACTCACCCATTGCAAAGGGCACACCTCAACCTCGCACATTCACATAACATTCATGGGCAAAAAACACACGCAAAGAAAGGCCAAGGTCTCCAGAAGACTATTTCCCCATCTACGCCATAAAAACTAAATGCTTACAACCTCCTTCCTGAATTTCTTCAGTAATCGTTGTTTCAGGCCATTTAACCAGACTTTAAATACAAATCGTCTGATTAAAACAAACGCTGCTTCACAATTTCCTAAACAAAATCGTTTGGCCGCAAAAATGTGAACACTAAGATTAACATTTAGTATTTGTTTATCTTGTCATCTCTTTCTTACCTACTGTTAATGTAGTAGTAAAGAAAGAGATGGATGAACTTCTGTCATTATGAATAAAAAATACCAAAGAAAAGTAATGCTGACAAATTACTTAAAAAGCTTGTTAAGAAGAGAAGTTGAAGTGAAATTGCTTTGAAATATTAACGAAGCGGTTTGGACTGTCCTTGGTCTCGTCATTTAGGCAGTAACTAATTAAAAAACCTAGAAAAGGAATAAATAAGTAGATTTTGGAACAAGGACGTACAAAACTAGCATTTTCCCGAGGTTTTACCCGCGTGGAGTTCGGTAATTGCAACACGGGATCGTAATACCGGGATATAAAGTACTAGGTTTTAAACTATCGGTGTGCCAAATTTCATCCAAAGCCGTTCAGTAGTTTTTGTGTGACAGAGTAACAAATATATGCCATATGTTTAAAGTAGCAGTCAATCCATACTTAATATTATAAATACGAAAGTAACTATGTTTGTTTGTTACCTTTTCACGACTAAACGGCTGATCGGATCGTAATTAAATTTGGCAAGAAGATAGATTATGTCCTGGGGAAGAAACATAGGCAATATTTTTTTTTCTCACTCATCAAAATTTCCACGCGAACGAAGTTGCGGGCAGCAGCTATTATTTTTTATAATTAAGACAAAAGTCTTTCCAGCAATAAGACAAAATAGACTAACCAGTACGTACCCTAAAGAGTATGTTCGCAAAAGCTCTCAGTAGAGCTTTGCTTAGATTGGTTTGTAAATATTTTAATAAAATAAATATTTCGGAGACTGTTCTGGTTCTGCGAAATACTTGATCTATTAAAATATTTACTTTTCACTCCTCATCGGACTAAACGGAGATAGGTAGATCAAGACAAAGTCTAGCTAGAACAAAGCACTATAGATTTCTGAAGTACGTTCGTACATCACGCCTTTAATCCACGAAGGATTAGGCAGAGGTATACGTACTAGTACACCCACATTTCACCAGTTATGTTTAAGTTCCAAGTAATTGGGGGCGAGCCTATTGTAATCAACCGAGTGCCAATCCCGACTATGGTTGCTACTGAGAAATTTCTTATGGGAAAACCCAATAACACTTTGCCCGACCCGGGAATCGAACCCAAGACCTCTTGCTCAGCAGTCGTGCTTGCGACCACTCGACCAAACGGCAGGCTGAAGTACGTTCATTTCCGACATCTAAGCAAACGAAACCACGGGCAATAGCTTGTCTCTTAGTATAAGTCTCATATTTAAAAAATTAAGACAAACAAAAAACAAGGAAAGGAAACAGAACAGTTGCCAGCACCATAAACAAAAATACAATTCATTTTCCAAAGCGTTTCAACGCAAACGAATCAACTAAAACTATTTAATTATTGTTTCAAACTTGTTGAAACAAAGATGGTGGCGACTGTAATACCCACGCTACAAATTAAACTATAAATTAAGAGCAACAATGTATATTTAATTATTTGATACCCCATTTCATTTGATATTAACTCGAGCTTAATTCCACTTAAAGCTTACCTTGTTCTTGTAATGAGTTCTTATTCAAAATGTCTCACTTTTGAGGTTATTCGGGACTGTGTTTTGTTCCAATTTTTAAAGGGGAAACGGTACAGGTAGTCGGGGGCCAGAAAGTCTGAAAACCAGCCTTACCAAGAAGTATCGTATTACGCAGTACTACTGGGTTGTAGAGGCCAGATTGGCAGTCGCTCCATGTAAAATACTGGTATTCAGCTGCATCCGGTTAGACTGGAAGCCGACCCCAATCAACATCATTCTCCTGACCTTATCCCAATTCATTTGGTGTCGGCGCAGCATATCTTCTTCTATACTTCTCTATTACTTGTCATCTCAGCAGTCACCTCCTTTCTAGTCATATCATCCTACACACAGTCCATCTATCGTTCCATGGAACGGCTTCCATGGAACGATGAACGACCCCAATATAGTTGAGAAAAGGCTAAGCAAATGATGATGACACACATTCAAAACAACAAATGATCACTTTTATTCAATCGACCACTTTTACAAACATTCAGAATGGACACAGAAACTATTTTCCCTTCTCGACGAAAGAAACGCACATTTATTTTGTCGTTTGTGACGTCACTGACGCCAAAAAGTCTGCAGTAAGGGGTCAACAGTCTGATAAACGTGCAAAGTGAGTTGTTTGTCGACGAGCAAGAGATTGTAGTTATGGGGAACGCTTTATACGAGTACGTTGGCGATTTATTTTTGGGAGAGTTACCTGAATTTTGTGGAAATGGTAATCTATTCTTTGCGCATTTGAGTTCTTTGGAGAGGTAACCTATTCATAAGCGCGTAAACTTAGGCGAAATGATCCTATGAAGTCTTTTTGTGCCTATTGTCCTTGTTTCGTTCTGACTCCTGCTGATATGGAGGGAAGTGGATATTTTGGTTATTTTTTCCTCCGTCATACTTTTCTGATTTGAATTTCGTTTTTTTTTTTTTTAAATTTCGTTGCGAGATCCAAGACAGTTAAATTGTTTCTTTGGGACTTTGTCGAGCTTCATTGTCTCGGCAGTTTTTAGGTGGTCGCCACTGTTGATTCTGGCTTTCAGGAGTTACAGAGGTTTGAGAATAGAGTGGTGAACTTGTCCCAAAAAAAAAAAAACTTAGGAGGATTTAAAAATTATTTTGGAAAAGGAGTGAAATTAAAGCAGTGATGGGATAGCCAATTGAGGCCTCGCCTCTCGTGTATAGTTGGGTACTCTAATCCGGACAAGTACCAATTTATCCACTAGTCTATCCATCGTTTCTTTGGTCTTCCACTTCTCTTACCTTACATGCAACTGTGAAATAACGCCGCCGTGAACAGGCCAATGTTCTTAAATCCCAACATCAATATTTTTACATTAAAATACTCATAATTCTGTCTCTGTATTTCACGTTAATTCCTGTAATAGCATAACAATTTAACGTAACTTAACTAAAGTTAAACTTAACTAGCTTAATACGCGATTTCATAAATCTCGTTTAGCGCATAAAACTTATTTTTATGTGTTTTTAGTTGGACTGCATAATTACTTAATGCTTTATGATACGTATAAATTAGCAAATGGTTTAAAAGTTCTAATTAAATTATACACGCTTCGCACAGATTTTCTGATGTTGTACTTGCAATTAATAAATGTAGGGATAAATTCGTGTTTAAATTACTTTTTAAACTATAAAAAAGTAATTATTAGTTTAAAATACCAGCCTTTTTGAGCAGCTCGTGGCTAATTAATAACAGCCCCTCGGGTCGATCTTTAGGTTAAGCCAAGCTTGCCTAAGTTGCTCTATGATTTGGTGACCACCAATTACATACCGAGTTTTTGCCGTGCCTCGGGAAGCACGTTAAGGCCCAGCGAACACCGCTAGAGGCGCAGCGGAGCGCATTTGAAGACAACAATTTAATATAAACCAAAACGACTTTGATATATGGTCGCGCGCATGCTTTTGTAGTAGCTTGAGGGTGCTCTGAGCACCGCGTGCGAATTTATTCTTATATTGACCGTATATCAAGGTAGTTAAGGTTTATATTAAATTGTTGTCTTCAAATGCGCTCCGCTGCGCCTCCAGCGGTGTGCGCTGGGCCTAAGTCGTTGGTCCCGGCTGCCATTTATAGCTTCGTTAGCGACTGCCTATCTGACCTCCATAGGTCAGATACGAAGCCGCTCCATTTAAAATACTGGTTTTCAGGTATATCTGGTTAGACTGGAAGGTGACCCCAACATAGTTGGGAAAAGGCTAGGCAGGCGAATACCAGCATTTTACTATCTCCCACTGCAAGGAAAAGAATAGCCTTTTTTAAAAAATGAATCACGTAAATCAGACCGTAATCACGAAGTTATGAGGTAAGAACCATTAAAACTGTTGCAGTTTTCAAGAAAAGAGTAAAAGAACATTACCTTTGCATTTCTTCATAATTGCATAAGTATTTATTATTAGTTATTGTATTGTATTTATAGTATTGTTTTATGTTTTTCTTTGTATTTATGAGTAGGTATGTATGTATTGTATATTATATATAAAATAGATATCCGTTTTATGTATTCCATTTTCTTTTCTTTTTATTAACACACCATGTCTACATCTCTTTTTTAGTATCTCCTTTCGCAGGTATGCTGGAAGAGATTTCTTTAGAAATAAGCATCACCTTTGTACTATTTTTTGTTCCTTTCTACTTTTCTTTATATTTAGTGTGTACATAAATTGTTAAATAAATATATAAAAAACTACAGCCGAATTGAACCACCTCCTTTTTGGAAGTTGATTAATAAAAGGTCAGTGTAGTCTGTCTAAGGCTTTCCCTACTATTGGTATTGTCGCTTCCGTTAATTTACGTCACTGCAGTCCGTCGCTTTCAGTAGTGGACCATAATCCATCCAAATAAAGTCGCGAACAAAAACTAGTTAACGTCCATTTATTCTCTAGATACGATCTGAAGTAGTGAAGTAGCAAAGGTGAGGCAAGCTAAAGTGGATAACTAAACTGTCCGACACAAGTGGAGCCAGCGATGTGTAGTGGTAATTCTGAACATTGTTGAAAGACCACCGGCGATTGGGACATACGGACTCTTGAAATGGTGAACTGGTGAAAATCACAAACATTACATCACGTCTTGTTATCTTGTTTGTGAATTGGCGAAATGTTAGCAGTACACACACATTTTGCCAGTTTTGTTTAAACATGGGGCTTAAACAAAACTGGCAAAATGTGTGTGTAATTCAATTCAATTCAAAATAATTTATTTCAATCCATTTAGGATCATAATTTATGCACCCATTTGAAATAAAAATTAACAATAATTATAAAATAAAAATTTCAATCAGCATTTATACAAAAATTATCAATTAAATAATATTAATTAAAAGTAATAGGGGCGAGCCGATTGCCATCAACCGGGCACAAATTCAGACTCCGTGGCTGCTACTGAGAAATTTCTGATGAAAAAACTCAACTCTTACAGTGGCACCCAACGCAAACAGCCCAAGTACAACTCCTGAAAAAAACAACTTACAGTGGCGCCTAACGTGGGGCCAACGTTAACAGCCCTAGTACAACTCCTGAAAAAATCAACTTACAGTGGCGCCCAACGTGGGGCCAACGTTAGCAGCCCAAATGCAATTCCCGACAAAATCTTTTTACAGTGACCAAAACTGAAGCTTGGCTCACAATATAACCGGTTCCGGTTTTGTCTTCCGTCCTTTTTAACCAGTGCGTCACATACACAGTTCTCTTTCGCCTCTCGTCCGCAAGAATTGTCGTTGACAGTTGTCACAGCTGGCCCTCAACTGCGGATAAAAATTAAATTAATTTATGAAGGAAAACTTGGTTAACGAGATGCAAAGCGTGCTTATTGTGGAGGCTGCAAGATGGGGGAAATATTATTTTAAATATTGCTGTTATTGCGTTTGCAGTGAGCGTTTGGAATTGACATTTTATATTCTAGGAGTATCATAAAAAAAAGGATTATGTTTTTAATTTAGTGTTAATGGTTTTAAATACTGTACTAAATTAAAATTATCAAATCATCATCATCACTTTTTTTTTCTGGGTAGGAAATCATCAAATGACTTCTCCCTCTCTGGGCGGAGCAGGAGAGAGTGTCAGACTTTTACTGACTAAAGCCCATCCATGTTCCTTCATCGCCCTTTGTGTTCCGGGGCCGCGGTATCTCTTTCGAACAGTCCCGCAGCCCCGGCAGATCAGCATCTTCACTTGCCTGACCTTTTCTCAACTATGTTGGGAACACATAATGCACATAATTATGTTGACTAGTTCTACTAAAAATTGTATGATGGCTCTTTAGTAAACTGATCCCACACAGGCGGATCCCACGGGATCAGGCGACTGTGCTTAGGTGCACCAAAGTAAAAGCGATAGTTATCATTTAAACGATTGCGCTTCAACTGTATGCTGATCTTCGGAGATATACAATGGAACTCTTCAAAAATAGACGGCCAATCTGCTGTGATTGCTGCAATCGCTTGGATGTTTATTGTTTATACAAAATCTTGACGTAACATCACGCCTGTATGCTCTGAGGGGGTACGCAGATGTGAACAATACACCCAGAAATCGACAGTTAGGTAGGTATGTCAAGTTCCATTTATTGGGGATAAGCCTATTACCATGACATGTATTGTTAACAATGTAAAACAAATTCATGGCAAATATTTGTTTGGGAACAACTAAAAATGGAAAAATAAAAAACTTTTTTTGCAAAAAATCAAACCGACTTCAAAAAACACAAAAAAGAGAAAAATAACTTTAGTTTCAGAAGTCGGTGGCAAAAAAAACTGAATCAAACAAACAAGTCACCGCCTTCTGAAACTAAAGTTATTTTTCACTTTTTTATGTTTTTTGAAGTCGGTTTTATTTTTTACAAAAAAGTTCTTACACCCATTATACTAGCTGACCCCACAAACGTTGTTCTGCCCTATAAATTATGGTGTGAAATATACCTTACGACCTATTCTCATACCCACCAAATGTAGGTACATAATAAATTCATAAAAATCAGTCGAGCCGTTTATCTATATTTACCCGATTTATCAATGAACTTTACGTCAAGCTTCTTCGAAGTTGTAGAAACATGAACTTTTTGAGATTACCACTTGTAACATATCCGGGTAAAAGAATAAGACACATCTGAGTTACAAAACTGTAGTTTTAAGCAACCGTATGAGCTGAATAGTACCATCCTTTTTACCCAGCTGTGTGGCTTAAGCCCCTGCCGCAACCCGTCCGAGATTCTGTAAGAAACATCTGTGGCGTACCTGTACCGAAATTATCTTCAAGATTTTACTATGGCAGTATTAATGGTTTAAGGTGCATTCCTAGGTCCCAACAAGCGTGGTTTAACCTGAAAATCGACCCAAGCTGCTGAAATAATTTAGCCACAACCTATTTTTCCGGCTTACAGGGAGAATGAAAGAAAAAAACGACTCCAAGTAAGATGGGATAACATCAGGAATATGATGACTTTGAGAAAACAACGTCGTATCCCGCATAACTAGTTTTATTGAAACAAATTATACCAATATACAGCTGTAAGCTATTTAAGTTTTGCCGGCAATAGTAACTTGTCGGTGAAACATATCTGTAATATAAACATTGGATCGAGCTGAATTCTACGGAACTGCGGTGTGTACATGTTTGAGTTAAGATAACCAAATATTGAATACACTATAGCGTAACATGAAAAGTTTGCATAGTTACTTCAAACAATACCTGCCTATCCTGCAGGCCTAGCCAAGTTACAAACGTTTCGTATCGATTCTCTTTCTACAATCGTAAACGCCTCGGCGTAAGCGATTGTAGAAAACGCTAAATTGGTAGCCAAGTTGACACGACTGAGTCGATCGCTCGTTCTCTAATGTCTGTAGAAAAAACCTACACTTTAGTCAATGGTGAGCGTTCCTACCAAAGAGTATAGCGACCAACATTGTAGAAACGATAACATTCTATTCTATCATTTTGAACGATGTAAACTTGTCTACGAATTTTCTATTCGTTTGTGTTGATCACGTGATTTAACGTTGAGATGATATCATTCCCATTCATTTGATTAGTTTTCTACTAGCGTTAACGATTGTAGGTTATCAACATGGCTAAGCCTGCTGTTTTCAAGGGTCGGCTAATCGGCTTCTAGTCTATCCGGATGCAACCGAATATCTGCATTTTACATGGAGCGACTGCTTATTTTCTTCACCCCACCATTACATACTAAGTTTCGGGCAACTGACCTCCTGTAACGACTAACAAAAATCTACAAATGACCGCCGGGACCAACGGCTTAAGGCTGGGGTATCTGCTAAATTAGCAACTCTATTTGTGGTGGGTCAAACTTCGTTTGAAATACTGTTAGAATAAAGTTTTAATCAGTTTGCACTACAAAGTTGTTGTTACGTCAGTCACTGCGGGCCGAATAGTGCGGAATGAGTGGTTTTTATTTAATTGAAGACTAATAAATCATTAGATTAAAATGCCAATTGTACACTTTGTGAAGAAAAAAGTGTCAATTTTTTTGTGTGAAAAAAAAAAACTAAAACTTAATGCTGTTTAGGAGTAGTTACGAATTTTCAAAGAAATAATGCTTCACTTTGAATATTTTTTTCATATAGTGATAATAAAGTTAGAATTATTTCAATTGTACCAATTAAAGTTTAGAGTGTAAGGGCCATGTTCACCGAAAAGAAAACGGTCTGATTATCTACAAACAGCTGTTTAAATCACATTTTCATGTTCACCAAAGCAAATCAACCGATTAAACACGCTAATCAACTGTTTTCTCCAACCGAGGTGGGAGAGGTTGTTTAAAGTCCCGGTTAGTAGTTAATCGGTGTATTTTGACGTTTGCAAATATAACAAAGTTTAAAGTTACAGATAGCAATGAGAGCATAGATTATTAAACTTTTCAGAAAGAGGAATCCACCCCTGCAATTTTTGTGAGTTTGTGGCGGCATTGGTAAGTTTGTTCTCAATTACACCTTGGTGCTTTAACACTAAATTAGTGACAATTTCTTTTTCGTCATGCGTAAACATATGAATGCGCTTCTTTTTAATATCCATTATATTTAATTTAAAAACTATTTCAAACAAACAAAAGTTCAAAGACCACAGATAATTTGATGGTTATAAAGAACTGTCATCTCAGGTATAATGCAACCATTTTAAGATTTTTCGCATTTGTACAGCTTTTTACGTGTTAAGCTACCCAGCCTTTTTGACTGTATTATAATCATTCGGTCTTTCATTCTTATAACGCTAGTTTACCTAACCGAGCTAGAATTAGTTGTGGTGAACACCTCTAAATTCCCGGCTCATGTTAAACAACTGTTTACGTTTTACGAAACAGTCGGTTATTTTACTGTTAGTGAACATGGCCATAAGGCCCATGTTCACTAAAATATAATTATGTTGCTTATAAGAAGCAACATAATTATATTTTAAACACACATTTACACGCACACACACATTTATATTCACTCATCAAAGAGGAGTTACATGGAGAAAACCTCTCGTTAGCAGATACCACCCCCCTAACAAGCTGTCCGAGGCACGGAGGGAACTCGGTATGTGGATGATCACCCATCCTCAGACCGATCTTTGGCAAGCGCAGCTTCACCTTAAAGATCGACCCGTGCGGCTCTTTATTATTCAGCACCGAGCCTTAACCTAAACTGAACTTATCATTTTGAAAATGAATAAATTGAGGGTAAAATACACTTCAGCTGTTTAGCTAAAAAAACAATTAAATCTTCTCATTTTTCAACCTAATACAGGTCAAGAGGAGATCACGTGGCCATCGGAAGCCATTAAAGGCAATAGTTCTCCCCGATTGGCCAATCTCTTAACCAATAGGCACTTAACTTTATTTATCGCGGGATTCACTGCCGTGGTTTACTTAAATCAAGTTTAAAAACCGAACTTCTGAATTTAAAAGTGTTAATGTTCGGACTTCAGCGTAAATTCTGTTTTTGTTAACCTAGTGTGGAAGAAGTTATAAGATGTTCATGTGAATGCATTGTGGGATAGGCATTTATTTAATAACAATGCATAAATTCATATATACACTGACGCTTTTGTCCCATGAGGGTAGGCAGAAACTATACGACGCAGTAGCGTTCTGTAGTTTCTAAAAGAAGAAAGAGTATGTAAGGAAGGATCGTATCAAAAAGGTATGTTTTGATACGATCCTTCCTTACATACTCTTTTTGCCTCGTCTACTGTTTTTAGTGTTCCGTACCCGAAGGGTAACTAACGGGACCCTTTTACTAAGCCTCCGCTGTCCGTCCGTTCGTCCGTCCATCCGTCCATCCGTCCGTCAAAATATCAGGAGCTCAAAATAATGAATAATTGCGGAAGATATCCCGTATGTGACAATATAAGTTTATCACCAATTAGATCAGAGTATGCCTTTTGAGAGAATTCCCTTCTGGCATCATTTGTTGTCACCGCCGTGACCCCATTAAGGATTATTTTCCAAAATCTCTTTCTCTCAAAAGTTATTTTATATCCCTTTGAAAACATTACCGAAAATTGTATCAATAATAATAAAAAAGAAAAACGTTCAGTATAATGACATATTTTTCTTCAAACATATATTTCTCGAAAAACGGAAAATTTTCATCAAAGTAACACAAATCGGAAAGAAACACATGAACCATGAACATGAAACAAAACAATATCTCTTACGATACAAAAAAAGGCAAAAGTATATGTAATTTTGGCAATTTCACGTACAAAAGAAAATATTGTAACGTAAACCGAATTCTTTTTTCAACTTGCTTTTAGAGTTCCGTAATCAATTGATGCCAACGCTCTTACTAAGGCTCTGATGTCTGCCCATCTGTTACAGAGGCATTTCTTTCTAACCGTACTATCATGGTATTATGGTATGGTGGTTTATACCTATGTATACATTTTAAAAATTTCACCTAAAACTGTGCTTTAATAAAAAATAATAAATTAACAAGGAATTCACAAACTACTAAGTTTTTCGGCGTTCTCAATCATAAAAATGGCAAAAGAACTATACTTGGTATCCAAAAAAATTAATCAAATTTAATTTGTAATTTTTGGATGATAATTTTGAACGAAAAATAATATCAGTGAAAGTAAATTCAAATTCAAATAGTTCAAAAAAAGAGTTGTAAAATCGCGATAAAGAGTAGAATTCACGTAATTTTGCCAAATCTATGTAACCGCATAAACACTCAGAAATCACGTAAAAATTTAATATCTAAACCACAATATAGTGTGAAAATTATCGTCGTTACTCCATCGATAGTCTAGAGGTAGCAAATGCTACTGGTGAGCATGAGGTCAAGGGTTCGATTCCCAGGTCGGGCAAGTGTTATTGAGTTTTTCCATCAAGAATTTCTCAGTACTTAGCATCAACGAAGCCTAGACCATTTATGGCAATAGGATCACCCCTTATTACATATGACTTAAGCATAACCGCCGAAATGTGGGTGTATTAGTTCCACACACGTTCCGTAAATTATCGTACAGATTTTATACCTACATTCATAGGCCGTTTTGAGCAATATTCTTTGTTCTCTAACCATTTATCATTTCAAACCCCTTTCTTTCTCACGACATTTGGAGGTACGTCGTCTCTCTGACGTAATATAAATGGCCTTCTATCATCTAAATAAAATAAACTTCGGAAAAAAACTCGGGCATCTTCGGCAAACTTCGGCGAGCGACGGGCATCTAAAGAAGAGTTGACACTATAGTTAAGTTGCCTCCTCAATTTTAGCTTTGCAATTTCAGATACTAAGCTTTATGTTGTATTTTTAGAAGATTTTTGTGTTTTTCTTGGGCTAAGTAATTAAGTAACAAAATTATTTGCTGATTAAGATACGCCGAAATATCTGTTTAATAGTACATTATGATATCAGTGCGGTAAGTTGAAAATTACAGCCGAGGCGATATTGCTACAAGAAAGCAGACGCTGTAATTATCAAAGCGCACGTATGTCATACGACGTTTTATAACATATTTGCGAGGAAATAAATAAAGCTCGGACTTTCCTGAACAAATACTTAAATCTGTTACTTGTTTACAAATTAGCGATCAGCGCTTTTTTTTTTAAGTCAAAGACACAAAAAACAGCCAGTATTACTAATAATGTAAATTAATATTTTTGTGTGTTTGTTACAGGTAAATGATTGTAATTTATGGTCAAAATTATTTAAATGTTTATCTATTATATTTCATCGCCCAAAGTTAATTTTATTCATAAAATTTTGACCACTTCTTTGACATAAAAACTCTTTGCTAAGATTTAAAAAAGTACCGTTCGTTTTAGACTGAGCATCTTGATAAACCGTGCGTTTTACATTACATTACTGCACAAGTACGTAATGAGATACAATACGATATTGAAATGGGTGAAATTATAATTAATTTATTGTAATTGCCTTTAAGAGCAAATTTGATAGGCTGATGATGATGATGATGAATTGCCTTTACGAGCAAATGTGTTATAAAAGTTATTTTGCGACAAAGATCGTGTTGTCAACGCAAAGTACACAGTCACCAGCAACAAGTTACCAAAAACCGTCAAATTTCTCCAAATGATTTTAAACCAAGAAAATTTGACATTTTGTAGCTTGATGAGTCTGGATTTGCGCCCGGTTGATGACAATAGGTTCTCCGGTTCGCCCTCTATTACATGGGACTTGAAAAAAGAAATACTGGCAAAATGAGGGTGTATAAAAGCTACACCTCTGCTTAACTCTTCGAGGATTGCAGACGTGATGTTATTTTTAACCAGCATTAACAAAACCTGCAATAAAACCATTCTCTAACAAACAATTCCCCGAAAACTCATACAACGTCTAATAGTAAAACAATCCAAAGAGTATAGGATGCCCTCCAATTTTCAAGACGAAAATTGAAACTAAGATAAAAACGTAGCGAATAGCTCTTCTGAACGCAGTCAAACAAATTCCAATGGTAATTTTAAAGGGTAATGTCTATAGATTGCTGAATTCTGAACGTGCCTGAGTTGGAGAAAAGAAAAGGGGAAAAATCTTCGAGTGCTCCGATGATACTTGAACAACGTAAGGAATTGCTATTAAGGAGCAATGTTCTTATAAGGTGAGAGCAACGAATATTTGTGACTTGTGAGCATGTTGGGAATTAATTAGGGATTCTTATCGTTTATGATTTCCTGGTACTTCAGGATGGAAGTTAATATTGGAGTTTATGATCCTTGAGTGAATTAACGGCTAAATAATAACAGCCGCTCGTATAAATCTTCAGGTTAAGCCGCGCTTGCACTTGTGTTTGTGGATGGGTGACCACCCCATTACATACCGAGTTTCCACGTTTGGAAAGCACATTAAGCCGTTGGTCCCGCCAGTCATTTGCAGATCTTTGACAGTCGTTACAGGTAGTCAGCGGCCCTAAAGTCTGACAACCAGTCTTACCAAGGAGTATCGTTTTACCCAGTACTATCTGGGTTTTGGAGGTGAAATAGGCATTCGCTCCATGTAAAATACTTGTATTCAACTGCATCCGGTTAGACTGGAAGCCGACCCCAACTAGGCTAGGCAGATGATTGTTTAAAATAAAAAACTAACAACACAAAGTAATGTAAAAACACGAATCTCAAATTCAAAAAGTAGTAACAAGTTTTAGACACTCAATATCTTCCAACCATTTATTTGTTTAAAAAATAAAGTTCTCTCAAATGAAACCAAGCGTCGACAGCAAAAAAAAAAAAAGTACTATCTGCGACACTTTTACATGGCACTTACGACAGATTTTGAACTTAAAACTTTGAAACCTAGAGTATAATATCGTTTGCAGTTTCCATTTTCCCAGTAACTGACTTCCTGATTGGAAACACCTTCCTTTGGGAGTAGACTGAATGCAAACAGTATCAACTAGGAATTATTTCTTCATTTTCCATATTTAATAGAAATAGTTCTCTCGCATATGGAATTGTTTGGAGTTTGTTTTCCCAAATTACTTTTTGAAACCTCGAGTTTTTAATTACCCTTGTGTTTGAATATACATATATTTACCTGGCTACAGAAATGCTGAAATGTTTTTAAACATTCGCTTTCTGTTTAATTATGATATTTTTGTAACATCCTACGGCCCAAACTACTGAATTAGTTTAACAAAAAACGTTTAGTAGGTTTATTTAGACATTCATGCATTTTGAGGGTCGTCTCTTGCAACTTAGCAAGCCTTATATTTGTGCACTAGATTTTTGTTCACCTAAGCGGGAACAAAAAATGACGAAAGAATGTATGTTATATTTGAACACTCATTATCATTCACCATTCCCTTACCCTTACCCCAATAATTTGGGGTCAGCACAGCATGTCTGCTTCTTCCATGCTTCTCTTTTTCTTGTCATCTGAGCAGTCACCTCCTATCTTGACTAATCATCCTATACACAGTCCATCCATTGTTTCTTTGGTCTTCCTCTACTTTTATCGGTTGAACATAGCAGCGAATTGTCTTGTGTCGAGCTAGATAAGCATGTAATAGTGTGCGTTTACAGACCCCCTAATTACCTGAACTACTCTAACTTTGAGTCAGTAATGGAAGATGCTATAGCAAAGCTTGTAGCTGGTAATAAACTGATAATTATCTGTGGTGACTTTAATATTAATATCTTAGAGAATAATATAAACAGCAGTAGATTTTTTAATCTCTTTAAATCATTTAATTTGTCAAATGTTTTTCAGAACCAACCCGAATTACTACAAATACTGCTACATGTATTGATAATGTTTTTTGTTGCTGCGACTACTTAGATAAGTCCATTGTAAATCACCTTCCTTCAGATCACAGCAGAGAGACTGTTGCTTTCGCGTCCAAGATACAATTGCACAGAACTCAGATTCTAATTAGACAAATAGCACCCAGCAATTTAGAAACGTTTAATAATAATTTAGTTAGCAACCTAAATATACCAGGCCATATTAGAAACAATGTAAATTAATTGTATGAAGAATTCTTTGCGGTAGTGCACGCCGAGTTCAATAATACTTTAAAAAAGAAAACCAAAACTATTGGCCCAAAGTTTATTTTTAGTGACTTGGCAACACAGGGTATTAGGAAAAGTAGGGAACGTTTGTTTGAGCTGTACGGCCTTAAGCCTTACATTAACACAGACACTTTTAGTAAATATGTTGCTACTTACTCAAAAAATTTTAAAAACTCTTGCAAGGTAGCTAAATCCCTCTTTATAAGCAACAAGATTAAATCAGCTGATAACAAAATAAGGACAGTTTGGAAAATTATTAACAGTGAAACAAATAGAAATAAAAAACAAAGTAATGACATAACACTAGAGACCTCACGTGGCCTCGTGAACTCTAATAATGAAGTTGCTTAAGAATTTGTAAATTTCTTTACCAGTATCCTACATCAAACTACAGAAACCTTAAATTCCTCTCCCTTGCTCTCTATTGATTTATTGAAAGCGAACGTTCCAGCCTGTTCAAATGAATTTAAATTTCAGCATATAAACCCCATAACAATCATAAAAGCTTTTAAGCAAATCAAGATTGAACTAACCGAAGATCTATGGGGTATGTCTATCAAAGCTTTTACCTCAATTACTGAAACTGTAGCACCGTATTTAGCCTCGATATTTAATTTGTGCGTGGATCAAGGGGTCTCCCCGGATCTAATGGAATTCAGTAAGGTAATACCTCTTTTTAAATCTGGGGACAATAAAGACACCAATAGCTATAGGCCCGTATCCGTGTTGCCGGTTTTCAGCAAGGTGTTTGAAAAGATAATGCTCAATCAAATGCTTCACCATTTTAACACTAATAAAATCTTGCACGAGCAGCAGTACGTTTTTACCAAAATACGTTGTACGACTGACGCAGGTGTCACTTTATTAAAACACATATTTACTCCGTGGGAAGAGGCACAAGATGCCATAAGAATCTTCTGTGACCTTTCGAAGGCATTTGATTGCGTGAATCACGAAACCCTGATCTTGAAACTTTAGCATTATGGTTTAGGTAAACTTGCGCTCAGTTTAGTAAAATCGTATTTGAATGATAGACAGCAGCATGTACAAGTAAATGGTGTAAATTTAATGGGTTTAAAAGTAAAAATGGGTGTACCACAAGGTTCGATATTGGGACCCTTCCTCTTTTTAGTGTACATAAATGATCTATCCCATTTATTTAACAACCACCCGCAATTGATGTTGTTTGCTGACGATACTTCTTTAATATTTAGGATAAACAGACGTGCCACAAATCTTGACGACGTAAATAACGCCCTACTGCAGGTTCATAATTCGTTTACCGCTAATAATTTAGTACTAAATGGGAAAAAAAACAAAGTGCATTCGATTTGCTTTACCAAATGTCGAAAGTAGTGATTGTTACGTAGTATTGAATCAAGAGAAACTAGAATTGGTCGATAAAATGGGGAAATACGCTCGACTCAAGGCTACAATGGGGTCATCATTTACATCTCTTGCAGGACGGCTGAGCTCAGCAGCGTATGCTGTTAGAAAACTCCGTCAATTTACTGATGTTGATACGGCGGGGCTAGTCAATTTTAGTTATTTTCATAGTATTATGTCATACGGTATTTAAAAAGAGCCATCAGAGCCATTTATGAATTACGTAGACGCGATTCTCTAAGAGAACTGTTAAAGGAAATTAATATCATGACAGTACCTTGTCAATACATCTATGAAAATATCATATACGTTAGGAAAAATTTGCATTTATTCAGTAAAAGAGGTGACAGACACCACTATACTACTAAAAATAGGGACCTACTAGTTCATCCAGGTTTCAGGCTTGCTAAAGTAGAAGTAGTAGTGGTAGTAGTAGTATCTTTCATGAGGTACTGTTTAAAATGTTACAATAAAATACCTCCTCACATTCTACAACTGAATGAGATGAAATTTAAATCTTGTATAAAACGCACACTATGTAGGCAAGCATAAGTTGGGAAATTACATTGATGATAAAAATGCTTGGCTCAATGCTGGTCCTGCTCCATAACCACAGGAGAAAACTAATTGGGCAAATTATTGTGCTAGCTGCAGAAGATTGTAAAAGTATCTTTGCTTTGTATAGATTCCATCTCCTAGTATTGTATAATTGCATAGCACATGTGTGAGTACCATGTATTGTAAAGCTACCATTTGCATTTAGTTATCTTTCATTGACTTGAATATGCATTGGTGGCTGAGAGAATGTCATGCTCACTCAAATGTCTCGCTGATGGTGGCGGGTGTGTCGGGTCTTTTAGTTCCCTTCAATATGGTTGAGTTGAATGGCACCGATACACGCGTCATGCTCGTGAACGGGCGCTGTCAGTTGGGACTGGTCATCTCTTAGCTACCACAACAACAACAACAACAACAACAGCCCATAACGTCCACTGCTGGACATAAGCCTCTCCCATGATGGGAGTAATTTGCCGTAATCTCCACGCTTGGCAGGCGGATTGGAGATCGCAGTGATGAAAGACTAACAGAAAACGCTGCTGCCCATTCTCTGGTCTACGGAGGCGCAAGGTGTTCTGCCTCAAACATCTAATCGCCTTATACGACACCCGTGAGTGTATTGGGTTGGTTCTATTCTACTCTGTCGGATACCACACGGCTTCCACGGCTGCCACGGTTCATTTCAATTACTTTATTTTTAAATTGTTGATTTAATCTTTTACTCTGGACGCTCTTAATGTGCACGTCTTTCTACATCGTTCTCACATGTATGTATAATCTCAACATGAATGATGTAACCAAGATTTTGTAACAATATTTTGATTTAAAACAGTGTCCATGGAGTTTCTTGCCCATTCTTCTCCATAGAGATCTACGCTAGGGAATGGGCAACTACAGTACTTTCTCAAGTTATTATGTCTTGTGTCTGGGACTGTTTTTTTTGTATTTTTGACATTCAAAAGTGTCGTAATGGTCTAATTGAAATAAATGCTTTGAGTTTGAGTTTATACCTATCCACTATTGATACTCAAAACATAGTTTATTTAATATCGATGAAAAGAAACAGCTCTGTATCCTACAAATAACGACATTATTATAGTTATTTTACCTGCTGCAAATTGTTACCATCACTTTTTCATATCGAAAAAACTGGACTGAAAAATCACCTCTCTACGGCTTAACGTAACTCTAGCTATCGCCACGCCTCCAGCGGAATAAATCCGAACTAAGTGAAACTTATATACGTTTAGTGCGAATCTGTTCTCGATTGAATCGTAACTTGCAGACTTAAAGCATTTGGAATCCTATTTGTTTTAGAATACGACCTATATTTCTGGATCGTTCTGCTTGAAATATCTGTTTTTTGAAAGCTTTATACCTGTTTAGCGTTATTTAAAAAATGGAATGTACTGATACTTTTACCTTTTACTTTACTGATTTTTTTTTGTAACTAAAAAAAACGTGTAGAAAAATGATAATGAACTGGTACGTCAAGTTGAGTAAAGATGGAAAACAAAAAAGAATAACAATTAAAGGCATTTCAGTCAATTTTGTAATTAATTTTGGAACAAGAATGTGAGTATTTTTTATGAATTTTTTAAAAGCACTTCAGAATGGCTGCTTTGAGATATTGGGTATACGGCTGTCGATTCATTGTAATAAAATAATTTCTTTAAGCAAGCATTTTTCACGTTTATACAAGTTTTCTCGAACTATCTTTTAAATTTATTAATTTGTTTATGTGTGTAATGTCCAGCGATATTTATTTATTTATTAAATTACAAAATTTTATTTCAAAACGAACAGCGAATGCCCTTCGCGTCCATCTTGCGTCATGGCTTGGTCAACTATACCAGTGCTTTCAAAAAACAAAACCGCTAAATCCAATTTCAAAATGTCACCAAAACACGTGACGACGTAAACTATCAAATTCAAATGAATCAACATAGTGTCGCATAGATTGATCGACAGCCGAGAATTGTGATAAATCGATAACGCTGTGCACTACACTAGTGATTAATCGTCGTTAGCTAATTGATTTTCGTCTCGGTACACCGATCGCGGTAGTTAGAATCGATTATTATGTAATCAGTTTTGTAATCGATTTGGGTTTGATGGTAGCGGTAGGAGCTCGTGGCCAAATAATAACAGCCGCACGAATCAATCTTCAGGTTAAGCCGCGCTTGCCTAGGTTGGTCTGTGGATGGGTGACCACCTATTTCATACCGATTTTCCTCCGTGCCTCGGAAAGCACGTTAAGCCGTTCGTCTCGGCTGTCATTTTCAGATCTTTGACAGTCATTAAGGGTAGTCAGTGGCCCGAAAGTCTGACAACCAGTCTTACCAAGGGGTATCATATTGCCCAGTACTAACTGGATTGTGGAGGTCAGACAAGCAGTCGCTCCATGTACAATACTGGTATTCAGCTGCATCCGGTTAGACTGGAAGCCTTGGACAGTCGTTACAGTAGCACAAAAAGTCTGACAACCAAGTCTTTACCAAGGGCTATCGTATTACCCAGTACTAACTGGTTTGTAGAGGTCAGATACCGACTGACACACTGAGAAATTCCTAATGGATAAACCCAATAACACCTTGCCTGACCCGGGAATCAAACCTCATGCTCAGCAGTCGCGCTTACGACCACTAGATCAACGAGGCAGTCTGACTAAAAACTTACTGCCATATCAAAAAAAAACAATGTCTCTTCATAATCCCTAGGAAGAAAGAAAGAAAGAAAGAAAAAGCATTTATTAGCCCGCACACGACAATAAACATAAAATAAAAAATTGAGAAAAAAAACTTTTTTGTAAAAAATAAAACTGACTAATATTTGTATAAGATATTACAACTAAAAATGGTAAAATAAAAAAACTTTTTTGCAAAAAATAAAACCTACTTCAAAAACACAACAAAGTGAAAAATAACTTTAGCTTCAGAAGTCGGTGGCAAATAAACTGAATCAAACATCTGGGTGTTTGATTCAGTTTATGTTCCATTGCATATCTCCGTAGATCACTATCAGATCTTCACCACATTTAAACGGGACCACCGCGAAGTAATTTTCTTCCAAACAAAAAAAAAATCATCGAAATCGGTTCACAATTGGCGAAAAAAGGCTGAACATACACACAAAAAAATTAAAAAAATGAACATTCAGTCGACTTGATAACCTCCTCCTTTTTTTGAAGTCGGTTAAAAATAAAAATAAATGAAATTGGTCCTGTACAAGGCCAAAAGGCCCTCAGCATGGTGCTGTAACATTAAAAAAACGTCACAGCGCTGGTATTCATCCCTGATCAATCAAACACCTTTCGATCCGACCACTTGGTCATCCACACTCCTCTTTAATGTCAGTGGTCAGTTCAAAAATAAACGAAAAAAGAAAAAGTTCCAAATGCCTTCAGCAATCTCTTTGGTCTAATTTAGCTGCGGCTTTCAAGGCAGTCCCCAGTCTCCTGAGACAGGGAAGTTTAATTGCTTCGAGTCGCAAGCGCTGTTGATCTTAGCTGGACCAGAGTAACGATAATGGGGGAAAAGGACCCGGTCCTAATAAATTAATCCCAGTCCAGGCTTGATAAGTGCAACGTTGTTGGATGTAAGCTTTTGAGTATTGTAATTTAACAATACACCTGTTTTGACTTGCGTCAAGCAACGCCATTAACATATGCCTCACCAATAGGGAATATGCATAAATTTTATATTTTTATAATTCGATACGGAATGTTAAAGTACTATAAAAATAATGACAAAAAGCGAAAACAAGACATAAATCGGCCAAACAACACAAAAGTTATAACCATTTAAACTTGTGTTTCTAGATATACGGAATTTAGTATGGATTTTGTACGTTTTGTTTTTTTTTATAAATATTAAAAAAATAATTTCACTTTGATATTTCTGATGTTAATACGCTTTGTTTAGAGTGATAAAAAAAATCATGCATATACCCTATTGTACGTCACTTAACTCGATTCTTGGCAACTCTGATACAGCTGCTAACACCCACTCAGCGGAGACCATCGCTCCACCAAGGCTGAAGGCGTTCCACTTCGCGCTTGTCGATTTGCGATCTCAACTCAAGAACACGTTAACCCAACGGTCATCGGTGGTGGAAGATAGTGATGATAGAAACAAACAAACACATAATGAATGATTGAAAACATTATGTGAATCAAATCTAAGGTAATTGCTAACATGTTATCACGCCTGTAATCCCCGAAGGCTTAGGCAGAGGTGTACCTAATACCTGTGGGTGTACCCACATTTCGCCAGTTATGCTGAAGTCCCATGTAAAAGGGGGCGATCCTATTGGCATCAACCGGCCACAAATCTAGACTTCGTGGCTTCTACTGAGAAATGCCTGTTGGAACAACCCAATAACACTTTGCCCGACCTGGGAATCGAGCCCAAGACCTCATGCTCAGCAGTCGCGCTTGCGTCCACTAGACCAAAGAGACTAAAACCTATAGGATTATGAAAATAATCTTTTTTTTATTTTTTTTATTACAATTTGGACCTGCTCTTGACTTCGATCACGCCTGATGGAAAGCGATGGACTCATCCATTGCTTTCCATCAGGCGTGATCGATACATCTCAATCTATGATGGAACGAGCGTGCCCAGAAGATGCCTGTTCACTCTTGCTTTGAAGGCAGGCGGGTTAAATGTGGGTGGGAACACAGACTCTTAGAATCTTATGAGACGCCCATGTCTAGCAATTACCAACCACATGTTTACCAACCACATCATCATCATCAGACTATAATGTTCCCACTGCTGGGACACGGCCTCCTCTCAATGAGAGGGAATGGGCTATAAATCCACCACGCGGGCCCAGTGCGGGTTGGTAGATGTCACATGTCTTCGAATTTTTGGTTTTAGAACAAGCCGGTTTCTTCACGATGTTTTCCTTCACCGTTTTGAGAGCAGTGGTGATGAAATAAATAACACAAAGTAATGCGCCTGTCTGGGTTCGAACCCACGACTTACTGTTCGTAAGTCGGGGCCGCCACCACTGGGCCACCGCTGCTCTCACCAACCACATGATAAATAATAATTGAACTAGGTAGAACAAAAAGCAATCAAACTTTTTTTTACAATTTAATTAGATTACCTCTAATTGCAAAACCTAGAGTCTAGAAAAATTACAATTTTCTGAATATTAAGACTTAAGACTTTTCTGTAAGACGATGTAGTCTTCAATCATGAAAAACTCGTAAAGAAAAATTAGTATTTTTCTCAATTCTATCGATTTAGGTTAATCTAATTTATTTGATTGACTCAAGAAGTTTTGATTGATCTGGAGATGAAAATATTTTTATGTAATTACTAGCTTATACTCGTTACTTCGCTTGCTTGGAGTTTGGTAACTTTCCCATGGAATCGTACTACCGAGATACATGGTATCCTTTGTGTTAATCCATGTTAAAAACTATCTGTGTTTCATTTAAATCCGTTCAGTAGTTGCTGCGTGAAAGGGGAAGAACCATCCTTACAAACTTTCACATTTATAAGTATGATAAAACAAAAAGTAAGATTTTGAATTGACAAAATTGTCTTTTTTGGTAGTTATCGACGGCTCAGCTAACGAAGTATCTAAGAGTAAAGAGATGCCAAGATCGATGTTCAGGTCGAAGAGACGTTTGGGTGAACCAATAGTTACTGTAGGTTTGTATGGGAGGCTCTGTGTATGCGATGTGTCGCGAGCTCCAATTCCTACACGATTTTTTTTTATTCACCGATATAATTGTTCCAGACTGCCCAGAACATTAAAGCGTTTTAAATTTTTAGTGGCATTTTCAATTACACAAGCTTTTCGGTACCTTTTTTTTTTTTTTTTTGCCGGAGTAATGATCCCAGAGGTGGCGCATTGTGCAACGCCACCTCGAGACCCAGTTGCCGGATCCTCTCAACGACTATCGCAACCCCGCGTGTCATGATTTCGGCCGCCGCCTCGTGCGACCCCCCCTGTGCCAGCACCAGCGTGTCGTCTGCATAGCAAACCACGCTGACGCCGCTAGGGAGGTCGGCGCGCAGCACCTAGTCGTAACCGATGTTCCACAAGGACGGCTCTAGGACCAATCCCTGCGGAACACCGCACGACATCTCTCGCCGGTTCCATTCTCCGCTGCGACGGGGGTAGATGACGGCTCTATCCGTTAGGTAGTCCCCGACCACACGACAAAGGTAGGTCGGCACCCGGTGATACCGGAGTGCCTCCGGAATGACTCTTTCAAAGAGCTTGCCCACCTCATCGAGCAACACTATGGGCCGGTATGCGGACGGAGAGTCCGCAGGGCGCCCCGGCTTCCGAATGAGGACCAGCTTCCCCGTCTTCCAACAAAGCGGGAACTGGCCTCTCTCCAAGCATGCGCTTAAGAGCCCCTCCAGTCGGGGCCCGAGAGCCTCCGAGGCCAGGACCCAGGCTTTGCCAGGCAAGCCGTCGGGTCCCGGGGTGGTATTTTTGGCACTGAGCCTGCGTACCGCCACTCTCAGGTCTACCCCAGTCACTTCCGGAGTGTCGTCGTCGTCATCCTGGTGGTCCGCTTCCAGCACCGCAGGTGGCGGAGCCATAGGCGGGGGGGGGGGATGTTCTCCCCGCGTAGGGAACAGAGTGCTTACCACGTCCTCCACGAGCTCAGGCCGGAGACTCTGCGTCAGTGGGGGGGCCCAGGTGCGGAGTTTATCCCGCACCATCTTGTAAGGGCGCCCCCACGGATCTCTGTCGAGAGTCCCCAGCAACTCCTCGCGGGCCAGATCCCTGGCCCGCAGGACAGCCTCGCGGAGGGCGGTCTTCGCCGCTCTGTACCCCTCATAAAGCTCCGCCTCGATGGCTGCCGCATTCGGTGGGCGAATGCGGAGCCTGCGATGCCTGACGTACAGGTGACGCGCAGCCACGCACGCCTCGCGCAGAGACGTCAGCTCTCGCGACCACCAGTACACCTGACGTCGGGCGCTTCCTGGCCGGACTCGGGGCATTGCCACGTCGCATATATCGGACATGGCCTCCTGGTATCACCCTGCCTCATTGTTAATGTCGGCAGGCCTGTCCGGTGATGTCACCCAGGCCTGCACGATCGAGGCTTCCAGGAGGAGCTCCCGGTCCAGCTGCTTTAGCACCCAACGCGGACCACTCGGGGCCTGTTGGACCGGCGCGCTTGAAGTCTGGGTGGAGACGTCGAACCGGATGTACCGGTGGTCGGAATCGGTCTCCACCCCCTCCATGACACGCCAGTCAATGACACGCGGCGATAGAGCGAGGCTAGCGAACGAAATGTCCACCAACGACTCGCCCCGCATCCGCACACACGTGGGGACAGAACCCCGATTTAGGACGACCAGGCCCTTCTCCAGGGCCCAGCCCTCCATCATTCTTCCCCGCACGTCTGTGCAACGGGAACCCCAAGCCAAGTTCTTGGTGTTGAAGTCCCCGAGGACAAGTACGGGGAGGGAATGGGTTCCGACGACGACACTCAACTCCGCAAGGGAGTTGTGGAACTCGGCGAGAGTTCGGCTCGGGGAGAAGTAGACTCCCACCACGACAATCTCCCCGAACCGTGCTGCTACGTACCCCCGACCCCTCCTGACACTTTCAAGGGTGCCGGCGGCGGCCGACGACACAATGGTCACTGAACCGCTAAGGTCCGCCACCCAGTCTTCCCTGGGCAGGACAAAATACGGCTCAGCGACCACAGCGATGTTTATCGACCACTGCGCCACGCTATGGAACAACAGATCCTGAGCGCAAACGCAGTGGTTGATATTCGCTTGGAGGAAGCGTAATGGAGCCTATATTGGCATTCCATTACCGCTTCCTCCACTCGGGCCCCCTGTGAGGGCCCCTCTGCAGGTGCAACTATCGCGACGGCGGTGGCAGCGACAGCGGCAGCGGCGGCGGTTGCGGCTGCGGCGGTGGCGACGGTGACGGTGGTGGTGGCGGTGGAGGGCCCTCCCCTGCCTCTGGCCTTGGCCTTGGCGGGTGCAGCGCAGGCCTTGCTGCCAGCCCGGTGATCAGCCGGCTTGCCAGACGCCGCGCATGCAGCGCAGTGCAGCGTGGCGCAGCAAGTCGCGGATGTGTGACCGGGCTGACTGCAACGGAAGCAGAGGCCGCTGCGGTCGACCTCCGAGGCGCTTTGCACCGACACATGGTGTCCCACATGGCAGCTGACATGCTGCAGGCACTGGCCCACTCACCGCTGGCACTGGCGCCGGCACAGTCACCGCCTGGGCAGCTGCCTTGCCTTTCCCCCTCTTGTGGGCCTTCTTGGCAGGCGCCGATTTCTCTGGAGCCGGCTTTTCGGGGGAGGCCACCACCTGGACCAGGGCCGTCCAACCAGCCATCCAACAGGACGGCTGGTTGGACGGCCCTGGTCCAGGTGTGGCTGCAGCACCCGCATACGAGGCCGCCTTTGGGCCCGTGGTTGCCTTATTTGCCGCCAGGGGGGGGCGCAGGACAATTCCCTCCAGGATGGAGAACCGCATCTGGAAGGAAGCCAGCTCCTGCCGGACCAGGTTCAGGACCTGGTTCTCCACCGGCGTAGGCTGGCTCTGTCGCTGCTGCCGGCCCCCATTTTGAGGCGCCACACGAGAGCCAGGATCACGCAAACTGGCCAGGTCTGCTTGGAGCTTGGCATTCTCCTTTTGGAGTTTGCCTCCGCTGCCGCCATGATGCGAGGCGGAAGCCGCGGGTATGGCCTTGAGTTTGGACGATGTCTTTATCTTCAAGGCCACGCTCATGAAGGAACATGGATGGGTTTTAGTCAGTAAAAGTCTGACATTCCCTCCTGCTCCGCCTGGAGCGGGAGAAGTCATTTGATGATTTCCCATCCGAAAAAAAAAAAAAAAAAGCCACGCCCCTTATTGCGCCCTTCTTCCACCTCCTTTGCGAACCTGGCCTAACGCTCCACCTCGGAGCCGCCAGATGCACCCGCCTCGTCGCCAGACCCACGAGCAGTCATGCCCGGGTGGCGCCCCTCCTCGGTCTTGCCGACCTCACGGAGGCAGAGAGCCCTCTCCCCTTGGCCCGGATCCCACCACGCTTGTTGGTGGGGATCTTACGGGCCGAGGCCTCCTCCTCTTCGGATGACGGCCGGCTTCGCCAGCCAGCTTCAACCACGGCAGCGAGTGTTAGAACCACCTGCTTCTCAGCTCGCGGGACGTTATCGAAATTAAAATATATCAAATAACTTTATATGTTATGAGACGCACCCTGTTTGGTATACATAATGAAAATATTCTATTCTAACTTCGGAACTTCGGAACGATTCCTAAAATCCTTGACTAATGCGAAGCAGCAACATTATCCCCGAGTGTCATACACATATTAAACTTTCCTATGTGTTAATTTACGTATATAACGGGAACGAAGCCATGAACAAAAACTAGGTTGTACATTAACTTAAACACGCTTCCGAATATTTTCAAATTGGTAACAAAAATACCCAGGTAACTTCGATACCCACACAAACATCGAAACCGAAAACAAGAGCAGTGATACCTCATTTTTCCTCTCACAAGACACATCTCCCCAATAAAACGCAACTCCAACCTATTTATATTCAACTACCCACATATTGTTGCGGAAACACATCATAAATTCAATCGGTCGCAAGTGTTACGTCACCGATGGTTGATTTGCAGCGGCGACGTCATCGGTGTGACGATTTATGTCGTAATGTCGTGTACGAGTTGAGGGAGTGACTTAGAGTTTGTTTGTCTGCAAAAATTGGTTGTTGGGTGAAAAATAATGTATGGTAGGTAACTTTGAAAAATATGTTTACTAAGGGAAAAGAGATTTTTTTTTTTAAATTGTCATAGACAAGAACAAAATAAGTCAGTCATGGAGTCGTAGCAGGTTCTAAATTTGCTTATATCTCGAAAAGTCTTGCTTGCTGGCATCGCTCCCCGCGTAGGCCGAAGGCCAGCGGAGCGAGGACGACATTTGTGACAGAAGGTGGGTGTGTCACAATAGGACACATTTTTTTTCTTTAGCCTATAATACTGTCTCACTACTAGGCAAAGGCCTCCTCCATTGCCTTCCACTCTTAGACACAAACGTACCGTTATTGCAAAAAAAACCCTGCGTAGTTCATGGAGATGCTACGTGTAGAGCTACGACCAAGCAAGCCCGGTGCTACGACGTAGCAAGCACTACTACGGCGATCGCGTGGGCTCATATAAAAGCCTTCTTACGCAAGTTACGTGTCCTACGGCGTAGCGTCCTCAAACTTCGATAGCGTTTTGATATCTTTACGCTTTTGGATTGTGATTAAAGGATCTTTGTGAAACAAATTTAAGCCTATTTACTGATTTCTTTGTAAAAATCGAGACAGTATAACTATCATTGTCATTTCCGTATCTTTCCCATAACATCCTGCCCAAATGACACAAAAGATCATCATTCACCTCATTTATCAAAGGTCAAGAAACAACCTCAAAAACACAGAACCGGAATACGGAACTCTGAAACATGTTCCGATAAGTTAGCGGGGAATCCGTGAACGGAATCCGGGATTAGTTACGAACTGATTTCTGAAACAAAGTCTGTAGGTGAAGTTTCACTAAGATTATGACGTAATCGGTAAAGTTTGGTAAGTCAGTTCGCATATATTTCTAAAGAGGTCTATTCTGGAGGCTTAAGAATGAGTTTAGGTACGAAAACGTGGGTGACAAACAAGAGTGAATGAAAAATAGTATTGCGTAATAAAAATACTGGGTGTTAAAAAAAAAATCTGTCAAAAGTCCAAGTCCAAGAGTGAACGAAAAAGAGTATTGCGTAATAAAGTGACTGGATGTTTTAAAATATCTGTCAAAAGTCCAAGTCCAAGAGTGAATGAAAAAGAGTATTGCGTAATAAAGTGACTGGATGTTTTAAAAAAAAAACAAAGTCAAAAGTCCAAGTCAAACTGGTCCAAGACAAATTGTGGACGCAGACAGACAGATAATGTCCTAGAGTATCGGTCAGTGTCCGCAGTAAGCAATCTATAATCAAAGAAAAAAATCAGCAAAAACATACAACCGTGACTTGCTACGAACCGAGCTACGGCGTAGCATTTCGTAGCACAGCGTAGCACACATGCTAAGTTTGATTGACTAGAATTTATAAGTACCAACTTCTAAAAAAAAAGTCCTTTGAGTCTTCACTTCATACATCCTAACCAAAATAATTATGTAAGTAAATCAACTCAACCGACCATTCCCAGTGTGAAATGTCCCAACGATTTGAATGCCGTCCTGTATAATGCTGTGATCAGGACCATTACTCAAATAAAGCCTTCATCTTGGGCGGCTTTGATCCAAGTGAAATGGGTCCACTTTCCGTTAGGGGTACCATATGTTGTGCGATGGATTTCAGAGGTATTTCGTATGCAGGCCATGTGTCTTGGTTTAGTTCATGAATTTAATATTTGAGTTAAAAGACGTTTTTTTTAGTAAACCATACATATAATTTGCCGATTTCACTCAGTTTGTTTGACGATGATTTATATGACATACTTATTTAATGCCTCCTTGAATTTGTGACCGCTAGCATAACTGCAAACCGTGGTGTTCTGGGTTTGACACCCACAGTATTTAAAATTCATTTAGAAAAGATTACGCAATAGCAGCCCGGAATCAATTTGTTGAAAACAGTTCTTGTTGAATGGGGAGGGAAAGCAAGACTATAAAAAATATAGACGAATCGTTTGAGGCATAAATATTAAGAAATTGTCTTGTCTTGTTGTATTATTGAATTAGTGACATTGTTATTTTATTTTGTATTTTATATTTTTACTTTATTTAATTTGACATTTTAATCTAATTTTGATATGATTTATAATTATTGTGATTGTATTTTTAATGCTAAAATTTATCTGTTTAAAAAACTTTTGATATTTTGTATGCCTGTTGGCGGAACACAGCTCGGATCTAATTTATTTTATTATAACATCTGTATGTATCCTGTGTTCACGAAATAAATTAATTTGAATTTGAATTTGAAAATTTGACGAAAAAATGCGTGATAGCTTGGTTAATATGCATGATATAAATATATGTTTTAGCCTATAGCACCTACGAATAATGTAGCTCTCTGCCAGTGAGAGAATTTTTAGAATTGGATTATAAGTTCCGGAGATCACCCCTTACAAACTTACGAACAAATACCTCTTTACAATATTAGTATATAGATCTGATAATAATTCTAATATCTAAAACGATTCCCGCATTAAAAATTACTTTCCCTAGACCAAAACCCAGTAATCCTGTCATTAAAAATTCAACAAGACGTAATAGATGGCTTCCCTACAATCCCGTATACTCCAAACTGGTACATTTGCTTCGATTACATTGCGTAACTGCCCCTGATTCGGACGTGCTTGGAAATTTTATGTGTTATGCATGTGTTGTCGACAGTGTGTGATGTATGGTGTACCGATAAATGACTAGGATTGGCCCTTGTTTTGTTATTGGCTTGGATTGTTTAATTAGTAGATTAAGCCTGTAATCCTGGACAGGTTAAGCAGCAATGTACCTCAATGTGGCGGCCCGGAGCCTATATTTATGCTCATTGCAGTGGATGGCTATAGGTTTGCCAATTAACATATGGGACCTAAAAATGTTGGGTTTACTTTAGGTAGACATCTCTCTATCACACACAACAATAATAACTGAGAAATTGAGACGAATAAAATTGTAAAATCAGTAAATTATCAATGAAAATCATGAAAAGGATAATCAATACGGAAAATACGCTAGTTTGAAACCGGTTTTGCATGAGACGGCAACAATATTTTGAACATTTCTTGTGGGAATTAGTTTTCAAACTAGACAACAATTCAAAAATACTATTTCGCATACTTATCAGCAACAAAAGTGTAACGACGCTGTAAATCGATAGCTAGGTCATCCAGACATTGAATGTAATGTCTAATGCTTTTCAAACTTATATTTTATTGAAGTTTTCCTTTTGTTGGTGATGTCTAAATGTTGTTATTTGCTTTAACTAAATATGTACTTTCACACGTGGGTGTCTGGCAAAAAAACTCACAGCAATCGTATGCAATAATGACACAGAATTTTAACGTTCTGGTTACAGAAGTATTGAAGATCAAAGTGAAGGGTAAATTGTTGATTTAATCTTTTACTCTGGACGCTCCTAATGTGCACGTCTTTCTACATCGTTCTCACATGTATGTATAATCTCAACATGAATGATGTAACCAAGATTTTGTAACAATATTTTGATTTAAAAGAGTGTCCATGGAGGTTCTTGCCCGTTCTTCTCCATAGAGATCTACGCTAGAGAATGGGCAAATATAGTACTTTCTCAAGTTATTATGCCTTGTGACTGGGACTGTAGCTTTGTCTTTTTTTGTATTTTTTGACATTCAAAAGTGCCGTAATGGTCTAATTGAAATAAATGCTTTGAGTTTGAGTTTGAATAACACGTTAAAAAAAATAAGTTTAAAATGTTATTCCATGACTTCTGTACTATTATACAACGCATCCATCAGTACAATGTTTAGAGTGCGTTATATTGAGCGCTATCGTAAACCCTGATTAACACCAAAAACCTTAGCTAAGTACCTTGATTACAGGGCAAAACAAGTTTCTGTAGATTACACTCACCGATGCTGAAGGTACAGGCCACATCATTGTACTACAATCTGTCAAAACTCGTTAATAGATTTTCAACTTTATCGCAAAAGTATTAGGTTCACGGTTGATTCTGAAAATATGTCAGTTTCGGGTAGCTTGACGTGCTGGCGTCTGTACCATCTTCTACCATTTGAAAGTAGACGTCATATTAATGATGTATGCTTGTTAAATATCGCAAATGGTTCAATCGACTGTCCGGAACTTGTTTAGAAATTAACGATACGCACTTATCAGATGTGCCTGCGACGGCGACCTCTTCTACGAGTACATGTACGTCATGCAAACACTAATTATAGGCATAATGGATACTTTCCGAGAGCCAGTCACAGTTTTAACGTTTCTTAATTGTGAACCCGGAAATAAATAAAAATGACCAAATTTTATTTTATTTAAATCTCAGTAGTTTCGGTGATCAGGGGGGGGGGGCTGATCACCGAAACTACTGAGATTAAAATTAAAAAAAAATGCAAAATATAGTTCATTGCTTGTAGATTACTGTTGTGGACCGACCAACCTTATCATAATATTTTAGTATTGGCAGTATGTTTTTCTTATTTTTTTACCTTTTTTTTTTGATACTTATTTGTCAATATAAAAGATGGAGCTAGAACGATTGTATGATAGGTTAATAGGTTATGTAAAACGTTAAAAAGTAAAAGATAAAATATTATCATAAAAGTCTTCATTTTATTTGGTAATCTAGGATCTAGTGGCTTCCATTTTCCACAATTACAGAAAAACCTATTAGTAATTCTATCAATTGAAAATCAAGTGGTAAACCCAATATAAGACTTTGACATTGTACGGAACCCTCTCCACACGAGTTTAACTCGCAATTGGCCGGTTTTTTTTAATTATAGAATATAACCTTAGAGTTATGGGATGTCAAAAAAACACGTTGCTTATAGCAATCCATAGCCCACTCACATCCAACAATTGACTCCTGCTTATCCCCTAGGTTAGAGCACTCCACACCAAACAGGCCTGACAAAACATCGAAGATACATAGTGGCGATAATGACAGCAATTCGCTTGATGGCTCTGTTAATAGCCGAGCTACGTTCGCGACAGTTAACAGGCGATGGATTGCCAAAAACTTTGACCGAGTTTGTGCTTGTGACAAATGTCGGTAGCAACTTTGCAAGGGTGGTATGTATACCATATGTGATTTCTTGTTCTTCTCCGTTGTTTTGAGTGTAATCTCCTTGAGTGAATAAGTCATAGTTTGATTTAACACTTAACAAACCTTGCCGGCTGCGGCTAGCAGATGTGTACCTACAGGAGTCTACTTACCACACCATACCATACCATAACCTTTTGCTGTGAACGTATACATAGCACGGTGCGGTACGGTGTGTAATAAGCAGAATCCTGTGAAAATTAGAGATGTACAGTCCCGAGCACTAATGTGTAAAATTTTGTGATTAGGCTGACGATTGAAAATTAAATTATACGTGTCTCGGCGTTATTGATAATTCTACCCCCGAAGGGTTGAAAAGGGGATGAAGTTGTGTATGGAAAGTCCTTAATTATCGAAGTAAACATCACAAAATGTATTATATAGGCGTATGGTTGGAAGCTAACGCAACGGTGTTGTTAGAATTTCAATCCCTAAGGGGGAAAAAAAATTGTTTTTAAATTAAAATCACTAACATTATGAAAAATTACGTTTTCACGTAAAATTACCGTCCATAAACCGACTATACAGACAACCATTTTTTGCGAGAAATAATGATTGTAACATGGAGATAGGATCTTTTTCATAAAAATACGAGTTCCAAAATACTTTGTTCCGTAACAACATGAATTTTGAAACCGAACAATAACTATTTGTTGAAATAGCGGCAGCAAAAATACATCATCTGTGAAAATTTCAACTGTCTAGCTATCACAGTTCATGAGATACAGCCTAGTGACAAACAGACCGACAAGCCTCCACGTCTTAATAATAGAGTCCCGTTTTTACCCTTTGGGTACGGAACCCTAAACATGAACACTAAACCAAAACTACATTAATACGAGTACATACCAACAGTTTTATATTCGGGGTATTATCTCGAAAGTTGGCTCTTTGCCCACCACATAGGCCGTTTACATGGTTGCGACTTTAAATCCCAGACCGAAGTTATTGCATGCATAGTTTAGAGTTTGGATAATATAAGCCTGTAAAGTTTTGCTGCTAAACATAGTCAGATTTTTACGCATTCACCAGTTGTGGTATTCTACTCAAGGAGGAGCTCGTGGCTAAATAATAACAGCCGCTTGGGCCGGTCTTCAGGTTAAGCCACGCTTGCCTAGGTTGGTCCGTGGATGGGTGACCACCCATTACATACCGAATTTGCTCCGTGCGTTGGAAAACACGTTAAGGACGTTAAGGTATTGGTCTAAGCTGTCAATTGCAGATCTTTGACAGCCATTCAGGTTAGTCAGTGGCCCGAAATTCTGACAACCAGTCTTACAAGGTACCCCCAAGGTACCCCTTGGTAAGACTGGTTGTCAGAATTTCGGGCCACTAGTTAGTACTGGGCAATACGATACCTCGTATTGCCCAGTACTAACTGGGTTGTGGAGGTCAGACAGGCAGTCGCTCCATGTAAAATACTGGTATTCAGCTGCATCCGGTTAGACTGGAAGCCGACCACTGTGTGTTTCATTCTTGAAAAGACTATTTCGTACAAAGCCGCGCAAAAGCGCTATAATACAAAGGCAAACAAACGCTAAAGTTTAAAAATTGAAAGAACACCTGTTCTAAAAATAAAATTGATCTATCATTCAGAGAAATAAAACGCCCACGTTTCAAAAATCGGATTTAAGAACGAACCGCCTTTGGATTCCGTAAAAAATCTTAAGGCGTTTTATCTTCTCGAGGATTTTTACGAGTCTCGAAGGAGACCGTAACCTAATCTCGGCAAGCAGCCTTGTGGAGAAACTTGTAAATTAGTCAAACACCCACATAAGTCTTGCTCCAGACCCACTACCTAATATTCCGTGAATTGCGGTCAGTACTATAAATAGGACATTCAGACATTCTTTATGTTCACCTACATGTTTAATATTTTTTGGTGAGGGAGTAAGTTTTAATGGAGTGCCAATATGATTTTTACTAATATCGTGGTGTCAGTTGTGCAGTGTTTCATCAGCCGAGTGGATGGATGATCATGTGGAGACTATGGTGATTAGCCGCATTAGAAGTCTGAGATATTCTTTTAAGGAAAGATTCAAAACAATACAATACCAAAGAAAGGGCGTTTGGTTAGGTCGCATAAGATAGTCAGTGAGTCAGTCGGTTTTAACCATATTATCACAATTCAAAATTCAGTGTTAGAAGACATCTTCCATATAATTCTTAAATCACAAAATTACTCAATTACAGTTATCCGCATAGTCCTCATGGGGTTTGACCAAGATTATATCTGGATCAAAAGAGACTATGACGTCAGAGTTTATTTCGGCTGTTTCTTCTCAGAGTAGTCAGGTACGAAACACCGGCCTCATCTAGTTTAAAACGATGATATGTAAAAGTGTTAGTAAAAACTTATGTGCAAAATAGACATCTTTTATCATTTACGATGCTCTCAGGTCAGCCTTGTGAACCTAAATGACAAAAGATTAACGACATCACCCACATGAGTACTCCATTTATTCATCTTCCATGTTTAACCTCGACCTCGGATATAAGGACTGAATATATTTCAGATATTTTTTCACTTTAGTCTTACTTTATGATGACAGTAAAATGTTAGACTCGGGTGTGATGAATTTATTTTTTTACAAAATCGTAAAATGACTGTAAAATTGTTACATTTCAGCTTATACTTCGTTTCACGTTAACGTTAACGTAATCTAGGAGTAAAATGTAAATTTAGTTTTAGACAAACAAAGTAAATATCAAACGGCCTAACGTACCTACTGCTGGGACATAGGCATCCTCCAAACAAACAACAACAAACTGCTTTACAGTTTGGGCAGAAGTAACATTTTTATGTAATGCTATGTCACCACGAATAAACGTTTTCAATTTTTTTTTCTCTTTTAGAAGGAGTAGGCCATCATCCACCTCAATATTCTCATGTCCTTTTCCCTCGTGGGTTTTTATGTTTTTTTTTTCTCAATTTTAGAAGGAGTAGGCCATCATCCACCTTAATATTCTCATGTTCTTTTCCCTAGTGGGTTTTTTTTTTTTTTTTTTTTCTCTTTTAGAAGAAGTAGGCCATCATCCACCTCAATATTCTCATGTCCTTTTCCCTCGTAGGTTTTTTTTTATTTTTTCTCTTTAAGAAGGAGTAGGCCATCATCCACCTCAATATTCTCATGTTCTTTTCCCTCGTGGGTTTTTAGTTTTTATTTTTTTTCTCTTTTAGAAGAAGTAGGCCATCATCCACCTCAATATTCTCATGTCCTTTTCCCTCGTAGGTTTTTTTTTATTTTTTCTCTTTTAGAAGGAGTAGGCCATCATCCACCTCAATATTCTCATGTCTTTTTCCCTCGTGGGTTTTTTGTTTTTTTTTTTTCTCTTTTAGAAGAAGTAGGCCGTCATCTACCTCAATATTCTCATGTCCTTTTCTCTCGTAGGTTTTTTTTTATTTTTTCTCTTTTAAAAGGAGTAGGCCATCATCCACCTTAATATTATCATGTTCTTTTCCCTCGTGGGTTTTTTTTTTTTTTTTTCTCTTTTAGAAGAAGTAGGCCATCATCCACCTCAATATTCTCATGTCCTTTTCCCTCGTAGGTTTTTTTTTATTTTTTCTCTTTAAGAAGGAGTAGGCCATCATCCACCTCAATATTCTCATGTTCTTTTCCCTCGTGGGTTTTTTGTTTTTATTTTTTCTCTTTTAGAAGGAGTAGGCCATCATCCACCTCAATATTCTCATGTCTTTTTCCCTCGTGGGTTTTTTGTTTTTTTTTTCTCTTTTAGAAGAAGTAGGCCGTCATCTACCTCAATATTCTCATGTCCTTTTCTCTCGTAGGTTTTTTTTTTATTTTTTCTCTTTTAAAAGGAGTAGGCCATCATCCACCTTAATATTCTCATGTTCTTTTCCCTCGTGGGTTTTTTTTTTTTTTTTTTTCTCTTTTAGAAGAAGTAGGCCATCATCCACCTCAATATTCTCATGTCCTTTTCCCTCGTAGGTTTTTTTTTATTTTTTCTCTTTAAGAAGGAGTAGGCCATCATCCACCTCAATATTCTCATGTTCTTTTCCCTCGTGGGTTTTTTGTATTTTTTCTTTTTTTCTCTTTTAGAAGAAGTAGGCCATCATCCACCTCAATATTCTCATGTTCTTTTCCCTCGTGGGTTTTTTGTATTTTTTCTTTTTTTCTCTTTTAGAAGAAGTAGGCCATCATCCACCTCAATATTCTCATGTTCTTTTCCCTCGTGGGTTTTTTGTTTTTTTTTTTCTCTTTTAGAAGAAGTAGGCCATCATCCACCTCAATATTCTCATGTCCTTTTCCCTCGTAGGTTTTTTTTTTATTTTTTCTCTTTTAGAAGGAGTAGGCCATCATCCACCTCAATATTCTCATGTCCTTTTCCCTCGTGGGTTTTTATGTGTTTTTTTTTCTCTCTTAGAAGGAGTAGGTTATCATCCACCTCAATATTCTCTTTTTTTTATTTCGACTTATGGTGTAGACACCTAAATCATCATGTGCTAGCCTTTTCCCAACTAAGTTGAGATTACCTTCCAGTCTAACCGGTTACAGCTGAATACTAATGTTTTACATGGATCGACTGCCTATCTGGCTTCCACAACCCAGTTAGTACTGAAAGAAAGAAAACGTGTTTATTTGGCTTTAGCCGCAAGTGCACACAACAAAATAAGAATACAATAAAAAAATAAGAAACTTAAAACTACATAATAAAAAATAAAAACTTAAAACTAAACAGAAAAAAATAAGAGAAATATTATTGTGAAATAATATAGTGTCTCACGGCTGCGCCAAATAGGTCCAGTTCAGCTGGGTAATACGATACCGCTTGGTACGAGTAACGCTCTTACGCTGGTTGTCAAACTTTCGGGCCACTGTGACTACTTAACGACTGTCAAGGATCTATAATTGATAGCTGGGACCAAGGGCTTAACGTGCGTTCAGAGGCACGGACGAAACTTGGTATGTAATTTGTGGTCACCCATCCACGGAGCAACCTGGGCAAACGCGGCTTAACCTGAAGATCGACCCGACCGGTTATTATTGTTTAGCCACCAGCTGTGGTTTTTTTACCAGATATGGTTGTTTAAAATACAGTTAGTTTTAACTTCAAGAAAGCAGTTACGACGAGAGTAAAAGATCACCTCAACAAGGATGATTGATTCAAAGGACCAATCTACTTAACTGAGAAGTTTACTCTGTCTGTCACCTTTCCACGCCATAACAGCTGAACAGATTTCGATATAATTTCGCGCACGGGTAGACCATGCCCATGATCCCGGTATTACGTTCTGAACTAGACGCGGGTAAAACTGCGGAGCAAGGTTAGTTAGCCCATACTTTTGTCGAAACTGGAACGCATGGGAATTCGTGGCCCTGCTCTTGACGTTTTTTCAAGTTATTTGGAGAATCGTTTCCAACATGTTCAATTGGATGAGGTAATAAGCGATAAAGCTAGAATAGAATACGGCGTCCCACAAGGCAACATTCTGGGTCCAACCTTGTTCCTCATCTACATTGTGTGATTGATTGATCTGTGTTCACTTCCACTAACTAACTGCTTCTTATTTACATATGCTGATGATACAGCCCTACTTGTTCATGGGAATGATTGGAGTGAAACAGAAAAATATGCTCAGATGGTGTTGGACATTGTCATGAACTGGTTTGGCAATAATTTGTTGACTCTGAATGCAGAAAAATCGAAGCTTGTTTGTTTTTCTTTAAGTAATAAGACTCAGCCAAACACAACGCCGATTGTTAAAGTACACAGTTGTTCTCAAGACTCCTGCTGTACCTGTCCTACTCTGGCAACCACACCTTGTATAAAATACTTGGGCGTGCAAATTGACAAACACCTGAACTGGTATAGTCATATTGATAATCTAGTTAACCGAACGCGTAAACTAATTTCCATCTTTAAGAAACTCCGTTGTTCGGCTGACTCTGAAACACTTATGATGGTCTATTACTCACTCTGTCAGTCTCTTCTCCTATATTGTTTGCCGGCTTGGGGTGGCGCTTGCAAAACATACTTTCTGAATTTAGAGAGAGCCCAGAGAGCAGTTCTCAAAGTTATGTTCGGCAAGCCCTATAGATACCCTACTTTGGAACTTTTTAGGGAATGCAGGGTTCTGACAGTGAGAGGCTTATATGTACTACAATGTGTATTAAGGAAACATCGTCTGCCGTTCATAGCAAGTACTAAACGCCGCGCAGACATTGCCCTTCCTCCAGTTAGACACAAAACAACTTTCGCACAACACCAATTCACCTACCTCAGCTATATTCTATATAATAAAATCAATAAATCTCTCCATATCCACAGTTTAAATTATCACCAATGCAAAAGCACAGTTAAAGAATGGCTAATTGAGAAATCATATGACGAGACCGAAAAACTTCTCCTCCCACATGCATAAGACAGATCTCCGCTCCACTTTCACACTTACTCACACATCCACCATTACTACATCTACTAGGACACATTCACACAATACACGAACTGCACTTTCGCATTACTTACACATACACAACATACCTACTACACCTACCACAACCAACTCACTCTAACTCAAACACTCACAAACATTTTATTACGAATTATTTTTTATTTTTTACTTTACTTTTCTTTTTCTAAACACAAAAATAATAATTAAATTTATATTAACCATGTTACTGGTGAAAACAGTTTTACTGACATTTTTGAGATTCCATCTTATGGAATCACTGGTCCCCAAGTCACAGGCTATAAACCTAGTTTGGGTGCCAGGAGATAATACTTAATGCACTTTATGTTGTACCATATTACTGTACTTGTAACCTTTGTAAACACTTTACTGGAAATAAACATTATTATTATTATTATAGTTACGGAATAAATGACGGGCCCTTTGGAAAATTTTGGTTACTCAAGATAAAAAGAGTCATAACAACTAAACAGTAAAAACCACATTCGATTGATATCTTCTTTCCTTTTCTTCTTTATCGTGTGGTTAGTGCCTGGTTAAGCACTAACCACACCTCTCTGACACCAGGTTTGGTGTCAGAGTTTTTATGCCGCCCGTGGGCCTCTGACTTGGCTTTACATGACGTTGAGATATCTCTTAGGCATGCTTGTGTGATGTTTTCCTTTACCGAAGCAATTGATAATTATACAATTGACACATGCAATTTGAAATCTTGCCGATTAGCGAATTATACCACGTTCGTATACGTTATACGAACGCGGTGATTAGCTTTAACATTTAAACACTAGTGGGACAAAATCATCCAGCACAATTCCCCAAGAAACTTTAAACCCAAAACTCATGCCAACACTATGTCATTTACTACAATGAGCAAAAGAATATTGGTAGCACGTATGTGATCTGAAAACTACGGTGTTATACGCAGGCATAGCCAATTGAGCCGATTCAGTTTTATGCCTCCCAGGCGATATAGGCAAAACCTCGCATACACATACTTTGGAAGCACTTGTGGACATTCCCGAATGGAAACGTAACTGGGATTTAAGTACGCTGTAATCGTAGTTCTTGTTAGTGGAGCGAGGATTTGAAACTGCGATTGTTAGATATAAATAGTTTTGTTTCTACAAATGTTGGCAGTAATCATAATTTTAGAATGAAATGTGAGAGCGTTTTCAATAAATGGTCCACAGTTCGGGTCGATCCTTAGGTTAAGCCGCGCTTGCCTAGGTTGTTCTGTGAATGGGTGACCACTTATCGCCGTTGGCCATCATTCCTAGATCTTTGACAGTCGTTATATGAAGGCTCGAAAGTTTTAAAACCAGTCTTACCAAAGGGTATTGTATTACCCAGTACTAACTGTTATCTGGTTGCAATTGACAGCCGGGGCCAATGGCTTAACGTGCTTTCCGATGCACGGAAGAAACTAGGTATTTAATGGATGGTCACCCATCCACAGACTAACCGTGGCAAGCGCCTCAGGAAGCGGTGTAAGATAGTAGCTCCTCTCGCAAAACACTCCTTCAAAGAAACACAAAAACATTCTCTCTTCGTCTAAAAACGATGGTCCTCCGACTCAACTCTGTCGCCGGTACCGGCCACTATGTTAAAGGACCTCAATAAATATTTATGTAAGAACATTCACGACGTCGCCTTAATATATATCTATGTCTATATTTTATTTTGCATACAACTCAGTTTTATCAATCCTGTCTTTTGAGATTGTGAGAGGTTATGTATGTTTTTATTTTCCTTTGCGAGCATATTCAACTAGCATATTTATCCAGATTCTAAAAGTCGTCTTTACAATTCACGCTATACATGGTGTAAACAGAACCCTTCACGAAGCCGTCAACCAAGCATTCTGTACATCAAACTAAGTATCTTTACGCAATAATTATTGCTGGGAAACGACTTCTTTTTGGTGTGAAAAACAACAGTAACGGTAGCACTCAAAGCAACGTACTTAAAAATTCTGCTGATAGATCTGAAGCGGCACTACAAAAAAGTACTACAGCGCCATCTATAACACAAATTAAGAACTAACATCAAAATCCTAAGTCTCTTGTAAAGGAGTGAGAGGTGGATTGAACACTGGCATTCTCTATCAATCACTCAGTTATTTTCTTTCCTAAACACTTAAAACCACCAATAAATATTTTTAAACCTCCCAAGTCCAACTAACCAATTCCACTTTCATCTCAACGAATACTTCGCATCAGACCAAATTACTAGAACACGAAGACAATTGGTAGTATTAGAACGAGCGCTACTACAGTCCTTGTTACGTTGGCTACCTTCCAATTTGCTTCGTAAATTACCCCCTTGCTCGCAATACTGACTTACTTCGCTGGACATTAATTTGGTAGTGACTCACGTATTGTCTTTTAAGTTTTGAAGATTTTGTTGGATCATAATTGTAATTGGGTACACAGCAAAGTTCAGTATACAGGTGAGGCTTTATTATTACCTTAAACACATAAGGAACAGATTTAAGTATTGTTATTATACGATATATTCACATTTTATGCGATTTTTCGATTCGAATTACTTTTAAACGAATAAGTTACATTTTATTTTTGTAATCACCTTTTAATCTTCTTCCTTTATATTACCTCTTTATTGATACCCCACTCGATGGGTTTGGAAATAAAAACAACGAACCATTTCAATTTGTATGTAGCCAGTGACACTTGCACCATCAAGACGAATTTAACAACGAATAATCATCCGTTTAGGAGTTACGCGGTCACAATGGAACGGACATACATACATAGAACATGCGCGCAAAAAACATTATGCCATCTTCTAGGTCATTGGGTAAAAAAATCTACGTAAGTCCTTTTTTTTGGCGGAAATCATCAAATGACTCCTCCAGCTCTGGGCGGAGCAGGATCGAGTGTCAGACTTTTACTGACTAAAACCCATCCATGTTCCTTCATCGCCCTTTGTGTTCCGGGGCCACGGTATCGCTATTTCGAACAGTCCCGCAACCCTGGCAGGAAGCGCTTGAAAATAAACGAAACAGACGCAAAACAATACAATCTCACCAAAACATGACACCAAATGCCAAATATCATATTCAGTGCAATCCAATTTTGCTGCCACAAAACTCCAGTACAGTAACATTTCCGTGTCCATTTTCCGGATAGTAGCCAGTAAAAAGAATCCAATCCACGTATAGTGTGGTCTTACTGTTCGCCGGCCGTTGTCCGAACCGTCTTAGTTTTTTATCTATCAAACGGCTTGGCACAAGTCGTGGCTGGATGTCGTGCCTATAATACTGTGTTCTTGCTGTTTTAGATGTATTGTTTTTATATTAGAAATCTGGAACGTTCGAGTGGATATTATGGTGTTTATTTTGATATTTGCGCGCATTTTTTTTTTAACTTTAATAAACTGACTTTATCAGCATCAAGCACCTATATAAGCAGAAATAGAAAGTAACCTCTGACCTAGAGTCACAGATCATCTGCCTGCCTTTTTCCAACTATGTCGGGGTCGTCTTCCAGTCTAACCAGATGCAGCTGTTGCAACTGAATACTTGAAGAATCACACACAATCCAGTTGGTATTAGGTTATCCGATACCCCTTGGTAAGACTGGTTGACCAAAACATAAAATGTTGGTCCTTTTCTCCACAGAAAGATCACATCAGAAACAAAGGCAATTTCTTAAACAATTTAAATAGCTCCCCACTTCATTAAAACCAGCTTTAATTTCCAACTATTTCATCTCGAAACTGTGAAACTTAACATTTGAAAATGATTAAGAAGCTGCAAGACTCCAAAACAAAGTTTTAGTGGTTTTCATTGAGAAACGAGAACTTAATTCAGATGCCGAAAGTTACAAGTTACATTTATATTTCTTTCTTGAAGTGTAATTCAGATTGGAATTGATTTTGAGGTACGTTCTGTATTCAAAAAAACCTCTGTTTTTTTTTTTAATTTCGTTTTATTTAAATTTAACTTTTGTTCTAAGAACAACAACAAAACAGCAACAGTCATGTGCCAGGAGTGCCTATCAAGAAAATGAATACTAAAAGACGAAGTTAAATTAATTTCGGCACTGATTATTGCGGAGTCTGAACGACTGGATGGGTACGTGCGTACATTTTTTAGGGTTAAGTTGACCGTCCACTGTTATAGAAGGTGTAAACGGACCTTTTACGAAACCGTTTTTCTTTCGAATGGGAAATCATCAAAAGACGGGGTCCTGCTCTGGGCAGAGAGGAAGGAAATGGTGTTGATTCTGATGTGCACAAACTAAACTTAATTTAGGCTATTGCTATCTTTTACTAAAAGGCAGTGCGAGAAAAGGACGGCTATAGCTATGAACTAAGTTAGAGATGTCAAACTAGTTTATGCCTTGCGCTTCACCGTGTTTTTAGTCGACATATTTTTACGTGCACCCTTCATTTGTATGGAAATATTAGTTCCAATTAAATGTGACAGCTCTAAATTACGTCCGTCTCTTTCTCGTTTTATTAGAGAGAAAAAGATAACAATAGTCTAAATTAAGTTTAGTTTGTGCACAACAGAATCGACACCAGTGTCTAACTTTAATGACTAAAACCCATCCATGTTCCTTCTTGCCCCAGCCCTTTGTGTTCCAAGGCCGCGGTATCTTTTTCGAACAGTCCCGCAGCCCTGGCAGGCACCTTACTTCCTTTTTTGCTGACATCTCTTTGAGGCGCACGTGGAACACGAACGCGCCATCGACACGGCCTGTCGTCATAAGACGGATGGACGGCGAGCCAGCCCATTGCTCACCGTCCACAGGCTCGCGCCCCCCGACGCCCGGCGGCGTCCCGCGGCGGCTGGGACTTAAGGTTCTCTCCCTCTCACGTTCCACCACCTCCTTCGTTAGCATTACTGCTTCGCAGAAGGAGGTGACGGCGTCCCATTCCGTCTCGCGCTTCTTGCTCGTTTCTCGCTTTCGACCATGGATTGAACCAGGGCCGGACGCGAGAGTTCGCCGCCGCCGATTCACGAAACCGTCAACCAAATATTCTGCACAGAAACAACTATTTTTGGGGTGAAAAGTCACGTTTTACTGTAGGACTCAATGTAACGCACTCAAAACAATGTTTTTGTTGATGGGTGGTGTTATGTCTCCCTTTAACTCTTGGGTGGTTTAATGAAACACAGTTATATTTCTATTAGAGCTTGTGCGACATGTTCGCTCGCCTCGACCGCTGTCAACGTAATGCCGAGCGGGCATATATTTATTTAATTATTTTACAGTACGTCACAGGTGGAATAGTACGAGGGTCGTATGGAGGTATTTAAAGTAAAGTTATAAACTAACTAACTAACTAACTTTACACATTAAAAACTAAATTAAAACGTGTTTAAAAAAACAGTGTTTTTTTCATACATAGCGAAAATAAGTACACGGGCGAAGCCGTGAGTCGCTGTGGAGCGATACCTTTATCCCGTAAGTTCACGCACCAAATCTAAGTTCTCCTCAACACGAAATCAGAGGCCATAGCACGAGCGCGCGGTTTATACGTAAGAATAAGAATAATTTATTTAAAATCAAGTGGTCCAAAAGTGTACATTTAGGTGCAGTAGTATTATTATTCAATCAATGGTATAATTACTGTATAAAAGTCATAACTAAAATACATTTAACAGTTGCAAGTAACGATAATGTAACGTAAATATGTCGATTTTAAAATTAAAACTACTCGTTTCACATTAATCTAATATCTTATTTCTTACTAATCTTACTGCTTACTAATATTATAAATGCATAAGTTCGTGAGTATACTACTGGACAGATTTGAATGAAATGTGGCGAACAGATAGTTTATAACATGGATTAAGGGGCTCCCCCATGCACACTATCGCCACTTTAGTAAAAAAATCAGAACTCGTTAAATATGCAATTAATATAAAATCTGATTGACAAAATCAATGCTTTAGAGTTCTAGATTATTGACGTCTATTTAATTCATTAAAATATACTTCACTGTAGTTACAGTTAGAATAATTGCTAAAAACGGCCGTTTTTCTCCATTTTGTATCTGTAACGACAGCGAGGTATGTTTCAATGAGTTAAGCAGACGTAAATAATTTAGAAGACCAAAAGATTGATTTTGTCAATCAGATTTTATATTAATTGTGCATTTAACGAGTTCTGATTTTTTTACAAAATTGGCGCTAGTGTGCATGGGGGAGCCCCTTAATACATAGAATACTTTTTATCCCGTTAGCACGATCCCGTGGGACAATACCGTACTCCACGCGGGCATAAGCTAAAATTTTCTTAATTTTAAGAATCTATTCATAGATTTAAACATTTGATATGAACATAAATGGCAATTTACAAAAAAATACGAAAATAAATCTATCTGTAGTACCTGTTAGCAAATTCATTTATTTTGGAAAATTAGTGTGAATTAATTTTTAAACAAAGTTTAAACATCTTGGGTACAAAAAATGTGTGCATGCATGAGTGAGTAATAATTTAAAAATAATGTCGGTTTTATGGTACAATTCATAATTGTTTCTGTTAATGTAGACAAGTAGAAAAAATTATTGAAGCAAAAAAAAATTATGCATAATGCAATAATTATTCTAATATGCAATATTTTTTTTTTGGATAGATTTTTTTTTTCGTTTTTTTTTCTGAATGGCCATAGGTTCTTCTTTGGGCCATTTCAAGGTTATCCATTCGTTGCCGGACACCCTGTATATGGATGATACCAACTGCTTGTTGCAAAAAAATTAACTAAAATGTTAGGTTCGAGGATAAATGTATTTACGATTAAAAACGTTTACACCGCATCCTTGTAATAGGGGCTAGATCATTGTTAAGATCCCCATTTTATTCTGAAACCAGTCGAGGTATATCTTAATCTTTACTGACTTTTAAAACTCTTCTCCTACCCAGACTTTTCGTTTAGCGATACAAAAAGGTCATAAAAATTCAAACGGTTATATCGTCTAGGTATTTTTTTAAACGCCTCATCGGGTTTTACTGTGCTCTTATTTGAATTTCAACTGAAAAAATGGCAGTAAAATAAAAATATACGATTTACCCGAAAAGATACGAGGTAGGTAATAGGTATGTATATATTTACAATTTATGGAGTTGTAGCACAAGCAGCAAAGCAGATTAGGTTGTCGGATTGGAGTATTTGAGTTCGAAACCCACTCACTGCAATATTTGAGCGAATATTACAACTCCCGGGCCCCCGACTTATGGTAGCAGTAAAAACAGTAAGCTTTCAGTCGTAAGAGTTTGACATAACCCTCCTTTCTCGTCAGATAGAGGGTAGAGGAGGAGTATCCATGAGAATATTCACAAACCAAAGCAGATAAAGTGTAAAGTCGGATTATCAGAATTTATTCCGTTAGACATAAATCATCATGTGAAGAAGCTGGGTTTCGTGCAATGAAAACACAACAACAACAACAACAGCCCATAACGTCCACTGCTGGACATAAGCCTCTCCCATGATGGGAGGAATTCGCCGTAATCTCCACGCTTGGCAGGCGGATTGGAGATCGCAGTGATGAAAGACTAACAGAAAACGCTGCTGCCCATTCTCTGGTCTACGGAGGCGCAAGGTGTTCTGCCTCAGACATTAGTCGCCTTATATTACACCCGTGAGTGTAATGGGTTGGTTCTATTCTACTCTGCCGGATACCAGACGGCTGACTGCCGTGAAACCCACTGAATGACTGCCGTGAATGAAAACACTGGGTGCGATATAGTATAGGTTCCGTTAATATAAAGAACGACCTTCACTGAGCTGTTTAATGGATGAAAAGTATTTTATATCACAAATACAGGGTGTAAAGGCTGTCAACCAAGCATTCTGTACATCATAGTTTGATGTACAGAATGCTTGGTTGACAGCTTCGTAACTGTAACTTAGGAACTTTACGCAAAAATTATTGCTGGGAAACTACTTTTTGTTTTGGGGTGAAAAATCATTGCTTGTGGTAGAACTCAATGTAACGCACTCAAAACATTGTGCTGATGGATGGATTGAGTAGTACGGGGGTCGTGGAGTTGTTTAAAGTAAAAATCTTACATTAAAAACTTCTATTTAAAAAAAAACTTGTCAAAAAGTTGGAACTTTTACCCCCAAAATCTCCGTAACTAGAAGGTTCCCAGCTGGTGTAGATCAAAAAAAAAGATCGCAATGACGAGGAGAACAAGTACCTTTCGGCTTCGTTAAGAGGTTTTTTACACCCTTTATATAGCAAATGGGTTGACTAAAAAATTTCAGTCCAGAATATGATTAATTAGCAATTTATATTATATATATTTTTAACATTTCACTGGTTTATGAATATGCAAATAAATAAATAATAAATATCGCTGGACATTGATGCTGCTGGATGTTTATATCTATATACAGATAATAAAATAGTAAAAAAACTGTGTCTGTACATTGAATAAATTAAAAAAGAAATAATTGAGGGGGGTTTAGAAACAGTAACAGAGCACGAATCCAAAAAAAAAATCTGTCTGTTTGTCTGTGTGTCTGTTTGTTTGTACACGCTAATCTTCGAAACTACTGGACGGATTTGAATGTTTTTTTTTTGTTGTATAGGTATTAAGTCTGGGCAACATATAACCTATATTTTATCTTGGAAACTTGAACACCTGATGCAGCACCGCAACAGAGCAGCTAAACTATAAGAGATACAAAAATGATACCATAGGAAAACATGTTCCACGTGATGAGCATTTTATGCTGAGAGAATAAATTTGAAGATCTGGAACATCTGATTTGGAACTCCAAGAGCCCAGCTACACTATAACATATACGAGTATAGGAATGACGTTTTAGCAAAAGTTGTTCAATCTGATGAGCACTCTCTGTTGACTTATAAAATTCGAAGACGTGGAACACCTGTTGTGGAACTCCAAGAGCCCAGCTACACCATAACACATATAGGAATTACGTCTTAGCAAAAGTTGTTCAGTCTGATGGGCATTTCCTGTTGATTTATAAAAATCGAAGATCAGAAACATCTGATGTGGAAATCAAAGCTGTCACTAATTTCAATGCATAATTATAAAATAACATAAGCTGGGAGTACCTCCACGCGGTGAAGGCGGTAACAGTTTTGGACTGATTTTTAAAATGGCTCTAATTTCACCGCAATTAGGCACATAATGACACCTATAATCAAACTGTGACTTTTTCATTACTATTATTAACAAGTGAGTTATAGGGTTTTTTTTTTGGTTGAGGTGCTTGTTGCTTTGTTCCTACAAAAGTTTCTATATAAAAAAAATCGTGTTCAATAGTACAAATAAATTAATGTACCTATTGCTTGCTCATTTCACTGAAATGTAACTTTTATTTTCTCTGTAAAAAAGAAAACTTTGAATTCCCCATTTTGTACGTGGATTCGCTATCCGCGAAAAGCCAAAAAAACAAACCTCATTATTTTAGTCTATGGCCGATCGCCATTGTAAGATGCGCGCGCATAGAACAACTGATTAAATTTTCCCGCCATTGCAAAAAACTTTTCATTACTCGTTTTCACTGTTGAAATTATAGTTATTTAAGAATAAAAAATGTCTACAAGTACTAGTTATGAAGAAAATGATTTTTATTGTACACCGCCAGATATAAGATGTGAAACGTTATGGAAAGTTTACTACCTGAAAACTCCAAGGACAAAAATATCTATTTTCTACTAGGTAAATAAAATGATTTTTTAGTATTATATTCTTCACAAGTGTGTTGAAAAACGTCGTATGACACACGTGTGTATTGATGATTACCGTCCTCGGCTCTCTTAAGACCCTCGCCTGACGGTTTGGGTCTCAATCGCGCCTCAGCGGTAATCACCAACGTTACACACTTGTACCATAATGTACTATTTCCATTTATCTTCGTGACACGGTAGCCCACCCGGTAACGCAGGGGAGCAATTACTTAGATTTTAATTGATAAGGTATCTTCACAATAAAACTATAACCATGCCTAGACAGAGGCCAAATCTTTCCCAATGTTCCAAAGGAGCTAAAAGATTGAGGATCATAAGATCCCAAGAATCTACCGAAGAGCGTCAGGAGAGACTTGATGCTGTTCGAGAACATCAGGCTGCAACTCGCTCCGTGGAAAACTCTCCGGATCGCGAAGCACGCCTGCGTTCTCAGCGTGTTTACGCATCTACATCCAGGTCGCTAGAGACCAGTGAAGAATATGATGCGCGACTGACCGCTGATCGTGAACGTCACGCATTGTCTCGCGAGTCGGAGACGTTCACGGATAGAGAATTGCGCTTGAGTTCCAAGCGTATCTGCGCATCGACTTCTAGATCTCAAGAGACAAGTGCGGAACGTGATGCGCGACTGACCGCTGATCGTGAACGTCACGCATTGTCTCGCGAGTCGGAGACGTTCACGGATAACGTTTCAGTTTCATTTTAATTAATATATTCTATATTCTATTATTTTTAATTATTATTAAACTACCAAATTACTTGAAGCACAATTTAACACAATAACACGGGGCACACTGAATCGAATACAGTTCCGGGACGTCTCAACTCCACTACGATCAGACACTCAATGTCATCCTCGCCACGAGATGTAAACATCACGACTCTATAGAAGCTCAATGTGGTGTGGGTAGACTGGTAAGTAGTCTAGTCTACTGATTATGTGATGAAAAAACTTCCCAAGACGCTTTACGCCATTTCTCGTTTTCATCTCCTAGATTCTAAATTCAACGAACATCGGTGGCTTGCACTTCAAATAATATCTGAAAAATAAAAAACAACAAAAACCTTCCACCCACAACACTTTTTCATCAATAATAATAGGTCCATCCACTTGAACGGAACAGCCCTATTTGGAGCATATTGATCTGTATATCTGTGTTATTGTTATAGCCCTTAATATCGTACTCGTTACCTGCTCTGAGTTCACCTGTTTCGAGAAAGTTTTGCCGAGTATTGGCGGTGTTTCAACCTCATCGACAATTTTCTTGATGTTCTCTTTACACGATGTTATGGTTTTCCATCAGTAAGTCTTTGCATTTCAACTAATAATAAAAATTCCGATTTATCTAGATCTGGCTCGCGAGGTTGTCGACATGTGGGACGTGAGTACAGCAGTCATTGTGCCGATAGTCGTGTCGGCCACAATGGCTTAATAGCCAAGAGCCTCGACCAACACCTTAGGAGGCTCTCGCTTGGCAGCTGGATCAAGGGCTTGATCCAGAAAGCAGTACTTCTGGTGGACACGGTGCTTATCGTTAGGAGGTTCCTCTCTCAAGAGCCCTGACCACCGGCAGCTCGGACTCTGTTCCCAGCGCTGGTGGGCTACTATTTTTTATATTTTTAAATGTTTTTTTTATAGTGTTTTATACAAGGTGTAAACAAACTCATCACGAAGCCGTCAACCAAGCATTCTGTACACCAAACTAAGTAACTTTACGCAAAATTTGTTGCTGGGAAACGACTTCTTTTTTTGGGTGAAAAATCATGATTTGTGGTAGAACTCAATACTGTGCAAGTGCTGATGGAAGGATTGAATAGTATGGGGGTCGTGGAGGTGTTTAAAGATTTAAAAAAAGATAAAAATCGTGTTTAAAAACTTGTGTTTAATAAAAAACTTGTCAAAAAGTTGGAACTTTGACCCCCAATATCTCCGTAACTAGAAGGTTCCCAGGTATGGTATAGCATATGATGAAAGATGAAAATTATCGCAATGACGGGGAGAACAAGTGCCTTTCGGCTTCGTTAAGAGGTTTTTTACACCCTTTATAGAAATATTTAAAAATGTTAAAAATATGTAAGATAATGTATGAAGGTAAAATAATAATAATACCAGCCTATTGCTGTCCCACTGCTGGGCAAACGTGTCTTCTCATACAGAGAAGGCACGAGCATTGATCACCACGCATGCTCAAGACGGGTTGGTCATTTTAGACTTATTAATTATAAGTCCAGGTTTCCTGACGATGTTTTCCTTCACCGATGTCCATGATAAACTTAGAAAGTACTTATGAATTAAAAAAATCACATTGGTACTTGCCCGGATTTGAACCCACAACCGGAGGCCAGGCCTTAACCCCTTGGCCATCATTAGCTTTTTTTATTAATTGCAAGTTCCGTTTTCTGTGTAGCTTATTCTTTTAATTTGCTCTTAGACTTTTGCTTATTCGACTCTTTTCTTGGCGACTTTTATGGGTTGATCGATCAAAGTTAAGCAACATTGCACCAATTGCGCCAACCAAGGCTATGGTTTGACCCAGTGCCAAGCTAAAAAATACTCTGGCAACTGTCAGAATAACTCTAGATTAAATATAACTTCTAGATGGAAATTAACACCAGGAACTCATACTCTGCAGTAGCGCTGCAGCCCAACAAACCGGTCAGGTTGCTATTTATAATTAAACAAACAGACCCATCCTGACACAAAAGTACCAGGAGCCCATATGTTCAAGCAAACATCTCCACAACAAACATCAAAAAAACAAACACAGAAACCAAACATTAGTACGGCAATACAGGCCAGAAACGTTACACTTAATAATATCGAGCATTACGGCTCCGTATTCGTAAAATTTTATTGTTCACGCACTTCCCGTAACAGCGAATGATATTCTGTGTGCGATGCGATGTCGTTTGTGTTACTATAAATATTCGGAGAGCGTCAAATGATGGTGGATTTTTATGAGGATGAGGTGATTTGCGCGTTGATTTTTTATTGGTGACTGGAACTGTGCTTCGCGACCTTCGTTCGCGTGGAAGTATTAGTATAAAACTGGCGGCGTATGAAGGGTTCCGTACCATCATAGTAGAGAGCCCCCTTTTATTTTTAATTTTATTATTATGCGGCAACAGAAATACATCATCTGTGAAAATTTTAACTGTCTAGCTATCACGGTTCATGAGATACAGCCTGGTGACAGACAGACAGACGGACAGTGGAGTCTTAGTAATAGGGTGTCGTTTTACCCTTTGTGGGTACGGAACCCTAAAAACATGATTTACTTGAATCGGATTTTGTTAACAATTTCCAAGGTTTTTTTTTTGCACGGAACCCTTATCTTTTTTCTAAAATAAAAGTAGCTTCAGTACTTCTTATACGTTTCGAAGATTAGCCAGAGCAAACAGACAGACAGCCAAAAAATAAAAAAAGGTTTTTTGTTTTTTGTTAAAAGTATACATCGTTAAAACCTCGAAAAACTCCATTAACAAACTTATGCTCACTACAAGCCTAAAGACACAAAAAAGTCTGCCATTTAGTAAATGAATCGCACTACGCGAAACGAAATGAACTAAATTATATATGAAAAGAAAATTAGGCTCTCCGCACACTCCAGATTAGTCGTAAAAAACGTTGTAAAGAATTCAGTCGTCGTCAATTGCGTTTATATATCCGTTTTATATGCTAATTTTGTATTTAGGTGCTTCGAATTATTCAGCATTTAATCATTTCAATAATTTCGTTCCCCAGAACGCAGACACATGAGTTGACTTGGCAAAAATTACGTTCTATCACGTCAATTTAAGGTTTTTTTTGAAACACCACCCTGCGTTCCATAACTCAGATTGCAGATGTCGGAGAAAAACTGCTAAAGTGGGAGTGGGCTGGCCACGTAGCGTTCATGCACCCGGAGGTGGGCAAAGATCGTCACTCACTGCACGCCTGACGGAGGAAATCGCCGAGGTAGACCGCGGTGAAGGTGGTGTGACGATCTGATCTTGTTTGCGGGGTGGACATGGGTATCTATAGTTGCTGCCAGTTAAGATCGCAATAGCGGTCATTGCCCTTTCTCTAATATCTCTTCGTACGAACCAAAACAAATGAACCATGTATCATTTTTCATTAGAAAAAATGTTGAAGATCACGATTCAAAACTTGAACAGGCTTATTTTTGGATTTCAAAGTTAAGAACTTTAATTTAATATAGCTGGGTCAATGACCGCTATTGGGATCTTAACTGGCAGCAACTATAGCCATGTTCGACCCGCAAGCATAGATAGGTTTGGAAGGAGAAAGGGGAGACCTTTGCCCAGCAGTGGGAGTGGGAGTCCTGTGTCACAGGGTAAAAATTTAATTTAAGATTTTTTCGAAAGTGTTGTGATTCTAAATTCAATTTTTGTTCTCAGTTACATCGTCATCTGCCTGGTACTGTGTTGGTTGGTGACGGAACGGTCTGGTCTAGTCTAGTCTAGTCTGAATGATAGGAAAGTGTCAGGCAAGAAGAATATTTTCGTGCCTGACACTTTCCTAACGCGGTCATGCGCGTGTAATACGGTATAGTGGGCAGACTCCTTAAAAGTTTACCGAAGATCGTCTTTAACTTCGATGGCACGGTTGGCGCAGTGGCTAAGAAATTGGCATTGGAACAAATATTTGTATGGCTTACAGGTAGTTGATTTTGAAATTGAATGAAATTCCTAGTGCGCGGCAAGCTTTGTTTTAGGGGCCGTCCATTAATCACGAGAGGCTCGAAAGGGGGGGAGGGGGTTTGGCAAAAATCACGAAATATCACAAGGGGGAAAGGGGGTGTAGTAAGATATCACGTGTATTTATTTTTTCGTCAAACGCGATTTATATTTTTATGCCAGTCAAAAACAACCTGCAACCTTTTAGTCTAGACATTTTTATCATGGTCCTTAATTTCAGAATAAAATTATAAAGGTTTAAAGAAACTTTATTCTCAATAAAGACAATTAATGTTCAATACTAAAAACATACTTAAATACATTATACATTATACCTTTATTTAAAGACAATATTCTAAAAAAAATAAAATTCTTTGTTATCCCCGGTAATCTTAAACCTCACCATGTATTATAACCAAGGGGGAGGGGGGGTTAAAAAATGCTAAAAAACATCACGTGATTAAGGACGGCCGCAAAGAAAAAAAATCTTTTGTACACATTGCGTACACAAACCTATGTACAGACGCACACTAAGCTACCCATAACTGTCAAATTGTTTTCACTCAACTTCGAACCTAATCCTTTAGCGTTAAAGTTTAAAATCTATTAAAGGACAAATGGTAGTAGTTTGATTTGATGGCGTCTATACGTAGCCATACAATATGTAACCATGTGCACTAATTCGTAATTATAGGCAAGGACGACGACGTTAGCAGTTCACACACTAATACAGCTCGCGGTTAGCTGCGTGTCTATGATTAATTGGTAACTGGTAATCGATTGAATAAAATTAAAATCGATTACTTTATTTTTACTTAATTTTTTTTTTTTTTTAATAACAGATTATTTAATTGATTTTAATAATTGAAGGTAATTTATTTTTGTATTTTTTGTTTCTCTTTTTTTTTTTTTTTTAATACTAATTTTAATTTCACTGTATGGATCATGTTATCTGAATTAAATGTTTTTTTTTTTAATTGAACCTTGGTGTACTTACTTAAAGATATAATCAACCTATAATATACCTGCCTCGTCGGTCTAGTGGTTGCAAGTGCGACTGCTGAGCATGAGGTCCTGGGTTCGATTCCCAGGTCGGACAAACTGGTTTTTGGTTTTTCCATCAGGAATTTCTCTGTAGCAACCGCGGAGTCTGGATTTGTGCCCAGTTGATGGCAATAGGCTCGCCCCTATTACATGGGACTCAAACGTATCTGGCAAAATGTGGGTGTACTATTATATACAATGCAATGATGAAGGAATTACAAAGCAATGCAGCTGATTACCAGTATTCTACATGATGCGACTGCCTATCTGACCTCCAGAACCCAGTTAGAACTGGATAATAGAATACCACTTGTTAAAACTGTTTGTGAGACTTTCGGGCACAGACTACGTAACGACTGACAAAGATCTACAATTGACAGCCGGGACCAACGGCTTAACGTGCTTCCTGAGCCACGCTCGGCATGAAATGGGTGATCACCTATCCACGAACCAATCTAAGCCAGCGCGGCTTAACCTGAGAAGCGCCTGTAATTATTTAGCCTTGAGCTCCTCCATTGCGAAAACCTAAATACCTCGCAGGGCCGTTAACGCTGGGCCACCTCTAATCAAAGCAACCCTTAAATAACATGGGTCTAAGAACAGCTGAATTAACAGTTTTTCTTTCCAATTAATCGTGAGTGTACAGCAAGCCTAAGCAAAACAGCTTGCTTGCTAAAACTTGTGCTCTTGCGTCCCTGACGGCAGTAATTACAAATTAGTGCATACCGCTGCCCTGTGCCGTCAAAAGTGCAGGTAAGTGTGACGGTAGGTGGGTGTTATGTATGAAGGAAGCAAGAAAAAAAAGTGAACTTTACAATTATCGTTTTTTTTTTTTTTTTTCATCTCAGTTGTTTTCATTCAGGGTTGTTAAAAAAAAAAAAACGTAACGAGATCTTTTTAGTGATACTATCAATTAGGGTGTCATCATCAGCCTATTAACGTTCCCACTGCTGGGACACAGGCCTCCTCTCTTTGAGAGGGAATGGGCTATAATCCACCACGCGGGCCCAGTGCGGATTGGTAGATGTCACATGTCTTCGATTTTTTTGGTTCGAGGACATGCCGGTTTCCTCACGATGTTTTCCTTCACCGTTTTGAGAGGAGTGGTGATGAAGTTAATTACACAATGTAATGCGCCTGTCTGGGTTCGAACCCACGACTTACTGTTTGTAAGTCGGGGCCGCCACCACCATCTGCAATTAGGCTGTAAACTGTTATTTATTTAAAGCATTTTATAAGCTTTTAGCTTGCCTTTTTAGTTAGTTTGTTGGCATGCTTTGGTCAAAACTTGCAACTGAATTTCAAACTAGTTCCCCCAACCGATTGAGCTGAAATTTTGCACACACCTTTGGTGACAATACATTTAGACATGACTTAATCCTACTGTCTCCTGGATTGCTACTGAGTCGACACCAAGACCTCTCTCTCAGCAGTAGTGCCTCGTCGGTATAGTGGTTGAAAGCGCGACCACTGCTGAGGTCCTGGGTCGATTCCCTTGTCGAGCATTGTGTTATTGGGTTTTTCTATCAGGAATTTCTCAGTAGCAGCCTCGGAGTATGGATTTGTCTCCGGTTGATGGCAGTAGGGTCGGTCCCTATTGAGATTTAAACTACTACATACACCTTTGCTTAGGCATTCAGGCAGCATCCCCTTCGGGGATTACAAGCGTGATGTTATGTTAATATTCTTAACTTCACAATTTTTTATCCATTAAAAAAAATATAGATATATGAGTACCTACATACAAGAAATGCACAACACCTCTGTCGAAACCGACATGTATTGAGTCTAACCTTAAAAAGATCCGACGTCTACAACCAAAAGAGTTTTAGTAATCCATCTATAAACGTCTGAAAAACGCCAACGCCGCAAAAATAAGTCATTGTCACGTCAAATATATGTACAGGCTGACTAGGTAAACGAGGGACATACGTTCAGTATTCGATTCTCATTTCAAAAACATAAAAACTAAATACCGACAAAAAATACAGGTATTCAGTTCAAACTCAAACTCGACCATTACAAGCACTGACATGACAAAAAAAAACGAAGCACACAGTCACAGAGTCCCAGTCAGGGGCGTAGTTACCACCGTATCAGCCGTATCAATGATATGGGGGCCCCGAGTAACATGAGGAAAAAAATCACAAAACCTTCTCCCAACCTCAAATATTTTTCTTGATAAAAGATAAAACGAAAATAGAACTTATCGCGGTCCAGAAAGCTCCAATTTTTCGGAGCTCACTTCGCTCGCTTATGATGAAGGCTTCACCAGTCGTGATCCAGAAAGCACCAAATTTTCGAAGCGAGCGAATTAAAACCCTTTGAGGTTGCTATAATTTTCTATTTTAGCTCTTCAAAAGTCATAACCTATGCTAGTTATGGTCACAGTTACACAATTTTTTGTCTTACTTTGCTCGCTCACACATTCTCTTAGTAAAATCAATGACAGCTAAATCGATGCAAGTCAGGATGCTATTATCTTAGTTTTGCAAAAAATATTTGTGATTTTTCCTTTTTTTGGGCTTCGCCAAACTCAACTCGAGTTCAAACGGCCCCCAAAAACAATTGATACAGGGCCCTACTAGGACTAGCTACGCCACTGGTCCAAGTAACGAGGCATAATAAATTGTGAAAGCAGCGTAGTTCACCGTTACAAAGAGTATACCTCTATGGAGAAGAATGAGCTAGAAACTCTTTGGACACTCTTTTAAATAAATAAAAAATGCAATTTGAAACTGGTTAAGTTACTGAATGTCAATCGTAACATCGTTGCTAGAAGGCCTTTGAAAGGTGAATGGGAGAGTCTGAATCGAGTTTGAAGGCCTAAAATCCTGCTGTAGTGCAACCAGGGTGAGATCTATGTCCTACTGTGGAAAGCAATTGAAAGGCTGAGTTAGCTCAAACATTTGGTCGTGTTATTTGTGAACTAAATAATTTTGAACACTCACATTTTATAAAACTTTCTTTCTTTTCAGCCTAATCAAATGCAGCTAAATACCAGTATTTTACATCGAGTGACTGGCTATCTGATCTCCACAAGTTCCACAACCCAGTTAGTACTGGGTAATACGATACGCCTTGGTAAGACTGATTGTCAAACTGTCGGGATACTGACTATATGTAACGACTGCCAAAGATCTACAAATGACAACCAGGACCAACTGCCTCGCGTGTTTTCCGAGGCACGGAGGAAACTCGGTAGGTAATAGATGATCAGTGGTCAGTTGTCTCATCTACGGACTGACCTGGGCAAGCTCAGCTTAACACACACACACCACCACGAAGGTTGAGGAGATCGTGGAGTATGTCCGAGCAAAGACCAGCTGTACCTTGAGGGTCGAGAAGTTGGAGTCGCGCCATAACACGAATTTTAAGTCGTTCGTGGTGCGAGTTCCGACTCATCATATTGAGACCGTCCTCAAGGAAGAGTTTTGGCCGAAGGGTGTCATGTATCGGCGATTCCGCGGAAGGCTACGCGACACCACGCAGCGCAACATGACGCCATCTCTTCGTGTTCAATAGTTTAATTGTGGTTTTTATAAATATGTACCTATGTTAGTCTGTAAGGTTTATATGATATGGGTCTTTTGTTACCTGAATTAAATGATATATTATTAATAACCTTGAAAATCGACCCATACGATACGGCTGTTTTTATTTAGCCATGACCTCCACCAACCTAACGTATGAACTTAAATTATATTTTCCCGGAGTTTGTCCCTAGTTTAACATGTCACGTTCTGCATGGCGGGTACCATCCATCTAGACACATCCATTCTTTTCTATTGTAATGCGAAAAAGAGGGTAAGATCTGTATAATACAGGATCACAAAAAAAAAAAAGGTTCTGGAAACTTAGACATTTAACCTGTAAGTGGGTCTTCTATTTTGAATATGAATAGACTTTTTATACGTCTAGGTCTTATTTAAATTCTAGAAATAGATTTTTTTCTCTTTTGTTAGGTTTGAATCGCTATTTATTTGTTTTTTTTTTGCCGTCTGGTTTTCAGGGAGACAGTTGAAACCAAGTATTGTATTACTGCCTCGTTTATTTATAGATACTGTTGCCGTATGGTATAGGAGGAGCTCGTGTTGACCTTCAGGTTAAGCCGCGCTTGCCTAGGTTGTTTGTTGGATGGGTGACCGCCCATTACATACCGAGTTTTCTCCGTGCCTCGGAAAGCACGATAAGTCGTTGGTCCCGGCTGTCATTATTTTGTAGATTTTTGGCAGTCGTTACAGGTAGTCAGCGGCCCAAAAGTCTGACAAGCAGTCTTACCAAGAGGTATCGCATTACCCAGGACTAACTGGATTGTGGGGGTCAGATAGGCAGTCGCTCGAAGCAAAATACTGGTATTCAGCTGCATCCGGTTAGTCTGGAAGCCAAACGGGTCGGGGTCAGTTTCCCGTCTAGTTAAATAATGTTATCAATTTATCATCAGATTATGGTAGTTTTGGGTTAGACTTTGCCCTGGAGTGTAAATGTGGTGTTGCCCCACAAACGATGGTACACTTAGATATCGTATCCTGCCTTTTCCGTTGCTTGCACATCTCAGGAGCTGATGAACGCTACTGAAAGTGCCAAACTCGTTGACAAATCGGCTGACACGATTTAATGTATCATCGATACGCGAAGAAGAATTTATCATACAAAACAAGGATTTACTTTTGTTTATTGAATCATGAGGGTTTATTTTCTGAACAACTTTAAAACTAAATTGTTCCTCATGACTTTGTCAATTAAACGTATATTTTTATACTGCCTCACTCTCACATAACCTTAACAAACGCCACATAGGTGTACCGCAGCTCCCAGTCCGGACCACCTAATTAAAATATTTCGCTGACTTCATTCAAGAAAAGTACAACTTTAATTATTGCCCGAAAATTCGGTGAAAATAATAATTTTTCGGCATAAATTATTTTGCGAAAACCCAACGGTCTGATGGCGTACTGAAACCGGTAGCTGGAAGAAAATAATTAATAGCCATCATTATTAATAATTGAAATGCCTACATACTTAATTAAAATTTGATTCAACGTTAGCGAATTATTTAAAATGTTTTATGCTTTGTAGGCAATTAAAAATATTTATGCTCGAGAGTTGGTGACCATTTGACTTCGGATAAAATTGCTAAACATTGAATTAAGTGTCTGGAAATACCAAGCCCCTGAAATAATTTGTTTTTTTATATTTTTAAAGGGTTAGAGCAGAGAAAGGTCGACGATGGGACGAGCTAACCCAAAATACAGGTATCAATCTCAGATCAAAATGTGGTCTAGTATCTCAATTAAGACAAGAACCACGTCAATTCGTTTCTTTTCAAATAGGTCCCATTAGAGCTATTTCATTTCATCATGTCATTGTCATAATGACAAAAGAGCTCAAAATTCTTTGTGGAAAAACCGTGGGCAGAACTCAGCATTATATCACATCTGTATCGATCGAAGTTAAGAAAAATCAACCTACAACGTTCTCTGATGGGTCACAGTCTTGCTCTTGTTGAAATGAAAAGGTCTATTATCCTCCACACAAGCCCATTGCAAGTTTGAATTCATTTGTCTTCGAATCTTCAGTTTTATTGCATGGTTTCTATATTGGAAATCGCGTTATGGAACTCAAATGGAGTTGAGCAGGACACCTATCTAGGCGCGGTGATGGCAGGTGGAGTAAAGCTGTGCCCGAGTGGCGTCCAACAGGAATGGAAAGAGAAGTGTTGGTCGTCCGGCGGCGAAATGGGCAGACGACATTGTTGCCATCGCGGGAATATCCTGGATGAGGCTGGCACACGTGGAGCTTTGCATAAGCAAAGAGAAGCCTATACCCAGCAGTGGGTTAGCCTGTAGTTCCCTTGCATGTAAGGCCTCCATCCAGGGCAAAAAGACTTGAAAACCAACAACGTGATTACGCGCTAAGGGCACCCTCATCCAGTCCCGGACTCCTCCAAAACAAGCGGAGACAAGCGGAGCGGAGAGGAGACGTGCAATGAAATGAAATTATATTAAATCTATTATTTCCAGACTAACGGCCCGTCCCGGCATCGCACGGGTGGACATTTTTTTAATTTATGTATTTAATACAGCCTATGTTACTCAGGGTTGTCACTCATTCTAATGGTGAAAGAATTATTGAAATCGGTCCAGTAGTTTTTGAGTTTAATCGTAATAAACATACAAATCTTTCCTGTTTATAATACTGATGTAGATATATAATCCACACACAACATTAACAAACATACACTACTATACGTTTTAACTAACACATTGACAAATAAATTAAATAAATCATTGATATTACACACACACCCGCGTGCGCCCCTACTAAAGAGCAGGCAATGGGGCGGGCTATCGCGTGTGAATTTGCCAGAGTTGCCACTAGAGGCGCTTGTGTTAACCAAGGTCTTCCAAAATATCAGATGTCATAGTATCATGATTTTCAAATATGTAATTAATAATAAGATCTGCTGTGATCTATTTAAACTAATATTATGTAGGGTTTTAAAGATTTTAATAATTCGTTTTATATTTCAGAAATGACAACACTGCCTAACCGTCAATGTTCTAGCGGGAAGGGGTAGTTTATAAAACATGACACTCGGCCGAGAGAGCTCGGTTCATTGGAAGAAATTGTGGTGTTAAGACTAATAGTCGAATCTATAACTGATAAGTGTTGTAATTATTGCAACAACAACAACAGCCCATAACGTCCACTGCTGGACATAAGCCTCTCCCATGATGGGAGGAATTTGCCGTAATCTCCACGCTTGGCAGGCGGATTGGAGATCGCAGTGATGAAAGACTAACAGAAAACGCTGCTGCCCATTCTCTGGTCTACGGAGGCGCAAGGTGTTCTGCCTCAGACATTAGTCGCCTTATACGACACCCGTGAGTGTATTGGGTTTGTTATATTTAGTTATTGCATTTTGTATAAAACGTGAAGTAATCTAGAATTGTGTAATACCAAATAATTTGAAAAGAGTAACCATGGAGTTTCTTGCCGGTTCTTCTTCATGGAAGCGACCAACCCGAACCGTGCACCCTTGTCGACGTTCGTAAGTGCCCATCCAGCCTATGTGGAATGAAATACTTGGATTTGAATATACTCAAGGGTTTATTGGAGCTACATTGGTTTTATTACAATAGAGTGTTCGCGCGTTGTGTGCTTTTTTTATCACGTATTTATACTAATACTCACGATTGTGTTTTAGATTGAGCAATTCCTGATTAATTATGACTTGAAGATTTTAGGTAGCAACTTAGGATCTTATTTGTTAGTACTTGAAGGTAGAATGATTTTAAAATGTTTCATGATTGCTAATTTTAGGAAGAATATTGTAAATATGTATCTAAAGCTTACACTATGTTGTTATATAAGTAATATAATAAACTTTTTATGAAGTTATTGGTACTATAAAGTATTAAATAGAATTATTGACAAGACCTTACTCGACAGTGCGCCATCTGGTGAGTTTAAAAACGATAGCCCTCATTAGATAATCATTGGCGTGTGGTAGGACTGTCACCTTATATGTAGCGGCACTTTGGTTGCAGTCTCGTACCGCGGCCACCAAGTAATTGGCCGATCGACCAATCACAGGAAAGACAAGACACGATGTAGATTTCAAGTAATATGATTGGTCAATTACTGCACCTCTCCGCCACGCTCCGCTCGTGTCGTCGGGAGAAAACAACAAGGGACATGCTAGATTGGTTTTGGTACAAAAGTGGGTCAGTACAATACACCTGTTTTATTTTATTCAAAGGCAGCATCATTTGCCTAGCCTTTTCCCAACTATGTTGGGGTCGGCTTCCAGTCTAACCAGCTGCAGCTGAATATCAGAGTATTTTACTTGGAGCGACTACCTATCTGACTTCCACAATCCAGTTAGTACTGGGTAATACGTTACCTCTTAGTAAGACTGGTTGTCAGACTTTCGGGCCACTGACTTCCTGCAGCGACTGCCAAAGATCTGCAAATGACAGCCGGGACCAACGGTTTTCGTGGTTCGGAGAAAACTCAGTATGTAATGTGTAGTCACCTATCCACGGATCAACAACAATGTTTAGCCACGAGCTCCTCATTCAAGGACAGCATCCACAAATAAATTGCCACTATCGTTTCAGTTCAGACCCTACAAGTAAAGCTTAATTAAAACAACAATCATTAATATTCATAGATTTATAATTATTATTTGGAGAATAATAATACGTAATAGGATAAGGAGTAATTGAAAGCAGGGAGCGGAATGAGCGAGCGGAGCGTAAATGTTGTATGTGGTAATTAATTTCCACTATAATGATATAACATAACATTAAGACTGTATTACTTCGAATAGTTAGGGTATGTGTGGTGTTCCGCGAATGGATAAAATTAGAAATTAGTACATGAGAGAAAGTCTGAAAGTGGCGCCGCCTGTGACTGAAAAGTTGTGGGGTAAGAGGCAAGAGAATATTGATGATTATCGTTAAGGCTGGTGTATCTGCTAACGAGAGGTTTTCTCCATGTAACTTCTGTTTGATGAGTGAATATAAATGTGCAAAAAAAATATATGTTGCTTATTAGACTCTAAACTTTAATTTTTACAATTGAAATAATTCTAACTTTATTAAAAAAAAAAAAAATATTCATAGTGAAGCATTTTTTCTTTGAAATTTCGTAACTACTCATAAACGGTTAATTAAGTTTTAGTATTTTTTTTCACACAAATATTTTTCACTTTTTTCTTCACAAACTGTACAATTGGCATTTTGATCTAATGATTTATTAGGCTACAATTAAATAAAAACCACTAATTTCGCACTATTCGGCCCGCAGTGACTGACGTAACAACCCCTTTGTGGTGCAAGCTGATTAGAACTTTATTCTAACAGCATTTCAAACGAAGTTTGAACCACCACAAATAGAGTTGCTAATTTAGCTAATACCCCAGGCTTAAACATAAACAAAACTGGCGAAATGTGGGTTTTCTATTAGTTACACCTATGCCTAATTCTACGGAAACTACAGGCGTGATGTTATTTCATTATGTTATGTTATTCCATAATTTCTGAACTCAGACTTCGCAAAAATACACTTAAAATCTGTTACACAGTAAATAACGACGTCCAATAAAACATTTTTCAACGTTTTATGCCTTAATTTTTATTATTAAAGCAACAATTTTACGATTGCAACACAATGGAAATAGTACTGCGCAAACTTACTAACGCAACTCTGAAAATCTAGTCTTCAATAACTCACGCGAAGATCAACCTTTTCCGTTGAGAATAAGGTTTCAGCTGAAATGGTAAGTGTTTTGTAAACAGTAAATATAAGTTGGTTTTTAGTAGATTTTATCAAAGCAACACTGTTTTGAGAACTAACTCTGAATGTAGACTATTAATTAAACTAATTTGATCAGTAACGAGTTTAATTACCAACGTTTAACAAAAGAATACAATAATGCACTGATATTGCAAAAAATATTGTAGTGGACTATAATATATTTTATAACACATTTGCTCGTTAAGGGTCTCTTATTTCACCCATTTCAATATCGTAATGTATCTCATTACGTACTTGTGCAGTAATGTAATGTAAAACTCACGGTTTATCAAGATGTTCCATCTAAAACGAACGGTACTTTTTTAAATCTTAGCAAAGAGTTTTATGTCAGAGAAGTGGTCAACATTTTATGAATAAAATTAACTTTGGGAGATGAAATATAATAAATAAACATTTAATTCTTTAATTTAATTAATTTTGAAAGTGCGTGATTATGCCGTTTTTACACATATATCTTTATTTTTTTGCATTGATAGGTATCTTGTGCACTATATCTAGGCTTCTATCGAAGCAAAAAATAAAAAATTGTAGAAACAAATTCAGTATAAGCCTCCAAAAATGTCTGTTTTGCACAAATTTTACCTCAACTTTGGCCGTTCATAACGTACTCATAAATTGTAAAAGTAAAGAAAATATCCTGATAGAAGCCTTGCAAATGTAGTGGAGATTCAAAATGACAAATATTTATTTCACAAACTTCTAAGACTTATTCAAAAACACGTATTTCCTGGAACAAGTTTTATAAATTTTCACACACTATTTTTCGTTCAATGTCCTCGCGTTAGGCGGTATGAGGTGCGCGAGTGACGAGTAGTGCGTTGTCGGGGCTAGGTAAGACAGGGGAGTTGAAAGAATTCCACCGATGTGGCTCTGGATGAAACAACAACCTTTTCGACCATGCTCGCGTTGACAATAGACGAGCCGGGAAGGGCCCTCTTAAAAAAAAGCGCTGATGCGCGCGCATTTCTAATTTGTGATCAAGTAAAAGATTTATTCGTTTAGGAAAGTCCGAGTTTCATTTATTTCCTCGCAAATATGTCATAAAACGTCGAAATGACATACGTGCGCTTTGATAATTACAGCCTCTGCTTTTTTGTAGCCCTCGTCTACGGCTCGGGCTAGCAATATCGCCTCGGCAACTTTCAACCTTTCAACTTACCGCACTTATATCATAATGTACTATTACCGCCCGTGAAATCCAACTGCATTCTGTTACACTGAAAGCCGACCATAAGCCGACCTTAGTTGGGAAAAGGCTAGTCAGATGATGTTGTGGCAGTCATCAACCCACACTGGGTCCACGTGGTGGATTATCACTCAAAATGGAAGCTCATGTCCCAGCAGTGGGAACCATAGACACATTATTGTTGGTTATGTTTAATGTTATTCTTTAATATACATCAAAAATGCACATTGAATAATTTAAGCGCCTGCGCTTCAGAACTCAAATTGCTGACGTAGCTCAAAAAGCCGCTAAACTAAATTGGGACTGGGCAGGCCATGTCTGCCGGATGCCGGCGAAGCCGTGGGCCCGCATATCACAAAACTGGAGCCCTGAGACAGCTAGACGGGGTAGCGGCAGACCGAGGAGAAGATGGCAGGACGCCTTTTTTTTATTTTTTCGGATGGGATATCATCAAATGACTTCTCCCGCTCTGGGCGGAGCAGGAGGGAGTGTCGGACTTTTACTGACTAAAACCCATCCATGTTCCTTCATCGCCCATTGTGTTACGGGGCCACGGTATCTCTTTCGAACAGTCCCGCAGCCCCGGCAGGCATCGGTCCTTGCGGACCCCTTCCTTTTTGCTAACTCTCTTTGAGGCGCGCGTGGAACACGAACGCGCCGTCGACACGGCCTGTCGTCATGAGACGGACGGACGGCGAGCTAGCCCATAGCCCACAGTCCACAGGCCCGCGCCTACGGTGGCCGGCCGCGGCGGCCATGACGTGAGGTTCTCTCCCTCTCACGTTCCGCCACCTCCTCTAGCATTACTGCTTCGCAAAAGGAGGTGACGGCGTCCCATTCCGTGTCCTCCGGTCGATCCTCGCAGTGGAATGGCGGGACGCCTTGGATGGCTTTTTCGTTAATTGGCGAGATGAGGCGCAACACCGAGAAAAGTGGAAGGAATGGGGGGAGGCTTTTGCCCAGGAGTGGGACAGCTCAGGCAGCACACAAAAAAAAAAAACGCCTGCCTGAAAAAGTACAGCTACACTCCTTTCTGTATATTTTATCTACTGTACATTTGACAGTCGTTTCGACCAAAAACCAACAAGTTACCAAAGATGTATTGCCCAGTACAATAACTGGTTTATGGTAATCAGATATAATAGATCAGATAGATGGAGTGGCTTTTCTTGTAAAATACTGATATTCAGCTGCATCTGGTTACACTGGAAGCCGACCTCAACATCATCATATTATGCCTAGCCTTTTCCCAACTGTGGGGTCGGCTTCCAGAGTAACCGGATGCAGCTGAATACCAGTACTTTACATGGAGCGACGGTCTATCTCACCTCCACAACTTAGTACTGGGTAATACGATTACCCCTTGGTAAGACCGGTTGTCAGACTTTGGAAGCCAACCCCAACATAGTTGGGAAAAGGGTAGGCAGATGATAGCAAGCTTTACATGTATATTTTGCTGCGTACTTTACTCGTATTCTCTACTAAATTCAACTCGAATTTCTCCTAATAAACTCTCCTACAAATTAGTAACATACTAAAACGGACTAAATAACCAATCCACCAGTGCAACCAGGATTAGGGTGACCGCAAACTGTGGTGGACGTTGCAACCACAGCGCGGCGAAGCCACTCCGGATTGTTTAAAGATCTTATTTATATCTAGTTTAAGCCGGTTTAGACTGGTTTCGGGATAGTAATTAGAGAATTTGGTTAGAAAAAATGTGTGTGAATGTGTGTGTATGTGTGTGTGTGTGTATGTGTGTGTGTATGTGTATGTTTGTTGTTTGGTTGGTGGTGTGGTGGTGTGGTATGGTGGTTGGTGGTTTGGTGGTGGTGGTGGTGGTTTGGTGGTGGTGGTATGGTTTGGTTTGGTTTGGTTTGGTTTGGTTTTGGTTTGGTTTGGTTTGGTTGGAGTTAGAATTTGATGTTTAATAAAAAAAAAACAATTGACTAAATAAATAATAATTGACTGCCCCGTTGGTCGAGTGGTCGCAAAGCGGACTGATGACTGGTCCTGGGCTCGATTCCCGGGTCGGCAAAGTGTTTTTGGATTTTTTAATCGGGAAATTTCTCAGTAGCAGTCACGGAGTTTGGATGTGTTTGGTGCCCGGCTGATGGTAATAGGCTCGTCCCCATGAAACTTAAACATAATGGCGAAATGTGCGTCACGAGATGGAAACAGATAACACGGGTACATGTCACTTGATGCAAGTCGTGTTGCCGGTCGCATCACCAAAATGCTTGGGACGGGATCATAGTTCATACTTTACATACCCTGAAAAGTTTTGAACGGCTCCTTAAGATTTTTAATAGCAATCCCGTATGCTTTTGGTTGCTATGAATATTTTGACAGGAGTCGTTTACTTTTTACCAGAGGAAGTGGCTTGAAACTTGAAACACCCTCAGTTTCCAAAGAATCGCAAAAAAAAAATAACGGCATAGTCACGACAAATTATTATAATCTTTATTACTTACGCACGTAATGTTAAAATAAAATGGACTTTTTTAACAGTGATTTTTATTTTTAGGTTAGACGGCGTGGTTATTTATTTACGAAGTACTTCTATGATAATAATTTTCTATACATAGGTAGGAGTGTAGAACCATTCAAGAACATTGATGAATGATACGTAAACTGTAATTCAGTTTTTACATAACGGAATTTTACTACAAAACACATTTACAGCTACTTCTACCTCTATTCTATCTAAATCTATTTTTAGAAATCGAGCGCTACAATATTATTCTTGTTGTTGTTACCTAAATGTTTTACGTAGCGTAGCGGATGGTATCAAGTCATTCAGTAATCTGAGTATTCATACAGTACAGAAATAATATTACATTAATAAATAATAGGGTTTTAAAAAGTGGCCAAAAACAGCGTCAGTTCTTCAACCCACAGGTCTGCGATAGTTGACCTATGAGAGAGCGGAGCAGAATCACAGAGATTCATATCCCGAGTTCATCACTCACTGTTCAGTCGAGTCAGTTAAGACCCTCCTGATGGCAATGAGTATTTGGGCGCGCGCAGATCTTATACTCGGCGCGGTAACCAAACGATAGCTCGCATTTAAATCGAGCAGAGCCATCTATCGAAGTGTGGTGTAAGTTTTATCTGAGATTTTTTGTGGGTTGGTTTTAACAAAGAATTGTTCAACAACAATAACATCAACATCATTAAAAAATATACTACGTCTTCCTAAAATGCAGACAGTAGGGCCCACATATGAGTTTAAAATAAATATTACAACCTCAGAACGTAAACTCCTTACTCCTTGGCAAACAAAAAGATTGACAGCAAAAAATAAAATAAATATTTCAACACAAAACATCAAATTCGTCAAACACCGCATAATTCATACAAGATTTATTTTAATTATATTTTCTTTAAGATACTGTAACAAATGTTACACAAGTATTAATGGACATCAACGAAAAAACAGGAGCAAATGGAGAGAAAAATACGACGAGTGAAGTGAAGACAACTGATAGTCAACCTGCAAACGAAGATGCAGGACCATCCGGGGCGAATGACCTACCTGGCGCGGTTCTCCATGCTAAAGTCGTGCAAGCCAAACCGGGCATATCTAAATCAGAACACAGCATGCGACACATCATAACAAGCAAGGATGTCACAGAAGCACTGAAATCTCTAAGCTTTGGTAAACCAACTCAAACGTTAACAAACCTTAATGTTAAAGAACTTAAAATACCAATTCTAGATAACGAAACGGCTGCGGCAATCGATAGTTCTACAACGTTGATAGATCTAAAGAAATTTATGGCATCCTGTTTCAAAATTGTTAAAGAAACACCGAATGCTATTCCTATAGTTCTGAGCGAACTACCAAGCATTCATCCGATTATACCTAGCCCTGATACTACCAGACCAGACACTATTGAGATCACGAACCCTGGCAACAGTATGGTACAAACAGAAGAAATTCCTTTGGTTACGAATGAAGTGATTATTACGAAGCCTTTAATTGAAGCTAAAATTTCGAAGACTGATAAAAAGAAGACTGGCAGTCTTTTAGAGAAATCTGATTTGGGAATTACAGCAAGGGATTCTCTTTCAAGTATCGGATCCAATGTTTGCAGAATTTGTATGACGCGCGGTAGGGAAAGGTTGGTAACGGGAAAATTCTGTTATATGTTGTAGCCAAATGTTTATTTGCTCGGAATATTCGTTTAGGTGTAACATAAGATGTTTTCTTAGCGTGTGGTCGATTGAGTGAGTTGTTTATTTGGCTGTTGAGTTTGAAGATTGGACAACGTTTATTGTCCGGAATCTCATTTTGTAGAGTATTTACATTTATATACTACTAGGTAAGTATATTTCTGGAAAGGTCATGTGATAAGTTACAAAATAAGTTTACTGTAGACTATCGGTTACTATTGGCTGTTGTTGCTAAGACACTTTTATAGTTCAAAACATTTTAATTTATCAAATTATCATAGAATCCACATAATACAACATTACTCCAAAACACCTGTAAAAAACATAATTGACATAACTTTACTTAGTGAAGACTGATAGACTAAATCCAATGATTTAAGGATGACATGTCCACAACATGTAATATTTACTGGATCCCTAAATTGTATTAAGTTTTTATTGATAAAATACGAAATTGAGTATGTTTATGCGTTTAAATAATATTTTTTAATTGACGGTCGAGTTGTGTATCTGTCGAGACGCGCATCTGTCAAGTTGAGTGTTTGACAAGCTGCGTCTTTGACGTGGTGCAAATCTGAGGAGATGCGTTTCTGTCAACATCCGTTGTCTGGCGAAATGAGTATTTGACCACTTGCGTGTCTGTCGACATACTAGTGATCCAAAGTTTGGCCCCTACAACCTACCACTCTTCATGATGTTTACCCTAACATCATGAAGATACTGCTCGCCTCATGAGTTTGCCGAATTTTTGGTCCATAGACACGCCACTGTACGATGAAAGTGATCTTATAGTGTTCCCTCTACCATTGGCTACTCCTCTATCTCTCTTCTGCTTTGGTTTTTCGCTAATAGCTTGAGTAATGGTTAGGAAATTCTCACTAGCATCCCCAAATTTAATTTATTAATATTCAGACTTATATTATAAAGTAACTGACGACTCGTGGGCGTCTTGTCACACATACCTTAATTTCGCCGGGGAAATTGTTTCCTTTTCTCCTTTATATGGGTAGAAACAAAGCATAAAGTCCAGCCACAATAAGAGTTGCGTTCGATTCGGTCACTCGATCCGAGCATACTCTGATCGTGTCAACGCGGCTTAGGCCCGGTTTCCACCAAAGCGGAGACAAGCGGAGCGGAGAGGAGATTTGCGGAAACCCACCAATCACATATAGTTGCAGGTCGCTCGTCTATTCTGTGATTGGTTGAAGCTTGCACTTCTCTCCGCTCCGCTCGTCTCTACTTTGGTGGAAACCGGGCCTCAAGGAAGCACGCTAATACAAGTTAGCGGAAAAATGCGTCACATCCACGCAAAACAGCAATTGCTCATCATAGTTCTATGATACAATGCAAACCAGTAGCCACAACGCTGGTTTTCAACTACAGCTGGCGTAGACTAAGATAAATCCTGGCTAATATAAAGCAATTTGTCCTCAGATTGATTTCACCGTGTAACTGTAAGGGCTCACTGGCGAATGTCCACCTGAGCTGTCTAGAGAGATGGCTCAACCAAGTGGGTAGGAATCACTGCGAACTTTGTGGGTTTAGGTAAGTACATTCTTTTTCATTTCGCGGCCGAAAAGTGCGAAATGAGTGGTTTTTTGCGATTTACAAAAACTATTGATTGGACTAAAAAAGTAAAATACTATGATACTAGTATTTTGCTTGTAGAATGATTTGCCAAAAAATCAGAATGATCGCATATATTTTAGTATGGTTTTTACTCGTTAAAAGAAATTTTTAGAGATAAGTTGGTGATTTTTTTCTATCGGCTAAAAATTGTTGTATTGTTTTCAAAACACTAGCTGTTTCGTTTCCATCAAAACTTTTCCAAACCCATACAACGTTCACATTTTGTCTCTGGGCTTAGCAGCAGTAACGAGACGCCAAATTTTCGGTTGTCATGCATTGTACGCAAACGTCAAAGCTCAGAGCAAAAAAGGACACTTCTTAACGGACGCCGATCGGAACGCACACGCAACTTCGCTACCGGTTCTATAGCGTTCGAAAATCTAACCGAATCCGCGTGTGATCATCTTCTCATCACATCTATACTTCTGAACCCTGACGCCATCGCCAGCTCATGAACGTTTGAAAGGTGGAAGTTCAACGAGTGTCAGTTTGCAGTCTGAGGTACGTACTTTGCACATATCCTTAATGTTGGCTGCCTAGATCAAAGTGAACATCTTATTTTTATCGTGTAACTCGTCAGACCTCTCATCCAGGTCTTCCCTGTGTAGCTGAAAGCCATCACGGTATTTCGGCGTGGTGCAAATGCTACATCGATTTGGTGCCGAAACCAGGGAACGAACCAGGGACCTTTAGATCTTTATTTGTGGTATTTCTGGTTAAAACCGTAGCTTAGAATATCTCAACCCATCTATCGTTTCAACTAAAAACTACAGGTACACATCGCAGTCTAAGCTATTCCACAATTTCCATAGAATTACCTACTATCGAATCTATCAATTAACATTACAACGTTCATGAGCTATCACCATCGAACTAGGGTTTTATAAAATCGTAGTGTAAAATGATTAAATGTCGAGTATCCACATTCATCGTAAATAATTGTGAGATCGAGTTATTATAGTGCAATCACATTTTAATCGGTGCATAATTTATTTCGCTCACAATCACAACTAATCAATTCGTAACTCGATATTTTGTTATTTGCACCCATCATACATCGCAATCACAACTTAATCTTGTTTTATAAATCGTGTTTTACAATACGCAAATCGTAAAATCTTCCATTGAATCATTTCTTTTCACTTTCTCAAATCGTGAGGGTAGGTCGAAATCTCGCTCAACGGTCGAACGGCTCAACGTAGGCACTGTGAATATTTCCGTAACCAAGTGAATGAACAGATTAGCTGGTGGTACGAGTACCGCACAGTATCGAAAAAAGAAAAATTTTACGTATCATACAAACTTGTTTACTTCAACTTACCTACTCGGTAGGCAGTTATATCTGGTAATCGTTATCTATCTTTTATTGTATTCACTTACGGAGTAGTGTCATTAACACATCGGAGCAAAATATATTTTGCAGTGCATTTAGATTGTGCCGGAACTATACGTAACCTACTTGTTCACGTTGCACAAAATTGTTTTTGTTAGTCTTTAAAGGTCGACAATAGTCATCTGGCTGCTACTATCCAGGTACTTAAGTAACTCAACGCGTAATCGAAACTTTATTTTGCCATTTTACGTATCAACCCGATATCGATAGTAAATGCCTACAATGTCACTTCTAAAGAAAAGTAGATCAGGTACTCTGAAGAAGTCTAAGTCAAAATCAATCGACATCCATTATACTACTGAGGATTTACCATCCTTGCGTAGAAAACGAACCATCGCATATAAGCGTTTGACTAAGGCTTTAGAGGTTGGAATGTTAGCAGTTAGTGACCATTCTCAGCGAGACTTGTTTTTATCATACCATCAGGAAGTAAAGAATATTGCGGCTAATTTTGAGGATGCTCATTTTACAATTCAGGAGATTCTTGATGATCCTGAAAATGAAGATAACGAAATTCAGGAGCGTTTCGACGAAATGTATTACAAAGTGTTGTCAATAAATCGCACCTTTTCTAAAGGTGATTCAAATAATTCTCACGGTATTGGCAATGCTTCCTCAAACATTCGGTTACCCAAAATAACACTTCCGACTTTTAGCGGTGACGTCAAGAAATGGCCGGAATATTTCGATACTTTCAACGCTTTAATACACAAATCAACTTCTTTATCTGACACGGAGAAGTTTTACTATCTGTTATCATCTCTTAGCGGCGATGCGTTAACGGTAATCAAATCGTTCCCGATGACTCACGAACACTATCACGACGCGTACCAAGCACTCACCACGCGCTTCACTAATAAACGCGACCTAGCCTTTACGTGTTGGCGAGATATTTTAAATGTCGATTTTAAATTTAACGACGCCCACGAGTTCAGAAAATCTCTTGATTTGTTTGAGGAGAATTTAAGTATTTTAAAAACAGTTAATCTGCCGGTTGGTCAATGGGATTTTATTCTAGTATATCATATTTTATCAAAACTTGACTCGAAATTAAGACGTGACTTTGAAGAGAATCATTCGAATGTCGAACTGCCTACCTACGTACAATTAAAAGCCTTCCTACATTCTAAGTGCGAGGCGTCATTACGCGATACACACTTCATTAAGACAAACAAGTCAAACGAACTTACGCAGAGAAGTTCGACTTCACATTCGCAACCAAAACGGTCCACCCCGGCACACACACTGGTAGCTGCTACCGGTCAAAAGCAAACCGAAAGTCTTTCCGTTCCGTATACCAGTAAATGTTCTTTCTGTAGTGATGTTCATTCCATGTTCAGAATTTATCAAAAAATCATACGATGAACGAATGCAGATTGCTACTGAGAAGAACTGGTGCTTCAACTGCTTGAAGTCATCCCATCAGTTGAAGGATTGTAGATCGATATTTTCATGTCGCACATGCAAACGGAAACATCATACCTTACTCCATCGCGATACTCCTATCGAATCTCATCCAACCGCATCGTCGTTGGTGTCAAGGTCACCTATGCATACAACTGTTTTGCTGGCGACTGCAATAGTGCAAGTCAAAGATGCTCTCGGTACAATGCAATCGTTCCGTGCCTTATTTGATACCGGAAGTCAAAGTAACTTCATTACTCAATCGGCCCTCTCACGTTTAAACTTACATCTGACCCCAATTAACACAACCGTATGTGGACTCGGCGAAGCACCAGCGTCTATTCTCGGTGACGTGAGGTGTGCAGTAGGTACTAAAGATACAATATTCTTTGATTTGGACCTGCACGTCATTTCGAAAATATGTGGCGATCAACCTATCGCAAAATTAAACACTTCTGGATGGTCACATATTCAATCCTTGCCACTCGCAGACCCCGGATTCGATATTCCGGGATCTATCGATCTATTGCTCGCCGCCGACGTCTTCACCGATTCACTTCTTAACCAACAAATCAAAGGAAAAGTTAACCAACCCACCGCTTTCAACTCCGTCTTTGGGTGGCTCCTGTTAGGCAAAACTCGTTTAGCTTCTAGCACCCTGGTACAGACATCGTTAAACATAGATAACGAGTTGAATTCTCTGGTACAACATTTTTGGGAGCTGGATTCCATACCGAAAGCGTCACTTTTGACTCCGGATGAAACGCTCTGTGAACAGAAATTTGTATCCAGTCATTCTCGTGATTCCTCTGGACGATACGTTGTACATTTGCCCTTTAAAGATGATTCGGAACCCATATTCGCAGGCTCTCGTGAGGTTGCATTGCGACGATTCCACGCTATCGAACGCCGGTTGTCTCGTGACCCCGATTTAAAGGGCCAATACGTAGACTTCATGTCAGACTACATAGAAACCGGACACATGACATTGGTACCAGTAGAGGAAATCAGCATGGGAAAATACTATATACCACATCACTGTGTTCTTCGTCCCGATTCCACCACTACCCGTCTCCGTGTTGTGTTTGACGCCTCTGCCAAAGACGCTATCTCACGTTCCTTAAACGACTCTCAACTTACCGGCCCTAAGTTACAACCAGATATTATAGACATTCTTTTGCGGTTTAGGGAACATAACGTTGTCTTCATGGCTGACGCCCGACAGATGTATCGTCAAATTTTGATCTGGCAGGACCATCGTGACTATCAGCGTATCTTTTGGAGAGCCTCTGCTCACGATAATCTCCAAGAGTACCGTCTGAATACCGTTACGTATGGTGTTTCTTCATCCCCTTTTCTTGCATGCCGTACCTTGAAACAGCTTGCTGAAGACGAAGGAGATTCGTATCCCGTTGCAAAGCGGATCATCCTGTCGGATGTTTATATAGATGACGTAGCAACCGGATGTGACTCGCTGGAAACCGCTGAACTGGCAAAAAACCAACTTATCGCTCTATTCAAACTCGGTGGTTTTCATCTTAGAAAATGGGTTAGTAACAAGGCGCAGCTTTTGTTGGATCTTCCAAGTCAGGATTGTCTAACTGGCTCCGTATCTCTCGATAATTCCGAATCCTCAACTTTAAAGGTTCTAGGTCTGAAATGGAATCCGTCACTGGATGCATTCCTTTTCGAAATTAAACCATCCGAGCGTCCATGTACCAAACGTTCCATTCTCAGCGAACTGGCTAGAGTCTTCGACCCATTAGGCTTCTTATCCCCCATCACAATTCAAATCAAATCATATATCCAAAAGCTTTGGATTCTCGGTATTGGATGGGACCAAACGCCGCCTAATGAGATCATTCATACATGGACTGCATACGTGGATCAATTACCACAGTTGTCCCAACTTCGAATCCCTCGTAAAATAACATGCCCTGAAGCAAAATCGTGCGAGCTTCACGGCTTTTGTGACAGCTCCGAGATAGCGTATGGTGCTGTTATTTATTTACGCGTCACTGATAAGGACGGTGCAGCCCATGTCTTCTTGGTCTGTTCAAAAGCTCGTGTAGCACCGCTGAAACGCACATCGTTGCCTAGATTGGAACTCTGCGCGGCAGTTCTCCTCTCCAATCTATACACACTCGTTCGCGACACTTATCTAGCTCGTATCCAACTCGATGCTGTCTACTTATGGTCAGACTCAACCGTTGTCCTCTCCTGGTTACGCTCACACTCATCTCGTTGGACCACATTCGTTGCCAACCGGGTGAGTCAAATCCAAGACCTCACACCTACTGAATGTTGGCATCACGTCTCCTCGGGCGACAATCCTGCTGATGTCTGTTCACGTGGACAATTTCCTAGTGAACTTCTTCACAATTCGCTATGGTGGGCGGGGCCATGTTGGCTTTCACAAAATCATGAGTCATGGCCTTCGAGTTCAGGCAGCATACTTCACGAGGACGACGTTACTATAGAGGCTGAAGAACGTAAAGTGGTTATCTTAGTGACCGATGAAACCGCGACGAATGACCCTCCAATTATCGAAACCTTACTAAATCGTTTTTCCTCGTTATCGAAACTTGTTAATGTTCTCGCTTACATATATCGCTTTATTAACAATTCACGTATCTCAAATCAATCAAATCGTAAGGAGTTCTTAAACAATGTGGAACGTCATCACGCTCTCATGCAAATCGTCAAACACGTACAGGGTCGATCTTTCTCGGAGGAAATTTCCAACTTAAAATCAAAAAGGGTGTTATCGAAACCTTTTCGAAAACTGAACCCGTTTCTAGACGATCAGGGAGTGCTCAGAGTGGGCGGCAGGATTTCTCGATCTGGATTAGAGTACGAACACAGGCATCCTGCCTTCTTACCATCTGATCACCCTTTAACGCTTTCAATCATCAACTTCACTCATCGTACCCACTTGCATCCAGGAATAAACACCACACACTTTTTGCTGCTTCAACAATTTTGGATCATCGCTGCAAAGCGTACCATCCGCCGTTGCCTTTCCAAATGCGTTCAGTGTTTTCGAACAAAACCACAGCCGCTTCAACCCTTCATGAGCGATCTTCCATCTTACCGAGTCAATCAAGTCAAACCGTTCTCGGTGGTAGGTGTCGATCTAGGTGGACCATTTCGCATCAAACTTGGTTCCCATCGTGGCGCTAAGATGGACAAGGCATATCTATGCTTATTTATCTGCCTCGCAACCAAAGCAGTTCACTTGGAGGTTGTGTCGACGCTTTCAACCGATGGGTTTATAGCTGCGCTACGGCGCTTTGTAGGTCGTCGCGGTCGGTGTAACACTATTCATGCGGACTGTGGTACCAACTTTGTAGGCGCTAAAAATCAACTTTCGTCTTTAATGCAACAGGCTTCTAACGAGCAGAAAATCGAATTTAAATTCAATCCACCCGGCGCTCCACATTTCGGTGGTGTCTGGGAAATACAAATCAAAGCAGCAAAATCACATCTATATCGAGTTGTGGGTGATCAAGTCCTAACGTTCGAGGAGTTGACGACTCTGTTCGTTCAAATTGAATCCATCTTAAACTCGAGACCCCTTTACCCGATCAGCTCTGACCCCAACGACCTTTCATGTTTGACACCTGGTCATTTTCTAACCTTAGAGCCTCTAACAGCTGTCCCTGATGAGGATCTATCGCATCTTAATCCAAATCGGCTTCATCGGTGGCAGATGATACAAGCGTTTCAACAGAACTTCTGGTCTCGGTGGAAAACTGAATACTTAAACTCGCTAATGCAACGCGCGAAATGGACTAAACATTCAAAACCGTTGTCGATCGGTTCGATGGTGTTAGTCAAGGACGACAATCGTAGCCCATTGCACTGGAATCTCGCGAGAGTCATAGAACTCCAGGTCGGAGTTGATGGAGTAGCTCGGAGTGCATTAGTAAAAAATGCAAACAATCAAATCATCAATCGACCTCTAGTGAAACTATGTCCTTTGCCAACAGAAGACTAGTTTCAATCGCACCAAATTATAGTTTATTAAATCTTAATTAAGCAAATCGTAGTTTATGATAATCTCAATCTAATAGTGGCGTTTAGCAATCTAAATCGTATCTTTTTTCTCATTATCGTTTCCAATTAGATCTTCTATGTTTTAACCAGAAAATACCATAGGTATTTTGGTGGGCGGGATGTTTCGTTTCCATCAAAACTTTTCCAAACCCATACAACGTTCACATTTTGTCTCTGGGCTTAGCAGCAGTAACGAGACGCCAAATTTTCGGTTGTCATGCATTGTACGCAAACGTCAAAGCTCAGAGCAAAAAAGGACACTTCTTAACGGACGCCGATCGGAACGCACACGCAACTTCGCTACCGGTTCTATAGCGTTCGAAAATCTAACCGAATCCGCGTGTGATCATCTTCTCATCACATCTATACTTCTGAACCCTGACGCCATCGCCAGCTCATGAACGTTTGAAAGGTGGAAGTTCAACGAGTGTCAGTTTGCAGTCTGAGGTACGTACTTTGCACATATCCTTACTGTTGGCTGCCTAGATCAAAGTGAACATCTTATTTTTATCGTGTAACTCGTCAGACCTCTCATCCAGGTCTTCCCTGTGTAGCTGAAAGCCATCACGGTATTTCGGCGTGGTGCAAATGCTACACTAGCATATATCCCAAAGAATATCATATATTTTTCTGGTTTTGTTTATTGCAGTGAATCATATGCTTTTTTGCTTTATAAAACTCGCGTTTAGCTCATGTAATCGCCTTAATAACTAAACACAAACGTTATAACTTGCAACATGCAGTGGTTTTAAGTTTTCTTCAATGAGCTGTCAATTTGTTTCATCTTGAATAGTTACTCTTGTTACGGTACAAAAAATACATAATTATAATACACACATCAACACGGTCTAGGGATATTTCATACTCAATTAAATAACTCGAAAAGTACTGGCCGCATTGAAATCTTTTATACACCGATTTGTTTGTAATTTATCTCAGACTAATTCCAAACTCAAATTTTTGAAAATTCTTTTGTTTCGGTGGCATAAAAATGTCTTGATGTATAGGAGAGGGAATTTTCATTTGTGCGAAATTTAGAAAACAATACGAATTACGTTTAGTTACAGTTTTTTTTCATTTTTAAACGAAAGATAAAGTTAAAATTGAGGTATTGTAGCCATGCAACGCCGACATTTGACGAGGGCGGAGATGTTACGAGCTGTGGGAATGCTGGAAGCTGGATCTGTTCAGCGTAAAGTTGCTGAGGCCATAGGGACCCATCAAAATGTAATTTCAAGATTGTGGACACGCTATCGTGCCACAGGTGAAGTAGCGGAGAGGCACCGGGGGCCAAGTCGCATCACTACCCCCAGACAAGACCGATTTTTGCAAATTACTGCGCGAGCACAACCAAATGCAACGGCGACTCAATTGGTCCAAAGGCTGCGAGTGGAACACCAAGTGCTTGTGAGTGACCAAACTGTAAGAAGGCGACTGCATGAAAGCAATCTACGCTCTCGTAGACCACTCCGGGTCCCACCTTTACGGAGAGGCAATCGTGGACGACGATTAGAATGGGTTCGGAACCACGTGGACTGGGGCCGTGACCAATGGTCCAATGTGCTGTTCACGGATGAATCCAGGTTCGGCTTCCAGCCAGATTCACGAAAGACGCGTGTTTGGCGAGTTCCTGGACGATGGAGCCGTCTCCAGAACCCTCAGGAAGTTCACCCATACCAAGGAGGAACAATTATGGTTTGGGCAGGAATTCGTCTTGGAGGACGGACGGATCTCGTTTGGGTGCGGGGCAATATGACGGCAGAACGATACGTCCAACAGGTGCTGGGGCCCGTAATCTTGCCCCACAGAACACAAATGGGGCAAGATTTCCTGCTCATGCACGACAATGCCCGGGCACACACGGCGAGAACGGTAGCAGCTTGGTTACATTGCCTTACATTGCATGGGCCTTAGACTGGCCTGCTCAATCGCCAGATCTAAATCCCATTGAGCGTGCGTGGGATATGCTGCAAAGAAGAGCTCTGAAGGAAGTTCCTGAAAATCTGGCTACAGAAGATCAACTTTTTGCGCACCTCAGAAGGACATGGGACAATATTCAGCAGCAAGACATTGACAACCTTGTTCTGAGCATGCCGAATCGTTGCCGATGTGTTATGAACATCATGGGCGCTTTCTCAGACTACTAACTTCAAGTTTATAAACACAAATTAAATGATTTTTCTATTTTTTTCAGTTTTTACTCACAAATTAAAAGTTCATTCATATACGGTTTCCGTCTATGCTTCATTTTTTTTCCATAAAATCCTGAAATTTTAATCTATACCTTAACCATTATTAAAAAATGGTAGAATATTAAATAACGTATCTTTTAAATATATACATGTCATATAAATAATTAACACATTGATAGTAATTCGCTTTTTTAAAAATATCCCTAGACCGTGTTGATGTGTGTATTAACAAATCGCAAATCAGAACCCAGCAATTTATTAACAACCAACAAAAAAATCCGATAAATATCTTCAACAAACCTGAATAACGACAAAAACGTTGCTCGCAAAGTTTCCGATATCCGATTGTTAAAACTTATTTAACAGTTCCAAATGGAGTGGAACAGTTGGCCAACTTGCCGCGGGCTTGTTCGTACCGTTGATCATCAGGTAGGGTTGTCACTAACAACACTTGGATATTCAAATTATAAAGACAACTAGCCGCCCCGCGTGGTTGGATCACACTACCAGGATAAAAGTATCCTCTGTGTTAATTCAGGTTATAAATCTGTGTGCTAAATTTCATCCAAATCCATGCAGGAATATCTGTGTGAAAGAGAACTGTGTGAAACATCCATCTATCCATCCATCCATCCATCGATCCTCACAAACTTTCCTATTTATAATAATAAATACTAGCGAACGTCACGCGTTTTCACCAGCGTAGTTCCCGTTCCCGTGGGAGTACGGTGATAAAATATAGCCTATACCTTACTCGCTGATAATGTAGCTATCCATTGCTGAAAGAATTTTCCAAATCTGTTCAGTAGTTTTTAAGTTTATTCGTTACATACAAAAATACAAATCTTTGAAGATTTCCAGATTTCCATGAGGAAAATTTCCACGGAAAGACGAAATCAGAGTTCTTGTTTTGCAAAGCTTAAGTGGGTGTAAAAACAAATGTGTATTTTTCGAGAAAGGAACACGTGTCACAGCAGCGGCCTTGAATAGTTATCATAGAGCTAGTACATCCTCTTCTTCAACCCTTGACCACCCATTGCTGAGTGTAGGTCTCCTCCAAATCTCTCAACTTTTGGCGGCTTTGTGTCATGACTATACAGTTTCTTCCGGCCAGTCGTACATCCTCTTGTTGCCAGCCTAAATGGTGAAAGGCGATTTTCTTCTAATCAACGATGTAGCGCCAAGTTGAGGGCGTATTCCTAATACAACTAGGAATATGCGTAGTAAAAAGTGCCATTGCTAAAACAACCCAATCTTATATCTATAGTGGGATTTTAAGAAGTAGCGCTTCTTAAAATGGTGCTCTAAATCATTGTTCAACTTCGGTCCTTCTGAAAGCAAGAAAGTTACAAAAATGTGCCTATATTAACATATAGACCCTCACTGGGTCTCATGTCGTCGAATTTTTAGTTCTAGGACATGCTAGTCTCCACGATGTTCACCGTTTTTAGACCAGCCATTTTCCAAACAATTTAATAAAGCTAAACAAGTTACTGGCAACCCTGTCAGGTAAATTCTAGTAACAATTTAAATTTAATTCCATCAACTGCAATATTGTGGGACTAGATTATGCCTTCGGCTTGATTCGGGCAGAATCGGAGCTATTCGGTACGGTTAAACTTATTTTCAGTTGTAGTTTGTTTGAAAACAGAACTATTGTATGATTTCGATTATCGATACGTTATGAGTACTGATTCTTATGCAGATTTCGACTAGATGCGACCTAGATAGATGCTAGCTACTTAGACAGCGGTGGACTGTGATGTGCTGGGTTGATTTGTCTATCTATACCATATCATTACTTATATTATAAAGAAGAAAAATTTGATTTTTTGTTTGTTTCTTACGATTTAACTCTAAAACTTCTTGACCGATTTTAAAAATTCTTTCAGCGATGGATAGCTACATTATTAGCGAGTAACATAGACTATATATTATTATCTCCGTACTCCCACGGGAACGGTAACCTCGCGGGTGAAACCGCGTGACGTCCGCTAGTAATATTATAAAGAGGTAACATTTGTTTTTATGTAGGGGGTAATCTCCGTAACTAATTACCCAATTCAAAAAAATCTTTCACTGGCAGAAAGCTACATTATTCGTGGGTGCTATTGGCAATAAATTATATTTGTATCATGCATAATAGCCGAGCTATCAATATTTTTGCGGACGAAGTCGCGGGCGATGAGCTAGTTGATTGATAAAGATGCAAAGGGTGTGGCATTTGTCTATAATTGTTATGATGAAAGGGTATACTGAAGAGTTTGAGGATAAGATAAGATAAGATAATGTTTATTTGTCCAAAACATGAGTATACACACAAATAGCATGCAAGATGTAACATCAAATTATAATCATGACAGTCATGTTTTGCCTGAACGGCGTACAAATATAATATGTCGGACGCTACACAGCATCAAGTGAATTTTAATTCGTCCATTACACACAGCAAATCTAGCAGTTAACAATCCAATTTAGACCATACTTAAACTAAAAGGTACAAATAAAATAGAATCGAATAGTGTCATATGCTCATCATAGCAAATAATACAAATCAAATAATCAAATGTTAAACAATAGGCGAGACGGCGAAAAAAAACTAATTGGTCCGTCAGTTAGATTATCAAAAAATATTATCATTCTCTTGCCCTTATCCCAATAGGCTTGTGTCCTGAAACAATCTAATTGGTCCGTCAGTTAGATTATCAAAAAATATTTGACACGTATTTTTTCTTTTGTTACGTAAACCAAAATTGACGAAGATATGACGCTTTTAAAATTCTCAATACGTCACGCCTAGGTATAATTTTTACCTAGTTCTGACGTCACGAGCCCCCACTCCCGAGTTTTGATGCGTTTTATCTTTGTCAATATTCATTGATTTACAAAAACAAAAAATACGTGTCCATTATTTTCCAATACTTTATCTGACGGACTAAATAGATTTGCAATTTTTTGATACTGCCGTCATGCCTATTATTAATAAAATTGGGATGTCATTATACATGTCAAATTAATTTGTCAGTCTAGAAATTCGTCAGTGCAATGACGATATTGGCTGGTCCATCAATTCTTAAGTAGACAAACTTTCCGCCAGAAGAGAGCCTGAAAATCTGTCATCCTGTGTTACCAATTTGTTCCACAGTGATTGGGTTGTGGAGGTCAGATGCTCAATTATCATCATCATTATCTGCCTAGCTTTTTTTCAACTATTTTGGGGTCGACTTCCAGTCTAACCGGATGCAACTGAATACCAGTATTTTACATGGAACGACTGCCTATCTGACCTCCACAACCCAGTTAGTACTGACTGGTTGTCAGACTTTCAGGCCACTGACTACCTGTAACGACTGTCAAAGATCTACAAATGACAGCCGGGACCAACGGCTTAGCGTGCTTTCCGAGGCACGAAGGAAACTCGGTATGTAACTATGTAATGGGTGGTCACCCATCCACTGACCAACCTACGTAAGCGCGGTTTAACCCAAAGATCGAACCGAGCGGCTGCTGTTATCATTCAGCCACGAGCTTCCGAGATAATCAGTCTCAGTCTCTCTATATAAAATACTGGGCGACCAAAATAGATGAGAAAGGCTGATGAATTGACCCTCGGCTGCATTAAATTAAGAACCTCAATCGAAATCCGAAAATTAAATTCTTTGACAAATTCAACGAGACACGAATGGGGTCGTCGATGAATAGGATTCTTTATCTTGGCTGGTCCGAGTCATTATTGGAATCAACTTTTTTATTATTTCCTCTTTGGTCCTTTTTTTTTAATCGATGGAATTATGTAAGAATGGATTTGGATTATTTTTTTATGAGAATTTCGTTTCCGGTTGAAGTATTTGAGGTGTCTGGGGAGATTATCTTATAATTTTGATTGACTTTAAGCTTTTTCTAGTGGTTGGAGGGTTTAACGGCCTCTAAACCTCTGTGTATGATGAATTTCATGATGAATTTGTGTTCACTTGCTAATTGGATGAGACGTTGCTTGTTTCTGATTGGCTGAAACAACGCGCCTTCTGATTCTCTAGCAAACGGCATCAAAATGTCAAAACTGCCAAAATATGTCCGCAGTCGTCTCCTTGATGTTTCGACCCATATAACCTGACGTCGGTGGGGCCATGGGCAGTGGTGGGTTTGTCTTACTCACTGTACTTATCTAGGTCGCTAAATACATAACCAATGTAATCAAGCTTTTGAAACACTTAGGGGCTTTTAACTGTGGGAACCTACTTATATTTGCCTATTTTAATATTGTACCCTTTTGTTTACCAATAAATGGAACGAACGTTCGAGGAGCTTGTATGGGTGTGCAGGGGGCTGAAGCTAGCGGGCGCGGGGCAGGGGAGCGCGGGCGCACGACGCGAGCCGATCACGCGCCACAGTAGTCGCCGACGATGGTACTAACTCATCGCGCACGTACAACCTCCTCGACTGCGACATTTCCAAAATTCTTTACGTTCGGTTTTCTTCATTGCCTCCTCTACAGGGGCTAAAAATACCCTTCGACAGCTCATCGTGATTTCGTGTATATTTATCCCATGAACCCTTATTGTACCGATCTATTAGGAGGGTTAAGTTCAGCAGTGGACGCTTCCGAACCGACAATGATTGATTGGGATGCACATTTCTATCTTATTCGGGTTAACAGGTGTGACGTCACAGTTTGATTGATAGCTGTAATAATTCAATGGGAGATATATTAGCTGGTCGCTGCCCTAATCGAAGCTCAGCTGCATTTGGTATCTCAATTCAACTGTAATAAAAACTCATTAAACTGTTGGTCCCGGCTGTCATTTGTAGATCTTTGACAGTCGCGTCGGTACGGGTAATCAGAAAAACCGGCCAAGAGCGTGTCGGGCCACGCTCAGTGTAGGGTTCCGTAGTTTCCCGTCCGTCACAATAAGTGTTCCCACTTATGAGTTTAAAGGTGGGTATCAATGGATACCCACCTAGCGCCAGGAGCGCGAACATAATGATGTTCGCGCTCCTGCAACTTATTTTGTACAACTTTTTGTCTTTTTTGTACAAAAACTGTTGTTTCCATCAAGTTCAAAATGATTTTCCTAGAAAGTCCTTATAAAGTTCTACTTTTCAGATTTTTTTCATATTTTCTAAACTTATGGTTCAAAAGTTAGAGGGGGGGGACTCATTGTTTTTTACTTTTGGAGCGATTATTTCCGAAATTATTGACATTATTAAAAAATGATTTTAGGAAACCCCTATTCATTTTTAAATACCTTTCCAACAATATATCACACGTTAGGGTTGAAATTAAAAAAAAAACACTTCCCACTTTACATATAGGGGGGCTACCCTAATAAAACATTTTTTTCCAATTTTTATTTTACTATTTTGTCGGCGTGATTGATATACATATTGGTACCAAATTTCAGCTTTCTAGTGCTAACGGTCACAGAGATTAAGCGAGGACGGACAGACGGACGGACGGACGGACAGACATGGCGAAACTATAAGGGTTCCTAGTTGACTACGGAACCCTAAAAAGGAGCTCATGGCTAAATAATAACAGACACACGGGTATTTTTTTTTATTCATAATAGGCCTGCGTTTGGCCGCAACTCGTCTGATGTGAAGCGATGATGCAGTCTAGAAAAATCCGTTTCAGTGGAACTTTGAATAGATCCAGATTATAATGATCAGGGAACAGAGAAGCCAGCAGTGAATTCCACAGACTGGCGGTTCGCACAATATATGTGGAAGCATAGCAGTTTGTGCCGTGGAACTTTTATGTTTAGCTCTTGTTGCTTCTTCGAAACTTCATATAATGTTCGAAAAGACAAAAATATTTCTTTTAACTAATAAAAATCCCTACCCTCCAACGTAGGGTCAACTGCTAAGAGGATTTTTCGGCGACTGCGTTCAGGGAAAAGGATATACCACTGCCTCAAAGGATAATCCTTTAGTGTCTTTAACGATGCTCATGGGATGAAATGGGGTGGTAAATTCTTAGCCAGAAGCCACATAATAAACAAAAACATAAGGTGATACATTTTTACAGTTAGGAGTGTACCTTAGGGGGTCGTAAGGGTAGGGTGCAGAACGATTAATTTGGGTGGTTGACGTCTCAAGTTTTAATCCCGCTCAAAATAAAATTGTTCATGTGTCTTTATGGCTTGTACTTGTATGTTTTGAGCATTTGATGGGTATAAGAGTAGAGGAAGACCAAACAAACTATGAATGGACATGGAATGAAAGGAGGTGTCTGATGAGATGACGAGTAATAGAGAAGTATAGAAGAAGATATGCTGCGCCGACCCCTAATGAATAGGCTAGTTTCCACGATCAATAAATTGCAAATCTATTTAGTCCGTCAGTTGGAGTATTGGAAAATAATGGACACATGTTTTTTGTTTTTGTAAATCAAAGATATAACGCATCAAAACTCGGGAGTGGGGCTCGTGACGTCACAACCCACTAAAAATTATAGCACGGCGTGACGTATTGAGAATTTTAAAAGCGTCGTATCTTCGTCAATTTTGGTTTACGTAACAAAAGAAAAAATACGTGTCAAATATTTTTTGATAATCTAACTGACGGACTAGATTGTTCGGGATAAGGGCAAGAGAATGATAATGATATGTGTCTTTTGTGACTCGAAAAATCAAAACGCATCACAAGTCAGAATAATTTACTAGTGTCATCTGTTCTTCTATCTATCATCATGGGGTTTAGGTTTCCGCACTTAGTCCTTAAATAAATAAATAAATATCGCTGGACATTACACACAGCGCCATCTAGTGCCACACTAAGCAACGAGGCTTGTGTCGTGGACACCAGATAGTTGATATACTACATAGATACTTTTTGCTTGTAAATACATACTTATTATACATATATAAACATCCATGACTCGGAAACAAATGTCCTCTTACCGGGATTCGAACCCGGGACCCTGAGAACGTAAGGCAGCCTCACTACCGCTGGCTGTGCCATACGGGTCGTCAAAAAAGGCCTTAAAGTGACCCATTGTGCGTGATGTATAGTTCTATAGTCATATTATAAAGACGTAACATTTGTATGTAGATGGTAATCTATGGAACTAATGATCAGATTTCGAAAATTCTTTCACAAACGGGAAGCTACATTATCCCCGAGTGTTATAGGCTACATTTAAAACGTTCCCGTGGTTAATTTGCGTGCATAACGAGAGCGAGGCCGCGAGCAATAGCTAGCATAAAAAAAAAGATAGAACTGATCTTTCTTTACCGTGTGGTTAGTGCCTAACCGTGTCAGAGTTTTTATACCGCCCATAGGGCCTTTGACTTGGCTTTACATGCCGTCAAGAAATATCTCACAGGCATACTGGTTTCCTCACGATGTTTTCCTTCACCGAAGCAAGTGATCATTATACAATACGCAAATTAATTAGAAAAATTAGAGGTAGGTTGGGTTCGAACTCGAGACTCACACCACTGGGCTATCACTGTTTAAATGTCTAAATAGAATTGTTAATGAAGTAGATATTGAACAACAAACCAACAAAACAATTGCAATTGCCGATAGCAACAAAAAGCATTTCACACCGCAGTTCCTACCACACATCCCAATGACACTTCACTACACTACCGCCATGCGAATCGAAACGACATACCGCACTTTTTCCCACCAAAAAAGTACCTACCCACAAAAATTCTTCTTTTTTTTTCAGCTATCCTGCAATTCGAACGCCGAGGTACACCGTACTACAGGCGCTTCGGCTGTGGTTCGGGAACCCTAGAAACAGGAGCCATTTGCAGGTGAGACATTTTATGTATACGTGTGTACATTCAATTCCGCTACAATCTGGAATGAATTTGTCTTTTGATTCGTTGGGAATTGCAGATGGACCCAACATAAGGTATCTATCTAGTAGTGGGATCGGGTAGACACTTTCTTACGCCATGATTTTAAAAATTATGTCTGTGGAATTTCTTGTCTGTTCTTCGCCATAGTTCAGCGTCGGTCAGTTAGTCAGCCAAGCTTCAGCTTTCTGACTGACTGACCGACTAATGATAAATCAAAATTTGCAAATGGTATAATTGAAATACACGTTTTATTTATTATTTACTAGCTGATGCCCGCGGCTTCGCTCGATTGACACTATATACTAAAACCTTCCTCTTGAATCACTCTATCTATTAAAAAAACCCGCATCAAAATCCGTTGCGTAGTTTTAAAGATCTAAACATACATAGGGACAGACAGACGCGGCGGGAGACTTTGTTTTATAACATGTAGTGGTTTATTTTCGCAATGCGCTGGAGTTTTTTTTTTTTTTCATTGTTTGAAGTGAAAAAATCAGCTTGGTCAATATTCCAGTTCTACTTAAGTATATTCATCTCCAAACTGACGCCACACTTTGATCATTCACCATTCTTGAACTAGGACATGTTTGCAAAACGACAAGAATCTAATATCCCTTTGACATCCCATTAAACCTCATTACATAAACTTCCCTTATCATAAAAGAAAGCACATTCCTGTCAAAAATCGTCCTATCCAAACAGTTGCACAGTCAGAACGAAAGTGACCGAACTCAAAATTCCGGTGTTTTGAGTTAAGGCGCCTCCCCGAGCAAATGACCTTGAACGAGCAGATTTTTGGAGCCTACTCCTCTTTATCCAAAATAAATACCAACTAATAAAAAATACATTAAATTACTACATATTCTTGACTCCAAAATTGTCGTTTCTTTTTTTTTTAAGTAGCTTAATGTTTAATACATCCCCTCACAACGAAACCACAGAAATGAGAAATAATGATTTATAAAATGCTACTCCTCGTAAAGTAACCATTATTTTGATTTGCTACTTATACTAATGGATAGACAATTTAATAATGAACATAATTGTCGTTTAATTTTTTCCAAAAGACATAAATTTGATTTTATAAAGAATGAAAACCACTCATTTCGCACTATTCGGCCTGCAGTGACTGACGTAACAATCACTTTGTAGTGCAAGCTGATTAGAACTTTATTCTAACAGTATTTCAAACGAAGTTTGAACCACTACAAATAGAATTGCTAATTTTGCTCGAGGAACCGCCTTAAATACCTAAAACTATTCCTTATTACATCGGCTAGATAGCCGCGTCTAGTGCGTCTAGTGAATCTAAAAGTTACGATTTCGTGCTAGAGAAGGACAAACCAAAACTTTTCGTCTCTTTCAATGATATTCTGAATATCATTTTATCTCTTTAATTTCCGCGAACACGGAACACAAATAACAATAACACACCTAATAGTACACGGACCACATTTCGCCAGTTATGTTTGAGTCTCATGTAGGGGGCGAGTCTATTGTAATCAACTGGGCATGAATCCAGACTCCGTGGCTGCTACTGAAAAATTGCTGATGGAAAAACCCAATAACACTTGGCCCGATCCGGGAATCGAACCCAGGACCTCATGCTCAGCAGTCGCGCTTTTGCTACCACTACACAGTCAAGAAGTCAATTCAACAATTTTGATATTTCCCACAAAACGCAAATTTCGTGTTATGATACTTTTGGTCTTGGGGTGCGAAATGTTTCCCAACATTTTTGAAGCACGTCACTCAGAATCGAGAGTTCCTCAAATCGATTCTAATCTCGAGTCGGAGTGACGGGCGTTGACGCGACAAGGGCATATTGAAGTCGCGTCTGTTAGGTTTAGAGGTACTCTGTCCCAATTGAAACTGGCTTCCTTGAAAGCCGTTGAATATTTCCGCCATTTTAAGTGTTCAATGAAGCGGGGGATGGTATTTTGGGAAATTATTTTGTTAGGTTATTTTTGGAGGTTCGTCTTAATTGTCTCTTGTATTAATGGGTTTAGATTTTCAATCTTTGGTCATTGTTATTTGCAGATTTATAGGGTTTACTAGCTGTGCCCCGCGACCTTCGTCAGCGTGAAATGTTTATAAAAATATTAGGTACTTATTCCATATTTGAATTGGAATTTGTTAACAATTTTATGGGTTTTATTTTGTTTTGCACGGAACCCAATTTTTTTTTTTTTTTAAGTAGCTGTTACTCCTTATAATATCACCTATCTGCCAGTTATAGTCCCGACAAAATCGATGCAGCCCTTCCGGAGATTAGCCGGAACAAACACAGACAGACAGACAAAAATGTCAGTTTAAAAACTATAATACCCAAATTAGCTTCCTAAATGTAAATTAAATGTTTTCATAAAGCACTCAACGCGCTGCTGCTGAATACGAGAACATAGGTTCGGTTTCCAGGACGAACAGAGTTTTTGTGTCAGGAATATCTCAGTTTTTTCGGATGGGAAATCATCAAATGACTTCTCCCGCTCTGGGCAGAGCAGGAGGGAGTGTCAGACTTTTACTGACTAAAACCCACCCATGTTCCTTCATCGCCCTTTGTGTTCCGGGGTCACGGTATCTCTTTCGAACAGTCCCGCAGCCCCGGCAGGCATCGGCTCTTGCGGACCCCTTCCTTTTGGCTGACATCTGTCTCAGTAGCTACCTGAAGTCTACATTTGTGGTCCATTAGCAATAGACTACTACTACTAAGTACTAGACATGCATGTGACTTGAACATACCTGCGAATATGCTGATTAGATATCTACCGCCCCGGCCTCTAACTAGCCCTTCGGAAATTACAAGCGTCATGTTATGATGTTTTTATACCAATAGACTTGATTTGATTTTCAGAAACCGAAGATTTGTAGTCTTAATCCACTCATTGCTTGATTTCGGGCCTATTATCTTGTCTAACAAGTACAAACCCAATTTGAAACATTTCAGATTTTCCTTGAGCACATAAATTCAGCAATTGACATACAATTTTCTCCCGAAACTGACAAATTTTCCCAATCGACCTTAACCCTTATGCTTTAGCGATAAAGTTGAAAATCTATTAAAGAAATTTGACAGATTGTAGTAGGTAACTTGATGTGCGTCTGTACATTTCAATATTTTGGTTTGAGCTGAGATTTAACCATGTAATTTCAATGGTAATTCGTACTGGCTTCAATCGACTATCCGATTGTTTGACGAAATCTCGATTAACATTAAAATTATTTGACTAAGCTGTGGATTGAAACTCTTGGGTGATGAATCTGGGTTGTATTTGAATGGTTATTTATTAAAGAATTTCCTCGTGAAGTTTGTGTGGGTGGAGTTTAATGGGATAAGGGGGAAAACATCTCTTGAAGTTGCTATTGTTGATCGAAGATCTTGAAGATTTTTGAAGGAGTAGGTACCTACCTTTTTGTTCTATGTACTTACGTACCTACTATATGTATAAGGTGGAAATTGACTCTTCACAAAGCCGCCAACCAAGCGTTCTGTACATCAAACTAAGTAACTACGCAAAAATTATTGCTGGGTAATGTTTTATTTTTTATTTTGGGGAAATTTAATCACGATTTACAGTAGGACCTTTGGTTGCCTCGTTGGTCTAGTGGCTGCAAGTGCGACTGCTGAGCGTGAGGTCCTGGGTCGATTCCCGGGACTATTGTTATTGGCTTTTTCCATCAGGAATCTCTTAGTAGCAGTCACGGAGTCTGGTTTTGTGCCCGGTTGATGGCAATAGGCTCGCCCCTATTACATGGGATTTAAAACATAACTGGCGAAATGTGGGTGTACTATCAGATACTATCGAGGACACTCCGGCCTGATCACCACTAAGCTAATTTTTGCTTGCACTTACAACATAGAAACGCTCTCTATCCCCGCCCCGTTGACTTTGTATAGAAATAATGAATGAAAAGATACCGATCGGCCGAGCACACTGACGTATTTTGCGCGCCAAAGTTGACGCTTTCCAAATAGGCCTAAACTTTAAGGGGGCGTGGCTCGGCGCCTCCGCATGATCTAAGTGAATAAAAATGTAACTGATCAGGCGGAAAAGACCACGACTGTACATCTGCCTAACCCTACGGGAATTACAGGCCTGATGTTATGGTATTACTTGATAGCTGTTCTCTTTAAGCAGATAAAAAACGGTTATTCGTTCCTCTGAAAATCGGTCTGTATCACTTTTAATCATTACCATGAAGTGGTTGGCTTTGAAAGGCAAAGTCAAATCACTTCTCCCATTTACCAGGCCTGACTAAGCGGAATTGAGGTCTTTGAAAGCTCAAAAGAGGTTTTAATAGCAAAGAGGATGAAGCTTCGTTTAGGTTTAAAAACAAAGTTTAATGGAAAGATAGCACTTACTGGTTCCTGGAAATGTAAAGCACAGCGGACTGACTGCCCCGCTTGTCTAGTCTTTGCAAATTTAATCGTGAAGATCTGCTTCATTATTCCTAGAACGGGCAAAATGTTATTAAGTCTTTAGACAGCGAATTATACTATATAAAGCTCTTTTTATACCATATAAAGTTCGATTACCACTCACTCACTCACTGACTGCTGACTCACTGACAGAATTGTTCTCCCAGATGGTGGATGGGGAGGGAGGTATATTTTGAGTGACAGATTCGTAAACAAGTAACTCTCACGAGTAGGGAAAAGTGCCAAACCTCCCCGTTTCGCCCCCCTTCCTCCCCTCCCTATCGTACCTCGGAAATCAAGAGACTTGGAACATTTTTTTTTCAGATTCGTATAAGGAGGCTCTGAAAAGTAAAAACCAGTTTTTAAAATTGCTCCCTTGCCCCCCTTCTCTCCCCCTTTAGGCAGATCTCGGAAGTTAAGAGGCTTACAATTTCTGCCTTTTTCTTCTTGAAGGAAACATATGCGTCGGGTCTGAGCACGGAGAGCTATGGGCTCGCTCGCCGTCCGTCCGTCTGATGACGACAGGCCGTGTCGACGGCGCGTTCGTGTTTCACGCGCAAGGGCCGATGCCTGCGGGACTGTTCGAAAGAGATACCGTGGCCCCGGAACACAAAGGGCGATGAAGGAACATGGATGGGTTTTAGTCAGTAAAAGTCTGACACTCCCTGCTCCGCCCAGAGCGGGAGGAGTCATTTGATGATTTCCCATCCGAAAAAACTGAGATATTCCTGACACAAAAACTCTGCTCGTCCTGGAAACCGAACCTATACCTAACTAACGTATTCAGCAGCAGCGCGTTGAGTGCTTTATCATCATCATCATCATTTCAGCCGAAAGACGTCCACTGCTGGACATAGGCCTCCCCCAAGTGTCGCCACATTGACCGGTCCAGAACTTTTCGGCCCCATCGGCCATCCGTTCTGCGAGCAACGTGCTCTGCCCACTGCCACTTAAGTTTGGCAATTCTTCGGACTACGTCGGTGACCCTGGTTCTCTTGCGGATGTCTTCATTTCTGATTCGATCACGCAAGGAAACTCCGAGCATAGCCCTCTCCATTGCCCTTTGGGTGACTTTAAGCCTTCTGATGAGGCCCATTGTGAGCGACCACGTTTCGGTCCCGTATGTAATCACTGAGTACTTTATGAAAACATTTAATTAGCTTTTTTGGATGAGTATTAGTTTTTGAACTGACATTTTTGTCTGTCTGTCTGTCTGTTTGTTCCGGTCACCGATTTTAAGGGACTCTAACTGGCAGATAGCTGATGTAATAAGGAGTAACAAAGGCTACTTTTTTAGAAAAACGATTAGAGTTCCGTTCAAAATAAAATAAAATCCTTAAATTGTTAACAAAATCCGATTCAAATATGTACCTAATATTTTTATAAACATTTCGAAGGTCGCGGGCGCAGTTTTAGTCAGTAAAAGTCTGACACTCCCTCCTGCTCCGCCCAGAGCGGGAGGAGTCATTTGATGACTTCCCATACCAAAAAAAAAAAAAAAGGGATGACGACAAGCAAACTTTAGTGTACTTAATGTTTTTTTTTAATGGAAAAAGGTCTGAGTTTTTAAATAAGGTTTAGACTGTATTAGGGGTTCTTAAGGGGTTTCAAAATCTTTAAAGTGCTCTAATGAATCCTATGGATTCTCAAAATTTTATAAGGGTAAGGAATACTTCTCAAAAACACGCGCACAACGCAAATACTAGTTCTTAGCATATAATAGCCCGGATCCTGAAACAGTTTCCAGAAAATTCAGCAAAATATAAATCGGATTGCGACTAGAATTACTACTAGACTAGCTAGTTCTTCTTTCTTTATCGTGTGGTTAGTGCCTATCGTAGTAGCCGCGCGGCCCGCGGGTGGACGCCGCACCGTAGTCAAAATTCGAGGAAACGCCGGGCAACAGCTGGGTGCGGTGCCTAACATGCCTCAAATGGCTTAGCATGATCCTCCGGTACGCCTAAAATACTGCAGCATTCATTTTGAAATAAATATGTGGTAAAGTTGAGGATTAATGCTAGCATTAATCCTCAAAAAAAAGTCAAAAGTTTATGGAATCGTGTTTTCGTCACACATAGTAGGTACTATGTGTGACGAAAACACGATTCCATAAACTTTTCTCGATAGAAAAAAAATCCAAAGTTACCTCCAAATCGAACAATAAACCGCTGGTATTAAAAAAGTACTTCAAATTAGATCATGAAACTTTGCATACTAACTGAACTAACTATAAAGCAGGTCTTAGGTGTTTTATTTTTTTAGTCTAATCAATAGACTTTTTTAAATCGAAAAAAACCACTCATTTCGCACTATTTGGCCACAGTGACTGACGTAACAACCGCTTTGTAGTGCAAGCTGAATAGAATTTTATTTTAAAAGAATTTCAAACGAAGTTTGAACCACTACAAATAGAGTTGCTAATTTTAGGGTTAGAAGGGCCTTAAGATTAAAATGGCGTAATGTGGTTGCAATACCACGTGCCCACACCTCTTACCTCTGCAAAACCCTTCGGAAAAATAGACGTAATCAAAAGATTTTATAAGTATTTTCTCTCTTTGCCCGGTTATAGTAGGTATATTACCTAAGTTATGTGAAGATTTTGTACAGCAGATTTACTGTTTAGAGACTTGATCGAGGGTAGGTATGCGACTCATGCGAGGTATGTGTCCCCAAAACATAAACAAAGGCTTTGACGTCCCCAAATTAAATTCAAGAACATACAACGTTCGCTACGTTCAAAATTAACGTCTTGTCAAACGTTGACAATATTTCACGCGCGCTCACTGACCGCAAGATGGCGTTTCAAAGATGGCTGACACGGTTTGACGTGACACGTCACACGACACGCATATATTGGATTTCTGTTGTCAGACTGTCATTTATTGAATTACGTTGCGTTGAGCGTCGACGGGCTTGCTTTGTTGTCCTCGAAAATTGCGGAATATAATATTGAAGATGGAGTTTTTGTGTGGATTTTTGGTTGGATGTTATTTAAGGGTTTTTGTGATGTTAAGGCAGGTGTATGATGCTCATACCGGACTCAAACATTCGCGGTCTTTTTCAATATATTTTGTCGACATCGCCAAGAAAAGCCCATAAAAAAGGAAACCAAAAAGTCTATGTGACACCAAGAGATTTAAAAGACTTAGAGCGGACATTAGGAATATTTTCATACATGCATCTCGAACATTTTTTATTTTTTATTTAGCTATGTGTTAGCTTATACAAGCTAAAAAAAAATTCAAGTGTGAAAGATACAGTAAGGCCCAATGATATTCTAGTAAACAGATATATTGTGAGATATTGTGCTTAGTGCGAGTTTTTTTTACGTATCGAGCGTGAAAAAGAAACGCACTCGTGTGAAACACATTGCATATTGAACCTAATCTTAGTGCGATAAGAACCCGTTTTCGAGGAAGTGTATTGAAAATTGTATTTTCGAGGTAGGTTGTTGTGGAGGTAGGTTTTGTAGATCTAGGAACTACAGTTCCTACTTTCACGATTTTTATGCCTTGTGACTGGAACTTTAGCTACATTTCATTGTTGTCTTTGTGTCGAAAATCAAAAGTGCCTGTAACTGGCCTACTTGAAAAAAATGCTTTGATTTTGATTAAGAAGACTTTGAGTTACGTTCACACCGCGCGTTTGCCTTCGGTAGGTAAATCTTCTGATACAATGGTGGAAACCAGAAGGTGAAGGTGGTGGTATCAGAAGATTTACCTACCGTTTATTTTTCCTTACACATAACAAAATCTCCAACACATTAAAGTAACAAAGAATTTCGTCAAACGACAAAATCACCCATAAATCGATTTGCAGCACCCAGTCTTTCAGTAATATCACAGTTGCGCGAACTAGATGATGAAATATACGAGCGATATAACACTGTCGCTTCAAATCTTCGGGTTTTGGCCCAGAATTCGGGTAGGTACCCACTTTTGACAAATACCCTTTTGACGTGGACTCCCCCTTCGTTAGTTACGGCTATATTTCATTGGGGAAGAAAAACAGTTTCAGTTTCTTGGGTGGATTCGTTGTAACCTTGTTTGTCAGTGATGTTTTTGGAAGTAATGTGAAGAAGACTGTTAAAAGGCTAGTTTCCACCATCTATAAATTGCAAATCTATTTAGTCTATCTGTTAGTATTGGACAATAATGGACACATAAGTATTTTTGTTTTTTTGTAAATCAATGAATATTGACAATGACAAAGATCAAACGCATCAAAACTCGGGAGTAGGGGCCCGTGACGTCAGAACTCACTAAAATTATACCACGGCGTGACGTATTGAGAATTTTAAAAGCGTCGTATTTTCGGCAATTTTGGTTTACGTAACAAAAGAAAAAATACGGGTCAAATATTTTTTGATAATCTGACGGACTAATTCGATTTTTTTTGTCATCTACCCTAATGTTATATGGCATGACATAACATCATAACTTGACGCTTGTAATCCTCGTAAGGTTAGACAGAAGTATAGTCTAGACAGCCACGTTTCGCAAATGTTGTATACAAGTTTTAAGCTGGCACTTTTTTAGTTACCGGAAGGGTAAACAATAATAGGGTGCTGCCTTATTACTAAGCCTCCACTGTGCGTCGTTCCGTCCGTCTGTCAGCAGGCTGTATCTCATGATGCGTAATAGATAGACAGTTGAAATATTCACAAGCTAAGCCTGCACTTAGCTCGTCAAAATGTATGGAACTGCAGATTTTTTTTTTGTGATTCAGCGTTTGGTCCCATAGTAAAAGTCGTTCATAATGATGAGTACAATGATCCCATATGAGATTTCGTGTATGAATAGATACACCTTATATAAGGTAGGTACCCATTTATAACAAAAAAAAACAACCTAATAGCAAATTTATGTTAACGCGCCAATAAAGAAAAATCGCTGAGCAAAATTGTTGTCCTGTAAAAAATATTATAGCGAAGTTTGAAATGCCTTTATGGGAGTATGAGAATAGTACAAAAAGATCCGACCATCGTGGGGCTCGAACCCACGACCCTGAGATAAAGTTTAGTCTCATGCTCTACCGAATGAGCTAGCCGGGCATTTAAATCACATTCTGAAATCATCACTACATCACTCACTACATAAATTATAAAACAAAGTCCTCCGCCGCGTCTGTCCGTCTGTCTGTTCGCGATAAACTCAAAAACTATACTGACCCGATTTTTATGCTGTTTTCACATTGGTGAAAAGTTGGTAGTTTTTGGATAGTGGTTCTCAAGGAAGGTTTTAGTTTCAATTCCTTTCGTTTAATAATTGGAAATCGACATCTTTCAATCGAAGATAAACGTCTGAGCGTAAAGTGAACGTGCAATAAAAGAATATATTCCCTATTAAATCTTACACTCGAGTGAAGCATTGGATGTCAGTGAACATTAACTCTAGTGAAGCATTGGATGTCAGTGAACATTCACTCTAGTGAAGCATTGGATGTCAGTGAACATTCACTCTAGTGAAGCATCGGATGTCAGTTCAATGAAAATCCCTACAGATTACGTACGTACTTACTTATACCATACTTTTTATTTCTGCAGTCGGATTGTCTGATATTCTGGTTGCTATCGACCGTGACGGCGGGCCTGCTGGCTGTATGCATCGTCGGAACACAATACTTTGTGATTGAGGGAACCAATTTTGGTAAGCTCGACGCAAGCATGCGAAAAGAGGAAGGTGTGTTTGGTGTGTTTTTTTGCTTTTTTAATTTTGTTCTAGGGTTCTTAAAAAGGAAATTTTGCATTTTGGCAATGGGGAGGCTAACTGTGGCACTAATGGCGCTAGCAAAATTGGTACCCAAACATCGACATTGGTTGATTCATTTTATATTTCAAAGTAGCTTAACCTCATTGGTCAGATTGAGACCAACTATGGTGGCGCCATCTGAGATTTACTTTGCCTTAGCCACCCCATTGAATTTTTGAGGTCGTTTACATTTTTAAAACCGTTTTGGTTGTCGTAAGAAATGCAAAAGCGAAATTGCCTTTTGTTTTTTTTTTTCAGAAATTCCGTAGTTTGAGAAAGGCAGTAGATAGGTACCCATTTTATTCGTTACCTACTGTTCTCTCTTCATTCAATCGAACCAAAAATACTCCAGCTGCCTCCATAGCATGGCATAATCAGCCTATAACGTTCCCACTGCTGGGACTAAGGCCTCCGCTTTGAGGGAATGGGCCGTAATCCACCACGCGGGTCCAATGCGTGTTGGTAACTATCACATAGTCTTCAAAATGTTGTATATGCCTATGCCTTTTCCTCACGATATTTTACTTCGCCGTTTTGAGAGCAGTAGTGATAAAATCTGTTGGTGAATGGCTGGAAAAGCTACAACCTTTTTTAATTATTTTTTTTTATTGATTTGTTTGGCCCGTGTTGCTGAATTTGACGTATGTTTAATGTGCTCTCCTTTGTGTTCACTGTATTTTCTCTAGTTTTTATTTATTTGTTTATTAAATACTAGAGAAAATAGAGCGAACAGAAGGGACAGCACAGTGAAACAGTGTGCACAGTGTTTTCTAATTTAATTAAATATTAATTTCAATAACCACCATCACATCGTTTGATTCATCTCCCTAAGGTGAAAGCGTCAGGGTAGCCCGCGAAATTTAAATTTTCTTACGTGTTTGCAATTTGCAGGTGAGTGCTAGGTTGTATGTTGATTAAAATATTGTTCGCGACTGTAAGACGTATGTAGTTACAGAATTAAAATCATCAAAATCATCAATACAACCCTCCAAGTTCATAAAGGTGTAGGAACCAAAAAAAAAAAACAGAAAAAGTCATTTCTAAAAGGCTGTAAAACTACAGCCGCGAATAATATTTTAATCAACATACACCCATGCACTGGCCTGCAAATTGCAAAAAACGTAAGAAATTTTGAATTTCGCGGGCTGGTTGGAGCATATTCACCATACACGCTCATCAACATTTTTTGGTCCCGCACTCTCAACAACAAAATATTGTCTGCTTGAGTTTTAACCAAATTGACTTAGAACTAGAAAGTCGAGGCCGTTACCTCTGGACCTGTGGGCCAACACTGCTTCAGCTCTGTCTGTCTACATTTTTTGCGAATAACCAACAGTTATGTTATGAATGAATCAGTTCATTTCCTTCCAGGCATCTCCCATCGCATCACAGAAACGGCCATGGACTTCTTCATGGCGATAGTCCTATGCGGGTACTCAGTCACGGTCTACCTCCTGTGGAAAGATCACTACGTAATGTGGAACAGATGGCGACGGGCCAACGTCAATGTCAGATTACTCCTGACACCTGATACGCTTCCAGTACCATTTGTACCCAGACCTAGGTATAATGTGGTTTAGTTATTTCTTTGTCGTATTATTATATTATTATTTAGCAACTTTGTGTGATCAGTATTAAATATTATATAGTATGATTATTTGTTTGATTTTGGTGTTTAAACCACGAAAATGTTGTTCAGGGACTTTGACACGGAGAAAAACTGATTGAATTTCACAAATAAAAGTAAACGCGTAAACTGAACAACTTTTTTTGTCAATCTAGCAGATTATTATCAGCTAGACTAGAGATCTTTTTTTTTATTGTTAGCGTTGACTATCCCACTCCTGGGCAAAGGCGCCCCCCCATTCTTTATTTCTTTCTTGATGCTGTGCCTCTAGTCATCCAAGGTGTCCCGCCATCTTCTCCTCGGTCTGACGCGACCCCGCCGTCTAGCTGTCATAGATAAATTCTATAATAATCTAATCTGTCCCCTGAACGTTATAACCACCATATTATCTGATACTTACGTCAATCATTATGCAGCTTGTTCGTAGGACAGTAAACTTTTGTTGAGGACGCACTTTCTGAAAAATATGAAACACTTTCAATCTTCAGACTAGGTATATCATTAGTTGAGCTTTGTAATAACTATAGGACGGGCTTCATAATACTTACTATCAAAATGCATAATATTATAGTAAAAATAAAAACACAAAAACGATACAACCATTATTTTTTAACAAAAGACCTTGTTTACAAGTAGTTACAGGGATGGTAAACGCCGATGATTTGCAGCCACTGCTGTTTGGCACTCTGCCAAGCCCAGATACCCTCTCAAAGGTGTGGGTGTTGAGTGGCTTTGTAAAGTCACCCAATGAAAAGATTAGATATGGAATTTATGCAAAATCAGGTGTGTTATCAAATTGGCAGGGTGCCATTTTGAATTAGCACAGGAAATACCGCATGCGGTGTTGTTCTGTTTTGGTAAGAGGGAATACATATTTATACTACACCTGCTTGGAAAGTACCTTGATACTTTATCAAATTTACGGTAGAAAGTACGTCATTGCATATCGAACAAATATGCGGGGAGAAAACGCATCTGAGCGGGAGAGAAAAGTGTATGAAAATCCATTTCTTACGTGGTTTTTCTTTTTTAATTTTGGGTGAGACTATGCGCCGGTAACCTAAATATCAAAAGCCAAAAAGTTTTTACAGTGAGTTTTTATCTCCAAGTTCGCAAAATGACACTGGCCACTAGCTGTGTGTTGGATGATGTCGGGCTGGCAGTGCGACCCTGCGGCGGCAGGATAAACAATTTGAAAAAAGAACATGTGAAATTCCTCCTACATTGTCGCAAACATCTCAAACAAACATTAATGGAAAAAGTGTCACATTAAGCTTCACTAACTGCAACAATTTCAATATAAATTTCAATTAGTAAAGATTTCGTTTTTTATTTTCCTCGTAGGTGTAGTATAAAGCACTATGTATCACTCGAGAGAAAGTGTGATTCCCGATCTCGGGTGTTTTAAAGCCCTCGCCTACGGCTCGGGCTTCAAACGACACCCTCGACGGTAATCGGTCACTTTCTCCTCTTGGTGAACAATGTACTATTATTTGTAATCAGCGGTGTTCTGCCTTGCCGGCTTTGACTGATTATTTTTTAGACCTACAAAAAATACGGGTCACATGTATAAGATGACAAAACATTAGATGAAAAAAGCGATGTACCTGATTAATACTGGGTGTGACCGGGTAGGTACTTTGTCATGCTGTGGTCTGTGTGATCTCATGATCTGTGGCTGACTCGATTGAGATGGGATTGGTGATTGCATCAGCTGCTACTTTTGAAGTACCTATCCTCAAAGTTATTCCGGGGATCATTATCTGAAAAAAAAAAAAATGGAGTTAATTATTGTAATATTTTAAGTATGTATACGTATATTACCTATTAAGTACCTTAATAAACAGATTTCTAACTTTGTATGTACAATTTGGAATTCAATTTCAAATTCTTCTTTTAGATTGTACTTAGGTACCATTTTATGACGCCGTTGTCTAATCCAACTTCACATCTCATCTCGTCTTCCATCCGCTTCTATATACAACTACGAGTAGCTGACCCGACAGACGTTGTCCTGTCTTAACAAGCTACCCCATCTACCCTACCGGTTTTTTTCTGACCCGGCGAACGTCGTACCGCCTAACAGTCGATTCTTTAATATATTTTTTTAAGAACCATCCTCGTGCTTCAAAGAACATTTAAAAAAAAGAAATATCGAAATTGGTTCAGCTGCTCTCGAGATTTGCGCTTAGCAACACATTTATGATTGTTACCGGCTGAAGGCCTATACAGGGCGTCCCACGGATATGCCACATGGAAGGAAAGTACCTTGAATATTGTAGATGGAACATTTTACTGAAAGAAGACATTATTTGAATTTAAAATACAATTAAAACTGCATTAATAGATATTTAATAATTACATGTTTGAACCAGGAATCGAACCCGTTATACGAAAAAAATAATCACCCTGTACCTTTATTATACCGATCGAAAGGCTTCATCATAAGGATTATTTTTTGCTAAATAACATAGTGTCAGAAATAAAAGAAAGACCATGAATTTTTAATTCAAAATTAATCAATTTATTAAATGCTCAAAATGATTCCCTTCCTGTTGAATACAAAGTCGCACTCTTTTGATTATTTCGCTTGTGGATATTTAGAATAATACGTCTAACTTCTGCTAGCTCGTGGACACTTTCATACTGGTTCTTGTAAACTAATTTTTTTACATAACTCCATAAAAAAATCACTCACTCGTTTTGAGCATTTGATAAATTGATTAATTTTGTATTAAAAATGTTAAAATTCATGGTCTTCCTTTTATTTCTGACATTATGTTATTTAGCAAAAAATTATCCTTATGATGAAGCCTTTCGATCGGTATGATAAAGCTACAGGGTTATTATTTTTCTCGTGAAACGGGTTCGATTCCTGGTTCAACCATGTAATTATTTAAATATCTATGAATGCAGTTTAAATTGTTTTTTAAATTAAAATAATGTCTTCTTTCACTAAAATGTTAAATCTACAATATTCAAGGTACTTTCCCCCCATGTGGCATACCCGTGGGACGCCCTGTATAACACTTCAGAAACTCGATCCTTTTTTCTTACTGAAGGAACAGTAAACATGTGCGTTTTCTGTCTCATTTTCTATTTTTTTTTTCAAAACTTATATGTTTTAAATATGAACGAAACTGTTTCCCTAATTTAAACGTAGAATGAAACGAACGCGCCCCAACAAAATTTTTAATGGCGCGCCGCGTTTGTTGACTTTTATTTGTTGTTGTAACGGAAAACGTAATTTTATTAGAAAATACTAGTGAAAATAAGAATACAAGACTAAAACGCAGTGCCTGTATAGTTTTTCCAGGGTTAAGTAAAGTTGAAAGATGAGTTTTAACTTTGGTTCCGCAACTACGACGGCTGGAAGCACATTCGGTACTGCTACCCCGTCTACAGGTAAATAACTTTAAATATATATAATAATTTCCGCTTAGCACAAAGAAAAAACGAATATTCAACAATACTTCCACAATCATGGATTGAAATAGAAAAAAAATTAAGGAGTTTCTCTTGCTTGGATGTCAAATCCTAACCTAACCTTTTGAAATGTTTGTAAAAATCTTCACTTCAATTTTCCATTCCATTTGATTACTGCCTTACATGTCAAGGTTTCGTGCCTATAGAAAGTTCCTATCACTAATTTATTTTAGCAAAAATATTAGACAGCCAAAATACATTTCTTCAGATTTTTGTCTAATTTATACAATGCTATGAACTCTAAAAGAATTGTGACTGCTTTTCAGGTTCTGGGTTTGCATTTGGCAGTGGAGATGCTAATAAACAAGGATTATTTGGTTCAGGAGGCAATAATGCAGGTAAAACCACAATTTATGACGTAAATGTAATCAAAATCAATCTGCAGTTATTAAAAATTAGTCTTGTGAGTCATGTAAAAGTGTTCGCTCTTGTTTAACAATTATCTCACCTGACTGTGTTTGAAGATGCAGAAAATCAAGGTACATGCTTGCCTTAAACTAAGTAATCACTCACAACTTAGCAAGAAGCTTCCAAAGATGTTGCTGAAGCTACAAAAAGTCTTTACAAAAAATTGTTGTGAAACATGTAGGTACCATGCCATGCTTTTTGTAGTGACGTTTGCTTATGCCACTGTTATCTATTTTGCACACATTTTTGATAATTTTTGCTACCTAAAAACTGTACTAGTATACAAAACTTACAGAATACAATAATGTTATATTCTTTGGTTTAAATGTGGGCTGACAGACACATTATTTTATTATAGCATAAACAAGAAATCGTATTGCAATATGTTTTGTTATTCTATTACAGAAAACAAGCCTGCATTCAATTTTGCGAGCCCTTCAGGCGGAGGATTTGCTTTCGGTGCAGCTAAAACTACTGCAGCTGCAGCACCTACATCTTCATTGTGTTAGTACTTTTAACCTTGTTTTTATGCTCAACTGTGCGCACAGCTACACCTCATAAAGGGTGTAAGAAACTTCTTAACGAAGCCGAAAGGTACTTGTTCTCCCCGTCATTGCGATCATTTTTTTGTCCTACACCATACCTGGGAACCTTCTAGTTACGGAGATATTGGGGGTCAAAGATCCAACTTTTTGACAAGTTTTTTTTTAAATTCAATTTTTAATTGTAAGATTTTTACTATAAACACCTCCACGAATCCCGTGCTATTCAATCCATCCATCAGCACAATGTTTTGAGTGCGTTACATTGAGTTCTACCATAAAACATGATTTTTCACCTATCCCAGCAATGATTTTTGCGTAGTTACTTAGTTTGATGTACAGAATGCTTGGTTGACGGCTTCGTGATGAGGTTGTTTACACCCTGTATGTACAGTGTGAAAGGAACATAACCGCACAAACAATTACTACATATTCAGTACATCATTTATTAATTCCGAACCCTGCACATAGAAATATGTGATTCTACATTTTTTTAAACAGCTGTTCTATACATTTTGACCGTTGCAATATTTAATTTTTGTAGGACACAGAGACTTCTTTTTAAATTACCAATGCTAAATATCTAGGTGGGGAGAGGGGGTTCGGAACGATACTGAATGTAATTGTGTGTGTGACAATGTCCCTTCCGTGCCGTAAAAATATGCCAATACGGTTACTATTGTTTTGTTTATGATGCATGTCCGTTAATATTTCTCTTTTTGTAGTGGCAATAGCGAAATGGCTTGGAGTAGCAAACCTGAGCTCATGTGTAGGTTTTCATCAACAACTTAAACTTGAATTATTGTGTTGCCTTCAATATAAACAGAAATAAGGTCTTGTTCTAAACTTAAGGTGACACATCACACGGGCTCGAACTCATTGGTGGGCGTGGCCAAAAAGCACGCTGTCTCACCTGGCATCGTGCCCGACAGAGATAGTGTCAGTGATGAGCAGTTAGGCGCTAGTCTTCACGCGCGTCTAGTTCGTACGCACACACTCAGCGTTCCGAACCGTTCCGAACAAAAACGAAGTTACATAATACTTTCGTCTGACCTTTTATTTAAATGCGCTAAAAAGAATAAAATAAACTTTTTCTTTAAAACTTTTACTATCAACTTAACGTCATCGTCACTACACAATTCGCGAGATTAGTGGTAACAATAAAATTGTATAACTATATTGTTTGTTATAATATCCCTCGAGAGAAATAAATGGCTGTGAAGCCAGCAGAGTCTGGACGTTGGTCGGCAGACGACTGCTTTATATTGTCATCGTGGTACTGTGGATTTCCTTGGGCTTTTTTTTTTTTTTTCGGATGGGAAATCATCAAATGACTTCTCCCGCTCTGGGCGGAGCAGGAGGGAGTGTCAGACTTTTACTGACTAAAACCCATCCATGTTCCTTCATCGCCCTTTGTGTTCCGGGGTCACGGTATCTCTTTCGAACAGTCCCGCAACCCCGGGATTTCCTTGGCCTGGATTTCCTTTTCGGGCGTATCAAGTCGGGGTCACCAATTTAGTGGTTGTTGTACATTATCTAAATTAAATTAATTTTTTTCATAATTCTATATAAATTTAATCAACACAAGACAGAGAAGTGACAGATCAGAAGAAAAGTAAAAATTATATCGTGAAGGTTTTATGTATATAAAGTTTCTAAATAAGTAGGTCGCTACACCATATTATAGGGTGTGCGTTTCGATGGCGCGACCACGGCTTTTTTTTTTTTTAAATAACTATGCCATGATTTTGTAAAAATATGTATGTATGTGGTTCAAATTTCCCAAAACCTTAAATTTGTCAAAGTTATGGTTAAAAAGTTATAAGGGTTTGAACGTGGCCACCCCATCGAAACGCGGAGAACCGCGCGGCCACGGAAATCTTAAAAACTAAGCGTTGCAGAGACCTGAAATTTAGGTAAATAACAGATTGAATTTGTAAAAAAAATATAAAAAATCCTAGGTTTATATTTCAGGAGCATACGTACGGTATCGCTTATAACCTTCAAAATGTTCTGAATGTGAAATTTAATATTGAAATGAATTAATTTAATTTTAAATTAATTTTTTTTCAAAATCTTGCCATTGTTTAAAAAAAGAATGCCGTGGTCGCGCCATCGAAACACACATTATAGGAGTGCAATAAAAATGCACAGGCCCTTCAACTTCAGCGAAAAACAAATGACACGTCACTGACGTCATGCATGAAATGACAAGGACAGAAATATAGGTCTTGTTCTTCTTTCAAACGAAGTACATGTCAATATCGCGTGTCCCCCTCCCGCACCGCACCGGGGGAAACATTATTCAGTGAGATGCACGAAAATTCATAGTCAAAGGCGCGCGTAAAAAAATGTGAAAAGGCTTTTGGGAAATCGAATTTTATGAAAAAACCACTGCATAAATCATTATCAAATAAAATTTATTGAATTCTTCGATAATTGTGCTGTGTCGGTACGGACTTTGTTTTGGAAATTTGACACTTCTTTTATTACTAATTTACGCCCAAAGTTACGTTAAAATTGGCAATAAAAATGAATCTTTGGTAGCTCGTAACTTTTGAATGGATTTTTATTTTACTATTCTGATTCCGCACAGACACAATTAATAATGAGACAAAACGATATCATGTTTAACTTTAGATGTACCATGTCAAACAGTGGAGTAATAGCCCCCCGAAATTTGTATGGAAAATATGTTGCAAAGTTCAACCTTAACTTACTAATTCAGAAACCGGCAATTAATGTTAGGCTTAATAATAAAGAGCATTAACAGAACTGCTAATTATGAAACTCACTTTACGATAACACAATCTTTACATAGTATAAAACAAAGTCGCTTCCGCTGTCTGTATGCTTAGATCTTTTAAACTATGCAATGGGTTTTAATGCAGTTTTCAGCAATACATAGAGTGATTCAAGGGGAAGATTTATATGTATATGCCACATTGCACCCATGTGAAGCCGGGGCGGGTCACTAGTAATTTCATAAGATCTTCAGAAGAACAACAAAATAATCCATTACATTCACATTTCATGACATTCACAGTTTCTACACCAACCGCAAGCAGTGGTGCTAGCCAAGCATTCGGTGCTGCTAAACAGCCGGTGAGCTTTGGGGGCTTTGCGTCACCACCCAACCAGACCGTTGGCAGTCCGGGCTTTGGACAGATGCAGGTATGTATTTATATAAACCAGCCAAGAGCGAGTCGGACTCGCGCACCGAGGGTTCCGTAAAAACTTTTTTAAAGGACAAACTTAACTTTGCTGTTCGATCCGACGAAACGGCTATTGCACCAACCGCAAATAATAAGTTTGTATTAATAAAATCGCTCTTTTTTTGTTATTTAACTACAAATTTACGGTTTTCATATAGGTTTTCGACCCAAAACCTATAGGGTACTTCCGGTTGACCTAGAATTGTCAATTTTGGTTAAAAGCAAGGTCTTACAGCACAAGTAAAGGAAAAATTCCGAAAAAAAAAAAAAATATATATTAAGGTAAATTTTGGTTCTCACATGTTTTCGCGAAAATCTAAATTTGCCCATATCTTTTCAGTGCTTAAAAGTGATCTTATAAGGGTTTCGTTTTTTCCTTTCGAGCTATGGAACCCTAAAAAACTTCTGTTTATTTTATATTATTATAGAGTAAAAATAAAATAAAAAAATATAGTGTCCGTCCGAAACTTCGACTTCGGCCAAAAGAAATAAAGAAAACCTTTGTTCAGAATGGGCTTGAGTTTTGGCCAAAGACGGAAAGTTTTTAGCAAGAACCGAAAGTTTTTAGCAAGAGCCGAAATTGTGCGAAAGACCTGCTACGAATGTGTGATAACAAATGGTGAATGCTCCAACCAGCCCGCGAAATTCAAATTTTCTTATATTTTTTGCAATTTGCTGGCCAGTGCTAGGTTGTACCTACCCTGGAACTTCCACCTTAAAGAGGCGACGGCGCACGGATCACACTGGTACCATTAATAATCTTGTTCAGTTGTCAACATAAACTTTTAATTTAGAAGTAATTATATTATTACTCTCACCCAATATTGAACTGATTTTTTTAGTGTTATTAAACTTGAAGGACTAGCTTTAGAAAACAGATTGTGTGAAAAAGTGTATGGGAATATATCAACATAATGTTTCTTTCAGGGTGGTACAAGCATACTTGGAGGAACGAATCCACAACAACCGGCACCAGCATTTGGAACTCCAACCACACAAGGTTCGTAGTAGTTTGCAGTCCAGAAGGGTGACTGTGGTGGTCTAAGATGGTGATTGTTCTGCTTCAAGACAAGTGAACCCGAATTGTAAAATGATCAACTTGATACGACACATTATTAAAAACTACTTTAATAAATTACACTTTTCTCTTTCTAGCTTCAGCCGGTTTCGGCACATCGCCTTCTGGTTTTGGTTTCGCCCAATCCAATCCGGCAGCGTCTACGGCTTTCGGCCAATCGCCTCAGGCAGCTACTACGGGTTTCGGCCAATCGCCTCAGGCAGCTACTACGGGTTTCGGCCAAACCGCGCAACCAGCTGCTACGGCTTTCGGCCAACCCGCGCAACCAGCTGCAACGGCTTTCGGCCAACCCGCGCAACCAGCTGCAACGGCTTTCGGCCAACCCGCGCAACCAGCTGCAACGGCTTTCGGCCAACCCGCGCAACCAGCTGCTACGCCATTCGGCCAGACCGCACAGCCAGGTTTTGGTACTCAACCTGCAACTTCAGGTTTTGGGTTCTCGACACCTGCGTCTGGGTTTTCTGCACCTCAAGCTAGTGCTGTGAGTATATTTTGTGTAATTTTAACTGTTTTCTATATTATGTATACTAATTTTATAAAGAGGAAAGATTTGTATTTTTGTATGTAACGAATAAACTTAAAATCTACTGGACCAATTTGAAAAATTCTTTCAGCAATGGATAGCTACATTATAAGCAAGTAACATAGGCTATATTTTATCTCCGTACTCCCACGCGGGAACGGGAACTACGCGAGTGAAACCGCGTGACGTACGCTAGTATATAATAAAAGTGAGGCCTATACCCAGATATTGGGCGAATTCGGGCTATGGATGATAATTGATGACGAAGTATCAATTTAAATTTAAAATGTTCATAATTTGTTGACTGCCTCTTTGGTCTAGTGGTCGCAAAGCGCGACTGGTCAGCATGAGGTCCTGGTACTGGGTAATACGATATTTCTTGGTAAGACTAGTTGTCAGACTTTTGGAAAGGTTCCTCATTTATCCGCATTAGCCTCTATCATGGAATACAGGATGTAAACAGACTAATCACGAAGCTGTCAACCAAGCATTATGTACATCATAGTAACTTTACGCAAAAATTATTGCTGGTAAACGACATTTTTTTTGGGGTGAAAAATCACGTTTACGCTAAAATTCAATGTACTTAGGTACCGCACTCAAAACATTGTGCTGATGGATTGAATAGTACGGGGGTCGTGGAGGTGTTTAAAGTAAAAATCTTACATTAAAAACATGTATTTAAAAAAACAACTTTTGGAAAAGTTGGAACTTTGGCCCCCAATATCTAAACTAGAATGTTCCCAGATATGGTGTAGAACAAAAAAAATATCGCAGACAGAGAAAACAAGTGCCTTTCGGCTTCGTTAAGAGTCTTTTTACACACTTTATACACGCTTATTTTTAGGTCGTTCTGGAACCGAAAGCCATAAACTCAATCGTCGAACTCGGAACAATTGGGACTGTTTTATTTTAAAAAATTTTTAAATAACAAAAAATAATACGAAAAATTAAATTTAAGTATACTACAACTACAACAGTCCATAACGTCCACTGCTGGACATAAGCCTCTCCCATGATGGGAGGAATTTGCCATAATCTCCACGCTTGGCAGGCGGATTGGAGATCGCAGTGATGAAAGACTAACAGAAAACGCTGCTGCCCATTCTCTGGTCTACGGAGGCGCAAGGTGTTCTGCCTCAGACATTAGTCGCCTTATACGACACCCGTGAGTGTAATGGGTTGGTTCTATTCTACTCTGCCGGATACCACACGGCTAAATTTAAGTATAATAAATTTCATTTTTGTATCCCAGCAGGCCACCACAACAACATCAGCTGCCCCGACTCAGTCCTTCCTAGGAGGCGGAGCTGCTGCTAGCGGGTTCGCGCAGACGTCGTTCGGCGCTAAGCCGGGCTCCGCCTTTAGCTTCGGTGGAGGAAACGCTGCGGCCCCGCCTGCCTTCAGTACTGCGCCGGCGCCTAGTGAGTACTCGGATTTGTTTTTGTTAATACTGTTACGAGCTGGGTATGGGATAAATTAATTACTACCGATTAAACAACAAATAACTTTAATAATCACAAAACACTTGGAACTCAATCACAAATACACTGATCACTATTCGCTTAGATATCGCACTTCTAGTTCACTTCGATTCGCTTCGTTGTGTAGCCAAAATCAGACTGACTGCTCCCGCAAACACGTCGACTATTTATATGGCAACCGCGGCGAACGTTCGAGAAAGATCCACGACTTCCTCTCGAATCTTCTAGACAATTCCATAGTGGGCCATTGTCCTTCTAGAAACTTCCACAACTTGTACAAAGAAAGAAGTAGGTACTTTATGCCCTCGGCGTACGGTCGAAATTACAATGACAATTCCTGATGTTCTTTTATAGGTATTTTGCGAATTTGTACCTACATCATTCGAGACTCGTCATACCTACCTACTACTACCTACCTACCTAGTTGTAGGTACTTACTACCATAACAGATACGGGTACGACGTAACAATACTCTCTTTTGCCAATATCTCACCCTTGCTATTGGTGAAACGTTCAACGATGGTGCATGCTTGTATAGAAGTATCCTCTTTTTGATGATTCCTGTAAGAAATATAGACTTCTTCAGGTTTTTTAGTGTTACCGGTAATAGGTATATCGGTATAGAATTCCCGGACCTATCTGTGGGACATTGTTTTTATGTTGTACTTTAAAATGTCTACAAACAACGCTGTCACTGTATTGAAATAAATAATTTAATTTATTTAAAAAATCTTGGAATAATTTCGCATTGTCAGGTGTAATTTTAATGGCAATGGCCCATTCAATGGGAAATGAGTGTTATTACTATACGAACCTCTAGAACGAAAGCTTTTCAAGCTTCTTGAAACAAAGAAAAACGAAAGCTTTTCAAGCTTTTTGAAACAAAGAAAATTAACCTGTTTCAAGTAGTCACTTATATTTCAGTCATGCTTCAAAATAACATAATTATAAACACAATTCAAAAATCAAATATGGCACACCCACACAGTCATATGTTACCCTCGCACCTGCTACTTACTGTTTGAAAACCATTTCGATGTTACTACTTAATTATACAATTAACACATTTCCCCTCAGCATCAACCCCAGGCGCATTCGGTCAGAAACCAGCCACCCTAAGCTTTGGAGGAATCGGCACTACCACCACGACCCAACCCGGACAAGCCCCGGACCAGACGGGTCAGAACACGGGGCTTAGTACCGGACTGAGCTTCGGTGCGACCCAACCTGTGCCCACTACGGCGCCGCCCGCGTTTGGTACTACGACGAGCTTCGGAGGGGCTGGGGGGCAGTTTAGTACCTCGTTTGGGGGTGGACGTGAGTTTATCTTATTTTATAAGTTTTTGAAATGTCCCTTAGTTTAAGCGTAAAACGTATATTTTGATAAATGGTGTAACTTTAAAATCAGCTAGACATAAAATGACGTCATTTATTTCATAACGATTGTGTGTTCTTTGACATTTTTCTTAGTCTTACTTTTTTATAAAATTTGTTTTCATTGTTAATTTAACCAATTTTGTTTTGTGCGAGACTAATCAATATTTTTTCTTTCTTTCATTATATTTCTGTGTCCGTACTCTTAAGGAACAAGAAAAAATCAGAACTCGTTAAATACCCAATTAATATAAAATCTGATTGACAAAATCAATGCTTCAGAGTTCTAGATTATTGACGTCTATTTAATTCATTAAAATATACTTCACTGTAGTTACAGTTAGAAAAATTGCTAAAAACGGCCGTTTTTGTCCATTTTGTATCTGCAATGACAGCGAGCTATGTTTCAATGAGTTAAGCAGACGTAAATAATTTAGAAGACCAAAAGATTGATTTTGTCAATCAGATTTTATATTAATTGTGTATTTAACGAGTTCTGATTTTTTTACTAAAGTGGCGCATGTGTGCATGGGGGAGCCCCTTAAAAAACTTGTACAATTTTACATCATTCCATTTCTTCTTTGAGCTCAAAGAGTTAAATAATTTAATTTGTTTTTTTGATTAACCAATCACAACAACTAACTAGAACTTAAGATTTGAAGGCAGATCTCCTGATAACTCCATGAGAAAATCAAGAAATCAACATTTATTCATTTAATTTTCAGAACAACAAGCCCAACCACTAAACTTCGGCTCCACCCTCCAACAACCACAAGCAAGCCAACCCCAGCAACCAACAGGGCTCAGTTTCGCTCCAACATCAACAGCTACTTCCCAGCCTGGGCTTAGTTTTGGAACCCCCACTACTTCCCAACCAGGTATTGTACACCCTAAGATAAGATAATATTTATTTGCTTAAAGAAGTCCAAACTTAAGGTTTGCCAAAGAGCGATGGAGCGTAGCATTTTCAACCGACTTCCAAAAAGAGGAGGTTCTCAATTCGACAGTATTTTTTTTTTGTTTTTTTCCTCAGAACTTTTGACTGGGTTAACCGATTTTGATGATTGTTTTTTTATTTGAAAGCTGGTGTTTCCCGTGTGGTCCATTTTAAATTTTGTGAACATCTGATGCTGATCTTCGGAGATATACAATGGAACACTTCAAAAATAGACGGCAAATCTGTTGTCATTGCTGCTATCGCTTGGATGTTTATTGTTTATACAACATCATGACGTAACGTCACGCCTGTATGCTCTGAGGGGGTACGCAGTTGTGTACAATACACCCAGATTTCGACAGTTAGGTATGTTAAGTTCCATTTAATGAGAATAACAAATAAATTAATGGCAAGTATTTGTTTGGGAACAACTAAAAAGGAAAAATAAAACTTTGTTGCAAAAAATAAAACCAACTTCAAAAAACACAAAAAGTGAAAAATAACTTTAGATTCAGTTAGTTGTTTTATATACATCAAAATCACCGATCGAATACAAAACACTACTATATATTCTCGTTTTATTATTATCCAAGACAGGCAACACCGATGTTGGCGATAAATCTGCGAGGTTAAAATGGGATTAGGCGGGTCACATTTCCAGGATGGGTCAGGACAGATGGGCCAGAATCGTCACACAGTGGGTGCCTGAAGACGGTCGTCGTCACCGAAGCAGGCCCAAGAAACGCAGACGTGACGATTTGGACTCGTTCCTGACTAATTGGCTAGAGAAGGCAATACACTGGGAACGATGGAAGGGAATGGGTAGGCCTTTTCCCAGCAGTGGGAATTAAAAAAACATTCATGCAAGATCGGATACCATTAACCCCCAAAAAAACCTGCACCCTGAGCGGCTGCCTATCTGACTTCCACAACCCAGTTAGTACTAGGTACCTAATACGATTCTCCTTGGTAAGACTGGTTGTCAGAGTTTCGGGCCACTGACTTCCTGTATGTAATGACTGTAAAAATCCAACGGCTTAAAGTGCTTTCCGAGGCACGAAGGAAAGTATGTAGTGGTCATCAATCTACGAACTGACCTCTGTAAGCGTAGCTTTACCTTCGATGGAACCGTGCGACTGTCATTGGTGTCGATTCTGTTGTGCACAAACTAAACTTAATTTAGACTATTGCTATCTTTTACTAAAAGGCAGTGCGAGAAAAGGACGACTATAGCTATGAACTAAGTTAGAGATGTCGAACTAGTTTATGCCTTGCGCTTCACCGTGTTTTTAGTCGACATGTTTTTACGTGCACCCTTCATTTGTATGGAAATATTAGTTCAATTAAATTTGACAGCTCTAAATTACGTCCGTTTCATTCTCGTTTTATTAGAGAGAAAAAGATAGCAATAGCCTAAATTAAGTTTAGTTTATGCACAACTGAATCGACACCATTATCTAGCCTAATTATTATTTTATTCTATTCTAGGTCTCAGTTTCGGAACATCCCTGCCTACACAAGCCCCTACAAGTAACGTTGGGGTAGGAACGTCAGCAGCCAATCAGAAGCCTTTGATATTGGGGCAACCATTGCAGACGTCTGGACAGTTTCCTAAGACTTCCGCTGCTATCAGTTTTGCTCCGGTTTCTGCTGGTCAGGGTAAGCGGTATGCTACAGTGCGCGCGGAACTAGTTGGCCGCGCCTTAGGTGCGACAGGGGTGAGGGGGCGGGTTGCCTACTGCTCGCTACGCACATGAGATTAGACAGTGATGACCAATCTCGAGATGTCGTGAACAATAATTGTTCAATTATTGAAAAGAATGAATAAAAACCTCAAATATTTCACTCGCCATTCAACAATGTTTGGTCTCTCTATTAAAAGGGATCTTCGATTTACATTTTTTAAATGAATATCGCAAGTTTGTGCAACAGTTCTCTTAAAAAAGTTAATCCGCAATCTAAAATATATTATCCTCTTTTAACACAGTATTTAGTTTTCGTAGACTTGGATTTTTTTTCTCTACCGTATAAAACTGATTTATTTTTCTTCTTATCACTCCTAAATCAAAATCATCAACTTGTATTTTCTTTTTTATTTCTTTTGGTCTCCGCGGAGAAATACATTTTGCTTCCCCTGTATTTTGCAAGGAAGTTTTACTTTCAGCAATCACTCTCCTTACACTTCGTTCTGAAATCCCTGTTGCTTCTGCTACTAATTTATGTATATTCGCATCAGTTTTATATTCTAAACTATTGACATCGACTTTCGATTTTTAAAAAACGTATGCACTTTAAATATTATTTCCTTAGATTGTCTTTTTATCGGCGGACTCATCTTGCTATTGCAATCTCATGTGCGTTTTGTCTAAATTAGCCGGAACTTTCAACGCGTGTTAGCGTCGCGAAGTACGGCGCCGCACTGACTGCACTGAGTAATGACGCCTCTCCGTCCCACCGCTCACATACTAAGGCGCGGCCAACTAGTTCCGCGCTCACTATAGTTCATATGATTTTAGGTGGAGCGCCTGGTTAGCATGCTAAATTCAATTTTTCTTACGTTTTTTTGCAATTTGCACGTCAGTTTCAGGTTGTATGTTGATTAAAATATGATTCGCGACCGTAACACAAATGGTTTTACTGTGTTATCATAATTAAGATCATCAATACGGGTTGTATTGATGATTTAATTTTTTATATAAATTGCAAAAAACGTAAGAAAAATTGTATTTAGCATGCTACCCATCTGAGATCATTTGGTAACTATGATGTTTTGATACATACATTTATGTACTTGTTGTGTTGGTTTAAAGCCTAGTGTTGGATTTCTAAACGCAATACAATATGTTATTTGGTAATTCTATCTGTCAGTAGTTTCTCTGAAAATTTTACACTCTGGTATCGTACGTGCTTTATAATAAAATCCGTGTTAAATCATCTAAACCTTTGATTTTACACATAATCCATCAGGTTAATCCTATTGGATGATTATTTCATGAAAAGGAAAAAAAACTTATTTTTGTAATTACGAAGAAAGTTTTTCGGTTTGATTGTATAAACTACACATCCTCAAATCCTTCTTACCTTTCTGATACATGCTGTATATTGGATTGTTATTGCTGGATAGTAACATACCAAAACACATGATATTTGACGTACACAACTAACTGACAATTATGTACTTGGTCGTTTCACTATAGTCTGCGCCAGATAAGTAGGAAATAAAGGTCATTAACCCGCATACATTTATTCAAATACATAATTCCGAAAACGGAAATAATGACATAAACTTGTCCCGAAATTACCTTTATCGTGATCCTTGAATTTTTCTAGTAATAAAAAACGATTCATAAAGTATTGTCGGGGTACCTACGCGTACGCAGAGAAATTAAGGAAATAGCAATGACCTTTAATTCTTAATTATCTGGCGCAGACTATAGTTGTCGTCTTTTAAATTCTAACATCACTTAAGTCAAAAATAGCAACTTTACAGGAGATTGAAAAAACTGCATTATTATACCATGTAATGGTACAATACCATTTTATAATTTGCGTTCACTTCAAATTAGAAAGAGACGTCGCTTGTTTCTGTGATTGCCTCGAACAACGTCTTCCGATTCTCTAGCAAACGGCAAAAAAAAATCAAACTAAATATCAAAACCGCCTAAAATTATTTACGTGGTATTAAAACTTCAACGACGAAATGTACTGTTTCTCAATCCAATCTTTACCTAGTATAAAACAAAGTCGCTCCCGCTGTCTGTACGCTTAGATCTTTTAAACTACGCAACGGATTAAAATGAAGTTTTCAGCAATAGATAGAGTGATTCAAGAGGAAGGTTTCTATGTAAATGCTAAATAGGGGAATACACCCATTTTTGAAAAGTGTCTCAATAGCCTAGTTCCACCATCAATAAATTGTAAATCTATTTAGTCCGGCAGTTAGAGTATTGGAAAATAATGGACACGTAATATTTTGTTTTTGTAAATCAATGAATATTGACAAAGATAAAACGCATCAAAACTCGGGAGTAGGGGCTCGTGACGTCACAACGCACTAAAAATTATAGCACGGCGTGACGAATTGAGAATTTTAAAAGCGTCGTATCTTCGTCAATTTTGGTATACGTAAAAAAGAAAAAATACGTGTCAAATATTTTTTGAAAATCTAACTGACGGACTAATTAGATTTTTTCAGGACACAAGCCTATTCAATTCTATAGTGTAATGAACCACTAAAAAATTCACAAACATTTTATTCAATCGTTAAGTACCCTAGAAATGCATTTTAATTTTGCATTTTCAAATTTCGCGCAAAATTTGACGAAAACGCTGCACGCAGTGGACGCCATATTGCTCTGTTTTCATGACGTCAGTTAACAGTTAGCTGTATAAACAAATGCAGTGATACTTGAAGTTGTCAGTTGACACTTCTAAGTTTACATAGCCGTATGACGTAATAACATGGCGACTACTGTAATGGTGTTATGAAACAGATTAAAAAAGCTGAAACCTTTGAACTGAATTTTAAAATTTAGTTTGCCATTTTATGAACTGAAACTAACGTTTTCCGATTGCTTTTTGCCTAAGCTATCTCAATAATAAATTTTTAGTTTTTTTCTCATATAGAGTAAAATACCCTAATTGCACCCGTGCGAAGCCGGGGCGGATCGATAGTTTTAAATAATCAAACTCTCTTTTCCAGGTGTCAGCACGTCATCAACTACGTCCGCTCCATCTGCAGGTCTGACCGCCTGGTCCACTCCGCAGCCCGCAGCACAAACCACGTCAGGCCTCAGTTTCGGCACCAGTACGGCTGCGACCACCGGGCTTAGTTTCGGTGCGGTATCCACTGCGGCGTCCACCATAACGTCCGGGTTCGGTCTGCCTGGGACCAGTGCTAATAAAAGTGTGCTTGGTTTTGCGAAGCCGATTACTTCGGTCGCTGCTTCTTCTGCAGGTGAATAATTATGTGAATTGTTTTGATGTGTTTTAAGGGGACTACAAGAGCTAAACGCGAGTTTTTAATGCAAAAAAACATATGATTCACTGCAATAAACAAAACCAGAAAAATATATTTTATTCTTCAGGATATCGATACCAGAAGTATCAATTAACGTAAGGGACATTTTGGCGAAAATGAGATATATATATCATTGGATTCAGAATTTTCTGCTCTATCGATTGGTATTATTAAAAAAATTCTATCGTTAAAAAAAATTCCCTTACGTTAAAAATTTTTGGCCTGCGTAAAACGATTTATGACCAAAAAAATGATGTAACAGTCGTTTACATTTTTTTTTTCTCTGAAAAATAAAGTAAGTCATAGTGTTAAATAATTTACACCCTTACCTTAAACCTCAAATCAGTTGATTTAAATAACATGTCCCTTACTTTAATTCATGATTAGAGTTTTTTAAGAATTATTCTCTTACATTATTATCTCACAAAACTATCTTTATTTTAAGCTCCTTACTGTAATATGCCTATTACGTAACAACTAGAAATCAAATTCTTATTTGCTTTACTTTATTTGTTTAAAAGATCGTTGCTAAAATACCGAGTACTTACATTAATTTGATTCTCTTATTGGTTATCTCTCCTGCGCGCGCGACGAGCGTAAGGGGTTGCGGGTGTATACGGGGGAGGGGTAAGACTTAGCGACGCGACGGCCCCGCGCGTGCTTGTTCGCGCGCAGTTGAAGTTTGTTATTGTTACGATTGTGTCATTCTATTACATCTATCAACGCTAATCTTTGGATTAAGTGATGTGTTATTGTAATAAGGTGTCCTACAAGTAATTTAAATAAATAATGTGTGAGAACAATAGTAATATCACTGATAAGATAAGTGCCTTACTTGCCCGAAGGGAAAAATTAATTAACATGAAGAGAACTATAGAAAGGTATGTATTACTTACAATTTTACGATGACAATAATTTTTATGTACCTACCATTATGTAACGATCTTGTTTATTATTTAGAGAATAGATAAATTGGTTGAAGTTTTAGATAATTATTTGCGTAGTCCTGTACAAACTAGTTTGTATGTTCTCGCTCTGTGCCGATACCGGGCCGGGTAAAAAGGGATACTTAAGTAAAAGTATAATTATGAAAGTTATGAATGGCACTGCATTTGTTATGGGCAGGTGTGACGCTTATCATTAGACGAACGTCCTGCTCGTCCTGCACCTTAGTATAAAATAAAAACAACCTTATAATGTACGACTGCTATACTGAAATCCCGGGTTTTATTCTTGTAACTATGCTTGAATTGCAGGTGCTTTCGTATTTGCATGCAATGCTTCCTACGCCATAGTGATTTATGCATTATTTGCATGTTTTAAACATTGCGTTTAATACCTAGGTTTTGTCTACACCATTCATTTGGTATTATTTAAAGTATACAATAAATTAATGTAAGGGACATTCGTTATTTTGTTTGACTTTACATTAAATTAAGTGTTCATCAAAATTAGCTTATTTAAGTTGTTGTAATTAATGGCATTAATAGAAATTAATTAAATTTTACAAATATAATACTATTGTGATAATTAAATATTTTTTGATGATTTAAAAGAATAATAATTGATCTTTACTTTATAAACAATGCGAGTCTAAAGTTGTTATGTCCCTTACGTTAAAGTGTTGTCGGATTTTTACTCGAGTTGACCCATACAACAAGTCTGCCTTATGCCTTAAATCAAGTAATCGTATTCATTGTTTTCTTTTTAGGTCTACTGAAAACAAAAGAGATTCTTCAGAAAGTTTTATAGAAAATAGTGATGTAGACTCAGAAACACAGTTAACAACAAGAAGTTCAAATAGACCTAACATTATTGTTAATAGCAGTAATGACTCCGTGTGTTCTGTTGAAAATGACATGGAAATCATAAACACATCAACTATTTCCTTGTCTCGATCACATTCTTTTTTTAATAAACCTAATGAAAGTTCAACGAGTACTACTGTAATCAATAATGATTACCCTTGTAGTCAAGTTATTGAAAATCCTTTAAACGTATTATCCGATGTCATGAATGACCAGATTGAAGCACCGCTAAACGTTGAAACAGAAACTGATGCATCCAATTGTGATTCTTTTGTGATCGCACATTCATCACGTGAGTTAAATGATACAGGCGAAGAACTGGAGAATATACAGCCACTGTCATTGTCTAATAATTACATAGACGTCGTGCCAACAGAGACAATACAGAACACCGCTGTTTGCACAATGTTTCTCGAAACCTCATCGCAAGAGGAAAATGGAAGTCATGAAACTTTCTTATCTCCTACAATACTTACAAATGTAATAGCAATTGATATTACAAACAAAGACACTATGATGGCTGAAGGCCTACATCATGATGATTTGATATCAAGCGAAATCGATAACAACGTACCTTTTAAGGAAGTCGTAACAGTTAATTCAAACAAAAAACGTCGCGTAACATCAAAATTCATGAAATCTTGCATGGATTTTCTAACGGATAGCGAGGATAAAGACTTTTCTTCGGGAAGTTCTAATCTTTGGTCAGACAAAGAAGAAACTTCAGATGATTCAGGAGATCACGAGAAAAATATAAAAAGAAAGAAAACCAAGTCAAAAAAAAGTAATACAAAAACAAACCAAATAGAAATCGTACTTAAGAAGAAAAAAATACCTGAAAATAAACGTAAGTCACGAAAACAGCTTAAAGAAAAAGGTTTATCCTACGAGACAATATCTGGTAACGTAAAAGAAGCCCGAAAGTTACAAGAAAATCCTTGTAAAGAGGGTAAATGTAGCAGGAAATGTTACGAAATTACAGAAGAAAGAAGGAAATCTATATTTGATTATTTTTGGGCACTTAATGACGATAAAAAACGGGATTGGATTGTGCAATGTTCTAGACCAATCAGTGTAAAACGTCAGAAGACTAAAAACGCAGTTAGCAGACGTTCGTTAACATATGAGTACTTTATAAACGAAAACGAAGGACGGAGGCAGGTGTGCCAACAATTTATACTGAAGACTCTCGATATAAGCCAAACTTACATTTTGTATACATTAAACCATACTAAAGAAGGACTGTCTTGTGATGATAGTCGAACACGTACAGCACCAAATAAATATGACGAGAACACAAAACTCAATGCAAAGAAATACATAGAAGCATTACCGGCTTTACCTTCTCACTACAGTAGAAAAAAATCTACCAAATTGTATCTGCCAGAGCAATTTAAGAACTTTTCAAACTTGTATAGGTTGTACATTAAATATTGTGAAGAAAGGTCCGAAAACTATTTGAGCGAAAAATTATTTACATGTATGTTTAAAGAGTATAACTATGCATTTCATGTTCCTAAGAAGGACAAATGTCTCTTATGTACTAAAAACGAAAATAATCCGGATATGACGACTAATGAACAGTTACAAGTTCATTTATTAGAAAAAGAAGCCACATATAAACGCTTTCATATTCATCAAAATCAAAAACGCGATAGCACGTTTGTTGTATCTAGTTTCGATCTTCAAAAAGTTTTAGCGACACCGTATGGTGAAAGTATGCAGTTGTATTATTCCAGAAAGTACGCTGTGTTCAATTTTACAGTATATGAGAGTGGAACGCAGAACGGATACTGTTACATATGGGGTGAGGCTGATGGTAAAAGAGGAAGTTGTGAAATAGCAACATGTCTGTATAACTACTTAAAAGAAATCGATAACAGAGCAGTGAACACATTATTATTATACTGTGACAACTGCACGGGGCAAAATAAGAATAAAGTTATATTTTCAATGTTCAAACATTTCCTGGAACAATCTAAAAATCTAAAAGTTATACAAATTAATTACCTTCTAGCGGGACACACTTATATGCCAGTTGACAGCATGCATGCTGTTATTGAGAGGGAAGTAAGAAAACTAATTGTTTGGGCACCTTCGCAATGGCCAAGTTTCATAGAGAGTGCTAGAAAAAGGCCTCAACCATATAATGTGAGTGTCTTAGAGCATACAGATTTCATTAACTTCCAGAATCTGGCGGATTCTGTATTCACTCAAGCTACTCTTAAAAATAAAGATCTGCGTATGAAAAACATAAGAGTGTGCACATTTAAAAAAAATGCTTTGACGAAAATTGAGATTAAATATACAATGTTAGAGACTGGTGATACTTACGACATAGAACTCTCCAAAGAATTACCTCCAAAGAATTTTAACGCAAGAGGAAAGGGTAAAGGGATTGGGAAAAGAAGTGTTGTTAGAGGTAAAATTACAAAAAATATAGACAAAAAAAATGAATCTGCAGCTGAAAGTACTAGTAATGACATAAGTCAAAGGAACACAGACAATTTGCCATCTCTATATAAAGAGAGGCTCCCAATTTCCATTCCAAAATACAATGACCTCAAAAAATTGTGCGACACCGGTATAATACCAAAAAGATTTCATCGTGAATATTTGAACCTTCCGAATAAATCGCCAGTTAAAGATACCCTCAATGAAACCGATGACGATGAAGATGTGATGACAGCTGATGATGATAACTAGATAAAGTACCAAATAGAAAAAGTTATTCCAACCATTTCAATTTCACCATTAACATTCCTAATTATTTATTCTTGTAATAATATATATTTCTTATATTAATATTCATATCATTTATATGTATTATTTATTCATTCATCTTTCAGACAATTCATATTTTTTCATCTGTCTTTCGTTTCAGTACATTCATTCAATTACTTAACAAATAAGACTGTCGATTAAGTCTGAGAAAACATATTTTTTTTATTAATTTGGTGATTATAATTATAAATCCAATTAAACGTAATTATTAAAAGTACAGAGTTTGTAGGACTGTTAATTAAAAGAGATCGTGGAGTCAATAATACAATCATAATTATTTTTACATTGATACCTAGGTGTGTAAAACTGTTAATTAGAACACTGTTACTTTTTTTTAAGCTTAACAAAAAGTTTTATAGACTGATTAGTGTGTTGAATTTATAATAATTACGCAGACATAAAAGTCGAAAATAAAAAAAAAAATATTAACAATAAATCGTTTTATTTTTGTATCCCTAAATTTCATTTAAATCTGTGATAGCTAAGCTGAAACTAACATTAATCATGCAAAGAACCTATTTCCATGGTGTTAAATTACCATAATTTTAGTAGATAATCTATAGTTACATCAAATTGCAACACTGTAAAAGTCCTTTACAATAGAATTACGTATAATTTTCTATTTCTCTTGCTGCTTACACTATGCTTGACGGTTTACACATAAAATATTAGCAAGGTAAGGCACAACTAAACATATTTTTTTAATGTAAGGGACATGCTATATTTTAACCACTGGGTATTCCAAAATTTTTCGTTTATATCATGAAAGAAGAGGAAATTCTAAGAAACTTTGCTCTAGACACAATTAAAATTGGAGCAGACAGTAAAAAGTTATAGACAGATTTATAAAAATAAAATCGTTTTTTGGCTCTCCTGAAAAACCGTGTTTTGTCCCTTACATTAATTGATACTTCTGGTATCGATATATGCTAGTATGATAGTGTTTTGAAAACATAATACAACTAATTTTACTCGATAAAAAAAAACACGAACTTTCGAACTTCAAAATTTCTTTTAACGAGTAAAAACCATACTAAAATACATGCGATCATTCTGATTTTTTGGCACATAATTCTACAAGCAACATATTAGCATGATAGTGTTATATTTTTTTAGTCCAATTAATAGATTTTTTGTAAATCGCCAAAAAGCACTCATTTCGCACTATTCTAACAGACTCTCTCAAACGAAGTTTGAACCACCACAAATAGAGTTGCTAATTGAGCTCCTGTAGTCGCCTTAAGTGTGCTTCCGACCAGACGATGTCCCACTTGCTGGAGTGTCCAGTGTCCCAACACCTAGCTGCACTTTAGAGGACCTAAAAGACGCAACAGATGCTGCGATTAATGTGGCCACATACTGCGCCCAAGAAACAAGTCGTACCATCGACACGAAAGAAGAAGTTTGGTCGAACCGGTAAGGACATGTTGCGGACACTGGAACGACGAACAAATTTAAGAAATGACACCAGACACTGACACCTATAAATAAGGTTTAAATGGCTGCTATTTTGAAAATTAAATGAAATGGCGGAACATGGCAGGCCACCCTTCATACAAAAAATTCCAACTCCTTAAACGAATTTATTTCGGAGAAATTATAACGTTGATACTTTTAAAACTTAAAACCGAAACCTGTAAAAGACAGATAGGCAGAATTACTTTTGCATTTAGAATATTCGTCTGTAACAAAAATTATAACAGGCATCAAAATTGATGTCTGTTATAATTTTTTTGAAAAGAGTTCGTTATTTTGAAAACGAATTCTGATTCTATTCTCAAATTAAATTCAGAATCTTGTCATGATATATGACACTGTCTAAAAATTGTATGTGATGAAATTATTTATTTTTCTAATTATTACTATAAACAGATTCTTGCGCCTGACTTCTTGCAAATAGAGGTTACTTTAGACTGGACACGCCTATTTGACATATGGTCAAAAAAATACTAAATCATTTTGGTTAGTTATGAAAACTCATCTTCTAAATATGCATTTTTCAAAGCACTTTTTAACCGACTTCTAAAAGGGAGGAAATTCTCAATGTTGCTATATTTTGGTTTTTTTTCACAATGATTTTTTGGAAGTCGTTATTTTTTTAAAGTTATTTTTTGGTTGTTTTGTGTTGGCTTACTTGTATAAAATTGGCTCATGTAACATTACAACATTTATCATAACGCCTTTCTTTCTCAAAGGGTTAAACAGAGGTGTACAAATCACTATAATTTTATTAACTTTATACATTTTCTATATTCCAGCATCGACAACAGCACCCTCTGGTATCACAGCTCTCGGCAAAACCACGGCCACCACAGCCATGGCCTCTTTGACTACTGTAACTACGTAAGTAACAAGAATAACACAGCCATTTAAACTAATATATAAAATAGGGATGACGACTGGCTTTAAAAATATTTAGTCCGTCGGTTTGATTATCGAAAATTATTAGATACGTGTTTTTTGTTTTATCAAATTAATGAAAAATGACGAAGATAAAACGTGTCAAAGATCATGAGTGGGGGCTTGTGACGTCACTTTATGGTTAACAATGTACCGAAATGTGACGTCACACGAGTTTTCGACACAGCATCTTCAATTTTTGTTTACGTGACAAAATATGTGTCCAATATTTTTTGGAAATCTATCTGACGGACTAATTACATTTTTTTTTGTCGTTTCGCCTATTGAAGTGTTTGTTTGTAATATCAAAATAACGGCATTTTACTTAATGCATATAAAATTATATTATTAAGTATAATTTATACGGTACTTATAACAAACAAAGACTTTTTCTGTCTGCTGGTCTGCCTCTGTTCGTGCCGGCTAATCACCGAAACGGCTAGTCCTATTTTGACGGAACTTTTGCTAGCAGATAGCTGATGTTATAAGGAGTAACATAGGCTACTTTTATTTCAGAAAAATAATTAGGGTTCCGTACAAAAATGTAAACCCACGAAATTGTTAACAAAATCGATTCAAATATTGAAGTAATTTAATAATGGTGTCGATTCTGTTGTGCACAAACTAAACTTAATTTAGACTATTGCTATCTTTTAAAAGACAATGCAAGAAAAGGACGGCTATAGCTATGAACTAAGTTAGAGATGTCAACCTAGTTTACGCCTTGCGCTTCACCGTGTTTTTAGTCGACATGTTTTTACGTGCACCCTTCATTTGTATGGAAATATACCTATATTTAGGCTATATAATAGCCTAAATTAAGTTTACTTTGTGCACAACAGAATCGACACCATTGCCTATTTTAATTTCCAGTACGACACCAGCAGCCCCTCCTCAAGCGATAACATCAATATCGTTCGCCCAACTAGAAGAGAACATCAACAAATGGACGCTAGAACTTGAGGAACAAGAGAAGACGTTCATCAACCAAGCGACGCAGATCAACGCGTGGGACCGACTGCTCATAGCTAACGGGGAGAAGGTATGTTACATCACGCTTGTAATCCCCGAATCGTTAGGCAGAAATGTACCTAATAAGTACATCCACATTTCGCCCAGTTTTGTTTAAGTCCCATGTAATAGGGGCGAGCCTATCGCTATCAACCGGGCACAAAACCAGACTCCGTGGCTGCTACTGAGAAATTCCTAATGGAAAAACTTAATAACACTTTACCCGACCTGGGAATCGAACCAGCAGTCACTAGACCGTCGAGCTGCGTGTCGCGGGTTCGATTTTCGTACGGAACAAATATTTGTATAGCTTACAGATAGTTGTTCCGGGTCTGGCTGTTTGTGTTTGTGAGTTAAAATGTTTGTAAACGCACCCACGATACAGTAGAAATTCCTAGTGTGGGGCAAAGATTTTTTGAAGTGTTAACTTCTTTAGGCGCGTTGAGCATTTTTGGGTAAACAAAAATCATGGAACTCGCGTCATCGTTCGTTTGTGCTCGCTAAAACTCGAGAACGGCTGGGCCGATTTACTCGTAGCTGATTTTGGTTTTTAAATGTTTGTCGTAGTCAAGGGAAGGTTTAAACGGTGAGAAAACAAAAAAATAACACTTCTTTACAATTCACAAGGTACTTGGTTTTTACTTCATTGGGCAGTCCCCAAAGATTGCCCCGCATGTTTTGTTTTTTTTGCAAACTAAACCAAATACTTCACGAGTTAACAGAAAAACAATCTTCTTCTTACAGATCGTAGAACTAAACGACGCCGTCCAATCAGTGAAGAACGAGCAACAGAGCTTAGAACACGAGCTAGACTTCGTGCTGGCTCAGCAGAAGGAGCTGGAAGATTTACTGGCGCCCATGGAGAAACAGCTCTCCGAGGAGACTGTCGACAGGATGAGGGATCCTGAGAGGGAGCATATGTGAGTAATATAACTATCTCCAAAGCCAAGGCTGGTCCGTGGATGGGTGACCATTCACTACATGCCCGAGACCTCTAAAAGCACGAAAAGCCTTTGGTCCTGGCTGTCATTTGTAGATCTTTGACAGTCGTTATGGGTAGTCAGTGGCCCGAAAGTCTGACAACCAGTATTACCAAGGGTATCGTGTTACCCAGTCGTAACTGGGTTGTCGTGGTCAGATAGGTAGTTGCTTCATGTAAAATACTGGTATTCAGCTGCATCTGATTAGACTGGAAGCCGATCCCAACTAAGATTATGGCCACGACAATGCCAATTTATTTGTGTCCTTTTGGATTCGTTTTCTGCAGCACTCGTCTATGGCTTGGTATTATTATTTATTTAATTTAATGCACAATGTACACATTTACATGTATTCTGTATGGTGTCGGAAGAAAAGAATAGCACCATCCCATATCTTCCCGTGGGTGTCGTAAGAGGCGACTAAGGGACTTGCTAGAGAATGGGCAGCAGCGTTCTCTGTGCTTTTGTAGCAACCGTACTGCGATCGCCAACCCGCCTGCCAAGCGTGGCGATTATGGCAAAACCCCCCTTTGGGGGAGGCCCATGTCCAGCAATGGTACACAACCAATTTTACATGTTAAGCTTAAACTAGTGAGTACATGACCCTGTTAGGGCGCAGCAAGATAACTTAAAACTAATATTGAGAATAGGGTATCTATCTAGATTTATCCAATATCACTTACATATCATTAGGAATTAAATATTAGATTAATTAAATTTATATCTAACATTTCATTTGATTTATTTAATAACAATTATCTAAGTGTGTTAAAGTTTAAATTAATTAAATAAAATTAGTTAAATAAACCAAAAACTTAACATGATTACTAATAAATAGAAAAATATATCATCACTTTTGTCAAATCAAATTAATCAAATCACAAATATACAATGTCAACATGATAAAAAATAATAAAAATACACCATTCGACATTTAAAATGTCGTATCAGAACTATATCGAATGTCAAAAATTAAAATCAAACACCAATCATAAACGAAAACATGTCATATAAAATAATTAATAATAACAAATAGTTTTTACATAAAAAAGAACCTATAATAAAATGAACACATGATATGTATTTTTAAATTCTATTTTAACATTATTTTTATCTTATTTACATTACATTTTATACTTCTCATACAATGACATCATTTCCAGGTATTCCCTAGCGGAGAACTTGGACACACAGCTGAGACAGATGTCAGAAGACCTTAAAGAAGTTATTGAGCACCTGAACGAGACCAACAGGAGCCAAGACAGTAATGATCCTGTAAGTATTTATGGAAGGAGTCTCGAGTTTAACAGAAATAACCAACAGATAATAGTTTATGGCTCAACATTTATTTATAGTTTTATTGATAAACTAGCTGATGCCCGCGGCTTCGCCCGCGTGGATGTCGTTTATCGCGACCAAAAGTAAAGCTCCCAGACGGCTTATTTTTTCCGACACCTCCAACAAATATCATTATATTTTAGCCAATGTATACAGAAACTTGACGAATTAAACACTAAAACCTTCCTCGAGAACCACTCTATCCATTGGTGAAAACGGCATGAAAATCGGTGCAGTAGTTTTTGAGTTTATCGCGAACAGTCAGACGCGGCAGAGGACTTTGTTTTATAATATGTAGTAAAGTAATAATTACATAGGTATAGTCCTTTTTACACCACTAAGAAGAAGCCTTTGTACAGTTGGGTAAATTAATAAGAGTAATTACAGTAAAGTTGTAATCATTTGAATAAACTGTAAAATTAAGTTAGCAGTCAGTTCGGTAAACAATAAATTTCCCTGAATCACTTAGATTCATACTGCAAATCTAAATAGCTTTGTATGTGCTTTGTAGCTTTTAAGGAAGAAAATAACAGTTTTTTTTTTTTATCAAAGTCCATTCGGAAATATTTTATTATAACACACTTTTGAGTTTTTCCAGTTCCAAATATGCATTTTAGCTAAAATAAAAACGACCAACATTGCATTTTTGCAATTTTGGCGGTTTTTAATCCGGTGTCTATGAATCACTATTATTCAAAACACTTATCTTTTCAGATCGTCCAAATCGGCCGCATCCTCAACGCTCACATGTCATCAATGCAATGGATCGACAACTCCATAGCCCAGATATCTACGAAACTGGACAATCTGAAGGCGACGCATGACACGCTACGAAGAGATAACGAGAGGTCATACCAACTAACTTATAATTGATGTTTGCAGTATTGGAAGTTATTAAAAACATTGTTTGACTATTTGAGCTTAGTTAGCAAAATGTGCCAACCAATATCATAATTTCTCCGATTCTTTTGAAATAATTGTATTAGATCATTCACGATTCAACGAAGCCGAAAGGCACTTGTTCTCTCCGTCATTGCGATGATTTTTTTGTTCTACACCATACCTGGGAACCTTCTAGTTACGGAGATATTGGGGGTCAAAGTTCCAGCTTTTCACAAGTTTTTTTTTTAAATACTACCTATTAAGGTCTTAACCTTAAATACCTTTATAACCCGTTTACTATTCAATGCACCCCAATAGCACATTGTGATTTTTCACCCCCAGAAAAAGTCGTTTCCCATCAATATTTTTTGCGTAGAGTTACTTAGTTTGATGTACAGAATGCTTGTGACGGATTCGTGTAGGATCCGTTTACACTCTGTATGTTCTAAGAACATTCTTCATGAGTCAGAGTTTGTTGGTTGACTAATTTTGGTAGAACTAGGTGCATTTGGCATTGATTTTTGTTAAGTACTGACTAGGTTATGTGTAGGTGTTGTCTTTTTCGAATGGACAAAGTGGGAAAGAGATGAAGATAGTTTAAAGTTACTCACATCTATCTTGTAAATACCTTTTGTTACTCCTCTACAGTCATCCTTACAACATGACCAAACCATCTTTGCATACTCTTTAAATTTTTGCCACTACATCTTTTAAACCGCAACGTTCTCGTGTAACTAAATATTCCTCATAGCTTTGACATTTCTTCAATTCTTTTTGTCTCTTTCTTTATTTAACTGCTAGAAAAAGATAGCAATATTTGTTGTCTAGTTAGTACGTTAACAGAATCAGTACCATAGTTTGTATAATAAAAAGTAAAAGAATACGATTTGCTCTGTCGTGATATTTTGTGTGACGTATTGTGAAACCATTTAAATAGTGTCAGATGGGATTTTCTTCATTAAAATAAATGTCAAAAACATAATTTTTAAAAAGTATAATTTTGATGAAAACTGCAAATCGCTATCGCGACTGAAAACGATAAATGAATGTTAATTAATGATTGATTGATGATTATTGTTCTTAGTCCAAAATTTGTAAAATAAATACCCTCTTTCATGTTCCAATATTTTTGTTATGGATTATTCCAATGTTTTCTATTTATATAGCTACAAGTTTTCTGATAACTTATAGACTTATTGATGCTGTGAAAATGTGTAAGTAATTAAATCTATTTCCTTTGACATTTTTACTTTTTTAGTCATGCCCAAAATATCAAAATAATTTTCTAACTATTAAACTACCTTTGTTAATCTTTAAAATAGGACAAATTGTTTGTTACTCGTAATTTGTATTAGAAGTGTATTTCTGTGAAATAAAGTGATTATTACTAGTTCATAATGTTTTATTTATGCAGAAAAACCTCACAGATAACCTTCGAACATTACGTATGAACCCAAGCGGACCGCTCCGCGCTGTTTTTACTCAGAATGTGTTGCGCTATGGCCCGATGCTGTTTTAGAGCGAAGCCAAACCAACGTAATAGGGTAGTTGACACCATAAAACAATAATTCCATGACACCAATCAAACTTTATTTTGTGCCTGAAAACCCGAGTTATTTTCAATTGCCAAATTTTGATTTGCTTGGAAATCAATAAATAGTTGTCATTGAGTTGACCAAACGTCGTCACGTCACAGCGTGCTATTGCCATACAAAATCTATGAGAGAACCGTGTTTTGACACCTCAAAGTATGTCAAATATGCACGTACATTTTTCTTCACTTAAATCAATAAAATACAGTACTATCACCCAAGAAAAGTATTAAAAGATAAGTTCAACTACTGCTTGTCGCTTTAAAATAATATTAAACTCCTGCTATTTTCTATGACAGTTGAAACGTCCGTAGCTGTCGCGGCCATGATGTGACGTCATTTACGCCACAATCTGCCTTGTTTACATCATTTTTTTTTTGCCCTTAATAGAATGTTTTTACTAATTGTATGTGGTCTAGTCAAGTAAAAATTGCAATAACAGTATTATAATAAAATCTTAGTGAAACTTTAGGCACATTTGTACTTGCTTGTACTTTTTTTTGACACATAGACTTTGACGTCACTACCGGCGTTATCGAGGACGACGCGTTTTGAGAGTGTGTTCCGTTTCACCAAAAACATGCTACATAAAACAGTAAAATAAGTGATGTATTAGCAACTTGAACAAGTGTACCACAATGTTTTTATGGGCCAATACAAGGCATTTTTAATAAATAAAAAGACTTTTGTATTTCATGCATATTCCCTATGTGTCAACTACCCTATTATGAGTATGAGTCACGTAATTTACGCCACATTTTCATACGAAAGTCTGGCTTGTCTTGACGACGACGTAAAATAAGCCCAACTATGTATGAAACCGAATTTACGCGACTCTCGTAATTACGCTCGTTTGGTTCAGCTATAAGCATCATAGGTACATAATAAATGTTAGGGTAGGCTTCCAGTCTAACCGGATGCAGCTGAATAATACCAGTATTTTACATGGAGCGGCTGCCTCTCTGACCTCCACAACCCAGTTGTCAGACTTTCGGGCCTCTGACTACATGTATCGATTATCTTTATAAAGATCTAAAAATGTCAACCGGGTCCAACGGCTTAACGAGCTTTCCGAGGCAAGATGGAAACTCTGTAAGCAATAAATGGTCACCCATCCACGGACTGACCTGTCGCAAGCGCTGCTTAACCTTTGACCCATTAACCCGTGCGGCTTTTATTATTTAGCCAGGAGCTCCATGAAAAAAACAACTCGAGAAAAGTTAAAATTATTCAACAATTTAATTCAATAAACAATACCACTAATAAAACACTGTAATTTGACATTCTCGTCAGTTTGTAAGCACAATATCACTAGTTTCTTGTGCACTATACTGCAGACCGTTCTGTTGGTCGATATCTGGTCAGCACTAAGGAACATCGACAGTTTCTTGGCGTCCACCCTGCAGTAGCAAATGCGGGAGTTGTCTTCGTTTGCTTGAGTTTCTTCTGTTTCGGAGTCTGAATGTTCTATGGGACCTGAAAAAAAGAATAATATTTAAAAAACAGACATTTAAACGTGGACCGGTAGACGAAAGAAAAGGAATATAGGATCGTAGCAGGTGGCGAAAAATTAAGCAACACTCTCCAGGTTACGGACAAGATGGGTGACCAGTCTAACAAAAGTTGAGCAACATTTCTCAAGGTATGGAATAATAATAATAATCCATTTATTTTCAGGTAACAAAGACCCATAGATAAATACCTTAACCTAAGTATACATACGTTTTATTACAGGAAGGGAAGTTAAGCAACACTCCCCGAAGTATAGAACAAGATGGGGTGACCTGTCTAACAAAAGTTAAGCAACATTCTCCAAGGCAACCCAAGGTATGGAATAAGATGGGTGACCTGTCTAAGAAAAGTTAAGTAAACCTTACCAGGGTATAAAACAAGATGGGTGACATGTCTGTGAAAACTTGAGCAACATTCCCCAAGGTGTCTAAGAGAAGTTAAGCGACACCAAAGAGAATCGATAAATCTTTTGTTCATCTGTCATTTTATTTATTTATTTATTTGGGGATAAAAAAAACAGCAGTACAAAAACATGTTATACACTATAAATAAACTCAAAATAATGGCACTTATTGCACTGCCAACACCATTATCCACTGATCACTACTTACATGATTAATGGTTATGCTACGTGAGTTAAAATACAATAATGTTATAAAGTTATAATAAAAGGGAAAAAAAAAGAAAAAACGAAAATACATTATCAAAATAGAAAGGAAAACAAAATTACGATGATAGTATAGATTCGACTACAAGTACCCTAAATTTGTTAGCAGAAAGGTTAAATACACACATCAAAAGTATCTAGGGATCAACATATATTTTTGCAATAACTTTTCTCCTGATTGATATTAATTAAAATTTTCTTTAAGGATTCATCAAATAAAGTGTTTTCGTTTGTCACAGTAACGATAAACCAAGTCACCTTTGCATTAATAAAGAAATTTGCCATTTTCCTAATAAAGGGATTTTTGACATTTGAACCACTAACATTAAAGTTCGAAAAAAAGACTGAAATAACAGTTTTCTTTAAAATTTTATTGGGTAACTTAAACAATTAATAATCCGTGTTTCTACCGCGAACACTAACAACACAAGAACATCGGTTTGGCATACTCAAAATGAGTTCATCCAAATCACGCTGTGGAATGGCCGCCCATGTTCGTTGCAACAACAAAAAAAGGTCTTCTTGCGACTGGATACCCTCCATATTCGGCAGAGCTCTTCTCTGTAGCATATCCCATGCATGCTCAATTGGGTTCAAGTCTGGCGACTGAGCAGGCCAGGGCAGGACATTGATGTTAGCTGCGGCGAGAGTCTGTCTTACAACTCTTGCGGTGTGCGGTCGTGCATTATCATGCATTAACTGAAATAAGGGACCGATTTGCACTTGTAGAGGAACGATGACGTCTGATACAATCGTCTCAGCATAAATTTGAGCGTTGAGGTTGCCTCTGATCCAAATCAACTCAGTTCTTCCGCCGATCCAAATACCCGCCCATACCATGATGGTTCCACCACTATAAGGATGGACTTCCTGGCAGGATTTTAATCGCTGTTGGCGTCCAGGGGTTCTCCAGTGTCGTATACGTCTTGTATCCGGTCTCATACCAAAACGAGACTCATCAGAAAAGCACACGAAACGCCATTGTTCTTCTGCCCAATTTCTGTGTTCAAGAGCCCATTGATATCGAATCCTACGATTGTGCATTGCTATAGGTGGTACCCGTAGCGGTCTTCGGGAATGAAGGTTCACTTCATGCAAGCGGTTTCTGACTGTTTGGTCGCTAATTAAGTTCCCTGAAGAGTGATGAAGCCTCACGGCTAACATCATGGCGGTTATTGTTGGAGCTCTTCGAGTTAAGATTTGAATGTATCGGTCTTGTCTCCGTGTGGTGCAGCGATACCGTCCTCCATGGCGCTCAGCCACGGTACCAGTGCTTCGGTAACGTGTCCAAAGTCGACTGATAACACTCTGACTTGTATTCAGAGCTAAAGCTACAGTACGTTGCCGGGAACCAGCTTCTATCATTCCCACGGCTCTGAGCATTTCTTCCCTGCTTAAATGACGTCGCCGCTCCATAATAACGTTGGTTTTAATCAGTAGTAGGGAAACAGTAGCACTAATAATGTCTTCAATGCGTTGTATGTTTTTATAGGGAAAATATTGACAGCTTATTTTCATCTTTTACTCGAATTTGATTGAGAGTTCCTGATTCAAATTATGAAATGCACCAAAAAGGATCCATATAAATTTATAAAATCATAAATTTATTACAAAGCCACATCTCAATCTCAAGAAATCCGCATAAAAATGCTTGATCCCTAGACATTTTTGATGTGTGTATATCTATGCTCTCAAAACGATTGTTATAAGAATCCACAAGTTGACGCAGAGGAGCGCGAGAACCAGCATTAGAGTGACAGACTTGGCTGAAATTCGTAGTCAATAAACGGTATGGGCGCGCTCGTCTGCGTACTACTGTTCTCGGAACAAGGTAACACACTTTATTCGATATTTCAGAGCAATCATATTTATTATGGATAATACCGTGGAGAAACATTGCTCCAAGTAGCAGCCTTCTAGATTCTAAAGAAATCAGGTTATATTTATTTAACAATGTATCATACGAGGCTTGGCTGTGACTACATCTCCAATGCATGGCTCGCAGGAACTTTCGTTGTACTATTTCGATTGAATCACTATACTTTTTATAGAAGGGGTTCCATATCACAGTTGCAAACTCCAGACATGGCTTAACTAAAGATATAAACAAATATCTTTAAGTAGATGGGCGTCTAAAATCTCTACTGTTGCGCATAACAAAACCGTACATTCTAAGCGCGTTGTTGATGATAGTTTCTATGTGCGTGTTAAAATGAAGTTTTGAATCCATTATCACCCCGAGGTCGCGCAGTGAACACACTCTATTTAGTTTTGCGTTAGATAAATAATAGTTATATAAATGTTGTTTTTTTATTTTTTGTAAAAGTTATGGCGTTACATTTGGGTAAGCTCAGTAAGAGCTTATTTGTGGTACAATAAGTAGAAAGTCGATCTAAGTCACTTTGAAGTAATAAACAATCTTCGATACTTTTTATAGTTTTGTAAATTTTTAAATCATCTACGTATAGTAGAAAGTTAGAATGTTTGAAACAACCAATTATGTCATTTATAAATATAGTAAACAATAAAGGACCCAAAATTGATCCCTGCGGGACTCCGGAGGTGACTAAAATTAGCTCAGATTGATAGCCATTAATCACAACTTTTTGAGTACGGTTTGTTACGTAAGATGTGAACCAACGCAGCAAATTTCCGCGAATACCATTAAAAGCAATTTTTTCTAACAGCAATTCGTGATCCACCTTGTCAAAAGCCTTCTGGAAGTCCGTGTATACAGCGTCGGTTTGTAGACGATTGTCCATGTTTTCAAAAAGATTACCAACGTAAATGAGTAAATTTGTGTAGGTGGATCGTTGTCGGACAAAACCGTGCTGTTGTTTAATTATGGACCTGTGTAAAGTGGGATATATTTCGTTATAAACTAACCTCTCAAAGAGTTTTGACAAGGTGGACAGAATGGAGATCGGGCGGTAATTTTCCACGTCATGCTTGGATCCCTTTTTGAAGACTGGAGTCAAATGTGCTAGTTTCCATACATCCGGAAAAACACCGTGTTTAATGCATTTGTTGAACAACAAATGCAGAGGATCACACAGTTGATCAGCGACACGTTTGAAAAACGAGGATGGCATACCGTCAGGTCCAGGACCTTTTGTGGAGTCCAGCGATGTGAGCTCACTGTGGATTTTTGAATGGTTTATATAAATATTACTAATAATGTCACTACCGCTATGGAAAGTAGAAGGAGGTACCCAATTATGAATATCGAGTGTAGATGGTTCATACACAGATTTAAAGTACGTTGCAAAAAGTTCACAAATATCGCGCGGGTCACAGCAGGAAGTGTTTCCCAATTTGACATTAGATGGAATCCCTGAATTACCACGTTTACTAGATACATAGCTCCAGAAAAGTTTGAGATTTTTGTGAACATTATCTTCGACAGACTTTATGTAGTTGGAGTAGCATTGGTAGCATTCGTTATTGAATCTACGACGGTAAAGAGAAAATTGCTCGAAGTCGGATATATTATTGTAAACTTTCCATTTGATCCAAGCCTTGTTTTTATTTCGGAATAGCCTTATAAGGGGTCGAGTGAACCAAATGGGAAAGTTAGAAGATCGGTTGGATTTTAGGGGAGTATGCTTTCGAATGACTTCAAATAAACAATTGTAAAATGTGTTCACAGCGTCTTGTGCTGAAAGGTGATCGAGCAAACTATTCCAATCAATTTCAGACAAATCAACTTTAATTTGATCGTAGTCACATTTATTGTAATTTAATTTCATTACTGGGCACTGGTTCATGCGTGAATAATTCATGTGAGGGGAGGTCACGGCACAGTAAGGGGGGTGATGAAGGTCCACGGATAGTAAATGATCACTTGGTTGATGAACTTGGCAGTATTCATTGGATATTAATAAGTCCAGCGTTCGATTGTTCGCGTTTGGAAAGTTATGATACTGCGAGGCGTTAAATTCAGAAAGAAAATTTTCCAGATTCCTGCCGATAAATGACCGACTCTCACTGAGCTGGCCACATGCGCTAACACTGGAAGACCAATCTAGTTTTGGTAAATTAAAGTCACCTATTATGTAAAAACAATCCATCACGGGATCTTTTAAAATGTTCAAAAGCATATCCAAGTAAGCAATATAGACGTCATCAGGTTTTTTGGCGGTATGTAGACAGCACTGATAAGGTGCCGTTTTGCACGGTCACGGCTGGGTAATTGAATTAATAGAAATTCTAAATGGCTGTGTAAAGAGTTGCCGAATAAGTTGGTCATATACAAAGGTTGAAGTGTTTTTAAAATGGCAACAAGAACTCCTCCACCCTCGCGTTTACCAGTGGCCGCGCGATCCCGATCACAACGAAAAACGGCGTAGCGCTCGTCTACAACCTCACAATCTGCTATGTCTGGTACAAGCCAAGTCTCCGTTAATACGATTATATCATATGTGTTACTCAAAATATTCATAAAAATCGTCTCAAGTTTGCCACGAATGCTCCTGCAGTTCTGATAATAAATACACAGTGATTCAGCCATTAGGAAGGAGATATGTTATAATATGATGTATGTATAAAGCACAGATACTTAGAGATGCAGCCAAGCCCGGAGCCACAATTAACAGAGAACATAGAAAAATATGAGAAAAACATATTACTGATTCGCACGAGCAAAGAAAGTATGCGTAAAGGGATCTTATGTAGTCGATTGCAACAAAATAAAAATAAAAAAAAGAATTTATGCAGTTCAAAAAATTACAAAAGTTTAAAGAATTACATATTATCTTTAGCGGGAATATCGTCAGCAATATTAAATTTGTGGAAATCCTTACTATTACGAATTGAAAAGATTTTGGAAATATCAGTTCGGCGTACCAGAATCGTGGAATGCTTGACCCAGCAGTGTTTAAACTTGTGCTTATTTGCCTCAAGGCGACATTCACGAAAGAACAACTTTTTCTTTAGAGTTAAGTGCTCATTTATGTATATTGTATGCGAAGTACCGGCTATGCCGACCTGATCTGACTTCATACCCTTTGCTAAGCGATAGGCGCTCACTACGTTGTCACGAAACGACACTGAAGAGAACCTCACCACAATAGTTTTGGGCCTGGCATTATTTAAAATTTTCTGTGGAACGCGATGTATGGAAACAATATCATTTTGTGTGATCGGAAATTTTATTTTGTCCCCTATAGATTTAATAATCGTGATCAAGTTCTCCCCACGCCTCTCCGGGACATTCGATATTTCTATATTACAGGCTCTGGCCTGTTGCTCCAACACGTCGATTTTGGCTTCAAGCTCGCCAACCAGATCGTCAGTATGCTCCGCAGAAATGACACGACTTTCAAGGGCTGAGACTCTCTTCAAGACATCTTCACATTGATTCGACGTAAACTGAAGCAAATCATCTATGGAATCGATACGCGGAGTAAGGTCCTCGTTTCTAGATTCCAAGGCAACTAACCGCTGCTTGAGTGATTCTTGATTAGCTCGCAAAATGTTGATGTCGTTGCGAATCTCTGTAGTGTTTGCGGTGAGGAGTTCCAAGTCGGTTTTCATACCAGCAATGTTCGAGTTGATAGTACCCAGGCTGGAGTCAACGTCACTGCGAAATGACTTTAGGGTCGATCTAAGCTCGGAAGCGAGTGTGTTTAGTGCTTCAGTAAATCCACATTCAGGATGCCTACGCTTCCTGCACGCAACTCCGGATTCAGTATCCGACGTTGTCCTTAAATCAGGGCTGGAGCCCGTTTTAGATGAGTGAAACATTGTTGAGCAAACAATTGATCAGAAACAGGCTAAATAACGGTCAGTAAATCCAACCTCAAAGTGTCGCTTTACTATCGCTAAGTATCTTGGTACGGGGCGACCGGCGTCACGTGACTAGGCTTCCAGCTACCGATGACAAATTTCGCGGCGCCGCACTCGTGTTGCGTTGGCTCGGAGGTCGGAGCCACGGATCATGCAGAAGCGCTTGCGCCGAGTGTCGCGGGTTCGAATCCCACCAAATGATTTTCTGTTTGTGTGTTACTCACAAGTTTTTCGAGTATGTCGGGGATCCACTGACAGCTCCAATCCACACCGGGGCAGAAACGAGCGAGACACAGCACCACAATCAAATATGGCCGCCGGGTTATATGGACGGACCCCACAAGATAGAACGAGAGGAGCCGATAAAACTGTAGAACTAGTCAAATTGATCGTCGGCAACTCAAAACGGTGTAAGTAGACAAAACTCTAAAGAGACAAAAACACGACCTCACGTAGCAAAGTATGCACGACGAATGTCGATTTTTGTCGATTCAATGACAGCAAAATGACAGATGAACAAAAGATTTGTCGATTCTCATTCGTTTCTTCGGTGGTCATGCTAAGCGGGCTGTACGGTATATAATATACGCCACTGTTTGGTTGTCCTTATTTTACTATAGTTAGTGCCAGTTAAGATGAGAATAGCGGTCATTGATCTACCTACATTTATTAACTTCTTAACATTGAAAACCAAAAACAAGCCTGTTCAAGTCTGGAATCGTCATCTACGTGATCTTCCAACATTTTTTGTAATGAAAAACGATACATTGTTTATTTGTATTGGTCCGTATGAAGAGATATTAGGGAAAGGGCAATGACCGCTATTCTCATCTTAACTGGCACCAACTATACTGCAGCAGCGAAGGTTCAATTTTTGTAAGAGGTAAGCCGGAGTACATATATTTAATGTGATTACATCATTTGTTTATAGAATACTGAATGTGCCGTTTTTCAAAGGGAATCCGGTAGGAATCGAGCTGTATGGACCCTTCGCCACTGCTATACTGATGACAACGGTCATTATTTGGTGTCATTGACACTCATGGCTTGGCCACGATCAGGGATTTAAATTTTGATAACACAAAAAATTTGTCGCCAAATATCAGAATTTGTCGGTCACTGGTTCTACAGATTTAGTCGATGTGTAATAAAAAGATATTTAGGAATTCGATTTCCCCATACAGTTGTACAAGCAAGTACAAAAGTACTACTTGTTTGTTGTTGTACTTACGTGTCCCACTGTGAATTTTTGAATATCTTTTTAATTACACACCGACTGAATCTGTAACTTGGCGACTAATTAGCGATTAAATTTAGAACAAAACAGATCTTCGCTAGGTGCCCTAGTTTTTGAGATATAAATGTGGCCAAGCTGGGGAGACTCTCCAGATCGGCCACCTATAAACCATTAGGGGCCGCCTCCACGACCGAGAGAATCGCGGCGATATTATCGTATTTACCACATTTTCTATACACTCTCTTTTGGGCCGTCTCACGGTGGACTGAAAATCGTCTTTCATAGACATCGGATATGATGAAAAATTCTGAAACAGCCGTTAAAATTAATGAAAAATGTTGTAAGCTCGTGTTTTATTTAAATCTTATGTCAAAAACAAAAAAAAACAGCGTTTTTTATATTTTTCTTGTTTTATGTATTCTTATAATTGGGTCAATAACATATCGATTTTCTTAACTTAGCACTAAAAGGAATCGTTTCATATGTAAAAATAAATAAAAATCTTTTGACGATTTTTAAAAAAAAACGGCATTAAATGTTTCGGAAAATCGGCGTCTAAAAATCATAAATAATTAGCACTATAATCACCTGTAAGGATATCCGTGTTTAACTCTCCGTTTAAGAGATAATTCGATTTTTCATACTAGCTTCATACAATTTTTTCGTATAAAAAAATATAATTCCTTCGTTTTTGAGCAGAATTAACTCGGGTGTGATTTTTGTATATAATAATGACTAATAGAAGCGATTTCCGACAAAAAATGAGGCACTTGCAAATTGAAATCCCTAAGTCTATGAAAGCCGATTTTCAGCCCACCGTGCATCTCTACGAGCGAGAGAATCGCGGCGATATTTTGGTATAGAAATACGTTGCATCGCCGCGATTTGCTCGCTCGTGGAGGCGGCCCCTTATATGTTTTGAACCAGTGACCGACAAATTCTGCTATTTGGCGACAAATTTCGACTAATCAGCGACTAATTTTTTGTGTGATCAAAATTAAAATCCCTGATGGCTGTTACCTGTCGCCACCTCCTGAAACGCCATACGCCACGCTACGCCACTGTGGCAAACCCACAAACTAAGCAAAATATTAAGTGTCGACTCAGATCCTCAAAAGTTCAGAAAAACACTCAAAACTAAATACAAGATCAGAAAAGTTTCATAACTCAGGTTTACCTCCAAAAGCCTCCACTCTCAGTCCTTTAAACCTCGTCGAAACTTTAGCCATATCAGTCTTGATCTGTAATGTCAGCCTCCCTTCAGCTGATGCTCTGATTATGACCTCGGAGGCCATATTCCTCATTCTGTCTATGGTTGTTCGGAGCTGTTTCAGAGATGGCAGTTCTATTGATATCTGTAACATACACATACCTTTTTAAAGTAGTCTCTCCATATACTGAGAGACATCTTACTTACTAAACGAAATCTTGAATGCTAATCAAATCTATTATTGAACATAACATTTGGACACAATATTGATTTTGATAAATTCAATTTAAATACCTACCAATTGGTAGGTATTTCAATTAATGATAAGCATTATTGGCATAAAAATCTTTCATTATAACTTACACTTAAAATTCATTTCAAACACCTAAGATAAACTAAAATGTTGACCTGCTTATTGGACCTCTTTATAAACCATTAACAAATATTCTAATAATTGGCAACAATATTGGTCAACTTAAATGTTGACCTGATTATTGGACCTTTTATAAACTATTAACAAATATTCTAATACTTAGCAATGATATTGGTTAACTTGAATGTTGAACTGAATATTCAACATCCTATTTGGAAATGATATTGGTGATTGCGTTCTGACATTATCGGAAGATTTTGGAGTTACTGTTTTTCTTTTGATGTAGTCAGCTAGAAAACACCAACCTCATCTAGTTTAAAATATAATACTGGCCTTTAGAAATGTTTTTTTTTGTCCTATTTACAAGATAGCCCAGGAGATCTTGATAACATAGGGCTCTTTAGTAAATTGATCCCGCTCATTTGTATCCCGCGGGATCAGTTTACTAAATTATTATTTTTATGTCATTTTCTTTAGTAGATTGGTCCCGCTCTTAAAATTAAAAAAAAAAGGCCGTTGAATTTCAAATTAGAGTAACATCATGTAGAAAAATGTTAGGAAGAATAAAAATAAAATCCCGTTGGCCCCACCGTATTTTAAACATTGTATGGGATCAAGTAGTGTTAGTACAGTAATTGTGCTAGTTACGGGCAGTAACCTTACGAACAGTAGTACCTAGGCTGGCATGAATCCAAGATGGTATTTATAGTAATAAATACCATCTTAACTATGGGTAGGCAAATGTATATATACATGCATGCATACTACCTTGAGCTCATGCCAACCTAGTACTTTTTGAGGAACATAATTATGTGTCATATTTAGGTAATACAAAACCGGTTCCGTTATAAAGAACTGGGACTCCCTTACTTTCGATACTTTAAGTAAGTATATAAGACAGTACATTAAAAGTATTGAAACGGAGAAAGCATGAGAAAGACGAAATGTCAGGACAAAATAAAAACATTTAAATCAAATAAATTTAAATCACGGAATAAACTTATTAATACGTCTACCTACCAATACTGCTGAGCGAGTGCTGCCGAGAGCTGTGGGTGAGTGGGAGTCGAGCCTCTGGCTTCAGGTACTACGTTAGGTGACATAACCTTCCAGCTCGCTCCATATTTGCGATTGGGGCTCTGCAGCGCTACCAATGTGGTAAAGTATTCGACTGCCTCAGACACCATGGCCTTATGGAATTACGTCTGCGTACTTTTCACGAGTCAAAGAAAGAAGTTTTACCTGACGACAAACGGGCATAAAGTTTCCGTTAAGGCATATATAATACACTTATGTTCCCCAAGAAGTACCAGGCTGGCATAGATTCAAGGTGGTTTGCATTTCAATAATTCTGGGTAAGCACGGTTTTCCAGTAATAAATACCTTCTTAGATTCATGCCAGCCTAGTACTGTTCGTAAGGTTACTGCCCGTATCTAGCACAGCTGTACTAACACTAATCGATCCCATACAATATTTTTGAGTAGGTAAACTAGGTAAATAAATGAAATATAAAAATAAAACCCACCCCCGCCCCACCACTGTGGACACGATGGGCCAACGGGAATCACCATATAAATTAATATCAAGAAACTTTTCTACTTGTACAAATCATAAAATTGGTCAACGGGATCAATTGACCAATTCAAAAATTCATTAGGTTGACTGATCCCGCGGGATCCACCTGTGTGGGACCAGTTTAATACAGTTTGTCTTTTTTTGGACTGAAAAATAAAAGGCTTTTGAAATAACTCACATCAGGGTCAGGTATCCTCGGTTCGTGGTAGTCCGACCATAGCTTTCTTGGTATAACAGTTACTGGTATATCATGCGTCACTTGTCTTGTTTGTTGTGATAAAACACATAACTGAAATGTGAGAGAGTTACAAGTCAATGTTTCATTGCTACTATCTATTTCAATAAAGCATCTAAATTGAAATAATGCCTAGTGACCTCAGAGGATGTAGAATGATAATTTTCGAATTATACAAAAATATATTTTAACAGTACTATATGATTAACGTTTCAAAGAACAATAATGATAATATCTCATAGAAAATGTAGTAAGTTAACAACAAAAAACACTACTAGTTAGTAAGCACTTCTTCAAACTATAATTATGTTGAATTTTTTTGCATGTAATGACGCATATTTCAACCATTTTGAGTTGCAAGCATTGTATAATGGGCTGGTGTCCGCAACTCCACACATCTAAAGCGGAAAGTTGTATATAATCCGGTCTTGATTACAGAAAAGACAGACAATTTATTGTTTCAGTTATCTAACAAATAACTTAGTTAACAAATAAATTATTAAGATTAAAAAAAAACTCACCGTTTCAATTTCTAAAGTAAGACATGGACACTGTTTCTTCGTTAACTTCATCTTTAAAGATTTTGCTGACTTTAAAGTGACTAGGGATCTTGCTAAATTACCTGGAGAACATAAACATAGATTTTGGTCAACCTTCACCACAAATTTCTAAACAAATAAAGGATAACTAAGCTTAAAACATTGTGTTTCTGATATTGGTCTGAAGATGACAGAGAGTGATGCTTTAAACACATTTATTGCTAAATCAGTATAGCTACAGTGCAAGAGGCACATTGTTTAAATGGGATTTTTAATCATTGTTGGGATTGTCAATCTGTCGTTGATCTATAATTTTGAAAGTTACAAAGCAAAAATAATAATGAAACTTTTAAATAGTGTAGTACACGCACTAACCTGAATTTAAAGCCATATAAATGTCCTTATGCTCCTCATCCAACCCAATCATTTGATATTCCGAACAAAACATTGCCTGAGGTATCTCGCACCACAAAATCGGCGGACTGGGCCCGCTATTCTCTTCAGTCACAATAAAATACAATTGATCGTCAGTCAGTCTTAACACACATTCTTTGGATAACTTCGATATTATTGTCACTACATCTGCAAATAAACATTTTGTAACGAAATTTGAAATAGAATGTTTGTTTACATTATGTTTAAGAGGTTATCTACTTGAAAATTCTCGCATTGGCCCAGCATCTATCATTACAGCGCGAAATTTCATGTTTAGAAACACTGTTTCTGGTTTCTAACACTGGTTTTAACTGTGCAAGCAAATCGGCGTAAATATATTTTAACAGTAGCACTGACCACTAAGCACAAAACTTGCGAAAAACTGTAGACAAAACGATTTTTTTTTTCTGTGACCAAAATATTTTTAGTAAAAGAAATAGAATGAGTGGTAGCAAAGTCGACTAAAATGTTTCTCTTTATCATCACAAATTTAACGTTCCCATAAAGGAATAAGCTATGGAAGCAGGAAAGAACGTCCCACCGTTAAAAAATTTCTGACACTTTTTGCTGAGGGCTGAAGCAAATACGTACGGGTACTTAATGACATTCACACAGAGATCCCCTAAGTACAAACGCACACGAAGAAAAAACAACCACACTGTAGAGAAACACAAACTGACAACTTAGCATGTCTATAGAGTGGAAGGAACACTGATGTGAAAACGATTGCCAACGATTACATTTGGCTAAATTTAGTTCACTAAATTCGCGGAGGGGTGAGGTGGCCGGCAGCGAGCTGCGGAGCAGTGTCAGAAACCATGCCTGCTGCATGTAGCATGCTTGCCTGCCTGCAGCATGGTGTATGCTGGTTTGCATACTGCATGCTTGTTTGCATGTTTTTTTTAATGTTATAGATGAGGCTTTCCATTATTATGCATATGAAATGTATGCCAAAAGATGATTCTAACTGTAAACTTTCTGAAATATGATAGTTCTGCCTTTTATTGACTATTGATATGAAATTTCATACTACAGCATAAAAAAGGTACGTTATAATTATATAGACCATACATGTTGTGCGGAACTCTAGAGAGTCGCAGTTTTCTATGTATGGAACCCCCGCCCGCATGCTAGTTCAACTCTCACTTGACTTTTGTTCTTAACCCATTTTAGTCGATTTTATAATTTTAAAATGGTATCATTATAACCATAGACAACGATCTATGCGTTCTAATTTCCTACAAAGATGGCGCTGAATGGCTCTGTCGTGTTGATAAAGTTCTATTTACGGTATATCTTCGTTCTCTGTCGCACATGTACTGATTCTCTTTTGTATGAATGAGAGAGACAACGTTCCATTTTGATTGTAACGAATACTAACGAATTGTGGTTATATGAGTTGAAAAGTTTTTATTTATTTTACTTCATTATTGTGCAATCTAGAGTAATTTATTCGTTGTTGTAATTTATGTATTTGCTATAATTTATATCTGTAATTTTATTTTCGTAATAATCCAAGCCAAAACGGATAAATGGAGGAAAATGACCAGTCAAGGTATGTGGACGATCGATAATGTCGTCATACGAATGTGTTCTAACCACAAATTCGCTTTCTTGCTCACATATTTTCACTTCTACCTCGCTTATTTGTTGTTATCAATATCATTGTTGACATTAATGCGGGTATATTGGAGAAAATGATGACAGGAGTTATATATTTTGGTACTAAACTATTCGCACAACGTTCACCGTTGGTCATAACGTTTTTCCTTCGAATTCGATCTTCGAATATTTAACGGATTCCAATTTGAAAGAAATTCGTTATTTTGTGTTTCATTTCAGCATTCATAGACACTGAGTAGATTCACCCAGATATTTTGTGAAATCATTGCGTTTTTGCCAGCTCATAAACGTTAACTCAATGCATAACTACGTAATACGGTTCAATGTCGTCCGTGAATAGGTGCGATGATTATGCAACGTTAACTCAGCCATTTTATTTGTTCGATTTTTAAACTCGCAGAGTTCTATTATTTTCTTTAACATTATCTGAAGAAAAGGTGCTTGTTAGAGTCACAACATTTTATGTTGTGGAACAGGATTTTAGTTTATGAACGCACTTTAGATTATCTGCCCGCAGGAAGATAGTAAACTTAAGCGTTGATGATAGCGCCTGTGTTTACTTTCCTTATCCGGGCCGGGACGTAACTCTAATGTAGGCAAGTGTTTTCCGTGTGTTTATCAAGGAAAAACAATAGAACACCAGTTCGTACCTAGCGCCTTTTTGGATGGGCGAGGTAATTAGCCCTGGGCTAATAAATAGCCACTTCAAAAATGTTAGCACGTCCTTGACCTCGGATTGGTTAGTTTAGGTTTTGAAGAGTTAGGTACATACGTGAAAAGGTTAGGAAGTTCTACTAAAATGAAAAGTACTAAATCGATTTAGGGAGACAATTTTAAGAGAAAAAGGAACTAAGGCTACAAGAGCGAGCGAAGTGAGCTCGGAATTTTTTATATATTTTATATTTGATCGATTAGCAGGGTCTTTAACTTTGGCGAACCTTTAAGCTTTGACGACGTGGCATCTTCGAGTTTAGAGAGAATATTAGGTACGGGTTTTTCTTGTGATAACAATATGAACAGCGTGTTCTAAATTCTGATCCATCTGGTTGAAGACACAATAATACCTAGGTACCTACCTAACACAAAGAATAAGACAAGCTCTCGGAATATATTTTGAGTTCTAGCTTTTGTGGCGGAAAAGCTCTCTGTCATGAATGTAACTCAATAGCAAAGGCAATGATAGTACTTCGATCTTGATGAGATTTATTTGAGCCTCTGTCTGTTGTATGTTTGCCTTCAAGGTTAGCAGGATTTCGAGGCATGACTCATACATATTGTTGTAATCGCAGCATCCCCTTCAACATCTCGGGTCCTAGTTTCGCAAGTGTGCAAGTTATTAATGATCCATGAATGGAATAAATCGTTCGAATTACTCAAATTAATTGAAATGGATGCGTTTGCCATCCATTCAACTGGCCAATAACTTGAATCACCTACAATACAATGGACTTAGACCGGTTTCTTACGTGAATGTTGAAAAACAGCTGATGTTATTTTTGTTTCTGTGAGAAGAAAACACGTTTAAATCCTGGAGGATTATCATAATTTATAATCATAAGTGCTGAATTCGAAAATAATGACGTCATCCAGACGTGTGTGCCTGCACTAACAATGAGGTTTAATAGCCATAATACAATCTTCTTAAGTGTATGGAGAACCAGGTTATTGTAGCCTAATGATATCGGTCAGTTCAGTAGCCTAACTCAAGGCCGTGACCGTGAGGCCACGTTTTCACTGAGTGGTTCGATTGGTTTGCTCCCAAAGGTTCTCAGCAAAGACAACTGTTTATTCTATGTTCAGTTGAACAAAATGGCTTTGGTTGGGGAAAGCAATTTCTACCAATTACTTAGTTACTTACAGCTAAATTTTTCGTGACTATTTAATCTATCAATCAAGTCAACCTATCGTAATCGGCTACAGGCCATAGGCCTCTCCCAGCCCAGGATGCGTCCCGACACCCTGTCCTCCGCCTCTCGCATTCAGTCTGTCGCAGCTACCTTTTATGGTCACGGGCTGTGCCATAGTATACGAGTATGTTATTAAACTAATATAAAAGAACTATCGAGTAGAAAAACTAAAACTACAAATGAAATGACTACCTCAAAAACCGACACTGAAACACTTGACTTTAAACTTCGTCTTTCCTTGAATCACCATGGAGTCTTTAACCAGCACATCCTAAACGGAAAACGATGAAATGACCTGTACTTAAGCAGCTTGGTAGTCTCCGCAAGCAAGACATTACACATTATTATTTTCTTAATGTTTTTAAATTTTATTAATGACAGGCACCAGGTGCATCAATATAATTCCAAGCCACATGTCGGTGTAATGTTGGATTTAAGATACTTATCGTCGTGAATGAATAATAGACATGCCCTAGGACAATTCAAAAGCTATTCAGTCCCGCTCCCTTTACGAATCTTATTACCATTTTATCAGGATTTAAAATGGAACTGCGGAATGGAATGCACTCAAAGTCAATTGGAACATTTACCCGGTACTTGAGAATTGCCAAGGAACCAAACGGTAAATCATAAAGTTAGAACTCTGGTCCTAAATGTAGATTTAGATGAGAAAGATCAGGCACCAGCTTTTGCTAAACGACTGATTTTCTACAATTCAACTCTTTAAATTTTGCGGCAGGTTCACGCTGCCCAAACAATTAAACTAGTTTCTGCTAAATGTGTCTCCTGTCTACTAACATAGGCTGTCGATGATAATTTTAATTGAGTTAGCCCAAAATTTGGTGACGGGTTTGGCATTTTCATAAGAGTCCATCAGCTTCTGCATCAGCTTCAGCATCCCTCCAATTCGTAGTTTATTTGTGGTGGCAGTGATGAGAATCGATGGGTCCAGTCTCATCAAACACGGTGGTCCCCAGTTAACGTTTCATTAAATTTTCGCACAAGTAATGTGCCTCGCCTCACTCTGCAGAGTTGTCTTAATACATATCCCTATTTTACCTTCTAGAAACAGGTTTTGTTCAATCAATCAAAATTACCGGCTACTCTGCAACTTATTTCTATTTCGAGAGGAGGAATCTTGATGACATATAATCACAGGAGAGGAGGCAAACTCTGTTGGCACGTCCGGTGGCTTGTGCTATCAGATACCAAGGGCTGTGTTTGGATGAACTGGATTCGGAGGCTTGTGTTACTAGATTCAAGTCCCTAACTCTTAAATGGTGATCAGATAGTATCTTAAACAGTGGTGATCAGATAATATCGGAGTTATCGGTGAACCCAGAAGACAAAAAATAATTTTTTGATCCATTAGCTGGATATTTTTAACTTAGGCAAATCTTCAAGATTTTTAAGAGCAGAGGCAGGCAAGAGCCTTGGTAACTAGCTCCAAGTCCCTATTTTTTAAAATAATGATGATATATCTGTATGTAGAGATTTTGGGCTCAATCGTAAGCCTTCCTATAAATGTGCGTGTGCGTGTATTTAGCAATAAGAACTTTATGTTAACGGTGTTAAAGTACATAAGTAAAGACTATTATTCAGGCCAAAAAACAAGTCGCGCGTTTACCGGAGAATTCTCGGGAATGAGGGATTTTCTTTTTAGCTCTTCCCTAGTCGCTGGATAGATGGCGCTGAACTTAATACGTTAATGCAAGTAACGGAACCTAAAAAAACTGATTTTAACAAAGCGCGAGAAAACTAGATCATATTCGGAAGGTTAAGCAAACGAAAGTGTCAGTCAGCGAGCATATGTGACGTAACGCAATGTTTATTTTTCAAGCGTTTTGGCTTTGGCACCAACTATCGTAGTCAGTTCAACGCCATCTATAGAGTTCTTGGAAACTAAGTTTTTTTTTAAAACTTCAAAAAGAAAACCTCTCATTCCCGCAGTTAGCAGCTGTTCTCTAGTTTGTACATAATACAATAGATTTAAAGTAACGTAAGGTAAAAAAAAACCATCCATTCGGCGGCAACGAATTGAGCCTTGTTGAAATCTCTCATGCATTTTTGCGTTTTGGAAAACTCGCCTAATTCAAACCATACTTTGTTCGCAGCATGGCCGAAGAAAAAGGAACAAAATCCTATCTGCAGTTCCAGATAGAGAGACTAAAGGTCTTGCAAGCAAAGCTATCCACTGAAGCAGAAGAAGATTATGTTATAGTCAAAGAAGAGTAAGTACTAGTTAAAGGTATTAATTATAGAAGAAAAAGCTTCTGAGAAAATCTCAATTCTAAATTGGAAGGATGATACGGCAAAGATCACTTGAGAAGAGAAGTGATTCGTGCTGGCTTTATCCAGCCCCATTGCTGGTATCTACCTATTATTATAGAAATTGTGTCACATAGACTCCGCGATGAAATAGTGCGTTGCATACAACATCTATATGAAGGCCTAGTCGAAGAAACTTGCGGCAAATCACAGCGCTTTGATTAAAGTTTTACCGAAGGATATCGCAAAATAAATGCAGAACACGAAGTATCCCAGCTAAATTACAATTGAATTTACACTAATTACGAAACATCTTACTTTAACATTTAAATCCGCATAATATACTCCCATAAGTCTATCCCTTTATCTGGCAAAGCTGAAGTGGTTTGTCCTGTTGCGAATACCACAAGAGGCCGGCTGTCTTTATAAGGGCTCGCGACGGAATCGTGTTATATGATAGGTCTACTAACGTGGGAAACTAGAACAATTAAATGGGTTAGCCACTGATGCACGAAAGGTAAAGAAATCCGCTTGGCTTGAGTGAAAATTACGAAGTCAGAACTCCTCCCGTCTTTTGGCAAATATTTAGTTGTCCCTGGTTGCTCTATAATAATATGCACTAACAATAAATACAGAATAGCTGAAAAACATGTAAATCTAGACACACGTGTTCATCACAGCAAATGCTGACTACTATAAGAGCATTTAACAATTTTCGAACTGAATGAACCATGCACTATCAATAAAATTGCTCATTCTGACATTACAGAAACAAAAAAAAATGAGCTTGTGGACGTTTATACGAGTATAATAGAGCATTGGAATAATTTGGAATGCAATTGCACATTGCGATTATTTAAACTCGCGTGCAAGAAGCGTCCTTGTCGTTTTATCTAAAAGGAAGACCCATTCATTAGCCTCCTAGATCCTCTTTGACGTAACTTTATCTAGTAAAACCCACGTCTACAAGCCACTACAACTTCGAGTCTTCGGACGCCTACATTTTACTAAGATATTTTAAATAAAGAACGTGGGTGTGGGTGGAGCCCGTTTTGTCTTCTTATTCGCTCGCGGTTTTGAAGGTGCGTCGATGACGTAATCATTCAGTATTGGACTGAATACGAAATGTCGGAAGTCCGAAGCCATCTTCGGACTTCGAATCGTTTTGACTCATGCCAAAACAATTCCAGCCTAGTGATAGCAGATAAATAAGGTACAATTTTCGATAATTCTAACATGATTAAAACATGAGGATTGTTCACAGTTTTTAAAAAAGATTTTAGATAAGTACCATTGAAAGCCTATCAGAAAGTTGGCATATAAAAAATGTGATCCCATATCCCAATGAGGCCATCCAGTAAAATTACATAATTTCAAGCTTGACAAGTTACACTTGTACCGCGAACAACCAGTTATCTCTTTCAAATCAATTACGATTTATATTTTATATTTCGATGTAAATAAGAAGGATATGACAAGAAAGGAGGTGTTCAGGTGACTGCTTATATGACGAGTAATAGAGAAGTATGGAAGAAGACATGCTGCGCCGACCCCAAATAGGTAAATAGGGATAAGGGCAGAAGAATAATGTTTTACTATTTAAATGTCTTTGCAACAAAGGATTCAAGAAACGGAATAAAGGAAGTTATACCTACTAGAAAAGTTTACAAGATTACAAATACACAACCGGGAGACGAAACTGCACCCCTAGCCAAGTTGACAATCTACAATCGTTAACGCTAGTAGAAAACTATTCAAATGAATGGGAATGACATCATCTCAAATCAACACAAACGAATAGAAAATTCGTAGACAAGTTTACATCGTTCAAAATGATAGAATATAATGTTATCGTTTCTATAATGTTGATCACTAAACTCTTTGGTAGGAACGCTCACCATAGACTAAAGTGTAGGTTTTTTCTACAGACATTAGAGAACGAGCGGTCGACTCAGTCGTGTCAACTTGGCTACCAATTTAGCGCTTTCTACAATCGCTTACGCCGGCGCCGAGGCGTTTACGATTGTAGAAAGAGAATCGATACGAAACGTTTGTAACTTGGCTAGGCCTGCTGATCCTTACAAACGCCATTTTTGTCGCTACTATCATAACATTTACAATATAAAGGAAAACTAGGCTATGGCAAATACTCTGCGTATATTGTTGATAGCCTCTATTTGACCTGGATGCAGTCTATCCGGTTCCGGTATAAGTAGTGAGTACTACAGCGTTCACTGACGGTCGACCAGTTTTCAACCTTATCATTTAGGGCATAAGGGTGAAAACAGGCAGACCCCTCAGTGAACTCGGTAGTGCATTGTAGCTGGCCCGGCCGGCAGTCTCGACATATAACGACATTATCGTTAACTTTCGATCGATAATTACTTACGAAAAATCTGCTTGCGAGAATCGCATCTTGAATGTAGATACAATTGCGTTTCCCGCGAGCATCGTTATTGCAATTTTCATTGTTATTTTAGCGATCTAAAAATCATAACGGCAAAATCGCAAACTTTCGATCGCTAATTACTTACGAAAAAATTCGGTCGGTTTTGGTTTTGGGTAAGGCAATATTGTTTGGGTAGCAATAAAAAAAATCGGAATGCCCACCCATCTTGTCATCGCGCGACATTAGAGTTCAGACAGGACAAGTGCACCCATGTCCATTCCACTCTATTTAGCAATAGGGAATATGCATGTATTTTTTTCTTTACTTAAATCAATAAAATACAGGACTCTCAACCCAAGAAAATAATTAAAAGTTAAGTTCAACTACTGCTTGTCGCTCAAAAAAATATTATTTATTTATTTATTTATTAACACTTTATGCACAGAATGTACAAAGGCGGACTTAATGCCTTGGGCATTTTCTACCAGTCTACCTTAGGGACAAAACAGTAGGTGCAAGTACAGAAAATTTTCAAGAAAAAAATATATATACCTACAATATAATTTGAGAAATAATAAAATAAAACAATAAATACACATATACATACAAACAAAATATACAAAGTCAAGAGAGATTAAAATACAACGATGATGAAAAACTACAAATTAATTATGGGACAAGTCTGCCAACTTCTTGTGTAATAAACTCCTACAATTTTCTACGACTGATCAAACGTGACTTACGCGGCCATTTATGTCATGCTCATGCTATTAGACGTCATTTCCCTCTATCTGCCTTGTTTACATCAAATTTAATTATAATATTTTTTATATTTGAAACGTTCTTTAGTATATATTTTTAATTATTATTTAAAAATGTAACGAGTTTAGAGTTTGTCTAAAACTGAATAATAAAGGAAATAATAATTGTAAGTACTAAATGTATGTGCTATATTTGCATAACAATATTATATTAACATCTTTGGCAGTTTTCAAATATAAGTGTTTCTTTGACACATAGCTTCAAAAGCTATGTGTCAACCTACGATGTGTTGTGAATTTTCGTTCCGTTTCACCAAAAACATATAAAACATTTTATAATAGGTAGGTACTTATTAAATTGTAAAATAAGTGTTTTAATAAATTTGTAACTAGAAAGTTAAACAAATGTACCACAGTGTTTAATTATGGGCCAATACAAGGCATTTTAAGGAAAAAGTTTTGACTGCCTGCGTAATTTAATTATTGCTCTACGATTCGCGTATTTTTGGCTTATGTTCACACGCAAAACATGAAACAAAATAAGTTCACGTAATTGTAGGTAAGTACCTACTTAACATTGACTGTCAAATCAATTTTGTTTATCAGAAATATTTGGCAGAATTGATTTGACACATAATATAATTAAAAGTTCTTATTTATCAATGTTCCTGACACTGATATAGACGAAATTATTACCTTATTTAAATAAATAAATTTAAATCAGCCGGTGATAAATTGAAAAGAAATAGCTAGAAAATTATGATGTTCTTTGAATTTTAAATGCGAAAACTTGTTTTGCGAACTGTGAAGGTCATTTGGCCTTCACAGTTTGCAAAACTAGACTAGAAGCAGACCTCCTTTTACTTACCCCCTAAAAAACCCTATAAAATTTTACACCTACGTAGGTTCCGAGTCAGAATTCTACATCTCTACAATAAATTCAAAATTGAACTAATATGTATAGAATTCCATGGTCATTATAGCACGGCCCCGGGCCATACGGGGACTCGTCTGTGTTGCCAGAAATTATTTTCAAATCTCCCTCAAATCAGAAACTAGACTTAATGCAAAATGGTATCTAATTAAGTTATTAATTTAATGTGCATATTTCTTTTAAGTGAATGACCAGCCTTGAAAGTATATTTTTGCTGGAAATAATAAATGTCAAAGCGTCTCGCTGACGACGTTGAATAATATATTGTTATTTGAATGCAGTTTTTTTTTAATCATAAATTAAAGTGCAAAAAAACTTATTAAGTGATATTTTCCTGCTGTGTTGCCTATAGCTACATAATATTATGTAGTTATTAGTACATTATCATCGGTTATACGAATCTATGTATGACCCTCGTTACATATGAAAGTGTTCTGAAAATAATTATACTTCAACCGTCATCAGTTCACCTCTGACTGAGCAGCACTGTCTAAATCACAGTGATGTTTATTCTCATTAAAATATGGTTACTGTTGGGTTGCTAGTGTCAGAGACAAAAGGACTGTCGAGTGATCGAGTCCATAATGAATGAGCCCGTAATCACTAAACTTTATTTGATGAAGTAAAGCCTTTTAATGTCAAAGTGCAGTGGAAAGTTCTGACTTATTTTCCTAAGACTTACATTCAATTCTTTGATAATATATTCATGACGACAAGCAAGGATCATCATCAAAAAACACAATACAAAGTGGAGAATCCCCGCGTTGGCAACACCATAGTCGAGGGATAACGCGCCGGGTTCCCGCGTCCGTCGCACGTTCGTTTACCAACCAGTCAGTCCGGCTTCGCGCGCGTTACAGCCGAGATTCACCGCGTACTGCGTCAAAAAAAAAAACAAATAAAAATAATAATCAAACCATCGATTAATTTAATCATTTTGGCGGTATCGAGCCAAACGTGATGTTCGCGTTAAACTTAAACCAAACAAAAAAGTGTTAAAAATAATGCTTTGCAACAATGATTCTAAGATTAAATAGTGATACGGGTGTTTTATTTATTAAATACGTAGTAATTTGTGTGTAAGAGATGCAATATCAAAGTAATGACGACGACCTGCAATATCGGATTTTTGGCGAATCCTTCAACTTTGCCATTGAGAACAAAACAATCGCCGGCCGGCGTAAAAAGTGAGTTCCTTGTTTATTACCCGCCTACAAAGGAAGGGAATATTTGTTTCTGCATTCTTTATTTGAAAATCTTCTTTGCAGAATACCTAGCTGATATGTTTTGTTTCCATTAACCCCGTAAAACTAAAAAGTGTCTATACTTACCTACAGTTCACATACTTTACTTATTTTAAACAACACATACCTACTTCTTCACCTCGTAACTAGATACTTAACTAACCGGAACTTGCAAGTTATCGGTCAGTGGGTCATCAATTGCGCGGATTTAGTTCAATCCTCCGAATAACCCAATCCAAAACCATGTTTCTTTTCCAATAAAATATCGCTGTAAGCTTTTGATCGCACTGTTAATTAATGTAGTTAAGAAAATTCATTCTCTTACCTCATTATCAATTTCTCATTGAAGAGCAATCATCATTAAAAACATCATAGTGTGTGGTATAGTATGTAAGTACCATCATAGTGTGTAAGTGGGTAGGTGCCTAACCCTGAAAACGCGCAATGCAGAAGAATACCTACCTAACTAGCAAGACTAGCCCGGTGGTCGAATATTTTACCGCAGTACTTGCCTACAAGTCCTACAACCTATACCTAACCTTGAAGACAATATTCAAATTAATTGTTAACATTTTCTCACACTTTCTCTCTTTGGTACCAAATACCTAGCTGCTAGAGTAGGTACCACAGGCCTAGCGTAGTACGAAGTTTCATTAGAAAAAGAGGCCCGCTAACACTGTTTTTTAGGGTTCCGTACCTCAAAAGGTAAAAAAGGAACCCATAAAAGATCACTTTCTTGTCCGGTCCATCTGTCAGTCTGTCACCAGCACCACCGATTTTCTCAGGAACGGGTGGACCTAGCAAGTTGAAATTTATACCATTTATTTCATTTAATTTATATTTATTTAGATTTTTATACACCTAATAGGGACTAATAGACTTCAGTCTATAGTCCCTATTAGGTGTATCAAAATCAAGGTCTTAAGTCAACATCATAAAAAGACATGGAAAAATTTAGATTTTCGCGAAAACTTGTAAGTGGGTACCTCTACTTACCAAAATTTACCTTGCTTTTAACCAAAATTTACAGTTCTAGGTCAACCGGACGTACCCGTAGCAGTAGTTTTGGGTCGAAAACCTGTGGTAGTTAGTGAGTCCCGTTGACCTAGAATCACGAAATTTGGGGAAAAGCAATTTCTTACAGCACATATAAGGGAAAAACTGAAAACCGTAAATATATAGTTTAATAACAAGATTTTACCATTACAAACTTATTATTTGTGGTTGGTGCAATAGCCGTTTTTAGGGATCGAACAGCAAAGTTAGTCCTTTAAAAAGTTTGTACGGAACCCTCGGTGTGCGAGGCCGACTCGCTCTAGGCCGATTTTTCTTTTACTTCCGACGTGGTGCGGTTTACAGTACCTACTTACTTTCTGTTGTCTCTTGAGAAAACTGTCGAAAGAACTAGGTAAGTATCAGTTTCCTCGAGGAGGAAATAAGTAGGCACTACACACTGTTTAGGATGACGTAACATCGTCATTCTTGGGTCCGATTAGCATTGGTCCCGCTAGGGGTCCAATCTGAGAAACTTCCGAACACGCACGCACCAGATAGGTAACCAGATTTATTTTTCATTGCAATGCTCAATCTTTGTAGGTAATAGGTACGTGGGTTGCGGGGTCATTGCACTTGCACCTACCGAATTGTTGCCTATGCCTCTCTTTGCTTGTGCCAAGCACCACGCTCTTGTGCCAGCCTCATCCAGGATATTCCCGCGATGGCAACAATGTCGTCTGCCCATCTCACGGCCGGACGACCAACACTTCCCTTCCCATTCCTGTTGGACGCCACTCGGTCACAGCTTTACTCCACCTACCTTCACCGCGCCTTGCTTGGTTGTTAGAAGTATTGTAAATGCTTCTGCACTGTACGTGTACATACCTAGATCCATTGGTTCTATGTAGTTTGGGAAGTGAAGTCCTTGAAGATATTAGTAGCTACCCAGGTAGAAAGCAAGCACCCTGTTATTACCCTCGGTACGAACTGATATAGATACGTATACAGGGTGTAAACAGACTCTTCACGAACCCGTGTCGCCAACCAAACATTCTGTACAAATTAATAAGTACCTAGGTAACTTTACGCAAAAATTATTGCTGGGCAACGCCTTTTTTTTTGGGGTGAAAAATCACGTTTTACAGTAAAACTCAATGTGGGTACCGCTTTCAAAACATTGTGCTGATGGATGGATTGAATAGTACGGCCGGGTCGTGGAGGTGTTTAAAGTAAAAATCTTTGACTAAAAAAATGAAGGTAAAAAAAAAAAAACTTTTGGAAAAGTTGGAACTTTGACCCCTAATATCTCCGTAACTAGAAGGTTCCCAGGTGTGGTCCAGAACAAAAAAAAATCGCAAAGACGGGGAAAACAAGTGCCTTTCGGCTTCGTTATGAGAGTTTTTTACACCCTTCATAACTAAGAGGCAAACACTGGAAGCTGACCCCAACATACCTAGTTGGAAAAAGACTGGGCAGATAATGATTCCTGTAAAATACCTGCGAAACTTGCCTAGTAGATAAGTACCTAGTCCTATGTAGGTATTGTAGGTAACGACGAAATGTCTCACACCTCCACAACATGCATTCCAAGTACCTACCTATCTTTTGTTTCACAGACTATGATAGATAAGTAAGAGTTAAAACCCCAGTCACTGAGGCCACTAAGGCTGCGTTTCCACTAGAGATGTGCGAGGGTGTGCAGCGAAAGATGTGCATCATCATCGTCATTTCTACCGAAAGACGTCCACTGCTGGACATAGGCCACTCCCAAGTGTCGCCACGACCGGTCCATCCAGGCTTCCCGCAACCTTCACCCGGTCATCGGTCCACCTAGTGGGTGGCTTTCTAACGCCTTCCGGTCAGAGATGTACATAAAACTAACCAATCACATTAACTAGCTTAGCTCAAAATGTGAAAAAGAAGCTTTACTATTGGTTAGTTTCACACACATCCTCCGGGCTCTTTAGTCAACTGATCCCGCTCATTTGGATCCCGCGGGATCAGTTTACTAAATTAGTTGTTTATGTTACCGCTACGCATCCTCGCTCATCTTATGTGAAAACGCAGCTTTATGCTAGGTCCACGGACCACGGCCTAGCCTAGGCGGGGTATCTAATAACCTAGGCCTCCTAGTCATTCGATACGCTCACTAAACTACCATAAGTACCGTCGCATTGTTTAAAACGTTCTATTTCTAATTTCAAACATTATTGTGTATGGGAAATATTAATAGTCTAATAGCAGGCCGTTGTTGTTTAAATTTAAGACTAAACTTGGATTTTGAGGGACTATTTTCATCAAATTATGTTGCCGGTTGCCAAGTGACGATTCTTGCGCCAACTTGGCAGTCTGCTGCTACATGAGCTGTTATTACTCGTGCCGATAATGAGAGAAGAAATTGACAACACACCCAGTGGCGTGCCTATAGGGCAAGTCAAGTTTTTAAGCTTGTGTAAAAGCACCATCACTAAAAACACCTAAACACAAAAATTATGTTACGTGAATAGTTTTAGTTTCTTATGGTTTTAATTATGTATTATTTTATTGTTGTTAAATGGTATTTTTGTGTATTTGTATCTATGGGCCTTTGAGTTGCCTGATAATAAAATGATTATTATAACTTGTCTGCCCCTGGTTCGCACGTTTGATGCAATGGCGATAATTATATAATTATCGCCAGTATTATTATTATATTATTAGTATTAGTATTAGGTAATGATATCATTAGAAACATTGAAACATTGGGTTTTAGTGCTATATTATCTTAGTTAAATATCCATGTGTTACGCACGGAAACTCTCTGCCTAGCGTTTTCCCAACTATGTTGGTCGGCTTCCAGTCCAACCGCATGCAGCTGAATACCAGTACATATTTCACATGGAGCGACTGCCTATCGGACCTCTTCAACCCAGTTGGTACTGGGTAATACGAGAACACTTGGTAAGACTGGTTGTTAGACTTTTTGGGACACTGACTACCTGTAACGACTGTCAAAGATCTACAAATAACCGCCGGGACCAACAGCTTAAAGTGTTTTCCGAGGCACGGAGGAAACTCGGTATGTAAGGGTGGTCACCCATCCACAGAGCAACCTAGGCAAGCACGGCTTAACCTAAAGATGGACCCGAGCGGCTGTTATTATTTAACCACGAGCTTACGCATGGAAACTGCGTAAAAAAGCCGCTCTCAATCCGCTGGTGATCCTCCTAGATTAGAAGATCCAGACTGACATGAAACGACTTTGTTTTATACAATTTAACTACATATTTTATTATCTCTAACTAACCAAATACAAACCTAGTACCAACCTATACAAACGTAGTTCTATTATGTAATATTTAATATTGGTTTCTTGCTTCATTTATCATTTAATGATCCTATTATTATTTTGCTAACTTACTACAAAAACCAAATCAACAGGCAGTCAAGACACCCAAGACTCAAGTCTGACCGGTATCAGAATAGGTACTTATGTACCTACAACGTAAATACATTTATAAGACACACGGCCGATTCTGAACCATGTGATCGTATAGTACAAAAACATGTCAAAAACTATGGTTTTCCTTCATTCAGCTGATTTGAAATCTATATTCCTTTCCCTTATTACGGAACATTCTCACCAATATCGACAGAAAAAAAATCAACTTGTTTTTTCATTTATCTTCGTTCCGAACAATTTCATTAATGGTTCGCGTTAATGTAAATCTAATGAACATGTTTACAGACGTCAAGACGTGACGAGGTTACTTAAAACCAGAATATCCTGAATTACAATTACGTCACAGCTTAAAACAATTCCCTATAGATTCTCAGGAACGGGTAGTTATAGAAAATTGTGTTTGAGACCGTGCGCTTGCATAGATCTATTATGGGAAGATTGGAAATGATTATTTGTAAGTACTTAAAGATCTTTCATAAGTCAGTATATCGTACAAATGAATTATCACTTGAAAAGCGAATAATTTATGAGCTAACAAAAATTCCGTCTCAGTTTAAGCGTTGCGGCACGATGTAGGTTTATTATGGTTAACTGTCCAAGACTCCGTTACACCAGAGAATGGATCCCATAATTGCAAATCAAAAGAACAGATTTAATGCTACACATTACATTGGCGAAGAAAACAGAGCTCTGAAGAAGAGAATTCATGGTTTGTTGAAGTAGGTAATAGCAATAACAAAATAATGTTGAATTAAACATTTATTAAGCTATGCGCCTCATCTAGCATCGTGCCGAGCGCATCGTTGATGCTGCCGCGCACGAGACTCCCGTTTGACGAATAATGATCATTCTTCCAGCGACACAACAGCATTGTCCAAATCTTTCCAGCATAAGGCGAACCTTATATAGGTACGTGCCTGCCTATGTTCAACCGAGACCTTGATTACAGTCACAGAGGATTAAATGGCGATATAATATGTATGCGGTAGCTAAGAGGAAGCATGCTCATTTAAAACCTTGTTTCCTTGAACTGTTTGACCTCGCAAATAATTTGGAGGCTGGGGCCCCAAGCTTGTTTGAAACATCCCAATTAGTAGCCATTGAAAATGTAGATCAAGATGTTTGACATGACAAAGGAGGTAGGGAAGGTGCTAGATATGAATTAGATGAGTCCGAAGAGAAACTACAAACAGTACAAAATTAGACCAATGTCGTACGTGCAACAAAAGAGGTCTGGAATGAGAAGTTATTAAGTGTAGAAACAACTCGTTCTTAGAAAGATGTTATCTAAATGCTTTTAAGAGAACAAGGTCGTTTTTTGTATGTGACCGGTCGGAATCCAAAAAAACGCTTATCAGCTGGAGATATTTACTCGGACGGAACTAAAGAAAGAGCACCGCCATGATATTGATATTGTAGCAAATCGGGAAGGAAGAGGGAGATCGAAGAAAAGATAGATGGATAAAGGATGATATGACGGGAATGATTAGGTGACAATAAAGAAGTATAAAAGAAGAAGACAAAGCAAATTGGGATAAGGGTAAGAGAATGATCATGATGATTAGGTGACAGGGCAGACTTTAGAGAAAAGATTTTCGATTAAACTGAAGTATCAAGAACAAAACAGACATAAACAATCTTACGGTACATTTATAAAAAAAGCAGCAGAGGCGCATATAATTGAAGCCATTAAAATCATCAAAAATGTGAAAGCAGATGACAATACTAGAAAAGGAAGCTATGATTTACAAAGCAAGCCACATGCGAATAAAATTTAAATATTTAAGTTGGTTACGACTTGACTAGCAAATGGCCCGGATAATCCTGCGTGCTTTCGGAGACCTTGACGTACAACCAAGGCCTCACGTAGCTTTGCGAGATGCCATTGCTTGAGAGTAGGTAGGTAGTGTAACTAGTTGGGAGTTGTACGGATTGAATGAAGTCATAGGCCGGTTTCATTCAAAGTTTTAGCGCCCTGTACGGCCTTGTCGTTGGATTATAGATTTTTGGTGGCACTCCTTAATAAATTATTCTGGAGGGAGTTCGAGGATGTTGTATAGACATTGTTTTTTTTTGGTTGGTGTGAAGAGGAATAGGTTCGTCCATAGTTGACGATGTGGCCTGCTAAAATGAAATTATATATTTGATTTTGAGCCTTTGTAGGAATAAAAAGACGAAATTAAATAATTTGCCGGAATCGAATAGTATCTCATAACACGATAAGTCTTATCTCATAAACAATGTTAATACTAGTTGATTTTTCATCAGTATTTAATTCTACAACGAAAATCAATCGCTTATAAAATAATTTGCATATTTGTGACCCTAGAGTTTTTATTAGACAGACTAAATAATCTTGATACTCGTATTTCAATGAATTCCATCCGAAAAGTGATATTTCTACTTATAAGAAGAACAAAAAACCTGGTCTTCAAACAAACGACAGAAGAAGGATAACTCTATGAATAATATATTCTGTGCTTTTGTCTAAGGCTGATTTTGTATGGATCAAAAATTGAAAGTACCTTTCTCATCCCACTTAAGTTTGTCTAAATTTCACCACCTTACGAACAATCTATAAGAGGGTCCAAAACCCTACCAAGTTTGCCCTCTTTGTCTGCCGTGGGAGTCTAAAACATCAAACAATGAACCTGGTGCATTGACCACGTTGCAACCCCTCTGTACTGAGGTAAACGACCATTGTACTGAGGGTGGCACCCCCAAAGAGCCGATGGCCTTAATTGCCTCACGTGCATCGCGGCAGATGGCATGCAAGGTGCTAGTAAGTGATGTCCCTTGCTTATCGATAAAATGCGCTTGCCACTTTTGATCTTTGCGCTTGGACTTACTTCTGTCTTTTATTTTTAAAAAGCATTTCGTTATTTGCGTTCTGTTCGTGGTTTGAATTTTATGGCTGTACTTTTTTGCTTTATTGCATGGTTAAATTACGTTTCTTTACGTTTCTTGATACGGGCTGTAAAACAGTAATACTGTGGACTTCATGAGAAAGTGATCCTAAGGAATTTCAATACGATACTTGTTTAAAAAACAGCACCATCAGTATATTACAAATTCTGCAAGGCTATCATTTCATTTGCACTTTCTCATGGTTGTATTAGAGTCCCAAATCGTATTTTTAGTAACGAAGAATTTTTGGGTCAACTAATATGTCGAAATTCATTTCCCAATATAATTTTTGCTGTCACCTTCCATGGCTAAAGACCCAAAACTTCCTGTGAAATAATAGTGCGTTTTGTCATCAATATCAATAAAATATCGATAAGTGAGCCGTCCAGCCATATTAAAGGTGGCTTTTCTATGAATACCAAAGTAACTGGGGTGAGCGTAAGACTTGACTTTCACACGATTGCAATTGCATCTAATGCTAGTTTTTACGAGTTTATTAAACATGACATTGATGTTTTTACTCATACCATGCGAAATTGACATTTTAGGAAGGCGTTTTTTCACGTAATAACACACCAATAAATTGCTACAAGGAACATTATTATTACCATAGCTTATTACCATAGTCGTGACAAAATAACTTTGAGTCACCATTCAAGCTTTTTTAATAATAGCTGTGGAGGACCAGTCGAATTTCCGACCACGTGGAGACAAACCGTGTTTTTTTTTAGTTTTAAACATTGAATAGACCAGCAGCTGGTTTGATGTCAGAAGAAATATTGTATACAGTTTAGAGGGGAGACCAAGAAGTTGAGGGAGCTATTCTTTTTTGGGACCGTCTTAACAAAAGTTCGTGCGCCGTCTTTTGTTATCCACGAGACGGATTCGCAATGGTTGACGTATAGGTAGATTTTTTTTTTCGGCCATGAATAAGTAACATGGGTCGGTCTTGTATTTGTGTCAAAGTTCATCAATATCCCTTTAGTTAGGTAGTGTTGCAAAAACTTACCGGAATCAAGGAACGAGATCGAAATTTATTGACAGTCCCCAAATTTTACAAGCTCCGAAATCTCCAAATATGCGGTTTAATATTTTTATGTCCAAAGCAGCTGTAACTTTTTAAGTTTCTTTTGACGCTAATATCAAAATACCTTAATGGAAATATATTTTTATTCAAAAATACTCAAATAGTTTGATGGTTATGCATTCGCTATTCCGAAAAAGCTGTCCTTAGCAAAAACATCGATTCTGTGCACAACGGATGAATGAAACGATTTATGCCAGTGATGCGTAGGTGTTTTGATAAGCTGCGCTTGCGCTCGCTCTGGCGCGTGCTATGCCTTCGAGCCGGGTGCGTTTAGAATTACTTATGCACCGAAGATGTTGAACGTCGTGAGTTTATTCAAATGAGGTTTTTGCTACCCTCACGGTGCGTCACAATTTCTTCGTAGTCGTTTGTTGGGAGCGACGATGTTTATCAAGTATTCAAGTACCCCTACATTGGTCAAAGTTTGCTTTTTTGTTTCAAAATCTTCGACCGTGAAAGGCAAACAACCCAAAAAAAGTTCCTTATAAAAGTTTCTTGAATGAAATCCTGTTTAGAATAAAAATGTTGAATCCGTGGACGGGTTTTGGCTTTGGACGTGCGTAGTCAAATATGTCGTGTTTTCTGATATCTTAAATGCCCTTTGCCATCGTTGTAATTATGTCCAGGATATTCGTCACTGGTTTATGTTTATCAGTATTTAACAGGAAATTCTACTCGTAGTTGCAGTGAGCTTTAATTATATTTGTAAAGATTAGTAAATAGAACACTTTTTACAACATCCTTTATATTTTATTAGTTTTGTAAATCTTGGCAGATGTTATACCGTCGCGGTGGCTGCAATGCAATATGCAATATGCCTTCTCTATTTTCATTATGACTTCTTCAGACTTATTTTCTTTGCAGTTGTCCTGTTAATTTATTCGATTAAACATTATTGCCATTAATTGGGAGGGTACTTTGAGAAATATATAACATTATTTTGTAACAGCTGTCAAGTTTTTATCTTTAACATTACTAAGTAGTGCAAAACTAAAGGATTCATGAACGCACCTTTAGAAAACAAGTGTATATTTTATACTTGAATTGCAACTAGTACTGCTCGTATTAGTAATAATACTTATAAGAGTGGAACATCAGTCCTAAGTCTTGCAGTTGTCGAAACCACAACTATAAACTTAAACAGTAAAAACTCCTTGCAAATGCGGGTATTAAGTTCTATGGAGAAATTCTCAAGGGGCCCCTATGTTTTAGATAATTTCACTGTTTTATTGGAAAGTATTGTTAGTTTCCCATTATCTTGCATGAGGGTTTTTTGAATAGTTATCAATTCCTTTATTTCCGTCTGCCATATGTCGATTGAATCGATTTTATGGATCTTCTGTCGTGTTATATAATATTTTATAATCATTTTGGACTTCAATTTTTTTAGCCGGTTCTGTCGGGTACTTCTTTAGTATAAACTTCATAAGTGTTTTTACTTACTTTGGAATAAACGATTTTACTTTGAAGGCGTAAATATTTTAGTAAAGCCTTTTTCTTAAAAACACGTGAACCAATTTGGACGATTTCGTAAATAAAAACACGAAACAGGTTCTTGGGCTGGTTATGAATCTTCAAGGCACGCCTTACGCATATATTTACTCTCTAGACTTTTGCGAATTTATCCTTCTTTTTTTAAATTATTCTGACTGATGTATTGTTTCGAAGTTCCTTTGGCAAAGTTATTGACTTTCATGAAGCAATCCTATATTGATAGTATTGCTTTTTTTTTAATAGTTAGTTTAATTACCATTGACGTCATAATATGGGGTCTCCCTAATAGAATCAAGATTTAAATCAATTGCATAAAGATTCCCTTTTCCACGCCCTTGATTAAGATCATGCTCAAACCCAACAACCATAAAATCGATCTCATTGCTTATTTATTCATTCCTAATTAAGTAGTAATAGTATCGTTTAGTTATCATCGAGCGTGAACACCATATTGTCCGTGAGTCATGGTCGTGCCATGCTCTGATAATTTGCGAAGATGTGGCTTCATGGGAACCAGAATATATTAATATAGCCTTGTGTTCGTACTAATTCTGGTTTTGGACAAGTTTTTTTTCGGCCACAATTTGCTTATTGATAGTATCTTACATCATTTATCATTGGAATGGTTCGGTTAACCTTTTTGTAGTACAGAAGTTTTTTTAGAAGTTCACGAAATATTTAGACAAATGATTGCGCTGGTTTCCTTAAATGTGCCGCGTTCTTAAAGCATAATGAAAACGAGTCTAATTCTAAACTGGGGATCTGGTTATATTCATCTGCATTCATAATTCATACTTTATACGTACCCAACAATAAGATTTGAAATATTTCTTGTAATTCCCGCATCGAATTACCCAATCACGCGTGAATGGAATCAAAATACTGATTGTAATTTATTGCACTTATAATTAAGGTAAGGGTAGAAGAGCACCCTATTTTACTATTTTACTACGACATATTCCCACGAGTAAAAAAACAGGGGGCTTGCATAGTTTCGGACAAGGGGCCAAAGCATTGGTGCATGTCCTTTCTGATCTTTTTAATCTAAATTTGTAAACGATGAACAAGCAGATGTTTATTAAATTTTCGATGTTCCCATGTAGGATTTTAACCCCAGAATTGGGTTACTTAAGTCGAACTGGCGGTGTTCGTTAAAAGATTGGATAACACAAGCACTACATACTACCATGGCAACTCATAATCTAGTGTGGCCGTTGGTTGCTTAGTCCTTTTGATCCCTTGCTTATGGTAACAGGTTTTCAAATTAGATCTTCACATTGATTCAAGACATTCAAATAAAAGCTCTATTCTAAGGAATAGAAAAGATCTCTGTCTTCATTTTATAGAAGTCTTCACGTTATTTAATACGACTAGTAGCTTCTGGCATCCCTTTTCATAAAGAGTTAACAGAATCTTTTATCTACCTTCAACAAAACAATTAATACAAAAGTTTCTTCTATCCATTAGCAAGGACTCACGCGTCTTACCGAGATTATCCATAACAAATGTACCTCCAAAACCTGTATCGATACTTCGAGAGAAAGATTTTTTAATAAGCACCCCTTTAGTTTAAAAGGGACTATTGTTATGATTTTGAAAGTGCATTGCCCTCTTAATGGGTCATTTGGTTAAAGGGTTTTTGAAGCATGTAAGTAGTAAGGTTTAAATTACGCATTGTTTTGTTAACTTGAAATGGGAAATTCCGGGATTATTGCCCGCGACGTATTTGTCTTGAGAATTTGTCCCCAACTTGTATTGACTCTATTTGCAAAGGGATCTTAATTCCAGAATAAATTGCAACGGGAAATACCGGGATTTAGGACAACTTATTTGTTTTAGAGATGTCTTAGAATTCTACCCCAACTTCTTAATTAGAGAATGTATTCATCATCATCTGCCTAGCATTTTCAAAATTAAGTCGGGATCGGCTTCCAGTCTAACCGGATGCAGCTGAGTATCAGTATTTTACATGGAGCGACTTCCTGTCTGACCTCCACAACCCATTTTGTACTGAGTAATACGATACCCTTTGCTAAGACTTTAGGTTGTCAGACTTTCGGGTCACTGACTACCTGTAACGACTGTCAAAGATCTACAAATGACAGCCGTGAACAACGGCTTAACGTGGTTTCCGAAGCACCGAGGAAACTCGGTATGTAATTGGTGGTCACCTATTCACGGAAAAACATAATTATTATGTAAGCAAGCACGGATTAACCTAAAGATTCGTTCTCAATCCCCCTAATAGGCGAGACGACAAAAAAAAACTAATTAGTCCGCCAGTTAGATTATCAGAAAATATTTGACCCGTGTTTTTTCTTTTGTTACGTAAATCAAAATTGACGAAGATATGACGCTTTTAAAATTCTCAATACGTCACGCCTAGGTATAATTTTTAGCTAGTTGTGACGTCCGAGCCCCCACTCCCGAGTTTTGATGCGTTTTATCTTTGTCAATATTCATTGATTTACAAAAACAAAAAATACGTGTCTATTAATTTCCAATACTCTAACTGACGGACTAAATAGATTTGAAATTTTTTGAAACTGTCGTCATGCTTGGTATCCTCATCTAACCATCGGAAACAGATACTCAACATCAACATGAAATTCTAAACTCATCGTACAATTTGATAAACCATCCGAAACTATGGCAAAAGGAAATGATAACACCATTATATAAACATAATATTAAACACAAAAGCAACCCCTACTTTAATCACTCTTCATTGACTGATGTAGTACCGAAAGGCATTACGTCGCTGCTTTCTGATTGGTTGGTTATGCGCATCCCTCGCAAGCGCAGCTGCGCAGTGCGTGGGGGCGCAGATGGCGTATGCGCACTCCCGCCCGGAATTGGGAATACACGTACCAAAAATCGATAGTTTGTTGTATGAGTTGCGTCGTTTTTTTGTTTGATGTGAGTTTAGTTGTCTTCTGTCATATCAAATATGTTGTAGGTATGGCTTCTATTGTTTTAGCGGGTTTGATAGCTATCACTTCCAATTTTCAACTTCAAAGACTGGTGTAGTTGTTGTTATAATAAATTCGGTGAACGATAAAAACAAATAAATTATAGTTTTACTTAACTTGTACAGTTTCTCTTTGAAGCTTTAAAGTTTTGCATTTGATGTTCTACGCTTTAGGCCTGTTGTTTAGTTGTTTTCTTTTCAATCCTTCAAAGATAATAATTATTTTAGCTCCTAGTCTCCTACACAATCAAGTACTTTAAAGCCAATCTACCATTTTTTTTGCGAAACAAAATCGATTCCCATAACAAATATCAATATTTTATTCCATGGCCCACGAACAATATCCTCAAAATATCCGCAACTTCGAGGAGGTCCATCCACAAATGTTTATAAACTGCTTTATAATTAGAAACTGCGAACTAAAGCTGGCCGATAACTAATAGCGCATTTAAAAATCGATACAAACAAAAAAAAAACTCCCGTTCTTTACGGGAATAGTACCGGACTCCCGATAATTATTGCGAATCGATATCGGTATCGTAAATTCGCCGTTCGTTGACACGTGGCAAACCAGATGGCGTATCACCTGCCGTCTGAGTAAAGGAGGTATAGTCCTGTATGGGTTTGCGGAACAAGACCGGGACCGCATTCTTTAGTAAAACGAATTCCCATCACTACAACTCGGTCGTTGACTTGCAGTTCGACTTCTTATAATTTTTTGCACACTTTTTTTTGGTTTTTGGAAGTGTTGATAATATGGTTCTAGTACTAAGTTACTCTGTTGTAGAATTCAGATAGGAAGTCGCTCCTTGTAAAATACTGATATTCAGCTGCATAGTTGAGAAAAGACTATGCAGATGATGACAACTATGTCTTCAACTGTTTTCGAGTTGATTGAAATCATTGAACAATATGGGTGCTTCTTACACAAATGTGTGTTATAACTTCTGTGAATCTATGTAGTCCACACAGTCATCACCCAGGTTACAAAAACTGGTTTTCTTCCTTTGTTTGGGAAAATTGGTCTAAGCTGATACTTAGACCTGAGCTTAGACCCAATCTGACCAATGAGGTCAAACTAATTTGAAATATAAAATGACATTGACAGATTTTCAACCAATGACGATGTTTGGTACAAGCGATGCTAGCGCCATTAGTTCCACAGTTGCCATCCCCATTGGCGAACTACGTCGCCTCACTCTCGCCTGTCACTTTAGTTTCAAAGAATAAAATTGAAAACTCTTTAAACAGCTGATGACTGAAACATCTTTCAAATTCAGAACGCAGAATAGGTAGGCAGTTAGACACTCAAGGCACCTCTGATTTTTCGGATTCATGGTGCGTATTGTACAATTATCACTTGCTTCGGTGAAGGAAAACATCGTAAGGAAACCAGCATGCCTGAAAGATATTTCTTGACGGTATGTAAAGCCAAGTGAGAGGCCATGGGCGGCATAAAAACTCTGACACCAAGTTAAGCACTAACCACACGATAAGAAAAAGAAGAAAAACGCAGAATTGATTAATCGTTTCAACTATTCGCAAAAAAAAGCTGGTACCTACCTACAGTACAGACAAAGCGAGATTTCAAGGACTATTAATCAACTTGCTTATCCACTTTTGGAGACAGGCCTTTCCCAAGCTGCTTCCGCGAACAGTGAGGCCCAACCTTTTTAAGTTCGTCGTCCCTTTTTAGAGGCTTAAAACCAAAACAATTCCTGAAAATGACGCACAATACCAGTAAAGCTAGAATAATAATAAATCAACCATCATTTTCGTAGCCCATAACTCTGAAATAATGTAATAAACTGTGGCAATTCAGAGGCATTGCTATAGGAACAATGACCTCATACAATAATACCGTCTTCCAGAGGCCGGGCGCAATCTGCTTCTCATATGTTGTCACGTAGTACTTACTTATTGTTTATGATAATATGGTAGGCAATTGTTGAAGTGGCATTCCGTAACGAAGAACTATAAGTGAGAGAAGAGTTAAAAGATAAAAATTGTATGGAAGGATGTTTATTTATTTAACACTTTATGTAGAAGCGCCAGAGTAGCCCGCGAAATTAAAATTTTCTTAGGTTTTTTTGCAATTCGCAGGTCAGTGTCAGTGACAAACATGTATACATAACTGTAATCCCATTGAATGACTTTTTCATGGACTACTCCGCAAAGCCATATTTGTTATGGTCGCGAATCATTTTAATCAACCCGGGACTGATCTGCAAGTGTCAAAAAACGTAAGAAAACATGAATTTAACGGGCTACACTAGTACAGACAGAAACTTTTTACCAGTCATCCTTTGGGTGATGCAGAAACAAACAGTGGTAGGTGTAAATCTGAATATTGAGGAATGTTCTGACATGAATATTTGATTTTAAAGGCCCGCTTTTTTCACAAAAATCACATAACGCGTTTAGCGCTAAAGATATTCTACGTCCGGTTTCTTCCGATCGACAGAAACTAAACGATGCGATGGTTCCAGTTCCTTCGGTTGTGGTGTAAGCAATCTTTACTCTAGACTGGACAAGAATTACAATCTCTTGGAGTCAATACAATGCTGCATTAGTGTCCGCGTTTGCAAGGACCAATTTCCCACAAGTGGAATACCCAAGTCAACAAATCATGATCATACATCTCTACAAGCAGTCTCTGTGTTAATCTAAGATGGATCTTGTATAACAGTAAAAAATCCCTTGACTTAAATTGCATACATATTACAGTCTGCGCTATCATTAGAGTTCTGCATGTCTCATCTTCATCGGAACCGTGACGATGTCTTGAAATAGAACCGTAGAACTACGACCACGATCGATATACGATGTACTCCGATGTTCAATTGTCTTGAATTGGTCCTTGTCGATCCTTGGATGAAAAACAGTCAACAAGTCAATGGCATGCATAAAAATAAAAAAAGTTGACGATGTTTTTGTCAAAATAATAAGATATCATGTGACGGTTCTGTCGTATTTTGATCCGAAATGAAGCCATTAGGGCTCTCTGAGGGTTCTTTAGAGCATTATTGCGTTTTTATGCATCGTTTTTTTTTTATGACGCTGCAGCGAAATGTTCCGTATTTGCGATTAGTGTGGTTCTAAACTTTATCACGATAACAGCTCATATCGGGAACTTCATTTTTCATCGTCTTATAACTGTTTTCTTAGACCACAACAGGCACTTTTGAATGACAGAAAAGCGAAACTACTGTCATAGACACACACAAGGCATTCTAAAGCGTATATCTCTATGGACAAGAATGGGCAAGAAACTCCATTTTTTGGGGGACAACCAATTACAAAGTACTTAACTAAAATAAGGTCTCCTCATCGTCTGTCATACTGACAAGGCATTCTAAAGCGTATATCTCTATGGACAAGAATGGGCAAGAAACTCCATTTTTTGGGGGACAACCAATTACAAAGTACTTAACTAAAATAAGGTTTCTCCTCATCGTCTGTCATACTGTCACCTTAAGCGATAAAATTTGTTACTAAAAAAAAGCAAAGAACATAATAAATCTTTCGAAAAAAGTATTAAAACCAAATTACCCCTGCAATATTAACTCTTACTTCCGATTCCAAAACACAAAAGAAAGAACATTAACAAAACTGCACATTTCCTAAGCACGCGACATTTCACAAAAAAAGTCCTCGACAAAAAAGGTCAATATTAATAAAAAAAAAAAAAACATACAAATAAATGGTTCATTAACGCTTTCTCTAAACACCTTTAGGGCGCGTGCGTAATTATTGTAAGACGATATAATAAGGTAGGAAGTTGGGAAAAAATACAAGTCGGGGTAGAAATGTCAGGCCATGTGCGCGGGGGCGAACCATTGTACTGTCTCAAGACATTAATCTTAGGGGTGGCCAGGTGAACACCCTTCAACCTTTGTGCTTTCAACAATATGTAATGCAGGCCGAAAATTTTGACCGTTTTGTACCTACAGCTGTTTTTTTCTGGGGTTTGCCATGTTAATTTAATATCTAGGATCTGGTTTGGTAGCCAATAGGTATATGTAAGTACGAGTATACCATATCTGGTGAAAATTACCAAATTATCCAAGTTTTTTTTTTGCCAATTCTATATTTACGACTTTCTGAATTCATTCAATTGTTATTACCCGACTGCGGCGAAGCCCAAAAGGAGGGTAATGTGTTTGATTTGTTAGTATTTTCCCAACGAAAATATACTAGTGGAAAGAGAAAATATGTATACACTGACTCCAATTTACATAAGCTAATGCAAAAGATCATGCCATACTAATCGAACTTGCAGCTTTGTAACAGGACCCGTTGAACTCTTCTACGTCTATTTCTCAAACAAGTTTTCGACATTCCTCCAACTGACGATACCCCAACATTGTCGCTTCATCTTAATCTCCTCAATTCACAAACGGATCTATAAACTTTAGTAAACTTGCATCTTCTTCAAAGCTTTTACAACTGTAAAAGCTTGGCACTTGGCTTTGAATTTCGTTCTTAGAAACACAATAGAAAGAACATTAACAAAACTGCACATTTCGCAAGCACGCGACATTTCATTAAAAAAGTCCTCGACATAAAAGGTCAATATTAATAAAAAAAACAAGAACGAAATGAGAACGAAATTCAAAGCCAAGATTCTTTCAACTCGACTCTCTGTGCTTAGGAGCCTCAAGTCCTTATTCCATTATGAATGCGAAAAATTGTGAGGATGGATGGATGTTCGTTAGTCTTCCACGCAAAGACTAATGATCTGGTTTGGATGAAATTTGGCACACAAGTAGTTTATGACCTGAAATAACACAGGATACTTTTATATCCCGGTAGTATGATCCTGTGGGTCAATTACCAAACTCCACGCAGGCGAAGTCGCCGAAAAAGCTAGTAATTTCATACATATTGCAATATGTATCTTACATAATCCTATTATAAATGCAAAATTTTGTGAAAATGGATGCTTGGCATTTTTGTTACTATTTCATGCAAAAACTTGAACGGATTTGGATGATTTGGCACACGAACTCCACGCGGGCGAAGCCGCTGGCATAAACTAGTTTAAACAGTATAAAGATTCTATCGACTCCCTTTACTTAGGAGCCTCAAGTAATTTCATACATGTTGATTAGCATCAATACATGTTGTAACATGTATTGATGCTAATCGTTTTCAAAGGCAGCAGCTGGTCCTTTTGTCCGCACCCCTCGTATTCCTAATGTCATCTATGTATAACTGAATTTAATTATGGTACTAAGTTTACTTAGTTTTTTTTAGCTTTGTTAGTTATTTTCCTGTTTAGATTATTTTTTACGAAAAAAGTCAACTTTTTTTATTTATTTTTTGTTTATTTCTGGTCCTACTACCAGCAGCAGCAGTCTTATAAGCACGTTTTCTTCAGTATTTTTCAAAAGCCAGTACCAGCTCTTTCAAGTCCCAAATAAGACTAAAATATATCTCCAAAGAAAAAAATACAGATACTATAATCTTAGTATTCTCGTTATCGTTATACGTCTAACGCAATTAATTCTTATCAATGTATTGATAAAATTGAGACGATCGACAAACAGACACTAAGTGGTGAACGAGTTCAGCAAAAAGTTCACACATGTTTTAAATGTGTCATCCGCGGCATATGTCTGTACGGCTGTTGCCTTTGACATATCAAGATAGGTATGAAAAAAAGCCCCCCTCTATTTGACTATCAAGTCGGAAGTCGCTTCCAGATTTCGTAAGGAAAAGATGTTTTTGTTGTAATTTTGCAGCGGGGCTTATTGCCATTTTATTTGCTATAGACTGCTCAAATGCGTGCAAAAAAGGTTTAGATGGTGTTCCTTTTTAAAGAAGAAACCGCAAGAAGTTCCAATAATTTGGAGTAACCTTTAAAAACTTATTTATTTAAAACCAGCACTAGTTAATTATAAGAATATACTGTCTCCGATAAGACTGATATAGGTACGGGCTAACAATAACTATGATGAATCGCGCATGGCCACGCAAGACCTTTTATCCATTGCGTGAGAAAGTACATTAATATAGACAAGGGTTTCTATTTTCGCATACATCCCCTTTAAACTTTGTCTATCGTCCATTGTGTAATCATAGCGAGCCATCCTTTCATCTAATGTCTATTTATCTATTTGTAAAGGCTAAGAACCTGTTTCTAACCCCTGCCCATGATTTAAGAGGGAATCTATCTTAGTTCAGGTGTTCTATGCTTTGTGTTGGGATTAAATAGATTCTCAAGGGTGAGATCAGAATGAGCTGTGGGTAAATTAGAGGCTATAGGTGGGTTTCTGTTTGATAAAAGCTGCAAGGCCATCCAATTAAAAAGAAGCTATTTATCTGCCTTAACGACAGTCCAACCAAACAACCAAAAATCAGGATGTAGGGCGTATCAATTAGGTCTGTCTGTTCCAATAATAGTTCCCAGAATTTCATCTTAATTTGTGTTTCTATAGTTGTGATACTTTCTACTATTGTTTGACTAGTTTATGATGAAGACTTCTGATTCAGCAACACCTTCGATCATACGTAAAGCAAGCTCAGTTCTAATGCTAGTGCGGTACACAAGCCTTGTAATGTTCATCTACATTTAAAGTAATCCAGTTTCTTTCTCTGAAATTGTATTTACTTTCAACTAATCATCATCATCATCATTGTTTCCTTAATTATTTGGAGTCCGCGTAACACGACTGCTTCTTATACTTCTCTATTAATCTTCGTCGATTTCAACTTCAGTCATATTTCATACGAAGTTGTAGATTTCACAAGTCACAACATCATGCTTACTTGCGATAAAACTCAAATTCTCGTTCTCATAAACCAGCGGACAAACCAATTTATTTCCAGACAGTGTGAGAACATATCAACGTAGCATTAATTTTGCAAAGGGGTGTTTAAATAATAAAAGACCCATCTATTATCCTATGACTCTAAATAGTAAATAGCGTCCACTGGATAAGCAATCATTCATTTGGGTCAGCTCGTTTTGTCTGACTATCTTGTCGGTTCAATGGCAAGAGCACTTGAGTAAATAGTGCTGAATTTTTATGTCTGGCACAAAAGTATTGTTGTATGATGACCTAAAATTGAAATGAGGTTTTTGTCCGTAGATTTTTGAACACAAAGACCAAGTTCGGAGATTAGGTAGCGTCATCCATCCATATCAAGAAATGTTTTAAAAATGTAACTGAAAACTATATCTTTGCTTTACTGCTACAATGTAAGGAATTTCCGGACATCGAAATATGCGTCATTTTTGCGGTATAAAGTTCACAAGCTGTAATAATTGATTGTATGCTTTTTCCTTATCCTTATGGCAGTGCATAGTAACAACTCAATTTCAGGACCATTGACAGAATTTTCTGAATCCTGTCATCCGCTTCATCATCTTGTAAAGCATCTGGCTTCCTTAAAACTTTGTAAAGCTTCACAATATTTTTTCACCATAAATCTAAAGGACGACAAATTAATTCCTCTTGATTGCTTTGGATTAAATTACGCAGTAGGCCACCACATCGAATCGACTTTCTCAGTTCTCATCGGCACAGATTCCGGTGTCATATTGCTGAGCAAAAACAACATGGAGGTTTAAGGTCTCTCGGAGAGGAGTTTTTATGATCCTTGTGTTTCATAATGTCGGTCTTTCTAACTTGTAATGCGGTAGGATGTGTAGGCCTGCGTGAGTAAGCCTATGCGTGATCCCGTCGAATATCGTGCAAGAGTATTGACCTGATGGTGGGAAGAAGCCTGTCTTGGTGACATAATTATAATGGTGATTTAACTAATAATTGAAAACTTTGTTGTTCTAGTTGGAGGCGATTCTAAGGACCAGTTTAGCCTGATAAGATTTTTGGCAAATATTAATCTTATAATTATTCAAATTTTTCAACAAGGAATACAAGTTATTCACATTCGCCAACTTTATCATTTTAAATAATGTCCCCAGTTCCCCACACGTAGCGTCTTCAACAAACATTCCTTACTTTATCTACAAATTGTCTCGCATGACTCATTCATTCACCATTCCACGTCCAATGCACATGTCAACAAGGCGTCTTATTTAACTCGTAATAAGAACCAGCCAATGTTTATCTTAATTATTTTTACTGCAAACTCGACTCTTAACAGCTTTGCCTTAATTGTGGGAGAGACGTCATTTGTAATGCAAACCGATTGACTTCGAAGAAACGATTGTGAACTAGAATATAAATCTGATATGGAAAAAGTTATGTTGTTGTTTTAATTGTCTTCTTCATGGGAAACGATATCTCCTATGATATGCGAACTATGGTTTTCGTTGACTCCCATTGATAGTATTGCTTTAATGCCTGTGTAAGCAATTGAAAAGATTTCGTACTGTTAACGATGACTGGCGTGTTCCTATTAATAAAGTAATTTACTAATTTGGTTAATAGGTGTTGCATGCGACATGACCGCTGCTCCATCTCTAGTGTTCGTGTATTTGACAGCATAATTTTATGTAAGCAATCAGTTAGAATTGATCAGGCTTTGCTTCCATATTACTTGTTCATGATTGGAAAATCGATGTTGGTTTTTGTCGTACCTGATTTAAACGGGCAAGTCTCGGCACTTTGATCAATCACCTCAATCATGTATGACAAAATCTTCTACCGTGACATGAATGAATTTTGTAGACTCTGTTTTCTACGTTCCGCGGCTTGTGCACTAGAATTTAATTTGGCTAGTATGTAGTTTCCATCTAAGAATAAGTCTACTTTAGATGTAAATTCTTCTTGAAACAGCCATCGACTACTTTCTTCATGCGTCTTTACTGTAAGGAATCTGCCTTCAACGCAATCACTACAGAATTTGCTACCATGGGCTAAAATAGTGGTCTTTTAGCCCATACGACACGTCATCACATTCGTAAATTTTACGACTGTGTTTATAAAATATGCTCATTCAACATAATGTAGTAAGTAAGTACATGTCTAGACTTTTGGCGCCACAAAATATTACGAACTTTATCGTGCATACATTCCCAATATTCCCACGTGTTAATTAGAGGTTGACATCAATGCACTTTTAGATTGATGTGAGGCTGAGGACTCCTGTAAAGCTTTGTATCGGTCTCCACAAAGTTTCAAAGATATATTATTATTTATTAAGTTACGGCTTTTTAGGAAATCTTTCCTTCTGGAATAACTTCTGCCAGAAATACTTCAAAAATCATAATTTTGACATTATCATCTTCCCGTATGGTACGGTATTTTCTTTTATGAGCTAATAAATATATTTAACTTATTTTTGATTTCATGACCAGATCAGAGCAGATTAGGTTTCATTTAATTTATTATACAGTTATATAGTTATATAGTTTCTGATATAACTTTGTGCTTATCGCTTGACCTATATGAGCGGTATTATGAAATATTTAAAGCTTACCGATAAATAATAGTTGAAACATTTGCATGTGTTTTGTATGTTATTTCCTGTGCGGTGGTGTTTTGAATGTTTTGTTGGGTTGATTGATATTATGCAAGAACCAAAATTTTTAAGTCACTAGAAAGAAGTGACTTAAAATTTTTGGTTTTTGCGGTTACATTTTCGCTTGACCAAGACGTCTCATAGTAACATCATCTAGCTAGAACAATTACCGACTACGTATTAGAGGAAGTGTTTAAGTATCCATGAATACATTCCACATACTAAATAATATCAATCAACCCAACAGGATATCGAATATTCCAAGGCTTTGGATCTGTTTAAAGCCTATGATGCAATCTCATTTGTAATTCGAGATGAATTATGAATGAGCTGCAACATTTGTTCATTCCATTTCAAGCTTTGTCATCGTTTCCATTTGTGTGTCGTGTAAAATCTATTTTCTCATGTCATCCCAATTTACTACTATAATTCATATTAATTAAGTACTGATTTATTGGTTTTTATGTCAAGACTGATTACTATGTCGCTTATAGATTGTTATGTTGCGAAACTGGTCCTTTCCGAAAAAAAATATTGATCCTTTTTACAAAAAATGTCATTCGATACGCCATATCCTTATACTTTGGCGCTAATACAGCAGAATTGGACCTGAACGATCAAATAGTAAAATTTTACGACTATACCGTACTTAGATACAGTGCATTTATAAATCAACGCCACGTGCAAGCAATATTCCCAAATGCAAGTCACTGACCACGTAAAGAACTTGTAAATTTCTAACGGCACTAAGAATGTTTGAGTAAACCCAAAGTGCTAATAAGCAGGTCATACACACACAAGGGGACAGAAGACAGGATACACGGGCGATGCGTGAGTTAACAGGACACTTCCTTAGGGAACCCCTTGACAATTTTTTATATCTTGTTCCCCTTCTAAAATTGGCGATGTCCAACCTTTTGTTTCGAATGAAAGGAAATGGTGGTTCGTAGTTAATTGGTAGCCGTGAAAGGAACCTAGGTTTGCGTCAATGGAAGCGGGTGGTCTTGAAAAAGAAGTAAGTAATATGTAAAATTATAGATGTAGACATTAATGGAGGTGGAGTAGATTGTAATGATGGTTTAATTACAGCTGTCTACGCTGAAACTTGTCTTTTCAATACAACTAAGTTGCGTGCTTCAGTTATTATGTCTTACATTGTGTATTGTTGACGAATTTGAGTGGATGCCAGCTGTTTTATATTGGCAATTCGTGAGTCAAACGAACAGCTGTGGTAGCCGTAATAGGTGTAAGTTACAAGCTGGACCGTTTATTTTAACCATCTAGGATATATGGAATTGATTTATTTTTCAATGCCAGAGTGAATAAGGCATCTTCTGCGCAAGCTTGCTCTTTATTAGACCATAATGCATTAAGCGAGGACAAGAGCTGGTCTAATAGGCAAAAAAAAAATCAATTATAAATGAGAAGGAGAAACCTCAGGCCAATTCTAAAGCTACGGATTCACGGACGGTCTACGCACCTTTCGATAGAAATCTGTAAGGAGCATAATTTAACTTTAACAAGGTTACAGGTCCCTTTTTTGTTCCGTTTCCCCAAATAATCGGTTGTGAAATCAAATGTAACATGGGGGTTGGTCACGACTGGACAGGTGAAATGACGACCAAAATGGCCACCACTTCCTCATTTAAATTAGTTATGCCTCCCTAAGTGATTAAAATGTGATCTAAGATTGTGGAAGTTATTAATAATTATTATTATTGCCCTCATTTGCGTATCTATTGTCATTTGATTACGACATTTTCGTAGTAATTTCAATGAAAATTATAATCGGTTACGTGAAATGAAGGACCAATGTGTGTACCTAATTGATACAGTTAACTTAAAATAAAGGGTGTAAAAAACCTCATAATGAAACCGAAAGGCACTTGTTTTCCCCGTCATTGCGATAATTTTTTTGTTCTACACCATACCTAGGAGAACCTTCTAGTTACGGAGATATTTGGGGTCAAAGTTCCAACGTATTGACAAGTCTTTTTTTAAATACAAGTTTTTATTGTAAGATTTTTCTTTAAACACCTCCACGACCCTCGTACTATTCAATCCATCCATCATCACAATGTTTTGAGTGCGTTACATTGAGTTTTACCACAAAACAAGACTTCACCCCAAAAAAAAAAAGCCGTTTCCCAGCAATATTTTTTGCGTAAAGTTACTTGGTTTGATGTACAGAATGCTTGGTTGACGGCTTCGTGATGAGGTTGTTTACACCCTGTATGCTGCCATACCGTCCAAAATGAAGAAGAAGATACCGTCTAAAATGTTAGTTAAAAAGCAATGTAGATAGAAGTCAAAGGAAAGGGATTCCAGATCATCTACTGATTTATGTTGAATAACAAAGAAATGAGAGGCCAATAGAACAAAGAAGCTACCACAGCAAAAATACATAATTATGAACGATGACAGTAAAGTAAACGAGCCACCATATTATTGTCTTCTATTTTCAAGTTATGAATGGTCTCAAATTTAAGAATGGATAACGAAAACGAAACGTAACAATTCAGTTCAGAGAAACGCTACAAATGTGAAACGTCTTCCTTATCTATATCTGATTACATAAATTCGTATCTGACATTGCCCTTACATAAAATATGATCACATAGCGCATTCACAGTATTCTTATCATTGTGTGGCTGCGGAAGTAATATTGATAGCGCCTATTAATTTAAACTAATATTTGGACGAAATGTCAGGCAGACGTCTGTTGATCTGTTCAAATAGTTAACGAGTAATTGACAAACCTTGTAGGAAACGATTGGAGTCAATGGATTGGTGAAATCGTTTTGGTAAACATCGATTCGGATAATATTTATAGAACTTGGAACTTTTGCATATCATTTCCGATTCTATACCGTGTGTCCTTAGAATTGGTCCTAAATCTCTCGCAATATCATGTGCCTAGTTAGAGGTATAGGGTTTTGTTAATGCTTTGATCTGTAATGCCGTTTCGGCTTAGCTGTGGATCTGTAGATAGCGTCAAGTTTCTGACTGATCATCTCTAGAGAATTCTTAAATGGTTTAATTGAAATAATTGTTTCGAGTACTTCAAGACAAGATTCGTCCCCTAAACATATTCGTCAAATAAACTTACGTATAACTGCAGTTACTCCATAACCATCACCTTCCAAATTCGCAACACCCATCCCTGCAAAAACAGAGTCCCCGTTATCTAAAATTAGTTTAGCATCCGGCACACGTTTCTACCCTCTTTTTGGAACATTTTTTGTTGCAATCGAAAGTGCCGTTCATCCAAAACATGTGGTCTGCTTGAAGTGTGTGATTTTCAGATTTTGTGCAACATTGGTATGTTCGGTTGGTTTAATTCTTTCCTTTCTATTTCTTGTCGTTTTCATTTATATGTTGTTATGATTGTGTATCCTTGCTTGGTAGACGATCTAGATGTAGAAATCTCGTTTGTGTCTGTTGATGACGGATCTTTAGACCTCCGTACCAAAAACCATGCAGGCAAATGACCTTTATGCTGCCACCGACAAAACCATGGAAGTAGGTAGCGAAGTTTTGGGCATACTGTTGCGTTCCAGTGACTCGAAAGAATAAGTATTCCATATTAGGATTTAAGATGTGCAATTGAGAATGCCTTGTGCTGCCCAAGTCCATTATAGGTACAGCTGAGGTAAAAGCCAGGTAGAAGCGACTTCGGTTAGAATTTAGTCTAAAGGTTACAAAGCACTTTTATGTACCATGAATGTTGTAATATGTTTGCTTTATTGCCTAAGGCTTTGAAATATCACCCTGTTGCCTTTCCTTTGGGAATTTTAATACCATGTGATTATTTTTCTTTATGGCTTCTACGCTGACCTATCCAATAAAAAAGATCAATTTCTCTTTGTACCTTTCTATTACTAGCCTACACCTGCCTTTGCCTGTGTTGCGTCACAACTCACATTCCCACTGCGGGGTAATGATTTCTATACCTGATTTTCTATCCTTTTCTTTATCATTATTTCTCGTATTTGCTGTCTCGTTCTTTGGAATTGCCGCGTCCCTTATAGGGTTTTTGTTGTTTCCCATACCCTTATTACGTCCTGCGTATGCGGTCCTTGTAGGTGTGTTTGTAAATATTCATGTGTGAGTATGGGAACGTGTACGAATAGATTTTTTCTTCGGCAGTCTTCAGTGTTGTTTCGGCATTCGATGCACGCGAGTCAGGTTCCCGAAATGTGTGGTGGTTTTTGGCGGGAACTCTGGGGAATATAACCTTAAAATGTATGGTCTTTTGTAAATTTGTTTTATGTTGGTGAAGAGTGCGGTGATGTATCTAAGTGAATAATGGGGTTTTGGATGTCATTGGATATTTTTATAATTCGTCGTGATGATAAATGTGTGAGTACGGTTTCTTGTTTTACAACTTTTCGTATTTTTTTGTTTTGTGTCCAAAATCTCCGTGAGAATATTTTATAATCAGTGACGAATTTCTGTAGAATTCCTAAGCTTTTTGTTTCAATATTTTGTCAAGGGAAGCTTTCGAGTAAGTGTGAAGCGTACCCAGACGATGTGTTCGATCCCAAGTCTCAACATTACGAAAGCAGACAGATCAAGGCGACATTTCAAGATTCCCGTTTTTTTTTCATCCAACGATAGCACGAGTCAATAAAAATGTATTACTAAATAAGTGACTTTAAGTTCGGTTTCCTTATTACATCAAAGTTATTTGCAATGAATGAGAACTGAGAACATAAACTGGTTTCAATATCAGCTGATAGCGAACAAGGTACCTATATATGCATAAAACGCAGGTTTTTCTACCTCGCCGAGACATGCCGATACAAGAATTATTAGTTGTCTCAACATAGGTTATATTAATACTCCTTACAGAAAACTCGTTTTTCGAAGAAATTGATACCAACGCTATTCAATTTTGGATTTTGTTGCTTGTGGCGTAAAGTTCGGTTTAAAGTGATGGGAATTTCTAAGGGCTGGTTGCTTCTTCGAATTGCATTGTGTCTACGGGGGATCCTGGCGCCAACGTGTTTTTGTAGAAAGTAGGCCCGTGACAAATAAAGTAAAGTAATTGTTAACCCAGCAACACTGTAATGTTTACAAAAAAGTTTCGACATGTTTTATACGTTCTTCTTGGATAATGTGATGATAATTCTCTACTCTCTTGGGTGGCAAATACATATTTTGTTGTTTAAAATGATATCCGTAAAAAATGTATAAATAAATGTTTTTGCTATAGTCATTTCTTGATTGCCTGTACAGGGACAGTGACATCTTCGATGTTACGGCACGAGTGCAAACTCGAGCTTTTTAGGTTTTTATTTTATTCACTACCTATTGAAAGTTGGTAGTTATTACAAGTTACAATGTTACCTTCGATAAATAAAAGGAATTTTCATTCGAATAAACTTCCACAAAATTATGCATCTACCTGCCATAAAAAGAAGAATACTTACCTAGGTACTTTTTCGTCTTATTACGTCTACAAATTAATGTTTTGAAATGCAATCCCAAATAAGACCACACAGAACCAACTACATAGTATGTTTACATTTTCGTCTCAACACTACTTTTATCGTAACCAAAATATACAATAACAATATTTTTTAACATACATTAAGAATATGGTCGGTATCGGTACATGCTTTGATAACACATATTTAATTAATTAAGTGCCATGTAGTATCGTTACAAAAAGTCATATTTATTTTTGGCTCTCGTATATTTCGTATTTTTTTGTTGCATCTGTAGGTACTTGGCCATGATTTATGCAAGTAATTTGCCTTTGTTTTTTAACCATTAGTTACAACTAAAATAATCGACGTAAAGTCAGTCTTTGTTTTTTTTTCTTTTTCTGAGAAAACCACAGATAAAATAGAGGTAGGTACAGGATACAGGTAAAAGGAATCTTGTATTCGGTATTTTGTGTTTATTTAAGTAACACAAAAATAACTTTCAATATTGTAGACAAATCCTTACTTTAAACAGGTATTAGTTTATAAGTTTGTATGTGGCGGTATTAATCTCCGAAACTACTGATCCGATTTCGAAACTACTGATCCGATTTCGAAACTCCGATTCTTTCACTAATGGGTCCCCGAGTGTCGCGTGTGTCCAGCCAGAGAAGTCCCGTCTCGAGTGTCCCCGGCTACATTTAAAAAACACACTATCACGAGTCAAAACAGTAAGAAAACTAAATTTTAAAATAAGTAAGTACTACTTATTTATATAAATAAATAAAATAAATAAATAAATATCGCTGGACATTGCACACAACGCCATCTAGTGCCACACTAAGCAACGAGGCTTGTGTCGTGGACACCAGATAGTTGATATACTACATAGATACTTTTTTGTTTGTAAATACATACTTATTATACGTATAAACATCCATGACTCGGAAACAAATGTCCATGCTCATCACACAAACATTTGCTTCTACCGGGATTCGAACCCGGGACCCTAAGAACGTAAGGCAGCCCCACTACCGCTGCGCCATTCGGGTCGTCAATATTATATGCTTATTAATATAATAGGCATGACGACAGTATCAAAAAATTGCAAATCTATTTAGTGCGTCAGTTAGAGTATTGGAAATTAATGGACACGTATTTTTTGTTTTTGTAAATCAATGAATATTGACAAAGATAAAACGCATCAAAACTCGGGAGTGGGGGCTCGTGACGTCAGAACTAGGTAAAAATTATACCTAGGCGTGACGTATTGAGAATTTTAAAAGCGTCATATCTTCGTCAATTTTGGTTTACGTAACAAAAGTAAAAATACGGGTCAAATATTTTTCGATAATCTAACTGACGGACTAATTAGTTTTTTTTTGTCGTCTCGCCTATTATTATATTTTATGTATATATATATTTTTGTATAACATAACATCACGCCTTTAATCCCCGAAAGGCTAGCTGAGGTGTACCAGCCATTAATTAGTACACCCACATTTAAACAGATCTTACACCACATACATCTTGCGCCTAATCACAATCATGATTCTCTCAGACACTCAAAACTGGAATTATCTCTTACAGATACTTACTCTAAAAACCGACCCAATAATGAGTATATTTTTATTATCCATCAAAATGTTCACATTGCTAATAATATCACTTGTATTGCCGAAACGAGGCCCCAGGGTTCGGGACAACTTTGGAGATTACGTAATCCAACGAGACAACAAAACATAACATAACATCACGCTTGTAATCGCCGAAGGAGTAGGCAGAAGTGTGTAATACATCCACATTTCGCCAGTTATGTCTCAAGTCCCATGTAATAGGGTTGCCCTATTGCCATCAACCAAGCCAATTGAACTTACAGGCTGCTATTGAGTAATTCTTGAATGGAAAACCCAATATCTGGAAAAACACACTTGCGCTGCTTGGGTGTTCATGCTCGGCGTCAAAACGAATAAAATTGTATCCCACTAATATTATTAATAATGCGAAAGTAAGTTTGTTTGTTACCTTTTCATGTCTAAACCACTGAACCGAACTTCCTGAAATTTTGCATATAAGTACGTTGTCATGTGCACAGAAAGGGACATAGGTCCACCTTCTATCCCGAATAAAGTACAGTTCCCGACGAAAACAACAATAACGCTTTATTCTTGCTTTCAGACTACGCTATAATATAATAGCAATTATAGTATATAGTTCATAGCACAACAATATCGCGCATATACATTGTTATGGACACGTTCACACTGTACTGTACTATATATTATTGGCTTACTATACGCTGTAAAATTGTGCGATGCGCTGAATTCATGCTGTGCTATATCACGCGCCGGGCTCTTCTTCATCCCTCACCCCCGGCCGCCCCGCAAGGTCAAGATCAAGTATTAAATCCATTGTGTCGATGTGTGCTGTGCAACTGTGCACACTCTTCAAAGATCGCGGTCAACTGAGCTTGCTATATACTCGCAAATGTGATCGCCAAGCTATAAAGGGTGTAAAACACCTCTTAGCGAAGCCGAAAGGCACTTGTTCCACTCGTTATTGTGATCATTTTTTTGTTCTACACCATACCTGGGAACCTTCTAGTTACGGAGATATTGGGGGTCTAAGTTCAACCTTTTTTACAAGTTTTTTTTTTTAATACAAGTTTTTAATGTAAGATTTTTACTTTAAACACTTCCACGACCCCCGTACTGTTTAATCCGTCTATCAGCACAATGTTTTGGGTGCGTAACATTGAGTTCTACCACAAAACATGATATTTCACCCAAAAAAAAAAAAAGTCGTTTTCCAGCAATAATTTTTTCGTAAAGTTACTTCGTTTGATGTACAGAATGCTTGGTTGACGGCTTCGTGATGAGGTTGTTTACACCCTGTATAGTATAGCATTAGGTCCTTCTTTGCAATACTTTATAGCACAAAGTATAGCGTAGTCTGAAAGCCGCTTAACGTTCTTATGATAATAGATGGCGTCACGTGTCTTTCGAATGATTGAATTATATCAAGTAGAGTAAGTACAACCCGAATTGATTGTCAAATTCTAAATTAACGTGAGCGAAGCCGCGGGAAAAAATAATCCTAACTTCAACACAAAAATAAATAGTATGATTTATTTTTGTGTTGAAGTTAGGAACCAAACAATTCATGTCTCAAGACTTCGCTTATGTACTCGTAAGTTTTTTTTTTTTCCTCCATTCCCTCGCGTTCAAAGTTTACAGAAGGATGTCCTTGTTTACCTTCAACCTTGCTTAGGCACACACAAGTACCGTTGTTTACTAACATGAGGATGGATGGTACTTGGGATAATGCTGAGGAATCTGATGTATAAGTAACACGTTGGTACCTAAGCAAAGGTGGATTGTAGTCACTTGTACTTAGGTCTGGGGTAATTGCGTAAAACATAGACTTTTCCGCCGCCTAACGGCCGTTTTCTAGAACTTACGTATACAGTTAATAAGCCTACTCACGTAGCTGTCGGTATTTCTATAAACAAAGTTAGTCCTATCCGTGTTACCTACCTGTCACTTTTTTCATAGAAAAATCACTTTTCTGTGACGTTTTGTTTCTATCGGTCGTTAAACAAAATGTTAAACAAACAGAGATAGCAACCTACCGATACTTGTAGATTATGGAAAATGACCGTTAAACATATCCATGAAAAATCAGAATCTTCATTGGAAACACAAAACCAAACTTAACTATCAAATAATACGCGATTGGTCTTACTTCCATAACAAACTTGAGTGAATGTTTATCACTGTAACAAACCAATAAACCATTCCCAACCAAATACCACTCTTATGGCCGAATACTGAAACGTCACTCAAAATTTAAGTAGCACTTATATTTAACAGATACTCAAAAGTTTGGCCATACGAAATTTAAAGTTTAGAAGCTGCTCAAATGTTAAGCAGCCCTTAAATTTTGAGTGACGTTTCAGTATTCGGGGGTTAAAGTACCTACACAAGTTAAAGTTCCTTTCTCCTCACCAAAGGAGGTAGCAGCTATGCAATCTGCCAATCAAGTATCACCACACATACGGAGCTCCATTCCTTTACAACAGACGGCTATGTAAACTCCCAATCAATTACAAACCTAACAAAACACAAACTAAGGTCCATTTTTCTTTATCAACAGACGTAGCGGCTATGATTCGGAGACGAGTGAATACTCGGAGGACTCGGCAGCGACCTACGAAGATGTCCAGGTTGCAACCAAAAGTTCTGGGCCGCGGAAGAATATCAATAGAGGAAGGTGGACGAAGGAGGAGGTGAGACCTTCATGTCCACTTAAACACACACAAGACTTGACTAGGTTTTGATAGATCTCGGATAAGAAGCGCAACATTTTGTCAGAGTCATCTGCCTAGCCTTTTCCTAACATTGTTGGGGTTAGGGTTGCCAACTATTTTTACAAGAAGTAAAGTATATTTGGGTCTGAGAAGGAAATTAAACATTAGAAAAATTAGCAGTATTTTTTTATGTTTTAAAGACATCTTTTTAGTGCTTCCCGCACAAGTTATTAATTTTGTATTATTTTTAAAAGCCTCATAGGCCTTGCCACAATCAAAACTAAAATTAAAATAAATGCGGATCTCATCTTTTTATTAAATTTATTGAAGCTCTGTTTCTGTCTTCCCACCACACTTGTACTATTTATTCTGTGCCGCCACTTTGCATTCATTACCTACCGAAAAATTGGATGCTGAAAACAGTATTTTATATACTTACTTTATTTTTGTTCAACAGTAAAAAGTATAATGTAGTGAAAAACAGTATAATACTGTTACTGTACTGTTGTTGTAACCAGTATGGTTGGGGTCGGCTTCCAGTCTAACCGGATGCAGCTGAAAACCAGTATTTTACATGGAGCGTCTGCCTATCTGACTTCCACAAACCAGTTAGTACTGGGTAATACGATACCTACTTCGTAAGATTGGTTGTCAGACTGTTTTGGGCCACTTACTACCTGTAACGACTGTCAAAGATCTACAAATGACAGCTGAGACCAACTGCTTTACGTGATTTTCGAGGCACGGAGGAAACTCGGTATGTAAGGGTGGTCACCCATCCACAGACCAACCTAGGCAAGCACGGCTTAACCTAAAGATCGACCCGAGCGGCTGTTATTATTTAGCCACAAGCTCCTCAATCATTATGTCAGAAATAAAACAAAAATAAGGTCCTGATCTGAGGACCCTTTTTGGTCATAGGAAGGTGGATTTAAATCAAATTAGAATGGCCGATAGGGAAGAACGATCTGTTTAGTTATGCAACAGGCGCGAAGGCACCTAAGAAACCGATTCCTGCTGGATTCCCTTCAGCACTCAGGCACTCTAAAGCAAGCTGATAATTATGGTCCTTAGCTCCACCAGCAGGCATTTGTGACGAAGGTCAAGGCCAGAAGAAATCTAAAATTAATTAAAGAAGAGTTAATAAGACTGTAAAAGGATTCTCCTGTCTCCTGTCCTCTCAATAGTTTGGTTCAACATTCTTCGTTTATGCATTTTGATAAAACAATTTCAGAACTAGCACCTTTATTTATCTTTAATAGTGACAGTCTCATGAGATAAAATAAATAATTCTTGAAGCAATCTCACCAGTACTCTCAACTCAATTTTTCCAGGACAAAAAGCTGAAAACCTACGTTAAGATGTACAACGAGAACTGGGACCTGATATCGGGCGAGTTCCCAGACAGATCCGACGTCCAGTGCCAACAGCGGTGGTGCAAAGTCGTCAACCCTGAACTAGTCAAAGGGCCGTGGACCAAGGAGGTAAATTACACTTACATAATTAGCCATTTTGATTTCTAATAGTATTATTTCAAGGCTACTATTAGATCAACACACGTAGCACGGCACGGACTCGCAGAGACAACTTTGCGGTCTTTGCTGATGTGGCTGTATCGTCCTCTTGGAGCAACCATAGTTCTTCGTTAAAAGTCCTAAGTTTGGTTTACTCATCCTTTATCTGGATGATAGTTAAGTAAGTAAGTATACTGTATTGTAAGCGAGACCTTAATAGCAGTGATAGTCTCGTGGTGTGACCGTCGTCGGACTGCCAAGTATTTTATTTTACGGATTCGAGTATGTATAATTACCACTTGCTTCGGTGAAGGTAAACATCGTGCGGAAACCAGCATGCCTGAGAGATATTTCTCGACAGAATGTAAAGGCAAGTCAGAGACCATTGCATAAAAACTCTGACAACACGTTAGGCACTAACCACACGATAACGAACGCACGAGAAAATAGAGAGGCAATCGGTTATTTAAGCGAAAGCTCAATCTGCAAATGGTTTATCGTTCACTACTTTTTTTTCTAATGCTGAATAGACGCTGGTTCATAAAAAGGACATTACCTCATAAAGTAATTAGCACTCCTACTTAATGAAATCTTAACATTATTCCTTTAATGACTTGGTAATTCAAGCCTAGTATGCCGCATCCTTTTGCGGTTAGAACAAATGGTTGAGAGTTTATTGAACGTATAGTTACGTCATGATTTATTTACGTTGCAAATTGCAATGTTGTGATGAATTGTTTGAGCACATAAATATGTTTGAGGATATTGGTTGTCTTCCCAGGGGTATTGTGTGCTGATTGGTTGGGTTAACACTTGAATTCTGAAGACCAGATTCGTGCAATCAATGACGCGTTCTTGATTTTTCTCACGGTGCTTAAATGGTTTGCAAAAGTTTACATCATATGCCAAGTCTCTTATCAACTTGGTTGGGGTCTGCAATGCAGCTGTATTTTACAAGGATACCAGTACTTTACTAGATCAACTGCCTGTCTGACCTCTACCACCCTATTACTAGGTAACACGGTACCCCTTGGTAAGACTGGTCGTCAGACTTTTGGGACTTCTGACTATCCGTAACGACTGTCTGTGTTTGTCAAAATTTACGACACAGAAATCGAATGTTTAGGCTTCAATTCTGAAGTAGACTAACCAACTCTGGTTAGGTCGTTTCTGAAAGACCTTTGTCGGCAAAAATACACCAAAAAAAACATTAAAACCGATGTGCTCACTTGAATACGCGCTATCTCCCAGTCTCCATACACCAACTAACCAAGGACTTGACTGGCTTGTTCAAAATCCTTTTACACATTTTCGAACCAGTTCTTCCTTCAATACTTTAAAGGCATTTTCAAAAGGCTATGATTTACCATAATATCCTCAATTGATATCTTAACATGCTCTCATGAGGAGCAAATTACTGTAAAATGGTTTCCGCTGACCACAATGTCTTGTTAAACCGCGAGGATATTATGTCCATAAGAAATACCACGTAATTGGACTGTTTAAAGGTTTCAGGCTATTCACGAGGAGTTTTTTAAGCTTAAAATAAGAGGGCTACTATTACCAATGTTGCAAAAATCCTGCACTTTTAACAGTAGAGTTCTTGGAGATTTAGTAGTCCAGAAAAGTTTTGCCACCATAACATTTTTGCTGCTAAACAGTTTTTCTGTTACAACAATCATTTAATTGGATGGCGACCTGAATGGCGCAGCAATAGTGAGGCTGCCTTACGTTCTTGGGGTCCCGGGTTCGAATACGGTAAGAGCATAATGTTTGTGTGATGAGCATGGATATTTGTTTCCGAGTCATGGATGTTTATATGTATAATAAGTATGTATTTACAAACAAAAAGTATCTGTGTAGTATATCAACTATCTGGTGTCCACGACACAAGCCTCGATGCTTAGTGTGGCACTACATGGCGCTGTGTGTAATGTCCAGCGATTTTTTTTTTTTTTTTTTAAACCGCCATCCAAAAAACAAAACGATAAATTTACATTCGGAAGTCGGTGTCTTTGTTTGTTTCTTTAGAAGTTTAGACTTTTGTAGCGTTGTTCATTACAAGACTGTTTTTTTTTTTCAAAAACGTATTTAAAGCGGTTTAGTAATCACGAAGTAATCGGTGTACACTGTACATACATGGAAAAAAAAAGATACCGGTGGAATACATAACCTCTTCTTTTTGAGAAGTCTATTAAAAATTGGCTTTCGGTTCCACTTAAATTTTCTTGGTGTTACGTTACGCTATAGGGTGCTGTTACCCAACCTAGAAAAAAAAAAAAAAATTACCAAAATTTAGAAAGTTCTCAAACATACTTATAGCTATTACCAAAATAATATAATTAAATTACAATTGCTTCTCACTTTTCTCACAAAACAAACTCGTCTTCACGACTGACAGCAATACCACTCACTAATTCTGCACATTCTATGCGTTCACGCGTGCAGTAGTCAGTAGCTGTACCAACGACCCGTGACTCAGCGCCGCTTCCGAGCGCTGTTAGACTGATTGGCACGTTCAAGTGCAGTGTGAAACGAAGGATGTCTTGTCTGAACTCTTTGCCTACCGTACAGCCGTAATTTTTTCGATTTCATGTGCGTATTGTACAAGTATAATGGGGGCTATCGTTTTTGAGCTCATCAGATGGCGCACTGTCGAGTAAGGTCTTGGCAGTTATTCCATTAAATACTATAAAGCATCAATAATTTCATAAAAATGTTTATTTTATTATGTATAACAACATAGTGTAAGGTTTAGATATATACTCGTATTTACAATATTCTTCCTAAAATTAGCAAGCATGAAACATTTAAAAATCATTCTACCTCCAAGTACTAACAATATTATTAATATAAGTTGCTACTTAAAATCTTCAAGTCATAATTAATCAGGTATGGCTCAATCTAGAACACAATCGTGAGTATTACTATAAATACTTGATAAAAAAACACGCAACGCGTGAACACTCTATGACATCTGACATTTTGGAGGACCTTAGTCTACACAAGCGCCTCTAGCGGCAAATTCACACGCGATAGCCCCCATTATCACTTGCTTCGGTGAAGGAAAAAGGTCGAGGGGAAACCAGTATGCCTGAGAGATATTTTTTGACGGCATGTAAAGCCAAATCAGAGGCCTATGTGTGGCATTAAAACTCTGACACCGGATTAAGCACTAACTACACGATAAAGAAAGAAAGACCGTGGAGATTCCTCTGTGAACAGATGCCTGTGTTCAGCAGTTTGGAGGTTCTTAGGTTCATTATGATACCGCAAAGATACTTTATGCCCTTACTTTTTATTTATAACTAATTTGCAAATAAAAAGTAAGGCCATTAGGTATCTCTAAGACTTGGTTATTGTTATTAACATTTCAGCATTGCACAAATACGGAATCGTTCCATCAAAGAGTTTTTCTATATTTTCGTTTATAGTACAGTCTAAATTGCAGCCATTTACCCATAAAAAAACTCCACCCATTCCAAGCTTAGAATTATTATTTTATTAAGCGAAATCGACCCATTATAACATTTTCGACCACTTTTCACAGTGTAATAGTTTTAGTCCAGGTGGCCTACCATGACGTCTTAAAGCAGGATCGTTTTAATCTTGTTCCAGTGTGGGAAACAGATGGCGCTAGACGTCCTCTATAGCTCCGTCTCTTACCCACACTGGAATAAGATTAAAACGATCCTGCTTTAAGACGTCATAGTAGGCATCCTTGGTCAGCATAGTTAAAATATCTATTTCTGAATATCTAAACAACCATGTTGTCATCCAAATTCGAACACGCGCAGAATTGCCGATAAACCTCGCAATATTGGCTTACGACACGAATTCTGATTTTATGAATGAATCCATTGTTTACGAGAACGGGGTTAGAATGTTAATGTAATCTATGCCTATATATGATTATCTTTATTACGTACGTTTGTAGGGTATTTGTGTGCTGTTGGAAATTACCTACAATGTTGAACGATGTTTGGTAGGTTTTTGGTGTACGACATGTTTGTTATGTCATAGCTGGAGGCTAAAAACATCTCGAAAAATAAGCCTAGTAAGTAGTACCTACTTACAGTGGTATTGTCCATCGTCGCAAAATTTCGGGCTGAATTAATTTGAATTGTTATTGACACGCTACGAAGAACCTAGTATTTCTTAGATTAGTACCTAATAAATATAATTATGTTGGATTCATTTTTATAGGATAGGTTTTGCATTTCTCATAATTTTTTTTTTGAAGCTAAAAACATAATTTTATAGCAAGTTAGGACACTATTGGCAACTGTGGTTCTAGCCCATGTCATGTATTCATTGAATCATTTACTACAAGCTTAATTATTACCATCTGTGAATAATAATAAATAAATAAAACAATATCGCTGGACATTACACACAGCGCCATCCAGTGCTACACTAAGTAACGAGGCTTGTGTCGTGGACACTAGATAGTTGATATACTACATAGATACTTTTTGTTTGTAAATACATACTTATTATACATATAAACATCCATAACTCGGAAACAAATGCCCATGCTCATCATCACACAAACATTTGCTCCGACCGGGATTCGAACCCGGGACCCTAAGAATGACTGTATTATTTTATTTTTGAATTGTAAACGTCAAAATCCGTGTTGTGTTAGTTTTTAATGAGTTTTCGACACAATGTAATTTTTTTTTATGAAATAAAGGACTAATCTGAAGGTGTGTGCGTGTTGTGTGTGTATATCCGCGGACTTAGATGGGTTTTAAATAATGATAATTCCCCAAGAAAGTTTAAGTACTGAAAATTCTTTCGCGGTCAACGGCCAAACCAGCAGATTTCAATCTCCAAACAGTCCAAACCCTAAAACTATGACCTAGTAACAATTTCATTGTTATTTCCTTTGTAATAACCTACTACAAAACTTGAATACACAATCACTCGCACAATGGCCAATAAGTATAAGACTTTTAATAGAAACTGGTTCTGAGAACGGAACTATGTTTTCACACATTTTATTGACGGGACGTAAGCTAAGCTGTAGAACAATAAAAATCTATTACAATACATATTTATATTTTAGAGCCTTCCTACGCATTTAGTAGGGTTCCTTGAGACACTTATAAAACTCGCGAACTATGTTCGACCTCCTATCCTGTCCCTGTACCACTAAACATGCTGTCAAAGTGACCTCTGGGCTTTCATCAGCACGGCCGTAGAAGTGGTTAAGTTTTAAGCCAATAAAATGTTGCCGTACACAAAGAAGTAGTAGCATTAGTAGGCATAGTCTTCATTCTCTTGCCCTTATCCCATTACGCTAGTTTCCTCCATCAATAAATTGCAAATCTATTTAGTTCGTCAGTTAGAGTATTGGAAAATAATGGACATGTATTTTTTGTTTGTTTTTGTAAATCAATGAATATTGACAAAGATAAAACGCTTTAAAACTCGGGAGTTGGGGCTCGTGACGTCACAACGCACTAAAAATTATAGCACGGCGCGCGGCGTGACGTATTGAGAATTTTAAAACGTTTACGGTTTCCGTAACAAAAGAAAAAATACGTGTCAAATATTTTTTGATCATCTAACTGACAGACTGATTCGATTTTTTCAGGACACAAGCTTATTCATTTGAGGTCGGCGCAGCATGTCTTCTTCTTTCATACTTCTATAATACTCGTCATCTCATCAGATACCTCTTTTATTGTCATGTCATATCATTCTTTACACAGTCCATCCAATTGTGTTTTTTTTAAAAAGATTGACTGGACTGGACTTTTTTAATCGTGTCGGTAAGAGGCATAATTATATGAAAAAAAACCTTGCTAAAAATATTAGGGTAAAAGAAGTTACAAGAATTCTTAGAAGAAAAATCGATTGGCATTTAGAAAGTTGTAATGTAACAAAACCAATTCAGTAAAAAAAAAAAAAACAAGGCCTGGAAGTATGTTAACAATTCTTTCATTACTACGGAACCCTATTAAAATAATCAAATCATGTAGCAAAGTATGCAAATCGTATTTATTGTTTTTATAATCTTATTTTTTGTCACGTTAATATTGAATGGGCGTCCTTTTAGCATTAGATCATGTAGTTACCTATGAATATGAATTTTATTATGTCCCCAAAAGGAAATCTAGACGAAGCTTGATATCATAATTGGTCATAATTATAAATTATTCATATTTTTGTTTCTTTTGACTTGTTAACTTTTTCACAATGCAAATATTTTTTATATTGTATGATTATTGTAGATATTTAGTAGAACATCTATAAAGGGTGTAAAACACCTCTTAACGAAAACGAAAGGCACTTGTTCTCCTTGTCATTGCGATCATTTTTTTGTTCTACACCACACCTGGGAACCTTCTAGTTACGGAGATATTGGGGGTCAAAGTTCCAACTTTTTGACAAGTTTTTTTTTAAATACAAGTTTTTAATAAAAGATTTTTACTTTATACACCTCCACGACCCCCGTACTATTCAATCCATCCATCAGCACAATGTTTTGAGTGCGTTACATTGAGTTCTACCACAAAACATTATTTTTCACCCCAAAAAAAAAGTCATTTCCCAGCAATAATTTTTGCGTAAAGTTACTTAGTTTGATGTACAGAATGCTTGGTTGACGGCTTCGTGATGAGGTCTTTAACACCCTGTATAGCGAGCGACAACAGGAAAATTAGGACGAGGTAGGTATTGTTTCCTCGACATACATAATCAGTACAAGAGTTGTATTACTATTATAGTCCTTACATAATTATATGTATACCTGCGTTTCATTTAAAAATAAGACCAAATCTACTTATTTTCTGTAAGTATTGTCACCAACATCATCATGAGGAGCTCGTGGCTAAATAATAACAGTCGCACTGGTCGATCTTCAAGGTTTAACCGCGCTTGCCAAGGTCGGTCTGTGGATGGGTGACCATCAATACATACCGAGTTTCCTCCGTGCCTTGGAAAGCACGTTAAGCCTTTGGTTCCGTCTCTTTGACAGTCGTTACTGCACTTGCTTTTCAGTTGCCCGAAAGTCTGACAACCAGTCTTACCAAGGGGTATCGTAATACCGAGTACTAGCTAGGTTGTGGAGGTCCTATATGCAGTAGCTTCATGTAAAATACTGGTACTCAGCTGCATACGGTTACGACTGGAAGCCGACCCCAACATAGTTGGGAAAAGGCTAGGCAGATGAGTATTCGGTCCAAGCTTGCCTACTTCGGCCATCTCTCCGCATCTAGCCAGATGTCGGTTTAGTTTTCAATGTGATACGCGACGCGACGACGTCTGACTCTCTCTTACTCGCGCGATGATCGCGCATTCGCGTTTTATTAGGTAGGACGATGCCTCAGCCATGGAATACTTTATTTAATTAAATACTCGTAAAGCTGTAGTCGCATGTCACAATTAAGTGGCTGATATAAGATGATTGATTACCATTGAACCGCTCAAAAATAGACGACGCCATTTAAACAATGTAGTCTGTTAATCAGAATTATTGTTTGATATTGTTTCTGAAAAGTACTTGGTTGCCTGATGAGTTTGGTAGTCAAAATGTCGTAAACATATTTGTGCATTTATTTTAAGATGAACTATACGAACAGTGCTTTTATTAATTTGAATTGTTATGAACACTCAGTTTTTTCTGTAATGTAAAAAGTAAAGTGTGTAAAGTTTAATAAATAAGTTTGGAATTGTCCCACTGCCTGCAGTGCAAAGGCCTCTTCTCAAAAAGAACTTGCTGAATGACAATATTTTGAAAGCTTTGGACATGTATATTTATATCTGACACAAAAGATAATCCCAAGTCCCAGTCTCTCTGCTCCCATTAAAAAATGACATCATCAATTACCAAACTAAAATGGCCTAGTTAATAATAAGCACTATAACATCTTTGTTTAATGCTGGGCACACTTATCACGTAAAGAATAAGGTATATTTTGTAATGCGAATATTTTGACAAATACTCCAAGAGTTGTTCAAGTATAAGAGTTGAGTGCGAACAAACAGACAAAAAACTGCAAGTCAAGGGCAAGGATATTGACTTGAGGCCAGCTGTTTGATAAGGATAGAATTCCGGTCTGAATTTAGGTTTTATTTTTAGGTATGAGAGGATTAGTAGATATTATGTAGTGCAAACATTAGGCTTGGTTATTGCATAATAAACCGTATGGATTGTAACATGCGTTACTGGTTAGCCTGCATCATACTGTAGCTGGGCAAATAATGACTTTCAGTTCTTTTGATCCAGGGCCAATGTGGACCACTGGTTGTTGATTTGGTACAGCTCGTCCCGCCTTCTTCTACGAGGTTTGCCGGTGATGCCTTCTGGCTGTGTCACTCCTCATAGTGGGCTCCACATAGTGATTATTTTGGCACACAGCTCATGGGTATATGGCAGACGTGACCAGCCCAGTCCTACTTTAGCTTAGCGTCTTTTTGAGTAAAGCAAACTCATACAAAACTATTATTCCGTCTCAGGGTGGTTCGATGGATGACACATTACACATTTTGTCTTTGTTTTTTGCGACTGAGCGATGTAATTTTCATTTAAAAATTTGACTATTTCGCAGTAGATTTTCTTGTCAAGCGCGAAGCGTTTGATTATTAAAATCGTGTTTTACTGATTAAATCAAGCACTCTATACTTGGCGGAACGAAATTAATCAATTAAAATTACAACGAGACCAAAGCTTGTCTAAATACATCTTCAATGAACAATATCCAATCGTTCAAGGTCACTAAATAATCAACAATACCAATCAAACTTTTTGTGACCAAATAAAAATTATTACAATCACACTATGACCAATTATTTAGTACAGTGTTGCGCAAAAAGTGTTATTATTTTAATTGAAAGGGCGTTCAAATTGGTTTGTACGTGATTTGCGATTTGATAAAGATATTATAATTTTGAAGTACTTTAGTTACAATTAAAAGAAATCACGAGTTTACGATTTTTTTAAGCAATTACTACGATAGTAAGTTGTACACCGGACGTTCTCACCCATCGAATCACTTTTTACGTACCTCTCAACATCCTAAAACCATGCAATAGATAGATACAGAAGTTTAGCACAATAAAACGAGCGAAAACGCACGCACATGAGTGCAAGCGCACTCCCGACTGGCATTTTTTAACCGACTTCAAAAAAGGCGGAGGTTATATGTTCGTGTGTATGTATTATTATTATTTTTATGTATGTTACCTGATTTCTCCCCCATTTGTGGACCGATTGTCAAAATTCTGCCGAAAACGTCAAATTAATCAAACAAAGGTCACCGACTTCTGAAGCTTGACCTGTGTTTAATTGATTTGGTGTTTTTGTCACCGGCTTCTGAAGCTAAAGTTATTTTCACTTTTTTGTGTTTTTCTTTTTTTTTGTGTATTTTTGTTTTTTTTTTTTTGGAAGTGGGTTTATTTTTTTTGAGATTGCCGTGCGTTTACGACCTTGAAGACATGTGACATTTACTATGCCGTGCCGTACTGGGACCGCGTAACTCACTCCCTCACTCCCAGACTGTTATTTCGACATGGCATCTGGCAGGTCAACTGGGGCTGTTTATAAAATAAAAATAAATATCGCTGGACATTACACACGTCGCCATCTAGTGCACAAAGCAACGTGTCTTGTATCGTAGACACCAGATAGTTGATATACTGTATAGTATATCAACTATACAGTATATCAACTATACTATACATAGATACTTTTTGTTTGTAAATACATACTTATTATACATATACTAAACTATGAAATAAATAACTAAACTACATACATCCATGACTCTGAAACAAATGTCCATGCTCATCACACAAACATTTGCTCCTACCGGGATACGAACCCGGGACCCCAAGAACGTTATGCAGCCTCACTGCCGCTGCGAGATTCGGGTTTATCCGTACTATCTGTGGGTGCCTTGAGTCTCCAGCCAGAGCCAAAAAACTTACAAACTAAGCAACTACGCGCTATGGGCGGTGGCCCATAGCGCGTAGTCGCGTTGGGCACGAGCCTCGGCTTAGGGCCTCGCTGGGCAGCAAAGGGATAAGCTGGATCTGAGTGATACAAGTCTAAAAACTTGGGCCCTTTTAATTTACTTCATGACATTAGTTAGAGTTTCTGAACAGTCCGCTCTCCTTATGGGCTTGTTGTACTATTGACCCCTAGGCACGCCACTGATTATGCTACGCATCTATAAGTGAATGCGTTTGCGCTCATTCTTCTTTATCGTGTGGTTACTTGGTGTCAGAGTTTTTATGCCGCCCATTGGCCTCTGACATAGCTTTACATGTCGTCAAGAAATATCTCTCAGGCATGTTTGGTTTCCTCACGTTCTGTTCTTTCACCGAAGCAAGTGATAATTATACAATTAAATTCGCTCATTGTATGGAGCTGACCTTCTGTTTAGTATCTTCATTGTTTATTTCATATTGATCAGCTGATCAACCGTTTTATTCATATTTTTTCGCCCACACTACTAGTTCACCTTGCGTTTTAACGTATTTTCGCACGCTCCGTTCAGTTGATGTTCTATTGTTTTTTTTTTCTTAGGAAACTTTTTGTTTAGAGAGGTTCTTTTTAGGATGAGTGGTTATTCGCAATTGTTTCCAGTTTGAATTGAAAGATTGTTGGTTTAATGATTTGGCGATTTTATTTTAATGAAGTACCTACTCGATGTCGTAGAAAAGTTTTTTTTTTGTAGATGTTACCTCTACCTAAATACCTAGTGGTATTTGTGTGGTTTTGTGGTAGGTAATAATAACGATCTGATTATCCTGCAACCTTCATATCTACCGAAGGAGGGAACGAACGAACGAAGAGTTTTTTTTTTTTTTTTTGGAAATGTGATTTTTCCATTTTTCAAGACTAGTTTACTGGTTTTGTAAAATCAGTCTATAGAAAGACTATTTAAGTACCTATATTAAAACTTTTTTGAAGGAATTTGATTTTCCTCAACCAATTAAAGGCAGATAAAACCGGCCAAGTGCGAGTCGGACTCGCGCATAAAGAGTTCCGTACCATCATAGTCCCCTACTATGGTACGGAACTCTTCATGCGCGAGTCCCATTTAATTTTAATTTATTTTTATTTTTTGTCATAGCGCCGGCAACGGAAATAGTTGCCGGCGCTTTAACAAATAATAAAAATAAAAATCCATTCTGTCAAAATTATATTGAAACTGAACCCCAAAAACTATGGAACCCTAAAAACTTGTTTGGCCTTTTCTTCGTTAATTTTTCCCACTGTCTTATGATCGAATGAGTGAGTGAATAAGAAATTGTGTACTCAATATTTAATTCATAGGTATCTATTTCAGGAGGATCAAAAGGTGATGGAGCTGGTCACGAAGTATGGACCGAAGAAATGGACACTCATCGCGCGCCATTTAAAAGGGAGGATAGGAAAACAATGCAGGTAAACACACACACACACACACACACACACACACACATACATGCACTATGTCATACATTATTTTCGGATACATTTCTTCTTTATTTTTGACTAGCTTAAGAAATGCTAGCGGCATCGCCTGCGTATAGTGCGGTAATTGTCCCACAGAATCATATTACCGGGATAAAATGTATCCTATGTGTTAATTCAGGTTATAAACTACCTCTGTGCTAAATTTTATCCAAATACGTTAAGCCGGTCTAATAAATCAGCTTGCATTACAGCTATTCAACCATCTTTCCTTGATGGCACAAGTATTTTAGTACTTACTAACTCAAGCTTGAATACCACATATCGATTCAATTTATTAGCTGTCAAAAAATATCAACTCACTAAGGAATATGCATGTATTTTTTTCTTCACTTAAATCAATAAAGTACAGTACTATCAACCCGAGAAAATAATTCAAAGTTAAGTTCAACGACTGCTTGTCGCCCAAAAACAATATTAAACTTCTACAATTTTCTACGACAGTTCAAACGTCCGTGACTGTCCATTTATGTCATAGCGTTTGTCGTCATTTCCGTCTATATGCCTTGTTTACATCTAAGTTTTCATCCTTAATATAATCATTTTACTAAATGTATGTGCTTTATTCAAGCAAACAAATAACAATATTAAAATAACATCTTAGTGAAACTTTAGTTAGTTTTCAAATAAAAGTGTTTCTTTGACATAACGTTTGACTTCACTACCGGCGACGACGCGTTTTGAATTTGCGTTCCGTTTCACCAAAAACACGCTACATAAAATATTAAACTGTAAAATAAGTTTTGTATTAGAAAGTTAAACAAGTGTACCACAATGTTAATAATGGCCAAAACAAGGTATTTTTATGGAACAAGAAAAGTTTTGAATTTCTTGCATATTGCCTATTGATTTGATGGGCTGATGTTGTTTTAATCAGCTTACTCATACGAAGTAGCTCTAATGAGTCTTATCATCATCAATATCATATCAGCTTGGAATCACCCACCGCTGGGTATAGGCTTCCCCTTTTTTCTGCAATACTCCCCGGTTATCCCTTATCCAAGTGTTTTTACGTAATACCTAACTTTAAAACAATAAAACTAAAGCTTAATATAAAAACTTGTTTGTATGTTTTAGAGAACGATGGCACAACCATCTAAACCCCTCCATTAAGAAGTCAGCATGGACGGAGCACGAAGACAGAGTGATATACCAAGCGCACAAACAACTTGGCAATCAGTGGGCTAAGATTGCTAAACTATTGCCCGGCAGGTAAGCAATGTCCCTCACTATAATACTGAAGACAGAGTGATACACCAAGCGCACAAACAACTTGGCAATCAGTGGGCCAAGATCGCTAAATTATTGCCCGGCAGGTAAGCAATGTCCCTCACTATAATACTGAAGACAGAGTGATATGCCAAGCGCACAAACCACTTGGCAACCAGTGGGCCAAGATTCTAAGCGACCAAACTACTTGGCTTTTACCAGTTCACTGAGAGGGCCTTACGTTTGACTGCCTATCTTGGCCTCTTGGCACGCTACTTTTGTCGAATGAGTCTGAAAGAGTAATCAGAAAATTACAAAAATATTGTAATTAACGAAATCATAGTGTATCGGTTCATTTAATGCTCTTGCTGCATAGCTGTGCCGGTAATTCCAATTGTATTGTATTGTATTGTATAACGGGCTGGTGTCCGCAACTCCACGTCAAAGCGCGTATTTTGCGTAAGGGCTATAATCCACCACGCGGGCCCAGTGCGGATTGGTAGATGTCACATGTCTTCGAATTTTTGGTTCCAGGACATGCCGGTTTCCTCACGATGTTTTCCTTCACCGTTTTGAGAGCAGTGGTGATGATAGTGATAGTGGTGGTAATTCCAATTATTTTGCGGATAATATGAATATCATTACCAACCTACACCTTATAGCACAGCTTATAGACCTTATTAATTCATCATTTTCCAGGCCTAATCCCATTTTATTGTGGTCGGCGCATCATGTCTTCTTCTTCCATACTTCTCTATTACTCGTCATCTCATCAGAGACCTCCTTTCTAGCCATATCATCCATCACGCAGTCCATCCATCGTTTCTTTGGTCTTCCTCTACTGTTATAGCCATCTACATTCATACTCAACATTTTCCTCATTTTTCCGCATCACATGTCCATACCACGATAGCCAATTACCACACAACTTTTCAGTCAGGCGCCACTTGTAATTAATTAAGAAAGCAAAATAAATGAAAAATGAGGTCTTTCAAGACACTGTTCATTACTTTTTCACAAATTTTTAAACAAAATCTTCGCCTATTCCAGGACCGACAACGCAATAAAAAACCACTGGAACTCCACGATGCGTCGGAAGTACGAGCCGGATCTACTGGTTAGCTTCGAGTCGCTGCGCCGCAAACAATTGCGGGTAAAGCCGACGAGTGACACTAGTGTAGCGCCCGAGAAGGTGCAAGTCGCCTATCATGATGTTAGTTGCTTTTTGTTGCACCTTTTTTTGTTTTTTATTAGGTTTCAGGAACGGAAAACTGGTTTTAAACATATGTTTCGAACAAATGTTTCAAACAAATGTTGCAAAAATGTTTTCGATAATCGGAACCTTTATAATCTTACTCGTAACGTTCCTTGAATCTAGTATAGTGTCTATTTGATTGGTTAAAAGAAAGATAATGAATTGCCAAAAAAAAGCTGAAACAGTTGCTAGAAAAAAAAATCTCATTTAAAAAAAGAACTTGACTGCAACAAAAAAGAATCCAAACAAATCATGTTTTGACAATAAATTAACCACTACAGTTAAAATGCTTACTGACATTGTTAATTGATGATACATCTTTCAGAAGCTGGATATAAAATTACACATTTTCGCATAACATCTTTGATTGTATGAAACCAACCAAATTGACACCGAAAGGCAAGATATGGCTACAACCACTGGTATAAATCACGGGAGTGGGACAACCTCCAAGCCATATCTTTGCCTTTAAAATGTATATGTTGACCATATGGAAATAAAACCTTCACAGATACCGAAATTAAAAATATTTGTAATAAGCAAATAGGTCAGCATTTACATTTTAAACTTTTTATTTTAATTTGCAATGTTTTTCTCTTTATTTGCTCCCATATCTCATCACCTGTAGAAATAATACTTCATCAAACTAAAGTTGTAATCTCACACTGGGTTTAGACATATGGATTTTTTTTTCCAAAGCCGGATTTCACCAAGGTATCTGAATGTGGTCAGTGTGTCTAAACGAGGGTCAAGAGCTGTTAGCAACATTATTTCATCGTAATTTTTATACTAACAGTGCTTGAACACGGTTTAGATGTGCCGAGTGTTAAGTTTCCTTGGTGAAATCGGTTCTAAGTTATTAACTATTATCGTAATGTGTGCTTCAAGCTTTAGTAGATGCTTATGTAACTCACACGATGTAAATAATAATTAAGTTTGTATCGTAATTTCTTCAATTAAAATAAATTTTAGTCCAATGGGGCAGGTTTTTGTTTCTGAAACATCGTCTTAGAGAGCCTGGGTTAATATTGACTCTATCATTCCTAAAAACAGCCTATAATAATAATATGTACATCTTTTCGGTTTTAAAATATTCCTTTTTCAAGTAGAACACCACCCACTGCATACATACTGATAAAATTATGGCAAATTTGCGAACACCCAAAATGATATAGACCAAAGTAATGATAGCATTATGAGGAATATTAGCTGCAGTGTTTTAAACCGAGATACAAGTAAAACCACAATATCGGAAAAAACCCTAAAAAGGTGCAAAGCCCGGTTTTCTAAGCTTCAAAGAATCAACGAAACCAATATAATTTATCGATTCCCGCACGTCTCCTCTCCGCTGTGTTCACCGCCGCTTTTGTGTAAACCAGACCTTAGGTACATCTAGACACAAATACCAAGTATTCAATCCTAAAATCCCATAACACTCCACTAAACCCAACGCACTCTTTCACAGCAGACCTGGTCAGATCCTTTCAACGAGTCAGCGGCAAGCAACTCGTCGAACACGAGCCAACCTCCTTCGAAGCATGTGTTACACTTCAGACAGTTACTGAAGGAACAACTAAACAACATACAGTCGGCTCCTCCCAAGTCCCCTGATAGAGGGGGACTGGTTGACGCTGATATGGAGATAGTCGACGCTCCTTTCAAGTGAGTAGTATTTTTAGTATATTCTCGAACTTTTTCGAAGGGTCTCTAAATGTCAGGTTATTTAGAATAATGTAGAACCGCTGACTGCTCCTCCCAAGGCCCCTGATAGGGGACTGGTCGACGCTTAAATGGAAGTAGTTGGTGCGCCTTTCAAGTAAGTACCACATTCTAAAATAATCTTGAAGGCTCTAGAATTATCTTGAAGGCTCTAGAAAAATCTTGAAGGCTCTAGAATACACCTTTCAAGTAAGAAGAACATTCTAGAATATTCTAGGAGGATCTAGAAGCATCTTAGACCAAGCCAACCTCCGTTGAAGCTTGTCCTTCACTTCAGACAGTTACTGAAGAAACGGTCGATCCTGTTATAGAATAGTCGATGCACCTTTCAACTAAGTAGAATAATCTAGAAAGGTCTAGAAGCATGTAGAACGAGAGCAGCGGTGGCCGAGTGGTGGCGGCCCAGACTTACGAACAGTAAGTCGTGGGTTCAAACCCAGGCTGGTGGCATTACTTTGTGTAATTTATTTCATCACCACTGCTCTCAAAAACGGTGAAGGAAAACATCTTGAGGAAACCGGCATGTCCTAGAACCAAAAATTCGAAGACATGTGACATCTACCAATCCGCACTGGGCCCGCGTGGTGGATTATAGCACATACGCAAAATACGCGCTTTGACGTGGAGTTGCGGACACCAGCCCGTTATACAATACAATACAATACAAGCATGTAGAACAGCAGACTGCCCCAAGTCCTCGGATAGAGGGAGGCTAGTGTACACTGATATGGAAATAGTCGATGCGCCTTTTAAGTGAGTAAAATTTTAATCAGAACATTCTAGATTATTCTAGAAATATCTAGAAGCAGTTGCACGGTTCTAACTTGTAAAATATTTGACACTAGCGGACGTCACGCGGTTTCACCCGCGTAGTTCCCGTTCCCGTGGGAGTACGGGGATTAAATATAGCCTATGTTACTTGCTGATAATGTAGCTATCCATTGCTGAAAGAATTTTTCAAATCGGTCCAGTAGTTTTTAAGTTTATTTGTGACATACAAAAATACAAATCTTTCCTCTTTATAATATAACATTAGTACCTATGTATTGTAACAACTTCTATTGACTTTTAAAAGCTATTATGAAACATGATTATCTCTCTAGTATTTTGATTATCAAACGAACAGTAAATATTTTTGGATTTTCAGATTCGTGAACATAGAAACGTTACCAACGAACTCACCTCTTAGAAATTACTTGAGCCATGCTTCAACAGAGAATGAAAACAATCAAGATGTTGGTAAGTATATTTTACTTCTTCTTCTACTACGCAATGCACACTTACACACACACACACACACAATAACCGACTCGCATACATCACACAAAATATGCGCTCCTCTTTAATTGCATTTTATTTTATTTATTTTTATTAAAATTTCATCCCAATGGGTTAGATGACACACCAATCAATTGAGATAATTTTTAAGAGCTGTCAAAACGCGGTTCTCTCATAGATTTTGTATGGCAATAGCCAACTGTGACGCCACTGTTTTTTCAACTCAATGACTCAACTATTTATTGATTTCAAAGCAACTCAAAATCTATTAATTGAAAATAAATCTGGTTTTCAGGCCCAAAATAAAGTGTTTTTTTCAGAGATTTGTGTCTTAGAAATATTGTTTCATGGTGTCATCTACCCTATTCATTTGGGGTCGACGCAGCATGTCTTCTTTTTCCATACTTCTCTATTACTCGTCATTGCATCAGAGACCTTCTTTCTAGCCATATCATCCTTCACACAGTTCATCCATCGTTTCTTTGGTCTTCCTCTACTGTTATAGCCATCTACATTCATACTCTACATGTTCCTCATTCCACCGCATCACATGTCCATACCACGATAACCAATTACCACACAACTTTTTAGTCACCGGGTGTCACTTCCAGACTACAGACATAAATTCTTCTTTCTTTATAGTGTGGTTAGTACTTAACCTGTTGTCAGAGTTTCTATGTTGCCCATGGGCCTCTGACTTGGTTTTACATCCTCATCTGCCTAGCCTTTTTCCAACTATATTGGGGTGGGCTTCCAGTCTAACCGGATGCAGCTGAATACCAGTATTTTACATGGAGCGACTGCCTATCTGACCTCCACAACCCAGTTAATACTGGGTAATACGATACCCCTTGGTAAGACTGGTTGTCAGACTTTTTGGGCCACTGACTACCTGTAACGACTTGGCTTTACATGCCATCGAGAAATATCTCAGACATGCTGCTTTTTTCACGATGTTTTCTTTCACCGAAGCAAGTGATAATTAAACTATACGCACATGAATCGGAAACATCAGAGGCCTTGGGTTCGAACTCGAGACCTGTCACTTGGCACTCCGACGGTCAAATCACCAGGTCACTGGTGACTGACTGCTTTTTAGACAATTTTAAACATAAACAGTAACTTAAAACTTATTCTTTCTCCATTACAGTTACCTACTCAGTTCAAGCAGAGTCAACGCAAGAGATAGTAGTTCCCTCGATCTACACGTCCCCGAAGAAGAAAGTGTGCGAGCCCAGTAGCCCGCCCCCCATACTGAGGAGAAAAGCTAAGAAGAACAACACCACTAATGTGTCTACCAACAATGTGAGTCAGAGTATTGTATCTGTGGTTTATTATTTACTGTATATAATTTGTGATTAAGTTCAAATTCCACTGCAATGGATTTATGTAAGACCTTATGAAACACCGTCAATCTAAAATCAACTTTGACTGCTTAGATCTAAGGTAGATAGTTGATTAAACGTCTCCTAAAAAGAAACTGTGTGTGTATCTGCGTTTTATAATTAACTTTACCATTATCATATGTGGCAAAGGACAACCTTCATGGCAACGGATTAAAATACGAGCTTTTCATAACAAACAGTCAATCAAAAATCATCTTTGACTGAATAGACCTAAGGTAGATAGTTGATTCAGTATGCCCTCTATATACATGTCTCCTGAAAAGAAACCTAACTACTAAAGAAACTAACTACCAAAAATGTGAGTCAGAGGATTGTATCTGTGGTTTTTTTAATTTATCAATGCCCTAGAAACAAAAATTCGAAGAGACTTGACATTCACGGGATACACTCTCCTGGTTTATATAAATGTTGCTATACAAACGAATTGCACACAGTAACACTGAATAGTAAACATTCTCTGAGCAGTGACATCGTTCATATTAGGCGTTTTAACACACCATATTTTGAAAATTGTATTACTCACTATGTTGGACTTCTTTCTAGCTAGGCTCTCAAGGAATTTGTTACTTTTATTACGTAAAATTTCTTTCTTTCCAACGCCAGGTTATTTTTAGGAATTCGTAATTTTCCTGACCCAATAAAAGTGCCGATTTTCGTGGCTAATTAACCACTTTTAAGACCCTCAACTATTGATAACTTTATAATAATCATCAATCAGTAATAAACTTTTCGTTATTTCCAGCCATGGACGGAAACCCTAGCGAAAGCGTTCGAGTGTCGCGAGTCGGGCGTGACGCCGATAAAGGCGCTTCCCTTCAGTCCGTCACAGTTCCTCAACTCGCCGGCCGCTATATCCTTCTCTACGCTCGATTCTACGCCTTTGAGGCATGCTACCAAGGTGAGATACTTCTTAATACTAAGACTTAGAAATGGAAGAGAAGACTGGTATTGGTTGTACAACTTTATTAACTAATCATACAAAACAGAAGAGAAGTGTAAGGAATGTTGGGACAGATCAGACAAAAAATAATCAGAAATTCGTTTGTGAAACTATACTATAGTCTGCGCCAGATAAGTAGGAAATAAAGGTCATTATCCCGCATACATTTATTCAAATACATAATGCCGAAAACAGAAATAATGACATAAACTTGTCCCGGAACTACCTTTATCGTGATCCTTGACTTTTTCTAGTAATAAAAAACGATTCATAATGTATTGTCGGGGTACCTACGCAGAGAAATTAAGGAAAGAGCAATGACCTTTAGTTCCTAATTATCTGGCGCAGACTATAGAGTAATACCCTCAAAGCATTCCTTAGAAATACATATATCTAATTTTACTTCCATTGTCAGATGATTCCTTCATCGAAACTACGGTTTCGTAGACGGCCGAAAGGCATTTGCTTGCCATTTTGTTTTGTCCTTTTTGAATTATTTTTCAATATCACTACCATTCGTATAACGCTCGATCCTAATGGAACGCATTTTTGTGGTTCCAAAATCGCAAAGCTGGAACACATGTGAGTTCACCAAGATTATGTCTAGACCTTAAAAGAGGCCGACCTCTGAGTTTGTTTCGGTTGTTTCTTCTCAGAGTAGTTGGACACGAAACAAAGGTCCCAAATAGTTTAAAAAAATACGTGTAAAAGTGTTTGTAAAATGGGTATGGGATAAATTAATAACTACCGAAGAAACAAGAAATAACTTTAATAAACACAAAACACTTAAAACTCAATCACAAATACACTACTGATCACTATTCGCTTAGATATCGCACTTCTAGTTCACTTCGATTCGCTTCTTTGTGTAGCCAAAATCAGACTGACTGCTCCCGCAAACACGTCGACTATTTATATGGCGACCGAACGTTCGAGAAAGGACCACGACTTCCTAGAATCCTCTAGACAATTCCATAGTGGGTCATTGTCCTTCGAGAAAGTTCCACAACTTGCGTCCGAGGCAAGAAGTAGGTACTTTATGCCCTCGGCGTACGGTCGAATTACAATGACAATTCCTGATGTTCTTTTGTAGGTAGTTTGCGAATTTGTACCTACATCATTCGAGACTCGTTCTACCTACCTACTTGTAGGTACCTACTACCGTCATTGTAGGTACGTACGGGTACGACGTAACACTATTTTCAAAATAAACATCATTTATCACAACTGACTGAGACTCAGCCATGAGGCAAAGCTAAAATTTCTCATGTAAAAGTTGAAACTTCTCATATTAGTTTTCTCACGTATTTCTTGTCTCCAGTATTGTTTCATCTATTGAGATGACGATGATTCAAGTCTTACTATCTTTTACAACGAAATGTTATAATTTCAGGAATGGAGTGCGAGTCCGCTACTACAAACTCCTACGCCTGTGAACCACGTCACGCCGGGCGGACCGAATACGTTGAAGAATAACACACCCAAGTAAGTAGAACACAACTTGTAATAGCTAAGACTTAACTATGATTTATGAGTAAAATAAAGTCAAATCTGCAAAACATTCGCAGCTTCTCTAAGATATTTTTAAAACCGAGTCGTAGGTAAAAAAACTACTATTGCTAAATTTGCTAACCTTCCTGAGACGATTTTTTTTTTGTGTTTTCTCATATAATTCTGTAATACAGTGAAACACACTTTATGACAGAGTTATGTGTAAGTAAATACACATTTTAATAAATGAGATTATACCTTACTAAAGTCGCTGCTAATCCTATGTGCAGTAAAATCCGGTTTAATGATGCCACGAATCTCATTAATTTATCTTACTTTCCCTTCTTCACAGAACCCCAACTCCCTTCAAAATCGCAATGGCGGAGCTCGGCAAGAAATCCGGCTTAAAATACGAGCCATCAAGTCCCGGCTTACTAGTAGAAGATATAACTATGATGATGAAGAGAGAGAACTCTGACAGTACGGTGCAGCTGAACGATTCGCTGCTATCGTCTACCGCGGAGCAGGATAACGTAACTGTACAGGTGAGGTTATACATAACTTGGGATTTAAAGTGCAAGCGACAGGGTACTGACTGTTTCAATGACAATAATATTTCAAAAACCAAATACTATAGCATATTATTATTGTATTTCGATTCAAACAACGATTAAATTTACGTTAAATTGCGTTTCGCGTCCGTGCTAGCACAACAGAAACTGCCAACCTCAAATAACCAATTTATTTGGACAAATACGACAAGTACTACATTGGATATCAAAGATCTTATTTTATTATATTTTATTTAATGATAAATATGGTGTAAACAGACCCTTCACGAAGCCAACCAAGCATTCTGTACATCAAAAAAAATAAGTAACTTTACGCAAAATTATTGCTGGGAAACGACTTTTTTTTTGGGATGAATTTCATGTTTTATAACTCGATGTAACGCACTCAAAACATTGTGCTGATGGACGCATTTAATAGTAAACGGGTTATGGAGATATTTAAAGTAAAGTTATTACCTTAAAAACTGGTATTTGAAGAAAAACTAGATTTTGACATCCAATATCTCTCTCTGTAACTAGAAGGTTCCCAGGTATGGTGTAGAACAAAAAAAATATCGCAATGAGAACAAGTGCCTTTCGGCTTCGTTAAGAGTCTATTTACTCCCTTTGTTGTGTTAAGCACTAACTTTATCCATTCTTCTACAGATAAACGACTCCGGAATAGGCAGCTTGAAGCGTCGTTCAGAACCCGGCAAAGAGAACCTCCCTGGGACACACAAGAGAGCTAGAAAGGCGTTAGCACAAAGTTGGGGCGCGGTCACTAGTACTCCACATTCACACAGCAACTCACAGAGTCGAGTTCCTGATGTGTCGTATATTGAGACGCCGGTAAGTTGATTTGAACTTTATGTCACCAAGCAATAGGTTTATTATTAACTAGCACTAGGCTCCAGACTTCGTCCGCGAAAATTGTGATAGCTCGGCTAATTTGCATGATATCAATATAATTTATAGCCTATAGCCTATGTTACTCGGTGAACATGTAGCTTTCTAATGGTAAAGGAATTTTTGTAAATCGGCTGAGCTGTTCTTGAGTTAAATCGTAACAAACAAACAAAAAAATCGAATTTTTCCTCTTTACAATATTAGTTTAGACAATCACAAGCGAGTAGCGACTCTGGTAAGGGTATTTGACTTAACATAAGGTTTATACTTGATAAAAAATCTTCCCGGTTCATTCTAGAGAGTTAGAAAGACACAAAGCAACTCACAGAGCAGAGTAACTCGTAAGCTAATATGAACTTTAAAGCTTTGAACATTAGGTTTGTTTTTGTAAAGAGGTCTATCACTGACAAACAAGCATACTATTCAAGACTAATAGCTCATTATAATCACCCTATACCCGTCCACTGCTGTTAATAAGTCTCTTTGACCGTGGCTTCAAAAAGTCTTGGGACCCTACTTTTACCGATTCGCATATTCATATATAGCTAGTTATGTTTTTTAGTTCTATGTAATAAGAGGTGAATCTATGCCTATGAAATGGACACTAAATCTAGACACCGGACTGATATTGAGGCCCAAATTGGCCTACGGTGGCCGGGGGTCAATTTGACCGGTGGGCTATGGGCTAGCTCGCCGTCCGTCCGTCTCATGACGACAGGCCGTGTCGACGGCGCAGGAGTGTTCCACGCGCGCCTCAAAGAGAGTCAGCAAAAGGAAGGGGTCCGCAAGGACCGATGCCTGCCGGGGTTGCGGGACTGTTCGAAAGAGATACCGTGGCCCCGGAACACAAAGGGCGATGAAGGAACATGGTTATTTTTATAGGCCCAAATTGGCGATCTAACAAACAGTAATGTCTGTAACACCTCAAAATTAGATACTTCACATAACTAACCAAAATCTCCCTATTGTTTCAGAGCAAAACCTTAGCCGGGGACAGCTCAGTAATGTTCTCGCCGCCATCGATCGTCAAACACTCTCTCCTAGAAGAGTCCACCAGCTTACACTCCTTTATAAGCCCCGAAAACACTCCGGACACAAGCAAATACGAAGAAATTGACATAGAGGCCGTCATCACAGAGAAAACCAAGGTACAACACAGGTCTTTACTCCTTACTAATCCTGAACCTAACACCTTAGGACCTGAAATCATATACCCTGAGTTTACATCCACAGAAATTACTCCTTTTAGAGATGTTACAAACTTAGACAACCCTAGTTTTAGTCGACTAAACGCAGATCGACTAAGAACCATTACCACAGGCAACGAATTAGCTTGCGACACCCTAATCGCGCCAAAACAGGTTCTAGCCAATGCGCTCGCAGATCACATTTACAAAGTAACCAATCAGAAGCCGTCTACGTCACGTATAGATGAGATTTTAACCAATAAGATTATGAATAAGAACGATTATGCGCAGAAGGAGAATCAATGGTGGACCGTTGATAAGGATAATGGCCAGGAGGAAGCGTTGGGTGAATATTATATGTTCAGTAACATGTAGGAGTTACGCTTATTCGGTTAGGTTTGGTCTTGTGGTATTTTGTTAGTGGATAAAATTAATATAGCATAATGTCACGTCTGTTTCCGGGAACGCTTAGGTAGAGTTCAACCCACAGTACACACACATTTCACCAATAAAGTTTTAGTTGGTTAGTTATAAGTCATAAGTCATTTAATCATTTGTTAACGCAGGTACAATAAATAGTTGTTACAAAAGATTACAAGCGCGCTATGTTATGCCCGAAGGCGTACAAATATTCATGGAGGTCATTGACATTAAAATTGATAACCTTTAAAATTATATTAGTGGAATGCAAGTGTTAATTGATTTTAACAAAAAATAAAAGCAAAGGAAAATATATAAATGTCAAAAGTAAGTGAAGCTTTACTACGTCAAAATTGAAAAAATGTATAACAAAATAAAAAAAAAAGAAATAATACAGAATGTCACGTGCAAAAATGTCAAAAATATCAAGTGGAATTGAACTTAATTAAAGATATGCTATGTCAATGAGTACCGACTATGGTCAAAAACAGTAATTACATTTTGTCTGTTAAAAAATCCGAAATGCTGTAATATGCTATATTCAATAGCAAAGATTTAAGCCTTTTCTTAAATAAGATTATGTTCAAATCCTTAATTGAACTTGGTATGTGGTTGTATATGATTGGTGCCATACAAAAAACACTTTTTTGCATCAACGCTGTGTGGGACCTTTTTACGCACAAGTTATTGTTCTGTGGTCGAGTTCGTGTAGTTATTACCGTAAATAAAAATTGAGAATGCTAGCTGTATATTTTGATTGTGTTAGTTTCGATAAAATATATTGAAGGGTAAAATCGATTGAAATTAAATCACTTTACTTTTGATTTTGATGTTACGATTATTTTGACATTGTCAGAAAATAACAGTCTGTTTCGACATTGTCAAAACAAATCAAAGCCATTTGTATAAAGAAAAACCGTTTTCAATTTTGAATTAATACAATTTCGGCAATTACAGCCTTCAATTTTAAATTTATTTTTTCGTACTACATACTCGTATTTGTACAAAACACACCACGCCTCATCGTAAGAATGATAGTCCTAAGTTCCTAACAGAATATCACAAGACAATTATATAATGGACTGTGAATAATAGTGATAGAATTATAAATAAAAAGACACGCTTAACTAAGTCATATACATTAACAATTAAAAACAATATGTGGGGTACTAGAGGAAGTACTAAAATGATTAGACTCTTCTTAGAATCAGGCACTGGTTTCGGACCTCACGCAAGTCATGACGGCAAGATTTTCCATTTAAAACGGGATCTTCATCAGCATCATTTCAGCCGAAAGACGTTCACTGCTGGACATAGGCCTCCCCCAAGCGTCGCCACATTGACCGGTCCCGTGCGACTCGCATCCAGCGGATTCCCACAACCTTCACCAGGTCACCGCTCCACCTAGTGGGAGGTCTTCCAACGCAACGTCTTCCGGTTCGTGGTCGCCACTCCAGAACTTTTCGGCCCCATCGGCCATCCGTTCTGCGAGCAATGTGCCCTGCCCTTAAGTTTGGCAATTCTTCGGGCTACGTCGGTGACCTTGGTTCTCTTGCGGATGTCTTCATTTCTGATTAGATCACGCAAAGAAACTCCGAGCATAGCCCTCTCCATTGCCCTTTGGGTGACTTTAAGCCTTCTGATAAGGCCCATTTCGAGCGACCACGTTTCGGTCCCGTATGTAAAACGGGATGTAAAGAACTTCATTTAAAACGGGAGCCACCGGGTGCCACCTCTATTTTTATGAAGTTTTCTATGGTGCCGCAAACATCTTCCGACAAATGCACTGCATTATGGTATTATTTAAATATTATATACCATATAAATCGACCATTTAAAACATAGTTATTCTACATTGTAGTTTTTCATAGGTAATACTAATAAAATAAATGAATTTGAATTTTTGTATTTTATACCACCTTATTTTTCCATATTATGGTGTAAAGCTTCAAAACTCGCGTAATGTGTTAGCGGTACTTGCCTCAGGAATTTACAAACCCGTGACGCGTGCGTGTCAGCCAAACGCCTTTCCTTTTTTACCTAAAGAAAACTAAGAAAGTTTAAAATAAAATACTACATGCATATTTTGGTATTTCCAAACTGGTAACCCACATAAAATTAAACTAATCATTAAACGACTAATAAACTAACATAAAATTACGCGATAATAATGTGATCTATTACTAAAAATCAAGGCGCAAATCGGTGATTAAATTTGACTAATTTCTCGGTATAATAGTAATCGATCGATCGAGTGACTAATCGATACTAAAAACGGAATTTTAAAAATCATGACTAACCTTAAAATACGTTATAAAATATGTAAGTTACGAAAGTAACGTTAAGTTACGAAATATAGCAAAAAGTTTATCGAATATTCGTTACTTTTAATTGTGTTATTCGATGCTCGGTTGTACATTTTTCTAATTTTATTTTATCGAATTATCAATTTCTTAGGTAGGTTTTGCACCAAACTAATGTAAACGTTAAACGGTATTAGAGAATAAGGTACCAAAGATGAGTTTTCATCAAATGAACTATTAGTTTTTTTTTCTATTAATTTAATATATTCTTAATTCTCTAGTTAAAAATACAGGGTGTAAAGAATATCGACGCACTAACTGCAACCATGAATTTAGTACATAATTTTAAATCAATCGGGGTTTAAATATATCCTACATACATACGCCTTTGTTGTATGGGAAACACCACCTGTTATGATCTTGACTTGATCCTTTTTAAAATACTTCGACTGTGATAAAAAAAAAACCGGTTCCACACATTTTGACCGTGTAAAGAGTATGGAACAGCATTTTTTTTTATAACTGGCCAAAATTTTCTTGTCGTGGGGTTGTACTGAATTTTTGTTAAGTTTGCTCGTCGACCTTTACATCGTGTATAGTTGTAGGAATCGTCAAAAGTATACCTCAAGTTTACCATGCACCAAATTATTTAAGTGTTACTAGTTATAATAACTTCAAGTATTAATTTGTTTAGGTTAAAAAAAAAAACAACTTGTTCGTAGTAACAAAAAACAAATAAGTACAAAACAATTATTGTGTTTCAACAGTATTTAGGACGCGATGTTCAATATTGATGATACAATGTAAAAAAAAATATTTTTTTTCTATGATTTTTTCTTTGTACGAATTGAAATCGTTGAGAAACGGATGACGTTAGGGATTTTAGTTATAGGGCATTAATTCGATCTATTAACGAAACCCTCTAGTAGGTGACCTGTCCTATCCCTGTATTTATTTATTTAGAAATTCTATTAATTATAGTATTTTTGCTTTGTATTTTTGCCTTTGAAAATATTAACATTTTTTTTATACTTAATTTAAACTGTCATTCGAATAACGACTAAAATGCTGTCGCATCGGTTGTGGAATTTGTATTTATACAGTCAATTTTTTTTTGTTAATTTTTAACATTTTTTATATCGGCAGCTACTTAAGAAAAGTTTATTTGAAGTAAATAAATGACATTATCCTTTACTTTTTTCCCTCCATTTTGTATTTTTCCCGCCAATTCCATTCCCGCACAATATTGACAGGCCAGTGTTGAATCTTCTTAAAAAAATACTTATTTATTTATATCTTGTTATAGAATTGTTTTTTGTTACTATTTATGTTTAAAAAAAATGTTTTAATTTATTCTGTAGCTGTAGTTTCTTTTGTATTATGGCAACATTTTTTTTTTGTATTTCGATGTGTTTTTTTTTCTTTTTTATTGAGTAGTTTAGTGTCTCTGTCAATATTGTTTGTATTCCAATCCAATCCAAAAGAGATCCAATGTCATTTTTTATTTCAATAAATGTATTTTGTACATTTAATTTTTGTTTTTTTTTTTTTTTCACCATCATCGTTTTGATTCCTTACAGAATAGGGTATTACACCCATTTTTGAAAAGTGTCTCAATTAGATTCTATTCACAAAAATTTTATTCAATCGTTAGGTGCCATAAAAATGCATTTAAATTTTGCATTTTGCATTTAGTTTGACGAAAATGCTGCACGCAGTGGACGCCATATTGCTCTATGGTCATGACGTCAGTTGGCTGTGTAAACAAATGCAGCTATATTTGAAGTTGACAGTTCTAAGTTTACATAGCCGTATGACGTAATAACATGGCGACTACTGTAATGGTGTTATGAAACAGATTAAAAAAGCTGAAACTTTTGAATTGAATTTTAAAACTTAGTTTTCTATTTTATGAACTAAAACTAACGTTTTCCGACTGCTATTTGCCTAAGCTATCTCATTATTATATGGTATTTTACTCTCTAAGAGAAAAATCTTAAAATATATTAATATAATAATTTTTCTCTTTGAGAGTAAAATACCCTATTCATCATTTATTAAATTATGTTGCTTTAGATTTAGATTCATTTACACAAGCCCAGAACAGTTGCTGGTTGAAATTTAATATATTATTGTTCTAGTCCAAATATGTTGTACCTAAATTATTTTAAAGACAAAGCCTTGTATGTAAAGACTAGTATATTTTTTGTAGAACCAACCAGAGTTTTTATGCCTCATTTTAAAGTACCTATTGAATATTAACTGTTTTCACAATTTTCTTAGTAAATGAAAATAATGATGTTTTATAGAGCGCAAAAGCAAACACAAACACAATACATCTGTAGAAGCTATCAAAAACAGAAGACATTATGTTACTGATCAAAATATACGATGAAGATTTACAGTGGTGTCGATTCTGTTGTGCACAAACTAAACTTAATTTAGGCTATTGCTATCTTTTTCTCACTAATAAAACGAAAAAGAGACTGACGTAATTTAGAGCTGTCAATTTAATTGGAACTAATATTTCACGGTGCACGTAAAAACATGTCGACTAAAAACACGGTGAAGCGCAAGGCATAAACTACTTTGACATCTCTAACTTAGTTCATAGCTATAGCCGTCCTTTTCTCGCACTGCCTTTTAGTAAAAGATAGCAATAGCCTAAATTAAGCACAACAGAATCGACACCAGTATCTCATATTCAAGACGAGATTTTTAATTGTTGTTTGGTGACAGTAACAACAAAATACACAACCACAATTTTATTATAACTAGATAACGCAAGATCACTTTATACTAAACGTGGCTACTATCGCAGCAAGCTAATTTCATCAAAACAACAACGCTACAATTCTAGAACTTAATTCTAGATATTTAAAGAAAAAAAACGTTATCTATTTTGTAAAGTTACTTGTTTGTAGTTAGTGCAGTAATTAAATAATGTTCATGACGCCATAAAAGGTAGTCAAAAAATGGCACGCTTGGTTTTCAGACGGGTCGTGATTCTTGCGTTATCTAGGTATATCTACATCTGTGAATACAACGAATTGGACTCCTACTTTCTACCGCCAATCTACGTTTCTGATGCAGTAGAGTAGCTTAAAATGACTTGTTTCCCATAAAATTGCACCCAAAACGTATTCCCTTATAGGTATCCCGGGGCAACGAGCCCATAATAGTGAAGAAGTCAGCCGTGCGCTCCATCAAGTTCGACCATCCCGAGGAGCTCTCCGAGATTAAGGAGGAGGACCCATCGCCTTTGATATTGGTTAGTCGCCTTCTTGTAACAATTGTGGTAAGTTCAGGGCTGGCTTTTACCTTGGCCAGAGGCTTAGCGTTGCCATACAACGTGGCAACGCCGCCAGTCTCTTTGGGACATTAGTAGTTGACAGCGTTGATGAGTTTTTTGAAGCCATTTTTAAGTTTATTTTTATAGTTAGGTACTTTATGCTATCTTAATTTACGTTGCCATACAGCGTGGTAACGCCGCCAGTCTCTTTGGGACATTAACAGTTGACAGCGTTAATGAGGAGTTTGTGACGGCATTTTTGAGTTTATTGTTATAGTTAGGTACTTTAGGCTATCTTAATTTACGTTGCCATACAACGTGGCACCGCCGCCAGTGTCTTTGAGACATTACCAGTTGACAGTGTTGATGAGGAGTTTTTTGACAGCATTTTTAAGTATATTGTTATAGTTAGGTACTTTAGGCTATCTTAATTTACGTTGCCATACAACGTGGCACCGCCGCCAGTGTCTTTGGGACATTACCAGTTGACAGTGTTGATGAGGAGTTTTTTTGACGCCATTTTTAAGTTTATTTTTAGTTAAGTACTTAAGCTAATTTAATTTATAAATGTATATAATATTGGTAAGTTTAGGTGAAGAAAGTAAGTGGGTAGTGATACCATTGGCTAAATTAATTCCAAGTAATTCCAAGACGGAACTTAGCTATGAAACCGGCCAAGTGCGAGTCGAACTTGCACAAGAAATGTAAAACCGTAATAAGGAAATACAGGGTGTACACGAACCCTTCACGGAGCCTTCCACCAAGCGTTATTTACATCAAATATACCTTTAAACGACTAATTAGTAGACACAATAGTTTGACATAAATCTCCTGGAGATTTAGTAACGGACGGGAGGCTAAGTAAGTCTACGCAAAAAGTATTGCTGGGAAAAGACTTTTTGGGGAGAAAAATCACGTATAACGGTAGGACTCCATGTGACACACTCAAAATATTGTGCTGATGCATGCATTTAATAGTAAACGGGTCAGGAAGGTGTTTAAAGTAAAGTAAAAAAAAAGTTTCCAGGTACGGTCTAGCTAGAACAAAAATATCTCAATGACGGGAGAACAAATGCTTTTCGGCTTCGTTAGGGGAATTTTACACCCATTATATTTGAAATTCAAGGTAATTGATTGGTGGTGTCAACTATCCTATTCCTGTGTGGAAGGAAAGCGGGCGTATCATACGCCCAAAACTGCTGTAAGGTAACAGCCGGCTTTCGGCTTTCGCTTCTATCAAAGTATACAGAAACAGGGTCAAAGGAAATGTGACGTACAAACGCTTACCACGTAATCAGTACATTATTCATTCATTACATAACTGATGAAAAACTTATGCCCCCCCACATAAGTTTTTGAGGGAGTTAAGTTAAGCCTTTTCCCAACTACGTTGGGGTCGGCTTCCAGTCTAACCGGATGCAGCTGAATACCAGTATTTTACATGGAGCTACTGCCTATCTGACCTCCACAACCCTCTTAGTACTGGGTAACACGATACTACTTGGTAAGACTGGTTGTCTAACTTTTTGGGCCACCGACTACCTGTAACGACTGTCAAAGATCTACAAATGACAGCCGGGACCAACAGCTTAACGTGCTTTCCGAGGCACGGAGGAAACTCGGTATGTAAGGGTGGTTACTGATCCACAGACCAACCTAGGTAAGCACGGCTTAACCTATAGATCGACCCGAGCGGCTGTTATTATTTAGCAACGAGCGCCTCCGCGGGGGGGTTAAGAATGATATACTGAATTCAGGTGGTAAGCGTTTGTGCTTCGGTGTTTCTTCCACTTTGTATTTTTTTCGTTTTCTGTTATAGGTAATCTGATATCTAATTGTCAAAACGGGGAATATTTTTTTGTAATACTACTCAATGACTGAACAAACGCTTGAGACATCGAGGTTAGGCAGATCTGTACCCAATAGTACAGACGCCAGCAATCAAGCTACTACAATTATATAAAATTTCTTTAATAGTTTTTCAACATTATCGCTACAGCATTAGGTTCAAGGTTTAATTGGAAAAATTTTACAGTTTCGGGTAGCTTGTGCTGGTATCTGTACATCCTCAACTTCGTCAGCTCTGTTTGGGGACGAGCTTTTTACCACCATTCGGGCACAAACCCAGACTACGTAGATGCTATTGAGAAATTCCTGATGATTCCCAGACCTCATGATCATCCCAACCATTACTCGAGCTCAAGACCTCATGATCACAGCAGTCGTTCTTACGATTACTAGCCCAATGAGATTACAAAACAACTTTATAAATCCGTAAAAGATTCCTTAATTCCACGTTAATTTTACAGGGTAACTACAAATGGCAGACCTTCGCCTGCGGCATGACCCAAGACCAATTGGACCTCACCCAGCTAGCTCATCAATACATGAGGAAAACGGCTCTAAAACCTAGGTCCCTTAACTTCCTGTAAATAAGGACTATTTTTGTGGATTCTGAAATCGGGATTTCAGAGATAGTGATTTTGGGTGTGATTGTCACTTTTTTACCTAGCAGTTGTGGTCTGCATTTGAGCGGGTTCGCATTTGATTTTGAACACACTGCTTAGTTCAGAGGGTTGAAAATCCAACTGCTACTCGTAATCCGCTGTGATTTTCAATGCTCGGCTAAAGAACGTGAGTAGAACATCCAGTGCGCGTTAAAAAAATCTTGAGGCCAGGAAAAGCAATTTTTCTTCAAAATTTTGGCCTCGCGAGGCCACGATTTGTTTCATTAGTAAAAATGCGATTAAAGTCGTAAGTACGCTTATTATTTTAGATTATGGGTTCTAGTTATGTATAATAGTTACGTAATAGTCATTGTATATAAAAAGTGTGATTCTAGTGTAAGCCTAATTATGTACCGATATAATTTTGTAGCAGTAAAATGATATAAAAATATGGAGAAATATAAAGTTTTAGAATATTGTATGTAAGTTTGTAGCTATGTTTTTTGCTTTTAAGTTTTTATAAATATATTTTTAAGGTGTTGTGGTAAATTAATATTATGTTAGTCAGTTTATAGTATGTTTTGTAGGTGAAGAATATTGTTTAAAAGTTTTAAAGGTGTAGAAAAAATATTTTAAAAACAAATTTCTGAATAAATCAAAATTACAAGATTTTTGGATTGATGAGAAATATTGATAAGCGGAGTTCAAAACTATAATCAAGAATATGTAAGGAATTAAACCGAGAATCATACCTAATTCAATGTAATAACTTAATAGGATCATATTTTCAATACTATTGTTAATTATGCATATAATGTAAGAAGATTTTGAAGAAGATATTGAAGATTTTTTTTGCACTAAATATCGTTTAAGTCTAAATAATTTCATAGTAAGAATATCTGGTAATTGAAAAGAGTACAAATATAGTGTTAAGATTAATGCAATTCTTATTGTACAGTAAATAGTCTTTTTGTAGGCCTTTTTAAGTAATTCTTTGGGCCTTGGCCTGTGAAATAATTACGATTGAATAATGACGAGTCAGATATAAAATAGTTTATAAATTAAATTAAGTTTTTAGCACTTAATGCAGTTATATTTCAAATCCTTGGTTTAAAAAGAGAACAATTTTTCTGAAAGTTCGTGCAAAAAAAATTGTAAGCAGCCGCTAGCAAGCTTGCTTGTTTTTTTTTTTATCTTTGCTTTCTTATATTATGTTCTGTGATTTGAGCTAGAAATCTAAAATTTTATATAAAAAAAGGAATCCTACTACAAAACAATAGTAACACTATGATAAAAGTTTTTTTTTAATATTTTTAATTTAAGATACAATATTTATACTAATTATGTTTAAACATATGTTTATTGTACGTTTTTCTTGTGATTTCTATTCTAATACATAATTTATATTTTCAAAATCTTAAACATATAGGCTGCTGAACAAAAAATACTGGTTAACATTACATCTATAATTTTTTAAATAAAATCGCATTTCGGATCTGTTTGTTAGAGTTTTTTTTCCCTGAAATACCAATTTTTCGTAAAAACGATTCCGTAATACATAAATATCACCCCCTATTCCGATGATGTAAGGCTAGTAGCAGGAACCATATAACGCACGCAAGACTGGACACACGTGTGTCCAGTTGGTGAAAAAAAATTTGTATCACTTATTATTTCGTCATCTGGACACGCCAAGATTTTTACGCGTGTCCAAATAGTGAAACTTAAATTAAATCACTTATGTTTTCACCAACTGGACATCCTGTGATTTATTAACCTGACTGTACACTAACCAAACTGTACTCCTTTTTGCAAAAAAAAAAACTGGGTGTGTCTAGTTGGCGAAAACATAAAAGTGATTTAATTTAAGTTTTACTATGTGGACACGCGTAAAAATCTTGGCGTGTCCAGATGACGAAATAATAAGTGATACTAATTGTGAGTTTCACCAACTGGACACACGTGTGTCCAGTCTTTCGTGTCCAGTTGGTGACCAACAACTTACATAGACTTTTTGATTCATCTACGTTCATACATCTGGTCATACACAATATTGCTTATTGTACCTAGTTTAGGAGATATATGCTCGTTTATGCTTTTTCGCTCGAAAATGTTATTGCAATAGGCTTGTGTCCTGAAAAAGTCTAATTAGTCCGTCAGTTAGATTTAAAAAAAATATTTGACACGTATTTTTTCTTTTGTTACGTAAACCAAAATTTACGAAGATTCGACGCTTTTAATATTCTCAATACGTCACGCCGTGCTATAATTTTTAGTGCGTTGTGACGTCACGAGCCCCCACTCTTGACCCCACTTTGATTAACAAAAACAAAAAATACGTGTCCATTATTTTCCAATACTCGTAACTGACGGACTAAATAGATTTGCAATTTATTGATGGTGGAAACTAGCCTATTACAACTCTCACTTTTAAACTAAGTGGTAAAAATCCAATGTGGCAGTTTTAATAAGGCATTTTTTTAGGTGTCGCTTTGTGTTAGTGAAAACAAGCAATATTGGATTAAGTTTAAAAAAAAACTAATGCTAAGGGATTGCCATGTTTTGTTTTAAATTATAAACAAAGAATTTGTGTTTATTTTTATTTTGTGACAACAATTTATATTGTTCTAGTTTGTAAATAGTAGATAATTTAATTAGGTATATAGATGTTCATTGTAAGGAAATAAATGGTTTTATAGAACTTTAGATTTTTTTTTTGTATGAGGCTTAAGCCTTGACAACTTTGAATAATGAGCCTGTGATCCCCGAAAGGGTTAGGCAGAAGTGTACCTGATACTACACCCACATTTCGTCAGTTATGTTTAAGTCCCATGTAATAGGGGCGAGCCTATTGCTATCAACCGGGCACAAATCCACGCTCCTTGGCTGCTACTGAGAAATTCCAGATGTAAAAACCCAATAACACTGCCCGACCCGGGAATCGAACCCAGGACCTCATGCTCAGCAGTCGCGATTGCGACTACTAGACCAACTAGGCAGCGAGACACAAATGATTAAAAACTAATTGCCGTTTTGGAAGCTGACGGGTCTTGAAGCTTATCATTCGGGCATGAGCGGCACGCGTGATGCTATAAGGGACCGGCATTACTGGTAGTCAGGAGCCCGAAAGTCTTACCATAGATCCATCATGTTACCCAGTAACTGGTGTGTGGAGATCAGTTTGAATTTGTCGAAATTATTAATCGGGCGAACTAAAATTTTAAGGTCGACTAATGTACTGAATGGGGGACTATTATACCAAGTAACTATTTGTGGGAAATTGTTAATCGGGCGAATAATATATTGAATGGGGGACTATTATACCAAGTAACTATTTGTGGGAAATTGTTAATCGGGCGAAAAATATATTGAATGGAGGACTATTATACCAAGTAACTATTTGTGGGAAATTGTTAATCGGGCGAATAATATATTGAATGGTGGGCTATTATACCAAGTAACTATTTGTGGGAAATTGTTAATCGGGCGAATAATATATTGAATGGGGGACTATTATACCAAGTAACTATTTGTGGGAAATTGTTAATCGGGCGAATAATATATTGAATGGGGGACTATTATACCAAGTAACTATTTGTGGGAAATTGTTAATCGGGCGAATAATATATTGAATGGGCTACTATTATAACAAGTAAGTAACTATTATCCGATCATTGCGGTTAGAGGAAGCAAGAGCGAGAGAAGCGAGCTCGGGACTTGTGGCATCCCGACTCGGGCAGGTTAGGTTCGAAGGGGATGGCCTCTTCGTGTTAGGTTATTTTAAACTCTGCAAACAGAAATAGGAGCGGATCAACTACGGCTGTTTTACCTAAACTTTTGTAATCGCCCACTGTTTGTCGTCCACTTAGTATTTCAGTAGCCCACATTCAGTATTTTTTATTTTTTAAACCTATCCTTTAAATTATTGGTGTCGATTCTGTTGTGCACAAACTAAACTTAATTTAGGCCATTGCTATCTTTTACTAAAAGGCAGTGCGAGAAAAGGACGGCTATAGCTATCAACTAAGTTAGAGATGTCAAAATAGTTTATGCCTTGCGCTTCACCGTGTTTTTAGTCGACATGTTTGTACGTGCACCCTTCATTTGTATAGAAATAGTAGTTTCAACTAAATTTGACAGCTCTAAATTACGTCCGTCCCTTTCTCGTTTTATTAGAGAGAAAAATATAGTGTTACGAGCTGGGTATGGGATAAATTAATTACTACCGAAGAAACAACAAATAACTTTAATAATCACAAAACACTTAAAACTTAATCACAAGTACACTACTGATCACTATTCACTTAGATATCGCACTTACTAGTTCACTTCGTACTGTAGCTAAAATAAGACTGACTGCTCCCGCAAACACGTCGACTATTTATATGGCGATCGAACGTTCGAGAAATATCCACGACTTCCTAGAATCTTCTAGACAATTCCATAGTGGGTCATTGTCCTTCGAGTAGGTACTTTATGCCCTCGGCGTACGGTCGAAATTACAATGATGTTCTTTTGTAGGTAGTTTGCGAATTTGTACCTACATTATTCGGGACTCGTTTTACCTACCTACCTACTTACTAGTAGGTACCTACTACCGTAACTGTAGGTAAGTACGGGTACGACGTAACACTGCCCCCTCCTTAGACATGCTCGTCCCGAGCATCATTAGCCCCGTAGTATCGCGCCAATCTGTCTACATGGACAATCTTAGGCGCACCTCGTGGACCCTTCTGTATTCGGTAGGTGACATCGTTGATCCTAGTCACAACTCGGTATGGTCCATCCCATTTTGCTTGCAATTTCGGAGACTTCCCCTTGCTCCGTACTGGGTTATGCAACCACACCAGTGAACTTTCGTCGAAACCCCTACTATTTGCCTTCCGGTCATAACGGGTCTTCATCTTCTCAGACATCTGTTGGCCGGATTGTCTGATATGCTCATAAACATCATTCAACTTGTTACGCAAGTCAATCGCATAATCTGTTACACTACGTGGAGCATCAGGGGGAGTTCCAGTGATTAAATCAGCAGGTAACCGTAATTCCCTTCCAAAGTTCGCGAAGGCTGGCGTCACAGTCGTACTTTCGTGGACTGCGCTGCGGTAGGACAGAAGAAACGGCTGTATGTGCTTGTCCCAATCCTTTTGTCTGCTTTCCACGACTTTTGCCAGATATCTCTCTAACGTTTGGTTGAATCGTTCCACCATTCCATCAGATTGTGGGTGGTAAGAGGTGGTTCTGGTTTTGTGGGTACCCATTAATCGACAAGTCTCCTGAAATACTTGCGATTCAAAATTCCTTCCTTGATCGCTGTGTATTTCTAAGGGTACTCCAAAACGACAGAAGACTTCCTGAACTAATTTATCTGCAACAGTTGTAGCTTCTTGGTTAGGAATAGCGAAGACTTCTGGCCACTTTGTGAAGTAATCCATGACCACCAGGAAGTACTTGTTTCCGCTCTCACTTTCTGGAAATGGTCCCGCAACGTCTAGTGCTATCCGTTCCCAAGGGGCTCCAACGTAGTACACTTTTAATGCACCTCTACTGCGTGTGTGGGGTCCTTTCACGGCCGCACAACTGGTACATTTGCGGCACTAGTCCTCCACATCATCTCGACAGTGGATCCAGTAAAATCGTTCTCGAATTCTTAGTAGAGTCCTTTTTACCCCCATATGTCCTCCTGAACATCCATCATGGTAGAGCCGTAAAACATCCGGTACCTTAGCTTTAGGGACAACCATTTGTAGATGACAGCTGTCCCCTCGAGCGTTTTCCCATTTACGGCACAAGACTCCATCCTGGATCACCAAGCTGTTCCATTGTGCCCAATAACTCTTCGTGATGGAACTCATTGCAGCCACATCACTCCACTTGGGTTTAGGAGCACCAGCTTTGATCCACTCGAAGGTCGGTTTGATGTCCGAGTCATTTTGCTGAGCCTGCTGTAGGGTTTCCTTCCATTCATCGCTGAGATCCGTTCTAAGCATCCTCACGGGCACTACTTCCTTAGTCTCTTGTCTGGCACAGTGCTTACAGTCTTCAGGACAAGGTCTTCTTGACAAGGCGTCTGCGTTACCGTGAGTTCTCCCACTGCGATGTTCAGTTACGAAGTCAAACTCTTGCAGTAGTTCAATCCATCTCGCCACTTGCCCCTCTGGATTCTTGAACTGTAATAGCCACTTCAATGCAGCGTGGTCAGTTCGTAATTGGAATTTACGTCCTAACAAATATTTACTGAAGTGCTGCAATGTCTTTACTACGGCGAGTAGCTCCCATCTTGTAACGCAGTAATTTCTTTCTGGTTTGGATAAAGACTTGCTGAAGTAAGCTATCACAACCTCTTGGTTTCCTTTCCGTTGAGACAGCACGCCCCCAATTCCAGTATTACTTGCATCTGTGTCAACTATGAAGTCATTTTCAGTGTCAGGATATCCCAAAATAGGCGTATTGCACAGACGTTTCTTTAATTCCTGAAATGCGACGTCGCAGTTCTCGTCCCAACAGAATTGCCGCTTTTCCTCAGTGAGTTTGTGCAAAGGTTTTGCAATGTCGGCAAAATTCTTGACAAACCTTCTATAGTAGGAGCACAAACCCAGAAATGCTCTGACCTGTGTCTTGTCTTTCGGAACTGGCCAATCCTTGACGGCGACTACTTTTTCTGGGTCTGTTTGAACACCTTCCCCCGAAACTATGTGTCCCAAAAAGTTCACTTCTTGTCTGAAAAACGAGCACTTTTTCGGACTTAACTTGAGATTTGCTGTTTGGATTTTCGACAGCACTTGGTTGAGGTTTTTAAGGTGATCTTCAAATGTACGGCCCACGATGATTATGTCGTCTACATAGACAAGACATGCGTCTCCAATCAATCCGGCGAGTACTTGCTCCATCAGCCTTTCAAACGTCGCAGGAGCATTGCACAAACCGAATAGCATAACTTTAAACTGCCACAACCCTTTTCCTGTTGAAAATGCAGTCTTCTCCTTGTCCTTGGGGTCTATTTCTACTTGCCAGTAGCCACTTTTCAGGTCAAGTGTGGTAAACCACTTCATACCAGTCAACGTATCCAGTGTGTCATCGATCCTAGGCAGCGGGTAGCTATCCTTTTTCGTGACATCGTTCAGTCGTCGGTAGTCCACACAGAAGCGCATGCTGCCGTCCTTTTTCTTTACCAGGACCACAGGAGAACACCATGGACTGGATGAAGGCTCTATAACACCGTCCTTCACCATTCCCTCAACCATGGTTTCCACCTCTTTTTCACGTGCAACTGGCAGTCTTCTTTGTCGCTGACGGATTGGTAACTCGTTGCCTGTATTAATCTTGTGCTGAACTAGTCCAGTTCTCCCTATCTCAGCATCATTTGAAGAGAAAGTGTCGGCGTACTGAAGTAACATCTTCTTAGCCTTGTCCATTTCTCTTCTTCTTCTCTTTCTTTAGTTAAATCGCAGTTTTCCAAAAGCGTTGTCACGTCAAACTTTGGACTACGAATTTTATTTCCGGTAGGCAGATTTTGCAATTGACGCATCCAAGCTACTTCCTCGCAAGTGCCGATCAAGGTGCCCTTCTTAATCACTTGCTCCTTGTCACTTGGATTCAGTATGCGTACTGCCGAGACGTTGGTGGCCTTGACCAGAGTCCGTGCCATCTTCCATGGAAAGTCATTGTTCACTCTTTCTATCAGAACACTTCGATCTTTTTGTCCAGAATTCCGTGGTAGTCTAATTGGCACAATCGTTTCTGATCTGCGAGGGAGAACAATCTCCTTCAAGCAGTATACTTTCCCTGATGGTGCACCTTCCATGAAGACTTCCTCTGAACCACATTTCAGTACTCCTTGTTCAACGTCGATCTCACAACGATATTTACGCATAAAATCCAAGCCCAAGATGCAATCGTCCATTATGTCGGCCACGATGACATTGTGCTTGTAAAATCTGTCACCCAATTTTAACTCCACCTCCTTCTTGCCTCGGACGATTATGTGCTGACCGGTAGCTGTTAGTAATCGTATACGGTCGTGGTTATCGAAGTCGTCGTGTCGTATCGTAGTCGTTAGTCGGTTTCTTGGGGACTACCCCAAGAAACCGACTTGCTAGGTGAGAATTGACGACCGTGTGAGAAGCTCCAGTATCCAACGTCAGTTTGCAAGGTGTTCCGTTGACTTCGCCTTTGATGGTCAGGCTGTTCCCGTCATGTGCTTGCGAGATCAAGATTCTCGGGGCTTTTTCAATACCAGCCAGCACTCGCCCCCCAGTCCTGGCATTTACTCGTTTCCCTGCTGTGGCTGGGCAGTCACTTCATCCACCCTTCCCTGCTGATCTTCTCTCGGGGTGCTACGCTTAGGACAGCTTGACCGAAGATGACCCCTTTCTCCACAAGTGTAGCATCTAGGACTGTACCCTTGCGGGCGGTCGCGTACAGGTGTTGCTACAACCTCCCTGACGCGGTGCGTTCGGTGGTCCTGCCTCACTGCCTCTACTTCTAAGGCATGGGCCAAGGCGTCTTTCAGCGTCTCATGGTGCCCAAGTCTCACAGCGGCTCTAACTTCCAAGTCACGTATTCCATCAACGAACGCTTGTACCAGATTCCCATCGATAAGTGCAGGGGCAGACTGGTATGCTTTTCGAACCAGCTTTTCAACTTCGAGGGCCCACTGCTGCAGGTTCTCGGCACTACGTTGAACACGATCCTTCAACTTAGCACGAAATACGTGCTCCAGGTGCGCGTCGCCGTATCTGGACTCTAACGCCTCCAGCAGCTGCTCGTAGGCTACATCCTTGCCGAGCGCCTCAAGAATGTTTAAGGCCTGGTCTCGAAGGCCCAAGGTGAGCGCGGTCATGGCTTGCGGTTTTGTCCATCCATTCGCCTTCATAACGGCCTCAAATTGAATTTTATAAGCTGACCACGAAGATGTTCCATCGAATGGAGGCACCTTAAAGCCCCGCGCTGAAGGTGCAGCAACTACTGAAGCCACAGTCACGTCTCCAGTCTTCAGTTCTTCCAAAGCCTTTTTCACCCCAGCGATCTGAACTTCGGCCTCTGAGATACGGTTCTTGTGCTGATCCTTCATCACTTTCAGATCTTTGCCAAAGTTGCATGAAGATCCTTTATGAGGAGCATCTGTTCATCCTGGCGGCGGGCCTGCTCCTCTTTATCTTGCTGCAACTGCTCTTCCAACCGGCGAGCCTGCTCCTCTTGACGGCGAGCCTGCTCCTGCAGCAGCGCCATTAAAGCTGACAAGTCTGGCGCCACTGATGCTGGAGAAACTCCGGATGGGCCAGCGACTGGCACTGACGTAGGCTGGACACCACCCGGTTTCTGTGTCGGAGAATCTCCAAACCGCCTTTGGTCCATGTCCTGCTGTCGCTGACTCCTGGTACGGATACCGTCCGTGTCGTCCTTAGGTAGAATTGGCATAATTTATCCCTCACTTCTGACACCAAATTGTTACGAGCTGGGTATGGGATAAATTAATTACTACCGAAGAAACAATTTATAACTTTAATAATCACAAAACACTTAAAACTTAATCACAAGTACACTACTGATCACTATTCACTTAGATGTCGCACTTACTAGTTCACTTCGATTCGCTTCGTTGTGTAGCTAAAATAAGACTGACTGCTCCCGCTTTTTTTTTTTTTTTTTTTTTAGGATGGACCACTCGCAGTTGCAACGCGCTAAGGTTGCTTAACTGCTTAACCGGACAATCCTGTTGTGGCCAAAAATCACTTTAAGGCCCCCAGCCAGGGCTTACAAACTAAGGATTTAAATTAAATGAACGGTCACTAAGGGCACGGTCACTGTGGGGTTCGGGCCTCGGCTTAGTGCGTCATTGATGAGAGGGCAGCAAGGGACAACAGGCTGGGTCGGATCATTAATTGGGGAATCGGTCGTTACATGCTCAGCGTCGCGGGCTGGCTCGTCGAGCAAGGGTCGGGCAGTGATGTTACTGGGGGGTCGCGGAGGGCCTCGGCGGCGGGGCCGGATTCGCGGTTTGTAACGGTTCTTGTGTCTGTTTTTGAGTAATGTGCTGGTTTCCCTACAACTTTCTCTGAGAAGGGTGATGGGATCATCGGGTGTGGCAAGAGTGAGCCTAGGACGGCGAATTCTAGATATCTTGGAGAGGGCGTAATTGGCTGCTGAGGAGATCAGGGGGTTTGGGTGTTTTTCGGCCTTATCGAAAAAACCCTTTGTTAGGCGTTTCATGAATTGGGCTATGGTGGGGATCTTGAGGTCAACATGGAGTTGCTCATTCCTAACGTACCATGGGGCTCCCGTGGCCTTTCCTAAGAATCGGTTTTGGAGGGTCTGCATCTTATGGAGGTGATAGGGTTTGGTATGCGCGAAAACGGGACATGCGTAAGTCATGATAGGCCTAATGCACGCGGTGTAAATACGCAATTTGCACCTAAGTGACAATTTGCTATGTGCGTTCAGGACAGAGTGAAGCCTACCGAGAGCGAAAGCGGCACGCGAACGCACCGTCTTAATGTGCTCACTGAAGTTTAGGCGCTGGTCTAAGATAACTCCTAGGTACTTGGCTTGCTTTTCCCAAGGGATCGGCTTGCCAAACATGGAGATCGGTTGAGGGATGGGGGGGAGACGGCGGGGTCTAGAGAAAAGTACCGCCTGGCTCTTGTCGGGGTTAACCTCGATTCTCCATTTCCGGAACCAATCGCCTAAGGCGTTTGCGGATTTTTGGAGAATGCGGGTAATGCAGGGATAGCTTCTACCAGAATAATAGATGGCCGTATCGTCGGCGAAGAGGGCTAGTTGGGTTGAATTGTTTCTGGGGATATCGCTGGTATATAGCGTGAAGGCTAATGGGGATATCACGGATCCCTGAGGGACTCCTGCGCGAATCGGATGTGGGGTTGATAGCGCACCATCGATGCGGTATCGGAATGTGCGGTTTGACAGAAAGTCACGAAGGATGAGCACGAGACGATCAGGCACACCGAGCTGGTATAGCTTGTATATCAGCCCGTTGTGCCAGACCTTGTCGAATGCTTTCGCGATATCGAAGAACAAGGCACCGGTCACCATGCCTCGTTGAAGGCGGGCGCTGATGTGCTCGACTATGCGGTGCACTTGTTGGACACAAGAGTGTTGGGATCTAAATCCAAACTGTTCTTTAGGAATTAAACTCTTTGCTTCGGCGTAGTCTTTGAGACGCTTATAAATAAGCCTCTCGTAGATTTTGCCTAGGACATTGAGGAGACTAATGGGACGGTAACTACTCGGGGAAGAGGCGGGTTTACCCGGTTTGGGGATTCCTATTACGGTGGCTTGTTTCCACGACTGAGGGAACATGTTGTTTGCCATGGCGCTATTGAAGATAGCGGTCATTAGCACTATGAGGGCGGGAGAAAAGAGTTTGAACACCCTATTGGTGATTCCGTCTGAGCCAGGGGCTTTTCTGTGCTTAAGGCCTTTTATGATATCCTCAACTTCCTCAGGGGTGACTGAGGGTAGAGGATCGTCTGGGTCTTCTACTGGGGGAAGGGAGGTCCGACGTTCAACTTCAGCATCCACCATCGCAAGGTGAGCTGGGTCTACTGGTTGTGTACTGGGGGAACTGACTGCTCCCGCAAACACGTCGACTATTTATATGGCGATCGAACGTTCGAGAAATATCCACGACTTCCTAGAATCTTCTAGACAATTCCATAGTGGGTCATTGTCCTTCGAGTAGGTACTTTATGCCCTCGGCGTACGGTCGAAATTACAATGATGTTCTTTTGTAGGTAGTTTGCGAATTTGTACCTACATTATTCGGGACTCGTTTTACCTACCTACCTACTTACTAGTAGGTACCTACTACCGTAACTGTAGGTAAGTACGGGTACGACGTAACAATAGCAATAGCCTAAATTAAGTTTAGTTTGTGCACAACAGAATCGACACCAATGTCGATCGTTTAAACACATCCCAGTTTGTATTTCCAAGTCACCGATAAACATTTGTATTCGCCCAGCGTTGTTCGCCCACTCAGTATTTTAGTACTAAGTAGTAATATACTGAATGTATGGGCACATTCAATATATTTGACACCTTTAATTTTGAATTTTGTTCGCTCGTTTAAATACTCCCATTTTAAATTTAGCAACTAACCGTACATTCCTTCAAAATTTTATCCCATTCCCATTACCTACCTACCTCATAAACATTATAAACTGACCCCTACACAAACCCACTCTAACACAGTAACGACCAAGATTGTAAAACCGTAGTGTAGTGATACAGCCTAATGCCATCAGTAACTGAAACGTCTTGCGAAATTGCCTCCTAGCAGAGACCGGGACCTATTAGCATGAGGACGAATTAAATTGTAGGGTAAGGTTGCGGAAGGTGATTAGAGGAGCGGAAGCGATTTTGTAGTTGCCATGGCTGACCTAAGCGTCTTTAACGGCCATGTTCATTAAACTTACTAGCAGGTAACGGAAGATTGCTATCTCTGTCCGTTTGACATTTAGCTTACGGACGCTTAGAAACAAAACGTCTCAGCAAAGCTTTCTTTGATTTTTATATGAATCAAGTGACAGGATTTCAAGCTAATTTTGTTTATAGAAACACCAATAGCTACGGACGTAGACAATAAACCAACAGTTATACGTAACTAAGTAAATTATAGAAAAAGGCCATAAATAGACTCGGCCTGCTGTTTGGCCAACCTGTGTCCGGGGTTGGCCGAAGAGCCAGGTGCAGATTTGTAGATGACTGCCCTTTTTTTTTTTTTCGGATGGTAAATCATCAAATGACTTCTCCCGCTCTGGGCGGAGCAGGAGGGAGAGTCAGACTTTTACTGACTAAAACCCATCCATGTTCCTTCATCGCCCTTTGTGTTCCGGGGCCACGGTATCTCTTTCGAACAGTCCCGCAACCCCTAGATGACTGCCCTGAAGTGTAAATGTGGTGTTGTACAACAAACAATGGGTCACTTAATATCGTGACCTGCTTGTCCTGTTGTTTGTGGGTACATTACACTCCTGATGGACGTAACTGAAAGTGCCAAACTCGTCGTTAAATTTTGGGCTGACTCAATTTAAATTGTCATCGAGACGCTAAGAACACGTTTTTGTAGTTAAAAGATAAATGAATGGCTGAATGGCTTGGATGCGGAAAGAGGAGAACTGGGTGATGTGGTACAACTCGAGAAAGTTCAACGTCTAGTAGTGCATTGTTAGAGCTGGATTCAATCATGAATCAAACTGCCTGAAATCCTTCGATGCTAAAAGTTTCGTGTCTTAGTTTGGGAGCAAATTAGGGCTTCTGCGCTATACCTATATATTTATTTTGCCTACCACATGCCGACTACGAAGTTCGTTACATTTGAGGAGCGTGTGTGTGTATATATTGTCTATGTGTTTTGTTTATTTTATGTGTCTGTTTGTTGTATGTGGATTTATTTAGCTGTTAAATAAAATTTTCATTTCATTTAATTTCATTTTGGGATTTGTGGATCACACTGGAACCTTTTAATCTACGATCTAGGTAAGAAACACTAGACGTATAAGTTCATTTCATTTTCAAATATCTTTATTTACCATCAAATAACACTAACACAATGCACTTACCCTAAGCTACATTAACACACTAAAATAAAGAAAGAGACGTATATGTGATATTTTTTATTTTTGATTTGATATTTTTTATTTATTTATTCAAAATCTGTGAAACATGTAAAAAACAAAACAAACACAACACAACATGTGACAACTATACTTTGGTCTGTTCCACAAAAGTAATAGCATTGCAATTTCCCTATTCGTTTTCTTACTTAACGACCATATAAATACGGAGATAAATAGGTGTAATGCAGTTTAATAAGGTTGATGATATTAGTCTGCATAATATCTACTTACCTAATAGACACTCAGACGACTCAGACGGGTACCCACAGGTACAGCAATTCAGCAAATGAAGCCCAGAAAAGCAATTACCATTTCTCTCCAAATCCATACGAACAAACCACACACACACATCACTTCAAATCCATAATTTATTAATAATAATTTAAACAGCACTTCATTACTACTAAGCCCCTACCCTTACCTCGCCCAACGAGGCCACTTCCAAGCCAAAACCAACTTTCAGAACAGCAATTAAAGTTCTAATTACTTTGACTTGAACTCAAACCCCAGTCGAACTGTTGTAAATTGGAGTAACATCGCTCGGAGCTATTAAGATTGCATGTCACTGGTCTAAATTTAGTTAAATTCTGCGGAATATATCGGTGAGCTTGACTGTATTAGTTACTGCCGAATATAATTGAGGGGATATTAATTGAAATTGAAACATACCTAATATATTATATTGCCAAAAACCAAGACTAATATAGCGACACAAAAAAATCTACACGTTTGTGGTCTTTTATAACGGACTTCCAAAAAAAGGAGGACGAATTCCACCTTTGGGCAAGGGTCTATTCCATATCTTTCCACTCTTCCCATTATGTGGCGTTCTCCGGCAAATTTCCTAGAAATACCTCCAAATCACTACGAGTGTTGTCGCACTACGTTCGATCCGAGGCCGATCCGTACCCGTGAAAATACGCTACAATACAAAATCGGATGACGGAAGTCGGATCTAGTGCGTAAACTATCATAGAAATAGTTCCACGGTTACTACGGACCGGGTGTGCGAAACCGCTGTACCCCAACGTTTCCTACCATTGCGACGTTTATACCCATTGTGAGACGACTCACTAAATACCATTTGCTACTTACCTTTTAAAATAGAGTAGGATGTCAAGATATGAAAAAAAAAATGAAAAATATTTATTTTTTAAACAAAATGCTTCTTAAACAATGAATTGTGTTTGGAGCCTCCTTTTAGGCAAACAATGGTGTCGATTCTGTTGTGCACAAACTAAACATAATTTAGGCTATTTCTATCTTTTACTGAAAGGCAGTGCGAGAAAAGGACGGCCAAAGAGTATAATAATAATAAGGGAGAGGACGGCTATAGCCGCTATGAATATAGCTATGAACTAAGTTAGAGATGTCAAACTAGTTTATGCCTTGCGCTTCACCGTGTTTTTAGTCGACATGTTTTTACGTGCACCCTTCATTTGTATGGAAATAATAGTTCCAACTAAATTTGACAGCTCTAAATTACGTCCGTCTCTTTCTCGTTTTATTAGACAGAAAAAGATAGCAATAGCCTAAATTAAGTTTAGTTTGTGCACAACAGAATCGGCACCAATGCCTGTATTAGGAGACTCCGCTCCTCTATATCTTAGATAGAATATGTTACATAATATTACAGCATATTGTTATTATTTAATCTAACATCTTGAGTATGTATCATGTGAAGTGTGGTGTGCAGTGTGCTTTAGTTAGGTGTGGCGCGTGTGTAAGATGTAGTGTGGTTTGATATGATGTACGGTGTGGTGTGTGGTGTGGTGTGGTGAGGTGTAGAGTAGTGTAGTGTGTGGAGTAGAGTGAGGTGTGTATCGTTATGGTGTGTGATTATATTACTCATGATAAACCAGAAGAGCTTCCGTATCCTCATAACTAAGATACTTAACTTAGTTTGTTAACATTTTTTTGTCAGTCGTGATTGTTTTTTCAATCAATCTTAAATCATACTCACCCTAAGTTCAACAGTATTTGATGTATTAAACAGAGAGCTCACATTTATTGACTCGTCATAGGAGCTAGGTAAACGGAATATTGCAGGCTCAATCCAACTCGACGGCTCAACTGTTTATTGAGTAATAGTATATAATAGCTTATTGAGTATATAATACGAGTATTTACTCATTTATGATGCTGGCAGTTGCGTTAATTAGGAAACGCGTGTGACTGAGTGGTTGTTGCCTGTTTATGAATAAATAATACAATTAGGAATGGAGAATTATATGAATGGGTAACTTACCTAATGCTGAATACATTCGATTTGCAGTGTTTATTTGAATACGTTCGCGTTTATTTGGCACTTTTCTTTGTGTAATTAATTTCATCACCTTTGTGTGATTTCTGTGTGTCTTATAGGGGAATAACGCACTTTGCCAGTTAGATTTCTCCCTAGTCGACACCAGCTAGCCACAACGCGTCCACTGTGTGTGCTGAATGAAAGCGCCCTGTTGAATTTTTAATTAACGCTAGGCTCAACGCCTATACAAAGGTTGTAAAAGACTCTTAACGAAGCCGAAAGGCAGTTGTTCTCCCCATCATTGCGATAATTTTTTTGTTCTGCACCATACCTGGGAACCTTCTAGTTACGGAGATATTGGGGGTCAAAGTTCCAACTTTTTAACAAGTTTTTTTTAAAATAAGTACGAGTTTTTATTGTAAGATTTTTACTTTAAATAACTCCACGACCCCTGTACTATTCAATCCATCCATCAGCACAATGTTTTGAGTGCGTTACATTGAGTTCTACTACAAAACATGATTTATCACCCCAAAAGAAAGTCATTTCCCAGCAATAATTTTTGCGTAAAGTTACTTAGTTTGATGTACAGAAATGTATAGTTAAAATTCAGAACGTGTATTTAGGAATTATTTAAGTGCCACCAAAGCCGTTGTTACATAACGTCACTCCAGACTCAAGCATTACTTATTAAAACTAGTTCAATCCATTTGATTGGCTGAAACTAGTTTTAAGTAATGCGTTGTTTTAAGTATTGAGTTAGGTTCTGTGATACGAGTGTTAATGAAAGGGAACCAGAAACTCCAGAACCAAAAATTCGAATACATGTGCACATGTATTCGAATTTTGACCATTTGAATTTTGTCCATTTACCAGCTGGCACTGGGCTTGCGAGGTGGGTTATATTCCACCTCCCACTGCGTCTCACAGACAGGAGACCTGTGTCCCAGCACTGGGAACGTGATTATGATGATGATGCCATCTAGCCGATATCGGCCACAGCGACTGTATTCGATGGCTTTCTATTTTGTTTGTCGAGAGCTTTGCTATGCTGCTCTGGTGTTTTGACTTGTCCGCTTTGTGCTCAAAGTTTTTCGGCCAAAGATGGATTTGCTAGACACTTGAGAGCACATGAAAGAGTAGGCTGATATAAGTACTTAAGGCGACTACAGGAGCTAAATTAGCAACTCTATTTGTGGTGGTTCAAACTTCGTTTGAAATCCTGTTAGAATAAAGTTCTAATCAGCTTGCACTACAAAGTGGTTGTTATATCAGTCACTGCGGGCTGCGGTTTGTAAATTGCAAAAAATCTATTGATTGGACTAAAAAATAAAACACTATGATGCTATATGTTGCTTGTAGAATTATTTGCCAAAAAATCAGAATGATCGCATGTATTTTAGTTTGGGTTTTACTCGCTAAAAGAATTTTTTAAAGATAAGTTCGTGATTTTTTTATCAAGTAAAATTAGTTGTATTAGGTTTTCAAAACACTATCATACTAGTATATATCCTGAAGAATATCATATATTTTTCTGGTTTTGTTTATTACAGTGAATCATATGCTTTTTTGCATTACAAAACTCGCGTTTAGCTCCTGTAGTCCCCTTAAGCGCTTTAGAAATTAAATACACATCACTGTTGATTTTGATAGAGCTTACACATACGAGTACGTAATACTTACAAGTTGATTATATTATGCATTCACTTACCTACTTGCTGTGTTACTTGAGGCAATTAGCGTGTTAGTCGGTAGCGAGCTGTAGGGCGACTGTGATTTGTGAAGCTTTTAGGATATTTGGCAAAATAGGTCCTAGTTTTGAAACATAATGTAACATTGTGCCTGGAGTAGGTTAGGCAGAAAGAGGTGTACCTAATAGGCGAGACGACAAAAAACATCTAAATAGTCCGTCACTTAGATTATCAAAAAATATTTGACACGTGTTTTTTCTTTTGTTGCATAAACCACAATTGACGAAGATATGACGCTTTTAAAATTCTCAATACGTCACGCCTAGGTATAATTTTTAGCTAGTTCTGACGTCACGAGCCCCCACTCCCGAGTTTTGATGCGTTTTATCTATGTCAATATTCATTGATTTATTAAAACAAAAAATACGTGTCCATTAATTTCCAATACTCTAACTGACGGACTAAATAGATTTGCAATTTTTTGATACTGTCGTCATGCATATTGGGTGTGCAGCGAGCTTAATGCAATCAACCGGGTACAAGTCCTGAATCCGGGCTGCTACTGGGAAATTCCTGTGTGCCTTTGAACATTTTAAAGGTTGGGGCCGTTTTTTTATACTAATATTATAAAGAGGAAAGATTTGTATATTTGTATGTAACGAATAAACTTAAAAACTACTTGACCGATTTGCAAAATTCTTTCAGCAATAGATTGCTACATTATCAGCCACTAACATAGGCTATATATTCCTATTCTATTCCTAGGCTTTTCCTGTCCTATCGATTCGAAATTACCTACTTTAAAAAGGACAAAACAAGAGTAAAATTAAAAATTTTAAAAACCCTCCGACACAAAAAATAAACTCTAAAAACTAACAAATAATACTTTTATCGTCACATGTAAGTACAAATATTTTTATTTTCCAAGCGTCGTCGCGTCGGGGGACCGCTAAGTGAGAAAAACAGTTGTAGTCGCAGATTGAATTTACTCCGAAAAATTCGCAAAATCGACACAACCGTCAACGTCGTCTGCCCTCACGTTTCTGCCCTCACGTTTCTGCCCGTTCGGGTCGCATACCGCATACCGAGCTCGCTGCGCGCGGCGTTACGTAGACTATGCATGAAACTTAAGATCGCTCGTACCTAAATGTAATTCGTAATAACTAATTAGCTGTTGTTGGAAAAGTAATATATAAAAAAATAATAAAAAATACTTTATAAACTTTAGCGGTCCCCCGACGCGACGACGCTTGGAAAATAAGAGTATTTGAACTTACATGTGACGATAAAAGTATTATTTGTTAGTTTTTAGAGTTTATTTTTTGTCGGGGTGTTTTTTAATTTTTTTTTTTAAGCGACAGTGAGCGTCCAGACATAGATCTCCCTCAATCTTCGCCATAACCACCTTTCTTCCGGAATTTATTTCTAGATAGAGATTATATTGTAGTCTTAGTTCAAGAGGTTACTGCAACAGTGTTCTGGCTGCGCCACTTTCTGACGCAGCTGACGCAGCTAGTCTGTACAGTGCTCTAGCTGCGTCAGAACGTGGCGCAGCCAGAACACTGTACAGACTAGCTATGCTAAGATTTAGTTAAGGATTGTGTTATTGGTTTAAAGTAAAGCTATAATAACCAGGGCGGCATAATAAAGCTCTTTTTTTAGAATAAAAAAAAATCTTTCTTCCGGTTTCTGCATCCAATCTAACTCGGCCACCTTTATTTTTTGTCGCCGATGCAGATATTTGCCATGCGTCCATCACTACGCTAAATATACACAAAATCCACCCCAAGATCACTAATTGTGTACACATTCGTAATAAAGATCCTATCACCCCAAAACTTTTGATCTCCACCACACTCACAAAGCCCTAAAACAAAAGGACCAGAAAACAAATCCAAACTTTAACAAGCTAGGTACACCAAACCAATTTTGATTAAAACGCAAAACTCCCTACAATAAGAAAGTTATTTAATAAGCCTCCTGAACTTGGACTTAACACAAATATAGGGAAGCGAACTTCTTGTTTGAGAATTACCAAGTTTAATATCAAGTGTGTGTTTGTCTTTTGGATACGGATACGAAACTTATTGGTTTAGATATTGTCTTGTCTTGCCTTGAGGTGTAAATAAGTACTTACTAACTTATACTACTTACCGACTGAATTCTTCGTAAAGGGGTTTATTTATTTCACTTCGAATAATGTTTCATCGAAGGTCGTTCGTTCAACAGCAGGTTGGGTACTCCCGATTCTCGGTATCTCTCGTTCTTCAGCTACCAGCCATGTTGCGAATATTGTCGCTTCTAAATTGTTCCTTGTACCATCATAGACCTCAAACATCGCTTTCAATCGGGCGTGATCGAAGTCAAGAGCAGGCCCATTTTGTAATAAAAAGTAACCAGTAGAGGCCTCGTGGTAATGGCACGCAGGCAGGATATTTACTTTATCACCACTGCTCTCAAAACGGTGATGGAAAACATCATAAGGACAGCGACGTCTAAGAAAAAAAGAAAACTAACATATTGTGACATCCACATACCAGCACTCGGCCCAGTTTACAGAGAGTCCTAGCTGTCCTATGTCCTAGCTGTGGGAACATTAAAGTCTCAATATACTAATGCACTGCTCAGCAAATATGATGAGTTGTTGACCAATGACAGCTGATGACTAGCCGTGTGGTATCCGGCAGAGTAGTATAGAACCAACCCATTACACTCACGGGTGTCGTATAAGGCGACTAATGTCTGAGGCAGAACACCTTGCGCCTCCGTAGACCAGAGAATGGGCAGCAGCGTTTTCTGTTAGTCTTTCATCACTGCGATCTCCAATCCGCCTGCCGAGCGTGGAGATTACGGCAAATTCCTCCCATCATGGGAGAGGCTTATGTCCAGCAGTGGACGTTATGGGCTGTTATAGTAGTAGTAGTAGTTGACCAATGGTCCTTTCTTAGCTGCTCTAACTTTAAAAACAAAAAATGCAAAAGAATAAAATACAATTGTCATAATAAAACAACAGGATTGCAGGTGTAAAATATTTATTATTAAAGTTTATAATGAAATAGTCAGTCTTACGGAACTTTGTTAAAGACAGAGATAGCTAAGTTTATGAAAATAAGTGGAAACAGACGAGAGGTACACTGGGTGCTTTATGTAGCTTGCTTTCAGAATGTAGCTTATTTAGGTAATTAAGAAATATTTTTAATTTGAATCCTGTTTTCCGAAGGGCATGACAAAAATTGATAAATGACTGCTATATCTATGTTGATTTCTGTGATTGCCTGACTAATATAACAACAGCCAATCAGATGCAGAACTAAAAATTCGAAGACGTGATGTGAGAAATTCACCAACTGGCACTAGACCCGTATGGTGGTTTACGGTCTGCTGCTTATCTCCGAAGGGAGGCCTGTGTCGAAGCAGAGAGCATTTCTTTGGTCGCATAAAATGATGTGTAAACTTATTCTTTAATTCTATGTTGAAACTGGACCTCACTTTGGTCTTTCGAGCCGGATATCTTCTTGTCTAAGAACATCGTCTCATTCAGTATCTATGCCTTGGTGTTAAGCCAAAATGCAGAACAAAAAATGATTTCAAGCAAAATCAGACCATAATCACGTCACCACAAACTCCCATTGCGTCTTCATCTTAAACAACAGAGCGTCGCGTTTCGTTGAAGCGTGAAATGGGACGAACAACTTGTTACGGCAGTCTATCTTATAACAAAAAGAGTACGTCTCGCAACTCAGCGAACTACGCTCGCCTGCTTAAAGTATAAAATTGTTTTTCATATTATTTCCCATCGCATTTTAGTTGGGAACTTTCGAGAAGGTATTGTTCTACTGTGCCTCAACAATTTGTCCCACTTGTGCGACAAAGTGGCATGCTTAAAATTTCGGATTCCATTTTGTGCCATAGATCATTTTTGTTGAAATAAATTAAACGAGGACTGGAGAATTGAATTACCTAAGGACTAATTTTCCTAATTTACAAATAATTATGCCATTTAGGAAAAAAAAAAAATGAAAGAAAAGTGTGATTCAGTCAAAACAGACCTTAAATTTTTTTTTCACTTCTCATGCTCTTAAAGTACGCCAATATAGCCCTACGAAACGGGCCTAAAGTGGCCCTTTTAGGCCCTAGGGCGTAAAGTTAATCTCGTACTCGTGACTTGTTGAGCCACAAGTACCTCGACGTGCTCTCCCCCGGCTGCCGCGACCTGCTGCTGCGTGCTGCACACATTTACCTTTTTTTTTTTTTTTTTTTTTTTCGGATGGGAAATCATCAAATGACTTCTCCCGCTCTGGGCGGAGCAGGAGGGAGTGTCAGACTTTTACTGACTAAAACCCATCCATGTTCCTTCATCGCCCTTTGTGTTCCGGGGCCACGGTATCTCTTTCGAATAGTCCCGCAACCCCGGCAGGCATCGGTCCTTTCGGACCCCTTCCTTTTTGCTGACTCTCTTTGAGGCGCGCGTGGAACACGAACGCGCCGTCGACACGGCCTGTCGTCATGAGACAGACGGACGGCGAGCTAGCCCATAGCCCACCGTCCACAGGCCCGCGCCTACGGTGGCCGGGGGCCACGTGGTGGCCCCCGACGCCCGGGGCGTCTCCCGCGGCGGCCGGGACGCTGTGAGGTTCTCTCCCTCTCACGTTCCGCCACCTCCTTCTCTAGCATTACTGCTTCGCAGAAGGAGGTGACGGCGTCCCATTCCGTCTCGACACATTTAGCTTCAAGTAAAAAAAAAAAAAAAAAAAAAACTGACGTGATTTTTATTTTATTAGTAATATTTAATAAATGTTTTTGTACTAAATTGACTATTTTTCTCACACTCAAAGTGAAAAAAAAGTACAGTGTAACACACGGCGCTAAAATCCCATTATGACTCGGTTCCTATTTACTACCTCGCTAAAGCTCGGTAGTAAAACTACCTCGTATATAATGGGTCATTTTAGCCCTGTATTACAATGTACTATTTATTTCCCAGGTTTATAATGAAATCTTTTAAGTTCCAACTAACCTACTCGTTACTCATCATCTTCAAACTATGTTCGGCTTACATTCTAACCGATGGTAGCTGAATCCTAGTATTTTACAATGGAGCGACTGCATGTCTGACCTCCACAACAGAGTTAGGTACTGGATAATACGATACCTCTTGATAACTAATATTTAATTTTAAACACTCACTTTGTCGTGTGGTACAAATTAATGGGGCAGAGTGAAAAAATCCTTTATTAGTAAGTTTGTTATGAACTTCCAAAGATGTAATGGTATTAAGTACCTACTGCAAGATTAGTCTAGATGAGTTTCGTTTTCGTCTTTAGTGTTTTCACCGCTGTTGAGAATTCCCGGGGCAGACAACTTCCTGAATATTGCCGTGGTTCATGGATGTAGGTAGGCAGTTTTTTTTTCCAATATAAAGCGATTTGAAACACAGTCTGAGCTGTTTTTGTGTGTGAAAACAGCTTTCCTTTTTCTTAAAAATTAACTGATGAAACCTCAGACCAAATAAAAAACCAAGACAGCGCTGCGAACAATAAAGTGACGCCGGTTTCGTAAACATGTGTGCATTTTTTGAGCGTAGTTTAATTGTAGTTTGATGTAAAAGTGTGCGTGTGAGCGTGTATGCACAGAGCGGAGCTTAGTTTTGCGCTTGCTTCACTTTATTTGTTCGCAGCGATATGTCTTGGTTTTTTAATTGGTCTGAGGATGAAAAAGACTGGGTAATCTTATCTCTGCGGCATACTCGTAAGTTAAAGATGGGATGGATTGTTACTCGCTACGATGTATGCAATTAACTTTATTTGTCTGAAAAGTGCAGTAGTAGTTCGCTAGTATTTTAATAGTAACTTGAAATCGGAAACAAGGGGGTTATCAATCCATATTTACCAATATTATGAGTGCGTAAGTAGCTGTCTATCTGCCTCTCTATCTGTTACCTTTCACACCTCAACAGCTGACCGGTTTTCAATGAAACGCTTTGAGTTTAGAACATCGCCACATGTGATAATATCAATGGCATAAATTTATGCATATTTATATATATTATGGCATATTTTAACGGTGGCATAAATTTCGACATCCACACGAGCGAAGTCGCTAGCGGTTAGCCAATAAAACTTTCTTTCCGACTATAATAATAATTATATATTCTGAACTACTCAAATCACTTTATCAAAGTTTATTTACGAAGAAAGTATTTCAAGAAAACAGTGACACATTTTCTACCTTAACAACATGATTTAAGTACGTACCTCATAAAAACTCAATTCACAAGCAGACAGACAAATGAACGCAACTCCGAGTTTCTTATTTCTTAATGGGAGTATTTTTTCCTTTTTCGTCTAAAGAAAGTTTGTTCTTTATTTCTTTATTATTGTGGTTGGCTGGTCTAAGGAATTATAGTGTAAAAAATAACTGAAAAGTAGCTGAACAAAAACATATCCATACGTCTAGATACTAGGTACCAAGTATGTGGTATGTGGTACCAAGTATATATAGAGTATGTATTGTATATTATATATATATTATCTTAATATCTTATTTCAGTATTTTATTATTTTTTACTTTTTTATTTTATTTTAAGTTACATTTACCTACTGACTTGACAGGAATATTTACGTATCTTACTTTTTATTATTATTGACATATGATTTTTGTGATTTTTATTGACATTGATTTTGTAAATTATCATTAATTTTATTTGATTATTGTTAATGTGGGGACCATGTGGGTTTAATTTTTATATATTTTTGTTTGTTTTCTTTTTTTTTTTCCCACAACTGTCTGGCAGTTTGGGTACTATAAGCGACCTACCCAAATGTCCTTTCTTTGGTATTGTTCGTCGTTTCGTTGAGCTCCTTGAGTTATAAGTCGAGCTACACGATAACTGACAAATGCTTGCACTGACTGGACAGGTCCACTCAAATCTGTGTGGTTCTTTCTTCAAAAGACCATCTCAGACACTATTCTGCATAGTCCTCATGTGAATTGAGCAAAATTATGTCTGGACTTCAAAAGAGACTATGACCTCTGAGTTTGTTTCGGCTGTTTTTTCTCAGAGTAGTCAGGTACGAAACACCACCCCAGCTAGTTTAAAAAAAAAAAGACGTGTAAAAGTGTTTGTAAAAACCTACTTGCAAAATAAACATCATTTATCATTTATCATTATAAAATAGATATCTGTTTTATGTATTCCATTTTCTTTTCTTTTTATTAACACACTATGTCTACATCTCTTTTAAAGTATCTCCTTTCGCAGGTATGCTGGAAGAGATTTCTTTAGAAATAAGTATCACCTTTGTACTATTTTCTGTTCCTTTCTACTTTTCTTTATATTTAGTGTGTACATAAATTGTTAAATAAAAAAATTGATGGATATGGATGTTCAAGCGCTTAGATTTATCTGGTTGTCATACTTTTGGGCCACTTACAAATGACAGCCAGGAACAAAGACTTGACATGCTTTCCGAGGCTCGGAGGAAACTCGGTATGTAGTGAGTGGTCACCCATCTATGTACCAAATTACCAATTTAGGCAAGCGCTGCTTAATCTAAAGATCGACCCGGCTGTTGTTAAAACTATTTTGATTTTGATATGGCTAAATGCCAATCTATTTTATTACACATAGGCCTACATGGGCGCTTATAAAACGTCAAGAAAAGGTGCGCAGTTCGGTTTGGTCGTTTCTTATGGAGAAGAACCGGCAAGAAGCTCTATGACTGCCTTTTTAAAATGATTTAGTTTTACATAAGCTCCCATGAGCTCCTCCTGTCAATATGTGTATAAAAACTATAATATGTAATGCCCACACGCGTTTTCATCAGTCCCAAATACCATTTCTTCTCAACAAACACTCCTACAAGTACACAGACTTTTTATAAACCACTTAGTGATTCTCAAGCGGCGCGGGTTCCATTAATCTGTCCCAAAGTGATGGCAGTAGGTACTTAGGTAGGTACAGTCCTTTATCAATTAGTTTACGTCTGACAGCAGCAATACAACGAGAACCTTATGGGAATGAGAATAATGTTCACTGTTCTTTGATAGACTTGTCAGTGACAGCCACCTTATTGTGACGATTAAAAGTCTCACTGTCATTTTGACAGTGACAACTAGTTGCGGTAAAGTTGCTGTTGGGTTGCATATAAACACGCCTGTTCGTAATCAACGAAGGTTTAGGCAGAGGTAAGATGTAATAGTACACCCATGACGAGTTTAATGCTATCAACCGGGCGCAAATCCAGACTCAGTGGCAGTCACTGAGAAACTCCTGATGGAAAAACCCCATTTATCTATAATAGTAATCGAACTTAAGGCCTCTTGCTCAGCAGTCGCGATTGCGATCACTAGACAAACACTACAAGCCTTTCCGAAGATCCTCATACAATTCTCAATCACAAGTGGTCTTTATTTGCGTAATAATAAGATTGCTATTCAGTTGCCGCTGTCAAAGGTACAATAATTGAAAGGACCGTAGGTACGAGTAGGTAGGTACGGTAGCTTTTTAAACGGCGGTCCATTACCCGGACTGAAGGTTTTCACTAATCTTGTAGCTATGCCTTGTGTAGGGCTGCCCAGGGGCTGTTAAAAGATATACACACATCAAAAGTATCTAGGGATCAACATATATTTTTGCAATAACTTTTCTCCTGATTGATATTAATTAAAATTTTCTTTAAGGATTCATCAAATAAAGTGTTTTCGTTTGTCACAGTAACGATAAACCAAGTCACCTTTGCATTAATAAAGAAATTTGCCATTTTCCTAATAAAGGGATTTTTGACATTTGAACCACTAACATTAAAGTTCGAAAAAAAGACTGAAATAACAGTTTTCTTTAAAATTTTATTGGGTAACTTAAACAATTAATAATCCGTGTTTCTACCGCGAACACTAACAACACAAGAACATCGGTTTGGCATACTCAAAATGAGTTCATCCAAATCACGCTGTGGAATGGCCGCCCATGTTCGTTGCAACAACAAAAAAAGGTCTTCTTGCGACTGGATACCCTCCATATTCGGCAGAGCTCTTCTCTGTAGCATATCCCATGCATGCTCAATCGGGTTCAAGTCTGGCGACTGAGCAGGCCAGGGCAGGACATTGATGTTAGCTGCGGCGAGAGTCTGTCTTACAACTCTTGCGGTGTGCGGTCGTGCATTATCATGCATTAACTGAAATAAGGGACCGATTTGCACTTGTAGAGGAACGATGACGTCTGATACAATCGTCTCAGCATAAATTTGAGCGTTGAGGTTGCCTCTGATCCAAATCAACTCAGTTCTTCCGCCGATCCAAATACCCGCCCATACCATGATGGTTCCACCACTATAAGGATGGACTTCCTGGCAGGATTTTAATCGCTGTTGGCGTCCAGGGGTTCTCCAGTGTCGTATACGTCTTGTATCCGGTCTCATACCAAAACGAGACTCATCAGAAAAGCACACGAAACGCCATTGTTCTTCTGCCCAATTTCTGTGTTCAAGAGCCCATTGATATCGAATCCTACGATTGTGCATTGCTATAGGTGGTACCCGTAGCGGTCTTCGGGAATGAAGGTTCACTTCATGCAAGCGGTTTCTGACTGTTTGGTCGCTAATTAAGTTCCCTGAAGAGTGATGAAGCCTCACGGCTAACATCATGGCGGTTATTGTTGGAGCTCTTCGAGTTAAGATTTGAATGTATCGGTCTTGTCTCCGTGTGGTGCAGCGATACCGTCCTCCATGGCGCTCAGCCACGGTACCAGTGCTTCGGTAACGTGTCCAAAGTCGACTGATAACACTCTGACTTGTATTCAGAGCTAAAGCTACAGTACGTTGCCGGGAACCAGCTTCTATCATTCCCACGGCTCTGAGCATTTCTTCCCTGCTTAAATGACGTCGCCGCTCCATAATAACGTTGGTTTTAATCAGTAGTAGGGAAACAGTAGCACTAATAATGTCTTCAATGCGTTGTATGTTTTTATAGGGAAAATATTGACAGCTTATTTTCATCTTTTACTCGAATTTGATTGAGAGTTCCTGATTCAAATTATGAAATGCACCAAAAAGGATCCATATAAATTTATAAAATCATAAATTTATTACAAAGCCACATCTCAATCTCAAGAAATCCGCATAAAAATGCTTGATCCCTAGACATTTTTGATGTGTGTACATTGCGTCGCAAAAACATCGACCACTTATCTTTTTCTTTTGCATAGTTGAACGCTCTCTAGGTAGATGACTAATGGCCTTGAAAAGGTGGCTGGAACAGACTAGATGCTTAAGGTGGAGGCCAGGGTGTCATGATGCAGCTATTCTAGCATCGGAGGAGCAGAGGTACGGCAAAGCGTCACCGTTATATGGTTGAAATCTCAGGAACCTGAACAAATGCGCTATGCTTCCACATTTATTATGCGAACCGCCAGTCCGTGGAATTCACTGCCGGCTTCTCTGATTCCCGATCATTATAATCGATCTCTTCAAAGTTTGAGTGAATCGGTTACTTCTAGGATGCATCATCGCTTCACATCAGACGAGCCAAACGCAAGCCTGTTTAGTAGGTATAAAAAAAGCTTCGGAAAAGCTTATGACCAGCAGTGAACTACATTATACTGTTTTGATTGATCCTTCTTCTTAGCGTGTCGATGGCAATCTAAATTATGTCGTCACAACTTAACCATGAGTTTACAAAATTAAATACCCTAGTGCTAGCAGCTTTTTCAATCCAGGAATAGAATAAACCGCATAGTCGTTGGTTTTGTCCAAGATGTCCCATCATCTTCTACGGGATCTGTCGATACAGTAAGATCTTGAATAGAAAATGTTTGTGTAACATAAAAACGGGAATAGCCCAATAACTTTGCAATGTAGTGTAATATTATATGTCTGTTATATATGGACGTCTCTAGTGATCAAAGAGAAATAGAAAGGACTCTTTTGTCAGACGGCACTTTTAGTTAGTGCTTATTGTGAGTTTGTTATGATAGATTATGTACTTACGTAGTTTATGTCGTATCTAGTTAATATATAAATATTAGGAAGTAGCTCAAGATGTTACGGTTGGCCGTTGGTCTCGGCTGTCATTTGTATATCTTTGATAGTCGTTACAGCTAGTAAGTGTACTGAAAGTCTGACAACTAGTCTTACCAAGGGGTATCGTATTACCCAGTACTAACTGGGTTGTGCTGTGTGCAGGTCAGAAGGACAGTCGCTCCATGTAAAATACTGGTATTCAGTCGCATTCGGTTAGACTGGAAGCTGACCCCGACATAGTTGGGAAAAGGCCTCTTAGCTAAGCTCGGGCGACCGTGCTGATGTGCGGTCTTAACTACGTCTCGTGCTCGCCGTCCGTTTGTCTTATGACGACAGGCCGTGCCGACGGCGCGTTCGTGTTCCACGCGCGCCTCAAAGAGATGTCAGCAAAAGGGGTCTGCAAGGGCCGGTGCCTGCCGGGGCTGCGGGACTGTTCGAAAGAGATACCGCGACCCCGGAACACAAAGGGTGATAAAGGCACATGGATAGGTTTTAGTCAGTAAAAGTCTGGCACTCCCTCCTGCTCCGCCCAGAGCGGGAGGAGTCAAAAGATAATTTCACATCCGAAAAATAAAGGTCTCGTTTGTTCCATCGGCTATTGAGTTGAATGTCACTATAGAACTTACTTACTTTTATGTTTAGTTACTTACACTTTTAAGACCAGACTACAGTCCCTATCAGAATCGCCTATACGAATATGATACACAGACATCCATTTACATGTTTGATAAATAGTCCTTTTAACTTGACTAATAACCTCATCGCCGAAATAACCCTCAAAATGAAAAATCCTCACCATAAACCATATTGCCACATTTGGCACACCCCTAAAGGATTCAGTTAATCGTCTAAAAGGTCATTTAAATTGAAAGCGCCTGTAATTTACGTACCAATTTGAATTGTTTCTCTCAATAAAATTCCGGAAGGATTGTTCGAAACTGTTCCTCTGAACTTTTGCTATTTAAACTATATGCTTTGAACTGTTATTTATGAGGGGATCCGTGGCTTTTTAATAGTTCCTCTTTCGTGTGTGTAGGTCTAATTGAGAGGTTGTGCTTCGCTGGTAACTGCTACTAAATGGATTTGGTGTCCAGATCTTCTTTTTTTATGAATGACTTCTAGCATGTCAACTTAGGAGGTTGTCGTCTGCTCAACCGAGCTATCCTCTGTGTGGAGACCTTACACTCCATTAAGTGCATAAAATTAAAAGAAATGACTTCGTCGATATGTTAGTCTCGTGGCTGGTAGTAGAAATATATTTCTTCAACTTCAACCATACACCGCTGACCTTCACGGTTCAAGGTCACCGGTGTATGGTTGAAGTTCCACGAACCCGAACAAACCCCTATGCTGTCACATTTATTGTGCGAACCGTCTGGGGAATTCATTGCCAGCTTCTCTGTTTCCTGATCTAATCTGGATCTATTCAAAGTTCGAGTAAATCGGTTTCTTCTAGGCAAGCATGCTTCACCCTATACCGCAACATCGCTTCACATCAAGTGAGTTGCGGCCAAACGCAAGCCTATTTAGCATAAAAAAAATATATATTGTAGTTTTATAAAGTTTTGCAATACATTTTGGTAGCTTTGACGAAAGAGATGAAATTGATTTTCTTGAGAAAAACCTTCAGTCCAATTGATGGAAACTATGCAAAGCCGAATTCCCTAAGGAGTTATAAGGGCAAATCAGATTCCAAGGATTTTGTATAGGATAAATATATGGATAGAAACGACGGATGGACTGTGTAAAGGATGATATGGCAAGAAAGGAGATTCCTTATCGCGTGGTTAGTGGATAACCTGGTGTTGCTTTTTTAAAACGTGGAATTTTAGGTAATCTCCAATATCCAGAACAAACAAAAACCGGCCAAGTGCAAGTCGGACTCGCGCACGAAGGGTTCCGAGTTCCGGGTTCCGGTTAACATCAGACAAAACGTATTAAACGTATACGTATTAAACATAAGTGAATAGACAACTAAATATTCTGTGAATATTTCAAGCGTCTACTTGTTGCCGTTATTAATATCGAGCTAAAAACGGCAAAAAAATCACGTTTGTTGTATGGGAGCGCCCTTTTTTTTTTTTTTTTCTCGGATGGGAAATCATCAAATGAGTTCTCCCGCTCTGGGCGGAGCAGGAGGGAGTGTCAGACTTTTACTGACTAAAACCCATCCATGTTCCTCCATCGACCTTTGTGTTCCGGGGCCACGGTATCTCTTTTGAACAGTCCCGCAACCCCGGCAGGCATCGGTCCTTGCGGACCCCTTCCTTTTTGCTGACTCTCTTTGAGGCGCGCGTGGAACACGAACGTGCCGTCGACACGTTAAACGTTTATTTTATTCACCTTAAATGTTTATTTTATTCTGTTTTTACTATTTGTTGTTATAGCGGCAACAGAAATACACATTCTGTGAATATTTTAACTGTCTACTTTTCACGGATCATGAGATACAGCCCGGTGACAGACAGACGGATACAGTCGAGGCTCTACTACCCTAAAATATACGCGTTTTGGAGATAATATTAAAAGTCGAATAAACATAAGTGTAGTTGTATTTTTGGTTTTAAGAGTGACCAACATGGACGGACGGACAGCGGAGGCTTAGTAATAGGGTCTCGTTGGTTACCCTTCGGGTGCGGAACCCTAAAAAAGAAAGAAAAACTTCAGATAGATCTATGACCAATAGACTGGTGAATATTTTTTATTTAAGAGTCTACCTGTTGCCGTTATTAATATCGAGCTAAAAACGGCAAAAAAATCACGTTTGTTTAATGGGAGCCCCCCGTTAATATTTATTTTATTTTGTTATTAGTATTTGTTGTTATAGCGGCAAGAGAAATACATCATCTGTGAAAGTTTCAACTGTCTAGCTATCATGGTTCACGAGATACAGCCTGGTGACAGACAGACGGACAGTGGAGTCTTAGTAATAGGGTCCCGTTTTATCCTTTGGGTACGGAACCCTAAAAATGATCGCAATGACGGGGAGAACAAGTGCCTTTCAGCTTCGTCAAGGGTCTTTTTACACCCATTATGTAGTTGTTATCCTCCAATATCTTTGACTAGATGGTTCCCAGGTACTGATACTGTTAATCTGCGTCATCCCACAGCTGGGCAAAGGCCTCTCCTGACTTCCAGTTGTTTCGATCCAGGGCTAATGTGGTGTTCCCAGGTATGGGCCAAACAAAACAAATATAGCAATGGCGGGAAAAACAAGTTCCTTCGACTTCGATAAGGGTTTTTTTTTACACCATTTACGAGTATAATGAAAGTGAGCTCTATGGAAACATTTTACAAATCATACTCTCAAGGGTTTCATAGAAGCTGAAAGTTCCTAATTTATGCGTATTTGAAATCTCATGGGGCTTGTTATGTCATAAAATCCAACACAGATGAGAGTTATTTTTATAAAGTTTTCAAGTGACAAAGTTTATCCACTTCAAAACAGGATTCGTCTGTACGCACGACGAATCAAGCTATGTAAAGCCAGTATAAGCGGATCTCTCATAGCTCGGGAAATCTATACAAAGCGAGGCCATGTTATACGGAAATGTTCAACTGGGAATGTCGCCGTATGTTCGTATACCAACGAGTCAGCAACCGTGAATATTGAAGATTCAAAATGGCGAAGCTCCGCTATCCTCTTTGCTTACGCGGTTTTTGTACTCGTCAAAATGTAGGGTACTCGAAACTTTGGCTTAAGTATTTATTGGTGGCTTATTTTAAGTACATTTATTTATCACAGAAAGAAGGGGAATATTGAAATGACTGCAGATGAGAGAGAACAAAAATAATAAAAACGTAATAAAAATTTAAACACATTTTATTTATTTACAAATCATTTAATGTTACTTACTAATTTATAAATGCAATACAATACAATATGTAATCAATACTTAAAATTTATGACACGAACTAGAATGTGAAAATATTTACACTTATTTTCCAACATAAACAGATACGAGTATTATGGCATCTATTTTATCAATACTTTGGTAATAAAAATCACTTCAAAAATCTTAAAAATAAAAGTAAAACTAACTAATCAATAAATTACACAAATTCGACCGTAGTAGCCTATGAAATAGATTGGTTCGAAAGTCTTAGACAATTTTGAAAATTAAAAGAATTTCCTAAAAGTGAAACCAGTCGATGGTTCCCAGGACGAGCTCCTCATGAAGGGCGACACAGACTTGCTCAACCCAGCGTTGAAGTCTAGAGAACTGCTCTTTCCTCTAAACAGGTTCAAATTACCGTTGGCAGAGTAGTCAGTCCGCTGCAGGAGCGGTGTGTGGGCTACTCCTAGGGAGGCACCGACTCTGTTTCTGCAAAAAAGGGAAAATAATTTTAGAAACCTTTATTTTATAAAGGAAGAAGAAAATCTGTGCCGTCATCGAATAAATTGGGATAATATCAGGGTATGATCTGCACTAACAGAGGCATCATACGCGTTGTAATCCTAGAAGGTTTAGGACGAAGTGTACCTAACAAATACATCACAGATTTTGTAAGTCTCATGTAATAAGAGAGCCTATCCGCATTGAACGGGCACAAATCCAGACTCCGTGGCTGATACTGAGAAATTCTTGATGAGAAAACCCAATAACACTTTGCCGGACCCGGGAATCGAACCCAGCAGTCGTGCTTGCGACCACAAGACCGCAGTCATAAAATGTGAATACCCTCAATGGTTCAGTTGAATACTCACTTGTACATATAATCAAGACCACCTCCAACGGTGTTGAAGTTGGGAACCTGAGGGATGGTGGGCATGTTCCTGGTGAGGAAGGCGTTGGCGCTGACATCGTGGTTCGGGTTGTGGAAGAGGTTGGCGTGTCCTGCAGCCGTGATGCGGTTACCGAAGTTGGGGATGTGCGACTCGGTTAGGGAGAGCCCGTGGCCGTTGCTGAAACATAAGAAGATTTTGTTGTTAGCTAACGTTCCAGATAGTTGATTGATATTAATTATATTGTGCTACATGTTTATTCCTTGCCTTGCATAAATAATATAACTATTTTGAGATCGGTTTCCAATCTAACTGGTTTCAGATGAAAACCAGTAATTTACAAAGAGCGAAAGTCTTCTGAATACCTGTAACGCCTGACAAAGACCTACAACTGACAGCCGAGACCAAATGTTTACCATTCTGGTCTGTATTGTGATGGAAGATCAACCATTTATGATTTATGAGGTTTTACAATAAAAAAACACTCACACATTATCCAAAGCCACACCAGCTGTAGCAGACTGCAGGTGCCTCGTCGCATCAAAGTTAGCTCCTCCAATAGCACTCAGAACATTCCTGTTGTTACCAGCAAATGGCAGCTTGGCATTAAAACCTGGAACAGAAGAACAAACAAATGAATGACGATATTTGAAATATTCGAAATTTAAATTCGTAGCCGGTAGAAGGCATAGACAAGCGACAATCGATTTCTGAGCGTTTTGTATTTCTACATTGACTTTCAACAGCATTGACGTAAGGCACAGGTAATAATGACGGCACGGTTGGCGCAGTGGCTGAGAGATTGGCTGCTGCGCTGTTTGTCGCGGGTTCGATTCCCGCACGGAACAAATATTTGTACGGCCTACAAGTAGTTGTTCCTAGTCTGACTGTTTGTGTATGTGAGTTTAAATGTTTGTAAACGCACCCACGATGCAGGTGAAAGTTCAAGTGAGCTACACAACCCAGTTAGTTCTGGGTAATACGATACCCCTTGGTGAAGACCTATAGCCATCAACTAGACACGAATCAAAACTCTAGTCTGCTACTAAGACACTCGTAATTAAAAAACCCAATAACACTTTGCTCAACATGGGAATTGAACTCAAGGCCTAAAACTAGACCAACGAGGTAGACTAATGAAGATAATTGAAACAAACAACAAGAAAACGAGCAAAAAAAATATATACTGAACCTACCACTGGTTCCGTCCGAATTCAATATAGAACTTCCATGAAGCTGGCGTGTCTGTCTTCTATGTTCATTCTGGTGCAAATACTGGTAGAAATCAGGGTCCAAATCTTGGTCTGGTACACCCACGTCCTGGTCTGGAGTGCTCCAGTCCAGTTGATGGCCTGCAGGGACGGTCTCCCAAGCAGTAACACTCACTACGAAGATCGTGAAGAGAATTGGAGAGAACATGTTGCTTGGTGCTGGATGAACGAATGATGCCTTACAATGGATCCCTGCGTTTATATAGGGAAGCTTGTGTGAAGAGATAAATTAGTTCAGTGCGTCGGGACTTTACCGGTGGGCTTGCGGTCAGAGTGTTATCAATGTTTTTGTATGATTTATGTTGTACTAGCGTTTGTTTGCGTCTTCGTCTGTGGGAAGTCGTCGTTGGTACTACATAACACTACGCCTGTAATACCCGAAGGGATAGGTAGAGAAGTACCTAATAGTTATGTTTTAATTCCCATGTAATATTAGTAATATTAAAAATGTATTAAAAATCAGGCAAGAAAATCGTTGAAAATAATCCGTAAAAAATACTATTATTTTAATAAATATAAAATACTTTATCCGTAGTGACGCGCGCTCCATATTAGTCGATACCCGAACTTTAGATCAATATGCATCCGAATATTCGATCCCTAGTTATAACTTTACCAATAGGTCCTTAACCCCCTTAATATCCAACAGCACAATATGTTGAATGCAAAAAAAAAAATATTTTATTTAATAAAGTAACAATTTACAAATTTATTAAAATAAACTAAACTAACTAACTTAACTAAAAAACTTAAAAAATGGCGTCAAAAACCTCCTCCTCAACACTGTCAACTGGTAATGTCCCCAAGAGATATGTTGAATTGCGTAACATTGAGTCCTACCGTAAGACACACTTTGTATGAATATTTATCGGTTATAAGACGTGCACTGCTCGAGATAGGCGTTCCTAAGCGTATACGAAACATCTATAGGTGAAACGTTCTATCGACGAATCTCTCAAAAACGAAACGTCCTGTCGGTGATCAGTCCAAAGGAGAAACGACTGTCGGAGAACGCTTGCAGAATCGTAGTCTTTGCAAGGATATCGATCCATTTTCTCTATAATATTTGGTGTAGTTAACAGAGACTTGTTGGTCTAGTGATCGCAAGCGCGACTGCTGAGCATGAGGTCCTGGGTTCGATTCCCAGGTCGGGCAAACTATTATTTTGTTTTTCCATCAGGGATCTCTTTAGTAGAAGCCACGAAGTCTGGATTTGTGCCCGGTTGATGGCAATAGGCTCGCCACCTATTACATGGAACTTAAAACATAACTGTGTGTACTAAAAGGTACACCTCTGCTCAACCCTTCGGGGACTACAGTCGTGATGTTATGTCATGTTATGTTACACGAACCTTTGAATTCTTACGTTCTCCCTTAAATCAGCCCCTAATCCCTATAAAACAGGATCACAATTAAAACCAAATTATTTTCCCCAAATTAATCAATCTTAACACCAAAAAGGTGTTGGAAACAGAACTGTTCCAGATCGTACGACCCTTATCCGTTTTAGGAAACAATTTTTACCCTCCACTGCAAAGTGCGAAGGGTTAAAAATTTTCACATTCCGGGAACGATTTAGGGAATGTCACTTGAGATCAAAATAAATAGCTATACTTTGGGACCTTTAGGCCCTTTTTCTGATTTCAATAGACGCAAACTGTACAAGGTTTTAGGCAGGGAGTCAGGGTATATTTTTGTTGTTTGTTGTCATAGACTGCACATGTTTTTTTTTTCAGTTTGTCTTTCTTTTTCGTGTAGCTAGTGGCCTAACCTGGTGTCTGAGTTTTTATGCCGGCCGTGGGCCTCTGATTTGGTTTTACCTACTTACAGTCGAAAATTATTTCTCAGGCATGCTGGTTTGGGACGCCGATGGATCACCTCCTTCTGCGAAGCAGTAATGCTAGAGAAGGAGGTGGCGGAACGTGAGAGTGAGAGAACCTCACAGTGTCCCGGCCACCGTAGGCGCGGGCCTGTGACGGTGGGCTATGGGCTATCTCGCCGTCCGTCCGTCTCATGACGACAGGCCGGAAGGCGCGGTCGTGTTCCACGCGCGCCTCAAAGAGAGTTAGCAAAAAGATGCCTGCCGGGGTTGCGGGACTGTTCGAAAGAGATACCGTGGCCCCGGAACACAAAGGGCGATGAAGGAACATGGATGGGTTTTAGTCAGTAAAAGTCTGACACTCCCTCCTGCTCCGCCCAGAGCGGGAGGAGTCATTTGGTGATTTCCCAACCGAAAAAAAAAAAACAAAAGGCATGCTGGTTTGGTTTTCTAACGATGTTTTCCTTCACCGAAGCAAATCATAATAATTATTATACAATACTAGGCTTTTACCATATTAACAAACTTACTTTCGCATTTATAATGTTAGTTAGGATTAGGATGCACGTGAATCCGAAAAATCAGAGGTGTGTCTCTCTACGACTTGACTTTAAGCTGGAGTTGGGGGGCGATTTGCGGTTTGCATTTGAAGTTCTAAGAAGGATAGTCAAGCAATATACATGGTTTTGTACTTCTTTTTCATGATAGGCCATCAAAATAATGCTTAATGTTCAACTTCGAGGTTTCCATGGAGCATTTTTTTTGTTAAGTATGACTAATACCTAATATTTTTATCATAAACAACGATGTGAACGCGATGACTTTTAGTTTCTGTAAATGTTCCTTTAAATCTAATACAACATAGTATTTGAAATTAAACTTCTAATCCACGTAAATCCAAATTCTCTATTTATCAATTTCCTTATTTATTAAACAGCATTTTCCTCCTCTAACTTGTCTTATACACTTATACAGCTTAAAAGTCAAAAGTTTAAATCCTGAGAATCCGCAACGAATCCACTTATAAAACTTTGTTTTCAACTTAATAAAGTACTGTCATAGAGTCTCGTTGACTTGACATATAATTATAAACTTTTTGCACTTATTTTTCTATTTCTTTGTGAGTTTTGCAAGTCGGATATAAATAGAATTTTGTTTTGGTGTTGCTAGGGTCTCGCATACTATATAGTCAAAATGTTTTGAAAATTAAATATTCCGTTTCGGAAATGTATCCTGTGGAATAAAAAAAGGAGGTTTAATTTTAATTGAAAAAAGAACGAGTAATCTGTGGGCTAGGTTAAGTGACCCATCTTTTTCTTTTCTTCATTATTACCCCTCTTAGTCAGGTGATTTTAAAGTAACTTTTAGTTTTGTTTTAGAACTTGTAGTTTTCTTACTTTTATACAAATACCTGCTTCGTATTGCAAACGTCAATTGATCACCACCCCACCAACCTTGCTAATTGAATTGCGTAATAGAGATTTTCGACTATTCAAAATTCATATTTCTTCAAATGTTTTCCTGTATAGTGAAGGTTACATTCGTAATCACCAGGTTTTAAACCTAAAACTTGTTGCTTTTGAATCGAGTAAAAAAAAAACCACTATCATCGTAAAAAAAAACATTTTCGCTAGCAAGGCGAATACAAGGAAAATCCAATTCACTGATTAAAATCCGATCTGTCTCTTGCACTATTCACTTATTTTGGCTTACATAACATTTTTACATGACCCTTATTTCTATGTAATAAAGGTCACATTCGCAATGTAAACGTTCGTAAAATCGCAGACCTTTTTGGCTTTGTTGAGGATTTTTATCGTGACGTTAAGGTTTTTTTTATTTAGTGCGATATTGAAATCGTCCAGCGTAAATTGGAACGCGATCATGAACAAACATCGACTCTATCTCCATTGAAATAGAGTCTTATTATAAATTTTCAAAGGTCAAGTCAAAATCCAAAGATATTTTTATACAAGCTTTTAGTCAAAGAAAAAAGGCTTAAATGTTTCTTTTTGCGATAATGTGGGGCCCTGGTGTGATAGAAAGATGCTGCCATTAATTTGTTACAAAATGGACTTTGTATAGAAAGTTCCTCATAACGGGAGACGTTGGGAGGATAGCCCTTTAAGGAACATTGGTTCAATAAGAAAAGCGAGTGCGGAAAAGGGGCCTTAAATGCTCTTTGGTCGATATAAAAAAAAGTTAAATCTGATTATGAGTTTCTTCGTGTTTGAAAAAGGAAAAAAAATAGCTATTGGAAATGGAATAATGTTTGTAGCAAACTTCACTGAATAGTTATTGTAGTTATAGGAACTTTGTAAGCTCGGTTTCTTTGTGTAGTGTCCTAGGTTTGATCCTCGAGTACCTCTCAAAGTTTCGTCCTAGTACATTAGACCGTAAGTGCGACTTTGTGCGGCTGCAGGCACAGGCCAAGGACTTCCAGGCGCTTCGGTTGACCAAACCGCAGCTGCGCACAGTTACAGCCGCCATTACCGGACACGGCTCTTTTAATAAACACCTCTTTGTCATAGGAGTCACAGACAGCCCCCTGCGCCGTGCCTGCATGGAGGAAGACGAGACAGCAGCCCACGTGATTCTGCACTGCCCAGTGATGCAACATACAGGGCAAAGTAATTCGGTAACCCAGGTACTCTCCGCGAGATTGTCAGCAACACCAAGGTGCTGCTGGCCTTTCTCGGGGAGTTAGGGTGGATCGAATGAATTTCCTACCGGTACCTACGTAAAATACGCGCTTGCACGTGGAGTTACGGACACTAGCCCAATATATTATACAATACAATACAATACAAGTGCGACTTTGATCGAGAGCTGGCCTAGCGTAAAACGCCGATTCCATAAAACGAGAAGTCACCTTATACTGATTTTTTTACCATTGCAATGCAATAAAAAAAAAATTGTTATTTATAAGTTCAATAGACCTCCTATTGAACTTATAAATATCTTTTTGTGTACATGCAGATTATTGTACGAATAAATCTTCAATTATTCTTACGAAAATCTTGTATTCTTATTCTTAAACTCAAGATCATCCATCCAATGTTAACTCTCAGTACTCCCAAAGGAATCCCCCGTCCCCACGATATCACACACTGACCGTATTTGACCTCAAACAAATATAATAGCGGCTAATAATTACTTCCACTTATCTCCGCGTACGGTTTTCTCCCGTTATCTTAAAGTATGAAGATATGTCATGTTTATGATGTGACGTAATATCACGCTTGTTAATTTTAACAGGGATAGGAAATTGCCAATTTTTTCTCAACTTTCGGCGTAAATTAGTAATAAAAGAAGTGTCGAATTTCCAAAACAAAGTCGGTACCGACAAACCACAACATTACGCACAGCGCCATCTAGTGCCACACTAAGCAACGAGGCTTGTGTAGTGGACACCAGATAGTTGATATACTACATAGATACTTTTTGTTTGTAAATACATACTTATTATACATATAAACATCTATGACTCGGAAACAAATGTCCATGCTCATCACACAAACATTTGCTCTTACCGGGATTCGAACCCGGGACCCTAAGAACGTAAGGCAGCGTCACTACCACTGCGCTATTCGGGCGTGCATATCACTGAACTCACTGTGTCGGGCACGATGCCAGGTGAGACAGCGTGCTTTTGGCCACGCCCACCAGTGAGTTCGAGCTCGCGACTAGTATCACCTTCATGCTTCAGGGTGATGCAGAGGGAAAAACAAAGCAGGTGCAGCTTAATAGAAAATGTCAACAAAACATTTACATTGTCTCGTACTGTATTGTCTTATTTCAAAGTAAAAACGGTTATTTCACGACTAGATCGCTTTGGAATTTTGCTTAGTTTAATGTAACTGCACTGTAATCAGCAAACAGTGTGAACAACCAGTCTTACCAATGAGTTATTATGTGACTATTTCGTCACTCAGTTCAAACATTGTTCTGCAATATAAATTATGGTATAAAAAATAGCCTATTCTCAGACCTATCAAATATACAGATATTTGATAGGTCTGAGAATAGGCTATTTTAACAAAAAAATACATAAAAATCGGTCAAGCCATTTCGAAGGAGTTCGATAACAAACACTGTGACACGAGATATTACTTCCCTTTTTGAATCGGATTTATGTTACTAATTTCAAGACTTTAGTTTTTTTTGCAGAATCTTAATTCTTGTTCTAAACTAAATGTAGCCTAGTTACTCCCTAAAACATTTGTTCTGCTAGTAAAAGTCCCGTCAAAATCGGTCCAGCCGTTTCGGAGATTCGCCGAAACAGACGGACAGGCAAAAATTAAAAAAAGGGGTTTTTGTTTATAGGTGCCGTATATTATTTTCTTATGCATTCAGTAAAAAGTTTTATTTTGATACCTATTACAAACAGACACTAACTTCAAATGTATAAAATTTGTATAGATTAAAAGCATATTTTCTACCGTTGTTTACTGAGCGAAATATCAGTATTGCTTACCGCAATACAACGTAACAACCGCAATAAAATATTTTTGTTTAATTATTTCCCTTTTGTTTCTTATTCATGTTATTATTGTAAATAAAGATATTGTTAATTCATGACTAAAGCCGACGTTCTAAAATTTTTATTTAGAAACTTAGGTACCTACTTTTGCCTGCGGTTTTACTCAAGGAAAACTCTTCGAAAAGAGTTGTAGCACAGAAAAACAAGTCTAATTTCTAAAAAAATAATTACATAAAGCTAGACATGCCTTTACCAACAATGAAGAGCTTAAAGGATGTATCTACAGACGTCAGCACATCAAAGTACTTACCCGAAACTGTCAAACTTTTCAAATCAACCTTGAACCTAAACGCTTCAGCAATAAAGTTGCGGGGCTACGGCATAACGTGCTTTCCGAGGCATGGAGGAAACTCGGTATTTTATCGGTGGTCACCCATCCACGGACCAACCTAGGCAACTTACCCGAAACTGTCAAACTTTTCAAATCAACCTTGAACCTAAACGTTTCAGCAATAAAGTTGCGGGGCTACGGCTTAACGTGCTTTTCGAGGCACGGTATTTTATGGGTGGTCACCCATCCACGGACCAACCTAGGCAAGCGCGGATGTTGATATTTGGCCACGAGCTCCTCGCCGACGTACAACCAACACTAGATAAATACAGTTACTGGTTATGTCACATTGAACTCTCATTTTCAAAGCTTTAACTAACAGCATCCATAACAAATACGTCGTCCATACTAATATTTTCATGCTAAAACAACTTTGTCTGTATGTGCATTGTTAACGTCTTAATGGCTGAACAGATTCCGATTGTATAATCACATCATGACTGTTTTATCACGGTACTAACACTTCGCCCGCGACTTCATCCGAAAAATAATTGATAGCTCGGCTAACATGCATGATATATGTATACGATACCGTGACTCCGGAACACAAAGGGCGATGAAGGAACATGGATGGGTCTTAGTCAGGAAAAGTCTGACACTCCCTCCTGCTCCGCCCAGAGCGGGAGAAGTCATTTCATGATTTCCCATCCGAAAAAAAAAAAAAAAAAAAGGTGTCAGGCAACGAATGGATAACCTTGAAATGGCCCATAGCAGAACCCATTCAGAAAAAATACATCCGCAGATGTAGGGCCCGCATAAGAATATATATATTTTTTTCTTCAGTACTTTTTTCTCCTTGTCTACATTAATAGCAATAATTCACTATTTAAGGCAGATACAATTATGAATTGTACTATTATCAAATCTACTTGAAACTGACATTATTTTAAAATTATTGGTCACTCATGTATGCATACATTTCTTTTTTACCCAAGATGTTTAAACTTTGTTTAAAAATTAATTCATACTTATTTTCCAAAATAAATGAACTTACTTACTACACTACTAATGATCGACTTTTTTTTCGTATTTTTTTCTAAATGGCTATAAGTTCTACTATAAGCTATTTCAAGGTAATCCATTAATTACCAGACACCCTGTATATAATAAATTGTCTTTAGCACTAATGAATAATGTTGGTTTCTGTCAGTGAAATAATTTTTAGAATGGGATCTATCGACAAAAGTGTGGTATTGGGTTTTTACATCAGTAATTTCTCATAAGCAGCCACGGAGTCGCGCTTTGTGCCCCGTTGACGTCAATAGACTCGCCCCTATTACATCATCATCATCACTGGCCTTTTCCCAACTATGTTGGGGTCGGCTTCCAGTCTAACCAGATGCAGCGGAACACCTGTATTTTACATGGAGCGACTGCTTATCTGACCTCTACAACCCAGTTAGTACTGTGTAATTCGATAACCCTTGGTAAGACTGGTTGTCAGACTTTTTGGGTCACTGACTACCTGTAATGACTGTCAAAGATCTGCAAATGACACCCGGAACCAACGGCTCAACGTGCTTTCGAGGCACGGCGGAAACTCGGTATGTAATGGGTGGGCACCCATCCACAGACCAACCTAGGCAAGCCCGGCGAACCTAAAGATCGACCCGAGCTTCTGTCTCAAACTCAAACTCATACCTATTATTTAGCCACGGGCTTCGACTCAGACTCGCCCCTATTACATGGGACTTAAAACATAACTCTCGAAATATTGGTGTACTATAAGATACACTTCTGCCTAACCCTTCGGGAATTGCAGGCGTGATGTTATGTAATATGATCGACTTCCCACAGACGAAGACACAAACAAACGCTAGTACTATATAAATCATGCAAAAATATTGATAACACTCTGACCGCACGCTCCACCGGTAAAGTCCCGACGCACTGAACTAATTTATCTCTTCACACAAGCTTCCCTATATAAACGCAGGGATCCATTGTAAGGCATCATTCGTTCATCCAGCACCAAGCAACATGTTCTCTCCAATTCTCTTCACGATCTTCGTAGTCAGTGCTACTGCTTGGGAGACCGTCCCTGCAGGCCATCAACTGGACTGGAACACTCCAGACCAGGACGTGGGTGTACCAGACCAAGATTTGGACCCTGATTTCTACCAGTATTTGCACCAGAATGAACATAGAAGACAGACACGCCAGCTTCATGGAAGTTCTATATTGAATTCGGACGGAACCAGCGGTAAGTTCATTTTTTTTTGTGCCCGTTTCCTTCTCGTTTGTTTCAATTTTGTCTATTGGTTGTTAACGCTACTGCAGAACATGAGGTCTCGGGTTCAATTCCCGTGTTGAGCATAGTGTTATTGGGTTTTTCAAACATTTAAACTCACATGCACAAACAGCCAGACCAAGAACAACTACCTGTAGGCTGTAAAAATATATGTTTCGAGCGGTAATCGAACCTGCGACACAGCAAGCAATCTCTTAGCCACTGCGCCAACCGTGCCGTCATTATTATCTGTGGCTTACGTCAATGCTGTTGAAAGTCAATGTAGAAATACAATACGCTTTGAAGTCGATTGTCACTTGTCTATGCCTTCTACCGGCTACGAATTTAAATTTCGAATATTTCAAATATCGTCATTCATTTGTTTGTGTTCCAGGTTTTAATGCCAAGCTGCCATTTGCTGGTAACAACAGGAATGTTCTGAGTGCTATTGGAGGAGCTAACTTTGATGCGACGAGGCACCTGCAGTCTGCTACAGCTGGTGTGGCATTGGATAATGTGTAAGTGGTTTTTATTTTCATTATTTTCTCCTCTTCTATTGACAATCTCATTAACAGTTACATAAACTGGTCATGCCAGTGTTTAACCCTTCTTGAACAACAAAATCCACTCCTGTTGCAATCAAGTAAAGACGCTTTTGTGCGTTATTGACTGAACACCATCGGAACGTCTTATACAGACTACTTTTGGGGGTTACTATCAGTTGCTTTGGGAGATTTTTTCATACAGATCCAACGCATAAGGGTGCAAGGTCAAGGCTTTAAGGTTAAGCATCGCTTGCCGAGTTCGTTCTGTAAACGGGTGACCATCTATTATGAGTCTCGGTTGTAAGTTGTAAAAAAAATTGTAGGACTCACGGGAAGTCAGAAGACCTAAATGCCTCCATGTGAAATACTGAGTATTCAGTTAAACTGGACCCGGTTACTTGTGTTAAGAAGAAGCAATGTCACATTTATATCTTCTCTCATTCCAGCAACGGCCACGGGCTCTCCCTAACCGAGTCGCACATCCCCAACTTCGGTAACCGCATCACGGCTGCGGGACACGCCAACCTCTTCCACAACCCGAACCACGATGTCAACGCCAACGCCTTCCTTACCAGGAACATGCCCACCATCCCTCAGGTTCCCAACTTCAACACCGTTGGAGGTGGTCTTGATTATATGTACAAGTGAGTATTCAACTGAACTATTGAAAGTGTTCACATTAAATGACAGCCTGCATGAAATTCTGGGTTGGATTCCTGGGTCGGTCAAAGTGTTATTGGGTTTTCCCATTAGAAATTTCTCAGTAGCAACCACAGAGACTGGATTCGTTCCCGGTTAGTGGCTAAAGGCGCCGCCTTTAGTCACTAACCGGGAACAAATCCAGTCTATTACATGGAACTTAAACATAACTGGCGAAATGTGGGGTGTATTTGTTAGGTACACTTCTTCCTAAACCTTCTAGGATTACAACGCGTATGATGCCTCTGTTAGTGCAGATCATACCCTGATATTATCCCAATTTATTCGATGACGGCACAGATTTTCTTCTTCCTTTATAAAATAAAGGTTTCTAAAATTATTTTTCCTTTTTTGCAGAAACAGAGTCGGTGCCTCCCTGGGAGTAGCCCACACACCGCTCCTGCAGCGGACTGACTACTCTGCCAACGGTAACTTGAACCTGTTTAGAGGAAAGAGCAGTTCTCTAGACTTCAACGCTGGGTTGAGCAAGTCTGTGTCGCCCTTCATGAGGAGCTCGTCCTGGGAACCATCGACTGGTTTCACTTTTAGGAAATTCTTTTAATTTTCAAAAATGTCAAAGACATTCAAAAAAATCTATTTAATTGGTTGTTACGGTCGATTTTGTGTATTTTTCGATTAGTTATTTTTAATTTATTAGGAAAGTGATTTTTATTGTAAAAGTATTTATGAAATACATGCCATAATAATATCTGTTTAAGTTGAAAAATAAGTGTAAATATTTTCATAAACAATGACTAGTTCGTGTCATAATTTATAAGTATTAATTGCATTTTGTATTGTATTGCATTTATAAATTATTAAGTATCATACAATGATCTGTAAATAAAAATAAATACATATTTTAATTTTTTATTAGGTCTTTTTTTTATATTCTTCTATACATCTGCCGTCATTTCAATATTCTTCACTTATCAACCAAGGAGCCACTCCTTGGTTGAAAAAGTTGAGTAATTTTGAAATAAATTCCTGTCCCATTTACGAACTGCCATTTTTATTCAAAATATTGGCATAGACGGCTTAGGCGCAAAACGTCTCTTTAGCAAAATGTCTACTAGTACTGAAAAACAATAAGATGGTGAAGAAAAAATAACTTTATAGTGCCAAACATATTATTATATAAACTAAACTTATATTGTCACTTACGGAATATCTTCCGTGATTGTTAATTGTTTTGAGCTCCCGATATTTCGACGCGTTTTCGCTTCTGTACTCTTACAACGACTAAAGGTCTTCGCCCATTACACAGACTCGACACCAACTCCACTCCGATTCGGGTCACAGTAAAGCATTGGAATGTGAGCTTTAATGAGTCTGCCCACTACATTGTATCATTGGCACCGTACCGTATGCTAGGAACGTGTTAGGCAAAAAAATATTATAGGTACTATAAAGGGTGTACAACACCTCTAAACGAAGCCAAAAGTCACTTGTTCTCCCCATCATTGCGATCATTTTTTTGTTCTACACAATACCTGGGAACCTTCTAGTTACGGAGATATTGGGGGTCAAAGTTCCAACTTTTTGACAAGTTTTTTTTAATACAAGTTTTGAATGTAAAATTTTTACTTTAAACACCTTCACGACCCCCGTACTAGTCAATCCATCCATCAGCACAATGTTTTGAGTGTGTTACATTGAGTTCTACCACAAAACATAATTTTTCACCCCAAAAAAAAAAAGTCGTTTCCCAGCAATAATTTTTGCGTATATAACTTTTACGCAAAAATTATTGCTGGGAAACAACTTTTTTTTTCGACTTTTTAGTTTGATGTACAGAATGCTTGGTTGACGGCTTCGTGATGAGGTAGTTTACAACCTGTATATGAGATATCAACAATTGTCGGCGAGAATATTTTGCCGGTGCCGATATGCTTCGTGCTTGGCACGCGACGGTGTTGGTCGCTGACGAAACGGTCTAGTGGCCAATCATATTCTTAATTTTCAATACAAAAAATATAGAGTTTTATTTGCTTATAATGACTGTTTTAAACCCGTTATAAACAGGTATAAATGTATAATACGGTGTTAATACGTTTCTAGTGAGCATAAATAGTCCGTATCATGTTTCTTTCCGTGCCTGCTCCGTTCAAAGCACGGTCATGTTATAATTATCTAGTACGGTAAAGTGGGCAGACACTTTTGTATCGTTTTTCTTACGGTAGAACTTTCAACATTAGCAACAAGAATTTCACAATACACACATATGTGTATAAATTAAAATTGAGTCGAAAGTGAGTCGAGTCGGAACGTAATCGGCGTCAACTCAGTGAAATGTGCGAAGAGCTTTATCCCATTGTTACTTACAACAATATCACATAAGACTAAGTTTCGTGTAACCAAGTAGGCTGACTGAAGTACTCATTTATTAGCACCTTTTCAATTGTAGTCTTGACTTCAGACCACCCACAATCATACAACGTGAATATTGATTTGTGTATGTAGTTAATTTGCAACGTGGTTTCTGTAAATAATTTTAATATTAAGATACCAATTAGTGTTATTCGGAGACCAATTAGTCTATGTTCATGTAAGTAGTTTCCTTTTTTAGTGTGGTTAGTCCGTAACCTGGTGTCTGAGTTTTTATGTCACCCATGGGCCTTTGACTTGTACTTGGAACGTGAGATTCTCTCCCTCTCACGTTCCGTCACCTCCTTCGCTAGCATGACTGCTTCGCAGAAGGAGGTGACGGCTTCCCATTCCCTCTCGCTCCGGACCATGGATTGAACCAGAATTAGACGCGAGAGGTCGTCGCCGCCAATCGAGCCTATGACAAATCCATGTCTTCGTATGCCGACGAAGACATGGATTTGTGCCAATAGTGTGTTGATGTCAATAGGCTCGCTCCCCATTGCATGGGACTTAACACATAACTGTCCAAATGTGAGTATGCTATTATGTACACTTACATCTGAAGTCCAGCCGGTTTGACCTGCCCCTAAGATGCGCGTGAAACCACTGGCAACACCTAGTAGGTATTTTATTTAGAAAATAATATTATACATTTTCTTTGATGTGTCTCTCCCTAAATATCTCTCAAATAAACAATGTTTCTGCTCAATATTTGTTGAATAAATCCTTTGTTTCGAACCCATTGGGCCGCAACTTGCAATCATAACAGACTGGTGACAATTTACTTAGATGTAATGTGGCTAGATGTGGTTCGGAGACGATTTTATATCGTTATAGCACCACTTAAGCAGTTGCCATAACATCACGCCTGTAATTTCCAAAGGGATAGGCAGAGGTGTATCTAATAGTACACCCAAATTTCGTCAGTTATGTTTAAGCCCCATGTGTAGCCTTTTGCCATCAACCTCGCACAAATCCAGAAAAACCCAATAAAACTTTGGCCGACCTGGGAATCGAACCCAGTATCTCATGCTCAGCAGTCGTGCTTGCAACCACTGGGCCAACGAGGCAGTCCAGTTAAGCAGTTGACGGCGCGCGTATACAAGGTGTAACATTATAAACGCAAGACCTCTCGTGTGGTCGATCGCCCGCGAGGCGGCGTGCCTCCTTGCCGGATTGCCGCCATGGGATCTGGAGGCGATAGAACTCGCGCGCCTGCATGAATGGCGCGCGGAGGCGCTTCACCGGGGGGAAACTCCACTGCCGCGACAAATTGTCGCTCAGCGGACAGACTTCCGGCGGGATCTCATGGCGACATGGAGAGAGCGGCTGTCGCAACCCCGTGCAGGGCACGCCACGATAGTGGCGATAAGTCCCCTCTTTGAGGAGTGGCTGGAGAGACGCCACGGCGTCCTCACCTTCCGCCTGACGCAGGACCTCACCGGACACGGTGTTTTCGGGAGGTTCCTGCACCGAATCGGGCGGGAGGAAAAGCCCGGGTGTTTCCACTGCGAGGATCGACCGGAGGACACGGTGGAGCACACGGTGGAGGTGTGCGCTGCGTGGGCGGAGCACCGCCGTGTCCTCGAAGCGGCGATTGGCGGCGGCGACCTCTCGCGTCCGGCCCTGGTGCAAGCCATGGTCCTTCTGCAAAGCAGTAATGCTAGAGAAGGAGGTGGCGGAACGTGAGAGGGAGAGAACCTCACAGCGTCCCGGCCGCCACGGGAGACGCCCCGGGCGTCGGGGGCCACCACGTGGCCCCCGGCCACCATAGGCGCGGGCCTGTGGACGGTGGGCTATGGGCTAGCTTGCCGTCCGTCCGTCTCATGACGACAGGCCGTGTCGACGGCGCGTTCGTGTTCCACGCGCGCCTCAAAGAGAGTCAGCAAAAAGGAAGGGGTCCGCAAGGACCGATGCCTGCCGGGGTTGCGGGACTGTTCGAAAGAGATACCGTGGCCCCGGAACACAAAGGGCGATGAAGGAACATGGATGGGTTTTAGTCAGTAAAAGTCTGACACTCCCTCCTGCTCCGCCCAGAGCGGGAGAAGTCATTTGATGATTACCCATCCGAAAAAAAAAAAAAAGACCTCTCGTGGTCTCAGACCATGAAACTGAACAACTTTTGTTCTATGACTTTTGGGAATTCATAACTGTTTTGATCAGCTGTCAGTTCCTATATACGGTGTAAATAGACCATTAACGAAGCTGAAAGGCTCTTGTTTTCCCCGTCATTGCGATAATTTTTTTGCTTTGGACCGTACCTGGGAACCTTCTAGTTACGGAGACATTGGAGGTTCCAAAGTTCCAACTTTTTCGCCAGTTTTATTATGATAACTTTACTTTAAATACCTCCATAACCCGTTTACTATTAAATGCGCCCATAAACACAATGTTTTGAGTGCGTTACATTGAGTTTTCCCGTAAAACGTGATTTTTCACCCCAAAAAAAAGTCGTTTCCCAGCAATAATTTTTTCGTAGAGTTACTTAGTTTGATGTACAGAAAGCCTGGTTGACGGCATAGTGTAGGGTCTGTTTTCACACTGTAGAAAGTACAATATTTTTTATGCGAATTTTATGAACTTGTGGAATAAAAGTTGTTCAGTTTCATGGTCCGAGAGACCACACGGGAGGTCTTATGATTATTACGTTACCCCTTATAGGGACGCTCAAACAAACAGCTAATAGTTGCTATCGGAAGAAAGAGAATTCGCCAAGTCGGCGCTTTTAAATATGGAACGTGTGTAGAAAACCCTTGAGCTTAGGCCGTTAGACATTACCGTACATTGACCCTTCTAGTTATATTAAGCATCTTTGGCAAAGGAAACGAGCGAAGTTTTCGAGACATTATCAAGAGCTTTCAACGTCGGAAAATTGTCGTGAAAATTCCTACAGTTTGGAGCAATTCTGATGCAAAAAGTTGATAACTCTTGAAATAGTAGTTTAGATTTATTTGACGGCAATATTGTTTCTGTAAACAAAGAAAATTTGGTGTGTTGTCTCCTACAGTAAACCAGTATTTAGAAAGTGACTTATTCTATTGAAATTCCGTCTTCAAGTACGGAACGTCTTATCTGATGTGAGGTCCGTTGTACTTTAAGGCCTGGACAAAGTGACATTTTACCAGTGGCGTGCCTAGGCCTAGAGTTCAATAATACGTCAAGCTGATAAGGCCAACAGATTGTTCAGAAACCCCTAACATCATGAGGAGAGGAAGGTTATAAGGGGGAAAAAAGCTTTAAGACTTGTTACATGAAAGAACGGTGACTAATTCGATCAGCGATAACCGATAACTATGATGGAAAAGTCAAAATAAATTATCTTGACATCTTATTAATATAATTATTAATATAGTAACCTTATTGGTAACTATATTTTCGAGCCGCTTGGGGTTGAAACTCTAGGACCGTGGGGTCCAAGCGCTCACAGCCTTTTCAAGGAAATTTCAAAACGCTTAGTTGACACTTCCCGTGACCCTAGGGCTGGCTTTTACCTTGGCCAAAGGCTTAGTGCTCATTTCTGGAGACGCGGCGCGTCGGGAGGCGGGTTACGCGGCGCGTCGCGCGACGCTTTGTGCGTTTTTTCATGACAGGCCCAGCTGAAACCTTAATAAACTTTTCGGTAGCTTATGTCAATCTAATTCATTTTTAGGTTTCCGTACCCAAAGGGTAAAAACGGGACCCTATTCCTACTAAGAACCCATTGTCTGTCTGTCTGTCACCAGGCTGTATCTCATGAACCGTGATAGCTAGACAGTTGAAATTTACACAGAATGTGTATTTCTGTTGCCGCTATAAGAACAAATAAAAAAATATATACGATAGTACCGAACCCTTTATGCGCGAGTATGACTCGCACTTGGCCGTTTTTTTTGTCAATCTTGTTGTAGGATACGAAACGCTTTGAAAACGCTATGTTGAAACAGTTGTGAATCGTGATCTTTTGTTTTTTGATGACGAGTAGGAACAGTGACGAGTCGAACTCTTGTCTACATCCTTTAAACCAGAAAATAAAAAAACTGTTCTTCATTTTGTTTTCAGTATCAAGGCCATGTGAAGAAACAGTGATACTTCGCTCATATAAACTGTTCACTAGCCGCCATCAAGAATACAGGAAGCTAGGAGCCATTACATTAGGACCCGATATGTTCGCTTTAACGTTCCTGGTCATTCAGGTGGTATACTCATATCAGGTGTTTGAGGAAGCAACCTTACCAGATTTTGACGAAGTTTTCGATGCTGAGGACAAGCCTGACATTGCTAAAGACTATGAATTGAAAAATCTGCTTAGAAAACCGAGACAAGCAGGTGATATTTTGAGAGCCTAGTACACACGGCGACCAAATCTCTCATTGTACGGGCAGCTTATACAAAGTGAGGTTAGGTTATACTGGAGCTCCATGTGTCGCCCAACCGCACGGAGTAAACATAACTAATGCGTGTAAAAAGGCCCTTTTCGAAGTTGTTAGGTATTTGTTTTCCCTGTCAATGTGATCAGTTTTTTGTTCGGAACTATACCTGGGAACCTTCTAGTTACGGAGAGGGTCAAAGTTCCTACTTTTTCACAAGTTCTTTCAATAATAAGTACCTACATAAATGTTTTCAATGTAAGATTTTTAAACACCTCCACGACCCCCGTACTATTCAATCCATGCATTAGCACAACGTTACATTGAGTTTTACCGTAAAACGTAATTTTTCACCCCAAAAACAAAGTCGTTTCCCAGCAATATTTTTTGCGTAAAGTTACTTGTACAGAATGCTCGGTTGACTAAAGTAACTTCTTAGCTTCGTGAAGGGTCCATTTACACCCTGTTTAATACTTATACCGATGCTAGCCTATTAACAGATAGGTACATCATGAATGTTGAAAATACTAAAAATGAAAAATAGTGTCCTGTGACTAAACAGATGGATATATTCGATTGATTTTTTGTATGCAAACTCGGAACGTTATTAGGCACTTATACGAAGGTTAACTAAAAAAAAAAAGAAAAAAAAAATTATTACCTTCAATAATTGTACAATTTATTGTAGTATTGTCGTCTCCACTCTGTATGTAAAACATTTTTGAAATCTTAACAGGTACATAAGAAATGTTTTTGTAAAGATTGTTTCCAACATTTGTTTTTGTGGGAAACATGTTGACGAACTGTTGCTCAACTTTTTTTACATGTATCATAAATAAATAAGAGGCTTTATTTCTAACTCTGAAGGTGGTAAAGGCACTGATACTGAGGTGCTGATAGTTGAAAATGAAAGAAGCGTCCCGAATGAAGCTGATTTTAATGACTTTGAGACTAAAAATCAGAAAGATTCGAGGGAATTGGTGTTACAAAATCTGTGAGTATACCCAACTGCGTTAGAAAGAGAGTAATATTTTTCGGGTGTTTTCTAGTTACAACAACAGCAAATAATTATAACAGCCGCTCGGGTCGATCTTCAAGTTAAGCCACGCTTGTCTGGGTTGATCTGAAAATGGGTGACCATCCATACCGAGTTTCTAAAAAGTACGTTAAGCCGTTGGTCCCGGCTGTCATTTGTAGAACTTTGACAATTGTCACAGGTGGCCCAAAAGTCTGCCAACTAGTCTTATCAAGGGGTATCATATTAACTTATAGGTTCTGGTGGTCACTCCATGTAAAATATTGATATTCAGCTGCATCCAGTTAGACTAGCCGTGTGGTATCCGACAGAGTAGAATAGAACCAACCCATTACACTCACGGGTGTCGTATAATGCGACTAATGTCTGAGGCAGAACACCTTGCGCCTCCGTAGACCAGAGAATGGGCAGCAGCGTTTTCTGTTAGTCTGTCATCACTGCGATCTCCAATCCGCCTGCCAAGCGTGGAGATTACGGCAAATTCCTCCCATCATGGGAGAGGCTTATGTCCAGCAGCAGCAGCAGTTATGGGAGTGTTGTAGTAGTGTAGTAGTTAGTCTGGAAGCCGATCCCAACAAAGTTCGGGAAAAGGCTAGCCAGATGATGATGTATCTTTATTTCTTGACCACGTTTTCTGCTTAAACGGCATACAATGATACATAAAGGGTGTAAAACACCTCTTAACGAAGCCGAAAGGCACTTGTTCTCCCCGTCATTGCGATCATTTTTTTGTTCTACACCATACCTGGGAACCTTCTAGTTACGGAGATATTGGGGGTCAAAGTTCCAACTTTTTGACAAGTTTATAATGTAAGATTTTTACTTTAAACATCCCCACGACCCCCGTAATATTCAGTGAGTGTAGTCCCGTAATTTGAGTGCGTTACATTGAGTTCTACCACAAAACATGATTTTTCACCCCAAAAAAAAAGTCGTTTCCCAGTAATAATTGCATAAAGCTTCTTAGTTTGATATTTAGAATGCTTGGTTGACGGCTTCACGATGAGGTTGTTTACAGCCTGTATTAAACATACTATAATAATATTGATTACAAACATAATCTTCTTTATTTCAGCAAAAAAGTTGACGCTGCCCTGAGCACCAGAAATCCGTTCTTTGTTTCCAACAACAACATGAGAGACAGGAACCTCTTTCATAGTCCAACCTCTTTAGTAGGCGTAAACGGTAACTTCAAGATTGTTACTCTCTTGGTAACTCCTTATACGAGAAGTAATTAGGAGCCGAACTTTTTACGCAACTTTAAAGAGCATGAATGAACCATGATGTGCCATCATAGTGGCTTGATTCGAATCAGTATAGGTTGTCCTAAAAGTGGGACCACTCAAGTGAACCTATTCGCTTTCTATTAAATAATTTTTTGGTTGTTTTATTTTGTAAAATCTTTTTTAATAAAGGTGTACCACGTACGGGAGCGGCATCCTAAGAGCCTTGTCACACTAGCGGATTGGCCAATTCGCTGCGCGGCCCGCTCCGCTTTGAATCCGCTCGCAATCCGCTAGTGTGATAAGGCTCTAAAAATGTATCCCATTGACAGCTTAGGAACGAGCAACTCTCTCAACAGATTCGCGTACAGAATTACCACTTTTTCACGCTTTAAAATGTTTATTTAGCTTTAAAAAATAATTAATGAACTAAAAAATAATGGTTTCCATTATAAATAATTATGCTTGGCTTTAAAAATAATTTAATGAACCACAAAAATATTGGTTTGCACTATAACCATCGAAAACCAACTCCGAAACCAGTTAGTTAGTAAAAAATGAACTTCAAAACACTTTATAGTCGCCTAAAAACGTATTCGAAGGCGTAGTAGACGTCGAGATGCCCCAAGTCCAAAACTCGCTTCGCTCGCTTTTGCATCCTAAGTTCTCCTGGTAATATTGCCATCTATTATTTTTGTAGTTCATTAATTAATTTTTAAGGCCAAACATTTTAAAGTGTGAAACATTATTTTTAAAGTGCGTTTATATATTCCCCCTTTTATTTTTTATTTTATTGACTGCACAGATAAGTTGGTTGAAGCGTATTGCGCGGTGACTGCGGAGAAAACAAATGAAAGAAGCATGACAGAAGTTGTCGACTTTAGAGCATGCCACGAGTAACCGCGATGTGACTTGTAAAGCGATGGTAGTCATGCGAAGGAAACAAGTCGCAAGTCGCAACGCCCGAGGTCACTGACTAGGCATTACCACGTGGATGGGAAGCCTTAAGGAGGAAGCACCACAATAGCCCGTGAAATTCCTCTCATTGAATGACTTTAAATGGTCATAACTACAATGGAATTAGGAATTAAATGAACTTTGATGATTTCAATGATTATAATTCTGTAAATACATACGTCTTACGTTCGCTAATCATATTTTGTTCAACATACAGCCCGAAACTGACCTGCAAATTTGAAAAAACGTAAGAAAATTTGATTTAACGGTCTACAGTGGCGTTTCCCCCTTAATTGTGTCGTCAACTGATCTTGACATAAGTCAAATTTATATACCACTAAGATGTAACATAACCAAAATCACAAATTAACCAAAAACCCAAACAGTTTTACCAAAAAACTTCGTCCGAATTAAAACGGGATTCATCGAAACGAAACAACATATACCGTGGACGAGAAAACTCGTATTTTTTAAAGCCATATTTTCTGCGGGTAGTTTGAAAATATGACTGTTTCGAAAACATTATTACTGTCGATACTGCATTAAAGTAAGCACGCCCTGATTTAGCGCTGCGAGATGAAAAAGTTTGGGGACTATTCTCGTGAACCTACGATATTGTAGTTCGTAGAGAGATTTAATTTGCTTGTTTTGTTTTTTCCTTCGAAATTTTTCACACATTTCCAGAATAGATCAGGACAGAATCGTCGAATTGGAGAGAATCGTCAGACAGTGGGTGCCTGAAGACGATCGTCGTCACCGACGCAGGCCCAGAAACGCTGGCGAGACGATTTAGACTCGTTTCTGACTGATTGGCCAGAAAAGGCAATACAGCGGGAGAGATGGAAAGGAATGGGGTAGGCCTTTGCCCAGCAGTGGGACAGAAAATGATTTAAAAAAAAAAATGGGCCAAGGCTTTGGACAAGAGACAATTTCTTTCTAAGCGTTTCGTTTTAATACGACTTCGAACCGGATTGACACAAGTTTTTCGTTGGCTTATGTCAGTCCCATATTTTTACTTTTTAACGTGTATTAGAATGCTTTGTTTTTGAGTAAATAAACTTATTCTAATTTTCCATGAGCATTATCTCTGATTAAGAATATCTATGTTTATCTAGGTCGTTTGATTTTGAGTCGGGGAATTTTCTATTCTTCTTATTCTTTTCACACATGACTAAAGTTCTAACTTTTTTTTTCGTAGAGTTATTTATTGTAATGTACAGAATACTTGGTTAAGGACTTTCCGAAGGCTCCGTTTACACTCTGTGGGTGACTGGATGTATAATTACCGTACTATATACTCCTGTTCTGCCTACCCATTCCGAATATACAGGTACGATGTTATCCACCATTTAACTTAGATGATTAAAAAACGAAACCTAAATAAGTAAATAGTTTAATTTTATAAAAACGTAATCACGTTAATGTTCCCTTGTGGGTTACAAAGCCGGGCTGTCAAGTTGGAGATGAGAAAGGACAAATACGTTCACAAAAAATACGACGCTATACACTGAGGGACTGTAGGGTAAACTGGTGTCAGTTTTGTTGAAAAAACAGTAAACGATATTAAATAAAGTAAAAACTTTAAATAATTACAATATTTTATCAAATGCGAGAGTTTGTGAGGATGGATGAATTTTGTTTGGGCATATTCAAGTCAACGAAAGATAACAGAATGCAAATGCTTTACAGTACATGGTACTCACACATGTGCTATGCAATTATACAATACTAAGTGATGGAGTCTATACAAAGCAAGCTGCCACAATAATTTTCTCAATTCGTTTTCCCCTATGGTTGTGGAGCAGGACCAGCAATGAGCCAAGTATTTTTATCATCAATGTAATTCCCCAACTTATAATATGCTTGCCTACATAGTGTGCGTTTTATACAAGATTTAAATTTAGTCTCGTTTAGTTGTAGAATGTGGGGAGGTATTTTATTGTAATATTTTAAACAGTACCCCATGAAAGATGAATCTACTTTAGCAAGCCTGAAACCTAGCTGAACTAGCTGTTCCCTATTTCTAGTACTATAGTGGTGTCTGTCACCTCTTTTACTGAAAAAATGCAGATTTTTCCTAACGTACATGATATTTTCATAGATGTGTGACAAGGTACTGTCATGATATTAATTTCCTTAAACAGTTCTCTTAGAGAATCGCGTCTACGTAATTCATAAATGGCTCTGATGGCTCTTTTCTGCAGAAAAAATATAGACCCGATGTCTGCAGCTCGTCCCCATAGTAAAATACCGTATGAAATAATACTATGGAAATAACTAAAATAGACTAGCCTTGCCGTATCAACATCAGTAAATTGACGGATTTTTCTAACAGCATATGCTGCTGAGCTCAGCCGTCCTGCAAGGGATGTTAAATGAGGACCCCATGATTGTAGCCTTGAGTCGAGCGTGATTCCCATGAAAACCGTTTTATCGACAAATTCTAGTTTCTCTTGATTCAATACTACGTCACAATCCCTACTTTTGACATTTGGTAAAGCAAATCTTATGGACTTTGTTTTATTCCCATTTAGTACTAAATTATTAGCGGTAAACCAATCATGAACCTGCAGTAGGGCTTAATTTACGTCGTCAAAATTTGAGGCACGTCTATTAATCCTAAATATTAAAGAAGTGTCGTCAGCAAAAAACACCAATACTCAATTCTCAATACGTTTATTGCATTCCACAATGTGAACTTAGGTGGTAGGTACATAAAGACATACATTAGTTTTGGAGCATTGTGGGCCCTGTCGGGCATAACAACATAAAAATTAGGAGGAGGGCTATTATAGATATTTGTTAACAATTTTAATATTAATCTACTCTTTCGTTTTGTGTAGGTAGGTAGTCTGATAACTAATTGTGTACATATTTTTACTACTCATATATTGGATTTATACATTATATATTTATTTAAATTATACATACAAATATTATTATTATCATTGGTAATTAGAAATAAATTATTATTGCGTTTTTTTTGTATTATTGTTTATTTATTAAATTTATCATTTAAATATTCATGTACATTATAATAACATTTACAGATTACAAATTGATTTAATTTATTTATAAAGATATTAAATTTTTGTTCATTTTTAATTTCATCAGGTAGTTTATTATATATTTTAACTGACATTACTAAAGTGCTTGTGGAGTGTATTTTTAGCTCAATTGCGGGTGGTTGTTAAATAAATGGGGTAGGTCATTTATGTACACTAAAAAGAGGAAGGGACCCAATATCGAACCTTGTGGTACACCCATTTTTACTTTTATACCCATTGAGTTTACACTATTTACTTGTACATGCTGCTGTCTATCATTCAAATACGATTTTGCCAAACTGGGCGCAAGTTTACCTAAACCGTAATGCTCAAGTTTCAAGATCAGGGTTTCATGATTTACACAATCAAATGCCTTCGAAAGGTCACAAAAGATTCCTATGGCATTTTGAGCCTCTTCCCACGCAGTAAATGTGTTTTAATAAAATGACACCGGCGTCAGTCGTAGAACGTGGAAGATTTTATTGGTGTTAAAATGGTTAACCATTTGACTGAGCATTATCTTTTCAAACACCTTGCTGAAAACCGCCAACACGGATACGGGCCTATAGTTATTGGTATCTTTACTGTCCCCGGATTTAAAAAGAGGTATTACCTTACTGAACTTCATTAGATCCGGGAAGACCCCTTGATCTACACACAAATTAAATATCGAGGCTAAATATGGTGCTACAGTCTCAATTATTGAGGTACAAGCTTTGATAGACATACCCCATAGGTATGTCTATCAATGCTAGAGATACAGGTAAAGTAATTTACAAAGTCTTGAGCACCTTCATTATAAGAGCTCACGAGGCCACGTGAGGTCTCTAGTGTACATTACTTTGTTTTTTATTTCTATTTGTTTCACTGTTGATAATTATCCAAACTGTCTTAATTTTGTTATCGGCTGATTTAATCTTGTTGCTAATAAAGAGGGATTTGGCTGCCTTGCAAGAGTTTTTAAAAAAAATCGAGTAAGTAGCAACGTATAGGCTTAAGGCCGTACAGCTCAAACAATCGTTCCCTACTTTTCCTAATACCCTGAGTTGCCCAGTCACTGTAAATAAATTTTGGGCCAATAGTTTTAGTTTTCTTTTTTAAAGTATTATTGAATTCAGCGTGCACTACCGAAAATAATTCTTCATACAATTCATTTACATTGTTTCTAATATGGTCTGGTTTATTTAACTTGCTAATTAATATTTTTTTTTTTTTTCTAAATTGCTGGGTGTTATTTGTCTAGTTTGGATCTGAGTTCTTTGTAATTGTATCTTGGACGCGAAAGCAACAGTCTGTCCGCTGTGATCTGAAGGAAGGTAATTTACGATGGATTTACAGTCGCAGCAACAAAAAACATTATCAATACATGTAGCAGTATTTATAGTAATTCGGGTTGGTTCTGAAAAAACATTTGACATTTAAAAATCTATTGCTGCTTACATTCAGTACTCGTTTTGGCCTCCTGACTTGTACACGCTACATCTTGCAACCAAATCTAGACTTGTTTCGTAGACCTAGATCTCGCTAATCCACTCGATATCCTCTCCGCAGCCTAGTGTCTGTATTAAGTAAATTGTCCTCTGTCGTCTTAGATTATTTGTGGCATTAAACCTAATGGAAGTGTCGAGAGATTTACAATATAGAGATTATATTCCGGACCGCCGTTTCATCCATACACTTCAAGGCTATTGCTGCTTTATTGTGTCGTGGTAGGATACGAGTGGCAAGTCTTCCTCTTTTTTCGTATCCATGGTACGACTTTGTCAAATAACTTGGCCCCTGTAGGTGGCCATGTCAATCACGCGGCGTCAGTGGTGATTTTTTATGTTCACAAGCTAAGTAATAACAGTCGCTCGGATCGATCTTCAGGTTAAGCGGCGCTTAGCTATGCTGGTCTGTGGATGGGTGACCACCAATTACTTATCGAGTTTCCTCTATGCCTCAGAAAGCACGTTAAGCCATTTGGTCCCGGCTGTCAATTGTAGAACTTTGACAGTCGTTACAGGTAGTCAGTGGCCCGAAAGTCTGAGAACCAGTCTTGATTGGCTCTGATTCTCCTTAATCAGCCTTTGTTACTAAAAATGTTCACCATCTAAATGCCCTTGTAAAAAAGTATTTGTAACCTATACATTTAGGTATGTTCTTTGAAGTCTTACATACAATGAATTTTATTTTACTTACACAAACAATTTTAGGTATTGTTTGGCCTGAGGTATTTTCCTAATCATTGTTGTTTTGTTCCTTTATGGTTTCTTATGTTAGTATTTTTCCTTATTTACACACACCTAACATATTATAATATCATGCCTATAATCTCCAAAGGGTTTGGTTGAGGTGTACCTAACGGTACAGCCACATTTCGCCAGTTATGTTTTAAGTCCTATGTAATAGGGGGTGAGCCTACTGCCATCAACCAGGCACAAATCCAGACTCCGTGGCTGTCTACTGAGAAATTCCTGTTTTTTTTATATTAATGTGGGCCTGTTCTTGACCTCGATCACGCCTGATGGAAAGCGATGGATGAGATCTATGAACGGAACGAGCGTGCCCAGAAGATGCCTGTTCACTCTTGCTTTGAAGGCAGGCGGGTTAAATGTGGGTCGGAACACATGGAACTGATGGAAAAACCTAATAACACTTTGCTCGACCCGGGAATCGAACCCAGGACCTCATGCTCAGCAGTCGCGTTTGTGACCAGTAGACCAACGAGTCAATCTTACACCTACTTATTGCTTCAATGTCTGCTCCATTGGTCCAGTGGTCGCGAGAGAGACTTCTGTGCATGTGGTACTGAGTATGAAATATCCTTGATCACTTAGACTGGCCAGGGATCAACCCTGGCCAGTTTAAGTGATAAAGGATATTTCCCTTAGGATTTTGTCCCTTATTATATAGAACTTAACTGGAAAGCAAAATGTGATATTGCACATGGAAGCAGAGGTGTGGTACAGGTTAGGATGGTAGCAAAGACCCCGCCATCCCCTTCGTGTTAGGTTATTGCGTAGCCCACATAATGAAAATATAGGTGAAGTAAGGATAATATGTTGTACCTATCTTCGTAATTACGAAATAAGGTGAATCTGGAATTAATTGTTTTCATTGGGAACACAGGATACTCTGCGTCTTAACGCAGATTTACTAAAAAATAACAAAGTTGATGAAAGTAATACCACTCGCAATGAAAATGCTCGAACCTTCCAGAATAGTGGCCTGCGCCCGCATTTCACTCCCGCTGCCATTAAACAGATTGAGGCAGAAAAACAAGGATCTAGAAACTTGTGTCCCCATGCTAAATATACGGCTGTGGATGTGACATGGATGAATAGTAAATGGAGTATACAACAACAAAAATTACAAGTATTTTCTGAAGGATTACACTGATGTGTAACATAATATAGTACACAGTACAAGATTTTACGAGACCCATGAATTTTGCCAGACCCATGAATTTTGCCACCGACCTACTGTTGAGAAATCTCATAAAAAACCCAATCCAGTTTGTACAGCCTCTTTTTGGGGATTAGTGTTTTCTGAATTGGTCCCATAGTAGGACTGGTTCATTTTAATAAATGATTTTAAAATCACTGTTCTTTCTATTTTTCAGTATGTTGTATGTTAAGTGTAGTAGTGTAAGTATTCTCCTGTGTCGTGCGTGCGTTTACAAACATTTAAACTCACATTCACAAACAGTCTGACACGGAACGACTACCCGTGGACTATACAAATATTTGTTCCGTGTGGGAATTGACTCTGCGACACACAGCGAAGCAGCCAATCGCTCAGCCATTACGCCAACCGTGTCGTCTGTTAAAAATATTTTACAAATAACTAAGCTTTGAAGTTGCCATAACGCTCTTCATTGGATGATCACCAACATCGTATCATATCCCAATCGTATCATATATTCTGATTGGTTAGCTCGCACTGGCTGCAGCAAATGGCAGCCTTTACCCTAATTCTCCAGTTACTCAATCCTCCGTGATTTTAATGCAGCAAAATAAAAATTCAGTATAATTTAAAATTTTAATTAAAGCATTTACTTAGTGGTTGACTGCAGTCGGAGTAGCCTGTTTCTGTGGCTGAAGAGGTCTTGTTCCTTTTGGGATTTAGAGGAAACCTTTTTAGGATTATGGGGATCTGGGTGTTTTTGTAACCTATAGACAGCATGTTCAATGGGCTAGTTTCCACCATTAATAAATTGCAAATCTACTTAGTCCGTCAGTTAGAGTGTTGGAAAATGATGGACATTTTTTGTTTTTGTAAACCAATGAATATTTAGGGGCTCGTGACGTCACAACGCACTAAAAATTATAGCACGGTGTGACGTATTGAGAATTTTAAAAGCGTCGTATTTTCGTCAATTTTGGTTTGCCTAACGAAAGAAAAATATGTGTCAAATATTTTTTGATAATCTAACGGACGGACTTATTATATTTTTTCAGGGCACAAGCCTAATGTTTTAATTCCGCGAAAAAGACCCAGGTTATGGAAAAATAACGCCTGGTTCTATAACTTAGCATATTGAATGTATAAATTGGTCAATACCAACATTATGCATGTCTTGCAAATCTGTCTCAATTTGTATTTTAATTTCAGTCATCAAATAAAATGATTAATTTTGACAGTCATTGGAAGACCAAAATATTGACACTTATTTTCTAGCAATTCAGACACGGAACACAGAATGTAGATATGTACATTTCCTTTTTAAAATGATGCAGCTTAACAAGAGCTTAATTTTTTTTTTAATTTGAAACGGAAAAAGATTTACTCACACTATGTCATCTACGAGAGTCCCACTTAAAAAAAAAAACATATTAATATCGTTATTAAAACCGCAATAAAACTTTTCCTATTTCTTTATGCTTATCTCTTCTCGTTATGAAAAAAACCGGATAAGTGCGAGTCGGACTCGCATATAGAAGGTTCCGTACCATAGCACAGTAAAATATTAACCACAACATTTTTTTTTAATAATAAAAACACGTTTCTTCCATGAAGACCCCTATAATTTTTAACTGTATTTATTGTTTGTTATGCGGCCATAATAATACATACTGACAATTTCAAGTGTCTGCCTATTAAGGTCCACAAGATACAGCTCTGTGTCAGACCGACAGACAGACACGATTTAGTAAAAGGGTTCCGTTGGCACCCTTCTTGTTCTTTTCGTGTGGATAGTCACTTGGTGTTAGAGTTTTTATGCCGCCCATGGGCCTCTTAACTTGGCTTTACACGCTTTCGAGAAATATCTCTCAGACATGGTTTCCTTATGATGTTTTCCTTCACCGAAGCATGTGATAATTATACAATACGAACATGAATCCGAAAAATCAGAGTTGCGTGTCATGGGTTAGAACTCGAGACCTATGACATGGCAGTCCGACGGTCACGGTACGTACGGAACCCTAAAAAGGATTAATAAAATAAAGAGTAAAAAAGCTGCAAAAAGTTGCGCTCTATAAGCAACAGTGAAGTACACTCGGTAACGCAAGTCTCAACTTTAAGCGCGGGTACAATGGTGCACAGCAGTGGAAACTTAATTGAAGCGCCGACTCCTGCAAATTCTGCGAGAATTTTTTTTCGAGTGCTTCCCTCCTGTTTGTAACCCAAAATTATGGGTTTTCTTGGACTGCTTTTTTTATTATTGTTTTCTTCGTTCCTGTTCATTAGTCATCATAAATAGAGCTCGTCGCTAATTAATAACAGCCGCTCGGTTCGATCTTGAGGTTAAGCCACGCTTGCCCGGGTTGGTCGGCTGTCATTTGTACTTTGACATTCGTTCAGCCTTGGACTCATTCACGAAGTCAGCGGCGGCGGCGCTGTAGTCTTCACGAAGTCAGCGGGCAGATCGCGCGGCGCTAGAGCAGCGTACTGTTGTGTTACGAGAAATTAATATCTTTATTCGTGAACGAAATGTCTAAACAGCGACGACAACATCTTTTTGATACTAATTCCTTCCTGAAGTTGGATTTATTGTGGGCAAAAGAACATATAAATTCCTACAACCAAGCAAAAAGGCGAGTTTCATCGGAATTATGAACAACAGAGACAAAACCCCGATAAATTCTTTGACTTTATCAGAATGAGTACAGAAACATTTGATTATTTTCTTGAAGCTGTAGAGTGCAATTTAGAATCTGTCATTACAATTTTTTTACAAATTCAAAATTATACATATTAATTGGTCCAAGTGCTCTAATACGTCGTCGGCGGGCATTTTGGTCGATAATTTATTCTGCACAACACTCGTTTGCCGCTCGCCGCTCGTACGCTGTTCGACGCCCGCTCCCCGCGCCGTCATCGCAACCGCGCCGCTGACTTCGTGAACAGTTCCATTTAAATGTACGCATTGGAACGCCCCGCTCCCGCCCCGAGCCCGCGGTGCTGTCGCCGCCGCGCCGCCGCCGCGCCTCCGCCGCCGCTGACTTCGTGAATAAGGCCTAACGACTGTCAGTTACGTCAGAGCGGGAGTGCTATAGCACGCGGCAGCATCGACAATGCGCTCGGCTGCACGCTCTGTTTCTCGCTCTAGCAAATGACGGTTCTGAGCGAGAGAAAAGGATAGAAGCATAAAAAAATGCGATTTCTTGCTTAAGGATCGTAGCAGATGGCTTTCTGTAGTTTCTGCCTAATCCCTTTGCGAAAAAGGCTTGAGCATACATAAAGTATGTATGTATCTAGAAGCAAAAGATAACAGTACTAAAAGTTTATTTGGTGCGTAACGGAATCTGGGCCGAAGCTATTTTTAACTTGATAGAGGGTAGTTCGAGGCCCTGCCCTCATTTTATAGCTGGTAAGTAATGAGCCCCTACAGTAACCTATTTAGTTGAGTCCCCCCCATTTGATGTGTACCTACGCACGCTTGGTGTTCGAGAAATGTGGGATGTGTTTATTTACTTGGTTGCTGGTTATAAGAGATGATTATAAAAGAAGCAAGAAATAATTAATTAGAAGCAGGAAGATACTTAAATAAACTACAGAATAAGACCAATAAAGAACACACACACATACACCGGAATTTGGTAATGTTACTGGCTAAACCCGACCAAAGCTACGCAAGCCGAGCGAGCGAAGCGAGCGGTCCCCCGGCAGCGGCCCGTGAGCGCTACATTGAAGTTGGCCGCAGTATAATTGCTTTCTTTGAGTTAGTACATCCTGATGCAATAAACTAGGAAAAAAATTATGCCTAGAAACGGGTTTGGCCGGTAAATATATAAAGGTAATAAATGCATAACAGTAATAGTGACTGTACAATCGCGCCGAGGCACTCCAAGACAGGGCGAATCTGTACAGCTACGCGAGAAACACCGGCAAGATTGTAAAACCACCTTTAAATACACGGCGCACTTAATGCTAAAAGGCTTTTTATGACAAAAACTTCTACAATTTTGAACAATATTTTCTCCCAGCGTACACAGTTTGTCAGGAAAATCTCCACTTCCCTATTAACTTGGTGACCCCTCCCCAAGACAGCGCCACTAAGTTTTTAACTTAACGAAGGAAAACTATAGAACAGGTGCTCTTCATTTGTTTTAGTTCGTTTTCGCGAACTCTGCAGCTGAGAGATCGAATTAGAATTGATTGCTTTTTGCTTGGCTAATGAAGGTAGAGGGAAACATAGATAGACAAAGTTGTAGGAAAATGGCGATTGTTGTTTTACTATAATGAACATAACATTGATATCTAATCTAATCCAGTATAAGCAAACGCACGTGCATAAATAAAAATAGCTCAGCTGATGTATGCTGGGGTCGGCTTCCAATCCAAACAAATCCAAACGATGCATCAGAATACCAGCATTTTACTAAAACTGGTTGAACCGTGACAACTGTCCATGATCTACAATTAAAGGATGGTTTTCCATCATGATGGTTTTTTTGGTTTTTACAGACCAACCTCGGCAAGCGTCACTTAACCTCCCAACCCAGCCTCCATTAATGACGAGTATATATTAAATAGTAATGATAAAAACAACAATAAACTAATAAAGCAGTCCAAGAAAACCGACATGCGTTTGCCTCACCACATTTTAACGATTTTTGGAGTTGTTGGTGGTGAAACTAAACTATCGAGAGAACAATGCAGGTCTTCCTGGATTTGACTGTCCTAAACCACGGTGCTGGGACATGGTCACTCACCGAGTCTCAGAAGTTCCGCCTTGGAGTAGGTCAAAGGGCAATGGAACGCAGCATTCTGGGTGTCAAAAGACAATCGAAACGGGCATAGAGGACGTTGGCAAGAAGGCTGTGTGTAGGCTAAAATGGGATTGGGTGGGTCACGTCAGTCGCATGCACGATGACCGCTGGGCAAAAGTCTCCACGCTATGGTTGCCGGAAGACGGACGGCGCCACCGAGGCCGGCCCAGAAAGAGGTGGCGAGACGAGCTGGATGCGTACTACGAGGGCTGGTCCGAAGAAGCACGGGAAAAGTACATATGGAAGGGATTGGGGAAGGCGTTTGCCCAGCAGTGATACAGTACAGGAAAAAAGTAGCCAGAACTATTTCTGACGTTTTACTATAAACGCAAAATCTTCTAGCATCCTATCATGTCATATGCAAATCCGACTTCCAGTCCCCGCAGTATACGCCTCTAAAGTATCAACCCCTGACGGCAGTACCGGGGATCTCAATTTAAAAGCCGTATAACTCCATCTTTATAGCTAGCCAATATAACTTGAGACATTTCAGGCAGTAAAATTTTAATGCCGTGAGGGTCTCTCGAAGATTATTACTGGCTCTTAAGATGTTTTGTGGTGGAGCGGCCGTTTCTTTTGTGCATTTGTTCTTTTTTATTATGAACGATAAAATAAGTGACAGTAGATATCGAGTTTAAAAAAAGAATCTGCTATTTAGTGCATTGTTTCTGGCATTGACAACACCAATAGATTTTGAAAACTCAACAGCATTTATTGAGTTTGTTACGTTGTTGAGTAGATGAATTTTTCAAACGTAAAGAGTATTACGTTTTTATTCAAAATCTTCGGAATGCGGGCATAAGCAGTACCTACATAGGCATTAAGCCGTTGGTCTCGACTGTCATCTTTGAAAGTCGTTACTGGTAGTCAGTGGCCCGAAAGTCTGACAACCAGTCTTACCAAGGGATATCGTATTACCCTTTACTAATCTGGTTGTGCATGTCAGATACTATACAGGATGACTTTTTATCACTTTCCAAAAAATCTAGATCTATCAGATCTATCATCCGTTATGTAAAATACTGATATTCAGCTGCATCTGGTTAGACTGGAAGCCGACCCCAACATAGTTCGGAAAAGGCGAAACAGATGACGATGAGCAAATATAATCAAACCCTAAAACATGAAACTTAAACATAACAAGGGAAATGTCAGTGTGCTAAAGACACAAACCTCTGCCTTACCCTTCACAGATTACAAGCATGAAGACAATCGATAAAATAGGACTTGTCCTTCTTACACAGTCCACTAGCATATTAATACACTGCACTAACGTCCACACTTCAAAGCAACATTTAACACAGAGAGAGTGTAATTCTAAATTCACAGTCACGTTCGCACTGGGCTGGTCAAAACGTGGTTTTAGTACCGACTGAACGCTTTGACGGTCCATTAGGAACGCATGTTGATGTATGAGTGCATTCGAGAGTAGTACCTATGTTCTATGTATGTAGGTGCTTTTAGGTATGTGAGTATGTTTGGATGGATAGAGGCTGGTGCGAAATACACTGAATCCTAGGATTTTACATGGAGCAACTGCAACAGCAACAGTTTTGGGTAATAAATGTTTTCCCTTGGTAAGATTGGTTTCAGACTGTCAGGACATTGATAGTAAAAACACTGTCAAAGATCTACAAATGACAGCCGGGACCAACGGTTTGACGTGCTTTCCGAGGCACGGAGAAAACTTGGTATGTAACCACGGACCAGTCTAGTCAAGCGCGGCTAAATATGAAGATCGACCCGAGAAGCTGTTATTACTTAGCCACAAGCTCCTCGAGAAAAAGTTATTTTAAACTCAGGTTTATTTCAGTATTTGGGAACGCATGAAGAGAATGTTCGTTCCCTTTTGTTTCGTACTCACGACCTGAGCTCACGACGGCGATGTTTAACGAAAATAAAATCAAGCGTAGATTAGGTAATAATGAAGCATATAATATTAGAACTTTCTAATGTATACAGTACACGTTTATCACTTTGAATATTGTAGGAAGGATTACAGTCTCAAATATTAAGTTCTAAGCAAATCAGAGTTGTAATGTAACTTGTAACGGCTGATTTTAATGACACCTTTTTTATTTTTCTTTTTTTTTCGGAAGGGAAGTCATCAAATGACTCCTCCCGCTCTGGGCGGAGCAGGAGGGAGTGTCAGACTTTTACTGACTAAAACCCATCCATGTTCCTTCATCGCCCTTTGTGTTCCGGGGCCACGGTATCTCTTTCGAACAGTCCCGCAACCCCGGTTTTAATGACACCCGCTTCATGTTTTAACTTAATAACCGACTGTCGAAGCTTGTAATGAATTTAACTACAAACTTTCGAGAATAATCCGATTAATTTGCTATTTTGCACACTCGTGTAGTTCTGGTGGCGTTATAGCCTAGATCAATTAAGCTTGTCTAATGAGAGATAGGTGGGACGTATGAAGAACGGCAAACATTAGAACGTTTTACTAAATAATATTGTGTTCGGGGTTTATGGTTCTATTTTTAGAACCAGCGATATCCTTTCATAAGGGCCGAACTCCACCAGCTGTTATGTTTAAGGCCATTTAGTAGGATGCGAGCCTATTGCCATCAACCCAATAACACTTTGCTCGACCCGGGAATCGAACCCAGGTCCTCATGTTTAGCAGTCGCGCTGGCGACCACTAAACCAATGAGGCAGTTACCAGTCAAAGTCACATTAAGGTAATATTTGTGTTCACCAAGAAAAAAAAACTCTTAGTAAAACTGTAAATAATCATATAATCTGAAATAAAAGTTTAATAATAATAATAATTACCATTTATTTACCTTAATACTTCTTCTTGTTCTTCAAACCTTTTGTTTTTTTTTTTCGGATGGGAAATCATCAAATTACTTCTCCCGCTCTGGGCGGAGCAGGAGGGAGTGTCAGACTTTTACTGACTAAAACCCATCCATGTTCCTTCATCGCCCTTTGTGTTCCGGGGTCACGGTATCTCTTGTTCTTCAACCCTTGGCCAGCCAATGCTGAGTGTAGGTATCTTCCAAATCTCTCCATTTTTGGCGGTTTTGTTTCATGGCTATTCAGTTTCTTCCCGCCACTTTAATGAGATCGTTTGTCCACCTAATCGGTGGTCTTCCCACATTCCTCCGTCCCGTACCTTAATACTATGTACTACGTACTAAATAATGGAACGACCACCTGTCAGCTTTCTCTTCAAAACGCTCCCATCATGATCCGTACGTACTCGTTTACCCAAATATTCCTTTCTTAAAAACAGTCATCAGAAATCACTCGGAAAAAAAAAGTACGTCACAATCTTGAACAGATAACCACGCCCGAACAATTTCCGCTAACCTCAACACATCTACGTCAGCTGTAAAAAACATAACCCCCCTTTTTTTCACACGTAATCGGGCAAGATCACGGCTCATTTCCCGCGGCGCCATCGCGGGATCGGAACATCTTGTAAGTGATTGGAGCGCTCAGGTATTTTGGGGTTAACGTGTATAATAGAATTGAGTTTGGTGTGCTATTTCCATTAGAGGAAAAGGTTAAGGATGGGGTGGCTGAACTATTGTTGGTAATGAGTAGTACTTAATAAGTTAAAGTGGTCGTTACTTAAGAGTCATTTCTTTAATAGCCTGCTTCAGCTACCTTTTTGTTTTGGTACGTAGCTTCGGTCAATCATCATGTGCCTAGGCTTTTCCCGACTATGTTAGGGTCGGCTTAGGCATGACGACAATATCAAAAAATTGCAAATCTATTTAGTCCGTCAGTTAGAGTATTGGAAATAAATGGACACGTATTTTTTGTTTTTGTGAATCTGAAGATAAAACGCATCAAAACTCGGGAGTGGGGGCTCGTGACGTCAGAACTAGCTAAAAATTATACCTAGGCGTGACGTATTGAGAATTTTAAAAGCGTCATATCTTCGTCAATTTTGGTTTACGTAACAAAAGAAAAAACACGGGTCAAATATTCTTTGATAATCTAACTGACGGACTAATTAGTATTTTTTTGTCGTCTCGCCTATTATTGTACTCTGTAGAAACAAGTTACCCTATCTAAATCTGGAAAGTTGATTCATGTTATGGGTCCATCAGTATACAACCGGCTACCGGTTAACATCTTAAGCGCGACGTCTGACAATGCTTTTAAAGCAAAACTCAAAGGCTGGCTAACCGAACAGGCGTTATATGACATATAAGAATGGATTTAGGTAATTTGATATGATTATTATGTATTGTTTCTCTTATTCTGCTTATCACGTGTTCTTAATTTTGTTTTTTTTTTATTGATGATAATTTTAAGTTAATTTGTTCTTGATGCCCTTTTTAATGTTTAATGATTTGTGTTTTCACTTTCTTTTTTTTTTTTTTTTTTAATCTGACCTGTAATTCTTGGTAATTATTAATAAATAAACTAAACTAAACTCTAACCGGATGCAGCTGTGTGCCCGCGGTTAATGGGAATAGGCTCGCCCCCAATAACATGTGACTTCGAAAATATGAGGTATTCCTCAGACCGCACCTATTTTTAAACGCAACCAACTGAGCGCAACTAAATTATTCCTCGAAGCGCAACCATAAGTTGCACTCAGAAATATAGAGGGTATACCGAATTTATTAATTATATCGATAGATAGTTTTAAATCAACTGTTCTAATTGTACCAGGTAAACAGAATTTACTGGAACAAAGTGTTTAAGAAACTTTTAATCAATAATGTTAAAAAATAAATACAGGTTCATTAAATTGAATTACGACAGTTGTTTACTATTACACACACACCTAATAATACACCCACATTTCGTCAGTTATATTTTTAAATTAGAAATGAAATCTCATTCGGGGAGTACAGGCGTCATGAATTTCTGAAAGTGCCTCTTTAAGGCGACTCCCCGAGTAAATGACCTTGAACGAGCAGTTTTTTGGAGCCTACTCCTCTTTATCCAAAAGAAATACCAACTAATAAAAAATACATTAAATTACTACATATTCTTGACTCCAAAACTGTCGTTTTTTTTTTTAAGTAGCTTAATGTTTAATAAATCCCCTCACAAAGAAACCACCGAAATGAGAAATAATGATTTATAAAATACTACTCCTCGTAAAGTAACCATTATTTTGATTTGCTACTTATACTAATGGATAGACAATTTAATAATGAACATAATTGTCGTTTTATTTTTTCCAAAAGACGTAAATTTGATTTTATAAAGAATAAAAACCACTCATTTCGCACTATTCGGCCTGCAGTGACTGACGTAGCAATCACTTTGTAGTGCAAGCTGATTAGAACTATAATCTAACAGTATTTGAAACGAAGTTTGAACAACCACAAATAAAGTTGCTAATTTTGCTCGGGATGACCAAGCGCGGCAACCAAATCAATGCTCACGCCTTCCCCATACAAAAAGAGACTTTATCCTCCAGTATTTTTCCCATATTATTGAACAGAAGCAATACCTATACCACACATATTTATTCCTATAAATATATTGTCACATTGTCAGCAGAGTACCGCGGTATCAGTCGTTATCGTAACGATGACGCGAGATACGCGAGCGAACGTCACAGATATACCTACGTGGAATATATTGTTCGTGTGGGGTATGGACAGAAAGTTCTGGAAGAGACTGCATAGGTTTCTGTTGTCGTCATGTCAAGTGATTTGATTGGCCGTTCGTGTGTCGTTTGGGGGACTGTTGTCTCTAATTTTGACGTTCTTAAAATTTCCAGCCGATTGTTTTATTGTTTTATAATCTTTCTTTTTAGCTCCAGTTAGAGGAGCTCGTGGCTAAACAATAACAGCCGCTAGGGTCGATCTTCAGGTTACAGTGGACCCATCCCCGATCGCCCATTAAATACCGAGTTTCCCCTGTGAAAGCACGTTAAGCCATTGGCCTCAGCTGTCTTTTGGACAGTCGTTACAGGTAGTCAGTGGCCCGAAAGTCTGACAACCAGTTCTAGCAAGGAGAGAAACAAAAACTTAATCACGAAATCGGTCCCTTCTAAACTCACAGGAGCGCGCAACATTTTGTCATAGGCTATAAATTCAGAGGCAGCCGTGCATAATCAGTCTATAACACGCCCAGTTGCACACTGCTGGGAGAAGGAATGGTCCGTAGGTACCACGAGTGCGTGTTGGTAGTGTCACATGTCTTCGAATTTTTGGTTCTAAGACACTTCGGTTTTCTCGCAATGTTACCATCACCATTTTGAGAGCAGTGGTAAAGAAAATAGTGGTTAGGCTCAGAAATAATTCACAAAGTCTTGTAATAACATAAAGGCATTAATTAGTATACGATACGATGCGATGAACAATAGTCAGTAGGTAAAACAAAATAATTCGCAAGCTTTCAAAAACTAAATCACGAACCCGGTCACTTCCATTAAATCTCACAAACTCACCGGAGCGCGCAACATTTTGTCATAGGCTATAAATTCAGAGGCAGCCGTGCGAACCAACCGTATTAGTGATTGTCATATTTTTATACTTCACCGATCTTTAAGGCGATTCGCCGAGTACGTGTGATTTCGTGTTGAAAGGGGTGAAAGGACTTTTTGGGTTCATTATGGTTGAAAAGCTGTAGGAAGTCGGGAAAAAATCTGGGAAAAACTCTTTGAGAATTTTGTGGTTTGAGAACCGGGTTGTGACAATTTCAGTATTTTAATCTATAACCATAATTAATAAGATGTTAGCAGGAAATAAATAGCTTTATTTCATTTTATTTGTTTATTATATTTTAAACAGGGTTGAATTGACACACACTAAAACAGTTACCACGTATTTAGTACATCATTCTGAACATATACATTTTTGGCGATATTTAAAAAAAAAACAACTGTTTTCCACAAAAGTACCCCAAAATGAATGGAACAACGAATGGATGTTTTTTTTAAATTACCTATAAAAAAAAATCTTGAGAATCTGTTGTGTTGATTGGATTTTGAAGAATATTTTGTCCTTGTCTTCATTTCCAATTTACATTAAAGTAGACTTCTGCAAACAAGCTCCAAAAGGTCCCCAGGTATCCGCAACATTTTTTAGTCATGAAAATCACACTCCAAAAAACATCGCCCCCAAAAATCTTCGTCGCCAACCAAACAAAACCGCACAAAATATACGGAAAACCTTTCCTACAAGTAATCTAGCATCCTACCTGCATATTAACAACTAACTATAAATTATTAACGAACTCACACGCTCAGTCACAAATCTAATTCGGCGGGTGCTGGTCGACAACCGTACCGGGGCAGTACGGTTCGTCCGACGCATAAATCTGGAGGAAGACGGAAAACCGGGCCGTAATAAATCTCATCGTGGATCCGGAATATTCATGAGACCACATACGTACGTTTAACGGATGTTATACAGGGTGTTACGTGTAGTAAGGGGTTCTTGTGTAGTTTTAGACATGTAGAAGCTTGGTTATTGGTGTAGTTTTAGTTCGTTGGGATTGGTAATTCTTATTTTTTCCAAAAAAAAGGTTAATTGGCAGAACTAGTAGAGACACGAATATTTTGTTATTTCATATTTTAATTTTGTCCAGTGACTAGGCATGTTTAGTGTAATTCTTCTTGCAGAGAACAAGTGCATCAATTTTATTCCCAAAGGGTTAGGCAGAGGTGTACCTAATAGTAAACCCATATAAAGCCCCATATAAAAAAAAAATGTTTAAGTCCCATATAATTGGGGTCGAGCCTATTGTCATAAACCGTGAACAAATCCAGAGTCCGCAATTGACACTGACAATTGCATCGCCATATTTATTTAAAAACTGTGTTAAGAGTTTTTACTAAGCCACGACAACAGTAGTTTCGTACCTAAATACAAAACTTTTTCCATTTTTGTGCCGGCAACATTCAGTGCATCCGCACTACGCAAAAACAACAAAATTAGTTTTTACGGAATTTCAGCTATTCGAAAGCTCATGACCTACTTTTAAAGTTACATGTAGTAACGGATTCAACGTTTTGTATTATTATTTTTAATGGGATGTACGTAGTTCCGTATTTGAGGGTTTCATTTTGGAACGGAGAACTAATGGTTGTACGGAGAAAAACCTATTAAAAATAATTGTAATAGCTTAAGCGTTGGCGTGCAAACGAACATTTTAAACACCTTTGTTTTAAAGCACCTCTTAAGGATGAGCTCAGATAATTTAAAGAAGTCTAGTCCAAACTAAACAGTTTCTAGAACATAATTATAGCCAACAAGATTTTGCTCTCAGCTTCATCGGTTAAGATCGCCGTTAGATAATTATAGACCCTCACGGTCTATAATTATCTAACGACGATGTTGCTTCAGAGGTATTTATTTATTCGTTTATTCTCTCACTTGAACGCGACATAGACCTCACAGCAATTGACTACAAGAATAGTATTAAACTTATTCAGCTGTGTTTCATCCATCCTTTGCGTAGGCATCCTATATTCTTGCCTATATTACGGTATATGCGCCAAATTTTATCGAAAACGGTTCACCCTTGAAAGCGTGAAAGCGTAACAGACAGGCATACAGACAAAATAACTTTTGTATTTATAATATTAGTATTCATTCAAGTGTAATAGATTAATGGAAAAATTCAAAATTACGAGTATATATTCACGACGTATATTACAGTTTCAATTCAGCCCCCAAAGTTAACATTACTCTATTTCAGCTATAACATTACTAGCCACATAAAAAACTAGGCAGAACATTACACTCTCCGAAAAAAAGGGTATTTCACACATAAAACCCATATTCGAAATTTAATTTCAAGCCATATTTCACCCCCACATTTCACCCCTACACTGCAATGTTTTTTCAACCCGCTGTATAGTGCGGGCATCAGAGTAGTGGTCCAAAATATTCTCATGTGCTAGTGTAATAACTTTATTGCGGTACTCTGTCGTCGAATAGTACAAAAAGGGGAGGTTTGATATCTTTTTGTGTTTCGCTATAAAATGTTTTCGACCCCTGAATTAATGATAGGACGGCAGATGTTTATAGTTGTGCGGTTTTGGAAACGACGGAGTATTTCCACTTTAATAAAGTGAATGTACAATATCTCGTGGGTAAATAAAGGGTGACATGTGACATCTACCAATCCGCACTGGGCCCGCGTGGTGGATTATAGCCCATTCCCTCTCATAGAGAGGAGGCCGTGTCCCAGCAGTGGGAACATTAAGGCTGATGATGAAATAAAGGGTATAAAAGACTCTTAACGAAGCCGAAAGGCACTTGTTCTTCCCGTCATTATGATATTGTTTTTGTTCTAGACTATAACTGGGAACCTTTTTGTTACGGAGATATTGAGGGTCAAAGTTCCTACTTTTTCACAAGTATTTTTTTAAATACATGTTTTTAAAACAAGAACTTTAAACGCCCCCACGACGCCCAAAATATATTCAATACATCCACCAGCACAATGACGACTCAAATGGCGCAGCGGTACTGAGGCTGCCTTACGTTCTTAAGGTCCCGGGTTCGAAATCCGGTAGAAGCAAATGTTTGTGTGATGAGCATGGACATTTGTTTCCGAGTCATGGATGTTTATATGTATAAAAAGTATGTATTTACAAACAAAAAGGTTAAGCCGCGCTTGCGTAGGTTGGTCTTTGGATGGGTGACCACTCATAACATACAGAGTTTCTTCTATACCTCGGAAAGCAGGCTTAACCATCCCGGCTGTCATTTGTATATCTTTGACAGTCGTTAAGTAGACAGTGGCCCGAAAAAAGACTGGCTATTCAGCTGCATTCTTTAGACTGGAAGCCGGCCTCAACATAGTTGGGAAAAGGCTAGGTTGATGATGACACATTTCGTCACTCAACAATGATACGCATAAATTGATCGTGTATATTTCATCCCCAACCAATCCATTGAAAATTTAAATAATCCCCCGAAATGTTAATGTTCAATTAAAATAAGATGTTATAATCATTAATTCGCTCTAAGTCTGGTTCGGGAAGTTTGTTGAGTCTTAATTAAATAAATGAATTTTCCCCCGTACCGTAGCTAAGTCGATTATTTTGCTCAGTGAACTCTTGGAAACTTGTTTTGGTTAAGAATTACTGTTGGAATTCGATTCGGTTGTGGTGGGAATGAGAATTGTGTGAGGATTGTGTTTCTTTGTTGTTAATATTTCATAAGATAATCTGTTTTCACTACCAGTGTTGGACAAAGTAATCTTAAGAGGTAGATTGATGAAGGGACAGCATAGAGCGACAGAAACCATGATGTTCTCAAAATTACATTCATTTGAAAAAATACATAGTTTCATATAGTCACAAAGCAACACTGTTTGAATAGAGTCACGTTCAACGTCGACGTTTGGCCTAGAGAAACATAAGAAACCAAGATTTAAAAAAAGAAAAAACTGAAGGTCTCTCTCTACCTTCAGTTTTTTTCTTTTTTGAGAGAGTGAGAGAGTAGTAGCAGTAGAGAGTACAACTCTTTGGGTCAGAAGATATAAATTTATGGGAAAAACAGAAACCATGCAGAACACAAGGCTACCTTGACCATACAAACATATTATCCAGTATTTACACATTTATTACCAACATTCTAATACTTTCATCTTTCATTCTTTAGCAGACAAGTCCAATGCAGTGTTGGTATCCATAATTGCGTTGAGCATCATTAAGAGGGCCCTTCCCGGCACGTCTATCGTCAACGCGAGCATGGTCGAAAAGCTTGTTGTTTCATCCAGAGCCACAGCGGTGGTATTCTTTCAACTCCCCTGTCTTACCTAGCCTCGACCCCGCACTACTCGTCACCCGCGCACCTCATGCTGCCTAACGCGAGGACATTAAACGAAAAATATTGTTCGTCAATTTATAAAACTTGTTCCAGGAAATACGTGTTTTAGAATAAGTCTTAGAAGTTTGTGAAATAAATATTTGTCATTTAGAATCTCCACTACATTTGCAAGGCTTCTATCAGGATATTTTCTTTACTTTTACAATTTATGAGTACATTATGAACGGCCAAAGTTGAGGTAAAATTTGTGCAAAACAGCAATTTTTGGAGGCTTATACTGAATTTGTTTCCACAAATTTTTATTTTTGCTTTGATAGAAGCCTAGATATAGTGCACAAGATATCTATCAGTGCAAAAAAAATAAAGATATATGTGTAACAACGGCATAATCACGCACGAGCGTTTGTCAAAATTCTCGCGAAAAGTATGGCGGGCTGGCCGCTCTTAATTAGCAGAGTTCATATTTGTACCAGACGAGTGGACTCGTGTTTGGGAATTCAGAAACTATAACGGAACCAAATCAACAGGGCTATATTACGTTTCTCTGTTGACAGCTCGAAATGATAGTAACTGGGCTCAGTGTCCATCAATTAACTGTCAAAAGGTTAGTTTCGTATTATGTATGACCAGTCGCGATCAAAAATGACGTCATTGGTTGTCATCGTGGCTGATAGTCACCGTAACTCATTTTGACAGACGCTTTCGTATCAATACTTAAATTATTTCGATTAATTATGCATAGTGGACAACAAATTGATGACAACTGAGTTTGAAATGGCTTTCGTGAAAGACGTTACACCGTACCCGGCTGTTAGTCACCGTAAAGTGATATCCACTCAGTGCGATACGTAATACCAATATTATGACATTCTCGGTTGTCATCAAAGTACGGTGTACAACCGAAGCTTGATAGTCACTGGATATCAGAAAGATATGTGATAGGCCTACTGAACCACTAACGGCCTTATACCTTTGGGACTGTTCGAAAGAGATACCGTGGCCCCGGAACACAAAGGGCGATGAAGGAACATGGATGGGTTTTAGTCAGTAAAAGTCTGACACTCCCTCCTGCTCCACCCAGAGCGGGAGAAGTAATTTGATGATTGCCTACCTGAAAAAAAAAAAAAAAAAGGCGGACTGCAACATTAACTTTGTGGAACGAAGAGGTAGGTTTGAAAAGCACTGCACTATTACCACTATTACCATTGCACTGTCACCGTACCAGTTGGGCCCCGGCCTACTGTGGATGGAGAAGAAATGAAGCACAATATTCGAATCGTGCAATTTTATTTCGTAACAAAAGTAGTGGCCCGATTTTATCACGACGATATCACAATGGTTTTCCATCGCGTTCGGATCGCTATCCGAATTTACATGGAACAACATAACAATTTGGTTGATAGCAGCATTCTGTTCATTGTAGCAGTATTAATGTATCGTTTGGGGTTAAAATACAAACTATACGGTGGTATTTGGACTAGTAATGGGTTTGGAATTGGTTAATTATTCTTTTTTGGTGCATTTAGAGTATAATTGGAGGAATTCAATAGTTAAGGTTATATAACAAACATAGAGGGCTGCAGAATAAGCACTTGAAACTTTCCGATTACCACATAGTGCCATTCATCGTCATATCGTCATGTCTCGGAAATCATTATCTGCCTAGCCTTTTCCTATGTTGGGGTCGGCTTCCAGTCTACCCAGATACAGCTGAATACCAGTATTTTACATGAAGCGACTGCCTAGGTGGACCGATGACCTGGTGAAGGTTGCGGGAATCCGTTGGATGCGAGTCGCACGCGACCGTTCAATGTGGCGACACTTGGGGGAGGACTATGTCCAGCAGTGGACGTCTTGTGGCTGAAATGATGATGATGATGATGACGACTGCCTATCTGACTTCCACAACCTAATTAGTTTTGGGTAATATGATACCCCTTGGTAAGACTGACTGGTGAGACTGTCAAAAATCTTCTAAAGACAGCCTAGACCAACGGCTTAACATGCTTCCCGAATTCTCGGTATGTAATGGGTGGTCACTCATCTACGGATCAACCTAAGCTAGCGCGGCTTAACCTTAAGATCCACCCGAGCGGCTGTTATTATTTAGCCACGAGCTCCTCCCAAAACACCTAATAAGTGTGCAAGCCACAAATACACCTGGAATTTAAAACAGTTTTCACTTCTCAGCTAGGTAATATAAAAGAAATATTTTAATATGTTCGTTTAGCAAGCAGAGGACACAATTTTCCAGACTCGAGCGTTCTTTAAGTATAAAAGCAAATAAACTGAGGTACAGTCGAGGCAGAACTTTTTTAGAGATCCGCAATAAATATTCTATTTTATTTTTATGTGATGTTATTTGGCATAGGGTTCTGAACTTACTGTTTTGCCCCATGGGTACCGTAGTTATGACGAAGGGATCGAATAAAACGACGATAAATGAAAGTTGGGAGTATTTTCTTTTATTTGATGTTATTTTGTAGGTAGAAATAAATAATAAAATTAAGTACACTAAGTAGCTACTACAAAAAAAGTATTTTTTTAAATTGGACTGTAATAAAATCAGTCGAAAAACGACAAATGCTTAACCGGACCGTCATTTGCTAGAACTAGAACTGTCATTTGCAAGAGCGAGAAAAAAGCGTGCTGTCGATCGCTCCGTCAATGCTGCCGGGTGCGATAGCATTCCCGATCTGTTTCTCGCTCTTACAAATGACGGTTCTGAGCGACAGAAAAGGATAGGAGCATGGAAAAGTGCGATTCGGTAATCGGTAATCGATCGGTCCTTTGCTTTTCATATTCAGCGGATTCCACCAGCGTTCACTAGATTATCGGTCTATCGTATGAGAGGCCTTTAAACGCTGCGCCTTCCGTTATGTAGTTTCCACCTCAGAACCTTTCTGCCCTTTGGGAGATGAAGGACAGGGTGTACAGTTCTTCATCCCGCATTGAAAAGGGAGGTTCCTCCGACCAGACGGGTGTTATGTCTGGTGGGATACTGCCCAATAGTTGTTTTCGGCTTTATAACATTACTAGCTGATGCCCGCGGCTTCGCCCACCGGCAAATTATATACTAAAACCTTCCTCTTGAATCAGTCTGTCTATAAAACTCGCATCAAAATCCGTTGCGTAGTTTTAAAGATCTAAACATACATAGGGACGGACAGACAGACGCGGGGACTTTGTTTTATAATATGTAGTGATAGTGATGAAGTCGCGGATAACATTAACTGCGGGAATTAGGAATATAGATGTTAGTTCTTTATTTATGTTATAGATGGCGCTGTATTCCTCATTTAGCATTCCATTAATTAACAATACAAGACTACTAATATTTGTCCACCTCACCAAAGAAGGATTAGCAGCACTCTGAGACTGTAGTAGGAATACTGTTAGTAAGTATAATGCAATAGGTACCAGACCAAAGTCTGTTTTACTATTTTTTGATTTTCCTTCTCAAAAAGATTTAAATTAGTTTTTCAGGATCTGATCGAGGAAGACACATTCTTTCACAACACTAATCAACTAACTCGTTGAAAGGAGTTAGTTGATTAGTGTTGTAGTAACAACATGTCATGAAAAAAACCATACGGAACCCACCTCAACATGCCATTACGCGGTTCCCGTCACTAACTAGGTATGCTCAGTTTGTGTGTTTTACAGCTCAGTGGCGCCGCTATGCGTCTGCCGACTGTTTTTACTGGCGCTTAGCGTCGATCATTACCAGCCTGTGTATAGAAAAGATCGACTGTTTGGGTTTTAGAACAGCCTGTATATTAAGAGATTGTTTGTTTTGGGACATTCACGTAAATAGTCGGTTCTTTTGACGATTTTTTTGATCCTGTTTATTTCGAAACAAGCAATGAAATATTCGATAACAGATTTTCAATTATTAACAAAAGACAAAAAGATAAGCAAATCAAGTATCGCCAAGTACTACGCGAAGTACTCGGCGAGGTTGTCGACTTGTAACACGTGGAGTCAGCAATCATTGTGTTGATTGATAGTCGTGTCAGCCAATGGCTTAATATATGAGACGACAAAAAAAAACTAATTAGTCCGTCAGTTAGATTAACAGAAAATATTTGACCCATGTTTTTTCTTTTGTTACGTAAATCAAAATTGACGAAGATATGACGCTTTTAAAATTCTCAATACGTCACGCCTAGGTATAATTTTTAGCTAGTTCTGATGTCACGAGCCCCCACTCCCGAGTTTTGATGCGTTTTATCTTTGTCAATATTCATTGGTTTACAAAAACCAAAAATACGTGTCCATTAATTTCCAATACTTAACTGACGGACTAAATATATTTTCAATTTTTTGATACTGTCGTCATGCCTATTGTCAAGAGCCTTGATCAACACCCAGTAAGAGCCAGTCCCAGTAGGAGCCTGTTTCAGAAAGCGGTACTTCTTGACACGGCGCGTATTGTTAGGAGGTTCCTTTCTCTATAGCCCTGACTGCCGGTAGTTTGGACCCTGTTCCTGATACCGATGGGTAACAATTATTAAATGTTTTTATTTAATTTTTTTAAAGAAGTAAATACAAGGAAATGATAAAAACAAGCATATTTTTATAATCAACATAATTTTTAATGCTGGGAAATAAACCCTCTATGAGAGGAAATAGACTCTAAACCATCACACGGGCCTAGTGTGGGTATCACATGTTGCCGAATTTTTGGTTTTAGACATGACATTTTCTTCATGGCGCCTTACAACATCGTTTTTAGACCAGCGGGGTTACCATGACGTCTTATAGCAGGATTGTTTTAATGACGAAATGACGGAGCTATAGAGGACGTCTCGCGCCATCTCTTTCTCACACTGGAATAAGATTAAAACAGTCTTGCTTTAAGACGTCATGGTAGGCCAGCAGAGCAAGGCATGTTTCATAAATGTACTAACTACATATTAACCTGAGAATTTGGACTTTGTATCATAATATTCAAGAAAAGTTGAGCAGCTTTTTTTAACACGCTTTTATTAATGTAACTAACTATGTTGGTATGTTAAGTTTGGATGACTAATGCATGGTAAGCTAACTGACGTCCTTCTAAATCGAATATGACTCGCAAAGATGGCGGACTAGTTATTTTTTATGCATTAACATGATATGGGTATCAAATGAAAGAGGTTTCCTGAGAAGAAATGACGTCACTGTAAAGCGTGTCAGTGTCGGATCGTCTTGGCGTTTGGACGGTACTATTGTAACATTATCAAACTTAGAACAATTAGGCCAACATTGTTCAACAAGATTGAAAAATAGCTCGTGCTGAAAAGTTATTTAGTGTTAATTTAAAACATCGTATTAACCCCGAGGGTAGTTTACCGTTTTGTGCGTAGGTTCCTACTAATTTAGTACCTAAAGTTACTTCTGAACGAGTTGAGTCAGCTGTACACTTTCTCACGCAAGTCATAACAAAGGAAAACTGGTTAGGGTAACAACTCATTGCTATTTTTTCCTGAGCCTGGAAAGTTAGGGCCTATTCACGAGGCGTATTTTATATGCGCCGACGATGCGCGTAACACGAACATATGTGTAGCGTCTTCATTAATTATGTATTAATTAATATTATAGGTATTACTTTAGTGAAATTAGTATGTAAGTATTTTAAGTTAACTGGTAAGTACCGCTAGCTTTAGGTTCTCACGGCAAGCAGATGTTTTATTGCAGGTTTTATGCAAGGATAACAATAGTTAATGGTAGAGCCTTGCCCAATTTGCTTATTGTTTATATTAGCTTTAAGAATTTAGAGTAATAACCTTTGATATTTTTGTTGAGATGCCGACGGTTCTGTTTCTTTTGTATTCTGTTTAACTGTGCTATTTTTAATTTGTTACCTAGCTGCAGAAACCTTTGTATAGTTTTTAGTTGGTAACGTGCCGCTCCGACCGTATCTCAAGTTTTAGATAATTGTTCAAATGTAGAATTCAGTCAGTAACTTTTCGTCTCCGGGTTCGGTCGGTCGGCATTCTTGCTCCGTGTAATTTATTTTAATAAACTTACTCCATCACTAAGCAAATCAAGTACTTATTTTGCGATTCCCATAACGTCGACACTAGTTAACCGACCTACGTGCGCGTGTTACATAGACTGTTAAAATCAGGACCATTTTTATAGCACACCGCCCATCGCTCACCGCACGCAGCTCACGTCCCTGCTCGTCTCCGCTGATCTAAACAATTGCGAGACATCAGTCTCTTCTCCACTCTTCTCAACCGTTTCCACTAAAGCTAAGCGGAGACGAGAAGTGTAAATAATGAAATTCTATCAGTGGTTTACAACACAAATCTCCTCTCCTCTCGTCTTATCTCCGCTTCCTTTAAAATGTGGATATGCCACATTGCCAGCCGTGCGCTGCAAGTTATGATATTGACTCCACCAAACTGCATGCTCATTTAGAACACCAAAAACCTAATAAACAAAACATTGACACAATAAATTACTTTAGCAGTCTGAAGACATCAAATCAAATCCAGTGCCGGCAACTTGATTATTGCGAGAGTCCCGATCTGCTGAGTTTGTGTATCTACGTGACGTCGGACGAGTTCATTTAGTAAACGATGAGGCTGGTAAAGCTTTGGAATAAGGTACAATTTCGGGTGGCTATACGTCATTGGTCATTGATCGATGGATATATGAATGTTGATGGGTGGAGGGAGAGGAAGGTCAAAGAAAAGATGAATTGATCGTGTGAGGAATGATATGAAAGACAAAAGAGAAAGTAATGCCGTGACATCTGACAGGGGAGAATAGAAGAAAAAAACATACACACAATAAACGCGGAGATGGCCGATGAAGCAAGGCTTTGGCCGAGTGGTGGCCAAGGTTAGGCTAAAGAAACAAGCCCTCCTAAAGCTCGTTGGGTCAACAATATCGTCAAAATCACGTGTAAATTAAACTCATAAACGTGTTAATAGAGGATGAAACTTGGTAATTTTCCGGCCGGACCCTATCCGGCTTCAATACTATACAGCTTGTAAATCTATAATTTTCCGGCCGGACCCTATCCGGCTTCAATACCATACAGCTTGTAAATCTATAATTTTCCGGCCGGACCCTATCCGGCTTCAATACTATACAGCTTGTAAATCTATAATTCAAATGACTTTCCAGAAATATTATCACTTACTTTGAATTTTATAAGTACCATTAAATACATGATTATAATGGACAGGGAGTCTACATAAATCGGATCTACATTAATGTACTATAATACTGAACGAGGAATTCCAATATTGCTATTGTTCTTAATTGTAAAGCATTCCAGTACATACCACGATTGAAAACCATGTACTCCAATTTATTGTTACTCAGAATATTATACCTGTTATTTCAAACAAAACCATTAAAACGCTTTACAAAGGAAAACGAACAATTTTAATAATTAAGAATGAGACACTATTAATTGGACTCTTGTATAGATTAAAATTGTGTCGAATTTAAAACCTTTAAAAGTCTATTTTAGGAACGGTTAAGCTTGTAACCGAAAACCGGTAAAGTCCGACTAGACCATGGCAGACTTGCTGAAATGTCCTGAGTTCATACACCTGCACATTAGAAGGACCTAAAAATGCTTCATCCACCACGATCCACGTATCCACCTATAACTGGGCTCAAGTTTAAGGATAGTCTAAGAGGTGACGGGATTTTTCATAACGATCATGGATACGGTTAGATTTAATTTATGGTTTGTAGAGTATTGCCCTAATGTGAATGATGTCGGTCTGCCTTCTCTTAGTGGTTGCAAATTAGAGTTGAGTCGTACCATCGATACGAAAGAAGCAGAAGAAGTTAGCTCCCTTTTGGTTCGGGAATCGATTCAGGCAGGTAAACTTACACAGCCAGACAGACGGACACACAGGCAAAGACTGTTGAAACAATTTCAGTTATTAAATATGGAGGGATTGTGTGACGAACGATATGAAAGAAAAACCGGCCTAATGCGAGTCGGACTCGCTCATGAAGGGTTCCGTACCAACAAAAATAAATTAAAATTAAAGGGACTTAATTTTAAATTTATTTTTGTTTTTATTATTTGTTGTTATAGTGGCAAAAAAAATACAGATTCTGTGTTACGGATCATGAGGTACAGCCTGCTAACAGGCAGACGGTCGGAAGGACAGCGGAGGTTAGTAATAAGGTCCCGTTTGTTAGCCTTCGGGTACGAAATTCTAAAAAAGGAGTAAATGATAGCGTGACATTCGACAGCGGAGAATAGAACAAAAAACCGGCCAAGAGCGTGTCGGGCCACGCTCAGTGTAGGGTTCCGTAGTTTCCCGTCCGTCACAATAAATGTTCCCACTTATGAGTTTAAAGGTGGGTATCCATTATGTTCGCGCTCCAGCAGCGCTCCGCGCTCCTGCAACTCCTCCTGTAATTCTTTTTTGTTTGAAAAAAGATACGTTCAGGATAATAAAATATGTAAACGAAGTTAAAAAAAATATACGAATATACTACAAACTTTGTCCAGAAATTGTTTTGTACAACTTTTTGTTTTTTTTTGTACAAAAACTGTTGTTTCCATCAAGTTCAAAATGATTTTCCTAGAAAGTCCTTATAAAGTTCTACTTTTCAGATTTTTTTCATATTTTCTAAACTTATGGTTCAAAAGTTAGAGGGGGGGGACATATTGTTTTTTACTTTTGGAGCGATTATTTCCGAAATTATTGACATTATCAAAAAATGATTTTAAGAAACCCCTATTCATTTTTAAATACCTTTCCAACAATATATCACACGTTAGGGTTGAAATTAAAAAAAAAAAACACTTCCCACTTTACATATAGGGGGGGTACCCTAATAAAACATTTTTTTCCAATTTTTATTTTACCACTTTGTCGGCGTGATTGATATACATATTGGTACCAAATTTCAGCTTTCTAGTGCTAACGGTCACAGAGATTAAGCGAGGACGGACAGACGGACGGACGGACGGACAGACATGGCGAAGTATAAGGGTTCCTAGTTGACTACGGAACCCTAAAAACGGAAGTAACCCGAAGTAAGAGATAAGGGCAGAAAGAAGTAAAAAATACATAAAAACCAGTAGCTCAAGAAGAAAACTGTCCCAAATCCCCATCCACAGTGGCCGTATTGTTCTGCGTAGAAGAGTTTACCAACTTTCAAAGTGGGTTCCGCTTATTGATTTACCGGATCGAAGCGCCCTAAAGAGGTTTGCTGAGGGCTTACAAGATAGATTGAAGGAAAACTTTGCCAGCTCTTACACAACAGAAAGTTGGCAACACAATTAAATGTTTTTGGCGAGAAAAAGAAGTTGGTTTGAGTGGTGAAAAGGCTTGGTTAGAAGAGGTTTTAATGTAAGTATTCCACGATTCTACAGAATCTCTGGACTGAATTTTTATAGCGTGTTGTGAATTAGAAAATAAAGTGAAAAAACAAATTTATCAACTCTGTATATGTGTGTCTTCTCAACAAGAGGGCCTAGACAAATTGATAATCGTTTTTTTTTAAGTAACATTGTTTTTAAACGAAATACATGTTTTAAGCTTTTGTTTTTGACATGCCTCGTTAGTTAATTCGTTAGGATGTATTGGTCAAATCTTGTAACTGCATTTCAAACCAGATCCCCCCAATTGTTTGAGCTAACATTTCGCAAACACCTTAGGTTCTGGTGACAATACATTTTTATAACAGACATACAGACATACAGACATACAGACAGACACTTATCCTGCAGTCAGGATCGCCTCCTCACGAGAGAACCCCTCAACGGTTTTAAGCGACTGCCTATCCAACCTCAACAACTCAGTAAATGGGTAAAACGATTCCCCTTGGTAAGACAGGTTGTCAGACTGACCACTGACTACCTGTAACGACTGTCGAAGATCTAAAAATGACAGCCGGGACCAACGGCTTAACGTGCTTTCCGACGCACGGAGAAAACTTGGTATGTAATAATAATAATAATAATAATAAAGCATTTATTTCAGGTAACAAAGACCCATAGATAAATACCTTAGCCTAGAAATACATACTTATAACAATTTTTGTTAGTTTAATTAAGTAACTTAAAAAACTATATTAGTAGCACTTCACTTAAACTATGACACACGAAGTGGCGGCGTCGTGTTACGCCGCGCGGTGTCACGTAGCCTGCCGCGAAACCGTCGGTAGACTACACCCTTTTTTCGGATGGGAAATCATCAAATGACTTCTCCCGCTCTGGGCTGAGCAGGAGGGAGTGTCAGACTTTTATTGACTAAAACCCATCCATGTTCCTTCATCGCCCTTTGTGTTCCGGGGCCACGGTATCTCTTTCGAACAGTCCCGCAACCCTGGGTAGACCAAACCCTTCGGCCAAAACTCTTCCTTGAGAAACTTGTCGAGATGTTGTGTCGAAACTCGCACCACAAACGACTTGAAGTTGGTGTTGTGACGCGGCTCCAACTTCTCGACCCTCAAGGTCCAGGTGGTCTTCACCTTCATGTACTCTACGATCTCCTCAACCTTCGTGGAGTGATGCAGTCGGGACACATACAGCAAAGTCGTTGGTATCGCTGGACGCAGCAGCATATTTGGTCCTGACAGGCCAGTACCGCGTTGATTGCGACAAGTAGGCTTCTTTTTCTTCTTCTGAACTATGCTGGAGCCGTCCTCATCACACTCTAGCTTTGCTGGACAGCGCAGTATCGGATTCCTCGGAAGGGTTTCACAGCAACGGTTCTACTGGTAATGCCATCCACCGACCAACCTCGGCAAACACGGTGTAACCTTGACGATCGACCCGTGTATTATTATTTATGAACTGTAAAGGTCTGAAACGGCCAACATCCAGCCAAAATTCTACATTGTGACGATACAAACTAATATCTAGGTTCTTATTTCCATAGCCTAACTACCTTCTCGATGGTAAGTAAATAATATTCAAGACAAACAAAAGTGGTATGATATTTAAATGTTTACCTGTCTTCCTGAAGTAAGGAATGAATACTGCAATAGTTATACCCTTGTTCCAATTTGATAGGTCGGAAGGCTCATAACTTATTCACGGTCGCAAACACCATGGAATGGAGAAAACATTGGTATTAATTGAATTCGCTTTGAGGGATATTTCCTTTTATTTTTCGGGGTTTGGTAATTTAAGGGTGTTTTTTGGAAGAGTAAACGTTATTGAATTGGATATTGTTGTCTCCATTGGTATAGGTTTGGTTGGAGGCTAAATAATAACAGCCGCTCTGGTCGATCTTCAGGGTAAGCTGCACTTGCCTAGGTCGGTCTATAGATGGGTGACTACCCATTACATACCAAGTTTCCTCCTTGCCTCGGAAAGCACGTTTAGCAGCTCGTCCCTATGACAGTCGTTACAGGTAGATAGTGGCCTGAAAGTCTGACAATCAGTCTTACCAAGGGGTATCGTATATATTACTCAGTAGTTAACTGGGTTGTGGAGGTCAGATAGGCAGTCACTCCATGTAAAAATAAAAATACTGGTATTGGAAAAGGCTAGGAAGATGTTGAGAAAGGTCCACGATTAAATAAATGTGAAAATTAAAGGTACCATTTCCTTTTCTGTATGTAAACGTGTCTTTTGGTTAACAGTCAAGTTATTTACAGCATCAGCGGCTTTACGCAGCCGGCAACCAAGCATTCTGCACATCAAACACTAACTCTACTACGCAATTTTTTTGCGTAGAGTTAGTGTTTGATGTACAGTCGTGGTCTTTTCCGCCTGATAAGTTAATTTTTTTTACGCTTAAATCATGCGGAGGCGCCGAGCCACGCCCCCTTAAAGATTAGGCTACTATTTAGAAAAGCGTCAACTTTGGAGCGCAAAATAACAATAACTCTCGTTTAGCGTGCGTCGTCAGTGCGCTCGGCCGATCGGTATCTTTTCATAAATTATTTTTATTCAAAGTCAACGGGGCGGGGCTAGAGAGCGTTTCTATGTTGTAAGTGCAAGCAAAAATTTGCTTAGTGGTGATCAGGCGGGAGTGTCCTCGATAGTACAGAATGCTTGGTTGCCGGCTGTGAACCGACTTTTTTTTTGGGGTGACAAATAGGGTTCACCTTTTGCCGTCGGTACTTATTGTAACACACTCAAAACACTGAGCTGAGGATGCATTGAATAGTACAAGGATCGTGGAGATGTTTTAAGTAAAGTTATAACAGTAAAATCTTGTGTTTAAAAAAAAAATGGGATATAGTTGGAACTCTGATTATTGACCCTCAATATCTCCGTAACTAGAAAGTTCCCAGGTACGGTCTAGAACTCTAGAACAATAAAATGATCGCAATAACGAGGAGATCAACTTAGTAACTTTCGGCTTACTACAACAGCCCATAACGTCCACTGCTGGACATAAGCCTCTCCCATGATGGGAGGAATTTGCCGTAATCTCCACGCTTGGCAGGCGGATTGGAGATCGCAGTCATGAAAGACTAACAGAAAACGCTGCTGCCCATTCTCTAGTCTACGGAGGCGCAAGGTGTTCTGCCTCAGACATTAGTCGCCTTATACGACACCCGTGAGTGTAATGAGTTGGTTCTATTCTACTCTGCCGGATACCACACGGCTACTTTCGGCTTAGTTAAGGGCAATTTTACACACATTATTATCCTCTTGAAGTTACTATTCTTAGCCATCTTAATAACGATACCCAAGCCTGTTGACCCATAATGTGCGTAATATAAACAGTTATGTTTATGCCTTTGAACGAACGTAATTTGTAATATATAGAGACATTTCTCCACTTTTCGAGCCTATTTCCAGGCTCGGGTATCTAGTTTGAAAAGAAGGTAAATTGCCTCAATTTGTCAGTGTGAGTAAGTACGAATCCCGTCACTGTAGTGATGAAACGTACAATAGATTACACTGTCCTTTATACGTAATTGGGTATATATAGAGCTGTGGTTCTCAAACTTTTTTTGAGTAAGAACCCTTTTGCTACCATTTGCATTTAGTTATCGTTCATTGACTTGAATATGCCTTGGTGGCTGAGAGAAAGTCATGATCACTCAAATGTCTCGCTGATGGTGGCGGGTGTGTCGGATCATTTAGTTCCCTTCAATATGGTTGAGTTGAATGGCGCCGATACACGCGTCTTGTTCGTGATCGGGCGCTGTCAGTTGGGACTGGTCATCTCTTAGCTGCCACGGTTCATTTTAATTACTTTATTTTTAATTTGTTAATTTAATCTTTTACTCTGGACGCTCATAATGTGCACGTCTTTCTACATCATTATGCTCACATATATCTATAATCTCAACACGAATGATGTAACCAAGATTTTGTAACAATATTTTGATTTAAAAGAGTGTCCATGGAGTTTCTTGCCCGTTCTTCTCCATAGAGATCTACGCTAGGGAATGGGCAACTACAGTGCTTTCTCAAGTTATTATGTCTTGTGTCTGGGACTGTAGCTTTGTTTTTTTTTTTGTATTTTTGACATTCAAAAGTGCCGTAATGGTCCAATTGAAATAAATGCTTTGAGTTTGAGTTTGATTTTCTTAATTATTGTTAACAGGGAAGAGGTTATGGGTTAATAATAACAGCCGCTCGGGTCGTACATCAAGGTTAAGCCACGTTTGCCTAGGTCGGTTTGAGGATGGGTGATCATCAATTACATAATGAGTTGCGACGGATGAGGCTAGAAGCGCCGTTGGTCCAGGCTGTCATTTTTAGATCTTTGATAGTTTTATCAGTCTTACCAAGGGGTATCGTATTACCCAGTACTAGCTGGGTTGTGCAGGTATTCAGCTGTATCCGGTTAGACTGGAAGCTGACCCCAATATAGTTGGAAAAAGGCGCAGATGATGAATGGGAATGATCACTGTTAACAATCTGTGTGTTGTTGTGAAACATGTAAAAAAAAACTTTTTATGTGACTATGATGAGATTTTTAATTTTAAATGTTGCCCCACACTAGGAATTTCTCCTGTATCCTGGGGGCGTTCACAAATATTTAAATTCACACTCACATACACAAACATCCAGACCCGAAACAACTATCTTTAGGCCATACAAATATTTGTTCCGTGCGGGAATCGAACCCGAGACACGCAGCGCAGTAGTCAATCGCTCAGCCACTGCGCCAACCGTGCTGTCAAAAGATACTATTGTAATAGAAAAATCATTTTTTACCCACGACGGAACGGAGACTGTGTTTGCGTTTGGGGTATTTGTATTGTATAACGGGCTGGTGTCCGCAACTCCACGTCAAAGCGCGTATTTTGCGTGCGGGTGGGAAACTATTCTATCCATCCCAATTCCCCGAGAAAGGCCAGTAACGCCCCAATGTTGCTGACTATCTCGCGGAGAGTACCTGGGTTACCAAAGTACTTTGCCCTATATGTTGCAACCTCTGGGCAGTGCAGAAGCACGTGGGCTGCTGTCTCGTCTTCCTCCATGCAGGCACGGCACAGGGGGCTGTCTGTGACTCCTAAGACAAAGAGGTGTTTATTAAAAGAGCCATGTCCGGTAATGGCGGCTGTAACTGTGCGCATCTGTGGTTTAGTCAACCGCAGCGCGCGTTTGGTGAAGCGGCCATCGATAGCAGGAAGCGCTTCCTTGGCCTGCCTACACTCGCCGTGGTCCCGCCACAGCTTGTGGTGTTGTTCGCTAGTTCGTTTCCTTACCAGTGTGCGTAGGTATCCGAAAGGAAGCGGTACGATAGGTTCGGGTCCCACCGCTGCCGTGCTCGATCCCCTTCTAGCGAGTTCATCCGCCGCATCATTACCACGGGAATCGCTGTGTCCTTTGATCCATTATTGATAGTTATATTATTGTTATTACCAACCTGGTTCAGGCGTTGGTGACACTCGTGTATTAACCCAGAGTTCACTGTGTGGTTGTCCAGTGCTAGCAGTACAGCCATGCTGTCTGAGAGTATACGAATTGAGTGGTCCACAACCTTCCTGGCTAAGATGGCAGATGCCGCTAGGGAAATGCCCATGCATTCTGCCTGAAATACCGTGTTGTGGGCGTTTGGGGTAAGAGGATGTTTGTTTGTTTGTTTGTGCAATTACATGTTGTCATTTTTCTCCAAAACTACTAGTCCGATTTTGATGCAATTTTCAGTAATGGATTCGGGTTTGATTGGTGCATGTTCGTACTTTTAAAATAGTGATGGCAGCCCCCGACGGATATTCTTGAGTTTTTTATTAAGTTGGGTTTTTTTAAATTATTTTATCCTTTTTCAGTTCCTTTTCGGGTTTTTTTTTTATAATTTTGTTTTTTTTTTTTTTTACTTATAAGTATTATTTAGTTTTATCAATGTGATTTTAGAATTTACATTTTCTGTAGGAACAAGTTAGAACTACTTTCGTACTTTCCGTTATTTTGAACCTTTTGCGGACCGTATGTTGGGAACCACTGGCATAGAGAGAGAGAAGGCTATAGTTGGGATTTGATATAAATGGGGTAATCTGGCTTGAGCGTCTTTTGTTTTAGCCTGAGTGAGCATAGCTGGATATTAGTTGGCTTCATGGTGGAAACCATAATATAACACAGAAGTATGATCGTTTTCAATGTATCCATTATTGTATTTATAATTGTTTTATTTCTTTCTATTCATTGTTTATTTTTTAATTTTATTTAGTCGTTTGTGGAGTGCCTCGTTGGTCTAGTGGTCGTAATCGCGACTGCTGGGCATTCTGGTTCGATTCCCGGGTCGGGAAATTTTTTATTGCTTTTTTCCATGAGGAGTTTTTCAGTAGCAGCCACGGAGTCTGAATTTTTGCCCGGTTGATGGCAATAGGGCTCGCCCCCTATTACAAGAGACACAAGTAACACATCTGTCTAACAATTTGGAAATTATAGGCACGATGTTATGTCATTTTTTTTTTTCCTTTTTAACCGACTTCTAAAAAAGGAGGTTATGTATTTCACCAGCATCTTTTTGCCATATCCTTTTAAGTCTAACGATCTTATAACACATTCACAATGAAAACTTAATGTACCCGGAAAGAGAAACAATTTATTTAATTCTCCGGAGGACTCTACAAGTACGACGCAGGATTAGTGAATGTTTCCGTTTTAATTTTTAATAGAGCCAGGCCCTTAAAAGGTTCTTCTAAATTATTTATGGCATCTGGTGTGTGGAACTATGTTGACTAAGGAACTGAAATACGTTGTGAATATTGGTGTGTGAGAATTTCAATTCGAGGTAAACTATCAAAATGTAAAGGTTTGTTGGGAGCTGATATTGCGATGTAAAATTAAGTCAATTTTAAATGTTTAAATGAAGTTAATTTTGTCACTTGATTTTGATAGGCGATCGGTGGCCCCGACTTACGAACAGTAAGTCGTGGGTTCGAACCCAGACAGGCGCATTACTTTGTGTAATATATTTCATTACCACTGCTCTCAAAACGGTGAAGGAAAACATCGTGAGGAAACCGGCATGTCCTAGAACCAAAAATTCGAAGACATGTGACATCTACCAATCCGCACTAGGCCCGCGTGGTGGATTATAGCCGTATAGAGGAGGCCGTGTCCCAGCAGTGGGAACATTATAGGCTGATGATGATGACTTGATTTCCAAGTAACATTATTTTGAGTGTGTTTATTGACTAAGCTATGGATCGTTGTGTCTGATGCAAATAAATTATTATAATTACCGTATGTACCTGGGCGATCGAGCTCTGCTAGGGTAAAAATAGAAAAAAAAACGAGCTAGCTAGATCGATTTTTTGCCCCATAAACCCCCATATTGAAAATTTAATTGAAATCGTCAAAGACGTTTTCGAGAACCAGATTACAAATATTGCTCATTTAATAGTATAAGATTTAGAGCCAACAGAGTATCTCTATGGATGGAATGGGTTTTGATACGGTAACCATAATAACTCCTAAGCTTTTTCTGCGCCAACAAACATTGCTAAATTTCGATTCCATTTTACTATCATTATCATAATGGCGTTTTAGCTTTTTACCAGACTGCGCCAGAAGGAGGGTTATGTTTTTCGAAAGTACGTATCTATGTTTGTATAATGGGGTGGCGAAGGCAAAGTAAATCTCAGATGGCGCCACCATAGTTGGTCTCAATCTGACCAAGGAGGTTAAGCTATTCTGAAAAATAAAATGACATTTTTTTTTCAACCAATGACGATGTTCGGGTACCAGCTATGCTAGCGCCATTAGTTCCACAGTTAGCCACCCCATAGAGTAGAGTAGAGTAGAGTAGGGACTCCATTTTCCGCACTTAGACTCTCATTCGGTCCGTTGTGCGTAGGTGTCCTGGCTAGGTTAGCCAGCCTAGCTCCGTCCAGAAGCACAGAAGTTTCCTGGGATCTTCACAGGCTTCGCGGAGCGACCTCACCGTTCCGAGGATTTGTTTGCGTTGGGTAGCCACAGCCTCGCATTCCAGGATGACGTGGGCAGCTGATTCTTCGGCGTCAAAGCAGCCCCTGCAGAGTGGGCTGTCCGTGGCGCCTATGTTGAAGAGGTGTTTGTTAAGGGGGCAATGGCCCGTTATTGTCCCTATTATTATTCTGAGGTTATTTCTGCTTAAGCTGAGCAGTCGTTTTGTTAGTCGTGGGTGTAGACTTGGCATCGCCATTTTTGACTGTCTACAGTCTGTAGACCGTGACCATTTGTTGTTATGAAGTTCAGTTGATCTCTGGCGAATCCACGTACGGAAATGTGAGAAAGGTAAGGGAAGGAGTGGGTACGGGCCTAGCACTGCCATTTCGGAACCTCTCTTAGCAAGTTCGTCTGCGGCGTCATTGCCTAAGGATCCACTGTGCCCCTTAATCCACTGGAGAGTGATTCTGTTAGACAGCGATATACTCTCCATGGCGAGGTGACATTCAAATGTTAATTTACTTTTGGTTTGTTTGTTTTCTAGGGCTTTAAGCACAGCTAGGCTATCAGATACGAATCTGATTGCGTAATTGTGAATCCCCAGACGCTTTACGGCTGTTGCAGCTTGTGTTAGGGCGACACACACGCATTGGAATATCGAGCTGTGTTCGCCTAGTGGTAGGTGAAAGTTAATGTTGAGGTCTAGGGAGTGTTCGCCAGCCCCTGAGCCGTTTTGAGTTTTAGAGCCATCTGTGTAGATGCGTACTTCATTAACTCCTGACTGATCCCTTAATTCCTCTGTTGTTTGTATGCTATAGCTTTTGTTGAACATGGGTTTATTATGTGTCCTATCACACGGGGCAGCGATGAGAGGTTGATACTCGATCGCCCGGTCCAGGATGCCTGCGTGGGGACTGGTGTGGTTCTTTCCCCATATGCCCAAGTGCATAAGCCTGATAGCTGCTAGTGCTGCCTCCCGCTGTATGTACAATTCAAGGGGAGTTAATTGTAGGGCTATCTCCATTGCCGCGGTTGGGGTTGTCCTCATACAGCCCGTGATAGCGGAACAGGCCAGCCTTTGGAACCGCTGAAGCCTAGAGACGGTGGTCGAGAATTCAGTTCTGGTCCACCAAACCAAAGCGCCATAAGTCAGCATTGGTCTGATCACCGCTGTGTAAGCCGCCCCATTGTTTGGCACGCTCTGTGGCCTGAACGGCTCGATGGATTTTAGCTTGAGAGGTGTCGTTAGATTTGTATTTACTGTGAGAGTGACACTGGGTCTATCAAATTAAAATAAAAAACAAAATGGCGGATTTTTAGCGCCAAATTCAAATGTTTGGCACGCTCTGCAGTCTGAATTGCTCGATAAAGATGTGCCCTTTATCGAGCAATTCAGACTGCAGAGCGTGCCAAAGATTTGAATTTGGCGCTAAAAATCCGCCATTTTGTTTGAGGATTTTAAAATGGTAAGTATTTCTAAGTAACTAAAAAGTGTAAAATAAAAAAAGTAATTAAAACAATGAAAAATGCGTCGTACGCAGACGGGTTTTTATTTTTTTTTCCTATGACAATATTGTAACGTTAGATTACTATCCATTTGGGTAAAAATAAGAAAGAAGAAGCAGAATCATTGATTACTAAGGATATGCGTGAGTATATCATACATTGTTGTTCATTGGAGAATTCCATTAGTCTATGATAATAATATGCCAGGCCAGCTACAAGGTAGAAGAAAGTTTCCTTCCCACAAAATTATAATTACAAAAGTGTAAAAATGCTCGAAGAATTCACAGGGTCTTTACTCCTTAACCGTCGAAGTTTAGATGAATAAAGAAAGGAGTTAGGGTGTGCCCACACCAGAGTTAGAAAAGTGATTACTTGACAAAGTCAGAGAGATACCTCTCAAAACAACAGGCGCAACAGATCTACCTTAAATCCTAGACCATAGACCTAATGAGACGGCTATTCTTTTCTGATTAATTTCGATGCGGGATCCAAGACTGTTAATTTGTTTCTTTGGGACTTCGTCGAGCTTCATTGTCTCGGCACTTTTCTGGTTTATGCCACTGCTGATTTTGCCTTTCAAGAGTTGCAGTGGTTTGGGAGAAGTGTGGCGGGCGTGCCCAAGATAAAATGAGACCGCTTTCCCAATCCAAGAGCGTAAATCCCTTGGAAATCGAGATAAAACTCAACCATGGTTTTGAGTGACGTGCGTTTTGCTTAATCGTAAAGCCCGAGTTTGTGAACGTGTCCTAAACAGAGCTAACATTTTTAATGATTGATATTCATCAAAAGTTTAGGAAGGCTTAGCTCGAGGCGGTTTACTGTTTAATTACTCTACTTTAGATTATAAGGAATTATCGATTTTGTGGTCTGAACTCTTGACCTTTGATTGAGAGGCTACGATGCTCGAGGCTCGGTGCTCTTAGTGGAAAAGTGCAAAAAAAGGGAAGTACTTAATCTTTTAAGTTCGAGATTAAGTACCTACTTCTAATTTCACATTTTTATCCGACTATGGCAAAGCTAAATGATGAATTATGATTTTATTATTTATTTGTATGGAACACGAGTGATTCATATTGTTGTTAGTAATACTTACAAACTATGTTAGCAACATTATCATTGAAATAATATAATATTAACCATTTTAATCAAAATAAGAATAAGAATAATTTTCATCAAAATAAAATAATAATCAATTCAAAAACCTACCGCTATAACTAAGTCCGCCTCCCGGAGCACCAGACCTGCAGCTGTGTATACGGGTCCAGTACCCCAGGAACGGACAGTCAGGTTTATCCACTATTATACATTCCGGTGTTATACAATTTATCGTACAAGTAATAATTAATTACCGTTTATCGGATATGTTTTACAATATACACATTCATAACACACATTGTGAAGAGGGGATGAATTTTTTTTCGTCGTCTACCCCATCGTGTGGAGTATTGGTAGGTCTTTTAAAATGATTTAGGGGTTGCTAAAACTATTTTTCGATTTAATGCTCCATATATGAAATATTAAACTTTAAAGTGCAAATATTTATTCCAGTAGTGCGTCCTACCCCCCACTAAAAGTTAAACTGCTGGCTGAAATTTAAAAAAAATATAGCGGTTAAGATAACTTTATTAGTTTAGCAGTAGGTAATAGTCGTTAAACTTGGGTGTTGGATATTTTTGTACCAAATACAAAATCCTTAAAATAAATCATTTAAAGTGACTAAGATGAAGTAGTTGCTTGTTTATAATATAGGGGGTACAATATACGAGTAAAAACTTGCATTAAAAAACAAAATCTAAAATATAACAGGGTACTACGGAACCCTACACTGCGCGGGGCCCGACACGCACTTGGCCGGCTTTTATGTTTTTTTTTGTATTTTTGGTAGGTCTGAGAATAGGTCGTAGGCTATTTTTTAGTCTCACACATAGGTAAATATCAAAATTTCCACGCGAACGAAGTCCCGTGCAACAGCTATAGTCTGCGCCAGATAAGTAGGAACTAAAGATCATTGCTCTTTCCTTAATTTCTCTGCGTAGGTACCCCGACAATACATTATGAATCGTTTTTTATTACTAGAAAAAGTCAAGGATCACGATAAAGATCGTTTCGGGACAAGTTTATGTCATTATTTCTGTTTTCGGAATTATGTATTTGAATAAATATATGCGGGTTAAAGACCTTTAATTCCTACTTATCTGGCGCAGACTATAGTAAATAAATAAAGTTATTCGTGACTTAAGACGACATCACGTTATAGAAAAACCCGACAACGACGGGTAACGGGCAGTAGTCTACCAAACACAACCCCGTTTGGTCGGACGATCCTCCCTTTTCTACGGGGGGTGAAGAACTGCACACCCTATTCTTCATACCCTATATGACTCTAATCATGATCCCTCGCTTACTCAAAATATAAGGAAGCTTGCGTTACATTTCTAGTCAATACCGACGTAACTCTAAAATGAATGTCTTACTTGCAAACAGTATTCCCTCCCTCTGCAAACTTTATGCCCTAAACATAAGTAGATACTAGATACGTACCTACCTAATACATCGACAAAACTCTCTACTCTTCCAAATTGCTTTCCGAAGCGAAATTTGTCGCGATTCATCACTAGAGTACTCCCGGGTGGGCTATAAAGGAAATTTGGACTCTGAATTAATGGATTATACGATTTCCAATGATGCCCGTTTGTTTTACGAAGTTTCGGCCGGGTATCTAGTGTCTTTAGTGTTGGTTTAGTGTCAACCAATGAGGGAATTGATGCTAGTTTTTGTTAGGATACTGAACTGCACGATCATAAGGAGAATGTAGCATTTAGTAAGCCAAACTGCACTTGACATAGCATTGATGCGACATTTTGTCTTTTCTTTAGAGGTAAGAGGAACAGGCTATAAACTTCCTCAGTCCCTCGTTCTTTCTTCTATATCGAGTGTCAGAGTTTTTATGCCGCTGTCCGTAAGTGATACGGATTAGGAAACGCCTGTAACTTAAGCCGAAACTTAGCACTTAGAGAGTCTAGACATCCTGACGTCGTATCTACGCAGTTGCGTAGCTTAACATAACGCGGACGTACGGTCAGTGCAATGAATGCTTCTGTATTACGATAACGCACAAGATGCTCTGTGATTACGCACCGACACCGCGACGCACGACGGTGATGCACTTTAACTGACTTGCTTGGCTTTCTCTTTTTTATCTGTGCTTTAATTAAAATTGACGAAACCGTCGTTAATGTGACTTAAATTCGAACGACATTTACAAAAATACTCGTTTCGAGTTACCGCAAAATGCTATTGGATGCTTTGAATTTTCGATTCAAAAATCTAACATTTCCAACATGGGTACCTTGGCTCTAATTTCTTACTCCTAGTATTTATGCAATTATGCATGAAACAGGCATTTGTGTATAATTCCAGCCGATTGGGTAACAACGTAATGAAGAATTCCTGATTGAATTGATTTTGAGCGTTAACCGTACCGTACCTTGTTTGGATCAGACCTTTGTGTTTTATGAGCACAAACTATCTCAAATATTTGGAGCCGATAATATACCTAGTAGTTTGAATAAATTGAAGGATGGAAATCGAATGGATGTAGAATCAATTCTATTTCCTTTGTTTTAAAGACTAAAGTGATGGTCTAATTAAAAAATATGGTTTGCCTTTGATACATTGATCGGATAAATGTATATTTTTATACTTACTCACGCCATTTTCTCATGGGGGTAGGCTGAAACTACAGAACACCAGAAGCAACAATCCTTACGATTAAGTACTTCTTTTACTTAGTCCACGTTCATTTAATGGGTCATAGTGATTGGCCTAGGACACCTATCTAGGCGCGGTGATGGTAGGTGGAGTAAAGCTGTGCCCGAGTGGCGTCCAACAGGAATGGGAAGAGAAGTGTTGGTCGTCCGGCGGTGAGATGGGCAGACGACATTGTTGGATGATTTGATATCTTGGACGAGGCTGGCATAAGAACGTGGAGCTTGCGCAAGCAAAGAGAGGCCATACCCTGCAGTAGGTGAAGTCGAGTTGTGGCTTATGATGATGTCAGTGATTGGTCAGCATAGCAACGAAGATGACCCTGGTATTACAGAATATTCATTGGGGTGATCTTCGGTCTTGTTTGGTCCAAAATACAGCTACGCGAAAACCGCTGAAGCAGTCAAAAGCTCGTCAAGTGCGCAGGTGGGGTGCAAGATGGAAGGACGGTCTGTGAGGAGACAAACAAAACACGTTGTGTGTTTTGTTTGTAAAGATATAAGCGATAATTATTTATCTAGGCCGACAGAACTGTAGCTACTAAGTCAGCAGCTCAGCCCAGGGTGCTGCTGAATAACAGTATTTTACATGGAGCGTCTGCTTACCTGACCTCCACAACACAGTCAGTACTGGGTAATACGGTACCCCTTGGTAAGATTGGTTGTCAGAGTTTCGGGCCACTGACTACCTTTAACAACTGTCAGGAAGATGACATACAAATGACAGCCGGGACCAACGGCTTAACCTGATTTCCGAGGCACGGAGGAAACGCGGTATGTCACCCATCCACGAACCAACCTTGGCGATCACGGCTTAACCTGAAGTTCGACCCGAGCGGCTGTTATTATTCAGCCACGAGCTCCTTCTCCTGTACCTACTAAGTACTAACAATTATTGAAGTCTCCACCTCCGGCCTATCTCAAATCCAATCCATCACTAAATCGGACTACTAGTAGCTAAATGCAGCCTTGATTTCTTTGAGAGCCTATAAATTACTCCGCCACGTTACGTTTTGATGGCACACGAACTAAAGCACTGGATGAGACAAATAGAAAAGTAGTTGGCATGCCAAAAGCGCGTTGAGTTCACGATATTTTCAAAGTCGCAAAAAAATACCTGGATATGGTAGGAGAAAGGAGAGGACACTACAGGTGATTCTGGGCTGAAATTAAAACGGAGATGATGTACCAATTAATTATTTATTATTAGTCGTTACAGGTAGTCAGTAACCTAAAAGTCTGACATTTGGTCTTACAAAGGCGTCCCGTTTTACCCAGTACTAACTGAGTTGTGGAGGTTAGATAGGCCAGTCGTTCCATTTAAAATACTAGTATTCAGCTGCATCCCGTTAGACTGGAAGCCGGCCCCAACATAGTTGGGAAAAGGCTAGGCAGATGATGATAATTAGCCTTTACTACAGGGTTAAGACCTTCCTCCATCACCACCATTCTACATTGGTCACGATTCTGCGCTTTATCTTTCCGATTCTCAAAGAAGACAGCCAAATCCTTCCGCCAGTTCTCAAGTAGCTGTTTCAGGGTATAAATCTTGCGTCTTGCGAGCCTACTGCTCGTTCATATGTGGCATGTACCAATATAGCCAAAATTATTTCGTCAAACTTAATTCTTCAGTCTCTACTTTATCTACGCGCGTCTTATCCAGTGATCTACATCGACGTAAGCATCACTCACTGAATTGGTCCGCTGATGAATTAATCCGACGCAAGATGTGAGTGAATTAATAGCTCACAGTGGAAACTGACGCGTCGGGCACGCCTTTCAAGTTTTTAATTTAGTTTCGCTTTTAGATACTCATTTTGACTTGATAAACTAGTTTATGCTTGCTGGGTTCATTGGTTATTTTTCACCAACCATAAGTTTCTATTGAATTAATGTAGAGATCTCTCCCTCTCTTACTGAAGTGAAAACTTATGGACATGTGCATACTTTCTACCCTCACCTAGTAGAGCGTATTCATGGTCAATAACCAACCGTCAAAAGTCGCACCGCAGTATCCTTGGAGGTAAACTTAGTGATCGTTTATGGAACTTGATACTGTGTTCCAAAACTCAAATTGAAGATGCACATCTTCAATTTGAGTTTTGGAACACAGTATGACACACTGACTAGTCATTTCAGGAGTCCTTTCTAGCCATATCAATGATTATATCGCCCATATTACTTACACAATAAAGTTAAAATGATTCTCCTCAAATCGAAAACCTTTAACAAGAAAAAAGCTCCATAATAAACCCGAGCTCTCATCCAATATCTCTTCAATAAAACTTTATTATAACCACGTATGATTCTCGAAATGCGACCGTTTTAATCTTAAAAGTCAATTGTAGTCGTAAAAACGACCTCGGGGCTATTTGGGGCCATTCGGTACATCTGTTCTCGGGTCCCGATAATTTACGAAGCCAATACTCGGAGAATGTTCGGATGATAATTATCTAGGATGGTTTAGTGTTTTTTAGTATTGTAAAATGGTGGGGTTTTAGTTTCGTAAAAAAGTAAGCGTGGAATGAGTGAGGAAAATTTTAAGCATGAATGTGTAGATGGCTATAGAGTACAGTACAGGATGACCAAAGAAACGATGGATGGATGGACAGTGTGAAGGATGACATGGCGTGATGAGTGCCTTCATTATAATAAATAGCATGTACAGTTTCCACAGCTGGGACACAAGCATCCTCTCTTTGAAAAAGATTCGAGAGTGCTGTAGTACTCGACGTGGGCTTAGTGCGGGTATTTGTCACAGTAGATGTCTTTATCACGATCAGATTTAGGTCGGTTTTCCAACGATATTCAGTGCAATGTTGAAAATTTCACACAGTATAGTATAGAATATGATTGCCTAGTTTTATACTAAGTTTTTGACTTGAATGCGTATAAAGTTATGAACTTCTGTTCGCAGTAAACTGAACAGCATGACAGATATGTAAGACAATTTGACTGTACTTTGCGAGCTTTATATCTCAAAACGTATAATAGATGACGGAACAGGAGTTGTATAATAGTTTAGGCATACAAGCCCATACTGAAAATTATTGGGTGACAACTTGCATGGCCTTGCATGCCTGGAAAGGCCTAGAAAGAAATTCTCTTTTACATACGAATTCCCGAACAGTAACGGCAGTATCGTCCAAAGGGACACTTGCCAGCCGATTTTTTTTCACAGCTGTTGTTCCAGTCTGAAGGCTGCTTATGTTGGTCTGTGGATGGGTGACCATCCATTACATACCGAGTTTCGACGACCCGATTAGCGCAGCGGTAATGAGGCTGCCTTACGTTCTTAGGGTCCCGGGCTCGAAACCCAGTAGGAGCAAATGTTTGTGTGATGAGCATGGACATTTGTTTCCGAGTCATGGATGTTAATATGTATAATAAGTATGTATTTACAAACAAAATGTAGTATATTAACTATCTGGTGTCCACGACACAAGCCTCGTTGCTTAGTGTGGCACTAGTTGGCGCTGTGTGTAATGTCCACAGATATTTATTTATCTGTTGGTCCCGGCTATCATTTGTGGATCTTTGACAGTCGTAACATATAGTCAGTGGCCTAAAAAGTTTGACAACCAGTCTTACCAAGGGGTATCATTTTACCCAGTACTAACTGGGTTGTGGAGGTCATTTAGGCAGTCCTACATGTAAAATACTGGTTTTCAGCTGCAGCCGGTTAGACTGGAAGCCGACCCCAACATAGTTGGGAAAAGGCTAGGCAGATAATGATGGTCCCATTTGAAGGCAAACTCAATTCATCAGGCAGGAGCGGAAAGTTACGAGTACTGTAGAACAGAGAACTGGAAAACATTAACCAATAGTAAGGTAGTTCACTAAATTCACGTCTTTTACGCTTCGGTGCACAGGAATACTCCATTCGACTGCTCCGTTCTCAGCTACCTCGCTTTTAATTCCGTCACTGAAATGGATGGGTGGGTAAAGAAGACAAATTGTGGGGAATTCTGCAAGTCAAATCTTGCACAAACCCAGATAAGTGGCAAAGGCTTTCAATAAACATTCTGGTAGCTATATTAACCAAATAAATTTAAAAAAATTCCTTTTACCCGACTACGGCAAAGCCAAAAGGAAGAGTTATGAGTTTAGCAGTCTTTGTATGTATGTTTGTATTTACGTATGTTCCTCCGTAGCGCCTAAACTATTCATCCGATTTTGATGAATAAGTGTTGTCAATCAATTCGTTATAATAGCCCGCGTAACATAGCGTCGTTGCGACTTTAGGCAAAATCACTTTTTTACGCAGGATTTTCAACATTTTGAAGCTCTATCGAATGCAATAACTCTCATGTGTATACGATAATTTAATCGTCATTTGTTGACCAATTTCAAGATCAACAATGTGCTTCCTAATAAAATGTTGGTGCTTAAATTATCTTGTGTCAATGTACACATACGAGTTTTTAGTTCTATGTCATACTCGGGGCCTAGCAATTATTAGATCAAAACATTTTATGTGCATCAGGACGAGAAAAGCGGGTATTTTTTTTTAATTATTTGCCTAGGTCACTTTAGAGTTTAGACCATTAATATCACGGGGACGAGCGAGACAGATAAATCGTGTGATTATTCTCCAATCGTAGATGATAGATGTCGGTCGTTATAGGTATTTACTGCATTTTGACAGTGCGTTGCAGGCTTGCAGGTTGTTACTTAATTCGCGTCGCGTATAACGAAACTTTTTTCAATTTGTGAGGGTAACAACATAAAAAATGAGTAAACCGCTCTGTCCAAGTGAGATAATAAATAAATAAATAAATATCGCTGGACATTAACACACAGCGCCATCTAGTGCCACACTAAGCAACGAGGCTTGTGTCGTGAACACCAGATAGTTGATATACTACATAGATACTTTTTGTTTGTAAATACATACTTATTATGCATATAAACATCCACACCGCTCGTCACAGAAACATTTGCTCCAACCGGGATTCGAACCCGGGACCCTAAGAACGTTAGGCAGCCTCACTACCGCTGCGGCATTCGGGTCGTGAGATTGAGTTAGGTATTAGTTAATCCACAAAATACAGGTGATTCTGACTCAAGTAGTTTTTATGATTTTGGGGAACCTCCAGGGTATGATATCAGAGTTCTGAAGAGCTGTGCTCCAGAGTTGTCTTAACGCGCTTGATTCGCCTCTCTCTAAAAACCGGTGTGGTGCCGGAGTCCTGGAAGCTGGCTTATGTGCAGCCAGTGCCCAAAAAAGGTAACCATGCCGATCCTGTCAACTGTAGACCAATCGCCATAACCTCCATACTTTGCAAAGTGATGGAAAGGGTACTTACCTGTAGGGTCTTACCTGTTAGCATACCTCGAAGACAATGAGCTCCTCAGTGAACACCAGTATGGCTTTCGTCGTGGTCGTTCAACTGGGGATATTCTTGTTTATGTTACGTATTGCTGGGGCGAGCCCATTGAGAAACATGGCAAAGCCCTTGCTGTGTCGCTTGACATCTCAAAGGTCTTTGACAGGGTCTGGCACGCTAGTCTGTTGGGTAAGGGACTACTTCACACTGATTCAGCTATATTGAGCTTTTGCCCATAGAAAACAACGATTTTGTATGAGACGCGTACGCGTCCGTCTGTTCTTTCTGCTGCATATCAACGACCTGCTACAGATTGGTGCAATCGGGTACGCACACGACAGCACAGTCGCAGAAAGATTACCTGTCCAGTGCAAGAGCCAGCATAGAGGAAACAGCTACTCTTAGAGAGGCCATGGCGGAGCGAATGAATTTGCCCTAAATCTTGTCTCCCAGAGGGGTGACGACAATCTGGTCAAATTCAATGCTCAGAAAACACAGGTCTGTTTCTTTACTGTTAAAAGAAGCCAGTTCCAGTAGTCTCCTACTTTCCGAGATGCGTCTGTATCAGTTACCGACCGCCTTCAGCTTTTGGGTATGGAGTTGACATCGGATCTCAACTTCGGCTCAACCATTGAGTCAAATGCTCAGACCGCAACTAAGAAGCTGGGCATCTTTAATAAGGTGAGGTGATACTTCACATCTGGACAGCTTTTAAGTTTGTATAAAGCACAAGTCCGATCCTGTAGCGTTGCGTGCAGTCACTTATGGGATGGCTCAGCAAAATACCAGCTTGACTCGGTGGAACGCAGAGCTAGAAGGCTCATAGACGAGACGTTGGTAGCTTCGCTTCACAGCCTAGGTCATCGGCGTAATGTTGCCTGCCTGTCGGTCTTCTACAGACTGTACTTCGGACCATCCGCACTTGATGGATATCCCGACGAGTCGTACTCAGCGCTTCTCCTCCACTTTTATTATGCGCACTGCCAAAGTGTGGAACTATCCGCCTGCATCTGTGTTTCCACCCACATTTAACCCGCCTGCCTTCAAAGCAAGAGTGAACACATATCTTCTGGGCACGCTCGTTCCATCATAAACCTCATCCATCGCATTCCATCAGGCGTGATCGAGGTCAAGAGCAGGCCCATTTTGTAACAATAAAAAAGCCTATCATAATAATTTGTGTTTTCGGAGAAATATACAATACTTTTTTCAATAAAACGTAGTTTTTTTATTTTAATTTTAATAGGCATTTTTGTTCAAAAGCTCTGATATGTTAACTAAAACAGTTTTTTTTTTATTTTTTACTATGATACTACTTTTCATTTCAACTAACAATAGCAAACTAAAATGCAGGAAATCGTATGGCTGATAAATATAAGTTTTTTTGTTGTAGAACAGTTGCTTTCATACAATTTTTTTCAGTAGGCGGTTTTTATCGATTTTCTCCTAAAGTTGAATTTTACACAAAAGTCGCAACGACGAGACTACATTTTAACCGACTTCATTCAGTAGTCGAGGTTTAGTTTGAAAACTACGTAGGTCACGTAGTCGGGTTATAGTTTTAGTTTTTTATTCGATGATAGAATGTCAGTTTATCCAGGCACCTATAGTATAACCAATTTAGGTATGCAGTTTAAGATGGCGTTGTGTGTCAAAAAAGCATCGATAGGTACGTCAAATTTGGCATATTTCTTTCAGTTCGTTTTGTTTTCGCTTGCACAGATAAATTGATTGAAGTGTACTCTGCTGAAAGCATCAATACATATAGAGAGTAAGCATGGTAAACAATGTAATGTTTCATCTCCGAACAATATACAGGCTGGTGTCATCAACACAATAGGTATCTTGGCATAAATTCGTTTCATTTTCTCTATCAGACATTTTCTCTTTCACAGTAAAGTGTTCGCCACATATTAGCCCCAAGCTTGGCCCAACATGTCACACCGAATGACCTTGTTACAACGAGATTTGACCCAAATTGGAACCAACCAAGCGACAAAGAAAATGTACTGTGACTGACATTGACAGCCAATCGGTTATCGTTTTGTGTCTACTTCCCCTTTTTCTGTGCAAAAATGTATTTACGGATCTCTTCAACGGTAGTACCGTGAAAATAAGGTTTAATTTGCAGTGTTTTTGAAGATGTGTTAATTGTGAAATATGGCTGTAAGGTCGTCCATCAAATAGCACCCTTTTAACGTCGAGTGCACACTATAAAAATGATACATTGATGCCATGGATGTACAGAATGAAACGTTAAGATGTACCATGGTTCGTCTGTTCAATCATCGTCTGATGGGTAAATAAAGACGGATGGAGGCAAATATCGTGAATGATGATATCTTTTTAATTAGGAGAGAAAAGACACGAATTACAGTGCGCCTACAAAAAATGCCATTGCAATCAATTGCAATCACGCGTTTAATTGCTACAATAAAAGTACAAACTTAATTAACTTCGCTTATGTTACTGATATTGTTTTAGTTTACTGTGTCCGCGATACAATGGCACTTATTAATATTTAAATAACCTGTTATTTTTATTCCTTCAAACAATAGAATGTTATAAAATTGTTGGCACTAAAGACTTTTTTATCAATTTTAACACAACGCCATCTATTGACATTAATACAAAAACCCTTTACAGTTCACTCTCCCAAAATATTTTACCGCTGTCGGCGGCGCCACTTGCCACGCAAATTGTCAAATGAAGTACCCAAAAATTTAGTTCCTTATTTCACCGCATGCCAAAGTAAGCTGGTGAAAGATAGTTTCTTACCAAAAAAAACAGTATTAAAATACCGAAAGCCAGGGACATCGTTAGCAGTATGAAAAGTTGTAGAAACTTTTGAACAAGTACTGGGAACAGCGAGAACTTTGTTTGTACCATAATGACCGATGCTTTAAGTTTTAATGACAAGCCATACTTAGTTAGTAAGTGTGCTATGCAAGAAGTTTTCTTGTCTTAGTTCTTGTTCTTGACGAGTATTTAGTTGGACGTAGTCTAATGGTACCTAAATGGTTATAATGGGTTGTCTATCCTTTTTTTTTTTGCGGATATAAAAAGTAACGGATGTATAAATAAAGTCCTACCTGATTAGTTTAGTGGTTGCATGACTGCTGAGCATGAGGTCCTGGGTTCGATTCCCGGGTCGGGCAAAGTGTTATTGGGTTTTTCAATCAGGAATTTCTCAGTAGCAGCCACGGAGTCTGGATTTGTGCCCCGTTGATGGCAATAGGCTAAAAATAAAATAGGTGGCGAAATGTGGGTGTACTGTTAGGTACACCTCTGCCAAACCCTTCGGGGATTACAGGCGTGATGTTATGATATAAAGCAGTCACCAATCTGTTAAGATACGGGTGCTCAACAATATATAATACCTACGTAAGTATACAGGGTGTAAAAGACCTCATCCCGAAGCCGTCAACCAAGCATTCGTACATCAAAATAATTTACGCAAAAATTATTGCTGGGAAACTACTTTTTTTTTTGGGTGAAAAATCATGTTTCGTGGTAGACCTCAATGTAACGCACTTAAAACATTGTGCTGATGGATGGATTGAATAGTACGGGGGTGGTGTAGAACAAAAAATGATCGCAATGACGATGACGGGGAGAAAAAGTGCCTTTCGGCTTCGTTATGAGGTGTTTTACACCCTATATAATACCTAGGTAAGTATACAGGGTGTAAAAGACCTCATCACGAAGCCGTCAACCAAGAATTCTGTACATCAAACTTAGTAACTTTACGCAAAAATTATTGCTGGGAAACGACTTTTTTTTTGGGGTAAAAAATCATGTTTTGTGGTAGAACTCAATGTAACGCACTCAAAACATTGTGCTGATGGATGGATTGAATAGTACGGAGGTCGTGGAGGTGTTTAAAGTAAAAATCTTACATTAAAAACTTGTGTTTAAAAAAAAACTTGTCAAAAAGTTGGAACTTTGACCCCCTATATCTCCGTAACTAGAAGGTTCCCAGGTATGGTGTAGAACAAAAAAATGATCACAATGACGAGGAGAACAAGTGCCTTTCGGCTTCGTTAAGAGGTGTTTTAATAAGTATATAATAATAAAATAATACTTATTTAATTCGGCAGTAGGTATTAGTAAGAAATTACTACATCATATTATTATTTGGCTTTATTTTAGTTCACTCTAAAATATTTTAAAGCCACAATTTTCAGATGCCTTGTTTGATTAAGTGATCACTGCAGAATGTCCTTTCAAAATTGCACTGTATCTACATTAAATCATTTCGTCGTAGTCTTAGCAATTCAAATACTACAAGTTAGGTATCGAAATGATTGGAATTTTAATATTACTGTTTACCTACAAGTTCACATTCCTTTCTGTGTCGAACCTGTTGATAAAAAAATGTTAAAGGAAAAACGACGCAACTGCCTTGACTTAAGACACATACTTAAAGTCGATAGCGCTTATTACGTTTTTATTATACAGAAACACCGGCTGTTCTCATAACTCTCGCCCGGCTATCAATAATATGAAATGACGTCACCTTGAGAGTGTAACTCGTAGTTACACAACAGCTATTTCGACATTATCATTAAGTCTTCGGTAGTATAGTGGTAAGTATCCCCGCCTGTCACGCGGGAGACCGGGGTTCGATTCCCCGCCGGAGAGAATCTTTTTGTGTTTTTTGTACATTTATTTTGATGCGTGTTATGAAGAAAATCATTATTTCTAATAGAAATAAAAGGTTTTCAATGGGAAATAACTTTTTTTCTACAGTATAAACAATTAAAGTTTTGGACATTAATTATTATCTTTGCTAGGTAAGTATTTCATCTTTTATATTTACACAGCTTTGTTGGGGTCAAATTCAAACACAAAGCATTTATTTCAATTAGACCATTACGGCACTTTTGAATGTCAAAAATACAAAAAAAAACAAAGCTACAGTCCCAGACACAAGACATAATAAGTTGAGAAAGTACTGTAGTTGCCCATTCCCTAGCGGGTCGGCTTCCAGTCCAACCGGATGCAGCTGAATATTTGAATATTTTAAATGGAGTAACCGCCTATCTTACCTCCACAACTCAGTATGTATTGGGTAGTGGGTACCATACTCCTTGGTAAGTATTTCAAGTTTGCAGGTATTTCTGGTAAAGTAATAGTTTTAACTCTTGGATATTTTGTTAAAATCACAAACAGCTGGTTCGATCCAAAATATTAAAATCAGTGACAGTGGTGTCGATTCTGTTGTACACAAACTAAACTTATATTAGGCTATTACTATCTTTTTCTCTTTAATAAAACGAGAAAGAGACGGACGTAATTTAGAGCTGTCAAATTTAGTTGGAACTAATATTTCCATACAAATGAAGGGTGCACGTAAAAACATGTCGACTAAAAACACGGTGAAGCGCAAGGCATAAACTAGTTTGACATCTCCAACTTAGTTCATAGCTATAGCCGTCCTTTTCTCGCACTGCCTTTTAGTAAAAGATAGCAATAGCATAAATTAAGTTTAGTTTGTGTACAACTATCGACACCAGTAACAATTTTTTTATAGATTAGAGCCGATAGCCGAAAAATTCGGCTGTGAGATGCAAGTCTTCGGTAGTATAGTGGTAAGTATCCCCGCCTGTCACGCGGGAGACCGGGGTTCGATTCCCCGCCGGAGAGACTCTTTTGGTTTTTTATTATTTTAAAAACGCACAAATTATTTTATTGGTTGTTTGTTATACTTTAAAAAGAAGGAGGTTCTCAATTTGATTGGTATTTTTTTGTTTAATGTATGTACACCGATGACGCTGAGATTTATAATCCGATTTACGTGATTCTTCTTTATTTTGATGCAGAATAGTTGCCATTTGGTCCCATAAAAATTTAGCATAGTTTGGCCCATTAGTTTTCGTTTTATGAACATTTTTACTTCAGTCGTGTGGTCTAAAAAGCACACTCGTTTCATGTATGTTCACCTATTTCTCCCCATTTGTGGAGCGATTCTCAAAATTATTTTTTTATTTGAAAGAGTATACTCCTAAGGTGGTCTAATTTAAATTTGGTGAAGATTTGATGCTGATCTTCGGAGATATACAATGGAACTCTTCAAAAATAGACGGTAAATCGGTCCTTATTGCTGCAATCGCTTGGATGTTTATTGTTTATGCAACATCATGACGTAACATCACGCCTGTATGCTCTGAGGGGTTCGCAGATGTGTACATTACACCCAGATTTCGACAGTTTAGGTATGTTAAGTTCCATTTATTGGGGATAAGTCCAATATAATATATAATAATATAGATAACAATGTAAAATAAATGCATAGCAAATATTTGTATAGGATATTACAAATAAAAATGGAAAAAAAAACTTTTTTGCAAACAAATAAAACTGACCTTAAAAAAAAAGCACAAACAAAAAAATAACACAAAAAAGTGAAAAACAAAGGTCAAGCTTCGAAATCTGTGACCTTTGTTTGATTGATTTAGTGTTTTTGTCACCGGCTTCTGAAGCTAAAGTTATTTTTCACTTTTGGTTTGTGTTTTTTTTTTAAGTTTGTTTTAAATTCAAGCTATGGTAAAACCCGAAGATCCCGAAGAACCCGAAGTGGGCGTGAAAAAATGGGTATATTAGGTAAACGGAGTAGAAGCTTAATGGCATACCTAGTTTTTTTTCTTTTATCCACAGCTTAGAAAAAAATTGATCCATCATCAAAAAACGCTACAAATTTCAAGTAAACTTTTCAAATTAGAACAAAGAATGAGAAATTTTGAAAAACAAAAATAACTACCTAACTAAAAAAAACTAAGTATACTCTGAGCCTTCATGTCGCGGGTTCTATCCCCGAACGGAACAAATATTTGTCTGCCCTACAAGTAGTTGTTCCGGGTCTGGCTGTTTGTGTATGTGAGTTTAAATGTTTGTAAACGCATCCACGAAACAGGAGACATTCCAAGTGTGGGGCAACGATTAAAAAAAAAGTAAATCTTGCCAACCATACCTCAAAAAAGATTTTATCTACCTCCAAATTTTAGCTTCTTTAAAACTGTCCATTGTAGTTTCTAAAAGGAAACTAAATTCCCCCTCCATAGCAGTAACTTACCCAGCACTAGCACGAAGCGCTGGACAGCTCTAAATGTAGCTAGCTTGGCTGCTATAAATCTTGCGCGCTCTGATTCTCGGCACATTGTAGTTAATACACTCTGGTTGTAGTTAGAAGGTAGATATAGTAGGGGTATCATTTTGAGATAGTCGTCAGGATTTTTAGTTGAAAAGGGGTAAAAAGCTAGGAAACAGCATAGGATTTGAAGACATAACAACAACAACAACAACAACAGCCCATAACGTCCACTGCTGGACATAGGCCTCTCCCATGATGGGAGGAATTTGCCGTAATCTCCACGCTTGGCAGGCGGATTGGAGATCGCAGTGATGAAAGACTAACAGAAAAACGCTGCTGCCCATTCTCTGGTCTACAGAGGCGCAAGGTGTTCTGCCTCAGACATTAGTCGCCTTATACGACACCCGTGGCCGTCAGTGAAATGGGTTGGTTCTATTCTACTCTGCCGGACACCACACGGCGGCATTCATTTATTAACATCACGCCTGTAACCCTTAGCAAAGGATAGGCAGAGGTGTAACTTACAGTACACGCACAGTACGCCAGTTATGTTTCATCATCATCAGCCTATAATGTTCCCACTGCTGGGACACGGCCTCCTCTCAATGCGAGGGAATTAGCTATAATCCACCACGCAGGCCCAGTGCGGATTGGTAGATGTCACATGTCTATAAATTTTTGGTTCTAGGACATGCCGGTTTCCTCACGATGTTTTCCTTCACCGTTTTGAGAGCAGTGGTGATGAAATAAATTACACAAAGTAATGCGCCTGTCTGGGTTCGAACCCACGACTTACTGTTCGTAAGTCGGAGCCGCCACCACCGGACCGCTGCTCTCTCAGTTATGTTTAAGTCCCATGTAATAGGGGGCGAGACTTTTGCCATCAACCGGGCGTAAATCCAGACTCATGGTAGTTGCTGAGAAATTCCTGATGGAAAAACCCGGGTTTGAAGAATGTGGCAAAGTTCTTTTTTTGCCGTAAGGAGGCACACATTTTTGCTTTCTTATACTAATATAATAAAGAGGAAAGATTTGTATTTTTGTATGTAACGAATAAACTTAAAAACTACTGGTGGCCTACCATGACGTCTTGAAGCAGGATCGTTTTAATCTTGGTCCTCTTAGTGTGGGTAAGAGACGGAGCTATAGAGGACGTCTAGCGCCTTTCCTTTCCTCACTGGAACAAGATTAAAACGATCCTGCTTTAAGACGTCATGGTAGGCCACCTGGACCGATTTGAAAAATTCTTTCAGCAATGGATAGCTACATTATCAGCGAGTAACATAGGCGTTATTTTATCCCCTAACTCCCACGGTAACGGGAACCGGAAACCGTGTGACGTCCGCTAGTATTTTGTAATTTTGTTCAAATGGGATTGGGCAGGTCACGTGAGATCGCTGGGGAAAGGTCTCAACACGATGGGTGCCTAAGGATGGGTGGCACCGCCGTGGCCGGTTTAGAAAGAGGTGACGAGATGATTTAGACGCGCATCATGAAGGCTGGCCCGAGGTGGCGCAGGAGAAGAGTACCTGGAAGGTTAAGGTGCAGGCCAGGCCTTTTCCCAACTATGTTGTGGTTGGCTTACAGTCCAACTGGATGCAGCTGAATACCAGTATTTTACATGGACCCAGACAGTACTGGTAAATACGATACCCCTTGGTATTGGTAAATCTGCATGGTTGTCCGATTTTCGGGCCACTGACTTCGTGTCACGACTGTAAAAGATCTACACATGACAGCCGCGACCAACAGCGTGCTTTCCGAGGCATGGAGTAAACTCGGTATGTAACGGGTGGTTACCCATCCAAGGACCAACCTAGGCAAGCATGGCTTAACCTGAAGATGGATCTGAGTGTCTGGTAATTTAGCCAAGAGCTCCTTAACAGAGAGCTCGAATGGTGAAAAATTCTCGTTTTATTCAGTGAAAGTGTATGAAAACGTATGAAATAATTATCTCACTCCACAAACAACAAGAATTAATTACGAACTACATTTCAACTCTATTTGACTAACAGAAATAATAAATTACTGTGCCCAAACATTGAAAATTAATTATTGTTTCAATACAAAATGTTATTGGATGTCCGCAGAATCTAATTAATAGTGGGATTGGCTCAATTCCCCGGCGAGGCCCTCCGAGCTCCTCCGAACTGAGGGATCTGGGAGGAGATTTTTCTACAAGTCAAATGGGGTTTGTTACACCGAACTTACATTTTACAAGCTGTTATTGTCGGTGGTCAAGTGGTTGCAAGCGCGACTACTGAGCTTGAGGTCCTGGGGTCGAATCCCGGATGAAGCAAAGTGTTATTGGGTTTTTACATCAGGAATTTCTCAGTAGCAGCCACGGAGTCTGGATTTGTGCCCGGTTGGTGGTAATATTCTCGCCCCTCGAAAATTTCTTTCAATGGGATTAAATGATTGGGTTGTTTAATTCTACATATAAAGCAATGTAATTTGTTACGATCGCGAATTATATTTTAATCAACATACAACCTAATTTTCTGTTCATATATTTTGATACCTCTACGCGTCTACTCCAATGAGGGATTTTTCCATTTAAGGTCCGTACCTTAAATAACAGTACATTGATTTGATTGTTGAAAATAGGTTTTAGGATTACGAAATCCTAAAACCTATTTTCAACAATCAAATCAATTCCTAGTAGCTGTAAAAGAATATTGACTGGTCAATAGCGCAACAGGCGAGATTCGAAGTCACGCCCAAACTCACTAGTTCCTAGCCCTTATCGGAGACATGTGACAACACTGACATACTTCAAGTAACACATTTGGGACAGTCCCTACACCCGTCAATGGACACGTTCCATTAGTCGTAAAAATGTTTCTATTATTAGACGAAAAAGGTCTTTCGGTTATTTTTCAAGATATTTTTTTTTGTGTTTTGATGTTAGGTTTGTTCCCTTGTACACGACCTCGCGCGAAGCGACTCTGGCGACGGTGACTTATGCATTTGATTTACTCGCGCATTAAATTGGTCGTAAAACGAGAAGACGTGCTATTAATCGTTGTGGAGTACCAGCGTGAGGAGTCGTTCCTGGCAATGGGACTAACTCAAGTTTGTCATACAAATGTATTCTACCCAGATCCAAAGAAATTTTAGCTCAATCGGATACCAACAAGAGTGGTTGGAAAATGGTTTGCAAATTTTGAAGCGGACCACTCACATAAGTACATGCATAGAAACGAACAGTGCAAGTTAAGGCTGATGCTCCAGGGTACCCCGCGAAATTCAAATTTTCTTACGTTTTTTACGTTTTTATCAACATACAACCTGCAAATTGCAAAAAACGTAAGAAAATTTGAATTTCGCGGGCTGGTCGGAGCATTCACCTTAAATAAAAGCAGCGTTTCACGAATCACCGTGATACAACTTGCGGAGCGACAATAACCACGCGACAAAAACATTAAATGACGCGCTCATGTGTTGCTTGATACAAGTCACATCGACCGAGGCCGTGAACGAGGATTTAATTACTTCTTTCCTTTGTTTTCTTCGCAGATTGTCGCAAGACGCGTGTAGTTTGTGGCCACACGATTATTTCCTTGAGCGATGGCTGAAATACTTTTGAGTTGGCATTTATTATGACGAATGAGTCCATGTATCGACAAGCCCAAAAATAGATAGATAACTATTGCCATTTTGGATGGCAGAAAGGAATTTATTTTCACAAAATTGTGAACTATTTCGGAATGGTATGCATAAATTGCGTATTTTGTGTTTTCAGTTGTAAAATATTACTTTATGTTTGACGCAAACTACTACCTAAGTATCATAACGATACAGGTTTTTTGCTACGCCTAGATTTTTTTGTGACTAACAGCTTGGATAAAAGTTTATGAGCATTATAAGAACCAGAAATTCATAGCTAAATAATAACAGCAAGGTTAAGCAGGCTTGCCAAGGTCGGTCCGTGGATGGATGGCCATCAATTAAAAACCGAGTTTCCTCCGTGCTTCGAAAGCACGTTAAGCCGTCTGTTCCGGCTGTCATTTGTAGATCTTTGACAGTCGTTACAGTTAGTCAATGGCTCGCAAGTTTGACAACCAGTCTTATCCAGTACTAACTGGGTTGTTGAGGTCAGATAGGCAGTCGCTCCATGTAAAATAATGGTATTCCGCTGAACCCGGTAAGACAGCAGCGGACCCCAACAGAGTTGGGAAAAAGGCTAAGCAGATTGTGATGACCTCACGTATTATTGTAAGGGTTCGAAAGACGAGACTCGTGTTAAGTATTCCAAAAAGGGTACAACCCATGCCATGTTACAATACGGTGTAAACTCGCAAGTATTACACCAAGCATATCGGATTTATCGCCGGGCCCCGATACAAGTCGCTAGAATAACAAGACGTGCGAATAAAACATGAGATCCTGGTACTCCACCTGACCAATGAATAATTTTATATATGTACATAGATATATACATTATGTATACAGCGTGTAACAGAAATGTGTGGACAAAAATAGGTAATTTTTGTACAAGAGGCTTCTGCTAGCTGCACTTAATCTGTTTGTTGTCAAAAATGTTTTGTTCTCTTCTGTTTGTTTTCTTCTGTGTCCCGCTGTCTGTCTGTTCCGGCCAATCTCCGAAACGGCTGGACCTATTTTGACGGGACTTTTACTGGCAGATAGCTGATGTCATAAGGAGTACTTAGAGTACTTTTATTTTAGAAGAAGAACAAGGGTTCCGTGCAAAAAAATGAAAACCCTCAAAATAAATTATTAATAAACACGGATAAAAGAGAATCACTTTAAGTGTAAATAAAATCCGATTCAAATAGTGAAGTACCTAATAATTTTATAAACATTTCATGCGGACAAAGGTCGCGGGTAACAGAGAGTCCTCAAATATGACCACACTTTTCTGCTACACGCTGTATACATAGATGTTTATGTATGGAGTCCGTGTTCAATTTATTTTATTTATTGCGTACTTCGTGGTTGTGATGTGATTCTAGTTTCAGATAAGAGGTCAGTGAGCAGGAATAGTTTGTTGATTGAGATGATAAAATGAAGATATTTTTGTCGTTTTTGAGAAGCGAACTGAGAGTTTTTCCTGTATAGTTTGGTTACAGATACAGGTCTCACGCAATTATTTCTAAGTACAATCGCTTCAGGAAAAAAAAATCAGTTTGACAGTGTGTCATATTTTAAAGTAGCCATCAAACGGCCTTGGGTTATACGACACGTCGCGGTGAGTCGTGGCATAAGCTAAGAAACTTTTATTTAATAACTTCACAGTGGTAGTGGTAGTTTCTAGGCGTAGACTTTGAAACCTCATTGAATGCAATTAAGTATGGTACGTCTCTCTTTCACAGGATCGCACTATCGCGATAAAAAGTATGTATTAATCCAAGTTATAAACTAATTGTGTGCCAAATTTCATACAAATCCGTTCAGTAGTTTTTGCGTGAAAGAGAGACTAACAGCCATCCATCCATCCTCACAAACTTTCGTATTTTTAAAGGTATAGTAAGTCTTCAACAGACTTTATAACATAGTCCTCCCGTATTTAGAAAACTATTAATAAAATTACGTTTGTACCTATTATAATCACACCAACCCAGTCACAAACAATAAACAAAGCTCGAGCAGAAGGTATCTTTAGTTAGAACCTAAACCCGGATACAGTAGACTCGACTACCCACAGTCGCCAAATACGGTTGTAACTAAACAAACCGGGATATTTGCATCGTCAAGAGTCGTAGTCAGAACAAACACGCTGCACGTAGCACGTTACAACTTGAGAGTGTCAATACTACCGCTAGCGTGTTTGTGTGCTGGCGTAGCGTTATTTTGTAATCCTTATGCACCGTGGTATAATAATATGTTTGTTTGGCACGTTTTTAAACTGAAAATAACTGGCAGACATGATTGGTACTCTTGGTATCTGAAGATTGTCATCGAGTAATTAAAGCATCGTCAAGAGTCGTAGTCAGAACAAACACGCTGTAGTAGCACGTTACAACTTGAGAGTGTCAATACTACCGCTAGCGTGTTTGTGTGCTGGCGTAGCGTTATTTTGTAATCCTTATTCATGGTATGCGAAAGGTTTATGTTTGTTTGGCACGTTTTTAAGCTGAAAATAACTGGCAGACATGATTGGTACTCTTGGTATCTGAAGATGGTCTAACGTCTATCGTGTTTGTGTTGTATTTGGAGACAGTTGCTCCACAAAAAGTTTCTTCTATGTGCATGCACCTATATACAACAACAACAACAACAACAACAGCCCATAACGTCCACTGCTGGACATAAGCCTCTCCCATGATGGGTGGAATTTGCACCTATATCTCTTACAGTAATATTGGTTGTAACTAGTCCAACAATATATTTGATAATAACCAAACTCAGTTATTAAAGAAAACGTCTTGTATAAATATAACATCACGCCTATAATCCTCGAAGTGTAAGGCAAAGATGTACCTAGTAGTAGACACTTTTCACTTGTTATGTTGAAGTTCCATGTAATAGGAGGTGAGCTAATGCCATCCATTGGGCATAAATCCAGACTGTGTGTGTTGCTACACTTGCTACTGAGAACATTTTGCCCAACCCAGGAATAAATCCCATTACCATGCTCAGCAGTCACGCTTGCAATTACTATACCAACGACAATCATGGTCAAAACAAAGATACCCATTGATGTAATAAAAAAAAACCCGTGAGAACCCAAATACTATTCCCCTAAAAACTAAACAAAACTGCAACGTGAAACTACGATCCAAAACCGGCTGACCCAGATCGGGTTAGGTGGAAAGCCGTTTTATGAACCGGCCCATTCACAAAGCTGATTGCTATGTACGTTTCTATTTGAGTATCCTTGCGCCGTGCCCGTCCGGAGGCGTAGTGATTGGATTACCTTTAAATCTGTGTAGGTTTGTATGGTGTAAAGGTTATTTCGTGTTAGTTTGATAGTTAGGTGTTGTTGCGATGAAATGTGCGATTGAATTATAAAGGTTTGTTGTTCAGGATGTGGAAGTTCTAAGAATTACCTCTGAACAAAAGTTTCACGAAGTGGACTTTTAGAGAATGTTGTAAGTTTTAAATTACAATACAACAACAGTTTAGAGAAGCTTTGGACATAGAAGCTGTTTTGAATTTAGTATACTTCGTCTCCTCTTATTCATCATCATCATTTCAGCCGAAAGACGTCCACTGCTGGACATAGGCCTCCCGCAAGTGTTGCCACATTGACCGGTCCCGTGCGACTCGCATCTAACGGATTCCCGCAACCTTCATCACCGGTCGCCACTCCAGAACTTTTCGGCCCCATCAGCCATTAGTTCTGCAAGCATTGTGCCCTGCCCACTGCCACTTAAGTTTGGCAATTCTTCGGCCTCTCCAATTCTCCTCTTATTAAAAGAAATAAAATATTTAAATCAATTGCTATTTCATAGGACTAAATCAAAACTGGCAATAAAATGTAGGTGTACTATTAAGTACACCTCTTCCTAACCTTTTAAAAATTACAAGGATGATGTTATGTTAACTATGGTAGGTCAAAGAGTGTAAATCCTAATCTTTGTAATTCCACTGAATTTACACAATAGTGTAGCCAACAAACACAATACCGTACCCACTTCTCAGAGCGCCACTTTCTGCGGTCTACCCGTAACCGAAACACAACCTAGATCCGTAGCACGGACCTTAGTAAATCACGTGATAATTACCTTACATCCCACCATAGTGTAATTAAACCGACCAGATATTTGCATCGTCGAGAGACGTAGTTACAGCGTTTGTTCTACCACGAGCGTGTTTCAGCATACTTTCTGTGTGCAGCGTGCTTGTTACGTCGTAGCTTTTGACAGTTATACCTTTTTATTTAAATGTCAATCAGCGGTATTTTCTGCATTTTAATAATGGCTCATGTGACTTAAAACATAACACGAAAAATGTGGGTTTATAATAGACCTCTGCTTTATCCTTCGGGGATTCCAGGAGTGATGTTATGACCTTAATAAATCACGGAATAACTACCTTACATCCCACCATAGTGTAATTAAACCGACCAGATATTTGCATCGCCGAGAGACGTAGTTACAGCGTTTGTTCTACCACGAGCGTGTTTCAGCTTGCATGTGTAAATACTTTATGTAGCGCGTTTGTTATGTCATAGCTTTCTAAAGATATGCGTTTTGATTGAATTGTCAAACAGCGATATTGTCTGCACAGAATATTACTTATTTGTCGTTTAAACTAGATTTGTTTCAGAAAATAGTTAATCTATGTTTGCCTAATCAATTGGGGGCCAAAATAGCCACTGTGTGGAGCCCTGACACAGCCAGAAGGCATCGCAGCAGACCTCGTAGAGCGTGCAGACGAGCTGGATAGTACATACTAGTGCTCCATATTAGCCTGTAAGGAAAGAACTGGAAGTCACGTGTCTTTGTCTAGCAGTAGGATAATATAGTGTACTATATTCGGCAACAGCGTTAGTTCTACCATTAGAGTGTTCCAGCTTGCATGAGTTTAATTTTATGACAGCGTATTTGTGTGTCATCACTTTGAATGGTTATACGTTTTCAATTATCTGTATTTGTCCCAGCACAAAAGGCCTTGTTTTAATCAAATTGCTATAGAAAGTTATTGGCAAAATTTACTGACTGCCTACACAAAATGGATTGATAATTAAGTCTAGATAGTTTCAAAGTCCGCTCTGACGAATTATACGGTTTCGATTTTGGTTGTTCGGTCTTATAATGGATCTCTTATCCTGCTGTTTTTAACTGACTTTTCAATTTGTTCTCAAGAAGATTCTCAATTTGTTACCACTTTTGTTATCCAGTTAAAACAGCGATAAATAGATACCATATTCCATTCTATGTTCCTTTTACCACATCAACCATTTCAACGGTTTTTTTGGAACATTTTTATGACACCATCCTTGGAAGGTGTATGATTGATGCCTTCCACTAGGTGGACCGATGACTTGGTGAAGGTTGCGGGGATCCGCTGGATGCGAGATGTACGGGACAGATCAATGCGGGCGACACATGGGGGAGGCCCAGCAGTGTACATCGTAGATGATGAAGTCAGGTATTTTTTTTGCTATTTCATGTAAAATTTGTGTTCGTAAAAAACAATCTATACCCCACTACACAAACATAACATAAACATCAATAAGCACAATATACCTACATGAAATTGTCATGTAATTAAACAAGCTAGTTATTTGCATCGTGGAGCAACGCAGCACGTTTGTTCTACCGGCAGCGTGTTTGCATTCCACCTAGCTACCTTGGATGTAAATATTAAGTAAAGCGGATTTATACAATTTCTCAGCGTTTGTGTTTCTATGTATATGTTAATGAAAATAGTTCTAGAATGTTGTCGGAAAGGTAAAAGTGGAGAGAATTAAAATTTGTTTGGGAATTAATTGCAGCAGTTCCTAAAACCTATCTAGAATGTAACGTAAAGGGTAAATGCCGTACGGAGAATTAGTTATGAAATATCGGTGTAATTTTTCGTAACAATTAATTTCTCGGACTATTTATTCGCTCGTTTGGTCAAAACCGACCTATCAAAACACAAGGTTAATGAATATATCACTTCGTATAAATAATCTGTTCTGGGTAAAAGGCTTAAGGCGACCTGTGTGAGGGAAGGTCAGGTCAAGTCCTTCGGGGAATATGGAGCCGCAAAGTCAAACTGAATTGGCTGGTTGACTGGGCCAATTAAACCTTTGATCTTTGGAAATCTAGAACTTCTTTTAGGATATCTTGTTCAGGATTCTATGAAGGGATATTTTTAAATGCACATCTGTATAATTTTTCAGCACACTAGGTAACTCCACTAATTATTGATTAACTAAACAAAAAATCGCACAAATCGAGATGACCTTTTTTATCGAATTATACCGACGAAGTAGGCCGGCGGAGGCCACTTCGGGGACAGAAGTCAAAGAGTGTTATTTATGCGAACGAAGCAAGCGCGTCATGGAGTCGTAGCAGGTTCTAAAAAAACTAAAAAACAGTTCTGCAAATATTTAATTTGATTTATTTAGTGTGCATAATTTGTGTGCCAGTCATTATTTTTGGTTTAACTTTAAAATATTTTGTTCGAAAAAAGGGAATATGCAGATATCTATATAATTACATGCCTTCTATGAACATTACATGCCTTCTAATAATTACATGCCTTCTAATAATTACATGCCTTCTATGAACATTACATGCCTTCTAATAATTACATGCCTTCTATGAACACTAGCTTTTATAGTCTTAAGAAAAGCTTCCTCGTTGGTATAGTGGTCACAAGCACGACTGCTGAGCACGAGGTCCTGAGTTCAATTCCCGGGTCGGGCAAAGTGTCATTGAGTTTTTCATCAGGAATTTCTCAGTAGCAGCCACGGAGTCTGAATTTGCGCCCGGTTAATAATCCAGCTTTTACTAGTTTTGTTATCACGCTTGTATCTGAACCACACTGAGTGACAAGCTCCAGTTGTGATACTCGTGCTCTCGACTAAATGAAACTGCTGCTTTTCGATATAAAGACTGCTCGGAGGCACGGTAGTGCCCCTGCCAAGACGTGCCAAGCGAAGCGCAAGAGTTTGTTACTACAAGAACTATTGTATAACAGAAAAGTAATGACCTTTTTTTTTTACATTACGCCCATGACGTGAATGTAGCGAAATGGCCTAGCCACATATTTTGACTAAGGTCTAGAGTTTGTAAAGTTAGACCTTGTAGAGTTAGGGCGTGTAGAGTTAGAAGCTTGGCTCTACATGAGATCTGATAACTTTTTGACAGTGCGAGTCATATGGTCTCGTCTTGCCAACATTTACATGAAAATGTTTTTGGTGGTTGATATTGACTGGGTGGATTACAAATAAAAATGGCCGATGTGTGCGCACAGTATGTGACAGCGAGCGAGTGTCCCTCGGTATGGTGGAGAGCCTAGCGGTAGATGGGCCGTCAAGATAACGTGGAATCGATGATCGTATGATGCAATCTTACTGGCCGGCGCGATTAGATGGTCCGGAACACATACCATCATCAGTTGGAAAGCCATGTTTGCTAACGATTTATACAAAAAAGATGAGAAATTCACCAGACCATACGCAAAGTCTTTCCAATACAAAAAAAAATCTCAGCAGCGAAAGCAATCTCCTTAAAGCGTCAGTAATTAAGTAGAATGCCTAGAGACCTATACCGTTATGTTAAGTTCATTTTCTTAAAACGCCCTCGCCGTCAGGTTAAGCTGTACGAATCGCAAAGTAAGCAAGCTCGGATCCTTTTGCCTTAATAAATTGAATGAGGGTATCAGAGGATATCTACTATTTGTGTGAGTGGAGTGATAAAGATGTGAAAAGAGGTTTTTATGTCGTTTTCAGAACCGTTGACTGGTGATAATTTTGTTTTTGAATTTGGAAGAACTGAATAGGTTATGACGATATTTGAATATGACTGCCATATGAATGACAGAAAAAAAACCGGCAATCCGATTCAAGGTAATAAGTCAGTGAGATGGACGGCGCTGATCATAATGGCTCTGATTGACCCTTAGTCGTTTAGTTTTACAATGACCTAGTTTTATCTAAGATTTAGATAGATTTATATAGATTATTAATAAGATTCCGCGAGAACCTACTGCTGACAAATTGCTCTGCGTTTGCGTGAGAATTCCGTGAGTTTCTCGCTAAAAGCGAGTTCCAATAGTAATTAATCCAAATGTTTCACATTAATTAGCCCGTGTTCTGGTTCCCTTTTTAATCTATTGACTTTTGACGTATTTTTTTTACTATTTTCATCTTTATTTCTTCTCTTTTCTATGGATTTTGTTGTAAGTGGATTGGATTTGCGAGGGAATAAAAGGATTTAAAGCCAAAATAATACTATAATGGGTATCATTAAAGTATCTAATATCTTGGTGAAGAATCAGCACAGTCATTTAAAGCCGCAATGCTGGCAGCGTTCTCGGCACTTTTACCCGCGACGTGGACGATTTTTTTTGACACCCTGTAATACCCATATTCCCTTTTGCTACGTTCCTAATTATTCAAGTTTATTTATAGTTTGTAAATGGTGTATGTATGTATATATAATAATAATAATAGCCTTTATTCAGATCAACTTAACCTAATAACAATATTCAAAAGCAAACTCATAACTTATTAAAACTTATTCTAATATTTTCTGCTTTTTTTTTATCTGTTGCAATCTGTTTCTCTGGTTGGTTCTGCAAAGGCCTCATGTATGTATAAAGTAGTGCTAAATATTTTTTCTTTGCGTCATGGGTAGCTTCTGTTTATACATCTGTTGTCATTGAACAGCTGGTTTCAAAATAATTCGAATTATTCAGTTGCGTAACATAATAATTAGAATAACAATTTTGAATACACTCGGAAAATTCGACGTCTACAGTAAGTCTTCGGTAGTATAGTGGTAAGTATCCCCGCCTGTCACGCGGGAGACCGGGGTTCGATTCCCCGCCGGAGAGAATCTTTTAGATTTTTTTTTCGTGCTATTTTGCCATCTTGAGGTTTTTATTTTATCCTAGTGTGGAGGTTAACTTTATATCAGTTCATTTTGACAACAACAAAATTCTCTTTAGTGCGACGGCGTTGTTCTTTTTTTTGGTTAATCTTTGCAACGGATTTTGGTGTGGTTCACCATAACATGGGGATTTTGCTCCCCGATCTGTTAGATTGATTATAGTGATCAAGTTCACGACAAATGGCGACTGCACTGGGAACAAAAGCTATAGTTTAATTTTATCATAATATAAAAAAAAAACTCTGCTGAGCATGCGAGGGTTTGATTTCCAGCAGGCCTAGCCAAGTTACAAACGTTTCGAATCGATTCTCTTTCTACAATCGTAAACGCCTCGGCGTAAGCGATTGTAGAAAGCGCTAAATTGGTAGCCAAGTTGACACGACTGAGTCGATCGCTCGTTCTCTATGTCTGTAGAAAAAACCTACACTTTAGTCTATGGTGAGCGTTCCTACCAAAGAGTTTAGCGATCAACATTGTAGAAACGATAACATTCTATTATCATTTTGAACGATGTAAACTTGTCCACGAATTTTCTATTGGTTTGTGTTGATCACGTGATTTACCGTTGAGATGATGTCATTCCCATTCATTTGAATAGTTTTCTACTAGCGTTAACGATTGTAGATTGTCAACTTGGCTAGGGGTGTAGGTCGGGTAAAGTGATATTGGTTTTTCCATCAAGAATCTCTCAGTGGCAGCCCGAAGTCTGGATTTGTGCCCGGTTGACAGTAATAGATTGTGGTAATAAGCTCGCTCTCTATAACATGGGACTTAAATATAACTGGCGAAACTGTAGGTGTACTATTAGGTATACCTCTGACTAACCCTTCTGTGATCACAGGCGTGATGTAATGTTATGGAGTATCTATGTGTCGTCAAGTCTTATAATGTGCGAAGCATTTGCGGGTCGTTAATATCTAACCTCTAAACTGAATAAACACCAAGTTAATAAAACTGTCATTTCACCACAGTCTCGAGAAATTCATTATAATTTAATATTTTAGAGAAAATTCTCATTCATCATTATTTCGAGAGTTTGAAGTAAAACCTTGGAATCCGTAATCTTACTAATTATTTTTGGAATCAAAAGCTTTCGAAGTTTCTCAATTTGAATTCTGTTTAAGGTTAAAACGTTTTTGTTAAGGTATAGTTTGTTTTACGCGAAATTTAATAAAAAAAAATACATTTGAAAAGTAAATAAGTGAAATAAGAAGGGGCCCCGGTAAAGTCTTAAGTGAGGTCCTAGGTTCGATTTCTGGGTCGGGCAAAGTGTTATTGGGTTTTTCCATCAGAAATTTCTCTGTAACAGCCACGGAATGCGGATTTATGCCTGCTTGATGGCTATAGGCTTTTGGGACTTAAAATAACTGGCGAAAATGTGGGTGTAGAATTAGGTACACCTCTGTCAAACTCTTCCGAGATTACAGGCTTGATGTTATGTTATGTTATTACACAAGTTTTGAGCAAACTCGAACTCGTATTAAACCCAAATTACCAAACTCATCCCCTACCGTATTGGGTCTCTCCGCTACATTGGCTCAACAAATTATCTAAGCCAGATATTGGTATAATTAACAAGGTTGGCAACCGATTCGGTGTCCGCTGTGTGATGTCGTTAGTGTTTGACTGATTGCTATGTGGCCACCTGGTGTGTTGGGCTTTAGCCGACTGCTGCAGAAGGAGGGTTATGGTTTTTGTTCGGGCGCCGCCGACCACTCGGCAATCTTCGGCTGCTGTCGGATGACGGCGGGCGACGGCGGGCGGCGGCGAGAGGTGCGGCGTGCGACGTGCGGGACGCGGGCCACCAGCCCACTTCGCTACCGATATCTGAAGACGACGCGCGCGCACATTTCTTAGTTTACCAACAGTATTATTGTAGACACCTATTTTGGATTATACTATTTAAAATTACAGTCCACTGCTTTTGAGTTCAGTCCTTAGTTAGGTCCCTAACAATTGATCCTTCGAGCCTCTTTATAGTCGCGTTTTGGTAGAACCAATTTCGGCGGCGACTGGCATTACGACGTTGGTGAACTTTGGACTCGAAAAACTTGAATTCGCTGCGTCACCGGAGCAACGGTTTTTTCTACCGAAGTCAATAAAACAAAGGAAGAACAGGAACTGAAACTACACTTCACCAAGTCTTGATAACGACGCCGGCGCTTATTACATCGACTGGATTGGACGATTTACGCCGAGTCATCGCTTGGAAGAATTTCAGGACAGGTTTCTTGTGGATAAGGATTCGGTATTGTGTGAGTTTGTTCCAATTTTTATCCTTCTATATCCTTTTCTGCCTCTTCAAACAAACATTTTGTGTTTTTATTCCGTTAAATTCAAATTATTTTCCGTTTTCACGTTCATATTTGAGTCAATACGTGTTAACATTAGCTATCTCTTTCATTCTTGTGCACTGCTTACGCTTACGCGCCTGTTCACTGCTAAACTATCAGGCTAGGTACCGTTACTTGTGTGCATGATCGACTGTGTGCGCAACAGCTGAGCGGTCATTGACCGGTGACATTCATCAAGGTCACGCGGCTATTCATTCACTTTTTTAAGTGTTTAGTTTAAACTTAACTGCCAACTTCTTTACGAAACTTTGCTACGCATAATCAATTAGTGTTAATATTACCAATTGATTTTCTTCCTGGATTAAGCTATGGCCTCTTTAGACGTATTGTTGAGAAAGCGAAGTGCCATTAAGGCAAAGCTTACAAATTTCACCAATTACATGAATGTGCTTATTAGTTGCAAGGTTATTTCCGATATTCAACGCTTAGAGTTGGAGAGCCGTTTTAAAAAATTTGAAGCTACATACGACGAATTCAACAATTTACAGATGGACATCGAGGTGCTTTCGGATGATCCCGACGAGGCGTACGCAGAGAGAGCTAAGTTCGAGGACCGTTATCACGCACTCGTGGCGCAGGTGAACGGCCTGCTTGCTAACGATGACAGCGGTGACTACGGGTCTGTAACAGGCTCGGTGAACAAACACTCAGGTGAATCGTTCCAACAACGTAACTTTATACGCTTACCTAAAATAGATTTGCCTAATTTTAATGGTGGTTATCAGTACTGGCTTGAGTATAGAGATACATATTTGTCACTAATCCATAACAGTAGTTGCATAGATGCCATTAGTAAGTTCCACTACCTCCGTGCGTCGCTTAAGGGCGACGCTTTGGAAATAATTAAAAATATTGATTTTAAAGGTGATAATTATCAAATGGCGTGGAAGTTACTATGCGACCGCTTTGATAATAGTAGGCTTTTAGTAGATACCCATCTAAAGGCTTTACATAGTGTAGACTGTATTAAACAAGAATCATCCTCTTCTTTACGTCGTTTAAATGATTTAATTAATAAAAATCTCAGAGCCTTGAATTTAATGGACGAGCCCACGGAAAGCTGGGATACATTGATTATTTATAATATGGCAAGTAAACTAGATCCTATCACTAGCAGGGAATGGGAAGCTCATCGTAACACCATACCAACAAAACCAAAGATGTCACAATTTTGTTCCTTCATTAGTAAGAAAGCTGATTTGTTAGAAACCTTGGAACATAACCGGGCCACATTTAACGTAGAAAATAGTACTAACACTCATGGCAATCAAGTTGGAAGCAAACATAAGTCATTGGTAGTGGCAGCTAATCAACCTGACAATAGTTCAAAACAAAGGTATGAGGCAAAGTGCCCCTTGTGCAAACAAAATCATCTATTGTACACTTGTGAAGAGTTCCGAAAATTAAACGTAGAACAACGTATACTAAAGGTCAAGGAGTTTAAAGTTTGTTTCAACTGTTTACGTAGTGGTCATTTAACAAAGCGATGTAGATTAGCTCCTTGTAAATATTGTAGAGGTAGACATAATACCCTTTTACACGTGGAACAGTCTACTGAATTCCAAGATCCTATGCCCAATAGTGTAGCATTACCCACTGATATTTCTGGAGGTGCTGCTCCACACAATGGCACCTCAGAAAATATCTCCTTGTCGAGTGACGCTCGGTCCCAGCATACTACCTCTCATATTTTACTGTCCACAGCGTTGGTGAGAGTGGTGAACCACCGAGGCATCAAGAGCGACGCCAGGATCCTGCTTGATAATGGTAGCACAGCTAATTTTATTACGCAGAAACTATGCGATCGGCTAGGACTTCCTCGACGTAGCGCGAGCTCCACGGTGACAGGTATAAACAGTCACACTACATTAAGTACACAGTCTTGCAACCTAACCATTGAGTCATGCAGCGGCAGTTATAAGACAGACTTAAATTGTTTTATATTACCAACAATTACCAAATTGCTGCCGTCTACTTTGGTCGACATAAGTAGCATTCCAATACCATTAGATTTAAATCTAGCCGATCCGTCATTCAATGTTCCATCAGAGATTGACATATTAGTTGGTGCTGAAGTATTTTGGAATATTTTAGGTAGTGCATCTATAAATTTAGGCAAAAATCAGCCCAAGTTACATGAGACAAAGCTTGGATGGATAGTATCAGGCTCTGTGGCTCTTCTAAAACAACCATCCAAAAATATATATTCACATTTTTGTAATATCTCCATGAACGAGTTGCATAATAGCCTAAATAGGTTTTGGGAGCTCGATTCCGTTTCTTCTGAGCATTCCTTGTCACAGGAAGAACGAGCTTGCGAAGAAAGTTTTCGTGTTAACACTGTGCGTGATCAAGACGGGCAATTCATAGTTACAATGCCTCTTAAAAATGATCCCAGTGAGTTAGGCGAGTCATATGAAATGGCTTAACGTCGTTTTTTATCTTTGGAACGTCGTTTCCAACGTGATCCTGCTTTTAAGGAAAGATATGTTGCGTTCATCGAGGAGTACGTGAGCTTGGGGCACATGAGTGTGAATAATTCATCAAGGAAACCTCATTCAGGTAACAAAATTGAGTACTTTTTGCCACATCATGGAGTCATCCGAGAATCCAGTACCACAACTAAGCTCAGAGTAGTCTTCGATGCATCAGCAGCGACTACTTCTGGAGTGTCGTTTAATGATATCCAAATGGTGGGGCCCACTGTCCAAGATGATTTATTCTCGATATTGTTGCGTTTCCGTCAGCATAAGTTTGTTATATCTGGTGACATCGAGAAGATGTATAGGGCCATTCAAGTAACCCCATCGCAACGTCAATTACAGCAAATTATCTTTCGTGCTGACCCCAAGCTACCACTTCAAACGTACAGTCTTAATACTGTTACTTATGGCACAGCTTCCGCCCCTTACTTAGCTACTAAGAGCTTAGTCAGTCTAGCAACAACCGCCTCTAATGACGTTGTAAAGACGTCCATTGAACGGGATTTTTACGTCGACGATTATCTTAGTGGTGGCGACTCGGTTTCCGAGGTGGTCCAGATGGGTAAAGAAGTTGCATCCATTTTAGCGTCAGCTAACTTTCATTTGAGAAAGTGGCAATCTAATAGTTTTAATATTTTAACAGAAATAGCCGGTGTTTCAGGGCATTCTGATAGGTTGAACTTGTCTGAGGATAGAAACGTGTCATCTAAAACATTAGGCCTATATTGGCTATGTAAATCTGATTCTCTTGAGTTTTCAATATCGGTCGACACTACCAAACCAATCACAAAGCGCCACATTTTATCTGTGATTAGTCAAATATTTGACCCATTAGGTCTGGTAGGTCCTTGCATTATCGAGGCAAAAATTATCATCCAAAGTCTATGGACGGCTAAGTGTGACTGGGACGAGCAAGTACCTGATAATATACATACCTCTTGGTTAATGTTCGTGAACAGTCTACCATGTTTAAACACTATTAAAATACCCCGGTGGATTTCATGTGACAATTCAACTACAAATGAGATTCATGTGTTTACAGATGCATCCGAAAAGGCCTACGGTGCATGTATTTATATAAAGTCTAGTACTAAGGATGGGTTGGTAAAAGTACAGCTGTTGGTCTCTAAAAATCGTGTTGCACCAATCAAGCCAACAACCATCCCTAGACTTGAGTTATGTGGGGCTTTATTAGGAGCAAGACTGTGTGCTAATGTACGGAATTCCTTCACCAAACCCGTTAGTAAATGTTATTTTTGGTGCGATTCGACAATAGTGTTGAGTTGGCTTTCCATGACACCTAATTTATTAAAACCCTTTGTTCGAAATCGCATCAATGAAATACAAGAACGCACTACAGGGCACACGTGGAGCTACGTGCCGTCAAAGGAAAATCCGGCGGATCTTGTTTCTCGCGGGCTGAAGGCTGACCTTATCAGCGAGTGTTCCTTATGGTGGTCAGGTCCTCAATTTTTGTTAAATGATGCAGAATATTGGCCAAAAATGCCCAATGAAAACTTGAAACAAGATCTACCTGAAGTTGTGTCATCACACTTGTCTGATCACTCATCCCATCATCAATCATGCAATAATTTAACTGTAAATCATTTGTCACATAACAATAATAATCATTCACTCATCAAGTCACTCATTCACAAATATTCCAATTATAATCGCTTACAGAGAGTCGTCGCTTACATATTAAGATTTATTTACAATTTAAAACATAAACATAATAAATTTCGTGGTCTCCTTTCCTGTGAAGAACTTACAAATTCTACAAATTTTATTTTACGTCACGCTCAAATAGATATGTTTCCTACTGAGTATAATTTACTGGAATCAGGAAAGTCCTTACCAAGGAAAAATAGGCTTATTTCTTTGAGTCCCTTTGCAGATTCAAATGGTCTCATACGCGTAGGAGGAAGACTTGACAACTCACCTTATGATTATAATGTCAAGCACCCGGTATTATTATGTGGTAAGCACCATATAACTAAAATAATATTTCATAAATATCATCTCGACTGCTTACACGCCGGCCCTCAGCTGCTCTTGGCAAATATACGCCAAATGTATTGGCCTCTTGGTGGTAGGAATCTTTCTAAATGTATTGTTAAAAAATGCATCAAATGTTTTAAACACAAGTGTCAAACTGTGCAACCTACAATGGGTCAGCTGCCCTCTTCAAGGACACATTTAGAACACCCATTTTTAAATTGTAGTGTGGATTATGCTGGGCCAGTGCTGATAGCTGATCGCAAAGGGCGAGGGTGTAGGCTTATAAAGGCGTACCTGTGTATTTTTGTTTGCCTTGCCATTAAGGCTGTTCACATCGAGCTTGTTACAGACCTCACGAAAGAAGCCTACATGGCTGCTTTGAACCGGTTCGTGGCTCGTCGTGGCAAACCCGAAAGCATCTTGTCCGATAATGGGACAAACTTTGTAGGTACTTGCAATGAGCTGCGTAAGTTTTTACAAGACTCGAATGTCGTGTCTGAAGTTGCTCAACAAGGCATCAAATTTTCTTTTGCGCCTCCATACTCCCCCCACTTCAACGGCATTGCTGAAGCCGCTGTCAAATCCACCAAACATCACCTCAAGAGACTTTTAGGCTTAACACACTTCACATACGAGGAGATGGTCACGTGTTTGACTCAAATAGAGGCCGTCCTTAATTCCCGTCCTCTCACCCCTCTTTCCACTGATCCTCTAGATTTTTCCGTACTCACTCCTGGACACTTCATAATTGGGCGACCACTAATATCCGTTCCGCATCCACAGGTTACTGATCACAACATCGGGCGACTGGAGCGCTACCAAAGAGTGGAACACATTAAACAACATTTCTGGAATCGTTTTCAATTAGAATATGTTTCTCTGCTCCAGCAAAAAACTAAATGGACAGCGTCAACAGGCCAACTTTCAATGGGAGCACTGGTCCTCATCAAAGAGAAAGGCCAACCGCCCTTGGTGTGGCCACTGGGGCGTGTCATCAAGGTCTTCCCTGGCAGCGACGGGACCACACGGGTAGTGGAGTTGAAGACGAAGAGAGGAACGGTGGTGCGGGCTTACAACAACGTCTGCCCACTTCCTCTCACTTGAATACTTCAACCCGGGGAGGATGTTCGGGCGCCGCCGACCACTCGGCAATCTTCGGCTGCTGTCGGATGACGGCGGGCGACGGCGGGCGGCGGCGAGAGGTGCGGCGTGCGACGTGCGGGACGCGGGCCACCAGCCCACTTCGCTACCGATCTCTGAAGACGACGCGCGCGCACATTTCTTAGTTTACCAACAGTATTATTGTAGACACCTATTTTGGATTATACTATTTAAAATTACAGTCCACTGCTTTTGAGTTCAGTCCTTGTGTTTGTTAGTTAGTATGCATGTATGTGTAATCTTTTTGCACGTTACGCTTAAAGGGCTTGATGAATTCAACCAAGTTTTTTTTTACGCCTGTTATCTAAAAAGTTTTAGGCAGAGGTGTTTCTAATAGTACACTCACATTTCGCCAGTTATGTTTAAGTCCCATGGGGGCGAGCCCATTGCCAACCGGGAACTTGAGGAATTCCTTGAGGATTTCCTACTTAGTAACACTTTGCCCGACCTGGAAATCGAACCCAAGACCCCCCATGCTTAGCAGTCGCGCTTGCAACCACTAGACCAACGAGGCAGTATTGTTATTAAGGCGACTACAGGAGCTAAATTGGTAACTCTATTTGTGGTGATTCAAAAAAAAAAAAAACCTGTTAGAATAAAGTTCTAATCAGCTTGCACTACAAAGTGGTTGTTACGTCAGTCACTGCAGGCCGAATAGTGCGAAATGAGTGTTTTTTTTTCGATTTACAAAAAATCTATTGATTGGACTAAAAAAATAAAACACACGATGCTAATATGTTGCTTGTAGAATTATTTGCCAAAAAATCAGAATGATCGCATGTATTTTAGTATGGTTTTTACTCGTTGAAAGACATTTTTAGAGATAAGTTCGTGATTTTTTTTTATCGAGTAAAATTAATTGTATTATGTTTTGAAAACACTATCGTACTAGCATATATCCTGAAGAATATCATATATTTTTCTGGTTTTGTTTATTCTAGTGAATCACATGCTTTTTCGCATTTTAAAACTCGCGTTTAGCTGTAGTCCCCTTAATTAGACATTTATGTCCCAATCCTGGGCAAGGGCCTCTCCTATATCTTTCCAGGTACTCTTTTCGTGCGCCACCTCGAACCAGCCATCATAGTGCGCGTCCAGGTCATCTCTCCACCTCTTTCTGGGCCGGCCTCGGGCTACGTCCGTCCTCAGGCGCCCATTGAGACTTTTGCCTAGCGCTCGTTATGAACGCGACTTACGTGACCCGCCCAGTTACATTCGAGCATGGCAGCCATTTTGCTGACGTCTAACAAGAGACCCAAGAGATACCTTACTATCATTATATGCTGGGCATTATTCTGAGATTTTTGGTGGTAGCTTAATAGATGAAGTTAATAATTGTTATCTTTAAAAAAAGCTATCAGTATGATATAAATATATAAAATATATAAATATCGCTGGATATGAACACACAGCGCCATCTAGTGCCACAGTAAGCAACGAGGCTTGTGTCGTGGACACCAGATAGTTGATATACTACATAGATACTTTTTGTTTGTAAATACATACTTATTATACATATAAACATCCATGACTCGGAAACAAATGTCCATGCTTATCACACAAACATGTGCTCCAACCGGGACTCGAACCCGGGACCCTAAGAACGTAATGTAGCCTCACCGCCGCCGCTACGCTATTCGGGTTGTCAAACGCGCATAGGAACCTTTAAAGAGAGCTCATTAAATAAACAAAATGAAATAATATGTTAATGAGCTAAAAATATAAGTTCTACCTATTCAGACATGAAATATTTTCAGAGAAACATCTAACAGCTATAACGAAGCCAACGAAAACATAATTTATCTAAGTTTTTTTTGTTTATACGAAATTATTATAATTCCAAAATTTCTTGAGATATTTTGCAAAAAACCTTTACTACGACGTAGTATGACGTATACGACGCGGCGACGTAGTAAATTAGCGTAATGGATGTTGAAAAATAAAAAGCCAGTGTTTTTTGTGTGGGTAAGTATTTTTTTTTTTTTTTAAATAATGTACTCAGTAGGTACTCAGATATTTTTTTTTCCTTGTAATGGTTTCTTTCTAGCCGTTAGATGATCCCCTGAAAATATTTCGTGTATGGATAGATACACGAATGAATTTGTTTTTTTTTTTTAATTACAAATACACCATAAATAAGCTTGCATTGTCTCAGCGAGGACAAATTTACAATACAGTACAAATAAGCTGTAGCGGCACTCAATGGAGACACTAAAAGATTGGATAATATACCTCTTGAGAAGACTGGTTGTCAGTTTCGGGACACTGGCTATCTGCATCGACTGTCAAAGATCTACAAATGGGCATAACGTAGGCACGGACGAAACTCTTTACGTAATGAATGATCACCCATCCACGCAGCGACCTCGACAAACGTTGCATAACCTTCCATGGAACCGTACTGTTGTTATTAAAGCTACGAGCATTGTCATAAAAACAGTGCGATATTTATTCGAGTTTCCACTCGTATATTTATTCGGGTTTTGTTGTATTCGATGTGCAGAGCAGTATTTGCGTTGTGGTTCTTTTGCTAACTGCCAGGGATGCGTTTTGGCCAGCGTTGGTAGATTGGGGATTGTTTTCCCTTTATTTGGGCAAAAAAAATGTTTTTGGGTAAATTAAAAGAAAATATTAGACTGTAAAACTTAGGAAGGTACAAAATTCGACACTGAATTCAGGTACATAACAGATGTGGTGGTTTTCACTACGAAGTTGCATGAGACCCGTCCATTTTATGAATAAAAACAGTTTTAAGTTCCCGTTTAGAAATCGGGGATGGGGAAAAGAGATAAGAAAAAAATGATATTCGGGAAAATTCAGAAACCTGATCTAGCAACCCTGGTCTTGGCAATGATAACATGCCACAACGAGTTATGAGGTGGTCGGTTTGTTCCGTTATTTCGTATTTAGAGTAAATATTGCTTTTATAATTCGTTTTATTGAGTTGAATGTGAAATATGAATGGATTTTAAGTTGGTTTAAGCTGTTTTTTGTTATTTCCCGGTTTAATAGTTCATTTTAAATGGATCTAAGTTTTCGGGGATAAGACATGCGTGTCTATAAAAGCATTTAAGAAGCAGTGGCGTGCGTATTGTAATGTTGACCTTACGGCAAGCTAAGGTAAATGAAAATGGCGCGCAGACTGTCAAGAAACATTTAAAATATGAAGAGAAGAAGTTGGTGCAAACCAAGTTTTTATACTTGTATGAAGGTATAGTTCTGTTCAAACTTTAATGCGAGTGACTCCGTGGCTGTTACTGAGAAATTCATAATGGAAAAACCAAATAACACTTTGCCTGACCTGGGAATCAATCAAACTAGGACCTCGATTTTTTTATCACCGCGTAAATCAAACCTCGCCTTAATAAATCATTTCGCAAACATTAACTCATATTCGGTTTGAATTTAGTTTCTGAGTTCGCTAATTCTAAAGCTTTTAATTCACCATTCTTCATTGTTGGGTTGGCTACTGTAATAATTGCTGGGTCGACGCCCAAGGCGTATTTCTGAATGGACGCTTTTCATTGGCTTCCCAGCCGTGCAACAAAAGGTGGGTAGTTTTTGTTTGTTTAGTTCTTAATTAGGGCTAGAATGGAGCTTTTTCAATACGTGGTTAATTAGAAATTCTTTGGTGATGTTGTTTTGATTTTTTGTTTCTATGGGTGATTTAAAAAAGTATATATGCTGTGATGAATTGATGACAGAAGACTGTGGTTCAAAAGTAGCATTTTCTCTTGCCATGTTCAATCCGCGGTCAGATGATCAACATACCTGTAAAACTTGATTGACAAGTATAGTGATTCTGGTAGTATGCTTAGTATGGTGCATGCATATGTAAGAAATCCCTGTAGTTCTTTTTCACACGACGATTGAGCAGCAAGAAACATCTCCTTTTAATTTCTACTATCCTAGTATCTGGCCTGTAAATACATCATTGCCTCTCTCCGCTTCTGATTGCCTGGTACCCGCCATGATTTCAGTGTTGTGTACCCATGTGTCGTACCATTGAATGAATTAGCATCTCGCTTTAGAAGTAGGTTTGTATGCGTTTTATATTGGTTAGGTTAAAGCTCGAATTCAGTTTACCCCCAAAATGATAGCAGATGAGGCACACATTGGCACAGCGGTCGGTCGCTATCAATTACCGCTAGTCAAGCAGACCACATGAATATGGAAGCGACACTCAGTGAATTCGGTCATTAGTCTGCAGTAGAGAGTTTGTCGCGTTCACGTTAGAGCATTGGATGCTGTTTATATGTTCTTATGAGAGAAAAAGTATTTTTCAATACACTTCCTCGAAAACTGGTTCTTATCACACTACGATTAGGTTCAAAATGCAATGTATTTTATACGCGTCCGATTTTTTTCATTTTCCAACACGTGTGCGGGAATGAAAATTGCCACAGATTACTAACTATACCTATACTTAGTCCAAATTGGATCAATGCCTATAGTCGGAGGTGAAGGTTTTTCTTTTAATTTCGGCAAAGCAATGCGTCTTTACGACGTAAATACTTTTTGAATATTTTAATTGTGTTTATAAATGGAATATCATAGATAGACATGATTATTTAAAACTAATATTTACTTTAATTATCAAATTAACATTTATTTGTGTTCTAAATTCAAAAATATAAAAAAATAAAACTATTTTTTTATATTAGGCTGTTTAGCGGCGTCATACCTTTGCTTCTCCTTCAACGGGGCGAAAGCAAAGCGCGGAAAAAAAGAAAATTAAAATCATAGTTTCATAATAACAATGACAAAAATATTTTTCGTTTTTATTTTATTTTATTTCATCAAAAGTGTATTGAAAAACGTCGTTTGACACACGTGGACATTTGTTATTGCAGTTCTCGGCTCAAAAACACCCTCGCCTATGGCTCGGGAGTTAATTCCGTCTCGGATGCAATAACAAACTTTCTCCACTTGTATCAAAATGTGCTATTTCAATACACTTCCTCAAAAAATGGCTGAAATTGCACTACGATTAGGCAATGTATTTCATACTGTTGGTTTTTTTTATTTAACACAACAATAAGGGCCCATTCCCTCTCATAGAGGGGAGGCCTGTGTCCCAGCAGTGGGAACATTATAGGCTGATTATGCTATGCCTATGGTGACCTACGATACCACAGAAAGACGCACTGAAAGATTAGACAGTCCGTCAAACAATGGCGTCAAACTACAAAACATAATTATTTCACCTTTAATGTCTACCCATCCGTGGATAACGCGAATATTTCTAAAGTGCTTTGCTTACCGTGCGCCCCTGAGAGCAAATTTACCGTCTTTTTTGTAAAAACCGTGCTTAATTGCTCTAAAATGACCTTTGTTTCAACGGGAAAGCTCCTACCACCCACCTACCTACTTTTATAGCAATCGTTTGTTTTGCAAAAATCTCAATACTTTTTCTCTGTTGTTTTAACGGTGAAGTGAGAATCGGATTACTTGTTTATACGTTGAAAAAAAACGATTATCGTGGTTTGGACATGTGATGCGGAGAAATGAGGAAAATGTAGTGAGGAAAATTTTGAGTGTGAATGTGGGCTTTAAGAGTATGTGGAAGATCAAAGAAACGATGGATGGACTGTGTGAACTATGATACGGCTATAGTTGGTGCCAGTTAAGATCGCAATAGCGGTCATTGCCCTTTCCCTAATATCTCTTCTTCAAAACAAATGAACCATGTATCGTTTATCATTAGAAGAATGTTGAAGATCACAATAGATGACGATTCAAGACTTGAACAGGCTTAGTTTTGGATTTCAAAGTTAAGAACTTAAATAAATGTAGGTGGGTCAATGACCGCTTTTGCGATCTTAACTGGCACCAACTACAGAAAGAAGGTGACTGCTGAGATGACGAGTAATAGAGAGTTAAAAAAATTACTTATCAGTAAGGGATACTATAATGTTACGGAGTTTTTTGAAAGACAAATCTTGAATTTAGAAAATTTAATATGTAATTTTATTTTATTAATGTTATTGTTTTAATTATTATTTTATGAATATATTTTTTTTATTGAATGTAATTATATATTTGAATTGATTGAACTTTGACTATTATTTAATTTAATTATTTCTTAATTACTAGTAAAGTTATGAAAACTATTTTGTACGCCGAATATGGCAAAACATAGCATATTTTTGTATCATGTCACATGTTTAAACAAATAAATCTTTGTCTTTATCTTCAGAGAAGTATGGAAGAAGAAGACATGCTGCGCCGACCTCAAATAAATTATTCTTCTCCATCCTCATTGTTATACTTTTCACGAATTTACACGTTTGTAAAATATTGTAGTATTTTCCGGTTCAAATTGATGCATTTTTTACGATATAACATGTTTAGTTTTGGAGTCGTTTGCTAGCTTTGTTGACTCAGTGTAAGTTGGCAAAATAATAGGTACCAGTGGTCCAAGTTCAAAAGCATTTTTTTTACTTTATTTATGAAATAGGAACTGTTACTCTTCCCAACTATATTGGGGTCGGTTTCCAGTCTAACCGGATGCAGCTGAATACCAGTATTTTACATGGAACGACTGCCTGTCTGAACTCGACAACCCAATTAATACTGGGTAATACGATATCCCTCGGCAAGACTGGTTGTCAGACTTTCAGGCCACTGACTACCTGTAACGACTGTCTAAAATCTATTATCGATTTATTTCCGAGGCACGGAGAAAACACGGTAATGGATGGGTTACCACCCACGGACTAACCACAGCTGATATTGTTTGGCAACGAGCTCCTCTTTGCAATTGCAATATGAATTAGTAAACTGAATTTGTACCCGATTTAGGCAATAGTTTTATCCTTTTGTGGGACTAATAAAGTTTTTACTGAAAAAAAGGTGAGTCTATTTACGATACTGCTATACATTTCTGCCTTCTCCTCCTGGCTAATACAGGCATGAAGGCATATTATACTACGAGGTTAATCCATGAAGATCGAATGCCGCGACCTTAACAAGAATACTCAGAATCACTGTTAATTAGTATCAAAACTAGTCCATCTGTTGCATTTATAATTACGTACAGTTCGCTCCGGACTGGGAGGCTTTTTCCGCTAGAATGGTCAGCCATATAGCCATGTATGTAGCCAGTTGGTTATGTCGCCAGTTAGTTATAGGTTCAGTTGAAAAGTTTCAATTGCTGTTTTGAAAGTTTGTACTGCGATACTGTAGTTGGGATTCTAATTTTATGCGATTTTTGGTGTAAGAACAGTGTTAGTACATAATTATAGGTACTGTGCAACAGGGATATGCTTCAATGGAATTAACAGGGAAGCGATTTTATTATTATCATTAACTTGTGAAAAAGTCCCGAAATTTTATTCTTTTTTTTCCGTGTGGTTAGTGCATAACCTGGTGTCAGAGTGTTTATGCCACTCATGGGCCTCTGACTTGGCTCTACATGCCGAAGAGAAATATCTCTTAGACATGCTGATTTTCTCACGATGTTTTTCTTCACCGATGCTAGTGATAATTGTACAACACGCACATGACACCGAAAATAAAGTGTCTTGAGTTCGAACTCGAGACCTAGGAGCTAGGTACAGGCAGGTGCCTGGGTTGCGGGACTGTTCGAAAGAGATACCGTGGCCCCGGAACACAAAGGGCGATGAAGAAACATGGATGGGTTTTAGTCAGTAAAAGTCTGACACTCCCTCCTGTTCCGCCCAGAGTGGGAGAAATCATTTGATGATTTCCCATACGAAACAAAAAAAAAAAGACCTAGGAGCTAAAAACACGAAAAAAAAAACTCGGTACCTATGACTTGGCAGTCGACAGTCACACCATTAAGGCTATCACTGCTAAATTAAATGAAATATATATTAAAGTTTTTTCGAAAAAAAATTATTAAACTGCGAATACTTCATGAAAATTCCAATCTGCATCGAAAAAATCTATAATTAAATCAAGTTTTATAGTCGTAGTGTCAGTGCCACTCTTAAAGCTAATGCTAAAACTAAAAACAATTTTATTCCAATAATTGAAAAAAAACTTATGAAAATACTTTTCTCTTCATAAAAATGAAACAAAAAGGTTCGAGGTAAAAAGTTTCTAATCATAGATTTTTTATTTCATCGGCCTCTCATGATCAAATTCCTTTCGTTCTTTATTGAATTCCTACCGTCCATATTTTTACTACCACCCCAACTGACTTTCAACTCTAATTTTACGTGTTTAGGTTCAATGTTCTTTGTCAAATCTTATCTAAACTCAACTGGAGGTATTCCTTTGATACTGTTTTCAAATTTAAATTAATTAGTGATTGGGTTCATTTTACAATTTGTCTGTTATTCTGTAAATAGAGTTTGTTCGATGAGATAAGTACTCTTCTTGACAGTAAATACCAGTATTAATTAAAATACTGAAATGTAAAGAAGAAAATGTTAACCATTACTTCGTTGGTCTAGTGGTCGAAGTGCCACGGCTAAGCAAGAGGTTTGATCCTGGTTCGATTTCTAGGTCGGGCAAAATGATGTTTGGTTTTTCCATCAGAAATGACGTGGGATTTACATAACTGATGATGTAGTAACGCTTTTAAACTCAGAGAAATGCAGGGCAAACAAACTGGTAAAATGAGTAGTATAGAGAGTGTGATAAGTACCTAACTCTGCTGACTACTTCAAAGGCAATAAGCGTGATTTCATGTAATCCAAACCGGTAATCCTATTCGTTACCAGATAGAGATGGTCCAAGAAAGTCATAAGCACAATTGAAATGGCCATTAAATATGATTGCCACTAGTTTCGGTACCCATAGTCATTCTTAGTTACATGAAGCATGAAATGCTTGAATGTTATCATAAACAACTCCATTAAACAGGTACTACGGTCTTTTAATGCTTGTCCACAACTTACATATTCAAGCGACACGCGTTTTCCAACTGCGGCAAAAACAATTGACAGACGTTCTTTAGAGCATATCGCGAAGCAACGCAAAGCAACGCAAAGCAAACAAGTGACGAGCGTGGAGTCGCTTAACGCAACTCGCGAGTGCGGTGTCTCTCCAAAGTGGTCCATGTGGACCCCCAGGGGTACTATAGAACAAAAATGTTGGCTTGGCTTTATCTATCAATGTAGGCAGATAATAAACTACTCGTAAACATAAAAAAAAAAACAATTGTGTGATTACAGGTTGTATTTCGGTGAAAATGGTCGTATTGCTGAGACTTTTTATAAAGCATTTCAAAGCTATAAGATTCTAATTTTCAGATGTCCACGGGCTTGAAAAAAATGCAGCAGGGGTCCACCGAAACCAGATAATTTTCAAAGTGGTCTACTAGAAAAAAAAGTTTGGGTTATCTATGATCTAGGCGGAGACGAGACGAGAGGCGTGGAGACGTGTTGTAAACCACCAATAGAACATCGTCATTTACACTTCTAGTCCCCGCTTATCTTTAGTGCAAACGGTTGAGCAAAGAGGTGAGGAGATATCTCTAAATTGCCTAGGCCAGTCTCCGTACTCTGCTGCCAAGCGCACAGTGGAGACGAGGGACGTGAGCGGCTTGCTGCGAGCGGCGTACGGTGAGTGGTGTGTTATGTGCGGCGAGCGGTGAGCGGTGTGCTGTGTGCAGTGTGTTGTGTGCGGTGAGCGGTGTGCTATGAGCGGTGAGCGGTGTGCTATGAGCGGCGTGCGGTGTGCGCACCACTCGTCTCCCCTTTGGTGGAGCCCGGACCTGACTTGTGGAATGCTTTATATCTAAATCTATCTCAATTTCTTTGATTTGTTTTCTCTACAATTGCAAGACGCGTGTCGCTTGAACGTTGTAGTCGTGGTCAAGGGATGAGAGTGTCGTTATGGTAAGGAAAATCAGTGTTAATAAATACATATTAGTAATGGTGATGAGCGTATGCCGTGCAATCTTCAAATAATTGTGGCACATCTCAACATCTTCCATTTTGAGATGAAGCGAAGACAGTTTTTGAATTTCGAGTTGTAGATCGAAGGTTTAGTTTAGAGTCATCGTCAAAACGGTAAAGATAACATTTTGAAAAAACCAGCATGTCTTAGAACAAAAAAAAGAAGACTAGTGTTTATTAACCCGCATTGGGCCTTTGTTGAGAGGAGCTCGTGGCTAAATACTAACAGCCGCTCTGGTCAATCTTTAGGTTAACCCACGCTTGCCTAGGTTAGTGTCGGATCATTTAGTTCCCTTCAAAATAGTTAAGTTGAATGGTGCTGATCCATGCGTCTTGTTCGTGAACGGGCGCTGTCAGTTGTGACTGGCCATCTCTTAGTTGCCATGGCTTATTTGAATGAATTATTTTGAATTGTATTTTTTTGTTTGTGTGCTGTGGACACTTTTAATGTGCACATCTTGCTACATTGTTCTCATCATCTACATGTCATCAAGGTTTTGTAAAAAATATTCTGATTTAAAAGTGTCCATGGAGTTTCTTGCCCGTTCTTCTCCATAGCGATCTACGCTAAGGAATGGGCAACTACAGTACTTTCACAGTTTTTATGTCTTGTGACTGGGACTGTAGCTACATTTAATTTTAATCTTTGTTTCGATAATTCAAAAGTGCCTGTAACTGGCTTACTTGAAATAAATGCTTTGATTGATTGATTGATAGTCCGTGGATGGGTGACCACCCATTATTAAACACCGAGTTTTCTCCAGCTGTCATTTGTAGATCTTTAATAGTCGTTTCAGATAGTCAGTGACCCGAAAGTCAGTCTGACAAGCAGTCTTACCAAGAGTATCGTATTACCCAGTAATAACTGGGTTGTGGAGGTCAGGTCACCAAACGAGAGATCTTGCGTTTATTATGTTACACTTTGTATAGCAACAGTCTACGCAATATATAACAATAGACTGAACCAAATTATTAGGCAGATCTGCTCGTTTTCAAGAGCTTACGTAAATAAAACCCCATTTGAAAACACGTGCTTGTAATTTATATCACGGGAAGACAATGTGATTTGCGTAAGATTTACATGTAGTAGGAATGAAGCAGTAGTTCAAAACAGTACAACACTTTGTTTTTATCTAAAGTACAGTGCCAAGCAAAATAAAAGCTTAAAGCGGAGCTGATGGACGCTACTGAAAGTGTCAAACTCGTCGCCAAATGGGCTAACTCAATTTGTATTTTAATTGACAAGCTAAAAAGAAGAAGCAAAATAACGTTCCCACTGCTGGGACACAGGCCTACTGTCTGTCCCAGTAAGGGATGATTGATGCCACATTTCTTTGATTTTTTGGTTCTAGAATATGTTTCCTCACGATGTTTTCCTTCGCCGTTTTAAGAGCAAATGGTGTGAAATAAATTATACAAAGTAATGTTAAAGTAAATTTCCAAAAAATATTGGATAGTGGATACACATTTTTTCTTTTTCACGTAAACAAAAGATGAAGACGATGAAAATGAAAAGATACAGTGCGTCGAATACTCGTGTGACGTCACGTTTGCGTACATTTTTTACCGGAAAGTGACGTCACAAGCCCCCACACATAAGTGACGCGTTTTATCATCGTCAATTTTTATTAATTTGATAAAACAAAAAATACGAATCCAATTATTTCGATAATCTAACTGACGAACTAAACAGAATCATATTTTTTTGTCAGGAATCATCCCTATTAGGGAGTGCTTACCAAGCAGTTGACTTAATCCAAAATGTCTTCAAACTACTACTAAGTCTTCCACACACTGTCTCTTCAGAATATTTTGATGAATAATAAAATAACTTCTGTTAAGCTTCTCGGCTCTCTAATATTTCCTGCAGGAAATTGAAATACGCTAAGCTCTGCCTTTAGTTTCCTAATCTTTATACTTTCAGCCTTCAGACACGGCATTTAGGTTTTAAAGAACAAAATTACCGACACGGCTGAGCTTTTTACCCGACTGAGGGAGGGAAATGTATTTATAACACTAATATTAAAATGGCGAAAGTTTGTATGTGCGTACGTGTGTATGTTTGTTACTCTTTCACGCTCAAACGGCTTGACGGATTTGGATAAAATTTGGTATAAAGATGGCTTATATTCTGGTTAACACATAGGTTTTAGTCTTGGGAGTGTTGTTACTACACGACAGTAATTCAAAATGGCTGCAACAACCACACGACATAATATTGTAAAAAATACTAAAATAAAGTCAACTAAGAACTAAATTAAATGGGGTATCATTGAATAGGTATTTAAATTAATATTTAGGTTTCTAATATAATTTTTCATTTTGAATGTCCATTTAACATTTATAACGATTTAAAGTTGGTTATTTGAAATGACAAATCATACAATAATAATCATAAATCAACGGTTTTGTGGGGCTTAGTTTATATGATTATTTACTACTTTGGAATAAAAACAAATAAATAAGTAATAATAATATATCAGTGAAAAAATCAAGAAATAAATCGTCTGTAAAATCTTTCACATTATTAAACTCCCAAATGACGTCCACTGCTGGACATAGGCCTCCCCCAAGTGTTGCCACATTGCCGTTGTCCCGTGCGTCTCGTATCCAGCGAATCCCCGCAATCTTCACCAGGTCATCGGTCCACCTTGGGAGGCCTTACAACGCAACGTTTTCCGGTTCGCAATCGCCACTCCAGAACTTTTCGGCCCTATCGGCTATCATATGAACAAAGTAATTATAAAAAAACCGGCCAAGTGCGAGTCGGACTCGCGCACGAAGGGTTCCGTACCATTATCCATACAACATTAGACAAAACGTTTGACCATGTTTGTTGTAGTCCTTAAATATTTATTTTATTTTAATTTAATTATTTATTTTAAAAATGAATATTCGACTAAATATTCGGTGAATATTTCAAGCGTCTACCTGTTGCCGTTATTAATATCAAGCAAAAAAACACGTTTGTTGTATAGGAGGCGCATAAATGGATAGGACTAATTATATTGTTGGGTCTGCTGAAGATTGTACAACTATCTTTGCATTGTATAAATTCAATATCTTTATTATTATATAACCGCATAACCCCTAATGTGTGAGTGCTTTGTACTAGAATGTTATCATTCGCTGGAAACCTACGTCTTTTCTTGACATGAATGTGCCCTGGCGGTTAAGAGTATGTCATGCTCACTCAAATGTGTCGCTGATGGTGGCGGGTGTGTCGGATAATTTAGTTCCCTTCAAAATGGTTGAGTTGAATGGTGCTGATACATGCGTCATGTTCGTGAACGGGCACTGTCGGTTGGGACTGGTTAGCTCTTGGTTGCCACGGTTTATTTTGAATTAATTATTTTATTTTTGAATAGGCATGACGACAGTATCAAAAAATTGCAAATCTATTTAGTCCGTCAGTTAGAGTATTGGAAATTGGACATGTATTTTTTGTTTTTGTAAATCAATGAATATTGACAAAGATAAAACGCATCAAAACTTAGGAGTGGGGGCTCGTGACGTCAGAACTAGGTAAAAATTATACCTACGACGTATTGAGAATTTTAAAAGCGTCATATCTTCGTCAATTTTGATTTACGTAACAAAAGAAAAAACACGGGTCAAATATTTTTTGATAATCTAACTGACGGACTAATTAGTATTTTTTTGTCATCCCGCCTATTGTTTTTTGTTTTGTTTTTACTATGGACACTTTTAACGTGCACATCTTGCTACATCGTTCTCACATAATGTACCAGCTCAACATGAATGATGTCATCAAGGTTTTGTAAAAAATATTCTGATTTAAAAGTGTCCATGGAGTTTCTCGCCCGTTATTCTCCATAGAGATCTACGCTAGGGAATGGCAACTACAGTACTTTCACAGTTTTTATGTCTTGTGACTGGGACTGTAGCTACATTTAAATTTCATCTTTGATTCGACAATTCAAAAGTGCCTGTAACTGGCCTACTTGAATGAAATAAATGCTTTGATTTTGATTTTGTTTTGTGCCCGGTTGGTGGCAATAGCTTCACCCCCAATTACTACATAACTGGCGAATTGTGGGTGTAATATAAGGTACACTTTTGCCTTCAGGGATTACAGGCGTGATGTATGTTACTTACAGAAATAAACATGATTTAGTTTATTAGATGTAATTAATCCTTTTCATATAGTGGATCGCAGAAAAAGTTAATAAATCACACGAGTACTTAAAACACTTAAAATGCTTTTCCATGCAAATGTATTTTAAAATTAAAATTAAAAGCTACTCTGTGAAACATTGATTGCTCTCCATTAATTTGCAGAGCGTAACATGCTCATTAAATATTCTTTCAGTGATTATTTTTATTTATTATTAATAACACTAATTGCTGTAAATAGCATAATTTTAAATATTATATTAATTTTATATTGATAATGTTTACTTACAAATTATTTTGAATAGAAAATATTTTTGATTATGATTGCCAAAACAGTTAAAATGATTGCAATGATTGAGGAAAATGTAAGAAGAGAGAGAGAGAAGTATGGAAGAAGAATACCTGCTGCGCCGAAATAAATTCGGATGAGGGCAGGATACTCCCTACTTTCAGTTCTCGTCATACTTGAGGCTAAATAATTACAGCCACATGGGTCAATCTTTCAGGTTAAGCTGTGCTTGCCTTGGTCGGTCTATGGATTGGTGCACAACTGTGATGGATGACCGAGTTTCTTCCGCGTCTCGGAAAACACGTTAAGCCGTTGGTCCCGGATGTCATTTGCAGATCTTTGACAGTCGTTACTGGTAGTCAGTGGTTTATATCTTGACAACCATTCTTACCAAGTGGTTTCGCATTTCCCAGTATTAACTGGGTTGTGGAGGTCAGATATGCAGTCGCTCCATGTAAAAATCTTTTATTCAGATGATTTTATCCGGATCCATCAAACATCGTGAGGAAACCGGCATGTCCTAGAACCAAAAATTCGAAGACATGTGACATCTACCAATCCGTACTGGGCCCGCCTGGTGGATTATAGCCCATACCCTCTCATTGAGAGGAGGCCGTGTCCCAGCAGTGGGAACATTATAGGCTGAAGATGATGATGATGAGATGCATCCGGTTAGACTAGCCGGCAAGCCAACCCCAACATAGTTGGGAAAAGGCCAGGCAGATATTGACTTACCTAATAACATTCTCATCTAAGAATACCTAAGCTGCCACCCTGAAACTCGTTACAAGTTTACGGGCTATAACATCATGGTGGGTAGGCAATATCGGTGACAGCCTATAATTGCCGACCGTTTTTTGGAATTTGCAGGCCATTGCTAGGTTGTATGTTGATGGTTGTCAAAATGCCTTACTATATACTCCAGCATGGTGATGCTGGCTGGAGTATATAGTAAGGCATTTTGACCTCGTACAGGACCAATTTCGTTTAATGTTTGACTTATCTTTTAATATTGTTTTGTGTTGAGTCAGTCAATTAAATACTCTTTCTTACTTTATTTTATTGTGTCTGTAAGTATGGGGACCACTTGGTTCTCCTACACTACACAAAGAATTTTAGGGTGATCCTCACCTTAATTTTGAGAATGTATTCTGAAAGTTTTATGTCTACAAGGCAATTAACATTAAACTTAGGTCTAGCTCAAAAATCGATGTTCACCCGTGCGAAGAAAGAACGCTTCACTAGTATAACAATATAAGTCAGAACTAAAGAGACTGAACTCAAAATTACAGCGAATTGAGTTAAATACCTAAAAATCGTCTACTAGTGAATCAAAAAGTGACGATATCGTGTTAGAAAAAGACAAACAAAAAAACTTCGTCTCTTTCATTTCCGCGAACACGAACACAATTTTGTTATTTCACACAAACCACAATTTTGTTTTTGCTCACTTTTGTTCTTGGTTGCGATATGGCAAAAAATATTTCGACTACAATATTATAATTTGTCTTAAACAAAATGTAGCTGTTCACGAATTTTTTAAGCAATTTATTAAAAATTCCATCAGACCGAACATTTAAAATTTTTTTTATCTGTAGTACCGTAAGTAATTACCTCATTTCAGGGCTCATAAAACATTTAAACACTGAAAAATTCTATGTTAATGTGAGATAAAAAATTCTGAGAAGAAAACTAGGTACTCATTATTTCTCAAGGAATCTAGAAAGAAGGTTTTATATTAAGTCTCTTTGAGACGAACGGACTATAAAGTGATGTATAATTACGAGATGAAAGTGTTGTTAAATTGCTTGAGATAGTCTGAAGCACGTTATGTAATGGTGCTTATAGATCCTTTAAGAAAAAAGTATAAGATTTATATCAAAGATACTGATATATCAAAATCGTAATACAATACATATTACTATTTAGTACTCTGAACCAATTACCTGTATAGACTGTCAAAGATCTACAAATGACAGCCGGAACCAACGGCTTAACGTGTTTTCCGAGGCACGCAGGAAACACGGTATGTGGTCACCCATCCACGAACCAATCTAGGCAAGCGTGGCTTAACCTGAAGATTGATCTGAGCGGTTTACCCACCAGCTGCTCAAATATCGACACGACTCTCAACACAATAATTTCTACCTTCGACCTTCGACCTCGTGAAATTATTATATAAGGATTATTTTCCCCGTTTTTGCAACATTTTTCATTGATGCTCCGCTCCTTTTAGTCGTAATGTTCTTCCTCGATAAATGGGCTATCCAACACTTAAAGATTTTTTCAAGTTGAACAAGTAGTTCCTGAGATTAGCGCGTTGAACCAAACAAACTCTTTAGTTTTATAATATTACTAGCTGTTGCCCGCGGCTTTGCCCGCGTAAAGTTCGGTAACCGTCCCACTGGATCATATTAAAGGGATAAATAGTGTCCTACGTGTTAAAACAGGTTATGAACTATCTATGTGCCAAATTTCATAGTCATCACAATTATTATCATCACAACCACCATTATTATCACAATCATTATAACAATCACCATCACCATCATTATCACAATCACCATCACTATCACTACCACCATCATTATCACAATCATTATCGCAATCACTATCACTATCACCATCACAATCACAATCACAATCACAATCACCATCACTATCAACATCATAATCACCATCACAATCACCATCATCTCAATCTCCATCCTCGTTATCACAATCATCATTATCGTTATCACAATCATAATCATCATTATCACAATCAACATCACCGTCACCTTCACAATCACCATCACAAACACTATCACAATCACCATTATCGTTATCATAATGATTATCATCGTAATCACAATCATCATCATCATTATCACAATCACCATTACAATCACAATCACAATCACCATCACCATCGCTATCACCATCACTATCACCATCACAATCACCAGCACAATCACCATCATCGTAAGCACAATCACTGTCATCATTATCACAATCATTATCATCGTAATCACAACCACTATCATCACAATCACCATCACAATCACCATCACAATCACTATCACAATCACCATCACAATCACTATCACAATCACAATCACCATCACCATCACAATCACCATCATCGTTATCACAATCACTATCATCATTATCACAATCATTTTCATCGTAATCACAACCATTATCATCGTAATCTTGTGATTACGATGATAATGGTCATCATCATCACAATATCCATCCTCGTTATCAAAATCATCATTATCACACGCATCATCATCATCATTGCCACAAACACCGTCACTGTCACAATCGCCATCACAATCACTATCACAATCACCATCACAATTACAATCACCATCATCGTTATCACAATCACTATCATCATTATCACAATCATCATCATCGTTATCACAATCATCACAATAAATCAACAATAACTCTGTATAGAAGTCGAATCCGTCGTCTTCTGGATCTCAAAATAAATGCCATATTCGTAATCAGCACCCCTGATAATCTCGGTATCGACAGCCATACTGATTTTTAGACATTTCAACCCTTGGTATAGTATTCAGGTCCGCCACATTAAATCTTAAAATCGTTGTTTTTGTAACACACCCGACCCGATACACTATACAAACAATACCGATGTTGATTTTCAGACTTTGTTACCCCATTTCCCAATTTAGGGGTTGAATTCTGAAAAAACCTGAAACGATAGGAGTACTCCTGTGAAGTTTCGAATAAAACAGTCTTACCTAATCTTGTTTCCCCATACAAACTTTTAAACTTTAAATTTGGAATCTGTAGACCCAGCGGTTTGGGCTGTGCGTTGATAGATGAGTCAGTCAGTCAGTCAGTCAGTCAGTTTCTTCTTTTATAAATTTAGATTATAGATTTTGTGAAACGAGCATAAATATTATTACCTGAAGCATCCACTAATATCCGGGCGTATAAAGTACACCGATGTTTCAATGAACGCACTCCATAATCAACAAAATAATTACTTCCTCCCAGCTCAAAACTAAAACCACAGAACCCGTTCCCCTAAGAGGATTCCTTTTAAGCCGATATGAAAGCAGTCTATCTTTACTATTGATACGTTTCAGGCGCATCGACGCAGTCAAAGCTTCATGAAAATCTAATCGTTGTGTGATCACGGGTTTGGTAGGGATGGTACGGATATGAAAAATAATAAAAAGGCTGCAGTATGGAGTAAAGAGGATGAAATATTTGAGCAGCTGGTGGCTAAAAAATAACAGCCTCTCAAGTCGATCTTGGTCGAGGTTGGTTCGCCAAAGGGTGACCACCTATTTCATACCGAGTTTCCTCCGTGCCTCAAAAAGCAAGTTAAGGCGTTGGTCCCGGCTGTCATTTGTAGATCTATCTTTTACTGTCGTTACAGTATTCAATGGCCCGAAAGTCTTACAACCAGTCTTAGCAAGGGATATCGTAGTACCCAGAACCAACTGGGTTCGGAGGTCAGATGGGCAGTCGCTCCATGTAAAATACTGATATTCAGCTGCATCCTGTTAGAAGCCTACCCCAATATGGTTGGGAAAAGGCTAGGATGATGAGGTAGGCTAGGTTTGAGACTCACGATACAAGGATCCAGGACAAAAAACCAGAATGTGTTATTCCGAAGACCATAAAGATCAAAATACCGAACCTTTGATCAGAGTACACCTATCTGTGTATCTGACAGTGTATATTTCCGATATACGCTGATAAAGGACGTAATGTTCGTGAGCTCGTATTCATAGTTCATGTGCAAATAGTTGTTTGGTTCTAATTATGTTTGATCTAGGGTTGGCAAACTTAAGTTTAGTTCTACAATATCCGTAACATATCGGTGTTGAAGTTTTAATACCACGTAAGTTATTTTTTGATATTATAATTTTTGATGCAAACAACTCGTCTTCCGAACATAAATTACAAAATGGTATTGTTCCATTACATGGTATAATTATTTTCTTTCAAGTCTTTTAGATACTTACTTCAAAATTATCACTATTTGATAACAAGTTAATCGTATCCAATCGAACTTCCAAATACCCCAAATATTACCTTACCAAAATGATCATTCTCCTTTCCAATTTATTTGAGGTCGACGCAACATGTTTTGTTCTTCCACTCTCCCCTGTCAGACGTCACGGCATCATTTACTCCTCTCTCTTTCATATCATTCCTCACACAACCCATCCGTTTTTTTGGCCTTCCTCTCCCCCTCCATTCATCAACATTCATGTCCATCACTCTTATAGTCACATGCGTTTCATCCCACCTCATTAAATGTCCATACAAAGACAAACGACTTCCTTTCACTTTTCCTGTAATAGGCGCCACTTTCAAACTTTCTCTAATACACTCATTCCTTATTTTATCTTTATCGAAATATTCAATAAATTTCTCTAACCCTGCTGTGCCAACCCTGGATCACCTCGCAATATTCACTGACATGCATTATTCAGTTTCATTACTCGCAAGCTACTCCGGACAATAAATCGAAGGGCAGCATTTATTCATTGGGCGCTTCTTTTTTCATTTTTATACGCTTTTTAGAAAGAGGATTCTGTATGTGAATGAATGTGTTTATGTTTTTGTGAGAGAGAATCAGGATTTTATTTTTGGTGCCGTTTAAAGGGTTCGGTAGAAAGGGTGATACTTGTAGTTTAAGGGCACATTTTGTGGTACTGAGACTTTTATAGTAAGATCCATAACATAACATCACGCCTGAAATCCCCGAAGGATTAGGCAGATGTGTACCTAACAGCACACCTACATTTCGCCAGTTATGTTTGATTCCCATGTAGTAGGGTGCGGGCTTATTGGCATCAACCGGGCACATATCCAGAATCCATGGCTTCTACTGAGAGATAGAAAAACCCAATAACACTTTGCCCAGCCTGGTAATCGAAGCAGGACTAGTTATTTTAAAAAATGTGGGAGTAAATAGAGCTTAACATTTTACATGTATTCTGCCAGCAAACATGTGCCTATTAAAACGAAGCTTTCAATATAAATTAATAAATTACGCTAAACTAATTAGCTCCCGAGAAAACATAGGGCAAATATCAATACCAGATCAATACTAAATCTTACCAGCTAACTGTCCAAAATCAGTATTCAACGAGAAAAACAAAATCAAAACGACGAAAAACAAAAAGCAATCCTAAAAGAATTTCCCTAATCGTTGACGCACCCTGATTACCATTTAATCACGAAAGCGATATATGAACGAGCCGAAACTAAACGAGAAATGCCCACTAATTGATTCCGACGCTCAGTAAAAACTAAACGCGGGAAGAAAATACTCTGAACCTTTAATGTTGAGGAAAGGAAGGCCGATTTGTTTCACCATTCAATGAAAAGAACCTGTGAGAAGCTATTTAGTTAATCCTCTTAGACCTGGTACCACGAAACCTCTATTAAAACAAATCAACAAAGACTTCAGTCATCCATTTCTGGCTTACTACAGAGATGTTCGAACCAATCTTGAACAAGTTCAGCAATGGATTTGAGCTTTTGAATTCTGGTTGCCAGTATTTCTGTAATTAAAAATCGTTCTGAGTAACATTGTGGGTAGGCAGGACGCGACGGCACGCACTGTAATCAGTGCTAAGTCATTTCATTGCCAGATAAAGAGCTACTTTCCTTCGGATAAATTAATATTATTCGAGATTGGTATAGCTCGTCGAGATAACGCGAGTTCTTATGTCGAAAGAGGTTTTATTAGATTCCTCTTCTTATTTGTATGGAGTATTAGTTTAGGGCTGGCTTTGTGTTACTTTATGAATTGTGATGTTGTTAGTGTTTTGAGTAGGCTTGAGTGGTATTTTTAGTGAAAAGGCTAGTGGTGTGACCTTCGTACTGCGAAGTCCACCACCACCAGGCACCAGGTCTCGAGTTCAACACACACGCATTTCTGATTTTTCGGATTAATTTGCGTATTGCAATAATCACTAGGAAAACATCGTGGGGAACCAGCATGCCTGAGAGATATTTCTTGACGACATATAAAGCCATGTCAGAGGCCCGTGAAGAAAAAAGAAAAAAAAACCGTACCGAGGGTTCCGTACAAACATTTTAAAGGACAAACTTAACTTTGCTGTTCGATCCCTAGAAACAGCTCTTGCACCAACCGCAAATAATAAGTTTGTAATAGTAATTTTTTTTTGTTATTAAACTACATTACGGTTTTCAGATTTTTTCCTTTACATGTGCTGTAAGACCTTGCTTTTTGCCAAATTTCGTGATTCTAGGTCAACGGGAACTACCATAAAGGTTTTCGACCCAAAACCTATAGGGTACTTCCGGTTGACCTAGAATTGTCAATTTTGGTTAAAAGCAAGGTCTTACAGCACAAGTAAAGGGAAAAGACCGAAAATTTATGATTTATGATGTTGACTCAGGACCTTGGTTTTTATACACCTAATATACTATAGACCTCAGTATCTGGTATAAATTTCAACTTGCTAGGTCCACCCGTTCCTGAGAAAATCAGTGGTGACAGACGGACAGACGGAGAAGAAAGTGATCTTATTAGGGTTCCGTTTTTTCATTTTTAGGTACGGAACCCTAAAAAGTAAAAGATCTAACTAAGTACTCGTATTTCAATTAAAACAACTTATTTGCTCGTTAGTTAATAAGGGCTACCATTTTGTTCGATTAGAACCAAGGTAATTTACATAGCCCAACGAATGGCAAAACTATTTAAAGTGGGCACTGGGCAAGTGGGTAATGTACTGATTGCTCGAAGATCAGATGTCGATGAGGCCGAGAGGTTTTGGAGTAGCAACCACGTAACGGAAGGCAAATCTTTGGAAGGCCTCCCACAATGTGGACCGAAGACCTGGAAGGACGCGGGAATCAGCAAGATGCGAGGAAACTAAGACCTGTCCACGTGTTGATGCTTAGAGAAGGTATTTGCCCAGCAGTGGATATCCTTCAGCTGATATGATAACGAAGATGAAGAGCTCGTGGCTAGATAATACTAGACGCACGGTCGATCTTCAAGGTAAAGCCGAGCTTGCCAAGGTTGGTCTGTGGATGACCATCCATTACATACTGAGTTTCCTCCGTGCCTCGGAAAGCACGTTAAGCCGTTGACCCAGGCTGTCATTATTAGATCTTTGATAGCCGTTACAGGTAGTCAGTGGCCCAAAAGTCTTACCAAGGTAGGCAGTCGCTCCATGTAAAATACTGGTATTCATCTGTATCTATTTAGACAGGGAGCTGACCCCAACATATTTAGGAAAAGGCTAGGCAGATAATGATTCAATTCAAGAGAAACTATTAGAAACTTGTTCAGCACAAAACATTCTGCACCATTAAAGTATTGACAAAGAGAATCAATAGAAATTGGTTAGAAAATTACCTGACGAAAGCAATGGAATGATTTATGAGGGGTTCAACGAAGCTATGGTTAGACGCTAAAACTTGTAGATTGGAAAACTTTCGATATTTTCGGTTGAAACGCGTCAATTCTTTGGAAGTATTGAAGATGAATGAGATAGGTGAGGTTTTGTGTTTGTGGTTGTTCTGAATCAATATGATTTTGTTTTGTATTGACGAATGTTGGCGATAATGTGTTCAATTATATTTTATTAGTACTTAGTTCTTTGAATGAACATCGGGTCTAGTGGTTGCAAGCGCGACTGCTGAACATGAGGGACTGGGATTGGTTCCCAGGCAAAGTATTGGATTTTCAGTCCGGAATTTTCAGTCCGGAATTTCTAAGTAGCAGCCACGGAGTCTAGTTTTGTGCCCGGTTGACTAGACAGGCCGCCTGAGGTTAGGCAGAGGTTTACCTAATAATACTCCCACATTTCACCAGTTATGTTTAAACCCATGTTATAGGGGGCGAGCCTATTGCCATCAACAAGGCACAAATCCAGTTTCCGTGGCTGCTACTGAGAAATCCCTGAAGGAAAAGCTCGAATATGTCTTTGCCCGACCCGGTAATCGAACCCAGGACCTAATGACCCACGAGGCAGACGACCTTATAGGTTAGGTTATCCAAATATTTTTGCTCTGAGAAGTTTTTCGGGGACAATCTTTCTGACAAAGAGAATCCTTTCCAATTCGTTAGTGAAAAGGTTCTAGTGTCCTAGCGATTCTGCCAATAAAAACCCAACTACCGAAATCCACTATTTTCCCACACACATCTCCACTATTTCCCAAACTCTTTACAATCTAGAAAATGCCCAGTTTCACCCCGAAACACAAATACAGTCACCGCAAGCGCTGTACCAACAGACTCCACGAACGAAAGTTCTTGAATGTAGCCGAGTTTTAAAAATTTAATGTGATTAAACGTAAACTTGCTTTCAATATGCGAAGGAATGGATTTGAGGGGAAAATAAAAATATTAAAGTTATTTGGGTTCAGTTAATGGTAGGTACTTACGTAGTGTTATGCGAGAAAGAGGAGGTTTTGAGTATGCAAAAATCAATTTTCTTTTGCGTACGAAGTATCAAGATTTATGAAGGCATACGATTATGTGAAGTTCAATAAATAGTTGATTATATTTGAGATTCAATATGGCAATGCTGCCAGTTCTGGGCCCGGATGACAGCGATGCGGAGGAGTACTTTGACGCCTGTGTGTCCTATTCTGCCAAAGTACTTAATTTAAGTCTTAATGTTTAGGGTTCCGTACCCAAGGGTAAAAACCGGGAGCCTATAACTAAGACTCCACTGTCCGTCTGTCCGTCTGTCTGTCACCAGGTTGTATCTTATGAACCGTGATAGCTAGACTGTTGAAATTTTCACAGAAGATGTATTTCTCTTGCCGCTATAACAACATAAACAGAATAAAATTAATATTTAAGGGAGGCTCCCATACAACAAACGTATTTTTTTCCGTTTTGTCTAATTTTGTATAGATAATGGTACGGAACTCTTCGTGCGCGGGTCCGACTCGCACTTGGCCTTGGCCTTGGTTTGCCTCTACTCTCATACCCACCTTCATACTCAAAATTTTCCTCACAACATTTTCCTCGTTTCTCCACTAAACATGCATAAAATGGCAGCTGATTTCCTCACCATTTTTCAGCCACCGGTGACACTTTCTGACTTTCTGTTAAGTATACATCATTAATTTCTTATTCTATTTACGCGTTACACCATACATTCCTCTTAGTATTCTCATCTCAGCTACATATATAATTGCCTACATAAGAGATATTGAATTTATAATTACGATAGTTGTCTCATCCCAAAGGAATTCTGACCTAGATATAGTAGTTATAAAATTGAAAACGTGCGTCCAGCATCTTCGGGGAATTCAACTGTAAACATAAATTCTCACACGCCTTAATTTATTTATTTACTAACTTCCAAGGGTACGGCCATAGCTCACTCACAGAAAAGTACAGAAGGTCAGGTCCGTACAAAGCGAAAACGCACGCACATATAGAGCACACGTTTCGCTTCGAGTCTCATCTTCTATACTAATATTGTAAAGAGGTAAAATTTGTTTGTAACTTTGTAGGGGGTAATCTCCGGAACGAATGATCTAATTCTAAATAATCTTTTACTGTCAGAAAGCTACATTATTCGTGAGTGCTATAGTCTATAAATTATATTTATATCATGTATATTAGCCGAGCTATCACAATTTTTGTGTTAAATGATAACAGCAGTACAGGTCGATCTTCAAGGTTTAACAGCGCTTGCTAAGGTAGGTACGCGGATGGGTGACCATCCATAACATACTGAAACCCCTTCGTGCCTCGGGAAGCATATTAACCCGTACGTCCCGGCTGTCATTTGTGGATATTTGACAGTCTATACGGGCCCGAAAATCTGACAACTAGTCTTGCCAAGGGGTATCGTATTACCTAGCAACTGGGTTGTGAAGGTCAAATAGGCGGTTACTCCATGTAAAATACTGGCATTCAGCTGCATGCGGTTAGACTTTAAGCTGACCCCAACATAGTTGGGGCTAAGTTGATGAAGATAGACACGCTTCACGAACAGCGAGTGCAAGCGCACTCGCGAATGTTATTTGTTACAGATCGTCGTATGTACACTTAACAATAAAAGTGTTTTTCTCCTACTTAACTGTTCTGATTAAAATTTCTTCTTATAGTATTTTGGAACTCATATTTTTAACCAACTTCAAAAAGGAGGAGGTTCTCAATTCGATTGTTATTTTTTTGTTTATGTATGTACACCGATTACGCTGAGATTTATGATTTACGTGATCGATTTACGTGATTCTTCTTTAGTTTGATGCGAAATAGATGCCATTTGGTCCCATAAAAATTTAACATAGTTTGGTCCGGTGTTTTTTATTTTATGAACATTTTTTACTTCAGTCGTGTGGTATAAAGCACACTCGTTTCAAGTTTGTTCACCGATTTCTCCCCCATTTGTGGAGCGATTCTTAAAATTCTTTTTTTATTTGAAAGATGAAACTCCTGAGGTGGGTCCGTTTAAATTTGGTGATAATCTTCGGAGATATATAATGGAACTCTTTAAAAATAAACGGTAAATCTATAGTGATTGCTGCAATCGCTTGGATGCTTATTGTTTGTACAACATCATGACGTAACATCACGCCTGTAAACTCTGAGGGGTACGCAGATGTGTACAATACACCCAGATTTCGATAGTTTAGTTATGTATGTTAAATTCCATTTATTGGGGATAAGCCATTACCATGACATGTATTGTTAACAAAGTGAAAACGATGCATAGCAAATATTTGTAAGTATATGATAATACAAAAACCTGTTAAATAAAAAAAAAAACTATTGCAAAAAATAAAACTGACTTAAAAAACCAAAATAAAAAGAAAAACACAAAAATGTGATGTTTTTGTCACCGGCTTCTGAAGCTAAAGTTATTTTTCACTTTTTTCTGTTTTTCTTTTTGTGTTTTTTATGTTTGTGTTTTTTCATTCTTTTTACATTTTCAATTGTAATATCCTATACAAATATTTTTATGAAAAAGATCCTATCTCCAAGTTACAACCGTTATTTCTAGCGAAAATTGTTTTTTGGGAAAGTGAATACTTATTGGTGCTGTAGGTACGCGTTTATATGTGCGTGCGCTTGTTCCGCTCGTAGTATCGAGTTGATATTCTGTATTATTCTCTGCTAAAATACGGGTTGACCTGCTAAAGTTTTCGATGTAAAAAGCAGGAGTTTGTTTCTGAAACTGTTGTTTTCAGTAATAATTCATTTCAGATGTCAGAATTGCGTGTGAATTAGAAAATTGGGCGTGTTTAGGCTAACATAAATCGGTTTGTTGTACTGGAGAAGATATTGTCGCCATTGAATATAAGAAGATTCATCATTGATTGTCTCGTTGCTTAAGTGATTGTATCCGCTATTGCGGAGTATGTAAGTGTTGAGTTCGATTCTTAGGTAGGACAAAGTGTTATTGTGTTTTTTCACAGAAAGGTTCTCAGTAGAACTCGGGGTCTGGATTTGTACGTTAATCGCAATTGGTTTGTTCTTGTATTGGATCACAGATGTGATCTTGTGTTTTTTTTAACACTAAATAGGCTTGCGTTTGGCCGCTACTCGCCTGATGTGAAGCGATGATGCCGCCTAGGGTGGAGCACGCTTGCTTAGAAGAAACCGATTCACTAGAACTTTGAAGAGATCCAGATTATAATGTGGAAGTGTGTTCGCCGTATCTATGCTATCTCTCTCGCCGTATCTCTGCTTGTCCGATGATAGAATAGGGATGTCGAAATTACAATGTGTAATTCTAAAGCACATTCTCCGAAATGTAACCTATATAAGACTGATAGGCTGGCAACTTTGCGACGATGTTCAAGGCTTTGGAGCTTGGTAGTGAAGACGCGTCCATTTATAAATTCAAATTCTTCTTACTGAACAGACAGCATGATGCTAGGAAGTTCATTACGGCACTTCTGCCCAGGTTTTAAACAAGTGGTAAAATGGGTTAAGCTATTTACACGTTTAAAAATCAAAGCCATATATTAGAATAAATGACTTTTCATTCTGGTCCCCGTCCCGGCCTCGAACCCACACTTAGAGAAACAATTGTTAAACCTACTTTTAACCAAATTTTCGTTTCTCAACATAACATCTCGCCTCAACTTCAAATGGTTGGGTAGAAGTGTGTACGTGTACACTGTACACCTAGTTTTACAAAATTTTCGTTTCAATAAACAATGAATCGATTTCAGGCTCTGTTTAACCCTGTGGTTTGATGGTATTTCCGAATCTATCCAAGTAAGTATTCAATCAATTAATTCGAAATCGTAAACTTCAAACGAAATGTGTTGTTGAAATTTTGATGAGTACCTGTCATAATTATGATTGGGAGTGAAATAGGAATTCATTAAGTCATTTTTTTAAGTTTTTAGGTAAGTTAGTTTAGTTTATTTTAATAAAATTGTAAATATACTTTGAGAACGTTAATTAGGCCTAGGTATGTACTAAACTTGTGAACTCATTGTTTGTATGTAGGTATAGTCGACATTGTAAGTGCCGTATCATTTATGACAAAATAATTATCATCAGCCTACAACAGTCCACTGCTGGACATAGGCCTCTACAATTTCACGCCACTTAACACGATTCTCGGCAACTCTCATCCATTTGCCACCAGTTACCCTGCGAAGATCGTCGTTCCACCGAGCCTGAGGGCGTCCTACCTTACGCTTGCCGAATCACGGTCTCCACTCAAGAACACGTCCTGGTAATGGCTCATTGCCACTTCAGTTTACCTATTTTGTGAGCTATGTCAACAACTCTGGTTCTCTGTCGGATCACCTCGTTCCAGATGCGATCCCTTAAGAGAGACTGCAAGCATAGCCCGTTCCACAGTTCGCTAAGCGACCTTAAATTAATGGACCAGCCGTACGGTCAACATCGTCTTTTGACAACAATTTCTATAAATTGAAACTTCACTATGGTCGAAACTATTTGCGGCTGCTGTAAGAGGCAGCTCGGTCAACACTTTCTATACAAACTAAGATTTCTGAGATTCTGCGACTGACCCTGTGCCCTATGTAAATACTCTTTGATACACCCTATGAAAATCGTAATAGGACAAGCAAAACTAAAAAAGTAGGTTGTAATAAAACACGAAAACAGATACTTCAAACATTTATTTCACAATTCAATGACTAGAATCAACAAAAGACTTAACTCTAATTTACATTAACTGTCCGTTAAAGTTACGAACTACGAGCCGTTTGACAAACAATCCGTAAATCGGAGATAGTTCCCTACAATTTCTATTAAAATTAATTTGGCAGTTTACAAACTACTGTCTGTGATGTGCTTCGGTAATATCGAGTTTTATAACACGCTTTTATTAACTTCACTTGTAAATAACTATGTGATAAAGATAAAATCTTAGAAGTTAAATTTGACCGACTCCCCGGTCTCCGATTTAGTTGTTATTTTGTTTGTGTCAAAGGACACATTATTACTGTTTTTTACTTCTAACCACTTGGTTGTAGAAGTAAAAAACAAAGGAAAACAAAAGGCTATAGTTGGTGCCAGTTAAGAATAGCGGTCATTGCCCTTTCCCTAATATCTCTTCGTACGAACCAAAACAAATAAACCATGTATCGTTTTTCATTACAAAAAATGTTGAAGATCACGATAGATGACGATTCCAGACTTGAACAGGCTTATTTTTGGTTTTCAAACTTAAGAAGTTTAATAAATGTAGGTGGGTCAATGACCGCTATTCTCACCTTAACTGGCACCAACTATAGAAACTGTTGCATGTCTTATTTGGTAAACTAATTGACAACACCCATTACATACCGAAAACCTCCGTGACTCGGAAGCACGTTAAGCCGCTGGTCTCGACTGTAATTTGTAGTTCTTTGACAGTAGTTACAGGTAGTCAGTGTCCCGAAAGTCTGAAACAGTCTTACCAAGGGGTATCGTATTACCCAGTACTAACTGGGTTGTGAAGGTCAGATAAGCAGTCACTCCATGTTATATACATTATACTGGTATTCAGCTGCATTCGGTAAGACTGGAAGCCGACCCAACGTAGCGTTACAACGCAAAACGCTAGGCAGATGATGATTTGGTAAACAAATAGGTTGGCTGGGTCAGACTGGATGCGGAAGGTCGAGGTTCGGTGTGTATGTCTAGCAGTGAACTGTGATAAAATGACTTGATTGGTGAATTGAAAACCGCTATGTCGTTCTCAACTCGCTATTTTTACGAATTCAATGTACAGCCAGCTTCACGATGTGGTACCCCCCTTGAAAGCACCTACGTTCGATTCCGGGGTACTGGGGTACCCAACTGAATGAATTGATGCATACATGAATGGTAAGTAGTTTTTGATCATTTCATAATATGAAGTTGTGCTTTTAAATTAAGACTAGTATTTGCGTTGTGCGCGAGCTGCACGCAGCTCGCGGGTTTCGTGTTTTTGAGAAGTATTCCTAACCCTTATAAAATTTTGAGAATCCATAGGAATCCTTAAATGTATTAGAAAATTCATTAGAGCACTTTAAAGATTTTGAAACCCCTTAAGAATCCCTAATACAATCTAAAACCTTATTCAAAAACTCAGACCTTTTCCCATTACAAAAAAACATTACCCTAAAGTTTGCTTGTCGTCCCCCCTTAGTTACGCTTCACCCAGGTTGCTCAACTCAGGACTTACCTACCACCGGACAGGTTTCGATGCACACTATAATGTTTGTTTAAACACCTAATGGCTATCTCTAACCGTAATAAAGTTACAGCCTTTTCAATTTTAGGGGAGGTTGAAGAGAGGTGGGGAGGGTATACAAATTTCAACGCCCCGCAATAGTTTTAAGTAAGAATCAAAAGATTTTTCAGTAGTAAAAAAAGGGGTTGAAGAGGGGGGTGTGGTTGAAGGGGGAGAGGGGGGAGTTTAAAAATGATTTTGACTAACGCATTGCTCCTTTATATGAATCTGAAAAAAAAAAAATGTTACAAGTCTCTCAACTTCCGAGATCCGCCTAAGAAGGGGGGGGCAAGGGGGGCAACTTTGAATAATGGTTTTTACTTTTCTGAGCCTCCTCTATACGAATCTGAAAAAGAAAATGTTCCAAGAAACAGTAGGGAGGGGGGAGAAGGGGGGCACAAAGAGGTTTGGCACTTCTCCCATACTCGTGAGAGTCACTTGTTTACGAATCTGTCAAAATATACCCCCCTCCCCATCCACCATCTGGGAGAACAATTCTGTCAGTGAGTGAGTCAGTGGTAATTGAGCTTTATCTAGTATAAATAATCATTACACTCCTACATTATTATTGTTACTAGTTTTAGAAGAGCGGGGTCTCCTAGCACAGGTATTTATCATACTTAAAGGAGGCCTCTATGTAAGATTATAATATACTAGTTTAGTAGAAGTTTATAAAGTTAACTGAAAATAAATTTATTTATTATTTAATCTTATTATAATATCATCTGTTTGATAAAAGCGACGACTCGTGTTTTTCATACTACAGTTTTTTTACCAAATAATACAAACGTTAGTGAAAATAAACTTTATAAACGTTATTTGTTTAAGAATCTTGGTAATATTCCATGTCTTACCCAGACAGTTCTTTCCTAAAATTCAGACATTTAACGAGATGTAAACAAACTTCAAACGTTTACATTTAATTAAGTATGTAAACAAAAAATCACGAATTTAAATTAAAATGCACTCGAATTACCGAAGCACGTCGACATATTTATTAATTTTGACACAAACATTTAAAACTTATTTATACTTTTAAAACATCAGTCTTTTAATAAAGATACTTCGAGACGAATATTTTTTGTTCTTGTTTCTTAAATGTATTTATTTAATTAATTTAGTGTAAACAGTATAACGGGGGCTGCAGTCAGATTTTATATCAATCTTGGTTTTTGAAAATGGCAGAATTTAACTCGCACAAAACATGAATGTTTAACGAACTTTTGTAACATTAAGGCCTGAATTCCTGCTACGCTGATGTCGGTCGTGTACGGTCGGTCGCGTACGTCAGCGAGAAATACAGTAGCAACATAAGAGCCCCTGACATGATCGTCGCAATATGGCCCTATATAGAACACAATGTATACTCGTACGCGCGACCGACATCAGCGTGGCAGGAATTCAGGCCTAAGGCCGCTTGCACCACAAGGTTCCAAATGCGTTCAAAGTTAAACATTATAAAAGAAGAAGACATACTGCACCGACATCAAATAAATTAGGATAAGGACAGAAGAATCAAATGATGATGATATTTAAAACATCGTTCTGTCTTTTTTATGTTTAAACGATTGACAGAAACAGAAAGATGCTTAATCAACGTTTAGCGCTAGAACTTTTATGGCGCAATCGAGCCTTAGATTCATCTTTCAGGTTATTTCGGAGTTTATTTTATCTTTACAAGACATAGCATTATTGTATTGAAGTTTACCGGTTACACTCATATCTATAGTCAAGTTAAAGTTATTACTTGAGTTTAAGTAATTACCTATGCAACTATTTGTATACAATGGACAAGAGTTTGTACGAAGAAAGAACCGTCAAAAAGAGCAAAGCTTAGAATTCTAACTTTTGACAGTTCTATCTGCAAGCAATTACTAAGTAATTACTCTGACTATAGTCTGCGCCAGATAAGTAGGAATTAAAGGTTCCGGAGGAGGGTTGGAGGAGAGGGGAAAGGAGGTTTGCTCTTTCCTTAATTTTTCAACGTAGGTGGGTACCCCGACAATACATTATGAACCGTTTTTAATTACTAGAAAAGTCAAGGATCACGATAAAGGTCGTTTCGGGACAAGTTTATGTCATTATTTCTGTTTTCGGAATTATGTATTTGAATAAATGTATGCGGGTTAATGACCTTTAATTCCTACTTATCTGGCGCAGACTATAGTAATCACTTTGACTTGTTAATAAATACGGGTGTAATTTCTTATGCGTTAATCGAAAGGTCAGCTTTAAACCAGTTACAACCGGTAAATTATAAGTATCAGAAATATGTAGTCATTGATGTCAAGTAAAGCGATTATAGCACTTCTTTTTGGCAATCATTCAATTATTTATCATTGATTTTTACTCGTATACGAGAAGTATTCATACTTTGGCACCTTTTAACCAAAAATAGGGTTCAAAATTGCATATTTTTGTTATCTAGAAATTTTGAACCATATTTAGGTAATTTCTCAGAATCGTAACTGTTTAAATCGCCTTACAATAATTCTAGATTGATATTGTCTTGAAGACCAAATTAATCTATCATTAGAAGATTTTTTTATCTCTTTTCTTTAAGTTACAACGAAACTGATAAATGATAGACATTTCTAATTATTTTTACATTTTCTCATAATTTTATGAGTACAATTTGATATGCTTAAAGTAAAAAATATAATTACCTAAACATGTTTTGATAAAATGTATATTTTAATGTCTATTATTGTTGTTATCTATGATGTGGTGTCCGACAGTGTCCTGAAACAAATAAAAACATTTAGGTGTAGGTAACCTACTTTAAAAACTTTACACCAGTTAGGTCCAGCTACCGTTCAAGTATCTTTGGCAGTCATTGAAGAAGACCGTGGCCCGAAAATCTGACAACCAGTCTTAACAAGAGGTATCGTACGCATTACCCAGTACCAGTAGGTTGTAGAGGTCAGATAGGCAGTCGCTCTATGTAAAATACTAGTATTCAAATGCATCCGGTTAGACTGTAAGACGTCCCTAGCATAGTTGGGGAAGACTAGGATTAGGATCGAGGCGGGTTTTCTTATTGTTCAAATTTCGAATAGATACGAATCCTAAATTGTAAATGTTATTCCTATTACCTAGTTAGATTAATAGTTAAGCAAATTGATGTTTCGTATTAAAATTCTAATTTAAGTTTTAATATTTTTATGCCATTCTATGGCGAAACATGTAAGTTCACGATCCTGTTTATGAGACCTTAATGTACCATGTTTTTACACAAATAAAATTATTCTATTCTATTCTATTAGTTATACCTCTGCCTATCACTTCAAGGATTACAGGCTTGATATCATTAGTCACTACATAACTCTATACCGGATACAAAGAGATTCTTCACGAAGCCGTCAACCAAGCATTCTGTACATCAAACTAAGTAGCTTTACGCAAAAAATATTGCTGGGAAACGACTTTTTTATGGGGTGAGAAATCATGTTTTGGGCTAGAACTCAATGTAACGCACTCAAAACATTGTACGTGAATGGATTGAATAGTACGGAGGTTGTGGAGGTGTTTAAAGAAAAATCTTATATTAAAAACTTGTATTCAATATCCAATATCTCCGTAACTAGAAGGTTTTCACGTTTGGTGCAGAACAAATAAATGTTCGCAATGACGGGGAAAGCAAGTGCCTTTCGGCTTCGTTAAGAGTCTATTTACACCCTGTATAACCACTAGACCAACGAGTTCGTTGGTCTAGTCATTGCAGGTGCGACCCAATCCGGTCCGGGGCCCAATTCCCGGGTTGGGCAAAATATTATTGGGTTTTCCCATCAGAAATTTCTCAGTAGCAGCCACGGAGTCTGGATTTGTGCCCAGTTGATAGCAATAGACTCGCCCCCTATTACATGGGACTTAAACATAACTGGCAAAATGTGGGTGTCCTAATAGATACACTTCTGCTTAAACCCTTCAAGGATTACAAGGGGAGACGTTATTACGATAATCACTTCAAAGTAAAATATAGACCAAGAGAGCACACACAGCAATGACAGACTGCCAAAATAGTAATTTAATTTGTGTCTAATTTCAGTTACAGTTAGTTTTCACTCAACTAGTTACAGTTCAGAGGCATCTCTAATTAGCTGTAAAATGATTTGTTGGCCTGTTTGGCGGGTCATTATTTGCTATGTTAGTTTCGTAGTTTGAAATACACACATCAACACGGTCTAGGGATATTTCATACTCAATTAAATAACTCGAAAAGTACTGGCCGCATTGGAATCTTTTATACACCGATTTGTTTGTAATTTATCTCAGACTAAGTCCAAATTCAAATTTTTGAAAATTCTTTTGTTTCGGTGGCATAAAAATGTCTTGATGTATAGGAGAGGGAATTTTCATTTGTGCGAAATTTAAAAAACAATACGAATTACGTTTAATTACAGTTTTTTTTCATTTTTAAACGAAAGATAAAGTTGAAATATTGAGAAGATATAGAGGTATTGTAGCCATGCAACGCCGACATTTGACGAGGGCGGAGATGTTACGAGCTGTGGGAATGCTGGAAGCTGGATCTGTTCAGCGTAATGTTGCTGAGGCCATAGGGACCCATCAAAATGTAATTTCAAGATTGTGGACACGCTATCGTGCCACAGGTGAAGTAGCGGAGAGGCACCGGGGGCCAAGTCGCATCACTACCCCCAGACAAGACCGATTTTTGCAAATTACTGCGCGAGCACAACCAAATGCAACGGCGACTCAATTGGTCCAAAGGCTGCGAGTGGAACACCAAGTGCTTGTGAGTGACCAAACTGTAAGAAGGCGACTGCATGAAAGCAATCTACGCTCTCGTAGACCACTCCGGGTCCCACCTTTACGGAGAGGCAATCGTGGACGACGATTAGAATGGGTTCGGAACCACGTGGACTGGGGCCGTGACCAATGGTCCAATGTGCTGTTCACGGATGAATCCAGGTTCGGCTTCCATCCAGATTCACGAAGGACGCGTGTTTGGCGAGTTCCTGGACGATGGAGCCGTCTCCAGAACCCTCAGGAAGTTCACCCATACCAAGGAGGAACAATTATGGTTTGGGCAGGAATTCGTCTTGGAGGACGGACGGATCTCGTTTGGGTGCGGGGCAATATGACGGCAGAACGATACGTCCAACAGGTGCTGGGGCCCGTAATCTTGCCCCACAGAACACAAATGGGGCAAGATTTCCTGCTCATGCACGACAATGCCCGGGCACACACGGCGAGAACGGTAGCAGCTTGGTTACATACACATAATGTTAGGGCCTTAGACTGGCCTGCTCAATCGCCAGATCTAAATCCCATTGAGCATGCGTGGGATATGCTGCAAAGAAGAGCTCTGAAGGAAGTTCCTGAAAATCTGGCTACAGAAGATCAACTTTTTGCGCACCTCAGAAGGACATGGGACAATATTCCGCAGCAAGACATTGACAACCTTGTTCTGAGCATGCCGAATCGTTGCCGATGTGTTATGAACATCATGGGCGCTTTCTCAGTCTACTAACTTCAAGTTTATAAACACAAATTAAATGATTTTTCTATTTTTTTCAGTTTTTACTCACAAATTAAAAGTTCATTCATATACGGTTTCCGTCTATGCTTCATTTTTTTTCCATAAAATCCTGAAATTTTAATCTATACCTTAACCATAATTAAAAAATGGTAGAATATTAAATAACGTATCTTTTAAATATATATATGTCATATAAATAATTAACACATTGATAGTAATTCGCTTTTTTAAAAATATCCCTAGACCGTGTTGATGTGTGTATATTCGGTAGCCATTCTTTTATGTTCTGTAATTAGAGAGATCTAAATAATAACAGCCGCTCGGGTCGATCTTTAGGTTAAGCCGTGCTTGCTTAGGTTGGTCTGTGGATGGGTGACCACCCTTACATACCGAGTTTCCTCAATGCCACGGTTGTGTTTATGATCAGTGTACCTAAGAGGGCGAGTATATTACATCTATACTGCCTCATTGGTCTAGTGGACGCAAGCGCGGTGGTGCTGCGATCTTGGGTTCTATTCCTGGGTCAGGCAAAGTGTTATTGGGTTTTCCAATCAGGAATTTTCTGTAGCAGCCTCGGAGTCTGGATCTGGGCCTGGTTGACAGCAATAGGGTCGCCTCCTGTTTAATGGGACTTTAAACATAGCTGGTGAAATGTGGGTAGTATCAGGTACACTTCTGCTTAACCCTTCAACGATTACAGGCTTGACGATATAGTAATACTTACGCCTTGGCACGGCAGTGACTGTGGCTTTGGAGGTGCTGTCACTGTCATCAGACTCCGATCGCGTCTGAAAACTGGTTTCTGCGAACAAAATAACAGTAATTATAAATTTTAATGATTCAACAATGTAGAAGGGACTCTATTATTAGCGTTATTTAGTCGCTTTTGTACAGGTCGTTGTTCCGGGTCTGTCTGTTTGTGTCATCATCATCATCATTTCAGCCGAAAGACGTCCACTGCTGGACATAGGCCTCCCCCAAGTGTCGCCACATTGACCGGGCCCGTGCGACTCGCATCCAACGGATTCCCGCTTAAGTGGCAGTGGGCAGGGCACATTGCTCGCAGAACGGATGGCCGATGGGGCCAAAAAGTTCTGGAGTGGCGACCGCGAACCGGAAGACGTTGCGTTGGAAGATCTCCCAATAGGTGGACCGATGACTTGGCTGTTTGTGTATGTGAGTTTAAATGTTTGTAAAAGTATCCACTATACAAGGGATATTTCTTGTGTGGGTTGCCGCACACTCGGATTTTTTTCCGACCACGTTTCAAATAAATTTAATAAAAAATTCCAAGTATTCAGTGGCATTCGGTTACACTGTAAGCCGACCCTAAGAAAATTGGGGAAAGGCAGATGATAACATAACTTCTTACTAATTTTATTTTCTAGTAGACAGTGTTAGAGTTCAAACAAGCCTTTAAAATTCAAATTCCCACCCCACCATCACTATAAAATTACATAAAAGATAAGGACATGACAATAAATATCCGTTTTAGTGTTCGTGAAGCCGTTCGCCCATCCAATAAAGGCGACGTAAAACAATCGTGAGACGAGATAAAAGGGACGTTTTCTTACATTTACAAGGTCTTGACAGATCAATTAAATAGAAGCTAGGAACGTCCAATTGTGTCCCTAGATGGAGATGTTAGGAGGAAGGAGGGATGTGGAGATGTGGCAGAAACAAATTGTTATGTACTAACGGTTGCCCACGACCTTTTTTCGTGTGAAATTATTATAAACATAATAACTTTCCCATTTGAATCAGACTTTGTTATCTATTTGAAAGAAAAAAAGAAATAAACAGCATTTGTTAGCCCGCACGGGACAAAACACACAAATAAAAATGGTTGAACTAACATTACAACTAATAAAAATTAGACAAAGAGAAAAAAAAATTAAAAATAAAAATTCAAGGACTTCCATTTTTTGCACGGAACCCTAATCTTTTTTCTAAAATAAAAGTAGCTTAAGTTACTCCTTATAACATCGGCTATGTGTGCCCCAACTTTTTTCTTTCGACGTTTTATAAGTGTCCATGTAGGCCTATGTGAAATAACATATTTTGTTTTGGTTTTATTCTAATTGTACTCGTATAACACCACAAATTTTGAATTAGTACAAATACTTAAAGGGCTTATTAAAGAATGTCTATTTATTATACAACCTGTTTTTTTGACATCCCATAAATCTAGGGTTATATTCTGTATGTCAAAATAATACTAAAACTCCTAGAATAGGTGGTCCAAAAATGCATAGTTTCGGAGATATCATCAATCATAAAATTTATAAAATATGTATCCAAGTTTCATTGATAAATACGAGTAATTCATTTTTATTCAAACCAATCATTCTTAACCTGTAGTTACCCGCAACTACAGATACAATTAAAATAATGTCCTCTTCCCTTTGGGGAACGGCTGGGGACATACTGGTATTTAAAGCTAAGAAAATGCGACGATGTCATATTTCACGTAAGGGTGTTTTACGTTAATAATCGTGACTTTGCCGAATTATTTTGTATGAAAAATGAAAAAAAAAAAGATGATTGAAACATAATTCATATGCCAGTTTATTCTTTGATATGGTCTCAATAACCCTAGAGTTATGGGATATCAAAAAAACAGGTTCTATAGAGTGACTGTATAGTGTACGATACTTAAACACGTGATTGTACTCATGAAAACAAACAACTTTTACTGTGGGACCAAACCTGTAAGCGCGAAAAAAAATTTTGCTGTTCGGTACATTTTGACCTCGCCTAACTGGTCAAAGTAAAAGTTGTTTGTTGTCATGAGTACAATCACGTGTTTAAATATCGTACACTAATTACAAGTCATTTATTTTTTGTTTTTTACGGGTTCCTTTATCGATACTGAACTCACCCCTAAGCTATGGCAGGCGACTACTTTAACATCCCTGTATATGTAAAGTATCAATACATAATATTGATGAACAGCGAAGTTATTAGCGTTTGTTTATATCCCAAAATGTCACTCAATTTATGGAAATATTGTACAGGCCATTAAGAATAGTATTCATTAATCGTTTTCTCTCGCTCTTGCGTTAGCACAAAATTATCGTACAAAATTTTGGGATTTCGTTTTATTGACTTTTGACTACTTATATAATCAAAATCAAAATCAAAGCATTTATTTCAAGTAGGCCAGTTACAGGCACTTTTCAATTGTCGAAACAAAGATGAAAATTCATTTCATTTTCATTTTCAAATATCTTTAATTACCATCAAATAACACTAACAAAATGCACTTACCCTAAGCTACATTAACACACTAAAATAAAGACACTATATTAGGCTAGCAATTCGCCTTTCAAAGCTTACAAAAGATAGTTTAAACTGGTAATAACATATATAATATTAACACACAATAAAATGGGTATACAATGACAAATGTGTAAATTACTTAGTTAATTATAATTTACTGCTTGCATGTAGGTAAGTCGAAAAATATTTTAATAGTTAACTGATCACGCAGACTACGTATGCAAACACAAGCAATCGCGCGACCAGTGAACTATCAGCGGACGGAGCCTCCCTGCTGCCCGCGCTCTTAAGTATTAGTGACCGAGGCTGGGATGGCCAGTGTGCGACTCAGGGGTCAAGTGCCTGGTCGACACCTCGGTTGGTGGAAACAAAAGTTAGTGATGTGGTAGGCGGTAAGTGCCGTATCTATCGATATACGGTAATTTGTCTACAGTTCATGAACATAGATTTGAAATCAATGGGTTATTAGTATTAATTTTGTTTTTATTATAAAATTTTAGTGAAACCTTAAATACATAATTGAATAGAAAAGGAAGTTTAATGGTTTTTTGTAATCTCTGAAGATTAGTCTTAAACTTAGTTTTGTAGGATATTTTAACAGCTTTATTTTGTATAACTTGTAGTAGGTGATGGTTGGAAAGACATGTGCCACTCCAAATAGGACAAGCATACGTTATACACGGACGGACAAGTGTAGAATAAATCCTCAATTTAGTACCGCTACTTATTTTGCTTTTACGGTTCATTATAGGGTTTAAAGCACCAAGGGCTTGGGCACCCTTTAAACGCAAGTCGGCAATATGTTTGGACCAGTTTAGACGGTTGTCCATTCTGACCCCAAGATAACGCACACTTGCTTTCCAAGGTACTTTATGGCCTGCTATTTTTAAGGTTCTTGAGGGGGGATGCCTAGCACGAGAGAAAAATATTGCTTCAGTCTTTGCCTCATTTATTTTTAGTTTCCACTTCTTGAAATAGTCTTGAAGTAAATCAATAGAATATTGTAGGCGACCTATAATCAAATCGGTATCGTCAGAAGAGGTATAAGACGCAGTATCGTCAGCGAAACAGGCTAATTTCGTTCGAGGCTGAATAGGGATATCATTAACAAAAATGAGAAATAAATAGGGTCCTACAATAGAGCCCTGCGGAACGCCAGCTGGGATACTGTGTGGCGAAGAAGTGGTGTTTCCGATGTGTACTTGGAATTTTCGATCCGCAAGGTACGATTGTATAAGTTTAATGAGAGGCATAGGCACGCCAAGCGAAAGCAACTTGTGTAGCAGGCCTTCGTGCCACACAGTGTCGAATGCTTTTTCGATATCCAGCAGAAACATACCTGTGGACTGCTTAAGATTTAGGTGATGGGAAATGTGTTCACACACCCTAGCCAGTTGTTGGGTAGTTGAGTGAGTAGCACGAAACCCAAACTGCTCTTGGATCAGAAACTGCCCAGTGTCACGTAATAGTCTTGAATAAATTAAAAAGATGGAAATTAAATGTAGCTACAGTCCCAGTCACAAGACATAAAAACTGTGAAAGTACTGTAGTTGCCCATTCCCTAACGTAGATCTCTATGGAGAAGAACGGGCAAGAAACTCCATGGACACTCTTTTAAATCAAAATATTGTTACAAAATCTTCGTTACATCAGTAAAGGGTACGGATAGAGCCCCATTTTTTTTGTACTAATTATAAATTTGTGGTGTTTATCGTTTGTAAAGTCAGCCTTGTAATTATGTACTTTGCTACCCTCGTCACTCGCTCGTTATAATTAAGTTTTTATTTTAGTAGAGCTTACATCAAAAGTGCAAAGTAGTCACGGAGACAACTATCCGTATTGATCACTGTTTTAAGCTTTCACGTTTCACGTTTGCGGGTCCCGCGATCATGGCGCTTGCAACAGCGTCGAAATATCGGGAGCTCAAAACAATTACCAATAACGGAAGATATCCTGTAAGTGACAATATAAGTTTAGTTGTAAACCGTGAAAGCTTAAAACAGTGATCAATCCCGTAAGTGCTTAAATCCCGTAAGTGACAATATAAGTTTATCCGTATTGATTTTTCAAGTGACTTGTTACTGGTCTAGTGGTCATGCGGTGTATGTGGTGGAGAATGACGTCATGCGTTTGATTTCCAGGTCGGGCAAAGTTTTGTTGGGTTTTTCCATCAGGAATTTCACAGTTGCAGCTACGGAGTCTGGATTTGTGCCCGGTTGATGGTAATAGGCACGCCTCCACTCAAATCTGTGTGGTTCTTTCTTCAAAAGACCGAACACTAATCTGCATAGTCCTCATCTGAATTGAACAAGATTATGTCTGGACTTCAAAAGAGACTATGACCTCTGAGTTTGTTTCGGCTGTTTCTTCTCAGAGTAGTCAGGTACGAAACACCGGACCCATCTAGTTTTAAAAAAATGATGTGTAAAATAAGAACCTACTTGCAAAAATAAACATCATTTCATCATCATCATTTCATTTCATTACATGGGACTTAAACTGGCCAAGAGTGGGTGTACTATTAAGGACACCTCTGCGTCACCCTTGGGGATTACAGGCGAGATGTTATGTTACTTATGTTGTTAGAGTTTTCTCTCTTATTTATTTATTTAGGCCCGAAAAGTTGAAACTAAAAGGAAGTGGAGAGTCATCAATTTTATTAAATGAGATCAAGATAAATGGTCAAGCGGGACGATGCTGTAGGGCTGCAAAGTGAGCGATAAGGAAGTTTATAGACAGAAGTGACTTTCAACAAAAATGGCGGAGAGAGTTTTATGGTTTTACACTCTTGGGATGTCGTAAAAGGGGGCTTCGGGATGGCGTTAAGAGGATGGGAAGCTGTGTTCTTTTGTATGTTTGGGAACTGTTATGACCTATTATCTGCCAAGTTTGATTATTTTTTGTGTTTTTTTTGCCCCCTTTAAGTACATACACACACATACATTTCCTGTACATAGACTTTTTTTTTAAATAACCCTTCGTAATGCAGTTTGGCAGACTAACAAGCTACGCAATTAATAAATGTTTTATTTACGGACATTGTTAAAACTGATGGCCTGGTGACCAGTAACACAGGCTTCTTTAAAAAACCTACTTCAGGCACCAGTTTCTTCTAATGGTGGAATATAACTTTGTCAAAAACATTTTTAATTTTTATGGAAACCAATATTGTGAAGAGAGAATAAATGAATTAAATTTAATTGATTATTACTTACTGTTAAAATGGCAAGCGACAAGATCAAAGTAAAACATTAAAGTAACTGGCAGAGGTACACTGTTTCATGGCCATACAAAGCAAACACAGGAAGAGTAATATATAAACTAATTAAATTAAGAAATAAATGTTTTCGTCGACTCCCTAATAAAAGTGTTTACGGAACAAACATGGAAAGAAAAATGTGAGTACAACGAAGTAATGAACGGAGGCATACTTTTTTTTTTAATTTTGAATGTAAGCAATTTTCATTCATACGGTCTCTATGTAATAATAATATTAATTTGATTCATTCACCGACAGACAGCGCTTTTGATTTAATAGGAGAGGTCTCCGTTGCAATAATGATGATACATAGTAATTATATTTTTCGAAATAACTGTAAAATAATTTAAATTGATTGTCATATTTGGCACTTATAAAATAAGAAGACATGTTGCGCCGACCCCAAATAAATTGAGATATGGGATGTCATATTTGGCATTTGTAGAGGAGATTTAAGACCTACCGAAGAAATAAAATTTAAAAGGACCATGTGCGTTTTTCTATGAAAGGTGGACGTTAAGGCCAACAAAATTGCAATATAACTCAAATAATAGCTTACAATTAGGGCTTCACTTCATTCTAAAACAACAAGTGCTAAGTCATCGGAGAACAGAAATAGAACCACTTGAATTATATTGCCTTTTCAGTGTCTTTTTAAACCTAGTTTAACAAGTAGGTCCCGTAACATAGCCTCTCTTCAGTTCTTAGTCGATTCTAGGGCCTAGCTGGCATAGCTCGGATTAAGTACTGTGTGCTTAGGCATTATCAGAATGTGTTCAAACTGAGCTACTTTAAAAACAAATGACTGTTGTAGTAAGTTTAGTCAAATCTTTGACAAAATATGGGGAATCGTAACATTTTCAATTGGCCGTAGCTCCGGACTATGGTGATTTTGGTATTCGTCGTAATAGTATTAATTGGAGAACTTATTGAGAGCTATAATTTAAGATATTGTGTGTTTTTTTCGGTTGTACTTACGCTCATTTTGACAAAGACCCTTTGTATAATATTTTATATCTACAACAAATAATAATACTGACTGCAATAATTCTAACTTACGACCATTCTATTCATAGAGGTGACCAAGTTTAGTGGGAATAAAGTTTGCAGCTAGAAACGTAGCAACACCTACGCCGTAGCACTGCCTACGCCGTAGCGCCACCTACGCTGTAGACACAAAGTTTGTAGAAACAATCTACGAACTTCTACGTGATGTTAATTTGTCTATTTAAAATTAGTCTTAAAAGCTCAGTTTGACTCAATTTAAGTCTCTATACTACTACTGATAATTCCGAACGATAAAACCAAATAACACTTAACAGTTTTTTTAATACTGGCGTATAGCTGATGTATGCCGTTTTTTATTTAAAAAAATGAATTAGCGTTCCGTGCAAAAAAAAAACAACTTATTGAACGAAGGTTGCGGGGCGCATAAAGTCTAAAATAAACCTTGAAAGCTCAATACAGACAAAAGCAGAAGTAATTTAATTACAAACTCAATTCGATATTCTGTCACGTGAAACTTGATTTTGTGCCTGCACTTGAGAACTCGAAGAGCTGCTAATTTTTCGCGCCGACAAACAATTTAAGAGAAAGAACGCACTTGACAAAACTTTGATTAATAATCTGAGAAAGCAATCTAACTTTGGACTTCAGCGGTGTAATTAAAAAAAGATTTATTAAAAGTTGGACAATGAAAATTAATTAGCATAAACGTCAAAAATTGTCTTCTCGTGAAAATGTTCAGGAGTGTTTTTTTTTTCAAAGTTGTTTAGAGGGATAAAATAGTTTTTGATGAGGTTAATAAAATCTTCTGAAATGATGCCATCATATTAATACTAACAATGCTTTTTTGCAATTGTCTGACAATAGATAATTTGTTTAGTTCTGGCATTAAACTGATGGTCCGTTTTTTCTAATATGACGCAACAATAAGTGAATGCCAAAATATAACTCGAATTTCAAGCCTTTTTAAACTCAAACTCAAAGCATTTATTTCAATTAGACCATTACGGCAATTTTGAATGTTAACATTACAAATAAAAAACAAAGCCCAGTCACAAGGCATAATAACTTGAGAAAGTACTGTAGGTGCCCATTCCCTAGCGTAGATCTCTATGGAGAAGAAAGGGCAAGAAACTCCATGGACACTCTTCTGAATCAAAATATTGTTACAAAATCTTGGTTACATCATTAATTTTGAGATTATACATATACGAGTATGTGAGAGCGATGTAGAAAGACGTGCACATTAAGAGCGTCCAGAGTAAAATATTAGATCAACAATTTAAAAATAAAGTAATTAAAATGAACCGTGGCAGCTAAGAGATGACCAGTCCCAACTGACAGCGCCCGTTCACGAACATGACGCATGTACCGGCGCCACTCAACTCAACCATATTGAAGGGAACTAAATGACCCGACACACCCGCCACCATCAGAGAGACATTTGAGTGAGCATGACATTCTCTCAGCCACCAAGGCATATTCAAGTCAATGAAAGATAACTAAATGTAAATGGTGGCTGAACAATACAAAGTACTCACACGTGCTATGGAATTATATAATACTAAGAACTGGAATCTATACAATGCAAGTATATTTTTACAATCTTCAGCAACTTCCACAATACATCAACATGGAAATCAATTCTTCTTCTTCTTCTTTGCGTGTATAGACTCATATAATCCCTGACCAGTACAATCAATTAGTTTGCCCCTATGGTTGTGGAGCAGGACCAGCATTTAGCCAAGCATTTTTATCATCAATGTAATCCCCCAACTTATAATATGCTTGCCTACATAGTGTGCGTTTTATACAAGATTTATATTTCGTCTCATTCAGTTGAAGAATGTGGGAAGGTATTTTATTGTAACATTTCAAACAGTACCCCATGACAGATGAATCTACTTTAGCAAGCCTGAAACCTGGCTGAACTAGGCACATCTTTTACTGAATAAATGCCGATTTTTCCTAACGTACATGATGTTTTCATAGATGTATTGACAAAGTACTATCATGATATTAATTTCCTTAAACAGTTCTCGAATCGCGTCTATGTAATTCATAAATAGCTCTGATTTTGCTGTGACAGTGCCCTTTATTTTCGCCATTTAATCAGGTTTGTCCAAGTGGGCGATAGAGACACATAATGATATAATATAATATAGAAAAAGAAGAAAACATAACTTGCCTTTGAAAACTTAAGATAGCAACCGTAAAAAACTATAACTAATTTCAGATCATTATAAACTGAATTTTGTCATTAACTTAAAATATTTTACTCTAAAGTCAACTAGTCAAAGTCAAAAATCCTAACTATCAACCAGAACCTTTATACACACAAGTAAAATAATTTAGCGGCCTTGGTTATAACTAAATAATTTACCGGCCCTGGTATAACTAAATAATAATTTAGCAGAGCTTTGAAGGGAATTCAATTAATGATAACAGCGTTGAATTTGAATAGCGTTCATTTGAGATGTCAGACTGAAATATACGAGGGACTGTCTCATAATTCATACGAAACATGAGGACTGGAAGCGTTTGTGGATCTTTGCTGGAAGTGTTGTTTGTTATATTTCTTTTTATGAATCAATCTTCTATGTCGCGTATACGTTTTTTTATTTCATTCATAGTTTACTCCGTGCCTCGGAAAGCACGTTAAGCCGTTGGTTCTGGCCCCCGGTTATCATTTGTAGATCTTTGACAGTCGTTACAAGTACTCAGCGGCCTGAAAGTCTGACAACCAGTCATACCAAAGGGTATCGTATTATCCGGTACTAACTGGGTTGTGGAGCTCAGATAAACAGTCGATCTATGTAAAATACTGGTATTCAGCTGCATCCGGTTAGACTGGAAGCGGACCCAAACATTGTTGAGAAAGCGGCTAGGATAATTATCATATAAGGCCTGACTATAAAGTAATTCTATCGCATTATCACCTTTCTTGTTTGGGTCAGCTATAATTTCAACCAGATGCGGTCAAACATCGTAATTTTACAAAGAACGACTGCCATCTGACCTTCATTACTCAGTTTACTGGCGGGTACTTATATCTCAATGTTCATCTAGTTTTCGAACTTTGGGCAAAGAGCGATTTAGTAAATGGCCATTCAACCACGGACTTACCCTTTCCAACTTTACGTGAATCAGAACGCTGACCACTGCTGAGTTTACAGCACAACTAAAGGTTTGTCTCCATTCCAAATTTAAATGTAGTATGACATTTCCACGAGATTGGTCCTTGGGCCGATCTAAGGAACTAAGGATCGATCCGACATAGCGGTTGCGACGGTACCGGCCGAGGGGCTAGCGGCGCGTGCCTATAAATAGCGCGTAGATAGCAGTCTAGAGATTCCAAACTTGGCACATAGGTTCCCTAAGAGGTTTAGGGGTGCACTAAGAAAGGATATTTCAAAATTCACCCCCTAAGGCGTTGACGGGGGTCCAAAGTTTACATGGGGAAATAAGATTAGTTAAACTATTTTATTCGAAACTTAACACGAGTACTTCTATCGATATATGAGTAAACATTTGTGTTTCAGGTTTTTTTCAGAATTCAACCCCTAACATGGAGAAATGGGGTGACAATGTCTGAAAATCAACTCATAGCCCAAACCACTGGCACTGTTTTGAGAATAGGGGTAGTGAAATAAATTAAACAAAGTGCCTTTTAAGACAGTTAGAGACGGCTCATCCAGAAAATAAATTCTGGTTATCCATGTGACAATATATTTAACCGATTGTAAAGCACGCTACAATTGCTAAATTGGCTCATACCAAATCCTGAATATTGAATGAAACGTACTAAACAGATTTATATTGCTTGTCCAATTCATATTGTTTATGTTTAATTAAAGGATGAGTTACAGTTAAATAATGGTTTCTCCAAGCTTTAGGCCTAGAAAAGTGGCAATCGTGTTCAAAGCGTTTCATTTTTATTCTCAATCAATTTTATAACAAACATGACCTACGCTTTTGATTGGCAAATGTCAATCCAATTTTTTTTTTTAAATTTCGATCGTTCTTATCTTTGATGGAATGTCGTTTTGATTGTTGACGTACATAGGCATTAAGGCCTTCTCAGAATAAGAGTACTTGGAATTCAAGTTATTTTCTCTACGAATTTTAATAACGGATATTGAATATTGATGAAAAGGAAACAAATATTTCTGTCTAAAACTTAGATATTCAAAAATTCTGTGATTTATTTCTCCGGCTTTTTTATCCCTTATTTTATGTGAGTAAACTATTCAGCAAGAATGGTACAACTTTTCGAAGCTGGAATTCTCTTGAGTTAATCCTGGGTTATAATTAGACCCAACCAGTTATCTGGTAAAGTTATTTAATACAAAAGATATTGGGCGGAGCCACAAGATGCTCGGTTCACTTTCCCACATTCCAACTTACTTGAGGTCGGCATCTTCTTCTCCCATATGTCTCTGTTTGTCGTCATCTTAGTAGTCAGGTCCTTACTAGCAACAATATCATTCACACAGTCCAACCATCATTTCTGTGGTCTTCCCTTACTCTTATAACCATCCACATTAATACTAAAAACTTTTCTTTCGACAATTTTCTCCTTCCTCCGAATAGGTACCATCTTCTTTCTTTCTTTTTCATGTGGTTAGTGCCTAACCTGGTGTCAGAGTTTTAATGCTGCCCATGGGCCTCTGACTTGGCTTTAAATGCCGTCGAGAAATATTTCTCAGGCATGTTTGGTTTCCTCATAGTGTTTTCCTTCACCGAAGCTAGGAACTAACAACTAACTACGCACATGAATCCGAAAATCAGAGTTATCTATATTGTTCCACTAGGTACGGTCGAACAAAACACTGATAACACAATTAGTGCCACCCCAAAACACAGCCTCCACACGATACATTAAATAATACTAATTATAATTATCAGTCCCAGTAACCAATTCACAGTAATGTTCAAAGCGTCCGCTCCAAAATACAATTTCCTGCATTATTTGAAAATTTGCTATCAAATTCCATTTTATCTGGCCCGCTTGTATATTTGGTAAATATAGGCTTCGACAGTAATGTATTTAACGGGACAGACGGGAATCATATTATTTGAAAAGAGTGATTATGCACATACATGAATTAGTAATGAGCGAATAGAACGTGTTTGTTTTGAGTTTGGTAGTGCGTTGATAATCTATTTGAAAGCTAGTAATGTTTGTGGGATATTCTGTTAGTGAGGTTCTCTCGGTTGGGTGGCCAAGCGGTTATTGTAAAATTACTTCCATGTTGCCATTATGTTTTTACGTGTTGAGCTGACCCCCAAATAGAATGGGACAAGGGCAGGAAGATGACGATGATTGCCGTTTTTTTTCTGATTAGGTTTAAAGATTCTTTATTTATTCTAAAAGAACATACATTGTTCACTTATTGAATAAATACATAACTAGAGTAAAGTATAGTCCAGTAGTTAGCAGTTCTGCTCTCTTAATGTAGGTAGGTCGACATTTATTATTGTGTGACAGACGTGTTTATATCGTTACTTTAGTAGTTTTGCGTTGTTTGTAACGTACTGCTTGAGCTTAGCTTTAAATAAGTTGAGAGAAGATGTGCTCCTAACATCTGCCGGTAGGTTGTTATAAAGTTGGACACCTTCGTAATTTATATTTTTCCTGCCATATTGAAATCAATACTGGTCCCAAGAGTGTTCCTTGTAGGACACCAATATTTGTTGCTACGTTAATGACTTTTTTAATAAGCTGAATTGAAGTTACATAGAAAGACAACATGAGTTCTTAACATGTATTTTTGGTGTATGCTTTGTTGGTTGTCCTTAAATAAATAAATAAATAAAGTATGGTTTTAAACTATACTTAAGTTCACTTACCGGTATCAAACCTCGGTCTACTGGGCAGTCTACTTGGCAGATCTTGGTTCTCCACGTGATCAAACGTTCTGAAGCCCAACGCAAATTCCGCGTAAGGACTTATCTCGAACATTTCTGTGAGGAGGAGAAAATTTTGTTATTGGCGTTGTCACTCATCATTTTAGTAACCAAATACAATGTGTTTTGAATAATATTTTTCGCACTCTGAAGTGATCAGATCAAGTAAAAGGTTTTTATAGAACCAACTGAATTTTGTAGTTCTGATGTAGATCAAATCAGGCCGTCAATCTTTCAATCTGGTTTCGAAAGCTCTTTTTTTGAGATAAATTCAATGAAACTAATGGTAGTCGACAGTAGTCGACAGATTCACCAATCCATTCGTTTTTCATTCCAATTTCAAATTAAATATCTTATCTAGAAGGAATTTTACATATTTCCGAATTAATCGATAAGAATTAAATGAGTAAGAATTAATTAAAAATTAATTAATAAGAATTACTGTAACTTATTCTAAGAGTGAGTGATTTAATAGAATTCATAAAATTCTTACCATTCTTGCTCGCTTTCCTATTATGTACTGGCGAAGTATATATCCTTGGAGCATGTGCGTACCGTTCCTTATGTTCAGACTGAGATGCGACGCTCTCGTTACGAGATTTAACTTCATCAGCGATGGAGTGACGGTACTGCGATGTATAGTTCTGCCTGTTTAAAATATAAACACTGATTAGTATTCATAAACTGTTCGCGTTTAGATTAAGGAGTTTCGTGTTTTTTGACCTTGTTAAAAAGTACAACAATATTTGGATAAACGTTGGCGTAAATCCACTTTGTCTTTTGTTAGGTTCAACACAATATTTTTAAGGACATTGGAAGTCTGTTAGCAGATAAAGCAAAACGTTCGCTAACGCAATGGCTGTCATTTCTTTTCAAGAAAATTCGAGTGGTAACCAACTAAACAACTTCCGATTTTTTTACTTTTTTACAGCTGTCTGTTGGTCTTTTACCAAAAAAAAAATATTTCTCAAGATAATTATTTTTATAGTAACTGAGTGATCCTCTACAAATCTCTTCTTAACGTGTAAGTAGACTGTTGTGGGACAGTGACAAAAATAACGCTTAACCAAAGTGCTTTTGATAATTTCATTGCAGGATCCAACACAGTTAAGAGGGAACCGGGCTTGCGAATCTGAAAAATAGGTAGTTGAAGAAACTATTGCCGTCATCAAGCCTGCTCCATAGAGTGCGATAGGGACAGCTGCAGCTCAGACCGATCATATTACAAAAATTTTGACAAGATCGACGTTTCGTAATCCCCTTTTTTAATTTCTTTTATGTTAAAAATTTTTCGAATTTGTCTGGCAGTCCTCTAAACATGGCCGTAAAAATGGGGCATATTTGTTATTTTTGGATGGTGAAGTAAAAAAATATGATTTTTACTTATTACTTGCTGTAGAAAGAAAATAACAGGGAAGTGTCTACAGAAGACCTTGATTTTATGAGAAAAAAAAATGTTTTTTGTTCTAGACATTGCATTATTAAGAAAGAAAAAGAGAAATATATTTGTATGGAGAATCGCAGCCCCTGTTCCCTCTTAAATTGTTTCTCCGAGACTCATCGAGCTTTATTGCCTCGGCTATTTCCTGGTCACCACTATTCTGGCTTTCAGGATTTGTAATGGTTGGGTATAATCAAAATTAAATAATTATCATAATAATATCCTCGTTAAGTATTACCATTTTACAATTTTGGCAATCGACTGACAGTATTCAATGAGTGATTACGTCTGTTCAGATAATAGACACAATATATAATTAAATATTATAATTAAACTGTTTTCGAGTACTACGGGCTTGTAAACACAAATTGTGCTGTTTGTTAGTAATTATTATTGTTGAATAATAATATGAAAACTGTGCCTGTTGGTTTGCTGTTGTTGATTGAAAAATTGTGGATATTTCGATGTAATTGTAATGTACAACATTTTTCAATAAAATATTTACAAAGCGTAGTTGACTGAAAACGTCTAAAGATTTCATCTAGATAAACAACATTACTATGGGAACAATAAGGAAATCTAACAGGAAATCTGGAAAATCGATGCAATGTGGGTTATTTCAGAATTTTTACGTTCTTATGTTCAGGGTTGGTCGTAAAGTTAAAAGTTGTGATCATAATGAGTACAATGGAAACTTAACAGGTCTTCTGTTATTTCAATTACATCTTGTCAAGCTAATCATAAACAATCTCCAATCACCAGAATGTTTGTGTAGAGTTGTTATGACTGTTTTAAGTTTACACGGTTTATAACTAAACTTACATTCTCACTTACGGGTGTGTGTCTTGCCGTGACTTTGTATCGAGTTCCAGTAGTAGTGCGCGTAGCAAAAGACTAAGAAAGAGGGTAGACAGATTTGTCTGCACCTAATAATTTACCATCCTCCCGCATTCTCCTGTCATCTAGCGATCATGGGGCTTGTGACAGCGTCGAAATATCGGGAGCTCAGAATAACTGATAATCACGGAAGACTTTTTGGTCCTTAGAGCCAGAGTAGGAAATTCACAGCTTAAATAAGGACCACAAAATTCCACGTCCAAAACCAGATAGTTTTCTATAAGTCTAAGATCATCACTTACCTATGTCTTCTGAACAGTATACAGAAGAAAGCCATAAGACATATGACTAGGAGTATAGAACTGCAAATGATGACCAGCATGTTCAGGTCGAACAGCTCTGATGGGGGACCAATTTCCTCTGTAACAAATAATGTTATATTAAAATCAGATTCACCAATGTATATCGAAGAGTTATGGAACTCAAATGGAGTTGAGCCTGCTCCGCGCCTTGCTAGATGTCCTGACATCTAGCAAGGCGCGGTGGTGGTTGGTGGAAGAAAGCTCTAAGTGGCGTCCAAGGACGGAAAGAGAATTGTCGGTCGTCCGGCGGCGAGATGGGCAGACGAAATTTTGCCATCACAGGAATATCCTGGATGAGGCTGGCATGGCGTGGAGCGAATTATAGAGGCCTATACCCAGCAGTGAGTAATGATGATATTAAAAAATTCTGGCTACGAGGAAACACCAAGTTTTGCTGCAGTAATATGATCATAGCCAATCTTGATCTATTTCAGACACGGTAATCAATCCCGTGGGGGCTATGCTCGGAGTTTCCTTGTGTGATCGAATCAGGAATGAAGACATCCGCAAGAGAACCAAGGTTACCGACGTAGCCCGAAGAATTGCCAAACTGTGGCAGTGGGCAGGGCACATTGGTCGCAGAATGGATGGCCGATGGGGCCGAAAAGTTCTGGAGTGGCGACCGCGAAACGGAAGACGCTGCGTTAAAAGGCCTCCCACTAGGTGTACCGATGACCTGGTGAAGGCTGCGGAAATCCGCTGGATGCGAGTTGCACGGGACCGGTCAATGTGGCGACACTTGGGGGAGACCTAAGTCCAGCAATGGACGTCTTGCGGCTGAAATGATGATGATGATGAATCAATCCCAGCGAAGAATAGCCATTAACGCAGGGAATAATAGTACAAGGTGGAAGGCACATCGAAGCACAAACGGTTATCACGTGTTCAGTACAACTTAACAACCCCCCCCCCATATAGAATGATACGATCGATATTTTATTTTTTTATTTGATTTTTCCCCTAAAAAGCAATAACATAATCCATTATTCTGTCTGTTTCAACATAAAACGATTGACAGAAATGGAACGAAATATCATCAATCATCATCATCATTTCAGTCGAAAGACGTCCACTGCTGGACATAAGCCTCCCCCAAATGTCGCCACATTGACCGGTCCCGTGCGACTCGCATCGCACGAAAAATGGTTATCACTAAATGCTTTGCAGTGCAAGTCGTCGAAGTAGGCTTAACTCAATACTTGTTGGTATTTCTGCGAATTTTAGCTTGTATTGTTTTGTACAGTAAAGCTGAATTTCACAGGAATGCCTAGTGAATTTCCAAGTGGTCTTACTATGAATATAACCACATACAGTTCAACAAGCGAATAGGGGAACAAGAACATTGTGTAACAATATATTGCAGCCATCAATCCGACCCTAACGTAGTACGATAATATCCTTCTAGACAAAGATGTAGATGGTTAGATTTGCCGTCACCGCACCTACTTATGTCAAGCGAAAGTATCACTACTGAGAAGAGTGACGTCAAACATCTTGTGTACGTGTTACGTACCATACTTGGTGGTTTGTGTATTAAATAAAGCGCCGTTACAGTACTAAGAGTTTATTTGAGGGAAGCGCAAGGTACACATGACTTAACTAAACGAACTTAACTATAGACAACCAAAGACCTGAACTACTTATATCTAACTATAACTAAGAGGGCGCCAGGTAGGTTTTTGGCTGGTGTTACGCGCATGGAACCTTCCAATCCAAGGAGGAACAGCCGGCTGGCGTGGGTTCTCACCATCAATGTGGTGGCAACATAAAATCAATTAAACAAGGTCTACATACGGTTCGGCATGTGCACTTAGGATAATTTCCATAAATCCCCAACAACTAAAGGGCGTGACGGTAGGCTGTAACAAGTAATAAATCGCCGTTTAAGTAAAAGAGGTCACTAACTAAAATTGGACTAGTAAGCAACTATTACTAGTGGAATTAAGTGGTAACTCACCCCTTTATTGTTGAATATTTCACTAAAACAATATTACTTGGTCTCAACCAATTTCCAACTTCAACCAAACGCTCATCGAGCGACACACGTCTGTCCCTGATTACTGTTTGCGCTGCTATGTGTCCTTCAAACCCACGGTCGCCGTTTTACTATTCCTTTATGATTGAGTCTTATGTTTAAAACTTACAAAAAGACATGCAGTCGGCGGGGTTTGAACGCGCGACACACAACGCTGCAGTCCGCAACCAATATTCATTGCTACTTCTAATGTTATTTCCACTATTGAAATTTAGAATCCCATCAGGCCGCTAGACATGACGTCATTACAAATATCCCCCTTCCAAAAGAAAATAAAAAACATTTTTTATTTTTATCTTTTTAAATCGTTTGCATGCCAAATACCAATGTTTTTGCCCTGCAAGTTTTGCAGTCGATACACATTACCAGATAGTTTCTGTACGATTTTGACTTTTTCAAATTTTGGTGCAAGTTTGGCCATGAATTTATTGCTTGTTTTAGATAAATATTTGGTTTTCTTCCACGCATATTCCCCTTCCATAAATGTCGCTGGTCTATAATTCTTGTTATAGTATTTGCTGCTATTGTTGTGAGATTTCTTAAGTTTCAACTGAACCTCTTTGTACAAATTTTGTCGAGTTGTGTAATCTTTAGCAACGTTATCGAGATTACACTTTAAGTCTTTGCTCAAGTCTAAAGGGTCCGACTCTAGTGCCGAAATATCAAGAGGTGAAATTGAAACTTCCCTGCCAAGGAATAGGTATGAGGGCGTATAGCCTGTAGTCTCGTGAACAGCTGTATTTATAGAATGTGCGATGCCTTGTAAGTGAACATCCCATTCGTTATGTTTTTTAACACTCGAATAAGCTGCTATTTGAGTCCCTACTACCCTGTTTACCCGTTCGGTTGGATTGCTCTGGGGATGATAAAGAGGTGTGTACCACAGCTTCGTCTGATACTTCGTGGCTACGTCTTTGAACAGTTGTGACTCAAATTGTTTACCGTTATCACAAATGATTGCCGTAGGTGCCCCAAACAATAATATTTGACGTTCTAAAATTTCACAAATTTTGTCTGCTTTTCCCGTTCTCAGAGGAAACAGTAAAACAAACTTACTAAACCAACATGACATAACTAAGAGCATTGTATTTCCTGCTTTGCTTCGGGGGAACGGACCCATTAAGTCTAAGGAAATCACCTGCCACGGTCGCGATACATCTCTATGTTGGCCCATCAGTCCAAAGGGATGTTGCTGTGATACTTTATATTTTGCACAAGTTTCACAATTACTAACATAATTCTTTACGTCCTTTAGCATGTTAAACCAAAAAAAATCCTTTTTTATTCTGTAGAATGTTTTACGTACACCTAAATGCCCAGAATTTATATCATCATGACTCTTTTTTAACACCTCGTCTTTAAGTTTGTCCGGTATGAATAATTTCCAGTTACAGCTATCGCTTGGATACTGTTTTAGATTAACTTTTCTAAAGAGCAAACCTTTAAACACAGCCCACTTGGTATTTTTGTTAGGATTGTCGTCAATTTTATTCACCTTATCTACATACCACTCATCTTTATGTTTCTCTAATACTTTTATGAAATTTGACTCCAATATATTGATATCCACTGATCTAGACAGGGCATCAGGCACTACGTTGAGTTTGCCTGGTCTATGAATGATGTCAAAAGAAAATTGCTGAAGTTTCATAGCCCATCTAGCTAATCTTCCATGAGGATCTTTTATTTTATGAAGCCATAATAATGCCCTATGGTCAGTAATGACTGTAAAATGAACTCCATCAACGTAAGGTCGAAATTTCTCGACTGCATAGACCACACTCAAGAGTTCCTTCTCGGATGCCGAATAACGTTTTTCACAATCATTGAGCTTCCTACTAAGGTAAGCCACAGGTTGATCAGAGTCTTCTGTTGTCTGACATAAGACTGCTCCAATACCTTCATTTGATGCGTCACATTGTATGGTAAACGGCTTAGTATAATCCGGACATGACACTACCGGAGCCGAAGTGAGTAAGGTTTTGAGGTTTAAAAATGCTTGTTCCGCAGTTTGCGACCACACGAATTTTGTTTTCTTATTTCCCTTAGTAAGATTATGTAATGGAGCGGCAATTAGAGAAAAGTTTTGTACAAATCGCCTATACCAACTGGCTAAGCCAATAAATCTTTTGAGTTCCGTATAATTATTAGGTCTCGGAAAATTTAATACTGCAGTAACTTTCTCAGGGTCAGTTCTAAGGCCTTCCCTATCAACTATGTACCCCAAAAATTTTAAGCTAGGTCTAGCAAATTTGCACTTTTCGACGTTGACACTCAGGTTTGCTTCTTTCAAAATGGCCATAACTTTCCTCAATACCTCTAAATGTTCATCAAAGGTAGAAGTGCAAATGATGATAATATCGTCTAAATATGCCCAAACTTTGTCATTCTGTGCTTGAAATAAAATGTCCATCAACCTTTGTTGTGTCTGGGAAGCATTAACCAAACCTAACGGCATCACCTTGAACTGAAATAAACCTCTACCAGGCACAGCAAAGGTAGTTTTTTCTTTACTAGTTTCTTCTAACGGTATTTGCCAAAACGCCGATTTTAAGTCTAACGTGCTTAAAAATTTCGCACTGCGTAGATTATCAATGATAGTTGTGACCCTAGGTAAGGGATACGTGTCCCTTTTTGTAATTTTGTTTAATTTCCTGCTGTCCAAACAGAGTCTATTATCCCCATTTGGTTTTTTAACTAACAGAACAGGGGAACACCAAGGACTAATAGATGGTTCTATCACATCATACTCGAGCATTACATCAATCTCTTTTTCTATTTGTTTCCTTATGGTTGGCGAAAAGTTATACTGTTTTTGGTAAGCAGGTTTATGGTTTTGTGTGTCAATGTTATGTTTCAGTATATGAGTTCTACCTAACCCTGCTCCGATGCTATTTCTCATATCTGAAACCAACACACCCAATTCCTGTTTTTGCCTGATACTTAAATCTTCGACTGGTACGATTGATGTATTAGTCGTTTGTAACAGCGAACTTTCTTTGTTTATTAATGCGCAATCGCTTTTCAACTTCACTTGAATGCCAAATACATCAAAAAAGTCCTTTCCGAGTAATAAATTTTGAGATAACCCCGGCATGACCAACATTGCCATGATATGAAATTGGTCATCAAATGACACCGGAACATCAAATGCCTCAGTTATGGTATGATTCGTTCCATCTGCTGTGGACAGCCTAGCTCCCGGTAAAACATACGAACGCAAGCCTAATGAGGTCAAAATTGTGGCAAACTTAGTACTAATCACTGATAAGTTAGCTCCACTGTCTAATAAACCTATACAGTCTCGCTCCATCACCTTGAACTTAATATAATTACGATTATCATTTTCGTTGTGGAACATCTTACATATTTCATTGTGTTTGAAGAAATGCTGTAATGTTTGTAACCAATCCTGCCACTCTTTGCTTTGTTTTTCTAGGGGAAGCACTACTTGGCAGGTTTTGTACCTTCCCCTGAAGCGTTTCCCTTGCACGGACAGTTTTTGGAGGTGACCCCAAAACGACCGCACTTATTACAAAATTGGCGTTGCTTAATTGCAGTGCAGGCTCTAAATAGATGTCCTGTTTCTCTGCAGTTCCAGCAGCGACTGCCTATGGCTTTTTTATCCGTTATTTCTGCAACTACAGCCGTTTCTTTAATCTCGTGAGTGATACTATATGTGCTTGGTTTGTAAGCCAGATCTGGTTCTAATTTAAATTTATGACCTTGTGGCTCCTGAAACTTGTCACAATTACGTTTAGTTCTTTCCAATAACTGCAATATGTTAACCAGATCCTCAATCGAACTGAAAGTGTCCCTGCAAACCGCTTTTTGAAAATATGGCTGTAGATTTCTCATTATGATCTGTATTTTTTCATATTCTGAAATTTTATTTGGTAACCTATTAAACATATTTTGTATTACAAAAATATAAATAACTGCTGACTCTTCTTTACCCTGTGTTGTGGCTTTAATCTCTTCCAACAGTTCTTCCTGGTAATAAGGAGATTGGAATGTGCGTTTGAGAAGAAATACCAGCTCCTCCCAATCACTAACTCTGTCCTTATTCGCCCTATACCATATGAGTGCATCGTCTTCAAAGAAATCAATTGCATATCTCCACAAATCAACGTCCCTAGCATTACGAGCTTCTTTTATTTCTTCTACTCTTTCTATAAAAGCATTAACACTTAAATTGCTTCTACCGGAAAACTTTATTCCCCAAGTACTGACAGGAACTAACTTACGATTAGTTGCCCCGTCCTCCATAGTGGAGCACCGAAATAATTTTTGAGCTTTAATTTTGTCATCAAAGCAATCCTCAAAAGTACAAATCTTTCTTTCGATTTTCGGATGATTTATATCCTTGGATGTGGTTGCTGCCATAGCGTTGTTACTTTCTTCTAACTTTTTAATAATTTTGTTACCAATCTCACCTAAAGTTTCCACTAAGTTATGTTTATCCTCAGCTGATAAATCACCTTCTACTGATGGTTCATCTCGCTCTTCTAACAATGCCAATAAGCTGTCTCCCTTATGTTTTAGTTCCGATATCTGTTTTATTTCCCTATCTAATTTCGGTGAGATAAAAGCTAATCTGTTTTGGACGTGAATTAATCTAGATACCAATCTCCTGAATAATGGTTTATCCGGCCTGTCTGCCAATTCCGTAATGTATTGTGTCAATACCTTCAATTTTGACGCGCATGTTTCAAGTTCCTCAGAAGATGAATCTAAACTTTGTTTCGGGGCTTTTATCTCATGACTGTATTCCCCAGTTTGTACACTGATGAGAACTTCCTTTAAAAGTTTCCGTAATACTGAAACAACTGCCCTCACACCTACACCACGACACGCAAGTTCAAATTCTAATTCATCCTTTAGTAAGTAGTTAGGATCCATTTTATGTTCTTACCAGGTAATATTTTTGACTTAAAGTGATATACACAACTGCACGGTACGATGTCGCAATTAGTTTTTTTTTTTTTTTTTTTTTTTTAGCCAAACTTGCGCCAACAAATGTTACATGATATCTCAACGATCTATATTAAACGCACATTATAAATTGCGTGAAAAAAAAAAAACAGTTACCCTGTATACAAAAAAAACGGTTACCCTGTATACCATCAATTAAAAAATCAACTTAACCAGGAAAACAGCACATAAAGTAAGTATAACTAAACCAAAATGAGTTGGATACCACCTTAAAAGAAAACAGTACCCATTTAACTCCTAAAGGTACTTATCAGTGTAAACACTCAATCAACCCGCTTACGGTAAATATCAGGCAACAAAAAAAAACACCTGCGCTTCCTAGATATTACTCAAAACTAAGTTAAGTAAACTCACAAATAACCCTTTTCACAGAACATTACTAGACAAACCACTAATTTGTAATTTTAACGTTAGGCGCCATGTTACGTACCATACTTGGTGGTTTGTGTATTAAATAAAGCGCCGTTTAAGTAAAAGAGGTCACTAACTAAAATTGGACTAGTAAGCAACTATTACTAGTGGAATTAAGTGGTAACTCACCCCTTTATTGTTGAATATTTCACTAAAACAATATTACTTGGTCTCTACCAATTTCCAACTTCAACCAAACGCTCATCGAGCGACACACGTCTGTCCCTGATTACTGTTTGCGCTGCTATGTGTCCTTCAAACCCACGGTCGCCGTTTTACTATTCCTTTATGATTGAGTCTTATGTTTAAAACTTACAAAAAGACATGCAGTCGGCGGGGTTTGAACGCGCGACACACAACGCTGCAGTCCGCAACCAATATTCATTGCTACTTCTAATGTTAATTCCACTATTGAAATTTAGAATCCCATCAGGCCGCTAGACATGACGTCATTACAAAGTGTTTCTATAGCAATCAAGTCAAGTCACGGATCGATCTTCAAAGTTAAGCAGCGCTTGCCAAGGTATATATCTGTGAATGGGTGAAAATTCCTCCGTGTCACGGAAAGCACGTTAAGCCGTTGGTCTCGGTTGTCATTTGTGGATCTTTGACAGTCGTTACAGGTAGTGTCCCGAAAGTCTGACTGCCAATTTTACCGAGGGGGTATCGTATTGCCCATACTACTAACTGGGTTGTGGAGGCCAGATAGGCAGTCGTTCCAAGTAAAATACTGGTATTCACTTGCAACCGGTTAGACAGGAAGACGACCCCAACATAGATGGGAAAAGTCTACTTAACCCTTTGGGGATTACAAGCGTGATTTGAAGTTAATTGTTTTAAAGTTGTTTATTGTTAATTGTTTTTGTTAATAGTTGTTTGTTGTTAATTGTTTTAAAGTTAATTGTTTTAAAGTTGTCACTTATGGGATATCTTAAATTTAATAACGTTCCCGTGAAAAGAAAACAATCCGTGTGCTACCTTGGTCTTAGAGAGAAATTTTTCATTCATAGATCATATAAAAACTGTCGGTGAAACAGCTAAAAAGAACTTTTATGCCTTAACGAGAATATCAAAATCTACGTGGGGTCTGTCATTTATAACTTTAGAGACCATTTATGGGGCTACTTACTTGGGGTGTATGTGTTACGGGGCACCTGTTTGGGCCGATAGGGCCACCATAGGAGCGGCACGACGTAAATTGCTTCAAAGCCAGCGTTTGGCTTTGATATTCTTATGCAAAGCGTAAAGGACGGTTAGTACTGAAGCCTTACCGGTACTTGCAGGTGTACTTCCAGTTGATCTTGAAGTGCAGTGACGGGCTGCAATGTACTATAACGCACGTGAGACCACGGACGACAGACTTTGTTTTATAGGATATCCGTGATTATTTATTGTTGCTTAGTGTCGAGTTCCAATAGTGCGCGTAGCAAAAGACAAAGCAAGAGGGTAGACAGATTTGTCTGCTCCTAACAATTTATTTTCCATCTACCCGCATTCTCCAGTCAACCCGAATGGCGCAGCGGTACTGAAGCTGCCTAAGGTATTAGGGTCCCGGGTTCGAATCCTGGTAGAAGCAAATGTTTGTGTGATGAGCATGGACATTTGTTTCCGAGTCATGGATGTTTATATGTATTATAAGTATGTATTTACAAACAAAAAGTGTATATAGTAAAAGTCTATGTAGTATATCAACTATCTGGTGTCCACGACACAAGCCTAGTTGCTTAGTGTGGCGCTAGATGGCGCTGTGTGTAATGTCCAGCGATATTTATTATAAATGAATATATATATATAATAATATAATATTTAATAATAATATTATATTTTATAATATGATATTTTATTTTTATTTTAACTTGCGATCATGGCGTTTGCAACAGCGCCGAAATATCGGGAGCTCAATAAATAATCACGTAAGATATCTCGTAAGTGTCAATATAAGTTTAGTTTTAAACCGCGAAACAGTCATTGTTTTAAGACATCAAGAAAGAAGGTGACTGCTGAGATGCCAAATATTAGAAATGTATGGATAAGGACCTGCTACGCAGATCCCAAATAAATTGGACTAAGGGCAAGGTAATGGAATGATTGTTTTCAGGTGTCAAAACAAAACAAAATCGGGACAGTCTTTTGACGCGGTGTAGGGCGTATCTAGTGATTTATATTTTTGTCTCCGAGATTGTTAGCGTATATCATTGATGTTTAGATACATACATTGAGGTTTGAAATTGCTTCAAAGTTCTTGTCTTTCAAACATATTGTGTGCTTGGATTCTAATGATATGACGTACTTTATGAGTATTTGCTTAGGTATTGAGTTACAGAACGTTTCGTTGTTTAAATTCTCGTTTTCACTAACAGTGGTATTTATTGTATTCCCTTTATTCATATACACCATTTTAATTATTTTTTTAAATAATCAAATAAAATTTATAAATAATTATTGTCCGTCGGTGTCGGGAGCAGGGTCCGAGCTACCAGTGGTCAGGGCTCTTAAGAGGGAAACCTCTTAACAACACACCGTGTCCAGAAGAACTACTTTCTGAATCAAGCCCTTGATCCAGCTGCCAAGCGAAAACCTCCTCAGATGTTAGTCGAGGCTGTTGGCTATTAAGCCATTGGCGACTCGACCACGCCGACTCTCACATGTCGACAACCTCGGGAGCTTGAATTGCTTATCTTTCTCTGCCTTCACGAGGTTCTCGTCATGTGGGACCGCTATATCAACAATCAATTTGTGTAGTGTTGGTGGCACTGGCATGGGCCTTAAACATAACTGACGAAAAGTCCTATAGAGTACACTTCTGCCTAACTCTTTGTGGATTACAGGTGTTATGTTATGTCTGCAGTAATATGTCTTAGATAAAACCACTAATATAAATAGACAATATATGTAGTCTCAACAAAACCAACCTCGGGAAGTTGGTTTGGGATTGTACTCGTACTTCCGTAAATTACAAAGCCTTTAGAAACCACAACAAAATTTTATCAAAGCCATTACATAAAAACACAAAGACGTACTTACTATGAAACGATCCTAAAATATACTCCAATGAGAATTGACGCCACGAGTCTAAAATAGGGCGACCATAATCAGCTTTACGACAAAATTTTGATGAAATAATTTATGGTTGACGCGTCAAAACATTCTTGGGAGTTGGTGAACTGGATAACTTGATTTTGGTAGTTAAGGTGTGGTTATTGTGCCTTCCATTAGCGTCGAGAGGACCGGTGACTACAAGACAATATAAACTAATATTACAAAGAGGTAAAATTTGTTTGTAAGTTTGTATGTACGGGTAATCTTCGGAACTAATGATCCAATTCTAAAAAATCATTCACTGGCAAAATGCTACATTATTCGGGGGTGCTTTAGGCTAAACATTATATTAAAATCATGCATATTAGCCGAGCTATCACAATTTTTCACAGACTAGGTAGCGGGCGAAGTGCTAGTGTTGAAAGAAATCATTTGCAATGTTGGTAGATGGTCGACTGTGAGAGTATCGAGATTTTAGTGGGAGAGGAAAAAATGTGAGTTTGGAGTAATTTAAGTATTATTTCTATCTTAATCAGTCTGCCTCGTTGGTATAGTGGTTGCAAGCACGACTACTGAGCATGAGGTGTTTGGTTCGATTCCCGGGTCAGGCAAAGTGTTATTGGGTTTTTCCATCAAGAATTCTCAGTAGCAGCTATGGAGTCTAGATTTGTGCCCGTTTGATGGCAAAAGACTCGCCCCCTATTAAATGGGACTTAAACATAACTGGCGAAATGTGGGTGTACTATTAGGTACACCTCTGTCTAACACTTCGGGGATTACAGGCGTGATGTTATGATAAGTTTGTACAGATGTTTCTAAGAATTACAATAAACTATTTGTGTGATAGGAACAGTACAAAGGAAGCGATGTTCGTTAATCTCATGTATATTAGTTTCTCAGTTCTTCTCTCTCAGTTAACTCACAAACCAACGAACCCAAATTAAAACTAGGTTACCCCAAATAAGGGTCAGTGTCCAGAATTGATTTTCAGGCTATAATTACGGTCTTGGTAAACTTTTGGCGAACCAACATTTTTGGAAGGAAAAGTACAGTTACCTCATTAAAACTGATTTATGATTCCTCTTTTAAGGTAAAGAATTTACTAATTAATGGACCGAAAATGGACCTTTAAAGATTTAATTCTAGGTCTTGGCTATCTATCGTAATTATAGTGAAAATAGTATTGAGTTTTTGGATACATGATTAAGTTCTGGCTGCAAATGACTAAGTTCTGATGAGATGACGGGTAATAGAGAAGTATGGAAGAAGAAGACATGCTGCGCCGACCCCTAATGAATTGAGATAAGGACGAGAATGATGATTGATTATGATTTTGGGGTCGGCTGCTTCTTTCATATGCAGCTGAATACCATTATTTTACAGGTAGCGTCTCTTTATGTGATCTTCCCAACACACTTACTGCGCAGTTATATGTATTACCTGATGAAAGTTCAACCGTCTCATTTTCCATAATTTCACTGGCACGTGTATATTTCAAACAAAAATACGTATTGTTGAACTTGTTATCAAAGACCCTTTCCACGTGTAAAACCTCAAGCCCATAGGGGTTGGCAGAATGGTTAAAATTTTATAGAAGAAGAAAACGTCCTGCACTGACCCCATGTTAATTGACACAGCCTTGGCCCAAAGGAACATGGCATTCACTTTTTTTCCCTTCAGATAAGCATAAAAGGGGAAAATTCCAGCATAATTTCGAGAATTCGAAGATGTTCAGATATTTATATAAGTGACATTTGTCATTCAATATTGGATCAGTGGAGCACCATTTTTATCTCGTAAAAAACAAATAGGTATAAAAACAAAAAAAGACGTTACGTTCTTTTTTTGAATACCCTGTTATTATGGAATGTGGTTTCGAAGATGACAATAAACGCGTTTAAAAAACCCGGTTCGTCTATCGACTTCTCATATTTGCCTCGTTGGTAAAGTGGTTGTAGTGGGACAACAGAACGAGTGGCCCTGAGTTCGACCCCCATAATTGTGTTTTCCATTACGGATATCTGTATTTGCGCACGAGGAACTATAGACCTGTGCCCTCTGCTTGGAAAAACAAATTATGATATTATTAATGCTCACACAGCCAAACTATCTAATTTCATTAAATTAGTCAGGGACATAGCTTGGTTAGATAGTTTTCATTATTGAGTTACGAAAGGGGTTAGCCTACAGCTACCGGAATGCTAACTGTTGTATCCAACTTGCAACTACTAAGAAAACATAACTATGTGAAAGTGATCATACAGTGATAGTGATCTCATTTTTATCATTCAGAGTAAGAATATGTACAATTTAAAATTTAAACTTTTTTGATGCAACCCCTAACTTGGGTTGAAATTTTCTAAATTTTTAGAAAATATATTATTTTTCCGAAACGGTAAACATTTTTACCGTCGCATATAATTTTTTTTGAAAGCAAATTGTTTATCCTGCAATTTTTTAAAGTTTAGCGATAAAACTTATAGTTTTCGAAATGAAAAATAATAACTGAAAAATTAAGGGCGTTTCCATGCTAAACTCTTATGGGAGGATTTTAAAATTTATGATAACCATTAAGACGTTTAATTGTCAAACGTCAACAAAGTCGTTGCTATGAGCTCCAAGTCTTTTGGCATGTTCTGGAGTGGCGACCGCGAACCGAAAGACGTTGCGTTGAAACCTGCCTCCTACTAGGTAAACTGATGACCTGGTGAAGGTTGAGGTTATTCGCTGGATGCGATTCGCAGGAGACCAGTCAATGTAAGTGCAACGGGTAACGATGCGTGTATAGTTATAGTCTCATCATCATCATCATCATCAGCCTATTAATGTTCCTACTGCTGGGACACAGGCCTCCTCTCTATGAGAGGGAATGGGCTATAATCCACCACGCGGGCCCAGTGCGGATTGGTAGATGTCACATGTCTTCGAATTTTTTGGTTCTAGGACATGCCGGTTTCCTCACGATGTTTTCCTTCACCGTTTTGAGAGCAGTGGTGATGAAATAAATTACACAAAGTAATGCGCCTATCTGGGTTCGAACCCACGACTTACTGTTCGTAAATTGGGGCCGCCACCACTGGGCCACCGCTGCTCTCCTATTGTTATAGTCTCATAAAGGTTTAAAATATGTATTGGTATATTATTGTTGTTAAATGTATTTTGTGTATTCTATCTATGGGCCTTAGTTGCCTGATAATAAATGTATAATTATTAATGTGGTGACGCTTAGGGGTTGGCCTATGTCCAGTAGTAGACGTCTTTCGGCTGAAATGATGATGATAATTTCCTTAAAAGTTTAATTTAGTTGAGGATCAGTGTGAGCAAATTTTTGCCCGTATCCCGAATAGGATTTGCCTAAGCGAGGCCAGAGCTTAACTTTACACCATACAACAACAACAGCCCATAACATCCACTGCTGGACATAAGCCTCTCCCATGATGGGAGGAATTTGCCGTAATCTCCACGCTTGGCAGGCGGATTGGAGATCGCAGTGATAAAAGACTAACAGAAAACGCTGCTGCCCATTCTCTGGTCTACGGAGGCGCAAGGTGTTCTGCCTCAGACATTAGTCGCCTTATACGACACCCGTGAGTGTAATGGGTTGGTTCTATTCTACTCTGCCGGATACCACACGGCTACCTGCCGGATACCACACGGCTAACTGCCGGATAGCACACGACTAACACCATAATGATGAAAAAAAGAAATAGATACATGATACATAACGTCACGCCTGTATTTCGCCGAAGGTTTAGACAGAGGTGTACAGAGGTATGTTTTCACTTTAAATTAACGTAAAATCTACAACCCCACACATTTACCGTCGCTACCGCTTGTTACTAAACCATGACCCTTCACATCTCTTTAATGACAATTTCATCTCAAGCCTGTCACAGCAGATAATGGAACTTTTGATACTGAACATCAAAGTTTTGATCAAACTTGGATCATTTGTTAACAATTATGTTCTTGACAAACTATTATCTGTTGTACACTGCGACGACAGCGACGCGACGGCTCAATTCAAAACTGTGAGTAATAAGATAAGTTAGATGCTTTAGTTTGTATTGATTTTGCTTCGATATTGTTATTAATATTGATGCTAGAGAGGTATTTATCTCTTACAGTCAAAACTCTTAATCAGTCAAAACGACTTTGGATTGGTGTCAGTCAAAACCCTTATGAAGTTAAAATGCGTTTTCTGCATTAAAAATATTACGTTGTATTAGAAGAGTCCTAGAATTACATGATGTTTTTCAAAGAGTCACAAAAAAAACCTAACAACCTAATAAGTTTCTAAGTAAATGTTGGTTATTGTTAAAATAGTCTTGACTAGTCAAAAGTAGTTTTGACTGATTAACAGTTTTGACTGTGACATTTAATCATAATATATTGCATGACAAATTGGATATACATTTTAATTTTACTCATAAATAATCTAAATTTAATTTTAATTCAATTATTTTTTAGTATTGTATTTTTTACCGAACTTGTGTCATGAATTTTGTATGCCTCAATGGCGGGACATAGCAGACACCTGTATTTAACACAACATCTTATGAACCTTTGATCCACAATAAACTATTTGAATTAGAATTTTAATATTAATCAAACCTTTTGAGTTATTATTAGGCTCATTTCAAAATGGCTTTTGCAGATGATTTATTTATATAACTGGTAAAAAACTGCTGGTAAAAAACTGGTATTGAGTTACTGGTAACTCGGCGTATTCTTTGCAGTATGTCCTAATAGGACAATGTGCAAAAAATTAAGCTACCAAATGTTCTACTGAAATTCAGTAGTTTTTGAGTTAGTTTGATTTTTATTTTTTTGCACGGTATCTCGGCATATAAAAAATACGGAAAATATTGAAGGTGAAATTTCCAACTTTATCACACGTTAGAGTGTAATGTGGTGCTCTTCCACAAACGATAGGGCACTTAATATCCTGTTTGTCCTGTTGTTTGTTCACTACAGGAACTGATGGACGCTTCCGAAAGCGCCAAACTAGTAGCTTAGTTCTGGGCCGACACAATTTACATTTCCATCGACACGCTAATAAGAAGATAACTTTATGAAACAGCCCTAAGATCGGTTTGTTGTTGCATAAGCTGGGTGATCGATCATGGCTTCCGAACTATTTACATTAAGGCTATAAGTGAGACGGTTCGTTAGCTGACCGAGTTCCAGAGGCAGGAAGTTTGGGTATGATTTATTTACACGTTGGTGTTATTGTTTTCTTGGTAATAATATTGGTCATAATTTGTATAGGTCAGTGACGTAGGACTTTTTCGGAAACACTGAGTTTTTTTGTGTGATGAGCTTGTAGCTAACGTAAATAATAACAGCTACTTGGGTCGATCTTCAGGTTAAGCCGAGCTTGCCTAGGTTGGTTCGTGGATGAGTGACCATCTATTACATACCGAGTTTCCTCCGTGTCTCGGAAAGCACGTTAAACCGTTGGTCCAGGCTGTCACTTGTAGATCTTTGACAGTCGTTACAAGTAGTCAGTGGCCCAAAAGGTTCGACAACCAGTCTTATCAAGGGGTATCGTATTATCCAGTGTTAACTGGGTTGTGAAAGTTAGATAGGCTGTCGCTCCATGTAAAATACTGGTATTCAGCTGCATCCGGCTAGACTGGAAGATGACCCCAAAATAGTTGGGAAAAGGTTAGACAGATGATAATTTATGTTTGCAACATTTATAAGAATTAGTGTGGGCATGCGGCGGTAGCAAGCTAGTTCCAAAATAAAGCTCACATCTAGTTCCCAAAATGCATAAATTTCTTCCACAAATAAACCAAGCTTCAACTCTAACATCAAATAAAGCTCTCGCACAACTTTTCGTCCTAAATAACCAGAGGAGAGTTCCACCTGTGACCTAGTACGACCAAGTTCGCTCTAGCAAGACACATTTAGGTACATAAAGTCAGACAACGTTGCCTCTGACTGGAACTCCATCAATATTAATTTTCAGAGAAACTGTGTTGGTTTAACAGTAGTAGTGACTTCGAGGTACGTTCTGAGAGATTGATTTAACTGAGTTTCTAGGATAAATGTTGTGTTGTTGTTACTGGCAAGTCATTTGAACCAAATTACGTAGCTTAAAGGTTAGCCCACATAAACGAGTCCGCTCCCACCCGGCAAAAAGAATATAATTCAAATATGGGTTTTATGTATTGCTCTTTAGATATACTTTACATTGGCAACATAAATTAGCAGACAGGCTCGCTGTCAGGGAGGTTACCGCCGTCATACTGCTCGATTGCTAATGTAAAGTATATCTAAAGAGCAATACACAAAGCTCATATTTGAATTATATTCTTTTTGCCGGGTGGGAGCGGACTCGTTTAAGTGGGCTAAGACCTTAAGGCGTCTATCCAACGAACGAGGTAGAAACTAGTTTTGTTTAAACGATTAACTTGATAGTAGAAACGTGTTAAAAAAAATGTAGGTCTGAATAATTTAAATCATCTGCTTAGCTTTTTCTCAACTATGTTGGGGTCGTCTTCCAGTCTAGCAGGATGCAGCTGAATACCTGTATTTTACATGGAGCGACTGCCTATCTGATCTTTACAACCCAGTTAATACTGGGAAATACTTTGTAGTATTTCCCAGTATTAACTGGTTGTACTCATTGATAAGACTGGTTGTCGGAGCCTTTGGGCCACTAATTACCTGTAACGACTGTCAAAGATCTAAAAATGACAGCCTGGACCAACGGCTTAACGTGCTTTCCGAGGCACGGAGGAAACTCGGTATGTAATGGGCGGTCATCCATCCACGGACCAACCTAGGTAAGCACGGCTTGTGATTAGCATCATCGCTAAAAGTAACAGTTTTGGTTGCCATGGAAACAAGTGATCGATGAAGCAAGTTTTTTATACCAAGTTTAGTATACTTGTACGATTGTGTATTCTGTTATTTTTGTTATTGTTTGTTGTAGTGTTTTGTTGTTTTTGTTATTTTCCTTAAACCAATATAATATTAGTTGTGTAACTTTATAATTTCATAGAAATCTAGTTATCGAATGTTCATAGCCTTAGGGCCGCAAGGCTTCCGTGTAAACAGATTACGTGAACTATTAACCGAGTCTTGCTTTGAACGAATTATCGAACTTGCTGTTAGAACGTACAGTCAGTCCTTTGGGATTAATAATAATAGTGTTATCGTAATTAATAATAAGATTATGTCAACGTTTCATTATATGTAGTAAATACTTGAATGTGTGTTATGAACATAATTAAAGTATGTCAATTTTAATTAAATTCAAAACAGCTCTTTAATAACAGAAATATCACAGTTGCACTTCTTGAATTCCTACCGTCTAGAAAAACGTTGGTCTTTTAAGGTTTTCATCTCGCATGCAGGTATAGATGGTACTACTCTCTACCAATCCGCACTGGGCCCGCGTGGTGGATTATAGGCCATTCCCTCTCATTGAGAAGAGGCTGTGTCCCAGCAGTGGGAACATTATAAGCTGATGATGATGACTCTCTTCCTTATTATGCCAGCCAGTTATGTAAAAAAAAATCTATGAACACAGCATGCACAGGTCGCTTACGCCTCTTGTCTTCCATCGTCAGGGCCGTAGGCCGTAGGAGGGTGCGAAATCTTGGGGAACTATAGAGATACCAATCTATCCGAGGCGAAAAGCTAAAATTGCCGCTGTGCCAAATGTGATCTGAATTGTGACTGTTTTTTCCTTTTTACCACACGAAGAATTTCACTTGTACCTTGGGTGCGTTTACAAACACTTAAACTCACATACACAAACAGTCAGACCCGGAACCACTACCTGTAGGCCATATAAATGTTTGTTCCGTGTGGGAATCGAACCCACAACACGCAGCGTGGCAGCCGATCGCTCAGCAACTGCGCCAACCATGCCATCAAAGTCGGGTTAGAGAGAAGCATTAAAGCAATATAGTGAGTAGACTCACCTCCATCCAAAGTCTTGGTAGCATACGTATAAACAGTAGAAGCGGTCCCCGCATCGTTTATCGCAGTCACTCTCAGCTGGTACCAGTTAGCGGGTGCGAGAGATCCGACTGCGTACGACGTGGGTATGGACCGGAGAGGTGGGGCCTGGTAGTGGCCTTCGATGTAGCTCCAGCCGAGATTTAGATCCATGGGCTAGGAGAAAAATAATTTATTAAGGTTTGTTTTTTATAGGGTGTAACAAGACTCTTAACGAAGGCGAAAGGCGCTTGTTCTCCCCGTCATTGCGATATTTTTGTTTTCTCTACACCAAACCTGGGCTCGTGGCAAAATAATAACAGCCACTCGGGTCGATCTTTAGGTTAAGCCGTGCTTGCCTAGGTTGGTCTGGATGGGTGACCACCCTTACATACCGAGTTTCCTCCGTGCCTCTGAAAGCACGTTAAGCTGTTGGTCTCGTCTGTCATTTGTAGATCTTTGACAGTCGTTACAAGTAGTCAGTGGTCCATAAAGTCTGACAACCTGTCTTCCCAAAGTGGTATCGTACCCAGTACTAACCGGGTTGTGGAGGTCAGATAGGCAGTCGCTCCATGTATTCAGCTGCATCCAGTTAGACTCGAAGCCGACCCCAACATAGTTGGGAAAAGACTGGGTTGGGGTCTGCCAACAAACTGCTTTGCAGTTTGGCGGGGGTAATTACGCACCCCATGTAAACAATATTTTCGTGAATAAACACTCTTTTCATAATCAAAACTTTTTTCATCATGATGACCAAACCTTTTTTTTTTAATAAGATTTTTACTATTATATACCTCTAAGACACCCGTACTATTTAATCCATCCATCAGCACAATGTTTTGAGTGCGTTACATTGAGTCCGTGATTAAAACAATAATAAAATCAGCAATCTTTTTTGCATACAGTCACTTATTTACATAATGCTTGGTTGACAGCTTCGCGAAGAGTCTGTTTATACCCTGTAGAGAAAGATATCAAAAGTGGAATAATTTTTTTGGAACTTATCAAACCCAACTGCGCCAACGACGCCAACTCAAAAGATATAAACAAGATCGGTGTTTAGGCGCATTTTTTTTTTCATTTAAGACTTTATGTCTGGTTTAAGCCGCGATGTTGGATTTTATGTGACGTTATTATTGCCTACAACCAGTGGAATAACATGACTCTTCCAAAACATGATGACAAGTTTATGAGGTATATGGGAACAGATGAACATACAAACACAGCCTGATGAAATCATAAACTTCCTTTTTGTTTTAGTTTCGTTCAGCAAGTGTTAGTTTGAGACCCGAATAATATTATTAATCAATTCTGCTATAATATCTTTCACAGAAAATACCAAATTTACATTTCGTAAACCAACGAGTTTCATAATAACAGTTTTCTAACTTGTTGAAAACTTCGAGCATCGTTATAACGACATGAAAACTTTAGAAAACTTGTTACTAGGAAGGTTTCAAACAAAGGAAAGTATACTTTATAGTACTTTCAACCTCGTTGGTCATGACCAAAGAGGTTGAAGATACTATACAGTGACTATCAGAATAACTGTCATAAAAATGTGATCCCATGCCTCTTGCCTCGGAAAGCACCTTAAGCCGTTGGTCCCAATTGTCATTTGTAGACCTTTGATAGTCGTTACAGGTAGTCAGTAGACCGAAAATCGGACCAGACTTACCAAGGGGTATCGTATTACCCAGTACTAACTGGTTTGTGGTGGTCAGATAGGCAGCCACTACATGTAAAATGTATTCAGCTGCATCCGGTTAGATTGGAACAACATAGTTGGGAAAAGGCTATGCAGATGAGATATTTAAGAAACTGGGTCTCATTGACCCAAAAATAACATCATTTATTTATTTGATTCTGTTTATATACGACTAGCGAACGTAACGCGGTTTCACCCGCGTAGTTTCCGTTCCCGTAGAAGTACGGAGATAAAATATAGCCTATGTTACTCGCTGATAATGTAGCTATCCATTGCTGAAAGAATTTTTCAAATCGGTCCAGTAGTTTTTTAGTTCAGTCGTTACATAAAAAAATATAAAATCTTAAAAGAATATAGTTTAGAGATAGATATTCATCACTTTCGGTGGAATTTTGCTAGCTAGTTTAATTTAACCTTCTACATACGCCAGCACGTCAAGCTACCCGAAACTATTAAATTTTAATAACAATAAACCTTGATACTAATGCTATAACGATAAAGTTGAAAATATATTAAAGTTTGACAGATTGTGGTAGCTTGACTGTACATTTAAATGTCTCTGATCATGACTCACCGCTTTATTCTCCGCCCGTTGCCAAAGGCTTGAACCAAGGAGTCTGTAGTCCACCTCCCATCTTGTGACGTCACAGCCGCTATCATCCCATCCACTGAGCTGGATGTATATGTGAGTGGCGTTGCTCCAGAGCCAGTCGGTGGACGGTGGAGAGACAGGCGCTGCGTGGGGAGACAATGATTAAAGAAATAGAAACTCTTGGTAGCACGGAGAGATAATGGAACCGATGTAGCAATGGAGTCCTGGAGTGGAGACCGCGTATCGCCAAAATAGTGATGGACGCTCCCTAGCAAGACGGATTGACGAACTTACTTTTTTTACTACCTTTTAAAGACTTATGACATAACAATCACACGATAGGAAGTACCTTTTGAGCAAAAAATTACTGTTTTTCCACTCCTCCGGTTTACATTAACATTACACTGATAAATTTAACAATAAAATCAAATTCAAACAAAGATGGCTGAGACAAATAGAGACACCAGAGATGTGCAGAGACAGATGTGCATAAAATAAACCAATCAATTAGCTAGCTTAGCTCAAAATGTGAAAAAGAAGCTTTAATAAACTTCATCAATAATTAATTATTTTGACCTAAGAGACGATATAAGTACTTTCGTTTACTGAGAACCTATAGTCAATCTAAATCTCACGTTAACTTCTTTGATTGGTTATTTTATTTCAGTCAACCAATCACAAAAGCAATTCGAATCCATTGTTTATAAGTTTATAAGTATATGGCACTACTTTTGTTAGATCTCCTAATATTTATCTTAGTGGGGACCTGGTGTCCTAAAATACAGGCCTCGGCTTAGTTTAGGCGCCAGTCTCCCACAAATAAAATACTTTTTCCTGTATATGTATATGTTACAACATAAGTACTGTATGTTTTTTATTTTTTTATTTGTGGAAGAGAAATAAACAAATTGTATTGATGAAGATCATAATTCGAATTGTTTCTCATTGGAAATCCATTCCAATGAGAAAATGAATGATTTGTCTCCATTTTAGGGACGAACGATTTCCAACAAATTATTTTTGTAGGCCATCTTTTCAAAATCATTAAGGCAAGAAAGGCGGTGCCTGGTGAGATGACGAGTTGTAAAGAAGAATGGAAGAAGAAGACATGCTGCGCCGACCACAAATAAATTGGGATAAGGGTAGAAGAATGTTGATGGATTGGTATATTTAACAAAAAAAAATCCAATGATAGAAGACTCACAGAAACTTATAGCAAAAATAAAACCACTAAACCTAGCTATATTGTCAATTTCTACGAATATTGTTGGTATTTTTGTCACACATAATAAGCAATACTCAAAATAATGATGTTTGCCGACTTCGAATGGTTTCTCATCGAAAAAAAAAACTTTTTCTGAGACCGTAGTAACACTGGCCACTAATAATTTGTAGGTTATCATAGAAAGCCAACACATATTCATGCTTTTTTTTTTGTTAGCCCGTATTGTCCCACTCCTGAGCAAAGGCCTTCCCCTATTCCTTACACTTCTCACGATGGTGTGTTTTTCTCGCCAATTTGCGAGGAAGCCATCCAAGACGTCTGGCCATCTTCTTTTCGATCTGCCGCGATGCCGTCTAGCTATCTCAGGGCTCCAATCTTGCGATATTCGGGTGCCCAGTCCCATTTTAGTCTCGCAGCTATTAGTAATCTTATACACATATTCATACTGACGTAAATTGTTATATTGGAGTATCTCCCAATGAGTAATACGCGTACGTGCTAATCGACTAGTCGGAGAAATTAGGACAGACCCGTCTATATACGGGCCTACATCAACACTAATGTTTATACGTGATTCTCTTGTGTAAATAGCGACCATTATTGTTTTTCTAGTCTTATTTGTAATTTTTTTTTCTGATTGGATAGAGGACCCAGTGAGCTTGAAGAGTGCTTTTAGGTTTTGTAACTACATATATTCTGATTTAAAAGAGTGCCCTTGGAGTTTCTTACCTGTTCTTCTATGTTTTGGAATAGGCAATTTCAGTGTTACTGTTATTATGTCTTGTGACCTGGGACTGCAGTCGTTTTCTTTGTTTTTCTGACATTCAAAAGTCCCTATAATAGTCTAATTGAAATAAACGCTTTGAGTATTTTTTTGTTTACTGTTAATGCACTGTATATCCTCTACTGCAAATCTTGCTTCATTTTATTGTTTTCTTTGTTTCGACAATTCAAAAGTGCCTGTAACTGGCCTACTTGAAATAAATGCTTTGATTTTGATTAAATAAATGATAAATGATGTTTATTTTGCAAGTAGGTTTTTACAAACACTTTTACACGTCATTTTTTTTTTTTTAAACTAGATGGGGCCGGTTTTTCGTACCTGACTACTCTGAGAAGAAACAGCCGAAACAAACTCAGAGGTCATAGTCGCTTTTGAAGTCCAGACATAATTTTGCTTAATTCACATGAGGACTATGCAGAATAGTGTCTGAGATGGTCTTTTGAAGAAAGAACCACACAGATTTGAGTGGACCTGTCCAGTCAGTGCAAGCATTTGTCAGTTATCGTGTAGCTCGACTTATAACTCAAGGAGCTCAACGAAACGACGAACAATACCAAAGAAAGGACATTTGGGTCGCTTATAGTACTCAAACTGCCAGACAGTTGTGGGAGAAAAAAAAAAAAGAAAACAAACAAAAATATATAAAAATGAAACCCACATGGTCCCCACATTCACAATAATCAAATAAAATTAATAATAATTTACAAAATCAATGTCAATAAAAATCACAAAAATCATATGTCAATAATAATAAAAAAGTAAGATACGTAAATATTCCTGTCAAGTCAGTAGGTAAATGTAACATAAAATAAAATAAAAAAGTAAAAAAATAATAAAAATACTGAAATAAGTATTCATGTCAAATCATTCAATGTCAGAGTGTATAAAAGAAAGGAATTAATAATAAACAAGCGAAGTCCGAAATTTCGACATTCACAGAGCAAATTTCATTGGAGCAGCTTAATCCCAAGCCTTTTTATCTTCGAGATAGTTGTTAACATGATAGTAGGCTTTCAAGCACAGCTTCCGTTTTATAAACGATTTGAATTTATTTAGGCTTAGTGCTTGAATTTGGCTCGGAAGTTTATTGTAAAAACGTATACATTGGCATCTGAACGTACCCCCTATTTTTTTGAGCCTCGTTACAGGAACAACAAATTTGTGTTTGTTCCTCGTATTTATGTTGTGGATATCACTGTATTTTTTAAACAAATTATTTTTTTTTTTTGTGCGTACTAAAGGTTTTCATAAATAAACTGAGAAGGCACAGTAAGAATATTAATCTCTTTAAATTTTTCTCTGAGGGAGTATCTGGGTCTTAATTTATAAATTGAACGAATTGCCCTTTTTTGCAAAACAAATATTGTCTGAATATCGGCGGCATTGCCCCACAAGAGAATAAATCAAAATCAATCAAAATCAAAATCAAAGCATTTATTTCAAGTAAGCCAGTTACAGGCACTTTTGAATTGTCGAAACAAAGATGAAAATTAAATGTAGCTACAGTCCCAGTCACAAGACATAAAAACTGTGAAAGTACTGTAGTTGCCCATTCCCTAGCGTAGATCTCTATGGAGAAGAACGGGCAAGAAACTCCATGGACACTCTTTTAAATCAGAATATTGTTACAAAATCTTGGTTACATCATTCATGTTGAGATGGTATATTATGTGAGAACAATGTAGCAAGATGTGCACGTTAAAAGTGTCCACAGCAAAAACACACAAACAAAAAAAATACAATTCAAAATAATTCATTCAAATAAGCCATGGCAACTAAGAGATGACCAGTCACAACTGACAGCGTCCGTTCACGGACATGACGCATGGATCAGCACCATTCAACTCAACCATTTTGAAGGGAACTAAATGATCCGACACATGCGCCACCATCAGCGAGACATTTAAGTGAGCATGACATACTCTAAACCGCCAGGGCACATTCAAGTCAAGAAAAGACGTAGGTTTCCAGTGAATGATAGCTTTCTAGTACATAGTACTCACACAATATGGGCTATGCATTTATATAATACTAAGGAGATTGAATCTATACAATGCAAAGATAGTTGTACAATCTTCAGCAGCTCCAACAATACATTTTAATGCTATCAATTTATGCGCCCCTGTCCTTGTGGAGCAGGACCAGCATTGAGCCATGCATTTTTATCAGCGATATAATCGCTCAACTTGTAATATGCTTGCTTACATAGTGTGCGTTTAATGCATGTTTTAAATTTCGTCTCATTCAGTTCAAGAATACTTTGTGGAATTTTATTATAGCATCTCAAACAGTACCCCATGAAAGATGAGTCTACTTTAGCGAGTCGGAAACCTGGCTGAACTAGTTGGTCCCTATTTCTAGTACTGTAATTATGTCTGTCACCCCTTTTACCAAAAAGGTGTAGATTTTTTCTGACGTACATTATGTTTTCGTAGATGTATTGACAATACCGTACGACATCACGCTATGGAAATAACTAAAGTAAACTAAACGGGCTGTCTCTAAATCAGTTAACTCACGAATTCTTCTAACGGCGTATGCTGCAGAGCTAAGTTTTTTCGACAATTTGTCTATATGCTGGCCCCACTGAAGCTTGGCATCCAAAGTTATGCCTAGGAACACTGTGCTATCTTCCGGTTTCAACTCTTCATTCTTAATTAGTACAGTGGTTTCCACTTGTCTTACATGGGGTATCGTAAACTTAATACATTTAGTTTTTTTCTCATTTAGGAGTAAATTATTAACATTAAACCAATTAACGACTTTTGCCAGGGCGCTATTAACATCATCCGTAACTAACTGCTGACGTTTGAGTTTAAATAAAAGAGAAGTGTCGTCTGCAAACAATACTATGTCATGATTATCCTTTATGAGGTAAGGCAAGTCATTTATGTAAATAAGAAACAAAAATGGACCAAGAATTGAGCCCTGGGGTACCCCTATTCTTACTACGGATCCGGGAGATCTTTTCCCGTTGACATCAACTCTCTGAATCCTATCACTCAAATATGAAATAAGAAGATCCAGACAGGCGTTACGGATTCCGTAGTGGTGTAGTTTCCTGATTAATGTTTCATGAAGAACGCAATCGAAAGCTTTAGATAAATCGCAAAAAATACCCAAAGCATCGCATTTGTCCTCCCAGGCATTATAAATGTGTCCTAAAAGTTCAACACCCGGCATCAGTAGTTGAACGACCCTTTGTGAAACCGAACTGTTTTTTATGTAATAACTTATGTTTATTGAAAAAACTTTGCATTTGTGCCAAAATTAATTTTTCAAAAATTTTACTAAAGGTGGGTAGTACTGAAATGGGTCTATAATTAGTGGGGTCTGATGTGCTACCCGATTTAAACAATGGTATTATTTTACTATATTTCATTAGATCAGGAAACTCACCATGGTCAATACAATCGTTAAATATTACAGCTAATGAAGGAGCTACAATGTTAATAATGGATTTAGCAACGTCTACAGAATGACCCCATAGATCGGCAGTCTTTTTAACATTTAAGGTGTGAAAAGTTTTAATTATATCTTTACAGGTGACATATTGAAAATTAAATTCGGAATCACAGACTGAAACGTTTTCCCTTAGTAAAGACTCGGCAGCAGCAGGTGACGAGTTTAGCGATTTAGTAGTCGATACGGGAATATCCGCAAATAACTTAATTGACATTGATATTAAATTGACATTATAGTTTTTTTTTTGTTTTTATTGATATATTGACATTGTAAATTTTATTCTATTACATTCTATTATTGACACTGTATTTCTATCTTTATTTCCATTAAATATTTCTAATTATGTATACTCAATTTTTAATGTTTTGCTTGTTTTTTTCTGTCCTAAGTTATTTTGTGTTTTATTGTAATTAATATTTTAATTTGTTGATTATCTTTTTTTTATAATAATGACTGAATAAGTATGTGAAAGAGTGTACACCTATAAGGTAGATTTTTGAAGAACGAAGTATTTATTATTAAGATCTCATGTAACATGTACCAAAAATCACACCAATAAATAAATTTGAATTTGAATTTGAATTTGAATTTGAATTTAAATTTTCAAAGGCTGTGGCAACTTGAGTGTCTGAATTTAAAATATTATCGCCAATAGCAAGGCTGTAGTCACTATTTCGATTGCAAGACCTTCCCGTTTCGCTATTTATAATGTTCCATGTCATTTTAATCACATTACTACTATTTTTAATTTTTGAACTCAAGTAACGTGACTTTGCTATGAAACAAACTTTTTTAAATAATTTAGAATAATTCTTAACATACAATAACATAAATTATATTAGAAACTGTTAATATGCAACCTGGGTCCTAATGTTATTGTGACATTTTTGCAAAAAATAAATTAAATTGGCACATTTTCAGCTGCATCCGGTAAGACTAGACCTAGGCCAAGCTTTCAATTTTTTTTAGGCTAGTCAGATGATGATAGAACATGGCATAATAATCTTTCTGATAGGCTCTTTCTGCGTCCATAATTAACAACGTTGGAACCAGAGTGATCTAAGTAACTTTTTGCCAATACTGAGGTTATTACACAAAACATAACTCTTCCATGCTACACTAATCTAAGTGCTCTTCAGTGCTTTCTTCCTTGAGGGATCACAACTCACAATAGAATTGGTGCGGTCTACAAAGTAAAGGCATGCCACACTGATCTAAGTAATGAGGTGAACTTACATACTGTTGTGCCCTAGATCACTCTGGTTCCTACGTCGTCATTTTTGTTTAAAAAATTGCAAACTGTCGAATTTTCAGTTGTATCCAGTAAGACTGGAAGCCGACCCCAATAAAGTTGGGAAAAGGCTAGGCAGATGATGATGTAGCTTCAAATTAGAGCTTTATGTTTCTGACCTTCTATTTCTGCGTCGATAATCGGGTATATGCAAGTTTTTTTTTATCACTCTAAACATAGCATATTAACATCAGAAATAGCAAAAAAAAAACATTTTTTTAATATCTATAAAAAATACAGAAATGAGAATGAAGAGCAGCGGGGGCCCAGTGGTGGCGGCCCCGACTTACAAACAGTAAGTCGTGGGTTCGAACCCAGACAGGCGCATTACTTTGTGTAATTTATTTCATCACCACTGCTCTCAAAACGGTGAAGGAAAACATCGTGAGGAAACCGGCATGTTCTAGAATCAAAAATTCGAAGACATGTGACATCTACCAACCCGCACTGGGCCCGCGTGGTGGATTTATTGCCCATTCACTCTCACTGAGAGGAGGCCGTGTCCCAGCAGTGGGAACATTATAGGCTGATGATGATGATAAAAAATACTAAGTTATAAGCATTTCAAACTGGTGATTAGACAGAGAGATCCGATACAGCGAATGACGTACAAAATCCATTCTAAATTCCGTTTATCTAGACAGAGATAGAAACAAAAGTTTCAATGGTTATAACTTTTGTGTTGTTTGGCCGATTTATGTCATATTTTCGCTTTTTGTCATTATTTTTATAGTACTTTAACATTCCGTATCGAAATTAAAAAAAAGAAAATTTATGCATATTCCCTATTGTCATAATAATGTGTTTTTTTATCATGTAAATTGTATTATTTAATTGTACTTCTGTGTGTTGTGCTATGAGCACTAAATAAATGGTTTATCTATCTATCTATATACCTATAACTCCGTAGTTAACACGGGAGAGAAAGGCCAAAAAGGCAAGAAAGGTCTGACAGGGGAGAATGGAAGAAAAAAAACATGTTGCGCCGACCTCAAGTAGAATATAACAAGGGCAGTAACATGATGACTCCTTAGTTAACACTCACCTCCACCGAGCGTAGTAACATCGATATGCGCCGGCGTAGAAGTCCCAACACTGTCAGTAGCGGTCACTCTGACAGAGTACTTGGTACCACACTTCAGACCAGCCAGTGTATGTGTCTGTACTCCTGGGAGGCGATTCTCTCTTGTTACCGGCCAGGCTTCTTGCCAGAGGCTGTCGTTTTCTCTCCAAGTGAGGTTGTAACCTGGATGGGAGAAAATTGCGTAAATATTCATTATTTTATTTCTGTGATGACGCGAATGCATAAAGTTAGACTTGTGATGCGGAGAAATGAGGAAAATGTCGTGAGGAAAGTTTTGAGTATGAATGTGGATGGGAATAAGAATACCAAAGAACCAGTCTTCACACAATCCATCTATCGTGGATGGACTGTATGAAGGGAGATATATAAAAAAAGAAAAAGAGAAAGGAGGAAGGTTAGAAAGGAATCGTCTAATGAGACTACTGCGCCACTGAAGCGCTTCTTCACGCCATTAATTTGAAGGCGCCTTTAATTAGATCAGAATGTGTGAATTCTCAAAAATATGTTAACTGCCAATCAAATATTTTAATCCGGTTTTTTTTAGGTTTTGTGGAGAAATAAGTTTTATTTTTTTGCAATTTCTTCACACAAAACGTCGTTCTTCGTCGTTTTTTTTTATGGATAAACTAAGACTTTTGTAAATTAAGCTCCAAGACTTGTAAATTGGTATGAAGGTAAACTGCAGTTTGTAACAGAACGGTTAGTCAACCCGAATTCTGAAAGATAGACTGAAAGACTTTTAAGTTTAAGCCGATCTTAAAATATACGTCTTGAAGTAAAAAGGATAGCATGAGTATTCAACGGGTACACTCTTAAATATTTATGTTTGCTCATCCTAAGAATTTTATAGCAGCAAGTCATAAAATAATATTTTCAATTTGGGATTTTATGATAATAGAATTCAGAATTGAGAAGAATGCACAGAAACGTAAACATTTTGTTAATGCACACAAGTCTTCATTATTCAGTGTTTAATTTAAATAATCCTTTGTTTGAATAAACCATCAAATTTTTACGATGATAACACTTGTTTAAAAAAAAACATCCTTGCTAAAGTGGGGCTTTCTGCACAGTCTTACCAATGACATCAAATAAATCACAAATAAAAAAAAAATGAATAAGTTACAAGTAAAAATACTTACTAATACCAAATCCCATAGAGTCGTTTCCATAAGACCTAATTTCGTCCCACTCCACCACAATATAGTCCTTGTAAGGCGTAGCTCTCAACGTAGGTGGATCAGGCAACGGTAATACTTTGACAGTAAAAACTACTGAGTCAGAACCGTACAGGTTTTTGGCTAAGCAAGTGTAGTTGCCGCTTAGCGACTGGTCTATACCTAAAAAAATTAAAATGTTTGAGTACATACATACATTTAGTAGGGTGCTACCTTAGAACTGTGTAATAGAACTAGTGGGAATGATCCCAAGGGGCGACAACGCACAAACAATTTTCAAAGGTAATTAAAAAAAAAAACAGCTGTTTCACTGTCAAAATGTACGGAACGGTAGGTTGTAAAAAAAATATTGATGAAAAAATCTCAGAGAGAGAGAGTGTTCAGATACATAATATCATGCCTGTAATCCTGAAGGTTTAGGCAGGGTTTACTTAATACATTTTGCACGTTATGATTTAAGTCCCATATTATAGGTGGGTGAGGAGCTCGTGGCTAAATAATAACAGTCGGCTATAGAGCGGCTAGGTTGGTCTGTGGATGGGTGACCACTCATTACATACTGAGTCTTCTCCATGCCTCGGAAAGCACGTTAGGCAGTTGGTCCCGGCTGTCATTTGTAGATCTTTGACAGCCGTTACAAGTAGTGGCCCAAAAAGTCTGACAACCAGTCTTACCAAGGGATATCGTATTACCCAGTATTAACTGGGTTGTGGAGGTCAGATAGGCAATCGCTCCATGCAAAATACTGGTATTCAGCTGCATCTGGTAAAACTGGAAGCCGACCCCAACATAGTTGAGAAAAGGCTATTCAGATGATTATAGGTGGGTGAGCCTATTGTTGTCAATCAGGTACATATCCAGCCTGGTTTGCTACCGAGAAATTCATTATGAAAGAACCCAATAACATTTTGCTTGACCTGGGAATCGAACCCATTTTTCCTCAGAAGTGGATTTGCGACCCGAAAAACAACGAGGCAGTAAATGCATGAGTGAGAAAATTATTTCCCTTTTTGAGGTTAAAGAAAATAAATATCTAATTTAGACCTTTGGTGTACTTTGATATTAAGTTGAAAGTATTTTCAAAATTCATTACTTTTTGCAAATTATTAAGTTGTGCCAAATATTTCTAAGTTAAAACATGAAATATATCAAAGTACTTATTTGTTTTCTATTAAGACTTTCGGAATTTAAGATATTTCAATTTCCTAAATCTAGCGTCAAAAGGAGTCCAGATATTTCATAATTAAATGGCTAATTTGGTAAAGTAGGGCAAATATTTTGCTAAATTAAAATCAGGAATTAAGACTAAAGATTCATTTGCACATTTATGTATCACTTGTAACTAAAAACCGACCTTAGTGTTTATTAACATAAAGTTCAAGTTACTTACTCTTAATCAGCAAACTATCATCCCGATTCCTCGTGAACCTCGGGTGATGAGTGATGATGTTCTGATTGTGATACCACACGGTCCTGGGAGGCGGGGATCCGACGCTCCTACATTCTAATAGCAAGGAGTTTCTAACTGCCACTGTTATCTCACCACCGAGGGATGCAACTCCCGCCACAACTGTGTGAAGAAGTTTGCATTGTTAGAATAAGTTAGGGGAAAACCATAGAGCAGGGAATCAAAAATAACGGGTAATTTATCTAGAACTTTTGAAGCAAGGTTAGAATAAATTTCGTCATTTAGAAAAAAAACTGGTAAAAACTTCATGGATGTTTCACGAATATTTTTGTAGACTGCATTTTTTTTACGGAATTGTCGCGACCGCGTGTGATCTCAATTTTGTAAAAACGCACAACTTCGGTCACGGACTGCTTTTGAAGAAGTGACTCCGCTTCGATACCATCAGAGAGAGCTTCAATTTCTTTGGCTGGACTGAAACGAGGCAAATGATGTTTTCGCTAAATTTTTTCGAACGAAAGCGTCAAAAATTTCAGTATAGTGTCGTAGTTCGAGTAAACGGTGACCCGCTTGGTTAGTATGGAGATCTTAGCAATGCCACCTCCAGTAGTATTAGTGCTTTGTTTTACATTGATACGTAACTTTTTGTATTTCGAAAGTTGGTTCTTCCTTTTTTAATTTTGAGCTTCATTCGAATAAAGTTTTAAAGTTCTAATTTCAAAAAACCATCTCATCGAAATTTTTGCATTAAGAACTTTACAATCATCGGAATAAAGTTTGGAACACAGTAACTGGCTGGTTTGGGCTTGGGAATTAAATTAGTACGCCTTCTGTTATGAAAAGGTTTTAGTTTCCATGGAAATCTATTTTTCTAATGATTGTTATGAGTTTTATCTTCCGATCCTTGTAATTTAATCGTCCTATCAGGTTCGCTGATAAAATACGCGCTTTGACGTGGAGTTGTAGACACCAGCCCGTTGTACAATACAATACGTTACTTTCAGCACAACTCATCTTTGCCTTTGTATTATTAAAATATCGTTATTTAACATAAAATAACATAACATCATGCCTGTAGATCGTTTTTGAAGCCCGTGTAGGCGCGCTTACGCGCTCATCTTGCCACACTTCCAACTCGTACGAAAGTTGCCGCGCTTATAAACTTGCATAAGCTCGAGCCCCGAGAGGTATACATATTGCTGCTGACAGAACCCATTAGTTCAAAGGACTGAGCGCGTGTACGCGCGATAGATGTTTTGAAGCGCAAAATATGGCGCGCGTGTAAGCGCGTAAGCCCGGTACGATTCTATACGCGTCAAAAAATAAGATACTCTAGTAGTAGTAGGTTTGTCATCATCAGCCTATAATGTTCCCACTGCTGGGACACAGGCCTCTCAATGAGGGGGAATGGGCTATAATCCAGCACGCGGGCCCAGTGCGGGTTGGTAAAACCACAAAAAAATCCAATTTGGAAATTGGTGTTTTTTTGTGGAATTGAAAAGTTTTTTAAATAAAACGTATGAACTGAGTTTTCGAATAAATGTTAAACAACAGACGCATTGCCTCAAAATACTAAAGCAAAAATCATTTCATTTATTCCTTTGTTTTTAAATGCTGCTCCGAATTTCGCCTTTATTTATCTTGTATGCGTTTGCAAACATGAAACCAGAAGGGATCTTGTGAAACTACTCGTAGGCAAGACAAATATTTGTCGAACCGATCGTAAGATAAATACTTCGTACAACATTCATACATAGTCTTATAATATAGGTAATCGTACATGTATAACATGAAACTCGTAGCTATAACCGGTTTTGTATCAAAAAATCAATGTAAAATAAGCTACATACATAGTATTTTATTTTTAGTATTTGTTGTTATAGCGACAACAGAAATATATCATCTGTGAAAATTTCAACTGTCCAGCTATCACCGTTCATGAGATACAGTCTGGTAACAGACAGACGGACAGTGGAGTCTTAGTAATAAGGTCCCGTTTTTACCCTTTGGGTACGGAAACCTAAAAAGAGGGCGGGCTAGGCGGCAATAAACCTAAATAACAAAACCAGTTCGGAAAAGAGCTCTAAGATATTGATAATGTTAATGATTAGAAAAAGAAAGAAAGAAAGGAAGAAAAAGCATTTATTAGCCCGCACAGGGCAAAACACATAAAATAAAATGGTGAAATTATCAACTAATAAAAATTTAACATAAAAAAAAAGAAAAAAAAAATAAAAAAAAAAAAAGAAAATTATTAGCACACACCTCTTTGCGAAGGAGTATTAGTAACCCTCCTGCTCTCTGGTCCCTCACCGACAGCAGTACTGGAAGTCACCCAGACGTCATACTGTCGACCTTCGACCAATCCCTTCAAGTCCAACGTCTGGGACTTTTCGTAGGCTTCGGCAGAACTTTGGACGTCCACTCTGATTGCTTGGGGGCCGTCGTTGCTAGTGGAAAGAGATTATTATGTAACATTAGGTTGGTAGAAAATACGATGTAAAAGTGACAACAAAGTTGCTAGAGAAGAATAATAAATATATAATTGTTAAAAAAAAAACTAAAAAACACGCTTTAAAGTGATGTCATTTATTTTTCGCATTCTTCTCAGCAAGAACTTTCATTTGATACCCATATCATGAGAATGCGTAAAAAATAACTAGTCCGCGATCTTTGAAATTCCGCCATCTTTGAAAGTCCGCCATCTTTGGAAGTCCCCCGTGAATGACGTCACTCAGGTAGGTATGCATTGTCATCCAAACTAAACATGAGTGCAAAATTTCAACTCAATTGAAAACCAAAAAGTGGAACAAAGGAAAGTGGGCAAATGTGGTCCAAGCGTCGCCAAGGATGAATCATATACCAAATTAAAAGATTATACCATTTAATTTCAATCATTCAATACAAAAATAAACTATAATTTCTCGAAATCCCTCGGACAGATTTAATGCCCTTCTACATGTTTGAACAGTACCAGTTCATTTGGGATGATTCATCCTTTACGACGCTTGGACCAACACCCATACATTTTTGCCCACTGTCTTTTAATTTCTAAGTTTTTTTTACATAGTTCAGGTGAAGCTAAAGTAAAAATCTAAGTATTTTTATTTATTATTATTTTAATAACCTTGTTGAGCTCAAACTAAAATATTTATCAAAATAGGTTGGAGGCACTTTTAAAGTTAACTCATTATATAAAACGTTACCTAGCAGTAGGCTTGGAGTACACAGTATAGTGCAGGAGTCTTCCATTCGGCTGTCGAGGTCTTTTCCAACTGACGAGGAGTGTAGTTGACGATTGAGCTAGGAGCTTTATTTCTGCTGGTGCCTCTGGGACTATTGGTAAATAATGGAAGTGTGAAGTTATAATTTTGGATTTCAAATACACACACTGTTATACCCAAAAGGGTACCTATACGTAAAGTCTGTATGTAAAGGTGTACTTTTAAGCTCCTATATTCCGCCAGTTATGTTTAAGGCTCATGTAATAAGGGTCGAACATATTGCCATCAATCGGACACGAATCTTAACTCTATATTTCTGAGTAATTCTTTATGGAAAACACCAATAACATTTTGCTCGACCTGGGAAGCGAACCCAGGACCTCGTGCTCAGTAGTCGCGGTTGCAAACATTCGACCATTAGAGGTAGCTATATTTTTAATTTTATTGTAATTCAAGTTATTTAAATAAAATATGACAAAATAATTGCAAAAAAATAATCCCACACTACATAAACTCTACATAGAGCCATCAAAACTCACCATCTTGCAACGTAGAGCATATAATAGGGAACGAGTACGGCCCCAACCCATAGTTAGAGAACCCAGCCACTTTGACGGTATAGTTAGTGAATTTGTAGAGTCCCTGCAGCCGAAGTTCCGTCACTAGTGAGGTAGAGTTCAGCCATTGTCGACCTGTGGGATAGATTTACATAATGATAGAGACGGCATGTTTCAGTAGTGATTGCTTTGTGGTAGAGATCTGTTTTTGTTAGTGGTCATCGGGTTGGAATGTAATGGTAATCATGTTTGTTGTCTGGACTCTATGTTTAGTTTGTTACGTACAGTCGCGGAATAAAATGCTGAAGAATGAATTTATTTCGCGAATGTACAATAATATTGTCTATGTTCATCTTCCATTTTAATAGTTGTATAACAGTGACCTAATTTTTTTTTTATGAATTAACATAACATCAGGCCTGTAATGTTATGTTTAAGTCCCATGTAATAAGGGGCGAGCCTATAGCCATCAACCGGGCACAAATCCAGACTCCGTGGCTGCTACTGAAACATGCCTAAAGGAAAAAACCCAATAACAAATTGCCCGATCCGGGAATCGAACCCAGCTATGTGACCACTAGATTAACGAGACAGTCAAGAATATTTACTATTTATTCGTAAAAAAACATATTCGTTATGATTTTTTCAATAAAAAGTAATTAATCGATCATTTGCTTACCCTGAGCAGCATAAAGCACAGTGTATCCAATCAGAGCGCCAGCTTGCTTGTGTGGCGGTATGGGCTGCCAACTCACGCGCAACGCTGATGACGTCACCCCGCCACATTCGACTGATGATGGACCCTCTTCAGGAGCTGAGACCAAAGGAAATCATGTTCTATTATGCGCTGCTTAAAGCACATTATATCAAATCAGCGCGCCAGCCTGTTTGTGTGGCGGTATTGGCTGCCAACTACCGCGTAACGCTGAAGACGTCACCCCGCCACATTCTACTGATTCTATGATTCACGGTTTATCCATTATCGTTGAAAAGACATATAGACATCAAACAAACCTATAAACTATCACAAAATGCGTCAGGATTTTCAAAATTATTAAAAGGCAGTCAAGCCCGTCACTTCCAACCTGTGCAACTCCAAGCTACAATAAGGAGAGGAAGTACATTCTACCAATAAATTACGATAAGTTCCGGAGAAACGACTCAACTGTCTTGGAGCCACGAATTTAAACAGAATAGTAGAATAGCGGAGGATTACGAAAAAATATAATTTGACGTCATTTTGCCGAGATATCTCCCCAATTAAGAATACGATATTTTTGCTTTAACTTCCAGATTAACATTCTTGCCGAACAACTACCCTGAAGAAAATCAAACATAGCTGCCGTACCATATGATAAAAAATAACTTCAAAAACAATACCACTATCTTCTTCACAAAAACAACCACACATTCAAAATACGCTAGTAATGATTATAATTACAAACAAAACAAAGCAGAAGCCAGCGTCTTCCATTTTGTTCCTCAACTCATACATAAATAGAACGCCTTAAGTTACCAGTTAAACAAAACACAGTAATGATAATTAGAGAAAACTTTCGCTGTATAAAGGTCGGCCTACAGATGTAAGGAACAATACTGCTGTATCCTAGATTCCGAACTAATAATATAATATGTTTGTTTGTTTCCTTTTCACGCCTAAACCACTAAACCGATCATCCTGAAATTTTGCATATACGTTGTCATGTGTTCAGAAACAGACATAGACGGGTACCTATCATCCCAAAAAAAGTACTGTTCCCGAGAACAACAACAATAATGTTCTTATGATAAAAGATCGCGCCACGTATCTTTTGAATCATGATAGAATATTGTATATATTGTATATTGTATAACGGGCTGGTGTCCGCAACTCCACGTCAAAGCGCGTATTTTGCGTAAGGGCTATAATCCACCACGCGGGCCCAGTGCGGATTGGTAGATGTCACATGTCTTCGAATTTTTGGTTCTAGGACATGCCGGTTTCCTCACGATGTTTTCCTTCACCGTTTTGAGAGCAGTGGTGATGAAATAAATTACACAAAGTAATGCCGCCTGCCTGGGTTTGAACCCACGACTTACTGTTCGTAAGTCGGGGCCGCCACCACTGGGCCACCGCTGCTCTACATCATGATAGAATTATATTATTATAAGCAGAGTACAATCCGAATTTATTGACAAATTCCTAATTAACGCGAACGAACCCGCGGGCAATACACACTACTACGTAATACACACGCTTATTTTTAGGTCGTTCTGGAACCGAGAGCCATAAACTCGATCATCGAACTGGGAACGATTGGGACTGGGAAGGATTGGGACGTTATAGCTTTCGTTTCCAGAACGACCTAAAATTAACGGTTTATTCTATGAGGTCATTGTAGGGCCCTAGTATCGACTCGGCCCATCGTCGGTGGGCCTCTGCAGCTTAGACCGATGAAAGTAATCCGAGGAAGGACAGTGTGACTGTAGATTCACAGAAACAATGTGTCATCTAACTGTCCTGGTATTTGTGCAACTCCACTTGCTCCGCCATCTTTACCAAGCCACAACTCCGGCTTGGTGAAGGTGACAACAACCCTACTCCACCAACCTCCTACCTACTACGTCTCGAGTTGAGACATTACCAACCAGTGTAGTGCTTATAACTGTACGTTGGCCTTAAGTAAGAAGTTTCAAGACAAACATTCAGTAAATTACAGCACTTGAAGCAAATGTATGAAACTGTTAACGAAGTTTTGTGTTGTAAAAACAGTAACTGTGTTTTCTAGAATATTGTCTTTGTAGTTTGCTGATTTTATGCTCAGTTTTCTTGCTAGGGAAACTACTGCTTTTTATTGTCTTACAATCAATTCTTTAATAAAAAAGGAAAAACCATAAAAATATTCAAAAATATCACCAAAAACTTAATAAAAAAATCAAATCACAATTAATACAAGTTAGACTTACGGCCATTGTCAGTAACTTACTAGTCGGTTTCGGTAAGCTGCTATCACTGTCTGTTTGACATTTTGCTTACTGGACGGTTAGAAACAAAACGTCACAGAAAAGCTTTCTTTGATTTTTATATGAATCAAGTGACAGGTAGGTGACACGGATGGGATATTCTTTGTTTATAGAAACATCGATAGCTACGGAAGAAGGCATATTAACCAACAGTTATAAGTAAGTTAGTTATAGAAAACGGCCGTTACACACAACGTCAATTTGACGTTTCAAAGACATTTCATACGACTTACAAATAAAAACAGTAGTGATTTGAATTAATAGTCAGTTTTGAGTCGATATTTATTTAACGACCCGAATAGCGCAGCGGTAGTGAGGCTGCCTTACGTTCTTAGAGTCCCGGGTTTGAATCCCGGTCGCAGCAAATGTTTGTGTTATTAGCATGGACATTTGTTTCAGAGTCTAGGATATGTATAATAAGTATGTATTTACCAATAAAAAGTATCTATGTATTATATCAACTATCTGGTGTCCACGACACAAGCCTCGTTGCTTAGTGTGGCACTAGATGGCGCTGTGTGTAATGTCCAGCAATATTTATTTTTATTATTTATTTATTTAGTTTAATAGTTTATTATAATGGGCGTAAAAGTACCCTTAACGAAGACGACAGGCACTTATTCTCCCCGTCATTTCGATTTTTTTTTGTTCTAGTGTCTAAAATCTGGACCATACCGGGGAGCCTTTTAGTTACGGAGATATTCCAACATTTCCATAAATAATTTAATGTTAAAACTTTACTTTTAATTTCTCTGTTTTATCATTTTCTTTTATATAAATATGTACACGTTACGTATGTTAAATTCAAGTTTGAAGTTTTTGAAATTAGAATATTCTTAATAATATAGTGTACTTCTGAAGTTAAGACCTTGTTCACAGCCGATTCATAGAAATCTTCACCCTTGTCACGAACAAGTGGGCGGCAGACTTGTTCATTTATACAAATTTCTTAGAATTTAGTTACAACACAAAGAATAAGCTCCAAACGTAATCCTACTTCGTATCTTCATACTAATGAATTATTAATGTAAATATTACTCTGTTTGTCCGTTTCTCTATCACCTTTTCTTTTTAGCGTGTCGATGGAATTTTTTTTAATTAAATATAGCTGCTGGCCCAAACTTCAGCTAAGCGAACTCCGCTCGCTGATGCAGCCATGAGATCGTCAAGTGCGCTGGTGTAAGCATACAGCGCAAGATGGAAGATGGGCCATTGTCTGTGGGACGCATCGCATACACACTTGAGATCTGAGCCGTCCATGATCCCCCATCTGGAGAGATTGTCTTTGCTACGGCCGACTTGGGTTAAGAGGTTGGTTGGTACGGCTCAATGGCTGAAATGGATTCAATGTCATTTATATTGAATCCATGGTTGTATCTTTGTGCTCATTTGGCATAAAGATAGGCCATGATCAAAGTCAAAATATCTATAGGTTTCAGTGGGAAAATTAGTGATCTCTAAGCGAGCGAAGACGCTAGCAAAACTTAATAAAAATAAACATCTAAAATTAGGTTCAAAATTGCCTGACATTTTACTGCAAAAGTTCCAACAAAACCCACAAAGTATGAAGAAGGAGGCGTAGTCTAAAACTGTTCGGAACTTTTCTCCTTAAACAAAGTAGGTTGTCTGGAAACGAGGCGAAGAAAAACCTCAAGTTTTACTCAGCAAAGTTTTCTGTCAAGCACTATGGGTTGATATTATGAGCTACTTATTTTGTTACATAAACAAGTTCTTGGAAAAGAATTATAGTTGAATTGAAGACATTTTTTATCTATGCCAATATTATAAAGCTGAAGTGTTTGTTCGGTTTAATGCGTTAATCTCTCTAACTTACAGTCGGATTTTATATGAGTCATGGACGTTTATATGTATAATAAGTATGTATTTACAAACAAAAAGTATCTATGTAGTATATCAACTATTTGGTGTCCACGACACAAGCCTCGTTGCTTAGTGTGGCACTAGATGGCGCTGTGTGTTAACGTCCAGCGTTTTTTTTTTTTTCCCATTCTTGAAGAAGGTTATTTGACATCAAGCTACGACCAGTATTTTATATGGAGCGACTACCTATCTGGCCTCCACAACACAGTTAGTACTGGGTAATAGGTACGCAAGCGTCTGAATCTTTGAATTAAATTTTAATTACTTAGCTACGAATTAATTTAATAAAGCAGATGTTTTAGATGTAGATAATCGACAAAGAACTGTTTAAGGTTTATAACTACAATATGGTGAGAAAACATAGATTAAAATGATAGTATAATTTTGAATAAATAGATATCCATTGACGTTCCTCCGTGCCTCTGAAAGCACGTTGCCGTTGGTTCCGATTATCATTTGTAGACCTATGACAGTCGTTATAGGTAGTCAGTGGCTCGATAGTCTGAGAACCAGTCTTACCAAAGGGTATCGTTTGAGCAGCGGTGGCCCAGTGGTGGCAGCCCCGACTTACGAACAGTAAGTCGGGGTATTACTTTGTGTAATTTATTTCATCACCACTGCTCTCAAAACGGTAAAGGAAACGGAAACCAAAAAAATCGAAAACATGTGCCATCTACCAATCCGCACTGGGCCCGCGTGGCGGATTATACCCGTACGCACTTTGACGTGAAGTTGCGGACACCAGCCCGTTATACAATTTACAAGGGTATCGTATAACCCAGTCCTAACTGGGTTGTGGAGGTCAGATAGGCAATCGCTCCATGTAAAATACTGGTGTTCAGATGCATTCGGTTAGACTGGAAGCCGACCCTAACAGGCTAGGCAGATGATGGAGACGTAAACAAAAGAAAACAAACTAAACAACAATCTAATGTCTCCAAAACCGTCTTAATACAAAAGCATAATAAAAGGTAAAGAGTAATTATAACAACAACATAAAACTTACAAGAATTCTAACGAACACGATAAAGGTTTACGAGGCGAAGTTTGTTCTGCCAAACTTTCGGCAATTTACATAGTTGATGTGAGATAACATCACAGAATACAAAGGAACAGAAGGTAAGGTAAGGAACAAGATGCAAAAAGATCAATCTCATAACCGTACCTGAGCATTCTGTACAACATCAATTTAAGTAACATTGAACAACAATTAAATGATTGCTGGGAAACAATATTGGATATCGGCTTCGTTAAGTGTTTTTTCGTTTTTGTCTTAATAAGCAGTGTCTTTATAACTAGGGTACTTAGTGTTGTGACCGTCGGACCCTCAAGTCATAGGTCTCAAGTTTGAACCAAAGACACGCATCTCAGATTTTTCGGATTCATGATCGTATTGTATAATTATTACTTGGTTTGGTGATGAAAAACATCGTGAGGAACCCAGTATACCTTAGAGATATTATTATTTCTCGACGGCATGTAAGGACAAGTCAGAGGACCATGGGCGGCATAAAAACTCTGACACCAAGTTAGGCACTAACCATTTGATAAAAGAAAAGAACGTGTATTTTATTTATATCCGATACACGAGTATGTACAGTGATCTCTTTGTATATCAAAAAAATGTCCGCCGTGTTGCGTTGGTACACGCAACCTTCTGTACATACCTACTTTGTGAGAACATTTTCGAGGTACTCGCAATGAACGGTGTGATAATGTTCTTGGAGATGGTAGCTTATCTGATACGGACTAATTTGGAGATTTAAGGTTCTAAATTGGTGGAAAAAAAGTTTTTAACTTTAAAAGTCTTTGCTGAATGGCCTGTAAAGAAACTGTTATTGGATTGAGGGACCATTGGATGTTTAGGAAGATGGAGGAAAAAGATAAAAAAGCGGAAGGCTTAGGCGAAAACTTCATGGAATTAGAAATAACACACAACTGATAGAAGAATGAGAAAATATGCAATATTTATTGTAACCTAAAGAGGAATAACAGGAAACCTAGCAGGGCGCAGTGATGGCAGGTGGAATAAAGCTGTGACCGAGTGGCGTCCAACAGGAATGGAAAGAGAAGTGTTGGTCGTCCGGCGGTGAGATGGGCAGACGACATTGTTGCCATCACGGGAATACCCTCTATGAGGCGGGCACAAGAACGTGGAGCGTGGCACAAGCAAAGAGAGGCAGTGCCCAGCAGTGGGTAAAGTTGAGCTGTGGATAATGGTGATGACGAAAGAGGAATGATAACACAATGAAAGTTAAGAAACAAAAGTAGATAAAATAATGTAAAAATAATGGTCTTGTAGCCGTCGAACTTCTTAATCCAAGTTGCGGAACTAATAAAACAAGGACAAGACAACCGGAAGAGAAAAGACTAATGAAGACTAATTGATCCGTAAAGAATAAGATTTTTACACAAACTAAATTAGAAATTATAGCCTTCGAAGTTTTGGCGAGCGAATCCGTCTCCAAGGTTCATACGGCTACATTGTTCAACTGATTGACGTCCTACACCAATAGCGTAGATTTTCCCGTAAACACAAAATTAAGACGATACAGTGCGTCGAAAACTCGTGTGACATTTGAGTACATTTTTTACCGGAAAGTGACGTCACAGGCCCGCCCACTCATGATCTTTGACGTGTTTTATCTTCATCAATTTTTATTAATTTGATAAAACAAAAAACACGTATCCAATAGTTTTCGATAATCTAACTGACGGACTAAACATAATCATATTTTTTTTGTCAGGAATCATCCCTATTCACCAAATTAAGATTAAATAATATAATAATAAACAATAATACCAGCCTATTGCTGTCCCACTGCTGGGCAAAGGCGTCTTCTCAACAGAGAAGGCACGAGCATTGATCACCACGCTTGCTCACGACGGGTGGGCGATTTCAGACTTATATTGATTATAAGTCCAGGTTTCCTCACGATGTTTACCTTCACTGAATTAAGAATGTAGCAAAAAAAAACTCGTTTTACTTTACGTTACACGTTTACACGTTTACACGTTTAAAAACAAAAGTCGGGGACACCAATATTTTTTACGTTGAGTAACTAAGTCTGATGTACAGTATGCTTGGTTGCCGGCTTCGTGAAGGGTTCGTTTACATGTTTCAGTTAGTCAGTTTATTTCTTTTACTGAGACCTAAAGTCGTTCTTGTCCGTTTTTAATAGTCGATAGTAAGTCGCTTCTTCGGCGGCAGAGAGACACGTACCTGTACGAGGATACCATTTTGTTAGATCATCAATTTCACTTACCCCCTTCTCGTGTGTCTTGGAACAGCGGAACGGAGAAAGGTCCCGACCCGGCGCTGTTAAAAGCGGCTACTGATACTGCATACCTGATTGAAAGGAAATTAGGTGTGGTTATATAAAATTGTATAGAATATATTATATTTATGCATATATTTATGTGTGTATGTGTGTGTTTATGTATGTTAATTTTCATTATTAAGAAGAAGAATAAACGGAGACAAGAATTAACGGAAAATTCATAACTTTTGTCACCACTATTTCTGATTGAAGAGCTGTTTTGAAAAAATAACACGAGTGTTTTAGTTTATTGATATACGTTTGCTCTTTAGCAAGACTTTAAAAATATTTTTGAAGTGAAAACTTCTTTAGGCGCGTTGAGCACTTTTTGGGTAAAGGAAAAACATTGAACTCATCGTCACTTGACGTAACGTGCGGTCACGCTTCGTAGCCGTTCATAGCACTCGTAGGCGATCCGCTACGGCGTAGCACCACATAGGCATTTGGTTTTCACTTCTATCGGCAGTCCCCAAAGACTGCCCCGATTGTTTTTTTTTAAATCAAACGTAAACTTGATATTAATTAAGTGTACTTTTTGTCTCTTTACAAAATCACTTTTGATTCCTGTTGCATTTAATATTACACAGCGATGATAGGCCAACCTGAATAGGAAGTAAGCGTCTGATTTCGGGTTTAATTTATCAATAAACATGCGCGTCTTACCGAATGTAACTGTAATACTCGATAACACATCCATGCCAATTTCTAGTGTAATTTTTTGCGGATTTATTACCCTGTAAGTACTGGTTCTAAATCGCTTTGTTGACAACTCCATAACAATTCCATAACTGTTTTTTTAATCAATCTTATTAATATTAATTCATAATTCGTTTATGATCATTATTGTCTTAAAGTAATATTTAATAAACTACTGTGTTTGATAATAGTACGGAAATTAAAGAAATATTTATTTTTTCATTAACCGCTTTAAAATGTAAGACCATTGCAGTCCACTGAGAGATTGAGGGTTTTCTCAATTTCTCAGTGGACTAGTGGTCTAAGTTAATTAATTGTACATTTACTTACCTGACTCCCTTGAGTAATCCGGAAACAACCGTCTCTTGTTTAGCGTACAGCGATGCGGTTTTAATCGTTTTATCGCTTGTTTCTTCTGTTTCTAAAAATAAAACATTATTCTTTGAAATTAATATCGCTATAGTCTGCGCCAGATAAGTAGGAATTAAAGGTCATTAACCCGCATACATTCAAATACATAATTCTGAAAACAGAAATAATTGACATAAACTTATCCCGAAACGACCTTTATCGTGATCCTTGACTTTTTCTAGTAATAAAAAACGATTCGTAATGTATTCTCGGGGTACCTACGCAGAGAAATTAAGGAAAGAGCACAGACCTTTTATTCCTACTTATTTGGCGCAGACTATAAGATTAAAACATACTTATTTATGTGCAAGGTAAATATGGCAAGAAAGGAGGTGTGTGATGAGATGACGATTAATAAAGAAAGTATGGAAAAAGAAGACGTGCTGCGCCGGCCGCCGACCCCAAATGTATTGGGCTAAGGGCAGGAGAATAATGACTCATTTATGTGCAAATAATAACTAAAACAAAAATATGTGAGACGTGATTTGTACCCGTCAAACGCTGTTATCACGAATGGCCAAACTAGTTTAAACTCTATGCGCAAGCATTTACGGGTGACATTCACTGTTATTACAGTGCCGGAGTTTTAACACTTTCGTACCAAGAGCTTTTGCGAAGTGAACTTACGGTCAGTTTATAATTCTATATTCAATTTTCCGATCAATAAACTGCCCTGACAGTGGCAGGTCTCCCAAAATAGGCATGTCATCATTCTCTTATCCTTATTCCAATTCATTTGTGGTCGGCGCAGCATGTCTTCTTCTTCCATACTTCTCTATTACTCGTCATCTCATTAGACACTTCCTTTCTTGCCATATCATCCTTTATCCAGTCCATCGTTTCTTTAGTCTTCCATTACTCTTGTACCCATCCAAATTTACTTCTCCCTGAATAGACATGTACCTAAATAATTTAATTTGCTCAATAGAAACTATTTTGACCTACCTTTGATCCCAGTCAGCTGAGGAACTGCCTTCAACCGATATCCTATAATAAGTCCGTTATGCGTATCTGCAGGTGGAGGGAGCCATCTAACTCTAAGTTCTCCAGGTGACTCGGTCTGCTCCAGTTGTACTCCGAGAGGTGGTGATGATGGTGCTGGTAGGAAGATCATTATTTGTATAAGATTACTATGTACATATAAAAGAAGAAAGAAGAATTATTTATAAGAAAACAATAAAAAGAAAACTACAAAATAAAACACACATTAAACTAAATTAGTCCTGCACAAGGCCAAAAGGAGGTATCTCAGCATGTTTATGTAACATTTAAGAAAAAAGTCTAAAGTCTCTAGAGGAAGAAGCTTGTGTTGCAGCAGTAGGAATATTATTGGTGTATTACGTGTTTACATCACTATGTAAACACGACATAGGCGTCTCCAATTGCACTCCACTGAGTGGAATTGGAGACGCCTATGTCCAGCATTTTTTAAACGTTGCCCCCGCTCTAGGATTTTTTCCTGTATCGTGGGTACGTTTACAAACATTTAAACTCACATACATAATAGCGAGACCCGGAACAACGACCTGTGGGCCTTACAAATATTTTTTCCGTGCGGAAATCGAACTCTAGACACGCAGTGCAGTAGCCAATCGCTCAGCCACTGCGCCAACCATGCTGTCAATTAGGCGTGCGATTAGAGGCACCTATGTTTAGCATCGATCATTATTAATATAAAGACCGGATAATATGCAATTTAAAATCGTCGCATGCATGCAAATATTCGTCACAATGCTTTGCAACATACAATAGGGATGACGACTGACTAAAAATAATATGATTCTGTTTAGTCCAACAGTTAGATAATCGACAAAATATTGGATACTTACGTGTTTTTTGTTTTATCAAATTAATAAAAAAATACGAAGATAAAACGCATCAAAGATAGTGAGTGGGGGCTTGTGACGTCACTTTATGGTAAAAAATGTACCGAAATGTGACGTCACACGAGTTTTCCAGGCACTGTATCGTCTTAAATTTTTGTTTACGTGAAAAAGAAAATATATGTGTCCAATATTTTTTGGAAATCTATCTGGCGGACTAATTAGTTTTTTTTGTCGTCTCGGCTACTTTTTTTTTAATTTATATTTTCGACGAGATCATATTTTTTTTTACCTTCTTCAGTAGTACTAAATCTAACTGGAGTGGAGAAATGACTGAGATCCGCTTGGTTTCCACCTGCTACTCTTGCAGTATAACTGGTTGCTGGCAGGAGGTCTTCTACTTCTATACTGTGTCGCAGTTCTTCTAACCTGTATGGAAAAAGAAAGGGAACCCATCACGTAGCCGTCATCTTAGAAATGTTTTTATGGTACGGCTCATATTTGCTGTAAAAATCGCTTTTTACGGTAGTGCGAGATATAACACGCAAAAAAGAGCACAGAGAGGAGCACAGGGGTCATGGCGGTATTTAAAGTTAAATTCATATTTTAAGAAATAGGAAAATAGTTGGATCTTTTGCCTTCGATATCTCCTTACCGAGAAGGTTTTCGGTATGTACCTGTACAAAAAAATATCGCAGAAACTGGGAGAAAAATGAAGAATTTCAGCTTTATTATATGTCTGTAAAGAGAGTTTCAAACAACAAGTGACCTAGAATCATACCTTGTGGGACACATAGGGTAAAAAGTATTTCTGAAATTGGAAAAGCTTGTCAACACAAACTTTATTTAATTTTTGCTACAGCTTTCAGTATTGAGAGTTCTGAACTTCATCATTATATTTTTTTATTTATTGTTTTAATAAATTTTAGTTTTTAATTTGTTGTGAAATTTTTAATAAAACTAGTCAAACGCTTTAAATAATTCCATGAGTTACATAGTTTCAATATTTAATTTTAGTACTAGAGTAAAAATCTGTAATGATTCATTGATATACTTTTTAAAAAGAATTCTATTTAAACGTACAGAAAATTCTAACTCACTTGCACCTGAAATCACTTTTACAGCTAAACATATGTAATTATCGTTCTGTTTCAGTCAATCGTTCGAAAATGACATACTCGTATCTAAGAGTTTTTTTGTGTAATTTTTTGCAAAAAAGTTTTTTATATTAATATTGTGTTAAATAAATCTCAGGGTCTGATAGATAATGATCATAGACGCAAGTATGGATGACTGTACTATGTGTCAAAGTCTGGTGTCCGCAGTCCGGTCCTGAGTCCAGTTAGCGTCCCAAGTTAAAAAAGAAATATGTCCATAAGAAGTCGTAACTATTATTATATTACTGTAACATGATCATAAATACCTTGTAATATTAATAACCCTAGCGTTATTCCAGGACAATCTCTGACTGCTGCTGATCTGGAGGCTGTAGAACTGCGCCAGAGACCTGGTCATGTCTCTCCAGGATAGCTTCACTGATCTGCTCTTTATTGAGTCGACTGATAGGTCTGTTGGTGGAGCTGGCGGCTCTGGAAGAGATAGTTGTATTATTGTTGATGCTATGAAGAATTTAGAAGTTTTGCGGAATTGGGAAGGATGGCTGAAGAAAGGGGAGAGCCTACACCCAACAATGGGTGGTTCGGGACGGAAGAACTGATGGTAGTGTTAGAATTTGGTGTCAGATGTTTTGAACTTTAGAAAGACCCATGTTCCAGATCTATGGCAAGCGCTGTGTGTCGTGGAGTCGAATAATAATGTATTCTGGCTCATTTTAGTTTTGAATACTGAAAAAGATTGTCTCTGCAGCACAGCGTTTATTTTACAGTTTTCTAACAAGTCTTAATTTTGGCACACTTTTCACCTTTTATTGTTTGAATTTGGTACTGTAATTTACCAAATGGTAGAAGGATTAGGTTTTGCATTGATTTCCCCTAATCAGTCCTAGTTATTATAAAACACTACACCAAGCACAACATTTTTCCTCTGATTTAAAGCTAGCACACGCATATTATAGGGAGTTGTTAATTGCGGTTGCAACGTTAATTGGTTTGGGTGAAGCCAACGCCTGGGGTAGGGTTTATCGGTTTCCGTAGTGATTAATTGATTATTGTTATGAGCGAAGATTGCAATGTTGTGTTGGGCCTTTCGTTTATAGGAGTGTTTTAGGTGACTTATGCTCGACTCGTCACTGTTCCTACTCGTCATCGAAAAACAAAAGATCACGATTCAAAATTGTTTAAAAAAAAAATGTTTTCATATAGTACCGATTTTGAGAGCTTTGCTATCTGGTTTTTGACTGCCTCATTGGTCTAGTGGTTGTCAGTGCGACTGCGGAGCATGAAGTCCTGGGTTCGATTCCCAGGTCGAGCAAAGTGTTATTTGGTTTTTCTATCAAGAATTCTTCAGTATCAGTCAAGAAGTCTGGATTTGTGTCCGGTTGATAAGCTCGCCAGGCTCACGCGTCTCTTAAGGGACTTAAACATAACTGGCTAAATGTGGGTTTACTAATGGGTATACCTCTGCCTAACCGTTCGGGGATAACAGGCGTGGTGTTATGTAATTAACTCTGGCAGTTACAGCAGAATAGTAGAAGAGATCGTGCATCGTGATTCAACAACATACGTTTAATTTTTGTAATTTATGTTAAACAATAGGAGAGCAGTGGTGGCCCAGTGGTGGCAGCGTCAACTTACGAACAGTAAGTCGTGGGTTCGAACTCAGCCAGGCGCATTTCTTTGTGTAATTTATTTCATCACCACTGCTCTCAACACGGTAAAGGAAAACATCGTGAGGAAACCGGCATGTCCAAGAACCAAACAATTCGAAGACATGTGTCATCTACCAATCCGCACTGGGCCCGCGTGTTGGATTAAGCCCATTCCCTTTCATAGAGAGGAGGCCTGTGTCTCAGCAGTGGGAACATTAATAGGCTGATGATGATGATGATCTGCATATCATACCTTAGTCCAACATACGGGCAGTATCGCCCAAATATAAACCTTAATTTTTTTTTATCCCCGTCTATATCCCTTGCGTCCACTAGACCAACAGTAACGAGGCAGTCCAAAAAAATATTCATAACGTGCTCACTGCTGGGACAGGCCATCATAACACCCGACCAGTTAGAGGATGAGCTACTACACAACGAGTTTCCCACACCTGTTTTTGTACTTCAATAATAATTTCAGATTTCCGTCCATAACCTAATTACGGTAATACCAGGGGCAGTATGTTTGCCGCTAAACCCAAACGGATTGAGAGCAACTGCACCAATAAATCTGTCCGGACGGTATCTGGCTAATCATGCTACGTAATTTATGTTCTGTTGGGAGGTTGTTTACGTTCTAAAAAGGTGTTTTGCTGTTAATTATTAGTTTATGTGTTAATAATATAACGCCTGTAATAAAACAGAGGTGTACCTATTCATCATCATCATAATCATTTCAGCTTAAAGACGTCCACTGCTGGACATAGGCCTTCCCCAAGTGTCGCCACATTGACCGGTCCCGTGCGACTCGCATCCAGCAGATTCCCGCAACCTTCACCAGGTCATCGGTCCACCTAGTGGGAGGCCTTCCAACGCAACGTTTTACGGTTCGCGGTTTCCACTCCAGACTACGTCGATAACCCTGGTTCTCTTGCGGATGTCTTCATTTCTGATTCGATCGCGCAAAGAAACTCCGAGTATAGCCTTCTGATGAGGCCCATTGTAAGCGCCCACCTTTCGATTCCGTACCTATGTATTATATAGTACGGCATATTTCACCAAGGACGTTTTTTCAGTCCCATAGTCCCAAAACGCACGTATTAAACGTGCGTTTTCTTCGATGAATAAATCCTAACTACAGACTGCTACTGAAAAAGAAATTGATGGTAACTGCTCGTCTCTGCATCACCTAAAGGTTGACTGGTAGAAAATGTCAATGGCATTAAGTCCACCTCTGTACTTTGCGCTTGAAGTGTTAAATAAATTAATAACACTAATCCCGAATCGAAAACGCTACGCTCAGCAGTCGCGCCTGCGGCTACGAGACCAGCGGAGCGTGAACACCAATACTATCAGTTACAAGGACTCTGCAAGGGACGGAACTCCCTCACAACGTGTGTCGTATATAAAAGGAAACATAGCATTGTCCTCGTTATAAGCCTCGTTGCTTAGTGTGGCCCTAGATGGCGCTGTGTGTAATGTCCAGCGATATTTATATTTATTATTGACACTGCTGGTCCTCTTGTCTAGGAAAAGGAGTATCCGTCGTAAACGGGCCAGTGCGGGTCGGTGCTGATGTTACAAATGTCTCCAAATTTTAATTGTCTCGATTTTTCTTCACGATTTTAGGAGTAGCCTGTTGCACCTACGACGTCGCGATGGGCCGTTACCACTGGGTTACCGCTGCCTGAGTTTAGACAGTAGAAAGAAAGAAAACATATTTATTTTGGCACATGCCCCAAGTGCACACAATCTATAACAAATAAATAAAAAAAATAGGCTAAAAAATAAAGTGAAAAAAAAAATTTAAAGACTTGGAATTGTTAACAAAACCCAATTCAAATAGGGAATAATAATATTTTTACAACAGCTCGTATAAAAAAAAAAGATAATATTGCGTGTCTCACGGCTGCACCAAATAGCACAGTTCAGCAAACTGCCGAGCACCTAGTTCCCGACGCTTTACTAAATCTGTCTGTGTAACCCAGGCACCTAACAACAACGTCGGCAGTGTCATTAGTGCCTAGTTCCTTACTAACCAGCCTTGATCAAATCACGGCTTAGTACAGGCCTGCTTTGCGCTGTTGCTTTGTGCCAATTGTACCAAGACATCAATGCTTTTAACCTAATTCTGTTCTATTAGTAGAGAGTACGAACAAAGCAACTTTTTTGTTGTTTTGCCATTTGATGAAGAAAATGTATTACTTATTCTGGATTTTTTTGTCTGTTTGTTTATTTTATTGTAATAAAACTTTCGGAAGTCAGTGACTTTTGTTTGTTTCATTGACTTTTTTTGCCATCGACTTCCGAAAGAAAAGTTATTTTCCAGGTTTTAGTGTTTTTTTTTGTAAAACGTTTTTATTTTACCCTTTTTAGTTGTGGTACCTGACACAAATCCTTGTCAAGTTCAATTTTACAATGTAACAAGAAGTTTTTAGCACATCATCCACATAGACAAGAGGATAACTCATAAAGTACCAAAGTAAAGTTAATACATATTATTATATGGGTCCACCGTGCAAGCTTCTCCTACCAACTGAAAAAAGAATCATTTAAATCGGACCAGTAATCACGAAATACTTAACCTTTTTTTTAGAAGTCAGTTAAAAATAAGCTGTTCCACACATTTTAACCATGTAAGTATTGCACTTGGTTAAAGACTGTGACACTGATAATACGCACCAAACAAAAAAGCCTTGGTCTTACAAAAACTTCGCACTTACCCAGTATAGTAAGATGCACACTAAACACGTCAGCCCCGAACGGATTGCCGGCTCTGCACTGATACAGCGCACCGTCACTTGTTTCCGTCTGTAACAGCTCCAGAATGCTTGTCATGCCGTCTTCTGATTTGGCTTCTGATATTTTTACTCTAGAAGAAAAATTGACATTAGTAGAGGCTTAAAATCAAGTATGCAACTTAAATCGTCGAAATATGCATGCAAATATGCACCATAAATCCTTGAAATACAGTGTAAACTGACTCATCACGAAGCCGTCAACCAAGCATTCGGTACTAACTAACTTTACTAAAAAAATATTGTTGGGAAACGACGTTTTTTTTGTGGGCAAAAAATTAATGGAAAAACTCAATGTACCGTACTCAAAACATTGTTCTGGTGGATGGATTGAATAGTACGGGGGTCGTAGAGGTGTTTAAAGTAAAAATCTTACATTTAAAACATGTATTAAAAAAAAAACTTGTGGAAAAGTTGGAACTTTGACCCCCAATATCTTCGTAACTAGGTTCTCAGGATATGGTCTAGAACAAAATAATTATCGCAAAGACGGAGATAACAAGTGCCTTTGGGCTTCGTTAAGAGTTTTTTTACACCCTTTACGCAACAGAAGTGCACAAATATGCACCATGACATTGAATAAGTACTTTTTTTGAAATTAACTACATTTTCAAGACTTGTGCATGAGACGCGAGGCCTTAACCACCGGGCCATCTTATATAATACATGTTCAACAAAAAAAAACTATTTTTTTCTTGATAAACGAGTACTGATCCGAGTTATCAGTAAAACAATGAACCTTCTATTTTTTTTTTTTTTTATTTGAAACCAGTTAATCGTCCCTTATTCAGTTAGGTGAATCGGGATCACCTCTGGCACATTTTTGCATTTTTCCAGTTACATATTCTTAAAACTATAGGAAAAATGCCCAAAATATACACGAAAAAGCCGATCTTTAGACATTATTAAAGTTATTTTACGAAACAATGTTTGAGCTTGTAAATGCCTTGGTATCGGGATGATGTTTATTAAATTATTTAAACTTCTTGTTAATCGAACCAGTGATCTAAGAAGATAATTTTTAGTCTACGACATAACTGTCTAAAAGTAGTTGGCTGTCTGTGTTCCAAATAGCTTGTCCGACTGTACATTAAGTTTCTCCAGTTTCCATTTATACAATTTGTGTTCCAGTCCCTACATTTATATGGAAACTGAATCTTATGACACGTAACAGCTATCTATGGAAAATGTTGCTATTATGTACCTATCCCAAAACTTGATGAGGGATAACAACATACTATTATCACCGGTATCGTGAAATATGACACAATACATAAAATCCCATAATATTTTACTCTACTTAGGTCTAACGCCTTAAATATTTGTGAGGGGCCGTCTAATATTCTCTCGCTCGTGGAGACGGCCCCTAAGGGGTGCGCCGAGCGCATCGTCGATGCTGCCGTGTGCGATAGCACTCCGGCTCTCTTTCTCGCTCTAGCAAATGACGGTTCCGAGTAGCATGGAAAAATGCGTTTCTGTGGTGATAAATGTCGCGCAATTAATGTTAAAAGTTATTCATTTAATGTTATTGAAAAAAATAATGGGGCGATAATATTTTTAATGTAATTTGTAATGTTTTAACAGTAATAATAAAGGGGGTATTCCTCGAAGCGCACCAACTTTGAAATGCACTAAAAATATTCCTCGAAACGCACCACTGAGGTGCGATAACAAAGTCAAATTATTTTTATATAATTTTATTTCTCGAAACGCACAAAGATGAAACAAGAAGAGATGATATCGATAGACGTTTTTTAACGAATACTTTTTCAAAAAAAATTAAATTGAGAAAAGAGCACTATTTATTTTTAATAAAAAAAGATTTTGTTCGAAGAATATTGCATAGCAATCGTTCAAAGAAAGAAAATAGGAAAGTTAGAATCTTGCTTGTCTTGTTTATAAAGACTGTTAATTCCTAGAAACTTTGTTTAATTCCTTTAAACAAAGCTGACTTAGATAAACACACTAGAGTAAACAGTGTCAATGAGATCGGCTAATTAGCTCAGTTGCTGTTTTATTTATCTTTTAACAGGATTCTCGTTTCTAATTATTTATTTATATTATTATTTATTTATTTATTTACCACCAATTATAGCATCATTACAGACTTATCCAATACGATGCTATAATACAAAAAATATAGAAACATACAATAAAAACACACAATTTAAAATAAGTAAGATTACAAGTTAAAATATTAAAACATTAATACATTAATTAAAACATTAGATCGAGAAGTATTTTTTATAAGATACCGGAGTAATAAAAATCTCTTGATTCTTACACCTCTATCCATAGTCAAGTTAAGGTAATTATTTGAGCTAAAGTAATTACTTATATAAACATTTTTATGCAATAGACAAGAATTTAAACGAAGTAAGAACCGTCAAAGAAAGCAAAAGCTAAAATTTCAAAATTTTGAGAAATTTTACCTTCAAACAATTGAAGGTACAAAAACTACAATATACTATAAATCGTATCTTAAATATTGACTTTCACTCAAGTAAATATTATGTCTTGTTTATTGATACGGGTGATAGTGTATGTATTTTTCCGTACCTAAGGGTTTTTAAAATCATGAGTTTACACATCAATTGCAAACTATTTTCGACAAGTATGTTATCATTTGATAAGCGTTGACCCATAATACAAGTTGTAATATTTGTTTTCAACAATTATTGTAAGAGAGACATAAGAAAAACAAATGTTTCATACATGTACCTATTAACCTGTTTTCAGATAGGTATGTCTTATTTACAACTTTGCTCACAGTTTTTGAAACTTTTCTACAAATTTCGTATTAATTTGTTTTCGATGTAAAGGATAATACACAGAACAGGGGGCCGCTTTACCAGAATCAAAATAGGATAATATTATATGAATTATACATTACAAATCATAAAATGGTCACAAAGTGACAATAATATTAACTGTATCTGTGACTATTATAAGAACTTTAAGGTGATTTTATTATTTTACTATTAATTATGATTTCACTAAAGCGGCCATTTTAGACCCCCAGTAGATACCACATCTAGAATACATATTTTAAAATGTTACCAAGGCGTCAGCGCAGGTTTAGAGTTAAAGAAACTTACCTCTGCGTCAAAGGATTTATAGGCTTCCCATTCCTCGTCCACATGATCCTGATCGGATCGTCTCCTTTAGCTTGGCATTCAATAGTGACATGTTGTCCTAGTTTAGCGGTCATGTTTCTTGATAGGACATCAAAAGTCACTGGTTCTGAAAGAAAACTGATACTGTAAATTAAGTTTGGGTGGAAAGGAAAGATCTGTATATACTGGGGGTGTCGGACTGCACCAACAGTATCCTAAGCACGATTGCAAGTCGCCTGGACTGTGTTTATGTGGGTCGCTGTTGTGTGTATGTAACTCATTGGTTGTCGCAGCAGTGATAAACCGTTATTTGTAATGTTTTTTGTTTTTATCAGTGCTTACTAACATGGTCGTAAGTTTTACTAACAGTTTTTGAGTCACGAATACTCGAATAAAGAGAAATTCTTTTTCTTCTATACTGAGCCGAATATCACCGTCAATTGTTTTGACTTTTGACCGTCATTGTCACATATTCGTGTCACCAAGCGCGTGCCCTGTACGCCAAACGACACAGATATGTGACAAAATGATGGGTGAAATTGTGGCTGTGGCGTAGAGGGCACGCGCGTGTGTTTTGTTCTGGCGGTCAAAAGGTTAGTGACGATTTTAGTCGTGCGAGTATTTATGCCAGTTTGAACACCTCTATGCCATAACGAGCGAGACGAAACTTGCCGCGAGTAATCGCGTATCCCGTACGGGATTGGCGTCAGTGCAGTGTGGTCAGAGCTTTTCACGAGTCTAGTTCTAATTAGGTTAGTATGTGTGTGTGGATATAAGTTTAGTGTAAGCTTTTTCTTTTCTTTACTTGGTTAAAGATTAGATGATAGAAGTAATCGTTTAGTAACGCCCGAGCTTTTTAGAAAGCGGAAAAATAGTCATAAACATTACTGTGAAAATGATGTAATGATTATTTTGCTGTCTCGTATCTCTATAGTTCAGAATAAAATTTTGTTTATTTTTCAAATATCATTTTTTGTTTTTTTAATCATTTCAATGAAAGTTGGTTTATCTCATATCTCATACAATAACAAAACTATTAAGTACTCATATTTTAATAAGAACTTGTTTTTGAGTTTTATTACCGATTTCGACAGTAAATGTTTTTGGTATTGTCCTTTAACAAGATAAATGAATTTACCAAAACATGTACACCCTCCAACATTATCATTTGCCTAGCCTTTTCCCAACTATGTTGGGGTCGGCTTCCAGTCTAACCAGATGCATACCAGTATTTTACATGGAGCGACTGCATATCAGACCTCCACAACCCAGTTAGTACTAGGTAATACGATACCCCTTGGTAAGACTGGTTGTCAGACTTTTTAGGCCACTGACTACCTGTAACGACTGTCCAAGATCTGAAATGACAGCCGGGACCAACAGATTAACGTGCTTTCCGAGGCACGGAGGAAACTTGGTAAGGGTGGTCACCCATCCACAGACCAACCTAAACAAGCACAGCTTAACCACAGCCACCAATAGAGATAGACCCGAAAATAATAACAGTACCAGATCATAAAAAAATCCCAACAAATTCCCGTTTCCTCATAAAACAAAAGTGTTTACATTTGCATGTTTTCTAAAGTATATTTGTCTTACGTTGTTAAGAAAGAGCTTAGGAACATCAGATTAGGGACGGAAAGAAAAACAAAGTTCGCAAAGAACTTCGTTTACAAGTTGGTAGAATTAATTAGGATCTGAGGTTGATTCGGATGACGTAAGCAATGAATTTAAATGCGAACTTTCTGTTTTGAATAAACGGTTCTGTTAAGGAGGGGGGAGCGTTTTATTTGGTGGGGAAAATGTTGACTAAAAGTTTAGTTAGATTACGTGAACAACTTATCTCTTGAAATTTGAATGTTTTATTTTTTTGTTGTTTGTTCCGGCTAATCTCCAAAACGGCTGGACCGACTTGATTTGATGGGACTTTTACTAGCAGATAGCTGATGTTATAAGGAGTAACTTTTTAAGCTACTTTTGTTTTAGAAAAAGGATAAGGAATGTGTGAATTATTGACAAATTCCGATTCCGGTTCGGGTTGGTTACTATCGTTTGATAGCACCATTGTTAATTTTTACAAATACAAATTATTACAAAGAAGATACCACCATATTAGAAAGCAGTGCTGTCATAAAACGCCATAAAATTCCGATCATCATAAAGAAATCGTTTTCGATACCATAATTTATCACTTTTAACTACCACGACACACCGCTTTCTTAAGAATCTAAGCTTTAAAACGAAGACCTTAAATCTTAAAATGCCTTACACCTTATTTAGCTCGTTAAGTAAACTTAGTTTAAGACAAAAGCATCAAAATTCACGGAAACAATCAAACAGTAAACTCAACAATACCGAGAAACAGACTTAATATTCATCGACGCCGCTCAAAGCTCTTTGACTTATTGAACAAACTTTTGAACGATATAATAATCAACTTCGCTTTGATATTTGTGCTAGACTTCCAATATTCTATTCAAATTCAAATATTTTATTTCAGAATTACATCCATATATTACTAGGTATTGGTGTCGATTTTGTTCTGCACAAACTAAACTTAATTTAGGCTATTGCTATCTTTTTCTCTGTAATAAAACGAGAAAGAGACGGACCCAATTTAGAGCTGTCAAATTTAGTTGAACTAATATTTATATACAAATGAAGGGTGCACGTAAAAATATTTTGACTAAAAATATGTCGACTAAAAACACGGTGAAGCGCAAGGCATAAACTAGTTTGACATATCTAACTTAGTTCATAGCTATAGCCGTCCTTTTCTTGCACTGCCTTTTAGTAAAAGATAGCAATAGCCTAAATTAAGTTTAGTTTGTCCACAACAGAATCGACACCATTGCCAATTAAATTTTAGGGTGAGAAGGATCAAAGATTAGCCACCGTTTTAACATGGGAGGAGCGTCTTTAAACTCTTGAAATTAAGTCACTTTTCGTGTTTGTCCTTACCCGACTACGGCGAAGCCAAAAAGAAGGGTTATAATTTTAGGAGTTTGTGTGTGTTAATGTGTTGTGTGTGTTTGTGTACGTATTTCTTCGTAGCGCCTAAACTGTTCATCCGATTTTGATGAATAAGGTGTCAATCGATTCGTTATTATGGTCCAAGTAACATAGGCTACATTTAAACCGATTTCAACAATATGAGTCGATGTTACCTTGTAAACCCCGAATTTAATTAGAGCGTTATTTTTCAGTAGTCGGGATTTTCAGTTAAAATATACCACACAAAGTCTTGTTATTATATGTAAGGAACATACAAAAAAAAACCAATGATTAGGAGGTTTAAGTTTTTGCCATTTATTTAACCTCGGACTTTGTATGTATCACTGCCAAAATATAAATGATCTTAACACTTGTTACAATAAGGTTCAGGTTGTGTTGCCACTGTCATAGGTAAACTAACTGAAAGTAATCTGTTCATTTACTAGCTTTTTTTCTTTCTTCATACTTCTTCTTCAAAATCTTATTTTGAATTTAGAATATAATTATGTAATTGGCTGGAAATGACCCTTTAAACCTTCTGGAATTACCTTTTTAATACAAATGCTGCACGCTCACTTGAATACTGATTCATATCTACATTGTTAGTGTATGATTAATAATATGGAAGCCCATTATGGCTATGTATGCGAATTTGAATTACCATCGGACCAAATAGTTTAATAAAAATATGCCTGTATTGTTTGATAGATTTTATTTGTACCGAAGTACCAATATCAAAATAACATGACATAGATAGTTTTATTTATTTTTAAATTTGCCCCACTCATGGTATTTTCTCTTGTATCGTAGGTGTGTTTACAAACATTTAAATTCATTCATACACAAACAGCCACACCCAGAACAAGTAGGCCATAAAAATATTTGACCCGTGCGGGAATCGAACCCGTGACACACAGCGCAGCAGCCAGTTGCTCAGTCACTGCGCCAACCGCATCAATCAACAGTCCCTTAAATAGATAACACATCTATTCAGCTATCCACTGTAAAGTTTATTTAGCTATATCTCTTGTAGTTTGCGATCGTCAAGTGTTTATTAATAATTGCGAATTATTCGCGTTTAGTTCGCGAATTTAACGCGGTTCGATGCAAAAAATTTGCGCGTGACGCTGTCGAGTGGATACACAAATTTCAATACCTACTCGAAAAGCTGATTATTTTAATATTATGATTGGTTCCATGAAGGAAGTTGTTCAATTTGATGGTCTATTACATCCTTAAATATGATCACACCTTCCTAATACACACTGTTTTTTTTTTTGCAAAAAAGTGAGTCAAAAACCACACCAACCCTTATAAAAATTAAGTACAAATTCCCATAAATAACATATCATATAAAAACCTTGCACTTACTGTTAACGGAGATCCACACAGTCTTACTGAGAGCCTCCCCGACTCCATTCTCCACATGACAGGTGTATAGTCCAGCATCTGACAGAGCTACCGAGTCAAATATGAGGGAACCGTTGGATAGACTCAGGACCCCGCCGCCAGCCACTTCTAGAACTGGTCTCCATGCTTCTGATACGACTACAACAATATTAAAAAAGGTATATCAATCAATCAAACTGCCTAGCTTTTTTTCCAACTATGTTGGGGTCAGCTTCCAGCCTAACCAGAATCAGCTGAATACCAGTATTTTACATGGAGCCACTGCTTATCTGACTTTCACTATCCAGTTACTACTGGGTAATACGATACCCCTTGGTATAAAACTGGTTGGTAGAATTTTGAAACTACCTGTAATGACTGTCAAAGATCTACAAATGACAGACGGGACCAACGGTTTAAAGTGCTTCCCGAGGCACTGAGGAAACTCTTTAGGTAATGATGGTCACCCATCCCACCCAAGGGCAAGTGAATATTCAATTGAACGCGATCAGCAAAGCTTAACGCCTTCAAGATCTGTTAGTTCCAATACACCATAACTATGATGACAGCTCTTGAACGCAGTTTTGTGTTTATCGAGTTCAGTTTTATGACAAAATTTGTCCTTAGAATAACAGACTCGTTTAACATTGACAATTTATTGATGCCCCCATACAACCAAAGGTAATCGCTGTTTGTAACCAGACAGCCTTGGTGAGTAATTTTATTTGAAATGTTTCAAACTTTTCAAGAAATTGTATAAAAGATGGTTCTATACCGCAACTATCAAAACCAGAAGCAGAAGTGAAAAAACCATTTTAAAAATGTACAAAGCCTGGATATTTCTAAACAGATTATGACTCGAAAAGAATAAATAAAACACTAAAAGGATTGTACCAACAAACCTTCTCCGTAAGGCGAGCATCGTAGAAGAAATTCTTAGGATTTTTGGCATAGTTTCAAGATTTTGTTTGAGATTTCACTTACATTTTATTTTAACCAGAATACGGCAGTGAGATTTTATGTTGTGTTATAATAATCATATATCTGGTTTATATGGTCAGTTTATCATAAATATTTGGTGACCTTCTGGATTTCATTGACAGGTGGATAGTTCTGAATGTTTTAAGCTCAAAATGGATCAACTCTTAACCTTTGGCCGAGGTAAAAGCCAGATCTCGGGTCACGGGAAGTGTCAACTAGTAGTTTAAAAATTTCATTCAAAAAGCTGTGAGCGGTCCCAGAATTGCAACCCAAAACGGCTCGAAAATATAGTTACCAAAAACGTTACTAAATATATTTACGCCGCTTTATGTTCTCCGCAGCCGCAGCGCCAGCACAGCACGATGAGCTAGGAAGATGGGATGGCTGAAGAGTTTCGACAAAAGGTTAAAGGTCCCTTAAACTAAATGAGGAATGCACGCACAGCGGACATGCTTGTGATGATCACACCATTAAGGCACTACCGAGTTCACTGACGCCGACCACTATTCAACCTTATTTATTAGGGCATAAGAGTGAAAGTGGCAGACCATCAGGGCACTCAGTAATTGCACTTCTTCGTATCACTGGGGTTATGCAGATACATACTATCTTTCTTCAGCCAGTGCGTTTGTGGTTGTGGGTACCCGTTGGCGCTGCAGGCAATGTGTCCTCCTCGACCAAGTAAAAGGGATGAGTTCTGAGGTTCTTCACTCCATTTTGGGGCAACTGTATTAAAATAAAACATTAATATTACTACATCATCATTTCAGCCAAAAGACGTCCACTGCTGGACATAGGCCTCCCCCAAGTGTCGCCACATTGACCGGTCCCGTGCGACTCGCTATTATTTTATATTTAATACAAAACTTAAAAATACAAAGTTACATTATATCAGCAATAACCACTATGAAAAGTAAAAAAAAACCGCTGCAATACAAAACCTCTTTTTTTAGAAGTCGGTTAAAAATAAGAATTTTTATTGACGTGGAAACGTATGCCAATCCTGTTGAAATACGAAACGCTTCATTGTCGATTGTTACATTTTTATGCACTACCGCTGTGTAGTAATTTATAGTAATAAAGTTAAATATACTAATGTAGTTTGAAAACAATAAAACTTTATCATTCAGATAAAAATCGTCCTCTACAACGTTTTCTCTTAGTTCGTGTATTACACTATGATATCGTTTTTCCATTTTCGTTATTTGAAACTGATACAGTTCATTAAAATACAGATCGTTATTCATGTATCCGATTGGATTTTACTCTCATACATTTAGTATTTTATCTTGCATTGAAAACTTGCTACGATTCCTAGAATTCCCACCTGTTTCATTTGTATCTATTTGGGAATAACCCTTTCCCACAATATTATATCTAGAATTTTTTTTAACTGTACTTTAACTTCTGTTTTCTTGTGGTCCCAAAATACTACTAAAAAAAAAAAAATATATATAAAGGTAGAATCAAGGATCGCGGTCCCGGTCCCAAAAACCCCATGACCCATACAAATAAATAAAAGTGTTTATTTTTAATTTCAAAATAACTGCTTTTTACTGAATACAAAAAAAAAAAACAAAAGTATAAATACCGTACATATAACAAAAAATCATTTTTTATTTTTGTCTGTTTGTCCCGGCTAGTCTCCGGAACGGCTGGAGGGATTTGGATGGAACTTTTACTGACAGGTAGCTGATGTTATAAGGCCTAACTTAAGCTATTTTTATTTCAGATAAATAAATAGGGTTTCGTGCAAAAAAAACACTTGAAATTATAAACACAAAACCCGATTCAAAAAGAGAAGGACCTGTTATTTTTTTATAATAATTTCATGCGAACAAAGGTCGCGGGCAACAGCTAGTCACACAATATAAAACGAGATTTCAAAAATAACATGATTTTCATGCGTTCAAATAACAGCAATAAAATAGCGAGCGAACAACAATTTATCTGACATTTTCTTTGAGAAAATTATGTGAAATATTAAAAGGAAGACTACAAAGTATTAATTTCAGGACTACGTAAAATATACTTCCAACGAAAAACCATTAAGTCAGCGAAGCTATATAACATCGCCAAATAAAAACATATAACGGTTTATTATTAAAAACACCTAGCGAACGCTTTAATTAGTCGCAGGGAATAATGAAACTCAATATCGTAAGGTAGCATAAAGTAGATGTACAGAAGGTCCACAATACATCATCTGCCTAGCCTTTTCTAACTTTGTTGGGGTCGGCTTCCAGTCTAACCGCGGCGGCTGCAGCTGAATACCAGTATTTTACATGGAGCGACTGTCTATCTGACCTCCAAAACCAAAGTTAGTAGTGGGTAATACGATACCCCTTGGTAAGACTGAGAAACATATAACGAGCTAAAAATCACGCACACTTAGAGACACTTTAGTGGGGCTCGTGGCTTATTAATAACAGCTGTTCTGGTCAATATTCAAGGTTTAGCAAAGCTTGCCAAGGTCGGCCTGTGGATTGGTGACCATCGATTTCATACCGAGTCCCCTCCGTGCCTCGGAAAGTACGTTAAACCGTTGGTCCCGGAGGTCGCTCCATGTAAAAAAATACTGGCATCGAGCTGCATTCGGTTAGACTGGAAGCCAGTCTAACAGAGTTGGAGAAAAGCTAGGTAGATGATCTCCGTCTTTATCGTGTGGTTAGTTCCTAACCTAGTTTCAGAGTTTTTATGCCGCCAGTGGGCCTCAGACTTGGCTTTACATGCCGTCAAGAAATAGCTCTTCTTCCTTACGAAGGTAGATGATGATATACATACTCATCACGTACAGCGAGTGCAACTGCACTTGCGACCGTCATTTGTTTGAGATCGCCGTCCGTACGCATCTGTGTGCGTGCGCCTGTTTTTGCTCGTTGCATTGAGTTAGCCTTCTGTACTTGTTTATTTAGTGATCGTAGAACGAATAAAGCGAATTTTATTTCGAGATTTTTGCTGTGAAGACTTCGTTAAATATTTTTTGGGTTTTTGTTCGTGTATTAAGCGTGGTTGTTGTTTTTTCGCTTATTTGTATCGAGTCTCGTTTGATTGTGTTGTATTATTTTTTTGTTGTGTGTATGTTATGTATCTTGAAAAAAAAATAATTTTGCAATTGAAACTACATATATTATGACACGCCTTTTTTTCTTAATAATCCTCTAGTTTCAGAGTGGAGAGAGTTTTCAGAACGCCATTTTCTACGATCCTTACATACTAATTTTGCGTCCACGTTCATGGATCCGAGGCCCTAATACGAGTAAGGGATTTTTAAACTGTTAATACAATTATAGTATTTTTGTTAAATTATTTGCAACAAGCATGATCAGTGACCGTAGCGATCCACTGCGAGTACACTGGATTTGATCCGGCTCGAAGGACCAATGTTTACTAACGAGCAGGTAGTGTTGGACTAACACACTTGTGTGAGGGGTTGAAATTAAAAATAAAACCAAATTGTGTCCTATCTAATCTGGTAATATCTTTTCTAAAATTCACACTAGCCCAATCGTCTTTAAAATGACGTGCATATATTCTTAAAAATATTATAATTATGTGAAAAGTAAATGTATTTTTAATTTTAAAATCGACGTATTTACGTTACGTTTACATCGCACGCTTGTATCAGGGCCTCTGTTCATACACACGCTACCCGTTTTAGAGATTATACGCACTACTAAACAGGCTTTGAATTTTCCTAGTTAGGTCCTTTTATTTGTTTTATACATGAGGCTTTTAACAAAACAATTTGTAACTCCCAACTTTTCAAATAACGCTTTAAGAAGATTATTTTCAAATTATTTACACAAATTAAATAAAATTTTTATATCCTAATTTATGTAAAGAGCGTTATGTAAAAGCTTACCTAATCATCTCTAAAAGTTGAAATTAACAATGAAAACGATTTTTTGGGTACAAAGATAAAATTATTCTATTTCAAAAGTCCCTGATACCATCTTGACTTTAAATCAGATACCAAAGCGAGAGTAGAAACATCATTTATATGCGTCCTTTTCAATAAAAGAAAGAAAGAAAAAAATCAGGAAATAATAAAATCGCAATTCACCTTTGATCAGGCACTTGGATTTGATATTTAATATTCATGATAAAACTCATTTTACTGAGTGTTTCTGAATAAACAATGCTAAAATATGAGCCGAAATGCTAAAATATGAGTCGAATATTAGTGTTAGTAATGTCAAAACTTTCTGCATACTGAAGTGTTGTACTGAATCTTGTTTCTAAATCGGGATACGATTTTGACAGCTTAGTATAAAAATTAATGTGCGCAATGCAGAAATACTTTTAAGCTATCTATTAGTATAATTATCTAAGTATTTAATACCTACACGTTTGAACTATTAACGAAAAACTTTAAAACTAGGGAGGGGGGGATACTCGTATATCACAAATGTGACAGATGTGATAAGCACGGCGGGAGGTGATGTATATTATTATTACAAAAATAATTATTGTATTTGTGGTGTTTTTCCTTCTGTACTTTACTGTAAATTTACCTTTTATGTAGAGGTTCACGGTGCGGTTTACTTTGGCCACGTGGTTAGCAGCGACGCAAGTGTAGGTCCCGCAGTGATCCAAGGAGACATTCTTTATTATTAGAACACTGAAGACTTCCAAGCTTCTCTCCACGATCTGAAAATTGATGAGAATTTGTAGGATTCTGATTAAAATTTTTGCAGATAGGGAAATTGAGACTTTAGAATGGAGTGAAATATTTGATACCTTTATTTTGAATCAAATGATGTCAAATCTCCCAAGACTTTGAGTTAAATGTCGAAGACAACAATGAATCTGTACGCTCAGCTATGTCTATAAGTGTCAATCTATCAAGGATAATGATGATAGAGACTTCAACAAACTTATTTGTGAAGGCGGGAAAACACAGAACTAAAATAAATGTAGCAAGTTTGACACATCGATGCAAATTTTCTTGACAAGCAGCGCTACCTTGAACTGCACACTTGAAGAGGTCATATAATTGGATTGATATAAGCTACCGAAAAGTTGATGTCAATACTGTTGCAGTTGTAGAAATACGAAACGACCGGATAGCAATTGCCGCATACCTAGATCTAGGCGTTTAAAGTTTAGCAAAATACCAATGACTACGATAAAATCAGAAAGGTCAGGTGCGTAGTACTCGTAACCGGCGTGCGTGTATGACCAGACACACGAGTATAAGGATCATAGCTGGCGTTCTGTGGTTCCTGCCTACTTTTATAGGAAAAAGGCGTGAGTTTATGTATGTAAGCAAAATCACCCACCTCTCTTTTTCTAATAATTACTTTGTAACTGAACACAATAGTCAGATAACAAGAACTATTATTCTCAACAACAACAATATCATCTTTGTCGTTACTCTTCTCAACAATTTCTATTTTGTCAACGAAACTAAATATCTTACCTTCAAATGCGTTGGAATCTTCTTCCCATCCTTCAACCACGAGTAATAAACAGGCGAGTCCCCGCTCTTAAGATTACAATGTATTTGAACAATCTGTCCCTCCTGTAAATCCGTTGGTAGTAATATCTCTTCGAGCTGTGGGGCCTCCACTACGTGTAACTCGAAAGATCTTTTGGCCATTTCACCTGGTAAATCATAAATGTTTGGTTTATTTGTTTATAATTGTATAAAAATAAAACTACGACTGTTAAAAAATAAGAATTAAAACCAAACGTTAAAAATAACTTGTGTTGGAAATTTGAATGCATCTACGAGTTCAATTGGGGGACCGATGTATGCTATGTTTATTACCAAACTGTCCCTAAGTTATGTTACCCGGGTTAATGCAAGGGTTCTAATGATACCACAAACATCTAGATCGGTTAAGTGGTTTACAATTTATCATGAAACAAAGAAAGGCTATTTTTATTTTATTTTATTTATAAAGACAGTCACACATGCCACAGGAACCCAAAAAACATAACACTCTTTCTTTGGCAGTCGGTGTTAACAATTCGACTATTTTGCAAAGAAACACCGAAACAAACTAAGTGATCACAGTCTCTTTTTTAATCCTGACATAATCTTGGTCAAGTAATACCAAAACTATGCAAATTATTGATCAGAAATGGTTTTCACACAACTTTGAGCAGAACTGTCCATTCAGTGCATGCATTTGTGGGTAATCGTATGGCTTAATTCAGAATTATTTTTTCTATCATGTTTTATGTATTTAGGAAGTTAGTAACCAAATAATGTCTTACCGGTTCTCTTCCATAGAAAGAAAGTGACCTACCCAAACTTTACACCTATTTTGTGATCATGTAGGTTTGCGTCAAATAAAATATCTTGATTTGATTTCGAAAACACTAAAACTATCTCACCTGAAGGACTTCGTACTATACAAGAATATGAAGCTCCATTATCAGTTTTGGATACTTTCGGTACATTTAATGTACCATCGTTTGAGACTACTGGCAAGTCTCTCTTCTCTCTTAACTTCGGTTTCCGTCCAAATATTTCTGTACTTTCTGTTTTGTCTGCTGATCTTTTGTAGCGATTATTCGTTGCCATATCTGTGTTTATTTCCTTGCCTTTGTATTCCCATGTTATTTCCCTGTAAATGGAAGTATTAGAAGCTTCTGTATAACTGTTTGCTTTAGTAGATTGTATAAGTGATAATATAGCAGCGTCTTTGGTTAAAGGAATTCTGTTGAGTAGTTCTGCGAAGGACGCATTAGAGATAAGAACTTCAGAATTGGGAACATTTAACTGATTTTATTTTGATTTTGGTGCAAAACGGTCTCTTAAATGTATGAACAGTTTACAAGCATGTAATGAATAGATACTGTTTTTAAGAACGATGCTTGAGAGAATACAATTATAATTAATTCAAAGAAGGTTTAGAGTAATGAAGAACAGGGTGTAAAGTTCTGCATTCCTCAATAGAAAAGGGAGTATCCTCCGACCAGGGGTGTTATGTCTGGTGGGCTACTGCCAATGAGTTTTTGTCGGATTTTTCTATACTATAATTTTTAGTCGCGTATAACTTTTAGCACGATTTTAAATTTTGATGTTAGTTCTTAAATTGGATCATAGATGGCGCTGTAGTACATTTTGTACTAAGTTGCTGTAGTACTGTTTGTAGTGCCGCTACAAATGACTCAACTCTTAGAATATGCAAATAAACGACTATCTTGTTAAATTCTATTAAACAACAAAGCTATGCTCTGAATAGTGGTTTGAAAATAACACTTTCAGTTAAAAAGATTCAAAATTCACGAGATTTTGATCAACATGCACATATATTCAGGTTACAGATGCCGCAAAAATACAAAAAAGTTAGCAGAAATCCGATTCAGCGCCAAACTTTTCAACTTTTTCGCAATTAGCGGTACAGCGATACCTACAGCGCTAAAAAACAAAGAAACCATATTGGAAAAATTTACAATAAAAATTCTACACGTTCGTTCTTTATATGCCGTAAAAATATTTGATGTACTGCTGGAGAAGAGCTCGTAAAAATGACATCAAAGCTAAAATTGTTCTTCGTAAATTTACTGAATATTATTGTTTATAAATAATGGTATGTGGGTGAAATGAAACGTAGGTAAAAAGACAAAAGAATATCGGACAGGGAAAATGAAATGAGTTCTCGTTGAGCTCGTAGCTAGACAAAAACAGTCGCAGCACGGTTTGATTTTCGAATGATATGAAGGAAAATGGAGTAAATGATAGCGTGACGATTGACAGATGAGAATGGAAGAAAAAACGTGTTGCATCGACCCCAAATAACATTGGACAAGGGCTATGGATGTCCTGGTGATGGTGTGAAGGATGATATGGCTAGGAAGGAGGTGACTACTGAGATGACGAGCAATAGAGATGTTTATGGAAGAAGAAGACATGCTGCGCTGACCCCAAATAAATTGTGATAAGGGCAGCATGAGGATGAAGGGTAGGAAGATGATCGTATCTGGTCGATCTTCAAGGCTAAGCAACGCTTGCCTGGTTTGGTCTGTAGATGGCCCCAAGTAATCTGACTTCCTGTAACGACTGTCAAAGATCTACAAATGACAGCCGCGACCAACGGCTTAACGTGCCTTCCCAGGCGCAGAGGAAACTCGGTATGTAATGGGACCTACCTACGCAAGCACTGCTTAACCTTGAAGATCGATCCGTGCAGCTGTTATTAGTTGGACGAAACCGAATGATAACAAATTATCTAAGAACAGGTTCAGAAGAACACTTTAGCTGAATGCAACAAATTTTAACGCTTGATTTTTAGTAGGCGTTTTCATGTATAACGCTCATTGCACATTCAGCGCTTTCATCTGAATGTAGCCTTATATAACTTTACACGAACAGAATTTAGACTAAACATTTTTGAATTCTCTGGAATGCTTTGTCTTTCAAAACAATGGAATGGCAGACTCTGACACACTGAGAAATTCTAACAGAACTACTGACAGAGAAAAGAGTCCCAGAATCGATGCCAACTGAAACGAAAACAAGGATAGCATTCAATCACGCGTACATTGGGGAATATAATATAGGAATGGTTTGGAAGAGCCGTAAATAGTGTATCCAAATTTATCTTGAAGTCCGGTCGAACAAGCTATTTGGTTTACATTTTACAAAGTAATTTGTGGGTTAAACTGTAAACCAAATAGCTTGTTCGACCGTACATTTAAATGAAACACTAATAATATATATTATTTGTCTTCCGTCTAAGTCCGGATTAAATTGAAATATAATTTAATTATGCCAACCATACGCGCGGTAATTGCGTAACACACCCAAAATGACAATGTCCTTCTTTTGTCAATTCAACAACTTTCATAACGTTTTCAACGTTGTGGAGTAGGTAAAATTTTCACACCTATGAAGCAAAAGAAAAGAACGGGAAGACGATTAAGACAAATATGGAAAAAAAAGAAATGCTGAGCCGACCAAATAAATTGGGATAAAGATATGAGACTAATAGAGATAAAGCAATGGATAAGAAATTTCCTTCAACATAGCTTGGAATTGAGAAATGCTTTATTGAAATTGAAAAAAATACTTTCGTGTTGGTTGTCATAAAGCAGAGAGAGCTGTCATTTCCATGAGAACATCAATTGGTCAAGTAGGTAAGCCTCCAAATTTTAATTATATTTAACAAATTTTGTAATAGGACGCTGATAAAATTTGGATGAACATTAAAAAAAAACTAAATTTAGTTGAAACAAGTGAAACTACTGAATTTCTAGATCTGAAAACACAATCTACTCCAAAATATCTTAAAACCTTACCTCACTGGATACCCATAGTAGGGGCACTTTAACGTGACGCTTTGTCCACTTTGGACTTTGAAAGGCGGCAACGTCCGGATATACGGGGGACCTAGAACAAAACATTTTGTTTCAAACATTTTATATGCGGGGAATAAAAATTCGTTCTGAAGTTTGTGATGCATCGGAAAGGTACGGTATTGAATTTATGTGTATTGTTTTCTTTATTTTAACGGAATCTAAAGTTTTAGAAGCTTATTATAATATAAAATCACGGCTGTAATCCGCGAAGAGTTAAGTAAACTTAATAGTCCACCCACATTTCGCTAGTTATGTCAAAGTCCAAGTAATTAGTGGTGGTAGACGGCGGATTCATTTTAAATGATTTCCATGTTTTACTATCATTTTATTTTGGAGAATTCATTCGTATTGTACATTAACGTTCTTGTATATAATAAATAACTCCTGTTGTTTTATTATGCCATAAAAACCGTGTGAAGCCCTGGTTTGTTAGTCAAATATTTAAGAAAACAAATGAACAACAACGCGCAGACTTCAGATTAATGTTATAACACAATTAAGACAAGACCATTTTCCATCTCAGTTGATCCTAACATCTTTCAACCCATTTATTTCCATTCCCATTTATTTTTACACGAGTTTCAAACAGTACATAAACAGGAACGATCATATTTTATAAGTACCTATACATAAACAGTTCATGCGGATCTTATTGTTCGGGATATCTGTATACAAAGCGAGGCCATGTTATACTGGATATGTATGCATAGCTAGATGTGTCGCCTTGTGTACTATCGTGGTCTTTTCCGCCTGAGTAGTTTAATTTTTTTTCTCTTAAATCATGCGGAGGCACCTAGCCACGCCCCCTTGAATGTTGGGCCTATTAGGAAAAATAACAATTCGGTATCTTTTCATTCATTATTTCTATCCAACGTCAGCGGGGCAGGGCTAGAGAGCGTTTCTATGTTGCGAGTGCAAGCAAAAATGAGCTTAGTGGTGATCAGGCGGGAGTCCTCGATAGTACATGCAGCATAGCATTAAATATTTCAATTGTATATAAAATATTATGGGTTTTGAAGAAAATTGGTAAAACTAAGAACACTTCAGAAGTTGTAGCCATCAAGAGCTTTATGAAAAAAAGCTACAGATTATAACATCACGCCTGTCATCTCTGAAGGGTTAAGTACAGGTGTGCGTATAGTACATCCTGATTCATGTAATAGGGGGCGAGTCTATTGCCATCAACAGGACAAAAATTGACTTCGGCCTGCTACTAAGAAACCCAATGGGTCTTTGACCTGGGAAGAGATACCAGGACGTCATGGTAGTAGCGCTTGAGAGCATTAGGACAACAAGACAACCTATAAATTCTACAAACTAAGCTTCTAGTGTAGTGAAAAGTTGAGTGGTAATTGGTTATCGTGGTATGAGTATGTGATGTGGAGGAATGAGGAAAATGTCGCGAGGAAAGTATAAAAGTGGAGGAAGACCAAAGAAACAATGGATGGACGGTGTGATGGATAATCTGAATTCGTAGACAAGTTTACATCGTTCAAAATGATAGAATAGAATGTTATCGTTTCTACAATGTTGATCGCTATACTCTTTGGTAGGAACGCTCACCATAGACTAAAGTGTAGGTTTTTTCTATAGACATTAGAGAACGAGCCATCGACTCAGTTGTGTCAACTTGGCTACCTATTTAGCGCTTTCTACAATCGCTTACGCCGAGGCGTTTACGATTGTAGAAAGAGAATCGATACGAAACGTTTGTAACTTGGCTAGGCCTGCGCCGACCCCAAATGAATTGGGATAAGGGAAGAGAATGATCTGATGTATATGACGACTCGAATGGCGATGGCGTAGCGGTGGTGAGGCTGCCTTACGTTCTAGGGTCCCGGGTTCGAGTCCCGGTTGGAGCACATGTTTGTGTGATGAGCATGGACATTTGTGTCCGAGTCATGGATGTTTATATGTATAATAAGTATGTATTTACAAACAAAAAGTATCTATGTAGTATATCAACTATCTGGTGTCCACGACACAAGCCTCGTTGCTTACTGTGGCATTAGTTGGCGCTGTGTGTTCATGTCCAGCGATATTTATTTATTTTATTTATTTATATCTTTACTTCATAGTCCATTCACTCTTTTCTCGTTGCTATATTCATCATTAAAACCCGCCTCACTGATAATTTCAAACTCAAAACAACAACAACAACAACAACAACAACAGCCCATAACGTCCACTGCTGGACATAAGCCTCTCCCATGATGGGAGGAATCTGCCGTAATCTCCACGCTTGGCAGGCGGATTGGAGATCGCAGTGATGAAAGACTAACAGAAAACACTGCTGCCCATTCTCTGGTCTACGGAGGCGCAAGGTGTTCTGCTTCAGACAGTAGTCGCCTTATACGACACCCGTGAGTGTAATGGGTTGGTTCTATTCTACTCTGCCGGATACCACACGGCTGAAAACAAAACTCAAAACAAGAAGGAACTAATGAGACAGTACAGCTAAAATGTTCGTTCCACTAAACACTAAATGCGAATCTCTTCAATTCAATTTCTGCTTAATTTTGCGTTAGCCGTGCGCTTTTTGGAACAGATTTGGTCCAATTAGCCCTGGATCATTAGTTTAGCATCATTTGGTTATACTGAGCTCTAGTACTGGTACAAGCTGCCTTCCTTTAGTCAAATTAGTTTTAATCTCATTAATTTGGGGTTCAGAGGAAGAGAAAATTTTGTGGTGGAAACTTTTTTTGATATGATATCCTTTTAGTTTGGCGCTCGTAGCTAAATATAATAACCGCTGCTTGGATTGATCTTCCGGTTAAGCCGCGCTTGGTTAGGTTGCGTGGTTACCCATTACATATCGAGTTTCCCCCGTGCCTCAGATAGCATGTAAAGCGGTTGGTCCTGGCTGTCGTGTGTCTGTAATACGCACTTGAATCCGAAAGATCCGAGGTGCGTGTCTTGGGTTCAAACTTGAGAACTATGATTTGACAGTCTGACGGTCACTCCACTAGGCTATAACTCCAGTCCATTAGTAGAAATAAAAAACCACTGAAAACTACAAAGCGCAATAAGCCAACGCGGGGATCAACGCCCGTTCCTTACTGTATTGATCCCCAAACACATTTGGGTTTGCAACAAAAATAAATTGAAGTTTATTTGTGGAACTGATTTAAAACAAACTAAAGTTTGGAGTAAACATGGAACGGGGTATCTATAAAAAAAAAAACGAGCCAAAAAAAGCGCCATCTAGTGCTACACTAAGCAACGAGGCTTGTGTCGTGGACACTAGATAGTTGATATACTACATAGATACTGTTTGCTTGTAAATACATACTTATTATACATATAAACATCCATGACTCGAAAACAAATGTCCATGCTCATCACACAAACATTTGCTCCAACCGGGACTCGAACCCGGGACTCTTAGAACATAGTATAAAACAAAGTCACTTCTCGCTGTCTATCTGTCTGTCTGTCCTTATATATGCTTTGATCTTTAAAACTTCGCAACGGATTTTGATGAGGGTTTTTTTAATAGATAGAGTAATTCAAGAGGAAGGTATATATATGTAAATAACATGCATACCAAACTATAGTAAAGAAACACTGATAGTTTTAGAGGTTTCTAATGTGATGTCGTAAATAAACACATTTTTTTGCGCTTACATTGCAAACGCTGGCTGAACCCTACGAGATAAATCAAAATAATGTAGTACAGTATTGTACACCTTATAAAGGTCTACAAAAAAGTCCGCAATGGTATATGTCTATCTCTTAGGGATAACCCACAATAACTATTTTTTATCCTTTACTTTTTACGAAAAAATAATGACTTATTTACGAAGCGATTTTAAACAATACAACAATAATCCTTATCCAATTCAGTACCTTAAATACATTATGCATTTAATATAGATCAATATGGCCCTTTACAGTATATCATTTAAATGAACAATTTAGAAGATATCACAGAATTAAAATTAGGCGCGTCTGAAAATAACATTCTCAGCGAAACAAATGGGGTGGCAGTGTAACAGTTTTGCGTAAAAAGTAATGCATTATTTTAGAAGCTTGTTTCTGGTGTATGGTGTAAATCTATATAGATTATCTTCAATATCTATTTTGGATCGTATTTACCCTAAACACTATTCAATTTAAATGAATAACTTAAGAGTTATCGCAACTGCCGGGGTCGCGGATCTGTCTAAACAGGGTACGGGGACCCTGAAACGCAAAGGGCAACCGAATGAACATGGTGTCTTAGTCAGTGTGTTTTAGTTAGTAATTGTGATAGTCCCTTCCGCTCCACCCAGGGTGGGAGGACTCATTTAATGATTTTACCGCCCTAAAACAATGGAAATAATTCCATTGTTTTTGGGTTTTCAGTACAAAATAATTTTACAGTAAGCGCACTTCTTTTTTTGTTTTAAATTGATCCCGAGCGAAGTCGGGGCAGGTCGCTAGTTCGGTTACATACGCCTGATATCCAAAGGCAAAGTGTGGTAAACTTAAATCTTATACTACGACTACCATTACAAGAGCAAAAGTTTGTATGGATGGTATGGATCGGTGGACTGATGTTTGTTAGTCATTCACACAAAAACTACTGAACGGATTTGGATGAAATTTAACAAACAGATAATTTATAACCTAGATTAACACAGAATAATTTTTAACCCGGTATTTATGATCCTGCGGGACAATTTTCGAGATCAATTTCAACCTTAGACCTAGTTAAATGTAGCCTCCAGTCAGTAATTCAGTATCGATCGAATTGCCCGGTTGCTGGAAATTGTAGCTTGCGGTAAAGGTATTAATCTTCTTATTCCTGCAGTTTCTGCCTGTCAATTAGCTTGGAAATGAAGTTTGAGTGAAGCTCGAACTGCAACTGACGTTCCTATTTCTAAGTGTTTTTATTTATTATGCATTCATTAATTTTCAAAGCAGCTTTATGAACAAGTTAAAACTGTACAAAAGGCGGACTTAATGAATTGGGCATTTCCTACCAGTCTACTTTAGGGTGATGCAGCGACAATCCACAGTAGTTGCAATATCAGAAAAATATATACTGATTTCTATGATATGTTGCTAGCAACACAAGTTGTCTATGATAGTATTATATTATTAGTCTATTTTGAAGAGCTTTTTTTGTCTCTGAATCGTCCATTCTCTCTTCCTAATACGCTGCGATAGCTAAGACATTGTGTCCGTGTAAAAAATAATAATAAATAGTTTTGACTGTGCCAAGCTTGGGCTCCTTATTCAAAACCGACCTAAAACAGTCCACACAACAAAGAAGAATCAAACACGATATGTATAATTTTCACTTGCGGAGAAATGATATATTATTGGAATAAAGATAAGACCAGCCAATATTATACTCTACTAGGATGGTAGAGTATAATATTCATTCGTGGTACAATATTTTTACACGCAAGTTACAATAGTATTAGAACATAAACCAACCGTAACCAAGCTAATTCAAAATCAGTGACAAACATGTGTTAAATTGATTATTCTTAGAGGCCAGTACATACATAATATGCGACCTCCAATATGATAAAGGGTCTTCGTAATATGGAGAAGAAATGACACTGATTTTACACACTTTATTGGCCAATTCGATATTTTGTACTAGTACCTGCTTGTCAGTGACCTGAAAGTCCGACAACCAGTCTTATTAAGGCGGGGGTATCTGCTAAATTAGCAACTCTATTTGTGGTGGTTCAAACTTCGTTTGAAATACTGTTAGACTAAAGTTCTAATCAGCTTGCATTACAAAGTGGTTGTTAAGTCAGTCATTGCGAGCCGAATAGTGCGAAATGGGTGGTTTTTATTTAATTGTAGCCTAATAAATCATTAGATCAAAATGCCAATTGTACACTTTGTGAAGAAAAAAGTGACAATCTTAATGCCGTTTAGGAGTAGTTTCGAAATTTTTAAGAAAAAATGAATCGCTTTGAATATTTTTTCATATAGTAATAATAAAGTTAGAATAATTTTAATTGTACTAATTAAAGCTTATATTCACTCGTCAAAGAGGAGTTACATGGAGAAAACCTCTCGTTAGCAGATACTATCCCCCTTTTTTTTTTTTTTTTTGTTCGGGAAATCATCAAATGACCTCTCCCGCTCTGGGCGGAACAGGAGGGAGTGTCAGACTGAAACTGACTAAACCCATCCATGTTCCTTCATCGCCCTTTGTGTTCCGGGGTCACGGTATCTCTTTCGAACAATCCCGCAACCCCGGCAGGCATTGGTCCTTAAACCCCTTAAGGAGTTATCGTATTACCCAGTACCAACTGGGTTGTGGAGGTCAGATAAGCAGTCGCTCCGTGTGAAATACTGGTATTCAGCTGCATCTGACTGGAAGCCGACCCGAATATAGTTGCGAAATGTCTAGGCATAATAATGATGACAAGTAAGCTCAATTTTTCTTTAGCCTTATCCTCCTAGGACTCATTGGCCGAGTGATCATACGCGCGACTACTGAACACGAGGTCCTGGGTTTGATTTCCTGGTTGGGCAAAGTGTCCCATGGGAAAAAGGCGTGAGTTTAATAAAAAATAAAAATAAAATAAGTTTATTACGTATAAATTTGGGTAACATGGCATGTCAAGAAGTCTCTATTTAGGCATAAAAAATGCCTGTAGTTGAAGGCTCCCTTACATCTTAAAGATACAAAATAAATAGGAGTTCATGTATGTATGAATCCGTTTTAAGATTGTTATTTGCTTATCACTGCTGTAAGATTTTGTAAAGTCTGCACCCGCCCTAAGACCAATAAAATCCACAGTACAGAAACTTTATGAAGAAGATAAAGTTTGTAAACTACCCATCTCTTAGTTTTAATATTTTTATTTTAATAGAGTTTAGCTTCGAGTTTTTTCGTAAAAGTTGTGGGATACGCTCATACCCTTGCTGTTAAAGAGTGTTGTGTGTTTTTATGTGACCTTTCTTTTATTCTGGTGAAGATGAAGAGGGTAATTTCCTATATTATAGAACTTTAAGGTCACAACTATAGGAGCCTTCTAATATAGGCATTGTTTGTCTAAATGGGGGCTCCAAACATGTAATAACAACAACATGACAACAACAACAACAACAACAACAAACATGTAATAACAACATGAAACATGAAAAACATGAACATGTAATATCTAATTGACACAATAAACTATTTTGTATTTGTAAAAAAAAAAAACTAAGTATACATTTTTCACGACGTAAATATCTTACTTTTGTAAGTCTATTTACATCAAACGAGCACAAGTCCAAATTCCGTGGCTGCCACTGAGAAATTTCTGATGAAAAACCCAATAACACTGCCCGCCCTGGGAATCGAACCCAGAACCTCGTGCTCAGCAGTCGCACTTGCGACCACTAAACTAACGAGGAAGGCTTTAAAATTATGTTCTTTATTTTCCAAATTTTTATGTGGTGGTACACCCCTATGTGGAGTGTAAGGCATGTGATCGTCTATAAAGGGTGTAAAACACCTCTTAACGAAGCCGAAAGGCACTTGTTCTCCCCATCATTGCGATCATTTTTTTGTTCTACACCATACCTGGGAACCTTCTAGTTACGGAGATATTGGGGGTCAAAGTTCCAACATTTTGACAAGTTTTTTTTTAAATACTATTTATCTATTTATTTTATTTATTTACCACCAATTATATTTATTTATTTACCACCAATTGTAGCATCATTACAGACTAATACAGTTTTTAATGTTAGATTTGTACTTTAGACACCTCCACGACCCCCGTACTATTCAATCCATCCATCAGCACAATGTTTTGAGTGCGTTACATTGAGTTCTACCACAAAACATGATTTTTCACCCCAAAAAAAAAGTCATTTCCCAGCAATAATTTTTGCGTAAAGTTACTTAGTTTGATGTACAGAATGCTTGGTGCTTTGGCTTGACGGCTTCGTGATGAGGTCTTTTACACCCTGTATATCGTCAAGTGCTTAAAGTAATTTTAGAATCAGCTGAGAGATACCATTGTTAACAGATAGTGAATTATTGTCTCGTAGTCTGTAAATTCACGAGAGGTCATGAGACCTTTCTCATGACCCCTTGAGAGATGACCCCTTGGTCATCTCTGAGAAAGGTATAAAATACAGAGATGAACTCGAACGAGTGAAATGTCAATATGAGAAGTTATTATTACATACAAGCACATGTGATATATATGTATAATGTGATAGTTCGGCTAATATGCATGATGTTTATCATCATGTACAGACTATAGCACTCACGAATAATGTAGTTTCTGTCAATGAACGATTTTTTAGAATTAGATCATTGTTTCCGGAGATTACCCCCTACATACAACCAAACAAACCAATTTTACCTCGTTTTAATATTAGTATAAATGCATCGATTTCATACATACATACTAGATGTCTCATTCAATAGTAACCTGGAATCTACTAGCTTTGATACCAAAACTACACTCCATCATGTTACATTCTCAAACCAACATTTACTAGAAGGCCTGTAGTTTGAAACCGTATACCAGTTATAGCGCAAAATTGACAACTGAGGCGCGAAATCACGAGACGGCGGAGACAAGTTTGGACTTGCTTGCTGTCCTAAGAATTTGAGAGCTGCACTAAAATACGTCTTGCAAACTGCACTAGAGCAGTTTGCAAGACGTATTTTAGTGCAGCTGTGTTTGTTTTGCTTAGTGGTTTAGTATCGGTTTTCAATGACGAAAAATTATTTGAGTAGAGGCCCTAGGACGAGAGCGCTGTGTTAAAACCGTAAATTACGTCGATTTTTGAATCGAAAATACAAATTATTCTTTATTATTTTAATTAAATTGTTTGTAACAAACACAATTTCTACACACATCGACGTATTTACGATACGTTTACACCACGCGCTTGTGGCTAGTCACAGTTTTGGCATCTAAATTTATGTCCATTGTTCATAGCAGCATTCTGGTAGTCTTTCTCATATGTTTTTATTTAAGTATGACTGCATAATGGAGCCCAAACAATACTTTTGATTAATCTACGATCACAATGAAATTCAGTAAACGCACATTTACACTTAATCGCGGACGCGTGTTGAGTGCTTCGATTTAGTCTTGCACTTAGGTGAAAACTAGAAACCAAAACCTATAAGTAAACTCACCATAAACATTCAGCCGATCATGGTGTACCACCACACTATCCCCATGATGGGCCACGCAAGAGAACAGCCCACCGTCATCCACTCTTAGATGTGATATGTTGAGTTGAGTAATCACCCCGCCATCTGGGGCCATTGTCTGTCCGATTGTGTATCTGCAAGAGAAGTATCACTTTAGCAAAAAATGTTTCTTAATGAGTGATGGCAAACATGGAGTCTGGATCTGTGCCCGGTTGATGGCAATAGGCTCGACCCCTATTCCATAGGACTAAAACATAACGGGCGAGATGTGGGTATAGTATTAGTTACAACTCTACCTAATCCTTCGGGGTTTATAGGCGTGATGTTATGTTATGTTATGATGGCAAGCAAATAAGTGGTAGAAGGTGACCGCAGCTTTCAAAATCACATAGCATTGCAAATGTGTTGCAACCATATTTATACAGAACTGAAATATCTCATTAGCCTAGGGTCCCCTAATCCGTTGTAGCCGAACGTTGCCGAGGCATGCGTCGATTTCGTAAAAATATTTTTTTTTTGCCATAGACTGTAATGGATGGGCAAAAATGTATGGAAGCTGGTAGCCGAAAACCAATGGCAACCAATAAAAATAATTTATTTCAGTTTCCAGGTCTAATTATGTTGTTAAGGGGGAAAATCTCAGATACCTGCCCGTTCAAAGAATTACAAAAACAGTAACATTTTTGTATAAATAATTTTGAAATTCCCGAGCTGGATTCCGATTCCGGACGTATGACAACCCTACATTCGCTTTCAACTACACTGGTGACCATTGATTTTACTCGCCGTTACACAGGACTAAACTAAGCACTACACGAGCGCAGCTTCGCTTTGTACAAACATATATAGGTCTCATCGTACTGTGTAAGAGTATGTGTCCACTTTCTTTGCAAATACCTCTTCTCACAAAAAAACATCGCTAAGGGCTATCACACACTATAGGCAAGACTGTCCTTAGACAGACAATTACCCTACTAGTGCGAGCGCGCGCGCGAAGCGTACAGTGCTTACTACGTCTTAGCGATGTTTTTTTTTCAATTATTATCAAGATCAGTAGTAACTAAATAAATATTTTCAACGACAGTTGAATATCCGCTGATAATTACTAAAAAGTAACAAAATACTATTGATTTGCTTCAAATATAAAATTAATCTCGTAAAAGCATTTCCTTTATTAAAGAAAGATGAAAATTTTATCACATGTATTTATAAAAATAAATATTGGTTCCGCGGAACATTTTAATTAAGCCGTGTTTGCAGATGCAGATGACGTTTGCAATTATTAATTAACGAGTGTTTTTTTTCATATCCGTGTTTCAAAAATAATTTAATTTTTGTCTCTGTATTACGGATATTACGGGCTAGTACACTTATGTGAGATCTTGAAGAATCCTCTAACCATAATAACTAATAATATACGAGAAACTAAAACATCTTGAAATTGATTATTTTATACGTAAGTCTATAATTCATATAATCATCATCCTATTCCCAACTGTGTTGGGTCGGCTTCCAGTCTGACCGGATGCAGCTGAATACCATTATTTTACATAGAGCGATTGCTTAACTGACCTCCACAACCCAGTTAGTACTGGGTAATACGATATCCCTTGGTAAGGCTGGTTATCAGACTTTCAAGCCATTGACTACCTGTAACGGCTGTCAAAGATCTACAACATGACAGCCGGCACCAACGGTTTATCGTGCTTCTCGACGCATGGAGGAAATTCGGTTTGTAATGGTCACTCATCCACAGACCAACCTTGGTTAGCGTTGCTTAACCTTGAAGATTGACCAGTGCGGCTGTTATTATTCACCCACGAGCTTCTTCTTCTTTATCGTGTGGTTAGTGCCTAACTTGGTGTCAGAGTTTATTTGCCACTCATGGGCCTCTGACTTGGCTTTAACATGACGTCTAGGAATATCTCTCAGGCATGCTGGTTTCCTCACGATGTACCGAAGGTGTATAATAGCCTCGAGCTGTTAATAACTCAATGCTGTGAAACGAAATGTTCCCGTATGAAAAGTGCATACCAACCATTCCCTTAGCTCTGCACCGTAGTTTTAAAATAGCTGTAATTTTATTCTACACATTCCTGGAATAGATTCCATTGCGGAGTGCTAGAAGCGAGATTTACTTAAGAACTGTTCGAGAATATCGATTTTACGCTCATATTCTAAAGTGATTTGACTATTCGATAGTGACATTGAAATCGAGTTGCCACTTCAACGTTTATTGATACTGCTAAGATATTTGATAGCGTTAGATTTTACTTCACCAGATTTAACTGGTTTTGGCTGTATCTACAACTACGGCTTTGCGCCAGATTTGACAAGTCTAATGGAAGAATTTTGTAATCTACTCACAATATATTGATAAAAAGTGTAACGGCTCTTCAGTAAACTGATCCCACACAGGCGGGACCCGCGGGTCCACTCGACCTAGTGCAACAACATCACATTGTAGAATGCTTGGTTGACGGCTTCGTGATGAGTCTGTTTAAACCCTGTACATGTATAGTGATTACCGTTGGCCTCATCGCCCGTGTCCACACTGGTGCGGTCAGCGGAAATTTGTCACACTTGGAAATTAATTGATTTAGATATAATTTTGACCTACACTCAGCATTGGGTGGCCAAGGGAAGAAGAAGAAGAAGATATATGACGTCACAATCTCTCGGGCTTATAGTTTTTCTATGAAATTACTTTTGAAATCCTCTCATCTCCTCGCCATATGAATTGAAATACATAAATGTACCTAATTAGGTTTTTCTACCAGGAATTTCTCAGTAGCAGCCACGGAGTCTGGGTTTGTGCTCGGTTGATGGCAATAGGCACACCCCCTATTACATGGGACTTAAACATAACTGGCGAAATGCGGGTGTCCTAACAGGTACACGTCTGCCTAATCCTTCGGGGATTAAACGTGCTGTATGTTATTGCCAAAGGCTCAGAAATGTATACTGGTTACTTCTTTAAATGCGAAGAGGCTATTATCCTAAATAATAATAAAATAATAATAATCATTTTATTTCAGATAAATTATTTTACATCCATATAAATTGTTAGTAAACATGACCTTTAAAAACTATGTTAGTAAAACATGTAGGTTTGACATGAAATGCATAAACGGGCAATCAAATTTCCCCGCAATGACATTCAGGAGACTGTTTGAGCTGCTCTGGACCCTCTGCAGTAGCGACGCAGCACGCTAACGTCTGATAGCTACGAAGCCATCAGTGTGCGCATAATTACAGGCAGGTAATATTCATCATCATTATTTCAGCCGAAAGACGTCTACTGCCGGACATAGGCCTCCCCCAAGTGTCGCCACATTAACCAGTCCCGTGCGACTCGCATACAGCGGATTCCCGCAACCTTCACCAGGTCACCGCTCCACCTAGTAGGAAGGCCCTCCAACACAACGTCTTCCGGTTAGCGGTCGCCACTCCAGAACTTTTCGGCCCCATCGGCCATCCGTTCTGCGAGCAATGTGCCCTGCCCACTGCCAAGTTTAATTAAAGCTGGCAGTGGCAATTAAGTTTGGCAATTCTTCGGACTACATCGGTAACCTTGGTTCTCTTGCGGATGACTTCATTTATGTTTCGATCGAGGAAACTCCGGTAGTATTAAAGGTTATATTATCTCCGGTAGTATTATATATTAAGATAACATTAAAATAAACTCACCTAGAATCAGTATTAGACGATATAACAATACCGTCTCGTTCCCACACGAATCTCCCAGGATGTGGTCCATTCAACGTACATTGTAGACTGACCTGCAACAAAAACCAACTTTAACTTCCCAGAAACACGGTAGGAATTCCAACTGGCAAAGTGAGAGTATAAAATTGAAATCGTTAAACAAAGAACGGTTCTGAATATAATACAATGTTGAATTTAAAATGGCACTTCAATTGAAAGACCTGGGTTTATATTGTTTGCTAGAATAATTTTCTTTTATTTTCATAGTTGCGTTTGTATTAAGCAGGGAAGGAATTTTACTACTTATTATAAACATATGGGAATTAACTGCACCTGCAGGCTTAAATATCTTTCATTTATATTAATATTAGAAAGTTTGTATATTTGTAAAAAATCTTTCATTGCCAGAAAGCTATATTACTCGTAAGTGTAATGATAAATTATAGTAATTTATCATGCATATTAACCGAGCTATCACAATTTTTGCGGACGAAGTGGTGGATGAAGTGTTTATAAATTGTATGATCCTACACTGTCTATAGACGTTTATAAACTGAAAAGTTAAAAGATATTTATTTCAAGCTCAAGTACTCATAAATAATTTGAACCCCAATTAAAGGCCGAAAAATCTAAAAATCCCGAATCACTGTTCTTGGCTCAATCATGTCTTCCGAAGCAAAGCAACATAATTAAATTTTCTAAGGGGCAGTGAAGACATGCTAATTTTTTCCCAAAACCCCCAAAGCTTACAGCTCCCTTGGGCAGACTACAAAGATAGAAGCCGTTGGTTGAAAATAAGTTAAAGGTACGTATGTAAATTGATTATGCAAATACTTGATTTTTACTGGAGTGTAGTAGGTATAATTGAATCTTTTTATTTATTTGTATAATTTTATTTTGAACTTTATTAATAAATAAACAAATTAGAAAAAACGATTCACTTCTCTCGTTTAATTCTGAACGTTTTTCTTGCGTGGTTAATGAAATATGGAAATCCGTGCACGTAACTGCTACGTAACGTACGTGTGCTACGTAAGCGCTACGCCGTAGCGCTGTGCTACGTTTTTGCTACGCCGTAGCATTGTACTAAACAAGCAAGTACCCTGTAGCACTGCGCTACGTAATCGCTACGCAGTGGCAAGCCGTAGCTAGTCTCAGTCAAATCAAGGTACAGATAAGTTGAAGACGTGGCTCCGGACACCGACTCGGACAGCTAATGTACTAAAGTATCTATCAAAACTGTATTTATGGCTCCTAATTATATATAGCGTCATAAAATATCAGATGCGTCCAACGAAATCAAATGCACTCAAGAAAACCTATCAAGAAATGACATTGAATTATTGGAGGGTGAAAGCTACCGCAACGAACTAAAAGGATGGATTCTCAGTTCTCCGAATGCGTTATTGGATTTATCTGTCGGTATTTTTTTTGTGTGTGTTTCTGACGTACATCTGATGAGGAAAATGTCGTGAGGGAAGTTTTGAGTATGAATGTGGAAGGGTATATGAGTAGAGGAAGACCAACAAAATGATGGATGGACTGTGTTAAGAATGATATGGCAAGAAAAGAAGTGCCTGATGACATGACGAGTAATAGAGAAGTATGGAAGAAGAAGACATGCTGCGCCGACCCCAAATGAATTGGGATAAGGGCAAGAGAGTGATGATTTCTGACGTACATCTGACATGTAAAGTCAGATGTACGTCAGAAACCAAACCTTTTACCTGTTAATGTGTGGATCTATCTGCGTCTAACAAAGAATATAAGTTCGGTAAATTCAATCAATTTAAAATGCTTTTCAAAAATATTCGAATCATGCAAAAAACTGCCAAAATGTGCAAAATAAAATTAGTGAGAAAATAGCGAGATATTGTCATTTTTTTGCTTCAAAAGCCTGCTCCAAATTATTAGTAGTACGATGGAGCCTTTTATTAATTAAAATACTTTATAACTTGAAAACTATCGTTCGGGCTTTTTTGCGGGTCTCAAGTCTGGCATATTTTTGCATATTTTAAATATTCTTTATATCAAAATGTGTATAAAAATCAATAAAGGAGAATTCTTAACAGTAATAATCCTCTACATACTTACATCAACTCCAGGCATAACAGTCGTCTCGCTAAAGTGTTGTGATATGATCATTTGTAAGCTTCTTCTGTATCGGTACTGGACGTCATACGGATCTGCAATCAAGGGGATTATATCAGCCATAATGTTTCATAAAGAACTGCCAACAATGACACGGCAATGGACAAGTTTTGAAATATAGATTCAAAAGGAGAAAACTGTACAGTCATCCTAGCATGTAACATGCAACCTAGAGAATATCAAAATAGAAATTGATTCCGCTTGGTTATACCTGCCTGCTGTGACTGCGCAGGCATAACCGAGCGTCTATGGCCAGCTGCAAGCGTAAATGCTACTACGAAGCGTGGGGAATTGATTCGGAAAAATGAAGTTGGGTTTTTGAATTTGGATTGTGTCATTATCCACATAGAGTCTGGATTTGTGTCCGGTTCATTTAAAACTCAACTACTCCCTATTCTTTGTATAGCTCTCTCTACCTACATCGCAAATAATTACAATTTATCACACTAATGAATTAATGAATAATGTAATTTAATTCAATACATGGCCCACAATGCATTACCCGAACAATTTGACAGATCATTAAAAATGTGCAGTCATACATATAAACTGACTGTGCTCTTATTGGCTCAATTATAAAGATTAATGGAGAACAGCAGTGAGTCTGTCTCTTTGAAAGGTTTCCAATTAATTTAATATCTCGTTGAAAATACAATTTTACCCGTTTTTGCAACATTTTTTAATGATGCTACGCTTCTATTGGTCGTAGCGTGATGTTATAATTATAACATTAACCCTATAAGCCTTTTTCGATATTAATGGGCTATCCAACACGAAAAAAAAATACTTATTTAAACGAGTAGTTCCAGAGATTAGCGCGTTTAACCAAACATGTGCACTCTTCAAATTTATAATGCTAGTATAGATATCATGCGAGAATACAGCATGAATTATTCGCTGTTTTTTTTCTTAAGAGCACTGGTTTACTAAATATGTGCCAGATGGTAAGCGAAATCGAGATTTAGAAAAAGAGAAGTGGGAAAAAACGATAAGAGGGCCTTGGTCTAGCAGTGGGCAAACTGGAACTTACTATTAAAAAAAAACTTCATTTAAACACGAATAAATTTCTGAAATCAATAATGCTCTCAATATTTAATTTCGCTATCTTAAAAAAAAACAATAACATACCTCACCCTTCGGGAATTGCAGTTATCATAATTTTGTTTCAAATAATTTTAGAGTTCACGTTACGTTTACGTCTCGCAGTCGTACTACGCCCTTTGTTCAACTTACCTCTAGATAGTACATCACTCTGTATCCCAAGCTTGTAATTTCCGATACCGTAAGATGATCTGAAAAAAAAAAAACATGTCTATAAGATCCCAATTATTTTTAATGAAGCGTAAGACGAAACTTCAGCTTTAATGAATACGAATTTTATTAGAATACGTAGAGTATTTTTTGCTTTTTTTGTTCTTTCAGTAAAATTTATGCTAATAATGTAAGAAGTGGATTTTTAGATGTCTTGTGGAAATCTAGGTTAACAACCAAAGGACCTAAAAAGATGGTAGGAAAATCGGTTTAAAAAATTATACTGAAGGTGTTTTTCTCTATTCCGGCTTTTTTCTCGAGGTTAGAGACTGACGAATTATTAATTAGTCAACCGGTAACTTCACTTACTTTCACCATGATTCAAATTACCTAGCTTCCTTTGATAATTACAAGTGGGATACAACAAACAACAACAACAACTGCCCATAACGTCCACTGCTGGACATAAGCCTCTCCCATGATGGGAGGAATTTGCCGTAATCTCCACGCTTGGCAGGCGGATTGGAGATCGCAGTGATGAAAGACTAACAGAAAACGCTGCTGCCCATTCTCTGGTCTACGGAGGCGCAAGGTGTTCTGCCTCAGACATTAGTCGCCTTATACGACACCCATGAGTGTAATGGGTTGGTTCTATTCTACTCTGCCGGATACCACACGGCTAAAGTAAAGCTAAGCTAAAGTGGGATACGACTCTGCCTAAATTCTTGTCAAACACTGCGAAAATCAAATCTACTAACCATAAGACGGCCAGAATCACTGAACACAGATATCTCAGAAACAACAGAACAGAGACTGGAAACGCCAACTATTATAGAAACATCTATACTCGGCGATAAGACCCGGACATCCTTTGAAGATTATCAACCAAATAATTTGGAAATTCACTGAGTCGAAAAATCTTATTACTCTCCAATACACTTTGAAGTCACATAAGGGTCTTTGAAGATGGATTTAGAAGCGTAGACCGTATATATTTAATATTATGATCCTGTATACTATTGGAAACTATCTCTTCTATAATATTTATCGTCTTTGATGTTGACCTACAGAGGTATCTATGACCTTGTATATCACATCATCGCAAAAATATTCAACCTTTTTGGTTGAATGATTTTGCGATGATGCGCGAATAACGCACGGGTCCAGTGATCACAAAAAGCTATTAACCAAATTCTAAAAGATGATAGGGTCTTTTGAGATAAGCTATAGAAGTTATGCATGGGTTTTGATGGTGAAAATAAAAGGAGTAAAGCAATCGGGGTGGGTAAGCTGCTTTACGAGATCATCATAATTTTTTGTTTTTCTAAATTGGTTTTAATTTTAACCATGACAATGTAATGTAGTGTAGAGTCATCTGCATGGTGTCGGACGTAAAGAATAGCACCATCCCATATCTTCCCGTGGGTGTCGTAAGAGGCGACTAAGGGACTTACCAGAGAATGGGCAGCAGCGTTCTCTGTGCTTTTGTAACAACCGCACTGCGATCGCCAACCCGCCTGCCAAGCGTGGCGATTATGGCAAAACCTCCCTTTGGGGGAGGCCTATGTCCAGCAGTGGACGTCTTTCGGCTGAAATTATGATGATGATGATGATGATGATGATGTTGTAATGTAGTGGTGGTCTGACAATACTCCTTAAATTGTACATCCTCATTTTCCTAAAAACTAAGCTTAGCAAAAAATCTTCAAAACCCTACTTTTTCGTAGAAACAAACCACGAAAAAATATTGCGCAGTAAAGCCCAGGCGTTTTTCCAATAACTTGGTTTACCTAACTCAGTTTACTTCGAAGTGCACGGCACGGTCTGCAAAGAGCTCCTGGATGAATATATATACAGGGTGTAAACGGACTCATCATGAAGCAGTCAACCGAGCATTCTGTACGTCAAACTAAGTAACTTTACGCAAAAATTATTGCTAGGAAACGACTTTTTTTCTAGGTTGAAAAATCATGTTTTGTGGTAGAACTCAATGTAACGCACTCAAAACATTGTACTGATGGAGCTAATGGATGGCTTCAATAATACGGGGGTCGTGGAGGTGTTTTAAGTAAAAATCTTACATTTAGAACTTGTTTTAAAAATAAAAATTGCCAAAAAGTTGGAACTATGACCCCCAATATCTCCATAACTAGAAGGTTTCCAGGTACGGTGTAGAACAAAAAAATGATCGCAATGACGGAGAGAACAAGCGACCTTTCGGCTTCTATCTTTTTATACCCTTTACATAGCTTTAAATAGCGTTGAGGACAATTCTGTTTGCTTCATATGCGTTCGTACTTGTTCTTGGTTACTGTGGAGTACTAGAACACTAATTAAGATCATGATTTAGGAGAGAGAGCGTGCGAACGTTTTAGGAGTAGGTTGTCTCGGTTTGGAGTTCGTGGGCTCCAACCAGGCAGACTAAGTCTTTGTGATGAATCACGGCCCACTAGCTCTCATAGAGAGTTGGCCCGTGTTCCAGCACTGGGAATATTATAGGCTATGCGACTATGCTACTGCAAGCTTTCAACAAGTTAGTTAAGACTTTACCCTAAACAGTTGTCTTCTATTTCCATACAATTATTATGAACAATGTATTAAATACGTATAAAATAATAAAAAATATCGCAACTGATTGTATGTTGAAAGTCGTAAAGACAAGAAACACTTCGAAATGATTGACGAAAAATCAATCGATACCTAAATAATTACAAAAATTGCTAGAGATACAATTTTATTGTAATAGTGTCACATACATGTTTTGACACATTATTGGCGAGCAAAAAACACAGTGCTGTGTAAATAAAACCAGTGGATGTGTATGAAAAACCTTTGAACAGTTTGATTCGGTTATTTTTTACGTAATAAGTATTCGAAGTTGGATCAAGTTTTGTGCCGAGAAGGCATAACAGTGCTGTTTATTTGGGCTATGATCGGCGCGGCCGGCGCGGTGCGCTGCGGTCGCAGCGGCGGCGGCGCCCCAGGGCGCCTGTGTGACATTGCTGTCATCCGTGTCATCTGTCTTTTGCTTGACTTTTTACTTGTGATTTAATTTGGTTTTTTAATAATTTTATACACTATTTGTTAAGTTATCACGTAAGTTTCATTTAATTTTTTTTTTCTATGTCCAACACTGACTGTAGTGACGCCGAACGAAGTGCCAGTCAACCTACCACATCGCTGGATGTCCTAGTAAGATGCCCACATTGTTCCCAAGCACGCTTTTTTAAGGGTGAAAGAGGCTTGAAGATACATTTGGGGAAAAAACATAAGCCCCTCAATGTACCTTCTTCATGCCCAACATTACTCACTCCCATTACACCGGATCCACCCACTCAACCCTTTTGGAAATATCTTTCAAAATTAAAAACTTCAACTCCTGTTTTAAAGAGAGTTCCTCGTGGCGCGCGACCTTCAGTAGCATTAAGCTTGGCGCGTAGTGTCCGTCTCGCCGCCCGAGAGAACTCTCAAAGTGCTTGGGAGCAATTACTCACCTTCCCATTTAGAATACTACATGTACAAAAAGATTTGGCAAATAAAAAAACCTTATCAACTCAAATTAAAGACAACTGTAACATTTCGGCCCAAAGTTTTGACCCAAAATTTACAGCACATCTTCCCCAAAGAGGTTTACTGCATCATGTGGAATCTAAATTAGGCGAGGGTGATATCAGTGGTGCAGCTAGGATCATTTTTAGCAGCGATGTGGTTGCGCCGTACTCTCCAGAGACCCTTACAGCTCTGGAGAGCAAACACCCCGTCCCGGCAGTTGACCTCACCTTCCCTGACCCCCCCATTCCAGAAACTAACACTTTACAAATTACAGCTCAGCAAGTATGTGCGGCCGTTTGTTCCTTTCGAAGTGGCTCCGCCGGCGGCCTCGACGGCCTGACTCCTCAACACCTTAAAGACCTTATTTGTTCAGGCGCCGGGCAAGCTGGTGAGTCCCTTTTGAAGGAGCTGACGGCCCTCATCAATCTCATGCTCTCCGGCAATGTGAACGATGCCGTCATCGATATTCTATACGGGGCCAATCTTTGTGCCCTACGCAAGAAGGATGGCGGCATTCGTCCCATTGCCGTAGGGTCAACTTACCGTCGTATCGCAGCCAAAATTAGCTGCGCCTTTTATAGTGAAACACTGGCCAGCAAATTTCAGCCCCTACAGCTTGGCTTCGGGTCCAAAGGGGGCTGTGAGGCTGCGGTACACGCACTTTCCACTTACCTTCATAGTAATAAAGGTGAGGTCATCCTTAAAGTTGACATTAAAAATGCATTCAATTCCGTAAACAGGGACACCTTGTTGACAGAAGTTCAAAAAGAAATACCCAAAATTTACAGTTTTCTTTACCAATGCTACAGGAACCCCTCAAAATTACTATATAAAGACAATCTTTTGGAATCAGCCGTTGGATGCCAACAGGGTGACCCTCTTGGGCCAGTCATTTTTAGTTTAGCAATTAATCCAATTATTCGACAGCTAAATTCTAAATTCAACGTATGGTATCTGGATGATGGAACCCTGGGAGGTGATGTTGACACAGTCCTAAAAGATTTAACTTTCTTAAACGAAAAATTTAGTTCCATTGGACTAGACCTTAACCTTTCGAAGTGCGAAATTTACCTTCCTGAAACCACTGACAGACAGACTACCATTTCTAAATTTAACTCGTTGGCACCAAATATCAAAATTACCGAAAAAAAATCTCTTCACCTTCTAGGGTCACCAATATTTGACGAATCTTTTCCATCGTTCATTGAAGAAAAAATCCAAAATTTTAATGATGTTTCGGAGAGACTTTTCAAAATTAACATTCATTCGGCCTTCACACTTATTCGATACTGTTGTTTTGGACCAAAATTCACGTATAGCCTTCGCTCCTCTCATCTTTGGAGGCATCCACAGCTTTTAGATAAAGTCGACCAAATCATTAGGAACACTCTTACTTCATTACTTAATGTGGCCCTGGACGACCGAGCTTGGCAGCAAGCCACACTTCCCATTCGCTTGGGTGGTCTCGGCGTCGGCAAAATTTCAAGTATAAGTTTACCAGCCTTCCTCTCCTCGGTCTACGGTACCGAAAAATTAACCAGTAATATTTTATCTTTCTCACTGGTTGATGTTGAGGTGCCGTACTTGACCGATGCGTTGAACGCTTGGAAAATGGCTTGTCCCAATACGAATTTGCCCGACAACCTGACCTCCCAGAGACAGTGGGACGTGCCGCTCTGCAGTATTGAACGGAATACCCTTTTACACACGTCAATCAATACTGTGGAGCGTGCCCGTCTGCTGGCTGTGGGGGAATGGGAGTCGGGTTTGTGGCTTCAGGCACTTCCGTCATTCACCATTGGCACTATGATGGATGACGCATCGTTCCGGGTTGCTACGAGTCTACGCTTAGGTGCACCTTGTGTTGCTCCGCATCGGTGTCACTGCGGTGAAGCTGTCGACAGCCTCGGACACCATGGCCTGTCCTGCTACAGGAGCGCAGGTCGCATTGCACGGCACGCCAGCATTAACGACATTATTCGTCGAGCTCTTTCCATCGCCGGCGTACCAGCGGTTTTAGAACCAAACGGCTTGGTGCGTGACGATGGCAAGAGACCGGACGGCATGACGTTGGTGCCTTGGAACGTGGGTAGGCCTTTGGTGTGGGACGCAACCTGTGTCGACACCCTTGCGCCTTCTCACGTTGCAAGCACGGCGGGCTGTGCAGGCGCTGCTGCTGCGGCTGCTGAGATCCTCAAACGGCGCAAATACTGTAACCTTATTGGTAACTACAGCTTTGAGCCGTTTGGGGTCGAGACGCTCGGGTCATGGGGTCCGAGTGCGCGTCTCCTTTTTAAGGAAATCTCTTACCGACTGGTCGACACTTCGCGTGACCAGAGGGCTGGCTTTTTCTTTGGCCAAAGAATTAGCATTGCCATTCAACGTGGCAATGCTGCCAGTCTTCTGGGTACGTTTCCGAGTGACAGCGATGCGGAGGAGTACTTTGACGCTTATTGACGTCGTTGTATATATGGAGGTTCTTACTTTTAGTTTTTATTTTTGTAATTATATATAGCCACAAATGTGTTATTTAAACAATAAAAATTTATTTATGAACAAAGAAAATACATTTTTTAAATACAAAATACAGAAAACTAAACCCGTCATTTTTGACCAATATTACTTGAAAACAAACCTAAAAAGTCATTAGAGACATCAGACTAAAAAACCAGGACAAATTTTGCGCTACTTTCACGAGATTCCATTTTTAGTCACTCCGTGCCTTTAATCTCTAAAAGCATCGTTTCAAAATTCCATTTTAAAAGGCGGTAAATTGGAAAGGCTACATCATAGACTATCCGACAGCGATTATAATAAAATTATTGGCTTCTAGTGCCTATGAAGCTAGATAAACTAGGTTCAAATTTAGCCTGTAGAATATAGATACGCAAATACCAAACCAACCCTAGGCAACCCATTTTGTGTAAAGAATTTCATCGTGTCTGCTCTCGAATCGGTGAAGGTAACTGGCATGTTCTAAAACCGAAAATTCAAGAGTTGTGACATCTTTTAACAACGCACCGGGCCCGTGTGGTGGATTACAGACCACTCTCTCCCTCAAAGGGAAGGCCTGTGACCAGTGTTCTTCTTTCAGCATGGACATTTGTTTCCGAGTCATGGATGTTTATATATAATAAGTATGTATTTACAAATCAAAAAGTATCTAAGTAGTATATCAACTATCTGGTGTCCACGACACAAGCCTCGTTGCTTAGTGTGGCACTAGATGGCGCTGTGTGTAATGTCCAGCGATATTTATTTATTCATGTGGTTAGTGCCTAACTTGGTGGCTTTACATGCCGTCGAGAAATATCTCACAGGCATGCTGGTTTCCTCACGATGTTATCCTTCAACGAAGCAATTAGTGATAATTATACCCGTAGTGGGAACATAAGACCTAGATAATGCTTATGCTAATCCCAACACCTATGACCTAATACACGTGGCGCTATATATTATCTTAAGAACGTTATTGTGGTTTTCCTTAGGAACAGTACTGTACATGTCCGTTTCTGTACACCTGACAATGTGTATGCAAAATTTTAGGGTGATTGGTTCAATGTTTTAGACGTGAAAATCACGTAATTAACAAACTTACTTTCGCATTTAAAATATTAGTTTGGATTATTGGCTTCTAGTGCCTATTGTGATTGGTAGTGTGCTTATGTGAGGAAAATGCTAGGTAGATGATGACTGCCTATGAAGCTGGGTGAACGAGGCTAAACTTAGCCTGTAGAATGTAGACACGCAAATATATTTTAGGTAACCCTTATTAAATCATGAGGGTACTCAGTTTTGGCCTTATTTGCTAGCCTTATTAGGTTACTGTTCAGCTTATTAGTTTACTTGGTTTTGCTTTGATGACGAGGTTAGGGTAGAAAGTAAGTAGTCTGACGGAATAAGGTCGTATACCAAATGTGAGGATGCTTCTGCTTTGGTGATTACGTTACTAAACAAACTGGGTCTTTCAAAGAAAATATAATTATTAATTTATTCTCAAACGTAATCAAAATATTATATACGTAATTTAATGGGGTCGGCTTCCAGTCGTACCAATATACCTATCTTACCTCCACAACCCATTTAGTACTGGTTAATACTTGGTAAGACTGGTTGTCAGACTTTCGGGCCAGTGACTACCTGTAACGTATATCAACGATCTACAAAAGACAGTCGGAACCAACAGCTTTACGTGCTTTCCGAGGCACGGAGGAAACTCAGTAACTTGTAACTATGGTCACCCATCCGCAGACCGACCTTGGCAAACGCGGCTTAACCTTGAAGATTGACCCACGTGGCTGTTATTATTTAGCCACGAGCTTCTCGAGTTTTCATGATAATAGTGGCTAACTTGCCAAAGAAATTGTTAAAGAAACGATGGTGCTAGATGTAACCAAAAGAATACGTAACCAGTAAACGAGTACCAAAGTGGAATCGTAACGAATCGGGCATACGATTCGTCGTGATACCGATTGGTCACCAAAAACATTGTCCATACTAAAAGTTCCGACTCGTCACCATAGAAAACAAATAAATTTTTGACTTGGGCCAAGATAAACAAAAGACTGTCATGGACAGCAACTACTCTTTAAAACTATATTTTCGGTCCTCTTTTTACCCATCAGCTTGTTACAGGAAATAGCTTTATAACTGACATGTAACCAGCTCGATCGATTTTACTTTGAAACTGCAGATGCTACCGTCAGCAAACAGATAATTCAGAAGGGGAACTCCTTAAGATGTTTAAAAACACACACACACATAGACGCGTACGTACAGTGAGTGCAAGCGTACTCGCGACTGGCATTTGTTTGAGCTTGTACGTGCCTCGATGGTCTAGTCAGGAATTTCTCAGTAGCAGCCACGGAGTCTGGATTCATGCACGGGCGAAATGTGGGTTACTATTAGGTACACTTCTGCCCAACTCTTCGAGGATTACAGGCGTGATGTTATGTACATGTCTGTCTACAGTATAAATTAAGCAACGAAACACATCACATCGACAAAGATGTGATAGATTTCTAAATACAATGAAACAAATGTAATCTATACTTAGTATTATAAAGAGAAAAGATTTGTATTTTTGTATGTAACGAATAAACTTAAAAACTTTTGGACCGATTTGAAAAATTCTTTCAGCAATGGATAGCTACATTATCAGCTAGCATCTAGGCTATATTTAACTCCGTACTTCCACGGGAACGGGAACAACACGGGTGAAACCGCGTGACGTCCGCTAGTTATTCATAATTTAATTTATTTTTGTAGTCAACGATTGTGGTAGGTAGCGTGGTTACGTGGTGAAAAGGCTAGCCCTAGAAAGATAACCCTAATTTACAGTACTCAAAAGATAAACAGGCGCCTGAGAGGCGCACAAATTGTAATGTTAATTTATTTAAAAATTAAACTATTTATTCTTTTTTCTACAATTTTGAGGGATGTACTAGTATTAATAAGTAAATAAAAGTTGGCGCGGAAACTCAATACGCGCGTCGGTTAAAAAGATACAGCGATATATTAGTTTCGCGGGCGCCTCTTAGGCGCACATTATCCATCTAGGGCTAGGCAGGTGATGATATGTGCGTACGTCTATTTTCACCCGTTCCAAGGAGCTAAGCTTCTGTAGTTTTCTGTCAGTGTGGCACAGCTTGCATAAAATCATTCAACCGATATATTGAGCCTGCATTATTATGATCGGAGTCGATCAAACGCTGCTTTAGATACCTGCCGGGATTTCTATGCGTTGCGTTTGCTATCATGGCTTGGTTATTTGGTGCCTTTCATAACGCCTGTTGCGTGTTCCTTTCCCAAAGTGGGCGATAACGCCCCCTAGTGGGCGCTGCAGGCCTAAAGGGGGGCAGTAAGAGACCCAGAAAAAAAAATGGGGGCGTTGTTTAGAGGCTTAGGGGGCGATTTGTAATTTCATCTTGGAGGACTCTAGTAACGGACTAAGCTCTCGACTCTCGACTACAACTTGTGAACATCAACTAATATATTAATTAAGAGATCGAGATCGTGAGAAGAATAGATTTTGTTTGTTTTATTTTGAATAAAAGATACTCTGTCTGAATAAAATAAAGTTGCCTTTCAGTAATCATTCTCATTCTGCCAATGAGAATGATTATTGTAGCCCGTAAGAGTTAACTTGAGACCTGAGCACCGCACCGTTGTGTACTATCTACTGCGCTCAGGTCTCAAGTTAACTCTTGCGGGTTATAGTAAGTCTCGTTTAGAATGAATGTTTAATCTCCGCTAATAAAGCTCACAAAAAATAATTTAATTTGAAGTTAAAGTATTTTTTAAGTAGGTGAAAAAAAGGGGGTGCTAAAAAATATTTTTTCTCAAAGTGGGCAGTAGACAAAAATAGGTTTGGGAGCCCCTGATGTAGACGGAGAGGAAGACCCAGAAAACGATAGATGGATTATGTGAGGAATGATATGAAAGGAATAAATGATAGCGTGACGGTTGACAGGGGAGAATAGAAGAAAAAAACGTGTTGCGCCGACCACAAGTAACATGGGACAAGGGCAGGGAGGTGATGATGGTAATGCCTGAACATCTTTCAGACTGTACCTGATTGTGTTTCAGGATCGTTTTGGAATTCAGTAAAAATATTTGCTCTTTATTTTTTTTTTGTTAGAACAAAATGATATTGAAATAACTGAACACCTGAAAGTGGGTGGTTGTTATTATCATCTGCCTCGCCTTTTTTAACTATGTTGGGGTCGGCTTCCAGTCTAACCGGATGTAGCTGAATAACAGTATTTTACATCGAGCGACTGCCTATCTGACCTCCACAACCCAGTTAGTACTGGGAAATACGATACCCCTTGGTAAGACTGGTTGTCAGATTATCGGGCCACTGATTACGTAACGACTGTTAAAGATCTACAAATGAAAGCCGGGATCAACGCTTTAACGTTCCCTCCGAGGCACGGAAAAAACATATTGAGTACTTATTGGAAAAAAACATCCCATTTGATACTAAGTTTTATTTGGAACTTTTTATTTCAAGTAGCCACAGGAGACTGTTCTCAGCCCCATACATTTTATAATAAGCAGTTTTTTATTTTATTACCATTTTTATCTTCAAAAATTATGGTTTCATGTTACCTTCCCATGAATATTAAATTATTTGCGAAGTAACCAACGAAGCCTGTTGCCAAACTTAAGTGGCAGTTGGGATGGAAATTTCGACGGGAAGAACGAATCGCCGATGTGGCAGAAAACTTCTGGATTGACTATTACAGGTTGGGCAAGACGTGCCGGTAATCTTCGCGGGATTCGCTGGATGTGGGTAGCGCAGGAACAGATGGTGGATGATGGTGGATGCTTTGTTCAGCAGTCAACGACTTTCGGCTTAATAATAACCATGATGGTGAATCTGCCTAGCCTTTTTCATCTAACCGTATGAAGCTGAATACCAATAATACTGGTGAGTAATGTAGACCACAGGCCGATCTTCAAGGTTAGGCCACGCTTATTAAGGTCGGTCTGTGGATGGGTGACCATCATTACATACCGAGTTTCCTCCGTGCTTCGGAAAGAATGTTAAAGCCCGTTGGCATTGGCTCGGCTGTCATTCGTAGATATTTGACAGTCATTACAGGTAGTGACCCGAAAGTCTGACAGCCAATTTTACCATGAAGGGGTATTGTATAGCTCATAGTACTATCTGGGTTGTGGAAGTCAGGTAGGCCAGAAAGACCCCAATTTCGAGAAAAGCCTAGGCAGATGAATGTAGACCCCAGGTCAACGTTTGTCCACCTCAAAAAGCCATCTTCTACGTGGTCTGCTGTAACACCATCTGGCTGTGTCAGCACTTCACTTAGTGGCTATTTCGGCCTACAGCTCATTGAGCATACAGCAGATGAGGCCAGCGCTGTCCTACTTCAGCTTTGCCCTGTCCCACGTCAGAAAATGTGTTGGAGTGCAGTGTGGTGTTGCAAATGGTCCGTTAGCAGTTGGCACAAATAACCATGGTTTGAAACCACAGCTAAAGCGTTACTTTTTCAAGTCAGTCACAAGAACAACTAAGTGCGAACATAAGTTTTATCTGGTGGATGTAAGCGGAGTACGCCCGTCACTTGTTTTATTGTTGTTGTAAAACTCGGGCGGGTTCCTTGTGTCCCTTACTACTGGAAATTGGGACGATTTCGAGATTCTGTGAGATTTCTGTGTGAGTGTGAGAATTACCTATGTTGAAGTGCTTAAACTCGATTTGACCTTGTAGATATTCTTTTCAATCAATTGAAAAGAATATCTACAAGGTCAAATTGAATTAGCCGTCGATACGCTGCATTCTTGATTGATAAAAACGCAGAAAAAATGTAAAAAAAAAATACTTCGAAACTAATATTATAGATGCAAAAGAAGCTTGATATGATTGTTTGTCTGCCTGTCTGTTCTGAACCATGGAGCCGATCTAGAAACTAATTGTCACTCTGTGGTATTAAAAAATATACACAGACGAAGTCACTGGAAACAGCTAGTTCTATAATTACTACTTATTCCTTTTATCTAATTAAACCGCCTGTCTTCAAAGCAAGAGTGTTCACTCTTGCTTTGAAGGCAGGCGGTTTGAATGAGATGCATGTTCATGCATCTTATGGGCACGCACGTTCCACCATATACCTCATCCATCGATTTCCATCAGGCGTGATCGAGGTCAAGAGCAGGTCTATTTTATATTAAAAAAAAATAAAAAAGGTCACTATGAAATTTGAAAATAAAACCCGAAACCTTCCGCCATAACACGAAGTTCCACGAAGCTCATGGTAGGGGCATCCCTCGGCTGATGTTTAGAGTGCTCCCACTCTCACCTACACTTGTTATAATGTTCGTATACCATTATATATAGGAATCCGCTTTATTACCCCTCTGATGTGTGACGCAATGGAATGCGGAGATTTTTTGCTTATTTGTTGAGCGGCAACCCTTAGGGGGTACGGTAAGAGTACGTAAATAGGGAAAACGGGAGTACAAAGGATTTTGGGGTGCTTCACAATTTTGCAAGGCCGTTGTAAAGGGAGTTTACTACGCCCAATTTTGTGTAAGCTACGCTTGCGCTTGGCTATAAGAGTAGACGAAGACCAAAGAAACGATGGATGGACTTTGTTGAAGATGATATGGCTAGAAAGGAGGTGACTGCTGAGATGATGAGTAATAGAGAAGTATGGAAGAAGAAGACATGCTGTGCCAACTCTAAATTGGGACAGGAATGATGGGCTAAGGGATGGAGAATGATGGCGATGCTTGCGCTTGTCTCCAGTTAAATGGATCGATTGATAGACTCAAATAATGCCCGACCAGTATAAAGCTACCTGCACAGCTCTGTCGTTTGATGGACTTATGCAAAGATGGCTTGGACAGACTGTATGCGGAAGGCAGAAAACCATATATGCTATAGTGCAGGTCGGGAGAGACCTATAGGCTGGTTATAACCAGGACTGAACTGGAGAAAGACAAGTTGATTGATTGATAGACGCTTGCCGAGGCTAATCCGTGGACGGGTCCCAATCATTGGATTGCGAGACTACTCCGTTTCTTGAAAAGCACGTTCAGCTGATGGTTTGGCTGCCATTCGTAGGTCTCGTAGTCTTTACTGGTCGTTTGGAGCCCGAGATCATTTCAGGGGGGGTTTTACCCAGTAACTGGGTAGCTGGGCAGTAACTCCATATAAAATAATGGGGTTCAGGTGAGTCTGGTTGGTATGGAAGCGGACCCTGACATAATTTGGAAAAGGCTGGGCAGATGATGATACAGCCAAGACTTTTCATTATCATCCAACCCAAGACAGACAACATCTATATGGAGATATGTAGCTCAAATTAAATATGTGGACCAAAAAGTACATTTTTTTTACGAAAAGAAAAAAGTTGGAAACGTTCTTAATCTCACTCAACATGATATGGAAAAATAGCGAATTATTTCGCATAGTCTAAGATATTTCGTACAATTTGTAATTTCTTATTCTGTGAACAATTACTGTTATGTCTTGTCATTCATTAAATATACTTCACCTTTATGAAGTAAGTATAATTACCGTGAAACAATTTTTTTATTATAGTGAAAAGATAAAGTCGATCTTATAAATTTAATAACAGCTATGGATAAAGATAAGTTGAAGGAAGGAAGGAAGGAAGGCCTTTGCCCTGAAGGTGGACGCAAATGGCTGAAAATATTACTAATATTATAAATGTGTAAGTTTGTTGAGGTATGGATTTCTGGATATTTTTTACTCTTTCACGCAAGCACTACTGACCGGATTTGAACGAAATTTGGCACACATGTAATTTATAACCTGGCTCAACATATACGATAGGATAGAACTTTTTGTTTTATGATACCTTTCGGTAGTATGATACCGTGAGACAATTACCAAACTCCACGCGGGCGAAGCAGCTGGCAGAAGCTAGTAAATAAATGAAAATCGAACTTCACTATCTTCATGTAAGTTCGTTTGGCAGTTGCACGTCAATGATTAAGGGTAGTAGGAAACATGACGATAAAACATACTCGATGCCAACCATTTACACTCCAACCACGTATCTATCAAATAAATCATCAACGAAATATATAAATCCTGCCTACAAAACTCTATTTGCAACCAAAAATTGTTTCTTACCGTTCATTAAATTGGGCCCTTTCAGCATCAGGAAATCGAACGGCATCCGTAGTTCGAAGAACGACTGAAACAAGGAAATTGACTCAGTTAGATGGGATTTTCTACGGAATGCAAAAACGAGTTTGTGGAATCGAATGTGGTGAGTAGTGAGGTTATGTGGGGTGAAAGTTAAGAATCCCTTAACTTTTATGTATTCGTTGTAAACAGGTTTTATAGTGTAGGATTAAGTATTCCTTGTAAATAAGTTTTATAGTGCCTATATTCTATATAAATAAATAAAATCGTAGTGTCTGTTTGAATACTGAATTCATATAAAAGTATAAACGGTACTTATAACAAAAAACATATTATCAAATGTTTGTCGGTCTGTCTGTTTGTTCCGGCTTATCTCCGAAACGGCTGGGCCGATTTTGAATTGTTTTTTTTTTTATTTTTATTGTCAGATAGCTGATGTCATAAGGAGTAACGCTATTATTATCTTAGAAAACGGATAGGGAAGCGAACACAAAGGGCGATGAAGGAACATGGATGGGTTTTAGTCAGTAAAAGTCTGACACTCCCTCTTGCTCCGCCCAGAGCGGGAGAAGTCATTTGATGATTTCCAATTGGAAAAAAAAGCCGTGTATGGCAGTGGACCTGGACAATCATGCCTGTATTTTCATACCAAGCGAAGCTAATTACACGTAAACAACTTAGCCGGGACAGCTGTCAAGCAGCATGATTACCCTATTTACGGCGCACTTCATAAAACCACAAACAAATTTCTTTAAACAACCACACTATTACCGCGGAGAGGTCTCGAAGTCTCGCGCAATAACCCCGGCAGTGACGTCCCAAGCGCGCGTCGTTAAAACTTGTTCAATTAAGTCTGCAGTTACATCGCGTGCTTGTTAAAGCTTTGAACTTACACAATCTGCTTGCGACGCGGTTATTGTATGTTGGATTGGTTCTAAATATTTTCTTGCAGATCTCCATGGGAAAAAGCCTGAATGAGTCCGAGAAATATGAACATAATAAACGTATGACTGCACTTATAATAATGGCAGCAAATAATGCACTGTTTTAACTACACTACACTTAAAGTACTTACGGGATAGTATTCCCGCGATCATGATGCTTGTAACAGCGTCGAAATATCGGGAGCTCAAAGAAAAAGAAAATCACGGATATTATCCCGTAAGTAGTTTAAGAACAGCAAATAATCCCCTAGTCTCGCCTGTTATTTTAAGTCCCATGTAATAGGAGGCCCATAGGCGAGCCTAATGCCATCCACCGGACACAAATTCAGACTCCGTGGCTACTGAGAAAATTCTTATCGAAAAACCCAATAACACTTGGCACGACCTGGGCATCGAACCCAAGAACCTCATGCTCAGCAGACGCACTTGCGACTTCAAGACCTACGAGGAAGTTTCTAACGTTTATTTAAATGCGAATAAATTAATAATGTTGAAATGGTCACATTGGTGTTTAAATATTTGTATCCGTGACCTATAAAGTGGCTCGTGCCTTGTGAAGTAGGTCACTGAACCTCCAAGCCGACACGTCACACGTTACCTAGTTGCATATGTTTCCGAAACTCAAACTAATAAATCTTATTGTTAAGTGATGCTATGGTCTGTTGCCTTTTTCCTTTGTTGACTTAAAAGGAACAAGTATTGTAGGCCCTTCATACAACAGGGCGGGCATATGCATGTTTTTTTTTTCACTATAAACAAAGCGTATTAATGTCAGAAATAGCATAGTGAATTTATTTTTTTAATATCTATAAAAATACTAAATTATAAGCATTCCCAACTGCAGATTAGACAGAGAGATCCGATAGCTTTCATGACGTACGTCATTCGTCATATCGACAAAATCCATACTAAATTCCGTTTATCAGAAAGAAACAAAAGTTTTATTGGTTATTACTTTTGTGTTGTTTGATTATGGTATTGTTTTCACATTTTGTCATTATTTTTATATTCCGTATCGAAATAAAAATATAAAGAAAATATATGCATATTCCCTATCACTACAAAATCCTTCCTTTGTCGGCCTATCAGTGTGCTTCTCACTAGGAAACTGCGAGCCCAGATGATAGTTGTTTAGAGATACCTCGATCCGCTCTCTACGTCGGTGAGCGGTGTAGTGTTGAAGGGCCTATTAATTTCGATCGTTGGCACCTAGTGCCAATTTACAAGTCTTAAGTTTCCTCTTTCGGCACCTCTAAGTGCGTATATACGTAGAACGCAGCTGGCTACCGGCGCCAAACGTCGCCGACAAGTTCCGACCTGCTTACGCCGTCAGAAATTGTCGGCGCTTATCGGCACAAAGTATAGAGACTGCCGCGTGCGGGGACTACCTGCGCGGACCGGTGCCGATAACCGCTGGCAGGTTGGATCCGACAGCCATCTTTCTACGTGTTACGCCCTAAGGGATCAATTAAACTGGTCCTCAGTGTCTGTTCAGTAAAGTATCTGTCAAATGACCAGTGACAATCGCTTCCCATAAAAAGAAGAAGACAACAAGCAAGAGAACTAAAATGATGAGTCGCTTTCCAAAAGAACAAAGCCGTGAATTCAACAAAAAACTACGAACCGTTCCCTTAACGCATTAATTATTCCTTGAACAGCTAAAATTAATCCAATTTCACTTCAAAAAGCGGTCTAGTTTTACATCATAACCTAGTTCAAGTCTGAAACTCAGTTGTACGAAATCTGGAAGTTAGAAGTGTTCACATATGACATGGGAATTGCAGACTTAATTGAGCGAGTTTCAAAGCTGTTTTGGTTACGTTACAGCGGTTCTCTTGTAAAGGGTAAACCGGTACGGACAGGTTTTAATTGTGGTTCCGGACATGGACACCTCCTTAGCTTCTTTATCTTAAGGTTTATCGGAACCGGTACGGAAAGATTGCGGACGCTGTACCGGACATGGACAATGTATACTGCACAAATGCTTACTGAAGTATCTGTCGGTGTTCACAGTTGGTCTGTAATTTGTCCGTACCAGTGTGACTTATATTTTATCTAAGAGACGATTTTTTCAATCTATGTAATTTACTTACAATGCGGTACTTACTAATAACAAAAAAAATACATTTTATCATCATATCAATTTATGCCTGTCTGCTCTGGCTGTTCTTCGAAACAGCTGGAACGATTTCACGGGCATTTTACTGGCAGACAGCCGATGTTATTAGCATAGGAGTAACTTAGGCTAACTTTATTTTAGAAAATGGATCAGGGTTCTGTTAAAAAAAAAAACTTATTTTTCAAATAGGGAAATAATAATTTTATCGCGGAATAAGGACACGACCAACAGCTAGTTATAATTATTGTAAACCTTTAAACGAAGATTTAGTTACGGACGGGAGGAAGAAGCAAATAGATATCGTAGTATTTTTTTCTGTAGCAAGTAATCTTCAAGACCGCGCATTTTGTCACCCTATGTAAAATGTTTACTTTTTGTTCTTCTAATTTGTATAGCGCAAGTTGTATCTGTCTTTCTATCTTCATTTCAAAAACGTCACAAGCACAAGAACTTCACAGTTATTGTGGCACGCTAATATGACATTTAAAACTACTGCTTCGCTCTAATCATAGACTTCAAAGTTCTATAAATATCTGTTACCTAGAACCACTTTGAAGCAAGTCAGGCGGTTAACGAGGATCTGAACTAGACAATTTAATATATACTGCAGAGTAGGGAAGTTGGAAGCCGATTTTATAAGGGAAATCCTATAACTTTATGAAATCGTCTGTCTGTTTAGTCTTACATAACATAACATCACGCCTGTAATCCCCAAAGGGATCTCTCTTATGTTAGACTGCACTCTGCTCACACTACTGCTTCAAAGTGGTTCTAGGTAACAGATATTTATAGAACTTTGAAGTCTATGATTCGAAAGCCGTAGTTTTAAATGTCTTATTAGCGTGCCACAGTAACTGTACTGTACAGAGGTGTACCTAATAGTACACCCACATTTTGCAAATTATGTTTAAGTCCCATGTAATAAAGGTAGGTCTAACTTCGAGAGAGAGGTTAATCGTCGAATTCGCCTCGGCTGGGCAGCGTTCGGGAAGTGGCGCGGCATCTTCTCGTCCAACTTACCGCAGTGTCTCAAGACGAAAGTCTATGACCAGTGTGTGTTGCCAGTGATTACATACGGTACCGAAACGTGGTCGCTCACAATGGGCCTCATCAGAAGGCTTAAAGTCACCCAAACGGAAATGGAGAGGGCTATGCTCGGAGTTTCCTTGCGCGATCGAATCAGAAATGAAGACATCCGCAAGAGAACCAAGGTTACCGATGTGGCCCGGAGAATTATCAAACTTAAGTGGCAGTGGGCAGGGCACATTGCTCGCAGAACGGATGGCCGATGGGTCCGAAAAGTTCTGGAGTGGCGACCGCGAACCGGAAGACGTTGCGTTGGAAGGACTTCCAATAGGTGGACCAATGACCTGGTGAAGGTTGTGGGAATCCGCTGGATGCGAGTCGCACGGGACCGGTTAATGTGGCGACACTTGGGGAGGCCTATGTCCAGCAGTGGACGTCTTTCGGCTGAAATGATGAAGTAATAGGGGGCGAGCCTATTGCCATCAACTGGGCACAAATCCAGACTCCGTGGCTGCTAATGAGAAATTTCTAATGGAAACACTTAATAACACTTTAAAGAGCAGTTCGAAGTTCTATTTAAAGTCAGACTAAATTGTTTCCTTTCTAGTCATTACTAGTGTCGTAGTAATTATTATAAGGTTTCTCGTATTTTGGATTATTTGTATTTATTCTAATATATATTAGTTTATTTTAGAATAAATATTATATGATTAGTATGTAGGTACCCATTTAGGTGTTTTTAATTGATGCTTAAAAATGGTATTTTTCTTATTTATTTTTATTGTACTCTATCACAATGCTATCCTATTTGACCCAAAGGTTGACTGGTAGAGAATGCCTTGTGGCATTATGTACCCTTGTACATGAAGTTTAAATAATTAAAGAAACACTTTGCCCGAACCGGGAGTCAAACTCTCCGTTTTGAGTTTGACTCCCGGTTTGGGCAAAGTGTTTCTCTTGATCGGTAGTCACTCTTGCAACTACTAAACCAACGAGGCAGCCCCAGAAATAGTCTCATGTAAAATACTGATAATCAGTTGCTTCCGGTTAGACTGGAAAACATTTTATGTAGTAGGTATGCCTATATGGCGCCCACCCGAAATCGTTTGGATAAACAATACCTTGAATTTATGCTAGCCTAGTACTTTTGGTCACTAAAAAGAAGATTTTAACCACTGTTCTTCTGTTCACTTTCACGGTTCATAACTATACTTATAAATGATAAATGATGTTTATTTTGCAAGTAGGATTTTACAAACACTTTTACACGACATTTTTTTTTTTAAACTAGATGGGGCCGGTGTTTCGTACCTGACTACTCTGAGAAGAAACAGCCGAAACAAACTCAGAGGTCATAGTCTCTTTTGAAGTCCAGACATAATTTTGCTCAATTCACATGAGGACTATGCAGATTAGTGTCTGAGATGGTCTTTTAAAGAAAGAACCACACAGATTTGAGTGGACCTGTCCAGTCAGTGCAAGCATTTGTCAGTTATCGTTTAGCTCGACTTATAACTCAAGGAGCTCAACGAAACGACGAACAATACCAAAGAAAGGACATTTGGGTAGGTCGCTTATAGTACTCAAACTGCCAGAAAGTTGTGGGAAAAAAAAAGAAAACAAACAAAAAATATATAAAAACGAAACACACATTTTATTTATTTATTTAGTACAGTATTTAAAACCATTAACACTAAATTAAATACCTAATCCTTTTACTCGGTCTTCTCGCAGAACCACAAACATTCCAACATTATTGTCTTCCATTCATCAGCAAACAAGTCCAATCCAGGGTTGGTCTCCACGAGAGCGTTGAGGTTCGTAAGCATACGTGGTACAGGCGAAGTGGATCGGGCTACAGTGCGACTAAATGGAACATTAAACAATTTATGTTTCCTAGAGCGAATATAATTATTTGGAACAAATAATTGACATGGTCCCCACATTCACAATAATCAAATAAAATTAATAATAATTTACAAAATCAATGTCAATAAAAATCACAAAAATCATATGTCAATAATAATAAAAAAGTAAGTACTTAAAATGTCACTTACGGAATATCTTCCGTGATAATTGTTTATTCCTACAATTTTTTTCCATCCACCCGCGTTCTTCAGTTAACCCGCTTGCAACAGCGTCGAAATATCGGGAGCTCATAAATAAACAATAATCATAAATATATCCCGTAAGTGACATTTTAAGAAGATTATAGTCAATATTTTGGATAAAAGCCTCGTTCCGATTCGTCGGAAAATGGCAAGGCAGATGGTTTAATCTGGGCTGAAGTTCCAGGAATTGTGTGATTTACATGAATATGGAATGTAATTTGATCGAACTATAATTAAAAATCTACTGGCCGACATTCAATGAGGTTTTATAATTAAAATTCCATCGAGATTTAATTAATAGAGGAAATGTTTCCATTTCGCAAAACTGCGTACTTATATTCCATCGCAGCGGCCAGCGAATGCTATATCCAAGTTGGTCACAGTTATTAAGCTAGGGCACATCACAAAGAGGCTTTAGATCTAGTATACAAGGTGTAAACGTAACCTTCACGAAGCCGTCAACCAACCACTACGTACACCAAAACTAAGTAACTTAACACAAACATTTTTGTTGAGTAACGACTTTTTTTTTGTAAAAAAATCACGTTTTCCGGTAGGGCTCAGTGTAACGCACTCAACATTTTGCCGATGGATGTATTGAATAGTCCGGGGGTCGTGGAGATATTTAAAAAAATAAATTTATAACTTTAAAGATTTTTATCAAAAAAAAAAACTTGTGAAAAAGTAACTAGATGGTTTCTAAGGTATGGTCTAGAACAAAAAAATGTCGCAGTGATTAGATTATATTAACTCTCCCCGTTAATAACTTGGACTTTGATTAAATGCCATAACTTTTTCAAAAACATAAAGAAATGATTACGAGTATTGCATTGTTTAGTCGAAATAATTGTGATCGTCAGTCGGTTACGTAAGTATGTAATTGGGGTGCTAGTTTGCTATCCACAACCCACTCCACCCTTCTTTTCAATTCCAACTATACTGTACACTGTAATTAGGTTCAAAATACATCGCCGAGACGACAAACTTCATATACAACATTATGCGTGACGTCGAGCAGACTTCGAAGTCGTTCAAACTTTAATAATATTGTGATCAAGTTGAATACAGTATTGTATGTAATAATAGAGATTGTAACTAGTTACAAAACTGTTACAATTCTGTGTCTTAGACTTGACTGCCTTGTTGGTCCAGTAGTCGCAAGCGATACTGCTGAGCATAGGGTTCTGGGTTCGATTCCCATGTTGGGAAAAGTGTGATTTGATTTTTCATCAAGAATTTCTCAGTAGCAGCCACAGATTTGTGTCAAGTTGATGGCAATAGGCTCACCCCCTATTACATGAGACTTAAACATAACTGGCGAAATGTGTGTGTTTTAATAGGTACACCTCTGCCTCTCTCTTAGGGGATTTTGGGCGTGATGTTATGTTATGTTGTGTAATTTTCACAGTAGCAAACAAAAGCCATACATACATGGGACTTACGAGTACTGAAATGGGAGCATTATAAGGTACACTACTGTCTAACCCTTAGAAGATTACAGGCGTCATGTTATGTTATAATTTTTACAGCTTTTTTTACAGCAGCTTGTCTCAATTTCCGTTTCACGAAACGGGTTTTGAGAACTCAATTTTAGAACTGTCAAGTAAAATGATTTTTAATTCAACATAATAATTATGGTATGTCTAAGAATAATATCAATAGGAAATTCCTGGTACCAGTCCAACAGCCTCAAGTTCCTGCTAAATTGAAATTGTCTCGTCGTCTATATGGAACGTCTGATGTGATGACCGTAGTGGATAAGTGTATCATACAATATTAATACTTTAGCAGATTATACAAGGAGTATCTTTGCATCCTGGTCAAATTAAAAGAGGTATCTATGCCAATAATTCTCGACCCGAATCAATAATAAAATGTTTTTTTTTTATTTCCGGAAATCGGTAATTGACGAGAATCAAACCTCGACAGATTGCAGGCAGCGCGTGCGAGCCGCTGAGCCAGGCAATGCGGTGCGCGGAGCAGGCGGCACGGGACGGCCGGCGGCGTCGCGCAGTCGCGCTGCACAGAACACTTCACCCCGGGCCACCACGTTGTATATATGTCGGTTTCTAATAATAAACTCAGTTTGTACCAGCCAACTATACAGTCCACTTATTTCTCATCACCATCATCGAGACCTTCACACGGCACTCAACAGTTAGTGTAAACCACCCGTATTTAAACGCAGCCCGTCTGAAACTAGCCCTATAACCGCGCCTTCACACACACAAATAAACGAATCTGTTTATTACTTTCGCGTTATTCTGAACTACTGTCAAAGTTAAACAATTTAAAATAGCAGCTCTATTTGTTATTGACCATCATCATCTGCTTAGCCTTTTCCTAACTATGTTGTGGTCGGCTTCCAGTCTAACCGGCTGCAGCTGAATACCAGTATTTTACATGGAGCGACTCCACCACCACAACCCAGTTCGTACTGGGTAATACGATACCCCTTGGTAAGACTGGTTGTCAGACTTTTTGGGCCACTGACTACCTATAACGACTGTCAAAGATCTACAATTGACAGCCGGGACCAACTGCTTAACGTGCTTTCCGAGGCACGGAGGAAACTCGATAAGTAAATGGTCACCCATCCACAGACCAACCTAGGCAAGCACGGCTTAACCTAATGATCGACCCGAGCGGCTGTTATTATTTAGCCACGAGCTCTTTCAGCAGCTATTAGTTATTGACCAATTAACGTAATTTTAATTGATTATTTATGTCTTTTGGGACAAGCTCCTGAATTTTGACTAGCATGCAAAACTACACCTTGTAGGCGTGTTTTTATTGTAAGTACGCCCTAAAATGACCCTGACCGAGAGCACTGACCTTATTGGTCAGGTTATTCAGAAAGGTCAGGTACGTACTCGGAACCGGCGTGCGTGTATGACCAGATTTATCATGTGATGTTATTTTAGGTACACACAATGATACAAATCATCATAATAAAATAACGACCTGTATCATTTAATCAAAACTATTTTTAATTAAAAGGATTTATTCACTAATAATATTCCTCTGTACAATCACATACAAAAGCGTTTCAACAATATTCACTCCGCATGATAATTTACGGTATTTTAATGTCGTCACGCGCACCCGGTACATATGAGCTCAGTTATGACGTCATCGCGTCATCTATCACGTACAGTGGCGTACAAAAGCAGTTTGCGAATTTTAATAACGAAACTATTGTGAGTATATTGGAGTGCATTGTTTTTTGTTGATGAATGTGTTTCAAATATAGTGGAATAAATTCTGGAGTTACTTATATCAATTTGGGTCAGTTGTACTAGTTTAAAGTGTAACTGAAATTTGGATTGACTGCCTCGTTGGTCTAGTGATCGCAAGCGCTACTGCTGAGCCCGGGATCCCGAGGTTCGATTCCCAAGCAGGGCAAAGTGATTGTTTTTTTATCTGAAAGTTTTTGTGGCAGCCTGGAGTCAGGATTTGCACCTGCTTGATGTTAATAGGCTCCGCCTTATTACATGGGTGGTAAAGATTACTAGAGAAATGAGAATGTAGTATAGGCTAAACCTTCAGAGAAATATAAAGGGTGTAAAAATACCTTTAACGAAGCCGAAAGGCACTTGTTCTTCCCGTAATTGCGATTATTTTTTTGATCTAGACCATACCTGGGAACCTTCTAGTTATGGAGAGATTGGTGTTGATTCTGTTGTGCACAAACTAAACTTAATTTAAGCTATTGCTACATTTTTCTCTCTCACAAAAACACGGTGAAGTGCAAGGCATAAACTAGTTTGACATCTCTAACTTAGTTCAATGCTATAGTCGTCCTTTTCTCGCACTGTCTTTTAGTAAGAGATTGCAATAGCTTAAATTAAGTTTAGTTTGTGCACAACAGAATCGACACCATTGTATTAGTGTCAAAGTTCTAACTTTTTAACAAGTTTTTATTTTATTTTAAATACATGTTTATAATGTAAGATTTTTACTTTAAACACTTTCATGACCCGCTTACTATTCAATCCATCCATCAGCACAATTTTTGAAGTGAAAACTTCTTTAGAAGCGTTGAGCACTTTTTGGGTGAACAAAAATCATGGAACTCGCGTCATCATCACCGAACGCTTTCATAGAAAGGTTAGTCAAAATCAACCATAATAATTTAAGATAAAGTTTATTTTGGATTGATCGACGATACAAGTCACAAGTTACTTAGTTTTCACTTCTATCAGCAGTCCCCAAAGACTGCCCCGCGTATTTTTGAGTGCGTTACATTGAGTCCTACCGTAAAATGTGATTTTTCACCCAAAAAAAAAGTCTTTTCCCAGCAATAATTTTTGCGTATAGTTACATACATAGTTTGATGTACAGAACGCTTGGTTGAAGGCTTCGTGAAGGGTCTGTTTACACCCTGTATGTAAAATTAAGGACTCGGCTCGCGACAACTCGCTTGCTAATCTGTGCTTGAAGTAAGCTCAAGTAATGGGTACTTATCAACAAATTTTCTGACTGCTTGTTGGCGATCGTCGGGCATTAGGAACATTTTCCCTTTTCGGTCGTGTTTAAGATTAAGTAAGGCGCTTTTGGCTCGGTTTGAAAAAAAATACGATTATAATGAAATACAATAAACTGTCATTAATTACAAGTTACTAGCTGACCCGCCTAATTTCGTCTGTGTTTGGATTTTCATCCGTTTGGAACATTTTTCATGAATGTTCCGCTCTTTTTGGTCGTAGCGTGATGTTAGATAGCCTATAACCTTCCTCGATAAATGGACTATCCAACTGTGAAATAATTTTCCAATTCGAACCAGAAGTTGTGAGTTTATGGCGTTCAACCAAACAAAGAAACTGTTCAATTTTATTATATTTGCAAATATTTTCCAGGTGAAGCTTCCAGCTGGAGGAAAAATACGGAAATATAAAAAATAAAGCTTAGTCATGGATACATATGTATTCGTGTTCGAATTTGAACTTAATTAGTATTTGAATAAGTATTTATTTATTCTTCCGGAACTACACTGTAATTTTGGCTCCAGCCCATCTCGTAACTTTCCCATTTCGCCAACTAAACAAAAGACGGGCGAAACAAGTAAAAAAGTGTGCCAACTCGTAACTATTTTAATCTTCATACTTTGAATCCCATTTCGTCAACCATAACTTTCAACTGTTTTTTATACAGTACAGTCAGCTGCCAAAGTTACAAGGAAACCATTTGTTGATGTTGCTATTTTTTGTCTCTCTCTGGCACACTAAGGTTTACGGTTAACGAGAGAACTCAATTTTGAATTTGAACAGAAAGTACTAGGAGAACAGAATCAAGAAAGAGATGTTGTAGCCGCTGAGTCTTTGTATAGTCGTTATGTTGTTAAGTCCTTGGTAAATTCAGACCCCGCATTTTTTAATGTTAAGGTTTCTTCGGTGTACAAAGCTGGTACAGGTTTCAACTCTACACAGATATTTTTTTTTGCTCTTTGCAATTGCCTGATTTACTTCATTTTTTTAATGTGATCTGGAGTACAAATTGGCATGTGGAAAGTTTATTTAATTATTGCATTGGTTTGTAATATTGATATCCAGCGCGCAACAGTACTTGTCCATTCCGTTTGGTGTTAACAAAATTCCAATAGCAGAAATCCTATTATGAAGCCTAATACTTTCATCGTAAGTAGGTTTTGCCCTGAACTTGTGTGAACAGATAGAACTGTTAGTTTAAATACCACCTTAATTGATGCAAGCAACTTTTGGTTGCTTATTCTCCAAAAGGACTGTTCTGTTACGATTTGTTAGTTTTTATTTCAATGTTACTATTTTTTCTATATGAAAGTGTAGTTAGGTTAAGTATTATTGGAACTATTTGTTTTCTTAGTTGTATGTCTAATTACTTTTATTTTTCTCATAGCAGGAAGGTTTATTTTTGTGTTCACTGTTATAGTATTTAATGTTAGTATCATACCACCTTAAATAATTTGTGCAACTCGTTACTTTTCATTTCAATGTAAATATTTTTTTCAAAGTGTAGTTAGTTCTATCAAGTATTGTTGGAACTATTTGTTTTCTTAGTTAAAAGTTTATTTACTTTTTAGCAGGAAAGTTTATTTTTGTGTACTTAAATTGCTTTAGTATTTACGATAAATTAGAAAGAAATAAATAATACCGAACAGTAATCGTGATTTTCTTTGTAGTTCTCCTGAGTGCCAACTGTACTTGTCGAACAAAAAGTTTACCAAATGGGATTCAGTGTATGAAGATCAAAATATTTATGAAATGGTATTCAATGTATTAAGACCAAAATAGTTACGAAATGGGACTTTTGTGATGCTATTTTGTTTAGTTGTCGAAATGGGAAAATTACGAGATAGGCCGGAGCCGTGTTGGGTCTCACAGTCTTGCAAACATCCTATCTGGAAAATAAATGATCTAACTTTCAAACAAAATAATAATTGGAGTAAAGAAAAGTCGTCGTATTAGTTTTATCTATTGTATCAACAGATATTTTAGAAAATAAATCGAGCAGAAAAAAATGAGGCAGACGACACTTCCAACCGTTTGAGAGCGACTACAATCGTTTATTTTGCAAATCGAGAGCCATCAGGATATCGTATTTACTGCGGAATCGTCCAAACTATTTGCGCACACAGCACTATCTATTAACTTTTTATCTTTATTTTGTTTTTATCAGCATGTTTTATAAAACTCTTTGTTTAAGACTTCAAAGAAAAAACAGAATTATAATCATCAAAATCATCAATACAACCCTCCAAGTTCATAAAGGTCGAGGAACGATTTTTTCAAGGTCAAAGTCATTGCTAGACCTGTATGAACTTGGAGGGTTGTATTGATTGTGATAATTATAATTCTGTAACTACATATACGTCTTACAATCGCGAATAATATTTTAATCAACATACAACCTAGCACTGGCCTGCAAATTGCAAAAAACGTAAGAAAATTTGAATTTCGCGGGCTGGTCGGAACATTCATACCTTAAAATTCCGAATTCATAGTAACGTAATTTTTATCCAAATTACAAACGAATTGATAGGGTTATAGAATAATAAATTATGAAATCAGTTATGTTTACTTTCATTAGTGAAGTAAATATTGTTTTAATCGATCAATTTGTTTTAAACCCGTGTTGGTTTAAATTTGTAGGTTACACTGTCGGAGTCTTTGAGAGAGCAGCGGAGACCCAGTGGTGGCGGCCCCAACTTACGAACAGTAAGTCGTGGGTTCGAAACCAGACAGGCGCATTTCTTTGTGTAATTTATTTCATCATATGCTCTCAAAACGGTGAAGGAAAACATCGTGAGGAAACCGGCATGTCCTAGAACCAAAAATTCGAAGACATGTGACATCTACCAATCCGCACTGGGCCTGCGTGGTGGATTATAGCCCATTCCCTCTCATAGAGAGGAGGCCTTTGTCCCAGCAGTGGGAACATTAATAGGCTGATGATGATGATGATGATGACTGTCGGAGTCTTTGACCTAATTTTGGTAGCATATTCAGTTCGATTGTATTATATTTTGGTTCGATTGCATTGATCGTGAGTTTGCAATATGGACCTATTGCAGAACTTATGTTTTGATAGTCGTTAAGTTATAATAGAAAAATGTCAACGTGAGTCTTTAGGCTGTGTTCAAACTAAACGAATAGTCCGCCGCCGACTTCGCAAATGTTTGAAAAACAAAAGCGAATCAGTCGCCAACTGAAGTAAATCTTTCGTACATTTTGTACTGGATACTCACAGTCGGCAGCCGACTATACGCGTTGGGGTGAACGTAGCCTTAAAGTTAAAGTTATGATACTTATTAACAGCATAAAATCTATTCATTTTAATTTAGGCAAAACATGTCTAAAAAGGATGTTTTTGCAAAACACAAATATTTTTTTTGTACAAAAAGATGGCACCTATAAAAAAAAGAAAATATTATATTTAAAAAATATTTATAAAATATTTTTCCTACTTATAGAAAATTAGAAGAAAATTAAATAGATTCAAAAGGCTTCGTCGAAGACGGCTTTAAAATAATACAGTAATTAGGCTTTCTAATTGGTTTAAGGTTAAAATAGAACGTTAGAGACAGTTGATTTCTTGGTTTATTCCCTGCGGTACAGTTTCATAATATTTATTACTTACTTAGGTTTTTGAAAGTTCCAGTAGAAACTTTTTTAGTTCTGGACTACACCTGAGCATCTTCCATTTTCAGAGATATTGGGGACCAAAGTACCAACATATCACATGTTTAAAAAAAATACATTTTTTTTTTAAATACCTCTATGACCCCTGAAATATTTAATGCATACATCAGCACAATGTTTTAAGTGCATTACTTTGAGTCCTACCGTTAGCAATAATATTCACCAAAAAAAAAAACTCATTAACAATGTTTGCGTAGAGTTACTTAGTTTGATGTACAGAATGCTTGCTTGACGGCTTTGTGAAGGGTCTGTTTACACCCTGTACAGAAGTATACCTTTAACTTCTTTGGCTTATCCAAACGTCTTAGTACTAGAAGTAGGTACACATCAATTCGGTAGGCTCAGAAGGTCACTTTGAGAGACGCTACACACTTGGCCGGAGTAATCGATTTGCCAGTATTTGTAGAACATCAAAGCCGACCCAAAGCTACTACAGATATTTGTCTTTCATTAGACTCATGCCGATCCATAATCTCCGCTCTACAACTACATTGTTGAAGATGTTGGGGTCGGCCCGGCACAAGTTGTGCTATCCCGGGTGACTTTTTCCAAAAGAAAGAAGCCGTGCATACAAAATGACAAAAATAAACTTTAAACATTCAACGCATATCAAATACTAGCTGACCCGCGCTACTTTACTTTGTCTGCGTCACATAACCATCCTCGATAAATGGACTATTCAACACAAAAAGATTTTTTCAATTCCAACCAGTAGTGGCTGAGATAAACGCGCTCAGCCAAACAAACAAACTCTTCAGTTTTATAAAATTAGTTTATAGATAAGCACTTACGAGAACGAATACGAGAGGAGCTCGTGGCTAAATAATAACAGCCGCTCAGGTCGATTTTCAGGTTAAGCCGTGCTTGCCTAGTCCGTGGATGGGTGACTACCCATTACATACCGAGTTTCCTCCGTGCCTTAAGCCGCTGGTCCCGGCTGTCATTTGTAGATCTTTGACAGTCGTTACAGGTAGTCAGTGGCCGGTCTGACAACCAGTCTTACCAAGACAACCAGAACTAGTTGGGTTGTGGAGGTCAGATAGGCAGTTGCTCAATGTTAAATACTGGTTTTCAGCTGCATCCGGTTAGACTGGAAGCCAACCCCAAATAGTTGGAAAAGGCTAAGCAGATGATGATAAATGATTAATGATGTTTATTTTGCAAGTAGGTTTTTACAAACACTTTTACACGTCATTTTTTTTAAACTAGATGGGGCCGGTGTTTCATACCTGACTACTCTGAGAAGAAACAGCCGAAACAAACTCAGAGGTCATAGTCTCTTTTGAAGTCCAGATATAATTTTGCTCAATTCACATGAGGACTATGCAGTTTAGTGTCTGAGATGGTCTTTTGAAGAAAAAACCACACAGATTTGAGTGGACCTGTCCTGTCAGTGCATACATTTGTCAGTTATCGTGTAGCTCGACTTATAACTCAAGGAGCTCAAAGAAACGACGAACAATACCAAAGAAAGGACATTTGGGTAGGTGGCTTATAGTACTCAAACTGCCAGACAGTTTTGGGAAAAAAAGAAAACAAACAAAAAAAATAAAAATTAAACCCACATGGTCCCCACATTCACAATAATCAGACGAGATTTATAAATACGACAGGACGGAACAAAAACAGTTGACACATTGCACGTCGTGACTGCGACAAGTTACCACTCCGTAAGATATTGTGCTACGGCGGAGCCACAGCTCGCTCCCTATAACATGGGTCTTAAACATAACTGGAGAAATGTGGGTGTACTGTTAGGTACGCGCCTGTCTAACCTTTGGGATTACAGACATGTTTCTTCGATTCTATTTGCAGCAAATTCATAAACACAACTTCTTAAATCAACACATCACACAACTCCCCAAACAGAATAAACCAACCCAAACTATGAATTTGTACTCCAAGAGGCTACTTAATGAAATTTTACTTATTGAAGCTGCCATATTCCGCAAACCTGTCTTGTTTTGGGACTTCAATCTTTAAAGAGGCCACATTATTTGGCCTTAAACGCTAGACGCTTTTAAGAATAGTGCTTCTCAGACTACTTTTCAATGGGGGACGTAGAGATGTAACCTAGATAACGGCATTCATAAAAGCCTTTGAGGCGCCTAAGCGCCCTACCTACCTGAAGTTTGGGTACAAAAGAGTTTTGAAGTAGGCCTTTTAAGTTTGGTGATGTGCCGCATTATCGGATGAATTAATATACGGGATGACGGTTTGAATTCGGTGGTTCGTTTCAATTGGTGAAACGGGACAGGTCGCGCTCATGAATAAGAACTATAGAGACCGTCAACCAAACATTCTGTAAACCAAACTAAGTGACTCTAAGCAAAAATTATAGCTGGGGAACGACTTTTTTTAATTTTTTTATTGAAAAATAAGGTTTTACGGTAGGACTCAATGTAACGCACTCAAAACATTGTACTCTGATGGATTCATGGAATAGTGGAGGTATTTTAATGAAAGTTATAACATTAAAAACATGTGAATAAGTTGGAACTTTGACCCCCAATATCTCCATATCCAGGTATGGTCTAAATTCTAGAAAAAAAAAACACAATGACGAGGAGAATAAGTGCCTTTCGGCGTCGTTAAGGGTACTTTTACAACCATTGCAGTCTGAAAAAAATACTAAATAGCATACTAGAAAATATTTTGTTGTGAGGAACAAAAGATTTCAACTTTTTTCCTGATGTACCCCAAAACATCATAATTTCAGTTTTTGCCCCAAATACTTCCTCCACACTTCAATTTTCCGTATTAGTCCCTAATGCAAAATTACCATTACTTCCTTGAGATGCGATCACCTAATAAACAAACAATAGGGATGAACCATTTTATAATTTCAAGAAGAAACGTAAATTCAAAAAAATAGACGAAGACTGTTTTTGATGCTTGTCTTTATAAAGTATGTAGTTTTTTCCCGAGTATTCGCTCGCGTTTATCCCATGAAAATAAGCGATCGCTAGTTGAAAAAAAACCGTTTAAAAAAACCTGAGAAAGGAGAGTATTTTTTAATGACAAACCCCAATGTTTGCTACTCGTAACAGACCCTGGAATCGTACCCAGGATCTCGAGGTCAACGAATGCCCTGGTACTGGCGTACTAGACCAACGAAGCTGTCGTTTTGTCCATTCTCGCGCCAAAAACCCAATAATAAAATATAATAGGATCCCAGAGAACCCCGACCCAATTTGCAGTAATATTAAACCTTTTTTTAGTCTTTGATATAAAAGATTCGATAATTTGAATAAAGAAAGGAAAACTCTCTCTCAAAAAAAAACGTAAGGAAATGAAGTTCATTCAACTTTCAAAACAAATGACAGCCATTTTATACCCATCTTCCTATACAGCACAAAAGCGCTTTAAATCTTTGTGACAACACTTCATAAACAAATGACAAACATTTACATACATTTCTGTCCATTCAGCGCTGCATCGCTTGAAAAGATTTTATAGCGCCACAGACGTTTAGGCAATGTTTAGCTGAATCGCTCCCATGGGGCATGAATATCATTCACGGCTTACACTGGCGGCCAGAGAATTGTACACAGTAACAATAAACATTTATTGTTATTTTTTTCGCGTTTCGAACGGTCTAGATATTATTTTTAGGGTACTGCTCTAACAGAATAGGAATATCTGAAACCTCTTAGGTTTACATCATTTTTCACATTGCTTAACTGTGGGGTTAGTTGCCTTGGTAATTTCCGCCGTACGATTCAATTTTCTTCGAACAGTCTAGCTTGCCAAGTTCGGTTCGTGGATGGGTGACCATATACACTATCTGTTATGAATTGATTGGTATTATTTTAATTATTTAGTAGTATTATTGTTTTGATTTCTCTTCGATGACATATTGTCCCTAACAGGCACAGAATATATATACCACAGACCACATAGAGCTTATATAATTATACTCTCTAACAAATCACAGATTATAATTTAATATGTATGTCTGCGCCCGCGTCTATGTTCGTCAGTGTTGCCTGTGAAAGTCAACACAAAGTAGTGGTTACGTGGGGTGTAGATGTAATTATTATTTTCTGTATTTATTCTACCCATATTTGTATTATTATTTTTCTTTCGTTCACACTTTATGTATTTATTATATTATCCGTGCCTGACCGTGGCATCACTCTGGGCCCTATCAGAATACCAGCGCTGTGACGTTTTTTTTTTTTAAATGTTATAGCACCATGCTGAGATAGGGGCCTTTTGGCTTAGTACAGGACCAATTTAATTTCATGTTTTTCTTTTTCTTCTAATTTTTCTGTTAATTTATTTTTATTTTTATTAGCTGTACTGTTATTTTAACCATTTTAATTTGTGTTTTGTCCTGTGCGGGCTAATAAATGTTTTTTCTTTCTTTCTTTCTATACATGTTACGTACCAAAATCCCTCCGTGTGTCATGTCGTTTGTTCTGGCTATTATTTGTCGATCGTTGACAGTCGTCACAAGTAGTCAGGAGTTTGAAAGATTGACAACCGGTCTTACCAAGGGCTATCGTATTACCCAGTACTAATTGGGATTGTGGAGGTACGATGTTTCACGACGTCGGTTCATTGTTTTATGACGTTGGTGATGCGTCACTTCTTCTAAACTTGTCGATGATAATTCAAATTGAGTCAGCCCAAAATTAGGTGACAAGTTTGGCACTTTCAGTAGCGTCCATCAGCTCACGTGATGTGCAAACAGGATAGGCAGGACACGATACCAAGTGTCCCATCGTTTGTGGGGCAACACCTCATTACACTCCAGGGCAGAGTCATCTATGAATCTCCACCAGAACAGATTTTCTTTGCTTTGGCCACCTGTGTCCGGGGTCTATTTAAAGACTTCCTGGACGAGTTTCCATGGCTAACCATGGCAACTCGTTTCCAGGTTGTGTCACTGAGACATGAGATCACATTTTTTTTTGATAGCCTCTTCACAGATCCTCAAATCTCCTTGTTAATAATGTTTAAGTTTTACATTACTATATGTTTGCTCATTACCACAGATCGGTTTGAAGGATGAAACTTGATTACTTAAGTAAATTGTGGCGCAGACGAATTTACGAGTTTCAGCTAACTTGTGTCTTCATCTTATACATTAACTAGCTGATGCCCGCGTTTTCGCCCGCTTGACAAATAAAATACTAAAACCTTCCTCTTGAATCACTCTGTCTATTAAAAAAACCCTCATCAAAATCCGTTGCGTAGTTTTGTATACATAGGGACAGACAGACGCGGCGGGGTACTTTGTTTTATAATATGTAGTGATAGTGATGTCATGGATTCTAAACTTGTGGAGCAAATATATTAGATCTTAAATTTTAGAATGAAACAGTCCCTAGGTATTTGGAATTAGGATTCAAATTACTTAGTCGAATTAACTGTCTGGGTAATATTTGTCAAGCGGTGGATAGGTTTTGAATGGTGATAAGAACAATTATTTCTTCTTGCGTGCGATCACGAAAGAAGAAAAACCGAATGCAATTTAGTTTTAACAAGCTTCTACACTTGGTAAAATTTGCTGTTTTAACAGAAGGGGGAAGCGCAAACGTGACCCGAATAATCAAAGTTAATTAATCCCATTGAATGACTATTTCATGAAATAAACATTCAAAGGGATTAAATAAACTTAGCGGGTTGTACTGATGATTTGAGAGATTTTAACTCTGTAGTCACGCGATTCATATTTTAATCTGACTCTGACCTGCAAACTGCAAAAAACGAAAAGAAAAGAATTTCTCGGGCTACCCTGGCGCTTTCACCTTACACATATCCTTCCATGTTCCTTGCATTTCTTTCTTACCGAAATCATTTTATAAATCGAATCAGTAGCTAAAGCTTAAAGTTTGTTCATTTCGAGGTGGGGAGTAATATCGGGATAATCTCCAGATTACTCACTCCTCTACTTTACCTCTTTGCGCTTATCTTTTTACGCTTGTTTCCGAAAATAATGACATAGCTCGAAAAATAGTAAGAAGTAATATTTTCATAATACTTATTACCAATATTTTTAACTTTCGTCAATTTTATATTAAACTACAAATAACATCGGAAAATCTCATTTTTTTTAGGTAATGTCTATCTTTTAACTAACTAGCGAACTATTTAGAGCATTGTATCTTTATAATTTCCAATAGCTTTATTCAAATCTCACTAACTATTAATATTTCTCCGAAATGAAAAAAAAAACCTTGAAAAATATTTTTTCTACGGAACCCATAATGAGTTTCCAATACACGGTTCATCGGACTTTCCGTTTCAGCATCCGTCGAACGTTTGTGAAATAGGAAAGTGTCAAGATTGTTCAAGAGTTTTATGCGACAAAAATGGGTTTGTTTTTTTTTTTTGTTTGTGGTCGTTTCGGTTGCTGGATAAAGGAAAGGAATGGAGCCGGTTTTACGGATTATAGAAAAAAGGTTTAGTGAATTTATATTTGTAATAGGTTGGTATAAATGGGTGTGCACTGGTACTCCTCAGCCTAATCCTTCTGGGATTACAGGCGTGATGTTATGTTATGATGGATATTCGGTATTGTAAAAATAGTTTTGTTGATTCTTTTTTTCAATAGTGGAAATATGTGTTGTATATTTTATTGAAATTTTGGTACAATATTTTGGTGCGCAAAATAAAGAGATTTACATGTAGAAATTACGTTTATATACAAACAAACATTATTTTCCTCATTAATTTAACATCCAATCAAGAAGTTGTATGAACGACTTCGACTGTGACAGTTTTTCCCGGAAAAACGTATATAAAATCTATTTAATATGTACTGTAGCTTTGAATGTATTTGTGAGGCTCTCGTTTTTCGTAAAAATGTAATAACATGTATTTCTGAAAAACAACGAAAGCATTATAATTATTCCGCTCTAATAACCTGACAGGAAATAATTTTATCTAAGAGTAACATTGAGTGACAACTCAAATTGGAATGACGGAAAAAATGGCTCTATTAAAATCAAGAAAGCATAATTATAATTCTTTGTACTCACCAATTAAAACAAAAACGAAACGCCTCCAAAAATTCAAATCCATTTCAAATAAACACTTTTTAAACTAAAAATAAAAGTTAATGAAAAACGTTCGAAACACAAAATATAATAAACAGCTCCATTTTTATGAAACTCATTTCACAGACACAGATAAGAAAAGGAAAATGTTGTTCTTTTTTCGAATCGCGTAATTTAGTTCGCGGGGCACATCGTCTTGGAGAGCAAAGCAAACCAACGTCTGATCTCGAGCGCGGTTCGCGGCAAACTGAGGGTGGCCGGATGTAGTACGTACTACAGGCGGTCCCCAGTTGTATTTGCCACCCGTTCGTAGAATTTGATGAAGCGATAGTGGAAATTTTGAATTTAGAATGTTTGGGAAATTTTGTGGTCGAATAAATGGAGGGTAACAATAAATGTTGTTTGTAATGTGTTTTGGTGGAGCGAACCGATAGATTGAAATGTTAGTCATGAATGGAAAAACACTGAAATTATGAGTGCTTAGAGATTTTATGAATTTTATTAAGTGAGTTTGTTTTGCCAAGTTATCTCTGGCTGGAAATGTCGACTCCATCTGGCAAAGAAACTGAATCAAACACACAGAAGTCACCGAGTTCTAGAGCTAAAGTAATTTTTCACTTTGTTGTGTTTTTGAAGTCGGTTTTATTTTTTGCAAAAAAGTTTTTTGTTAACAATATATAGTTTCAATAAACAATGAAAAATGAAATGGAACTCGACAAAGCATTGCATAACTTTAGTGCCGAAATACCAAACAATACGAAAAATTAATGAATGAGTTTTATTTCAAGTGCACTGTTTCATCAATTCGACTGCTTCAGTGGTCGCAATCGTGACTTGCGAGCATGAGGTTCTGGATTCGATTCCAGGGTCGGACAAATTGTTATTTGGTTTTTCAATCAGAAATTTTTCAGTAGCAGCCACAGAGTCTGAATTCGTGTGCTGTTGCTAGCAATAGGCTCACCCCTATTACATGGATCTTAAACATAACTGGCGAAATGTGGGTGTACTATTAGGTACACCTCTGCCAAACCCTTCAGGGATTACAGGCGTGATGTTATGTTCAGTCAATTCAAACAATTCATAATCAAAAGTCTTATTCTCTGTTCTATCAATTCAAACTCCCTACCCTTCCATAATTTAACAAATGAACATCAGCTACACAATGATTCCCACATGGATTCCGTATCAAAATCACTTCGCTTTCCACTCCGTTACACATCGACAATCCGTATTAGAGGGTACTTGTAACAATTCTATATTTATACCCCCTTTGGTAAGGAGACTGAGGGATCATCTTTGTAGCTCTCGCTTCAAACAGCGGTCATAGAGTAGGAAGATTACAGAAGATTAATTTTAAACCAAAAGTACTCAGATTTAGTTTATTTTTTGTGTAAAAAATCGTTTTTCTTTCTGATAAGAAAACCGTGGTAAGTAAATGTTAGGTAGGTAACAATAAATAATAAAATAACGGCCCCGCATGATGAGAACCTCGTGAAATTTGAGAAAGATAAACAAATCAAGTATCTTGATTTGGCACGCGAGATTGTCGACATGTGGAATGTGGACTAAGCGATCATTGTGCTTATAATCGTATCAGCGCATGGCTTAATTGCCAAAAGAGCCTTCACCAGCACCTGAGGAGGCTCTCGTTAGGCAGCTGGATCAAGGGCTTGATTCAAAAAGCGGTACTCCTGGACACGGCTCGTATTGTTAGGAGGTCCCTCTCTCTGGAGCCCTGACCGCCAGTAGCTTGGACCCTGTTCCCGATACAATATAATATTTAAAAATGTTATTAATTTGTTAAGAAATAAATAAAAAATAAAAATTCAATACATTGTCAACATTGTTACAGACATCTTAAGATATAACATACAAATTATGTCCCACTGATAGGTCCCCTGGCTCCCAAACTAGGTTTTCACCTGTGACTTGGGGAGATAGTGTTTCTCCATTAAAAAGTCATTATGTATGTCACAGCCTCATAGGTAACCAAAAATGTAGCGAAAAAAGATGTAGGTGACTCATTATCAGTCTTAAGCAGTCCACTGCTGGACGCAGGCTTCTCCAATAACTTGAGGAAATCGATTTATGGCTACCATCATCGTCGTTTCACCAGACAGAGTTGAATCTATATAAGGGCATTTTGGGCTGCAGCCCAGGGCCCCGTGGATACAAAGCCCCCCCCCCCTTTTTTCTACGTCTGTATTGGCACTCCTATTGGATTTACGCATGATCGGCCGATATAGACAGGCTGAAATAAATTAGTAGTCCTTGCCTCGAGGCCTTAATATTAATAAAATTTTCGAGCTCGCTTCGCTCGCTCTGCTCGCTGCTCGCTCTCTTTTTTCTTAAAATTATCTCCCTAAATTGATTAAGTAACATCAATTTATGAATAAAAGGACTAAAGTCAAGCTAACTTGTCTGGAGTGGAGAGCTTAAATTTTCATTTAGTTCCTAGACTTTTCAAATAACTCTTCAAAACCTAACCTAACCAATCCAAGGTCACCGAGGTGTTAACATTTTTTAAATGGCTATTGTATTTTAGATTCTTAGAGTTCACTATTTACGGATGCAGTTGTGGTGTCAACATCATCCGTAAATAGTAAACTTACAAATCGGTTTTTAATCGCACCCTTCTGCCCCCTCCCCCCCACCACTGGCCCAAAAGTTGGCTACGCCTTTGCCCCCCAAGTAGTATTAGCCCAGGGTCCAACAAACTCACGGTTCACCCCTGCCACCGAATCTTTCGGGGTTATACCGAACCCTAACGAGAGAAGATCTACAAATGACAGCCGGGACTAGCGGTTTAACGTTCTATTTGAGGCATGTAGGGGCCTCATTGTCTAATGAATTATTATAACCCATCTACAGGCAGACCCGTACAATCGTTGCTTAACCTTGAAGATCGACCCGTGTGGTTGTTCCTCGTACTATTTAGCCATGAACAATTTTTTTTTTAAATATACTTACCTGAATAAATGTGGGTGAACCTTCTGTCTATCTTACCTACCAATTATGTGCAGATAATAAATATATTCTGTAGCAATTGTCTTTACTTAACTTTGATTGTTCCGAAGTGGGTATTATCATATTTTATTGCGATTCATTTTATGTTCATGTTTTTGGAGAAAACGTATTTTCTAAAATTTGTTTTCTACAATATTTCTTGTAAAACAGGTTATGTTAACACAACATAACATAACAACACGCCTGTAGTCCCCAAAGGGTTAAGCAGAAGTGTGCTTATGTGTACACCCCCATTTACTATGTAAAGCGACTGCCTATCAGACCTCCACAACCCAGTTAGAGCCTTATCACACTAGCGCACTTTCACGCTGCTATTCGCGGAGAATTCGTTGCGCATCCGTGGCGAATTCGTTGAGCATCCGCGGCAAATTCGCTGCGCATCCGCAACGAATTCGCTGCGTAGCCCGCTCCGCTTTGAATCCGCTCGCAATCCGCTAGTGCGATAAGGCTCTTAGTACTGGGTATTACAATACCCATTGCTAAGACTGGTTGTCACGGTTTTGGGGCACTGACTACCTTTAAAGACTGTCAAATATCTACTAATGACAGCCGGAACCAACGGTAATGGCTGGTCACTAATCCACGGACCGACCTAGGCAAGCGCAGCTTAACCTTGAATATCGACCCATCTGGCTGTTATTGTTTAACCACGAGCTCCTATATTTTTCAACCGATGTAATGTATTGCAAAGACACGTAGGAAAGTGCTTAGTTACGAACAAGTAAGACCAGATGAGACCTTAAAAAACTACCAGGAAAAGTCTACTCTAAAATATTAATAATTTACGAAACTACTCTTCAACAAAGCCCTTTTAGCCTACTAAAAACCTAATGCATCCATCGTACAACAAACTATAAAAATAGTACACCTGCACCACTTAAGTTCAGCACTTTAGCGCATTACCGTTACCCCAACCCCCGCCTTACACGTGAAGGAATAGGAGTCATAATCGCGTGATCTAATTAAAATATCACATGTACCAATTCTGCTATAAAGACAACCACGTTGTAATGTTGGTAGCAGATGTTGCAGGCGGCCATTACTGTATGTCATCTCTGGTAGGGAGGGGAAAATGTCGATAGATTTTATAAAGTACGTTTTAAAGTTATCGATGATTTTAAAGGGTTATAATAACCTTATCATTTTGGGGTAAATTAAATTTTCTTTAAGTGTACTGTTCGCTTAATCTTGACTGCTGAGCACAGGAATCTAGGTTCGATACCCGGGCTGCAAAAAGTATCTTACAATTAGGAAATTCTTACACTTGTATAGTCAATTTAAAGTTTAAGTAATTACTTATTCAACCATTTGTATGCAATAGACAAGAGTTTGAACGAAGTAAAGGTAGTAAGTAAGTAAGCTTCCTTTGACGGTTCAAAGCAAGCAAAGCTACTAATTCTAACTTATGTTAGTTCAAACTTCTAGCAATTACTAAACAACAAAATAAAAATCGAAAAAACTTTTACTCAAGTAATCACTTTGACGTGTTAATAGATTAGGGTTGGCTTCGACCCAAAGTCTGGATTTGTGACCGATTAATAATAAAATTTTGACTGAGTGCCGTAACTATAAGCACTGGTTAATGACGTGAATTTCGAAAAGAAAAATTTGCTATGAATGTGGAAAAGACCAGATAAGGTACTGGTTAGACTGTGTTGAAGATGATAAGGTTTAAAAGTCGTCGTCGCGTCTAGTCACCGCCTAAATAATGAGATGGTAAGTAGCACAGAAGTATGGAAAAAGAAAACAAGCTGTACCGACCTCAAATTAATTGAAGTAAAAGCCAGAATATGATTACTACTGTCATTACTGGGCACATCTCAAATAAATACTCCCTTAGAGTATTCGAGTGTGACGTTTTGTAACAATCTACAAAAAAGTGAACAGAGCTTAACACACTCACTAATCTATGCGTCGACACGTCAATGTAACATAGACCTTATAATTGGCGAATTAAGGTTTACTGTATTAAATCCTATAGAAATGCAGTAATTCCTGGTGAAAAACCCCAATAATACTTTACCCGTCCTGGAAATCGAACGCAGGGCCTCATTCTTATCACTAGTATTTACGAACAACGCAACGAGGATATCCAAATAAGCTTCCAAAAAAATCCGTCACACCCAAACAAAACTAAAAACTAAAAACATTTCAAAACTATCGACTTTGTTCCCTCACTACGCCATCTAGCTGTCTAAAAGCTATTAGCAGTTGGCGACGGAGGCACCTGTGTCTGTCATTTCCTTACGAGAGATTACGTACAAGCATTAAGTCGTATAGACGTCGTACAGACGTTGTATAGACGTGTTTTAGCCAATTACCCGGTTCGAATGACTTTGGGAGTTGACGAGTTTTGCATGAAAAATCTGGGAGACATTCGGGTGGGTTTTGCTTGTTAATTCCTTGAGAGGAAGTGGTGTTATTATTTTCTTGTTTAGTTGTGTGAGTGAATTACTGCCTCGTTGGTCTAGTGATCGCAAGCGCGACTGCTGAGAATAAGACCCTGAGTTCGATTCCAAGGTCGGACAAAGTTTATTGTGGTTTTTAATCAGGAATTCCTCAGTAGCAGCCATGGTGTCTGCATTTGTGCCCGGTTGATGGCAATAGGCTCGCTCTCCCAATAGGCTTGTGTACTGAAAAAAAATCTAATTACTCTGTCAGTTAGATTATCAAAAAATATTTGACCCGTATTTTTTCTTTTGTTACGTAAACCAAAATTGACGAAGATACGACGCTTTCAAAATTTTCAATACGTCACGCCGTAGTATAATTTTTAGTGCGTTCTAACGTCACGAGCCCCTATCCCTGAGTTTTGACGCGTTTTATCTTTGTCAATATTCATTGATTTACAAAAACAAAAAATAAGTATCCATTATTTTACAATGCTTTGACTGACCGACTAAATAGATTTGCAATTTATTGATGTTGGAAACTAGCCTATTAATGGGACTTAAAAAATAACTGGAGAACTGTGAGAGTTTAATTAGATACACGCCATTCTCTTACACTCTGGTAAGGATCCCATTAAAATATTTACGCTAAGCATGCTTGCTTCTTCCACCAAATGTAATAGTAGTCTTTCTCTAAAATCATCACATCGAAAATCGATAGTGTCGATGGGTATGTGATGCGGAGGAATGGTATGTGTGGATATAAGAGTAGAGGAAAACCAAAGAATCGATGGATGGACTGTGTGAACGATGATATGGCATGAAAGGAGGTGTCTGATGAGATGACGAGTAAAAGAGAAGTATGGATGTAAAAAGGAGATATGCTGCGCTGACCCCAAATGAGCCCTTATCCCAATTCCCAATGATGATAGTGTTGAGGTGTGAAACAACGATTCGAATGCGAATTCATTTGTTTTTAAAAACCAATGAATTCATTTATTTGATGTTCTATAAAAACAAATGAATTCGCATTCGAATCGTGTCGGACCACTTGAATGAAGTTCGAACGTTCAAATTGAAAACAGAATAACCCCACAGACTTACAACTTTAGAATCAACACTGCAGCCATTTTTATTACTCTTATTCCATTTCAGTGCATTTCTTGGTTAGCATGCCAAAAAATTCGACGAAATCCATCGGAGCTAGTAACTCTTTGAAGTTTTACCAAAAAAGAGATTTGGAAAAACTTCCTTTGAGCTTTCGTTCGATCTAGGACATCCGCATGTAACATTTTGAAGAGAACTATCCTCCATTTTTGAATATTTTTTAGAACGGGTGAGTTGCATGTTATGTTTTGAAAGAAACAGTTGAATGTTACAAATACAACGACAAGTTGTAAATTTGCCATTATAGTGATTCGTTCCTCAATGGTTTAGTGGACGCAATCGCGACTGCTAAGCATGAGGTCCTACGTTTAATTCCCGGGTCGGGCAAATTGTTTTTGGGTTTTTCATCAGGAATTTCACAGTAGCAGCCCCGGAGTCTGGATTCGTGCCTCGCTGATGGCAATAGACTCGTATTACATGGTCACTTAACTGGCGAAATGCGGGTACACTATCAGGTACACTTCTGCCTAACCCCTTGGGAATTACAGGCGTGATGTTATGTTTTATGTTATGATTCTACTATGTCCACGTATGCAAAATACCTTCTTAAAATACATATGCTCAAATCGTACCATTTCTAAATAATAAATTCATTAAAACAAAAATGCAACTCTTTCCATCAACAAAGAAGGTTTTAGTTTAAACCTAAATTTCCTTTCAAATAAACTAAGACTAAAACTACTTTCCTACAAGCATAAAGTTCGAACTTACTAATTGTTTCACTCACTTACAACTTTTTTAAACTTTCTCGATAACAAGAAAGGAACGATTATTGCTTCCTTTCAGCCAAAGACCGGGAAAGTTTTAGTGTTAGTATGAAAAAAACTAGTTTAAAGAAGCTAATGTTTCCTTTCAGTTACTTTAATGATAAAATGTTAAATAGATGTGTAGTTTTCTATGTAATTCTGTGAAAGTAGGAGTTCGTGGCTAAATAACAGCCGCTTGGACCAATCTTCAAGTTAAGCCGTGCTTGAAAGGTTGGTCTGCGGATGGGTGAACAACTGATCACCCACTGCATACTAAGTCCTCCGTGCCTCGAAAAGCACGTTACGCCGTTGGTCCCGGTTTTCAGTTTTAGATCTTTGATGATCGTTTCAGGAAGTCAGGGGTCCTGAAGTTAGGGCTGCGGGACTGTTCGAAAGAGATACCGTGGCCCCGGAACACAAAGGGCGATGAAGGAACATGGATGGGTTTTAGTCAGTAAAAGTCTGACACTCCTGCTCCGCCCAGAACGGAAGGAGTCATTAGATGATTTCCCATCCGAAAAAAAAATCATAAGAACGTGTCCGGAAGGCTGACCACCACTCTTACCAAGGGGTATCGTATCACCCAGTATTAACTGGGTTGTGGAGGTCCAATAGACAGTCGCTGGATGTAACATACGGGTATTCAGCTGCACCCGGTTAGATTGGAAGCCTACCGAAAAGGCTAGGCAGATGATGATGTGACTATGTGAAAGTGGCATTTAGCCTAATAAGTATAAAGGGTGTAAACAGACCCTTATCGAAGCCGAAAGGCACTTGTTCTCCCCGTCATTACGATCTTTTTTTTTTGTTCTGGACCATACCTGGGAACCTACTGTTTACGGAGATATTGTAGGTAAAGTTTTTTTTCAAATACTAGTTTTTAAGGTAACTCGAACAACGTTTTGAGTGCGTTACAAATTTACCGTAAAACATGAATTTTCACTCCAAAAAAAAGTTGTTTCCCAGCAATAATTTTTGCGTAAAGTTACTTAGTTTGATACGTACAGAATGCTCGGTTGACGGCTTCGTGAAGGTTCTGTTTACACCCTGTATACCTAACTGCATAATAGGCGAGACGACAAAAAAAAACTAATTAGTCTGTCAGTTAGATTATCAAAAACTATTTGACCCGTGTTTTTTCTTTTGTTACGTAAACCAAAATTGACGAAGATATGTCGCTTTTAAAATTCTCAATACGTCACGCCTTGGTATAATTTTTAGCTAGTTCTGACGTCACGAGCCCCCACTCCCAAGTTTTGATGCGTTTTATCTTTGTCAATATTCATTGATTTACAAAAATAAAAAATACTTGTCCATTATTTTCCAATACTCTAACTGACGGACTAAATAGATTTGCATTTTTTTGATACTGTCGTCATGCCTATTGCTAAAAGTATAATGTAACTGTTATTGTTCCCACTGCTGGGACACAGGCCTGCTTTCTGTGAGAAGAAATGGGTCGACTTCACCACGTAGGCCTAGTGTGAACTCACACAGGTTGAGCGACAGCTAGCCTCTCTGGCTTTTTAAACCCAGTAACTGTGAAACATGGTCGGTTAAATTGTCCATAGTCACACCAGTGTGACTACGGATCAGGTTAAATTATCCGTAGTCACACCAGTGTGACTACAGATAAATAAAATTAACCGTAGTCACACTGGTGTGGCAATTTGGTGTGACTATGGATCGGTCACAGATTCCCCTAGGTAAGACATTTTGTCAGACCACCGAACTTCTGACTACACGTAACGACCGCGAAAGGTCTTCGAATGCCAGCCGTGATCAACGATTTAACTAGCTTTCCAAGTTACGGAGGGGTCTCAGCATGTAAGGAATGATCACCCATCCACTAATAGACCTTGACAAGCTAAGCTTAACCTCGACTGCGACCATCACAAAGACTTTTATTGTTTTCTTACATTCTGACTAAGAATAAACAGAAGTATAATAAAATAACAAGTTACATGCCAAGACCGAGCTCCTTAGTTTCGGCGCACATTTTAAAAGCTGCATAAATCTGAGTTGTGGCAGATTGTTTGTAACAAGATGACGGGGTTTGGTACAAAATACAAGCGACAAATTCTTCTTCTTATCGTATCGATTTTCTTTCCAAATACACGGTGTGGGCCCAGTAGGTGGCCACGTTTATTCCAGCGGTAGAAGCGCTGTACAGGTCGTCAAGAGTTCAAGTAGACGCCTGGGACACCTGGGAAACTCCAGCAGGTGGGGCATTGTTTAGTCCGGAGCGCCGCACTCGCACTCGGTGTTGGAAGAACCCTTAGTACCCCATTTTGCCAGGCTATGTCTGCAGCGGCCCACTTGCTCTTGCTAGATTGGAAGTAAACCTGGAAACGGCGGTTGTGCAAGAGTTCGCTTAGTATACGCACAAAGCCCTGATCGTTGGTAAGAGTGACCACTTTGCCAAGTAGTCTTTTGATATACAGGGTTAGTTTTCAATGACCGGTCAAATTTTCAGAAATGGTTTTTATAATATTTACGATATTATAATGAAAAAAAAAATGAAAAAAAAATTCATTCCTGTCCACCACTAAAAACCAAAAGTGTGCATATTAAAACAGCACAATTCCGTTCAACAGCCTAGATAGGTAGCAGTTAGCACACACATACATTTGGCGGTGCATGCACGCACACAAGTGCATTGATTCCCACTAGGTTTATGATTTAGGAAATTTTTAGGACAGTTTCAAATGAATGCTATTATTTTATTTTATATTTTTTTCGACAATAATATTTAAAATGCACAATTTGGTTTTATATAATAGATCTTAATTTAAAATTTTGGCTGGTCATTGAAAACTAACCCTGTATATGGTGTCATAAGCTGCGGAAAAATCAACAAATACGACACCAGTGACTTTGTTAGACTCGTACGCGTTCTCTAAATATTCCCCAAGTCGGAGGACCTGGCTGGCTGGAACTTGTTTCGGCAAGTCTTGACTTGCCAGGCCTAAACCCAGCCTGCTCCACAACAACAACAGCGACAAATAAAAACCATAATTTAAAGATTTAAAGATGGAAGCGCCAGGGAGCACCTACGAATTTCAATTTTTTATTAAACAAAGGTCACCGACTTCTGAAGTTAAACATATTTTTCACTTTTTTGTGTTTTTTGAAGTCGGTTTTATTTTTTGCAAAAAAGTTTTTTGACATTCAAAGGTGCCTGCAATGGTCTAATTGAAATAAATGCTTTGAGTATAAGTTTGACTACTCTATGATTTCAACATTGAACAAGAATTTGTGTGGTAACTACAACTAAACTAACTGCAACTAAAAAAACAGACTACTGAAAAATTGCGCTCTAGTTAAATTCGGGGTTTACAACGTAAAATTGACACCTCCTATTGTTGAAGTCGGTTAAAATGTAGCCTATGTTACCCTCACCATACTAACAAATCGATTGACACCTTATTCATAAAAAAACGGATGAATACTTTAAGCGCTACGGAGGAACAAACGTAAATACAAACATACATACATAGAGTGCTAAAATCATAACCCTTCCTTTTGGCGTTGCCGTAGTCGGGTAAAAATAGTGCAGTTCGATCCCTTGTATAGCCAGTACGTTAACAATACGAAGCGTCGTCTGTGACTTGGACCACAACCAAAGGAATTCCGGATTCAGACGAAGTTAAGCTCGTGATTATTCAATTATTAAGATATTTAACATTCGCAGCGGGTTTGTAGTTGAAAACGGTATTATTTAATAAAGTATACGAATTTATAGTTTTTGCCTGGCTATAGTTAATTAAGAATTTCCGAACGTAATTAAATGAAGCGAAACGGTTGAAGAAGTTCGTTCAGAACTTTACATAATGTAACATCACGCCTATAATCCCCGAAGGGTGAGGCAGAGTGTACCTAATAGTATACCCGCATTTCGCCAGTTATGTTTAAGCCTATTGCCATTAATCGGGCACAAATCCAGACTCCGTGGCTGCTACTGAGAGTTCGTGAAAAACCAAAAAATCACTTTGCCTGACCTAAAAAACCAAAAAAACACTTTGCCTGGCCAACAAAAACTCGCATTTGCCTTTGTTAAAAAAAAAAAAATAGATATCGCTGGAAATTACACACAGCGCCATCTAGTGCCACACTAAGCAACGAGGCTTGTGTCGTGGACACCAGATAGTTGATATACTACATAGATACTTTTTGTTTGTAAATACATACTTATTATACATATAAACATCCATGACTCGGAAATACACGTCCATGCTCATCACACAAACATTTGCTCCTACCGGGACCCTAAGAACGTAAGGCAGCCTCACTACCGCAGCGCCATTCGGGTCGTCAAAAATATAACTGAGCAATTTCATAGTGAGGTTACTACTAGTACCTAGCTATTACGAATATTACCTATTTCTGATGCATAGAACATTAAACGTAGAAATGGATAGAAATACCGAGTGGAGTGCAGGATAAGAATATTCCATATCTTTACTGCTGGAAGCTTTGCGGAGTAATGTATTTTTAAAATATGAGGTCTGAAATATGTGAAAGCAATCCCGGTACTAACAACAAGGCACATAGAGACTTTGCTTAACGGCTATGCCAGGAGCTGTACGCTCAAGCAACACGCGTGATCCGATAGTAACAGCGCAGCGGGCCAAAAAACAGGCCAAGTGCGAGTCGGACTCGCGCATGAAGGATTCCGTACCATCGCGCTGTGGCACCGCGCTTTAAGAAGGTCGGTCATAAGGATTTTGCACGGCTGGCATCGTAGTAGGGCAAAATATTAAATTAAAAATTAAAGGGGGCTCCTTTAATTTTTAATTTAATATTTTTATTATTTATTCTCTAGCTAGCTATTATGGATCATGAGATACAGCCTGTGGATACAGCCCGCTAATAGACAGACGGACGGACGGACAGACAGACCGAGGGACGGACAGCAGAGGCTTAGTAATAGGGTCCTGTTGGTTACCCTTCTTGTACCCTAAAAATGATAGAAGTGATTTAGGGAGCGTGACACGAATCACCGTGACGCGACGGTAGTCATTTACGGGGAAGAAGGCACATGCGCGTGTCGCTTGTCCCATGTAGCTTCGCCTGGGGTCGCGAACGGGGCACTCGGAGTACTTTAGTTTTTAGAATTCCTTATCTAAAGTGTAGCAACGGGACTAAAGTACAAAGCCTATGCTATCTGTTTGTCGGTCTGTCCATCATAAAGGTGTATTTTACTAATTAAATAAACTGTAAACGTTTTGGTGGCACGGGACTCTTAAGTGCACCCGACTCGCACTTTGCTGGTTATTTTTAAGTAAAACCAGAACACCTTTACAAAATAAAACAAAAATCTAAACAAAAATCTGTCATTGCAATTCAAACTGAAAACTAGTAAAATTATAGTTCCTAAATTCAAAACTAGTACCGTCTTCAAAAACTTAAAAGTTCATTCCGAAATTCTATACTACCCACTAAGTTATTACTATTATCTAAAGTTTTAAACTTTCGACTTGAGTCGAGAGCATCATATCTACCCGGTCTGTAATAGTGATGCGCAATCCGATCCGATGTTTTACAGTTTCGAGACATGATGCACTTCGATATTTTGAACCGATATTAACTAAAACGGTAAAATGCTTTGATCGATACAAAGCCATCATTTGCTTAGCCTTTTCCCAAACCATGTTGGGGTCAGCTTCCAGTTGAACCGAATGTAGCTGAGTACCAGAATTGTACATGGAGCGACTGCCTATAAATGACCTCCACAACCCAGTTAGTGCTAAGTAACAGGATACCCCTTTGAAAGACTGGTTGTCAGACATTCGGGGCACTGACTACCTGTAATGACTGTGAAAGATCTATAAATGTCATCCGGGACCAACGGATAGGCGTGCTTTCCGAGGCACAGAGGAAGCTCGGTATGAAATGAGTGGACACCTCCACGGATCCACCTCAGCCAGCGCGGCTTAATCTTGAACATTGACCTGGTGGCCTACCATGACGTCTTAAAGCAGGATCGTTTTAATCTTTTCCTGTGTGGGTAAGAGACGGAGCTATAGAGGACGTCTAGCGCCATCTCTTTCCTACACTGGAACAAGATTAAAACGATCCTGCTTTAAGACGTCATGGTAGGTCACCTGTGCGGCTACTAGTATTTAGTCCCGAGCTAATCATTCCAAAGTATCGATAAACATACAAGAATAGCGCATCCCTATTCTGAAACGATGAAAAAGTTTTCAAGCGTCTGAAAATTTCAATATCACTAAAAGGATTTTGCGATTCGGCTGTTTTTGAATAGCCCTTGTTATTTTGGAGTAGATTGAAGGGCCTAGAGTAAAATGTGCGGAGGTGTTTTCTATTTTAAAATAAAATTGTAAGTGGTTTCAGTAGTATTAATACTTTTTGCTTGTGTCTACTTTGAGAATTTGGTCAAGATAAAGCTGAACGAAACGTGGAGGGTATAGCTGGGCATTTTATACGACTGGAGAGCCAATCGGCGCAACGCACGCCCCAAGACAATCTTATTTTTTACTTCTGCGCAATAACGGTCAACTCTAGAGTGTCGTGCCGCGACCTGTAACAAGTTTTGTATGAGACAAAATGTTGTAAAGTGTCACGTTTACGAGATATAAGCTATCAAAGTTGTGCTGGAAATGCCACCAGTGAAAGATAACTTTAACTTAGATTTTTTATTTTTATTTATTTATTCAAAATTACGTAAATTAGCTATGACGCCAATGCGATGTTACTACCAAGATACACATACCGCTAACTCGCTTACAAAAACAAACAATTAGAAAAGCAATTAACTCACACTTAAATAATACTTACAATTAACAATCATCTCTAAACATTCTCAATGCACTTCAGTGCTACTCCTGTGAACTTCATCAGGCTGCAGTGAAATATATCTACCTCATCTGAAATAATATTTAACAGTCTTATGGCGCGTGACAAGGGGGCAAACTTGTTCAGGTTAGTCCTAGAGGATGGCTCCAGTAGCGTAGGCGTGGGTCGACGCGCACCATATGCGTGGCTAATCAGATCAAAGTTGTTCTGATGATGCACTCAGTGAATAGGCTTTAACTTATTATTGAAATAATTGCTGAATCTCATCTGGCGCATGGCTTGTCACGTGTCTGATTATCTTCTTTGCCTGTGCCAACCTCCACGTTTCTGTGGCAACGTCCTCCCCTCCGGCTCATTGTTACAGTTGAAATTAATTCTTTGAGCAATAAGATACGATACTATTGACGTAACACCAGACACAATCCTACTTAATATTATCAATGCGCGAAGTTTGTGAGGATGTATGGATGTTTGTTGCTCTTTCACGCAAAAACTACTGAACAAATTTGGATGAAATTTGGCACACAGGTAGTTTATAACCTGGATTAACAACCTTAGTTTAACCTGGATTAACAACCTGGATTACATAGGATACTTTTTATCCCGGTAGTAAGATCCCGTGGGACAATTATCGAACTCCATGCGGGCGAACCCGCGGGAATAAAGTAGTTCCTTATAAAAATCTCTTTCCAGAAAATCTCGGAAATAACTTGTTTTATAAGAAACAATCCATTTTAGGTGAATAGTATCAAATCCCGGCGTTGGGTGCTATCGGACGCCCCAGGTCTCTTCAACTCATCTTTTATTCATTCCTGTTTTTTTTTTCTGTGCGTACTCTGTGGCAGTGTTACCAGGTTTTTGAAAACGTTTTGAATGTTTATAAGGCGATTTTAAAAAGGAAAAACTGAACTTGTATAAGTTTTTTATTCAATGCAATTTAGGCTAAAAAAAGAGGTTTTTATTGCCTGTTATACACAGCGACACATATACATACATATCCAGTATAACCTGACCTCGCTCTGTAGCTTCCCGTACAATGGGAGATCAGCTTAATTTGGTTCTCCAGCTCTTTTCAGCTATAAAATTAAAATTTACCGAATGAAACTGCTGGTTTAGCGCGTGCTCGATTCCTAAGTCGACAACCAAATCAAAAAACTTAACAAAAAAAAAGTTCAAAGTCAGCTCAAAGTCTGAATTGATGTCCTACAACAGGCTTGACCCTTGTTTTTTATAATTTATAACAACATAACAGCCGAAATGTCAATACCATACATTTCCACCCACCTTTTTAAGCACTGAAAGCATAATGTTACACAAATCACAGAAGAAATCACGATATCATATCACCCTTTGTACAATTATACCTACATAGAAGACCCTTCAGATTTCCTGAGAGGTACTTACTAATAGGTAGGTACCTAAGTACTTGAGGTATCAGGATAGCAAGGGGAAGAATCTGAGGTAAATGATACCGCTGGTTTGAATTATGAAGCAAGAATGTTGGTTTATTACGTCGTACTAAAGTGCTTGGCGTGAGGAAGTTGTGGCTAAATAACTGACAGCCACTCGCGTGTCGATCTTTAGGTAAAGCTGTTTTGGTCCGTGTTACTATTGTGGTCCGTGGATGCGTGATCCCACATTACATACCGAGTTTCCTCCGTGCCTCGGAAAGCACGTCAAGCTTGTGGTCCCGGCTGTCATTTGTAGATTTTTGACAGTCAGCGTCACGCTTTCATTTACCACTGCTTCTGTCATATCTTTACTCACACAATCCATTCATCGTTTCTTTGGTCTTCCTCTCCCTCTCCATCTATCAGCATTTATATTCATCATTATTTTAGTCGCATGCGATTCACACCTCCTCATCACTGTCCATACCAAGACACATGATTCCCTTTCAGCTTTTCTGTAACTGGCGCAACATTCAAAACCAAACATTAGAAAACTCCAAGCAACTTAGTCATCAGCCTTGCCTTTTTCCAACTATATTGGTATTGGCTTCCAATGTTACCGGATTCAGCTGAATACCAGTTACCATAACCCAGTTAGTACTGGGTAATACGATACCCCTTGGTAAGACTGGTTGTCAGACTTTCAGGTCACTGACAAGACAACCAACGCCATAACTAAATAAAGTACGTTGACAATGCTTTTAGAATCTGTTTCGAACAAACACAAAACACAGGTCTGTCAGCATTTCAGCAAAAAGCTTTTAAAACAAAAACATGAAACATGATAATAAAGCACAGTAAAATCGTAACTTTTCCAGTTTTTACACCAAAAATTCCAATTAAACATTTTTTCCCTAAAAAAGTGTAGTATTTTTTCGGTTTGGCAACACAACACAAGTACGAATCGGCGTCCAATAAATCCGATATAAAATACGAATCGGTGTTTACCTTGTTTTCTTTTATTTTCCACTTTTTTTTTTCACTTCTGCTTGCGTGCCGTATTCGCGATAATGTCAATACATTTGATGTTTTTTTCACTGTTTTTCATTACTTCGTTCGAATGCATTTCGATTCTTTTCGCTCTAGTTCCCATTTTAACTTTTTTTTTGTTTTTATTGCAGTCTGTAAATTAACAGAATTCAATGTAGTTTTCAAGCAAATGCATGTAGTTTGTTCTAAAACCAAAAATCAAAGACTCGTGACACCCACCAATACGTACTGGGTCTGCGTGGATTACGGTCCACTCACTCTTTGAGATAAAAGGCCAGTGTCCCAGCAATGGAAGCATTATACACTGATTAACCGCAAATGTAAGCATCTTATATTTTTGTTTAAAATGTAAAATCAGTGTATGTCCGTAAATGGATCCTAGATCTCGAACAGTTATTGACCTTTCATGTCTAGCAACCAGAGAGAATTTGAATTTTTTTGCTATTTTTTCATCATCTTAACATTTTTTATCTTTTACGTATGGTATCATCAAGGAAAAAAGTAGGTAGGTAGGTATATTCTCATGAATTTCTTGCCAGGTTCCAAAGTGATAAGTTATCAGTTGATACCCAATTAGATCTCAACCTACAAAACATCGTGTTCATTTAAAAGAAAAGATACGATTCAGTGCGATTATCATGCTTGCACACCCCTAATAAACGTTCAAAAACATTTCACAAACTGAACACGGAGCCAAAAAAATTCAACGAAAGAAAAAGACAAAAAATACCATCAAAAAAAGTATAAGACAACGTAATAATGAAACCGACACGGCGACACGGAGACCAATTGCAATTTTTCATACGATTGGCTCGATTCCAAGGTGATTACCGCGAATACTGCACCAGGTGAAATATGTATGAACTATGAACAGAATAAAATCTCTCCTTTGGATTGTTTTCATTGATTGGGTACTGTCGGCGAAGAAAGTGGTTGTGGAGTTTCGACAACAATTGCTGTGAGCGGATCAAAATATCACTAAGGCTGGAATAAGCCTCTTCAAGTCTTGAATCGTCTTATATCGTGATCTTCAACATTTTTTCTAATGAAAAACGATACATGTTTCTTTTGTTTTGGTTTATACAAAGAGATATTAGGGAAAGAGCAATGACCGCTATTGCGATTTTAACTTGCAGCAACTATAGAACTGTGAGCAAAAAAACGAGTTGGAATTTTCCGCCCGGATTTCTGCTGATCGTGGAAACACTTTCTTTCCCTCAGATATATTAGGGTGAGTACTTTTAGAACACTTCAACTTATTACGAATAAAAAAGGAGTATGAAATTCTATGTTTTTCGCTCAAATTCGTTCTTAGCAGATAAGACTGACTTTCCGTCACGTTATTTTATATTATATATCATAGTTTTAAAAAAAACTAAAAACTGGCTTTAGAGTGATATCATGGGAATGCATTGGAAATAAGTAGTCCGCGATATTGGATTTCAAACCCTATATTTCGGCATAACGGATTTCGGCCCTATAACCGCGCCTTCACACACACACAGAAATAAACGCACACAGAGACATGTCGCGCGATGAGTGATTCTTCTTTCACTTTCCTGTTATTCTGAAATACTGTCAAATTTAAACAAATTAAAATAGCGTATTATATATATATAATATTTTATAATTAATAAAATTTACATTGCGATACCCGGTCAAATATTTAATAAAGCTTATTAAATATTTGACCGGGTATCGCAATGTAAATTGATTTTATGTCTTTTGTGACAAGCTCCTGAATTTGTTCTAGGATACAAAACTACGCCTTGTTTAGAAGAGATGGTATAGTTAGTATTTTGATGCCAGAACTATTCATTTCATGACGCGCGAACGACTTTAAAAACTATATAAATGAGTGTCAGACCACTTTTTTGGCTTACTGTACCCAGATTTTATACGATTTTCGGCTGGGATCAGCCCTAACTATGTTCAAGAGGCATATTTTGGGAGGCTTATGTCGTTACTATGTTATTTGATATCCAAGGGAAGAGGTTTTTATTTATTTAATTTGTTTGATCGTTGGATCAAATGGGGCTCTTTATTTATTTTTGTAGTTATTGTATAAAGTATATTCTGGTGACTGCCATGAATGTCCAGAGTTATAATAAAAACTTTTTTGTAAGAAAAAGAACCGCTGAAAAAAAATAACACTAAAAAGTGGATGATAACTTTATTTTCGATAGTTGGTGACTCTTTATATTTTATTGAGATTTTTCCTTTAATCACAAATAAATCGGTGAAGATACTGGCCGAATACATAACCACCTCCTATTTAAAAGTCGGATAAAAATATTAGCTTTGTCCGCGTGAAGTTGGATGTCTCACGAGATCGTATTACCTGGACAATAAATATCATAATACATATTATGTTAATAGGCGAGACGACAAAAAAAAACTAATTAGTCCGTCAGTTAGATTATCAAAAAATATTTGACCTGTGTTTTTTCTTTTGTTACGTAAACCAAAATTGACGTAGATATGACGCTTTTAAAATTCTCAATACGTCACGCCTAGGTATAATTTTTACCTAGTTCTGATGTCACGAGCCCCCACTCCCGAGTTTTGATGCGTTTTATCTTTGTCAATATTCATTGAATTACAAAAACAAAAAATACGTGTCCACTAAATAGATTTGCAATTTTTTGATACTGTCATCATGCCTATTCAAGTTATAATTAAAATAAAATTAATTGATTTAAATAATTGATGGTAATTTATTTTTGAATTTCATTGTTTTTGTGATAATTTATTTTATTTTTTATTACTAATTTTAATTTCACTGTATGGATCATGTTATCTGAATTAAATGAATTTTATTTATATTAATATTTATTATAAACTATATGTGTGCTAAGTTTCATCCATATTCGCTCAGCAGTTTTTGCGTGAAACGGTAACAAATATGCATTTATATTTAAACAAGCATTAACTTATTTGACACTAAAAACGCTGAGAGAAAAGTCTTTCTCATGTTTTGTCTTCTTCCGCAAGAGATTTTTTCTACCAACACCTAATATTTCTGCATTTCACCACATTCTCTAACTACCTTTCCATTCCAGTGTCAATACTGGTCCTTTCTCTCTATTGATATAATACCATAGTACAAAAGACCAGAATTTATTGTTCTACGCCATTGTTTCGCTCTCACAAGGCCAGACCGTTTACAAAGCTTAATTGTAAGGGCTCGGAATATGAATTACACATGTCTTTATTTACCCTCGGACTTTGTACCTACATAGTAGACATGTCGCAGGCATATCGTAGAACACGCCGTATTACATAAAGGCGCGCCAGATTGAAAACGTCGCTATAATGTAATGCGGCGTCTTCACGTTCAGCCGGATTACAATTCGACTAAAATAAAGTACGCCGCATTGAATGAGCACTTTGCGTTCGTCAAAGCGGCGTGAACGTGCCACCAGAATACAAATAGACGCATCGTCGATACGCGGCTTTGAAAGCGAGCGAATGCGAGCTCGGTACTTAGGTAGGGCACCCGACGTTAGGTTTGGTTAGGTTACTTTAAACCCTGCAGACAGAAATAGGAGCCCCGTGTAGCGGGGCTACATCGACTACGCCTTATTTTCGGAATTTTCAGTATTTTATTCGATCGTTTCGTTTTGTTAACAATACGGCTAAACGTTGGAGGGAGCTTTGTCGAACGTTTCGCCTCCACAATCCGGCTGAACGTGAGGACGCCGCATCACATAACGACGACGTTTTTCAATCCGGCGCGCCATTATGGCATGTTATACGAATTGGCTGCGACAGACATAATAATATTACCCAGTATTTTAACTCAAAATAGCAATTACACAAAAAAATATACGATCGAATTAAGAAATGGGGAATCCCCTTTTAATAAAATTGGTTCATAACATAAATTGTAATACCGTACGATTATCTACTTACCAATCGTAATCCGCTTATTGTCTTTAGATAAAATATACATGTCGGCTAATAAACACAATAAAATAAATATATCATAAAGAAGTTCATAATTAGAATAGTCTTACTTCGCTCGCTGTGCCGTGTGCTTAGGACATAGTGACTTTACCGCATCATATATCGTACCGAGTCCTTACGTCATACTGACTGGCTACCAACCTCAACATAATACTACCGGGTGGCTTCTCAAGAACCTACGACCTCTTCTCTCATATAACGGACTACTTGGATCAGCTGACTACAAGTACTACCATCACTAACATCATTACGCCGGGAGAACAAAGGCCTCTCCCAAGAAACTACGAGTTGGTCTTTCGGTCCTGTTCTTCATGCTCCTTTGTGGTACCTTCTACTAGCAAGAGCTGATCACCATCATCGTCGTAAGAATCTATGAGCTGATCTACTGGTCCTGTGCTAAGGTGCATCGTATTCTTGTGTCTATAACTGCAGGAACTTCGATTCTTCTTGCCTCCGCGCTTTGCCGTACGCAGTCTTCACTCTCAAGAACTTCCCTGAGTAGCATCGTAGTTTTTCAAATCCGGAATTACCCACTGTTGAGTATTCCCCTTTGTTCCGCCATTCTTCCCGGTTCCGTGTGTTCACCAATAGAAAACAGTGTTATTTTTAAGTGAAGGTCTTGTGAATCAATATTTTCAGCAACTTTAAATAATCAAGCTCGCAAGAACACCACAAGAAAAATAACCATGGCATTGGCAATAGAACCAAAAACTGTTGAGACAGACGTGACATTGCTCACCGAAGTTCGAATGCTAAGAGAAGCAATGAAGGATCTCAAACAGGAAAACTGGAATTTTTATACGTCGTTGTCTGAAACCATGAATCGAAAATTTGATAGATTGGAAACTCGATTGACTACAAGGAATGATGAGACTATGAAACTGAGGCATACCTTATCTGAACACCAGACTAAGATGAGTAATTCTTTCGAAGCGATTAAAACATTTTTACTCATTATTTTGTTATTAGCTTTACTTTACAGCTATTTCGAAGTATCCAAACAGCGGTTTGATTGGTCCAAAATGATTTCACATTATTATAACTTATATAAGTCATTTGCGTAAAATATTATCATCTTTGGCTGACGTGTTCTTATATGATTTACGAAAAAGGAAATTTATATGAAATCGATAGTGTGGTTATTTTTTAAATTTATAATAAAAAGCATTTGAGATCATAAATATATCATCAACTGCTTAGTCTTTTCCCAACTATGTTTGGGTCGGCTTCCAGTCTAACCGGATGCAGCTGAATACCAGTATTTTACATGGAGCGACTGCCTATCTGACCTCCACAACCCAGTTAATACTGGGTAATGCGATACCCATTGGTAAGACTGGTTGTCAGACTATATGTACAAATATATGTTTTTTTTATTATTAAATCTTTGACCATTGTTCTATCTTTTATTATTATTTACTAGCTGTGCCCGACATGCGTTGCAATGCTCCTTTCCAATGCTCTTTTCCTACCTACTCCCTCCTTATACTTTTACTACTCTACCCTACCTACCCTACCCTACCCTACCCTACCTATCTGCCTTCCCACTCCACCTACTTACCTCGTTTGAATAAACAACACCTTGAATGTATGCTAGCCTAGTACTTATGGTCGCCAAAAAGACAATTTTAGTAAATATTTCAAAATTAGGGAAAACCATATTTGAGTTTTGATCATCCCACGGAAACACCTCATTTTTCCGGGATCAAAAGTATGTGCCAGAACATAAGCTATCTTGATGCCAAATTTCATCCAAAACACACACAAACAAACACATGCAAACTTTCGCCTTTATAATGTTAGTGTGATTCAATTTAAATGAAACACCGATTCAATCGAAAATAATATTATCATCTGCCTAATCTTTTTGGTTTCCAGTCAAACCACATTCAGCTAAATACGTTCAAATCAAATCAAATCATTTATTACTTTGCAAACATGGGTAATATGTACCCTTCGGCCGTCTACAAAACCGTAGTTTCGGAACACAGATGTTCTTATTATAATAAGGATGGTGTAGGGTGGTTGTTGATTTCATAAGACCCACAACTAAACAAAAAACCGGCCAAGTGCGAATCGGACTCGCGCATGAAGGTGTACGAACTATCATAGTAGAAGTTTTTAAGTTAAGTTTTGTTTTTCTTTACTTACCACATGCCAAACAAATAATAATATAAATGACCAATTAAACGCGATTTTCAACAAAATAACAAAATGGATGGACGAGCACAACCTTGAGATTAATTATACAAAAACCCAATTAATGACTTTCTACCCTCATCAAAAATCCCCATTACCAGTCACAATTGACACACACATTTCTTGGAAGCCCCATATAAAAAATGTACCTACGATCAAAACTATCCAAATTCACCTATGCACTTCGTGAAGTCAAAAAACTAACGACTTGCTAACCGCACTTATCACATACTACGCCTACGCTCATGCATGGCTCAGCTATGGCATCATAATGTGAGGAAATAGCACGGACGAGCCTACAGTTTTCATTCTCCAAAAGAAATTAATTCGTATTATAGTTAACATAGAACAAACCGATAACTGTAAACCCTTTTTCATAAAACATGAAATACTCACCTTACCATCCATCTACATCCTAGAAATATGCAAATTTGTTAGAAAATACGCGTACTTTTTTACAACCCGCGGTGATAAACATAGTGACCGATCCGTCAGATACAGACATATGTTAATGTTACCCTCTTCGCGCATGAAACTACATTCAAATAGTCCCTACGTTACTCGTATGTCCATAAAAATATTTAATAAACTACCAGATGCAATAAAAATGAAACTAGCGATACAACTTTTACGAATAAACTCAAACAATTATTAATTAAAAAAGCATACTACACAATAAACGAATACTTAGCTGACAAACAAATATATTTAACACAAACAGACACCATACATAGTTAGTCGTCTAGAATTCACCTTATATACATAGATAAATATTATTTTAATAATATAAAATATTGTAATATTACCTAATTAGTATTATATAATTAAGTGTTGTTTGTTTATCAAATTTTACAATTAAATTCAATAATTTCAAATACTAATGTATTAATAATTTTAACTAATTGAGAATTAACCATTTTACACGTTGAAATTAATATACTATAATTAATGATGCTCCCTGCCTACACAATGACATGTGCCTTAAACTAATGTAATAATTTAATATAAATTGATCTCAATAAGTATAAATAAATATCTACTCTTACAAACCAGAAGCGAAAATCGTTGAAAAAAAAAATAACGGTCTACAACAACCTAACGCTTTTATTTAACTTCAAAATAATTTTAATCACCACAATAATAATTAGATTAACACGATAGAAAATAAAATATAGAGGAGCACTATAATCACACAACCAAAGTAACGTCCGTCGCATCCGAGCGCCGCACGTAAAGTGAGCAGAGTCCTTTTTTTTTTTTTTTTTTATTATTATTTTTTTTTTTTAGGAGGGAGCACTCGCAGTTGCAACGCGCTAAGGTTGCTTAACTGCTTAACCGGACAATCCTGTGGTGGCCAAAAATTACTTTAAGGCCCCCAGCCAGGGCTTACAAACTAAGGATTTAAATTAAATGAACGGTCACTAAGGGCACCCCCTGTGGGGTTCGGGCCTCGGCTTAGTGCGTCATTGATGAGAGGGCAGCAAGGGACAACAGGCTGGGTCGGATCATTAATTGGGGAATCGGTCGTTGCATGCTCAGCGTCGCGGGCTGGCTCGTCGAGCAAGGGTCGGGCAGTGAGCAAGGGTCGGGCAGTGAGCAAGGGTCGGGCAGTGTGAGCAGAGTCCAAGTGACGCAGCCTTTTTATAACGTTCCGCTCGCCTCAGACTCGGTTGTGGGGGAACTTGCTAAGACGGCCGTTCCTGACAGCGAGGCGTCCTCGACCGCACTTGCTGTGCTAGCCCCAGCTATGTCTTGATCACAATTTGTTATGTCATTTTCTGCAATGTGAAAAGCATAACACGTTTAGAAAAGGTGAGACCAGCAAGGTTTAATTTGATCTTCAGTTATACATGAAAACTAATTTTAAAGCAATTAAGTTATTGAAGGTCACAGCTATGGTAAACTCTAAGAGTATTACTTGAACTGATCCCTTGTTGCAGGCGCAAGCGTGCACTCAAGCGCCCACAAGTAAAGGATAGGATCGTAAGCAACTTCAGAAAACAAAAAAAAACAACTGTAAGCGAGTAAATTCGAATGATGGGATTCCGGACTTCCATCAGTCGAACACCCGTAAAAAGTTAAATGCACATGAAAAGCATAACGCCCTACACACTTCATAGTATTTTATGACAGAGGCCCCACGTTTGCGTGTCACCCACATGAACACATACCTAGGCCCCAAGTTCGCATATATGGGTTCATGAAGTAGTAAATTCATATGAGGAGTATAACGCTGTTATGGGTTTCATGGCAGGGTATGACAGAGGCCCCAAGTTCGCATGTCATAGGTGTAGTCGCGACAGAGGCCCACAGTTCGCATGTCATACATGTAATCACGACAGAGGCCCACAGTTCGCATGTCATACATGTAACACGACAGAGGCCCACAGTTCGCATGTCATACATGTAATCACGACAGAGGCCCACAGTTCGCATGTCGTCGTCGTCACTCACCACACTCAAAGAAAGCGGAGCAAGTTTCCGGCGTCCACTCGCCGCGCCACCGAACCATGTGTTCGGCCGCAGCTTGCGTCTTTTTGCCGTACGAGCCAGCCAATAGTTCGAGCTCGTAGCGCTGATGGGGCAGCGCACGCAGTACCTTGTATGGCCCGCGCATGCCAGAGTCCAGCTTGCCAGTGCTTTGAGTGGCCTTGCTCACAAACACTTGATCACCCACGGCAAAACTACATGGCTGTCGGCGATCTTCGTTGACGTAGGCGTCCTGATGCTGTTGATTGGCAGTCAGGAGCTCAGACGCCCGCTGTCTTCTGAGGGTCATTAAAGCTTCTCGGTTAGGTTGGCAGTCGCTTAGCGCTACATCTCTCACCAGGGTCCTGATGGCAGGAGTCGCGGCATCAATACCCACCAGCAACTGCAGGGGTGAGGCTTGTGTTGTAGCTTGCCTGGTGATGTTCAACGTGAGCTGCATCCTCCATAGGACTTCTGACCAGTCGGATCCCTTGTTACCCACCTCGACACGCAACAGAGGACGGTTCTACAGTACCTTTCTGCTTGACCGTTTTCACGGTGCATGCCCGGAGTAATAAAGTGCACTTGGCACCCTTGGTCACTACACCACTATTGAAATGCAGTACTTTCATACATTCTTCCCCGGTCACAAACTATGAGGCTTGGGGTACCAAATTGAGCCACTGCATTTGTAAACACGCGTTTCAGTTCATCGGAGTCTTGTCGATACAGTGAGTAGAGTAAACAAAATTTTGAAAACGCGTCTACAATAATCAAAATGTATTTGTAACCATGTGATTCCGGAAGCGGTCCGAGAACGTCAGTATGAAGAGTCAAAAAAGGGACGTCTGGTTTAGTCCACGATTGAATCGGTTGCGAAGGAGCTCTAGGCACCCTTTTGTGAGATAGGCAAACAAGGCAGTGATTAATGTATTTCCGAACAAAAGGTCTTAAGTTTGGAAACCAGAAATGACGTAAAATAAGATCAATGGTTTTGTCAATGCCAATGTGATCGTGGTCATCATGAAAGACCCGAAGTAGGCTTAACCTGTGACCTTTAGGTATAAAGCACAAGAGACGCGACTCTTCACCAGTAGGTGTATGTTTATAAAATAAAAGTTCATTTTTAATAAAATACCTGTTTTGGTCTAACTGACCTTCCCGGAGTTTAGTCATCAACTCCTGTGTTTCCTGATCAGCAGTCTGAGCAATCTTTGCCCAATTGGCCGGATTGCGTATCTGGTAGACCTGTGCTGGAGGATTTCTGCTCAAATAATCGGCGTGTTGCATCATACATCCTTTCCTATACTCGAGGGTGAATGTGAAATCCTGAAGGTAAACCCACCAGCGTGCAACCATTGGTAATAGATCCTTTTTGTGCTCAGTCATTTTTAAGGAGTTGCAGTCCGTCACTATCTTAAAGTTAATGCCAACAAGGTAGTGGCGGAAGTGCTGAAGGGCTCGAACTATGGCCAGGGTTTCCAGTTCATAACTGTGATACTTAGCTTCAGCGCCCTGAGTGGATTTGCTGAAGTCTGCTACAACCCTCTTTCTCTTATTAGAATGTTCCTGGAGCAGAACAGCACCGAGGCCAATAGCACTGGCATCGGTATGAAGCTCAGTGGGTAGTTGGGGGTCAAAGATAGCCAAGACAGGCTCGTTAGTCAGGCAATGGATAATATATTCGCGAGCACGATCTTGCTCGTCGCTCCAAAGGAATGGCTCCCCTTTACGGAGTAATCTAGCTATGCAAGCAGTTTTAGAGGAGTAGTTGGCAATGTAGCGCCTGAAATATCCTGCAAGTCCCAGAAATTGGCGGACCTCTCGGACGTTACTGGGTTTTGTCGACTTTACTAGGGCTTCTATTTTTACAAGGCTCGGCCGCACCTGACCATGACCTATGAGACGGCCTAAATATTCAATTTCAGTGTCTAAAAAGGTGCACTTTTTCAAATTTATGGAGAAACCAGAAGCAGTTAGAATTTTAAGGACATCGACTAAATTATACAACCCTTCTTCAATCGTATTAGCCAGAATTAGTACATCATCTATGTAAGTTAAGACGACACCAGCGTCAATTAACGGCTTAAGGGTTCTGGAGATGATTCTTTGGTACACAATCGGCGCATTCGCTAACCCGTAGGGCATTTTAAGGTACTCATAATGCCCCTCGGGCGTTACGAAGGCCGTTTTGGCAATAGAGTCATCATCTTTCATTGGCACTTGGTGAAAACCAGTAGCCATGTCTAGACTGGTGAAGTATCTAAACTTACCAAGCTTATCGATGTGGTCATCAATGAGCGGCAAGGGAAATCTTTCCTTGACAGTAATGGCATTAAGTGCACGGTAGTCCACACACATCCTATCACTCCCGTCCTTTTTCTTGACGAGAATGATAGGGCTTGCGTAATCTGACTGGGACTCTCTAATTATGCCCTTACTAAGCAAATCATTAATTATACCGCGAACTCTGTTTTTCTCATCAACTGAGAGCTTATAGGGACGATGACAGATCGTAGAGTTCGAGGTCAATTTTATTTCCATGCTGCCCGTGTTCACCGTGGAGGTGGCTGTGCCGGTAATAAAAGAATTCGAAAATGTTTTAATTATTTCCAAAAGGCGGTCTTTATCATGCCCAACTAAAGGCGTCTTAATAGATTCGACTTCCACGGTGTTCACGTGCTGCACTATGGCAAAATCATCAGCTCTAACCAACCTTTGCTCGTCATTAGTCCTTATGTATGTCAGTCCTACTCGGTTCAAAACATCTGTGCCCATCAATATTGGGGCACTAATGCATTCATCAGGTACAACGTATAAATCAACTTCTAATGAAATTTCGGGAAACTCTAAAATAGCAGTGACATAAGAAGTTGTCTCAATCTCCTGACTTCCTATACCACGCAATAAACGATAGGTTGGGATTCTATTAAAATTAAAATGTTTTAAAATTGATTGTGAAATCAGTGAAATAACGGAACCGCTATCGATCAAGACATCAACAGGTACCTTCTGAATGAGAGCTGACATTACATTGGTTTGTCTGGATTCGGGTTGGAGCAAAAATTTACATCACTTGATTTATTGTTTTTATCATTAGAACGTTGTTTAAGAAAACAGGAATCAATAAGATGACCGTTGCGTTTGCAAAAAGTACAAAATCTGTTTGACTTTTTATCATCATTGGATGATGAAGGGGCTGCTTTAGAAGCAGAGGAGGTAGCCTGAGTACTAGTCGTATCAGTCTTAAACTTTTTAGGGCAATTCCATTTTTTGTGACCAGGCTTGCCACAAGCGAGGCACTTAAAATTGTCTCCAAACCTAGGTGCATCTCGCTTACGCGATTGCATTGGCCCCGAGTGGTTTGACGAACGGACAGCATTGTTGGAAGCTTGTGAAAAGTATAGTTGCGAAATCAATGTTACGCGGACACAATGATCGAAACTCGGTTTTAAAATTGGTCCACGTACGATTATTCGTGGTCCAATCATTCAACCATGATTTTGCGTCACCCCGCAGGCAACCCCCAATGCGTCCGAGGCATTCTCGATCGTCCCAATTGTTTAATTGCCGACCGCGGTCTACCTCCGCAGACCACATGTCAAAATCATGTATAGACGGGTCAAAAGGAGAAATATAATAATTTTGAGACCTTACTTGTACCAAGGATGAGAGAGCTCCAACAATCCTGTCCGCTATGCCCTTCTCTGCGTTGGTACTAGCGTCAGTATCCCGTGCTGTACCCATAGTCACCCTATCGGTAATGCCGGAACCCCGCTCGCTGGTGAGGGCCGGCGCCACGACAAGTGATGGCGTGAGCGTGCGGTCACCAGGAAGATGCGACGGACTTTCAACCGTTGGTGATAACGTAGGTTGTTGTAGCCTATTTTCAATAGCATCTAATCTAGTAAGAATTCGATCAAGCGCCATACCTTGCAAGCTCTCGCGGCGGTCACTTGAGCTGTTACTATGATCGCGAGTTCGATTTTGCGAGCTATGCGAAGCATTATGACGCCTATTAGACCTGCTTCTATAGTCTACCGAACGATCATCATGCCTGGGCAACGGCGGCGTATTGGAGGAACGGCGACCACGACGTTCACGAGACGGGTCCTTAGAACGTCTGTTTTTATCACGACAATCACGATCTACAGGTCTTGAGGAACGTCCTGACATCTTAATTTAAATGAAAGAGGAAACAAAGAAATCACAAAACAAAACACGTGGCACTATATCGAATAATCACAAAACACGCGACACTTTATCGGATAATCACGAAAACTAAACTATTGGATGGAAAAACAAGCTAACAGAACGCGTAGTGGATCCCACTTCTGATTTTACAAACCAGAAGCGAAAATCGTTTAAAAAAAAAAATAACGGTCTACAACAACCTAACGCTTTTATTTAACTTCAAAATAATTTTAATCACCACAATAATAATTAGATTAACACGATAGAAAATAAAATATAGAGGAGCACTATAATCACACAACCAAAGTAACGTCCGTCGTTTTTTTTTTTTTTTAGGATGGACCACTCGCAGTTGCAACGCGCTAAGGTTGCTTAACCGGACAATCCTGTGGTGGCCAAAAATTACTTTAAGGCCCCCAGCCAGGGCTTACAAACTAAGGATTTAAATTAAATGAACGGTCACTAAGGGCACCCCCTGTGGGGTTCGGGCCTCGGCTTAGTTGCGTCATTGATGAGAGGGCAGCAAGGGACAACAGGCTGGGTCGGATCATGGAGCAGAGTCCAAGTGACGCAGCCTTTTTATAACGTTCCGCTCGCCTCAGACTCGGTTGTGGGGGAACTTGCCAAGACTACTATATTATAATACTATGTTTCTTAAGATTTATATTTAAATGTCGACAATAATTACAATAATATTGATCTCAGTTATAATTAATATTGAAATAATGATGTCACTTTATGTTATTACTATGTCTATAATTGTTACCATGTGTATAAATGTGTTACATACCCTCTGTTTAATAAATAATATCTTTTATTAACTACTTAGAATTAAATGCTAATCTTGTTTATTGCTGTGCCCTAACAGGGTCCATAATTGTTCCTAGCTGTAAGCTCATTGTAACATCTTTTTAAACTTATGGTACGCAAAATAAAATGAATATGAATATGAATAAGTACCTTTTAATTTTTAATATTATTTGTTGTTACAGCGGCAACAGAAATACATCATCTGTGATCATCAAATTTCAACTGTCTAGCTATCACGGTTCATGAGATACAGCCTGTTGACATATAGAAAGACAGACGGACAGTGGATATAGTCTTAGTAATAGAGACCCGTTTTTACCCTTTGGTTGGGCACGGAACCCCAAAAAAATACATAAAAGTACTGCTCAAATACTCAACGAAATAAAGCACTTACTCTTACCTCTTACTCACAAACAACTGAGACCGAGGGTAAAGCAAATAACATTAGTAAGTGTTCAGAGTGTAAGCAGAATTCTCGCTTCTCGAGGTCGACAACTTCGTACGAACTTTACTCGCTGTTGACTTTACAGATTCCTATGTTGATTTTGTATGATACCAGCAAAGTGAATACCTCGTTGGTCTAGTGGTTGCAAGTGCTACCGCTAAGCATGATGTCTTGGGTTCAATTCCCAGTTCTAGCAAAGTTTTATTCGGTTTTTTCTACAGGAAATTCTCAGTTGCTGCCCGAAGTCTCAATCGTCAATAGGCTCGCCTATTACATAGTACCTAAATACAGCTGGCAAAAAGTAGGTGTACTGTAAGGTAATCCAAATCCTTCGGGGTGGCAATCATGTTTTTTCCTACTCCTCAGGTATAATTTTCTGATTAATATCCTTAGGGATCCAAGACAGTCAAAATTGTTTCTCCGGAATTTCGTCAAGCTTCACTGTCTCGGTCTCTTTTTTGGCAATCGCGACTGTTAATTCTGGCTTTCAGGAATTACAGTGGTTTGAGAAAAGTGTTGTAAGCCCACCACACTTTCCTCAAACCACTCCCAAAATAAAAAACAACCCTACGGGAATTTAGGCGGTATGTTATGCGCAGAAACTAGTTTATTGTGACGCAGTGTAATGACTCATCAATCGCAATACATTTTATTATCAGTCTATTGATAACACGTGAATTACCTCAATAAGATTATAAGCAACTTGCTATGAAACCGTAAAATTCACAGTTGCCATTCGCTCAACCCGCGGTTCGCTTCGATAACACCACCCGCGCGACGCTAAAGTGACATTCATCGTTTTGCATCAGCTGACTGCCATTATCATTCAGAAGAAAGACATCCAACCAAACTCAGCCTGAAGTGTTCAATCATCAAAAAATCTGTGCATCACTACTACCACCGCCGGTCCTAGTTTACGGCATCCACTGGAATCCTACAATCTTCACCAGTTCATCGGTCTCGTGTCTTATCCATGTTGGTCCCTCGGTACGTTGTGACTCCAGAACTTTTCTGACATTCGTGCCAACAGCAAACAGTGATGTGTTGGAGATTCAACCAGAAATTGTTGTGAAGTAGAATTATTGGACGTTTAGAGCATTTCATAAGTGACTTATAAGTCCCATTGTTTGCTCATGATGTGAACTGGCGAATGCTACTGAAGACGCTAGACTCTTAGTCAAGTCCTGTGTCGACTGTTATAAGAAAAGTGAATTTTTGTGAAATCAATATAACAATTCTAAATTATGGCGTATAGACCACCAAGCTTGCGTAATAAAGATAATGCTCCTCGTTTCATGGAATGCTCAATTTGTGCTTCACTGCATGATATACGCCTCCTCAGTATTGACAGAGAAACCTATGACAGGTTCACTGTTGATGACAAACAGACTTGGGAATGTGAGTCCTGTCTGACAAATCAAACAAGAAGGAGAATTTACAAATCCCGGAACACGTATTTCGGAGTAGGGCAACGCTCAACCAGTCAGACGAAACTAGACAATCCCTCGACAAGCCAAGATGTAGACAACAACATGAGTTTTGTCAGAACCACACCAACGAAAAACTCTGAGATAGAAACATTACTGCTTACTGAAATCCGAATGCTCAGAGAAGACTTGCAGGAAATCAATGCAAAAATCGTCTCGCTATCTGAAAATATGGATCATAAATTCAACGAATTTGAAAGACGAATCACTGCGAAGGACGAAGAGACTTTGATTTTGAGGCATTCCTTAGTAGAACATCAGACTAGTGTGAACAGTACTGTTCAACCGATTAAATACTTTTTATTTATGCTAGTGTTACTTTATCTTGTAACTTTACTTCATAGCAAACGTAATTAAGTTTCAATACATTGTCAAAGACGACAGTGCACTTTATTTTTATTAAAAACTTTTATAGTCTTCTTAACTTTTATCGTCTTCTTATCTTTTATTAATGTTGGCGATGTGTCTGCTTTTATCGAGGACAGTCATGCTCACGGCTTACCTTTTTACCATTTATTAGACTAGGTTTTGCCTGCGGCTTCGCTCTTAGGTCGTAGGCCTTGTATATTCCTTAACGTTTGTCAACTTTTGTTAACTTTTCTATCTTGTTTTAAGTTTTTGTGAAGTAAACAACCACTTATTGTTGCATCCACGCTGTCCTCCTATAATTAAATACAAACGCTGTAACATAATAGCATTGTAAAAATAAATAATAATTTTTATTCTGAAATAAATATCATTGTGTCATAAATATTTTTAACACTGTAATTACTTAACGTTATCTAGGTTATTACTAGTGTTTAGTTAGATTATACAGATACCCAAGTAGTCACTTGTCGAAAGTACTGTGATAACAAATTGTAACGTTTTCTTAGGGACCAGGCACACCTCAATCTTCTTCAATAGCGTGTGTTTAGTGCCTAACCTGGTGTTAGAGTTTTTATACCACCCACTAGGCTCTGACTTAGCTTTACATGCCGTTGAGATCTCTCAAGCTCATATCTCTCGCTGGTTTCCTCACGATGTTTTCCTACACCGAAGCAAGTGATAATTATACACGCACACATACTCACCTCAATGCTCACATGTGAATGATCCAAGGTATGGATCCATCCATAGCTTCCATCATTGGTTGGAATATTTTTGAATGAATCACACGATTTGCCACGATTTGCAATGGCTCCGGACACAGGTTGCCGAAGCAAGGAAATTCTGTTCAGGTGGAGATTCATTGATGACTGCCCTGAAGTGTAAATGTGTTGTTATTTCACAAACGATAGGACATTCAATATCGTGTCCTGTCTGTCCTGCAGTTGGTATATTACAGGAGCTGGTGGATGCAAAATGCCAAACTCGTCGTCAAATATGTCTTTTGTCCCAGCTGTTATTTGTAGATTTTTAACAGTCGTTACAGTACAGGTCAAAAGTCTGACAACCGTCTCACCAAGGGTAGAGTATTACTCAGTACTAACTGGTTTGTAGAGGTCACATAGGCAGTCGCTTCTTGTAAAAAACTGGTATTCAGCTGCACCCGGTTAGACTGGAAGCCTACCCCAACATAAATGGCAAATGATGATGATTGTCGTCTTTTATTTTAAAAACAAAAAAAAAAACTACAAATCACATTTTTATTTATTATTTCGTTTTAAACTTAATTACGTTTGCTATGAAGAAACGTTATAAGATATAGTAACACTAACATAAATAAAAAGTATTTAATGGGTTGCACAGTATTGTTCACTCTTGCCTGATGTTCAGCTAAAGAATGCCTCAGAATCAACGTTTCATCATCCTTAACCTTGATTCGTCTTGCAAATTCGTCGAACTTAAGATGCATATATTCAGAAAGCGACGAAATTTTTGCATTGATTTCTTGTAAGTCTCCTCTAAGCATTTGAATTTCAGATAGAAGTATTGCCTCTGTGTCCAAGGTTTTCATTGGTGCTGTCCTGTCTAAACTCATGTTGTTGTCTTTTTGGCTTGTAAAGGGGTTGTTTAGCTTCATCTCGCTGGTTGAGGGTTGCACAACTGGTCTCGTTCTTGTTGTCCTAACGAAACTTATATTGTTGTCTACATCTTCGCTTGAAAAAGGGTTGTCTAGTTTCATCACGCTGGTTGAGGGTTGCCCAACCGGTCTCGTTCTTGTTGTCCTAACGAAACTCATGTTGTTGTCTACATCTTCGCTTGTAGAAGGGTTGTCTAGCTTCATCTGGCCGTTTGGAGGTTGCCCAATCGGTCTTGTTTTTGTTGTCCTTCCGAAACTTATATTATTGTCTACATCTCCGCTTGAATAAGGGTTGTCTACTTTCACCTCGCTGGTTGAGGGCTGCCCAACCCGTCTCGTTCTTGTTGTCCTAACGAAACTTATATTGTTGTCTACATCTTCGCTTGAAGAAGGGTTGTCTAGTTTTATCTCGCTGGTTGAGGGCTGCCCAACCGGTATCGTTCTTGTTGTCCTAATGAAACTTATATTGTTGTCTACATCTTCGCTTGAAGAAGGGTTGTCTAGTTTCATCTCGCTGGTTGAGGGCTGCCCAACCGGTCTCGTTCTTGTTGTCCTAACGAAACTCATGTTGTTGTCTACATCTTGGCTTGTAGACGGGTTGTCTAGTTTCATCTGGCTGGTTGAGGGTTGCCCGACCGGTATCGTTTTTGTTGTCCTAACGAAACTCATGTTGTTGTCTACGTCTTCGCTTGGGTTATCTTTCTTCATCTGACTGGTTGAGTTTTGACTCATTGGTTTTACCGTGATATAAGTACCCCTGGGGGCACTAGTATTTCTCCGTGTATAAACATTATTCGTCATACAGTACGGACATATCCAGTCTTGTCTTTCTTCAAGCGTAAACTGGTCATAGGTCTCTCTGTCAATGTTTAAAGTGCTTATTTCATGTTGTAAAGTACAAATTGAGCATTTGAAGTAACGTAGATCTTTGTCTCTGTTACGCCAATTTGGCGGTCTGTAGGCCATACTTTATTAATAGAGCTGAACCTTTTAAAATTGTTTTAATATTGTTTTTTCACCGTAAAATCTTCTTCTTAACGTGTGGTGTGGTGATGGCAACCTAAATTACGCGAGTACTGTGCCTTCAATAGCGTCCATCAGTTTCTGTGACGAGCAAATAAGACACGTAGAAAACGGCATAAAGTGCTCCAAACATTCAATTATATTTTAAAACGTTTACTTTTACACAACACGTCACTGTTTGCTGTTGGTATACTAGTCATAAAAGTTCTGAAGTTACCACTACCGTTGATAAGTAGAAGTAAAGTCAGCAACGTGAGTAAGACAAGAGGTGAGCCGATGAGCTGGTGAAGATCACGGGATTACACTGGATGCGGCAAACACAAAACTGGCTGTAGTGGTTGTGCACTGACGCTTACGGGAGACCTTAGTCCAGCTGGTCGCCTTAGCAGCGTCGAGGATGCAGAAATCGAAGGACAGGTTGTTGCGGCACAGCTTGGAAGAGGCATAATTATGTCAAAAAGCGGACTACTTTAGGTCGAGTTGATTGATTGGACATCGTTCTTCTGAATAACGATGAGGCTGGCAGTCTGCTGATGTAGTACGATACGGAAGAAGGAATACACACTTAAGAGGCGCGCGAGTTTTTGGTAATTAAGCGTATTGAGTGAGCGTCTACTGTCACACGGACTTCATTGCAACTAGCTTACAAATTATATTGAGGCAATCGGTGTCTGTCCTTTGTTATCGAAAGATAATAAATGAATTAAAATTGTTGAGTTATCACACTGTATCAAAACCGACTTGTTTGCGTATAAAGATTTTGTTTTAGTGAATATACAGGGTTACAAACACTGAATGTTATTTGTCGAAAATGCATAGTTTTTGAGTTTTAGAGCAAAAAGTGAAAAAAGTCCCAACAGTTTATCGCGTGATGCGAGCGAGCACAAGTTTTTCCAAGTTGCAAATTTGGATCCACATCACCCTAACTGATCTATATAATTTATTAAAAATACAGAACTACACCATGCTTAGCAATTTTCGCCTATTTTAGCGTCGATTTATACTGGGCTATCACTGGCGATGGTTCTACGAAAATACTCGAGTTAATGGTTAGAAAGTGTTACCTTACCCAACCCATTTGTGCCATTTGCTGAGAATCTTCTCTTGGACAAGATTTGCCATGGCTGACAAGGATATTTTTAAATAGTCTCTGAACACAGGTTTGTCGAAGCAAGGAACACCCGTTTAGGTGGTGATTCATATATGACTCTGCCCTTTTTTTTTTTTTTTCGGATGGGAAATCATCAAATGACTTCTCCCGCTCTGGGCGGAGCAGGAGGGAGTGTCAGACTTTTACTGACTAAAACCCATTCATGTTCCTTCATCGCCCTTTGTGTTCCGGGGCCACGGTATCTCTTTCGAACAGTCCCGCAACCCCGGCAGGCATCGGTCCTTGCGGACCCCTTCCTTTTTGCTGACTCTCTTTGAGGCGCGCGTGGAACACGAACGCGTCGTCGACACGGCCTGTCGTCATGAGACGGACGGACGGTGAGCTAGCCCATAGCCCACCGTCCACAGGCCCGCGCCTACGGTGGCCGAGGGCCACGTGGTAGCCCCCGACGCCCGGGGCGTCTCCCGCGGCGGCCGGGACGCTGTGAGGTTCTCTCCCTCTCACGTTCCGCCACCTCCTTCTCTAGCATTACTGCTTCGCAGAAGGAGGTGACGGCGTCCCATTCCGTCTCGCTCCGGACCATGGCTTGCACCAGGGCCGGAAGCGAGAGGTCGCCGCCGCCAATATGACTCTGCCCTGGATTGTAAATGTGGTGTTGTTCCACAAACAATGGGACACTTGATATCATGTCCTGCCTGTCCTTTTGTTGGTACATCACAGGATCTGATGGACGCAAAGCGCCTAACTCGTTGCCAAATATGCCGTTGGTTCCGACTGTCATTTGTAGACCTTTAACAGTCGTTACAGTACAGGTAGTCATTGGCTCGAAAGTCTGACAACCAGTCTTACCAAGGGGTATCGTATGACCCAGTACTAAATGGGTTGTGGAAGCCTACGTCAACATAGTTGGGAAAGGGCAGATGTTGATGATGATGTCGTCTTTTATTTTCAATACAAAACTACAAATCTCATATTTTTATTTCGTTTTAAACTTAATTACGTTTGTTATGAAGGAACGTAATAAGATATAGTAACACTAACATAAATAAAAAGTATTTTATGGGTTGTACGGTACTGTTCACTCTTGCATGATGTTCAGCTAAAGAATGTCTCAGAGTCAACGTTTCATTATCCTTAGCCTTGATTCGTCTTTCAAATTCGTCGAACTTACGATGCATATATTCAGACAGGGACGAAATTTTTGCATTGATTTCTTGTAGGTCTCCTCTAAGCATTTGAATTTCAGATAGAAGTGTTGCCTCTGTGTCCAAGGTTTTCGTTGGTGCTGCCCTGGCTATTGTCATGTTGCTGTCTGAATCGTAGTTTTTAGTAGATGGGTTATCTAGCTGCGTCGGACTGGCTGAGGGTTGCCCAACAGGTCTCGTTTTTGTTGTACTAACGAAACTCATGTTGTTGTCTACATATTGGCTTGTCGAGGGGTTGTTAAGTTTCATCTGGCTGATTGAGGGTTGCCCAACCGGCCTTGTTTTTGCTGACCTGACTAAAGGTATTTTGTTGTCTACATCTTGGCTTGTCGAGGGGTTGTCTGGCTCCATCTGACTGGTTGAGCTTTGCCTCATCGGTTTTACCGTGATGTAAGTACCTCTGGGGGTACTAGTATTCCTCCTTGTATAAAAATAACTCGCCATACAGTACGAACATATCCAGTCTTTTCTTTCTTCAAGTGTAAATTGGGCATAAGTTTCTTTGTCAATTTTTAAAGTGCTTATTTCATGTTGTGAAGTACAAATTGAGCATTCCAAGTAACGTAGATCTTCGTCTCTGTTACGCCAATTTGGAGGTCTGTAGGCCATACTTAATTAATAGAGCTAACCCTTTTAAAATTGTTTTACTATTGATTTTTCACCGTAAAATCTGTGTTGATGACAATCAAAATTACGCGAGTTTGACGCCTTCAGTAGCGTCCATCAGTTCCTGTGACGAGCAAATAACAGGACACGCAGAACACGACATGAAGTGTTCCAAACATTTAATTTTATTAAAATGTATACTGTTACACAACACGTCACTGTTTGCTATTGGTATAGTAGTTATAAAACTTCTGGATTCACTACTACCGTTGATAAGAAGATGTAAAGTACTGTCAGTAACGTGGGTAAGACAAGAGGTGAACCGATGAGCTGCTAAAGATCACGAGATTCCGCGGCTAACACAAAACTGGCTGTAGTGGTGGCACTGATGCTTACGGGAGACCTTAGTCCAGCTGTAGATGTCGAGGATGCAGAAATCGAAGGACAGGGTGTTGCTGCACAGCTTGGGAGAGGCCTATGTCAAACAGCGGACTGCTTTTGGTCGTTTTGATTGATTGGACATCGGTCTTTTGAATGACGATGTGACTGGTAGTCAGCTGATGTAGTACGATACGGAAGAAGTAACACACACTTTAGCGGCGCGCGAGTTTTCGGTAATTAAGCGCACCGCGTATCGAGCGTGCGTCTACTGTCAGTTTTACGGACTTCATTGCAACTATGTAGCTTACAAATTTTATTGAGGCAATCGGTGGTTAGTCATTGTTATCGAAAGATAAATAATAAATGAATTATGATTGTTGAGTTATCGCACTGCATCGAAACAGACTTGTTTTTGCGCATAAAGATTTTGTGTTACTGAATTATCCTCTGCCAAACCGTTCGGGGATTACAGGCGTGACGTGATGTCGTTAGGTAGGTAGTATGTTAATTCAAATTTTTATCAGGAATTTTGTAATGATAAATGATAATAAAATTATCATAACCGTTGCAAAACGAAATAACACTAATAACTCTATAAAACGAGGGGAATCCCAAAAAATCTGTAGATAGATTTGTATGATAAATGAAACGTCAAAAAAGTAGAAGAACTCGTATAAGGCCAACTTATTCTCTGACTGAAAATTAATCAAGATTAGGGCAAATTTAAAAAATGTAGTTATTTGTCGCAATGTTATGTCAACTCTCTTTTCATGAGGAAGTAGTGGCAATTAAAACACAAAGGCACAAATTTGTTGTTCCTGGAACGAGGCTCAAAAAAATAGGGGGTACGTTTAGATGCCAATGTATACGTTTTTACAATAAACTTCCGAGCCATAGCACTAAGTCTAAATAAATTCAAATCGTTCATAAAACGGAAGTTATGCCTGAAAGCCTACTATCATTTAAATCACTATCTCGAAGATAAAAAGGCTTGGGATTAAGCTGCTCCAATTAAATTTGCTCTGTGAATGGCGAAATTTCGGACTTCGCTTGTTTATTGTTGATTCCTTTCTTGTATACACTCTGACATTTTATGATTTGACATGTATTTTATTATTTTTTACTTTATTTTTTTATTATTTTATGTGACATTTACTGATTTGACATGAATACTTATTTCATTTAGTAGTATTTACTTTTTATTATCGTTGTGACATTTAATGATTTTTGTGATTTATACTTACATTCATTTTGAAAAGAACTTGTTATTAATTTTATTTGATTATTGTGAATGTGGGGGACCATGTGGGTCACATTTTTATTTTTTGTTTATTTTTTCCCACAACTGTCTGGCAGTTTGAGTACTATAAGCGACCTACCCAAATGTCCTTTCTTTGGTATTGTTCGTCGTTTCGTTGAGCTCCTTAAGTTATAAGTCGAGCTACACGATAACTGACAAATGCTTGCAATGACTGGACAGGTCAACTCAAATCTGTGTGGTTCTTTCTTCAAAAGACCATCTCAGACACTAATCTGCATAGTCCTCATGTGAATTGAGCAAGATTATGTCTGGACTTCAAAAGAGACTATGACCTCTGAGTTTGTTTCGGCTGTTTCTTCTCAGAGTAGTCAGGTACGAAACACCGGCCCCATCTAGTTTTAAAAAGTGACGTGTAAAAGTGTTTGTAAAAACCTACTTGCAATCTACACATCATTTATCATTTAAAGTGTACAGTCACAACCACCATTCTGTAAACTTTTAACAACTTTTAAAAGTGTTTTTATCCTACTGTTCTGATTTACTTATTCTAGAACTCATATTTTTATGAAAAAGATCCTATCTCCGAGTTACAGTCGTTATTTCTTGCGAAAATTGCTTTTAACTTTGGGAAATTGTATATAAATGTTACAGTCCAGTTAATCGGTCAAAACCACTTTTGACTGGTGTCAATCAAAATCCTTATGAAGTTAAAATTTTCTGCATTAAAAATAATTATATTGTTTTAGAACGCGTTAGTTGTAATTACCTTGTCCCAGAATTACATCATGTATTTTAAAGGGTCACAAAAAAAAGCCTATTAACCTAATAAGTTTCTAAATAAAATGTTTGTTATTGTTAAATTAGTTTTCACCGGTCAAAAGTAGTTTTGACTAGTTTTCACCGGTCTAAAGTGGTTTTGATTAACAGTTTGGACAATGACAGTAATTATAATAGGATGTAAAAAACCTCATAACGAAGCCGAAAAGCACTTATTTTCCCCGTCATTGCGATCATTTTTTTGTGTTACACCATACCTGGGAACCTTCTAGTTACGGAGATATTGGGGGTCAAAGTTCTAACATTTTGACAAGTATTTTTTTTAAATACAAGTTTTTAACGTAAGATTTTTACTTTAAACACCTCCACGACCTCCGAACTATTTAATCCATCCACCAGCACAATGTTTTGAGTGCGTTCCATTGAGTTCTACCACAAAACAAAAATTTCGCAAAAAAAAAAAAAACGCTTCCAAAAATTAACTTTACGCAAAAATTATTGCTGGGAAATGACTTTTTTTTTTTGGGATGAAAAATCATGTTTTGTGGTAGAACTCAATGGAACGCACTCGAAACATTGTGCTGGTGGATGGATTCAATAGTACGGAGGTCGTGGAGGTGTAAAAATCTTACATTAAAAACTTGTATTTAAAAAACAACTTGTCAAAAAGTTGAGACTTTGACCCCCAATATCTCCGTAACTAGAAGGGAACCTTCTAGTTACGTAGTATGTAGGTAGGTATGGTGTGGAACAAAATAAAATATCGCAATGACGGGGAGAACAAGTGCCTTTCGGCTTCGTTAAGAGGTTTTTTACACCCTTTATATTATCATCATATCGATGATCGCATACAGACACAGGCTCTTTTGTTGTATATGTAAGTATATGCATCCATTGATTACGACATACCTCTCCAAGAACTATATTCAATGCTTTTCTATTCAAAAATAAACTATACTCCCTTTTGATTTAAGTGCAAAAGCTAAAAGAATACCTTCAGACACCATTGTATTAAAGACTAGCGTCGATTTTTGATAAATATCAACACCTACCTATCTGGCTAGGGAAAGGGGGATCCCCCCATTTTTAATCTAAGATAAAGGGTACATTGAGTGCTTAACCATCGTGTCTGGCTGAAACAATCTTGCATTTTCACTTTATTTGCACCTTAATCTCAAAGTCATAAAGTCGATTTTAGATGTCTTGTGTGGGTTTAGTAACTTTGAATCGCGATACTTGAAGACAATTTTAGTTGTACAGTTGGGGAGACTGTAAGGCGATTATCACAAGGTTGAACTTTGAGTGATTTAGGTGTGGTTTTGAATGTGGTTTTTTCCGTATCTGTAGATAGTAGACTTGACAATAGGGCCTCTTGTTTCACCGGTCGGTGAACGTACAGGTAGCGTTTTTAGTGCATAAGAGACAGCGATTTAGCGTTCATACAGAAATAAATGAATGCATTAACTGATCACTGATGGTAAGTGTTTTGCAAGGTGAATTTGTTAAGTGGATTGCCAAATCCGAAACTATGAGAAATTTCGAAAAAAGCTCATATGTTTCTCGAGCCCGATTTTAATGAAAACTTAAACTGCATTATTTTATTGAATTATTATTTCGTTTATTCATTTATACACATATTTTTTACATTTTTAAATATTTCTTAATAAAACTATACAGGGTGTGGCGTAAGTAGTGGTCCACCGTTCAGGATTCGATGAACCAGATAATTAACTATAATAATTAAAAATTTAAACCATTTATACCCAAGGGTTCCGAAAATATTTCCTTTTTGTCTTTTATTTACGAAATTTCTACCTTTTATTACAAATTTGGTTGTAGTTTCAACAAAAGTCATTATTCTTTCATTTTGACTTCTGTTAATTACTGCTGAATACTAGAGCTACTATGACAAATTATGATTTTTTATGTAAATTCAGCTCTTTTGAAGAAAAAGTTGGTTCTTCTCTAATTTTAACCCAAATTTTTAACACACCATCAAGTTCAAGAGCGATTTTTGTAAAAAAACGTACCACATTGTCAGTGCCCATGTATTTAATAATATGCCTACTGAATGCCGATTTCAAAATGATATTATCATTATAACAGATCCAATAATTTAACAAAAAGATATTCAATTTTAATTGAAGAAAAGAAGATTTTTATTAAACTACTTTTTTAAACTTTATTGCGTTATTACTATTACAAAACGTATTAAAACTTAAAAACGGATACAATCTAACTTTTTACATTTCTAATGTGATTTGTGTTGAAGCACAAACATGTCAGGTAAAAAAAAAAAAATAAGAGAAGACCCGCAGTTTTTTAATAAAATACTATGGAGCGACGAGTCATCCTGCAAAAAAGATGGATATTTAAATCTACACAATTTGCATAACTGGCAGCTAGAAAACCCGCATCTCATAAGGCAAGACAGATCACAGTATCAATTTAAAATAAACCTTTGGACCGGTATCATTAACGGACAGATAATCGGTCCACACGAGCTGCCAGAAACATTAAATGCAGAAAGATATTTAAGTTTTTTGCAAATTTACTTGCCCTTGCTTCTGGAAGGTGTCGTTCCTGAAGTCCAAGAAGACATGTGGCTGCAGAACGATGGCTGTCCCGCTCACTATGCTGTTAGAGTACGAGAGCACCTTGATACAGCGTATCCAAATAGGTGGATTGGGCGCTTAGGTCCAATATTGTGGCCACCACGCTCGCCAGATCTAAATCCCCTAGATTTCTTTTATTGGGGTTGCCTAAAAGAAAAAGTCTATAGCAAAGAAATCACAAGTATTGACCAATTGAGGACTAGAATCCAGGCAGCAGCTAGAGAAGTCAGCGAAAGCGGGTTTGCCCGACGACTTAAACGGTCGTTTATTCGACGTTGCAGAGCGTGTATTGCTGCGAATGGGGGCCATTTTGAACATTTCGTTTAATTTTAATGATTGTAATCATGACAAAGATTAATAATAAATGATAAATAAAGTGATTTGTTTTTTTTTTTTTTAATTCTTTGTTCAAATACCTGAAGTAACAAGTTAGGTCTACATAACTCTGTTATAGTAGTTTTTTTTTAAAACAAATGGGCATTGACACTGTAGTGCATTTTTTAACAAATATCGTAAGTATTAACGCAATAAAGTTTAAAAAAATTGTTTAATGAAAATCTTCTTTTCTTCAATTAAAATTGAATATCTTTTTGTTAAATTATTGGATCTGTTATAATGATATCATTTTGAAATCGGCATTTAGTAGGCATATTATTAAATACATGCGCACTGACAATGTGGTACGTTTTTTTTACAAAAATCGCTCTTGAACTTGATGGTGTGTTAAAAATTTAGGTTAAAATTAGAGAAGAACCAACTTTTACATCAAAAGAGCTGAATTTACATAAAAAATCATAATTTATCGTGGTAGCTCGTATTCAGCAGTAATTTACAGAAATCAAAATGAAAGATTAATGACTTTTGTTGAAACTACAACCAAATATGTAATAAAGGGTAGAAATTTCGTAAATAAAAGACAAAAAGGAAATATTTTCGGAACCCTTGGGTATAAATGGTTTAAATTTTTAATTGTTATAGTTAATTATCTGGTTCATCTAATCCTGAACGGTGGACCACTACTTACGCCACACCCTAAAAAAACATAAAAAATATGAAAACAGTAGCCCACCAGCGCTGGGAACAGGGTCCGAGCTGCCGGTAGTCAGGGCTCTTGAGAGAGGAACCTCCTAACAATACGTGCCGTGTCCAGAAGTACTGCTTTCTGAATCAAGCCCTTGATCCAGCTGCCAAGCGAGAGCCTCCTAAGATGTTGGTCGAGGCTCTTGGCTATTAAGCCATTGGCTGACACGACTATCGGCACAATGACTGCTGTACTCACGTCCCACATGTCCACAACCTCGCGAGCCAGATCTAGATATTTGAATTGTTTATCTTTCTCTGCTTTCACGAGGTTCTCGTCATGCGGGACCGTTATATCAACAATCATCATAACTATTATTATTATCAGCCATTTGTGTCCCACTGCTGGGCAAAGGTCTCCCTTCCCTCCTTCCACTTATCCCTATCCAGTGCTGTTATGCGCCAATCCTTGTGGAAGGAGTCGAGTTCCTCCGGCATGCGACAGATGTGGCCAGCCCAGTTCCATTTCTGCTTGGCAGCCGTGGGACCTACATGGGCAATTTGAATTTTGGAACGCAGTATCGAGTTCCTATCAGTGAGTTTCACTCCATACTGCGCTCCATTGCTCGCTGACAGACCCCAACCAAGTGTGGACTTTTGACGGTTGGTTAATGACCATGTCTGCGCTTCATAGGTGAGGGTAGGAAGAATGCACATGACCATGAGTTTACAAACAAAAAAAAAAAAACAATATTCCTAGTCAGGAAACAGTAAAGACGGGCGGTTATACAGGACAACCATCTTTACTGTGTACAGGAAATCAATTGATAATTAAATAGTGAAATTGCCGTATTTTAAGCCATTTTTTATATAACTGTCGAATGCGGCAGTTGTGATTTTAATCAACCTATAGAGTTGATTGTCAATTTGGTAAGCAATCCTTAACTGACATTTTAGGATGGATAGATTAATGGATGTTTGTTACTCTTTCACGCAAAAACTACTGAACGGATTTGGATGAAATTTAGCATACAGATAGCTTATAACCTGGATTAGCACATAGGATAATGTGTCGCTGGGTGTCGGCACACAGACCGTCATCCAGATATGTGTTATAGTTTTTTTTTTTTTTTTTAGTTAGTAAGTGCCAAGTTTGTTTTATTTTTGTTTCGTGTTTTTGTTATGGATCTATGGTCTGAGAATAAAGATATTATTTATTTATTTATTTTATTTATAGGATACTTTTTATTCCGGTAGTATGATCAGTGGAGCAATTATCAAACTCCACGCGGGCATAAACTAGTCTACATCTAAACTATCTACCTACACTAATATTATAAACACGAAAGATTTGTATTTTTGTATGTAACGAATAAACTTAAAAACTATTGCGCCAATTTTAAAATAGTACTTTTTGATACAAGTGGAGAAAGTTTGTTATTGCGTACGAGGCGGAATTAACTCCCGAGCCGTGGGCGAGGGTGTTTTTGAGCCGAGAACTGCAATAACAATGTCCACGTGTATCAAACGACGTTTTTCAATACACTTTTGAAGAAATAAATTATAAGAACGAAAAATATTTTTGTCATGAATTACTATGGAACTATGATTTTAATTTTCTTTTTTCCTCGCTTTACTTTCGCCAGGAGAAGGAGAAGCAAAGGTATGAAGCCGCTAAACAGCCTAATCTAAAAATAGTTTTTTTTTTTTTATATTTTTGAATTTAGAACACAAATAAATGTCAATTTGTGTATAAAAGTAACTATTCGTTTTTAATAATCATGTTTATTTATGATATTCTATTTATAAACACAATTTGAATATTCAAAAAATATAAATGCCGTAAAGACGCTTAGTGCTTTGCTGAAATTAAAAAAAAAACATTCACCTCAGACTATAGGCATTGAACCAATTTAGACTAAGTATAGCTATAGTTATCTGTGGCAATTTTCATTCCCGCACACGTGCGGAAAAATGGAAAAAAACGCACAAGTGTGAAATACATTGCATGTTGTACTTAATCGTAGTGCGTTATGGACGAGTTTTCGACAAAGTGTATTGAAAAAAAAATGCCGTTTTAAAGCTACATCTTTATCGAGTAACATAGGCTATAAATTATATTGCTATCATGAAAATTAGCCGAGCTATCACAATTTTCGCGAACAAAGTCGCGGGTGAAGTGCTAGTTAATTATACAGTTGCAATATCAAAAGGAGGTATCGACGCAGAAGCAAGGTTTTTTCCAACCTCAAGACATTCCCCGCTGTTCTCTCACCACTATACCCAGAGCCTATCCATCTGCCTGTCCCCCTCTTCATTGACAATAGATTATCTTCGAGCCGGACACTTCATTATACCGTATTATATTCACGAACTATGCAATGTACAAAACGTTTGCGTTCAATGTACTCCAGGGCTAGGAGGTACACAAAGAGTTTGCCTAGAACAAAAGGTACTGAATCATAGATAGATAGAATAGTACATTTTGATACAAGTAGAGAAAGTTTGTTATTGTATTCGAGGCGGAATTAACTCCCGAGCCGCAGGCGAGGGTTGTTTTTTTTGGTTCAATGCCTATAGTCGGCAGTAATTGTTTTGTTTTTAATCTCGGAAAAGAGTTAAGCGTCTTTATGGCGTTATATTTTTGGAATATTAAAATAATGTTTATAAATAGAATATCATCAAAAACCATGATAATGAAAATAAAATAAACGTTTATGAACAAATTAACATTTAATTGTGTTCTAAACTCTAAAATATTTGAATTTTAAATTTTTCCTATTAGGCTGTTTAGCGGCTTTATACCTTTGCTTCTCCTTCAACCTGGCGAAAGCAATGCGCGGAAAAAAAAGAAAATTTAAATCATAGTTTATAAAAAATTCATGACAAAAATATTTGTCGTTTTTTTATTTAATTTCTTCAAAAGTGTATTGAAAAACGTCGTTTGATACACGTAGACATTTGTTATTGTAGATCTCCAATAACAACCCTCGCCTGCGGCTCGGGAGTTAAGTCCGCCTCGAATACAATAACAAACTTTCTCCACTTGTATCAAAATGTACCATTCTATCTATCTATGATTCAGTACCTTTTGTCCTAGGCAAACTCTTTGTGTACCTCCTAGCCCTGGAGTACATTGAACGCAAACGTTTTGTACATCGCATAGTTCGTGAATATAATACGGTATAATGAAGTGTCCGGCTCGAAGATAATCTATCGAGGCGTAACATTTATTCAAATACATATTTCCGAAAACAGGAATAATGACATAAACTTGTCCCGAAACTACTTTTATCGTGATCTGTGACTTTTTCTAATAATAAAAAACGATTTATAATGTATTGTCGGGGTACCTACGCAGATAAATTAAAGAAAGAGCAATGACCTTTAATTCCTACTTATCTGGCGCAGACTACAGCTATATGAACGTAAGAACGAAGAGCTCGTGGCTAAATTATAACAGCCGCCCGAGTCGATCTTTAGGTTAAGCCTTGCCTAGGTTGGTCTGTGGATGGGTGAGCACCATTACATACCGAGTTTCCTCCGTGCCTCGGAAAGCACGTTAAGCTGTTAGTCCCGGCTGTCATTTGTAGATCTTTGACAGTCGTTACAGGTAGTCAGTGGCCCAAAAACTCTGACAACCAGTCTCACCAAGGGGTATCGTATTACCCAGTACTAACTGGGTTGTGGAGGTCAGATAGGCAGTCGATCCATCTAAAATACTGGTATTCAGCTGCATCCGGTTAGACTGGAAGCCGACCCCAACATAGTTGTTGTAGATGATGAGCTAAATGAACGTAATTTGTATGACATATACAGAGGAATCCATTTATGTTGGAGCTTTGAAGTGAGCGATTTGTACAGTAAGCTTCACAATGTGGGTACCCTCTTGAAAGCACTACATTCGAACCTGGGGTACCCAATTGATGCAGCCCACCGTACAACAGAAGCATTTTCGCTCCAATGGAATTCAAAGCCTATAAATATGTTTTAAACCCGCTGAGGTTATTGTCTGTGGTCTTTAAACATCTAAGGGTGGGTCCTAAGATGTGTAAAGACCACAGACAGATAAATTGATATTGCCATTTATTTAAGAACTGGTTTTGGCCCGTGGTTTTGTCAGTGTGGACTCCGGAAATACCTCGCATGTTTCCATAGCATATTTTCTCATCAAGATGGAACCATTCCGCACCATTATCGTTCATGGGAGACACATAATTTGGACATCATATCTTATTCATCATATTTAATTTTGGTTGTATGGGAGCCCCACTTAAATATTTATTTATGGAATTTCATTACTGCCCTGAAAATCAGGGTAGTAATCCATTACTAACGCGTTTTGTTTTTTTTTTTTTCTTAGACTTGATCACGTTGGCAATCAAACTATTTAATTTTACCATAAAAAGTACTGGCCACTAGCACTTTTAAAGCACAATTACATTCCGATATATATTTTAGCGCGTTAAACAGTTTTCGCGCCAAAAGACGTTAGAGAAGGTAAAAATGCCCCGTTTCGCAGGTTCCAACTTACGCGCGTGTTAAAGCGAGAGAGTGTTATAAATCTCTCGCTCTACTGCATAGAGGTTTAAAATTTGCCGGCCATATCGGAATGTAAGCTACCTGCTTTAAAAGTGCTAGTGGCCAGTACTTTTTATGGTCAAATTAAATCGTTTGATTGCCAACGTCATCAAGACTTTAAAAAAAACAAGACGAGTTAGTAATGGATTACTACCCTGATTTTCAGGGCAGTAATGAAATTCCATACAATATAACTGCCTAGATTGTTGAGAAGGTTTAACGAAGAGCTTTCAAGCCTTTTAGTGGGGTAGTATTGGTACACATACTAAGCAAGTGTAGTATAAAGTAAATTAAAGCTCCAAAAGATAAAAGAATGATGGAAGATGTTAGTCAAACAATCATCAAATCAAACAGTAATCTACAAAATATAGTATTACCATTCCCATGTCTAACATCTTCCATCTTTATTATTATGTTATTTGCCTTAGGTATTATAGCTAACAACGCATTAGTACTTTACAAAGAACAGACTGGCTTATCAGCCGTTCCACCTCCTGGGACTCATGGTTACACCCTATTGAATCATGTGACCCGTTGTTCAACACGCTATGAAAAAAGAAAATAATATATCTATACTTGGTGCCAGTTAAGATAGCAATAGCGGTCATTGACCCACCTACATTTATTAAAGTTCTTAACTTTGAAATCCAAAAATAAACCTGTTCAAGTCTTGAATCGTCATCTATCGTGACCTTAAAAAAAATCCAATTAAAAACGAAACAAGGTTCATTTGTTTTGTTTCGTACGAAGAGATATTAGGGAAAGGGCAATGACCGCTATTACGATCTTAACTGGCACCAACTATAACACTGCTAGATTTCCCTAGCCCGCTAAATCTAAGGCCCGACTATAATGCCATGTTTGCGGAAATGAGGGGAAATGATTTTTTTCATAATTTTTGTAAGAAGATGAAGAATTAATGAACGTTGAGACAGGCAAATTACTTTACTAATATTATTTTAAAGAATATCCCTCCCTGGAATACCCTTCAGGGAATTTATTTGCCGATTTAAGTAAGTAGATTTTCTCGTGACTTTGGCTCGGATACTTTTCGATCGGAGGATTTTTTTTTGCGTAAAATTATCAACATTTTATTTTCGTCATAAAGTGGCTCATTTTTTAAGGTTCCGTACCCGAAGGGTGAGGATCTCGTGGCTAAATAATAACAGCAACTCGGGTCGATCGTTATGTTAAGCCGTGCTTGCCTAGGTTGGTCTGTGGTTGAGTGACCACCCTCACATACCGAGTTTCCTCCGTGACTCGGAAAGCACTTTAAGCTGTTGGTCCCGGCTGTCATTTGTAGATCTTTGACAGTCGTAACAGGTAGTCAGTGGCTCAAAAAGTCTGACAACCAGTCTTACCAAGGGGTATCGTATAACTAAACCTCCGCTGTCCTTCCGTATATCCGTCCGTCTGTCTATTAGCGCGCTGTATTTCATGATTCGTAATTGTTAGACAGTTGAAATTTTCACAGAATGTGTATTTCTGTTACAATTAATAGTACAATGGTATGAAACCCTTCATACGCGAGTCACACTTGACCGGTTTTTTTTTTTATTAAGTGACGAGTTGTTTCATTCGTGCCTCGGAAAGCAAGTACTAACTGGGTTGTGGAGGTCAGATAGGCAGTCGCTCCATGTAAAATACTGATATTCAGCTGCATACTGTTAGACTGGAAGCCGACCCAAATATAGTTGAGAAAAGGCTAAGCAGATGATGATAAAGGTATTAACACAAGTGTAGTATACAATTTCTAGAACACACTTCAGCCCGATTTTTACTTATTCTATGCGACATCTAAATAAAAATCTCCCTAAATTAAATCACACGGTCGGATTCTCAACCCTCGACTTATCGTCTACAGTTAAAAATACAACAGAGTGATCCTGTTTAGGGAAAAGAATGTGTGTGTCAGACAAAACAGATGGTTAATCGTTTCGTGGTAGGTATAAAAGGTGTAAACGGACCAACACGAAGTCGTCAGCCAAGCACTCTGTACATCAAACTTCTGCGCAAAAATTATTGCTGGGTAAAGACTTTTGTTTTGGGGTGAAAAATCACGTTTTACGGTAGAACTCAAAGTAACGCATTCAAAACATAATGTTGATGCATTGAATAGCAAGGGGATCATGAAGGTATTTTCACACCACCTGCTCGAAAATGTCAAATTATATGTCAAGCAACCTTAACCTAAAGTGAGTCATTAGTGGCCGGGGGCACAGCCGGTCAATAATGTTGTACTGGATTTCATTATGACCCGCTGGTCAATAATGTGATTTGAATTTGGAATCTCACATGCTCAGCTAAATTGGCAGTATAGTACTAACAAACACCCTTTGGTGCCAGAAAGAGGAAAGCTATTCTCGATACCCTTACTACGCGTGGATGATATTCTCGATTTCCTACAAAATCATAACGACTGCTTCTTCATATCGTTGCCATGTTTTCGAAGACATAATATTGTAAGAATAATTAGATAACTACGAACCATTTTTTAAAAGGAATGAAATAACATTAAAACTGGCATTAATAATAACAAATACCGTACCGCGCCGTAATACCTTAATAGTACTCGTAATTGGCTGTGACATTAGTTAATTATTTATTCTTACGATTACATTATTATTATTTATACGATATTTATTATTTATTCTTATTTATTAGTACGAAAAACAAAGTATTTATTAAATAAACAAACATGTTTATTTAATAAATACTTTGTTTTTCGTACTATGGCTATTATTTTCTCACAGTAGGTGTAAAAAGTAGAGTATCCTCCTCTGGGCTAAAGGTGTCTTTGCCTTGGGCTAGCTTGAATCCCTCGCTGCATTCAGGATTCTTGTATTAACTCCCTCGCTTCGCTCGTGACTTAAATCCCGAATCCCTCATTGCGCTCGAGATTCAATATGACGCCCGTGACATAAGACACAACTTTAGCCCCGCGGTGCATAATCTACTATTAAAGTAAACTGATAAGATTACCCATGACCTGGTGAAGGTTGCGGGAATCCGTTGGATGCAAGTCGCATGGGACCGGTCAATGTAGCGACACTTGGGGGAGGCCTACGTCCAGCAGTGGACGTTTTTCGGCTGAAATGATGATAACATTCAAAAAAATGAATAAAAATATTGAAAAACTTGAAACTTTGACAAAAAAACATCGCAATGACGGGGAAAACAAGTGCCTTTCTGTTTCGTTAAGGGGATTTTTATACCCTAATATTATATCTTTTATTTTAAACTGGATGAATGTTCATAATCGCTATTTGTTTCACACATGAACATAACTTATTTCATAATTAATATGGGTACTAGGTAGTTATTCAAACTCCCACAACAGAAAGAAAATGGATAACCTATTTCACCACCGAAAAACGTGACGATGAATATTTAATACTGAATAAAAGCCTTAATGAAACCCCAACTACACCTAAAAGCGATTATAAACTTTCTATTTAAATTAAAAACTTTTCTATTGTGATTTAGCGTTCATTTTGCTATGAAAATATTCATTTTTTTAAAGTATAATGTGAACAACGGACTGGCGTTTAATAAATACCTTTTTATTGTCAGGGAACAACGTGAGTTTGGATACACTTGAGGACACAGTAAGTAGACCCAATAGAATTTTATAGTCGTCATCGTCTGCTTAGTCTTTTCCCAACTATGTTTGGGTCGGCATCCAGTCCAACCGGATGCAACTCAATACCAGTGTTTTACATGGAGCGACTGCCTATCTGAACTCCACAACCCAGTTAGTAGTGGGCTATACAAGGCTGTGGCCTTGATGCTTAGTGTGGCACTAGATGGCGCTGTGTGTAATGTCCAGCGATGTTTATTTATTTATAGCCCTTGGTAAGACTGGTTGTCAGACTTTCGGGCCACTGACTACCTGTAACGACTGTCAAAAATCTACATATGATATGTATGGATATGACATGTGATGCGGAGGAATGAGGAACATTTTAACTATGAGTGTCGATAGCTTTAGAGAGTAGAGGAAGACCATAGAAACGAGCGATGGACTATGTGAAGGATGATACGGCTAGAAAGGAAGTGACTGCAGAGATGTATAATAAGTATGTATTTACAAACAAAAAGTATCTATGTAGTACTTATATCAACTATCTGGTGTCCACGACACAAGCCTCGTTGCTTAGTGTGGCACTGGATGGCGCTGTGTGTAATGTCCAGCGATATTTATTTATTTATTTTTATTTATGACGAGTAATAGAGAAAGTAGTATGGAAGAAGAAGACATGCTACACTAACCCCATAAATTGGGTAGATGACAAAAAAAACTAATCTCCGTCAGATAGATTTTTTTTTCACGTAAGGAAACAAAAAATGAAGACGATACAGTGCTTCGAAAATTCGTGTGACATCACATTTGAGTACATTTTTTACTGGAAAGTGACGTCACAAGCCCAAATATAGAAAAATATACAAAAAAACACAGTACAACAGAATACAATTTCAAACATTGTCGTACACCGTGCACACAGGTAGCAATTACTCTGGCTTGCAGTGCACGTATGTACAATACACGTCACGGCCAGATTTCTACCGCACTCGCTGTTGCACCGTGTTTTGTTTTACCGTTTTTATTTTATTACCCACTCTCGAGCTTTTTATTGAAGATTTTGTATTTTTTAACAATCTTTTTTTAATATCTTTTGTTTTTAGAAGATTATAGTATCGATTTTGTTGTCAAAAAATATTTTGCGGTTGTGTGTCGGTGTGTGTCGACCTTTTCAAAGGTTGTGTGTCGGATCATTCAGTTCCCTTCAAAATGGTTGAGTTGAATGGTGCTGATCCATGCGTCATGTTCGTGAACGGGCGCTGTCAGTTGTGACTGGTCATCTTTTAGTTGCCATGGCTTATTTTGAATGTTTATTTTTGAATTGTATTTTTTGTTTTTACTATGGACACTTTTAACATGCACATCTTGCTACATTGTTCTCACATAATATACCATCTCAACATGAATGATGTAACCAAGATTTTGTAACAATGTTTTGATTTAAAAGAGTGTCCACGGAGTTTCTTGCCCGTTCTTCTCCATAGAGATCTACGCTAGGGAATGGGCAACTACAGTACTTTCACAGTTTTTATGTCTTGTGACTGGGACTGTAGCTACATTTCATTTTCATCTTTGTTTCGACAATTCAAAAGTGCCTGTAACTGGCCTACTTGAAATAAATGCTCTGATTTTGATTTTGATTTTGTTTTACATAATTTATTAAAGTAAAAAAAACCAACAGAGCATAAACTAAACTAACGTACTAATTTAAATATTTTAATATATACCTACCCTTACTTAGATAAACGGCTACCAAACATTTCAAATATTTTAGGCCTAAAGATATTGCTTCACATAAATCCTTAGACCGATTCTAGGAAACCCAGCCCACTTTAGAGCGTTAGTAATTCAGGGTTGCTAGATCACGTTATTGAATTTTCCCATACTCATAATAATTATTTTCCCTAAAATAAAGCACTTTTTTCCCCATTCCATTTTACAGGAAAATATACAAACAAAAAGATACATAAGTAAATAAAACTATAAACAATAAATTGCAAATCTATTTAGTCCGTCAGTTAGAGTAGGTATTGGAAAATAATGGACACGTATTTTTTGTTTTTGTAAATCAATGAATATTGACAAATATAAAACGCATCAAAACTCGAGAGTGGGGGGTCGTATTGAGAATTTTAAAAGCGAAGAAAAAATATGTGTCAAATATTTTTTGATAATCTAATTGAAGGACTAATTAGATTTTTTCAGGAAACAAGCCTATTGTGAGTTAGTGTATTCCCTAGGAATTCTCGTTCACGCACGGTTTATTATACGCAAGTTATTATTACTGCTTAATGCCTCGTTGGTCTAGTAGTCGTGGACGCAACTGCAGAGCATGAGGTCCTGGCTCAATTTCCAGGTCAGGCTAAGACGTGATATTGGGTTTCTCCATCAGGAATTTCTCAGTAGCAGCCACTTAGTCTATATTTGTGCCCGGTTAATGGCAATAGGCTCGCCCCATACGGAATTTAAACATAACTGGTGAAATGTGGGTGTACTATTAGGTACACCTCTGCCTAACCCTTTGGCGATTATAGGCATGACGTTATGCTATTTGACTGTGAAATAGCTATTGATTTCTAAAATTTCACAGTGTTAATCTATTAGGAATTTTTCCCCAAAAACTCCTAAGGGCAAAACGATTTTTTTACCCAAAAAAGGGGGAAATCTCCTCAATGTACCAACACTGCGGTGATTAAAGCCATACAGAATGTAGCGGGCACTTACACGGAGTATGTACGAAGCTGTGCCGTTTAAATTACACAGTATAAGGATTCAGGAGTCACGTAAGTTAGTGATAGAACAAATTAGAATCGCCATTTTGTTTTAAACTAGAACATATATTTCTTTTGGTTTTAAAACCATTTAAAATTTCCACGAGATTCATTAATGACTCTTCCCTGGAGTGTAAATGTGGTGCTGTTCCACAAACGATAGGGCACTTATTATCGTGTTGAGTGGACTGTTATTTGTTCACTACAGGAACTGATGGACGCTACCGAAAAGCGCCAAACTAGTCGCTCAGTTCTGGGCCGACACTATTTAGATTGCCATCGACAGGCTAAGAAGAAGAACGACATTTGACACAAGATCAGAATGTTGGGTCACAAAAGGGACAATTGAAAGGCATTTGCATGTTGCTGAGATGAGAATGCTGACTGGTGTCATGAGAATGCAAGAAATAAGAAATGACATGCATAAGAGAGTAGTGAAGCTCGTGGCGAAATAATAACAGCCGCTCGGGTCGATCGTTAAGTTAAGCCGTGCTTGCCTAGGTTAGTCTGTGGATGGGTGACCACCCACCACATACCGAGTTTCCTCCGTGCCTCGGAAAACACGTTAAGCCGTTGGTCCCGGCTGTCATTGTAGATCTTTGACAGTCGTTAGGTAGTCAGAGGCCTAAATAGTCTGACAACCAGTCTTACCAAGAGGTATCGTATTACCCGGTACTAACTGGGCAGTCGCTCCATGTAAAATACTGGTATTCAGCTGCATTCGGTAATACTGGAAGCCGACCCCAACATAGTTGGGAAAAGGCTAGGCAGATAATGATGATGCTTTAATAATTCATCAACTCGCCCCCTTCATTTGTATGGAAGTATTAGTTCGAATTAAATTTGACAGCTCTAAATTACGTCCGTCTCTTTCTCGTTTTATTAGAGAGAAAAAGATAGCAATAGCCTAAATTAAGTTAAGTATGTGCACAACAGAATCGACACCGATTTATTTTCAGATAATTCAAGTTCCACATTATTCGTAGCTCATAGACTACTTGAAGAGGAGCATGTCGTTTAAAACTTAAAATTGTCCGTGGCCCACTATCCGGTAGTTTCATTACCGAACTACTAAACTATACTTAAGTTCTTAGCTATTTAAAGATTTGCCTATTGGAATGTTCTATCGTTTTGTTCTCTTTTATTAATAATCTGAATGTTTGTTATGTGTATTTGTTCTGTTTTCAAATTTTGTATGCACGTCATCTCCCTGCGATGAATAAAGATTTTTTCTTTCTTTCTATTAGGAGAGGCACAGTCAAGTCAAAATCCTTGTTTCCAGTTGATATCATTTTCACTTAAAAACCAATAACTATCATCTTTATGGTAGGTATATTAAATCAAAAGGGCTTTGAATTTAATAGCAGGCCTTAGGCCTGCTATTAAATTCAAAGCCCTTTTGAAAAAAAAAATGGCGGTTGTTAGCAACCGCCATTTTTTTTTTTTAATTTGCGGCCACGCGTAAAACCTATATTTAATCGATAGCTAGTATCAATACAAACCAGTTTTGAATAAGGCAAAATGTTATAATGTCTCACGTTTCCGAGATTTGAGCTATCTAAGTTAAAGTCCATTCATCCACTTTGATAGCTTTAAGTTGTATGCGTGGCTGATCAAATCAAAGACTTTGGGAGTTACGCTTGGCCGCAACTTTGGAAAAAAAAAAATAGCGTAATACTTCCAAATCTTCCAAAAACTTTGAAAGAAATCTGCCCTACTCTGTCTCGAACTCCCGGAGTATAAATCTAGTGTTGTTCCATAAAAGATAACACACTTAAAATCGTGTCCTGCCTTTCCTGTTCGGACATTACCGAAGCTGATGGACGTCACTAACAGTACTAACACGGACTACCGGTGACAAAATTTTGGCCTGATTCAATTTAGATTGCTTAAATTTGACTGCCACATTCGGACCTGTGTTCGATTCCCGGATCGGTCAAAGTGTTATTGGGTTTTTCTATCAGGAATTTCTCAGCTGCCGCGGAGTCTGGATCTGTGACCGGTTGATGGCAATAGGATCGCCCCCTATTATTACATGGGACTTTAATATGACTAATGAAATGTGAGTGAACTATTAGGTACACCTCTGCCTAACTCTTTGGGGCATCTGGACTTAAGATTGTCAATTTAGATTTCTAAAGACAAAAAGAAAAAGATGATAAAAGATATTACTAGGATAGCTTACGTAACCAGAAGATTTCCTTGCAAAAGGCTCGTCTAGTAAATCTATATATTTCCCCGCAACTTTCCTAGCTCAATGGACTGAACGAGGAACGCGTCGTTTTAAACTCAAATTGCCCGTGACCCGATGTCCCACGATTGAGTTTTATTGCCTGGTAGGTTTACATCGAGAACTGTGCTTTACATTTAAAGCTGGGGTATCTGCTAAAATAACAACTCTATTCGTGGTTGTTCAAACTTCGTTTGAAATACTGTTAGAATAAAGTTCTAATCAGCTTGCACTACAAAGTGGTTGTTACGTCAGTCACTGCGGGCCGAATAGTGCGAAATAAGTGGTTTTTATTTAATTGTAGCCTAATAAATCATTAGATTAAAATGCCAATTGTACACTTTGTGAAGAAAAAAGTGACAAATATTTGTGTGAAAAAAAAAATACTAAAACTTAAGAGAGTTTTAAGAGTTACCTACTCTTAAACGGCACGGTTACGAAATTTCAAAGAAAAAATGCTTCTGAATACTTTTTCATGAAGTAATAATAAAGTTAAAATTATTTCAATTGTACTAATTTAATTTTAGAGTCTTAATAAGCAACATATATTTTCTTGCACATTTATATTCACTCATCAAAGAGGAGTTACATGGAGAAAACCTCTCGTTAGCAGATACACCAGCCTTAAGTAGCCGTGTGGTTTGTGAGGCTGTTATCCTCATCGATGGCGACTAAAAAGTATGATTAGTAAACTTATACTGACGGATATCTTCCGTGATATGGTCATTGTTTTGAGCTCCCGATATTTCGACGCTGTATGAGACGCTGTGTGTGTGTGTTCGCTGTGTGTGTGTGTGTGTGAGTATGTTGAGTAGTTTAGTAGGTACTTCACCGGAAGAATTTCTCTATTGTGCTCTATTTTTAAAAGGTAATAAAAAAGGTTAATACCCTCTACATTATAATTTTAATCTTATTTATCAAATATGCAATCAATAAGATCCGACTAAATTAGATAACATATCCGTACCCACTCATATTATAAATAGGTACGTATCATCATCATCATCAGCCTATAATGTTCCCACTGCTGGGACACAGCCTCTTCTTTCTTTCTTTCAATTAGAGGGAATGGGCTATAATCCACCACGCGGGCCCAGTGCGGATTGGTAGATGTCACATGTTTTCGAATTTTTGGTTCTAGGACATGCCGGTTTCCTCGCGATGTTTTCTTTCACCGTTTTGAGAGCAGTGGTGATGAAACACGCACATATAGTGAGGTACGTAAATGTTATCTCAATGCGAAATTAACTTTGGTCTACAGTCCCATTACATGGGACCTCGAGAAGTGTGGGCGCGCTGTGGTCGATGTACCGGTTTGTACCTACCAACTTATCTGCCTAGCCCTTCGGAACATATCAGACATGTTATGTTTTCTTATTTAAACTAGGCTATAGGTCAAATTTGTTTGTAAGTTTGAATACGAGGTAATCTTCGGAACTACTGATCCGATTCAGAAAATTTTTGCACTAACGGGAAGCTACATTATCCCAGAGTGTCAAAGGGTACATTTTAAACGTTCCCGTGAGTTATTTTCCGTTCATAACGGAAAGCTAGTATGTACGGTCGAACAAGCTATTTAGTTTACAGTTTAACCCGCAAATTACATTGTAAAATGTAAACCAAATAGCTTGTTCGACCGTACTATTGTGGTCTTTTCCGCCTGACCAGTTTAATTTTTTTAGGCGCCGAGCCACGCCCCCTAAAAGTTTGGGCCTATTAGGAAAGCGTTAACTTTGGCGCGCAAAATAACAATAACTCTCGTTTGACTTGCGTCGTAAGTGCGCTCGGCCGATTCGGTATCTTTTCATTCATTATTTCTAGTAGGGACACTTGGGACACTCCAGCAAGAGGGACATCGTCTGGTCGGGAGTACCGCAAAAGATAAGTAGGTAGATGGTAGATACCTACCGTATAATAGGCTTGTGTACTGAAAAAAAATCTAATTAGTCCGTCAGTTAGATTGATATAAGACCCGTATTTTTTCTTTTGTTAGATAAACCAAAATTGACGAAGATGCGACGCTTTTTATGACACTTGTTCGATTGGACACAATCACATTTTAACTCCTCTCATTTTGACGTTCATACTTTTTGCCATATAGACAGCCGGTCCGTATAGACATTTTGACCCCTGCACATTCCAACCGTTTGACATTTTGTCATGATGACTACCCAGTCCCTGAATGAAAATTCTCAATACCTACGTCACGCGCGCCGTGGTATAATTTTTAGAGCGTTCTGACGTCACGAGCCACCACTCCCGAGCTCTGATGCGTTTTATCTTTGTCAATATTAATTGATTTACAATAACAAAAATTAGTGTCCATTATTTTCCAATGCTCTAACAAATCTATTTAGTCCTTCAGTTAGGCTAACTGACGGACTAAATAGACAGGCAATTTATTGATGATGGAAACTAGCCTATTATCATAATACTAGCTGATGCCCGCGGCTTCGCCCGCGTGGATGTCAGTTATCACGACCAAAAAGTAAAGCTCCCAGACGGCGTATTTTTTTTCGACACCTCCAGCAAATATTATAAAGACACCCTTTATAATATTTGCTGGAGGTGTCGGAAAAAAACCTCTTAACGAAGCCGAAAAGCATTTGTTCTCCTCATCATTGCAATCATTTTTTTGTTCTACACCATACCTGGGAACCTTCTAGTTACAGAGATATTGGGGGTCAAAGTTCCAACATTTTGACAAGTTTTTATTAAAAAAAAAAAAAGTTTTTATTGCAATATTTTTACTTAAACACCTCTACGACCCCCGTACCATTAAATCCGTCGATCAGCACAATGTTTTAAGTGCGTTACATTGAGTTTTACCACAAAACATGACTTTTCATCCCAAAAAAAAAGTAATTTCCCAGCAATAATTTTGCGTAAGTTACCTAATTTGATGTACAGAATGCTTGGTTGACGGCTTCGTGATGAGGTTGTTTACACTCTGTATTATATTTTAGCCAATGTATACCAAAACCTGACAAATTATATACAAAAATCTTCCTCGAGAACCACTCTATCCATTGGTGAAAACAGCATGCAAATCGGTGCAGTTTTTGAGTTTATCGCAAACAGACAGACAGACGCGGCGGCGGAGGCCTTTGTTTTTTAATAATTATGTAGTAATTATCCTTTCTCAACTGCCTCGTTAGTGGAGTGGTCGCAAGCGCGACTACCGAGCATAAGGTCTTGGGTTCGATTCCCGAATCGGGTAAAAGTGTTATTAGTTTTATTATATATATTAGGTTTTTCCATCAGAAATTTCTCAGTAGCAGCCACGCAGTCCGGATTAATGCCCGGTTGATGGCAGTAGGCTCACCCCCTATTACATGGGACTTTAATTTATCTGGCGAAATGTGGGTGTACTTTTAGGTACACCTCTGCCATCACATGTTATGATGCAATGTATCCTTTCTCAAAACTTATCCCATTATTCAAAATCAGTTGATCCCACCAATCAGTCTTACTATCAATATATTCATAGCATTTCCCAGCAGTACTGTGTAACAATATTTCCAGCCATTTCTCTTCAGAGGGAATTCTGTTGGAGTTTTCTTTTTCAATTTCAAACTGTCTCTAGTCTCGGGCTCACGAAACAAGTGCGGAAGTAGGGGTTGTGACGGTTTTTGTGGGGATGTGACGTAAATAAAATGGTCTTGTTTATTTTAGTGATGGATGACTCGTAACGTGACGTGATTCAGGTCAGTTGTCATAGACAACTCATCTAGGTACTTCTATAAGGTGTATCTATTCATACACGAAATCTCTTAAAGGGTACTTTTTTTTCGCTATTCAGGGTTTGGTCTCATAGTAAAAGTTGTTCATAATGATGACTACAGTGACCCCTTAAATGATTTTGTATATGAATAGGCAGACGTTATCTAGAGAGGTAAAATTCGTATGTAAGTTTGTACCTACATAAGTAGGTAGGGGGTAATCTTCGTAACTAATGATCCAAGTCTAAAAAATCTTTCAATGTCAGAAAGCTACATTATTTAGTCGTGGGTGTTTCCATAAATGATATTAAAATCATGCAAATTAGCTGAGGTATCACAATTTTTGCGAACGAAATCGTGGGCGAAGTGCTAGTAATTAATAAAAATACGCTCTTCCATCCGTGAAAGTAGGGCGCCTCTTGAAATCTTTCTAAGAATGATACAACCGCCCACATGATGCCGCTTATCTTTGCCTAGTCTCCACGACGTTATAGCTTTGAAAACTAAACCCGCAGCAGATTTGTTTTAGGTCTTGGAAACTGCAGCTTCTACAGCTATAACTCTCAACGACGCAACGATAAGTACCTACACACGAAGTCTTCATACTAGGTAACAGCTGATTTTTTGTTTCGGGATTCAGGGTTTTGTCCTATAGTATAGGTTGTTCTTAATGATGAGTACAATTACCCCTTTTTTTCGGATGTAAAATCATCAAATGACTCGTCCCGCTCTGGGCGGAGCAGGAGGGAGTGTCAGACTTTTACTGACTAAAGCCCATCCTTGTTCCTTCAGCGCCTTTTTCGTGTTTGAATAGATAGACCTTATCTATTATCAATAATTGTATGATAAGAGATAAATTGCATTTTTCTTTCTGTCAGGCGCGTACATTTTGTTTTGTTTTGGTCTATAACATGCTTGTCTAGTACGTGATCACGGATGACAGGCCAACGAAGCCGTCGATCTGATCATATCAACGACCTAAAAATAGAATTGTTTAATCAAAAAGCTTGTTTAGTATAAGTAATTTAAACGGGTAGGTACATCCACACAAATCTAGCGCGTATCAGAGCGACGCGACGTCTAAAATTCGCTGTTATAGGAAGAGCTTCGAAAAAAGAGCAGAGAAACACTCCGTCTAATAGAATTTAAATTGTAACTTCTTCAGTTTGTTTATATTTTTTCTGATTTGCATGCTGTACGGTGTTTCTTTAATATCCTGAAAATGTCTGATGAAATGACTGTGACTGTCTGTCTGTCTGACTGACTGTCTGACTGCTGTGTCTGTCTGTCTGAATGTCTGTCTGTCTGTCTGTCTGTCTGTCTGTCTGTATTATCTATAATATATTATTATATTATCTGTGATATCTGGTCTATAGTATCGCTTTAGCGTGGCAAGAAAACTGGGTGATGATGTTTCGTGAAAATCTTAATAAGTTCTCGGCTTTTGATTTTTAATGAGCTGAAGTTGAACTGTCTTGGACATGAAGATTTCGATAGGTTGTTAACACAAGTTAAAATACTTACTTACATATTCTAAAGGCAAATAAGTAGTACCTTAATAAGTAATAAAATTTCATTATCATATTCACTGCCCTTACCTAATCCATTTTATTTGGGGTCGGTGCATCATGTTTTCTCCTATTTCCATACTTCTTTAATAAAGCTAGACGCTTTAAAATAATTACCTACCTACACCCAAACAATATGGAGTCAGACACTTCAACGACGGTTTGACATCAAATAATTTAGACTTTCTTTTTAAAATCAATGCATAACATTCCTAAAAAGTTTTCGTATCAATATTGAAAACAAAAAAAGAAACAAAGGCAGAATCGACGCTTGTCTATGTCTCCGAGAGCCGAAGTGTATTCGAGTATTGAAAATTGAATTAACGTCAAATGTCAGTCGCGTACGGAATGTACTGCTGCGAAACAACGCTTTATTGAACCGTGAATGCTTTGTGTGAGTGGCAGGCGGAGTCGAAATGTGGCCTTTATGGCCTTTATCCACGACGACTTTTGTAGCGATGGTGTCGCGCGTTTCATTAGCGCGCTTCTGCATCGCTGCTATCGCGCCTTAGTCGCATTTGCCAAGAAGTGTCGGAAACTATGAAAGCGCGCGTCAACATCGCGACTGCATCGATGCAAACGCTCTGCCAGAGTCCACCTTGCAACTGTAGCGTGGATAGGCATTTCTGAATCGATGCACAGGCCCTAGCCCTACTCTCTAAGGTTTCGTCCGTATATTCGAATCTATCCGTCTCTCTCGCGCATGTCTGCAGATGAGTGCGAGTGAGAGAGACGGATAGATCCGAATATACGGACGAAACGTTAGAAAGAACGGCCTCAGAATCGTTTTTGCATCGCGGTAGTAGCGATACAGAATAACTATAACTATAATAATCTATATTGGAACAAAAATACATTTTACAAATTGATTGCGTGCGTAAATATCCACATTAGTTAAAACACTGTGTCGCAGCTATTAACGCCCACCTCCAAGAGGAAGACGACAGCGTTCCAGTACAGAGAAAACAAATAAAATAGTTTTTTTTTTTAACAAAAAAATAAAAATAAAAATAATAAAATATTAAATTTAAACAAGTAAGTGTATAAGTTGTGCATGGGGGAGTGTTGTATGTGAGTGTAGTGCGTGTCTGTGGGGTGTAAGTGTAGAGTGTGCTAGTGGAACCTCCCCACGAGCACTCTTCGCTACGTGTATTTGGTGTGCATGTCTGTGGAAGAAAGATGTTTAGGGTTTAACTAAATTCTCCAACTCTTTGTATGTGAGATTATGAAGCCATTGATCAATTATTCTTTTGCAATCCCGGAGAGTACATGGATAAATTGTTAGAACTTTATTTATTCTATTATAGAGCACGGGACTAAAAAAAATGAACTGCCGGCGGACAATTTCTAATTTAACGGCTGATGTCGGGCAAACTCTGTCTGTTCGACGTTTATGTTTTCTGAACTCTGGGTCAAAAGACAAGTTGGAATGTTTCCGCAACATAGTACTCAGAGCAAAAGAGTGCCTTACTGTGGGTAGCTTCCATAGCGTGTACAGTTCGCAGGTAGGGAAGCGATAGGGTTTGAAGGCCATATCCTTAAAAACAGCGCTCTGCACCCTCTCCAAACGGAACAGAAGACGTTTCCAGCACCACCCCAGGCCGAAATACAGTACGTTAAAATGGAATGGGCAAGAGCAAAATTGGCGGAGGTCCTTAGATTTTTAAAAACTTAAATTACTGTTCTAACCCTAGAGACCAGTGATTCGATCTGCTCACTCCATGTCATCGTGCTGTCAACCCAGACTCCAAGATATTTTATTGAGTCCGTGCGCATAACTTCAGGACAGCCACAGGTGGCAGTCCTTGTTGTATGGCACGCATGAGCTCTCAGACGGAAGGGTGGGGCTGGCTGTGACGCTTTCCTTGGACTAAAAGTGATAAATCTGGTTTTATCCAAGTTGAGGGTGAGCAAATTCTGTGTCAGCCATCTCATAGTCACTCGCAAGGCTGACACTGCCTGAAGCCGAGCTTCGTTCCAGTCACTGCCTCGAACCAGGATAACAGTGTCATCAGCGTAAGCAATTACTTTGGAGTTTCTTAGATCAAGTTTACAGAGCTCGTTTATGTAAACCAAGAAAAGGGTAGGTCCTAAGACACTACCTTGCGATAATCCGTAGGTGAGGAATGCTTCCTTACTGGTGTGACCGTTTATCCTGACGATTTGCGAGCGACCACTAAGGTAACTCTTAAATAGATTACGCGGTAGGCCTCTTATACCAATATTTTCCAGTTTTTTTAGTAGAAGGGGGACAGAGACAGTGTCAAAAGCTTTAGAAATATCAAGGAAGATAGCGATAGATTTATCCTTGCTGTTAAGGTTTTGAGCTACTGAACCTATTAATTTTAATATGGCATCCTCTGTGTTTTTGCCTGACCTGAATCCATATTGGTTATTTGCGAGTAGGTATATTTTGTAGGCTAAGGTAATCCAGCAGACGTTTGTAATTACTTTTTCGAGGAGCTTAGCCAGAATTGATAATACAGATATGGGTCTGTAGTTATTGACACTGTCTCTGTCTTCACTCTTGTGAATAGGGTGCACAACAGCCTTTTTGAACACCGTTGGGAATATTCCAGATGTAAGGGCAAGGTTGAACACATGGTAGATAACTATGGACAAGTGTGTTTCTAGCACAGATTACAGTTGCGGGGATGCCTGGGATGGCATCCCCGCAACTGTACTGAACTGTACTGAATCTAACCTGCAGCACTAGTTAGTCGTAGGCCACGAATAAGATAATCTATCTCTTCGTCGCCCGTGCCAATAATAGCCAACGAGTTAGAGTGGACATCAAAACTGTCAGAGTCAGAAGTGTTGCTATAGGTATAGTTTGGGGAGTTAAAGATTTTAGATGCCAGTTTTGTTGGGAACATTTGCGAAAAAGTCGTTGACAGAGTCAAGTGATTTAGTTTGATCTGGAGTTATCGATAATAACTCACTGGCAGAGGCCTTACTTTTTTGAAGGTTGGAGATAGTTTCGATGAGATTCCAAATAGCTTTCGGGTTCTTGCGGTGTTTTTCAAATTCATGTCGTTCATATTCTCGTTTTAATTTCTATAACAGATTGTTGCAATTTTTTTATATCGATTGTAGGTGACTTTCAGAGTATTATAATTCGATCCTGATTCGAAAGACTTGTGGCGCCATCTGCTATCTTATGAACGTTATTGTTGTTTTCCTCGGGAACAGTACCTACATGTACTTTTTTTGGTATGAAAGGTACCTTTTTTTGGGTAAAGGTGAAAAGGTAAAAAACCAACAAACAAACTTACTTTCGCATTTATAATATTCTATTGGTATATATATAATATATTATACTAGCGGACGTCACGCGGTTTCACCCGCGTAGTTCCCGTTCCCGTGGGAGTACGGGGATAAAATATAACCTATGTAACTCAGGGTGATTGTAGGTTTCTAATGGTGAAAGAATTTTTGAAATCAGCGCAGTAGTTTTTGAGTTTATTCATTACAAACGCACAAAAATACAAATCTTTCCTCTTTCTATTATTAAATATTATAATTTAAATATATTTAATGATAGGAGTTGGTTCAACAAGATGCACTTTTCTTTCACTACAAATAATTGAATGATTTATGTTGTCAAACATCATTTGATATGAGAGTCTGCTATTTGTTTTGCGTTAGGCGCCTCAAACAAGGTAAGTGGTGTTTCTAATGCATTGCATGCACCAGTTAAAAAATAGCAAACAGTTATCTTACATCCGGTTTCTCTTACACGAAAATTAATTATTAGCTTGCAGGTAAAATGAATTAACAGCCAAGCGTATCGCAAAGTCAAGTACCTACTTGCGTTTAATTTTGACGCGACGATCTAGGTGGGAAATCGGTAAGTTATTAAATAAAACAAAAAGTTACATCACGTGGACATTTATAATACATAGTTAGTGATATCGTTACAAAATTCTGACAAAAAAAAATTAACCACTTTAATACTTTCACTTGAAACACTGCAGTACCTACTTAATTTTTTACATAAAATTATCCAATTTCTTCTCGTTGCTACGTACTTCCTTATGGATAAATATTTCTTGTTTCAGGTTCTTTCACATTGCTCTTGCGGCCGAAGAACCGTACACTCATAATAATATTATGTACTTTCGGGTAGGCCGAGAACTTTTTCCGCGCATTTCCAGTTCTTTCTGACACTCTTCAAAGTTGAACATTTAAATGTTGATATCGTCGATGTCAATAGCAAGTGGATCCTCAGCATCAGATGGCATCAATTCATCAAAAGTATCGTTACCAAATAGAAAATTATCGGTAAAATCATACATTTGTTTTTCCCAAGCAGGAGGCGAACTAGGACTTGCTGTCTTTGCACTGTTTTTATCAGATACATTGCTTGTGATGAAGTCTGCCGGCGAAAATGTAGTAAATGCACTGTTTTTATCAGTTACATTGCCTGTGATGAAGTCTGCAGGCGAAGATGTTGCAAATGCACTGTTTTTATCAGACGAAAAAGTAGTAAATACCCCTCTATCTGTGAAGTCTGCCGGCGAAAATGTAGTAAAAACCCCTTTATCTGCATTCACATCACCCGATTCATTTATATTCACATCACTCGATTTCTCTATTTTCACATCACTCGATTTATCTTTATTTACATCATTCGAACTTGCAGGCTCAAGGCTTTCAAAATCAATTTCATCCAAGTCATCGATTGAAACCATTTTAATGTTTTTGAAAACCATGTCATATGCGGACTTTTGACCGGTTCCTTTGCATTGGTTATTCAAATACGCCTGCATTCCATAACAGGCAATGCTCCAGTTATCAAACTCGTTTTTTTTCATCCAGTCAGTCATTTTTTTTTTAATACTTTTAAATTTAGTTTTGTCTTCTTTTACTCTAAGAATTGCTATTGTTATAGGTGCGTATATAGTAAGCTGTTTGATTTGATCTAGTGCTACACGAAAAATGTCATTGGTTATTATTACTTCTCTAGGTGGCCCAAAATCCATAAAGATTGCTAGCAGCTCCAAACAAATTTCACTTACCTTTGAATCAGCGCTAAGTGGTCTCAAGTGAATATATCCAGTGTACATGTCTAGGCAAATCATAATTTGACTGAATGCATAGTCTGCAACTCCATTTAGTGATATAATGTCTAAAGCACAGCGCAAATACGGCTGTTGTTCTTGTGAACATTTGTAACAGACTTCGTAGATTTTTTGAATAGCAAAATCATTGACTATGTAATCGTCTTGCAAAATGTGCTTCAGCGTCTCAGTTCTAGGATGGTAATATTTTATATGCGTTTCCCAAAAAATGTCAAAGGTATCTTCCCAAGGAAGAATCACTTTGAATTTGCCATTTTCGTCTTTTATTAACAAACGTTCTTTTCCTTTCGAAATCTCAACCATCAAAAATTTATCTTCATGATTGTAAATAAAGATGCAATCTTGACCTGATTTTTCTTTCTCTTTTTGTATCCTTAGTATCAATGGATCGAGACAATCATTACTCCATAAGTTGGACATTTTTGAGCATTCTTCCAAGGATCTCGTTGATAAAAAATGTGCATAAATTCTTTCATTGAATTCAGCTTTAATGAGTTCTTTTTCTGCATCGGTAACCCAGTCACTTGCTGCCATTACCTGTTTACCTCTGCTAGTTGACGCCATTTTGTAAAACACTAGGAACACAGTAACACAGGGAACAAAACGTTTTATTTGCTATAAGTCAGACGATGAACTAAAAGAAAACGATCCATTCCATTCCATGTAAACAAAGCGATGTAGACTTAGCAACGAACGGAAGTGAGAAAAAGAGAGGTATATAGATTTTTTGACTTACACGGCTGAGATGCAAGATAAACCGCGTCCTGCCCTGTCTCATCGCATGGAGGGCCAGAGTATAATAGCAAGATTTAAGAATGTGAGTAAGCGAGATAGAAAGCTGAAATCGTTCCAAGTCAAAACCATTTCCAATACAGAATGTCCATTAAATGAACAAGCACGGTGAGTTTTTGAACTAAATAAAAAATTTACTGAGTTTGACATTGTTTTTCCTAGCAGCGCCATTCATAAAATGACAAGACATACTAGAAAGAAATTCTATTTTAAGTTGTGATTGTGACTGACTTTTGCATCCTATCTTTGAGGTTACTTATGGATACGAATCTATAGTAATAATGTTGTTGTGTTTGGTTATAGTGGCAAGCAAAGAAAGTTAAATTAATTTGCATGAAAATGCAAACGGCTACCGACACGGAATCACAATTTTATTGGGCTCGTGCTTTTATCATAATCTATAAAAGCACGAGCCCAATAAAATTGTGATTATGATTAAAGCTGATAATTCTGGCGCTTTCTATAAATCATTATGCATAGCATTACTTATCTAGATAATTTAGTGGATATCATGGCCAGTGAATCAAAACGTCATAGTACTGAAGGAACAGACCTACTTTGTGTTGGGAACAAATTCAGTGGGCACCAAGCACTATGAGCAGTTTTATTTCGTGCCTGTGTTTTGACGTTCTTCTAATAAAAAGGTACGTAAAAATCCAATAATTCAAATTTAGTTCTAAAAAGTTTGTCTTATCTAACATATTTACCACTATGTACCTACACCAAACGCAGACAGTGATTACAAACAAAATGATTATCAAAAAGAAATTAAAGTTTGTACGTAGGTACTAAGTTCCTTGTTAAAACCACTACGTGACCCGGCATTTTATTTTGTAGAAATAGTTATCATGCATTGAAAGAAAGTAAAACATTTATTTGGCAGAATTTCATACAAAGAACATTAAAAAAAAATGTTGAATGCATGAACTAATTTTCTTTTAAGATAACCTACATGCATTTTTTATTATTGTATGTGTACCTAACCAATATGTTTGAGCAAATAAATATATCATAGCTCCACCAAAAAGCATCATTTCAGCAATAATTCCAAACAGACGCTATCTGATACTGATTTTCAATTATGTAGTGTTGGAGCAAAGGTAGATAGGTAGCTAATTTGAGTTTTGAGTACTTAGACATTTTGTGAGGAATAGAATATAACAAAATTATTGTTGTAAGTGGGACTCAAAAGGTGGTAAAATTAAAATTGAATTGAATTGAATCTATAACATACCCTTATGTGCACAAAGATAGTTGTTAGAGAGCAGCAGTGCAAGTACGTAGCACTCGATTCGATACGATTAGATAAATCTGACAGTTATTCTCGATAAAATGAGTTTTTAACCAATCGAAAAGTCGGATTTATCGAATCGTATCGATTCAATCATTATCGATTGCTACGTACTTGCAGTGCTGAGTAGACAAAAGAAATGATGGTTGCTTCGAAAAATCATCTCAGAAACTAACCTGCATGGTTGCCGCCACATTACATGCTCCGTGAGGACTAGAGTTTTCTCCGTGCCTCGGAAAGCACTTTAAGCCGTTGGTCCCGACTGTCATTTGTAGATCTTTGACAGTTATTAGGTAGTGAAGAGGCCCAAAAAGTCTGACAACCAGTCTTACCAAGGGGTGTCATATTATCCGGTACTAACTGGGTTGTGGAGGTCAGATAGGCAGTCGCTCCATGTAAAATACTGGTATTCAGCTGCATCCGGTAAAACTGGAAGCCGACCCCAACATAGTTGGGAAAAGCCTAGGGATGATGATGACATTAACCTGCATGGTCCTCATGCGATTTGACCAACATTATGTTTGGACTTACTGAGTTACTTTTATTGTTTCTTCTCAGAGTAGTTGGAACACTGTCATCTATTTAAAAAAAAAAATGTTTTTAAGTGTTTGTTTAAACTAATTTACAGAATAATTATGATTTAAGTAACTTTTAATCATCACAATGGTATAAAATTATGGTTTAAGAAGCATAGAATATTAGTTTTATTTATACTAAAATTATGAAGAGGTATTTGTTTGTAAGTTTGTATGGGGTAATCTCTGGAACTAATGATCCAATTCTAAAAGATCTTTCACTGGGAGAAAACTACATTATTCCTGGGTGCTCTATGGTATAAATTATATTTATATCATTTATATTAGCCGAGCTATCACAACTTTTGCGGACGAAGTCGCCAACGAATATATAACTCTTTTGCCATGGAGCTAGGCAGAACAACAGAATTAGCTTGATATTGTGTAGTAAAGCATAAAACTTAAATTTATTATAATGAATCAGCAAAGTCAAAACCACTAGGTATTTCATCAATTTAATGTTGTATTGACAATTTATTGCTAAAAACGTTTGAATCAAGATGTGTGACTTATTTTTTTTATCTATTTGTTTTTTTAGGGTGATGATAAAGTTTTTAATCAAATGTTACATTGCCATGCAGTCTTGGCAAACAAAAATATAATAGGTACAGGAGCCAGTACATCAAGCTACCTTCTAAATTTATAGTTTTAGTAATTTCAAGTACCTAGTGTGTTAATAATAATAAGAAGAAACCGAAGGGCTTACATTGTAAATTTTCTTTTCAGCCAGTCGACATGTATGCAGCGAAAGTGTAAACTGAAAAACTTCGAAGCCTGCGACACTACCGTACTGTGGTCTGAAAATCAAGCTAAATACTCATAAACTCAAAGACAGGAATCTTAAAAAATGCAATGTCTCTGGTAATACTGAAGCCTTCTATTATGGGAAGCCATGCTGTGATGACCATGATAGATGGCAAAATTACTTCACAGCTATCAAATACCTCATCGCAGACTTGTGATTATATTATGTAAAGCTATCCCTTTGAATGAATAAGTTGGAGAAAAGGCATGTACTTGCTATGAATCATGTCATAGCAAATTGTTGTTAAGTCTTTTATCTTCTTGGAAAGATTAAATGGACAGGAAAAGGTGAGTAAAAAACTGAGTGACTTTTTGTAATTTATTTTGTAAACAAATCTAAACGCGGTGAATAATTTTCTGTATCTTTTAGGTGCATCCGAGACCTTCAGAAGTAGATGGTTCGCCTACGACGCTTTTTCTTTCTTAGCTGATCGGGATAAACCAAGGAAAGGTTAAAAATACTGTAAGTATTTATCTCATCTGCATAATAAGACCGCACGATTTGGGTGGCCATATTAGCCGTAGAACCGATATATCCCTGCATCGGATATACGCCCCTGGCAACCAACATTAGCAAACATAAATTTATAATCTGCGTCTACCAGTGCAAAGAGAACAATACCTACTAAAAGTAGATTTGTAATTATGATATTCAGTTCCACTTTTCGGAGTTGCCTGTATTATTATATTATGCCAATTACAATGGGGAAATGCCATAGGTTATATGTTCGTGTGTATGTTATTTTTATGTGTGTTACTGGTTCCCCCCCATTTGTGTATACTCCTGCGGATTGGTATTGGTAGCTGTCCTGGGCCCGCGTGGTGGATTATAGCCCATTCCCTCTCAGAGAGGAGGTCTGTGTCCCAGCAGTGGGAACATTATGATGATGATGATGATGATCTTTGTTATTTTGTATATTTTTTAATTTAATGTTATCTCTTACTCTTATACTTCCAGTTTTAGTTACAGTAATTAGTTTAATTAAATACAACCGTTGTAATTAAATAAATGCCAAGTTCCACTTATCGGGGATAAGCCTATTACCATGACATGTGTTGTTAATAATGTAAAATAAATTCATGGCGACTTGTTTGGAAACAACTAAAAATGGAAAAATAAATACTTAAGTAAAAATTAAAAAAAAAAAAATAAAAACACCGGCCAAGCTTCAGAAGTTGGTGACCTTTGTTTGATTGATTTAGTGTTTTTGTCACCGGCTTCTGAAGCTATTGCAACTGCATTTATTCATTAGTAATTCGCAATCAAAACTTAGCGAATTTGTCGCTATCTATGTCGAGACTGCCTATTAAGGTCTAGATCTAGATCAAAAAAACCTCGCAATGACGGGGAAAACAAGTGCCTTTCGGCTTCGTTAAGGGAACTTTGGACTGGCACCTGAAAAATAAAAAAATATCTTCTAAATACAGGAGAAAGCAGATAATATAGAACAAGATGAAGATGAACAGCAGTATGAGGCGCGCGTGCAAAATTCCTGCCTTGCGTGAATTGCGGTAATAATGGAGGCGCACCAAATAATTGAAATCTGCACGCGTGCAGCGCACGAGCAGCTCGAGAGCGGCGCATTCGCCAGATGTGGCCACACCCTAACACCGCTCTTTCTTGGTCGGGGCTTACAAATAGGTAGCAAGTATTATGTACCTACCTAGTATTAAGTATTAACTAAAATATAGGTAGTTAAAAATATCACATCTTGTATATCAGTGATATACATGTGATATACATAGCAAAAATGTTCAGAAATTCAGATACTTAAAAAAAAATTGTTAACATTCTTGTTCTGTATTTTGAGATAGTAACATGATACGAGTAGTTATCATCTTAGTTGTATATCATGTCAAATGGTAACATACTTGTAGCAGTCCCGACGACGTGCACGCTGTTAATTTTTTTTCTTTTCCGTCCTAAATCCTATTGATTGTATAAATACTTGTTACGCGTTGTATGTTTATTATTGTTTTTTTTTTTATCATTTTGTATGATGCGCGTCATGTCCTTGCGAAAAACAAATACTTTTTCTTTCTAAGTTAGGTAGGCAGAGGTTCAATTCCAAGAAAATATTAAAAGTCAAATAAAAGCAAGTATAATGAAATTTTGGATTTTATCTCTCGTTTTTAAGCCAAGCATTGAAAAGCACCAACCAATATGATCATGTTTTAACCATTTTTTAGGGTTCCGTAGTCCTGACAAGGAACCCTTATAGTTTCGTCATATCCGTCTGTCTGTCTGTCCGAGGTTTTGCCAAGAGACCGTTAGTACTAGAAAGCTGTAATTTTGTAGAGGTGTGTATATCAATTACGCCGACAAAGTGGTAAAATAAAAATTTGGAAAATATTTTTTTTAGGGTAGCTCCCCTACATGTGAAGTGGGGATGTTTTTTTTTTCGTCGTCTACCCCATCGTGTGGGGCATCGTTAAATAGGTAGTTTAAAATGAGGGGTAGTTTATAAAGGTGCAGGAAAGACTTTGACCTTGAAATAGTAATTTTTCCACCTTTATGAACTTGGAGGGTTGTATTGATTATTTTGATGAATATAATTCTGTAACTACCTACATACGTCTTACAGCCGCGAATAATATTTTAAGCAACATACAACCTAGCACTGGCCTGAAAATTGCAAAAAACGTAAGAAAATTTGATTTTCGCTGGCTACCTACGCTTTTTTTTTTTTTTCGGATGGGAAATCATCAAATGACTTCTCCCGCTCTGGGCGGAGCAGGAGGGAGTGTCAGACTTACTGACTAAGACTCATCCATGTACCTTCATCGCCCTTTTTGTTCCGGGGCCACGGTATTTCTTTCGAACAGTCCCGCAACCCCGGCAGGCTTCGCTGGCTACCCTGGAGCATTCACCTTAAGATAACTTTATTAGTTTAGCAGTAATAGTCGTTGAACTTGGGTGTTGGATAATTTTGTACCAAATACAAAATCCTTATAATAAATCCTTTAAAGTGACTAAGATGAAGTAGTTGCTTGTTTATAATATAACGGGTAAAGACTTGCATTGAAAAACCAAATCTAAAAAAAAAAAAAAAACAATTAATTATCATAAGTTTCACAAAGCTGCCGCTAGATGGCACTGTACCAACGAGCCTTGGCCACAATTAGGCATTGATGGACTTACGTACGAGTATGTGAGCGTCGGCTTCACCTCGACCCACATTTATGTTCGCGCTAGTAGGCAAATAGTCTGTCTCAAGACAGTTTTGTCTAAAGTGTGCGGTAGCCCTTAAACTTAAAACTGCCGCGTTGAAGAGTTAATTTGTTTTTTTTTTCAATAAACCGCTTTCTATTTGCTGCATGCCAATTCGAAATTTAAATAAAACTTTTGATATGTTACCTCCTTGGTTGTCATGTTTCAGAGTAAAAGATCGTTCCATTTTAAAATAACACGACAGATATGATATTGTTATGTAATTTATTTGGCCGCTAAACACGACAGATATGGATTTTCATACAACTTTTGACGGACGCTGCCGCACTTGTGACATGTATCTGGCCAGTACAGCAATTTCGATTTATCTTGAAGAAGGTTGTCAAAATAATGCTCAAATTTCCAAACATGTTTGAGAAAATTTCTTTTGCAGTTCCCGTAACCAATGTTTCTCTTCCATTCCCGATGGCAGGATGAAAAAAAAACTGAATAAAACAACTTTTCAAACTGAATTGACGTTCAGTACAAAAACTTCCACCATTCATTCTTCGCGGCGGAGCGAAATAGAAAGTAAATATTTTCCTGCAGCGGCATGTAGTTTTAGGGTTCCGTAGCCAAATTCCAGAAAACGGAACCGTTGTAATTTCGTGTCATGCCTGTCAGTGGAGGAGCTTGGGCTAACTAGTACCTAACAGCCACTCAGCCTCGGGTCGATCTTTACGTTAAGCCGCGCTTGCCTAGGTTGGTCCATGGATGGGTGACCAGTGACCACCCATTACATACTGAGTTTCCTGCGTGCCTTGGAAAGCACGATAAGCCGTTTGTCTCGGCTGTCATTTATTGATCTTTGACAGTCGTTACAGGTTCCAGTGTTGCGTTACAGGTTTTAGTGGCTCGAAAATCTGACAACCAGTCTTAGCAAAGGGTATCGTATTACCCAGTACCTACTAACTGGGTTGTGGAGGTCAGATAGGCAGTCGCTCCATATACAATACTGGTATTCAGCTGCATCCGGTTAGACTGAAAGCCGACCTTAACATAGTTGAGTAAAGGCTTGGCAGATTATGTCTGTCCGGTTTTACAGTCCTGCAACTCGTAGACTAATATGACAAAAAAAGAGAATCATAATGGTGCCGATTCCCTTGTTTACAAACTAAACCAAATTTAAGTTCAGTGCATCTTTTTCTTTCTATTTCATTAAGAAAAGGACAGAAGATAAATTTTAGTTACGTTCTGTCAAATTAATCAGCGCCATACAACTTTTAGACGCGATTAAAAAGTTGACTACTAAAATTACATCAAATTACGTCAGGTGCTGACTAATTTGACAGGATTAAACTAATTTTATCTTCTGTCCTTTTCATAATGAAATAGAAAGAAAAAGATGCATTCAACTTAAATTTAGTTTAGTTTGTGAACAAGGGAATCGGCACCAATATGTCTCTAAAGATTTTTTTAAACTACACTAAGATTTTTTTCTGTATCGTCAATGGGTGCGTTTACAAACATCTCTAGACACACATCAACACGGTCTAGGGATATTTTTAAAAAAGCGAATTACTATCAATGTGTTAATTATTTATATGACATGTATATATTTAAAAGATACGTTATTTAATATTCTACCATTTTTTAATAATGGTTAAGGTATAGATTAAAATTTCAGGATTTTATGGAAAAAAAATGAAGCAAATTATTCATATACGGAAACCGTATATGAATGAACTTTTAATTTGTGAGTAAAAACTGAAAAAAATAGAAAAATCATTTAATTTGTGTTTATAAACTTGAAGTTAGTAGTCTGAGAAAGCGCCCATGATGTTCATAACACATCGGCAACGATTCGGCATGCTCAGAACAAGGTTGTCAATGTCTTGCTGCGGAATATTGTCCCATGTCCTTCTGAGGTGCGCAAAAAGTTGATCTTCTGTAGCCAGATTTTCTGGAACTTCCTTCAGAGCTCTTCTTTGCAGCATATCCCACGCATGCTCAATGGGATTTAGATCTGGCGATTGAGCAGGCCAGTCTAAGGCCCTAACATTATGTGTATGTAACCAAGCTGCTACCGTTCTCGCCGTGTGTGCCTGGGCATTGTCGTGCATGAGCAGGAAATCTTGCCCCATTTGTGTTCTGTGGGGCAAGATTACGGGCCCCAGCACCTGTTGGACGTATCGTTCTGCCGTCATATTGCCCCGCACCCAAACGAGATCCGTCCGTCCTCCAAGACGAATTCCTGCCCAAACCATAATTGTTCCTCCTTGGTATGGGTGAACTTCCTGAGGGTTCTGGAGACGGCTCCATCGTCCAGGAACTCGCCAAACACGCGTCCTTCGTGAATCTGGATGGAAGCCGAACCTGGATTCATCCGTGAACAGCACATTGGACCATTGGTCACGGCCCCAGTCCACGTGGTTCCGAACCCATTCTAATCGTCGTCCACGATTGCCTCTCCGTAAAGGTGGGACCCGGAGTGGTCTACGAGAGCGTAGATTGCTTTCATGCAGTCGCCTTCTTACAGTTTGGTCACTCACAAGCACTTGGTGTTCCACTCGCAGCCTTTGGACCAATTGAGTCGCCGTTGCATTTGGTTGTGCTCGCGCAGTAATTTGCAAAAATCGGTCTTGAAATATCCCTAGACCGTGTTGATGTGTGTATATGTACTCACATACACAAACAGCCGTGAGAGAAATATTTGACCGATCCCGCTCACCCTCTGTCACACCCTGTGTCGTGTTAGTCGTGTGGTATCCGGCAGAGTAGAATAGAACCAACCCATTACACTCACGGGTGTCGTATAAGGCGACTAATGTCTGAGGCAGAACACCTTGCGCCTCCGTAGGCCAGAGAATGGGCAGCAGCGTTTTCTGTTAGTCTTTCATCACTGCGATCTCCAATCCGCCTGCCAAGCGTGGAGATTATGGCAAATTCCTCCCATCATGGGAGAGGCTTATGTCCAGCAGTGGACGTTATGGGCTGTTGTAGTAGTAGTAGTACTTCGGTACTGAACTAAGTCAGTAAGTCGTGGGTTCGAACCCAGGCAGGCGCATTACTTTGTGTAATTTATTTCATCACCACTGCTCTCAAAACGGTGAAGGAACACATCGTGAGGAAACCGGCATGTCCTAGAACCAAAAAATTCGAAGACATGTGACATCTACCAATCCGCACTGGGCCCGCGTGGTGGATTATAGCCCATTCCCTCTCACAGAGAGGAGGCCTGTGTCCCAGCAGTGGGAACATTAATAGGCTGATGATGATGATGATGATGATGACTGAACTCGGTACTCTGTACTCGGTAATATATATATAATACTTTGGTACTGAACTCGGTACTTCGGTAAATAACCTCTGCCGAGTCTCGTTAAGTGCTTTTATTACAGATCACTAATTTATTAGCTGTAGCCCACGTTAACATCACGCCTGTAATCCTCCAAGGGCTATGGAGAGGTTGAACTATCGTACCTACACTCACATTTCGCCGAATAAAAGCTTAATTTATATCCTGGATGAATACAGTATAAGTAAGCTGAAGTGGCACTGGGCCGGCCATTAGGGTTACACGTGTTCTTGAGTAGAGACCGCAAATCGACTAACGTAAGATGGGATGCCCTCAGGCTCGGTGGAGCGACGATCTTCGCAGGGTTGCCGGTAGCAACTGGATGAGAGTTGCTGAGAATAAAGTTGAGTGGTGTGAGATTGTAGAGGCTTATGTCCAGCAGTGTACCTACAGCAGGCTGATGGTGATGTTGTTGATGATCCTGGATGAATAGTACCTAGGTAGGTACTAAGTACAAGTAGTCTGACTTCGAGAAAGATATATAGGTTTGGGATTTGTCCCAGGCTGCTTGTACGCATTTTATAGCGATCGGTTCGTTGGCTCAGTCAGCAATGAAATGATCGACAGTGGTGTCGATTCTGTTGTGCACAAAATAAACTTAATTTAGGCTATTGCTGTCTTTTTCTCTCTACTAAAACGAGAAAGGGACGGGCGTAATTTAGAGCTGTCAAATTTAGCTGGAACTAATATTTCCATACAAATGAAGGGTGCACGTAAAAACATGTCGACTAAAAACACGGTGAAGCGCAAGGCATAAACTAGTTTCACATCTCTAACTTAGTTCATAGCTATAGCCGTCCTTTTCTCGCACTGCCTTTTAGTAAAAGATAGCAATAGCCTATATAAGGTTAAGTTTGTGCACAACAGAATCGAAACCATTGTTTAATTCGCATTTATAAAATTACCTACTTATCTTTAGAAGACTACAACCAAACTCAGAGTCGTTCATTAAATTAGTCCTACTGAATACTTAACTAATTATCATTAAATTCGTTAATCAATGCTACATCCCAGAGACATAATTTAAGGGTTTATTAGCTAATGAGCTTTAAGTATACGTAGGGCGAAGCATCCTAAAATCATCTTATCGATTGCATATCGATAAAGCCTTGAAATAGCCACATTAAAAAAGTGTTGATATTAAATCACATTTAAGTTTATTTATAAACGTTGAAAAAGTAATATAAATGAAAATCAGTCCTTTTACTGTAAGTTTTTACTAAATTGCAAATTTGGGTAACAGCTATTTTCATTGAAATAAAATAAAGCGATTGCGATCTTTTTTCTATGGCATCACTGCTGTCATGTCAACTGTCAATAGTGTCAAGTAGTATTTACCCGGGAAAGTTTTGTGTTGTGACTTGTGATTGTTGTAAATTAATACTTTATCTTACTTTTACTTTTATTTTTTAATGCTTTCATCCGAATTAATCTAAGTTATGGTAAATATATATGTACTCTCAGTGAAAATGTGATAACAATAAAATTTAACGACACGCACCTTGTATAATCGAAGAACTTCCATTCATATTTCTGTTTCAAAGGAGGATCTACAAACAAAGATACCACGCAAAAAAATGGGCAAATTTCACCACTGATGAAAAGGCGATATTGGCTCAGCTAATTAAAAAGAGACCAATCGTGGAATCTAAAATAACGGATGGAAAGTCGGTCGCTAAGAATCAAGCAGCATGGAATGCAATTACACGAGAGTTCAACTGTAATGCCAATGTATACAAGGTAAGATAGTCACTGTTGTCGTTGAAATATATTCTGTGATAGGAATGATTTGCTAATAGTTTCATACTGTTTATTTTAGCGTGAGACTATAACTTTAAAAAGAGCATGGGATAACATGAAAGCATTAACACGTAAAACTCGGGCTAGAGAAAGAGGGAATTTACTAAGAACTGGAGGTGGACCACGTGCACCTCCACCACCGCCGCAACATGAAGCCATAGTAAGTATGGTTGAAGAGGTTGGTATCATAATAAATAAAATTATCCTTAAAATTGTTCAGTAACCATTGTGTGGTTCAATTGTCTCAATTTAATTATTATGTCAATACTCTCTTCTAATTTTCAATTTTTATTTATCAGGCTGGACCTGTGATGATGGTTGAAATCAAAAATTTATTTGATAGTGATAGCACCATTTTAGATACAATTGATAACAATCAAACTAACCCTTTTGAATTTATTGAGACCTTAATTAATTAAATTTACTAAACTGTTCTGTTCACCCATATAATAAATATATAATAGAATAATGGAAACAAAGAGAGCCAACAGACAAAACACTTAATTTCCCAACCCGGCTGGTCACTGTGGTCAAAATCCTCTAACCATGAAAATAAACAAACTAAATTAATTAAAAAAAATTTAAGAAGATGGAGGCGGCTTTTACCCAAAAGGGTTCAATTACAAAGGCAGAAAACATATAAATACTTAACTAGCATAAGTATCACTATGTAATGGAATAAAATAAGCTTTAAATAAATAAATAACTAGCGTCTAAGAAGTTAACTAATCAAGTTTGTTTTTCAGATGTTTTGGAGGAAGGAAAAGGAGGAGAGAAAAATGGTGAAAATGTTTTTGAAGTCCAGGGCAATAATATTGATGAAAACAGTTTTGAAGTCCAAGGCAATAAAGTTGATGAGAACACTTTTGAAGACCCGGACAATACCCAAATTGACAATATCAAAAATACCACAGGTATTGTACAACTTATGCTATAATACAAAATATTTATATAGCTTGATACTAAAACCTTTTATTTATATTTTTGATTGCATTGTTGCAAATTCAGTAATCAAGACCAGAGACCAAGTGCGAAAATCGACTGACTACATTCGACGGGAAGCAGTGATTCGAATAAATTTGCTAGAAAACAAGAAAAAATTGGAAATTCAAATATTGAAAACACAGGTTAACCTAACCTAACTATGAATTCCATCAACTTAAGTAATGGTTTATTACCATATTTATTGCATAACATGTACACATTTTTACAGTTGGAAGTTGAACAAATAAAAAGAAAATCGGCATTAGCACAGGAAGAAAGGAACAAAATATTGCTTGAAAAAGCAAAACTTGAATTAGAAGAACTGAAAAAACAAAGTCGACCTAACTGATTTGACACTTTGCTAAAAACCTTTTTTGTCCAGGACTTCAAATATTTTTTCATAAGTTTTCCAAAATATTAATTTAACACATTTTGAAAATAAAAGTTTTATTATTTAATAATTGTGGATTTTTATTTATCAAGTAAAGCAAAGTAGAAAAACAACAAAAATAAAGAAAACAAACAAATAAAAACAATGTAAAATTAAGAAAAAAACCTATCAACTAAAGCTTGTCGCACTGTGAAACCATTGCTGTTTTCATCAGTTTGTGCCACATCAACAATATCATTATCAACAATGTCATCACAGTTCAATGGCACCAAATCGTCTACCAGAAGTGCTATATTATGCAGTGTTGCACAGGCACATATGATTGCCACAACTGTATCCACCTTGATAGCCATTCCCACTTGCAGACAAGGAAATCTCCTTTTCCAAACACCAAAGCATCTTTCCACAGTATTCTTGGTTTTGATTTGGGTTCTGTTGTATGCTTCTTGGGGAGTTGAGTTGGGAGATAGGAATGGTGTTAGAAGCACATTGCAAACTGCATACCCACTGTCCCCTAAAATCATCCCTTTTAATACTCCAGTATTAAATTTTTGCTTAATGGCACTGCTATTGTAATTGAAACTGTCATGGGTACTGCCAGGCCACCGTGCAACTAAGTCATAAAATTCCAAGTTTGGCCCTGTGACTGCTTGGACATTGATGGAAAAATACCCTTTTCTATTTCGATACACTTCTGATGTTACTCCTCCAGGGCTTCTTATTTTTATATGGGTACAGTCGATGCAACCAATCACTCGAGGAAAATTAACTATTTCATAAAATTTTTGCCTGCAACAAAAACACCATACAGATACTTAGAACCTAGTAGGTACAGATGAATTATTATCATTTCATCATTCTCTTGCCCTTATCCCAATGCATTTGGGGTCAGCGCAGCATGTCTTCTTCTTCCTCCGTACCTCTCTATTACCTACTTGTCATCTCCTCAGACACTTCTTTTCTTGCCATATCATTCTTAACACAGTCCATCCACCGTTTCTTTGCTCTTCCTCTACTCATATATCCATCCATATTCATACTCAAAACTTTTCTCACAACATTTTCCTCATTCCTCCGCATCACATTTACTACTTTTCTACCAAGACATTTTGACTTTTCTACCGATTACCACACAACTTTTTAGTCACCGGCACCACTTTCAGACTTCCTCTTATATAGGTAGGTAGGTAGGTACTCATTTCTTACTTTATCCATTCGCGCACCACCACACATCCCCCTTATCATTCTCATCTCCGCGGCATGCAAATGCCTTTCATTCATCCCTTTTGTGGTTCAACATTCTGATCCATACAAGACAGCATGGCAGGTCTAACCAATTCTGTGCTTTACAGTACCTAACCGTAAACCGAGATACCGAAAGACGAAGCAGACAGGAATAAACGCGTCATCTAAGCTATGGCTCAAGAACTGTAGAGACATGAGACAGAACTCGCAGAACATGTAGGTCTATGTAACTACAGATGAATTATTATAATAAAGAAAATGGCCTTACTTCACTGTATTAATTGCTTGTTCGGTAGACGGGAATTTTACAAAATCTTTCATTTTGTATGATAACAATTTAGAGACTTGGGCAATAATTCTCGAAACTGACTGCTGACAAATATTCATTAAGTACATCTCCATCCATGTTCTGTAAACATAAATGTAAAGCCTCGTACAACTTTTTAAACACATAACGAACTGCATAATACCTACCTACAATAAGTATTTTTATGTAAGTCTATGTACAACACAGTTCAATTTTAAGATACACACATCAACACGGTCTAGGGATATTTTTAAAAAAGCGAATTACTATCAATGTGTTAATTATTTATATGACATGTATGTTTAAAAAATACGTTATTTAATATTCTACCATTTTTTAATAATGGTTAAGGTATAGATTAAAATTTCAGGATTTTATGGAAAAAAAATGAAGCAAATTATTCATATACGGAAACCGTATATGAATGAACTTTTAATTTGTGAGTAAAAACTGAAAAAAATAGAAAAATCATTTAATTTGTGTTTATAAACTTGAAGTTAGTAGTCTGAGAAAGCGCCCATGATGTTCATAACACATCGGCAACGATTCGGCATGCTCAGAACAAGGTTGTCAATGTCTTGCTGCGGAATATTGTCCCATGTCCTTCTGAGGTGCGCAAAAAGTTGATCTTCTGTAGCCAGATTTTCAGGAACTTCCTTCAGAGCTCTTCTTTGCAGCATATCCCACGCATGCTCAATGGGATTTAGATCTGGCGATTGAGCAGGCCAGTCTGCTACCGTTCTCGCCGTGTGTGCCCGGGCATTGTCGTGCATGAGCAGGAAATCTTCCCCCATTTGTGTTCTGTGGGGCAAGATTACGGGCCCCAGCACCTGTTGGACGTATCGTTCTGCCGTCATATTGCCCCGCACCCAAACGAGATCCGTCCGTCCTCCAAGACGAATTCCTGCCCAAACCATAATTGTTCCTCCTTGGTATGGGTGAACTTCCTGAGGGTTCTGGAGACGGCTCCATCGTCCAGGAACTCGCCAAACACGCGTCCTTCGTGAATCTGGATGGAAGCCGAACCTGGATTCATCCGTGAACAGCACATTGGACCATTGGTCACGGCCCCAGTCCACGTGGTTCCGAACCCATTCTAATCGTCGTCCACGATTGCCTCTCCGTAAAGGTGGGACCCGGAGTGGTCTACGAGAGCGTAGATTGCTTTCATGCAGTCGCCTTCTTACAGTTTGGTCACTCACAAGCACTTGGTGTTCCACTCGCAGCCTTTGGACCAATTGAGTCGCCGTTGCATTTGGTTGTGCTCGCGCAGTAATTTGCAAAAATCGGTCTTGTCTGGGGGTAGTGATGCGACTTGGCCCCCGGTGCCTCTCTGCTACTTCACCTGTGGCACGATAGCGTGTCCACAATCTTGAAATTACATTTTGATGGGTCCCTATGGCCTCAGCAACATTACGCTGAACAGATCCAGCTTCCAGCATTCCCACAGCTCGTAACATCTCCGCCCTCGTCAAATGTCGGCGTTGCATGGCTACAATACCTCAATTTTAACTTTATCTTTCGTTTAAAAATGAAAAAAAAACTGTAACTAAACGTAATTCGTATTGTTTTATAAATTTCGCACAAATGAAAATTCCCTCTCTTAGACATCAAGACATTTTTATGCCACCGAAACAAAAGAATTTTCAAAAATTTGAATTTGGAATTAGTCTGAGATAAATTACAAACAAATCGGTGTATAAAAGATTCCAATGCGGCCAGTACTTTTCGAGTTATTTAATTGAGTATGAAATATCCCTAGACCGTGTTGATGTGTGTAGGTAGGTATGCTACTAACCTGAAAACTCCCTGCAGCGAAGTAGCGTAATGTTACTAGTAACATTATTTCCGGTGCATGGTAATCCTCTTTTCGTTGGTTTCCTGAGGTCGGATGCCACCAACGGTAATATTGCACTTTTTACAGATTCAGGTGTAGGTACCTAAATCTATACCGTGCGTGAAATTCTTGAATAGAATATTTTGTAAAGGGATCAGAATAATCTCTTAAATACCGCCTCGGACAGTCGGACCCACTTCTCTATATCTTCTGGCATAATCTACAAACTCAATGAAGTCTGCCAAATCAGACATAGGTACTTTTAAATTAATAAACGTTTTTAATGAAATCGAACTCGCGGGTAAAAATATAACCCCAAACGTAGATGTCAAAATCAGCCATTAAATATTTAAGTAAAGGTGTTGCTTTACTTAACTTTAATTGTCATTAAGGGACGTTATTGAACTGTTGACTGACTCTGAGGCTGAACTTTTTTTAATTTTTACTAAGTAACCATTAACTGACTCTGAGTGTGGGTGAGAGGTTATAGAAACCAGCTGAAAACAGACAGCGCTAAATTGTTTGTAGGTAATGGCGATTCAGGAATCGCCGTATCGGGTAGACTAATTTTTAGAAGGACACAGACGTTTTTACCTACCTTTCAAATTTAACAATGATGATCAAATCAGTTTGCCCTTCAATAAAAGGTATTATGTACCTACCTAGGTACCTGTATATCTGTAACAACAATCGTCAAACTCTGACCTAGTTAAAAACATCCTCGTGTCTCCCTAAAAATGGTGTAGTAGATAGGACCATTTCGTAAAATGAAAAAAAACACCAAAACATGGAACATAAAAAACAATAATTTTGCCAATTTCAGTCCATCTCGCTGTTATGTGTAGCTCTCTTATACCCTTTGTATTTTAATAGACTGACGCTGGGCGATTTATTAGGGGAAAAAACAAGATGGGTAGGCGGGCAAATGGTGTTGTTACCTTATGGGTGGACATTTTATTTAAAATAAAACACAAAGTATTTTTGCGTAAGTATAGTTACCTTGATGAGAATGTTTTTGATGACTGAAAGGTACTTAGGTACTTAGTCTGCTTTTTATGCTATGATGACCAGAATTACAAGTAGGTAGCGTTCTCGTTTCCGTGACTTTATTGATCCTCTAGGCATTGGTTCCCAACCTATGGTCCGCGGACCATCCCTGGTCCGCAGGAGCTTCGAATATGGTCCGCGAAAGGTTAAAATGTTATTCGTCCTTTTTAGGTTGCACAGAAGATGCAACTTCAACCCAACATTGAAAACCTATTAGAGGCGAAGTGCTAAAATTTTTCGAGTTTGCTGCGTTCGCTCTTGTAAGATTCATTAATTAAGTACCTACACAATTTTTGCATTGTGTGAGTTTACCTACGTCACGAGACACGAGTTCCTCTATTTACACTTCCAATGTAATAGGTACATTAAAACTGACAGCATATATGCAATAGTAGGTATCTAAGTACCTACTCATTAGAAATGTAGTGCATTATTTAGTAATTTAGGCAACATCGAAGGAAATATCTCAATGCAAAAACGGACTTTACAGTAGGTACCTACACTAACATAACATTCTTCCCTAAATTCGCACAACTCCGCAATCACGTTAATTAAGCCTCATGTAGAAGCTTGTCTACTGCCTTTAGCCTTACTATTTACCGAAAACAAATCCAGACTTCACATTCTCTGGCCCTCAATCTGGTTTATTAGAGATTGGCGCAGCATGTCTTCTTCTTTCATACTTTTCTATTATTCATCTCAGGGTTGATGTCAGGCAGATCGGCCATCATTATGATGTAGCCAAGACTCAAGGCAGTTTGGACACAAGTGCAAACTTCAGACTACTGTTACACATTTCGATCGTTGCCATTCTCGAAACGAGCCCAAAATCTAACATCTGCAACTCTCAAAACATAAAACAAAGCACCACGAAGTACCGCCCAATCAAAGTCATTTGTTTCTACCAAATCAATATGTATCATTCTGAAACTAAGGACCGTGCCGGTGTTGCACAAATCTGGTGGTATTTGAACAAGTTGAGGAGTGTACTCTGAACTTCTATTGTTTCCACATATTTGTGGGATGTGACATGAGGTAAAGAGCTGCAGAAGTTCCATTTGACAGTGTTACTAATGGACTTTTATAGAAAAAAAACTACTCTGGGGTTTCTGAATCTTTTTTTTTTTAAATAGGTACAGAGTAACAGTTGTGCCCACTCCACTAACATGCACGATGACCGCTGGGCAAAAGTCTCCTCACGATGTTTGCCGGAAGACGGACAGCACCGCCGCCGCCGATGCCCGGCCCAGAAAGAGTTGGCGAGGCGGTCTGGACGCGTACCGTAAGGGCTGGTTCGAGAAGGCATGGGAAAAGAGCACATGGAAGGAATTTGTGGAGGCCTTTGCCCAGCAGTGGGACAGTACAGGCTAATAAAAAACAAGAGCGAGTCGGACTCGCACACCGAGGGTTCTGCACAAACTTTACCTATTGAATGAAAGAGAAATTGCGGTTTACGATTTATGACGTATTAAAAAAAAAACTACTTACTAGATCTCGTTCAAACTTCAAACCAATTTTCGGTGGAAGTTTACATGGTAATGTACATCATATTTTTTTTTTTAGGTTATATTATATTATATTATTTTAGAAGTTACAAGGGGAAGCGGACACTTTGGAAGTGTCTCTCGCGCAAACTATTCAGTTTAGAAAAAAAAATATATTAGAAACCTCAATATCATTTTGAAGACCTATCCATAGATGTACCCCACATATACGGTAGTGATGAAAAAAAAAATTGAGTTTCAGTTCTAAGTATGGGGAACCCCCAAAAATTATTGTTTTTTTTTTTTCTGTTTTTGTGTGAAAATCGGCCGTTCACAGAATACATCTAGGTACTTACCAAGTTTCAATAGCATAGTTCTTATAGTTTTGGAAAAAAGTGGCTGTGACATAGGTACGAACGGACAGAGACAGACAGACATGACGAATGCATAACCTACACTGCATAACCTACCCTACCCCCCACCCCCACACTGTTTATGTTTCTTATAGGTACTGTGTTTTGATATAATCTAAGTACTGGCTGTTTTAGTTTATTTAGTTACTCATATAGGTACATAATTAGATACCACTGTATTGGCTTCCGTACGTTTTTTCAAGAGTGACCACTGAAAACCAGCACTGTGCTGTGTACCTATCTATGTTTTGCACATCATGTGCCTGCGGCAAATAAATATTTTTTCTTTCTTTCTTTCTTACCTACTTACCTACTTGTCTTGGTTGAACAGTGGCTATTGACTTTAGTTTTTAGAGGAACCATGTCAAGTTTTACCGAAATAGATCGCCAGGATTATCGGCCTTATCTCCTGTAGGTATATGTGGGTGTAGGTACCTAAGTTTATTTTATCATACTTTCCACGTGAATGGACCTTCTAAACTCACTAAATTCTATTTCCGCTCAATAGAACTGCTGAAACTGCCGTCATTGTTGCGCGACATGGATAGCACTACCTATAGGTACGTAAATACTTCCATCTCTGTTTCGCAAAGAACAATGTCAGGTCCCTCAACTTTGAAGCTCCGTGTTGAAGAGTTTTAAAAGGGACTTAAAGGCCTCAATAGTACTTACATATGTGGCCTCTTGTATATCAATGAGTTTTAGATGAAATGGAGAATGGAAAGTGATTTAAGTGTGGCTTAAAATGAACCCCAGTTTCTCGGTCACTAGGTGGGTAATACGGGAGGTAGTCGAGGGCTTATACCTATAAGTTTGGAAGATGTAGGTAGAGGTATTACCTAGTCTTAAAATTAATTTACCGCGGAAATGTGGAATTGGGTTATACGAATTTAGATCTTACATAATCTACTCTACTGTCTGATTTAGAAGACCTGTTTTTTTTGCGTTTTTTATTTCAGTCATTGACTTCTACAATCTAGAGTGCTACTGCTGAAAACGTTGATAATGTTTCGATCTTCAGATTGGGAATGTATAATACGCATCGGCCTGAGAACCTCCTCCTTATTTTTCATCGGTTAAACAATAGGAAACCGCCTACTCCTTCGGGGAGGATACATAAAGACGTGATATTATCCATAGGTCCATTTATATTCTGAATGCAGAAGATCCTACCTAATTGTATGTCTGTTAGCTATAGTTTATCTCAGTTGTACATTAGTCGAGTGGAATAATTTTCGACCTCCACGCAAAGCCGAAGGCACACACACACACGTGTACATTCTTGTATACTGAGGTTGTAGAATCCACTTCAACTTCAACAAATAAAACAACATCAATGTAACATAGGTAGTAAAAGGAGCCATTTATTTGAATTAACTTCTACACAAGCTCTAGTCGGAGACAATAGATTCTTCTTAGAAAGGCGTAGGTATAGGTACTGTAGTGTGGTAGCTTTCTAAGTGATTGATTTATTACCTGGTCATCTCTTAGCTGCAAGGGTTCATTTTAATTCCTTTATTTTTAAATTGTTGATTTAATCTTTTACTCTGGACGCTCTTAATGTGCACGTCTTTCTACATCGTTCTCACCTAAATGTATAATTTCAAAATTAATGATGTAACCAAGATTTTGTAACAATATTTTGATTCAAAAGAGTGTCTATGGAGATTCTTGCCCGTTCTTCTCCATAGAGATATACTCTAGGGAATGGGCAACTACAGTACCTACTTTCTCAAGTTATTATGCCTTGTGACTGGGACTGTAGCTTTGTTTTTTATTTGTATCTTGACATTCAAAAGTGCCGTAATGGTCTAATTGAAATAAATGCTTTGAGTTTTGAGTTAGGTACCTAAGTAGATATAGCATGTAGCCGACTTGTGACTGCCTCGTTGGTCAAGCGGTTGCAAGCGCTACTACTGGCATGAGGTCCTGGGTTTGATTCCCGGGTCTAGCAGTGTTATTGGGTTTTTCCATTAGGAATTTCTGAGTAGCCACGGAGTCTGGATTCGTGGCCGGTTAATGGTAAAAGGTTCCCCTACATAGGAATTTAAACATAACGGGTGAAATGCGAGTGTAAGTATCTACTTACTTACTTACTACCGGAGAGCAGCGGTGGCCCAGTGGTGGCGGCCCCGACTGAGAGCAGCGGTGGCCCAGTGGTGGCGGCCCCGACTTGCGAACAGTAAGTCGTGGGTTCGAACCCAGACAGGTGCATTACTTTGTGTAATTTATTTCATCACCACTGCTCTCAAAACGATGAAGGAAAACATCGTGAGGAAACCGGCATGTCCTAGAACCAAAAAATTCGAAGACATGTGACATCTACCAATCCGCACTGGGCCCGCGTGGTGGATTATAGCCCATTCCCTCTCATAGAGAAGAGGCCTGTGTCCCAGCTGCTGATGATGAAGTTTACTTCTACCTAACCCTTCGGGGATTACAGGCGTGATGGTATGTTATAGCTTGTAGCTTCCATATTTGATTATTTTCCATTTTCAAGTTTACAGAAACACATCCGAAATTAAAGTTGATTTTCAGGTGCAACGATTTTGGTCGTAGGGCCTTGTCATGCTTCTGGAATTTCTCCTGTATCGTGCGTGCGTTTATAAACATTTAAAATCACATACTATTATGTGAATGTACGTAGTATGTCTGTAGACCCGCACTTGAACCGCGTGGTGGATTACAGACCACTCTCTCTCATAGGCCCAGCGCACACCGCTGGAGGCGCAGCGGAGCGCATTTGAAGACAACAATTTAATATAAACCTTAACTACCTACCTTGATATACGGTCGCGCGCATGCTCTTGTAGTAGGTTTTTTTTTTTTTTTTTTTTTCTGATGGGAAATCATCAAATGACTTCTCCCGCTCTGGGCGGAGCAGGAGGGAGTGTCAGACTTTTACTGACTAAAACCCATCCATGTTCCTTCATCGCCCTTTGTGTTCCGGGGCCACGGTATCTCTTTCGAACAGTCCCGCAACCCCGGCTAATCTTGTAGTAGCTTGAGGGCGCTCCGAGTACCGTATGCGAATTTATTCTTATATTGACCGTATATCAAGGTAGTTAAGGTTTATATTAAATTGTTGTCTTCAAATGCGCTCCGCTGCGCCTCCAGCGGTGTGCGCTGGGCCATATGATAGAGTGAAGGCCTGTGACACAATACCATAGTACCAATATAGGCATTATTATACGGGGTGTAAACAGACTCTTTACGAAGCTATCAGCCAACCAAGCTGCATTCTGTATATCAAACTAAGTAGGTAACTCTACGCAAAAAAAAATCCTGGGAAATGACTTTTTTTTGGGATAAAATCACGTTTTTAGGTAAGACTCAATGTACCTAACGCACTTTAAACATTGTGCTGATAGATGAAATGAATAGTACGAGGTTCGTGAAAATGTGTAAAAAATACATTAAAAACATGAACTTATTAAAAAAAAAACTTGTGAAAAAGTTGGAACTTTGACCCCCTCAATATCTCCGTAACTAGAAGGTTCCCAGGTATAGTCTAGATTCTAGACTGTACCCAGGATCTAGACTCTAGAACAGCCTTTCGCAAAGTGGGCGATAACGCCCCCTTGTGGGCGCTGCAGGTCTCTTATGGCCCCCCATATGAGACCCAGAAAAAAATGGGGCCGTTGTGTAGAGGCTTAGGGGGCGATTTGTAATTTCATCTAGGAGGACTCCTAAACACCGACTGAGCTCTCGGCTCTCGACTACAACTTGTGAACAGCATCAGATTCATCCGTCACATTAGTTTTTATATTAGAATCGATTTTGTTTGTTTTATTTTGAATAAAAGATACTCTGTCTGAATACTATTAAGTTGCGTTTCAATAATTATTCTTATTGGCAGGTGTAGCCTGTAAGAGTTAACATGAGACCTGAGCGCCGTTGTGTACTACCTACTGCGCTCAGGTCTCAAGTTAACTCTTGTTAGAGTAAAAGTCTCGTTTAGAATGAATGTGTAATCTCCGCTAATATAGCTCACAAAAATTAATTTAATTTGACGTTTGGTTTTTAACTTGTAGGTAGGTGTAAAAATGGGGGCGCTAAAAATAATTTATTCTCAAAGTGGGCAGTAGACAAAATAAGTTTGGGAACCCCCTGCTCTAGAACAAAAATATGATCGCAATGACGTGGAGAACAAGTGCCTTACGGCTTCGTTAAGAGTCTTTTTACACCCTTTATGCTTAGGTATGTAAATATGGAGGTCAGTTAAGCAGTCGCTCCATGTAAAATACCGTTATACTGGTATTCAGCTCCATCCGGTCGGACAGCAAGCCAACCCCAAAAAAGTTGGGAAAAGGCTAGGCAGATTATGATGCGTATGTAAATATGCGGGGCTTTTCAGTTCAACTACTTCTAAGTGGTATAAAACCCCATACGAGCATAAAATATCTGGCCTGTCATCTAGCCAAGATTTGAGGTTGTCAAATAAATACCTACGAAACTAAGACCAATGCGCCCGCCGTTTTGTAAACCCGATCATAACACTTTGGCGCCAATTATGTTCCATATTCGAATCAAAATGGCATCCAATCTAATCACATTGGCAGTTGGCTTCAAGAATCGGGACAAACCGGACCAATCCCGATTTGATTGCTATCCGTACTGTTGTATTCGAATCCAATTTTCTTTACTGGCAATCTATTTTTTTTGAAGCGAAAGATATTTTTGAGACAATGCGAGATTGCGTGATCATTTTAGCGTTTGGAGGGCCGTTGCTCGTCGTTTCATTTATTATTTTCTGCGTAGGTACTACGAATACCAACCTATCCTATGTATGTAAGTATAGTCCCGAGCACCAATACGTTAAGACTTAACAAGCTTTTTCTCTGACTTTTCTGATTAAGACTTCATGTTGTTACGAACAATATATTCTGGAACTCATATTTTACAGCCAAACCAAAAACTCATCGAATCAATGAATACTTATTTAAGAAAAAAAATATCATCTCAACAGACCTCGTCATTGTTATACCGTCTAGGTCTTAACAACACACTATTCCCAAACCACTGCAACTCCTGAAAGCCAAAAACAGTGGCAACCACCAGAAAAGCTCCGAGACAATGAAGCTCGACGAAGTCCCAGAGAAACAATTTAACTGTGTTATATCCCACAACGAAAATAATCAGAAAAAAATAGCGGAGGAGTAGGAAAATCATAATTTCTAAGTCTACTGAAAATATTAGTTGCGGTAGTAGAACCTGTAGAACTCTCAAGAATAACTAATTTCCATCGCAACAACGATGTTTTTTGTGGTCTCCCCATAATACGTCTTCACCAAAATATATCTCCACAATAATACTCATGAATACGATCCTTGAGCAAATCAGTCCCTCCCTTTACGAGTCCCTATGTTGAACTAGTCATTTACACGATGTTACTAACATTTATGACTCCGCCGTGTATTCAACCCCTTAGTTTTGGGCGACGTGAAATCGAAGTTGCAATGGAAACAGTGGCCACTTTAAACAGTTTTTTTATTGAGTGTGGGAAAGAGATGGAGCTGGACGAGTACCTACTTCTAATTTTAAAATAATAACTTATAACTTTCTGTCTAGTTGCTAAGAATAAAGTGAAACTAGCGGAATGAGGAATGTATCCTGTACAAGCCTCTTTCAAATTGTAAAATAAATAAATTCTTTATTGACAAAATAATGATTGCTCAAACATCAGTGTAGTACAAGTAGGTACTAGTTGTTAATAAGAAATTTGTGTGATGGAGATAGACTGCAATCCCAAGAACGTTACAGAAGAGTCACCGAGTCTCGCCAGCAACTCCAGGCTGCGGAGTTGCGCATAAAAGACACGACCTCCCTGCATGCTCTCATTCCACGCCAATAAATATGCATAATTTTATTTATTTTTTATTTCGATACGGAATGTTAAAGTACTATAAAAATAATGAAAATGAAAAAGCAAAAACAAGACATAAATCGGCCAAACAACACAAAAGTTATAACCATTTAAACTTTTGTTTCTGTCTATTTCTAGATAAACGGAATTTAGTATGGATTTCTTACGTCGATGGAGCGAACGACGTTATTCGCTGTATCGGATCTCTCTGTGTAATCTGCAGTTTCAAATGCTTATAACTTAGTATTTTTTATAGATATTAAAACAATAATTTCACTTTGCTATTTCTGATGTAGTACGCTTTGTTTATAGTGATAAAAAAATCATGCATGTACTTACCCTATTATTGCCAATACTTGTTGCCTGATGACTAGAACACCATGAGCCACAGAAAAAATGGTCCAGATCTGGGACTTGTTTGTCGTATTCTCTTTTTAAGACATAAAAACCTGTTTTCTACTATCTTTTAGCCTGGCCTTGGCCTGGTGGAGTACGGCTTTGTTAAGTTCGTCAAGTTGCACGGATTTTGGATCAGACTAACGTTTTGTACTTTGGCCTCTACATTTATTTCATGTAACTTCTACCTCGTATCAACCTGACAGTAATACAACTGCCCCATCCCACTCTCAGGGGCATCTAAAGAAAATTTATTGTTATTAGTGTTGTACTCATTTTTACTGACACTAAACTTTGTATAGGTATCTATGGCATTCCCAGAGGAGGGCAGTTCAGATATAGTTTATTATAGTGTCCGGTTAAATTGAGGATTTTATGGGATTACGAGTGTGTCTGTTTGTTTAAGGAAAAAACCTTTAATTTGGAAGTTTCCTGTTTGATGCAAAGGTTGATTGGCTGGTTGATAATAAAGAACAACGCTTCGATTTCAGTACAGTGCACTGAATCGGATAGAGACCCAGCACAATGATTGGATTATATTGTATGCTTCCACATTTATTGTGCGAACCCGCGAACCGCCACGCTAGTCTGTGGGATTCACTACTGGCTTCTCTGTTTCCCGACCATTACAATCTAGATCTCTTCAAAGTTCGATTGAATCGGTTTCTTTTAGGCAAGCGTGCTCTACTCTAAGCCGCGTCATCGCTTCACATCAGGAGAGTTGCGGCCAAAGGCATCCCTATTTAATTGAAAAAAAAATTGATGATAAACTTTACAATTGAGTTCGTGTGCCCAATACAGGCATAGCAGGAAACAAAAAAACTCTAAACAACAATAAAAACGTGTAAGTAAAAACTTCTTCCTTGAAATTATGTTCACTTATCGTCAAATCAGGATAGGCAGAGGTGTACATAACAGATTTCCTCATGAAAGTAACCTTATTGCCATCCAGTAACCCGCATTTTGGTGTCTGGTTACACCAAAATGCGGGTTACTGCTATGAAATTTAATCAGACCACAGGCAGTACTTTGGTTTCAACAGTCAAATTCACAATCACCAGAACTTTTTGTTTTTCAATGGGAAAATCTTCATGGATTTCCTCCATCCGGAGTGTTTAAGATTGGACTCTAACCGACTAAAAACCCACTGTTCCTACTACTACCATATGTCGGGGGTCCGAGAGATACAAGTACATTCACGCGAACCCCTGACTGGTATCAGACCGCCATTCCCGGCGGGCCCCATCATCAAGTGCGGCCTGTCCAGCGACCGTACGTTCTCCATGAAGGATAGTCAACAATCACATGACCTAGACCAAAGACGCAGTCAGCTTTTAAAATTCGAATCAAAAAACCAAACCTCTAACTAAAAGAAACATTTCGACCAACATTTCTCCCGGCATAGTTTTACCAAAATCTCTTCCATACAAGCTTGTACAATAATTCTTTCAAAGCCTACCATTACTTAAATCTTGTCTACGGTACATCTTGGAGTGTTCCTACAAAACGTGACGTGATAAAATGGATTTATGTAAGTACATTATGTAATGTAACTATAGGCTTGGTTCTGCGTGACGTCAGAGAAAATAGCGGTGACTTTTGTGCGTCGTGTTTTGTCTTTTCTTTATTATATTAGAGGTAAGAGGAGCTAGTTATGGAAAGACGGTGTTTTAGGGGAAGTCTTATTATGTGTTATTTTTATTATGAACATTGTTTTTTGCAAAGACCGAACAGGTTCCTGCCGGGGTTGCAGGACTGTTCGAAAGAGATACCGTGGCCTCGGAACACAAAGGGCGATGAAAGGTTTTAGTCAGTAAAAGTCTGACACTCTCTCCTGCTCCGCCTAGAGCGGGAGAAGTCATAGGATGATTTCCCACCCGAAAAAAAAAAAAAGAACCGAACAGGTTACCCGAGTAGGTTTAGATGAAGAACCCTAAAGTATAGGTTCACCCGTATTATAGCGTCAATCAGCCTATTATAACCGGTTCACGCACGGAGTTTATTCATGTACATTAAAATTTGCAAGAAAGTGACGGAGTTAGCCCAAGCTTGGTGCTTTGTCTCATTCATTTTCGTTAATCAGCAGTATTTAAATGGCTATCCTATATTTTATAAGAGGTAACATATGGGTCAAATCGGTTAACCTTTTATTCTGTGGTTTATGGTTATTATTTCAGATCAAAGAATCAGTTTTAAAATAAGGGCAAAATGTACAAAGGCATCAAATCAGGGTAGGTAAATACGAAAATGCGCTTATGAAAGCGAACTTAATTAAAACTGGAGATATTAAGATGACATAATTTACTATGATATGGGGCTTTGGGTCCAAGCTCTTCATTACGCCGTATTCAGAGAATTTATCTACACGGAAATGAAATTTCAGTTAATTGAGTTACAGAGCATTTTGGTATTGTGCGACGTCTATTGAAACAAACAGTTTAATTTAATTTCAATTGGAAAGAATTAAAATGACTGATGTTTTAAAAGCTGAGTTCTAGGTACTTACAGAAATCATTACAGTGCCTCCTCGAGATCCCATGTGTGGATGATGACCATCGGAGTGGTTTTATTGAGGTAAAGATCCCACACACTCCGGTCTTATACCCAAAGACCGGTCGCCTTTTGAAGTTTTCCTCCCAAAAACCAAAAAAAAAGGTACAGAAGTCACTATTTATTCCCCTGCCCTAAACTCAATTTATTATTTTTATTTTGCTCTAGTCTGGACTATAAATCTGGGAACCTTCTAGTTGCAGAAATATTGAGGGTCAAAGTTTCAACTTTTTCACTTTTTTTTTTTTTTGTAAAAACAAATTGTATTAAATGTTATAACTTTACGTCAAATACCGTCTCGACCCTAATGCATCCATCTTCAATGCATCCATCGGCACAATGTTTTGAGTGCGTTACATTGAGTTCTACCGTAAAACGTGATTTTTTACCTAAAAAAATTTCTTTTTCGAGCAATAATTTTTGCGTAGAGTTACGTACTTTGTTTGATGTACAGAATGCTTCGTTAACGGCTTTGCAAGAGGCCCATTTTACACCCTGTATTTTTAATTGAATTATAAGTAGTATTCTAGGTTAATCTGAGACAAGTACTTATAGCTAACGATACAAAATGTCATAAGAGACCTGAACTATACAGTTACAAAGCACTAGAAAAAGAAAAGGTTCTAGTTGTACATTAAGGCCCTTCTAACCCTAAAATTAGCAACTCTATTTGTTGTGGTTCAAACTTCGTTTGAAATACTGTTAGAATAAAGTTCTAATCAGCTTGCACTACAAAGCGGTTGTTACGTCAGTCACTGCGGCCGAATAGTGCGAAATGAGTGGTTTTTTGCGATTTACAAAAAATCTATTGATTGGACTAAAAAAATAAAACACATAAGACCTGCTTTATAGTTAGTTCAGTTAGTATGCAAAGTTTCATGATCTAATTTCAAGAACTTTTTGAATACCAGCGGTTTATTTCGATTTGGAGGTAACTTTGGATTTTTTTTCTATCGAGAAAAGTTAATGGCATCGTGTTTTCGGCACACATAGGACTTAATAATTAATGCTGCAGTATTTTAGGAGTAACGGAGGATCATGCTAAGCCATTTGAGGGATATATAGCCCTTAAGCCGCTTGCTGATTGGAGGATGCACCTTTTTAACGCAGAAGATGCATGATTCGCATAACTTCCTAAATCAGTAATTAGGCCTTTATAATAATTGAACGTAAAACCTTCGTGTTCCAAACGAGCAACATTTCCTCAATCTCAACAGCTTCGTTCATAGAACAGAAGGCACATCTCTAATTTCCTTTACTGAAACTAATTAACATAACAAGGAAATTCCTACTGAGTCCACAAACATAGTACAATATATATAAAGTTGTCAAGCGTAACTCCAAAACTTACGGTATTAGGCCCGTTCACGACCTCACGCGATGCGGTTACCTGACGGCCACGTGAAAATCTGCAGCCAGAGCAGACCTCCAGCTACGACAGCTTAGGAGTGGAATTTCCTGCCTGCGTCAGTGTTAGGTCGCGAATAATAGGTTTCTTTTGGGTTAGCTCGTTCCATCGTCGACCTTATCTCTGTTCTTAGGACAAGAGTAGGCCCAAAGAATAAACAAAGTTTAAAACTAAGCGACCACACGCTAAGGGTGTACGAGGTACGAGGCTCAGCTTAGAGCGGAAGGCAGCAAGAGAGAGTCTGGATCGGATTAAAAACAATTATTCAGGCAAACCTAGGTGACACTAGACCCAAGTCGTATTGTCTGAGGTCGTGTACGGGGCATCAAGCGTAAACTCCAAAACTTACGTTATTATGTCTCCGTGTCGTCGTAAATTATTTTGAAGTTATGTTATTTCGTTCCGGGTTCCAGCCGGCCATCTTGAAATTTTGCAGTTCGGTTGCCAGTGAGAGATGGCAGGAACATGCCCGATAGTTTTGAATAGGAAATGTCGTTGCGACAAAAATTGGTAGATGCGTGGAATCATGACACAGTGGCTCACAAGAATAATAATAATTTTATTGATCTGGCTCGCGAGGTTGTTGACATGTGGGACGCTGGTACAGTAGTCATTTTGCCGATAGTCGTATCGGCCAATAGCTTAATAGCCAAGAGCCTCGACCAACATCTTAGGAGGCTCTCGCTTGGCAGCTGGATCAAGGGCTTGATTCAGAAAGCAGTACTTCTGGACACGGCACGTATTGTTAGGAGGTTCCTCTCTCAAGAGCCCTGACCACCCGCAGCTCGGACCCTGTTCCCAGCCCTGGTGGATTACTGTTTTTATATTTTTTAATGTTTTTCTTATTTAGTTTTATTAAGAAATATTTTAACATTTTAAAAATATGTGTTTAAATGAATAAGCGAATAATAATAATAAAAAAGTAGGATAATGGACTTATAGACAAGAGCCTTGGTCAACCAACACCTTAGGAGGCTCTCATTGCTAGTTCAAGAGCTTAATTCAGAAAGCAGTACTCCTGGACACGGCATGCGTAGTTAGGAGGTTCCTCTCTCTGGGGTCCGGACTACCGGCAGCCTGGACCTTTATCCTGCTCCGCTCCCTCTCGATATCAGCATCATCTCTGAGACCTGCTGTTACTACATTCCCTAAGTATCCCACTTGACCATGACAAGTCTCAACACTAAGCAATCCCAGTGAAGGCGACCCTAAGGGTGATTTCACATGAAAATGTTCTCGAAAGAGATCAGCAATGCCTTTAGGGTCACTCACACCATTAACGCCCACTGGTAGGCCAGGCCGAAGTGTCATTTTATTAGTGCCTTTCCAGAAATGACGGAATTCTTTTTTAGAGTGATGTGAAGCAAGGATATCCATTTTAATCTGGTTCTGATGGTCTTGGCACCATTTAAACCTTGACTTAAACATCCTTCTACGCTCGCACATCTCGTTATAAGCAGGGCCGGCAGAAGGCCCCCCGCATCGTTGCCAATCATGAAACTTCAACCGGGCCACCCTGTACGCCTTACTTACATGCCTGTTCCATCCAACAACGCATCGCGACTTTCCCCTGCGTCGCACACCTCCTCGACTCACAGTCGCAGACTCACTGAGGGGGGACACAATGTCCCCATACAACTCATCAATAACAGATCTGTGATTTGGGACTACACTCAATGAGAGTAAGAGGCGCGTGTAAACATGTCAGGGCCTTTCAATGTGAAGATGGAGCAGGAATACTTTAGTGACAGCTTGATCTCGTGAATCAGAAATATTTCTTTATTTATGTGTACAATGTATGTAACTCTGAGTTGTTTCTACACAATACCGTTTATTAACATTAAAAGCTTTAGTTGGCAAAAATAAAAAAAATAAAGACAGGGGGAAAATGCCCAAAAGATCCTCGACGATCCAATTTTTTCCCCTTGGTTCCTAATCTCTTCACCACAGCATTATATATTCTAGTATTGCTTGCGTGGCTAAGTAAATTATTAATACATAGATCAGGTCAGGTATTCCAGCCATCTGTCAATATATTTAGGTATCCAATATTATACCTTAAACCAATACTTCCAATATTAGAAGCATGCAGAAGCATAATTTGTACAGAATTCCAATATCGTGTCTTTGAGGCGAACCTACCGAACGTCCATACGTCTAAAACGGTTGTAGGGCAGGGATGGTGAACCTATGGCATTGATTTTAATTTTAATCATCATCGGAACACGTTTTCCTCTTCCTTTCTATTTTTCTTCCTTCATTAATTAATTTTAAAGCAATATCGTAAGATGTTCTGCACTTAAATTATATTTATTTTTGTAAATTTATTTAAAAACTTTTATGTTCATGTTTTAAAACTAGATAAGGTCGGTGTTTCGTACTTGACTACTCTGAAAAATACCAAAGTAAGGACATTTGGGTGAGCTGCTTAATGTACTCAAATTGCCAGACAATCGTTAAACTAGCCAAACTAAATCAAAAAGAATAATAATAAGACCCTTGATATTGTAACGCTTGTATTCAACGACAAAATGCATGTCTATATTTAGCTACTTATTTTAAATCCCTCCTGTGTATTAAGTGATAATGGGCGACCTTATATTTCCTTTGGTCTGGCTAAAGCCCAGTCTCCTGGCTACTCAGAATATGTTTGAGAAAAGCCAGTTGGTACTTAACACTTTGCCAGACCTGGGAATCTAGCCCTTATCTCAATTTATTTTAGGTCCTTCTTTAATTCTATTCGCCGTCATCTTACTTTTTACCGTGTTTTCCTTTAATTAGGTCATTTATTGCGTTCTTCTTCTTGTCGTATCGATGTTACTTCCATATTATACAGTTTGGGTCCAGTAGCCAGTGGCCAGGTTTATTGCAGCGGTAGAGCCGCTATTCAGGTCGTCAACAGTGCTGGTAAACGGACACCTGGGACACTCCAGCAGGTGGGGCATCTATGCCCAACCAGGGAGGAACCAATACTGTATTTTACTGCCAGGGGCCATGTGTTCTAGGGCTTTATGAAGTCATGAGGTGATGGACACCTCTCTTGCCATTTATTGCGTTACTATAGCTTCTGCCAGCGGCTTCGCCCGCGTGAAGTTTGATAATTGTCCCATGGGATCTTACTACTAAAATAAAAAGTATCCTGTTTTAATCTAGGTTATAAACTATCTGTGAGTAAAATTTCATCCAAATCCGTTTAGCAGTTTTTGCGTGAAAGAGTAACAAACATCCATACATCTATACATCCATACTCACGAACTTTCGCATTTATGATATTACGTAGGATAGGAGTTTCGTGAAAAGGTTCGTCACCCCTGCATTAAGGTATCCGATATATAAACCTGTGTTCTAACAAGGTAGGTTATCTGTGGTTCTGTATTTATACGTGCATGCATGTATGTATGTATGTGGATGTTACAAGTGTCGTATGCGTTTGTAGCAGGCATGTGGGCGAGATCGTGCGATTTTAGAAATGTCTGTTAGAATTTTAGAGGTATAGTTTGTAGACAAGTTATTTGACTGTATACCTATAGGATGTAAATAGGCGAGACGACAAAAAAAAAACTAATTAGTCCGTCAGTTAGATTATCAAAAAATATTTGACCCGTGTTTTTTCTTTTGTTACGTAAACCAAAATTGACGAAGATATGACGCTTTTAAAATTCTCAATACGTCACGCCTAGGTATAATTTTTACCTAGTTCTGACGTCACGAGCCTCCCGAGTTTTGATGCGTTTTATCTTTGCCAAGTGTCCATTAATTTCCAATACTCTAACTGACGGACTAAATAGATTTGCAATTTTTTGATACTGTCGTCATGCCTATGCTGCTACCTTTATTGAGTCCTTGTTGTCAATAGTTACCTGCAGAGGTAATAATTATTTAATTAGGTACTAATCTGGACATGTCGTCTCGTCGCCAGTTTGAGACGACGAGATAAAGTCAGGTGAAATGACGTTGCTACATACATACATAAACTCCCGCCTTTTTCCCATGGGGGTAGGCAGAAACCACAGAACGCCACCTCCTACGACCCTTACTCCTTTAGCCTCGTCCACGTTCATACATCTGGTCATTTACGCACGCCGGTTGCGAGTACTACGCACTTGACCGTTCTGAAGAACCGCACCAATAAAGTCAGTGTATGTCCTTCTAGAGAGAGCAGTGGTGGCCCAGTGGTGGCGGCCCCGACTTACGAATAGTAAGTCGTGGGTTCGAACCCAGACAGGCGCATTACTTTGTGTAATTTATTTCATCACCACTGCACTCAAAACGGTGAAGACAAACATCGTGAGGAAACCGGCATGTCCTAGAACCGAAAAATTCGAAGACATGTGACATCTACCAACCCGCACTGGGCCCGCGTGGTGGATTATAGCCCATTCCCTCCCATAGAGAGGAGGCCGTGTCTAAGCAGTGGGAACATTAATAGGCTGATGATGATGATGATGATGATGATGTCCTTCTAGAACGTCCCCTCCCGGCTGTCACTCACATCTGCCTTGTAAATACCTTTTGTTAGTCGCCTTTCACTCATCCTCTCTCTCTCTCTTGATATGCTGGAACCAATATTGTAACATCTATTGGTACCATATTCTAACGAGTACCTAAACATTTTTGATTTGATTTGATTTATGACTAGACCATCTGCATACTGTTTTCAATTTTTGAACCGCAACGTTCTCGTATAACCTCATAACGCTGTTCCACACAATGAGAATTGAGGTTAGTAAAGAACATGATTGATTTGCCTTATAAAAATTCCTCATTCATCTCTAAATACACCAACTGAAACAGCTATGGAGTTTTTTGTCTATCTTTATCCGATAGTAACCTTCTCATAGAATGAACGACGGTGATTTTCATCAGAAACTATCGAAAACTGGTCACTTTATGTTCTTGCTAAATGTTGTACAACACAGCAACGCTACAAACGTCTCGACCTCGGCTCACAAACGTTTACGAGCGTTGCCAGTGATGTGTGAAACATACTCCCCTCTGGATACACAGATAATATAATACTACACTATACAGGGTGAACACAGACTTCACGAAGCCATCAACAAAGCATTCAGTACATCAAACTAAGTAACTACGCAAAATTATTTATGCACATTTCTCTATTACTAAACTGAATACTTTGTGACATTGGTGTTGATTCTGTTGTGCACAAACTAAACTTATTTTAGGCCATTGCTATCTTTCTCTCTCTAATAAAACGAGAAAGAGACGGACGTAATTTAGAGCTGTCAAATTTAATTGGAACTAATATTTCCATACAAATGAAGGGTGCACGTAAAAACATGTCGACTAAAAACACGGTGAAGCGCAAGGCATAAACTAGTTTGACATCTCTAACTTAGCTCATAGCTATAGGCGTCCTTTTCTCGCACTGCCTTTTAGTAAAAGATAGCAATAGGCCAATAGCCTAAATTAAGTTTAGTTTGTGCACATCAGAATCGACACCATTATCTACTGTGTACATTCGAGGAGTTTGTGGCTAAACAAGGTTATATTATGACTCCCATGGCTTTGATGGGGGTAGAAAGTAAAGTGAAACTTATCTTCCCCCTCTTCGTTCTACCAATATCCCATCAAAGAAACAGTAGATCAAAGGAAAAGAAATAACGTTCATAACAAATTCCCTGCATTTTGTAATATTCCCGCTCAGTCAGTTGAACAAAATTAATAAAAAAATCTGCCACTTTGTTTGTCGGACAACGCAATGGGGTTCCGTAGAAGAAATTATTTTTTAATGTTAATTTGTTCAGAGACCAAGGAAACGATGGATGGAAAGTGTAATAGATCTTTGTTCCCTGATCATTATAATCTGGATCTATTCAAAGTTCGAGTGAACAGTACCTATTAAAAAAAAAAAATAGATATATAAAAAAAAATATATATTATATATAAAATATAAAGGAGGTCACTGAGGTGAGTCGAGTTAAATGTAGACACATCAGCCGTGGCACAAGGCCGTGTTCAAACCAAACCTATAGTCGGTCGCCGACTTCGCAAATGTTTGTAAAACAAAAGCGGATCAGTCGGCGGCTAAAGTAAATCTTTCGTACATTTTGTGCTGGAAACTCACAGTCGGCAGCAGACTATACGCGTTGGTGTGAACGTAGCTTAATGTTTTTAAAATATATTTTATTTTCTTTCGTGTACAACAAATTACGTTAAGGGCAGGAAAATGATATCAGATCTAAACTTTTGTAGCTAAGTTTTTTGCACAGTTGTACTTACATTTCAAGACTGATCGATCTCGACAACTCGAGAGACTAAAGTAACTACACACATCAAAAGTATCTAGGGATCAACATATATTTTTGCAATAACTTTTCTCCTGATTGATATTAATTAAAATTTTCTTTAAGGATTCATCAAATAAAGTGTTTTCGTTTGTCACAGTAACGATAAACCAAGTCACCTTTGCATTAATAAAGAAATTTGCCATTTTCCTAATAAAGGGATTTTTGACATTTGAACCACTAACATTAAAGTTCGAAAAAAAGACTGAAATAACAGTTTTCTTTAAAATTTTATTGGGTAACTTAAACAATTAATAATCCGTGTTTCTACCGCGAACACTAACAACACAAGAACATCGGTTTGGCATACTCAAAATGAGTTCATCCAAATCACGCTGTGGAATGGCCGCCCATGTTCGTTGCAACAACAAAAAAAGGTCTTCTTGCGACTGGATACCCTCCATATTCGGCAGAGCTCTTCTCTGTAGCATATCCCATGCATGCTCAATCGGGTTCAAGTCTGGCGACTGAGCAGGCCAGGGCAGGACATTGATGTTAGCTGCGGCGAGAGTCTGTCTTACAACTCTTGCGGTGTGCGGTCGTGCATTATCATGCATTAACTGAAATAAGGGACCGATTTGCACTTGTAGAGGAACGATGACGTCTGATACAATCGTCTCAGCATAAATTTGAGCGTTGAGGTTGCCTCTGATCCAAATCAACTCAGTTCTTCCGCCGATCCAAATACCCGCCCATACCATGATGGTTCCACCACTATAAGGATGGACTTCCTGGCAGGATTTTAATCGCTGTTGGCGTCCAGGGGTTCTCCAGTGTCGTATACGTCTTGTATCCGGTCTCATACCAAAACGAGACTCATCAGAAAAGCACACGAAACGCCATTGTTCTTCTGCCCAATTTCTGTGTTCAAGAGCCCATTGATATCGAATCCTACGATTGTGCATTGCTATAGGTGGTACCCGTAGCGGTCTTCGGGAATGAAGGTTCACTTCATGCAAGCGGTTTCTGACTGTTTGGTCGCTAATTAAGTTCCCTGAAGAGTGATGAAGCCTCACGGCTAACATCATGGCGGTTATTGTTGGAGCTCTTCGAGTTAAGATTTGAATGTATCGGTCTTGTCTCCGTGTGGTGCAGCGATACCGTCCTCCATGGCGCTCAGCCACGGTACCAGTGCTTCGGTAACGTGTCCAAAGTCGACTGATAACACTCTGACTTGTATTCAGAGCTAAAGCTACAGTACGTTGCCGGGAACCAGCTTCTATCATTCCCACGGCTCTGAGCATTTCTTCCCTGCTTAAATGACGTCGCCGCTCCATAATAACGTTGGTTTTAATCAGTAGTAGGGAAACAGTAGCACTAATAATGTCTTCAATGCGTTGTATGTTTTTATAGGGAAAATATTGACAGCTTATTTTCATCTTTTACTCGAATTTGATTGAGAGTTCCTGATTCAAATTATGAAATGCACCAAAAAGGATCCATATAAATTTATAAAATCATAAATTTATTACAAAGCCACATCTCAATCTCAAGAAATCCGCATAAAAATGCTTGATCCCTAGACATTTTTGATGTGTGTAGTTACAAATTAGTTTTGAAGTGAAAATCAGTAAATCTGCTCTCAAATCTCATGTGTTTGACCGCGCCTCGCAGGTGTGTTTGTCTCATCTCAGGGCACCTATGCCATTTTGACCTACAGTTTGTCCGACATGCGGCAGACATGTGCTGCCTAGACAGACCCATTTGTGTTCTGTATCCTTTAGAGCCCCGTCAGTTATATTTGTTTTGGAGCTTTGGAGCGCAGTTACTTATTTAACATGATTTAACATGTAGACATCTATTAGTGACTGGTTGATCAAAACAGTTGCTTTGTAGGCTATATTGCCCGAAATACACTAGGCTCGATTTTCAAGCTAATATTAGAAAGCGAGTAAATATCCTGTATTGACACATGGTTGAACTGTTGAACTATGGAGTGGAGACCACGGACAGGACGAAGGAATGTGGGAATACTACCGACTAGGTGGGTGGATGGACGATTTCATTAAAGTGGCTGTAAGAAACTGGATAGCCATGACACAAAACCGCCAAAAGGGGAAAGATTTGGAAGAAACCTACACTCAGCAGACTGCTTCGTTGGCCTAATGATCTTAACCGCGACCATGAGGTCCTGAATTCGATTCCCAGGTCGGGCAAAGTGTTATTGGGTTTTTCCATAAGAAATTTCTTAGTAGCAGCCACGGAGTCTGGATTTGTGCTCGTTTAACTTATTAGAGGGTCGTACTAAAATAAACATAACTTGCGAAATGTGGGTGTACTATTAATAAGAGAGAGAGGTGTAATAGTACACCCCTGCCTTAACCTTCGGGGTTTACAGGTGTGATGTTATGGAATGTAGGTTGAAAACTTTAAGTCTACTAGAGTTAGTCGTTAGTTTCAGAATTTGCGAGATTTAACAGCATTAAATAAATAATTATCGCTGGACATTACACACAGCGCCATCTAGTGCCACAATAAGCAACGAGGCTTGTGTCGTGGACACCAGATAGTTGATATACTACATAGATACTTTTTTTGTTTGTAAATACGTACTTATTATACATATAAACATCCATGACTCGGAAACAAATGTCCATGCTCATCACACAAACATTTGCTCCGATCGGGATTCGAACCCGGGACCCTAAGAATGTAAGGCAGCCACACTACCGCTGCGTCATTCGGGTCGTCATTTTGCTGGTCATAGAGATTTTCCGAGAAAAACAGGTTTCTACAGTAAATATCGTGGTTTCTGTATCTCGCTAAGGAACCCTAGAAAAGCCTGCAAAGAAACTAATAGCATAAATTAAATTTCCTTTGAAAGTTTTCTATTAGCATACGTCGGATTTATACTTGAAATGGAATGTTAGTAACTCCGTTATTTAAAATTCTTAGTTCTTTTGAAGTGCAGTAATTTGTTGAGTTTTCTACTTGACTAGCGTTTGCTTTGAGCACAGAGGATACTGTTTGTATAAAAATATTTTGTCTGGATGGCGTTCCCAACGAATGTTTAATAACTTAATCTAGACAAATAATTAATTTATATTTAATTAGTTAATGGGAATTTCGGCTCTGTGCTAGATTTTTAATTTTTTTTTTACTTTACTCTTAACTTAATGGCGTTTTCTAAAACAAACTATAGGTAATAGAACTATTATTCCTTATGCCTAGATTGCTTAGCTTAGAATTAATAACCTAGAGACGAAACTATCTCACTAGTAATATTAGGCTTTCTGCCACTTTTCCAAAAACATTCCAATTCATTACGATCCAAAATTGAGCACCATTAACGAAATATCTGCCATAACTCAAACTCGAGGCATTCTTACCTATCATGAGTTATTTTAAACAATTCATTAAATAAATTGTTTTACCCAAAGCGGCAATTCACGCGAAGATATTAGGTCCCTTAAAATTATTAAAATTATCTGCGTGGACCTTTTAAGGGCAGATTAAATTTTCGACAGCGTAAGCGCCATCTTTTATTTTTAATTGGGCGAGTAAGCAGTTTGGAGGAATGGAGAATTTCTATTAGCATCTACAGTTAAGTGGACAGGTTTCCAGTTCAGGATAATTGAATTGAAGAAGCTATTATATTTTTATTCGAACCCAAGACACGCACCTCTGATTTTTCGGAATCATGTGCGTATTGTACTTATATTTATCACTAGCTTCGGTGAACGAAAACATCGTGAGGAAACCAGCATGCCTGAGAGATATTTCTTGACGACATGTGAAGCCAAGTCAGAGGCCCAATGGCGGCATAAAAACTCTGACACCAGTGTAGGCACTAACCACACGATAAAGAAAGAAGACAGTATACATCCGTCGTTTCTTAGATATGTAGAAACGAACAAGATTTAAAAATAAAACTGAAATAAGAAACCGATTCCGTCGCATTCCGAAAAATTTAAATCTGGACACACATCCAAAGACTTGCACATGGCCAGTATTAATTTAACAACACGACTTCGTGGACTTTTATTTATCAAAAAACCCTGGCTGGTCTGGTCAACCAAAAAGAACATAGTGAAATAAATGTCAGAAATGTATAATTCTGCGGACACTTTGAACTACGGAGTGGGCGAAAGTTGTTTTTTTCTTTGTTGCATATTTTTGGCAGCCAGTGTCGCGTTTCGTAGTAAGGCTGGGTTTTGTGTGAGTGGGTTTTGTTTAATAAAATTATATGTTAGACTAGATGTTGCCCGCGAGCTTTGTCTGCGTGAAATGATTGTAAAAAAATTACTTTCCTTTTTAATCGGATTTGTTAACAATTTCAAGAGTTTTGATTTTGCACGGAACCGACACCTTAACAAGCAGATCTTGGCAGTTAAGGAATGAGGTGGTAGGTTTTGAAAAGGATGCCAAGATTATCTTGTACACTCAAGGAAATATTATTGACATCCTGATTTACACCAACCTCACAATACAAGAGACGTTGACAACAACGTGTTTCTTCACAAAAATACTGGGCAAAAAATAAAGTTTTAAGTAGGTAATTATGTTATTTTGAAATTCGCTGATATCCGTGATAGCATTCACAAAATAACCTAGGTTACATAACTTCTCTCAAACTCAACGTATTTTTTCAATTAGACCATTAAGGCACTTTTTATTGTCCAAAAAAAAACGATGCTACAGTCAATGGTGTCGATTCTGTTGTGCACAAACTAAACTCAATGCTATCTTTTTCTCACTATTAAAACGAGAAAGAGACGGACGTAATTTAGAGCTGTCAAATTTAGTTAGAACTAATATTTCCATACAAATAAAGGGTGCACGTAAAAACATGTCGACTAAAAACACGTTGAAGCGCAAGGCATAAACTAGTTAGATTTATCTCTAATTTAGTTCATAGCTATAGCCGTCCTTTTCTCGCACTTCCTTTTAGTAAAAGATAGCAATAGCATAAATTAAGTTTAGTTTGTGCACAACAGAATCGACACCAATGTAACAATGCATAATAACTTGAGAATCTGTAGCACTTGCAACTTCAACAGAATTTTTACCCCATCTATCGGCACAATTCAACAGACCTCTCTCTATATTGTCTCACAATCACACACACTCACTTATAATTAACAAATCAAACCCCTCCCCCCTTACCCCCCACACACTCTAAAACAGTTTCGAGTCTCAACAAAATATTTTTAGCTCTAAAATATTTTCAGTCTCCAGTGGACACACATTTTTGTACTAACATTCTTTTTTCGCACACTCAGCAGTTTCCGTCGCTCCGTGCCGCTTAAAATCTGAGCTTTAAAACGTTATGTTCCTGCTTAAGGGGAAGTTGCTATTGATTTTTAAGGGAATTTTAGGAGTGTAGCTCAACGTGAATGATTTCATTGAATTGTCTATATTTTTGCGGATGTGTGAAAGTTTCGTAAATGTTGCAAGAATCTTTAAGTACCAACCACAAATGTATCAACTGTTTTTTTTGGAAATGTATAATGAATAATATTATATTGTTGCCATCGCGGGAATATCCTGGATGAGGCTGGCATGAGAACGTGGAGCTTAGCACAAGCAGAGGCCTATACCTTGCAGTAGGTAAAGTCGGGTTGTGGATGATGACAATGAGGCTTATATTATTTTTACTTTAAATTAGGATCTAAGCCTGGTCAATTTAAATAGTCATTGGATCTAAAAGATAGATCAGCTAGATTTTCAAAAACTAAGCTCATTAGTTTTTCTGCAATTTCAAATTAATAACAACGCTGGAAGTAGAAGCTGGTTGCGGAGTATAATTTTGAGCTGAGCTATCCTTAGTTACGGTGAACGGTAGTTATCATGAAACTGTTCAATAGGACGCAGTAACTAATGGTCCCTGAAGACAACAATGAACGGCACTACAACTCAAAATCACTAGACAGAGACGATATAGTACGATAGACACGGTCGACCAAGCTATTTGGTTTACATTTTAATCTGTTGTCTTTTTCTCAGGGGTTCGGGCGTTTTGGTCCTTATGACCAAAACGCCCTTGAATCGTACCTATGGACTTGAATCGTACATCGATGGATAGGTTAACATTTGGATTTGTCGAGTTATCGGCTTATAAAACATGTGTTTTCAGTATCTCAGATAGTACTCCAAAAATCAATAAAATACGTATTGTGTAGTAATTACTAAGCTGGAATGAATATGTGAACTCATTCCACATCGGAAGAGGAACTCGTGGCTAAATAATAACAGCCGCTCGGGTCGATCTTTAGGTTGAGCCGTGCTTACTTAGGTTGGTCTGTGGATGGTGACCACCCTTTCATACCAAGTTACCTCCGTGCCTCGGAAAGCACGTTAAGCTGTTGGTCCCGGCTGTCATAATCATGTACTTATTTTCCACATCCCAGCAAAAAAAAATCCTAACACAAAGCTCACGGCCGCCATCTTGTTTTATTTCACATTTTGTGATATCCTATAACATATCCTATGACACTGGAGAGATTTATACCTTTCATTTAAGATCTAAATCATTAAAACCGGTTCAGCCGTTTGAAAAATTTAACAAAAATACTTAGATATATAATATTCACAAAATTATTTAATATTCAAGGTACGCGTACTCTGATCGGACCACCTGTCAGGACAAGCGCCATATCTATTCGTGCACTATGAGAATATACCTTTCTAACGACATACTATTTACATCTATTGGGTCCAGGACCAGAGTCCATACATTTGTGCCCAAGGTCCTTTGGTGATTAATATCTGAGTTTAGTCTCACGATATCTAATTGTGATTTTTTGTTGTCTTAATTAATACGGTATGGACTTATTGGGATCAGCTCATGCCCTGATAAAAATGTAAGCCTGTCTGCAAGGAATGTCTGACTATAGGACGCCTGATTTACATACATTTTAAAATCTTATTAACTTACTAGCTGTTGTTCGCGACTTTAGTTAAAAATAGTACTTCCTTATTTGAATCGGATTTTATTAACAATTTCAAGGGTATTAATTTTTTTTGTACGGAACCCTAATTCTTTAGCCTAACTTACTTCTTATAACATCACCTATCTGCCAGTGAAAGTTTCTTCAAAATCCAGTCGGTAATTGGTAGGCCATAAATTACAATCAGTCACTTCAATTTTGTTTATTTGTAGATATAGATGGAGTATTTTTATTTCAAATAGATTGTTCAAACTAGAATGTTTTTCAAATAACCGAAAACCACATCACTTACCCGACCCGGATAAAATGCAACTCTACCCGGCTTTTAAAACCCACCTTCCCCTTAACAACGGAGGACGAAAACCGTGCATAATTAATATCTTTGAGCGGACACACATTGCATATTCATGAGCGAAACGCCTCAGCATAAAACTAGATTATTACACTGCTTTCTATCATTTCTAATTGATATTAATAGGCGAGACGACAAAAAAAAAACTAATAAGTCCGTCAGTTAGATTATCAAAAAATATTTGACCCGTATTTTTTCTTTTGTTACGTAAAACAAAATTGACGGAAGATATGACGCTTTTAAAATTCTCAATACGTCACGCCTAGGTATAATTTTTAGCTAGTTCTGACGTCACGAGCCCCCACTCCCGAGTTTTGTTGCGTTTTATCTTTGTCAATTTTCATTGATTCACAAAAACAAAAAAATACGTGTCCATTAATTTCCAATACTCTAACTGACGGACTAAATAGATTTGCAATTTTTTGATACTGTCGTCATGCGTATTGTCTAGGTGGGAGATTATTATTAGATTCTGGCTGAGGAAACCTGGAGACAGTTTCTCTGTTTGCAGGTTGTAAACCTAGCTTTTATCACGCATAAAGAGTGTAAAAAGACTCTTAACGAAGCCGAAAGGCACTACTTAGTTCTTCCCGTCGTTGCAATCAGTTTTTTGTTCTAGACCATACCTAGTTACGGAGATATTGGGGGTCAAACTTCCAACATTTTTACAAGTTATTTTTTAAAGTACATGTTTTAATGTAAGATTTTTACATTAAACACCTTCACGACCCCCGTGCTATACAATCCATCCATCAGCACAATTATAAGTGCGTTACATTGAATAAAGTTTTCACTGTATTGTTTCATCGCTCACATAACATCTTCATGAACACCGCATCAATGCTCTGTCTATTCACTCGACTTGATCCTCTTACAGAGGAAGTGAAGAGCAATTTAAAACAATTAAACACCCAACAATACGTGGGGAAGCTGGGGATAGTCACAATAGCGCGTAGGTAAGCGTACAGGATTGTAGAATCGTTTGATATGACAAAGAAAATATATTTATAATATACAGGGTGGAAATTACACAGGTAATTTTATAACACAATTTCATAAAACTTAAAAAAAAAAAACTGATTTCCTACAAAAGTGTAATAAGTACCTACCCGTCGAAATTTGTGGAATAGACGCCTAGACGATTAAAAAAAAACACCTATGAAAAATTTCTATGTGGGGCTCAGAACAATGTACGACCGACATAATAAACACAAGGTTTAATATTGACGCATATACGTTTATTACACCACTGCTCTCAAAACGGTGAAGGAAAACGGCATGTCCTAGAATCAAAATTCAAAGACATGTACATCTACCAACCCGCACTGGGCCCGCGTGGTGGCCCATTCCCTCTCACAGAGGCCTGTGTCCCAGCAGTGGGAAAATTATAGGCTGACTACCAAACCTATTATTCTATAACCTTTAATACTGAAACCTAAAAACAGTCAGACATTGATAATGTAAAGAATATCCATCAAGACTTATCCGTCACCTCCTAGCTCAATTCCGTGCTCCGCAATAACAACGACATAAGCACAGATAGACGCCGCATCCCCTTTTGATTCGGAACACTTCATTTACACTAGTGCGACGAACAAAACATTGTTATAGTGGTTTTTACTTAGCGCTGTGCACGGTTGAGATACACTGAGAGTTTCTAAAACGGATATTAGAAATTAAATTGGAGTTTTTTCATCTATTCAGAGTATTCAGTCAAGTTCTACTGCCACAGTGCTGTAAAATACTTTAGTAGACATAATTATTCAAACTAATTATTTAGAACCCACTGGTTTGGCACGCGTCAAAGGGAAGAGACCAGATGGTATGACCATAATGCCATGGAAGTTGGGTAGACCTTTGGTGTGCCATCCTATCTTCCTAGCACAGTGGGCTGCGCTGGGGTGGCTGCTGAAAACCTCAAACGGCGCAAATTGGTAATTATGTGTATGAGCCGTTTGGGGTTGAAACACTAGGGCCATGGGGTCCGAGTGCCCACCTAGTTTTTCGAGAAATCGCCAAGCGGTTGGTCAACTCTTCACGTGACCAGAGGGCGGGCCTATTTTTTGGCCAAAGAATCAGAATTGCCATCCAACGTGGCAATGCTGCCAGCCTTCTGGGCACTTTTCCTGTTGACAACGATGTGGACGAATGTTTTGACGCCCTGTAACCGTTTTGTTACTTGTACATATTTTTATTATTATTTAGAGTTGTAGTTTGTATTCAAACATAATGTTATCTTCACCGTTAAGCTAGCGTGGGCCAGACTGTTGTAAACAAACCTTCCACACACCTCCACGTCGGTCTCCACCGGCGGTTTACAACAGCACGAACTGATGTAAACCCTGTTGTGAGGTGTGTGGAAAGCTTGTTTACAACAGTCTGGCACGGGCATAAGGCCTGGCCTCCACCAAAAACGTTATAAATAGGTCACTGATATCAGCCGATTCTAAACTTAGAAACTGCAGTTTCAGCACTGTGACAACTAGATAAAGAAACGCTACACAAATCCCAAACTAGAAAAAATCTATCGCTCATAAAATCTTCCCCCATCCTTCATCCCATCTCCCGGTGCACTACAACCTGTCTGAATGATGCCCAAGAGGGGAACAAAGCAAGGAGGATGTTAGAGTGATATCATCCGCGCCATATTGAAGATTAACTGACCGGTAGAACTATTATGTTGAGTGTTTTCTTTAGCTATTTGTGTACCTGTATATAGTGGTGTGGGTGAATTTGGATGCAGTGCTGAATCAAGGTTGTATAAATATTCTTAACGTAGCTGAAAGGCACTTGTTCTTCTTGTCACTGTGATAGAATAGAATTTTTATTATTATATTATTCCTTTATTCATTATATTACATATTTTTAACATTTTTAAATATTTTTATACAAAACAGTATAAAAAAACATTTAAAAATTTAAAAAATAGTAGCCCACCAGCGCTTGGAACAGGGTCCGAGCTGCCGGTGGTCAGGGCTCTTGAGAGAGGAACCTCCTAACAATAATTTATATTATTTATTATTATTATTTTTTATTATGTCCCTAATATTTTTTAATTTTTTTTAATATATATTTTATTTTTTTCTGGACCATGTCAAGGCATGGGCGTGCGCCCCTAAGAGGCAATTAGGCCAAGCCTACCCTACCAACTGGGCATTAATTATAACGAACTAACTATGTAATAAAATATCACATTATGTACAAAATATAAAAAAAAGTTCAAACTCCTGTTAGAATACTTATAGCAAGTCGCTCCCGCGTCACGCAACTAACACTTTATTGGAAGTTACTACAAAGGTTGGAGCTCCGCCGGACAGGCAAGCACTGGACTTGCCTTAAACCCATTGATAATTTTACGCACACATTGGCACATTGGTGCATATTTTCGTGTGTATAAACTGCACACATGTATAGATTGCAGTAATTTTAGGGCGGTAACTCCTGCGAGTGTAGCTGGGCTGCTGGGCTGTGATTGGCTGCTACAACACAAGGCCAGGATTCAAGGTGGATGTTCTTTAGCCCGTGAAATTCAAATTTCCTTACGTTTTTTGCAATTTGCAGGCCAGTGCTAGGGTGTAATGTTCAATGTTGATTAAAATAATGATTCCTGGGGGTTATTGGCGCGTATTATTATTATAATAATCAATAATATTATTGTTATTATATTTTACTTCATGGGTGTCGTTTTTGTGGTTATTGGGGTTGGTGATAATGAAAATGAGGTCAAAATGAAAATCCAAGATGGCGCCGATGAAAATTTTCGGTTTTTTCTTCATGGGTGTCGTTTTCGAGGTTATTGGGGTTGGTGATAATGAAAATGAGGTCAAAATGAAAATCCAAGATGGCGCCGATGAAAATTTTCAGTTTTTTCTTCATGGGTGTCGTTTTCGAGGTTATTGGGGTTGGTGATAATGAAAATGAGATCAAAATGAAAATCCAAGATGGCGCCGATGAAAATTTTCAGTTTTTTCTTCATGGGTGTCGTTTTCGAGGTTATTGGGGTTGGTGATAATGAAAATGAGGTCAAAATGAAAATCCAAGATGGCGCCGATGAAAATTTTCGGTTTTTTCTTCATGGGTGTCGTTTTCGAGGTTATTGGGGTTGGTGATAATGAAAATGAGGTCAAAATGAAAATCCAAGATGGCGCCGATGAAAATTTTCAGTTTTTTCTTCATGGGTGTCGTTTTCGAGGTTATTGGGGTTGGTGATAATGAAAATGAGGTCAAAATGAAAATCCAAATTGGCGCCGATGAAAATTTTCAGTTTTTTCTTCATGGGTGTCGTTTTCGAGGTTATTGGGGTTGGTGATAATGAAAATGAGGTCAAAATGAAAATCCAAGATGGCGCCGATGAAAATTTTTTTTTGCTATCATTATTTCGTGGCCTACCCTTCGTGGAATACTACTGCACGCCACTGTGTCAAGGGAACATCTAGTTACGGAGATCATATTGGAGGTCAAAGTTCCAACTTTATCATAAGATATTATAACTTTACTTCAAATACCTCCCTTTTTTTTCGAATGGGAAATCATCAAATGACTCCTCCCGCTCTGGGCGGAACAGGAGGTGGTGTCAGACTTTTACTGACTAAAACCCATCCATGTTCCTTCATTGCCCTCGGTGTTCCGGGGCCACGGCATCTCTTTCGAACAGTCCCCGGCTGGCATCGGCCCTTGCATGACCCCTACCTTTTACTGACTCTCTTTGAGGCGCGCGTGGAACACGAACGCGCCGTCGACACGGCCTGTCGTCATGAGACGGACGGACGGCGAGCTAGCCCATAGCTCTCCGTCCACAGGCCCGCGCCTACGGTGGCCACGGGCCACACTGTACCAGTCAATGCATACATTAACACAATTTTTGAGTACGTTACATTTAGTCCTACCGTAAAACGTGGTTTTCACACCAAAATAAATACACACATCAAAAGTATCTAGGGATCAACATATATTTTTGCAATAACTTTTCTCCTGATTGATATTAATTAAAATTTTCTTTAAGGATTCATCAAATAAAGTGTTTTCGTTTGTCACAGTAACGATAAACCAAGTCACCTTTGCATTAATAAAGAAATTTGCCATTTTCCTAATAAAGGGATTTTTGACATTTGAACCACTAACTTTAAAGTTCGAAAAAAAGACTGAAATAACAGTTTTCTTTAAAATTTTATTGGGTAACTTAAACAATTAATAATCCGTGTTTCTACCGCGAACACTAACAACACAAGAACATCGGTTTGGCATACTCAAAATGAGTTCATCCAAATCACGCTGTGGAATGGCCGCCCATGTTCGTTGCAACAACAAAAAAAGGTCTTCTTGCGACTGGATACCCTCCATATTCGGCAGAGCTCTTCTCTGTAGCATATCCCATGCATGCTCAATCGGGTTCAAGTCTGGCGACTGAGCAGGCCAGGGCAGGACATTGATGTTAGCTGCGGCGAGAGTCTGTCTTACAACTCTTGCGGTGTGCGGTCGTGCATTATCATGCATTAACTGAAATAAGGGACCGATTTGCACTTGTAGAGGAACGATGACGTCTGATACAATCGTCTCAGCATAAATTTGAGCGTTGAGGTTGCCTCTGATCCAAATCAACTCAGTTCTTCCGCCGATCCAAATACCCGCCCATACCATGATGGTTCCACCACTATAAGGATGGACTTCCTGGCAGGATTTTAATCGCTGTTGGCGTCCAGGGGTTCTCCAGTGTCGTATACGTCTTGTATCCGGTCTCATACCAAAACGAGACTCATCAGAAAAGCACACGAAACGCCATTGTTCTTCTGCCCAATTTCTGTGTTCAAGAGCCCATTGATATCGAATCCTACGATTGTGCATTGCTATAGGTGGTACCCGTAGCGGTCTTCGGGAATGAAGGTTCACTTCATGCAAGCGGTTTCTGACTGTTTGGTCGCTAATTAAGTTCCCTGAAGAGTGATGAAGCCTCACGGCTAACATCATGGCGTAATCAACGCATGCAACATCAATGTCCTGCCCTGGCCTGCTCAGTCGCCAGACTTGAACCCGATTGAGCATGCATGGGATATGCTACAGAGAAGAGCTCTGCCGAATATGGAGGGTATCCAGTCGCAAGAAGACCTTTTTTTGTTGTTGCAACGAACATGGGCGGCCATTCCACAGCGTGATTTGGATGAACTCATTTTGAGTATGCCAAACCGATGTTCTTGTGTTGTTAGTGTTCGCGGTAGAAACACGGATTATTAATTGTTTAAGTTACCCAATAAAATTTTAAAGAAAACTGTTATTTCAGTCTTTTTTTCGAACTTTAATGTTAGTGGTTCAAATGTCAAAAATCCCTTTATTAGGAAAATGGCAAATTTCTTTATTAATGCAAAGGTGACTTGGTTTATCGTTACTGTGACAAACGAAAACACTTTATTTGATGAATCCTTAAAGAAAATTTTAATTAATATCAATCAGGAGAAAAGTTATTGCAAAAATATATGTTGATCCCTAGATACTTTTGATGTGTGTAGTTATTTCCCCGCAATCATTTTTGCGTAGTTTCTTAGTTTGATGTTCCTCTATCTGTTCATTCATTCGGTACAGCCAGACATGACTGATTATTTGTATTATAATATAGGTACAAATAGGAAAAAGCTGCTTGGTCTAGTCTAGTCTAGTCTTTTTCTGCAAAAGCACAGAATACTACCATAACGAACTTTTCTTAGCAGAAATTCTACTTAAGATAAAAATAAAAATAGCTAAACTCGTGAACAACAAGTACTTCCTAACTTACAAACAAGATCCGAGTTATTTAGCAAAAAGCATTACTTTGCAAAACTGAAACAAGCTTACGTTGGATTTTATTTTTTTTCATAGTAAAGGGCGGTGCTACAGTGAAAGTTACGCTATGCAAAGCGAGCAAATTAGAGGGGGCTCCGCAATTACGATGGTACGGAAGCCTTAGTGACTCGCACTTGGCCGGTTTTTTTGATCACGACGAGTTTTTAATGAGCTTTTGCTTTGGTAATTAAACTACTGTTTACTTCGATGTACAGAATACTAATCAGATTTTTTTTTATTTTTTTTTACTTTCTGAAATGGGACTCGTGGCTAAATAATAACAGCCGCTCGAATTAATCTTATCTTCAGATTAAGCCGCACTTGCTTAGGGTGCTCTGTGGATGGATGACCACCCATTACATTCCGAGTTTCCTCCGTGCTTCAGAAAGCACGTAAGGCCTTTGGTCATGGCTGCATTTGTATTTGTAGAATGTCCTAGTCTAGTGCTAAAAGTCCTTAAAACTGATCACCTAAATGAACACAAAGTAAATTATACTTTAAGACCGAAATTGTACCAATACTTTGTAGCAAATAAATTGATTTGATTTGATCTTTGACAGTCGTTACAGATAGTCAGTGGCCCAAAAGTCTGACAAGTCTTACCAAGGGGTATCGTATTACCCAGTACTAACTGAGTATTGTGACCCAACATAGTTGGGAAAACTTGCCAACTGTATACATTTTTTTTACTGGGATCAAAATTTCACAAAAAAATATGAATAGTCTCCTAAGACCATTTTCGTGTAGCTGCAACGGCTAAGGTAGGTCACCTTGCTGCCCGCTGAAATTCCACTATGTTTATAGAAAAAAAAAACATAAAAATATCTTAGCTGTGGGCTACCAGCCCCCAAGTAGCCGAGGACTTTATCAGATTACGTAGACGGCGCTCTACAATGAGGAAATACGTTTTTTAAATGAATTTCATGGAAAATAAAAATATTTTACGCAAGATATGTTTTGACTTTTTCGCTTCTTTTATCATTTCGAATTCACAATTAAGTTTCTTCTTGTTAAACATGATGTGAAGAGGTCCTAATTTGGGAATGTAGGTACTTGACAGTCGATTACTTTTCGAGCTTATGACTCAAAGTATAAGGGTGAAAATTGATTGACCGTCTGTGAACACGGTAGTACCTTAGTACCGTATTGTGATTTCCTTAATTTGATTTAAAAAATGTTTGATTTTACTATAGAATCATCATATTCACTGTGGCAACACTGTCAGAATATGAATTATTATTGTAACTGATTTTTTTAAAAACTAATTCTTAAATGTAATTTCAATTGGGACATAGAATATATTTTTACCTTGACAACACTTTTAAATAATGGTGGTTGGTGGTAGTGGTGGTTATCGTTATTTCTAGGTGGGGTAAATGTCACTTGAATTTAGCTAAGCTTTTTTGGAGAGTCGAGTCAGTCGTTATTCGATCGTCAAAAAGTGCAGTTGTGCGAATAAAAAGTATCTATAAGCAAGTAAAAGGTGTTTTCTTTATACTGTTGGTCAAAAGATGTTTCTACCTAATCATACCATGCCTTTTTATGTTAGTTTTTTTTTTATTTTTTTTTTTTTCAGAGAAATCTCCATTTAAGTTACATTATAAATCACAAAACATAAACATAAAAACATATAATGTTAGTGTGTTAGTAACACAAAAATGTACCTACAAATAAGTTAGTAATTTTTAGTAAGTACCTATATCTAACTTATGCCTATGGCTGTCCTTACCCACTGAATCTGGAAAGGACAGTCAAAACGGAAAGCAATCACATTTAGAATGCTGTTGCTGCTGCTTCGTAGACGGTGCAGCAAGAAGTTTGCTTTCTTGCGCACGATGGCTTGAAAACCATCCGTCCGCGCTTCAGCAAACATACCACACGCGCTGCAGCAAAAAAAAAAAAAGAATATATGTATTAGTTTGTAGTTACCCATTAATGTGTTTTAATTTATGCTTATAAAATGGTATTTTTTTCTTATTTATTTTTATTGCACTCTATCACAATGTTATCCTATTTGACCCGAAGGTTGACTAGTAGAGAATGCCTTGTGGCATTAAGTCCGCCTATGTACCACCCTTGTATATGAAGTTTAAATAAATAAATAACAATAAGTATAACACACTTTCACTGGTGACCTACAAATGTACACACAGCATGTATCGGAAAGGTGTAATCATATTATTTAAATGTGTGATAGAAACCATCAAGCTGAACAACTTTCACTATTGAACCAACATCTTAATAATGCGAAAAATAATCAGTTGCTGTCCCATACCAAATTTCAAAACCTACTCGACCTTTTTGTATGAAACATGGCCTGCCTAACATCAGACATTTTATTTTATTTTCAAAATGAGACCAAATCTCCCGAATTAGGCCATCAAAGTTCTTCGACATCAGCACAATTTTGATATGTATACTTCTGTAAAAGAGGAAAGATTTGTATCATTGTATGTAACAAATAAACTTAAAAACTAAACTACAGGACCGATTTGAAAAATTCTTTCAGTAATGCATAGCTACATGAGTAACATAAGCTATATTTTATCCCCGTACTCTCACGGGAACGGAAACTACGCGGGTGAAACCGCGTGACGTCAGCTAGTTATTTAAATTTCGAAAATGTGACGCTTTAGAAGATGTTCCATACAAAAATTTTTGTACTGATGCCCCAGCTATGCGTGCGCTGGTCTAAAAAATTGCCTAAGTTAAGGCAAACCAAATCATTCAAAGCCCTGTAACCTAAGTAGGCACTTCGGTTTGTGTAATTAATTTCATCGTAGTGGTGATGAAATTAATTACACAAAGATTTTCCAATATCGTTACGTACTACTTAGTTAATAGGTCGTATGTCGACACGTCATGGAGTTCTTTAAACGATAAGTCAGAGTAAATCCCGCTTATCTTTTAAGTTAAATAATTGTAGTGTTCATATAGGTATCGTTAGGAAACGTCACGTTGATCAGGCGTGAAGGCCAAGTTCTACAAGCAATTATGAATACTTCTAAAATTCGATTTATTTTTAATTATATTTTCTCATTTTTTTGCGCTTCGGGAAGCACGCCAAGCTGCTGGTCTCGGTTGTCATTGTAGAATTTTGACAGTCGTTACAGATAGTCGCAGTGGCCCGAAAGTCGAAAGTATTACCCAGTAACTGGGTTGTAGACATCAGATAGGCAGTCGCTCCATGTCTAGTATGTCAACTACATCGGGTTAAACTCGAATCCACATTTTAAACCGCCGGTGTCGGTAGCAGGGGTCTAAGCTACCAGTGGTATGGACTTCAGGAACCTCCTCACAATGCAGTGCTGCCGTCTGAATCAGGCATTTGGTTAAACCGCTTAAGGAGAGCCTCGCAATATGTTCGTCAATACTCTTGGTCATCAGGCTAGTGGTCGTAACGACAATCGGCACAATGTTAACCGAGTTCTCATTCTTTTCGAGGTTTTAGTATATTTCTATTTTGCTACTCCCACATCTGGGTTAGCGTTAACGTTAATGGCAATGGCCAACTACTCGTTAATTACCGTGTCGACGGCGCGTTCGTGTTCCACGCGCGCCTCAAAGAGAGTCAGCAAAAAGGAAGCGGTCCGCAGGGCCGATGCCTGCCGGGGTTGCGGGACTGTTCGAAAGAGATACCGTGGCCCCGGAACACAAAGGGCGATGAAGGAACATGGATGGGTTTTAGTCAGTAAAAGTCTGACACTCCCTCCTGCTCCGCCCAGAGCGGGAGAAGTCATTTGATGATTACCCATCCGAAAAAAAAAAAGGCATTAAAAATGCGCGTTGACTACATTTAGGTTACAATCTGTTGGCCACATCTACGTACCGCGTAAATTAACGTGCTAATTTACACGTTAACACGCAGGTGGAGCCGTAGCATTAGAGAAAAATAACAATAACACACCATTAGTGGTTAACAAAGAATTGTAAAAAACTAAATCAGTATACAACTAACAACATAAATTGATATTGTTATTAACATTGATTACCTATCACTAAACTAAAAACTCTACGTTGGCACACCGCCATGCATCTACAAAATATTTTCTTACATTTAACCTAGTAAGATTTAGCAATTCAGTCAAGAAATGTATATTTGTTTACAAACACTACAGTGTCACACGTGATCTCGGAGTAAGTCCCCCGTGTTCTCGGTACAGGGAGTTCACCTCGGATATAGAAGTTAGTATAAAAGATCGGGTCGGGATTGAGGAAGGCACAGTTTACTACAGTTTCTTGATTTGTGAAGAAGTACTTAGTACTACAGTTTAAAAGGTATGTACTCGTATATTTCTTTTATTACCTATACCCTATACAATTATGTAAAACAAATGTTTGTGTAGAATCTTGACTTTTATTTTATAAATTTTTATTGATACAGATTCCAAGCCTCAAAGAAAAGAACCTAACAAACTGACACCAAAGAATTACAGTTGTGATATAATTACCTGACTTTTCAAATGAAATTTGGGATTTTTTCCTCCCAACCTTAATATACTCTTTAACTGATCTTTTGGTATCTGTCTATCAATAACATAGCCTATTGTAGTCCAATAAATAAATATAAATAAATATTGCTGGACATAACACACAGCGCCATCTAGTGCCACACTAAGCAAGGAGGCTTGTGTCGTAGACACCAGATAGTCGATATACTTACTACATAGATACTTTTTGTTTGTAATTACATACTTATTTTACATATAAACATCCATGACTCGAAAACAAATGTCGATGCTCATCACACAAACATGTGCTCCAACCGGGACTCGAACCCAGGACCTTAAGAACGTAAAGCAGCCTTACCACCGCTACGCCATTCGGGTCGTCAAATGTCGCGAGGAAAGTATTAAACTGCCTCTTCGAACCACATCACCATAACCCGTCTCCAGTCTGGCTCAGCCTCCTCGCGGTACACGGTCTCCTTTCCAGAACTTATCGACCCGTCTAACATTATTTTTATTACTTTTCAGCTTACTATGAAGTCCCTAATTCTCTTCTGTTTCGCTGCTCTCGTGGCTTGCGCCCACGCCAAGGTCCACCACTACCAGCGACCACCTCCAGGCTTTGTAGTTGGTCACCCAGATGCAGCTTTCTACTACCCACCACGTTCGCATCATCGCGGTCGTCACGCCAGAGATACGACTTGGGAGCATAATGCTGGCCGAGGAAAAGTCTTCGGCACTCTAGGTAGCACGGATGATTCGGTATTCGTAAGTACCCAATAGGGAATATGCATACATTTTCATTTTTTTATTTCGATACGGAATGTTAAAGCACTAAAAAATAATAACAAAAAGCGAAAACAAGACATAAATTGGCCAAACAACACAAAAGTTATAACCATTTAAACTTTTGTTTCTATCTCTTTCTAGATAAACGAAATTTAGTATGGATTTTGTACGTTGATGCAGCGAATGACGTCATGCGTTGTATCAGATCTCTCTGTCTAATCAGCAGTTTCAAAAGCTTATAACTTAGTATTTTTATAGATATTAAAAAAATAATTTCACTTTGCTATTTCTGATGTTAATACTCGTTACGCTTTGTTTAAAGTGATAAAAAAAGTCATTCATATACCCTATTATTTAAGCTTGATAGATCTCGCGTTGAACCCGCGGGTCACGTACAGAATTGTAATCCAGCGGCCTCCTCTCATAGAGAAGATGCTTGTGTCTAAGTAGTGAGAAAAATATAGACTGATTATGCTTCTTGCAATATGTTTCATCTCCTTTGGAAGCTTTTCTAGTTGAATATGTCCAATCTGGTAGATTTTGTATGACACGGACGTCAAAATTATACGCCACTTTAAGATTTTTAAGTGGTTTTGTAAGCACATTGCCAAAATTGTAATGAATACCTATTTTTTTTTAAAGATTTCAGGGGTTATACCTTCCTGTATTAACGATATGTTATTTTATCCCTTCGCAACGAATCCTCTACTCAAGTCTTTTGAGGCCCTACACAAGTGTCATTCGCTTTCAAAGCATTTGAGGCTCCTGCAACTACTTTCAACTGGATTGACTAGCTTTTCATGTTAGCATCATGTTATATTTTCATTTTTCATGTTATTCCCATTTGTATCATTGTTATTGCTTACTAAATGCCATTCTGGTTTCCTTTATAGTCTGTATTTTCAAAGACTTTTCATTATACTTACAATAGACGAAACAAATCAAAATCGATGTTTGCTTGCAAGTGTCAAACTGGCCACTTCTTGCTTGTGCAGTCGTGTCAAAATAGTCAATGATGTATTTTTTTTTCTATCGCCTTTTTTTGTCTCTTTTATATTTTCTAACAGAACGGTATTTCCACAGGGAAGAGGTGGTTACAGACAAGACATCTTCAACGACGACCGCGGTCGGCTCCAGGGAGAAGCTTATGGAAAGAGAGTACTCGGTGCTGGTGGAGACAGCAGTGTGCTCGGTAGCAAGTTCAACTGGAACAATGCCAACGACAACGTGAGAGCTGGCCTGAATGTTCATAAGGAAATTGGTGGTGGAAGTGGTGTAAGTACCTATTCCTTAAAGTTTTTTTGGATTAACTGTCTCTTTGGAGTGATGGTCGCAAATGGATTCCTAGGCAAGAATCCAGGGTTGGAAAAACAGACATTGTTTCTATTAACCTGAATTCTAATAAAGGAGGTTATTATTTCGTAAAATGACGCCTCTTTTTTCGAAAGGTATAGGCAGTGTTGTACACTTTCTTCCAGTCCAGATAGCAGTCTGGGCATGGGTAATACAAAAGTATACCCACCAGCCATATATCTAGCTAGACAATTGGCAGCTGAACGGCAGCTGTACCCAATAACATTGCATGACCTGGTAATCGAACCTTAGAGAAGCGCCGGACATACAGTTCGAAATTTTTTTCGACACTTCATTAATTTGATTTACCAATATATTCAAGCGAAAATTCTTGCCATTTCAGATGAAGCTAACTGGCGACGGAGTATGGAAACTCGACCATAACACCAGATTTGTTGCTGGAGGCAACGTGCAGAAGCAGTTCGGACATCACAGACCTGAAGTTGGAATCCAAGGGGCTATTGAACATGATTTTTAAGTAGATCTAGTTCCTACTTCTCCATTTCTTCATCTTTTGTAAGATACTAGTCTTAAGAATTCACTTTTCATTTGCTTGTAGTTTAGTAAGTTGTTCTTATAAAGATTTTGAATTTATAATTTTTAAAATGTATGTGCCAAATTAGAAATCTATAGAATACTTAAACCTCATTAAAATTACATACAAACTGTATATAATAATGTAAATAGTTATAACTTAGAAATAAGTTACCTTTTGAATAAATTTAAAATAGTACTAATTTTTACTTTTTTTTTTCAATTTTCTGCCATGCCTCTTTCGACTAATAGGGAATATGCAAGTAATTTTTTTTTTCATTTAAATCATTAACATACAGTACTATCAACCCAAGAAAAGTATTAAAAGTTAAGTTCAACTATTGCTTGTTGCTCAAAAATAATATTAAACTCCTGCAATTTTCTACGACAGTTCAAACGTCCGTAGCTGTAGCGGCATGATGTGACGTCATTATCCACAATCTGCCTTGTTTACATCTAATTTTTTTGGCATTAATAAAAAAAAAATACTAATTGTATGTGCTTTATTCAAGTTAAAATTGCAATAACAATAATATTCAAAAAAAAAAAGTGATTATTTAAGCACTTTTAAAAAAAAAGTGTTTTTTTGTCACAATGAACTTTGACGTCAATACCGGCGTTATCGAGGACGATGCGTTTTGAGAGTGCATTCCGTTTCACCAAAAACATGCTACATAAAACAGTAAATTGTAAAATAAGTGATGTATTAGAAACTTAAACAAGTGTACCACAATATTTTTATGCGCCAATACAAGGCATTTTTCAAAAATAAAAAGAGTTTTGTATTTCATGCATATTCCCTATTCGTTACAAACAATCATTCCAATAATGAACAAAGTGAAGTAAACAAAAACTACTCACAAAACAATACTCTCTTCCTTTACACGGAAAGTTTGCTGAACATCAAATTACAAGGCAAAATGATTAGCACCAGCTCGTCAGATCTAGCATAGAATAAGTAAACCATGTAGAAGCGAATCTCATTTTTGTAACGTACCATACCTCTGAAGTAAATTCGCCATTCTTCTTTATTTGTCTGTCAATGTCACGTGTTCCTTAAAAGAGCGCAAAAGATTTTTAAGTTGAGTTTGACTAGATCACTGATCAAATCCTACTTCCTACTAATAAATTATAATAATTTTATAAATGAGAAAGTTACAAGTGTGGATGGATGTTTGTAACTCTTTCACGCAAAAACTACTGACACCGGAGTTGGATGAAATTTGGTACACAGAGTAGTTACGACCTGGCTTAACACATAAGATACCGGTAGTACGATCACGTGGGACAATAGGGTATATGCATGATTTTTTTTGTCACTCTATCAAACAAAGCGTATTAAAATAGCAAAGTCAAATATTTTTTTTAATATCTATAAAAATACTAAGTTATAAGCATTTGAAACTGCTGTTTAGGATTCGATACATCGAATGACGTCATTCGCTGCATCGACGTACAAAATCCATACTAAATTCCGTTTATCTAGAAAGTGATAGAAACAAAAGTTTAAATGTTTATAACTTTTGTGTTGTTTGGCCGATTTATGTCTTGTTTTCGCTTTTAGACATTATTTTTATAATACTCTAACATTCCGTATCGAAATAAAATTATGCATATTCCCTATTACCAAACTCTGGAGCCGCGGGCATAAGCTCACTGGTCACTAAAAATCGCCATTCTTCTTTGTCTACCAATCAATGTCCCGTGTTACTTATGAGTGCGAAAGTTTTTTTTTAAGTAGAGTTTAGCAAGGTCACTGATGAAATATGTACTATCAAAAACAGGGTGATAAGCCATATTTTCATAAAAATTTCACGCGGACGATGAAAGAAAGAAAGAAAAAGCATTTATTAGACCGCACAGGACAAAATACACAAATTAAAATGGTGAAATGAACAGTACTTACAACTAGTAAAAATTAAACAAGAAGAAAAAAAAAACGAAATTGGTCCTGTACGAGGCCAAAAGGCTATCTCAGCATGCCCCATATCTCAGGATGGTGCTGTAACATTGAAAAAAAGTTACAGCGCTGGTATTCTGATAGGGCCCAGAACAGAGTGATGCCACGGTCAGATACGATGGTCGCGGGCAACAACTAGTTGTCTTTATAACAATCACGACTGGGCAAAAAACAGGAGCAATTCTAAATTAAAAATCCCTTCGTCAAGCCGCAGGCGGAGGTAGATTTCGAAGAAGGTTCCACCGATATCTTTTTCGACCCCTTGTTAAAATCCTCCCATAACAATTCAGCATAAAAAAAGAACATAAATAATAATAATAATTGTAGAGTAAACGATTTGTTTAAAAAAAAATATTTTTGACACTAAAGGGGTCACAACTAGACCCCCTATGGTGAAATTTTCGGAAAACTGGACTTTAGGTGCAAGACTAATAGGTAGATTTTTTCTGACGAAATCTACCTAATTCACTCATAATGTAGTTTCACATCTATGCATTCATTCTTGTTCTATGACTGCAGCCAGGATAATGATTAGCGTCACCCGAAGCCAATTAGCACATTAAAAAGGCTTCCAATTGGATTCACCCTCGCATACCACTAACAATTTTAGACAATTGCATTAGCAATCACGCTTCGTGATGGTTCAAAAAGCTTACCGAGTGTTTTCAGGAAGAGTTTTATTTGGAAAACAGTTTTAGCGACTGTTTGTTCATATTAATAAGGTAGAGGCTGGACAGAAAACCAGTCTTACCAAGGAAGGGGTATCGATTTTCTCTTTCGTTATGAAGGTCCAACCGGATGCAGCTGAATACCAGTATTTTACATGGAGCGGCTGCCTATCTGACCCCCACAACCCAGTTAGTACTGGGTACTACGGCACCCCTTGGTTAAGACTAGTTGTCAGACTTTTGGGTCACTGAGTACCTGTAATGATTGTCAAAGATCTACAAAATTGGCAGCCGGGACTAACGGCTGAAGGTGCTTTCCGGGGCACGGAGAAAATTCGGTTCCGATGTAAGAGATAATCACCCATCCACGGACATCCGGACATCCTAAAAAATCATACAGTGCAGCTGTTATTAATTAGTCACGAGCTTGTTTAGCATATTTTCCTGAAAGATGTCGGATACTTTCCGAAAAACTTCGAGCAGAGCCAAAATATTTCACTAGTGCGGTCATAATTCGCACAAATTGCCGCGAGACGCCCGCGTAGTGACGTAACTTGATAATAAGTTACGAGACAGGCTACAATTTTGCTAATTACCAACATCAAGGGATTAATGGTTACCTTTTTATATTATTTTATTTCAGGCTTTTGTAGCTGTTTTGTATTGGAGGAGATTTGCGGCATTGTGGCAGATTCTATTGTTTGCAAAGGTTGTTTTCTATTGTTGATTGTTATTAGAATGAATAGAGATTAAAAATTGTTTTTAAAGGAGCTCGTGACTAAATAATAACAGCCCCTTGGGTCGATCTCCAGGTTAAGCCGCGCTTGCCTAGGTTGGTCTGTGGATGGGTGACCACCTATTACATACTGAGATTCCTCTGTGCCGCGGAAAGTCCCGGCTGTCATTCGTAGATCTTTGACAGTCGTTAAGTAGTCAGTGGCCCAAAAGTCTGACCAAGGGGTATCGTGTTACCCAGTACTAAATGGGTTGTGAAGGTCAGATATGCAGTCGCATAGTCCATGTAAAATACTGGTATTCAGCCGCAACCGGATAGACTGAAAGCGGTCCCCAACATAGTTGGGAAAACATCTTCTCTTTCCATACCTTGGACGCCTGCACTCGAGCACAAGCTTTACTCCAACGGTTTCCTGCCAAACTCCATTTGAGTTCCGTAAATAAAGAGAAAATGCAATTTCTCTTAATTTAGAAGAAAATTCTTCACAATTTCACAACCACTTTTAAACTGACATCTGAATCACTAAATATGAAATTATTTCACCAGCTAAAATTGCAAACGGTCGTACAGTATGACAACAATAATAATGACACTTCAATGTTCTCCCTAGAGCACAGATGGGGCTTAAAATCTCGAAGTTTCGAGTATTTATCATTCTGTAACACTACCAAGAACCAACTTGGCCCCACATGCATAACACCACGCCTGTAACCCCAGAAGGGTTAGGACGAGGTGTGCCTATTAATACACTTAGGCCTGAATTCTTGTCGCGCTGACGGTCGGTCGCGTACGAGTATACCTTGTGTTCTATATAGCACCATACTGCGACGCTGACGTCAGCGGCGACCGACAGCCGTATTCTGTTCTCGCTGACGTCACGACCGATCGTACGGGACCGACCGTCAGCGCGACAAGAATGCAGGCTTTACATTGTTTTCCCCAAAATCAAATCAAATCATTTATTTTGCTTGAATATGGGTATACATAGGGATGGAACACAACGATAAATCTCAGGACCATATCCTACCCTATCAGGTGTGCAAAACTAGTACATATTATAATTAGTATTTAAATGAAAAAAATAAATAAACCAGGTAAGAGCGAGTCGGACTCGCACACTGAGGGTTCCGTACAAACTTTTTAAACGACAAATTTTTAATATTTTGCCCATATCTTTTTATCGTGTTGAATCAGGACCGTGATTTTCATATACCTAATTGGGACTATACTGTTTAAGGTATAAATTTCAACTTGCTAGGTTCGAAAATCGGTGGTGACAGACGGACAGACAGACGGACAAGAAAGTGATCTTATAAGGGTTCTGTTTTTTCCTTTTGAGGCACGGAGCCCTAAAAACATGTAGAATTGGAATGTCAATAATTAAAAACAAAGTAAGACACATCATCATCATCAGCCTATAATGTTCCCACTGCTGGGACACGGCCTCCTCTCAATGAGAGGGAATGGGCTATAATCCACCACGCGGGCCCAGTGCGGATTGGTAGATGTCACATGTCTTCGAATTTTTAGTTCTAGGACATGCCGGTTTCCTCACGATGTTTTCCTTCATCATTTTAACAGCAGTGGTGATGAAATTAAATTACACTAAGAAATGCGCCTGTCTGGCCACCGCTGCTCTTGGTCGGGGCCGCCACCACTGGGCCACCGCTGCTCTTAAGTAAGTAAGACACATACATTAAATAATTTACATTTATCATTTAAGTCAGTTATGTATAAGGCCCATGGGAGCGAGCATATTGCCGTCAACCAGCCACAAAATCAGTCACAGCCACTACTACTACTGACAATTCCCAATTGAAAGAACCCAATAACATAATAATATAATAGTAACAGTCAATGACCCCACTTTTACAACTTACCAACTTGCCCTTTCACATAGGTATTCCACTTATCAGATCAAAAGGGATAAATCCAATCTTCAACTGAACATCCTCTTGGCTCAGATACAACTTCAAAGGTCAATACAATCCTATTAAAATATTTATAATATCGAAGAGCTTATCGCAATATCGGGCTGTTTCACAGGACAGGAAGCTTCGACAGAACATCAATTACTCTGTGACATACTGGAGTTACCCCTACTATGGGTTAAGACTGGTTTTTGATGTGAAGACTTAATGTTAAGTTTTCAATCTGGCTGGACAAATCGGTTGGTATTCCTCAGCGTCTCCAACTTTCGACATTTATATTCATCACTTTTTAGTCACATACAATTCATCCCTCCTCACCGTATCCCTCCTCACCCAATCCGAATCCAAGAAATTCGATTCCCTTTTAACTTTTCTGTAACTGGTGCGAATTTCAAACTTCCTCTAATATACTCATTCCTTATTTTATCCATTCTTGTCACTCCACACATCCACCTCAACATTCTCATCTCCGCTACATGCAATCTTTTGTCATCCATCTTCTTTACAGCCCAGCATTCCGATCCATACAGTACGACAGGTCTAATCACGGACTCGATAAAGAAATATGCTGATTGGTTATCATAATATTTTTGTCTTCGTAAACCACTTTTACCATTATAAAATGTATCATTAAAGAGCGGGGTCTCCTAGCACAGGTATATCTTTTACTTATAAGGAGTGTAAGATTTACTTAAATAGTTGTACAAGTTTCTACAATAAAACTTTTATTTTATTATTATTTTTAATATAATCTTTTTCTTTTGTTAAGAAAAAAAAAGCAAAATAATGACACATTGGTACCTAAGGGAAGGTAAAGGAAATGGGACGATGATATCAGGCAGGTTTCAGGCATAACATGGAGTAGATTACCCAGAGAGAGATCAGAATGGAGTGGGTTGGAGGAGGCCTTTGCCAACTGGCAAACGGACTTACAGAAAGTAAAGAAGCACCAAATACGCAAATAATTTTAATTGTGTAAAATAAATATAAAGGGTGTAACACCTCTTAACGAAATCGAAAGGCACTAGTTCTCCCCGTCATTGCGATCATTTTTTTGTTCTTCACCATACCTGGGAAACCTTCTAGTTACGGAGATATTGGGGTCAAAGTTCCACCTTGACAAGTTTTTTTTTAAATACAAGTTTTTAATGTAAGATTTTTACTTTAAACAGCTCCACGACCCCCGTACTATTCAATCCATCCACCAGCACAATGTTTTGAGTGCGTTATATTGAGTTCTACCACAAAACATGATTTTTCACCCCAAAAAAAAATGCTTCTCAGCAATAATTTTTGCGTAAAGTTACTTATTTTGATGTACAGAATGCTTGGTTCACAACTTCGTGATTTTTACACCCTGTAAAACAGTGCATAGTATAAGAAACATAATTGAATATCTGTTGTCCGAATTAAAAGGCTTTAGAACTAGTGAGAAAACTTCGAAAAACAAATAGTAAGGCAAAGCTGTCACAGCAAAGTTTTTATATCTGGAGCTCGCGACCCGGATACCAAGAATTTAATCTTGGAATTGCTTGCTTAGCAGATTTAGAACATGACACGTTAAACAAAAGCGAAATAAAACTTATCTACTTATAAATACGGTCGTTTATTACTGTAGTGCTTGAGGGTGTATTGATGTCCCGATGTATTGTGATAAATTGTAAGGATATATTGGCTTCGCCCAGCTGCAGGGACCGGTTGTACAATAAATGTGAAGACCAGGAACAAAGGCAGAACAAGGACAGAAACACACACATTTTGTAGTCAGTAGCGACTACAAAATGTGTGTGTTTCAACATGGTTTTCCTGGTCGGTGATAACGAAAATGAAATTATCGTTATCAGCGACCCCGAAAATTTAAAGATTAAAATGAAACCCATGAAAAACACCGCCATCTTGGATTTTCATTCTGAAAAACCCTTGTCTTCATCTTGTAGTCTGTCTCACGAGACAAACGTGAATATGTATTTTATCTTCTTTGTCAATGTGTTTGATGTCATTGTGTTGATACTCGTATTTTCCATTTACAAAGTAAAATTGTTCTTGACAAGGATTTAGTGAATTACCACAGCAAAAAATGGTACCTAAAATAAAACGTTTTTGCAAAAAAGAAGTCAGTGACTTTTGTTTGTTTTATTGACTCTTTGGCCTTCGACTTCCGGAAGGAAAGTTATTTTCCACTTTTTTGTGTTTTTTTTGGAAGTCGGTTATTTTAATTTTACGAAACGTTTCTAATACAATTTACTAAAAATTTTAATAAAACACGACTTATGTATGTAGTTACACGCTCCAGAATTCTAGAGTACCGTCTAACGTTCGTGGTAGAGAATATTCAGCAGTCAATGCGTCCACGTAGCAGCAATAGATTATGTCTCGTTGGCAGATGTTACGTTTATAGTGTTCACTGCTGGCATGAATTGTGTACCAACAGTTTATAAATACAAACATAATGAAAATGTATGCGTGAATTAAAAGGGAAAATGTATTCCGTTCCTCTCAAGAGAAAGATTGCAAATGATTGCAAAATCTGAAATTCATAAAAGTGTTGTAGCGTTCCGTAGCCTGGTAAAAATGAAACCCTAATTGTTTCCTCCTGTCCGTCTGTCCGTTCGCCTGGATGTTACTCAGACATTTTACTCGGAGACTTGCATATTTTGCAATTGTCTAAGTATTTATAATGAAAATGTATGTAGGGTATTTAAGGAAAATTTTATTCTGTTTAAGCTCGTTAGAGTAATTCTTCTCAAGAGTCAGATTATAAACATTCGTAAAATATGAAAGTAACTGTTTTGATTATCTACAAAAAGTTTTCTACCCGTCTTAGACAATTAGGATTAGAAATTCATTAAAAAATATTAATATTCGGTTTCTGACGTTGCTTTCAATTCGTTTTTTGATTTATTTCCTAGAGAAGGGAAGCGGAGAAGAATTATGTCCAGCAGCGTGGACAATGTAGATTTAAAAAGGCAAAGACTAGAGATCATTTATTATCTGGAGAACATAACATAACCTCATGCTTGTAATGCCTACACGGCAAGAAAGAGGTAACTAAGGTACCTGTACATTTTGTCTGCTTAAGATCCATTTTAGGGGTTAAGAAATAGTCAGATTCCTGAAAGTCTGACCACCAGTCCTACCACATTGTACAATTACTTACTGGGTTGTGGATAGATAGGCAGTTGCTTCTAGTAAAACACTGGTATACCAGCTGCATCCGGTTAAACTGGACGCCGACGCCAATCTACGTATATGTGAAAAGACTCAGCACATGATGAGACGATGAATAGGGGGCGAGACTATCAAATTTCAAATCTTGATTCCGGGCTACTAATGGGAAAACTAATGATACTTTGCCCGTCCTGGTAATCAAATCCCAGACCTCATGCCAGCGGCGTATGCCACCACTAGACCTACGAGACCAAGATCCAAGGAGGTATGTAATCCTAACAGTAAAATACAAAACAAAAAAACATCTACAGCAAAAACCTACATATGCAAAGCAAAATCTGCCCATAAATGAGTTCGTGATCAGAATGAAGTCTTGAAAGAATTTCAATACAAACTTGCAGCGCTTTATCACAACACATCAGGGTCTGGGTGTGAAAAATGATGCTATCATTAACCCCTTTTGAAGATGCGATCATCAAAAACGATGGGCGTTTCCATTGATTTGGCTGTGCCGATATTTTTTCAGTTCAGAAAAAATATTTTTAGTAGCTTATGCTCGCGGATTTGCCCGCGTGGAGTTCGATAATTGTACTACGGGATGATACCGGGATAAAAAGTATCCTATGTGTTAATCCGGATCTTCATCCAAATTCGTTCAGCCGTCTGAACGAGAAGGAGTACCTAACAAACATACAGACATACACACACACACATACAAACGTTATAATAGTAGTGTGAAGTATGATAGTGTGATGTGATTTTGTAAGTTAGTGGTTTTAAAGGAACGATAAATTTACCTATAAATAAAACCTCTGAATAGCGGTTGACCACACTTGTTGCACGCGGTGTTCTTCAATGGACCGCGCGAAACCACATGTGTTGCTTGCGTCTGTTTGAAGATATTTAAAAAAAAAAACGAATAAAACGTGTGGTGTCAGTCTGTTTTAGGGTTTATTTCCAATTTCTATAACATTTCCAAACGACATACCAAAAGTCCCAGCTCTATTCCATTGACAATGTCAAATAATATAAACAAACATTCCGCGCCATTTCTTGCGTCATCGTGTTAGCGTTAGCGTCACATTTCAAGTGATTGCGAGCTACGCATTTGTTATTGTAATATAGTGTTATACCTTTAAATGTTCGTGAGAAGTTGTACTATCGTGTTATGATAACGCAAATTAGGTTTCGAATCGCAAAGTTGCAGTATTTCGCCTGTGAAAACGCGTAGGTATAAATACCTATAGTGATTGTGAAGTGTGAAGAAATACGTGATTTAGTGATTAAAACGTGTGTGAAAGCGTACAGTGAGTGTTTAAGTGTGTGGTGATTAGATAGTTCAACTATTTACACCAAAAAAACAAGTGATTTTGTGTTTTTTTTCAACCGACCGCGGCTGAGTCGTCGGATCACCCAGATGTAAACAAACAGTGAGTACTTTAATTTAATTAATGTTTTGATACCTATGATGCTAATGAGATATTAATGAGATTATGGTCTTATTTGAAAGGTAATATAATCTAGTTTATTTTAAAATAATAAAAAATACTAAAAATGTAAATAGTTTTTGATAAAATTAATATTTTAATAGCAACATATCCGTTTTTATCACTGTTTTTCAAGTTCTACATTATGTTTGGAGTATCAAATTATAATTGTAAGTATTGATATTTAGTTTAATAGTTTCCTTATCTATTCTGCTATTCACTGTAAATTTTATAGAACTATAACTCTTGTAGTTTGCGATCGACAAGTGTTTTTATAAAAAGTGTCAAATTACGTGCAAATTTTCGCGGACCTCCGCGATTTGCCGCGGTCGGGGGTAAAACGGAGCGCAGACGACACTCGCCAGAGGGGGTCGAATTTGGTGGTCCGCATTAGACCTGAATCGAAATGGAATTAATGAAGGGAGACCTTTGTCCAGCAGTGGGATGACGCAAGCTAACATTATCAATAAAAGTGACTGAATGAGTTACGATTGTTATACAGAAACCATGGGCTCTATTCTCTAACGTTTCGTCCGTATATTCGGATCTATCTGTCTCTCTCGCGCACGTCTGCAGATGAGTGCGAGTGAGAGAAACGGATAGATCCGAATATACGGACGAAGCGTTAGGAAGTAGGGCCTCAGGGCCGTTCTAAAGCTCGTTGGGTCGACGACATCCTCAAAGTCGCGGGACACACCTGGATAAGGGACGCGCAGAACCAGGAAGTGTTGCAGAAAAAACGGGAGGCCTATTATACCCAGGAGAAGGTGATTCCGGGCTGATAAATATGATAATGATGATTGTTATCGCAATGTGTTTTTGCGCAATGTTACATTTTGTTAATTAACAAATGTTTTGTATTCTATATATACACAATTATAAATAGGTACCCACTCGTTCGGAAAGGCTATTCTTTGAACTCTTAAGTAGGTAATAAGTGAAAGGCACAATCTTTGTGTCGTATTTCTTCGCGTGGAAATTACAGATGATAAGAGATTACTCTTGAGCGAATTTTGGGCATGGCTATTCAAATAATATTTTGTAGAAACCCCATAGGAATTACTTTGTTATGTGTTTATTGACATTTACCAACTAGCACTGGGTTGCTGGATGAACAGCCCACTTTTTCTGGCATTTAGCTGTGGGAATATTTTAGTCTGTTCATTATTATAAGTACGTTAAAATATTTTGTAATGATTTTTATTTATATTGGGATGTCTGTCTAAAAAAAATTGATTCTGTTTAGTCTGTCAGTTAGATTATCGAAAAATATTGGATATGTGTTTTTTGTTTTATATAATTAATGAAAACTGACGAAGATAAAACGTGTCAAAGATCATGAGTGGGGCTTGTGACGTCACATTCGAGTAAAAATTTTTTCAAATGTGACGTCGCACAAGTTTTCGACGCACTGTATCGTCTTCATTTTTTGTTTACGTGAAAAAAGAAACAAATTGTGTCCAATATTTTTTGGAAATCTATCTGACGGACTAATTAGATATTTTGTCATCTACCCTATTCTCGATTTAAATTTCACAAAATATATTTTATTTTCCGTCATTGTTTTTCTAATTCTACTATGACATAAAAATTTTACGAAGAGTGCGCAGAGGATTTTTGTATGGCAAGAATCTGGGTGACTACGGAACTAGGCTAGAGATGTATGGAAAAACCCCACTGAAAAAGTAAAAAGCAAAAAACAAGCACATTTTAGATAAAACAAAATTTGGAAGTAGGCGGTGCCCATTTGAATATAAAATTATGAGAATGGAATAGGCCACTCGCGCCTTTATGAGAGCTAGCAGAACTAGCTCAGGAGAACAGGACTCGTAATGCCGTATTGGTGACCTCGGATGATAGGGACGAAGCGCGCGTTCGTCTTTTGTTTCTTTAATGTGAGTGCTGTCGCATCGCAAGTGGCATGCACAATGCATTTTTTTTTTTGTTTTTTTCCGTACAACACGCAACACGCGTGTTGCTTAGGCGTGCAGCTGGCCAAGCGATAGGTCTTATTTTCTGCCATTAAAAGCACATTTTTTAAAAGCCGTGTGTCAATGGAAACGCTGTAATAGATTAACCCTCCGCTTGGCAACGACAGGCCATCCATTATAGAAAGACGATACGCCGATTGACACAGACGTTTATTGAACGTTCTTCACTAACAACCTTACTTTCAGAAAGATCCGATTATTGAGAACTCCTGATTTTGTTGAATGAGTTTTTGTTATTTCATTTTTTTTTTCTTTTTTTTCGTTTTTAGAAACACCACCCTGCGTTCCATAACTCAGGTTGCAGATGTCGGAGAAAAAACAGCCAAGCTAAAGTGGGAGTGGGCTGGCCACGTATCGCGAATGCACCCGGAGAGGTGGGCAAAGATCGTCACTCACTGGACGCCTGACGAAGGAAACCGCCGTCGAGGTAGACCGCGGCGAATGTGGTGTGACGATCTGATCTTGTTGTTCGCGGAGCAAACAAGGCCAGATGTCGCACAAGATAGAGAGGTTCGAAAGAGGGAGGCTTTCGTCCAGCAGTGGGATACATAACAGACTAATAAAAAAAAGATGTAAGTGGGTATAAGGCGATTAGGCCGTTGTGTAATAACTGACTAAGTACTTTGGGGATTTCCGAAAGCCTAGTGAAGCCTCCGGGAATCTAAAGGACGGCCATGAATTATTGACAAAATCCAATTTAAATAAGGAAATAATATTTTTATAATAATTTCACGCAGATGAAGTTCGCGGCCAGCTAGTAAGTGATTGGTAGTAATTCGAAAAAAAAAATATGGCGGACGAGTACGCAGGCCAAAAAATTTGAATCTCTTTAAACGATTTATAGACTTTCTATACGTTTTTGTTTAGCTCCAGTAAAGGATGATTTCCACCAAACGGCTCACATCGCATCGGATCGAAACGGATTTTACTACGGATACTTTCGCGAGCGACCGCGACGGTACGGAGCAGATTGTGTGAATCCACATCCTGCCGGACGCGATCGTTCGTATCCTTTCCGATCCGATGCGATGCGATCCGTTTGGTGGAAAACATTCTTAATACACATCGCTTATACTATCGTCATAAGCCATTTTCCTCAGACAGGCACTTGAGTTTTACGAGTTTTTCAGCTCATACTTAATTCAGTCTAAGATTTGTGAGGGATCAAGCGAGGAACCTATTTCATCAAAAACATCGTTCTCAGCTCATTTATTATTTATTTAGGACCTTGTAAGTAGCAGACTTTTTAAACGGGATGTCTATAAAGCGATTTAATAGATCAAGTGGGCTATTAAAATAATGAAAGAGATGAATATTGCCAATGCCTGCTTTGGTCCTGCTCCAAACCCCACCACTTGGGCCCCCCTTGGCCACCCCTGCCACTTGGGCTCATGAAATAAGATTTTAATATTTGAAAGTGATGCTCCCCCTCTAGTTTTTTCATTTGAATATATATATTTTTTTTAATTAGAAGCATTTTTGTAAATGTGAGTATCATGTAGACTGTCTATTTTTTAATAGTGCTTATATCCTAATCTTAAAGATTTTAATTGAATTTTGTAATACTTTACTATGTAATACCTAACTTTATTTGAAGTGCCGATGGAGTTTCTTGCCCATTCTTCTCCACAAGATCTACGATTTTGGAATGGGCAACTACAGTCCATTCACAGTTATTATGCCTGTAGTTGGACTATAGGTAGCTTATTTATGACTATGCAAAAGTGCCTGTCGCAGGCCTATTTGAAATAAATGGTTTGAGTTTTGTTCTAATTGCTATGTCTTGTTAAGGCATGACGACAGTATCAAAAAATTGCAAATCTATTTTGTCCGTCAGTTAGAGTATTGGAAAATAATGGATGCGTATTTTTTGTTTTTGTAAATCAATGTATATTGACAAAAATAAAACGCATCGAAACTCGGGAGTGGGGGCTCGTGACGTCAGAACGCACTAAAAATTATACCACGGCGTGACGTATTGTGAATTATAAAAGCGTCGTATCTTCGTCAATTTTGGTTTACTAAACAAAAGAAAAAATACGGGTTAAATATTTTTTGATAATCTAACTGACGGACTAATTAATTTTTTTCAGTCGACAAGACTAATAAAGACAGTTGCCTACGGTTATACAAGAAAAAAAAACATAAAATCTTGATTATAAAATAGGATTTGGCTGTCGTAGTTGTAGTTAGTTTTATGTAGTTCTCAACTTATTTATTTATGTCAATTGGTTATATAACAAACTGTGTGTATAGAGGCAAAGTAAGAGGTGATAATTTAAAAAAAATTGTTTATATATTATTTTATGTAGGTACCTATATTTTAATGCTGACTTATTACTTAGTTATTTACACAGTATATTTATATTACTATATAGACAATGTACGTAATAATTCTAATAAGGTTTAAGTATTCTAAAGATTTTTAATAAAATTTTCATTTTGGCACAAGAAGTATGAAATTAAATATTTTAATATCACAATACTTTGAAGAACAACTGAACTAGAAAGCAATTTATTTCTACTTAGGTATCTGAGTTATGAACAGTATTTTAAAGAACTGGAGAAGCAGATACTAAATCTAAGTAAAGATTCTAGTAGTTTAGACTCTCTTAAATTTACTTAGAAGTCATGTTCAATGGCTCCTTGGATTCCAGCTTCAGGTCTGTGATGTCCGAACTGCTTCTGCACGTTGCCTCCAGCAACAAATCTGGTGTTATGGTCGAGTTTCCATACACCGTCACCGGTTAACTTCATCTGCAATGGCAAGATTTTTATCTATATTATATTGGCAAAACTGTAATAAGTCGTTACAGGTAGTCAGTGGCCTGAAAGATTAAGGAAAACAGAATTAAGGAAATGTTAAAAATGTTGTCGAAAAATGTCTCAATATCGTCTTTTGAGCTAGCGGTCTTTTACGGTCCAACATTCCCACTCCATGTCATGTCTCCATGTCTCATGTCATGTAAATAGTCATCAAGCAATTCAACTTAAAATTACTCCGATTTTCCCGCAAAGAATTGACAGTAGCATAATTATAGAACACCCACGTATCACCAGTTATGCTGAAGTTTTATGTATAGGCCGTGTCTTCATTAATGCGCATCAGAACGAATGAGTGACATAATATGAACGCGATGATCTCGTATTCGCGGGACAGAATCCATCGATTAGAACGCGGGGTTAGAGATCTAACTATACGGGGCTGCGAAACTGTTCGAAAGAGATACCGTGGCCCCGGAACACAAAGGGCGAAGAAGGAACATGGATAGGTTTTAGTCAGTAAAAGTCTGACACTCCCTCCAGCTCCGCCTAGAGCGGGAGGAGCCATTTGATGATTTACCATCCGAAAAAAAAGGGATCTAACCATTGCCATAAACTGAACTTTCTCTGATTGGATTATTGAAAAACCAAACCACCACCAAGGAGGTTTTTCCTAACCCCGGAATCGAGACTCAGGAACAAGTGGCTTCTTTTTAATCAATTGAACAAAGAAACAGTCAATCCAAAAAACTGAAACTTTCAAGAGTACTTACACCACTTCCACCACCAATCTCTTTCTGAAGTTCCACGCCAGCCCTTACGTTGGCGTTGTTCCAGTTGAGCTTGCTTCCGAGCACACTGCTGTCCCCACCAGCACCGAGCACTCTCTCTCCGTTTGCTTGACCCTGGGGGTGACCGCGGTGGTCGTTGAAGATGTCTTGCTTGTAACCACCTCGGCCCTGTAGAAACATGGTTAAGTTAGAACATTGAGGCAAAGATAAGAATGTATGGGACTGAAGGTCAACGAAACTAGTACGAATAAATCGCGAACACCGGACTCTTCCATAAGTATTTGTATGGAGGTACCATGTCTCCAAAACTGCGTTCGCAATTTTTCCGTACCCATTTAACCGAACCTTGTTCATAGGACCCTAGTAAATGATATTAGGCATTTATTTGACAACTATTTTACATTCAGTTCAAAATAAAAAGGGCGGTTTTCCGTCTCCTAGGTGCCTGGAAATAGACGAAATGTCAGTCAATCAACGAAAGAGATGAATGATAGAGAATTAAAATATGTATGGGAGTGAGTTAGTGCCACTTGAAGGCAATCACTTTCAAAGAGTTTCATAATATTTTCTACAACGACATTGAACAGGACCCTCAGATTTGTTAAGACATGGAACAGAATCTGCGGGAAGAGATACCTAACGTCGTTGAAGTTCGGAAACCACGCAAGTAAATTTTTGGCGGTTTGACATTATGGTGCCGCATTTGCTAGAAAATCGGAAGATGCGTTCGTTTAGCCAATCAGAAACAAGCAACTCTCTATCAGAATTGAAGTGAGGACAAAATCAACAAAAGCGAGTCGGACTCGCGCACCGAGGGTTCCGTACAAACTTTTTAAAGGACAAACTTTACTTTGCTGTTAGATCCCATGAAACGGCTATTGCACCAACCACAAATAATAAGTTTGTAATAGTAAAATCGCTTTTTTTGTTATTAAACTACATATTTACGATTTCCAGATTTTTTCCTTCACAAGTGTTGTAAGACAGTGCTTTTCGCCAAATTTCGTGGTTCTAGGTCAACGGGAACTATCATATAGGTTTTCGACCCAAAACCTATAGGGTACTTCCGGTTGACCTAGAACTGTCAATTTTGGTTAAAAGCAAGGTCTTACAGCACAAGTAAAGGGAAAATAAAAAAAAAAGTTGAAAATTAAGGTAAATTTTGGTACTTATAAGTTTTCGCGTAAATCTAAATTTGCCCATATCTTTTTATGATGTTGACTCAGGACCTTGATTTTTATACACCTAATAGGGGCTATAGACTTCAGTATTTGGTAGAAATTTCAACTTGCTAGGTCCACCCGTTCCTGAGAAAATCGTTGTTGACAGACGGACGAACAGACGGACAAGAAAGTGATCTTATAAGGGTTCCTTTTTTACCTTTTCAGGTACGGAACCCTAAAAATCAGCTTAAAGTTATGCAGGTACTTACGAACAGCGAATCATCCGTGTTGCCCAAAGTACCGGAGACTTTTCCCTTGTCAGCACTATGCTCCCAAGTCGTATCTCTGGCATGACGACCGTGACCACCTCTATAGCTTGAGAGTGGTGTCCGATATTGGAGTTTAGCATGGACGCAAGCCACGAGAGCAGTGAAGCAGAAGAGAATTGGGGACTGCATGGTGAACTGAAAAATAAACAGAAATATTAGAATAGCACAGAATAATATCCGATGGAGCAAATTAGTTCTGGAGTGGAGATCGCTTAAGCAAGCAGGACAGTGTAGGACGCCCCACAGCTAAATAGATCGATAACCTTAAAAAACCAGCTAAGTGCGAGTCGGACTCGCGCATGAAGGGTTCCGTACTATCGTAGTAGGGGAGCCCCCTTTAGTTTTCGCTCGTGGCTACATAATAACAGCACAGCCGCTGGGTTCGATCTTTAGGTTAAGCCGCGCTTGCCTAAGTTGGTCTGTGGATGGGTGACCACCTTTTACATACCGAGTTCCTCCGTGTTTCGGTAAGCACGTTAGGCCGTTGGTCCCGGCTGTCATTTGTAGATCTTTGACAGTGGTTAGGCAGTCAGTGGCCCAAAATGTCTGACAACCAGTGTTACCAAGGGAAATCGTATTACCCGGTACTAACTGGGTTGTGGAGGTCAGATAGGCAGTCGCTCCATGTAAAATACTGGTATTCAGCTGCATCCGGTTAGACTGGAAGCCGACACCAACATAGTTGGGAAAAGGCTAGGCAGATGGTATTAATGGTATTTTTCTTATTTTTTTTTGTTGTACACTATCACAATGCTATCCTATTTGACCCAAAGGTAGACTGGTAGAGAATGCCTTGTGGCATTAAGTCCGCCTATGTACCACCCTTGTACATGAAGTTTAAATAAATAAATAAAAGGTGATGATTTTTTGTTAAAGCGGCAACAGAAGCACATCATCTGTGAAAATTTCAACTGTCGCTATCACAGTTTATGAGATACAGCCTGGTGAAAGGCAGACAGGCAGGTATTGGAGTCTAGTAATAGGGTCCCGTTTTTACCCTTTGGGTACGGAACCCTAAAAAGAGGGTCCGCCGAATTGGATGCGAAAGACGGAGGACAAGGTGTTGTAGCACAGCTTGGGAGAGGCCTATGTCCAGCCGTGAACTGGATTTCACTAAGTTGACCTAATGCTTGATGACAGACACCAAAAGATGTACGGATTTGTCTATCTTTCTTTATTGCCCATGCTGCGTTTCTGCGTCCCAACCCAACAGGGTTGGGACGCAGAAATCTAAAATTGGAAATTTATTGTTGCATAATTACTATCAATTTAAATAATTAATCTAGACAAATTGACGTGTTTTGACAATTTGCAACTGAACAGTAACAAAATTTAAAAAAAAATAATGTAAGTTTACTTCCTTTAAATTTTTTTGTCACTTAAAAAAAAAAAAATTTGAAGTTAATTAAAAAAATAAATATTGTGTACGTATTTCTTACAATTTTTTTAATCAATTAACAATGAATGTGTTATAAATACACACCTTTTAAAATAATCAGATACTTCTTCGCAACTCAAAGAACTGTAGTAAACTGTTCTTTTCTCAATCCCGAACTGATTGGTACTATCTCCTATATCTGAGGTGAACTCCGTTTACCGAGAGGACGGAGTACTTATTCGAGATGTTGTGAGTTACTGCAGTGTTTGTTAACAAATATTATTATTGTCTTTCTTGGCTGAGCTGTTAAATCATAACATTTTAACATGATCAATGTACGAAAATATATTTGTTGGTGCATAGCAGTGTGAAGCCAAGTTTTAATATTTATTTAACGAATGATTAAGCGAGGAGATATTTTTGATGAGTCTGCTTTGAGGATGAGTTCAATTTTGTTTTATTGTACTCTTGTAATTTAGTCTTACTTATATCTATATATAAGTTGAGCTGACCTTTGCATTTCAAAAGTGTAGTCTCTCTCTGCCTAGCCTTTTCCCAACTATGTTGGGGTCGGCTTCCAGTCAAACCGGATGCAGCTGAATACCAGTATTTTACATGGAGCGACTGCCTATCGGTCCTCCACAACCCAGTTAGTACTGGGTAATACGATACCACTTGGTAAGACTGGTTGTCAGACGTCCGCTAGAAATAAATAAATAAATATTGCTGGACATTACACACAGCGCCATCTAGTGCCGAACTAAGCAACGAGGCTTGTGTCGTGGACACCAGATAGTTGATATACTACTTAGATACTTTTAATAAAGTCCTAGATCGCCAACCCATCTTGAGCAAGCGTAGTGATCAATACTCGTGACTTGTTTGTATGAGAAGACGCCTTTGCCCAACAGTGGGACAGTAAAAGGCTGGTATTATTTACTATAAACAAAACGCTTTGTCTTTTATAAGTGTACGAAAACTGTCGTTTTCTTAAGACCTGTGAGGGAATTGAGCCGGCCATCATTTCTTGTCATCAAGGGACTGTCGTAAAATGGTTGTAAAACTGTTTTAAGCGTCCATTTTATCTTAAGCGTTACCTTTTTGTTGCCAATTCTACTCTTAATGCCGTTATAAAGTTATTTATTGCGTATTTTAATGATAAAATATTACTTGGGTTTGATGGCTCAATACCGATAGAGCGTCAATCGAAATGAAGCTGTGGTTGTCGAGGTTAGTCGGTGGATGGGTGCCAATTTTTTGGCCTTTTCTGTAAACAATATTTTATAAACTTGGGTTTGATGGTTCAATTGGTACGTTTGCGTGAAGCGAAGTTAAGATGCGGTTGTCGAAGTCACTCGGCGGATGGGTGACCGTTTTTGACTCAAAGAAATACATGAAACATTAATCCAGGAGATGATAGCGTCAATGCAAGTTAAGATGTGGTCGTCGAGGTTAGTCTATGGATGGGTGACTATTTTTGGCCTTTTCTGCAATTAATGTTGTATAATGGCTCATAGACAGGATGTAAACCACCTCATCATGATGCCGTCAACCAAGCATTCTGTAAATCAAACTAAGTAACTTTACGCAAAAATTATTGCTGGGAAACGACTTTTTTTTAGGGTGAAATATCATGTTTTGTGGTAGAACACAATGTAACGCACTCAAAACATTGTGCTGATGGATGGATTGAATAGTACGGGGGTCGTGGAGGTGTTTAGAGTAAAAATCTTACAATAAAAACTTGTATTTAAAAAAAACTTGTCAAAAAGTTGGAACTTTGACCCCCAATATCTCCGTAACTAGAAGGTTCCCAGGTATGGTGTAGAGTAAAAAAACTGATCGCAATGACGGGGAGAACAAGAGCCTTTCGGCTTTGTTAAGAGGTCTTTTACACCCTTTAAATGATGGCTCAATAGAAATGATTGCGTCAATCGAAGTTAAGCTGTGGTTGTCGAGGTCAGTCTGCAGATGTGTGACCGTTTCTGACCTTTTCACTAATTATTGCTTCATGAATAACATTACCGTTTTTCTTAATTCTCTTTGAGAAGACGTTTAAATAAAACAGGTGTTAGGTAATTAACGAAATCCATTATTAAAATTACTTTTTTGGACTACAAACTTTTTGGTCTTTCATTACGATAATTACGAAAGTATTTTAATTTGGACTGAAATAATTATAAAAGTAACTTACTTTTTAATTACTAAAATAATTCAGGCAAATATCTACATAATTCGTAAAAAAATTGCAATCAATTATGTACCATCTCTGACAAATTCTTGTCAAAGAATTGAGCATTTTATTTTATTTTCTGTTAAAATGTTAATGAGTAAAACATTTTTTAAATTATCTTTTTTTTTGTTGTAAAAACATCGGAACCAACGCCGCCATTTTGATTTATCGATAGGTAGATTTCAGTAATCAGTTTCAAAAATGTTCACTGACACAAACATTGTATATTCGTGAAGCCCCAAGTTTTTGATCACTTGTTATAAAGAAGACAGAAAGAAAGATGCATAACTAATCATGAAATCTACACTAATACAAGGTGTAAACGAACCCTTCACAAAGCCATCAACTAAGCATTCTGTACATCAAACTAAGTAACTTTACGCAAAAATTATTGCTGGGAAACGACTTTTTTTTTGAGGTGAAATATCATATTTTGTGGTAGAACTCAATGTAACGCACTCAAAACATTGTGCTGGTGGATGGATTGAATAGTACGGGGGTCGTGGAGGTGTTTCAAGTTAAGTTATAACATGTGAAAATGGTTTTTTAACTTTGACCCCCAACATCTCCGTAATTAGAAGGTGTGGTCTAGAAGAATACTCGCAATGACAGAGAGAAAAGGTGCCTTTAGTGTGTTTACAACCTTTAGGTATTTACCCAACTTATTCCAAGGTGCTTTAAACTTAATGGCGCCAAAATAGTGGCTCAGTTCTGAGCTGACACAATTTAGATTTCCATCGTCACGCTAAGAAGAAGAAATTAGTTTAGTTTTCGAAAGAATTTTAAACCGGATCAGATGAAATATCTACTTGATAACTTGATGAAACTAAATGGAGCAACTCATCCGATTTGAAAGGTGCTGTGAAAAATGGTAGAATTTTCAGAAAAGCTCCTTGGTGTGCTTGTGATGAATTGTTTGAGCTGTATGAGAGATGCCTTTTCGATAGTAATGTACCTGAGCGATGACATAATAAAACTGGCTTTTTAAAAAATACATATTTAGGCAGCAGATTAAAAAAAAAAGATACTAGCTGACCCCGTACACGTTGTTCTGCCGTATAAATTATGGTGTGAAATTTACGACCTATTCTCATCCACCTACCAAATACATAAAAAAAAATTAAAAACTCGGTCGAGCCGTTTCGGAGGAGTGCGACCACAAACACCGTGACACGAGATTTTTTATATATAGATTGCCTAATAGCTAAAAAAAAACAAATTACTGCCTCGTTGTTATTAGGTTTTTCCATCAGGAATTTATAAGTAGCAGTTAAGGAGTCTGCCTATGTGCCCAGTTGATGGCAATAGGCTCGTCCCCTATGACATGAGACTTAAAACACATTTGGCGAAATGTGTGTATAATTTTAGTTACAAATCTGCCTATTCTAGTTATGTTATAAAACAAAAGTACGAAAAATAAGTCTGTATACAAAAAAAAACAAGGTTTTATAACGGCACAGCACAAGTTGAGAGTAAGCAGACAGTGATAGTTAAGTGCTTAATGTATCCGTGGAGAGGCAGACGCGCCGCTTGGAAATTGAAATTGCTTAAGGTACGATTTCGTTGGAGCGAGTTTTTGGGGTTATGCAAATAACTGAGTTCACAAGAAAACGATGACCTATTTCTCTTCTGAATATCTCATGCTGTAACGAAAAATAAACAACTCTACGTGCTTGTTTATTAGCTAGGGTGTGGTTTATCTTAATCGCCAAGGACATCAAGCTGCCCGAAACTGACATATTTTCCCAATCAACCTTGAGCCGAATGCTTTAGCGATAAAGTTGAAAATCTATTAGAGATTTGACAGTTTGTAGTAGCTTGGTGTGCCGTCTGTACATGAGTTTAAATGAATTTTGGGAACAAAATTATTCATGCACTAATAGCAGGTGATATGACAAAAATTTACATCAACACCTTGGGAGGCTCTCATTAAGCAGCTGGATCAAGGACTTGATTCGGAAAGCAGTACTTCTGGAAACGGCTCGTATTGTTAGGATGTTCAATTGTTCATCTCTCTGGAGCCCTGACCACCGGTAGCTAGGACCCTGTTCTCGATAACGGTGGGATAATATATGTAAAAGGTGTGTGTAAAGACAAATAAACAAAAAATAAAAAAAATACCATTTCAAACGCACAAGTTTCTGCATTCTTCAAGTATCTAGAATAATCAGCATCAGCAATCACAAAATAGTACATTGTAATACAAGGGGCTAAAATGACCCATTATATACGAGGTAGTTTTACTACCGAGCTTTAGCGAGGTAGTAAATAGCAACCGAGTTATAATGGGATTTTAGCGCCGTGTGTTACACTGTACTTTTCACTGTGAGTGTGAGAAAATAGTCAATTTAGTACAAAAACATTTATTAAATACTACTTAATAAAATAAAAATCCCGTCAGTTTTTTTACTTGAAGCTAAATGTGCGCATCACGCAGCAGCAGGTCGCGGCAGCCGGGGGAGAGCATGTCGAGGTACTCGTGGCTCAACAAGTCACGAGTACGAAATTTACTTTACGCCCAATGTTTTTTTTTCACTTCTCATGCTCTTAAAGTACGCCAATATAGCCCTACGAAGCGGGCCTAAAGTGGCCCTTTTAGGCCCTAGCTTCGTAGGGCTATATTGGCGTACTTTAAGAGCATGAGAAGTGAAAAAAAAACATTTTAATTCATAATTATCTTCCTGCTCTTGTCTCATTCTACTTGAGGTCGGCACACCACGTTTTTTTCTTCCATTCTCCCCTGTCAGACGTCACGGCATCATTTACTACTCTCTCTATCATATCATTCCTCACACAATCCAGCAAATCCATTACAATGAAACCTCTTTAATAAAACAAATCGCCACAGTGAAACCGACCCCTAAACAAAGTCTACTTTATGAGAGTTATTCCGTTTTAATATTTCGCTAGCGAAATAAGCTCTAATGGCGAACGTTTATGATAAAACCTTTCATTAGAATATTTAAACGTTTCTGTTTTATTTCTATTAATAATACAGGGTGGCCAATTCGTATGTTTGGAACCTCTTTTTGCCGCCGTTTTGGTATGGTATGAATTTTAAACCAGAAAAATATGTGGATGTTTGATGGACGTATTTTTTTTAGCCAGAGCGTAACACAACAACGTCAGTGCCAATCAATGTCTGTAAACGCATCCACGACAACACAGGAGAAATTCCTCTTGTTTTATGAAAAGGTTTTTTTTTTTGTTAATCACGTAGTCCTGACTACGTGATTACCAAAAAAAAAAAACATTTTGACAATTCAAAAACATGAATTATGCCGAAATAAAAAAAAAACTGCATTGGCTCAGCATAAAAAGAATTGGAGGAATATAGGAGAGACTTTTGCTTGACATTTCGCCGGTTTAAGTCCCATGTAAAAGGTTACGAGCCTATTGCCATCAACCGAGCACAAATCCAGACTCCGTGACTGCTACTGAGAAATTCCAGATAAAAAAACCCAATAGCACTATGACCGACCCAGAAATTGAACCCAAGACCTCATGTCAAGGTCACGACGCAGTAGAAAAAAGTTGTAGAAAGGTTTTACAAAAATAATCTTCACATAGAACTAATTTTTTTTCAGTTGGTCACCCTATGTAAGCTGGTATGAGATGCGTTTGAAGAGACCAAAGGAGATTATATTTAAGTACCGCCGGTGCATTCTGGGCATGCCCGCTGCGATGCTTGCAAATTGGCTTGTGTTTTCGCTATCAACTGTATTAGCTATGCTGAAAATAGGAAAATATCGCAGGATAATAATTGTAAAAGTCGTTTCTTTTACTGGAAAGCTTTAAATTATTGGAAACTTAGCAAGATATCCGCAAAAAAATACTCAAAAGCCGGATGCACCTGAATACCAGTATTTTACATGGAGCGACTACCTATCTGACCTCCACAATCCAATTTAGAAAGAAAGAAGAAAGAAAAAATCTTTATTCATCGCAGGGACATGACGTGCATACAAAATTTGAAAACAGAAACAAACTTATCAAACATTCAGAGTATTTCAAAACGGAACATAAACAAAAAGTAGATTAAAAAAACAAAAATACAATTTGTACTGGGTAACACCACTAATTGGTAAGACTGGTTGTCAGACTTTCGGGCCACTGACTACTTGTAACGATTGTCAAAGATCTACAAATGACAGCAGGGACCAACGGCGTAGCGTGCTTTCCGAGGCACGGAGGAAACTCGGTATATAATGGATAGTCACCCACCCACTGACCGACCTACGCAAGCTCTGCTTAACCTAAATTCCTATCCTATCCTAAAGATTGAGGTGAGTGGCTTTTATTAGCCACGAGCTCCTCTTTACGACCAGCTACTATTACTAATTAAAATAAGCGCAATGATCGTTTTCCTTCTTTTTTTTCTTGCTTTAGCGTGTACTGTCCCACTGCTAGGTAAAGGCCTCCCCCAATTACGAGTACTCCCACGAGCTCTTTTCTCGTGCCTCCTCGAACCAGGCCTTGCGGTATGCGTCCAGTAGGGCTATTACGTATCTCTGTTGACAGCTCGAAATGATAGTAACTGTGCCCATCAATTAACTGTCAAAAGGTTAGTTTCGTATTATGTATGACCAGTCGCGATCAAATATGACATCATTGGTTGTCATCGTGGCTGATAGTCACCGTAACTCATTTTGACAGACGCTTTCGTATCGATTCTTATATTATTTCGATTATGTAAGCATAGTGGACAACAAATTGATGACAACTGAGTTTGAAGTGGCTTTCGTGAAAAACGTTACAGCGTACCCGGCCTGTTAGTCACCGTAAAGTGATATCCACTTAGTGTGATACGTAATACCAATATTATGACATTCTCGGTTGTCATTCAAGTTCGGTGTACAACCGAAGCTTGATAGTCACTGGATATCAGAAAGATACGTAATAGGCCTACAGATAGTCTAGTCACCTCTTTCATGTCCTGGAACCCAAAATTTATAGACGTGATATTCATCTACCAAAGCTAGACCCTCGTGGTGACTTGTAACTCTCTCTCTTTCACAGGCCTTTTTCAGCTTCGTCTTCAAGGACCCACCAAGCAAATCCACCGGTGGGTCTCCTAATACTCATGACCTACTAGTGGGTCCTCTGAGATTTTATTGTTTTCGAAGACCCACTCGGACTAGTAGTTTTGGAGAAAAATCTGCTTGGTGGGTTCTTGAAGACGAACTGCCTTTTTCCATTCAATGGGAACGTTACCGGGCATGCTAACACGTTTTCACATAACTTTTGTGTCCCAACATTCTCATCAACATAGAAAACAAAGCCCAAGATTGCAATAAATATGTAAAGAGTGAAGAGGGAGCGCCCATTAAATTTGAGCGAGCCCTCACTTAGTCATATTGAGTGTTTTCCTAACAAATTGCTTTTGAATTTAGTCCTGATATTATATTTAATGTAACGGCCGAATTTATTGCTTTTAAAATTTATCGCGCTTCGTTTTTAATGTCTTCTTAGTCTTTCGACGTTTATTTTTAGAGTGAGCTTTGCATGGAACTTGGTCGTTTGCTTGATCGATTTTTTGCCGACGACGAGCGATCCTTTTATTAAAATGGTTCATTAGAAATTTAGTCTATCGCAGTTCACTTCTGGATATTGGCGTCTTCCAAGCTACACCACAGTGGCGTACAGTATATCATGCTTAAAAGTTGGGCTTGCCCTCATGACCTTCTACTATCCATGGGGTTGGGGTTTCTGAACAATTTGCAGCCGCTAGGCACGCCACTGCAATACCCTGTATTGTCCTTGTTTGGAGTCGTCCCACAGAAGCAGTTACCACCACATTATTTTTGGGACATACTCGCCAAACTAAGTTACAAATTGTTGACGGTCGAGAGGTCAAAAACTGAGCGTGAAGAGTTTCAAAGTCAATCAATTACAACGTCTATCCTGAAAGAGAATATCTGCCGAAAACCCAAATATATGGATAGCGCTGCATTCCAAAGTAAACATTGCAGCGTGTCCCAGTTCCACGCTCACCACATGACGTTTTACAAACACTAATAAGTAATTTTTAATTGGCAGTTTAGTTTAATTGGCAGTTTCCAGAAATGTCGGTTTAATCACCAGTCTCGTAAAGAAATGGTGATCGCTGTTACATAAATATGTTCACATGTCCTCTTGAATAAAATCTTAAAAGTTACACTTTCAGGGTCATTTCTAACGATCTACTACACTACTACTACAACAGCCCATAACGTCCACTGCTGGACATAAGCCTCTCCCATGATGGGAGGAATTTGCCGTAATCTCCACGCTTGGCAGGCGGATTGGAGATCGCAGTGAGTGTTTGTTTCTAACGATCAGGCAGAACAAAATCCTTAAAAAATACTTTAAACATGGCGGCAAGACATCATTCCAACTGTTAGGGTTAGGCCAAACGAGCGTAATTTGTGAGTCGCGTAATTTCGGTTTCATACATAGTTTGGCGCATTTTACGTCGTGACGACGCGACGACGTAAAATATGTATAAAACCGAAATTACGCGACTCGCAAAACTACGCTCGTTTGGCCTCAGCTTTATGACACAGTCTTGTAAATTATAGGCAAATGGCTTCTTTTTTGGAAAATTCTTTATCTTCATAGGGTTAAATACAGCCAATGTATGGACTTCAAAATACTCTGAATGAATTGTGCCAAAATCCGTTGTAAATCCAAGCACACAGCGCTGCATTGCTAAGTAAACATTGCTACCGTTCCCATATCCTCGCTCACCGTATGACGTTTTACAAACACTAGTGTGTAATGTAGGCACTATCATTGTATTTGATTCGCTAGTTGAATAGCGGGGATTTTGAGGTTTCATTCAGGTTTGTTTCAATGGAATTGGCTATGTGGAATTTGGTAGTGTTTGATAGTAGGTATATTGACTTTTTAAATGTGAAAAAAAACGACGTATTTTATCCAAGAACGACAAAAAAAAAACTGTAATATTTTTATTATATTCTTGAAATCTGACGGAGAATATGTTTTGACACTCTTCCAATACGAAACACCAAAACTCGACACAAATGTAAATCTAATTGAAATAAAAACCTGTACTATCGCATGCTATATAATGGCCAAATGTGTCTTACTAAATATTTTAAAACAACTTCATGTACCTACCATATTTGATGCATGAATTTAATTGAATTAATTCTCCAAATTCGGAATCAAATCCACAAACAATCCGAGTACTCCATGTAACTGAAATCGTAGATAGGTTTCCGTTTGACGTACGTTTAGATGAACATGCTACAATCACAGACTGTGTTCAGTTTCCGAGCTGTATACAAATACAGCTCGGAAACTGAACATATAGAATAGACTGAACATATAGAATAGAGAACAATCTCTATTCTATATGTATAGCGTGCTTCGATGCTGGGAAAACGTAAAGTTAGTTAAAATTATTTATTTATAACTTCATGTGCAATAGTGGTACATATTCGGACTTAATGCCACAAGGCATTCTCTACCAGTCAACCTTTGAGTTAAATAGGAAAACATAGTGATAGGGTACAAAGTAACGTCTAAAAAAAACTTTTTGTTAACGAGAGTTTAGATTTAGATTGATACTAATACACATACACCGATAAAATAAACTAATAGATATTAAAATGAAAAAAAATAAAAAAGTATTTATTTTATTTGAAAATTATCTATCATTATCATTACTTTGTCTTTATCCCAATTCATTAGTGGACTGTGGTCGATGCAGCATGTCTTCTTCTTCCATAATTATTTCTCAATTACTCGTCATTTCATAAGACACGTCTTCTTTTTTGCCATAATATCATCCTTTACACAGTCCATCCATAGTTTAATCCATACAAATAAATAAAATGTAACTGACTGGTTAACTTAACGTAATTTAAAGTATATACGGTACCTACTTATAATTTTCTTTTTATGTTGTCTATCTGTCTGTTTGTTCTAGGGTATCGCTGGGGGACGGCTAGACTGATTTTGCCGGAAGTGGAAGATAGCTGAAATGTTATAAGTAGTACCTTGGGCTTCTTTTATTTAAGAAAAATAAAAAAGGGCTCCCTGCAAAAAAATTAAAACCCATGAAATTGTTAACAAAATCAGATTCAATTAGGGTATAGTAATAGTTTGATAATTATTTAATGCGGTTGAAATTACACGTTTTAAAATGGTATTTAAGCAATATGCATCTTGAAAGTTAGCTACATTGCAAATCTGTCAAAATATTTTGCTGTTTTGATTAATGAAATCAAAACAGCTATGAAAAACAAACAAAGTTACTCTACTAGGTGTTGTTGACTTTTTTTTTTTTTTTTTTTCGGATGGGAAATCATCAAATGACTTCTCCCGCTCTGGGCGGAGCAGGAGGGAGTGTCAGACTTTTACTGACTAAAACCCATCCATGTTCCTTCATCGCCCTTTGTGTTCCGGGGCCACGGTATCTCTTTCGAATAGTCCCGCAACCCCGGCAGGCATCGGTCCTTTCGGATCCCTTCCTTTTTGCTGACTCTCTTTGAGGCGCGCGTGGAACACGAACGCGCCGTCGACACGGCCTGTCGTCATGAGACGGACGGACGGCGAGCTAGCCCATAGCCCACCGTCCACAGGCCCGCGAGGTGTTGTTGACTTGGGTGTAAAACTGTACATTTATAGCAGTGACCCACCAGTACTTCGAGACCACTGGTGCAGTAACCAACTACTTGAAGAAACATTGAGATCCGTATGTAAGTACGAGTATCATACACATAATAATAATTATCGGACGTCTCGTCATGAATAGATTAGATTAGGCCTAGCTTAAGGTCAATTAAAACAAGATTGTAGAATGTGGAAAAAGCCGTGTAATAAAAGGTAACATTTAATTAATAGTACTTTATGAAATAAGTGCGGTAAGTTGAAAATTACAGCCGAGGCGATATTGCTAACCCGAGACGTAGGCGAGGGCTACAAGAAAGCAGAGGCTGTAATTATCAAAGCGCACGTATGTCATACGACGTTTTATAACATATTTGTGAGGGAATAAGTAAAACTCGGACTTTCTTAAACGAATAAATCTTTAATCACTTTTTAAAGCAGTTATAAAAATTTGAACAATTTGTAAAATTGATTATTACGTTGCCAGTTGGCATTTTTAATGTTGTCAAGTTATTATTATTATATTTTATCTCTTAGAGTTAATTTTATTCATACAATTTTAACCACTTCTCTGACATAAAAACTCTTTGCTAAGATTTAAAAAAGTACCGTTCGTTTTAGACGGCATCTTGATAAACCGTTTTACATTACATTACTGCACAAGTACGTAATGAGATACAATACGATATTGAAATGGGTGAAATAAGAGACGATTTACGAGCAAATGTGTTATAAAATAATTAATAAACTCGACTCATCATCATCATCATTTCAGCCGAAAGACGTCCACTGCTGGACATAGGCCTCCCCCAAGCGTCGCCACATTGACCGGTCCCGTGCGACTCGCATCCAGCGGATTCCCGCAACCTTCACCAGGTCGTTGTTGCCCCACCTAGTGGGAGACCTTCCAACGCAACGTCTTCCGGTTCGCAGTCGCCACTCCAGAACTTTTCCATCCGCCATCCGTTCTGCTAGCAATGTGCCCTGCCCACTGCTACTTAAGTTTGGCAATTCTTCGGGCTACGTCGGTAACCTTGGTTCTCTTGCGGATGTCTTCATTTCTGATTCGATCGCGGAAGGAAACTCCGAGCATAGCCTTCTCCATTGCCCTTTGGGTGACTTTAAGCCTTCTGATGAGGCCCATTGTGAGCGACCACGTTTCTGTCCCGTATGTAATCACTGGCAAAACACACTGGTCATAGACCGAAAGTCTCTGCAGCGATGGCCCAGTGGCCCGACTTACAAACAGTAAGTCGCGGGTTCGAACCCAGACAGGTGCATTTCTTTGTGTAATTTATTTCATCACCATTGCTTTCAAAACGGTGAAGGAAAACATCGTGAGGAAACCGGCATATCCTAGAACCAAAAAACCGAAGACATGTAGTGTGACATCTACCAATCCGCACTGGACCCGCGTTGTGGATTATAGCCCATACGCAAAATACGCGCTTTGACGTGGAGTTGCGGACACCAGCCCGTTATACAATATAAGTTGGACGAGAAGATACCGCGCTACTTCCCGAACGCTGCCCAGCCGAGTCGGATTCGACGATTGACCTCTTTCTCGAAGTTAGGCCTACCTAACTGGACCGTTTATCCCAGGTAAACATGATCGTCTACAACTTTGAGTGTAGAGTCTCCGATCTTGATAGGAGTGGGTGTGACATGGTCATTTAACATGACCTTGGTTTTGTCCATGTTCATTTTAAGACCCACTCTTCCGGAAGCTCTACTGAGGTCATCGAGCATTGTACTGTTGTCGATTTGGCACCGTTGGAGAGACGAAGGCTTTCTCGTAGTCCACAAATGCTAAACAGAGGGGCAGGTCATCTCTTCAGTCTTCTGTATAACCTGCCGCAGCGGTCCACGGTGCTAAAGCCTTTTCAGAAACCGGCTTGTTTGGGAGGCTGGAAATCGTTGAAGGGCCTTAAGTACCGGTTTTCCACCCGCCTTCAGGAGTTCGGCCGTAATTCAGTCAGCACCCGGTGCCTTGAGACATAGACTTGCCACAGACGCAGTACGTATAAAGGGTGTAAATAGACCCTTAACGAAGCCGAAAGGCACTTATTTTCCTCGTCACTGCGATTTTTTTTTCTAGACCATACCTGGAAACCTTCTAGTTACGGAGATATTGGGGGTCAAAGTTACAACTTTTTCACAAGTTTTTTTTAAATATTTAAAAGTTTTTAATGTTATATAACTTTACTTTAAATACCTCTATGACCCGTTTACTACTCAATGCATCCATCAGAACTATGTGGTGAATGCGTTATATTAAGTTTTACCGTAAAATGTGATATTTCACCCAGCAATCATATTTTTTTTGCGCAAAGTTACTCAGTTTGATGTACAAAATGCTTGGTTGACGGTTTCGTGAAGGGTCTGTTTAGTCACTGTAGAGACGCCAATAAAATGCTAACATACTTACATAATAGGCTTGTGTCCTGAAAAAAACTAATTAGTCTGTCAGTCAGATTATCAAAAAATATTTGACACGTATTTTTTCTTTTGTTACGTAAACCAAAATTGACGAAGATACAATGCTTTTAAAATTCTCAATACGTCACGCCGTGCTATAATTTTTTGTGCGTTGTGACGTCACAAGCCCCCACTCCCGAGTATTGATGCGTTTTATCTTTGTCAATACTCATTGATTTACAAAAACAAAAAATACGTGTCCATTATTTTCCAAAACTCTAACTGACGGACTAAATAGATTTGCAATTTTTTGGTGGTGGAAACTAGCCTAGTATGTAGATCTGCCAACCAACATATTATTATATGTAAGCTAGCTATGTACCCGTATATGTGTGAGTTCTGTGAAATGGACCCGAACCACAGCTAACATGCTTCAATCAAAGTACGCCGACTGAACTGAAAGCTCCGTGAACTACGTATATGTACGAGAAGTTCTCGTTTCAAATGGAAACTGTATATTATTAGTGTTATATACGGAGTTGAGGGTATGGTTAATATACTAGGTTATAGATTTGTATTCTTGTATGTTTTTTTTTTACTAGGATTGCCCGCGGCTTCGCTTGCGTTAATTTAGAATTTCAAAATCAATTCGGGTTGTACTCTGCTTGTAATAATTATAATTCATTATGATTCGAAAGGCTATGCTATGATTCGGAAGGCTATGCTCGGAGTTTCCTTGCGCAAGCGAATCAAAAATTAAGACATTCGCAAGAGAACCAAGGTTACCGAGCGAGGTAGCCCGAAGAATTGCCAAACTTAAGTGGCAGTGGGCAAGGCACATTAGGTAGACCGATGACCTGGTACAGGTGGCGAGAATCCGCTGGATGCGAGTCGCACGGGACCCGGGAAATTTGAAGAATTTTAAGTCCAATTTAAATACTAAGTCCAATTTATAAAATTTGACTTGGATGGGATACCAATCCCATGGTAAAAAAACGACCGGTAGGCCTATCGCCAGCAGGTCTGACTGGAACATTTTATATTGCATCGCAAGAAGTCTAAGTATTCTTCAATATAATTAGAAATCATAGCCCGATAGGCCAACATCCCAGCTCGGCTATGTAGCCCAAATCCATGCATTTTGTGAAATGGACCCGGCCGGACATGTAACATGCTTCAATCACAGAGCACACTCCAGAGAGCTGTATTTACTCTGTATGTAGGTGGGTGTGTGTCCATTGTTGGGTACGGTAAAGGCTTATAGTTTACTTGACAAAGACCACTAGATATACAAGGTGTAAACGGACCCTTCACGAAGCCGTCAACCAAGCATTCGATACATCAAACTAAGTAACTACGCAAAAGATATTGTTAAGAAACGACTTTTTAAGTGTAAAATCACGTTTTACGCTAGGACGTAACGCACTCAAACATTGTGCTGGTGGATGCATTGAAAAGTACGGGGGTCGTGGACGTATTTTTAGTAAACATAAAACATTTCAAAGTTCTATTTAAAAAAAAACTTGTGGAAAAGTTGATTTGACCTCCAATACGGAAAAAGGAATCGCCTCGCTTTGCTAAAGCAAACCTAGTGGTAGTATTTTATATAATCCCAAAATATTGCCTAAAAGTCGTGCCGTACGACATCGAAAACGCACCACTTCCCGTGCAGCGCCGAGTCAACATAATGGATGAGCATTGCATTTGGCGAACGCCCAAATTTACTGCTAGATACAGTATGTACTAGTACACTATGTACCTGTCTAATGTACCGAACTGCTCCTATGTTTTGATATCAATAAGTTCTAAATGTTGCGAGTGTATTAATAGGAAGATTAATTCTGTGGGGACAAATGAAAATGAGTAATATTTAATTTTGTTTTGAAAAAGATTTTCATCAGTTTTTTTTCCTCGAATTCGGTTTCATGCCGTCTTCTTTCTTTGTCGCGTGGTTTATGCTGTCCATGGGCCTCTGAATTGGCTTTTACATGCCGACGAGAAATATCTCTCAGGCATGCGGGTTTACTCACGATGTTTTCCTTCCGAAAAGTCAAAGGTTGGGTCTTGGGTTCTAACTCGAGACCTAATGCGGGTTGCAAACCAAGGGCTAAGCTAAGTTAGTTTAGCTTAGCTCGCATAGCTGACGTAGTTTTTCATACTTGTGTAAATGCTTGCTGCAAATTATGCAAGCTAAGCTATGTGAGGTAACTAAAATATGCGCAGCTAAGTTAGTTGTGTATAAGCTCCTCCTGCACCCCCGAGATTGAATGTGTTAAATTGTGTGTCCAACTCTTGTCATGTCTCTTATTTTTCTATGTGTAACGTATTCATCATCGACATTATTCATGGCGAGTGTTGGTCAAATTGAACTTCGCAACACTGACAGAGCTTTCGCTTAGTTTTTGGTGTGCACAGGACATATTTTTAGCTTATTTATTTATTTATTAAAACTATATGAGACAGAGACAAAACAGTAGGTGCAACAGAACAGAACATTTTGAAGAATAAAATATAATAATAAATACTTATATACATACATACAACAAATTAAACAAAGTGAGGAGAGATAAAAAAAAATAAAAAAAAAAAACATAGATGAAGAAAACCAACAAATTAATTGTGGGACAAGTCTGCCAACTTCTTATGGAAGTGTTCGTGAGCTTTTACTTTAAATGTAAGCCGACTGGTTGCCATCCTGATATTCAGAGGGAGCGCAATCCAAAGTAAAACCGCTTGGACAGGAAAAGAAGATTTAAGAAAGCCAGAGCGGTGAGTAGGGCATCGTAGAAGACTATTAATGGCAGAACGAAGATTCTTGCTGTCATCATTTTAGCCGAAAGACGTCCACTGCTGGACATAGGCCTCCCCCAAAAGGGGGTTTTTTGCCATATCGCCACGCTTGGCAGGCGGGTTGGCGATCGCAGTGCGGTTGTTACAAAAGCACAGAGAACGCTGCTGCCCATTCTCTGGTAAGTCCCTTAGTCGCCTCTTATGACACCCAAGGGAAGATATGGAATGGTGCTATTCTTTACGTCCGACACCATACAGAACAGATTCGACAGATTCTTGCTGTGCGCAAAGCATAAATATTGGAAGTGAGAAGTACGATAAGAAGGAGAAGTGGGTTTGTCTAGAAGAGAAAACAAAGTTGTCAAAGCTCTTAACGCTCTGCATTGTCTGATGGGTAACCATTTTAAGCGTAACCGATGTGCGGACTCATGATCATACGGAGATTAAATACGAATCGAATGCAGTTATTTAGAATTCGGTCAAGTTTATTGAGGAGATCTGCATTCAGGTCGTAGTAACACCATAGTCAAGCATGGGAAAGATAAGGGACTAAACTGAGCTTATCTTAGCTTAGCTTAGCTTAGTAAAGCTTCGGCATAGCTTAGCTCTTGGTCTGCAACCCGCTTAAGACTTGGCAGTCCGACGATCACACTACTAGACTATCACGTGCTTTTTTTTGTTTGTTTTGGTTTTATAATGATGGGGCGTAGAACCATGTAAATTTAACACATCAAGGTAAGAGCTCGTGGCTAAATAATAAAAGCCGGTCGGGTCGATCTACAGGTTAGCCCGCGCTTGCCTAGTTTGGTTCGTGGATGGGTTACCACTCATTACATACCGAGTTTCCTCCGTGCCTCGCAAAGCACGTTAAGCCGTTGGCCACGGCTGTCATTTGTAGATCTTTGACAACGTTACAGGTAGGCAGTGGTCCGGAAGTCTGACTACCAGTCTTACCAAGGGGTATGGTATTACTTAGTACTAACTGAGTTGAGAAGATCAGATAGGCAGTCGCTCCAAATATAAAAAATACTGGTATTCAGCTGCATCTGCAGGCCTAGCCAAAGTTACAAACGTTTCGTATCGATCGATTCTCTTTCTACAATCATAAACACCTCGGCGTAAGCGATTGTACAAAGCGCTAAATTGGTAGCAAAGTTTAGTTGACACGTTTGAGTCGATCGCTCGTTCTCTAATGTCTGTAGAAAAAACCTACACTTTAGTCTATGGTGAGCGTTCCTACCAAAGAGTTTAGCGATCAACATTGTAGAAACGATAACATTCTATTCTATCATTTTGAACGATGTAAACTTGTTTACGAATTTTCTATTCGTTTGTGTTGATCACGTGATTTAACGTTGAGATGATGTAATTTCCATTCTTCTAGATAGTTTTCTACTAGCGTTAACGATTGTAGATTGTCAACTTGGCTAGGGGTGCTGATAAGACTGGAAGCCGACCCCAACAAAGTTGGGAAAAAGCTACGCAGATGATGAAAATGCAATATAAATCGGTCGAAAAATTGGTATAATAAGTGTTAAACCAATCAACACCCAAACATTGCACTATTATAAACCCAAAAATAATAGTGTCCAACCATCCCCACAGATTAATTAGAACAGTATGTCCATATTTCATTATTAATATACGGCAACATATTTTATGCCAAACCGATAATGTTGCATAAACGGGTTAATTATTACACAGCCTGAAATAGCAGCGGTTGGCAGACTGAATGTTTTGTAGACTGCAATATAGATTTTGTGTGATGGCGTGTGAATAGGCATGACGACAGTATCATAAAATTGCAAATCTATTTAGTCCGTCAGTTAGAGTATTGGAAATTAAAGGACACGTATTTTTTGTTTTTGTAAATCAATGAATATTGGCAAAGATAAAACGCATCAAAACTCGGGAGTGGGGGCTTGTGACGTCAGAACTAGCTAAAAATTATACCTAGGCGTGACGTATTGAGAATTTTAAAAGCGTCGTATCTTCGTCAATTTTGGATTACGTAAAAAAAGAAAAAATACGTGTCAAATATTTTTTTGATAATCTAACTGACGGACGTCTCGCATATTATGCTTTGGGGAAGTTGAGGGTGGGATGCATTTTGGGAATTTAGGACAAATTAAGGCTGATATAACAATAGATAGTAAAGACTGCTTGTTGGTCTAGTGGTCGCAAACGCGACTTTTGAGCATGAGGTCCTTGGTTTTAGCTTGGTTCCGATTCCCGGGTCGGGCAAAGTGTTATTGGGTTTTTCTATCAGGAATTTCTCAGTAGCAGCCACGGAGTCTGAATTTGTGCTCGGTTGATGGGAATAGGCTCGCCACTTACATAACTGGCAAAATGAAGATGTACCTGTTAGGTTCACCTCTGTTTAACCCTTTGGGGATTACAAGGCGTGACGTTATGAAGCTATGTAGTAAAACATTCAATAACCTTAAAAATTAAAGAGACCATCTTTAACTTTTATACAAGAAACGTGTTTATTTTCAGCATTTTTAACGCTGTTTTGTGAGCAGATTTGCAGATTTTTTTAATACAAAGTAGATTAAAAATAAAATGCAAGCAATTAATTCTATGAATTTTATTTACAGAATCTATAACAAATATTTACAATTTTATCAAATTAAGTGTAATCTATTTAAAAAACATTTTGGCACGTATTAACTTAAACAATAATTGTCATGTTTACAATAAATAATACAGAAATGAACACAATCAAGTTCCAATGAACATAACGTAGAAAAGAAGCGACCGATGGATGATAATATTGATGTTCCATCTGGAATTCTAAATGGGCCGATAGTCTAAGCAAGGCGAAATGATACACTGGATGCCAAAGGTGAAGAAAAAGGGGTAATAATCTGTCAAATTATTCCAAATGATTTTTAACCATAAAATGTTGATGGTTAAGTTCAAAATCGAATGAGACAATTTGACAGTTTGTGGTAACTTGTGCACTAGTGATTGTACAATTTGATGAAGTCCCACAACTAGATGTGGATCGCAATAGCATAACGTAACTTTGATAGAACATTTTCATTTCTAACCTATTCTTCACTATGTATGTTTCCAATAAATCTTTGGTCGAAAAATGCAACGTCAAAAAACATTGATGGACAAGAAATTATGACAAGAATTGATACAAGTAAGAAATGAGTATAATTAGAGAAAGTTTACAGTTTTAACAGAAAAGTTGAAAGAGAATCGACTGTCTTGGTATAGGCATGTGATGAGGAAGGACAAACCGCATGTGACTAAAAGACTAATGATTATAAATGTGGATGGATCGAGAGGGAGAGGAAGAACAAAGAAAAGATGGTTGGATTGTGGGAGGAATGATATGAAGGAAGAAGGAGCAAATAATAGCGTGATGATTGACAGGGAAGAATTGAAGAATAAAATGAGTTGAGAGTCAAATAAAATGGGAGAAGGGCAGGAAGATGGTAATGCCATAACACCAGCACCCATCTTTGTAATACATATGGAACGCAATAAATAATAGAGTAATTGAGTAATGATGATGATGATCTAGAAACTGTGCAATTGTTGGAATTGAATGAATTATGAATGACCCAGGTTAGAAGACTTACTATACCTATACTTAGTCTGGTATCAACTTCTATTCTATTTAAAAGTCGTGTTCAATTTTAGCTTCCAATCCCACTGTAGGCTTGTCATGTCCGAAGTTCTTGTCCACAACACCTCCAGCAACTAATCTGGTGTTCTGGTCGAGTTTCCATACACCATCAGCGGTCAGGGTTGCCTGAAATGTAGAGAATATTGTGTTGAAGTATTGTCACGGATTTACCTCTTTAGGAGGAGTCTTTCATTTACTGTTTGTTGAAACAGTTGAGAAGTCCGTAAAGGATACACAAATGTTTTTGGCAAAATCAAATATTTGTAATTATCAGAGAAAAACTCGGACAGAGGAGCTAGACGAGCTCGTGGCTACATAATAATAGCCGCTCGGGTCGATCTTTGGTTAAGCCGTGCTTGCCTATGTTGGTCTGTGGATGGGTGACCACCCGTAGATACCGAGTTCCCTTCGTGCCTCGGAAAGCACGTTAAGCAGTTGGTCCCGGCTGTCATTTGTAGATCTTTGACAGTCGTTATAGGTAGTGAGTGGCCCAAAAAGTCTGACAACCAGTCTCACCAAGGGGTATCGTATTACCCAGTACTAACTGGGTTGTGGAGGTCAGATACTATAGGCAGTCGCTCTATGTAAAATACTGGTATTCAGCTGCAGCTGGTTAGACTGGAAGCTGACCCCAATATAGTTGGGAAAAGGCTAGGTGAATGATGATGATCAGAGAAAAACTCGCTTTATAGCTCGAATTGTTTCAAATATGATTCAACGAGGTTAGTTGCCAAGGGATCAAGTCATTATCTTCCTGCCTTTGTCTCATGTTACTTGGGGTCGGCGCAACACGTTTTTTTGTTTCATTCTACTCTGTCAACCGTCACGCTATCATTTACTCCGCTTTCTTTCATATCATCGCTCACAAAATCCGTCCATCGCAGATGAACGGAATATATGCGTGGTGAAAAATTGTTTAGCAAAAATACTGCTGCAGTGAATGTTATCAACCCAAGAATCGTATAGAAGCTCTGACGTTTAAGTTAATTTACAAATATAATACTTACACCACTACCCCTTCCGATTTCTTTGTGAACATCGAGGGCAGCCCTTACGTTGTCGTTAGGATTGTTCCATTGGAACTTGCTACCGAGCACACTGCTGTCACCAGTAGCACCGAGTACTCTCTCTCCGTATCCTTGGGCTTGGAAGCGACCGCGGTGGTCATCGAAGATGTCTTGCTTGTAACCGCCTCGGCCCTGTGGGAATATGATTTAGTTAGAAAGGTGTTTACGGGAATATAAAGAGCACAGTAAAATCACCCTTATTGTGATCGTGAAGAAATAATAAGGTGATTGTTTTGCTTTTGATGGTTATTTTGGGAAAAATGGAAAGGCTAAATAATTTATTCTGTATTGCATTCAAGTCTTTCTATGCTCGAACAATGACGGCCGTTAGGTGAATAATCATCTTGATATAAATATTCATGAGCCAGTCAACTAGTTCGTTGGGGCTAATTATAAAGTATGAGATGCACTTAATCACTTGCAAAGACTTTTTAAAAATCGTAAAAAGATAGAGCACTTCTTTGCTTAGGTAGGTACTCTAACAAAAATGATGCTCCAGGAAGCATTTTTAGCATCATTACATAGCTGCCCTGACGAGAGTTAAAACAAGCCTGTTCATCTTATTACAAAAAGATGATAGTCACGAGAAGATACTCACGTAAAGTCCTGCATCATTGCCGCCCAAAGTACCAAAGACTTTGCCACTGCCAGCATTGCGCTCAAAGTGCAAGTCTTTGAAGAACTCATAGGGATGAGCGTATGAGCAAGCCACTAGAGCAGCGAAGCACAAGAGAACGGTGGACTGCATGGTGATCTGAAACAGAAGAACAATTGACTTATTGACGCAATTCATAACTTTGCTATGGATATTGAGAAGGAAATGCCTCCTGAACAAATGTTCTTGGGTTGGATTACTAAGGTTGTTGATATTTTTTGTAAACAACTTTTTTTGAAGCTGATTTTTTCTTGGCTTTTGACACGAGGCTACCCATAGAGTAAAGTAATATAACGGGTAGGCTACCCCAATTTCATGGGACTTCTTTTATTTCTAGTAACTGGCAAAATGTCCTGTGTCTATTTGTTTTGACATTCCTTTTAGAGGGTATGTTTAGGAGACCCATGCATTTGAATATTAAAGTCTAACAATAAATACAAACCTTGGTAATATTTTAGCTACTTCTTCACAACACAAGGAACTGTAGTAAACTGTGCCTTCCTCAATCCCGACCCGATCATTTATACTTACTTCTATATCTGAGGTGAACTCCCTGTACCGAGAGCACGGGGGACTTACACCGAGATCACTTGAGTCATATGGAGATCTTATTATTGAACTGCGCGATTAAAAATGTGTACCAAAATGTGGTTTCCGACCTATGATCCGCGGACCACCAGTGGTCCGCGGGAGCTTAAAATATGGTTCGCGAAAGGTTTAAATGTTATTCGTACTTTTTAACTTGCACAAAAGATGCAAGCATAACCCAACCTACTAGCGCTAGCTCTTGCAAAATTCATAATCATTTCTGCAAATTCTAGTAACTTATTCCTATATCTGGGCCGGCAGTCTCGACAGAAATAACGACAAAATATCGCTAACTTTCGATTCCTAATTACTAACGAATATATTCGGTTGCAATAATGATGCTTGCGAGAAACGCATCTTGGATGTAGCGACTTGCATTTCCCGCAAATATCGTTATTGCAACCGAATCCTTTCTGTATAAATGATCGTTAAAGTTTTCGAGCTCACTTCGATTGCTCTTGTATCCTTCACTATCTTAATTATAAAGGTTTTCATCTCATTTTCCCATATTTGCATTGTGTGTGTTAAAGATTCACCCCCTTAGAAATAATCTGGTCGGAATCCATGTTTATCTAGGATCTTATGGTCACTGCAAACAATAAAGAAGAATAAGAATAAGAATAATTTATTTAAAAAAGTATTACAAAAATGTACATTTAGGTGCAGTAGTGTTATTTCTGAAACATATAATTAGTGCATAAAAGTAAACTATAACTAAAATATATTTAACAATTGCAAGAAACGATAATGTGGAATTCAAATTTGTTAGCGACCTGCCCGATCTAGGTTTATTTAAACCTGTGTTTCAGGCCATCACTTTACATGCCACAAATTAACTAGGACAGTCAATGTTATAAAATAAAATAAAATCTATTAACAACTATAAGAATAATCAAATTGGTACAATAAACATTAAACATTAAAACTAAATTAAGTAAATACATACGTACAATAAGAGACGAGGGAATAACATAATCAAACCAGGACTTCTAGAAGTTTTTCTGAGTCCGTGTAATTAAGTATCGCTAAATAATCCGATATTACAAAAAAAACATTTCCTATAACTTAGACTATAGAAGTTAAGTTTGTTGTTGAGTCTATTATACAGAAAAGGTCCTAAAAACACATAAAATCGACTAGCAAAAGCATGTCTAGTTTGGGGCTTTGTGCAAACCAGGTCCTTCCTTCTCCTAACGGAAGGAACTTCGTCATACACTACGTATACAGCAGCACTCTACCCTTCCCGGGTAGAGTGCTGCTGTAGTATAGTGTGTAAAATAAATAATTGCCGTACTGTGAGCACATTACAAGCTCTATAGAGTAGGTGTGTAGAAAATCTAAACGGACGAAAAGTAGCAACCTTTAGAATTGCTCTTTGAGCACGTTCTAGAGGGAGAAGACACCAAAGTGGTCCCGGGTTCAAGAAAGGTTGAGAACCACTGCTCTAAACAAAGCGTAAATAGCAAAGTGAAATTATTTTTTAAATATTTATAAAAGCATTACTTACTTACATTACTAAGTTAAAAGCATTTGAAACTGTTGATTAGACAGTGAGACCCGATACCTTTCATGACTTCATTCGACAAATCGACGTACAAAATCCATACTAAATTCTTTTTATCTAAAAAGAGATAGAAACAAAAATTTAATTGGTTACTTTGGATGGCTTTGATGGAGTTGGTTACATTTGTTGTTTTTCCGAGTTTAGTCTTGTTTTCACTTTTTGCCAATATTTTATAGTATTTTTACATTCGGTTCAAAAAAGAAAATTTGCGCATATTCCCTATTATAAAATGGTATAAGCGTGACTAGTTGGTAAATCATCTGCATGTCGTTTTGCCAACTATGTTGGAGTCGACTTTCAGTCTAACCGGATGCAGCTAAATGCCGGTATTTTACATGGGCAACTACCTATCTGACCACTTACCAAATAACTGTACTAACTAGTTGTAGTTTTACCGTATGTAGTATTTATTCGTTTCTTATAAACACCTGTCACTAAAACAATAACAAACTAAAATTAGAACATTTCTTTCCATTCCATTCTCCTGCCCTTACCCCAATTCATTAGGGGTCGGCGCAGCATACCTTCTTCTTCCATACTTCTCTATTACTCGTCATTTTTATTTATTTTATTCAACTTACAACGATCACTACAGGTAATCTTAAACCTAATTCGATAGTGTGGCTATATCTTTATGAAATAAGAATAATTTAACAACTAGAAATACGAAATTTAAAGTGATACATACATTTATGAAACTAAGTTTAACAAAACTTTTGCGAATTCACTCGAAGTGCTTGAAAAAATATCGATTCGCTCGTGAACCTCGTATACTACGCGGATCGTTCGGGTGAGAGGGGGTCATCTCATCAGACACCTCCTTTCTTGCCATTTTGACGACCCGAATGGCGCAGCGGTAGTGAGGCTGCCTTACGTTCTTAGGGTCCCGGGTTCGAATCCCGGTTGGAGCAAATGTTTGTGTGATGAGCATGGACATTTGTTTCCGAGTCATGGATGTTTATATGTATAATAAGTATGTATTTACAAACAAAAAGTATCTATGTAGTATATCAACTATCTGGTGTCCACGACACAAGCCTGGTTGCTTAGTGTGGCACTGGATGGCGCTGTGTGTTAATGTCCAGCGATATTTATTTATTTATTTATTTTATTCTTTACACAGTCCATCTATCTTTTCTTCGGTCTTCCTCTACTCTTATACCCATCCATATTCATATTCAAAACTTTCCTCGCGACATTATCCTCAATCCTCCGCATCATACCACGACAAAAGATTACCACACATCTTTTCAGTCACCGGCGCCACTTTCAGACGCAACTAAAATTAGAACAAGGAAAATAAACACGTAAAGCCAAAATAATCCCCTCACATTCTTCATTGGGCACGTTTCATGTGACTCACGAAAGCTAAACAAAACATAATGTTAACTAAAGAAGAAGTACATCCCCCTTATCAGTCGGTGACCTCAGTTGACCTTGTTATCATCGTTATTGTAATTATTATAGCACGTGGTGTGTTTATATTTGGTTTTGTTGTTATGATCATCTAAGATGAGGTCAAATCGGGGATTTTCGAACTATTTTTGTTTATGATACTAATGAATAAACACACATTGCACACACACACACACACGCACGCACGCACATTGCACTTTATAGGTGGACCCGGGGAATAATAGTAACGGTACTTTGAGTTTTTGAACAGTCTTTTAAAATAAATAAATAAATATCGCTGGACATTAACCATCACCCATACCATGACCATTATTGCCATCTAGTGCCACACTAAGCAACGAGACTTGTTCCGTGGACACCAGACAGTTGATATACTACATAGGTACTTTTTGTTTGTAAATACATACTTATTATACATATAAACATCCATGACTCGGAAACAAATGTCCATGCTCATCACACAAACATTTGCTCCAACCGGGATTCGAACCCGGGACCCTAAGAACGTAAGGCAGCCTCACTACCGCTGCACCATTCGGGTCGTCGGTGTCTTGCCTTATAGGTTATTGGCCCCTAGACAGACCGGAAGATAGAACACAGTAACAATATACACAATCCACCAACCGGAGCCCGCTTTCTTTCAAAGAGGAGGCCTGTGCTTTTGCTTGACTCAGAAAGGACTTACCAACTGAAAGAGTCACATATCTGGCATGACACCATTCTTCTCCAAAGGGGTAGAAGTCATAATATAATAGGGGGCAAACTTATAACAAAACAAAATCATCATATTGACCTTGTCCGATTTTATTTGAGGAAGCACCATGTTTTGGAGTTGTTTCTTGCCGTTAATCGTGAAAAAAGCGGCCTTTAAAAACTTGGTAAAAAAAAAAACCTGATTATAGTTTTTGTTTGACCCTGGTGAAGAGGCGATTGAACTCAGGACTAAGTACACGTTTGGTAGACAATTTCACCGTCTAGTATTCATTCAAATCTAATTTATGTCAGCTAGCTTCATTCTGAGTATATCCTTCTTTTATCTAATCATCATCTGCCTAGCCTTTTCCCCACCATGTTGGGGAAAGCTTTCAGTCTAACCGGATGCAGCTGAATACCAATATTTTACATGGAGCGACTGTCTGTCTGACCTCCACAACCTAGTTAGTACTGGGTAATACGATACCCCTTGGAAAGACTGGTTGCCAGACTTTTTTGGGCCACTGACTGCCTAACGACTGTCAAAGATCTAGCCAGGACCAACTGCTTATCGTGCTTTCCGAGGCACGGAGGAAACTCGGTATGTAATGGGTGGTCACCCATCCACAGACCAACCTAGGCAAGCACGTCTTAACCTTAAGATAGAGTATAACCTTCTTTTAACTGATAAATGTTATTGTTTTGTTTCAGATCATAATGCAGTACACCGTTCTATTATGCTTCGCTCTTGTGGCTTGCGCATACGCAAAATACATCAGACTTTCAAGAATAGACGAAAATGAGTTTTTCGGAAAATTGCGGGAATTAAATGTTAGCGGAGCCCAAATCTTTGACGGTGTAGGAGGGAACGATGTCCGGGGTTGCGGGACTGTTCGAAAGAGATACCGTGGCCCCGGAACACAAAGGGCGATGAACATGGATGGGTTTTAGTCAGTAAAAGTCTGACACTCCCTCCTGCTCCGCCCAGAGCGGGAGAAGTCATTTGATGATTTCCCATCCGAAAAAAAAAAAAAGTGGGAACGATGCAGAACTCTATGTGAGTGGCTTTACTGTAACACTTTTACCGCCATGTGGTCCGACTGCCGCCCAAATAAATTTCAATGCAGCAAGCCACTACAGATTCATTTAATTTTTACTGGTAGGCCATTTGGGCTGCCTGCGTATCACAACTAGCGCGCCAAAATCTATGATATTAGTACTTGTTGTAACTTGTAAATATTTGTAAGAGCAGGCCATACGTTTAATTAAGTCAATTGCTCGTGCGCCACCCACATGGCCTGCTGTAAAAGTTTTTTGCGCCAATTTCGATTAAACCTAGAGTTTGTGGTCAATGTTACGGAGAAACTCACATTTTCGTAAAAATAAATTAAAGATTTATTTTTTATGTTTACCTATATTTTCATATAATTTCTCTTGTTATATTTTGTGTCAAAACAATTTCTTTTGTTTCATTTCATTTTGTTTTTGTGACAAGATACTCAATAAAAATGACTTAATAAACTAGTTTTACTTACTCGACTTTGAACCTTTTAAATCTACAATTATAGGGTGTAAAAAACCTCTTAACGAAGCCGAAAGGCACTTGTTTTCCTCGTCATTGCGATTTTTTTTTTGTTCTACACAATACCTGGGAACCTTCTAGTTACAGAGATATTGGGAGTCGAAGTTCCAACTTTTCGACAAGTTTTTTTTTAAATACACGTTTTTAATGTAAGATTTTTACTTTAAAAACCTCTACGACCCTCGTACTATTAAATTCACTCATCAGCACAATGATTTGAGTGCGTTACATTGAGTTCTACTACAAAACATGTTTTTTTACCCCCAAAATAAAAAGTCGTTTCCCAGAAATAATTTTTGCGTGAAGTTTGATGTACAGAATGCTTGGTTAACGGCTTTGTGATGTGTGATGTTTACACTCTGTATTGTCCGATTATTTTTATTTCAATAGTAGTTGTTTCACTCAGCAAGTTAAAGCAGACGACACTGAATCCTGATCCAGTAAGCCAATTTCTAAAAATAAATGAATTTTGTGGGATTACAGCGGACCATACGGCCTGCTGGTAAACATAACGACGACGACGTATCCCGCCGGCCGCCCACATGGCGTGCTGCAAAAGTTACACAAAATATAGCGTGGCGTGGTGTAAAAGACATTACATGGCCCGCGCGTCACCCAAACGGCCTGATTTTTTATTTAATTTTTTATTTATTGTAAACATTGCCATTATTATTTTAGTAAATAAGTGCCAAATGATTTTGTGTGCAAATAGATTACATTTAATTACAAACTGTAAATAACTATTATAGTTTCTGTAAATAAAATCCATAGAATGAAATTAGATTTTTTTGTTAAACTTCTTTACCTTATTCCTTACCTAACTTGGTAAAATGTATATGTGATAAGTTACCAAGATACGAAGTTAGATGCACTTGCTCTTTTTTACATTTAACTACCGACCCGCCTCGGCTTCGCTTGGGACCAATTGAGAACAAAAAAAGAAGTGCGCTTACTGTAAAATTATTTTGTAATGCCTTTATTTTCCAATAATTCCATTTTTTTTGGGTGGTAAATTCAATAAATGAGTCCTCCCGCCTTGGGTGGAGCGGAAGGGACTGTCAGACTTACTGACTAAAGCACACTGACTAAGACACCATGTACTTTCGGTTGTCAGTTGCGATAACTCCTAAGATATTCATATAAATTGAATAGTTTTTTTGGTAAATACGTTCTAAAATTGATATTGAAGATAATCTATATAGATTTACACCAAACACCATAAATAAGCTTCTAAAATAATGCATTAGTTTTTACGCAAAACTTAAAAGATGAAAATAGTTAAAGTGACCAACTGTTCCACTGCGACCCCATTTGTTTCGCTGAGAATGATATTTTCAGTCGCGCGTAATTTTAATTTTGTGATAATATCTTCTAAATTATTCATTTAAATGATATACTGTTACGGGCCATATTGATCTATATTAAATGTACAATGTATTTCAGGTACTGAATTGGATAAGGAATCATGATGTATTGCTTAAAATCGCTTCGTAAATAAGCCAATATTTCTCGTAAAAAGTAAGGGATAAAAAATGGTTATTGTGGGTTATCCCTAAGAGATAGACATATACCATCGTGGGCTTTTTTGTAGACCTTTTTAAGGTGTACAATACTGCAGTACATTATTTTGATCTATCTAGGGTTCAGCCAGCGTTTGCAATGTAAGAGTAAAAAAAAAAAAAAAACTACGACTTCACATTAGAAACCTCTAAAATTATCAGTGTTTCTCTACTATATTATGCATGTTAAATACATATAAACCTTCATATTTAATCATTCTATTTATTAAATTAAAAAAACCCGCATCAAAATCCATTGCGTAGTTTTAAAGATCTAAGCATACATAGGGACGGACAGACAGACAGAAGTGACTTTACATGTATACTATGTAGTGATAGTGATAGTGATGATAGTGATTGAGTCTTTGCAATTGTGAAAATATAAACATAAACATACATAACATCACGCCTGTAATCCTTGAAACGTTTGGCAGAAGTAACTGGTGAACCTACAGTATACCCATTCGCGTGACCGATCCATAGTCACACCAAATTGCCACCCACACCAGTGTGACTATGGTTAATTTTCTTTAACTGTGACTTTTTATTATTACTATTTAACTGGACTATGGTTAATTTTATGTTTAAGTCCCAGGTAAGCCAGTTGAGGGCGAGCCAATTGCCATCAATCGATCACAGATCCAAACTTCGTGGCTGCTACTGAGAGATTATTTCTTGGTAAAAGAAACGTAATAACACTTTGATCGACTTGGGAATCGAACCCAGGACCTAAAGTCGGAGGTATATCAGATTGATGAGCTCGTGGCTAAATAATAACAAAAAACAGCCGCTCGAGTCGGATGGATGGGTGACCACCCATTACAGGCCGAGTTTTCTCCGTGCTTCGGAAAGAACGTTAAGCCGTTGGTCCCGGCTGTTTTTTGTAATCTTTGACAATCGTTACAGGTAGGCAGTGGTCCGGAAGTCTGACTACCAGTCTTACCAAGGAGTAATAGTTGGGAAAAAGACTAGGCAGATGATGACGAATGAAATGATAATATTGAATATTTAAGTCACAAGTATGATATTTACTTATACAAATACGAGTAGTTATTATGACGTAAGTATACGCTAATAAAGGATATCGGAAAGTTCAACTACTAGTAGGTGGTTGAAATACTGAGTTGAAAATTTGCAAGGATGAAAATCCGTCATAGACTGGTATAGGCCTATCTTTGCTGATGCCAATCTTTCTGGCAGCTCCATAAATGTTTTACCAAGTTAGGTAAGGTTAAGGTTTTTTAACAAAAAATCTGGCATTTCATTCTATGGATTTTATTTACAGAAACTATAATAATTATTTACAGTTTTATAATTAGGTGTAATCTATTTACAATACAAAACAATTTGGCACTTTTTACTTAAATAATATTTGTTACGCTTACAATAAATAATACAGTTGTGAACACAATTAAGTTACAAAAATATAAATAAAGTAGAAAAGAAGTGACTGATGAAAGGTAATCGATAGTCGATAAAATTGAACCAAAGATCTGAACAGACTAGATGCAAAAGATTAAAAACTAAACTGTTCCATGTAAAATGTTGTTGCAATACATAAAATATAGAAAATCCTGGATGACATTAAAATCTAAAAAAATAGTAAGTTATTGATGAAATGAATGACATACTAATTAGTCTAGAAGACTCATCTTTCTATACAGAAGAAGTCTCTGTATCTACTTCTATTCTATGTATTTAGAAGTCATGTTCCACTTTAACGTTCACTCCTACTGTAGGCTTGTCATGTCCGAAGCTCTTATCCACCATACCTCCAGCAACTAATCTGGTGTCCTTGGCAACTTTCCATACTCCATCACCAGTCAGGGTCGCCTGAAATGTGGAAAATATTGCGTTGAAGTCTTGGCACAGATGGGCCTTGTTCAAGTTTGCAAGAGAGTTGTATTTTACTGTTTGTTAAAACAGACATCAAATCGCAAGATATTGTTACAGTACAAAGAAATTGCATCAGAAAAAAAAACACTCTTATTGAGCAATTTTAGCTAACATCACATCATCATCTGCCTAGCCTTTTCCAACTATGTTGGGGTCGGCTTCCAGTCTAACCAGATGCAGCTGAATACCAGTATTTTACATGGAGCGACTGCCTATCTGACCTCCAAAACCCAGTTAGTACTGATGACAATTTTAACTTCAATGATGTCGATTTACGGTATGGGATTAATATGATGTGGAGGAATGAGGACAATATCGCGAAAAAATTTTTGGGTAAGAATATGGATGGGTATAAGAGTAGAGGAATACCAAAGAAAGGAGGTGACTTAACATGACGAGTAATAGAGAAGTATTGAAGAAGAAGACATGCTACAAATAAATTGGGAAAAGGGCAGAAGATAGAATAGTTAATAAGTTAAAACTTACACCACTACCACCTCCAAGTTCCTTGTGAACATCAAGACCAGCCCTGACGTTGTCGTTGGCATTGTTCCACTTGAACTTGGTTCCTAGGACACTGCTGTCACCAGTAGCACCAAGGGTTCTCTCTCCGTACGCTTGGCCTTCGAAGCGACCGCGTTGGTCGTTGAAGATCTCTTGCTTGTAACCGCCTCGGCCCTGTGAAAATATCTTTAGTTAGAAAAAGTTTACGTGCAAAAAATAACGGATCATAGTGTACCCTTGTTGTGGTCGTGAAGGAAATATATGGAGATTCTTCGCGTTCGTTTGCGTTTGCATTTGTGGAAACCCTGGTATTCCTATACACTATTTGTCAGTGCATTAAATTGTTATTTCTTCATTCGACTGCCCCGTTGGTCTAGTGGTTGCAAGCGCGACTGGTGAGCATCAGGTCCTGGGTTCGATTCCCAGGTCGGGCAAAGTTTTATTGGGTTTTTCCATCAGTAATTTCTTAGTAGCCGCCACGGAGTCTGGATTTGTGCCCGGTTGGTGGCAATAGGCTCACCCCTATTACATGGGACTTAAACATAACTGGCGAAATGTGGGTGTATTATGGAAAAAATATAGTAAATCTACTCACGTAAAGTCCAGCATCATTGCCGCCCAAACCGCCAAAGATTTGGCCTCCGCCAACATTACGGGTAAAATGCAATTTTTTGAAGAACTCATTCTCATCCATTCCTGGCAGTTTGTATACTTGAGCGTATGAGCAAGCCACGAGAGCGAAGCATAATAGAACGGTGGACTGCATGGTGATCTGAAACAGCAATAATATTTATTAGTTAAAATAAGGACATATAGGGTATAAACAGACCCCTCAGAAAGCCGTCAAACAAGAATTCTGTACATCAAACTAAGTAACTTTACGCAAAAATTATTGCTGGGAAACGACTTTTTTTTTTGGGGGTAAAAAACCACATTTTACGGTAAAACTCAATGTAACGCACTCAAAACATTGTGTTTATTGACGCATTTAATAGTAAACGGGTTACTAAATAGGGCGAGGTATTGAAAGTAAAGTTATGACCTTAAAAACAAGTATTTGAAATAAAAACTTGTGAAAAAGTTGGAATTTTGACCCTCCAATATCTCCGTAACTAGAAGGTTTCCAGGTATGGTCCAGAACAAAAAAAGGATCGCAATGACGGGGAGAACAAGTGCCTTTCGGCTTCGTTAAGTGTCGATTTACACCCTTTATACAATACTTGAAACCAAGCTACAGGCTGACATAAATCAGATTTTAATGAATACTCTACACTAAAATTGTCTGTCAAACGTGAGGTCACGAGTTTGATTGCCACACCAGGGCCAAACAAAAAGGAGACTCATATTTTTTTATTACTATTTTTAAAGGACGCTTTTTCCCAGATAAGCGGGATGAGGCTACCCCAATTACCCCAATCGTAATTGGGGTAATTAATTAATTAGTGAAAACTTATCATCATAGTTTGAAATCCCGATTAGGTCAAATTTATCCCTTAGAAGATCCAAACTATTGAATGCTTAACACAATTAACAATGAATACAAACCTTTGTTAATCTTTTAGCTACTTCTTCACAACACAAGAAACTGTAGTAAACTGTGCCTTCCTCAATCCCGACCCGATCATTTATACTAACTTCTTTAACTGAGGTGAATTCCCTGTACCGAGAGCACGGGGGACTTTTTCCGAGATCACATGAGTTATACGGAGTTCATTATTGTTAACTGAGAGATTAAAAAGTTGTAGCGGGACAATTAAATGTTCTCGGAAGATTGGTAGTGTGAGTGAGTATGATGCATATTACCATGGAGATAAGAATTAGTACGTGTAATATCGCGCCTGCTTTTGAGATGGGAATGGGCAGAAGTGTTTACTGAATGATACAATTTTTGTTTTGCAAGTTATATATTTTTTTTAATTGAACCCTCTACTTTGTCATGCATTTAGTTGACTAAAACCAAACTTCCGAAGTATCTAACACATTGTGAAATCGACTTGTGATTATCTGACCGAAATTACATTAATAGGTCTGATGGAATAGGCGTTACCAACACGAACTATGCCAGCTTCTTGTTGCAACGTGAAGTCGATGACCTTTAATCTTAAAGGCGTGACTGTCCAATTAAATAACTTAAGGTAAGTGTGTTCCACCGGCGAGAGATGTCGTGCGGTGTTCCGCAGGGATCGGTTCTAGGGCCATCCTTGTGGAACATCGGGTACGACTGGGTGCTGCGCGCCGACCTCCCTAGCGGTGTCAGCGTAGTTTGCTACGCTGACGACACGCTGGTACTGGCACAGGGGGGGTCGCACGAGGCGGCGGCCGAAGCTATGACACGCGGGGTTGCGATAGTCGTTGAGAGGATCCGGCAACTGGGTCTCGAGGTGGCATTGCACAAGTCCGAGGCCATGTGCTTTCATGGGCCTCGGAATGCGCCACCTCCGGGATCCACACTGACGGTGGGAGGGGTATCCATCGGCGTCGAGTCGACGCTTAAGTACCTGGGACTCGTCCTCGACAGCCGATGGAACTTCGTGGAGCATTTCCGACGTTTGGCCCCCAAACTGGAACGGACCGGGGCTGCCTTCAGGCGGCTCCTGCCCAACCTGGGGGGGCCAAACGCCTCCTGCCGGAAGCTCTACGCGGGGGTCGTGCGGTCCATGGCCCTTTACGGGGCCCCGGTGTGGGCGCGTTCCTTGAGGCTGCGTGCAGCCCACTACCTCAACGCGCCCCAAAAGGTGGTAGCCGTAAGGCTGGCCCGTGGGTACCGCACGATCGCCCGCGAGGCGGCGTGCCTCCTTGCCGGATTGCCGCCATGGGATCTGGAGGCGATAGTCCTCGCGCGCCTGCATGAATGGCGCGCGGAGGCGCTTCGCCGGGGGGAAACTCCGCTGCCGCGACAAATTGTCGCTCAGCGGACAGACTTCCGGCGGGATCTCATGGCGACATGGAGAGAGCGACTGTCGCAACCCCGTGCAGGGCACGCCACGATAGTGGCGATAAGTCCCCTCTTTGAGGAGTGGCTAGAGAGACGCCACGGCGTCCTCACCTTCCGCCTGACGCAGGTCCTCACCGGACACGGTGTTTTCGGGAGGTTCCTGCACCGAATCGGGCGGGAGGAAACGCCCGGGTGTTTCCATTGCGAGGATCGACCGGAGGACACGGTGGAGCACACGGTGGAGGTGTGCCCCGCGTGGGCGGAGCACCGCCGTGTCCTCGAAGCGGCGATTGGCGGCGGCGACCTCTCGCGTCCGGCCCTGGTGCAAGCCATGGTCCGGAGCGAGACGGAATGGGACGCCGTCACCTCCTTCTGCGAAGCAGTAATGCTAGAGAAGGAGGTGGCGGAACGTGAGAGGGAGAGAACCTCACAGCGTCCCGGCCGCCGCGGGAGACGCCCCGGGCGTCGGGGGCCACCACGTGGCCCCCGGCCACCGTAGGCGCGGGGCTGTGGACGGTGGGCTATGGGCTAGCTCGCCGTCCGTCCGTCTCATGACGACAGGCCGTGTCGACGGCGCGTTCGTGTTCCACGCGCGCCTCAAAGAGAGTCAGCAAAAAGGAAGGGGTCCGCAAGGACCGATGCCTGCCGGGGTTGCGGGACTATTCGAAAGAGATACCGTGGCCCCGGAACACAAAGGGCGATGAAGGAACATGGATGGGTTTTAGTCAGTAAAAGTCTGACACTCCCTCCTGCTCCGCCCAGAGCGGGAGAAGTCATTTGATGATTTCCTATCCGAAAAAAAAAAAAAAAAAAAAAAAAAAAGGTAAGTGTGTTCCTGGTGTTCATACAAATCACAACGCATAAAAAAACATGAGGCATTCTTTATTTCATAGTACTGTTCCAAACCGATCTAACAACCGATTTACTAAGAAATAGTCAAAACTCATAAAAAAACCGGCTAAGTGCGAGTCAATACGCATGAAGGGTTCCGTACCATCGTAGTAGGGAAGCCCCCTTTAATATAAAGAAATTTCTTATTTTATCTAATAAATTATTATGTTGTTTTAGCAGCAACAGAAATACATGATCTGTGAAAAATTCAACTGTCTAGCTATCACAGTTCATGAGACAGACAGAGAGACGGACAGTGGAGTCTTAGTAATAGGGTCCCTTTTTACCATTTGGGTACGGAACCCTAAAAAGCATTCTTCGTTTCGTTAAAATTTTAAACGTTAAAGCTGATCAAATATCGAATTCTTCACACATTTTGAACTAGACCTTCAGAACTAGAATTAGTCTTGATAGTCGAATGGTCGCAAACGCCACTGCTGATCACGATGTCCTGGGTTCAATTCCCGGGTGAGACAAAGTGTTCTTTGGTATTCCATCAGAAATTTCTCACTAGCAGCCACGTAGTCTGGATTTGTGCCCGGTTGATGTTAATAGGCTCGCCTCTTGTTACATGGGATTTAAACACAACTGGCGAAATGTGGATGTGCCATTAGAGACACCTCTGCATAACCCTTTGGGGATTACAGGCGTGATGTTTTGTTACTTAGAAATAGTCGGAACTCCAAAATCATGCAAGACCCATTACTATGTCTACTCTAAATTATTGATGACGCAACGCGGTAGAATTTCATAGTAGAGCAAAAAACGCACTGTTATTTTTATGCCAATCAATTGAGCATGAAAAAAAACTGATTCAGTGATTTAGCTAAGACTGTTTGGTTTTGCCGACGGTAAATATTTATTACAACGCCAGAGGAAGTGCTAAGGAATCCCCTTGATTGGGTTTCGACGATGATAAGGTCGTCTCGGTCACTGCAATTATTATAGAATGTGTGGTGTATATATCGTATTACCCAGTACTAACTGGGTTGTGGAGGTCAGATAGGCAGTCGCTCCATGTAAAATACTGGTATTCAGCTGCATCCGGTTAGGCTGGAGGCCGCAGATAATGTGTGGTTTATGTGACGAGCTCGTGGCTAAATAATAACAGACGCTCAGGTCGATCTTCAGATTAAGCCGTGCCTGCCTAGGTTGATCCGTGGATGGGTGACCGCCCATTACATACCGAATTTCTTCCGTGCCTCGTAAAACACGTTAAGCTGTCCCGGCTATTATTTTTATATCATTGACAGTCGTTACAGTGACAGGTGACAGTAAGGGGATCGAAAGTCCGACAACAAGTCTTGCTGAGGGGTAACGTATTTCCGAGTGTATTGTAGAGGTCAGATAGGCAGTCGCTACTGGTTAGTCAGTCAATACTGGTTTTCAGCTGCATATGCTTAGACTGGAAGCCGACTCCAACATCGTTGGGAAAAGGCAGGTAGATGACGATGTGTGGTATGTTTGGGATCTCTGTTATATTCACATCACAAAACTAAGCATGTACCAAATTACTGCTTCAAGCTACATCTTAGCTAGAAGTATTGGGTTTGATTCCAGTTTGCAAAGTGTTACTGAGGTTTCTATCAAGATTTTCAGCAGCTCGGGGGATCAGGATTTTTGCCCGGTTGACGGCGTTCCATCTGCATCGTAATGCTTGAATATACATAACCAGCGAAATGTGGGTGTACTATAAGGACAACTCTGTCTATGCCTTTAAGACAAACATGCGTGATGTAATAATGATGCTGTATACATGTAAGTGTAGGTACATACCATTATCTATCACTATCACAAACAAAAGTCCATACTTAATAATATTATAAATCAACAACAACAACAACAACAGCCCATAACGTCCACTGCTGGACATAAGCCTCTCCCATGATGGGAGGAATTTGCCGTAATCTCCACGCTTGGCAGGCGGATTGGAGATCGCAGTGATGAAAGACTATCAGAAAACGCCGCTGCGCATTCTCTGGTCTACGGAGGCGCAAGGTGTTTTGCCTCAGACATTAGTCGCCTTATACGACACCCGTGAGTGTAATGGGTTGGTTCTATTCTACTCTGCCGGATACCACACGGCTAAATATTATAAATGCGAAAGTAAATTTGTTTGTTACCTTTTGAAGCCTAAACGACTGAACCGATTATCCTGAAATTTTGCATATACGTTGTCAGGTGAACAGAAACGGACTAGGGGTACCATTTATCCCCAAAACAAGCCTCTGTTAAGTACGGTTTCTAAGGAAAAGAACAATAATGTTCCTACGATAACAGATGCGCCACGATGTCTTTAGAATAATGATTTTGAATTATATTGTTACAAGCAGAGAGAGTACAGCCCGAATTAATTGTCAAATTCTAAATTAACGCAAGTGAAGCCGCAGGCAGAAGCTAGTTGTTCATAAATATGATCACAGCAACAAAACCAAACATAAACATACTACGTGCTATTATAATTACAATTACAATGATAACAAGGTCAACTGAGGTCACGTGCTCGGCGCGATCGTGTTCCACGCGCGCCTCAAAGAGATGTCAGCAAAAAAGGAAGGGGTCCGCAAGGACCGATGCCTGCCGGGGCTGATAAGGGGAATTCACTTTTTCTTCAGTCAATCATACGTTTTGTTGGGCTGTCTGTGAGTCACAATATAAAACATGATTGTCTAAAAATGTGAGGGGAATATTTTGGCTTTACGTGTTTGTTTTTCTTGTTCAAATTTTAGTTGTCAGTTATTGTTTTAGTGACAGGTGTTTTTAAGAAACGGGTAAATACGAAATACTTACCTTGTCTCAATTTTATTAATATGATTAAAAAAACGTAATGCTTGTTTAAAGTTCTGGAGTGGCGACCGCGAGCCGGAAGACGTTGCGTTGGAAGGCCTCCCACTAGGTGGACCGATGAGCTGGTAAAGGTTGCGAGAATCCGTTGGATGCGAGTCGCACGGGACCAGTCATATGTGGCGACACTTGCGGGAGGCCTATGTCCAGCAGTGGACGTCTTTCGGCTGAAATGATGATGATGATGATCCTAGGCTTGTTTTTGTTTTTCTTTCGTCTGCATAGTTTTGATGTCATAACTTTTTTCAGTGTGTCTAGCACGAATGAGTAAGGTAAAGGGTATCTTGTTCAAAAGGGTTTTAAGGGTTTTCTTGGTCAAAATACTGTAAGCCCAATAGAATTGAAAAAAATTTTTGGTTGGTGGTTCCCAGCAATAATTTTAGCGTAAAGTTACTTAGTTTGATGTACAGCATGCTTGGTTAACGGCTTCGTGATGAGGTCTTTTACACCCTGTATAATTATGTCCCACTGACTGCTGTGGCCCAGTTGTGGCGGCCTCGAATTACGAACACTAAGTCGTAGGTTCGAACCCTCACAGGCGCAAAACTTTGTGTAATTTATTTCATCACCACTGCTCTCAAAACGGTGAAGGAAAACATCGTGAGGAAACCGGCATGTCCTAGAACCAAAAATTCTAAGACATGTGACATCTACCAAACCGCACTGGGCCCGCGCGGTGGATTATAGCCCATTCCCTCTTATTGAGAGGAGGCCGTGTCCCAGCAGTGGGAACATTAAAGGCTGATGATGATGAAGCATGAAGCCTTTACTGTTCACTCTGCTGGCAGACAGGCATTGTCTCCATGAGAAATAATGGGTCATAATTCACCACGCGGGCCCACGGGCCCAGTGCGGGTTGGTAGGATGTCACATGACTCCCAATTTTTTGGTTCAAGGCTAAGCCAGTTTTCCGCGCGATGTCTTCTCTCGCCGTGTGAGCCAATTCCAAATCATTTGGTCCTAGTTGAATTAATCATTCCCCTACCCTTAACCCAATTTATTTGGGGTCGGAGCAGCATTATCTTCTTCTTCCATACTTCCTTGGTGAAATAATCTATGTACACATAAATGTGTCGTTAACTGAAGGCAAGAGAATCCCCCTTATCAGCCGGTGACCTCAGTTGACCTTGTGGCAGTAGTAGGTAATTAGCACGTTCAAATGGTTATGTTTGGTTTTAGTGTCATCAGCTGAGATGAGATAAAACCGGGGGTTTATATACTATTTTCGTATGTGATAACTGGTAAAAGTGCCTGTGATTTAATCATTATAAGTTCATAACATAATGCATGTTTTTTTCCGAAAAGTTACACAGAGGCGTATCTATAGGGTGTAAACAGAATCAGCATCATCTGCCTAGCCTTGTCCTAGCCTAGGTGGTCACCCATCCACAGACCAACCTAGCCAAGCACGGCTTAACCTAACGATTGACCCGAGCGGCTGTTATGATTTAGCCACGAGCTCCTCCAAAATCCAAATACTCAATACACAAACAACAACCATATTCAATACGCACATGAATCCGAAAAATCAGAGGTGCATTTCTTGGGTTCGAACTCGAGACCTATAATTTGATAGTCTGACGGTCACACCACTATTCTATCACTGTTTACTATACACAGTCAACGATCTAAGTCCTATTTAGAGACATTATGAAGACAGATTTTTTTTGGAGCTCGGCTTATTAAAAAAACCACGATTGCCAGGGGTGGTCCGTGGATGCGTGACCATTCATCTCAAATCGTTCGTTTCCTCCGTGTCTCGGCTGTATGGAGTAGATCTTTGACAGTCGTCACAGGTAGTCTGTGGCCCGAGAGTCTGACAACCAGTCTTACCAAGGGGAAACGTTTTACCCGGTACTAGCTGGGTTGTGGAGATAGGCAGTCGCTCCATGTAAGATACTGGTATTGACCAACATGAATGGAAGTCGACCAACTAGGGTTTGCGTTATTCGTTTAATTTTACTATTCGAATAAAATGAATACTTCTAGAGCTAAATATTCGAATATTCGGATATTCGTTTTTTTTTTTAACATTCATTGAAAATATTGAAACATCAAGTCAACACAAACATGTAACAATTGCAAACCCTACGACCAACATAGTTGGGAATAGGTAAGGCAGATGATTTTACTATCCAAGTTTATCTCCGTACTACACACACGACCCCGTTATACATTTTTAATCTCTCAGTTAACAATATGAACTCTGTTTGACTCATGTGATCTCGGCATAAGCCCCCTGTACTCTCGGTACAGGGAGTTCACCTCAGATATACAAGTTAGTATAAATGATCGGGTCGGGATTGAGGAAGACACAGTTTACTGCAGTTCCTTGAGTTGTGAAGAAGAAGCTAAAATATTAACAAGGTTTGTTCTAATAATATTGTTAGTTACTTAAATTTTCAATAGTACTCTAATGGGTCTTCTGACCGATAACTTTGACAAACAAATAAACAGTTGTGCCAGTTACCTACTAGAAATATAAGAAGTCCCATGAAATTGAGGAAGTTGCGTCCTGATAGCCAATAAAACGTCAGCTTCTGAAATTCAATAACCTTAGCAATCGAACGCAGGGACATTAGTCATTTGCCATAGCAATTTTGTGCATTGCGTCATAATAAGTCAATTATTTCTATGTTTCAGATCACTAATTCACCATGCAGTCCACCGTTCTATTGTGTTTCGCTGCTCTCGTGGCTTGCTCATACGCTCATCCCTACAGACTACCAGGAATCGACACTCAGTTTTTGAAAGAATTGCACTTTGAGCGCAATGCTGGCAGTGGCAAAGTCTTTGGTACTTTGGGCGGCAATGATGCAGGACTTTTCGTAAGTAGCTTTATTATTTTTTTGACCAAAAATAAACAATGCTTTCTGGGTATAATAACAATGATTTTTGTTTGAGTTCCTAGGCAAAGTCATGCTAAAAGTCAAGTCATTTTTGTGATTCAAGTTTTGAATTGATTTTACTTGCATCAGCAATTGATGTTGCACATAAAATAAGTGCAACTCATACATTATAGTTGGCGTCCTCAAACTTGTGGCCAACAACTGGCTCATCAACATTCATCTCAAGATGGTCATTCCCTAATCATAGTAATTGCAAATATTATACTCGAAAAGTGAAGATTGATTTGGTGGAACCATGTTGGCTTATCATTCTCCTAGTGTAGAAGGAGATGAAGCAATACAGAATAAATTAAAACTTTTTATAGTTATTTTAATTTGTATTTATCTGGACTGCCAACATACACACATCAACACGGTCTAGGGATATTTTAAAAAAAGCGAATTACTATCAATGTGTTAATTATTTATATGACATGTATATATTTAAAAGATACGTTATTTAATATTCTACCATTTTTTAATAATGGTTAAGGTATAGATTAAAATTTCAGGATTTTATGGAAAAAAAATGAAGCATAGACGGAAACCGTATATGAATGAACTTTTAATTTGTGAGTAAAAACTGAAAAAAATAGAAAAATCATTTAATTTGTGTTTATAAACTTGAAGTTAGTAGTCTGAGAAAGCGCCCATGATGTTCATAACACATCGGCAACGATTCGGCATGCTCAGAACAAGGTTGTCAATGTCTTGCTGCGGAATATTGTCCCATGTCCTTCTGAGGTGCGCAAAAAGTTGATCTTCTGTAGCCAGATTTTCAGGAACTTCCTTCAGAGCTCTTCTTTGCAGCATATCCCACGCATGCTTAATGGGATTTAGATCTGGCGATTGAGCAGGCCAGCCTAAGGCCCTAACATTATGTATATGTAACCAAGCTGCTACCGTTCTCGCCGTGTGTGCCCGGGCATTGTCGTGCATGAGCAGGAAATCTTGCCCCATTTGTGTTCTGTGGGGCAAGATTACGGGCCCCAGCACCTGTTGGACGTATCGTTCTGCCGTCATATTGCCCCGCACCCAAACGAGATCCGTCCGTCCTCCAAGACGAATTCCTGCCCAAACCATAATTGTTCCTCCTTGGTATTGGTGAACTTCCTGAGGGTTCTGGAGACGGCTCCATCGTCCAGGAACTCGCCAAACACGCGTCCTTCGTGAATCTGGATGGAAGCCGAACCTGGATTCATCCGTGAACAGCACATTGGACCATTGGTCACGGCCCCAGTCCACGTGGTTACGAACCCATTCTAATCGTCGTCCACGATTGCCTCTCCGTAAAGGTGGGACCCGGAGTGGTCTACGAGAGCGTAGATTGCTTTCATGCAGTCGCCTTCTTACAGTTTGGTCACTCACAAGCACTTGGTGTTCCACTCGCAGCCTTTGGACCAATTGAGTCGCCGTTGCATTTGGTTGTGCTCGCGCAGTAATTTGCAAAAATCGGTCTTGTCTGGGGGTAGTGATGCGACTTGGCCCCCGGTGCCTCTCCGCTACTTCACCTGTGGCACGATAGCGTGTCCACAATCTTGAAATTACATTTTGATGGGTCCCTATGGCCTCAGCAACATTACGCTGAACAGATCCAGCTTCCAGCATTCCCACAGCTCGTAACATCTCCGCCCTCGTCAAATGTCGGCGTTGCATGGCTACAATACCTCAATTTGAACTTTATCTTTCGTTTAAAAATGAAAAAAAACTGTAACTAAACGTAATTCGTATTGTTTTCTAAATTTCGCACAAATGAAAATTCCCTCTCCTATACATCAAGACATTTTAATGCCACCGAAACAAAAGAATTTTCAAAAATTTGAATTTGGAATTAGTCTGAGATAAATTACAAACAAATCGGTGTATAAAAGATTCCAATGCGGCCAGTACTTTTCGAGTTATTTAATTGAGTATGAAATATCCCTAGACCGTGTTGATGTGTGTACATTGCTACTAACTTAGTCTTAAGATACTTAATATGCTACTAACAAATTATGGACATTATCCAGTCTGAAATAAACATTTTTATTTTTATATATTTTATTATTTTCATTATCCACTACCACAAACAAACGCGAACAATCACTTCCATATTATCGTCTCTTCACGATCACGGGGGTTTCATTATATTCTTCCCGTCAAAGATATTTCTAACAAAACTATATTTCCACAGGGTCGAGGCGGTTACAAGCAAGACATCTTCGATGACCACCGCGGTCGCTTCCAAGCTCAAGGATACGGAGAGAGAGTACTCGGTGCTACTGGTGACAGCAGTGTGCTCGGTAGCAAGTTCCAATGGAACAATCCTAACGATAACGTGAGAGCCGCCCTCGATCTTCACAAAGAAATCGGAAGGGGTAGTGGTGTAAGTATTATATTTGTAAATTAACTTAAACATCAGGCCTAATAATTGGGGTAAGATTTTCAAATTTTCGTCATTTATTCGGATCATCTCGCGATGGACGGATTCTGGTATTATGAAAGAAAAAGGAGTAAATGATAACGTAACGGAACACAGAGGACAGAGAAGAATGGAAGAACAAAAACGTATTACGCCAATCCCGAGTAACAACAGCTTGATTCCTTCGCAATTAACCTCGCTGAATCATTTTTGAACAATTCGATCTATAAAGCGACTTTTACTCTGATCATTACAAATATTAATTTTTGCTGTCAGGCTTTCCCAAATCATGCCAACCCAAACGTTTGTGTAGCATGCTTTACAGACTTCTCAACTTTTTCAAAAAAACAGAATATGAAACACTCCTTCTAAAGAGGTGAATCCGTGGCAAGACTTTAACCCAATATTCTCCACATTTCAGGCGACCCTGACCGCTGATGGTGTATGGAAACTCGACCAAAACACCAGATTAGTTGCTGGAGGTGTTGTAGACAAGAACTTCGGACATGACAAGCCTACAGTTGGACTGGAAGCTAAAATTGAACACGACTTCTAGATAGAATAAAAGTTGATAACAAGACTTTTTCTGTATAGTTAGTTAAGCCTTCTAACCTACATCATATTTCAATCGATAACAACAATTACTTGTACAGATTTTAGATCATCATTTTGTTAAAAAATCTTAATAGTTTTTTTTTTTATTTGCATTTTTCGACCAAAGACTTATAAAAGTGAGTGAGTGCGTATAGAACACTGGCTACCGGCACCAATCCATCATCATCATCATCAGCTTATAATGTTCCCACTGCTGGGACACGGCCTCCTCCCAATGAGAGGGAATAGGCTATAATACACCACGCGGGCCCAGTGCGGATTGGTAGATGTCGTGTCTTCGAATTTTTGGTTCTAGGACGATGTTTTCTTTCACCGTTTTTAGAGCAGTGGTGATGAAATAAATTACACAAAGTAATGCGCCTGTCTGGGTTCGAACCCACGACTTACTGTTCGTAAGTCGGGGCCGCCACCGCTGGGTCACCGCTGTTCTCTGTCTCTGTGACCTGTGCTCTCTCAGTCCATAATTTTGCCTTATTCAGACAATTGGTCCGTTTCGAATTCCTGATGGACTATCAATATTACCATCCATCAGTCGCTTCTTTTCTACGTTATGTTCATTGTAGCTTTATTTTGTTCATTTCTATATTTTTATTGTAAACATGACAATTATTGTTTATGTAAGTAAATAAGTGCTAAAATGTTTTGTTTTGTAAATACTCGTAGATTAAAGCTTAGTTTGATAAAATTGTAAATATTTGTTATAGTTTCTGTAAATAAATCCATGGAATGACAAGCTTGTATTTTTTTAAACCACATTTTTTTAAATACCTGCCAAGTGCGAGTCGAAGTCATGACATGAAGGGTTCCGTGATAAAAGCTCAACATAATACGCTTCTTATGTGAAAGTAATTTAAATAATATAATTTTATGTAAGTAAATTTTAATCAGTATGGACAAACGATTTTATAAATACATACCTAATAGTATTACATACTACATATACGGTACATATGTAGTATGTACCTACATAATACTATTTAGGTAGGTACACCTACACAAGTACACACTCTCACTTCTAAACTTATTTAATTATTCAACCGTTGAAGCTCTGGGATGTTCGGGGAACCTCGGGGATAGTCGGGCGAGCTCGGCAAACTGCAAAACTTTGATAATTACTAGCATTCCGAGTGGAGAAATTGTTTGTTTTGTTGCAGCGCTGTTGGGAAGAATGTGTTTGAAGCTCGAATAAATTTAGCTTGCAATATTTTAATCGTATAAACGTAGTCGTGCATATAATCCTCGAGGGCCTAGGCAGAGCTGTAGGTCTGTAAGTACTTATAGTACCTGTAGTACTCCCTACATTTCGCCAGTTATGTTTAAGTCCCATGTAAAAGGAGGCGAGCCTATTGCCATCAACCGGGCACAAATCCCGACTCCGTGGCAACTAGTGCAAAATTTCTGATGGGTAAACCCAATAACACTTAGCCTGACCTGGTAATCAAACTAGGAGAAGCAGTCGCAATGGTGACCTCTAGAACAGCGAGGTGGAATCATAATCTTCAGACTGACAGATAAAATAGTTAGGTACTCTAAGCTGAGTTGATGAGACACTGATATATATTATCATGCTTGCCCTGATACCTATTTAATCACTCTGTATATATTCTCAAAATTTCCCCATTTCGACGGCGTCATCCATGGCAGCACTGGCAACGTATATATACTTTGACTGTAAGTAGATACCTAGTGGGTTATTGGGATAGATGACGTGAAAGGAAGGAGGTAGGACATAGTTTGTGAGTAGGTACAACATAATTTCTGCAGCGTCTGACGTACTAGCGCCATCTATTTATAACATGAAGAACCATGTTACAAATAGAGAACTTGTTACAAACAGAGCTTCTGCAGAGTTTTTGTGACAATGGTATAAAAAGATTATTAAATTTCATAGATCAAAGAAAGAATTACAAGCGATTGAATTACTTCAAAAAGGATAAGGCCAAGAGAATGATGATAAATTACTTTAAAAATATGGTTATTGTTTAGAACACAAAAATAATGAACGAAAAGACACCTTTTATTACTACACCATCTGCAAATGAGTGTATACACTACTTACCCTGCTTGCGTATCAACGCGGTGCGTGGCATAGAAGTTACATTAAATATCACTAGATGGCGTTGTTCTTAACTGACTTGTTTCAAAGACTTTCCGCAGCTCTGCGGTGGAAGTATTATTATTATCTGTGGCGGTGGTAACCTGCAAGAAAAATATTGAAGCTATAATCAAAATAAACCACATTACACGCTTGACTCTATACTAGGAACTACATTTTCAAACGACTGAGCTAATACGACTTACACTACATACATATTTGACAATTTGATTACCACCTACTTATTGCAAAAGAATTACCAGAAAGTCCTGTTTTTCTTTTTAATCTGACGAAAATTGATTTTAACGGTGCGGACATGTCTTCGTTACACACAAAATTGATTATCTGTGACTGATCTTATAACTATAGATCTCTGTTTACGCCTATTAAATTAAAAAAAAAAAACAAAGTAAAACTGTGCCTGTTTCTTAGAAAAGTACGTATAATAAGTTTAGTTCTCTTTGAAGAGATTTTAGGAAGTGATCTGTCTAATCTAAAGTATTAACCTACATTCTGGCCATCATTGCATCTAAAATCACTAATTTATGCTTAACTCTTGCGGTAGTGAATTAAGTATAAGCAGTAGCAGTAGATTATGACGTGTTCTTAATGCACTCCATTACGCCAAGAAATATTAAAATAAAACTACCTACAACACATTGAATGCTCAATGTGAAATGCAGTTTACGTAGTACTAAACAGAGATGAAGTTACCAAATTTCGAATTAAGGTACCTGATAATTATATGTTGTATTTTATTGTTTACCCTGTTTTTGTTTTTATAATGATGTAGAATTACATTTAGCATTAAGCACAAACCTTAGTGGTTTAAAAATGCTATGCAAAAAAAAATGTAATAATTTTTAATTGGTAATTAAATGAAAAAAAAAAAAAAACTCAATGTATTTTTAGTGATTTGTGTCGCAAGTCAGTTTAAGTATTCGCATAAGTACTAGCTATAACAGCATGAGAACGTGTTCCATATTTTGAAGATAGGATAAGTTGTATTAAGTTTTTTATATCTAAGTACTATCTTTTCCTCGCGGCTTCGCTCCCTTTAAATACGTAGTCTATGACACTTGGGGATAATTTAACTTCCCCCTTATATGTTACCAAGTTATGTTTAAAAAATCACATGTAATAGGGGGCGAACCAATTGCCATCAAGCGGGCACAATTCCAATTTCCGTGGCTGATAAGTACCTACAGAAAAATTCCTGATTGTAAAACCCAATACCAGTTTACCCGACCGTTTTCTTAACAGTTGCGAAGAAAGAAGCGAAGAACCTTCTAAAATTAATTACTTTTCACTATTTGTACCGAAAGTTAATATTTCTTCGATATCTATCTACCAGGATTACATAAGTGAATGTATCAAAGGGGCGTTTATAACATTCTCTTAACTGATGTTAGGTAGCCGTAAATCTCGATAGACATAACGAGAGATTTACCGAGCAAGAAATAGATTTGATATCTGCTGGAATCCTAGGTTATTCGTATCTCGTTTTTGCGTTCGATTTCTCTACACATAAATCTATTGGACTAGGCAATTCCTGTGTTTGATGGTACTTAGGTACCTTCTTTAATCTTCATTGATGAATGTTTTGGATCTTTCCTTCTATAGCGGTTTTTTCTTCGTGCTTCGAAAAGCACTTGAAATCGTTGCTCCCCGCCGCGCTGTCATTTGTAGATCTTTGACAGGCCCACTGGCCCGAAAGTCTGACAAGCAGATTTACCAAGCGGTATCTTATTACCCAGCACTATTTGGGTTGTGGAGGTTGCATAGGCAGTCGCTCCATGTAAAATACTGGTATTCAGCTGCATCAGGTTAGACTGGAAGCCGACCCCAAATTGGTTGGGGAAAGGTTGGACAGATGATGTATGACTTTTCTATGTTCCTGCATGTGTGTGTGTAAACACCCACAGTGTATTGATATTGTTGTATCATACTGGCTAATCCCGCTTCGCCTGTGGAAGACAAAAATTGTCCAACGTTCCTACTACGCATTATAATAACATCACGCGTGTAATCCCCGAACCATCCGGCAGAGGTGTACCTAATAGTACACCCACATTTCGCCAGTTATGTTTAAGTCCCATGTAATAGGGGGCAAGCCTATTGACAACAACCGGGAACGAATCCAGACTCGACGAATTTTAGATGAAGAAACCCAATAAGAATTTGCCCGACCCGGGAATCGAACCCAGGACCGAATCTCGATTGCGACCACTAGACGAGGCAGTCCTACTTACCTGTACCTATTATTTATACTGATCATCAAAATCCGTCATAAAACGTTACTTAAATTTACTTTCCCATCCAGAACATTAGTGCCTATGGACTATAAAACTTCCGAAGAAACACCTTTTACTAATTAATGCTTACCTAATAGCTGTAAATAGAATGTAAACTTCGGCCAACATATTATATCCGTGCAGGCGGTAAAGCATAGAACTAAAATAAATGTACGAAGTTTGACATATCGTTGCAGTTTTTCTTGACAAGCAGCGCCACCATAAACTGCAAACATAAATTGCTGGCCGTAACGTAATGTAGGTAATCGACATTCACAAAAAAAAAGAAAAAAAAAAGCGTTTGAGTCATTCGTTTAAAATTAGAATATTCAAATTAGAACGAGGCTATTTATAAAGAAGTTGTTTTTAAAACTCTGGTAACAAATTGGCCACCTAAATTATTTCCGTGGCTGTCGAAATAATTGGGTGAAATGTTTATTTTTAAGTTGTTGAATGTCAGAGCTTTTAATGGGTTTGAAAAGGGAAGACTGGAAGTGGTAACTAAATAATGGACTTAAGGTTTAAGACCCCTTGATGAGAATATAGTATGAAGGTAGGTAGGTCCTGACTATGCCATTAGGAATGTTTTTATTTAAGCTTTCGTACCCGAAGAGTAACCAACGGGACCCTATCACTAAGCCTCCGTTGTCCGTCCGTCTGTCTATCAGCGGGCTGTATTTCCGTAACAGGTATAAATTTGTAATTTTCACAGATTTTGTCTTTCTGTAGCCGCTGTAACATCAACACATAAAAAAAATTAAAAGGGGCTCCCTTAATACAATAGTACGAAACTCTTCATGCGCACAGCCGACTCGCACTTAGCCGGTTTTTTTACTTTTTCCCCCGAAATAGGTCTACGCAGACCTATTTCGGGGGAAAAAGTAAAAAAACCGACCGCAATTGGCCTTATTTGAAACGTTAATGGCGGCCTAGGGTGGAGCACACTTACCCAAAAGAAAACGGTTCACTGGAACTTAGAAAAAATCCAGATTCAAAGGAGAACAGAAAAGCCCAGAAACGAATGTCCAGAACGTGATTCTTCACCCAAAAAAAAATCGTATCCCAGCAATATTTTTTGCGTAAAGTTACTTAGTTTGATGTACAGAATGCTTGGTTGACGGCTTCGGGAAGGGTCCATTTACACCTTGTATTGTTACGAAAGGATATATACGGTGCCTTACTTTCAGATACAATATAATCATCAACAGACAATGAGTCCGATATTTTGTTCCAAATAATAAGTCGGAAGCGGAATTTGAATTGAGATCGGAATTAGTTAACGACGCGTCGGTTACGCATCAAGAAGTATTGAGTTCTCACGTTTTAGTTAATTAAATAATTGAATTACTCTGTTATTTGTGAAAAATTGCCTTCACAATTGGAGCTCGTGGCTAAATAATAACAGCCTCTCGGGTCGATCTTCAGCTTAAGCCGCGCTTAGCTGGGTTGGTCCGTGGATGGGTAACCACCCTTTACATACCAAGTTTGCTCCGTGCCTCGGAAAGCACGTTAAGCCGTTGGTCCAAACTGTCTTAAATAAAAATCTTTGACTGTCGTTACAGGTAGTCAGTGGCCCTAAAGTCTCTATTCTTTTCATATAAAGCGGATGAAATTTGGCTGACAGATAGTTAACAACCTGTTTTTTTTTATATAGTAAACATTGCCCTACACAAAATTTCCGGAATTTCCCCTGGAGTTTCCTATTCTTTTTCGGAATTTCCTGTATCGTGGGTGCCTTTCCAAAGTTTAGATTCACATACCTACACTATTAGCCAGGCCCGGAGCAACTTCTTGTAAGATCCATACAAATATTTTTTCCGTACGGAAATCGGCAGCAGCCAATCGGTCAGCCACTGCGCAAACCGTGCCGTCAAAACGATAAACACACATCATTTTTATTCCAGTAGTACAATCAAGTGGAAGACTTGCCGACATGCACGCGGGCGAAGCCCCAGGCATATTCTATGAAATTAATAAACATGGTTATAAATACATCCGTGCATTGTGCACGTGTTTTATGTAGCCACGTGTCACACACGCCACGACACCCACTGATCTGTAGCCAATTTGCCACGAGCCATTCAAACTGGTGCTATGCTCAATGCAATGCTTTAATATATTTTGACTTACAAGATCCGTTCACGAGACGAAGTGAATGTGATTCGTCTTTTGTTTGATGTATTGTAGGTACAGTCGCGCGCACTAACAGCGCTCAAAAGCTGTCATTGACATAATTATTTACTACTAGTTTATGCCCGTGACTTCGCCCGCTTTGGTTCGATAATTTTTCCACGGGATCATACTCCCAGGATAAAAAGTTTCATAATAATGTTAATCCAGCTTATAAACTATCTGTGTGCTAAATATGATCCAAATCCATTGAGTAGTTTTTGCTTGAAACAGTAACAAACAACCAGACATCCATGCATCCTCAAAAACTTCCGCATTTGTACTAGCGACCCGCCCCGGTTTCGTACGGGTGCAATGGAATATAATAAACCTTCCTCTTGAATCACTCTATCTATTGCTGAAAACTGCATTAAAACCCGTTACGTAGTTTGAAAGGTCTAAGCGTACAAACAATAGCGTATTGACACTGAAGACACGCTCTCTGCCACGACTGCTCTATCCATATTTATTCCACGGGAAAATCACTTCTGTATTTTGCCATTTTTAGATATGGTATGTATCAGTTGCTCGTGACTGTACATCGGTACATTTATGTCAAGTGACGGGCAAAACCACAACGGAACTCGATCGTTGAGTCGATGATTGATACTTGTTATTACTTTTCTCTGCTCACTATAGAATGCTTTAAGTACGAGCGTGAATATTATAGAGTTTATGCAATACAGATTATCTAAATTAGATGGACTGTTTGAAGGATAAAAAGGTCATCGATCATTTTTTTGATCTACACCATACCTGGGAACCTTCTAGTTACAGAGATATTGGGGGTCAAAGTTTCAACTTTTTGACAAGTTTTTTTTTTAATTCAAGTTTTTAATGTAAGATTTTAAACACCTCCACGACCCCCTTACTACTCAATCTATTCATCAGCACAATGTTTTGAGTGCGTTACATTGAGTTCTATCACAAAACATGATTTTAACCCCAAAAAAAAAGTCGTTTCCCCAGCAATAATTTTTGCGTAAAGTTACTTAGTTTGATGTACAGAATGTTTGGTTGACGGCTTCGTGATGGGGTCTTTTACACCCTGTATACTTTCATTATGCATTCAGTAACAAACTGTTATTTTGAAGTTTACTGACAGATGAAAGAAAAAAAGAGAACAATAAAATTTACAATAATTTTTTATTTAAACAATAATATACTAAATCGAAATAAGATTTAATTCAGAACACGGAAAATATAAAGGAAACTTTCTGTTTGCTAATACAGGAAAATAAGTACAATTCCAGTTAATATTTAATTTTGTTTACGCTTTTATTAAATCGGCTCCAAGTATAATAAGCACAACACAATATGAATTTAGTCTCATTCTTAAAGTAGATAATTATACAATAATGTTTTTTTATTAAGTCTATTTTTTAAAAAAAAAACGTTGTCATGCTACCATGCATGAGATCTCATTCCTTTTCCAATTTGGGATCGTAAGGATCCCTAATGATCATCTGCTTAGCCTTTTCCCAACTATGTTGGGGTCGGCTTCTTTGGAAGATGTCGCGAGGAAAGTGACAGATGACAATGATGCAGGAAAATGTGAATGGGTATAAGAGTAGGGGAAGACCAAAGAAACGATCGATGGACTGTATAAAGAATGATGAGTGTCTGATGGGTGAGGAGTAATAGAGAAGTATGGAAGAAGAAGACATGCTGCGCCGACCACAAATGAATTGGGATTAGAGCAAAAGAATGCTGATGTTGAGGTCGGCTTCCAGTCTTACCGGATACAGCTGAATAATACCGCGAACCTATTGCTATCAACCAGGCACAAATTCAGACATAAAGGATTTTCGGACGGAAATGCCAATGACACTTTGCCCGACTGGGGACTCGAACTCAGCCTTATGCTCAGTAGTTGCGCTTGTAATCACTAGACCAACGAGGCAGTCGGTCTAATTTGAATAAAATTACTTTTGAATAGGCTTGTGTCCTGAAAAAATGTAATTAGTCCGTCAGTTAGATTATCAAAAAATATTTGACACATATTTTTTCTTTTGTTACGTAAACCAAAATTGACGAAGATACGACGCTTTTAAAGTTCTCAATACGTCACGCCGTGCTAAAATTTTTAGTGTGTTGTGACGTCACGAGCCCCCACTCCCGAGTTTTGATGCGTTTTATCTTTGTCAATATTCATTGATTTACAAAAACAAAAAATAAGAATTTTCCAATATTCTAACTGACGGACTAAATAAATTGCAATTTATTGATGGTGGAAACTAGCCTATTTGTTTCCACCATTGCGAACCCACAACAAGAAATCATTTAGAACTTGCCAGTTTTTTGTATCAAAAGTCAACTACTTTTAAGTAGTAAGCAAATACGTTTATTTGGTTAGTGACGATAAAAAGATAATCGAAAGATAATTTAAGTTTGTCGTACTCTAAGGTCTTTGACCTCAAGTTTTTTTTTCAGGTAGTTTAATAAGCAAGTTAATATTTTTTTTGAGTTCACAACCCGTTTTATTCTTAAGACCCGTTTTCTTCTTCTCTTCTCTTCACAGATATTTTAGGGATAAAATGACATTTACTCGTCAGACCACGGACGCAGACTTTTTAACCCTACGTGACCGTGATAAGATTGCTAGATTATTCAAACCACAGACCGACGTCTGGGAGGAACTTTGGCTGAATGGCAATGTAGGTGGGATAATTCCATCAAGGGCCGACAACACCACCAGTTCTTTCCATCCGTTCGTGAACGGCTGACCAGGACATGGTTGGAGGTTGATCACTGTGTTGCCCAATTTCTCACCGGTCATGGTAACTTTAAGAGTAAATTATTTTCCTTCAAGCTTGTTGACTCGCCTTTTTGTCAATGTTCCACATCTGACTGCGAATATGAACAATCAGCACATCACATTTTATGGGAGTGCAGTCTTTGGCAGAATGAACGCAATATTATGTTGGATAGTGTACAGGTTACATCCGGAGTACTACTACTACACACTACACTTACATACTACACTACACTTTACTATACAGACCTTGTGGAAACTAGAACAAATTTCCGTGCGTTCAAGCGTTTTTGCCATACCTACACACATCAAAAGTATCTAGGGATCAACATATATTTTTGCAATAACTTTTCTCCTGATTGATATTAATTAAAATTTTCTTTAAGGATTCATCAAATAAAGTGTTTTCGTTTGTCACAGTAACGATAAACCAAGTCACCTTTGCATTAATAAAGAAATTTGCCATTTTCCTAATAAAGGGATTTTTGACATTTGAACCACTAACATTAAAGTTCGAAAAAAAGACTGAAATAACAGTTTTCTTTAAAATTTTATTGGGTAACTTAAACAATTAATAATCCGTGTTTCTACCGCGAACACTAACAACACAAGAACATCGGTTTGGCATACTCAAAATGAGTTCATCCAAATCACGCTGTGGAATGGCCGCCCATGTTCGTTGCAACAACAAAAAAAGGTCTTCTTGCGACTGGATACCCTCCATATTCGGCAGAGCTCTTCTCTGTAGCATATCCCATGCATGCTCAATCGGGTTCAAGTCTGGCGACTGAGCAGGCCAGGGCAGGACATTGATGTTAGCTGCGGCGAGAGTCTGTCTTACAACTCTTGCGGTGTGCGGTCGTGCATTATCATGCATTAACTGAAATAAGGGACCGATTTGCACTTGTAGAGGAACGATGACGTCTGATACAATCGTCTCAGCATAAATTTGAGCGTTGAGGTTGCCTCTGATCCAAATCAACTCAGTTCTTCCGCCGATCCAAATACCCGCCCATACCATGATGGTTCCACCACTATAAGGATGGACTTCCTGGCAGGATTTTAATCGCTGTTGGCGTCCAGGGGTTCTCCAGTGTCGTATACGTCTTGTATCCGGTCTCATACCAAAACGAGACTCATCAGAAAAGCACACGAAACGCCATTGTTCTTCTGCCCAATTTCTGTGTTCAAGAGCCCATTGATATCGAATCCTACGATTGTGCATTGCTATAGGTGGTACCCGTAGCGGTCTTCGGGAATGAAGGTTCACTTCATGCAAGCGGTTTCTGACTGTTTGGTCGCTAATTAAGTTCCCTGAAGAGTGATGAAGCCTCACGGCTAACATCATGGCGGTTATTGTTGGAGCTCTTCGAGTTAAGATTTGAATGTATCGGTCTTGTCTCCGTGTGGTGCAGCGATACCGTCCTCCATGGCGCTCAGCCACGGTACCAGTGCTTCGGTAACGTGTCCAAAGTCGACTGATAACACTCTGACTTGTATTCAGAGCTAAAGCTACAGTACGTTGCCGGGAACCAGCTTCTATCATTCCCACGGCTCTGAGCATTTCTTCCCTGCTTAAATGACGTCGCCGCTCCATAATAACGTTGGTTTTAATCAGTAGTAGGGAAACAGTAGCACTAATAATGTCTTCAATGCGTTGTATGTTTTTATAGGGAAAATATTGACAGCTTATTTTCATCTTTTACTCGAATTTGATTGAGAGTTCCTGATTCAAATTATGAAATGCACCAAAAAGGATCCATATAAATTTATAAAATCATAAATTTATTACAAAGCCACATCTCAATCTCAAGAAATCCGCATAAAAATGCTTGATCCCTAGACATTTTTGATGTGTGTATTATTGGAATCAAATATAACAGCTCACAACTTAGGACCCATTAATGTTAATATTTATCCGTGGTGCTAGGCAACTGGGCCTATCCCAGTTGTAAACGTCCCTTTGTTTTTGTGTTTCGTTCTGTCTCCTGCTGATATGGAGGGAAGTGAAAATTACGGTTTTTTCCTACTCCTCCACTATACTTTTCTGATTAATTTCGTTGCGGGATTCAAGACAGTTAAATTCATTCTCTGGGACTTCGTCGAGCTTTATTGTCTCGGCGCTTTTCTGGTGGTCGCCACTGTTGATTCTGGCTTTCAGGAGTTACAGTGGTTTGGGAACAGTGCGGCGGGCTTGTCCCATAAAAAAAAAAAGTTCTCAGATTATACTGGTAAAAAACCGGTCAAAAGCGTGTCGGGACACGCGCAGTATAGCGTTCCGTAGTAGCCCGTTATCACATTACAGAACGATTTATTCTAAGGATTTTGTATTTGGTACAAAATTTTACCCAACACCCAAGTTCAACGAGTATTACTGCTAAATTATTAAAGTTATCTTAACCGCTATATTATTATATTATATTATATTTTCCTTTGAAGTTCATGAAATGTACAATCATCATGAATTTTTCCAGATTTTTCAAAGCCGCAGTTTAGCGTTTAGAGGGGAGAACAAATATTGGAACTTTGAAGTTTAATATTTCGTAAATGGAGCAATAAATCTAAAAATAGTAATAGCAAACCCTGAATCATTTTAAAAAACCTATTCAACGATACCCCACAAAATGGGACAGACGACGAAAAAAAAATTCATCCCCACTTCACATGTAGGGGAGCTACCCTAAAACAAAATATTTTCCAAAATTTAATTTAACCATTTTGTCGGCGTAAGTGATATACACACCTCTACAAAATTACAGCTCTCTAGTACGAACAGTCTCTGAGCAAAACCTCGATCGGACGGACAGACGGACATGACGAAACTTTAAAGGTTCCTTGTTAGGACTACGGAACATTAAAAAGATGGAGGATTTCAGATTGGCGGTGCTATTTGCCCTAATTTAAAAAATCCCCGATGGGTTAGGCCGAAGTGTACCTGATAGTACACCCATATATCGCCAACCGGGCACAAATCCAGACTCCGCGAATGCTACTGAGAAATTCCTGATGGAAAAAAATCAATAACACTTTGCTAGACCCGGGAATCGAACCGAGGACCTCTTGCTCAGAAGTCGCGCTTGCGACCACAAGACCAACGAGGCGGAGAGATCCATTGTATGATTACCTGACGAGTTTTTTGGGCTACTTTTTTTTTTCGGATGGGACATCACCAAATGACTCCTCCCGCTCTGGGCGGAGCAGGAGGGAGTGTCAGACTTTTACTGACTAAAACCCATCCATGTTCCTTCATCGCCCTTTGTGTTCCGAGGTCACGGTATCTCTTTCGAACAGTCCCTCAGCCCCGGCAGGCATCGGCCCTTGCGGACGCCTTCCTTTGCTAACATCTCTTTAAGGCGTGCGTGGAACACGAACGCGCCCTCGACACGGCCTGCCGTCATGAGACGGACGGACGGCGAGCAAGCCCATAGCTCACCGTTCACAGGCTCGTTGGGCTACTTGTATTGTATAACGGGCTGGTGTCCGCAACTCCACGCCAAAGCCCGTATTTTGCGTGCGGATTGGGCTACTTACTACAGATTATTTTGCGTGCGGATTGGGCTACTTACTACAGATTATTTTGCGTGCGGATTGGGCTACTTACTACAGATTATTTTGCGTGCGGATTGGGCTACTTACTACAGATTATTTTGCGTGCGGATTGGGCTACTTACTACAGATTATTTTGCGTGCGGATTGGGCTACTTACTACAGATTATTTTGCGTGCGGATTGGGCTACTTACTACAGATTATTTTGCGTGCGGATTGGGCTACTTACTACAGATTATTTTAAGTCTATTCTATAAAAGTGCGTCTAATTTGTGCAAAATGTGTTTTCTTTTCTATTTTCCCTTCTTTCTATCAGAGGAATTGCAATGGCGTTGCTATTACAAAAACAAAGTTGCAATGTCTTGGAAATGAATGGATGGAATGTGCTTCGAACACAACAGCGCACCTTTTTTTTTTTTTTTTTTTTTTTTTTTTCGGATGGGAAATCATCAAATGACTTCTCCCGCTCTGGGCGGAGCAGGAGGGAGTGTCAGACTTTTACTGACTAAAACCCATCCATGTTCCTTTATCGCCCTTTGTGTTCCGGGGCCACGGTATCTCTTTCGAATAGTCCCGCAACCCCGGCAGGCATCGGTCCTTGCGGACCCCTTCCTTTTTGCTGACTCTCTTTGAGGCGCGCGTGGAACACGAACGCGCCGTCGACACGGCCTGTCATCATGAGACGGACGGACGGCGAGCTAGCCCATAACCCACCGTCCACAGGCCCGCGCCTACGGTGGCCGGGGGCCACGTGGTGGCCCCCGACGCCCGGGGCGTCTCCCGCGGCGGCCGGGACGCTGTGAAGTTCTCTCCCTCTCACGTTCCGCCACCTCCTTCTCTAGCATTAACAACAGCGCACCTTGGAGTAGAAATAAACTATGGTCACGGTAATATTATAATACAGTAGTGTAACTCGGCCGCATGATAGAAATAAATGCCTACAGTCGCGCGGTACGTAAATATGCGTTAGGGCTGCCCGTCTCCAGCATTTTAATTACATTTGCCTACTTTCTGTTTCTATTTAGTTTTGTGATTGTAAATATCCTTTTTATATAAATAAATGAAATACTATGGATATTGAATAGGAAGTGTTCAATAAAAATGCGTGTTGTTTTTTGATTGGTAGATTTAATTTAAAAAACATGTTACTCTGTTTTTCGTGAGATAAAAAGAAATACTTATCCATTAAAAAGACACACATTACGTACCTATTCATACAACCAAAAACAGCAAAATATTTCCTACTCGTCATATTAACAGATTTAGAGAAATAATCGCGCGGTTATTTTAAAAAAAACAACACACCGCCCGTTCGACACTGCGGTACAGCCGTGACTGTCTGCGCCCCGAGCGCACCCCGAGATCGAGGCGCGTAGGTATAGCTCGCGTTTCGTCCATTTGTATGAAGTTGGAGTACTGTATTATAATATTACCGTGCTATGGTGGTCGCAGGTATCTACTTTTCAGGACGACCTTGTTCTGATAGTAATATAGGTTATACTAAAATATAACATAAGATCACGCCTGTAATCCCCGAAAGGGTAAGGCAGTGGTGTACTTCTAGTAATTAGATATATCCATATTTCGACAGATGTTGTAAGTCCCATGGATTCGAGAGCGAGCTTATTGCCATAAACCAAGTACTAATAACGATTTCTTCCAGAAATCCCCACTAGTTAATTAAACTCAGCCTAGTGGGGATTTTTGGATAAAAATAAACGTAACAATTGTTACGCTAAGCTAACTATCGCATCGCATCGCTTGCACTGTACCCAGCGCGGCTGTGCATATGGACCACCCGGCAACGCAACGTCAGCTCTTCACGGCGACATCTTCTCACGGTCACCTCTCCGAATTGAGGAACACCTGTGTGATTCTCATTATGAATCAAACTTCGATCATGGTCACTTGTATAACTTAATTTTTATGTTTAATATTCATGTAAAGTTTGTCTAATTAAATCTACGTCTCCAAAACTATCTTTTTCTTGCGACTCGCCTGTAGAAATCGTAAATGGCGCAGCCGACAGGATACTTGTAAAAACTAGAACATCATAGACAAGTTACCGAACCTACATTGATTTTTGCAGTGAGTGATCTGAACATTGATTGTGCAGGAGAAAGATACTGGAGCATTATGCAGTAAGTACTTTGAATCTTTCTTAGTCCTTGCTTTCCTACATTAGTCCTTCCTAGTATATTATATATCTATTTTAAGTGTGCGTTTTAATATTTCGCGAGTGATTTTTTGGTGTTAGTTTAACGTATAGCCGTCAAGATTTTCCATCCGGGAGAATCACGGAATAATAGGTTAGCTAGTGATAGGAATAGCAATAGAAATAGATCGATAGATCAACGCAGGGATCTAGGAGATATTTTAGAGGATAGTGAATTAGACGCGAATTTGGAAGAAAATATGGCAAATAATAATAGTAATCCAGTAGATTTAATCTATAAGTCACTTAGACTTGTTCCAGATTTTGATGGAAATTCTCATATATTAACCCGTTTCATAAATTTATGCGATCAATTGGTACTTGCGCATTTTAGAACTGAGCCTGGGCACGAATTAACTAACCTAGCCCTAATTAATGGCATTTTAAATAAAATTTCTGGATCTGCAGCTAGGCTTATCAATTCTAATGGGATACCGGAAAATTGGCAAGGAATTAGAAGTGCGCTAATCAACAACTTCGCAGACCATCGTGACGAGACCGCGCTATATAGTGATCTATCATTGCAGACACAAGGCTCTAGCACGCCGCAAGAATTTTATGAGCGATGTCAAAATTTATTCAGCACGATTATGACCTATGTGTCTTTACACGAGTCTGTGAATACTACAATAGAGGCAAAGCGCTCTCATTATAAAAAGCTTACTCTTCAGGCCTATTTACGTGGACTTAAGGATCCTCTAGGATCCAGGATCCGTTGCATGCGTCCTGATAGTATTGAGAAAGCTCTCGAGTATGTTCAGGATGAACTTAACACGCTTTACATGCAACAACGTACTGATGGTGGCTCTAATAGGAAAGATTTGTTACGTCCTACTCTACATGGCACGCATCTACCCTTGAATAATTTCGCACCTAGACCTATGCCGCTTAGTATGCCTGGACCATCAAAACCATATGGATTTAACAACTTTGGGTCAGCTCCTCAATATGGTAGCCGACCACAACTTGCTCAAGGCTGGAGACCTAACTTTCCTTCGCAAGCTTTACCCCCTCAGGGTCTGACACGAACTCAACAGGTCATGCGCACATACCCTCCTAATTACAACCCTCAAAGCAATGTCTTTAGATTGCCGAATAGAGGACAAGCTCATCAGCCACATGGTGCCGGTAATACCCCTCGTCCAATGAGTGGAGTAAGCCATTTTAATCCTAAAGTTTTACCGCCTAGTGGGCACGATTGGCGTAGATTTGGAAATCCGCCACCGAACAATTATTTCAAATCGCGTGAGACTAATTTTAATGAATTTGATTTCTATGACAATGATTATAACTATCCGGACTATGAGTGCTATGACTATGAACATGTCAATGAGTACAGCTGTGAAAATGAAATAGACTATCGCTCAGAGGTACCTGTAATGGAGGAAATTAATCAAACGCCATCTTCTACTAATGATGAAAATTTTCAGAAGGTTTCGAAAAGTGTCAAGCCAAAATAGAACTAAATTTTCATATTCAAAGACAGTTAGTCTATGTCCAGATAAGTAATCCTCCACTTAAGCTTTTAATTGACACTGGGGCTAATCAGTCTTTCATAAGCCCTGAGGCCGTGCAAAAATACTTCAATCATCTACCCCTTAACTATGAACCTTTTCAAATTACTACGGTTCATGCAACTAGTAAAAATGATTACTCTATATCTTTGCCTTGCTTCTCAGAGTTTAATGAGTCTCAGGATATTACGCTTTTCATCTATAAATTTCACGACTATTTTGATGGCCTTTTAGGAATAGACTTACTAGATGAATGGAATTCTACTATTGACCTAAAAAATAAAATACTTATTACACGAAATAGTACAGTACCTATTCAGATGTACGATTCTCGTAATGTCAACTTGTATGAGGATATTATACCAGCAAATTCTAAGAAGTTAGTAAGAGTACCAGTTAATGCAAAAGATGGTGAGGTATTTGTTGAAAGTCAGATAATCTGTAATTGCTTTATTTCTGATTGTTTTACCAAAGTAGAGAACAATAGAGGTTGGGTTGAATTGAGCAATTCTTCATCTAATGATGTCATATTTTCAATGGATAGGCCGGTAGAAGCTGTAATATTTGAAGTTAATAGTAACAGTACTGAAATTTCATCAAATCGTACAGCTGAAGTTTTATCGCGTCTCCGTACCGAACATTTAAATGAAGAAGAACGTATTAATTTAGAACAGCTCTGTGAAAATTATGCAGATGTGTTTTACCTTGATGGAGAAGCACTTACTTTCACCAACAAGATCAAACACAGGATAAGAACTACAGATGAAATTCCAGTACATACCAAAAGCTACCTATATCCGTACGTTCATCGTCAGGAAGTTAGGGACCAAATTAACAAGATGCTTGAACAGAACATTGTTAGACCATCCGACTCTGCATGGAGTTCTCCCATTTGGATAGTACCCAAAAAACCTGATGCTTCAGGAAAAATTAAGTGGCGTCTCGTGGTAGACTTCCGAAAGGTTAATGAAAAAACGATCGACGACAAATACCCTATACCTAATATTACAGATGTCTTAGACAAACTCGGCAGGTGCCAATATTTTACTACCCTAGATTTGGCATCTGGATTTTATCAAGTCGAAATGGACAGCGCAGATATTCATAAAACTGCTTTTAATGTTGAAAACGGCCATTATGAATTTCTAAGGATGCCCATGGGACTTAAAAATTCGCCATCTACCTTCCAGAGGGTGATGGATAACCTTCTTAAAGATCTACAAAGTATCTGTCTCGTCTATTTAGACGATATTATAGTGTTCAGTACTTCCTTGCAGGAACATATCCTTAATCTTGAAAAAGTCTTCAAAAGACTTCGGGAATCTAATTTCAAGATTCAAATGGATAAATCCGAATTCTTGAAGTTAGAAAGCGAATTTTTGGGACATGTTATCTGTAAGGACGGTGTGAAACCTAATCCTAATAAAATTAATGCAATAGAAAACTACCCCTTACCCAAAACTCCCACTGAAATTAAACGTTTTCTTGGTCTTCTAGGCTACTATCGTAAATTTATCCCCAATTTTGCAAATCTTACCAAACCACTTACACAGTGCCTCAAAAAGGGTTCTAAAATAACCTTAGATCAAAATTATACCAATTGTTTTAACCATTGCAAAACCCTCCTTACTAACGATCCTATCCTTCAATATCCAGATTTCAGTAAAGAGTTCATTTTAACCACGGATGCCTCCAACGTGGCCATTGGTGCAGTACTATCCCAGGGTATAATTGGTTCTGACAAGCCCATTGCGTATGCATCTCGGACATTGAACTCTAGTGAACTTAACTATAGTACAATCGAGAAAGAGCTTCTTGCTATAGTTTGGGCATGCAAGTATTTTAGACCATACATCTTTGGCAGAAAGTTCAAAATTTTGACCGACCATAAGCCACTACAGTGGGTCATGAGTCTTAAGGAGCCCAATTCCCGGCTCACGCGATGGCGACTTAAGCTCAGTGAATATGACTTTACGGTAATATATAAGCAGGGAAAGTTTAACACAAATGCAGATGCCCTTTCTCGCATTGAGTTGCACAATGAAGAACTCATATCCGTTATTGCTAATGCATCGGATAAGACTCCTACTATAGATGACACTAGTTCAAGAACCCTAACCGCTTCAGATAATTGTAGTAACTCTAATACCGCTACTGTACATACTGATAACGAAAATCCTATTTTAGAAATACCTATCACAGATGAACCCTTAAATAAGTTCTCTAAGCAAATTATGTTTAATGTTGTAGGTGATATAAAAAGTAGACCAGTTATAACTAAACCATTTGATAACTATACACGTGTATCGATGCAAATCTCAAAATCTAACCTAGAAAACGACCTTATTAACGCTATTAAAGAATATGTACAACCTAAAATTAAAACTGGAATTTTAATCAATCCTTATTTAGAAATGTATAATATAATACCTATAATACAAAGAACATTTAAGAATTCATCTATGAACCTATTTTTAACAAAAAGAGAATTAGATAACGTCAGGGAATATCTTAAACAGCAGGAAATCATTAACAAGTATCATGATGGGAAAACGAACCATCGGGGCATCAATGAGTGCTATCTTGCTCTATCGCATAGGTACTTTTGGCCAAAAATGCGCGAACAAATAACTAAATTTATAAATGAATGCGTAATTTGCGGACAGGCAAAGTATGACCGCAATCCTGTGAGACCACAACTAAAAGTAGTCCCTTCATCTTCAAGACCTTTTGAATTGGTACATTTAGATCTACTAACTATTCAAAATGAAAAGTTATTAACCATAGTAGATGCTTTCTCCAAGTATGGTCAAGCATATTACTTACGCGACGGAACTGCAGTTAGCGTCATTCAAGCCTTATTAAATTTCTGTACTCATCACGGCATGCCTATCACTATCGTAACTGACAATGGTACAGAATTCACCAATCAATTGCTAGCTGAATTTGTAAGGATTCATAAAATCCAACATCATAGAGTAGCCCCCCATGCTCCTAATGAAAATGGTATTGTTGAGCGGTTCCACTCAACGATACTAGAGCACCTACGTATATTAAAAATATCTGAAAAATCTGAATCAGTCAATAACCTAATGCCGTATGCCCTTATGGCTTACAATAGTAGTATTCATAGTTTTACTAAATGCAAACCCTTAGATGTAATTACGGGTCACTTTGACCCCAGAGATCCTTCTGACATAGATTTAACTTCGCATTTATTACAGCAGTATATGCATAATCATAAAGACAAGATGATCCTCGCTTATAATACTATCGAAGATCTTTGCAACGCTTCTCGTTCCGATCTGATGAATGCTCGTAATAGAACCCGTGAACCGGAGGTAAACTATCCACCCGAACAACAGATTTTCGTGAAAAATCCGATTGCTTCGAGGCAAAAGTTAGCTCCCCGATATACCCACGACGTAGTTGAGACTGGCCTCCCTATTCACATTTATACGAAGAAAAAGAGAGGTCCAGTTGCCAAAACTAGACTTAAGAGAGTCCCTAAAACCGCACAATTGTTGCAGGACGATGCTGATGTTCCTCTTTCTACTGACTCCAGCAATGCTGCAGGAGATAAAACTTGAAAGTCTTGACAGCGGACCAGGTATCTTACCTTTTAAACTCGGGCCTGCCAAAATCGTTTCCCATTATCATTCTTTCCTACGTTATGTTGACTTTGGCGATATACACGAAATAGTTAAATCTATTAATAATCAGTTAAATTCAGTAAGCCCTGAACTGAATAATCGTACGAGATTCTTATTCGAGCCCCATATGACTTATCTGAAAAGTAAGCTTAATAATGTACTTAGACAGTTAGAAACTTTTGAGTTATCTCGTAATAAAAGAGGACTCGTAGATGGTCTCGGGTCTGTTATAAAAAGTATTACTGGAAATTTGGATTACACAGATGCATTGCACTATAATCAGGCTATTAAATCCCTGCAAGATAATGAAAATAGGATAGCTTCAGAACTTAATACACACGTTAGTTTATCAAAAGACTGGATAGCTGAACATTCAAAAATTTTGGATAATATAATAGATAATCAGAACAAGATAGAACTATTAGTAAAAAAGATTAGTGAAACAGAAGCTACCAGAGAAAATGATTTAATTAAATATGCTCATCTTTTCCAAGTTTTTACTATTCTTAGCGATAACATAGATTATATATCGCAAGAACTTAATAAATTAGAAAATGTTCTTGCATTTATAAGAATATCTACTGCTCATCATGCAGTTGTAGATTTAATTACTATTAAGGATATAATTAAAAACTTAACTAGAATATATAACAAAGATAATATAGTAGATTTAGATGTAAGGGAAATATATGATGTAATCAGACTAGGCTCCTACTATACGGGAAATAAAATAGTTATAGTATATAAAATTCCGATCCTCATCCCCTTAACCTATGATTTTTATAAATTATGTATGATTCCTAATAAATTAAATCAAGTCATATCACCCCCACATCCTTTTCTTGCCTTACATAAGAAAGACTTCAAGTATATAGAGACAGAATGTCCGAAGACGAGCAAATGGTATCTATGCAACGAGTTGAAAACTATGCACAATCAGACAGCACCAGATTGTATCCAGCATTTGATCACCACTCAACAACGAACAACTTCATGCAATCCTAAGACAGTATCCCTGAAGAAACCTGCTTATGAAGAGCTCGATGACAGACACTACGGTATCAGCTTTCCCACGCCTACGAAAGTGCATTTATCCTGCGGACGTGACCTGTATGACACCTTAAAAGGCAGCTACCTCGCTATAATACCTCAGAGATGCTCTCTTGAAACACCGCACTTTAAGATCTACAACTTCAAAGACCGCCTCAAGGGACAAGCGTTGAAAATCATCGATATCCCAGCCGATAATTTGACTTTTTGGCAGCAGACGACATCTTCAGCCCCAATCTTTAAGTTAAACTCAATCAAGTTGGACCATTTACACGAGACTAGTAGGAAGTTGTCCATGCAGTCACCAATTACCCTCATTGAAGACAGCAACTCCAGCGTATATCACACCACTATACCGATGTACGTGATAGTGATCATCGCCTGTGCAATCGTCAGTGTCCTGCTCTATCGAAAATACTTTCTACGACGAAAAGCAATGATAACACCTGCTGAACCTGCAAGCAACCAGATGGAACTTCAAAGAGTCTTCACTGTATTAGCTACCAGAGTAGACACAAATCAACCTCCAGCTCAATTTACGACTTCTGTCTTCAATAGTCGCTGTTCTACGGGGGGAGGTGTTACGCTAAGCTAACTATCGCATCGCATCGCTTGCACTGTACCCAGCGCGGCTGTGCATATGGACCACCCGGCAACGCAACGTCAGCTCTTCACGGCGACATCTTCTCACGGTCACCTCTCCGAATTGAGGAACACCTGTGTGATTCTCATTATGAATCAAACTTCGATCATGGTCACTTGTATAACTTAATTTTTATGTTTAATATTCATGTAAAGTTTGTCTAATTAAATCTACGTCTCCAAAACTATCTTTTTCTTGCGACTCGCCTGTAGAAATCGTAAATCAATCCCCACCTGATGTTGTTGTTTTTAAATTATTAAACAAAACATGGTGGGGATTTGTCGGTGGGGATTTCTGAAATAAACCCTAATAAACAGGTTGTAACTGAGAAATTCCTGATGGAAAAACCTAATAACACTTTGTCTGACCTGAGAATCGAACGCCAGTTCCACGCTCAGCTTGAAGTTGAGACCACTGGACCAACGAAGCTTATTTTGTTAAATAATACTTACTAGTATTACTTTAAGTACCAATTATCACCAAGATTGGCAGTTGAATTTACAATTAGCAATTTGTTTCAATTACCTAAAGAGCGATTCTCAATAAGTACTAATCTGATTCAAACAATACCTTAGTTAAGTGTTTTACGATACATTTCAGTGCTTATATTGGCAAGCAAATATTATAACCTTTCTAAAATTGATTGATTACTTTTATTACTGATTGTTCGTGTTATGGTAAAGTTTAATTAGGTACTAAGGAAGTCGTTTTGTTTCTGAGAGCACTATGAGAGCTCATTACTCATATCTACCCAGCCGATTCCCCAGCCGATTCCGAGTCGGCTGGTAAATACTGGTATTCAGCTGCATCCGGTTAGAATGGAATCTAACCGAATGCATCTGAATACCAGTATTTTACATAGAACGACTGCCTATCCGACCTCCACAACCCAGTTAGTACAGGGTAATACGATACCCTTGGAAAGATTGGTTGTCAGACTTTTTGGGCCACTAACCTAACGACTATCAAAGGTCTACAAATGATAGCCAGGACCAACAGCTTAACGTGCTTTCCGAGGCACGGAGGAAACTCGGTATGTAATGGGTGGTCACCCAACCACGAACCATCCTATTTAAGTGCGGCTTAACCTAAAGATTGACCCAAATAGCTGTTATTATTTAGCCTATATGTATGGTCTACAGGTAGTTGTTCCGGGTCTGGCTATTTGTGTATGAGGCAGTTTGAGTTGTTTGTGTATGGTATGTGAGTTTATATGTATAAAAACGCTCCTACGGTACAAGAAATTCTAGTGTATGACAATGCTTTCACAAAAAAAAACGGCCAAGTGCAAGTTGGACTAGCGCACCGAGGGTTCCGTAAAAAATTGTAGGTATTTTGTTATTTAACGATATTTACGGTTTTCATTTTTTTTCTTTTACATGTGCTGTTAGACATTGCTTCTTGCCTTAGGTCAACGGTAAATACTCTATAAATATAGGTTTTTATTCTCTTGTGACATCGCAAAATATGCGACATCAATGATATCTTTTGATCGCTTTGACTTACAAGTTTAGTTTTTTCGTTGATCCAAGGGGTAGCAGATTTGAGTATTTGATATTAGTTTCAGCCTAATACCTCCACGCGTTCTTCAGAAAAAAGGTCTTGACAGACGCACAGACAAACGGACAGACGGACAACAAAGTAATCCCTAAAACGCGATTCATCCAACGTTGTGTCAAGTCGCCTCGCCAAAATGATCATTCCTTCTTGTCTACCACAATAAAATACCTAACGAGTTGTTCGATTATTTAAGAAATAAGTACACACTAATCACCCATACATATAGACATGACATAACCAAGCTCATCGCCTACACTTCCTTTTGCCAATACCGTAGTCGGATCAAAATAAAACAACAATAGAACAGGCACAGACATTATAATAATGATCTGACATTCTTTCTGTCAAACTTAACAAGTAAATTATACTTGTACGTATCCATACTATTAATAATAATATTAATAAATGCGAAAATAACTCGATCTGTGTGTCTTTATGTTGGCACACATCATCATCATCATCGGCCTAGCCTTTTCCCAAGTTCTATTGGGTTTGGCTTGGGTTTTATCGGCTTCGAGTCTAACCGGATGCAGCTGAATACCAGTATTTTACATGAAGCGACTGCCTATCTGACCTCCACAACCCAGTTAGTACTGGGTAATACAATACCCCTTGGTAAGACTGGTTGTCAGACTTTTTGGGCCATTGACTACCTGTAACGACTGTCAAAGATCACAAATGACAGCCGGGACCAACGGCTTAACGTGCTTTCCGAGGCACGGAGGAAACTCGGTATGTAATGAGTGGTCACCCATCCCTGTGGATGGGTGACCACCAACCTAGGCAAGCACGGCTTAACCTAAAGATCGACCCGAGCGGCTGTTGACCATATTTTTTTTTCCTCGATATGGAAATCGTTAATGGATGTTCTCCGCCCAGGGGAGAGCGAGGCTATGTCAGAATCGGACTGGGAGTGGGAGTGACGTGAAAAACTCTCCTTGTTAAGTCTAAAAGAGGCGCGCGTGGAACACAATACGAATATCCCCAAATCCGTCGCCGCTGGACCTATTTAGAGATCCCGGAAGAGGGCGTTGTCCGCCCTCTACCATCGCCCGGTGCGTGTGCTGCGGGATGGACGGAAGCTTGTCATCTCCCTCTCCCCTTCCGCAGCTTCCTTCTGCCGCATGTTGGTTTCGCAGAAGGACATCACCTTGTGCCAGGATTTTGCGCTGCCGACCATCGAGCGACAGGTCTCCTCCTCTGTAAGGATGGCAGCGCGCAGCTCAACCCACGCGGCACATTCGGCCAGCGTATACTTTGAATACTGGTAGATCATTCCCGTGATGTAGTTTGTCTTGGTAATGGACATGTAATGAAGAGAGATGAAACGCATGTGACTAAAAGGGTGATGGACGTGAATGTTGACGAATGGAGAGGAAGAGAAAGGCCAAAGAAAAATTGGATGGATTGTGTGAGGAGTGATATGAAAGAGAACAGAGATGATACCGTGATACCGTGACACAATGATACCGGGTTCTGACAGGGGAGAATGGAAGTAGAAAACGTGTTGCGCCGACCCCATGTAGAATGGAACAAGGGCAGGAAGCTGATGAGTTCGTTCCCGTGATATAAATTTCGACTTACAAGCGGACGAAACCGTAGCAAAAAGCCAGTCTAACAAATGTTCTGTAACTATGTAAGTACGAGTTAGTACGGCTACATTAATTATGTCAATATGCGCTCGTTGTCAGACAAATTCACTTTCTTTTGTATTACTTACCTATTTACTTTCAATAAATATCTTGTAATAAAAGCAAATTGATAATTGTGGAGCTGACTACAAAATGCAAATTGAGTTTTTTGTGTTCCAGGTAGCGAGTTTGACGAGTATCTCAATTGAGCGCTTAAATAATGTGACATTAATTTTGGTCAGAAACAAAGTACTTGGAAGAGACAAAAATATTATATTGTGTTGATATAAACTTTTTTTTACCATCATCTGCCTAGCCTTCTCCAACTATGTTGGGGTTGGCATTCAAACTAACCGGATGCAGCTGAATACCAGTATTTTTCATGGAGCGACTGCCTATCTGACCTCCACAACCCAGTTAGTACTAGGTTACACAATGAGTAATTCTGGAAACATGAAACGCTTTTAAAGAGCTTACCACGTCATGACTTGGACGTCATCAGCTCACTAATTCACACGCTTTCATCAATATCGATCTGAATAATTTTAAAGGAAATTCTTAATACAAATGCTTTCGGACTTGACGGAGGATATCCATGAAGACATTACGAAAAACAAATACAATGCCTCAGTAGTTTGAAAAAATCGATAATGCAAATAACGCAATTTCAGCCAAAAGACATGCATCGCTGGACTTCGCCTCCGTCAAGTATCGCCATATCGTCAGGCCCCGTGCGACTTGCATCCAGCGGATTCCCAACCTTCACCAGGTCATCGGTCCACCTAGTGGGAGGCCTTCCAGTTCCAACGCAACGTCTTCTTCTGGCAATTGTTGAATTGTCAAAATGAAAGGCGTTACGACTGTATGTGTATGACCAAATTACCCGCAGGTCTAATAAATCCTCAGTCCAGTAATTAGTCCGCTATCGGAAACGATGGTATTATGGCACACTCGTGAGTGTTCATTGAAACGGGTAGTAGGAACTGTTTACAGGTTACGATACTCATTTGATAATGATAGGGAGTAATGGGCAACGTGATTACCTCGGAGATCAATTACTAGCAACACGCACGAATGAGCTGGTAGAGGTGCGTTTAGACAGCATTTAGTGCAAATGCTAATACACCAAGGTGCCGCTCAATTTTGGTTTTGTCTGTGAGGATATCTTCGTGGATAGGTTTGTTAATCATAAAGCCTAAGATTCTGTAATATCTCCTTTTAGGAGAGGGCACTGGCTCCTGTAACACAGGACTATCACCTAGAACAGGAGTTAGGGACATTACACAATTTTGTAACCACTTTCTTGTGTAATTAATTAAAGAAAAGATAATAAAGAATAATGGATAAGAAAATTAAATCTTTAATTAATTAATTAATCAAATATTATTGATAATAGGGGAAGTAGAGGCAATACAAAAAGTACTACAGCGCCATCTATGTCACAAATGAAGAACTAACATCAAAAATATCACATCATCATCACCGACTCCAAGTAACATGGGACAAGGGTAGGAAGGTTCCTAGTTCCTACCCTTGTCTCATGTTACTTGTGTCGGTGCAACATTTTTCTCCTTACATTCCTAAACATTTGAATTCCACATTATCGTTTCTTGCAATTGTTAAATATATTTTAGTTATAGTTTACTTTTATGCACTAATTATATGTTTCAGAAATAACACTACTGCACCTATATGTACATTTTTGTAATACTTTTTAAATAAATTATTCTTATTCTTCTTATTCTCCCCTGTCAACCGTCACACAATAATTTACACCTTTTTCCTTCATATCATTCCTCACACAATCCATCCATCGTTTCCTTGGTCTTTCTCTCCCTCTCCATCTATCCACATTTATATTCATGACTGTTTTGTGTTGTGGGAAGCCCATAGGCTTTCCACGACACACGTCTTGCCATGAAGGCCCCAGTCCTTTGGGCGACGACTCAGTGATAGCGATGAATCAAGTTCAAGTCAGGACGCACCTTTAGATATGTTGCCAGAACAAAATGAAGCATGGTTTTATCGTCACAAGCGAATCACTTGTTGACAAGAACAATTTAGCTATTAAGAACTAAAATCTGATTGCTCGGTAGGTTTACTCTTCGCAACAGTCTTCTGGGCGTAGGGTTCGGACGTTCCCGACACACGTCTTGCCATAAAGGAGCCAGTTCTTTGGGCGACGACTCAGTGATAGCGATGACTCAAGCCTGAGGCATGCATGTCATGCTGAGATTCAAAGCAGTTTGTAGCGTGTGACTCGCACTGTCAGGACGCACTTTTAGACATGTTGTCAAAACAAATGAAACATGCTGGTACAGTTTTTATCGTCTTCTTCTTTTTCGTGTGGTTAGTGACTAACCTGGTGTCAGACTTTTAATGCTGCCCATGGGCCTCTGACTTGGCTTTACATGCCGTCAAGAAATATCCCTCAGGCATGCTGCTTTCGTCTCAATGTTTTCCTTCACCGAAGCAAGTGTACAATACGCATTTAAATCCAAAAAATCTGAGGTGCGTCTTGGGTTCGAACTCGAGAACTGTGACTTGGTACCCACCACTAGGCTACCACTAATTTTGTTGTCATAAGCAAATCACTTGTTGACAAGACCTTAGATATTAAGAACTAAAATCTGATAGCCCGGTAGGTTTACTCTTCGCAAAGGTGACTTCTGGGCGTAGGGTTCGGAATGATGTACTGTATATGTGGTAACCGTTTGTGCATCGGCGATCCTCCCATCTAGTATAGTAAACTAGCTTATGCTGCTTAACCCGCGTGTAGGTCGGTTATTATCCCACGAGATCACACTACCGGGATAAAAAGTGTCATAAACATAAAAAAAAGTTTACGATCACTTTGAAAAATCAAATTATTTTTCGTTACGGTAAATTATATTATGATTTCTTCTTCTTTTTAGATTCTTTATTTAAAAATATAGATTTAGAATAATTATACAACAATAAAAAAGTAAAAAAAAAACACACACACAATTAAGAATTTTTCTTGACAAAGTTCAATTAAAAAAAAATATATAAACTTATGCTAGTGATCACAAACTTTTTTTGATGTGTGTATGTGTTAATCCAGGTTATAAACTATCTGTGTGCCAAATTTCATCCAAATCCGGTCAGCAGTTTTTGCCTGAAAGAGTAATAAACATAACAGACATAATCACAAATTTTGGCATTTATAATAAATAGTAGGATTGTGACGCTTTTAGTGGCCAGCAAGAATAACGAAATTGATCAGCAAAAACTCATTAAAAGGTTTTTCTTAGAAATTCGGCAGTTCTTTTAAGTTCTTGATTATAGCAATGTTGATTGTTTCATTCCCCATCTTAACATTACAAAAGTTTATCATGATACCCGTCGCGTCATTAATATCCTTTATTACTGACTTTTTTAGCCGTGTGGTATCCGGCAGAGTAGAATAGAACCAACCCATTACACTCACGGGTGTCGTATAAGGCGACTAATGTCTGAGGCAGAACACCTTGCGCCTCCGTAGACCAGAGAATGGGCAGCAGCGTTTTCTGTTAGTCTTTCATCACTGCGATCTCCAATCCGCCTGCCAAGCGTGGAGATTACGGCAAATTCCTCCCATCTTGGGAGAGGCTTATGTCCAGCAGTGGACGTTATGGGCTGTTGTAGTATTACTGACAAAATATTTCGCCTTCGCCCAAGATTAAAAAAGCCTGTTTCGTCCTGAGACCCTTTCATATCGAAAGCTCTAACGAGTCCGAACTAAGAACTAGTTCCTGAACGGCGGCTGGCTGCACATAACACAAACTGAGCCAAAAAGTGAAAAAAAAAAGTAAAGGTAATTGGTACCAAGAAGGTACGGGCCGCGGTATGTGTATAGAGTTGTAAATGCCGCGAGTTTAAAATTTAAGTATGGAGAATTAACAATTTTTGAAAGGGAAAAAAAAAACTTCTTGTGTAGATTGTCGGTAACATCACGCCTGTAATTTCTAAAGTACATAATAGTACATCACCCACATTTCGGCAGGTATGTTTTAAGTCTCTTGTCAAAGGGTTGAGCCTATTTTCATCAATCAAGCACCAATCCAGACTCCGTGGTTGCTACAGAGAAATTTTGTTGTAAAAACCCATATATATTATCAAATTGTGTGGAAAATGGAACGAGGCCTTTGTGCCAACATTGACACAATGCAAGCTGGTTAGTTTTAAAATAGCTCCAAGTAAATCAATTTAGCGATGAATATAATAAGGGACCTACTTTGTTTGATATTACAATGTAGGTTTTCATATTATATTTAGCTAATTTAATTTTACTATTTATCTTTATAAAATATAAGAAGATAAAAGAATGATAAAGAAAAGTGTCCGAGAAATAAATTATATAAAAGCAAATAAAATTTATTGTAGAGACATTAAAACAAACTTATGTCTATTAATTTACTAACTTATTGTTCCGAGTAATTTTATTACCTTAATTTATTATGAAAGACAAGGAAAAAAATATTTACTCGTCTTTAGAAGTTTTTCTAAGTTAAATATTCAGGTTAGGTCAGACATCCTGAATCAAATAAAAAAATGCATTTTTCACAAACCTACATTATGAGCATGTATCAAACAAAAATCGTTTCAATTTGGTATTTTCAAATGCATAGCAAAAAGCTCAAAGGATTCTGTTTTAATAACTAAAACTACTATAATAGATTCAGAGAAAGTCAGAGATAGGGTGGCTATATTTTAATAAGAATATCATTAAACGTCAATAACCCGTTCCAATGACCGAATGGTCTCCAGCTAAAATTCCGGGAAATCCAATAATTTGTTAAGGGACGAGGCTTGAAACTTGGAATTTATTCAAATGATTGGGATCTAGTGATGCACGATCCGATCCGATACTTTGCAGTGTCGATACAACACGATGCGATACTCCGATATTTTGATTTGAAACAAACGAATACGGTGTAACGCTTGGATAGTTGGATCGATTCAAAAGTCGATGAATCGATAATTGTAACATATTGTCATAAATTCCATTATCGGTCAATCTAAAATATCATAGTCGGTTAATTAAAAAAAAAACATTATCTAGCAAGTTTATGTTTTTAAAATGGCGGTAGCGTTAGTTTACAAATGCGAAAACACTGGTGCAAGGAGTGCAAGTGAATTCCTAGATTTTCTAGAGACTTAGAGGCAATAATAGGTAATACTACATTAATTTATCACATTTATTTTTATACGTAATGCTGAGATAGCGACGTTTTGGCCGGACAAAAGTATCGATAAAAATGCAACCTTATCCGGATCGCAAAATTTATTTGACCGGCACAAAATTATCAAGGCCCCTTGTATTTGACCATCTTATTTATATTCATTAGTTTGTATAGATAATGAAACTTTGATTACCAAGACCCGGGGATATTTTGGTTAATGTATTTCTCTTAAACTTAATTACAAAGGCTGGCTTTTCCATTTTCAGCGAATTTATCGTCGGATTCATGATTGATTTTGTTTTAATAAGTTTGTTCATTTTGATCGCGTATTTGTTTTTCATTTAGATAACGATTGCGTTTTCGGTAGTCACTGCTTTTTGTGTTGACTGTACATTTTGCTAGGGTTTATATTAAAATAATGACAACAGGTTTGCCCTGTATTACGTGAGAATTAAACATAACTGGTGAAATGTGTGTTTAGTGTACCTGCCTTACCATATAACGGGGTTTATAGACGCGGCCATGCTACCTTTCAAATTGAAAATATAAAAAAATATGAAAGGTACTAATATTGACAAGATAAATGTTATAGTGAAGAATTTTCGACTTGTCTAAATAACTTTTTATTGTTTGCGGTGGTGAAACAGGCTGCGCTTAAGTTAGAAACTTTTAAGCTGATATCCACAAAAAGTGAGGAAAAAATATACACGCAACATAACATTACGCCTTTTTGCCTCGAGAAGTTAAGCAGAGGTGTAACTATAGCATACACCCACATACCATCAAATATGTTAATTATTTAATTATTCAAGCTAGCTTAGAAGTTAATGACACTGTTAGGGCGCAACGTTTAGATATAATTTGTTATCATTATAGATAATTATTTGTCTTAATTTTTTTACATTTAAATCCCATACAGGATGAGTACTAAATAAACTGCCCAACACTATAGGTACTCATGTCTATTACAAGAATGATGAAGGACAAATTTATTTTATTACGACGCAAAAAATATTGCTGTAAGAAAAACGTGGACACAAAAACTAATGAGGGCTTTGTGACGATATTTTTGGAGATAATTGAGTAAATTGCTGTCTACTATGTAAGATCAACAAATCATGAGGTTTGACTAGTTCTTTTTTTTCCTTTAGTAAGTAATTCTTGTAGCTTTCTTATGAAAAACTGCTGAGAAATAATTTAGTAGTAATTGTTGTCAAAACAAGGTGTTTTCTTTAAATGTGTTTCTATTATTGAAAAGTGTTGTCAATATTAAGAATTGAAATACTGCCATTAAAATAAAAGAAAATAAAAAAGGTGGTTTTCCTATCTCAACTTAAAATGTATTTATAAAAAAAAACATCATAATCAGATGTTTGCAAAAACCATTTTACCTATAAAATTTTAGTAAGTAATTCATACCATTATAGAAGGTGTAAAAAAAACTCCAAACGAAGCCGAAAAGCACTTGTTCTCCATTTTTCATCATTTTTTTGTTCAAACAATACCTGGGAACCTTCTAGTTACGGAGACATTGGGGACATTGGGGGGACATTCTTATTGTAAGTACAAGTTTTTCCCCCGTACTATTCAATCCATCCATCAGCATAATGTTTTTAGTGCGTTACATTGAGTTCTATCACAAAAAAAGATTTTTCACCCCAAAAAAAAAGTCGTTTCCCAGTAACATTTTTTGCGTAAAGTTACTTAGTTTGTTGTACAGAATGCTTGGTTGACGGCTTCGTGATGAGGTTGTTTACACCCTGTATTATAATTTTGTGTCCAAGTAGATTTCGTTACAATCAAATTCCCATATTATTATTTTTTTTTCAAAATAACGCGATAGCTAATTATCACTTAATTACACAAAAATCAATCAACACACAACTTCCAAAAAAAAAAGAGACTGTCACCAAAAAGATCATAATCAAAAACAACAACACGGTAACAACATCTCTATAGAATTCCCTCCACCTTTCTACCGCACTCCTCTCTGAGACAGTCACTTCCGGTCTCTATAAAAATGTTTGTGCATTTGTCTGAAGCTATCACTGCAAGCTACGCCGGCAGATACGCCATACCAAGCTGTAGAAACATGAAGACTTTTGTAAGTGATCGATACTTTTTTTTCTCTCTAAAGTGTTAGAAGTGCGTGATGTGACCAATAGATGGCGGTAGTGGATTTTGGATATTTTTTTCGAGTGAACGGATTTTCAGTGAATTATTTATACTTCAATTTTTTTTCATAAAAAAACAGTTTAGTGCTTAAAAAAATTAAAGCTCCGTGATTAAAGTTCTTAAGTACGGTCGGCCAAGCTATTTGGTGAACATTTTACAATGTAATTTGCATGTTAAAATGTAAACCGAAAAGCTTGGTCGACCGTACTTTAAAATTTAAATCCAATTTTCATTATAGCCATCTCATATAAACAAACCACTTTAAGTGTTAATATAATAATCGCGAATGTACCTAAAATCGATAACAGTACCACATAACTAATGTCTATAACAAATCGAAAAAAAAAGTGTTCCCAAAAATTACCTAACAAAGAACTTAACACATAATCGTGACGAACAAACTGACACATAAACCGCTAAACAGTTAACTACTAAGGATATCAACAAAGCTCACCACAAACATTTAAAAGAACACGGTTATGCCTACCACATACATTCCATTGTCTAACAAAATGCTGTCACAATAGAATTTTGATTTAATCGAAATAACAGTTTTGTCACGATAGAGATATCTTTTTGTTAGCATACGTTTTTGTTACGTGTGTTAATGAAGACAATCATAACACTGATCTTGGTAATGATGGAGTAGCTGGTGTTATTAATGCTAATTAAGAGATTCTAGATAGCACAGATTTTAGTATAGATGATGATGATAAAAGTGATCTTAGTTTTGAGCGAAACAATAAATTTGGTCAAGATAGTAGTGGCCGGGTAGAAACACAGGATGTAATGATTACAGTAGGAAAATATATTGAGCTTTATCTATGAAGTGTCGAGGAGCTTGTGGCTAAATAATAACAGCCGTTCGGTTCGGTTAATCCGCGCTTGTCTAGGTTGATTCGTGGACGGGTGACCACCCATTACATGCCGTGTTTCCTCCGTACTTTGAAAAGCCCGTTGTGCCGTTGGTCCCGGCTGTCATTTGCAGATCTTTGACAGTCGTTACAGGTAGTCAGTGGCCCGAAAGTCTGACAACCAATCTTTCTATGGGGGATCTTATTACCCAGTACTAACTGGGCTGGTAGGCAGAATAGGCAGTCGCTCCATGTAAAATACTGGTGTTCAGCTGCATCCGGTTAGACTGAAAGCCGACCCAACATAGTTAGGGGAAGGCTAGGCAGATGATGTCGAATCACTTGTCAGAAAACGACAGGTTTCCATAAACATCTTTGGAATAACGCATGCCCTTATCCCAACTTTATTTGAGATCAGCGCAGCGTGTCTTATTCTTCTATTCATACATCGTATTTGTCGTTTTGCTAGCTATATATTTTTTAACTCCATCAAAGATAAAGTAAGGGGTTTTAAAAACAGAGACAAGATAAAGAGAATATACACTAAAAAGACTATAACAAGATGGATGTCAATTTAAAAAAATATCCCAGTAAAATCAAAATAAACGGATGTTTACTCCCAAATTTTGAAATGGAATGTAATCCGCAAAGTTGAATAAAGCAATGAAGCAATTTTAATATCGAAGCCAAAAAACATTATGCGGTAGTTAATTGATATTAGTAAGCTGACAAGAACTACTATTAAATTAGCATAATCATAAAATCATCAATCAATTTAACAGTTTGTAGCAGACAACTTTTGATGTAATTTTATAACTACAGAAAATTATTCTACCGTCCAAAAACTACTTGAACCACTTTATTCTTATGAAAATGAAGTTCAAATTCTAATGGCTTCTACATTTTAGGCGGAACAGATATTTTGGTGTTCTGGAAATCAATGTCTGACTTACATCGTGTTTGCCCTTTTGAAATATAAAAGTTTGTAGAACGTAGTAACTAGGGATTAATATCAAAGTTTGAAGTTCGTTAAAGGCTAGTACAATATTGTTTCTTGAAGTATTACCATTGTTTTCTTCATCCTAGTTTTTGGGTAACTTCTAGTTAAGTTCTACTCTTGTCTACACTAAGTTTCATTATATCATTCAGTTCTTTTATGAACAAAACAACTGATCCTATCAGCCTTGTGGACACCATTAAATTATTAGTTTTGATAGCAATCACAAACCATGTGAGTTTCAGAACTTTCTCATAAGGTTTCAATGAATTGTGATACAAATATCAGCTGTTTGTTGAAATAGTTTAATCTTGTTCACAAATCAATGCGTTGCTCTTGGACCGGTTTCGCCAGGAACCAGACAAGTAAAAGGGATAACACCTTCACTATCTCTAAAACCAGTTTTTGAGACACATAAGCTACCTTTCTCTTTCATAATATGCGTATTACTCTCCATACTTACCTTTAAGAGATTAGTAGATTGCGAAACAAGGAAATGAACACAAATATACTTGTAATAATCAATTGACTCATTACTGTGCTTGTAGTTAAATAACTATAGCCCCAGGGGTCGATCTTCATGGTTAAGCCGCGCTTAAAAAAGTCGGTCCGTAGATACTGACATTCATTTTATTCCGAGTTACCCCCGTGCTAGGAAAATGTTAGGCCGCTGGTCCTGGTGGTCATTTGTAGATCTTTGACAGTCGTTAAATGTAGTCAGTGAATCGAAATTCTGGCAACCCGTCGTACCACGGGGTATCGTGTTACCGATAAATTATTAGAATTTCTACTAACTGGGTTGTGGAGGTTAGACAGGCAGTCGCTCCGGTTCAGTCGTTCCGGCTTCCGGTTGGACTGGAAGCTATGGATAAGTCTATGCAGATGATGATTCAAATAATAATCAATTCACTCATTGGTAATTAAGTCAATCTTCGCAAGATTTGAAAAATCCGCAAAAAATTGTCATAGATAGCACCGCAATCTCCCAAATTAACTTTATCAAAATAATACACTTCCCGGCTTCGGCCTTATCTCATCAGCTTAATGTAAATGAACTACAGCTCTGGCTTGCAAAGGCCCAAAACTTCCAACACTTATGAGTCCAGATAGTAAGGTTCTATTGCCTCGTAAACCTGGAATTTCCTTAAGATAATTCGTGACAGCCATAACTCGTTCTATCCCATCGTACATAGACATAGCATCACATATAACCTTGGCATTCTTCCTCTACATTTTCCGCCCAGTTACCGGTGCTTTTCGACGGAATATATCGTCCATAAAGTTACCCAAAGTTCTTAGTGTATGAAGAAAATACACTGATTTATTATACGTATCTTCTACTAGGTTTTTTGGACACAAATAACCGTTCGTAGATTGTTTGTTAGAATTTCTGTTGTATTAATATTGTTCGGAGAAATTAATGAGTAAATTGTTCTTTGGCAAATAGTTATTTATTACTAAATACTTGTACAGTGTCTAACTTTGTATTATTAACGTTCACTTTGTCAAGTATTACCTAGGTAATTATTTCCATTTTGAAGGAAAATATATAAAACATTTTACTTTCATCGTAATCTTATTACTTTAGTTGTAAAAGCTGCTTTTCATCTGTCTGATATTAATCATCTTTTATGAAACTCACTGTAAGAGAGGCTCATTTTCTAAGCCACACACAACGATACTTTCATACTATGGATAGTACAGCTTTTATTTAGAACATAATTTCAAGTAGAATATAGGTATAGTGGTTTATAGGCTATTTGCGCGACTGTGGTCTCCAATACTGACTACATAAATTCACGCCTTTTTCTTATAAAGGTAGACAGAAACTACGCAACACCACCTACGTTGATCATCTTTAATCCACGTGCATACAATCATTTAACTTCATCAAATCAAATCAAAATCAAATCATTTATTTGCATCAATATGGATAGGTACATGAGGGTTCATCATCATTATTTCATCCGGAATCACCTACGGTTGGGTATTAGGACTTCATATCTTTTGTCGATCTTCTCTGTTCTTTATGTTCCTCATCCATCTGTTTCCCGCAATTTAAGCATACATACATACATCTCATTAATACCTTTCAAAGTACTAAACGGCAATCTCAACACGCTCTTCTAAATCTATTTGTCTATGCTCTACCTCACATAGCACCCACGTTGGTATTGTTCCAAACTTTTGTTACCCTATTTGAACAATTTTAACACCTCATTTGGCGTACCTTATTCGTCTGATCGTGTTTTCTGGCAAAGTGCCCGTGAACTATTTCGTGGGTTTATTAAGAAGATTCCTTATAACGTTGGGGAGAGATTATTATGCGGACGTTTTTTGTCATAATTATGATCTTTAGGGACTTGATTCAGGGAGGCAATGTTCCAGATTTTTTTGAATAAATTGGACTCTAAGGACAATCATTATTTTGCAAATCATGCTCGGTTAATGTTGAGAAACTAAATCAAAGATTTACCATGAAGGAGCTGGTCATTTTACTATAAATTCTAAAGTTTGTGAAGTTGTATGGATGTCTAGATTTGGCACACAGTTATTTTATAACTTGTATTAACACATAGGATATTTTTTATCCCGGTAATATGATCTTATAAAAGGCGATGCTAGACTGTTTAGTGATTGGGACTGTTTGTCTTACGTGTCTTATACCCATTAACAATACAAGCCGAAATGTTAATGAATACTTCAAAAATACCGTGATGTTGGGTTTTCAATGGTCAGCTAGCGCTAAAAGTTCAAAATCCAACAGCGAGCTTCTATTCTAGTTCTTTATTTAAAGTGAAACGGGCGAAACCTAGCTTTGAACCTGTTGAGGATGAAGCATATGAGGACAAAGAAGACAAACCAAAGAATATAATTCTTTATTTGACGAAATTCAAACTTCTCAAGCACAACTGTCTCATTCCACAATATTTTCAACTAGCTTAGGCCTGTGGCCCGCGTCGAGTTCAGTGATTGTCCCATGGGATCGAACTACCGGGACAAAAAGTATCCTAAGTGGTCATCCAGGTTATACACTACCTGTGTGCCAAAATTCATACAAATCCGGTCAGTAGTTTTTGCGTGAAAGAGTAATAAACATCTATACATCCTCACAAACCTTCGCATAAATAATATTAGTAAGACTAAAACTAACGGAAATCAAACCGATAAACCAAACTCCTTACTCTGAGCATACAAAAATAATAGTGCATTGAGAAATTCTACGGTAAACTAACTCGGATACTATTCTTGCCATTTTTTGCTCTTCGCCGAGGAAATTGCAAAACCGATTCTGACACAATTTCCTTCGAACATAATTCTGTATTTATTACGTTGAATTACATAAATATGACATTGTGTTAAATCTGAAAGTTCAATGGCACAAAGGCGGAATCAACAATCCGTGAACGAGAGGTTTTTATGTGAGCAGTTTTTTGTGTTTCCATTCCAACGGTTGCATAGTTTTCTGTGTTTGAAATAATGTTATGCAAATTCTTCGATGTATAGCTTTTTATGTCGCGACATGACATAGTTTGGTTTTTGACAATTGACAAGCTTTTGCCAGCTGCTGTGCTGGCGTTGTAATCAACGGGAACGTCCTGTTTTTTTTTCAATTAGCCTATTACAGTCAAGGATAATGTATCTTCCCTTTAGTGAAATGGTATTAGAAAATTGGATCAGTAGTTCTGAAGAACCTTGAACCTTGCGCCTCCGTAGACCAGAGAATGGGCAGCAGCGTTTTCTGTTAGTCTTTCATCACTGCGATCTCCAATCCGCCTGCCAAGCGTGGAGATTACGGCAAATTCCTCCCATCATGGGAGAGGCTTATGTCCAGCAGTGGACGTTATGGGCTGTTGTAGTGTAGTTCTGAAGATAACCCTCTACATCCTACCTTACAAACTTTACATAAAATAACTTGACATCACGCCTGTAATATCCGAAGGGATAGGCAGAGGTGTAACATTTTGCCAGTTACGTTTAAGCCCCATGTAATAGGGGGCAGGCCTATTGCCATCAAAAGTCGGTCTTTGCAGTTGATCGGATCTTGTTCCATTTTTCGGAATTCGGTTTTTTTTTGTTTGTCATGTCATATTTTTCTGTATAATTGTTTAATCAACCTTGGATATAAGAGCCAATATAAGCATATTTAAAGCAAGCGCTTCATAGCAAAATATTCTTAGATTTATATTTCCTGTAATTTGATACAGCTTTGTTCGCGTAGATTTACTTGTAGTGGGAATATTTGCTTTCTTTTTTGTGATTGTTAATTTATTTATGTATTTTCCGATTTTCGCAGTGGTAGGTGTGTTTTTGAACACAAGACAGTAGTGTGTTAGTTGGGAAGAAGTGATATATTAGGTTAGAAGAACCCGATTTTATACAACAGCAGGTAACTATGTTACGAAAACATTAACAAAGAATACATAAAATTATCGTCACATGTCACGTCACATTTGACATACCAGAGGATGACATACAGCAAAAGCATAACACGGATACGGAAACACGCAATGTAATGTAACAAAACAGTGCAAGCGGCCATTAAAAGATCATTAAATCGCCCACTGTTACATCAATGTTTGCAAACCCTGAATGTGCAGATAAATGTACTACACGTAATGGTCTCACCTGCCTCGTTGGTCTAGTGGTCGAAAGAGTGACTGCTCAGCATGGGTCTTTGTTTCGATTTCCAGGTCCCGCAAAGCGTTATTGGGTTTTTCCATCAAGAATTTCTCAGTAGCAGCCACGGATTCTTGATTTGTGGCCAAGTTAATAATAATAATAATAAATGCTTTATTTCCAAGTTTACAATTTAGCAGAAATAGGCACTATATAAACCTAAAAATTGTAAAAATACCACTGAGTTAAAACCTCTGGCACCCAAGCTAAGATTAAACTTTTGTTATGGGTGTCAGGGCTCTCTCTATAAACATTACCAAGATAATTTCAACAAGTTCGGAGTTACATAGTGATTAGTGTCACTAGCGATTGCTAGAGCAAGCAGTCTAATTAGTTTAATACTAGGTACTAAGATAATTTTTAACTAAAAATTAACCTGAAACTATGGACTGTAGCCATTCTATGAGTGTGTATAGATATGTGTGTGTGAGTGAGTGTGTGTGTGTTGATGGCAATCGATGAATAGGCATCTTTTGGGCATGGTCGTTCCATCATAGACCTCATCCATCGCTTTCCATCAGGCGTGATCGAGGTAAAGAGCAGGCCCATTTCGCTATAAAAATAATAGGCTCGCTCCCTATTACATGGGATTAAACACAACTAGCGGAATGATGGTGTACTATTAGGTACACCTCTGCCTTATCCTTCCGGGGTTACAGGCGTTGTGTTACGTAATATTAAGATAGAGTGTTTGTAATTACCTAGCTCAGTCTATAATTTTAACGTTATGTAGATCGGTATTATCGTAGATAGTGAAGTTATTATGAAACTTGAGCTAATAAGTGTGTATTTCCAATTAGTGATTAGGTAACTTGTCTATTTAAAGAATATTCTAGCAAAATAAACACCAAGCGCGGTGTAGGATGGCCCTCAAGCTAGGTATCCCATCATCTGCCTAGCCTTTTCCCAACTATGTTGGGGTTGTACCCATATCATCTCGTCATCTCAACAGTCACCTCCTTTCTGGACATATCATCCTTCACTCAGTCCACCCATCGTTTCTTTGGGCTTCCTCTAGTCTTAAAGCCATTCAAATGTATACTCAAAACTTTCCGCACCACATTGTCGGTATCCCTGCGCATCGCATGCCCATACTTAAACTATCAACTAGCACACAATCGCCGGCGCCATTTTTACACATTAGATTGCAAAATATTTTTGTTATCAATAGTGCATTTTACTCGCCATTATTACCAAGTACCTTAATGTTTTTTGTAAACTAGTACTTTATAACAATATCACTAACAAAACAGTAAGTCAGACTGAACCTAATAACCAGAAAACTGGTGAGATTAAAGACATCCGGAGTAACCGTAATACAGAATCAGTAATAACGTTTTTATTGCCAATTTTTTGCTTGTTCAAAGAAACGTAATACAAACGAAATAAGTTGAAGTAATAAGACCTCTTACAAGTGAATATAGAATCAATTAATTCGACAATGTAGAAGTAGGTAGAAAGGCGAGTGAACGTATAGTGAAAGGCGATTGTATGACACTCAATGCATCCTTTTTTTTTGCAAACATGTTATAAAATAGAGCGATTCTGAAAGTGAACTAACAAGATTATGGTCGAGTTGCATCACTATCATCATTAGTAGTAAATCGTTCATTGACATTGGGATTATCAAACCATCAATCATATTTTTTTTTCCTTTCATTGCTATCAACTGTTTCCGTAGTAAATCTAACCTAGCCTACCTAGCTAACTTCCATCGTAGTAATCTACTACGATGGAAGTATGTATGGATGTTTTTAGGATTCCGTTTCTCTTCCGTTCTTATAGGATCACTTTTTTGACCGTCTGTACGTCTGTCAAGACACTTTTTTCTCAGGAACGCGTGGAGGTATCAGGCTGAAATTAATATGAAATACTCAGGTGTATACTTAAAAGTGGTAACTTACAATTTTAAGAGATCAAAATAGATCCTATTGGAAACAGTAAATATAGTAGAAGTAGTAAAATAGAGGACGCTTTAATACCTTGGCTTACCACTATCAGTTTTCTAACACTTTCAGTATGACTAATTCTCTAAAACAAAAATTATCTCTGCAAGTTACTTAAACCAACTAAACATTTTTTAAAATTCGTTTACCGATTTTTTGGAAATCGACAGTAAATATCGGATTGAATTCAGATAGTAATAGTAAGTTGATATGGTGGATTTGAGAACAAAGAAAAGCATATAATTTGATACAAAGCTTTTATACCTTAAGACAAAAATTATGATGGAAGTTAAGTAAATTGAATTCTATTCATTTTGGAAACTGACAAAGTTGTTTGTGACAAGAACTGGGATAACCAAAGTTAATTAAAAAACCATATCTCACTAGTGACTTATGAATAGTTTTTGTTTAGATGATACTATGAAGGGTTATCAGAGCTTTCATCGATTCGAGAAGAAGAAGACAACCAGTCTTACCAAGGGGTATCGCAATACCCAGCAATACTAACTGAGTTGTGGAGGTCAGATAGGCAGTTGATCCACTGGTATTCAGCTGCATCCGGTTTGACTGAAAGCCGACCCCAACATAGTTGGAAAGATTGTGGTGAGCAAAAACTACAAAAAGCCACCTGCAACGATCTTTTCATACTGTCAGATGATGTTTTCGTTTTTTTTTTTTTCTACACAAGTTTTAAAACGTAACTTCACAAAAGAACAAAACATTAACAGACGTTCAGATAAACAGTTTTCAGCAGAATCATTTCCCACTTTTATTCAAAAGAGCTAAAATGTAATACAATTACACTCTACAACGTTTGTCCGAGTCAATCCACGAAATAAGCCTTAAAAAGGTTACTCCAAAAGTAATTGTGAAAGTTGTTTTCAGCATTTTTTATTACACTAACTTCGTAATTAAAGCGGTCATTCAGTTCAAATTGGCTATTAAGACACCGGTTGTTAAGCTGATTTGCTTCTTTTGTATTTTGATTATCCTGCTGGCGTTACGGAATCTGTTGGTTCATTGTGGTAAATGAGTTGAATGGTTTATCTTGGTGTTTGGAGTCTGTTTTTAAATGATTTTTGGGTACTTTGTTACGAGAAGCATCGTTTTTTAATTTAAGGAGGTTGGGAATGCTTTTGAATTGATATTCTTGTAAATAGAATAAGACAAAGACATTTGAAGCGTAATGCTTTATTCGCAGAATATAAATAGACTGAAAATGACACATAAAATATTTTATTACTCACCTACTTAGACGATTTTAAGAGGTATACACATTATAAAATCTGTACAACGCGTCGTATTCGGTATTATGAACCTCGACATAAAGTTCCCTGAAAGTCATGTCATTCCAAAAGATTTATTTCGAAAGAATTACTGAATACTTATCACCTTTTTATTGTTTTCCAGGTGTGTTTGTTGCTGGCAGTTGCCTCTTGCAAGGCCGGGATCGGCTACTCCAACGAAGTAGGAGGTGATGGTGGACACGGGGGCGGCGGTGGAGGATACGATTACTCAGCACCAAGCAGCGGAGGGGGCGGTGACTTCTCAGGTGGGCAAGGACATGGCCTAGCAGGATTTGGAGGACAAAGTTTTGGGGCCAGCAGCGGCGGACATGATTTCTCGGGCGGACAATCCCACACTCTGGCTCTTGCCCAGGGACATGACGGCGGTCAAGACTTTGGCGGATTCGGAGCCCAACTTCATGGTGACTTCGGAGGCGGTAACGGTGGTGGTCACGCCCAATTTGCTGTCCATGACGGCGGCAACCAAGGAGGTCAGGATTTTAGCGGAGATTCGTATCTTTTAGCTGCTCAAGAGTCTGGTCATCAGGGTGATGATGGTGGCCAGGGACAAGGTGGACATGGCTTTGGAGGCCAAGGACAAGGAGGACATGATTTCGGAGGCCAAGGACAAGGAGGACATGATTTTGGAGGCCAAGGACAAGGAGGACATGACTTTGGAGGTCAAGGACAAGGAGGACATGACTTTGGAGGCCAAGGACAAGGAGGACATGACTTTGGAGGTCAGGGTCAGGGAGGACATGATTTCGGCGGACAATTACAAGGTGGTCACGGATTCGGCGGCCAAGGACAAGGTGGCCACGGATTCGGAGGTCAAGGCGAAGGCGTACATGGATTCGGCCCCGGCTCCTTCACCCTTCACGACGCTGGTCAGGAATACGGAGACGGCCACGACTTCGGCGGTGCCGAAGCTATCCCCGTTGGCACTCACGTTGACGAAGAACACCCCGTCGAAGTACCCAACTACAAACATGTTACGTTCGCCATTCCTAAGACCGTCCACATCAACGTACCCAAACCTATTCTAATTGGTGTACCTCATCCTTACCCCGTCAAGGTTCCCGTTAACAAGCCTGTCGCTGTGCCTGTTGAGACTGAGATCTCTATACCTATTGAAAAGGTTGTGCCTTACCCTGTCGTCAAGCACGTCCCTTACCCCGTTGAGAAGCACGTGCCGATTAGGATCGAGAAGACGGTTACAGTGCACGTGCCTCATCCTTACCCTGTCAAGATCCCCGTGTACAAAACCATCCACCATCATAAAGAACATTAAGGAGTAGTAACGAGTAATGCTCTTTGGAGGAATTAACAGTTTTGCTTCTATTTTTCGCTCAAACGAATTTTTGTTTATTGACTCATAATTTTCACTACCATAAGTCTGATTTTACTATCATGTGAAAAGTTTCAAAGCGGGAGAAAGACATTATAATGTTGACTCTGATTTATAAAATTTTAGGAAGGAATTGTTAAATTTTTCAAAGAACTGTTTCAATTGAGTGCCTTGTAAATATTTTGTTGTTAATTTTAAGTCATTTTCAACTGTCTTCATGTTGTAGTTGATTTATTTATTGTATGTTGTTGTTGTTACTGTTGTTATTGTTGTTGTTGTATGATGTTGATTAAACGTTTACGATTGTTAAAGATTTACTTTACTGTCTTTCATTTCTTCCGGTATTATAAAATTTCAATCATAGTTGTTAATTTTGCAGTCGAATATTAGACCAAGCACGACATTCGTCAGTTTATTACATTAATAATTAATTCAAATAGCACTAAAGCTTCTTTCGATGAATTCTTTAGACATGATAAAATGGCTAATTGTATAATAAAAACATAGCTATTGTAAATAAAGTCAATGTTGAAGACAATGTATTAATGGTGCTTGTGAAACGCAATATTTTCCATTAATTTAAGAAATTCCATTTTAAGGACTAAGGTAACTGTACAGATAAATGTAGAAAAAAATAACATTCCTCAGGTCCTGTCAAATATTATATACCTAGCTGTACGCACGACGACCAATGAAGTTATCCAAACAAAATTAAGCTGATCTGATTGACTCTGATACTGGATATTATGGTGGTTAGTTCCCGAAATGAAAGTCGGCAGGATTCGGCTTGTTTTAGTACGTGGCCAAAATTGGAACCAATGCCGCCATCTTGTTTTTGCAATACCATTCAGTAATCAACATTTGCCACTCAATGTCATTCCAGCGACAAAATATCCTTGCACCACTAAGTTACACTGTGGTAACTTTTCAGAAACTCATTTCGACTAAAGGCTCCAAAACGCTAAAGGAAAACGTGAGCACGTGATTTAACAAAGAAACGGTAGCAGTAGAAAAGAAATAAACAAAACTTAACAAAAAGCAATTGTAATGCAGAACTGTGAATAAAAACTTTATGTAACGGAGTATTCTCACAGAGTAGTGCAGAAGGTCGGCTCCGTACACATAGACACGTACCTAAGATATTAAAAATGCGTGTGCCGGTCAATCAAACCCGCTCAAACATGCTTCCATCATCCGTCTGTCTGTCCGTCTGTAAAGTCCCTTTTTCTCAGAAACGCGTAAAGGTATCAACCTGAAATTAATGTCAAATACTCAAACAAATCTGCTACCCCTTGCAGCAGTGGAAAAATCAAACTTGTAAGCCCACGCGATCAAAAGATATGACCGTTCATGTCGCCAATTTTGCGATTTTACAAGGGTATAAAAAAATATAAGCTACTTCCCGTTGACCTAGAAACATAACATTTTGTAAAGGAAAAAATCTGAAAACCGTAATAACAACATTCCTATAAGTTTATACGGAACCCTCGGTGCGCGAGTCCAACTCGCAGTTGGCCGGTTTTTTTTCTTGTGGTTAGTGACACCAGGTCAAAGTTTTTATGCTGCCCGTGGTCCTCTGACTGAGTTTCATATGCCGTCGAGAAATAGAGTGCACCGTCAAGGTGCCTTTCCGAGACGGGCTGCAGACTGCAACCGCAGGCGACATTTTGGCTAGCGGCTGCGGTTGGACCGCAGTGCGGCCTGCGGTCGCAACTGATTATATTCCAAGCGCGGTAGTATGCCCCGGCTGCACAATGCATAGAATCATGCCTCAGTCACACAGTCGGACATTTTTTACGTGTGTAAGTACTCTCTGCGGTTCGAGACACCACTGGGCTCTGCAGTCTGCGGTCGCTGCACGCCACCGCCGCAGGCTGCGCCGCATTGTCGCCGGATCAATTTCATAGAGATTCATAGAAACAAGTGGTGTCGCTTGCAGTTTGCGGTTGCAGTTTGCTGTCTGCAGCCCGTCTCGGAAAGGCACCTTCAATGTATCTAAAACAAATGCCATTCGCGAGAAGTTTGCACTCGCTGTACGTGAAGCGTGTTTATGAATGCGTGCGTTTTCACTTATTGTACGGAACTTCTGTTGGTTCTAGTCTGTGGTTCCCATTTCCTGCTATTTCAACATAATATGGCTGTTACCTTTTGTGCCTGATCAACATTAATGAAATAAAATTGTTTATTACGAAAACATGTTTGTGTGTATGGCTGTATGAGCAGAATAAACTTCAGTTGGACATAATTGCTATTAACTGTTATGTGAACATGTTTTTATTTTCTGTGGAAATGTTGTCAGGTTAAGTGTATGTTTTCGTTAAAAAAGTGCATCTGGGAAGGATGTATTTAGAAAGATTAAAGTTGAGTGTACAAAATTAATTGTTTAATATCTAACTAGGGACTAGTTATGAGGTTTGTAATCCTATACAAAGATGACAAATTTTTACTGACTTGTTTTTATCAGTTTCCACCAAGCGGAGGAATCCTTGCGCACATTTTGATGTCACTGGAAAAAGGGCTGTATCAGTATTGAGTTTAAGTTTCAAATTGGGATTCTCGACCTCGATCTCGTCGAATCTCATCCTCTCACCATAATTACTCTTTCCACAAAACCGGTAATTATCTTAAACTCCCAAACTGTGCTAATATTGCAGTAAACACCCACTTACTAAAAGCTTAATACATACTAAAAGATAATAACATTGTGTGTAGTTGCCAAACTACCCAAGTACAGCCATGTACACAAGGACTAATACAAGTACTAGTACCGACTGTCATAGGTAAACAAATGTCAGCCGGGACCAATGGCTTTTTTTTTTTTTTTTTTTCGTATGGGAAATCATCAAATGACTTCTCCCGCTCTGGGCGGAGCAGGAGGGAGTGTCAGACTTTTACTGACTAAAACCCATCCATGTTCCTTCATCGCCCTTTGTGTTCCGGGGTCACGGTATCTCTTTCGAACAGTCCCGCAACCCCGGAGTCCCGCAACCCCGGACCAATGGCTTACAGCGCTTTCGCATACGTCCGATCCGAGTCCGATCTGTACCCGTGTTTCTGTTTTACGTTTTTTGTATAGTAAGCAACGACCTATTATCGGGCCTACGCTGTCCCCCCATACTTAAGTACTACTGCTGTAACAAAATAATATTGTAATATCTACCTAATGATTTGAAAAGAGTAACCATGGAGTTTCTTGACGGTTCTTCTCCATGGAAACGAACAACGCGAACCGTGCACCATTTCGACGTTTTATAAGTGCCCATCTAGGCCTACGTGAAATAAAATATTTTGATTTTGTTTATTTTTTTTTTATTTCACAAGACATGCCTGCCACGCCTTACCTATTTGAGATAAGGGCCATGATAATAGAATATTATGTACGTATGTACATAATAAAGAATATTCTATGAATTCTATTCTAAGAATGTTACATGTATGGTGTAGACCATACATGTAACATTCATAAAAGAAAACATTCACATAGGGTGACACAATATTCGGTCTTATCCCTAAAAGCGATCTTATCAAGACAACCTTTGTATGGATTACAGGTGGTATCAAAGCATATACATTTTACATCATCATCAGCCTATTAATGTCCCCACTGCTGGGACACAGGCCTCCTCTCTATGAGAGGGAATGGGCTATAATCCACCACGCCTAAACAAATCTATATAAATCTATAATCTAGTAATAGAAAAGTGTTGAATTATAGCCTAATTTGAACAAACCACTTTATTTTGACTTTTAATTGACCAACCTATTCCATATTGGCACACTTTAAATATACCTTCAAACTTTTTCGAGTAATTACATCCCCAAAGGAACAAAATTATGACTATTTTTCCTTTCAAAGCATTGCATGAACTCACATTTCACATATTTGCATGTGTCGAGTTCAGAGAACCTTGTTTTGTCTCTTGAGACGTCAACTTCGGGACAAATTTAATGGAACACAACATATAAATTCAGCATTTAATTTAATTTTGCTTAAAACGCTGGCTGAGACAGCATATTAAAGGCCTATGTCCAGCAGTGGACTTGAATCGGCTGAGTTTATTGATCAATAATTATTGTTGATGCATTGTGAGGATTACTTTTTTTGTTTCAAACAAAACGTTGCCCGCATCAAATATTCCTTCGAGATAAAACAGAAATCTCAAATTCATAAACATCCCGTCCCGTCCATACAAATATTTAGACGAACCGGATTCGGCGTGCATACAACACAGGCCGATCCTAGTCAGGTCTAGCTAAAAATAAATAAATATTGAGTCTTTTTTGAACCATTGAATAAAGAAAACAGCTGTGCAAACTTTGAGTAAAAAACGGCAGAAATTCTTTTCAGTAGTCAATTTTCGTTTTGAGATCACATAGCACAACATTATGCTTATTGAAGGTAAAAGTGGTTTATCATAGCAGCCCCATATTTCCTGTTATGTTCGGATCCCATGAAATAGAGGAACAACCTTTACGACCGCGATTGAAACTCCGGTCTGTTAGTAAGAATTCCCAAAAAACTAATTAAACTTTCCCCTACCTGAAAATCGAACCTAAGACTTTATGCTTATCACTACCGCTTGTGACAAAAGACCAACACCAAAAAGAAACACAATAATAGACCTTGTCTACCGACAAGGTCTATTCTTGTGTTTAATTATCGAAAGGTACTGAAAGTAGGTACTACAATTTACGCCGGTAAATGCATTTTGGGACTATATTGGCAATAAAACGGTCCATTGGGACCACCCTTATTACTAACAGCGAGAAATATACCGAGATAATTGTTTGAAACGGACCACAAAAGAATAACTATTAAAGCCATACTATCGCGCTAAGTAGGTGTATATATTACGGTCTAAATGGGTCATTAAATTGTCCTCCAGTGTACGTCTGCTGCACTCAGTAGCTTAGAACAGATGTAATGTGGAGTAAACGGTACACTTTTGTTCCATTTTATTTTGTATTTTACACCTAACAGTAAAATACGATATTATTTTCAGTTGTAGTAGACGCGTTGTTAATGCCATTTACGCATTGAGTAGTGAGATTTTTTGTAGTTGTTTTTTTTTTCATCGCTTTAATTAAACCAATTACTTAAAGGTACACAATGACTGCCAAGCGTGGAGATTACGGCAAATTCCTCCTATCATGGGAGAGGCTTATGCCCAGCAGTGGACGTTATGGGCTGTTGTAGTAGTAGTGTAGTACACAATGACTATTTAATAATTTTAAATACTAATTAATCAATAATATTAACTAATTGAGAATTAACCATTTTACACTTTGAAATAAATATACTATAGGTAATTATTTATATTCCCTGCCTACACGTGTGCCTTAAACTAATGTAATAATTTAAGATAAATTGATCTCAATAAGTATAAATAAATATCTACTATATTATAATACTATGTTTCTTAAGATTTATATATAAAAGTCGACAATAATTACAATAATATTGAACTCAGTTATAATTAGTATTGAAATAATAATGTCACTTTATGTTTTTACTATGTCTATAATTGTTATCGTGTAGTTGTACCTAGTATGTTACTCTGATAAATGTGTTAAATACCCACTGTTTGTAAATAATATCTATAATTAACTACTTAAAAATTTAAGTCTAATCTTGTTTATTGCTGTGCCCTAACAGGGTCCATATTTGTTCTTAGCTGTAAGCCCATTGTAACATCTTTTTAATCTAGTGGTACGCAAAATAAAATGAATATGAATATGAATATTCTGATTTCTAATGTAATATTTTCTTCAGTATAAACAAAAACTAAATAAAACATGGCACCTTAACAAAATCTTACTATCGGCAACTTTAAAAGAAGTTCAAGTCATCATCTGCCTAGCCTTTTATCAAATTTCGACATCGACATTCAGCCTACCTGGATGTAGCTGACCACCAGTATTTTGGATAGAGCGCCTATCTGACGTCCACAACTCAGCAATGCAAGAAGCAGAAAAATGTTCAAATAAATTTTACAAAAATATTGGTCAAGAGTGTGTCATTAATTTGTCCGCCACTGTACCATAATACCAGTACGTGTATTCTAAATAGTACCTTAGATCGCAGAACCTGGGAAATGTGGTGAACGTGACTGCAAATTACTAATGAGGCGTTCAGACTAATTTTACCACCAGTGTATGTGTGGCAGCCAATTCGTAAAACACGCCATTTTACATTATGGCGCGCCGGATTGAAAATCGCCGCCATTATGTAATACAGCGTCCTCACGTTCAGCCGGATTGTGGTGGCGATACGTTCAACAAAGCGGCGTCCAACGTTTAGCCGTATTGTTAGCAATTCCGATACTTCAAATAACCTACTAAAATTGTCCTAAAAGTCTTGCTAGCTGGCATGAGGAGCGTAGGCCGAAGGCCGGCGGAGCGACGAAGACATTTGTGACAGAAAGTGGGTGTGTAATGTAAAATGCGACCGTAGCGAGCGCGCGTCATGGAGTTGTAGCAGGTTCTAAAATTTTCTTATATCTCGAAAACGGTGCGTCCTGTCGCAAAAATAATGAAAAATTTGTCCCCTTATAAACGCACCGGCCACGTAATTCTCAACATGTAGGTAAAAGCGGGCATTTGATTGTGACACCGTTTTCGATTGCATCGCAATGTTTCTTGTTATGATCATGCAGCGCCACTTGCGGCGATTAATTGGACCAAAAATTTCAAAGCGGCGTATCGACGATGCGCCCGTTTGTATAACGGCTGCACGTTATTACGCCGGTTTGACGAACGCGAAGGGCTCATTCAATGCGGCGAACTTTATTTCAGCCGAATTGTTATCCGGCTGAATGTGAGGACGCCGAATTAAAACGGCGTTTTATACGAATTGGCTGCGACATATGCACAATGTGTGCACTCGGCATGTTTTCTTAGTACCTACATTTCAATTAAAGGTGTATTCCATACCATTTTCGCATTTTCTTACCGTAATGCATAGGGGTAAGGCTTACGTAATGCAATTTGGGTCGTATTGGAAGAAGTCGATCGTTTCTGACAGTATACCTATACGTTAAAGAAAACATCGGGAGGAAACCGGATATGTCCATATTATGCATTCCACTGCTATAGTACTGCCTCGTTGGTCTTGTGGTCGCAAGCGCGACTAAGCATGGACTTAGTCCTGGGTTCGATTCCCATGTCAGGAAGAGTGTTACTGGGATTTTCAGTAACCTTCTGGTCACAGAGGTATTGGTGATCAAAGTTTAAACTTTTTCATAAGTTTTAAAGGTGTATTTCCGTTAACCCCGCCACCCGTCGCCCCAGTGGTAGGGTCACGGGGAATTGATTAAAATAATTAAAGATTGTTCCCGTTGACCCCAATAAATTTACTTCAAATACCTCCATGACCCCTGTTTTCTTTATAGCATCCATCAGTAAAATGTTTTGCTAGGTATGTTAAGTTGTATTTTATTGGGGACTAGCGGACGTCACGCGGTTTCACCCGGGTAGTTCCCGTTCCCGTGGGAGCATGGGTATAAAATATAGCCTATGTTACTCGCTGATAAAGTAGATATCCATTGCTGTTTTTTTTTTTTTAAATCGGAGTGCGTAACATCGAGTCCTAGCGCAAAACCGTGATTTTTCAACCAATTAGTTACTTAGTTTGATGTAGAGAATGCCTGGTTGACGGCTTCATGCCTTCATCTTCGTGCCTTTTCTCGTGTACACCTTGTACAGATAAAATGTGTCCCCAAGTTCAATGAACTTCAACAAAACTTCTAGAATAAACGAAAACACACAATATTACCGTCACCAAAAACAAAATGTTTACCACAACAATAACAATAATTTTCTCGTAAAACAGAGACAAAAGAAATAATGCTCAACACATGTCCTTACCGAGAAAAGGTAGAAAATTCTCAGCTATTTTTTTCTTTGCAAATAACAGGGTGTGTTTACGTGGTTTAATTTACTGTTGGCTTATCATGAGGAAGAGGGGAAGATAAACAGAGGAATAGTGATGGGGTCTTGCTAAGTCGAGTAATTGTTTTCTTCTTTATCGTGTGGTAAGCCTAACCTGGCCCCTCATTCACAACGCTTCGATTCGATTTTCGATTCGGAAAGTCGTATGTCTATCTTTTTTTGACATTACGAAATCGAGCGAGATAGATATACGACTTTCCGAATCGAAAATTGAATAGAAGCGTTGTGAATATCTGTAGTTGTGTCAGAGTTTTTATGCCGCCCTGACTTTGCTTAACATGCCATCGAGAAATATTTCTCAGGCATGCTGGTTTACTCACGATGTTTTCCGTCACTGAAGCATGTGATAATCCGAAAAATCAGAGGTGCGTGCTTTGGGTTTGGAGTCAAGACTTCTGACATGCCAGTCCGACGGTCATTTCTTTTCATTTATTAAATAACAATAACAATTGTGTCTGAATCCGTTACATAAAAAAGTTTAAATTAGTTAAATATACAGAAAAAAATAATACAACTCGACTAATAATAAATAGAAAAATATTCCATCACTAAATAAAATTAAATGAATAAAAATCACAATAATAAACAATTTCAACATAATTTAAAGTAAAAACCATGAAAATATTCAAAAATGTCACCAGAAACTTAATCAAATGTTAAAAATTAAAATCATAATAATTAATAAATAAAATCCAAGAAAACATGTCATAAAAAATAATAAATAACCACAATGTTCAATAATAATTAGTTTAAAATAGAAAAACATAACCACAATTAAAATTCAAATTCACTCTTCTGGTCAAACCACCAGGATGCTACCCAGCCCTTAATAATTGTTGATTAGGATGTTCAAGGTCGTGACTTGACCGGATAAAGGCAAATAAATAATTAAATATTAAATCCTAGTATCATCATTCCTTATCATTTTCAAAATAAATACGGAAAAAAGCGATTTAGCTAGCTAGCAGTTACGCTCTACATATTTTGGTCGATATCTAAATATGAATCATGTCTACGGAGTTTTTCAAGTACTTATTCAAGTATTCAACTAAAAATTATGTCAAAGTCATAAGATCATGAACAGTATAACATGGCGTCGCTTTTTATAGATTTTCCGTATAGTGAGAAGTCCTCGAAAATTGGTCTGTATAGCTTGACTGGTCGCCATGCGTACTCTGAAAGAAATAAATATGTAGTTCAGCAAGTCAGGAGGCGTGCTTTTACATGAAATACCACTCTTGATTCTGATATATATTTAAAATACCATCCAATATCCAGTACACCCGAAAATATTCAATTAAAATGATCGCCTAAAAAGACAATAGGATATTCGAAAGCGTCGTAATATAATCGAATAAGAAAAAAATCGGTTTCAATTGCAAACGATGTCGTTATTACATTTTCGTGAATGACAAAATTGCAATCGTTCCCGAATCGATTTCAATTCGAATAAATTTGGAATGCTCTAGTTGGAATGTAATTATATGTAGAATACGAATTTAATATGTTCTTCCTTGTTTTATTTTCGTTTTTCGTTTTATACTTTGTCCTTTTTATCGTTTTTTTTTTCATACATAAAGAGGAAGAAATAAGAAATTAGTTCATAAGAGGAAGTCTGAAAGTGGCGCCGGTCACTGGAAAGTATTGCGGCAACTGGTTGTTGTCATTGTATGGGCATGTGATGCGAAGGAATGAGGGAAATGTCCTGAGGAAAGTTTTAAGTATGAATGTGGATGAATATAAGAGTAGAGGAAGACCAAAGAAACGATGGATGGACTGTGTGAAGGATGATATGGTTAGAAAGTAGGTCACTGATGAGATGACGAGTAATAGAGAAGTATGGAAGAAGAAGTCATGCTGCGCCGACCTGAAATAAATTGAGATAAGGACAGTAAGACAGATAATCTTTGACTGGTGATACTGATAATACTGATTTTTTCCTGTCTTGTGTTTATCTGCCTCGTAAGATTAGTGGTTACCACCGCGACTACTGAGTGTGGGTGGTTTTGGTCTGGTAATTCCATGTACTATAGGGATTTTCCATTAAGAATTTCACAAGCAGCAGCCGGGAGTCTACAATTGAGCCCGGTTGATGACAATAAACTCCTTTATGGGACTAATATAATTGGCAAAATGTGGTTGAGCAGAAAAAAAATGTACTGCCCAACAAAAAAACAAAATTGTCGAGGTTTTTCCATGTTGCTGTTTTTAGGGTTCCGTACCTCAAAAGGAAAAAACGGAACCCTTTTAAGATCACTTTCTTGTCAATCTGTCCGTCTGTCCGTCTGTCACGATTTTCTCAGGAACGGGTGGACCTAGCAAGTTGAAATTTGTACCACATACTGAGGTCTATAATAGTCCCTATTAGGTGTATAAAAATCAAGGTCCTGAGTCAACACGATAAAATATATGGGCAAATTTAGATTTTCGCATAAACTTATAAGTATCAAAATTTACCTCAATTTTCAACTTTTTTGTTTTTCGGACTTTTCCCTTTACTTGTGCTGTAAGACCTTGCTTTTAACCAAAATTGACAATTCTAGGTCAACCGAAAGTACCCTATAGGTTTTGGGTCAAAAACCTATATGGTAGTCCCCGTTGACCTACAATCACGAAATTTGGCCAAAAGTTTTACAGCAAGTGTAAAGGGAAAAGTCTGAAAACCGTAAATATGCAGTTAAATAAAAAAAAAGCGATTTTACTAAAACAAACTTAAATATATTATATTGGCAATAGCCGTTTCTAGGGTTCGAACAACCCTCGGTGCTCTTTTGTGATGTTGGCCTTATTGGGCACACAAAGTTAAGTAAACCTGCAACCGATTGCCTGAGAAATGTGCGTGAAACTACGACAAGAATGAAGCGCTAACAAAAAAAAAGAGTAAACTTCACGTTTCACCATAAAATCAATAGCCCTAGTAACAATACCTACATTCTCTGAACCCAATCCAAATCGAATGATACACTCGAATCGATTACGTAACCGAACAAAAAATAATCGAATAACTCAAATACGATATCATTACATCACTACGGACGTAATTCTGTGGTTGAAACGTAATACTTTATTAAGGTAATTAGGTCAGAATTATTTTTGCGTACCACATCTGGCTGTCAGTGGAGTATTATTTCGAATAATTTAGTCGAAACAATGAGATAAAAGTGACAAATTTAGTCAAGGAGCTGTCGTTTTTTTTGCGACTCGAAATTATTTCGGTTGAATAATTTTCTTTGTTTTGTCGACGGACGACGGTGGCTTTGGGGTTTAATACTTATTTGCGGCTTTTCTGTTGTAAACCAACGGACTGTAGCTGACGAAAATATTTACTTCCTCTTTCGACTGCCTCGTTGGTCTAGTTGCTGAGCATGAGGTCCTGGGTTCGATTCACAGGTCGGGCAAAGTGCTAATGAGATTTTCTATCAGGAATTTCTAAGTAGCAGCCACGGAGTCTGGATTTGTGTCTGGTTGAGGGCTCACCCCTTATTACATGAGACTTAAACATAACTGGCGAAATGTGGGTGTAGGTACTATTAGTTACAGCTCTGCAAATCCTTCGGGGATTACAGGCGTGATGTTGTTATGTTGTCTTCGTCTTAGAGTAGGTATAGGTGGCATTTTAAATTCATAATTGAGTCGGCCAAGAACTAGGCTGTGACCTACAAGTTCTTCTTTGAATGGCAAAGCAACACAAATACAAAATGACACTTGTGTTTGACAAGGTATAGTTGCAATCAGTAATTTAAGTTGGGCCATATCGGTTAAATCTACTAATAAGGGACCTCGTGGACTTCGCGGCCACGGTCGGTGGAACGGTGAAGAGACATTGACAAATGTCATTCAAAGAAACAAAGGAGTGGCTATTTCTGTCGCGGTAGGGCGGGCCGGCAATCTCGACAGAGATAACGACAAAATCGCTAACTTTCGATTGTTAACTACTAACGAATAAATTCGGTTGAAATAATGATGCTTGCGAGAAACACACAATAGGTCTACTGATCCCGCGGGATCCACTTGTGTGGGATCAGTTTACTAAAAAGCCGAATAACACACTACGTTTGCAATCCTCGAAGGATTATTAAGCCAAAGACCTAAGCGCTTACCTAAGAGTAAACCCTCATTTAGCCAGTTATGTTTAAAATCCAGGTAAAAGGCGACAAGCCTTCTGTCATCAACCGGGCCGGTTGTCATCAAAGTCAGACCGTGGCTGCTACTGAAAAATTTGCAATGAAAAAACCCAATAGTACTTAGCTCGATCTGGGAATCGAACCAACCTCATGCTCTGTAGTCGCAGTTGCGTGCACTAGTCTAGCAAAGCAGGGTGGGATAATGAAATTAATCTTTGGTCACACAGTAACTTTCCTTTACTATTGTTAGCTATTTGTATGCCCAACGTTGTAACATATGCCTTGATTTCTGCGATTCAGCCAGGCTAATTCACAAAGGCTAGGTTTCGGCCTAAACATTTATTAGACACACTGGTTCCGAGCTTTGCTACGTTTGTGATACAAGATAGGGAATTGGAGACGGAATGGGAGGTGTAAAATGTATGACATCAAAACAGATTGCTTGATTAGAATTGTAAACGTGGTTTGGTTACAAAGCCAGAACTAGGTATATATAGAACTGTATGGGTTATTAAGAACCGGAGCTGCGGGACTGTTCGAAAGAGATACCAGGAAAATCAGGATGGCAACCAATCGTTTATCTTTTAAAATTAAAGTTCGCGAGTACATTCGGAAGAAGCTGGCAGCTTCGTCACAACGGTAATGTTTTCCTCATTGTTTGTCTAAAATAACACCAGATTCTAGACAATTGTTAAACTAAAGCCAATTAGATTCATAAACACACTTGAGACTTAGCCGCCGTCAGCGAAAACTGTGTTAAAACAAACTTATCCAATTAAAACAAGCAAAGAAAAAAAACAAAAGATAGATTTCCGCAGAACTTCGCTAACACTGAACTGTTGAACCACACTGTAATCCCAAGAGGCGTTACACACATTTGAGAATCACTGACATGAACGTAATAAATAGATCATACAGAAAGGCAACTCCATACAATAAGCGAAAACAAGCACACGCACACATAGTCGCATACGTACAGATGCCAGCACATAAAACTATCCGATACTTAAAAATTTTCCCAATAAATCTTGAACCTAATGCCTTAGCAATAAAGTTAAAAAACCTATTAAAGTTTGACTGATTGTAGTAGCTTGGTGTGCTATTATTATAAGGAGTGCGTTTGGCACGGCAGTGCAGCCAGCACTAATAATATGGATTTATGTTTCCAGCAATCTACATTATCCGGTATTCCATAGATTACCTGAGCATTCTATAGAACGCCTGAAACGTTTAGGCAATGTATGAAATACAATTCATTACATACTTTGTCTAGGCATTCTATATAATACTGAACGTTCAGTCGGCAATGTATTGAATACGCGGTTGGCAGGATGGTGACAGTGACTTCGGAAATTTGATGCTATCAACTTAGATGTAACATTACCCGAAGAAGCGTAGGTACGTGTGCGTGCGTTTTCCTTCGTTGTATAAACCTGACCTTCTGTACTGATTATTATTATGTGCCTCTGACCGAGCTCTCGGTCTATTTATCTGACAAATCGAAAAAATCCTTTTTCAACATTTTGTGTACAAATTCTCTGAACGCGCTTGAGGTTCGATTTTATTGGACCGCTAATCGTTTGTGTTCATAGATTTCATTTCTCTTTCTTTTACGGTATGGTTACGTTAAAATTTGTTAGCTTTTTATAAGTTTTGTTAAAAGATTTTGTTAATGTTGATCAATTCAGTTTTTCTTCGTTTCCACACGAATCTTTATCGTGATAATAACGCGACCTGGGAGTCGTACCCAGGACCCTAAGTACACTAAACAAAAAGGGCAGTAGTCTTTTATCATCATCATCATCAGCCTATAATGTTCCCACTGCTGGGACACGGCCTCCTCTCTATGAGAGGGAATTGGCTATAATCCACCACGCGGGCCCAGTGCGGATTGGTAGATGTCACATGTCTTCGAATTTTTGGTTCTAGGACATGCCGGTTTCCTCACGATGTTTTTCTTCACCGTTTTGAGAGCAGTGGTGATGAAATAAATTACACAAAGTAATGCGCCTGTCTGGGTTCGAACCCACAACTTACTGTTCGTAAGTCGGGGCCACCACCTCTGGGCCACCGCAGAACAACAACAAACCGAACAAACACACTTTGTTCACACCTTCTCTTCGTTGTCGAAGAGAAGGTGTGAACAAAGTGTGTTTAATGGTTCCATTTTTTCCGTTTAGATGTACGGAACCCTAAAAATATCATGTCCCTTTTAATACATATTTCCCCAGCAAGAACAATGAAACACAGCCGTTATCCTCCAAATATATGCGGACAGCGAAAAGGAACAAATTAGTTGAAAAGCCTTTTATGAAAAAAATGTTCCCGCGAACTCTTTGTTTTGTTCGTATTAGCATATTTCATCCATTTGTCAAAGGGTAACCCTGGCAATGAAAAATGTTACATTAAATAGGGGTGTGAAGTAATTATTTGTGACTGTTTCCATTTCACGACAGACGATGCGACTTTTTTCAAAGTGACAAGCGCGAGGGTCAGTTGTTTCCTTCGTGTGAGTACTGTCGAGTCGCGTTGACTCGTGGCCGGGACTGATTTAAGGGGTTCAAGTTAACCCTTATGTTTGATTAACCATTATGCAAGTTAGCCTCTATAATAATATATAGATAAACCATTTAACCCTTTTAATACGGGTTAACGTTAACTTGTTTTAGATAGCTGATGTTACAAGGAGTTACTTAGGTTACTTTTATTTTAGAAAACGAGATTAGGGTTCCGTACAAAAAAAAAACCTTTTACATTGTTAACAATATTCGATTCAAATAGGGAAGAAATATTTTTATAATAGTTTTACGTGGACGAGTGTCGCGGGGAACCGCTGATCTTGAATAAAACTAGTCGGACGCTCGGTTGTGCGACCAAACTTTTGTCCTGGTTTCGATCAAAAGTCGCTTCTGACGACACAAGTCGCTCCTGAGGATAAAAGTCGCGTCTGAGGACAAAAGTCGCTTCTGAGGATAAAAGTCGCTTCTGAAGACAAACGTCGCTTCTGAGGACAAAAGTCGCTTCTGGGGACAAACGTCGCTTCTGAGGACAAAGGTCGCTTCTGAGGGCAAAAGTCGCTTCTGAGCACAAAAGTCGCTTCTGAGGAAAAGTCGTGGTTGTTGCCGCGTAGTGCGTAAGGTCCCTTATGGGGGTGTGAAGTAATTCATTTGTTTTTTTCTTTGACCCTCAGTTTTTTGGTGTCACTGAGTTCCTTCCTTGTATTTTGGGGAGGTTTATTTTCAACGTTTCCTGAGACATTTTCCTCTTTTTCGTTGGCGGTACTAATGGTAAGTATGCTGTTGTGGTTATTGATGTTTTGATGTTCAGAGAATTATTTGAGGGTTTTTAAGTGGCCAGCACTCATAGAGGTTTTCCTTATAAAAATACCTGTCTAAAAATGCTTGGACGTGGCCGATTTGGAGTTCATCATTAACTAGCTTTTAGTCGCGGCTTCGCTCCCGTTATGTACAGAAATTAAACCACGGGAACTACGGAACTAACAGGCTAATGTAGCTTTCCGTTAGTGAATACTTTATTTTTAATTTGTTGATTTAATCTTTTACTCTGGACGCTCATAATGTGCACGTCTTTCTACATCGTTCTCACATATTATATCTATAATCTCAACATGAATGATGTAACCAAGATTTTGTAACAATATTTTGATTTAAAAGAGTGTCCATGGAGTTTCTTGCCCGTTCTTCTCCATAGAGATCTACGCTAGGGAATGGGCAACTACAGTACGTTCTCAAGTTATTATGTCTTGTGTCTGGGACTGTAGCTTTGTTTTTTTTTGTATTTTTGACATTCAAAAGTGCCGTAATGGTCTGATTGAAATAAATGCTTTGAGTTTGAGTTTTGAGTTTTGAAAAACAAAACGAAATTGGATCAGTAATTCCGAAGATTACCCCTCTACATACAAACTTAAAATTAAAAAAAAAACCCTCTACATACAAATTTTACTTCTTTGTAATATTATTCAGGTAGTATAGATCAATGCGATTTTGTTTATCAGACAATTTATTATAACACTATTTTGTTATCTTCTTTAATTTTTACTCTACTTAATAACAATCTTTGATTCAGTCACAAATTAACCACTGGATCTAGTATCATAAAATGCTCATAACATCCCGAAGGCGACCCAACTTAGAAACTGTTTTTGAAAATTCATACCATATCTGACTTTCATCTTCTATTTAACCCTTTGAAATAGAAGGTAAAGTATGGAAGATATTTTTATTGATAGAAAATGACATCAAGCACTCGAAAGGCCTGTTCAATTTTTTTTTATCATTGTTTACCGCCTACATTTTTTATAATAGCAATATTGCTCAAAAGTGTATTATTGCATGACGTATTTCTTATGTTTTTAAAATGGTTGAATAATAACGCCACTTGGTTCAATTTTCAAGGATAAGCAGTGTTTGCAGGGACATCTTATTACCCAAGACTAACTGGGTTGTAGAGGTCAGATAGGCAGTCACTCTATGTAAATTACTGGTACCTCTTCAGCTGCATCCGGTAAGCCGACTCCAGCATAGTTGGAAAAAGACTAGGCGGATGATGTACCTATTTCTTTTGTTTTTAGGGTTCCGTATCCAAATGTAAAAACGGGACCCTATTACTAAGACTCCACTGTCCGTCTTACTGTCACCATGCAATCTCTCATGAATCGTGATAGCTTGTTGAAACTTTCACAGATGATATATTTCTGTTTCAAACTCAAACTCAAAGCATTTATTTCAATTAGACCATTATGGCACTTTTGAATGTCAAAATTACAAATAAAAACAAAGCTACAGTCCCAGACTCAAGACATAATAACTTGAGAAAGTACTGCAGTTGCCCATTCCCTAGCGTAGATCTCTATGGAGAAGAACGTTGTGTTGCCGCTATAACAACTAAAAGTAAATTAAAAATTAAAGTAGGCTCCCCTACTACGTTGGTACGGAATCCTTCATGCGCGAGTGTGACTCGCACTTGGCCGATTTTTTATTATTTCTAGACAACGCCTTGTACTTATTATTATACTTCTTTCTTGCTTGTATACGGAAATAGCTGACTTTTGCAGTTGGCACATTTATTTCTGACTATCTTATACCCGCGGCTTCACCCGCGTGGAGTTCAGTAATTGTCCCACGGGATCGTGCTACCGGGATTAAAAGTAACCTATGTGTTAATCCAGGCTATAAACTATATGTGTGCCAAATTTTATATAGTCAGTAGTTTTTCACCAAGACATAGCGCTGCGAACAATAAAGTGAAGCCAGCGCAAAACTAAGCTCCGCTCTGTGCGTACACGCTCACACGCACATTTGCATCGAACTACAATTAAACTAAGCTCAAAAAATGCACACATTTTTACGAAACCGGCTTCACTTTATTTTGCGCTGTCTTGGTTTTTTATTTGGTCTGAGGTAATAAACCACCAATTTCAACAAACTACGATCAAAGAGGAACCAAACCTAAAAATATTATCCGAACTTTCCACTCAAGCTTTCAAAAACAGTTTAATATTTTCCTGAACATTTTTGTATCCATCGCTACTATGAACAAGACTCGTAAAACCTTCGCTGGCTAGTTGCGAACTCGATAATAATTTTCTGGATATTTTCTGGATGCTTCCACGCTCAGTTTGAAGTTACAGAAGTTCGTATGTTGTGTGAGTGGGTAAACGAGGGACTTGAGTAAATTAAACTTCTGAGGCAAGTCCGCGTGTTCGTCATCGCGTTGGATTGTATGAAATCCGTTGATGCCTAAAAGCGTAATCTCTCTACTTTGTGCCAAACGTCGCCGACAAGTTCCGACCTGCTTATCAGCGCTGGGTCGGCACAAAGTATAGAGACTGCCTGCGCCGACTACCTGCGCGAACCGGTTCCAATGAGCGCCAATAAGCGCTGGCAGATCGGCGCCGGTAGCCAGCGTTCTACGTGTATACGCCCTTACACACGTACACTGACCGACACGCGCAGCCACTCGGGTCGATCTTCTGGGTGACCAACCATTACATTCCGAGTTCCTCCACACCTCGGAAAGCACGTTAAGCTGTTGGTCCCGGCTGTCATTTGTAGTTCTTTGACAGTCCTTACCCGAAAGTCTGACAACCAGTTTTCCCAAGGACTCTTCAGTAATAACTGGGTTGTGGAGGTCAGATAGGCAGTCACTCCGAGTAAAAAACTGGTATTCAGCTGCTTCCGGTTAGACTCTAAGCCAACCCCAACATAGTTTTGAAAAAGGCTCTAGACAGATGATGTTAGGGTTCCGTACCCAAAGGGTAAAAACGGGACCCATTTACTAAGACTCCACTGTCCGTCTGTCTGTCTGTTCGTCGGTCTGTCACCAGGCTGTATCTCATGAACCGTGATAGCTGGACAGTTGAAATTTTCACAGATGATATACAACAAATACTAAAAACATAATACAACAAACGTGATTTTTTTTGCCATTTTTTGCTCAATATTAATGTAACGGCAACAGGTAGACGCTTGAAATATTCACAGAATATTTAGTTGTGTTATTCACTTAAAAAAAAAAAAAATATATATATATTTTAGTGTCCCCGGCAAAAAAATCACGTTTGTTGTATTCCCATACAACAAAAATGTTTTTTTTTTTTGCCGTTTTGTCTAATGGTGTATAGATGTTGTACGGAACCCTTCGTGCGCGAGTCCGACTCGCACTTAGCTGGAATTTTATTTTATTTACAAACACTTTTCAAAATTTTTTACCGTCGGTTATAAACTGCAGCTTTGCTGCTGCTGGTTTTTTTTTTTCTTTGCTTTGCTTTTTTTTTCTGCTGTTTTCTTTAGTAAAATATGTCTGTCCCTAGTTTACCCAGCCAGTCTGGATCACTGGTAATAAAATTCGTATTTACGCTAGATCGTTGGCGGTTGTTGTTTTTTACACTGTCTTGCCCTTAATTTGTTTTAGATGAGGGTGTGAGAAAGGGCGAGGTCTTTCCTTTTACGTCTATTTATGTAACAGTATGTTTTTCGTGTGAAAATCCTTTGCTATCCTTAGCTTGAAGAAGGTAGAACGGTTTTGTTGCAATCTGGACAACGTCATCAGCGTTAACGATGATTAAAAGTTGGATAATTATTTATTAACTTAATCCGTGTTCTAAATAGTACACCCACATTTCGACAGTTATATTTTAAGAACCAAGTAATGGGGATGAGCTTATTGACGACAACCGAGCATAAGTCCAGACTCCGTGGCTGCTACTAAGAAATTCCTGATGAAAAACCCTGTAACAATTTTCCCGAACTGGCAATCGTACCTCATGCTCAGCCCTGTTGTTTTTTGATTTTATTATTTCCTAAAACTTGTAATGCCACTACCATTACAAGTTTTAGGAAATAATAAAATTACATGGAAATAGGATTTGGGAAGTATAATAATTTTTAGGATTCGTCTGTAAGCCCGTGGCTTCGCTCAGAGACTCTTGTACGAGAAAGCTAGCAGGTAAATTGGAATCATCATCATCAGCCTATAATGTTCCCACTGCTGGGACACGGCCTCCTTTCAATGAGAGGGAATGGGCAATAATCCACCACGCGGGCCCAGTGCGGATTGGTAGATGTCACATGTCTTCGAATTTTTGGTTCTATGACATGCCGGTTTCTTCACGATGTTTTCCTTCACCGTTTTGAGAGCAGTGGTGATGAAATAATTTACACAAAGTAATGCGCCTGTCTGGGTTCGAACCCAGCCCTTTACTGTTCGTAAGTCGGGGCCGCCACTGGGCCACCGCTGCTTTCAGTCGGGGCAAATTGGAATAGGTTAATATTATTCACGACGACAAAGTGCTTATTACCATAGTTTGGGGTACGTCGTTGGCCTATCCAACGTTCGTTCAAAAATATTGAGGGTGAGTGAAAACCATTTTCGTTTCAAAATTAGCTCTTAAAATAAAATTTTGCAAACGGAACCTCCGTTTGCAAAATTTTATTTTAAGAGCTAATTTTTGATACAGTCTGCCCCTCCCTACCAGCAAAATGATTGTTTTGGGTATTTTTAACATATTTTTTTTCGACTGCAAATGGAAGTTTGTTCTTAGTATATACCATTTAATTACTAGCTTCTGCCAGCGACTTCGCCCGCGTGCAGTTTGATAACTATCCCATAGGATCTTACTACCGGGATAAAAAGTATTCTATTTGTTAATCCAGGTTATAAACTATCCGTGTGGAAAAAAAACATCCGAATCCGTTCAGTAGTTTTTGCGTGAAGGAGTAACAAACATCCATATACATCCATACTCACAAACTTTCGCATTTCTAATATTAGTAGGATTCAACTCTTTACTGTGCGTGTACACGCAATCTACACGCAATCTGTCAGTTTTTTAATCACTGCCACGAATAAGATAAAAAGTAAAGTCAATGAAAAGTCGTCAGTGATTTAGATATAAAGAAAAAGCAGTTTTTTTTTTTTACTTGCGCGATGAGATGAGCCCCAAAACTTGAGAAATCCTTCTTAGAATTTGGAAGGCACCCCAAACAATCCGTCAAGTATTAAGTACCGTTTGGGAGCCTTAAGTTTTAAGTAAACCTCAGTTTCTGGCGACTACGTAAGTCAATGTGATGACTTTGCTCTAAGATTTTAACTGAGAGCTAAACATGAAGTCCTATGTTCGATTTCCGGGTCGGGTAAAGTGTTTTTGTATTTTTATTTATTTATTTAAACTACATGTACAATAGTGGTACATAGGCAGACTTAATGCCACAAGGCATTCTCTACCAGTCAACCTTTGGGTTAAAAAGAGTATTGTAATCGAGTACAAAAAAAAAGTAAGAAAAATACCATTTTGTTCAATTAAATTGATATACATAATCAAAATCAAAGCATTTATTTCAAGTAGGCCAGTTACAGGCACTTTTGAACTGTCGAAACAAAGACGAAAATTAAGTGTAGCTACAGTCTCAGTCACAAGACATAAAAACTGTGAAAGTACTGTAGTTGCCCATTCCCTAGCGTAGATCTCTACGGAGAAGAACGGGCAAGAAACTCCATGGGCACTCTTTTAAATCAGAATATTTTTACAAAACCTTGGTTACATCATTCATGTTGAGATGTTACAATATGTGAGAACAATGTAGCAAGATGTGCACGTTAAAAGTGTCCATAGTAAAAACAAAAAAAAACAATTCAAAAGTAAAATTATTAATTCAAATAAGCCAAGAGCTGACCAGTCCCAACTGACAGCGCTCGTTGTACATAAGTACACACAAAATTCATCCATCATTCCGTCAAGTATTTCTCTAATTTGTGCCCGATTGATGGCATTAGGCTCGTCCCCTATTACATGGACTTAAACATAACTGGCGAAATATGGGTGTACTATTAGATACGCCTCTGCTTAACCCTTTGGGGATTACAGGTGTGATATTATGTCTAATTTCAGAAGATATTCTTGTTGTAACAATAGCTTGAATTTAAATAATTTCGTTTCTTATCATTCCAAGAAGTAGTAATGGTCAAAACAGTACCTATCAGCACGTTTCTGTGTAAACAATTTTGTGAAACAATTCAGAGCGCACCTTTCGCCCGTTGCTAAATAAAATGAGGAAGATTTACAATTTACGTTTGTGACGGGGCCATGAGACACGGGACTCATAAATCAGTGAAGGAAAACATCGTGAGGAAACCGACTTGTCCTAGAACCAAAAATTCGACGAATTATGACATCTACCAATTTGAACTGGGCCCGCGTGGTGGATTAGTGCCCATTCCCTCTCATAGCCTGTATCCCAACAGTGGGAATATTTATAATATGCTGGTAACGCTTATGCATGAGAAATGTGAATTAATTCCGTTTTTTTTTTTAAGAATAATAATCGATATTTATTTTTCCCCGTGAGAAGTTATAAATTAAATGTTGGTAATGTATTATTTACATAATTAATAAAACACTATTAAATAAACTAGCCAATTTGTAACAAATCTACTTGATGATATAAAAAATACAGCCAATTATAAAAAGACCTACCTAGCACGCACTCTATGGAAAGTATGAAGGTGGTAGTTTTATAGATCACGCACTTAGTTGGTGACAAATTAGTTCAGCACTGTAGGAGAGACAGGAACAGGCGTTAGGGTAGCACTGCAGGTCAGTTATCAGGACATCTTCAAGAATACAGCTTCAGGGAAACTCTGCTGGAAGGGCGTCGTGCAGTTCTCAGAGTCACACACCAGGCCAGCTCTGTAGGAAGGCACCAGTGTAGTTCTTAGGGCCAGACGTCAGGGTAGCTCTGCGAGACAAGCGCTAGGAAAGGCACGGAGACAGCTTCCGAAGATCGGGTCCAGGTGAAACGTTACATTTTCCTAAAAACTGTGCCTTGTGTTATAATGAGAGATGTTTTTTGTATGAGCCTTTATCCATAATATTGGTTTGTGGCACATCATGAACTAAAAAGTTTTCAGTTTTCAAGATATTGTATAATATTAGTAGCTGTAGCACGTTTAATAGGAAAAATAAGGCAGTATTTTGAAAATGAACACGTAATCACGAGATTATATTGATTACGCTGTCTCGTCATAGGCAAAGGACCCATAAGGTTTAATGATATATTTTGGAAAGGTCTCGAGCAAATTTTTAGATTACAATGGAAAACTTGTAGTAGTTTATTACCATGCAAGAATTGGATTACACTGAGTGGGTACTAAACTTATATTGTCACTTACGGGATATCTACCGTGATTGTTAATAATAATAATAATATAATAATAAATCGTTTATTTATAAAAAGGGGCACATATACAATTAAGTATCTTAACAAATAAAATGGAGCATTGTTGCTTATTGCCTAAACTAGGTGGAACCTGTGTTTCAGGCTAGGAGGTGCATAAATACCTACTTAAAATAAATAAATTAACATTAAAAGAAAAATCAATTACTAAAATTGCAACTTATATAGAAAATAAACAAACAAATGTCAGCAGAATAATAGTAGTTGTGGTGTTGTGGTGGTTGTTGTTGTGTAGTTGTGTGTTTGTTGTGTGTGTTGTGTTCCGTGTTGTTGTTGTTGTTGTTAATATCGGGAGCTCAAAACTATTAACAATCACGGAAGATATCCCGTAAGTGACAATATAAGTTTAGTTTTAAACTGTGATAGCTTAAAAAGTGTGTGAGTGGGTACTGTGTAACAAGTCAATTAAAAATATTGTCAGGTACACAGATTTGTCCACACTAAATCTCAATAAATAAAAATAAATGTTTGTTTGTTTGCAGGCCTGCGTCCCAGCAGTGGGAACATTAATAGGCTGATGATGATGATGATGATGATGTTTGTATGTCCTCTATGCGTTCCTAAACCATTGATCCGATTGTAATTAAACTTTTGGAAGTTTTCTGGTTTAAGTACGTTCGCAAAGGTTTCTGACCCAAAAAATATTACCGTAACGCGAACGATGCCAACTTACTTAGTGAATATTTTAAACCAAACACTAATTATTTAAAAAATCGCAGCCTGCAAGCCCCCAACCCATGTTTAACATTCCCGGCTACCGTTGACAGAAATTGGCCCCTACAAAATGAGAGTGATAATTTCAGGAAGCCGTGACCTGAGTGACAACGCAGCAGATTTAATATCGTGGAAGCCTGCTTCCACATTTACTAAATTAGCTTTGGGGTAAATGAAGGATGTTGGGATGTAAAATGATTGTTTGTTTTTGTTGTGATTGTATCTTATCGTATATTACTCTTGTAGTTGTGAAAGTTTTTGAGAATTTGTACGAATTTTGTTATTCTTTTACTCAAAAACTACTTAACGGATTTGGATAATATTTGTCATATGGATAATTTATTTCATCAGCACTGCTCTCAAAACGGTGAAGGAAAACATTATGAGGAAACCGGCATGTCCTAGAACCAAACAATTCGAAGACATGTGACATCTACCAATTCAATCAATCAATCATTTTATTATCAGGCATCTTTTAAGGCCCATAGATAAAATACACAAAATTACATTACAACATAAAAATATACACTAATACATACAAAATATAACTTATAAACTATGAAATAAACTACTAAACTGACACACGAAGAGGCGGCGTCGTGTTACGCTGCGTGGCGTCACGTAGCCTGCCGCGAAAACGTCGGTAGACTACACCAATTCGCACTGGGCCCGCGTGGTGGATTATAGCCCATTCTCTCTCATAGAGAGGAGGCCTGTCTCCCAGCAGTGGGAACATTAATAGGCTGATAATGGTGATGGATAGCTTATAGCCTGGGTGAACACATAGGATACTTTTTATCCTGGTACTAAGTTATACTTAAAAAAATGGTTTCCCCCACTAGGTATTTCTCTTGTAATGTGGGTGCGTTTACAAACATTTAAAATCAATTAATTAAACAAACAGTCAGATCGGGAACAACTACTTCTAGGCCATACAAATATTTTTTCCGTGTGGGAATGGGACCTGCAACACGCAACGCAACAGTCTTGTCTCAGTCACTGCGCCGACCGTGCCGTCATTTTACTTTATACTCAAAACTTTCCTCACGACAAAGTCCTCGTCACAAGACAACCGATTACCACTAAACTTTCCAGGTTTTACCTATCCTACCAAATTATACAAGGCATGATTTTAAGTGAGTTTGTGATTAAACCTCGTAACAAATTATTACACACCAAACTTAGAAGCTTAAAACAAAACAAAAACAAAATAACAGGAGCCTTTTGGGATTAATTCCCAAATCAATATACATACTTTTGTGTTATCGTAAACACAAATAATAACATTTATGTATTGTTGGTCTACACTCACGGGTGTCGTATAAGGCGACTAATGTCTGAGGCAGAACACCTTGCGCCTCCGTAGACCAGAGAATGGGCAGCAGCGTTTTCTGTTGGTCTTTCATCACTGCGATCTCCAATCCGCCTGCCAAGCGTGGAGATTACGGCAAATTCCTCCCATCATGGGAGAGGCTTATGTCCAGCAGTGGACGTTATGGGCTGTTGTTGTTGTTGTTGTATTGTTGGTCTATATTACTAGCTGTGACCCGCGACCTTCGTTCTCGTGAAATTATTAAAAAAATATGACTTCTCTATTTAATTCGGATTTTGTTAACAACTTCTACATTTTTAATTTTTTTACACGGAACCCTATTTTTTTCCAAAATAAAAGTAGTCCTTATAACATCTAACATGATCAGCTATTTGCCAGTAAAAGTCCTGTCTAAATTGGTCCCGCCGTTTCGGAGATTAGCTGGAACAAACAAACAAATAGACAGATAGTCTGTGTGAATGCATAAATACCAAAGTAGGTATTAAATAATATGGTACTTATGGACCTGACAATTCTAGATCATTGACAATCGTAACGGGTAGTCAGTGGCTCGAAACTCTGACATTCAGTCTTACCAAGGGGTTTCGTATTGCCCAGTACTAACTGGGTTGTGGAGGTCAGATAGGCAGTCACTCCATGTAAAATACTGGTATTCAGCAGCATCCGGTTAGACTGAAAGCCGACCCCAATACAGTTGGGAAAATACCAGGCAGATGATGTTCGTGCAAGAAGAGAAAGTATGGCAGAAAAACTTTTTCAGGCTAAAGTCGACTCGGTTGAAGGTAGAAAAAACAAAAATCCCTACTTCCCTACCTTATATTTTCCATGATCTATTATTAAAACACACGATATTTTTTTATCCAAATAATGACACAGAAATAATAACATTGATCAATACTTTTCCTGTATCCCGCGTCAGTCTTGTTCGACATCTCAAATTGTATTAAGGAGTTTACCCATTAAACCGTAAATATTCATTTATTTATTTCAGGGAAGTGTGCTTTGGAACTACACAATCAAATTTTCCCATCCCCATTCTAGCATCGGACCAGCAGAGATACGGCGACGCGTCACCATTTTATGGTTGAAGTTCCACGGACCCGAGCAAAGCGCTATGCTTCTTACTGATCATTATAATCTGAATCTATTCAAAGTTTGAGTGAATCGGTTTCTTCTAGGTAAGCGTGTTCTACCCTAGGCCGCATTATCATTTCACATCAGGCAAGTTGCGGCCAAACGCAAGGTCTATTTAGTTGAAAAAAAATAAAACATTGCCATAATATGGCATCGTATGGTGTAATAGAAACCTGTACCGGAACAAAAACACGAGTAATCCACAGGGAATCAGATAACTTCGACAAAAATAAGTGAGAAATTGGAGTAACGCCGGAGCCGTCAGCTTGTCATCGCTTGTTTCAATGGGAAATTCAAAAAATGGATGTCGCATTTTGGTGTTGCCAGTCTTCTTTAAAGTTCTTTAAAGTCTTCTTTAAATTTTCCTGGATTTGTGGCGTTGTAATGTCTACTAAAATGTCTTTTGAGGGTATGAGGAACAAGTCAATTTTCAAATCATCTTCGGCCGAGCCTTTTTCCAACTCGACTTTAATGGCCAGTCGATGTAGATACAGCTGAATACTATTATTTTACAAGGAGCGACTGTCTATCTGACCTTCACAACCCAGTTAGTACTGGGTAACACGATACTCCTTGGTAAGACTGGTTGTCAGACTTTCAACCCACCTGTACTGGTTGTACAGATCTACACTTGAACAAGGTTATGTCTGGATTTCAAAAGAGACTATGACCTCTGAGTTTGTTTCGGCTGTTTCTTCTCAGAGTAGTCAGGTACGAAACACCGGCCCCATCTACTCGTAGTTTAAAAAAAATAAAAGTGTTTGTAAGAACTTACTTGCAAAATAAACATCATTTCATTACAATTAATGATAGCCGGCACCAACGGCTTGTCGGGCTTTCCGAGGCAAGGAAGAAATTCAGTGAAAAGGATGGTCACCTATCCACGGACCACCTCGGCAAGCGCGGCTTAACCTTGAAGATTGAACTTAATTCAAATAAAAAAAATTAACGTCACTGTTTTTATATTTCCACTAAGACACCAGAAAACTCTTTAATCATTTAAATAAAATAAACCTTAGGAAAACAAAAGTGAATCCATGACATAGCTCTTCCAACATACGAGGTACAATACAAGTAAAAGCTTTGAAAACCTTTTGTTTTCAACAGTCTAGGTTGAGAAGGTTAATCTTGCTACCACTGGAAGTAGGTAAATGGTGGGAGCTTAGGTAAAGAGATGGGTAATGTGTTTATATTACTTACCTGCATTTGGGAGATGTATTTTGTTGCAGGTCCATACAAAAAACACACGTATATACAATAAGCGGTGAGGTTATAGGTAAAAAAAAAAAAAATGAAACCTTCAAACTCAATTTAAATAACACCTACCACCACCAACACCTACCACTGCTTGTCTCTGCATCACCTAAAGGTTGACTGGTAGAAAATGCCTATGGCATTAAGTCCACCTCTGTACTTTGTGCTTGAAGTGTTAAATAAATAAATAAACATAATGTTGATGGATGCATTGAATAGTGAACGGGTAATGGAGGTATTTAAAGCAGAATTATAACCTTAAAAACTAGTATTTATAAGAAAAACTTAAGAAAAAGTTTGAATTTTAACCTCCAATATCTTAGTAACTAGAAGGATCCCAGGTATGGTCCACAAAATATCGCAATGACTGGGAGTAAAAGTGCCTTTCGGCTTCGTCTCTTAACTCCCTTCATCATCATCATCATCATCATTTCAGCCGAAAAACGTCCACTGCTGGACATGGGCCTCCCCCAAAGGAGGGTTTTTGCCATAATCGCCACGCTTGGCAGGCGGGTTGGCGATCGCAGTGCGGTTGTTACAAAAGCACAGAGAACGCTGCTGCCCATTCTCTGGTAAGCCCCACTCCCTTCATGTATTGGACATATCCACGTATATTTATTTGCTATAAAAACGCAGACATAAAAAAAATACAACTCCAAAAAAAAAATTTAACAATTTAATTTGTATGGAGCATCGCCGAAAAGCGTCAGCCATAACAAATAAATTCAGTGGGATTTGCGTTCGGCTCGGAATTGCGAACAATGCCCATTGAAAGCCATGGTTTTACCGGGAGAAAATTATCTTGAAATGGGACCAACCTGATTTGGGTCAAACGGTAGTACAGTCAGCAGTAAAATGGAAATTAAGGGAAACCTAATGGCATTGGAAGTTTTGTTAATTCATTAAAATATCGAATCGAAGTAGAGAAACAGAAAAACGAAATCTATGTATATACTTTCTTCTATATTAATAAAATTAAATTGCCACATATTATCATTTGAAGACGGTTCGACCGATTTGGCTGTTTTTTTTGTTGTGTTCAGAATCAGGTTCAGCCAAAGTTCGACTTTCAGCATGAGCCCATATACAAAAAAAAACACATTCCTTTCGACTTTGTTAATGGTGTCATCCCAACAGTTAAACAAGTATTTTAAGGCATATAAAAACACACATACATCACATAGATGCCGCTTCGTGTATGTGAAAACGGATACAAGTATCAGCTCTATATCAAGTAGTACCTACCTCTCACAACCTGACCGCACCATTAAACCGATACCTCGATTTTAAAGTTCAGCCTTTCTCAGCGTCCATGAGTAGTTCAGTCACGTACCGCCGACTGTAGAAATGTCCTCGTTACGTATGCAACTAGGCTTCAAACTTGGGACTATCTGCTGCACAAGAGGAAAAACTTGGAGAGTCCTTTGTACTAGTTTTATATGGGCAGTTCTTGATAGGAGAACTTGTGGGCTTAGATAATAATTTGATTGGTGAAGTTTCTGGGTTATTTGTGGACAAAGTTGACTTTACAGGAAAAAAACCAGTCAGGTGCGAGTTGAACTCGCGTGGAGAGGGTTCGTACAATGTCAAAGTCTTATATTGAGTTTACCACTTTATTTTCAATTGATAGAATTCTTATAGGTTTTCTGTAATTTACAAGCAATTAAATTTATTTTGTTCTAAATTTTAGGCTCAGTAGTTTCGGAGATCAGGGGGGTGGGGGGAATGGTCAATTTTCGTCTTCTTTCATGAATAAAATAAAAACTATTTATTTAAAAATAATAATAAAAAAATATTTGAAACCCTCATAACGAGCCCTTTCATTTGATGTTTGACAAAGTAAGATTTGCAAAACTTTTTTTTAATTTCCTAATTTGTCCCTCGAAAAAAACCCATAATTAAAAAAAAATTCTTTTCACATCTGTGTTTGGGTCATAGGATTACAGAATCTTACCAAATTTCATCTGATTTGGTGCAGTCGATTCGGATGGACGGACGGACAGACAGACAGACGCATGAGTAATCCTGTAAGGGTTCGGTTTTTTTTATGTTTTGTACGGAACCCTAAAAATCAAGGCGCTGGCGAAATTAGTTCTAGTAATCTTTACCGACCTTTTGGCGATCGCGAACCGAAAGACGTTGCGTTGGTAGGCCTCCCACTAGGTGGACCGATGACCTGGTGAAGGTTGCGGGAATCCGCTGGATGCGAGTCGCACGGGACCGGTTAATGTGGTGACACTTGGGAGAGGCCTATGTCCAGCAGTGGACGTCTTGCGTCTGAAATGATGATGGTGATCATGAATCTTTAAAATACACGGTGGAATGGTCTTCGACGTACGTTACCACGTATTCAGCATGCCATTCCGACTCACAAACCCTTTTTGTAGGAAACAACAGAGTTTTTTATTTTAATTTCCGAGGAAATATATCTTTGTGATTTGGAATGACTGAATACGAGCCACCATGTATATCAATACAGTTTTTTTTTAAACAACAGAGTCTTTTATTTTAATTTCCGAGGAAAAATTTCTTTGTGATTTGGAATGACTAAATACGAGCCACCATGTATAACAATACATTTTTTTTTAAGAAAAAGTTTGTAAGTTTAAATAGAGGCTAATCTTCGGAACTACTGATCGCCCCGAAAGTCTTACCTAGTACTAACTGGGTTGTGGAGGTCAGACAGGCAGTCACTCCATGTAAAATACCGGTATTCAGCTGCATCCGTTTAGACTAGGAGTCGACCTCTACATAAAAGGAAAAAGGCTAGGCAGATGATACAAAAAAATACTAAATAATTTATTATGTTATTAGATATTACATTACATGTTAATGTGTTTGGAGCCCTCATTTAGGCAAACAATACCTGTATTAGAAGGTTCCGCTCTTTCAACTTCATTGTCGTACACTTATACTAACACGAGTTGATATTAGTGTACTGTGACCTTAAGGGAAAATATGCAATGTAAGTACATTTTTCTGTATTTATATTTAGCTTATACATATTAATCTTAAGATATCAACAACAGCCCATAACGTCCACTGCTGGACATAAGCCTCTCCCATGATGGGAGGAATTTGCCGTAATCTCCACGCTTGGCAGGCGGATTGGAGATCGCAGTGATGAAAGACTAACAGAAAACGCTGCTGCCCATTCTCTGGTCTACGGAGGCGCAAGGTGTTCTGCCTCAGACATTAGTCGCCTTATACGACACCCGTGAGTGTAATGGGTTGGTCCTATTCTACTCTGCCGGATACCACACGGCTGATCTTAAGATATGATGGAACACATTAAGCAAAATTAATACTCCACAAGATATTGAGTTAATTAAACCGGTCTCTTTTAAGACCGGAACCCTGAAATCAAGCGAAACAATCTTACTGGAATAATTGTGTAATCTTTTCACTCGAATAAATATCGCCTCGTTCCGTCCGTTTGATAAAACTCCTGTAATACCCTCAAGCGATGCTCTTAAAGAGAATGTATTTTATGTGGTCTGTGTTTGACAGTAAATTAAAAAGAAAAGTTATAAAGAATAATTTAAATATTAATTTTATTTATGTCAATGACACAGAGGCACTTTTGGAGTAAAATGACTAAGAGCATCGATAAAAATATACCTAGATAACACAAGAACACCTACTTCACGTGCCCTTAAAGCCTACACCACCAGATTGCGAAATTTGATGAAGGCGGATAGCATTTACTATACTTTTATGTCGAAGAAAACAATTGCTAATAAATAAAATCTTCTACAGCCGCAAAAAAAAATAATACCACCTGAAAATCTAGGCCACACATGAAATTCTGATCAACTGAACTCAAATACCACTTTAGTCCGATCGCAGTCAATCCAGCGCCCCCACAATTTTTATTCCATCTAGCTTTGAACTTCGCAAAGATTTGAGAAATGAAAGCTACGCAGTACTAACTCGAACGGAACCCAGTGGGTAGATTAGCAAGCTTATTCAGCACGAAAATTAAGGCAATGATGGATAAGGTATCTGAAGAATGATAATAAAATATGTAAGAAAAAGAATTAAATGATAGCGTGACAGTTGACAGAGGAGAATGAAGAAAAAAACTTGTGACGTACTATCGAGGACACTCCCACCTGACCACCACTAAGCTAATTTTTGCTTGCACTTACAACATAGAAACGCTCTCTAGCCCCGACCCCTTGACTTTGTATAGAAATAATAAATGAAAAGATACCGATCGGACGAGCGAACTGAAGACGCACGCCAAATGAGAGTTATTGTTATTTTGCGCGCCAAAGTTGACGCTTTCCTAATAGGCCTAAACTTTAAGGGGTAGTGGCTGAGCGCCTCCGCATGATTTAAGCGAAAAAAAAATTAACTGATCAGGCGGAAAAGACCACGACTGTACGTGGACGAGGGCAAGACTATGATTCATTACGAAAACTTGATAGCTAAGTAGCTCTGGCTATGCGGTGTTATCAAAGAACGCTAAAAATGTGACACAATAAATGTATAACTGTTTTAAACTGTCTGCACTTTTAGGCTGTCAAGTAGCTGTGTGGCTTGAAAGTCTATCCACCATCTTATAAAGGGGTATCGTATTAGCTAGTACTAACTGGGTTGTGGAGGTCAGATAGGCAGTCGCTCCATGTAAATACTGGTATTCAGCTGCATCAGGTTAGACTGGAAGCTGACCCCAACAAAGTTGGGAAAAGGCTAGGCAGATAGTGATAATTATACTTAGGTTTTAAAAGAGATCTTGGCCTCTGAGTTTGTTTAGCTATTTCTTCTCGGGGTACTCAGACAGGAAATGTCGCCTCCATCTTAACTTATCTTTAAAATACGAAGTGTAAAAGCGATTTCGATGTAATAATAATTATCCTACTTGCAGAATAAATAATTTCATTTAAAAAAAGGACAAAAACTAACAACGGGTCTTTTATTGACACTGATTTTCATTTTTTTGTGCTGAATATGCTTGCTAAAAACCCTCAGGGCGCCTCTTCTATAGGAAAAGTTGGCGCGAAAAATACATTTTCGCCAATCAGGATTCTGGCCACGTCGCTTGAGAATGTCAACTGAAGCGAGTGACTGAGGAATTTCATTTCTACCCGCTATCGAACATCTGTGACTCGTTGAAACAAAAGATACTCTATTGTGGCCACAGTGTAGGTAAATAAGTGTTAAATCAGTCAACCAAGAAAAACTTTTTTTTCACAAAAGGCTTGCGTTTGGCCGGAACTCACCTGATGTGATGCGATGATGCGGCCCAGGAGAATTACGCTTGCTGAGAAGAAATTGATTCACTCAAATCTGAAGAGATCCAGATTATAATGATCGGAGAACAGAGGAGCAGTGAATGCTAATGACTGTTCGCTTAATAAATGTGTTAATATGGAAGCATAGCGCTTTGTGCGGGCCCGTGGAACTTCAACCATAATATAACAGTGACGCTTCCCCGTATCTACGCTCGTCTGATAACGCGACAGGCATGGGGGCATTATATGATAATGTTATTATGTTACTATTATACTATTAATAAACTATACTGTATGTACTGATTTATACTATATTAATATACTTGGATCACAGATCATCACTAAATACATTTTAAGCAAACGTCCTCATGGCAGTCGTACCAGCTACCGCTACACTTAATTCAGGTACAAAACAGAGTATTATCATTGACAATTAAAATATTACGTCATCATACACAGCCCGACTTCAACCTCTGGGTAAAGGCCTCTCTTTGTTTGTGCCCAAGCTCCACGTTCCTCACTATTACAAACTTGCTCCAAATAAACACTTCGATATTCAAACGAAACCAAAACGTCAACTGCCAACTGCATTCAAAATCAGAATGCATAAATGTCACGTTCCGAGATGCGATGCACATAAATTCCGCCAATCAAGCCCCCAGACGATTGGGTAAATGGTAAGCGGTCGATTTGACCAACTGCGACATTTTGTTAGACTACGGCGGCGCTCTAGTACTTGTGAAAAAAACCTTACCATACATTTTTAATAGCGTCGGTGTCAAATAATCCAATGATTTGAGGACAGGAAAAGGGAAATACAGGCTTGAGCTTATATGTTTTTTTCAGCTAAAATTATTTTTCAGTTTGCGTGTTCAAAAACAATAATGTAGCCAAATATAACATAAATATCAAATTGTAAAAACAAACACATTGAAATGACACAAACGAAACGCAAATTACATTAATTTGCTCATAATGAGTTCATCTGTGTTGGTACAAATAAGCTAGCGGCCAAATAAATGAAAATGTAGTCTGTTGGCTTCGAATTAAGACTCTCTTTGTATTAAACCAGTATTTTGCTACGCAACTTTGGTCTGCCAAATGACTGTGAGTATATTTCTCTTTCATAGCAATATTATACAAGGTGTAAACAGACCCTTTACGAAGCCGTCAACTAAGCATACTGTACATCAAACTAAAGTAACCAAGTTTTACGTTACAACTCAATGTAACGCACTCAAAACATTGTGCTGGTGTGGTGTGCGTCATTAAATAGTACGGGAGTTGTGGAGGCATTTAAAGTAAAGTTACAATATCAAAATCATTCATTAAAAAAAATATCAAACACTTGGAACTTTGACCCCCAATATCTCCGTAACTAGGAGGTTCCCAGGTAGGGTCTAGAACAAAAAAAAATCCCTTAAATTAAAATAATCCACAATAAACTAAAAAATGGCGTCAAAAAACTCCTCCTCAGCGCTGTCTACTGGTAAAGTCCCAAGAGACTGGCGGCGTTGCCACGTTGTTACTTATACAACGCAAGCCTTTGGCCAAGGTAAAAGCCAAGTCCTCGAGTCACGGTAAGTGTCAACGAAGCGTCTTGAAATTTCTTTAGAAAGGAAGTGAGCATCGGACCCCACCCACGGTTTCATGTTTTTCATAATAATCATAGGAGATTTGAGACTCTGTAATACTCAGCATGCAGGCCTTTAAGTCTTTAGGTCTTTTAACCAACTGAAAGGAAGTTAGTGTACAGGTTACATCCGGAGTTATTTACTATACAGACCTTGTAGAAACTAGAACAAATTTCCGTGCGTTCAAGCGTTGCCATACCTATTATTGGAATCAAATATAACAGCTCACAACTTAGGACCCATTAATGTTAATATTTATCCGTGGTGCTAGGCAACTGGGCCTATCCCAGTTGTAAACGTCCCTTTGTGCCTATTGGCCTTGTTTCGTTCTGTCTCCTGCTGATATGGAGGGAAGTGGAAATTACGGTTTTTTCCTACTCCTCCACTATACTTTTCTGATTAATTTCGTTGCGGGATCCAAGACAGTTAAATTCATTCTCTGGGCCTTCGTCGAGCTTCATTGTCTCGGCGCTTTTCTGGTGGTCGCCACTGTTGATTCTGGCTTTCAGGAGTTACAGTGGTTTGGGAATAGTGTGGTGGGCTTGTCCCTTAAAAAAAAAAACTCTGAAAGGAAAGGAGGAGATTATCAAATTATCAAATTAGCTGTTTTTTTTTCTTATCTTGCAGGTTTGAAAAGCTAGCAAGCTGAGTGGTGTGGATAGCCACTAATCTCTAAATGTAACTAATCTCTTTTAGTTGCCATGGCTTATTTGAATGTTTATTTTGAATTGTATTTTTTGGTTTTTACTATGGACACTTTTAACGTGCACCTCTTGCTACATTGTTCTCACTTAATATACCATCTCAACATGAATGATGTAACCAAGATTTTGTAACAATATTCTGATTTAAAAGAGTGTCCATGGAGTTTCTTGCCCGTTCTTCTACATAGAGATCTACGCTAGGGAATGGGCAACTACAGTACTTTCACAGTTTTTATGTCTTGTGACTGGGACTGTAGCTACATTTAATTTTCATCTTTGTTTCGACAGTTCAAAAGTGCCTGTAACTGGCCTACTTGAAATAAATGCTTTGATTTTGATTTAATCATACTATCTTACTAATATTATTACCTTCTTTGTTATCTTACTGCTATTATAAATAAGCAAAATTTTGTGAGGATGGATAGATGAATGATTGTTAATCTTTCACGCAAAAACTGCTAAAACGGATTTGCATGAAATTTGGCACACAAATAGTTTATAACCTGGATTAATATATAACACACCGCTTATCGCACGTCGCTCACTTCTCTTCTGGCCTAAACAATTGCAAGACATCTGCTATACTCTCTTCTCAACCGTTTGGTGTAAGTCTATCTGGCAGGCCCCAACGAGATTTATCAACAGGTTTTTATAAAGACATTATTTTGTACCTAAAGGAAATTAAATAAGATATATTTTGTACCTCGATAGTTTTTGATTTAATGACTTTTCTATGAAGTGTCAATTATTTTTATTGTTATTATACTTTCAGATCGACCAATAATGCTCGGAGTTAAATTTATGTACTATCGAGGACACTCCCGCCTGATCACCAATAAGCTAATTTTTGCTTGCACTTACAACATAGAAACGCTCTCTAGCCCTGCCCCGTTGACTTTGTTGAATAATGAATGAAAAGATTCCGATCGACCGAGCGCACTGATGATGCACGCAAAACGAGAGTTATTGTTATTTTGCGCGCTAAAGTTGACGCTTTCCTAACTTTAAGGTGGTGTGGCTCGGCGCCTCCGCATGCTTTAAGCGAAAAAATGTTTAACTGATAAGGCGGAAAAGACCATGACTGTACCTTACAAATCCAAAATTTTGGCTTTCTGTGAGCTATATTTCAGAAGATATCCTTTATCTAAACAAACGTCCAGCCAGCGGGCCCCTTTTTAAATATTACTCTTATAAAACGTACAATAGCATTAAGAGTTTCTTTGATAATAAGGGGCCCGTTAGCTAGACACTTCATAGAAACGTCATTTAATCAAAAACTGTCGAGGTACAAAATAATGTCTTTATGAAAAGCTGTTGATAAATCTCGTTGAGGCCTGCCAGATAGGCTCACACAACCGTTTCCACGAATGCTAAGCGGAGACGAGAAGTATAAACGAAGAAATTCTATAGGTGGTTTAAAATACATCTCGTCTCGTCTCCGCTCGTCGGAGTACGGCCCTTAGGCTAGTAATACATAAATTATGGTTTGTTAACTTTTCGTCCTTATTAACACAATATAATAATTAATAATTATTCCTTTTCACAAAACAAAATATTTTTCTTTTATATTTGTTGACAACCACCAACTTACAAATTCTAGATAAAAATTGCATGACATGCTTCAAATAAACAGTACCTGGCATTTCTTCACATACCGCACGAACTATTTAACGTAAAAGAGGATTTTCTGTTTGCGTTAATGCGATTCACGTGTTTGCTTTAAGTGATGACACCACTATTCTCACTTGTTGTGAAACTATAATGTAATTATTTATTTATTTAGCACTTCAAGCACAAAGTACGAAGATGGACTTAATGCCATAGGCATTTTCTACCAGTCAACATTTGGGTGATGCAGAGAGGTGTATCTGAAAAAAAAAGCGAGAAATTATTTTGTATGCTTAAAAAAAAGTCAATATAAAAACCAACACAAAAAAATAAAAGAAAATAAAAACAAAATGACTCGATTCACAAAAAGAAAATCCTTATGCTGGAATCGAACTCGAAGTCACGTGATTGTAAACCAGCGCTCTGTGCCCCGAGACCAGCTGGCTTGTTGCATCAACAGGTCGGTAATGTTCGGGATTGTTCGGGCCGGGTTCAATCGCCACAAATTTCTCATTTGTTTTTTTGCTTTATCGCGCCTGTAGATGTTTCACATCAATTAATTTTAATACTTTTTCCATCTTTGACAGTCGTTACTTCAGTCAGAAGCCGAAATTCTGACATCCAGTCTTACCAAGGGATTTCGTTTTACACAGTTACTGGGTTTTGGAGGTCAGATAGGCAGTCGCTCCATGTAAAAAAAAACCGGCCAAGTGCGTGTCGGGTCACGCGCAGTGTAGGGTTCCGTAGTAGCCCATTAATAATAATAAAAAATAAAATAATATAAGATTACCAGTGTGGTCTCAAGGAAGAAAACAAGCAGTGTAACGACTAAGCACTTTATTTTATAAAAATTAACTAACTCTAAACATCGTTACATCTCCTTTTAAACTGATTCGAACAAAGACATATCAAAGTGGGTGCTCTAAGTGGGGAGCGCAATTTACGTCACTACCGGAACTATTTTCTAAATAATTTTATTTAAATACAAATACTACAGACTTCCTTTTTGTAAACGGAAATAGAATTAATATTTATTTTCTACCGGAAGTCCGCCGTGTAGACAAATATTAAATATAAAATAAGTCGTATATAATATTTGTATTAACCTGAGATTACATTATTCATGAAAGCCTCTAATATTTATAAAAGCCAACAATCGGCCTTCCTGACATTTAGTTTGTCCTCAAACTAATTTTGACAATGATAATGAAAAAAAAATACAATTAAATGGTACCTAATTATCTCAAAATTCTTCAATCAGTATTCAGTTTAATAATCTACTATAATACATCTGCCACCCATTGCATCGCAAGCTTCACCGGACCAAGTTCCTTTACTTGCCGGCCACTGTACGCCTTCCAATAGGTGACCTATGTCTTTTAATGGGAGACACACCGTGAGACTTCGCCGGAGGCTGACCACCCAACGTCTTCCAACCAGACCCACTGGTTGCAACGTGGACTTCGCCAACCAAACCGACCACCCCACGACTTCTATCTCATCATGTAAGTAACATATCTTTACTATACTATTATTCATCATTATATCCATCATAAAAACTTTGATTGTTATACATACAGACTAAAATTATGCAACATTTAATAAGTTAACATATTATAATAATGTCAGTTCACTTCAACTCTACTTGCACATAATTATACACCAAACAGACCATATGATAAATTAAATATTTTAATAATCAATTCTCTTTTATTTTATTTCTTTACGTCCTATCAACCTGATAATTCTTCGTCAGATTCAGATTCAGTACTAGGTTCATTTATGCTTGTGCTAATCCATGGTTGTATCTGATCTACTGCCCAGACATTGCTATAGTGTTTTTTGCCAATGCTAGAACCCGGTATGCTTGATACCTCATACCTGTCATTGTCTAAAACCTTTGAGACCCTGTAGGGACCAGAGTACACTGGTACCAACTTTTTACTCTTACCTTCATTATGACCTACTTGTTTTTGAATTTTGACTAAATCCCCAATCGCATATTTTCTGGCATCTTTACGAGTTCTATCAAATCTATCTTTTTGTTTATATTGGTCCTGTGAAATATGTTGACTTACATCAGCCCTTATTTCTTCTATATTATTATCTATCGGTCTAGTATCTACAAATATCTCATTCATAACATTTTCGCTACTATGAGTTAAGTTCCTACCAAACAATGCTTCTGCTGGGGTTTTACCCGTGCCTTTGTTTAATGTATTATTCAACCCCCATTGGATATTACCTAATTCAGTATCCCATTTTGTTTCACCTAACTTGTCTGTGTATGTTGTTAATGACCCTAAAATTGTCCGATTATAACGCTCCACCTGGCCATTGGCTCGAGGTGAAGCAACTGCATTCAAGATATGCCTAATATGGTGTTTTTCACAAAACCTACGAAATTCATCAGAGGTAAATGAGGTACCCCGATCTGAGATCAAACGTTTTGGATAGCCAAATGTTGTAAAAATTTCCTCGAGTGCCCTAATAGTCGGACTTGACTTTAAGGTGCGCAATGGCTTGATTATGCAAAATTTGGTAAACGCATCTACCAGTACAAGTAAATAAACATTACCTTTGGAACTCTTAACGAAAGGGCCTAGGTGGTCAATATGGACCGTCTCAAAAGGAATGTCATTTTTGGGTATAGAATGTAAAAACCCTTCTTTCTTGCCAGCTGGCATTTTCCCATAAGCACAATGAATGCAAGACTTTACATATTTAGTAATAAATCTTTTCATTTTCGGAAACCAAAAATCTTTGCCAATTTTACTAAACGTTTTGTCGACGGAAAAATGACCAATGTCATCATGATTTTGTTTACATATTTGCCACCTAGCCCCCTTTGGGACTACCCATTTTAATTCATCCTTAACACGTCTAAATAACCGGTTCTCTTTTATAACAAAATTTTGTTTTATGTCAATAACATCTTTATATTTAGGGTCGTTCAAAATCTCTTTTATAAAACATAATTTGGGATCTGATAATTGTACACTTAGCAACCAGTCGTCTTCAGCAATATTTAGGACTCTTAAATCTACTCACTATTTAAATCATTTATATCGATAGGGTTCCTACTCAATGCGTCAACATGGGTCATAGTATGATTAGGGCGGTAAACAATATCACAATCATACTCCTGTAAAGCCAGCCACCAGCGGGCTATTCGCGGTAAAAGATCTCGCTTAGAAAAAGTGGATCTCAGGGCATTACAGTCAGTCATTATAGTAAATTTTAGACCTAGTAAATAAACACGGAAGCGATGGAGTGAAGCAACAACAGCTAATGTTTCGAGATCATACGCATGAAATTTTTGTTCATCAATGGTAGTTTTTCTACTAAAATATGCGACTGGTTTTAGGGGGGCTTGATCATTTTCTTTTTGTAAAAGTATACCTGCCAGTCCAATTTTGCTCGCATCAGTATGCAACTCTGTGATAAAGTTTGGATTGTATAGGGTTAATAAGGGGCGTTCAATTAATTTAGATTTAAGGTTTTCAAAAGCTACCATCTGCTCATCTTCCCATCTCCATGGACAGCTTTTTCTTGTTAGATCAGTTAGCGGCCGAGCGATTATAGAAAACCTATCAATAAATTTTCTAAAATAACTGGCAAGGCCTATGAATTGCCTGACTTCGTGTACAGTTCGTGGTATGGGAAAATTTCTTACTGCCTCAATCTTAACCTTACCCGGCTTAATTCCCTCGCTTGTAATTTCGTAACCCAAGTAATCTATGGAGGTTTGAAAAAAATAACATTTTTTGACATTTAACGTTAAATTTGCCTCATTTAGTAAATTAAAAGCATCTTCTAATTTTTGGACACCTTGCTCGAAATCTTTAGAATGTATTATTAAATTATCCATATAAGCCAAAGCAGGTTTACCCTCACTATCACTAGACTCTTGAGCACGATTCAAACTCAAGGCTCGAGCCATAGTCCTCTGGAATACTGAGGGCGCATTGGCCAAGCCAAAGGGCATCCTCTTAAATTGGTACAGGCCGTCAGGGGTGACAAATGCTGTGACATGTCGGCATTCTTCCCTTATGGGTACCTGGTAGTAGCCACTCATCAGATCTAAGGTAGTATAGTATTTACTGCCGCTCAACTGATCCAACTGATCATCTATCAATGGGAGTGGAAAATTATCCTTAACTGTACGACTATTAAGAGTTCTATAGTCTATACACAAGCGATGCCCTCCGGTTTTCTTTGACACGAGTATAATTGGACTAGCGTAAGATGATGAAGATTCCTCAATAATGTCATTTTGTAATAACTCCTTAACCATATCTTGAACTAACTGCCTTTCTTTGTAGCTTAACCTATAAGGTCTATAAACAACTGGAGTACTATTGGACAACTTTATCTCCATTTCACTTATACTAGTGCAACCTAATTCCGAAAGATTTTGGGCAAATGTTTTTCTATACTTTGTTATTAATTTCTTGACAGTTTCAGTTTCTTTTAGTGATAGCTCTGGATTAATGTTAATATCGTTAGTATCAATGGGATTACAATTGGTTTGAATATGTAAACAGTTTAATTCTTCAATATTTTTGTTATACTGAATTTTGTTAGCTCGTGCCAATAATGTATCTTTTTTAATTTGTAACATTTTATTGCTTAAAACTAACAGAGATATCTCACACGATTTATCCATTACTTTATAGACCCCTTCTTTGATCCAATATTGACAATTTTGATAAACTCTGTAACTACCTGGCACGAATATTATGGTATCTTCATCAGTCGTAGTATAGCATTTAATTAACCCTACATCAGTGCAAGAAAAGTTCGACTCTGCAAATAACTTGATGACATCGCCAGCCTCATGTTCAATATCAGGCAAGATTGTATTACAAAAGACATTGCGTTTCAAAATTTCAAGAGCACTATCCGTCTTTATAACTAGAATGTGTGGCAATTCAGTAAAATTCTGTCCCACTAACATAGGAACATGTAATTGCTCAGATGAAACAACATATGTTGTGATCAAAGCCTCAACACCATCTATGGATAACAATAATCCAGTTTCACCTAAAACTGTAATGCGAGCCTCACCAACACCACTTATGACCGGCAAAGAATTAGTACTAATTGTTAAATTATATTGGTTTGCTATTGAGTCACTAATAAGAGTGCACTCGCTTCCAAAATCAATGAAACATTGGATTGGTGAATTACTGTTATTAATAAAAGCATTTTTATAATATTTATTTTGTAATGTTTTTGATATTGAATTAACTGTCAACATAACCCGTTTATTTTGATTTTCCTTTTTATTATCAGTTTGGTTTCCCTTTTTTTTACTAAAACAGTCATCTGATTTGTGTCCATATCTTTGACAATGTTCACATTTTATAACTGGTTTTGGACATTTAAATATTCGATGACCAGCCTCTTTGCAGTTAAAACACAACATCTCAGAACTATTTGTTGATTTGCGACACTGACTAGCACGATGGCCCTTCATGTTACAGTTATTACAAATCAGAGTGGAAGTATTTGGTAAAGTAGATTTAAATTTATTTAATTTAGGTACTACATCTCTTTGTTCCCGACACATATCCTTTAGATATTTTAACAAGTCTTCTGGCTGGGCAAAGCGGGCCGAAGATGCACCAGCTCTTAAGGTGCGATCTTCTAACCCATATATGATACAATCTACAGCTTTCTTGCCTGATATGTCACATGCATTTAATAGAATCATTTTATTGTAATAATACTCGTCAAGAGAGTCACCTACACTATACTTTTTCCCTAACATCTCATTCAGCAAAGCTCCGTAATTAGTATCGGTAGGAAAAGCTCTTTTAAGATGTTCTTGCCACTCTAACCATGTATATTTTATAGTTTTTAAACCCTCATACCATTTTTTGGCGTGACCTACAAGCCGTGGCAGGGCAAAATGGGCTGTTTGTTGATCAGACCAACCATAGATTTGAGAGCATTCATTGACTTTCACTAACCAGTTATCTATTCTATGGTTTTGAATAGACGGGTCAAATTCAGGAATAATATTTTTATCATAATTATATTTGATAGAATGATCAGGTTTCACACAAGAAGAAATAAAACTTAATAAATCCTGAAAATTCATTGGAACATTCATATTAAGAAAATTATTTAACATACCCCCCGATGAGCCTGGTGTCGTCTTCCCTTGTCCATCGTCCACTACACTGCTTCCACTTGTACCTGCATGCAATTCCTCGCAGACATTCCTCGTACTTTCCTCTGCATTGATAACCGGGGTCACAGATTCGGTAACCGCCCCAGGGGTTTGGGGCGGGCTGCTATTATCCAACGTAGATTCACCTAGGTCTACTGTCGATGGCATCACACTAGGACTCCTACTTTCCCTTATTCGCTTCGACCTGTTCGATTTCTTGTTCTTCTGGCCCTTGCGTCTACTGTGGGAACGCATCCGGTTTTTTGAGCGTGAACGTCGCTTTTCATCCTTATGGCGGCGTCGCCTCACAAGCCTCTCTTTATACGAATCATCAGTATCACTAGTCGAAGAATCACTGCTTTTATCGCGTTTACGTCTCGGCATAATTTAAATTTATCGTTCACCACACCGGCAAACTTCACTGTTCAGTTTTATAGTTTCAAAAATCAAAAAGAAAATGTACGTACACTTTTGTTTTACTTTTTTTTTTTTTTTTTTTTTTTTGCTAGTCCACACAAACACAACCACACCGTACAGTTTAAAGAAAAATAATTCCACTTTTATGATCACTTCACTGCAGAAACACCTTACCGTCTATTTTTTCACAAATAAATCCAACGAATTTTCTTGGTTGATCCCACTTCTGATATAAGATTACCAGTGTGGTCTCAAGGAAGAAAACAAGCAGTGTAACGACTAAGCACTTTATTTTATAAAAATTAACTAACTCTAAACATCGTTACATCTCCTTTTAAACTGATTCGAACAAAGACATATCAAAGTGGGGCGCTCTAAGTGGGGAGCGCAATTTACGTCACTACCGGAACTATTTTCTAAATAATTTTATTTAAATACAAATACTACAGACTTCCTTTTTGTAAACGGAAATAGAATTAATATTTATTTTCTACCGGAAGTCCGCCGTGTAGACAAATATTAAATATAAAATAAGTCGTATATAATATTTGTATTAACCTGAGATTACATTATTCATGAAAGCCTCTAATATTTATAAAAGCCAACAATAATAATAATAGATAATTATAATAGATCAAATTTGATATCTGTCTGTTTAGCAACTACACCAAGTACTTCATCTTAGTCACTATAAAGAATTGATTCTAAGGATTTTGTATTTGGTACAAAATTATCCAACACCCAAGTTCCGTTGAACTTCCTCATTACTATTACTGCTTAACTAATAAAGTTATCTTAACCGCTATCATTTTCCTTTAAAGTTCATGAAATGTACTATCTTCATGAATTTTTCCAGATTTTCAAGCCAGCAGTTTAGATTTTAGAGGGAGGGGCCTCTTCCCATATCCTTTCAGGTACGTCAAGTCTTCGTGATGCGCGTCTTGATCATCTCGCCACCTCTTTCTAGGTCGGCTTCGGCGGCGTCGTCTATCCTCAGTACTCTAAGTTATGTTATTTTTATTGTGTGTACAAAAAAACTTTAAATAAATAAATACAATTACTCTTGCCAAAGGTGTTTTGTGTTATGCTACAGTAATCGTAGGTAGAAGAACGGACTTATACCCGTTAGCGAAATAACATGCCTATATTATTGTTATTATCTAATCTCTGGACAATCGCGGCTTGTTCTGTAGTGGTCTGACGTCATAACTAATGTGCTAACATTATATATGAATCAAAGCTTTTAAAACACAAGGCTTAGTTGTGTTCTGAAAATACCGTTGAATCATTGTGACTATTGATGTCTTGTATTAAACCGTGAAAATACATGTTACAGGATATCCTAAATGGTGAATAAGAAAATTACACAAACAAAGTTTTATTAAAGACAATCATATCAGCTGAAATTCACCGACTGCTGGACATAAGCGTCTTCACATCACCTGTTCCTGTTTTTCTCATACCCAGCGGATTTTCAGGGTCTTTCCCAGGGCATCGGTCCATTCCATGAGAGACATTCCAACGCTGTGCCTTACTGATTTAAGACATATTTACAATAACACAAAACTTATTATTGAGCGTCGAAACGAAACGGTGCGTCATATTCTCAGTTCCAAAGAAATGTATAATGACTAATAGACAGACAGACAGATATCAAACAAGAAGTAACTTGAAACTGTTCAAATGAAGATAAAAAGAAGAAACCACAGTCAAACTAGCACAACATAGCAAAAGATACGACTGCTGCTGAGCTGTTCTACCACGAAAGAGATAAGTAGAAACATCAAAAGAGGAAGATCATTTTACCAAAGGTGAAAAGGTGGTCAAACTTAAGATAAATAAGAGAGCTAAACAAAATGGGACCTTCAACTCCCCCAGACATAATAAAACTACCTGATAGAGAAGATGAAGTCAATTCAATTGAAGAACCAGTTGAAGATAATTTTCCTGTTATGCTAATAATATTAGGCATATTGGTCCTTATAAAAATGGTGATTTGTGTTTGGTATGCAGTATACAAATCCTATAAGCGAATAAGGAACTGTATAAGAAGAGCTGATGAAGCAATACCTCAAAATCGGGTGACGGAGGTCAGGACTTTCCAGCAGCCACCGCAAATAATCCTGAGGACGTAGCCGTGTGTGGCTATCAGAGTAGTGGATCAACAAACAATGGACGGACTGTGTGAAGGAAGATAATATGGCTAGAAAGGAGGTGACTGACTGTAATAGAGAAGTAAGAAAGAAGAAGACATGCTGCGACGACCCCAAACAAATTGGGAATATCATGATAAACGGAGCCGCTTGTGTTTTGCAAACTCTTCACTGAAGAATAGTGTACTCATAGCGGTTAACAGGGACCTGTCTACGAAGTTAAGTTAGAAAAATAACATGGGATACATTGAGCTATTATTAACTACGTATAGAGAAGACACCGCGAACAAAATCTGTGCTCCTTTCAAATGTTGTCAGCTGGCTGCAATTCACTCAGTTGCTTGCTCGCCACAGCATTACATATATACGGGGTTAGCCGCTCCCCGCGCGCCCCGCACTGCGCACAGATTTTGTTCGCGCTGTCTTCTCTATACGTAGTAGTAATAGCTCAATGATGAGATATAAGTCGGTAGGTAAAGAACAATCTTCCTTAAGAGACATTACCCTGATTGTCTCATAGTCTTTGCATTTGCGGTTACTAGATCGAATTGGCGGAATCCGCGTAATATTGAATTGGTATAAATTTACCTATGAATGAATTGTTAAGTGTACTGAAAAGTGAAATTGCTTTATAGTCAAAAATTAAAGTGCTATTCTAAATTAATTTATATTGTTTTATCCTTTTAATTCCACTTATAATCGTGTATCTTACGTGTAGTTAGATTCAAACCCAGGTACATACTTCACTTTGTGAAACTTATTTCGTCACCACTGAAAACGTCGTTGGATAACACCGTGAAAAAAGTAGTACAAAGTAGACATTGACCTTCCCGGACTTATCATTCTAATCTCAGCCACATGCAATTGCTTTTCATTCATCCCTATTGTGGCACATTCTGATCTGCTGCCTAATATGGATCAAATGTGTGACCCAGATGGGTCTAACAATATCTAAATTTCAGGAATATTTGTGTATTCATAATTTTTTTCCTTCAAAACGTAAGTACAAAAAAACAACATCAAAATCAGTCGAACACTGATTTTGATGTAATTGGATGAGTGAAAAATGATTTTTTTATTTGTTCCAAAAACAGTTACGGACAGTTACTGGGAATGTCTCATTAATTTATTATCCATATAAATTAATGACACATTCCCAGTAAGTAATTGATTATATTTGTAATTTCAAATAAGTATGTAGTTTCAAACTTTACCTTTTTATGGTTCCTTAGTCAAAAAGGCGCCCTTATAGTTTTCACCATATACTCGTACGTTTGTCTATCCACGGCTTAGCTCATGGCAGAGACTTTTAGTATAGGTATTAAAAATCATCTCACAAACTGCTTAAAATTTCTTGTCCTATGCATTAACGTTAAACCTCACATACCCTTGACATTCTTATCTCTTCTTACAATACTCTTATTCACATAGCATTGCAAGACTTGATTATTGAGCCGTAACACATTGTATCGTATATCTCTATAATAAGCGACAAGTCGGTAACTAATGAAATATTAATGAACCCGTTAACTGACAGAGCGGTGACAATTTCGCGGGAGCGGGAATCCCATGCGGGAACCGTAAGCCTATGTTTGACGTGTGATTTGCAGCTACGGTAATGTGATTATTATGTAGATAGTTATTGGAATACTATAGTGTTTCAGTTGGTGTATCGGTTAATTTAAGAGGGGAACTATGATTTTGTCTTTTGAGAGGTTGCAGGGAGAAGCTCGTGGCTAAATACTAACAGGGTTCAAGGTTCAGCCACACGCTTGCCAAGGTCGGTCTGTTGATAGGTGAGTTTCATTTTATTTTTAACTTAGCCCCACTCTAGGAATTTGCTCCTGTATCATTTACAAACATTTAAACTCGCATACACAAACATTCAGACCCGGAACAATTACCTGTAAACCATACAAATATTTGTTCCGTGCGGGTATCGAATCCTCGACAGGCAGCACGCGGCAGCAAGTCAGTCAGGCACTGCGCCAACCAGGCGTCATACATACGGAGTACCATTAAATACAGAGTTTCCTCCGTTTCTCAGAAAGCACGTTAAGCCGTTGACCCCGGCTGTCATTTATAAATCGTTGACAGTCTTTACAGTTAGTCAGTGGCCCGAAAGTCTGGCAACCAGTCTTACCAAGGTGTATCGTATTACCCAGAACTAATTTGATTCAGGAGGTCAGATAGGCAGTCGCTCCATGTAAAATTCTGGTAACCAGCTGCATCCGGTTAGACTGGAAGCCGACCCCAACATAGTTGCCTAGGCAGATGATGATAAATGTAAATTAGTAACAAAACATAATATTACGACTTTAATCCTCGAAGGGTTAGGCAAAGGTGTACACTCACATTTCGCAAGTATGTTTAAGTCCCATGTAATAGGGGGCGAGTCAATTGCCATCAACTAGGCGCAAATCCAGGGTCCGTGGCTGCTACTGAGAAATTTCTGATGGAAAAACCCAATAACACTTCACCCGACCTTGGAATCGAACCCAGGACTTTATACATGTCAATTATTATTTTAATTTAATCTATCTTTCGTTCCATCACTTACACATCAAAGGTACGCCCAAAATCACAGATTAATCTTAATTGCCTCAAGATTCATGTTATCAGAATTTCGCCAGCTAATCTATCCTTTGATACGCCGATTCTATAATCAATTAGCATCAATTGGGCCGCTCCTGATTCAATATTAGGGTTATTACGCACTCTATAGGTACTGTTATGAGTGTATAGGGATTTTGATATTGGGTTAGGGATTAGCGTTTGAAATTGTTGTAATGAATTGCTTATATCAGGGCGAGGTGTATTTGTAATAGACATAATTAGTTGGTATACACTCGCTTATATCCTCGGTTTCACCCACGTGTTGTTCTGTAATTGTCCCATGGGATCTCACTACCGGGATAACAAGTATCAGTGTTAATCTAGGTTATAAATTATATGTCCAACCAAATCCGGTCGCCACTTACCGCACGCCGCACACAGCACACCGCTAGCCGCACGCCGCTTACGTATTTTCTCGTCTCCGTTGGCCTAAATAATTTTATCTACACCCATGCTATAAATCCTCTATAAAAGTATCTGAAACAGTTAGTTTATTGCCAACATTAAAACAACCAGTGTCATAATAACCATTATAACATCCAAACGGGTGTTATAATGTTGTACTAAATTTCAATAGGCAATTCGTTTTAAAAAAAAAGAACGTTGTCTATCACGTGCGATTAACTACCACAGCGCCGGAATTAAAAAAAAACAGAGGTTAATTCGAATTCACGTCGTATCCCGCCATTTTTGTTCGATATTAGTATTGCTTGCTCGGCGATTCGCTAAATGTAACAATCAAGTTAAAGTCACTCTGTTCAATGCGTACTGTCGCTCGCTTTACACTGGACACCTCTGTTACAAGCACACACAACGCTTTTATAACACCCTACGTGTGCAATACAACAACCCATTTAGGTGTATATTTGGGCTACCGTGGAGGTGTAGTGCGTCCGGCATGTTTGCGGAAAACCGAGTCGATGATTTCTATGCCGTATTAAGAAAAGCGAGGGCCTCCTTTATGAGCCGTGTACATGATTCTGACAATGGAATATTGAGAGCCTTTTATGAAGCTAATTATTTCTTTGTATATGGCTGTCAATATTCCTGCTAACAATTTTTAATTAATATTTTTATTTATTAATGATGTATTAATAATTTTGTAATTTTAATAATTTTAATTTTAATTTGATTTACAATTGTAATGATTAAATTTTAAATATGTTCAACTTATTTGATAAAATTAAAGGATACAAGAACGTAAACTTACTCGTACTTCATTTTTTTTTTCATTTTTTTTACTGTGGAATACTTACTACCTGAATTAAATGAATAAATTAAATTAATTAATTAATTAATTTAATAATATTATTATTATTATTATTGCTTTAGGTACGTATACTATGTTGTTTACAAAAATGAGTGATACAAGCTTTGTGCATTTTAATATTTGTACAATTCGAAATGTAAATAATTATATTATTACCTATATATGGTTTGTTTGTATTAAATACTCAGCAATTAAACTTTTCATGAATTTACATAGACTTCTTACAACACTACAACACCCTATGGTTTCAGAACCTTTTATGGAGGATTCATATAATGGATGTAGATAAAGTCTTGTATGCAACTGTACATAATTAGGTATTAAAACACTCATGTGATACTATTATCAAACGAGGCGAAGCCACATTCGTGTTTTAATACCCCTGATTATATAACAGTTGCATAAATAACTAATAAGACATCGCTTCTCCTCTCTTCTTTGCTCAACCGTTTCCACCTAAAGCTAAGCGGAGACGGGAAGACGTAAATAACGAAATTCGGTGGTTTACATCACATCTCTCTTCTCGTCTTGTCTCCGCTTCGGAGGCGGGCCCTAATACTTGTTACAATAAGGTGACTTGTGGTGGCACACATTCAAAAAAGGTTTTAACATAAAACCATAACGCAGAAGAGTCTTCTAACTCAAACTGTCATGTCGAAATTGACAAATCGTACCAACTATTTTAACAGGAAAAGCTATGTAAAATTCAAAGAAATGATAGAAAAACTGTGTTGCAAATGAGAAATGCTAGTTATTTACGTCGTTATAATACTTTTGCAATATTTGCAGGCTGCCTGTAAGTAGTAGAGTTTATAGTTTTTACGCGACTACACAAAAAAAGAAGTGTTATTTTCTTGGTTGTGTTCTTGAAAAGTTTTGTCGGTAAGCTCTTCGCTGTTACGTCATAATACGGCATGGAGAGATCCCAGTATATAATTGATGTTCATTCATCTGCAGACCGACCTCTGAAAGGGATGCTGAACCTTGTAGGTCATCCCGAACACATCAACAGAGTTGGCAAAATGTCGTTTGGTTTTTCTATCTGGAATTTCTTACCCGGTTAAGAAATAAGGTTCAGAAACTACAACAGGCTCTTTGCATTGAACGAAATCATAAATTGAGAAATATAGGAGCTAGTGACGTTGCCCTTACTGGGAACAATCCATAGCACGTAGAGTACCTCAGTGTTGGCTGCTAGAAGAGGCAGTGCCAACACATTCTGTAAAGTGCAAGCGTACCTACAACAATTTACTCAAATCAGACTCAATAGGCTAGTTTCCACCATCAATAAATTGCAAATCTATTTAGTCCGTCAGTTAAAGTATTGGATAATAATGGACACGCATTTTTTGTTTTTTGTAAATCAATGAATATTGACAAAGATAAAACGCATCAAAACTCTAGAGTGGGGGGGTCGTGATGTCACAACGCACTAAAAATTATAGCACGGCGTGACGTATTGAGAATTTTAAAAGCGTCGTATCTTCGTCAATTTTGGTTTACGTAACAAAAGAAAAAATACATGGTAAACATTTTTTGATAATCTAACTGACGGACTAATTAGATTTTTTCAGGACACAAGCCTATTGGCTCAAGAAAAGGGAGGCATAAACCCAACAGTTGGTGAATTCTGGATGATGATGATGATGATGATGATGCTGTGGCGAAGGTTTGGACAATAGGAATAGGTTCCGATAAGCTGACTTGATTAATAGATTGACGACTCAAATGGTGTAGGTATGAAAATTGACGGCTTTGAATCGCGTTCGTAACAGGAGATTTGCACTTCACGTACTTTCAGCGCGAATTTTATTAGAATGGGGTAGATGACACACCAATCAATTGAGATACTTTTTAAGAGCTGTCAAAACGCGGTTCTCTCATAGATTTTGTATGGCAATAGCCAACTGTGACGTCACTGTTTATTCAACTCAATGACTCAACTATTTATTGATTTCAAAACAACTAAAACTCAAATTTGGAAATTAATTGAAAATAAATCGGGTTTTCAGGCCCAAAATAAAGTGTTTTTTTAGAGATAGGTGTCTGGGAATTATTGTTTTATGGTGTCATCTACCCATTGCCGTCTCTGTGGAAATAATAATAGTTTTGTAAGCATGGTTCTATCCCGGGTCGGGCGATTCATTATTCGATTTTTCCATCAGGATTTTCTCAGTATTAGACCGATTGATAGCAATAGGTTCGCCCACTAGTACGGTCGAACAAGCCATTTGGTTTACATTTAACGATGTAATTTGTGGGTTAAACTGTATACCAAATAGCTTGTCGTTAGCTGCATCGTCTGTCTTGATATGGACATGTAATGAGGAGGGATGAAACGCATGTGACTATAAGAATGTTGGACATGAATGTTGATGTATGCTGAGGAAGAGGAAGGACAAGGGAAAAATAGATGGATTGTGTGAGGAATGATATGATAGAGGAAGGGGAGAATGGAAGAAGAAAACGTGTTGCGTCGACCCCAAATAGAATGGGACAAAGGCAGGAAGATTATCATGATGATGTCATGATATTAGCCGTGTGGTATGATGATGATGTCATGATATTAGCCGTGTGGTATCCGGCAGAGTAGAATAGAACCAACCCATTACACTCACGCGTGTCGTATAAGGCGACTAATGTCTGAGGCAGAACACCTTGCGCCTCCGTAGACCAGAGAATGGGCAGCAGCGTTTTCTGTTAGTCTTTTATCACTGCGATCTCCAATCCGCCTGCCAAGCGTGGAGATTACGGCAAATTCCTCTCATCATGGGAGAGGCTTATGTCCAGCAGTGGACGTTATGGGCTGTTGTAGTAGTAGTAGTAGTCATGATATTTATGTTACAGATTTGTACGACGATGATGACTCAATACTCAAGCCGAGCGTGCTACACACGAACACACAAACAGACGAACTAGAAATACTCAAACCGGGCGCAATACCGACAGACGAACTAGAATTTGAACCAATAGTAACTGGTACGAAGGATAAAGAAAAAAATACTGTAATGAAGAACATAGACTGCGACAACTTCGCGATGTATGCAATGAACTGCACCTTCGAAGCTGCACTGATGTATAATTCAAGTAAAAAGTCTCCCCCGATGCCCACTAAAGTTAATGATTGGTGCAAGTAAGTATTAAAGCTGTATACGTAATCAGCGTATAATGTTCCCACTGCTGGGACACAGGTCTCCTCTCTATGAGAGGGAAGGGGCTATAATTCCGCGCAAGCCCTGTGCGGGTTGGTAGATGTCACATATCTTCGAATTTTGTATGAGGTCCTGGGTTCGATTCCCAGGTCGGGCAAGGAGATATTGTGTTTTTCCATCAAGAATTTCTCAGTATCAGCCGCGGAGTATTAATTTGTTCCCTTTAGTGGCATTAGACTCGCCCCCTATTACATGGGGCTTAAACATAACAGGCGAAATGTGGGTGTACTATTAAGGAACACCTCTGCCTATTCCTTCGGGGATTTCAGGCGTGATGTGAGTTATGTATTCTAATTGTTTACGTGGTATATTTTACCAACTGCCTGATTCTGCAGAGCAATACGCTTCCTCACAAATTGTGCTGTTGACTGGAACTCAGATTGCAAAGACGTAACCGAAAGCCATTTCAATGAAGAGAGCATCCGTGGGCACATGCACGTCATCACCAATATCTGTGATGATGAATGGTTCTTGTCTAGTAAGTATGTTTCATCATCATCATCATTTATTTGGGGTCGACACATCATGTCTTCTTCTTCCATACTTCTCTATTACTCGTCATCTCAGCAGTCACCTCCTTTCTTGCCATATCATTCTTCACAAAGTCCATCTATCGTTTCTTTGGTCTTCCTCTAGTAAGTATGTTTGTTATATTTAAATCCCTTATTATAGTTTATCATCTACCTAGCCTTATCCGAACTATGTTGGGGTCGGCTTCCAGTCTAACTGGAAGCTAACTTAAGCTGAATAACAGGATTTTTTAAATAGCGACTGCCTATCTGACTTCCACAACCCAGTTAGTACTGAATAAGACCATACCTCTTGGTGAGACCAGTTGTCAGACTTTCGGTCCATTGTCCTGTAACAACTGCCAAAGATCTGCTAATAGGAGTCGGGACGAAAGACATTACGTGCTTTCCGAGGCATGCAGGAAACGCGGTATGAAATAGATGGTCACCCATACACGAATCAACCTCGGGAAGCGTGACTTTACCTTTAAGTTTGAGTCGTGCGACTGATACTATTCAGAAACACCTGTATAATTTTGTTGCAGGATCCAAGACAGGTAATTGTTTCTCCTGGACTACGAGCTTTATTGCCTTGGCGTTTTTCTGATCGTTACCACTGTTGATTATATATTTCAGTTCAGGAGTTGTAGAGTTTTGGAAAAGTGGCATGGGCTTGTTGCTTGGTGATAAATTATTATGATATTGTTGTACAGTCTTCAGAAGAGATCCATTTATGTTTCAGGATACGATGTACTGCCAGTATGTATCGAGGGCGCAACCGATGCTTGGGAGGCTTGCTACACTCTCTTCAAGACGCTGGTAGACGAACAAAAGAACACCACACACGAATGGACTCATTTTGATACGCATTTTCATATGTGCTGGTTGGTAGTTTCTGGTTATTGCGACCGACAACCCGCCTATATCTCCCTAAGGGTTAGGCAGAGGTGTACAGAATAAAATCGACCTTTAAACTGAAATGTTTCAGGAAAAACGAAAAGTTTATTAGCCTTGGGTAATTTAGGAGCAGTCACATGTTGAAGTAAACCCACATTTCGCCAGTTCTGTTTAAGTCCTGTGTAATAGGGGGTGAGCCTATTGTCGCCACCCGGGCATAAATCCACACTCCGTTGCTGCTACTGAGAAATTCCTGATGGAGAAACCCAATAGCATTTTGCTTAATCTGGGAATCGATCACAGGTTCGATCAGTAGTCGCGCTGGCGAACACTAGATCAACGAGCCATAAAGCTCTGAATTTTGTGTGACGTGCGCACTGTGACAAAATTTGTACTAATGTCAATTTCGGACGGCCACAAACCTACGATCTAGCAATAGATTTCTGGAAAACATCAGTTCAGTGTCCTGCACGTGATACCTACCTACCTACCCCTCAAAGCCTCAATACTCAAACCCCGACATCTATTCAAAATGTTTGCTATAGCATTACGTTTGTGGATTATTTTGAAGTCGAATACAAGTATGAACATTTAAATGCATCGAGTCGTATCGCCTTCGGATTTTGGTCAGGACGTTTTCAATGATCGGACCGTCGTAGCACCATTGGTTATTTACTACTGACCAATACGAGTATTGGTTATGCTGTTATGTATTGTCACTGTAAAATATTTCTTTCGGCGCGGTCGGTTCTTTCGGCGCGGATAAGTGATGTCTCTAAACAGTTTTGATGGCTAACAGTGAAGTCAGTAAGTTTATGATGATTGAAGTGATAATAATAAGAGGAGCTCGTGGTTAAATAATAACAGCTGCTCGGGCTAAGCCACGCTTACCTAGGTTGGTCCGTGGATGGGTTTCATCCGTACATCGGAAAGCACGCTAAGCCGTTGGTCCCGGTTGTCATTAATATAGTTTTATGACAGTCGTTACGGTTACTCAATGTAGCAGTGGCCCGATAGCTGGTCAGGATAGTTTGTGGCCCAACATTCTGATCCATAACAGACAGTACAGGTCTAACCATTGTTTTATAAATCTTCCCCTTAAGTTTAAAGGGAATGCGGGAGTCGCTGATTGTTCCCGTGACTTGCTGCCATTTCATCCATTCAGTGTTAATTTTGTGCTTAACACTACGATCTATTTCGCCATCGCTTTGTATAAGATAAAGCATACTATACTCATACAAATAAGGACCAAAATTTCTAGTTCAAACAACGCTAGCTCAAAGCCATCCTATACTCTAGTACCTACAACAAAAAAACATAGATAACACCATTTATCTACCCTTATCCTTTGAACAAGGGCTATTCTACCATTCACCCTGACCGCTGTACCGCTGTGCCAATGAAGCACGAATTCAAATCGACAACGCTACAGCGCCCCCCGTAACCCAAAGGGGGAAAGTCGAAAAAAATTACTTCTTCGACATTATCTTGAGCTTTACAGCCACGAGTGGGCCTTAGCCTGGTCGAGTATATTTCTCCAAAAGTATTTCTGGCTTTTTCTCTCTAATTTTTTACTCCAACAGTTCTTAAAACTTGGTCTACGCCATCCAACCATCTATCTGAACTTGGGCTGGCGTCGGCTTCTCTGACCATCTGGTGGACTATCAATCTTAGTTTTTATTACTAAACGAGTTATAATCGCGACAGTTTGTAAGCATCGAATGATGGATGTTCGTTACTGTTACGCAACTGATGGTATGTTCAGTGATTTGTGAAATTTATACATATTATACATAGACTAAATAATTTATCAAATATTGGTTAAAAAAAAATTAACTAAAGCAGTTGACTACGTCCTGCGGCGAAAAAGTGTTCCTCCATCACGACACATAGAAAGCAATTCAGTACTCGCAACACAAACACTTTCAATTTGACGTTGCGACTTCAATAACTGCACCCTCGTCTTTTGGCGCACGTACTCAATAGTGTCCTCTGCAGTGTGCAGGCATCAGGGCACGCAGAATAACATTCCTCCCATCGTATGATTGCGAGCTGTTTGAAAAACAATGGAACACAGGATTTTCGATTCTTGGACATACTGCTGCTTTAGCTCACGAGGGCAACAGATATTTCAACAAAAAATCCTGAAGCGTGTGACAAATGCCAGTTTTTCCTTTTTATTTTTGTTCGCAGTGCTCGAGCTCAATTCAGGCGGTGCACACTGGACTCATTATTTTCCATGCCAAACCACTGCCTCTACGAACAAGCTGTCACGTTACAAAAATTTTCAGTAATCGTCTCCGAAGGTGATGTGTATCAGGTATGGCAACTTTTGAGCTTACTTTGTGTAAATAAGGTCTATTTTTCATGTTCAGGCGAGGGACCCGGTTGTAAATGCATGTCTTGTCGCGCAATGCAATGAATAAGAACTCTTATGTGCATGTTCTCTATCTTCGTTACTTTTGCTGTTGGCCTGCGTTATCCCACAGCTGGGTAAAGGCTTCCCGTTCTTTTTTAGGCTTTTAAGGCCGATTTTGACGGGAATTTTACTTCCACGCGGACGAAAGTTGCGGGCAAGAGCTAGTCAAAAATTAACATTGTTTTAAACAATAATAATGACGTGTGACAGGGGAGAATAGTATTAAAAAAACTTGTTAAGCCGACCCCAAGAAGAATGGAACAAAGAAAAGAAGATGAGATGATGATACAACAACTCCAACTACCAACCCGCTCAAAACGCATAATATGAATAAAATATCAAAATTCAAAATCCGTATACCTAGCATCGCTAACTGTGAATTGGCGTGAAAAAATAATAGACCAATAAACAATCACGCTTCCATGACGCTTTGTTCGAATAGCTGAAAACGTCAGTGAAATCAAAAAAATACATTTTTCACAAACAGAATATAAAACATAGAAATCACAATGGATGATTGTGACACGATTTTCACACTATCTGGCGGTCGAGTAGTCGATGGCTCTGTGTCGATAGTGTCGGACAGATATCTGTCGTGATTGCTGCAATCGCTTGAATGTTTTTTGTTTACACAACATCATAACGTAACGTCACGCTTGTATGCTCTGAGGGGGTACGCAGATGTGTACAGTACAACCAGATTCCGACAGTTAGGTCTGTTAGTTTCCATTTCACAACAACAAAAACCACAGCCCATAACGTCCACTGCTGGACATATGCCTCTCCCATGATGGGAGGAGTTTGCCGTAATCTCCACTCTTGGCAAGCGGATTGGAGATCGCAGTGATGAAAGACTAACAGAAAACGCTGCTGCCCATTCTCTGGTCTACGGAGGCACAAGGTGTTCTGCCTCAGACATTAGTCGCGCCTTATACGACACCCGTGAGTGTAATGGGTTGGTTGTATTCTTCTCTGCCGGATACCACACGGCGGCACGGTACGACAACGACACGGTTTCCATTTGATTGAGCCTATTACCATGATATGTATTGTTAACAGTGTAAAATAAATGCATAGAAAATATTTGTATAGGATTTTACAACAAAAAATTGAAAAATAAAAATCTTTTTAAAAAATAAAACCGACTTGCGACAGTGAAAAATAACTTTAGCTTCAGAAGTCGGAGGCAAAAAAAAACTGAATTAAACAAACAAGTCACCTTCTTATTTTTCACTTTTTTGTTTTTTAAAGTCGGTTTTATTTTTTGAAAAAAGAGTTTTTTTTAATGTCATCTCCTATGTAGTTAACAAAAGCAAACACACATGGATATAAATAATGTAATCCCCAAAAACGTCATCAGTCGGTCCTAGTGCTGCATTTAAGTATTCAGAGTAATTTGCATATAACATGACAATGTTCTACAATGTTTAAGTTTGACAAAAACTACCTTTTCGCTGTACTTGTTTGACTAGTAAATGAAGTTGCACAAAGTTTAGTTCGTTCTAGTCCACATTTATTTAGTGCCGGGTGTGCGTTGAGACTTGAGATGGCATAACCAATAAGGTGATTTCAATTAAAACTCATTTTTAACCAACTTCCAAAAGAGGAGGTTGTCAATTCGTCTTTTTTTTCTTTAAATCATCAGTGTTCAAAACGTGGTTGACACAAAACTACAGGTACAAAAATTTTATACCTAATATTTTTGTTTAGTTAATTGAGAAAGGTTCAAGGGTCTGCATTTAATACAGATTAAACCACATGATTCAGATTCTTACTACTAATAGCATAAACACTACAAATTTCTAGAATTCTGAGCTAAATGTAAATAAATATATAAATGTAAAATATAATGTCACCCAAACCATCCTGAATAAATTCCCCAAATTATGGTAAAAACCACGTCTAAGTCGGTTGAGCAGTTTAAAAGAAAAACGCCGTGAGTTCAATTAACACTACATAATTAGACTACTTATAAGCAAACATTATTATAATCGCTTTGTGGTCACGCCACACTCAAACATTTGTTCCAAAGCCTTCCGGCCTACGTCAGCATTCCTGGCAAATTTCGAATATTCTACAATTTTGTTGTAAAAGAGACTACAATTTGAACAATTTCAGGCACTTCTGCTTTGCGTCCTTCATGTTAGGGTTGTTTTTTGTTTGAAAAATAAAAGTTCGTTGCAATGTGATACTGTTTATGGGACGTTTTCATTTGAAATTTTGTTTGTTACGTTCATGGAATTTTTACGATTCAGTTTGCAGAAATGGTTAGAATTTTAACACCTGTTCGAGGTATTTTTTTTGCCGACTGCGTGGCAGCAAAGACTGGTTTATATTTTTATTTTGTCTAGCTTCCTAACATGTGAGTAGATTTTGATAAACATCGTATATTAGAAATGCGTGGTCATAATTAAGGTATTGGTTTGATACAGACCATCAAACTGACGAACTAACGTCATTGGTTATTTGAAGCGGTACTTTTCATAATATCCAACTGATCTTAACTGTAAGGTACTTCCATAGAAAAAATCTGAACTTTTATAAAAACGTAATTTTATAAAAGTTGAAACTTTTACTTTTGCCTGGCGGTCACGGGATCTCCATCTTGCACAGTGCAAAGTACAATCTCTCAATCCACATGTATTTACATGTGGATTGAGAGATTGTACTTTGCACTGTGCTCACGACGGATGATATATCGACAAAATTTTACTACGTTTCGTTTACTCCGCGGCTTCATAGTAGAGTCTGGCTACAAATGAACCGTCCAGTCGCGTCTGCTTGTTTGCCAACCAGTAATATTTAAAAGAAATCATGATTTTTTACTCCGTCCTTTTGGCTTCAGAACCCTTGAAATATCCTTTTAATTGTGTTCTGTCATTTATACTCGTGCATTCTCGTTTTCAGGACTGCGACTCAAACATGATGTACTCAAACTGCCCAGGAGGCGACCCGCGACCCTCTGGCAGGTCTCTAGCCAAGCTGATGAACGCTGAAACGTTCAAAGCTACGAGAAAATCTTCTGATAGAAATCATGTGTCCGTATTGTGCGTAGTGTTTCTTATTTTGCTAAGTGGTTTTAGATTTAATTTAATTAAATGTTGGATGCCGTGTTTGTTTTTGTTTTTCTTTTATTCCATTTTTGGTCAGGTCACAGCCTTTATGAGCTCTCTGGTGTGGCATGAGGCATTTCGTTTCGTTTGACCGATCTACTGAACTGCCGCAACTTCAGTCAATTTTAAACACTCCAGGATGTTCATAAGAGATCTCTCTGGACGCTTGCAATAGCGTCGAAGTATCGGGAGCTCACAATAAAGGATTATCACGGAAGAAATTCCGTAAGTGACAGTAGTATCATTGTGTCTTTGTACCTATCAAATTATGATGAAATATAAAAGAAACGCAGACAAAGCCATGGGCAACAGCTTATCATATCCATAGCAAAATTTTATTCAAACCAAAAAACCACAGCGGACCGGTCAAAAATTCAAAAGAAAAAAGAACCCGAAGCAATTACTTTAATGGCATTCGTAACATTTCTTTGAATGCCAAGATGTTCGGGGCTACCATGGGGTCCCATAAAGAAATTAGGAAGGGTAACTGGGAACACTTTGTAAAAGTTGTTCAATTTCCTTTTCAGTTATTATAAGGCTCGGTTGAATTAGCTTTAAATTATTTGATTGCTTTGTTGTTTCCTTTTTAGAATGTTTTATCATTGTCTTATCTTCGTAAGTTTTCCAACAAACGTAGCGTTGAAGAGGTCGTCGCTTAACAGCAACAGTAGCTCGTGTTGATCTTACTTTGGTTAAGCAGCACTTGCCGGGGCAGGCAGGTCCGCAGATGGGTGGACATACCATCCGTAACATACCGAGATCCCTCCGTGTCTCAGAAACCTGTTATATGTAGATATTTGACTGTCGTTACAGGTAGTCAGTGGCCCGAAAGTCTGGCCTGATGATATACTGGATGACTTTTTTATCACTTTCCAAAAAAATGGGTATATTAGTTGAACGGAGTAGAATTTATTACTTAAGGCATATTTATTTTTAATTTTTTCCACAGCTTAAAAAAAAATATTCTATCATCAAAAAACGCTACAAATTTCAAGTAAACTTTTCATATTAGAACAAAGAAAGGGAAGTTTAAATAAAAATATATTTTTTTTTTTATTTTGTTTCTCGAAAAAAAAAAACTAATTCTGCTATTTGCTTCTACTCCGTTCACCTATTTATACCCATTTTTTTTATAAAAAAGTCTGCATTAGTAAAAAAAAACGTGTCAACGTGTATATAAGGTACGTTTTGTTAAAAACTTAAACACAGTTTACCCTATGCGTTGTCCGCAACAAACTCCCTTTTTCTGACTTCCTCATTAAAACTTTGAAAGTAGTCAAAATAACGGCCAGCCAAAAACAGCTGTCCTATCCCAATAGTGTCCCTGTTTGTCCCAAATTTGTCCCTCGCCCATCGTAAGGACAATTCTCACGTACCTTCCCACTTATTAAGGGCTCTTAAGACGGGCCAATGTGAAGAAAATCCTTTGAATTCTATTCTCGAGAGAACTTCGGTTAGGTGCGGTCAAATTGATACCGCCGAATTTTCTCCATGGCCGTCCCACTTTCTTTAAAAAAGGGTACAGAATTACATTTTGATGGGTTACTTGTTTTCATAGGAAAAGGTTGGTTAGTTGTTATGTAGGAGAGGGTACGCCAGATGTTTGTTTAGCCGTTGTTATTAGTTACTTAGATGTTCGGGTGATTACAGCAAGATGAAAAAAATACTGAAGTTTCACTAACAAAGTGGAATAAGGAACTTTGGTACTTTAATGATGAAATGATGAAATTATGTTTATTTTTGCAAGTAGGTTCTTACAAACACTTTTACACGTCATTTTTTTTTTAAACTAGATGGGGCCGATGTTTTGTACCTGACTACTCTGAGAAGAAACAGCCGAAACAAACTCAGAGGTCATTGTCACTTTTGAAGTCCAGACATAATCTTGCTCAATTCACATGAGGACTATGCAGATTAGTGTCTGAGATGGTCTTTTGAAGAAAGAACCACGCAGATTTGAGTGGACCTGTCCAGTCAGTGCAAGCATTTGTCAGTTATCGTGTAGCTCGACTTATAACTCAAGGAGCTCGACTTATAACTCAAGGAGCTCAAAGAAACGACGAACAATACCAAAGAAAGGACATTTGGGTAGGTCGCTTATAGTACTCGAAACTGCCAGACAGTCGTGGGGAAAAAAATAAAATATGTGACCCACACGGTCCTCACATTAACAATAATTAAATAAAAATTAACAATAATTTACAAAACGAATGTCAAAACAAAATAAATAAAAATAAACATTAAATGTCACAATAATAATAAAAAAAAAGTAAAATACTTAACAAAATAAGTATTCATGTCAAATCAATACATGTCACATAAAATAATGTAAAATAAAGTAAAAAAAAGTAATAATAAAATACTGATACTGATAATAAACGAAAATATCCGAAGTACATAATTATTTCTAACTAGCTTTTGCCTGCGGCTTTGTTCGCGTTAGGCCCGGTTTCCACCAAAGCGGAGAGGAGAAGTGCAAGCTTCAACCAACCACTCACAGAATAGACGAGAGACCTGCAACTACATGTGATGGGGGGTTTTCGCACATCTCCTCTCCGCTACGCTCGTCTCCGCTTTGGTAGAAACCGGGCCTTATGGTAGGAAATTATTCCATGGTTATAAAAATATCGTTTAACCTATGACACGCGGGGATAATGTAGCTTCCCATTAGTAAAAGAATTTTCGGAACTGGATCAAGCCCGCCACACTGTTCTTAAACCACTGTAACTCCTGAAAGCAAGAATCAACAGTGGCGACCACCAGAAAAGCGCCGAGACAATGAAGCTCGACGAAGTCCCAGAGAATGAATTTGGATCCCGCAACGAAATTAATCAGAAAAGTATAGTGGAGGAGTAGGAAAAAACCGTAATTTCCACTTCCCTCAATATCAGCAGGAGACAGAACGAAACAAGGCCAATAGGCACAAAGGGACGTTTACAACTGGGATAGGCCCAGTTGCCTAGCACCACGGATAAATATTAACATTAATGGGTCCTAAGTTGTGAGCTGTTATATTTGAATTGAATTGAATTTCCGGAATTGGGTCAGTAGTTCCGAAGATTACCCACTACATCTAAACTTTACATTACGCCTGTTATCCCCGTAGGGCTAGGCAGTGTTGTACCAAATACACCCACATTTCGCTAGTTAAGTTTAAGTCCCATAGAGGGCGTGCCTATTTCCCTCAACTGGGCACAAATCCAGACTCCGTGGCTGCCCTTGAGAATTTCCTGATGGAAAAACCCAATAACAATTTGCTCGACCCGGGAATCGAACCCAGTACCTCATGCTCAGCAGTCGCGCTTGCGACCACTGGACTAACGAGGCAGTATCTCTTCGTCCTAATTAATTATTTCACTATCGTTGGGTCAAGTTAAAGCTCATAGTCCACATAAACCCACACCCACCCTGCAAAAATAATATAATTCAAATATGGGCTTTATGTATTGCTCTTTAGATAAACTTTACATTGGCAACATCAATTAGCAGACAGCTCGCTGTCAGCGAGGTTACCGCCGCCAGACTGCTCGGTTGCCAATGTAAAGTATATCTAAAGAGCAAAACCACAGAGCATCTATATACAAAACATAAGGCCCATTTGAATTATATTCTTTTTGCCGGGTGGGAGCGGAGTCGTTTATGTGTGCCCGGAGACCTTTAGTCAGTTCACTGAATCAGAAGCGATTACACCGACCCCGGTACATTTAATTACGTATAAATCAAAACGTACGTGGTCATGCATAAAACTCGTAAATCATGTCCCATTTCGTAGGCTCTGTTATGCATTTATTTGTGGCCTAATATTAATATATTACAGCTCTCTATTAAGGCAGCGCTTCCATTGTTTTAAAATAGCCATAAATATAAAATACGGGTATTATTTGTTAGTAAACTGTACTTTATCATTCGGTTTCTGATTTGTATAGATTTAACCTAACATCAAGCCAAAAACTCAATCCTCGAAGAGTAAGGCAAAGGTGTACCTAATAGTACACATTTCACCAGATAACATAGCATAACTAACAAACATCATTTATTTCTATTTATATACCTTATAAACTAAAATATATAAAGTAAATAAAACTTCACTTGTTCACACTTTACTTGTGTTGTTAGTCCAATGTAATAGGAGGTGATCCTATTGCCATCAACCGTTTAGAAATCCAAACTTCTTTTAAGAAAAAGCTGATGGATAAACCCCGACCTGGGAATGGAACACAAATAAAAAATATTGCATTAACCACTCCGTGACTCTACATTAGTTATACTTCATCGCTGCATCCTCAAGATTTTCATATTCACCAGGTAGTCACTCCTAAAAGTACTGGGCATCGAACATATTTTAGAGCTAGCAATAAAAAAAAAAAGAAAAATATTAATATTGTCTATTATTGAAAACTCTACCACCCAATCCGCTGAGCGGGGCGCGCGCGCGCACGTCACTGCCTGGATTGTCAAAACTGTCATTCGCTTCTAATGTTCGGGCATCGTAACGTTCCCTCAACTTTTAAAACAAGTGTTTCTTTGTTTTATTTCTTTTCCCTTGTTTTCGTTATATACGGTGTGTTAGTAGTGCAGTGTTAAGATGGGGAAAAGAAGACATACATCAAAAAATGATAAAATACGCAAGAAAATACGACGCTTAGAACGTCGTCTAGTAATAAGCGATAGCAGTTGTGATGGTAAGTTTTTGCTTTATTATTCCGACATCGAGGTAATTATTGCTGGAAGTACCTACATATTAAAACTACTACTGATCTCTTGATCAGTGCTAGTTCGAAACAATAAGATTATTGTGAACGTAATCTACCTACATAACGACGCCATATTTACGAAATTATGACTTTAATTGCAAAGTTTTTAGAAAACATTGTGCTAACAAAGTTTGTAGAGTTGTACCTCCTTAGTGTTGTATTTTTAATGGATATAGGGGTAGGTACTTACTTCATATTGCAATGGTTGAATATAAGTAATTAGTAAGCACCCACCACATGGTTGTTGAAGACTTGAAAATGTTGTACCTATTTTACCCTCAGAGTCGTGATGCGATTACGACCGTGTACTAAGAGTATAAAAACGTACCACGATGCGATTGTGGTCTCTCATCTATAGACAAACGAATTTACCGAGTCGTGATGTGATTACGACCGAAAGAATAAACAATGGATATTCTTTAATTCCGGCTTTATGTCCTTCCAGATTATGAATCTGACAACTCGCATTCAAATCCCAGCCCACGTTCTGTACCGTCAATCCCTGCTTCTGAGGATACACCTATGGAACCTTTATTGGAAGGGGACACTACTCCGGTCATACAGACCAATGAATCGAATGATTTGCCACCTGAGCCTCCAACATTGCCAGCTGAAATATTACAGGTCTTGGGCGAGGCTAAAACTAAAACAGAAGTTTACGCCCCTAAGATCAGGGATGAGATCTCTGAACGTTGGGGTAAGATTGTGTTTGACGGATTGAATAAAGATTTAGTGCAGAAACTTATGGAGAATATACATCTTCCTGAGAATTTTAAATTGCTGAAGGCTCCAGAACTTAATCCAGAAATTGCCGCCGTTTTGTCAGAATCCACAAAAAATAGAGACAAACGCCTAGAAAAATCCCAAAATCATCTTGGGAAGGGTATTGCGGCAATATCAAATCTAATGGCTAACCTAATTGAGGGTGATGTTGATAAAACTATTATTATAAAGAAGCTTTCTGAAGCAGGACAATTACTTCTGGATTTACATTGCCAAAATACTTTTAGCAGAAGAAAATTAATTATGTACAGTCTAGATAAAAAGTTCTCTAATATGATACAAGGTGTTCAAAGGGACTCATTCCTGTTTGGTGAAGACCTTGGTGAGAAGATTAAGGCAAGTAAAACAGCGGAAAGGTCTGGCTTACAAGTAAAAAGGACCTTTGAGCCACAACCATCCACATCATATCATTCCAACCAACAATCTACGCGCCAGGGAAACTGGAAGGCCCCTCCCAGAACTCGAGAGCAGAGAGGCAGATGGGCAGGGGCCAGGAATCAAGCTTCCTCTCGGACCGCCAGACGAGCACCAGGGAAGAACGACCGCTACAAGACCAGCAACAACAAGCCGTATCCCAGGCGCTAAAGGTAACTGGCTATGCTGGTAGATTGAAACATTATTATGATATATGGAGGACAATTACCAATGATCCATTAGTTCTCCAATATGTGACAGGGTATAAAATCCCATTTATTAAGCCTGTTTTTCAAAAATATGAACCAGTTTCGGCCTCTTTTTCCTCAGACGAAATCTGTTATATTAATATAGAAATTAAAAAGCTATTGCTATCTGGAGCAATTGTAAAGTGCACAGATACTGCTGATCAATTCATTTCTAATATATTTCTTATTCCAAAGAGCGATGGCAGCTTTAGATTTATACTGAATCTGAAAAGATTAAATAGATTTATTGAAACTCATCATTTTAAGATGGAGGATATTAGAACGGCTTCAAATTTAATATGTAATTTAGATTTCATGGCAAACATTGATTTGAAGGATGCTTACTTTTTTATTCCAATTCATTCCACATGCAAAAAGTACCTAAGATTTAAATTTCAAAATCAGACATTTGAGTTCCAATGCTTACCTTTTGGTTTAAGTTCTGCTCCTTTTGTGTTCACTAAGCTTATGAGACCAGTGACATCTTATTTAAGAAACCGGGGCCACCTTTTGGTTATATATTTGGATGACATATTATGTATTGACAACTCCTTTGAAAGCTGCTCCCAAAAGCTTACCGAAGTGATCAGTCTGTTAGAGAGCTTGGGGTTTATCATAAACCATAAAAAAAGTAATACGTGCCCTAGTCGTATAATGACTTTTTTGGAGTTCCAGATTGATACTAAAGAAATGGCACTTAAATTACCCTTACCAAAACGTCAAAAAATTTTAATGTTGGTTAAGGATATTTCTAGTAGACAGTCTATAACTATAAGAAAATTTGCAAAATTTCTAGGGTTGTTAACTTCTGTATGTCCAGCTGTAGATTATGGTTGGGTCTATACAAAACAATTTGAAAGGGAGAAATTCTTAGCCCTCCAGAACTCAGATTATGACTACGACAAAAAGATGGAACTGAGCCCCAGTTTAAAACCTAGTTTATCTTGGTGGGACAAAAATATTTTGACATGTCTGAGGCCATTTCGCAGTAATCAATATTCACTAGAGATTTTTTCAGACGTATCCCTTACTGGTTGGGGTATATCTTGTAATGGAGAAAATTCAAATGGGTTTTGGAGCTTGGTTGAGTCCCAAGATCACATTAACTTGTTGGAGTTACGAGCAGCCTTCATAGGATTAAAATGTTTTGCAAATAATTTGACTGATACAGAAATTCTCTTGAGAATAGATAACATGACTGCGATTTCCTATATAAATAGGATGGGTGGTGTACAACACAAAAAACTGAATAAAATCGCGCGTGACATTTGGCAATGGTGCGAAAAACGTCGCATTTTCATTTTTGCATCATACATTAAGTCAAAGGATAATGTGGAGGCAGATCGGGAATCACGATGTACTAACATTGATACTGAGTGGAGTTTGTCTAGCGTAGCTTTTCAAAAAATTATAAATACCTTTGGCTCCCCAGGCATCGACTTGTTTGCATCTCGCCTAAATGCGAAATGTTCCAAGTATGTTTCGTGGAAAAGGGATCCGAATGCCTTCAATATCGATGCATTCACTTTAAATTGGAAGAATATTTTTTTCTATTGTTTTCCCCCTTTTTCATTAGTATTAAAATGTCTGCGTAAGATCATTGATGACCGGGCCACGGGGATCATCGTTGTTCCCTACTGGCCAAGCCAAGCATGGTATCTTTTGTTTTTGGACCTTCAGTCCTCGGAACCAATATATTTTTCACCCGACGAATGTCTGTTGTACTCTCCTTGCAGGTCCCGACACCCGCTTTGGCGAAGCCTTACCCTGGTGTCATGCCGCTTATCAGGGAAGCGTTCTCACGGCAACAGCTAACACCCGCGACAATCGATTTAATGCTTGCATCTCTGTCGCAAAGTACGGTTAAACAATACGATACAGCCTGTAAAAAATTTTGGGTATTTTGTCAATCTAATAAAATTGAAAACTGTTTCACTATTTCAAACCCAGTAGCTTTGAGTTTTCTTACTAATCAGTTTCAATCGGGTGCTAGTTATTCCACATTAAATACGCTCAGATCAGCTTTATCTCTGCTGTTGGGAAAGCGTTTTAGTTCAGATGATAATGTTAGTAGATTGCTTAAAGGAGTATTTAAAACGCGACCATGTTTCCCTAGGTACCAAAATACGTGGGACACCAATGTCGTACTTGATTTTGTTAGTAAATGGTATCCTAATGAAAACTTGCCTTTGTCTATAATTACTAAAAAATTAGTAACTCTGCTTGCATTGTCGACAGCACAACGAGTCCAGACGTTATCACTAATTAGAGTATCTAATATAAAAATCAATACATCTAATATTGATATATGCATAGAAGATTTAGTAAAAACTTCGGCACCCGGACAGCGGCAGCCGCACTTAATTATACCTTTCTTCGATGTTAAAATTGAAATATGTCCGGCGAAGACCCTAATAGCATACATGAATATAACAAAGCCATTTAGGGATTCTAGAAGTACCGAAAAATTAATGTTAACTACTAAAAAACCGTTCCACAATGCAACCGCCTCTACGATTGGCCGCTGGATCAAACAAGTACTACAAGAAAGCGGTATTGATACAACAATATATTCCGCTCATAGTGCTCGCCACGCGGCAACGTCAGCGGCCAGTCGTAGGGGCGTCTCCATTGAGGCGATTAGAAAAGCCGCGGGCTGGACGGAAAATTCCCTTGTTTTTGATAAATTCTATAACAGATCTGTTGTAAATGACGAAAATCTATTTGCTAATGCTGTTCTAGATTATGATGATAATTGATTATTGACATAGCTGTCTGGAAATTAAACAAAGTTGATTGATTAACTTTTGTTTTGTTTTTGTTAAAAAGAAAGAAAAATTCTATCCGATTTCCCTAAAGCTCTAAACATCTACCTGGTGAATATGAAAATCTTGAGGATGCAGCGATGAAGTATAATTGAAGGTTAAACAAACTTACCTGAAGTGAAGTTTGACCGTAATTATACGAATCGCTGCATCCGAAGAGATTTTCGGTCCCGCCCACCCATGTTTATTCATAAACATCCCTTATAATCTTTAGTGAAATCGTGCTCTGAAACGAATGACAGTTTTGACGATCCAGGCAGTGACGTGCGCGCGCGCGCCCCGCTCAGCGGATTGGGTGGTAGAGTTTTCAATAATAGACAATATTAATATTTTTCTTTTTTTTTTTATTGCTAGCTCTAAAATATGTTCGATGCCCAGTACTTTTAGGAGTGACTACCTGGTGAATATGAAAATCTCTTCGGATGCAGCGATTCGTATAATTACGGTCAAACTTCACTTCAGGTAAGTTTGTTTAACCTTCAATTATGTCTCAAATTAATCCTTAAAAAATCAATTGTTTTGCTCAAAATACTGTAACTTAATATTTTCAATAGCCTCAGACCTTATTTTTCTTATTCTTTATTGCACACAAAAAAACACACAAATTGCAATAATACAGGGTGTAAACAGACTCATCATTTCACATTTTTCTCGGTAAAAATTCACGTTTTACGGTCAAACTCAATGTACCGCACTCAAAACATTATGCTGATGGATGGATTGAATAGTACGGGGGTACGTGGAGGTGTTTAAAGTAAAAATCTTAAATTAAAATCATTTTAGTTTTAAACAAACTTGTGGAAACGTTGTAACTTTGACCCCCAATATCTCTGTAACTAGAAGGTTCCCAGGTATGGTCTGGAACAAAAATATTATCGCAAAGACGGGGAGAACAAGTGCCTTTCAGCTTCGTTAAGAGTTTTTTTACACCCTTTATAGCTTATGCAATGGCGAACTTAACCTAGAATTGGTATTTCTTACAGCAAACCTTATTTCGATAGCGAGATTTTTAGTAGAGGCTTAGTAGAGGATATACGATATATAATTGTTTGAATGTATCAAACAATTCTCATATTTCAAAAGAAGCTCCAAAGACGAGTCTGTAAAAACTTCCTGTCTACTCTGAACAGGAAAAAAAAAACATAAAAAAGAACAAGATCTCCTGGGAAATCAACAGACGACTGACCGCAAAGAAGACATCGCCATTCTTCGGGTAATCTTGGTATGTAGTAAAAAATAAAATCTCGTAACACACATTAAAAATTAATTAACCTTTGTACCTTAATGATTTTACATGAAACTAATCAATCGTTGTAAAGTATTCGTTGATAAAATATCAAGTGACTTATTACCCGACTACGGCGAAGCCAAAAGGACGGACGGTTATGACTTTAGGAAATTAAGACATCCGCAAGAGAACCAAGGTTACCGACGTAGCCCGAAGAATTGCCAAACTTAGTGGCAGTGGGCAGGGCACATTGCTCGCAGAACGGTTGGCCGATAGGGCCGAAAAGGTCTGGAGTGGCCACCGCGAACCGGAAGACGTTGCGTTGGAAGGCCTCCCACTAAGTGGACCGATGACCCGGTGAAGGTTGCGGGAATCCGCTGGATGCAAGTCGCACGGGATCAGGCAATGTGGCGACACTTGGGGGAGGCCTTTGTCTAGCAGTGGACGTCTTTCGGCTGAAATGATGATGATGATTTTAGCAGTCCATGTATGTATGTGTTTGTATTTATGTATGCTCCTCTGTAGCGCCTAAACTATTCATCCGATTTTGATGAATAAGATGTCAATCGATTCATTATTATGACCCGGGTAACATAGGCTACATTTTAACCAACTGCAATAACAGGAGGAGTCGATTTTACCTTGTAAACTTGAATTTAATTCGAGTTTTTTAGGTTGATGTTTATCATAAAATTCTTCCCACAAATTAGTTAACAGTAAATAGCTAAATAAAAAACTCATTACCTACATATTATAGGGTTTATTTCCTAGTCAGTGGCCCGAAAGTGTGACAACCAGTCTTACCAAGGGGTATAGTATTACCAGTAACTAAACTGGATTGTGGAGGTCGGATAGGCAGTCGCCCCATGTAAAATACTGGTATTCAGCTGCATCCGCTTAGACTAAAAGCCGACCCCAACATAGTTGTGAAAAGGCTAGGCAGATGTCTGTCAGTGCGACAGTAATATTTTCTTCGCTGCTTCCTCTAAGAAAACGTTAAGTCGTTCGTATCGGTGCGTAGATCTTGTTTTTCATTCTATTACGTGACTAAGATGTTTTTAATGAGGAGGATTTTTGTGAACGTTATGTACCTCTCAATTGTTGGTTTTAGGCCGGAGTTAGAATAAATTGTGTGGGTTGTAAAAAGACCCTTGAAATGTCTTGTGAACGAACTTATTGTTTTAGAAAGATCGTGGTTGTTCCATCGACCTGAATTGCTTATTACAGCGTGATTGATTACTAGGTTTTGGAATCAACTATCAACATTATGTCTTCTTTCTTTATCGTGTGGTTAGTGCCTAACCTGGTGTCAGAGTTTTCATGCCGAACACGGGCCTCTGACTTGGCCTTACATGCCGTCAAGATATCTCTCAGGCATGCTGGTTTCCTCACGATGTTTTCCTTCACTGAAACAAGTGATCATTATACAATACGCACATGAATCCTGAGATCTTGAGTTGAGGGTTGGTATCTAAATATATAAAAGAAGAAACTGACTGACTGACTGACTGACTGACTGACTCATCTATCAACGCACAGCCCAAACCGCTGGGTCTACAGATTCCAATTTTGGCAAGTAGGTTTCGTATGTGGTCAAGGGGTGCACTAAGAAAGGATTTTTCAAAATTCACCCCCTAAGGGGGTTAAACGGGGCTCCAAAGTTTGTATGGGGAAACAAGATTAGTTAGACTATTTTATTCGAAACTTCACAATACTGTTCCTTTTGATAAATGAGTAGACATGAGTTTCAGGTTTTTTCAGAATTCAACCCCTAAGAGGGGGAAATGGGGTGACAAAGTCTAAAAATCAATGCACAGCCCAAACCGCTGAGTCTAGAGATTCCAAATTTGGCACAAACTGTCCTTATGAGGGCTGCATTAAGAAAGGATTTTTCAAAATGTACCCCCTAAGGGGATAAAACGGGAGTCAAAAGTTTGTATGGGGAAACAAGATTAGGTAAGACTGTTTTATTCGAAAATTCACAGGAGTACTCCTATCAATAAATGAGTTAACATTTGTGTTTCAGGTTTTTTCAGAATTCAACCCCTAAAGGGGGAAATGGGGTAACAAAGTCTGAAAATCAACATCGGTATTGTTTGTATGGTGTATCGGGTCGGGTGTATCACAAAAACAACGATTTGAAGATTGAATGTGGCGGATCTGAAATGCCTTCATTCCCTGTTGGGGTGCGATGGGGTTGAAATGTCTAAAAATCAATATGGGTGTCGATACCGAGATTATCAGGGGTGCAGATTACGAAAATGGCATTTATTTTGAGATCCAGAAGATGGCAGATTCGACTTCTATACAGGGTTAGTGTCGATTTATTGAGATGATTGTAATCACCATCATGATTGTGATAATGATGATGAAGGTGATGATTGTAATTACGATGATAATGATTGTGATTACGATGATGATGATTGTGATTACGATGAAAATGATTGTGATTACGAAGATGATGATTGTGATAATTATGATAATGATTGTGATAACGATGATGATGATTGTGACAACGATGATGATGATTGTGATGACGATTGTGATAACGATGATGATGATTAAGATACTGATGATGATGATTGTGATAACAGTGATGGTGCTTGTGATGGTGATAGTGATTGTGATAGTAATAGTGATGGTGATAATGACGGTGATGGTGATAGTGATGGTGATTGTGATAATGATTGTGATAATATGGTGATCCTGGTAGTTATTGTGATAGTGATGGTGATGGTGATGGTGATGGTGATAATGATGGTAATGGTCATGGTAATGGTGATGGTAATGGTGATGGTGATTATGATAGTGATAGTGACGGTGATTGTGATGGTGATAGCGATGGTGATGGTTATTGTAATGGTGATAGTGGTTGTGATTGTGACAGTGATGGTGGTCGTGATAATTATGATGATGATTGTGATAACGATAATTATGATTGTGATAACGATGATGGTGATTGTAATTGTGATTGTGATGGTTATAGCGAAGGTGATGGTTATTGTGATGGTGATAGTGATTGTGATGGTGATAGTGATGGTGATAGCGATGGTGATGGTGATAGCGATGGTGATGGTGATTGTGATGGTGATGGGGATTGTGATCGTGATTGTGTTTGTGATTGTGATTGTGATGGTGATTGTGACAGTGATGGTGTTTGTGGTAATGATGATGATGCGTGTGATAACGAGGATGGATATTGTGATGATGATGATTGTGATTACGATGATAATGGTTGTGATTACGATGATAATGATTGTGATAATGATGATAGTGATTGTGCTAACGATGATGGTGATTGTGATTGTGATAGTGATAGTGATGGTGATAGCGATGGTGATGGTGATAGCGATGGTGATAGTGATTGTGATTGTGATTGTGATAGTGATAGTGATGGTGATAGTGATAGTGATGGTGATTTTGTTTGTGATGGTGATTGTGATAATGATGATCATGATTGTGATTATGATAATGATGATTGTTATTACGATGACAATGGTTGTGTTTGCGATGAAAATGGCTGTGATTACGATGATAATGGTTGTGATTACGATGATAATGGTTGTGATTACGATGATAATGGTTGTGATTACGATGATAATGGTTGTGATTACAATGATAATGGTTGTGATTACGATGATAATGATGATGGTGATTGTGATGGTGATTGTGCTGGTGATTGTGATGGTGATTGTGATAGTGATTGTGATGGTGATTGTGATGCTGATTGTGATGGTGATTGTGATGGTGATTGTGATGGTGATTGTAATGGTGATTGTGATGGTGATTAAGATGGTGATTGTGATGGTGATTGTGATGGTGATTGTGATGGTGATTGTGATGGTGATTGTGATGGTGATTGTGATGGTGATTGTGATGGTGATTGTGATGGTGATTGTGATGGTGATTGTGATGGTGATTGTGATGGTGATTGTGATGGTGATTGTGATGGTGATTGTGATAGTGATTGTGATGGTGATTGTGATGGTGATTGTGATGGTGATTGTGATGGTGATTGTGATGGTGATTGTGATTGTGATTGTGATTGTGATTGTGATTGTGATTGTGATTGTGATTGTGATAAAGATAGTGATGGTGGTTGTGATAGTGATGGTGATTGTAATGATTATGAAATTTGGCACATAGATAGTTCATAACCTGGATTAACACGTACCTAGGACACTATATATCTCTTAAATATGATTCAGTGGGACGGTTACCGAACTTTACGCGGGCGAAGCCGCGGGCAACAGCTAGTAATTCCATAATTTCACTCCGCGCATGAGTAACACTTTGTCACAACACCAATTTATCTCGTCTGCTCGACGTCCGAATGTCACTACAGGGATCCAGCAGAATATCAGCGTCAGGTGCATGCCTGACACATGCTGAGCTGGACTCCCATTTAGTGCAACCTTGAGACGCACACCGCACCTTGTAACTTGTTATTTTAGTTTTATTGAAGTGTGTCATGGTGTTACTATACTAATTTCGTAAATATGTTTTTCTTTTTGTAAATGGCAACCTGGTTTTTTATAATCATGTAAATTGTACTGCTGTGTGTTGTGCTATGTCTTTTGTGTGCACTAAATAAATGGTTTATCTATCTATCTATCTATGAATCCGAAAAATCGGAGGTGCGTGTCATGGGTTTTAACTCGAGACCTATGACTTGGCAATCCGCGACTTGGCGGTCACATTATTACTATTATTAGCCTATCACTACTTCTCAAAATTCTATTATAAACATCAAACTTCAATAGGTAAATGATTTATGTAAACAAACCGTGCGCTCGACAGGTCTTCTCATCGACAAGAATTGCAAACATTCAGCCAGTCAGCCTATGAAGTTCACTTGGCTTCTCTGTTTCCCTATCAATAAAATCTGGATCTCTTCAAAGTTTGAGTGAATCGGTTTCTTCTAGGCAAGCGTGATCCACCCTAGGCCATCATCATCGCTTCAAACCAACCTAAATCGCTGGGTCTAAACCCAGCGATTTAGGCTATGCTTGGTATGTCAGTGAATATAAGATTTTAATTAAGTAGAAAAACATTAAAAGTGTTACTTCGACCATTAACTCTTAGGTAGCTCTGGTTTGTGCTTAGCTAGTGTCTATTAACAAAAAAATAAAATAAAATTGGCGCACTCAGAAAATAAACTGACTCCCAACTTGAAATACTAAACTAAACTTTACTTTTGTGTACCTAATGCTTTTTCTCCAAGAGAAAGACACCATAATCTTAAATACAATTCAAGTCTACACCAAGTATCCGCTAAGAATCTTTTACAGTAAAAGTCTACATTCTATGGAGTATTTAGCTCCTCTTGACCTCTATGCGCTGCACTCAAGATGTTCTTAATATCTTCCACTACTTACCTACCTCCTAGCCTTCATGTCTTTTCCTATGTCCAGCCCAAAGGGGTTTAAGATACTTCACACTCTTAGCTGCCACGACCACCCATTACATACCAAGTTTCCTCCGTGCCTCGGAAAGCACGTTAAGCCGTTGGTTCCAACTGTCATTTGTAGATCTTTGACAGTCGTTACGGGTAGTCAGTGGCCCAAAAAAGTCTGACAACCAGTCTTACTAAGGGATATCGTATTACCCAGTAGTAACTGGGTTGTGGAGGTCAGATAGGCAGTCCATGTAAAATACTGGTATTTCAGCTGCATCAGGTTAGACTGGAAGCCGACCCCAACATAGTTGTGAAAAGGCTAGCCAGATGATGATGTTGACACTCTTAGCTGCCACGGTTAATTTTAATTACTTTATTTTAAAAATTTTGATTTTATATTTTACTCTGGACACTCTTAATGTGCACGTCTTTCTACATCGTTCTAACATATATGTATAATCTCAACATGAATGATGTAACCAAGATTTTGTAACAACATTTTGATTGAAAAGTGTGCCAATGGAGTTTCTTGCCCATTCTTCTCCATAGAGATCTACGCTTTGGAATGGGCAACTTTCTCAAGTTATTATGCCTTTTGACTGTGACTGTAGCTTAGCTTTTTTTATTGTTTTTTTGACATTTAAAAGTACCTTAATTGTCTATATATAAATATATAAATTGAAATAATAGCTTTGAGTTTGAGTACAGATCTTTTACCGTTAGCTAAACGTAACATCACGCCTTAATCCCCGTAGAGTTAGGCAGGGGTGTACTTACCTACACTACATTAAGGGTGTAAAACACCTCTTAACGAAGCCGATAGGCACTTGTTCTCCCCGTCATTGCGATCATTTTATTGTTCTAGACCATACCTGGGAACCTTTTAGTTACGGAGATATTGGGAGTCAAAGTTCCAACTTATTGACAAGATTTTTTTTAAATACAAGTTTTTAATGCAAGACTTTTAAACACCTCTACGACCCCCGTACTATTTAATCCATCCACCAGCACAATGTTTTGATTGCGTTACATTGAATTCTACCACAAAACATGATTTTTCACCCCCAAAAACAAAAGTGGTTTTCCAGCAATAATTTTTGCGTTAATCTACATAGTTTTATGTAGGTACAGACAGAATGCTTGGTTGACGGCTTCGTGATGAGGTCTTTTACACCCAGTTATGTTTTAGTTCCATGTAATAGGGGCGAAGTTATTGCCATCAGTCGGGCACGGAACCAGCCGTATTTAATACTGAGAAATTGCTGATGAAAAAACCCAATAACGCTTTACCCGATCCGAGAATCGAACCAAGGATCAATGCTTAGCAGGCGCGCTTGCTACCACTAGACCAACGAGGCAGATCAGCATAATATGTAGCGTTAAAATTGCTGTGAAAAGACAGAGTAGAGAGATTTAGAGAGTGAGAGAGACGACCCGAATGGAGCAGCGGTGGTGAGGCTGCTTCACGTTCTTAAGGTCCCGGGTTCGAGTTCCGGTAGGAGCAAATGTTTGTGTGATGAGCATGGACACTTTTTTCCGAGTCATGGATGTTTATTATTATGCTAAACAAAAAGTATCTATGTAGTATATCAACTATCTGGTGTCCACGACACAAGCCTCGTTGCTTAGTGTGGCACTGTATGGCGCTGTGTGTAATGTCTAGCGATATTTATTTATTTATTCATCACGATCATCTGCCTAGCCTTTTCCCAACTAAGTTGGGGTCAGCTTCCAATCTACCCAAATGCGGCTGAATACCAGTTTTTAACATGAAACGACTGCCTGCCAGAAATTCTTCGAAAAATGTTAAAGTTAATAATGAAAAAGTAAACGAGCAAACAAGTGTGGCCATCCCGCCTCTGTGGTCATCCTTCAGCTTTTTGCTTTAAAATATCTGCATAATTTTTTACTTGGGATGGTATAATTTTGTGGGACGATATGATATCGATATGCTTTTGCTTTATCGGTCGTTTAGTTGTAAATATACTACACTCCTACAACTACTACAACAGCCCATAACGTCCACTGCTGGACATAAGCCTCTCCCATGATGGGAGGAATTTGCCGTAATCTCCACGCTTGGCAGGCGGATTGGAGACCGCAGTGATGAAAGACAAAAAATTGTAAAATTGTAAGTAAGTTGTAAATATACAAACAATGATTTTATAAAGGGTGTCAATAGACTCCGAAGCCGAAAATCACTTGTTCTCCCCGTCACGTCATTGCGATCATTTTTTTTGTTCTGGACCATACCTAGGAACCTTCTAATTACGGAGATACTGGGGGTCAAAGTTCAAACTTTTTTACAGGTCCTTTTAAATACAAGAGTTGATGCCAGTTAGGATGAGAATAGCGGTCATTGCCCTTTCCTAATATCTCTTCGTACGAACCAAAACAAATAATCCATGTGTCGTTTTACGTTACAAAAACACATGATTGTGATTATGATAATGATGATTGTTATTACGATGACAATGGTTGTGTTTGCGATGAAAATGGCTGTGATTACGATGATAATGGTTGTGATTACGATGATAATGGTTGTGATTACGATGATAATGGTTGTGATTACGATGATAATGGTTGTGATTACAATGATAATGGTTGTGATTACGATGATAATGATGATGGTGATTGTGATGGTGATTGTGCTGGTGATTGTGATGGTGATTGTGATAGTGATTGTGATGGTGATTGTGATGCTGATTGTGATGGTGATTGTGATGGTGATTGTGATGGTGATTGTAATGGTGATTGTGATGGTGATTAAGATGGTGATTGTGATGGTGATTGTGATGGTGATTGTGATGGTGATTGTGATGGTGATTGTGATGGTGATTGTGATGGTGATTGTGATGGTGATTGTGATGGTGATTGTGATGGTGATTGTGATGGTGATTGTGATGGTGATTGTGATGGTGATTGTGATGGTGATTGTGATGGTGATTGTGATGGTGATTGTGATGGTGATTGTGATAGTGATTGTGATGGTGATTGTGATGGTGATTGTGATGGTGATTGTGATGGTGATTGTGATGGTGATTGTGATTGTGATTGTGATTGTGATTGTGATTGTGATTGTGATTGTGATTGTGATTGTGATTGTGATAAAGATAGTGATGGTGGTTGTGATAGTGATGGTGATTGTAATGATTATGAAATTTGGCACATAGATAGTTCATAACCTGGATTAACACGTACCTAGGACACTATATATCTCTTAAATATGATTCAGTGGGACGGTTACCGAACTTTACGCGGGCGAAGCCGCGGGCAACAGCTAGTAATTCCATAATTTCACTCCGCGCATGAGTAACACTTTGTCACAACACCAATTTATCTCGTCTGCTCGACGTCCGAATGTCACTACAGGGATCCAGCAGAATATCAGCGTCAGGTGCATGCCTGACACATGCTGAGCTGGACTCCCATTTAGTGCAACCTTGAGACGCACACCGCACCTTGTAACTTGTTATTTTAGTTTTATTGAAGTGTGTCATGGTGTTACTATACTAATTTCGTAAATATGTTTTTCTTTTTGTAAATGGCAACCTGGTTTTTTATATTCATGTAAATTGTACTGCTGTGTGTTGTGCTATGTCTTTTGTGTGCACTAAATAAATGGTTTATCTATCTATCTATCTATGAATCCGAAAAATCGGAGGTGCGTGTCATGGGTTTTAACTCGAGACCTATGACTTGGCAATCCGCGACTTGGCGGTCACATTATTACTATTATTAGCCTATCACTACTTCTCAAAATTCTATTATAAACATCAAACTTCAATAGGTAAATGATTTTTGTGAACAAACCGTGCGCTCGACAGGTCTTCTCATCGACAAGAATTGCAAACATTCAGCCAGTCAGCCTATGAAGTTCACTTGGCTTCTCTGTTTCCCTATCAATAAAATCTGGATCTCTTCAAAGTTTGAGTGAATCGGTTTCTTCTAGGCAAGTGTGATCCACCCTAGGCCATCATCATCGCTTCAAACCAACCTAAATCGCTGGGTCTAAACCCAGCGATTTAGGCTATGCTTGGTATGTCAGTGAATATAAGATTTTAATTAAGTAGAAAAACATTAAAAGTGTTACTTCCACCATTAACTCTTAGGTAGCTCTGGTTTGTGCTTAGCTAGTGTCTATTAACAAAAAAAAATAAAAAAATTGGCGCACTCAGAAAATAAACTGACTCCCAACTTGAAATACTAAACTAAACTTTACTTTTGTGCTTTTTCTCCAAGAGAAAGACACCATAATCTTAAATACAATTCAAGTCTACACCAAGTATCCGCTAAGAATCTTTTACAGTAAAAGTCTACATTCTATGGAGTATTTAGCTCCTCTTGACCTCTATGCGCTGCACTCAAGATGTTCTTAATATCTTCCACTACTTACCTACCTCCTAGCCTTCATGTCTTTTCCTATGTCCAGCCCAAAGGGGTTTAAGATACTTCACACTCTTAGCTGCTACGACCACCCATTACATACCAAGTTTCCTCCGTGCCTCGGAAAGCACGTTAAGCCGTTGGTTCCGGCTGTCATTTGTAGATCTTTGACAGTCGTTACGGGTAGTCAGTGGCCCAAAAAAGTCTGACAACCAGTCTTACTAAGGGATATCGTATTACCCAGTAGTAACTGGGTTGTGGAGGTCAGATAGGCAGTCCATGTAAAATACTGGTATTTCAGCTGCATCAGGTTAGACTGGAAGCCGACCCCAACATAGTTGTGAAAAGGCTAGCCAGATGATGATGTTGACACTCTTAGCTGCCACGGTTAATTTTAATTACTTTATTTTAAAAATTTTGATTTTATATTTTACTCTGGACACTCTTAATGTGCACGTCTTTCTACATCGTTCTAACATATATGTATAATCTCAACATGAATGATGTAACCAAGATTTTGTAACAACATTTTGATTGAAAAGTGTGCCAATGGAGTTTCTTGCCCATTCTTCTCCATAGAGATCTACGCTTTGGAATGGGCAACTTTCTCAAGTTATTATGCCTTTTGACTGTGACTGTAGCTTAGCTTTTTTTATTGTTTTTTTGACATTTAAAAGTACCTTAATTGTCTATATATAAATATATAAATTGAAATAATAGCTTTGAGTTTGAGTACAGATCTTTTACCGTTAGCTAAACGTAACATCACGCCTTAATCCCCGTAGAGTTAGGCAGGGGTGTACTTACCTACACTACATTAAGGGTGTAAAACACCTCTTAACGAAGCCGATAGGCACTTGTTCTCCCCGTCATTGCGATCATTTTATTGTTCTAGACCATACCTGGGAACCTTTTAGTTACGGAGATATTGGGAGTCAAAGTTCCAACTTATTGACAAGATTTTTTTTAAATACAAGTTTTTAATGCAAGACTTTTAAACACCTCTACGACCCCCGTACTATTTAATCCATCCACCAGCACAATGTTTTGATTGCGTTACATTGAATTCTACCACAAAACATGATTTTTCACCCCCAAAAACAAAAGTGGTTTTCCAGCAATCATTTTTGCGTTAATCTACATAGTTTTATGTAGGTACAGACAGAATGCTTGGTTGACGGCTTCGTGATGAGGTCTTTTACACCCAGTTATGTTTTAGTTCCATGTAATAGGGGCGAAGTTATTGCCACCAGTCGGGCACGGAACCAGCCGTATTTAATACTGAGAAATTGCTGATGAAAAAACCCAATAACGCTTTACCCGATCCGAGAATCGAACCAAGGATCAATGCTTAGCAGGCGCGCTTGCTACCACTAGACTAACGAGGCAGATCAGCATAATATGTAGCGTTAAAATTGCTGTGAAAAGACAGAGTAGAGAGATTTAGAGAGTGAGAGAGACGACCCGAATGGAGCAGCGGTGGTGAGGCTGCTTCACGTTCTTAAGGTCCCGGGTTCGAGTTCCGGTAGGAGCAAATGTTTGTGTGATGAGCATGGACACTTTTTTCCGAGTCATGGATGTTTATTATTATGCTAAACAAAAAGTATCTATGTAGTATATCAACTATCTGGTGTCCACGACACAAGCCTCGTTGCTTAGTGTGGCACTGTATGGCGCTGTGTGTAATGTCTAGCGATATTTATTTATTTATTCATCACGATCATCTGCCTAGCCTTTTCCCAACTAAGTTGGGGTCGGCTTCCAATCTAACCAAATGCGGCTGAATACAAGTTTTTAACATGAAACGACTGCCTGCCAGAAATTCTTCGAAAAAATGTTAAAGTTAATAATGAAAAGTAAACGAGCAAACAAGTGTGGCCATCCCGCCTCTGTGGTCATCCTTCAGCTTTTTGCTTTAAAATATCTGCATAATTTTTTACTTGAGATGGTATGATTTTGTGGGACGATATGATATCGATATGCTTTTGCTTTATCGGTCGTTTAGTTGTAAATATACAAACAATGATTTTGTATAAAGGGTGTCAATAGACTCTTAACGAAGCCGAAAAGCACTTGTTCTCCACGTCATTGCGATCATTTTTTGTTCTACACCATACCTAGGAACCTTCTAATTACGGAGATACTGGGGGTCAAAGTTCAAACTTTTTTACAAGTCCTTTTAAATACAAGAGTTGGTGCCAGTTAGGATGAGAATAACGGTCATTGCCCTTTCCTAATATCTCTTTGTACGAACCAAAACAAGTAATCCATGTGTCGTTTTACGTTACAAAAAATGTTGAAGATCACGATAGATGACGATTCAAGACTTGAACAGGCTTATTTTTGGTTTTCAAAGTTAAGAACTTTAATATATGTAGATGGGGCAAAGACTGCTATTCTCAACTTAACTGGCACCAACTAAAAGTGTTATAAACATTGCTTTAAATACCTCCATAGCTCTTGTACTATTTATTCAAAGCATCCATCAGTTTAATGTTTTGAGTCGCCATCAATAAGTCGTGTTCAAGGTACAAAGTAAGTTTATCAACAACTGGCTCCAAACAAATAATATACGGAAATTAACCCACGAAAACGTCTTAAATGTAGCTAAGAACACTCAGGGATAATGTAGCTTCCGGTTAGTGGAAGAATTTTCGGAAACGGATCTACTGATCCGTTTCCGAGAATTCTTCCAATAATCTAATCAAATCAAAACCAAAAAACCAATAACCAATAATCTAATCTTCGGAACTACTGTTCCGAAGATTACACCCTACATACACACTAACTAACAAATTTTACCTTAAAGGCAAAACTTTGTATGTGTGTTTGTTTGTAACTCTTTCACGCTCAAACGGCTTAAATCATGAACTATCCACCCGACCGGTCGGGACGCCGTTGTTTAACTATTGTGTCTACTTCGTGGACAGATCAAGGGTTAACAGATTTGGATGAAATTTAGTATCAAGATAACTTATCATCATCTGCCTAGCCTTTTCCCAAGTTTTATTGGGGTCGGCTTCCAGTCTAACCGGATGCAGATGAATACCAGTATTTTACATGGAGCGACTGCCTATCTGACCTCCACAACCCCGTTAGTACTGGGTAATACGATACCCCTTGGTAAGACTGGTTGTCAGACTTTTGGGCCACTGGCTACCTGTAACGACTGTCAAAGATCACAAATGACAGCCGGGACCAACTGCTTAACGTGCTTTCCGAGACACGAAGGAAACTCGGTATGTAATGGGTGGTCACCCATCCACAGACCAACCTAGGCAAGCACAGCTTAACCTAAAGATCGACCCGAACGGCTGTTATTACTTAGCCACGAGCTCCTCTATCAAGATAGCTTATATTCTGGATTAACACATCACAACAACAACATACAACACTTTTGATCCCGGTAGTATGATCCTGTGAGACAATTATCAAACTCTACGCGAACGAAGCCGCGGGCAAAAGTATAGACAAACAAAACAAAACTAAGAATAAGTTACAAGAGCAGTATCTAAAGAAAAAAAGTTTCGAAACAAGTTTGGCTTTTCCGTAACCACCGTAGTTTTTTGTAAGAAATATAGCTTGTAGTCTCTCTATTATCGTAAACCTTAATGTTTTTCTTGCTTATTTGTATCTCTATGACCCACGTAGGGTTTTATGTTTCACGCTGACTCAAGCTCGTAAAATGATGGTAAAAGTAGTGCATGTTGCTTTTTGATATATCCTTGCTATGTATAACGTGACTGTTATCCACCATTACCCTCAGGGTATCGTTGGACGACACGTTTGGGTTGAATATTAAGTCATGTAAATTGTACCTTTCTGGTTTTGCAAAAGCTGGTCTTTCTTTGTGGTTGTTCTATAAATGTTTTGAAACTTTTGTACTGCAACAAATTTATTTCTTGAGCAAATTCTTTTCTGATTAATATTAAGAATCCATTTTGCTGTTAGCAATGCTTTTGCGTGACTTTTAAATTTCATGAATTGTCAGTTTCAAAGTACCTTAAGGCAAATGTTCTATTGTATTTTGAGTAGTTTTCTTGCTGGCTGACAAGGTTCTAGCTGAACATCTCACAGCTCGACAACCAGTCTACCTGAGTTCTTCGAGATAGTCTTATTCTGCGACATATTCATTGGCCCTCGCAGTACCACGTATCCAGGTTGTCTTACTACGTACATTTATCTTGTCCGGCATTAGTGATGCCAAACCATGTGTTATGGTATTTTCGCGCACGTAGGTCGGTTAACTAGTGTCGTCGTTATGGGAATCGCAAAATAAGTACTTGATTTACTTAGTGATGGAGTAAGTTTATTAAAATAAATTACAAGGAGCAAGAATGCCGACCGACCGAACCTGGAGACGAAAAGTTACTGACTGAATTCTACATTTGAACAATTATCTAAGACTTGGGATACGGTCGGAGCGGCACGTTACCAACTAAAAACTATACAAAGGTTTCTGCAGCTAGGTAACAAAATAAAAATAGCACAGTTAAACATAATACAAAAGAAACAGAACCGTCGGCATCTCAACAAAAATATCAAAGGTTATTACTCTAAATTCTTAAAGCTAATATAAACAATAAGCAAATTGGGCAAGGCTCTACCATTGACTATTGTTATCCTTGCATAAACCCTGCAATAAAATATCTGCAGGCTTGCCGTGAGAACCTAAAGCTAGCGGTACTTAACAGTTAACTTAAAATACTTACGTACTAATTTCACTAAAGTAATACCTATAATATTAATACATAATTAATGAAGACGCTACAGTATAAACAAATCGTTATCATAATTCTCCTACCCTTATCTCAATTTATTTGGGGTCAACGCAGCATATCTTTTTCTTTCATACTTCTCTATTAGGTACTCGTCATTTCAGCAGTCATTTCTTTTCTTGACATATCATTGTTTACAAAGTCGATCCATTAGTTTTTGGTCTTCCTCTAGTCTTATAGCCATCCACATTCATACTCCAAACTTGATGTCCATAACACGGTAATCGATTACCACACAACTTTTCAGCCACTTTTAGGCTTCCTCTTATGTAGTCATTCCTTATTTTATCAATTCCCGCTATCCCCCTTAGCATTCTCATCTCAGCTACATGCAATTGCCTTTCATTCATCCAATAGGCATGACGACAGTATCAAAAACTTGCAAATCTATTTAGTCCGTCATCTAGAGTATTGGAAATTAATGGACACGTATTTTTTGTTTTTGTAAATCAATGAATATTAGGATAAAACTCGGGAGTGGGGGCTCGTGACGTCAGAACTAGCTAAAAATTATACCTAGGCGTGACGTATTGAGAATTTTAAAAGCGTCGTACCTGCGTCAATTTTGATTTACGAAACAAAAAAAAACACGGGTCAAATATTTTCTGATAATCTAACTGACGGACTAATTAGTGTTATTTGTCGTCTCGCCTCATAGGCTATTAAAAATATCGAAATTTTATCGTTTTAATTTCGGGCCGCAGCATAGAACGACTTGATATAATACTGGAGAGCGCATTAGGGTCCTGTGCCAAGATAATGTTGATCTTAAGAGCTCTTTGGGGCCACTTACACTGTACTCAGATCAGTTTTAGATGATCCTCTCTTTTAGGATAAATTAATATAGTTTTAGTCCAAGCTGAAAGTGAGATCTTTCTAGTGGATGGAAAAGTTTGAAGTAAGTGTGAACAAAATAGAAAGCAGCGGTTTAAGAAAAAAATAGATTACGCACTAGCAAGTTACCACTATAAATTGTTTAAATTATATTAAAGAATAGCCACGGGAGCAGTTCGTAAACGTACCGTTTGAGAAAACTATGTTATTTATTCAATTTTTTCTATGAAACTCGGTATGTAATGGGTGGTCACCCATTCACGGACCAGCCTATGCAAGCACGGCAGTTATTATTATTATTAAAGAGCCATTGATTTCCATTCTTACTAGAGATCGTATCAATTTCTTGAGCTGAATCGAAATCTGATAATAGCTAATAATAATGCCGAAATGACATCAGATTGATTCAAAAAGACTTTTATTCGTTATCTGTGACGCAACAGGGTAAAAAATGAGCAACCCCAAGGCTCTGAAAACATCTTAAAAAAACATCCTAACAAAAAAATATGGAAACAATATTGAGGAAAGCAAGATATTGAAATAATTCCACATTTTTCCTCCTTTCGCTTTTACAAGACGTCGACAGCGCAATTTTCCCTTAATTTTTAACTCAACTCGTATTGTTTCGCTGTCTCCACAAAGGTGTTTCTTTTCCTCGTGTCAAAAGTAAAGACCCAATTTTCTGGGGACCCTCATTTCTGTCATATAAAAATTACTCCTTTGTAGACGAGGGGGAATTACTTTGATTCCAATCGTGTTCCGAACGAGATTCGTGTTGGTTCTTAATCATTTGCCTTGTGATCTTGGATCGTTGAAGTCTCTTGATTTTGGAAGCAGAATTATTGATGAGGCAATCGGTTTCATCCTTCGTATTTGATTTGTCATTTGTTTATTTTTTTGTATATTGGGTTACACGTGTTCTATTTGATGATTGATTCTGAGTGATAACCAGTCACTGTGAAGTGTAGATATTGCACCATTTTGGTGACACAGTCCATCCATCGTTTTTTTGGTCTTCCTTTACTTCTATATACCACTTACATTCATACTCAAGTATACTATTCAGAAAATAAATTTCACAAAATTGATTAGCCCACGTAACTGTGAGCATTATGTTTTAGAGATTAATGTTTTGTTTCGCATGTTAAGAACCTCTTTCTTTTAGGAATCACAATGTGATAAATGTTAAAAAACACTGCACATACACACGGATATAAGTGTTTTTTTCTAGAAAAGCACCCAAGATTCAGGCTTATTTAAGTATTGATGACCAAAGTTTACTCGTTTCTCTACATCTTATTGGTAATAAAAATCTTTTACCTGAATAAAATAACAGATTATTTTCACCTAACATTCTCGCGGTATAATAAAGAACAAATACGTATACCATAAGGTTGGTATATTTTCAAATAAGGTCGGTTATTCCCGAGATCCGTTCGCATGGAAAAATCCACATCGCCGGAATTTGGTAACAGGTGTGTGCCAAAAGTTGAATGAGTTACAACAGTGAAATACGGGAGCATAGTTTGAAGGATAAACGTACCATATTTTCTGTTTGCAAGAAAGTAAAACGTATGTTTGGTCTGAACTTCGTTGAAGGAGAAAAATATCTCGACGTAACAGCTGTAATGTGTTTTGTGAGAATTAATCTCTTATGTGTGTTTCTGTGCTGTGTTAAGTCTATAATGGCCTTTCTATTTAGCTATAACATAATATTATGTTTTCGTTCCTTAAACATTCAAACATTCTTTATTTCTTGTGGATCATTCAGTTGCGTTAATGCAAGAGAATACTGGGTGGTCCAATAGTGACGTCATGAAAAAAATGATTCCTCACACACACCCAGGGGTATCCGTAAATACCCCATGTATGTTCCGCGATTCTTAAATATGTAGTTTTCGAGTTCTTAGCTTCTTGAATATTGTATGGGAACCGCTTTAAAAAAAACGATATTTTAACTTTAACAGGGCTTTTTGTTACTCTTGATACTAATGTGTGTGAGTGAGAGTTAAAAATGCCTCTAGTTAACGGTAAAGAATGTGTAAAAATAAAGATATAATTTATTTATTGGCAGCCTTGTTCCACCCAGTGCGGAGCGTAGATCCATGCTTCACTGGTATATTCGAATATCATTTAGTTTTTTTTTTTTCTATTGAGAAATTTACTTTACCAACGCTGCTTTCATCAACTATTTCTTTGACTACACTCACTATTCTAGTCGACAAGGTGGATCTCGATTCTCGCTGGACATGGCGGGACGAGCTGGATAGAACCAACGACCAGTGGTCCACATTGGCCCTAGATCGAAGGATTTGGAAGTCATGGGCCTCTGCCCAGCTATGGGATGCCACAGGCTGACAGAAGAGTAACTGGGGTATCGTCTGGTGAGAACCGTCTAAATACAACCAAACTTAGTTCAGAAACCAGGCAACCGTGCTTTGAATATTTTAGACTGGAAAGCCAAAGCATTTGTCCGTATGTCATCAAGTTTAACCCATCTCACAGAGAATTTAGAGGCTCGTTATTTTCCAGTGGCCTCTCACTTGAGCAGGATTTATCGGAAGTTATATTCCTATGTCTATCTCCGTCTCTCGTACGGGTTAACGGTTAGTAAGAAAGGGACAGAAAGACTATAATAACTGGAATATTGCAGGTGCATTGAAAATTTAAACTTTTATAAGTTTCAGCTTGGGTGTTGTGATGATCTATATCTTTTGAAGTAGGACCTGGAGGAGTATTTGGTCGCTGTATGGCGATAGGAAAAACAAATTGAAAACTGGTGTGAGATTTATCTTTTCATACACTTTTGTAGTTTTTTCATTGGTGTATTTTGCCGGTTATACAGGGTTTAAAAGACCTCATCACGAAGCCGTCAACCAAGCATTCTGTACATCAAACTAAGTAACTTTACGCAAAAAATATTGCTGGGAAACGACAAATTTTTTTGGGGTGAAAAATCATGTTTTGTGGTAGAACTCAATGTAACGCACTCAAAACATTGTGCTGATGCATGGATTGATTAGTACGGGGGTTTTTAAAGTAAAAATCTTACATTAAAAACTTGTATTAAAAAAAAAACTTGTCAAAAAGTTGGAACTTTGACCCCCAATATCTCCGTAACTAGATGGTTCCCAGGTATGGTGTAGAACAAAAAAATGATCGCAATGACGAGGTGAACAAGTGCCCTCAGCTTCGTTAAGAGGTGTTTTACACCCTTTATTTATGTTCTATCCGCTTTGTTGCTTACGACCCACGGTTTTTAACTATGATTAATGGCTAACAAAATACCCTCAGATTCTCTTTAATGAAAAAGCTGGAGTAGATAATAGTAATTAGATACATACAGGGTATGTACTTCACGAAGCAGTCAACCAAGCATTACTACTACTACTACAACAGCTCATAACGTCCACTGCTGGACATAAGCCTCTCCCATGATGGGAGGAATTTGCCGTAATCTCCACGCTTGGCAGGCGGATTGGAGATCGCAGTGATGAAAGACTAACAGAAAACGCTGCTGCCCATTCTCTGGTCTGCGGAGGCGCAAGGTGTTCTGCCTCAGACATTAGTCGCCTTATACGACACCCGTGAGTGTAATGGGTTGGTTCTATTCTACTCTGCCGGATACCACACGGCTGACCAAGCATTATGTACATCAAACTAAGTAACCCTTCGAAATAATTTTGCTGGGAAACGAGTTTTTTTTTGGGGTGAAAAGTCACGTTTTTCGTTAGACTTAATATACGTACCGATGGATGAATTGAATAGTACGGGGGTCGTGGAGGTGTTTAAAGTAGAAATCTTACAATTAAATACATGTATTAATAACTTGTGAAAATGTTGAACTTTGACCTCCAATATCTCCGTAACTAAAAATTGCCCAGGTATGGTCTAGATTCTAGAAGAAAAAGGTGATCGCAAAGACGGGGAAAACATGACGTGCGTTTTGGCTTCGTTATGGGTCTTGTTACACCCATTATATTAATTCCATAAACGTAACAATGTTATTTTAAAATATCATCTTGTAGTAATAGAAGATTGCAATCGTTATTTGAATCTAAACTAGTTTTAGTTTGTTCAGCAAAATGAAGACTGTGCTATCTCGACGATCCTCGCTAGAAATCTTTGAATAAAGTTGCGTCTTAGAAAGTTGTGACTACACGCTAAATAGAATGTTCTTACTCGTAGATTGAAAACTTTTGTTAATTTATTCAGGGACCAAAAAAATACATAATTTTAATAGTGTTAGTAAAACCCTAGAGTAAAAGTAAACAAAAAAAAACCTGATAAAAAAAAAAACTGGGGGAATAGAAATAACCTCCTTAATCTAACTTTTTTAGAAGTCGGTTAGCTTATCATCTGTCTAGCCTTTTCCCAACTATATTAGGGTCGGCTTCCAGTCTAACCGGATGCAGCTGAATACCAGTATTTTACATGAAGCCACTGCCTATCTGGCCTCCACAACCCTGTTAGTACTCGTTAATACTATACCCCTTGATAAGACTGGTTGTCAGATTTTTTGGGACACTGACTACTTGTAACGACTCTCAAAGATCTAAAAATTACAGCCGGGACCAACTGCTTAACGTGCTTACCGAAGCACGGAGGAAACTTGGTATGTAATGGGTGGTCACCCATTCACGGACCAACCTAGGCAAGAACGGCTTAACCTAAAGATCGACTTGAACGGCTGTTATTATTTAGCCACGAGCTCCTTCGTCCTAAGACGGTTAACTGCTAAATGAATTTTTTATAATTTTTTATAAATTATCCTGTCATGTATTAAACTATTTCGTTCCAAAAATATTTCTAAATCCTTAAAATTGGAACAAAAACAACAAAACTAAAATCTTAAACAACCTCCCATATCCCAGCAGTTTCTTTTTTCACTTATAAAACGGCAAGAGCCCTGAATATATTTTTATAACTAAGCATAAAAATTTATGTTTCGCAGCAAAATGGACACTTGGACGCATCGTTGTAGCGACTAGCAAGGCACAAAATTGCTTGAGGCTATGGGACCTTATCTCTTAATCTTTTCTTATTTTAAGGCTTCAGATATCTATGTTGACGTTGGAATAAAAAGGAACAATAATAGACTGTCGGGTTCTTGGGATAGGGAAGTTAGTTTTTAAGGGAAATGTATGGTAGGGTGAAGCTGGGGTAATGCTTCTTTTGGAATAGTTTGTGATGGCGGTGCATCTGTTTTGGTCGGCCGAAAAGGAAAGATGCCATTTCCTTTTCGGCCGACCAAAACAGATGCATTTTGAATACGGTTTATAAAGACTTTTATCATAACTTCAGATTACTTCTGCATAGATAGTTGTCAGATGCAAGTCCGGTTCAAAGTAAATGAAAGTCTTCAAAGTAGTCTGTCAGCAATCCACATTATAAACTTACCTATCTGTATCTATTCAGAATCAGAACCAAAATCATCATCATTTAGTATACATTATCATTGCAAAAAGTCTCATAACTAAACCGAAACGCTCTTGTTCTCCCGTCATTGCGATCTTTTTTTTTTTGTTTTGGACCGTATCTGGGGGTTCCCAGAATAAAACCTACAATATCTTTGTAAATGGAAGGTTTTCCAACTTGGGAACCTTCCATTATCATTTTTTTGATATTGGAGGTCAAATTTCCACATTTTTCAAAAGGTTTTTTTTTTAAAACAAAAACGGATTTACGCTCGTAAAAAAGCCCATAGCGTTAAATGACTTTTATCTCAAAAAATTCAGCCTATTCCAATGTAAATAAAACATCAATTCAGAACCCACTGCTAACAACCATTGGTGTACCAAGATAATTTAATTTGTAACCACCACGTTGTGTGCTAACACATTTTTATAGCTGAAATTGATCACCAGTATTTTTTAATTTATTCGACATCGTTGTGTGTGTGAATACGTTTTATTGATATATTCATTTGCTAATTTATAAAATATATGACTGTGTTTGTTCAATATAGATAGATATATAGAATACTCTTTATTATATACACCAACGTAGAATTTAAAAATAAGGTGACACAGTGAATCAATATCGAATCAGATTCGCGACGACAGTATCAAAAAATTGCTAATCTATTTAGTCCGTCAGTTACAGTATTGGAAATTAATGGACACGTATTTTTTGCTTTTGTAAATCAATGAATATTGACAAAGATAAAACGCATCAAAACTCGGGAGTGTGGGCTCGTGACGTCAGAACTAGGTAAAAATTATACCTAGGCGTGACGTATGAGAATTTTAAAAGCGTCATATCTTCGTCAATTTTGATTTACGCAACAAAAGAAAAAACACGTGTCAAAAATTTTCTGATAATCTAACTGACGGACTAATTAGTTTTTTTTGTCGTCTCACCTATTGATCTAGTTTACCTTTCTTTAAAGAACTACCTATTACAAAAGCTATTGTAACCATGTTTTCTGTTAGAATTTAAACTGGCTAGCTATTGCGATTCTAAAGATAAATCATTCTGGCAGATTGATAGTCGAATACACAACGTAGGCTTAACACCTTTTAGATAGCCTAACCCTAAAAAGGTATAATGTTTCTGCTCATCAGGATCCCAACTAAGGCCGTTTTATTGGATACCCATTTTTCAGCCAAGTTTCGTATGCAAACGATTAAATCAATTGGATAAAATGGGCTTGTAAAATGTGGCTTATGATAAACAATAAATAAAAATGAAGATATGCTGCTCCTATCCTAAATACATTGGAATAAGAGTAGGGAAATGATAATGATGTTAGCAAAAGATAAAGCCATTTCAATATCGACTATACAAGGCCGTACCATAAGGATAAAATCTTATATTAGTGATAGCTATCCCATTTCAAAATCGACTATACAAGGCCGTACCATAAGGATAAGATCTTATATTAGTGATAGCTATCCCATTTCAAGATCGACTATACAAGGCCGTACCATAAGGATAAAATCTTATATTAGTGATAGCTATCCCATTTCAAAATCGACTATACAAGGCCGTACCATAAGGATAAGATCTTATATTAGTGATAGCTATCCCATTTCAAAATCGACTATACAAGGCCGTACCATAAGGATAAGATCTTATATTAGTGATAGCTATCCCATTTCAAGATCGACTATACAAGGCCGTACCTTAAGGATAAAATCTTATATTAGATCACTAATATAAGATTTTGAAATGGGATAGCTATCAAGCTATCCCATTTCAAAATCGACTATACAAGGCCGTACCATAAGGATAAGATCTTATATTAGTGATAGCTATCCCATTACAAGATCGACTATACAAGGCCGTACCATAAGGATAAAATCTTATATTAGTGATAGCTATCCCATTTCAAAATCGACTATACAAGGCCGTACCATAAGGATAAGATCTTATATTAGTGATAGCTATCCCATTTCAAGATCGACTATACAAGGCCGTACCTTAAGGATAAAATCTTATAATACTGATAGCTATCCTATTTCAACAAGATCGACTATACAAGGCCGTACCTTAAGGATAAAATCTTATATTAGTGATAGCTATCCTATTTCAAAATCGACTATACAAGGCCGTACCATGAGGATAAAATCTTATATTAGTGATAGCTATCCCATTTCAAGATCGACTATACAAGGCCGTACCTTAAGGATAAAATCTTATATTAGTGATAGCTATCCCATTTCAAGATCGACTATACAAGGCCGTACCATAAGGATAAAATCTTATATTAGTGATAGCTATCCCATTTAAAAATCGTCTATACAAGGCCGTACCATAAGGATAAGATCTTATATTAGTGATAGCTATCCCATTTCAAGATCGACTATACAAGGCCGTACCTTAAGGATAAAATCTTATATTAGTGATAGCTATCCCATTTCAAGATCGACTATACAAGGCCGTACCATAAGGATAAAATCTTATATTAGTGATAGCTATCCCATTTAAAAATCGTCTATACAAGGCCGTACCATAAGGATAAGATCTTATATTAGTGATAGCTATCCCATTTCAAGATCGACTATACAAGGCCGTACCTTAAGGATAAAATCTTATATTAGTGATAGCTATCCCATTTCAAGATCGACTATACAAGGCCGTACCTTAAGGATAAAATCTTATATTACTGATAGCTATCCTATTTCAACAAGATCGAATAGACAAGGCCGTACCATAAGGATAAAATCTTATATTAGTGATAGCTATCCCATTTTAAGATCGACTATACAAAGCCGTACCATAAGGATAAAATCTTATATTAGTGATAGCTATCTACAGGGTGTATGTATACAACCTCATCAACAAACCGTCAACCAAGCATTCTATACATCAAACTAAGTAACTTTACGCAAAATATATTGCTGGTCAATGACATTTTTTTTTTGGGGTGAAAAATCATGTTTTTTATTTATTTATTTAGAGACTTTGGAAGACTTACAGCTAAATACAATAGTGATAAATAACAGTATGAGAATCAGACAGCCAATTAGAAGTCTTCACGTCTAGAGCTTGTCTGGTATAAATATACTGTGGAACAAAGTTTACACACTGCCAAATAATGCCAAAAGATATTAAAGAAAACAATGTAAATAGATCGTCACCTAAAAGCGTTTTGTGTTAGAACTCAATGTAACGCAACACATTGTGCTGATGGATGCATTGAGTAGTAAACGGTTCATGGAGGTATTTAACGTAAATTATAACATTAAAAACTTGTTTAAAAAAAAAAAAAATGTGGAAAAGTTGGAACTTTGACCCCCAATATCTCCGTAACTAGAAGGTTCCCAGGTAAAACGGTGTAGAACAAAAAAAAAATTCTCAGTTATGAGGAGAACAAGTGCCTTTCGGCTTCCATAATAGTCTATTTACACTCTTTATTATAATTGAAAGGACTGTTTTTATTTCAAAATAACGTCTTTTTTACTGAATGCAAATAAAAGTATGTACGGTACTTTTAACAAAAAAAAAAGCATTTTTAGTTTTTTTGTTCGTTTGTTTGTTTGTTCCGGCTACTCTCCGAAACGGCTGAATCGATGACAGGACTTTTACTGGCAGATAACTGACGTTATAAGGAGTAAGTAAGGCTACTTATATTTCAGAAAAAGAATTAGGGTACCGTGCAAAAAAAAAAAAACACTTTAAATTGTTAACAAAATCCGATTCAAATAAGGAAGTAATATATTTTTTTTATTTTTTTCACGAGTACGAAAATCGCGGGCAACATCTAGTTATCTACACAAATCGACACAGCCTGGGGGCCAGCCCAGACCCAGCTGCGTTCGCCAAGGGACTGCCTTATAAATGATGTGTTCCAAACTTCGTAGTTCGTAACATGTGGCCGGCATAGTTATCTGACTAACGCGCAACTTTGTAGGGGATTTTAGAGTAATTAAATATTATGTATGTGCGTAGTTGTTATCTGGTTATTTTGTACTTTGAAATGGTATTAAAAATGTATCGTGTTTAGAGAGAAGCTCGTGGCTAAATAATAACAGCCGCTTGGGTCAGTCTTTAGGTTAAGCTGCGCTTGCTTATGTTGGTCTGTGGATGGGTGACCACTCATTGCATACCGAGTTTCTTCCGTGCCTCAGAAAGCACGCTAAGCCGTTGGTCCCGGCTGTTATTTGTAGATCTTTGACTGTTGTACAGATAGTCAGTAGCCCAAAAAATCTGACAACCAGTCTTACCAAGGGGTATCGTATTACTCAGTACTAACTGTGTTGTGGACGTCAGATAGGCTGTCGCTCCATGTAAAATACTGGTATTCAGCTGCATCCGGTTAGACTGGAAGCAGACCCAAACACATGCTTTCCGAGACATTCCATGGCTTCCGAGAAACTCAGTATGTAATAACCCATCCACGGACCGACCTAGGCAAGCGCGGCTTAACCTAAAGACCGACCCGAGCGGCTGTTATTGTTTAGCCACGAGCTCTTTTATTTCAGTAAGTATCAAAACAAAATACTCACGAACGGAACAAAATCAAAACAGATTCGGTCCCCATAACTTACAGCACAGACATTACAAAGAATTACGTTTTGGGAGCTGACCGCAACAATGTGTAAGCCACGACGACACCCTTTGTACGCAAGGAAGGAAATAACACAAATAATGGCCTCACATAGGGATGGGATAGCAAACCTTGACCGGTCAGTGGTCCGATTTGTAAAAGAAGGATGTAAGCTGGAAATTGGAATCAAAAACTAGAACAAAAAAACGGAAAATTCATATTATGACGTATAATTTACGCAATATTGAATTATTGTGTTTATTGTAGGGAGAATTTGAATTAAGAGTTACAGGTTACGTCGGTGTTGATAAACTCCACTGTTCTTACCAATAAATTCCATGAGTCGGTGACCCGGGAGATACACGTACGTTTGCGCGCATCACCGATAGGTATCAGGCCGCCATAGCTTGCAGTCCTCATCGAATACAGCCAAACATACGACTGCACAAACGCCGTAAAAGAACTCGTGTAATACTGCCTCCTATTCTGTTCCTGACCTAATTTATATCGTACATCTCATTAGCACGTGTCCCAAAAGTTTACAACCCCTGTTTAAACTCGACAATGTTTCTCGCTCGGTAACAAAATGGCTAGAAATTCATTAAGTTAAAAACTTAAGCTCTTGCTTTAACTAGAGAAGAACTTTAATGAGAGTGTTGTATTCATTGTATTCTGTTGCTGAATATATAATCTAATACTTCATAGTATAAACTAGATTACAGTAGACACATTACATAGCACCATCAGCTGCCTAGCCTTTTCCCAACTATGTTGGGGTCGGCTTCCAGACTCACCGGATGCAAATATCAGAATTTGACATGGAGCGACTGCCTATCTGACCTCTACAACCCAGTTAGTTCTGGAAACCCTTGCATAAACTGACAACCTGTAACGACTATCAACGATCTACAAATGACAGCCGGGACCAACAGTTTAACGTGCTTTCCAAAGCACAGAAGAAACGCTCTATGTAATGGGCGGTCAACTACCACAGACCAACCAACGCAAGCGTGGTTTAACCTAAAGATCGACTCGAGCGGCTCCTTTATGCTAGTTTCTAAACCACGAAAATGTAGCGTGAAACATAGATTACCAAACTTCAATTTTACTAAGATTAGCTGCGTAAGTAGATGCTAAAATATAAAATTTCAGAGGACAAAAGAATCCAATTTATTTCGCCTAAAGTTGAGGGAAATTACCTCACGAACTTAGTTGTGAACTTTGAATAATTGGGCGATAAAAAATTGTATGATTTCTTTTAACGAGCGGGCTTCTTGTTGTGAAGGTATTGCTTACGATTTCTGTGGATTTTGAGGATACTTACTTGCGGATATTTGAGTGAAAACTTATTATAAATAATATACAGTTACACCAAAAAATGTATGCGCCTCGGTAATCTTCGAGTTCCCAAATTTACATACACACCGAGCCACAGAGTAACCATCGGGTCAAAATTAGCTAAGCTATCTTTTATCCTTTGTTTGTGCAAAGTTTTCTCTTTGTCATCGTTACCAAGTCATCTAATTCCAAAAAGTTATAAAGAAAAGAAAGGAAAAACATTTATTAGCCCGCACAGGACAAAACACAAATTAAAATGGTTAAATGGTTATGATATCATTTTTTAAATTGCATCGCGGACCCGTTTCTCGATACACATGGTTTTGAGAATATATCTGGATTGCACTTTGCATTACAATTATAGCACTTTCTGCATTTGCATATTTTCGCGGACCTTTCCTAACTTGTATTTGCTTCTTACAGAATGAAAACTAAATATAATACTAAATTTGCATAACATCGTTACAATTATACTTTACCATCGTCTGCCTAGCTTTCTCACACCTATGTTAGGGTCGGCAGTCTTACCAGATGCAGCTGAATACTAGTATTTTACATGGAGCAATCGCTCCATGTAAACCCAGTACTCTAATCTACTAATCCCAGTTAGTACTGGGTAATACGATTCTCCTTGGTAAGACTGGTTGTTTGACTTTTGGGCCACTGACTACCTGTAAAGACCAAGGGTGTGCAAATTACAGCAAGGACCAACAGCTTAACGTGCTTTCCGAAGCACGTAGGAAACTCGGTATTTAATGGATGGTCACCTATCTAAAAACCAACCTAGGCAAGCGCGGCTTAACCTTGAAGATCAACCCGTGCGGCGGTCATAATTTTTTGCCATCTTACCTTCGATCAATAATTGAAGCATCTAACCAACCTGCAGGCCTAGCCAAATTTCAAACATTTCGTATCGATTGTCTTTCTACAATCGTAAACGCCTCGGCGTAAGCGATTGTAGAAAGCGCTAAATTGGTAGCCAAGTTGACACGACTGAGTCGATCGCTCGTTCTCTAATGTCTGTAGAAAAAACCTACACCTTAGTCTATGGTGAGCGTTCCTACAAAAGAGTTTAGCGATCAACATTGTAGAAACGATAACATTCCATTCTATCATTTTGAACGATGTAAACTTGTCTACGAATTTTCTATTCGTTTGTGTTGATCACGTGATTTAACGTTGAGATGATGTCATTCCCATTCATTTGAATAGTTTTCTACTAGCGTTAACGATTGTAGATTGTCAACTTGGCTAGGGGTGCTGGATTTAAGATCTAAAGTAACGCCATAAGTTAGTCCTTAACTCCATCAGTTATTTTTGTGGAACCTACTTTTTTACGTAAATAGTTAACAACTTCAGGTACAAAACTATCAGTTTAAATTCAACTTTTATAAGTTAAGGTTATTTTAACAAGGAGAGGTTCAAAGTTTTTTCCGCAATATCCTTGGGGTATCACTTGGCAAGAGTTTCCACTTAAAAAAGTTCTTTCACCGTTAAGAATAAAGTTGAATCTTAATTTACAATTTTGTAACAAAAGTGGGTGTTTTACAGCGTATTTTTGGTCTTAATTTGGGTGAAAGGACCAGAATTATGATACAAGCGGTCAGGCCAGGAGAAAATCGTGTTGTCGAGTAACTGGGTTGTGGAGGTCAGATAAGCAGTCGCTCTATGTAAAATACTGATATTCAGCTGCATCCCATTACACTGGAATCCGACTCCTAATTACGAAAAGGCTTGAGCCTTTTCGTAATTAGGAGTCGGATTCCGCGTCGGATTCCGCGATTAGCGGTCAGGTCTGTTATAAAATTGATAAAATAGACGTTTCATATTTATTTTTATAGCTGTAAAAAGAGCTCATAAATAAAAAAAAAACTATTAAATTGATTGAAGTTAATAAAGATACTGCGCCTGCCAAAAATATCGCAGCAATATTTTGCATCTTAATGTCTTTTTGCGGACAGGATTGTTATTATAACCTGCCTGTGTTGTCCCACTAAAAGGGCAAAAACCTGTATTTCCTTTTTCAGTCCAATCGATGCTCAACCAAAATGGACCAATCCCAATGTTTTATCGAATGACCAAACTTTTCGACGCGGAATTGGCATGAGCTGGTCAGAGAATGTATTTTCCATGCAACAAGATTAAAAAAAAGACTTTAAACACCTCATTTGGCTCTGGCCAACGTGACTTGACGTCGATTATTTTTTTAGGTAGTGCCACTCGCAATTCAACTCGATAAAGTTGCAATAGTACTCAACCGGACTATCCCGAGGTGACCTCAAATGAATTTAAGGCTCCCAGCCAGGGCTAGTTGACGTCGAGTAGGACAACTCGCTTTTATTACGTCGACCTGAAACTCTTTCTAAGTGACTCAAACCAATTCAGCATCGACAAGCGTGGTAGCTCCCCTAGGGATCCATACTGTTGTGGCCTTAAACCACATTGAATCCAACATACGGCTAACGTATCTGGCTCAATTCCACTTGAGCTTGGTTGTTGGATAAGCATAATCAGCCTATAATGTAATTTGGAGAAATTTGACATTTTGTGGTAACTTCAAGACAATGTGCTGGCGACTGTATTCACAGTTGGAACTCAGTGCTCCTTTCTATGTAAAGAACTGAACAGTATTCCACCATGCGAACCCGATGCGGGTTAGCGGATATCAAAAGTACAGTTAGGCAGTTAGCTGCACAAAAGCTAATATAAAAAATAATTTCTAAAATAATAACTTAAAAGATAAGGAAGACAGTTCACAAAGTAAATAAAAACAAAACCAATAATATTATATAGACGCCATGCTTTTAGCATCGCACTTAATATAAAAGACACTTGTTTCGTACCAAGAATGTGGTCTCAGTAGGAGCGAGAAGAGCCATGAAAAGCGTATATTTCATGATAAAATATCCGTTTTTTTGGAGAAGAAAATCGAGTGTTCGATGGCCTTTTCCACTGGTAAGTTGTCAAGAGCCCTAAGGGTACAAATTGTATATGAAACGATAATGTATTTGACGGTATGATTGGCAGTCGCTAAACGATGCGTTTCCTGTACGGAAAAAAGTTCCGGGTCTAGCTGTTTGTGTATGTGAGTTTAAATATTTGTTAACGCACCCACGATACAGGAGAGAAATTCATAGAGTGGGGCATAGATTAAAAAAAAAAACTTCTACCTCTGTCACCATTGCAATACAAGCCACTCTTGTGCATAATTCTTCTAGATCCAGAGGTTCAGGCTACCGTAGATCATGACTGGTAAAAGTTTAGGAGGTCTGAGCCTGACGCATTTATAACTTCGCTGGTTTGTCTAATTATAACAAATAAATGACTAACTAATACTCTTTATTAGTAAAATGTTATCTTAGCAATATCATTAACACTATATGCATGCAATCATGATATTTATTTTACACTTCGATATAAAAATTATGTAATAATGCAAGTAAACCAGTTATTTATCTTTAGTTCAAAAGTAGGACGATGCACTTTCAATAAACACAAGTTGGTATTGACGTTCGTTTTATCGATCAAATTGATCGAAAAAATATGACGCCCTTTGTGATAATACTAATACAACAGGTTTTTTGGGAGAGCAGCGGTGGCCCAGTGGTGGCGGCCCCGACTTACGAACAGTAAGTCGTGGGTTCGAACCCAGACAGGCGCATTACTTTGTGTATTTTATTTCATCACCACTGCTCTCAAAACGGTGAAGGAAAACATCGTTAGGAAACCGGCATGTCCTAGAACCAAAAATTCGAAGACATGTGACATCTACCAATCCGCACTGGGCCCGCGTGGGGGATATAGCCCATTCCGTCTCATTGAGACGAGGCCGTGTCCCAGCAGTGGGAACATTATAGGCTGATGATGATGATGATGGTTTTTTCTTAGGAAAGTAACGTTGCTTTTACTGCTTGCTTTACCAGGAATTCATTTATCCTGATAGTCGTATCAGTCCATGGCTTAATTGCCAAGAGCCTCGATCAATACCTGTGGAGGCTCTCGTTAGGCAGCTGGATCAAGGGCTTGATTCAGAAAGCGGTACTCCTGGACACGGCTCGTATTTTTAGAAGGTTCTTTGGAAGGCTCTTTGGAGCCCTGACCCGGGGTAGCTTGGACCCTATTCCCGATATTGGTGGGCTAAAATTTTTTATATTATTTAATGTTTTTATACTGTTTTTTCTGAGGAATATTTAAAAACGTAATTGATTTGTAAATAAATAATAAATATCGCTGGACATTACACACAGCGCCATCTAGTGCCACACTAAGCAACGAGGCTTGTGTCGTGGACACCAGATAGTTGATATACTACATAGATACTTTTTGTTTGTAAATACATACTTATCATACATATAAACATCCATGACTCGGAAACAAATGCCCATGCTCATCACACAAACATTTGCTCCGACTGGTATTCGAACCCGGGACCCTAAGAACGTAAGGCAGCCTCACTACCGCTGCGCCATTCGGGTCGTCGAAATAAATATAGGAAATAATAAAAATATATTCTTAGATTGTTCACCTGTCTCTTCTTGATTACTGGTCTGATTTAAGTAATTCTTGTTCAATGGGTAGACGAAGCACGCGCGGTGGACCCATACCAATTGTATTAAGTTTTCTTTGGTACTTTAGGAGTTATCCTTTTTAATGTTTTTTTTTATTTCTTCGTCTATGTGAATAATGTGTTAGTAATTCCTAGTTACAAAGTAAAATTGTTGCAAATACTTGACAAGGATTTGTGTGAGATAGCATGGAAGTCAGATATTTATTTTTGCAAAAAAGTTTTTATCAAACCTCCTCTACGGGGGGAGTTGGTTATACAAATATACAGTTTGGTTTTCGGTCCTTAGAGCCGTAATCAATCTTTTTTCCAAATTGCCTCTTGATTGGTCTTTGAAGACTAAATAAAGGCTTCTGAATTTTCTAGAGAGCCAATTACGAACAGCCGTCAAAAGTCTGGGATCAACAATAAGATAAAGATACTTTTAAAACTGACTTCTTTGTGTCGCTGGTACGACAGTACTTCAAATATTGTTGATCCACTTCGTACTCATTAGTTTCTCGGCTTCTTTGCTGGTCACTTTTGTTGCATATTTTGAGGTACCTACAAAGGGCAGGATAGGACATACTAACATAGTTTGCGACACAGCTCCACATCCATACCTTACTGCCGTTTTTTAAGGTAGCCCCAGTGACCTCTTCGTTATCTTCTTATTTCTGGCTTATATAACTAGATTTATCTTCACAAGTTCACTTCAAAAGCTATGAAATCTGAAAAATAACCAACTTCACACTTCGAACTCTAACCTCCCCCAAAAAACGCTCATTACCATACATCAAAAATAATCACAACCGTCATAATTTCAACGCTAGCATTAAGGCCACGCGGGTTCCGCTCATGAGTAAAGTTTCCTCTCCCATTATGGAGATAAGGGTGAGAATTGAACGCATTTACTTGATATCTCTGAATTAAACGAACCTTCAGATTGCTAGGTATTGTACTGATGGTGATATAAGGGCAACTTCTTATCGTTGTTACTTTGAATTTTGAATGTCGAGTAGACACGCGTTTTTAGGGCTGTGGTCACCATTAAAACCAAAAATTGCCAGAGAATTTAAACTCAGCTTGTGCACAGGATGGATTTTAATTCATTAATGATTTGTTTAGGCCAGTATATATTTTTTTCATAACTATATTCACTGGACATCGATTACTCGGTGATTCCTGGGCCATTTTACGTGATTATTTTATCATTTCGTAGGGCATTTTCTCCCGATGGTCCCATATACATTTTATTAACTATTCTGGAGTAGTTTATTAGTTAGCTCCTTCAATACGTATTCTTCTTTGCCTATGTTGATGAAATAATGATCTCTTAATTTTTGTAACAACGTAAAATTAATACTTGCAAAAAATTTGTGTGACAACTCAATTTTTTTTGTGTTTTCTTTCGTTTGGTCCTGTAAGTTTTTTTTTAATAAAACGAGAATAACACAGCGGGTCTTACTATCGTTCGTTATCTATCACAAGTCACTAAATTCCAATGATTTTTGAAATATTGTGAATTATTGGTGATTATTATTATTATTTATTTATTTATTAATCAAGATGGTAAGTAAACTTATAAACTAAGCCCCACAAAACCGTTTTAATGGTGATTATTGAAAGCTATTTCATTGAAACCCATTTCTACGATAGTACCTACATTTTGTCGAATGCCACATTCTCGAAGGTCAAAATTCGTTGTAAACAAAAACTAGTCCGCAACTCCACGTCAAACCGCGTATTTTGCGTATGGGCTATAATCCACCACGCGGGCCCAATGCGGATTGGTAGATGTCACAGGTCTTCGAATTTTTGGTTCTAGGACATGACGGTTTCCTCACGATGTTTTCCTTCACCGTTTTGAGAGCAGTGGTGATGAAATAAATTACACAAAGTAATGCCACCTGCCTGGGTTTGAACCTACGAGGCCTACGGGGCCGCCACCCCTGGGCAACCGCAGCTCAATTTTCATAGAGTAATTTAACAAGTATTGTATGACGTTGGGGATTTCCAGTAATTACTTGTTAATCAACGTTTTATTTACTTAGAAAACAAAACATTTTAACACAAGGCCAAATCCTTAAGAAACTAGTCACGTACCTACTATAAATGCCATCTATTTTTATAATTATAAATTATTATTGACATTTGCTTTGGCATAATAAATCCTATTTGAGATAGATATTCTTTGCAAATTCTATCTCAAAATAATATCGAACACACTGAGCAAAACATTTATAAGACTTTTCATTATTTAATTCCTGAGCCACTGAGGTACATTATTTTTTATTCAACCTGCTCTGTCCTACTCCTGAGCAAAGGCTCGACTCTTTCCATTTGTCGCGAACCTGCGTGTCCTCCGTTCAGCTGGTCCCGCTATCTCCTTTGTGGCCTACCGCAACCCTGCCTCACTGAGTCAGTGCACTAGTTTCCTACTATTTTGGCCCACAGCTGGTCCGGCGTGTAAATCGTACCTTAGGACCAAAAATTCAAAACGCATTATTTAAAAATTATTATATGTACAATACGAATAGTTCATCTCTTTTTTTTATTTACGTTTCTCTTTAACACTTACTCCTGTGGTCAAATACTTATACAAAGCAATCAAGGCAGTGAAAAACACTACAAGTATGGCTAGAAGACCCATTAGTACAATAAATACTAGTTCTAGTTCTAGGTACTGCGCCCACGACATGTTGGCGGCGGGCGCGCGGAGGTGTTTTGCACCGCCGTGACGCAGCACGTGCTCCGTCCACCACACGGCCCGCTCCAGTGGAGGCATGGGTTCGTCCTTCATCACACTGCGTAATTTTTCTATGTTGCGCCTATAGCTGAAATCAAAAATAAAATAAATCACAATGGGTTTGAAAGCTGCAATGTCACAGATAGACTATACAGATTTACACTTCAAACTAACAAAACCCCTCTTTTTTGTGTGAAGAACTAAAATAAAATTAAAAAAAAAAAAAACTTTTTTTACCGTAAAATAAATAAATAAAATTAATGAATAAGAATACATTTTTTATGGTAAAAAATACATAGTGTCATCCCCTATTAACCCCTTTAGGGAGTGAATTTTCAAACATACTTAGGTATGTCAGGGTCACTTCTATTTTAAAAGTAACTCGACTCGAGTACATTTCAAGCTTTTACACCCGGGGTTTGTACTGCGCGTTGTTATTTGGCAATCTAAGATTTGTATTAAGAAGATGTTTTAGGTTTGCAGGGCAAACGGAACCAAAAACTGGCCAATACCGAGACGTTTGGAAGGAGCAAAAAAAAGAAAATGTACAGTTCCGAAAGTCGACGTTCTCTTCTTGATTTATTAAGACCCGTCATATTAACGCTGACATTTATTTTTCCCATTGGAAGCTTACGAATGGACAAAATTAAATACACAAAATGTTTCGTTTCTCAGCCGCTCACAACTTTCACTTTTCGACGATGTCCAATAACATTAAAAATAATAAAGATTGAGGTCCTTTTAATTTTCTAAGAGGTTTTCCGTTCAAGGTTAAATGAATTAGCTGACAAAACTCCTGAACTGCTGGACACCTAGGCATCCATAATATGCCTAGATGTCCAGCAGTATAATAATATCATAATAGTATAGATTACACAACAAGTGAAAAAAAGGGATTTAATTCGTTGAATCCCGAGAGCAGCGAAGCATTCTAGAATAGAGTCCCGAGCGCAGCAAGGGTATCTAGATTGTTAGTCTTGTACATTTTATGATTTTATTTTTTGAGTTCAACGAACAGAGGTTACTTAAAATATGAGTTTGTGTGTTTTAGATACCCATTGCGTCTGCGAAGTGTGAGGTAACAAGGTCAAGAAAAGTGTGCTAACTGGTCTAGTGTACACAACAATATTCTAGAAAATACTGGTTTTAGAGTATCAAAATAACTGCATTTGAAAGTTTAATAATATTGAGCTATATTATTAAAGTTTCAAATGCAGTTATTTTGAATTCAATACATTCAAAGGACCAAACTTCTACCATTTAGAGGCCAGTTCTATTCTAATGCTCCATTTCTATGCCTTATCGCTCGCTATTATTCGAATTTTACAACCTCTCAGGGTATCTGCTTTTATCAAAGCATTAAAACTAGCATAAGCCTCAGCTTTCACGACCGTTTTAGCGTTTAAAATTGGTCCTTTCGAAATAAAAGACTCTTAACAAGGAAAGTTTTTAGTGCACATAAATATGGATGGCATTTAGAAAAGCTACTGGCCAGTCAAAGAGAATAATGACAATTATGATGACTGCTGAAACTGATAAAATTAATGAAAACTTAAATAGGCAGAAATAAGTATAGGACCATGTAAGTTATAAAATCACGAAGCTGTCAAAAAACATTCTGTATATCAAACTTGTAACTCAATGCAAAAATTATTGCTAGGAAACTACTTTTTTTTAAACATCACGTTTTACGGTAGGACTCCATGTAATGCACTCAAAACATTCACACAAGGGTCATGGAGGTGTTTCCACTGCGAGGATCGACCGGAGGACACGTTGGAGCACACAGTGGAGGTGTGCCCAGCGGAGCGCCACCGTGTCCTCGAAGCGGCGATTGGCGGCAGCGACCTCTCGCGTCCGGCCCTGGTGCAAGCCATGGTCCGGAGCGAGACGGAATGGGACGCCGTCACCTCCTTCTGCGAAGCAGTAATGCTAGAGCCTTCTCTAGCATTACTGCTTCGCAGAAGGTGGCGGAACGTGAGAGGGAGAAAACCTCACAGCGTCCCGGCCGCCGCGGGAGACGCCTCGGGCATCGGGAGCCACCACGTGACCCCTAGCCACCGTAGGCGCGGGCCTGTGGACGGTGGGCTATGGGCTAGCTCGCCATCCGTCCGTCTCATGACGACAGGCCGTGTCGACGGCGCGTTCGTGTTCCACGCGCGCCTCAAAGAGAGTCAGCAATAGGAAGGGGCCGCAAGGACCGATGCCTGCCGGGGTTGCGGGACTGTTCGAAAGAGATACCGTGACCCCGGAACACAAAGGGCGATGAAGGACTATGCATGGGTTTTAGTCAGTAAAAGTCTGACACTCTCTCCTGCTCCGCCCAGAGCCGGAGAAGTCATTTGATGATTTCGCATTCCGGAAAAAAAAAAGGTCATGGAGGTATTTAAAGTAAAGTTAAATAGTTATTAACTTGTGAAAAAGATAGAGCTTAGACCTTCAATATCTCCGTAACTACAAGGTTCCCAGGAATGGTCCCGGAAAAAATATTGCAATGACAACGGGGACAACAAGTGCCTTTTGTCGTCGTTAAGGGTTTTTTTACACCCAGTATGACCAGTTATTTTATTCAAAGATAATCGGGAATAATCTTATGTTATTTAACATAATGTTCCCACAGCTGGGACACAGGACTTCCCTCTATGAGAGACAGTCGGCAATAGTCTAAGTCATCAGAGTGTCAACTTTACAAACCTGGGGTCTTCTATAACAGTACTAATAGCAGTCTTAAACTGTTCTTCGGTAAGAGTTTCCAGATCAAGTTGAGTTCCAATCTTCAGATAGACATATTTCTCCACATTGAACCACTGGTCTGCTAACATTGGTACACCGATGAGAGGCACTCCTGCTGTGATAGCCTCGTCTGTTGATTGAAGACCTCCTTGTGTTATGAACAACTTTACTTTGGGGTGTCCTGAAAAATGTTAAGTGGATACTGATTCAAACTCAAACTATTTAATTCTAATAGCTAAGAATAATAATTATTTATTTAAAAAAGTAGCTCCAGGAGCTGCAAGTCCTAAGGCTTATTAACTTGTGAAAATACTGTGTTTTCCCATTCCAAACCCTGGATCTTTATGGAGAAGAATGGGCAAGAAACTCCATGGACACACTTTAAAATCAAAATATTTTTACAAGATTTTGGTAACATCATTTATGATGAGATTACCTATACATAGGTATATGTGAGAACGATGGCGAAAGACGTACACATTAAAAGCGTCCGGCCTAAAAATATTAAATCATAATAACAGTTAATAAAGTATTGTTTAATTGTATATCTTCATTTTGGAGTAAAATCCTTGTTCTTTAAAAACTATCAATTGAAGAAATCTGTACACGGATAGTAATTTTAATTATTTGTAGATCTTCCTATTTATAATTAAAACACCTATTAATCAATCTGTTTTTATCCATTTCGTAAATGCCAACTGCATTCACGAAATGGATAATAAATAAATAAATAAATATCGCTGGACATTAACACACAGCGCCATCTAGTGCCACACTAAGCAACGAGGCTTGTGTCGTGGACACCAGACAGTTGATACATACATAGATACTTTTTGTTTGTTAATACATACTTATTATACATATAACATCCAGGATAGAACCTCCATCTAGGTAATACCATTTTTTTTTTTCGGATGGGAAATCATCAAATGACTTCTCCCGCTCTAGGCGCAGCAGGAGGGAGTGTCAGACTTTTACTGACTAAAACCCATCCATGTTCCTTCATCGCCCTTTGTGTTCCGGGGCCACGGTATCTCTTCCGAACAGTCCCGCAACCCCGGCATCTAGGTTATACCCACGGCTTCGCTTGCATAGAGTTCGCTGAGCTGAATAGGATAGTTCAGAGTAACAGACGCCAGCACATCAATCTACCCGAAACTGTCAAATTTTCCCAATCAACCTCGAACCTAATGCTTAAGCGATAAAGTTGAAAATCTATTAAAGAAATTTGACAGATTTTAGTAGCTTGATGAGCTGGCTTCTGTACCCTCAGTTGAAATTTTTAACTTACTCAACAGATCAGATTGTGGAAGCCACTTGGATATCCTGATGTTCGCACTCCGTCCAGGCAGTTCATCATTATTCCACTTCCACAGCACATCGTAAGGTAGCTGAGAGAAGACTTTCACGAGAACCTGGATCCTCTCTGGTGGTAGCATTGTGGGATCCACATTGGTACCAAAACTGATGTAGATGACGCCTCTCTTCGATGAGTCTAAGTATGTCTTGAGGTCCTTTAAAAAAACACATTCATTAAGTAAAGTCGTAAGAGCATTAAAATACATAGAACGTATATAAGCGTGTAAATAGACTCTTAACGAAGCCGAAAGGCGATCATTTTTTTGTTCTAGACCGTACCTGGGAACCTTCCAGTTACAGAGATATTGGGGGTCAAAGTTCCAACATTTCCACAGGTTTTTTTTTTTAAATACGTGTTTTTAATGTAAGATTTTTACTTTAAGCACCTCCACGACCCCCGTACTTCATCCATTCATCAGCACGTTTTGAGTGCGGTAGGTACATTGAGTTTTACCGTAAAACGTGATTTTTCTCACCCCAAAAAAAAAGTCGTTTCCCAACGATAATTTTTGCATAAAGTTACTTAGTATGGTATGGTGTACAGAATGCTTGGTTGACGGCTTCGTGATGAATCTGTTTACACCCTATATAGACTGCCTCATTGGTCTAGAAGTGGTAGCAAGCGCGACTAGTGAACATAAGGTCCTGGGTTCGAGTCCCACGTATAAATTGATTAATGTGTACAAATAGTTTGACAGCTATACGACAGTGACATATTTTTTTATTAAAAATTCCTAAAGCATACCGCACAGTCCGGGGAGACGGCTTGGTTATGTGGGGCTTGAACCCACTAAAAAACACGGCCGTGAGCCTACTGTCGATCGCCTTGGTAAATGAGCGGCGGGAACTGCTTCGCCTGACGTTCGCGACCCATCCAGCGCAGCCCGCCTCCGGGCACCAAACTCCTTGGCGACTCCTTGGCTCATCTGAGACATCGCCAGCACTCATGAGGACTGTGCAATGTGACGACGATAGACTCCAAGCCGAAGCACGACCAAGGATAATCAATTTGACGTAAATAAATCTTCAAGCTGTATAGCGTGACTGAACCAATTTGTTCAATCATCATAAATTATACATAATGAATTATGCATGAGTAGAGTATGTTTAGACGTAAGTACGTTTTATTTCCTACTAGCTGTTGCTCGCGTCCTTCGTTCGCGTAAAATTGCTATAAAAAAAAGATTACTTTCAAGGTTTTATTTTTTTTGCACGGAACCCCAATTCTTTTTCTAATATAATCTACGTTAGATCTTATAACATAAGCTATCTGCTAGTAACAGTCTCGTCAAAGTCGGTCTAGCCGTTTCGGAGATTAGCCGGAACGAACGGGCAGACAGACACAAATTGAAAAAAAAAAAAATGTTGTGGTTTTATTTGCCGTATTTATTTTCATATACATTCAGTAAAAAGCTGTTATTTCGATACTACAAACAGACACTTAAATTTTATTTATTTGTACAGAATATGTATAGATAAAATATGCATGAGTATTTATGTAGGTAAGTATTTTGTATTTGCTATAAAATATACTGGTATCAAGAACTGGTTTACCTCATCGTATCAAAAGACAGCTGTTCAATGTTATAATGTTCATTAACACCAACATAACATAATGCTTGTAATATCTGAAGATATAGGCAGAGGTTATATCTAAAGTATGTACAGTAACACCCACATTTCATCAGTGATATTTGAGTCCCATGTAATAGGACGGTGGCGAGCCTATTCCCATCAACTAGGCATAATAAAATCAAGCGGCTACTGGTAAGTGACATCACGCTTGTAATACCTAAAGTTTAAGGCAGAGGTGTTCCCTAATAGTACGGTCGACCAAGCTATTTGGTTTACATTTTAACATGCAAATCACATTGTAAAATGTAAACCAAATAGCTTCATCTACATTTCGCTAATAACATAAATGTTAATGTCTTATAAAGAAGTAGGCGAGTTTACGCCATCCACTAGGCACAAATCCAGATCAGAGCGTTACTGAGAAATTACGGTTAGAAAAACCCAAAAACACTTTACCCGACCTGGGCATCGAACCTAAGACATGCTCAGCAGTAGTGCATGTGACCAATAGACCATCGAGGTAGTTTCTTATTTATTATCCTTATTACTTAAGTAAAGTATTCTTATCTCGTAGTAGCAGCGTGTGCCAAAACCAAGGATTAAGTTAGAAACTTAATTAGTACAAAAGGAAACCGTCTTATTTGAGTATTTTAAAATAATTGTGCACGACACCGCTTGATAAGACTGGTTGTCAGACTTTCGGGCCGTTACTACCTGTAACGACTGTCAAAGATCTACAAATGACAGCCGGACCAACCGGTTAGCGTGCTTTCCGAGGTATGGAGCCCATCTGTGGACCAACCTAGACAAGCACGGCATTTACTGAAGATCGACCCGAGCGGCTGTATAGTAATGTTATTTAGAAAGAAAGAAAAATTACACTTATTTGGCACACGCCACAATTGCACACAGTATAAAAATAAAAAACTTTAAAATAAACAAAAAATAATTTAGATAAATACATTTAGATACTAGCTCCTCCGAGTGGATTGATAAGATGATAAATGATCTCTAAATTGAATCTGTAGCGACCAACTTGTATATGAATAATGAAGTTCAAAGTCTTAATTATGTCATAATTATTGAATAATGAAGTTCAAAGTCTTAATTATGTCATAATTATAATAATTATGTGTTCAAAACAATCCTACTTTAATATTAATAAAACCGGCCAAGAGCGTGTCGGGCCACGCTCAGTGTAGGGTTCCGTAGTTTCCCGTCCGTCACAATAAGTGTTCCCACTTATGAGTTTAAAGGTGGGGATCCATTATGTTCGCGCTCCAAAATGCTTGCATATACGAATATACTACAAACTTAGTCCAGAAATATTTTGTACAACTTTTTGTCTTTTTTGTACAAAAACTGTTGTTACCATCAAGTTAAAAATGATTTTCCTAGAAAGTCCTTATAAAGTTCTACTTTTCAGATTTTTTTCATATTTTCTAAACTTATGGTTCAAAAGTTAGAGGGGGGGGGACACATTGTTTTTTACTTTTGGAGCGATTATTTCCGAAATTATTGACATTATCAAAAAATGATTTTAGGAAACCCCTATTTATTTTTAAATACCTTTCCAACAATATATCACACGTTAGGGTTGAAATTAAAAAAAAAACACTTCCCACTTTACATATAGGGGGGCTACCCTAATAAAACATTTTTTTCCATTTTTATTTTACCACTTTGTTGGCGTAATTGATATACCAAATTTCAGCTTTCTAGTGCTAACGGTCACAGAGATTAAGCGAGGACGGACAGACGGACGGACGGACGGACAGACATGGCGAAACTATAAGGGTTTCTAGTTGACTACGGAACCCTAAAAATGCAAAAGTTTTGGGAGGATGGATGGAGGTTTGTTTCTCTTTCATGCAAAAACTACGGAACTGATTTGGATGAAATTTGGCACACAGATAGTATATAACTTGAATTAACACGTAGGATACTTTTTTATTATTATTGTGACATTTGATGTTTTTTTTTTTTTGACATTTGTTTTGTAAATTATTGTTAATTTTATTTTAATTATTGTGAATGTGAGGACCATATGGGTCACATATTCTATTTTATTTTTTCCCCACGACTGTCTGGCAGTTTGAGTACTATAAGCGACCTACCCAAATGTCCTTTCTTTGGTATTGTTCGTCGTTTCGTTGAGCTCCTTGAGTTATAAGTCAAGCTACACGATAACTGACAATTGCTTGCAATGACTGGACAGGTCCACTCAAATCTGTGTGGTTCTTTCTTCAAAAGACCATCTCAGACACTAATCTGCATAGTCCTCATCTGAATTGAACAAGATTATGTCTGGACTTCAAAAGAGACTATGACCTCTGAGTTTGTTTTGGCTGTTTCTCCTAAGAGTAGTCAGGTACGAAACACCAGCCCCATCTAGTTTAAAAAAAAATGACGTGTAAAAGTGTTTGTAAGAACTTACTTGCAAAATAAACATCATTTCATTTCATTTCATTTTATATCCCGGTAGTATGATCCCGTAGGATAATTACCGAACTCCACGCGGGCGAAACCGCGGACATAAGCTAGTCTCAACATATTATGAGAAAACGACGTTTTAAGTTTGTAATAGGGAATATGCATGAAATACAAAACTCTTTTTATTTATTAAAAATGCCTTGTATTGGTGCGTAAGAACATTGTGGATCACTTGTTTAAGTTTCTAAAACGCAACTTTTTTTGCAATTTATTGTTTTATGTAGCATGTTTTTAGTGAAACGGAACGCACTCTCAAAACACATCGTCCCTCGATAACGCCGGTAGTGACGTCAAAGTCTATATGTCAAAAAAATACTTTTATTTTAAAAGTACCAAAATTTTGACGAATATTTTATTATAATATTGATATTGGAATTTATGCTTGAGTAAAGCACATACAATTAGTAAAATTATTATATTATAATGCCAAAAAATTAGATGTAAACAAGGCAGATTGAGGTAAATGACGTCACACCATGGCCGCGATAGTCACAGACGTTTGAACTGTCGTAGAAAATTGCAGAAGTTTGATATTATTTTTGGGCGACAAGCAATCGTTGAAATTAACTTTTAATACGTTTCTTGGGTTGATATTAGTGTATTCGACGACCCGAATGACGCAGCGGTAGTGCGGCTGCCTTACGTTCTTAGAGTCCCGGGTTCGAATCCCGGTTGGAGCAAATGTTTGTGTGATGAGCATGGACATTTGTTTCCGAGTCATGGATGTTTATATGTATAATAAGTATGTATTTACAAACAAAAAGTATCTATGTAGTATATCAACTATCTGGTGTCCAAAACATCACGTTCTTAGGGTCCCGGGTTCGAATCCCGGTTGGAGCAAATGTTTGTGTGATGAGCATGGACACTTTTTTCCGAGTCATGGATGTTTATTATTATGCTAAACAAAAAGTATCAATGTAGTATATCAACTATCTGGTGTCCACGACACAAGCCTCGTTGCTTAGTGTGGCACTAGATGGCGCTGTGTGTTAATGTCCAGTGATTTAATTATTTATTTATTTTAATTTATTGATTTAAGTAAAGAAAAAAGTACATGCATATTCCCTATTGCTATTACAAACCTTGTTTCCGCTTATCTAATGATAATGTTATACCTTGTCAAAGATCAAACTGACTACTGTTACCTCCTGCAAAAAACGTTCAACTAACATACGTACCTACGCAACTGAAGCATGTAATACGTTCAGAACCAAGGTCAGTTTAGACTAGAACACAATAATTATAATCTTTGTCGTTTTTGTTCACGTAACGCTATTATACACACGCTATACAAGGTAATGACGACATTCAATGAAAACAATGGAAACTAGTTCATAAGAACATTTAAACGATAGACATAAAAAAAAAAAAAAAAAAAAAAACTAAACTTCATAGTATAGTTAACAAAATACAATGGTGTCGATTCTGTTGTGCACAACTAAACTTAATTTAGGCAATTGCTATCTTTTTCTTTCTAATAAAACGAGAAAGACACGACGTAATTTAGAGCCGTCAATTTTAGTTGGAACTAATATTTCCATACAAATGAAGGGTGCACGTAAAAACATGTCGACTAAAAACACGGTGAAGCGCAAGGCGTAAAACTAGTTTGACATCTCTAACTTAGTTCATAGCTATAGCCGTCCTTTTCTCGCTCTGCCTTTTAGTAAAAGATAGCAATAGCCTAAATTAAGTTTAGTTTGTGCACAACCGAATCGACACCAATAGCTCACTAATCTTAGGTATACTATAACTATAACAGCCCATAACGTCCACTGCTGGACATAAGCATCTCCCATGATGGAAGGAATTTGCCGTAATCTCCACGCTTGGCAGGCGGATTGGAGATCGCAGTGATGAAAGACTAACAGAAAACGCTGCTGCCCATTCTCTGGTCTACGGAGGCGCAAGGTGTTCTGCCTCAGACATTAGTCGCCTTATATGACACCCGTGAGTGTAATGGGTTGGTTCTATTCTACTCTGCCGGATACCACACGACTAACACGACACAGGGTGTGACAGAGGGTGAGCGGGATCGGTCAAATATTTCTCTCACGGCTGTTTGTGTATGTGAGTACATATACACACATCAACACGGTCTAGGGATATTTCAAGACCGATTTTTGCAAATTACTGCGCGAGCACAACCAAATGCAACGGCGACTCAATTGGTCCAAAGGCTGCGAGTGGAACACCAAGTGCTTGTGAGTGACCAAACTGTAAGAACCACACGGCTTATCTTAGGTATAATTTGCACTAATTCGCATCAGAAAATAAAATGTAAGGAACGAATTTAGCAAATATTTTGAAGTAGCGAGTTGGAAATATTGTGTTTAGTGTTAAAACAGTCGGTGCTATCCTAGTAAAAAAAAATGCTGAAAATTAAAAATAATGTCCTGTGAATAAACTACTATAATCCTAGATTGAATTTTAGCAAGCAAACGACGCGACGCCGGCCTGTATATAACTTGGTCATGCTACTAGTCACAAAAAACTTTAGGTACTTCTAAAATCGTTTAAAAACCTGAATGATTTCGCTTATGTAACTCAGCTAGCTCATGTAGATGTAGCTTTGTCGAATTATTCACAAGACTTCAAAAACAAAAGTATATAATAAAAAGATTTTAAGAACACCAGCATTTAGCGGGACTAACTGCTTATTAGCAGCTAACAACTGCTTACTATGTACATTTAATAGTACACTAAATAATGAAACCGGCATGCCCTAGGACCAAAAATTCGAAGACATGCGACATCTACCAAATCGCACTGGGCCCACGTGTTGGATTATAGCCCATTCCCTCTCATTGACAGGAGGCCGTGTCCCAGCAGTGGGAACATTATAGGCTGATGATGATGATGATGATAATGAATAGGACCTTGGACAATAACAGCATATTTGGTCTCATTATTTGAAGAAGATTATACAAAAACTTAATTTATATAAAATGAGTGCTTCGTTGGACTAGTGATCACAGGCGCGACCGCTGAGTATGAGGTCCTGGTTTCGATTTCCGCGTCGGGCAAAGTGTTATTGGGTTTTTCAATCAGAAATTTCTCAGTAGCAGCCACGGAGTCTGGATTTGTGACCGGTTGATGGCAGGAAGGTCACCCCTCATTACATACAACTAAAACATTACTTGTGAAATGTGGGTTTACCTATGTAGATACATCTATGCCTAATCCTTCGAGGATTACGGGCGTGATACTATGTCAGGAATAAATAAAAACTTGAAATTTAAATTAAGTACTCACTGCTGGTAGATCCTTTGGAAGTTTCTGATGCAGCCCTCCCATATAAACAACAGACGGAGGAACAGGTCTGATCCCTTCAAATATAGGATGCACATTCAGGAACAACATATCCACATTATTCGTCAACTCCTCAACAGGTGGTATATCAGGACCAAAGTTTTTCCTTAAAACTTCATTTTCTATTGGTTCAACGTCATCATAGATTTTCATAATCCGGTAATGAGTGTATAATTCTGTTATTTTCTCCCAAAAGGTAAGATTGTATAGTCTCTGTCTTAGGATGGCCGGGTAGAGGATCGGATGTTCTGATGCTCCAATCCAGTCGTAGTTACCAGGAACAGCTCCCAAGGAACTCACAAGAATCACAGGCACGTTTTTGTAAATATAAGAGAAAGCTAACGCGGGCCTCACACAAGCTTCTATTAGTAACAAATCGAATTTTTTGCTCTTGTCATTTATTATTCTTTGCACCTCTTCAGATTGCACTTGTTCATCAAATACAGCTGCAAAAGAACTAAGGATAATTTCCGTTTGCGAAAATAAATCGTTTTTGTTCCCTTTCGAAGCCGCTTTGATGAAATTCTCTTGCCAAATATTGTACGATATATCATGGACATCGATTTCTGTTAAGTTCTTTGGCGCTCCTCCATTTTTGAAGACCGGGTCTGGTGTGATGATGGTGACTTCATGCCCTCTCCTAGCTAGTTCCTGAGTTAAAGGTCGAAATACCACTTGATGGCTTATAGATGGAACTGGAAACACTGCCAAGATTCTCGCTGCTTCGATTGAACCGATTATAAGAAAATAATACGCGACTAAAAATAATGCTGACATTATCGCTCGAGCTCAATTGTCGACGAACTAAGGTAAGTAGGTTTCAGAAGCTGTTTATATGCATTCTGTTTTGTTGAGTGATCCGTATCGCAGTCGGTGGAGTCTAAAAATTACAGGTTCGAATACTTAACTCTTGTATTGATGTAAATACAGACTAAATTCAGACGTCCGTAAAATTAAATTAAATTCTTTAGAATTTAAAGTTGGACATTGGCGACATTGGCATTGGAATGTGTGTGGTGCAGGATAAGGAATTTCATCTGGACGATTGAAAAATTGCTAGAATTTTATGACGTGTTAACATCTATCTTGTGTCTATACAAATAAATAAAATTAAAATGTTGGTTTTTGATTTCAAAATAACAACTTTTTATTGAATGCAAGGTATATCATCATCTGCCTAGCCTTTTCCCAACTATGTTGGGGTCGGCTTCCAGTCTAACCGGATGCAGCTGAATACCAGTATTTTATACTGCCTATCTGACCTACACAACCCAGTTAGTGCTGGGTAATACGATACCCCTTGTTAGGTAAGACTGGCTGTCAGAATTTTTAGGCCACTGACTACCTGTGACGACTGTCAAAGATCTACAAATGACAGCCGGGACCAATGCTTAACGTGTTTTCCGAGGCATGGAGGAAACTCTGTATGTAATGGGCGGTCATCCATCCGCGGACCAACCTAGGCAAGCGCGACTTAACCTAAAGATCGACCCGAGCGGCTGTTATTATTTAGCCACGAGCTCTTCTCAATGCAATGAATGCAAAGTATATACGGTACTTAAAACACGCGCGGTCGCGAGAAACAGCGAGTTATTATTAAAACTGTAATGAAACAATGTCTAAATTGGCGTTGATGAGTTTCTTACATTAATTACCGTGACTGTAAATCAATTCTTCTTAAAATGTACGGAACCTAAAAGAGAAGGCTCTTTATTGTGGGTCCCGTGAAGGTTTAATTCTAACTCCCGATTAAAAAAGATGGATGTTAAAACGTTACGTGTGTATTTGTATGTGTCTGTCTGTGGCATTGTAACGTCAAAACGGATGAACCGATTTTGATTCAGGATTTTTTTAGTTTGAAAGCGGACTTGTTGATCAAGAGTGTTCTTATAGTCTGAGCCAGATAAGTAGGAATTAAAGGTCATTGCTCTTTCCTTAATTTCTCTGCGTAGGTACCCCGACAATACATTATGAATTGTTTTTTATTACTAGAAAAAGTCAAGGATCACGATAAAGGTCGTTTTGGGACAAGTTTCTGTTCTGTTCAGTGTTTCTGTTTTCGGAATTATGAATTTGAATAAATGTATGCGGGTTAATGACTTTTAATTCCTACTTATCTGGCGCAGACTATAGCTATGATTAAAGATAACCAGAATCTGTTAGCTAGACGGTGACAAGCCGAAGATATTTTTTTTCAATTTTTTAAAACTTTTTCGAAATTCTTACACGTTCAAATGTTATGTGATGAACATTATGTGACTGATGATAAACATTGTAAAGTTATGCGTTAATACTTATTTTGAATTCCAGTCTCAACTTTTGCAATCGCAAAAACCTAATAAAAAGTTCTACATGATGCAGTTTTTATTCCTCCGCCATATTCAAACCCGGATTAAGTAAAATATTATAAATAATCACGATCTAACTAACCAGTTTTATAATTGCTTGAGTACTCAATAAAAAGTTCACCGCAGGAAACAGTCCGACTAAGAATTTTTAAGCAAAACATATTGAGAAAAAATTACGGTTAAGAAATAATTACGATTTAAATCAAATTATTTTCAGGGGCTTCTCTGTTCTCTGATCATTATTATCTGGTTCTATTCAAAGTTTGAGTGAATCGGTTTCTTCTAGGCAAGCGTACTCCACCCTAGGCCGCATCATCGCGATTTTCACATCAGGCGAGTTCTGGCCAAACGCAAGCCTAATTACTTAGTATAAAAAGAAAATTATTTCGTTTCTATGAGTACCAATATTTAATCGGACCAATAATTTGATTTTATTTTCTAAAATTTTCTTCTTAACATTTAAACGCTTTGCTACATCTTTTATGCCCACAGCCAAGGAAGTTAATAGGCTTCTTTTGGGTTAGCTTGTTCCATCGTTGCCCTCATCTCTCTCTCTTCAGGACAAGATTGAGGCCAAGAGCAGGCCCATTAAAAAAAAAAAAATTGTTTTTGTTTTTTTTTATTGGCTTTAGATATTATTATATTTCCATAAATGTGGATCTGGGAGACAACTTCAGATAAGTTGTCTCCCATCCACATTTATGGAAACGAAGTATTACGTTTTCATAAAACGAAGTATTACGAGCATAGTTTAATTTTGACAACTTATCATTTTAGTATTCGTTTTCCTAACAGAGAATCTATTAAAGGCTACCTAAAAACTAATAAAAAAGCTATGTCGTCATACTAAAACTAATTGCGTTTTTATCTCAATACAATTTTTTTGCCAGATGGCGTTATTTGACAGATAAAAATCTGTCCATAACATATATTACTTCCTGAAGAAATCACGACGCCGACGTAATAAATAACGTGTTATTTGCTTCAATTACGTGATGGCCCAGGGGTTATGACTATAGATGCTGGCGGGAAAAATTCCGAATCATTCCCGTCGAATACTTCGGAAGTATTCCGAAATATTCCGAAACTTTGGGAATATTTCAACTGTTAAAAAAAAACCAGAAAAACAAAAAAACTTCAACAACATCAATCCCATTTATAATAAAATAAACATTTATATTTTACTTACGTATGTGCTACTGAACAATAATTAACTCACCACAAACAAACACGTTTATTCCCATTGAATTATTCGGGCGAAATATTCGGCGGAAACATTCGATTGCGGGGTATGAATCTTTCTTGCGGGGGCGAAAACTTCTCCGGGGAGCAAAAATAAAAATCTTAATTAAATTCATTTTGAATAATTCTGATATAAAGAAACTTTCCCAGAAGTATTCCGGAATTATTCGGAATTTTTCAGAAGTTTTGCAACTATAGTTATTCTCATGCACTTTTTTAATAAATTTCTAATAAATTAAAAAAAAAAACAGTCCTAATCGTTCCGAGTTCAATGATCGAGTTCTGGCTTTCGGTTCCAGACGACCTAAAATAATTGTGTATAAGTCTCTCTTTTCAGACAGTAAGAGGCGGGTATTATTACTACTTCAAAGTACTAACTAACATTATTTTAGGTACAGATATTATTTTCTATCTCTGTAAAGTTATTACTGTATTCCTCAAGTAGGTTCAGAGCCAAAAATAACTTCTATTGACTAACCGAAACACTTTAGTCTCAAAGGACCAAAAAGTTTTATGAATAATATTTTTTATCCCAATGGTGTTTATTTGCTTCAGAAACGTTATTATAAACTTTTTTTGTAACAAGCACCTACCTCCTTTTTTTCGAAGAATTTTCGACGCGCAATTAAACTACAGAAACTCTCATTTAACATAATATTGTAAATGACCCAAATAGTATAAGGGTCAATTTACACCGAGACGCGACGCGACGCTGCGCGCACATTTTAATAGAACGACTCAAAATATAACTTTATTTAATACACGAAAAGATACACATTTCATTGCGATGCGTCTCGCGGCGGCATGCGGCGCAGCGCGAAATCACTGGCCTTTTCCAGTACCGTCGCGTCGCGTCGCGTCTCGGTGTGATCTGACCTTAAATCTGGTGGAAGTCTGCACACTAACGTCTTAATCTTGAGCAACTATCAAGTAAGCACATCAAGTTACTATCTCTCATAAGAGAGGAGGCCTGTGTCCCAGCAGTGGGAACATTAATAGGCTGATGATGATGCATTATAAGTCCAGGTTTCCTCACGATATTTTGCTTCACCGATGTCTGTGATGATATTAATTTATTTTGTGGTCGGCGCAGCATGTCTTCGTCTTCCATACTTCTCTATTACTCGTCATCTCAGCAGACACTTCCTTTCTAGCCATATCACACACATTCGATCCATCGTCCATCGCATTACATAGATACAAAAAGATTCCATAATATCGGTTGTGGCGAGTATCTAATTATAAAGAAGTTCAAGGTTGTACACATCGTTTCCGCACACATTAAACCTGATTTTTCTTATGTATAGCGTTTCATCTGAGTCATTCTAGTTGATAGTAATGTCATTAATGAATAACTGCTGGTTTTTAATTAGATGTGTAATTTTGCAAACAAACAAAGGAGCTCGTGGCTAAATAATAACAGCCACTCGGATCAATCTTCATCGTGCGCATCATCGGTGCATCGGAAAGTACGCTGTGCTTAAGCCGTTGGTCCCAGCTGTCATTTGTAGATCTTTGACGGTCGTTGTTGTGTTTTTGATAACAAAACATTCAAACTCCAAATCTCTGCACGTCATAATAATAGGTTTTATCCAATTTGCATTGCCACTTTATAATCACTAGATTGATAATTGAGCAGAGGTAACATTATCTATATCTATAATTAGATGTCAGTAAGCATCATACGCAAGCCTACATTAAGTAATCATTTATGCATGACACAGTATCACGACTGTATTTATTACTCGTTGGTCTAGTGGTCACAATCTTGATTGCTAATCATGAGGTCCCTGGGCTCGATTCCGGCGGTCGGGCAAATTGGCATTGTTTTTTTTCATCAGGAATTTTGCAGTAGTAGCCACGGAGTCTGGATTTGTGCTGGGTTAATGAAAATAGTTTCGCCGCCTATTAAATGGGACTTAAACGTAACTAAGACCAGATCAATGTACGAGTACAGCAGAGGTGCTTGCAATCACTAGATCAGCCAAGCAAGCTAAAATTATTCTTAATACTTACGCAGTAAGTCTGATTGTGGCAACCACTTCGATATCCTTTTGTTATTAGTCTTTTCTGGCAGCTCGTCTTTGTTCCACTTCATCAACACTTTTTTAGGCAGCCTTGAAAATATTTTCACTAGAATTTGTATCCTCTATGGTGGTGAAAAAGTAGATTCTGCATTCGACCATACCGTTTTTCGAAGAATCTAGATAATTCTTGAGATCCTGAAATTTTCAAAAAAGTAGAACAGAAACCTATTGTGTTGCTGTTCTGGAACCGGTGGCCTATCATGGCCGCTTACTTATTTGTCTTCTAATTCCACATTTTCGTAAAGCACTTTAAGTCCACTGTTATGAGAGTTCATTTCTCCCAGCTTTTACCATTGTGTTAAATTGTACAACTTCTGACGCATAAAAGAAGGATAGAGTATTGGATGTAGGTACAGGAGCTCCTACAAGCTGATAGTTTCCTGGAGCACCTCCCAATGAATTCAACAAAATAACAGGCACATTTTTGTGAATATGACTGAAAATTAATGCCGGTCGTACACAAGGTTCAATGAAAATCAGATCGTTTATGTTTTCGTTAATTAATCTTTGCACCTCTTTGGATTTGTGTTGAGTCTCCACTACCACGATAAATATTTGAGAAATATACTCAGTTGTGTTGCTATGTCGAACAGTAAGTCGTGGTTTCGAACCCAGGCAGGCATTACTTTGTGTAATTTATTTCATCACCACTGCTCTCAAAAACGGTGAAGGGAAACATCGTGAGGAAACCGGCATGTCCTAGAACCAAAAATTCGAAGACATGTGACATCTACCAATCCGCACTGGGCCCGCGTAGTGGATTATAGCCCATTCCCTCTCATAGAGAGGAGGCCTGTGTCCCAGCAGTGGGCTAATAGGCTGATGATGATGATGATGTTTCTACGTCATCTATGTTGCCCTTCTCAGCTTCTGTCAGAAAGTATTCCAGCCAAACAATGTATGAAATGTCATTGACATCGATTTTGGTCATGTTTTTTGGAGCTGCGTCTTTTAGAAAGCCAGGATCTGGTGTAATGACTGTGACTTCATTTCCTAACCTGGCTAGCTCTTGAGTTATAGGTCAAAATACTATCTGGTGCCTTAAAGATGGAATTGGGAATACTGCTAGAATTTTCACTGCCTCAAAAATAAAATTACGTTCGTTAATTAAGTTCGACTAAATTTTGAATGCGATGCGTATCTTTTTGGTTTACATTGTAATACAAGGTTTTTTTACAACTTTATCTGTGACAGTGTCATTGTGTTTAGTTCAATCATTGGTTCATTGTTGATCAAGTCTATAAATTGTCGAATGTCAAGTTATAGTGATGGGATACGCTTTGTGTGAATGATTTAATTGACGTTGACGAAATATTTAATTTTATAATTTTTAAAATTGGTTTTAATTTAATAGCAAAAATACACAGTACAACAGAATTGATTCTTACAAAGGCGCAAATCTTAAACGTTTGGTCAACATTTATTAATTCACATACATACTCGTACATAAACTCACGACTTTTCTTAAAGGTCCAGGCAGTGACTGAACACCACAAGCTACGATCCTAACAATCATTCTCCTTTCGCTTCATCCACGTTGATAAATCAAGTCATACAAACCAGCCAGTTTCAAGTTACTACTCGCACTTGACGATCCTCATCTGACTAACACCGCCGACCTGGGAATCGAACCTAGGCAAAAATCGTAACATGGCATTTAAATAGATGATAACAATGCTATTAGAATCATTTGTAGTTACCTACATGTTGCATGTTAAGATAATGATAATACTATACAAATGAAGCTAACCGTCACTGCTGGTCAGTGATTGTGAAGAATACAATTGGGTCCTTGCACCCCAGCCAGAAGTGATGAGGAGGTACCCCGTGGTTTTAGTCAGCAGGAGTCTGACAGACCCCTCTGGGGGACATCCATTGAGGATTTATATGGGATACCCACTCATGATCTTTGATGCACTTTATCTTCGTAAATTTTTATTAATTTGGTAAAACAAAAAACACGTATATCCAATATTTTTCGGTAATCTAACTGACGGACTAAACAGAATCATATTTTTTTTTTGTCAGGAATCAGCCCTATTGTGTCCCCGCACCCCAGCCAGAAGTGACGACGAGGAACACCGTGTGATTTTAGTCGTCTGACAGACCCCTCTGGGGGACATCCTTTGAGGATTTCAAACGTAAAAATGACAGTGAAAGATCTGCTTGCAATAATTTCTGAATACGTTTTTGTTCCCAACCGAGAGTAGAAAAGCAATGGATGTTTACTTTGCAAATAAGTTTTTACAAACACTTGTTCACATCATCTTTTTTACTGCTCTGAGAAGAAACAGCTGATACAAACTCAGAGCTCATAGTCTCTTTTAAGGTGCAGACATAATCTCGGTCAACTCACAATCATGGAGGACTATGTAGTTTAGTGTCTGTGAGATGGTCTTTTGAAGAAAGAACCACACATATTTGAGCGGACCTGTCCAGTCAGTGCTAGCATTTGTCTGCTTGTAGCTCGATTTACAATTCAAGGAGCTCAACAACACGAGTAGTACTCAAACTGCCAGACAAACAGTAAAACTAAAGAGAAAAAAACAGACAAAAGAAAATCGTTCCCGCACTGGAATATGATTGAAACAATACTGCTTGAAGACTTCATGGTTACCCCAAGCTCTGGTCAACTCACAGACGTTAGTTCTGTGTCCCAGCAATGGCTGTTTCTGCTAATCTAATTAAAAACGTATTCCTACATAACTAGAGAAGGTTTAAAACAGTTTATTATGTAGGTCCTACATCGAACTCAGGTCGTCTTGTTAAGTAGTCACGCTTGCAACTAGACCAAAGATGCAGTAAACATATTCATAGGTACATAAAAACATAAATTGAGCTCAACAGAGCACAACATAAGTGGAGGTAACATAACTGCCTATTTTATATTACCTTTGCTGTATAAAATAGCCAATATGCCAGTATATATCTATGTATTCATTACTTTAAATTATTACATCAAGAAGTTTTCACTTTACTTCCACCTTTTCTTAAAACCTTACACAGTGAATAAATACTAAAAACTATTATCAATATAGAAACTAATAATCCTACAAACAAAGTTAGCACTAGTTCTAGTTCTAGATACTGCGCCCATGACATGTTGGCGGCGGGCGCGCGCAGATGTCTCGCACCGCCGTGACGCAGGACGTGCTCCGTCCACCACACGGCGCGCTCCAGTGGAGGCAGTGGCTGATCGTATATCCAATTACGAAGATTGACTATGTTGCGACGATAACTGAAAAGAGAAAAACAAACGTCATTGAACAGAAAATTGGGTGTTTAAAAAAGCATCATCATCTAGCTCCGATAGCTGTAAATCCCACTTCCAGGAATTAAAGTTTTTATCCCTACCCTGTCTCTACATATTTGAAGTTTGTAAGTTCGTGCGAAAGTATCCAGAATTCTTTACAAAAAGAGAGGACATACAATCAAAAATTGAACACAAAAATAGGCTAAACTTACCAACATCGCGACTAAAAATGCACTCCAATAGTACCTTGGTCATGTGCATAAAAATTTACAATAAGTTACCCGAAGAAATAAAGAATTTAAATAAATATAACACTTTTATCAATAAATATAACACTTTTATCAATAAATTAAAGCTTTTCCTTCTAGGCAAATGCTACTATAGTATAAGCGAATACTTAAATGATAAACTATGAGTACTTCCCTATCGAATTGTTTCTGAAAACAGATACACATTAAGAATAATAAAAATTAATTACGTAATAAATAAAGACAATAAGAAATTAATAAAGCAATAAATTATATTATGATATTATATTATTTATATTTATTTTAAATTTACAATGTCCAATAAATAAATCTATGTAATTTATAAAGCAATAATTATTACTTTAAATTAAATTCGTATTAGATAATAACTGAAGTAAGCCAGTAGTCTTCCTCCTCTCTCCTACTTAGTCTAGGCTGCGCCCGACAGGGTCCATAATTGTAACATTATTTATTTTCCTCCACCTTATAAACATTATGGTATGCAATAAAGAATTGAGAATTGAATTGAATTGAGAATTGAGAATAGCTTAGCCTATTTCTAACTATGTTGCTGTTAGCTTCCAGTCTAAACGGATGCAGAGGCTTGTGTCGTGGACACCAGATAGTTGATATACTACATAGATACTTTTTGCGTCGAGGGACTGCCTATGTAACCTCCACAACCCAGTTAATGCTGGGTAATACGGTTTACCTTAGTAAGACTGGTTGTCTGACTTTCGAGCCACCTGTATCAAATGTCAAAGATTTACAAATGACAACCGAGACCAACGGATAACGTGCTTTCCAAAGCACGGTAAAAAACATCGTCTGTTAATGTTAAGCAAACAAGAAAAGTGTAGCATTGATCCACTTTGTCAGTTTTCGAAAGCTTGATACAGCTTGAGGTTTCTGGTTCGAGGATTGACGCGTCATCATTAGAGGCTTCTGGCTGGGCAAGCTATGCTTTCCGAGATCATTCCCTGGATGAGTGCCCCCTCAGTTTTCGGAAAGCACGATAAGCCGCTGGTCCAGGCTTTCATTCATAAACTCGTAAGTTTGACGACAACTATCATATCTGTCTCCTGCTGATATTATGTTTGGAAATTATGTTTTTCCTACTTATCTGCGATTTTTTTCTGATTCATTTCGTTTCGTAGATCCAAGACAGTTAAATGGTTTTTCTGGGAATTTGTCGACTGTTGATTCTGGCGTTCAGGAGTTGCAGTGGTTAGGGAGTAGTGTGGCGGGGTTGTACCAAAAAAAAATGCTAGAAGAGGCAGTAACTCCATATAAAATACATGCATTTAGCTGTATCCATTTTGATATAGTTAACTGATCTTACCATACTTCGGCAAAAGGCTATGCAGTTAAAATGGAACAAAGTATGGATGGAAATATTAAAAAATACCATATTCTTACCTATCATCACCAAGAACAGTGTCAATTGCATTCTTGAAACCTTCTTCAGTAAGTGTTTCAATATCCTGTTTGACACCAATTTTGTGATGAACGTATCTTTCAACATTAAGCCATTGATCGCCAAACATTGGCATACCAATCATTGGTACTCCTGCTGTGATAGCCTCGTCTGTTGATTGTAGACCTCCTTGTGTTATGAACAGCTTGACGTTTGGATGTTCTGAAAGGATAAGACTTTGTAGTGCTGGATTTGATTTCTTAATCACTCTCCTGCTCTTATCTCATAACTTATTTGAGACCAGCTAAACATCCTCCTAAACATTGCTATTATTCGTCGTTTCATGAGTCACCCATTCTTCTGAAAAGGAGGAGGTTCTCAATTCGGGTGTGTATTTTTAATGTTTGTTACTTCATAACTGTGTGATTACTGGTCAGGTCAGGAAGACTAATACTGAGAATTACTTGCCTGATGTAAAACCCATTGAAAACTTTTCCCCACCTGGGAATCATGACCATGAGGTAGCAAAAGCATGATAATGATTTAGAAGAAGCTAATAACAATATTTACTTAGCAGATCCGACTGTGGCCACCATTTCGAGATCTTGATGTTCTCCGTCCGTCCAGCGAGCTCCTCCGAATTCCATTTCCATAAGACCACGTATGGTAATTTAGAAAACACGCTCACTAGAATCTGTATCTTCTCTGGAGGCAGTAAAGTTGGATCTACGTTAGATCCAAAACTTATGAAAATAACTCCTTCTTTCGATGAGTCTAATAATGACTTGACGTCCTGAAAAAAAATATAGACAGATAAATATTGATGGATGGAGAGGGAGAAGAGTGCCAAAGAAAAGATGAATGGATTGTGTGATGAATGATAAAATATGCAAAATTTGAATGCCTCGTTGGTCAAGTGGTCGCAAGCATAAGGTCCTTGGTTCGATTCCGAGGACCACCAAGTAGTATTGCGTTTTTCCATCATTTCTCAGTAGCAGCCGCGGATACTGAATTTGTGTCCAGTTTTGGCTATGGAATATCCCGTTGGCAACACGGTTTTTCAAAACATAATAATGACTCTTTATCTTATTTGGTAAACACATTAATAGTTGCTTATTGACTTAAAGAAAGTCATACTACTCCTAAAGTTAATTCGTAATTTTCTATCATGTTGCTTGCCGATATAATTATATAAATGAATTCATTTAATTCAGATGTCACAAGATCCTTAAAGGTAGTTACATTCATAATAATCCACGTTCACAAAATTAATTCACAATTGTTAGTAGAAATACAGAACTTACATAACTATGTTAGTATTGAAACTTAAATGTAAGTTGCTCCAAAACTTATGTAACCGACTGTCTAGTCGGTTACTAAACATCGCCAGAATGCTGTTAGGGCTGGCGCGGACTCTGCAGCGCAAGGTGGCGCACCGCTTGCGCAAGATGGCATGCAAGTCGACCACCTGTCAAAATCAAAATCAAAGCATTTATTTCAAATAAGCCAGTTACAGGCACTTTTGAACTGTCGAAACAAAGATGTGTGCTTCCGCAAACATCCCTGATGCGCTGCATGCCCGCGGAAACCGCAACAACACCCTAAACGCGTTATTGTATTGGACGCGTAAAGCATTGAACGATCTTTGCGTATAGTTACTCCAGAGATTGCAGGTCCAAAAAGTGTAACTTTGACTTGAGCTGTACACCGATTGAATCTACTGGAGATCATATTCGCTCTTATCGCCAATGCTAGCTATGCTATAGATTCACATTTATTACTATTATTTATTTAATTATTAAATGAAAGTTTACAAAAGTCTTAAATTTTCTAAAAACCGTTTTCACGGTTTGTCTGTGGGAACGGAACACGATAAGATATCGACAAGCAGTTCAGCATCAGTTTCTGGCCTACTCATGTAGGCCAGAAACTGGAGGTGTAATATTCTACATAAGGGTTGCGAAGAAACAAGATACTTACAGCTGGCAATTCCTTGTCAGTTTTCTGATGGATACCACCTATATACACCACAGAAGGAGGCACTGGCCTTATACCTTCAAAAACTGGATGCACATTCAAAAACAACATATGAACATTATTCCACAATTCTGTAACAGACGGTATTTCAGGTCCAAAAAAATTTCTGAGCATTCCATCTTCAAGTTCCTCAAACTCAGTATTGAGTTTTGCTATCTGATACTCGTCGTATAGCACTTTTATTTTCTCCCACGTTGTCAAATTATTGTTCTTCTTTCGATTGACTGAAGGGTAGAGGAATGGATGAATGGGAGCACCAACAGATTCGAAATTCCCATAAGAAGCACCGAATGAACTTATTTCTATCACAGGCACTCTGTATACAAAAGATAACGCAAGAGCGGCTCTTACACAGGCCTCTATCAGCAACAAATCGAATTTTTCATTCTTATCATTGATCAACTCCTGAACTTTTTCGTGAGAGAACTGTGCACTTAGAGTTGAATATCCAATGTCCATAAACATCCTCACTTGATTCGTCAGACCTCCCGTTTTGTCTTTTGGCGTTAACATGAACTTTTCCATCCAAACTCTGTACGATATGTCGTGAACGTCGATTTCTCTTAAATTAGGTGGTGTTTCTCCTTTCGGGAAGGCTGGATCTGGTGTGATGACTGTGACTTCATGACCACGTCTGGCTAGTTCCTGAGTCAAAGGTCTAAATACCACTTGGTGACTTATAGATGGTGCAGGAAAGAATGCTAAAATTCTTGCACTTTCAATTGCATTTAAAAATAAAGCACTAAACACAACTAACTTAAACAACACTGACATTGTAACTGTAGACGATGCAAGACTAAGCTTCGACGTTTCTGATTTCTTCCTTATAAACAAGTTTATCTTTTAAATAGGTTACACTGTCTGAACAAATATAAAACGATGATATCTTCGTCCTTATCTGGAATGACATGCAGATAATTGAAGGTGATAAAAATGATTAAAGTTATAAAAGTGTAAACAGTAGGTACTGCTACTAATAAGAATAAAGATTGTATTCATGTCGTACGTTACGATGCAGAGAGTTTTGATTTCCAGAAAATGCGATCGAGACATCAGACAGATAAGCTACGCTTCAAAAATTATGATGACGGAAGTCGCAAAAAAAGCACGTGGCCGCAAGCGCGACTGCTGAGCACGAGGTCTTGGGATCGATACCCGGGGTCGGGCAAAGTGTTTTTGCGTTTTTCCATCAGAAATTTTTTAGTAGCAGCCACGGTGTCTAGATTTGTGCCCGTTTGATGGCAATAGTCTCACTCCCATTACATGGGACATAAACATAACTGCTGAAATGTGGGTGTACTATTAGGTACACCTCTGCCTAACCCTTCAGAGATTACAGGCGTGATGTTAAAAAATTGACTCCTTTTTTGTAAACAGAACGTCATTCGCTCGTCTGTAGTAATGACGTTAGAAACCTTTACTTCAAAGCAGTGAAGGTCAAAAAAAAATGAATCGTTAATATAGCCTGATCATCTTTGGTTAACAATACGAGTATGTTGTAGTCATGGTCAAAGGAAGGTCCGTGACGTCTACACAAAGTGACATTGTATCAGCTTTAGTGATAATGGAAAAGTCATTTATTGACCTACATACCAAAATGTTTAATTACAGCAATCCTGCTGAAAATCAATGTACAGACCCGAAACGCTTTGTGAACGGAAGTTACTTGCAAAATTCGGCTCAAATAAAAATGAAATAAAATAATTTATTGGATTAGTGAGCGAGGATCTCGCCCGATCGGTTTAAAAGGAAATGGAAACACAAGGAGAATGAAAACGCAACCAAAAATAAAAATAAAAATAAAAGTAATTTCAAAATATAATAGCATATAAATACACTTTCGATTGAAACGAAGGTTGGCAAATAAAAAGCAGTACGAGTATGAATAGAAAGAGCAATCATTTTGAAACAGCTGACAAGTTGCTGTATAAAATCAATGAGACGTATCATGAAACCGCAAAAGTTCAGATCGTTTGCTATAAGAATTCAATAAGGCATATTTTAAAAGCAATGTATTGTGGAATCGCAAAATTATTTTTATCTTGATATATTATGATATAAAATTAGATTTCGATTAAAATAATCCATTGTTTATCTTGCCATTTTTCCCACTAGAATTGTGAATACAAAATAATTTATAGTCATTTTTTAAAACAAAAAGAACAATCATGTCATGTGAACCTTGTACAAGGATTTTGCATTGCAAACATCATCGACATTTGAGTGCCAAAACTTCCCTATAATATAAGGAATTTTTAAATTATACCTACACCTAATTGAAATAATCAATGGAAGTATATCTTTACTATCGCATTAACTCCATTCTATTTCCAAAGATTGAGTATTGATAAGCAAATAGATCTGTTTAGTTATCAAGGTCAGACGATCAAATGAACACCCTGCTATCACTTCCAGCTTTTGCCTGTGTCTTTGCTCGCGTTGAGTTCGGCTAAATTATGCCATGAAAACGGCTCACGGCTTCACGCTTTAACGGCTTCGGGTTATCCCGTAGCCGTTAAAGCGTGAAGCCGTGACCAACTAACAAAGTAATTTTCATATTTAGGATTTATTTGACGAGATCGTGACTAAATAATAACAGCCGCTCGATCTTTATGTTAAGCACCGCTTGCCTAGGTTGGTCCGTGGATGGGTGATGAGTCCACTGTTGGCCTCTCCTAAGCTGCCACGGGTTTTCCGCCTTCGCCTTCAGTCTTTCCCATACACAGTTTTTTGTGGTAAAAAAGTAATATACAATAGGTACAATTAACATTAAAAAAAAAGTTTTATTGGACTGTTTTCTATCTTATATCACATAGATCATCTGCCATTGCAGTTCACGTTGATTCGTTGCAACTTTTGCCTTTTGTTTTTTACAACTTCTGACTTACATGATCCATGCACATTTTTTCTTTTTATTTGTCACCTCCTTTTAATTTTCATCACCATCTTTCTGCCCTTGTCCCATGTTACTTGGGGTCGGTGCAACAAGGTTTTTCTTCATTTCTACCCTGTCAACCATCACGCTATCATTTATAATATGTAATATCATCCCTCACACAGTCTTTACATCATTGCTTTGGCATTCCTCTATCTTTCAGTCTATTCATTAACATATATTGTCTCTAACTGTTTTTAACTTTGGCAGAAATTAAATAGTTTCTTATAACATACTTATAAATACCACGGAGAATTAAAACAAACAATGTCAGTAAGATTAGAAATACAAATAATACTACTAGCACTAGTTCTAATTCAAGGTACTCTGCCCACGACATGTTGGCTGCGGGCCCGCGGAGATGTTTCGCACCGCCGTGACGCAGCACGTGCTCCGTCCACCACACGGCGCGCTCCAGTGGAGGCTGTGGCTGATCGTGTATCAGACTTCTAAACCTTTCAATGTTGCGACGATAGCTGGAAGAGTAAACAGTGTAATTTTAGACATTAGCAAGAGCGAAGAATGTGAGAAAAGTAAGTGAATTGTGAACTATGAAAGTAGGTATTATAGTAATGTAAAAAAGAAGCAAAAAGTGAGTTTGTAGTGATAGTCTAGTGGTGTTGCCCGCGGGACTGCCATCTCGAGTTCGAACCCAAGACAACACACCTCTGGTTTTTCGTATTCATGTGCGTATTGCATCACTTGCTTCGGTGAAGGAAAACATTGGGAGGAAACAAAACCAGCATGCTTGAGAGATATTTCTCAACAGCATGTAAAGCCAAGTCAGAAATCCACGGCCGGTATAAAAACTCTAACACTAGGTTAGGCACTAACCAAACGAAAAATAAGAAGAACATAATAAAGTGTGTGAGAACAACGACCAACCAACTAAGCCTCACGTTCATAAATACTCTACTATCACCGTCCAATTTTGGTTTACCATCACTCAAAAAAACATAATTATTTCATATAAAAAGTGTCATTATTTAAAAAATTATGAGTTTACCTGCCGTCACCAATAACAGTCTTGATTGCATTCTCAAATTCTTCTTCAGTCAGAGTTTCAATTTCCAATTTGACTCCAATCTTGTGGCGTTCATATCTTTCAGTATTGAACCACTGGTCTCCCCACATTGGTATACCGATCAGAGGTACTCCTGCTGTGATAGCCTCGTCTGTTGATTGTAGACCTCCTTGTGTTATGAATAGCTTCACTTTTGGATGCTCTGAAATTATTAATTTTAATTACTATTTTAAACTGCAGAAAAGTCGGATATGCAATCGATCTAAATGAAACACTAGACTTGAAACTGATCCCAACATAATTGGGAAGAGGCTAGGCACATATATGATGACGATTGTAGTTTGGTCTACAGACAAAGATTTGTACAAAACTTAATTTTATCTCCAAAGAAATGATTATCTCCAAGAAAATGTCGGTGTGCTATTGCATTTTTCTAATTTGAAAAAGATTAGTCCTTTGAAACTGGGAACTAAACCGGATCTAAGGCAGCTTCCTGAAATCCTTGGTGACTGAACTTTATTTCATACTCAAGGATTTCATGGACACTTACACTTGAGATCCACTGGATAGTCATAATGACCAATGAGGTTTTAAAGACTAAAGCAATGAAAAGTTGACTTACTAAGTAGGTCTGACTGCGGCAGCCACTTGGAAATCCTCATGTTATCAGCCTTTCCTGGTAGTTCATCCTTGTTCCACTTCCACAGCACATCGTAAGGCACTCGACCTAACACTTCCACAAGAATCCGCAATCTTTCTGGAGGCAGTGAAGATGGTTCTACGTTTGTGCCAAAGCTTATGTATATCACGCCATTTTTGGAAGAGTCTAAGTACGACTTGAGGTCCTACAACAAAATAATCCATTAAATATTTTAGGTTTGCTTTTTACCGAAAAGTTAGGCCAAGGAATGTACTCATTATAAGTACGGGTTTTCAGGTTGCCACTGAGAAATTCCGGATAGAAAAACCAGTTAATACTTTAATTGAACCCAAGACCTCATACTCTCATGTGGCGCACAGAACCGCTAAATACATATTATACAGCAAAACTTGTTTATCAACAAAACTCAATGTGTTATCGGAATTTTATTACTACTACAGGAATGTTTTAACTAAATCGGATAAACAAGATTCGACCTCTTACATAACACACTAATGTTGAATTAGAAGTACTTACTTTAGGCAATTCTTTATCAGATTTCTGCTGTATTCCACCAATATGAACCACTGAAGGAGGAACCGGTTGATTGCCTTCATAGGTCGGATGTAGATTCAAGAAGAACATAGCAACATTATTATAAATCTGTTGAAGCGGTGGAAGGTCTGGGCCAAAGTGCGATTGGAGCATCTTATTCTCATATTCATAACTTCTCACTTGCATCAACTCGATTTTCAATCTATAGTACAATTTCACTAATTTCTCCCATAAAGTGAGATCATAAAATCTCCGACTCATATTATTTGCGTACAGAAGTGCGTGAGTTGGAGCGCCCACAATATCGTAGTTATCAGCCCAAGGTCCGAAAGAACTTATCATGATAGCAGGTGCCTTGAATATGTGTGAATAAACAACAGCTGATCTGTCAACAGCTTCGGCGAATACCAAATCAAACTTTTGATTTTTATCACGAATCAATTTCTGCACATTTTCATCCTTCAGTTGGGCGTCAACCACATCTGCCATTACTTTGAAAATGACTTCATACTCCTCTAATATTCCATACTTCTTGCCAATAACTATCTCTTTAGTATCTTCTCTCCATATAGGGTAAGAAATATCATGAACATCAATTTCGGTCAAATTGGGAGGTGCTCCTCCCTTAGGAAAAACTGGATCTGGTGTGATGATTGTAACGTCATGGCCTCTTCTGGCGAGTTCTTGAGTTAAAGGACGGAAGATCACTTGGTGACTTATTGACGGGACCGGGAACACGGCCAAAATTCTTGCAGCGTCATTTGGAAACAACACTGAACCGAAGCACAGCACAAATAATAATGGTATCATTGTTCACCGGTCGAAATAACAAGACAGACTGATTGTTATCCAGATGTATGGCTCTATTTATAAGAGATTATTACATAATGTTGTGTAATATTTACATGAAAGACCGTTTGACTTTTGAATTTCAGATAGTATTTGTGTAAAATCATATTATGCAATCATTTTACTGCGTTACAATTTTCCCGTTCGAAATAAACTCAGTTAAAAACAGATATTTTAGTTTTTAAATTTAAATTTTAACTGATATAACTATATACAAGAGATTAATCTTTGACTTCATTATCGATAGAAACGGATAACAAGTTTAGATAAAAAAACCACAACAAGAAAACCGTATTTTCCTTTGGTAAAAAAACTACTTTCCATGAATTTTAATGTCACCTCTTTATCCTACAAAACACTGGTTTCCTTGTAACAAGAATTTGTACAAAAGAACGCACTGTCCTGAATGTTGTTACTACATCCATATTTAGTAGTTTCAACTAGTAAACATCTATTTAAAAGAACATTGCTTCATGTACCATACCTATTTCTATATCAGCCACAGCTGAGTTGGAAGGCCTCCCACGAGTTGTCTCGATGATCTGATCAAGGCCGCAGGAATCTGCTGGAAGCGAATAGCAAATGGCCGGTCAACGGGAGCTCTATGATCAGTTGTAGACATTTTTCAGCTGATATAATGATTTTGATGTTGGTAGGTCTGAAGAGATGACGAGTAATAGAGAAGTATGGAAGAAGAAGACGTGCTGCGCCGACCCCAAATAAATTGGTATAAAGGTAGGAGAATGATTTTAATGGTGATGATGAATGAACTTCAGCGAGTCTGCTAGGAATTATTTGACTTTCTTAGGTCCTATGACGAAATTAATAAAAAAAATCGCGGAGTAAAACAAAATAAAATACAAAAAACAAGAGTAAACATCGCCAGTGTGATAGAAAAGAAACAAAGGTCGACAATGATTACATAAAATATTCTAGCAACGTATATTCCATAAATTGACCTTGAAAGTCTGCCGGACATAAAAACTAAAACGACATGCTATAAAACACAGTCCATTGCTAAAAATAGCTCACGACAATCAAGTCTTAATTGATAAGAGCCACGGAGCATAGATCTCGGCAGTAAATTCGATAACGTGTGGTTTTCTATTGTGTAATCATTATCGAATATGTTTAACAGCCATAGCAGCCTTGTGAACTAAGTTACCTATTTTTGTAGCCGATTTTAAAAGTAATGGTAATTGCTTATGTTATGGTAATTAACATTACTTATGTTATGGTAATTAACATTACTTATGTAATGGTAATTAACATTACCTATGTAATGTTAATTACTTTTACATCACGCCTGTAATCCCCGAAGGGTTAGGCAGAGGTGTACCCAATAGTATAGCCGATTTTAAAAGTAATTAACATTACTTATGTAATATTAATTACTTTTACATCACGCCTGTAATCCCCGAAGGGTTAGGCAGAGGTGTACCCAATGGTGCACCCACATTTCCACCATTTATGTTTATGTCCCACTAGTTTATGCCCGTGGCTTCACCCGCGCCGAGTTCGATAATTATCCCACGAGATCATACTACCGGGAGAAAAAGTATCCTTTATTTATGTTAATCCAGGTTAATATTTTAAAGTATCTGTGTGCCAAAAACCCAAATCCGTTCAACCGTTTCTACGTGAAAGAGGAACAAACATCCATCCATCCATCCATCCTCACAAACTTCCGCATAATTATTATAATATTAAGTAGCAGTATTATGAATGATTATTATTGTATAGAAATCTGTAGTTGACGGACTGAAAAATTGCTCAATAAATAATGGTCGGCGTTGAAGGTACCAAATTAATATTTTTAAGTAAGTATGAAAGTAAACATTTTTTATTTGGGGCATCATTTAACTAGCCATGTCGTATCTTTTCCTTTCCATGCTGGATTTTACCTGGCTAGCGATGGCTTACCTGACCTCCACAACCCAGTGACTGGGGTCATCGTTACCTCTTGGTAAGACTGGTTGTCAGACTTTCGGGGTCCTGAATATCCGTATCGACTGTCAAAGACAAACAAACTAAAGTAGTTCACGCTACACCGTGAGCGTGTGCCCGTGGCTGGCGTGAGTCTGAGGCTTGAATTATTTTTTTCGGATGGCAAATCATCAAATGACTTCTCCCGCTCTGGGCGGAGCAGGAGGGAGTGTCTGACTTTTACTGACTAAAACCCATCCACGTTCCTTCATCGCCCTTTGTGTTCCGGGGCCACGGTATCTCTTTCGAACAGTCCCGCAGCCCCGGCTGGCATCGGCCCTTGCGGACCCCTTCCTTTTTGCTGAATCTCTTTGAGGCGCGCGTGGAACACGAACGCGCCGTCGACACTGCCGGCCTGACGTCATGAGACGATCGGACTGCGAGCTAGCCCATAGCTCTCCGTCCACAGGCACGCGAGGCTTGAATCCTTACTGCGCTGAAGTCGGTCGCTCGTACGAGTATACATTATGTTCCATATAGCACCATACTGCGACGCCGAGTTACGACGTAGACCGACAGCCGTATTTTGTTCTCACTGACATCACGCCGGCCCATCTCGTTACTTTCCCATTTCGACAATAAAACAAAAGACGTGCGAAACAAGTGAAAAAGTGTGCCGACTCGTAACTATTTTAATTTTCACACATTGAATACCACACACCATAAATTTCAACTGTTTTTGTGCAGTACCTTCAGTCAGCTCCAAAAGTTACAAGAAAACCATTTTGGTAACGTTGCTATTGTTTGTCTCTCTCTGGCCCACTAAGGTTTGTTACGAGAGAAGTCAATTTTGAATTTGAACAGAAAGTACTAGGAGAACAGAACCGTGATGAAGATGATAGTTTCGTCGTTTACAATACTACCAGTCTACTACTACCGACTACCAGACTTACAAAAGGGGATCGGGATATCATGTTACCCAGTTACTGGATTATTTATTGTGGAGATCAGTTGGTTTATTTTTGTGTTCATTGTTTTAATATTTAATGTTAGTATAATATCAGCTTAAATTTGCACAATTTGTTACTTTTTGTTTCAATTCTATTATTTTTTTAAAGTGTAGTTCTATTAAATATTATTGGAACTATTTGTTTTGTTAGTTATAAGTTTATTTACGTTTTTTTCTCATAACAGGACGGTTTATTTTTGTGTACACACATTGCTTTAGTATTTACGATAAGTTAGAAAGAAATAAATAATACCGAACAACCGATACCGACCGATTTTTTTCTTGAGTTCTTTTTTTTTTCTTAGTAGTTCTCCTGATTGCTAACTGCACTTGCCGAACAAACAGTTTACCAAATGGGATTCAATTTATAAAGATCAAAATAGTTACGAAATGGGATTCGTTGTATGAAGATAAAAATAGTCATGAAATGGGAATTTTGTGATGCTATTTTGTTTAGTTGTCGAAATGGGAAAGTTACGAGATGGGCCGGAGCCCCGTGCGCGACCGACGTCAGCGTGGCAAGAATTCAGGCCTTAATATTATAGCACATAATATACTAGTTGATTATTTTATTTTCGCAATTTATTTTAGAATGAATGCCTTATTGATCTAGTGGTCGCAAGCGCGACTACTGAGCATGAAGTACTGGGTTCGCTTCCCAGGTCAGGCAGTGTTATTGAGTTTTCCCCAGAGTCTGAATTTGAGCCCAGTTGATGGCTTTTGGCTCGCCCCTTATTACATGGGACTTAAACATAAGTGGCGGAATATGGGTTTACTATTAGGTAAACCTCTGCCTGCAATAATCTGCATGGTGTCGGACGTAAAGAATAGCACCAGCCCATATCTTCCCGTGGGTGTCGTAAGAGGCGACTAAGGGACGTACCAGAGAATGGGCAGCAGCGTTCTCTGTGCTTTTGTAACAACCGTACTGCGATCGCCAACCCGCCAGCCAAGCGTGGCGATTATGGCAAAAACCCCCCTTTGGGGGAGGCCCATGTCCAGCCGTGGACGTCTTTCGGCTGAAATGATGATGATGAATGAAACCTCTGCCTAACGAGTCTCGGCATCGGTGATGATGAGCCCATTGTTTTAGATTCTATAGAATCTCTGCATTCCCGTAAAGACAGTGTTGTATTGGTTTAGTTGACTCGTGCCCCGTTCGAGTCTTGGTCCCTTGGACAAATCGAGCAACGAACGCGGTTGGCACCCATGACGGATTTGCAATAATTATATCTTATCGTATTTTATGAGGCAAGGACGGAACTCGGTATGTAATGAATGGTCACCCACCCATAAACTGACCTCAGGGTAAAAGAGCACCCTGAACAAAAACATAGAATTGGATGTGCCATAGTACAAACTCCTGCAGGTTAACGTGATTTTCTAGGGTAGATTTTTGAGGGTAGATTTTGTAGAGTAAAAAAAAAACAATCTTATAAAATTACTAATTTTATCCATGTAGAATTTTGTTAAAAATATTAAAATTACTTAGATCTATAAATAAATACAGTACATAATATCACTGGCATACAATTTCCTACAAACAATTAATGAAGAACAAAAATGAGCACTTTATGAACCCGCACGCGGACTTATTTTATTACAACTCCGTAGAACTTGTCAGTATTTTATGCCACTTTGTCAATCTCCTACCTCCCAGCCATCGTCAATTATTTCCCATTAGGTCGCCAATTATGGCCAATTATTTCCTATTAGATCCCAAATCATTCTCAATCATGGCCCATTAGATTCGCAATCATACATTTTTCGTGTGGTTTTGGCAACGTCAATACCTACTACCCTCCACAATAGGCATGACGACAGTATAAAAAAATACAAACCTATTTAGTCCGTCAGTTAGAGTATTGGAAATTAATGGACACGTAGTTTTTGTTTTTGTAAATCAATGAATATTGACTAAGATAAAACGCATCAAAACTCGGGAGTGGGGGCTCGTGACGTCAGAACTAGCTAAAACTTATACAAAGGCGTGAAGTATCGAGAATTTTAAAAGCGTCATATCTTCGTCAATTTTGGTTTACCAAAAGAAAAAACACGGGTCAAATATTTTTTGATAATCTAACTGACGGACTAATTAGATTTTTTTTTGTCGTCTCGCCTATTGTGTCTATCTAAACACTTATAGTGGAAACACCAAAGTAGCCCACGAAATTCAATCCCTCTTTCTTTTTTTGAAATTTTGCAGGTGGTAAGTGTCAGGTTGAGGTTGATTAAAATATAATTCGCGACCTAAACCAAACCAAAATATGGCTTTACTCATTTAGAATCATTAAAATCATAAATACATACCAAGTTCATTTAATCCCATAGGATGACATTTTCATAAATTAGTCATTCATTTGGATTTAATAAACTTGGACGGTTTTATTGGTAATTTTAATGATAATAATTCTGGAAATACACACGTATTCCGGTCGCGAATCGTATTTTATTCAACATACAGACTGAAACTGACCGGCAAATTGCAAAAAACTTAAGAAAATTCGAATTTCGCAAGCTGCTTTGGCGCAACCACACTATCAATGGAAATATTACTTCTTAGACTAACGAAATTGAGAAGTGATGGCAGATGAATATTTAAAACGCGACCCCCAATAAATTGGTATAGCCCCTCCACTGTCCATCATTAAAAACTCAAAACATTTATTTCTAATAGATCTTCTTCTTAGCATGTCGAATAGTGAATCGGTTGGCTGCAGCAAGGAGTATAAATGTGGAGCTGTTCCACAAACGATGGGGCACTAAATATTGTATCCTACGTGTCTTGTTAATTGTTCATTACAGGAACTGATGGACGCTACTTAAGACGCCAAGCTAGTGGCTCAGTCCAGGTCCAACACAATTTAGATTGCCATCGATACGCCAAGAAGAGGAGTAAATCGTCCCACACGATTTTATCGCTACCGTCAATTGAACGATCTGTAGTGTGCAAACATCAAGGCACGCAAACCACTAAGTTGGGTATTCCAACGTTGGTTGGAAAAGCACCACAATAATGATGATGATTTTAACACAAAAAAACCTAAAAATCCCCAAAAATATCACATCACGCACGCTTAATTTTAATTACAGCCAAGTACTTCCTTAAAACTTGATTGTACACAAATTTTATAAAGTAAACGAGTATTGCTACAATTGTTATAAAAGCTAATAGAAGAGTTAATACTAGTTCTAGTTCTAGATATTGCGCCCACGACATGTTGGCGGCAGGAGCACGTAGATGTTTTCCACCGCCGTGACGTAGTACGTGCTCCGTCCACCACACGGTGCGTTCTAGTGGAGTCATTGGCTGGTCTTGCATGATTTTGCCAATTCTTTGGATATTTTGACGGAAACTGGAAATAAAATAAACAAAGCTGATGAGTACATATTTTTTTACACAAAAGTTTCACTATAAAAAGAATTGAAACTACGACAAATCAAACAAGTAAGGATTCAAAGAAAGGAATGTTAAAATTAGACTTGAAAGTTGGAAAAATATAAAATCACAACGTGTGCAGATGGAACATTTTTGTAATACAATTATCTTATCTCTAATAGTAGTAGGAATAGCTCAGGGATTGAAAAACGATTAAAAGTGACTTAGTAAAGAAGAACATCATGATAAAACTTGGACTTTATGATAGATATCATGCCTGTTACCCCGAAGGGTTAGGCATAGTTGTACCTAATAGTACACCCACATTTCACCAGTTATGTTTAAGTCTCATGCTATGCCAGTCCGGGCACAAATCCAGACTCCATGGAGCTATTGAGAAATTTCTGATGGACAAACTCAGTAACACTTTGCCTGACCCAGGATTCGAACCTAGGACCCCTTGTTCAGCAGTCGCGTTTGTGATCACTAGACCAACGACGCAGTAAGGTTGAGTAAGTATGTGATCAATATAATATTGTCCTTGCAGTAAGACATAATAAAGCTGATTTAAAATAACAAAATCTTTAGTACTAACCTGTCATCTTCAATGACTTTCCTTATTGCGTTCTCGAAAGTTGCATCATCAAGTGTTTCTAAGTCCAGTTTCAGTCCAATATTAAGCTTTTCATATTTCTCTACATCGTACCATTGGTCACCAAACATTGGTACACCAATCATAGGTACTCCTGCTACAATAGACTCGTCTGTTGATTGTAGACCTCCTTGTGTTATAAATAGTTTTATTTTGGGGTGTCCTGTAAAAATAAAAACAAAAGATTTAGTATTATATAAAAGGGTCTGCCAGCGAGCAATGGAGCGCAGTATCCTTGTAGTGAAACTCACTGATCGTGTAAGGAACTCGATACTGCGTTCCAAAACTCAAATTGCCGATGTAGGTCACACGGCTGCCAAGATCAAATGGAACTGGGTTGGCCACATCTGTCGCATGCCGGAGGAGCTATGGGCTAAAGCTACCACAAAATGGGTCCCAAACTGCAGCAAACGGCAACGCGGCAGGTCCAGAAGGAGATGGCGGGACGAACTCGACTCTTTCCACAAGGATTGGCACTGGATAAATATAAGTGGAAGGGAGGCCTTTACCCTGCAGTAGGACACAAAAGACTGATAATAATAATATAAATAAAAGGATCAAAGAGGAAGGAATTAGGAAGGAATGCTTGGTCTTACTTGGCGAATTTAATTAAAATCGAAACCTTTACTTCCATGATTAAAGTTTCATGTTTACTCGGAAAAGATCTGCCAAAAAAAAATTTAAGATTCAAAATCTTCTTTCTTATATTTAATGAAGGTCGATGATAATTCCAATGAAGTAATCATTATTTTAAAATAACTTGATGGACGTTAAAATGAAACATCGCGTTCTAATCCATCCAGTACGTTGCAATAAATCACACTAATATTACTCGTATAAATGTGAAATATTGTATGTTTGTTACTCTTTCACCTTCAAAGATTGTATGTTTCACAAAAACCACTGAAAGGATTTGAATGAAATTTTGCACACATATAGCTTATAACCTGGATTAACACATTAGATAATTTTTACCCTAGTAGTATGAACCCGTGGGACAATTATCGAACTCGACGCGGGTGAAGCCGCGGGTAAATTTTTATTATTTACTCCCTGTAAATAATAAAAATTTCGCTTACTCAGTAGGTCAGACTGTGGCAGCCACTTGGATATCTTAATGTTCTCAGTACGTCCAGGCAGTTCATCATTGTTCCACTTCCATAGCACATCGTAAGGCAATTTGGAGAAAACTCGCACAAACGACGCTATCTTCTCCTGTGGGAACAGAGTTGGGTCCACATTTGTGCCAAAGCTGACGTAGATCACACCATTTTTGGATGAATCTAAGTAAGATTGTAAGTCCTGCAACCAAATAATAAAACATGTGATACAAGTGGGCGATACCTACAGCTCTGGAACAGTGAGATGGGCTAACACAGTCGCCGACTGATTTTTTATAATTTAGACATTTGGAGTAGGCTTGGGCGAAAGTGATGTTATTCTAATAATCTGTGGTTCGATTGTCAATGAGACGTACGTGGCGTTTTCTCTGATCGATATTTAATTATATAATCATTAAATTAAGTGCAAAATACTTAATAAAGAAACAAACAAAACTCCAAAAACAACAACGACACCAAAAATTCAACCATACCATCAGAAACATTATTTTTAGAGAAAAATGTAACAAGAAAATCTTCTATCATCGTCATTTTGTAATATGGCTGAGAATATTTTAAAAGCGGAAGCCTTTGATATAAAGAGGAATAATTTAAAAATAAAATAAGTCAGATATCAATGTAAGAGAGTACACATACCTTTGGCAAATCTTTGTGAGGTTTCAGGTGAATACCACCCATGTGTACCACGGATGGAGGTACAGGCGTGTTCCCTTCAAACACTGGATGCAGGTTCAAGAAAAGCATCGCCACGTTGTTATTCAACTCTTGAACGGTCGGAGTTTCAGGTCCAAAATGCGACTTGATGATTTTATTTTCTACGTCATAATTGTTTCGGTGAATCCATTCAATACTCAAGTAATCGTACAGTTCAACTACCTTTTCCCATAAAGTCAGATTATACAACCTTCTACTTATGCTTCGGTGGTACAAAAATGGGTGCATAGAAACCCCCATTACTTCATAATTGTCACTGAACACGCCAAAAGAACTAATCATGATCGCAGGTGCTTTGTAGACATGCGTAAACACAAGAGTTGGTCTCACCATAGCTTCATTGATAATCAGATCGAATTTTTGATTGGTATCGTTTAACAGTTTTTGCACTTGTGCATCCTTTATTTGAACATCAAATATTTTGTTCAAAAGGCTGTAAATAATTTTGAAATCGTTTTGCATATTGCTTTTTGTGCCCTTTGGTTGTGCCACCACGAAATCTTCTCTCCACATTCGATATGATACTTCACCGACGTCGATTTCAGTCAAATTGTCAGGTGTTTTACCTTTAGGGAAAGCTGGATCAGTCGTGATGACTGTGACGTCGTGTCCTGTCTTAGCTAATTCATGCATCAGAGGTCTGAATGCAACTTGATGACTAATTGATGGAAAGGGGAAAATCCCCAATATCTTCGCAGCCTCATTTTGATTTACTACTAAACTCAAACACGTTACTAATGTTACACGGAGTAGAATCGACATCGTACACAACCACTTTGATGAACAGCGGGTGATTAACTATGTTGACGGGACATTGTCTCGGCCTATATATTCAGCATACATTAAATGTCATGATCATGACTTCTAATATTGCTATCAGTCCCCGACGATAGCAAAATGTTAGACGATTCATCCAATAAAATAAAATTTATATTAACATCAAGAAACTCCATTTCATCGTGGTCTCGTATCTGATTTTACGACACTTTTAAATAATTTTGATGAGGTTTCCGCGATTAGATTTATTTTTATTGTAAACTATTATTTTAAGACTTCAAAAGATTTCTCCCAGACAATATAATATAATATTATTTTTATAAACTTTTCCAATTACACTATCAGGGTGATAGTAGAATCATTACGAGAACTTTATGCCAACCTAAGTATAAATAGAAATTAATCTTTCGGTGATAAAATTGTAGGTATGTTTTTTGTGTATCATGAGATTCGTTTTGTACACGTGCAAGTATACTAAGATTATTTTAAAGCAAAAGTGACGTTGTTTTAGATCTGTTATTAATACGTAAGTCAGACTAAATGATTCAGTAGTACTAGAACTGATTGTGTAGATACACGTCCGTGGAAGATCTTTTTGTATAAGTGGATACCAACAGTTAATTAACATATTTTATGACAATGATTAGTTAATTTTCATGACTTTTCTATACTACAAAATTGAAACCGAAGATAAGAAGTTCCCGTTTAAAAATAAACACACAGTGACAACGTTTTATTAAGAAACCACAACGATGACATGCATAATATTGTCTTTGATTGTGCTAATGGATGGGTCAAGTTCAAGATCAAACTGCCTGAACATAAATGATTTGCATCTACGTATCTATAAACTTTAGATAATATAGAAAGATAATATAGTCTTTGGCATCATTAGTTAGACTAGGCTAGGTTGGTACCTACATGACAGCTTCGTTGGGTAAGCTCACCCAGGTGCAGGCTATTTTTACTAAATTCTATTTATACCTACGTCTGAGGCCCTACTCTCCAACGTTTCTTCCGTATATTCGGATCTATTCGTCTCTCTCGCGCACGTCTGCAGATGAGTGCGAGTGAGAGAGACGAATAGATCCGAATATATGGACGAAGCGTTAGAGAGTAGGGACACTGTTGTAAGCAAGTCTGGCAAGAAAGAAGATGTATGATGAGACGTCTGTTGTTGAAGTTTTAATTTACTTCCGTTTTTTTCTTTTTCCCAAAGAGTAACTGTACGCCGTAGATTTTTGCGTGGGACATTTCAGATAAATGCTCAATAATCAAATCTCATAAATCACATGTAGTTGTCAGTCTGGTCACTCACCCTGAACGTCCACATCACAAAAAAAAACATGTTATTTTTTTGTTATGAATACAAATTTATTCATATTTCGACTGTGATCATGTGCATAAAATGATAATCTATTTGATACAAGTGGGGAAACTTTGTCATTGCAGCCGAGGCGGAACTGACACCCGAGCGAAAGTGAGGATGTTAAGGAGCTGAACATAAGTGACCATTGCCCACGTGTATCAAACGAAGTTTTTCAATACACTTACCTAATAGTAATTTGATAAAAGCCAGTTTTCGAGGAATTGTATTGAACAACCATTGTTAATAAGAGTTTTAACGATTGAGGTTACTCTAAATAATATTTATATCTATTTATTATTTACACAAAACTTCAGACATAATCATTTTGCTACTTACATAATATTTATTTAATTAAAGTTATAAACACGTCGATGTCGATTAGTGTCGATTAGTGGATCTAATTCTAAATTATGTAGTCGATGATCTTGGTGCACGGTAAAACTCTAATGAGTTTATGTTTGTCACCAACTTAAATGTTTAAAATGTATGTATACCTACTACTGAATAAATAAATAAATAAATGTAATTGCGCGCTCACTTGCATTGATTCTGGGTTTGTACCAAACGTTCTAAAATACATCTTTCTCAATTTACAAAATTGAGCATTAACTACGTTTTACTTTGACAGTAACATTGTTCCCGAAAGCTATCTTATTTGTGAATGGATAATCAGAATGAATACTGTTAAAACTATTAGAAATCCTAGCAGAAAGGTAAACACTAGATTTAGTTCTAGATACTGCGCCCACGACATGTTGGCGGCGGGCACGCGCAGATGTCTCGCGCCACCGTGACGCAGCACGTGCTCGGTCCACCACACGGCGCGCTCCAGTGGAGGCTGCGGCAGGTTGTACATTACGCTTCTCAGTTTGATGATGTTCTGGCGATAGCTGCAAATAAAGAAAAGATATTTCATAAAATCAAAATCAAAGCAGTTATTTCAAGTAGGTTTCAATTTTGCACGGTCAAAACAAAGACCACAAATAAGGCCCATGTCTGATATTATAAAGGCTTTTTTTTTTTTTCGGATGGGAAATCTTCGACTGACTTCTCCCGCTCTGGGCGGAGCAGGAGGGAGTGTCAGACTTTTACTGACTAAAACCCATCCATGTTCCTTCATCGCCCTTTGTGTTCCGGGGTCACGGTATCTCTTTCGAACAGTCCCGAAAACCCGGCAGGCATCAGTTCTTGCGGACTCCTTCCTATTCGGCCTTCCTTCCGGCACCATCCCATATCTTCCCGTGGGTGTCGTAAGAGGCGACTAAGGGACTTACCAGAGAATGGGCAGCAGCGTTCTCTGTGCTTTTGTAACAACCGTACTGCGATCGCCAACCCGCCTGCCAAGCGTGGCGATTATGGCAAAAACCCCCCTTTGGGGGAGGCCCATGTCCAGCAGTGGACGTCTTTCGGCTGAAATAATGATGATGAATGAAACCTCTGCCTAACGAGTCTCGGCATCGGTGATGATGAGCCCATTGTTTTAGATTCTACAGAATCTCTGCATTCCTCGTAAAGACAGTGTTGTATTGGTTTAGTTGAATCGTGCCCCGTTCGAGTCTTGGTCCCTTGGAAAAATCGAGCAACGGACGCGGTTGGCACCCATGACGGACTTGCACTAATTATATCTAATCGTATTTTATGAGCCAAGGACGGAACTCGGTACGTAATGAATGGTCGCCCACCCATAAACTGACCTCAGGGTAAAAGAGCACACTGAACAAAAACATAGAATTGGATGTGCCATTGTACAAACTCCTGCAGGTTAACGTGATTTTCTAGGGAAGATTTCATAGAGAGGGTAGATTTTGTAGAGTAAAAAAAAAAACAATCTTATAAAATTACTAATTTTATCCATGTACAATTTTGTTAAAATTATTAAAATTACTTAGATATAAAAATAAATACAGTACATAATATCACTGGCATACAATTTCCTACAAACAATCAATGAAGAACAAAAATGAGCACTTTATGAACCCGCACGCGGAGTTAGAACTTATTTTATTACAACTCCGTAGAACTTGTCAATATTTTATGCCACTTTGTCAGTCTCCAACCTCCCAGTCATAGTCAATTATTTCCCATTAGGTCGCCAATTATTTCCTATTATATGCCAAATCATTCTCAATCATGGCCCATTAGATTCGCAATCATACATTTTTCGTGTGGTTTTGGCAACGTCAATACCTACTACCCTCCACAATATAGGCATGACGACAGTATAAAAAAAAATACAAACCTATTTAGTCCGTCAGTTAGAGTATTGGAAATTAATGGACACGTAGTTTTTGTTTTTGTAAATCAATGAATATTGACTAAGATAAAACGCATCAAAACTCGGGAGTGGGGGCACGTGAAGTCAGAACTAGCTAAAAATTATACAAAGGCGTGAAGTATTGAGAATTTTAAAAGCGTCATATCTTCGTCAATTTTGGTTTACCAAAAGGAAAAACACGGGTCAAATATTTTTTGATAATCTAACTGACGGACTAATCAGATTTTTTTTTGTCGTCTCGCCTATTGTGTCTATCTAAGCACTTATAGTGGAAACACCAAAGTAGCCCACGAAATTCAATCCCTCTTTCTTTTTTTGAAATTTTGCAGGTGGTAAGTGTCAGGTTGATGTTGATTAAAATATAACTCGCGACCTAAACCAAACCAAAATATGGCTTTACTGATTTAGAATCATTAAAATCATCAATACATACTAAGTTCATTTAATCCCATAGGATGACATTTTCATTCATTTGGATTAATTAAACTTGGACGGTTTTATTGGTGATTTTAATGATAATAATTCAGGAAATACACACGTATTTCGGTCGCGAATCGTATTTTATTCAACATACACACTGAAACTGACCGGCAAATTGCAAAAAACCTAAGAAAATTTGAATTTTGCAAGCTGCTTTGGCGCAACCACAATATCAATGAAAAATCTTACTTCTTAGACTAACGAAATTGAGAAGTAATGGCAGACGAATATTTAAAGCGCGACCCCCAATAAATTGGGATAACGCCTCCACTGTCCATCATTAAAAACTCAAAACATTTATTTCTAATAGATCTTCTTCTTACCATGTCGAATAGTGAATCTGTTGGCTGCAGCAAGGAGTATAAATGTGGAGCTGTTCCACAAACGATGGGGCACTAAATATTGTATCCTACGTGTCTTGTTATTTGTTCATTACAGGAACTGATGGACGCTACTTAAGACGCCAAGCTAGTGGCTCAGTCCAGGTCCAACACAATTTAGATTGCCATCGATACCCTAAGAAGAGGAGTGAATCGTCCCACACGATTTTATCGCTACCGTCAATTGAACGATCTGTAGTGTGCAAACATCAAGGTACGCAAACCACTAAGCTGGGCAGCACCACAATAATGATGATGATTTTAACACAAAAAAACCAAAAAAACCTAAAAATCCCCAAAAATATCACATCACGCACGCTTAATTTTAATTACAGCCAAGTACTTCCTTAAAACTTGATTGTACACAAATTTTATAAAGTAAACGAGTATTGCTACAATTGTTATAAAAGCTAATAGAAGAGTTAATACTAGTTCTAGTTCTAGATATTGCGCCCACGACATGTTGGCGGCAGGAGCACGTAGATGTTTTCCACCGCCGTGACGTAGTACGTGCTCCGTCCACCACACGGTGCGTTCTAGTGGAGTCATTGGCTGGTCTTGCATGATCTTGCCAATTCTTCGAATATTTTGACGGAAACTGGAAATAAAATAAACAAAGCTGATGAGTACATATGTTTTACACAAAAGTTTCACTATAAAAAGAATTGAAACTACGACAAATCAAACAAGTAAGGATTCAAGAAAGGAATGTTAAAATTTGATTTGAAAGTTGGAAGAACATAAAATCACAACGTGTACAGATTGAACATTTTTGTTATAAGAGTACAATTATCTTATCTCTAATAGTAGTAGGAAGAGCTCAGGAATTGAAAAACGATTATATGTGATAAAAAATATATCTATAAATTATGTGATAAAACTTGGACTTTATGATAGATATCACGCCTGTTACCCCGAAGGGTTAGGCATAGTTGTACCTAATAGTACACCCACATTTCAACAGTTATGTTTAAGACTCATGCTATGCCAGTCCAGGCACAAATCCAGACTCCATGGAGCTATTGAGAAATTTCTGATGGACAAACTCAGTAACACTTTGCCTGACCCAGGAATCGAACCTAGGATCCCTTGCTCAGCAGTCGCGTTTGTGATCACTAGACCAACGACGCAGTAAGGTTGAGTAAGTATGTGATCAATATAATATTGTCCTTGCAGTAAGACAATAATAAAGCTGATTTAAAATAACAAAATCTTTAGTACTAACCTGTCATCTTCAATGACTTTCCTTATTGCGTTCTCGAAAGTTGCATCATCAAGTGTTTCTAGGTCCAGTTTCAGTCCAATATTAAGCTTTTCATATTTCTCTACATTGTTCCATTGGTCAGCAAACATTGGTACACCAATCATAGGTACTCCTGCTACAATAGACTCGTCTGTTGATTGTAGACCTCCTTGTGTTATAAATAGTTTTATTTTGGGGTGTCCTGCAAAAATAAAAACAAAAGATTATAGGTATAAACGGGTCTGTCAGCGAGCAATGGAGCGCAGTATCCTTGTAATGAAACTCACTGTTCGTGTAAGAAACTCGATACTGCGTTCCAAAACTCAAATTGACGATGTAGGTCACACGGCTGGCAAGATCAAATGGAACTGGGCTGGCCACATCTGTCACATGCCGGAGAAGCTATTGGCTAAAGCTACCACAAAATGGGTCCCAAACTGCAGCAAACGGCAACGCGTCAGGCCCAGAAGGAGATGGCGTGACGAACTCGACTCCTTCCACAAGGATTGACGCATAACTTCACTGGATATTGATAAGTGGAAGGGGGGCTTTTACCCTTCAGTAGGACACAAATGGCTGATAATAATAATTTAAATAAAAGGATCAAAGAGGAAGGAATTAGGAAGGAATGCTTGGTCTTACTTGGCAAATTTAATTAAAATCGAAACCTTTACTTTCATGATTAAATTTTCATGTTTACTCGAAAAATCTCGTACCAAAAAAAAATTAAGCTTCAAAATCTTCTTTCTAATATTTAATGAAGGTCGATGATAATTCCAATAAAGAAATCATTATTTTAAAATAACTTGATGGACATAAAAATGGAACGCGTTCGCATCCATCCGTTCGTTGCAATAAATCACACTAATATTATAAATCTGAAATATTGTATGTTTGTTACTCTTTCACGTTCAAAGATTGTATGTTTCACAAGAACCACTGAAAGGATTTGAATGAAATTTAGCACACATATAGCTTATAACCTGGATTAACACATAAGATATTTTTTACCCCAGTAGTATGATCCCGTTGGACAATTATCGAACTCGACGCGGGTGAAGCCGCGGGCAAAAGCGAGTAAATTATAAAAATTTCGCTTACTCAGTAGGTCAGACTGTGGCAGCCACTTGGATATCTTAATGTTCTCAGTACGTCCAGGCAGTTCATCATTGTTCCACTTCCATAGCACATCGTAAGGCAATTTGGAGAACACTCGCACAAACGACGCTATCTTCTCCTGTGGGAACAGAGTTGGGTCCACATTTGTGCCAAAGCTGACGTAGATCACACCATTTTTGGATGAATCTAAGTAAGATTGTAAGTCCTGCAACCAAATAATAAAATATGTGATACATATGGGCGATACCTACAGCTCTGGAACAGTGAGATGGACTATCACAGTCGCCGACAGATTTTTTATAATTTAGACAGTTGGAGTAGGCTTAGGCGAAAGTGATGTTAATCTAATAATCTGTGGTTCGAGTGTCAATGAGACGTATTTGGTGTTTTCTCTGATCGATATTTAATTATATAATCATTAAATTAAGTGCAAAATACTTAATAAAGAAACAAACAAAACTCCAAAAACAACAACGACACCAAAAATTCAACCATACCATCAGAAACATTATTTTTAGAGAAAAATGTTACAAGAAAATCTTCTATTACGTCAATTTGTAATATGGCTGACAATATTTTAAATGCGGAAGCCAGTGATATAAAGAGGAAATATAAAAAAATAAAAAAATAAAATAAAATAAGTAAGTTATCAATGTAAAAGAGTACATACCTTTGGCAAATCTTTGTGAGGTTTCAGGTGAATACCACCCATGTGTACCACGGATGGAGGTACAGGCGTGTTCCCTTCAAATACTGGATGCAGGTTCAAGAAAAACATCGCCACGTTGTTATTCAACTCTTGAACGGTCGGAGTTTCAGGTCCAAAATGCGACTTGAGGATTTTATTTTCTACGTCATAATTGTTTCGGTGAATCCATTCAATACTCAAGTAATCGTACAGTTCAACTACCTTTTCCCATAAAGACAGATTATACAACCTTCTACTTATGCTTCGGTGGTACAAAAATGGGTGCATAGAAACCCCCATTACTTCATAATTGTCACTGAACACGCCAAAAGAACTAATCATGATCGCAGGTGCTTTGTAGATATGCGTAAACACAAGAGTTGGTCTCACCCAAGCTTCATTGATAATCAGATCGAATTTTTGATTGGTATCATTTAACAATTTTTGCACTTGTGCATCCTTTATTTGAACATCAAATATTTTGTTCAAAAGGCTGTAAATAATTTTGAAATCGTTTTGCATATTGCTTTTTGTGCCCTTTGGTTGTGCCACCACGAAATCTTCTCTCCACATTCGATATGATACTTCACCGACGTCGATTTCAGTCAAATTGCCAGGTGTTTTGCCTTTAGGGAAAGCTGGATCAGCCGTGATGACTGTGACTTCGTGTCCTCTCTTAGCTAGTTCATGCATAAGAGGTCTGAATGCAACTTGATGACTAATTGATGGAAAGGGGAAAATCCCCAATATCTTCGCAGCCTCATTTTGATTTACTACTAAACTCAAACACGTTACTAATGTTACACGGAGTAGAATCGACATCGTACACAACCACTTTGGTGAACTGAGGGTGATTAACTATGTTGACGGGACATTATCTCGGCCTATATATTCAGCATACATTAAATGTCATAATCATGACTTTTAATATTGCTATCAGTCCCCGACGATAACAAAATGTTAGACGATTCATCCAATAAAATAAAATTTATATTAACATCAAGAAACTCCATTTCATCGTGGTCTCGTATCTGATTTTACGACACTTGTTTTTTTTTTAATAATTTTGATGAGGTTTCCCCGATATGATTTATTTTTATTGTAAACTAGTTTGTGCCTACGGCTTTGCCTATGTGGAGTTCGTAATTGTCCCATGAGATAACACAATCATGATAAAAATATAATTTGTGTTAATTCTGGTTGTAAACTATATCAATGTGTGCCTTTCATCTAAACCTGTTCAGTAGTTTTTGCGTGAAAGAGTAACAAACTTTCGCATTTATATGGTGGTTGTTAGATTTTATCTTTAGTATGGATACAGTAAAGGATTATCATTAAAAATAATTATTTATGTTACTGGAAGATAACACTATTTAGATATAATGACTACTTATGTTTTTAATGGATTTATAACTAAGTTGTTGCCACGGCTTCTCTTGCGTCCTTGGTAAAAAAAATTGATGAACGACTCTGAATATAATAAACATTTCTTTTATTACCTACGTTAATAGCTCGAAGCCTACCTGTAAGCTAAACCAAGTTGCGTCATAATTCATAGAGCCGCGCTTGCCTAGGTTGATCCGTGGATGGGTGACCGCCCATTACGCCCTGAGTTTCCTCCGTGCCGGAAAGCATGTTGAACCAACGTTCGGGCTGTCATTTGTATATATTTAACTGTCGTTACAGGTAGTCAGGGGCCCGAAAGCCTGGCAACCAGTCTTACCAAGGGGTGTCGTATTACCCACTACTAACTGGGTTGTGGAGGTCAGATAGGCAGTCGCTCCATGTAAAATACTGGTATTCCGCTGCATCCGGTTAAACTGGAAGACGACCCAACATAGTTGAGAAAATGCTTAGCAGATGATAAGGTATCAAATGGTATGTGCCAATAGATTGCAAGTATGTATCGATCTCTAGATATTAGACCTTCTTCTTCTATCTAAATCTTTTGAAGTCTTAAAATAATATTGAAAAATTACTCCCAGACTTACAATAATATTATTTTTATAAACTTTTCCAGATACACTATCAGGGTAATATAGAATCATTACGACTATTTTGTTCCTACCTAAGTATAAACAGAAATTTATCTTTCGGTGATAAAATTGTAGGTATGTTTTTTGTGTATCATGAGATTCGTTTTTTACACGTGCAAGTAAACTAAGATTATTTTAATGCAATAGTGACGTATTTTTAGATCCATTGTTAATACGTAAGTCAGACTAAATGATTCAGTAGTACTAGGCTAACTGTTACTGGTAGGCTAACTGTTTGTGTAGATACTCGTCCGTGGAAGATCTTTTTGTAAAAATACCAACACTTAATTAACATAATTTATTATAATGATCAGTTCATTTTCATGACTTTTCTATACTACAAAATTGACACTGAAGATAAAAAGTTCCTGTTTAGAAATAAACACACAGTGACAACGTTTTATTACGAAACCACAACGATGACATGCATAATATTGTCTTTGATTGTGCTAATGGATGGGTCAAGTTCAAGATCAAACTGCCTGAACATAAATGATTTGCATCTACGAATCTATAAACTTAAGATATTATAGTCTCTGGCATCATTAGTTAGACTAGGCTAGGTAGGGACCTACATGACAGCTTCGTTGGGTAAGCCCACCCAGGTGCAGGCTATTTTTGCTATATTCGCGCACGTCTGCAGATGAGTGCGAGTGAGAGAGACGGATAGATCCGAATATACGGACGAAGCGTTAGAGAGTAGGGAGAGTAGGGTGTTGTAAGCAAGTCTGGCAAGAAAGGAGGTGTATGATGAGACGTCTGTTGTTGAAGTTTTAATTTACTTCCGTTTTTTCTTTCTTATCTTTCTCCCAAACAGTAATGTACGCCGTAGATTTTTGCGTGGGACATTTCAGATAAATGCTCAATAATCAAATATCATAAATTACATGTAGTTGTCAGTCTGGTCTTGACTTGAACGTCCAAATCACAAAAAAAATAAAAATGTTTTTTTTTTGTTATGAGTACAAATTTATTCATACTTCGACTGTGATCATGTGCATAAAATGATAATCATTTTGATACAAGTGGGGAAACTTTGTCATTGCAGCCGAGGCGGAACTGAGACCCGACCGAAAGTGAGGATGTTATAGAGCTGAAAACAAGTGACCATTGCCCACGTGTATCAAACGAAGTTTTTCAATACACTTACATAATATTAATGCTATAAAAGCCAATTTTTGAGGAACTGTATTGAACAAGGGGATATCATCATTGTTAATAAGTTTTAATGATTGAGGTTACTCTAAATAATATTTATATCTATTTATGATTTACACAAAACTTAAGACATAATCATTTTGCTACTTAAATAATATTTATTTAAATAAAGTTATAAACACGTCGATGTAAGTGCGCGCTCACTTGCTTTGATTCTGGGTTTGTACCAAACGTTCTAAAATACATCTTTCTCAATTTACAAAATCGAGCATTAACTACGTTTTACTTTGGCAGTAACATTGTTCCCGAAAGCTATCTTATAAAGTGAACGGATAATCAGAATGAATACTGTTAAAACTATTAGAAACCCTAGCAGTAAGGTAAACACTAGATCTAGTTCTAGATACTGCGCCCACGACATGTTGGCGGCGGGCGCGCGCAGATGTCTCGCGCCGCCGTGACGCAGCACGTGCTCGGTCCACCACACGGCGCGCTCCAGTGGAGGCTGCGGCAGGTCGTACATTACGCTTCGCAGTTTGATGATGTTCTGGCGATAGCTGCAAATAGAGAAAAGATATTTCATAAAATCAAAATCAAAGCAGTTATTTCAAGTAGGTTTCAATTTTGCACGGTCAAAACAAAGACCACAAATAAGGCTCATGTCAGATATTATAAAGGCTCATTATCATACTGACCAATTATAAGATTTTACTTGGGTAAATTAAATGTATCAATTCATCGTCAGTCATTTAAATATCAGTCATCTTCTAGAATCATTGTAGGCTAATTATCCTAGGTTGCACCTTTTGTCTGTAAGTGTAGACATACTTGTGTATTTTAATATCTCCCACGAGATTAAAACTGACCACCAAAGTTTGGTCTTGAGTCTATATTTTGAGTTAATTATTATAATTTTAAACTTGATGAATAGCTTCGATAGATTTAAATCAAAAGTCATCATCATCATCATTTCAGCCAAAAGACGTCCACTGCTGGGCATACGCCTCCCCCAATAGTCATGACGACAGTATCAAAAACTTGCAAATCTATTTAGTCCGTCAGTTCTGTATTGTATTGTATTGGAAATTAATGGACAGGTATTTTTTGTTTTTGTAAATCTATGAACATTGACAAAGATAAAACGCGTCAAAACTCGGGAGTGGGGGCTCGTGACGTCAGAACTAGGTAAAAATTATACCTAGGCGTGACGTATTGAGAATTTTAAAAGCGTCATATCTTCGTCAATTTTGGTTTACGTAACAAAAGAAAAAACACGGGTCAAATATTTTTTGATAATCTAACTGACGGACTAATTATATTTTTTTTGTCGTCTCGCCTATTGTCACCACATTGACCGGTCCCGTGCGACTCACATCCAACGTATCCCCGCAACCTTCACCAAGTCATCGGTCCTTAAAGGTATAGGGTATATGGGTCCCATCGGTCAATCAAAAGTAAGTAATCCAAATCCAAAAAATCGTGCTTACCTGTCGTCCTCGATAATTTTTTTGACTGTGCTAATAACTTCCTCCTCAGTCAGTGTTTCCATATGCAGCCCCTCTCCAATTCTGTGGTACTCGTATCTTTCCACATTATACCACTGATCACCCAACATAGGGATACCAATAAGTGGTACTCCTGCTGTGATAGCCTCGTCACTTGATTGTAGACCTCCTTGTGTTATGAACAGCTTTACTTTAGGATGTCCTGCAAATTGAAATTCTTTCAAGAATGATGCAAAAATAAGACCTACAATAAAAGTTTGGAAGTCACCGCTGGCCCATACCATTGGTTACAAATATCTTGAATTGGGTGAATCAACGTGAAATATTGGTGTTCAGAATCAGTGAGCTGAGTAGGTACACCGCCAAGTGTACTCGCCATCGGGCTGTCAAAAGACGAAAGATCGGAACAGACAACCTATTGAGTGGGGGCTATGTATTGACTAAGCTTAGGTCAAGTATTAAACAATCAATATTGACGGACGACCTTGGCTGAGGCAAACCAAATGCAAAAAACAGAAAACCGGTTGTTTGTGTACAAAATAGGTGGTCTTTGTTTAGTCGTGAACTGCGACAAGGTCTAGTTCATGGGCAGACAGTCAACAAATACTGTCAATATTCAATAGTATGACAGAAGGTAAACCCTAACACTATTAACACTATTAAAGTAGGTAATGGTCATTTTGGCAAATAACTTGTACCCCAGAGATACGAGGTACGCTTATGACACGGCAAGGGTAGGTGAGTGGCGAGTAAAAACAATAACTGTAGTAGTCTTACGGATGAGATCTTCTGATAAACTTACAAGCCACAGTAACTGGCATATTGTGGTCAAACGTAGCAAGTATTTGCAATGCAAGAATATTGACTGGATTGGCTAGCAAGCGAACTTGCGCGGTGTAACTTAGCCTATTGCATTCCAATGCTTCACAAAGGCTTCTTCCCATGCTGCGCCACAAACTCAAAGCATTTATTTCAATTAGACCATTACCATTTTTGAATGTCAAAAATACAAAACAGCAAAACTACAGTCACAGTCACAAGGCATAATAACTTGCGAAAGGTGATCGGTTCATCTAACTGGAGACGTCTCACACTACCCTTTTGTGCTGAGTCAAAAAAAGATTTACTCACTCAGTAAGTCTGACTGCGGCAGCCACTTGGATATCCTGATGTTGTCACCTTTTCCTGGTAACTCCTCTAGGTTCCACTTCCACAACACATCGTACGGTACTTTAGAAAGCGCTGCCACTAGTGTTTGTATTGTTCTCGGAGGAAGTAGAGAGGGATCCACATTTGTGCCGAAGCTTAAGTAAATGACGCCGTTTTTAGAAGAGTCTAAATATGATTTAAGTTCCTGTGGAAGACATTAAATTAATATTGTAATTTTATAATATTATTGAACAGCACTCAATTGTGGCGTGAAAAACGCTGCGGAAACGCAGCGTTTCCGTAGCGTTATATGCGCGTTTAAGGCGCGTGTAAACGTTATCGTACCTAAACACGACTGTGGCGCGTCAAAGCAGCTATCTATCCGCTATCTCCGCTTATGGGCTAGAAATATGCAGTTTTTTTTGCGTTAAAGTTGCGTACAAACGTCATTGTATATGTACACAATGGCGACGCGCTACATGGGCTAAAAAAAATTGAAATAAGCATCGTTTTTGTTGCGTTATAGGTGCGTTGACGGCGCGTAAAAAACACATAACTAGTAGTGTTATTGATACTTACTTTTGGTAATTCTTTTACAGGATTTTGGTGTAGACCCCCCATGAACAACACAGAAGGAGGTACGGGTCGGATGCCTTCAAACACTGGATGTATATTCAAAAACAGCATGTGAACATTATCACTAAGTTCTTCTACCGTTGGTGTGTTTGGTCCAAAAATTGATTTAAGCATTTTATTTTCTTTTACTCGACTGTCTTCTCCATATTGGATAATTTTATAGTGAAGATATAATTCATTAATTTTGTCCCATAAGGAGAGATTGTTCAGCTTTTGACGAAGACCATTTGGATAAAGAAATGGATGGGTTGGAGCACCCAACACTTCATCGTTATCAAAAAATGCTGACATCGAACTAATCATAATCACTGGCGCCTTATAAATATGTGAAAATATCAACGCTGGTCTGATAGGAGATTCAACCAAAATCAAATCAAACTTCTGACTCTTATCAATAATCAGATCCTGTACTTGTTTATCTTTTAGCTGCGTTTCAAACATCAACAGTATTGATGCAATGTAACCGGCAAAATTCACCAAAAGGTCTTTCTTATAGCCTTTCGAAAGTCCCATGAACGTCTGTTTCCATATATCGTACGATATGTCATGCACGTCGATTTCTGTCAGGTTGGCTGGTGTTTCTCCTTTCGGGAAGGCAGGGTCTGGCGTAATAACGACCAATTCATGTCCACGTTTAGCTAATGCTTGAGTTATGGGCCGAAACACTACTTGATGGCTTATAGAAGCCACTGGAAACACTCCTAAGATTCTTGCGGCTTCATTTTGACTTAAAACTAGAATTAAACTAGCAATTATGTAATAAATCACAGACATTGTAGCACAACTACACACTTTGAAATTCTCTTCCTGAATGAAGATTATATTGATATTACTTCTACTTAAATTGCAGGTATATTGACACGTATTGTGAAATACCTGTTTTTTTTGTTGTTTAATCTAAGTAATACATGATATCATAAACCTTATCGTGGAAAAAGATAAATTGTGGAACGTATGAAAAAAGATTGTATCTGAACTTAACTTCACAGTGGTTTTGAACCGACTGTGGTAAATTCAAAAGGAGGATATAAGAACTAAGGATAACAAACTTTTTTAGTGGATCTCCCTTCATTTTTGGTTTGCCTTAGCTTTTCTCGTTTAATGATTTATTTAGAATTATCTTAAGTTTGTGTTATCGCTACTTAGCACAGAGTAGCCCCATGGTGCTGTGTCACGGTTTTATAATTTGTAGCATTTATTCTAAAACGGTCATTTGTTTGAAAATAAATGACAATTTCTTATCGTTTAAGACATAAATCCGAAAGCTTTGCCACTGCAGTTAGTGGTTGCGGAGACGTTCCGAAATGCACCTCAATGAAATTCTCTTTTCCGTCATTGAAAAAGAAAAGGCATTTTGTGGCTGGCGGCAGAGCCAGCTAGCAAGCCGAAACCGCGGTGGTGAGCGTGAACCACATCTGCGACGATAAGCTAGCATGGGACCGCCGGGGCCCCGCAGCACCGGAGCCGTGACAGAAACCATGCCTGCTGCTTGCTGCATGCTTGCTTGCATGCTGCATGCTTGCTTGCATGCTGCATGCTTGCTTGCATGCTGCATGCTTGCTTGCATGCTGCATGCTTGCTTGCATGCTGCATGCTTGCTTGCATGCTGCATGCTTGCTTGCATGCTGCATGTATGGTGTATCCTTGTTTGCATGTTTTTTACAGGGAAATAAAAACCCACGCTTTTTATCATATTAGACTAAATAAGTTTTATGTCTTCTGAGTGGTATATTAAACGATTTTATATTTAATGTGGGTTATGCATATAAAAAATAGTAACTTTAAAAATACATATATCAATCGTTTATTATATTAACTGATCGATATATCGAATAAAATTATAGATTCAGTTGTTATGTCTTGTAAATAGGTATTAGAGAGTTTGTAATTATATCATATATTACTTACCCGTAATAATTTCGTAGTCAACTGTATCGAAAGTCTTTTTTAAATCTGTAAACGCGGCATCTGTTTCAATTGAGCTATTACACCCAAAAAAAATGGGGTTATAGGACGTAAGAAGAAATTTCAACGACAATTTGTTTTTTTAATATGGGACTTTTTCGTGAAACTGCAGATGTAACTTTGTTTTTCATTAACATACTATGAAAAACAAATTTAGTTTTGCTGTAAAGTGTAAATTGATATACGAATGATCGTTACAAATATTGTTATTATATTGGTTGGTGCTACGGAACGCTTTACCCGGTTTGTTTTTAAAATTTTGCGGTTTATTATTGGACAGCTTAATTTAAAAACAAACCGTTTTGTCAGATAAACTTTGCATGTGTTAAATTACAAACTGTAGGGGGTTCTTCAATGAAACCACTCGTAAACCAATTATAACAACAAAGGCGTATTTATTGTTCTAAGTTCTTAACACTTTAACAGTTCGAAATTAGACACTATATCAACTATACACTAAAAGATGGCAACCGATGTCCCGACCGTGCAAGCCGGAGAGCGTTAGACTGCCCGTAACCCGTTCCGAAGGAAGCGTGTCCGTGCAAGCCGAACTAAAAAAATGTTTTTTTTTTTTTTTTTTAGGAAGGACCACTCGCAGTTGCTTTACTGCTTAACCGGACAATCCTGTGGTGGCCAAAAAAATACTTTAAGGCCCCCAGCCAGGGCTTACAAACTAAGGATTTAAATTAAATGAACAGTCAATAAGGGCACCCCCTGTGGGGTTCGGGCCTCGGCTTAGTGTGTTATTGATAAGAGGGCAGCAAGGGACAACAGGCTGGGTCGGATCATTAATTGGGGAATCGGTCGTTACATTCTCAGCGTCGCGGGCTGGCTCGTCGAGCAAGGGTCGGGCAGTGATGTTACTGGGGGGTCGCGGAGGGCCTCGGCGACGGGGCCGGATTCGCGGTTTGTATCGGTTCTTGTGTCTGTTCTTGCGTAATGTGCTGGTTTCCCTACAACTTTCTTGGAGAAGGGTGATGGGATCATCGGGTGTGACAAGAGTGAGCCTAGGACGGCGAATTCTAGATATGTTGGAGAGGGCGTAGTTGGCTGCTGAGGAAATCAGGGGGTTTGGGTGTTTTTCGGCCTTATCGAAAAAACCCTTGGTTAGGCGTTTCATACATTGGGCTATGGTGGGGATCTTGAGGTCAACACGGAGTTGCTCATTCCTAACGTACCATGGGACTCCCGTGGCCTTTCGTAAGAATCGGTTTTGGAGGGTCTGCATCTTATGGAGGTGATAGGGTCTGGTATGCGCGAAAACGGGACATGCGTATGTCATGATAGGCCTAATGCACGCGGTGTAAATACGCAATTTGCACCTAAGTGACAATTTGCTACGTGCGTTCAGGACAGAGTGAAGCCTACCGAGAGCGAAGGCGGCACGCGAACGCACCGTCTTAATGTGCTCACTGAAGTTTAAGCGCTGGTCTAAGATAACTCCCAGGTACTTGGCTTGCTTTTCCCAAGGGATCGGCTTGCCAAACATGGTGATCGGTTGAGGGATGGGGGGGAGACGACGGGGTCTAGAGAAAAGTACCGCCTGGCTCTTGTCGGGATTGACCTCGATTCTCCATTTCCGGACCAATCGCCTAAGGCGTTTGCGGATTTTTGGAGAATGCGGGTAATGTTGGGATAGCTTCTACCAGAATAATAGATGGCCGTATCGTCGGCGAAGAGGGCTAATTGGGTTGATTTGTTTTTGGGGATATCGCTGGTATATAGCGTGAAGGCTAATGGGGATATCACGGATCCCTGAGGGACTCCTGCGCGAATCGGATGTGTAAAAAAAATGAATGGCGTGCGGCGTCTTTTATACTCTCCAGCCGCGGCCGGCGGCGGTGGTGGTGCCGTAGTGGGGCACGGTGCGAGGGAGTAGGCATACGGGTGCGCGTGCGATGCGGCGACGCGGGCTGGTAGTGCCACAATACTTAACACGAATCAATGTATTATTCATTAATTATTAATCAAAACAGGTTAGGTACTAATCACACGATAAAATAAAATAAAATATATATAATAAAATAAACTGTTAGTGTGAAACAAACTGCATTCTGAAGCTATAGTGTAGAATAGAATAGAATAGAATACTCTTTATTATGTACACCATTAAAATTACAGATACAAATTAAAGTAAAACATACAAGGGGTGACACAATGGGCGGTCTTATCGCTAAAAGCGATCTTTTAAAGACAACCTTTGGATGGATTTAAGGGGGAAGGAGAGACAATACTGCAGGTAGCCTGTGGTGTACCATTTACATACACACATCAAAAGTATCTAGGGATCAACATATATTTTTGCAATAACTTTTCTCCTGATTGATATTAATTAAAATTTTCTTTAAGGATTCATCAAATAAAGTGTTTTCGTTTGTCACAGTAACGATAAACCAAGTCACCTTTGCATTAATAAAGAAATTTGCCATTTTCCTAATAAAGGGATTTTTGACATTTGAACCACTAACATTAAAGTTCGAAAAAAAGACTGAAATAACAGTTTTCTTTAAAATTTTATTGGGTAACTTAAACAATTAATAATCCGTGTTTCTACCGCGAACACTAACAACACAAGAACATCGGTTTGGCATACTCAAAATGAGTTCATCCAAATCACGCTGTGGAATGGCCGCCCATGTTCGTTGCAACAACAAAAAAAGGTCTTCTTGCGACTGGATACCCTCCATATTCGGCAGAGCTCTTCTCTGTAGCATATCCCATGCATGCTCAATCGGGTTCAAGTCTGGCGACTGAGCAGGCCAGGGCAGGACATTGATGTTAGCTGCGGCGAGAGTCTGTCTTACAACTCTTGCGGTGTGCGGTCGTGCATTATCATGCATTAACTGAAATAAGGGACCGATTTGCACTTGTAGAGGAACGATGACGTCTGATACAATCGTCTCAGCATAAATTTGAGCGTTGAGGTTGCCTCTGATCCAAATCAACTCAGTTCTTCCGCCGATCCAAATACCCGCCCATACCATGATGGTTCCACCACTATAAGGATGGACTTCCTGGCAGGATTTTAATCGCTGTTGGCGTCCAGGGGTTCTCCAGTGTCGTATACGTCTTGTATCCGGTCTCATACCAAAACGAGACTCATCAGAAAAGCACACGAAACGCCATTGTTCTTCTGCCCAATTTCTGTGTTCAAGAGCCCATTGATATCGAATCCTACGATTGTGCATTGCTATAGGTGGTACCCGTAGCGGTCTTCGGGAATGAAGGTTCACTTCATGCAAGCGGTTTCTGACTGTTTGGTCGCTAATTAAGTTCCCTGAAGAGTGATGAAGCCTCACGGCTAACATCATGGCGGTTATTGTTGGAGCTCTTCGAGTTAAGATTTGAATGTATCGGTCTTGTCTCCGTGTGGTGCAGCGATACCGTCCTCCATGGCGCTCAGCCACGGTACCAGTGCTTCGGTAACGTGTCCAAAGTCGACTGATAACACTCTGACTTGTATTCAGAGCTAAAGCTACAGTACGTTGCCGGGAACCAGCTTCTATCATTCCCACGGCTCTGAGCATTTCTTCCCTGCTTAAATGACGTCGCCGCTCCATAATAACGTTGGTTTTAATCAGTAGTAGGGAAACAGTAGCACTAATAATGTCTTCAATGCGTTGTATGTTTTTATAGGGAAAATATTGACAGCTTATTTTCATCTTTTACTCGAATTTGATTGAGAGTTCCTGATTCAAATTATGAAATGCACCAAAAAGGATCCATATAAATTTATAAAATCATAAATTTATTACAAAGCCACATCTCAATCTCAAGAAATCCGCATAAAAATGCTTGATCCCTAGACATTTTTGATGTGTGTATATACAATAAATACGTACATACATAAAACATATTACACTTAAGTATATAAATATTTTCATTTTTTCTATTATCGAGAAATGAGTGCGAAGAACTAAATTAAAATACCTAATAAAAAAGCTTAAGTAGAGAGATACAGGTTTTGTATCATGCTTTTAAAAATTGGCAGAGATTCAGCACGCCTTATAGACACTGGCAAGGCATTCCATAACCGAACTGCTTGAACTGTAAAAGACTTGTCATAGAAACTGGTGGAATGCATCGGCATCTCTAGTCTTAAGTTTTCCGATGACCTCAGATATCTATTATGTGTGTCATGAAGGAACTTGAAACGTTCTTTAAGATAAGAGGGAGTTGTAGGATTAAACAGAATACTGTAGAGCTGAAACAGGATGTGAGAATTCCGGCGAAGACGTATAGGAAGCCACTTGAGCTTTGTACGAAATTCAGAAATGTGATCATATTTGCGCAAGCCAAATATGAATCTTATGCAACAGTTTTGAAGTCGCTCAAGTTTATCTAGCTGTGCCTCAGTGAGATCGAGATAACTGACATCAGCGTAGTTAAGAACAGGAAGTAAAAGAGTTTGAGCCAGCGCAATTTTAGGGGCAGTTGGAAGAAAGTTCCGCAATCGTCTCAGGGACTTGGCAGATGCGAATATTTTGCGACTTACGTCCTGCAGCTGGGGACCCCAGGAGAGATTCTTGTCAATCCAAACCCCAAGGTTCTTGACCTTCTCACTTATCGGAATAGTAGTTCCATTAAATTTAACTTGGGGAAGCTGCAACCAGTTTATCTTGGAGATCATCCTTGAGCTACCAACAACAATGACCTGAGTCTTCAACGGGTTTACCTGCAACCCATGTGCCTCACTCCACTCGCAGATTGAAGCCATTTCCTTGTTAATGATATCAATTGCATCAGCCAAATCTGAAGATGCTGCTTGCCGGTAAATTTGCAGATCATCTGCATAAAGGTGGTAAGAAGAAAGAAGTCTTGTGGAAATAGGATTTATAAAAATTGCGAAGAGTAAAGGAGATAAAACGCCACCCTGAGGTACACCCGCAGAAGTATAACACTAAGAAGAGCAAGACCCTTCTATGCATACACGTTGCCGGCGCCCATACAGGTAACTACGAAACCAGTCAATCGCCGTTGGAGATATGTTAAGTGAGCGAAGTATGCCAAGCAGGATATCGAAATCGACAGTGTTGAACGCATTACTAAAATCCAATAAGCAGAGAACTGTCAGATTTCAATTCTCCATGCCTAAACGTATGTCATCGGTAACGTTAACTAAAGCTGTAGCAGTGCTGTGACCAGGACGAAATCCAGACTGGAAAGGATTTAGCAGGCTATTCTTACACAGAAATGCACTGAGCTGATTGTGGACAAGGCGTTCTAGGACTTTGGAGAGGAAAGGCAGGATGGAGATAGGACGGTATTCTGAAAAGGAAGTAGGATTCGATTTTTTGGGTAAAGGGGTGATTTTGGCCTCTTTCCACATCGAAGGAAAGACACCGTAGGATATAGAATAGTTTAGGATATGCCATAGAATAGGAAGGATCTCGTCCAGGACAGGGAGTATCATTTTTCAACTTACACAATCACTGCCAACTGCGTTAGACGTAATTGAAACTACACTCTTCTTAACATCACAATCAGAGAATTGACTAAAAACAAATGGGGGATGATCCGGAGTTGGAAGGTTAGAAAGATAGTTTATTGTGGCTGCCTTCATGGTCCCATTACAGTAGGGCGAAGATGAGAAGTGTTGGTTTAGTTGGTCAATATCTAAGTCTTTAGGAATCGATTCTTGATTTGATTGATTGATTTTCCAACTCCCATGGATTTTAGAAAATTCCAAACTTTAGCTGGATCTCCGTTTTCAACTGAGGTGTGGATATGGCGTCGTTGGGCATCTCTACACACCTTATTGCAGCGATTGCGAGCATCAACAAGGATCTCACGGTTCTTCGACGAGGGCCGACACTTAAATTTAGTTTTTGTAACAGATTTCCTGTGCATGATCCTTCTAATGTCATCTGTAATCCACGGTGCCGGAAGATGTTTGATTTTTACTGCACGAATGGGAGCGTGAATATCGTACAGTTGCACAAGGTTATCTGTTAGCAGGTTGACTTTGTCATCAATCGACTCCACACTGAATAAAGGAGCCCAGTCAATGCTGCTGGCATCTTTTCGTAGATCCTCTGTCCTCATACCACCAAAATTGCGCTGCAAAAGAATTTTAGGCTTTGCCTTAGGTGGGCGAATTTTGTAGGAGAGAAATATTAGGTCATGGTAAGAAAACATGTCAGCTGAGCATTGACCATGCTTGCTGGCATATTGTGGAGAGGAAACAATGAGAAGGTCCAAAAGTGAGGGATTGCAGTTCGGGAAATGGTGTGTGGCACTTATAGGGAGAATTGACAAATTGGACGACTGAACTATTGATCGAAGAGAAGAAGAGCGGGAATCGATTTTTAATAAGCAAGTATTAAAGTCGCCCATGATTATTGTATGACTGTAAGAGGGTGTAAGGTTTTCAAGAATCTTTTCAAAGGAGGAAAAGAAATTTATCCGTGACGAAGGGCTGTAATAAACTCCTAGAAGTACTTTCACGTGATTCAGGGTTACTTCTACAAAGAGGTGCTCGCCCGCGTTCTGTGGGGGAGGTTGAGCAGACATCGACAATTGAAAAAGGAATATGTGGGCGAAGGTATATGGCAACACCACCACCACCGCCACGCGCGCGATCATTCCTAATCAGTTGAAAACCTGGCAGGGAATAGGAAGTTGAAGGGAGGCATGGTTTCAACCAAGATTCCGAGACAAGGATAGCATGGATGTTCTTGCAGTCTAGGTTAGCTAGCATGTCAGCATAATGTGCCGGAATACTCTGGGCATTTATATGGACTACATTTAAATTCTTAGGTACATCAGAAAACTGAGATTCAAGCGTGTCAGCAAGGGACGGAAAACTGACAAAGCTGTCATTGCTATAAGCCGACAAAAAGCTTTCGGCGTCGCTGTCGACATTGTTATTTGACATCGACACAAGATAATTATTTAGAAATAATAACAAACGTAAATAAACTAAATTAATATAAAAGCAAATAAAATAATAAAAATAAAAATAAAAAATAATAAAAAAAAAACAAAAAAGAGCAATCAATTATATCCACCCGCCAGTTGAGTGTTGACTATTATGGCTAAAACAAACAAAAACGTATAAAAGTTTCATCGCCCGGGTAACAGAAAGGTACTACATATATTTATGCCAAAGTAAATGAAGAAGAAAAACACGTAAGATAACATGCAAAAACTAATTAAATAAAATTATCATAAAAATCACAAAAAATATGTTATACCGAAAAATGCTACATAAATAAACTAGGCACACTGTCAGCCGGTTTCTGAACGAAGACTTTAAAAAATCAAATGGTACATAATGTCACAAGTCATGGGTTGACATTGACAGGCTGACAGCTGACAGAAAGAACAGAAAATAAAACTAAAGAAAGCTCGCCATAGTGTTCTTGGGTAGCACGTGTGTCTAGAAAATTAAGTTGTTTTTATTTTGTGATTGTTGACTTTTTTGTGTCTTGTTAGTTTATAAGTGTTTTGTCCTTGTGCACGTAAACAGGTTTGTTGTAATCTTCTCATTTTAATCTATATTATACAACATGGATGCAAATAAACCGCCCGATCCTGTTCCCCCCGACATTTCAGTTCATTCCCCTCCTCTTTTCTCAAATACACTAAGCCAATTCGCGAATGTTGTCTGTAGCATAACAGAGATGGATCAATCTCAATCCCAACCTTCCCGTAAACGTCCCGTTACTAACGAAGATACTGTATCACCTACTCCTCCAAACAAACAACAGAAAAGCCAAATTGGACGTACCAAATATTCGGCAATAGATAAGGCCCCTTTTGTCGTCCACGTCTCCCGTGTAGAAACACAACCCAATTCAGGCACTACCTTACACCCTGTTAATTTTGGAAAGTTTCTGATGAGTAACAACATCGCAAACATAGTTCGTGGTGGGGTTAATAGGATTGGTAGAAACCGCGTTTCTGTAGAGTTCATTTCCCCTCAGGATGCCAACGCATTCTTGGTTAACAGTCTGTTGGCCAAGTACAGCTATACTGCCTCTATCCCTACGTTCAACATCACAAGGATGGGAGTAGTAACAGGTATACCCTCTGATATATCAGAAGATGAAGCAATTACATATTTCTCTGTGCCTGCAGGATGTGGGCACATTCTTAAAGTTCGCCGAATCAATAGGAAAGTTCAGAGAGACGGAGAAAATGAGTGGAAACCTACTGAAACTTGTGTGATCACATTCGATGGACAAGTCTTACCCAAAAGGATCTTCTGCTGTTACACATCCCTTCCTGTTGAACAAAACATTTTTCCCACAATTCAATGTCGCAAATGTTGTAGATTTGGTCATGTGGCTAATGTATGTAGGTCAAAACCACGCTGCAGCAAATGTGGCCACGATCACCCAGGTGATGGTTGCAACATTTCTGAGGGTGAGGCCTTCTGTATTCTGTGTTCGGGAAATCACTTCGCTAATAGCAGGTCATGCCCCGAGCATGGTAGACAGAAAGCTATTAAAACCGCTATGGCTGAGAAATCTATTTCTTATGCTGAGGCTAGTAAATCTATTCCAACAGCTTCACGCAATTACGCCAACATCGCTAAAACTCCGATTTCTCAGTCTTACCGCAAGACTGTAACCCTAAAACCGAAATCCCATGCCCCTCTTTCCCCTTCTTATGACAAAGCTGCTCATCAACAGATAATTAATTCTCCTCAACCTTCACAGCCTAATGGCTGCGCTCTCAACTGTAATTATATCTCTTCCAACAATAGTACTTCTTCCATCATTGATATACTTATTAAACTCATACCTATCATTACTTCTTCTACTGCTAATTCTCAATCACCGTCCAACGTTGCCGACCAACTTATAACTCTTCTTTTAGATATTAGAAATGGCGTCTCGCCAAGTATTCCTTCAGTGGAATGTGAGGAGCGTGTGGCATAAAAAGCACGACCTCATATTCCTTTTAAATAAATACAAGCCTTTAGCTTGTTCTATAGCTGAGACTTGGCTTACTCCAAGTCTTAGCTTCCGTATACCACACTTTAACACTGTCAGATGTGACAGATCAGACGGCTATGGAGGGTCGGCCCTCTTGGTCAATAACCGGGTCCCACTTTTACCCCTTTCTTTACCTCCCCTTACGGGAGATATGAGCATTGCCGCAGGAAGGGTAGAGGGCATCACAGTATTTTCCATTTATATTGCACATCCTCGCCCAGATTTTTTAATAATATTAAAAGAAATTTTTGCTAATGCTCATGGGCCGATACTGGTCATGGGCGACTTTAACTGTCACCATTATAGATGGGGGTCTGAACGCTGTGATGCCTTTGGTGTAGCTCTAGTCGATGTTTTGGATGACTTGGATCTCTGCGTCTTAAACGATGGCTGCTCGACACGACGATCTCTTCCAGGACAGCATAAGAGTTGTGTAGACATTACATTTTGCTCGGTTGAGTTAGCAGCATCAACTCACTGGGAATGCACAACCTTGTCGCATGGTAGTGATCACTACCCTATTGTCATATCTTTGGTAAATAAATCTTATTTAGAAAAAACTTCACCTCCACTTTTGAAATATAACCTGTCCAATCCAGATTGGACAAAATTTGTGTCATTATTGGAGGATAAAATTGATGCTCTTCCAAATTTAAATTCAAATTTATCAGATCCTTCTGGTCACGGCCATGCCAAGAGCTGTTATGAGGGTTTTGTAACAGCTATTACCTCCAGTGCAGATTCCTGCTTTCCTCTGAAGAACAGTGCCCGCAATAAAATACCTTCACCTCCTTGGTGGGATCCCGAATGTACTGCGGCAGTCAGGGTTAGGGATGAGGCCGAAGTTTGCTACAATACAGATATGAGCACACAAAATCTGTTGGCATACTGTCAACATAATGCCAGAACCAAACGCTTTCTCCGTAAAAAGAAACGTACGGGTTGGGTTAAATTTTGCTCTTCTTTATCCCCCTCCACTCCAGTTTCAGTAGTCTGGAAAAATATTAATAGGTTTAGACGTGGTTGTTCCCCATCAATCTCTTCACCAATCACTAGAGAAACAGCTGAACATTTTTTTGACAAAATAGCACCATCATATGTTCTACTCTCAACAGAATGTCAAAACGCACCCCTGCTTGATGTAACAGAGGATCCTTTTAATGCGCCATTTACTTTGGAGGAATTGAATGTGGTACTCAAACATGTACGGGACACAGCTCCTGGTATTGATGGAGTGCCATATTCTTTTATAACCCATTCTGGCGAAAAAGCTAAAATCTCCTTTTGAAACCAGGCAAACATGCAGATGATCCGAATGGCCTTAGACCAATTGCTTTATCTTCAGTCCTAGCCAAATTACTGGAGCACCTTATTAAAAATCGTCTTGAGTGGATAGTCGAGTCGAGAGACTTACTGCCGAATCACCAATTTGGTTTTAGGAAAGGTCTTAGCACAATGGACAGTGTTGGTGTTTTAGTTACGGACATACACTTAGCTTTTTCTAAAAATGAATCCGTTGTAGCTACTTTCCTTGATATCTCCTCTGCGTATAACAATGTACTTCTTCCCGTTCTCAGGCAAAAATTGCAACAGCTGAGTCTTCCGGCTAAGATGATACAATGCATATGTGAACTACTGCTGTCCCGTTCATTGGTTCTGAGAGTCCAGGGTGAGGAGTTCAATGAAAGGCAGACATGGAGGGGTCTCCCACAAGGCTATGTCCTCAGTCCCATACTCTACAATTTATACACGGCTGATATTGGTTCCTGCTTAAATAATAATTGTCAGATGTTACAATACGCCGATGACATTGTTTTATATGTGACAGATTCCTCCATAGTTGACGCGGCGTCATCTCTATGCCTCTCTCTGGATTCTTTGAACCATTGGCTTTTAAACCATGGGCTGTCATTATCTGCACCAAAAAGTTCGGCAGTTATTTTTTCTCGTAAAAGACTCATTCCTCATATTTCAGTAAACATTTTAGGCCACATTATTCCTTTAGTTAGTAAAGTAAAGTTTTTAGGCGTTATTTTAGATACAAAATTAACTGGCAAACATCACTTAAATTTTCTTACCCAAAAATGTGAAAGAATTATTTCAATTTTAAAAGTTCTTGTGGGTGTTTGGTGGGGTGCTCACCCCTACACCATGAAATTAGTTTATAATGCTTTAGTTCGTAGTGTTCTAGATTACGGAACATATCTTCTGATTCCTTGCAACAAAGGTGCTTTGGCTGGGCTGGATAGAGTTCAGTCCAAGTGCCTTCGAATCATCTCAGGTTGTATGAAATCCTCCCCCGTTAACGCATTGCAAGTCGAATCTTCTCCATAGAGATCTACGCTAGGGAATGGGCAACTACAGTACTTTCACAGTTTTTATGTCTTGTGACTGGGACTGTAGCTACATTTAACTTTGTTTCGACAATTCAAAAGTGCCTGTAACTGGCCTACTTGAAATAAATGCTTTGATTTTGATTGATTTTGATTTTGAATGTGCTGAACCTCCTCTGACCCTTAGACGGCAATATCTGGCCTCACGTTTTGTGTCTAGACTAATTTGTAGATCCTCCCATCCTCTTATAGGCAGATTGAACGAGTTAGATGCCTTATGCAGAAGCTCAAATTACTGGAAAAATAAAGAAATTCCTTTAATCTTAAAATCCTTCAGACTAATTCTAAATTTAGTAAACCCGATCGTCCAGTATCCCAGATTACCCCTTTTTAATTTTCCATATGAAGTTTTATGCTATATCCCAAAAATTCTCTTTGATATTGGTATATTCAAAAAATCTCCGACAGCTATGTTGACTTTTAATGCGGTGGTGGGCGAGAGATGGAATGGTTTTCAATTATTTTTTACTGATGCTTCGAAACTAACCGATCTAAGTCACACTGGTGCTGCGGTCTACTACCAAAGCTCCAAAATTATCTTACAGTTTAAATGCCCTAAAGAATATTCACTGGTGAATGTGTGGCTATACTGGAAGCTTGTCTTTTTATAGAGTCACACCACAACATACAGAAAGCCGTCATTTTTACAGATTCCCTTAGCTGTTTGCAAGCCTTAGTTCCAAATCCCTTTAAAAGTAAATTGCACAGTTCCCTTATTTTAAAAATTAAAAACTCTTTACTGTCCTGCGCTAATAATCAAAAGGATGTTCAGTTAGTTTGGATACCTAGCCATTGTGGCATTAAGGGTAATGAATGTGTTGATGCTCTGGCTAAAAATGCTTGTTCATCTATGACGTCAGATCTCACGCACAATACCTATCAGGGTTACGATCTATTGTCCCTTCCAAGACTGAATTTGCAGTGTTCCTGGCAGGAGCAATGGAATGTGTCCAGCAAAAAGAAAGGTAGTTTCTTCTACGCAGTTCAACCAACCTTATAACCAAAACCGTGGTTTTTCTTTCACAAAAAAGTTTCGAAAACTATTATTTCTGTTCTGTGTAGAATCCGCTTAGGTTTCTGTTGCACTCCCGTCTTTTTACACAAAATTCATGTCCGTGACTCATCTCTCTGCGAGTGCGGGTTGGAGGAAGGTACCCTGGATCACATATTTTTTGAATGCTCTAACAACATACCACCTCTAGATTTATATAGCCGTCTCCCTAAATTTTAAAATCCCTCTTCCTATTAATTTCCCCTCCCTTTTAACATATTCCTCTCCTGAACTGCTTGTGGCGTTGATGATTTTCATCCGTCACAATAATATAAAATTATAATATTTGTATCCTTGTTTATTCTGTGTGGATGTGGTAATTGTATATTTTTAATGTTATAACACCTATAATTATTATTTATGTAATTTTATTTTTTCTGCTTGTCTCAGTCCAGTACTAACCCCACAAGATCTACAATAATTCAATGTATCGTCGAAAATCGTCGTTTTTTTTCATTTATCACTTACAAAACAAATACACACTTGCTTTTCCAATACACTCCTGACATTGGCAGAATAGTCGACATCGGCTTTGCTTGCCATATTAAAAAATAGAATAGAATAGAAAACTAAAGAAAATAAATAGACGGTATACGGTATAAGAAGTATAAACAAAAACTGCTACCCGGACGGCGACACTACCTAAAAAGTGCTACTGCATAATTACTTCTTCATCGCGGCAGCACGCCGGAATTTCTTCGGTGCTGGTGATGGAGACGGTGACGAAGACACTGCTGATGCGGTGGGAGACATGACCTTTTCACCGACCTGCTCAATATTATTGAGGTCGTCCAGTGAGTTTACTCGATGCCGGGAGCCATCAGCGCGAAGAGCATATATCAGACCCTGCTTAGTCCTGCAATTTGTTTCGCCAAGTCTCTCACGCACAGACATGAAGAGCTGATGCCGCGATTTCGTCAGGAACTCTGAGACTGTGATACCGGTGCCCTTCAACTTAGTCTTACCAAACCAGACACTGTCCCTGACACCAACGTCCCGCAGCTTGCAAAGAATGGGCCTGGGCTTGCTAGCACCTGTTTGTCTGCCCATCCGATGGCACCGCCTGATATCAGCAACTGCAAAATCGGTCAGCTTCAGATGACATCGTACAACCTCAGCGACTACCTGTGCTGTATCTTCCTTGGCCTGCTCGGTGACACCATGCAACAACACCATCTTCCGCCGCCCACGCATCTCCAGGTTGTCGAGACTCTGGGCTAATGCCTCCAACTGCTGCTGAAGACAGCCCAACGCATCAACTACAAACTTCTTGAACGAAGTGAAGTCCACCACCAAACTGTCTGTGCTGCTTGTTGTCCCGGGAGGATTCTTTTGCAATTCCGCCTCAAAGTTTGACATTCTGTCTTGAAACAGTGCCATCATTTCTGACATTGAGACCTTTAGTGCTTCCATGATTTAACGCTTGTGTTGTTTTGTTAAATATGTGATCCGTTTTTGGAGATAACACTATACTAGCGGGTACCCTATATTAACATGTATCTGTATAAATTTAAATAGTAAAAATTATAGTAATTTGTAATTAAAAATATTTTTAAAACGAGAGCTAACAATTTTTCACCTTTCGTAACAACTACCCTCCTTTAACTTGTGTGTGCAGTGTAGTGCGATAAGAACCACTTTTCGAAGCCACTTTTCGAAGAAGTATATTGAAAAATGAATATCATCATTCTTACTAAGGGTTTTAATAATTGAGTTACTCTAACTAAATAGTATTTATATCTATTTAATATTTACAGAAAACTTATGACAAAATAATTTTGCTAATTACATAATATTTATTTAATGAAAGTTACATTCACGGTCGGTGTAAGAGCTTCGAGCTCACTTTCATTGATTCTGGGTTTGTACGGTTTTAAATACATCTTTCATCTTTTATGTTTAATTTACAAAAAGTGATAATCAACTACGTTTTACTTTTACAGCAACATCATTAGCAAAAGCAATCTTATAAAGTGAACGGAGGATCAAAATGAGTGCTGTAACAACTATTAGTGATCCTAGCAGTAAAGTAAGCACTAGTTCTAGTTCTAGATACTGCGCCCACGACATGTTGGCGGCGGGCGCACGCAGATGTCTCACTCACTCAGCACGTGATCCGTCCACCACACGGCGCGCTCCAGTGGCGGTTCAGGCACGTCGAACATTACGCTTCGTAGTTTGATGATGTTCTGTCGGTAACTAGAAATAAAGAAAAGTATCATAAAACTGTGAGGAAACTGGCACGACAATATAATCTCATCTAGATGAGGCTCAGTCTGAGGATACATTATAATAATAATAATATAAACTTGTGGAATCTGAGGTACCGTACTACAAGTATGTGCCCGACCCAGTTCTCGAAAAAGACCATGTCACGCTGTACTGGGATCGGTCCATCATTACTGACAGGACTATTGTCGCCAATAAGCCTGACATAGTGATGATGGACCGATCAGCGCGCCGCGTAATGATAATCGATGTTACCATTCCGCATGACGAGAACCTCGTGAAAGCTGAGAAAGAGAAACAAATAAAATATCTCGACTTGGCACACGAGGTTCGCGACATGTGGAATATGAACTCAGTTATCATTGTGCCGATTGTCGTGACGGTCAATGGCCTTATAGCCAAGAGCTTCGATGAGCATCTATCGAAGCTCTCTTTAGGCGGTTGGATCAAGGGCCTGATTCAGAAGGCAGTACTCCTCGATACGGCTCGCATTGTGAGGAGGTTCCTGTCTCTGCAGCCCTAACCGCCGGTGGCTTGGACCCTGCTCCCGACACCGGCGGACTACTATTTTTTTTTTAATATTTTTAAGTGTTTTATGTTTTTTTCTATGAAATATTTAAAAATGTAAAAATAATAAGATATTATGATGAATAAAGGAGATAATAATAATAATAATAAAATGTTTATTTCAGATAACTAAGATCCAATTTGTTAGTAGTACAATAACTTATAACTAGTGTTAGTAAAACAAACTTAATCTACTCGCCCCCTGCCTGACCCATGAATCGATGTATCAATACTCATGTGAGCATTAATACATCGATTCATGTACAGACAGTCTGCTGGCTATCATATTCAAAACGCTGTTGCGACTAGCCCGTACTCTGCTCAGCATTGACGCACACCGCTTGCGCAGAGTAGCGTAGAAGCAATCGATGCGCGCCTCTGCAAACTTACGTGACGCACTACAGTGGCGGGGCAGCCGCAACATCGTTCTTAGCGCATTATTGTACTGTACCCGTAGGGCACTGTACGCTCTTTGAGTATAGACTGCCCACAGGCTGCAGGTGTAAAAAGATGTACAGAAGGCTCTGAAGAGAGTGATTTTTACCTCGTTTGTACATTGTTTGGTAAAACCTGCGAGCAATCATGTTTGCTCTCACGGACAGTGCCCTACGTTCACGTTCAATGTCCATGTCGTCCTTAAGTTCCTAGGTAATTAGATGACCCAGGTATCTGAACTGACGTACCCTAGCCAACTCTTCTCCATACAGCTTTATAGCGGGCACGCTAGCGGGGCACCTAGTACCAGCCTTAAAGACAACATACTCGCTTTTCTTCACATTATACTTCAAGCCGTGTCCACCTGCATAATTTTCTCAAATTTGTAATAGTTTCCTAATGCCACAAACCGAGGCGCTCAACAGCACCATGTCATCCGCATAGCTAAGAGTATTTACACATACATCATCTATGCGACAACCAACCCGCTGGCCACTGAGCTCCTCGATTAGGGCATTTATATACAAATTAAATATACGGGGCGAGCTCAAGCCACCCTGCCTCACGCCACATTCCAATTTATATGGATCTGATAGGGTGCCCGCCCACCGCACATTATTACAATGCTCAAGCATGCTTTATAATGCTCATTAACATACAAAACAACTATACTAGGCTTTTAGCTTTTATGTAAATAAAACTTATCAAATAACCATCTATATTTAACTTTCCTCTCAACGAAAAGAGGCCTATGTTCCAACAGTAGTAGCATTGTAGGCTTATTATTTGTACCTGTGTCCTGTATACACACTTTTGCATTTTCAGTGTCGATGACTTTATTATTATAGTTTTTAGCTTGATGAAAAGCTTCGATAGATTTAAATCATTAGTTTAGGCAAATCTAAAAAATTGGGCATACCTGTCGTCCCCAATAATTTTGATGACTGCTTTAATAATATCTTCTTCAGTCAGTGTTTCCATATGCAGCCCCTGTCCAATTCTGTGGTACACGTATCTTTCTATATTGTACCACTGATCACCCAACATAGGGATACCAAGAAGTGGTACTCCTGCTGTAATAGCCTCGTCTGTTGATTGTAGACCGCCTTGTGTTATAAACAGCTTTATGTTAGAATGTTCTGCAAATTGAAATTCACTCATGAAATTTAGCAAAACTTTGTAGTCGAGTAAAAGAAAAAAAAAGTTTGAAAGTCACCACTGTCCCATCCATTGGTAACAGATATTTTGGGTTTATTTATATATAAATATTGTTGTGCAGAATCAGTGAAGACAGTGGAAGACATTTTAGAATTAAAATTGTTATGTAATAATACCATTGAACAGTAAGGGTGGCACTCGATGGTGGCGTCGTTACAGCGCATTATTGAAATAAAAACGTTGCTAAAACGCAGCGTTTCCATTGAGTTATAGGTGTGTGTTGACGGCACGTAAAATCGTCGTCGTGTACATGAACGCCACCAGACATAATAAGTAAAGTAATTAATACTTACTTTTGGTAATTCTTTTGCAGGATTCACATGTAGACCCCCCATGAACAACACAGAAGGAGGTACTGGTCGGATGCCAGCAAACACTGGATATTGATTCAAGAACAGCATGTGAACATTATCGCTAAGTTCTTCTACCGTGGGTGTGTTTGGTCCAAAAATGGATTTCAGCATTTTATTTTCTAATATTCGACTGTCTTCTCCCAATTTGATAATTTTGTAGTGATGATACAATTGCTCAATTTTGTCCCATAAGGAGAGATTGTTCAGCTTTTGACGAAGAACATTTGGATAAAGAAATGGATGGGTTGGAGAACCCATCACTTCATCGTTATCAAAAAATGCTGCCATTGAACTGATCATAATCACAGGCGCCTTATAAATATGTGAAAATATCAACGCCGGTCTGACATGAGATTCAATCAAAATCAAATCAAACTTCTGACTCTTATCATTAATCAATCAATTCTGTACTTGTTGATCTTTTATCTGTTTATCAAACAACAACAGCATTGCTGCTACGTAACCAGCCATACTCGCCAAAAGGTCTTTCTTGTGGCCTTTTGAGAGTCCCATAAACGCATCATTCCATATATTGTAAGATATGTCATGGAGATCGATTTCTGTCAGGTTGGCTGGTGTTCCTCCTTTCGGAAAGGCAGGGTCTGGTGTAATAACGACCAATTCATGTCCACGTTTTGCTAATGCCTGAGTTATAGGTCGAAACACTACTTGATGGCTTAAAGAAGACACTGGAAAATCTCCTAAGATTCTTGCGGCTTCATTTTGACTTAAAACTAGAATTAAACTAGCAACTGAATAATAAAACCCGGACATTGTGGCACGACTACACACTCTGGAATTATTTTCGTGTCTAAGGCTTAAATTGATGTTACTTTTGCTCAAATTGCAGGTATTATTGAAAAATATTGTGATAATATGTGTGTGTACGAAGTGCAAAGTCATTTATATTACCTGAGTATTACATTAAATAGACCGTATCTTAAATAAATAAGATAAGTTGTTAGACGTATGAAAAAAGATTGTATCTTTACAGTAGTTGTTAATCGACTGTGGTGGAGGCCCAAAAGAGGGTTATGTTGTTACTACATTTTATCTGGCTAGTAAATCATATATAAATATAATTATTTACATACCGTAAATTGGGGCTTTTTTAGACTCCAGGGGCCAGAACTTATGTAATACTTTTTTTTTTTATAGCCTACATTGTGTCCTACTGCTGGGCAAAGAACGCACCTCGGAGATAAAGATGTTTTCGTCTTGGGCTAGCTTAAATCCCTCACTTTTCTCAGGATTCTAGTCTTAACTCCGTCGCTTCGCTTAGGAGCTCCCTCACTCCACTCGGGAGCCCTAATATCCCTCGCTGCATTCGGGTTTTATAATAGTGCCCGTGACGTAAGACACTCCGCTAAAAGCATGCTCCCGGCTCACTTGTGGTTGGCTGGAACACCTCTTCCACAAGTTCTATTTGTGTATGTTCTATCGCCAAGCGATCCACGCGCGCCTCACGTGCGCTTCCCCTCAACTGTCGTAAAGTTCCGTTTAAATTTCTGTTATTCATGTTGCGGAAACAGAGGTCTGTTGCATCACTAATCATTATCCGATAGTGCTGTGACACGTTGTTAAAATTTGTATGATATTAATTTCTCGTAGAATTATTGTTGCGGTACGATGCGGAACCACTTGTGGGAGTTGTTTTTGACAATTATTTACTCAATGATAAGATACTATCGGTTGCGCAATGAAACTGTAAGTTATTAAATTCTGATGGTCACTTACACGCGTGCATGATAAAGCAAAAAACAGATATCTAGTCAGACATATCGCTGTCCACAGTGCATGTACTGTTGCTGGATGTCTCCAGGTTGTGGTGGAACTATTAATCAAGTATTATTAGTAGTTTAGCGTTTTTATTTATTGTCTATTATACTAACACAGGAGATACCGTGGCCTCGGAACACAAAGGGCGATGAAGGAACATGGATGGGTTTTAGTCAGTCAAAGTCTGACACTCCGCTCCTGATCCGCCCAGAGCGAGAGGAGTCATTTGATGATTTCCCATCCGGAAAAAAAAGGAATACTAATAAAATGGGTTATTTACATGAATTTAAAGATAAAATATAAATCCCGAACAACGGCAAAAGGGTTTTTTAGTATGACTTACGATTTACCAAGTCTTGATGTCGCATTTACTTTATTGAAGGCAATACCTTACTGCTTGACCACGACCTACATGCTCAAGATAGACACGTGTGGTGATAGTCACTGCGGAGAAAGCAATCGACACGAGCTTCGTCGCGCGCGACTATACTCACACGAAGGAAACCAACCACACGCGCGTGTTGCCGACGCTAGACGCATCACTTGAGGTCGCAAACGGGTCGCGTACACACATCAAAAAAAAGTTTGCGATCACTTTGAAAAATCGAAATCTTTTTTGTAACGGTAGATTATAATATTATTATGATTTCTACTTCTTATTATTTATTATTGTACTTATTTTGTAATTTTAAACAGGGTATTTCTATTTAAAGAAAACACACAACAAATAATTTTTCTTCATAAAGTTCAATTTAAACAATTTTATCAGCCTAAGCTAGTGATCACAAACTGTTTTTGATGCACGTGTATCTACACATAGTTTATTTTTACATACGAGGAGAACTTAAAATTAATGAGTGACCTAGGTAGGATAGATTAGACTTGATTTGATTGATGTTTTAGTTAGACTTGATTAATTAAGCTCCCGTCTATTATTCACTAGAAAAAACTTAACACATTTCAAATTAGTTTTGATAAAATTCGTATAACATAAGTATTTTAAATTAGTAAAACCAAAGATGTACTAATATTTGCGTGTTTACAGCAACATATAGATAAAATAAATGCGGGACTAAGATCACGTGCCAATATAATAATTATTTGATCTTAAAAAAAACTTAACACATTCAAATTAGTTTTGATAAAATTCGTATAACATAAGTATTTTAAATTAGTAAAACCAAAGATGTACTAATATTTGCGTGTTTACAGCAACATATAGATAAAATAAATGCGGGACTAAGATCACGTGCCTATATAATAATTATTTGATCTTAAAAAAAAACTTAACACATTCAATTCAAATTAGTTTTGATAAAATTCGTATAACATAAGTATTTTAAATTAGTAAAACCAAAGATGTACTAATATTTGCGTGTTTACAGCAACATATATATAAAATAAATGCGGGACTAAGATCACGTGCCTATATAATAATTATTTGACATATTCTTATCAAAAGAGACGATTACTTATCAAAATGTCATTGAAGATAAGATGTTTTAATCTTCCGCATTCATGGCACCTGTTTTCCAGATGGTTTCTTCAAGAAGACAAGTCATATACGAGTAGATAAAATTATTGTCTTTATGTTTTTTGATAAACTATTTGTTATGTCAATTTTTTATTTTATTGATCTACATTTACTAACAATGTTAAGAGGTAAACTTTGACAGTCTGAATGTAGTAATTGTAATGTAATCTTCGCAATTGCTGATCCGATTCCGATACTTGTGAAACTTCCGAATTTCTTTGACTAATGGGAAGCCACATTATCCCCGAGTGTCCCGAGTATCCTATGATCTGGGTTTGCCTGGTGCATTATAGCCTATTCCTTCTCATAGAGAGAAGGCGGTGTCCCGGCAGTGGAAACATGATAGGCTCATCATGTATAAGTGCTTATGCTAAATTAAAAAGCCAAATCGATTTATCGATATATTTTAACTTTAGCGTCAATAAATTATCACGATTCTGATAACTTCAACAGTATTGCATCGATCGCTCTAACGTACGCTCATCTCTTGTACATTGTATGCGGAAAGTGCAAGGTCAGTACTCTTTTCATTTTTTATCAAGTTTAATGAATTATACAATATTGTGTAATATTCAACTTAAAATTGTATAAATACGAACCTAATAACCAGTATTCCGTCGGCAATTCTTGATGCCAGTCGCGTCGTAAAAAACAATCAGCATTAAAATGAGACTTATCTCGTATTTCACTCTGTGTTTATTCTTTGCAAGTCAGAAGGAAGCAGCAAGAATCTTAGCAGTGTTTCCTTTACCGTCCATCAGTCACCAAGTAGTGTTTCGGCCTTTCATTCACGCACTAGCCAAACGAGGACACGATGTGACAGTTATAACAACAGATCCTGCATTTCCCAAAGGTGGAACACCAGCAAACTTGACAGAAATCGACGTCCATGACATATCGTACGATAAATGGAAGAAAATATTCATGAGATCAACTCAAGGGAACAAGGATGACGTAATTATGGTAATGGAAGCGATTTATGACGCTGTGACGTCAGCAATAGACGCCCAACTCAAAGACGAACAAGTCCAGAAACTCATAAACGATAAGAACAAAAAGTTAGATCTATTAATTTTGGAAGCTTGTACTAGGCCAGCACTAGCGTTCTCCCATGTTTATAAAGCACCAGTGATTCAAATGAGTTCTTTTGGAGCAGCTCTTGATAATTATGCAAATGTAGGAGCTCCGGTACATCCAATCCTCTACCCATCAATTACTCGTCAAAGACTGCACAATCTCACAATGTGGGAAAAGGTGAAAGAATTGTATATTGACTTTTTGACAAACAGATTATACGAGAGGAACAAACAAGTGGAGCATGAGATGTTGAGGAAGCATTTCGGAGATGGTATTCCATCAGTTGACGAGTTGAATAATAATGTTGATATGCTGTTTCTTAATGTGCATCCAGTGTTTGAAGGTATTCGACCTGTACCTCCATCTGTTGTGTATATGGGTGGTTTGCATGTGAAACCTCCAAAGGAATTACCAGCTGTAAGTACTTTTGAATTAATTATCAATCATTATTTCTATTAAAACTAGGATCTATACAAAATTCAAAGAATCCTTATTGACTACTGATACTTTACTTAATATTTCCTTCGTTTCTCACAAAAATGTTAACGATTCATTTCTTTGGGTCGAAACAAAACGTTTTATTTTTCAAAAGCTAAAAGATAAAGATTGTTGACTGTACTAATAATTAAGCATTGTTTTTTGGATCTTTTTGTAACTTTAATGGCGGTCGGTTTTAATTTAGAAAGAAAGAAAATAAATTTATTGGCACATGCCACAATTAAAAAAATAAAACTTTTTGTTTCGACCAAAGGAAATGGATCCTTAAAAAACAATATCCATATTCTTTCAGGATCTCAAATCATATCTGGACTCTTCAAAACACGGTGTAATATACATAAGCTTTGGCACAAACGTGGACCCAACTGCCTTCTCTCGGGACAGAATTGAAGTTCTAGTAAAAACGTTCTCACAGCTGCCTTACGACGTTTTGTGGAAATGGAACAATGATGTGTTGCCTGGACGCTCTGATAACATCAAAATATCAAAATGGCTGCCACAGCAAGATCTTCTAAGTAAGTAAATTGTTTCTTCAGTAACATACATGACTTCACATCTGTTTCACCAAAGTGTAAAGCTGAGGTGTGTACCTTTGGTATACCAAAATTTCAACAGTAATTTTTTAGTTGTCCATGTAATTACACATATAGATACGCCCTCAATCGGGTGTGAGGTAATTATCAACTGTGCTTTGATCCAAACTTTGAGCTTGTACTGTGAAATCCCAGATGGAAAAACTGATGATGTAGGTCCTCTTTGTAGTCAATTGCGTTATAATCTCCATTACCAATGCCAGTAAGGTTACGGGCTAAAACCCACATTGTGGAGTTTATTAACTAAAGTCATCATGCTCCTTTTCTGATCCCAATCTATTTGTGATCGGCGTAGCATGTCTTCTTCTTCCATATTTCTCTATACTCGTCAGCTCAGTAGTCACCTTCTTTCTAGCCATATCATCTCTTACACAGTCCATTAATCTTTTCTTTGGTCTTCACCTACTTAACCGCAATAAATGTAACAACAATTTTTATTACAGAACACCCCAAACTCAAGCTGTTCATAACTCAAGCTGGACTCCAGTCAACAGACGAGGCTATAACTGCCGGAGTACCTCTGATTGCCCTCCCGATGATAGGTGATCAGTTTTATAATGCGGAGAAGTATGAATACCACAAGATTGGAAAGAAGCTCCTCATGGACACACTGACCGTGGAACAGTTGAAGAGCGCCATTGAAACCGTCATAAGAGATGACAGGTAAGCTCCCAAGCAAACTAAAAGATATAGATTTTTTGCACACTAGTACTATGTTGGGGTCGGCTTCCAGTCTAACGGATGCATCTGAATACCAGTATTTAACATGAAACGACTGCCTGTCTGGCCTTACAATCAAATTACTTGGTTATACGGTCCTCTTGGTAAAACTGGCTGTCAGGCTTTTGGCTTACGACTACCCGTAATGACTGTCAAAGATCTACGAATGACAGACAGCTGGGACTAAAAGCTTAATAACTTTACGATACCCTTTGGTGAGATTGGTTGTCAGATTTTCGGGTTTCTAACACCCTTTACAACTGTCAAAGACAAACAACAAACGATCGCTAGGACCAACAGTTTAACGTGCTTTCTGAGGCACGGAGGTCTCTCGGTTTGAGGCTACAGTCTGCTGCAACTGCATCCGAGAAACGCCTCTTTCAAAAAATAAAAGATCCACGCTTGTGCTGCAATTAACGTGGGACACCTACAAGGTCCTAGTAATTTTAGAAATGATTATTCAACCTGAAGAAATCTCCGAATAAAATGAGTACTAAGTCTGTTTTTATTTCCCAGTTACCGACAAAACATGGTCCAGCTTCGAAGTGTGATGCGTGATGAAATTGAGAGTCCGTTGGACCGTGCCTTGTGGTGGACGGAGTACGTGCTGCGTCACGGAGGCGCGAGACATCTGCGCGCGCCCGCAGCCAACATGTCGTGGGCGCAGTATCTAGAACTAGAACTTATGTTTACTGTATTAGTAGGACTTCTGATCGGTCTAGCTGTCCTTATTAAAATTGGAAGTTTAATTTACAAAATTGCTGTCGGAAATAATGTGAATATAAAAATAAAACAAAGTTGATTAACTTAATTGTGAATGCAACTGGAGGTGCGAAACTTGTAATCCTTCTGGGCCAACTAAATTTAGATTGACATGGACAATGTGAGAGTAGAGGCTCAATTTAGGTAATTTAATTATGTATAGATTGCCAATATTAATATTGTATTAAGTTTAAATGTAAATATAACTTTGTTTTTAAATAATTATCCACCTAGTATCACATCTTACTTGAACACCTTCCTTTTTACTTTATACCGACAGTGGGGCAGCAATGACAGGTTATCTTGGTTCTTGGATGAATAAATAAAGAAGAATGATTTCCTTTATTTTATTTCTTTACAAATGAATTACATTTTTAAATATTCCTTACAAAAAAAAAATATAAAAAACCATTTAAAAAATATAAAAAAATTGTAGCCCACCGGTAACAGGAACAGGGTCCAAGCTACCGTTATTATATTACAGTCTGGTAGCACTTACATCCCATGGTAGCATGGACCTCTGACAAGGCTCTACATGACGTCGAGAAATATCTTTCAGGCATGCTGATTGGGTTTCCTCACGAAGTGTTCCTTTACCGAAGTTAGTAATAAATATACAAAATGCACGTGAATTCGTAAAATCAGGGATGCGTGTGAACTCGAGTTCAAACCCAAGACCAAGTCAAGCCAAGTCGTATAATTATCTTATATATTTCTTTTGTATTTGTACTGATTAGACAAATAATAACAATAATATGTTTTACAACTCATACTATCATATCACTAGTCATTCCACGTGCAAGTGCATTTAAAATAGTGGCACTATCATAAGTGTTTACTTAGTGCCAAGTTCATAAACACTGTCACACAATCACTGTATTAGGAACATTAAATAACATCACGCATGTTTCCTTCGAGAATAAAATGCCTCATCATCGTTTTCCTACCCCTATTCATTTGGGGTCGACACATCATATCTTCGACCTCCATACTTCTCTGTTACTCGTCATTTCAGCAGTCACCTCCTTTCTAGTCATTTCATCCTTCACACAATCCATCCGTCGTTTTGTACCTATAGTATACAAAATGAGACGAACCTATTGACATCAACCGAGCACATCATTATTATAAAGACTTCGGGCTGATAAAAACATCATGATCCGGTCCGTTCTCGGTTTGGGAATCAAATCTTGGTCATGCTTAGCAGTAATGCTTGGGAGCTCTAGACCGTGGACACATTAACTATCTAATTGAACCAAAAAAAAAGAAACATTTTAAAAGATTGAAATAATTTAGCATAGTTTGCTAATTTGTGCGGCAGGCCGCAAGTCAATAGTAACAAAACCAGTATAAGCTATAGTCTCCGCCAGATAAGTAAGAATTAAAGGTCATTAACCCGCATACATTTATTCAAATACATAATTTCGAAAACAGAAATAATGACAAACTTGTTCCAAAACGATCTTTATCATGATCCTTGACTTTTTCTAGTAATAAAAAACGATTCATAATGTATTGTCGGGGTACCTACGCAGAGAAATTAAGGAAAGGCAATGACCTTTAATTCTTACTTATCTGGCGGAGATTTACTATTTAATTGAAATGCCATACTACGCTAGGTCAGCTCAAGGTCACTGATGTACGTTGAACTGTGCGTAAATATTGAGCTAGTAGATAATTAAATAGTTTTTTTTTTGTTTCTCCTAAAAAAATTAAATGTAATTATTATGCTAATTTCGCGCTATTGAATATTTTTCTTACAGTAAAGTGATCAAAAATAATTATGTTTTCAATTTCTTAAAAAAAAACTTTGGATGCAAAGTAATGAAGACCGAATGATAAATTACTGTTTTAGTACCTTTTAAAATAACTGTAATTGTTTCTCCAACATTAATCATTATTTAATCGTAATCATTATTCCTATGCATTAATAGGCCCTTTAGCTCAAATCAAGAAATCGTTAAACTTGCCCAACTACATAAAAAAATATCACGCTTCTGTTTTGTTGATCTTTGAAAAGTATTGTCTCGCTTACTCTTACTCCAACTCACATAGCTATCGTTTTATGTATTATCTGCGGTCTCTTTTTATAACATATCTAATAAATTAAATATATGCTTTTACTTCCGTGACTCATAATATATCTTGATTCTAACTATAGATATTGTATAACATTGTGTAATATTGAACTTGAAATCGTTTAAATATCACCTTCAGTGTACTGTCGGCAATCATTCTTGCCGGTCGCCTAGTGATAATAAAACGTTAAAATGAGACTATATCTGTGTTTAGTTCTGTGTTCATTTTTTACAAGTCACAATGAAGCGGCAAAAATTCTAGCAGTGTTTCCTATACCGTCTATCAGTCATCAAGTAGTGTTTCGGCCTTTAATTCATGAACTAGCGAAACGGGGACACGAGGTGACAATTATCACACCAGATCCTGCCTTTCCAAAGGGAAGAACACCACCGAACTTGACAGAAATTGACGTCCATGACATATCGTACGATTTATGGCAAAAGATTTTTATGGCATCAACACAAGGCAACAAAGACGATGTTATCATGGTTATGGATGTGATTTTACAAGCGTTGGTAGCTGTAGTAGATGCTCAATTGAAAGATAAACAAGTGCAAAATCTGATCAATGATAAAACAAAACAGTTTGATCTGCTATTCCTTGAAGCTTGTGTACGACCAGCACTGGCATATTCTCATGTTTTCAAAGCTCCAGTGATTCAAATGAGTTCCTTAGGAGCAGCTCTTGATAATTACAAGAACATGGGAGCTCCTGTACATCCAATACTGTATCCATCAGTTACTCGACAAAGACTTCATAATCTTACTATGTGGGAGAAGGTTAAGGAATTTTATTACGAGTATATGATAACCAGTTTGTACGAGAATAGTAAAGCAGTAGAGAATGCAATGTTAAAAAAACATTTTGGAAATGATATCCCACCGGTTTCTGAGTTAAATAATAATGTTGATATGCTGTTTCTCAATATTAATCCGGTGTTCGAAGGTATTCGACCTGTACCTCCAACTGTGGTGTATATGGGTGGGCTGCATCAGAAAACTCCTAATGAATTACCTGCTGTAAGTAGTTTTACATCCATATTACTAACTTTATAATTAAATAAATATTTAAAATCCAGCCATAATAATTGTAAAGTAATCAAATCAACGACATTAAACTGTCATTTTCAATAATATTAGATAACCCAATGTGGGATTTGTTATCAGCTAGAATAACAAACTTCTTCCAAATTAAAATTAAACTGTCAAAAATTCCACCTTCGTTACGCCAGGAGCTCTTGAGCAAAATTCTAGACCAAGCAGTTTAGGCTGTCTGCCTATCAGCGAAAGCATTTTAGATGAATTGTATTAATAAGAATATCTAGAAATAAATACCTAAGTAGGCACTTGTTGGTAATCTATATTACCAACGCACCGTTGCGAGCGACTGATGACCATGGGGTTTGATTACCGGGTCGGGCAAAAAGTGCTTTTGGGTTTCTCAGTAGTAGCTCGGAGTTTAGAAGTTGGCGGTATGATAACTCCGTGGCACGGAAAGCACATTAAGCCGTTGGTCCTGCACCTGATTGTGTCTCTCCGGTCGCGTCGGATTGCCGTCCTATCGGACTATGAGAGTAAAGGAAGAGAGATTGCACCTGTGTCTGCGCACACTCTTGTGCACTATATTATCTCTCGCGCCGATGGCTAATCTCCGCTCAGACCAGACATCGTGAGACAGATAGATTGTCGTGATCGAAAACAGTCAGGAGGACTAAATATTAACCAATCAACAACCAATTCAATGATAATATTCTTTTCTAGGATCTCAAATCATATCTGGACTCATCAAAACACGGTGTAATATACATAAGCTTTGGCACAAACGTGGACCCAACTACGTTTGCTCCTGATAGACTTGAAGTTCTAGTGAATGCGTTTTCTGAATTGCCTTACGACGTTTTGTGGAAATGGAACAAAGATGAACTACCTGGACGTTCTGACAACATCAGAATATCAAAATGGCTGCCGCAGGCAGACCTTTTAAGTGAGTACTTTGCTTCCGTAGTGTAAGACGAGAAACATTAATATTGCCATCATCAATGCATTCGTTTATGAGGGGCCTAAACAAAGTGACTGACTTTTCCATCATAATTGTTATCGCAGTCAGTATTGTATTGATGCAAGTGTATGAAAAAACGCTTTGAACTCGATTGCCAAAGTTCTCTGAAATATTTTTAATTAACTTTAATCTATCTTATATTAATGTTATCATCATCATTACCTGTTTAGCCTGATTTCTCAACTACCTATGTTGGGGTCGACTTGCAGTCTAACTGATTGACAGCTGAATAACAGTATTTTACACGGGACGACTACCTAACTGACCTTTACAACTCAGTCAGTCGTGGGTAAGACCATCCACGATCCGCGCTCAAGCGCTGCCTAGAACCTTGAAAATAGACCTGTACGACTGATATTATTTAGTCATGAGTGTTATGTTACATTCTAGTATTGTTGTTACGACCAACGGTCTTATAACCATGACCGAGGCTTTTTCTTATTTTGTAGTCTTTTCAATTGGCTCTTCAATGTTGGCTATCAACTTGAAATGTTTAAAGTCTTTCCTCATCTCTCCATTATTCTTGGATTTAATAACCGAAATAATGTTAATTATTATCTTTTCACAGAACACCCCAAAGTCAAGGTGTTCATCACTCAAGCTGGACTCCAATCAACAGACGAGGCTATCACAGCTGGAGTACCTCTCATAGCTCTCCCAATATTTGGGGATCAGTGGTACAACTCAGAGAAATATGAATACTTCAAGATTGGAAGGAAGCTTTTCATGGAAACAATTACCGTAGAAGAGCTAAAGGACGCCATTGAAACCGTCATTAAGGATGAAAGGTAAGCATCCTCATCTGGCCAATCAACCTTATCTCAACTATGTTGAGGTTGTCTTCTATTCTAACTGGATGCAGCTGAATATCCACTGATATTTAACTAGGTTGGTGTAAGTCAGATCTCCATACACTCCACTGAGTGTATGGAGATCTAGCTTACACCAACCCAGTTACTGGCCGATACAAAACCCTATATTCCTCTGTCAAAGATCTCGGCTCCCTGGGAAATAGATCAGCTAAAGTGCTCTAAAAATAAACACACCTGCTCAGTTGAAAATGTACAGTAGGCCACTGAAACTGTAATATCTACTAGGCCCAAGCAATTGATGAAAACCAGTATTCAACTCGAAAATTATCTTTGAATCACACGGTGTAATGTTCATCGAGGCGTCCCACGTCTGTTACGATAAATGCATTACAAGATTCTTCTTCGAAATTTTTGCACCGTTGAAAGGCACATAATTGATGAAATTGGGTGTCAATGACTCTCACACTGTATAAAACGACCATAATTCATAATGTATATGTTTTTATTCTTCAAGTTATCGAGAAAACATGGTCCAGCTACGCAGCGTAATGCGTGATGAGATCGAGACTCCACTGGAGCGCGCCGTGTGGTGGACGGAACACGTGCTGCGTCACGGCGGCGCGAAACATCTGCGCGCGCCCGCAGCCAACATGTCGTGGACGCAGTATTTAGAACTAGAACTTGTATTGACTGTACAATTCGGATGTATGATTGCTCTAGCTTTACTTGTTTTATTCGCCCGTTTTATTTATAAGAGTGTATTCGCAAATGATGTTAGTATAAAAGTAAAACGTAACTGATACTTAACTGTGATAAATATTTAATGAAAGTTTGCCATGTAGATAAATGTTAAGTTTAAACTGTATTTTTTTTCCACCATCACACATGAGTGCGAAAATCACATCTGTGACTCGATGGGAAAATAATCCCAAGAAATCAAAATCAAAATCAAAATCAAAGCATTTATTTCAAGTAAGCCAGTTACAGGCACTTTTGAATTGTCGAAACAAAGATGAAAATTAAATGTAGCTACAGTCCCAGTCACAAGACATAAAAACTGTGAAAGTACTGTAGTTGCCCATTCCCTAGCGTAGATCTCTATGGAGAAGAACGGGCAAGAAACTCCATGGACACTCTTTTAAATTAGAATATTGTTACAAAATCTTGGTTACATCATTCATGTTGAGATGGTATATTATGTGAAAACAATGTAGCAAGATGTGCACGTTAAAAGTGTCCACAGCAAAAACACACAAACAAAAAAAAAATACAATTCAAAATAATTAACAAGGACATGATTGGTTGTGACTCTATTAGGTAAGTGATATTTATATAACATGAAGTACATAGTGATTTGCATAATATAAATTTTGATAAGATAAAGGTAATCAGTCAGCATCATCGATTAGAACTTACTCGTAAACATATCTGTCTGACGCTTAAGTTTTAATCACGATACTGAAATCAATAACCTAATCTTACAGCACTGTTATTGTGCAAATCACTATCTACCGCCGTCTTACAGCTGCATCCGGTTAAACTGGAAGCCGACCCCAACATAGTTGGGAAAAGGCTGGGCATATGATGATGACTATCTAACAAGAGAATAGAAAAAAAAGACCTTTTTTTTAATTTAAATTTTATTCAATTCTGTCCTATTCTATTCTATTGCAAAATAAATATTTATTCATATCTTAAGCCAAGAATCTTTCTCTGCTTTCACGACGTTCTCGTCATGCGTCATTACAATGTCAGGCCTATTGGCAACAACAGTCCTGTCAGTGGCGATAGGTCGATCCCAATACAACGTGATATTACCGCTAACGAGAACTGGGTCGGACGCATACTTATAGCATAGCACTTCTGATTCCACAAGGTTGTACTTCAAAGCAAGTGTTGGTGGATAATCCTGGTAACGAGGTTGTGTGTATGCAAGTACTCTCCGTTAGCCAGGTGAGAAAACCCAGCCCCATAACAACAACAGCCCATAACGTCCACTGCTGGGCATAAGCCTCTCCCATGATGGGAGGAATTTGCCATAATCTCCACGCTTGGCAGGCGGATTGGAGATCGCAGTGATGAAAGACTAACAGAAAACACTGCTGCCCATTCTCTGGTCTACGGAGGCGTAAGGTGTTCTGCCTCAGACATTAGTCGCTTTATACGACACCCGTAAGTGTAATGGGTTGGTTCTATTCTACTCTGCCGGATACCACACGGCTACCCCATAACTTCGTCCATTTTTGTACAGACGAAACCTGTTTCCTCAAAGAGGTCACCGAAGCGCAGCCCGGATACGGACGCTAAGAAGTTTATATCGAGCCCATGTAGAGCCTGGTAAAAGCGTCCGTGAACCTCCTTGCCTTGCCATACCTCCTTGAGGTCATTAGTGTCTAATACTTTAGACTTGCGCCTGTTCTTGTTAACCAGGGAGAGCGGGGTGAGGCCCTTGTCCACTGAGACATCTGAGATGGGAAAAATTATCCCAACAAGTCACACTGTGACACGATTGTGTGTGACTCGTTGGGATCTCACCAGTATGACGACTCAACTTGTGTCTGTATCCTCTTGACAGAAATAGTTCTTTAAATACGAAGTCTTCGATGATGAATTGCACAATAACTTTGATAAGATAAAGCAATCGATTTTTCCGTCATCGATTAGAACTTACCTACTCGTAAACATACCTGTCTGACGCTGGCGTTTTAATCACAATACTGAAATCGATTGAAGTTATCTTACAGCATTACTATTTTCTTTTTTTTTTGTAAATCATTATTAAACAATAACACTACTACAGCAAAATACTTATTCACCCTTATTCTTAAGCTTAGAACACACGTTATACCTATGTAATAAAATAAAGCACCACTAAGAGCCAGTTTCCACGAAGCTAAAAAATTATCAAGTAATTAATACGAGTATAGGTACTATTAGCACTTGTGTAACAAAAACAATCACGAGAATTTGAATTTTGTGTAAATTGCATAACATGACTATTTTTGTTCTTTACTAGGATCGCTATCATCGTCATTGTTCTTGTTGCAACCACTGCCGAGTATTAGGCTGCTCTCTTTTGTGCCATGTGTGCTTTCCTGGTCAGCACGAGTCTCAACCAGGTGTTCCCCAAGGTCTTTTGAATTTCATCCACCATCTGGCTGTTGGTTAATTTTGTATGTTTAACTATCCATGATATTTTTTTTAATTACAAGCTTCCATGACCTCTAACATTGTTTATAATAAACCCATCTATAAAGACTATCAGAGATATACGAGTGACAGACAGCCAAGACAAACGGCAAAACAATGAATGTGTGAAAATTATCACGTTTTGTTCGCATGGTAAAGCATATTCTGTCTCAGACATCACTCAGAATGAGAATTATTTATTTGTGAAACATAGGCATAAACACTCCTATAGTTTATCAGTTAAAAGTCTCCTACGATAACATTGGCGGAGATATAATGTCATGCCGAGATAAATGACTTTGCACTTAGTACTAATATGTTCGAGTAGACAATTATTCACCATGATTTTCGATACGGTACCTATTTAAATGGGAGCCAGATCAACGTCACTTCAGTTCCATAAGTAAATTCAAAGTGTTTGTTTGTGTTAAATTATTTTAGTCTATAAAATGGCAGTGATATTCAATTATTTAGTCTTCTGTTCTATACTTTTGTTAAACCAATATGAAGCGGCAAGAATCCTAGCAATGTTTCCTGTTGCTTCTATAAGTCATCAAGTAGTGTTTCGGCCTTTGATTCAAGGACTATCAAAACGTGGACATGAGGTGACAATCATTACACCAGATCCAGCCTTTCCAAAAGGAGGAACGCCTGCCAACCTGACAGAAATCGACGTCCATGATGTATCTTACGCTGTGTGGCAAGAAAAATTTATGTCACTCCCAAAAGGTCATAAAAAAGATTTGTATCTGCATTTTCATTCGTATTTAGAATCAATACGACTGATGTTTGAAGCGCAGATTAAAGATGAGCAAGTAAAAAATCTGTTAAATGATAAAACTCAACAATTTGATTTGATATTTATGGAAGCTGCTGCCCGACCTGGCCTTGTGTTATCTCATATTTATAAAGCGCCGGTGATCTTAGTGAGTTCGTACGGAGCATCTTTCGACAATTTTGATGTAATCGGTGCTCCGGTACATCCACTGCTCTATCCAATTTGTGTTCGTCAAAAACTCAATAACCTCAGCTTATGGGATAAAATTAAGGAAATGTATCTGCATATTAATTTAGAAATGACACATCGTGCAGCTTATGCGTTAGAAAACGAATTAATTAGAAAATATTTTGGACCTGACATCCCACCGATTCAAGAACTTAACAATAATGTGGATATGATGTTTTTGAATATACATCCAGTGTTTGAAGGCATCCGACCTGTGCCTCCTACTGTGTTGTTTATGGGGGGTCTACATGTGAATCCTGAAAAAGAATTACCAAAAGTGAGTAATAACTTACTAATATCTATTTAATTAAAATTATGTGTCACTATGTTCTCATACGCTAATCTTCGAAACCACCCAACCCATCTCAATGAAATTTTGTGTATGTATATGGTTGTTACCAGTTTGAAAAATAGGATAGTTTTTAACACAAGAGGTTGTTGTCGAGATTAAATTAGTGAACTGCACCTGTACAAAGACAAGGCGGGTTGCAAGTATACCATAGATATGCCAATACATTCCCAGAAAGTTTGTTCAGTCACTTATTCACCTCAGCAAAAACCCTGGAAAGTGGTGGTTTTCGGGCTGGCCTTTTAGCCAGTACAGTATATAAATACTGTAATACACCTTTGTAAGTGCAAAAAAAAACGATCACACTACAATTTAAAAATATATTTCACAGGAACTCAAATCGTATTTAGATTCTTCCAAAAATGGCGTCATTTACTTAAGCTTTGGCACAAATGTGGATCCCTCTCTTCTACCACCGAAAACAATACAAACACTAGTGGCTGCGCTCTCTAAAGTACCGTACGATGTGCTGTGGAAGTGGAACAAAGATGAGCTGCCAGGAAAAGGTGACAACATCAGGATTTCGAAGTGGCTGCCACAAGTGGACCTACTGAGTGAGAAATATTTTTTTTAATAAATTTATCAGCTCAGACTCTCGCAGTCTCACATGGAGCAAAGGACTTTTATAACTGACGGACTATCGGTCAGACATCTAAAAGTCTGTCTCGTGTGTCTCATAGTTGTAAGCTCAGTGACGCTTTCAGCAATCTGCTTAGCGTGTTGTTTGACACCCAAATCGCGCAAACTGTTACTGAATTTTGCCACTAGGAATATCTCAGTGGCAAGCCAAAGTTTGAAAGTTCGGGGCGCGATAACTCCGTGTCAGATTGTCATCCAACGCACTGATTTAAACAAGAGTTATGAGAAAAATAAGTTTCCTATAGAAATTTTAAATTTCTCATATTTTGTCTTTATATCGCTGTCCTTTCAAAATACATATTTGGGAACATAGATATTCTGTAATCCAATCGAAATAAATACACACTACCGTAAGAATATGTTTGATTTACAAATTATTTTGGTATTACGTTTGTATGAACTACGCATCGGTCGCCGGCCGGCCTCTTAAGATTTCAATTTATGTTTCCGCTTTCTGATTTCCTGCGACATCTGCCCTCGTATTTTATATGGCTTATGCTAAATAATTTCAAATAAGCTAATTTTAATTTTGCAGAACACCCCAAAATAAAGCTGTTCATAACACAAGGAGGTCTACAATCAACAGACGAGGCCATCTCAGCAGGAGTACCACTTATTGGTATCCCAATGTTGGGTGATCAGTGGTATAATGTTGAGCGGTATGAGTACCACAACATTGGGCTTCATCTGGATATGGAAACACTGACCGAGGTGGATTTGACTAAAGCAATTGACAAAATTATCAAGGACAACTCGTGAGTATTTTTTATTATTTCATTTTAAAACGGGTAAAAAAAATCCCTTCGGCAAGCCGCAGAAGGAGGTAGATTTTGAAGAAGGTTCCATCCACATTTTTTTCAACCCCTAGTTAAAATTCCCCCATAAAAGTATAGCATGAAAAAAAAACATGTAGTGTTAACAAGTTAATTTAAAAAAAAAAAATTTTGGCGGTAAAAATTTAAAACATTAGAAATTTAGAAATATTCGGAAAATACAACTTTAGGTGCAAGACAAAAAAGGTAGATTTTTTCTGACGAAATCTACTTTATATCGTTTGTTTTTCCAAGAATATTTTGACCTAAAAGTGGAGTCTGAAAAAAGAAAATTTAAAACACCGTCATCTAGTTGGTCTTTCAAATTTATGAATATTGTTGTTATAAGTAAAGAGTGGATTAAGACAACTTTTGTTTTTTTTTCTTTTTTCTAGATTTTATCGTCAGAATTTAGCCAAACTGCGTAGTGTAATGCGCGATCAGCCCCAACCTCCGCTGGAGCGCGCCGTGTGGTGGACGGAGTACGTGCTGCGTCATGGCGGTGCGAAACATTTACGTGGGCCCGCCGCCAACATGTCGTGGGCGCAGTTCTTAGAACTAGAGCTATTATTTACCTTATTGCTAGGATTTTTGGTAGTTACAGCAACGCTTGCTTTTACTATCCATTATATTTATAAGATTACTTTAGGAAGTACTGTGATTGATATCAAAATCAAACGTAGCTGATTCTCAATTACTTAAATAAATTTAATGTTTAGATATTTAGGTTTCAATTATGTTTTATTATAAGTTTAAAATAAACCAAAGTATTATGATATTTTTTTAAGGCTTACTATTTACTCCAGACCTGAAAGATCCTCGATCTCCAAATCGAAAATAAAAAACTTTTATTCAAAAAATAAAACCGACTTCAAACAAAAAAGTGAAAAATAACTTTACCTTCAGAAGTCGGTGACCTTTGTTTGATTGATTTAGTTTTTTTGTCACCGACTTCGTTTTTTATTTTTCCATTTTTAGTTGTTCCCTAACAATTATTTGCCATGAATTTATTTGACATTGTTAAAAATACATGTCATGGTAATAGGCGTATCCCCAATATATGGAACTTAACATACCTTTTTTTTTCGGATGGGAAATCGTTAAATTACCCCTCCCGCTATGGGCGGACCGAGAGGGAGTGTCAGACCTATACTGACTAAAACATCCATGTTCCTTCTTAGCCCTTTGTGTTCCAGGGTACCAGTTGTCATCGTCATCGTCATCTATATCAGCCTATAATTTTCCCACTGCTGGGACACGGCCTCCTCTCAATGAGAGGGAATAGGCTATAATCCACCATGCGGGCTCAGTCCGGATTGGTAGATGTCACATGTCTTCGATTTTTTGGTTCTAGGACATGCCAGTTTCCTCACGATGTTTTCCTTCACCGTTTTGAGACGCAGTATGTCTTTCAAACAGTCCCGCAGCCCCGGCAGGCATTGGATCTTGCGGACCCCTTCCTTTTGCTGACATCTCTTTGAGGCGCGGGCGGAGCAAGAACTCGCCAACTTAACATACCTAACCTGGATACAAAGGATAACATATAAGATATAAGGATACAAAGCTGACCAGGCGCCTTCTGCGCCTGGACAGAGATAGCCTGCGTCTGGTGGCGGGGCCCATCACTGGACACTGTTCACTGAATAAACACTTCCACACCCTAGGTATCACTGACAGTCCCCTGTGCAGAGCATGCATGGAGGCGGAGGAAACGGTGGCGCATGTGCTCCTTGAGTGCACAGGCGTTACCAAGATTCGCGAGGAGTCCCTGGGAGCACCAAGATCCCTTGTGGATGCCCTGAGGAGACCGGGAAGTCTGATCTGCTTCTGGAGGGAGGTGGGCTGGTTGGAGTAATCGGCCACCATGGCTCACGCACAATGGTCCAACTTCAAGGACTAAGTGCGGAAACCTAAACCCCATGATAGATAGATAGATAGAACATACCTAACTGTCGAAATCTGGGTGTATTATATCAAAATCAAAATCTAAGCATTTATTTCAAGTAGGCCAGTTACAGGCACTCTTTAACTGTCGAAACAAAGATGAAAATTAAATGTAGCTACAGTCCCAGTCACAAGACATAAAAACTGTGAAAGTACTGTAGTTGCCCATTCCCTAGCGTAGATCTCTATGGAGAAGAACGGGCAAGAAACTCCATGGACACTCTTTTAAATCAAAATATTGTTACAAAATCTTGGTTACATCATTCATGTTGAGATGGTATACTCGTATTATGTGAGAACAATGTAGCAAGATGTGCACGTTAAAAGTGTCCATAGTAAAAACAAAAAAATACAATTCAAAAATAAGCATTCAAATAAGCCATGGCAACTAAGAGATGACCAGTCACAACTGACAGCACCTGTTTAGGAACATGACGCATGGACATCTGCGTATCCCCTCAGAGTATAAAGGCGTTATGTTACGTCATGATGTTGTATAAACAATAAACATCCAAGCGATTGCAGCAATCACGGCAGATTTGCCGTCTATTTTTGAAGAGTTCCATTGTATATCTCCGAACGTCAGCGTCAGATGTTCATAAAATTTAAATGGAACCACACGGGAAGCACCAGCTTTCAAATAAAAAAGAATAATAAAGAATCATCAAAATGGGTTAACCCAGTCGAAAGTTCTGAGGTAACAAACACAAAAAAAAATACAGTCGAATTGAGAACCTCCTCTTTTTGGAAGTTGGTTGAAAATATATTTTTTTACTGGCGATAGAGTAGCTTTTAATAACATCAGTTACGCCGATGATATGGCACTCTTGAGCCCTTCAATGTGAGGCTTGAGAAAGCTGTTGGATGTTTGTGAGAGGTATGTTGAGGAGCACGGTTTAAGATATAATGCCAAAAGGAGTGAGGTTCTTATTTTTGGAGCAAAGTCCTCAGATAGGTTTCCTTCTATAAAGTTAGCAGGTAATGTCTTGAATCGTGTTCAACAATTTAAATACCTTGGCCATATTGTTACCACAGACATCAAAGATGACCTTGTAAGGCTTAATTTTTGCTTACATAAATCCAGCATTGCCCATCGGTTATCGCATGAGACTAGGGAATAACGCCTGTCGGAATATCATGAATGAAACAAAAGCAATGCGGTCATACAATGGTTTTTAATTGTTACATACGTTCACTGATAATAATTATAGTTCTCTTCTAAACCCAGCTGTTGTGAGTAAGAAATCACAGGTTTACACTTACTTTATAAGTAACATTACCATGCTGTTTCATCACAAGGGGCACACTGTTGCACTCAGTATCGTTACACGCATGTGATGCTCCGTGTTTCTTAACGTAAAGTTGTAGCAGGTCAGCAGGTCAGCTTAGAAGGTTCAGCAACCGTACATGATTGTAATCTCGTGACCGATGAACTTGCCTTCACATCATCTCATTGTATGACCATTTTATATTGTTTTTTCTTTAATTTATGACGACGTCATCGCGTCGTATATTAAACGTACATTTCAGCCCTGATTGACAAAAAGACGAGGTAAGATTGAAATCCAGAGAAAATGTCTGAGAACACAACGTGTCTTATTGGAATATGGTGCAATACTTACAGCGTAGATATTTGTTGTGCTTTTATTAACAGCAATTAACGCCACGTAAAAGAAAATATTGCTATCTCAATACTCAAGCGTCAATCTCCTTTTGACTGAAGGCCACACTGAAACCGACCCTTTTATTCGCCTGTTCCCATTAAATTATTCTAATTCAACTATTTCGCAATTCAATGTTTATTTTTATTGATTAATTTAGTATATTATAAATAACAATTTTGATTTTGCAACATGCTTGTCCATAGGTTTGCTCGCTGTACGTGTGAAGTGAAAGTGACGCTGTTTAAAGCATTTTTTCAGACACTGTACACGTGTAGCCTTTGGACAAGCTGTACGCAGAGAGCCATCAATGCTCTTCGAATTCAGTATAACAATGCATTCAGGATGCTGCCGGGGCTGCCACGCTTTTGTAGTGAGTCGGGAATGTTCGCTGATGCGCACACTGATGTTTTCGTAGCTATCAGACGTTAGCGTGCTGCGTCGCTACTGCAGAGGGTCCGGGACAGCTCAAACAGTCTCCTGAATGTCATCGCGGGGAAATTTGATTGCCCGTTTATGCATTTCATGTCAAACCTACATGTTCTACTAACATAGTTTTAAAGGTCATGTTTACCAACAATTTATATGGATGTAAAATAATTTATCTGAAATAAAATGATTATTATTATATTATTATTATTTACCAGTGTTTGTCTACAATTTCGCCTGTCGGAAATTATTCCATGGGAACGTTGATACTACTGAGATAATTCCGTGCCCTAACCTAGGTTAGCCTATATCTGTGGGCCTCAAAGTTTCTAAGGCAAAAGGGAAAAGTTAAACAGATTTCTGCATTAAGAAGTTTTTCAAGTTAGTTCCGCGGGTCATTAGTTAGTCAGCAATGAAGCATCAAGTCGTGGATTAAAAAATAGGCAAGTACGCTATATTTTTTTCCTCACCACTTCTTCCAAAAAGAAAACATCTTGAGGTAAGCGGCATATCCCAGAACCATAAATTCGTCAATTTTTTTTATCTTCGACTGCTCGCCTGGTGGACAAAAACCAACTTCCGTTCATTAAAAGTAGGCCTGTGTTCCAAAATTTAAAACAGTATATACTGATTACAGTTATCAGTTTTGTGTCTTAAGATAACATTGGCGGTGATATAATGTCATACTTAGATAAATGACTTTGCACTTGTACGTTTAAACAGACAATTTATTCACCATGATTTTCAATATACTACCTATTTATATGGGAGCCATATCAACGCCAATTCATTTCCATAAGTTTATTAGAAGTGTATTGTTGTTTCAAATTATTAAATCATAACATGTCAGTGATATTCCATTATTTAGTTTTCTGTTCTATATTATTTTTAAACCAAAATGAAGCGGCAAGAATCCTAGCAATGTTTCCCGTTGCTTCTATAAGCCATCAAGTAGTGTTTCGACCTTTGATTCATGAACTAGCTAAACGTGGACATGAGGTGACAATCATTACACCAGATCCAGCCTTTCCAAAAGGAGGAACGCCTGCCAACCTTACAGAAATCGATGTCCATGATGTATCCTACGCTGTGTGGCAAGAAAAGTTTATGTCACTTCCAAAAGGTCATAAAAAAGATTTGTATGTGCATTTTCCATCTTATTTAGAATCAATAAGACTGATGTTTGAAGCGCAGATTAAAGATGAGCAAGTAAAAAATCTGTTTAATGATAAGACTAAACAATTCGATTTGATATTTGCGGAAGCAGGTGTCAGACCAGGGCTAGTCTTATCTCATATTTACAAGGCACCAGTGATCTTGGTGAGTTCGTACACAGCGGTTTTCGATAATTATGAAGTAGTTGGAGCTCCAGTACATCCACTGCTCTATCCAATTTGTGTTCGTCAAAAACTCAACAACCTCAGCCTATGGGACAAAATCAAGGAAATGTATCTGCATTTTTATTTAGAAATGACACATCGAGATGCATATATGTTAGAAAATGAATTAATCAGAAAATACTTTGGACCTGACGTCCCTCCGATTCAAGAACTGAACAATAATGTCGATATGATGTTCTTGAATGTACATCCAGTGTTTGAAGGCATTAGACCTGTGCCTCCTTCTGTGTTGTTCATGGGTGGTCTACATGTGAATCCCGAAAAAGAATTACCAAAAGTGAGTATTGATACCGCACCAATCTGTATTAGGTTTTGGAGCCCACGGAAAGCACACTAAGCCGTTGATTCCGGCTGTAATTTGTAGATTTTAGACCATTTTTAAGAAGACTAAGAGTCTTATAACCAGTCTCACACCAAGGAGTATCAGATTAGGCAGTATTTGTGAAAGTGGTAGTTAGTTCATTTTAAATACTGGTACTCAATAGCTTGCGATTTAAATGGCATCTGACTTCAAGATTGTCTAGACTATTTAAAAATTGTCTGTTATTTAAAAAATTACATTTGTAAAATGTCTTCCACAGGAACTGCAATCTTATTTAGATTCTTCCAAAAACGGCGTCATTTACTTAAGCTTCGGCACAAATGTCGATCCCTCTCTACTACCTCCGAAAACATTACAAACACTGGTGTCGGCACTCTCTAAAGTACCGTACGATGTGCTGTGGAAGTGGAACAAAGATGAGCTGCCAGGAAGAGGTGACAACATCAGGATTTCAAAGTGGCTGCCACAAGTGGACCTACTGAGTGAGTCTTTTTTTTTTATAAATTTATCAGCTCAGACTCTCGCAGTCTCATATGGAGCAAAGGACTTTTATAACTGACGAAACATGTCCATGATAGTGGGTCTAGAATAATGAACCTTATTTTCGACCACGACGGGTGCCATAAGAAAAATAAAGACAGTAGTTTTCGTTTTTTAAACTAAAGATTTATTTCTAATGAAATCTTTCATTTTGCAGAACACCCCAAAATAAAGTTGTTCATAACACAAGGAGGTCTACAATCAACAGACGAGGCTATCTCAGCGGGTGTACCTCTTATTGGTATTCCTATGTTGGGCGATCAGTGGTTTAATGTGGAAAGAATCGTCTATCATAACATTGGAGTTGGGCTGGACATGGAAACACTGGTAGAAGAGGATTTGACTGTTGCAATTGACAAAATTATCAAGAATAACACGTGCGTTTTTTCTATTTTCATTTACATCATTGTTATTTTGTCTGAGTTCAAGAAAAAAAGTCTCTTTCTTGAACAAGAAACAAAAAATGTCTCTTTTCATATGTTTCAGAATCGTTGAAAATGACTTCTTGCATTAAAAAGAAAACTCAATTTAAAATTGAAATCAGCGCCATCTACGAGTTGGTTTTTAAAATTTTGAATTTTGTTGAATAATTATAGGGAAGAGAAAGATATAATTGTTAAAGGACTTTCTAAGTTTTTTTTTCTTAATTTCTAGATATTATCGCCAGAATTTAGCCAAACTGCGTAGTGTAATGCGCGATCAGCCACAACCTCCGCTGGAGCGCGCCGTGTGGTGGACAGAGTACGTGCTGCGTCATGGCGGCGCGAAACATTTACGTGGGCCCGCCGCCAACATGTTGTGGGCGCAGTATCTAGAACTAGAACTAGTATTTATCTTATTGCTAGGATTTTTGATAGTAATAGCAACGCTTGCTTTTACTCTGCACAACATTTATAAGATTACTTTAAGAAATACTGTGATTGATGTCAAAATCAAACCTAGCTGATTCTCAATTATATTAAATTAAATTATGTATTAAAGAAGATAAGCAAAGTATTTTGATATTATTTACTTCACACCTGAAAAATCCTTGATCTACAAATCAAAAATAAATAGATATTTTTCACCAGTATTTGTCTACGTCGTCGTAAGTCGTGGATTCACAAACAGTCAAGCACGCTATGTTTTTTAAACATAAACATTATGAAAAGTTGAATAAAAGAAAAACATCGTGAGGAATGCGGCATGTCTCAAAACCAAAAAATCTACATAATTTGTACCTTTCATCTACCAAGGCTCACTGGGCTTGCTCTTCCTCTCAAAAGAAAAAGCTTGTGTTTCCAAAAATGGAAATAGTTTAAAGAGTATGACTTTTTTATAATAGGTGAACGGAGTAGAAGCAAATGGCATGCTTAGTTTTTTACGTTTAAACTGTGTTTGAAATATTGGTATAAATCGCAACGGGACTTAAGTCCAGAGAATATTATTAAATTTAGAACATGCCTTAAAAAACTAACGTTCTCTGAAATATTTGGCAATGACAATCCAAATGATGCATTCAACAAGTTTATTGAACAATTAAAATTATTTTATGATCTATGCTTCCCCCGTAGACGTATTAAAATATCAACAACCCTAAGACCAAAATGGATATCACGAGGACTCAAAATATTCAGCCTTAAAAAAAGACAATTATTATGGACGTCTAGACTTACACCTACTCAAATAAATAAAACAAAATATTCAAACCACACAAAGATTTTTTAAAAAATAATCTAACAAAACCATCACAAAATAATCACAACATAAAAACTTCTGACAGTAAAAGCAAAATGACATGGAAAACAATAAAGAACTCTAAATTAAATTTACCTAATGAATCAATAAATACTATTCAAATTGACAATAAAACGATCAACAAACCTCAATTAATTGCTGACCAATTCAACGACTATTTCATAGAAAAAATTAGGCCAATAACCGGAGCAGGTGTAAGATCGAGTGCTTATATCACAAAAATCGATGTTTATGGCACCACGTCAACCGATACAAATATTCAACATTATAAAATGTTTAAAAAACACTAATAGCATGGGGTATGACGAAATTTTGAACTAAAATTATAAAACAAGTTGCTGACTTAATTTCTAAACATTTGAGTCATATTCTTAACCTGTATAGCAGCCATGGTGTTTTTCCGGACCGTCTTAAAGTCTCTATAGTGAAACCTATATTTAAAAAGGGAAATAAACAACTAATGCAAAATTATAGGCCTGCTGCGCTTTTGTCAGTTTTTTCCAAAATTTGTGAAAATATATCTATACTGAGCTATTGCTTGAAATACTATTGCATACCCGACTTGGGTGGACTGTTGAGACTGGAAATGTAATGTTTACTATTAAGAGTTTGATGTACACAGTTACGCAATAAATATATCTTTATCTTTATCTTTATCTATACGCATACTTAGAAAAACAAAACATACTCTGTAACGAACAAAAAGGTTTCCGGAAGAATATGACTATAAACATGGCTGTTTATGACTTTTTGAACAAAATTATGACTAATATCGATAATAAGACACCTGTCTGCGCTGTGTATTGTGATATGACCCAAGCCTTTGACTGCGTTGACCTTATTACGAGTATCTTAAGGAATAAACTTGAGTCCTATGGTATAAGAGGTAACGTTCTAGAGTTACTTAGTACTTACCTCTCAGAAAGAAAACAATTAACTGCAATAACAAACTTAAATTTCAAGACTAAAGAAGAAGTAACATACCTGTCTAAAGAACGCACAGTATATTTTGGTGTTCTACAGTGTATTGGGTCCTCCACTGTTCCTAATATGGTAATGACTTGCCCAAAGCGTTAGACTTTCCAATAACACTCTTTGCTGACGATACACGGTGGGCTGGAAATCGGCATTCATAGACTTAGGGATTTCAATTTGCAAGTGCTTGTTTTTATGCCGGATATCGCTTTTATTAGTCATTACTATGTACAAAAATGACACCCGAGTTAATTCTGCCCAAAAACGAAGGAAATATATTTTTTTTACGAAAAATTTGTATGAAGCTAGTATGAAAAATCGAATTATCTCCTAAACGGCATGTTTAACCGTAATATCCTTGGAGGTGGTCATAGTGCTAATTATTTATGATTTTTTGGTTGCCAATTTGACGAAAAATTTCATGCCGTTTTTTTTTTAAAATCGTCAAAATATTTTTATTTGTTTTTACATGTGAAACGATTCCTTTTAGTGTTTATATTGAAGAACACGGACTTTTAACTACACGTAACATAAAATAGCATCACTCCTATATTTCCAAAGGAGTTGGCAGAGGCTTATAGTACACCCACACGTAGACAACTATGTTTGAGCTAGATATTTATCAACACATCATGAGTTTTAAAACTTTTCATACAACCAAATTACCAATTGTTTACTCTTCTAATGAGTCCGAAAAGAAGTGATTAAGTAACTACACTGATTAGGTCTTCTAATGAGTCTTTATAGGTGATTTAATGATTTTCAATATCTCACGACAATGCCAACTATGGATTACATTCAACTTTTCCTGATAAGTAAGCTAATTTGTTAATTAGCAGTGCTATGAGTTCTAAGAATAGTTAGTGACAATTATAAATTTTCATTAGCTAATGAGGAGATAACTAATGAGGGTAGTTACCTAATTATTGGCGTTTTCCAATAAAAGGGCTAAAGTTTTGTTTTATAATTTAGTTTGTTCACAACTGTGTAACTGCTAACATTAAATCTGCGACTATAAAATCTTAGAATGGAAAGTTTAATCACCAATTTAGACTTGTTTGTTCTTCTACGAAGTGAGAGTACTTCATTTGATCATGTAGTATTGTTCAGTGCAGTTGTATCCCGCATAGGCGCTTGCCTGTCTGACGAAGACCGTGTTGTTCTCAAAGAATTTTGTCGGAGATTTACGCAAGCCGCTTTACAAAGGTGGCAGAAATCCAACCGATTCCTTGATAATTTCAGGAGAAAGTACGAGAATTGGTTGGGAGCAAATATTGATTGGCCGAGTTTTGTGCAAACTTTAGTTAATCAAGAACCAAGTGTTGATGAGATACCAAGAGCGCCCTCAGTCTCTCCAGAACCGTCGACATCAACGTCCATTGGAACAATGACGAAAAGATCCCGTAAACCATTCGAAGATCTGGGAAGTAAACAAAAAAAGAGAAGATCTGATGAACACACGGGCGAAGATTCCAGTGAATTGGCATATGCAGCTGCAGCACGTTTAAAAGAAGAAAGGCATGGAGATATCGCCTCTGTCATCGAATACATGATGAAAAATCCTGAAGCAGCCGCTAAATTAAATGAAACGCTATAAAAACCATTGAAAACAATCATATTTACGCCAGAAAAGGCGCTTGGATTGCTTCTTTCGCTAAAACTCTCAAAGTGGCAATATATTACGTTGCGAGAGGCTGCGGTTGCGAGAGGAGAGACATAAGGATATTTATCCATCTTACTATAAAGTGCAACAAACTAAGCTTGATTGCTACCCTCCGAAGCAATCAGTGACAGTTACTGATTCATCGGCTAGGATTACACTTCAAGCTTTACTTGATATCACAGTTACAAGAATCCTTCAAAGCCTTTCTAACGAAGAGCATAACAAGCAGTTGAAGCTGATATCCAAGTGGGGATTTGATGGTGCTTCTAACCAAAGCCGATACAAGCAGAAAATGGAGGGTGAGGAAGATGACTCGAGCATTTTCATGACCTCCTTGGTGCCACTAAAACTGACAGATGGAGACAACATCTTATGGACGAACCCAAAACCATGCTCAGTTTTGTATTGTCGTCCAGTTCAGTTTACTTTTGTAAAGGAGAGTGAAGCAGTTGTGTGAGTACTATGTACTAGAAAGCTATCGTTCACTGAAAACCTACGTCTTTTCTTGACTTGAATGTGCCCTGGCGGTTGAGAGTATGTCATGCTCACTCAAATGTCTCGCTGATGGTGGCGCATGTTTCGGATCATTTAGTTCCCTTCAAAATGGTTGAGTTGAATGGTGCTGATCCATGCGTCATGTCCGTGAATGGGCGCTGTCAGTTGTGACTGGTCATCTCTTAGTGGCCATGGCTTATTTGAATGAATTATTTTAAATTGTATTTTTTTTTTGTGTGTTTTTACTGTGGACACTTTTAACGTGCACATCTTGCTACATTGTTCTCACATAATATACCATCTCAACATGAATGATGTAACCAAGATTTTGTAACAATATTCTGATTTAAAAGAGTGTCCATGGAGTTTCTTGCCCGTTCTTCTCAATAGAGATCTACGCTAGGGAATGGGCAACTACAGTACTTTCACAATTTTTATGTCTTGTGACTGGGACTGTAGCTAAATTTAATTTTCATCTTTGTTTCGACAATTCAAAAGTGCATGTAACTGGCTTATTTGAAATAAATGCTTTGATTTTGATTTTGATTTTGTCCTTGAGCTGAAAAAACAAATGGATGAAGAAATTGAGGCCCTTATCCCCACAGAGTGCAATAATAATAATAGGGTGACTCATGAACTAATGATGACAATGATCGACGCTAAAGTTTGCACTTACCTTTCTGAAGCTAGATCAAATGCATCGTGCTACCTGTGCTTAGCAAAGCCTACAGAAATGAACCGCTTAGATGCTGTAACATCAAAAATTGTGTGTTCTGACCTGTATGAATTTGGATTGTCATCCCTACACGCCCGTATAAATTGTATGGAATGTCTGTTACACATTGCAATGTGTAACAGACAGTCGAGCCTGTATGCATACAGGCTCGACTTCAAACGGTGGGCAGCGAGAAGTGATGAGCACAAAGAAATGCTACAGACAAGGAAAAAAATAATTCAAAATAAATTCAAAGATGAGCTCAATCTGTTGATTGATATAGTAAAACAAGGCTCGGGAACCACCAACGACGGGAATACTGCAAGAAAATTCTTTGAGTTTCCTAATAAAACCGCAGCTATAACCGGTTTGGATGAAGACCTCATCAAAAGATTTGCTGTAATTTTACAAGCAATTACATCTGGAGAGCAGGTCGATATAATAAAATTTAGAGATTGTGCCCGCAAAACAGCAGAAAAGTACGTATTATTTTACGACTGGTACTACATGTCGTCAACCGTTCATAAATCCATGGTGCTGACATAATCGAGAAAAATAATATTGTGCCGATTGGGACTCTCGGAAGAAGCCTCAGAGTCTCGAAACAAAGATTTTAGGAGGTTTCGAGAACATCATTCGCGGAAAAGAAGTAGGCAGGATTCCAATCAAGACATTTTAAATATGCTTGTTGTTTCTTCGGATCCTTTGCTAAGTGCACAAAGGCCTAAGTTAGATGCCAAGAAAACGCAGAGTTTTTTTGCTGAAACTCTCGACTTAATTCAATTTCAGGAAACTGACGAGTTTTTGGACTCAAAATTGGAGTCAAACAACGAGAGTGATAAGGAAAATTTGTAAAAAAATTATAAATGTACATATTTGTAAATTTGTATTTGAGTGTGTTTGGGTTTTTTTTTGTAAATGATATTTTGTCTTTTTTTTAATTTATTTTACTTTATTTTACAAATGCTTAGTATTAATTCCTTAAATTACATTATTTTGTATATAATATAACTTTATATGTTACTTAAATAAGAGTTTGATAATCTTTTTTTTATTTAAATTAATAAAAATGTGTCAAAAAACAGCAATTTTTTTATTTAATTTTTCTTGTTTTGTGTGTTCTTAATATTTGGGTTAATAACATATCGAACTTTTTAACTTGGACACTAAAAGGGATCATTTTACATGTAAAAATAAATAAAAATATTTTGACGATTTTTTTAAAAAAACGGCATTAAATTTTTCGTCAAATCGGCAACCGAAAAATCATAAATAATTAGCACTTTGACCACCTCCAAGGATATTACGGTTAAACATGCCGTTTAGGAGATAATTCGATTTTTCATACTAGCTTCATACAAATTTTTCGTAAAAAAAAAATATTTCCTTCGTTTTTGGGCAGAATTAACTCGGGTGTCATTTTTGTACATAGTAATGACTAATAGAAGCGATATCCGGCAAAAAATCAGGCACTTGCAAATTGAAATCCCTAAGTCTATGAAAGCCGATTTCCAGCCCACCGTGCGATAGTACGTTACTTATCATGGTCTTGTAGCATCTGTACTTAGATATGGAATTATATTCTGGGGTAACTCGACCAATAGAGAAGCCGCTTTTAAAGCGCAAAAGTAATCCATCAGAGCCATGTTTAGACTACAAGTGACGGACAGTTGTGAACCATTCTTCAAAAAGTATAAAATTTTAACACTACCGTCTTTGTATATTTACGAAACTGCCTTGTTTGTTAAGTCCAATTCACACCTGTTTCCTAACTTGTCAGATACTGTTAAACGTAACAGGCGGTATGATATGTTGCGAGGACGTAGTGCTAAAACCGCTTTAATGTGGAAAAGCATATTCTGTATAGCTCCGCAAGTCTTTAACAAAATCCCAAGACAAATCAAAGAGTTAAATTTAAATGCGTTTAAAAAGGAATTCAAAGAATTAACCGGTAGCTGTTCAGTAGGTAACAAATGTTATTGTAATTTTTATTAAGTTTGACATAAATCTCTTTAATAGTTTGACATTAAATAAATTTTTTAATGGTTATCCTGATAATATTTTTGCAATAGTCAGGTAGGAATTTTTTGTCACTGTCTGTCTGTGTATGTTATTCCGTTTGACATTGTTGATATCTTTTATTTAAATTTTTTTGCACTTTGACCACGCTGACATTATTTCTTTCTGTTAACTCTTTTATTGTACGAGAAATTCCAATGACATGTCACTTATTTTAATTTTATAAATTTATAATTGTAACTAACCATTTGTATGCCCATGTGACGGCGATTTGATTTTTGTTTTTCGTAAAAAAAAGTTTTAAAAAAATATATCGAAATTCACATCATACGCGTATTTCGTATGATTTGAAATTTGATAGTTTTCACGTTTTTTTTTTAAAATTTTCTTTCCCTGTTCTAAAATGAAAAGTTTACTTGAAATTTGTAGCGTTTTTTTCTAAAGATGGATAAATTTTTTTCTAAGCTTTGGAAAAAAACCTAGGTATGCCATAAGCTTCTACTCTGTTCACCTAATATACCCATTTTTTTTGGAAAGTGATAAAAAATCATCCAGTATTATAAATAACTGTAATCAGTCGATAACAGTTATCAGTTATTAGGCTTGAGATAACCTTGTCGTTGATATGGCACGCAGAGATAAATGACTTTGCACCACTAATTTGTTCAAACAGTCAATTTATCACCATGATTTTCAATATACTATCTATTTAAACGGGAGCTAGTATCAACGCCCAATCATTTCAATAGATGTATTCGAAGTGTGTTCTTGTTTTTTGGTTGTTTGAGTGTTCTTCTATAATATGTTAGTGATATTTCCCTATTTAGTCGTTTGTTTTATATTATTTTTAAATCAAAATGAAGCGGCAAGTATCTTAGCAATGTTTCCGGTCGCTTCTATAAGTCATTCAGTAGTGTTTCGACCTTTGATTAATGAACTAGTAAAACGTGGACATGAGGTGACATTGATTACACCTGATCCAGCTTTCCCAAAAGGTGGGACGCCTGCCAACCTGACAGAAATCGATGTCCATGATATATCTTACGCTGTGTGGCAAGAACAGTTTATGTCACTTCCAAAAGGTAGTAAAAGAGACTTGTATCTGCATTTTCCAGCTTATTTAGACGCAATGCGATTGATGTTTGAAGTGCAGATTAAAGATGAGCAAGTAAAAGACCTGTTTAATGATAAGACTAAACAATTTGATTTGATATTTATGGAATCAGGTGTCAGACCAGGGATGGTGTTATCTCATATTTACAAGGCACCAGTGATCTTGGTGAGTTCGTACGGAGGGTATTTGGACAATTATGATGTTGTTGGGGCACCAACACATCCACTGTTATATCCAGTTTGTTATAGACAACAACTCAACAACCTCAGCTTATGGGACAAAATCCAGCAACTGTATCTGCATTTTAATTTAGAAATGATACATCTTGAAAAATATAAGTTAGAAAATGAATTAATTAGAAAATATTTTGGACCTGACGTTCCTACGATTCAAGAACTGAATAATAATGTCCATATGATGTTCTTGAATGTACATCCAGTGTTTGAAGGGATCAGACCTGTGCCTCCTTCTGTGTTGTACATGGGTGGTCTACATGTAAATACCGAAAAAGGATTACCAAAAGTGAGTATTAATTACCATACCAATCTATATGTACACACATCGAAAAAAGTTTGCAATCACTTTCAAAATCGAAATCTTTTTGTTACGGTATATTATATTATGATTGATTCTTCTTTTTAGATTATTTATTTAAAAATAAAGATTTAGAATAAAAAACAATAAAACAGTAACAAAAACACACAGCAAAGAATTTTTCTTGATAAAGTTCAATTTGAAAAATTATATCAGCTTATTCTAGTGATCACAAACTTTTTTTGATGTGTGTACGTGTCTATGTGTATGTATGTTTTGAGCTTTTGGAAAGCATGCTAAACCGTTGTTTCCATTGTGTCAATTGTAGACTTTGACCACTTTTAAGAGGCCCAAAAGTGTCATAACCAGTCTCACCAAAGCGTAACAGATTACGCAGTAATTGTGGAAGTCGTATTGATGGTTGCTTCATTTTAAATAGTAATAATTGAATGCTTTCGATTTCAATGGAAACTGACCTCAAGATTGTCTAAACAGATGATAGCAATATTATTTAAATAATTGTAATTATAAATTTTCTTCCACAGGAATTGAAATCTTATTTAGATTCTTCCAAAAACGGTGTCATTTACTTAAGCTTTGGCACAAATGTCGATCCCTCTCTACTACCTCCGAGAGCAATACAAACACTGGTGTCGGCGCTCTCTAAAGTACCGTACGATGTGCTGTGGAAGTGGAACAAAGATGAGCTGCCAGGAAAAGGTGAAAACATCAGGATTTCGAAGTGGCTGCCACAAGTGGACCTACTGAGTGAGTATTCTTTTTTCAATTTTATCAACTCAGACTTTTGCAGTCTCACACGGGCAGAGGAATTTTAACAACTGACGAAACATGTCATGTTAATGTAAGTTACTCATGGGAAAAATGTTGTGTTATGAGGCATCATTCAACATGTGGATCAACGACGATCAACATGACGCAAAATTTTTTGGCATATTTTAGAGGTGCCTAACTTGATTCGGTGAAGGAAAACATCGTGTGGAAATCAGCGTGCCTGAGAGATATTTCTTGACGGCATGTAATGCCAAGTCCCCAGGTTAGGCACTAATCACACGCCGTGTCGACGGCGCGTTCGTGTTCCACGCGCGCCTCAAAGAGAGTCAGCAAAAAGGAAGGGGTCCGAAAGGACCGATGCCTGCCGGGGTTGCGGGACTATTCGAAAGAGATACCGTGGCCCCGGAACACAAAGGGCGATGAAGGAACATGGATGGGTTTTAGTCAGTAAAAGTCTGACACTCCCTCCTGCTCCGCCCAGAGCGGGAGAAGTCATTTGATGATTTCCCATCCGAAAAAAAAAAAAAAAAAAAAAAAAAAAAGGCACTAATCACACGATAAAGAAGAAGAAGATCAAGAGGTGCCTAACGTTTCTATTACAAAACTCTCTATCATTCACATATCACCACTTCCAATCGTGTAAATAGCAACTTTTATTGCCATTTATAATACTTAGAAGAAGAGCACCACAATTACTGGAATTATGAAATCCCGACAGTTATTGATTTTGGAAAACTCTGGGTTTCAGTTTTCTGTCAGTCGTCTCGCAACCGCGATGGGTGACATACAAAAAATGAAGACAGTAGTTTTCGTTTTTCGAACTAAAAATAAATGTATTTCTTTTTAATTTTACAGAACACCCTAAAATAAAGTTGTTCATAACGCAAGGAGGTCTACAATCAACAGACGAGGCTATCTCAGCCGGTGTACCTCTGATTGGTGTTCCTATGTTGGGCGATCAGTGGTTTAATGTGGAAAGAATCGTCTATCATAACATTGGACTCAGACTGGACATGGAAACGCTGACAGAGGAGGAATTGACTGACGCAATTGACAAAATTATCAAGAACAACACGTACGTTTTTAATTTTTATTTACAGAATGATACGAGTAAGTGTAGATTAGTCCGAATTATAAAAAAAAAGTTATTTCATATGTTAGTTACATTGGAAATTACCTCTTGCATTAAATAGTAAAAAATATAATTTTAATAAAGAATCTAAAATTGAAATCAGCGCCATCTAGTTGGTCATGAAAATATTATTTAAAAGAATCGCGCCATCTGTTAATCCATGTAGTTAACCTTTTAAGATCATGAATACTGTTGAATAGTTAGTTATAGGGAAGAGTGAAAGATAATATAATAATGCTAATGAACTTTCTAACTTTTTTATTTCTAGATATTATCGCCAGAATTTAGCCAAATTGCATAGTCTAATGCGCGATCAGCCGCAGCCTCCACTGGAGCGCGCCGTGTGGTGGACGGAGTACGTGCTGCGTCATGGTGGCGCGAGACATCTGCGCGCGCCCGCCGCCAACATGTCGTGGGCGCAGTATCTAGAACTAGATCTAGTGTTTACCTTACTGCTAGGATTTCTTATTGCAACAGCAGCATTTGCTTTGAGTCTTCGTTATATTTATAAGATAACTTTAGGAAAAACTGTGATAGAAAAAAAAATTAAACGTAGTTAATAATCAATTATGTTAAATTAATTTATGTTAGTCTATATAATAAAGTTATGTTTAATTTCTTTAAAATGTTCAAAAACATTTTAAGCACTGTAAAGGCTTAAAGCCACCTTCTTCCGAAAGTAAATTTATTTTTGTATTTTTTTATTTTATTTTACCCTTTTTATTTGTTTTAGTTTTCCACATAAAGTCTTGTCATGAATCAATTTTACATTGTTACTAGAAGTTATTAAGAGATCATCATGTCATCAACATAGGCCAAGAAGAAAAAATACCTACGTATTAAAGGAACTAACTCATAAGCAGCTCAAGCTAAGCCAGCCTGTGTGGGTTACTTCTACCAAATGAAAAAATAATTACGTAAATCGTCCCAGTAATCACATGAAAAATAAAACAGCCCAAAAATTCTATTCTATTCTAAAAAACGAGAAGGTTATGCCTTCTCGTTTTTTAGAATAGAATAGAATTTCTCTTTATTCGAGCTTAATTTTTATTACAGCTTTTGAGTCTTGGATACAAGACTCAAAAGCTGTAATAAAAATTAAAATCGGCTAAATATCAATTGCTTTGACTTTTTTGTTGTATTCATGTAATGAAAGAAAATTTTGACATTTAAAAAAATAATTTCTTGCTAAGTGCAATTTTTAGTCATTGCTAAATTGCATCCGTGCCAAACCGGTCATTTTTGATATTTCAACATTATGATTAGCTTTTTATTGAATGCATAATAATTATGAAAGTAGATACGGCACTTACAAAAAAAAAAAAATTCTTTCTGTCCGTCTGTCTCTCTGTTTGTTTGTCTGTTTGTTCTGGCTAAGCTCCGAAATGGCTTGACCGATTTTTAAAAATTAGGGTTCTGTGCAATGCAGGTTAACAAAATCCAATTCAATTACCTAGGTAATATTTTTTAGTTTCTGTTAGTAAAAAATTTTGGTTTCAGAACCTTTTATGGAGGACTCATATCATGGATGTAGATAAATTCTTGTATGCAACTGTACATAATTAGGTATAGGAATAAAACACTCATGTGAAATCCACATTCGTGTTTTAATACCCCTTATTTTGTTAAATTTTGATGAGAAAATGATGTTAAGATTACTCAATTTACCAACCGCAAAGTTTTTAGATTGGAAAGTATTTTGTATCAATAGAAAAAATACCTAGAGATAGGATTTTTAAAGTAATTTGTTTATGGGTGTCTGAAGTATCAGTTCATATTGGAAAAGGGGTCTCGTGCCCAAAATAGTTTGAAAATTAAAAGGAAGAATTCAGGAAGAAAATGGGAATACATTTGTATGCAGAATCTCAGCACCTGTTCCCTCTTAAGAGCGTGATATTATTCGTCGGTTTCTTTAAAAAGTAATCGGTTGTTCGTTAGATTTTGACTGTGAAGGCTGATTGCACGTTTGTATGGAACATTGGATTTTGAACGGGCTTATGTAGTAAAAACTACTCAATACAGGTGCTGAAAAAACACTCAACAACAATTTTATATAAATAAAACTTACAAAACTTCAAGTGCTTGTACCAATATATCTTATCTCTGAAGATAAGAAGAAAATATTTCCTGAATTGATAACCTACTATCAATACTACAACGTAAATAAGCTAAGATAGTACACAGTTGTATATATTCCAGAGCTACACATGACAAAATTCATTACAAAACTAGAAGAAACTTTAAAATTGAACTTGCTCGAAACTTTGATCACACATTCAATTTGGTAATTGTTAAAGTATTGATAAGAAGTAGAGCGCTTGAATTTAATTATAATGTAAAGTGTAACCTTGAACTTGGGTAATGCGACTTGCGACACGATTAGCGGCAAGCGCTACCCACAGAATCCGGACCAGGGATAGACGAAGCAAGGAAAACTTGCTCAGTTGGTGAATAAATGATCATAATGTGAACATTTGTGTGTTGGTAGACAAACTTGTTCGTTGCTCGTTTTCCTCCCATCATGGCGAGACTCTTGTGTCAGCAGTGGACGTTATGGGCTGTTGTTGTTGTTGTTGTTGTAGACAAACTTCCTTCGTTTGTCCAGCACACAAATGTGAGATGTGAAAATGTGTGTTCTGTTAGGCAAATGAAGGAACCCTGAATCGTGCCCTGTACACTTTAAGAATTGATAGACGCTAATAATTGTACAAAACCCGTAGCTATATTTCTACGCCGACTTAATGTACAATGTAGATAGCCATCGACAGAAGAACAAGAATATATCCATCACTAATAATGTGACGACAGCAAAATAGTTTGCATTTCCATTCGCGCCCTATAATCTTTATCATCATCATCATTTCAGCCGAAAGACGTCCACAGCTGGACATAGACCTCCCCCAAGTGTCGCCACATTGACCGGTCCCGTGCGACTCGCATCCAACGGATTCCCGCAACCTTCACCAATAATCTTTATAATTAAAAGTCAATGTATTTCGTAACTTGTAACTCACTGTAGCAGTAGCACTCATGTGTTTGCAGTACGTCGCTGGGAAAACTTAAACGTAACGCGAACTTTTGCGTTTATTCACCGCGACTAGTTCCAATGTTTGCTACTATACAATGTTTTTATTCTTCTGTTGGTCTTAGTACGGAGTTAAAGTAACGTAAAATAACATTATTATTATCCATCTTTAAAAGAAAAACATTTTATTTTTCAATTTTTATCTATGTGTCTGTCTGTTTGCTCCGGCTAATCTCTGAAACGGCTGAACCGGTTTGACGGCAGATAGTCGATGTCTTAGGAGTAACTAAATAATCAAAACCCTTGAAATTATTAACAAATTCCGATTCAAATAGGGAAGTAATATTTTTTCATTTAATGACATACACACGAATTATCTTAGTACAAATCCAAAAAGTAACATTACCCACTAAAACATAACTCCTGATCCAAAACTCCGAACAATACGCTATCATCAGGAATCTATTAAATCGGTATCAGGCGCTTTCAATGGATTGCCTTCAATGGATGAAAGGCTTGGCTTCAAGCCATTGTTAGGCTCTGTTTACTGACTGCAATAATGGGTAGATGAACTGTATAGACCACAAAGAGATGAAGTCTGAGTTGAAACGTCTCAATGGACGTTTTATGGCTTGACCACGAGCTACGTACTAAAGCGACGCGTGTTGCAACAGCGATAGTGGCGGAAACAAATGAAAGTTTGGCAACGTTGCGAATAGTTGTCAAATATATATAGTATTTTGACGAATTTCTTATTACTAAATGGAAATGGATTATCGCTCTGCGTGTACTTACAAACTTTGTTATTGTAATTTATCACTATCACTATCATCACTCATCTACATAGCCTTTTCCCAAGTTTTATTGGGGTCGGCTTCCAGTCTAACCGGATGCAGCTGAATACCAGTATTTTACATAGAGCGACTGCCTATCTGACCTCCACAACCCAGTTAGTACTGGGTAATACGATACCCCTTGGTAAGACTGGTTGTCAGACTTTTTGGGCCACTGACTACCTGTAACGACTGTCAAAGATCACAAATGACAGCCTGGACCAACAGCTTAACGTGCTTTCCGAGGCACGGAGGAAACTCGGTATGTAATGAGTGGTCACCCATCCACAGACCAACCTAGGCAAGCACGGCTTAACCTAAAGATCGACCCGAGCGGCTGGTATTATTTAGCCACGAGCTCCACTATCACTATCATCACTACATAGTATAAAACAAAATCACTTCTCGCTGTCTGTCTGTCCAGATATGCTTAGATCTTTGAAAATACGCAACAGATTTTGATGCGGGTTTTTTTAACAGATAGAGTGATTCAAGAGGAAGGTTTATAAGTATATAACATGCATAATATAGTAGAAAAACACTGATAATTTTAGAGGTTTCTTATGTGATGTCGTAAATAAACACATTTTTTGCGCTTACTTTGCAAACGCTGGCTGAACGCTACGAGATAGATCAAAATAATGTACTTACAGTATTGTACACCTTAAAAAGGTCTACAAAAAAGTCCGCGATGGTATATGTCTATCTCTTAGGGATAACTCACAATAACCATTTTTTATCCTTTACTTTTTACCAGAAATAATGGCTTATTTACGAGAAATAATGGCTTATTTACGATTTTAAGCAATACATCATTAATCCTTATCCAATTCAGTACCTTAATTAAATTGTACATTTAATATAGATCAATATGGCCCTGTACAGTATAATAATAAATGAATAATTTGGAAGATATCACATAATTAAAATTACGCGCAACTGAAAATATCATTCTCAGCGAAACAAATGCGGTCGCGGTGTAACAGTTGGTCACTTTAACCATTTTTATCTTAAAGTAATGCATTATTTTAGAAGCTTATTTATGGTGTCTAGTGTAAATCTATAAAGATTATCTTCAATATCTATTTTAGAACGTATTTACCCTAATCAATTTAAATGAATATCTTAGGAGTTATCGCAACTGCCGGGGCCGCGGGACTGTCTAAACAGGGTACCGGGACCTTGTAACGCAAAGGGCAACCGAAAGAACATGGTGTCTTAGTCAGTGTATTTAATTCAGTAAGTCTGACAGTCCCTTCCGCTCCACCCAGGGCTTGGAGGACTCATTTAATGATTTTACCACCCAAAATTATTACTATTTTTATATAAATACTATAGCATTACAAAATAATTTTACAGTAAGCGCACTTCTTATTTTGTTCTAAATTGGTCCCGAACGAAGCCGGGGCGGGTCGGTGGTTAATAGTAATAGACAATAACAAAGTTTGTAAGTTATTTGCCCCTGGCTGGAGGGCTTACACTTAAGGCCCCCACAGAATAGTCCGGTTAAGGAGACGACAACCTCCTAGGTTAACCTGCGAGAAACACAAAAAGAAAACATGCGGGCCAGTCTTTGGGGACTGCCGATAGAAGTGAAAACTAAGTAACTTGTGAATTGTATTTTTTTTTAATTTTAATATGACGTTACCTACATATTAATTTGAATTTATAAAATTGTACAAGTTATTATTTATGAATTAATGACATTGCGTAATGATTAATTTTAATTTTATTTTATGACATTGTTTAAGGTATTATTTTTATTTATTATTGCAGAATTTATATCGTATTAATTTGAAGTTATGACATTGTCTAAAGTATTTATTTAGATTTTATTTTCTTTTCGACTCTGTTTGTGGTATTAATTGAATTTTATGAAATTATATAATTATAAACTTTGCATGCCTGAATTGGTAAAATACAGTGGACTGCGCATTCACTTGACATTTGGAAATGTATAAAATGTACTGTGTTGAGCAATAAATATTTGAATTTGAATTTGAATTTGTATCGTCGAGCTATTAGATTATTATTTTTGGTTGGTAAAGAAGTGTTTTTTTTTTTGTTTTCTCATCGTTTAAACCTTTCCTGGACTACGACAAACATTTCAAAACCAAAATCAGCTAAATCAGCCCGGCCGTTCTCGAGTTTTAGCGAGCACAAAAGAACGATGACGCGAGTTCCATGAGTTTTGTTCACCCAAAAGTGCTCAACGCGCCTAAAAAAGTTTTCACTTTAAAAAATGACGCCAATCATGTCGCAAGTCATCGCATGAGCTTGTGGTTAGGGTTGAAACTCTTGTTTACTGTTTTAAATAATTGTTAGTGTTTTGACTGCAATGGTTAGATGCGTTGTATTGACCTCAAAGAGGCGTAGTCTTAGCTGGAACGGCTCAACAGCGAGCGGTTTCGCGGTAAGTAGTGTAGCGTAATAGTCACGATTTCTTTTATGGCTGGAAAAAAAACGAAACATTACGTGCCCTACGGAGAAATAAGAAAGTAAGTACATATTGTATTACCTACTAAAAAGTAGCTATATCTTTTAGCAAGTGATAAAAAGTGACACTTTATTTTTCGCCCAGATTTATGTGGCATTCACTGTTTCAAATTAGTTTTGGCTTTACCTATTATACTTAAAAAAACAAAGTAATGGTTTTCCTTTATATGTACTAAATATTATATCTACAAATACTAAGTATCCACTTGGACACTCAAAATATTAAGGCATCGGATTCAAAACTTTTAGTAGCTAATAAATTATGAATTTAAAGTAAAGACCTTCCACTCTTCTCATTATTTATTAAATATTCATAATCTTATAAGAACAATATTTGAATATTCTTTCCCAAATCCAACTAGATGGCGCTGACTTAAATTTTGTTTCCAAACTCCATTTTTAATTTCGAACATTTCAATTCCTTCGAGTTTATAACGGTAATTTAAAATGGAGGATAGTTGAGAAACTCCTGCGATTCCTCAAGTCTTATTCGGCGCATAAATATCTCTGGAATGTATATTAATTATAATTCTATTTGGATTTAACTTTCTTAATTACAGTTTCGAGACTGACGAATGAAACCATCGCTCAGATTTAATAATTTGAGTTTGTGAGATACTTGTTAATTTTGCTCTAACTCCCGTGCTGTTTATAGTTAGTTATTTAAATAATTGGTTGTATGTACATGATTTAATTTGATTAAGGATTTAATTCAATCATTTTAGGTTATAGGCGAACTAGTCCCATTTAAAACCCAGTTTTCAAAATTGGTAATGGCAATCCTCTTTAACGATTTTCAATCGCAGGACGATTCCTGACTAAAAAAAAAAAATATGATTATGTTTAGTCCGTCAGTTTGATTATCGAAAAATATTGGATACGTGTTTTTTGTCAAGATTAATAAAAATTGACGAAGATAAAATCATGAGTCGGGGCTTGTGAGGTCACTTTTCGGTAAAAAATGTACTCAAATGTGATGTCAAACGAGTTTCCGACGCACTGTAGGTATCAGCATGGTAGGAAGCGAAATATCGTGAGGAAACCAAACCAGTATTCCTGAGAGACTCGACGGCATGTAAAGCAAGATGAGCGGAATAAAAACTCTAACACCAAGTTATGCATCAACCACACGAAAAACATCAGAAAGAAAGAATCTCAATTGTGCTAAAATAAAAGTAGATCACAGGAAGAAAAGGAATTAACATAAAACTTGTAATGTGTGTTTTTACAAGGTTTTTTTTACTTACATTTTTGGACATTATTAACCTGAAAATTTAAGTATTCATCCTCCCTAGGTAGCTTCTCTGCTGATTTCCTGGAGGCTAAGCATATCTTTTTACCTTATAATTCATGTTATTTAAGTTTTTCTGAAGATTTTTATCTCTTTTGAATCTTTGTTTACCTTTGTAATGTCAGTTAGTGACAGGCCTAGTTTTATTTTAAATTTATTGCTGGAGCTAGTTGTAGGTGGTATAGGTAAATCACATCGACCTCATTATCTTTTATTATTAATATGTTCTAGAAATTCTTTCCAAATCATAAAATGTCAATTATTTGGAGATGACAGGAGCCAGGTGGTGGAATTTTCAGTCTACGTCTGGAGCTGAAAGCCATCACAAGTCTTGAATGTTATAAGTGACCAGAGGAAGTTTCCCTCTACTGTGATTTATAAGTTAACGCGTACCTGTGCCATGTCTTAGCATCTGTTGCCCAGGCTATAGGAGTGACGACCCTCCATCCTCCTTTACGATCTGAGTAAACTGACGTCTTCCGGCTCAGCAGAAAGAAAACTGACGTCCTCCGGCCCTCCGAGAGGAAGATTGACGGCCTCCGCCTTCTCGGCTGCAATGACGAAGCCTGATATATCTAGACCAGTTCTACCGATGGAAGACGAAGCCTGATGTACCTCGACCGGTATCACTGAAGAAAGACTGAGGCCCGCCTTTCTCCAGTTCATCTCACGTTCATATTCATTTTCATTCACCAGCTTCTTCGAATAGGTAGGCCCTAGGTTATTTCTTAATAATAAATTCTTATAACGCGTCCCCTTGACTATTTCTTTTAACAGTGCTCCCCTCCAGACTGAAAGTTAGGTAGGTGAGTGCTCAGTGTGACCTTACAGTTTTCTGGCTCCTACCAGGAAAATGTAACGTTACAAACTATGATCTGCGACTTCATCCAAAGATACAGTATTCCATTAGTATGAGTAAACAGAGAAAAATTCGTTTAAATCTGTTAATTTTATATCCAAATCAAGAGCAGAGTAGATACCAAACTTGTGTTAACCAAACCGTCAACCTAGTAACCAGGCTTACTTCTATTTGCAGGCACTTAAAGCGCTCAAACTTTTCCGTATAGCAATACACTCCTTTTCCCGTTTCCACGAACATGACCCGACAACTAAATGAATGCCTAATCATTATTACATCGTTGGTGTTTCAACTTTCCGCGCTGAGCTGAGGGTTTAAATTCCAACAGAGCGGTTCGAGTAGTGTTACTGAAAATGAGTACTGAGTGTTGAAAGTTTTCCACATGCAACGAACTCTTTTACACAGATGTGTGGGGTGTAAGTTTGAGCAAGCACCTACCACTAGCCTAGATTACCGTAATTACTTCTACTTAGCAAGTTATTTGAGATAAACAGCTGGTGTAACCATTGATGTAACACGAGATTTTGATTGAAAAAATGCAGACAGATGACGCATGTCTTGACTTTGACGGTTATACTTAAAAAAATAATGTACAACCGATGAACCGTACAAAGACCCTCCCCCTTTTTTGAAGAGTCCTTCTCTCGGGAAAAGCCCCAGCAGAAGTTTCATAAACGTTGTATCTCTAAAAATAAACACAAATCCCTTCCAAAATCAAAGGAGTCCTTTATATCTAAAACTAAGCATAGTGAACCGAAGAATGTAGCCTATCCCACAGATTACTAATATGTAGCAAGCTAGCCTATCCCTTTGTTTAAATATCTACTTCCGATGTTTCACGAAGGTGGCCGATTAAAAATAAAAAATATTAAGGTATAGTAGTGTAAATAAACACATCTCCAGTGATTGCCTTCAATACTTTTAAATCTGAAAATGGATTTTTTTACCAGTTTCAGGCTTTAACAATAGAAGATTTAATAAAAACACACACACACACATATAAATGGAGGAGAATAATAATTCACATGTAACTCACAGCAAAACAAAACAAAATTATCGACATCACATCTGCGTTAGAAAATTGTATACATTGCAAAACGACATTGATGAAAAAAGGTACCTTGACAATATATGCTCGAACAATTTTACATAATGTGTCTCTGATGTAAATAAGTTTCATTCCAAAAAAAATCTGACTGGGACCGAAAATAATACATTATCACTGTTTAACTTGCAGTCAAACTGACAAGATGTTGGTAATTTTGTGCATAGTGAGTTTCGTGATCAGTGCAAACGAAGCAGCAAGAATATTGGCAGTATTCCCTACTCCGTCTATAAGTCATCAAATAGTATTCCGACCTCTGACTCAAGAACTAGCAAAACGAGGACATGAAGTCACAATCATCACACCAGACCCCGCTTTCCCGAAAGGACAAACGCCTACTAACATCACAGAAATAGATGTTCACGATCTGTCATACAAGACATGGTCAGAGAAACTAATGACTATAATAGCAAATGGAAATAAAAACGATTTGAAAGATCAAATCAAAATCTACTATTCAATGATATTGGACATAGTTATACAACAGTTCCAGGTTGATGAAGTGCAAGAGTTAATTAAGGATAAAAAAAAGAATTTTGACCTGTTGATTTTAGAAGCTTGTGTAAGACCAGCACTACTTTACTCGCATATCTACAAAGCTCCAGTAATCTTAATGAGTTCTTTTGGAGCCATGCCTGGGAATGTTGAAGCTGTTGGTGCGCCTGACCATCCTTTGTTGTACCCAAACGTTTTCAGACAGAGATCGAACAATCTAACAAAATGGGAGAAAGTATTTGAAACATTAAAGTTTTATATATTCCATAGAATATCGGAAAATTATGGAGATGTAGAAACTGAAGAGATAAGAAAACATTTAGGAGCTGATACACCAAGCGTTTCAGAGCTGTATAAGAACGTGGATATGTTGTTCTTGAATGTTCATCCAGTGTTTGAAGGTATTCGTCCCGTACCACCGGGTGTAGTGTATACGGGTGGGTTACATCAGAAACCTGTTAAGGAGTTGCCAGATGTAAGTATGACTGCTCTGTTCTTTCATATTGTACCACTGTACAGCGAACAGCTTTCCATTGAGACAAAGGACAGATAAGGACTAGTGCGCTAGGAGGATAAGCTGTAAAGACTTAGTCAACCTGTCGTGGTGTTAAATTTGAACTTCTTTATTGAATTAACTAAAGTCTCGACTCAACCTATCGCAGACCACTGCTTGGAATAGGCCTCTCCTAACCTGTGCCTTAGAATCCTATCCCAACCCTACGTTTGCCGATACGCGGTCAACAATGCTGAACTCGTTTGCTCCATCGAAGATTGTTCTTTCGACAGACATGGCCAACTCACTGCCCCTTCAGCTTGCATAAACTGCAAGGTATGGTAGCATTTCTAGTTCTTTGAAGCCCCTATAAGAATAAGGTGGTTGCTGTGAATTTTTACCGTAAAGAGGTTTCTGTCATTTTTTAATTTTAGGAACTCAAATTTTACTTAGACTCTTCGAAAAATGGAGTAATCTACACAAGTTTCGGCACAAATGTGAATACGAATCAGATAGCTCCAGATATTCAGATGAAAATAATCAAAGTTTTATCTGAGCTACCTTACAACGTATTGCTGAAGTGGAATGAAGATGAGCTACCTGGACGAGCAGACAACATTAGAATATCAAAATGGCTACCGCAATCGGATCTGCTTCGTAAGTATTGGTTATATTGATATATTATTGGGAATTAATGAAAACAATTTGCCGATAAAAATAACGATAGTTCAATGTAAAAGTACACGATAAAATTTATGCAAGTTGTTCACTGACAAATACTGACCACATATCATATGTTGTTAACTATAATTTAATAGTTGTTAACTATCGAAAACTTAATTATTTCTAACAAATATTTGTGAAAATGGAATCTCGGATTATTTATTATAAACATTGATATGACAATTTTGATGTTATCATAACGAAGTTTAGTTATGAATGAACAAACAACGTTTTATAATATATTCAATAGTACACTAAAATATTTACCAATCTTGTTTTCAGGGCACCCTAAAGTCAAACTATTTATAACACAAGGAGGTCTACAATCAACAGACGAGGCTATCACAGCAGGAGTACCTCTGATTGGTATACCGATGTTAGCAGATCAGTGGTTTAATGTAGAAAGATATGAACATCACAAGATTGGAATCAAAATAGACTTGGAAACATTTAATGAGGAGCAAATTAAGAAGGCCATCACTACTGTTATCCAAGATGAAAGGTATATTTATTTTAATTCTTAGCAAGCCGAATAAGAGATTTGGTTTCGAACCCAAGTATGCACTCTGTGTTTATTATTTCATCACCACTACTTTCACACCGGTACCTAAAGGAAAACATCGTGAGGAGACCGGCAGATCCTTGAAACTAATATTTGAAGACACGTGATATCCATAGATCTGCATTATCATTCTCCTGTCAATATGTTCTTTATTACTCGTCATCTCATCAGACATCTCCTTCTTGTCATATCACCCTTCACACAGTCCTCCATCTATAATCATAAATAAATAATAAATATCGCTGGACATTACACACAGCGCCATCTAGTGCCACACTAAGCAACGAGTCTTGTGTCGTGGACACCAGATAGTTGATATACTACATAGGTACTTTTTTTTTGTTTGTAAATACATACTTATTTTACATTAATATAAACATCCATGACTCGGAAACAAATGTCCATGTTCATCACACCAACATTTGCTCCTACCGGGATTCAAACTCGGGACCCTAAGAACGTAAGGCAGCCTCATTACCGCTGCGCCATTCAGGTCGTCTATATATAATTTATGTTTATGTATATTTTCTTTGGTCTTCTTCTAATCTTATACCCATCCACGTTCATACTCAAAACTTAAACTATTTTACGAATTTTATCTTTCAATATCAAATTCAATTTAGTCTTTGCCGGTAATGGCGAAAACTACAAAATTGACATGACAAAAATTTCGACGGTAAAAATAACCATGATTTTTTTCCAATCTTTCACTGTTTTTTTCGTTTTAAAAGGTATAAGAATTTCTGCTCTTTTACGTGGTTATTAACATCACGATGCCAAAACAACTTTACATCAAATGGATTGTCGGGCTGTTTGCCAACATTTCCGATGTCACTGATTCCTTCTGTATTTCCAGCTATCGTCAGAACATTGCCAAACTTGGTACTCTAATGAACGACCAGCCACAGCCTCCATTAGAGCGCGCAGTGTGGTGGACGGAGCACGTGCTGCGTCACGGCGGCGCGAGACATCTGCGCGCGCCCGCAGCCAACATGTCGTGGGCGCAGTACCTAGAACTAGAACTAATTTTAAGTCTACTTATAAGCTTACTGATTCTAGTACTCGTATTCATCATTCTTGTTTATTTTATCTGTATAAATTATGTAACTTCGAAGAAACTTAAGGCAGCTTGATGAATAAACATGTTGATTTTAATCATAAGTTTGTAATTCAAACGTTTGGCTCGACTGTTGTTTAGAATTTTGATCAAGTTTTACAATTATTTGTAAATAGATTTGTTTTTGAAAAAACTTAAAGTGAACTTAACAGCTTTTGAGTCGAGTTATTTAGTTTCGAAATCAAATCAATCTGGTGCTTTGTGCCTATGGTTAAAAGTAATAGTTTTGCATACAAATGGATTCTCTTTGTAGGTTTCTTAAACTAGATTGGGCTATTGAAAAGAATTTATTGTCAGCTGATTTTATCAATGAAAGTTACTTACGGATAAATTCTAGTAAACGAGGCTCTTACGGGGTATTAAAAGTTATAAAAACCATTTTAAATCGAATGATCTTGGTCTGAAATGGTTTCGTCGAACTTTCGTAAAAACGTGATTGTTTGCCTGATCATATATCTATTATTTCTTTGAGTAACGTTGTTGCCCTTTTTTCTTTTTTTTTTACTCCATTTAGGCTTGCGCTTGATGTAAAGAGATGATGCGGCCTATAGGGTGAAGCACGCTTGCCTAGAAGAAACGGATTGACTTGAACCTTGAAGAGATCTAGATTATAATAATCGGGGAACAGAGGAACCTGTTGGTTCCTCTGTTCCCCGATCATTATAATCAAGCTACCCGGAACTGTCAAATTTTCCTAATGAAAACCTTGAACCTAATGCTTTAGCGATAAAGTTGAAAATCTATTATTAGAATTTGACAGATTGTAGTAGCTTGTTGTGCTGGCGTCTTTACCTTCAATCAAGACAGTGTGCAGTGTGGTAAAAGCCTTAAATCTTTATTAATTACAAACTTTAACATTACTTCAGAATTGTATAGTATCACACCAAAATAAATAAAAACATTAACTTAGAAATATTTTCAGCGTCCAGTAAACTGTCAAGCCAAAAGGAACGTTACACTTAATGAAATAAAAGACAATCAAGTTAATTAAATAAAGAGTGCGAAATTGAGAACTCGGAAAGAGAATTATAAGATTAACGGTCGTCGACTCCATTTAGTGATTAAACGAGTCACCAGAAAATTGTTAATTTGTTGAGACAAGACATTACTACTGAATTCTTTGTAAAATGGATTTAAAATTGGATTTTAAATGTAAATAATCTGACTAGTAATTGTAGTAGTATTGTCGCCTGCCGCATCTGCATCATCGTATGCTAAGATCTTTAAAACTACGCAACGGATATTGATGCGGATTTTTTTAATAGATAGAGTGATTCAAGAGGAAGGTTTAAGTATATAATTAACGGGCGGGCGAAGCCGCAGGCATCAGCTTAAATAATAATTTGAAGCGACGTCGCGGGAGTTCGTAAATAAAAGTTTTTGGGGAATTCTTTGGTATTTTCATCAGCTGCCGATTGCCTAAGCAAAATATTTTTTTAAACTCCAATAATTTTTCGCGCCATTTCTTTAAATCGATTAATGTTGTGACGTGAAGTGTTTCGTCTTTGCTACATGACTCATTCGCCATTTTAATTAAAAATTAAAAATAAACATTCAACCAAATGCGTCAGTATAACACGTCAGTTACGCGGTTTCAATTTTTATTAAAGTAAAATTACTTTAAGAACAGCAAAACCGCGTAACTACATAACATGGTGAATTCTTGCTTTCTATTGGCTATCGGGATCTTACGTGGAATGCAGCGAAATTGAAAATTGGCTACATTTTTCAGATACGCGGAGTTATCCAATGCTAGTTACGCGGATTTGCACTATCCCCGACGATATATAATGTATATGATTTAAATGTTTGTAAGTGTACGATACCGGAGAAATTCTTATTACTTATTATTACAAGATGCTATTTCAAATGCAATATGATATTGTTAGCATTTAAGCGTTTTGGTAAAAACCTGTAACGGCAAAATGCATTTCTGAATAAATAAAATATAAAGATGGTCACCTACAAAGACACTCCTCCCAATTTCCTACTCTTCCCTCCTTATCTAACCTTTCTCAAACCTAGAATCAATAAAGTCGATCCCAAAATGTTTAACATCATAATCACCTTTGATTTGATTTATTTTGTATCTGGGACCCGGAAACCTGATCAAATAAACCTAATTGAATTTGAAAGCTCAACTTTTTTGGACGAAAAAGTTTCTGTAAACCATTTGAAACGAATTTTTGTCAAGATAAAAGGCCTTTTCATGGATCCAGGAGTTTATTTGAGACCTCTAAGTGATTTCGAGTCTTCTGAACGAAATACTGATTGCCTGTTTCACTGAAAGTTGGGGTTACGAAGTGGATAAACAGGTTTGAGTTTGCAATTAATGTTTTGGTAACTCGATTTTGGAGGGTAAATGCAATGGGAAGCAAATATCCTTTATTTGAATGTAGTGACTGTGTAAATATTGCTACGTTTGGCTTGATAGAGTCTTATTTTGCAAGCGTCTTTGTTTTTGTCAGTTTTGTTATGTTTACAAAATTATTTTATGGAAAATATACCATGGTTAGACATAAGTTACCGAAAACCTTTTGTCGATCGTGTTAAAAGTCTCCCGTAATACAAAACGCTTTGAAAGCGATTTCCACTAGTCCAGGTCTTCAGGATCCTTTACACTGAAATCGCATCAACAGCCCTTGCCTAACTATTTTGGGACCAGTTTCCAGTCTATCAGTATGCAAATACTGTTTTAAGCTTTCACGGTTTCATACATCGGTCAAACGAAGCGAACCATCTCATGCCGCATCAAGGAACACTTAAAGGCTGTGAAAAACAAGGATGAGCAAAAATCTGCAATAGCTGAGTATCTACTGCAGTCAGGGACCAATCACTGGATCGAATTTTACAAGCCACGTATTTTGTCTCATCATCATCATCATCTCAGCCGAAAGACGTCCACTGCTGGACATGGGCCTCCCCCAAAGGGGGGTTTTGCCATAATCGCCACGCTTGGCAAGCGTGTTGGCGATCGCAGTGCGGTTGTTACAAAAGCACAGAGAACGCTACTGCCCATTCTCTGGTAAGTCCCTTAGTGGCCTCTTACGACACCCACGGGAAGATATGGGATGGTGCTATTCTTTGCGCCCAACACCATACAGAACGTATTTTGTCTAAGGACAAACATTACTTACCAAGGCTGACAAGAGAAGCAATTTCACATTTCCATAAAAAAATAAATATTATTCAGGCCAAAATAATTTCTAACATGGCTGACTGTATTTTCAAACAAATTCTAATGGGTGTTAAGGTACCCTTAACGAAGCCGAAAGGCTCTTGTTCTCCTCGTCATTGCGATATTTTTTTGTTCTAGACCATACCGGGAACCGTCTAGCTACGGAGATATTGGGGTCAAGGTTTCCACTATTTCACAAGTTTTTTTTCTTTTTTAAATACAAGTTTTTAATGTAATAACTTTTCTTTAAATACCTCCTCGTCCCCCATTCAATTCTATTCAATGCAACCATTAGCACAATTTAATGAGTGTGATACTTTGAATTCTATCGTAAAACGTGACTTTTCACCAATAAAAGAAAAGTCATTTCCCAGAAAACATATTATGAGCATACAGTTACTTAGTTTAATTTACAGAATGCTTGGTCGGACGGCTTCGTGAAAGGATCGTTTACACTTTGTATAATTCATAGAATATTGCAACAACCGTTGATCTCCGTCCACAATTAAACAATATTAGTTATGATTCCTTTCATTAGCACTTAGCACAAATGCGAAGTAAAGTAAATTAATCCTCGCCGCCTTTGTATTAACGTCAACCCTTTTCAACTGACCGGCCCAGGAGTCAGAGACACATGGTATTGACGGATAGAGAAATGCTATTCATAAATTAGCTTTTATTGGAGTCAGTGACAGATCTCCACCAAATCTATATGTTGCGGTATTTTGGTAATAATGATGTTTATAAAGCGTAATAAAAAATAAAAAATAAAAAAAAATTAATAATAATAATAATAAAATAGAACTATTTTACATTGTAAATTATATAGATGATGTATTGTTATTATCTGTAATTTAACCCGCTCTCTTTTTAGTTCATCATCATCATCATCAGCCTATTAATGTTCCCACTGCTGGGACACAGGCCTCCTCTCTATGAGAGGGAATGGGCTATAATCCACCACACGGGCCCAGTGCGGATTGGTAGATGTCACATGTCTTCGAATTTGTTGGTTCTAGGACATGCCAGTTTCCTTCCTCACGATGCTTTTCTTCACCGTTAGCGAAGCGAGCGTCTTCGTGTTACCTTACCTCTTTTTAGTTACGACTAAGCAAAGAGACTAGGCTTAACTAATCACACAATGGGTCCCAAACAGCAGCAAACGGCAACACGGCAGGCCCTGAAGGAGGTGGCGGTGACATAGTGGACCTGGACTCTTTACACAAGGATTGGAGAATAATAGCAAGCTCCGGCCCATCTCGTAACTTCCCAATATCGACAACTAAACAAAATAGCATCACAAAAGTCCCATTTCGTAACTATTTCGATCTTCATACATTGAATCCCATTTCGTAACTATTTTGATCTTCATACATTGAATCCCATTTGGTAAACTTTTTGTTCGGCAAGTACAGTTAGCACTCAGGAGAACTACTAAGAAAAAAAAAAACACTCGGGCTTAGAGCCGACCCTTGGTGCAAACCAACAGCCACATTGAAGCTTATTGCTAGTGCCCGCTGTAGACCAGACTTGGGTACTACATCAACTGTACATCGCTCGGATCAACTACACATACTTCCCAGGCATACTTTTCTCTTCCAGGGCCCACCACAAAACCTCACGACCAAGGTACCCAGTCGTATGCTTTTTCGAGGTCGATGAACATCATGTGCAATTTTTTTATATTATGATATGTTATTATGATGATATTAATACTGATGTTAGCGACCATTATTAATATTTATTTCGTACAGCCTACACTACCTGTACCATAACTCGTTTATGGAGAAGATTTGCTAAAAGCTAATTTACTTGATAGTATATACCTATACTATCAAGTAAATTACCTTAGCGTCATCATTTTGTGTAACCAGATTCCACAGAATACCAGTTTTTTACTTGGAGAGCCGGCTTAACTGATCTCCACAATAATCCAGTAACTGGGTAACATGATTTCCTGATTCCCTTTTGTAAGTCTGGTAGTCGGTAGTAGTAGACTGGTAGTATTGTAAACGGCGGGACTAACATCTTCTTCACGTTTCTGTTCTCCTAGTACTTAATGTTGTGTATTCACTAAAAAGACGATTTGAGCAGCACCAACATCACCTTCTTGATTCTGTTCTCCTAGTAATTTCTCTTCAAATTCAAAATTAAGTTCTCTCGTATCAAAACCTTAGTGTGGCAGAGAGAGACAAAAAACAACAACTTAACGAATAGTTTCCTTGTAACTTTGGGTGCTGACTGTACTGTACAAAAAAACTGTTGAAATTTATGGTTAACGAAATGGGATTCAATGTATGAAGATTAAAATAGTTACGAGTTGGCACACTATTTCACTTGTTTTGCACGTCTTTTGTTTAGTTGTCGAAATGGGAAAGTTACGAGATGGGCTGGAGCCTAACAGCACTGGATAGGGATAAGTGGAAAGATAGAAGGGAGGCCTTTGCCTTGCAGTGGGACACAAAGGGCTAATAATAATAAAGCAAAGACATCTATGCTGGTTTTTAAAACTTTAACGATACCTAAATAAATATTTAATAGAAGATCAACGTTGAATTTCAATGCTCAGTTTCGAGAATTGAAATACCAAATCACTTTTTTTGTAAGATATAAAAGACTCAAAAAATATGGCTTTGAATAGGTACGTCATCCATATTAAATTCGTATTTCTATCGTTTCTCAATACCCTAACCATAGTTTACTTTTAATAAACTTCCCATAATATAAACAATTTCAGCGTCCTATTGAATTTCTAAGAGTAATTTTATTAAACCTTATGAATGTAGTAATAGAGGTTCTTTTAAAAGGGCTTCTCTGAGAGGATCTACCCACGTAATACCACCATATTATATTTCTGTCTCTAAGCAGAAGTACTCCACAAAAACTAATTAGGTTTTATTTTATAGGTCATCGTAGAAGTTCAATTTCAGACACATAATATGGACATTTTGGGGAAACCAAACTTAACGAAATTTTAACATTACTAGGAAAAAACTTACATGTCCGCAAAGGATTTTGGAATTTCACGGTGACAACGCAGGAAAGGATGGCAACCTTGAACAGCCTAGAACACTGGCAAGGTCGATTGCAAGCGTCTGAGGGGTCATAGTCTTCTGTAAATTCGGGTAGGACTAGATGTGACTGAAAATCAATATTTTTGATGCAGTTTTAGCACGTGGTTAAACGTGGTATTCGCTAGCCTGAAAGTCTGACAAACAGTCTAAGGGCAAGATAAGCAGTCGCTCCATGTAAAATACTGGTACTCAGCTTCATCCGATTAGACTGAAAGCCAACCCCAACATAGTTGTGAAAACTTGGGCCTCTCTAAAACATAACACTCCCTTATCTAGGCTGCCCAAAATAAATGACTCAGTGACATAATACAAAAATCTACCAAAACATCCTAATGACGTAAAATATTAGGTACGTCACATGGACCCCAAGACTCGGAGAATAATGTACCGAGTGACATCTGGAAGCAACTCATAAGCTCATGGCAGACATGACGTTAATAAAGGCATCCATTCGCGACGTTATTAAATATTATTATGATGTTCTTCTTTAGGGTTCCGTGGGACAAACGCGATGAGTATTTATTTTAAAGTGGTATTGTATTGGTTGCCTTGATGGGCTAGTAGCGTTGCTAGTGAGTGTGAGGTTTAGATTCCCAGGTCAACAGTGGTATTGGATTTTTTCTTTAAGAATTCTCGTAGCAGTCCGAAGTCAGTAGGGACTGGTCATCTCCTAGCTGCCACGGATAGGAGAGGACAGGTGGACAGGTCAACTCAAATCTGTGTGGTTCTTTCTTCAAAAGACCATCTCAGACACTAATCTGCATAGTCCTCATCTTAATTGAACAAGATTATGTCTGGACTTCAAAAGAGACTATGACCTCTGAGTTTGTTTCGGCTGATTCTTCTCAGAGTAGTCAGGTACGAAACACCGGCCCCATTTAGTTTAAAAAAAATGACGTGTAAAACTGTTTGTAAGAACCTACTTGCAAAAATAAACATCATTTCATTTCATTTCATTAGGCTTGATGTTAAAGTTATTTACTTAGTTTTTCTTGTAGGATTTAGAGATTGTTTACTTTGTGCTATTTATTTAATATAAAACTGAAAGAAGTTCAAAACTGCACCCTGCATGCAAAGATTCATAAAAAATGCGACTTAATTTGAAAGTTATAACTAGTTTTAACAATCTAGTAAGTATTTCAATAAGGCACCACATGACCAATTAAATTCAATTATTAAAAGCTATTGAGTTGTCCTACAGCCGGCCATAGGCTTTTCAAAAACTTTTACAAAGATTTTTCAGATCAAAACTTTTTGGTAATTAAAGGCTACGGAACCCAGATAATAATCTCGCTAAGCCTTTGTAGAAACCATTAACTAAGCATGTTGTTTTTCTGAAGAGTTACTCTAAGCGTAATTGACAGATTTTGATAATGTTTTCTTTTTCTTCAAGGTACACTTATATTTAGGTTATACTTAGGTACCTACCTTTTTAGATCGATCACCAAAGGTTAATAATTATAACAACAACAACAACAACAGCCCATAACGTCCACTGCTGGACATAAGCCTCTCCCATGATGGGAGGAATTTGCCGTAATCTCCACGCTTGGCAGGCGGATTGGAGGTCGCAGTGATGAAAGACTAACAGAAAACGCTGCTGCCCATTCTCAGGTCTACGGAGGCGCAAGGTGTTCTGCCTCAGACATTAGTCGCCTTATACGACACCCGTGAGTGTAATGGGTTGGTTCTATTCTACTCTGCCGGATACCACACGGGTAAATGCAATAATTATATAACCCAGTAATTGGATTGTACAGGTTTGAGAGGCAGTCGCTCCAATGTTAAATACACTTTCGACACGCGTGTTACGACAAACACCGTGGAATTATACAAATAAAAAAAGTTGCTTTGAGCACAAAGTAGGTACAGCGACGCGGTCGTATCTATCTATCTATCATGGGGTTTTGGTTTCCGCACTTAATCCTTAAAATGGACCATTGTGCGTGAGCCATGGTGGCCGTTTACTCCAACCAGCCCACCTCCCTCCAGAAGCAGATCAAACTTCCCGGTCTTCTCAGGGCATCCGCAAGGGATCTAGGTGTTCCCAGGGTCTCCTCGCGAATCTTGATAACGCCGGTGCACTCAAGGAGCACATGCGCCACCGTTTCCTCCGCCCCCATGCATGCTCTGCACAGGGGACTGTCAGTGATTCCTAGGGTATGGAAGTGTTTATTCAGTGAACAGTGTCCAGTGATGGTCCCCGCCACCAGTCGTAGGCTATCCCTGTCCAGGCGCAGAAGGCGCCTGGTCAGCTTTGTGTCCAGGGATGGCATGGCTTCCTTGGATTGCCTACATCCTGGTGCCGAGGTCCACCATTTCTCCGCTTGTATTCGAGTGTGTTCCTTTAACCAACTTCTTAGCTGCTTGAAAGGAATGGGCACAATGGGCTCGGGACCGCAGGGTTTTGTGTTGGATCCTCTTCTGGCAAGTTCATCAGCCGCATCGTTCCCAAGTGATTCACTGTGACCTTTGATCCATTGTAGTGTTACCGTGTTATGGTTTAGTGCCGTGATTCGTTCTAGGGCATTATGGCATTCTAGTATCAGTCTCGACGTTATCTGATTACTCTTTAAGGATTGAAGGACTGAGGCACTGTCGGAGAGTATTCGGATATTAGTATCCGTAACCTTCCTGGCCTCTATGGCGTGTGCTGCTTGGATAATACCTACACACTCTGCTTGGTAAACAGAGTTGAGTATTCCAAGGGGTTTGGATATTTTGATGTTTAGGTCGTCGGAGAACACCCCGACACCTGTCCCGTCGTTGGTTTTTGATCCATCAGTGTAGATTCTTAGCTCTTTTGTACCTGAGTAGTCACACAACTCCGCCGTGAGCTCTATGTTGTAGTGTTTTTGGAAGCAGTGGGTCTTCAGGATTCTGTCGCTGGGTGATGCCATCATAGGCTGTTGCTTGATTGCATCTTCTCTGATGCGTGTGTGTTTAATTCTGGAATCGTTACTTAGGGTGCCAGATACTCCGAGTCTGAAAGTCGCTATGGCCGCCTCCTCTCTTACGACGAGGTGTAGTGGTGGTAGCCCCAGCATTACTTGTAAGGCAGCAGTGGGGGAAGTTCTCATACTGCCGGTGATTGCCACGCAGGCAAATCTTTGTAATTTTTCGAGATCCTTTTGGGTCGTACTTAGGTTGGTCCTGGGCCACCAAACTAAAGAGCCGTATGTAATGATTGGTCGGATGACTGCGGTGTATAGCCAGTAGGTGATTTTGGGGCTTATGCCCCAATTTCTCCCGAGCAGTCTCTTACATTGCCATAGGGCTATACTGGCTTTTGTGGTTATGTACTCAGTGTGTTTTGCCCAGTTCAGCTGTTTGTCCAAAAATATACCCAGGTATTTGGTTTCAGTCGATAGGGTTAGGGTGGTCCCAAAGAAGCTTGGTAGTTGTAGAGTTGCCAACTTCCTTTTCTTTGTGAAGAGAATGAGTTCGGTTTTAGTAGGATTCACTGTTAGTTTGTATTCCTTGCACCAGTCTTCTACTATCCTCAAGGCTTGGCGCATAAGGTTGCATAGTGTGTTTTCGTGTGTGCCGTTTATTATTATGGCCAGGTCATCGGCATAGCCCACCGTGTAGTAGCCTCTGTTATTGAGGCGCTTAATGAGGCTGTCTACTACGAGGTTCCATAGCAGTGGTGAGAGGACACCGCCTTGCGGGCAGCCCTTCGCCACTATAGCTCTGGTGGTGTCGTTTACCGTAACTTGTACGGCTCTTAGTCTGAGCATATTCGTGATCCATCCTCGCAGGGTCGAGTCCACACCGTGTTCCTCGAGGGCTGCGTTGATGCTATGGAAGATGGTTTTGTCAAAAGCGCCTTCTATGTCAATGAAGACAGCTAGTGAAGAGCATTTGTGGTCCACTGCACATTCGATCTTGGAGATGACATTATGTAGTGCAGATTCTGTTGATTTTCCTGTGGAGTATGCGTGTTGTTGTTTGTGAAGTGGTCGCTCCCGAAGAGGTCCGTCCCGAATGTGTCGATCACAGAGTCTCTCGAGAGTTTTCAGTAGGAAAGATGTCAGGCTTATTGGTCTGTACGCCTTGGGTTGTGTGTAATCAGGTTTGCCTGGTTTAGGGATGAAAATAACTTTCACCTCTCGCCATGCAAGTGGTATGTATTTGTGTGCTATACAGGCTTGGTATATGGCGGTCAGCCACGGCATTAGGACGTCTGCTCCCCATTGTAGCAGGGCAGGAAAAATTTCGTCTAAGCCTGAGGATTTATATGGTTTGAAAGTCTTGATTGCCCATTTTATTCTCTCTGCGGTTACTATGGTGCGGGCTCTGGCCCAGTCTTGATCATTTGGTGTGTGTATTGGTTCCCTTTCCCAGGTTCTGTCCTCGGAGAGGTTGCAGTCTGGGAAGTGGGTTTCCAGAAGAACTTTACTTGTTTCGTAGTCCGACTTAGTATAAGTGTTGTCTGCGGTTTTCAGTGACCCGAGGGTGCGATCCTGATCGGTAGATAGGATCTTTCTCACACGCGCGGCTTCGGTGTTTGATTCAATTACTTCGCAGAATTTCCGCCAGGCGGCCCTGCTGGCGTTCCTGACTTGTTTTTTGAAAGTGTATTGTGTTTTCTTGTATGAGTCCCAGTCTTCTGGTAGTCTAGAGTTTTTGGCTCTGTTAAATTGCTTGCGCATGGTTTGCCTGAGTTTACTAAGTTCCGCATTCCACCAGGAGTTACCCTTGCTCTTGGTGTTTTGAACTTTTAGTTTGCAGCAGGCGTGGTAGGCTTCGATTATAAATTCCGAGAGTTTTGTTACAGTGTCCTCCAGTTGCTTGGGATCCGTCAGAGTTTGAGGCGTTTGGTGCTGTGTTAGTAGGGAGGCCAACAGCCGTTTGTAGCCGGGTACATTGGTACGGCGTGGGTTGCGTCTAGGTTCGGGTTTTTTTATGTTAGCTACTAGTGAGAAGCGAATCCTTCTATGGTCAGAGCAGGAAGGCTCGTTGGATACGTGCCAGTTAGAGACAAGTTTTGTCGCGCTTTCCGAGGCCAGCGTTAAGTCAATGATTGTTTGTCCGCGTGATGTGACCCAAGTGGGTTCCGATCCGCGGTTTGCGATGTTAAGGTTAGTGGAGAACAGATATGTGCATAGTACCTCACCTCTAGTGTTGGCTTTGTTGCAACCCCAAAGCGGGTGATGGGCGTTCGAGTCCGTGCAGATGACCAGGTCCAGATTGGCGTCTTCACAGTACCTTACCAGGTCGGCCATCTCTTTTGGTGGGCAGTCATCATCCTCGCCTGGCATGTATACCGAGGCCAGGACGATATCAGGTGCATCGTCGTCAGTTTTGATCCTGACGGCTGTTAGATCTCTGGAACATAATTGCGTGAGTGTGGTGATGGGTACGTCTTTGGGTATATAAGCACAGGTTCGTGGTTTGTCTGTGCCTTGTGTGTCGAGGATTAGCTTACCTCCAATGTTACCAAGGCCGCATATTCTGTTATTGCGGATCCACGGCTCTTGTATGAGTGCAATGGTTAAGGGTTCCACCTCCAGCGCCCTGCGTAGGCAGGCGGTGGCCGTCTGGCTATGCTGGAGGTTGGTCTGGATTATGCTTAGGGGACGGGATGTGGGCGGCAGTGGGGTGGAGTTAGGAGGAGATTGATCCATCGGATGTTTCCCCCCCCTCCTCCAGTCCGTGCCGGTCCTCGCTCGGTGCTGGCGATGATGTGAGCAGCTGCTCTGTCCATCCTGGTGGTGAGGTTGGCATCCCCACAGCGTCGGCATCAGCCATCGCCGTTCTGGCCATCTCCTCTTCCAGTTGAGTCATGGTCAAGTCAAGCTCAGTCGGTGCCGGTTTCGTCAGTTCGGTGTCAGTTCCAGTCTGGGTGTCGGAGGGACGGGTTTTGGGGAAAAAGCGCACGTATATCGACCCAAGTAGGTACGATATCCGCCGCTCCCTCCCCAAGACCTTTTCGACTTCTTCCGGTGGGATGCCTAGGGTCAAATAAGTCCCATAGTTATCGCCACCGACCGATGTCGCCCTATATAACGACCACCTCCCGATGTCGTACCAGGGGTTCTGTCGGGTCAGTACAGTCTGGAGCAGCGATATGTCTCCTTTGTACCGGGGTACAAAGAGCGCTGCTCGGACTCGGGTCGGTACGTCGGACTGTTTCATTACAGTCAGTGTCGCGTCAGTGTTCGGCAGTTCTATCTTTGGCACGTTCTGGGTCAGCCAGGTCAAGGCGCTGTCGTCCTCGCACCACATCTGTACCGTGCCGTCCGCTACCCTAGGGTAGCCGCGGAAGGCCGGGATGGATTTGGAGGGGTCGGTACACGTGTCCATGATGAGGTCCTCGAGGCTAAGCTTAATGTGCTCAGTCTCGTCAGTCGTCATGTCACGGGATGGAGGCGAGAGGCAGATAGCTACGGCGAGTCGCGCAGGGATGTCCTTTGTGGCTCGCGCGTAGGTTCTCTGCTCCCCTTGAGCGGCCTGGGTTCTAACGCGTTTGGCGTCCCCCTGGAGCGTGCTCGGTGAGGCAGTGTCATCCGGTCGCACCCTCTTCGCCGCTCCCTGGCCACTTGGACCGGGTTGCGGTTCTGAGGGGCTTGGCACAGTGTTTTGTGCCAGAGACACCCCGCGTGAGAACCCAGCCCGCTTGCCCCGCTTCTGTTTAGTCCGGTGTCGGTCTTGGGTCGTCTCGGTGCGGTTCCGGTCGTTTCCTCCGGATGGTCCTGGTGCGGGCAGTGACGTTCCGCGCTGGGTTTCCCCTTCGCGTACTGGTCCTTGCCCGCGCGTTTCCGCGTCCGGCTGCTTTCCGCGCTGGGTTTCCCCTTCGCGTACTTGCGGCTGGTCGCGTACTTCCTTACAACTAGCCGTTTGCGCTTCGCGCTGGCTATTGCCTTCGCGGATTTTGCGCAAACGGTTGTTGAGATCTCTTTCTCTGTTCCGGATCTTTCCGCGCTTGGATTTCAGCATGCGTACTTCGTCCACAGAGATGAAGCCAGAACCATCAGATTCCGCTTCCTTTCCCGTCCCGAGAGAATCAATGTCTTTCAACCTTGCCTCGATCTTCTCGCGCTGGAGTGCCAGCGCGCGGAGTTCGCTGCTAAGGCTGGAGAGTCGTGCTTTGTCACTGTCATTGTCAGGGTTGTTTGTTACACTGTTCCGAACGATGCTCTGTTGCCAGGCCCTCGTGGAAAGTGGTGTAACGTTAGTCAGTGTGGTTGGTGCAGAAATCGCAGCCGTCTTGGGCGCTGAGATCGCAGCCGTCTTTGGGTCAGTAGGCGCAGAAGTCGCAGCCATGGTTGTGTCGAGTGGCGCGTGAGCCGCAGCCAGTGCTGTTGGCGCCAAAGCAGCCAGCCGCGCAGAAGGCGCGGCACTAATTGGCAGATTGGTGCCCCCCCCCAGATTACGGTGGGGGCAGACCGACGAGTCGGTGTGGGATTCCCCGGCATTGCCGGGACCCACCTGGGGAATATTATTTTTTCCACTCTGCATTATTGGATTTTGTGGGCTTTTTTGGAGTTGAGGTTGCCCGTCCTCATGGACCGAAAGGAGAAAAGGGAAAAAGGAGGGAGGGACTGGGCGTGGGATCATGGGAGTGGGGTGTGGGATTGCCCTAGGCCTGGGATTCTGGCTTTCGGGAAAATACAAAAAAGCGCCTGGGGGTTTTTGTTGCGTCTAATTCTTATGGAATTAGACCAAGAACAGGGTGGCAACCTCGTGAAGGTGAATCCCCCGGACTTGCCTTGAGGATCTACACGACCGTAGCGCTCCCCCTCAAGACCCCGCCACCCTACCGCCTCTGAGGGAGGCAGTAAGGTAGGCCTGCATCTATACTACCAAGCAAAGCATAAGCAAAGCATGTCGTTGTGCAACCGCGAAAGCATAAATACAGACCCCCCCCGCGGTCGTATCACTTGACGAAAGTCGCGTCGCAAGTTGCATCACCTTGGGTCGTGAACGGAGTCACCCCATATAGTTGGGCTAGGTTAGGTTAGGTTTCGTCGGCGGAGGACTGGAAGTGAAGGCTGTGCCGGTTTCCCAGTCCCCCGCCACTTGGACGAAGCGGGAATGCGCTGGGTCGTTTTAGTGGGTATACCGGGTCCGCCCGGGGAGTCCCACATACCCCTCCCGTCCCCCGATGGGAGGGTATGCGTAATGCATTTTTTCCCAGCGTAAAAAAAAAAAAAAAAAAAAGGTTAGGTTAGGTTCGCGCCGTCCAGTTTTGGGCGGCCTCGTGCGGTGTGTCCCTCCTCAACAGGGGGGCGGTCCACACGTGTGTGCGACAACATGGCGGGTCGGTGGTGGACGTGTCGTTTGCCACCCCCGCGCTGGCCGCCCGCGTCGTGAACTGGCGGGTGGAGCTGGTGGAGACCTTGTCGGACCACCGTTACGTGCGGTTCGACATCTCCACCCAGCAGGGGAGGGGAACGGCCCGCGCTGGGCAATCTCCCTTCCCGCGGTGGGCACTCACCCGCCTGGACCGGGAGGCAGCCAAGGAGGCCGCTTTTCTCCAGGACTGGCTGTCGCCTCCCCCTGTCGAGGAGGTCCCGGACGTTGACGCCGCAGCGGTCCGGCTCAGGGGGTCCTTGACCGAGGTGTGCAACTCCAGCATGCCTCGGTCTCGCCATCCGCCTCCCCGTCGTGCCGTCTACTGGTGGACGGAGGAGCTGGCGAGACTACGGGCCACCTGCGTGGCGGCTAGAAGGGCCTACACGCGGAGCCGACGGCGCAGCGCCCAAAACCGAGTCCGGGCAGAGGAGGACCGCCTGCACGCCTCTTACCGAGAGGCTACGGCGGCCCTCAAGTCTGCAATGGGCGCTGCGCAAGACTCGGCGAGGGCCGAGATGCTGGAGGGTCTCGACAGGGATCCCTATGGGAGACCATATAAGGCGGCGCGGAACCAGCTCCGCCCCTACGGTCCCCCACTGTCGGAGACCCTCGAGCCAGCATTGTTGGATGGGGTGGTCCGGTCCCTGTTTCCGCGCAGGACCGACTTCGCCCCACCAACGATGGATCCCCCGCAAGGGGCGGCTCCACCGGAGGCGGAGGTCCCCCCGGTGACGGCGGCGGAATTCTGCGCAGGGGTTCTGAGCCTCCGCGCAAAGAAGACCGCCCCCGGACCGGACGGCGTTCCCGCACGGGTGGTGGCAATCGCCGCCTCCCAAATGGAGGACAGGTTTCGGGACCTATTCAGTGCGTGTTTTACGGCTGGGAGGTTCCCGAAACTGTGGAAGGAGGGGCAGCTATGCCTCCTCCGAAAAGAGGGACGCCCGGTGGACTCCCCCTCGGCATACCGGCCCATCGTTCTGCTCGATGAGGTCGGTAAATTGTTTGAGGGGATTGTCGCCGGGAGGCTGGACATCCATTTGCGGGGGGTAGGGCCGGATCTGTCGGACGCCCAATACGGTTTCCGTCGTGGGCGTTCGACGATCGACGCGCTGGCCCTACTGAAGGGCCAGGTGAAGGAGGCGGTGGATGCGGGGGACGGAGTGCTGGCGGTGTCATTCGACATTGCCAACGCCTTCAACTCCGTCCCCCACTCGACGATTTTGGAGGCGCTCCGGTATCACGGAGTGCCCCAATATCTGCGGGATCTCCTGGCCAGCTACTTGGAGGACCGAGAGGTCCTCTTCGTAGACAAAACGGCCACCGTGAGGCGCTACGGGGCAGAGTCCGGTGTTCCACAGGGGTCGGTGCTTGGCCCCCCCTTGTGGAACATCGGGTTTAACTGGCTCTTGCGGGGAGCCCTCCTCCCGGGCACGAGTGTCATCTGCTACGCGGACGACACTCTCCTCACTGCCCGGGGGAGGAACTTCGGGGATGCGGCCTGTCTGGCCTCGGCTGGCGTATCCTTGGTGGCAGAGAGGATCCGCCGCCTGGGATTGAAGGTGGCGCTGCACAAGACGGAGGCCGTGTACTTTCGCGGTCCCCGGCAGCGCTGCCCTCCCGACGCCCACATCGTCGTGGAGGGCGTCCGTATAGGGGTCCAGCCCCAGATGAAATATCTGTGGCTGGTGCTGGACGACAGGTGGCGCTTCGGCCCGCACTTCAGCGGACTGTCGACGCGCCTGTTGAAGGCCGCGGACGCCCTCTCGTGGCTCCTCCCAAACCTGGGGAGGCCCAAGGCGAAATGCCGGCGCCTCTATGCCAGCATCTTGCGGAGCATGACCCTTTACGGGGCGCCCATCTGGGCGGACTCCCTCCATAGGAGGGAGAATGCGACCGCCATCCGCAGGCCCCAGCGGGCCATTGCACAGCGGGTTGCGAGGGCTTACCGCTCGGTGGGCTTTTCGGCGGCGTGCGCTCTGGCCGGCACCCCTCCTTGGGAGTTGGAGGCATGGGTGCTCGCCAGAGTGTACGAGTGGACGGCGCACCGGAAGGCGCTCGGGGAGCGCCCCGTCGCCGAAGAGCGGGAGGCCGTGCGGCAGGAGGCGAAGGACGCCATCGTCCTCCATTGGACGGAGGACCTCGCCAACGCCGCCTTTGGCCGCCGGACGTTGGACGCGCTCGGTCCGGTCCTGAGGGGCTGGCTCGAGCGGTCCCACGGTTTCCTCTCTTTCCGTCTGGTGCAGGTGTTGTCCGGGCACGGCTGCTTCGGATCGCACCTGCACTGGATCGGGAGGGAGGAGACCCCGGCGTGCCACGACTGCGGCGCGGCAGAGGACACGGCGCAGCACACCCTCGAGGTGTGCCCGGCGTGGTCCGAGCTGCGCCGCGGTCTGACCGCGGTGGTCGGACCGGACCTCTCGCTTCCCGGCGTGGTCGACGCCATGCTGGGGAGCGAAGAGGCCTGGTCAGCGGTAGCCTCCTTTTGCGAGGACGTACTTTCGCAAAAGGAGGAGGCGGAGCGCGCGCGGGAGGATGATCCTCTCGCTGCGCCGCTCCGCAGACGAAGAAGGGGGAGAAGGCGTCGAGCCCTCCCTCCTCATGGTGACGGGCGGGCGACAGGCGCGGGGGTGCCTTCGCCCGCATTGCACCCGTCACCTTCGTCGGTCATTCCCGACCCCCCCACACCCGTGAGGGTGTGAGGGGTCTGCCTTGCAATCGTCGGCGGAGGACTGGAAGTGAAGGCTGTGCCGGTTTCCCAGTCCCCCGCCACTTGGACGAAGCGGGAATGCGCTGGGTCGTTTTAGTGGGTATACCGGGTCCACCCGGGGAGTCCCACATACCCCTCCCGTCCCCCGATGGGAGGGTATGCGTAATGCATTTTTTCCCAGCGTCAAAAAAAAAAAAAAAAAAAAAAAAGGTTAGGTTAGGGTACGATGACTTAACTCGCGTATAACTTTAATAGCGCGATTCAGAATTTTGATAATAGTTTTTCTTTTGTGGCAAAGAAAGCACTGTAGTAATTTTTGTAGTTTGTTGCTTTAGTACTATTTGTAATGTCCGCTAAAATATTGTTAATGTCCCCAGCCGTACCCAAATGGGTACGGTGCCTTGTTATTTTAATTGTGTCTGTAATTCCGGGTATCGAAGAGCCACAATATAGCAGAAACATAACATTTCTACACATATGACCTTAGTTCCAAAAATAGAACTTGAGCCTACGGGAAAAGTAACGCGGTTTCACACTGTTATCATAGAAACGAACCGTAGTACATATAAAGAGAAGGTTTTTTACCCTTTTCTTTACACGTTTTAGTCCGGTCCGGAGTTTCATGCGCCTAATTTAATAAAGCCACTTCCTTTGAGAGCTAGAGGCGCTTCCCAAGTGAGTCTAGGACTTTTTGCGTTCTAGAATACATGATGAAGATGTATCTCCAAGTTTTTCGATATTAACCTCTCGTGTTTTTTTATTTACTGTAGTTATTCGTTTTAATCTAGAGAGGTCGGATCCTTCAGATTCACTACATTCAAACCTTTTTTTTATCATAATTATCTATCCCATACGGTCCCACTGCTGGGCAAAAGCGTCCGTCTCCTTCTATCCTTCCAACAGTCACGATTCTGTTCTCTCTCTCTTTTTTCCATTCTCAAGGAAGACATCTAGTTCGTCCCGCCATCTCCAGTTTTTTTTTGTATTTCTTAATTAAATTCATTAATTACTGATCTTTTTATTCATTTAAAATAGCTCATAGAGGGTGTAAACAGACTCTTCAGGAAGCCGTAAACCAAACATTCTGTACATCAAACTGAGTAACTCTGCTCAAATTTCTGGGAAATGATTTTTTCAACACACTTGCTCATACAATCGCTCTAATTTCACCGCAGTTAGGCACATAATGACACCTATAATCAAACTGTGACTTTTTCATTACTATTATTCACAAGTGAGTTATAGGGTTTTTTTTTGGTTGAGGTGCTTGCTGCTTTTGTTCCTACAAAAGTTTCTATATAAAAAAAATCGTGTTCAATAGTACAAATAAATTAATGTAGCTATTGCTTGCTCATTTCACTGAAATGTAACTTTTGTTTTCTCTGTAATAAAGAAAACTTTGAATTCCCCATTTTGTACGTGGATTCGCTATCCGCGAAAAGCCAAAAAACAAACCTCATTATTTTAGTTATAAAAATTTAAATTACATTAAAAACTTGTATTTAAAAAAATCTTATGAAAAAGTTGGAACTTTGACCCCCAATATCTCCGTAACTAGAAGGTTCCCAGATATGGTGTAGAACAAAAAATGATTGCAATGACGAGGAGAACAAGTGCCTTTTGGCTTCGTTAAGGGGTTTTACAGCCTTTATATTATTCAGGATTAAAGACGAAAGGCACATGAGTGTTTCCCACATTCAATAAACTTAAATGCATACACGCTTGTCTGCAGAACGGGTAATGCATTTCCCGTGTTCTTTTATAGGACATGTTCGTTTTCCGTCTAATAAAACGTTAGCACTATCTCTTTTACGGCTGAATTGCGTTCATTTATTGTATTGTTTTAGATTATTTGAGAGGAAAGAATAAGTGGTTTAGGATATAGAAGAATTAGATTTTTGTTTGAAACCTGGCCGGCCTAACTTCCGGCATTTTTTTTCAATGTGGCGGCGTTGTCGTTTCCACGTTGTATGGCAACACTTAGCCTCTGACCCAGGTAAAAGCCAGCCTTTATTTAATTATTTGTGGTCCCTAATGGGTAACGCACAGAATTCGTTACTTCCACATATTAGGGTAAATAAATAATTAGGTCATCTTACTAAAACTGTGGAAAGTATGTAAGTAGTTTATATTGTCATTGAATGGATCAAATATAGCCAGCGTCTAACAAGCATTCGAGATGTTTCATTATCTTTAAATCTCGTTCTTAAATGGCGGCCCTGCCATTCGAGCGGGGAATCAAATCATGTTCGCGTTTAGTTTGACTGTGATCTGCGTGCTATTCGTCAATTTGCACACTATTTGCAAAAAATATCATCATGAGCCAATCAAAGGTACAGAACTAAGAAGTCTTTGTAAACCAGAATAGTGCCGGTAGACGCCATAATTCATCCATAGTGGAGGAATTTAAATATCACTTAACTGCAATTAGCATTGTACTAATGATCTTAATATGCACGATATTGTTTCTTGGGATTATTTATATCATGTCCAGGTGTACAAAAGATGTCATCAAAGTTGGATGAGAGCAGCTAACGAGGCATGTTCTAAGGCGTTCGTCTAATCACCCCAGAAATTATCATGATCCTGTTGTGGCATGTGGGGACTGCAACTGTCGAGCTGGCGATTCAAGCAAGGACAACCAACCATCATCCAACGAATATCTTCAAAATTTCAAGAAACACGAAGTTACAAAATTTCACCAATTATATTTCTAATTTCCGTAATGCGTGTTACTTTACCGGCCCTGCTCGGGGATAACTGCGACTCGTCACAATTATTGGAGTAATTTCCTTTGAAATTTTTAATGGTCTTCATTCTGATTCATGTCGTTAAACTTTGGCAATGAGGGTTTTCTGAAATGACAAAACCTGGCAGCTCTGGCGTAAGGTCTAAACTTCTATCAAAATACACATGTTTTTTGTAGTTTACGATTATTTGTCCATTTAATTATCTTTTAAATCATTAATAAAATGCCTCAGTGTTGACCCGAATAAGTTACCTTTTATTAAGTTTTTCCTTGTACCACTGATTTTTGCAGTACTTAGAAGCTTAATCTTTAGTTCAGCTACTGCTAGTCCGTAATCCATATTTATATTGTAAAACAGTTCAAATACTCACTAGAATCAACTCACTAGAAATGAAGACATCCGCAAGAGAACCAAGGTTACCGACGTAGCCCGAAGAATTGCCAAACTTAAGTGGCAGTGGGCAGGGCACATTGCTCGCAGAACGGATGGCCGATGGAGCCGAAAATTTCTGGAGTGGCGACCGCGAACCGGAAGACGTTGCGTTGGAAGGCGTCAACTAGGTGAACTGATGACCTGGTGAAGGTTGCGAAAATACGCTGGATGAGTCGTATGGGACCGGTCAATGTGGCGACACTTTGGGGAGGCCATGTCCAGCAGTCAGGACGTCTTTCGGCTGAAATGATGATGAATAATGACTCACTAGCATACAATTCAGTACAATTTGACAGTTGTTTATACCAGACGCCTACGTAGCGACATCTGTTGTCAGATAAAATCCGAAAAACCCTCATTACCGAATGATTGAAGTATACTTTATTCGTAATCCAGTCATGCCACAAAATGTATTTTTTTTATGGATCGTAGGTTATGTTATCAAGGTAAGGTTATAGCCTCGTTGGTCTAGTGGTCTCAACCGCGACTGCTGAGCATGACATGAGGTCTTGGGTCCGATTTCCAGGTCGGCAAAGTGTAGAGTGTGTGGCATTTCCATCAGGAAATGCGTAACAGTAGCCACAAAGTCTGGATTCCCTGTTGATGGCAATAGGGTCACCCGCTATTACGGTACTTAAACATGACTATTAGGTACGCCTCTGACCAACCCTTCAGGATTACAGGCGTGATATTAGGTTATGTAGAATTTTTTGATCAAAGTTTTTATCTGAAAGTTCTTTTTAGCTCCCTGGAGCCTGAATTTGTGCTTGGCTTCAATAGCCTCAACTACATAATATTGGACTTCACCAGAACTGGCGAAATTTTCGTGTATTAAAAGGTTAGGTACTCCTCTACCTGATGTTTTCCTTTCTCAGTAAACACAAAAAACCTGGAGACCTTGTTTTTGCTTATCAAGCCCTGTTTACGTAAATATTAAACCAGGCCAGAAACTAACCAATTTTTGTTCTAAATTAACGCCTTGAGCAACATTTTTCTCGGAACCCTTCCCCCATTCCACTTTAATACTGTCCCTAGATTCTTAACTTTTAACCTCGTTACGTCTTTAGCATCATCCCTTTCTTTATCATGGTATTTTCGTATGTCCGTCTCTTTTGCTCTTATGTCATCTGTGAAGTTTGGAGCTAGCAAACGGCTGGCCCCCACCGGTGCAGTTTACGCCTGCGATAATGAATTAACTTTTGTTTATTTGACACTCAGTAAGTCAGTAGTTCCCAACCTTTCTTGAACCAGGGACCACTTTGATTTCTTTATTGTTTGCAGGGACCTTAAGGTCCTATTTAAACATGGACACAGTAAATATTTGCAATCCCCCCTCGGGTTAGCAAAAAATGGAAAAACAGATGAAAAGCTTTAGAATTAAGATAGTGAAGGATACAAGTAAGCTCGAAAGCTTTAACAACAATTTGTACAGAAATAAGAATTAATTTGTTGAAATCCTTTTCAATAATTTTCAAAGAGCAGGCAAAGCAAGCTTTTTAAAGATAAAGGTTGACCTTTCATCTGCTGTGCAAGTTAAAAAGCACGAATAACATTTTTATTTTAACCATTCGCGGACCATATTATAAGCTCTTGTGGACCACCGCTGGTCCGCGGACCATAGGTTGGGAACCACAGCAGTTACTTCACGACTTTGATGTAAGTACATGTGGTCCTGGGTTTTAGCAAATAGCTTGTTTGTGTTGAATTAGTAATCTCTGAGAAGATTGGATTTTGTTCCCGTGTTTATTTGAGTTTATAAGGTTACAAAATTAGTTTTCTGTGAGTGGGATGGGAATTTGTGTTTAAGGGAGAATCTTGGAGGATTATCATTAATAGCTTCTGATAAAGCTTAAAGGGTAAAACGACCAACACCGTTGAAGTTTGTTATAGTAAAATATTTCAACTGCTTTTCTGTGTATTGATTTCCAATCTCAGCGGAGACCCCAGAAAACTACCGCACAACAGTGTGTGCACTCTCTTTCCTCACTCTCAAAGACTGTCATTCCGTGTATTAGCCTCGAAAGGTCAGATAACTACTCTTATTAACTCAAGGGGTATATTGTGTTATCCAATGGGTTTATGGGCTCTGGAGTGATGAAAAGCAGTCGCTCCTTGTTGACTACTGGTAATAATACTGACCCTACAATCATCGTCATCTTCCAATCCTTGTCCCATTCTACTTGAGGTCGGCGTTCTTTGGCGTTCCTCTCCCTCTCTAAAAGGAATTTGAGCACTTTTTGTTATTGCAGCTATAATAATTAATCTACCAATTATTTTTATTTCCAAATCATTTTTTATAAATTCTAAATAAAAAATATAATTTCATCTACCATAATTTAATAAATCATGATCTCCATTGTGATATGAAATAAAAAGGAGTAGGTCAATGACAACGTGACGACACACGGTTGACAGAAGAAAACGTATTGCGCCGACCCCAAGTAACATGGGACACGGTCACCGTAGGCGCGGGCTTGTGAACGGAGAGCTATGGGCTAGCTTGCCGTCCATCCATCTCATGACGACAGGCCGTGTCGACGGCGATGTTCCACGGGCGCCTCAAAGAGAGTCAGCAAAAGGAAGGAGTCCGCAAAGACCGATGATGCCTGCCGGGGCTGCGGGACTGTTCGAAAGAGATACCGTGGCCCCAGAACACAAAGGGCGATGAAGGAACAAGGATGGGTTTTAGTCAGTAAAAGTCTGACACTCCCTCCCGCTCCGCGCAGAGCGGGAGGAGACATTTGATGATTTCCCATCCGAAAAAAAAGAGGACAGGAAGACGATGAACGATTAAAAACTCGGGGACATGAATTCTTCCTATCCACGAGCCTATACGAAAGTTGAAGAAGTATTGAAGTTCTATCTATAGACGTCAATGGATATGCCTCAAACAACTTGCCTTAGTAAAATCCCAATCGACATAATAACACCTACTCAAATAACTAAACAAGACTTTAAGTAGGTTTACCAAATGGAGCGCGAGGCAAATAGCGTGTAGCAGAATCAATCAAAATACTTAACAAGTTCTTACTAGAGTAAGAACGCGTAGAAGCGACATTCTTGCTTTTCCAGTAGATAGGGACTTTATTTCGTGTAATTTAGTTCGTTACTACTGTTCTCAAAAGGAGGAAAGGGTGGGTGGCTCATGGCTAAATAACAGTAGCCGCTTAGGTCGATCTTTAGGTTAAGCTGCGCTTGCCTAGGCTGGTCCGTGGATGAGTGACCACCCATGACATACAGAGCTACCTCTGTGCCTCGGAAAACAGGTTAAGCTGTTGGTCCCAGCTAACATTTGTAGTTCTTTGACAGTCGTTACAGGTTGTCAGTGGCCCGAAAATCTGACAACCAGTATTACCAAGGGTTATCGTAGTACCCAGTACTAACTGGGGTGTGGAATTCAACTAGGCAGTCGCTCTATGTAAAATATGGGTATTCAATATCATCCGGTTATACTGGAACCCAAACCCTGCATAGTTGGGAAAAGGCTACGCAGACAACTGCAAAAGTCGTCACAAGATTAGAAAATGTGATACATATACGTACATTCCTTTTCCCATCTACCCACATTTCTTATTCTATGATTCCACACAAATCTGAGATTGACACAGCTTGACATTACTCCGAACCACTTAACCTGTATTAGAAGATATCAATTCAAAGACATTTAACGCTTTGGGTCTTCATTGAATCGTGTTCAAGAGTCTTTGTGATTGGGTGTCGATTTGGCTTACAGTCTCTGTTATCCTATATTGTACGCTCATGGGACAATGGTAGGATTTACCTTCATAGAGGTTTAGACAAAAGAGGGATGAAGTATAAAAGGTTTTCACTGCCGGCAATTTGGCGGTGAAGCAGTAATGCCATTTGTGATGAAACTGGTTCATGGAAGTCTTTCTTTCTTTATCGTGTGGTTAGTGCCTAAACCTGGTGTCAGAGTTTTTAAGCCGCCCATGGGCCTCTGGAAGTAATATGGGCTTTGATATAGTGACTTATAATCAGCGATAACATCATCTGCCTAGCCTTTTCCCTTGACCCCAAGGTCGGGTTTTAGTTTAACCGGATACAGATTTTGATTACCTTGTGAAATCGCAAAATATGCGAAATATACCGTCATATTCTTTGATTGCCTTTTTTTTCGCATAGGAAGTCATTAAATGACTCCTCCCGCTCTGGGCGGAGCAGGAGGGAGTGTCAGACTTTACTGACTAAAATCCATCCATGTTCCTTCATCGCCCTTTGTGTTCCGGGGCCACGGTATCTCTCTCGAACAGTCCCGCAGCCCCGGCAGGATTTTTGATCGCCTTGATTAACAATTTTGATGTTTTCACAGCTGAAAGAAACCGTAAACCCGAGTGATCCTTTAAACATTCCTTTCTTGCCGAGATGGAGGTACGGGACCCTAAAAAGAGACACTGAACAAACAATTATGGCGTCGGTAGTTACAATTTTGGCGTGCCAAAATATCCTTGTACATCTATCTATTGTGTATTGATTTTCCTCTCTTCATCAAACCAATTATTATACACTCTGTTTACTAAGTATTTGAAACTTCTCCAATCTTCAGCAATATTATTAAAACTTGCTTCGAATAATAAGCGGATAATACCTTCAATACAAAACAAATAGGGTGTACAAGTGATCTTAAAATTCCATTGTTAGTCTCGACCCGAATTCGGACACCTGCCTAAGGGGCCTAAAGACAAAGGCCAACCTGAGAGAACAGTATTGTAGTGGAAAACCAACCTTGTAGAATAGCAATACGCTTGTAATTTGCTAGAAGTAAATGTAATCCTTAATTGAAGAAGGTATTGTAAGTTCGAACCGGTCAGCTAGCGAATTTCTCGAATACAGTCAGAGCACAATCGTCAAAGTTTACCTAACCTAACTTCCTATACCTAAAGTAAGATCCCAGGACCACCAGCCGTTACTTATTTTTAACCGACTTCCAAAAAGAGGAGGTTATGTCTGTGGTATGTTTTTTTTTTTTGTTTGTTTTCAGCCTGTTTTTCGCCAATTGTGAAACGATTTCCATGATTCTTTTTTTGTTTGGAAGAAAATTACTTCGCGGTGGTCCCGTTTAAATTTGGAGAAGATCTGATGGTGATCTTCGGAGATATGCAATGGAACTCTTCAATTATAGACAGCAAATCGGTCGTGATTGCTGCAATCGCTTGGATGTTTGTGATCATAACATAACATCACACCTGTATGATCTGAGGGGGTATGCAGATGTGTACAGTACACCCATATTTCGACAGTTCGGTCTGTTAGGTTCCATTTTATTGGGGATAAGCCTATTGCCTATTGCCATGACATGTATTATTAACGATATGAAACAAATGACTGCCTCGTTGGTCTAGTGGTGGCGACTACTCAGCATGAGGTCCTGAGTTCGATTCCCAGATCGGGGAAAGTGTTATTGGGTTTTTCCATTAGGAATTTCTCAGTAGCAGCCACGGAGTCTGGATTTGCGACAGCGCTCGCCCCCTATTACATGGGACTTAAACATTACTGGCGAAATGTGTAGGTCCTATTGGGTACAACTCTGCCAACTCTTCGGAATTACAGGCGTGATGTTATGTTATGTTAAAATAAATGTATAGCTAATATTTGTATAGGATATAACAACTAAAAATGGTAAAATAAAAAACTTTTTTGCAAAAAATAAAACCGAACAAATCAAACACACAGAAGTCACCAACGTCTAAAGCTAAAGTTATTTTTCACTTTGTTGTGTTTTTGAAGTCGGTTTTATTTTTTGCAAAAAAGTTTTTTCTGATTACCAAAATGTGTGGCTTCAATTCGTATTGACTTGTATATGAAGTGTAATAATAAAAAAAACCGGCCAAGTGCGAGTTGAACTCGCGTGGAGAGGGTTCCGTACAGTGCTAAAGTCTTATAATCAGTTTACCACTTTATTTTCAATTGATAGAATTCTTAGTATTTTTTCAAAATTTTATGCTCAGTAAAAATATTTATTGCATTGCTATGCACATCTGTGTTTGGATCATAGGATTACACCATACTACCAAATTTCAACTGATTTGGTCCAGTAGATTCGTAGCAAATTGGCTGTGACGGACAGACAGACAGACAGACTCACGAGTGATCCTCTATAGGTTCCGTTTTTTTCATTTTTTGTACGGAACTCTAAAAATGTTTACTATATACGCTCTATTAAAATAGTAAGGTTATTTTTGTGGGCCGGCAAAAAAAAAGCCCAATCTGGGTGATCTCCTTACAAAAGGAAGAACCCAACCGCTCTTTGAAAACATCAAACGGCTCAAATACAATAACATATTAGTAGTAACGTGTTTGAGTAATTTGGGGTTAAAATACTAAGCCATGGGGTCCGAGTGCGCACCTAGTATTTTGGGTTATGCCAAGACACCGGACACATACGCCTATTTACAGCGATGTGGACGAATGTTTTGACACCCCGTTATTTTTTTCCCATTTGGATAGTTGTACATATTTTTATTATTATTTTACTACTCTTTCGAATTCGGGAATCGAATGGTACACATAATATATATTGGTAAGTGACTCAAATTCAAACTCAAACTCAAAGCATTTATTTCAATTAGACCATTACGGCACTTTTGAATGTCAAAAATACAAAAAAGAAAATCAAAGCTACAGTCCCAGTCACAAGGCATAATAACTTGAGAAAGTACTGTAGAAACGGTACAAAGAAGATTTGCCTTTCAAGCAAGTATTATTGAGTTAGGATTTATTACAAGGGACATTAATATAGCTCTGACAGATAAGATCAATATATTTCTTTTACTGAATGAGAGAGGAAATTGGTTTCATTGTATTGAATTGAAGATTGAGCTGTGATGAAAATTAAGATTACCCGATCTTAACGGCCTATTCAAGGGCAAATGCTTGTCAACTGAAAAAATCTAATTAATCCGTTAGATTATCAAAAAATATTTGACTCGTATTTTTTCTTTTGTAATGTAAACCATAATTGACGAAGATACGACGCTTTTAAAATTCTCAATACGTCACGCCGTGGAATAATTTTAAGTGCGTTCTGAAGTAACGAGCCCCCACTCCCGAGTTTTGATGCGTTTTATCTTTGTCAATATTCATTGATTTACAAAAACAAAAAATACGTGTCCATTATTTTCCAATACTCTAACTGACGGATTAAATAGATTTGCAATTTATTGATGGTGGAAACTAGCCTGTTATGCTTGAAGGAGGTCTACTACAGCAGACGATACCTTTCAGCTCAATAAAGGTCCAATTTAAACAATCATAGCTGTAATTTGTATGGTCTTCATAAAGAGAATTATAATTATCAAGTTCAGCGGCGCGCGCGGCGGTTATAACTGCAAAACTGTAAGCAGCAAAGCCTAATGTGTATTCGGTAATTTGGCCGTTTGTTTATTTATCGTGTGGTTAGTGCCTAACCTGGTGTCAGAGTTTTTATGCCGCCCATGGGCCTCTGACTTGGCTTTACATATAATAGAAATATCTCTCAGGCATGCTGGTTTCCTCACGATGTTTTCCCTCACCGAAGCAAGTGATAATTATATTATACGCACATGAGTCCGAAAAATCAGAGGTGCGTGTCTTGGGTTCGAACTCGAGACCTATGACTTAGCAGTCCGATGGTCACACCACAAGACTATCACTGCTTTAATTGGTCGTTTTAATTGAACTATTATTAGAGACTGCCTCGTTGGTGTAGTGGTCGCAAGCGCGACTAATGAGGTCCTGGGCTCGATCCCCGGGTCGGGCAAAGTATTATTGTGTTTTTCCATCAGGAATTTCTCAGTAGCAGGCACGGAGTCTGGATTTGTGCCCGGTTGATGATAATAAGTTCGCATGGTATTTAAACATAACTGGTGGTATGTGGCTTGTAATAGTAGGTTTTATACATCCTCTGCCTTAATGCGTGGATTAAATTCAGCGAACTCAACACGGTTATAATCCATGCCAGAAATTTTGCAAAAATAAGGGTACATTAGAGGTACTTTTGACAAATTCAGTCTATTAGAATGCGAATCTTCTTAAAAAACACGAGAATTGTCTCTTTCATATTATCCGACGGTACCAACAATCATTTGTTAACACTTGCAGATAAAATGGCGGACCGCAAACAGTAAACATCTTTAAAGTAAATTTATCGCACTCATAAAATAGAGAAATAGCCGTAATAGTAGTTTTACGGCCGCTTGTGAAACAACACGTAACAGATTTAAATGTTTTTCCTTGTTTCTTTCACAAATAAGTATAATTTTGTTGATTACTTACCTACTGAAACTTTTTGTTTGGGACAAGCTGTTGCCCGCGACGTTCATCCGCGTGAAATTATTATTTGAATTGGATTTTGCTAGCAATTTTAAGGTTTTATTTTATTTTACGGAACCCTAAAACTTTTCCTAAAATAAAAGCAGGCTAAGTTACGCCAGCTATCTGCCAGTAAAAATTCCGTCAAAATCGGTCCGGCCGTTTTGGAGACTAACCGGAACAAACAGACCGACAGACAAAAATTGAAAAAACATGTGTTTTTGTTGTAAGTGCCGTATACATTTATACATTCAGTAAAAAGCTGTAATTTGGATATGACCAACAGACACTTCAATTTTATTCATTTGTGTAGATTATTTGGTATAAATGCTTGAAAATTAATTTGAAGTATTCCATCCTGCGCTACAAATGAAATACGTACAAAAATAATTCCACATTGCTCATGTTCCATACGGTTGACGTTCTTTATGCACATTTTTTGTTATTTATTTTGAAAAGGCAAGACAAGATATAACTTGTTCGTAATAGTAATTTAATAAAATACATATTTATACAATAACAAAACCGAGTGAGTTTCAGACCAAGCACTCTGAATAAATGTTATTTTACCCTTGCACATAATAGGGGTATCGTATTACCTAGTATTTACTGGGTAATGTAGGTTAGATGGGCAGTCGCTCCATGTAGATTACTGGTATTCAGCTTCATCCGGTTCAAGGCTGGAAAAGGCTAGGCGATGATGACTCTTGCACAAAATAGATTTCAAGCAACCCTATAGAAAATGAAGTATTCTCCGATAAGACGGGTGTTGTGTCTGGTGTTCTGCTTCTACGATTGTTGACAGATCTTTCTATATCGTCTTTGGTCGCTGATAACTTTTAGTAGCTCGATTTAGAATTTTGATTTTAGTTCTTCATTTGTGTCACAGATGGCATTGTAGTACTTTTTGTAATGCCTTTTTGTAAGGTCCGGCCGTTTTGGAGACTAACCGGAACAAACAGACCGACAGACAAAAATTGAAAAAACATGTGTTTTTGTTGTAAGTGCCGTATACATTTATACATTCAGTAAAAAGCTGTAATTTGGATATGACCAACAGACACTTCAATTTTATTCATTTGTGTAGATTATTTGGTATAAATGCTTGAAAATTAATTTGAAGTATTCCATCCTGCGCTACAAATGAAATACGTACAAAAATAATTCCACATTGCTCATGTTCCATACGGTTGACGTTCTTTATGCACATTTTTTGTTATTTATTTTGAAAAGGCAAGACAAGATATAACTTGTTCGTAATAGTAATTTAATAACATACATATTTATACAATAACAAAACCGAGTGAGTTTCAGACCAAGCACTCTGATTATATGTTATTTTACCCTTGCACATAATAGGGGTATCGTATTACCTAGTATTTACTGGGTAATGTAGGTTAGATGGGCAGTCGCTCCATGTAGATTACTGGTATTCAGCTTCATCCGGTTCAAGGCTGGAAAAGGCTAGGCGATGATGACTCTTGCACAAAATAGATTTCAAGCAACCCTATAGAAAATGAAGTATTCTCCGATAAGACGGGTGTTGTGTCTGGTGTTCTGCTTCTACGATTGTTGACAGATCTTTCTATATCGTCTTTGGTCGCTGATAACTTTTAGTAGCTCGATTTAGAATTTTGATTTTAGTTCTTCATTTGTGTCACAGATGGCATTGTAGTACTTTTTGTAATGCCGCTACAAGTGTATCATATTATTTCTTTCTTTCGTAAGTAATCATATTCTTTCTTCATTCTTATTCTTCCAAAAAAAAACATGTTTACCAATAACTCCTTGCTTTCACTATGATAGATTTGTACAAACCCTTGCTGCTAAACTATTTGCACCAAACGATATTGAAAAAATATCACAGGCTGTGAGTGACATGGTTATATATTTACTTGGCCCACAAACTTATTTGTGCATCCATGATCAAACTTACGTCGTTACGATAAAGTTTAATATTGCTCGCCCTAACTGTTGATAGCATTGCACCCACATCCTTCTTCTTGCGTTGATCATCAACCTTACATCTTCGCAGTAAAGTTATAAATCGCTTGTCCTATGCGTTTTTGTATTAATATAGGCTAGCAATAAAATTGGGAAATGTTATTTGTATGTCATCATTATATGACTTCAAAAAGATGGTGTTGGGTATTCAATAGATTGCATTATTAACTGAAAAGAAATTACTTAAAGTATCTAGCAGTCAGTGTTCCGTTTATGGATGGCCGTTTCCAAACTATTACAAAAATACATAAATCCCTAAAATATGACTCAAGCCTTACAGCTCGAAGAAGAAAAGACCTAATTGTACAAATCCCTCATACAAAAAATGTATTTGCCGGGAGACAATACAATAAGCGATCGGCTTTTCTTTCTTTGACGACCCGAATGGCGCAGCGGTAGTGAGGTTGCCTTACGTTCTTAGGGTCCCGGGTTCGAATCCCGGTGGGAGCAAATGTTTGTGTGATGAGCATGGACATTTGTTTCCGAGTCATGGATGTTTATATGTATAATAAGTATGTATTTACAAACAAAAAGTATCTATGTAGTATATCAACTATCTGGTGTCCACAACACAAGCCTCGTTGCTTAGTGTGGCACTAGATGGCGCCATCTAGCTAATCTCAGAAGACCCACTAGCAGGTATTGGGAGACACATCAGTATTCGGAGACCCACCGGTGGATCTGCTTGGTGGGTCCTTGAAGACGAAGCTAAAAAACCTTAATATATTGGATGAAATCACTACCCTATGATGACACGGAGGCATGCATGCAACTTGGAACACATTAAGTAAATACTAAATAAGTAGTAACACACACCCACAACTATATCTCTAAACACTAAATGCACAACACGCACACATATCACACACATATAAGTAAGTAAAATAATACTAAACAAAAATACTAATAAAACACAAAACACATGCCATGGGTGTCGTAAACATCCATCATTAGGTCAATATTATCACACTCGCACACACACAACATAACACTACTATCCTTCATACACAACACACCTTACATATCACTGAACACACACCTGCAAGCAAGATTTGCTTTAGTTTAAAATTAAATCTTAACTTCTTTTAATGTATAAAAATATCATACTTCTGTACCTATTGTTTTTCGTAAATACCCAGTTTTAGCAAACTTTTGTACGAATTTGTATTGCTTTGCTATGAAAGAGCGGGGCTTCCCAACACAGGCATTACTTGCTTAAGGGAAGCTCCAAACACTATTTTTTTGTAAACTTAAGAAGCAATAAACTATTTTGTATTTTTTGTATTGTATCTTGTATATAGGGTGGTGACGACAATACCACAGGAAATTAAACTACGTATACCTCGTCATGTCCCAGTCTGCATACAAAAATTCAATCGAATATATCCAGTAGTTTAGTAACAGGATATTAGTTTTCATTTTCACCATTTTCTATTATGATTAACGGCCATTTTCAATAACTTACTCATATGTATCGGTAGGTTCTCTGTCTGTTTGACATTTTGCTTACAGAGGATTAGAAACAAAACGTCACAGAAAAGCTTTCTTTGTTTTTTTTATGAATCAAGTGACAGGTAGGTGACGGGGATAGGATATTTCAAGCTAACTTTGTTTATAGAAACACCGATAGCTACGAGACGTAGGCATATTAACCAACGGTTATACGTAAGTAAGTTATAGAAAACGGCTGTAATAGGCTAGCTACGACAAGTTAGCAACCCCCGCATCGTTATAAACACTAAGCACATGTTTATTAAATTATATAAAAACTTTATGCACGTGGTTTAAAAAAACACTGTTAAAAGGTGGAATTAATGCCTTGGGCAATTTCTACCAGTCTATCTTAGGGTGATGCAGAGGGAAAAAATGTTGCAACTCTCTACTTTAAAAACCGTTCCCTAAATATGTATTAATTGATGCGAATTAGTGCAAATTCTACCTAAGGTTGGTCAGAGATCCGGGGCTGCGGAACTGTTCGAAAGAGATACCGTGGCCCCGAAACATAAAGGGCGATAAAGGAATATGGATGGGTTTTAGTCAGTAAAAGTCTGACACTCCCTCCTGCTCCGCCCAGAGCGGAAGGAGACATTTGATGATTACACATCCGAAAAAAAAAAATGTTGGTCAGAGATATCAAACTTCATTTAGAAAATCATTGAAAGACACAATAGGAGAGGGAGAGGAAGAGGAAGGAAACGATGGATGGATTGTGTGAGGAACGGTATGAGAGAAAAGGAAGTAAATGATAGCGTGGCGGCTGACCGAGGAGAATGGAAGAAAAAGACCAACGAACCCAAGTAATATGGGATAAGGGCAGAAAGATGAATATTCAAAGATACAAATAAAGCTGAACAAAAATGCTACAAAAAATTGATATTTTTTATTTTTATTTATTATGTCTCTTTCACAAAAACAAGTTATTTTTTGCTTGCCAAACTTTACAGTTTGACGGCGAAAAGCGCTCGTTTATCATACATAACTTAAAATTATAAACTTAACTTAAAATCGAATATATATAAAACTTACTGCTACATCTGTCTCGTGAATTTATTTTTCGACAACGACAGACCGACACCAACATACAAAATCAAAATCAAAGCATTTATTTCAAGTAAGCCAACAGACAATGACTTCCAAACCGGAGTGACCACTGCTGGCCACTCCGGTCTAGAACTCACTGCCTATCACAGTCCGACGACGTGTCCACGTTCTCCAGAAATAAATTCTTTAGTTTTGACTATAACACACCTTTGTTTAGGTTAGAGTTATTGCTTAATAATTCTATTTTATTAAATACTTTTGGCACCAAATATTTAGACGTTCTTTTTCCGTAATAGTTTGTTATTTTTGAATGTAATAGTCTTTTCTCTCTCATACTCCTTGTGTTAAACTTATTTTTAATATTTACTTTGAATTTATCACTTTAATATGTGTTCTAACCCTATCAAATGCTCAACTTTCATATCTACTGGCAAGATTTTACAATTGGAAAACAATTTATCCTACTCTTTGTTACACTGCAAAATGCTTTACTTAATGATAATAGGGTAAAAAGTATTTTATTTCCATAAGTTCTAATATGAAATTTCTACTTCACTATCCATTATGAAGTACGATTTCTATGAATTACTAGCTGACCCGGCGAAAAAAAAAACTAATTAGTCCGTCAGTTAGATTATCAAAAAATATTTCACCCGTGTTTTTTCTTTTGTTACGTAATCCAAAATTGACGAAGATATGACGCTTTTAAAATTCTCAATACGTCACGCCTAGGTATAATTATTACCTAGTTCTGACGTCACGAGCCCCCACTCCCGAGTTTTGATGCGTTTTATCTTTGTCAATATTCATTGATTTACAAAAACAAAAAATACGTGTCCATTAATTTCAAATACTCTAACTGACGGACTAAATAGATTTGCAATTTTTTGATACTGTCGTCATGCCTATTTCCTCACTCGAACACTGTATAATGTCATACTTTTTTATACAGTGTACCTTCTATTTTACTCATATATATCGCATAGATCCGTCGTGGTGCAATTCTACCACGCGAGCAATTGTTCTCAGATAAAAGATTCAGGGAGGCTACACCAATTCTCGGCTGATTATAAACCACAAATTGTACTCGTAGATTTTAGTATTGAAATTAGAACAAAGAGCTTGCGATAGCAAAGTCAACATTTTGATATCTACCAATGAGTTTGTTATTGTTTTGTTAGTTTAGGCTTGGTCCAGACAGATCCTTTGATTATTTGTTTTCGGCTATTGTTCGAAAAGAAAGATTTATTTGTTTTCAAATTAATGTTTTAGAAAAATCATTTGCACTGTTTTGACGGTTGATGTCAGCTTTATTAAAATTCTTCAGAGACATCACACATCCATATTACAATTCGTTAATCAGACTAAAAACTAAATATAGTTACTACTTACTTATTTTTACTTAATTACTACTTATACTTAATTTTTTTTATTGTTAATAAAATTTGTCAATCACATTTTCAACCTTATCTACCACTTTGCTAACGGCCTACATTTTTTTCTAAACGTTTTCCCCAACATTTTTTAAATCCAACTATATAATTACCACGGACGTCAATTGTCCCGCCCCCCCTGCTCTAATTACGCCACTATAGAGATCTCTGTCCGACAATTCAGGTCACTGCTAATGAGATTCTGAACTTGTCACGGAACCCTTTCATCGGCTGCATTACAAATAACGACGTGAACTGTATGGGAGGGGAGGATTGTGTGATTAAAAATATGCCGTCCCATTTTGTGTTCTTCAAAGAAATGATAAAAAAAAATATGGTCCAGCAATACTGCCCCAACTCACAAGTGGTCGTAGGTTGGAACCCAAGCTCAACCAAGGCTCTTTACTAAGTAAACATTTACATCAACACTGCTCTCAAAAGTTAGAGAAAGAAAACATCGTGAGAAAACCGCTATGGCGTGGAACCAAAAATCTGGAGATAATCATTGTGACGTCAACCAACTAGCTCTGTTTTTTTTTTCAACATTGCCGTACCCTAGGAATTTCTCCTGTAGCGTGGGTGCATTTACGATCATTAAAACTCACAAACACAGATAGCCAGACCCGGAACAATTACCTGTAGGTTATAAAATATTTGTTCCGTGTGGAAATCGAACCTGCGATTTACGCAACGCAGCAGCCAATTTACAGAAGGACAATTTTGTTCAAAATTAAAAACTTTAATAACGTATTTGTTTGGATAAGGATACCATGTTTACGAAAACACCTTTGCGAATAATGCATTATTTTAGAACAAATTTGATTCCCATAAAGGGTATACTCAACCCTAAAAGATAGAATTATGCTATCACGGACTTTTTTTAGCCTTTTTGTTAACTTCCGTCTCCATCGTCAGATCTTCGTACTCCAGCTAGGACTAAAGTTCTCATCAAGGTGCATTAAATGAGCCCAATTACTTTAAAGATGCTGTAAACTCTTGAGGACCTCTTGCGACTGCTTACCGTCTCCATCGTTAGACCTTCGATGAAAGTTAGGTTAGTTAGGTTAAAATGAGCCCAAATACACACATCAACACGGTCTAGGGATATTTCATACTCAATTAAATAACTCGAAAAGTACTGGCCGCATTGGAATCTTTTATACACCGATTTGTTTGTAATTTATCTCAGACTAATTCCAAATTCAAATTTTTGAAAATTCTTTTGTTTCGGTGGCATAAAAATGTCTTGATGTATAGGAGAGGGAATTTTCATTTGTGCGAAATTTAGAAAACAATACGAATTACGTTTAGTTACAGTTTTTTTTCATTTTTAAACGAAAGATAAAGTTAAAATTGAGTTATTGTAGCCATGCAACGCCGACATTTGACGAGGGCGGAGATGTTACGAGCTGTGGGAATGCTGGAAGCTGGATCTGTTCAGCGTAATGTTGCTGAGGCCATAGGGACCCATCAAAATATAATTTCAAGATTGTGGACACGCTATCGTGCCACAGGTGAAGTAGCGGAGAGGCACCGGGGGCCAAATCGCATCACTACCCCCAGACAAGACCGATTTTTGCAAATTACTGCGCGAGCACAACCAAATGCAACGGCGACTCAATTGGTCCAAAGGCTGCGAGTGGAACACCAAGTGCTTGTGAGTGACCAAACTGTAAGAAGGCGACTGCATGAAAGCAATCTACGCTCTCGTAGACCACTCCGGGTCCCACCTTTACGGAGAGGCAATCGTGGACGACGATTAGAATGGGTTCGGAACCACGTGGACTGGGGCCGTGACCAATGGTCCAATGTGCTGTTCACGGATGAATCCAGGTTCGGCTTCCATCCAGATTCACGAAGGACGCGTGTTTGGCGAGTTCCTGGACGATGGAGCCGTCTCCAGAACCCTCAGGAAGTTCACCCATACCAAGGAGGAACAATTATGGTTTGGGCAGGAATTCGTCTTGGAGGACGGACGGATCTCGTTTGGGTGCGGGGCAATATGACGGCAGAACGATACGTCCAACAGGTGCTGGGGCCCGTAATCTTGCCCCACAGAACACAAATGGGGCAAGATTTCCTGCTCATGCACGACAATGCCCGGGCACACACGGCGAGAACGGTAGCAGCTTGGTTACATACACATAATGTCCGACGGGCCTTAGACTGGCCTGCTCAATCGCCAGATCTAAATCCCATTGAGCATGCGTGGGATATGCTGCAAAGAAGAGCTCTGAAGGAAGTTCCTGAAAATCTGGCTACAGAAGATCAACTTTTTGCGCACCTCAGAAGGACATGGGACAATATTCCGCAGCAAGACATTGACAACCTTGTTCTGAGCATGCCGAATCGTTGCCGATGTGTTATGAACATCATGGGCGCTTTCTCAGACTACTAACTTCAAGTTTATAAACACAAATTAAATGATTTTTCTATTTTTTTCAGTTTTTACTCACAAATTAAAAGTTCATTCATATACGGTTTCCGTCTATGCTTCATTTTTTTTCCATAAAATCCTGAAATTTTAATCTATACCTTAACCATTATTAAAAAATGGTAGAATATTAAATAACGTATCTTTTAAATATATACATGTCATATAAATAATTAACACATTGATAGTAATTCGCTTTCTTAAAAATATCCCTAGACCGTGTTGATGTGTGTAGTTGCTCAGCCACTGCGCTAACCGTGTTTTCTACCCGTGCCACCGTACTACCGTGTTTTTGTTTGTCTTCTATTTATAAATATTCATGCACTAAAATCTAAAAGAAAACCAAAACCGTGATCGGATGACTGTAGGTAGTACAAGAATCCAAAAACTTTGAAGTATTTTTAGAAGATCACTAAAGTACTATCTTATACTTATTTATGAAACAGTAAGCTACAACACTAAGGTAAGCAGAACAAAATTTTGAAGCACTTGATATTCTAATCGTGTGTTTTGACTAAAACTCCTAGCGCTCGGTAGTAAGTGCACTACCTAGATAGTACTTACAAGCTTGCATGTTTGTCCTGAATACGCAAAATCTAGAACATGACCGCCTTAGAATATGTAACATGAGATGTTTGAAGCCTTTGAATATGGGCTATAAGATCTCTAACCTCACAGCTCTTTGACCCAGTAGCGCGTTTGTAGCATAATTTCTGACCTCCACGGGGCCAAGCAAAGCCTCTTTCCCAAATATATTAAAGTCGGCTTCCACTCTAACTTTATGCAGTTAAATACCGGTATTGAAGCAGTGCCTAGTGGTGCCTCTAATTTGTTACTCACTACTTTCACTTTCTTTTTTATCACTTGCTTTGGTGAAGGAAAGCATCGTTAGCAAACCAGAATTCCGAGAGATGTTTGTCGACGGCATGTAAATCCAAGTCAGATGAATGAGCGGCATAAAATCTTTGACAACAGGTTTAGCACTAACCAGACGATAAAGAACAAGACCAGTATTTTGTACGTAGCGACTGCTAGCTAGTCAATATCGCCCTAGCCTTTCCCTAACCATGTTAGGGACAGCTTCCAGTATATTGTCATCACATTCCTGCCCTTGTTCCATGTTACTTGTTGTCCCATGTTGTTTTTCTTTTTCCATTCTCCTCTGTCAATCGTCACGCTTACATTTACTCCTTTTTATTTCATATCATTCCTCACACAATCCATCGTTTCCTTGGTCTTTCTCTCCCTCTCCATCCATCAGCATGTTATATTCATCACTCGTTTAGTCACATGCGATTCGTCTCTCCTCTTAACAAGAGACTCGATTCCCTTTCAACATTTCTGTAAATGGAGCAACTTTCAAATTTCCTTTAATATACTCGTTCCGTACTAAAGTACGGCATAATGCTGCTAAATACCAGTATTTTACATGGAGAGACTGCCTATAGGACCTCCATCACCTAGTTACGATTTAGGCAAACGCTAGTATTAAATAAAATCCAACGTTATTTATATAACACTGCCAAACTTTTTATGCAAATAAATAAATCCCACTTGCATTTGACCGGGCATTCGGTTTCATGTAGGTTATATGAGCGAGTAAATCCTAGTTGCAGAAATATTTGCATTGTAGTGAATATGTAAATCTTTTAAGCTTCATACATAAATGGTTGGTGTGACCAGTTTCTGTGAATTTTGGAGGGGGAGCTTATGCGATGAATAGCCGAAAGATGAATAGTGCTCGCGATTTTGCTCACGTAGTGGTCCGAAATAAAATTAAGCCACGGGAACGTACTGCTAGAATAAAATTAAAATAGCCTATGGTCTATTGTGCGTGCTGAATTTCATCGTGTTCCGTTCAGTAGTTAACGTGTGAAAAGGTAACGGATAGGTAGAGTCCTATGTAATAGGAGGCAAGCCTATATTGCCATCAACCGGGCACAAATCCAGTCTCTGTGATCGCTACTGAGAAACTGTTGATGGAAAAATCCTGTAACACTTTGCTCGACCCGGGAATCGAACCCAGAACCTCATGCTCAGCAGTTGTGCTTATGACCACTTACCAACGAGGCAAACATAATAAGAAAAAAGCTATGTAGACATGATAGATGCACTACCGGTGTACTAGAGTACCCTTTGATATCCCTTTATAAGTCAGGTTACCGGAATTTCAAGCTTCTATCTGCCCGTAACCTAATAACCTTCAACCACAGCCTTCAACGAATATTGATTGGCAAAAGCTACCTACCTACTACTTTCCCGGACAAAGTCTTTCGCACAGAGCCCTCTTAGTGCATGGATCTTTTGATAAACAATGAGTATTTTGATTACGTCATCGTGCGTCTGAAGATTACGTCACAACTTGTCGCGTCACAAGAAAGATTAATGAGCAGCTATATTAAATGAAAATAATGATACAGATGTGTCTTTGTGTTAGCCTCTGTGAACCAGAGTAAAATTAGAAAGACTAACATTTTATAATACATGTCAAAACTGGTGCAATTTACTCATTTAATCACCACAACCAGCGCCAACTATCAGTTCTAAAACTATCCATATACATTCACTAAATTTTTTTTTCCATAAAATTTTGCAAGATCGCTGCGCCCGCTGTCTCTTCGCGCCGTATTCGGTGCGCGCTCGTTGGGCACTTGCAGCGAGCTCGTTACGCATTCGCAGCGAGCTCACTGCGTACTCGCCTCGCTTTGAACTTGCTCGCAAATCGCCAGTATGATAAGACCCTAAAGCAATATTACTTTTGTTTCTTACGAATACAGGAATTTACCACATACTTATGTGGCTATTACAGCCCTCTCTGTCTCACAAAGAGGAGCCTCTTTACCAGCTGTGGGAGCATAATAGTTAGCTTATAAATATAAATATAAATATCGCTGGACATTACACACAGCGCCATCTAGCCCCACACTAAGCAACGAGGCTTGTGTCGTGAACACCAGATAGTTGATATACTACATAGATACTTTTTGTTTGTAAATACATACTTATTATACATATAAACATCCATGACTCGGAAACAAATGCCCATGCTCATCACACAAACATTTGCTCCGACCGGGATTCGAACCCGGGACCCTAAGAACGTAAGGCAGCCTCACTACCGCTGCGCCATTCGGGTCGTCTAGTCGCTTATGTTATGTTAATGTATACAACTATGCCCAACTTCATGGAATTCAGTCGTGCCGCTTAGCATTGTCCCTTGGCCACGACCTACACGCTCTAACGACACGCGTTTTGTATACAGCGACTGCAGACAAAAATACTACATTTTAAATGAAACAAATGACTAAGGCCAAGTTCACAGCCTCGGACAATGCTATTAGCGATGCAGTTAAGCGACACGCGCGAGCGTCATTTGTGTCGTTTGTGTGGGATTTATTACTTTTAGTACAAGCTTATGAAATTAATACTAAATTAAGTTAAGCTTCGCATGTAAATCCATTATTGTCGCTTCGCAAGTCGAGTTTCCGCTGTGAGTTTCCGTGACTTTTGCATCATACTCTCTGCAAGTTCTTTCAATTGTTTTCTCCGCTGTTGCAAGCCGCGTGTAAATCTTGGCCAGAGGTTAGAGCATCCCACAACTTACCGAGACGTGACGATACTCACAGGAAAAAAAAAGCGACTTACGCGCATGTCCCACGAGTCGCATCGACTGAGGACGTGAACGATACATAAAAGTTACAAACATTCAAAACTTTTACAGCAGAATTTATAAATATTTGTGAGTCTATTCGGTATGAAGCTGGTTGCTATTCTAAACCATCCAGTGGAGTTCTCCAGTAATTTGTTACCACCGGAGAGCTCCAGCACTCTCTAGTTCCTTGTTAAAGTTTTAAATAATTCCAGTGCAAACTGGTAGAGGAATTATGAATATGGAAGCGTTGTATTTCCATCCAGAAATGTTTTGTTCGAAGCACGTTACAGATTTCGTTTGTTCACCTGTGGCTAGCCTTTTGGCCTATGGGGCTCGAGGCTAAATAATAACAGCCGCACGAGTCGATCTTCAAGGTGAAGCAGCGCTTGCCAAGGTCGGTACTTGGATGGGTGATCATCCATTACATACCGACTTTCTTCCGTGCCTCGAAACGCATGTTAAGTAGTTGGTTCCAGCTGTCAGTTGTAGATCTTTGACAATTTAGTGTTGCATAACCTGATACATCTACCCATACTTTTGTTATTGCTAAGCCACACCACAAGCCTCCTTGACAAACTTTGTATGGGTATTTAAATCTATGGCAGATTCGTTATCCGTTGAGTGTAATGGAGGGGAATTATTAATGTCACGTGATGAGTTTCAGTTAAGTTTATGATTAGCCTGTGGTTTGGGGAAGCTCTGTTATTACCACAAATTAAAAGCTCCCAACACAAAATAGAAAATTTCCTACATTAATATCTTTAGGTCCTAAATATATTTCCAAAAACCTAGACAAGATCGTTTACCAAAAACACTTTCATAGTCTAATTTAGTTTAAGTTTCAAAGTCAACATTAAAAGTCTCCAAAAAGTGTATACCATCTCCAAAAACCCACTCGGGATAAAACAAACGCGTTAAGTTACCAACAGACTATTTAAAATGTGTTTAAATTTTTACACTGTACAAGCTTTATGCGCCAAAGTTTCGGAGGCACGCTCAACTTAATTCATTAAAGCAGGCTGATGCCACTAGGGTAAAAACTGTTTCATATAACACGCTGGTGAAATTAGGATAGGTTTTGCAAAGGGGTGATCAACGGCGTGGAGTTTTGTCAACTACTTGGGCGTAAGTTTCGACGCGACCGAGGTGTAGCTGAATATCTCTAACGGCTTGTTTGGCATTTGTTCTTTACAACAGCGTATTACAGACTTTTATGCCAAAATCCGTCGAAAGTAATGCCTTTATTACCAAAATGACCAAATGTACGAACGTGGACGAGGCTTAATGAGAATGTATGGATCGTAGAAGGGGCCGTTCTGTGGTTTCTACCTACTCCCATGAGAAAAAGGCGTGAGAGTTTATGTATTACGTAACTCTTTCAGTTTCCAATAATTAAGTCTACCTGTATATTGTGTTCCTATTTAGTTGGTAGATATCTTGGCAAACAAAATAAGATGAAAGAGCAGTTGTGGTCCAATGGTGGCGGACCCGACTTACGAACAGTAAGTCGTGGGTTCGAACCCAGACAGGCGCATAACTTTGTGTAATATAATTCATCACCACTGCTCTCAAAAACCATGAAGGAAAACATCGTGAGGAAACCAGCATGTCCTAGGACCAAAAATTCAAAGACATGTGACATCTATCAACCCGCACTGGGCCCGCGTGGTGGGTTATAGCCCATTCGCTCTCATAGAGAGGAGCGAGTGAGTCCCAGAAGTGGAAACATTATAGGCTGATTATGCTATGCTAAACAAAACAAAGATTATTTTTCTGAACTCTTCGGAAAAGCGATTTTTTTTAACGGTGGGAAAAGGGTATTTCCGGAAATATTGAGGCCAGAAAGGCCAAAAAAAATGGCGCTCTTTCTACTACGAGTGATTTATGCTTATTCTTCCTTTCCGATATAGTTTACACTAAGATTCCATTTTCCTAATCATCCTGCGACATACCGAAACTTTTGATTCACGACCACACCACTAAACGATGGTGGAAGAAGCCTTCGGTAACATTAGTTAATATTAGTAGTCTATTGTTCTTGAATTAAACTGAACGTAAGGAGCGGATAACAATTTGGGTTAACAATGAACAACAATGGTTGTAATATTCTGTGTCCTTTCTCTGAGTATAGGTTTGAAATCACAATGTTACGTATTGCGAAATCGAAATACTTTGGTAACCTAAAGAATCCAATGTTATTTTTTGGGATGTTAACACAGTGAGAATGGTTGTATATTAGATTAGCGATCTTCTGATTCAACGTAATTTTTAGGGTTCCGCAACCAAAGGGTAAAACCGGGAACCTATTAGTAAGACTCCACTGTCCGTCTGTCTGTCACCAAGCTGTATCACATGAACCGTGATAGCTAGACAGTTGAAAATTTCACAGAATGTGTATTTCTGTTGCAAACAAAATAATACTAATACGACAGTGGCCTAGAACTTCAGCAATTTTGTAAAGATAATCTATCTACTTCGACGAAATGGAAGCAGAGTATGGATGTACTAAATTATTTTATTTTGAAAATAGGTTTTTACAAACACTTTTACACGTATTTTTTTCTTTAAATGCAGGGGTTTGGAGCTGTGTCTTCCGATACTGTCAATTGTACCCCAAAACTTATAGGTATAATAAACTATGCGTTTTCACCGACAGACCGTAAAAATTGTCAGACCATTTCAATATAATAATCTGGAAAGGTACCTATCATTATAAAACCTACATTGACTTGCCTCGTTGGTCTAGTAGTTGCAAGCGCGACTGGTGAGCATGAGGTCCTGGGTTCTATTCCCAGATCGGGCAAAATGTTATTAGGTTTTTCCATCAGGAATTTCTTAGGTAGCAGCCATGGAGTCTGGATTTGTGCCTCGATGGCAATAGACTCGCCCCTTATTACATGGGACTTAAACATAACTGGCGAAGTGGGGTGCACTAATAGGTACACCTGTGCCTAACCCTTCGGGAATTACAGGCGTCTCTGGTTTTGACACTTATTGCTGAAAAATTACGGACTAGTCCGTAATTCCATCAAGACAGGAGTATGTACATGTGTGCCAGTAAGTAAGCCCGTTCGTTTACTCAATTCACCAATGAATGTCGAAAATGTCATAACACTAGTTTTTCAATGGCGGTCCGTATACAACGCGCGTTCGTGCTGTGACCTCAAATAACTCAATCCATAAAATAATGCCGTACTATTTTCGTAAGACCGTGGTTTTGCTATTTACATAAAATAATCTAACTTTACGTTCTCATCTTTAATAAATAAGCCGGTACTAGAAACAAACAAGCAACGAAGTTGGAGGACCAGAAAAGAATATTAATTTCAATACCGTTGAAACTTTAACGACATAGAAAAACTTAAAAAAAAAACAATTTCATTAATATAGTAAGTTTAACTAAGAACCCCTTCGTCAAGTCGTGTTTTTTCTTTTTTCATAAAAAAATAATTTAGCTTTGTCAGCTTTTGAAGAATGGTGAAAGTTTTCCAGTAATTAAAGCCTTACTTGTTTATAAGATTTTTTTTGTTGCCAAGTACTAAATAATGTGGATAGGCTCTTTTGACGTTTATAAACAAAAGGCTTTATCGTGGAAATCACATTTTTTATTATTATTTAGGGCAAAAACGAAGTTTGTTAGTGCTCTATTGAGTTTTTTTTTGTTGTTAAACGGTGCTCTGGTTTTGACATTTTATTGCTGAAAAATTAGGGACGTCATTTAAGCAAATGAACGCAGTAAGCGTGTTCCTTTACTCAAAATACCAATTAATGGCTAAATGTCGTATAAAAAAACTGGCCAAGTGCGAGTTGGACTCGCACACTGAGGGTTCCGTATAATCTTGTAGGTATTTTGTTGTTAAACTACATTTTTAAGGTTTTCAGATTTTTCCCGTTATTATGTGCTGTAAGACATTGCTTCTCGCCAAATTTCATGATTCTACGTCAACGGGAACTACCACATAGGTTTTCGACCCAAAACCTATAAGGTACTTCCGGTTGGCATAGAATTGTTAATTTTGGTAAAAAGCAAGGTCTTACAGCACAAGTAAAGGGAAAATTCCGAAAAATAAAAAAAGTTGAAAATTAAGGAAAATTTTGGTACTTACAGGTTTTCGCGAAAATCTAAATAAATTCTGGTACAAATTTCAACTTGCTAGGTCCACCCGTTCCTGAGAAAATCGGTGGTGACACACGGACAGACGGACAAGAGAGTACAATACAATACAATGTCTTTATTTTTTCTCTTCAAAAAGGTTCACATAGTTTTCTTGAATATAGTTGTAACAAAGACTTCTTGACAAAATGCATAATATATGTTCCTGTGTGATCTTATAAGGGTTCTCTTTTTTATCTTTTGAGGTACGGAACCCAAAAAAGGAAACCAATAACACTTTACCTGACCAATAACACGTTATCTGACCTGGGAATCGAATCCGTTCACCTCATACTAGGCAGTCTCGCTTGCGACCACTGCCTGCCTACCTACGAGGCAGTCGGAAGGTCTGATCCTTAACTTACACATTTGTGATTTGACGGTATTTAATTTTCTGATTAATTGGCATCGAAAATAACATACCTACATCAAGCTTGTAATCCCCGATGGGTTAGGAAGAAGCATACCTAATACTACACCCACGTTACATTCCACAAGTAAAGTTTTTTAAGTCCCATATAAGGCCAAGAGGCTCCGAAATTCCCTCTTAAAATAGATTAAAAACAGACACATCTCCAAGAAAAAAATACATTGGTTGGACAATAAAACTGTCAACGTCCATAAAGCGGGGATAAATTGTAGAAAATCAACGAGGATATAGCGAACTTCTGACGATTGGACAAAAGGAGAATGAAACGAACGGTGCAGTTAAACAGACACCCATTATTGATGCCACCGCCTTTGGAGTGTGGTGCAAGAAGAAAAAAAAAAAGAAAAATCACGGTCTTATAAAAATCTTATTCCTGTTAATGCGAAAGTTTTTGAGGATGTGTCGGTTACTCTTTCAAGCTAAATCTACTGAACGGATTTAGATGAAATTGGTTCAGAGATAGTTCATAACCTGGATTAACACGTATGATACTTTTTATCCCGGTAGTACGATCCCGCAGGCGATAACCGAACTACATGCAGGCGAAGCCCCGGACATCAACTAGTAAAATGACTTCTCCCGCTCTGGGCGGAGCAGGAGGAAGTGTCAGACTTTTACTGACTAAAACCCATCCATGTTCCTTTATCGCCCTTTGTGTTCCGGGGCCACGGTATCTCTTTCGAACAGTCCCGCAACCCCGGCAGGCATCGGTCCTTGCGGACCCCTTCCTTTTGCTGACTCTCTTTGAGGCTCGCGTGGAACACGAACACGCCGTCGACACGGCCTGTTGTCATGAGACGGACGGACGGCAAGCTAGCCCATGGCCCACCATCCACGGCCCGCGCCTACGGTGGCCGGGGGCCACGTGGTGGCCCCCGACGGCCGGGGCGTCTCCCGGGGCGGCCGAGACGCTGTGAGGTTCTCTCCCTTGATCCCTAGCCCTAAAGTTTTCTGTAAGAGATCACCTCGCGTAACCTGTTTATATTTTGTTTTTGTTAATAGAATTAAAGTGGTACAATAAAGTGTTCAATAAATAAACAAATAAGGCAATTGAATATGAGTGAATGTTTTTAAGTAAAGCTTACAATATGTGCTTAAATACGTAGTTATACGAAATCAAAGTCTCATTTCGTAAAGCTATGCATTTACCGCCAAGCTACTTGCATTATGCCCAGTTCAAGAACACAAGGTGACATGCGCCGAAACTTGCGTAAAGCCATGCGTTTAATTTGTTTCCTTATTGTGAAAACAGTCGCGTCGCGGAGGCTTACGGCAAGTTTTAAACCACGCTCTTTCATTTGTTTTTGTCCTAGTCGCTGTTCTAAAACGTGAGACACGTGTAGTTCATGGTCAAGGAATTTATACAGTTTTGTAGGCTTTTTCATCAAAAGATATGCCCTGGGTGAAGATCGAATTCACGGCCTTAAGATTATGAGACTAAAGTGCTGCTTACTGCGCCATTGAGGCCGGTAAGATTCTTGTGTAATAGGTACTTAGATTAAGATCTCAGTACATAGTTGATGACGTTTTATCAACGGAAATAGTGGTAAAAAGTTAAAAATGTATTCGATAATTATTATAATAATATACTCCTCGTTGGACTACTGGCTGCATGCATGACTGCTGAGAACAGGGTCTGCGCGAGCGACTGCCTATCTGACCTCCACAACCCAGTAACTGGTAATACGGTACCCCTTGAGACTAGTTGTCAGACTTTCGGGCTTCGATAACGACTGTCAAAGATCTACAATGGACAGCCGGCTTAACGTGCTTTCCGAGGCACCAAGGAAACTCGGTATGTAATTATGATCATTGTCCACCCATCCACAGACCGTCATCATGAACCGTATTTTATTTTCTTCTTAAATCTTTAGAGAAAACTTGTCTTCGGAATCCCTCCCTCTCTTGAATCCTTGTACCACCCACCAATAAGTAATAACTCAATGTCAGCTCCAAAGATATTTCGCCAATTTCGAGTTCTTAAGATTTGGAAATACTCTCATTATAATTCTTTTGTTTCCAGTTTATTCAGGGACGCTGAAGTTTTGATAAGCAGACGTCATACATCTATTTATGATTCCGATATCAATGGCTGGAATAAAGGTATTTCTTGAAAACTTAACACTTTTCAAGAAAGCCCTCCAATTTTTCAGGTATTATAATCTATTCTGAATTCGTACGTATTTTTTAAGTATTCCTCGAAAAATGTAAGAACATCAGAAACATTTTTTCATGAAAATCTTGTTTGTTTCTTAGCTTGCTAGGTTATACCAAAATAAAGATATATTTTTATAGCTTATCACATAAATCCAATGTTTACATAAGTAATCTCGGTGGAATGAAGATAAAAGTCAATACAATGTATTGATGACGATTACTTATCTAAGACTGTTTTTACAATACAAGAAAATATACAGTAATCCCTTTTTATATATCAGTTTAGCAATCATAGAATACACTGTTTATTTTTTTTATACAATAAATAGGCTTGCGTTTGGCCGCAACCCGCCTGGGGGCATAGTCTGCTATTACAATAGTGTCACAATGATCTATCATTGATTTCATAGGCTTTCATGTTTATGACTTTCCAATGATCAACCACTGACACTCCATTGAAAGAAATAGCCTAAAATGGTTATCTCGTACACAATGACAAATATAAATAAAATAAAATTTTGACAGTTCCAGCCGAAATTTGCTCAATTAGCACCATTTTGTATTGCAATAAATATAATCTTCTTTAATATAGATAAATAATTTAAAACATAAATGAAAATAAATAAAAACACCGGCCGCTAGAAATAAAAACAGATAAAACGTCAGTAAGCAGTAATGTCACATTTGACTTTGCCACTTAGACAGATAAAATATTATTGAATTGTATAGTTTCACATTGACCGCGTTACACATAACTTAATGTTTTTTGCTATTTACGAACTTCTTACTACTTCAGATTGCATAGAACACTAATACACACGCACACACTTACACAGACATACTTTTTTTTAATTATTTTTCTCTTTGTCTAATTTTTATTAGTTGTAGTGTTAGTTTAACCATTTTAATTTGTGTGTTTTGTCCCGTGCGGGCTAATAAATGCTTTTTCTTTCTTTCTTTCTAATAAATAAAATGTAAAAATGTATTTAAATGAAATCTGGCATGATTAGATGTTCAAATTAAATTCTAGTTTTTCGAAAATGATTTCCATTAACAGGTTTTATAATAATGGCAATACAACAATGTCACTTCAACACAATTCTATTACGAGACCATTGACCGACCAATGATCGACCATTATGAAGTTAGCAGATTACGAACTTTTTACAAAATGACAATGGCATCGTTCAAAAATTATGAAATCAATGATAGATCATTGTGACACTATTGTAATAGCAGACTAGGCCCCCTGATGTGAAGCGATGACGCGGCCTAGGGTGGAGCACGCATGCCTAGAAGAAACTGATTCACTCAAACTTTGAAGAGAACTTAAGGTATTCTTCGTGTTTTTCGAGCTTAAAACGGTGAAGAAAAAAAAAATGAAGAGACATGTTGACACCAAAAATTTGAAGACATTTGTAACCAACATGTATTGGGAATTGTGGACTACGTCCATCTCTATCTTACAGAGAAGATATTGTGTCCCAGCCCCGGCAGTGGCAATGCTTTAGGTTGATTATGCCAAAGCTCAAATAGAGCTCTCGACAATCAGCAAATGTAAAATTAGTTGATTATAAGGCACTTTGACTAATCGCAAGCCTAATTCGATAAAATACAGAACCTCGTTTTTCATAGTTGGTATACACAGCAACTTTTTTTTTTTAAATGTACCTTCTTCATATTTTGTCTTTCATTGCTTTTTACGTACTACTACTACTGATACCAAAAAAAAACACTATTTAATAGAAAAGAAGTGGACAGCCTATTTCAACATGCTATCACCAGCCTCGGTGGCGCAGTAGGCAGCGCGTAAGTCTCATAATCTTAAGGTCGTGAGTTCGATCCTCACCCGGGGCATATCTTTTGGAGAAAAAATTTTCATCTGTCATCTGCTTTAAATTGCTACAGACAAAAATCTGTTTTGAAAAAAACAAATGAAGGTGTATTAAGTAGTCTTTTTTTCATTATTTTATTTTCTTGTTGCTTTATGATACGCACCTTATTAAACTTCTTTTCAATGACTTACCAACAGATAGAGATAGACCCAACGGTTATTTAGACATAAATTTCGATGTGGTACTCACATAAATAGGTACCAGGATTTGGCTCCAGGTTATAAGATATTATTTTTATACCGTTAGTTTTCGGTTTTCGATCTACAAGCGAGTTAAACCGCGTTCGAAAGCTAGGCTTTATTAATGTTATAAAGTAAATATTAAAATTTATATCATCATCTGCCTAGCCTTTTCCCAACTATGTTGGGGTCGGCTTCCAGTCTTACCGGATGCAGCTGAATACCAGTATTTTACATGGAGTGACTGCCTATCTGACCTCCACAACCCAGTTAGTACTGGGTAATACCATACCCCTTGGTAAGACTGTTTGTCAGACTTTTTGGGCCACTGACTACCTGTAACGACTGTCAAAGATCACAAATGACAGCCAGGACCAACTGCTTAACGCTGCTTAATATTAAAATTTATAAATTAATTAAAAGACCTGTTTAGGAACTTTTAAAGACAGCTACAATATTGCCAAGTTTCAACCCTAAAAAATGTACCTATATTTTCATTCTCAACCAATTTCCATAAATATCTGTCCACTAAACCCTATAAATAATAGCTATCATTTCTTCTTGTTACAAATAAATAAAAACAATAGGTAATAAAACCGTATCAATTCTCTGGGGTATCAATTTCAATACAATACTCCATACATTTGTTACATACGATTTGCGCAGCAGGCAGGCAGATTGACAAAATTGCGTATAGGAAGTTTTTTTTTGTGACATTTATTTGTGGATGTTTGTTTGTTTGTTGTGACACCAGAAGGTCTTGGAGCTTATAGAGAGGAGCAGTGATAGCCCAGTGGTGTGACTTCGAACCCAAGACACGTACCCCTGATTTTTAGGGTTCCGTAGCCAAATGGCAAAAAATGTCATGTCTGTCTGTCCGTCCGTATGTCACAGCCAATTTTTTCCGAAACTATAAGAACTATGCTGGTGAAATTTGGTAAGTAGATGTATTCTGTGAACCGCATTAGGATGTTCATACAAATATAGAAAAAAAAAACAATTAATTTGGGGGTTCCCCATACTTAGAATTGAAAGTCAAACATTTTTTTTTTATCAAACCCATACGTGTGGGGTATCTATGGATAGGTCTTCAAAAATTATATTGAAGTTGCTAATTTTTTTTTTCTAAACTGAACAGTTTGCGCGAGAGACACTTCCAAAGTGGTGAAATGTTTGCCCCTATAACTTAACTAAAAAAATCCCTTCCATCAAGCCTAGTTCTTTGCATAGTCACGGCTGAACAGAATTTAGATTAATTACTATAATAATGCTACGTATATCCGCCAATGAGAATGTTTCATACGCAAAGAATACAACAACAAAGTCGGATTGTCACCACACGATGCGATGGATGGAACTGAAAAAGAACCACTGTTTACCACTTCGTTTCCCATTCAAGGTATTGTTCGGTGATTTTTTTAGTCCAATCAATAGATTTTTTGTAAATCACAAAAAACCACTCATTTCGCACTATTCGGCCCGCAGTGACTGACGTAACAACCACTTTGTAGTGCAAGCTGATTAGAAATTTATTCTAACAGTACTTCAAACGATGTTTGAACCACCGCAAATAGAGTTGCTAATTTAGCTCCTGTAGTCGCCTTAACTTACAAACACAAACAGCCAGACCCGGAACAACTACCTGATAATATAATCTTATAATTAAAACTATAAAGCCGAAAGACATTTGTTCTCCCTGTCATTGCGATCATTTTTTTGTTCTACACCATACCTGGGAACCCTTTAGTTACGGAGATATTGGGGGTCAAAGTCCAACTTTTTGACAAGTTTTTTTTAAAATACAAGTTTTTAATGTAAGATTATTACTTTAAACACCTCCACGACCCTCGTACTATTTAATCCATCCATCAGCACAATGTTATGAGTGGGTTACATTGAGTTCAACCACAAAACATGATTTTTCACCCCAAGAAAAAGACGTTTCCCAGCAATATTTTTTGCGTAAAGTTACTTAGAGTGTGTCGTGATGAGGTCTTTTACACCCTGTATAAATGTAATTACTTATTGTTTTTATGTACACTATTTAATTAATTATTAACAACTAAATCGGTTGACATTCACGACTGTCACGTACGATTTATTAAAGAAAATGGGAATCTAATTATTATTTGGATTTAAAATGTGTCTAGCGCACACGCGACCTGTCGAACTTTTATCACACTTTGTTGATCTCGATCGATAGGTATTCGTTTATCTAGTAGTGAACATCAAACAAATACTACTGATATTACAAATGCGAAAGTTTGTGAGGATGGATGGATGTTTTTTACTCTTTCGCGCAAAAACTATTGACGGGTTTCGATGGAATTTGGTACACAGATAGTTTATAACCTGGATTAACACAAAGGATATTTTTGTCCTGACTCCCGAGGGACAATTACGGAACCCCACGCGAGCGAAGCCGCGGGAATAAACTAGTCATCAATATTTTATCAATATAACATTACATCACGCCTGTAAATCCCCAAAGGGTTAGGCAAAGGTATACATAAAAGTACGCCCACATTCGCCAGTTATGTTTAAGTCCCATGTAATAGGGGCAAGTCTATTACCGGGTACAAATCTAGACTCCATGGCTGCTACTGGGAGATTCCTGATGAAAAACCAAATAACACTTTGCCCAACCCGGGAATCGAAACCAGATCCTCATGCTCAGCTGTCGCGCTAGCAGCCACTAGCCAATGAGACAGTGTGATATCATTATTTTTCCTCATCATCATCATCATCATCATCAGCCTATAATGTTCCCACTGCTGGGACACGGCCTCCTATCAATGAGAGGGAATGGGCTATAATCCACCACGCGGGCCCAGTGCGGATTGGTAGGTGTCACGTCTTTGAATTTTTGGTTCTAGGACATGCCGGTTTCCTCACGATGATTTTCCTTCACCGTTTTGAGAGCAGTGGTGATGAAATAAATTACACAAAGTAATGCGCCTGTCTGGGTTGGAACCCACGACTTACTGTACTTATTTTTCCTGTATTTTTTTATTGTTTACTTATTTCATGCGTTTATTTTTTGTTTGACATCGCCTTTTTAGCGTCATCACAATGTTCTCTTCAAATTATTTGACCAAAAGGATAATAATCATCCTAGCTATATTGGGATCGGCTTCAAGTCTAACCAAATGAAGCTGGATACCAGTATTTTACTTGGAGAGACTGCTTATCTGACCTCCTCAAACCACAATTTCTTAAATCCACAAGCAAAGACAGTCGAAAAGCTAGTATCGTACGCAAATGGACACCAATATATTTTTTTATCACTAAAACTGGCTGGCATAAGTCTTGTTTTGGCCGCTCACAATTTGTGTTCCAAATTCGAATGGAACACGATAATTCAGGATTTGTGTTTCCATTGCGCGATTTCAACTGCGCCTCGGTAACTTTATATGAAGATACATTGCGATGAACTATTAAACAGAAAATATTGCAATAAAATGTTATGTTGTTATCGTCATCACGGCAGCCTTGTTTAAGGCGGTTCCCCGAGCAAAATTAGCAACTCTATTTGTGGTGGTTCAAACTTCGTTTGAAATACTGTTAGAATAAAGTTCTAATCAGCTTGCACTATAAAGTGATTGTTACGTCAGTCACTGTAGGCCGAATAGTGCGAAATGAGTGGTTTTAATTCTTTATAAAATCAAGTTTACGCCTTTTGGAAAAAATAAAACGACAATTATGTTCATTATTAAATTGTCTATCCATTAGTATAAGTAGCAAATCAAAATAATTGTTACTTTACGAGGAGTAGCATTTTATAAATTATTATTTCTCATTTCTGTGGTTTCGTTGTGAGGGGATTTATTAAACATTTAAGCTACTTAAAAAAAAAATGAAACGACAATTTTGAAGTCAAGAATATGTAGTAATTTAATGTATTTTTTATTAGTTGGTATTTCTTTTGGATAAAGAGGAGTAGGCTCCAAAAAACTGCTCGTTCAAGGTCATTTGCTCGGGGAGGCGCCTTAAGTAACTGCTCTCTTTCTTGATACGCTTCCCTGATATATACGAATCTCAATCAGGGATCTAAACATGTGACGATCGTTTCGTGTTTCTATAACGTCTTTCACCAAGTCTGATATAGGCTATATAAAAGTTTATTAATCGCTGTTTTTCAGTAATTTAAGTCAGTTAGTTGTCAATCCAATTTCGAACGTCGTTGTCGTTTTAAATACATAGTTAGAAAACACATGGAAACGGGTATTTATCGCGAAGTATCCTAATTTCAATCGCGGAGACGGCTTCAGACTCTCTTCCGCTTGGAATCCAGTGATCACTAAGTGTACTCGTCAAGTTAAATTATCTCAGTATGCGGACTCTGTTAGTGTAAATACCGTGTATAGTGTGAACCGTCCCTAATTAACATTTATGAAGAACAAGTGAGGGTAGTTGAATAAACACGTGGCGGTACCTCCAATACTTCAGTCTTCCCGCGACCACGGCTGGTGCAATCTGGTCGAAACGTCGGGCTTATATTAAAGGTAAAATTCGCGATAAATACTCGTTTCCATATGTTTTAAAATGTGTTCTGATATACATTGTTAATTTCTCTATGCTTTCAGGTCTTACCTGTGATCTTCTGAATGCCAAAATATACAAAAGAAACAAAATAACAAAACGTACTAAACAAACGACTGCCTCGTTGGTCGAGTAGTCGCAAACGCGACTGCTGGGCATGAGGGGTTCAATTCCCAGGTTTGGCAAAGTGTTATTGCGTTTTTCCGTCAGGAATATCTCAGTCCGAATTTGTGCCCGGTTGATGGCAATAAGTTCACCCCCTATTACGTATGATTTAAAACGTTTTTTGCAAAAAAGTTTTCTATTTTTCCATTTTTAGTTGTAATATCCTATACAAATATTTGCTTTATATTTATTTTACATTGTTAACAATACAATCATGGTACTATTACCATGATTGTATTGTTAACAATGTTAACAATGTTATGTTATTTGATTTAGGGGTAAGCCTATGCTTACCCCTAAATCAAATGGAAACTAACATAACTGTCAAAATCTGGTTGTACTGTACACATCTGCGTACCCCCTCAGAGCATACAGGCGTGATGTAACGTCATGATGTTGTATGTACAACATAAATCCAAGCGATTCCAGCAATCACTGCAGATTTGCCGTCTATTTTTGAAGAGTTCCATTGTATATCTCCGAAGATCAACACTAAATCTTCACCAAATTGAAATAGAACCACACGAGAAGTACCAGCTTTCAAATAAAAAAAGAATCATCAAAATCGGTTCACCCAGTCGAAAGTTCCTCCTATCTTTGGAAGTCGGTTGAAAACGTACCTAACTAACAAAATTTATACTATTAGGTACACCTCTGCCTATCCCTTCGGGGATTACACGCGTGACGTTATCTAAAACAACAAAACATACAGATCAACATCTATGTAACGTAACACGCTAAAATGCTCGATTGGCACGAAAATTTGACCTAATTCGGGCAATTACACGAACACGTTTATGCTAGCTTGCTCGCAATTTAGCGTGGCTCACATAACTGCGAACGTTACCTGCGTTACCAACAGTATTGGAGCTGTGAAATTGCGGATGTGTTTCGATGTAATCGTCGAACACCGCGTACTCATTTCCGTGGGCTACGTTTTACACGTCCATGCCTACATGGACGTGTAAAACGTAGCCCACGGAAATGAGTACGCGTAAGTAAGTTTGTGCGGAACCCTCGGTGTGCGAGTCCGACTCGCTCTTGGCCGGTTTTTAGAGATAGTACCTATACTATCACTAAAAACTGGCCAAGAGCGAGTCGGACTCGCAAACCGAGGGTTCCGCACAAACTTTATTGAATTAAAGGTAAATTGCGGTTTACGATTTATGACGTATTAAAAAAAACTACTTACTAGATGTCGTTCGTCGGGAAAATAAGGCTGTGACATGCGGACAGACAGACAGACAGACAGACATGACGAATCGGTAATGCTAGCAAGAATAATCCTTTCGGGTGGTCAGCATAAATTTTTGGTGATGGTACATAGGTACTACCGACTTCATTGACGGTCTGCCATTTTTCACTCTTATGCTGTTAGTAATAAGGTTGAAAGTGGTCGAACGTACTACCGTTGATACCATAGTGTGGACATCAGGCTTAATAGTATCGCTATAGTTACCGACGTCTATTGACTCTGTTTTGAAAATGTAACAGGTCATTTTTCCCCGAGTGCATCGCGACTCTTATTTAACACAGTAGTGTCACTGTCATCACGTCAAACGATTGCCAGACTATACTCTGTAAGGCCTCGGACACGAAGTCAGCGGGAGTGGGCGGCGAGCGGCGAACGAGCTGTGCCCGCGCATCTGCATTTACGTAGGAATTTACATCTTCTTTTGCCCACAATAAATCAAACTTTCGGAAGGATTTAGAATCAAAAAGTTGTTGTCGTCGCTGTTTAGACAATACGTTCCCGAACAAAGATTTCTCGTAACACAACACTACGACGCTCTAGCGCCGCGCGATTTGCCCACTGACTTCGAGACCGGTACAGCGTAGCCACGCCGCTGCCCGCGCCGCTCCTGCTGATTTCGTGTCCGAGGCCTAACAGAACAAGGTATAATATATTTTAAATTGGTAGATACTCGTACGTTAATGCATTTGTGGTGCAAACAGGTCTAAGCATCTGTTACTAGTAAACCAGTAATCAACAAATCCGCAAATCACGTCGTCGTGTGGCACAAACAGGACTTTAGTATGTAACCAAATGCACAGCTCAAAAAATGACGCTCGTTTGGGCTCAGTGTTTTAATTGACTGCCTCTTTGGTCTAGTAGTCGCAATCGCGCCTGCTGACCGTAAGGTCCTGGGTTCGATTCCTGGATCGGACAAATTGTTATTGGGTTTTTCCATCAGAGGAATTTGTCAGGAGCAGCCAAGGGGCCTGGATTTGTGCCCGGTTGATGGCAACAGGAACGCCCCCTATTACATGGAACTTAACCTAGGTACCTACTATTAGGTACACCTCTGCCTATCCCTTTGGAAATTATAGGCGTGTTGTTATTTTATGATAAATACAAATAAAAAAAGTTGTCTCAAACTATTGCTGCATGCTACTCGTATCAACTCAAATATTGCGAACTACACACATCAAAAATGTCTAGGGATCAAGCATTTTTATGCGGATTTCTTGAGATTGAGATGTGGCTTTGTAATAAATTTATGATTTTATAAATTTATATGGATCCTTTTTGGTGCATTTCATAATTTGAATCAGGAACTCTCAATCAAATTCGAGTAAAAGATGAAAATAAGCTGTCAATATTTTCCCTATAAAAACATACAACGCATTGAAGACATTATTAGTGCTACTGTTTCCCTACTACTGATTAAAACCAACGTTATTATGGAGCGGCGACGTCATTTAAGCAGGGAAGAAATGCTCAGAGCCGTGGGAATGATAGAAGCTGGTTCCCGGCAACGTACTGTAGCTTTAGCTCTGAATACAAGTCAGAGTGTTATCAGTCGACTTTGGACACGTTACCGAAGCACTGGTACCGTGGCTGAGCGCCATGGAGGACGGTATCGCTGCACCACACGGAGACAAGACCGATACATTCAAATCTTAACTCGAAGAGCTCCAACAATAACCGCCATGATGTTAGCCGTGAGGCTTCATCACTCTTCAGGGAACTTAATTAGCGACCAAACAGTCAGAAACCGCTTGCATGAAGTGAACCTTCATTCCCGAAGACCGCTACGGGTACCACCTATAGCAATGCACAATCGTAGGATTCGATATCAATGGGCTCTTGAACACAGAAATTGGGCAGAAGAACAATGGCGTTTCGTGTGCTTTTCTGATGAGTCTCGTTTTGGTATGAGACCGGATACAAGACGTATACGACACTGGAGAACCCCTGGACGCCAACAGCGATTAAAATCCTGCCAGGAAGTCCATCCTTATAGTGGTGGAACCATCATGGTATGGGCGGGTATTTGGATCGGCGGAAGAACTGAGTTGATTTGGATCAGAGGCAACCTCAACGCTCAAATTTATGCTGAGACGATTGTATCAGACGTCATCGTTCCTCTACAAGTGCAAATCGGTCCCTTATTTCAGTTAATGCATGATAATGCACGACCGCACACCGCAAGAGTTGTAAGACAGACTCTCGCCGCAGCTAACATCAATGTCCTGCCCTGGCCTGCTCAGTCGCCAGACTTGAACCCGATTGAGCATGCATGGGATATGCTACAGAGAAGAGCTCTGCCGAATATGGAGGGTATCCAGTCGCAAGAAGACCTTTTTTTGTTGTTGCAACGAACATGGGCGGCCATTCCACAGCGTGATTTGGATGAACTCATTTTGAGTATGCCAAACCGATGTTCTTGTGTTGTTAGTGTTCGCGGTAGAAACACGGATTATTAATTGTTTAAGTTACCCAATAAAATTTTAAAGAAAACTGTTATTTCAGTCTTTTTTTCGAACTTTAATGTTAGTGGTTCAAATGTCAAAAATCCCTTTATTAGGAAAATGGCAAATTTCTTTATTAATGCAAAGGTGACTTGGTTTATCGTTACTGTGACAAACGAAAACACTTTATTTGATGAATCCTTAAAGAAAATTTTAATTAATATCAATCAGGAGAAAAGTTATTGCAAAAATATATGTTGATCCCTAGATACTTTTGATGTGTGTATTTACCATCCCGTTTGCTTGTTCTCAAACAATTTGATATTTTACTTGAGATTTCTATAAGAAGAGATTTTTCAACATGAAATATGCAAAAGATTTCGCTGGATATATTTTAGTTAATTGGTTACCGGTGCTTTAGAAGCCAATTTATTCTTACCTTATATTTTATGTTGGATATATTCTCCAGCATAAAGAATAATATAAAATTGTCTGCGTTATTTATTTTGTGAGATTGGGATGAACTGGTGGTAAAATAAGGAATGAGTACATTAAAGGTAGTCTGAAAGTGGCACCGGTGACTGAAAAGTTGTGTGGTTATCTGTTTTCGTGGTATGACATGTGATGCGAAGAATGAGGAAAATGTTGAGTATAAATGTAGATACTACAAGGCTACAAGAGTAGAGAAAGATACTATGGATGGACTGTGTGAAGGATGATATGGCTAGAAAGAAGTGGACTGCTGAGATGACGAGTAATAGAGAAGTATGGAAGAAGAAGACATGATGTGTCGACCACAAATTAATTGGGCTAGAAGTAGGAAAATTATTGGGATAAACAGCTCTGTTGCTCTAGTTGTAGGTTGATTGCAAGCGCTACCACTTCGATTCTAGTGTCGGGCAAATTGTTATTGGGGTTTTTCGTCAGGAATTTACTACCAGTCATCTTTTTACGGTCCTACAAGGGTTTTTATATTAACACAACATAATATTACTGGTTAAATGTGTTTAACTAAAACGTTTACCAAGAATATCTATTCTCAACCATTTGGGGATTATAGGCTTCATTATTTATGGTTTGTAGATTTTCCTGTGTATGGGGCCTCTCTGCTCTTTTACCTTATTATCATTACTGAGTCCTTCAATATATTAAGCTTCATCATCTGCCTAGTCTCTAACTTTGTTGGGGTCGACTTCCAGTCTGACTGGATTTAGCTGAATACCAGTATTTTAGCGACTGCCTATGTAGCTTCCATAACCCAGTTAGATCCGGTTAATACGATACCCCTAGGTAAGACTGGTTTTTTGACTTTCGGGCCAATGTAGTCATTGGCCCGAAAGTCAGAAAACCAGTCAGCTATGTCATTTGTAGATCTTTGGCAGTCGTTACAGGTGTTCCTGTAACGACTGCTAAAGATCTACAAATGACAGCCGGGTACAATGGCTTAGTGTGCTTTCTGAGGCACGGAGGAAACTCGATAATGTATTGGTTGGTTATCAACCAAGGCAAGCGCGGTTTAACCTGAAGACAGAGCCGAGTGGTTGTTATTATTTAGCCAGGAGCTCCTCTAAATTGAGATCTTGTTCCAAATTGTATTTCATTAAAATACAAAATGCAGAAGCTTCCTCATTTTAAAACACGGAACCTTATAAATATAGTATGTATGTACGAAATTGGTGCAACGCTCCTATCTCGTTATACCGCGTGTTGTTTGAATATCATTACTGTACGTGCACTAACAATCTGTGACGTCACATTCTGCTCTTAGTAAAGTTTTTGACGTATATTTTCATATAATATTGAGTCGGAATAGTAGTATTTTAAACAACATCGTACTATCAGGATTTCCTAAAATAATGTCATAAACAATTTTTAAATAAAACAGAAAAATTGTGACGTGTACAGTCGTGGTCTTTTCCGCCTGATCAGTTAACATTTTTTTCGCTTAAATCATGCGGAGGTGCCGAGCCGCGCCCCCTTAAAGTTTAGGCCTATTAGGAAAGCGTCAACTTTGGCGCACAAAATAACAATAACTCTCGTTTGGCGTGCGTCGTCAGTGCGCTCGGCCGATCGGTATCTTTTCATTCATTATTTCAATACAAAATCAACGGGGTGGGGTTCTCTAGAGCGTTTCTATGTTGTAAGTGCAAGCAAAACTTAACTTAGTGGTGCTCAGGCGGGAGTGTCCTCGATAGTACCTACTTATGCTTTGTACCAAAAGTCGATCATCATTATCTGCCAACCTTTTTCCAACCTTGTTGGGGTCAGCATTCAGTCTAACCAGATGGGGCTGAATACCAGTATTTTACATGAAGCGACTGCCTATCTGATCTCCGCAACCTAGTTAGGTAGTTAAGTAATAAGATACCCCCCTGACTAGTTGTCAGGTTTAACGACTGTCAAAAATCTACAAATGACAGACGGGACCAACGTGCTTTCGGAGTCACGTAGAAAACTTTTAGACCCTTAAAATATTGAAAAAATTTAAACCATAAATAATACAAACTTTATAAAAGAAAATTTTGATATACCTAGCTTTATTCCAACTACGTTGGGGTCAACTTTCAGTGTAACCGAATGCAGCTGATTACCAGTGTCAGAAAATATCAAATAGAGTGACCGCTTATCTGACCTCAACCCAATTACCCACTACCCCCTGGAAATACCGGCCGACAGACATCTAGACAGCAGTGTGGCGGGAATCATCGCAAACTACCCCTTTTTTTTTCTGATGGGAAATCATCAAATGACTTCTCCCGCTCTGGGCGGAGCAGGAGGGAGTGTCAGACTTTTACTGACTAAAACCCATCCGTGTTCCTTCATCGCCCTTTATGTTCCGGGGTCACGGTATCTCTTTCGAACAGTCCCGCAGCGCCGGCAGGCATCGGCCCTTGCGGAATACTAGAAGGGCCTCAGCTTAGAATAAATGCCAGATGGCAACACAACGTATACCACCTGACACAGCTGAAAATCACCGTATGCTGTTTTTTAGAGGTCTCGATATGTTATGAATGATCACCCATCCGCAGACCTATCTCGGCAAACGTTGCTTAATCTTAAAGTTCAACTCTTGCGCCTATTATTTTTAAGCCACATCAACATCATCATCATGTCAGCCGAAAGACGTCCACTGCTGGACATAGGCCTCCCTCAAATATGGGGGGTTTTGCCATAATCGCCACGCTTGGCAGGCGGGTTGGCGATCGCAGTACGGTTGTTACAAAAGCACAGAGAACGCTGCTGCCCATTCTCTGGTAAGTCCCTTAGTCGCCTTTTACGACACCCACGGGAAGATATGGGACTTTTTAAGCCACAATCCCTTCTAATTCAATATTTCCTTGCGAAAATAAACTCTAAAACTGTACATCTAAAAGCGAGGCAAAATTAAATCACTACATTCGGTCCCTGTCATTACATTTACACAGTACTTCGTTGGATCGCTATAAAGTCCCGAACCCGGCTAGGGTTTAAGTGGTCATCCATCACACTGATTTCAGGATCCACCCATGTAGTGAATGTTCCAGATTTACTTGGTAAGTAGTTTTATTTGAATTTATTGAGAGATTTTAAAAGGGATCTAGATTAAGTAGGCCTTTCTAGACAAAGTGAAATTTTATTGACGATAACGATGTTGCTTGAGGAGTAAGAAGAACAGGGTGTACAGTTCTGCATCCCCCATAGAAAAGGGAGGATCCTCCGACCAGATGGGTGTTGTGTCTAGTGGGGTACCGCTCGATAGTTGTTGTGGGTGTTCATACTTGAATGATTTGTTAGAGAGGTACGCTCCTTTGCCTGAGACATATACAGCCGTATCAAGTTAAAATAATTATTACTTGTGTTTAAATAATTATTTAGGCAAACATTTTTAAGCAATAGACATAAATTAAAAATTTTATTATAATTTATTAGCCTCGGAAAGCACGCTAAGCAGTTGGTCCCAGCTGTCATTTGTAGATCTTTCACAGTCGTTACAGGTAGTCGGTGGCCCAAAATGTCTGACAAACAGTCTTACCAAAGACTATCGTTTTACCAGTACTAACTGGGTTGTGGAGGTCAGATAGGCAGTCGCTCCATGTATAATACTGGTATTCAGCTGCATCCAGTTAGACTGGAAGCCGACTCCAACATAGTTGGGAAAATGCTAGGCAGATGATGAGACAAGAATTTAAACGAAGTAAGAACCGACGAAGAAAGCAAGGCTAAGAATTCTAACTTTTGACAGTTCTAATTTCAAGCAATTAATAAACTACACAATAAAAATCTGATCTTAAATAATGACTGTTACTCAAGCAATTACTTTGTCTTATTTATAGATACGGGTGTTAACCTTTTTTTTCGGATGGGAAATCATCAAATGACTCGGAGCAGGAGGGAGTGTCAGACTTTTACTGACTAAAACCCATCCATGTTCCTTCATCGCCCTTTGTGTTCCGGGGCCACGGTATCTCTTTCAAACAGTCCCGCAGCCCCGGCAGGCATCGGCCCTTCCTTTCTGCTGACATCTCTTTGAGGCGCGCGGTGGTACACGAACGTGCCGTCGACACGGCCTGTCGTCATAAGACGGACGGCTGGCGAGCTAGCCCATAGCTCACCGTCCACCGCCTGCATCTACGGTGGCCGGGGGACGGGTGTTAACCTTGAATATATATATAGACAATGTTTTGTGTTAAATTACTGTATTATTTATTTAAACTTCATGTACAATAATGGTACATAGGCGGACTTAATGCCACAAGGCCATATCTACCAGTCAACAGTCAGTCGATTATTTACTGCTAGCTGTACATTTTTTTTTAATATGTGAATTAAGATAAAAATTTCACGAAAAATTATGGATACTCTCCTAAGACCATTTTTGTGTAGCTACAACGGTTTAGTTTCCACCCTGTATATTCAATAATTGTGAAAACGGACCCTAACCTGTTTGAGGAAATACTACTTTCCACATGTACGATTTTTGGGTACGACAACCCAAGGGAAACCCTAAGATCTTGGGTGCCAACTTGGGTGAACAAGAGGTAGTGATAAACCAATTCAAACAAATATACACCCTACACAGCAACAATTAGATACAATATACCCAAACAGTGGAGTAGATAACAGACATAACAAATAACAATATTAATAATACAGATACAGAGTAGGTAATTAATTTTGATGTTATTATTTTGAAGGGTCGTATTGATTGACTGTAATTGTTTAGAGTAAACATACCTAGTTGACTGTGGAAATATAGGGTGGTGTATTGTGGACGGTGTTCTGATATACATCTTTGTACTTTGGACTCAAATAACTGGCAAATTGTGGGTGTACCTACTATTAGGTACACCTCTGCCTAACTCGGGAATCGAGCCTAAACAGATTTGATGATTGAATCTTGAATCCAAATAAACTTGAGAGAAGATTGGGTAATTTACCAAGGCCAATTTATTCTCATAATCTCAAACATTTAATATACTAGAGGCCTTCCTCGTTGGTCTAGTAGTAGAGGTCCTGGGTTCAATTCCCGGGTTGGGCAAAGTGTTATTGGGATAACCATCAGGAATATCTTGGTAGCAGCCACGTAGTCTAGATTTGGGCCCGGTTGTTGGCAATAAGCTCACCCCCTATAACATGGGGCTTAAACATAGCTGGCGAAATGTGGGTGTACTACTCGTATTAGGACACCTCTTCCTTAAGCTAGGGGGATTACAGGCGTGATGTCATGACGATGATATTCAATTTTATCATAACGGTTACCCCCCAATCTCTTTCCCCTAAATTCCAAAAAACAAACACCAAAATAATAAATCCGATAAGGGTCCGTCCTGTTTATTCAGCAAACTCGCTAAACAATGAACTCTTTATACAATTAAAGGTTAAAAGGAGCCATTAATTAAAGTAACTTCTCCAGAAGGCTGTCTAGTTGGTAAGTGTTGAGTCATGAGCCTAAGGTTCTGTCGACTGGGATTTTGAAGATAAGGCAATCAGTACAATCTAGAGCATATTATTTGTTTTATAAGTTACATACATGAGTAAAAATACTCTTTTTGGACCCACGATGCCATGATAGATTCATAAATACACACATCAAAAATGTCTAGGGATCAAGCATTTTTATGCGGATTTCTTGAGATTGAGATGTGGCTTTGTAATAAATTTATGATTTTATAAATTTATATGGATCCTTTTTGGTGCATTTCATAATTTGAATCAGGAACTCTCAATCAAATTCGAGTAAAAGATGAAAATAAGCTGTCAATATTTTCCCTATAAAAACATACAACGCATTGAAGACATTATTAGTGCTACTGTTTCCCTACTACTGATTAAAACCAACGTTATTATGGAGCGGCGACGTCATTTAAGCAGGGAAGAAATGCTCAGAGCCGTGGGAATGATAGAAGCTGGTTCCCGGCAACGTACTGTAGCTTTAGCTCTGAATACAAGTCAGAGTGTTATCAGTCGACTTTGGACACGTTACCGAAGCACTGGTACCGTGGCTGAGCGCCATGGAGGACGGTATCGCTGCACCACACGGAGACAAGACCGATACATTCAAATCTTAACTCGAAGAGCTCCAACAATAACCGCCATGATGTTAGCCGTGAGGCTTCATCACTCTTCAGGGAACTTAATTAGCGACCAAACAGTCAGAAACTGCTTGCATGAAGTGAACCTTCATTCCCGAAGACCGCTACGGGTACCACCTATAGCAATGCACAATCGTAGGATTCGATATCAATGGGCTCTTGAACACAGAAATTGGGCAGAAGAACAATGGCGTTTCGTGTGCTTTTCTGATGAGTCTCGTTTTGGTATGAGACCGGATACAAGACGTATACGACACTGGAGAACCCCTGGACGCCAACAGCGATTAAAATCCTGCCAGGAAGTCCATCCTTATAGTGGTGGAACCATCATGGTATGGGCGGGTATTTGGATCGGCGGAAGAACTGAGTTGATTTGGATCAGAGGCAACCTCAACGCTCAAATTTATGCTGAGACGATTGTATCAGACGTCATCGTTCCTCTACAAGTGCAAATCGGTCCCTTATTTCAGTTAATGCATGATAATGCACGACCGCACACCGCAAGAGTTGTAAGACAGACTCTCGCCGCAGCTAACATCAATGTCCTGCCCTGGCCTGCTCAGTCGCCAGACTTGAACCCGATTGAGCATGCATGGGATATGCTACAGAGAAGAGCTCTGCCGAATATGGAGGGTATCCAGTCGCAAGAAGACCTTTTTTTGTTGTTGCAACGAACATGGGCGGCCATTCCACAGCGTGATTTGGATGAACTCATTTTGAGTATGCCAAACCGATGTTCTTGTGTTGTTAGTGTTCGCGGTAGAAACACGGATTATTAATTGTTTAAGTTACCCAATAAAATTTTAAAGAAAACTGTTATTTCAGTCTTTTTTTCGAACTTTAATGTTAGTGGTTCAAATGTCAAAAATCCCTTTATTAGGAAAATGGCAAATTTCTTTATTAATGCAAAGGTGACTTGGTTTATCGTTACTGTGACAAACGAAAACACTTTATTTGATGAATCCTTAAAGAAAATTTTAATTAATATCAATCAGGAGAAAAGTTATTGCAAAAATATATGTTGATCCCTAGATACTTTTGATGTGTGTATATTATACAGATGATCATATGATTTACCCGACTCCATTTATATTATTTCATGCCTTGAAATGGATTATTCGTATTGGAAATTTCCATGGCCGTTCAAAAAAAACTATGGCAGTTCCGTACTATCGTGGTTGGAGAGACCCCTTTCAATTTTATTTTATTTTTGTTATTATAGCGGTAACAGAATAACACGTTCTGTGAAAATTTCAAGTTTCTACCTATTAGGGAAATACGTATCATGAGTCACAGCCCGCTGAAAGACAGACGGACGGACAGCGGCGGCTTTTTAATAGGGTCCCGTTGGTTATCATAATTAGTACGGAACTCTACAAAAGAGCGAGAAATTGGTATTTTATTTTTTTCGGGTGGGATGTCATCAAATGACTTCTTCCGCTCTGGGCGGAGCAGGAGGGAGTGTCAGACTTTTACTGACTAAAACCCATTCATGTTCCTTCATCGCCCTTTGTGTTCCGGGGCCACGGTATCTCTTTCGCAGAGCCCCGCAGCCCCGGGAGTAGTTGGGTCAAAAAAAGAGACAATTTATACGTAAGAATCTTAAATAAAAATATAAAATCTTGTACGCCCCACAAGTGAATTAATTTCATCGGTTTTAATTTCCTAGCATTTACTTTGTTTAGATTACATCTCGGAAACGTTCGTGTAATAAGACAGCCAACATGCAAAGACCAGAGAAATTTATTGATCAAAGACTGTTTTTTCTCGTAAGTTAACCGTGAACGATGATCTGCTTATACAATAATATTATATTATAGGTTTGCCTTGGAGAGCAGCGGTGGCCCAGTGGTGGCGGCCCCGACTTACGAACAGTGAGTCGTGGGTACGAACCCAGGCAGGCACATTACTTTGTGTAATTCATTTCATCACCACTGCTCTCAAAACCGTGAAGGAAAACATCGTGAGGAAACCGGCATGTCCTGGAACCAAAAATTCGAAGACATGTGACATCTACCAATCCGCACTGGGCCCGCGTGGTGGATTATAGCCTTTACGCAAAATACGCGCTTTGACGCGGAGTTGCGGACACCAGCCCGTTATACAATACAATACAATACAATTATAGGTTGAAAGGAGTCATTAATTAAAGTAATTTCTCCTGAAGGCTGTCTAGTTGCTAAGGCCCGTTTTCTATAACTTACTTACGTAGGTCGAACAAGCTATTTGGTTTACATTTTACAATGTAATTTGTGGGTTAAACTGTATACCAAATAGCTTGTTCGACCGTACCTATAACTGTCAGTTACTAAGCCACGTCTCGCAGCTATTGGTGTTTCTATAAATAAAGTTAGCTTGAAATATCGAGTTATCACCTACCTGTCACTCGATTAATAGAAAAATCAAAAAAAGATTTTCTGTGACGTTTTGTTTCCAACTGTATAAATCTGTAATAAAAATGTCAAACAGACAGAGATAGCAACCGAACAGTAAGTCATTGAAAATGGCCGTAAGTGTTGAGTCTTGAAGCTGAGGATATTAGCGAAAGATAAGGCAATCAACATATGGATAGCATTTTTTCTATTATAACATAATAGATATTTACATAAGCTCTAGAGGAGCGCGTGGCTAAATAATAACAACCCCACGGGTCGATTTTTAAGGTTAAGCCATGCTTGCCAAGGTCAGTCTGTGGATGGGTGACCATTATTACATCTGTGCTTTAGAAAGCACGTAAGCCGTTGTACTCGGCTGTCATTTTGTAGATCTTTGACAGTTGTAACACTAGTCTTACCAAGGGGTTCCGCATTACCCAGTACTAACTGGGTTGTGGAGTTCAGATAGACAGTCGCTCCATGTATACTAAATAACACTTTGTCCCACCTGGGAATCGAACGCAGGACCTCATGTTCAGCAGTAGCGCTTGACGAGGAAGACCAACAGGTAGTAAATAGTAAATATAAAAATCTACACTACTTATTTTGCCAATACCCCGTATAAATTAACTCTCTGTATTTCACAAAATCTATTTCGTATGTCCTGCAAACTGTCCGCACATTATGATTCAAGTCAGTCGAACGAATAGTTACTGTTAATTCTAAGTTGCGAAGTTAGCAACGGATCGTTCGCCGTCCGTTAGTTATTCAACGTGTGTAAACCATCCGTAAGTTATATGTCATTTTAAAAGTTTTAGCGGAACATACGGGTAAGAAGTATAGGCATCAACGGGCCTTGCACGGATGATTGGATTATGTTCCAATTATTCATGTTAAATTCGAACGATAGGTATAATATGAATCAAAACACAACAGTATCCATTAGCATTTTGGTTACTTTTCTGTCGATAAGCACAATTTCTATCGCCGTAAATAAGAATAGAATCTTTAAAACTAAATGCAGGTATCGCTTTGTCTACCGGGGTTGCGGGACTGTTTGAAAGAGATACCGTGGCCCCGGAACACAAAGGGCGATGAAGGAACATGGATGGGTTTTAGTCAGTAAAAGTCTGACACTCCCTCCTGCTCCGCCTAGAGCGGGAGAAGTCATTTGATGATTTTCAAACCGAAAAAAAAAAAGCTATCGCTTTGTAGTGCTCCAAAATATTAACAGTTTTAAAGAAAAATTAAAGGAGAAGAAGGTTGCGCTGACCCCAAATAAATTGAGATAAGAACAGGAGTATGATGAGGGGTACTCTAAAATATTGATCTTGAATTGTGATAGATCATCACACTAGATCGTCATCATTTCAGCCGAAAGACGTCCACTGCTGGACATAGGCCTTCCCCAAGTGTCGCCACATTGACCAGTCCCATGCGACTCGCATCCACCAGATTCCCGCAACCTTCACCAGGTCACAGGTCCACCTAGTGGGAGGCCTTCCACCGCGACATCTTCCGGTTTGCGGTCGCAGAACTTTTCGGCCCTATCGACCAACAGTTCTGCGAGCAATGCCCTGCCCACTGCCACTTAAGTTTGGCAATTCTTCAGGCTACATCGGTAACATTGGTTCTCTTGCGGATGTCTTCTTTTCTTCACACTGGATAAAGTGTTGTAACCGCTCGTATAGGTTTGTAAAAGGGTTTGGAATCTTTTTAAAAGATAAGCATACACCTAAAACCAGTGCAAACTATACTAGCTAGTCCATTCGGCGTTTTGATATTAAACATGACAATTTATAATGAGTCCTTTAGTGTACTACAGATTGATAAATTAATAACAACGTACTTTTTGCCATTGAAATAAAATTACACCTAGATAATGACGTTGACACAGGCACTGACAAAATATAGGCACGGCTACACCGTGATAATTAATTTATAATATCTAAATTATTCACAGAGCGACGTGACAAATTAATGGTGTCAATATTACATAATTATTCAAATTAAGCGGTAGAGCCCTATTATAGTTAACTGTATTATAATTATAGCCGTGTTTATTACATTGATTATTTAATCAATTTAGGTTGATTGAATAATTTAATAATGTTAGTTAAAATAAACGAGATACAGTGTACCTTTACTGAAGAAAAATATAACTACTTTTTCGAAGATCACTGAAACTTGTTATAGTCTGATAGGTCTGTAGTCTTGTTTTAGTTTGATTGTATTTTTTATTATTTTTTTCTTACTTTCTGCCTTGTTATTTTCTTGTTATTTTATATTACATCACGCCAGTAATCCCCGGTTAAGCAACAGACTAGAGGCTGCTACTGAGAAATTCCTGATGGAAAATCCCAATAACACTTGGCCCGACCCGGGAATCGTACTCAATCGTATCATGCTCAGCAGTCGCGCTTGCGACCACTCGACCAACGAAACAGTCAGTCTGTAAGTGTCTTAAGAAATAATATCAAATACAGCATTGTCATAGGACTAATAATTCGAAGACCATGTGTGACATCTATCTTACCGCGTGGCGACGTGTGCCACAGCAGTGAGAACATTAACATTAACATTTTGAATTCGAATTTGAATTAAATGCTAATCATGACAAATTCATCATCATCATCATCATCAGCCTATAATGTTCTCACTGCTGGGGCACGGCCTCCTCTCAATGAGAGGGAATAGGCTATAATCCACCACGCGGGCCCAGTGCGGATTGGTAGATGTCACATGTCTTCGAATTTTTGGTTGTAGGACATGCCGGTTTCCTCACGATGTTTTCCTTCACCGTTTTGAGAGCAGTGGTGATGAAATAAATTACACAAAGTAATGCGCCTGTCTGGGTTCGAACCCACGACTCACTGTTCGTAAGTCGGGGCCGCCACCACTGGGCCACCGCTGCTCTGACAAATTAGCTTGACAATATTTACACCCGTATGTCCCAAAAAGCGTACATTGTCTGCGTTGTAAAGCGTTCTGGGTGCTACAAATTACCAACAGGCTTAACAACTCAACTACGAGCTCCCATCCCTTCTTCTACGACAATACGGTTGATAATCCCCTAATTTCTAGTACAAGGATTGTAGATGTAAGTTGGTGGTGATGACATGTCACTCTGTAAAGAAGTTTTAACAAAGTTCTGAGCATGAGTTCAGTACAAAGCCCGCGACAATATGATAGTTTAATGTTCCTGGATTTTCTAGGCTCAGTTGTGAGGCTGTAATATATATCTCAGTTCTGAATGAGTTTTAGTTGGACATCTTCTGTGTTTATTGTGTGAATTAATATTGTTGATTTGTTATTGTTTTGTGTACTTTGTAACTTAGCTTAGGCCCAATGCGTCGGCAACATGAAGTAAAGGTAAGTGTCCAACGAGATCATAGTACCAGATAAAAACCGGCCAAGTGCAAATCGATCGTATTAAGAATCGGAAAGATATTATTATTAATATATCTAGCCTGTATCGTCCCACAGCTGGGCAAAGGCCTCCCTCCATTCCTTTCAACGGTCACGATTTTGTGCTATTTCTTTCCAAATATCAAGGAAGACATCCAGTTCGTCCTGCCATCTCCTTCGTGGTCTGCCGCGACCCCATGTCACTGTTTCAGGGCGGCACCATTCTTAAGCCTTACGAGCCCACAGTTCGTTCGGCATGCGACAGACATGTCCTGCCCAATACCATTTAAGTTGGGCAGCCTTTTGAGCCACGTCAACGATTTGCAGAAAGATAAATACATAAAAAATTAAAGGGGTGATTTATTTTTTTATTATTACATTTTATTGTTACAGAGGCAACAGGACTAGACATTCTGTAAAAATTTCGACTGTCTACCTATTACGGATCATGAGATACAGCCCACTGACAGACCGACGGACGGACTGATGGACAGACAGACGGACAACGGTGGCTTAGTTATAGCGTCCCGTTGGTTATCCTTCGGGTACGGAACGCTAGACAGTAAGTCAATTTTAATCAATTTTGTCATAATTCTGTTTTTCAATGTTTCAAGTTAAATTTAATTGAATATTGGCGCTTAGTACTTACTAAGTTAGCTTAGTCCGCTAAACCGCGCTTGCCTAGGTTGGTCTGTGGATGGATGAACACCCATAACATACCCAGTTTCCTCCGTGCCTCAGAAAGCACGTTTAGTCGTTGGTCTAGGCTGATATTCGTAGATCGTAGACAGTCGTCACACGTATTCAGTGGCCCGGAACGTATTATCCAGAACTAACTGGGTTGTGGAGGTCAGATAGGCAGTCGCTCCATGTAAAATACTGGTATTCAGCTGCATCCAGTTAGACTGGAAGCCGACTCCAAAACTGGGAAAAAGCTAAGTAGATGATGAGCTGCATGCTGGAAACCAGAATATTGAATTTGAATAATTATTCAAAGCGCAATCGTTTTACAATATTCGGAAGTCTGACTACACAATTATTTACATGTTTTGCATATTTTTTACATTCGATATTCACGATCCATTAATTGCAAGAATTGTGCTCCCATTTAAATACATAAAATATCGTTGTCATGTTAATTAAGGAAAGCCTGTATTCATGAAATACGGCTTTGTAGGTAACAAAGCAGTATTTTCTGAATACGGCTTTTTTCTTCTACGGCTTTTCTTCAGGGTTTAAGCTGGTGGTTCAGTGTTGACGGGCTCAAAAGTGTTTTTTTTTTAAATCCTCACTAATATTATAAAATAAGTTTGATTGTTTGTCGATTGTATATTGTATAACGGGCTGGTGTCCACGGGCAACTCCACGTCAAAGCGCGTATTTTGCGAATGGGCTATAATCCACCACGCGGGCCTTCACCGTTTTGAGAGCAGTGGTGATGAAATAAATTACACAAAGTAATGCGCCTGTCTGGGTTCGAACCCACAACTTACTGTTCGTAAGTCGGGGCCGCCACCACTGGGCCACCGCTGCTCTCTTTGTTTGTCGATAAACAGCACTGTTCCCGAGGAAAACAACAATAATGTTCGTATGACATGGCGCTACGTCTTTCGAATCATGATTGAATTATTTATTACTATAGAAACTTTAGTAGTGTGCCAAGAGTTTAATTGTCAAATTCTAATTTAACGCGAGCGAAGCCGCGGGCAAAAGTCTTGCCTGATGTGAACCGATGATGCGACCTAGGGTGAAGTACGCTTGTTTAGAAGAAACCGATTCACTCGAGCTTTTAATAAATCCAGATTATAATGATCAGGGAACAGAGAAGCCGGCAGTGAATTCCACAGACGGTTCGCACAGTAAATGTAGAAATGTACCGCTTACTTGCTCTCCACTGCTACAAAAATACGAACATAATCTGACCAAGAATATGCAAAAGGCTCCTATTGCTTTAAGGAAATTCTCATGAATTATTTTATCTTAAATTTGCCATTCAATCACCTTCATTTTGAACGGTTGTTTTTATTGTTTTGCCTATATTTTAGCAGTGTAATGAATATTTATCTCTTTATTAACATTTTTGTACTCAATCATTAAAGATTCTATCAAAGCTACTGAGTAAGAAATACTTGTCGGACTGCCAAGTTATAGGTCTGAAGTTCGAACCAAGATTTCGAGTTCGAACCTTTAATTTTTCCGATTCATGTGCTGTAACGTTACATTTTTCTGTAAGGAGCCAGAAAACTTTAAGGTCACGCTGAGCACCTACCTACCTAACTTTCAGTCTGGAGGAGAGTACGGTTAAAAGAAATTGTCAAGGGGACGGGATAAAGAAATTTATTATAATTACTGTACAACCTAACCTTTAAAGAGCCTACCTATATGGGCTGGAGCTATCTAACCCTAACTAGGCCAGAGAAACCGGCGTACGGAGCTGAAGATGAAATGGAGAGAGCCAAGGGTTGTCAGACATCAGCCTTGGCAGAGGCGGGCCGAGGGACATCAGTCTTGAGTCTTCACCGCGGAGGGCCAAGAGACATCAGTCTTCTGTCATCTTAGCGGAGTGTCCAGAGGCGAAGTCACCGACCTCGGAGAGGTAGGTCGTAGGGAAAGGGCCAAGAACCACCAGCCATCGGAGTGTTGTTACTTGCTGCCGATAATGATGTTTCTGTAACACAGTGATAATATTTATCGACGGGCTTGTGTCCACATGGCGTCAGGAGTTATGACAGACGCCAGGGCTAGGCGTCGCCAGCTTGGCGACCCTCTGGAGGCGTCCAGGGTGAAAACGATGAATAGCTTTGTTTGCTATACCGACATAGCTTTTAAATATTCCACCACCTAGCTCCCGGCATCTCCAGATGATTGACATTTAATAATTTAGAATGAATTTTTAGAACATAATAAAAAAAAAGATAATGAGGTCGATGTGATTTACATATAAGACCTACAACTAGCTCCAGCAATAAATTAAAAATAAAACTAGGCCTGTCACTCACTGACATTGCTAACGTAAACAAAGATTCAAAGAGATAAAAATCTACAGAAAAAAAAAATAACATGAATTACAAGGTAAAAGGTATGCTAAGCCTCCAAGAAATGAGCATGAAGCTACCTAGAGAGGACGAATGCTTAAATTTTCAGGTTAATAATATCCAAAAATGTAAGTAAAAAACCCATGTAAAAACAATCACTACAGTGCCTATTGTATAATTATGGCAATGTCATTGTTAGTGTGTTACGTCATTACCTCACAGAGCTCTCAAATTTATTATTCCAGCAATATGCTTAAATTTTGCTTATCAAAATCAGATCCTTAGGCTTATAAATTGACACAAAATCTCATAAAAACTGTCTTTGACAAACATTTCTTTGAATTCGCACCCATCCGTCATTCCGACTCATCTCAAAATCAGCGCAAATAAATATCCAAATATGTAAGCGAAGGACTTTTTCATAAGAAAATGTTTCATCTTAAGGTACATAGTATATACTAGGAGTCGCTCTTTGTGTCTATCTGTGTACAGACGCCAGCACATCAAACTACCCGAAACTGTCAAATTTTCCCAATCAACCTTGAACTTAATAATTTAACGATATAGTTGAAAATCTATTAGAGACAATTATTGACAGATTGCAGTAGCTTGATGTGCCGATGGCGTCTGTAATTTTAAACTTATGCGGTTTTTACCATTATTTATAAAAAAAAAAAACAATTTTATTAAGAGTGGTGGATATGAATGTTGATGGATGGAGAGGGGGAGGAAGGCCAAAGAAAAGATGGATGGATTGTGTGAGGAATGGAAAGAGAAAGGAATGAATAATGCCGTGACGTCTGTCAGGGGAAAATGGAAGAAGAAACCTGTTGCGCCGACCCTAAGTATAATAGAATGCGACATTAAGGACAGGAAGCTGATGATTAAATTCTATACTAGTTGCCTAATAAATTGTTATTATCTTACATAAAATGGTTGCCTAGCGATAGTAAGTAGATCGAGCGTTGACTGACCAAAAACTAGGTAACGGAGAGAGGATTATCGAAAATTGCGAGGAAGCCATGGACGAGAATAGGCACCTACCAGGAAAGCACGGCACAAAAGAGAAGATGCCATTGTAGGTGGGTTTGTTTGAAGGTGGGATAAGGCTGTCAATAATGATGCTGCAGCTTATATTAAATGCAGAAATGTCAGTGTTTCGTAGCCAAAAAATCTGTACAAAGCCGGGGTGGGTTGCTAGTTTTATATAAGTATAGTCCTATGATTTATATTCGCTTCTCTGGAATGAGACTATTCGTAGACATATCGACGCTCCCTTCCAATATATTGCTTTTCCGATTTTAGCCAATAACATGCCGAAAATTCTAGTAGCGAAGAAATAATATAAGGAAACAATGTGCCTTTGAAAGTGACCCAAATATGTAAACCAAGGAGATTCAAAGATTTCGGTACATAATTTTTCAGAGGATGGATTTTTTCTTCTTTTTACAATGAATGGATAAATTCTGAATAATTATATTATGATGGAATTGATGGACGGTACTAAAGGCACCAAGCTCGTGGCTTAATTTTAGGCCGACACAATTTAGATAACCATCGACACGCTAACAAGACAAAGAAGACTATATTACGATGAATATAATGATGAACGTGAAAATGAAATGTGGCAAGACTGTCAAATGAGCGGTGGATGTGTGACGAATGATGGTCATCATGTAAGGTAGCCTAAAAGTTTGAAAATCCACTTTTTTGCTTGACGGATCAGAACCAGACTAGGTAACAATATAAGTAAATTAATCAATGTTTTCAATTTTGGTCTCGGTTGTCGTTTGTAGATCATTGACAGTCGTTAGGTAGTCAGAGGCCCAAAAAGTCTGACAACCAGTCTTACCAAGGGGTATCGTATTACCCGGTACTAACTGGGTTGTGGAGGTCAGATAGGGAGTCGCTCCATGTAAAATACTGGTATTCAGCTGCATCCGGTAAAACTGAAAGCCCAACATAGTTGGGAAAAGGCTAGGCAGATGATGAATCAATGTTTTCAAAATTTCAATGACTGCTAATTTTCAATAAACCTGTTCTGGATGGAAAATTTAGAGGCTTAATATCACGCTAACATTAAAGATTTCCATAAATTACGTAAATATTGATATTGTGTGATCGTAATGTAGAACAATTTCCGCCGTAGATTTATTTGAAAATAATCTGGAATGTTTGCAAAAGGCAAAAGTATATTGTTATTCGGTAAACTTGGATTAAAGACTAGCCATTAAAATGCGCATCAGTGCTGAAACTCGGACATTCTCACTGTTAGCGGGAGTAAGCTATCCATACAAATTTTATAAAGAAGTAAATTTAATTGTAAGTTGGTATGTAGGGGGTAATCTTTGGAACTACTGATCTGATTTCAGAAATTCTTTCACAACTAGATAGCTATATTATCTCCGAGTGAGATAGGCTACTTTGATAACAGTGGCGATCAAACAGATTAGAGAAGCCAAAGGTAGCCAAAGGTACCTTTACCGCGGGCTCCGCAGCGGGTACCTTTTTACCTGCGTGGCCGCGACGAGATTCTACGGGTCGGGGCGATCATCTGCCATCCGTCACCCTACCTGGCGTCTGCAGCGTGGCAAACCGCTACGGTCATCGTCACGCCGGGCTGAGCCAGGAGAGTACCGTGCAAACCACCGGGCGGGCTTGGAGAAACTTGTGACCATAAACCTACCCGCACCCGTTTATTTTATTAATATATTTTTATGTTGACCTGGGTCCGTGGTTTCCTTCATTTACTCCCCACGGACACCCTTTCCGTCACATTTGGCTAAAGGTAGGTGTATAACCATATCTTTGTGTTAACCTTTTGCATGCACTTGTACAGTTCCAAAATTTTGTTTAGTTGTAATTTGATATGGCAATTACATTTTGAATTAGTTCAAAGAGCTTCAAATAGATTTCGTGTTCAAATATCAATTCCATGATTCGTTTGACGTCATCAACATAATCTCTTGTGCCGAGGGACGTCATATTTATTAGTGGTGGCCCAGTGGTATCGGCTGGGTGTTGTTACTTGACGTATTCGTACCTGACGTAAAAAATGTTTCATGCTGCAGTTATTAGATTGTTGTCAGCTGTCAAACTGCAATTTTTTAGGGTTCCGTACCCAAAGGGTAAAAACGGGACCCTATTACTAAGACTCCACTGACCGTTTTTGCTAGACAGTTGAAATTTTCACAGATGATGTATTTCTGTTGCCGCTACAAATACTATAAATACAGAATAAAATATATATATAAGTGGGGCTCCCATACAACATTTTTTTGCCGTATTTTGCTCAATGTAAATAAAGGTAACAACAGGTAGACGCTTGAAATATTCACAGAATATTTAGTTGTATATTCACTTTGAAAATAATTAAAAAAAAATATATTTAAGGGAATACAAGAAACGTGTTTTGTTTAATGTTGCACAGATAATGGTACCAAACTCTTCGTGCGCAAGTCTGACTCGCACTTAGCCGGTTTTCCGTATGCTAAATCAAAATGGCGGCAAATTGAAATCTTGCGTAAAGGACTATGGGGGATTTTGTACGGACCCCGTCCCCACCCTCCAATAGTCATATGATACAATATCAATAAGATCTAAAGTATCCAGAAAAAGACTTATTGTCTTATTCAATTGCAAAATAGATTAAATCTGTTGGAGAGTTGGGACGTTTTTCATAATGTCCTTTTGAGACACCCGAAATATTTTCTAACGTGTGTTGTTTTTATTAGTCAGTCACGCAACTGATCTTCAGGGCACAAGAATAATATTTTCATGACAATCATTCACATTCCTAACAAAAGTGGACGCGGGCAGTCCCTTGCTCGTAAAAGGAATAAAAACCCATTGAAAATTTATTAACCATACCTTTATCGTAGTCACAGTTGGCTGAAACACAATTATAATAGGCTTTTTGTTACATAATCCATGTAGTAATGAGAATTTGGGATTTATGTTGAAGTCTTAGCCGAGGAAGGCTTAAGGCTGAATAATAACGCCTGCCGGGGTTGCGGGACTGTTCGAAAGAGATACCGTGGCCCCGGAACACAAAAGGCGATGAAGGAACATGGATGGGTTTTAGTCAGTAAAAGTCAGACACTCCCTGCTGCTCCGCCCAGAGCGGGAGGAGTCATTTGATGATTTCCCATCCCATGTAATTACCATTTCAAATTACAACTAAACAAAATGTTTGTACAATATAAACAATTTCAATTATGGGTATCTATACACCTACGTACGTTTTGAGAAAAGCTGGATAGGTGCTGGTAAAAACTACAAATAGCCTGGCATGAAACTTAGACTACCTAGTCTAAGTTTCATGCCAGTACCAGTAGCCAAAACCGTACGAAGCAATTGATGGTCTATAGTCTGCGCTAGATAAGTAGGAATTTAAGGACCCGCATACATTTTTTCAAATACATAATTCCGAAAATAGAAATAATGACATAAAAATGTCCCGAAACGACCTTAATCGTGATGCTTGACTTTTTCTAGTAATAAAAAAACAATTCATAATGTATTATCTACGCAGAGATATTAAGGAAAGAGCAATGACCTAGAATTCCTATTTATCTGGCGCAGACTATAGTAGAATATCTATACAAATAAATAAAATTCAATGTTTTTTCTAATATCAAAACAACAGCTTTTTAATGAATGAATGAATATAGGGTACTTAGAACACAAAAACATTTTTTTTTGTCTTTCTGTCAGTCAGTCTGTCTGTCTGTTTGTTCTGGCTAATTTCCGAAACGGCTATACCGATTTTGACGGGACTTTAACTACTGTCAGATAGTTCATGTTATAAGGAATCACTTAGGCCTACTTTTATATTTTATAAATTTAGTTTTATTCGGGTTCCGTGCCAAAAAATTTAAATCCTTGAAGTTGTTAACAAAATTATTGGGTAACAAGGGAAGTTTTGTTATTTTTTATAAAAAATTCACGCCGACGAAGATTGCTGGGCACAGCTAGTAAAATAATAAATACAGCTAAATGTCTGTCGCAGCTCTTAAAAAGTCTTCAAAGAACATTCCCCTACTTTTTCTATAACACTCTATCATACAATGACATATTCACATTTACAAACTCACTCATCACTTATAATATTGCCATACTTTACAAACTTCACTCCCAACTCAATATCAACTGTATCCTCCACCAGATAGAACTTAAATTCGGATTCCTTGTCCGAAAACATTCAAAACACTTTTACCATACCTTTTGCTTCAATGAAATAGGGTTCCCTATAACCATTTGACAAAGTAAGGAAGACATTTTGAGTTGGAAACACAACAGGAGTCCTGTGATAAAGTTTTATGATGAAATATAGATAAATACGGAATAACCCTGCAGGAAAAAGTTAAAGAATGTTAGAAAGTAGGAAAATGGGATGAGAAAACTCGATAGAAAGTTCATTTTTAACGATATTTGGAAACGCCAAAAGGCTTAAGAACGCTTTTAGCGATAAGACCGCCCATTGTGTCACCCCTTGTATGTTTTACTTTATTTTGTATCTGTAATTTTAATGGTGTACATAATAAAGAGTATTCTATTCTATTCTATTCTATTCTATTCTTAAAAAACCTCAAAAGGTTGGACAAAAATTTTGCCCGTGGCTTCAATCGCATTGTGGTCGATAATTATCCCGCCATATTGAGTCGTATTTTTAGAGGTCGGCAAAAATAATATCTGCCGCTCGAGGTCGATCTTCAGGTTAAGCCTTGTCTAGGTTGGTTGCTCAGTTAGGCAGTCGCTCCATGCAAAAGACTGGTATTCAGCTGCATCTGGTTGGACTGGAAGCTGACCCAAACATAATTTGGAAAAGACCAGGCAGATGAAATGTACCCTATGTCCAAACCCCGATCACAGTCAACATAATCACCATTCTATCTAGCCTTTTTCCAACAATGTTGGGGTTCACTGCCAGTGTTACCGGATGCAGCTGTTCAAGACTTTTGGGCTTCTATCTACTGATATGAGCCATAAAATTACAAAAAAAATATACAATACAGAATGACGTTCCCCACAATTTCGATAGATTGGAATTGCAATTTTGCAGTTAACAACATTTTTTCTTGTAGATATTTTGTGAGACTAAAACCATATTATATAATGTACTAGCTGCCCGTCCCGGCTTCGCACGGGTGGACTTTTTATTTTTTTCTATTCTATCCTATCTTTCAAGTTGGATCAAACTGCACACGGTGTGCAAATTTTATTATAATCGGTTAAGTGGTTTAGGAGTCCATTGAGGACAAACATTGTGACACGAGATTTATATATATTAAGATTATCGTTTATTGCAGGTATTAAACCATATAGCTTAATACACAAATTACATTAAAATTTAATCACATTACATTGCATTATTAAAATTAAAATTAAAATTAAAATTACAATCCGAAATAACCACATTCACCACTAAAATCTAAAATTAAAATATAAAATTAAAATCAGAATTAAAGTCAAAAAGAAGGAAAAGGATAGGAAGTTTAAGTCATATTAAAGTCCAAATTGAAAAAACTACAAGATGGCAGCACTGGCGTAAGGTCTAAATATCTATGATAATGGATTCAAAACTTCATTTTAACACGCACATAGAAACTATCATCAACAACGCGCTTAGAATGTACGGTTTTGTTATGCGCAACAGTAGAGATTTTAGACGCCCATCTACTTATAGATATTTGTTTATATCTTTAGTTAAGCCATCTCTGGAGTTTGCAACTGTGATATGGAACCCCTTCTATAAAAAGTATAGTGATTCAATCGAAATAGTACAACGAAAGTTCCTGCGAGCCATGCATTGGAGATGTAGTCACAGCCAAGCCTCGTATGATACATTGTTAAATAAATATAACCTGATTTCTTTAGAATCTAGAAGGCTGCTACTTGGAGCAATGTTTCTCCACGGTATTATCCATAATAAATATGATTGCTCTGAAATATCGAATAAAGTGTGTTACCTTGTTCCGAGAACAGTAGTACGCAGACGAGCGCGCCCATACCGTTTATTGACTACGAATTTCAGCCAAGTCTGTCACTCTAATGCTGGTTCTCGCGCTCCTCTGCGTCAACTTGTGGATTCTTATAACAATCGTTTTGAGAGCATAGATATATTTAACCTTTCTGCTAACAAATTTAGGGTACTTGTAGTCGAATCTATACTATCATCGTAATTTTGTTTTCCTTTCTATTTTGATAATGTATTTTCGTTTTTTCTTTTTTTTTCCCTTTTATTATAACTTTATAACATTATTGTATTTTAACTCACGTAGCATAACCATTAATCATGTAAGTAGTGATCAGTGGATAATGGTGTTGGCAGTGCAATAAGTGCCATTATTTTAAGTTTATTTATAGTGTATAACATGTTTTTGTACTGCTGTTTTTTATCCCCAAATAAATAAATAAATAAATCTATCAAAATACACGAGTTTCTTGTAGTTTACGATTATTTTTTCATTTAATTATCTTTTAAATCATTAACAAAATGCCTCAGTGTTGTGCCGCTTAGGTTACCTCTCATTAAGTTTTTCTTGTACCACTGACTTTTGCAGTACTAAGAAGCTTAATCTTTAGTTTAGCTACTTTTCTTTGTCCGTAGGTAATCCATATTTATATTGTAAAAAAACAGTGCAAATCGATGAAATTTCGATAAAAAGTTTCACTAGCAAACAATTCAGTACAATTTGACAGTTGTCTATACCAGTCGCCTACGTAGCGACATCTGGTGTCAGATAAAATCCGAAAAACCCTCATACCAAGTGTAAGTGAAAACAAGCATATTATTTTAGGTCCCTCACTGAATTGTTTACACTCATGAGTAAAAATAAATTACGCACACTCAGTTTAAACTTTTAGCTTTTATACTAAGGTTTAACTTTATCACAGCCCAAAGAATCGGGGTAAACGATACCTTTTTATTGCAGAGAATATCGCTAATTTCCAGGCGGGGTCAATTTCACCCCGAGTGCGAAATGGCAAGTTAAATACACGGGACGTTTTATTAAATTTTAATGCAAATAAAAGGTGAGAGGGGAAGTAGCGTTAGTGAGGGGCGAAGCGGGTGATACCGGTTATGGGTTATGGGACACCTCAGGCACGGTAATATTATAATACAGTACTCCAACTTCATACAAACGGACGAAACGCGAGCTTTTTATTGAACGCTTCTTATTCAATATACAAAGTATTTCATTTATTTATATAAAAAGGATATTTACAATCACAAAATTATATAGAAACAGAAAGTAGGCAAATGTAATTAAAATGCTGGAGACGGGCAGCCCTGACGCATGTTTACGTACCGCGCGGCTGTAGGTATTTATTTCTATCATGCGGCCGAGTTACACTACTGTATTATAATATTACCGTGCCTCAGGGGTCTGCTTGTGAGGAATAATACACCCTAAGATTATGCTTTTCTTTAGGTTCTTTGAAATAACGACAACAATAATGAGACCGCCAAATCGCCTTGTGTGGTTATCTCGACATAGCTTATTTACACGACATAGCCTATTAATGTGTGTATGTCTGGCTGTATGTTTGTCTGTGGCACCGTAGCTTTTAAACGGGTAAACCGATTTGGATGCGTTTTTTTTTTTGAAACGACGGATTGTACATTTTAGATGGTGGCCCAGTAGACGTTTTTAGAAACGCCAGTGGGTAGGTATAAGAGTATGCCTCCACTTTATGGCTCTGTACCGGCATTGCAAAAAGGACTACACCGCTATCTCATCATCATCTGCCTAGCCTTTTCCCAACTGTGTTGGGGTCGGCTTCCAGTCTAACCGGATGCAGCTGAATACCAGTATTTTACATGGAGCTACTGCCTATCTGACCTCCACAACCCAGTTAGGACTGGGTAATACGATACCCCTTGGTAAGACTGGTTATCAGACTTTCGGGCCACTGACTATACCTGTTACGACTGTCAAAGATCTACAAATGACAACCGGGACCAACTGCTTAACGTGCTTTCCGGGGCATGGAGGAAACTCGGTATGTAATGGGTGGTCACACATCCACAAACCAACCTAGGCAAGCGCGGCTTAACCTGAAAATTGATCCGAGTGGCTGTTATTATTTAGCCACGAGCTCTTACACCGCTGAGAATTCCGAATCGCTATTAAAGTTATCCGCGAACCCGACAATATCTGTCGAGCAGGTAGCCCACCAGACACATCCGTCCACTCGGGGGATCCTCCCTTTTCTATGAGAAATGAAGAACTGTACAAGTGTACACCCTATTCTTCATACTCCTGTAACTCCAACAGTAATACAAAATTAGCTGACTGGTTAACCACAACTACCTGCATCCATATGACACAAAAGAACAGGTTGAGCAAACAAAATAATTTTTATAATCCATCTCTACACTACACCCCTACGTTCACCTACGCATAAGAGATTTTTGATGAAAATGAATTACCAACTCTCGTCATTGAGACGAGCATTCAATATTCAACGGGATCGGTCCCTTGTGCATTGAAAATGCACACTGTTTCTAAAGATCCGCTTACCGCTGATCCCAGCACTGAGTCCTAAACGGGCATTGTGAGAAAGCCCCGTCGTCGCTCTTTTACGATACTATAAAAAGATACTACAATATACATTTTCGTCCTCCAAAGTATGTCAATGAATTTATATTATTATTTATTAATCCAACCTTTCTGATAAAGAGCTGTTTTTATCTATGTTTCAGAGAACAACGGTGTCGTAAAAATTTAAGGCGTAAGTGTACCTCGTTTTTCTAGTGGTTGCAAGCGCGACGGCTGAGCATGAGGTCCTGGTATTGAATCCCCGGTCGGGCAAAGTGTTATTGGATTTTTCCATTGCCACTTCAGTTTACTTATTCTGTGAGCTATGTCGACGACTCTGGTTCTCTGTCGGATCACCTCGTTCCGGATGCGATCTCTCTGAGAGACTCCAAATATAGAACGCTCCATAGCTCGCCGAGCGACCTTGAAATTATGGACCAGCTTGGTGTACTTATATCTTGTTTATGATTAAAATTAATATTTTAATATTTCTATTTTCTAACAGAATTCAATCACACTTCTACTTCGTATTTATTTCTGTTTCATCTAATTTCAAGAATATTGTTTTTTGTGGCTCTCTCTTAACAGCAAAAGTTACAAAATAACGTTCGTAGAGAATTTTCGAGCTAAATTCGTGTGAATTTCTTTTTTGGGAGTAACAAAAGTATTTGTAATGTTTTGAGGCTCCGAAACAAGCAGAAGAAACAAGAAAAGTACACTTTGACATTTTTGTAATTTTTACACTAACTTAAAATTAGTACGATAACTATCATGCATGTCTAGTTTAGTACCTACCTGCCATTTTGAATTTGGTAATTTTATAAAGCCCAAAAGTTTGCGAGTTTGGCACTTTCAATAGCGTCCATCGGCTCCTGTGATGTGTAAACAACAGGACAGGCAGGACACGATATCAACTACCCATCTTTTGTGGAGCAATACATTATTATACTTCAGGGTGGAGTCATCTGTGAATTTCCACCTGAACAGATCTTCCTAGCTTCTACTAATCTGTGTCCGGAGTCTATTTAAAGACTTCCAGGTCAGCCATGGCAACTTGTGTCCAGGTGTGTTTTTTTAAATGTGATAGTGACTCAAAGTCATTACAATGAAAAGACTGTTGATGTCCAAGTTACTGTGACATTGCCAAATGGGGAAGGCTGGTCAAAGCTGATTGTAGATGGCGTGTCCATAGCTTAGTTCCAATCGGTCCAATGAGGACAAGCTATTTTGAAATTTAAAATGACATTGACAGATTTTCAACCAATGACGATGCTTGGTACAAGCTATGCTAGCGCCATTAGTTCCACAGTTGCCAACCCCATTGTATTTACCTGTCAGATAGCATCCGCCATTTTGGAAGCCCAACTAAATGCGTACAAAAACAAATTCAGTTTCTAACAACTTAACTTTTAGGCGAGATTCAAATTAAACGGTGACCCAACTTAGGATAAATGAATGAATTAATGTATTATTACACTATAGCTTAAAATTGTTTTATTAAAAAAGGTAAATATGAATATTTTGGTGCAATAAAAGACTTAAGAGGGATGATACTAAAAATGGTGCTGACGAAGACAAAAAATTATCTCTTTAATTTAATTTAAGCGTTATTCTCTGGCTTTAGCTTAGTCAGTTTGTTGGCGTAAGCAAAGGGGTGTTTATGTGGGAAAAAAAAAAGAAAAAATAGATCTTATTGGCCGCTGTTTGAGACTCTCAGTCCCACTTTTTGGAGTTACCTTTACATCCAAAGTGGTAAATAGTACTGGACGGTACGTAAAGACGTAAGACGCATTTTCAGCTCTTCAAAAGCGTTTAGTCGACTGAACCAAGTCATCAATATGCGGTTTGAGGATAAAACTGCTTTGTGCCCGTATCTTAAATAATCCATCTTCTGCCTAGCCTTTTCCCAACTATGTTGGGGTCGCCTTCCAGTCTAACCGGATGTGGCTGAATACCAGTATTTTACATGGAGCTACTGCCTATCTGACATCCACAACCCAGCTAATACTGGGTAACACGATACCCCTTGGTAAGACTCGTTGTCAAACTTTCGGGCCACTTACTACCTGTAACGACTGTCAAAGATCTACAAATGACAGCCGGGACTAACAGCTTAACGTGCCTTCCGAGGCACGGAGGAAACTCGGTATGTAATGGGTGGTCACCCCATCCACAGACAAACCGAGGCAAGTGCACCTTAACCTGAAAATTTATCCGAGCGGCTGTTATTATTTAACTTCGAGCTCTTATCTTGTAGTCCAGTGAAGTTTATTTTCTTCGCAGACGCGCCCCTTTTGCTTACGGTCATAGAATAACTAATTTCAGAAGATAGAATATTAATTACTCATATCAGCAAGTTTAAATTAGTTTACGACTGAATTTAAATCAAGAATGATCTTTCGTTCATTCAAATATTAGACATAGAACAGTTAATGATTTTTCAAACTAAATACACCAAGGTAACCAAAAAATATAGCACAATTATCGAAATATTTAAATAAAAACAATCAGTAACGCAAAAAAAATATTTTTCAGTTATTTTACAGTTTGAGTGAACTGAACTGAACTTTTTTAAGATAACAAAAGCTCTAGAACCATCAAAAAGCAGCAACCATTTCCTTTATTTTATTTCAATGGGCGAAACATTTCTTTGAAATATTAAAACTACGCCGGATAAAATAATTCTCGGAGTACCGAGGCAATTTCAGTACCAATAATCCAAAGATAATTTCTTGGCCACGAACTACGTGCTCAAGCGAATAGCGACTGTTTAGAAAACAAATGAACAAATTTGTATAAGCATGCTACGACTCACCGCCTCGGGATTTGCGGAGCGATTGTACTTCCGCGAAGGAAACAAAAGACGCGCGCGCGTTTTGTTATATACAAGTCGTATCACTCGAGGCTGTGAACCCATTTGTACAGAAACATTCAGAAAAAATATTACTTAAATAACATACAGTAAAAACAAAGTGTGCCATCAAGAACCAAAAATAACTGGCTCAAATAACTGGGTAACAAAGTGGCTAAATAAAAATAAACAGACAGTAGTGCTAACCTTATTGAAATTGGAATACCTACTCTAATTCCACGTAGTAGTTGTTTCCAAAACGACCCTGTTAAGGTCTTCTATGGATATATTTACAAATTTAAAGCAACTGCTTCGAAGGACCAACAGCCATAAGGACCAAAAGAGAATCTGATTTGAGCGTCAGCAAAATTAAATTTGTAAAAGTGTACAGACCCATTTATTGGTCAAAAGAGTTCTTCAGAGGTCGTATGGAGGACAATGGGGGGACCAATTGTTATTGTCTGCAATTTATGTGGAAGTAAGTATGGTTTTATGGTGTCTTCAATTGGAGACCTTTCTCTGAGCTATTGGTTTAGATATACTGGCTAAGGCTGTGTTCATACTTTGGTATTTTAGCTGGATGGTATTTTATGGCATTATATTATATATGTATTTTATAGTATTATATATCCACATTATGACACATCTAATCTCTAAAGGGTAAGGCATAGGAGTACCTAATGATACACTTACAATTCGTCATGTATCTTTAAGCCAGGAGAGTGAGCCCATTTTGCCATCGACCTGGTACAATAGGGAATATGCAAGAAATACAAAACTCTTTTTATTTATGAAAGATGCCTTGTATTGGCGCATAAAAACATTGTGGTTGTTTAATTTCATTGTTTGTTGTTGTGTTTCTAAAACATCACTTATTTTACAATTTATTGTTTTTTGTAGCATGTTTTTGGTGAAACGGAACGCACTCTCAAAACGCGTCGTCCTCGATAACGCCGGTGGTGACTTCAAAGTCAATGTATCAAAAAAACACTTTTATTTGAAAAGTAGTTACAGTTTCACTAAGATTTTATTATAATAATCGTTATCGCAATTTTTGCTTGAATAAAACACATGCAATTAGTAAAATTGCTATAAAAAGTCCAAAAAATTAGATGTAAACAAAGCAGATTGAGGTAAATGACGTCACATCATGGCCGCGACAGTCACGGACGTTTGAACTATCATAGAAAATTGCGTTTAAAATTATTTTTGAGCGACAAGCAGTAGTTAACTGAACTTTTAATACTTTTCATGGGTAGATATCACCATATTTTATTGATTTAAGTGAAGAAAAAATTACATGCATATTCCCTATTCCAGACTCCCTGGCTGCTACGTAGGAAATTGTGACGGAAAAACCTAATAACACTTTCCCCGACTTGGGCATTAAGCCCAGGATTTCGTGCCCAGCGGTCGCGCTTGAAACCACAAGAGCAACGAGGCAGCATTTATCTAGTATTTATTACGGGTTCCTTCTATCTGACAGTATCTTGATGCTCCGAAATTCATTTGCCATAACACACTTGGCATAATATTCTTTTAACGAATATTTTTAAGGCAAAAAAATATTTAATATAGTTATTATTTGGCCGAATGTTTGTATGTCCGTGTTTGTTGTATGTGTTACAATGCCATACTTTAAAGAAGGCAGAATTTTATTTGGCATAATTACCTTTGGCAATGTTCAAATTCCGCATAATTTCGTTTAGAATAACGTTTATATAGAGCGACGATTATTTGGTACAATTTCACTTGGCATACTATGAAGATGGCAGAATTTCATTTGGAATAATTTTATTTGGCATTATTGCCATTTCTATAAAACAGCATTTTTAACCTTAAATTTAAATTAAAATATTGTCTTTAAAAGACAATATGTTGCGCTACAAAAGTTAGTGACAGAAACAAATCGCTCCAAAACCGACACCACGTAGTCTTGTCTACCTTACCCCTGGAGTGTCCAGGGTTAGGCGGCCCGCGAGCTGAAGAGCAGGTGGTTTTTCGCAGCTTCGGCTTGCTGGCCGTCTGCAGCCGGCCAGCCTCAGCTACGGCGGTAAGCGTAAAACACATCGGTGACGATAAGCTCGCATGGGACCACCGGATCCCCGCAGCGCCGGAGCCGTGACAGAAACCATGCCTGCTGCATGTTGCATGCTTGCTTGCATGCTGCAGCTGCATGCTTGCTTGCATGCATGGTGTATGCTGGTTTGCATGTTTGCATACTGCATGCTTGTTTGCATACTGCATGCTTTCTGCATGCATGATGTATGCTTGCTTGATCAGAAATATGCAGCAATTAACATTATCGTCGTATGTTTGTGGCGAAAAAAAAATAATGGTCAATCAATTTTATTATTACCTAAATTATTCTTAGTACAAATTTTGTGTAATGAGATAGATAAGGCTTTCCATTATTATGCATCATGAAATGTATGCCAAAAGATGATTCTAACTGTAAATTTTCTGAAATATGATAGTTCTGCCTTTTAATGACTATCGATATGAAAATTATGTCAAAAGATGATTCTGACTGTGAACTTTCTGCGATAAGATGGTACTACATTTAATTCTTATGCATATGAAATTTATGCCTGAAGATGATTCTGACTTACAAAAGCATGAGCTTTGAATGTATGATAAATGAGTGCCTGCAAAAAACGATTTTCTGCGAAATGAAGTCTAAGCTATCCGCTGTTATCCAAAATAATATTATGACTTAAAAAGTTCTGTTATAAAAGGTAGACCCATTTATTACACTCCAACTCATAGCATCTAGTTTGGATTGCCAAAAACAAAAAGATGAAGGAATAGTTCCAGTCACAAGGCATAATAACTTTGAAAGGACTACGGTTGCCTATTTCAAAAATGGAAAAGAAGAATGGGCAAGATACTCCATAGGACACAGTCACTCTTTTAAATATTTTTTTCTCAAACATGCTTGGAAATTTGAGCATTATTTTGACAATCTTCTTCGAGATAAATGCGACCAGCGGCCGGCAAAAGTTGTATTAAAATCCATATCTGTTGTGTTTAGCGGAAAAATAAATAACATAGTAAACTCATATCTATCGTGTTATTTAAAAAAGGAACTATGTTTTACTCTGAAAAATGGCAACCAAGGAGGTAACTTATGCAAATAGAAAGCGGTTTATTGAAAAAAAAAACAACGAACTCTTCAACGCAAGAGTTTTAATTTCCTCGCATTATTTGAGAAAAGTACTATACAAGCGTTGGCCACAACTAGGCATTGACAGGCTTACGTATGTGTGCCTTGGCTTCGCCTCGGCCCACATTTTCACGTTCGACCATCAATGTCTCTGTAGTAACAGAGACATTGATGGACGAGAACTACTAAAAAGAGTACATTACTGCCAGCAGGCCGCTGCAGTAATGTACTCTTTTTAGTATAGATTTTAATATTTTTGGTCCTATGAGCAAGCCCTTAGAAAGTCCACAGGATTGCTCCGCCCAAGCGTGCCGGGAATAGCTCACTCGCGTCAGTTTCAGTCCTTCCCGAATATTAAAATGGAGATTTGTACAAAATCTGACTTATAAGAGAAACTTTACATGACAGATGGTTCAAACGTTGAAAAGGACTCCATACGAATTTGTGTGTTAGGGTAACTATGTTGCCTACTCGCTTTATTAAATCTACCACTTTTTATCTTAGCGTCACCCAAAGATGGACTAAGATGGACTGGTAGAAAATGCCTATGGCATTAAGATCAGATTCTGCTTCTGTATACAGGATGTAAACGGACCCTTCTCGAAGCCGTTCACGGCTTTGTTTCGGCAAATGAGGTGAAAAATTACGCTTTATGGTTGGACTCAATTTAACGCACTCAAAACATTGTGCTGATAGATTCATTGAGAAGCACAGGGCTCACGGAGATAATGAAAGTACACTTATAACATTAAAAACTTTATTGAAAAAAAAAAACTTGTGACAAAGTTGAAACTTTGACCCCCAATCTCTCCGTAACTAGAACGTTCACAGGTATGGTCTAGAACAAGAAAATGATCGTTATGACGGGGAAAATCCATCGGCTTCGGTAGGGTATTATTTGTTTGCTTTCAGTTCGGAGTTTTGAATAAGATGTGACGTTTGAGTAGGATATTTTGTAACTTTTTGTGAAGTTATTAAGAATTCATAAGGGATAGATAGTGTGTGTCTGTTGGTTGAAGATCCAGTACTTATAAATAATATCATCAAGCCTGTGTTCAAAGAAAAAAAATGTGAAAAAAAAACATGTTTTGGCATGGGGTGATCCAGGGTTCCAAAATGAATGCAATCTGACTCCAAATTAACTGCGTATATTATTATTTTACAATGATAATTTATAATGTTACACAAGTGTTAGCGTGGTCGTAGATGGCGCACGACTGGGGAGATGAGCGTTGAATGGTTGACCGAATGAGATGTCATCGAGGTGCTCGAACATACTGGGGGCGTTGGAGTGTCCTGACTCCAATGAATCTGCAGCAGCGTCCAGCAGGGGACACAGATACTTCACACCCCTTCGATAGGTGCCGGAAGCAGTCTTAATCTCGGCGACCCGAGCCACGCCGTCCTTTCCTGGAAACAGGCTTTGTATTCGGCCCAATTTCCATGACATGGGTGGAGTATTTTCTTCCTTTAGCAGTACTAAATCGCCAGCTTGAAAGGGTTGGAATCTTCCACTTCCAAATCTTCCACTTCTCTGCTGCAGCTCAGCCAAGTATTCTAGCTGCCAGCGTCTCCAAAAATCCTGGCGCAGACGTTCTAGACGCTGAAAGCGATCTAGCCTGTTGAAATTTAAGTGTTCCAGACTGGGAGACGGCATCGAAGTTGTTTAAAACACGGTGGATAATCGTTTTAAAGTTGGTTAGTGGCAATAGCTGGCCATGTGTTTCGCAAAATATGACCAAAAAGGTTTGTTTCAATTCAAGGAAAAAAGATTATTATTGTGTTTGATAGAATGAAACTTTGTCATTCTTCTAAGGATAAGACTCATATTGTCACTTACGGGATGCCTTCCGTGATTGATTATTGTTTTGAGCTCCCGATAAGACCCCCGAATCCCGTAAATGACAATATAAGTTTAGTTTTAAAGAGCTTAAAACAGTGTTCTTTTAACGATTGTTTAAAAATCGTCTAATTAAATACTTAGACCTATAACAGAAGAGTTAAAACATTGTATAGTAGCAAACATTGGAACTAGTCGCGGTGAATAACGTAAAAGTTAGCGTTAAGTTTAAGTTTTCCCAGCGGCGACGTACTGCAAACACATGGGTGCTACTGCTACAGTGAGCTCCAAATACATTTAAGAACTTAGTAGCAATAGCACCTTTACGAATAGAGATTATAGAGCGCGCATGAAAATGAGAAATGTTTTGCAGTCGTCGCATTAGTGATGGATCGAATACTGTTCTGGCAATGGCGATCTACATTGAGTCGGCGCAGACACTTAGCTATGAGTTTGGTATAACTATTAGCGTCCATCAATTCTTAAAGCTAAAGTTTAGGCTAAATTTATTAGTATTTGTTTTTTGTGATACAGTAGGCCTTAGTATGTAGGTATTAGAGTGTACTCTAATACCTACATACTAAGGCCCAGGCAATTGTGTCGGCCCAGAACTGAGCTACTGGCCTGTAGGCCAGTAGCTCAGTTCTGGGCCAATTTAAGAAGAAGAGTACAATTTAAGAAGAAGAGTATTATGGGGTTCCTTCGTTTGTCTAACAGAACACACATTTTCACTTTAAGCTGGAATCGTCTATTTTTCATTTATTCACCAACTGAGCAAGTTTTTTTGCTTCGTCTAACCCTGGTCTGGATTCTGTACGGATCGCTTGATGCAAGTAGCGTTTGCATCAACCGAGTTCCATAACGGGGTAACTTAACATTACAATAAAGTATAAGCGCTCTACTTCTTATCAATACTTTAACAATTAGCAAATTGAATGTGTGACCAAAGTTTCGAGCAAGTTCAATTTTAAAGTTTCTTCTAGTTTTGTAATGAATTTCTGTCATGTGTAACTCTGGAATGTACGAGTATACAACTGTTTATCTTAGCTTATTTACGTTGTAGTATTGATAGTAGGTTTTCAATTTAAGAAATCACTTTTTCTTATACTTTGTGATAAGATAAATTGGTACACAAGCACTTGAAGTTACGTATCAGTTTTTTTTTTATATAAGATCGTTATTGAGATTTTTTCATTACCTGTACTCTATACAGGTAATGAAAAAAATCTCAGATTAGATTTTGACTAAAAAAGCACATTTAAAATTGTCTGTTCCATACAAACGCGCAGTCAGCTTTCACGGTCAAAACTAATTATAATTCATCTTTTATGTAATTCATCTTGTTTCTTTTGTATAACTTTTTGTGTAATGTATTTTGATTTGTTTAGATTTTTAACCTTATCAAATTTACTGTATGTACCTACCTAGATTAAAAGTGAATGATGTGGTCTCCTATAATTGGAAACGCACACTTGTATTTGTCCCTGATCTATGTATACTTGCTTGTAATTGTGTAGTTTCTGTTGGAGATCCAAAACTGATAAAATAAAAAATAAAATAACAACAACAGCAACATTACTGATTACTTTTAATGTCACAGACGAAATTTTTTAATTTTGTTGTTTCTAAAAATGATGAAACCGTGGTAAAAGTTTAAGTCACGATGTTTGTACATACTTTACACCGTGTATAATATTAGAATCCCAAAGATTGGTATTTTTAGGGTTCCGTACAAAAAATGAAAAAAAAAACGGAACCCTTATAGGATCACTCGTGCGTCTATCTGTTCGTCCGTCTGTCACAGCTAATTTGCTCCAAATCTACTAGACTAAATCAGGTGAAATTTGGTAGGATGTGCAAAGTAAATAATTTTTTTTTTCTTAAATAACGGTAATTTTCGTGGGACAAATTAGGAAATTAAAAAAGAAAGTTTTGCAAACCTTACTGTGTCACATATCAAATGAATGGGCTTGCTAAGAGGATCTCAAATCTATATTTGCTATTATTTTAAAATAAATAGCTTTGATTTGATTCATGAAAGAAGACAAACATTTACCATTCCCGTCGCCCTGATCTCCAAAACTACTGAGCCTAAAATTTTGAAAAAAGTACAAAATATATTTCATGGCTTATAGATTACAGGAAAAACTATAAGAATTCTATCAATTGAAAATAAAGTGGTAAACTCAATGTAAGACTTTGGCATTGTACGGAACCCTCTCCACACGAGTTCAACTCGCACTTGGCCGGTTTTTTTTATTTAAATGATTATTTAGTCGTAATAACAGGGTGATTGGACTGAAAAACTAATAAATATGAACTTTTTCTAAGGGACTGAATATTATTATGATAAAAAAACGTTTTTTTTTTCAAATTTCACGGCCAATAGTAGAGCAGCAAATTTTTTTTCCGCTATATCATGGTCGCTCCCAAAGTAAAAGTTGTTAATTTTCACTCACCCATTAACAATAGCAAAATAATACTTTGACATACCTACCTCTTATTTTTGGCATATCTTTATTTTTTTTAAGATAACTTGTAGACACTAAAAAAAAAGGTAGAGAACACTAACAAGAGAGATAGAGGACGCCCTCCATACACATGGTACACTAGTATGACCAGCCTCATAAATAAAGAAAAACTACCCGACGTGACATCCCTAGAAAAAACGTCATGGCGCAGAAAAAATAGGAGAGCCGACCCCACTTAATGTGGGATGGAGCAAAAAAGAAGAAGAAGAAGAATTTGTAGACACTAAATTATCTTATATTTATAAAATTTGGCAAGATATAGAATCTGATATATCATAGCAATTAAAAATATTATAGATTGCACAACATTTTGTAACCGCTTTTTGCAACATTAAAACTAGTTACATAGCAACTTTTTCTGCAAATAATGTAGGTGATAATAATTATATTTTTCAAAAATTTCGCAATATTATGCCATATAAGAATTTAAAATAAAGATAATCTATTTTTACTGAATTATTTTCATGAGTTTGCTGATTTTTTGTAAGATATTACTAAATACAACAACAACAGCCCATAACGTCCACTGCTATACATAAGCCTCTTCCATGATGGGAGGAATTTGCCGTAATCTCCACGCTTGGCAGGCAGATTGGAGATCGCAGTGATGAAAGAGTAACAGAAAACGCTGCTGCCCATTCTCTGGTCTACGGAGGCGCAAGGTGTTCTGCCTCAGACATTAGTCGCCTTATACGACACCCATGAGTGTAATGGGTTGGTTCTATTCTACTCTGCCGGATCCCACACAGCTAAAAAGTTACTACAGTTATTACTAAATACCGACAAAGATTACAAATACCAGTTACGACTGGTTTTAACTCAGCCGACAGGCTGTTTGGTAGGTAACTACCGAATGCTCTGGCATTGCAAGGCGATTCCTACACGAGACCGCTCCCACGACAACCATGCGTTGGCTTGTATGAAATCTCTCTCAGTCACAAAATCTTCGCCGGCCTTTGCTGACTGCATGTTGCTCCAAACACCCTGAAATTTTCGAGACTTACACAGTAACTGGCTTGTGGAGATAAGATAAAATGCTTTGGCTGCGGATAAACTGTAGGCCAAAAAAAGATTTGGCAGACAAAATGATGATAAATGGATAAGCAACTTTTCAGTCACAGATTTCAGACTTCTTTTTGTAATAAATCACAAAATTGCTTTAAAATCTAGCCAAAACGTTAATTGAACCAAAATATAAAATTCTACAGCCCATAGAACGTTTCCGAAAAAAATAATCGTAATATATTTATATCAGTTTGCTACTACCTCTATATTTCACTGTAAAAGGAACCGCTTGGTTTATCGGTAACTCTTGTGACCTTTCATAACTAACGGGAAGACACGAGCCTTTTTATACTTGCTACACTTTTACAGTTTCATAATTCGTGGTAAAAGATTAAAACCAGCCAAGTGCGAGTTGAACTCGCGTGGAAAGGGTTCCGTACACAGAAATCTTATTAAGATTTCTGTGGTTCAGTACAATGTGAAAGTCAAAATTTCTGTAAGTGAACGTATGTAGCCGTGTTAGCCGTGTGGTATCCGGCAGAGTAGAATAGAACCAACCCATTACACTCACGTGTGTCGTATAAGGCGACTAATGTCTGAGGCAGAACACCTTGTGCCTCCGTAGACCAGAGAATGGGCAGCAGCGTTTTCTGTTAGTATTTCATCACTGCGATCTCCAATCCGCCTGCCAAGCGTGGAGATTACGGCAAATTCCTCCCATCATGAGAGAGGCTTATATCCAGCAGTGGACGTTATGGGCTGTTGTTGTTGTTGTCGTTGAACGTATGTATTGAGTTTACCACTTTATTTTCAATTGATATAATTCTTATAGGCTTTCCTGTAATCTCATCATCATCATCATCAGCCTATTAATGTTCCCACTGCTGGGACACAGGCCTCCTCTCTATGAGAGGAAATGGGCTATAATCCACCACGCGGGCCCAGTTCGGGTTGGTAGATGTCACATGTCTTCGAATTTTTGGTTCTAGGACATGCCGGTTTCCTCACGATGTTTTCCTTCACCGTTTTGAGAGCAGTGATGATGAAATAAATTACACAAAGTAATGCGCCTGTCTGGGTTCGAACCCACGACTTACTGTTCGTAAGTCGGGGCCGCCACCACTGGGCCACCACTGCTCCTGTAATCTAAAAGCAATGAACTATATTTTGTATATTTTTCAATATTTTAGGCTCAGTAGTTTCGGAGATCAGGGAGTGGGAATGGTCAATTTTCGTCTTCTGTCATGAATAAAATCAAAACTATTTATTTTACAAAAATAACAAAACATATTTGAGTTCCACATAACGAGCCCTTTTATTTGATATATTGTGACACAGTAAGGTTTACAAAACTTTTTTTTTCAATTTAGGAAATTGGTCACCCGAAAATGACGGGTTAATTTAAGAAAACAAAATATTTACTTTGCATATCTGTGTTTGGGTCATAGGATTACACCATCGTACCAGATTTCACCTGATTTGGTCGAGTAGATTCGGAGCAAATTGGCTGTGACAGACGCAAGTGATCCTATAAGGGTTCCGTTTAATATTTTTTTGTACGGAACCCTAAAAATAATAAATTAATTAATCTTTTGACATATTTTTATGTCAAAATATTAATTTGTTTACACTTTAACCAACTTATCTGTGCAGGCGGGAAAACACAGAACTAAATGCACCAAGTTTGACATATCGATGTATTTTTTCTTGACAAGCAGCATCACCTCGAACTGCGCACTTCTTTCTTCTTTATCGTGTGGTTTAGTGCCTTACCTGGTGTCAGTTTTTATGCCGGCCATGGGCCTCTGACTTAGCTTAACATGCAGTCGAGAAATATCTCTCGTCGTCTCTCGTCTGTTATGATTTGTATGTTTTGCACGTCATGTGCCTGCGGCAAATAAATATTTTTTCTTTCTCTCAGGAACTGCGCACTTAAAGTGGTCGTACTGTACGGTCGAACAAGCTATTTGGTTTACATTTTACAATGTCATTGTTGGTTAAACTGTTAACCAAATAGCTTGTTCCACCGTACTTATTATATACGTTTCTTTATCATAAATGCCGCGAGTGCTCATAAAATTAAAATTAAAAAAAAACTTAAATCCAAACAAAAAGATTGGCATTGCCAGTTTAGCAAACGAGAGTTCAAATTAGAGGTACTGAAATATTTAAAGAGATTGTGATAACTCTCGTTTAAACGGCTATTGATATTTTTATACTAAAGGGCTACCGTTTGGCGATGGCGGTGGAACACGCTAGAAAATTATCTATACTAATGTAATAAAAGGTAAAGTTTGTGAGGTTGTAGGGGGTAATATCTGGATCTACCGAAACGATTTCGAAAATTCTGTTACCAACAGAAAGCCACGTTATTTGTGAGTGTCAAGCTATATTTATTACCTACTAGAAAAAAATAAGGGGGGGGGAAGTAGAGGAAAATAAAATGTCCACCCGTGCAAAGCCGGGACGGGCCGCTAGTGTTGAATAACTGTGACTAAAACATTATTAGTGCGAATTTTAAGTCATTGTTAGTAACCTCGTTGTAACATAGTTTACCGTTATCATGAGAGACTAATAAGTTTCGTGGCTAATAAACTAATGAAACTACGAGACTAACTCGCGTTTCCTCTTTGTGCATGAATCTGAGGTCCTAGCACGAGATGCGCGGTGTACATGTAACGTAATTACGTCGACATAAAAATAAAAATTACCCGTTTTACATAACTGACATTTTTATAATTCTAAGAATGTATTTGTCGGCGTCAAATTGTAAAACCCGTCAGATTGTAATCTGTCTAGTGAGATTGTAAGCTGTCGAAATATTGTCAACTGAACACACTGCTTATAATATGACGCATTATTTTTCGGCAGATTATAATCTGTCGAAGTGAAACCGTCAATAAAATGTATGCGACGAAATTCAACTCGCGCGCTGTGGAGGGTGGGTCCCCCTTACCCCCTGGTACCACTCCCATGAAAAGATAATGCACCATTCCTGAGAAAAACCGATTAATGTAACCTAACCTCAAAAAACTTTATATTCGTAGTCGACTGAGCCCCTTTTTCTATCTCAAAGGTTTAAAGAAACCTAACTAACCTAACGTGGAGGTGCCCCAAGTCCCGATTATGGGGGCAGAGATAATTTGATCGCATGCATTTCAGAATTTGACGGTTTCACTTCGACAGATTATAATCTGTCGAAAAATAACGCGACATATTGTAAGCAGTATGTACAGTTGACAATATTTCGACAATTTACAATCTGACTAGATAGATTACAATCTGACGGGTTTTACAATTTTACGATGACAGATTCATGTTTTTGATTGTGTTTGTTGCAACCGTAACTAAAATTCTATACGATATTTTTATTGACAATTAAAAAATAAACGAATTTACTTTACGTTTAGGTACACCGCACGCTCGTGCTATGGCCTTTGATCCAAACACTCGAGGACTTTAACCACAAATTCGCCACAATACTGGAAAATAAACCAATATTAGCCGAAACCGCCCAGTCAATGAGACCAAAACCGTATAGTGAGCATATTTGGTTCAAAACCGATAATTGTTGACCCTACCTTTTCGGCTATTATGACCAAAACAATCGAGACTCAATTGTGTTCTCAAAATGCTGTGGACATTAGTTTCGACGTAAACGGGGTTAAACGTTGTATGGGAAGACCAATAGTGATGTGGTTTTTGTGATTTACAAGTTGCTTGAGGATCATTCATAAAACGGTAGGTGACACTCCGCAAAATGGTTGCTAGGAAACGATTTTTTGCTGTGAAAAATCACGCTTTACGGTAGTGCTTAATGTAACGCTTCAACACTCAAAATATTGTGCATTGAACAGTATATATTTTTATAACAATTTATGTAGGTACCTACACACTTAATCATCATCATCTGCCTAGCCTTTTCGACTGCCAATCTGACCTCCTTAACCAGTTAATACTGGGTAATGCAATACCCATTGGTAAGACTGGTTGACAGACTTTCGGGTCACTGACTACCTGTAACGACTGTCAAAGATCTACAAATGACAGCCGGGACAAACGGCTTAACGTGCCTTACGAGGCACGGAGGAAACTCAGTATGTAAGGGTGGTCACCCATCCACAGAACAACCTAAGTAAGCACGGCTGAACCTAACGATCGACCTGAGCGGCTGTTATTATTTAGCTACGAGCTCCACACACATAATAAAGAAAATAAAAAAATAGGTACAAAGGTGATGCTATTCAAAAGAAATATCTTCCAGCATACCTGTCAAAGGAGAGTAGATAAATAAGTTAGTAAAAGTCATCATCATGTTCCTATGTTATTTGGGGTCGGCGCAATACGTTTATTTCTTCCATTCTCCCCTATCATCACGCTATCATTTACACCCCTTTTTCCATCATATCATTCCTCACACAATCCATCCATCCTTCATTGGAGACCAAATGAAGGATTGTGTCCATCAATATTTATTAAAAGTTTAAGTAAATAAATAAGGCTCTTAAAATTATTTAATTATTAATAGCTATTTATTCACCAAGGGGATTAAGGCACAGATTACTAATCGAGTGTGCAATTGAGGCAGGACGCGAAGCGGAGGGCCGTGAACCACACGAGTTTAGTAATCTGTACTTACCCTCGACTCGAGTGATATATACTGCTTTATACTAACACTAAAGCACAAAGAAGTAAAAGACAAAATAGCAAAAAAAAAACAAAACGTGTTAGCAATGGATTACTACCCTGATTTAGGGCAGTAATGAAATTTCATACATTATACTGCCTAGATTTTTGAGAAGGTTAAATTAACAGCTTTCAAGCCTTTTAGTGGGGTTGTATTGGTACACTTACTAAGCAAGTGTCGTATAAATAAATATTAAACAATATTTTTGCAATATAGTTACCTAAGTAAAATTTTGCATTTAAGACGTACTAAAATTGGAATTAACTATAATTACAAAAATAAAACAAGAGTAAATAAAATGAAAGAGAAAGAGAGTAGATAAAACAGACAGACAAAGAAACAAACATCGGGACAGGTGAAACTATTAATGAAAGCTTTTAAAAAAGTGATATTAGTTCAAAAAATCGGAAAGCGCCCTCTATCGGCGTGACTACGTGTTCAGTTTCGAACAAAATAAACGTGACGGTCGCATGTTCTCGTATCAATAAATGCGCCGTCATAATAATAACATCGTAATTGTAAGTGGTCTTAATAATCACAGATGACAGTGTAAATTACTATATTATTTTAATTACTAATTATACAATAATTATTGTGCAATTATTTACAATGACAGTGATAATAAATCGTCATTGTTAATTTTATTTGGTGATGAACTTGAAAAGCACTTAGTTATCTATTCATATAATCATGTTTTTAATTAATTTAGTTTTTCTACGATAAGTACTACAAAAATTGCGGAGTCAGTTAAAAACCAAAATTCATCAATGAGTTGCCAGAATCACACAGTATCCCAGACTTTTAATGGCTCTCCATCCACAAACTACTTGGTCATGTAAGTCCAGACCAAAATCAAAGCATTTATTTCAAGTAGGCCAGTGACAGGCATTTTAGAATTGAATGAAAACAAAGACAATAATAAAATGAAGCTACAGTCGCAGTCACAAAGCATAAAAACTGTGAAAGTACGTGAAAGATCTCTTTAGATAAGAACGGGCAAGAAACTCCATAGACACTTCTAGATCAGAATACGAAGGTAACAGAAGCAACCAACAGTGATTGTTTAAAGTACTGGCTCATGACCGTGGCTTCACCTACTTGGAGTTCGGTAATTACAAACCCACAAGATCATGCTGTCGGTATAAAAAGTATTATATGTGTTGATCCAGGTGGTTAAGTATCTGTGTGCCAAACATCCGAAGCCTTTCAACATTTTTTTCGTGAAAAACTAACAAACACACATTAATCCATCCGTACATCCATCCATCCTCACAAACTTTTATATGACGAATATTAGTAATAGAAAGAAAGAAAATATTTATTTGACGTCAGTTATTTAAGCACACACACATATAAAAAAAAAGATTCAAAATACGGAGGAAAACATAGTACTTATGTGCTGTGTGCCTCACGGCTGCGCCAAAAAGGTCCATTTCAGCATTCATGCCAGACAAGTGATGCTGTTTGCTGTCTAATAATGAAGTATGAAAATCAAAAACCTTAAGGCAACCAAGAACGATGACGAGATCAAGTATCTTGATAGAATAGCCTGCTATTGAAGGGCTCTGCTATAAGGGAAAAGAAGATTTGGAGATCGTTGTGCTGATGACAGTAGTAACAGTCAATGACATTATAATCAAGACTACAAATGGAAGAGCTAAATCCAGGCATTGATTCAGAAAGTAGCTCTTATAAAGGCTTAGACAAAATAACATTCTATTAGGGTTAGCCTAACCCATCCGGATACAGATATTAGAGCCAAACCTGCCTATTCGTGTCGTGAAAGTGAACACTCTGGTGTACATTTCCCGCCTACAATACACAACTACGGAGGAAATTGTGAAGTACGTGCATCAGAAGACCAATTGTTTTTAATATCCGTGAAATTGGCTTTATTTGATTATTAATTATATGCCACTTTTATGTTTGAATATGATTTCAGGCATGTGGCCACCGCGGCTGGTTTCTTTGAGTAAAGTAATCGTATCACGCCCTGTTTGGCATGAGGGTTCGTTTGCTTGAAACCACTTGACTGCAACCTTAAAAAAGTTAGTAATCATGTCTCTGTACTGTTGACTGTAACGTTCTGACCATCATCATTTTTAGGTTTCCGTACCTCAAAAGAAAAAAATGGAACCCACCTTGGTGTCCGTCTGTCTCAAGGGAATCAAAACCTATAGGGTACTTCCCGTTGACCTACAATCATAAAAAATAAAGGAAAAAATCTAAAAACCGTAAATATGTAGTTTAATAATAAAATGCATACAAGTTTATACGGAATCCGGTTTTTAACCTTTGATCTGTTAACCTCGTTTGTGCGTTTCACGCCATAAGATTATTTTCTGTAAAGATAAAGCAAAGTCGCATGTTAACGCAGATAAATCGAACAAAAATAAATACAACAAAACTGATGGTTAACTCAGCAAAACCCTAATCTTTGTTCTTTATATCTCCAACAAACTTGTTGATACAAAAATAATACCAGAAGAAGTCGCGGTCACGGCTTGCTTCATTTAATCGTAAAGATAGATGAGTGCGCTATACTGTAATGTTTTAACTCAGTATATAAGGAAACGTAATTCTTGTATTTGTCATAGCAGTCTGAAACACCGTACAATAATGTTTGCGAGAATCGTGTTCTTATTACTATCGGTATCAATTACTTTAAATGACGCGGCAAGAATATTAGCATACTTCCCAGTTCCGTCTATCAGTCATCAAGTAGTGTTTCGTCCTCTAATTCAAAAACTTGCCGAGCGAGGGCATGAAGTCACAGTCATCACACCAGATCCTGCCTTCCCAAATGGAGATACTCCTAAGAATCTCAAAGAAATCGACGTCCACGATATTTCTTACAACAAATGGAAAACAGTGTATGAAGTGACTTCTACGGGTGATAGTGATTTGGTCAAACAAATGGATATGGCATTCAATGTGATTAGTGAGATCGTTGAAATCCAGTTAAAATTAGAAGAAGTGCAGAAGATAATAAAGGAAGAAAAGTTTGATTTGATCTTTTTAGAAGCTTGTGTAAAAGCAGCGTTACTTGTGGCACATGTTGTTAAAGCACCCATCATTCTAATGTCTTCTTTCGGGACTATGACCTTCAATGTGGAAACTATTGGAGCAGCCTGGCATCCTCTCTTATACCCAGATGCGTTTAACCAGCGTCTGTACAATTTGACAAATGCGGAAAAAATTACAGAACTGGTTAACTTTTATAGAATGAACAGAAATGTGCAACAAATTGAAGATTCAGAAAATGAAATCGGTAAGAGGCTGTTTGGACCAAACGTGTCGACTATAAGTGAATTAAAAAATAAAGTTGACATGCTGTTTTTGAACACTTATCCCATTTGGGCAGACAATCGTCCAGTGCCTCCTAGTGTAGTTTATTTGGGGGGCCTGCATGAGAAGCCGCAGAAAGAATTGCCTGAGGTAAGGATTGTTTATTTAATTTATATAAGTACTAATACTAGCTATTGCCCGCGACATCGTTCGCGTGTAACTTTTGATGTGTACGTGTAAAAAAAAAGGCTTTTGTGCTAATCTGGACGGTAATCTATCTCTGTGCCAAATCTCATACAGATCCGTTCAACCATTTGGCTAAACCGCTTGGCTGCTCACAATAAAAACTGAAATAATTCTCTGACTATCGAAATTAAAAGGTAGGATGCAGATTTAAGTAAGATCACACAAATTTTTGCCGAGCTTTAAAGCGTCTGGCAGAAATTTCCTCCAACGGAAAGTGTCTGACAGGGTTAATTATGTTTAAAAATCAGAACTCAGACTAAAAGTATATATTTTTACGTAACTTCAGCACCTGGTACCCGAAAATGAACCGTTGGCCTAAGCTAGCTGATGCGTACGTTTATAGTACATGTTAACACGACATAATCCCACACAGTTGGTACGTAAGTAAGAAAATAAGTAAAGTATGGCAGCCCTGAGATCTTCTGCTCTTTAAAACCAATTGACCACATTTTTCTGAAACATGCGGAAATAACTCTGTTCGTCTGCCTGGCACCTTTTTACGCCTAAACGGCTAGTTTTACATTAATTCCGTTACGGTAAGTTAGGATTTGCATAATTTTATTTGCAATGCAGACAATTTGCAAAATCTATAAAATAATATTATATTCTTTTACAAATTATGGGATTAATTTATAAACACTGGTTGAGACACAAAAATGAAAAAAAGTAAAAAAAAAATTAAAAGCAGTCGTTAATCATTACCTATAGAAACATAATATCAAGCCTGTAATACCCGAAAGGTTAGGCAAAGGTGTGCCTAATAGTACACCTACAATTCGCCAGTTATGTTTAAGACCCATGTAATAGGGAGCAAGCCTGTTGCCACCAAGCGGGCATAAATCCAGACTACGTGTCTGCTACTGAGAAATTCCTGTTGGAAAAACCCAATAAAACTGCCCGACCCGGGTATTGATCCCAGTACCTCATGCTCAGCAGTCGCGCTTACAACCACTAAACCAACGACTTAAAAAACGTCTATAAAACTCATAAGGGCGGAGCTAAGTCATAGCGCGATGGAAAAAAACTAGAAATACTTACGGCAGTCACAAGTGCAATTGCAATAATAATAGTCTCAACGACATGTAATTCTGTATCCATCTTCAGAATGGACATACATTGATTCTCAAGGTTAGAAATAAATTGTCAGCTTCCTATGTTTCATTGTAATTCATTCATTACAAATTGCCCATTATTATTTTTACCTTGATTTTCGTATTAAATGAATTCGTAAGTATAAGTAGGAGCTTGCTGACGAGGCTAAATAATAACAGCCGCTCAGGTCGATCTTCAGGTTAAGCCGTGCTGGCCTAGGATGGGTGACCACCCATTACATACCGAGTTTCCTCCGTGAAACACACAGAAAGCTCAATTGTAGATCGTTGACAGTCGGTACCAGGTAGTCAGTGGCCCGAAAGTCTGACAACCAGTCTTACCAAGGGGTATCGTATTACCCAGTACTAAGCAGTAGTCGTTCCATGGAAAATACTCGTATACAGTTGCATCCAGTTAGAATGGAAGCCGAACCCAACATAGGTGGTAAAAAGGCTAGGCAGATGATGAAGATGTACATTTTATAACGTGTCCTTGACATAACCTACTTACTTAAAAAAAACATGTAATACAGTTTTGAGTTGGACTTCGTCATGTTAGTTTTTTGGTTTTCAGTTCTGGATCCATAGATTTTTCAAGTCAACTGTATCACGTAATTAGGTGCTTCAAAATTGTTTTATTACTTTGTAGGATCTCAAAAAATATCTGGACTCCTCAAAGAACGGCGTGATCTACGTCAGCTTTGGTACAAACGTGCAACCTTCACTGCTTCCTCCTGTAAGGGTACAATTGATGGCCAAAGTCCTCTCTGAGCTACGATACGATGTCCTCTGGAAGTGGGACAACGATGAACTGCCTGGACGTTCTTCGAATATCAGGATTTCAAAATGGCTGCCACAGTCTGACCTTCTAAGTAAGTCATTATAGTTTCTTCTTTTTTATCGTGTGGTTAGTGCTTAAGGTGACTACAGGAGCTAAACGCGACTTTTATAATGCAAAAAAAAGCATCTTTTATTGATTCACTGCAATAAACAAAACCAGAAAAATATATGATATTCTTCAGCATATTATGCTAGTATGATAGTGTTTTGGAAACATAATACAACAAATTTTACTCGATAAAAAAAAATCACGGACTTATCTCTAAAAATTTCTTTTAACGAGTAAAAACCATACTAAAATACATGCGATCAATCAGATTTTTTGGAAAATAATTTTACAAGCAACATATTATCATGATAGTGTTTTATTTGTTTAGTCCTATCAATAGATTTTTAGAAAAAACCACTCATTTCGCACTATTCGGCCCGCAGTGACTGACGTAACAACCACTTTGTAGTGCAAGCTGATTAGAACTTTATTCTAACAGTATTTCAAACGAAGTTTGTACCACCACAAATAGAGTTGCTAATTTAGCTTCTGTAGTCGCCATAACCTGGTCAGAGTTTTTAATGCTGCCTATGTGCCTCTGACTTGGCTTTACATGCCCTCGAGAACTATCTCTGAGGCATGCTGGTTTCCTCACGATGTTTTCCATCGACGAAGCATGTGATATTGAACAATACGCACATAAATCCGAAAAGTCAGAGGTGCGTGTCTTGAGTTGGAACTTGATACCTATGCCTTGGTAGTCCGATGGTAACACCTCTAGGCTATCACTGTTATCAACAACTTAAACTAAAAGACAAACTAAATAATGATGAACTTTCAGGGCACCCAAAGATCAAACTATTTATAACACAAGGAGGTCTTCAATCAACAGACGAGGCTATCACAGCAGGAGTACCAATGATTGGTATACCAATGTTGGGCGATCAGTGGTACAATACTGAAAAATATGTAAAACATGGTATTGGAGTCAAACTTGATCTGCTCACGATGACTGCGGAAGAATTTAGGATGGCAATTACCACTATTATTGATAATAAAAGGTTGGTAGCTGGATTCTTTTTCAATATAAGTTTTTAAACTGACATGGGAACACGGGATATATACCATGTTTACTATTAGTTTCAAGTACCCGATATTTCGGTTTTTTAAGTAATAGTAAATATGGTTACCCGTTTTCAGTGTAAGTGATAATGTCTCAATTTGTATAATTTTGTGATTTATTCGTTGATGGATGAAGAGAGAAAGAAAAGTCGAAAAGATTTATGGATTGTGTGAGGAATGATACATAAGAAAAGAGACTGTATCATAAGTACTACTGTATGACTGTATGACTAAGTATGATAGTATGATAGGGGACTGTACAGGAGAAATTCTTGGGGCAACGTTTAAAAAAATAAGTGTTAAAACTACACCAAGTATTATGTGGTATAGACGTTTCATTCGAATAATAAATATAGACATAGAAGTATGATTAAGTACTGATTGGGTACAGTTACACTTAAAAAGATAGGTCAATTTGGCAAGTCACTGTCGTATTTATTCTTCTTATCGGCAGACAGGCCAAAATCTGACTTGACAAAATTTAATAACCGATGATTCGAGTTTTTTATTATTTACGATAGACTTATCGCTTGTTCATGATTTGCAGGTATCTTGAGAACATAGTAAAACTAAGAAGCGTGATGCGTGACTATCCGATTCCTGCACTTGACCGCGCCGTGTGGTGGACGGAGCACGTGCTGCGTCACGGCGGTGCGAAACACCTGCGCGCGCCCGCCGCCAACATGTCGTGGGCGCAGTACCTAGAACTAGAACTAGTACTAACGCTAGTAGCATTTGCTCTTGGATTTATTGTAGTATTCGTATTTCTTTTAAACAACTTGTGGAAACTTTTAAGTAATAATCGCGTTCAGATAAAACTGAAGAATCATTGATCTTCGTATTGTTTTTTTTTTTGGAAGTTTCACTCCTGGGCATAGGCTTCCCCTCATTACTTCCACTTAAAGTATATATGTAGAAAATCAACTATCTGGTGTCCACGACACAAGCCTTGTTGCTTAGTGTGGCACTAGATGGCACTGTGTGTGATGTCCAGCGATATTATTATTATAATACTTGTCTTGATGTTGCGCGAGGCATCCCGCCATTTTCTGCTCGGTCTGCCGCGACCCCATCTAGCTGTCTCCAGTTTCGTGATATGCGGGCCCACAGCTTTGCGATCCAGCAGACATGGCCTGCTCAGGCCCATTTTAGTCCTTCTTGGCGTGACGATGATAATTTAAATTGAGTGAGTCTAAAATTAGCAATTCGTTTTATAGGATCATTGAGTGTATTTTAGGACTTAAGAATAATAATATTATGTTAGATTATATTAAATTTATTAGTTTGCTTGTGTATATCTTTACAAAAATATGTAATAAGTGCGTGGAATGTAGAGTAGGCTGTGATAAGCATTTTGTTAGACAGTAAATAAATGAATGAGAATATTCTTTTTAGTTTTTATTTCTCCTTTCTGATTTCAAATTCTGCGTGCATTGTCTTTGAAAACCTTTGCTAGAATGTGGTCCCATGATTTATACTGGGTGCTCCAAATCCAAATATAGTAATATAGGAATTTCATACAAAAATACCCAATAACGATTGTCAAAGATCTACAATTGACAGCCGGTACCAACGGCTTAACGTGCTGTGGAGGAAACTCGGTATAATCGGTGGTCACCCATCCTTGGACCAACCTAGGCAAGCGTGACTTAACCTGAAGATCGTCTTGAGTGGCTGTTAATATTTAGCTACCAGCTCCTCAGCAATGTTTATGAAATAAATTACAAAAAATGTAATGCCTGACTGGGTTTGATCTACAACCAAGGGTTTTGAATTATAATGGGTGTCAAAGTACCTTTAATGAAGCCGAAAGGCTCTCCCCGTCATTGTGATAATTGTTTTTATTCTAAACCATACAGACCACCGTAGAAACGGGTTTCTTCGGAGTAAGAATCGACAAATCTTTTGTTCCTTTGTCATTGGATCGACAAAATTACAGAGGTACAAAAGATTTGTCAATTCTTTCTTAAAAGAAATCCGTTTCTACGGTGGTCATGCTATGTGGTCTGGGAACTATCTTTTTCACAAGTTTTTTTTTTAAATACCTACAAGTTTTTAATGTCATAACTTTACTTGAAATAAAAATAAAAAAAAATCCTCACGACCCCCGCACTATTCAATGCATCCATTAGCATGATGTTTCGAGTACCTACGTTACATTGAGTCCTACCGTATTACTTTTTTTTGGGGTGATTTTAAATCCCGAAAAAAAAAGTCCCAGCAATATTTTTGTGTAGAGTTACTAAGTTTGATGTACAGAATGCTTTGCTGCCGGCTTTGTGAAGAGTTCGTTTACACTTTGAATATATCTTGAATTAAATTAACTTTATTCACAACTGAGACACATAATTATAAAGCTAATAAAACCCGATTAATTACATCGATATGAATTCGATAACTCATAAAACATTACAATGCTTGTGGATACAAACTTTACTACACAATTTGCTTGGAATAATTAAATACTGTTGTATCTCACAGTGGCAAAGTGAAATATTTATTGTAGCTAGCAATACAAGGGAAAATAGCCTTTATTACGACGAGGTAAATTCCAATATAATTTCGGACATACTAGTGCCCTTTGTCCGGTTGTGTTAGTATGGAACATGCATTCGGAAATTTTATCAAAACATTTAGTTTAATTCGAAAATTCGTATTAAAAAGATTGAGATGACTTTTCGAAATTCAATGTTTTGATAACTGGATTATCAAACCTGGTCGGGTAAAGTGTTATTAGGTTTTTTAATCAAGTATTTCTCAGTAGTAGCCACTTGTCATTTTCTTTTGTGGGTGGGTACACGGATTTGTTTGATGGCAATAGGCTCGCTAATACCCACATACACAGAAACAGACAAATATACTTATGAAGAGAAAATGCCTTGCATACTAGAAACTGAAGTCATAAGAGCTATAAACACAAAACAGCGGCAAAGCACCTGGAGACGATAAAATTTCGAATGAGCTACTGAAACATACTTTAACTGTTATATCCAAATTTGTGACACATCTATTTAACGAAATACTGGCTCGTGAACAAATACCAACTCAATGGACGACGTCCACTATTGTCTTGTTACATAAAAAAGGAGATAAAAACGAAATAAATAACTACAGACCTATATGTCTAATGTCCAATTAGTATAAAGTATTTTCCAAAATGATATTTGGCCGAATAACGAAACACCTTGAAGAAAACCAACCAAGAGAACAAGCGGGGGTTTTATCACTATCGATCATATACACGACACGTGGTGAAACAGGTCATCGAAAACCTTAATAAATATGGCCAGCACTACTACATGGCATTCATCGATGACAATAAGGCTTTCGATTCTCTGAGTCATAGCTATAATTGGAAGACGCTAAAAAACCAGGGTGTAGAAAGCAAATACATTAAAATCGTAAAAGAAATATACAAAAACTCCACAGCGAAGATTCAACTTGAACTGCAAGGAGAAGAATTTAGTATCCAAAGAGGCGTCAGGCAAGGTGATCCACTTTCCCCAAAACTTTTGAGGGCAGTGTTAGAAAATATATTTAGAAATATAGACTGGGAAGATTGTGGAATAAACATAAATGGAACAAACCTGAATCACCTAAGATTTGCAGATGATATAGTGTATTTCGCAAAGAGACTAGACATACTACAAACCATGTTACAGCAATTAGACAAAGAAAGCAAGAAATAAGGTTTATCTATGAATCCAGCGAAAACTAAATTGATGACGAATGCAATGAAGGAAAAAATAGAGATAGGCACAGGGCAGGAAGCTATCGAATATGTAGATGAATATATACACACATCAACACGGTCTAGGGATATTTAAAAAAAAAGCGAATTGCTATCAATGTGTTAATTATTTATATGACATGTATATATTTAAAAGATACGTTATTTAATATTCTACCATTTTTTAATAATGGTTAAGGTATAGATTAAAATTTCAGGATTTTATGGAAAAAAAATGAAGCATAGACGGAAACCGTATATGAATGAACTTTTAATTTGTGAGTAAAAACTGAAAAAAACTGAAAAATCATTTAATTTGTGTTTATAAACTTGAAGTTAGTAGTCTGAGAAAGCGCCCATGATGTTCATAACACATCGGCAACGATTCGGCATGCTCAGAACAAGGTTGTCAATGTCTTGCTGCGGAATATTGTCCCATGTCCTTCTGAGGTGCGCAAAAAGTTGATCTTCTGTAGCCAGATTTTCAGGAACTTCCTTCAGAGCTCTTCTTTGCAGCATATCCCACGCATGCTCAATGGGATTTAGATCTGGCGATTGAGCAGGCCAGTCTAAGGCCCTAACATTATGTGTATGTAACCAAGCTGCTACCGCTCTCGCCGTGTGTGCCCGGGCATTGTCGTGCATGAGCAGGAAATCTTGCCCCATTTGTGTTCTGTGAGGCAAGATTTCGGGCCCCAGCACCTGTTGGACGTATCGTTCTGCCGTCATATTGCCCCGCACCCAAACGAGATCCGTCCGTCCTCCAAGACGAATTCCTGCCCAAACCATAATTGTTCCTCCTTGGTATGGGTGAACTTCCTGAGGGTTCTGGAGACGGCTCCATCGTCCAGGAACTCGCCAAACACGCGTCCTTCGTGAATCTGGATGTAAGCCGAACCTGGATTCATCCGTGAACAGCACATTGGACCATTGGTCACGGCCCCAGTCCACGTGGTTCCGAACCCATTCTAATCGTCGTCCACGATTGCCTCTCCGTAAAGGTGGGACCCGGAGTGGTCTACGAGAGCGTAGATTGCTTTCATGCAGTCGCCTTCTTACAGTTTGGTCACTCACAAGCACTTGGTGTTCCACTCGCAGCCTTTGGACCAATTGAGTCGCCGTTGCATTTGGTTGTGCTCGCGCAGTAATTTGCAAAAATCGGTCTTGTCTGGGGGTAGTGATGCGACTTGGCCCCCGGTGCCTCTCCGCTACTTCACCTGTGGCACGATAGCGTGTCTACAATCTTGAAATTACATTTTGATGGGTCCCTATGGCCTCAGCAACATTACGCTGAACAGATCCAGCTTCCAGCATTCCCACAGCTCGTAACATCTCCGCCCTCGTCAAATATCGGCGTTGCATGGCTACAATACCTCAATTTTAACTTTATCTTTCGTTTAAAAATGAAAAAAAACTGTAACTAAACGTAATTCGTATTGTTTCCTAAATTTCGCACAAATGGAAATTCCCTCTCCTATACATCAAGACATTTTTATGCCACCGAAACAAAAGAATTTTCAAAAATTTGAATTTGGAATTAGTCTGAGATAAATTACAAACAAATCGGTGTATAAAAGATTCCAATGCGGCCAGTACTTTTCGAGTTATTTAATTGAGTATGAAATATCCCTAGACCGTGTTGATGTGTGTATATTTGGGACAGGTAATATCAATTAAAGATCAGCATTCCAAAGACATTGATAGGAGAATAAGCAACACCTGAAAACGGTACTGGTCGCTAAAAGAAATTGTTAAAAACGAAATAATACCAATGTCAGTGAAAAGCAAACTTTATAACACGTGCATCCTCCCATGCCTCACGAATGGGTGTCAAACTTGGCCAGCTACGAGCAAGACCAGCCAAAAACTTATAGTGTGCCAACGCAATATGGAGCGAAGCATGTTAAATATAAGGCTACGTGCTAGGTGGACGACGTCAAAAATAAGGAAAAGAACAAAAGTAAGCGATGTCTTACTAAAAGTAAAAAAACTCAAATGGAACTGGACAGGTCACATTATGAGAACGGACAGAGAAAAATGGACGAGAGACGTAATGGAATGGTATCCTAGAGATGGAAACAGACAAAAAGGACGCCAAATAAAGAGATGGAAAGACGACTTACCAAAAGGATGGAGAAGATTGGCTCGCGAAAGAGTTGAGTGGAAGAAACTAGGGGAGACCTATGTCGAAGACGACCAACAAACTGGTTGCTTAAGATTATAATATTGCTTACCTAATAGAATTAAGTCTTTTTATTTATTGCGTTTTTTTTTTAATATATTTTTTATTTTTATAATAGGCTCGCCCCTTTTTAAGAGGGACTTAAGTCATAACAGGTGAAATCTGGATGACGTATGTACATCTCTACCTCAATCTACGGGGATTATAGAAGTGATGCGATGACTTTTTAAGTTATGTAGAACTAAATTATGCCCGCGGCTTTGCCCGCCTGGAGTCCGGTAATTGTCCCACAGGATAGCAGTACCGGGATAAAAAGTATCCCGTCTGATAATCCAGGTTATAAACTATTTGTGTACCAAACTTCATTTTAATCCGTTCAGTAGTGTTTGCGAGAAAGAGTAAATCATAAATCATGTTTATTTCTGTAAATTGGTTTAATAAAACACTTTTACATGTAATGTCATGTTATGTTTTAAAACTAGATGGGGACCCACCCCCGTCCCACCAGTGTGGACACGGGCCATGGGCCAACGGGAATCACCATATAAATTAATATCAAGAAACTTTTCTACTTGACTGTACAAATCATAAAATTTGTCAACGGGATCCGTTGACCAATTCAAAAATTCACTAGGTCGACTGATCCCACGCGATCCACTTGTGTGGGACCAGTTTACTAAACACCCGGTGTTTCGTACCTGAAAACTCTGAGAAGAAACAGCCGAAACAAACTCAGAGGTCACTGATTCTTTTAAAGTCCAGACAAGTAACTTTCACATTTATAATATAAGTAGGAATAACATATTAGAATTTTATACACAGATTACAGATTAACCTTGCGAATTACAACGGTCCTGGACCTGTCTCTTTTCATGAAATCTCTTAATTAAAATGCTGTCTGTTGATTGGGAGCGGCTTAAACAAATACGGGGAACCTGTGATAATTATTCGAGGATTTAGTCTCTTATTTTCTGAAAACTAAGCCGGTTCAGTACTTTTCGCTTCCAATGGATTGCCAAGATCTCGGCCAGGTTATCAGTAACGTTTAGGAAGAGTTATAGTATGCCGAGATTTTGTTAACTGTTTATGTCCCATGTTATAGGAATGAAGCCTATCATCATCCGGGGTTGCGGGACTGTTCGAAAGAGATACCGTGGCCCCGGAACACAAAGGGCGATGAAGGAACATGGATGGGTTCTAGTCAGTAAAAGTCTGACACTCCCTCCTGCTCCGCCCAGAGCGGGAGAAGTCACTTGATGATTTCCCATCCGAAACAAAAAAAAAAAAGCCTATCACCATCAACCGGGCATAAATAAACACTACGTGGCTGTTACCGAAAAACATCGTTTATTAAAAAAACATTGTTTTCGTCTACTGATTATCTTTTTTTCATAATTAGTCTGTCTTATTGAGTGATCTTGAATTTCGAACAGCATTTCACCCGCCTCGGTGGCGCAGTAGGCAGCGCGTAAGTCTCATAATCTTAAGGTCGTGAGTTCGATCCTCACCCGGGGCATATCTTTTGGTTTATTCTACTTAGTTCATGATGCAGGTTTCGTAAATATTGCTGAAAAGAGTTCAAAAGTTTTTAATAAATAAACACCTATTTTTCAACATGACAAATAAGTTTTTAATTAAAACTATCGTGGCAGAGGGCGTTCTATAGTTTCTGCTTACTCCGCTGGGACACGACGTGAGTGTACAGTATGTGTAAAAATCAGTTGGGTCAAAGAATTTGAAAACTACAACACAATTTAAAATTTTCTGCTCCAAATCGTAGCATTACCAAAGGACCAAAAAAACAGTTTTATATTTCGAGTAAAATCCAGAAAATTCTTCCTGAAGCCTACTCCACGCTATGAAACTTGCGGACAGTTGTAATTTGCGCTGCGGTTACCGCCACACTGTCTAATTTTCAACACGTATGAAGGACATTTCGGTCATTTCAGACTTTACCTATTTCGCAGAGTGTCTGCGATGTAATTGTGTTTGGCCCTTTGTGATGTATTGCGAAGTTTTGCTGCTGTTTAGTTGCCTTTACTTTATAGTTTAGAGTGGAGTTGTTTTAATAAGGAGCTCTTGGCTAAATAATCACAGCCGCTCGGGTCAATCTTCTGGTTAAGCCGCGCTTGCTTAGCTTGGTCCGTGGATCGGTGACCACCCATTACATACCGAGTTTCTTCTGTGCCTCAAAAGCACGTTAAACCGTTGGTCTCGGCTTTCGTTTGCAACTCTTTGATAGACGTTACAGATAGCCAGTGGCTCAAAAGTCTGACTACCAGTCATACCAAAGGGTATCATTATTATTACCCAGTACTAACTGGGTTGTGGAGGTCAGAGAGGCAGTCGCTCCATGTAAAATACTGGTATTCAGCTTCGGTTAGACTGGAAGCCGACCCAAACATAGTTGGGAAAAGGCTATGCAGATGATGGTGTCTGTCTGGACCACCAATGAAGGTGATTCTGTACAACGCTCAGCAATGGTGTATAGAAAGAAAGAGAAAGAAAGAACACGGAACAAGGAGAAAGCGATACACCTGCAGTAAACCTATTTGGTATTTTTCACGAAACATTAACATCACGGAAACTTTCAAAGAAAAGCTATATAGTTGACCTTATAGATGGCTCTATTAATCTGATGTAACTTGGGCAATGAAATGTGGATGTACATGTGAAATAAAGCGTGTGTCTATGTGTGTCTATCTACTTTTTGGTATCCATTTTGCGGTCCTTGGGTACAGACATGTTGTTAGTTGTACAGATCTCTGTAGAAAAATCGATCGCGGATATTGTTCATATCATTTTATCTTGCAAAACACGATAGTTTGCATGACAATACACGGTAATATAAGTGACGTCAGTCTAAAATCCAATGAATAAATACCTAAATAAACCAATTTTTTGACACACACAAATTACAAATTATACAAACAAGAAAACAAAAACAGTGAGCATAGTTATAAGAGTACAAAACTAGAAGAAGCTTTGGGCCCCAAACTAGGCACAGCCTGTATCTTGGTGGCCCAAAAATTAAGACGAAAAGGTTTGCAACAGTTTTTAAATCAAGATTTTATAGACTTTATTTTCAACATCGTTTTGGCTGATAAGATGTTACTTTCAGGTAAATGAAACAATTGAATGGGATTCAACTGTCATGGTATGGGCATGTTAAAAGGAGGGACGAATCGCATGTGACTAAAACAGTGATGAATATAAATGTCGATGGATGGAGCGGGAGAGGATGATCAAGGAAACGATGAATGAATTGCGTGAGGAATGATATGAAAAAAAAAGAAGTAAATGATAGCATGACGGTTGACAGAGGGGGATGGAAGAAAAAAAAACGTGCTGCACTGACAGTCAAATCAGACAAATCAAATCATAATTTATTTGTTAACATAGGTTAAAAAAAGTACAGCAATGCAATTCGTCTAGAAGGATTTTATGATCAACATAATCAAAAGCTTAAGTCAGGTCAGTATAAATAGCACAGACGGGGGTCTTTTTTATCAACAGCAGACATAACATTATTTAATAGGTCGAAGATAGCCATGTTATTACTCCGGAATCCGTTTTGTTCTTTGCACAAGATATTATATTTGTGAAGATATTGGTACAACGAGTTATAAATAACTTTTTCAAACATTTTGGAAAAAACAGGAATTTTGGCTATTGGCCGGTAATTATTTATAAGCGTCTTGTCTTCCTTTTTGTGGAGCGGTTTCATTATAACTTTTTTCAAGCCTTCGGGATAGATACCCTCGGTAATACCTATATTAATAATATGTGCTAGGGCAGGTGCTATAAGCTCAATTACATATTTAATTACTTTTGTGGATATACCGTCAAAACCAACAGTACTAGTATTTTTAAGTGTCTTTGTGGTAAAAATAATATCAGATTTTAGAACAGGCAGCATAAACATTGATTGCATTGTCAAATTATCTAAGTTCTTGTTTATTTTAATGTAATTTATTATATTATTCACAATGTCATCTATAAAGTAGTCATTACATGCATTTGCTATGTCATTCGGGTTTGTGTAAGTCAAATCCCCTGTTTTTATTGTCAGTATTTGTTCTTTAGGTAGGTTAGCTTTAGATCTATTGACTATCTGCCATGTGGCTTTGGATTTATTTTGCGAGTTGTTAATAAAGTAGTTATTTTGTGCCTTCTGAGTAAGTCTAACATTTTTTTTTATACTGCTTAGTGTATTTTTTTCAAGTCATTTTTAGCTTTTTTTGTTGGGTGTAGTCTGTAAGCCCACAATTATAACCGTCTCTGTCTTTTACTAAACGTTTTTATGCCATAAGAAATCCATATAACCTGTTACCAAGCGCAGGAAGATAATGCAAGTGGAAATTTAGAAAGCAGCCAAGACAAGGTGCCAGCCTAGTCTACCCAGTAATAAAATTGACGGTAGAAATTATCTCGTTCAATCCGATTTGATTGTAGTAGGACTAAGTAACGACGCTTTTATATTACCTCGTAAAATTCAAAATGTCTGTTTTGAGTCAGGTTAACGTTTTATTTGAATACTATTTTATAATTATTGGTCCAGGGAACGATTATTAGGAATTAAGGTATTGAATTTTAGGTACCAATTATTAAACTTTTACGACTTCTCATAAAATTTTTATACTTTTTTGAGACAGTTTCTTTTAGATTAACTGCATAGCATTGGCGTAGGGATTTGGCTTGTAGGTACTGTTCCGACTGCGGGAACACAGGCCTTCTCTCTGTTTCTTTTCTTAATAAATTGATTAAACATACCTATGACTATGTAGATAATCCAGATTTTATTTTATTTCAGGTACAGACGCCAGCTACTACCATCTGTTAAATTTTAATAATCTAACGTCACATCTATAATCCCCGAAGGATTAGTGAGAGGATGGTGATTGTGATTGTGATTGTGATACCGAGGATGGAGATTGTGATGATGATGATTGTGATTACGATAATAATGGTTGTGATTACGATGATAATGATGATGGTGATTGTGGATGTGATTGTGGTGGTAATGGAGGAGGAGACTGATCAGGCGGAAAAGACCACGACTGTACAGTGTACACACAGTCGTGGTCTTTTCCGCCTGATCAGTTACATTTTTTTTCGTTTAAATCATGCGGAGGCGCCGAGCCACGCCCCCTTAAAGTTTAAGCCTATTAGGAAAGTGTCAACTTTGGCGCGTAAAATAACAATAACTCTCGATTGGCGTGCGTCGTCAGTGCGCTCGGCCGATCGGTATCTTTTTATTCATTATTTCTATACAAAGTCAACGGGGTGGGGCTAGAGAGCGTTTCTGTATTGTAAGTGCAAGTAAAAATTAGCTTAGTGGTGATCAGGCGGAAGTGTTAGTTATTTTAAAGTCCCATGTAATAGGGGGCGAACCTATTGCCATCAACTGGAACAGATCTAGACTCCGTGGCTGCTTTTTGCTTTGCCCGGCCCGGGAATCAAACCCAGGACCTCTAGTCACACTTGCAACAACTAGATTAACGAGGCAAGTAGAACGTAAAAACATGGAAAAGGTAAGTTTAAAATATATTTCGTACTTCTAAAAATATCGAAGAAATGCTATTCATTCACGGATCCAATCAATTGATTAATTCCTTCACTGTGTAAGTCATAAGATGACAGTCTCTATAAATATTTTTAGGGTTCTGCACCCGAAGGGTAACCAACGGAACCCTATTACTAAGCCTCAGCTGTCCGTTCGTCCGTCCATCTGTCCGTCTGTCTGTCAGCTGGCTGTCATGACCCGTAATAGGTAGGTAGACAGTAAAGATAGATTAAAGGGAGCTCCACTATTACGATGGTACGGAACGCTATAAGCACGAGTCGGAGTCGCTCTTGGCCGCTTCTTTTTTCCATCAAAATTTAAATCCATCACACCATACTCCCTTATCTCTGAAACGTTCTACTAAACGCTTAAAATTTTCCAGAACATTCATCAAACCGACATGGTCCTTGAACCAAACTGTTCATGGAACTTCAAACCTTAAGTTTTCTGGGATGAGGTTCATTATTGCTGAAACAGTAGTCAATCGGGCTAGGAAGCTTATAAAATATATTATGAAAGCGGCCTGTAACAACGAATAGTCGAGATACAAAGGGAAATTAAATACAATATTGCGTTTTAAAAATTTATTAGTCGTTAAAATAATATTTTGTGGAGTATTATGTTTGTTTAATTAGCTTAAGGATTGTTGTAGAAAGAAAAGGTGTTTATTTGGGATGACGATATTGGATTATTATATTATTTTGGTTTTTCGAATTGGTATGATTCAAATCTATTTCTATACAAATAAATAAAATTTAAGTGACTATCTGTAAATTCAAAATAATTGAATGCATACGAAAGTATATAGGTACGGTACTTACATAAAACAAAAAAATACAAATTAAAATGTTTATCTTTCTGTACGTCTGTTTGTTCCGGCTAATCTCCGAAGCAGCGGAACCGATTTTGCGGTTCCGTGCAAAAAAAATGAAAACCCTTGAAATTGTTAACAAAATCCGATTCAAACTTATCAATATTTTTATACTAATTTCACGTTTAGAATAAAATATTATAAAACATTTTAAACGAGTAACAATGGAGTTTCCAATTATTTTATATTCTTAAAAAACTACTCTTGCAAATGGAAAATTTGATTTCCTTTATTTTAAAGTTTGACGTTCAAAAGTTCCATAAAATGGCTGCACTGGATTATATGGCGTAACTTAGACTCGAAATAAATAATATTCTATCTATCTATCCAAACACTAAAGATTAATACCAGTATGGAGCGACTGCCTATCTGACCTCCAGAACCCAGTTAGTACCGGGTAATACGATACCCCTTGGTTAGACTGGTTGTCAGATTTTCGAGCAGTCACTTGTAATTACTTGTAATGACTGTCAATGATTTACAAATTACAGCCGGGACCAAAGGTTTGACAGCGCTTTCCGAGGCATGGAGGAATCTCGATATGTAAGGAAATGGTCACCCATTCTCGAACTGACCTTAGTAACCGTCGATTAAACTTGAAGACCGATCCGTAGGCTCCTATTCCTTATCTACGAGCTCCTCCAACAATAACCAGTAATCTTAATCTCAGAGCAACAGTAAGTCGTGGGTTCGAACCCTCACATATATAATATATAATTTATTTCATCACCACTGCTCTCAAAACGGTGAAGGAAAACATCGTGAGGAAACCGTTTAACCGAATTTTTGGTTCTAAGACATGCGTCTTAGAACCAAAAATTCGAAGACACGTGACATCTACCAATCTGCACTGGACCCGCGTGGTGGATTATAGCCAATACGCAAAATACGCGCTTTGACGTGGAGTTGCGGAGACTAGCCCATTATACAATACAATACAATCTTAATCTCAATCAAATTACAATCGAAAACAAGATAACGCCTTTAATACAAACAGACTATATAGTGAGGCTGCAATAAAATGGCCACTAACGTTTCAGTCCGACCGCAATTGTTCGCGTAACGATCTCGCTTGCCGTCAAGTGGGCCGGAAAGCGATAACAGGACAATTTATGTCATCGCTGCTATGTGGCGTGGGTTAAGAACCGATACAAAAGACCATGTTTCAGTTTTTGAAGGACCAAATTTTGTTCCTTTTGAAATCGGAACGTGGTCCTATGATGGCGGCAAGCAGTTTGTTGGCCATTTGATAAATTTCTTTAAACAATTGATTTAAAATGAGATTATTTATACTTGCGCCTACTAATATACACGGTTGGCGCAGTGGCTGAGTGATTGACTGCTGCGCTGCAAGTCACGGGTTTTATCCCCACACGGAAATATTTACATGGCCTACAGACAATTGTTCCGGGTCTGGGTGTTTGTGTATACGAGTATAAATTTTTGTAAACGCACCTAGGATACAAGAGAAATCCCCTCGGTGCGGGAGTCCAACTCGCCGGTTTTTTTAATCAGCACGTATTCTTAGTAAGAACTAAACTGTATCTAAAATAAATCTACCTCTAAATCCAAATACAGAAACAAAAATATTTTACTAAAAATACTCGTTCACATTCTACTCGCGTCGTAACTCTACAGGTGCCAATATAATGCATGCTTAGCTGGATCTAATTGATGGATGGCGGTGGCAATTTATGCCCTGTGCCGGTGAATTTATTTTCTAACACTCCACCGAAGAGTGTCGTGTTACACGACGCACGACTCGTGTGTCAATCGTGTTTCGGCGAAGTTGGGATGTGTATTTTGGTAGATATGCATTTACAGCATCAGCATTGGAAACAGTATAGCTTTCTCACTGCTGGGACACAGGCCTCCTTTCTGTGAGATACCTCTCAGTAGAAGTGCGGGTGTGTGTAGTGGTGCGGGTTTACTCAATGCCTAATGCCTAGTGTTGGTGAAAACGGACATTAGGCAAGTGCCACTTAGTGTTGATTTTCACCAACACTTATGGACACCAAACTCAATACCTAATGCCCGTTTTCATTAACACTAAGTGATACCAAACTCAATGCCTAGTGCTCGTTTTCACGAACACTAAGTGACACGACGATCAAGATTCGCTGAATATCTACATCAAGCTACTTCCCCGTTGCCATGGAAATAATTTCTGTCTTTGTCTTCGTAGAAACTGGAGTCGACGGGTCGCCGCATGCTCGGGCAGAAGACGTTTCGATTTGTATAGAAAGAGCTTTGTCTATTTTTGGTAGAATAGAGATGGAATTGGTCATGCTACGCGTGCAGGCCACTGACTGTAACGACTGTCAAAGATCTACAAATGACAGCCAAGCCCGATGGCCTTACGTGCTTTCCGAGGCACGGAGGAAACTCGGTATGGAATGGGTGGTCACCCATCCTAGGGAAGCGCGGCTTAACCTGAAGATCGACCCGAGCAGCTGTTATTATTTAGCCACAAGCGCCTCCGATGTCCTAATACCATTAGTAATGACCAGGAAAATGATTACACACAGATATTGCGTCTTTTTCTTCCAAAACCCATTACCTAACATAAGTAACGAAACATTGAATTTCAAAGCATGTCTTCCTCACATGATAGGAACTAATATATTTAGTTTGAACGTGAAGAAAATACTCGTTGAGTACGATCCGTTGAACATAATGTAATAATCTCTAGACGTTGAGCTAATAGCCGACGACGTTCGAAGTGCTTAAGTTAATAGTCGGCATGTGCAAAAGTAAGTGTTACTAGATTATTTAAGCTAATTTGTAACTGCTTGAAGCCTTAAGAGGCCGATGCGTAGTTCATACAAACGGATTACCAAAATAATTTGTAAATCATACATATTCCAAAGGTAGTTAATGAACACTGATTTAAACAAGAGTTATTAGAAATTTTAAATTCCTCATATCTCGTCTTTAAATCGCTGTCCTTTCAAAATATATATTTGGCAACAAATATATTCTGTAATCCGATCGAAATAAAAACACACTACCTGAAGAATATGTTTGATTTACAAATTATTTTGGTATTACGTTTGTATGAACTACTCATCGGTCGCTGGCCTCTTAGACCGAGCGCGTGGTGTAAACGTAACGTTATTACGTCGATTAAAAAAAAAAACATTTTTTAAACTAAAGCCCGACTACTGAAAAATCACGTTCTAAAAAGTATGAAACAAGAAAATTTTATCGTCTGAAATTGTTATGTACGTCCCAAACCATTCAATATTAAATTATCATCCTTTAAATAAGCAACGTACGTTTTAATTTTTTTATATTTAGATTCATTTAATAAATATTCATACTGATGTTCAAAGGACAACCGCGTAAAAGGCTAGGCAGATGTTGATAATGTTCTTAATAAAGCATAAACACAAAAAAACACTTTGACAATGTACAATTAGAATATTTTGTACATAACTAATAGAAAAATATAAATATACAAAACCTTAGAACCGCCACAACAATAAAAAATAATGCCTATCTTATTTGCTACAAAGTAATCAAAAGGTATTTTTAAAAGGATATTAAAAATCATAACCCGCTACAAAAACCTTTACCATTGGTAAATAGAAAATATAAGTAAGCATTAATATAAAAATGATTTTTAATATAATGTGAAAAGTAAGGGAAAACGGCGAACGAATATAATATTTACATTTCATCCGGTGATTAAGCAAATATCAGTTGCAAGAGTTAGTTGGATCTTATTTGCATACACGACGCTTTAGTCTACCATCCACTGAGAACAAATGCTTAGGTCGTTTTATATTTAAATCGAGTATTTATGAAGTGAAAACTTCTTTAGGCGCGTTGAGCACTTTTGGGTGAACAAAATTAGTTGAACAACAGCAATGTCAAGATTACTCTGTTTAGGGATTATTGCCAGACCTTTTATACTTGCAGTCTGTGGACCAGATACACGCAGAAAACGTTTAATGCCCTGCGTGTGCAGTACAACAATGCTTTTCGGATTAATCGGATTTTTTTTCGGATTGCTGTTATTATTACTGCTGTCGCTGACTCGTTTCTGTAGCGCGTCAGGGATGTTCGCAGTAGCGCGTACAGACGACTTCTTTGCGATCATTCGTAAAAGATCCGCTTCACTACTGCGTCGGAAGCGGGGCAGCGACAGCAGTCTTCTGAGTGTTGTTGCTAGTAAGACAGAGGGCCACCTTATGGGGCACCTGTGCGCAGTGCATGTACTATTGCCAGGTGTCTCCGTGAGGTGGCGTAATTAAGTATTATTAGTTAGTGTGTGTTTTAGTCTATTATACTAACATAGGTTAAGGAATACTAACACATTTATGGGTTCTCCTGAAATAAAGATAAATAAAAATCATGGAACTCGCGTCATCGTTCGTTTGTCTCGCTAAAACTCGAGAACGGCTGGGCCGATTTAGCTGATGTTGATTTTTAAATGTTTGTCGTAGTCCAGGGAAGGTTTAAACGGTGAGAAAATATTGAAAAATTCTGAGGAAGATAGTAAAAACAACAATTTAATTTTCCCATATAAACTGTCCTACCTACTTTCCTGTCAAACATTTGACGTTCGTCTCTTCAGTACGGTAGACTCGGGTCCAGTCAAATTGAAGCACGTATTAAATTAAGGGTTTTGAATCGACAACATAAATCGAAATTACTCGGATTATCGCTTATTTAAAGTTAAAATTGGTCATTAACACTTTTTTACAAACCCAAAATAATTTCCAAAATAATAATCTGACGACGACCGCTTGGCAAAGGTGTCAATACGATGGGTGCCTGAGGATGGACGGCGCCGCCGAGGCCGGGCTAGAAAGAGGTGGCGAGATCATTTAGACGCTCATCACGAGGACGAGGACGAGGACGAGTGCAGGAGAAGAGTATCTGGAAGGAGGGGGAGGCCTTTGCCCAGCAGTGGGACATTCAAGGCTAAAAAAAAACTAATAGCTTGACGATACAATTCACAAGTTACACCTAGTTTTCATTTATATTGGCAGTCCCCAAAGACTGCCCCGCATGTTTTTTTTTGACATTTGACATTTTGAATTTGATACTCTTAAGTGACTGTTTAAATTGTATTTTTATTGTAAATTACTTGTTGCCCGTGACCTTTGTATGCGTGAAATTATATTATAAAATATTACGTTCCTATTTGATTTGGATATCGTGGCTACTGATGTAGAACCCAATAATAACACTTTGCCCGACCCAGAAATCGAACTCATGCCCATCAGTCACCACTAGACCAACGAGTCAATTAATTTTCAACCAAGTTTCTAATATAATATTATACCTTAAAAAAATAGTGCCAACATAGCGGTTAGTTTACCTCACAAACAAAATGCTGATTTTTGTTAGCACATTTCTGACACTAACGAATAACAAATAAAAACTAAAAAAAGGTGGCCAGTTGCATTTGAAAATGCGAAAGATAAATAACCATAGTTGGAATAAAATATAAATATTTAGTTTGGCTAACGCTTGCGAATAGATTATTTATGCAATCAGTTAAAAACAAATACAAAATAAATATTTAGCATATTTTTATTGACAGGCGTATCGATAAATATACGTTTAATATTCTGGAGTCGTTTCCCAGCAATAATTTTTGCGTAAAGTTACTTAGTTTGATGTACAGAATGCTTGGTTGGCTTCGTGATGAGTCTATTTACACTCTGAATAAGACATTCTTATTTGAATAAAACAATCTTTATACAGTCATTTATAAATTGAAATAACTTATAGTAACTAACTTAACAGTAAACTAAAAAATGGCGACAAAAAACTCCTCAACGCTGTCGACTGGTGACGTGCCCAAGAGACTGGTGGCGTTGCCACGTTGTATAATATAAGTAGGATTTTATATGGGTAAATAAATTCTTAAATGAGAACTAACCTTGGAAATATAAGAACAAACGTTTTAGCATCCTTAAAACTTTTTTTTTACAATACTAAAAATAGCTAAGAAAATGTACGCTGCAGCCAACGGAAGTATTATAGCATACAATAATTTCATCCAAACAATGAAGAAGAGAATTGAGGTTTAGGTACTTTTTTCATAAATATATAACATCATGCCTGTAACCCCAAAGACTTAGGTTACTTGTCCTCCTAATAGTAGACCCACACTACGCCCTGGAGGGAGCAGGTGGTCTGTCAGACACGTATTGACTAAAACCGCATCGGCCACCTGCACTTTAAGGGACCTAACAAGGTATTCAAAGCCACAAAAATGCCGTCAAAGTGGTAGAGGTCAAATTTAATTTAACTCTAATAAATGAATTCGACGATACGATGAAGAAAAATGCCACACTATCCCATAATTACCATCTGCGGCTACTTTTGCTTAATATCGATAAATCGTAAAAGACAGAAAAGTATTTATTTGACTAGCACAAAACAAAAAAATAAAACGAAATTAAATAAAAAAATAAAAACCAAAAAAATAAATAATGAGACAAACAATAAACTAAATACTACAATATATTTATGCCTTTGTGCTGCAAAAAATATTGCTCAGTATGTTCACTACTTAATATCCCGCCAATCTAACATTATTTCAAAAATATTATATACTAGCGGACGTCACGCGGTTTCACCCGCCTAGTTCCTGTTTCCGTGGAAGTACGGGGATAAAATATAGCCTATGTTACTCAGGATGAACGTAGCTTTCTAATGGTGAAACAATTTTTGAAATCGCCGCAGTAGTTTTTGAGTTTATTCATTACAAACATACATATACACACACACAAAAATACAAATCTTTCCTCTTTATAAGTGTAGATTATATATTTTTATTCTTTGTCACAACTCAGCGCATTTGGCTTAAAATAATGGTCCCACAAAATATATATGAGACCTCTCACCCTTTGCCTCTCTAGTATATAATTTATCACGCCAAAATTCCCCTTCACAGCGAAATATTGGGGTACTGCTATTAAAAACCGTCATAGAAAATGATAAGACGATTTGCTTGACAGATTTAGAATTTATTTCGGTAGGAATTTGTATGGAGTAATTTGGAAATAAAATGGAGAAATATAAAAGGGTAGATTTGTTCATTAACCGTTGTGTACTGGTGATAAATAAGTTATTAATTTGATTGGGTGCGGTCTTTTTGACCAACAGAGCAAAGATATGCTTGGGTCCGGTTGATCGAGACAGCATTGTCAACAGTTCCTATCCAAACCCAATGTGTAACTCTATTGTCGCACTGCGGCTTTGACTGGCTGTCCGTGATAAAAGTTATTCGCTCAACGCACTTTGGGAGACATGAATTTTGTAGTAATGCCGTCTCTAAACACATACGGAGCGGTGATTCCAAATTCCGTGCTTTGACCAAATAATTTGAAGCCTAGTATACAATGATAAAGAACAATCAAACAATGTTATCTCTGGCTAGTAACAAAACAGTTCCAATTAATAGAATAAACTATTATTATAAGACAAAACCTTGACATTACCAAGAAAGAATCATGAAACCAGTAGTGGTTTCATGATTCTTTCTTGGTACCACTTGGTCAGAAATACCAAAATGCGTTGGTAGAGGGTTACGAGGCTTCTGAATATTTGAATGAGTTCCAATCTTTTAATTAACTTAATTTAAAACCATTATTATTGTGAACTTACCGAATAATTTGAGGCTATTCATTGGCTAATTTTGAATAGGGGCGCATCATGAATTTCCTTGGCTACAAGTTACACGCTCAAGTAACACGCTTTTTGTGAAAGCGACTGCTGATAAAAAAAAATACTGCTGAAAAATATAGTGTAGAGCATGCCATATTTCGCCTCAACGATACTTAGTTTTTAGGTCTGAAGGATGTTCAGAACAGACACTTCAAAAGACGCGAAATTTACCCCTTAGTATGAAAAAGCAGGCACAAAATCGGCCCAAGTGGAGACGTCATAAAAGAAGGTCGCAGTTAGAAATAAAACGTGATTATCTTAGAAGCTAGATCACCTACAGCTGTCCTACAATTTCTTTAATAGTGTCTGACATGTCCACTTTCAGCTCGGGGTATTTGGCCAAAGTTGGATATGCTGGCCACTTGAGAGCACATAAATGAAAGAGCAGCACACGAAAGCTCTCGACAACCACAATAGAAAGGCTAGATGAAGTCATCACGCTAAGAAAACAAATGATGCGCGCGCGTTTTGCTTGACGCAAGTCACATCGCCCGAGGCCGTGTTAGAGGCCTTATGCCTTGATAAAAAATCACAATAGAAATAAAATTACTTGATTAATAAATATTACAACATGTGATTCTCCCAAGTTTTTTCTTGTATTTTTATAAAACTTTTGTCAGCATTAAAACTAAACCACTTTTTGCTAGACTCAGATCAAAAACACGTTGTTAAATATTCCATGCAATGGTCCGATTTACTTTGTGGAGTCGTTTGAGCTTCACAGCGGCACTAAGATACGTAAACAAACAATGCCATACACAGAAATAAATACTCGAAAGATGGTGGCTGTGCAACCCGCGCATCCTATTGTGTAAAACTTCATAAGGGCGAGGCGATTTACGCTCTTGGAATTTCTCCTGTATTGTGGGTGCGTTTCCAAACACAGAAACTCACATTCACAAACAGCCATACTCAGAAACCTACCTGTAGGCCATAAAAATATTTGATACTTGCGGGGATCGAACCCGGGACACGCAGCGCAGCAGCTTAAACTAGTAGCACAGAATAGATAATAGTACTAGCGTACAGAAGTTGCACTCCTTTGATATTTGTGTCGATTCTGTTGTGCACAAACTAAACTTAATTTAGGCTATTGCTATCTTTTTCTTTCTAATAAAACGAGAAAGTGACGGACGTAATTTAGAGCTGTCAAATTTAGTTGGAATTAATATTTCTATACAAATGAAGGGTGCACGTAAAAACATGTCGGCTAAAAACACGGTGAAACGCAAGGCATAAACTTTTTTGACATCTCTAACTTAGTTCATACCATCCTTTTCTCGCACTGCCTTTTAGTAAAAGATAACAATAGCCTAAATTAAGTTTAGTTTGTGCACAACAGAATCGACACCATTGAAGAAAGCCGACATTTTAAATACCTTAACTGGGTGCGCTCGATCTAAATTGTGCCTTGCCGCCACGCGTTAGCGTATGTTATTCGGCGTCTCGCTGCTTATTGGTAAATCGGTAGGGTTGCCACAAGTACTAAAATAAAATACTACCACCATTTTTGTATTTAAATGTATTATTATTTAAATGTTAATTAAAACTTAAAAAGGGTGTAAAAAACCTCTTCGAAGCCAAAAGGCACTTGTTTTCTTCATCACTGCGATATTTTTTTGTTCTACACCATACCTGGGAACCTTTTAGTTACGGAGATATTGGGGTCAAAGTTCCAACTTTTTGACAAGATTTTTACTTTAAACACCTTCACCGTCCCCGTACTATTCAATCCATCCATCAGCACAATGTTTTGAGTGCGTTACATTGAGTTCTACCACAAAACATGATTTTTCACCCCAAAAAAAATGTACGCTGTAATTTTTGCGTAAAGTTACTTAGTTTGATGTACAGAATGCTTGGTTGACGGCTTCGTGATGAGGTTGTTTGCACCCTGTATAATTACAATTGTTTTACTTTAGTATAATATCTCATATATTTCTTGCTTTCTCTAAAATAACGATTATTAAGTTTAATAGCAGCTTAAATGCGAAATCTATCAAATAATTTTAAAATAAACTCTGATAGGAAGCATGGACATGAAGCAGTAAAATTAATATTTTTTATTAAGGGGCTCCCCCATGTCACAATAGCGCCACTTTAGTAAAAAAATCAGAACTCGTTAAATACACAATTAATATAAAATCTGATTGACAAAATCAATGCTTTAGAGTTCTAGATAATGACGTCTATTTAATTAATTAAATTAAACTTCACTGTAGTTACAGTTAGAAAAATTGCTAAAAACGGCCGTTTTTTTCCATTTTGTATCTCTAACGATATGTTTCAATGAGATAAGCAGACGTAAATAATTTAGAAGACCAAATGATTGATTTTGTCAATCAGATTTTATATTAATTGTGTATTTAACAAGTTCTGATTTTTTAACTAAAGTGGCGCTAGTGTGCATGGGGGAGCCCCTTAAACTGACCAGAGTATTAGCTAGCGACCAGTTGAAAGAGCGCGAAAAATTAACGCGGCATACGTGTGCACGGCTGGAGCGCGACAGCCACACTGAGCTTGCTTATTCAATATGCGCGAAACGGTAGGTAATTATCTCATGCCTACACGCGGAGTGACAGAGCCCTGTTATTAGACTCGTCATCATCATCATCATCAGCCTATAATGTTCCCACTGCTGGGGCACGGCCTCATCCCTATGAGAAGGAATGGGCTATAATCCACCACGCGGGCCCAGTGCGGATTGGTAGATGTCACAATCATGTCTTCGAATTTTTGGTTCTAGGATATGCCGGTTTCCTCACGATGTTTTCCTTCACCGTTTTGAGAGCAGTGGTGATGAAATAAATTACACAAAGTAATGCGCCTGTCTGGGTTCGAACCCACGACTTACTGTTCGAAAGTCGGGGCCGCCACCACTGGGCCACCGCTGCTCTCGAGTTATTAGACTATCTCTTACAATATTGACGTTCAAAAAGTGCTGATAGCTTTTGATTTTAAAGTTAAAAAAGAACTAAGCGTGGGCAAAGACAGACACGAAAAGCAATTAAAAAAGGAAATATTTTTACCCTACAGTGGAACAGAACAGGATTGAAATAGCAGTAATAAGCAACAGAACTAAACAAAAAATTCTACTGAAAACTATAAGTTTCAGCACTGTAAGAAATTTAATTGTATGCAGACTGCAAATTCGAAGCAGAAACATCTGGGTCTTTATAACATTTGTATGTAAAATAAAAGGAAATCATAACAATGAAAATATCGTGGAAGGTCTGAAATGCTGCAGAGTTTATCGTACTACTCGTAGTAACGTATACAGAGTGGCGATCTGGTCACCTGCATTCTTTCAGGAGGTGAGTCTACCCGTCATATTAAACCACTTTTTAAAAGAAACTCAAATCCGATTAGTGAAATAATAACAAAAATCTTCATGCAACAGCCGACAGACTGTGTGTGACATGTTTTGATGAATGAAAAGCTTCTTTTTTTTCACCCCGTATAGATAGTGTAGCAAAAGTTATTGAAATCGTAAATTTAGCGAAATTTAGCCTCTTAACAAAAGTTTTTTAGAATTACGGGTAGAATCACTCCCTTGATGGATGCACGTGTTTAAATCACACACAACACCAAATAGAAAATATCCTAACATACTTAGGTGAAGTTTTTGTTAAACAGAATTATTTACCTACTAACTTCAAGACGAGTAAAAGACATTGAACCGTTACGAGATCGACTACACCTATACTACCGATGTGTAGTGTGAATTTGAACGTTCATTAGCACTTCAGGCTAGTATAGATTGAACTGCAGACAGATACGAGCTATCAACTCCATGTTACATACAGTAAGTACTGCATCAATTATTGTTGACCACGCTCAACCTAGCACGAGTTTCAAAACTGATAGGTATCGGGTAATGCTTGGAGAACGCAGAAGGATAAGTCTGGTTCCCAGCGAGTCACGCCTAATCGTGTACAGAGTGACTCGTTGAGATTATTTTTCCCATCGAGTCACACACGATTCACAGTGTGACACGTTGCAACCATTTGCAAATTGCAATTTTATTACTCCGGTTCAATCAAATTTTTTTTTTTTCGGTTTTTGATTCATCGAATGACTTCTCCCGCTCTAGGCGGAGCAGGAGGGAGTTTCAAACTTTTACTGACTAAAACCCATCCATGTTCCTTCATCGCCCTTTGTGTTCCGGGGCCACGGTATCTCTTTCGAACAGTCCCGTAGCCCCGACAGGCATCGGCCCACTCACTTTGAGGCGCGCGTGGAACACGAACGCGCCGCCGCCCGCCGTCAACACGGCTGACGGACGGACGAACGGCGAGCTAGCCCATAGCCCAACGTCCACGCCCGCCCCCACCTTAAATTAAATTCATACGAAGCCTAGCTGCTAAACTTTTCAATTAAATGTTTTGGTTTTTCAAGCTATGTACCTTAACAAAATGTAGAATATGATCTCAAAAGTAGAATCTGTTAAATGTAGACTAAACGAAATTTCGTTTTCGTTGCTGAAAAATTTGACACTTTTGTGTAAATAAAAAACTATTTTAACTTTATTATAATTCACGTTTGAGGAGCTCGTGGCTTAATAATAACAGCTGCTCGGGTCGATCGTTAGGTTAAGCCGTGCTTGCCTAGGTTGGTCAGTGGATGGGTGACCACCCATTACATACCGAGTTTCCTCCGTGCCTCGGAAAGCACGTTAAGCAGTTGGTCCCGGCTGTCATTTGTGATCTTTGACAGTCGTTACAGGTAGCCAGTGGCCCAAAAAGTCTGACAACCAGTCTTACCAAGGGGTATCGTATTACCCAGTACTAACTGGGTTGTGGAGGTCAGATAGGCAGTCGCTCCATGTAAAATACTGGTATTCAGCTGCATCCGGTTAGACTGGAAGCGGAACCCAATAAAATAAAAAAACTTGGGAAAAGGCTAGGCAGATGATGATAATTCACGTTTAGTGATCCTGTTATTGTGAAAATTCTTAGTATAATACATGAAAAAACACAAGTTCAGTTGATTTTCTGCTCCTCTTTTTAGCACTGCGATTCACGGAAGAGCTTCGGTGATTGAACTATAAATCATAGATCTCGGGTTTTGGGGACGGCCTAGTTTTAGCTAGAACTTGAGCGCTTTAGGCGCTCGATTGATGACATGTTTCATGTCATCGTCATACAGTTTTCGGTAGCATACGCCAACTCTTATATTATAGTGATTTGGTGATGGTTATATTTTTACTACTACTTTTTTTTAGCCGTGTGGTATCCGGCAGAGTAGAATAGAACCAACCCACTACACTCACGGGTGTCGTATAAGGCGACTAATGTCTGAGGCAGAACACCTTGCTCCTTCGTAGACCAGAGAATGGGCAGCAGCGTTTTCTGTTAGTCTTTCATCACTGCGATCTCCAATCCGCCTGCCAAGCGTGGAGATTACGGCAAATTAATCCATCATGGGAGAGGCTTATGTCCAGCAGTGGACGTTACAGGCTGTTGTTTTTGTTGTTGTTGTTGTTAAATTTTTACTTAGGTACTGTTTTTGATTTGTTTCCGTTTTTTTTTCCATTTGGTTGGCTTCTGTTCTAACCGGATGCTGAGTACCAGTATTTTATATGGAGCGACTGCCTGTCTGACCTCCACAACCCAGTTTTTATCACTACAATCATAACCTTTTTAACATTTTATAATTTACTTCCAAAATATCCCAGTGGATGCTGAACAAAAACATCATATGAGGGACGAGATTATTCTTCAAGAACAATTTAATTACGCGCCTAGTTGGATTAAGCAGAATTGTTCCCTATGAATAAATTTTAACTTTTAAATTCCTTTGCTCACTGTTTGCTTGAAAGGATACATTGTTAGACTTTATCTCTGACTTTTTGTCTAGATTGTGTGTGGTTCTACTGAGTTAAATTGTTAGAAATGAGAAAAGAAGGAAAGTTTTTTCTTGTCGTTCTGGTTTTAAATTATGTGAAAAGGGATGATGACTGACTAAAAAAATATGATTCTGTTTAGTCCGTCAGTTAGATTATCGAAAAATGTTGGATACATGTTTTTTATTTTATCAAATTAATAAAAATTTACAAAGATAAAACGTGTCAAAAATCATAAGTGGGGGCTTGTGACGTCACATTTGAGTATTTTTACTCAAATGTGACGTCACACGAGTTTTCGACGCACTGGATCGTCTTCATTTTTTGTTTCCGTGAAAAAAGAAAAAAAATGTGTCCAATACTTTTTTGGAAATCTATCTGACGGACTAATTAGATTTTTTTTTGTCATCTTACCAATTTCCACAATAGACGCGCAATAAATTATTAAAGGTTGTAATAATTTGTGCATTAATTAATACTTAGAGCTTAGTTTATTCCTCTATATTATTAATATGACGGATAAATTAATTACATTGGTAACTAGTAGTATTGACACTAATTTGCCGTTTCAGACACCCCAGCATGAACGCGCGGTGTAAACGTAACGTAAATACGTCAATTTTAAAATGACTCATTTCACATTATAATATTTTCACAATTTATTTTATGGATGATACTGATTGTGCTTGTTCAGACAATTTAAATAAAACGCTTTAAGAAAATTGTATTTTCGATTTAAAAAATCGACTTACATAATAACTATACTACGTTACGTTACGTTTACGCTCTGAATTCAGTATCTTTTTTTTTTTTTTCATTTTTCAAGGTATTTATTAGTACATGTGGTTTACAATACAGTTATCAAACGATCTTATTCTGTTTGTACACCAATCACGATTCATGTCGTTTCACAGGCAGCTATCGCCTTTACAAACATTAAAACATATTGTTACTATTAATATTATTTTACAATAATTAAACTTACTTATTACTTAGTGTCCAACTACGAGGTATGTGCAAGTCTTAGTATGGACGCACATAAGTTTAAAAATGTTTCACTATACAGAATGTACATTCTGAATTCAGTACTAGAAGTTTAAGATTTGTCATTTTTTTCACGTTTTAAAGTTTGAGGTCTACATTACATTATAGGAATCACGTTATAATACTCGATTTAACTAGTTCACTATTTAAATACTTTCTAATAAACTAGAAACTGGTTGCTTGGTCACGTTCTAGCAGAGCAACGCGTTCATTTTGTTCCGTCAACCAATAACGACCTCGAGCTAAAAGAAAATCTCATAAATTGCTCGTCCACTATTTATGCGAAGACACTGCCTCCTAAGATACAGGATCTTCCTAGTTTAGGAGTCAGGGCTCAAATTTTGTATTGACTGTACTGTTACTCATCTCTTGCACACAACTTCTGTTTGCTAATTTTTCTGTACCCTTGTGACTGTTGTGTACTTTAATATGTGTCAAACTTGTATTATCCTAATAAAGACTTATTATTAAAAAAAAAAAAAAAAAAAAAAATCTTGCTGCTTTTCTAAAACTAACCGAAATATGTACGCACAGCACTCGAGACCTAATTGATCAAGTATAGCTAGGTACAGACGCCAGTACAGCAAGCTACCCGAAACTATCAAATTTTCCCAATCAACCTTAGACCTAATGCTTTAGCGATAAAGTTGAAAATCTATTTGTAGTGTTCACTATCACTACTTATCACTGTATCACTGGCTCACTACTGCACGCAGGCAAGGGCTCAAGCGCACGTCCTACTCTCACGGTGTCTGTCATTAGACTAACCGATTGACAGCGATCCCCTCCCTCGTGTACATGAGACAATGTATTGTATCTATTGCATAGACACAAACACTACACTATTAAAGAAATTCGACGGATTGTTGTGGCTTGATGTGTTGGCGTCTGTACGACTAGCACTAGATTTTCTCGCTCGTTATGCCAGTCCCTTTCAAAAGACCGAAAACATCAAAAGCTATTCAAAAGAAACCGAAAAACTACTCGTTAACTTCAATCGACATTATACCGATACTCGATACTAGATTCGAGAAATCATTTTTCATGCGAGGTAACAGCTTTCAACTCTGAACATATTTCTCGATAATACTTCACAAACTTTGTATCGCTCGCACTCTTTGCTTTACGGAATCGATTGAGAAATGTTTTTAGTTTTAGAGGGAACATACATAGAGGGAGTATTGGTGTGTATGTGTTTGGTGCGGGGTATGTTTGGGGTGCTTTCAAGAAATAGGTTGTGGGTTTGGATTTAGTAAGTACCAATATTTTAGAAAAGAAAGAAAAAGTCTAGACTCGCGCAGGACAAAACAATAAAACAAAATTAATTTATATCCTAAAATTATAATACTTATTGGCAACGCAGATGACAGCGTCTGCGTTGCCCTATTTTGTTTCTTGTACACACAAAAAGTCTGTACTTGGGAGCAGCGGTGGCCCAGTGGTGGCGGCCCCGACTTACGAACAGTAAGTCGTGGGTGCGAACCCAGACAGGCGCATTACTTTTTTTTTTTTTTTTTTTTTTCGGATGGGAAATCATCAAATGACTTCTCCCGCTCTGGGCGGAGCAGGAGGGAGTGTCAGACTTTTACTGACTAAAACCCATCCATGTTCCTTCATCGCCCTTTGTGTTCCGGAGCCACGGTATCTCTTTCGAATAGTCCCGCAACCCCGGCAGGCATCGGTCCTTGCGGACCCCTTCCTTTTTGCTGACTCTCTTTGAGGCGCGCGTGGAACACGAACGCGCCGTCGACACGGCCTGTCGTCATGAGACGGACGGACGGCGAGCTAGCCCATAGCCCACCGTCCACAGGCCCGCGCCTACGGTGGCCGGGGGCCACTTGGTGGCCCCCGACGCCCGGGGCGTCTCCCGCGGCGGCCGGGACGCTGTGAGGTTCTCTCCCTCTCACGTTCCGCCACCTCCTTCTCTAGCATTACTGCTTCGCAGAAGGAGGTGACGGCGTCCCATTCCGTCTCGCTCCGGACCATGGCTTGCGCCAGGGCCGGACGCGAGAGGTCGCCGCCGCCAATCGCCGCTTCGAGGACACGGCGGTGCTCCGCCCACGCGGGGCACACCTCCACCGTGTGCTCCACCGTGTCCTCCAGTCGATCCTCGCAGTGGAAACACCCGGGCGTTTCCTCCCGCCCGATTCGGTGCAGGAACCTCCCGAAAACACCGTGTCCGGTGAGGACCTGCGTCAGGCAGAAGGTGAGGACGCCGTGGCGTCTCTCCAGCCACTCCTCAAAGAGGGGACTTATCGCCACTATCGTGGCGTGCCCTGCACGGGGTTGCGACAGTCGCTCTCTCCATGTCGCCATGAGATCCCGTCGGAAGTCTGTCCGCTGAACGACAATTTGTCGCGGCAGCGGAGTTTCCCCCCGGCGAAGCGCCTCCGCGCGCCATTCATGCAGGCGCGCGAGGACTATCGCCTCCAGATCCCATGGCGGCAATCCGGCAAGGAGGCACGCCGCCTCGCGGGCGATCGTGCGGTACCCACGGGCCAGCCTTACGGCTACCACCTTTTTGGGCGCGTTCAGGTAGTGGGCTGCACGCAGCCTCAAGGAACGCGCCCATACCGGGGCCCCGTAAAGGGCCATAGACCGCACGACTCCCGCGTAGAGCCTCCGGCAGGAGGCGTTCGGCCCCCCCAGGTTGGGCAGGAGCCGCCTGAAGGCAGCCCCAGTCCGTTCCAGTTTGGGGGCCAAACGTCGGAAGTGCTCCACGAAGTTCCACCGGCTGTCGAGAACGAGTCCTAGGTACTTCAAAGTCGACTCGACACCGATGGATACCCCTCCTACCGTGAGTAAGGATCCCGGAGGTGTCGCATTCCGAGGCCCATGAAAGCACATGGCCTCGGACTTGTGCAATGCCACCTCGAGACCCAGTTGCCGGATCCTCTCAGGCGCATTACTTTGTGTAATTTATTTCATCACCACTGCTCTCAAAACGGTTAAGGAAACGTTGTGAGGAAACCGGTATGCCCTAGCAACGTTTTTGTTTATCGCAGACTTTTACACAAAAAGTCTGACGGCTGCGTTGCGCCTAAACCTATCTATCATGGGGTTTAGGTTTCCGCACTTAGTCCTTGAAGTGGACCACTGTGCGTGGCCCCTATAAATCTAACTTGAATAGGCGAGACGACAAAAAAATCTAATTAGTCCGTCACTTAGATTATCAAAATGTTTTTTTTTTTGTTACTTAAACCACAATTGACGAAGATATGACGCTTTTAAAATTCTCAATACGTCACGCATAATTTTTAGCTAGTTCCGACGTCACGAGCCCCCACTCCCGAGATGCGTTTTATCTTTGTCAATATTCATTGATTTACTAAAATACGTGTCCATTAATTTCCAATACTCTAACTGACGGACTAAATAGATTTGCAATTTTTTGATACTGTCGTCATGCCTATTGAAAGAATTGAATTTAGAACGAGTTTTTTTTTTTAAGAATCCTGTGCCTATTAAAGTTAGGCCCCTAAACCTAACTTTAATAAGCACAGGATTCATAAAAAAAAAGTCGTTCAAAATTCAATTCTAGAAACAAATCTGCAACACAATTGTAAAGCCTTTCGTAAGATTAAGAAAAAAAAAGTAATTTAAAACAAATAAACGAGTAAGCGTAAGTGTCAATTGTAAGCACGTGTTATTTTATGCTTCATAATATGTATTCTTATATCACATTATTCTTTTTTAAATAATTAAAGATTATTTATTGCCTAAAATCTTAATTTAGCTGCAAAACAATATTAAAATAATTTTAACTGTCAAGCTCGCAATCATGGCGCCATCCCCACCATTATTGTATAAAAGAGCATGACGCCTTCATTGCGAGCTCAGTCTGTGTGCAACGGTCGTGGAGTTAACATCACCCATTAAGTAAGTTTATCGTGTAATATTTATTTTTGACAATGTTTAATTATATTTATGGTTTATTAAGATAAATAAGTTTATGTTGATGAATAGAAATATTTACAATGGTAATTATTGCAATTCTATGATTTTTGTTATAAATAAAACAAGCAAAATAATGAACTACTCTTTTATTTTACAATTCAGAAGTGGGATTAGTAGCTCATTCTAATATGTGTGTACGGTGCGTACACTTGCAGAGTTGTTGTTGAGATGAAGTGCGTAGAGAAAAGATCACTTGGTTCACACTAGATTTATTACGTATAAAATACAAGTAGAACTGTTGACGATTCCTTTCTCTAATGTTAGTCACCGCGTTGCAGTAATTGCACTCACTCATTAAATGTAATGAATGTGGTTTTATAGTATCCGAAATGACGCACGTTTGGTGCTGCGCACCGCGTCAGCAAAATGTGTACAGTGTAAGACTGTACATCTTGGCAACCCCGAAGGGAGGAAGAAACAAGAAGAGAAAGGAAAAGCCATTACAAAGTAATAAAGTAAATGATTAATCAAATTGAAAGGCGACATTATTACTCCCAGGTTGAAGTTCGCGCCGCATGAAGTCCTTTGTTGGTTTCGCTGCGACTGCTTCTTGCTGTCGTTTCGGTTTCCGAATAATTTGAAGTTCAATATCTTCAAGTGGTTGAGTAGCAGTTTGGTTATTGGCGTTGCTCGTGCAGTAGTGAGGCCAACGTTTCCTCCCAACCACAACCAGAAAAGTTATGATGGCGGCCGCCAGCAAAGAATAAATGACGGCGTATTGGTGAACGTCATGGCTTGATATTGTTGGCAGTGAAGCTTCATTATTCCTTTGAGTAGCAATTTTCTGTTCAATTGCCGCGATTTCTTGATTTGTAGCCGTTGACTGAAAGATGGTTGGGGCGTAGCGATACGTCAAGTTCACTATCTTGTTAATAGATGTATCGAAAGTTGGAGCTGTGAACTCATAATCCATCTTCATACGACTGCTGTATTGGCGTTGAGCGGTGATGGTCAAGTCGGCGGATTGCAGTACACATCCTTGCGGCAATGTCACTATGCTCGATGATGAAATGGTTTGTGTTGTGACGTCATTGCTGCATATGATTCGTAAAGAACACGTTTCGCAGCAAATCGCCAGCCAGCTGTTTAGTGTTTGTAATTTTATCCAGACGTCCTTGCATGACGCACGTTCGACGTCGCACGGTCTGGTGTTTTGATGTGATAGCAGTTTTGCCTCACACGGAGCGCTTTTGCCGTGCAGATCAAATGACGGAAGGTTTTTGTTACACAAGAAATTCTGCGATTTTTGTTGCATGCAGTGTTTCAAGTCTTCTTCTGATATAGATACGTAAGCGTTCTTCTTGAAGTTGACAGCGATGTACTTGTTTGATAGCCGCACATATGTGGTGTCCTCAGCTATGACAACTGGTAACGGTATAGCTTTGTACATAATGAAATCTTCGTTGGCTACAAGTGGAATATGTGCTTCGAATAAAAAGTAGTTTTCAGTAACTCGTGCTTTCACGTTGATAAGCTTGTAAATCCTTAATGTTTTCTTTGTAGTTTTCAACTGGTAGCGATAAAGTTTTCGGAAGGCTTCCGGATATTTCCGTTAGTTTTTGCACCAGTCGAACCGGAGTGATCAGATGTACGTCTACATGTCCTTGGTAGATGTTAGTTAGAGTGTTGAACAGCATTTCCTGAAATGTCCTCAAGCTGCTGATCAAGAGGTACGTTGTTAACGAAGCAGAATTAATGTAGGTAGTGGCAGAAAGTATTCCCATTTCCGTTTCGATAGACGCTATGTTCCTGTTGGTCTGATTGATGAAATTGTCAATTGAGTTGAATTGACGCTGAATATTTTCTTCACTTTGTTTCAGTACTTGATTCTCAAGCTCCACGATAGTTGTTTGATTCTTGATTAACTCCAGTAGGTAGTTTTCGTTGGTCTGAAGAGATTGTATGTCGGTTTGATATTTTTTTGCAAATCGTTGGTCTAATATTCCAAACAGACTATTAGCGATATAACCGACTCCATCCACTAGGCTCCTTTTCTTTCTGTTGCTCAAGTGTTTGTGCGGGTTTATCAGGATGGTGTTGTAGTAATTCAAAAGTTCGATTTCATGACTTAATTGTTCCATAGTCGATATGCAGTGCTGCAGTTGCGTTTTATAGCACAAACTTTTGATATTCTCAAAGTAAGTTTGAGTGCGACGAGTTCCTTCCCAATAGTTTGTTAGATTGTAGTACATCATCAGTATCCATTCGTCGTGCACTACTTGCATTTTGCCGACGGTGTCATAGTATATGGGCCGCTCGCGTTCCAAGCTTGTAATCTGAGCGGTCGACGCCGGCGCTGCGCGCGTGCCATCAGTGGCGCTATATGATCCCGTTACAAATGTAAACAATGATAACAATGTTATTAGTAACGTTGAGTTAATGGGTTTCTTTAAACTCTTCCGCTGTTCATTTTTCGAACTCTGTCGGGGCTTTTCTTTTGTTTCGTTTTTCCCCGCATCTTCAGTTTCAGAGTTCGATGGTAATGGCGATAGTTTTGTTATTGGGCGCTTGATGATTCCTGCTTGAGTTTTGACGGTAGTGACTCGAACATATCCATCAGGTCCTGGATGAGTGTCCAGTATACGACCTAAGGCCCACTTTCCCGGCGGTAGATTGTTTTCTTTCACCAGTACTACATCGCCTTCTTTTACGTTTTTAGAAGGCTTATTCCATTTACTACGTGTTTGTAGTATTGTAAGGTAATCGTTTGACCAGTTTTTCCAATATTGTTGAAACATATGCTCGGTAAGCTGCCAACTGCGGCGTAAGTCAATGTTATTGACGTCATTGTAATCCGAGCGCGGCATGGACAATATTGGGCTTCCTGTAAGGAAGTGTCCAGGAGTGAGGCAGTTGTAAAACTCTTCTGGATCTTCAGTTAGCGGGCACAGCGGTCGCGAGTTCAAGCAGGCTTCTATTTTTGTTAAGATCGTTATGAACTCTTCGTATGTAAGTTTCTGGTCCCCCAGTACTCGTCGCAGATGGTGCTTCATGGACTTAACGGCAGCCTCCCATAGACCGCCAGCAGTGGGCCAGGCGGGAGCGTTAAAATGCCATTCCACCTCCAGTTTGGCCAGTTCGTTGAAGAGATCTGGTTTCAGTAGTTGTTTGAATGCTTCGAATTCTTGACGAAGTATCTTTGCGGCACCGATGAAGTTTGTGCCACAGTCAGAGTACATGTGCTTGGGAGTTCCACGCCTCGCACACAGTCTTTGGAAAGCCGCAATAAACGTTTCTGTGCTAAGGTCTGACACGAGTTCAATATGAACGGCTTTCGTCACCATACAAATAAATATGGCTATGTATCCCTTAGAAGTTTTCACGCCTTTGCCCTTGTTGTGTTTGACGTCGACGTGCCCCGTAAAGTCAACTCCTGTGTGTGTGAAAGGTCGGCATGGAGTGTTCCTTTGTTGTGGTAGGTCACCCATCAGTTGATGGCCATCTGTTTTGTTGAAGCGATGACAGCGTACACATCTTCGAAGTTGCATTTTGACGGCCCGGTTACCACCAACGATCCAGTAACGCTGTCTAATGTAAGTTAACGTCAGCCGAGCTCCTCCATGTAGCGTGTTCGAATGGGCTTGTTCTATTAGAAGTTGTGTGAATCGTCCCTTATGTGGTATGATGATTGGATTCTTCATCTCTTCGGGTAGGCTTGAGTGCTTAAGACGACCTCCGACACAGATGATTCCTGTTTTGTTCATATAGGGATTCAGCTTGTAAATTGCGCTTTTCGTTGAAACTGTTTGATTATGAACAAGTTGTTTGTATTCAGAATTGAACTGCGATCGTTGTATTTCAATTATGATACTTCTACGCGCTGCGCTTAGTTCGCTCGTTGTTAGGTACGTGGTTTCCGATTTCGTCTTGTTGCGCATATTTGTTATGAAGCGTCGTATCCATGCGATGACCCTGTTTACTTGTGTCAATGAACTGCATTTGTTTAATAGTTTTGTTATTATGTTGTGGTCGTTATTTTCTTGTGAAGTTTTTTCGACTTGAACATGATTTATGCAGCCAAAATTTGTTTGGAAAGCGCAAAGAGTATCTTGCAACGCATCTTGTTTTGTCAAAAATGCGGGGCCTTGCCACCATAGATTGAAGTTCTTTAATTTGTTTGGCAAAACCCCCCTTGATGCGCAGTCTGCGGGATTCTGTTCTGATTTGACATAACGCCACAGAGCTGCAGGGATGACGCTTTTGATCTTTGCAACTTTGTTGGCTACGTACGTTTCCCATTTTGATGTTTCCCCCTGGATCCACGCCAGGACAACTTGAGAATCCGACCAAGCCCGTATAGATACGTTATATCCACAGAAGGTTTGCTTGGTTTTCTCCATCAAGTCAGCAAGTAGTTGAGCGCCACATAGTTCCAGTCTTGGTAATGTGGTTTTCGGTGTCAGTGGAGCCACCTTAGTTCGAGCAGCTAGTAGAGTTACAATGGGTTGGTCATGTTCGTTGAAGACTCTGCTATAAATGACACAAGCGTAAGCCTTCTCACTTGCGTCACAGAAGCCTAATAGCTCGACATATTTTTGTGTATCGCCAATCCATCTGTTTATTGTTACTTCCTTAACCGATGGCAGTTCTGTTTTTAAGTTCAGCCACTCCGATTCGATGTTGCTGGGCACTGCGTCATCCCAGCTGAGTTTACTCATCCAGAGTTTCTGGAATATTAGTTTGGCCTTGACCGTCACTGGGGAGAGCCAACCCAGTGGGTCGTAGAATTTTGATATAGCTGAGAGTAGAGATCTCTTTGTTAGCTGTTTTGAGTTTTCTACAGGCCAGTTGAAGTGGAAGGTGTCGTTGTTTGGATTCCAACCAAGTCCCAATGTTTTTTTTTTTTTTTTTTTTTTTTTTTTTTTTTTTTTTTTTCGGATGGGAAATCATCAAATGACTTCTCCCGCTCTGGGCGGAGCAGGAGGGAGTGTCAGACTTTTACTGACTAAAACCCATCCATGTTCCTTCATCGCCCTTTGTGTTCCGGGGCCACGGTATCTCTTTCGAATAGTCCCGCAACCCCGGCAGGCCAATGTTTTGGTTGATTCTTCACCTTTAAAATCAAATGTGTTTTGAGTTGAAATTTGATCCTCATGTAAGCCTTCTAGTATAGCTCGGTGACTGCCTGTCCACTTTCGTAAGTTCATGCCCCCTCCTCGTAAAAGTTGGATCAAGGATTGTTGGAGATTTTTCGCTTCTGTGAGATTGTTATGACCGCTAATGACGTCATCTACGTAGCATTCTTCTACAAGTATCTTAGCAGCCTTCGGATGTTTGTGGCCATCGTCAATAGCTAGTTGCTTCAAAGTTCGCATGGCTAGCCATGGCGCGCATTTGGTACCGTAGGTTACGGTGCAAAGCTGGTAATCGCGCAGACGGTGATCTCGTGAGTCCCGCCAGACAATTCTTTGCAGATGTTGTTGCTCTTCTGAAATCCAAATACAGCGGTACATCTTTTCAATGTCGGCCGTGAATGCGTATCTGTAGGTTCGCCATTTGAGTATAAGAGCCTGAATATCTTTTTGCAAGTTAGCGCCTTTTTCCATGACATTATTTAGACTGTAGCCACTCGTTGTTTGTTGAGAAGCGTTAAATACGACTCTCAACTTTGTTGTTGTGGAGTTTTCCCTCAGGACACCGTGATGCGGTAAAAAGTAGATGTCAGTTGATATCGGTGACGCATGTTTCATGTGACCTAGTTCGACATATTCTTCCATGAATTGTTTGTACATTGATGAAAGTCTTTCGTTCTTCTCCAGCCGTTTTTCCAGCTGGAAAAACTGTGAAACCGCAATTGTTCTAGACTTGCCCAGTTTTTCTGCGCAGTCGGGAACTAGAGGCATTTTGACGATATACTTTCCGTCAGATGATCTTCTAACAGTTTCTTTATAATATTGTTCACACTGGTCGTCCTTGGGGATATCTTTATTGGTTTGGATATCTTCATTCTCCCAAAATTTTGTGAGATCTTCTAAGTTAATTGAAGTTGCGTGGCAGTTAAAGGTTTGTTTCATCTTTCCGCATAGGATCCATCCAATTTGCGTGTGTTGTGCAACTGGAGAGCTGTTATTGCCTTTCAGTACACCGTCAAGGATAATTTCTGAGTATACGTCAGCTCCTAGTAAGAGGTCGATTTGTCGAGAGACGTTGAAGTCAGGATCCGCGAGTTTCACGTTTTCTAAGTGCGTCCAGTCTCCTTTTTCAAACGTTCTCGTAGGTAAGTTATTTGTTAGCTTCGACATGATAAGTGCTTGCGTTTCAAAGCTGTAATCGGAGTGAATCGATTGACAGGTAAATTTCAGTTTTCCCCTGCATTCTCTAGAGACAGAGCCGATTCCCGATACGGATGCGTTTATCCCAATACGAGGAAGGCGTAGTATTTGTGCAGCGTTTTCTGTTATCAAGTTCACTTGTGAGCCTTGATCGAGCAGCGCACGCAGTGTTACATATGTTCCATCTACGGATTTAACTCTCAGCTGCACCGTAGTTAGTAACACTTCCATGTTGTCTTTAAACAAATGGTTCGATGTTGGTTGTTGAGCTGATGATGAAGAGCGTTGCTCATTATTGGTTTTTCTAGTTGATGACGGTATGGTTTGTTTGTCCGGATTGTGCAATAATGTGTGGTGTTTCAAGTTACATTCTTTGCACGTTTTCGTTGATTTGCAATCGTTGTTTCCGTGGCTGAACAAACAATTTTTGCAGACCTGCAGTTTCGAAACTGTGTCATTTCGGTTGCCGAAGTCCATTTGAAGGAATTTGTCACATTGACGCAATACATGACTTCCGTTGCAGAACGGGCATTTTCCATGTAACGCGTGATAGTTGTTTGTTTTGTTATAGTTGTGTTTCTTCATCTGGTTTTGCTTGTTAAATGAATTCCAGTTGGATGTTTTCTCCGGCGATATAGTATTCGCTTTTTTTGCCGACTTCATCGTTTCATATGCCATGAACTGTGTTTCGAGAAAATACAGGAAGTCGTGCAGGTTTTGTAGTTCTCGGTGATCATGGAGTTCCTTCACATAGTCACTCAAAGTGTTGGAGTCTAGTTTTTGTGACATGATATGCACAATAATCGGATCCCAGTTTGATGTGTCGATTCCGATGTTAGAGATGCCGTTTAAGCATTCGGTAATGACGTCATGCATCTTCTTCAAGTTGGATGAATCTGCATGTTGTATGATCGGCAGGCTTAGCATGTTGTTCATATATAGAGTAAACTGCAGGCGACGATTATCGTAGCGCTGATTTAAAATATCCCAGCATGAGACATAGTTATCAGAGCTAATTGTCAGATGCTGCACTAAGCGTTCGGCTTCTCCTCGCAACTTGGTCTTTAGGTGTTGCATTTTCTGCGCATTGTTGATCATTGGATTTTGGTGTATTGCTTCCAGGAACAGGTCCTTGAATGAAATCCACTGACTGTAGTTTCCTGAAAACTCTGGGATCTCGATCTTAGGTGTAGATTTCTGGTAGTGGACGGTGGACCAGATCTTGGCATTGATTTTCTTCTTCAATTCGTCGTATTTCTTTTCGATGTCCGTGAACATCTGGTAGTAGTGCTCGTTGGTACCTTTCAGTTGGAAATCTATTTCCCAGTGAAGTTTATCGATGGGTTCCCATTTCAATTTCAATGTCGTTAAGTGATCTTCCAGTTCCCATTTTTCCGAGATGGCGACTATGTCAATTTTGGAAATGACACGGCATATTGCGTTGAAGTTGCATTCTTGCCTGTTAAGCAAAGATTGTATGTTATTGCTGCCGTCATCTTGTGAAGTCTCACCTAGGTCAAACTTCACATTTTGTTTTTCTGAAGTCATCAGTCTGTTAGTGATGTCCGCTTTGGTTGATGCGAACATTTCTTTAGTTTTTCTATAGACTTCATCCTTGAAATATGAAATATTTTTGTCTTCTAGTTCCAGCAGTTGTTGATGTCTGGTTTCGAAATCTTGCCACTGGTTTTCTAGCGAAGACAAGCGTTTGTTTAGGTATTCCACAGTTTTTCGTGCTGAGGAATCCTTGCGATAGTTCACGCACAATGTTTTGATATTCTCGAAGCATGTTGACTGCAGTTCTAGTTTCTCCATGTTGATGCTTCTTGTTATTATCGTTGTAAGATGGCTCAGTAGATCTGGCACGTCGTCGACGGTGACAGCAGAGCGTTGCGATGTGTTACGAAGGCTACTGCGTTGCTTGTAGTCTTCTCCGTTTCAAGTCTTGGAATCGTTATCTTCCTTGATTTGAAATGGTCAGTGGAACTCAGCACCCTTGCGCCTCGAGTACGGTATTATGCGACTTCTCAATCTAACTGGGGCGACCCGCTTCTGGGAGACCAGCTAAACCGATCCGCTACCGTGAAGAGACACAAAAGCACCAATATCCGGCTCGAAGGACCATAAAATGTACGGTGCGTACACTTGCAGAGTTGTTGTTGAGAGGAAGTGCGTAGAGAAAAGATCACTTGGTTCACACTAGATTTATTACGTATAAAATACAAGTAGAACTGTTGACGATTCCTTTCTCTAATGTTAGTCACCGCGTTGCAGTAATTGCACTCACTCATTAAATGTAATGAATGTGGTTTTATAGTATCCGAAATGACGCACGTTTGGTGCTGCGCACCGCGTCAGCAAAATGTGTACAGTGTAAGACTGTACAATGTGTATTTTTTTTTTTTTCTCTTTTTCGGTCGAGAACATGGATAGACAAAGAGTGCTTGCCTCTCCGATTTTGGAGAGTGTATTAGTGCAACCAATCGAAAGTGCAGATGATCACAGACACCATCACTCCTTGGAGCAGCAATCACAAGGTTCAAGACTGAGTTTGCAGCAGATACGAGGCCGCGTGATAGACCCGATTTGCCATATACCCAGCAACAGTCGATCGCGCAGCCCTTTGCGCAGCAGCCAGCGGCGCAGCAGCCCGAGGCGCAGCAGCCCGAGGCGCAGCAGCCCGAGGCGCAGCAGCCCGAGGCGCAGCAGCCCGAGGGTTAGCAGCCCGAGGCGCAGCAGCCCGAGGCGCAGCAGCCCGAGGCGCAGCAGCCCGAGGCGCAGCAGCCCGAGGCGCAGCAGCCCGAGGCGCAGCAGCCCGAGGCGCAGCAGCCCGAGGCGCAGCAGCCCGAGGCGCAGCAGCCCGAGGCGCAGCAGCCCGAGGCGCAGCAGCCCGAGGCGCAGCAGCCCGAGGCGCAGCAGCCAGCGGCGCAGCAGCCCGAGGCGCAGCAGCCCGAGGCGCAGCAGCCAGCGGCGCAGCAGCCCGAGGCGCAGCAGCCCGAGGCGCAGCAGCCCGAGGCGCAGCAGCCAGCGGCGCAGCAGCCCGAGTCACTGCAGCCAGCGGCGCAGCAGCCCGAGTCGCTGCAGCCAGCGGCGCAGCAGCCCGAGGCGCAGCAGCCAGCGGTGCAGCAGCCCGAGGCGCAGCAGCCCGAGACGCAGCAGCCAGCGGTGCAGCAGCCCGAGGTGTAGAAGCCCGCGGCGCAGAAGCCCACGGCGCAGCAGCCAGTGGCCCAGCAGCTCACGGCGCAGCAGCCCACGGCGCAGCAGCCAGCGGCGCAGCAGCCCACAACAAAGCACGAATCGCAACGTGCAACATCTTCCCGCAGCAATACAAGGAACTACAGGTAACACTGCTGCTTCTAGCGGAGGCAGTAGTGATTTAAATATTTTAGTACAGGCATTGAGGTCACTAGCCCCGGGTCATGAAAATATAGGTTCTTTCAACAATACCATACCCGAGTTTGACCCTGCAAGAAAAGAGCAAACGATGGGTATGTGGTTGCACAAGGTGAATGAGTGTGCCACTATTTATTCATGGAAAGAAAAGCAAATAGTGCATTTTGCACTCCCTAAGCTTCAAGGCATTGCAAAACGTTGGTATGAAGGATTACCATCGGTGCTCTTTTCTTGGAACGAATGGCAGGAAAAATTAATATCGGCTTTTCCCTCGGAAGAGAACTACGGTCAAATGTTAGCAGATATGCTGTCTAGGCGTGCACGTTACGGAGACTCCCTTGAAGATTATTTTTATGATAAAATTACTCTTATTAACCGATGTAGTATACGTGGTAAACGAGCGGTGGAATGTGTTCTACATGGCATAGATGATCGCGCCGTTAGGTTAGGTGCCGAGGCGGCTCAGTATGAGGACTTGGATAAATTGCTCACTTATTTAAGAAATTCAAGAAGTCTAAAACAAAATTCTGATCGCAAATCTAATATTAATAAAAATCAGTCTGTTACAAACTCCTCGGATAATAAAGCAAAGAATCCAAGCGCTAAAGACAGAGTCCTTCGTTGCAATAACTGTAAACAGGAAGGTCATTTTGTAAGTCAATGTACTCAACCAATCAAAAAGTGTACTAAATGTATGAAAGTTGGTCATGAGGCGGAAACTTGTTATTCAAAAATAATTCCGGGTCAAAAATCTGTTAACAGAGTAGATATCAATGGTAAAATTTCGGATAAATATTTTAAAACTGTGCGTATTAACGACATAGAAATGAATTCCTTTGTTGATCTTGGTAGTGAATGCTCGATGCTTAAACAATCTGAATTGTCTAAATTGGGGAATATAGAGATAAACACAAGAGATCTACCTATACTCAGGGGTTTTGGTAATTCTGTTGTACGTACATTGGGTAAGGTCAATACTTTAGTCGAAATTGACGGAGTCAAGGCTGAAGTTGAAATATTAATTGTTCCAGATTGTGTTATGCAAGTTCCCCTTATGATAGGTCAAACCTTTACTGAACAACCTCATGTATTGATTAAAAAAACAAGTGAACATTTTGATATTTTACAAAATTCTATCGAAAATATCCAAAACAAAAAAATAAAAATTTTGAACCTAAAAAATATTCAATTAACGGGTTTAACAATTTTAAAAGTCTATACAGAACCCAAATTCACAGGTGACCTTTACGTTGAGGGAGGCTTGCGTAACAAAAATAACTTCTTCCATTTTGTTCTAACTGGAATTTATCAATTTGATAGTGATGGTTCCGGACAAATAGTTATAAATAACCTAAATTCCGAGCCTGTATGGTTAGAAGACAATATTTTAATTGCACGGGGTATCACTGCTAATCAGCAAATTGAAAATAAAGTTCTGCACGTAGCCAATTCTAAACTGCAAGATCAACAAATGAGTTTAATCTGTTCATCGGACCTAAACGTTGCTGGTGAATTAAGCCAAAAGGTGATTGATGACTTGCTTTGCTTATTAAATAATTATCGACATTGCTTTGCATTTACGCTCTCTGAGCTGGGGCACTCTTCGGTTTGTGAAATGGGCATTGACCTGCACTGTGACACACCTGTAGTCTATAGGCCATATAGGTTGGCAATTAAAGAGAAAGAAATAGTCAGGGATATTGTAGATGAACTAGTTCAAAACAATATAGTACGCCCTTCAGTCTCCCCATTTGCTAGTCCTATTGTGCTAGTACGAAAAAAAAATGGCGGTTACCGCCTTTGCATTGATTATAGAGCATTGAATAAAAATACCGTACGCGAAAATTACCCAATGCCGCTTATAGATGACCAGATTGATGCGTTAGCTGGAAATATGTACTTTACAGCTCTTGATTTGGCATCTGGTTACTACCAGATCTCTATCAGAGAGCAGGATAGACATAAAACAGCGTTCGTTACACCTGAAGGCCATTTTGAATTTAATCGAATGCCTTTCGGGTTAGCGAATGCTCCAGCAACATTCCAACGAATGATGCATCAGGTTTTAGGCAATTTACGTCATAAAGAAGCACTAGCGTATTTTGATGACATAATCATCCCATCAAAATCAATACAAGAGGGTATGAGACAATTAGAATCAGTTTTAGTTTTACTATCAGAAGCAGGTCTTACTCTTAATTTATCAAAATGTGTTTTCTTTGGCCGTTCAGTAACTTATTTGGGGTTTAATATTTCAAATGAGGGTATCCAACCAGGCTCCGCTAAAATAGAGGCAGTAGAAAAATTTCCCGTGCCAAAAGATCAACACAATGTAAGGCAGTTTTTAGGGCTAGCAAGTTTTTTCCGTAGGTTCGTGAAGGGGTTCTCGATTATTTCAAAGCCATTGACAAAGTTACTCAAAAAAAATGCTGTTTGGGTATGGGGGCCCGATCAACAAAATGCATTCAATACCTTAAAAACAATCTTGGTTCAAAAACCGATATTAGCCCTATATAATCCAAAATCCATAACAGAATTGCACACCGACGCATGCAAAATAGGTATCGGTGGTATACTATTCCAGAAAAATGAACAGGATACTTTAAAACCCGTAGCTTATTTTAGCAGGCAAACTAGCCCTGAAGAACAAAATTATTGCTCTTATGACCTAGAAACTCTGGCTGTGGTAGCCTCGTTACAAAAATTTCGGGTATATTTAGTAGGGATTCATTTTAAAATTGTGACCGATTGTAATTCGTTAAGATCCACTTTCATGAAACGTGATATGATCCCCCGGGTAGCCAGATGGTGGACCCAAATGCAAGAATTTGATTTTGAAATCGAGTACAAGGCGGGATCTTCTATGGCTCATGTGGACGCTTTGAGTCGCAACCCATCCATCAATAGTAATCACTCCAAAAAAATGGTTAATTCTATAACAGAAACAGACTGGCTCTCAACAGTTCAGAATTCAGATTCAGAACTTCAACGAATTATCGGGATTTTAAGTAACTCTGAGTTTAACGATATTTTAGAAATAAAAGAAAAATATAAAATTAAAAATGGTAAACTTTTTAGAATCACTCCTGATGGAGACAGGTGGGTAGTGCCTAAAGGCGTTCGATGGCAAATCGTCAAACAGAATCATGACGATATAGGCCACTTCGCTTTAGACAAAACACTGGAAAAGATAAAAACTCATTATTGGTTCCCAGATATGCGTGTTTTTGTTTCAAAATATGTATCCTCATGTCTAGAATGTGCGTATAGTAAAGCACCTGGTGGTAAGAGACCGGGCTTTTTACATCCAATCCATAAAGTAGACGTGCCGTTTGATACTATACACATGGATCATACAGGTCCATTTGTACGTAGTAGTAGGGGTAATGTGTATATTCTTGTGATAATTGACGCTTTTACTAAGTACATTTATTTGAAACCGGTGAAAAATACAAAATCAAACACTACTATTAGAATTTTGCGAGAATATATTAGTATCTTTGGTGTCCCTAAGCGAATTATATCCGACCGAGGCACGTCATTTACAAGTGACCTTTTCAAAAAGTTTGTGTTAGATAAGGGCATCAAACATGTATTAAATGCAGTTGCTACTCCACGGGCCAACGGTCAGGTGGAGAGATACAATAAAGTTATCGTTGACTCGTTAACAGCCAAATGTGTAGGCACTTGCGAAAGCAAATGGGAAGACCATCTGCCCGATGTCCAGTGGGGTATCAATAATACCTTCAACAAAGGTATCAATAAGACACCTGCAGAGGCTCTTTTTGGAATGAGGCCACAGGGCCCCAGTGATAGTAGAGTAATTTCTGCAATTGATGATGACATCACCTCAATAAACAAAAGTCTCGAAGAAATTCGTGCTGAAATTTCTTCTCATATTGAATCCACACAAGAGACTCAAAAAGCAACATTTGATAAATCTCGTTGCAAATCTATTAAATATAATATTGGGGATTTAGTAAGGGTCGAAAGACAAATTCCCTCAACGGGTGGTAGTAAAAAATTAATCCCAAAGTATCAGGGCCCTTACAAAATTACTAATATTTTCGATCATGACCGTTACCAAGTAGAAGACACGCCACTTACTAGGAAGGGAAACAAAAAATACTCCAGTGTAATTGCTGTGGATAAGTTAAAGCCATGGATTTGTTTCAATAGACCACATGACGACGTTTTATCTTCCTAAGCGAAAAGTCTGATTACGTTTTTTTTTAATAACTACGTAATTACATAGATCAATGGGGTCTACAGTTTGATTAAGACCAATGGGGCCAACAAATTAAGACCAATGGGGTCTACACATTAAGACCAACGGGGTCAACAAATTAAGACCAATGGGGTCTACACATTAAGACCAATGGGGTCAATACATTAAGACCAATGGGGTCAATACATTAAGACCAATGGGGTCAATACATTAAGACCAATGGGGTCAATGCTTTATAATCAATGGTATCAAATATATTAATAAGGACTAATGGAGTCTCTTTATATTAATTTAGACGTTTTGTTTAGATTGTTACATTTACATAGGTACATAATATTGCTATTGCACTAAAATGTTTAAATTTAATTATTGTTTTAATTAACTGTTTTTATTTTATTGTTGTTTTATATTAATTGTTTTTATTTTATTATTGTTTTCTTTATCTATGTACGGGGACGTACTTAAAATTTGCTTGGATGGCCGACTGTAAGCACGTGTTATTTTATGCTTCATAATATGTATTCTTATATCACATTATTCTTTTTTAAATAATTAAAGATTATTTATTGCCTAAAATCTTAATTTAGCTGCAAAACAATATTAAAATAATTTTAACTGTCAAGCTCGCAATCATGGCGCCATCCCCACCATTATTGTATAAAAGAGCATGACGCCTTCATTGCGAGCTCAGTCTGTGTGCAACGGTCGTGGAGTTAACATCACCCATTAAGTAAGTTTATCGTGTAATATTTATTTTTGACAATGTTTAATTATATTTATGGTTTATTAAGATAAATAAGTTTATGTTGATGAATAGAAATATTTACAATGGTAATTATTGCAATTCTATGATTTTTGTTATACATATAACAAGCAAAATAATGAACTACTCTTTTATTTTACACAATGGAGGGTAACGACACAAAAAAAACAGTTTGCAATACATCCTGAAAAGTTTTCTTGGAGTCGAGCTTCGAAACCAGCGATTTTTGGTTTTTATGTTGTAAAGTCTTGCTGGTAAAGCTAGATTGTTGGCTGCCTAACCAGGCAATCTTGTACCAGCAAGGACTACTACAAAACTAGAAACTACATGCTATGGGAGATGCTGCTTTTTGTGAGAATCCGGTGGTATTTTTTCTTTTGTCATCATCGTCTGTATTTTCCCTAATGTTAAGGTCAGATTCGAATCTAACAGGGCACAGCTGAATACCAAGTTTTTCTGTGAGGTGATTGACTTTATTATTGTACTGTTGGACCGACCGGCTGTCGACCACTTTTCGTACTTATGGCCTCAGTAATAAGGTTAAAACGTGGTCGATCTTCAGTGACGGTACGATGTACGGTATACCTAATATATTCCACCACATGAAATATTTTTTTGTTGTTCTATCAATATACAAGCTGAGAGTTACATCCACCAGATCCGTCCAGCTCGAACACAGGCCTCCTCTCTGTAAGAGGGTTTGGCCCGTAATCCACCTTGCAAGCCCAGCGCGGTTTGGAGAATGTCACAAATTTTCGTTTTTTGGTTATTTATTTCTACGATGATTTTCTTCACCATTTTGGGAGCAGTGTGATGACTGAATTACAAAAAGTAAAGCGCTTGCCTTGGTTCGAATCCAAGAACATCACTGGGCCCTTTTTACGCTTTGTTCATGGCCACACGCAACAGCTCCCAAAGTTGCTATAAAAGTGTTGGACCAATCAAACAGTCAAACTGTATCGCAAAACGAATTTGTTGCCAAATATTGAACTTTGCCACTAGAGGGCGGTAGGCCGGTTGGAGTCAAAACTTATCAATCACCAAGGGTGGTGTTAGGTCAACGAAAGTTCGATAGTATTTTGTGTGATATGAGAAAAGAGGAGGTATGTGTATCTATTTGTATAATAAATAATAATATACATGAAATTATTTATATGCTTCTCCTAATTTTTTTTGTCCGAAAATCATTTTCCATAACATGTTTGATGTTTGCTGTAAACTTCAGTAACCCGAAATATTGTTTAACATAATTGTCTTTAGTTCTAAAAGTATTCTGTCATAATATCGAGTACTATAATAATTGAATCTCCTAATTTTACATGACCTAAAGTCATATGTCCTAAGTATTCCGTGGTATGGAGGAAACTCGGTATGTAATGGGTTGTCATCCATCCACGGACCAACCTAGGCAACCTTAAGCTTAACCTGAAGATCGACCCGAGCGGCTGTTATTATTTTTAGCCACAAGCTTCTCGAAAACTTGTCCTAACATTACGAACCCAGAAATCGGTCGAGCCATTTTCATTTTTTTGCGAAACTAACTCATTGCAATTGAGTTTGAATAAATAGTAAAAGCCGTGGTTCTTTTAAGTGAATTTACACCTAGGCACCATTCAACTGTCAAAGTGAGCGAAGTTTATAAAATAACTGGATTAAAAATAAAATGAAGGAACGCTTTTGTCACCAACGTTTGAAAAAAAAAACTCACAAGCATTTATTTCAAGTAGGCCAATTAGAGGCACTTTTGAATTGTGGAAATAAAGATGAAAATTAAATGTAGCTACAGTCCCAGTCACAAGACATAAAAACTGTGAAAGTACTGTAGTTGCCCATTCCCTAGCGTAGATCTCTCTGGAGAAGAACGGGCAAGAAACTCCATGGACACTCTTTTAAATCAAAATATTGTTACAAAATCTTGGTTATATCATTCATGTTGAGATGGTATTTTATGTGAGAACAATGTAGCAAGAAGTGCACGTTAAAAGTGTCCACAGTAAAAACAAAACAAAAAAAATACAATTCAAAAAAGAAAATAATTCATTCAAATAAGCCATGGCAACTAAGAGATGACCAGTCACAACTGACAGCGCCCGTTCACGGACATGACGCATGGATCAGCACCATTCAACTCAACCATTTTGAAGGTAAGGAACTATATTCAGTGTTCAGTAAGATAAGTACATTTAAGTTTGAATATCTAACGTGATTAATACAAATTAATAAAATTGAAGTGTCTGCTTGTAATTTTAAAATAACAGCTTTTTACTGAATGCCTATGAAAGTATTATACGGTACTTACAACAATAAAATCATTATTTTTGGCTGTTTGTTTGCTCCGGCTGATCTCCGAAACGGCTGGATGGATTATGACGGGACTCTTACTGGCAGATAGCTGATGTTAAAAAGATTACGGTTAAAAAAATGATTTAAATACAGAAGTAATAATATTTATAATAATATATTATATAATTTATTTTTTATAATAATTTTATGCGGACAAAGCTCGCGGGTTACAGCTAGTTAAACATAAAAGTTCCAATTCCCTTGAAAATATTTTTCACAAAACGACCAAAGACTACTAACTAAGCCGCATTTAATAAAAATATTTTGAAAAAGGCCTTTTCCAATAAAGATTAAAGTTTTATTCATGGGTTTAACTTATTCATAATTTATTGTAAAACCTTTCAGTTGATAAATTGAAACCATTTTACGATTTTTTCAATTTATGTATTACATGATATTAACTTTTTATATTAAGGGCTATGTTCACCGAAAAGATAACGGTCTGATTATCTAAAAACAGCTGTTTAAAACACATTTTCATGTTCACTAAAGCAAATCAACCGATTAAACACGCTAATCAACTGTTTTTTCTAACCGAGGTGGGAGAGGTTGTTTAAAGTCCCGGTTAGTAGTTAATCGGTGTATTTGACGTTTGTAAATTGCAAATATAACAAATTTTAAGGTTACATCCAGATATTATTGTGAGAATTTAACATGCAGTCTGCTTTGAATTATATTTTGGAAGAGGATAACGTTTTGGACGAGTTTGAAACCGTTGAATGACTTTTGCGAACTCCTCGTTTGTATTCCACCAGACGACACTACTTCACGGAGTTCGGTGCGTTGGTTTTTAATTACGCCTTGGTGCTTTCACTAAATTAGTGAAAATTTTTTTTTCCTCATGCGTAAAATTTGCAATGCGCTTCTTATCCACTGTATTTAATTTAAAAACTGTTTCAAACGAACAAAACTTCAAACACAACAGATAATTTGATGGTTATAAAGAACTGTCATCTCAGATGTTTCTCATTTGTATGGTTTTTTACGTGTTAGTTACCCACCCTTTTTGACTGTATTATAATCATTCGGTCTTTCATTCCTAAAATGCTTGTTTACTTTACCGAGCTAGAATAAGTTGTAGTGAACACCAAAATTCCCACGTCATGTTTATACAACTGTTTACGTTTAGCGGGCCGATTACGAAACAGTCGGTTATTTTACTGTTGGTGAGCATGGCCCTTACTATAACACCTTAGATAACAGCCAATTGGGGAATACGAAATAAAGGGTGTACCTCTTAACGAAGCCGAAAGGCACTTGTTCTCCCCGTTATTGCGATTATTTTTTTGTTTAACACCATACCTGGGAACTTTCTAGTTACGGAGATATTAGGGGTTAAAGTTCCAACTTCTTGACAAGTTTTTTTTAAATACAAGTTTTTAATGTAAGATTTTTACTTTAAGCACCTCCACGACCCCCCTACTGTTCAATCCATACATCAGCACAATGATTTGAGTGCGTTACATTAAGTCCTACCGTAAAACGCGATTTTTCACCAAAAAAAAAAAATCGTTTCCCAGCAATATTTTTTGCGTATTTTCACTTAATTTGATGTACAGAATGCTTGGTTGACGGCTTGGTAAAGGGTCAATATTATACTGCCTGTATTTAGATATAGTACATTTTTTGTCGCTTAATTAAGAATCTTTATTGTTATAATCCTAATACTATAAAACCAAACAACTAAATCCTTTAATTTCCACATCTATTAAAACACAAAAAACCTTTTCAAACTAAATTCACCCGCTCCGTGCTTAATGGTCCTTTTTTCGTTCACCATTGATAAGCACGTCGGCTTCCATTTTGCCACAAATTTGTCGTGTCGTTGTGTCCGACGTCAAAACCGCATTGCGTTCGACCGCAGTTTTGACTGTCGACACAAAAGTAACAACTAGAGATATCAAATGGGCATTTTCGGGGCGCAATTTTGGAATATATATTGGGACTGTTGCAATAGCATATATACATAATATCACGTCTGTAATCTCCGAAGGATTCGGCAGAGACAGAGGTACAGCCACATTACGCCTGTTATGTTTAAGTCCCATGTAAAAGGGAGCGAGCCTATTGCCATCAACCGGGCACAAATCCAGACTCTGTTGCTGCTACTGAGAAATGCCTGATGAAAAAACCCAATAACACTGGCCGACCCAGGAATTGAACCCAGGACCTCATTAGTCGCGCTTGCGACCACTACACCAACGAGGCAGTCTCTAATCTCTGCCGGGGTTGCGGGACTCCTGCCGGGGTTGCGGGACTGTTCGAAAGAGATACCGTGACCCCGGAACACAAAGGGCGATGAAGGAACATGGATGGGTTTTAGTCAGTAAAAGTCTGACACTCGCTCCTGCTCCGCCCAGAGCGGGAGAAGTCATTTGATGATGAGATTTCCCATCCGGAAAAAAGAAAAAAAAAAAAAAGGACCTCATGTTCAGTAGTCTTGGTTGTGACCAACGAGGCAGTCCGCAACGAGGTAAACGAGTTATAATAACTTATAGTAATAACCGATTGTCATATTTTAATGAGCTACAAGTTACCAAGATATTTGGGGCTGTCACTAGCAACCACACTATAAAATGGTCCTAGCTATAAGGAATATTTTAAGCCACACACATTCAGCACATCTAAACTTGTGTAAAACCAGTGTAAAGTATGAAATTGCCGATTAGTACTGAAAAATTGAAACTCGTTTTTTTCTAAGATACACACATCAACACGGTCTAGGGATATTTTTAAAAAAGCGAATTACTATCAATGTGTTAATTATTTATGTGACATGTATATATTTTAAAGATACGTTATTTAATATTCTACCATTTTTTAATAATGGTTAAGGTATAGATTAAAATTTCAGGATTTTATGGAAAAAAAATGAAGCATAGACGGAAACCGTATATGAATGAACTTTTAATTTGTGAGTAAAAACTGTAAAAAATAGAAAAATCATTTAATTTGTGTTTATAAACTTGAAGTTAGTAGTCTGAGAAAGCGCCCATGATGTTCATAACACATCGGCAACGATTCGGCATGCTCAGAACAAGGTTGTCAATGTCTTGGTGCGGAATATTGTCCCATGTCCTTCTGAGGTGCGCAAAAAGTTGATCTTCTGTAGCCAGATTTTCAGGAACTTCCTTCAGAGCTCTTCTTTGCAGCATATCCCACGCATGCTCAATGGGATTTAGATCTGGCGATTGAGCAGGCCAGTCTAAGGCCCTAACATTATGTGGATGTAACCAAGCTGCTACCGTTCTCGCCGTGTGTGCCCGGGCATTGTCGTGCATGAGCAGGAAATCTTGCCCCATTTGTGTTCTGTGGGGCAAGATTACGGGCCCCAGCACCTGTTGGACGTATCGTTCTGCCGTCATATTGCCCCGCACCCAAACGAGATCCGTCCGTCCTCCAAGACGAATTCCTGCCCAAACCATAATTGTTCCTCCTTGGTATGGGTGAACTTCCTGAGGGTTCTGGAGACGGCTCCATCGTCCAGGAACTCGCCAAACACGCGTCCTTCGTGAATCTGGATGGAAGCCGAACCTGGATTCATCCGTGAACAGCACATTGGACCATTGGTCACGGCCCCAGTCCACGTGGTTCCGAACCCATTCTAATCGTCGTCCACGATTGCCTCTCCGTAAAGGTGGGACCCGGAGTGGTCTACGAGAGCGTAGATTGCTTTCATGCAGTCGCCTTCTTACAGTTTGGTCACTCACAAGCACTTGGTGTTCCACTCGCAGCCTTTGGACCAATTGAGTCGCCGTTGCATTTGGTTGTGCTCGCGCAGTAATTTGCAAAAATCGGTCTTGTCTGGGGGTAGTGATGCGACTTGGCCCCCGGTGCCTCTCCGCTACTTCACCTGTGGCACGATAGCGTGTCCACAATCTTGAAATTACATTTTGATGGGTCCCTATGGCCTCAGCAACATTACGCTGAACAGATCCAGCTTCCAGCATTCCCACAGCTCGTAACATCTCCGCCCTCGTCAAATGTCGGCGTTGCATGGCTACAATACCTCAATTTTAACTTTATCTTTCGTTTAAAAATGAAAAAAAACTGTAACTAAACGTAATTCGTATTGTTTTCAAAATTTCGCACAAATGAAAATTCCCTCTCCTATACATCAAGACATTTTTATACCACCGAAACAAAAGAATTTTCAAAAATTTGAATTTGGAATTAGTCTGAGATAAATTACAAACAAATCGGTGTATAAAAGATTCCAATGCGGCCAGTACTTTTCGAGTTATTTAATTGAGTATGAAATATCCCTAGACCGTGTTGATGTGTCTATATCATATTTATTTAATCAAAATATTTACCCTCATTGTCTATATATTGCTGCCATCCAAACGGAAATTCATTTATGCCTTTACGATATAACTCTGAGGATCCTGATTCGACAAACTGTGTCAAAGCATTTTGTACTGCCTCCTGGGAAGAATTTTTTTTATCACGTAGAAAATTGTCCAAATCACGAAACAAATGGTAGTCCGTTGGAGCAAGGTCTGGCGAGTACGTCTAAGCTGAATAAAATAACAATTGAAAGTCGAAAACCGAATGTTGCACATTTTATAAAAGAAGAACCTCATAGGTAACACGTGAAAAAGGTTTCACCCGAAAATTTCACACCATGAAGATTTTATGTCAATTCGAAGTCTCTATTACTATACAACGGCAATTTCATACTTTAACCACTATTATTTACTTATGTATTACCTGGACAATAAACAATTTTCTATTTTATAGACATCGAAAATTGTCCCCTTTCCACACAGGACGAAACGTCATACGAAATAAAAACAAAACATACAGAGCATTGTTCACGACAACCTCGAAACGCTACGCTTGCAAACGACTGGACGCGAATAAATCCTACCCCCAACGTTCATTTTGCTCTTTGAGGAATGTTTTGATGCGAATAATAAAGGCCCCTTTGGTTACATACCGAGAATACCCTATCCTTCACCGTATTTAGTCTGAGTTAGCCGCTAGTTCCATCATGGAACTGTTAATGGTACTAGTGACAATGAAGGCATCTTTTTGGGGGGTAAAGTGTGGCGGCGCCTAGAGGCCTATGTTCAGTAGTGGTAGGTAGAGTTGATAGATTTAAATATCGCTGGATAAATAAATAAATAAATATCGCTGGACATTACACACAGCGCCATCTAGCGCCACACTAAGCAACGAGGCTTGTGTCGTGGACACCAGATAGTTGATATACTACATAGATACTTTTTGTTTGTAAATACATACTTATTATACATATAAACATCCATGACTCGGAAACAAATGCCCATGCTCATCACACAAACATTTGCTCCGACCGGGATTCGAACCCGGGACCCTAAGAACGTAAGGCAGCCTCACTACCGCTGGGCCATTCGGGTCGTCAATTTATTGATTTCTTACGACAAAATTGTTTTCTTTTTCATTCAAAAACCCCATCCTAGTTTATACTAATCTAATAGAGAGTTAAAATTAGTTTTTAAGTTTGCTGTAGGGGTAATCCCCGATACTCCTGATCCGATTCTGGAAATTCTTTCACTAATGGAAAGCTACAATATCCCCGAGTGACAGAGGGTATATTTAGTGGTCCTAGTAAACACGTACGGAGTAAACATGACGTAAATTTGAACTGTTATATAATTGAAAATTCTCGTTTCATACATAATAAAACTCAGGATTTATTCATCTATTCTGCATGATGAAACCAATTGATCACTACAAAAAAAAAAACAAAATGTTGCAGGATAGTTGATATTTATGTTCGATACTAAAATCGACTGTATTTCCGCGTTTGCACCAGCAGCGCCTGTATGGGCCTGCAATGTCTATCTATTAGTGATAACGATGAGGAACAAGTCAAAAATGACTAGAAAGGCTTGTGTCCTGAAAAAATCTAACGACTACGTTACTAGGTGCCAAAACCAAAACGCTTGGAAAAAAAAAACATTGCGTCACGTCACATACGCTCGTTGAGCGTTGACTGACACTTTCGTTTGCTAAAGCTTCCGAATTTATTCTAGTTTTCTCACGCTTTGTTAAAATCAGTTTTTTTACATTCAGTTCCTTACAGTAACTTACCAAGTTCAGCGCCATCTATCCATCGACTAGGGAAGAGTTAAAAATAAAATCCCTCATTACAAAACAATTTGGAAATGTTGGTTTTTGGAATAGAGACGAGAGAAAGTCTGCTCTTATGCTAGTTGGTTTTTTTACCTCCTTACCTGCTTGAAAAAGCGGCGCCTTTTCAACGTGAACCCAAAATACACGTCCCACCTTAATCACAAAACTACACCTGACCCCTCTCTACTTTGAACATAATCCTTCATTTAGGCTAACACCTCCAAGTTTATATCGAAATAGTTAAGAAACACATTGAGCTTAGTAACTCTTGTATCCAACTACTCTTATAATTTGGGCTCGGAACACCTCTGGTAGAAAACATAGTTAAGGTACAATTCTGAGGTGACCGTAAACTCAAATCCGCACAATCGCAATGATAGACCGCAGTGACCTTAAATGTAGGAGAAGACCAAAGAAACGATAGATGGACTGTGTGAAGGATGATATGGAGGTAACTGCTGAGATGATGAGTAATAGAGAAGTATGGAAGAAGAAGATATCCGAATAAATTGGGCTAAGTTCAGGAGAATAAATAATACGACTGCTTTTATGTAATGCCAAAGCGTTTCCATAGATGGTGACATAACTACTTGATACCATTGTTATTCCAATCCAGCCTATCCCTTGCGGTCCTCCCTCAACGTGAGCATGTAGTTGCTTAGTTTTTAAGTTTGTGTGCACGTGACTTGCTGCTTTTTATGGGGGCTTTACACTGAAGGCACCCACAGGATAGTCCGGTTAAGCAGACGACGCTATTTAAAAAAACTGATGCCGTTTTCGAGACGAGTTGAATTTTGGCTAAGCCTCACGGTTTGCCCTCAGAATTGTACCTTTAAAATTTCCCTCAAATATGTTTGAGTTAATACGTATTTAGCTTGACGGCCGGTAGGGTTTGACAAGTTCAAATTGTTAAGGACATTCTGAAGTCGAGGATTCTGTTGGGCTCCATTCAATAAGCGTTCTGTAATGATTGTTTTTACATGGGTTTTATACTTACATTTTTGGATATTATTTTTTCTTAAAATTTAAGCATTCGCCCTCTCTAGGTAGCTTCATGCTCATTTCCTGGAGGCTTAGCATACCTTTTACCTGGTAATTCATGTTATTTAAGTTTTTCTGTAGATTTTTATCTCTTGAATCTTTGTTTACGTTAGTAATGTCAGTGAGTGACAGGCCTAGTTTTATTTTTAATTTATTGCTGGAGCTAGTTGTAGGTCGTATATGTACTCGTAAATCACATCGACCTCATTATCTTTTCTTTTTATTATGTTCTAGAAATTAATTCTAAATTATAAAATGTCAATCATCTGGAGATGACGGGAGCCAGGTGGTGGAAATTTCAGTCTACTTTTGGTGCTCGTGTCGGCAAGAAGTCTGGTGATTTTAAGTATCGGTTGATGGTAGGTATTTCCCTTCTCTTCGCATATTTTTATACTATATCGGTATAGCAAACAAAGCTACGCGTAGTTTTCACCCTGGATGCCTCCAGCGGGTCGCCACGCCGGCGTCGCCTAGCCCTGGCGTCTGTCATAACCCCTGACGCCATGTGATGTCAGAAGACTGATCCCTTGGCCCTCCGCGGTGAAGACTCAAGACTGATGTCGATTTGTATTTTTTTAAAGCTTTGAGTAATTACAGCGTTACAGGCTTAAAGTCACCCAAAGGGCAATGGAGAGGGCTATGCTCGGAGTTTCCTTGCGTGATCGAATCAGGAATGAAGACATCCGCAAGAGAACCAAGGTTACCGATGTAGCCCGAAGAATTGCCAAACTTAAGTGGCAGTGGGCAGGGCACATTGCTCGCAGAACGGATGGCCGATGAGGCCTAAAAATTCTGTAGTGGCGACCGCGAACCGGAAGACGTAGCGTTGGAAGGCCTCCCACTAAGTGGACCGATGACCTGGTGAAAGCTGCGGGAATCAGCTGGATGCGAGTCGCACGGGACCGGTCAATCTGGCGACGCTTGGGGGAGGCCTATGTCCAGCAGTGGACGTCTTGCGGCTGAAATGATGATGATGATGATGATGAGTAATTACAGCAGCGTACTTTAACAGGGTCAGGAGCAGGAATACGTTCAGGTAGTACGTAAAAACCTGTCATTGCTTCGGTTAACATGATCAAATCGAAAGCAAATAATTTTTTTACCTTAGCATAACTAATTTTCTCTTTGATTGGAATTATTCCCAGGGGTTTTACCCCGTTTCTTATGAAGCGCGGTTTCCCTCGCGGATACAAGGGAATCATCACATGGGAACATACCACCTGCGTAATAAGCATTCCTACCACCTAGTCCTATCCACAGTTCAACGTGAAAAGGTGACAGACAGATTGAGTTCTTTTGCATTAGTTTGACACATCAAACTATACACTTCCGGTATGAAATAAACGATTTATCGTACAATGAAAGATCCGCTTTCACTAGTTAGTATTTAGCGTGCGTGGGTGCGTGGGTGTGTATAGCTTGATTGGTTCTTGAGCGTACTTAGAAATTCAAGTCAGTTGCATCCAAAGTTTTCTTTAAAGGCGAAGTACTCAAGTAAAGTCTAACTTTTGACGTTCAAAGTGGCGAGTTGCGGAATGGTTGGCTTTTAAATAAATTCGATGAAAATAAACTGTGTTTCTCAAGATCAGAGAAGAAAAAAACTGTAAAGGACTGTGACCTTATGCTGATTCTAAGCGCTCACGAGCAACAAGCACGAGTGCCATACGCTCCAATAATAATGTTTATAACACAAAACAACATCACACCTGTAATTCCCGAAGAGTTAGGCTGAGTTTACCTAATAGTACACCCACATTTCACCGGTTACGTTCAAATTCCGTGTAGTAAGGGGCCAGCCTTTTGCCATTAACCCGGTACAAATCCAAACTCCGTGGAAAAACTACTGAGAAATTTCTGATAGAAAAATCTAACGACACTTTGCTAACCCGGGAATCGAACCCAGGACTTCACGCTCAGCAGTCAGGAATGCGACCACTCAACGAACAAGACATCCAATTAAATACTATTCGTTCGTGCACTAGTTTTTCTCTGCGAGAGGGAATCCACATACTCTCCACGGTGTGGAATTGGATTGATTAATAGGTATCAGCAAAGACAATGTTCATAATAATGCTTACTTTACTCTTAGTAATCTGACTACTAGTAGTCAGATAGACTAGTCGTGGTAGTTATTTGGTAATATAATTATAGTGGTATCTAGATACCATCATATTTATATTACCAAATGATGTATCAAATTCTGTCCTGAAAACGAAATAAGCATCCGGAGGCTCGTCAACTTTCAGCGCGTACTTTAGTTGGTCGTTGACAAAATTGTTGGTAATTACTCTGCAAATTATACCGGACAAATTTTGCATGGCTGCCATTTTATATCAGTGGTAACTGCTTTGAATTTAAATATGAGTTGACTTGTATTTCAACTGTCGGCCTGAAAAATATGATGGGTGTGTTTCAAAAGACTTTTAACCGTTTCCCAGAACAATTTATCGAATGTGTTTCAAAGGATTCCAATAACGGCTTCATATTTTGAGCGGAATTTAAAATTGTAATCGGAAAAAATGTAGGATCGACATTGATAACAGAAACATCACCTGTAGGCATACAAATATTTGTTCCGTGCGTGGAATCGAACCCACGACACGCAGCGCAGCAAGCAATCGCTCAGCCACTGCGCCAACCACACCGGATTTTTTTAATTTAATATGATTCTTTAGGGTTCCATACCTAAAGGGTAAAAACGGAAAACAAAAACACTGCCACAAGACACACGGGACCAGACACCAAGACAACACTAAAACAAGACAAGACCAAGACCCCAAGTCAAGACACCACGACAAGACCAACCAAGAGCCACGACCAAGACCAAGATTAAGACTCCACTGTCTGTCGGTCTGTCTGTCTGTCTGTCACTAGGCTGTATCTCATGAATGTATAAAGCTAGACAGTTGAAATTATCACAGATGATGTATTTCAGTTGCCGCAATAACAAACAAATACTAAAAACAGAATAAAATAAACATTTAAGTGGGGCTCCCATACAACAAACGTGATTTTTTGATAATGGTGCGGAACCCTTCGTGCGCGAGTCCGACTCGCACTTGGCCGGTTTTTATTCTAAACAGTAAAAAACACAAGTCGAGTTTTACAAAGAATTGGGTTTTATTGTTATTTTTTTGGATTTATCCTGTTGGAATGTGCCTGTAGGCTTTCCCATTACATGTGACCCAAGCCGCGAGCAAAATCGTGTAACTGAATAATATTGCTTGAATTGATTCCCAGAAATCATAATTATTATCTAGGCAAACAATACACTTTTGTTTGAATTTGAAACAAGATATTTATTTTTGTTGACCTGTATATTTTGTGTGTTATCTTTTTCTACATTATGTATATGAAAATTTTACTTGGTTAATTAAAAAATAGGTGAACCAGGGGTACAGAAAATCAACCGTGGAACATCTAGGTGAACCAGGGGTACAAAAATTTAACCGTGGAACACCTAGGTGAACCACTTTGGTGTTCCATAGGTCAGAAAGGTAAACAGCGCGTGTATCAGTTGTACTCGACCCACATATTGGACAACTTATTTTTTTTTTGTTATAATCATTTTGGTCCCACGGAGAAAGCTTGTTCAGTTTGATGGTCGACACCACATCCCTAAATATGATTAAATTAAAATCAATCAAAGATGACTTACAAAACGTCGGAAAAGGTTAAGGTGCACGTTTGGGGTTGGTCGTTTCTTATAGAGAAGAACCGGCAAGAAACTTCATGATTACTCTTTTCAAATCATTTGGTATTACAATATGTTCATGAATATAAACCTTTCTGATATATGCTGTAATGGTTATGCTGTTATGATGTCACTTGTCATTTGTTTACGAGACATAGGAGACGCCTTTGCCCAGCAGTGGCCTGACAGTAACCAATCACCCCCAATTTGCGCCCGACATACCCCCAATGGCTCTATCCACCACCATCTTCATTCAGTCTGTCCCGGCCACCTTTTTCTCATCCCACCTACCTACCATAAACTGCGCTTGCCGATATGCGGTCTCCACTCCAGGATTCATTTGCCCCATCGACAGTCGGTCTTTACAGTCTCTCTAATGATGGGCTATGTAAGGCTTTACTCTCTTTTATTGGACAGGTCTTTTAAGAGGAAATAGGGCTACTTTTCAAGTTCGGATTGTAACCACCAGGGTGGTTTTAGTGAGATTAAAATCACACACTCTTCAAACATGACTTTTGAAGGTTGCCTTCCGAAAACAAAAAAAAGGGTCTTTTACTCCACTAGCCGCCGACCCTACGACAGACATGGCCAGGCCACTGCACTTGAGCTTGCTAAGTCTGCCAGTTCTGTTCCACGTAGTCTTTAAGTAATAAACAGTAGTAGTAATCAGTAATTACCTTAATAACCAAAATAATACGAGCTTCTTAGTTCCAAAGACAGGTCATAATCTAATGGATTAACATTAACGATTGATATTCCATTTAGTTAATTGGCTTATTCAAATTTACATAATATGATTCAGGGAGACGTGCGTGGTAAGATAATTTAATCAACATAATCTTACTATTCATAAATCACTGTGAAATTAATTGAATATTACCGACTCTCTTACACGGGGAATAAACGCTTCGTGAATTCGAACGATTACGAAATTTAAAATACTCGTTCCAGAAATGGTATAATTATGATACATACAAAACATAACGACTAGAGTCGTGACGTTCGTGAGTACAGTCGCTCGGGTCGATCTTCAGGTTTTCCCATAAGGCTAGGCAGAATCTACAGAACGCCATCTGCAACGATCCTTGCTAAGAACTAAGCCCAAGGAGTATTCCTTGGGCTTAGTCCACGTACATCTAGTCATCACGCACCACGCACCTGACTTTTCTGAAGAACGTCACCAATAAGGCTGATTTTCTTTCCTTCTTTCATACTATGTTACTTAGAAACAGTAATTATAACAGTCACTTTGCAGCCTAGCCTGACACTGGGCTGATTGACCGGCTTTGCAGCTGGTGTTTGTACTCTAACCAAAACTGCTCTCTTTTGCTTAAAAAAAATAAATAAAACACATTTACCCCAGTCTTCCAGACTGTCCCTTATTTAAATTTAAATCTTGTTTACTACACCAACTGCTTGGACTGCTCCACTTTAGCACAAAGAAGATACATTCAGAAGGTCTGCCTCAAACAACGAACGAAAATACACACATAGACACGCTTCACCTTCGTGAAGCGTCCAGTGCACGATAATGAAATGAATTAAGGCAACTGGCTTGGCAAAGCCTCCCATTTTCTGGATTTATGTAACTCTATGAAAACGCTTCCGTAGGTGGCAACATTGCCGCTTGTTGCTGCGGTAACAGCAATCGTAGGCCGCAAACGGTTTGGCGCAGCACATCTTTTTCGTCCCTATTACTCGCCATCTCAGCAGTTACCTCCTTTCTAGCCATAGTATCCTTCACACAATCCATCCATCGTTTCTTTTGTCTTCCTCTACTCTTAAAGCCACATCGACATTCGTACTCAAAAATTTTCTCACTATATTTTCCTCGTTCCTCTGCATCACATACTCATACCAAGTCAGCCGATTACCACACAACTTTTTAGACACCAGCGCCACTTATCATTTGTTTTAGATCGCAGTGCAAGTCAAAAATTTATTTGTTTTCTTAGGTGACGTCGAGTCGGGCCTTCTGGGGGGCCATGGAAAAAGTTTTTGGTGACCAATCGAAATCGTGACGTATCGGGCATAACTCGCATTGCGTACCAATCAATGTGTGCGTGCTCCTAATTTCTCCCGTTGCAAGGAACTGGCCTTCTTTCTATATCTAGTTACTGAGTTAAGTAACGAGTGAAGTTTTTAGTTAACTAATTAATTCTGGAGCACGGTGTTATCTTCGAGGTTGCTCGCAAGGAAGGACGGTGCTATGTGAGAAGTAGCAAGTCATTATGTTAAATATTTGGTTGGTTCGAGAGAGATTGAATTAAGTAGGTAGTTAGTTAGTTAGTCTGAAGCTGGTTTTTGGGTGTACTAAGTGGGTGAAACGGAAAGTTTTAGTGTCGTCTTTTAATTTGTATGATTTTGTAAATTGCAATAAAATATCAGAAGGATTTCGATGAGCCATAACAAGATCGTTAGGTATACTAGTAGGCGTGAATACAGTAGTACATTGTAATACAAGGGGCTGAAATGACCCATTATATACGAGGTAGTTTTACTACCGAGCTTCAGCGAGGTAGAAAATAGGAACCGAGTTATAATGGAATTTTAGCGCCGTGTATTACACTTTACTTTTCACTTTGAGTGCGAGAAAAATAATCAATTTAGTCAGACGGACCGAAATACGGACAGACAGATGGACAGACAGACGGACAGACAGGCAGACAGACAGACGGACAGACATGCAGACAGACAGGCAGACAGACAGACGGACGGACTGTCTGTCCGTCCATCCGTCTGTCTGTCCATCTTACTGTCCGTCTGTCTGTCCGTCTGACTAAATTGAATATTTTTCTCGGACTGACAGACAGACGGACAGACAGACAGATGGACTTAGAGACGGATAGACATGCAGAAGGACAGACAATACTAACGAAACGAATTAAAATAAAGAGGTTTTTCTATGAAGTTGAAGTTGTTCGAGTGGCTGTTGGACCGATTGCCTTGGTCTTCGCCGAAGATTTTACTTTATGCTCTAGAGCATATAAAGCGACTTTATGTTGCCTACGCACGACATAATGGCGAACTTTAGAGCATGAGAAGTGAAAAATACTTTTTCTTTGCCTGAAGAAATATTTAAAGCAATACCTACTCATATTTGTGTGTTAACCATAGAAAAAAAAGTCTGCAGGTGACAGAAAGCACTGGGTTTGCTCTCATGTTGTGTGGCTTGGGTGCATTTTGTATGGGCAGTAAAAATATTTCTTTGGCTCTCGATCTTCAGTAATATCGGCGTTGATCACAATCAGTCATCACTTCGCCGCGTTACTCTTTTGTATATTTGTATACATTTAAATATTTCCGTTATGCTAAATGTAATTTTTAAGAAGATTACCGAGAATAGGGTCATGATCCAGTCTGCAACTAGTCTTACCAAGGGGTCTTACGAAAGTTTGCGGGGATGGATGTTTGTTATTCTACGCAAAAACTACTAAACGGATTTTGATGAAAATTGGCACAGAGATAGTTTATACCCTGAATTAACACATAGGATACTTTTTATTCCGATAGTACGGTTTTGTGGGATAATTACCATACTTCACGCGGGCAAAGCCGTAGGCTAATCATTATAATCGTCCCGCCCTTGTCCCATGTTACTTGGGGTCGGCGCAACACGTTTTTTTCTTCCATCCACCATGTCCTCTGCAAACCATCACGATATAACTTTTTTTTTTGTTTGCGTATGCTAGTACAAAATAAACAAAAGCAACCATTTTAAGTTCGACATGGCCAAATTGCGAGTCAACAACCTTCTCTGAATCTAACAAAGCATTAAACCTATTTGAAACCTATCTGTTACACACCAAAATTTACTTCAAAGGGTTTTCATTCTATAGGATAATAATAACTAATAGGTACAGTCATCAGCACTGAAATGTAAATGAGTACATAGGAGAAATTATTATAAAGCGATATTTTCGTGGAATATTAACAGCACAAGCTATTTCTAATAATATAATTATGGGCTCCAAAATACTGTGCTTGCAACAACATAAAATAGCAATCAATAAATTAGGAAAAAGTCACTTTTAAAAGTAGCTATTTTATCTGCCTATCTTCTGCCCAACTATGGTTAGGGTCGGCTTCCAGTCTAACTGGATGCAACTGAATACCAGCAATATACATGTAGCGACTGCCTATCTGACCTCCACAAGCCAGTTACTGAATCCACCATGATAAGACTGGTTGAAAGTTTCCGGCTTCTAAATATCCGAAACAACTTTCACGGATCGACAAGTATTATGACAGACGGCAAACGGTTTAACGTGCTTTCCGAAGGACGGTGGGAATTCAGTATGTAATAGATGGTCACCCATCCGCTGACCGTCCTCATTAAGCGTAGCTCAATACAAAAAAAAATAATACAAAAATTAGTAGTAACAACGTGAAATTACAATCACAACAGTAGGAGAAAATCCTTCCCAAAAGTTGGTACATGGCATGCGTTGCTGTAATATTTGCTCGTGACTGTACCTATATAGATTATCATTAACGATTCCTAATTGGTAAATCTCTTTGATCACTGACTCGATGCAGACGATTAATAATAATCGAATGAAAATCGGATTACAACTCGATAATTTAAAATCAAATTCGATTGGATAAAGTTTTTTGAAAATGGATTGGACCGAATGCGTGATAATGGCTGAAAGTTTTTTTTTAATTTTCTTTTTTACTTCAATGGTGAAAGTTGATTTAGTACGTGACAAGGTTCTAGAAATAGATTTAAAGTTTTGTTTTTTTTTTTTACGAAGTTAAATTCTTTACAAAGAGATCCCACTATCAAAGTAGTAGAAAAAACACTTTCTGATTTTAGTTAGTCACAAGGGCCGATGCCTGCCGGGGTTGCGGGACTGTTCGAAAGAGATACCGTGGCCCAGGAACATAAAGAGCGATGAAGGAACATGGATGGGTTTTAGTCAGTAAAAGTCGGACACTCCCTCCTGCTCCGCCCAGAGCGGGAGGAGTCATCAAAGTAAAAAAGGGTCGGTTGAACCTCGGCCTTCGGACACAGACACTGACATATAAAAGGTGTAAACGGACCCTTCACAAAGCCGTCAAACCAAGCATTCTGTAGTTACATCAAACTAACCAACTCTTCGCAAAAATTGCAGCGAAACAATTTTGTTTTACGCAAAGACTCAATATGAAACGCACTGAAACCATTGTGCTGTTTGTGTTAGTTGAATGGAATAGTACGGGGGTCGTGGAGGTATTTAAAGAAAAGGTATGACACTAAAAACTTTTTATAAAAATTTAAAAATTAAAAAGTTCGAACTTTGACCCCCAATATCACCTTATCTAGAAGCTTCCCAGGAATGGTCTCCAACAAAAAATATATCGCAATGACGGAGAGAACAAGGTGTTTTTCAGAATCGTTAAGGTACACCCATTAGTGTACCTACATAAGCATCTGTCAGTTTCCAGTGTCCAGCCATAGCTGGACTGCATTCAGACAGTACCAGTATGCTCAAAATTTAAGTCAGGCTGATTTCAAAACCCTCAGCAAAGTAACAGTTCTCTATAAGAAAATTTCCACATTAAATATTTTCCGAAAACTTCGTGGCTCCCTCTTGCATACCAGTTACAATGTAAACCATCGAACACTGCATACCGCGTGCTTTATCGCTCGACTGCAATAATTATTAGTGAGCCATGTATGTGTGTCGAAACTTCACACTTTCCACATTATTTTTCTCAGTAAAGTGCTAAGATACGCAGAATAATGGCCGCTTGCACCGTAAACCGTTAAAAGTATTAAAACTCACATTGTTCTATTTCTGTCTAACATTCGAAGTTCACAGAGACAGAAGCATGTTTGAATAGGTTTAGTGGCAAACAAAATTTGTGATTTGTAGTGTAAAAAAGAGACCTAGTTGCACTTGCACAAATCACAAATTTTGTTTTAAAATTTTAATGTATTGTTTGATTTTTATCCAAGTTTTGTGTCACTGATTGTGTCAGGATAGTATGTGTGTGTGATGTGAGAGACAGCTCTAACTGAAAAGTTGACGATGGAGTCGGGTCGAATTTAGACCAGACGCCTCGCGATAGAGCGCAAGCCCAGCACCATGCGGGTAGTGGTGACTTAGTGGTATCTGTCCCGACTCATCATCATCTGCCTAGACTTTTCCCAACCATGTTGGGGTCGGCTTTCAGTCTAACTGGATGCAACTGAATCGCAGTATTTTACAGGGAGCGACTGCCTATCTGATCTCCACAACCTAGTTAGCATTGGGTAATAATATGATATCCTTTGATAAGAATGGTTGTCAGATTTTCGGACTATTGACAATCTATAACGACTATGAAAGATCTACAATACAAGTACAAGGATAGAATATAGACGACAAAATACAAGATCTACAAAACAGTATTCATCAAAGAATTCCTCACAAAAAAACAAATAACAACCACATTTTTCGCCAACGTTTCTCATCATGATTTAATCAATCAGTCTTAAGACTTTAATCCCTGTGGTCTGAAGTTTTAAAAAAGAGCCACGGAGTGACCTTGCGAGGATAATTCACTTGGAACTTGCTCATTTCCTAATCTTGTAAACGAACTGGGAGTTCAGTGGCGAAGACTCGCTTAAAGCTGAGATGTAGAATGCTTTCGGAGAAGGCATTTGAAACTTGAAAAATATTTTATTAAGAAAGAAAGAAAGAAAATATTTATTTGACGTCAGTTATATGTTTATGCACACACACATATAAAAAAAAAGATACAAAATAAGGAGGAAAACATAGTACTTATGTGCTGTGTGCCTCACGGCTGCGCCAAAAAGGTCCATTTCAGTATTCATGCCAGACAGGCGATGCTGTCTGACGCTGATCTTCCAATGAACCTTGAGGGGGAAGTGACGGAAAACAGTTTCAAACAAAATGTATAAATAAATGGTGACAAATAAATATATAACTGGTAAATTAACTAAATGTGTATTTGAGAGTTCGGTTATGGAACAAAGTAAGTATAATAAGTATTTTATTGTGTTAGAAAGTAACGCTGGTAACAATAAATAAAAAGAGAGATAAGTTTCTTGGCTTAAATATTTTTAAAAGAAAATAAAGTAGGCATACCGTATTTTAGTTTTAACGTAAGCAACTACTTACCTGTATGATATATTTAATATGAACTAGGTACTTACAAAGAAAATATATGACGTGTACATAGTGTGCAGGCTAAACAAAAACAAAATGAACCTATATAAGTAGGTACAAATTAGGACATGGCGTGTTTCTGTCTTGCTTCCACCCCATCCTCCCGCCACCGCGCGCCGACGCACTTTACTTATATATATTTGTCTCACTTTTCCCAATTACGTAGCTGGGGGATTGTAACGGTCAGCTTCTAGTTTAGCAACTGACTACCTGTGACGACCGTCAAAGATCTACAAATGACAGCCCTGAATCCAGCAACGCCACGACTTGCGGCTTCTGTGGGTGAGGTATCCATTTTTGTTATGAAAAAACTCTTTGGTAGGATGTCACAGAGCTATTAGTTAGCAATCACTATTAAAAATACTATATTTTTGACAAAAATATATGTGATTCAATGCAGAAATTCTGACGGAACACTCATATTGAAAAGAATCTTTACATTCACTTATTGGTTGAAAATGAAATGATATCAGTCCTCTTTTTTATTTAAATGCCGCTTATAGCAGTGCAGTACTGTTTTGCTTTTTGGTTAGAAGTGTATTTATTACGTTTTCACGCTCAGCCACTAGGTAATGCACCACCATGTTTCACAGCTCAAAATCGTTAGTCCTGGCTGTCATTTGTAGATCTTTGACAGTCGTTACAGGTAGTCAGTGACCCAAAAGTCTGGCAACCATAGTCACTGACAGTATAGTTTTTCCAATGATTATCGTATAACCCAGCACCAACGGGGTTGTGGTCAGATAGGCGGTCACTCCATAATTATATAATACTGGTTTTTAGTTTCTATGTTAATCTGTTAGGGAAACGCTACCGTAGGCGCCGAAATTACCCATGTCGTTTTCATAGATTAACAGAACAGAATAGATAAGTTACATAGTTACGTAGATAAGTCTTTTAACAGATCAGATAAAGTGTTATTAGATTTTTATCTATCTGTGCTTAGCACTAAGGAAGAAAGAGGCATGATGTAACATTATCCAGATAAGTCTTATTCACGCCTAACAATCGTTACGATCCTTCCTTTCCTCCATCCATTGTTCGGTAAACCCACATAATTGATAATTTTCGAACCCAAATCGATTATCACACTATCCAATACCTCCTTTCATGACTCGCTTGTTGAGTGTATTAGGTACATTGTGGCCGCAAACAATCTGTGTAGTTTTAAGTAACGAAGTTATACAACAAACTCGACTTGGAAGTTCACTAAACTGCTGTGTTGAGGCCTTTGGGAGACAGCGATACCGTGTTTTTTTATTATCAATTTTTTTTTGTGATCCTGAAGGATATGGCGTCTTTGTTTAAAAATGGAATGGAATGATAATTTTAAACAGGAAACTGTTACGAACATGGGTTTTTATATCAAATATTGCTTTTCTGGAACTTACTTTGCCAAACATTACAAAAGATAAACACCAAAGCCCCCCGATAGAAGTCCCTATCAGGGTCACTGTTGCAAAAAGTTGATCTTTATCAATATCACTAAATGATATTATGAAATAATAGGCATGACGACAGTATCAAAAAATTGCAAATCTATTTAGTCCGTCAGTTAGAGAATTAGTAATTAATGGAAACGTATTTTTTGTTTTTGTAAATCAATGAATATTGACAAAGATAAAACGCATCAAAACTCGGGAGTAGGGGCTCGTGACCTCAGAACTTGCTAAAAATTATACCTCGGCGTGACGTATTGAGAATTTTAAAAGCGTCATATTATCTTTGTCAATTTTGGTTTACGTAACAAAAGAAAAAACACTGGTCAAATATTTTTTGAAAATCTAACTGACGGACTAATTAGTTTTTTTTTGTCGTCTCGCCTATTACTCACTCACTACTGCACTCAAATTAAAATGGCAATAACAAACCGAAAGAAGTGGGTGCTACCACTTCTAACTTCTCTTTCTTGATCTTTCTTTAACGTGTGGTTAATGCCTTACCTAGTGTCAGAGTTTTTAATGCCGATCTTCCATAGGCCCGTGACTTGGGTTTACTTGCCGTAGAGAAATACCTTAGCACCCACTTACGGTTGCGCATTCTGAAACTGGACAACGTCTGTTGCAAGTAGCCGTCGTAATTTGTTAACATTTCTGAACGATACATTGTTAACATTTATGAAATAGGTCCTCGCTCCACAGTGCAATAAAATATGGATTGTGAATTCAACAAAATATAGTCATAACAACATAAAAGTAGTTTGTTATCGGATCCCTATATCGTTATTCTGCACTCAAAACTAGCTATATCGACATATAACACTGCTTTTTCCAAGTAAAAACGAACTCAATTAACTACGGATTGTTCCGGGAAACCCGTTACAGTGTGAAAAAAAGTGACGATCGGTTTTTGTATTTTTGTAAACGGAATAGGAGATGAATGTGTACAATTTTTATGTTGAATAGACCATTTGATACATTTAACTTATTTCTGATCTGATTTTGCAGAAGGCGATGGTGTAAACTTGACAAAAAGTCATCGGGATAAACAAAAAAGAAGGTACAATAATAATAATAATAATGTAATTCGTATGGTGTACATAATAAAGAGTATTCTATTCTAAGGTACAATTTAGAAGGCGACCACAAATCCTATATTTTAAGTTCCAAAATGTTAGACTTACCTGAGAAGTGAAATCCTTGTTTAATTTCTTATTGAGAAAAATATAATAAAAAACACAAACGTTTCTTTTTTTTTTCATTTGATTGCAAGCTTAGTGCCGAGTACAAAAAAAGAATATTTACGATGTAGATACATCCTATATTTAAAACGTGCGAAAATATTACCTACTATTGTTTTTTATGGGACACACAATGTAAATCGCTTGTAGTCTGATTTGTGCATTCCAATCTTTTCGAATTTTTTAAGTAGCAACATAAATCACGATTCGAATTTAGAGCTGGATTTTAAAATTCGCCGCTCGTAACTCCAGTCTCTTAAAAAGTCGAATACGTTTAAAATTCAAACAGCCCGACTTTCAAGCTCATCTCTTAACTCCAGAGCAAGAAAAACCAAAACAAAATCGGGGCTATTCGAACTCAAACACCATGGAGAGTCTATTATCGGCTGACAAAAGCCGTCCGTTGCATATAGATAACCAAGTCGAAATGGAAATGTGCGACAGCTGTGTCTATGCAAATGCACTGGACAATTTAAATTTGGAATTCCGTGTAACCGCCCCTCGCTTCTGGAATGGATTTTAATATTCGAATTTTGAAATTCTGCTGGCTGGTTTTCGGATTAGCTCGAGTAGTTTGGATTTATGATTTTTAAATGTTGTGAGTGGATCAGCATAGCCATTCACAACGCTCCGATTCGATTCCGATTCGGAAAGTCGTATGTCTATCTCGCTCGTTTTGGCCAAGAGTGAGTCGGACTCGCGCACCGAGGGTTCCGTACTTACAAATTTTTAAAGGATAAACTTAACTTTGCTGTTCGATCACATGAAACGGCTATTGCACCAACCGCAAATAATAAGTTTGTAATAGTAAAATCGCTTTTTTTTTGTTATTAAACTAAATATTTACGGTTTTCAGATTTTTACCTTTACGTTTGCTGTGAGACATTGCCAAATTTCGTGATTATAGGTCCACGGGAACTACCATTTAGGTTTTCGACCTAAAACCTAGTCTATAGTCATATTAATTTTTAATGGATATTTAGAAGTTAGAATAGTGATAATATATTTGTATTTCACTGTAAAACAGAAAAATATATTATTCGTACCTACTGAACTTTTAACCTTAGTCGTAATATTAAGTTTTATACATAAAACTTAAAACTACCTATTCATTCATCATTCATATCTTATTTTTTTTGAAACTGTGAGAAATCGACATCGTTCTGAACGTCAAACTGATACTTTTCTGATAGGTCATGAACGGGTTAATCCTTAATCCACACAACTTAATTTCTCTTCGATGACATATTGTACCAAACAAATCACAGAATATTAATATGTATGCTGCGCCCGCGTCTCTGTTCGTCAGTGTTGCCTGAGAAAGTGGTTACGTGGGGTGTTAGCGACGATATGTAATTAATTATTTAAATATTTTAATGTCTAATTAGTTTGATTAATCTGTCTTTCATCGTGTTATTTTCTATCATCATCGTGGTATTTTCTATCATTCATCGTGGTATTTTCTGTCCTCATCGTGGTATTTTTGCCAGAACTAATAAGTAGATTCTTTGTTAAAGTGTTATTCATTCCTTATCATGGTATTTTTGCAGAGCTAGTAGATTCTATGTTAAAGTGTTTAGTCATGGTATTTTTCTAGTTAGTAAGTAGATTCTATGTTGAAGTATTGTGCATTCCCCATGGTATTTTTCCCAAACTAGTAGATTCTATGTTAAAGTGTTTAGTCATGGTATTTTTCTAGAGTTAGTAAGTAGATTCTATGTTGAAGAGTTGTGCATTTCTCGTGGTATTTTTCTAGAGCTAGTAAGTATATTCTATGTTGAAGTGTTGTGCATTCCTCATGGTATTTTTCTAGAGCTATTATCTAGATTCTATGTTATTTATCATGCATATTTTAAGGTGTAAAATAAGGTTTTTAAGACTTTATAAATTAAGATAGAAACATAAGGAAATATTGTAAGGGGTGTTTTACCACAGAAAAACAGCATGTTAAATTTATCATACAAAAGCTACCTGCGCTCTGATTGGTCGATGGGTGGGTCATTAGTGCCGTGTGCAAAACTGAAGGGCTGTGATTGGTCAGAGCTGCCTATAAAAAAGGGGCATTTTCTGTGGTCAGGCATTCCAAACCCAGCAGTGTAAGAAGCAACATCAAGAAATAAATACAAGAAAACTCTGAAAAATAAGCGTTATTATTCGCTCCTACTGCGACCATCGTACACTCTCCAGTCGACATCCCGCCAGCGAGCCCGCTCCACAACAACACACAAAACAAGAGCGTCAACATTGGTCCTTCGGAAGCCGGATTGGGTTCAAGAAAACTGGGAAGATGCCTGCGAACACGAGATCAAGATCGTTGCAGTCGAAGGCTACAACTACGAGTGAAAGTAACGCAACCACGGATACAACGAGTACCGGTACGACGGATTGGAGTATGAATACGCCGAGTGAATCTACAAGTGCGACGACTACGAACACGGTGATTCCAAATCGATCGACACTTACAAGAAGATCGCCGCCGAGCAACATACATGGACGTCAGCAACCTGTACTTCATCCCAAGGACACTACTGGAGAGGAATCAACACCGAAGGAAGTGACTCGTACCACCCCCCCGACCCGCACTATCGAAGCGTCGATTCCCGTTAGCCAAGAAGAGAGTCATCCATCGCCGCAGATTCAAGAAAGAAGTGTCGCAGTGAAAACGCGTCTGAACGATGGAAGTACACCAACGTCCAGAGAAAAGAGTCTGCAGCGGCCTCACCCTAAGAAGACGACCCGCGATCAAGACACACATTCTGTTCGCTCGTCGCATAGGAAGAGAGCAGAAGCGCAAGCAAGAATGACAATAGCACTAAGGGAATTGGAACTGGCAGAAGCACGATCAAAAGTCGCTCAAGCTGAACTAGAGCTTCTTGCCGCAGATGAAGAAGAAGAAAGTGCTGGAGAAGAGCTGTACGAACAAACTCGAGAATTTGAGCAGTGGTTCATCCAATCCGGGGACAGACCTAAGGATCGGAGGCTGATTGAGACAGAGGAAAAGAAGAGCGACATCCAGGAGTTGGCTTCAGTCATACTTAAGTTATCTGAAAAGTCACGTGACAACGTTTCATCGAAGCATCTTGAACTCCCTCACTTCAACGGGTCCTGTGAAGAATGGTTAGCTTTCAAGAGATCATACGAAGATACGGCCGCTTCCTTCAGTAACAATCAGAACCTAGCGCGCCTTAGAATTGCAATCCAAGGAAAAGCTAGAGAAGCCGTTCAAAGCCTGCTGTTCACCGCTGAAGACCCACGCGAAGTAATCAAGGGACTGGAAGCAAGATTTGGAAGACCTGGAGCGCTGGCATTAGCAGAACTAGAAAAAATGAAGAACCTGTCGAAAGTCGGCGAGAACCCAAGCGACATTTGCGTATTTGCAAGCAAAGTGAAGAACGCCGTCGAGACAATCAAGGCCTTGAAGAAACCACAGTACCTCAGTTCTCCTGAAACACTGAGAATTATAGTCGAAAAGATGCCAACATCCATGAAATTTCGTTGGTTTGCTTACCACAGAAGCAGAAGAGATGAAGAAATTCAAGAGCTACTACTCGTTGAAGCATTTCTAGAAACAGAAGCCGACATGTGTGGGGACTTTGCTCCACCTGAAGTGTCCTCGGAGCAAAAGAAGGCAATAAGAAGACCCATACATACGGTACAAGAAGCGTCACAAGAAAAATATAAGAAGTCATGTCCGTTCTGTGAAGGAGAGCATTTCGCAATAGAATGCAAGAAGTTCAAAGAAGCTAACATAAATGATAAGTGGGATATGATCAAGAAGGCAAAGATATGCTTCAAGTGCCTTCGATTCAAACACTCTAGAATCAACTGTAAAGCTCCAGTGTGCAAGCAGTGCAAGAGATGGCATCATACCATCTTGCACTCCGACAAACCGCCAGTACCAGTAGAAAAAGAAACGAACAAAGAAGACCAGGGAAGCTCGTCCGAAGAGAAAGTCGCCTCAATCCACAACGCAAAAGGAGAAGAGAAAGCATACCTGAAGATCATCCCAGTGGACCTTTATGGTCCAAAAGGCCAAGTTCGCGTACTAGCATTGTTGGACGAGGGGTCAACAGTCACACTCTTAGACGCATCAGTTGCTGAGAAGATCGGAATCGAAGGGAAGCAAGAAAAACTCACAATCGAAACAGTCGGCGGGAAGGTCTTAAGAAAAGATAGTTCACAGAAGATCGAGTTCAAGATAAAAGGGGCTCATAGAAGAGAAAAAAGAACTATCGTTGCAAGAACCATCGACGACCTGAAGCTGTCTGAACAACGCATAAATAAGGACACCGTGCAGAATTGTCAACATCTAAGGGCAATCGAAAGTCAACTCCTCTACGTCACCGAAAGGCCCAAGCTGCTGATAGGCCAAGACAATTGGGGACTGATAGTAACAAGAAGACTGAAGAAGGGCAAACCATCCGAACCTGTAGCCTCACTCACCAATCTAGGGTGGGTGCTACACGGATGCGAAACAGGGGCAACTGCCTTAGTAAACTTCATTCACTATGGCAGATCGACCACTGACGAAGAAAGCTTAGAAGAAATCGTCCGAGAACACTTTCAGTTGGGATCTCTTGGGATTCAAAATCGGTCACCAACCAATGACAGCGATAGAAGAGCACTAGAAACCCTCGAGAAAACTACGAAGAAACTGTCAAGCGGTCAATATGAAACAGGACTCCTGTGGAAGAAAGAAGATGAAACCCTACCTAACAACTACAATCAAGCAATCCGACGCCTGGTCAACATCGAAAAGAAATTGGTTAAAGACCAAGAAGCTAAAGTGCACTACGAGATTCAGATCCAGAGTCTGATCGAAAAGGGATATGCAGAGAAAGCTCCCGAAACTGCAAACAAAGGTAGAGTATTCTACTTACCCCATTTCGCCGTCGTGCATCCAGTTAAGAAGAAGCTGAGAATAGTGTTCGACGCAGCTGCCAAGTTTGAAGGGAAGAACCTCAACGACGCCTTGCTCTCAGGCCCTGACCTATTGCAGTCACTATTTGGCGTGCTGCTTCGCTTCAGGGAAGGACCGGTGGCTGTCATGGCTGACATCCAAGATATGTTTCTTCGAGTCAAGGTCAGAGAAGATGACCGAGATAGTCTCAGGTTCCTGTGGCGTGGAAGCCGAAGATCAGGCAAGCCTGAAGAGTATAGAATGTCGTCAATCATCTTTGGAGCAGCGTCATCACCAGCAACAGCAATATATGTAATGAACAAGAACGCAGAGGAATTCAAGAAATCTCATCCCGAAGCAGTAAAGGCAATAAAGAGAAACCATTACATGGACGACTATCTACAGAGCTTCGCGTCTACAGCGGAAGCAATGAAGATATCAAAAGAAGTTAAAGATATTCACGCAAGAGCAAACTTTCATCTGAAGGGTTGGGCCAGTAACAATTCGGGGGTACTGTCAGAAGTAGGAGACACCAATAAAGAAGATTCCCTGCAACTGACGAAGGAAGAGAAGACTCTGGGGCTGAGATGGCTGGTAAAAGAAGATACACTAGCCTTCAATGTTGGACTGCGCAACACGTCAAAAGACCTGCAAGATGGTAGAAGAACTCCAACGAAAAGAGAAGTCACGAGGGCAGTGATGTCTACCTTTGATCCCATGGGTTTTGCAACACCAGTCTTAATACAAGGAAAGAAGTTAATTCAAGACATTTGGCGAACGAAAATAGACTGGGACGAAGTAATTAACGAACCACAAAAAGAAGCATGGATGAACTACTTACAAAAAGTATCGGCATTAGCAAGATTGAAGATTCCAAGGTGCATCTCACCCCGCGGCAAGAAAGGACAGCTGCACACGTTTACTGACGCAAGTGAAGAAGCCTACGCAGCAGTAGTCTACTGGAGGACAGTCGAGCCTGGAGGAAAAGTCCATATCTCCATGATCGCCGGCAAAGCAAGAGTGACGCCAACGAAACCAGTATCAATCCCGAGGCTAGAGTTACAAGCGGCATTGCTTGGCAGCAGACTAGCTGCCACGGTCGAAGAAGAGTCGGAGCTCGAAATATCAAAGAAGATCTACTGGACCGACTCTAGCACAGTACTGCAGTGGATAAAGGCGGAACCAAGAAAGTTCAAAACTTTTGTGGCCAACCGACTAGCAGAAATCGAAGAGAAGTCCAAGCCAGAAGACTGGAGATGGGTACCGACTAAAGAAAATCCAGCAGACGACGCCACGAGGGGAACTCCAATCGAATTCGGCCACAACGCCAGGTGGTTCAAAGGTCCGTCATTTCTCCGTCAACCAGAAGAAGAATGGCCGTTCCACGACTTCAAACCAGAGGGTATCATGCCAGAAGAGAAGAACAAGCAAAAGGTGATGGCAATAAAAGCTGCAGAAGACGTCTTTCTGGATCCAGAGAGGTTCTCAAGCTGGGAGCGACTACTACGCACTACAGCCAGAGTGATTGCCTTTACATACCATTTATTGAAGGCCCGTAAAGCAACCACCACCGCTACGCGCCGGAAGGACGAGTCCTGGAAACCTCAAAGAAAAACCCAGAAGAAAGACACACGAAACTCAATTCAATCAGCCAACAAAAACAATAACAAGCGGCAGTACCTTCCCCTGGAAGAAGATCACTTAAAGAAGGCCGAAGAGTTATTAATGAAGATGAGCCAGAACGATAGTTTCGCGTCAGATATAAAGAATTTGAAGTCAGAAAAACCCTTAGAAAGCGCAAGCCGGCTCAAGAAGATTGACGTTTATATAGGAGACGACGGAATTATCAAGCTAAGAAGCAGGACAATGAAATTCCACGACAAAAACGAAAGAAAGATGAATCCCATCATCCTAGATGGAAAACATAAGATAACGCGTCTCATTATACAATATTACCACAAGAAGTTCCTTCACGGAAACACTGCTACAGTAATGAACGAGATTCGACAAAAGTATTGGATCCTGGGCTTAAGAGCAACTCTGAAGGCAGTCGCACACAGCTGTCAATGGTGCAAGACAAAGAAGAGCTTACCAGAGATACCCCCGACGGGAGACTTACCGAGCGAGAGACTACAGCATCATCAGTTCCCATTCTCTTGCACGGCCGTAGACTACTTCGGGCCGATGCAAGTCACTATCGGGAGAAGAACTGAGAAGCGCTGGGGGGTATTATTTACATGTCTCACCACCAGAGCCGTACACCTAGAGTTAGTGCCCTCTCTTAGTACTAGCTCGATGATTATGGCACTTCGACGGATGGCAGCCAGAAGAGGAACCCCAAAAACTATATTCAGCGATAACGGGACCAACTTTGTTGGAGCAAAAAAGGAGCTGGAAGAGGCCGCACAAGAAAAGGGCATCAAGTGGAAGTTTATCCCTCCAGGGACTCCAAACATGGGAGGCGCCTGGGAGAGACTTGTGCGAACAGTTAAGACGGCGTTGGCAGTGGTTCTCAATGAAAGAAACCCACCCGAAGAAGTGCTCCATACGCTGATGACCGAGGTCGAACACATCGTCAATTCCAGACCTCTCACCTCGGTCAGCATGGATCCAGAAGACGAAGAAGGTCTGACACCGAACCATTTCCTACTGGGGAGATCGTGCGGAGCAATGGCACCGGGAGAATTCAACGACACAGAGCTGATCGGGAAGGCGAATTGGAGAACCGCCCAAAGACTCGCAGACCACTTTTGGAAAAGATGGATCAAAGAGTACCTGCCACTCTTAATGCCGAGGAAACTTGAGGGCAAAGAAACCAAAGACCCGAGAGAAGGAGATATCGTGCTAATAGTGGACGCCACATTGCCACGAAATTCATGGCCTCGCGGAGAAGTTGTCAAGACATATCCTGGACCAGACGGAAGGACCAGAGTGCTGGACGTGCGGACATCAGGAGGAATACTTCGTCGCCCAACTCGACGGATCATCGTGCTGGTTCCTGCGGCATCGTCGCCTCCAGAGGATGAAGTGCTGCGCACCGTGGGGGAGAATGTTAGCGACGATATGTAATTAATTATTTAAATATTTTAATGTCTAATTAGTTTGATTAATCTGTCTTTCATCGTGTTATTTTCTATCATCATCGTGGTATTTTCTATCATTCATCGTGGTATTTTCTGTCCTCATCGTGGTATTTTTGCCAGAACTAATAAGTAGATTCTTTGTTAAAGTGTTATTCATTCCTTATCATGGTATTTTTGCAGAGCTAGTAGATTCTATGTTAAAGTGTTTAGTCATGGTATTTTTCTAGTTAGTAAGTAGATTCTATGTTGAAGTATTGTGCATTCCCCATGGTATTTTTCCCAAACTAGTAGATTCTATGTTAAAGTGTTTAGTCATGGTATTTTTCTAGAGTTAGTAAGTAGATTCTATGTTGAAGAGTTGTGCATTTCTCGTGGTATTTTTCTAGAGCTAGTAAGTATATTCTATGTTGAAGTGTTGTGCATTCCTCATGGTATTTTTCTAGAGCTATTATCTAGATTCTATGTTATTTATCATGCATATTTTAAGGTGTAAAATAAGGTTTTTAAGACTTTATAAATTAAGATAGAAACATAAGGAAATATTGTAAGGGGTGTTTTACCACAGAAAAACAGCATGTTAAATTTATCATACAAAAGCTACCTGCGCTCTGATTGGTCGATGGGTGGGTCATTAGTGCCGTGTGCAAAACTGAAGGGCTGTGATTGGTCAGAGCTGCCTATAAAAAAGGGGCATTTTCTGTGGTCAGGCATTCCAAACCCAGCAGTGTAAGAAGCAACATCAAGAAATAAATACAAGAAAACTCTGAAAAATAAGCGTTATTATTCGCTCCTACTGCGACCATCGTACACTCTCCAGTCGACATCCCGCCAGCGAGCCCGCTCCACAACAACACACAAAACAAGAGCGTCAACATGGGGTGTAGATGTAATTATTATTTTCTTGATTTATTCTTCACTTATTTATATTATTTTTTCGTTTACACTTTATGTATTTATTATTTTATCCGTATGATACACCACGGTCACGTGGCATCACTCTGGGCCCTATCAGAATACCAGGTGGCCTACCATGACGTCTTAAAACAGGATCGTTTTAATCTTGTTCCAGTGTGGGTAAGAGACGGAGCTATAGAGGACGTCTAGCGCCATCTCTTTCTCACACTGGAACAAGATTAAAACGATCCTGCTTTAAGACGTCATGGTAGGCCAACTGCACTGTGACGTTTTTTTAATGTTACAGCACCATGCTGAGATACTCGTAGGGGCCTTTTGGCCTAGTACAGGACAAATTTCATTTCATTTTTTTTTTTCTCTTTGTCTAATTTTTATTACTTCTAGTGTTAGTTTAACCATTTTTATTTGTGTGTTTTGTCCCGTGCGGGCTAATTAATGTTTTTTCTTCTTCTTCTTCTTAAAAAGTATAAAAAAGGAACCTGAAACATAAGGCCTTTCTCCAAAAAAAAAAACCGTAACACAGCCCTTAAAATATTTTTATTGCAAATTGGACAAGGGAACACATTCTTACGGGCCAGTTGGCAAAACTTGGCCCATTCTGCCAAGAAATTTCCGATTCCACAAGTTTAAATTTGATCATAATCACTTGGTGGAACTGTAGCTATCTTGTTACATTGAATTTAGAGAGCCTTGTTTAGTTAAGATGATCTTTTAAAATATAACTTTGCGGTAGTGGTGGTCTGGATTCTCAGAAAGGTAAAATGAGTTGGGGAAATAGGCATAACGACAGTATCAAAAAATTGCAAATCTATTTAGTCCGTCAGTTAGAGTATTGGAAATTAATGGACACGTATTTTTTGTTTTTGTAAATCAATGAATATTGACAAAGATAAAACGCATCAAAACTCGGGAGTGGGGGCTCGTGACGTCAGAACTAGCTAAAAATTATACCTACGCGTGACGTATTGAGAATTTTAAAAGCGTCATATCATCGTCAATTTTGTTTTACGTAACAAAAAAAAAAACGAGTAATATATTTAATTAACCTACCTACCCGGTAGGTTAATTAACCCTAGGTAATGGTGTAGCTACACCATTACCTAGGGTTAGTTTCGGATCAACAGTATTTTTACTCGGCAAGATTTTTTCTTTTAAATTTTGTTAAATTTTACATTTATAATGAATTCTTCGGTCTTCGCTAAGGGGAGAAAAAAAAACTAAAATTTAATTTTATTGTATGTTTTATTGAATGTATCATCTAGTTATGGTTAGCAATTAACGTTATAAAATCTATGTATCATATTTGCCGCACTGCCAGGCTTTCAACGAATTATACGAAAAAAACCTTATTTTAACAAAAAAAAATACATTCTAAAGTGGAAAATACAAATATAAAATAAAAAAAAATAATGGAGGACATTCCTTCGCTATCCAGGATGTATCCGGCGTATCGAAGGGTATAGCGAACAGATTATATAGAGCGTGGTATCTTTCAGGGCGATAGTTTGAGTTCACTTTTGTTCTGCTTAGTTCCGAACCCTCTAAGCACGCTGCTGAAGGATTCAGGTCTGGGCTATCGGTTCAGGAAAGGTGACCAGGTTATATCCTTACATCCTTCATTACATCGATGACCTGAAACTATTTGTTTCCAACGATTTGCAACTGATAGAGCTACTGAAGGTAACTGAAACTTGTAGTACCAGCAGAGTGGAATTTGTGTGGGCAAATGTGCGGTCATGCATGTTAAGCGAGGGGAGGTTGTGGAATTTGTGGGAATACAACTCTCGGATTCCATAAATCTTAGATCCCTCTCAGCAACCGAGACGTACAAGTATTTGGGTATGTCGAAAGCGCTAAGCATCAATGTTGTTACATGAAGCTATCGTTCAAAAAGCGCTTCTTTGACCGCCTGAGAAAAGTATTTAATAGTTTTTATCAGGCGCAAATTAGGTGCGCGCTTTCAACGGTTGGGTAATGCCGGTTTTGATGGCTCTTTCGGCATACTAAAATAGACTCAAATAGAACTAGATGCCTTGGATAAGAGGGTCCGTACATACTACCATTTCACCGTGACATCATAATTGGTATTATGTTCGATCGTCAAAGGGTAGTTGACAACAAAATCTAATTAATTCACGTCACATAGATTTCCAAAAAAATATTGGACACATTTTTTTCGTTTTTCACGTAAACAAAAAATGAAAACGATACTGTGCGTCGAAAACTTGTGTGACGTCACATTTGAGTACATTTTTTACTCAAATGTGACGTCACAAGCCCCCACTCACTTGACACTGATCTTTGACACGTTTTATCTTCGTCATTTTTTATTAATTTGATAAAACAAAAAACACGTATCCAATATTTTTCGATAATCTAACTGACGGACTAAACAGAATCATATTTTTTTTTGGTCAGTCATCATCCCTATTGTTTGTCTTTAACGTCACTACCTGAGAAGCGACCGGAGTGTCGTCAAAACAGGGCCATGTCATTTTATCACATTTTATTTATTTTTATCGGGGTCTTTCTTTTACTTGTTAACCAAAAAGGATTACATAAATAGAATCTAATCGAGAGCAGTGGTGGCCCTGTGGTGGCCCGATTAACGAACAGTAAGTCGTGGGTTCGTACCCAGACAGGCGCATTACTTTGTGTAATTTATTTCATCACCATTGCTCTCAAAACGGTGAAGGAAATGCAAGGCATATCCTAGAACCAAAAATTCGAAGACATGTGACATCTACCAAACCGTACTGGGTCCGCGTGATGGTGGATTGGCCCATACGCAAAATACGCGCTTTGACGTGGAGTTGCGGACACCAGCCCGTTATACATTATTAGAATCTAATCTCTATACCTAATTAATAATCCTCACGGATCGGATAGGTTGTTTTTACCATATTGTATAATTACAGAACTTATCAAGAAGCAACGACAATAGAATCTTACGATCAATCAACAACACCATACATCTCAAGCTACCAAACACATCACGTACAAAGATCTTCAGAAGTGCATGTGTTCCTATCCTTACGCCCGAAGCACGGAATGGCCTATTACTGTCGCAGATAACTTTGAAGTATGGCGCATTGGATAGCGGATATCATGATGTACCGCGCTTGATTCTTGTTTGGTTGTTACCATGGATATTGATATACATAAATAACGCAAGAGAAAAGTGGCGCTGGTGACTGAAAAGTTGTGAAGTAATCGGTTGTCATGGTACGGGCATGAGATGAAAATGAGGAATGAGGAAAATGTTGTAAGGAAAGTTTTGAGTATGAATGTGGAGAGGAAGACCAAAGAAACAATGGATGTACTGTGTCAGAAAGGAGGGGCCTGATGAGATGACAAGTTATAGAAAACTATGGAAGAAGAAGACATGCTGCTCCCAATGAATTGGGCAAGGTTAAGGGCAAGAGAACGTAAGAGGAATAACTTGACGTGCCCGGTTTAAACATTTTATACTTAATGTGGCTACTGTCACAGCAAGTTAATTTGTTTAAAACTACAACGTTACAACTAAAGACTTTAATTCTAGAGTACTAAATGGTTACCCATCGACAGACCAACCTTGGCAAGCGCTGCTTAAGTTTGAAGATCGTCCTGTGCGGCTGTTGTTATAAACCATGAGCTCTTTTTGCTGGTCTATGAATACAGCCAGTATAAATTACATTTTAAGAACTTAAAAATATAGATTCAACGGTCTCCCAACCCAATACAAAACACCAGGTACGAATATGTTCACGAATGTAATTTTTGTTTAAACGAGCTTGAAATTGTTTTTATTCACAGTTCTTTCCTAGGGTTATTTTGTCAGGTATAACGATTTATATTCGAAAACCGCGAACGCAACGTCGTTATTTTAATTGTGATGTGTTTTTTTTGGAAAAGTAAAATTTGGGTTCGTTTGTGCAGGCGCGAATAATTTTGTCACGTGTGTGCCCGCAAGGGGTACACACATATTTCTGTGGCCTAAAGGATCACCATTATGTACTATCGAGGACACTCCCGCCTGATCACCACTAACCTAATTTTTGCTTGCACTTACAACATAGAAACGCTCTTTAGCCCCGCCCCGTTGACTTTGTATAGAAATAATGAATGAAAAGATACCGATCGGCCGAGCGCACTGACGACGCACGCCAAACGAGACTTATTGTTATTTTTCGCGCCAAAGTTGACGCTTTCCTAATAGGCCTAAACTTTAAGGGGGCGTGACTCAGCGCCTCCGCATGATTCAAGCGAAAAAAAAATTAACTGATGAGGCGGAAAGGACCACGACTGTGAACTGGAAAAAGATGGCTGTACCTAAAGGTACACACCTAATATAGTACACCCATATTTCTCCGGTTTTGTTTAAGTTCCAAGTAATAGGGGCGAGCTTATTGCCGTCAACCGGGCACAAATCCACTCGAGACCTATACTTGACAGTCCAACGATCATACCACCAGACCATCACTGTTAATAATACATCGCAATCTCCTTCTTGATTCTTTTCTCCTAGTACTTTCTGTATGTCTGTGTTTCATTCTTTCTTTCAAAATTGAGTTCTCTCGTAACAAACCTTAGTGTGCCAGAGCGAGACAAAATTAGCAACCTCAACAAATGGTTTCCTTGACAGCTGACTGTACTGTACAAAAAATAATTGAAATATATGGTTGACGAAATGGGATTCAATTTATGAAGATTAAAATACACACATCAAAAGTATCTAGGGATCAACATATATTTTTGCAATAACTTTTCTCCTGATTGATATTAATTAAAATTTTCTTTAAGGATTCATCAAATAAAGTGTTTTCGTTTGTCACAGTAACGATAAACCAAGTCACCTTTGCATTAATAAAGAAATTTGCCATTTTCCTAATAAAGGGATTTTTGACATTTGAACCACTAACATTAAAGTTCGAAAAAAAGACTGAAATAACAGTTTTCTTTAAAATTTTATTGGGTAACTTAAACAATTAATAATCCGTGTTTCTACCGCGAACACTAACAACACAAGAACATCGGTTTGGCATACTCAAAATGAGTTCATCCAAATCACGCTGTGGAATGGCCGCCCATGTTCGTTGCAACAACAAAAAAAGGTCTTCTTGCGACTGGATACCCTCCATATTCGGCAGAGCTCTTCTCTGTAGCATATCCCATGCATGCTCAATCGGGTTCAAGTCTGGCGACTGAGCAGGCCAGGGCAGGACATTGATGTTAGCTGCGGCGAGAGTCTGTCTTACAACTCTTGCGGTGTGCGGTCGTGCATTATCATGCATTAACTGAAATAAGGGACCGATTTGCACTTGTAGAGGAACGATGACGTCTGATACAATCGTCTCAGCATAAATTTGAGCGTTGAGGTTGCCTCTGATCCAAATCAACTCAGTTCTTCCGCCGATCCAAATACCCGCCCATACCATGATGGTTCCACCACTATAAGGATGGACTTCCTGGCAGGATTTTAATCGCTGTTGGCGTCCAGGGGTTCTCCAGTGTCGTATACGTCTTGTATCCGGTCTCTTACCAAAACGAGACTCATCAGAAAAGCACACGAAACGCCATTGTTCTTCTGCCCAATTTCTGTGTTCAAGAGCCCATTGATATCGAATCCTACGATTGTGCATTGCTATAGGTGGTACCCGTAGCGGTCTTCGGGAATGAAGGTTCACTTCATGCAAGCGGTTTCTGACTGTTTGGTCGCTAATTAAGTTCCCTGAAGAGTGATGAAGCCTCACGGCTAACATCATGGCGGTTATTGTTGGAGCTCTTCGAGTTAAGATTTGAATGTATCGGTCTTGTCTCCGTGTGGTGCAGCGATACCGTCCTCCATGGCGCTCAGCCACGGTACCAGTGCTTCGGTAACGTGTCCAAAGTCGACTGATAACACTCTGACTTGTATTCAGAGCTAAAGCTACAGTACGTTGCCGGGAACCAGCTTCTATCATTCCCACGGCTCTGAGCATTTCTTCCCTGCTTAAATGACGTCGCCGCTCCATAATAACGTTGGTTTTAATCAGTAGTAGGGAAACAGTAGCACTAATAATGTCTTCAATGCGTTGTATGTTTTTATAGGGAAAATATTGACAGCTTATTTTCATCTTTTACTCGAATTTGATTGAGAGTTCCTGATTCAAATTATGAAATGCACCAAAAAGGATCCATATAAATTTATAAAATCATAAATTTATTACAAAGCCACATCTCAATCTCAAGAAATCCGCATAAAAATGCTTGATCCCTAGACATTTTTGATGTGTGTAGTTACGAATTGGTACACTTTTTCACTTTTTTCGCACGTCTTTTGTTTAGTTGTCGAAATGGGAAAGTTACGAGATGGGCCGGAGCCATGCATTGTTATCAGTTTATTTGTTAAGCCATTGTTTTTTTATTTCACTCAAAGACAATTACAATTCCAATTTTGTAAAAAACGTTCAATTTTACAAATTGATGTCTTTTATATTGGAATCGGGAAGCTTTTATAAACTACAAAATTAATTTGATACATGGAGTTTTATAGTTTTATTTTAATAAAAATATGAGAGGCAATGACCGTTATTCAGGTTTATACACTAATGATGTTGGTAAAATGTTAACTGCTGATAGAATTTTTACTGGGACATTTTATGTATGTACAGTAACCCGTTTATCACACAAGGAAGAGCATGTAAAATGAAGCCTATAGAGATCTCTTGGTAACTGGCCTCTGTGAAAAGTGACAACATAACATCGTATGTGTACCTATTAACACCACCCACATATCGCCAGTTATGTTTTAATTCCCATGTAATAGGAGGAGAGCCAATTGCCATCAACCCGGCACAAATCCAGACTCCGTGGCTGCCACTGATAAGTTGTTAATGCAAAAACCCCTTAACATTTTGCCTGATCCGGGAATCGAACCCAGGACCTCATAATCATCAGTCGCGCTTGCAATCACTCAACCAACGAGCCAGTCTCTAAAAAGGTTATCATTTGATATGAAATTATCCGGAAAATCCGAATAATTTGGTATCAAATATTATCCTTCAAAGAAAATTCTTACGTACGTAAAAAAATGTCGTTGATAAATATCAATACTACGTTGATGACACATCATGGGCATCAAGAGATTTTATTGAATAACATCTCCTACAGTTTAAACAAATAACCTAACAAATTAATTAATAAACAGTAACACAACAATATAATTTAGATTCGCCAATTTTTACAAAATTTTTATAATTACAAAAATAAAAACTAAAAGTAAGAACCTCCATATATACAACGACGTCAATAAGCGTCAAAGTACTCCTCCGCATCGCTGTCACTCGGAAACGTACCCAGAAGACTGGCAGCATTGCCACGTTGAATGGCAATGCTAATTCTTTGGCCAAAGAAAAAGCCAGCCCTCTGGTCACGCGAAGTGTCGACCAGTCGGTAAGAGATTTCCTTAAAAAGGAGACGCGCACTCGGACCCCATGACCCGAGCGTCTCGACCCCAAACGGCTCAAAGCTGTAGTTACCAATAAGGTTACAGTATTTGCGCCGTTTGAGGATCTCAGCAGCCGCAGCAGCAGCGCCTGCACAGCCCGCCGTGCTTGCAACGTGAGAAGGCGCAAGGGTGTCGACACAGGTTGCGTCCCACACCAAAGGCCTACCCACGTTCCAAGGCACCAACGTCATGCCGTCCGGTCTCTTGCCATCGTCACGCACCAAGCCGTTTGGTTCTAAAACCGCTGGTACGCCGGCGATGGAAAGAGCTCGACGAATAATGTCGTTAATGCTGGCGTGCCGTGCAATGCGACCTGCGCTCCTGTAGCAGGACAGGCCATGGTGTCCGAGGCTGTCGACAGCTTCACCGCAGTGACACCGATGCGGAGCAACACAAGGTGCACCTAAGCGTAGACTCGTAGCGACCCGGAACGATGCGTCATCCATCATAGTGCCAATGGTGAATGACGGAAGTGCCTGAAGCCACAAACCCGACTCCCATTCCCCCACAGCCAGCAGACGGGCACGCTCCACAGTATTGATTGACGTGTGTAAAAGGGTATTCCGTTCAATACTGCAGAGCGGCACGTCCCACTGTCTCTGGGAGGTCAGGTTGTCGGGCAAATTCGTATTGGGACAAGCCATTTTCCAAGCGTTCAACGCATCGGTCAAGTACGGCACCTCAACATCAACCAGTGAGAAAGATAAAATATTACTGGTTAATTTTTCGGTACCGTAGACCGAGGAGAGGAAGGCTGGTAAACTTATACTTGAAATTTTGCGGACGCCGAGACCACCCAAGCGAATGGGAAGTGTGGCTTGCTGCCAAGCTCGGTCGTCCAGGGCCACATTAAGTAATGAAGTAAGAGTGTTCCTAATGATTTGGTCGACTTTATCTAAAAGCTGTGGATGCCTCCAAAGATGAGAGGAGCGAAGGCTATACGTGAATTTTGGTCCAAAACAACAGTATCGAATAAGTGTGAAGGCCAAATGAATGTTAATTTTGAAAAGTCTCTCCGAAACATCATTAAAATTTTGGATTTTTTCTTCAATGAACGATGGAAAAGATTCGTCAAATATTGGTGACCCTAGAAGGTGAAGAGATTTTTTTTCGGTAATTTTGATATTTGGTGCCAACGAGTTAAATTTAGAAATGGTAGTCTGTCTGTCAGTGGTTTCAGGAAGGTAAATTTCGCACTTCGAAAGGTTAAGGTCTAGTCCAATGGAACTAAATTTTTCTTTTAAGAAAGTTAAATCTTTTAGGACTGTGTCAACATCACCTCCCAGGGTTCCATCATCCAGATACCATACGTTGAATTTAGAATTTAGCTGTCGAATAATTGGATTAATTGCTAAACTAAAAATGACTGGCCCAAGAGGGTCACCCTGTTGGCATCCAACGGCTGATTCCAAAAGATTGTCTTTATATAGTAATTTTGAGGGGTTCCTGTAGCATTGGTAAAGAAAACTGTAAATTTTGGGTATTTCTTTTTGAACTTCTGTCAACAAGGTGTCCCTGTTTACGGAATTGAATGCATTTTTAATGTCAACTTTAAGGATGACCTCACCTTTATTACTATGAAGGTAAGTGGAAAGTGCGTGTACCGCAGCCTCACAGCCCCCTTTGGACCCGAAGCCAAGCTGTAGGGGCTGAAATTTGCTGGCCAGTGTTTCACTATAAAAGGCGCAGCTAATTTTGGCTGCGATACGACGGTAAGTTGACCCTACGGCAATGGGACGAATGCCGCCATCCTTCTTGCGTAGGGCACAAAGATTGGCCCCGTATAGAATATCGATGACGGCATCGTTCACATTGCCGGAGAGCATGAGATTGATGAGGGCCGTCAGCTCCTTCAAAAGGGACTCACCAGCTTGCCCGGCGCCTGAACAAATAAGGTCTTTAAGGTGTTGAGGAGTCAGGCCGTCGAGGCCGCCGGCGGAGCCACTTCGAAAGGAACAAACGGCCGCACATACTTGCTGAGCTGTAATTTGTAAAGTGTTAGTTTCTGGAATGGGGGGGTCAGGGAAGGTGAGGTCAACTGCCGGGACGGGGTGTTTGCTCTCCAGAGCTGTAAGGGTCTCTGGAGAGTACGGCGCAACCACATCGCTGCTAAAAATGATCCTAGCTGCACCACTGATATCACCCTCGCCTAATTTAGATTCCACATGATGCAGTAAACCTCTTTGGGGAAGATGTGCTGTAAATTTTGGGTCAAAACTTTGGGCCGAAATGTTACAGTTGTCTTTAATTTGAGTTGATAAGGTTTTTTTATTTGCCAAATCTTTTTGTACATGTAGTATTCTAAATGGGAAGGTGAGTAATTGCTCCCAAGCACTTTGAGAGTTCTCTCGGGCGGCGAGACGGACACTACGCGCCAAGCTTAATGCTACTGAAGGTCGCGCGCCACGAGGAACTCTCTTTAAAACAGGAGTTGAAGTTTTTAATTTTGAAAGATATTTCCAAAAGGGTTGAGTGGGTGGATCCGGTGTAATGGGAGTGAGTAATGTTGGGCATGAAGAAGGTACATTGAGGGGCTTATGTTTTTTCCCCAAATGTATCTTCAAGCCTCTTTCACCCTTAAAAAAGCGTGCTTGGGAACAATGTGGGCATCTTACTAGGACATCCAGCGATGTGGTAGGTTGACTGGCACTTCGTTCGGCGTCACTACAGTCAGTGTTGGACATAGAAAAAAAAAATTAAATGAAACTTACGTGATAACTTAACAAATAGTGTATAAAATTATTAAAAAACCAAATTAAATCACAAGTAAAAAGTCAAGCAAAAGACAGATGACACGGATGACAGCAATGTCACACAGGCGCCCTGGGGCGCCGCCGCCGCTGCGACCGCAGCGCACCGCGCCGGCCGCGCCGATCATAGCCCAAATAAACAGCACTGTTATGCCTTCTCGGCACAAAACTTGATCCAACTTCGAATACTTATTACGTAAAAAATAACCGAATCAAACTGTTCAAAGGTTTTTCATACACATCCACTGGTTTTATTTACACAGCACTGTGTTTTTTGCTCGCCAATAATGTGTCAAAACATGTATGTGACACTATTACAATAAAATTGTATCGCCAATTTAATTTTCCCAGGACCTTGTTTGACGTTAATCATTTGATTTCCCGGGAGTGTCCATATTGATTTTGATACTAATAATAAAATTATCCACAAGTAATTAATTTGTACTGCTTTGTTTTGACAGTATCATCCGGTACCTAATCTGATTTGTTGTATCTCGAATAATGTTGGGTTCAATTCCAGTTTAAACAAATATGGGTTGGATGAAATGAAAGGGAACATCCTGTGGGCGTTTTCTGTTAGTCTTTCATCACTGCGATCTCCAATCCTCCTGCCAAGCGTGGAGATTACGGCAAATTCCTCCCATCATGGGAGAGGCTTATGTCCAGCAGTGGACGTTATGGGCTGTTGTAGTATCCTGTGGGCGGACAACGTAGTAACTAGCTGTCAAAAATTGAATTGTTTTGGATTAATTAATGAATACCATTCTTGGGTAAAGGCCTCTCTCCACTCCCGCCATCTACTTCCTGCTGCAACCCCGCCTGACTGTCTGAAGACAGGGCTATTTTGATCCACAGATATACGGAAAATAATGTCCTACCCAGTCCCATTGGAGTTGATACTAAATTAAATTATCCTCCCGTCTGTTACTAAATCTCCAGGAGATTTATGTCAATTTTTTAACTATTGTGTCTACTTATTAGTCGTTTAAAGGTTTAAAGATATTGTTCCATAGCTCAGAATATTGAGTATAAAATTGCAATTATTTATTAAAATCGCTATACCGAGTATTGTCTAAAACACATAATTCGGTTAGGCTAAGTTAGGTTAAAGCATTGTCCCATCTGTCAAAATAACATCGCACCACAAGAGTCTATTACTAAAACGATTGCAAGTATAATAGGCATGACGACAGTATCAAAAAATTGCAAATCTATTTAGTCCGTCAGTTAGAGTATTGGAAATTAATGGACACGTATTTTTTGTTTTTGTAAATCTCAGTTAATCTCAATCTTAAGTTTTTGTCGTCTCGCCTATTGCCCCGTTGGTCGAGAATTGATGTCGATTGTGGACTTCTTGAGTTCTAGGGTCGGTAAAAATGTTATTGGTTTTTTTCCACCAGAAATTTCTTAGTAGCAGTCATGAAGTCTGGATTTGTGTCTAGTTTACGGCAATATAGGCTTGCCCCCTATTACATGGGACTTAAACATAACTGGCGAAATGTGCCTGTAGTATTGGGTACGACTCTGACTAACTCTTAATACTTTAGTACAATATAGAGCCATATTTAATACAGTTCTACTTCAATTATATGTCGAAAGAACGCATGTTTTAATTAACTCGGCGTAATTAATCACAACCACGAAATATTTAACAGCCATTTGCGACGTTGCCAGCTTTCAAAAGAACCATCCTCTTGTGCAAAATTTATCATCCAGTTAAAACGCATTTAATTTGCGTCCAATTAAAAAACACGTGTACCTCATTTCTTTGAGGGAAAAACGAAAAAAAAACATAACTTATATAAAATTTTCATGTTGACTTCCGTCAAACGCATATTACTCTCACATTAATATTTCCCAGATAAACAGAAATTTTCACTCTTTTTACTCTGCACTACGGACGCAGGACTAAATCATATTTACAAACCTGGATCCGAACTGAAACACAAACTTAAAACTTTTAAAATAAGGTTGAAATTCGCTTGTGTTTGGATAGTCTAAAGTTATAAATTACTCGTGTCTTTGGCTTGTTTGTTGAGAATATAAGTTCCATTTTAGAATGCATTTTAAATCTTTCTACACCAGAGTAGATAAATCTGCTATGGAAAATGTTAAAGCCAGGTTTTTTGGGGATCTATGAGCAGAATGCAGTGGTATTTTTTTATTCTTTTACGGGTGGAAAAACTAGGTGAACATGGCATATGCAGTCAGGTCCACCATCTTCTTTGATGGCTAACAGAGGGCCTAGGACGAAAGAGAAAGCGTTTGGCATTCTTACAACAATTTCCGAGCTAAGCTTGGTCGGCCAGGTACTTTAAGTTAACTAAAAAATCCTAGAAAGAAAAAAACACGTACGTATTTTTCGCCCCAATAATGTTTAGGGTTCACAAATCAATGTAATTTCCGGATTGACCTTAATCCGATTGGATCTGACCGAATTAAAAATTATGCCTGATTCCAGAAATTGAAAAAAGTATGTTCAGTATCAGAGTATGAGAGGATCAGTGAAAGGCGACTGCAGAATCAGATGTGAGTCCCGGACACAAAACAAATCCCCGGACAATGAAAGGCCTGGATTTGGAATCATAATTGGTTAAAGTCTGCCGTATCGCGTCTCTCGTCTCTCTTGTGATTGGTCCAGTCTTGCACTTCTCCTCAAATCCTGATGGAAAACCCAATAACACTTTGCCCGACCTGGAAATCGAACCCAGGACCTCATGATCAGCAGTTGCGCTTGCGACCGCTAGACCAACAAAGCATTATAGTCATCATCATCATCAGCCTATAAATGTTCCCACTGCTGGGACACGGCCTCCTCTCTATGAGAGGGAATGGACTATAATCCACCACGCGGGCCCAGTGCGGATTGGTAGATGTCACATGTCATCGAATTTTTTGGTTCTAGGACATGCCGGTTTCCTCACGATGTTTTCCTTCACCGTTTTGAGAGCAGTGGTGATAAAATAAATTACACAAAGTAATGCGCCTCTCTGGGTTCGAACCCATGACTTACTGTTCGTAAGTCGGGGCCGCCACCACTGGACTACCGCTGCTCTATAAGGCATTGTAGTAAAGTATTCTAATTAGACACGCAGACATGAGTGATATTTACTTTTAGCCGGCGTTATCTCAAGCTGGGAAAAAAAGTGTCTCCCCATTACTTTCAGTTATTTCGTAGCAGGGCTATTAGACCACTGATTGTTCACCGTCAGCTCATCCAGCCATCTACGAGGTCTGCATACATGACAGGACATAAAAAATATATTATTTTATTAAAACTAAAATCTGTTGATTGCCAATGGGTGCTTACCTGATTGGCAATCAACAGGTTTTATTTTACCAAACTGAACTACTACTCAGAATTTTAATTAAACAAATTTTCATCCGAAATAAACATGAAACTCGTGTTAATGGTGGTCCAGAATGTAGTTGGTTCATTGTTCAATTCCTTTCCCTACTCTCAACTACCCTACATAATATATTTACGCCATATACAAGAATATACCCATACCTACCATCTTTCTTTTAAGCGTGTTGAAAGCATCGTGATTATTATTCAGAATCACGGAACGCGGCCGCGCTGTTGCGTATTAGACACGTTTTGATACGCTGCGTACTGGCGTACTGGCGTATACTGTCGCATCGTGGCGCGTATTATGTAAAGATGGAAGGGTTAATAATAATAATAACGGAAGTAAATGTTTTGAAGGGAAGTTCTAGGGATGTTTGTTAGCTTTTCTGCTTGGGTGCAAGACTTGCTTTGCTTTTATAATGGTACTATAGGGTGCTATGCAGGAGATCGTGGTTAAATAATGACATCCGCTTGGGTCAATCTTCAGGTTAAGCCGAGCTTGTCTAGGCGGGTCCATGGACGGGTAACCACCCGTCACATACCGAGTTTTCTCCGTGAAAGCACATTAAGCCGTTGGTCTCGGCTGTCATTCGTAGTTCTTTAACAGTCGTTCCAGGTCGTCAGTGGCCCGAAAGCGTGACAACCAGTCTTACCAAAGGGTGTCGTATTATCCAGTACTACCATTTATTTATACATTTTGTTTAAAACGGTTTTCCATTACTTACCTACCCCCTCAAGGTTCATTGGAAGACCAGCGTCAGACAGCATCACCTGTCTGGCATGAATGCTGAAATGGACCTTTTTGGCAGCCGTGAGGCACACAGCACATACTATGTTTTCCTCCATAATTTGTATCTTTTTTTTTTTTATATGTGTGTGTGCTTTACTGACGTCGAATAATTATTTTTCTTTCTTTCTTTTCTTTAACTGGGTTTTGGAGGTTAGATAGGCAGTCGCTTCATGTACATTTGTAAAAATAATAAATATTTTGTTCTTTCTTTATTTAATTAAATCATAAATTCAGACTTCAGCCTGTTAATGAGAGATTACTTACTGTTATTTTCATAATCCATTATTTAGATTAGATTATAAAATAAATATAGTAACTTTGAAAGGATTAAATTATGTTATGAAAGTTATTTGTATATGCTAAGTATGTCTTTGTCCTTTGTCTGCCTTTGTGATTCCGCAGCTAAGTTTAAATTATTCAACACAAAGAAAGTTTCAATAACTTTCAGATAATAAGTAACAGTATTTAAAATAATTTTATTACGAAGATAATTCTCTGCTATTTTAATTCGTGTGTATACCCTAGGTATAACTATAGGTCTTCAAGATTAAGCTACACTTGCCGAGGTGGTCCTTAGATGGGTGACCATTATTGCATACCCAGATTTCTCCGTGCCTCGGAAAGCACGTTAAGCTATAGGTATCTGCTGACAATTTTGTAATTGTTTGGCAGTCGTTACAGGTATTCAGTGGCCCGAAAATCTGACAATCAGTCTTACCAAGGGATGATGTACCTATTACCCAGTACAAACTGGGTTGTGAAGGTCAGATAGGCGGTCACTCTATGTAAAATATTGGTATACAGCTGCGTCCGGTTTGACTGGAAGCCGACCCCAACATAGTTGGGAAAAGGCTAGGCAGGAGATCTATCTTTGCCTTTATATAATACTAACTGATGCCTGCGGCTTCGCCCACTTAATTATATATTAAAACCTTCCTCAAGAACCATTCTATCCATTGGTGAAAACAGTATGAAAATCGGTGCAGTAGTTTTTGAGTTTATCGCGAACAGACAGACAGACAGACGCGGCGGAGGACTTTGTTTTACAATATGTAGTGATTTATCCAATACCACATTTCCGAGAAGCGAAATTTTCGTCATTATTAAAAAAGTATAACCCTCTGTAAGCTTCGCTTCAATTCTGCCTTTAAATTCTTTCTCAAACCTTTTTTTGCCACAAAAATGTTAACTTCGGATTATTTTCTCTTCGTTTTTTTCTTTTGGTTGCGTAGATAATAAAAACTTTTTCTTGAGGAAGGAATTAAAAAACTAGATTCCAAGAAAGTGGAGTTCATTGAAAAGTACTTAATGTAAACCCACCTCAGGTACTTTTATGTTTTATGCTTAAATTTGTTTTTATCAGCAAAGTGTTTTTGAGTTTTTCTATCAGGAATTTCGCAGTAGCAACCACGGACTCCAGATTTGCGCCCAGTTGATGGCAATAGGCTTACCCCCTATTATTATGGGACTTAAAAATAACTGGCAAAATCTGGGCGTACTATTAGGTACACCTCTGCCTAACACTTCGGGGATTACAGGCGTGATGTTATGTTAACCTATGACACTAGGGTGTAGCTTCCTATTATTGGGAACGGTAAGGTTTTTCGAAATCGGATCAGTAGTTCTAAAGATTAACAACCCCTACATCCAGACTTACAAACTTTACTTTTCAATATACTAGCTGATGCCCGCGCCTTTGCCCGCGTGGCTGTCGGTTATCACGACCTAAAGTAAAGCTTCCAGACGGCTTATTTTTTTCCGACACCTCCAACAAATATCATTATATTTTAGCCAATGTATACAAAAACTTGTCAAATTTTACAGGTGACTTTATTATCACTTTCCAAAAAAAAAATGGGTATAATAGGTGAACGGAGTACAAGCAAATGGCATACTTAACTTTTTTTTGTTTTTTGAAGTTCAAAAATATCGATATTCATTTCATACGCGTATTGCACATGATTTGGAATTTGATGTTTTTCATTCTTTTTTTTTAATTTCTTTTTCTTTGTTCTAATATAAAAAGTTTACTTGAAATTTGTAGCGTTTTTTGATGATGGATCAATAGGTGAACGGAGTACAAGCAAATGGCATACTTAGTTTTTTTTTTTTTTTAATGTTCAAAAATATCGAAATTCAAATCATACGCGTATTGCACATGATTTGGAATTTGATGTTCTTCATTCTTTTTTTTTTATTTCTTTTTCTTTGTTCTAATATAAAAAGTTTACTTGAAATTTGTAGCGTTTTTTGATGATGGATCAATAGGTGAACGGAGTACAAGCAAATGGCATACTTAGCTTTTTTTTTTTTGAAGTTCGAAAATGTCAAAATTCATATGATACGCGTATTGCACATGATTTGGAATTTAATGTTCTTCATTCTTTTTTTTTAATTTCTTTTTCTTTGTTCTAATATAAAAAGTTTACTTGAAATTTGTAGCGTTTTTCGATGATGGATCAATAGGTGAACGGAGTACAAGCAAATGGCATACTTACCTTTTTTTTTTTTTAAGTTCGAAAATGTCAAAATTCATATCATACGCGTATTGCACATGATTTGGAACTTGATGTTCTTCATTCTTTTTTTTTAATTTCTTTTTCTTTGTTCTAATATAAAAAGTTTACTTGAATTTGGTAGCGTTTTTTGATGATGGATCAATTTTTTTTTAAGCTGAGGAACAAAGAAAAAGAAAACTAGCTATGCCATAAGCTTCTACACCGTTCACTTAATATACCCAGTTTTTTTGAAAAGTGATAAAAATGTCATCCGGTATACCTACTAAAGTCTTGCTCGAGACCCACTCTATCCATTGGTGAAAACAGCATGAAAATCGGTGCAGTAGTTTTTGGGTTTATCGCGAACATACAGAGAGACAGACAAACGCGGCGGAGGACTTTGTTTTATTATATACATATAGTGATAGTAGCCCGTCCCTACATTACACAGCACCTGCTCCAGACCCTGTTAAAGTACGCCGCTGTAATTACTCATCATCATCATCATTTCAGCCGAAAGGTGTCCACTGCTGGACATAGGCCTCCCCAAAATGTCGCCACATTGACCGGTTCCGTGCGACTCACATCCAGTGGATTCCCGCAATCTTCACCAAGTCATCGGTTCTAGTGGGTGGCCTTCCAACCCAACGTCTTCGCGTTCGCGGTCGCCACTCCAGAACTTTTCGGCCCCCTCGGCCATCCGTTCTGTGAGCAATATGCCCTGCCCTGCCACTTAAGTTTGGCAATTCTTCGAGCTACGTCGGTAACCTTGGTTCTCTTGCGGGTGTCTTCATTTCTGATTCAACCACCATTCGGCACCACCTATCAGGTCCTGAAAACTGCTGGATTTAACCACACATCAACATCTGCCTAGCCTTTTCCCAACTATGTTGTGGTCGACTTCCAGTCTAACCGGATGCAGCTGAATACTAGTATTTTAAAGTTACGTATACATTAAGCATCCGGAATGAGGTATCTAAATGACAGTGAAATCCACACGATTTCGCAGTTTAAAAGTACAAAGCGATTATACATACCTACAGACGTGGAAAAGTGTGTTAAATGGGCTTCGATGAAACGTCTTTCGATTAGCAGCACGAATCCTTAGGCTTGATTTCTTGTCGCGCTGACGGTCGGTCGTGTACGGTCGGTCGTGACGTCAGCGTCGCAGTATGGTGTTTTATAGAACACAGCGTATTAGTACGCGACCGACCGTGCGCGACCGACCGTCATCAGCGCGACAGGAATTCAGGCCTTAATGTTTTGACGTAGATATACAGGTTGTAAACAACCTCATCACGAAGCCGTCAACCAAGTATTCTGTACATCAAACTAAGTAACTTTACGCAAAAAATATTGTTGGGAAACGACTTTTTTTTTTGGGTGAAAAAACATGTTTTGTGGTAAAACTCAATGTATCGCACTCAAAACATTGTGCTGATGGATGGATTAAATAATACGGGGTCGTAGAGGTGTTTAAAGTAAAAATCTTACATTAAAAACTTGTATTAAAAAATAAACTTGTCAAAATGTTTGAACTTTGACCTCCAATATCTCCGTAACTAGAAGGTTCCCAGGTATGGTGTAGAACAAAAAAAAATATCGCAATGATAGGGAGAACTGTCTGCCTGCCTGCCTTTCGGCTTCGTTAAGAGGTTTTTACACCCTTTAGATAAAACATCGCCCTGTAGTTGATGGCTGTTTCAAAAAGTATGTTAAACTACCTGTCTCATTTGTCATACAAATATTTTCGACTAGTTGTTGCATTATAAAAATATTACTTCCCTATTTAAATCGGATTTTGTATACAATTTCATGAGTATTTTATTTCACAGAACCCTAATCATTTTTCAAAAGGTATTAGTAGGGCCTAAGTTACTCCTTATAACATCAGCTATTTGCCAGTAAAAGTCCTGTAAAAATCGGTCCAGGCGTTTTGGAGATTAGCCAGAACAAATAGAGAGACATTAATAAAAAAGTTTTTTTTTTATACGTATGTACATATCTAATCTAATATATAAAAACTCGTGTCACGTGTCGTATTAGCGAACTCCTCCGAAACGGTTTGACCTACTTATTTTTATGTTTTTTTTTTTTGTTTTTGTTTGGTACCTACCAAAGACTACCTGAGAATAAAATTTCCACGCAAACAAAGTCGCGAGCAACATCTACTATTCTCATAATAAAATATGAATGAAGTAAAAAGTTGTTAGCATGTCATTAGGAGTATTGAGATCTAACGACTAATCTAGCCTTGGATTAATGGTATACTTGAAGACCAGAAATTGGGGTGTGAAAGTCAGGTGGTTCTTCCATAAAAATATAAATAAATACGTATATCAGACAATTCGTTTAAAGACGACTCAAACTTGTAAAAAGGTTACGCATATACAAAATCACACCCCTCATGGAAAAGCCATTTATCCATTATTTAGCCATTTATAAATCTTAGGTATTTAAGTTCTAACCACATTTTAAAAACATTGCAAAAATAATACAAATGATAGCCCGTCCTAAACAAAGCGATCGTCGCGCGAACACAGACAGTCACGTTCAGCTTTGTTTGTTCAGTAGTGAAACGAAACGTATAATTTATTTATTTAACACTTCAAGCACAAAGTACAGAGGCGGACTTAATGCTATAGGAATTTTCTACCAGTCAACCTTTGGGTGATGCAAAGACTAACACCGATCAACCAATAAATAAAATAACAAACTTGTCTTTCAGTTTTCCGAAAAAAATAGTGACATGTTAATTGTAAACTTAACTATTGCGTATCAGCGATAGATCGCTTCGGTTAAAATGTGGGGTTCATTTTTTATCAAAAAAAACACACACATACGCTTAAGAGCCCGGCTATCACAATTTTTCTTGTATTTGAGTGTTTTACGAGTCCTAACATTCAATACAAGAAATAATTCACACATCTAAATTAAGATTTTTGATGTGTGATTATTGTTTAGATAAAGCCGCAAAATTAAAAAAAAAACATGCCCGAGGAAGTTTGACTCAACAAAAAAAAAATTTTTTTTTCTTGTATAATTTCTTGTGTTAGACTCTTAAAACACTCAAATACAAGAAACATTTTAATAGCCCTCTTAAAACAGTCTCCTTTAATTGAATACAGTTTCAAATACATTAATAGAATTTATTAGACAGACCGCCGCACTCCAGATTTATTATAACTTGGAGGCTTTATTTATGCGAAAACCACATCAGGATAGCAATTGATGCTGTTGTTCGTTTAGATGTACTCTCTGATTTGTGAAAGAAAATGTGGCGCGAACTGCTGTATATTTAAGGCTAAGTGTTTAATCTTGAGCCATGCTTTGTGGTTCTTAACAATGAACTAAAGAATAATAACAGTCATCTATCTGCCTAGCCTTTTGCATATTGTGGTCGGCTTTCAGTCTAACGGGATGCAGCTGAATATTAGTATTTTACATGGAGTGTCTGCCTATCTGACCCCAGAACCCAGTTAGTATTGAGTATACGATAAATACCTCTTGGTATGACTGGTTGTCAGACTTTCGGGCCACTGACTAACTGTAACGACTGTCAAAGATCGACAAAATGACAGCCAGGACCAACAGCTTAACGTGCGTTTCGAGGCATGGAGGAAATTCGGTATCAATGTAATTGATGATCATCCATCTATAGAGCAACCTTGGCAAGCGCGGCTTTGCCTTGAAGATCAACCAGTGCGGCTGTTTAGCCACGAGCTGCTCCTAAATTATCGATTATGTTACACCAAGCCCTGAATATCCTGTGACCGCCTGTGATCCGTAAATTCTGAGTTTCGGCGTATTCCAAATTCAAAACAAACACTGCGTTTTTATTCAACACGGAATTTGACACTAGCAACGAACCACGTTTTAACCAAAAAAGCGTAGTTGCTCTAAAAATATACTAAAATTGTTTCCACAAGAATCTTCAACGGTCCATAAATAATCCCATGAGAGTTCCGTACATTTTTCGTGCGTCCAATTTCCGTCGTTCAATTTGGTTAGCTGAAAGTCTCTATCAAAACGGGGTAAGGTCCATAATTCTTTGCGCTCAGTATCAATATTGTAACCAATGGATTCAGTGATCGGGTTATGTTATATTGCATTGGCAATTTCTTGTGTGGAGAAAACTTGGGTCGTCAAGTTTTCGCAGTAAAGGTTGGCTTATATGTTATGGGTAGGATTTCTTTGGGAATTTGGGATTGGAATAAATCTCGTTGTGGGACTAAGTGTGTGAAAAGGGCAAAAAGGTATGTAAAAAGACGCAATGTTAAAAAACTAAAACCCGACTACGACAAAAACGGCCACTAAAAATGTATAAACAAAGACATCGATGTCAGTTTTTTCGGTGTTTGTAAAACCAGAGTTACACATAATAAATAACTTAACATCACGCCATTACGCCATAGACAACATTTAGGCAGTTATGTTTTTAAGACCCATGTGATAGCGGTCGAGCCTATTACCATCAACCGGGCACAAATCCAGACTCCGTGGCTGCTACTAAGAAATTCTTGATGGAATAACCACACAGCACTTTGCCCGACCCGGGAATCGAACCTAGGACCTCATGCTCAGCAGTCGCGTTTGCAACCACTACACCAACGAGGCGATCTCTTAAAACAGCAGGTACTCAAAAAACGCTCTGCTTTTATTAAAACAAAATAATAAAACAATGAGCTCGTTTTGTTGTTAGCCGACATCGGAGACTGAAGCCGGACCGCCGGCAACAGTAGGGCAGAGAAGTGGCCCCTTTACTGCGCACAGTGATGTAGATTGTACTAGAACTGATAATGTAACCACCAAGGTTAAATCTGTAAATGATGGTGACACGCCATAATCTGCCACACTGTGTAGTAGCATTTTACATGGAGCGCCATATAATGTACTGGTACTCGGCTGTACTCTATAAAACAGGAAGCTGGCCCCAACAAAGTTGAGAAATGACTCGCCAGATGATGAATAAGATCATCAATATTCATGAGAAATCTACTTTGCTTGACTGTTTTTGTAGTGAAAACTTCTCTAAGAGCGTTGAGCACTTTTGGGTGAACAAAAATCATGGAATTCGCGTCATCGTTCGTTTGTGCTCACTACTACTCGGGAACGGCTGGGCTAATTTAGCTGATTTTGGTTTTGAAATGTTTGTCGTAGTCCAGGAAAGCTTTAAACGGTGAGAAAACAAAAATAAAACACTCCTTTACAAACCAAAAATAATTAAAATTAATAATCTAATAGCTTGACGATACAATTCACAAGTTACTTAGTTTTTTTACTTCTATCGGTAGTCCCCAAAGATTGCCCCGCATGTTTATTTTTTAGCTCTCTAGGCCACACTTCCACTGCTGGGCAAAAACCTTCCCCAATTTTTTCCACGAACTCTTTTCTCGCGCGCTGCCTCTAAACAGCCAGTCTGTTTGTTACAAAATTATAAATACTTAACCGCGGGAAATAGAGCAAGTCTAAAAGATAGAGTTACTAGTTTATGCCCACGCTTTCACCCGCGTGGAGTTCGGTAATTGTCCCACGGGGTCATAATATCGGGATGAGAAGTATCCTAAATATCTTATGTATTATAAACTATCTGTGTGCCAAATTTCATCCAAATCCGTTCAACAGTTTTTGCGTGAAAGAGTAACAAACATCCATCCATTTATGAATCCATTCATCCATCTTCACAAACTTTCAGTTTTTAATATTACTTGCTTCTGCCAGCGGCTTCGCCCGGGTGGGGTTCGGTAATTGTCTCACAGAATCATACTATCGGGATAAATAGCATCTTACATGTTAATCCAGGTTATAAACTATCTGTGTGCCAAATTTCATCTAAATGCAGTGAGTAGTTTTTGCGTGAAAGACTAACAAAAATCCATACATAGATCCATACTCACAAACTTTCACATTTATAGATCCATACTCACAAACTTTCACATTTATAGATCTATACTCACAAACTTTCACATTTATAATATTAGTACGATTAAAGTAAGAAGTAGTATGACTACATTCTAGACTACAGGTCATACAAAAACACTTACAAAGCTACGCTTAAAAATAAACAAAACAAAATTTATAATGAATTAAACCTCCTCTTAAAGTTCCCATCTACTGCGGTACTTGCACTCTGCTTTTGATTAACAAAGTTGTGACAGCTAACGGATGGCACCGAATGGAGGATTGCTCAGTTGTCAGTAGCTAAGTGAGTCATATTTTAAACCTTGACGTTAAAACTAAATTGTTTATAGAGATTCGAATTAATCTGTGCATCGGTTTTAATCAAAGCTGCAGTTATAGTTTGATGACAGAAATAATGACATGTAAATGAGTTAGCCAGGACATTAAATCTTTGATAATCGTCACGGGTATTCAGTGACCTGAAATGTTGATAACCAGTCTATCCAGGTATTGAACAGGTTATTACCCAGTACTTACTGGGTTGTGGAGGTCAGATAGGCAGTCGCTGCCATGTTAAAATACTGGTATTAAGCTTACCGATGACCGTTGGGGCAGATGTGTCCTTGACCTGAGTGGAGACTGCGAATACGTAAGGTGGGACGTCTTGAGTCTCGGTAGAGTGACGAACTTCGCAGGGTAGATTTGAGTGGCGTGCCATTCTCCAGGAGTGGAGTGATGAAGGCTGATAACGGTGATGATGATTATTCTGTCTCACTGCTGGGAAAAGACATCCCCTATGCTTTTCCAACTTTCCCAGTGTTTGGCTTTCTCTGGCCAATCAGTCAGGAACAAGTCAGAATCGTCACGGCAGCGTTTCTCGGGTGTCTGCCTCGGTGACGATGACCGTCTTCAGGCACACACTGCGTGTCGATTCTGGCCCACCTTTCCTGACCCATCCTCGAAATATGACCTGTACAGTATTCAAATTCAATAAATTCAAATACTTGAATGCTCTAGTTGAAAACATATCATAAATGTGATTTACGAATGAATACATTAACTAATTTCCCCATGAGGCAGATTTCTAAAAGAAAATCGTTTTCCATCCAGCAGTTTTACATCTCTATTCGTCTCTAGAGATGGCCACTAAGTGAAGTCCAAGTGCTCTCAAGAGCCAACAACGTTTTATACATAGAAAACCTACCAAGCACTACGTCGAGTCTATTTCTAATTAAATGAAACCTTTGACATCAAAACCGCCGTTCTGATAAAGCAACGATTGTCGAGGTCGGTCTTTGGGTCCTCCGTAAAACCGACGTACAATTGGTTCGGTTGTGCAATTAGCAGACAAAACTAATAGTCCTTCTTTCTTTCAAATAGTTGGCACGGCTGGCGCAGTGGCTAAGCGATTGACTGTTATGCCGCGTGTCTCTGGTTCGATAACCGCACAGAACAAATATTTGTAAGGCCTACAGGTAGTTGTTCCGGGTCTGGCTGTTAGTGTATATGAGTTTAAATGTTTGTAAAGGCCATTACGATACAGGAGAAATTTCAAGCCGTACAAGGTTTAAAAGAAAAAGTAGTCAAGGACTACAGCCTACAATAAACACGGAAAAATAGATCGTCAAGACAAAATTCTTACAGCGACACAAACAAATAGCTAATTAAAACCCACAAGCACGTCGTACACTGATTTAATACCCAATAAAGCCGCTTTACGAAGACTATTGGTAGCGCTAACAGCGCTGGAGGATATAAAATGTAAACCTATTGTTTCAAGCTTTTGCTTCCACAATTAAGGATCGGAACAGAAAATTGTGAGCGTATCGGATTATACTGCGGAAATGGAGGATGCTATAACTAGGAAATAAAATGTGGTTGAATAACGGTAAAGGGTGAAAATATTGAAATTTTTTAGTAAATATGCCAGGTTTTTTTTTATTTAAAGTGTCGCCCAAACCCTAGGAATTTGTCCTGTATTGTTAGTGTGTTCAAAAACATTTAAACTCACTTACACAAACAGCCAGAGTCGGAACAACTAGGCCACACAAATATTTGTTCCGCGCAGGGATCGAACCCTCGACTAGCATCGCAGCAGCCAATTGTGCCGTCAAACTTACCAACTTTCCCTTGTAAGTGCGACTAGTGAACCTAGGTTCCTGGATTTCCGGATTGGGCAGGGTTGAGTGCCGTGCTCAAACCGAAAGGATCGGGGCTGGTTTAGCTACGGACTTTGATAGATATTTCAGTTCTTATATCTTCAGTCATTCCACTGGAATACCTTTTTTTTTTCGGATAGGAAATCATCAAATGACTTCTTCCGCTCTGGGCGGAGCAGGAGGGAGTGTCAGACTTTTACTCATGTTCCGGGGCCACGGTATCTCTTTCGAACAGTCCCGCAACCCCGGCAGGCTGGAATACCTTACCTTTGCTTGTATTTTTCAGTCAGAAAATTTTCAGGTGCAGGTCGTTGTATGGAAGTTGACAGCCTGGGTCTCGAAAAGCACTTAAAGTTGGTCCTGTAACTGATCTCTCCCCGGTCGGTTATTGCCATCCCATCAGATCATATGAGTGGGTATAGAGACGGCATTACTTACAAAAAATCGTGGCGCCTGAAGTAAGTTGAGTACAGAACTTCTGTCCGTCAATTTTTACCATTCATAAAAGTCAATTAATAATGGCTGTAAAAGTATACTTAACGAAGATAAAAGGCATTTTTGTTCTAGACCCTACCTGGGAACCTTCTAGTTACGGGATATTAGGGGTCAAAGTTACAACTTTTTTTACAAGTTTTTAATGTTGTAACTTTACTTTCTAGACGACCTACGTACTATTCAATGCATCCATCAGCACAATATTTTGGCTGCGTTACATTGAGTCCTACCGTAACAAGTGATGTTTTACCCAAAAAAGTCGTTTCCCAGCAATAACTTTTGCGTATTACTTAATTAGTTTGATGTTCAGAATGTTTAATTGACGGCTTCGTGAAGGGCCCGTTTACACCCTGTTACTGTGTCATAGTGCATACTATGCAAGCGAACGGTAATATCACGCAAGCGTTTATATGGAAAGTGTTGTCAAAGCCACTTCTAGAAACGAGCAAAATTACACTTACATCTCGATCTCGATGAATAATATTTGAATGGCAGTTCGTCATTTTTTTCCAACCCATCTCATCTGGCACGAGGTGATTCGATAGAGAAACAGAGTTGTCGACATAGCTCACAGAATAAGTAAACTGAAGTGGCAATGGACTGACCATATTTGCCGTAGGACCGATGACAGTTGGGGTAGACGTGTTCTTGAGTTGAGACCGCGAATTGCAAGCGTAAGGTGAGATGGAGCGACGATCTTAGCAGGGTGGCTGACAGCAACTGGATGAGAGTTGAAGAGAATCGAGTTGAGTGGCGTACAAATGAGGAGAGGGATGTCTAGCAGTGGACTGCTGTAGGCTGATGATGACGATGATCCCCGGATCAAAGTAAGTACAATAGCGCTAAGTCTTAAATGGATTCATTAACAGCTTCAGAATAACCTACTAACCTAATTCTTTGGAAATGAGCTTATCCAAAAATAGATCAAAGACGTGCTCCTGCCCATTATCTAAATAACAAAGTAACTCAGTAAGACTCCTGTCTCGTTACTCAATTGATTCCCTAAGGAAGGATGACAACGAAACTTTTGGGTCCTCACATGGAGGAGAGAGAAAATGGAATGTCATGCACAGTGGCACACACTTTGTCTAGAACCAGTTTTGTTGCTACGTCACTGGTCAATCAATGGGGGAGTGACAAATTAGTCCCACATAGCTTGCGCTTTAGTTTGGCGCTTAATGTTTACCAACAGTGCCCTCTTGAAACTGTTGGTAAACATTTTTAAACTGGTCTGTAGAAAAAACGATGACGGTAGGAATAGTTCCGAATATGACTACGCGGCAAAAGAAACATGCAACACTATGATTTTTTTTTACTGTCACTCAATTACTGCCATGGAGTTTCTTGTTGAAAATTTTGCCATGGACTGGCGAAGTGTTTTGTCCAGCTTGGATATCTCCAGTGGCTAGATTATTTTTAGTATAGCAGTAGATTTAACATAATGCGTGATTGTTTGACTGCCTCGTCGATCTAGTGGTCGCAAGCGTGACTTCTGAGCGTGAGCTCCTGGGTTCGATCATCGTTTTTTCTTTAAATATAGATACCTAGCAACTCTGCCTAAGCCTTCGAGGGTTACAGGCGTGGTGTTGTGTCATGCGTGTTTGTTGTTGTATCAAAGAACAATTGAAATGCGACGACTATTGCAAACCCTAGTGGCAATAGGCGAGTGAGCTAACCTCCACACACCAACACTCCATTTGTACTATATCCATGTCCACTTACGTCACGGTACGTTTGGACCTTTTACCCCAGGTACATGTAGGCGCCTCCCAGAGGCATAGTACCAACTCGACTACATTACACGTTTTGACAAACTTGGAATTGAATCTCTGCGTTTCGGAGTAGCTAACTACAACCTTGTTTTGTTTTGTTTGTCAAAGTTAGGTAGGATGATGTTTTGGATTTTTGCATTATTGAAATTATTACAAAACTGTGCATTTGGAAAGTTGAGAAATACCTTTCAAATATTTCCCTAATTTCATCATCAGCCTCCTACCCTTATCCCAATTTATTTGTGGTCGGCGCAGCATGTCTTCTTCTCCCATACTTCTCTATTACTCGTCATCTCAGCAGTCACTTCTTCTAGCCACATCTTATTTACACAGTCCATCCATCGTTTCTTTGGTCTTCCTCTTATATTATGGCCATCTACATTCATACTTAACATTTTTCTCTTTCCTCCGTAATAATAAGTAAAAGAAAGAAAGAAAGAAAAAGCATTAATTAGCCCGCACGGGACAAAACACACAAATAAAAATGGTTAAACTAACACTACAACTAATAAAAATCTACTACTCTCCTACTCTCTCTCTCTCTCTCCTCTCGTACTCTTATTTCTATATTGCTATTGACCAAAAAGTTATAAACAATTTGGAAACAACTAAGCCTCAAATTGTGTTGGAGTCAATTTCCATTTTATCCGGATGAATATCTACCAGTTTTATGTGGAGCGGTAAGCCTAGTGGTCACAAGCGCTGAGCATGAGATAGATACCGGGTTCGATTTCCAGGTTGGGTAAAGTGTTTTTTATTTTTCTACCTTCATTCATGTTTGAAACATTAAATCTGCTTGACAAAGTAAACCTCGCAATCAATTTAATATTGTTAAAATTTGACAAAGTGAGTGTGATTTAGTGAGCATAGGGAATGCGAGTGTTGTTAAGTGAGTTTGCAAAGGTGTTCCAAAATTACACCGCTGTTCCAACACTCGCCAATGAATCGTATTACCAACTATGTTGGAGTCGGCTGCTTCCAGTATAACCGATTGAAGAAAGAAAGAATGAATGAAAATTGTTTATTTGGCATTAAAAACATTTACAGAATTTCACAAAATAAATAAACAATTAAAACTAATAATGCCAAAAGGGTCCCAGCTCAGCATAATGCCAGATGGCAACACAAGGTGTACCACCTGACGCTGATTTTCAGCTGCAGCCCACGAGTGCCTTAAGTTCGACAACATAAAGAAACACATATTTAAGTGTACAATTTTTGCACAAATACCAACTAAAAATAAAAATTGATTGATTGATTGATTGCCTATCTGACCTCCACAGTCCAGTTAGTGGGTGCTGGGTAATACGATATTGCTAGGTTGTCGGACTTTCAGGTCACTGACTACTTGTAACGTCTGTCAAACATCTAGAAATTACAGCCGGTTGCCTCCGTGCCTTGGAATGTACGTTACGTTATTACGTAACGTACATTCCAAGGCACGGTGGCAACTCAGTATGTAATGAATGGCCACCCATCCGCAGACCGACCTTCGAAAGTGCTGCTTAACCTTGTCGCTGTTATTGTATAGCCACGAGCTCCTCTGTATTCGTATCACTATCGCGTCAAATCTAATTCAAGGCTTGATTAATTAGACCGGTCGCCATTGTTCGAAACATGATTAGTAATACTATTGTATTGTATTGATTGGATCAAATCTTAATTTATTGGACGCTGAGTGTGCGGTTTGGTTTAATGCATTGTGGGCTTGATAATGGTGTGAACAATACGGGATCGATCGATTTTGATACTGCAACACACAGATACCTAGAATAGATATAAAAAGTTAACGAAGCCAAAAGGCACTTGTTCTCCCTATCATTGCGATATTTTTTTTGTTCTAGACCATACTTGGGAACCTTTTAGTTAATGCTATATTGGAGATTCCGGGGCAATACAATAAAATAACATAAAAAAACAAGAAATTTTATACCTGGATTTAACAAACTAAAGTGGCGCTCCCAGTTTATGTCACTCGTCGTTTTTCACAATTACAGATAGACAGAATATACTTTGTGATAGGCACCAAAACTGCCATCAAAACGAAAACAAATGACTATCCCAAAAAAGAAATACAAAAAAGTGTTAACGCAAAAACGCTAAACAGAATGAATTTCAAAAAGTATACTTGTGCTAAAAATAAATAAAATACGAATTCAATTGCCAACTCAACTGTACTTCCGTCGTCCGTTTCGAATGTGGAGTATTTTCCGGGCAAACAAGTCGAGATTGGACACAAAAAAATAGTTCGCTGCATTTTCGTCCAATCTCCTGATTTTAGGATAGGTATCTCTGTGTCTGTCTATTTCGTGGGGCAGTTAAAGTAACAAATTGAGCTGTCTTATTGCCCGGATTGGGGCAATATAACTATTTTTGAATTCTCTGTTTGGGTCGCTTCTATCCGGCTCGAAGGACCATTGACTATTTCACAGAATGAAGGGTATATTTTTAGATAATTCAACAATTTGCATTGAGTTTTTTATGTTATCAAACTGTTAAAGGTTTTATATTATAAGTTTTCATATTTACACAAAATATTCTTATTTTCAGTGAATACATTTTTGAAATATGTTTTAAATGATTTTTAAGTAGTTATTCATTTATCGTTAGACAAACATGATTTACACATATTTTTTATAATTCATTTATGTTGGTTGATCATTTATTAAATTATCTGATTAGTAAGTATAAGTACATAAATAACAAAAAAAAAAACATAAAAATTCATATGTTTTTGTCATTAATGCCACGAATTGAATTTTAATCAATAAGCAACCACGTAAGATATTTTGACGGTCAACTTTGACGAATCCCCCTTTAACAAACACGTTTCAAAAGCTTAAAAACTTAAAAAACCAAAACACATTTTGAAACCAATCACAAAAAGGAACAAAATAAAATTCTCGCGTCACCAGACACTTTCGAGCGGAATTCCCAAGGAATTCATACCTAAAAGCTAACGCGACCGAGTCGCTAAAAGGAAGAAATTTGCCCACTTTACGTGTCGGAGAGATTTATGCAATGAGTTTCTTCGCTGCAGCCGCTAAGTTTTTTATAGTTCGCGCAGATGTGGGTATTGTAGTAAGTTTGGGAGACGTTTTGAATGTTAGGGTAGCAGTTGTGACAGAATATTGTCTTTTGATATTAAATCTGTACAAAGTGAAGAAAATAAAAGCGTTGTTGAAGTCCCAACACTAAGTAAGTCATTTTAGGCGGTTATGACATTTTGATTTTTGATGCTGTTTGCCAGAGAAAATCTTTCTTATTCAACTACTTGATCACTGCACGGTATTCAATAGGCGAGACGACAAAAAAATACTAATCAGTCCGTCAGTTAGATTATTAAAAAATATTTTACCTGTATTTTTTGTTACGTAAACCAAAGTTGACGAAAGTATGACGCTTTTAAAATTCTCAATACGTCACACCTAGGTTTAATTTTTACTTAGTTCTGACGTCACGAGCCCTTACTCCTGAATTTTGATGCGTTTTATCTTTGTCAATATTCATTGATTTACAAAAACAAAAAATACGTGTCCATTAATTTTCAATACTCTAATTGACGGACTAAATAGATTTGCATTTTTTTTAAACTGTCGTCATGCCTATTGTCTCCATTCTTTAAAATGTTAACTACTTATTCGACGTAATAGTGTTTTTGACTGCGCCACTTCCGCTAAGCTGTCTTATAGGCTGAGCATGTCGTATCTCCTTGAGGGGGCTGGGGTAAGCGATAAATGCCTACCTACCTGCCTGCGCTAGGGTTAACCTCGCCTTTAATATGCACTTTCTGAGCCTTCCAACTCGCATACATCTTAGCATTCGAGTCTGTCACACAATATGCAACAATCCTACTAATTTTATAAATGCGGAAGTGAGAATGGATGGATGGATGGATGATTTTCTTTTGATTTTGTTTTTTTTTTTCACGCAATAACTACTGAACAGAATTAAATGAAATTTGGCACATAGATAGTTTATAGCCTGGAACAACACATACGAAATTTGTATCCCAGTAGATGAAGCCGTTAGGCCCGGTTTCCACCAAAGAGGAGACGAGCGGAGCGGAGAGGAGAAGTGTGAAAACCGACCAATCACATTGGTTGAAATCTACATTGCGTTTCTCGTCTCTCCTGTGATTGGTCGAATCTTGCACATCTCCTCTCCGCTCCGCTCGTCTCCGCTTTGGTGGAAACCGGGCCTGAGACAGTTTCGAAGCCTTCAGTACGAATATAAATATATTATATCAATAGAAAGGTATTCGTTTAAATCTATTTCCGAGTTCAGACATGCAGAGGAAGCTGGGTGTCATTAGAACATCCTCTCGTACTTACGACGCCGGATGTTCAAATAGCCCGCACCTCCCTTCGAGGGAAATGAGGAATGGACGGTCGCATGTGGAGTAAATAGTATTTCATTTATTTATCAATGATGTATGCCTTTAAAATTTTATTTATCTGTAGTCCTACCTAACGTGTCAAGAGTTAACGTTTATTTTTCTCATTATTTCGTAGTTTTTTCTTAAATTAATACCGCAAAAAGAGGAGCTCGTGGCTAAAGACAGTCGCTCGGATCGATCTTCAGGTAAAGCCGCGCTTACCGGATCTGTGGATGGGTTCTATTACATACTGAGTTTCCTCCGTGGCTCGGTAAGTACATGAAGCGGTTGGTCCCGTCTATCTATTGTAGACGTCTGTCTTTGACAGTCGTTACAGGTAGTCAGTGACCGAAAGTCTGATAACCGACTGGTTATCAGACTTTCGCGACACTGTCTACCCGGTTGCTGGCTATTTGGTAAGACTTACCAAATTGATATAATTTGGTAAGTCTTACCAAATACTTACCATATTATATCGCAGGAGGAGGCCAGATAGGCAGTCGCGCCATTTAAAATACTGGCATTCAGCTGCATCCGGTTAGACTGGGAGGCCACCCCAACATAGTTGGGAAAAGGCTAGGCAGATGGTGGTGGTTTGTGTTTTATTGCACTGAATTTCAAGCAAAGACAGTTTATATTAGCTAGTGCCAGAATATTCAAGAATTAATTTAGGAAGGCAGTGTAAATCGACTTTTGTTATTTTTTATTATTTTTCAATAGGATTATAACAAAAAATAAAGTCGTATAAGCGGTAAAACTTTGTGTGTTATATTTTTGACACACGATTACAACTACTACAAGTTTCAGTACGACCTAACTAATTCAACTCCAGATAGGAGAACACTGCAAGCCGCCCGAGTCCTGAGCTAACCTGTGCTAACGTTCATTTGCTACGTCAGAAATGCAACAATGAGTCACTACACGACCATTGTCACGTAACACACGGATATAGTCACAAAAACCAACGTCCAACCAATTCTGATAGAAGTAGCTAACCTACTTTTTACATAATCCCCACAAAACACAATCTAGACGCGTCCGTCGCTCGTCCTGCAACCGAATTTACGGGCGCTTTGACTGAAAACCAGAGAATTACGGTCCTAGCTAGAGATGGGAAACGAGGCCACTGAGTGTATAGGTACAGAGGCTCAAGCACGATGTGACGTATGCATGCGTAACTAAAATTCTAAGATGTTTTAATCGGAAATACAACAGACTAACTTACAGCATTTTGTTTTATTTTTTTCTTAACATGCTCAATAAGTTTAGTATCACTCTTACAGACAAGAATAAAGTCAAAGTAAGTGAACATTGTGCGCTATTTAATTTTCAACTTTAAAATGTTTCGTATTTTAATATAATAATAGCTTGGTATGTGTTATTGTAATATTGCGTATCTATTTATCGAATTCTTTGAACGTAATTTTCACCTACTTCGAAACGTCAGATTGATTTGTTTTTGTTTACTTTGCTCGGCTTCAAATAGGGCTTCATACAACGCGCGAAAACAGATACTCGCACTAGACATAAATGGCTGCACAAGAATATTCTGAGGCGTAATTTCAAGATCGAAGCTAACACTGACATAATAATTGTTGTTTCAGTATATTTTTTAAAACATTTTCACAATACTGTTTACTAACAACGTTCCGCTGTTAACATTATTTGAGCTCCACAATATCTTTGAACCGTATACATACACAGGTATAGGTCATCTGAAACAAATGCCAGTGTAGTACGAGTGCGCTTGCACTCACTTTTACTAACTACTTTTTCTTTCTTTCTTTCACTGTATGTGAAGCGTGTCAATAATTGTGTATTTGTTGCAAGCATTTTTACTTACGTATCACTTGCAGCCGTACTGGCCCGACTTAATATTTAGAATTTCATCGACACGCTAGGGAGACACATTTGTGTGAAGACGATCAACCTCCAGTACCTATTTATTCTGTGACACGGCTTTAGAACCAGCATTCGAAACGCACAGTACTGGAGACTGTTGGTCGTACATAATCTGCCTCCAACCCAAATGTTGCTCGGGCTGTTACTTCGCATAGCGATCTAGGATTAAGAAGGATTGGAATTTTAAGATGATTTATTATTATTGTTGCCTTTTTGTTGTAATTATGTAGCGTATTAAAAAGTAATTGGTTCCTGAGATTTAAATATTATTAAATATTATAATTAGATAGATACCTACAAACATAAAAGCAATAGATACACATAAAAATCCCTTTATTTACATATAATCATGTTAGGTAACATAATCGAGGTCTGGAAATGTATTTTTTTTTTTGGAAACGAACGTTCAATAACAACAACAACAACAGCCCATAACGTCCACTGCTGGACATAAGCCTCTCCCATGATGGGAGGAATTTGCCGTAATCTCCACGCTTGGCAGGTGGATTGGAGATCGCAGTGATGAAAGACTAACAGAAAACGCTGCTGCCCATTCTCTGGTCTACGGAGGCGCATGGTGTTCTGCCTCAGACATTAGTCGCCTTATACGACACCCGTGAGTGTAATGGGTTGGTTCTATTCTACTCTGCCGGATACCACACGGCTAGAACGAACGGCTGAACGTTCAGCTGCAATCAATTGCCGATTATCAACGTTGCATTGCGTACATCGATCATTTTTACGACAAAATATCAAATAATTACAGAATTTGCCGACCTAGCTAGCAGAGTTCACAAGCAGAAGTGATAGTGGCCTAGTCATATTTGTCAAAGGATCTAGATCTATAGGTCTAGATCTATAAGGAGCCTAGGAGACGCTCGTCGGCTAGGGAGACCTTTACTAGCTGGGACTGACTTGAGGTAATAAGAATAATAATAATGTATTTGCTTAAAATACAGGTGTTACCAGTTGTTAAAGTTGGTGGTTTAGGCACAAACCATATTTTGCCTTTTTAGAGCATGCAAATATAATTTTTACATTATTGTATAATGCGTATTTATGTGAAATTTAACATGTATTTCCATTTAACCTAATCAAAAGTAAAGTAAAATAATTATTAAATAAAATAAAAAACACATATTGCACACGAAACTAATACATATATCTTAAAATTAAATTTTGTGTTGCAGAATTTTTTGTAAACTGTAAAAACAATTTTCTGTCAACCATTTACGCAATTCATTTCTAAAATATTTAAAAGGGAGTTCTCTAATATTTCTTGGTAATTTAGTAGAGATAGAAATACACATATGAAATACATTGTTTGAAATCAATGTTGTATTGCAAAATGGTATAATTTTTGTTGGATCTCTTGGCCTCTGCTTAGTGTAACTGTCACCTTTGAATTTAAAAAAAATCACAATAATAGGCTGAGGACATCTTGTGAAGGTTCAGCTCAGCCATAGGCCCATCTCCAGCAGTGGACTGCGACTGAGTTGAATGATCTTTACGTCAACTTAAACATCAACTCGAGGACCCTTTTTAGAAGCTTTTATTGAACTTGCCTTGCTAGTTAGTATGTAGTGGTAAAATCTTGTAACTGAATTTCAAACCAGCCCTCCTCAACTGACTGAGCTGAAATTTTGCACACACCTTTGATTCTTTTTTTTTTTTTTTTTTTTTTTCAAATTTCTAAAGATTCTGGTGACAATACATTTCTATGACAGACATGACTTGATCCTGCAGACTGGATCGCCTCCTCAATAAAGAACTCCTTAACTGTTAATATAACGGACTGTTAAAAAACAAGTTTAGTTTATTATTCCTTAGTATTTCTTAGAGAAACTATTTCTGAAAACTGTTGTTACTTCAAGCACTTTAAGATAAGTCTTGACAAAACTTCCAAGAAATTCTTTTATTAATATAAATTATTCTAACAGAATCCTTGGAAGAACTAGTAGCTATTATTAAGTGACTCCTTTGACGTTAAAAGGAATAAGTTTTATCTAAGAAAATGTTACAAGACAAATACTAGGGCTTATCACCTGACGTATCTTTTAATGGGCACGACTCTCCTACGCAGACTTTTTATTTTTAGTTCAGTGGGTAGTTATGACACGTTTTGAAGTGATATTTTCGTATTCAATAAAGTGAAAGTAGCGCAAATTACCCTAGGCTGATAAAATTTTCGTTGTCTTTAATCAATTTCTCTTAAATCATGTAAATATTAGTATAAGCCCTGGAGAAGTTAGTGAACCGGACGCTGTCGAGTGGCGGTCAGTTTCCCCCGAGGGTGTCGTCTGTCTTTGTATGGACAAGCAATGAGGGGGGATGAAAGGCATGTGACTAAAAGAGGTATGAATATACAGGGTGTAAACAACTTCATTACCAAGCATTCTGTACATCAAGCCAAGTAACTTTACGCAAAAATGATTGCTTGGAAACGACTTTTTTTTTGGATGAAAAATCATGTTTTGTGGTAGAACTCAATGTAACGCACTCAAAACATTATGCTGATGGAAAGATTGAATAGTACGAGGGCTGTGGAGGTGTTTAAAGTAAAAATATTATAACAAAAACTTGTATTAAAAAAAAAAACTTGTCAAAAAGTTGTAAATTTGACCCCCAATATCTCCGTAACTAGAAAGTTCCCAGGTATGGTGTAGAACAAAAAAAATATTGTAATGACGGAAAGAACAAGTACCTGTCGGCTTCGTTAAGAGGTTTTTTACACCCTTTAGTTGTTGATGGATGCAGAGGGAGACGAAGGCCAGAAAAAAGATGGATAGACTGTGCGGGGAATTATTTTAAGCCTGTTAGTTTATTAACTGTTTATTTATTACAAAATCCACAGCTCTTTACAATCTTAATCTAAACTATTTTAACTAATCCCACAGCCAATTAAGGATTTACAATTTAACATTTACATCCTTCCTATCTATGTTTTAATAATAAATATTAAATTAATGTTCGTACACCCGACCAATTCAATAAATTTTGTGAATGTATATGGTTGGCTCCAGCTTGAGAGATAGAATAATTTGCATCCGATAGGTGTCACTATGCGAAGCAGGGACAGGTCGCTGATGCCTTTATATTTCAGTGTAAATGAGAACAAAAAACAGCATTATCTAAACATAATTTATAATATATTTCAACATTGCACTGCACTCACACAATAATACAGCCAAATACAATCAAATAAATGTCTAATAAAATCTTGAAATACCGGCTGTCTGAACAAAAACGAAATGAAAAGCATTGTTTACTTCAGTATGCCTCGATAGATGTCAATGTCAACTCTATTGGGGCAAAACGTTAGAACGCGAAGTTGAACGTAAAACATAAAAGCTATCTCATTGTTCGTTCCATACAACTTTTGTTGGGAAAATAGTTCTTATTGTGTGGGCCGCATCCTAGGCAAAGCGAACGTCACGAAAATGTGTCGCGTTTCATGTCGCTCATTGAATTTTTTTGACGCGTCATCACGCTTTCTGTTATTCCAAACAAATGAATGACATTTTGAGCGTGACGAAAACTTAATCGCGCATCCAATCGTTTGATTAGAACGTGGAATCTTACAAAGTAACTAAGAAAAGCCATTTCGCTAGTTTAACAATAATGCTCTTCTCCAATTTATTCCCAAAAATCAAAATAATATTAAAAAAAACATCATGCTCTGCCATTGGGCAGGAGCCACCATTTCTCGAATACTGTTAAAAAAATTCTCAAACTTGGTTATTGCGATGAACTGGTAAAGTTTTTTTTTGAGACCCATGTACCTACGTTTCTATGAATGGTTTCAGGAAATCTCTGACAAAAAATATTTGTAAAATCCCTCGAAGATTCGTCATCATCCATCACGAACAATCCAATGAGCCTACTAAGATTTGATCGATTCAGACACGTCCCCAATCTCCCATCCCTTTGAGAAATCATTATAATTAATAGCTCTGGCATTCAAAAGGAGTATAATCTGTCATTTTATTCAATTAATTGAAACCTCAAAGAAAAAAATGTGTTTCTTTTTTTTCTGGAAATCTGTGGGTCAAAGGAGGTTTGAAACTGGCCATCGAATGCGAAATTTAAAATTGGGTTTGTTAGATCGGAAGAGTTTTAATAGGGAATTTACACAAAGCTAGCACAGTAAGCCCACTTTAATTTTGCAGTTCAAGGTGACGTTGCTTTTAAAGAGCAACGATAATTATTACGTCAAACTTGGCACATTTATTTTAGTTCTGTTTTTTCCCGCCTGCACAGATAAGTTGGTTGAAGATAACGTAGGTATACAAAAACAACTGTCAAAAGAACTGTCAATTTCGACTTTTTTCAATGACTTTGAGCCTAGTTACATCCGTGTACATATCAAATGTTTAATTGCACAAACGGTAAAAAAACGTGTAGTATTTTATTAATTGAAATAATTATTGCATTTGTCATTTATAAATATGTCGGAAATTGCAATCCACATTAAGCAAGCGTGGGCCTTCTCTGTATTACAAGAGCTGTCTAGTGGAACTGTAACAGGTTCTATAACTATTCGTATTTTACGATAAACATTAAGAAGTAAATGGCTCCAAACTCAAGATTTGCCTACGGGCAATGGAGCGCAGCATACTTAACGTTAAACTTACCGATCGAATAGGAACACCACACTGCGCTCCATAACTCAAATAGCTCAAAAAGCTTCTACACTAAAAGGGACTGGGCAGGCCATGTCTACAAAGCTGTGGGCCCGGATATCACAAAACTGGAGCCCCGAGACAGTTACACGGGGTCGCGGCAGACCGAGGAGACGAATCAATGGGAGGAGGCCTTTGCCCAGGAGTGGGACAGCTCAGCCTAACTAAAAAAAAAGTAAATGGCTCGAGGCCAAATATTAACAGCCATAAAGGTCGATTTTCAAGATTAAGCAGCGCTTTCCAAAGTCATTCCGTTGATGGGTGACCATACATGACACACCAAGTTTCCTCCGCGCCTCGGAAAGCGATATTAAATAACTGATTTGTGGAGGTCAGATAGGCAGTTGCTCCATGTCAAATACTGGTATTCAGACACATCCAGTTAGACTGAAAGACGACCCTGATAGTTGGGATTGGGAAAAGGCTAGGCAAATGATGATCTAAAAGTAAATGACACAAAAATATTGTGTGAAAATAACACAACACCTACACCTGTAGAAAACTCTTCAAATCTCAAATCGTTTTGCTATCAATAATCATAACGTACTGTGACAGGTAGTAGACAAAAAAAAAATTTAAAAAAAAAACAATTATGGACCCTGTCGGGCACAGCGAATTTTTTAATTGAGTAAAGAGAGGAAGAGCATTTTGTTGCTTTTCCTTGTTATTAATTTTTAATTATTTTATATCCTACTGAGTATTTTGTATTTCCATTTAGTTATTTATTCTAATATTTATTTTATTATATTATATATGTTTCATTCTGAACACAGCCTTAAATGTTTTGTGGTAAACAAAGTCGCTTAAAAAACCCCCATCACATTACACTTGCTGTACAAAAAACACGACGTTCAGCAACACACGCAATCCTTTTACAGAAACATATGTAAACATCTAAAAATAACCCTTAATGGTCAACAAAATGTGCGAAATGTAATTAAAATTCCTTTCGCGAGAGATTTTCGTCGTAGCAGCCGTTTTCATTAAAAGTTTGGCGAAGCGAACGTTAAATTCGTCACGGAGTGCGCTCTCGGCTCACATACCGACATACGGAACCTTTAATTCAGGAGTTAAGCCTTTGCATTCAGTTCATTTGTTTCTCGCTTCTGAACTAGTTCGGGCGAGAAACGTTCTAGTTTTGAACGCTTGATTAAGGAGTGATGCAACTTGTTTATTTATACATATAAATAAAATTGTATAAATAAAGTGTATTTTTGTAATATTAAAATAACAGCTTGTAGGGAACTCGTATTATTGGAACAACCGTTACCGATCAATCAGCCTTTAATACTACTCTTCTTAATACTAATGCAATACATTTTATAACATAGATCTTACGTACTAAGTACATACATACTACACCTCACCTCGGGGGCGAGAGAAAAAAAAAATTGATTATAATTTAATCATTTTTTTTATAAGGTTACATGATTACGTTCTAAATAGTTTAGTCCTATTTTTATGGACAACATAAGGTTTGTTGCTTTTTAAAATCTTAACATTAACACCTAAATCTTCTAAAATTACAAACGGCCCATCCCACTGGAAATCTAATTTAGCAGCTGTTTCATTTTTAATAAGAATTAATTGTCCGTTATGGTACGTTACATTATTTACTTTTTTATCGTATGTGCACTTACGATTTTGCTTACTTAAAACTAAATTTTTACGAGCATCTTGGTGTGCTACTTGTAACCTATACTTAAGTTCTAAAGGATAACTTTCTGGATTATATAAGGGTTCTATAGACTGACTTACTCTACATGGTAATACACTAGCTCTACCAAATACAAGTTCGAAAGGTGTGTACTTTGTTTCCGTATGAACAGTATTATTGAAGCTGTAACACCAAAATGGTAACCACTGACTCCATGTTTCTTTTTTACCGTCACAATATATTCGCAAAAAGCACCGAGATTTCTATGTGAATTTTCAAGGGCACCGATAGATTGGTGGTGATAAGCAGTGGATGTCAATTTGTTTATTCCTAGCAATTTACATACCTGTTCCATTACTGAAGACACGAATTCTGTTCCTCGATCAGTCGCAATGGTATTTGGTATTCCGAATCTTAGTATAAAATTATCGACTAATGTTTTAGCTACTCTTACCGTTTCCTTGGTTTTTAATGGATATGCCTCTACGAACTTAGTTAGCTCGCACTGCTGGCTTAAAATATAACAATTTCCTTCAACATCCCTTTCTAATGGACCTACAATGTCAAGAAAGACCTTTTCAAAAGCATGTGATGCATGTGGTGGTGTGATGGTGTGTGTGTGTGTGTGTGTGTGGTGTGTGTGTGATGTGTGTGTTGTGTGTGTTAACTGAATGCATATTATGGAAGTATAATACGGTACTTTTGTGTGTGTGTGTGTGTGTGTGTGTGTGTGTGGTGTGTGTGTGATGTGTGTGTTGTGTGTGTTAACTGAATGCATATTATGGAAGTATAATACGGTACTTTTTACCATTTTTTTTTATTTTTGTCTGTCTGTTTATTTGTTCCGGCTTAACTTCGGAAAGTCTGGACCAATTTTTAACTGGACTTTTACTGGCAGATAGCTGATGTTATAAGGAGTTATCTAGGCTACTTTTATTTTATGCATGCATGCTGAAGGAAGTCGGCGGAATATGTGAAATCTTTTTATTAATTTATAAGGGCAGCGGTGGCCGAGTGGTGGCGGCCACGACTTACGAACAGTAAGTCGTGGGGTCAAACCCAGACAGGCGCATTACTACGAGTATGTATAATTTATTTCATCACCACTACTCTCAAAACGGTGAAGGCAAACATCGTGAGGAAACCGGCATGTTCTAGAACCAAAAAATCAAAGACATGTGACATCTACCAATCCGCACTGGGCCCGCGTGGTGGATTATAGCCCATTCCCTCTCATTGAGAGGAGGCCGTGTCCCAGCAGTGGGAACATTATAGGCTGATAATGATGATGATGATGATAAGGGCAAATAAAGAATCTTGAATCTTTCAACTTTTTAATGTTTCCGTGCAAAAAAGTAAAATCCACGAAATTGTTAACAAAATCTGATTCAAATAGGGAGGTAATAAATATCCTACGTTAATATTACAAATGAGAAAGTTTGTGAGTATGGATGTTTGTTGGATGTATAGATGTATGGATATATGTTTGTTACTCTTTCACGCAAAAACGACTAAACGGATTTGGATGAAATTTTGCACACAGATAGTTTATAACCTAGATTAATACATAGTATACTTTTTATCTCTGTAGTAAGATCCCATGGGACAATTATTAAACTTCACGCGGGTGAAGCCGCTGGCAGAAGCTAGGTTTTATAATAATTTCTAGCGGACGTAGGTCCAAGGCTAGTGTACCTACAATATTTAAACATATTATAATTAAGTATAAAAAAAAAGCTATAGGAGCAAGTGAGGATGGTACTGTAGGTAGCATTATGATATATTTATGAGTTTTAAGTAATTTACCTATTTACTTTTTTTTATATTTTATTTATCTCAATTTATTATTATTATTATTTATAAATGGAAATTTTGCCTGAAATAAAACGAAATTTATTTTCATGTTATTTTTTTTTTGTATAAGACAAAGAGACTGACCCTTTCACAAATTTCACAGTAATATCAAATGTAGGTACCTACTTGTTTCAGTTGATCCTTCTTCTCCGTATTGTCTATTTATGTTGTAATTTGAACATCTGAGGCCATCAATTTCCTGCCAGTCTTTGTTATAAATTATCACATTGATAAGGGTTGCCCTCTAATTTTCCAAATTAAACAACATTTTAAGTAGAAATCTGCGTATTTGCTCACTTAAGGGCCTATACTACCTCAAATGGCTTAGCATGATCCTCCTTTACGCTTATAATACTGCAGCATAAATTTTGAAATAAATATATGGTAAAGTTGAGGATTAATGTTATGTCCTATATTTTAATATCGACGACCCGAATGGTGTAGCGGTGGTGAGGCTGCCTTACGTTCTTAGGGTCCCGGGTTCGAGTCCCGGTTGGAGCACGTGTTTGTGTGATGAGCATGGACATTTGTTTCCGAGTCATGGATGTTTATATGTATATAAGTATGTATTTACAAACAAAAAAGTATCTATGTAGTAAATCAACTATCTGGTGTCCACGACACAAGCCTCGTTGCTTACTGTGGCACTAGATGACGCTGTGTGTTCATGTCCAGCGATATTTATTTATATTTATTATAATTATTATTTATTATATTTGGCGAAAACACGATTCCATAAAATTTTCTCGATAGAAAAAAATCCCAAAGTTACCTCTAAACTGAACAGTAAACCGCTGGCAATTATAAAATACTTCAAATTAGATCATGAAACTTTTTATACTAACTGAACTAACTATAAAGCAGGTCTTATATTATTTATTTTTTTAGTCCAAAGATTTTTTGTAAATCCCAAAAAATACTAATTTCGCACTATTCGGCCCGCAGTGACTGACGTAACAACCACTTTGTAGTGCAAGCTGATTAGAACTTTATTGTAACAGTATTTTAAACGAAGTCTGAACCACCACAAATAGAGTTGCTAATTTAGATCCTGTAGTCGCCGCAGGCGGTTGTGAAATAACGAAATTAATGAGATAATATTTTTTCAACACACTTGCTCATAAAATGGCTCTAATTTCACCGCAATTAGGCACATAATGACACCTATAATCAAACTGTGTCTTTTTCATTACTATTATTCACAAGTGAGTTATAGGGTTTTTTTTTTTGGTTGAGGTGCTTGTTGCTTTGATCCTACAAAAGTTTCTATATAAAAAAATCGTGTTCAATAGTACAAATAAATCAATGTACCTATTGCTTGCTCATTTCACTGAAATGTAATTTTTTATTTGTTTGTAATAAAGAAAACTTTTAATTCCCCATTTTGTACGTGGATTCGCTATCCGCGAAAAGCCAAAAAAACAAACCTCATTATTTTAGTCTATGGCCGATCGCCATTGTTAGATGCGCGCGCATAGGAAAACTGATTAATTTTCCCGCCATTGCGAAAAATTTTTCACAACTCGTTTTCACTGTTGAAATTATATTTATTTATCTATTAAAATGTCTACAAGTACTAGTTATGAAGAAAATGATATATGTTGTACACCGCCCGATATAAGATGTGAAGCCCTTAACGTTATGGAAAGTTTACTACCTTAAAACTCCAAGGACAAATATATCTACTATCTACTAAATAAAATGATTTTTTTGTATTATTTTATTCACAAGTGTGTTGAAAAACGTCGTATGACACACGTGTGTATTGATGATTACCGTCCTCGGCTCTCTCTCTCGTTCTCGTCTTTCTCGCGCCTCAGCTGTAATCACCAACATTACACACTTGTACCGTAATGTACTATGTTGTTCTTTAATTGAATGGAACAAAAAATATGTTTTTGGTTTTTTTTTTAAGGATGAGGTTGACCTCATCCTTAAAAAAAAAACCAAAAACATATTTTGACAACAAGTGATGCTGTTTATGTTACGTTTCATTATCAAAGCCGTAAAACAATGAATAAATCATTATCATTATCTGACTAGCCTTTTCGGCTTCCAGTCTAACCGAATGCAGCTGAATACCAGTTTTTTACGTGGAGCGACTGCCTATCTGACCACCACAACACCATGACTGGGTACCTAACACACATTTGGGCTTTTCGTAAAAACCGACAAAGGTTTACAAATGACAGCTGGGAGCAACGAAACTTGCGAACCACGTAGGGGCCACGGCCCCTCTTTGCCCCCTTTAAAAGATCAGTTAAACTGAATTAACTGATGGAACTGTTCGGACAAATTGCGGATATTGACAGACAGTTTAGAAAGTATTTGTATGGCTGTCACCGTGACGAGAACAACTAAAATATACACTACAAATAATTGATAAAAATTATGTACTACAAACACCCTCTCATAGAGAGGAGGCCGTGTCCCAGCAGTGGGAACATTATAGGCTAATGATGATGATGATGTACTACAAAAATACTATTACTTAAAGTACTTCCCTCTCATTGAGAGGAGGCCGTGTCCCAGCAGTGGGAACATTATAGGCTGATGATGATGATGATGTAACTACAAAAATACTATTACTATAAAATACTTCCCTCTCATAGAGAGGAGGCCGTGTACCAGCAGTGGGAACATTATAGGCTGATGATGATGATTATGATGTACTACAAAAATACTATTACTATAAAATACTTCCCTCTCATTGAGAGGAGGTCGTGTCCCAGCAGTGGGAACATTATAGGCTGATGATGATGATTATGATGTACTACAAAAATACTATTACTATAAAATACTTCCCTCTCATTGAGAGGAGGCCGTGTCCCAGCAGTGGGAACATTATAGGCTGATGATGATGATGTAACTACAAAAATACTATTACTATAAAATACTTCCCTCTCATTGAGAGGAGGTCGTGTCCCAGCAGTGGGAACATGACTTCCCTCTCATTGCGAGGAGGCCGTGTACCAGCAGTGGGAACATTATAGGCTGATGATGATGATGATGTAACTACAAAAATACTATTACTATAAAATACTTCCCTCTCATTGAGAGGAGGCCGTGTCCCAGCAGTGGGAACATTATAGGCTGATGATGATGATTATGATGTACTACAAAAATACTATTACTATAAAATACTTCCCTCTCATAGAGAGGAGGCCGTGTACCAGCAGTGGGAACATTATAGGCTGATGATGATGATGATGTACTACAAAAATACTATTACTATAAAATACTTCCCTGTCATTGAGAGGAGGACGTGTACCAGCAGTGGGAACATTAAATGCTGATGACGATGATGATGATGTACTACAAAAATACTATTACTATAAAATACTTCCCTGTCATTGAGAGGAGGTCGTGTCCCAGCAGTGGGAACATTATAGGCTGATGATGATGATTATGATGTACTACAAAAATATTACTATAAAATACTTCCCTCTCATAGAGAGGAGGCCGTGTACCAGCAGTGGGAACATTATAGACTGATGATGATGATGATGTAACTACAAAAATACTATTACTATAAAATACTTCCCTGTCATTGAGAGGAGGCCGTGTCCCAGCAGTGCGAACATTAAATGCTGATGACGATGATGATGTACTACAAAAATACTATTACTATAAAATACTTCCCTCTCATTGAGAGGAGGTCGTGTCCCAGCAGTGGGAACATTATAGGCTGATGATGATGATTATGATGTACTACAATAATACTATTACTATAAAATACTTCCCTCTCATTGAGAGGAGGCCGTGTCCCAGTAGTGGGAACATTATAGGCTGATGATGATGATTATGATGTACTACAATAATACTATTACTATAAAATACTTCCCTCTCATTGAGAGGAGGTCGTGTCCCAGCAGTGGGAACATGACTTCCCTCTCATTGCGAGGAGGCCGTGTACCAGCAGTGGGAACATTATAGGCTGATGATGATGATGATGTAACTACAAAAATACTATTACTATAAAATACTTCTCTCTCATTGAGAGGAGGCCGTGTCCCAGCAGTGGGAACATTATAGGCTGATGATGATGATTATGATGTACTACAAAAATACTATTACTATAAAATACTTCCCTCTCATTGAGAGGAGGTCGTGTCCCAGCAGTGGGAACATTATAGGCTGATGATGATGATTATGATGTACTACAATAATACTATTACTATAAAATACTTCCCTCTCATTGAGAGGAGGCCGTGTCCCAGCAGTGGGAACATTATAGGCTGATGATGATGATTATGATGTACTACAATAATACTATTACTATAAAATACTTCCCTCTCATTGAGAGGAGGTCGTGTCCCAGCAGTGGGAACATGACTTCCCTCTCATTGCGAGGAGGCCGTGTACCAGCAGTGGGAATATTATAGGCTGATGATGATGATGATGTAACTACAAAAATACTATTACTATAAAATACTTCCCTCTCATTGAGAGGAGGCCGTGTCCCAGCAGTGGGAACATTAAATGCTGATGATGATGATTATGATGTACTACAAAAATACTATTACTATAAAATACTTCCCTCTCATTGAGAGGAGGCCGTGTCCCAGCAGTGGGAACATTATAGGCTGATGATGATGATGTAACTACAAAAATACTATTACTATAAAATACTTCCCTCTCATTGAGAGGAGGTCGTGTCCCAGCAGTGGGAACATGACTTCCCTCTCATTACGAGGAGGCCGTGTACCAGCAGTGGGAACATTATAGGCTGATGATGATGATGATGTAACTACAAAAATACTATTACTATAAAATACTTCCCTCTCATTGAGAGGAGGCCGTGTCCCAGCAGTGGGAACATTATAGGCTGATGATGATGATTATGATGTACTACAAAAATACTATTACTATAAAATACTTCCCTCTCATAGAGAGGAGGCCGTGTACCAGCAGTGGGAACATTATAGGCTGATGATGATGATGATGTAACTACAAAAATACTATTACTATAAAATACTTCCCTCTCATTGAGAGGAGGTCGTGTCCCAGCAGTGGGAACATTATAGGCTGATGATGATGATGATGTAACTACAAAAATACTATTACTATAAAATACTTCCCTCTCATAGAGAGGAGGCCGTGTACCAGCAGTGGGAACATTATAGGCTGATGATGATGATGATGATGATGATGATGTACTACAAAAATACTATTACTTAAAGTACTTCCCTCTCATTGAGAGGAGGTCGTGTCCCAGCAGTGGGAACATTACTTCCCTCTCATTGCGAGGAGGACGTGTACCAGCAGTGGGAACATTAAATGCTGATGACGATGATGATGATGTACTACAAAAATACTATTACTATAAAATACTTCCCTGTCATTGAGAGGAGGCCGTGTACCAGCAGTGGGAACATTATAGGCTGATGATGATGATGATGTAACTACAAAAATACTATTACTATAAAATACTTCCCTCTCATTGAGAGGAGGCCGTGTACCAGCAGTGGGAACATTATAGGCTGATGATGATGATGATGTAACTACAAAAATACTATTACTATAAAATACTTCCCTCTCATTGAGAGGAGGCCGTGTACCAGCAGTGGGAACATTAAATGCTGATGACGATGATGATGATGTACTACAAAAATACTATTACTTAAAGTACTTCCCTCTCATTGAGAGGAGGCCGTGTCCCAGCAGTGGGAAAATTATAGGCTGATGATGATGATGATGATGTACTACAAAAATACTATTACTATAAAATACTTCCATCTCATTGAGAGGAGGCCGTGTCCCAGCAGTGGGAACATTATATCCTGATGATGATAATGGCTTCCATTTAGTCAAGGATTTTGTTCTACGATACAACCAAACCACCGTACCGTAACAAACAACCGAAGAAAAAAATACGTAAATCTAATACCTACATGAAAACTTGATATCAAAACAAAAATATATTTTTTGTACACAGGCTTACCTCGCAAAATAGTTTCAGAATAAATCCTCTTTGTGGTTGATACATTTTTGCTGAAAGGGCGAACCGTAACCCCCCTTCTCCTCAATACCTTCCTAAGGGATATAGCTGTACAAGGATTATTTGGCGTGTGGCCGAAATCATAAATATCGCTGCCAACTTGTTCTTTTAATACAATTGAATAAAAAATATCACGGGGCCGGTCTAAGTGACATCGATGAACAAGACAAAGATTTTCTTGAAGCATATTGAATGAGATTTTATGCTGTGACGTCTAAACATCCTCCAACAAGATATGCTAGCATTAGCATAGCATAATTAGCATATTATATTCCCACTGCTGGGACAGGCCTCCTCTCTATTCAAGGAAATGGCCACGCGTTCCCAGTGCGGGTTGGTAGATGTAACATTTATCTTCGAACGTTTGGTTCTAAGACAGTCGGTGTCGGTTTCTTCACGATGTTTTCCTTGACCTTTTTGAGAGCAATGGGTCATGAAATAAATTACACAAAGTAATGCGCCTGCCTGGGTTCGAACCCACCACTTACTGCTCGTAAGTCAGGGCCACCACCACTGGGCCATCACTGCTCTCCTTACTGTTATCCCTTACGTACTCGTAAAAACAATAATTTCATAATTCGGTCACTCTCTTTTGTTTCTAGAATCGACTTCCCAAACATGATTGCAGTCTTCAGATCCAATATGATATGCAATTTTCAGCAGAATGTTGATGTGGGAACACCTCGCACGCCAAATTGAATTTTTCTCTACCGCGTTGTGACAAACAGCTTGTCTTTATACCTACTGTATTACCAACCCGACCTCTTTCCCACAGCTGCAATATAGTGATCAGGCGACATGTCGGAACATCGGTATTCCTATATAAATTAGTCAAATAAATAAAAGTAAATAAATGTTTTAAAACTGGCTTCTGCCTGCGGCTTTACCCGCGTAAAATCGTTTTTTCGAACTATATGATATTTATAAATTGTGGCTTGTGATATTCTGATGTAAGAGTTATGACGCTGTAAAGTTTTATCCAGATCCGTTCAGTGGTTTTTGCATGATAAACATCTAACCATCCGTCGTCACAAACTTTCGCGTTTCCGGGCCGCGCGGCCGAGCCTCGTGCGACCTATAATAAACTCACGAGGCTCGGCCACTGATAGTAAGATGTTAGAACATGGACGAACCAAAAGCCTAACCTAATCTACAAAAGTAATGATTGTACCTTACATTCCGTAAGCATCATAGCAGGTGGCGCTCTGTAGTTTCTGCCTACCCCATTTGAAAAAGGCATGGATTTTGTTCGTATGTTTTAAGCACATAAACTTTCAGATATACATCTTAATGATGGTGTAAACCGCATCAAAATTCATTGTGAAGTTTAGAACCACAAAACGAAGATGCACCGACCAAGAACAAGAACCGATCTATAAGATTTATCAAAAATAGCAACAAACGAAACACTTCTAGAAAAATCCCTAACCACCGACCAGGTTAATCCTACCCATCAGACCGAAACACCTATAATGACGCACAAAAAGGGGTAAGTTATTCTTACCCAAAAACTTCCGAACAAAAGAAAAACAAAGTTTGGCAAAACAACTTGTGCTAACAACATTGTTAGCAGAGAGGACCACGCTTCGGCGAACAACGCTTATATTCCGAATATCCAATCAAAGGTCGAAATATCTGCTGTCAAAACTTCGGAGGAAACTAAGAAAAAGTTCGGCGATACACTAAAATAAAACGTAAATTACCTGCGAAGTTGGATAAGGGGAGTCATAGACAGGTTGCTTTTAGTATCAGAGTTGGCGATTTTGCGACTGGTGTCTATCTATGTTACGCTTATTTGAGCGCGCTATCAAAATTGCTTATTTCTGCATTGGGTTTTAGGGATTCTTTGTGTTTACCCACGGTATCAAAATTACGTGTTTCCATCGTTCGCAGCATTTAGCATCAACATCATCATCATTTCAGCCGAAAGACGTCCACTGCAGGTCCCGTGCGTTTCGCATCCATCGGATCCCCGCAACCCTCATCAAGTCATTGGTCCACCCACCTAGTGGGAATTGAACTTTCGAAATGCTCAAAAATTCGTTGCTGACGCTACAAAATATGTGGGGTTAAGAACCCAGATGGATTGAACTTGCGAAAAGCGTCTTCCACCACAACTCACTAAGTGTGCTTAACGCCAAACATTTACTTGCAAAATCATTCTCTCTTTAACATCTGCAAACGACAGAAACAGATAAATCGCTGATCGCCGATGCTAAAAGTAGCATGTCTGCAAAACCCCTAAGACAAAGAAATAGAAAGGAAAAGGACAATGTTTAGGGAAGTAGGAAACAATGTTGCAAGTTACAAAAAACTCTTAAAAGGTGGCCCTGGGGCGAATCGCGACATGAATGCGAATTTCGTTTCAGCTGTTACACTTTTATAGATTCAGGTGGAATTGTATACGAACATGTTCGAAACTACAAGTTTACCATTAAAATAAGATTAAGATCTCCATGTAGAATACATGATCAGTCTACGATTCTCTACTAGAACCCAGGACTAACTTTCCATGAGAAGGGAATGAGTAATCTAACACGTGGGCCCAGGACGAGTTGGTGTTTGCCAAATGCCTTCAAATGTTTGGTTCTAGGACTTAAAGGGTTGTGACGTAGGAACATGGTGGAAAGTTCTTTATCCTCCATAGAAAAGGGAGGATCCTCCGACCAGACGGGTGTTGGGTCTGGTGGGCCACTGCCCGATAGTTGTCGGGTTTTTCTACATCGTCTTAAGTCGCCAAGAATTTTAATATCATTATTTAGGAATTTTGATCAGTTCTTCATTTGTGGTATACATGGCGCTGTAGTACTTTTTGTACAATATTGCTGTAGTGCTTTTGTAGTGCCGCTCCAAACATGTCTATGCCGATAAAAATATCACGACTACTTTCAATATTGTTGGCTGAAAGAAAATACTTTGTGTAGGACCATTATTGTTTGTTAAGGCCCTTCTTACCCTAAAATTAGCAACTCTATTAAAATTTGTGGTGGTTCAAACTTCTTTTGAAATACTGTTGGAATAAAGTTCTAATCAGCTTGCACTACAAAGCGGTTGTCACGTCAGTCACTGCGGCCGAATAGTGCGAAATGAGTGGTTTTTTGCGATTTACAAAAAATCTATTGATTGGACTAAACAAATAAAACATATAAGACCTGCTTTATAGTTATTTCAGTTAGTATGCAAAGTTGCATGATCTAATTTGAAGTACTTTTTGAACACCAGCGGTTTATTGTTCGATTTGGATGTAACTTTGGAATTTTTTTCTATCCAGTAAAATTTATGGAATCGTGTTTTCGTCACATATAGTACTTAGCATTAATCCTCAACTTTACCATATATTTATTTGAAAATTAATGCTGCAGTATTTTAGGCGTAACAGAGGATCATGCTAAGCCATTTGAGAGCCCCTTAAACGCAAGAAAGACTACAAAATTAACATCAGAGTCACATTATCGTTTATTTGCCTTTTTAAAATAACATTGAAAATATTGTTTTTAATTTCATGCTAATTTCCTCAAAACATTTGAAGACAAGGAAAAGGACAGTATTGCATTTTAAATAATAGAACCTTTTTGCCCCTAGCACAGGATTTGAATACTAAAATAGTAGGCAAAATAACTTCATTCTTCTTAAAATAAAATCATTTCATTATACCAGCGGCAACGGTATGTCGAGTTAAAAAGCTGATATCAACATTTTCTTGCTCTTATCCCAATTCATTTGTGGTCGGCGCAGCATGTCTTCTTCTTCCATACTTCTCTATTTATCGTCATCTCATCAGACACTTCTTTTCTTGCCATTATCATTCTTAACACAGTCCATCCATCGTTTCTTTGGTCTTCCTCTACTCCTAAACTCATATACCGATAGTTAAAAAGCTGATACTTTATTTACTTCTATATTCTTAATTTGAATTTTTGAGCGTAACCAATGGTTGCGCTCCGAGGAATAATTTAGTTGCGCTCAGATGGTTGCGTTTAAAAATAGGTGCGCTCTGAGGAATACCTCGAACTTATTGCTCACATCTGGTAGAACTTATTGCTCTGATTCAGGATCAATATTTAACTCATTTTGTCAAAAATTGCACTTACTGTTAATATCGCTTGCGCGGCAGTACAGTAATTCATCTCATTGCGTAAATGTCACTCTAATTAATTTTGTTCTTGTGACCTTGACTCGCTTTCGTTATCTCTTTCTCGTTATCAGATAAAATAATGGAAATATTTTGAAAGATTTGTTGTTACTCAATCAGTAATTGCTGCAATGAATGTGATTAGATAGTGAACTATTATGCATGCAAACAAAATTAGGTTGAGGAATTCGGTCAAAAGCAAGATAATTATGTTATTTTAAGCAGAGTGTTCCGTACATGATAGTTTGGTGTGGTGATTTAAACTTGTTAAATAATATTTGAATAAGAAAGAAAGAAAAAGTACAGAAAACATGAGTAAAACAATGTTATATAAAAAAGAGCAGTATAAAAAACTTGAAAAAGACGTACAGTTAAACTAAATTGGTCCTGAACGACGCCAAAAACTCCTCAGCACGGCGCTATAACAACATAAAAACGTCACAGCACTGATATTTTGATAGGGCCCAAGTAAAAGTACTCCTCATTATCTGTGTAACCTTTTCCCAGCTATGTTGGGGTCGGCTTCCAGTCTAACCGGATGCGCCTGATTACCAGTTCACCTACAGACCTCCGCCCAGGCCTGATCATTATAATATGGATCTATTTAAAGTACGAGTAAAGCAGGGGGGTTACCATGACGTCTTATAGCAGGATTGTTTTAATGTCATTCCAGTGTGAGAAAGTGACGGAGCTATAGAGGACGTCTACCGCCATCTCTTTCTCACACTGGAATAAGATTAAAACAGTCCTGCTTTAAGACGTCATGGTAGGCCAGCAGGTTCTTGCTTCACCCTAGGCCGCGTCATCGCTTCACATCAGGCGAGTTACGGCCAAACGAAGGACTATTTAGTATTAAAAAAAAACATTCATAGACGTTACTTTATCCGACACGAGGCAACCGTCTATCAATTGCGAAGAAAAATAACTACCGATTCAGATTGGCTGCCTGCCAATCAGGCAATACAATTTTTTGCTGTTTCAGAAGAACACTGTAACCGTAGCAATAAATAAATACATACTAAAACAATACACTTGATTGTAATAAGTCTATGTCACGCAAACGAATTTACACGTTATTCGACCACGCATAAAAGCTTGAATTGTGTGGCAATTAATGTTTAGGTATTCTGTTAATGGATTTGTTGACTCAATTAGTCAATGGCGACCCTTGATAATGCTCTATTGCTTTTAATTGCCACTTAACAAACTGTTTGAGATATAAATAGATCTTGTGAAAATTAAGCCGTGTGGTATCCGGCAGACTAGAATAGAACCAACCCATTACACTCACGGGTGTCGTATAAGGCGACTAATGTCTGAGGCAGAACACCTTGCGCCTCCGTAGACCAGAGAATGGGCAGCAGCGTTTTCTGTTAGTCTTTCATCACTGCGATCTCCAATCCGCCTGCCAAGCGTGGAGATTACTGCAAATTCCTCCCATCATGGGAGAGGCTTATGTCCAGCAGTGGACGTTATGGGCTGTTGTTGTTGTTGTTGTTGTGAAAATTATACATAACATCACATTAACATAGCAAGATGCCTGGAATTCCTGTATGGGTTAGGCAAAAGTGGACCTTTGTTACATCCACAATTAAATTTCTGGGTAGAATAAATTTAGATTGCCGTAGACATTCTAACAAAAAGAACCGCAATTCGACAGTCATTTTTGAATCCCACGTAATTCATGTAATGAAGAGTCAGCCTTTTGCTGTTATTTTCTTCTTTTTCGTGTGTACAATGCCTAACCTGGTGTCAGATTTGTATGCCACCCATGGGCCACCTTTTTTTTTTGTCGTTTGGGAAATCATCAAATGACTCTTCCCGCTCTGGGCGGAGCAGGAGGGAGTGTCAGACTTTTACTGACTAAAACCCATCCATGTTTCTTCATCGCCCTTTGTTTTCCGGGGCCACGGTATCTCTTTCGAACAGTCCCGCAGCACATGGGCCCCAGACTTGTCTTTACATGCGGTCAAGAAATAGCTCTCAGGCATGCTAGTTTGATTTCCTCACAATGTTGTCCTTCACCGGAGCAAATGATAACTATACAATAAGCACATAAATCCGAAAATCAGAACTGCGTGTTTTTTGTTCGAACTTAAAACCTAGGCAGTCTGACGGTCACACCACTAGGATATCACTGGGTTTTTTTCAACTGAACCAGACTTAAAAAAATTCTGATGAAAAAGTAGTCACTGGTACCTAATGCTCGGTAGTCGCGCTTGGACCACTAGAACAAATATGAGCCAGTCGACAAGCAGACATAACAAATGCACTGGATGACCTTGCTCAAGCTCCAATCGATTTCGATCTGACCATTGAGCCTAAAAAATTGAGTTAAGATACGTAATGGTATAACAGTTGTGAAAAGACGACAGATTTTTCAGAGTTTTTTCCAGTAAATTCCAATTAGGACTTAGAAAAAGTTTTCTAAAGAATATAAGAAGACAAGAGAGTGGCAACTTGCTTAAATAAATAAATTCTATAATTAAATACACAGACATTATTACAGACAACATACAGGCCTTATGCCCCACAGATAGGCCTCCTGGCTCCCAAACTAGGTTTCACCTGTGGCTTGGGAGACAGTGATGCCTCAAAGGTAAACAAAAATGTAACGAAAAATAACAAAACATATATTTTTTAATAAATTTAGTACCAAATTGCTTGCCATGCTTTTGAGGGCAGTGTAGCCAATGGCAAGAACGTGATTAGTGAGGTGCCCTCGTGACGTCTGCGTCACGAGGGCACCTCACAATTTAGAACCGAAGCTGCAATATGTATGTCAAAATAATATTTAGGCATCGCTTTCCCATCTTTTGAACCCTAAAACACAACAACACGAATAAACTTCACCCACTTATGAATCATGTAATCCCCTTGCCTAAACAAATAATAAACTTGAGACGGAATAAATACTACACAGAAGGTCGACTCCATACAATGAACTAAAACGCACGCACACAGTCATAAACACTCTTCATGTACAGAAAGTGCAATCACACTACTAGTGATAGTACACAATCTGATTCGATAATTTGCAGTATCGATACATCAGGATACAACACTCTGAAATATTGGATCGATATGAAAGTACTGGTATTGGAATGAATGTATTGCATCATACCACATTGTCCAAAATAACATGATCAGTCAATTTAATAACACGTGTCCTGTTGTTTGTTCACTACAGGAACTGATGGATGCTACCGAAAGCGCCAAACTAGTCGCTCAGTTCTGGGCCGACACAATTTAGATTGACATCGACACGCTAAAAAGAAGAAGTCAAAACAATATATAATTGCAGGACATAAAAACGATTACAATACAAATTATAGGGATGTCGAAACAAATAATAAACATGGTAGATATCCCGTTTTGAGTGCTAATGATAGTACAAAAGAATTCCTGGAATTTTGCCTAGACTCACTTAAATTTCAATAGACGATACGGTACAACTTTCAATATTAGAATCGGATAAAAGCTCAGGCTTGGTTGAGCGACATTCTTAGTATGAGAGTTTCCGAGAATCGAGTTTCATTCATGATAAATGAAAATGATGATGATGATGATCATGATTAAGAGGGCCTATGGTTAGCAGTGCAGATGATGATGAAGATATCCGATATGATCCTAGAATCGTTTTGCATAGTTGCGATACGGAAGACGAATGCAAGTACCGTATATCCCAATCGCACACGAATCCAGCAATAGGCGAGACGACAAAAAAAATCTAATTAGTCTGTCAGTTAAATTATCAAAAAATATTTGACCCGTGTTTTTTCTTTTGTTACGTAAACCAAAATTGACGAAGATATGACGCTTTTAAAATTCTCAATACGTCACGCCTTGGTATAATTTTTAGCTAGTTCTGACGTCACGAGCCCCCACTCTCGAGTTTTGATGCGTTTTATCTTTGTCAATATTCGTTGATTTACAAAAACAAAAAATACGTGTCCATTAATTTCCAATACTCTACGGACTAAATAGATTTGCAATTTTTTGATACTCTCGTCCTGCCTATTGTTTGAGATCACCGTGAATATGTAGTATAACCTGATCTCACTTTATATGAGCTTCCCGTACAATGAGAGATCGGCTTAATTTGGTTTTTCATAGCTTGATTGGTCGTTGTGCAGACGTATGTGTGCGTGCACCTGTTTTAATTCATTGTGTAGACTGACCTTTTGTATTTATCTATTTTGTTCTTGAGATCTATCTTTATCAGTCGAGTATCCAGTGAAGGTTAACTATTATCAGTTAAATTACGTTGACCTTAATAATCTTTTGTAATTTTCAGGTATAAATGTTCAATCGTAACTAAGAAGGGACAGTAGCTGTAATTAGTTCAACATGCTTTCGTTACTGTACTTTTTGGCGTTTGTCAGTTATGTTGGTGAGTTTTTTTTTTTTTTTAAACAGACTGAAAAAGTAGGAGGTTGTTTATTCGTTCGATTTCCATTTTTTTTTTATGTGGTCTTATATTTTTCGGCATTTCACAGTGTAGTACATACTATGTTATTTATTGGGTTCAGATAACCTGGCATGTTATCTTCGATAATACACGATATCTTTATCCCTTCACTTTTCTTATTCAATAATAATTGTGGAAATGTGAAAAATGTGTTTGACATAAATTACCAAAAAGCTTCTGTTGATTCTGTTGTAAATACATGAAACTATTCAAAAGCTATATAAACCCTCTAAATTGTCATACAATTGGGTATAATGACTTTTTCTTGTGGACTTAGTGAACATTTTGTGGCAATTGAATTTATGCCTTTTTAAACATCAAACGAATTACAAATTCATCCCATCATGGAGTAGTATTGCAGGTATGAATCCACAAAATACCAACTCTCTACCAGCGCCTGTGGTCCATTCCACCTATAATCTGTCAACCTTCAAAACAAGAGCAAACCTCATCTTTGAACTTTATCCATCGCTTCCAAGATTGAGGTCAAAGTATGCTTATCAGAAACTAACAAAGAAAGCATCTCGTGTTTCAAAACTAACAATAATTTTACAGTGTCAACACCCACGATAAAATCCTTGGAGGATCTAAAGATCGTTGGAGGAGAAGACATAGACATCACCGATGCTCCGTACCAGGTGTCTCTTGTGAGGAAAGGCAGACATTCCTGCGGAGGAGCCATCGTGGCTAGAGATATAGTAATCACAGCTGCTCATTGTGTTAGCGGGTGAGCATGTATAAAAGCTGTATTTTTGCATCCTTGTTAAAATTCAGGAGTTTCTCACAAAGGACATAAATAATCAATTTAAATTACGAAACCCAGTCAAATCGTTAGTGAAGCTGCTATTTTAAATTATTTAATTTTGACAGTATTTCAGAATAACACGAAAGTAATAGTAGAATCAGCCATCGTGTGACATGTCTCTGTGTGCGTTTATTTGTGTGTGAAAGCGCGGTTATAGCGCCAGTTATGGACGCTGAGTTATAATAAGGATGGAATAAACTTACCGATTTCTGTAAAAAACTACCCATTTTATTATCGATTCGGGTCGAGAATCATTAGCATAGATATCTCATTGAATTTGACCAGGATGCAAAGCGACACCTGTTTATATTATGTGTGTGTGATTCTTGTGATAGTGCAGAGAAAACTATTACAAAAGTATAATATGTTAACTAAGAAGATGTAAAAAAAAACGGTTATAAACTGTGAAGATCATAATATTTGAATCCTTGCCATTTGATCGTGTAATAAGTGCAATGTCTTAACTTTATTGCATTTTTAGACACTCAACTTTAAAAACTTTTCTAACATTGGTTGCTCACTTAGAAAAAATGTTTGAGTCCCTTCAGCAATTATCTAACGTTTCAGTTTTACTTCATTCTTCATTCAAAATGAAACGTCTGAACACAAAGTTAATCAAAAGTGAAAAATTTATTCAATAGATAATTTCGGCACTCCCTATCTCTCGTGCACCAGCTACTGATAAAAAAATTTGTTAAATCAGCAGATGAATGATAATCCAATATAGTATGTCAATTTATCGATGTTGTGATAACGTAGAGCAAAAATAAACATTCACTTAATTGTTCGTCTTTATTCAGGGCATACCCAGAAACGTTCCAAGTCCGTGTCGGTTCTTCCTTCAGCCAAGAAGGTGGAAAACTGTACTCCGTTGGAGATTTAGTATGGCATCCTGACTTCAACTACTCCAAAATGGACAGTGACATTGCTATACTGTGGCTTTCAAGGCCTTTGACGTTCAGTGATCAAGTAGCCCCGGTCGAAATGATGGCAAAGGGTGAAGAAATTAGTGATGGAGACCTGACTGAAGTGACTGGATGGGGTAATCTTTTTGTAAGTAATGCAACCTTTTTAATAAAATCATGTTGCATGACCGAAGCATGACCTTTCTTCATTTCATTTAATTCATAACAAAAAATACCTTTGAAAATTTGAAATTTTTGGCATTTTCTTCACATAGGCTATGCATAAACTGGTAAGAATTTGCATACGGCAGAAACTGCAAGACGCCATCGAATGTAATTGTAACATACTCTATTTGCTGCATTCACATTCATACGTATGCATTGTAAATGCAGAAATATGAATTAATACATATGAAGTATGAAACGAATTTATACACGCAAGCACAGACTTACTAAGCACCTGTTGTCCTATAGAAAATCACGTTCTTAATCGCAGATGAACTTGAGGGTAATAAAAATCGTGGATCTCATAATAATGAACCAATCTTTTTATCATCATCATCATCATCAGCCTATTAATTTTCCCACTGCTGGGACGCAGGCCTCCTCTCTATGAGAGGGAATGGGCTATAATCCACCACGCGGGCCCAGTGCGGGTTGGTAGATGTCACATGTCTTCGAATTTTTTGGTTCTAGGACATGCCGGTTTCCTCACGATGTTTACCTTCACCGTTTTGAGAGCAGTGGTAATGAAATAAATTACACAAAGTAATGAGCCTGTCTGGGTTCGAACCCACGACTTACTGTTCGTAAGTCGGGGCCGCCACCACTGGGCCACCACTGCTCCACATCTCATTCACATATATCACAATCTTTTTATAACTAATTTGTTTTTTTTTTTTACAGGAAAATGGCGGTATTCCAACCATGTTGCAAAAGGTATCCATTCCGAAGGTAAATGAGAAGAAGTGCAATGCCGCCTACCAGCCGGTGTACAGCATCACACGCAACATGCTCTGTGCTGGAGCCAGTGAAGGTGGAAAGGATGCTTGCCAGGTAATTTTAAGTGCCACTAAATCAGAAACTTACATAACCTAAACCTTCATAAAAAGAAGAAAAGAGGTCTGATATGCCCCTGACTGGATGCCTTAAATTCAAGGCACCCACAGGATAGTCCAGTAAAGCAGAAACCATCTTCATAGGTTGACTTGCGAGATACCATGTTGACAAAAATAAGAGGTCTGTATCGCAGGAGACTTACTAATAATAACATCAATCCGATTCCTTATAATAATTGTCCATCAACATAATACGGATATTTTAATACTGGGATTTGGGAGACTAGGATCTATCGTCTACAAAATTAGTCAAGAATAACGTTTTACGATCTGAAATCACAATTGACACAGATTTAATATCAATATTGCAATGGCGGTGCATACACCACACAACCAATCGGATGCCATTTTAATAATTATACTAGTGATGAAATATTCTGGCCTCTATTAAGTAGTATTGTAGACGAAAAGATTTAGTCTGAACTTTACTGTAGTCTATATAAAGTTCAAAACTCAAAAATCAGCCCGAAGACAAACCTTGTTTAAGAAGACGGTAAAATATCTTACTAACAACAATTTATTTCCTCAGGGTGACAGCGGTGGTCCCTTAGTGCACGGTAGCAAACTAGCTGGTATCGTATCCTGGGGCCTAGGATGTGCCAGACCCGACTACCCCGGAGTCTACTCCAAGATCTCCGCCCTCAGACCCTGGCTAGACAAGAACATTGCTAATCTACGCTGGAAGCATCTCTTCAGACCGGCTGTGTAGTTCTAAGAAGTATTTATTTTTAATCAATACAAGTATGTTCGGTTTTTGAACTGTCATAATGGACCTCGCGCACTTCGTGGCTTGTGAATATCTTATTTTAATGAAATAATAACAATATGTTTTCGATGTGATCAAAATTAGATTTACGTGAAAATTATATTGCGTTTTCTTTTATCAACCATTTTAGCATAAAATAACATTATCTTATTTAGATCATCTTAGCATCTTCTTAGATACTCTGTAACGTTTTTTTATAGGCCTAGAAGAATTTAAAAGTTATGGTTTCTTTAACAGTCAAATCTTAAATACACATTACATTATTAAGTATCGGCTGGATCAATCAATGATATTCTAATAAACAGATATGATATACACCAACAAAACCACCGAAAAAAGTGTTCCGTGGGGCAGAGCCAGCTCACATACATCACAACATATCTGTTTATTAGAATATCATTGACATCAATGAAGTTCGCATGTTGCGGTATAGATGTCACCAAAAGCACGTAGTAATTATCAGACCAAAGCATATAGCGGAGGTCTCTTTAAAAGTTCAATCAACTGCACTGCATGCTTTCAAAGCCATAATCCGCTCCCATATCCAAATGGATCGCTCAAAAAACTAGCTAAAAATCCGCTAAGAATCAGTGAAGGGTTCCGCAGTTGGGATGAAGATATTTTCGGTTGCACAGTATTTCATCAGTTTCAGTGATAAGTTATTACTAATATTATAAATGTGAAAGTTTTTGAGGATGGATGGATGTGTTTTTGTACTCTTTCTCTTGAAAACTACTGAACGGATTTGGATACGTAGATAGGTCATGACCTGGATTAACTTATAGGCTACTTTTTATCCCGGTAGTATGATCCCGTGGGACAGTTATCGAACAACACGCGGGCAAATCTGAGGGCAAAAGCTAGTCCATAATATTTCGAAATAAGTTTAAAAACAATCCCAAATCCCACAAACTATTGACTAAAATAAAAGTCGCTCATCTTTTTATTAATGACTAGCAGACGTCACGCGGTTTCACCCGCGTAGTTCCTGTTCCCGTGGGAGTACGGGGATAAAATATTACTCAGGGCGTGGCCTATGTTACTCAGGGTGAATGTAGCTTTCTAATTGTAAAAGAAGTTTTGAAATCGGTGCAGCAGTTTTTAAGTTTATTCATTACAAACATACACACAAAAATAGAAATATTTCCTCTTTACAATGTTTAGTGTAGATGTAGTGTACAATATCCCACACGCTTATCTGTATTGTGTTTTTATCTCAGTTTCATGTATGCATGGCAGGAGTGTCACTGCAATGATTTTCCTTATTTTCACTACACCATGATCAGAAATAATACGGGACTAGGGCAGAAAAATGATGAAAATATACAACTCCTCTGCAATTTTCATTATAATCTTCGAGTAAAATGTCTTTGTGCAATCCGGACAGGCAGACATGATGAAATCATGAGGGTCCCGTTTTTGCCATTTGACTACGGAACCCTAAAAAGTAATGACGTCCCCAGTAACTCTTCAATCACCCAGGCTGGATTAACTCAATGTCCCAACTTTCCAATTTCCTACTATCGATGATGTGAGAAAAAGTTTTCTGATCGTGAAATGCAGTTTGAATCTAGCTAAGCGTAACCATAGACGGATGCCACACGATACGTTGCGACTTCGAAGCGGTGACACTGCGTTGTTCTTCATATAAATCAGAACGATATGCCACAAAAAACCCTTTTTTGATATGTTATGGTTACCCAACCATGAAGTTTTTTTTCCGTTCTTCTCCAGTGGAAACTACCAATCCGACCAGAATCTATTTTTGACTTTTCATAAAGCCCACGTAGGTTTACGTGTAATAAAATACTTAGACGAGAATGACGTGTGAGACTCGTGGCTATGTAATAACAGCCTCACGGGTCAATCGTCAGGTTAAGCCGCGCTTGCCTAGGTAGGTTCGTGGATGGGTGACCACTCATTACATAACGAGCTTCCTCCGTACCTCACAAAGCAAGCTAAGCCGTTGATCCTGGCTATCAAATGTAGATCTTTGACAGTGGTTAAGTACTCAGTGGCCCGAAAGTCTGACAACCAGTCTTACCAAGGTGTATCGTATTACCCAGTACTAACTGGGTTGTGGAGTCAGATAGGCAGTCGCTTCATGTAAAATACTGGTATTCCGCTGTATAGGAAATGGGCGTGAAGTAAAACTGCAGTTGTTTGAATTTAAATATACGTTACACGTTTATTATTCAAATTTAAACACTTACGAGGAAGGTTATAATATCTGCCTCCTAGCAGAGTGTAGACAGAAGTAAGAGAGTGACTAAAGGCAACCAGCGCTTTTATAACATTCATTTAGTGACAGTGTTGCCAGTATAAAGAAGAATAACGATTAATTTTTGCTTTATTAAAATCGACTAAATATCAACATTCCCCCTCAAAAATTAATCATCAATCAACCAAATACAAACTGATTTATTTACAATCATATTCACCTAAATAACCAGAATACTATAAACCTTCCAAGTGATTGCTGGGAGAAATACAATATTTATGGCCCAACATTTGTTGCAAGGACTAGGAAAACCCAGAAAAACCTAGCCAGACCATTTCACCAAAATTAATTAATATCTATTATTATTCATAATTAACTATCAGTTAACATAACAGTTCATAATTAATTAATTTATAATTAAACAATTCATAAAATCAATTAATTTACAATAAGTAAATTAGCAAAAATAAAATCAGGAATCCAAAAAAAAAAAATATATGTATAGGTAGGTATGTAACATCATTGCAAACCCATCTCATCTCTGAACTGCTTAAATGCAACAGCTGGTAGCGGCTTCGTTAGCACATCCGCTATTTGTTTACCTGTGGGTATATAAAACAATTTTATTATATTGTTTTCAACTTGTTCTCTGGAGAAATGGTACTTGATGTCAATATGTTTTGACCTTTTATGACTAGTAGGATTATTTGCTATACTAATACAACCATTATTGTCTTCAAAAATAGCAATTGGGTTGTCAATATTCATTTTAATACTTGCTGTTAGAGACTTTAGCCATAATGCCTCTTTTACAGCTTCAAATAAGGCCATGTATTCAGCCTCAGTCGAAGAAGCCGCAACAGACATTTGCCTCTTTGTATTCCAAGTTATTGTACAGTCATTAAATAATTTAAATAAATAACCTGTGGTACTTTTTCTATCATTGACATCATTACCACCCCAATCGGAATCTACATACCCAGATAATACATGATTAAAATCGTCACACTTTTTGTAACTTAATTTTAATTCTATAGTGCCTTTCAAATACCTTAGCACTCTTTTGAGACATAACCATAACTCTTTGTTATTTTTGTTTGTGTATCTGCTCAAAATATTAATACTAACACTTAAATCAGGACGTGTGCATAACATAACGTACATTAAACACCCAATAAGATTACGGCAAGGTGCATTATATTCACTATCCACATTTAGAGCATCGTAATTAGGTTTATTTTCTAAAGGCGTACTAATGGGATTACAGTCAGACATACCAAATTTATCTAAAATGGTTTTTATATAAGAACTTTGATCTAAAGTTATTGTGTCATTATTTCGAGTAACCTTAATGCCTAGGAACAATTTAATCTCATTTAAATTTATCATTTTAAATTTGCTCCTTAGATAACTTTTAAGTCGGTCGATTGATTGCCGATTAAAACATATCAAAACCAAATCATCGACATATAGCAAAATGTAAATATTTTTATGAATATCGCCCTTATCCAAAACATATATACATCTATCAACTGATGAATTTACAAATCCTTTTTCTTTAAGACACTGATCAAATAATTCGAACCAACACCTAGCAGCTTGTTTTAGTCCATACAGAGCTTTATTTAATTTACAAACGTAACCGTCTTTACTAAATACACCCTGCGGCACTTTCATGTAAATTTCTTCTTTTAAAATGCCATTTAAAAATGCGGTTTTAACATCCATATGATGGATTAATAAATTATATTGATTTGCAAAACTAATCATACATCTAAAACTAGCAATGCGAGCAACAGGTGCAAAAGTTTCGGTATAATCAGATAAATACTCCTGACTAAAACCAACAAGACGTGCCTTATATCTTAATGGATTGCCAAATTCATCATTTTTAATATTAAAAATCCATTTACAATCAACTATATTCCTATTACTAGGTTTAGGTACCAATGTCCAGGTATCATTAGCTAAAAGTGAATCTAATTCATCCTTAATTGCACCTTCCCATAAAGTCCTATCAACCCGATTTTTAATTTCGTTATATGAGGTGGGTACTTTACAACTTATTGATTCAGCACACAATAAAATATCATCAATTTCATGATAAGAGACAGGGGGACGACCCTTGATCCTATCACTCCTTCTCAATTGACAAGAATCGTCGATATTTTTATCACAAGAACTAGTACATGTCTTGTCATCATTTGGCTTTAGTATGTTGGAATCATTTAATTTTCGATTTTTACTACACGGAACTGATTCATCAAATTTCGAACTATCTGATTTCGGAACGTTTAATATTGAATTATCTGATTTTGATCCATCTGATTTTAAACCATCAGCTTTGGAAATATCAGATTTAGGACTGTCACAGCAATGAGGTTTTATTGACACTGGTTTTGACACCACGTCAGAAACACCAGTTTTGTCATGGAAATGTTCGATTTCATTTCCTTCATTACATTGTAATGTTGGCCTCGATTGGAGAAAATTAACCTCATCTACTATGACATCCCTCACCATTTCATATTTTCCGCGTTCCGTGTTCCATACTTTATAACCATTCGGTACATAACCAACTAGAATACCTTTCCACGATTTTTCATCAAATTTTGTTTGACTGGTTTTATTATGCACATAGGCGGTAGAACCAAAAACCTTTAGATACTTAATTGCAGGTTTTTTATCGTGCCACAATTCAAATGGAGTTCGAGTTTGTTCTAAAGCGCGGGTAGGTGTAATATTTATTAAATATACTGCAGTTAAGACTGCATCACCCCAAAAACACTTAGGTAATTTAGCACCGCTTATCATAGCGCGGGCTTTTTCGGTTATTGTCCTAACCATACGTTCCGAAACCCCATTTTGCTGTGGTGTTCTAGGAATAGTAAAATGGTATGAAATTCCTTTAGAAACACAGTAATCTTTCATTTCATTAGACAAATATTCCCGACCATTGTCACAGTACAAATTAACCAGTTTTAAATTAAATTTACCCTCACTTTTTGCAACAAAATCTTTAAAAGCAGAGAACACGTCTGATTTATATGTTATTAAGTACACAACACAATAGTGAGTAAATTGATCGACAAATAACACAAAATAATTCTTATTATCGACTGTAGAAGGAGTGATAGGCCCACACACATCAGTATGCACAACAAACAAAGGTCGTTTAATGTAATTTTTATCTTTAGAAGTGTTAAAAGGTAATCGTGCCTGTTTCCCGTTTATGCAAGCTTCACATAATTTATCATTAGGTGATACCACCTCAATTAAGCTTATATCATCAATCATATGGTTATTTTTCAGCTCTACAAACTTTTGTTTACTAATATGGCCTAAACGTTGATGCCACAAATCGTAATTAATACCATCACTGTTGCATGTTTGAGAAACAGGTCGATTAACTTTAACCTCAAAATTAACACAAATTAAATTATTAACTGCCATACCTTGCATCAGTATTTTACCGTCCTTACTGATATTTGTTCCATGCTTGTCGAAAGTGATTGTCAATCCGGCACGCTGCATCTTTGTTACTGACAACAGGTTGTACGGCACCTCTCGACAGTACAACACGTCCTCCAGAGTTCCATGGATGCCGGTGTTACTGATCACTTGTAATGTCCCTCTTTTGGTAGCTGTAATGAATTCACCGTGTTTAGCTACTGAAATTTTTAAAGGTGTAATTAAATTTACAAAGTCAAAGAATAGGTCTTCCCTGTTAATAATGTGGTCTGATGCTCCGGAATCTAGTAAGAAAATTATATTATGGTTTTCTTCTGCGCAACCCTCATAACTTCCGGACATAAATGCGAACCCGGAAACCTCACTGGAGCTTGTGGCATCTTGAGTAAGCTCCACTGCTTGAAGTGTACGGGTTCTGTCTGCAGGCTTTTGTTGATTGGATTGAAGCATCCGTTTGAAGTAGTAGCAGTTGTTTTTGATATGACCCTGGCGTCCACAATGGTAACACTTCGTGAAGGATTTCTTCTTGGCCTTGAACTTTTGCTGGTTTGATTTAGTTTTAGTGTCGTCGTGTTTTCTTCGGTTGAAGTTTTGATTTTTATTTTCGACATGTAGAATCTTGCCAATTGTGTCACTACCCTCATTTTTCAATTTTACTTCTTGATCCAACAACCGTGTTTTAACAAAGGACAAAGTTAAACTATCTTCGGATAATGTCTCGATTGCAGTTATGACACCGTCGTATGAATTCGGCAAGGTAAGAAGCAAGTGAGACACCTTGTCGGTTTCTTCTAGCTTTGCACCAGCCGACAGTAGCTCCGCGATGAGATCGTCAAAGGTCGTGAAGTGTTTTGCTAACGGAATATCACCTTGAAGTTTCAAACCCAACAGCTTTTTACGTATTGCCAGTTGAGTTGCCAGACTTTTTCTCTCGTACAATGCGTCCAGATTTCTTAGGATCTCTTTCGCAGTGTGATCTTCCTTAGCGAAACCAAGGAAAGAGTCAGCCAAATACTCGACGATTATACTCTTCGCAATCCGGTTACTTTTCTCCCAAGCCTCTAACCGTATTATGGGTTCATCGTCGATAACTTTAATAACGTCCATCTCGGTTAGCAACGCTCGAATTCGGAACTTCCACACGCTGTATCTCTGTCCATCGAAAGGTTTAATATTTCGCTTGGTCTTCAAATAGTCCATGACGTGCCAAGTGTTTCACAAGTAATCAAATTTAAACACTTACGTTTTTGGTCAGCACATAGTAAGAGTAACAGTATATTAAAGCAGTCCTGGGCCCATAACCTATAGGAAATGGGCGTGAAGTAAAACTGCAGTTGTTTGAATTTAAATATACGTTACACGTTTATTATTCAAATTTAAACACTTATGAGGAAGGTTATAATATCTGCCTCCTAGCAGAGTGTAGACAGAAGTAAGAGAGTGACTAAAGGCAACCAGCGCTTTTATAACATTCATTTAGTGACAGTGTTGCCAGTATAAAGAAGAATAACGATTAATTTTTGCTTTATTAAAATCGACTAAATATCAACACGCTGCATACGGTTCGACTGTAAGTCGACCCCAACATAGTTGGGAAAAGGCTAGGCAGATGATGATGACAAGGAGCCAGAGAGACGAAGCGAGTAGGGCTGCTGTGATGCAGCGCTGAAGCTGCGACGTGTTCACGCCATTTTTGCGTTGCGACATCGACACGTGCGTTTCGTTTCTATTAAAACACTCAGTGCGTTGAAGTTATAGCGTATCTCACCGGCAACGCCCGTGTGGCACACCTCTTACGTTCACTCATCCTTTTTTAAAGCTGCTCTTTTGTACCTAGCTCGAATGGTTACTCTTTTGATTCCTCTCATTCTGTAAAGTTAAAAGGCTAGTGATACTCTGAAAAAGGCTTCGTTTAAAGTACCTAACTAGGTAGTGAGCTGAAATATACGTGGTTGGTACGGTTAGAGGCAAAAATGAGGCAAGTTACAAACGTTTCGTATCGATTCTCTTTCTACAATCGTAAACGCCTCGGCATAAGCGATTGTAGAAAATGCTAAATTGGTAGCCAAGTTGACACACGAGTCGATCGCTCGTTCTGTAATGTCTGTAGAAAAAACCTACACTTTAGTTTCGTTCCTACCAAAGAGTATAGCGATCAACATTGTAGAAACGCTAACATTCTATTCTATCGTTTTGAACGATGTAAACTTGTCTACGAATATTCTATTAGTTTGTGTTGATCACGTGATTTAACGTTGAGGTGATGTCATTCCCATACATTTGATTAGTTTTCTACTAGCGTTAACGATTGTTGATTGTCAACTTGGCTAAGCCTACAGGAATGATAAATGAGGTAAGATTTTCATGATGTTTATTTTTTTCTAGTCAATGTATTCGTAAATATGGATGAAAAGGAATGTGCATGGGACACTATCCCTATCTTTTACTAGACTGCTAATCACGATGATACCCTTACATATGAAGTCAAGGTTGATAACCTTATCAGTCATTTGAATTGCATTGATGGCACGTGTAATAATAACCATAAATTAGAACACTATTTATGGATCATGATACAGTCCGCTGACAGACAGACAGCGGAGCCTTCGTAAAAGGGTCCCGTTGGTTACCTTTATCGTAAAGTGTAAAAACCTATTTGCTAATTATTCATAATTTATCAAAACAAAACACTGTCACTTAATATACTAACTTCCTACAATTGCACTTTAATATGACCCACAAAACACTTCCTTTTCAAAGATTCTGTCAGTATCCAGTCGCATGTACGCGTCTCTAGAGGCACTTAATCAATTTTAATGAGGTCTTGAAGGCAAAGGCTTTGCTCGGGCTTTTCCTCGGTACTTTATTTAAATACAGGATCTTCTTATAAAGAAAATGCTTCTAGACTTTAGGCCTGAATTCTAGTCGCGCTGACGATTGGACTCGTACGGTCGGTCGAGACGTCAACGAGAACAAAATATGGCTGTCGGTCGCCACTGACGTCAGCGTCGCAGTATGGTGCTATATAGAACACAAGGGATACTCGTACGCGACCGACCGTCAGCGCGACAAGAATTCAGGCCATCAACCGTTTTTTTTGTATGAGAAGATACAATATTTAAGAAAAACAGAAAACGTCATAACATTGCCCCTGAAAATCCCGAAGGTTTAGACAGAGGTGTACTTAATAATACACCCACATTTCGTCGGTTATGGTATGTCCTATGTATTGGAAGGTCGCCTATTGCCATCAACCGGGCACAAATTCGGACTGCTAAATCACTGATGTAATAATCTATTAACACTTTGCCCGATCTAACAATCAAAACCCAAGGAGCCTCACGCTTGCTACCATTAGACCAACGAGGCAGTCACTAGACCAACGAGGCATTTTTATGGAGTTACCTAGAAAGCAATCGTGTCTCTAAAGTCTGTCACAGAGATTATTATAGTCCTCCTGACCGTTTTCGGTCACGGCGGCCAATCTTAGCGGAGGTTGGCCATCGGCTCGGGAGATTAATAAATAGTTCACAAATGTGTGCGCAGGTGCACTCCCTGTTCCTTTACTCTCATAGTCTGATAGGATGGCAATCTGACACGACTGGAGAGAGATCAGTCGCAAGACCAACGGCCCCTGTGCCTCGAAGAGACAATTAAGGCTTTGTAAGGGTATCATACCGCCAACTTCCAAACTCTGGGCTACTACTGATACTACACAGAGATAAGGCAGTTTCCGGATACTTTCATTTCGGATAATATCCTTCAAAAAACTCCAAGCATAGCCCTTGTATCGAATCTTCAATGCAGTGAATAGTTGCTAATTGTTGGATTGACAAAATGAAAACTGTTTGCTAGCCATACAATACGCCGTTCATGTCCATGAATTCCTGCTACAAGAACGCTCGTCTCGTGTACATCAAACATTTTAATAATCCTTAACCTACATCCTTACCTTTAGCGTAATTGGCAACATTGAGCGACAAGTTTAGCGTGGCAACTCTCAACTGTTATGTTCAAATCCAAATTCAAATATCATGTTTATTCGTGACACATAGGCTCGCTTTTTTAATCTTGTTTTTTTTTTGTACCACACTATGTGATGCTTTGCAATGAGTACAAAATAATGTTTACACTAGAGTACTAATAATGTTTTTTTTAAGTATCATTCTTCTGCCTTTATCCCAATTCATATGGGGCGGCGCAGCGTGTCTTCTTTTCCCATACATCTCTATTACTCGTCATCTCAGCAGTCACCTTTTATTGCTTAGCAATTATCGCTCGCCGTGCTATCTCGCACCAAACGAGAAATTACTTAAGATAACAATGGTCCTATCTCGTATTGGTACAACATGTATTTGTTTGTATTTTTTCCTTATTCGGGTTTGATAACATTTCTTCCGGGTTGTCAAGACTTTACAATATCATGATGAAGGCAATTTGTTTATCTGATAGATATTATTGTAAACAGCAGATAAAATTGATTACGTAATTATGAATTACACAATTTTGCGCAACAACTGTGTAACATATTCAAACAAAGTACTACAGTAATTCTTTAAATATCGATGCCGTAATATTTTGGTATAAAAACCAAATTCATACTTTAACATTATTATCAGTTTTTTTTTTCAAAAGTTCTTCATTTTTGGGCCCAGTGTCGTTTGTTATCACAGAAAAGTATTATTTTATTTTTAATTTGAAATTAGACCTAGATTCAATTAGAGTTTTACTTATCTGTAATGAAAATTATTTTTTTCTAGTTGGAACGATTTTTTTTTTAATTAAAGCCCTCTACAAACATGTTTTGATGAGTATAGTTGATATTTCATGAAATAATGTAAATAATACAATATCTCAATAACAAACTATGATACTTCAGCTCCTATCGTTATGAAAATTGTGTCGGTCCATCTTTCTTTCTTTGTACTATGCCATATCGAATGCCATCTAAAAACAAATAATCGAATATCAATTGATCGACCACTATAAATCGAACGTCTAAATACTCGAACGTTCACAATTTCGAATGGTTAATAAATCGAACATTCAATAATATATCGTACTCTCAATACATCGAATGTTCAAAATATAGAATGTCTGCATTTTCATTGTATCGAAATATCACTTTTCTTTTTTTTGGCAACTGGATTAAGGGTTTGATTTAGAAAGCAGTACTTCTAGAAACGGCACGTCTTGTTAGGAGGTTTTTATCTCAAGAGCCCTGACCACCGGCAGTTCAGACTCTGTTCTCGATACTGGTGGGCTACTAGTGGGTAAAAATATTAAAAGATGTGTGTAAATAAAGAAACGGAAATATTAAATTGTAATTTATTGCTAAAATTTGTGTTTCTGGTTTTCTGTATAAAAAGTATTTAGTACAGCGATATTTCGATACAATGATTATGCGATGCGTTGATCGCTCGATCAAACAAACATTCGATATCTTGAACACTCGATGTATTTAGTGACGATATATTGAATGTTCGATTAACATACCATTCGATATTATGAACGTTCGAGTATTTAGACGTTCGATTTATAGTGGTCGATCAATTGATATTCGATTATTTGGCATTCGATATGGCATAGTACACCCCTGTATTTAATGATAGTGCTACTGTAGGTATAGATAATTTATATAAGATTGATAACTGCCTGTTTGATTAAAATACGGTCGTATTTAAATATGAAGTTTTTTAAAATAAAAATTGGTTTTATTCTAAAAGACAGATAAGATAGTTTAAAGTACTAACGCATGAGTGGTTCTTCAATTAATCAATATTATGAAATAATTTACTTAATGAAGGAAGGTATGGTCGTTGATAATAAAACCAGTATAGGCTGGTTTTTAATCTTTTATTGCTATGTACTGCGCTAGGTCAATTTAAGTTTGATATATTACCATCACCATTTTGTGGAATGCTGTACTGGCTTTTCCAGCAAAACCGGACATGAGAAGAACGAAAAAAACATTTCTGAATTTTTAGCCGGTACTCTTCGTTTTATTTAAACCTCATGTACAAGAGTGGTACTTACTGCCACAACTCTTATTTAACATCATATAAATCAAAAGAAAAATAATATAAGACAGTGAAATAAACATGTTTCGCCAATTTTATCAGTACTTATGTAAACTTTTTATCTAAACAGCCGGTATATAATCAACAACATTTCTATTTGTTACTCAAATCGGTCTGAGACGCCGCACGAAAATGACGGCACCGGTGGCCTTGTCGTTATTTTTAACTTTGTCAATAGCATCCATCGATGCGGCAAAGATACTAGCGTTTTTCCCACTTCCGTCTATCAGCCATCAAGTAGTGTTTCGTCCCCTAACTGAAGAACTGGCCAGGAGAGGACATGAAGTCACAGTCATCACAACGGACCTCGCCTTTCCAGATGGTAAAACGCCTGCGAATCTCAGAGAAATCGACGTCCACGACTTCTCTTACGAGAATTGGAGAACTCTATATAAATATACCTCTACAGGCGACAATGATTTGATCTTACAAATGGAGAAAGCATACCATATGATGGCTAAGCTTGTCGAGATGCAGATGAATGTGGATGAAGTACAAAAAATTATAAAGGAAGAGAAGTTTGATTTGCTGTTGCTCGAAGCTTGTGTTAAACCTGCGTTACTTCTGTCACATGCAGTTAAAGCACCCGTGATTCTTGTGTCTTCTCTTGGTCCCGTGAATTTCAATGTGGAAACTATTGGATCGGCGTGGCATCCTTTATTGTACCCAGACGCTTTTAATCAGCGTTTGTATAATTTGTCAAATTGGGAGAAATTAAAGGAACTGTGGAATTTTTATAGGCTACAAAATGTTTTTAAGGGTGTTGAAGAAGAAGAAAATGTAATAGCAAAAAGAATGTTTGGACCAAATGCGCCAACTATAAGTGAACTAAAAAATAATGTTGATATGCTGTTTTTGAATACTTATCCGACATGGGAAGGGAATCGTCCAGTGCCTCCAAGTGTTGTTTATCTCGGTGGATTACATCAGAAGCCACAAAAAGAATTGCCAACGGTAAGATTTTATTCAAATTGTTCTATTAATTTAATTAACATTTGAATTGTATGTGTTACTCAATAAAATTAAAGCTACATTTGTGGAATAATTAATAATAAATATTTACACAAAGAAACTAATTATGTAAACAAACTAAATAAACAACAGGCCGTTAAGGTGTCTAAGTCTGTAATCACTACATATAGTAAAACAAAGTCTTCCGCCGCGTCTGTCTGTCTGTCTGCTCGCGATAAACTCAAAAACTACTCCACCGTTTCATGCTGTTTTCACCGATGAATAGCGTGGCTCTCGAGGAAGATTTTAGTAATAATTTGACACCTGGCGAAGCCGCGGGCATCAGCTAGTAAAAATAAAGTTAAACTATCTACCTTTAAATATATTTAACCAGTACGGTAAGAAATTAACATTGTCTTCGTCTTTTTCAACGAAGATAAATTGTATTACGTACAATAGTGAGGTTTTTTCAAATATTATTAAGTAGATAATGCCTAAATTAAGTTCAGATTGTTCACAACAGAATCGACACCAGTATTAATAAAATAAAAAATCATTTGCAGGATCTCAAAACGTATCTGGACTCCTCAAAGAACGGCGTGATCTACATTAGCTTTGGCACAAACGTGCAGCCTTCACTGCTTCCTCCAGAAAGGGTAAAATTGATGGCCAAAGTTTTCTCTGAGTTACCTTACGATGTGTTGTGGAAGTGGGACACAGATGAACTTCCAGGACGCTCTAAAAACATCAGGATATCCAAATGGCTGCCGCAGTCAGATCTTCTGAGTAAGTAATATTATTGATTATCATCATCTGCCTAGCCTTGTCCCAACTATGTTGTGGTCGGCTTACAGTCTAACCAGATGCAGCTGATTACCATTATTTGACATGGAGCGACTGCCTATCCAACCTCCACAGCCCAATCAATACTAGGTAATACGGTACCCCTTGGTAACACTATTTGTTAAACTTTCGGGCCACTGACTACCTGTAAGGACAGTCAAAGATCTAAATGACAGCCGGGACCAACGACTTAACGTGCTTTCCCGAGGCATAGCGGAAACTATCATAATCATTAAATGAGAATTAAACAATGTGTAATTTTGGGTATAAAAATTTGTACCACCATAACAAATGTACTTACAGGCGAACTAAGTGAACATTAATTTCAGGGCATCCTAAGATCAAAGTGTTCATAACACAATGTGGTCTACAATCAACAGACGAGGCTATCACTGCAGGTGTACCACTCATTGGTGTACCAATGTTAGGAGATCAATGGTACAATGCTGAAAAGTATGTACATCATAAAATTGGAGCCAAAATTGATTTGCCCACAATGACTGAAAAAGACTTTAAGGATGCTATTACAACTATCATTGGTGACGACAAGTACGTAAACAAAATAATTATAGTTGCTGCCAGCTAAGATTGCCTATATTTATTAAAGTTCTTAACTTAAAAATTAAGAACTAAGCCAGTTCAAGTCTTGAATAGTCATCTATCGTAACCTTCAAAATTTTTTTAAATGAAAAACGATACATGGTTTATTTGTTTTGGTTCGTACGAAGAGATATTGGGGAAAGGGTAATGAAGCAGTCATTACCCTTGCGATCTTAACTGTCAGCAACTTTATAAATTTTCATTGTTTTTCGTTGGGTATGTTGATCCAGAGACAATAGAACTAGTTTTAAACAAGAAGATTTTGACTTTCAACATAGGTTATCTGTTATAAAGTAAGGGGAAGCGAATCCCTTTTTTTGTGAAAATTAAAATGCATTATGTCATGTTGTGAAAGTCCTATCTGCAGACCTTATTCTTGAATTCAATCATGGGTTATAGGTGCATGTGAATTGTCGAGGATCGAGTTGCATAGCTTGCGAAGAGAGAGCGTCTGTGACATGTGGTAGACAGCTGTAGGCTAATGATAATGATCCAAACATAACAGTATGATATATTCTTATCAAATATTTTCAATACTTTCCAGCTATCGCCGCAATATAGTAAAACTCGGCAGCGTGATGCGTGATCAGCCAGAGCCGTCACTGCAGCGGGCCGTGTGGTGGACAGAGCACGTGCTGCGTCACGGTGGTGCGAGACATCTGCGCGCGCCCGCAGCCAACATGTCGTGGACAGAGTACCTAGAACTGGAACTAGTCCTTACTCTATTAGGAATTGCTTTAGGCTTTGTTCTACTATTATCTTTTATTGTATATAAGTTAAGGAAGTATTTTAGTAATAATGTAGAACATGAAAAAATTAAAAAGAATTAATTTTTAAAAATCCATGTTTTATAAATTATAAACATAGAAAAAAACTGTGATAAACATGTTAAGAAACGTTAAGTCTATTAAAAGAGGAAGATGTAGATTTGCGTATATATTATTTCAAACTCAAAACTCATTTCGTTTTTCTTCACTTCTCTTTTTTTACCAATACAAAAAGCAATCGGTCGCGCGGAAACGCAATCGTCGCTTTCATCATATTTCGCTCATACGGTAGGCAAATCAAAATGCAACTCCTGCCACGCGTTCAGGTTTACCGAAGAATAAGAACCAAAGACTACAATATATAACTGACAAATAAGAACACAAATGATTGCGTTATGCTCGCTTTGGTTAGGATACCTAGCATTTGAGACGATTTAAAGTCGTCCCGTACTTGAAACTCAGTTTTCGGCCTGGCCGTAAAGTTACAGGATAAATTAGGATTGCTTGTAGAATTCAAGGGTTTAAATGTTGGTTTCAACAGATTTTTCTAACGCTTTTAACACCGTTGACCACGATTCTTCTGTTCGTACTGTCTAAATTGGGGTCCCTTTATTGTCAGGTATTTAATTTTCATCATATCTTCCTGGTCGCCAGCAAACGGTGCGTGCTGATTAAAATTGCTTTGCTACTGGTGCAACCTGGTAACTGGTGTTCCACAAGGTGGTATAATCTTTCCTATCTTATTTAGCATATAATTACATTTGACACGTTGACATTTTCTACGCATCTTAATATTTTTTTAAATATTCCTAAATGAAATATTAGTATTTATTAGTCCGCACAGGACAAAACAATAAAAAGGGAAAAATTATTATTAGTTAAACCAAATTATTATAACTCTTAATTTCTGAATGCACAACCATAGATATAATAATTACTGTTATCTTTAGAGTATGCAACCAGAAATTTAGTGTAAAAACTATTTATTGTTATATAAAAGTAATCAGTGATAATAATTGCGTGACCGTTATTGAAATGATTATAATAAAACAAGGTATTTTTTGCGACTTTATTTCATAAAGGATCAAATTAGGGATTTAATAAATTATTAAATAAACGCTGTACCCAAAAAAAAACTATTAAAAATAACTGAAATAATTGTTATCATTTAGACGTTGTTAACTAGACTACAAATCCTGATGATTTTTGTGAACTTTTTGTTATTTATTACTTTACAATCTTTAATAATAATACAAATTAGGTGTGACCGACACGTGTGATGTGGATCCAGCGATCATTGTGCTGACAGTCGTGTTAGCCAATAGCTAAATCGCCTAAAGCTTCGACCAAAACCTAAGCAGGCTTCCCTTGGGCAGTTGAATTAGAGGCCTGATTCAGAAAGCGGTACTCATTTTATTTGTTCCTAATACCTATAAGTAACATTTTTATACTTAAAAAGTTAATTAGTTTGTAAGTAAAACATTTAACGGATACAAATAATTTCGGAAACAAACAGGATTTGTATTGTTCCGAAAGCTTATGCTCTTAGTCTGCATGGGACACAAGCCGCAATAAAATTGAAAACACAACAATCCAACAGACCAATGCCCAAGTAACATAATTTTCTTATTATCATATTATCAGTATCATTAGGTGTACTAAGTGTATCTAAATAGTGTGACTTTTGAGCTAGTATTTTCATCATTTCGTATTGCATAGTGGCCTGAGCAGAGAGTAAAAAAAATGGTGGGCCATATATTAACGATATTGTTACTTAAATTCTCTGTTACGTCCATCAATGCGTCAAGAATACTGGCGTATTTCCCAACCCCATCTATCAGTCATCAAGTTGTGTTTCGCCCTCTAACAGAAGAACTGGCCAGGAGAGGACATGAAGTCACAGTCATCACAACGGACCCCGCCTTCCGAAATAGAAAAACGCCGGCAAATCTAACAGAGATTGACGTCCACGACTTGTCTTATGACAGATATAGAAAATTTTATGAATACAGTTCTTCAGGCAAAGGTGATTTTATCACTCTTATTAGAGTAATACTTATACTTCTGGAGGAGGTCTTTGAATTGCAGCTTAAAGAGGATAAAGTGCAGAAAGTATTGAAAGAAGAAAAGTTTGATCTGCTTTTGCTAGAAGCTTCTATTAGACCTGCGTTACTTCTGTCACACGTTCTTAAGGCTCCTGTGATTCAAGTGTCTTCTTACGGTCCTATCAACATGAATGTGGAAATAATAGGCTCAGCCTGGCATCCCTTTTTATACCCGAATACTTTGGCTAAGCGTTTGTACAATTTGTCAAGCTGGGAGAAATTATTGGAGCTATGGAATTTTTATAGAATAGAAAGCATAATAAACGAATACGAAGATGCAGAAAATGAAATGGGCAAAAGATTATTTGGACCAAATATTCCGCCTATAAATGAATTGAAAAATAATGTTGATATGCTGTTTTTAAATATTCATCCCATTTGGGAAGGAAATCGTCCAGTGCCACCTAGTGTTATTTATTTGGGTGGATTACATCAAAAACAATTTAAAAAATTGCCAGCGGTAATATTGTGTTGTTTTAAAAAATTTATTATAAAATCAAGAAGTGTCTTCGACGAATACAGCTCATCAAATTTAGTCAGAACTTCAGTCATTTATTATAATAATTGGATTACAGGATCTCCAAACTTATCTGGACTCCTCAAAGAACGGTGTTATCTACATTAGCTTTGGTACAAACGTGCAGTCTTCATTTATTCCTACAGAAAGGGTACTGCTAATGGCCAAAGTCTTCTCTGAGTTACCTTACGACGTCCTTTGGAAATGGGACGCAGATGAACTTCCAGGACGCTCTAAGAACATCAGGATATCCAAATGGCTGCCACAGTCAGACCTTCTGAGTAAGTAATTTAATATATTATTGCTCATGAAAATCGAGCAAGTCGTTAACAAATAAATGCTTTTTTTGGTATAAAAATATTTATATTTAGAGAAGTGATTGTGATTAACATAATTGTTCTTATAGAAGAACTAAGTTATTATCAATTTCTTTCAGGGCATCCAAAGATCAAAGTGTTCATAACACAATGTGGTCTCCAATCAACAGACGAGGCTATCACTGCAGGTGTACCACTCATTGGTATACCAATGTTGGGCGATCAATGGTACAATGCTGAAAAGTATGTACATCATAAGATTGGAGTAAAACTTGATTTTCCCACAATGACAGAGAAAGACTTTATGGATGCTATCACAACTATCATTGGTGACGACAGGTACTCTAATGATATTACCATATTTTTTGTATTAATAATTAATCATTACAAATGTTGACTGTAAAGTAAAAGTTTCAATTGTTGGCGAAATATTTTTGTAAAACAACAATGTGAAAATCTAAATTCAAGATGTGATATTGTAAAAGTTCTGTACTGTCCTGTCGGCAGGCCTAATTCTTGAATTCAATTATGGTCCGATCCATGCGACAATCTTCACTTATCACTGGCTGCAGGTGGACGAAAATTGACGGGAATCGAATTGAATGGCTTTGAGGAGAGGGACTTGTGATCTGTGGTAGGCAGCTGTAGGCTGATGATAATAATCCAAGCAGAATAATAATTTGATTGTCATGTGATGAGGAACATGTGACTAAAAGAGTGATGAATATAAACGTTGATGGATGGAGAGACAGAAGAAGACCAAGTAAACGATGGACGGATTGTATGAGGAATGATATGAAAGAATAAAAAGTAAATGATAGCGTGACGGTTGACAGAGAACAATGGGAGAAAAAACGTGTTGGACCGTGACGATGAATTATGATTTTATGCAGATATTAATATCAAATATTTTAAATAATTTTCAGCTATCGTCGCAATATAGTTAAACTCGACGTGATGATGCGCGATCAACCACAAACTTCACTGGAGCGCGCCGTGTGGTGGACGGAGCACGTGCTGCGTCACGGCGGCGCGAGACATCTGCGCGCGCCCGCTGCCAACATGTCGTGGGCGCAGTACTTAGAACTAGAACTAGTTCTTACTCTATTAGAAATTGCTTTAGGCATTGTTCTACTACTAACTTTTATTGTATTTAAGTTATGGAAGTATTTTAATAATAGCGTCGCACATAAAAAAATTAAAAGGCATTAATGTACAAAAATGTATCATTTGTAAATTAATGTAGAAAAAAACTGTGTTATGCATGATAGGAAACGTAAAGTTATTCAAAAGAAATATAATGTAGATTCGATAAAGGGTGTAAATAGACTCATAGCGAAGCACCGTGAGGCACTTGTTCTCCCCGTAATTTTGATTGCAATAATTTTTTTGGTCTGGATAATACCTGGGAATCTATTAGTTACGGGTTTCCGTAACTAGTAGGTTCCCAGGTATTATACAAAATTTTGACCTCCAATATTTATTTAATATTCATTTTCACAAAGTTTTTTCAAATATTAGTTTTTAAGGTCATAATTTTACTTTAAACACTTCCTTAACCCGTTTACTATTATAAGCGTTCATGCAGTCCGTTTACACCCTGTATTATTTCAAACTCACCAGTATTTTTTCTTCGTCTCATAGACAAAGCAATCAGTCGCGAATACGCGATTGTTGCGTTAATTTCATGCAGTAGTCTTAAACTGTTTCTGACAAGAATCGAATCTTATTGAAACAGTGACGATGCATTAGCACAAGTTTTATAAATATGGATGGAGAGAGAGGAGGCTTTTCGCCAGCTGTGGGATACTCAACAGGCAAGCAAAAAGAAAATACCGCTGGCTCGGTTCGAACCCACGGGCCACAATCCGTGAGCGAGCAAATACGATTTAGTCAATACCTGTGCTCACACACACATACAATATCACTACATATAATAAAACAAAGTCCTCCGCCGCGTCTGTCTGTCTGTTCGCGATAAACTCAAAAAGTACTGCACCGATTTTCATGCTGTTTCCACCAATGGATAGACGGATTCTCGAGGAAGGTTTAAGTATATATTTTGTCAAGCGGGCGGGCGAAGCCGCAGGCATCAGCTAGTAATAAATATTATGGTGCCAGTTGAGCTTGTGGCAAAATAATAAACAGCCGCGTGGCCGATTTGATCTTCTGTTCAAGCTGCGTTTGCCGAGGTTGGTCCGTGGATGGGTGACCATCACTTACAACCGAGTCTTTTCCGTGCTTTGGAAAGCACGCTAAGCCGTCGGTCCCGGCCCCGGTACATTTGTACATCTTTGTACTATCATCTTCGTTAAAGGTAGCCAGTGGCCGGAAAGTCAGACAATCAGTCCTACCAAGGGCAAGGGTGTATATTATCCAGTTCTAACTGGTTTGTGGGTAGAGGTCAGAATAGGCAGTCACTCCATGTAAAATACTGGTATCGAGCTGCATCGAGTAAGACTGGAAACTGACCCCAATGTAATTGGGAAAGGCTAGGCAGATGTATAGACTTGAACATTTTTACGTGGTTTTTTGGCATATTAAAACTAACTAACTAACGCACGGGGCGTTAGTTAGTTTTAATATGTCAAAAAACCCATTCTTTCAATATTTTTGACGACTCGAATAGCGCCAGCGGTAGTGAGGCTGCCTTATGTTCTTAGGGTCCCGGGTTCGAATCCCAGTAGGTGCAAATGTTTGTGTGATGAGCATGGACATTTGTTTCCAAGTCATGGATGTTTATATGTATAATAAGTATGTTTTTACAACCAAAAAGTATCTATGTAGTATATCAATCAACTATCTGGTGACCACGACACAAAGCCTTGTTGCTTAGTGTACACTAGATGGCGCTGTGTGTAATGTCCAGCGATATTTATTTTTTATATATGTATTTTTTTATTTTGGACTAAAATCTCAACGGCATACAAATTTAAATGTTGGCAACATTGCAAATAGCTGTTAAAAATTTCTCTGTATTAATGAATGACTAAATATTACAGACAAGTCATTGATCGAAAAATTGCGCTGGCAAGAAAAAAACTAAGTTATTAAGTCCATTTGACAGAGGTAAGGGAAGTTCACTGTTATAGGTGAGCCTAATAATAATAAAATAGTCATCGCACAAATAATAAAAAATAGACAAAGTAAAAATAATAAAATCAATCAATTAATAACATAAATACACTGGAAATAAAGATACATATCAATTAAAAATATTAAATAATCAATGTCAAAATTATTTAATAGTACGTCAATCAATCGATTAAAATTAGAAATTGTACAATCAATCATAATACATTACAATTAAATTAATTATATAACAGATAAATATTGTCCAATAGATATACAAATCCAGTTATGTTGGATCAGAGTCTGTGCGGGAAGCAATCATCTTGAGGATGCTATTGCTACCGTCTCTCACTCGTCTTAATAAAGAAGCAACGTTTTTTCGAATTATGGCTGGATAGTCATCCGTTCGAGCTTCAGCAAACATTAGCGACGCACTGCAAGCCGCATCAGCATCCTAAAGATGATGTTATATTGAACGCGTAGGACACTGACAGCCCGACTAATGCCATCGGCTAGACACAAATCCAGACTGAGTAGTTGGAATTAAGAAATTCTAGGTGAAAAAACCCAACAACACTTTGCTGACCTGGAAATTGCGACCACTTCACTGAGGAGGCAATCAATAATTATGCTAATCTTGACGCGTTACGTTCAGAAAGTAACCGTTTAATCTGTTCATTGTTATAAATAAATAATTAGTTATAAATTATTCCGTGACCATTATTGAAATGATAATAAATTATGTTTTACTCCTGACTTTGTTTAATTATGAACCTAGTTACTGCGTTGTAGAGGTCAGACAGGCAGTTGTTCCGTATAAAATTCTAGATACTTTGCACACTAGAAATTTCTACTGTATTACAGTGTCACACACCAACAGCCAGATCTTCGACAACTACCTGTAGGTCATGCAAATATTTGTTCCGTGAGCGGATTGAACTGATATGGTGGAGGTGTGCCCCGCGTGGTGGCGGAGCACCGCCGTGTCCTCGTAGCGGCGATCGGCGGCGGCGAACTCTCGCGTCCTGCCTTGGTTCAATCCATAGTCCGGAGCAAGACGGAATGGGACACCGTCACCTTCTTCTGCGAAGCAGTCATGCTAGCGAAGGAGGTGGCGGAACGTAAGAGGGAGAGAACCTCACGTCCCGGCCGCCGCGGGCCACGTGGTTGCCCCCGGCCACCGTAGGCGCGGGCCTGTGGACGGAGAGCTATGGGCTAGCTCGCCGTCCGTCCGTCTCATGACGACCGGCCGTGTCGACGGCGCGTTCGTGTTCCACGCGCGCCTCAAGGAGAGTCAGCAAAAGGAAGGGGTCCGCAAGGGCCGATGCTTGCCGGGGCTGCGGGACTGTTCGAAAGAGATACCGTGGCCCCGGAACACAAAGGGCGATGAAGGAACATGGATGGGTTTTCGTCAGTAAAAGTCTGACACTCCATCCTGCTCCGCCCAGAACGGGTTTGATGATTTCCTATCAAAAAAAAGGGGTTCGAACTGCAAACTGCATTTCCAAAACCGTGCCGTCACTCTAGTTTCCATTCGTTTCGACGTCAGTGATCGGACTGCATGACTGATCGAAACCTATTCGCTCAGCAAGCCATCTCCAAATCCGCTTCACCGCCTCCACCCTGAGAATCACTATTATATTTTGTTTTTAGGTGGTATTCTTTGAAAATAGTACAAATATTACTACTACTGTAACTTCCGAAGCTGGTGGCATAACTTTTGGGAAATGCAACTGCAGCTTCAACAAAATTGGAAAAAACATCATCATCTACTTAGCCTTTTCCCAACTATGTTGGGGTCGGCTTCCAGTCTAACCAGACGCAGCTGAACACCAGTATTTTACATGGAGCGACAGCTTATCTGACCTCCACAACCCAGTTAGTACTGGGTAATATGATACCCCTTGGTAAGACTGGTTGTCAGACTTTTTGGGTAACTGACTACCGGTAACGACTGAACGGAACAAAAAACATCATCAAACTAATTTTCCTAATATAATTTTACTATATTATAAATATTAATGTGTATTTAGCGTAGCAACCTTTAATTTCATTTTATATTGCATTGCGGCCTGAGCAGAGCGTAAGCGTAAATAATGGTCAGACACATATTGCTATTGTTACTTACATTCTCTGTTACGTCCAACAATGCAGCAAGAATACTGGCATATTTCCCAGTCCCGTCTATCAGTCATCACGTGGTGTTTCGTCCTCTAACCGAAGAACTGGCCAGGAGAGGCCACGAAGTCACAGTCATCACAACAGACCCAGCCTTTCCAAATGGAAAAACGCCAGCGAATCTAACAGAGATTGACGTCCACGACTTGTCTTATGGCGTATATAGAAAAATGTATCAATTCAGTGCTTCAGGCAAAGGTGACTTGATCTATTTAGTGCGATTAGCATCCATAATTTTTGAGGAGATTATTAAATTGCAGCTCAAAGATGATAAAGTGCAGAAAGTTTTAAAAGAAGAAAAATTTGATCTACTTTTGTTAGAAGCTTGTGTTAGACCTACATTACTTCTGTCCCACGTTGTCAAGGCTCCTGTGATTCAAGTATCGTCTTTAGGTCCCATAAACTCGAATGTGGGAATTATTGGGTCAGCCTGGCATCCTTTTTTGTACCCGAATATTTTCGCCAAGCGTTTGTACAACTTGTCAAGCTGGGATAAATTATTGGAGCTATGGAATTTTTACAGAATAGAGAGCATAATAAATGAATTTGAAGATGCAGAAAATGAAATGGCCAAAGTGTTATTTGGACCAAATATTCCGCCTATATATGAATTAAAAAACAATGTTGATATGCTGTTTTTGAATACACATCCCATTTGGGAAGGCAACCGTCCAGTGCCTCCCAGTGTTATTTATACATGGGGATTACATCAAAAGCCAGTGAAAAAATTGCCAGTGGTAATTTTTTATTTTGTTTTACACATTTCTAATAAAATAATGTAGTTTCGTTGAGCAGCAATGTTATAGAATACAATTTGGACTTATTAAGAAATGAAATAATTGTATTGCAGGAACTCCAAGATTATCTAGACTTCTCAAAGAATGGGGTGATCTACATCAGCTTTGGTACAAACGTGCAACCTTCAATGCTCCCTACTGAAAGGGTTCTATTAATGGCCAAAGTCTTCTCTGAGTTACCTTACGATGTCCTGTGGAAGTGGGACGCAGAAGAACTTCCAGGACGCTCTAATAACATCAGGATATCCAAATGGTTGCCACAGTCTGACTTACTAAGTACGTGATAATTATTTAAAGAACAATGACCGAACATAACATAGATTGCTAACTGATGTTAAAGAATTTGAACTGTTCAAACAATTTTTTGCAACATTTCTGTCAGTAAAACTAACACTTTGGTATCACAAATGCATTAAGACAAACTATATAAAAATTAACTTTCAGGACATCCAAAGATTAAAGTGTTCATAACACAGGGAGGTCTACAATCAACAGACGAGGCTATCACAGCAGGAGTACCTCTGATTGGTATACCAATGTTGTCGGATCAATGGTACAATACTGAAAAATATGTACACCACAAGATTGGAGTCCAACTTGATTTGCTTTTGATGACTGAAGAAGATTTTAAGAATGCTATTAACACTGTGATTGAAGATAAAAGGTAAAAATGCATTGTTTGCGTACTTCAGATATTTTAACAGGTTAATATAGCTTAGAATATTCTGACTATAATGGTCCCACTGCTGTTCCATTATATTAGGAAGTGCTGATGGAAATAACGGAATAAGTAACATAATATACTAGTAATGTCTACGAGTATGAACAGTTAATAATAATATTATCTAGGTAAATGATTTTTTAATATTTCTTATTATATCCACTGAATGCATTATCAGGGAAAGCAGCGGTGGCCCAATGGTGGCGGCCCCGACTTACGAACAGTAAGTCGTGGGTTCGAACCCAGACAGGCCCATTACTTTGTGTAATTTATTTCATCACCACTGCTCTCAAAACGGTGAAGGAAAACATCGTGAGGAAACCGGCATGTCCTAGAACCAAAAAATTCGAAGACATGTGACATCTACCAATCCGCACTGGGCCCGCGTGGTGGATTATAGCCCATTCCCTCTCATAGAGAGGAGGCCTGTGTCCCAGCAGTGGGAACATTAATAGACATGATGATAATGATGAATGCATTATCTGTATCTATCGGTGTCAAATTATTATCGTAATTTTTCAGCTATTGTCAAAATGTAATAAAACTTGGAAGCATAATGCGCGATCAGCCACAGCCACCACTGGAGCGGGCCGTGTGGTGGACGGAGCACGTGTTGCGTCACGGCGGTGCAAAACATCTGCGTTCACCAGCCGCAAACATGACGTGGGCGCAGTACCTAGAACTTCAACTAGTACTTACTGTAATGGCAATTATTCTAGGATTTATTCTTCTTTTATCATTTCTTTTGTTTAAGATATGGAAGTATTTAAGTTTTCGTTCTTACCAAAACAAAGTGAAAGTGAATTGAGGAATACGTAGTAGCAACATTTTTGTGAGGTAAAATAGTGTATGTGTAGTAACGATATAAGTACAAATTGAATTATAAAGAGAAACAGTAGGTTATTTGAAGTATGGGAATTGCTGACAATACGGCTAAACGTTGGACGCCGCTTTGTCGAACCTATCGCCAACACAATCCGGCTGAACGTGAGGACGCCGTATTACATAACGGCGGCGTGTTTCAATCCGGCGCGCCATTATGTAAAACGGCGTGTTATACGAATTGGTTGAAACATATCCATATTCTACAAGGCAGACAAGTCACACGCCGCGCCCGTTTAATCTTACGTATTATAGTGGACAGGTTCAGACTTGTGATAGCAACAAGAAAAGTCACGCAAGCAAGTCACCAATCTTGTTTTAATATCAAAACTGACATTGTGAGAAGTTTGAAGCTAACACTAGACTCAAAAATAGGTCTTAATGAACCCTTTATTAGGACCCATTTTATGAAGTTTGAACCAAACTCCATAGTTCCAAACTGCTCAAAATACTGGCAGCTGCGATGATAGTAATAATAATACAAAAATTTATTTGACATAAAAAGTACACAGATAACAGGGTGAAACTTAGTTTAAGTGTACAAATAGCAAATAAATGATCAATGACCCCCATGCTAGGTAAGACCTATGTTATAGGGGTCATCCACCCGCCCATTATGGATAATAATAGTCGCTTTAAAATTTATTATGTGCACTTTTGTAAAAATAAACTAGAGTAGCACAATTTTATTTCTAGGATTAAAAAAAACGCGGAAACAAGGAAATGGAGTTTAAATAAATGAAAAACAAGGAAAAGAATCTATAAAGTCTAGAAATTCTATCTATAAATTATATAAATGTTCTTTATATCTATTTATATAAATTCTATCTATAAATTATATAAATGTTCTTTATATCTATTTATATAAATTCTATCTATAAATTATATAAATGTTCTTTATATCTATTTATATAAATTCTATCTATAAATTATATAAATGTTCTCTAAATCTATTTATATAAATTCTATCTATAAATTCTGCGTGCCACGCGCCAAGCGCAACGTAATGCAATGCGAGGTTGCCAGGTTTATGCCCTCACTGAACTGTAGGTACATCCTTTACAGAAATTATTTTAAATTCGCGCCCAACACGAATCGCGACGTTGCCAATATGTTCTCGTCTAGCTCGCTCTAACACTATACAAAAGAAGAGTTCAAGTTTAGTCCGCTATCAGTGACATAGTTGCGTATTTGGAATCTATACCTTCAGCCAACGCTCTATAGTGTTGAGTTCGGGTATACAATAAAAATATATACGTTCGTGCTAGGGATTTCAAAATATACCCGACCGCAACATTTTTCTGGTGTATACTTTCATGTAGGATACTCCATTTTGCTATACTGTAATGTATATCCGTTTCACTGTCTGAAACTTGTTTTTAATTCTAATACTTACCTACTTATTAGCTTTCTGGCTGTCGATGTCGATGGGTGCGCAATGTTTGGTATAATAAGAATAAACTTATTTATTCTGTGCATGGTTTTTTTTTCTGTGCATGGTTGATGGTGGGTTAGGTCGACGGAGCCACGCTTCGCGGGGCTCCTACTTCTGTGTGGTTTATAAAAAAATAACCACGAAGGGGATGGCGGGGTGCCCTAAAGTCCCAATTGCATCCAATTTCTCTTTATATAAACAACCGGTCGGGTATGTTTTAAAATGCCTACGCGCGAAATCCTTTTTCTGAAAGTATACCCGATGTCAACCCGGCCAGTGACGTCACAAATGTTAGGCAAAGGTACGTTTTAATTGATTAATTCTCGATTTCTGGATTTGAAAACATACCCGACGGCAACACGGTCTCTGACATCATGAGCGTTGTGTGAAGGTATAGATTCCTAATACGCGACATAGTTCTAGCGTTTTCTCTTTCACACTCGCTGGCTTGCATTCGGCTTCTCGGACCAGTCGGACCTCTCAGTTTTTTCTAGGAAATGGTCTGTGTTTTTGATAACAATATTAGGTTCTAGTTGGAAATTTGTATTGAAATTAATGCTAGGCTTTTTTTTGAATGTGTGCGTGTAAGTCTGTGTAAGTTTGTTTGAGAGAATGAGTGTTGGCGCCAACCAATGCGCAAGAAACGGCGCGTTGCGTCATTTGCGTGATTTTTGATATAAACGAACGATTTCAAATTTGCGTGTTTGCTTTGATTGATTGTGATTTGTGATTTAAAGTTTTGTGATTTTGAGAAAAATATTTGTTACGGTTTAGTTTTGTAATCTAAAATTGTGCGAAAGGTACCTATTGGCACAATGTGATCTATGATTTTGCAAGTGATTCCATAATTGATTAATAATAGTGGTCTATTATTCCTATAGTCTTAGTTATCATAGTGGTCTTATTATTTCGAATATTGCCGTCGAAAAGGTATGTAAATACATTGAGTAAGCTCTTATCTTCACTGTACAAGTCCTAATAATGATACTTTTTCTCGGAAATATAGGTACATAATTTCGTCGCTCGTAAATATGTTTATTCGATTGCTTAATAAGTTAGGTAGTACTTATGACAAAGTTTTGTAGTTTGTTTTTTACATCAAAGTTCGTGCACATGAATAGTAATTCATATTTCGCAAATCATTTTGCGGTTATTTGATAAAGTTCTTCTAAATAAAGACCCACCATCATAATACCTGATAAACCTATATCTCTGAACTATGAAAGTACAATAAAGTTAGCTAACATTATTTATAAGTGATTTTGTGTGATTTAGTCATTATCGATATTATTTTCGACACTAAATTACATTACTTAGTTAAATGTACGGCAATAAAATAACAAATCAATCATTTTAATGCCATCTCTCAGCCTTCGATTGAAATACATAGCAATATTACTTTGGTGTCGCGATTCGTACGTATAGATGGCGCGTATGTCAATTATGCATGCGTATTACAATAATTAGACTTTAAAAAAAAAAAACCGACTGCGTAAAAAATAACTAATAACTTTAAATAAAAATAACTGAAAAGAATAAAACAAGTTCAGGAGACAGAACATATTGACTGCAACAGTCGGGACCCATATTGGATGTAATGATTTTAGTCTAGATTATTTAATGGGTCCCGACTGTTGCAGTCGTTAATTTTTTTAATATTTTTTTTATTTTACACTTTATGTTACTTAGATATTATACCATTTTAAAATCCTCATGATGAGCCCTTCATCGAGCCGTTTAGGCTGCAGGGCGTGCCAAACATATTTGGCGCTAAAATCCGCCATTTTGTTTTTTTTTTAATATTTTGATAAACCCAGTGTCACTCTGATACTGCTACATCAGGGTTAGCGTTAACGTTAATAGCAATGGTCAACTACTCTTGCAACGCGCATTTTTAATGCCTTAATTAATAAGGCATTAAAAATGCGCGTTGCAATGCATTTAGGTTACAATGTCGAAGAGTAAATTCTTCAAGAAGACACGCGTTTTACAAACAATTTTTTTCCGAAAATTCGTTAGTACGGTTCAGCGGTTAAAGATGGAGTGGAGAAGAGAACTACTTAAGATTTACAAATCTCACTACAACAAACAATAATGATAAATTAATACAAGTTAACAGTGACAATAATTAAGTCTATTTTTAATTAGGTATGTTTATGTACTTATATAATGTTATTCAGTTGGTAAAACTACAATTTTTGATACAGCTCTTAAGTGAAGCTTGCCATTAGAAGTCTGCACCTCAACCACCCTTACAATGTCATCCTTGCCCTGGATTGCTCTTGTGATTTTAGCCTTGGGCCACTGAAGAGGAGGAGTGTTAGAATTTATTAATAAAACGATTGTACCTACTTTAAGATTATCAAAAGTTTTCCTCCACTTCGTTCTTTGATTGAGTGTTGACAAATAATCTTTGGACCAGATTTTCCAAAAATGCTGCCTTATTTTTTCGCAACTTCTCCAAAAGCGAAGACGGTTAAGAGGTATATCTGTTAGGTCTGGCTGTGGCACAGCTGTTATAGAAGAACCAATTATAAAATGACCCGGAGTTAGACAAGAAAAGTCGTCTAAATCCTGAGAAGTAACTGTAAACAAAGGTCGAGAATTTAATATACCTTCTACTCGTATCTCTATCATGACAGTATTAAACTGCTCATATGTAAAAGTTTTACAGCCTGAAATCCTTTTTAGGTGGTGTTTTGCGGATTTTACAGCCGCTTCCCAAAGACCACCATGGTTAGGGCTGTATGTGGGAATAAAATGAAATTTTATTTCCCTCTGAAGGGCATAACTATGAACAGCCTCTTGAAAATCTTTACTATTATGTAACTTAAATAAATCTGTAAGATTGTTATTTGCACCTTTGAAAGTGCTGGCATTATCACAGTAAATGTCTGACGGCAGTCCCCTACGAGCAACAAAGCGCTTGAATGCCGCTAGAAAAGTATCAGTGGACATATCCGACACCACCTCTAGATGTATTGCTTTGGAGGAGAAGCAAACAAACAAAGCAACATACCCCTTGCTTATAATGCTATTACGCTTGGTAGACTGTTTGATGTCAAAAGGTCCACAGTAGTCTATGCCAACTCTTTGAAACACTCGTGCAGAGTTCACCCTATCATTAGGAAGCGAACCCATGAGCTGCTTGGAGGCCTCTGCCCTATGCCTACGGCATACAACACATTTATGTATTACATTTTTAACCTCTCTTACAGCATTTAAAATACACACATCAAAAGTATCTAGGGATCAACATATATTTTTGCAATAACTTTTCTCCTGATTGATATTAATTAAAATTTTCTTTAAGGATTCATCAAATAAAGTGTTTTCGTTTGTCACAGTAACGATAAACCAAGTCACCTTTGCATTAATAAAGAAATTTGCCATTTTCCTAATAAAGGGATTTTTGACATTTGAACCACTAACATTAAAGTTCGAAAAAAAGACTGAAATAACAGTTTTCTTTAAAATTTTATTGGGTAACTTAAACAATTAATAATCCGTGTTTCTACCGCGAACACTAACAACACAAGAACATCGGTTTGGCATACTCAAAATGAGTTCATCCAAATCACGCTGTGGAATGGCCGCCCATGTTCGTTGCAACAACAAAAAAAGGTCTTCTTGCGACTGGATACCCTCCATATTCGGCAGAGCTCTTCTCTGTAGCATATCCCATGCATGCTCAATCGGGTTCAAGTCTGGCGACTGAGCAGGCCAGGGCAGGACATTGATGTTAGCTACGGCGAGAGTCTGTCTTACAACTCTTGCGGTGTGCGGTCGTGCATTATCATGCATTAACTGAAATAAGGGACCGATTTGCACTTGTAGAGGAACGATGACGTCTGATACAATCGTCTCAGCATAAATTTGAGCGTTGAGGTTGCCTCTGATCCAAATCAACTCAGTTCTTCCGCCGATCCAAATACCCGCCCATACCATGATGGTTCCACCACTATAAGGATGGACTTCCTGGCAGGATTTTAATCGCTGTTGGCGTCCAGGGGTTCTCCAGTGTCGTATACGTCTTGTATCCGGTCTCATACCAAAACGAGACTCATCAGAAAAGCACACGAAACGCCATTGTTCTTCTGCCCAATTTCTGTGTTCAAGAGCCCATTGATATCGAATCCTACGATTGTGCATTGCTATAGGTGGTACCCGTAGCGGTCTTCGGGAATGAAGGTTCACTTCATGCAAGCGGTTTCTGACTGTTTGGTCGCTAATTAAGTTCCCTGAAGAGTGATGAAGCCTCACGGCTAACATCATGGCGGTTATTGTTGGAGCTCTTCGAGTTAAGATTTGAATGTATAGGTCTTGTCTCCGTGTGGTGCAGCGATACCGTCCTCCATGGCCCTCAGCCACGGTACCAGTGCTTCGGTAACGTGTCCAAAGTCGACTGATAACACTCTGACTTGTATTCAGAGCTAAAGCTACAGTACGTTGCCGGGAACCAGCTTCTATCATTCCCACGGCTCTGAGCATTTCTTCCCTGCTTAAATGACGTCGCCGCTCCATAATAACGTTGGTTTTAATCAGTAGTAGGGAAACAGTAGCACTAATAATGTCTTCAATGCGTTGTATGTTTTTATAGGGAAAATATTGACAGCTTATTTTCATCTTTTACTCGAATTTGATTGAGAGTTCCTGATTCAAATTATGAAATGCACCAAAAAGGATCCATATAAATTTATAAAATCATAAATTTATTACAAAGCCACATCTCAATCTCAAGAAATCCGCATAAAAATGCTTGATCCCTAGACATTTTTGATGTGTGTATAATATTTTTGAGATAAATGACTTAAAACTAGTTTTATACCGCCATGTAACAAGGTTAAATGCGCTTGTTGAATAATTAGCTTTGTTACCTGACAGTGTTTAGGTAATATTATAGGATAATTCTTAGAGTAATTAACCTTGGCATTATGTATTCTACCACCCACACGACAAACACCCTTGTCATCAATAAATGGATGAAGAGACTTTAGAGAAGTTTTGATATCTCTCTTTTCTACAACACATCTTAACTCTTCGGAGAAATAGTAGCATTGGATACCTTTGATAATGCTAGTCAAAGCTTCTCTATACTCCCCTACTGAGACTAGATCTAAATTAATCTTAATTTTCTTACAACTATTAATAAATCTGAAGATGTAAACTGTAACACTAACCATTTTATACAGGTTTGAATATCTTTCAAATAAGGGATAAATAGCCTCATTATTTGAAACAGTTAACAAGTTTGCTTACAGGCATCATGTAGCAACAGTGGACTTTCAATGTTAGTTAAATAAAAATTATAGTTTGAAGGTTTAACTTTTAAGTAATCTGGTCCATACTTCCATAGTAAATCATGTTGAATATCTATTGGATCAGCTCCTCTGGATAAAATATCTGCCGGATTTAACAAACCAGGTGTGAAATGCCATGAAAATCCATCAGTGAGTCTTTTTATTTCGCGGATTCGATTTCCTATGTAAGCAGGGACCTTTATAGGCGACAATTGTAACCAGCCAAGTACGATTTTAGAATCACAGAATAGGTGTACATTTTGTATGTTCAGAACTGAAGATACATGAGTAATAATTTTGGCTAGCAACAGTGAGCCATTGAGCTCCAATTTTGGAATAGTTAATTTTGAATTAATGCCGTTTAACCTAGACCTGGAACAAAGCAAGTGAATATAACAACTATCACCTTTCACAACCTTTACATAAATGCAGCAGCCGTAACCTGCAGAAGAAGCATCGCAATAACCGATCAGCTGGACCTCATCTGCACCATCAGTTTGTACATACCGTGGCACAATAATTTCTGGCATAGTAATAATGTTTGCATAGAATTGATTCCAAGCCTTTTCTAAATCAAATGGCAGGGGAGAATCCCAGTCTAAATTGCGTTGCCACAGTTCCCGTAGGAAAAGCTTAGCACGCATAGTCAGTGGCCCTACTAAACCTAGTGGATCATAAAGCCTACTTACTGAACTTAACACACTTCTTTTGCTATGTATTTTATTAGTAGAGGTGATTACATCACCACTTATTATGAACACATCCTTACTTGTGTCATAAGATATGCCTAATATCTTGGTTTCAGATCTGTCCTGATCCAAATTCCTGCAAGTAATACCTAACTCGTCCTGTGGGACATTCAGGAGTACCTCTGGATTATTAGACATCCATTTATGTAAGTGTAAGCTAGCATGTCCCATCAGAGATATAAACTCTTTCTTAAGCTGGTGAACACCTTCTAATGTGTCATGACCAGTTTGAATATCATCGATATATGAATTATTGATAATAGCAGCACTGGTCATAGGATGTTGATTTTTGTATTTTCTTGCTAATTCAATAAGACATCTTGTAGCTAGGAAGGCAGATCCAGTTAAGCCATAGGTCACAGTCTGTAATTGTAGTATATTCATGACCCCATTCTCACGCCAAAGAATATTTTGTAGGCACCGGTGATTGGGAGCCACTTCTATTCTTCGGTACATATGACTTATGTCGCATTGAAGCGTGTACCTGAATAAACGAAACATAAGTAATATGTCAAAAACTGAGTTTTGTACAACAGGGCCAGGGTACATGTAATCATTGAGGCAGAGACTATTTTTGGTTTCTGCACTACCATCAAATACAACCCTAAGTTTATTGCCTTGTTTTAACGGCCTGATCTCTCCATGGTGTGGCAGAAAAAACCGGGGTTCATCTATTGGCTCACAGTTTTTTATATCAAGTGTTTTTGCATGTCCTAATTCAATGTATTCATGTATAAAATTTTTGTATAAATTATAATATTCTGGATCCTTTGTAAATCGTTTTTCTAAACTGTATAACCTTTGCAAGGAAATTGCATATGAGTTGGAAGGGTCAATGGCCTGCAGTTCAACTTTGAGCGGATAATTGACTTGAAATTTATTGTTATGTAAAGAAACTGATTCAGTAAATACCTTTTCGCTATACTCATTCTCAGGAAGTGACTCATGATAGAACTCTGGTACCTTCTCTGCCTCCCAAAACTGTTGGACACTGATATCCGGATTGGGACCAATGGTTGTATGCATAGTGATGGTTGTGTTAGATTCAATTGGGCTGGTAGACGAGATGATATATCCCAGTTGAGTATTTAATAATATAGGGTCAGCTGGGCCACCTTCTATCTTGCCATCCAAAATTATCTTGAAAAATATATCACTGCCAAGCAGTAATGATATGTCACCTGGAATGTAAAACTCCTTGTCAGCCAAAGCCACATGCATTGGTATTACAAAATTGCTTAAATCCACTTGTTTTTGTGGTTGCTTGAAAGTTATTTTATTTATTATTGAGCATGTAACATTCATTGTAAATGAATTTACTAATGACTCCATATGTAATTGTATGCCCTTAGTACTATTATTGTGACAAGTATCGCCTAAGTGACTAAATTCTTTTGTAAATCAAACTGTGGTAACCCTAACCGATTGGCCAAGGCTGTGGTGCAAAATGAAGTCTGGCTTCCACAGTCTAATAAAGCTCTGACAACAATGTTTTTATTATTGACTCCGGTAATTAGCACCTTGGCTGTTGGAAGTAAAACACTTTCAAAAATAGGCTGAGCAATATGTAAAGTTACCTGTTGTGTATTATTATTTTCACCTTGCTTTGCTTCAGATCCAGGCCTTTCATCATGAGGATGTATTAATGCATTGTGAGTGCTGGAATGACAAATAGAACATTTAAACTTATATCTACATTTTTGCAGGTGTGAAACCAGACAAAGTTGACATAATTTATGTTTAGTTACAAATTCAATCCTTTTTTGAGGAGATAGTGCTATAAATGCTTCACATTTAAATAATTTGTGACCTTGACTACACAATGGGCACTTGCTACTAACTTTATCATTAGATACAGTGGCAATATTAACAGATGATTTAGGTTTTCCTGAAGCTGGCTTCTCACCCAGTGAGCTGGCTTCTAAGGAGGCTGCCCGCTTGTCCATAAAGGATAATAACTCATCAATGGAGACAACCATTGTGGTATCCCGATCAGCATGAAACAGTCTGACAGTCAAAGGGTCAACTTTACGTAATATTATGCGAGAGAGAATTGAATTCCACTGTGTGACTGGTTCCCCAAGATTTTGCAATGCAGTAAGATGCTGTCTGACCGCTGCTACAAGATCTCTAATTTGTTTTGCTGTACTGCGTTGTAAATTGGGTAAATCAATCAATTTTGTCACATGACTATCAACTAATAAGGCCTGATTGTCATACCTGTTTTGGAGTAGTTCTAATGCACTGTCATATGAATTACAATGATCGGTAAACTGTCAATAATTTGCAAGGGCTCCTTCTGTAAATATTTCTTCAAAAAGCAAAGTTTTTGGACGTTTGTAACTCTTGTGTCGTGGTGTATAACGGCCTTGAACATTTCGATGAATGGTTTATAAGCAGATATATCCTTGCCATTGAAGTAAGGTATGTCTAATGCGGGTAATTTTGCCATTGTGCCAGCACTGTTGTTAGGGGAATCCTCGTGGTGGTCGTTCGACTTTAGGAGACGCTGTATCGTTGCCATCATAATTATATAAGTACCGCTCTTTGCAGTCATCGTCGTCCTCCTCGATGTCTGTATCGGATTGAGTGTCCTCAAAAACACTCAAGTTGATTGTAATTTCTTTGTAGCGCGTGTAATTATCCATCAGATTTTGTTTTCTAACCTGTAAATCTTCCACAGTAAGTTCACCGCTTTCAGTGACTAAATATTTTTCTAGTCTTGTAAAAGATGCTTTACATTGGCCCCTCGCGGCCACGAGTTTCTTCCTGTCGTTCTTAGACATCGCACATGTAAATGTAAAGAACTTTGCAAAAATGTATATAATACTTCTAGAAATACAGTATTGGACTGCTGAATGTAATTGTATTTTTGGAAAAAATTGTTGCAAATTGAAATTGAATCGGCGAGCACGTGCTCATCCAAGAGGTTATGTATTTGTTCTCGTTGCGCTTGCGCGTAATTTGTTCGACGAACTTCGCTTCGAACTCGCGTTCCAGAGCTGTCCACTCGGAGCCGGTACGGGCGATGCGGCCGCGCCGCTCGTGCAATGAGAACGAGCTTGTTGTCATCCCACTCACACGCGGATGTTTCGCTTGCTCAACAGGCGGCTACGATGCGTCGCCTTGTAAAAATGGCGAAGCCCGACGAAACGCACAAAACTCACTACTTGAGATGAACTGCGGAAATAGTTTGTTTTTGGGTAACTATTGCACTGAAAGTTTTCGGCACCAATGAATAACACAATAGATGGTTATTATAAATGAAATCGCTGCGGTTGAACTATTGATTTATTTTTTAATATATAGGAGCACGTTACAACGTTTTACAATTTTTTTGACAGAGAGCGAAGACAGTGTTGTCACATCAACTGCTTAAAATTACCATAGAGAAATGTATGTTTTATACACATACAGATTTAGAGATTTTAGCAGTTTCTACTACAGATAAAAGGTTCAAGGCATCTGCCAACGCGTCCTTGCTGTGCGCGCATCCCGCGGAATGAGACGGCGTTAATGTTGCCAACATTGCTTAGCGCGCTAAACTACGCGCTGAAACCTTTTGATGTGCCAAAAAAACCGACACCCGAGCTATCGCTTAACGTTTAATACCATAAGTAATGACATATGTAATTTAACACATTATTTACGTAACGCCAGGTGGAGCCGTAGCAAATCTAACGACACCTCTCAAGCAAAAATCCATCTAGCTGTTCAGGCTGCAGAGTGTGCTAAACATTTGAATTTTATTTTATTTATTTCATACTATTTGTCATTTCGATTTACATTCAAATATACAGGCTATGGCACGCGACTACTTTAACACCCTGTATAAGTTGCATAAATTACAAAAATATCACCTTTTAAAACCCTTCATTTTGATACCTCACTCGAAAGTATAAGAAGAAAAAAAAAATCCAACTCCACAATATGGAAAAAAAATCTCCAAATCCACGATTTTTATTTGTTTTTTGATTATAATGCAGCCATCGACATCGACTCGCGCCATCAAGAAGAATCTAACGACATATAATCTATCCAAATCCCTCCATCCGTTAAGGAGTTACGAAGGAACAAAGAAACAGACATACATACATACAGGTCAAACACATTACTCTCCTCTTGGGCTTCGCCGCAGTCGGGTAAAAAGTAGCAAAACACTAATTAGTTAAATTATTTCTTAAAACATCGGTACTTGACTAAACGGGCTTGCCTATGTTCGGACCTGCGTCACGCCACTGTACGAGTATAATGTTTTGTCCATCACCTCAAGTACTTCCTAACAAAAAAATTACGAATCAAGTCTCGGACGTATTAAGATGGTATAGCTCTTTTGCTTAAAAAAATCTTATGCTTCAATTTGAATGAACTTGTAAAAACGTGTCGGATCGTGATGATGATTGGACGTTACCCACTATCTGAATGATAGATAACTTCATGGACACAACAAGATATATAAGCCAGCGTATGAATTTATTTTCGTAGTAATTCACATCGCGCGTGCAATCATGTCAGCTTTGGCAGTGTTTTTTTTATTATCTTTATCGGTAAAGTGCAACGATGGGGCAAAAATACTGGCTTTTTTTCCAACTCCGTCTATTAGTCATCAAGTTGCATTTCGTCCCCTAACTCAAGAACTTGCCAGGCGAGGGCATGAAGTCACAATCATCACAACAGATCCCGCCTTCCCAAAAGAAGAAACGCCAGCAAATCTCACAGAAATTGACGTCCACGACTTGTCCTACAACAAAGTGAAGGAACTATATGAAATTACATCTTCAGGCGATAGTGATGTGGTACTACAAATGCGATCTTATTACCAAATGATCGTGGAGCTCGTTGAAATGCAGCTGAAAGTGGATAATGTGCCAAAAATGTTAAAAGAAGAAAACTTTGATTTACTTCTATTAGAAGCGTGTGCTAGGCCCGCGTTAGTTCTGTCGCACGTGGTAAAGGCACCCGTAATTCAAATGTCTTCTTTTGGTCCTATGAGCTATAATACGCAAACGATAGGATCAGCTTGGCACCCTTTATTATACCCAGACACTTTAAGCATGCGTGTGTACAATTTGACAAAATGGGAGAAATTAAAGGAGTTGTGGAACTTTTATAAATTAGAAACAGCAGTTCAAGAATTTGCAGATGCAGAAAATGAAATGGGCAAAAGAATGTATGGACCAAATGTGCCGACTATAAGCGAATTAAAAAATAACGTAGATATGTTGTTTTTAAATGTTAATCCGATTTGGGAAGAAAACCGTCCTGTGCCTCCTAGCGTTATATATATGGGGGGATTGCATCAGAAGCCAGAGAAAGAATTACCAACGGTAAGTTATATATAACATGTCGCTGGTACCTAGGGGTACACATGAATCTTAAATTTTTGTAATGTTTTATGCTTGTACGCTAGTCTGCGCCAGATAAGTAGGAATTAAAGGTCATCGCTATTTCCTTAATTTCTCTGCGTAGGTACCCCGACAATACATTATGAATCGTCTTTTATTACTAGAAAAAGTCAAGGATCAGGGTGAAGGTCGTTTCGGGACAAGTTTATGTCATTATTTCTGTTTTCGGAATTATGTATTTAAATAAATGTATGCGGGTTAATGACTTTTAATTCCTGCTTATCTGGCACAGACTACCTATAGTAATTATCTACATTTTTTAATATAATTGTGTACAAAAGTATAAAACATCTTCATCAATTTCCTGGCATTTTTCCAATTTATCTGGGGTTGCCTTTCTCACTATATTTTTCTCATTTCTCCGCATCACATGCAATCACCAATGCATATATTTTTTAAATTTCAGGACCTCAAAACTTATCTGGACTCTTCAAAGAACGGTGTGATCTACATCAGTTTTGGTACAAACGTGCAACCTTCACTGCTTCCTCCAGACAGGACACTAATGATAGCCAAAGTCTTCTCTCAATTGCCTTACGATGTTCTTTGGAAGTGGGACAAGGATGAACTTCCTGGTCGCTCCAAGAATATTAGATTATCCAAATGGCTGCCTCAGTCAGACCTTTTAAGTAAGTTACAATTTGTTTTGAGAGCCCAAGAGTTAAATGGTTTAAGCAGTTACTTGGGTCAATAGATTCATCAATATTTAACGCTTTAATTAATTTTCATAAAATGTTCTTTTATGGCTTTTCAGAGCATCCAAAGATTAAAGTGTTTATAACACAAGGAGGTCTACAGTCAACAGACGAAGCCATCACAGCAGGAGTACCTCTGATCGGTGTACCAATGTTGGGAGACCAATGGTACAATGTTGAAAAATATGTACATCATAAGATTGGAGTCCAATTAGATTTACTAACCATGACTGATGAAGAATTTAAGAATGCTATTATCACTGTAATTGGAAACAAAAGGTGAGTTACATAGATTTTGGTTTAAAATATTTTTTGATTAGGTACTCGGTTTTTTTTTTGGACATTTGTCTAAGTACTGGTAGACTTACTGAGTTAGTGAAACTTACTTAGTGAAAATAGTTTTGGTAAAATCATCCTAATCTTTGCACGTGTAGGTTCGTTATCTTGTCGTACTACAAATTGAGCTACGCAAGGAGATTTAAAATTATATTAAGATCCATGAACTGATAAAGTACTTATTTTTGTGCGGTCGATAAGGCGATGCCTAGTTTTGAATATTAATGTGGATGGGTATAAGATAAGAAGAAGACCAAAGAAACGATGGATGGACTGTGTGAAGGATTATATGGTACGAAAGGAGGTCTGTGATGAAATGACGAGGAATTGAAAAGTGGAAGAATAAGACATGCTGCGCCGACCACAAATGAATTGGATAAGTGCAAGAAAAAAAATTATACGCCTGGTTAGTCAATAAATGTTTCTATACTATCCAGGAATACCTTAGTCCTAAGAATAGTGAGGTGTTATAATATAAATTATTATAACACCTCACTAAGTTCCTAATCTAATGCAATAATAGATAGATATGTTCTTAAGCATAGTTATATCACTCATTTCGTTTAATTGTTATTATAAGCTTTTATTTTATATTTCGTATACCAGAAATGGTTAATATGAGGATCCTCATTGTTATATTATGTAATGTAACATTTTATGTACCATCTATTAACCATATTATGCGAATAAATATTATTTGATTTGATTTGAGAATGATGATGATGATGATAAGGCGATGCCTTACCTAGAACCTAGATCAGCTACTTATAACATCGATTCATTACAACGAGTGTCATTTATGTGTTTCAGCTATCGTGAAAATATAGTAAAACTTGGCCGTATGATGCGTGATCAGCCACAGCCTCCACTGGAGCGCGCCGTTTGGTGGGCGGAGCACGTGATACGTCACGGTGGCGCGAGACATCTGCGCGGGCCCGCAGCCAACATGTCGTGGGCGCAGTACCTAGAACTTGAGCTTGTATTAATTCTTTTAGCAATTGCTCTTGGATTTGTTTCAGTATTCTCATTTTTTGTGTACAAGTTGTGGAAGTATTTAAGTTTTAGTGTAGAACATAAAAAAATTAAAAAGAATTGATAGGATAGGTACTTGACTATTTTTTTTTTAATGTGTAAAATATCGAATAAACTGTGATATTGAAATCGATTTTCTTTCTGGGCTCGTTTTCCTTTATTCCTATTCATATAATTATGATTGTCCATACTATTAGTATAATTATACTAAATACAGGATATTTTATTTAAATTTTCATCCTGTTACAAATTTTCTGTTATACATAGACAAGTATGTCCGAGTGGCAAATGTAATATCACCCGGACATAAAACTTTTCAATAAACTGACTGAGTACTCGTATTCAGGGATACATTATAATAGCAATCCAATATAAACAATAATCTAGTCTGTTTCACTACGAACGATCATGTTGATACACAAGAGACTTGTATGGTATAGCGGACTGGGTGTCCGCTATACAACTCCACGTCCAAATCGCGTATTTTGTGTACAATGGTTCAAATTGCATTCAATACCCGACTATTGCTGTCCTGGTAGTTTAGCGTACATAACTGGACACGAAGTCCATGTAGCACTCACTAAAATGAAAAATAATAGTTCATGTGGCGAAGATGGCATCAGCACAGAGTCTTTGAAAACAGGCGAATCTATCCTCCTCCCATATATCACTAAGCTCTATAACAGCATTCTACAATCCGGTAGCTTCCCTAAAGATTTTTGTCACTCAAATACTACTCCACAAAAAGGGTGATAAGTCAGACAACAGGCTCATTAGTCTTATATCACACATCTATAAAACTTTCATTAAAAAAATAGAAAATCGTATATCCGATGAATTAGATAAGTATCAACCTCCTGAACAAGCAGACAAAATGATAGAAAAACTCCAAGAATACAAACTCTTAATACATCTAGCTTTTGTTGACTACTCCAAAGCCTTCGACAGCATTTCACATACAGGTATTTTAACCTTTTTAAGCAACCAAAACATTGATTCCATTTACATACCTACATCTACTTCCCAACATATATACAGAAATAGTACAGCTTCAATAAAATTACAAACCACAGGACTAACATTTAATACAGAAAATAGTCAAACAGGGCCAGCCTTATCTCTTAAATTGTTCACCAGTACCTTCGATGAAATATTCAGGAAGTTGGCAACCAATTGGAGGGAAAGAGGATTTTGATTTTGTTCGACTGTCAAATCTACGTTTCGCCGACGACATTGTTTTTTTTGCATCCCCAGCCACAGAACTTCAGATAATGCTTCAAGATCTAATTTAAGCGATCAGTCCAACCTTAAGGCTTGCGCCTTAAGTTAATCCGAAAATACCTAAAATAATAAAAATAAACGAAGAGACAATACATAATGTTCAGGAATGCCTTTGGCTGTGGCTAGTTGTCTCTTTTCAGGCGAGGCAAGACAAAGAAGTCGCAAGACGAAAATAAAACGCCTGGAAGACCTACTGGTCCATGAAAAAACTATTCAAGGGCAAGTTGCCCATGTCTCTGAAACGCAGACTTATGCAAATGTTTACCTATTCTCCCCGTCTTAACATATGGTGACTCAAGGTTTGCCAACGAGCAATGGAGCGCAGTATACTAGGTGTTAAATTAACGGATCGCGTTCGAATAACAATACTGTACTAATCTCCAAAACAAATGTAGCTAACGTGACTCAAAAAGCTGCCCAACTCGAATTAGATTGGGCAAGACATGTCTGCCACATGCCAGACAAACTGTGGGCCAAAATAACAGAATAGTGGTGCCCTGACACAGTGAGGCGTAGTTGCGATAGGCACGAAGGAGATGGCGGGACGAACTGGACAGCTTCCGTCAGAACACAAAGAAGGATGCGCGGGTTCGCGAGAAATGGAAAGAATAGAGGGATGTATTTACCCAAAAGTGGGACAGAGTAGGCTAGGAACAAATAAAAAATAGTTCAGACTTATGTAACCAACATCTTAGCAAGTTGCCAATTTTGTTTCAAAACCGAAACTGACTTTGTGGGAAGTTCGTAGCTGACACTAAAGTATTCGGATCCATTAAATCCCTAATCTATGACAGTTCTAAACTCCTCAAAATACTGGCAGCCGAGATGATCGTACTAGGAAGACAAAACAGAAGAGGACGCATGGATATTTACAGTAACCTCAAGGCCATCTTGGTTTCGGTAAAGGTGGTTTTGCGTCTTGATTACTGACACAGGATAAAGTCCTTGCACTGATTGTAGTTTTGGTAACAATTTTATCTTAACGAAAAAAAAAGTTCTGTGATTCTAGTTACTGCTGGGCAAAGGTGAATACGGGTCTGGCCAATTAGTCTATAACCCGATAGTTGCTGTGAATTTGTTTGTTATTAAAATATTGTTTTTGCAACGCAATTCCATAATGTTTGGTCCTTCATCTCAAGTACCTCTTACCAAAAAACTGAGGAATCAAGCATCAGACATATTAAGATGGTATAGCTTTTTTACTTTATAAAATCTTTTGCTTCAATTTGAATGAATTTGTAAAAACTTGTCGGATCATGATGATGATTATTTTAATGTAACCTACTATCCGAATGATAGATAATTTCGTGGACACAATAAGATATATAAAGCAGCGTCTGTATTTATTTCGTAGTAATTTAAACGGCGCGGCGCGTACAATCATGTCAGCCTTGACAGTGCTTTTTTTGTTAACTATATCAGTGAACTTCAACGATGGGGCAAAAATACTGGCTTTTTTTCCAACTCCATCTATTAGTCATCAAGTTGCATTTCGTCCCCTAACTCAAGAACTTGCCAGGCGAGGGCATGAAGTCACAGTCATCACAGCAGATCCCGCCTTTCCAGAAGGTGAAACGCCAGCAAATCTCACAGAAATTGACGTCCACGACTTGTCTTACAACAAATGGAATGAACTGTATGAAATTACATCTACAGGCGATGGTGATTTGGTACTACAAATGCGATCTTTTTTCCATATGATTGTGGAGATCGTTGAAATGCAGTTGAAAGTGGATAATGTGCCAAAAATGTTAAAAGAAGAAAAGTTTGATTTGCTTTTATTAGAAGCTTGTGTTAGGCCCGCGTTAGTACTGTCACACGTTGTCAAGGCACCTGTTATTCTAGTGTCTTCTTTTGGTCCAATGAGCTATAATACGCAAACGATAGGGTCAGCTTGGCATCCTTTATTGTACCCAGACACTGTTAGCATGCGTGTGTACAATTTGACAAAATGGGAGAAATTAAAGGCGCTGTGGACAATTTACAAATTACAAAAAGCATTTCATGAAGTTGAAGATTCAGAAAATGCAATGGGCAAAAGAATGTTTGGACAAAATGTGCCGACTATAAACGAATTGAAAAATAACGTAGAAATGTTGTTTTTAAATGTAAACCCGATTTGGGAAGAAAACCGTCCTGTGCCTCCTAGCGTTATATATATGGGTGGTTTGCATCAGAAGCCAGAGAAAGAATTACCAAAGGTAAGTTATAACACATACACACATCACCGACACTAACACACTGTCACTGATACTTCGAGGTACGTTTAATACTTACTATTCGGAAATGTTTTAAAGCTTGTTTTATTTATTGCCCGTTCATTCTGTTTATTTCTTTGTTTTTGTGTGTAAGTGTATCTCTTAATTCAGCATGCCTCTTGGCAAATACCTCCTCTAACTATTTCCATTATTTTCTATCTTGAGCCACTCTCCTCTATTTAAAGCTTGAACGCTAGTAATAACCTACATCCTACAATGTCAACTACGTTTGTACAAACGTTAATGAATTTCTTTTCTGAATTTCAGGATCTCAAAACGTATCTGGACTCATCAAAGAACGGCGTGATCTACATCAGCTTTGGTACAAACGTGCAACCTTCACTGCTTCCTCCAGACAGGACACTAATGATAGCCAAAGTCTTTTCTCAATTGCCTTACGATGTTCTTTGGAAGTGGGACAAGGATGAACTTCCTGGTCGCTCCAAGAATATTAGAATATCCAAATGGCTGCCTCAGTCAGATCTTTTGAGGCATCCTAAGATCAAAGTGTTTATAACACAAGGAGGTCTACAATCAACAGACGAGGCTATCACAGCAGGAGTACCTCTGATTGGTGTACCAATGTTGGGAGATCAATGGTACAATGTTGAAAAATATGTACATCATAAGATTGGACTGCAACTAGATTTACTAACGACGACTGAAGAAGAATTTAAAAATGCTATCAACACTGTAATTGGAGATAAAAGGTGAGTTTTTTCTAAGTAAATGGCAAAAATTCCTCCCATCATGGGAGAGGCTTATGTCCAGCAGTGGACGTTATGGGCTGTTGTTGTTGTTGTTGTTGTTGTAAACGGCAAAGTACTGATAGACCTAAGAACTTTTTTTTTTTTTTTGGAAAAATAAACATTCTGATCTTAGCCCATGTAAGTACATTGTACACGTTTGTTATCTTGTCGTACTAAAATTTTAGCCACGCAAGGAGATTTAAAATAATATTTGGATCTTTAAACTGATAAAGTACTTAATAATATAATAATAATACCAGCCTATACTGTCCCACTGCTGGACAAATGTCTCTTCTCAAACAGAGAAGGCACCAGCATTCATCACAACGCTTGCTCATGACGGGTTGGCGATTTCAGACTTATCTTAATAGTTATCAGTCCAGGATAGGTAATTTTCATATTTAATGCTGCTAGCTTATTTTTCCTTGAAATGTATGCTAGAATCTTGATCAGATACCATCATTTCATTACATCGAGTGTCATTTATGTGTTTCAGCTATCGTGAAAATATAGTAAAACTTGGCCGTATGATGCGTGATCAGCCACAGCCTCCACTGGAGCGCGCCGTATGGTGGGCGGAGCATGTGATGCGTCACGGCGGTGCGAGACATCTGCGTTCACCAGCTGCCAACATTTCCTGGACGCAGTACCTAGAACTTGAACTCGTGTTCATTCTATTAGCAATTGTTCTTGGATTTGTTTTAGTATTCTCATTTTTTGTATATAAATTGTGGAAGTATTTTGGTTTCAGTGAAAAAATTAAAAAGAATTGATAGGTGTGATATTTTATTATTTAAAATGTGTTTTATATCGAATAAACTGTGATATTGAAATTGATTTTCTTTCTGACCTAGTGTCTACTTTGTGTCATCATCTGCCTAGCCTTTTCCCAAGTTTTATTGGAGTCGACCGGATTCAGCTGAATACCAGTATTTTACATGGAGCGACTGCCTATCTGACTTCCACAACCCAGTTAGTACTGGGTAATACGATGCCCCTTGGTCAGACTTTTTGGGCCACTGACTACGTGTAACGACTGTCAAAGATCACAAATGACAGCCGGGACCAACTGCTTTTCGTGCTTTCCGAGGCACGGAGGAAACTCAGTATGTAATGTGTGGTCACCCATTCACAGACCAACCTAGGCAAGCACGGCTTAACCTAAAGATCGACCCGAGCGGCTGTTATTATTTAGCTACAAGCTCTTTGTGTCTACTTTGTGTACTATTGATAATTACAATACATCTACACTACTACGATATACCAAAATATACAGGATATTTTATCCTAATACACATTTTCTGATAGACAAGTAACTATGTCCGAGTGGCAAGAGCCACTATGATATGAAACTTTGCGATAAAATTATAACAGTTTTCGTTTAGAGAGATAAAATATTATAGCAATATATTAACAACAATAATCTAATCTGTTTCACTACGAACTATCATGCTGACACAAGAGCAAGCCGATTTATAAATAAAAAACAGTCAAGGCCACACGTACCGGTAAAATTTGTGAGTGGCACGCAAACTGTAGATGATTTTGTCAATGATTCTGTAAAAAACTGATAACTGTGAGTATTTTGCTGTTCAACCTTTTGTGTAGCTAGGTTATGATGAGTTAAAAGAAATACGTGCCAAGAGTTCGTAGAAAGAACGATCGTTGATCAAGATTGGATGACCTACAAAAGATCACGGGATCAAGACCTGAATGAGATTCGCACAGACCACCTCCCTACACCCTCCACCCTCCTTGGGTTGAAAAGGAAGGTGACAATGATGATAATTATAAACTATACTAGTACAGTTTGTCACCAAAATGTGAGTAACTACTACTAGTTACTCACGTGCTGCACATACTTAATCCATGACTTCCAACATTGCTTTTAAAAACTCAAAGATAGAACATGAATTTTTTTCGTGCTTTAATTTAGGGCTACATGGTTTCCGCATTTCTTTTACTGTGTGTAGTTTTATATAAAATAAACTGGATATAAAAGGAAACGTTTTTAACAATCTCGCATCATAACAATTTAAAACCTCCGTACGAATATGTCCGCACAGATAGTACTGTTGATAATAGCGTTATCAATTACGTCGAACGAAGCAGCTAGAATACTGGCTTTGTTACCAGTTATGTCTATCAGTCATCAAGTTGTGTTTCGACCTCTAACTCAAGAACTTGCCAAGCGAGGGCACAAAATCACAGTCATCACACCAGATCCCGCCTTTCCAAATGGAGAAACACCTGCAAATTTCAGAGCAATCGACGTCCACGACTTCTCCTATGAGAATTGGAGAACATTATACGAATTCACGTCTACAGGGTCACCTGTGGATAAAGTGGATAAAGTGCAGAAGATATTAAAGGAAGAAAAGTTCGATTAATCTTTTGCAAGTTGCAACAAAGAATGCGAATACGTGCTGCGTCACGGCGGTGCGAGACATCTGCGTGCGCCCGCAGCCAACATGTCGTGGGCGCAGTACCTAGAACTAAAACTAGTACTTACTATTGGCTATTGCTTTCGGCTTTCTCTTACTTGTCATATATCTCTCTCTTATTTGTTTCTCTTCAAATAATGGAAAATCGAATAAAATAAAGGTAAACTGATGAAATAGTATTTCACAGTTTAATAGTAAAATTGCTGTATTTAAAAATACATAATTTATAATTTTATTATACGTGTGTAAAACTGTGTTTATTAATCAAAATCAAGGCATTTATTTCAAGTAAGCCAGTTACAGGCACTTTTGAATTGTCGAAACAAAGATGAAAATTAAATGTAGCTACAGTCCCAGTCACAAGACATAAAAACTGTGAAAGTACTGTATTTGCCCATTCCCTATCGTAGATCTCTATGGAGAAGAACGGGCAAGAAACTCCATGGACACTCTTTTAAATCAGAATATTGTTACAAAATCTTGGTTACATCATTCATGTTGAGATGGTATATTGTGAGAACTATGTAGCAAGATGTGCACGTTAAAAGTGTCCACAGCAAAAACACACAAACAAAAAAAATACAATTCAAAATAATTCATTCAAATAAGCCATGGTAACTAAGAGATTACCAGTCACAACTGACAGCGCCCGTTCACGGACATGACGCATGGATCAGCACCATTCAACTCAACCATTTATATTATACCTAATGTTTCGTCCTCGAATTAGCATAACACATGTAGTCCCGCGCAACAGGCTGCCATTCCAACACTATTTGAGAACCCACAATTTCTCACTTTTTTTTTTTTTTTTTTTTATTGTGGGTAGATTTTTCTTCGTTCGCTCTGCTCCTTCAATAAACTTCATTCGCGTTTTAGTGCGACGCCGTTCAACACTATCGTCAGTTTCTTTCAGCAAAAAGTTATTAAATCGTAAGAATAATGCCCAAAAGGAAGCGTAATAGTGATACTTACGATTACATTAGCAGGAAGATTAAAAAATTGGAGCGAAAGTTAATGCGTCATGCTAACAAAGGAAGGAGTTCATCATCACGGAGTTCTACGCCACAGCGGTCAGAACATGAAGGTACGAATTTCGGATTATTTATTAACGTGGACAAAATAGTGATGCGGACAGCACAATGGGGCTGTTCCTTTACGAACTATACAATATTAGGTTTTGTTTTGCGGATAGCACAATGGGGTTATTCCATAACAATATAATAAACTGCACCGTTTAAAAAAAAAAAAAAAAAAAAAAACAAGTTCTGTTTTGCGGATAGCACGATGGGGCTATTCCTTAACAAACAAAAAACAAGGCAGGAGTCCATAACAAATAAATTACCACGTTGTTATATCAAATTGTGTTTTGCGGATAGCACGATGGGGCTATTCCTTAACAACAAGAAACAAGGCAGGGGTCCGTAACAAATAAATTACCACGTTGTTATATCAAATTGTGTTTTGCGGATAGCACGATGGGGCTATTCCTTAACAATCATTCCATATATTTACATTAAAGGCGGACAGTACATTGGGACTGTCTCCTGCAATCAGTAATGCGGTCAGCACAGTGGGGCTGTTCCCTTACATAAAGTATTTAAGTTTACCAGTATGTAGAATACCTACATTTCGATGTGCAGTAGCACGAACACCACATTGGCTGTTCTTTTACTAATTAGTAATACCGTAGGGTTTATGTGAAGCTATACACCTACGAGTACCTACTAAGTAGCTGCTATACAACATCACTTTTGGTGATTACAGATAGCGAAACAATGGAACCCGGAATATTCATATCCGATGACGAATATAATACTCAAGTACCCGAAGTTATCACGGAAAACAGTCCTCCCAGTGTACCTAATAATGATCAGAGATCCATCACAGAGGAACCTCAAGCCTCCACATCTACCGCTCAGGAGCCTCAATTAGCAGCTGTGACCGAGGTCACTGACCTTGATAATAATGAACTAGATAGCTCCACTTTAGCCTTACTTGGCGAAGATCCCACCTCAAATGAGGTTTATGGTAAAGGTATACAAAAGGATTTGGCGCTTCGGTTTGAGCACTGGGCGACCGTTGGCTTGTCTAAGGACCTTCGAGACCAGTTAACGAATAGGTATCTTACACCTAATAACTGTACATTGATAGATCCGCCGATTTTAAACGCCGAAATCAAAGCTGCTGTGTCAGATGTGGTTTCCAAACGTGACAAAGCCATCGAAATGAAACAAAAGCAACTGTCTGTTGCCTTATCCGGTATTGGGGAAGTTATAACCCAGCTTCTGTTGTCCAAAGAAAAAGATGATTCAATGGTAAAAACACTGATGGATGTTGGGCGAATTGTGTGTGACAGCCAACATAAGGATACAATGACTAGAAAGAATTTCATTCTATGTACCCTCAAGAAAGATATTAGGGATCAATTACAAAATACAAAAATTGATAAGTTTCTTTTTAGTGAAAATTTGTCAGAAACCCTGAAATCAGCTAAAGCTATTAATAGATCTTGTGCAGACCTCAAGAATAACCCAACACCTCGTCCAAGACCTCAGGGTCAGAAGGTGAATACATCCACACCAAGAAATTTAAACTGGAGGGGAGCTCCTGCGCCGCGCAGGCAGCCGACAGCAGGAGCTCCAAGAACGAAGACATCAGCGCCGGCACCAATGAAACATCGACAGCAGAACTCGTCACGAGCCTCACACAATCAGCCGAATCGCAGTCGCCGCTAAATATGGTAAATTACGCAGGTAGATTATCATTATTTTATAACCAATGGTCAGCAATAACCAATGACCCTGTTGTATTATCTTATATACAAGGATATGAAATACCTTTTTCTAGGCCGGTCACTCAACATTGCGCACCCTGTGCTCAAATATATGTTGAACCAGAAAGAACTTTGTGTTGCGATGCCATCAATAATCTTCTTTCTATTGGAGCAGTTTCAATATGTGAACCATGCGATGGTCAATTTATATCTAAGTTTTTTCTAATTCCTAAACCTAATGGTAAAACTAGGTTTATACTGAACTTAAAATCATTAAACAAATTTATAGATACTCAACATTTCAAACTGGAAGACTTAAGAACTGCAATTAAATTGATTTCACACAATTGCTACATGAGCACTCTAGATTTAAAAGATGCTTATCTTTTGGTGAAAATAAAGCCAAGTTTTAGAAAATATTTACGCTTCCAATGGGAAGAGAATTTGTATCAATTTAATGTTTTACCTTTTGGACTAAACACAGCTCCATTCGTCTTCACCAAATTGATGAAACCTGTTGTAAAATTACTACGTTCCAGAGGTTATTTATCGACTATTTATTTAGACGATTTTTTACTCATAGGAAATACGTTTAAACAATGCTATGAGAATGTGTTAGAAACTAAAACACTTCTATCATCTTTGGGTTTTTTAATAAACGAGGACAAAAGTACTTTAGTGCCCCATTTGTCATGTAAATTTCTAGGCTTCATTATAGACTCAAAAGCTTTTGAGATTGGTCTTCCATTACAAAAAATTCAAAGAGTCCAATCGGAGATTGAAAAATACCTTAATAAAAGTAAATGTAAATTGAGAGACTTTGCTAGTTTCATAGGTCTCTTAGTATCAGTGTGCCCAGCTATCGAATATTCTTGGCTCTATACCAAGCTTTTCGAAAGACATAAGTACCTTCAACTCAAGGCTGATGATAATTATGATAAATATATAAACATACCCAAAGAATTATTACCTGATTTAGAATGGTGGTCAAGATCCATTAAGAATCCTAGTTATAAAATCAAAGAGGATATATACAGCCTAGAAATATATTCAGATGCCTCAACAAAGGGATGGGGGGTATCCTGTGGAGGTAATACGGCTAGTGGTCTATGGAGTCAGGAGGAGAATACATTTCACATAAATTATTTAGAAATATTAGCTGCTTATTTTGGTCTTAAAGTATTTGCGAAAGACTATACAAATTGCCAAATACTTTTACGAATAGATAACACTACTGCTATCTCATACATAAACCGCATGGGCGGTATTCAGTATCCACATTTAACGTCACTAACTAGACAGTTATGGCAATGGTGTGAAGAACGTCAATTACACGTTTATGCATCATATATTCGTTCTTCAGAGAACGTCATAGCAGATGCGGAGTCACGCCGAGTCCACCCAGACATTGAGTGGGAGCTGGGGGACTATGCTTTCAATAGAATTATAGTAGAATTTGGCACTCCTAATATTGATTTATTTGCTAGTAAATTATGCTAGTAGAGTTAATAAAAAGTGTGATCGATACGTATCCTGGCACCGAGACCCAGATGCCTTTACTGTAAATTGTTTTACAATATCATGGTCAAAATTCTATTTTTATGCCTTTCCCCCTTTTAGTATGATACTAAAAACATTAAGAAAAATTTGTACCGACCAAGCAAGAGGAATTGTGGTTGTACCATTATGGCCTACCCAGCCCTGGTATCCACTATTTAAAAGTCTTTTAATTTCAGAGTTAATTACTTTTAAACCTAGCAAAAATCTAATTTTAAATCATTATTCCAGCAACCGAAACCTCCATTCATCCATTACCCTGGTGGCAGGAGTATTATCGAAACAGCCATGATGAAGAAAAATATATCGCAATCTGCAATACCCATCATGTTATCTTCATTATCAGACAATTCATTTAAACAGTACAATTGCTGTTATAAGAAATGGTTTGATTACTGTTCCAAAAATAATGTAGACATGTTTAATAGTTCAATCACTAGCATAATTGATTTTTTTACTTTAATGTTTAATAATGGTGCTCAATTTGGCACGTTGAATACATATAGATCGGCTTTAAACATAATTTTAGGAGATAATGTATGTAATAATTATCGAATCAAAAGATTTTTAAAGGGAATATATCGATTAAGACCACCTTTGCCTAAATATAACGTAACTTGGGATACATCTATTGTATTAAATTTTCTATCAACATGGTATCCAAACGAAACCTTACCTAGGGATAAACTTACAAAAAAGTTAGTTACGTTGCTTGCTCTAATTACAGCCCACAGAGTTCAAACTCTTGCTAAAATTAAAGTTTCGAACATTGAAATATTGTCATCAGAAATTGTTATAAAAATACCAGAAGCTATTAAAACGTCACGACCAGGATCAGTTCAACCTATTTTGATTATTCCATTCTTTACAGAAAAACCGGAAATATGTCCGGCTCGTACATTAGTACATTATATAAATAATTCACATTCAGTGCGTAATGATAACAACAATTTATTTATTAGTTTCAGAAAACCCTTTCAGTCCGTCTGTTCTCAAACTATAAGCAAATGGATAAAAGATACATTGCGTCTAAGTGGTATAGACGTATCCATTTTCAGTGCCCACTCCACACGGCACGCAGCTACTTCAGCTGCTCGCAAATTAGGAGTAAGTTTGGATGAGATCAGACGAACTGCGGGTTGGAGTGAAAGCTCTAGCACATTTGCCAAATTTTATAATAGATCCTGTGTGACTAGTAATGATTCACTCGCTAGGACTATTTTAAGTAATTCAGTCTCTTAAGTGCCTACTAATTATATTTACTGGTATTGAATAATAAAACAAATAATGATTTCCAATCGTTTATTTTATCTTGAATATTTCACGAAGGCTCTAAAAGTCTACATGTGTTATGCTAATTCGAGGACGAAACATTAGGTATAATTAATGATTAAACGAACTTACCTGTATGTGAAGTTCTATCATAATTATACTGGATGTTTCGTCCGAAGAATTAGCATCCCTCCCTCCCTTGAACTCTCACACAGTGGTGTTCCTATCCCAGATACCATCGGATCGTGAAATATTTTCAGTTTAACTGTAGCATCTCTCAACTAAATGAAGTTTATTGAAGGAGCAGAGCGAACGAAGAAAAATCTACCCACAATAAAAAAAAAAAAAAAAAAAAGTGAGAAATTGTGGGTTCTCAAATAGTGTTGGAATGGCAGCCTGTTGCGCGGGACTACATGTGTTATGCTAATTCTTCGGACGAAACATCCAGTATAATTATGATAGAACTTCACATACAGGTAAGTTCGTTTAATCATTAAATATATAGTATAATAAGCCAATTAAATGAAGGAGATGTTGAGTTATAACATTTTTTTTATCTACCCACAAATAAAATTATAGGTACCTACATTAAATAACCCAAGTATCAACAAACATTTTGAGAATTAGGGTTAAACCCTGTTTTTTTCTGTTCCGTGGTTGAACCTCATCTAACAGCACGGAATCGCACTTTACTATGCACCTATCCTTTCTGTCGCTTAGAACCGTCATTTGCTAGAGCGAGAAACAGAGCGTGCTTTCGACCGCATCGTTAATGCTGCCGCGTGCCATAACTCAACTATTTTAAAGAACTTGTGATTTTCAGAGAAATGCAAAGTTAATGACCGACATATTTAATTAACTGTTAAGTGGACTTAAACTAAAAAAAATGTAGTTGAAATGTAGTAATAAATATCTTAACTGTAAAAACCTGTACTATTGCATGCTATATATTGGCCAAATGTGTGTTACTAAATATTTTATATAAAAACTTCATGTACCTACCATATTTGATGCAATAAATGAATGAATTGAATTGAATGTTCAATTAATTGTGAAAAGACTTAACTTCCGACTTTTCGACTAAACACCCGGCGTCAACTAGTGCTGTAAATAGACAAACATTGTTCAAATTAATGGAGAGAACTAATTTGGTTAATAAGTCACTTCGAATGAACGAAGCGTTAGCTCTCTTGATTACACATTTTTGTGCTAAATATCTACGGTTAATTCATAGCAAATTATTTTTAAGATACTAGTACTACACAGGGTGAAAAGGACACCAGCACATAAACGCCTACCACGTATTCAGTGCATTATTCCCTCACATAGAAATTTTTCATCGGTTATAAAAAAACACGGTCAAAATATTGTGTGGAAAGGCAGTTTTTAAAAAAAAAACCGATGTAAAATTTGGGCTTGCGCAATGTGACATACATTGCGCAAGCCCAAATTTTTCATCGGTTTTTTTTTTTATGGCTTGCGCAATGTATGTCTGTGCATCAGTGACCCTTCCGCCCTGTAGGTATTCTGACAGCAATCACTATGACAGCTTGTAAGTACAGTCCTTCCTAAGTTATAGACAGCTGCAGTTCATCAGCAACCTAACAGTCATGAAAATAAAGATCACAATCATTTTGACAGACTTGTCATTGATGGCAATCTAGCAACAGCCTTATTGCTACCGACATGAAGATAATTTTGTTTTAGACAGCGATGGCAGGGTGAAGATTAATAACCATGAATGGACAGTAGACCTGGCGGCGACGCTGACGTATGAAATGACGTAACGCACATGCGCTGTAGAGACTCTATCACTTAACATAGAACTAGACAGCATTTAAACGTGTTTGTGAAAGTGCGCTTAATACAGACAAAAAACTATTGGTAATGTAAATAAGTTGTATTAAAAGTGACCTTTAGGCAAAAGGAAAACTATTGGTAATAATAAAAGTTGTTTATCAAACACAAATCAGTGTTAACAGTAGAGTGTGGTTAGGTGTGTGTTTATATTGTTACGTCACAATTCCATGAGTTCTTGACGTATTTATTGAGCGGTCAACTAAGTGTCAAGGGTGATGTTGATATGTGGATCTAGATCAAGGACATTTGAAAAGATAACGTTGATAGAAAAGTCAGAAATATATTTATTTATTTAACAATTTATGTACAAACTAAATATAAAGAAAAGTAGAAAGGAACAGAAAATAGTACAAAGGTGATGCTTATTTCTAAAGAAATCTCTTCCAGCATACCTGCGAAAGGAGATACTAAAAAAGAGATGTAGACATAGTGTGTTAATAAAAAGAAAATAAAAAGGAATACATAAAACAGATATCTATTTTAGATATAATATACAATACATACATTCCTACTCATAAATACAAAGAAAAACATATAACGATACTATAAATACAATACAATAACTAATAATAAATACTTATGCAAGTTTGAAGAAATGGATAGGTAATGTTCTTTTACCTATCCATTTCTTATATATTGGATTGATAAAGTTAATGACAATCTTTGGGGGTGTTCGTAACTAATGTTACGTGACGAAATTTTGGCTATATTTCAACCATCCTTCTCCCCTTGCTGAGAAGTCGTGAGATAACACTCGTTGGCATTCCTTTCCCTTATTTTCAGATCCCCTTCTTTTTTTTTTTTTCTAAATGCTGTGCGATTTTTTTGTGTTTGGCTGGCTGGTGGCGGCTAAACAATCGACGGGCTACTGTGCTATATAATTATATAGATCGGACTAACTTACCTAGTGACGTCCGATCCTTAATTATGTGAAGTAATCTCGTCCTCATTTAGTACTTGTAGTTTGCACTTCTTGCTAACTCGCTATCACATTTTTTTAAAGATGAATCGATTTCATCAAAACGAAAATGTTGTCTGTGGTCCGGTCTTGGCGCGCTCTGTCCTGACATCTGTCAACTCATTCTTTCAAAGCATATGATCGGGACTTCAAGATGACCGATACGGTTATCTATCGTGGTCCCGATACATTAGTCAACACAACTTTAAAAAGGGGTGTAGATAAGACACTTTAAAGCACATATAAGTAGGCTGATCTTCTGGGAAGGGTTGGGATACAATGAGGACGAGATTACTTCACATAATTAAGGATCGGACGTCACTAGGTAAGTTAGTCCGATCTATATAATTATGCTCCGTAATCTCGTCCTCATTTAGTACTTGTAGATGTTCAAATAAGATAGTTGTGTTGGTAATCTAGTCAACATCTTATAATCATTGAACAATGCAACCTAACATACTATTCTGATTACCATTACTTAGGTACTAATTACACATTTATTTAAATAAAAGGTAACATAACATAAATCTTCTCAAACTCAACAACCTGTGTCATGATAATCTTATAATGAGCTTAATTACTTTAATCAGACAGTTACCATTAACATTAAATTTAATCAACCAACAATAACAAGCAGTGTGTTCTATATTACAGAGACTATATAAAACACTGCTTGTGCAAAAGCACTAGAATTTAGAATCACTCCTCATAGAGAGGAGGCCTGTGTCCCAGCAGTGGGAACATTAATAGGCTGATGATGATGATGATGAACTATCTCATCTCATATATCTAGGTCTCATAATAAAAGCAAGCAAAGTTGAGGAATTTGTGGTCCAACCAGCTGCTTATTCTTATAACGTCAATATTAAAACCCACTTCAGAGGTTTTTTTTTTTTTTTTTTTATGCAGAAGCATGCCTTGTGCTGTGTGATGTGAATTTGGGAGTATTTATTCCACTATTAGTTAGAATTTGTTTCATCCACTTACTAATAGTTGCAGTAGTGGCGGCACGATATGGTTTTCTTATAGTTATAATTGGTGATTTACAATCTTGTCCTAAAGGTATTTTTTGTAATATCTAGATAGAACAAAAGGGTAGTAGCAGAACACACAGACAAATTTTCCTTAAAAGATGGTAGTATCAAATTGGGTTGATATCTACCAGGTTCAAAGGTTTTAATAATTTCTGGAATGTTTATGTTAATAATTATCCTGATTACAAGAAATGTTATCAGTATACTTATGAGGGACAAGGTTCGGATTCTGTGTGCAAGGGCTATTATGGTAATTTAATTTTTGGTTATTAGTTCTAAACTAAGGGTTTCATTAGGAAACAGTTTACACAAATAATTCAAAACGATACTGAGATTCCATACTACTTCATATTTGGGGTTCTTAGGTCTTAACCTAAATATATCCCTGAAGAACCTTGACAGTCGGTCATCTAGGCCAATTTGGGGCCCTAGAACTAGAGAATTAGCTAACTTAATGGTATTGAGTAAGCTATTTATGATAGTCCCTCATTAAAATTTTAGTCAGAAAAGATATCACAGTGGGAACTGAGTCTAGGAGAGGGTCAATATCTTGGTTCTGACAATAAGAAATCCCTGATTCAGAGCAGATTCGTATCACTTTCATGATGGGGTTCCATTATTATTCTTTCAGAAATAACCTTGGATTCAAATTAGGGAAACCATGGTTGTGAGGGCCACCAAGGTACTACAACAATGCCTGTTGACCCTTCCCTTTTTATTTTCTGTAACATCTTACTAATAAGCGCCAATGGTGGGAATGTATAAAAAAAATCAACATACCATTTGACAGTGCATGATATATTAGCATTATTATTATTATTTTGTGCATTATTTATTATTATTATTATTATATGTCTGAAATAAATGAATTTATTATTATATATAATTCTGACAATTAGTGTTAAACTTGTTTGCCAACAAGTCAATCTGAGGTTTAACAATAATAGTCTTGTAAGCTACATCACATAATTTCTATTCAATTTCTGTGTTTGGATGCCTAGATCCAAATGTGTCTTTCCTCACACCGTTGCCACAACATTCTGGCTAAATTATTATGGTGGGGAAAACGAGTGCCACCATTTTATTGATGTAGGCTATGGCAGTTGTGTTATCTATTTAATTCTAAGTAAAACTTCACAGTGTCTGAGTGTGCTTGCAAATGTTTTCAGCCCTCTAAATGCTGTTAATAGTTCAAGGTAATTTATACGAAACCTTTTATCATCAGTTGTCCAGTGCCCATGGCTTCTGACATCATTATATACCAGACCCCAGCCAGTTTGTCAAGCATCAGAAAATATTTCTAGAACAAAGTCAAATAGTTTTATACTGTTGTAGGTTGTTGGAATGTAAGACAACCACTAATCTAGTCCTATCCAAATTCCTTTTGTGATAGGTAGCAGAGCCTTGTAATGTTTATTGTTGTTTTGTTAATTTCCATAACCTTGGTGTAAGGCCAACCATATTCCACTGTTGAGCATGCAGCAACAAGTATACCTAGCAACTGAGCAAATTCTACTATTTTGCATAAATATTTTAGATTTAAAATTATTTAATAAGTTAGGGATGAAATTTTATCTAACTTCTTCTGATGAAGTGAGATAATACTGAACTGTATCTAACAGAAAACCTATATAAATTGACAGCACTGTCTGGGTTCTCAGGCACTCCTTTTAGTATTGACAACGAACACTAGTTTTTTTTTTTTTTTTGAAAATTTGATTTGTCGACACATTTTTCAAACACTTATCATATGAATCACCAAGGCACAAAATATCACCCAGATATATTATAGAAAAGCAACCCCATTGACCTCAGGTGACACATAACTGGCTTCATAATCTTTGTGAACACAAATGGTGCTATGCTAAGCCCAAATGGAAGGCATGTGAACTCAAACATTGTAACTTGAAACTGAAACCGGAGAATTCAATCATATTTTGTATGGGTAATGAGTATTTAAGCATTTTTTAAATCTATAGTTGCCATAAAACAAGCTGGGTTTGGTCATGAGTTTGGTTGCTGTCCTTAAGTCTTCTAGCTTGAAGTGATGGGTATTAATATATTTATTAAGTTTTTTGAAATTTAATATTTTATAAATCCAAGTGCCATCTGATTTTGGATGCAAAACTATGCTGGATAAAAATTGATTGATAAACATTATTCAATAGCACCATAACTGTAGGAGTTTATTAATTTTCGTTAAATAAGATTGCTTTCTGTTTGAACTGGAATTTCATAAAAGTGTAGTTTATAACCCTTGATCCAATCGTTGTATTGTTGGATAGGTGATAACATTATTCCAGACTTCAGTGAAATACTGCAATGTACCAGTCTACCTGAGCTAGGCGTATTCCTGCCCCCGACGTCGCGGCTGGCGCCTCTGTGGTGAGTGTAGCTTGTCCTGTACCTTATCCCCGAACAGGTACTCAGATATTGGAGTCTGCCCCATTAGCTTCTTCATTTCCATACTGAGGCCAGGCAGGATTAGGGAGCGTCTGGTGATGCATTTGCATGATAAATGTGACAAAGTAGTCTGGCTGCATCACTTAAGAGTTAAAATTTGATCACTACTCTCTTAGTTGGTGATTAGATTGTTTAGCAACAAGAAAAAAAAAAAAAACTTTGCCTATTGATGTAATGGCAGCAGCCGAGGTGATCTGCTGCCCCCTGATTCGTTGGTCCCTTTTTACTCCACCATCCTCAGTGCGGCTGCCACTTCTTCATTTAGTTTTTAAATATTTCCTTCATTAGGTGATAGAGGACAACTGTCTGTAGTCAGCAGTGGCGGAATAGGTGATAATTGATGGCAAGGAGTAAATGGTATGTGGCGTTATGGGGAATAGCTGTCGCGGCTTCTCGAGCGTGTTCGACTGGAGCGGGTTTCATACTCGTCTAGAAAGAATAGTTAGAGTTAGGCCTCTGACTGGTCGAGTTTAAATCCACGGCTAACCTTTCATGATAGTTCAAGGGATGCAGTAGGGACGCAATTATGAACAACTGAATGTGTAGGTACACCATCGGCTGACCTCTCGTGAAAGCTCTTGTGATGTCGTTCTACTGTAGGATGGCTTAGATCATCGGCTAAACTCTCGTGAAAGCTCTAGCGATGTCTTACTAATTCTTGGCACAATTGGTGTTCTCATGGTTAACCTCTCGTGAAAACTCTAGAGACATGTGCGAACAACTGAACGTGTACTCCATCGGCTGACCTCTCGTGAAAGCTCTTCTGATGTCGTTCTATTGTTAGATGGCTAAGATCATCGGCTAACCTCTCGTGAAAGCTCTAGCGATGTCTTACTAATTGTTGGCACAGTTGGTGTTCTCATAGTTAACCTCTCGTGAAAACTCTAGAGACATGTGCGAACAACTGAACGTGTACACCATCGGCTGACCTCTCGTGAAAGCTCTTGTGATGTCGTTCTATTGTTAGATGGCTAAGATCATCGGCTAACCTCTTGTGAAAGCTCTAATGATGTCTTAATAATAGGTTGGCACAATTGGTGTTCTCATGGGTAACCTCTCGTGAAAACTCTAGAGACATGTGCATCTTATGCCAGGATGCCAGGTACTTCTAGGAAAGACGAGTGTAGGTACTTAAACAAAAAAGCTTACCAGATTTTCGATGACGACTCCGTTTTCGCTTGTTCGACCGATTTTCTAGTACTCGCAGACGTTCGTTGAGTTCTCTCATATTTACGCCTCGTTTTCTTCGATGTTTTCCCATCTCGGTTTGGTAATTACAAAATTATCAGAACTTTATTATCGGAACCGTGACCTGCGCGCTTCACAAAAAAGTACAATGAGTTGACAGATGTCAGGACAGAGCGCGCCAAGACCGGACCACAGACAACATTTTCGTTTTGATGAAATCGATTCATCTTTAAAAAAATGTGATAGCGAGTTAGCAAGAAGTGCAAACTATGAGGACGAGATTACGGAGCATAATGACGTTCCGCAATAATTATCGATATTGCGCGAAATATTAATGTGTTGGATTGAATAGTGGATAAACATGTTCATGTCATGAAACTGCCTCGTTGGTCTAAAGTCACAAGCGCGACTGCTGAGCATAAGGTCCTGGGTTCAGTTCCCAGGTTGGGCAAAGTATCATTGGATTTTTCCTTCAGGAATTTCTCAGTAGTATCCAAGGAGTTTGGATTTGTGCCCGGTTAAAGGCACACCTCTGTCTAACCCTTTGGGGATTACAGGCGTGATTTTATGTTATGTATACACGTTTTGCTTTACTTAACCCAGTTTTTTCGATCGAGATTTCCCGAGACATCGCCCTTTTCCCTCGTGAGATTGGATAAAATTCAAGATCGACTCCCTCCCCCCACCTACCCTTAATAGTCTCACATTATTAATGGACGCCTCCTATATGTCAATCCTGTTGAAATCCCTTGTAGAAATACGAAATGTTTTAAAAGCGATTGTCACTTCTCTCGGTTCTAATATTGTGTGTACCGTACTTGAACAGAATCTACTAATAATAATCTAATCGATTAATTCATACTATCAAACCAACCGCAATATCAAAATCTAAAGTATTTAGATTAGATTTCAGTTTTGCGATTTGCGTTTAAGATTTCTTATGTTTCAGTACCAATGAAATTGTTCATACAAGATCTACGTGTGATTCATTTGACATGAGCAAAGTCACGGTCACCGCTAGTTTCATATAAAACGATAGTTTGCATAACCCATTATCAGTGGACACATATTTACGGACAATAATGTCAGTACTGATAACAGTGTTACTAGTAGCGTTATCAATGACGTCCAACGAAGGAGCAAGAATACTGGCACTGTTTCCCAGCCCTTCTGTCAGTCACCAAGTTGTGTTTCGACCTCTAACTCAAGAACTTGCCAAGCGAGGACATGAAGTCACAGTCGTCACACCAGATCCCGTCTTTCCAAATGAAAGAACACCTGCGAATCTCACAGAAATCGACGTCCACGACATATCTTATGAGAAATGGCAAAAATTGTATAAATTAACTTCAAAAGGCAATACTGATCCCATGGAACTTATAAGAATACCATTCCTTATGATGGTTGAGTTGGTTGAAATGCAGCTGAAAGTAGATGCAGTACAAACAGTCTTGAAGGAAGAAAATTTCGATTTGCTTCTGCTAGAAGCTTGTGTTAAACCTGCACTTCTTCTGTCTCACATAGTTAAGGCTCCCGTGATTCTATTGTCTTCTTTCGGTCCTATGACCTTCAATGTGCAAACTATTGGATCAGCCTGGCATCCTCTACTATACCCTGACAGTCTAAGCAAGCGTTTGTACAATACAACGAATTGGGTGAAACTAGTAGAACTGTGGAATTATTATAAACTAGAAAACATTTTCAAGGATGTTGAAGGTGCAGAAAATGAACTGGCAATTAAGTTGTTTGGACCAAATGTACCGACAGTAACTGAATTGAAGAATAATGTTCATATGCTGTTTTTGAACACTTATCCTGTTTGGGAAGGTAATCGTCCAGTACCTCCAAGTGTCGTTTTTATGGGTGGAATACATCAAAATCCAGTCAAAGATTTGCCAACGGTTAGTTTTGATACTTATTTTGTTCCTATAAAACTTGTTCGTGCTAGGTCATAAAGAATTGAAGAAAACAAACAAAAAAAAATTGCATACAAAACAAGATAAAATTATAGCCTATTTGTGGAGTGAAAAATTTATGGACGAAGAAATGTACACACGATTCTTCTAAAAAGTAAAATAAGTACAAGTAGAAGAAAATCATTTTTCAATCGTTTTTGTGACACTTAAATTTAAAATAGCCACACTAAAACTAAACTGAAGTGGGACTTTACTGGCCACGTCTGCCGCATGTCCAATTAGCTTTGGGCCAAAATAAACACTTTCTGGAGCCCTGAGATCGCCAGAAGGCGTCGCGGCAAAGCTCGTAGAAGTGGCCGGACGAGCTTGACAAAACCAACGACCAGTGGTCGACATTAGCCCAGATTTTTCCATGCCTCTCCCGCAGTAGCTTTTAATCGTTTTCTCATCTTTGAAATTGTTTCATTCATCATGGTCTTCTTGACAAATCCTCTGTAGGCTAGCTTTTATTTCTTCTCTGGTCCTGACAATTACTAGTGTCATCTAATATAATGGTTTTATATAAGAACTCGGTATATACGATAATGTTAGTATTCATTAATCTGTCACAGCAACTTGCATTAGTAGAATAATGGCGGCATCGATAGCCTTCGTATTATTAATATTATCAATTACTTGTAACGATGCGGCAAAAATACTGGCAATCTTCCCAGTGCCATCTATCAGTCATCAAGTTGTGTTTCGACCTCTAACTCAAGAACTTACCAAGCGAGGACATGAAGTCACAGTCATCACACCAGATCCCGCCTTTCCAAATGGAGGAACGCCTGCAAATCTAATCGAAATTGACTTCCACGACTTATCCTTCAAGATTTGGACAACAATATACGAAGTTACTTCCACAGGAGACAACGATTTTATTCTACAAATGCGGGAAGCATTCCATATGATGGTTGAAGTCGTCGAAATGCAGATGAAGGTGGATAAAGTTCAGAAAATGTTAAGAGAAGAAGTGTTTGATCTGCTATTGTTAGAAGCTTGTGTTAGGCCCGCGTTACTTCTGTCAAACGTTGTGAAGTCGCTTCTGATTCTTGTGTCGTGCACATGAACTATAATGTGAAAACTATGGGATCAACCTTTTTGGAACTTTTACAGGTTACAGAATGTTATGCAAGAAGTTGAGGAAGTAGAAAATGTAATGGGCAGAAGAATGTTTGGACCAACTGTGCCGACAATAAGTGAATTAAAAAATAATGTTGACATGTTGTATTCGAATACTCATCCCGTTTGGGAAGGGAATCGCCTAGTTCCTCCTAGTGTAATATTCATAGGTGGACTGCATCAGAAGCCAGTGATCAATACGAGTAATTTACATTTTTTAAATAAAGTCAAGACAGCCTAGCTTCATTAGTGTGCTTCTAATTTTTAAAATAAATCTCACTCAACTGTGTCGCATATATTTTCTTTTAAAGACCCGAGGGAATACATAAGTGGCAATCGGTTACAAGTTTTCGTATTTTAACAATATTAATAAATTTTCGGTAGATTAATAAAGACAATTCATCATTTTTTCTTTTTTTGCAGTCATTTTCGAGTTTTTCACTATCGTTTTAGCTGATATATAGAATGTCAATTTGTCATGCCCCTAGGTGGTTAGTCAAAGGTAATTTTTCATGCACTCGCCGAAGCACACGAGAATATTATTTATTTACAGGGATAATAAAATATTTAATTGTTTTGTCATAATTGGGAATATTTGTTATAATAAGTATTTGTATGTTTAAAAAATAAATATTAGGATGGTAATTTAAAAAAAAATAATAAAAATATTTTGTAATTTTTAAATCTTTTGAATTGGTGGTTCAGCGCACGAGCGCAGTTAAAGTACAGCCACCCCGATTGTCTCGCTCACTCATGTTGCACATCATGTCTAACGTTACATGGTGTGGGAAGTGCGAGCTCGCTCAAGATGTGCTCTTACATATTATAATGATTGTATGTAAGGGCACATCTATGATTTAAATCTAGGGAAGGCGTCGCGGCAGAGATCGTAGAAGTGGCCGGACGAGCTTGACAAAACCAACGACCAGTGGTCGACATTAGCCCAGATTTCTCCATGCCTCTCCCGCAGTAGCTTTTAATCGTTTTCTCATCTTTGAAACACCTGTTTTTTTTGTTTACTTTTTATTTTAAGGAATGCAAGAAGTTTTATTTTTATTTTTTACTTAGTCAAGTTTTTTGGAAGCGTTTTATATATTAAATAAAAGAGTAGAGTTACGTGTGAGCAGAAGCGCATGCTCCAATGTAATTCTCAATACTAACTCTAGTCGCTACATCTGTGTCTTAAGGCTACTTATCTGCTAAGTTGACAAAATGCATGGAAGGTTCCAGATGGACCACCCTAAACTGCAACGGTGCACTTTACGCTCTCACGGTGATCACGCGTTGTGGTTCAGGATGCATAACTCCTCCCTCCTCAAGAACGAAATTATCAGAATTGTTGAGGTTCTGATCATTTTGCTGACAGTTTAACAATTTGATTTTATATCTAAAAACAAGAATGGTTATAAATCCTAAAGGTAGAAATACATATAGAATTACAGTACCTAAGCTAATGGTTTTCGTGTTAACCGCACTATAATTTTCACTGTGTTTCACTTTGCTCATTTTCACCACTTGAGCTAATTCTTTCAGCTCATCAAGATTTATACCTTTCATATTCACTGCACTGACACTATTGATGCGTTTTTCAGCCTTCAATTCTGGTAGCATAACGATTGGAATTGTTGGATAATTCAGATTTGTAGGAGAAAATTGGTGTTTTCGTAGATGTATGTGCCCGACGTTAAATGTACAAGCATCGTCCAGAGTAACTATGTATGTTCCTTGTAGAGACTCGTGGCTCACGACGTCATCATAGCATTTTCTGCTTGCTATAATGTTATATTTTGAATATAAAATCCAACTTTCACGGCCAATTCGTTGAACTTTCAAATCTTCAATGTCAACTGCGTGCTGCTCGCATGCAGTAGTATTAGAATGGAACTTCATCAGCTGTTCTTCACAAAATGGTTCTTTATGGGTCAACACATCATCATCGGTACATAAGAATTTTTCATCTATTGCAATCTGTGCACAGGCTTTCACGACTGGTATGTAATCTGAGTCTTTCACCAAAAGGTAGGGATATTTAGGAACGACTATTACAGTTTCTTTTAAATCTGTGTTAATCACAGGTAAGGAGTAAAGTTTAAGATAACTATAAGTGCTGTTTTCTATAAGTGGAATCTCTAATATGAACGTGATCTGGTTTTGCTTAATATAAGCTTTAACAGTAATACAATCTTCAAACTTAACTAAATTATTTTCATTAACAGTATATAACAGGTTTTCTGTCTTGGCTATAGATTGTAACATGTGCAATAATTCAGTAGAATTAACAATCGCTCGATGCAGTACAGACACCTTACTAAAGGCTAAGGCTGTTTCAATCTCACTTAAAATCATGTTAATGGTTCTAAAACTAGCTAAAAACATATTAAACATTCCTAAAATATAAGTAGCGTAAATAGAATTTTCTTCTTTAGTAATTAAGTACTTAACTAATCTCTCAATCCGTTTTAAACGTTCATCCAAAATTAATGTATTGTTGTGTAAGGTTTCTGTACTGTTAACAAAACCATCTAACATTTTGGAGACCAAAGTAATTTTTCTATTTATTATTAATTGATTGTTTTTTAAGTGAGAAATAAGGGAATCATATCGGATCGCGTCACTGTGATCTAAATTACCTGTCACGATTTTAATTATAGACCCAAGTGGATCAATTAGTCCTCGCTTGAATCTTGTAGATGGTACCAGTTGCTGGTATTTTTCCATAGTCCTATCCCTTAGGTAATCTGTTTGAGTCCGAATGCCTAAAAACTCATGGCTGTAAGGTTTGTTAACATCTACTAATCTACTGAATTCATCATACTTCATTAGACTTAATTCTACATTATTACCTAAATTATTTAAATTTTAAAAGTTTTATAATTAACCACTTATCTACTTGTTTAAATGCCTGTCCTTTTCTCACGGGAAGGACACCGGGGTTTTTCTCAACCTTTTGAAGTTGAAGGGCCCATGTGATTTGCGCTAGTGCTAATAGCGTGAGGGTCCACCTGCGGAGGACGTTTAATATTTTTAATTGGGACTTTTGTGTTTCTAGGTCCAATTGTAACAGGGATTACATTATGTTCTACATTACCGCTAACAGTTGCTTTTCTATAACGTGGCTTGTCTTTACTTAATCTTTTATTAACCTCTTTAGCATAAATTACGTCACCTATTTCAAACTTTTTACTTGTCTCACCACCCTTGCTATCTCTAATCTTTAGCTTTGCTGATGTCATCTGATCTGATATGTAACTATAGAGACGTTTAGTACGCTTCGCATGATCTTTTAGTAATTGTTGTGTATAGTTTTTCTCGAATGTTGCACTTAATATAGAATTTGAATTAGTATGACCGAAAACAACTTCGAATGGTGTCAAGCCTGTCGTTGTATGTATGGTATGATTATAAGCCATTATTGAGTAGGTCATAACGGAGGCTGCATCTGTGCATTTTCGATCGTATTTAGCTAAACGGTATATTTCTATGATAGTTGAATGGAAACGCTCTACTATGCCTGTTGAATTTGGGTTATTAGGTGTACTGATATGTAATTGTATGTTGTACATTATCATTAGTTCCTTCAATAATTCGTTGTTAAATTCACTGCCAGGATCGCAACTAATTTTCTTGGGGGTTCCGTAAATAGAAAAATATACTACCATTCTATATTTCATTTCTCCAGATGCATCTGTCTTTTTTGGAACTAAATGAACTGGGGCTGACCAAGGTGAATAAGATTCCTGAATTATATTTTCTTTGAGTAACTTCTCGATGCCGAATGCCGTCACAATAGAATATATCTTTATATTCTAAACATAATTTGCTAATGGCTTCACTTTCTTCAGCTGACATGTGATTCAAGCGAAGCTTCTGTAAGTTATCCGTTAATAAGTTCTCTATTTCAATATTTTCGGTTTCTTTTAAGTTATTAACATTGCAATCATTTCTACGATTATCGTACGGTTCTACTTTAAATGGTTTAATAATGGCTAATGTAATTGGTTTGTCAAGGGTATTTTGAATTACGGTAGTAAAGTAACCATCTTTACATTTAATTAAAGCGCTGGGCATACGCACGCCTTCAGTAAATTCTCTAAAATCTACTAAAGCATCACCGGAATGATAATTTGCAGGGATTTTAACTCTTTGTTCTGATCGGGGTGCTAACTCTAATATATGTTTATTCTTATCGCGCATGATTGGTATTACCGTAGTTTTGGTTTTCAAGATCTCATTTTTTAAATCTATTACTGCTTCCACACTATGTAAAATATCATTACCTAATAAACCATCGAAGCTTGGGTCGACTTCATAGATATGGAATTTGTGAACTTCGTTAACATTCAAGGTCGGAAATGCTGGAATCAAAAGTACTTGTTCGTGTTGGCTTGTACCATGTTTATCCTAAATATTTTACAGGCCTTTACCAGTTAGAGAACTGGTAAAGGCCTTCTAAGTACATAAGTGATAATATTCTTCCTTTTAGTGTACATAAATGACCTACCCAATTTATTTGACAACTACCCGCAATTGGTGTTGTTTGCAGACGATACTTCTTTAATATTTAGGATAAACAGACGTGCCACAAATCTGGACGACGTAAATAACGCCCTACTGCAGGTTCATAATTGGTTTACCGCTAATAATTTAGTTCTAAATGGGAAAAAAACAAAGTGCATTAGATTTGCTTTACCAAATGTCAAAAGTCGTGATTGTGACGTAGTATTGAATCAAGAGAAACTAGAATTTGTCGATAAAACGGTTTTCTTGGGAATTACGCTCGACTCAAGGCTACAATGGGGTCCTCATTTAACATCTCTTGCAGGACGGCTGAGCTCAGCAGCGTATGCTGTTAGGAAAATCCGTCAATTTACTGATGTTGATACGGCGAGGCTAGTCTATTTTAGTTATTTTCATAGTATTATGTCATACGGTATTTTACTATGGGGACGCGCTGCAGACATCGAGTCTATATTTATTCTGCAGAAAAGGGCTATCAGAGCCATTTATGAATTACGTAGACGCGATTCTCTAAGAGAACTGTTTAAGGAAATTAATATCATGACAGTACCTTGTCAATACATCTATGAAAATATCATGTACGTTAGGAAAAATCTGCATTTATTCAGTAAAAGAGGTGACAGACACCACTATACTACTAGAAATAGGGACCAACTAGTTCAGCCAGGTTTCAGGCTTGCTAAAGTAGATTCATCTTTCATGGGGTACTGTTTAAAATGTTACAATAAAATACTTCCCCACATTCTACAACTGAATGAGACGAAATTTAAATCTTGTATAAAACGCACACTATGTAGGCAAGCATATTATAAGTTGGTGGATTACATTGATGATAAAAATGCTTGGCTCAATGCTGGTCCTGCTCCACAACCATAGGGGAAAACTAATTTGGCAAATTATTGTACTAGCTGCAGAAGATTGTAAAAGTATCTTTGCTTTGTATAGATTCCATCTCCTAGTATTGTATAATTGCACAGCACATGTGAGGACCATGTATTGTTAAGCTACCATTTGCATTTAGTTATCTTTCATTGACTTGAATATGCCTTGGTGGCTGAGAGAAAGTCATGCTCACTCAAATGTCTCGCTGATGGTGGCGGGTGTGTCGGGTCATTTAGTTCCCTTCAATATGGTTGAGTTGAATGGCGCCGATACACGCGTCTTGTTCGTGATCGGGCGCTGTCAGTTGGGACTGGTCATCTCTTAGCTGCCACGGCTCATTTTAATTACTTTATTTTTAATTTGTTGATTTAATGTTTTACTCTGGACGCTCATAATGTGCACGTCTTCCTACATCGTTCTCACATATATCTATAATCTCAACATGAATGATGTAACCAAGATTTTGTAACAATATTTTGATTTAAAAGAGTGTCCATGGAGTTTCTTGCCCGTTCTTCTCCATAGAGATCTACGCTAGGGAATGGGCAACTTTAGTACTTTCTCAAGTTATTATGTCTTGTGTCTGGGACTGTAGCTTTGTTTTGTTTTTTTGTATTTTTGACTTTCAAAAGTGCCATAATGGTCTAATTGAAATAAATGGTTTGAGTTTTGAGTTTGAGTTTTGAGTTTAAACGTGTTCCTATATAATCTACCGGAAAATATGGTGCGTATTGTGAGATTAAAAGCGCCGTCCACTTTGGAACAGGCTTTAGCGTTCGTATTAGAAGAGGTCAACTTCCATGACCAATATAATGCCCGAAATAAAACACTGCTGCCGTCCTCTAGTAAAAATACTACACCAACGTTTAAATTCGGCACAAATAATTATAATACACCTGTTAATAATAAACCTATTTTTGCGCAACCAAACACACAACCCAAATCATATTTTGGAAACTTCCAAGGTCAACCATTTGGGATGCGACCTCCGCAATTTGGATTTCAAGGTCAACCCTTTGGTTATCGCCCGCAACAATTTGGGATACGTCCGCAACAATTTGGGATGCGCCCCCAACATTTTGGGATGCGCCCTCAGCAATTTGGAAACCAACAACCATTTAATAAACCTCTACAACCATTTAGCAACCAGAACCAATCGTTCAATAGACCTTTACGTGTACCCGGTATTCAGCAACCTAAAATTGAATCCAGTGACGTCACAATGCGTACAGCGCCTCCAGCCAAAGCCTACATTAAAGGATATAATTTAAATGAGCTTGACCTTGACCATTACGATGATAGTCAACTTCCATGCGATTACCAATTTAACAATGAATATTATCACGATTTTAGCACTCTTAATGAAAATCAAGATGAGAATTATTCGGAAGAAATTAACCAGGAAAATTTAGCGGAAAATAAGGAGGATTTTCAACTAGTGGCCTCGGAAAAAATAGACAAATAATACACCTAAATTGCAATACACAAAATCTTGGTTACATCATTCATGTTGAGATTATAGATATATGTGAGAACGATGTAGGAAGACGTGCACATTATGAGCGTCCAGAGTAAAACATTAGATCAACAAATTAAAAATAAAGTAATTAAAATGAACCGTGGCAGCTAAGAGATGACCAGTCCCAACTGACAGCGCCCGATCACGAACAAGACGCGTGTATCGGCGCCATTCAACTCAACCATATTGAAGGGAACTAAATGACCCGACACACCCGCCACCATCAGCGAGACATTTGAGTGAGCATGACTTTCTCTCAGCCACCAAGGCATATTCAAGTCAATGAAAGATAACTAAATGCAAATGGTAGCTTAACAATACATGGTCCTCACATGTGCTGTGCAATTATACAATACTAGGAGATGGAATCTATACAAAGCAAAGATACTTTTACAATCTTCTGCAGCTAGTACAATAATTTGCCCAATTAGTTTTCCCCTATGGTTGTGGAGCAGGACCAGCATTGAGCCAAGCATTTTTATCATCAATGTAATCCACCAACTTATAATATGCTTGCCTACATAGTGTGCGTTTTATACAAGATTTAAATTTCGTCTCATTCAGTTGTAGAATGTGGGGAGGCCTTTACCAGTTCTCTAACTGGTAAAGGCCTTCTAAGTACATAAGTGATAATAGTTTTAAAGGCAATGGCCTCGCATATGGGTCGCTAACTATTATTGCTAATTTCAGGGTTTTCGTCCCAAAGTTAATTAAACGTAAACTCATTAGGGTTTGGAAATAATTGAAACTGATTCGTGTTTAAATAGGTGTGATGTTTTGCCGACGGCTTATTTTATTCATCGAGGCTCTGTTTTTGCGCGTTATGGCACCCAATTAAAAAATATAAAATGTAGCCAGTACACTCGCGCCACCAAAAAAATCCAATGATGTATACATTATGAAAAACCAATTTATCCTTTTAGGAGTACCTATACATAAATTTACAAATTTACTATCATACAGGCGAAACTCATAATCCTATTTTTAGGCTTCTCCAAAATCGGGAAAACTAAGGCTAGTTTTCCCGATTTTGGAGAAGCCTAAAAATATTAAAAATAACCTAAAGCGGGGCAATTTGCCCCAATTTAGGCAAATTGGGGCAAATTGCCCCGCTTTAAGTTATTTTTAGTAATCATTAAAAAAAACTGACAGCGCCAAAACTAAGAAGAAATAGTTATACTAGCATTTACAGACGATTTTTTTTCTTTGCCTCTCATGTGTCCCACTGCTGGGCACAGGTTGCCCTTTTCTCCTTCCAAACCTATCTTATGCGATAACTGACCATATTCGCCCCGCAAGCAAGATCAGATCGTCACACCACATTCGCCGCAGTCTAGCTCGACGGCTATTTCCTCCGTCAGGCGTCCAGTAAGTGACGATCCTTGCCCACCTGTCTACACCACCTAAGAATAATAATTTAATACATCAAATTTCAGGGCATCCAAAGATAAAAGTATTCATAACACAAGGAGGTCTACAGTCAACAGACGAGGCTGTCACAGCAGGTGTGCCTTTAGTTGGTGTCCCAATGTTGGGAGATCAATGGTACAATGTTGAAAAGTACGTTCATCACAAGATTGGAGTCCAACTAGATTTAGTTACGATGGCTCATGAAGAATTTTAGAGTGCCGATAACACCGTAATTGGAGGTAAAAGGTGTGTTAAAAATCTTGGTTATTTTTTTTTCACTACCCATCTGACTCGATCAGGTGCAATCTATACAAATAAAGAAAATTGAAGTGTCTGTATGTAATTTCAAATTGACAGCTTTTTACTGAATGCATCATTATCATAATTTGCATCAACATATGTAGTTGGGAAAAGGATCTATTCGCTTCGCGAGGCTTCCAGTCGCTTTGATGAAGGCATATGAAAGTATTTTTGGGTCACTTCTTTTTTTTTCTGTTTGTTTGTTCCGGCTAATCTCCGAAACGGCTTTACCGATTTTGACGAAAATTTTACTGGCAGATAGCTGATGTTATAAAGAGTAACTTACGCAAGCTTTTATTTTAGAATAATAACTAGGTTTCAGTGAAAAAAATTAAAACCCTTGAAATTGTTAACAAAATCCGATTCAAATAGCGAAGTAATATTTTTATAAATATTTCACGCAAACAAAGTCGCGGGCAACAGCTAGTACTAAAGAAAATTAATAATCGTATTTGAGTCAAACTTGATTTGCTGACGAAACGATGACAGGAAAATTTTAAAAATGCTATTAACCTTTTCATTAGTGATAAAATATAGGTATTAGACTATCTGTCAAACTATCAAACTCACTGTCAAACTATCCCACAGCTAATGCTACAGCTGCAATTCAGACCGCTTGTATTTCAAAATTTGTGACGAATCCGCCGTTTTGTATTCCCCTTTTTTCTCCTCGTCAACTGAGCCCATTATTTATTTTTGACATTAAAATTTTAAGAACGAGTGTGTCTAGGTTCCTGTTAATTTCTTTTATGTTAAAAACCTTTCGAATTTGTCTGTTAGCCCTATAATCACTGTTATAAATATGGTTAATATTTTGTCATTTTTGGAGGGTCATGTTTCCTTTACTTATTAGTTGCAGAAAAAAATGAAATCACAGGGACGTGTCTACAGTTATAGACCTTGTTTTAATGAAAAAAGAATTATTGCTCTAAAAGCATATTCAGGAAGAAAAAAGGGGAATACATTAATACGGAGAATTGTAGCTCTTGTTCCCTCTTAAGTTTAGATGTGAGGACTACAATATACATACAAGGTGGACTTTTGACACAAAACAATGAGTTAATTTTTTGAGTTTTGCTAACTAGCCCGTATCGATCCATGTTTTATATACGCACGTGCACATAAAGAACCTGTTCCTCTGATTATTTAAATCGTAACGATTGGTACCGATCCGTTCCAAATTGTCTGTACTGAAACGTTACACACAGAATGTTTTCAAAAGAAAATCATGTTACTTTGGCTATCTCCAGACACACGATCAAACTACGAATCATCGTCGACATCCGTGATGGTAATGACTATAATAGACTTATCACGTAATTGATTGACTCCAGTTTTCGTCATAACAATCGTGAAACTTCGTAGCGTGACGCGTGACCAGTTTATACATCCACTGGACATTACAACGAGTGTCATTAATTTATGTGTTACAGCTATCGTGAAAATATTGTAAATTTGGCCGTATGATGCGTGATCAGCCACAGCCTCCACTGGAGCGCACCGTGTGGTGGACGGAGCACGTGCTGCGTCACGACGGCAATTCACAAAAAATTCAAAGAAAATTAGACAGCTAGTTTCATATTTATAAATATGGAAAATTGTGATCGTATGTAACTCTAGTAAATTATGAATCCTAACTAATATTATATACTACTATTATATACTAATATTATATTATACATATTTATATTTATTAGTCTATACAGGGTGTAAAAGACCTCATCACGAAGCCGTCAACCAAGCATTCTGTACATATAACTAAGTAACTTTACGCGAAAATTATTGCTGAGAAACGACTTTTTTTTTTGGGGTGAAAAATCATGTTTTGTGGTAGAACTCAATGTAACGCACTCAAAACATTGTGCTGATGGATGGATTGAACAGTACGGGGGTCGTGGAGATGTTTAATGTAAAAATCATACATTAAAAACTATCCCAGGTTCAAAAAGGTTCCCAGGTATGGTGTAGAACAAAAAAATGATCGCCATGACGGGGAGAACAAGTGCCTTTCGGCTTCGTTAAGAGGTGTTTTACACCCTTTATATCTTAGCATTATGTATCTAAGTAAGTATATATTAATATTTACTTATGTGTGTATTTATATATCTTAATAGGTTAAGTTAGGTAAGGCACATCATCTCTATTCTCTTCCTTTTTTCACACACTATTTGTCTACATTTCTTTTTCATTTCTCCTTTTGCAGGTCTGCTGGCAGAAATTTCTTAAGAAATAAGCAGTTCCTTTGTACTCATATTTTTGATGTATTTTCCTGTGTTGTATACTGTGTGTACATAAATAGTAAAATAAATAAATAAATAATATTATAAATGCGAAATTAAGTTTTTTGTTACCTTTTCACGGCTAAACTACTGAACCAATCATCCTGAAATTTTGCATGTAAGTACGTTAAATTGTCAGGTGTACAGACACGGACATAGTGTACCTTTCAACCCAAAAAAAAGTACTGTTCCCGAGAAAAACAACAATAATGTTCTTATGTTAGCCGTGTGGTATCCGGCAGAGTAGAATAGAACCAACCCATTACACTCACGGGTGTCGTATAAGGCGACTAATGTCTGAGGCAGAACACCTTGCGCCTCCGTAAACCAGAGAATGGGCAGCAGCGTTTTCTGTTAGTCTTTCATCACTGCGATCTCCAATCCGCCTGCCAAGCGTGGAAATTACGGCAAATTCCTCCCGTCATGGGAGAGGCTTATGTCCAGCAGTGGACGTTATGGGCTGTTGTAGTAGTAGTGTAGTAATGTTCTTATGATAAATAGAAGGTGCCACGTGTCTTTCGAATAATGATTGAATTATATAACTACAAGCAGAGTACAATAGAGTTGAATCCGACCTGATAGAACTTACTCTGCTGGGAAATGATCCGCCAAGTTCACCTACATCTTTAGCATCGGTAGCTTGGACCCTGCTTCCGATATTAGCAATCAACTCGGTACATCGAGGTCCACAGTTTGAAATCCACATCACCCTCAAAACTAGACTACCCTTGTCCAACCTATGAATCCAGTCTGACCCAGCCACATCTTTAAAGCCGTCGAACCATCTAGATGGAAGCATACCACACTAAGTTTTTCGATAAGCGATCTTCACTTCAGGACTCGTTTGCTTCATCGGCCATCTTTGTTTTTATTTTTTATTTAACACTTTTTCTACCAGTCAACCTTTGAGTGATGCAGAGACAAGCAGTGGAAATTTTTAAGTGGACGTTTTTACACAGGGTGCGAGCTGTTTTAAATAGCTCCTTGGTAGTTTTAAAATAAAAGCAACTACTTTACAACAGACTATCTCAGGAAGATAAATAACGCGGCTTACCTTTAGTCGAGGTGCATCGTAAAAGAGTAGTGTTGTCTAGAATTTTAATATTAAAAACTTTTTCAAGTACGTAATTTATATGGTAATTTGAGGATGAAAGAAAAATGCATTTACTGTTTGCAGGATGCTGTTTTGCTTTTCTTAGGAATAAGAATAAAAGAGACTGACTTTCAGAGGCACGGAGTGGTCTTGGTAAGTATTAGATGATCATCGTGGGACATGTGATGACGGACGAATGAGGAAATGTCAACAGGAAATTTTGCAGTATGAATGTTGATAAACGTAGAGGAATACCTAAGACTCGATGGATGGACTGTATGAAGGATGATATGGCTAGAAAGGAGGTGTCTGATGAGATGACGAGTAATAGAGAAGTATGGGAGAAGAAGATATGCTGCGCCGACCTCAAATTAATTGGGATAAGGATAAGAGAATGATGATGATCAACTATCCACAGACTGACCTAGGCCAGTGTAGCTTAACCTTCAATTGGTCCTTTAGGCTATTTTTATCTAGACAACCAACTGAGTGCAATGGTGGAAAACATCAAAATCAAAGCATTTATTTCAAGTAAGCCAGTTACAGGCACTTTTGAATTGTCGAAACAAAGATGAAAATTAAATGTAGCTACAGTTCCAGTCACAAGACATAAAAACTGTGAAAGTACTGTAGTTGCCCATTCCCTAGCGTAGATCTCTATGGAGAAGAACGGGCAAGAAACTCCATGGACACTCCTTTAAATCAGAATATTGTTACAAAATCTTGGTTACATCATTCATGTTGAGATGGTATATTATGTGAGAACAATGTAGCAAGATGTGCACGTTAAAAGTGTCCACAGCAAAAACACACAAACAAAAAAAATACAATTCAAAATAATTCGTTCAAATAAGCCATGGCAACTAAGAGATGACCAGTCACAACTGACAGCGCCCGTTCACGGACATGACGCATCGTAAGGAAAACCCGCAGGGACTAGAAACGAAATTTTTTCAAAGACATGTGACATCTCCACCCTGCACTGATAACGTTATAGGTGGATTATCCATACATAGTCATTATCTGCCTAGCCTTATCCCAAACCATCTTGGAGTCGGCTTCCCGTCTACCTACACGCAGCTAATCTGAACTCCACAACCCAGATAGTACTGGGTAATACGATTAAAACCTCTTATTAAGACTGATCCAACCCAACCCGCACTGGGCCCGCGTGGTGGATCATAGCCCATTCCCTCTCATAGAGAGGAGGCCTGTGTCCCAGCAGTGGGAACATTAATAGGCTGATGATGATGATTAAGACTGATTGTCAGACTTTCGGGCTTCTAACCAATCGTAACGACTGTTAAAGATCTACAAATGACATCCAGGTCCAACGGCTTAACGTGGATCCGGTAAACTCGGTACCTATGTAATGGATGGTCACCTATCCACTGACTGATCTAGGCAAGCACTGCTTAACCTTGGTGACCGACAAGAGGTAGGTTAGCGTAATAATTCATTCGTAACATACCACGAGCGCACACGATGACTTACGACGCAAGTGTAATATGACCATTCACATGATTATTTTCGGTTGAAGTGTCTGTGATATGCATTAATAAAGTTGTCATAAGAGGATTAATTTGATTATGTTTGTACATCACTTTAATTAAAGCGCAGTATGTAGATACTACTATTATCTTATCTATCTTATTAACCTCAGCTAACAAAACAAGTGGTCTTGCCTCGATGAAATTCTCAATTTTTTCCACACACTCTACTTCTTCTTCTTTATAGGGTTTTGGTTTCCGCACTAAGTACTGGTGAACACACACTCTAATTTTCCAAGGTTTTCCAGGAGGAATCAATCTCGTCCCGGAATCTTCATCGTGTTCTACCAATTTTATTCTACTTTATAATATTATAAATGTGCACGTTTGTGAGGATGGATGGACGTTTGTAACTATTTCACCTAAAAACTACTGACTGGATTTGAATGAAATTTGACGCACGGATAGTTTATGACCTGGATTAACACATGGAATACTTTTTATCCCGGTAGTACGACCCTGTGGGACAATAACCAAACTCTACGCGAGCGAATTCGCGGGCATAAACTAGTATATTAATATGTCGTCTCATAACCTAGATAAAAAAACATCACAAATGTCAAATCTATTAATAAAAAAATAAAAAAAAAATCGTTGTAGAATTAAAAATAAACTAGAATATTTGCTGTATTTCACGCACACTACACACACACACACTTTGCCACCATTCGGTCAATGCTTTGCTCCATCGGCCGTCTCCGTGTCTAAACAGTTCTCCTGCCTAATTCCAGTTGAGGCATATCACCCGGACCCCGAACGTAGGGGAAACCGGGTGTCGGTTTATTTATACAGGGTGTCCGACAACGAATGGATAACCTTGAAATGGCCCATAGCAGAACCCATGGCCATTCAGAAATAAATACGAAAAAACATCTATCTTATAAAAATTTCATCCGCAGATGTAGGGCCTGCATATAAGAATGGGGAGCCATATTAATTTTTTTTTTTGCTTCAGCAATTGTTTCTCCTTGTCTAAATTAATAGCAATAATTCACTATTTCAGGCAGACACAATTATGAATTCTACTCTTCATGTCATTTCAAGGTTCTACTTTATGTCATTTCAAGGTTATCCATTAGTACCGGATACCCCATATAATTATAGTTTATTCTAAGTTTACCATTAATTTATGGTTTAAATTAAAATTATAGGCGCCCACCCTGTCCTTAATAAATATTATAATATGATACTTAACTATTTTTAGGGTTCCACAGGCAATACGAAAATATCGTTTTATGGCCATGTGTAAATCATTTTATCAATTTACTGGTGTGCAAAAAAAATTTTTTTTTTTGCTATGAATCGGACACTGAAATCCCGATTTGTTACTTACTTTTTTCCATAAAAAAATGTATCAAAAAATGATTTTTATTTTAAAAGACAGGCGGGTTAAAATTGCTGATTATAAACAGATTACTTTTAATTACATCATTGCCTTAAGAATAAAATATTGGGTAATACCAAAAGTGTCTACTCGCAATGACTCGACACATTCAATAATATCTTATTAAAACAAAATTATTAAAAATAACGGCCAAGTGCGTGTCGGAACAGGCACACTGAAGGGTCCGTAATAGGGATCAGACATTTTTTATTTTCTTATTTGGCCCCAAAAGTGACCTTGTCAAAATTAATCTGTTCAAAATTAATTCATTTACGTTACACTTTCGTAATCGGAAGGAATAATTAAATAATATATTTTTTTCAGTTTGGAGATTTTTATTTTATTTTCTTATTTGGCCCCAAAAGTGACCCTGTCAAAGTTAATTCATTTACGTTACACGTCCGAGTTCGGGCTTAAAAAAATCTTATTTGTACATTTCAACTCAATCGGTCACAGGTTCGGAACAAATTGCCTATGGACTAACGGACAGGCAAACAAACACACGAATCGAATCCTTTATTCTTTATTGGCCAAACATAACCCTAAAAATAATAATATTACTATCACGCCATTTAAGACTGACATAAAGAACGGACGAATTAAAAAAAAAACAAACGAGTCATTCACAATAATATTGACTATACTTATCTCGACTGATTTCCGTATATAACAACCGAACATCAACTCGTCTGAATTAGTTGTACAACGGCTTTACAATGGCGATGTTGGGACGTTTAGCATTTGGCCTTCTCTTGACGATTTTCGTTGCAGATGCGGCGAGGATCCTGTCGGTATACCCAGTCCCGTCCATCAGCCACCAGGTCACCTTCAGACCAATTACCATGGAACTAATAAAACGCGGACACGAAGTGGTAGTCATAACAGCAGACCCCATGTTCAAGAAAGGTGAAGCACCAAAGAATCTTACGGAAATCGACGTCCACGACATCTCTTACAATGTTTGGGAGGCATTCATGGATTCAGCAAGAGGGAACAAAGAAGATCTTATATCACAAATGAGGGTTGGAGTGGAAGTGATTATTAATACTGTGGAGGCACAGCTGCAAACAAAAGGAGTGAAAGATTTGATCAAAGGAAAGGGGAAGTTTGATCTTCTGATGACAGAAGCATGCATTCGACCAGCGCTAGCTTTCTCACATGTGTTCAAAGCACCTTTGATTCAACTTTCTTCATTTGGAGCTGTTTGGGAGAACTACAAAGTGATTGGAGCGCCGTCACACCCATTCTTGTACCCAGGAAGCATGAACCAGAAGCTTTACAATCTGACAATGTACGAAAAGTTGTACGAATTATACAATAACTACATGGTAGAAGGTCTATTCGCAAGCATGGAAGAAGACGAGAATAAAATGATCAGGAAACATTTTGGAGCAGATGTTCCTGATGTAAGGGAGCTACAAAATAATGTTGAAATGTTGTTTTTGAATATCAACCCGATTTGGGAAGGGAGTCGGCCAGTGCCTCCGAGTGTGGTCCATTTGGGAGGACTGCCCCAGAAACCGCATAAGGAGTTGCCCCAGGTAAGCCTGCTTTTTTGTATTATTAACTAGCTTAACTAACATAGCTCCGGTGAGTAGTTTTTGAGTGAACGAATAACAAAACATCCATACATCCTCACAAGCTTATTAATTAGGATGTTTTATTCAAAGTTTGCTTAGTTAATTGCCTCGTTGGTCTAATCGTCGTAAACACTACTGAGTGAACGTATGGTCCTAGGTTCGATTCCTAGGTTGGACAAGTGTTTTTGGGTTTTTCTGTTTGGAATTTCTCAGTAACAGGAGCCTGGATTTTTGCCCAGTTGATGGTTTTAAGCTCACCCACTATTACTTTCGTCTTAAACATAACTGGCGAAATGTGACTACTATAGGTATAATAAAATTCAGGCTAATCCTTCTGGGGGATATTGTAATGTTATGTCATGCTCAGTTGTAGTATTCTCTAAAAGTGCAAGGATAGTTTTTGAACCGTTTTTGGGAAGAAGCTTTGGTCGAGAAATGAACGTGTATCGGGATACATTCTTAAATCTTCGATGCATGTTACGGGTATTCAGATGCCCAAAAGTCTGACAACCCGTCTTACCAGGGGTATCGTGATACTTAGTAATTTGGTTGTAGAGGTCAGATAGGCAGTCGCTCTATGAAAAATACTGGCTACTAATATTTATTATATAATATTTAATAAAATAGCCTTTAGGGATATCCTTATAGCATTTCATTACACCATCAATTAATAAAAAAAAATAGGATCTGTGCCTTTTTTAGAACTGGTACATAATTTCACGTAAAACTACCACAACATCAATTCACGTAAAACAGACACGGGACGCTCAAGTACCTACTCAACGATATAATATACAACGGCACTCGAAAAATCTTAACAAATATCAATGTATGCACACAGCACATGTTTTCAAAAGTCATGAAAGCATGTTCTTCTATCTTATCACTAAGCTAATTACGGAGGCTTTTATCTCGTTTCAATATTTGCCGAGTCATCGTGACAATTAATAAATAGATTGCGTTGAAGAGTCACTAAAGTGGTGTCTGATTTACACGAGTATTGAAACCAGTTGAGTTCAATTAACTGATAGAGTTATTGAACAAGTGGCAATAAATTATATCAAGTGCATGATTTGCATTCTATCACCTATCCCTTCAGGGATTACAGGCGTGATATTATGTTTCACTCAGTATAAAAAGACCAAGGTTACAAAAGACCGTAGAGGGGTGACAAAGTAATCTTCACCACTGATAGACTGCTATCAATGGTGAAGATGATGAAGAAAGACTTTGTAACCCGTCTCCCGTTCACGATGTGAAGAATTCAAAAATGCATTAAAAGTTCATGGCGATATAACATCAATATGAAACAACAAGAATTTTTAATACAAGTTATTCAAGCATGATTTGCATGTTTTTGAGCTATTTTTTTTTTTTTTTTTTTTTCGTGATTGAATACCAGTATTTAACACAGAGTGATTACTTATTTCACATACACAACCACCTAACTGGATAACACAATTTTGCTGGCACGGTTGGTGCAGTGGGTTCGATTCCCATATGAAAACATATTCGTTGTTGTTCATATTAGTTGTTCTGAGTCTAGCTGTTTGTGTATGCACATTGTAGTGCACTCACGGTACAGGAGAAATTCTTAGTGACAGAAGTTCTACTTTGCCGTCGAAGAATTATTTAGTTACTAAATAAATAAGTAGTTATACAAAATAGAATACGTTTCGGTTCTATAAATGATTAGAATTAAGTTCTTGAGTTGTAACATTCTTGTTTTAAACAATTCTTATTCTGACAAATTGTATTACTGTGACTGTAGCCACGTTCAGCATAAAATGCAAAGCCGCGCACGCAATATAGGTGCTCTTGCGTTACCTTATATTGGATATATTTATATCTGTGGTTTAAACCTATCCACGATAGACCTCAGCAACCTTAGCATAACCTATATGGAACCTTGCAGCCAATATAAATTAGCCACAAGCCACTCATCCCGATATCATCACTAATTTTCTATTTATGCTTGTTTCCAGGATCTAAAATCATATTTAGATTCATCCAAAAACGGCGTCATATACATCAGTTTTGGTACAAATGTGAAACCAAGTCTTCTACCTGCAGAGAAGATACAGACACTCATCAAAGCCTTCTCTAAGATGCCTTATGATGTCCTCTGGAAGTGGGACAAAGATGTCCTGCCTGGGAAGTCAGCTAACATCAGGATATCCAAGTGGCTGCCACAGTCAGATCTGCTGAGTAAGTAAATATGATTCCTTTTTAATTTTTAGGGTTCCGTAGCCAAATGGCAAAAAACGGAACCCTTATGGCTTCGTCATGTCTGTATGTCTGTCTGTCCGCATGTCACAGTCACTTGTTTCCGAAACTATAAGAACTATGCTGTTAAAACTTGGTAAGTAGATGTATTCTGTGAACTGCATTAGGATTTTCACACAAAAATAGAAAAAAAAACAATACATTTTGGGGGTTCTCTATACTTAGAACTGAAACTCAAAAATGTTTATTATCAAACCCATACGTGTGGGGTATTTATGGATAGGTCTTCAAAACTGATATGGAGATTTTAAATAGCATTTTTTTCTAAACTGAATAGTTTGCGCAAGAGATACTTCCAAAGTGGTAAAATGTGTGTCCCTGTAACTTCTAAAATAAGAGAGTAAACCGCAATTTGCCTTTCATTCAATAAAGTTTGTGCAGAACCCTCGGTGTGCGAGTCTGACTCCCTCTTGGCCGGTTTTTTTCTTTTTGTTGCTGTCGGTGAATATTCTTCAATATTACCAATCGGTGTGTACCGCCCTATAAGTGGAATTTGACATTCGCCCTATTGTCCAAAGCCTACCTACCTACTTAATGACAGATCTACTGATCCGCCATCTTTATTGGATTTCATATTAAATTCCTTATTAGTGAAGATACGTGTCGTGAATATTTTGCAAAAGAGTCTAAGATTCTGGTGTAAGATCAACTGGCCAAAATTTAAAACGAAATAATAGTTCAGGGTACTCAAAAAATACGAGTACAATAAATTGATCATAATCTGAAACTCGATTTTCCTCCCACTGTGACGCGGCGGCGGTGTCGGCGGAGACACGAATATAGTTTTTGTAATAGTTATTTATTTTACCTTAGATTATAATCTGAAACTAAACATAATTATTATTTGTAGGCACGTACTACGTAGATACGATACATGTTTAAACATGATCATGACCTCAGCCTGTATAACATAGTGTTTCATTCTGTATAACATACTACCACAAGTTTTTTTAAACAAACCTGTATTATCAAGCACATAAGTACATAAGTAGTGTTGTTTATCTAAATATCGCCGACTCATGCTGAACAGAACATTATGAGTTGGATGATATAATTATAGAAACCGCAAAGTCATCGATGTACGATAATCACAGTGGAACAGGTCATAACATGTGAATCTCTGTTACCGTACAAAACAAGTTTAGGTCTTATGTAAACAAAAAGTTGATATTTAATAGAACTCGTTTCTATAGCAAAAATATCGCACCTATGTGACCTTGACCATTTGCCATCAAGGATAAACGGTACCGTACAATACTCAAGTATATAATATTAAAATAATTATATACATAAGTAGAATAACTACTTAGATATAAGTCGATTATCTGATGTTTACTTTGTCCTGCTAAGTTAAATTCGAACGTAAGCCGCGTCCTAACCAAAGCTATCGTTGTGTAAACACGCGAGCATTTCGGATTCATTTTGTTCAGCGGACCCGAAATTCATACCTACAGTGAACGCCTTGTGGTTTTCCAAACATATGAGTGAAACATGAACCCACAAATCGTGCTTTCAAGTGACTGATCGCTTTGGTTAGGAGGTAGATCCACACTGGAACATACAAGCGAAACTTTTATTACGAGTTTGACTTATATTAAAGATTTTTAACAAAGTAGGCATATCAAGGAATCAAATGGTAAAATTATTTAATTTATCTCTTCTTCCCTTGCAGAACACCCCAAGATCAAACTGTTCGTAACACAGGGAGGTCTTCAATCAACAGACGAGGCTATTACAGCAGGAGTACCTCTGGTCGGTGTACCAATGTTGGGAGACCAATGGTACAATGTTGAAAAGTATGAACATCACAGAATTGGAAAGAAACTTGAATTGGAATCGCTGAGTGAAGAATCTTTTACGAATGCTGTTCAAACAGTTATTGGAAATGACAGGTAAAATATATGAAGTATTTTTAAACCGACTTCAAAACTCAATTCGATTGGTTTTTTTTTTCTTTTACTAGTCCTGGCTTTAGTCTAGTCGTGCTACTGCTGAACGGAAAATCTTAAGTTCGATTCTCAGGCCTGGCAAAGTATCATAGGGTTTTTTCCAACAGGAATTTTCAGCAGCAACCTACGAGTCTAGATTTATGACCGGTTGATGACAATAGCTATGCCCTTAATTACATTAGACTAACTAGAACTAAGTGCACCTCTGTCTATCCTTCATGAATCACAGGTGTGATGTTGTATTGGTCTAGTGGTCACACGCGCGACTGCTGGAAATGAGCTCCTAGGTTCAATCCCCAGGGCGGGCAGTGTTATTGAGTTTTTCAATTAGGAATTTCTCTGTAGCAGCTATCGAGCTTGGATTTGTGCCCGGTTGATGGCAATAGCCCCGTCCTCACATTCTATCAGTGGTGAAAATGGCGAAGAAGCCAAGAACGGATTGAAAGTTAATGGTTAAATAATTTCAGTTTGAAACAACAATGATTTTAGTATAGCAAATGTATAACAAATGTTAATTTTCTTTCAGCTACCGCAAGAACATTGCTCACCTAAGGGGGCTAATGCTGGACCAACCAATGAAGCCTTTAGACAAAGCAATCTGGTGGATCGAGCACGTCATACGTCATGGCGGCGCGAAACATCTGCGCGCACCCGCCGCCAACATGTCGTGGGCGGACTACCTTGAATTTGAACTCATTGCCGTTGTATTAGGAGTTTTACTTTCCGCATTATTAGTTGTAGGCGGTACTGCTTATAGTTTGTATAAATTTGTTACTAATAACTATATTATTAAGGCTAAAGTTAAGAGCGCTTAGTTTAGTTTAAAAATGTTGTTGATATAGGCCTTTTGCAGTTATTGTATCTCTGATTCCAATAAGGTTGGTGTCGGGTTACTACCGCTGACAAGTATGTCAAAATGACAGTGATCTTTATTCCCGATGAGGTAAGGTTTCTTTTGGTTTGCTGTTGTCAGACGTAATATAATTGTGTAAGTAAGGACAGTCCTGTTTTGTGGTCAATCAAGCTATATAAAACCAGTTTATGCGCATCTCTCATTGTACGGGAAATCAATACAAAGCGAGGCCATGTTATACTGGTATTTTATGGCTTGATATGTCAGTGTACAGCCTTCGTATTTAAGGCAGATATCTTAAACATCACTTAGAGAATGGTTTGACTTAGAGATGTTTCTGTCTCTGTCTTGCACGTGTAGTTAGACAGTGGTGAGACCGAGATAGAAATAACACTTAGCTGAAGTGCTAAGTAGTGTTTATAAATCTTTTGTAGTTTGTGTGTATTAGTGCTTGTGAATACACGTAAGATTTTGGAGTTATTATTGTATACGTATAGTAAAATTATGGGCCACGTCGAACCGTGCGTCCTAACCAAAGCGATTGGTCGTGCGAATATGTGATCGAATTGGTTCACCTAACAAAATGAACGCGAGGATGGTGCGATGATAGCTTTGGTTAGTACACGGTCTTTGACAAAATTGAATAAAATGCATTATTGTGATAATAATTTTAATTAAAAAAATATTAATTGTTAAGTGTTTTGTACAGTTGAAAATAAAAAAGAAAACTATTTAATCCCTGACTTTCATTTGAACAGACAGATACCAGACAATTATCTGTATTATAAATAAGTCAATCAAGTTTATCAGGAAGGGATTATTAATAATGCTGATTATTATATCATTAGTAATTATATAACAGATAAGGATGGTCTTGGCAAAGAAACGCGCGGTCATTGAAGATAAATTAATAGTCATTTTTATTAACGTGGGACTGATAAAGTCGATAAATACAGTCGTGGTCTTTTCCGGCTGATCAGTTAATTTTATTTTTCGAGGCGCCGAGCCACGCCCCCGTTGGGGCTAGACAGTGCTTCTATGTTGTAAGTGCAAGCAAAAAATAGCTTAGTGGTGATCAGGCGGGAGTGTCCTCGATAGTCTTATGAAACACAGGATACATGTACTATTGAGCTCACTGCGGTCGAGCAATTTTCAACTTTATCCGCTGAAAAATAAGGTTGAAACGAGGACGACCGTCAGAGCGCGGTACCTGAATGTTTATAGAATGGCAATATACCTACAGAAGCGACACTCCGAACTTAGTATATTATGCCTACAGTTTTCGGGCGTAAGAAGCGTATAAGACAAACCGTTTAATATCACAATATAAAGCCTGTAATCCCCGAAGAGTTTAGGCAGAGGTGCACCTAATATTGACATCATCTGCCTAGCCTTTTCTCAACTATTTTGGCCCTGTTGAGGTAGGCTTTCAATCTAACCGTACCTATGCAGCTGAATACCAGTATTTTACAAGAGATGTACCTAACAGTAATTTTTTTTTTTTCTGATGGGAAATCATCACATGACTTCTCCCGCTCTGGGCGGAGCAGGAGGGAGTGTCAGACTTTTACTGACTAAAACCCATCTATGTTCCTTCATCGCCCTTTGTGTTCCGGGGCCACGGTATCTCTTTAGAACAGTCCCGCAACCCCGGCAGGCATCGATCCTTGGGGACCCCTTCCTTTTTGCTGACTTTCTTTGAGGCGCGCGTGGAACACGAACGCGCCGTCGACACGGCCTGTCGTCATGAGACTGACGGACGGCGAGCTAGCCCATAGCCCACCGTTCACAGGCCCGCGCCTACGGTGGCCGGGGGCCACGTGGTGACCCCCGACACCCGGGGCGTCTCCCGCGGCGGCCGGGACGCTGTGAGGTTCTCTCCCTCTTACGTTCCGCCACCTTCTTCTCTAGCATTACTGCTTCGCAGAAGGAGGTGACGGCGTCCCATTCCGTCTCGCTCCGGACCATGGCTTGCACCAGGGCCGGACGCGAGAGGTCCGCCGCCAACCTAATAGTACCTACATCCACATTTCGCCAGTTATGTTAAGTCCCATTAGTTTAATAGAGGGCGAGGGGCAATCGGACACATATCTGCTAATACTGAGAAATTCCCTAGTAGAAACACCCAATAACTCTTTGCCTGACCTGGGAATCGAACAGGAAAAAGGATCAAATGAGTATCAAAGTATCAAAGGAGCAGCTAATAATACTAGTCATACTAGTCATATTTTATTTAAATCTAAATCTACTTCGTCTTTTATTTGGATGGGTCTTTCACCTTCACTCTTGAGGATAAAGATTCGCCCGAAAGAAATCCAGCAGCCATCATAAGAATGGGATTTAGCACATTGCCTGGCTAAGTAAAATAGTCTACGTGCTTTGCCAGTTAACGAGTCTGAAACATAAATGTTTCGTGGAGGCCCTTTTATCTTTAAATGATTTGTGTTCAGCGGTAATTGTTTTTGTTCCTTCTGTATCTTATTAAAATTTATAACGGCGGATAAAAACGACGTTTTTCTGGCTACGGTAGTGAAGTCAATGATAAGGCTTCGGTCTTAGTATTAGTCCTTTAAATGTCGCGTATTTCTGATTCTACCACTTTAGACGGTAGATTGACCGTTGAGCTGAGATCCTTAACAACGTTCACCAGGCTTTCCTTAGTCTTATTTTCATGTTTTGGGATATGACGAATTTCTAGTGTGGATGCCCGTGCCTATTTTTCGTGAGATTCAAGTTTTTGTTCCAGGAACTGCACTTGTTTTTTGGTATTTTTGTTCTCCTGTTGTAATTGGCCAATAATCACCAGGGATTCATCATATTTCTGCGATACGATAGAAACCGATTCCTTTAATTCAAGATGCAGCTCCTTAATACAGTTGATAGATTGATTTATTAAATCAAATTTTGCATTTTGTTTCTCCTGGAAATCGGCAAACATAGATTTCATTTGAGACATAAACTTTTCAAAGCATGTTTTGAGGTAAGGTTAGATCAGGATATTTTGGATGATGCAGAGAGAAACTGTGGTAAGTGCAAGTGAGAAAAATGTGGATTTAATGTTTTCAGGGTTACGAACAGACAGCGAAGGCTTAGGGTAATAAGCCTCCACTGTCCGTCCGTCCGCCTGTCAGTGGGATGTATCTCATGATTCATAAATTCTCACAGAATTTGTATTTCTGTGGGCGCTATAACAACAAATAATAGAAATAAAATATTAAAGTGGATTCTCCTACTACGATGGTAGCGCACCCATCATGCGCGAGTTCTACTCGCACTTGGCCGTTTTTTTACTTTGTAGGTACTACTATAAAACTATGAAAGCATTTATAAATCAAATTGTCCAATAATTTTACGAGCGAGTTCAACAGTCATACATGAACCCAACTACGTGAGAATTTTACCATTGCGTTGAAGAAATAAAAGAGTTTTTATTTTAGGAAAAAAAAAATGCAACCTCTTTGGTCGAGTGGTTGCAAGCGCGACTGCTGAATATGAGGTACTGGGTTCGATTCTCGGGTCTGGCAGAATGGTATTGGCTTTATCCATCAGGATTTTTACAGGTTGATGGCCACAGGCTCTCCCCCTTGTAACGAGGCTTTTAGGTTCGTTACATGTTTAGAGATTTTTTCGACATTAATTTAAATGCACCGTCGTGGTGTTGCCATCTAATTAAATTTCTTTGACTCGGATGTTAGGTTTGATAGAGCGGTAACACTGATTGGACTGTCAGATGACAATAATTGAGTTTGACGTTTCAGCTAGCTTGTCACTTTTCGATCTTTACCTCCGAATTGTCATGGCGTTATTTTGAACGCTAATTGAATCAAAATTGTATTTGCTTCTTTCCATGGCATCCAGACCCAAAAATAGTGGTATTCTGGTTCCTTGTTGGAATACTCATTTAATGGTTCTTCAATTTTGATGATGAGTTGGAATATTTATGATTTCTTTGAAATTTTTATAGAAGTTTGTTGCTAAAATCTTTCCGATTCTCACATTGTTACAGGAGTTTCGACGTCCATATTTACGGGATCCAACCCTATAATGGAAATATTTTGTTACCTTTGAAAGAACGGTGAGTTTTATAAAATCTGCTTACTTAAAGACGGCGTCGCGTTGGTCGCCATATTTTTGTCTACGTTGGAGTTCTCAACTAATGCAATTGTTGTGTTGTTTCAGCCAAATGGCGTTCTTTTCTTCTTCTTTTTTAGCCCTATCCAAAATTAAACAAGAATTTAAATCTTCCCTGGTGGAATTTACATCGTGATGGACGCTGTAAGATGTGATGTTGATCTAAACGCGTGGTGCGTCCCCGAGCCTTTGGTCCAACCGGTGTCTTATTTAAAATTGATATTAATAGTCGACTGAATTTTGGCATCTTTCTTGGTTTCTAGACTTTTATTGACCAAAATTGCAGTGATGACAGGTTCTCTTAATAATTGATAAAATGTCATTACTTAGTTTTAAAAGAGAGACTGCTTCATTAATATTAGAAAGGAATTTTGATGTGGTTGATGTGCCCTGACGCGTCCTACGGGAAATAAAATAGACCACTAAAATGGTTGATTTTTATTGATTCCCCCCGCTTGAAGATTAAAAGTACCGTTTCCTGCAGGTGAGTTATCCATGGCATTATTTTCAGTGTGCTCCTGGCGCCCGAGATTTCTATTTTTACCCTTTTATTTGGAACACACTTTTTGTTAAGTGCCCAATTTTGTATGGAAACAGTAACTTGTCACAGTGTTCACCAAAAACATAATAATTATATTTTTTTACATTACACCCTATTGGACTACATGACGAAATGTGGGTGTATTATGTCAATTTATTTGAGGTCGGCGCAGCATGTCTTCTTCTTCTATACTCTTCTTTTACTCATCATCTCAGCATGCACGAAAGGCGCCTCCCCGAGCGGCGTTAAAAACATCGTACTGCGATTCCAAACGCCCGGCGCTTCCTGGACAGCTAGCACTCGGTAACGCAGAGTCTAGCTGACTAATCCTTTCACCACGTTGACTCAAACTCAAACTCAGCATTCACGACCTATCCAGGCATATCATCCTTCAAACAATTCATCCATTTTTTCTTGTCCTATTCCCTCTTACAACCATTCAAACTTATACTCAAAACTTTGCTGAAAATATGTTTGAATCAACTGATATTAACATAAAAATTAAAGCAATAATCGCGCCCCAAAAAATTAAATATTTAAGACGAAACAATGACAAAACTTCAACTTTGTATCAAATACGCAAGAGTTTTCTTTATCTACACAATAACTTTAGGAGTTCGGGGCTAAATTATAAAACCACTCGGATCAATCTGCGCTTGCCTAGGTTGGTCTGTGAATGGGTGATATACCGAATTTCCTCCGTACCTCGGAAAGCACGTTCAGCCGTTGGTACCGGCTGTCATAAGCAGATCTTAGACAGTCGTTACAGGTAGTCAGTATCCTGAAAGCCTGACAACCAGTCTTACCGAGGCCTATCGTTTTCATCATCATCATCAGCCTATAATGTTCCCACTGCTGGGACACGGCCTCCTCTCAATGAGAGGGAATGGACTATAATCCACCACGCGGGCCCAGTGCGGATTGGTAGATGTCACATGTCTTCGAATTTTTGGTTCTAGGACATGCCGGTTTCCTCACGATGTTTTCCTTCACCGTTTTGAAACCAGTGGTGATGAAATAAATTACACAAAGTAATGCCAGTCTTTGTTCAAACCCACGACTTTTCGTAAGTCGCGGCCGCCACCACTGGGCCACCACTGGGCCACCACTGCCCTATCGTTTTACCCAATGCCAACCGGGTTGTGGAGGTCAGATAGGCAGTCACTCCATGTAATAAACTGCCATTCAGCTGCATCCGGCGACACTGGACCGCCGCCAGAGCCGACCCCAGCATAGTTGGGAAAAGGCGAGACAGATGTTGATTTGCGTCACTGTCGAAAATCACAGTGGTCTTTATTTTCGTTTCTATAAGGTTGCTGTCCATGTTGCTTAGAAAAGACAGTTGCAACAGATGGACCATTAAAACCAGACCAAAAGCAATGAGAAAAGTTAGAAAACCTGAACCAAAAAAAAAAAATGTGGATTGATGATGTCATCCAGGGACGATCTTAGTGGAAAAAGATAGAAGAGGTCTTCACCCATGATGGTGGGGTTCATAATAGTCCATATCTCAACGCAAAACTTATTTGAGTAGAGAATGAGATCGATTGTAATTGAACACGACATCTATCTCATCTCATTTATCGTGACATCTAGCACGCCAACCGTTGAGAAATTACGAATCGTTTATGAGGAAAATAATAAAAAAAAATACTTATCATCTCTCATTTAAGAGGGTTATAAAGGACCCTACAGCTCAATCCATGCGTAATATAACAATGCTATGTTTATCAAGAGTATCTCAAAAAGCAATTTCGATTGACTCTTCATACTTACTCAGTTATCGATAAAATTGTTTGAAGAGTACACGACATATCAAATTGATTGAAACTTACTTCATTTATTATTAATGCCTGCCTTATACCTAAAAATGCATAACCTAACATAATATTACGCCTGTTTACTCTCAAATGCGACACTTGAGACTGTCTGACTTGTCTCACTTGAGAGCGAAATGTGAAGGTCTTCTCTGCCTAAGCGAAGAGAAGTTCTTTGGTGTACCCACATTTCACTAGTTTTGTTTGAGTCCCGAATGAGGGGCGAGCCTAGATCATCAACAAGACAAATCCAGACTTCGAACTGCGTTTCGAAAAATCCTACTGAAAACCCAATAACCAAACCAAGGAGATAAGAATCGTAGTAGTGTGGAAGAATAAGATATGTTGCGGCGAACCCAAATAAATAGACTGGAGGAGGAGGCTGGTTGGGAGTGGGCTGGCCACCTAGCACAAATGCACCTGGAAAGTTATAAGTTATAATTTTGCTTTAAATACCTCTACGACCACCGCACTGTTCACTGCATCCGTATGGTGTTTTGAGTGCATTATATTGAGTCCTGCCGTAAAACGTGATTTTTCATCCCAAAAAAAAACCGGCAAGTGATTGTCGGGCCACGCGCCGTGTAGTGTTCCGTAGTAGCCCGTTATCACAATATAGAACGAACCCGTTGGTACAGCGCCATCTAGCGGCAGCTTTGTGAAACTTATGATAATTGTTATGTTTTTTTTTTTTTATATTTTGGATTTCGTTTTCCAATGCTAGTCTTTACTCGTTATAAACAAGTAACTACTTCATGTTATTCACTTTAAAGGATTTATTCTAAGGATTTTGTATTTGGTACAAAATTATCCAACACCCAAGTTCAACGACTATTTCTGCTAAACTAATAAAGTAATCTTAACCGCTATAGTTTTCCTTAAAAGTTCATGAAATGTACTATCATCATGATTTTTTCCAGATTTTTAAAGCCAGCAGTTTAGATTTTAGAGGGTGGGTGACGCCCTACCGAAACAAAAATTTGCATTTTAAAGTTGAATATTTCGTAAATGGAGCATTAAATCGAAAAGTAGTGTTACCCTTAAGTCATTTTAAAAGACCTATTCATCTACACCCTACACGATGGGGTAGACGACGAAAAAAAATTTATCCCCAATTCTCATGTAGGGAAGCTACCCTAAAAAAAATATTTTCCAAAATTTTATTTGACCACTTTGTCGGCGTTATTTATATCCACGCCTCTACAAAATTACAGCTTTCTGGTACTAACGGTTGTTGTTTAGTACTAACGGTCTCTTAGTAATAAATACCTCGGACAGACAGACAGACGGACATGACGAAACTATAAGGGTTCCTTGTCAGGACTACGGAATCCTAAAATTTTTGCGTAAAGTTACTCAGTTTGATAGACAGAATGCTTGGTTGCCGGCTTCGTAAAGAATTCGTTAACACCATGTATAGATGTTTTCTGGTTGATAAAAGACAAGTTATTACAAAAAAGTTAAAGAACGAAAGGAGGCCACCAAAGCATCGGCAACACACTAACACACCACTCCACCAAAAAGTTTCTTATCACGAACTCATATATCATATTTATGTGTAAATTAAGAAACACCTATACGCCATTTAAGAAGTTTTTGCGAAGAACTTTTGCCAAAATTTGATTTATTAGCAAAACCTTATCGGGCCAGTGCTGCTACCTACATTTTTATTGAGAACATTTTTACGAGTATTTTTGGAGGATTTCCGTTCCCGACTATTTAACTGTACTAATGCCTTCGCAATTTAGTTTTCCAACTTGTAAACAAAATTATATGTTCTTGGGAACGTACTTTTAAACTGATCTTGTTTGCGGGGCGAACATGACCAGAAGTTGCACAGATAGTTAGGTTCGGAAGAAGAAGGGGGAGACCTTTGCCCAGCAGTGGGACAATCAACAGGCCTACGCAAAAAGCTCAGTTTGTGCTTCAACTATGTAGAAAAATATGTCGACTTTGTCAATGGCACCTACGAAAACAATAATGATGCTTGCAAAAAACGCTCTCGACATCCAAGATGCGTTTCTCGCAAGCATCATTATTGCAACCTAATTTATTCGTTAGTAAATTAGCAATCGAAATTATCGATTTTGTCGTTACCGTTTTTATCGTTATTATTTTATCGTTATTTCAAAACTGCCAGCCCAGTCTAAATTCGTAGAATATAGTAGGTACGTCAAGTCATTGGTATAAAGATGCGATTTGTTTTTAATAAAGAACACAACTAAAATTTGCAGGGCTCTAAGGATATTTAAAAATATAATTTAATATATAATTTCGTTGAAGTTACAAGTTTTTAAACTGACACTATCATTAATACTGAAAAATAGTAAATAAGTAAGTAAATATTACATTTTCAGTGTTAATAATTGCGTTAAAGTTGTTGTTAGTCGTATTACTGCCCGATGTAATAATTAATAAGTACCTACACTAAAAAACCAGTATTCCTACCTGATATCATCCAACAAGTTGAAAGTAAATATTATGTTACTTTCGACAACAAAAACATAATTGTGTTTCCCTTGAAGGTTTGCGTGTAAACAAACGAATAATTGTAAACAAAAGAGAAGAGACAACACATAATTTATTCAAACATAGCGAAATAGAATAAAAGAAGAATAGAATAGAATAATAGTTTTTTCGTTAATGGACAGCAGCAACACAATAGAGCAGCACATACATATACATATAACAACAAACAGCTTAACAATTAATTAAACAGCAAGACTTGTTTGTGGAAGACACATATAGGTATAGATACATAAGGTTTAGTGGACAATTCTAACACACGCATTTGGTTTTACAGAAAGAACCTGGTTCACTGAATAACTTTATACTGTGGTGAAATGTTTGTATGAGTGAACTTCATGAAATTGTATTGTCTGCTACGTGTCCTGTGTTCAAATATTCTATCTAAATAGGTGTCTATAAATAATTTCCTCTTTGTGGAAATTGTTGTCGCAGTTACTCAAAAACTGTTTCATGGTGCATTGCGTAAATTCTTAATAGAAAATTCTAATAACACTGCCCCACCTGGCAATCAAACCCAGGACCCTACGCTCAGCAGTCACGACTTAAGAAGTAGTTCCTCACGTAAGTCAGTACTCTCAGTACAAATTCTGAAACTAATTTACTATTCAGAAAAACTTTGAAGTTATTGCAAATCCAGCTCAAGTTTCAATATAGACTTTTATTTGAGCTAGAAGCAGATTTCTTTTTGTGATGGATCACATTGTTATTTTTAAGTCAGAACTTCAAAAAAGTAATTCAGTCTTAACTTAAAATTTCACACCAGTGATAATGAAAAAAGTTTAATCTATAAAAGTTCATGCCTTACAAACACAAACAAAGACCATAGTGCTATCTCTTCCAAAAATAAACGTTCTCTATAAGGGTGTGATTCCATTGAGAAACAGAGCTAGTTTTTTTGTGGTAACGCTGGCAGGGGCCGACCTTATTGGTGATGTTCTTTAGAAAGGTCAGGTGCGGTCGTCGGGTCTACCTTTTATAGCAGAACTTTTTATGTCATAATAATATTATTTTGGATAACAGCGCTATTCGCTGTATGCATAAACTTCATTTCGCAGAAAATCATTTGGCAGACACTATTTATCATACATTCCAACTTCATAGTTTTGTAAGTCAGAATCATCTTTAGGCATAAATTTCATATGCATAAGAATTAAATGTAGAACCATCTTATCGCAGAAAGTTCACAGTCAGAATCATCTTTTGGCATAAATTTCAAATCGATAGCCATTAAAAGGCAGAACTATCATATTTCAGAAAGTTTACAGTTAGAATCATCTTCTGGCATACATTTCATAATGCATAATAATGGAAAGCCTCATCTATATCATTACCGAAAATTCATAGTAAGAATAATTTTGTATTTCTTACCATAATAATAAAATTGATTGAACATTATTTTTTTTCGCTACAAACATACGACGATAATGTTAATTGCTGCATATTTCTGATCAGGCAAGCATAAACTCAAACTCAAACTCAAAGCATTTATTTCAATTAGACCATTACGGCACTTTTGAATGTCAAAATTACAAATAAAAAACAAAGCTACAGTCCCAGTCACAAGGCATAATAACTTGAGAAAGTACTGTAGTTGCCCATTCCCTAGCGTAGATCTTTATGGAGAAGTACAGGCAAGAAACTCCATGGACACTCTTTTGAATCAAAATATTGTTACAAAATCTTGGTTACATCATTAATTTTGAAATCATACATATATGTGAGAACGATGTAGAAAGACGTGCACATTAAGAGCGTCCAGAGTAGAAAAAGACAACAATTTAACAACAAACGAATTAAAATGAACCCTGGCAGCCAAGAGATGACCAGTCCCAACTGACAGCGCCCGCTCACGAACATGACGCGCGCATCGGCGCCATTCAACTCAACCATATTGAAGGGAATTAAATGACCCGACACACCCGCCACCATCAGCGAGACATTTGAGTGAGCATGACATTCTCTCATACATCATGCATGCAGCAAGCATGCAGTATGCAAACAAGCATGCATTAAGCAAACATGCAAACCAGCATACACCATGCATGCAGCCAGCATGCAGCATGCAAGCAAGCATGCAACATGCAGCAGGCATAGTTTCTGTCACGGCTCCGGCGCTGCGGGGCTCCGGCGGTCCCACGCGAGCTTATCGTCGCAGATTTGTTTTACGCTCACCACCTGCTCCTCAGCTCGCGGGCCGCCTCACCCCTCCGTGCCTACGCGGATTTAAATTACATTATAGGGGTAGGGCAGACAAGACTACGTGGAGTCGGTTTTAGAGCGATTCCTTTCTGTCACTACCTTTTTTAGCGCAACATATTGTTTTTTTAAGACAATATTTTAATTCTAATTAAAATAAAAAAAAGGATTTATTTTATATTTTTGAAAACAAAACACAAATAAATGTTTGATTCTAATTTAAGGTTAAAAATGCATTTTTATAGAAATGGCAATAATGCCAAATAAAATTATTCCAAGTGAAATTTTACCAAATAATCGTCGCTCTAAATAAACGTTATTCTAAACGAAATAATGCGGAATTTGAACATTGCCAAAGGTCAAATAAAATTCTGCCATCTTAAAAGTATGCCATTGTAAATTCGGATATACAAACGTTCGGCCAAACAATAACTATATTAAATATTTTTTATGCCTTAAAAATATTCGTTTAAAGAAGATTATGCCAAATAAATTTCGGAGCATCAAGATTCTGCCAGATAGAAGGAACCCGTAGTAGTCGCAACCGGCGTGCGTGTATGACCAGATTTATGGACGAGGCCAAAGGATCAAGTGAGGATAGCTCTCAGAATAAGCAAGCTGAAGTGGCAATAGGCTGGCGATATTAGCAGTATGAGAGGTGAAGTAGACGTGTTCTTGAGTGGAGACTGCGAATCGCCAAACGTAAGATGGAACACCCTCAGGCTCGGTGGACCGACGATCTCCGCAGAATGGCTGGTAGTAAATGGTTGAGAGATGCCAAGAATGGAGGTGAGTGACTTTCGATTGGAGGGGCTTATATGTCCAATTGGACTGCTGTAGGCTGATGATGATGAACTAGTAGCAAGAAGCTGTTTTGTAGTACATGAAGTACAAGAAGAACTTACAACATAATCATTTACTAGTTCGGGTCACGTTATTAACTACCTACCTATTAAAATTTCAGTTTTAAAATACTTATAATTCGATCCACCCACGAAAGACGTCCTTCGAAAGACATACAGCAGTACGTCTTTACAAAGGCCATTGGACATAGGCCTTCCCCAAGTGTTGTCACATTGACCGGTCCCGTTTGTCTTGCATCCAGTGGATCCCCGCAACCTTCACCCGGTCATCGGTCTACCTAAAGAGAGGCCTTCAAACGCAACGTCTTTCGGTTCGCGATCACCACTCCAAAACTTTTCGGCTTCATCGGCCATCCCTTCTGCGAGCAAATATGTGCCCTACCCCACTTAAGTGTGGCAGTTCTTCGGGCTACGTCAGTAACCTGGGTTCTCTTGCGGATGTCTTCATTTCTGATTCGATCATTAATTCGATTAATAAATCTCAATGATACCTAGTTTTATTGTGATTATTGTCTTCTTCTATAACGTACCTTTGATACCTTACTTTTTAACCGTCTTCCAAAAAGGAGGCCATCAATTCGTCCGATAGTTTTTGTTTGTGTGTCGAACCATTTATAAGAAAGATGAAGATTATGCTCCCAATGTGACCGCGCCCTAAAGATGGCGTTGTAAATATCCTTGGCGCACTATAAAATGTCGCTTCTAGCATTATATCCTGATAAATATTATGGCACATTACACAAAGTGCAGTGCCGCTGTGAAATCTTTGTTATGACACGACTACGAACCGCCCTTGCTTCGCACGGGTTTACAACTTCGAAAAATCTAGATTTCTTTATTATATGCAAGTTCGTTACTCAGTTTTTCCATTAGGACTTTCGTAGGCAAATGCCCGGAGTTTTTTTTAATATTAAATGGGCCTACTCCTAAACGAGCAAACCCAAAAGAAGCTTATTAACTCGCGACTTAAATAGATTGGGGTCATATGAACTTGGAAACACTGACGCTGGCTGGGAAGTTTGGAAACTCGCATTCGTTAAGTCGTTGGTCTGCGCCTGATATCTATCCGATCATGTCTGATTGCCATCCGATTGGACTGAGACCTCGTTGGTCTAGTGGTAGCGAGCGTGACTGCGGAGCTCGAGTTCCTGGGTACGATTCCCAGGTCGGGCAAAGTGTTGTTGGGTTTTTCTATCATGAATTTCTTAGTAGCAGCTACGGAGTCTGGATTTGTGCTAGGTTAAGACTTGCCCCCGGGTATTACATGGGACTTAAACATAACTGGCGAAAAGCGGGGTTACTATAATTAGGCACCTCTGCCATAGCATTTTCCTACCTACCTCTTCTTCCTGGGATTGCAGGCGTGACGTCATGTATGTTTGTGGACTAAGAGTAAAGGAAAAGAGAGCGCAACTGTGATTTTTGTGCACCATAATACCTCCTGCGTCGATGCCTCGTTTCTATTGAGATTGGGTGTCATGGCCGAAATTCAGTCTGAAGACTTTTGATACATAAAAACTTTCCGGAATTTTTCAAAATAATGGTGAAAGCCACTTCAAAATCCGATGTGTAATAAAGAACTAAGCGATCATACAGACAGACACGAAAACCGACATTATATCATACTACGCATAGATGTGGAAATAGCATGAGATGAAATACATATAATATCTACTCACGGTAATTTTATGGGAGCAGGGTTTAGACGAGATAGATGTTGAACATTTTTAGACAAAGAACCTGAACAGTTTCAGAGGCGACGCCTCGTTGGTTCTGAATAGGTTTCGGAATATTATTCATGTTTTTGTGAATAGAAATTAGACTTAAATTTGTAATTGGTAGAAGCTGTTTTGGGGTGTGATCATGCGGTTTAAGACCCAAATTCAATTAGTTGATTTTGAAGTTTACTGGAAAAAACGGATACCTACTGTCAGCTCTTTTATCACTCTCCTAAGCAAATTAATATGAGGTCGGCGCAGCATTCTTCCATACTTTTCTGGCCACTGACTACCTGTAACCTTGAAAGACCTAAAAATGGCAGCCAGGACCAACGGTTTAACGTATTTTCCGAGGGTCGAAAAAACTTAATAGTAATAGATTATTACACATCTACATGCGATTAGAACATGAAAGATTGACCCGTGCAGTTGTTTGCCACGTCTTCTGCTTTGTGATGCAGGCCGCATTCCTTTGTCATCATCATCATCATCAGCCTATTAATGTTCCCACTGCTGGGACACGGCCTCCTCTCTATGAGAGGGAATGGGTTATAATCCACCAGGCGCGGGCCTAGTGCGGATTGGTATGATATCAAGACATGACGTGACGGATGTCCCATATCTTGATTTTTTTAGTTCTAGGACATTCCTTTGTAGTTAATTCGAAAATATTTCGGGAAAGCTAAAAAGTACACACCGATATCAAAGCTGAGGCTTTATTTTTTGAACGCCATGTTGTATTCATACTTTCTACGCGAAGATTTTTCGGAGGAAATCACCAAGACAACCATTTATTTATGCAGACGAGCAACATTGCTCAATAAACACGGAGAGACTGACAAATTCCTAGGCTTGACACAAAGCCACATGATTACTACCTAACCGAATTTTTTTTCCTCACTCCTCACAACAAAAAAAAATCCGGCCAAATGGGAGTCGAACGACACGAAGGGTTCCGTACATTTTACACTGGGTACACATTTCACTAGTACGCCGAAAAAATTCCTCCCTCCTGTTTGCTTACCCCTTCTATTTTTCACTTTATTTTATTTGTATTACTTGTTGTATAGTGGCCATACTAATACACACGCAGTGAAAATTTCAATTGTATATCTATAACAGTTCAAAAGTCAAGACGACCCTTAGACAGACGTATAGACAGACAGACAGCGGAGCCTTAGTAATAATGGTTCCGTTAGCACTATTTGGGAACGGAATCCCAAAAAGAATTCGTCTCATCAACGCAAATTTTGTTTACTTTAACAAAAATCCAATCAAATTCATAATTATGTTCCGCAAACAAGGATATAAAGAGAATTTCTTTTACGAACATTTTGTTGCTATCGCTTGGAGTTTGAAAACATGCTCCTTCGGGCGCCATTACTATTCAGTTAAAGTTTGTAACTTCATTAGTAAGGTCATCAGAAGCCCTAACATGAACGCGCGTCGGAAACGTTACGTAAAAGCGTTTTTTTTTTTTATATATATAGAAGAATGTACCATTTAATGTAAATAAACAGTTCTGTGTAGAAACAACTCAGAGTTGCATACATTGCACACATAAATATAGAAATGTTTCTGATTCACGAGATCAAGCTGTCACTAAAGTATTCCTGCTCCATCTTCACATTAAAAGGCCCTCACATGTTTTCGCGTGCCTCTTACTCTCATTGAAACTGCTCTTATAACTGAGATTTGTGTTTTCACTTTCAACCAGTACCCTATTTGAGAATAGGCGTTTCCCCATTTCTCATTAACTATTTGATTTTTTATAAAAAACTGTTATATTCAGTTCCTATGGCTCCATCGCATGAAATGATTAACGGGGTGAATGAGGCTCTTTAGTCTTCAGCTGCTCGGTCGTATTTTGAATGTTATAATGTTATGTTCCGCGGGATCGAAATGTAATTGGAAAACTTGAACAAAGCGAATAATTGTTTAATCGAATATAAAACTGACATATTTTACATTGGTATTTTTTTTTTTGCGTCAAGAACAATTATTTTATGACTCACTCATTAAAATTTTGTAAATATTGTGAGAAACGAGGTTTCCCAATTATGTATTCAAATGACATGAGGTCCTGGGTACGATTACCAGATCGGACAAAATGTTATTAGGTTTTGCTATCAGAAATTTCTCAGTTGCAGTCATGGAGCCCAGATTTGCGCCCGGGTTATGGCAATAGGCTCGATCCCTATTACAAACTTAAACATAACTAGCGAAATAGGGATGTACTATTTAGGTACACCTATGCCTAAGCGCGTGTACGGGGTATTTGCGCGCTTTTTGTTTCATGTGTGACTCCTACGAGCAAGAGACACGTATAGGTAAACGCAGACGCACGTTCGATTTTTGAAAGTGCTTAGTGTGGCGTGCGTGGTACGAGCTTAAACGCGCTACATAATACGCTAGTCTAAACCGCTCAGAGGCCCTACTCCCTAACGCTTCATCCGTATATTCGGATCTATCCGTCTCTCTCACTCGCACTCATCTGCAGAGGTGCACGAGAGAGACGGATATATCCGAATACACGGACGAAGCGTAGGGCCCCTGGATCGTTCGTATTCACGTTACGTTTACACCGCACGCTTGCGCTACTACCTCTGGTTATTGGATACCAGCTGGAACCGTTTGCGTGGAACTCGTTAGTGTTAAGAAGTTGCATTATGTTGTAAACGCGAATGGGTGAAGTTAGGAAGAGTGTTCAGATTAGGCTGTAAGTTTTCACGAAGTTCGTGTGAATGGCTTCCTCCGAGGTAAGTTAGACCCTTTCTGGGAACGGAACGAGTAATGACCTTGCGTTTGTGATGTGCTCGTAATGAAGTTTAAGGGTCGCACGAAGAGCGTAGAGTATGGGACGCCATTACTTTCTGGGTGGTGCTTTCTAGTTCTTTCTGGGTGAGTCTGGCGGCTTTCTGGGTTTCTTTCTTGCCAGTTTTTCTCATTCTTTATTTTTTTTCTAGTAGAATAATGATAAGGAGTACTGTGATTTCAAAACTTGTGTTGAAGATATCGCTAGCAGCGGCGTTGTAAGCTATGAAATAAGCAATATTTTACAAGAGCTGTGTTTCAATTTACTGGCATAAATCATTCTGTAATCAGCGCTTAGGAGTTGACGAAAGATTGTATGTAATATTAAACAATTGACAGTTCTTTAAATGTCAATTGTTTCAATTTTGGTAGAGATAATGACATAAAATAGTAATTTCGGGATCCAAATGAGCGGGATCAGTTGACTAAAGAGCCCCAGTGCCAATTTTGAACTGAACTTATTCTATAGGTTATTGGAAAACTTGAACAAATCACTTTCAATATAAGCTGAGCTAGAAACTAAGTTAAAAGTTTGGTTTAGATTTTTTATTAGCTGTTTTCAGTTATAATTTAGAACAAGTTTTGCTTACTTGACTTATAAGTCGAACTACACGATAACTGACAAATGCTTGCACTGACTGGACAAGCCTCAAATCTGTGTGGTTCTTTCTTCAAAAGACCATCTCAGACACTATCTCCATAGTCTTCATATGAGTTGACCAAGACTTTGTCTGGAAGTGGACTGGTGGAGTTTATTTTGGCTTTTTCTTCTCAGAGTAGTCAGGTACAAAACACCGACCCCATCTAGTTTTGGCGATAACATTTATCATTTACTCTGAACTGGCATGCAGCATTCAGTGGATACTTAACACAACTCTTTCATCCTTGTTCCTATCTTCCTTTTCATACGTTTTTATTTAAAAAAAAAACCCAAAATGTTTTCTAACTAAGCACAGAACGAGTAACATTTCATTCAAACTTCCAAGAGATACGAACAAAAACATTTGTAAGTCCAAATTACCGTAAAATGCAGTTAAAAAGATCGCAAAATTTTGCACGCTCTAAAATTTTCCCGTATTTGTCGAAAACATCAGAAACCCTTTACTATTACGAGGCTTAACCTGAAAATTCTAGGCTTTTACGCTTTCAAATGAGTGCTCGAAACGGCTCAGAACACTCGCCCCTTTAATATCTTAATTACTGTAAAATGTACTCTCTTTTACTTTGGGTACGGTTTAAGTTACAAAAAATCAGTAATAATAATTTCAAGAAAATATTAAACAAGATTTGTCCCATTCTTCTTAATCATTTGGCAGGAAACAAATGAATAAAGGAATGTGACTAATCTCTCCAATTTTTGAAGGCTGGCCATCAAATCCCAATATTTCTTCTTGTCCTGTACGAGATGGAACAGCTCAGCAGCTCTCCTGACTCCAACTGGTTTCCTCACAATGTTTTCCTTCACCGAAGCAAGTGATAAAAATTATACAATACGCACATAAATCCGAAGACTTAGAGGTCTTGGGTTCGAACTCGAGACTTAACTATAACTTGGCAGTCTGACCACTAAGCATCACTGCTAAATTAACCAAGATACTGTTGTCTAAGTATTAACTTATGTCGTACAACTAGTTCTTTGAGAGTATTTCCACTGCTCCACAACAGCTCTCCCTATAGTAAGTCCCAAATGCATATATATGGATAGTCATTTGGCCAGTCTGTTTGTTTCATGTCCTTAGTTCTGCCATCTGAAATCCCAAACCACTGGCTGTCTCGGTTGAGATTGCTTACAAAACATTAATCCGTTACCCATTTGTGTACTCTGTGCATCAAAGGAGACTGCGCGAAGTGTGTCTGTTTACCTATCGTGATGTATTTTTCATATTTGTTTAAGAATGCGCTATCCATTTGAGAAAAATACACTTATTTTCTGTGGTTATTCGGAGTAATGGCAAGTACTTTAACCGCTTAGGGTACAGAAAAATGTTTTTAGGGTACCTATTTTAAATATAACAACCTGCATGTACAGATTTTTAAGTAAAAATGAGGTTCAGCAACAAATGCAATGTACTATCCAGTTCACTGACAGCTGTCTGCCATTTATCACACTTATGCACTAAGAGTAAGAACAAACTCTTTTCTCATAAACCATCAACATTTTATAGCTTAATTTTTTATCATTTGGAGAAATTTTACAGTTTGTGGTAACTTGATACGCTGGTGTTTGTATTACTGAGTTCACTGAGATGAAGAGCTTGTAAATCCTGTTAATTCTAAAAGTATGTTTTTCTCAAAATTCCTGGTACATGTATTCCTTATGTGGCCAGTCTCTTTTCTTGGAATAGCCTTGCATCTAAAGTATGATGTTAAACAACAAGCAAATCCATGAAGGAAACATTCAGAACTTATAATTCTTAGAATGTTTCCTATAGGTAATAAGAGTAGGTGAATTGCCACCTTCAACGATGCCATCGACACGAAACTAAATTTTCCTTTCCACGAAAATAAGGTTCGCTGTCCCACGGGGTCTTACGACCAGGGAGAAAAGTATCCTGTGTTTATCAAGTGTATAAACTAATTGCAATTTTTTTTTGTTTATTTTTTGCGTGAATGTTAAACAAAGATCCATCCAACCTCACAAACTTTCATATTTATGCCGCATAATATAAAGGGTGTAAAACACCTCTTAACGAAACCGAAAGGCACTTGTTCTCCTCGTCATTGCGATATTTTTTTTGTTCTACGCCATACCTGGGAACCTTCTAGTTACGGAGATATTGGGGGTCGAAGTTAAAATTTTTGACAAGTTTTTTTTTTTAATTTAAAATTTTTACTTTAAACACCTCCACGACCCCCGTACTATTCAATCCATCCATCAGCACAATGTTTTCAGTGCGTTACATTGAGTTTTACCACAAAACATGATTTTTCACCCCAAAAAAAAAGTCGTCTCCCAGAAATCATTTTTGCGTAAAGTTACTTAGTTTGATGTACAGATTGCTTGGTTGACGGCTTCGTGATGAAGTCTTTTACACCGTGTATAATACCTAGATCCTGGATCAACGTTCGCCTTCTCTGAGAGACAAGATGCCCTTGCTTTGCTTGGGACAGTAAAAGGCTGGTCTACTTTCTCCTTGATCGTGTGGTTACTACCAAACCAGGTGTAGAGTTTTTATGCCGCCCATGGCCCTCAGACTTGGTTTTATATTCCGTCGAGAAATATCTGTCAGGCAGGCATGCTAAGGGCACGCCACAATAGTTGGCGGTAAGTCCCCTCTTTGAGGAGTGGCTTGAGAGACGCCACGGCGTCCTCACCTTCCACCTGACGCAGGTCCTCACCGGACATGGTTGTTTCCGGAGGTTCCTGCACCGAATCGGGCGAGAGGAAACGCCCGGGTGTAAAAAAAAGAAAAAGAAAAGGCATGCTAGTTTCTTCACGATGTTTTCATTCACCGAAACAATACAAAAATACAAAACGCGATCAAAGTTGCGTGTCTTGGGTTCGAACTTGAGACCTATGACTTGGCAGTCTGACCGTCACACCACTAGGATTCATGTCCTAGTAGTGTGATCGTCGGACTGCCAAGTCATAGGTACTTATCATACCAGCCTTTAAAGCAGTCATTTGCTTCAAAGGCTGGTATTATTATTAAATAAACTTCTATGCTTATATTAAAAAAATATTGCATATTTCGGGCCACGTGGGTCTTTTTCGGATCTGCTAATCCAATTTTAATAATTGATTCACTAATAGGAAGCCATTAGTGAGTCAATTTTTAGAATTGGATTATTATATTATTATATTCCTACATTATACCAGACTGTCTTAAGCTACATTTAAAACGTTTCCCCTGGGATAAATAAAATTCTGAACATAACAGGAGCGAAGCAGCCGTCAATAACTAGTTACTTATATTCCTCTAACCGCTATAAAGATCAGAATTTTTTTGCATATTTCGGGCCACATGAGTCTTTTTCGGATCTACTAATCCAATTCTAAAAATTGATTCACTAATGGGAAGCTACATTATCCCAGAGTGCCTTAACCTACATTTAAAACGTTTCCCCTGGGATAAATAAAATTCAGAACATAACAGGAGCGAAGCAGCCGTCAATAACTAGTTACTTATATTCCTCTAACCGCTATAAAGATCAGAATTTTTTTGCATATTTCGGGCCACATGAGGCTTTTTCGGATCTACTAATCCAATTCTAAAAATTGATTCACTAATGGGAAGCTACATTATCCCAGAGTGCCCTTAGCTACGTTTCCCCTGGGATAAATAAAATACTGAACATAACAGGAGCGAAGCAACCGTCAATAACTAGTTACTTATATTCCTCTAACCGCTTTAAAGATTAGATAAATTTTGCATATTTCGGGCTACGAGGGTCTTTTTCGGAACTACTAATCCAATTCTAAAAATTGATTCACTAATGGGAACCTAAATTATCCCAGAGTGCCTTAACCTACATTTAAAACGTTTCCCCTGGGATAAATAAAATTCAGAACATTTATTTATTTATTTAAATCTTACCTACACTATCATTACAGATCTATGATCCAATGCGACAGAGTGGCCTTACTAACTAAATCCTAAATCTACACCTTATACCTAGTTAAAAATATCTTAATCTAAATAACTTATTACGTATAGTGTAACTTTTGCGAATTCACTCAAGTTGCACCACATTACATCAACCCTCCCGTGAACCTCATTCACCACACGTATGGCTCTAGTGAGAGGAGTTCTCGCCAGCAGGTTGGTCCTGGCTGCAGGCACAGCGAGCAGGGGCGGGCGGTGCCGCCTCCACACGTACCGGTCGGGCACGTACAGCTGTAGGTGTCGCAGCACTCCCGGGTTATGCGCCACGCCACGTAGTAGTTTCACTACATACGCTACGAGCGAAAACTCCCGTCGTACTCTTAGAGTGTTATACCCTACCATACCCAGAACAAATAGTGTAGGGTACATCAATGGGTAAAATGGATATACCCCATACAGCTTGTAATACATAAACATAACAGGAGCGAAGCAGCCGTCAATAACTAGTTACTTATATACCTCTAACCGCTTTATAGATCAGATAAATTTTGCATATTTCGGGCCACGTGGGTCTTTTTCGGATCTACTAATCCAATTCTAAAAATTGATTTACTAATTATTATTTATTTATTTAAATATCTAAAAAACTTAATCTATTACAGTTTGGTTTTAGCCACACATCGAAAAACTCTCAGGGCTTATCTGTGTGCTGGCGAGCCGTTCGTTTAAATTTTACAAAATGTTACAACTACAATGATAGGTACAATAAAACTTACTTTTAAATGATGGTGATAAAAATGTATAGGTACATACATACTTTAGAAGAAGAAGTAATGGGAAGCTACATTATCCCAGAGTGCCTTAAGCTACGTTTCTCCTGGGATAAATAAAATTCTAAACATAACAGAAGCGAAACAGCCGGCAAAAGCTAGTTACTTATATTCCTCTAACCGCTTATGATTTAACCCCTTTAAACCCTCTTGGTTGTGTGTTTATAATTTTTAAGCCAGCTTTGCACTTTCTGACGACTTCTGTGCCACATATTTTCACGTTAATGCCATGCTTACCTAGTCAAATCATTGCTGGAATTAGAACTCAACACACCTGAAAGGCGTGCTTAATGATTCATTTGGATTTGACGCTGTTTGTGAAATATTTCTTTTACGAACGTAATTAGAGAGTTTGATTGATATTGATGGATGGAGAGGGAGAGGAAGACCAAAAAAAATATGGATTGTGTGAGGAATGATATAAACGGGGGGATTGACAGAAAATTATGGAAGAAAAAACTTGCTACACCGACCCCATATAACATATCATAGATGACGATGAATTGGCGTGATTAGGGATGAAGATTTCATAGGTCATTCAGGGTAAAAGAGACATTGACGGACCAACCACGTTGCCATGAATAAAGACCCAGCCGACGCCAAAGTTTATTATAGGTTAAACCTGCATGGTCAATAATTACGGATTTTTTTTTTTTGGAACGGTATCTGAAATTTTCCTCTTTTTGGAATTCTCAGCTACTTCTAAGAACTGTAAGACGAGTAAATGTGTGTCGTCTGAGACACAAATCCAATCGCGCACGTTACACAACTCTGTGACTTCTGAAAGTCTTACATATGTGGTTCGATCTTTTTTTATTCTACCACTTTATCGAATTTAAACGAGAGGTAAACTAGATCAAATGTTTTACTAGATTTTGTTTGAAGTGAATTTATTGGTTAATTTTCTTTTTTAAGTTCGAACTTTTCATATTGTTAGGTCTAGTGGAACGGAGAGAGAGATTTCTTTGAAAAATTTACCCTTTTCGATGTTTTTTTGTTAAAATCCAATAATTTTATCCTAACATAACGGACAGATGTGTTGCTTGGGAGTTTGTTTCGCCATTTTTTCTTCCCAGCTAAAACATTCGGAAATATAGAAAGGTGAGCGTTTGAAAGACTGTCTCTTGTAAACTTTGACGTTCAAATAGTAATATCAGCCTAATTTGAATAAATGACTTTTGCTTACCCGGCCTTTGTTGGCCCGGCTGTAATTTGTAGAAGATATTTGGCAGTCGTTACAGGTAGTCAGTGGTCCGAAAGACTCACAAGCAATCTTACAAAGGGGTATCGTATTACCCAGTACTTTACTGGGTCGGTCAGATCACTCCGTGTAAAATACTGATTAACTCAGCTGTGTCCTGTTAGACTGGAAGCCGCCCACAACATAATTGTGTAAAAACAAATACATAACCACCTCCTTTTTTGAATTTGGTTAAAGAACAATGAGATACTCCAAACAGTATTACGAACAATATTATTACAAAGTAGATAATTTCACAGATATAATCTTGTATGTACATAGAACAATATACACATAATATTCTCGGTTCACAACTTTTCCATCCAATACAACCCTTCCTTGCGTTGTTATTTTCCATGTTCTTCAAAACACGTTTAATTCAAGCAGAACTCATTACAATTCACCAAGGAACATTGCTTGTAGTCTCGTCACGTAATGCTTGGGACGAAGGCGACAATAATTGCAATATTCAAAGCCTTCAAGTACTTACGCTAGGAATAGATTGAGCTTGCAGTTAACGACTGCAGCAAGCTGAGTCTGACCTCAATAGGCTTGTCAACTGAAACAATCTAATTAGTCCGTCAGATAGATTATCAAAAAATATTTGAAACCTAATTTTCTTTTGTTACGTAAACCAAAATTGACAGAGATACGAAGCTTTTAAAATTCTCAATACGTCACGCCGTGGTATAACTTTTAGTGCGTTCTGACGTCACGAGCCCCCACTCCCGAGTTTTGATGAGTTTCATCTTTTTCAATATTCATTGATTTACAAAAACAAAAAATTCGTGTCCATTATTTTCCAATACTCTAACAGACGGACTAAATAGATTTGCAATTTATTGATGGTGAAAACTAGCCTATTGTTACGTCGAGGGAGAGAGAAGTCGGCTTTTAACTACTATGTATAGTCCTCCTGATTTTTAGGTCATGATGGTCAATTTTAGCGGAGACCAGATCTCGACGCAGGCACACTCTCTTTTTGTTCATCCTTACAGTTTGATGGGACAGCCGAGAGCAACTAGATGACCAACGGAATAACGTTATTTTCGCGGTTTACTTTTAAGAAATTTCTGATAAAAAAATCCAATAACACTTGGTCCGGGACTTGAAGCCAGGACCTCCTGCTAAGGGGACATGCATGCATGCATGACCACGGGATGAAATTTACGCAGAAAAGTTTGCGCAGTTAGTTATAAAATCTTTTAAAGCAAAATTAGGTTCTTGTTGTGCACCTTTCCGTAGAAACTTGCATTCAATCTAAGGAAACGGAAATAATTGTTTTGTAAACAAATATTTAATATCTAAAGAAGACTTATTGATGTGAATTTATATTATGTTATGTTTTTATCGAATGCTACAAAACACCTAATGGTGATTGATTTTAATTTGGAAAATATTTGAGTAGTTCGAAAAACACATTATGAAACACACGGAAACGGATATATCGTGTATATCGCGAATTTTACCTTTAATATAAGCCCGACGTTTCGACCGGATTGCACCAGCCGTGGTCGCGGAAAGATTGAAGTATTGGAGGTTCCGCCACAGCAAAGCGAACGTGTTTATTCAACTACCCTCACTTGATCTTCTTGGTTTAGAGTATGTCATGCTCACTCAAATGTCTCGCTGATGGTGGCGCGTGTGTCGGATCATTTAGTTCCCTTCAAAATGGTTGAGTTGAATGGTGCTGATCCATGCGTCATGTCCGTGAACGGGCGCTGTCAGTTGTGACTGGTCATCTCTTAGTTGCCATGGCTTATTTGAATGAATTATTTTGAATTGTATTTTTTTGTTTGTGTGTTTTTGCTGTGGACACTTTTAACGTGCACATCTTGCTACATTGTTCTCACATAATATACCATCTCAACATGAATGATGTTACCAAGATTTTGTAACAATATTCTGATTTAAAAGAGTGTCCATGGAGTTTCTTGCCCAATCTTCTCCATAGAGATCTACGCTAGGGAATGGGCAACTACAGTACTTTCACAGTGTTTATGTCTTGTGACTGGGACTGTAAAGATGAAAATTAAATGTAGCATTTAATATTCATCTTTGTTTCGACAATTCAAAAGTGCCTGTAACTGGCTTACTTGAAATGAATGCTTTGATTGATTTTGATTTTGATCTTCATAAATGTTAATTAGGGCGGGTTCACACTAGGACAGCACACTACACTAACAGACACACACAGTGACAATGTGTCTCAGTATACGGACACTGTTAGTGTAGTGTGCTATCCTAGTGTGAACCGGCCCTAATTAACATTTATGAAGATCAAGTGAGGGTAGTTGAATAAACACCTTCGCTTTGCTGTGGCGGTACCTCCAATATAACAATACTTCCGTCTTCCAGCGACCACGGCTGTTGCAATCCAGTCGAAACGTCGGGCTTATATTAAAGGTAAAATTTGCGATAAATACCCGTTTCCATATGTTTTATAATAGTTCCAAAAACTACCATATCTGTTTGACTTTGACTCGTTTACTGTCTGGCTTTAGTAAATGGTGGGTCTAGTCTATAATTTCTACTGCATTCATAGTGATAGGTTGAGTTTCGATATCCGTACCCTCCACTCTGTTTAATTCCTATATCTCTGCACACCTCATCTGTTTTTATGCTTGACACAGAAACAGTAGCACTGAGTCAATTTTCTTCAACTTTCAACCAACCACTTGATAACGTCAAACAATTACTCAATTTTAATCAAGGAAGCGGACAGATTGCAAACATTTAGCGACTAACTGTAGCTCACGAAAGCTTTAATGAACAACCCGGTTTAACAAATCCCGGCGGAGAGAAACATACTCACGGATTTCAGTTCAAAATTCTGTAATACTTCTGGGATCCCGACTTAGATTCACCTTCACTCATCTGTTTATCTAAAGAAAGATACATTTTAGATATCCATTCTCTAAATAATTATTATTAATGTGAAATTAAGTTTATTACCTTTTTAAACCACTAGACCGATCATCCTGAAATTTTGCATATACGTTGTCCAGGTGTACAGAAACGAACAAAGAGTACCTTTCATCCCCGAAAAAGTACTGTTCCCGAGGAAAACAACAATAACGTTCTTATTCTTTGATTATACTTGGCACCTTGTATTTTTCGAATCATGTTTGAATTATATTAATAAAAGCATAGTACAACTCAAATTGATTGTGAAATTCTAAATTAATGCGAGCGAAGCCGCGTTTGGAATCAGTTGCCTCGTGAATTAATTCAAGACTTTTTAAATTGTGATAACCATGGGTCTTGAACAATTTTATTTACACCATCTCATACTTTTGTGTATGTTATAAAATTATGCTCCGTAATCTCGTCCTCATTTAGTACTTGTAGTTTGCACTTCTTGCTAACTCGCTATCACATTTTTTTAAAGATGAATCGATTTCATCAAAACGAAAATGTTGTCTGTGGTCCGGTCTTGGCGCGCTCTGTCCTGACATCTGTCAACTCACTCATTGTACTTTTTTGTGAAGCGCGCAGGTCACGGTTCCGATAATAAAGTTCTGATAATTTTGTAATTACCAAACCGAGATGGGAAAACATCGAAGAAAACGAGGCGTAAATATGAGAGAACTCAACGAACGTCTGCGAGTACTAGAAAATCGGTCGAACAAGCGAAAACGGAGTCGTCATCGAAAATCTGGTAAGCTTTTTTGTTTAAGTACCTACACTCGTCTTTCCTAGAAGTACCTGGCATCCTGGCATAAGATGCACATGTCTCTAGAGTTTTCACGAGAGGTTACCCATGAGAACACCAATTGTGCCAACCTATTATTAAGACATCATTAGAGCTTTCACGAGAGGTTAGCCGATGATCTTAGCCATCTAACAATAGAACGACATCACAAGAGCTTTCACGAGAGGTCAGCCGATGGTGTACACGTTCAGTTGTTCGCACATGTCTCTAGAGTTTTCACGAGAGGTTAACTATGAGAACACCAACTGTGCCTACAATTAGTAAGACATCGCTAGAGCTTTCACGAGAGGTTAGCCGATGATCTTAGCCATCTAACAATAGAACGACATCACAAGAGCTTTCACGAGAGGTCAGCCGATGGTGTACACGTTCATTTGTTCGCACATTTCTCTAGAGTTTTCACGAGAGGTTAACCATGAGAACACCAATTGCGCCAAGAATTAGTAAGACATCGCTAGAGCTTTCACGAGAGTTTAGCCGATGATCTAAGCCATCCTTCATCCTACAGTAGAACGACATCACAAGAGCTTTCACGAGAGGTCAGCCGATGGTGTACCTACACATTCAGTTGTTCATAATTGCGTCCCTACTGCATCCCTTGAACTATCACGAGAGGTTAGCCGTGGATTTAAACTCGACCAGTCAGAGGCCTAACTCTTAACTATTCTTTCTAGACGAGTATGAAACCCGCTCCAGTCGAACACGCTCGAGAAGCCGTGGGTATCGCGACCGAAGTTGTGAGACACGTGATAAATTCCGTCGCAGCCTGACTCGCCGCGACAGCTATTCCCCATAACGCCACATACCATTTACTCCTTGCCATCAATTATCACCTATTCCGCCACTGCTGACTACAGACAGTTGTCCTCTATCACCTAATGAAGGAAATATTTAAAAACTAAATGAAGAAGTGGCAGCCGCACTGAGGATGGTGGAGTAAAAAGGGACCAACGAATCAGGGGGCAGCAGATCACCTCGGCTGCTGCCATTACATCAATAGGCAAAGTTTTTTTTTTCTTGATTGTTAAACAATCTAATCACCAACTAAGAGAGTAGTGATCAAATTTTAACTCTTAAGTGATGCAGCCAGACTACTTTGTCACATTTATCATGCAAATGCATCACCAGACGCTCCCTAATCCTGCCTGGCCTCAGTATGGAAATGAAGAAGCTAATGGGGCAGACTCCAATATCTGAGTACCTGTTCGGGGATAAGCTACAGGACAAGTTACACTCACCACAGAGGCGCCAGCCGCGACGTCGGGGGCAGGAATACGTCTAGCTCAGGTAGACTGGTACATTGCAGTATTTCACTGAAGTCTGGAATAATGTTATCACCTATCCAACAATACAACGATTGGATCAAGGGTTATAAACTACACTTTTATGAAATTCCAGTTCAAACTTGCATTCCTAAAAACAATAACTTCAGTCAGAAAGAAAGCAATCTTATTTAACGGAAATTAATAAACTCCTACAGTTATGGTGCTATTGAATGATGTTTATCAATCAATTTTTATCCAGCATAGTTTTGCATCCAAAATCAGATGGCACTTGGATTTATATTAAATTTCAAAAAACTTATTAAATATATTAATACCCATCACTTCAAGCTAGAAGACTTAAGGACAGCAACCAAACTCATGACCAAACCCAGCTTGTTTTATGGCAACTATAGATTTTAAAAATGCTTAAATACTCATTACTCATACAAAATATGATTAAATTCTCCGGTTTCAGTTTCAAGATACATTGTTTGAGTTCACATGCGTTCCATTTGGGCTTAGCATAGCACCATTTGTGTTCACAAAGATTATGAAGCCAGTTATGTGTCACCTGAGGTCAATGGGGTTGCTTTTCTATAATATATCTGGGTGATATTTTGTGCCTTGGTGATTCATATGATAAGTTTTTGAAAAATGTGTCGACAAATCAAATTAAAAAAAAAAAAAAAAAAAAACTAGTGTTCGTTGTCAATACTAAAAGAAGTGCCTGAGAACCCAGACAGTGCTGTCAATTTATATAGGTTTTCTGTTAGATACAGTTCAGTATTATCTCACTTCATCAGAAGAAGATAGATAAAATTTCATCCCTAACTTATTAAATAATTTTAAATCTAAAATATTTATGCAAAATAGTAGAATTTGCTCAGTTGCTAGGTACACTTGTTGCTGCATGCTCAACAGTGGAATATGGTTGGCCTTACACCAAGGTTATGGAAATTAACAAAACAACAATAAAAATTACAAGGCTCTGCTACCTATCACAAAAGGAATTTGGATAGGACTAGATTAGTGGTTGTCTTACATTCCAACAACCTACAACAGTATAAAACTATTTGACTTTGTTCTAGAAATATTTTCTGATGCTTGACAAACTGGCTGGGGTCTGGTATATAATGATGTCAGAAGCCATGGGCACTAGACAACTGATGATAAAAAGTTTCGTATAAATTACCTTGAACTATTAACAGCATTTAGAGGGCTGAAAACATTTGCAAGCACACTCAGACACTGTGAAGTTTTACTTAGAATTAAATAGATAACACAACTGCCATAGCCTACATCAATAAAATGGTGGCACTCGTTTTCCCCACCATAATAATTTAGCCAGAAAGTTGTGGCAACGGTGTGAGGAAAGACACATTTGGATCTAGGCATCCAAACACAGAAATTGAATAGAAATTATGTGATGTAGCTTACAAGACTATTATTGTTAAACCTCAGATTGACTTGTTGGCAAACAAGTTTAACACTAATTGTCAGAATTATATATAATAATAAATTCATTTATTTCAGACATATAATAATAATAATAATAAATAATGCACAAAATAATAATAATAATGCTAATATATCATGCACTGTCAAATGGTATGGTGATTTCTTTTATACATTCCCACCATTTGCGCTTATTAGTAAGATGTTACAGAAAATAAAAAGGGAAGGGGCAACAGGCATTGTTGTAGTACCTTGGTGGCCCTCACAACCATGGTTTCCCTAATTTGAATCCAAGGTTATTTCTGAAAGAATAATAATGGAACCCCATCATGAAAGTGATACGAATCTGCTCTGAATCAGGGATTTCTTATTGTCAGAACCAAGACATTGACCCTCTCCAAGACTCAGTTCCCACTGTGATATCTTTTCTGACTAAAATTTTAATGAGGGACTATCATAAATAGCTTACTCAATACCATTAAGTTAGCTATTTCTCTAGTTCTAGGGCCCCAAATTGGCCTAGATGACCGACTGTCAAGGTTCTTCAGGGATATATTTAGGTTAAGACCTAAGAACCCCAAATATGAAGTAGTATGGAATCTCAGTATCGTTTTGAATTATTTGTGTAAACTATTTCCTAATGAAACCCTTAGTTTAGAACTAATAACCAACAATTAAATTACCATAATAGCCCTTGCACACAGAATTCGAACCTTGTCTCTCATAAGTATACTGATAACATTTCTTGTAATCAGGATAATTATTAACATAAACATTCCAGAAATTATTAAAACCTTTGAACCTGGTAGATTACAACCCAATTTGATACTACCATCTTTTAAGGAGAATTTGTCTGTGTTCTGCTACTACCCTTTTGTTCTATCTAGATATTACAAAAAATACCTATAAGACAAGATTGTAAATCACCAATTATAACTATAAGAAAACCATATCGTGCCGCCACTACTGCAACTATTAGTAAGTGGATGAAACAAATTCTAACTAATAGTGGAATAAATACTCCCAAATTCACATCACACAGCACAAGGCATGCTTCTGCATAAAAAAAAAAAAAACCTCTGAAGTGGGTTTTAATATTGACGTTATAAGAATAAGCAGCTGGTTGGACCACAAATTCCTCAACTTTGCTTGCTTTTATTATGAGACCTAGATATATGAGATGAGATAGTTCATCATCATCATCATCAGCCTATTAATGTTCCCACTGCTGGGACACAGGCCTCCTCTCTATGAGGAGTGATTCTAAATTCTAGTGCTTTTGCACAAGCAGTGTTTTATATAGTCTCTGTAATATAGAACACACTGCTTGTTATTGTTGGTTGATTAAATTTAATGTTAATGGTAACTGTCTGATTAAAGTAATTAAGCTCATTATAAGATTATCATGACACAGGTTGTTGAGTTAGAGAAGATTTATGTTATGTTACCTTTTATTTAAATAAATGTGTAATTAGTACCTAAGTAATGGTAATCAGAATAGTATGTTAGGTTGCATTGTTCAATGATTATCAGATGTTGACTAGATTACCAACACAACTATCTTATTTGAACATCTACAAGTACTAAATGAGGACGAGATTACGGAGCATAATTATATAGATCGGACTAACTTACCTAGTGACGTCCGATCCTTAATTATGTGAAGTAATCTCGTCCTCATTGTATCCCAACCCTTCCCAGAAGATCAGCCTACTTATATGTGCTTTAAAGTGTCTTATCTACACCCCTTTTTAAAGTTGTGTTGACTAATGTATCGGGACTACGATAGATAACCGTATCGGTCATCTTGAAGTCCCGATCATATGCTTTGAAAGAATGAGTTGACAGATGTCAGGACAGAGCGCGCCAAGACCGGACCACAGACAACATTTTCGTTTTGATGAAATCGATTCATCTTTAAAAAAATGTGATAGCGAGTTAGCAAGAAGTGCAAACTACAAGTACTAAATGAGGACGAGATTACTTCACATAATTAAGGATCGGACGTCACTAGGTAAGTTAGTCCGATCTATATAATTATCTGTAATAAAATATTAAATTTAAATGAGAAAGATAAGGTAAACAGATGGGTAAAGGTCGATTTTACACGGGATCTTAGACTATTTAATCCAAAATGTTTAGGAAAATTCTTCGGAAAATTTAAAATGTCTCAATTTGTGAGATCCCTCGGTATTGCAGTGTAAACAGGCAATTTAACCTTAATTAGGAATCTCTCGAGGACCGAATTAGAGCCAATGAGGTTTACGGAAAAGTTTGGGATAAGTTTATTGAAATAAAAATACATTATGAATAAGATGTTTCATTTTTTTTTTCGTAAACTAAATAATTATAAAAAATGTGTTTTTACATAGTAATCTTAACCGTTATTTTTTTCTTAGTAGTCGATAAAAATATTGAAGATACCATAAAACTATTAGAGAGGCTTTCAATTGAAATATCACAGAAAAACTTTAGTAAGGTTTAATTATTTTATATAAATACGATAATAATTGCCAAATTTAACATCTGAACTGCCTCGTTGGTCTATAGTAGTCACAAGCATGACTGCTGAGCATACGATCCTGGATTCGATTCCCGGGTCGGACAAAGTGTTATTGAGTTTTTCAAACAGGAATTTCTCAGAAGCCGCCCAGGAGTCTAGATTTATGCACGCTTGACGACAATTGGCTCACCCCCTATTACATGGTATATAGGGTATACTATTAGGTACACCTCAGCCTAATCCTTTGGGGATTACAGGCGTGACGATATGTTATGTTTAAGTAAGTGACTACGATAGCCCTTGGTGAGACTGGTTGTCAGATTTAAAGGCTTCTGACAAACCGTAACGACTGTCAAAGATCTACAAATTCGTCCGGGACCAACGGCTGCTTTCCAACGTATGGGGTCTCTGTATGCAACGCATGGTCACCCAGCCTTGGACAGACTTCAGCTAATGCTAAACGTTAAATATCGATACGTGCGGTTGTTATTATTGTTTTATCACAATCTATTAATTATCTTAACTTAATTTCGTCGTCATCATATTCTCTTGCTTTATCCCGATTGCCGTGTGGTATCCGGCAGAGTAGAATAGAACCAACCCATTACACTCACAGGTGTCGTATAAGGCGACTAATGTCTGAGGCAGAACACCTTGCGCCTCCGTAGACCAGAGAATGGGCTGCAGCGTTTTCTGGTAGTCTTTCATCACTGCGATCTCCAATCCGCCTGCCAAGCGTGGAGATTACGGCAAATTCCTCCCATCATGGGAGAGGCTTATGTCCAGCAGTGGACGTTATGGGCTGTTGTAGTAGTGTAGTATCCCGATTTATTTGAGGTCGACGCAGCTTATCTGCTTCTCCCATATTTCTCTTTTACCCGTCATTGTTGCTTCCTCTTATCCTTTTCAGCAAGCTAAATAAAATATTTATAATTTCCCAACGTGTTCAAACAGAAATTAATTTCGTTGCTGCGAAAATTAAATGAAGTGAGAACCATTTTACCTTGAAATTAAATGAAATGAAATGATGTTTATTTTTGCAAGTAGGTTCTTATAAACACTTTTACACGTCATTTTTTTAAAACTAGACGGGGCCGGTGTTTCGTACCTGACTACTTTGAGAAGAAACAGCCGAAACAAACTCAGAGGTCATAGAGATCTTGAGAGGGATCTTGAGATCTTGAGGTCTTGAGATCTTCACTCGAACAGGTACAGGAACAGGTACAGGTAACACTAAGTAGGTACTCTTGAATATTATGATGAAATGTATTGCATTTTAATTGAAATGGAAAGCTTTTCTGCTATGATTGAGGTCAGGGTTTTTTTTTGAAGCATTTGAGTTTTATGTAGATGTACCACCATTTAGCCGTGTGGTATCCGGCAGAGTAGAATAGAACCAACCCATTACACTTACGGGTGTCGTATAAGGCGACTAATGTCTGAGGCAGAACACCTTGCGCCTCCGTAGACCAGAGAATGGGCAGCAGCGTTTTCTGTTAGTCTTTCATTACTGCGATCTCCAATCCGCCTGCCAAGCGTGGAGATTACGGTAAATTCCTCCCATCATGGGAGAGGCTTATATCCAGCAGTGGACGTTATGGGCTGTTGTTGTTGTTGTTGTTACCACCATTAATTTCCGTGCAAATCTTTAACCAAATTTTATTTACCTTTTTCTTTATCATGCGATTAGTGCCTACGTGATGTTAGAGTTTTTATCCCGCCCATGGGCCTCTGACTTGGCTTTACATGCCGTCAAGAAATATATCTCAAGAATGCTGGTTTTGTTTCCTCACAATGTTTTCCTTCACCAAAGCAAGTGATAATTATACAATACGCACATGGATCTGAAAAATCAGAGGTGTCAAGAGTTCGAACTTGAGACCAAATGTATGACCTTGGCACTTCGATGGTCACACAGCTAGGCTATTACTACTATCCCTATTTATTGCTTTTGTATGTGCATAATATTTATGTCATGACACCCACGCCTGTTTTTCCCGACTGAGGTCGCTGTTTTGAGGTCTTTCTGTGCCTGCAGTGTAGGGCTGCATAAATGCGGCATAAATGCTGAAACGCTAACCGAGACACTTTTAACAGAAGAGAATGAACCATGGCTGATGATGTGAGCAAGATATTTTTTTCGTGAACTCATGGGTTCATGAGGAGATTTTTTCGTAGAGGTCAGGTTTTAAAAAAAAAAAATTATTCGCCAGTTTTGTTTTGTGCGCAAAAATAATACAACAAATTATTATTTACTTAGCAGAGGCATAGCCAGGATTTGTTTAGGGTAGGAGGGAATTAATGAACACTGGTAGCCTGAGGGTAGTTAGCTGGCAGAATAGCCACGTAAAAAAGCGGTTAAGACATTTCTCGAGACACATACAAAAGCAACGTCTTTATCACTTATGCGACCGTCCCAACCAACAAAACGAGACAGCTAACTTATTGACTGGGGATACAACGTTACAAATCAAGACATGTCCCGGTGTACCGGGACGTATGGCAGCCCTACAGTAGTGATAGCATTATAGGCTGATTACGCAAATTGATGGGTCGGGGGGCTTTTGGGACCGGGACCGTGGTCCCGGATTCTCCCTTAATATTTTCGAGTGGTATTTTGGGACCACAAGAAAAATCCAGGACCGCGGTCCTGGTCTCAAAAGCCTCCCGACCCAAATTGATACCTGAAAAACTGACAAAGTAAAATCCAACCACTTTGGAATGCCTTTCAAGAAAAGAGGTTCATGACACGAGTGACAAAAAAAACTATTTTAAGACCCAAGATAAGAAGAAACTTATTGAAAAAATCCAACTAAGTTTTCGTTTTAAAAGAAAATTTCTCGAATTCGTTTCAGAATCGTTTTTTTTTCTCCTTTCAGACACCGGTCGGGTAAATTTCTTGAAAGTAAGTATTGTAAAACAAAGCATTCAGGTTAATTTTACCTGTTACGGAGTAAGTGAAGTGCTTTGGCTTGTTACAAAAAGTTGCCTTTATATTTACCTTTCAAAAGAGAAGATATTTTCTGGCAGCCATCGGACCGTAAATTCGGTGAAAGAGAATATTTGATATGCGTTTCATAATGTTTCATAATGGTGACTTTAATGTTATAATGATATTTTAAGATTGGTCTTAGTTACGACAAAATGAGGAAGCCCACACTGTGTTATAAATTCAGTTAAATACGTACAAAGTACAATTTCGAAAACGGTAAAGCCGTTCAGTTGCTATTATAGACCGACAACACTGATTAAACCGCTTGTAACCGTTTCCATAAAGATAGAATATCTTTTGGCTGTCATTCATTGTATCATTACCATCATCATCAACCCGGCACTGTCCTTCACCCACTGCTGGGTATAAAAGAGAGGCCTCTCTTTGCTTGTGCCAAGCTCCACGTTCTCGTGCCAGCCTCATCCAGAATATGACCGCGATGGCAGCAATGTCGTCTGCCTATCTCGCCGCTAGGTTACCAACACTTATCTTTCTAGTCCTTGGCTTCCACTCAGTCACAGCTTTACTTCCCCTGCCATCACCGCACCTTGCTTGCTTTGTCCCAGCACATCGCATTTCAATACAACAAAGGATGGTGCGATGCGCCTTTAGCGTTGCTACGGTACCTACAAAATGTATGTTATTATGTAAAAGGATTTTTAATGGTGCGTGGCCCACCCAAATCTACGTCAGCATTTAGAGCTCTAGCACACGGCGTGTAAATGCGCAGACGACGCGCAGATGATGCGCGTATACGCGCTTCAAACGAGATTTGAACGCAACCTTGTAACCTAACCACAAGGGGCGATCGTGCGAAACGCGCGTCTACTGCGCGTATACGCGCAGATACAGCGATACAGACGCGCTGTAGTCGCTTGTAGCTTCCGCGTTTTAGTCAGAGACTCCTCGTCAGATATATAATGGCGTTGGTTGAGACAACACTGCTTACGCTGGCTTTGACCCTTCAAACGAGTTTCGAACACGCTTCACACGCGCGTTTGTATCGCGTTTGAATCTATAAAAACGCAAAAATCTGCATGTACGGCGCAGAAAACGCGCGTTCTTGAAACGCTCGACGTTCTGTGCGTTTAAAATACGCAGTGTGCTTAGTGTTGAATAAATAAATAAACCATTTATTCAGGACCAAGCATTTTAAACATATAATACACCCACCAAACAGCGTTGTAGACGGGATTAGCGCTCGTCTTAATATACATTGGCTCAAATAGTAATTGTATGCGCTGCTGAATGGGTCGCACACACCTTGAGTGATAGCTTGAATGATAAGTCACGGATAGCCAAAGATGATGATTTATTGAATATATTTAACTACCACGTAACTAATGCTATATGAATAACGCGTGAATGAGCTGACTATGAACGCTGATTGTGTACTGTCGCTTTACACTATAATTTGTGCAAGGTGACGGAAAAGTGCTGATCTATGCAATGCGCGCGTGCCATGTACGATACATGACTCGTACATATTCCCGGGCGAGAGAGATGCGAGTGGATAATGAAAATGAGTTACAGAGTGCTTATATGCTAAACTTATAAATTTCACCCAAGTTACAAAACATGACTTATAACTATTCTTAGCCAACAAGAATTAGTCACTGTCACCCGACACCGGTGTGGTGAATGTAGGTATCCTCTTGTGGCGCTTGATGCTGCTAAGCAAGCTCGAGAAGTTTCTTAACTCAACTGCCTCTTCTGGCTTTTTCGAGTCTCTAGTGCGTGGCGTCGGAACGTCGATGACCTCGTGCTGTATACGCACCGGCGGCGCCGGAGGCTGCGTCTTGAAGTCTGACTGTAAGTTGGCGCTTCTCTGCCGACGACGACAGATCCACCGACACAGATAAACTGCGACTGCTAGTACAGCGCAAGCCAACAACACGTAGATAGCTGTATATTGGTGGATGTCGTGGCTTGAAATCCCTGTGTTCAAGGCGTTTTCTGATTTCATCTGCTCGATCTGCTCTTTGATGTGCCGCAATGCGGTTTCGTGATCAGTGACGTTGATTTCTAATTGTGGCAAGGTGACGTTGATGATATGGTTGATAGGTGCGATTTGTTGTGTTTTTCAAATCTACCGCAGTTTTTAGCTCTGTATATCCCAGTTTGTGTGAAAAAACGGTGAAGTCTTCTCCTTTAATTACGCAATCTGAATCCAGTGCTATGACCCCGGCTTTAGCGATTTGTATTGCGGTAATCTGATGCTCGCATATGACACGAAGTGCGCACTGTCCGCAACAATAATAAAGGTAAGTATTTATTTTGTTCAATTCCATCCAATTATTACGGCATGCTGCTGTTTGTAAGACATCTGTTTGTGCCCTTATCTTTGATACACATGCTGTCTTCTGACTTAAACTGGAAGATGGGTTTTCTGGAGTGACAGAGGCGAGTAGATTCGTCGTATTGGACACATTGTTGTATGTCTCTCGCCGTCATTGCCAGATAGGTGTCTTTGCGTAAGTTGATTGCGATGTAATCTGATATCGGCACGACGGCGACCGTAGTGTTCCCATGTTGTTGTGGTATTGATATCAGTTGATATAAATCATAACTCTCTCTGTTGACCAGTGGTATTTTAATTTCAAATATGAGGTACTGCTGTGTTACCCTTGTCTTGACCTTCAGAAGGTGGTAAATTTTTGGTAGTTCTGTCTGTATGTTTTCTATTGGTAAAGATAACTCTCGCGATAATTGTCCTGAGATTATGCTGAGTTGGTCTCGCAATTGCTTCGGCGTTAGTAAATGAACGCTAAACATTCCATGATGAATATCTGTTATTGTGTCGATAATTGTGTCTTGTATGGATTTTAGCTTCGTGAGCATATTTGTAGCTATGAGGGTGGACAGTGCTAGCTCGTTCTTTACTTCTTGCTCCTGCAAACTTTTGTTCAACATATTGGTTGCCTTCGTTAGGTTGTTTAGATGTTGATTGATGGCCTTGTGTTGCCGATTGATTGACTCTTCAGTTCTCTTGAGTAAATTATATTCTGCTTCTACTACTGAGGTCTGGTTTTTCCACAAGAGTGCTAGGTGATTTTCATTTCCTTTTATAAGATCAATATCTTGCTTGTATTGATCGGCGAAACGTTGATCTAGAATTCCAAATAAACTGTTGGCAACGTAGCCTACACCATCGATGATGCCTCGTCGCCTTCGTGAGCGTTCTTCGAAATGCTGGCTCAGTAACATTCCATTGTAATAATTCAGTTCGTCATGAGAGTGATGTAACTGCATTAGGATGATGTCACATAGTGCTTTGTTTGTTTCTCCTTCACATACGCTGTTTATCTGTTTGAGGTATTTGTCGCAGGTTGCCGAACCGTCCCAGTAAGGGTTCATGTCGTAATACACGATGAGTTTCCATTCGTCTCGAATGAACTGCATGTTTGAGATTCGATCAAAATAGAGTGCTTTGCGTATTGTTGTCATAGTATATGGAGATGTTGACTGTTCGTGGCCAAATATGGATGTCATGAAGAGAAATATTGTGAAGATAGTTGCTATCAGATTAGACACCGTTCCAGGTCGTTGTTTTGACAGGTTGTTCGTGGTCTTGTTATTTTGGCAGTCTGACTTTTTCCCTGTCTGCTCGGGTAGTGATTTGTGATTTGTTTGGTCAGATATCAGCACTGACAGTTTAATCACTGGGCGCTTGAGATACCCATTTTGTGTTTTTAGGGTAACAACCCTGACCAATCCATCGCTACCGGGATGTAGCTCGGTGACTCTGCCTAGAGCCCATCTTCCCGCGGGGAGGTTAGGCTCATGAATGATGACAACGTCATTTACTTGAACGTTTTTGTGAGGTCTCTTCCATTTACTCCTTGTTGAGAGTGTCGCGAGATACTCTGATTGCCACCTCTTCCAGATGTCTTCGAAAATGTTCTGTGTTCGCTTCCATCTTGTCCTTTCATCTTGTTCGGTATCTAAGATAGTCAGTATGGGGCCGCTGCTCAAAAAGTGTGATGGAGTTAGATAATTCAAATCATCTGGATCCTCTGTAAGTGTGCACAGCGGCCGACTGTTGAGACATGCTTCGAGTTGAGCAAGTAAAGTACTGTATTCCTCGAACGTGAGTTTTTGCTCGCCAACAACACGTCGAAGATGATGCTTCAGACTTTTTACCGCTGCTTCCCATAGGCCTCCTGCGCTTGGCCAGGCGGGGGCGTTAAAATGCCACTGTATTCCCAACTCATTTATCTCTGTATAAAACTCTGCGTTGAATGTTTTGCATAGTTCCGATGGTCCTTGCTGTAGTGCTCTATTGGCTCCAACAAAATTGGTGCCATTATCGCTGTAGATATGATGTGGTTTACCCCGACGTGAAGACATGCGTTTAAGAGCAGCTAAGAATGCAGATGAGCTCAGGTCTGATACGAGTTCGAGGTGCACAGCTTTGGTCACCATGCACACGAACACTGCGATGTATCCCTTACTTGTCTTGACTCCTCGCCCTTTATTGAGTTTCACGTCAACGTATCCTGTGAAATCAACGCCGGTGTGCTGAAACGGACGCGAAGGATTGCTCCGAGATTCCGGTAAGTCCCCCATTAATTGTTTTGGTATGACAGCTTTATGCTTCTTACACGTAATGCATGCATGTAAGCGCTTCTTAACAGCTCTGTTTCCGCCTAATATCCAGTAGTTTTGTCTGATATTTGCGAGCGTCGTCCGGGCCCCCGCATGAAACGTGCGGCGGTGGGCTTGGTCGATAATGAGGTCAGTAACATGGCTGCTGTGGGGTATGATCAGTGGATGCTTCATATCTTCGTCAATATTTGCATGCTTGAGTCTGCCTCCCACTCTCAAAAGTCCATCCTTGTCCAAAAAAGGGTTAAGGCACAAAGTTTTACTTTTGTTATGTATTTGCTCCTGTTTTCGCAGCTTGCTAATTTCTTCCGAAAATTGCATTTCTTGTACATATTTTATAATCATATGTTTTGCGGTTTCTAATTCATTTCCGTTCAAGTAAGCAGTGTGCTCGCTGTGACGTCGTGTGATACGTAGCACCCAAGCCAGCACGCGCACGGCGCGTGTCAAGTTACTGTTTCTATGTAGTATGGATTCTATGACATCATCGCTTTGAGTCTGACGAATTGTGACGTTGCTTTGTTTAGATTTTCTTTGCTCTTGATCCGTGACGTAGACGCTCTTCTCCGCTACTGATGACTCATCGAATCCTGGGAGAAATTGCGGGCCGCTCCACCACAGATTATGATGCTTCAATTGCTCTGTTGTGATGCCACGGCTGGCACAATCAGCTGGGTTGTCAGCTGATTTAATGTAATGCCAATTATCTGATGGTATGACGTCTTTAATTTGTTTGACTCTGTTCGCTATGAATGGTGTCCAGCGATTAATGTTGCCTTGAATCCAACCGAGAACTGCAGTGGAGTCACTCCAACCGAAAACTTTGATTTTGTGTCCGTTGAGGGCTTGCTGTATTTTCCGCATGAGTGTTATAAGTAAGAGCGCCCCACTCAGCTCTAGACGTGGTAAAGTGAGCTTTTTGTTTTCTGGCACAAGTCTTGTTTTTGCAGCGACGAGTGTTATGTTGGTATCAAGTTTACAATACACGACACATGCGTATGCTGATAATGATGCGTCGCAGAAGCCGTGTAGTTGAATTGTGTCTTGCTCTCCTGTCTGATACCATCTTTGAATTTTAAACTGGCTGATGTTTTGTAGCTCTGCTTTGGTTTTTTCCCACTCGGTGCTTATTTCAATCGGAAGCTGGTCGTCCCATTGTATGTTCGACAACCAAATTTGTTTGAATAATAGTTTTAGCTTTGTTGTAATTGGAGCTAACCAACCGAGTGGATCAAATATCTTTGATATATCTGATAGTAATGAACGTTTTGTATGTTTTTCTGTTGGTTTGGTTTTGCTTATTTTTAGCTCGAACGAGAATGTATCTTCATTGGGGTTCCATTTCAACCCGAGCGTCTTTGTTGATTCTGCTTGCTTGAAATCAAATGATGGTTGATTTGAGGACGCTCTGCTGACGTTTTGAAGTAATTCTTCGTTGTTACCCGACCATTTACGTAAATTGAAACCTCCCGACTGTAGTAACTGTATCAAATCGCCTTGCAGTTGTTTGGCCGATGACAACGTGAAGCTTCCACTTACAAGGTCATCCATATAAAATTCTTCTTGCAACGCTTGTGCTGCCCTGCTGTGTTGATACTTGTGGCCTTCATCAGCTGCCAACTGTTTCAAAGTCATCATGGCTAAGAATGGAGCTGCTTTCATGCCATAAGTGACTGTCGTGAGCTGATATTCACGTAAACGTTGGTCAGGACAGTCCCTCCATAGTATCTTCTGATAGGTTTGATGTTCAGTGTTGCAAAGTATCTGTCGATACATTTTCTCTATATCCGCCGTATACGCGAACTGATATTGCCTCCATCGCAAGATCAATGACATGAGGTCTTGCTGTAAATTTGGGCCACGCTTCATGAGGTCGTTCAAAGTGTAGCCCGTCGATGTTTTCGCCGATGCGTTGAATACTACTCTTAATGCCGTAGTTGCGGAATCGGCGCGCTGAACACAATGGTGAGGTAAATAGCAAGTCGGTGTCACGTTACTAGTACACTCGACCATATGATTCAGTGCTTGATATTCATGAATGAACTGCCTGTATGCTTCTGCTAATTGTGGTTGTTTGCTAAATTTTCTCTCCAGTTGCCTGAATTGTGCCAAAGCCATGGGTTTCGTAGCTCCTAGCTTTTCTTGAAAGTTTGGTTCGAACGGTATCTCAACAATGTAGCGACCTTCTTTGTCGCGAGTTGTTGTGTTCTTGTAATGCTGCAAACAATCCAGGTCATCCTGTGACATTCCCGAGCTTTCTGCTATGTCTTCTACTGTCCAAAATTGTTGAATGTCTTCGATGTTATTAATCACAACGTTACATTGAAATGTTGTTTGGACGTTGCCGCATAATATCCAGCCCAGACGTGTTTGCTGTGCGACTGGTTGTGAATTTTCGTGCCTGATGATACCTTCTTGGATTATGTTTGAGTATATCTCAGCCCCGAGTAAAATGTCTACAGGACGACTCTCATGAAAATCTGGATCAGCCAACGTGATATTTTCTAAAAATGTCCATGATTTTGGTTTTCTGAATGATTTATTCGGCAAATTGTTAATCAAATTTCGCATTATGAAAACATCGGTGTCAAATGTATAATCGCCTTGCATGGCACTGCACGTGATTCGTATGACGCCTTTGCAATTATTTTCTTTCGCCCCGACACCGAATATGACACCTTTGCAGCGCCCACGGGGTAATCTTTGTTTCTGTGCTGCTTTTTCCGTCATCAGGGATGTTTGTGAACCCTGATCAAGGAGTGCTCGTAAAGTTATCAGTGACCCATCGTATGCTTGCACCTTGATTAATGCTGTGGTAAGCAGAGTTTCTGATACATCCTCTTGAGACACGTGGTTGCTGCTGTCACTTGTTGTTTGCTTGCTATCAGTGCCCGCTGTTGATTGCTGCACTGAATTGCTGTTTGATTTCTGCCCACCCCATTTGCCGTAAGCGTCGTGAAGCAATGTATTATGATCTGAGTTGCAGACGCGGCATTTTTTTCTTGACGAGCATTCGTTGCCATTCGTATGTATGTTTAGGCAGTTTTTGCACAAATTGTATTTTGCAACTGCCTTCCGTTTTGCGTCAGGCTGTAATTCGAGAAATGTTTTGCACGAAAACAACTTGTGCTCTTGATTGCAATGTGGGCAGTTTGTTGCACTTTCATTGTCTTTTGTCAATGAATTTGATTTATACTTATTACTCTTGTTCTGATTTGCACTGAATGCTTTATATGAATGAAATTTCTTGTTTGTCTGTGCAGGCTCCGACTGAGATGGTTTTGTTGTTTCTGGTTTACGACGAGATGATGCCCATGATGTAAATTTCGCTTCTAGAAAATTGAGAAATTCTACTATGTTAGGTAGCTCCCGCGGCTCCGCCAGAGACTCTAGGTAGTCGTTATGAGTCACCGTATCCAACTTTTGTGAAAGCAAGTGTACCAGTATTGGGTCCCATGATGACGTGTCTACACCAAGGTTCTTGATCGCATTGATGCATTCTTTTGTCGTATCGTGGAGTTTTTTGACTGATCCTGCTGATAAATGTTGAGTGATAGGAACAGCCAGCAATGAATTGAGATGTGACGTGAAGATCAGTTTCGTGTTGTTGTATCTGCGGTTGAGGATCTCCCATGCAGTCTCATAATTATCCGAGCTGATTGATAGATGCTGAATGAGTTTCTCGGCTTCGCCTTTCACTTTACTTTTGAGAAACTGCATTCTCTGTGCGTTAGAAAGAGACGGACTAGAATGGATGGTCTCAACAAATAAATCTTTGAATGCTGTCCAGTGTTCGTAGCTACCGCTGAAGGCTGGAATTTCGATCTTCGGCGTCGACTTCTCTCGGTGAGTAACTGACCACATTTTGGAATTGATGGTTGCTTTCATTTCATTGTAAACGAGTTCGCACGTATTGTAAGACATCTCATATTGCATATTTGCTTGATTGGGCAAACTGTCAAGGTCCCAGTAAAGTGAATCCACTGCTTTCCACCTGGAATCTAGTACCTTTAAGGCGTCTTCAAACTGCCAATTTTCTTTGAGGAGGTCCACGTTGATATTTGATGCGGTTCTTTGGAATGCTTTGATGTTGCTCCTTTGTTTGCGTAGCATTTCGTCTGTTTTGCTGTTACTTGCGATTTCAGCTGATTCCGGTACCTTTATTGCAAGGGGTGATTGGTTACCGCGTTCAGCTCCACCTTGCTCTTGAAGGAGTTTTGGCTCCGATGATTGCGAGGTCGATGGTGCTGGCTCAAAAGCAAATCCTGCTGGCTTCAATACTGGTGAAGCTGGTTTTTGTTCTTGAGTTAAATACTTGACAAAGAATTCCCTTGTGGTTTTGTAAAATTGTCTTGTCTGTTCGTGGGAATTTTGCACAAAGTATTGATGAGAAGGATCTTCGCGCTCACTAATTTTCTCGTGGTTGTTTTGAAATTCTGCCCAATACTTGTCGAGAAGGTCTATTTTTCTCTGCACACTGTCGGGAGTCTTACGGCTTCCTCCTTCTTTTTTGAAATTGATAAGAAGTTTCTGCATTCCTTCCATGACTTGATATTGAGTTTGAATAATTTGCTCCATGATCGGAAAATTAATGATATATACTTCGAGTCACCAAAACTGTTGACAGCTGTGTGACGACACTGCCGATGTTCTTCGGTGATCTCTTGTATGCGCTGCTGATGCACTGGGCTCCTCCCACTGATGTAGTTCCCGAACCACCAAATGTTAATGTTTCCTGTGGCGATCACAGGGTCCGAAGGAATCTCTCCGTACGATATTGAGCGCCTTCTCAATCTGACTGGGGCGATCCGCTTGTGGAAGACCAGTCAAACCGATTCGCTATCGTAAGTAGAGACACTTCGTACCTGTGCGGCTTGTAGCACTGTTTGCTCCAGGAGTGATGATCCGGCTCGAAGGACCATAAAGATGTATGCGCTGCTGAATGGGTCGCACTCACCTTGAGTGATAGCTTGAATGATAAGTCACGGATAGCCAAAGATGATGATTTATTGAATATATTTAACTACCACGTAACTAATGCTATATGAATAACGCGTGAATGAGTACAGCTGACTATGAACGCTGATTGTGTACTGTCGCTTTACACTATAATTTGTGCAAGGTGACGGAAAAGTGCTGATCTATGCAATGCGCGCGTGCCATGTACGATACATGACTCGTACAGTAATAGTTAAAAGTGTGTAATGAAAGTAGTTTACATATGAGCAGAACATATTGTGGCAGCCCTAGCCAGGCAGGTTATCCCAATGTTTTACATACATACAAAAACTCACGCTGTTTTCCCACGGGGGTAGGCAGAAATTACAGAATACCACTAGCTTCGACCCTTTCGCCTCGTCCATGTTCATACACGTATACCGTTATCAAATCCATCCACAAATACTGCCATCTGTCTTACTAACTTTTCGTATATACTTTTTCAAGGCCATCTCTTTATCTTGAGACCATCAATCATAAAGCATTAAAACCTTGCCAGTCGTATGTCCTCAAAAAACGACCTCAACCGGAAGGGTGCTAGTTGAGTTGTCAACAGAAAAACTCGGCTAAGTGCGAGTCACACGACGGGTTCCGTACCACCGTACAATCTTTGTCACATTACCAACTGTTACGTATTGCCATTATTAAAATCAAGTAAAATAAGAGAGCGAAGTAAGAGACCCCTTTCATTCATATCTTTATCCTACAAAACTCAAGTAAAATTTAAGTGCCTATACCTCTCCCTCCCTCTCTTATTCAACCTTTAGTCCCCCAATGCTGAGTGTACGTCTCTTCCAAATCTCTCCAGTTTTTGTGGTTTTGTATCATGACTTACCATTTTCTTCGGGCTACTTTATTGAGATCGTCTGTCCACCTAGTCTGTTGTCTTCCCACATTCCTCCGTCCCGTCAGTGTCTAACTAGTACGGGACAAAAGACACAGTCTTGTGACAGACAGACGGACGGTCAGACAGTGATGCCTCATTAATAGGGTCCCGTCGGCACCTACGTCTGGGTACGGAACCCCAGAAAAGGTCAAGGTTGCACATCATTCATGTTGTCCCATAGACTCGATTACAAGCCATCAATCTCGAATGACGAAGGGTAGTCGAAGCGACGTCGGTTAGGATATGTCGTTACCATGATCTGTTGAAAGTAAAATGTGGGGTAAATCAGTCATTTGACAAGTTTGAGATCAAGAAAGGGATTTGTGAGATGAAGTTTTTGTCGGAAACAAAGACGTACGTTGCTTAGGAAATAATGAACAAGCTAGCATTTTCCTAAGGGATCGGCTTCCAGTCTAATCAGGTTTTGCTGAATATCATTATTTTACATGGAGCGTCACTGCCTATCTGATCTCTACAACCCAGTTAGTGCTAGGTAATACGATAGTTCTTGGTAAGACTGGCTGTCGGAATTTCGGGCTTCTGACGACTTATGTGAAACTATCAAATCGACAGTTTAAATGGCCATACAATATCAATATCCTACCATATTAAACAAAACATACCCTCGTCAAAACGACCCTAACAACAAATAAATTCTCCTCGCCTCACTGATTTAACAAGTGGAGTGTGTAGTCATTTGTCAATATGTTTGTTAGCCATATTGGACTGGAGCCAAGGCTCCAAGGGAGGCCTTGGGGTACTCAGGCTTCCTAGGCCAATCCTTGGTTTAATGGCTTCGTACGTACGTCAAGCGATGAGGAGCTCGTGGCTTCATAATAACAGCCGCTCGGGTCGATCTTTATGTTAAACCGCGCTTGCATTGGTTGATCCATTAATGGGTTACCACTTACCACCCATTACATTCCGAGTTTCTTCCGTGCCTCGGAAAGCATGTTAAGCCGTTAGTTGGTCCCGGCTGTCATTTATATATCTTTGACAGTCGTAACAGGTAATCAGTGGCCCGAAAATCTAGTTTCTGATCGCAGCGGAGTTGAGATGTCCCGTCGACGTCATTTGTTAAAGGAAAAGTCGTGTATCGCACCCAGTGGATTTTCATAGCACGAAACCCATCTTCTGCTCTCATGATGTTCGAGTCTAAAGGAATAAATCCTGACAATCCGACATAATAATATGACTGTTTCAGATATAATGATAGTAGCTTCTTATAAATTACTTACATAAAATCAAAAATCAAAATCAAAGCATTTATTTCAAGTAGGCCAGTTACAGGCACTTTTGAATTGTCAAAACAAAGATAAAAAGACTTAAAAACTGTGAAAGTAATGTAGTTGCTCATGTCACATACCTACTACTTCAATCTTATCCGAGACCCACTTAGCATTGATTGATCTTAATTCCTTCAAGGTACAAGAGCACTCGATCCAGGAATTAGTACTAATTTGATTTATTATTTACTTGTTGTTGAGCTTAGCTAGGTAGCTAGGCTCGAGTGGAGGTCGGAAATTTTCGACGACATTCTACCGGGATAAAAATCATCCTAAATCCTAACTCAATTCATACTCTATCCGTAAACTAAATTTCATTGACGTTTAGCCGTTAAAGAAAAAACGGTACCATCTTAGTAGGGGAAACCGCTTTAATATAATTTTTAACAGAAATGTACTTTCTGTGAAAATTTCAACTGTCTACCTATTACGGAACATGAGATATAGGCTACAAACCATTTTAACACAAAATTTAAATGATTTTTTTAAGCCTAATAAAGATCAATGTTCGACATGTTTTGTGTAGGTATGTGCAAGCCAGTCCATCAGAGAAAGAGTCTTTAGAAGAAAGCTATAGACGTCATTTAAATAGAACAGAGAGAATTCAGCAAATAAAACATGAAGAAAAAATGACAGTTGACAAGAACGATGGCACGATTGCTATCTTCGACCTGCAAAAAGTGTTAAGTATTCCACAATCTGCTGTAGGCATTTCATCATAAACGCAAGTACCTTGTGTACAATTTTACTATTTTTGACGCTCTACGTAAAAAAAGGGTAATGCTACGTGTGGCATTACCAAATCGCAAAACGAGGCTGCATAGAAATTGGGAGTTGTTTGTTACAATTCTTGAAGAGTGAACAGAAGCGAGGTGTTACCAAGATATATTTTTATTCGGTTAGTTGTTATGGCCAAAATAAGAACAGGTATCACGCGCGTTTCTTGGTTTGGATGTCGGTTCGGTGCGCTGCCGCAGAATTGACCAGGCGCCAGGCTAGCGTCGCATATGTGCAGCTACCTGCGCACCCCTAACCGCCCGCGCGGCGGCCGAGTGGCCTCTCTCACACACGTGCAGCCACCCGCGCACCTCCTACCCACCCGCGCGCCGCCAGCGGCGACCCTCGGGCTCCAGAGACTCCAGAGCCAGTCGCGCACCGCTTAGGTTTACGCACGTAACGTCGATTTCTCCCACGGCTCTCGCTCGCTCCCGCCAAAAGTTTTGTTAGAAAATAGTTCCATTGTTTGTCGCTATAAGTTGTGCAAATAAACTGTTTACGTGTTATTACTCTCGTTTCACTGAGCACTAACCCCACACCATTATACAGGTTAATTTTTGCCTTATATTTGTGTATGCACCGAAATCTTTAATTTTGTCTACATCGCACAGATTTTTCGAGACAGAACGAGGAAGACTCGATGCATGCCTGTATTGAAAGGAACATGAGAAATAAGTATATTTACACACCTGATCAAATATATAATATAATTCTAAACTCCAAAGTCTCGGGAGAAAAATATACTAGAATTGGAGCAAACAGATATTTTATACATTAACAAATTGGTAAATCCTTATAATTGGCGTCGCGATATAGATGGGAATACGATACGCTAGTCTGATGTAATGGAAATTCATGTATCATCATCCCAACAGGACAATATAAGGTTTTCTTTAAATATGATTTTGATGAGGCATTTTTTGAATTAAACATTTCACATTCATTTCAAACCAAACGACGCGCGACCTAGGCGAACACCTATGATAGAGCTTTCATAGAAGATACTGTATTGGCACGTGCTTATCACCCTTAAGCATCATCAACCTCTTCCTATAAGCAAGGCGATGCATACAGATTTACTGTATGTCTTGATTTACTGTAGTACTTTTTGTAGTGCCGCTACAGTGAAATAGTGGAGCGATTCCACTGTATTACCACGCATTTTATGAATCCTTAATTTCTGTAGAAAATAGTGATGATCGCAATGACAATGATAATACCGATTAGTTATTAATGTTTTTACTTGGCTACTTTTATATACTTTTACTGATTGTAATTTGTGATCTATTTGAGAACTTTGTTCGTACTATACGTTATAATTTTAATACATTTTGTGAGTTTTCTTTAATTATTCCCTCGAAGATACCGACGAAACTCAAAACTCAAACTCAAAGCATTTATTTCAATTAGACCATTACAGCACTTTTGAATGTCAAAATTACAAATAAAAAACAAAGCTACAGTCCCAGTCACAAGGTATAATAACTTGAGAAAGTACTGTAGTTGCCCATTCCCTAGCGTAGATCTTTATGGAGAAGACCGGGCAAGAAACTCCATGGACACTCTTTTGAATCAAAATATTACAAAATCTTGGTTACATCATTAATTTAGAAATTAAACATATATGTGAGAACGCAATGAGCAGCAGCGTTCTCTGTGCTTTTGTAACAAACGTACTGCGATCGCCAACCCGCCTGCCAAGCGTGGCGATTATGGCAAAACCCCCCCTTTGGGGGAGGCCCATGTCCAGCAGTGGACGTCTTTCGGCTGAGGTGGTGGTGGTGGTGAGAACGATGTAGAAAGACGTGCACATTAAGAGCGTCCAGAGTAGAACAAGACAACAATTTAACAACACACGAATTAAAATGAACCCTGGCAGCTAAGAGATGACCAGTCCCAACTGACAGCGCCCGTTCACGAACATGACGCGTGTATCGGCGCCATTCAACTCAACCATATTGAAGGGAACTAAATGACCCGACACACCCGCCACCATTAGCGAAACATTTGAGTGAGCATGACATTCTCTCAGCCACCAAGGCATATTCAAGTCAATGAAAGATAACTAAATGTAAATGGTGGCTGAACAATACAAAGTACTTACACATGTGCTATGCAATTACGCCAAATTTATTTTACATAATCGGTTTTCAATGATTACGATAATATGTCTACCAAAAATATTCCATAAATTACGGGTAGTATTTTAAAGACTACTTTACCCTTTTATGGTTATTTAAAATTTTACCATAATAAGTCGATAAATGAACATTACAATCTCTCTCTGTAATGAAAAAACACGTTTAATAATCCAGTAAAGCAATATTATGCCTATGATTTTTAAGAAATTTACAAAAATAATTCGATAAGTAAACATTACTGGAATAATATTGATAAGACAGGATCGTAAGATATCAGTACCCTAAAAATTGTATGAAACCTTCGGTAATATGTAATTTGGTGAATAACTAATTCTGTCTATATTTAATATTTACACTTAATATTATAAACTTTTCGGGTAAAAATAAGCTTTTCCGTCATATCACAATGTTGTCCTATTTACCTTTTGTTGAAGAGATATACCCCAAAAACACTAAATTATTTTTCCTGTAAAATTTGATTTTTGCGATTACCAGTTTATTCCCCGGGGACGTCGGTATCTAAAACCATTAAAATAAACAGAAAATAAACATTCTACTCAACAAATTGATCCTAAAACGGTATGAAGGTATAAAAACCAACCGGTGATACTTTTATATAAATATATAATGAGGATACTAAAATCCCTCGTAAAGACAATCGGTTTTATTCGCGACTATTTACTTAAGCTTTAGGGGTAAAGATAAAGCAATAATATTTAGATTTGGTCGTTTACTTGAAGAGAGAGCGGTAGTGTATTTAGAGAGGGATATTTAATTGATTGCCTCGTTGGTCTAGTAGTCGTAAGCGTGACTGCTGAGCGTGGTCGTGGGTTCGATTCCCGGGTCGGGCAAAGTGTTATTGCATTTTTCCATCAGGAATTTCTAAGAAGCAGCCACGGTTTGAGGGCCATAGGCTCGCCCCCTATTACATGGGACTTAAACATAACTGGCGAAATGTGGGTGTACTATTAGGTACACCTCTGCTTAACCCTTCTGGGATTGCTGGCGTGATGTTATGTTATATTTAATTGATCCTCGCAAAACGGTCTAATAAGAAGATCATCTGAATAGTTATTAGTCAGAACCGTACGGTTGTAAAGAAAGTCAAGCTAAGCTTGTCGAAGTCGGTCCGTGGATGGTTGACCATTCCGTTTGCTACATTTAAAAAGTTCCCGTGTATTAATTTCCGTACATAACTGGAGCGAAGCCGCGAGTAATTTTATGCATGTGAACTTTATATATTAATTTTAAGATCTTGTAAAACACATGTGATATGCAATAAAGAATTGAATTTATATAAATTAATAAGAGATTGTGGTTATTTTGGCAGATGCAAGGCCAATTATGAAAGCAGTAAGGTCTAAATTCACTATCACTCAAGGGGTTCTGTACAAACATAAGCCTTTTGAAGAATTACTTTATTAAAGTGCGGAACCCAAAACGGGTATAACTCATGGTACATCGGCTGCCCATTGATGTTACTAACATTTTTGGTAACTAGGGTAGTGGGTAATATGCTATCCCTAAAGTTGGGGTTACTAATGCAGCGGGGGTCTTTTTAGCAGTCTTAAGCAATAAAAAAACTTAAGGCCCCCTTTTCTTTTTTTTTAAAAAGTTTGGCTGGACATTGCCGCGGTGTGCGTGAGCTGTTTTTCACGTTTTTATTTTAAAAATGTAAGGGCCATATTATAAATCTACCCCATAATATCCCTGTCAAACCCAATTAGTAAATGAAATGTTAAATTTTCATAAAAATTGCGTTCCCCCAAGTCTCATACAACTTATAATACTTTCAATATCGGGTTACTTCTGATTTTTTTTATCGAGCAAAATGTTAAATATTTTTTTTAACCAAAGAAGTCACTAAGTAAATCAAACATTTGTATCTGTACTACATTTTTTTTCCGAATTTAAATATGGTCAAAACAACTCGACTTAGAAAAGTAAATCTCGGAAAATGAATCCCTTAATAACCTGGTCTGAAATACTATAGTCTGCGCCAGATAAGTAGGAATTAAAGGTCATTGCTCTTGCCTTAATTTATCTGCGTAGGTACCCCGACAATACATTATGAATAATTTTTAATTACTAGAAAAAGTCAAGGATCATGATAAAGGTCGTTTCGGTACAAGTTTATGTCATTATTTCTGTTTTCGGAATTATGTATTTGAATAAATGTATGGGGGTTAGTGACCTTTAATTCCTACTTATCTGGCGCAGACTATCGGCAAAAACAATCTAAATAGTAAACCATTCCATCGTTTCTTTGGCCTTCTCCTACTCTTAAACCATCCACAAGCATCATTATCATCTTCCTGCCCTGGTTTTACTCTACTAGGGGGTCAGCGCAACACGTTTTGTTCTCTCTCCTGTCAGACGTCATGGCATTATTTACTCCTTTCTCTTTCATAACTTTTCTTGGCCTCTTCAACCTCCGTCCATCAACATTAATAACCATCACTTTGAAGAGCTCAACGTGCCATTCTTAAGGTTGCTGCGGGTCCTCCATTCCGATTTCCTACAGTCGACTTGTATAAAAAGTGGGATGTGCTGTCTATAAGACAAGCTTTCGTTCTGCATACAATCCTTAAAAAACACTCGCAGCTAATTTATGATTCGGATCTACTAAAAGATAAACGAAGAAAGGGTACGAAGAAAGGGTACGAAGAAAGGGTTCGCAATACAAAGTTTTTCCGTCTACGTCAGTCCCATAAGTTCTTCTGTTACCTGGGGGATTATCTATATAATGTCATCAACAAGAGTCAAAATATATATTCTTAACACAAACCCAGTTGTAAAAAAAAGTAGCTGACTTTTTGAAAACTCTTTCTTATGAAGACACAGAAAAGTTGCTCCACCTAATTACATAATACATGAACTCAAATAACTACCAACACATTCAGCACCATTTACATACACACGCACTACCATCCACCTACACATTCACACACATCCTGTGAGACTACTTTCGTTGTTATTTTATTTAATTTCTTTAATTCTATTTTTTTACATTCATTTGTTTATTTTTGTTTTTACATAATTGTTTAGTAGGAAAACATGCTACCTGCCTGTTTATTTATGATGCCACTAAGTGGGGCCTGGTGACCTGTAATACAGGTTTTTTTTAAGACCTACTTCAGGCACCAGCACTCACAATGTGAATTTATATAGTTCTAAACTGATATGTCCTACAAAACCATTGTGAGAGAAAATAAATAAACTTATTATTATTATTAAATAATAATAATAAAAAAAAAAAAATATTATTTATTAAATATTATTTAATTTCATGTTTTTTATTTCTTCTCATTTTTCTGTAATTTTTTTATTTTTTATTTTTATTAGCTGTACTGTTATTTTAACCATTTTAATTTGTGTTTTGTCCTGTGCGGGCTAATAAATGTTTTTTATTTTCTTTTTCTTTTCTTTATTACTTTTATAGTAGATAAACAAGACAGACAAACATGTCTCAAAACTTTCCTCACGATATTTTCGTCATTCCTCTAAACATGATACCATGACATCGAAAACATCCATGTGTACTTAACTATGCAACAAGAGCAAAACACCCGATCCTCTCTCGTCAGTCAAAACTCTCGATTTCCTAACTTCTAAGGCAAGAAGACGTTGCTGAGAAAACAAGTTAATTACTGTTTCTATACAAGTTAGGAGACGTAATTAGTCCTTAACTTGCTCAACGACGTTGTGTGGGTCAGTTAGAATGTGTAAAATCGATGTTACTAATATGTGGTCAACAAAAGAGTTAGGTATGCAAGCTAGCAATCTTCTTACTACTATTGCGAAAGGGTTATCAATCTGTTAGCCGTGTGGTATTCGGCAGAGTAGAATAGAACCAACCCATTACACTCACGGGTGTCGTATGAGGCGACTAATGTCTGAGGCAGAACACCTTGCGCCTCCGTAGACCAGAGACTGGGCAGCAGCGTTTTCTGTTAGTCTTTCATCACTGCGATCTCCAATCCGCCTGCCAAGCGTGGAGATTACGGCAAATTCCTCCCATCATGGGAGAGGCTTATGTCCAGCAGTGGACGTTATGGGCTGTTGTTGTTGTTGTTGTATCAATCTGTTTGCAATTTCATTAAATCCGTTCAGTAGTTTCTGTGTGAAAGAATAACAAAAATCGATACTCACAAACTTCCGAATTTATGAAGATTGCTAGCCTGCATACTTAACTCTTTTGTTGACTGTACACACTTCTTTCATTATTTCTCGTTTGGTTATTGCATGCCTAACCTGGAGTCAAAGTTTTTATGCCGCCCATGGACCTCTGTCTTGGCTTTACATGCCGTCGAGACATATTTCTCAAGCATGCTGGTTTGGTTTCCTCGCCTTTTTTTACCGAAGCTAGTGATCATTGTACAATATGAACATGAATCCGAAAAATCAGAGGTTCATGTCTTGGGTTCGAATCCGAGACCAATAACTTGGCAGTCTGACGGTTAGAACACTAGGCTATCACTGCTACGAGTATGTACAGGTACATATATATATACAGATATATACACAGTAAGCACAACTGAAAAGCAATGTTCTCTTAGACTTAGGATTGCAAAATTTCAACTGTCTACCTAGTACGGATTATCAGCCCGCTGACAAACAGACCGACGCACGAACAGCGGAGGCTGTACGGAACCCTAGGAAGAGAGGAAACTTATGGATGGAACAAGACTGCAAATGATGTTGATGATGATAACTATAGCCAAGTCACTTTAACTTATGGGCAAAACCGTTGAATGTAAACCTGTCCCAAAAACTCGCAATAGGCATGACGACAGTTTCAAAAAATTGCAAATCTATTTAGTCCGTCAGTTATAGTATTGGAAATTAATGGACACGTATTTTTTGTTTTTGTAAATCAATGAATATTGACAAAGATAAAACGCAGCAAAACTCGGGAGTGGGGGCTCGTGACGTCAGAACTAGGTAAAAATTATACCTAGGCGTGACGTATTGAGAATTTTAAAAGCGTCATATTTTCGTCAATTTTAGTTTACGTAACAAAAGAAAAAACACGGGTCAAATATTTTTTGATAATCTAACTGACGGACTAATTAGTTTTTTTTTGTCGTCTCGCCTATTGTAAACGATATCTATCGCTACCCGATATGTTGTATATTTATCATATCGCACGCGTATCACAATACCGAAGTCCTGTATATGCCATTAACCATTCCTCTTAACACAAACTTGAATAAAATGTTAAAACTCATTCCTCCGTCACTGGGCCCCAACCTTCGTACGTCAACACAAACTATCCACATTTCCATTTTATCAAATAGCCCGACATCAATATTTATTTCAATCTATCTCAAAAAAGGGAAGCATTTAGATGGCATGATTTTCATTTTTTAGCTTTTAAGGATAGTTCTTGTATGAGGCGAATAAAAACCTGACAACCTGTGTGTCTTACCAAGGGATATCGTATTACCCATTACTAACTGGGTTACGGTAGTCAGATAGGCAGTCACTCTATGGTCGACCACCAGTGAGCCCGGTACTATGTTCGTAGATATTCGAACACGACTTGTTGTCTTAGGAAAGTGAACAAGCTGTCAAACCAAATGTTACCGTCACCAGCTCCAATAGAAATAATATTATTTACTAACCGCAACGAATTAGAACGAATTAGAACGAACATTGCCTTTAGGAGGCAATGTTCGTTCTAATTCGGCAACACGAAGTTTCCCGAAGCGCATATCTTTTCAGGTTTACATAAACAGTTAATTCTGTACTCTCATTGTTATTTTAAAATTAACTGTAATTTCATTGCCAAAAAGTTAATGTACGAGTAGGTATACTAATACGGCGAGTAATGATCTCTTTGAAATGCCATTATTTTAAGCAAATCTTCGTGTCTGAGCTAAAATATTAAATTAATTAAAATTAACGATAATAATTTATCATAAATTACGTCAACTACAACATCAAAGCTTTCCAGTATATTGTAAGCTCATAATCAGTTTATTAATATGGAAATAAAGTCTACAGACGGCGGCCTTCGCACTCAATGCGATAGAGTTTTTGAACACTGACGAGGTAGCAAATGGAGTACGAACAATTTGTTTACTACAAAAAAAAGAAAGAAAACTATACTTATTGTGTATTTTCCACTAAGAAAAGTTAGAAAAATACCTTACTTAACAATATACATGGTAAATATTAGCAAAAAATCTTGTTTGAAATTATGTTAACGAATCAAAATTGAATGCGTATACACAGTTTCTTGTCCGAGTCCTATGCACCGTTAAGGAGTTCTCTCGTGAGTAGACTATCCTTGCTGCAGGATCAGGTCGTGACTGTCATAAAATTGTTTTGTCAGCAGTATCGGCGTGTGCATCTTATAATTTAATCGGTTGGGTGGAACTGGTTTAAACTTCAGTTGCAAGATTTGATTCATGCACGCTAACTAACTAACAAGACTAGTTAATCATAAGCTTGTATTAAAGGTGATCCTATCGGGCGCAAGACTTGTCTTTTCAATAAAAGTTCATTCTGTGGGCACTCCATTGGTGGACTACTCCATGATCTAAAACGTAGGCTTTAAGTGAAATTCTGTGGGAAATGAGTCGGTTTGTAATTACTGAGCGCTCCAATACCCGTTTGTAGAAACCTTAAGAATCTGAAAATGAGGTCAGTTGTGGCTGTAGATTGTTTTCTTTTCAATTTAAACTTCTGAACGATTGAGGGTTGATTGCTTCGCGTGGTACTTATTTGTTATTGTATTGCTATGCAGTAATTGAACTTAGCGAGGTCTCTGTCTGCGTGCTTGTTACCTTTTCTCTCCTTAACTGCTGAACGGATTAGGATAAATTGCACAGGCACATACCATGGCCTGGTTTAGGACATGTAATACTTTTATCCCGGCGTGTACCCGTCGAATAAGCTCCTTCTTCAAAGCAAGTGAAACTTAGTTCATATTATTTGTATAGATTACTAGCTTTTCCCGCGGCTTTGGTCGGGTTTTTTTTTTTTGATTACTGATCAAGTTTCCCACTGCTGGGCAAAGCCTCCCCTTTCTCGTTCCAAAACTCTTCACGAACTTTTAAATAAAGTCAAATATGACACTCGAGATAATAATAACATAGCTTTCCATTAGTGAGAGAATTTTTGGAATCGCTTCAGTAGTTCTGAAGATTAACCCCTACATCCAAACATACTAACTGTACAGTCGTGGTCTTTTCCGCCTGATCAATGCGCAAAAAAAGAATAACTCGCTTCGCGTGCGCGTATTGTCTTTCATTCATTATTTTTATACAAAGTCAACGGGGCGGGGCTAGAGAGCGTTTCTAGTTTGCGAGTGCAAGCAAAAATTAGCTTAATGGTGATCAAGTCGGAGTGTCCACGATAATACCTCTTTATACATAATATTAAAGTGTAGTTGAAGAGAACCGATTTTAATAAGTTTAAGTAACGGTTTGCACGAGTACCCAATTATTTGGAACATCACAAAGGCTAGACTTACATAATTGAACTCAAATATTGACCGAGAATTCAGATAATAGTATTTTTTCAGTTGTTATTGGACTTAGAGTGTAAAAATTTTCAAGATCCTTAAATTAACCTAAAAATAAGCATTGCCATTCCACGTGGCAATGCTGCCAGTCTTTTTGGCAAGTTTGGTGATGACAGCAATGTAGAGGAGTACGTGTCTATGTTATAGGGGGCTAGCCTATTGCCATCAAGCGGGTATAAATCCAAAATCAGTAGCTGTTATTGAGAAGATTCTAATGGAAAAATCGTATATCACTTTGCCTAACCTGGGAATCAAATCCATGACCTCATACTCACGAGCCGCGCTTGTGACAACTGGACCATCGACACAAAACAACTTTTTACATCAGGAATTTCTCAGTAGCAGCCACGGAGTCTTGATTTGTCCAAGGTTGATGGCAATAGGCTCACCCCTATTACATGGGACTCAAACATAACTGGCGAAATGTGGGTGTGCTATTACGTACACCTCTGTCTAACAGTTCGGGAATGACAGGCGTGATGTCTATTGAAATTTAATTTGCCTTCAAAGAATTCCTGTCAGGTTACTTTCAAACGATTTTTTCTGTAGAAGACGAGTTTCCTAAAGATTTCCAACAAAAGAAATTTAGGTTGATGGCCCAAGGTTGACACTTGAAATTCAGGAGAGGGATTGACAAATATCCTGTACCCATTTTCACAAACACTAAGCGACACCTAAAATCAGTTGCAAGATATTGTTGAATTTCTAAGCTACGGTTTACCACCGAGAGTTCAAATTCCAAAGGTGTTATTTATATTTAGGCAATCGTTTGGTGTGTTTGTGAGAATAGGCATCAGTGTCTAATGCCTTTTCTGTTTGCACCTTTCTGAAGTTCCAAATGACAAGATGAGGAAATGATTCAAAGACTTTGTGCGGGGTTTTCTTGTTTTCTGCGTTGAATTTATTTTCAAAGGCGATTTTCAAGTTGTATTTCGCGATTAGTGAAGCGTTAATTATGTTAATATTTTAACAGACTACTTTTATAGAAGGAGATTTTTTTTCATATTTATACGCCGATTTCAAAATGATTGCTGGGCTGATTTACGTGGTTCTCGTCTATATTGATGATGTTGTAATACATACCATATCTTGCAATTTTAATTAAATGTATTTATTTGTGGATTATTACAACAAACAAAAGAAAAACAACATCTAACTTCCAAAAAAATATTGGTATCGGATGTCAATTGTTATGAAATGGATCATTTTTTGGAAAGTTCACTGAATAACGAGACTTTGACGTACAGGCCAAGCATTCATGCATGCCTACAGTTGGACTGTGTAAAACTGCACATGCATAACCTATCGTTTATAGTGCACATGCTCAAGCGACAGTGATAAAACAAATTAAAGAAGTTTATTTAGAACATGCCACGAGAGCACTCACGTGAAGGAAACAAGCGGACGAGCGGTCGTGACGCTTGATACTTATTGCATCGCCCAAAGCCATGAACGGATCCTTAAGATCAGCATACCGCCATGATAGCACACACTAAACCTTCCCATAACAATAACCACAAAATAATAGGTCTTAAAATGAATTCAATCATACTCATTACTAAGACAATTCCGTACAGGAGTGAGCCACTAGGTACCCAAAACAGCTATATCCATATTTATAAGGGTGTTGAAGTATCGACACTTCAAACCCAAAGAGCGTAAGCGACATTAGCTATAATGGCGCTTAGCTCATTGGGATTATTATTAATAAATAATAATTTTATGAGTAATTAAGTAAAGAATCAAGAATTAGGTATGTGCTTTAGATAATGGCTATGTTAATGAACGTCTTTACATACAGAAACTTACGCCTTTTTCCCATAGGGGTAGACAGAACTTATAACGCCATCTGCTACGATTCTTACGTAGCTGTAAGAACGATCTGCTTCGCCGAAGACCGTCCGTACTTCTGAGGCCCTTACACAAGCACGTGATAAAAGAAACGTAACGCAAATTACATCAATTTAAACACTAGAAACCCGACTACTGAAAAATCTCTATAATTCGGGGTTTACAAGGTAAAATCGACTCCTCCTATTGTTGAACTCAGTTAAAATGTAGCTTATGTAACTCGGGCCGGACTTATCAACAAATCGATAGACATTACTCATTACATTTATTCATCAAAATCGGATGAATAGTTTACATACGAATGAATAGTTTAAATACAAACATACATAAACTGAGGAAATCATAACCCTCTCTTTTGGCTTCGCCGTAGTCGGGTAAAAAAACCCGTTTCACATATAATATTTTGATCATGGTTGTGCTAGTTGCAATCATAATTAAAATTATAATAAGTTAATTGTATTTTCGATTCTAGAGAGAGAGCATAGGAGAGGGCTATGTTTGGAATTTCTTTGCGTGATCGAATCAGAAATGAAGACATCCGCAAGAGGACCAGGGTCACCGACGTAGCCCGAAGAATTGCCAAACTTAAGTGGCAGTGGGCAGGGCACATTGCTCGCAGAACGGATGGCCGATGGGGCCGTAAAGTTCTGGGGTGGCGACCGCGAACCGGGAGACGTTGCGTTGGAAGACCTGCCACTAGGTGGACCGATGACCTGACCGGGGCTGCCTTCAGGCGGCTTCTGCCCAACCTGGGGGGGCCAAACGCCTCCTGCCGGAAGCTCTACGCGGGAGTCGTGCGGTCCATGGCCCTTTACGGGGCCCCGGTGTGGGCGCGTTCATTGAGGCGGCGAGCCGCCCACTACCTGAACGCGCCCCAAAAGGTGGTAGCCGTAAGGCTGGCCCGTGGGTACCGCACGATCTCCCGTGAGGCGGCGTGCCTCCTTGCCGGATTGCCGCCATGGGATCTGGAGGCAATTGTCCTCGCGCGCCTGCACGAATGGCGCGCGGAGGTGCTACGCCGGGGGGAAACTCCGCTGCCGCGACAAATTGTCTTGCAGCGGACAGACTTCCGGCATGATCTCATGGCGACATGGAGAGAGCGACTGTCGCAACCCCGTGCAGGGCACGCCACAATAGTGGCGGTAAGTCCCCTCTTTGAGGAGTGGCTTGAGAGACGCCACGGCGTCCTCACCTTCCGCCTGACGCAGGTCCTCACCGGACACGGTTGTTTCGGGAGGTTCCTGCACCGAATCGGGCGGGAGGAAACGCCCGGGTGTTTCCATTGCGAGGATCGACCGGAGGACACGGTGGAGCACACGGTGGAGATGTGCCCCGCGTGGGCGGAGCACCGCCGTGTCCTCGAAGCGGCGATTGGCGGCGGCGACCTCTCGCGTCCGGCCCTGGTGCAAGCCATGGTCCGGAGCGAGACGGAATGGGACGCCGTCACCTCCTTCTGCGAAGCAGTAATGCTAGAGAAGGAGGTGGCGGAACGTGAGAGGGAGAGAACCTCACAGCGTCCCGGCCGCCGCGGGAGACGCCCCGGGCGTCGGGGGCCACCACGTGGCCCCCGGCCACCGTAGGCGCGGGCCTGTGGACGGTGGGCTATGGGCTAGCTCGCCGTCCGTCCGTCTCATGACGACAGGCCGTGTCGACGGCGCGTTCGTGTTCCACGCGCGATCAAAGAGAGTCAGCAAAAAGGAAGGGGTTCGCAAGGACCGATGCCTGCCGGGGTTGCGGGACTGTTCGAAAGAGATACCGTGGCCCCGGAACACAAAGGGCGATGAAGGAACATGGATGGGTTTTAGTCAGTAAAAGTCTGACACTCCCTCCCGCTCCGCCCAGAGCGGGAGAAGTCATTTGATGATTTCCCATCCGGAAAAAAAAAAAAAAAAAAAAAAAAAAGGTGGACCGATGACCTGGTGAAAGTTGCGGGAATCCGTTGGATGCGAGTCGCACAGGACCGGTCAATGTGGCGAAACTTGGGGGAGGCCTATGTCCAGCAGAGGACGTCTTTCGGCTGAAATGATGATGATTTTCGATTCTAAATTAAATACATCATTTTAGAGGCTCTGGTCGTTGGCGCTCAACGGTTGCTTGGTAATACTACGCGGCTGACCTTTTTGAAGAACATCACCAATGAGATCTAGAGTTGGTGTTTCTAGGTCAAACCCTCCGGTTTCTAGGATTATAATTACTAAACGCCAGTCTTTGCTGTTTACATTTCGACGATGCTGGCTTGATAACGTTGCTATAGTTGGTGCCAGTTAAGATGAGAATAGCGGTCATTGCCCTTTCCCTAATAACTCTTCGTACGAACCAAAACAAATAAACCATGTATCGTTTTTCATTAGAAAAAATCTTGAGCATCACGATAGACGACGATTCAAGACTTGAACAGACTTATTTTTGGTTTTCAAAGTTAAGAAGTTTAATATATGAAATGAAATGAAATGAAACGAAATGATGAAATGATGTTTATTTTTGCAAGTAGGTTCTTACAAACACTTTTACACGTAATTTTTTTTTAAAAAAGATGGGGCCATTGTTTCGTACCTGACTACTCTGAGAAGAAACAGCCGAAACTAACTCAGAGGTCATAGTCTCTTTTGAAGTCCAGACATAATCTTGTTCAATTCAGATGAGGACTATGCAGATTAGTGTCTGAGATGGTGTTTTGAAGAAAGAACCACACAGATTTGAGTGGACCTGTCCTATGTAGGTGGGTCAATGTCCGCTATTCTCATCTTAACTGGCACCAACTATAGGCAACCTTTGGATGGATTACAGGAAGAGACAATACTGCAGGTTTGTGGTGTACCAATCACTATAACTTTATTACCCCTTTGTCTGTGAGACGATTGCATGAAAAATGAAGTTTATTTAGATAATAGGTTTTTGAAAACACTTTTAAAAGTACAGGTAATCTTTTTTTAGGGTTCCGTACCCATAGGGTTAAAACAGGACCCTATTACTAAGACTCCACTGTCATGTCCGTCTGTCCGTCTGTCTGTCACCAGGCTGTATCTCATAAACCGTGATAGCTAGATAGTTAAAATTTTTACAGATTGGTTTGGTTTGGATTTGGTTGTTTGTTTTTTTTTTGTTTCTTTTTTTTCTCTTGCCACTAGGTATAACAACAAATACTAAAAACAGAAAAAAAAAAAGTGGGACTCCCGTACAACAAACGTGATTTTTTTGCCGTTTTGTCTAATGTTGTATACATCATAATTGTACGGAACCCTTCGTGCGCGAGTCCGACTCGCACTTGGCCGGTTTTTTTAAACTTGATTTGTACCGTGTTTCGTACCTGACCACTCTGAGAGGCAACAGCCTAAACAAATTCAGAGGTCATAGTCATTTTTAAGGTCCAGACATAATCTTGGTCAATTCACATGATTAGTGTCTGAGATGGTCATTTGAAGAAAGAACCACACAGTTTCGAGTGGACCTGTCCAGTCAGTGCAAGCATTTTTTCAGTTATCGTGTGGCTCTACTTATAACCCAAGGAGCTCAACTATGTTGCGGGACTGTTCGAAAGAGATACCGTGACCCCGGAACACAAAGGGCAATGAAGGAGCATGCATGGGTTTTAGTCAGTAAAAGTCTGACACCCCCTCCTGCTCCACCCAGAGCGGGAGAAGACATTTGATGATTTCCCATCCGAAAAAAAAGGAGCTCAACTATGCATGCCTTAAGGTTTATTTTGCAATAATAGCCAAACGCTCTTGAAATGCGACAGCTACGTTGCAGCTACTGTAGCTCGCGTTTGTTGTTTGTACAAAGTCTCTCTACACATTCTATACCTGTGTATTCCCTTCGCTTATCTTGATTACACGCTGCAGAAGATTTCACCTTTTACCTCTAACTTTCAGGTTTTTCCTCCATTAGAAGGTATTGCGGCGTTTTAAGTTAAGTTTGTGCAATATTTTTGCCTTTTGCTGTGCCCGTGGCTTCGCCCGCGATAGTCAAGAATCATCCCACGAGAACGTACTCATCGTCTGCCTAGCCTTTTCCCAACTATGGTGGGGGTCGGCTTCCAGTCTAGCTGGATAGAGCTGAATACTAGTATTATACATGGAGCGACTGCCTATCTGACCTCTAGAACCCAGTTAGTACTGGGTAATACAATACCGATACCCCTTGGTAAGACTGGTTTGTCAGACTTTGGAGGCACTGACAACTTGTGACGATTATCAAAGATCTACAAACGACAGTCAACGCCAACGTCAACGGGCTAAACGTGCTTTCTGAGACACGGAGACAACTCGGTTTGAAATGGAGGGTCACACATCCACGGACTGACGACCTGACTTGAAAACCAACCGTATGGCTGTTACTATTTTAGCCACGAGTAACTTCTACATTTATAATATTAGTATACATAACATCGTTACCCAGACTTTTTGAATCGAGAGCCAATTCTATTGAAAGCAATCGGCTACACCATTCGATTCCGTGACGTTGGGCACTGTTCATTACCGAACGCAATTGGTTGAAACGAATCGAATACTCGTATCGATACTGTAACTAGGTATCGATATTGAATGTACGATTTTTTTGTCGGCTTAGGAACTGCTTTTTTGAAATCAAATAGTTGTTGGCCAGTTATAAAAGAACTACATTTAAGGATGGAATGATCGTTTTCATATCTCAACGAACTTTTGATTTTGTTTTTGATTATAGTTCAGTTAAAATGGACTTACTAAAAAGTGAGCTACAAAATTTAGACACACAAAAAAACAAAATGGAATCTTTGAGTATTCAAATCAAATCAAATCAAATCATCTTTATTTGTGAACACAGGTATTGAAATAAAGGTCTTATTCATACATTTTAGTTGAGCTCTATGTCCTACCAATAAAATTGGTGTACAAATATTGTTTTTTAGTATTATGTCTGGATTTATACAATACAAAGTAGGATTCGAGTAATTAGAGAGAATTCAATGTACCTATTATTAATCATTAATGAATCAATAATAATTTATGTTTCATGCATGTCAACGGTAAATCATTTATAAGGCTAATAATGTCAAATTTTGTAATATTGTAAATAATGTCAATTAAATGCACCTATAACCTACTAACAAATAAATTAAAAATAAATTATAATAAAGGGCTGGTAATGTCATATCATATATTATCATTTAAAAATTCTTCGATAGAGTAATACGTCTTACCTATTAGAAATGAACGCAATTTACTTTTGAATTTGCTGACATTAGCTTCGCTCCTTATACATTTTGGTAATTTATTATAGACCTTTGGAGCCATTACAAAAATACTATTTCTGTATAGTGCAGTACTGGATCCGACTGTTTGTAACCGATCACAACGGCGCTGACTAGTTACTTGAGCAAATTTATTTAAATTATTTTTTACGAACATAGACGTTTCATAGATGTACAACGACGGCATAGTTAATATTTTTGTATTTTTAAAAAACGGTTTGCAGCTGTCTGTGGTCTGCAAATTATAAATAGCTCTTATGCACCTTTTTTGGCACTTGAATACCATATCTTTACCCGTGGCATTGCCCCAAAATATAATTCCGTATCTCAATGTTGAAGCTACTAGACCGTGATACGCCGTTAAGACTGTTGCTCGATTGGCCGTTTTACTTAACATGTGTAAAGCATAGGAGTGTTGGTTTAGCTTACTGCATACTTTGTCAATATGGGAATTCCATTTTAAAGTATTTTCTATGTTAAGTCCGAGGAATTTAGTCACTTTTGCTTCATTAACAGTTTTGTCATTGTATTTAATATTTAAGTCCAGATTGTGATTTATTCTTTGTTGAAATTTCATTAATACTGTTTTATCAAGATTTATAATCAAATTATTATTATGCAGCCAGTTCACAACTGATACTAAAGTAGAATTAATCTCAGCCTCCAATGTACTTACCTCGTCACTATTGAAAAGTAAAGTGCTGTCATCTGCAAACATTGTCATAGGATATGATGATGCTGTCGGAAAGTCATTAATATAAACAATAAATAAGGGGGGTCCGAGTACACTACCTTGTGGTACTCCATAATTTACCGCTCTCTGACTGGATTTATATGTTATTTCGTTTTTTTTTGAAATTCTACTAATGGACGTTATTTGTTGCCTATCACACAGATAAGATTCTATTAAATTGGATATATTTCCTCTTATTCCGTAAGCGTTAAGTTTATTTATTAGTAATTTATGGTCTACACGATCAAAAGCTTTTGACATGTCCATATAAAGCGCTAGCGTTGGTAGCCTCTTATCCACTCTACTACTAACCATATGTAAGAAATCGTAGATGGCCATGTCAATAGATCTGTTTTTCCTAAAACCTTTCTGGTTATCAACGAAAAGGCAATTTTTCTCAAAGTATGAAGTAAGTTGATAATATATTGCTTTCTCGAATATTTTTGAAAAAATCGGTACTAACGCTACAGGTCTGTAGCAGGACATATCTTCTCTGTTGTCTTTCTTAAAGAGAGGTTTTATAATTGTTATTTTTAATTCTTTTGGAAAGTAGCCATGGTATATGCACATATTGATAAGATGACTCAACACAGGAGCAATTATTGTGGATACCCGTTTAACAATGTTTGTACATATATCGTCATACCCAGTACTAGACGTATTCTTTAGTGACATAATAATTTGGTGAATTTCTTGTGGTAGTGTAGGTGACATAAACATGGAAGTAATGCTACTGCTTATTTTATGTTTATTATTATTGTCTAAATTACTAACTGGTTTCACTTGATCTACAAAGTAATCGTTAAAAGCTTGTGCTATTTCAAGAGGATTAGTTATGATTTTGTCATTTGATTTGATTTTTGTTATGGTTTCGCCCGGCAAATTATGTATATTATTATTTTTGTTTATTACTTTCCATGTTGCTTTACATAGATTCTGAGCTGAATGTATATAACGATTATTATGGGCTCTCTGTGTGAGGTTTATAATTTTCTTCAGCCGATTTGAAAGCTTTTTAAAGTTTGTTTTATTTTGCTTGTTTGGTAGTAACCGGTATTTCCACAGCAATTCTCTTTTTCTCTTACTGCAAATTCTAATGCCACGACTAATCCATTTTGCTTTTTCTTTAGTCGATATCCGTATTTTTATATTTGGAAAGCATAAATCATATAGCAACCTAAACAGGTCATAGAATAATTTGAATGCCTTAGCGGGATCCGTTTCCTCGTATACGTCAGCAAAAGTGATAGCTTTGATGTTGTCTATGAATTTCTGAACATTTTCTTTTGAGTAATCTCGTTTAGTTGAAAACCAGTAATTTAAGATGCATGTTCGTCTAACTGGACATCGTAACAGTTGTGCCGTATGATCGGATACCGCCAGCTCTAGAACTTCGCCTTTTGATCCTCGTACATTGTGAATTATGTTATCTATGCAAGTCCCACTGCTTAATCTTGTTGGTACCTTTATTTCAAATTTGAGATTGTAGCCCGTAATAAGATATTTGAATTGCTCTAGACATGTGGTCTTTTTTAAAAGATCAATGTTGAAATCACCGCATAGAATAAGTTTTTTGTTAGTGTGTAAAGAAAAAGACTTTAAGAGAATATTCAGGTTATTGAAAAATATATCAAGTTTACTTTTTATGTCCCTATTAAGTGGACTCCTATAGACACACATCACAATGATGTTGTGGTCAGTAAGTTCTACTGCACAACATTCAATTATATTAGAAACACAGTACTTTTCCACCGACTCCAAAGCTCTATACTTAATTCCGTTTCGTATCATAATACATGTACCTCCATGTCGGGATTTCCGAGTGAAATGTGTAGCAAGTGTAAAGTTAGGAATATGTAACAAGTTAACATCTGATATTGTCATATTGTGCTCCGAAAAACACAGGACATCAATTATTTTGTCTGAATTGAATAGTTCATTAAGTGCGACAGTAAACATATGAGATTTGTTTAAGAGACCATTTATATTTTGATGCAGAATATTAATATTTTTATACACGAAAAAAGTTTTCTTGTTCACAAAATTTTTCATCTGCAGAAGATTCATTTTGGGTTGATGATATCTCTGTTATGGTTAACAATAAATTTTGAAAGATATTACGCATACCGCAGTCATTAATTTTTCTATTAAATTTAGAGAACATAGTAAAGTCATATAAAAGATTTAAGTTAGAATCAAATGCAGTTGCATAGTTATATGTTTGTAAGTCTAGATGTAATAAATTATTAAACGTCTCTATACGCCAATTAAACATTGTCGAGTAGTCACTTAATTTAAAAGTAGGAGCACATAAGATTATATTTGTATTCTGTATTGTCATTAATGTCTCCCTTAGTTTCATGATGATATCAACATAATTTTCAGTATGTAAAAAGTCTTCTTCTCCAATTAAAACAACACAATAGTCATCCATAGAGTAATCAATTAGTTTTTTATGTAAGTCTTTAATAAGTCTAAGTGTGCCACAATTCGGCATGACGTAATGACATACTTGAAAGTTTTTAAATATCTCTTGAGCTGTGAACAAGACTTTGTTATTTTTATTCGCACTAACAATGCACAGTTTTCTTTTTATGGGGATTGAAGAATGTTCATCCCTTTCTTCCTTCTGTGTTTTTGTATTATCTAGTCCCACCGTTGAAGCATTAATCGTATCTTGTTTTTCCAAAAATAGTTTTGTCTTTCTTGTCTTCTTCAGTGACTTTTTTTGAGAGGTATGGCGCGGAGTAGATTTAAGTGAGCTTGTAGGAGTTTCCACTTCAATCGTTAATTTTTTTGCAGCCTTTTTTAATACATCATTTTTACTTGTTAATTCACTTACTGTTTTTTTAAGCTGAACATTTTCTATGTTTAAGTTCTCTATCTCTTTGTGTGCCGAGTTAAGTTGTGAATTAAGTTGTGCAATTTGGTTTTGTAGTTCCTGTACTTGTATATTGTTTTCGTCACTTGATAAGTTTGGTAAGCTACAAGTGCTGCCATCTAACTTCGAACTATCAAGGCTATTTTCTTCGGACATTTGTGAAGAACGTGTCTTTGTTTTTCTGAACGTAATGTTGTCAAAGAAGTTCATTGTTGTATTGGCCCCACTGCTTGACTTTGAGTAGTTTTATATTGTTCACCAGCGTGATTATTGTTCACCCGTGTAATTATTGTCACTTCCAACGATAATTCACTTAGTATGGCACTCTTCTTATAAGTTTAAAGCGTCTGGATTTTAGTCGATAATAACTTCATTGTTTGTGAATATTTTCACTAGAAAACATTTACGTTTGAGCATTGTAGTCCACTTTCACTAATTAAACACTTCAGAGCACTTAACTTGTACAGAAACTATTTTTAATTATTATTTAATACGGAGCTGTTGTTAACGAAGTGATTGATTGTGAGTCAGTCTGGTATTGATATGGTATAATATAGCCAGAAATAGTGGTTAGAAATAAGAAAAGGAATACCATTTGCCCAGCAATGGGGCACTACAGATGATAGAAAAAAAAAATCCCTTCGGATTTCGAAGAAGGTTCCACCCATATTTATTCTGGATATTCTCAGAGGCTATCTAAAGCTAGCCAAAGCTGCGCTGGCCGATTTTTTGTCAGTATTTTTTTATTTTTGTTTGCAGTAAATTGTAGAATAAACAATTTTCTATAAAAAAAAAAATACATACGACGCTAAAAATGTTAACCGTTTCGGAGATATATTTTTTTTTTCAAAAAAATTTGAAAATTTCAAACCCCTCTCTAAGTTAGGGGTTGCATCAAAAAAGTTTAAATTTTAAATTGTCCGTATTCTTACTCTGAATGATAAAAATGTTAAACGGTTCAAACATTTTCCAAAGGAAAAAAGTTATGGCCAACTAACTGATTTTCAAAAATGACTCAAAAAACTAGACCCCCTATGGTGAAATTTTCGGAAAACTCGACGTTAGGTGCAAGACCAATAGGTAGATTTTTTCTGACGAAATCTACATAAAAGTATGACTAAGAAGCAAGTAAGAAGAGAAGTATGTATGTATGTCTTTATGATATTCCATGTTATTATTATACATACCCATTTAAAAAACAAAATATCTGAACCACAGATATACAAAATATACCTAGGCAACGCAAGAGCCCATACTTCGCGTGCCCGGCTAAAGCATTTTATAATTAACGTGGCTACTGTCGCAGCAAACTAATTTGTTTAAATCAACAACGTTACAACTCAAGAACTTAACATTTAAATAACCAAAACGTATATTTGTATAGTAACTGACCACAGGTCCACAGACCACAGGTCTTTATATACCTAGATAACGCATGTATGACGATCCGTATAAAAAACCCAGCGTGCCATTTTTTGACGACCTAATAAATGACGTCATATTAGCCGTGTGGTATCCGGCAGAGTAGAATAGAACAAACCCATTACACTCACGGGTGTCGTATAAGGCGACTAATGTCTGAAGCAGAACACCTTGCGCCTCCGTAGACCAGACAATGGGCAGCAGCGTTTTCTGTTAGTCTTTCATCACTGCGATCTCCAATCCGCCTGCCAAGCGTGGAGATTACGGCAAATTCCTCCCATCATGGGAGAGGCTTATGTCCAGCAGTGGACGTTATGGGCTGTTGTAGTAGTGTAGTATTAGGTCGTCAAAAAATGGCACGCTTGGTTTTCATGCGGATCGTCATACATGCGTTTTCTAGGTATACATATAGAGACCTGTGGTCTGAACAATGACTACAAAAGTTCGTCAAACAAATTAAGGTGGTCTAGTCCTAAGTAAATCTATATTGTATTCTGTGGTGTTCTAACTAATTAGCTTACATAGTCTACGGTATTATTTTATTTTGCACTAGCGTACGTCACGCGGTTTCACCCGCGTAGTTCCCGTTCCAATGGGAGTACGGGCATAAAATATAGCCTATGTTACTCGCTGTTAATGTAGCTATCCATTTCTTAAAGAATTTTTCAAATCGGTCCAGTAGTTTTTATGTTTATTCGTTACATACAAAAATACAAATCTTTCCTCTTTATAATATTATTAAGAATAGACTAGCTCCTACCCGCGACTTTGATCGCATGAAAAACACATTCTATAGCAGTTGGCAGCCGTGTTGCAGTGTGGCTTTTCTGAAATGAAAGATTATTTTAAATCGGATGAGTAGTTTCAAACATTACCTCTTAAATATCTTTCTAGTCTTAAACCATTATACAGGGTGTAAAAGACCTCATCACGAAGCCGTCAACCAAGCATTCTGTACATCAAACTAAGTAACTTTACGCAAAAATTATTGCTGGGAAACGACTTTTTTTTTGGGGTGAAAAATTTTTTTTTGTGGTAGAACTCAATGTAACGCACTCAAAACATTGTGCTGATGGATGGATTGAATAGTACGGGGGCCGTGGAGGTGTTTAAAGTAAAAATTTTACATTAAAAACTTGTACTAAAAAAAAAACTTGTCAAAAAGTTTGAACTTTAACCCCCAATATCTCCGTAACTAGAAGGTTCCCAGGTATGGTGAACAACAAAAAAAACGATCGCAATGACAAGGAGAACAAGTGCCTTTCGGCTTCGTTAAGAGGTGTTTAACACCCTTTATTTATTATTAAACTCAACCATATTTTCTAGTCACTGAAATCATTTTGCTAATGGATGCATTGGGTAAACATTTAAAGTAATGTGTAGTATTATCTTTTAAACTTTTGAAAATGTCGGACCTTAGATTTCCAATATTTATCTCAAAATATATTTCTGTAAATAGTCTCCGTAATCTTTTTTGTTTCTGGACCCTACTTGGGAATTTGCAGGTATGGCCCGTAGTCCAGAATAAAAAAATGATCGCAATGATGGGCAAAACATTCAGCTTCGTTGGTATCTTTTTACACCCATTATAAAATAAAATTGCCAGAACACTCAACGACACACCACATTTTTTCAACTAATCGGTGGAAAAAAACGCACAATCGACGAAACGAATCAAAATATTATAGGTGCACGATCCAAGCATATTAATTATATTATTTTGCTTTTTATTGTTACGTACCCAAAGGGTAAAAACGGGACCCTGTTACTAAGACTTCACTGTCCGTCTGTCCGTATGTCTGTCACCAGACTGAATCTCATGAACTGTGATAGCTAGACAGATGAAATTTTCACAGATGATGTATTTGTAAAAACATAATTAAATATATATTTAAGGGGGCTCCCATACAAGAAACGTGTTATTTTGCATTTTTTAATAACAAAAATAATTAAAAATAAGTTTTTGTGAACAAATTATATTTTATCGTTTTTGTTATTACCACTTTAATTAAGGAATTGTAAATTATAGGAGGAAAAACCCTGTAAAATGCAAGGAATAATATATAGGGTTTATTTATTTATAAACGACATATAAGAATCCGCTTTGACGTTAATAATTGATTTGTATTTATTTCATTGTTATTAGTGTTCGAAAAGTATATTAAATATAATTATGTATAAAATAGAAAAAAAACTTTGGTTCGTTGCTAATACCCGCGGCTTTGAGTAGGACAAGGAGAAAAAGTGCCTTTCAGCTTCATAAACATTACATTCATTAGTTGATAATTAAAGAAACAATGGATAGACTGTGTAAAGGATGATTCTACAAGAAAACAGGTGTCTGATGAAAATGACGTGACGAATAATACCGAAGTATGGAGGAAGAAGATTGGAATTCCAAAGGAATTGGAAAACGGCTAGAGAATGATGACAATGAGATGATAAATATTTTCCATTGACATTATGTGTTATATAGAAGGGGTAATTTGTGCATCGGTTGTTGGTATTTAACGTCCGCAGACGCGTACGCCTCGAATCCGATTGTTGTCAGTTTTTTGGCACACATCAAAGGTTTTCGGTCGCATCTGCAGACGTGTAGAGGAGGCTTAATACAACCTGAGATGACAGTTCTCTAACCATCAAATTATCTGTTGTTTGAAGTTTTGTTTATTTTCGTTTGTAATAGTTTTTAAATTAAATACAATGGTTATGAAGCGCAATGCTAATTTTACGCATGACGAAAAGGAAATGTCCCTAGTTTAGTGTGAAGTCTGGTGGAATACAAACGAGGAGTTCGCAAAAGTCTTTCAACGGTTTCAAACTCGGCCAAAACGTCATCCTCTTCCAAAATATAATTCAAAGCAGACTGCATGTTAAATTCTCACAATAATATCTGGATGTAACCTTAAAATTTATTATATTTGCAGTTTACAAACGTCAAAATACACCGATTAATTACTAACCGGGACTTTAAACAACCTCTCCGAGGTGGGTTAGAGAAAACAGTTGATTAGCGTGTTTAATCGGTTGATTTGCTTTGGTGAACATGAAAATGTGCTTTAAACAGCTGTTTTTAGATAATCAGACTGTTATCTTTTCGGTGAACTTCACCCTTAGTGCAATAATAAAGGTTCGATTTAATAGTAGATTTTACATCAAGTGCACAAGACGAACCATTATAATCCGAGACTTTTGTAATGTAATGTGTAATGTGTAATGTCGAGGATAAAATGGTTTTGTGGACGAGTTATAAACTCTGCTTTTCACTTCGATTGCGAGGAAATAAAACAATAGTATTACATAACATTTCTTTAATTAAAATTCAAAGTAAAATTAGTACAGTTTTGAATACTATTTTTTTTTAATCTTACGACATTGATATTAGGCTTGGGCTGCAGACCTATACAGCCTACTATTAAATTAATTATGTAATAATAATTTTCTTAAATTTATTAAATAACCTACCGTACTTGAATTTAAATTTTAATATCTTTTATGTCTTAAAAAACACATGGCTAATAAATAAAAGTAAATATTATAAAATCACAAATTCTATCTATGAACTTCTTATTGTGTTTGGCTGTATGGCTCATTGTCTTTGCCTTAATATAGATACATTTATGAGTAGATACGTATTAACGTATTAACCAAATTAAAACAAAATTCGATTTTGTGCAGCATATATCCTGCACAAATAAGCACTTTCAGAGCATGAGAAGTAAAAAAAGTTTTTGAAGTCAAAACTTCTTTAGGCGCGTTGAGCACTTTTTGGGTGAAGGAAAAACATTGAACTCATTGTCACGTCGCGTAACGTGCGGTCACGCTTCGTAGCCGTTCGTAGCACTCGTAGCATCCACTACGGCGTAGCACCACATAGGCATGCGCAGGGCATAACCAGTGATACGACTGGGGTGGGGCCTGTGTACTTTTTGTTTTCACTTCTATCGGCAGTCCCTAAACCCTGCTTTGTTTTAATTTTTTTTTCCAACATATTTCTGTTTTCTTCAATCTCTCACAAGAAAATTCCAAAGCTAGAACACAAGAAAATGTTATTAATTCCACACACATTCCGGTCTTTGCTAGTACACTTACAAATTGAAGATGCTTTTCTTGTTTCCGTATTCTGTCGGTAGATCGGTACGTTAAATGGCTGCTACGGAGTGTCGCATGCTAAGTGGCAATTTCGGAGTCGTATTTCGTATTTGAATTTCCAATTGGTGCATCTGTTCGCCGGTGGTGTGTTTCTGAAATTTGTGTTTTGTCGTGATTGACAAATATAGCCGGTGATTTCTACTTCGAGAGTTTGTTTGTCATGTGTTCTTGCCTCAAAAGCTGTGCAGGTGGCCTACCATGACGTTTTAAAGCAGGATCGTTTTAATCTTGTTCCAGTGTGGGTAAGAGACGGAGCTATTGAGGACGTCCAGCGCATTGCACAAGTCCGAGGCCATGTGCTTTCATGGGCCTCGGAATGCGCCACCTCCGGGATCCTCACTGACGGTAGGAGGGGTATCCATCGGCGTCGAGTCAACGCTGAAGTACCTGGGACTCGTCCTCGACAGCCGATGGAACTTCGTGGAGCATTTCCGACGTTTGGCCCCCAAACTGGAACGGACCGGGGCTGCCTTCAGGCGGCTCCTGCCCAACCTTGGGGGGCCAAACGCCTCCTGCCGGAGGCTCTACGCGGGAGTCGTGCGGTCCATGGCCCTTTACGGGGCCCCGGTGTGGGCGCGTTCCTTGAGGCTGCGTGCAGCCCACTACCTGAACGCGCCCCAAAAGGTGGTAGCCGTAAGGCTGGCCCGTGGGTACCGCACGATCTCCCGTGAGGCGGCGTGCCTCCTTGCCGGATTGCCGCCATGGGATCTGGAGGCGATAGTCCTCGCGCGCCTACATGAATGGCGCGCGGAGGTGCTACGCCGGGGGGAAACTCCGCTGCCGCGACAAATTGTCGCTCAGCGGACAGACTTCCGGCGTGATCTCATGGCGACATGGAGAGAGCGACTGTCGCAACCCCGTGCAGGGCACGCCACAATAGTGGCGGTAAGTCCCCTCTTTGAGGAGTGGCTTGAGAGACGCCACGGCGTCCTCACCTTCCGCCTGACGCAGGTCCTCACCGGACACGGTGTTTTCGGGAGGTTCCTGCACCGAATCGGGCGGGAGGAAACGCCCGGGTGTTTCCACTGCGAGGATCGACCGGAGGACACGGTGGAGCACACGGTGGAGGTGTGCCCCGCGTGGGCGGAGCACCGCCGTGTCCTCGAAGCGGCGATTGGCGGCGGCGACCTCTCGCGTCCGGCCCTGGTGCAAGCCATGGTCCGGAGCGAGACGGAATGGGACGCCGTCACCTCCTTCTGCGAAGCAGTAATGCTAGAGAAGGAGGTGGCGGAACGTGAGAGGGAGAGAACCTCACAGCGTCCCGGCCGCCGCGGGAGACGCCCCGGGCGTCGGGGGCCACCACGTGGCCCCCGGCCACCGTAGGCGCGGGCCTGTGGACGGTGGGCTATGGGCTAGCTCGCCGTCCGTCCGTCTCATGACGACAGGCCGTGTCGACGGCGCGTTCGTGTTCCACGCGCGCCTCAAAGAGAGTCAGCAAAAAGGAAGGGGTCCGAAAGGACCGATGCCTGCCGGGGTTGCGGGACTATTCGAAAGAGATATCGTGGCCCCGGAACACAAAGGGCGATGAAGGAACATGGATGGGTTTTAATCAGTAAAAGTCTGACACTCCCTCCTGCTCCGCCCAGAGCGGGAGAAGTCATTTGATGATTTCCCATCCGAAAAAAAAAAAAAAAAAAAAAAGGCCACCTATATCGATGAAATTTTGATTTTAGTAAATAATAACACATAACGTTGATCTAGTGGTCGCAAGCGCAACTGAGCACGCGAGACTGAGCAAGCTGCACGAGGTCCTGGGTGCAATTCCCAGTTCGGTCAAAGTGTTTTTATGTTTTTTCTCCTTCATTTTGCCGGTCTCATACAAGCTCGGAGCCCACGTTACTTATCAAGTTCTTATTCACAGTAACATGGGTAAACATGGGTTCCTTTAGTAAATGAGCTGTGAATTAAACCAATTACCTACTACGGGAATGAGGTAACCTCACCATACCCTTATTACCATAAGGTCATAATACTCATCACGTTGAGGATGAATGAGGTGGAAATAACATAAACGGCCTTTTTGTAAAAGCATATTTTATCTTCAGATGCAAGTGTAGATCAAAGAGCGATTTTTTAAAATATTGATTTACTTATTTATTAAATCTTTAGCGCAAGTAAAAACTGTACAAAGGCGGACTTAATGCCTTGGGCAATGCCTTATGTGTATTTACTTTTATTAACATTTACTTGTATCTTTGTTTTCGCTCTGTACGGTCCCAAGCAATTATACGACACGCGCTTTTCATCTGACTCCATTAATCACTCCTCAAGTCGCGTCGCGTTGACACGTCATGGCGTGCTATAAAAAAAAAACATTTGTTTTTTGTGCACTCGCTTTTCCACTTTCCTGTGTCGTCTTCCTTCTCGATAGACATAAAAAGAAATAAAGAAAAAGTGTTTATTTGACTCGCACAGGACAAAACAATAATACAAATTTAAATGATCAATCCTTTTTTTTTTCGGATGGGAAATCATCAAATGACTTCTCCCGCTCTGGGCGGAGCAGGAGGGAGTGTCACACTTTTACTGACTAAAACCCATCCATGTTCCTTCATCGCCCTTTGTGTTCCGGGGCCAAGGTATCTCTTTCGAACAGTCCTGCAACCCTGGCAGGCATCGGTCCTTGCGGACCTCCTTTGGCTGACTCTCTTTGAGGCGCGCGTGGAACACGAACGCGCCGTCAACACGGCCTGTCGTCATGAGACGGACGGACGGCGAGCTAGCCCATAGCCCGCCATCCACAGGCCCGCGCCTGACATTAGAATTAGATCTTAATATAATGTACCTATGTTTTAGAAATAAATAATTTGAATAAAAATGAAACAACCAAAAAAAACGGCAAAACACAGCAATTTCTCACAGAATCAGCCAGCTGAAGTGGCAATGGCCTGGGCATATTAGCCGTGGAACTGATGACCGTTAGGGTTGACGTATTCTTGAGTGGAGACCGCGAATTGGAAAGCGTAAGGTGGCACGCCTTGAGGCTAGGTGAAGCGACGACCTCTGCATGGTGGCTGGAAGCAGCTGGATTAGCCTTGCCGTTGTAAATATCTATCTGCCTAGCCTTCTCCAACTATGCTGGGTTCGGCTTCCAGTCTAACCGGATACAGCTGAATACCAGTATTTTTCACGACTGCCTATCTGATCTCCACAACCATACGATACCCCTTACCCCTACCATTTACTATCTAAACATCAATATTTCATCAAATAGTTAACACAATGTTATTTAGTATTAAAACTGTATTTTTAATGGCTAAAAACCGATGCGAACTAACATTATGAAACGTTTGAATATTCATGCATTTCGGTAACACCTAATTTTGTTTGCAAATATAACCGGGGGTCTATTTATTACACTGAATTATTTAAAGTGTTTGTTTTGTGGTAGGTAGGTAGTATTTTAGAGTCTGATTTGAGTAGGCAAATATGTTAAAGTTGATAATTTATGAATCAAAAGTTTATTTATTTATTTAGCCTTTATTTGCATTAACATTTACATTTCTTGCATAAAATTTCATTTCAAAATAACTTATAATACCTTACATAACAAGTACAATTAACATTACATTTGACGACCCGAATGCCGCAGCGGTAGTGAGGCTGCCTTACGTTCTTAGGGTCCCGGGTTCGAATCTCGGTTGGAGCAAATGTTTGTGAGATGAGCACGGGCATTTGTTTCCGAGTCATGGATGTTTATATGTATAATAAGTATGTATTTACAAACAAAAAGTATCTATGTAGTATATCAACTACCTGGTGTCCACGACACAAGCCTCGTTGCTTAGTGTGGCACTAGATGGCGCTGTGTGTAATGTCCAGCGATATTTATTTTTATTTATTTAATATTTTATTTAACATGTTTTTTAACATTTTATCAAACATTACATTTCATTTAACATTTCATATTATTTATAATTCATATAATACTTTAAGGAAATCTATGACAGTTAAATCATCATCTGCCTTGCCTTTTCCTATCTATGTTAGATGCTGCTGAATTTCAGTAGTTTTCAGACTGCCTAATCTGCCCTCCACAACCCAGTTATAATGGGTAATACGATACTACCTAGTAAAACTAGCTCGCAGACATTTTGGTTTCTGACTAACCGAAACGACTGTCAAAAGTCTACAAATGACTGCCGGAAACAACGGCTTAGCGTGCTTTCTAAGTAGCGAAGAGGTCTCGATATCTTAAGGATGGCCACCTTTCCAACCTCGTCAAACGTAGCTTAACCTTGTATCGGCTATTATTATTTAGCGGTTTTTTGGTTTTATTAGCAGTGTTACCCTAGTGGTGTGACCGTCAAAATGCCAAGTTATAGGTCTCAAGTTCGAACCCAAGACATGCCTCTGATTTTTCAGATTCATGTGCGTATTGTATAGTTATCACTTGCTTCGGTAAAGGAAAACATCGTGAGGAATATAAACCCCATAAGTCATAAAAGGTTTCAAGCAAATCAAGATCAAATTAACGGAAGATCTATGGGGTATGTCTATCAAAGCTTGTACCTCAATTATTGAGACTGTGGCACCGTATTTATCCTCAATATTAAATTTGTGCGTGGATCAAGGGGTCTTTCCGGATAATGAAATTCAGTAAGGTAATACCGCTTTTTAAATCCGGGGACAGTAAGGACACCAATAACTATAGGCCCGTATCCGTGTTGGCGGTTTTCAGCAAGGTGTTTGAAAAGATAATGCTCAATCAAATGCTTTACCATTTTAACACCAATAAAATCTTACACGAGCAACAGTACGGTTTCACCAAATGACGTTGTACAACTGACGCCGGTGTCACTTTATTAAAACACATCTTTACTGCGTGGGAAAAGGCACAAGATGCCATAGGAATCTTCTGTGACCTTTCGAAGGCATTTGATTGCGTAAATCACGAAACCCTGATCTTGAAACTTGAGCATTACGGTTTAGGTAAACTTGCGCTCAGTTTAGTAAAATCGTATTTGAATGATAGACAGCAGCAGGTACAAATAAATGGAGTCAACTCAATGGGGTTAAAAGTAAAAATGGCTGTACCACAAGGTTCGATATTGGGTCCCTTCCTCTTATTAGTGTATATTAATGACCTACCCTATTTATTTAACAATCATCTGCATAATTATGGTGTTGTTTGCTGGCGATACTTCTTTAATATTTAGGATAGACAGACGTGCCACTAATCTTGACGACGTAAATAACGCCCTACTGCAGGTCCACAATTGGTTTACCGCCAATAATTTAGTACTAAATGGGAAAAAAACTAAGTGCATGATTGTGACATAACATTTAATCAAGAGAAACTAGAATTTTTCGATAAAACGGTTTTCTTGGAAATCACGCTCGACTCAAAGTTACAATGGGATCCTCATCTAGCATCTCTTGCAGGACGGCTGAGCTCAGCAGCATATGCTGTTAATAAAATCGCCAATTTACTGATATTGATACCGCGAGGCTAGTCTTATTTTAGTTATTTTCATAGTATTATGTCATACGGTACTTTACTATGGGGACGGGCTGCAGACATCGAATCTATATTTATTCTGCAGAAAAGAGCCATCAAAGCCATTTATGAATTACGTAGACGCGATTCTCTAAGAGAACTTTTTAAGGAAATTAATATCACGACAGTACCTTGTCAATACATCTTGTACGTTAGGAAAAATCGGCATTTATTCAGTAGAAGAGGTGACAGTCACCCTATAACACTAGAAATAGGGACCAAATAGTTCAGCCAGGTTTCAGGCTTGCTAAAGTAGATTCATCTTTCATGGGGTACTGTTTGAAATGTTACAATAAAATACCTCCCTACATTCTTCAACTGAACGAGACGAAATTTAAATCTTGTATAAAACGCACACTATGTAGGCAAGCATATTGTAAGTTGGGGGATTACATTGATGATAAAAATGCTTAGCTAAATGCTGGTCCTGCTCCACAACCATAGGGGCAAACTAATTGATTGTACTGGTCGGGCATTATTTGAGTCTATCGACAAGCAAAGAAGAAGAAGAAGAAGAATTGATTCCCATGTTGATGTATCGTGGAAGCTGCAGAATATTGTAAAAACATACTTGCATTGTGTACATTCCAGTTCTTAGTATTATATAATTGCATAGCACATGTGTGAGTACTTTGTATTGTTGACCCACCATTTACATTTAGTTATCTTTCATTGACTTGAATATGCCTTGGTGGCTGAGAGAATGTCATGCTCACTCAAATGTCTCGTTGATGGTAGCGGGTGTGTCGGGTCATTTAGTTCCCTTCAATATGGTTGAGTTGAATGGCGCCGATACACGCGTCATGTTCGTGAACGGGCGCTGTCAGTTGGGACTGGTCATCTCTTAGCTACCAGGGTTCATTTTAATTCCTTTATTGTTAAATTGTTGTCTTTTTTTACTCTGGACGCTCTTAATGTGCACGCCATTCTACATCGTTCTCACATATATGTATAATTTCAAAATTAATGATGTAACCAAGATTTTGTAACAATATTTTGTTTCAAAAGAGTGTCCATTGAGTTTCTTGCCCGTTCTTCTCCATAGAGATCTACGCTAGGGAATGGGCAACTACAGTACTTTCTCAAGTTATTATGCCTTGTGACTGGGACTGTAGCTTTGTTTTTTATTTGTAATTTTGACATTGAAAAGTGCTGTAATGGTCTAATTGAAATAAATGCTTTGAGTTTTGAGTTTGAGTTTGGAAACCAGCATGCCTGAGAGATATTTCTCGATGGCATGTAACAGCCATGTCAGTCAGTCAGTCTGAAACCAGGTTTTCATGTTAACACACATTCAGAAACACCTACGAATAGTGATCAAATTTTATACTGGTGACAAAAAAAATACTGAAAAGGTTTAAAAAACAATGTGACGAGCTCGTCAACAGTATTACCTACGGAATGCCATTGGGATTAAAATATACATTTTCAAATTCATTTATTCATCCACATTTTGGAACATATTTGTTAAGCTTCCACAGACCCACAGTATCTATTTCAGATATGGAAATGTTTTTGAAAAAACGTTGAAAGGCTTTAGTGATTCAAAAAACGTATGAAATTTGTGGAAACTAGGGCGGATAAGTTTTATTTTTAGAATTAAACAGGCTAACACACACTCAATATGATTTCATCAACCGCAAAATAAGTTTATTTTTTTAGGAAAACTGTATCTAGGTATTATATCGGTAAAATTACTTACAAAGTTACTTTTGTGGCTGTAAACGCAAGTACCCGTAACTCAGAGACTGAAACAAAAAATAAACCGACGAAAGCAGAAACTGAAAACCGAAAAATATAAAACCTTTTAGTCTAAATAAGCTCCTAAATTAATGTAAGTAACAAAATTTTTAGCAAATTTTCACTACCAAAACCATTTCTTGCGATGTACCAGAATCCAGTTTTTTTATAAATTGAATCGATATAGTGGTCCAATAGTTTCGGATTAAAAGAGGTGTGACATACGGACAGACCGACAGATAGACATGACGTTATTATAAGGGTTCCAATTGGCACCGGAACCCTAAAAAGTATCCTGTTACCAAAAGCTTAATTATTATTATTTCATGGAATAAGACCACTCATTGGGTCACTGTTTAATTTTGACTTTTTGTCCTGCCTGTTATATTTTGTATGTACATAATAAACAGTATTCTATCTTTTTATCTATGCAAAAAATCTTCTATAAAACAGTTGCTCCAAAACATTATCAAATAAGAAACGATGTTGCATCACATGCCACTCCTGAATTTCAATAACCACGTTTTAGAGCGAACAGTGTAACAAAATTTCTATCACATTTTGTAATTTATTCTAAACAAAACTGTCCAACGAAACAAATAAAATCTCGAATTACCACACTTCACGTTTGTAATTGGGCCGCTACTCAACAACGAGAACTGTTTTAGTCTATTTCGTTTTAGGGTTCCGCATCTCAAAAGGATTAAACGGAACCCTGATAGCATCACTATGTGGTGAGTCTGTCAGGACCTTGTTTTCTCAGGAACGAGTTAATGTGAAATGCTGGAATAAATTAAAATAAAAAGATCTGCCGATTGTATGGAATGCAAGACAAGATTCTGAAAGTAAAAGCTACGATCAATTATAAGCCACATTTAATGATTATCTCTCTTTTCAAAACCCTTGAGACGGAACCCTTAGGACGCGAGTTTTACTCGCACTTGTCCGGTTTTTTTAGTGACTGCTCTCATTTGCTTGTGGTAGGAAATAAGATGAGAAGGAATGACAGTCTTTTACTTTTTGTCGAGCTTCTGTTTTAAATACAAATTCTGTATTGGTGCCCGGTTAATGTCAACATGCTCGCCCTTTATTACATGTAACTTTAACATAACTCTGGCTTTAAATGCGAGTGTACTACAAGGTATACCTTCGGCGATTCATCATCATCATCAGCCTATTAATTTTCCCACTGCTGGGACGCAGGCCTCCTCTCTATGAGAGGGAATGGGCTATAATCCACCACGCGGGCCCAGTGCGGGTTGGTAGATGTCACATGTCTTCGAATTTTTTGGTTCTAGGACATGCCGGTTTCCTCACGATGTTTTCCTTCACCGTTTTGAGAGCAGTGGTGATGAAATAAATTACACAAAGTAATGCGCCTGTATGGGTTCGAACCCACGACTTACTGTTCGTAAGTCGGGGCCGCCACCACTGGGCCACCACTGCTCGGCGATTACGGACGTGAAATTAAGTTTAAGTTTATGTTATTATGGTTTTACTCTTCAAACGTTCGCAGAACTAATTTGAACACAAATCAAAACCTCTTTTAAAAAACTTCAAAGTGACCAAGCAAGATTTAGTTTACTGTACTACTAAGAAATAGTTAGTAATTTTGTATGCGGTCGGATGTTATTATATTACGCTTCATTTCACTCCGCGGTTTTAAAAGGCGAAGTTGAGTATCTGAGGTGGTTATCATAGCATAGGACCACACCGCTCGTCCACACACTCGGGCGATAAAACAGATCTCACGTCCTATTGGCATGTATGAAATTTGTTGTTGGCTAACAGACGCACACCTCCAGACCGCGCGGACGAGTGGCGCGCACCGACTCCCCGCGCTGCGCACTGCCCAAACATCCGCTTCGCCGTCTACCCCCGACCTTTCTGTTCTTCTTTGGTTATTTATTTATTAGCATTTATTTGCCTTAACGACTAAATTTATTACAATACAATTCATTGAACATTACATAACATGGATTATATTTTCATTTAACATTTAATTAAACATTACATTAAATCTTACATTTCATTTAATTATCAGTACTTTTAACAATACATTAAACTTAACATCTACCAATACACTTCATCTCGTATAACAATACATTTAGTATTTCATTCCTTTTAACATTTTTTTTTTCTTTGAAATTAACAGTATCGAGAAGGCTTATTCAGAAACTGGGTATGACTTGGATGTCTTTCATAGGAATTAGGTAGATATGGCGCACTATCGGGACCAATGGAAAAAACGGAGAGACCAGCCCGGCTGTGGGACAGTTTCAGGCAAGCAATATTTGATTCGATGAAAACTGATCATTTTATTTCGAAAACTCATGCCGAGAGAATAACAGAGTCCACGAAGTGGCAGTTAACAACATAAAATCCTGTGGAAATGTGAAAAATAGCAACAGGCATCGAAAAAAGATAAAAGGACCAAAAAAAATTGCAGGAAGGACCAGAACAGAAATAGCAATAAAAACCGACCATTTTGAACGCAGATAGAGAATCAATTCGAGGTTTTTATCAATTCGAATATCAGCAGTTAAGAATGGAGAGATAGAAATAAAAGGCATTCATGGAAAAATTATGTACAGTGAGTTATAGCAATTAGCTGACCCACTTTGCAAAGTTAATAAAATATAAAAGAATTGTAAAATTCTATCGACCCGTAGGTTTTCTAAAAAATCTCAACCATTTATGCAAAGGTCAGCTAATTCCTATAGCTCACTTACTTGATAACTATGGTGGATTTCAATGAACAAATATCTGTGTAACAGAAATGAATTGATAACTATGAATCAGTTATTTTGATCAATTTGGTGGTACTGCATACTCATAAAGTTTCGCCTTTTTACATGAGCGTAAGTTAAAACTACCAAACACCACTTGCTAGGATCCTTAATTTATTATTAACTAGCTGTTGCTCGCGACCTTCGTCTGCATGAAATAATTATAAAAATATGACTTCCCTATTTAAATCGGACTTTGTTAACAATTTCAAGGGTTTTTTTTATGATAGGCTAGTTTCCACCATCAATAAATTGCAAATCTATTTAGTCCGTCAGCTAGAGTATTGGAAAATCATCATCATCATCATCATCATCATCATCAGCCTATTAATGTTCCCACTGCTGGGACACAGGCCTCCTCTCTATGAGAGTGGGCTATAATCCACCATGCGGGCCCAGTGCGGATTGGTAGATGTCATATGTCTTCGAATTTTTGGTTCTAGGACTTGCCGGTTTCCTCACGATGTTTTCCTTCACCATTTTGAGAGCAGTGGTGATGAAATAAATTACACAAAGTAATGCGCCTGCCTGGGTTTGAACCCACGACTTGCTGTTCGTAAGTCGGGGCCGCCACCACTGCTCTCACTGCAGTGCAAAATACTGGACATGTTTTTTTGTTTTTGTAAATCAATGAATAATGACAAAAATAAAACGCATCAAAACTCGGGAGCCCCGCTCTTGACGTCAGAATGCACTAAAAATTATACCACGGCGTGACGTATTGAGAATTTTAAAAGCGTCGTATCTTCGTCAATTTTGGTCTACGTAACAAAAGACAAAATACTGGTTAAATATTTTTTGCCAATCTAACTGACGGACTAATTAGTTTTTTTTCAGTTGACAAGCCTATTCTAAATAAAAGTAGCCTAAGTTAGTCCTTATAACATCAGCTACTGACAAAAAAAGTGTTTTGTTAAAAGTGCCGTACTTTCATATGCATTCAGTAAGAAGCCGTTATTTTTATATTACAAAGAGACACTTCAATTTTATTTATTTGTAGTTATAAATAAAACAGATTTATTAAACACAGACTAATAATATTTACAGCCAAAAGACAGGCGGGGTCGAAGTGAAATTATTTTTCAAGTTGACTTTTTATAATAATTGAAAAATAGATAGTAAATCTGTGGTGATTGCTGCAATCGCTTGTATATTATTTAAAACCATTATATGACGTGCACATTAAGAGCGTCCAGAGTAAAATATTAGATCGCCAATTAAAAAATAAGGTGATTAAAATGAACCGTAGCAGCTAAGAGATGACCATTTACTCCTTATAACATCAGCTATATGCCAGTAAAAGACTAGCCAAAATCGGTCCAGCCGTTTCAGAGAACAGCAAAACAGATAAAACAATTCGACCTACCGGAGTTATCTGGGCGACTTATAGACTCAGTTAAGATTAAAGAGAAGCTAGGCTGCAAGAGCGAGTGAAGTAATAAGAAGACACAACGCGACGCCCGTCTCCCGGCAACAGTTGCTGGGGCTGCGCCAAATGCCAGCGCGGTCGGCGCGGCAGCGCCCCAGGCCGTCAGCGCAACTGCGCGCAGCTTCTGTCAGTGGCGTCAGTGCTAAGTGACATTTTTTTTTTGTTGTAAATTTAAAATGTACCTATGTGTTTTCTTTTTAAGTGTTTTTAATAGTTTATATTTATTTATTGTTTATTGGTAAGTTAATTATTTTATGTTCGGCGCCAATTGTAGCGACGCCGGAATAGTTAGTGCCAGTCAACCTGCCACATCACTGGATGTACAACTGGTAAGATGCCCTCACTGCTCCCAGGCTCGTTTTTTTAAAGGCGAACGAGGGCTTAAATTACACTATGGCAAGGTCCACAAACCTCATAGTGTACCTTTGTCCCCCCCAGCCACATCCCCGACATCAACACCTTTTGAACTAAATTTGTGGAAAACATTGTCCAAATTCAAAAATTCCACTCCAGTCCTAAAACGAGTTCCCCGGGGCGCGAGACATTCTGTTGCGCTGAGTTTAGCGCGATGTGTCCGTCTCGCGACCCAGGAGAACTCGCACCGTGCCTGGGAGCAGTTACTCACCTTCCCGTACAGGATTCTGCATGTCCAAAGAAATTTGGCTACTCAAAAATCTTTAACAAACCAAATTAAAGATAATTGCAACAATTCGGCCCGTATTTTAGATTCCAAATTACCTTTTTTTAATAAACAGAAAGACATTTGTGATCATGTGGAATCCAAGCTAAGTGACGGAGACATTAGGGGGGCAGCCAGAATACTGTTCAGCAGTGATGTGGTGGCGCCTTACTCTCCAGATACTCTTTCAGCCCTGGAGAGTAAACATCCATCGCCTGCGGATGGTCTCACCTTCCCCGACCCGCCCGTCCACCCCGACCCCCTCATTCAGGACTCACCTTTTTTTAAAATTACAGCCCTGCAGTTGATCGCAGCCGTGAGCTCCTTTCGGAGTGGTTCTGCCGGCGGCCTCGACGGCCTGACTCCACAGCATTTGAAAGATTTGTTGAGTTCAGGCGCCGGGGAAGCTGGTGAGTCGCTCTTGAAGGAGCTTGCGGTTCTGATCAACTTAATGCTCTCCGGCGGCGTGAACGATGCCGTCGTCGATGTCTTGTATGGAGCTAACCTGTGTGCCCTGCGCAAGAAGGACGGCGGCATTCGTCCAATTGCCGTCGGTTGCACCTACAGGCGTATGGCTGCCAAAATATGTTGCAAGCTATACAGTGAGACGCTTGCAACTAAGTTCCAGCCCCTTCAACTTGGTTTTGGTTCCAGAGGGGGCTGTGAGGCAGCCGTACATGCCTTAACGTCTTTTCTACACTCAAAGAAAGGTGAGGTCATCCTCAAGGTTGACGTCAAAAATGCCTTCAACTCTGTGAATAGGGACACTTTGTTGGCTGAAGTCAAAAAAGTACTACCCGAAATTTATGGTTTTTTGTGGCAATGTTACAGACACCCTTCAAAATTACTTTACAAGGACAACGTTTTGGAATCTGCAGTTGGTTGCCAACAAGGTGACCCTCTCGGGCCAGTCATTTTCAGTTTGGCTATTCATCCCATAATTCAACAAATAAATTCAAAATTCAATGTGTGGTATTTAGATGATGGAACGTTAGGAGGTGATGTTAACACGGTTTTGGCTGACCTACAACTACTCAAAAATCAATTTAAATCTATTGGCCTTGACCTTAACCCCTCAAAGTGCGAAATTTACCTCTCTGACGTTACCGACAGACAATCGACTATAGATAAATTTAATGCAATAGCCCCACAAATTAAAATTTTAGAAAAACGTTCCCTGCACCTCCTAGGTTCCCCTATTTTAGAAGAAAGTTTTTCATCTTTCATCGACGACAAAATTAAACATTTCAATGATATTTCAGATAGACTCTCCAAAACTAATTTACATTCGGCATTCACCATTATCAGATATTGCTGTTTTGGTCCAAATTTTATGTATTTTCTCCGTTGTTCTCCTCTTTGGAAGAAACCACAACTTTTGGACAAAATTGACCAAATAATTCGCAACACATTAACATCCATTCTTAATGTGGCCCTGGACGACCGAGCGTGGCTGCAAGCCACCCTACCAATTCGTTTTGGTGGCCTTGGCGTCCGCAAAATTTCTAGTGTTAGCTTACCGGCATTCCTGTCTTCTGTCCACAGCACTGAAAAGTTAACCAGGAAAATTTTAACTCTCTCCCTGGTTAGCTCGGAAGTGCCGTGCTTGACCGACGCAGAAGACGCCTGGAAAGTGACTTGCCCGGACACGGATCGGCCCGAGAACCCATTTTCCCAGAGACAGTGGGATGAGCCGCTCTGCAGGTTGGTACGGAATAAACTTATTGATACGTCTACCAATACTGCTGAGCGTGCCCGCCTGCTGGCTGTGGGTGAATGGGAGTCGGGCCTCTGGCTTCAGGCACTACCGTCACCTAATATAGGCACTATGTTAGGTGACACAACCTTCCGGCTCGCTACATGTTTGCGTTTGGGTGCTCCTTGTGGGGCTCCACATCGCTGTCAATGTGGTGAAGCAGTCGACTGCCTCGGACACCATGGCCTTTCTTGCAGTAAGAGTGCAGGTCGGATAGCGCGGCACGCTAGCATTAATGATCTCATCCGTCGTGCTCTTGCCACCGCCGGGATGCCAGCTGTATTAGAACCCACTGGCTTGGCACGCGTCGATGGCAAGAGACCAGATGGTATGACCATAATGCCATGGAAGTTGGGTAGGCCTTTGGTGTGGGACGCAACTTGCGTCGACACCCTTGCGCCATCCCATCTTCCTAGCACAGTGTGCTGCGCTGGGGCGGCTGCTGCAGGTGCTGAAAACCTCAAACGGCGCAAATACAATAATTTAATTGGTAATTATGTGTTTGAGCCGTTTGGGGTTGAAACACTAGGGCCATGGGGTCCGAGTGCCCACCTAGTATTTCGGGAAATCGCCAAACGGTTGGTCGACTCTTCATGTGACCAGAGGGCGGGCCTATTTTTTGGCCAAAGAATCAGCATTGCCATCCAACGTGGCAATGCTGCCAACCTTCTGGGCACTTTTCCTGTTGACAGCGATGTGGACGAATTTTTCGACGCCCTGTAACCTTTTTTTTGTTTTTTTTTATATTTGTAAAATATTTTTATTTCTTTTTATAGAGTTAGTGTGTAAATAAATAAAATAATTAAAAGGGGTACCTTTTACTTTATTCACGTTCATACACCTTACCTTTCGAAAAACATCACCAATCAGGTAAATATCTCTGCGTTACTGAGATGTTCGAACTCACGTCGGTAAATGAAACGCGTGGGTCTTCAGACACCACAAGTCAACCAGAAGCAACCACAACAACCAACAACCAGAAATCAATCTATCTTGTCTATAGCAAGTATAATCACAGTGATAGTCTAGTGGTGTGACCGTCGGCCTGCCAAGTTATAGGTCTCGGGTTTGAACCCAAGACACGCACCTCTGATTTTTCGGATTCATGTGCGAATTTTTAATTATCACTTGCTTCGGTAAAGGAAACCAGCATGCCTCAGAGATATTTCTCGACAGTATGTAACGCCAAGCCCGCGGCCCTTAGCCAGCGAAGTGCTTAGCGGCAAGTTAGCCGCACGATCAAGTAAAGAAAAAGATAGCATGCGTAATGCAAACTAATATTAGTACAAGGTACACCTGGATGATACATTCATAAATTCGGGTAACAGAAATACATTACATTTTCCACTTAAGGCGAATGCCCCAGTGTAGACCGCGAAATTCAAATTTTCTTATGTTTTTTGCAATTCGCAGGTCAGTTTCAGGTTGTATGTTAATGAAAATATGATTCGCGCTCGTAATACATGACATGTGTAGTTAGAAAATTATAATAATTAAATTCATTAATACAACCATATAAGTTCATCTAACTCCATCGAATGACTTTGATAAAAAATATTTTAATTGCATTCATTTGTTCAGAGCAAAACTTATAGTTTCGAGCTTTAAATTATTTAAGTTTGGTCTATAAGATAATTTTAACTTCTAAAAGTCTTAAAATGTCTCAGTGTATTTACTATTTTAAATTAAATTATTCAAAGCTAGATTGTATTATTTGTTTGTTTTTTACAAAGCCAAAGTTTTTAAGTCCTTTTAGGATTTGGATGGTTTTTATCCATCATTTAGAATCTAAATGATTTTAATTTTACAAATAATTCGTTGCAGAAAGTTTATATAAAGAAAGGACACAGTTTACATGAAATTGGTATTCAGACAAAATTAATTAGGATACTGTTCTAAGAGTTTGAGGGTTTTTCAAAGAGATTTTTAATAGGGTCGGGCACACAAATTAGAATTGACCATTTGAATGGAAAAACCGGCCAAGTGCGAGTTGGACTCGCCCATTGAGGGTTCCGTACCTTCGGGGGCCCCCGTTTTTATTATTTGTTGTTATAGCGGCAATAGAAATAGTCCTTCTGCGACAATTTCAACATCTCCCTATTAAGGATCATGAGATACAGCCCGCTGACAGACAGGCGGACGAATGGATGGACGGAAAACGGAGGCTAGTAATTGGGTCTCGTTGGTTACGGAACCTGAAACACCAACGAAATTTATTACTTAAAAAAAAACTCAGTCATACAAAAATTTTTATTTTCAAAAAGTTATTTACATTTACAATGAATTCCCATTTAACTTTGACCATTAAAGTAATTCCGCTTTTTATTGGTTCCAATTTCAACAAACTGTTATCTAGGAATGAAATTGTAACGCAAAACCAGGATTTACATAGATAACGAACTTTTTAGGGTTCCGTAGCGAAAACGCAAAAACGGATCCCAATTTCGTCATGTCTGTTTGGATGTCAAACAGTAATTTTACTCACAGGCTCATTATCTGCCGAGCCTTTTCCCAACTATGTTGGGGTCGGCTTCCAGTTTAACGGGATGCAGCTGAATACCAGTATTTTACATGAAGCGACTGCTTATCTGACCTCCACAACCCAGTTGGTACTGGTTAATACGATACCCCTTAGTAAGACTGGTTGTTAGACTTCTAGGCCATTGACTACCTGTATCGACTGTCAAAGATCTACGAATGGCAGCTGGGACCAACGGCTTAACGTGTCTTCCGAGGCTCAGCGGAAACTCATCATGTAATAGGTGGTCACCCATCCACGGACCAACCTAGGCAAGCGTGGCTTAAACTGGAGATTGACCCAAGCGGCTGCCATTATTTGGCTACAAGCTCTTTTTTATGAACTCAGAGACTTTATATTTCAATCAACATACAACCAGACACTGACCTACAAATTGCAAAAAAACGCAAACATCGCATCCTCCTTAAAACAAATAATAACTAAGTGAGAATAATCGAATAGTATTGTATTTCAAACTGACATACGCACGTACACACACACACATATACACACACATACACATACACACACACATGTACACATACACAAGCACACATGCGCACACACGCACGTATTAGCTCATAATAGACTAAACTCCCTAAGTAACTAACTAATAAATTAAAATCAAAGACAACTTTGCAAATAAAACGACTAATAAAATATTACCTTACAGTGGATCAGTACAAAGTTCCTCCCGATCTTTCACAATGAAATAAATAATTATATTCATGAATTCATAAAACAACATATTTTCATGTAAACAAGCGAGACGCCTCATTCGCACATAATCTTTCAAAATTAAGATTCAGCGATGTGTGTTTAACCAAAATTAATGTATTGTTTATGAATTTAAAAGTTTTAAATATTTTTTTTTTCATTCATCCACTTACATAATATCTGCTTACTCACGACGTCGACGGTCTGAACAACATAATTTAATGAGGGGGCCCTTTTTTTTTTTTTTTTTTTCGGCTGGGATATCATCAAATGACTTCTCCCGCTCTGGGCGGAGCAGGAGGGAGTGTCAGACTTTTACTGACTAAAACCTATCCATGTTCCTTCATCGCCCTTTGTGTCCCGGGGCCACGGTATCTCTTTCGAACAGTCCCGCGACCCCGGCAGGCATTGGTCCTTGCTTGCTGCTTTTTGCTGACTCTCTTTGAGGCGCGCGTGGAACACGAACGCGCTAAAATACAGGCCTAGGCTTAGTTTAGACTCCAGATCTCCCACAAATTACACATTTTGCCAAAATATCTGTGTCTGACTGTAATTTAAACTCACGTTAATATGTAATTTGTGGAGATGAATGAAGTTTTTTTTTTTATTTACTCATCATCATTGGCGGCCTTGATCTACCCACTGCTGAGTTTAGGCCTTCTCCTGTAGTCCCATGCTTTCCTGGTATGCGCGATTCTCAACCAGGACGTAAGTCTTATGTCTCCCACGTTCTTCTGAACATCATCCAGCCATCTGGCTGACGGTCGGCTAACACTTCTACCGTCTTTTGTAAAGCATTCAGTCAGGGCTCTACTTCACCTGCCATCTCCACGTTTCCTGCCCATTTCCAATTCAGAGCTTCAGACATCCTGGATTAAAGTCCTGGATGATTTTAGTCCAGCACATCCGAAGTAGGTCTTTAGTTTAGTTTGATCTAAGTGGAAACAATAAATAAAGATACTATACAGACTCTAGAATTACTTATAGAAAAATGGAATTAATTCTTTTGCCAGCCCAAACTTTCAAATGGTTCTAACATATCACAAAAACTACACGACATTTGGCTTTGGTCCATTGCTAAATATTTTGTTGAAAGATCACCCCTTTTTTTTTCAGATGGGAAATCATCAAATGACTCCTCCCGCTCTGGGCGGAGCAGGAGGGAGTGTCAGACTTTTACTGACTAAAACCCATCCATGTTCCTTCATCGCCCTTTGTGTTCCGAGGCCACGGTTTCTCTTTCGAACAGTCCCGCAGGCCCGGCAGTGAAAGATTACCCTTGGAGTGCATTCAGAAGGTTCATTTTTGTAGGCTTGTTATTTAACCCTCCTAGGGTACGTGTCCTGGACATTTAAAGTGGAAGATATTTCATAATAACTTTTCTTTGGTGGTTTAGTGGTCACAACCGCGACTGCCGGGTATGAGGTCCTGGGTTCTATTCCCGGGTCGGGCAAAGAGTTATTGGGTTTTTCCATCAGAAATTTCTCAGTAGCAGTCAGTCAGCAGCTCAGTAGCGGGAGTCTGGATTTGTGCCTGGTTGATGGAAATAGGCTTGGCGCCTAGTACATGGTACTAAAACGTAACTGGCGAAATGTGGACTGGGTGTACTTGTTAAGTAAGGGTCAGTTCACACAGAAACGGCACTGGAAGAGGCCAGTGATTTCCACTGCGCCGCGCGCCGCCGCAAGACGCGTCGCAATGAAATGTGTATCTTTTCGGGTAGTAAATAAAGTTATATTTTAAGTCGCTCTATTAAAATGTGCGCGCAGCGTCGCGTCGCGTCTCGGTGTGAATTGACCTAAGCCTCTGCCTAACGCTTCGGGGATTACAGGCGTGATGTTATGTTATGTTATTCTGTAGACCACTCAGTAAGTACTTCTGGAACTTGAATTACTACTCCCGTCTTTTTTTATCAGTGCTAAAGAAACTTTTTTAAGTGTGTACTTGTTAGGACCATTAGTTTCCAACTTGGCTTACAATCTAAAGAACAACAGTATATTTAAGATGTTTCAAAGACAACTGCAACTCGTAGTTCATGAGAGTTTTCTTTTCTTACTTTTAATTGCAGAGTTTAAGCTGAAAAGATAAATTGTTCCTGTTCATACAAAGTGGGTTCTGAAACATTTTTATTGTTGTAGTTTTTTGTTGTTTGCACCTTTCTTCCTGACACCACTTTCACGACCCATTTTATAACCCAACCTAGACTTTGCACTCCACAATTGGACATAGGCCTCTCCCAAAATGCGCTACAACAACTATCCATCTAGCTGGATCCTCATACGCAACGCATACCGATATGCAGTCTCCACGTTGGCCTCCAAGAACGCTTGGAGGCCAACGTGGAGACTGCATATCGGTCCCAAGATCCGCGTGGAGAGGCGGACGCGGGTTGGAGGGACGGAGGGTCCACGCGATAGGGGCGGTGTACGTGTGAGAAGCGCACAAGACAGTCCCCGAAAATGCTACCTTAAGTGTTGGAAAAGTTGGGAAACTAACTCCACAGCTAGGTAAGGCTAAGCTTACCGGATGAGTTTTTTATCACTTTAAAAAAAAATGGGTATATTAGGTGAACGGAGTCGAAGCTGATCTTTATACCTGGTTTTTTTTTTCACATCTTTGAAAAAACTGATCCATCATCAAAAAACGCTACAAATTTCAAGTAAACTTTTCATATTAAAATTTCAAACCATACGCAAAACGCGTATGATTTGAATTTCGATTTTTTTTCTTTTTCTTTTAAAAAAAAAAAACTAAGTGTGTCATTTGCTTCTACTCCGTTCACCTAATATACCCATTTTTTTTGGAAAGTGATAAAAAAACCGTTCCGTGTTCATTTTTACACGCAATTGCAAAACCTTTAAAGACAGACAAATTACTAAATGGATCGTCATCTGTTTATCCTTTACTGGGAGTCGTAAACGTCTATTAAATGAACACGTTCTCACAGCTACAGTTCTTTTTCCACGAACTAGCAACCTTATTGCAACGGAATAAAGTTCACTGTGAGTTAAAATCAGAAGTAAAATACCAATGAAAGAACTATAGTAGCCATTTTCTAATGCGATGTGTCTTTAAACGACACAATTACTATTAAAGGATAAGTACTGACCTTATTTGTAATGTCCTTCAGAATGGTCAGGTGCGTAATATACTCAGCGTGCGTATATAAAATTTAAATTAAATCGACGTTTTTACGTCGATTTTAAAATAAATAATACTCGTTTCACATTAATTTAATATTGTCATAACTTATTTATATCTACGGGTTTTGCTTGTTGCAAACATTTTAACTAAAATTCTAATTGTATTTTCAATTCAAAACCAAACGTATTTACGTTACGTTTACACCGCGTCGTGTTATGGCATCCGATATAAACGTGAACGAAGCAAAATATTTTTTTTTCACTCATTGAATAGACCGTACATAATCATTGTGTCCTAAATAGAAACTCAAGGTTACTTTTTCAGCAATTCAGAGAATTAATTCATTGAATATGTCTATTTTGGTTATTTTTTTTACCGAACTATGTTAACTTAACCTAAAGGATAGCTATTTACTTGGATTACTTTTTACTTTTTTTAGTAATGAATATCGAATAGTGGGCGTTTTAGAAAAGAACAACATTTAAGTCCACTTTCAATGATTTTTTTTAAATGAATGGCTCCTTTTTATAGACTGGTGGATAAATAACCTAATGGTACTCGAATACTTTATATTTTTGGAAACGGAATGTAAAGTATTTTGGCTAAACATAAACCTTTTCAAACGCAAGCTAATCAAGTATGTTGGGGTCGGCTTCCAGTCTAACTGGATGCAGATCTTACGTGAAGGTACTGCCTATCTGACCTCCACAACCCAGTAAGTACCGGCTAATACTATAATACTCTTCCAGACTTGTCAGACTTTCGGGCCATTATCAAAAACGACTGCATTGCTGCAAACGAAAAGCATAGAAGTGCTGCAAAAATATTGCGGCCTGGTACGGCCCACATTGTTGTACGATAGTTGAGAAATCGATGTAGGAGAATTTTATAATGTGTTACGTTGCTTCACTTATCTGAAGAAACCGACTTCGAAGTCAGGTGGGTAGCTGCAGGTACAACTTTGTGCGTGGAGGTATTCTGATAAAGCCGAGTGTGACTGTGAAGTCTCATCCCAAACCATGGTCCACCTCTTGACCTGCTCTTTGTACAACTCCTCCTGCACTTTATGGGACCTGTCCAAAGCCACTTCCAACGCCGTTGATGTGGCTGAGTTTCTGGTCTATGGGAATCACAGACACGAAGAAAAAGACAATAAAGCAAAGATAAGCATCACCTTTGTACTATTATCTATTCCTTTCTTCTTTTCTATATTTGGTGTGTACGTACCGTACCTACATACATTGTTAAATAAATAAATTAAATTAGCAGCATAAAAACCAGACCTTGAATCATCCCCTAATCCACCATAAGGGTATAACGAAGTCGTTTCCCCTTATAAAAGTTTCCCTAGCAACATTATTTTCGTAAATTAACTTGTTTTTTAACAAAGTCTCTAGCGTGACCACGCCGACATTAATTTTGGATAAATTATTAACAAGGAAGTTTGGGGACATTGTACGAAAAAAATAGTATTTTTCAGGAAAAAAGAGCGTTAGTCGGGGACAGACTGGTAAATATAGAGACCCATCAACTTCTGCCTAATCTTTTACCAACTATGTTTAGGTCGGCTTCCAGTCACAGATTCAGCCGAAAAACAGTATTTTCTATGGAGCGACTGCCTCTCTGACCTTTACAACCCAGTAACTTAGTAATACGATACCCCTTTAGTAAGACTGGTTGTCAGACGTCCAGGCTTCTGACTACTTGTAACAACTGTCAAAGATCTACAAATGACAGCCGGAACCAACGGCCTGACGTGCTTTCCGAGGGAACTCGGTATTTAATGTAATGATGTTCACATACTAACGGACCTTAGCAATTACCGCTTCACCCTTGATCTGTCCACGAAGTAGACACAATAGTTAAACAATGGCGTCCCGACCGAATCGGTCGGGTGGACAGTTCATGATTTAACCTTTAATAAAGCCTTATACTCAACAGAACAAACTTTTGGTCTTATCTAACAGAAAACTTGTTCTAAAATGTTTCTTCACTTTCGATTACTTGAATTTTATTTTAATTAACCCTTAGTACAGGAAATCGGTTTATTTCCCGTATTCATTGTTTTAATTCTACGAAAATAGATCCCGGCCATTATGCAGGATGCAGCACCGCCCTCCAGCCCCCAAAAATATGCTAATGCAGGAAAAGCAATAATAATTAGCATGCCATGCACCCAAACCTATACTCGACACGTGTTTCGCCCCCTCCCCTCCCCCCCTCAGAATTAAAACGAAATATTTTGCATAACATATAAAATGTCATTGATTTCTGAAAAGTAACGCCTGATTCTATAACCTATTTCCCGAAAACAAAAAGTTTTTAGAACTACTAAGAGCACAACAATCTCAAGGAGATTGACGTATTTTAGTACATTCGTATAAAGATCAAGAGAAAGAATAATTTATTATAAGTACACATAAAACTTAATTAACTTCCGTGGAATGAAGTCCGAGATTATAAGGACTCGATAAAACTGGCTTACCATTGCGAGAAAGATGCGTCGTGCAGCTAAGCGAAGCTAGGCGATTCTCGGTGGCCTCGGACGCCCGGTGTTTTTAATGCCTTGGTTGCACGGCGGCACGGGGGTATAATACCACCAAATTCCTTCAAGGCTGTAACTGAGGAACTCCTTATGCACAAAAAAACACTTTGTACCCCGCGCTCAGCGTACGTGTTAAACACGTATGCTGAGCGCGTGGAGTTTCTCAGTTACAGCCTTGAAGGAATTTGGTGGTATTATACCCCCGTGCCTCTGAAAGCACGTTAAGCTAATCCTATGCCTGATCTCTCTCCGATCATGACGGAATAACTTTTCATCAAACTATGAGAGTGAGGGCAGATACAGTGCACACATATTTTATGCACTGTATCTAACCCATTGATTGACCACCACCACCTCCGGTTAGACTGGAAGCCGACCCCAACATAGTTGGGAAAAGGCCTTTCTGACCCGTGGAACACCAAAGTGGTTCACGGCTAAGCAGATGGTGATCTAACCCACTGATGGCTAATATTCTCTGAGAATGACCGCAATTCGGGAGGACTATATCTCCTCCTCGTTGGAACACCATCCTTTCGAGGATTAGTAAGCTCGCTCCGAGACCGATAAAGATATAATTAAGTGAGACGGATTAACTAATTTTGTCTGTTTCCGTTTTTAGAAGTAAAGCTATATAATATGTAAGAGTATATGAATCGTAGTACTTTGTACTACTTATTTCTTATAGTTTGTTGACTGTTTCGTTGTCTAGTGGACGAAAGGTTAACTGCTGAAGATGAAGTCATGGGTTGGATGCCCAGGTCAGGCAAAATATTTTTAGTTTATTAATCACGAATTTCGCAGTAGCAGCCACGGCGTCTGGATTTGTGCCCGGTTGATGGCAATAGGCTCGCCTCGATGTAACATGAGACTTGAACATAACTGGCGAAATATGTGTGTACTTCAAAGTTCACACATATTTCGCCAGTTATGTTTAAGTCTCAGAGGCAGGGCTCTCCTTCAGAGATTACAGACATGATGTTTGTTGACTTTACGTGAGAATTGCGCCAAAACGCCACGGGTATATACATATAGACGTCGGACCTCAAATCCTTTATGGGATAAAGTGGTAGTGATTGTTTGTAGAAATCTACGTGGTTATGATCAAGTACGTTTTAGAGCAATTGTTGCAAATGAGATTTATTTTATTTACTATTTTGGAACGCTATTGATATGTTTAAATACTTACTTAGTTTCACTAATTAAATAAAGAATTTTGTTTCAATTTCAATTATAAAGAGAAAATCAACTACCAATTATGATTCTATCAATTCAATCATTTTTCATATTTATCTAAGCAGCGATGACGTCATTTAACCACGTAGTATTTCTGTGAACAAGCATCTAAAATTATTATTAAAAAAAACTGCCTGTAAGTTACTATTTAAAACTCTCTTGTCCCTAACTCCCAAATTGCCTACTAAATCTTAAACCAAAACTTGAAGTAAGAAACATAAATATTTTATCATTATTATGATCCTGTTTACAAAAGTTTTACTCTGAATTGTGTTATAAGAAGCAATTTTCTATTGAATTATACAATTTTGAGCCTGTGTTGGTAAATTTGATTTTGGCTTGGATCCCTTCAGTAAATTGTTGATTACATTCCCTTGAGATATTAGGGCATATTAAATTAAGGGGTGTGGGGGTGGCCGAGTATAAGCCTTCCTAAGCTGCGTCTTGTCCTTAAAAATGTTATGTAGAGTAGGTCGTTCTTCAAGGATAAGCAGCGCTTCCCAAGGTTGACCCGTGGATAGGTGACCACTCATTACACACCAAATCTCCTCCGTGCCTCGTAAAGCACGTTCTGCCGTTGGTCCCGGATGTCGTTGTAGATCTTTTGCAGTTGTCAGGTCTTCTGCCTGAAAGTGTGGCAACCAGTTTCATCTGGGGGTATTGTATTACCCAGTACCTACTAACTAGGTTGTGGAGGTCAGATAGGCAGTCGCTTCATTTAACATACTGGTATCCATCAGGTGAGACTGAAAGCGACCCTCACGATAGTTGTAGTGACGATTAAGATGCGATCAAACCGAGCGGACTGGTACCCATTACGAACTTTGACAAACTATAACGGATAATGTACCGAGTTCAATCATCTGTCTAAGCCCTGTATTCGCAGTCAGCCCACTGTCCGGTCTGCTCGGTTTGATTACACTAGGACCAATCTAACGAAGACTGGTATTTTCATAACTCATAGTAAACGAATTGTCAGTATTTTTATATTTATGCCATCGATTGTATGTATGGTCAAAGTGTCCATACTGCAAGGTAAAGATAAAAGCATACCTATATTTCATTTTGTCGATATCGGTTAGTTAAATAATAACCGTCGTGTATCACATCACTACGGTGGCACCATCTGTATCTCAGAGCAGGGAAATCTTTCCTGAATATTTGATTCTTCATCATGGCGTAGAATTTCATGTGAGCAGATGTGTGTTGCTATGATTTGTTTAGAAACATCTGCTGCGTCTTCCGTTTTGTATTTCACGTTAAATTATTTATACCACCATTTTGATGAACACAGCAGCTCACCGACCCCACAGTCAAACCGTTAGAACGGTTTTGTGGGGCTTAGTTTATAAGTCTACGTAAACCATGTTTGATTAATAAATAAAAAATAAACCAAACAAAAACACCTAAAAAAACACGTTTCTTGAAAAAAACCCCTTAAATTTTTTCAGCGTTATTTTGTGTTTGTTATATTTGTCGTTGAATAAAAAATAAATATAGCTGAAATGGCTCAAATGGATGTCCAACACTTGTGGGGTCTAAGTAGTCGCAGCCTTTTCAAGGAAATTTCTAAACGCCTAGTTGACATTTCCCGTGACCCAAGGGCTGGCCAGAGACTAAACGTTACCATACAACGTGGCAACACCGTCAGTCTCTTGGGTACCTACATTACCAGCTAACAGCATTGAAGAGGAGTTTTTGATGCCCTTATCAATAAAGCCCCCCTAGCAATAAACTATTATTGCTAGTTTAGATAATATACTAGTTTATTTAATCGTTAAATCATAGGTCTCAAGTTCGAACCCAAGACTCACACCTCTCATCATATTCGGATTCATGTGAGTAGCAGTGAGAGCAGCGGTAGCCCAGTGGTGGCAGCCCCGACTTACGAACAGTAAGTCGTGGGTTCGAACCCAGACAGGCGCATTACTTTGTGTAATTTATTTCATCACCGCTGCTCTCAAAACGGTGAAGGAAAACATCGTGAGGAAACCGGCATGTCCTAGAACCAATTCGAAGACATGTGACATCTACCAATCCGCACTGGGCCCGCGTGGTAAATTATAGCCCATTCCCTTTCATTGAGAGGAGGCCGTGTCCCAGCAGTGGGAACATTATAGGCTGATGATGATGTGCGTATTGTATAATTATCACTTGCTTCGGTGAAGGAAAACATCGTGAGGTAACCAAACCAGCATGCCTGAGAGATATTTCTTGACGGCATCTATAGCCAAGTCAGAGGCCCATAAAAACTGTGACAACAGATCAGGCACTAACCACACGATAAAGATATAAAGATTTAATCGTTATTAATTTCAACAATCTATATAGTCAGTTTTATTAGAAAAACACTAACGTTACACTCCAGTCCAGCCAACATTAACTTTTCAAACGGAATCTAATTACGATTTTATCAAAAGTGGCTTTCCAACTAAGCAGTGTGCATGCCTACAACACATCGCACGCATTTGGCACTGTGCCAAGACTTGATGCGAGCCGCCTATCTTGTGTTCATTCGAGCCTATTGCGAGGCACACGCGAGGGAACCAGCCATTTTTATTAGCTTTGTTTTTGGTAGCGATTCCTCTACTAAAGGGAGACGGACGAACTCCCCGTCCTTTAGTGTCAGCCACTCGAGTTGATCTTCAAGTTAAGCTGCACTTGCCTAAGAGCGTCTGTGGATAAATGACCACCCATTTCATACCGTGTTTCTGAAAGCACGTTAGGCCGTTGGTCCCGGCTACTAACTTTTTCACAGGTTAAAACACAAACACAAGTTTTTGAAGTTATAACTGACCCAAGTAGCAGTATTTCACATGAGGCGACTGGCTAATTGATTTCCCGCCTAATTTGGTACTGGCTAATACGATTCCTAAGACTGATTGTCAGACTTTTGCGCCACTGACTACCTGTAACGACTATCAAAGATCTACAAATGACAGCCGGGTACATTTTTTTCCTAATTACTAATTAATAATTCACAACAGCAAACTGGGTTGACCTCATCAATTATTTGACGGAGTTAACCAGTTCTTTGAAATGAAGAAAAATATCCTTTGAACCGTATCATAATCCCTGTAATTAGAAGTCTTTGTATTCGCATTAGAGGATAGCACACTGCACAGGGATGTTTCGCGTTCGGCGGTTCGTCTTCGGCATGATTCGGCGGATTTTGATTCGTATTTGTGTCGCTTAATATCAACTCGGATAAATCCAATACTGAGATTTTTCAAGATTTTGGTAAGACAAGAAAAAAAATTATTTTAAACAATTTTATCAGTTGTGTTTAAATCCGTATTGTTCTTGAGAAATAAACCGTCAAAATCATAATATTTTATCTTAGTCAGATAGATCCATGAGACAGTTTTTTTCCAATGTAGTTAGGTCCATGAGAGCAAATCAGCTTATTGCGTTTGTTCAATATGGCCGTCAGTCGACGTAAACTGTGCGACAGGTATAGCACCGTGTACTCCCCGCTTTTAACTGTTTATTTATATTATTTAGATAATTCCATGGATAATTCTATTAAAATTTTGTCGCTAAGTAAAGCCTGCAAGCCGCCTAATATAAAACTATTCTATAACTATAATATTCCAGTATATCAAATGTAGGTAAAATAATCCAAACAAAATATTAAATTTTTGAAAGAATTAATGGTTTAAATACTGAATTCGTTAGACGTTTTTTTCAATAATGTTGCCTTAATAAACAAAATACTGCCTTTTAATTCATGGAATTAAGCCTATTATCACTTTTTTATTAAATATCTCTTAAGAGGGTAGAGTGGATTTATCCGAGTTTGAAGTTAAGCGACACACTTGCAAATAAGAAATAATGAAAAATAAACATATCTGTCTGGCTGGCCAATTGGCCTTAATCCTCTAATATTTAAGCTTATTAAAAGACTAAAAAATACTGTATTATTTTAAGGTTTACGGTTGAATATCATTCCAAGGTTTTGTCGCCTTATTACCTATAGGTACGGAAAACTGTGTCCGAGCAGTGGGCTCATTTTAGGTTGATTATTCTAATACAAATTTAAGGCAATACGCACATAAATGCTTGACATTACTGCCTGACGTAGAATGCTAATCTCAAGTTAGTAGTAGAAGTTGTAGTAATCGTTATTGGCTCAGTAGTCCCTCTCACAAAATAAAAACACATCTTCTTTCTTTAATATAATGTTTCTTGTGCATCTGCACTAAGTGTTGGTTTCGATTAGAATAATTTCAGTACCGAAATTTCGCCAAAAACGGTGAAGCGAATAGCTTTTCGGTCAGTTCCCATCACTACCTACATGTCCGTTTGATTTGGGTCTTATCTCATTGTATCGCTCATAATATCTGTTTCCATACTTAATGTTTAATCCGTGCGCTGGCTTGTTATATGACAACCGTTGTTTTTTAGAATTTTCGTGTAGATGAAGTATTTTGTATCGTATTCAGTCCTGAATAACGGTATTTTATTTTGTATTCATAACTTATGATCATTTGGTTACACTGCCTTTTTTTTTTTTTTTTTTTTTTTTTTCGGATGGGAAATCATCAAATGACTTCTCCCGCTCTGGGCGGAGCAGGAGGGAGTGTCAGACTTTTACTGACTAAAACCCATCCATGTTCCTTCATCGCCCTTTGTGTTCCGGGGCCACGGTATCTCTTTCGAATAGTCCCGCAACCCCGGCAGGCATCGGTCCTTGCGGACCCCTTCCTTTTTGCTGACTCTCTTTGAGGCGCGCGTGGAACACGAACGCGCCGTCGACACGGCCTGTCGTCATGAGACGGACGGACGGCGAGCTAGCCCATAGCCCACCGTCCACAGGCCCGGCGGCGGCCGGGACGCTGTGAGGTTCTCTCCCTCTCACGTTCCGCCACCTCCTTCTCTAGCATTACTGCTTCGCAGAAGGAGGTGACGGCGTCCCATTCCGTCTCGCTCCGGACCATGGCTTGCACCAGGGCCGGACGCGAGAGGTCACCGCCGCCAATCGCCGCTTCGAGGACACGGCGGTGCTCCGCCCACGCGGGGCACACCTCCACCGTGTGCTCCACCGTGTCCTCCGGTCGATCCTCGCAGTGGAAACACCCGGGCGTTTCCTCCCGCCCGATTCGGTGCAGGAACCTCCCGAAAACACCGTGTCCGGTGAGGACCTGCGTCAGGCGGAAGGTGAGGACGCCGTGGCGTCTCTCCAGCCACTCCTCAAAGAGGGGACTTATCGCCACTATCGTGGCGTGCCCTGCACGGGGTTGCGACAGTCGCTCTCTCCATGTCGCCATGAGATCCCGCCGGAAGTCTGTCCGCTGAGCGACAATTTGTTGCGGCAGCGGAGTTTCCCCCCGGCGAAGCGCCTCCGCACGCCATTCATGCAGGCGCGCGAGGACTATCGCCTCCAGATCCCATGGCGGCAATCCGGCAAGGAGGCACGCCGCCTCGCGGGCGATCGTGCGGTACCCACGGGCCAGCCTTACGGCTACCACCTTTTGGGGCGCGTTCAGGTAGTGGGCTGCACGCAGCCTCAAGGAACGCGCCCACACCGGGGCCCCGTAAAGGGCCATGGACCGCACGACTCCCGCGTAGAGCCTCCGGCAGGAGGCGTTCGGCCCCCCCAGGTTGGGCAGGAGCCGCCTGAAGGCAGCCCCAGTCCGTTCCAGTTTGGGGGCCAAACGTCGGAAGTGCTCCACGAAGTTCCACCGGCTGTCGAGGACGAGTCCTAGGTACTTCAAAGTCGACTCGACACCGATGGATACCCCTCCTACCGTGAGTAAGGATCCCGGAGGTGGCGCATTCCGAGGCCCATGAAAGCACATGGCCTCGGACTTGTGCAATGCCACCTCGAGGCCCAGTTGCCGGATCCTCTCAACGACTATCGCAACCCCGCGTGTCATGATTTCGGCCGCCGCCTCGTGCGACCCCCCCTGTGCCAGCACCAGCGTGTCGTCTGCATAGCAGACCACGCTGACGCCGCTAGGGAGGTCGGCGCGCAGCACCCAGTCGTACCCGATGTTCCACAAGGACGGCCCTAGGACCGATCCCTGCGGGACACCGCACGACATCTCTCGCCGGTTCCATTCTCCGCTGCGACCGGGGTAGATGACGGCTCTATCCGTCAGGTAGTCCCCGACCACACGACGAAGGTAGGTCGGCACCCGGTGATACCGGAGTGCCTCCCTAATGCAGCTCCATGGCATGGAGTTGAAGGCATTGGCGATGTCTAGAGACACCGCCAAGACAACCCCACCCCGGGACACTGCATCCCCCGTCGTGAGGGCTCTCACGCGCATGATGGCGTCCACCGTAGAGCGCCCCTTGCGGAAACCAAACTGGTGTTCCGCAAGATCCGGCCCCGTCCCCGCAAGGTGCTCGGCGAGGCGGTTTGCAATGACTCTTTCAAAGAGCTTGCCCACCTCGTCGAGCAACACTATGGGCCGGTATGCGGACGGAGAGTCCGCAGGGCGCCCCGGCTTCCGAACGAGGACCAGCTTCCCCGTCTTCCAACGAAGCGGGAACTGGCCTCTCTCCAAACATGCGCTTAAGAGCCCCTCCAGTCGGGGCCCGAGAGCCTCCGAGGCCAGGACCCAGGCTTTGCCAGGCAAGCCGTCGGGTCCCGGGGCGGTATTTTTGGCACTGAGCCTGCGTACCGCCACTCTCAGGTCTACCCCAGTCACTTCCGGAGTGTCGTCGTCGTCGTCGTCCTGGTGGTCCGCTTCAAGCACCGCAGGTGGCGAAGCCATAGGCGGGGGGGGATGTTCTCCCCGCGTAGGGAACAGAGTGCTCATGGTTACACTGCCTCGGGTTGCAAACGATACTGCTGATCTGGAAATTAAAAAAAATAGTCATAAATGTTTATTTATCTCGCCCTAATGTAGTTACTTGATATTCTATAGAACAATCTTATGTAGAGAAAGGTGTCTCAGGTCGGAGGGTCCTGAATGACTACTGAGGTATGGCGAATCTATGAATACCATAAACTTTTCACTCACCCGTGCCACTTTAAGACTTCCTCTTACCAAACTTACACTTACGGGACACTGTCACTTACGGGATATATTCCGTGATTATAAATTATCCTGAGCTCCCGATATTTCAACGCTGTTGCTAGCCCCATGATCACGGGATGACTGGGGAATGCGGGTGGATGGTAAATTGTTAGGTGCAGACAAATCTGTCTACCCTCTTTCTTGGTCTTTTGCAACGCGTAGTGCCGGAATTCGATACAAAGTCTCGGCAAAAAACACTTACAGTATTACTAGGTTTTCTGGAGTCCACATTTCGACGCCGGCTGTTGGTTTTAAACATACTTAGAATTGGATTTCTCGTACTTGACAATTTGAAACGCTCCTCTCGATATAAATAACTAGCGGACGTCAGGCGGTTTCACCCGCCTAGTTCCCGTTTCCATAGGAGCACGGGGATAAAATAGAGCCTATGTTACTCGCTGATAATGAAGCTATCCATTGCTGAAACAATTTTTGAAATCGGCCCAGTAGTTTATAAGTTAATTCGTTAATTACAAAAAATACAAATCTTTCCTCTTCATAATATAAGTACAGATAATTGATAATAAATGGAAGTAAGTGACAGTGTAAGCTTAGTTGTAAACCGCGAAAGTAAAACAGTGTATATCTCTTACCAGTTCAATGGGCGCTTTATCAAAATCAAAATGTAGTCAACGTAAGTACCACCGCTATGTTCCCCAAACACCATAATCAGTCGATCCTAACGTTCTAGCGGCTTCGGATGTTAAGCTACTTCACAGCTGTTAACCGCCCCTTAAGTCACCATCAAAACGGCGTAAACCTTAATCTTGTCAGTATTAATGCTACGCAGGAAGATGCAGAAGGATCACGTTTATCACCCTCAAAGGATTAGGCAGCAGTGTACCTAACAGTACACACACTACACCACTAATGTTTAAGTTCCGTGTAATAGGAGGTGAGTCTATTGATATCAACCGGGCACAGACCGTGACAGAACCAATGACCGTTGAGGTAGACGTGTTCTTGAGTGGAACTGCGAATCCGCAAGCATAAGGCGCCCTGAGGCTTGGTCGAGCGACGATCTTCGCAGGAAGGCTGATAGCAACTGGATGAGAGTTGCCGAGAACCGAGTTGAGTGGCGTGTGATTGAGATGCCTATGTCCAGCAATGGACTGTTGCAGACTGATGATGATGATAATGATGGGCAGAGACTAACACTGCGTGGCTGCTACTCAGAAATTACTGATAAAAAACCAAATGGCATTTTTCCCGAGATTAGAATCGGGCCCATGACCTCATGCCAAGCTAAGCTAGCCCTTGTGACCACTAGACCTACGAGGCTATTAAACCTTCTACATCTACCTATTTACTGACACAATCACTACGTTTAAACGGTTTTCACTCGATCCCTTAGTTTAACACCCTGTATCGTTTATGGCCTAAAGGCAAAACAACTTAGGTCATTGTCGCGGATAGGTTATAAGATCGCATTTATCGGAAGGTTGTCCATCCATGATCTTCATTCTAGTTAAGGCAAATTCTGATCGAGTATCGGTTTATAGAGTTATTTAAAAAGAAATGGAAATACGTTAGACTATGACCGTGGCGTCCAAGGTTTGGAAAAACAAATTTTGGTCGTCTGGTGGCGAGATGAGAAGATAAAATTGTTGTCATGCCACGGAAAAACCTGTAAACATCAGCGGGTGAATTCAGTTGGATTATGATGATACAGCTGGTTTTTATGCCGCAAAACTAGATTCTGGCTTGAATGTAAAATGCAGCAGTCCTTTGGCCAGCAAAAATGTGCCCTGCAGGCTTGAGTCGTTTTTTGAGACGTAGGGTTTCCTACCTCCAGCTTTCAAACTTCGGGATGCTAGTGAAAAATTTGAATGAAATAACACTTTGCCCAACTCGAAAATCGATCTTGGGATCACACGTTTAACAGTCGCGCTTGCAACTGAGGAACAAACAAGGTAGTTGAATATCGAATTCTTTTGTGTCGTGCACTTAATTCCACGGTAAATCTCATACACTTTACTAGTGATAACCGTAAAGAAAATCCAATTGCATCAAATTTTACGTTGATGTATACATTTTTTTTATAATCAAGGGAGTTCACAAAAAAAAAAAAAAAAAGCAAGCAAGGGCCGATGCCTGCCGGGGCTGCGGGACTGTTCGAAAGAGATACCGATGGCCCCGGAACACAAAGGGCGATGAAGGAACATGGATGGGTTTTAGTCAGTAAAAGTCTGACACTCCCTCCTGCTCCGCCCAGAGCGGGAGAAGTCATTTGATGATTTCCCATCCGGAAAAAAAAAAAAAAAAAAAAGGGAGTTCACAAAAATGCATTGTTTGTAATTAGTTACAAAACTTAATATTGTTATTGTGTACACTATCATATTAGGTGTAATGTTAGCCGTAAGATGGAAAAAAATAGTAAAATATACGAAATTTTTCTTGGCTCTCTAACTTATAAACTGGTCCATGAAATGGAAGGAAAAACAATGGTGAACGAGGAGACATGCGGACAATCGAGCTCGCTCCGGATGAGATGACCTCAATACCTCTTACGGAGTGCAGTGGGCATTATGATACATACGTACATACATACTACTACTACTACTACATCAGCCCATAACGTCCACTGCTGGACATAAACCTCTCCCATGATGGGAGGAATTTGCCGTAATCTCCACTCTTGGCAGGCGAATTGGAGATCGCAGTGATGAAAGACTAACAGAAAACGCTGCTGCCCATTCTCTGGTCTACGGAGGCGCAAGGTGTTCTGCCTCAGACATTAGTCGCCTTATACGACACCCGTGAGCCGTCACCCGTACATACATACTTTCATAAATTCACGCCTTTCGCTTATGAGGGTAGGCAGAAACTACAGAACACTACCTGCTACGATTTTTAGGTATTGATCCTTTCGCATCGTGCACGTCCATACAAGCACGCCAATTGCAAGTACTATGATTCTACTACAATAGGGTAGATGACAAACAAAATCTAATAAGTCCGTCAGATAGATTTCCAAAAAATATTGGACAGATATTTTTAATTTTTTCACATAAACAAAAAATGAAGACGATACAGTGCGTCGAAAACTCGTGTGACGTCACATTTGAGTACATTTTTTATTCCAATGTGACGTCACAATGTCACAACGTCATGATCTTTGACCCGTTTTATCTTCGTAATTTTTTATTAATTTGTTAAAACAAAAAACACGTATCCAATATTTTCGATAATCTAACTTGCGGACTAAACAGAATCATATTTTTTTAGTCAGTCATCATCCCTGTTGACTGCCGGGATGTGTTTTCTGAGGCACGAAAGAAACTCGGTATATAATTAGTAGTCACCCATCCGCGGACCAACCTGGGCAAGCACGGCTTAACCTGAAGATCGACCCGAGCGGCTGTTATTATTTAGTCACGAACTCCTCTACAAAGCATTATAATTCTTGATTATATTTGCTAATTCGCAAAGGACATCGTTACTCTTTTGAAATTGTTGTAAATAATAATACCTACTTAAAATGTCACATATGGGATTCCGTGATTATTGTTTATTTTGAGCTTCCGATATTTCGACGCTGTTGCAAGCGCCATGATCGAAGGTTGACTGGAGAAAGCGGGTAGATGGAAATAAAATTGTTAGGAGCAGACAAATCTGTCTACCCTCTTTCTTTGTCTTTTGCTACGCGCACTATTGGAACTCGACAATAAGTCACGGCAAAACACACTCACAGTATCACCAGGTGAGTGACATTTTAAGTATAGTTATGAACCGTGAAAGCTCAAACAAACGGTTTAAAATAATAATAATATAATGGCACAACTTAAAATTAATTACAGCGTTGCACTATCCAGTATTCTGTATTAACAACATAGCATAAGAAAAGGAAAAAAAAAAAAAAAGTTTCAAGAAAACTTTCTAAGTAAAGTGCCGTCACCAGTACCTAATTAGTATTGCAAATTAATTTTAGAGACACTAATGAAATTCTTAGAATAATTTCTAATGCGACTGCGACAGCCACTGCCTATCTGACCTCCAAATCCAGTTAGTACTGGGTAATACGATACCCCTTGGTAAGACTGGTTGTCAGACTTTTGGGCCATTGACTACCTGTAACGAATGTCAAAGACTACAAATAAAAGCCGGGACCAACGGCTTAATGTGCTTTCCGAGGCAAATTGAAGTGTGTTTTCGTAATTGGGTGCAGGTTCTTTGGCAAATAGGAACTAGAAGGTGTTTAAATCTGATTAAATATTTATTCTGTGAAAGGTTTGGACACGTTTTTAAAACGTTATGTTGGGTTCAACGGAGATTTTTTTAGATTCAAGTGTTGTGGTGTTTAGAAAATTAACTGTGTTTTCGGTATATTTTTGTATTTTTTGTTGAATGTTAGTCAACAAGTTTTCCTGATGTGCAAAAGACTTCAACAATAAGAGCATTGTTGTGTGAAATTAAATCGTGACTCGGTTGGGTTCGAAACTGCAACGAAGCTTACATAACATTACGCCTGTTAACCCGTAAGGGTTAGGCAAAGGGGCAAGACTATTGCTATAAACCGGGCCTAAATCGAATCCGTGGCTGCTACTGAGAAATTCCTGGGTTAAGCTTGCCGTTGTAAATAAGTTATACAGGGTTAGTTTTCAATGACCGGCCAAATTTTCAGAGATGGTTTAGAATCGATAATATTTCCGACATAATGAAACATAAAAACATATTAAAAAAAAAAAAACATTCCTGTCCACCACTAAAAGGGAACGGATATTGCAACAGCACAATTCAGAATAACAACCTAGATAGGTAGCAGTTGGCACACACATACATTTGGCGGTGCATGCACGCACACAAGTGCATTGATACCCACTAGGTTTATGATTTAGGAAATTTTTAGGACATTTTCAAACGAATGCAATTATTTTATTTTATATTTTTCGACAATATTATTTAAAATGCAATTTTGGTTTGATATCTAATTCTTTATTTTAAATTTTGGCTGGTCATTGAAAACTAACCCTGTATATTTAAAATTTTGTGTATATTTTTTAATTTTGTGTGCAATAAAGAATAAGAATAAAACTTTGCCCGACCTGGAAATCGAACCCTTGACCTCATACTCAGCAGACGCGTTTGCAACCACTAGACCAATAAGGCAGTCTATACTAACGGGTCGTCAAAATTAAAAAGAAAATATTTCCGACATAAATAAATGAATTAATTATTTCACCATCTGCGTTTCTCTTTTATATAGATGCGGTACTACACATAATGGTGTCGATTCTGTTGTGCACAAACTAATAGGCTACTGCTTAATTTAGGCTACTGCTATCTTTTTCTCTCTAATAAAACGAGAAAGAGACGGACGTAATTTAGAGCTGTCAAATTTAGTTGGAACTAATATTTCGATACAAATGAAGGGTGCACGTAAAAACATGTCGACTAAAAACACGGTATAAGCGCAAGGCATAAACTAGTTTGACATTTCTAACTTAGTTCATAGCCATAGCCGTCCTTTTCTCGCACTGCTTTTTAGTAAAATATAGCAATAGCCTAAATTAAGTTTAGTTTGTGCACAACAGAATCGACACCATTGTCTGACTTAAAAGAATCACACGCTTGTTTTAAAATACTGTTGCATTCGGCAACCGCTAACCGATGTCCTCAAAATCTTAGAAAACATGTGTGTGTCTGGATAGAAGGACTTCCATCAACCAGCACTAGGCCCGTATGGTTGCTCAACCTTCTCTTTCTAACAGAGAGGTGGCCTTTGTCCCAGCGGTGGGAACATCTTTTTGGCAGCTGAAAGCAAATTCACTTTCAAAAGAAAAGTTCGTAACTACTATATAAGTCAGAATATAGCTCTCAATTTGAAGTCGTCATAATAATTATTATTAGGTTTCTTGTAATTTTCTTTTTAATTTTTGGTATTTGTTAAAATATCTATTAGTTTATTTTATCTGTATATGTGTATTAGTATCAATCTAAATCTAAACTCTCGTTAGCAAAAAGTTTTTTTAGACATTACTTTGTACCCTATCACTATGTTTTCCTATTTAACCCAAAGGTTGACTGGTAGAGAATGCCTTGTGGCATTAAGTCCGCCTATGTACCACTATTGTACATGAAGTTTAAATAAATAAATAACATTTTTATCTGATTATGTTTATACAGTACTTGAAATAAATAACTCCTATCCCAATTATGCAACTAAATACGTAACAAATCCTGACAGCGCAAATTCTAAAACATAGCAGCAAACATAATAAATTAGGTAGGATTTTCAGCGCAACATAGACCAATAAAGGAAAGCGAGCAGAACTGAAACTCATTGCTATAATAATAGATAAATATCGCTGGACATTACACACAGCGCCATCTAGTGCCACACTAAGCAACGAGGCTTGTGTCGTGGACACCAGATAGTTGTACATAGATACTTTTTGTTTGTAAATACATACTTATAATATAATACATATAAATATGACTCGGAAACAAATGCCCATCCTTATCACACAAACATTTGCTCGACTTTGGGACAATTGCCCGGGTTCGAATTTTTCTGGGAATATTTTCTTCTTCTTCTTCATTGATAATCGACCAATAATGGCAGTGTTGCTAGCTCAATATTCAGAATGCTGGGGAATATTGTCAAGTGAATTTTGTAAGTTTTCAATTGCGAATGAACAAGTTGACATACACAGTTTGGCAGAAAGATTCGACTATAGTCGTAGTCGCGGTGACTTGTCGCATTATCTAAGCAATTTATTTCGTTTTGTTTTCTCCGAAGTCGCAACACGTACCACGATGGCGTTAAACGAAGTTTCATTTCTCCACATGTTATTCTATGACAGAAAGCAGGTGCACAAAATCATACATACTCCACACAACATGCACATTAATTTTACATTCGTGCGAATGAGATAGAGGATAACTAACTCCCACTTTAATGCACATGCAGAAGCGAGATGCAATATTTTTCGCGTTCTATTCATGCTGAAGAATGTATTGTCGCAATATTGGCGGGAACAAAACGCCAATCAATTATGGACGTCGTGATCGATCATTTTATGAGCGACATGAAGCCATGTTTAGTTTTTGCCTTCTGGTTACTGGAGCAAGTAGCTGGTAAGTGAAGCAAGCGTGTCATTTACTCTGATGGGCATAGCAAAAAGACATTTAAATTTTCTTACAATCGATGACAATATTGTTCCTTATTAATGGCCTCACTAACATAATTATGGCATCATTATTTTTTCTATAAAAATCTTTTTATAGCCTTACACTGGAACGTTTCAAGCTTAAAACAGACTATTTGAAAAGCTTAAACAAACAGCCTAGCCACAAGAAAATGTTACCTCGCACTCCATCGAAAATGCTTTTAAAACATTTTTTTCTTTAAAGTTATTATTTGACTTATAAGATCGCAGGTCTGCCTGGTTGAAGTCGCGTAGACACAGAGGCTTATTATACTCAGCTGTAAGTGGAACAAGGCTGACAATGATGAATCATACAGTAGGTTCCCTATCCATTTCCATAAAATTTTAAGACTTAGAACTTGGCATACTTTTCTTACTTCTAATTATATTTTCGCATAATATTATTTACGCATAACAGCTTACGCATATTTTTTTTAAGCATAATTTCTCTTATCATAATAATGATTAAGCATAATATTCCGAAGCATAAATTCATTTACGCATAATGATATTAAAACATACTTTTTATAGGCACAACAAAGGCATAATTATGAACTCCTAAAATTTTAGACACTAATACACATTTTTATAATGCTGTAATGAAATTTGTAGGCAAGCAAGCATGCAGTATGCAAGCAAGCATGCAGCAAGCAAGCAAGCATGCAGCATGCAAGCAAGCATGCATCATGCAACATGCAGCAGGCATGGTATCTGTCATGACTCCGGCACTCCGGGGCTCCGGTGGTCCCACGCGAGCTTATCGTCGCAGATGTGTTTAACGCTCAGTGTTACAACCCCCTGCTCCTTAACTCGCGGGCCACCTCGCCCCTCCGCGCCTACGAGATTCTAAATTACACTCTCGGGGTAGGGCACAAGACTACGTGGAGTCGGTTTTACAGCGATTTGTTTCTGTCACTAACTTTTATAACACAACTTTATGAATATTTAGTTTAAAATAAATACGTAAAAATAACTTAAATTTGATTCCGGTATTTTAAATTTGATTCCGGTATTTATATTAATTTGTATGCCTAAATACTATTATGCTAATAGTCATTATGCCTGGTAACATTATGCAAAATTATATTTATGCCAAAACAAAATAGCCTTCAAGATGATTATGCCAACATAGACAGTATGCCAAAAAAAAATTTGGCAAAGTATTATTATGGCAAAACAAATTATGCCAAAACTGGTATGCCAAAGTATATTAGGAAAAAAAACATTATGCAAAAAGAAGGGATCCCCATACAGTAAATAGTCAACGCTCTACTTGCCTTCTCCAAGCAAGTAACTAGCAACACCTAAACGCTCCATATAAACAACTATAGGTCGTACGCGCTTGGCTTTTAAAGAAAAATCTCTTTAATGGCCCGGAATATCCGTGGCCAAGATTGATAGCAGTACAGTCGGCAGCACAGGCCGCACATTAACGTTTTTATACTCGCTACGTATTATTTACAAAAGCTGTTGGGAGCATTGTAAAAGTTTCATACTTTAGCATAATGTGGGTGCAAGTATGTTAGTTGGCGAAGGTTTTATTTGTGGATACTGTTTTGGTATTGTTGAGGATCTTGTGGCCAAATTGTAACAGCCGCATGAGTCGATCTTCAAGGTTAAGCAGTGCTTGCCTAGGTTGGTCTGTGGATGGATATCCATTCATTACATACCGAGTTTTCACCGTGCCCCGGAAAGCTCGTTAAGCCGTTGGTCCTGGCTGTCATTTGTAGATCTTTGACAGTCAGTGGCCCCAAAAGTCTGACAATCAGTCTTGCCAACGGGTATCGTATTACCTATAGTACTAACTGAGTTGTAAAGGTCAGATAATATACAGAATGTCATTTTTTTCACTTTCCAAAACAATGGGTATAAGAGTAGAAGCAAATGGCCCCTACCAATGCTTGTCTCTGCATCACCCAGAGGTTGACTGGTAGAAAATGCCTGTGGCATTAAGTCCGCCTCTGTACTTTGTGCTTGAAGTGTTGAATAAATAAATAAATGTTATACTTACATTCTTACTTTATTTTTTTTCGAAATAAATAAAATTAAAAAAAAAATCGAAATTCAAATCATAAATCATCGCGTATGATTTATGATGTCGTTTTTTTTTTTTTTTTTTTTTTTTATATTTTTGTTCTAATATGAAAAGTTTACTTGAAATTTGTAGCGTTTTTTGATGATAGATAATATTTTTTTCTAAGCTGTGGTAAAAAGAAAAAAATCTAGGTATGCCATAAGCTTCTACTCCGTTCACCTAATACACCCATTTTTTTTTAGAAAGTGATATAAAAGTCATCCGGTATATGTCGCAGGTATATTATCAAAGCCGTGATATTACAATTTCCCTAGTAATATTTTATTTAAATGGTAGATTAATGATAATAATAAATAATAAATATCGCTGGATATTACACACAGCGCCATCTAGTGCCACAGTAAGCAACGAGGCTTGTGTCGTGGACACCAGTTATTTGATATACTACATAGATACTTTTTGTTTGTAAATACATACTTATTATAAATATAAACATCTATGACTCTGGAAACAAATGTCCATGCTCATCACACAAACATTTGCTCCTACCGGGATTCGAACCCGGGACCCTAAGAACGTAAGGCAGCCACACTACCGCTGCGCCATGATGAGATTTTCAATTGACTTCATTTCTTACAATTACACGGCCTGGTTTTAGTGTCATTGTAATGTCACGGGGTCATTATATAAAGTGACATTATAATAAATCTAGGTATAATATGAGTGAAGTTGACAGTGGGAGATGTCGAGCGTTCTCATTGGTCAATTTTGTTCTATTTGTTCGGTGTATTTTTCCTTGGTATTTTATTTGAACGAAAATGTAAAAGACGACTACGCCTTATTAAAACATTTTGATATTGACCTTGATGTTGAAAAATTCCGTTCACTCCGACCAAATAGGTTTAGTTTAGTTAGAACTGTGACCAACTACGTCGAAATTGGTCACAGTAATAAAATTAGGGCACTCCGACAATTTATGAACTGCAAAATAAACTTATAACTCTATGATTGCAAAATTGACATTGGAACCGGACCAATCAGAGACGGCCTCATAATCTATCGACCAGTGAAATTGTCAAAATATCATTGCCTTTCAATATCACTATACGTGTCCCCGTGACATTACAATGACACTAAAACCAGGCCGTTAAATTGTAAGAAATGAAGTCAATTGACAATCTACCGTGTAATAGTAATACGAGTATAACGACTTTGACAGTATACCTGCAACATTTATTATACACTCCATGTAGAATACTGGTATTAAGTTGCATCCAGTAAGACTGGAAGCCGACCGCAACTTAGTTGTGAAAATGCTAGACAGATTTTTATTTAACTCGCTAGGCGCCAAGCGCGGTAGTGAAGATCGTTTTACTTCTGTACTCCCAAGGCGAGTCGCTACGCTCTAGGCAATAAGCAAGCCACCTGTCGCTGTACGTACAGACGCCAGCCCATCAAGTAACCTGAAACTGACAAATTTCTCCAATTAACCTTGAACATAATGCTTTAGCGAATAAGTAGAAAAAAAAAAAAGAACTTCTGACATATTGCAGAAGCTTGATGTGCTGGCGCTTGTACGTAGCCTTCAAACTATTGAAGCTGTTCGCTGCTAGATCGCCTCACTAGGGGCCGCCTCCACGAGCGAGAGAATTGCGACGATATTATCGTCCTTGCCACGTTTTTCTATACACTCTCTTTTGGGCTGTCTCCACGAGCGAGAGAATCGTGGCGATATTTTCGTATAGAAATACGTTGAATCGCCGCGATTCGATCGCTCGTGGAGGCAGCCCCTAATGGTGTCAACACCGGGTATTACATTTTCCGTATCTAGTCAAGGTTGTTAGCTATGCAAAGCGGTTCACAATATAGGTACTTGACAAGGTTATCGGAGTATCCCAAAATCCGCACGGACCAAGATACGACTAATAAAATCGGTCAAGTGCGATTCGACTGTCACATAAAGTGATCCGAAATCCGATTCAACAAACAATATTCAATAATAAAAATGGCAACAAAAAAAAAAAGAACGTTTCTTGTAAAGCCATTAATGTTTTAGTTTAAAAAAAAATGTTATAGCAACCGTGAAAAGGAGGCCTGTCTCTAAGAAGTAAGACCAAGTTATAATGGCCATAGTATTACAAGTCCTGTGAGGACCTACCTATTACGCTTGAAAAAACGCAGTCCTGTGATAGACACAAGGACGGACGGACAGACAGCAGTGCCTTAGTATCCATTCCCCGTCCAGGCCTGTCCCTGTCCTGTCCGGTCCTGTTGTCACCCTTTGGATACGGAACCCTAAAAAACCTTGACATCAAAACGTCTCCATTGACTCAAACCATTCTATTGAATACAACAGAACCTCGTATCACCAAAACCGATGACTATAACTATGAAACATACCCCAGTGTACTACAAAGTAACATTTTACGACACTACATTGACGTGTTTCGCCCTAAAATACTAGATTTTCTCGGCTTCTCGAACGAAACATTTATTCGTCCCATTTTTTCGGCTCGTTTCTTTATCCCGAGCGGCTGGTCGCAAAATATGAGCTTCGGAATACCTTTCTAACATTTTTTCGTCTAATAGTGTGATTAGGTTGTCATAATCCTGGATTTAGGGACGTTATTTCATGTTTTCCTTTAGTGTTAGCTAGTGGTGTCTAGGAATAGATAAGAAAAAAACTAAGTAGGTGCATTAGGTTTGTTAGGGTTCCGTACCCAAAGGGTAAAAACGGGACCCTATAACTAAGACTCCACTGTCCGTCTGTCCGTCTGTCTATCACCCAGGCTGTATCTCATGAACCATGACAGCTAGACAAATGAAATTTTCACAGATGATGTATTTCGGTTGCCGCTATAACAACAAATATAAAAAAATATAAAAACAGAATAAAATAAATATTGAATGGGAGCTCCAATGCAACAAACCTGATTTTTTTGCCGTTTTGTCTAATGTTGTTTATATAATGGTACGGAACCCTTCGTGCGCGAGTCCGACTCGCACTCATCAATCGACTTTTCAATACACTTCCTTGAAAACTGACTCATAACGCACTACGATTAGGTTCAATTTTGCACCTGTGGATTTTTTTTTATTTATCACAACGTGTGCAGAAATAAATTTCCACAGATAAGTACCTATATTAAATACCACGTCCAAATTTGTTCGATTCCTATAGTTGGCGATGTTTTTTTTTTTTTTTAAATCTGGGCAAATAGAAGAGAATGTGGTCACCGTTTTCCGGCACGAAGAGAAGATTAGTTCTTGACAAGAATTTATTTGTAGTATGCGTCTTGACGGTGTCAATTTGTTATTTTTTTTTAAAGTTATTTATTATTTATTTGTAAACACAGTATTGACAAATTAATTACATATTAATTATCTTTATTTATCCATCGCAATATATTGCAATCGACGTCTTCTTGGTTCATCGGCCGCATTCACATTAGTCTTGTCTAGTTAGGGCGTCAACATTTTTAAATATTTAAATTGTGTTTATAAATAGAAAATCATAATTATAAAAAAAAAAACTAAACAAAATTAACAACAACAACAACATCAGCCCATAACGTCCACTGCTGGACATAAGCCTATCCCCATGATGGAAGGAATTTGCCGTAATCTCCACGCTTGGCGGCGGATTGGGGATCGCAGTGATGAAAGACTAACAGAAAACGCTGATGCCCATTCTCTGGTCTACGGAGGCGCAAGGTGTTCTGCCTCAGACACTAGTCGCCTTATACGACACCCGTGAGTGTAATGGGTTGGTTTTATTCTACTCTGCCGGATACCACACGGCTAGCACCACTACCACACAAAATTACGACTACCACACAAAATTAACATTTATTTATTTGTGTTATAAAAATATTTTAATTTTCACAACAACTTCTCAGTCGTCACGCCAGCGTTTTTAGGCCTTTAGCTTGGACTGAAGTAACATCATAATTCTCAAAATCGAAATCAATCAAAATCAAAGCATTTATTTCAAGTAGGCCAGTTACAGGCACTTTTGAATTGTCGAAACAAAGATGAAAATTAAATGTAGCTACAGTCCCAGTCACAAGACATAAAAACTGTGAAAGTACTGTAGTTGCCCATTCCCTAGCATAGATCTCTATGGAGAAGAACGGGCAAGAAACTCCATTGGACACTCTTTTAAATCAAAATATTGTTACAAAATCTTGGTTACATCATTCATGTTGAGATGGTATATTATGTGAGAACAATGCAGCAAGATGTGCACGTTAAAAGTGTCCATAGTAAAAACAAAAAATACAATTCAAAAATAAACATACAAATAAGCCATGGCAACTAAGAGATGACCAGTCACAACTGACAGCGCCCGTTCACGAACATGACGCATGGATCAGCACCATTCAACTCAACCATTTTGAAGGGAACTAAATGATCCGACACACGCGCCACCATCAGCGAGACATTAGAGTGATTCCCATTCTATTTAATACTATCAATTTATGCGCCCCTGTCCATGTGGAGCAGGACCAGCATTGAGCCACGCATTTTTATCAGCGATATAATCGCCCAACTTGTAATAAGCTTGCTTACATAGTGTGCGTTTGATGCATGTTTTAAATTTCGTCTCATTCAGTTCAAGAATACTTTGTGGAATTTTATTATAGCATCTCAAACAGTACCCCATGAAAGATGAGTCTCAGTCTATTTTTCTCCCGTTCAACATCAATTCGTGACACAAACGGGTCTGACATTAAGATCCCTATCCCACTCGTAACAACTTTAGGAGCGCCAGTGTCTTATCTTTCAAACTTTTATTAACTTCACCAAGAGTAATTAGGAGCTCGAATCTCGAGAACAGACAGTCCGAGGAATCTCGTGCAGAAAATGGGCGATTAACCTTATTTTTGTTGTTTTTTGGGATTCCGTAACATGAAAGACAAAACTTTTTTGTGAAAAAAGTTTTTTGTTTTACTCTTTTTAGTTGAACTTTTTAGCACAACACAAATTCTTGTCATGAATTAATTTCACACTGTAACTAGATGTTATTAAGGGACCATCATGAAAACAACATAGGCCAAGAAGAAAAAATACGTATTAAAAGAACTAATTCATAAACTGCTCAAGCAAAGTTAATAAAATTTATATGGGACCACCGTGTGGGCTTCTTTTGCCAACTGAAAAAAGAATCACATACGCCATAATCTCCTTTTTTAGAAGGCGGTTAAAAACAGAACTCTTAATGATAATTCACATCTCATTAATTTTCCAAACGCTCTTTCTGTTGGCCACTATCAAAAAAAAGAAATTTGTTTTTTAAAAGCTTTTCAGAAAAGCATTTACCTTTGATGTCGAATGATGAGTAAGCTTTTTTTTTCAGCAACAAAGTTAAGTTTGACTTTCAAAACAGAATTGGAAATTCTTAAACAGTGTCACTCAGCCGCGCACTAGTTTGTACGAGACCCTCAGACACTAGCCCTACTCGCACTTGCCCGGATTTTTTTGTGGACCATAAAATGTTTTTTTTATGATTGTTTCCATGCTCAAGGCTATGAAAAATGCTGTGATTAAAATGTGTCTACGGAATCCGAATGGGGTCAAAATAATAATAATAATAAGTCTTTATTAGGATAATACAAGTTTGACACATAGTAAAGTACACAACAGTCACAAGGGTACAGAAAAACTAGCAAACAGAAGTTGTGTGCGAGAGATGAATAACAGTACAGTCAATACAACATTTGAGCCCTGACTCCTAAACTAGGAAGATCCTGTATCTTAGGAGGCAGTGTCTTCGCATAAATAGTGGACGAGCAATTTATGAGCGTACTAGCATAATCTCGTAGAACAAACAATAATTATATGACTGAAAGGTAATAGACATATTAGAAATATATTTAGTATTTTTATTTAGGTAAGCAATATTATGTGTGAATAGTATGTGTGAAGTGAGATAGGCAGTCTTTTGTTTTAAAACTATGTATTTACGTGTACTGATAGTACAGTCTAGTAGTTTTTAAAACATGCATCGGTGAAGATTTCAGCTGCATCGGTGAGTTTTGAAATAGTTTGGCAATATCAAAGGATTTACACACTAACATAAAATGGGCAAGTTCAACGACCTTGTCGCATAAATGGAGAAATTGGCTAGCATAGACCGTAATTTTGGGACTGACCTGGTATGATGAAACAAGCTTCTTCAGGGGCCGCTGTCCTTTCGATGATGAATGTAGCAATCGCATAGGCTGGAGTCGATGTACGTGGTCTATTTTGCTGAACACTTGAAAATTGTGATTTTTGGTTTTATTAGGCTTAAGCTACCGGAGCGAGCTCTTAGCAAACGTGCGGGTAGAAGAGAAGTGAGGCAACACATCTGCGTTCAGTGTTGCGCGCTTTTAAAAAGCGTTCCGTTTTAGGCATGTCCCGTTGGAATATGCTAGTTGATTAGGTATAAATCAATTCAAAAGAATGAAAAAGAAAATACGTAGTATTTATGCGTACTTAAACAAAAGTACCGAACAGACCTTAAGCTATCAATAAATAATAGAAAAAAAAAGAGTAACCATGAAGTTTCTTGCCGGTTCTTTTCCATATTTTATGAAAGGACCAATCCGCACCGCGCTTCTATCTTGTGACGTTTCGTAAATGCCCTTGTACGGTTTAACAAGCTATTTGGTTTACATTTTACGATGTAATTTGTAGGTTAAACTGTAAACCAAACAGCTTGTTCGACCGTACGTTCGTCAGATTTTGTTTTCAATTTAAAGACTAGACTGCTTTGTTGGTTTAGTAGTCGCAAGCGTTACTGCCAAAGTATTAGATCTTGGGCTCTATTTTCAGGTTTCAGACTAAATGTGATTATGTTTTCATAAGGATTTCTTTTTATTGCTGCCCGCAGTCGGGAATAGTGCCCGGTTGATGGAAATAGGCTCGCCACCATTTACATGAGACTTAAACTTATACAGGGTTAGTTTTCAATGACCGGCCTAATTTTCAGAAATGATATAGAATCGATATAATGAAAAAAAAACATTTTTTTTAAACAAAATTTCATTCCTCTCCTCCACTAAAAAGCAAACGTATGGATATTACAACAGCAAAATTCAGTTCAACAGCCTAGATAGGTAGCAGTTAGCACACACATACATTTGACGTTGCATGCACTCACTCACACAAGAGCATTGATTCCCACTGGGTTTATGATTTAGGAAATTTTTAGGACACTTTCAAATGCATGCTATTGTTTTATTTTATATTTTTCGACAATAATATCTAAAATGCACTTTTTGTTTGATATCTAGATCTTAAATAAAAATTTTGGCTGTTCATTTAAAACTAACCCTGTATAGCAAAAGGTAAAAGTTATACCTACTATTAAGTACACCACTGACTAACTCTGCGGGGATTATAGGCGTGATTTAATTATGTTATGTAAAATAAACAAACATTATTTAAATTAATTCATAGATTCGGTTTGGATAAACAATAATTGAAAATTAGTTATTCAGTGTTTTCATTTCAGGGGGAAGTTTATTTATAACAACTCCGTTCATGAAAATCAAATATCCGGAGAGCTGATACAGATACTAGAAGTAAACCACGCTGTACGGGCAATGGAAATGCCGGGAAATGGGTAATAAGTAGTGTCCGACCCAACTGACTACCTGCAACGACTGTCAAAGATCTACAAATGACAGCCGGGACCAACGGCTTAACGTGTTATTGAGGCTTGGTGGCTTTACGGTGCAACAAAATACGGAGAAAACTCTGTATGTCACATGTCTGTATGTGTATGTTGGATGGTCACACATCCACGGACTGACCTTGGCAAGTGCAGCTTAACCTTTACGATATACCCGTTTATCTCATTAAGCACAAGCTTCTCGATATTCTATCTCGCAACATAAGCATAATCACAACATACACGGGGACGCAGAAGAGAGAGAATCCTCCCTTCATATGGAGTATGAAGCGAATGCCTCATCCTCATACCCCCTGTTCTTCATTCCTCCGTAACGTTCCCATCAGATAATTTTCGAACATCACGCGCTCGATGTCACTGATATAGATAGTAAACAATATTTTAATAACGAAGATAAAAAGCTATCGGTACCCACAAATAGCAGATTACTGCAGCGGCCAGCAACAGACGCATTGATGGACGAACGTAAAAATGTGAAAAGGCGAAGCCGAGGCACACATACGTAAGTCCATCAATGCCTAGTTGTGGTCAAGGCTTTTAGAGTACTTTTTTCTTATAACTTTTGCCGGCCGCTGGTCGCATGTATCTGGCCAGTGCAGCGATTTCGAATTATCTCGAAGAAGGTTGTCAAAATAATGCTCAAATTTCCAAGCGTGTTTGAGCAAACAATTATTATTAATTGAAATAACCGAAGAAATCGAATTGTCTCGTCAATAAATCTTAACAAACCATCGTTTCATCACGTCCAAAAAATAACAAAAAAAAAATGCGAAGCTACCGTAGAAAAATAGTGGTTTATTATTCTCTCGAAAATTGACAGGTGAAAACGAAACAAAAAAAATTGCCGAAAAGGGTTTCGATAAAATTTTCGAAATAAAATAATAGTGGAACAGGAACATAATGGAAAAAAATCGTTTTCTCATTATCCGAAGGTTTCGCGTTCTGAATTTAATATTTCGACGGTAAATTGTTCGTCTGTCTGTAATTCCGTGGTCGGTCCCTATTATAGGGTTCGCTACCAAAATCTGCCAGCGAAAAGCTATTTTTATTGAACATGAAGATGAATTGAGCTCGTAGCTAAGTAATAACAGCCGCTCGGGTCGATCGTTAGGTTAAGCCGTGCTTGCCTAGGTTGGTCTGTGGATGGGTGACCACCCATTACATACCGAGTTTCCTCCATGCCTCGGAAAGCACGTTAAGCCGTGTTGGTCCCGGCTGTCATTTGTATTTGACAGTCGTTAGGTAGTCAGAGGCCCAAAAAGTCTGACAACCAGTCTTACCAAGGGGTATCGTATAACCCGGTACTAACTGGGTTGTGGTGGTCAGATAGGCAGTCGCTCCATGTAAAATACTGGTATTCAGCTGCATCCGGTAAAACTGGAAGCCGACCCCAACATAGTTGTAAAAGGCTAGGCAGATGATGATGAAGATGAATTAGGTATATAGGTATGTTTTATTTGCTGCAAATAATGTTGCTTCTCATTCTAATCCATAAAGTGATTGCCCACAATTTGCGCTTTCCTCGAAAGAGCTCCACGGTTTTAACGATATACTTTTTTTGATTCGATAGAGCTCGTGGCTTAATAATAAAGTCAAGCTCAAGTCGATTTTTAGATTAAGCCGCGGTTGCATAAGTCGGTCCGTGGATCTTACAAACTGAACGAACGGTTTAAAGTACTTCGCTGACGACTGTCGTTCAAACCTCGAAAATCACTTTGAGCCGTTCGTCCTGGCTGTCAATTTTAGATCTTTGAAGGTCATTAAGTAGTCAGGGGCCCGAAAGTCTGACAACCAGTCTCACCAATAGTCAGTCGTTCCATGTAAAATACTGGTATTCAGCCGCATCCGGATAGACGGAAGCCGACTCCGAAATGGTTGGGAAAAGGCTAGGCAGTTGTGTGTGAGTGTTGTTGATGTCATCATAAACGTTTTTGATTCGTTTCTAAATCAAGTTTAAGTACAAACATCGTTTAATCAGTTATTACACATAATAGTTAGGTACACAACGTGTACGTGTGAGTCTCGGGAGATGAATATACGTCGTATATTCATCTGCTGAGACTCAACATAGAATACGTCTTAGGGTTCTTACAGACGGGCGGCACGTTGCCAACGGCAGATAAACTGCAGCCGTCGCCACCTGCCGACATGCCACCTGTCGACGGCTGCCATCGACGAGCCGAGCGACAGCCGCCAAAGCGTCGACGACTGTCGTCGACGCGCCGGCGGCAGCCGCCGACGCCACAACTGCAAGCGTCGACGGCAGCCATCGACAGGTGGTGACGGCTGCAGTTTATCTGCAGTTGGCAACGTGCTGCTCGTCTATAAGAACCCTTAGAGTCGTAGAATGCGAAACAAATATTTACTTACTTCCTATGCTAAATATCTACAGAACCCTTCACTTTAACTCAATGCTATCCGTCCCTTACCCCACAGGGTCTATCTGTCGCGTACGGGAAAAAACATTACAAATCTTTTTAAATTTATTCCTTTGTAGCTGTCGAGGACGTTCAATACTGTTTGAAACCACAAATTGGGTGTTTTATAAATTGAACATAAACATACCATACGCTTGTATTTTTCACGAAGGGTTAGGTAGAGATGTACACCCACATTTTGCCAAGTTCTATGTAACAGAGAGCGAGACTTTTGCCATCAACCGGGCATAGATCATTTTTCGGGTTACTACTGACAAAACAACACTTTTCCTGATCTGGGAATCGAACCCAGGACCTTATGAGGGGATATTAACTTAAAAAATCCAAACTCAAGGGTTGCCGAAGGGCGATGGAGCGTTGCGTATTGCGTATTAAGCTCAGCGACAGAATTGGCAATACCACAATACGCTCAAGAACCGGAATCGCTGATGTGGGCAACAAGACTGCTAGGTTGAAGTGGGAGTGGGCGAGCCATGTCTGTAGAATGCATCCGGACCGATGGGCCAGAGTCGTCACTCAGTGGGTGCCAGAAGACGGGCGTCGTCGCCGGGGAAGGCCTAGAAAACGCTGGAGTGACGACTTAGAGGCGATTGTTAGAGATCGGCCTGAGAAAGCCGCACGGAGAGAGGAGTAGAAGGCTAAGGGGAAGGCCTTTGCCCAGCAGTGGGACAATAAAGGCTAATAAAAAATAAAATAAAAAGTTTTTTTGTTATGTTATAACTTTATTTGAAATACCTCCGTAATTCCTGTACAATGCATCCATCAGCACATTGAGCCCTACCGTGATCCATTGTTTTCCGTTTTCGCAGCAACAATATAATATGGGCAGTATTAATTAGTTTCACGTACAGAATGCTTGGTTGACGGCTTTTTGATGGGTTTCACATCCTGTATATTAAATTTCGAGGTAACCCTCGAAATTCAATATACAGGGTGCGCTAAGGTAACCCTGAGCGCACCTTATAGACATCGTACCGACACTATCGTCGATTAACAGTATCGGTTATCGTGCCTTCTACAGTAACTGTCAATCTCAGTCAATGCTTTGAGCACTATTAGATCACAGGGATGCACAACACTTTACGTTTGTATCAAAGTCTGCCTCTGTAATTTGTGCTTGAAGTGTTATAATTCGGTTCCAACTTAACGGTGGCTCGGAAGTTAGCTGCGAGTGAGTTTCTGCGCAGGAATAACGCTGTAAACTTTATGGCGATTCGGAACATCTAATGTAAAGCTGCGCAGACAATTTTTTAGTATCAACAGGGCGCAGATGACGCATGGTTTTGTCTGTATAATGCGCAGAACGTCACTTGCAGCTAACTTCCGAGCCGCCATTAAGTTTGAACTGAACTATAAATAAATGAAAAATTCGGAACAATCGTGATCCGAACTATGCAATACGATTCTAGGGTCGATCTCCAAGGTTAAGCAGTGCTTTCCTAGGTCGGTTCATTGATGGCTGACCATTATTACACACCGAGTTTCCTTTGAGTTCCGGTAAGTCCGTCAGAAACCCGACAGTCTAACAAGCAGTCTTACCAAAGGGTTTCGTATAACACAGTTACTGAGCTGTAGTGGGGTCAGATAGGTAGTCGCTTCAGGTAAAATATTGGTATTCAACTGCATCCGGTTAGACTAGAAACCGATACCAACATAGTTGGGAAAAAGCTAGGCAGGTGATGATGTTTGTATCGATACACAATATCGGAATATCGTATCATCGTCGTATGTCGTTGTATCGACATGGTAACGTTTGAAGTCGGACCGTGCATCACTCATCACAGGACAACGAGAGCATTGTGGGTAGATAACTGAAACTCTGTGATTATGAATCGAAACCTGATTTCGCTCTGTGATATGAGAACAGATACTGTGGTTTCAGATAGTGTTTCAACTATGTTGAGACGCTTTGTGTACCGTTGGTGAAGAATCCAAAACCAGTTATTTAATCAAGGTAGAAGTGTACAGTTACGGAAACTAATATTTTTGTGTTAACATCGAATTTTCTTTAAAGTAAATTTCTCACATAGCATGCGTAGTTCATACAAACGTAATACCAAAATAATTAATAAATAAAACATATTCTTAAGGTGGTGTATATTTATTTCGATTGGATTACAGTTTATCTATATTTTCAAATATATATTTTAAAAGGACAATGGTTTATAGACGAGATATGAGGAATTTAAAATTTCTATAGAAAACTTATTTTTCTCATAACTCTTGTTTAAATCAGTGTCTTCAAAATATATATTTGGGAACCTTGATATTCTGTAATCCAATTGGAGTAAAGACACACTACTTTTAGAATTTATGTTTGATTTACAAATTATTTTGGTATTACGTTTGTATGAACTACGCATCCATCGCCGGCCTCTTGAGGGGGACTACAGGTGTTAAACGCGAGTTTTGTAATCCAAAAAAGCATATGTTTCACAGCAATAAACAAAACTAGAAAAATATATGATATTCTTCAGGTTATAATTATGCTAATAAGATAGTGTTTTGAAATCATAATACTCGATAAAAAAAACACTTTTCTCTAAAAATTTATTTTAAAGAGTAAAAACCATACTAAAATGCATGCAATCATTTTGTTTTTTTGGCAAATAATTCTACAAGCAACATATTAGCATGATATTGTTTTATTTTTTTAGTCCAATCAATAGATTTTTTGTAAATCGCAAAATCAATTATCATTTTGCACTATTTGGCCCGCAGTGACTGACGTAACAACCACTTTGTAGTACAAGCTGATCAGAACTTTATTCTAATAGAATTTCAAACGAAGTTTAAACCACCACAAATAGAGTTGCTAATTTAGCTCCTGTAGTCGCCTTAAGTATTTTTCTGGTTTATCGAGTGCTAAGTATGAGGTCCTAGAGTCAATTCCTGCAGGCATAGCCAAGTTGACAATCAACAATCGTTAACGCTAGTATTAAACTAATCAAATGTATGGGAATGACATCATCTCAACGTTAAATCACGTGATCAACACAAACGAATAGAAAATTCGTAGTCAAGTTTACATCGTTCAAAATGATGGAATAGAATGTTATCGTTTCTACAATGTTGATCGCTATACTCTTTGGTAGGAACGCTCACAATAAACTAAAGAGTTGTTTTTTTTCCACAGACATTAGAGAACGAGCGATCGACTCAGTCGTGTCAACTTGGCTACCAATTTAGCGCTTTCTACAATCGCTTACGCCTAGGCGTTTGCGATTGTAGAAAGAGAATCGATACGAAACGTTTGTAACTTGGTTTGGCTGCTGTTATTGGGTTTTTCCGTCAGGAATTTCAAATCGAAACCAGATACTCATTATCTTACAATCCTTGTCCTGTGTTACTTGGGGTCGCAGCACATCTTTTTCTTCGATTCTCTGCCGTCACGCAATCATTCGCTTTTTTTATCTTCAACCCTGGGTTTTATGCTTACGCTTGAATACCGATAACAAACCTTTTGATAAATAACACGTCTACGTGTTTTATAACAATAGTTTTAAAAACATGTTTCAAACACAATCTAAACGCCTTCTTTTCTTAAAAGTCGACAGACATAATTACGAAGAAAAGTACGAAAAAAAGCGTCGTATTATGTAACAGGAAAGTTAAGAAAAGCGTATGTGAAGCAGCCCTTAGTCAAATGGGTCGCCTTCGTTATAAAAAAAAAATCTTCCCACTTCTTAGGCTAAAGTTTAAGCGGAAACATACTTAGGTTACGTTAGCACGAAAGTTTTTAAAAACACGTGTATTATTTAATTTTTTTAGGATTTTTATTCATCCGAAGATGCCTTTTGCATGCGACCACCTCGTTGGTCTAGTAGTTGCAAGCGCAACTGCTGGACATCAGTCCTGGGATCAATTTCCAGATCGAGCCAAAGTGTTATTGGGTGTTTCCACTTGACTTGAACTTATCGGGAAAAAAGGGGGCCTTTTGTTACCGAATAGGGTACACCTTAAAGACAAACTATTAAATAAAAATCAACAAAACAAACACAAAACAAAAAAAAAACAAATCAAATCAAAAACCAAAAATGAAAAATTCCAGATTGTGATATAAAATATGTATAGGATTCGCCAAATGCACCCAAAACAGAAACGTCTTAGGAGTACAGTTAAATCGAAAGACAAAACTTCCCATTCAAAAAATAATAGAACTTATTCAAATAACAATAAATACAGAAACACATCGCAAATGTCCCGATTCCTGCATTGAAAAGCCGCTAAAACATCCACAGCCTTTGTAACTCCATTCAAATCATATTTCAGAACGATGCGCGACGCCTGGCTGCTTCTGTCCCGCGCTAACCGACCTAAATAGGTCAAAATTAACTAACTACCTCTAACTGCTAAATGCACAATTATTATGATATTCTGACCGCCAGTGTACCGCTGTACATGGTTGTATTTTAGCGAATTTATCTTTTGAATGCCTGTGGCTTACAGTTATGTTGGGTGTTTATTATGTAATAAAACATATTATGCTGAGCAATGAGTACCTTGGTCACCTTTTTTGAACTATTTATGTGATTACATTTAGCTTAGACACCGGGTTAAAAGGATAACTGGTTAGACCTAATAACCCATATGTTTGATTAACCATTTTACAGGTTAAACATTTGAATATTGCTGATCAACCAGAATGAACGAGATAATGCACCGAACACGGGCCTACTGTGTGCATGAACCGGTTATTATTGACTCAAAGATTCAAAGTTCGATTTAGAATTATTTAAAGAAAAAAATAAAAACAAAATGAAAAAAAAAACTACTTATGTGGGGTTTCTAGTCCGCGAAAACTTTCACTTTCCTTGTTTCTCCTACATATCTTCTTATTTCTGATCCAATCATAGTCAAATATAGAACACCGGTAAGCAAAAGAAAAAAGCTTTCACGTGACGTAACGTATGTATACACCACGTTTTCCTTGCGTAATTGTCTCCCGGGTGTCACCCCTTAATCCTACATACAAGGCATTCTTCCTATATTGAGTTTGCTCGTAATATTTTGCTTGTGTTAAAAAAATTGGATACGTAGCATCAGAGGCACTAATATGCACATGTTACGGCTAAAAGTGGGTGTACCCTTGATAAGGCAGGTTGTCAGACTTTCGGGCCAGTGACTACCTGTAACAACTGGCCAAGATCCACAAATGACAGCCGGTACCAACGGCCTAACGTGCTTTCCGAGAATACAGAGGAAACTCGCGTTATGTAATGATGGTCACCCATCCTTTCTTTGGTATTGTTCGTCGTTTCGTTGAGCACCTTGAGTTATAAGTCGAGCTACACGATAACTGACAAATGCTTGCACTGACTGGACAGGTCCACTCAAATCTGTGTGGTTCTTTCTTCAAATGACCTTCTCAGACACTAATCTGCATAGTCCTCATCTGAATTGAACAAGATTATGTCTGGACTTCAAAAGAGACTATGACCTCTGAGTTTGTTTCGGCTGTTTCTTCTCAGAGTAGTCAGGTACGAAACACAGGCCCCATCTAGTTTAAAAAAAATGACGTGTAAAAGTGTTTGTAAGAACCTACTTGCAAAAATAATCATTATTTCATTTCATCATCATCCGCAAACCAACCCAAGCAAGCGCGGCTTAACCTTCAAGTAAAACCCGTGCCACGAGCAACACATTGTAAACAGACTAATAGCTAATATATTACAGTATCTTGTAAAAGTATCGGGCGAAAAATTTCAGCCAATGTAATCAGAATTGAATACAAACAAATACATTGAAAGTAGAGTGACCAAAGTTTTTGGGAAAATTATTATTTTATGTGTAATTTTTATAAGCCATTAAAGGAAGAACAAAGAAAAGAAGGATAGACTGTGTGAAATACATATGATATACAGATACACCCACATTTCACCAGTTCATCATTCTCTTGCCCTTCTGCCAATGCCAATTCAAATGACGACCCGAATGGCGCAGCGGTAGTGAAGACCGGAGAGACCGGTAGAAGAAAATGTTTGTGTGATGAATATGGACATTTGTTTCCGAGTCATGGATGTTTATATGTATGTATAATAAGTATGTATTTACAAATAAAAAAGTATTTATGTAGTGTATCAACTATCTGGTGTCCACGACACAAGCCTCGTTGCTTAGTGTGGCACTAGATGGCGCTGTGTGCAATGTCCAGCGATATTTATTTATTTAGAGACTTTGGAAGACTTACAGCTAAATACAATAGTGATAAATAACAGTATGAAAATCAGACAGCCAATTACAAGTCTTCACGTCTAGAGCTTGTCTGGTCTATATATATTGTGGAACAAAGTTTACACACTGCCAAATCATGCCAAAAGATATTAAAGGTAACATGTAAATAGATCGTCACTTAAAATATGTAACAATTAATATAATAATATAATTGCGACAGGCATTTACCTTGAGAACCAAGATGTTAAAATTAAATTAAAAAAAATAAAAATTAATAAAACCAAAGTCCAAAGAAATTATGTTTCAAGGCAATTCATTGTTAAGCACTTTTTTGCCGAGATTGCTTTTTTATTTATATTATATTTATTTATTCATTTGGGATCGGCGCAGCATGTCTTCTTCTTCCATATAATTATCTCTATTTTTACTTGTCATCTCATCAGACACCTCCTTTCTTGCCATATCATCCTTTAGAGTTACACAGTCCATCCATTTTTCTACTCTTAGTATCCACATTCATGCTCAAAATTTTACTCACCAGTTATGTAAAACATGTCCATGTTAGATTGGGCTATTGCCATCAACTCAAACTCAAACACAAAGCATTTATTTCAATTAGACCATTACGAAACTTTTGAATGTCAAAAATACAAAAAAAACAAAACAAAGCTACAGTCCCAGACACAAGACATAATAACTTGAGAAAGTACTGTAGTTGCCTGTAGTTGCCCATAGCCCCAACCGAGCACAAAAACCTATTTAACACTTTGCCTGAACTAGGAATCAAACCCAGGACCAGATTCTCAGCAGTAGCAGTTAACTAACTCCTCTTTATTTCCAAACAGGGGCCCTCTTAATCTTCTTTTTTTCTTTATCGTGTGGTTAGTGCCTAACCAGGTGACAGAGTTTTTATGCCGCCCAAGGGCCTCTCACTTGGCTTTACATGCCGTCGAGAAATATCTCTCAGGCATGCATTTTTCCTCATAATTACATCCTAATAATATCTTGTTTACCCATAATCATATATCTCCAATACAAGGAAAAATATGGTCACCCTAGCCAAACAAGAATGCCGAGGCAAATATTATGTTTCTTTTATGGTTACCATAAAATTACCTACTTTTACCGGTTTAAGAAAGAAAACACAATGTTTTATTATTTAATGCCTTTCTTTATTATTCGGAATAATCCGTTATTTGTGATATTTGCGGATTGTATTTTGTTTTTATACATTCAAGAGCTAGTTAAGCTTGGTAATAACTTCGAGCTTCAAGGTTAAGCTACGCTTGCCAAGCTCGGTCCGTGGATTGGTGACGTTAAGCCTTTGATTCTGGCTGCGATTTGTAGATCTTTGACAGTCGTTACGGGTATTTTGAAGCTCGAAAGTCTGATAACCAGTCTTCAGATCATCAAGAGATATTTAACAAAGGACAATCCTTACAAAAAGTAAACATGTTAGGTACAATATTTTACCACGAAACCAGTAATGTTGATAAAACAATTAACATAGCGTCTGAAATCCAATTACACTGCAAAAAGCTTATCTCTTGAGTATGAATAAGACAAGGTATGAGGTGACTTTATCGTTGAACATCGAAATATTATTCCATCTAAACAATATCAGAGCTTCACAAAATGCCGAACATGTGGCTAGTTAAGCATTTAAATTTTATTAATCGAATCGTTATTTTTTGGGGAATAATAATATTGATGCAAGTGATAATGATATCAAAAAACGTATGTTGTAGCAACATTCTTTTTTTTATAACAAGCATAGATTTGATGGTTTTGCCGAGAATCTGAAACTGGTTGAAAGAAAAAAACGGGAATTTAAAAATAATGTATTAGTGAAGACTAGCTGTTTTCACTTTTCCGGAACGCAGACTTTCTGTCTGTCAAACACAACGATCGGTTACTAGCTAAAAGGTTGCAGATAGATTTATTTTCACTTTTAAAACATTCGCAAGGATAAATAAAGGGTGTAAAACACCTCTTAACGAAGCCGAAAGGCACTTGTTCTCCCCGTCATTGCGATATTTTTTTTGTTCTATACCATACCTGGGAACCTTCTAGTTACGGAGATATTGGGGGTCAAAGTTCCAACTTATCGACAGGTTTTTTTTTAAACACAAGTTTTTAATGTATGATTTTTACTTTAAACATCTCCACGACCCCCGTACTATTCAATCCATCCACCAGCACAATGTTTGCGTTACATTGAGTTCTACCACCAAACACGATTTTCACCACAAAAAAAAAATTTTTCCCAGCAATCATTTTTGCGTAAAGTAACTTAGTTTGATGTACAGAATGTTTGGTTGACGGCTTCGTCATGAGGTCTTTTACACCCTGTAGGTATTGATTAGAACTGGAGTGAAGACTCAATACAAAATCAAGTCAAGTCATCAGCACTTTTTGAACATGAATCACACAAGACAGTCCCCCAAAACGCCTGTCCTTTCCATACCTTGTCTCATGCACACTCAAGCTACCAAGCTCAAAGTTTTACACGAGTAAAGGTCCTACAATCTTCCATAGCCACAACGAGATTAAACCAGAATAAAACCTTACCTTTTCGCTGTGGTCTAACTTTTTGAATATTGTACACTTGGAAAATATGTTTACTGTCTTGTAAAAGATAACTTTGAAAGTTGGAGGTGTAAAGCGGTTTTCACACGACAACGCTCGTGCGCGTGGTTGGCCGGTGAAACGGATTTCACTTCGCATTGGCTTGTATGAAATCCGTTGATGCCCGACACACATACACCCAGTTGTAAACGTCCTTTTGTGCCTATTGGCAAAGTGGAAATAATGTTTTTCCTATTCCTTCGCTATTCTTTTCTGAATAATTTCGTTGTGGGATCTAAGACAGTTAAATTGTTTCTCTGGGACTTCGTCGAGCTTCATTGTCCTGGTGCTTTTCTAGTGGTCGACACTGTTGATTCTGGCTTTCAGGAGTTGCAGTGGTTTGAGAATAGAGTGGCAGCTTGTCCCAATGACCGCGCGGACGAGCGGTTTCGTGTGGGAATCGCCTCATCTTTTTTTTCTTCCTAGGGACTCTTAGCAAACTGGTCTCATTACGGGTCCCTGGCTTAGTAATAACAACCATGAATCGATCGAATGCCAGATGTATGAACGTGGACGAGGCACGAAGGAGCTCGATATATTATTATGATGGTTGGTCACCCGTCTACGGACCGTCGTAGGCGAGTGTAGTAATGTACCTTCAATCAACCCGTGCGGCTGTTATTACTCAGCCACGAAGTACTCCAATTTTTAAACAACCAAATCAGTCAACACTTATTTATCATCCATAGCCCGACTTCACTTACTGCTGGGTGCTGGGTCTATATATAAAGAGAGCCCTATGCCTCTCGTTGCTTGTGCTTAGCCCCAAGTTCCCGTGACCATTGACCGTGAACATTTCTCTTTCTAGTTCTTGGACGCCACTCGGTCACAGCTTTATTCTTTCTGCTATCACCGCGCCTTGCAAGGGGGCTTTGAGTTCCATAACGCGATTTCATTATTAAAGAGCTTCGTACAACTTGGGATTTCGACGTTTGGAACTCCGTTTATAAGTTACCAGAGCAGCACAGCAGTGGTCCAGTGATAATGTCCCCAACTTTTGAGTGTACGTCATGTGTTCGAACCCAGGCAGGCGCATTACTTTACCATTGTTCTCAAAACGGTGAAGGAAAACATCGTGAGGAAACCGGCAAGTTCTAGAACCAAAAATTCGAAGACATGTGACATCTACCAACTTGCAATGGGACGCGTGGAGCCCAACACTTCTGTCGATCTCGTATTTACTCTACCTGCAATCACCGCATCTTGCTTTGTGTCCTGCCCAACTCCGAATTGAGCTTTTCCTATTACCACATAAATAACTTCACAATATTCGATCCAATAGACCTTTATCTATAATAGAAAATTTAAACTTGCAAACTATCCTATACACACATGATCCATAACATGATTTATGTTGTTCTGCGTAGGTAACTGCCAGTCCCCACGGAAATTAAAATTTTTTTGCTCAGAAACTGGCAACATTGGTAGGGTTGCTAGGTTTAATACAATATTTTGGAACCTATATCTTGTTATTGATTAGGGTTGTTGGAAAATTATCGCATACATTTGTTTTGTAGTTTTTTTCAACTATTTATTTTTCATCACAACAGTGAAAATTCGTTTTTTCATTGGTTTTTTTAATACATAACGACCCAATAACATTCACAGACAGAAAGTTTCCGTCCCGAATGTGGTAACATAGTATAATATTCTTATGCTTACATAATTTTTCTAAATGAGGCAGAAATTAAAATCGATTTCAAAGTGTTTAGTTTTCACCCAACTGCGGCAAAGCCCAAAAGGAGGATTACGTGTTCGACCTGCAAGTACATAATGTTGTACGAGTATGTTCTCTTCTTTGTTCCCTCGTTATAGCTGATAGAATTTGGCTTTGTCTGATCCCTCTCGTTCATTTTGTTTTAATCCAAGGATTATCATGATACAGACCTATTTACATTAATACTAAAAGAATAATAGGTAGTGAGAAGCTGAAAAGTCTGACAACCAGTAATACTGAAGAGGTATCGTATTGCTTTAACTGTGTTGTTGAAGTTAGATAGGCAGTGGCTTTATGTATTGCACTGATATTTAGCTGCATCCGATTAGGCTGGAAGCTGACCCTAACATAGTTGGGGAAAGGCTAGGCAGATAATAAATAGATAATAGAGCAGAGATAATAGGCAGATAAAAGAGTATCAGGACGTTGACTAGTCGTTTCACTTTCAAATTGAAAGCTCGAGAGCATATTCTAGTTGGCAGATTCGTCTCAGAACTAAGTTGTTATAGTTTTTCTTGTTTATCTCTCTTAACTTTATACAAATATATATATATTTTTATGATGTGTATGTATTTATTCTTATATGTTTTAGTTATAAATTTATAAATATTTACTAGTCTTTTTTTTCTGTTATTGCACCTACTGTGTATTATCTCTGCATCACATTAAGTCCGCCTTTGTACAGTTTTTTTTTTTACCTGTGCATAAAGTTTTAATAAATAAATAAATAATAGCGACTAAAATAATACAAGGCCCAAAAATGTGCAAAATAATTATTATTTCTACATACCCGGACATCCCTTGAAAAAGTATTCAAGAGAAATATAGACGAATGGCAACCTCTACCAACGAGATTGCAGCTCGAATGTAAATTCGATTTCGGAGTTTCGGCTTGCTACTTACCAAATGCATCTTTTTGAAGCAAACCAGTTTATTCGCAAAGGTGTCAGGATTCGTAAATTAGATTTAGAATACGTCTTTTACATGTAGGCGAACACTTCAATGCTACCTCGTTGGACTAGATGCAAAATTAAATTAATTTAGCTTAGCGTAGTTTTAAGAGAAGTGTTTTTTTTCCTAGCTTGCTCTGTCCTATTCCTGGGTCTTCGTCCATTTCTTCCATCATTTTCCTCAATTTTTTTACGGCACCATACCGTCCTGAGAATATATCACGTTGTCCAGTTCCTCAGATTTTATATCTATAAGCGACTGCATCTTCGAGCAATCACCAGTTTTTCTGCAGTATTTAGGACGGTCCGTGGATGGGTGAACAATGGACATCCATTATGTCATACAAAGTTATGTGCCTCGGAAAGCACGTTAACCCGTTGGTCACGGCTGTGACTTACCAAGGGGTATCTTATTAATCAAAAACTTTGTTGTGGAGGTCAGAAAGGCAGTCGCTCCATGTAAAATATTTGTATTCAGCTGCATCTGGATAAAGATATATATATATATATGGAAAAAGATAGGCAGATGGTAAATTATGTATTTTCTCAAGAAATCAAGTGATTAGAATCCTATCACATTTAGTTTATTTTTATTTATTTATTTCTGTACAAATGTTAAAGTTGCCGTCACTGGCAAATATCTCAAAATTAAAATGATTTTTATTTTGATTGATATAGGGTAGCTGATGTATTGCAGCTGTCAGAATGTAAAACTGTACTCACATGCTTAAGATGTACTTGTAAGCCGTTACTCGCCGTGTCTACGTCAAGCGATGTACCCGTTTACCTACTCATGTGGTACTACCGCGCTCTCTGACGGTCCATCAATTTTTAACCTTGTAACCCATAAGACAGAAAGTGACCAAGGCCCAGTGAGCACGGTAGAACATTCAAACTAACATTCGTTACGTTTAATATTTATTAGTTTCGTTTCTACCCTTAATTCGACGCCGTGCAGTATACTTCCCGTTCAATAAAAAAAAAACTATATAAAAATAGACCGTATATCTAGAGTTCTAGATGCTATAATTGCACCCTGAACTATCCAACTACGTTGTCAAAAATCAGCACCGCGTACACATCGACGGGACGCAAGCAGTCGCTGGCGAGATGGCGGGGAGGAAGGACTCGCTGCGCGGGCTCTCGGTAAGTTGCGTTTTATTTATTGTTTTGCGGCTTATTTCCTTGTAATTTTATTGAAACCTAAAAATAACATACCTAGAAAGCTACTCATAATGTTTTGATTGTGTTACTGAGTTTTGTTTAGTTTTTACGATGCCCACAACTTGTATGTCCAGTATACTTCCCATCGTCAAATTACTAGTAAAGTAACTGCCAAATACTATGTCCAGTATTCTTCCCCTTGTCAAAGTAGTAGAAAACTAAATACAAAATCGTATGTCTCGTATTCTTCCCGTTGCCGTATTATTACAAAATTTAGTTTTGTTGTTTCTCGTAATAATATTTTTAGGGATCCGCAGATAAAATGTTTTACATGTTACTACTTTTCATTTTTCAGAGCTTCAAGTCTAGAGGACATCGCTTAGTAGCATTGGTGCCGCCTCAAAATGCTTCATCGAATGTAGATAGTGTTTCTGAACCTGAGAATGAAGAGGAAATTGCTGTTCATAGAACTGAAGAGTTGTCCTCCTCACCCTGCCCTTCCATCGATTCATACATAGAGCGCATGAATATATTAGACAGCTCCGAAAATGATACACAAGACAATACTTCAATCGACAGTGACGAGACTAACATTGATGCTGATACTTTTATGGAGACAACAAACGAAAATCTTCAAACTGAGAACAGTCCTAGCGTCAGTGGCAGTGAGAAGAACCCTGTGTTAGAAGTCGAAGACAACTTGAACCATGAGCGACCTCCGTTGACTCCTATTATTGACAACGTGCTACCACCGACTGGCGAAGTAAATTTTAATGCTTTACCAAGTTTGGCTTCATTATTGTCGATTCCGTCATCAAATGCTTCGTCTATTGCTAGTCCATCAACATCAAGAATAACCAGGCGTAAGAGGAATCTACCTGTACGAGCTGTGCCAAATGTCCGGGCAAAAAAGACTAAGAAAACACTCATTGTGAGCTACAAATGGAAGAAAGGACAATTTAGACACAAGGCTGACATTCCATCAAACGACTTCGTGTTTGATTTACCGGATACTGACTCTCCGTTGGAATATTTTTATCGGTTCTTCTCCCTAGATATACTCGCTGATATCGTCGACAACACGAACTTGTACTCAACCCAAAGAACTGGCAAATGTATACAATTGACCATCGAGGGGTTAAAAGACTTTCTCATGATCCTTCTTATCATGGGTATAGTGAAAATGCCTTCCTATCTAGACTATTGGTCTACAGGTTTCAGATATGCCCAAGTTGCTGACGTCATGCCATTAAAACGATTCGAGCAGATTCGACGCCACATTCATTTTGTGGACAACGCCAATTCGGATGAGGACAGATATTACAAAATACGACCATTCATTGAAAAAATAAGGAGGAATTGCCTTGCAACGGAAGAAGAAACGAAGTATAGCATAGATGAGATGACTATACCGTATAAGGGTACTAAAGCAGGAAACCGGAGACAGTATAACCCCATGAAACCTGATAAATAGGGATTCAAGAACGTAGTACGCGCTGGTGCGTCTGGAATAGTCTATGATTTTTTATTGTACGGCGGCGATGACACCTTCCGGTATATCGATTTTAGCGAGGAAGAAGAGCAGATGACACTGGGTGCTAAAATGGTATTAGCCCTTTGCAAGACAATTCAGACTCCAGGATGTGCTGTTTATTTCGATAACTATTTCACAACGCTCGACTTGATCTGGTATCTACGTGAACACTGGGGGATTTTCAGTCTCGGCACCATACGGCAAAACAGACTGAAAGGTTGCAGCAAGGGACTGTTAAGTGACAAAGAACTGAAGAAAAGGGGCCGAGGTTCATTTAGCCAAGTCGTTGACAACGACAAAAAGATCGCCATTGTCAAATGGTATGACAATAAAGTTGTGAATTTAGCCTGTTCTTATTACCCAATTGAAGAAATCAAGAGGTGGAGCAAAGAACAGAAAAAGAAAATTGGTGTTATGTGTCCGCAGTTAGTCCGACACTACAATCAACATATGGGAGGCGTTGACCTGTGCGACATGTTGATAGCTCTTTACAGAACCTCTTTCAAGAGCCGTCGTTGGTACATGAACATCTTTGGCCAAATGTTAGATATAACGGTTAACAATGCTTGGCTACTCTACAGGAGAAAATGTAACACGAAGAGCCTGAAAAATATAAGTCTGAAAAAGTTCAGACAGAGGTTGGCAGTCGAATTGAGGCAAAAGGGAAGATCAATTGAGACGGAACCACCAAGCCCTGTACCAAAAAAAGCGCTGATCCAAAACCCAAGTGCACCGAGGCCCCCAGTTTCTGTGCGTTATGATGGCTACAACCACTGGCCTGAATATACGACATATGGTCGTTGCAAGTTCTGCAAGAACAACAAAACGAACATGCATTGTTCCAAATGCAAGCAGAGGTTGTGCTTAGTGGCCAAAAGAAATTGCTTTTATAATTTCCACAATAAGTAATTAAGCTGACGACCAAAAAGCAAGTGACAGTTGATATATACATTAATATTTTTAAGAACTAGAAGGCTGATTGTTTTTGAATAAGCTAAATGTTGATTTTTTTGAAAATTTTATACTTAATTATTATGTTCCAAACTTAAGTGAGTTCCTATTAGTATTTTAAGCGTAAGTCAATGTAACTACGAGACTATTTTTATTAAATAATATGAATAATTTCCTACGGAATCACTTGTTTCTTTTATTCTTTCTCTTTGACAATGGGAAGTATACTACACATGGTTTGAGTGCTTCAGTTTTTTAAGAACTTGATAATGTCCAGCATAATGGACGTAGGTTTTTCAGGAAACTGAAATAGGTAGATTTTTTCAGGTATTTTTTCCAGGGTCCCCTACGAGTTAAGAACCAAAATCAGTATCAATTTTACAAATTTAATTTAGAAAAAAATCTGTCAAATTAAGGGTTAATGTAACAGACAAGAAAAAAACGCTCTCTTTAGCCTAGAAATGTAACCGTCGGACTGCCAAGTCATAGGTCTCAAGTTCGGACTCAAGTCACGCACTTCTGATTTTTCGGATTCATGCGTATCACTTGCTTCGGTGAAGGTAAATATCGTGAGGAAAACAGCACGCATAAGAGATACTTCTCGACGCCGACGGCATGTAAAGCCAAGTCAGAGGCCCATAGGCGGTATAAAATCTCTGACACCAGGTTAGGCACTAACCATACGATAAAAAAGAACTTGGTCGTATGCCCGAATTCGATGGCCTATAATGGAATGCGGACAAACGACCGCAAATAGACTTCATTCAAACTACTTGTAGTGTAATAAATGCATCGGATGCTTAAATTCAAGTTGTCTTTCCAGCACCCGAATACGGGCTAACGACCAAGTGTAATTGTGCCATAAGTTTCAAAATGTAATAATAACTTTCGATAACATTAAGCAATTTTGAAAGAGTCTCCACTCTTCATGGTTAGACAGCACTTACCGAGGTCAGTCCGTGGATGGGTGACCATTCCTTATATGCCGACTCCCTCCGTGTCTCGTAAAGCAGCCGCTGGTCCCGGCTGTCATTTGTAGATCTTTGACAGTCGTTACAGGTAGTCAGCGGCCCAAAAGTTTAATGGTCAATCCAAACAACTTTAGTCGAAAAACCTTGGAATTTTGTCGGACTGATTAACTTTACAACAATACGTTACATCACAAAGATAAGTGAATAATAATATTGCTGTCATATTTGGCTGCGTCCATAAAACCTCTGAGTGAATACCTCATTAGTGATGACGTAAGCTCAAGTTATCGAAGAGGGTGGTGATCGTAAAATTTTTATTGTTCTGCATTTATTTTTGTTTACGTGTTTTGAGGGTCGGTTACAGTTTTTAGGGAATCAAATAGTTTCTTTACAATACATAGGTGAATGGTGGTTGCAAGTGCTACTGCTGTCTATAAGATTCAGGGTTCGTTTCCCGGGCCGGGCAAAGTGTCATTGGATATTGTCATGAGAAATTTCTGAAGAGCGATACGGAGTCTAGATTTGTGCCAGTTAATGGAAATTGGCTCGCCCCTTTTTATATGGGACTTAAAAATGTTACTGGCAAAATGTAGTTGTACTAACTAGGTCAACCTGATCCTTTGGTAAACACGGGTGAGACTTAGTAATCGTACCCAGTGTCGCTTAATACACCACTAGACGAACGATGGTTAGGCGCAGTGGGTTCGATTCTTGCACGGAACTAGTATTTGTCTGACCTACATGTAGTTGTTCCGGGTCTGGTTTTGTGTATGTGAGTTCAAATATTTGTAAACGCACCTACGATACAGGAAAAAATATCCCTAAAAAACGAGCTATTCAGATTTCGCATAGTGTCAGTAAAACAGGCATTACCTTCGTGCCCGGCAGTTGGCTTCTATGGAATCACTCAATGCCTCTATCCACGCAGAATCTAGTAACACAATACTTTTCCTTACTTCAAAAAAACTCCATAGCTCTCTTTTACGGCGCTCCCGGGACAAAAGGGCAGATAATTCTTTACGAGGTTTTTCGAAAGATACACAGCCATGTATCTTGGAAGTAAAAGCAAAAACCGTATCTTCAGTGTTTCACAGATCTTAGATATCGCAATACTTTGTTTATGTACTTTTACCATCAAATTGTATCTTACACCGAATCTGGGTGAAAGAAAAACTAACTTGGTCAGCAGTTGTTTTTTTGCGATATACAGGTTTCGATAAAAACTTTATGTAGAGGTGGATGGTAGATGATATATTTTTTCGAGGACCAATATCAGTTGGTCGGCTGACTGTTAAGTAAAGTTTGTATGATCGAACGTTCCGTAACCTCCTGTGGTATTGTGTTCTAAGTGTGACTGCTGAGTATGGGGTCCTAGGTTCAAATCTCAGGTCAGGTATAGGATAGGAGCCGAGTCGACGGCGCATTCGTGATCCACGCGCGCCTCAAAGATATCACAGCACACAGGAAAGGGTCCGCAAGGGCCGATGCCTGCCGGGGCTGCGGGACTGTTCGAAAGATATACCGCGGCCCTGGAACACAAAGGATCATGGATGGGTTTTAATCAGTAAAAGTCTGGCACTCCCTTCCGCTCCGCCCAGACCGGGAGGGGTCATTCAATGATGCCGCGAAGACGCTTTGTAAATGAGTCCTCGAGTGGAGCATGTGGTGATGTGTGTGCATGTGTGTGGGACGCCCCTTTGCACGATGGAAGGATAACCTCAAAAATGTGGCTGGGTCGGACTGGATGCGAAAAGTGACAAGGTGTATTGGCTTGGGAGAGGCCCAGCTGTAGACTGTGACAGGCTGAATTTCATAATTTGCCCAGTCTTTCCCAACTATATTGGGGTCGGCTCGGCTTACAGTTACCAGATGCAGCTGAATACCAGTATTTTACATGGAGTGGAGGCCTGTCTGACCTCCACAACACAGTACTGGGTAATACCCTTGGTAAGAATGGTTGTCAATTAGTGATTGTGAAAAAAAAAAAAAAAACAAACATCATAATTACTTATTTGTTTAAAAAAGTAAGAAAGCCAGCGAATTTAGTCATCATCATCATCAACCTACAGAAGTCCACTGTTGGACATAGGACTCTTCAATCACACGCCACTCAACTCGATTCTTAGCAACTCTCATCCAGTTGCTACCAGCCACCCTGCGAAGATCGTCGCTCCACCGAGCCTGAAGGCGTCCTACCTGTATACGCTTGCCGATTCACGGTCTCCACTTAAGAACACGTCTACTCTAACGGTCATCGGTTCTGACTTAGCTTACCTATTCTGTGAGCTATGTCGACTACTATGGTTCTCTGTCGGATCACTTCGTTGCGGATCGACCCCTCAGAGAGACTCCAAACATAGCCCGTTCCATAGCTCGCTGAGCGACCTTGAATTTCTGAACCAGCCATACCGAATGCAGTCGCAGTACCCAACATCGACTAGATCACAATCATCATCACCATAAGAATTATTATTAAAAAATTTGAAACAAATTAATCACCCACCAATTAAACTTTGTGCCTCCAACCTAAAACAAGTAATACTCTATGTTAGATAAAAGATAAACAACGTAACATATTGCTCAGGCCGTCTGGCGCCGACAACGAAGATTTATATCTGTCAGACCTAATATTGTAAATGCGAGAGTCTAGCCTAATCAGGTCTGAAGATAGATATGAAAACCTTCTTGATGTATTAGATTATTGTGTGTATTTATTTAGAGATTTGGATTTTCTTGGTGTATGGTGCTGAATTCTTAAATAATAAAAGAAACGTATTTATTTGACTCTGCACACAGCGCATGAAGAATTGCTAAACTTAAGTGACAGTGGGCAGGGTGGACCGATGACCTGGTGAAGGTTGCAGGGATCCGCTGAATGCGAGTCGCACGAGACCGTTCAATGTGGCGACATTTGGGTGAGGCCTATGCCCAGCAGTGGCCGTCTTTCGGCTGAAATGATGATGATAGTGATACAGCGCACTTGCACTTGAAAAACATGACATAATATAAATATGTAAAATTAAATTGTTCCTGTACGATAATGCCGAAAGGCCTATCTCAGCATGGTGCTGAAACATTAAAAAAAAATGTCACAGCGTTCTGATAGGGTCTTAACTTGCTGATATGTTATGGTTTAAAGAGAGCCCAAAAGGCTTTTTATATTCAGCATGAAAACTTGATTACTGAGTAGGTAAGGCAATCAAAATCGCCTTTAAATTCGTATAGTCTATGAACATTGTTTAGAGGGTGTAAAAAACCTCTTAACGAAGCCGAAAGGCACTTGTTATCCCTGTCATTGCGATCATTTTTTTGTTGTAAACCATACCTGGGCATCTTCTAGTTACGGAGATATTGGGGGTCAAAGTTCCAACTGTTTTCAAAAATAGGTACTTGTTTTAAATGTAAGATTTTTACTTTAAACATCTTCACGACCCCAGTACTATTCAATCCATCCATTAGCACAATGTTTTGAGTGCGTTACATGGAGTTTTAACGTAAACGTGATTTTTCATCCCAAAAAAGAAAGTCGTTTCCCAGCGATAATTTTTGCGTAAAGTTACTTAGTTTAATGTACACAATGCTTGGTTGACGGCTTCGTGAGGGGTCCGTTTACACCCTGTATATTCCGACTTATATTTTTGAAACCTTCATTGATGTAACTATAGCCAATATTGTTTGCCATTTCACACGATCTTGTTTGGCTGTGTGTTCAAACAGGATACGTGCCCAAACCTATGCAAATAAGACATAACAGAGTGTTTGCAGTAAGTTCTGAGCCCCTGACCCGAATCCGGGAGCGGTCCAAGGAAACATGGATTGAATACTCGATGGTGTAGGACAAAAAAATTATTGCAATGACGGGGAGTACAAGTGTCTGTCGGCTTCGCTAAGAGTCTTTTTACAGCCTTTTTTTTTTCGGATGGGAAATCATCAATTGACTTCTCCCGCTCTGGGCGGAGCAGGAGGGAGTGTCAGACTTTTACTGACTAAAACCCATCCATGTTCCTTCATAGCCCTTTGTGTTCCGGGGCCACGGTATCTCTTTCGAACAGTCCCGCAACCCCGGCAGGCATCGGTCCTTGCGGACCCCTTCCTTTTAACACCCTATAAAGGAATACATAAAATACTTAACATCATGTACGCACATTTTTATAGACATGTATCTTATATTTAAAATACCTACTGCCTCGTTGGTCTAGTGGTCACAAACGCGACTGCTAGCATGAGGTCATGAGTTCGATTTCCGGGTCGGGCAAATTTTTATCGGGTTTTTCTATCAGTAATTTCTCAATAGCAGCCACGGAGTCTGGACTTGTGCCCGGTTGATGGCAATAAGCTCGTCCCCTATTACATAACACTTCAAATAAATTGGTGTGAGGACCCCAATTATTCTGTGCAACCACTATACTTCGCAACATAGCTATTTGCAGGCGCTTCTTTTCGATTTCGATTCAACAAGTCGTATATCTGTCTTTTTTGCATTACGAAAGCGAGCCAGATAGACTTACCGAATCGAAATCGAATCGAAGCTATGCTGGTCTTCATCGTCCATACTTCTCATATTCATTTCCCGCCATCTCAGCATTCACCTCCTTTTTATAGACGTATCATCCTTTGCGCAGTTCATAATCAGAATCAGAATCAGATCTTTATTTGCTTAGAATGTAGGTACAGGTATAAGATGTTGTACATAGAGTTCTTCTCCATAGAGATCTACGCTAGGGAATGGGCAACTACAGTACTTTCACAGTTTTTATGTCTTGTGACTGGGACTGTAGCTACATTTAATTTTCATATTTGTTTCGACAATTCAAAAGTGCCTGTAACTGGCTTATTTGAAATAAATACTTTGATTTTGATTTTGATTACATAAATTAATGAGATCGGCTACAGTCTACCTTACGGCATGCAAATTATTACATAGATTAAAATATTATTAAAAAACAAAAAAAATGGTGTCGATTCTGTTCTGCACAAACTTAACTTAATTTAGGCTATTGCTATCTTTTACTAAAAGGCAGTGTGAGATAAGGACGGCTATAGCTATGAACTAAGTTAGAGATGTCAAACTAGTTTATGCCTTGCGCTTCACCGTGATTTTAGTAGACATGTTTTACGTGCACCCTTCATTTGTACCTATAGAAATATTAGTTCCAACTAAATTTGACAGCTCTAAATTACGTCCGTCTCTTTTTTGTTTTATTAGAGAGAAAAAGATAGCAATAGTTTAATTTAAGTTTAGTTTGTGCACAACAGAATCGACACCATTATCAACAAAACAAAACAGAAATTAAAGTCAAGTCTAAATAATCCTAGGTAATCCTTTATTTTGTCATCTGCGTGTTACATATTCCCGCTCACCTTGCTGGTCATGATTACCTTTTGTCTTTTAAAAGATCGAATTAATTCTCCGTAAAAATTAGTGACCTCGATGAGCTCTTAATCAGTCTACCCTCCATTGGCATTTCAACACGAATAAAAAATTCAGTTCCCAATTTTTTCTGTTCAGAAAAATTACCAATTCAAATGTTTCGTTCAACAGGCTTCATCAATTTATGCTAGAACGAAAAGGGTTTAATACTTTTTGGTATGTTTTCGGCAATTTTGGGGAGTACAATCTTTTTGGTCAATGTGTGTGGACCTCGTCTACCGTTCTCTCATTGTGATTTTAGCTCTGATTTTGCAATATATACATACATAACTTAACATCAAGCCTCTAATACAGGAATAGTAAGGCAGAGGTGTACCTAAATAGTACACCTACATTTCACCAGATGTGTTAAACTCGGGAGTGTCGGGAGTGATATGAAATTTCGAATGTCGTTATTTCGACGCACGCTATTTCGAAAAAAAATACTAGTGGTACGCCAGTTCGAAAGCACGTTAGGTCGAATACCGCTAACAACTGAGCACAAATCCAGACTCCGTATCTGCTACTGTAAAATTCTTCACGGAAAAACCCAATGACACTCTTTGCCCGACCCAGGAATCGAACCCAGGACCTGTCACGCTTACGATCACTCACCAACTAGACAGTTCAACTACTTTGCAAAACAGTGACCTATTTTTCGTTTCTCATAAGGTTTATAATAGATTTTGAGCATTACATTTAATTTTGGTAGATAGACCAAATAGATAAACCATTTATTTAGTGCACACAAAAGATATAGCACAATACACAAGTACAACTAAATGACACAATTTACCTGATTATAAAAAAACGGTGCCAATTTACAAAAAGGAAAACATATTTACCAAATAAGTATAGTGACACCGTGACATACTTCAAATAAAATCAAGTAACAAGTATACAAAGTGCGGTGTGCGTCTCAAGGTTCCACCAAATAGGAGTCCGTCCTTCTCAGCATGTGTCAGGCATGCACCTGACGCTGATATTCTGCTGGATCCCTGTAGTGACATACGGACATCGAGCAGACGAGATAGGTTGCATTTTCCATGAAATCTGTATATATATCTATGTGGGCGGGAAACGGTACTGCATCACACGTCCAAGGAGAATCTAGGAAAAAAAGAAACTAATATTCTTGCATACCATTTTACCATACTCAAACCATACCAGTTATTTTTTTAAGTCATGTATAACTTCTTACATACACGACTCCTTCTTATTCCACGAAATGTCGCACGGAGGAAGCTTGCCAAGTCGGTGAGCCGTAAAATTGTAAAGCATACAAGTACAAATGGTAGATTAATTTGAAATATAGCAAAAGCAGCATAGTAAGTTGTTCTTCAAACTACGTGTGTACATGTTTTATTGCATATAATATTTATTAAAAAACTTCATTCTGTCGCATTGTGTCACGTTTCCGAAATCCTGAGAAAAAAATTAATAAGCCCTGGCACTAAGCCTTACTCACAACTAATCTAGTTTAATATTACTAAGCAGAACCAAACAAAATTAATTCTTCATCAAAGTTGTTATTTTCACAAAAACAACTTGAAACAATTTCAAATACAACAACAACAGGTTTCAAATTAAAACAACAATTTTCCAGTTAAACGTTTATTCCTTCCCATAATACAAACAACATTGCTGGCTTATTTCTCATTATTAATTAGTATTTAATACATTTTAATGTTACAATAGAATGGTGTGTTTGTTTAGACGTTTCGCAGAATAATGAAAAACATAACTTACAGCAACTTCAGAATAAGGGTAAAATCACATTTGCAAACATCAGCGTTTTTGAGTTTCTCTATCTCTTTCTGTCACGTAAAACATCATTTGTTGGAACGATAAATCCGATCGTAAGCATCCGCATGCAATCGCATCGAAAGCACTTTAAAGTACGATTGGGCCTCACTTTAGTGAGTTGCAATTTTAAGTGACAGAAAATGCTAAGGTGTACGATCTCGTCGCTTGTAGCAAATGGCGCGCGTATTCGCACATACACGCGCTGCACAAAACAAACTTAAACGCGCTGAAAGTACGCTAATCTGAAACCGCGAAGCATTGCGACTTGTGACGCGACAAGCATGTGAAATGTGTAATGTGTACTACTTGTTTCATTTAGGTGGGTGCCTCTTTAAACCATTTTTCATTTGTTTTCTCCACAACGAAACTTGCGTGAAATGAAACGCGAAGGAAACAAATGACGTGGGCCCGTCACTTGTTTTTTTCTCTTATGTGCTATCGCGTCAAAAGTCACGGTGACGTATAGCATGCTCAAAGTAACTTCTTTGAGCGGTCGCAAGATGCGTGTCACTTGACCGTGTCATTTGTGGTCAATCCTTTACACTGTTGTATGCGTGATGCACCATTCAACTTTTCACAAATATTAAAATTATAATTCCAATATTTTTATGCAAACACGCAATATTTAAAGGGATTACGCACCGCATAATTACTTTTGTAGACATATTTTATCATACGGGATAATATGGTATAATGTATTAAATAAAATTGATGCCAATCCGTAAGTTAAACATTTCACGTAATCGTCAATAATTCTGCATTATATTTTGTCAAAGTTGGGTATAATTACTAGTGACCAATAAGGATTATATTGACGTGGTTTTTTAAGATTGGAATACAACTTTTTTTCTAATATTTAGAAACAGAAAAATTCGTACCAAGCATTTATGACATTGAATCCAGTGTGATTTTTTTAATAGGTACAGAAAAATGGTACCAAAATTGAGTTTTATTCATTTTAAATATTCATTCAAGACAATGATTAATGTATTCTTTATTAAACAGTCTAGAAAATGTGTCACTTATTTCGCTACATCAAAATTAATCAAGTTCAAATTAATGGAATATTGTTTTACACGTCAAGGAGTGCCTTCTATTGAGTAGAACATATTATTTTAACAATTGTACAAAGACGAACAGTAGGTGTGTTAATCATAAATTTTATCAATATGAATGTTACATTTTCTGCTCATAAAAACAACATGATTTCCAATGAAATCTGCATAGTTGACAACCCTCAAAACAAAATAACGCCTATTTACGTCAAACACGTAATGAAATCATTTCAACAAACAATGTTTTAAAATAATGTTCAGAAAACTTTACAAAAATATTTCACACAAACACGCCACTCTATAAAACAATATTATCAGAACGACAATTTATAATAATTACTCATTTCATATAACAATTAAATCTCAATTGAATGAAAGTTACCTATTAGTATTAAATGTTTGTGATATTTAGTGCTATTTGACGGCTGTTTCTTATAAAATAAAGCTGTAATATAATTTCAGTTGTGTTTAAGCTGGTCACATGTGTCTAGATTAATTATTGCGATCAAACACACAAAGAAACATTTAATTTCGTTTACATAAAATTTAATATAAAATAATAGTTTCACAAATGTAAAATGTATACGTGTGTGTACGGCGAGATATGACCTCTGTGGAGCTTGTGGCTAAATACTAACTTCTGCTCGGGTCGATATTCAGGTTAAGCCGGGCTTGTCTAGGTTGGTGTGTGGATGGGTGACCACCCATTACATACAGTGTTTTCTCAGTACTTCGGAAAGCACCTTAAGCCGTTGGTCCCGGCTGTCAATTGTAGATCTTTGACAGGTAGTCAGTGCCCCGAAAGTCTGACAACCAATCTTAACAAGGGGTATCATATTACGCAGTACTAAGCACACGGCGTATTTTACGAGACGATATACGTATTTTCTGCGCCGTAGATGCCCATTTTTGCGTTTATATAGATTTGGATAAACAAAATCGCATTTTGCTGAGCCGCGCGAGTTTGTGGTTTAAAACATCAGAAATTGCTTCGTTACAACCAGCGTTATTTTAAATCGAGCCTTTGAATTTTGGTACATCTTTTTTTCAAAAGAGGTTTGAACATTTTGGCCTGCCTAACTTTAAAGTTGTACAGATGAATAGATTCTTGACAAATTTGTCAGGTTATCTAACGGATATACGGGGTTAGTTTTCAATGACCAGCCAAAATTGAAAATTAAGATCTAGATATCAAATCAAAAGTGCATTTTAAATATTATTGCCGAAAAATATAAAATAAAATAATAGCATTCATTTAAAAATGTCCTAAATCATAACCCTAGTTGGAATCACTTGTGCACTTGTGCACCGCCAAATTCATGTCTGTGCTAACTGCTACCTATCTAGGTTGTTGAACTGAATTGTGCTGTTGCAATATTCACACGTTCGCTTTTTAGTGGTGGACAGGAATGAAATTTTATTTAAAAAAAAAAAGTTTTTTAGTTTTTGAAAATTTGGCCGATCATTGAAAACTAACCCTGTATAACGCTGTGAAGATTTTATGTCATTCAAGATTTCGTTATATTGATGGCAACTATTGATAAATACTGGTTTCATGCATGCTATTATGAAAAATAATTGCGCAGTTAGGTAGGCCAGGCCCCTCACAAAAATAATCAAACCCCTTTTGGTAAACATTTTTTTTTATTTAGGTACATAATATTTTCAAATTGTGGTACAATATTTTGAATTTGGTTTAATAAACGACAGCCATTACAATATCTTGACTGGATTAACAAATTAAAAGTAATATAAATGTGAGGATAAAATATTAAGTATCACTAACACCATTATTAATTAGGTACATTGATTTTTTATATTACGTTATAGTTTGGGAGACAGTGATGTTGTTTTAATTTTGAATTACAGAGCCGAGATACAATCCTAGAATTAAAGCAAAATTTTATAAAAACTCCACAAATTCTATAAAGGGAGCAGTTAAAACCTTTCTATGATTAATTGCGTTTTTCTAATTAATTATACATAGTAATTCATTAATATTTGGCAGTTACATTACACGTTTTAAAAAGGTAAAATTACTGAATGAAATTCACAATTTTTTCCATTTTAAGATCAAGATGGTGGTTAACCAATAACATCAATAATAACCATCTGTTTTAACTTTAGTTAGTCTGAACTTCGTTATTATGTTTCAAACCAAATATTTTTATATCATTTTCATTAAAAGTACAAAATAGTATCTTATTTTCAACTACGGAAAAACATTTTTTTTTAGTCTTTACAGAAAAATGCTGCTGGTCATTGACTCAACTTGACAAAACCAAATCCCATTTTAACTTCTCAATAACCTTAAAGAATTGTACCACACCCAATAAACGATCAATATTATCCATAGAAAATTAAACTCAAACATTCTCCAAAAGATATATTAATTCAACGAATAAAACAAACACCCAAATTCGTTCGGGAAACTAATTAGAAAAGATAACAGCTTCACAAAATCACTATCTCCCAAACTTTGAATGATAACTATCTACATTTCGTTATCTATATACAATGTAAATATTCCTTATTTACATATTAATGTTATAGTTAGTTACATACAGTAAGGGACGAAAACTGAAAGTAATAAAAACTTCAGTTAAATTTAACTTTATGATAAGCTTTATGAATTAGGGTACAGCCCTGATAAATTTAAATGTAGAGGTGGAAATATACTTTACAGTTCTTGGTCGTTAAAATGACAATTATATCAAGCTTAAAAAAAACAAACTGTGGTCATATTTTTCAAGGTTTCTCCATGTTGTTGTTCGGTGTTGAAATATATTTGAATTCCAGCTCTACAACATTTATTTCATCGATGGGGGGGCCCTTCGGCCTCGCACAAGATGACAGAAAAGGATTAGTTTAATTTTATGTTTTAGTTTTAAAACTTTGTTTTATTTTTAATATTTTAATTTTTTATTCTTTGACCTGTGTGAATCCAATAAATATATTTTCTTTCTTTCTGAACATATTGCAATAGACAATAGAGGGGCGGTGTTACTTCTGATTTTAGCCACATGCCTAAAAATCCACGTACAGCAGTACAACGCTCTGCAAAATGCAACATTTTCTAAAACACTGCCATATTTCTTTACGACCGGGTACAATTATCCCCTTAAATTCTGCAGCCCCTAATTTCAGCTAATTTGTCAACCTAGCATCGACATGCTCCGGTATTTGATTAAAACTTGCGTATTCCGCAGAACCGGGTTTATTTTTCAACTCCAATGACTTGTACGGGACGAGGGTACGTGCCAACTGCCAATGATATGTCGACTGCTCGTGAAGAATAATAATTACAGACCTCTGACAGAAGCATCCCAAAAACGACCTTATTGCAACGGAGAGACAGATCACTTTAATTTTGACAGACTTGTCAGTGGCCTTGAAATGTCAGCCTGTTACGAAAGAAAGGCAGTAATTTACGTTACTTTTGACTTGAGTAAGTTTATTTGCAGAATTTTCTGGAGCTCGGAAAGAAAAGTTGGTTATCTTTTAGAGAAATAATCAGCCATTTTGTTTTCAAATGTTTCGTGGTAGCTGATTACAAAGTTTTCATGAAAGCGCTTGAACCTCTTTTTTAGCACTTAAGTATTTTAAAAAAACTGCGGATCGAGTTTTAAAAGATTAGGAACCGAGAAAAAGAATCTAAAAAAAGATTAGAAACAGAAAACCAACATAACAGATGAAAATTAAATGTTTTCATACCAGTTTTAAAAGGCATTGTCTATTTTCATACTTTCTGCTTCAAAACAAAAACATTTTACAGCCAGTACTAACTAAAATGGAATTTTAGTTAGTACTGGCTGTAAAATGTATTTTAAAGCTTTGTGATTATTATCATTCGAATTTCAAATGATTTCTGCAAAATTGAAGCCAACCAGTATGACGCCAACCTTTATGTAAGTTCAACTACAGAAAATTGCGGTTAACCACTTTCAACCTTATCACACATGGCAAAAGGGTGAAAATCGGTCATCCACAGCTGTTCGCAGTATTACAATATACCTGGACCCACGACCGATGTCCAATAATTCATGAAAACCGAGAAACAATCATAAAATTTACAAATTTATTTGCTTTCCAACTCGATTAAAATTCTATTCGATTCCCAGTACGTGATTATCGATATTGAATAAATTTTGTTCAACGCAATTATAGTCCGTGGAACATTACCGATACAGAGAGAATTCTGGCTGTATTTAAATTGTATTATTGGGTATTGAATTTTAATTATACCCAGAATATTGGTTTAGTAAATAACAGTTAGGGTTCCTTCTTTTCGGCATGATTTGGGCAGCAAAATGGAATCTATACTAATATAAAAAAGCTAAAAAGTTTGTTTATATGAGCGTTCATATAAACAAACTTTTAGAAATCCGATTTCTAATTCCAGAGAATTAGCGTGTGCTAATTCTCTGGAATTAGAAATCGTATTTCTTGTTTTTTTTCCGTTTCAGACTTTCGGGCTACTGACTGAACCAGAACCGTGTCCATCGTGTCATCTCTTAGCTGCCAGGGTTCATTTGAATTCCTTTATTGTTAAATTGTTGTCTTTTTTTACTCTGGACGCTCTTAATGTGCACGTCTATCTTCATCGTTCTTACATATATGTATAATTTCAAAATTAATGATGTAACCAAGATTTTGTAACAATATTTTAATTCAAAAGAGTGTCCATGGAGTTTCTTGCCCGTTCTTCTCCATAGAGATCTACGCTAGGGAATGGGCAACTCAGTGCTTTCTCAAGTTTTTATGCCTTGTGACTGGGACTGTAGCTTTGTTTTTTATTTGTAAATTTGACATTCAAAAGTGCCGTAATGGTCTAATTGAAATAAATGCTTTGAGTTTGAGTTTGCCCGTTAGCTATTATCATAATAACTACGAGCTCCTCTTCGCTCAGTTAAACAAATATCTTAACTTTGAACGATTTTGTAACATCCCTTAGCAATAGGTAAACAATGAAGCAACTGAAATAGCTGATACTGGAATAGTAGTTGATATTGAAATGAACTCAAATATTGAACATGTAATATTTTCAATCAGATTCCAGTCAACAGAAGAGAGGGAGAGAGAATAGCTGAAGTGGCTGTTAGTTCAGAACTTAGATGGTTGAAGTTATTGTTAGTTCAAGTACTGAACTTTGAGTGGGGTTGGGGATGGAATTCTTACATCAGCAGTATATGAGGTGATTGACATTTTGAAATGATTCTTAACCTAAAAAAAATTTGGGGGACATAGGAATTGTTCATCGTAATTTAAAAAAAAAAAACATCTGTTCCATGGAACAGGTGATTATTTTCTTTTACGTATAAAGGAAAAAGCTGTTTTTTTGAAATACATGAAAACCATTTGTGCGTCGGTGTTCCACTGAGCCCGCGTAACACTGGTCAGTTTCCCTCACTCGTCAGTTTATTCAATTCGTCAGTTTCACTTCTGTATTATGTTCTCAGTGCTGGGACATAGACCGCCTCTTTCTCTCTGAGAGGTATTGGGCCGGAGTCCACAATGGACTCAGTGCGGGTTGGTAGGTATTAAATATCTTCGAAATTTTGGTTGTAGGAAGATGGTGACGATACGACGTTTCTGTTTACCGTTTTTAGAGTGTAGTGACATCTATGGCTCAAATTAATAACTAAAATCTTGCAACGCGCTAGCAGAGTTCCACGAGTTAAGGATATAGAAAAACCCGACTGTTGTATCGGGCAGTACATCACCAGCGGATCCTCTCTTTTCAGCGAGGGATGAGGATCTTTACGCCGTGTTCCTCAATTCCCAAAAGAGCAGTGGTGATGAAATACTCGTATACACAAACTGAAGTACATGCTTGGGTTTAAACTCACGACCGTGATTTGCAGCCGTTTAACCCTTAATAGGGCATAACGATGTGGGAATCGGAAAATAATGCCAAGTAGACATATAGGTATAATTGGCAGAAAAAAATATTAAATTTTTACAACTTTTTTAAGTTCATTGAATTTTTAATGAGTGATTGATAAGTCTTTAAATAACCTTTGTATAACAATAAAATAACTACCAGCAATAAGTTATTTAAATAATGAGCTGAAAAATATGGTGGTAAAAATATGCCCTTTGCCTTGTTAAGGGGTACGAGGACTTTTCGCCTATGTGTAAAAAAAAAAAAAAAAATGTAATGGAAATCTTTCACCTTTACACATTATGATTTTATCTGTTTCGCCAATAATTAAATCTTTATCATGGTTTTTTTTTCTTATACCTATTTTTATAAAGTAAATTTCTTCTGTTTGCATACGTGTCCAGAAAGTGACTGAATTTCTTTTTTGTATTCAGTAAAATAAATAATAATAATTCTCAGTAAACGTGAAGAGCTTTTATCTTATATCTGTCTTTGACATCCAAATCTATGTTATATTATTATTATTCTTTTGTTTTTCATTTCTTATGAAACCAGAAGGCCGGGACATAATAAAATTCTATCAGAAAAACGTTAGTGATTGCCAATAGTCTCTGAAAGTAGTTGTCGTGTGGAAATAATATGAAATCGATTGTCACTTCTCTTGGCTTTCTTTGATTGTCTATTACTGTGCATCCGAATTTATTTTGCATAGACATTTTACGTTTATTATTAAAAAACTATGAATATTAAAAGTTGTTTTTGTTAGAAATCGTAGCGTTGTCTAAACATATTCCTGGAATGTAATTGCGTTGGAAAGATTACCATTATTTACTCATCTCATTATGACAAAGCCGTACTGAATACTGCGAAACACATTTAAAATTAAGGGCTTCGTGTATCACCAAAACAACGAACGTGAGTCAAAATTGTGAATATGGCAATTTTGTAAACAAATTAAATATGTTTTAGAGGGAGAGAGAGGTGATTCTAATGGATGCACCGTTAGAATCACGGTGGAGTCAATAGTGATGAGTTCCGACTGAAAATAAAACATGTGTTTTTGTAGAAAAGATATTGACGTCATCGGAGTTTCATGATCTTCATCTTCACTTCATTTAAAAATATTAGTATAGTTTTCTCGGTTTTTATTCAAGCCTTTTCTTAAAACTTAAGAATTTCTCTGCAATTTTTTTTTAAATTGGCAACAAAAATTAGCAGACTGCGGGCTTACCGCAGTCAATTCCAATGTGAAGTATATCTAGAGAAAAATACTTAAAGCCCATTTATTTGAATTAGGTAACTATATTCTTTTTGCGGAGTCGTTATATGGGCTAAAAACTTTTTGTTTTTTTCGAATGGGAAAACATCAACTGACTCCTGCCGCTCTGGGCGAAGCAGGAGGGAGTGTCAGACGTTTACTGACTAAACCCATCCATGTGCCTTCTTCGTTTTTTGTGTTCCGGGGCCACGGTATCCCTTTCGAACAGTCCCGCAGCCCAGGCAGGCATCGGCCCGGACCCCTTCCTTTCTGCTGACATCTCTATGGACTAAGACCTTAATTAGAATTAAATTCTAATTTGGCATCACTGCAAAATGACAGTATCTATAAAAATGTTACAATAAAGTTAGGTTACAGGTAGTCAGTGGTCCCAAAAAGTCTGTCTCCTTACCAAAGAGTATCGTATTACCCAGTACTAAATGGGTTGTGGAGGTCAGATAGGCAGTCGCTCCATGTAAAATACTAATATTCACCTGCACCCGGTAAGACTGGAAGAAGACCCCAACACGGTTGGTAAAAAAGGCTAGGCAGACAATGAAGGTTGTTGCCACTGACAAGTCTGTCAAAGAACAATGATCTTTATCCGTATTACAATAAAGCTGTTGTTGGTTTACTGCTGTCAGACGTAAACGAACTATACTGTGAACAATTTCGTGACGTCATTACTTTATTGATATATGTGGTGTACTTAATATTCCTGTCAACGGTTCTGGTTGACATTTTAAATTATTTATCCGATAATTTCAACTGAATTCAAGCCGATAAAATTGCGGTTGGTCGAAGTTAATTTATACGTAATAATGTTAACACATTCATTGTTTATTATTTGGTCGAACATTTCCTGATAAAAATTACTCTGGTCATTTTCAATGACAAGCAGAAATTAAATAACAAAAATAATATAGCCATGAGCTAGCAGGAGGTTATCTACATCATACACTAAAATAATATTTATTTATTTAAACTTCATGTACAAGGGACTTAATGCCACAAGGCATTCTCAACCAGTCAACCAAAACAACAAAACCAAAACCAAAACCAAACCAATAAAGACCAAAATAAACAACCAAACAACCAAAAACCAAAATAATAAAGACAAAGAAAACAACCAAAATAATAAAGAGGAAAGATTTGTTTTTTGTATGTAACGATTAAACTTAAAAACTACTGAACCGATTTCAAAAATTCTTTTGCCATTTAATAGCTACATTATCACTGAGTAACATAGGCTATACATTATATTTTTTATCATGCAAATTAGCCGAGTTACCACAATTTTCGCGGACGAAGTCGCGGGCGGATTGCTAGTGATTAAATAATAACAACCGCTCGGCTCGATCTTCAGATTAAGGGCGCACTTGCCTAGTTTAGTCCATGGATGGGTTGTCACCCATTACATACCGAGTTTCCTACGTGCCTCGGAAGCCGCTGGTCCCGGCTGTCATTTGTTGATCTTTGACAGTCGTTACAGGCAGCCAGTGCCTCGAAAATCAGACAAAAAGTCTTGTCAAGCGTATTATCCAGTTTATTATGACCAACTTAACACATGTCATCTAGAGATTGAATCTTAAAACCTCGTTCCTTAGTACTAACCTTGATTGTACAATATACAACTCTTGTGTAAAATTCTGTGCATTTAAATCTGGATTGAAATTGTTTATCAAACTGATTACATTTATTTATTTTAACTTTATGTACAAGGGTCGTACATAGGCGGACATAATGCCACAAGGCATTCTCTACCAGTCAACCTTCAAATAGGACAGCATTTTGATAGAGTACAAAAAAATAGAAAGCAGCGGTGGCCCAGTAGTGGCGGCGCCGACTTACGAACAGTAAGTCGTAAGTTCGAACCCAGGCAGGCGCATTACTTTGTGTAATTTATTTCATCACCACTGCTCTCAAAACGGTGAAGGAAAACATCGTGAGGAAACCGGCATGTCCTAGAACCAAAAATTCGAAGACATGTGACATCTACCAATCCGCACTGGGCCCGCGTGGTGGATTATAGCCCATTCCCTCTCATAGAGAGGAGGGCTGTGTCCCAGCAGTGGGAACATTAATAAGCTGATGATGATGACAAAAAATAAATAAAAAAAATACCATTGTGTTAACATACACATTTCATACCATTTTCACTACTGATTGCTTCATTAAACAAATATACACGTAAAACCTTCTAAACGTAAATAAAATACCTACAAACACATCGGATTAGGGAGGTGATTAGCTTAATGAGCCGTATCCGGCAGGGGAAGTGAAATTACACTGTCTATACGGAACACGGGTAAATAAAATATAAATGGTGTACCTACTCGCATTAGTACGAACATAATAATATATGCAATCAATCTTGTTTTGTTAATAAGGATGTGGAAAGTACTGATACCGGTATTATTTATTCATGTACAGGAGGTCAAAATTGGCCGCTTTATCAGAATCATATTATGAATCACGTTAAAAAAAAAATCTTAAAATGGTCTTTATAGTCAAGACTTTAAAGTCCATTTTAAGGATTAAATTTATTTACGTTAATTAAATATGATTCTGGTAAAGCGGCCATTTTAGGCCCGAAGGCCGCAAATTTTTTGAAAATTTGTAATTTTCACCTAAAGTAATTCTTGCCTGAATTAAAATCAAAATCAAAGCATTTATTTCAAGTATGCCAATTATCGGCACTTTTGAATTGTCGAAACAAAGATGAAAATTAGATCTAGCTACAGTCCCTTCCTAGAGCGAGTTCTTTATACCTACAGAATTATTATATCAGAAAGGTGTTGTCTTATATTTAAAGGACATAAAAATAAAAATATTTTTGTTGTGGTGTCTCACACAAGTTATATCAAGAATAAAATTTACATTGTAACCAACAGTTATTCGCACATCATTCACATAGACGAAGAAGTACAAATGCATAATAAATTTCGAGGATAACTTATAAAGTCTCAAAGCAAAATTAATAAAATTTATCGGGAGTATCACGGAGAAATCGGTGTACAAAAATGAATAAAAAACATAAAAGTGGAATATTTTATAGCCACCCTTTTCAGAAGCCGGTTAAAAATCATCAGTCCCATACATTTGAGTCGAGTACTGTTAATACTGTAATACGGGACAGCCGATTTTTTTTCGCAGTTACAATGTTGATCCCATGCCAAAAGTTGCGCTTAGGAAAGATTTTTGAAAATTATTCCTTTAAAATGAAATTCTGTAGTAATTTTTTCCCGAAAAAAAAACCTTATCGAAACTCACGTCAATCGTAAACAAATCAATACCACCAAGAAGCCGACATAATATCGTATTAAGGGGCCGCCTCCACGAGCAACCGAATCGCGGCGATTCAACGTATTTCTATACGAAAATATCGCCGCGATTCTCTCGCTCGTGGAGACGGCCCAAAAGAGAGTGTATAGAAAAACGTGGCAAGGAAGATAATATCGACGCGATTCTCTCGCTCGTGGAGACGGCCCAAAAGAGAGTGTATAGAAAAACGTGGCAAGGACGATAATATCGCCGCGATTCTCTCGCTCGTGGAGGCGGCCCCTAAGTTAACCAAACTAACATCTATTCTATACTGATGAAATATTTCCAAAAAATAAATAATAGACCCAGAATTTCTCCGAAGCATCGATCATATTAGTCTAGCCACAATTTATCATGTAGTTAATAGCCTAGTCATGTTTCTTTAAGCTAACAGAAAAAATTGGCATATATTTTTTGTAGAAAAACCGTGGAGCCTTGTATTCAATTTCTGTTTTTAATATTATCATTCGATTACCTTTTGATATTGGAAAACGTTCAGTTATATCTTTATGGTTACATAATATAGGAGAAATACGTGTCCACGTTTACATCGTAAAATTATTAATATTTCGTAACAGTTCAGGAATAGACGCCAACACTTCTAGCTACTTCAATCTATCAAGTTTCTTTAATAGATTTCCAACTTTATCGCGAAAATTTGACAGTTTCGTTTAGTTTGTGCTTGGCGTCTGTACAGTCGTCGCCAAACGTTATTATTATCCAATTCCAGTTTCATCAGCAAATTATTTAAATACTCTACGTGTGATTGTTATATCAACAAAAAAAAAAACGTAACCTTTTGTTTTTAAACTGTGAATGAATTAAGACTTTATAAGGTCTATAGTTGTATTTTGATCTTTTGGCATTTTCAAAATCTGAACAAAACCGCCATTTTGTTTTTTCGCAACAGCTGCATGAATCATTTTTAAATGTCATTCAATCGATAAAATAATAGTGTTAAGTGGTTTTCTTGTTACGTGGCTTTAATAGAAACTAATTTTGCCAGTTTGTTTTTCAATACAATTTGGAAGGACTATTTATGTAATTCAAACGCCAAAAGAACTGTAAAGCACTGTAAATCAAAATTTTACTTATAGAAGTTTATTTTTATTTTGCGTGTTTCATATTTCGAATCTGCAGAAAGTAATTCTAGTTTATACAGCCTTTTTGAAGGGCACTTAAATTAAATACACAATAAAAAAACAGTCATAAGATCTTGTATAAAATACAGAATAACAACAGTCGACGGTACCTAATTCATATTTTTTAAAACCAAACTTCAACAGTATACTTTTTTTAGTTTTCTTTGAAAACTTAAAGTGTCGGCCAGAAGAAAACTCATACAACCGACAACCAACTTAAAATGCTAAGGAATAGAGTATAAAGTAACATTTTTATCATTTAGAATTTTAATACTTTAAGAGAACGTGCAGTCAGAATTGCCCGCGGATGTTCTTTTAATGACTTCCCGGTTATTTATTTTTTCGTATGAAAAAGTTGTTTGAACTTTGAGTAAAATGAGAATTAATGACTACAAATTACAATACTTTCGTTTTGTTTCATAAATTATTGGGAAAGTAACGGCAGTTTTGAATGTTGTGAAGCTAAAGGTTTTTGTGGGGTGTTTGAAAACTCAGTTCCTAAGAACAATGCTTGATAGATGTTTTTTTGGAACTCACATACTGTGTAGGTACAATCACGAGCACCAGTATACAAATAGCAACTTTAAAAAATTAAATTAAATTTTCATATTGTTACATTTAGGGAAATATAACAATATGAACTAAAACAATATATAACAATACATATTGGTGCACATGACTGTACAGATGAAAAAGCCTAAACCTGTGCAATCTGAAAGTCGACAGAATCGCAGATAGTTGTTGAATGTTTCTTGATTAATTTATTAATCAATATTACAAAATGGAAGTATGAAATATTTATCATAATTATCCTGCTTCTATCAAAATTTATTTAGGGCCCGCGCACCATGTCTTCTTCTATTACTTGTCATCTCATCAGACACCTCCTTTCTTGCCATATCATCCTTCACACAGTCCATCCAAAATTACACTGTTGCACTAAAATATTGATTTTGAATTGCAAAAATATTTCACACTCGATAAGATGTTGTAATAGTTTTAGGTTAAATTAAACATGGGAAGATCCAAGTGCTTTTTTGCACTTCTTGCTTCGATCAACAATTAGTACATAATGTCACAATATTCTATCATTTCAAGTAGTAATAATAATATGATTAATCCATCGTACGGCAAATGTTTGACAGTCATTTAGGACAATGCCAACTTTCAGAATGCACCCTCTTAAAAATACACAATTCCAACACGTCTTGGAATAAAAACCCACATTCATTACAAGTCACATAAATCATGAAAATTTTTGGATTCGATCACGTTCCATACGATTTCCACAGAAGCCTTCCAATACTTGATACTTCGAAATCTAAATAATTGGAATACTGTGAGTGTGATTGGAATATATTCCACGATCTAGTACGAATTTAGATTGCACAGTACCAACTAAATAAAATTTCTTAAAACGGCAGATATCCGTGTGAAAATGGTCATAGGTTTTGGATTCTGTTATTTTATTTCTTCGTAAGTGTATTGAAAGAGGTCGTTTGATTCACGTGGCCATTTGTCACTGCAGTCCTCGGCTCCATAACACCCTCGCCTGCGGCTTGGGTGCGAATTCCGGCTCGGTTGCAATGAAAAATTTCCCCACTTGTATCAAAATGTACCCACTCTTTCGGTAGCTTTAAATGTAGCTAGCGGTAGCTTTATATTTTTGACTTTTCAATCAGAATGTCAACTAACAAATATTAAGAGCCCCAGAAAAAAAAGTTAACTCTAAAATCTGCCCATAAATTCAAACTAAACTATGAACATACACATTAAGCACCCGATCGACAAATCACATTTAGATAACCCACACTTTATGGGCAATAAATAAAATTTGACAAGTCATTACTTTGTTGAAACTTGCGGCTGTAACGCGTGTGGAAATCTTTAATATGCGATGCATGGATGCGTGCGTGAAAGCGATGGACTATAAAATGGGCTATAAAGATTCCCCTGTTACCGGCTGAGGCTATAAACTGTATGAATCTTGAGGACGGAGACAGTCGAAGAGCGCCTTTGAATACTTTTTTACGACCGAGAGTTGTTGTCAATGTCAACGGTCATAATTCTTTTCTTGAAGTGATTTTTCTGCTGGGACTTCTTGATACTCAGGGTGAGGCCAAACGAGCGTAATTGTTTGAGCTGTGATTCGCGTATTTTGAGTACCGCAATTTACGTTGAACTGAAATTCGCTTAGGATGCCAGACGGACGGACGTAACTTCAGTCGACTCTCGCGAATTCTGTAACTGACACTTGCCTCGCTCCCCGCCCTCACCCTGAGCACAACAGAAAACACATTTTGCGTCGCCGTCTGATATAAACAGAACTTTAGTATGAAACCGAATGCAGCATAAATTCCGCAACTCATTTTACGCGACTCACAGCTCAAAAAATTACGCTCGTTTGGCCTCACCCTTAAGATGAAAGCGCCAGGGTAGCCCGCTAAATTTAAATGTTCTTACGTTTTTTGCAATTTGCCGGTCAGTGTCGGGTTGTATGTGGAACAAAATATAATTCGCGACCGTAACACGTATGTAGTTACAGACTTTCGTCCCCTCCCTGCCCTTGTCCCATGTTACGTGTGGTCGGCGCAGCACGTTTTTTTCTTTCATTCTCGTCTATCAACCGTCACACTATCATTTACTCCTTTATCTTTCGTATCATTTCTCCCACAATCCATCCATCGTTGCCTTAATCTTCCTCTCCCTCTCCATCCATCAAGATTTATAATAATCACTCTTTTATAATAATTAAAATCGTCAATGTACTGACGATTTTAATTATTATAGAGAAACCAAACAAAATCATGGATTGCGATTAAATTAAAGTTGAAAGTTGAAACTTTCGACTTTTATTTAATCGCAATCCATGAGTTTTCATGAAAAAGTAATGAAATGGGGATAAATAAACGCCTTGAAGCAATTTTTCTGCTGGGACTTCTTGATAAACTACTTAAAGAAGGAATAAATTCCGCAAAAAATAATATATCTTTCAAATTAGAAATGGCGTCGTGAAATCCTTCTGTGGAAATGGAAGAATCTGTTGAATAGAGAAGTGTGTTGGAATCGCATTCGTTTGAGTTTGACCTCAATTCGGTCTGCTCGTTACGGCTTTTCTTCTAGGAGACTTGGGTGAAAAACAAGTATGTGAGTTCACTATTTTGATTATAGAGAGTCAAATTAAATTAGCTATAGAAACTCAAGAGACGTAATGGGTTTCAACAGCGAGAAAAGATTAAAAAAAAATAGTTACAAGAGTATTTTTTTATGTTTATGACCGCAGATAGTATAGTAACTATATAAATCAGTGTTTTTCTTATTTAAACTTTACAGGAGTGATGGCATCTAAACATACAGATTGAGAATTTGATGTTATAAATTTTCGGCTTGTTTTCAGAGTAGTCAAACACCCAAAAAAAACACAAAAGAGGCTATAAAATATAATAAAGGCGAGAAGTCTCAAAATACAACCGCAAGTAAATCCCGACTGTGAAAGATTACTCTAGCGTTTACGAACATAGTAATTGTTGACTAAAATTTACACAGTGTTGCGCGTCCAAGACGCGCCGGCTAAGTGTCAGCTGATGAACGCGACGAATATAGCCAGCAATGAATCGGAGCAGCCCGCTGCGCTGCCTCGTTGCATCGCTAGCGGGTTCTCGCCTGTGAAAGAAAGTATAGTTTAGTCATCACAAAGACATATAACAGTAGCGACAATTTTCTAGCAAACATCGTGAGGAAACTGACATGACGTCATAAATAACGTTACTTCACGCCTGTAAACCTCGAAGGGTTAGGTATAGGTCTAGGGTCTACCTAATAGTACACCTACATTTTGCCAGTAATATGTTTAAGTCTTATGTAATAAGGGGTAAGCCTATTGCCGTCATCCGGGCACCAATCCAGACGTCACGGCTGCTACTGAGAAATGCATAACTTAACATCACGCCTGAAATCCCCGAAGAGTTAGTCAGAGCTGTATTTAATAGTACACCCTCCACCACCCTTAAAGTAACATGTAATAGGGAGCGGGCCTATTGCCATCAACCGGGCACAGATCCAGACTCCGTGGATGACTGGTTATAATTTTACTGAATTTATCATTTACGATATTTATTTTTGTTTTTACATTTTTCTAGTCGATGTTTTATCTCGGTATTTGGACGTTTTATTTATACGTAAATGTTTTAGAACAAATGGCTGGAATTTGTCCTCAAAGGGTGAAAAAATGCAAAAAAAAAAAACGAAATGGTTTTACAAAGCTTGGAAATAAACATAGCTTATAGGTATATGAAGAATCGGCCAAATGCGTATTGAACTACACTCAGTAAACGGTTCCGTAGGTGGGATTATTATTATGACGAAATTATAAAAGTTCCAATGTTGCCAATAGGCATCGGAACCCTAATAAATGAGGAAATATAAAATACAGAACTGGTCATTTCCACTTGACCAGGTAAACGGATAAATCTTTCTAACGGAGTGGACATATTTTCTAACATCAAATGCATGACCAGTGGACCAATAATCCTTTGGAATGAAAAATTTATGAAAGCAACACGCGAAGAAAATATACCAACAGACGATTATAAGTAGAAATTGCTACTAAGAAAAATAGACGAGGAATCGTAGCGAGAATTTTTGTTAGGGCGATTTTACATTGAGACAATTGACGACTGTTAGTCTAGTGGTTGCAAGCGCAAGTGCTAAACATGACCCTGGGTTCTATTCCCAGGTCGGGCAAAGTGTTATTGGGTTTTTCCATCAGAAAATCCTCAGTAGCTGCCACGGAGTCTGGATTTGTACCCGGTTGATGGCAATAGTATCGTTCTCTATTCATCATCATCATTTCAGTCGAAAGACGTCAACTGCTGGACATAGGCCTCCCCCAAGTGTCGCCACATTGACCGGTCCCGTGCGACTCGCATCCAACGGATTCCCGCAACCTTCGCCAGGTCATCGGTCCACCTAGTGGGAGGTCTTCCAACGCAACGTCTTCCTATATTACTTGGGATTTAATTAACTGGTGAAATGTGGGTGTACTAAGCACAACTCTGCTAAGCCCTTCGGGGATTACATGCGTCATATTATGTTATGTAAAAATCACAGTGGTCCTTATTATTAGTGCTGTTGGGTCATTGCCACTAATATAACTGTAAAAAATAATCATCTTTATTGACGTAACGATAATGTTGCTTTAAATCAAGCATCTTGACTTGGCTCTCGAGGTTGTTGACATGTGGAATGTGGACTCAGCGATCACTGTGCCGATAGTTGTATCAGCCAATGGCTTGGCCAATAGCGAGCCTCGATCAAAACTTGAGGGACTCTCGTTAGGCAGCTGGATTAACGGCTCGGAGCCCTGACCGCCAGTAGCTTGGACCCTGTCCCCGATACCGGTGGGCTACAATTTTTTTTTGTATTTTTTAATGGTTATTTAAGAAAAAAAAAAAATAGCATAGGTTGCTTTTAGGTTTTTACTAGGAGTGAAAAAAGGTATCCAAGCGACAATTGCCTTAGTAAGGACGCAGCCTTACAGAAACAGATGACGTAATAATACCCGTAGATAACATTTCCTCTAGTCACGTCCACTGTCCCGGTAACTGGAAGTAACTATTTATATCCGGTATAACAGATGATATTATATTTTTGTGGTTAACATGGTCGTATTAGTTAGTTTTACCTGTTCTATAAGTAAGAATGAAACCAGATAGAAAAGTGGTTGACTTGTGAATATGGATGTGGATGGGTATTGGAGTAGAAGAAGACCAAAGAAACGATAGATGGACTGGGTAAAGGATGATATGGCTAGAAAGGAGGTGTCTGATGAGATGACGAGTAATAGAGAAGTATGGGAGAAGAAGATATGCTGCGCCGACCTCAAATTAATTGGGATAAGATTAGGAAAACGATAATGCTGATGACTTGTGAATGGTGAAGGTAAAGGGTTTTTTGCGCGTATCTTGTATGTTTGTAAATTTCTACCGAATGACTTTTATATCACTTTAAAAATAAAAGGGTATATTAGGTGAACGGAGTAGAAGCTTATGGCATAGTTAGGTTTTTTTTTTATTTTAACCACAGCTTAGAAAAAAATTGATCTATCATGAAAACACGCTACGAATTTCAAGCAAACTTTTCATATTAGAACAAAGAAAGAGAAATTTTGAAAAAAATATCGAATTTCAAATCATACGCAACACGCGTATGATTTGTTTTTTTTGAATTTGTTCTTTTTTTCGAAAAAAAAAAACTAATTTTGCCATTTCTTCTACTCCGTTCACCTAATATACTTACTCTTTTTTTTTTTTTGGAAAGTGATAAAAAAGTCATCCTGTATAATATTACCTTCGTACCTTCCAAACGGCTAGATGCATTTCGAAAGTTAAGGTATCGTTTAAATCGTCTTAAAAATTCAAGTGTCCTTATATAGGTGTTTGAAATTATAAACCGACAAAAAAATTAGAAAATGAGAAGGTTCCGCTTGCTACTAAACTTAATGCGGGTATTTAACTTAGGCTTTAAGCTCATAAATAGTTTGTTAAACCGAAGTAGAGTTTACTTTGTTAATAGTTTATTTTAGTTTTGTTTTCTATTCTCAATCTTGTTTCGGTATTTTTAGTGCATTACTTTTAAATTGTCTTTTTGGCAGTCAGAATTTCGTTTTTATTTCATCATCATCATCATCATTTCAGCCGAGTCCACTGCTGGTCATAGGCCTCCCCCAAGTGTCACCACATTGACCGGTCCCGTGTGACTCGCATCCAACGGATTCCCGCAACCTTCACCAGGTCATCGTTTTTATTTAAATTATTTATTTTATTTAGACATTTTTATACATAAAAGAAGCCCTAGCACGAGACTGTGACATAAACAGTACGTATACGTGTACGTATACAGGATGGAATCCCAAAACAAAACCCGAAAAACACAATATTACCAACAAAATGACTCAATCACATGCTCATAAATATTTACCATCAACACCTTAATGTACCTAAACACATTTTACACAACGCTAACTTCGAATGGTACATTATATTGTCAATCTCTGTCACAGCGAAGACGCATTACGAATATAAAAGCGTCGATCCATCTTCCACAAATTCTTTCGAATGAAGAAAATTCAGTTAAAATCGATTCAGTAACTCAATAGATTAGATTCGACATTCGCTTGGTTCATTTGGTCGTTGGAATTGTGTATGTAAACTGTGCTGTATACTGGTTCGGGTCGGTTCGTCCAGGTCGGTGAAATTTCATCACCTGCCTCATCATGTTGAGGTCAGCTTCCAGTCTAACCGGATGCAGCTAAATACCAGTATTTTAACTTGGATCGACAGTATTTGTGGCAAAATTAAGCCTACCAGCCCCCGTATTCTCAAATGCTTCTATTCGAATTCGATTCGGGATGTATAAACTTCCCAAATAGTGAGATAGACAATTATAGGTCATAGTAATCATTTACCTTTTTTGTTTTTAACCTTTATGATTATTATTAAAACCCCTTTTTTTGGTCGGGGTTTTAAAATCGTTACCTTGACTGACACACACTTTAAATCACTGGTCAGATCTGGCCTAAATTTGGCATATAGGCTATTATATATATATTGTCTACGTATATTATATATATACGTAGACATCCGCTAAAAAAGGATTTTGGAAAACTCAACCTCTGAGCGAAGGATTTTTATTAAAATCCGTAACCAAGCGGCGCTAGTGCCGATCGGCTAGTAACACATACTCATGCAAATGATGCTTTTCGATACCCAAATTGGACACCTGATATCGTGTAGTATGTTCCCAGACGCCTGCACACTATAGGAATTAATGGTCGTTCGTGTACTTAGCCATAGCGCTAAATTTGTAGCCGTAGCTAAGTTCTGGGTGGACTAATAATTATAGATTGCCATTGATACGTTAAGAAGAAAAATCGGCAAACACCGTTCAGCATCTGCCATCGCTGAATCTATTCGGGTCGGTTCACATAAATTCAGGTTAATAAGGGCGAGAAAAGGCCAAAGAAGCGACGGACGGACTGTGTGAAAGACGATATGGGTAGAAAAGAAGTGACTCATAAGATGACTAGTAAAAGAGCAATGTGGAAGAAGACGTGCTGTGCCGCCCCAAGTAAATTGGTACAAAGGCATGAGAATGATGTTGATGATGCGATTGGAGTTTGCCGCTCGGCACAACCTAGCCGACCCGAACATCTGAAGCATCCCTATCTCGATAGATTAGATTCAAAACTCACTTGGTCGTTCAATTTGTGAATGTTAAAAAAATAAATTGGGTACATTTAATTTTGTACCCGGTTGTACATTGTTTTGAGTTGGGTTCATTCAATTGTATTCGAATGAAGGAAAAAGGGTAATTTTATGGGGGTTATTTTCGGTTTTTATGCCAAAAAGAATTTAGAAACTTTTTGTTTTTGTTGAGTATTATCACAAGGGATATTTCCATTTGGGGAGGTGCGGCAAAATGTTATTGAGAAAGTCAGAGTTTACATGGAGTTTCTGTTCTTCTTCATGAAGATCTTTGCTTTGGAATGTCCGGCGACATTCGTCTCACAGCTATTCACTTCTGATTTTGAATTTCTGTCAAAGTCATTGGTGGTGTTTATTATCATTAATGCAATGAGGTTGCTGTTGCTAAAGGACCAACCCTGAAATCGGGAATTAGTTTTCATTTCAAAGTCAAAGTTATTCTTAATGATGAGTACAATGACTAAGGGGTCATTGTACTCATCATTAAGAATAACCTTAACTTCAAGCTAAGTTTTAGTTTACCATTTTGTGACTTGGCGGTTCGTGGTTGTGCTCCCTTACAGAATTGTACCTTAAAGAAATTAGCAGAGAGGCCAGATTCCAGAAATCGTTAATTAGCACTACTAACAAATTGCACACATAGCTCTAGTTGGAAAGTACTACAACGTCAGCTTAAGTAAGACAGAACGATACCTTAGAGAGCACTGTTAAAGGGAAATCATTATAAAGTTTTGCTCGTTTTTTATTATACGCGACGTCCATAATGTTTGCCGAAGTTAAAGTGCTCTGTTGGATTTCCAACTCTTGGCTTAACGGTTAGAGTTGATATTTCAATAGTCAGGTGAACGTTCATTTAAATGCCACTTGGTGTTGGTGACAACGTGTGTTATAGTCTAATCCATCAAGAGATTCCAAGAGTTGAAGAATTCACAGAATACGACAAATAAGCCCGAATTTTCTGGTTATCGTTGGTCTTGAGAAAGAAAAAAAGCGGAAAGAAAGATAACCCACCTCTCAGTACATGCACTGACACAGCGGAGGCGGCAACGTCTGCTAATGAACACGTGTAGTTCCCTGAGTCGTTTCTGTTCGCGTTCGCTATGTACAGGCGAGACAGCGCACCGTTGGATGTTGCTTCCGTCTTCACGCTGCGGACAAGATAGAAGGGTTATTGAGGAGCAGTATCAAAAATTGAGTTCAATAATCTGCTTTTGAATTTCTTCAAGGACACCTTGGGATTGAGGACTACATATTACACGAAACATAGTAAAAATTAAGACAATTTTTAAAAAACAGCTGCTGCAGATGCTGAAAACCGGTGCTGAACAGGGCAAATACAATAACTTAATTGGTAGTTATGAGTTTGTTGAGTGTGCCTTTTGGGGTTGAAACACTGGGGCCATGGGGTCCAAGTGCCCTCCAAGTATTTCGGGACATCGGCAAGTGGTTGGTCGACTCTTCTCGTGACCAGAGGCTTATTTTTTGGTCATAGAATCAGCAATGCCAAGTGGTAATACGAGCCTTCTGGACAATTGCGGCTCCCTCTGTGCGTTCCGAAAGTGCTCGATATGCGCCCGCAGCCCATAGGCGATGAATCTACTAAGCGCCCTGGATTGCTCAGGAACCAGAACTAGATAATATTTACGAGTATTTGTCGAGTAAAATTCTTTAGTTAATGTGCTTTGGTGAAATGCAGCAAGTATCTGTTTAAAAAAAAAAATATGGATTACGCTTTATCTGAAACAACATTATCAAACACACACAACTCGAAACCCAATTCCATCACAACCAAACACAACAACTAAAAGATTCTGCAGTCGTACACAATTTAGAGTAGCTGCTCTTTGAAACAATTAGGAGCAGACACAATCGATATTTGATTAAACGAGAACTTGGACCAGTCTGTTCAGACGGATGCTACAGTACTGTCAATCTATGTGATTGGAAAGAGGAATCCTGACCCACTTTAGAATTGAGTTTGTTTTTTTCGACAGACGATTCGCTTTACGGTCTCGTTTTCGAATCGGAACTTTGGGAATTCAGTTTTATTGGTGGACAAAATGTCCATCAATAATCTCTAAACAGAGATAAAATACCCTGTTTGATATATTATTGTTTTTGATGCACAGTTATTGCGAAATTTCATTTTGAATACGTCATCATTTCAATTTATTTGGAGTTGGCGCAGCATGTCTTCTTCTTCCATAATTCTCTATTACTCGTCATCTTAGTATTATATTATCCTTCAAACAGTCTATCCATCGTTTTTTTTGGTCTTCCTCTACTCTTATAGCCATCCATCTTCATACCCAAAATTGTCCTCATTCTTCTGCATCACAATGTCCATACCACGATAACCGATGGCCTCAAAAAGTTTCAGTCACTGACGCCACTTTCAGACTTCGTTGTATACGTACATAGCGATAGAATATTCATATTTTTCCCAAAACAATTTAAGACAGTATTGCCGAAATTGGTAGCAATTAAACCATCTATCTGGTTTCATCAATTCGTATATTTATTTTCGACCGACAGTCACCTGTCTGCTATAAATTGATTTGTTTCCAATGGGATTTAGATATTAACGACTAGGTATAGAAATGCTTTTGAATTAACTTCTGATCTCCTTATCTTTATAAAGGGTTTAAATATGGTTCTAAACTAAGCCGATAGACACTTATTCTCCTTATTACTACTCGTCACTGCGATCATTTTGTTGTTCTAGACCATAAGTGGGAAACCTTCTTGTTACGGAGATATTGGAGGTCAAAGCTCATACTTTTTCACAAGTTTTTTTTTATAAAGTTTTTAATGTTACAACTTTACTTTAAATACCTCCATCACCCGTTTACTACTCAATGCATCCATCAGCAGAATGTGTTGAATGCGTTACATTGAGTTTTACCGTAAAATGTGATTTTTCACTCAAAAAAAAAAAGTAGTTTCCCAGCAATAATGTTTGCGCAGAGTTACTCAGTTTGATGCGCAGAATGCTTGGTTGACGGCTGCGTGAAGGGTCTGCTTTCACCCTGTAAGTACAGGGATATGAAGAACAGATTGTACAGTTCTTCATTCCTCATATAAAAGTGAGGATCCTCCGACCAGACGGGTATTGTGTCAAGTGGGCTACTGTCTGAAAGTTTGTTGTTACCGGGTTTGCTGTTCGGGATAACTAGCGCAATTTAGAGTTGTGGTCTGTGTTCTTCGTTTATGTTATAGATGGTTCTGTAGTTCTTTTATAGTGCCACTATAGTTTAAATACATCATCGAATTTCATTTCTATTGCGTAAATACTACGTAAATTGGTTTAAATAGACCAAGAACCATTTTTTTTTGTTAGTAGCTATAATGTGCAAACTTCTTCACTGGTCTCAGTGTTTGCAAGCGCTACTGCTGAACATGTGGTACTAGGTTCGATTACTGGCTCATCATCATCAGCCTATAATGTTCCCACTGCTGGGACACGGCCTCCTCCCTATGAAAAGGAATGGGCTATAATCCACCACGCGGACCCAGTACCGATTGGTAGATGTCACATGTCTTCGAATTTTTGGTTCTAGGACATGCCGGTTTCCTCACGATGTTTTCCTTCACCGTGTTGAGAGCAGTCGTAATGAAATAAATTACACAAAGTAATGCGCCTGTCTTGGTTCGAACCCACGACTGTTCATAAGTTGGGGGCGCCACCACTGGGCCACCGCTGCTCTAAAGCGATTACTGGCTAGAGCAACGTATTATAGGGTATGGCATTTGGAATTTAATTTCAGCAGTAAGTCTCGTAGAGGAAGTTTGAAAGTTGCGCTAGTTACAGAAAAGTTGAAAGGGATTCGACTATCTTGGTATGGAGTTACGGACATTTATGTGATGATGAGGGACAAATCACACTAAAAAAGTGATTAATATAAAATGTTGATGGATGGAGAGGGAGAGGAAGAATATTAAACGATGGATGGGTTGTGTGAGGAATTATATGAAACAAAAAGGTGTTAATTTTTTGTGTTAAACAAGATTGCATGGCGGTTAACATGAGAATGTAAGAAAAAACGTGTTGCGCCGACCCTAAGTAACATAGGACAAAGGCAGGAAGATGAGTACCTAGGCCTTGTCTGGATTTGCATCCGCGTGATGGCAATAGGCTCGCCTCTATCACATCGGCATCATGTTAGACTGGAAGCCAACCTCAACATGGTAGGGAAAAGGCTAGGTAGATAATGATATTTGACTTTCTCACCTACTACTTCCAAAAAAAATCCCAGATTTCACACTGTATTAAATAAACATCATTTTCGCTAACACCCCCAATAATAACCCCTAATCCCTTTTACCGGAAAACAAGGCTTACATTAAGCCACGCCTCACACCCCAAAACAACATCATATAAAATAATGAAAACAAAAGACTTATCCTACCGAGTACCCTTTCTGCTGATCCCTTATCGGACTTAATTAAAATGTTAAGTCAAGCAAGGCGATTAGTGTAGTCTAACAATAGCAAAGTTAAGTTTAAGTGAAATACTTTAACTGTAGTGTGTTGTAGTTGTAGTGAAGTTCGGGGTAGTTATGTATGTAAGAGTCGAGTCGAGTGGATAGTTTGGACTTAATATCACGATTGTATTTGCCGAAAGGTTAGCAGAGGCGTACCGTATAACTCACGTACATTTTGCCAATTATTTTAATTTCCCATGTCATAGGGGGCGAACCTATTCCCATCAACCAGGCACAAGTTATTGCCATCAATAGGGCTTTACTCCATGGCTGCTACTGAGATTTTTTTAATTTTAATTTTGAATTTGGCAATAGCAATTTGCCCGATGCGGGAACCGAACCCAGACCTCGGGCTCAGCAGTCGCGCTTGCGATCAAGCGCTAGATCAACGGGGCAGTCCGTTAAAATGCATTTTTGAACATCAAACGGTCAGTGAGTCGTCTTAGGAGTTTAACTTTACAATGTAAGGTTCATTTTAAGTTGGCCACTGAACTCTACCTTTGCGAGTTCAGTGGCCAACAATTCTTATGGAGAAGAATGGGCAAGAAACTAAGCCGGGTAACTTGACAGCTTCCAATAGAGAAGACCCTCACTCAACTAGAGAACAATGAAAATAGTTAGGAAAACTATTGTTACCATACCATACGTTAGAAATTACCCTTAGGATGCGGTTCCATTGACAGCTATTAACTATAAGCTATTTTTAACCGACTTCTAATAAAAAAGAGGATGTTATCACGGAGTTATGAGGTAGTAACATCATAACTCCGTGATAACTGTGTCCGATTTACGTGACTCTTTCTTCGTTTGGTAAACGAAGCTCGCACGGTGTATCCATATAAATTTTATTCACATTGCTTGGGTTTATGAGTTATCTTCCCTAATATTTATTATTTTCTTTTTCTACATTTATATCTACGAATTTGTCTGAGATACCATAATACCACAACAAAAATGGCTGTAATCAAAAACTTTTTGGTTGTGTCAACGTGACTTTTGTAAGTTTCATTGACTTTTTGCCATTTACTTCCGGAAACAAATTTATATGCCAATTTTTTTTTAAGATTTTATTTGTTGAAAAGCTATTTTACCAAACACTATATAACTCACATTGTCATGTGGCCCTTCACCAGAAAAGCGTGACGGCCACATAATACAGAGTTAGTTTTCAATGACCACCCAAAATTAAAAAATAACATCTAGATAACAAACCAAAAATGCATTTTAAAAACTAAAATATTATTGTCAAAAGAAAATAAAAAAATATTGTTTTCATTTGAAAATGATTGCATTCCTACAAATTTCCTAAATCATAAACCTAGTGGGAATCAATTGCACGTGCGTTCTTGCACCGCCAAAGAAGACAGTTTTTTTAGGCAAGAGAGCCTAAAAAAACTGTCTCCTGATGTTGCATAGATATTATTCATATTACACCAAAAAATGTAACCATTTTACTATAGTAATACACGAAAGATTACATAGAAATGAAACCGGAATCTTAAAATCATAATAAATAAGTTATATAATGATATTTTTTGCGAGTCAAATCATTCCTGTTGTGGTCAACGTCATTTGACAATACTTACGTAAATAGGGGCGTTTTTTCCGTTTACAAAAAAAAAAGTACGATATCCATTGGTAATATTTTCTGCTTTAATTATAATAGAAATAGAATATAATATAAAAATAAATAATATTAAACTGTGAGTCTAATGCTATTTTTAAAGGTTTCCGCTAAAATCTTATAAATGGCATACAAAATCATCGTAGCACAGAACGTTGTAAATCCGTCTTTTTGGTGGTTGACAGACAACTTCATTTGACATTTACTCTTTCCGTTTATTTCGATTTTCGTGTGTAAAAGTGTTTCTGCGATTTTTTCGCATATAATAAAATCTATTTTATGAAAATGGCATCTACTGGTCGTTGTGTTAATTGTGCAATAAGACTTCAACGCAATGTGCAAATACAATCACTTTCAGAGACTGCTACAGACGTGCAGCAACTTGTATGTGTGTGTGTTCATTTTCGAATTTCTCATCATTCCGGTTAGACAGGGCTTAGCTAATATTACCACTGTAATCTAGAGATTATAAGGAAGAAATCTATATACGTTTCATTAATATCTGCTACAATTTATGTGGGTGGCCTGTTCTCCAAACAAAAAAAAATGTCTCCTTTATGTGTGTGCTAACTGCTACCTATCTAGGTTGTTGAACTGAATGTGCTGTTGCAATATCCACACTTTTGCTTTTTAGTGGTGGACAGGAATGAAATCTTATTAAAAAAATGTTGTATTTTTTTTTCATTATATCGAAAATTTTACCGATTCTAAACCATCTCAGAAAAATTGGCCGGTTATTGAAAATTAACCCTGTACAAGCTGGTTATTCTAGCTCACTATCATAAAGTTTGTAGCTCACCAATGAATGTTACCGCAATTGGCTAATAGTTCATTAGCCAACCATCTCATAGCTTCCTAGCTCTCAATGGGACCGCACCTTTACACCACACAAAACATATTAAAGTCTTAAGCAACCCTTTAGTGGTTTACACGTAATCCCTTCTTAAAGTGTAGGTACCTCAAAATTAATTATGTATGTATGGTGGAGCTTGTGATTATAATAATTATAATTCATTAAGTTTTTAACGGAGTATGAAATAACATCCCGAGGAAAAGGGGATTCAAAATAATAAAATAAATAAATATCGCTAGACATGAACACACAGCGCCATCTAGTGCCACAGTAAGCAACGAGGCTTGTGTCGTGGACACCAGATAGTTGATATACTACATAGATACTTTTTGTTTGGAAATACATACTTATTATACTTATAAACATCCATGATTCGGAAACAAATGTCCATGCTCATCACACAAACATGTGCTCCGACCGGGACTCGAACCCGGAACCCTAAGAAAATATAAAAATAAAATATAATGTGGACTCGAAGGCTTTTTGTGTGTTGGTTGTAATGCACCACGAGGGCTCATTGTATACAACGTGTAAACGGGCCCTTCCCGAAACCGTCAATCAAGCATTATGTACATCAAACTGAGTATCATCATCTCATCATCATCCTGCCCTTAACTCATGTTACTTGGGGTTGGCGCAACACGTTTTTTTCTTCCATTCTCCCCTGTCAACCGTCACGCTATCATTTACACCTTTTTCCCTCATATCGTTCCTCACACAATTCATCCATCGTTTCCTTGGTCTTGGTAAGACTGGTTGTCAGACTTTTTGGGCCACTGACTACCTGTAACGACTGTCAAAGATCTATAAATGACAGCCGGGACCAACAGCTTAACGCGCTTTCCGAGGCACGGAGGAAACTCGGTATGTAATGGTGGTCACCCATTCACAGACCAACCTAGGCAAGCACGGCTTAACCCAAAGATAGACCCGAGCGGCTGTTATTATTTAGGCACGAGCTCCTCCTAGTTGTTATGTATCCTGATGTAATTGAAAAAGGAAGCTTGTTATTAAATTATGTCTTTCAACGTCATGACAAACGATTTATTCATACTTCGACAAACAAGAAAAGAAATGTTTAGAAGGAAATTAATAAATCTAAATATTGGGACTTGTAAAGAATAAATGATCCGACAAAGTTGATTGCGAATTAAAATAAAACAGAAAGTGTAAACTTGGGTAATCTGAGGAATCAATGAAGGAGGATATCATAATATTTTAATCCTTTTAGGAAGTCTCTTTTATGGATAAAAATATATAATTGCTAGTCAGGAATTCGCTCGCAACTTCGTCCGCAAAAATTGTGATAACTCTGCTAATTTGCATGATATAAATATAATTTATCGCTTAAGTTACTTTCTGATAATTTAGCTTTCTTTTGGTGAAAAATGGTTGAAATCGGTCTTGAAGTTTTCGAGCTTATTCGATACAAACAATGAAATAAACAAAAAAATCTTTCCTCTTTTTAATATTAGTATAGATGAAGAATCTGGGAACAAGGAAAATTCGTTTCCGACGAAATCAAAAGATTAAAAATAGAAATCTTATAAATTCCGACAAAGTTGATAGCGAATCAAAAGAAAACATAGTAAGTGTAAACTTGGGTAATCTGAGGAATCAATGAAGGAGGATATCATAATATTTTTATCCATAATAGACTAGCAATTCGCCCGCGACTTCGTCCGCAAAAATTGTGATAACTCTGCTAATTTGCATGATATAAATATAATTTATAGCCTAAGTTACTTTCTAATAATTTAGCTTTATTTTGGTGAAAAATGGTTGAAATCGGTCCTGAAGTTTTGGAGCTTATTCGGTACAAACAATGAAATAAACAAAAAAATCTTTCCTCTTTATAATAATTTTTAGTATGAATGAAGATAAACCTTATTAGATGAAGAATCTGGGAGCAAGGAAAATTCGTTTCCGAAATTAAAAGATTAAAAATAGAAATCTTATAAATTGTTTTTCCAATCTTCGCAATTCTTGATTCGAATTTTTTTGGTATTTTTTTTTTATGAAATACAAATTATATGTATACTTGAGACTACCTCATTGGTCTAGTAGTCGCAACGTGACTGCTGAGCCATGAGGTCTTGGGTTCGATTCTCAGGTAGGGCACGAGTGTTATCGAGATTTTCCATCAGAAATATCTCAGTAGCGGTTGATAGCAATAGGCTTCCCCCTATTACATGGTATATATATAACCAGCGAAATGTGTGTGTACTATTATGTACACCTTTGCTTAACCCTTTGGAGATTACAGGCGTCAGGTTGTGTATGATGTTATGTTTTTACTTACTTTTATATAAAAGTGCAAAACCTTCATGGTCTAAAATGATTTTTTTATTTTTGCATTGTGATAGGCTGAATTAATTAATTGAACCTCTTGTTAAGCAAGACACTTGATTTTCTCAATGCCTAACTTTTACAATAGTTAAAATCTAACTTTTTAAAATATTCATTAAATAATACCCCTCCCTCCCCGCCCCTCCTTTAGCCATCCTGACCTCAATCCAGCTGCAAACTGTCCAAAAACATTTTACAATCACAAATTCAAAAGACGCGAAGATCAGCAACTCTCAAACTTTACTAATAAGCAGAATCAAATCCACTTTCATGAAGATCTTCGTAACAATCAAAATCTCTTGTAATTTCTGTATTTTAGGAAGCATCTGGTATAATTTGTTTTGTTCAAAATCGATGAAAATTTGGATTAAGAATTAAATTTATTTGCTTTAGCTGTCGACTAACAAAATTGGTTCTTGTTGAAGTTATGCTAAACAAGTAAATAAAATACAACAATATAGATACAGAACCACTGCAGTACTATTCAATGCATCCATTGACGCAATGTCACACGCACAGTGCGATATATTTTTAGCATGTTATTATTTAAATATTCCATTTATTGTATAATATCTCAAGAATTTATGTTATATTTATGTTAATGTTAGGTTTTTTTTTTTTTTTTTTTTAAAGTTTATATCCATGTTTTAAACAGGTTTTTTTTTTGTATCATAACAATTTATGTAAATGTTAATCATATAATTTATTCCTTTATGTTTCCAAATTCTACAAAAACTAATTAATTGATATTTTTTATTATTCTAAAACTGCCAATTTTTTTTTTTTTTTATTCATTAGGGGCTTAATTTGTTAACTTTATTGCGCATGCTGTGGTGTCCTATGAGTGAAGGAGTGCCCCTAACTCTTACCTTAGTGTCTTCCATTAACTAATTATGCTTTGTGTATATCTTTTGTTGGAGATCCCTAAATGAATAAATAAATACATTAACATTGATTCCTACCGTAAACGGTGATTTTCTACCCGAAATAAAAAAAACGGCGTTTTCAAGATGTTTTTTGCATAGAGTTACTTAGTTAGATGTAAAGAATGCTTGGTTGACGGCTTCGTGAAAGGTCCGTTTACACCTTATATGTAAAACCGCCAGGTATATAATGCTAATAACATAACATAACATCACGCCTGCAATCCCCGACTGGTTAGGCAGAGGTGTAACTTATAGTAAACCCACATTTCGACAGTTATATTTAAGTCCCGTGTAGTAGGGGGCGAGCTTATTACCATCAACTGGGCGCAATTCCAGACGCTGTGGCTGCTTCTGAGGAATTTCTGATGGAAAAACTCAATATAATCTTTGCCCGACCCAGGAATCGAACCCAGGACCTCTTCTTGCTCAGCAGTCGTGCTTGCGACCAGTAACAACGAGGCAGTCAGGCATTTGAATGTTAATATTCTCCGTTTATTTCATCCACGAAAATTTAACGATACTACCCTACGTTTATCCAATTAATAAGACAACAGCCCGACTAATTCCAACTAAATCAATGTGCTTATAATTACAAACTTCGCGTCGACTTTATAAATTCATGCTATTTGAGTTTCTTAGCTTAACTTCTACCTATCCGGCTAATTAAATATTACCCTACTAAATCAGGGTGGTAGCTCAGTACAAAACAAATATACCAATTTTACAGCCCATAAATTTTAGGAGACTGAAATAAGGTACCATTGATCTACATGAAATATTTATTTGTAGAACGTTTTACATAGTTGTTGATATCTTTGGTTGTAAGAGTAGAGAAAGACCAAAAAAACGAAGGAAAGGGCCTAAGAACACGGCGTATTTTAAACGCACAGACAACGCGCTGATGACGCGCGCTTTAAACATGATTTGAACGCAACCTTGTAACCAAGAAGAAGAACAAGGGGCGATCGTGAAACGCGCAGCTACTGCACGTATAAGCGCAGATACAGCGGTACGGACGCGCTGTAGTCACTCATAGCTTCCGCGTTTTGGTCAGAGACTCCTCGTCGGTTGAGACAACACTGCTTTTGCTGGCTTTGTACGCACTCAAACGAGTTTCGCGCGACGCGCGTTTGTATCGCGTTTTACGCGCGTTTGAATCTATAAAAACGCAAAAATCAACATCTACGGTGCAGAAAACGCGCGTTCCTGAAACACGCGTCGTCTGCGCGTTTAAAATACTCCATGTGCTGGGGCTCGATCTTCTTCTTTATCGTGTGGTTAGTGCCTTAGCTGGTGTCAGAGTTTATGCCGCCCATGGGCCTCTGACTTGGCTTTACATGCCGTCGAGAAATATCTCTCAGGAATGCTGGTTTCCTCACGATGTTTTAAGTGATAATTACACAATACGCACATGAGTGCGGTTCGAACTTGTGATCTAAGACTTTGCAAGTCCGACGGTCACACCACTAGGCTATCACTGCTTGATGGACATATTGTATGAAAAGTGATTATGGTCAGTCGATTATTAGAACCCAGGGAAATTAAGACAATTTGTCAGGATATCGCTAACTATATTTATTATGTTGCACGGTTCGGGTTGGTCGCCGGTTCTTCTCCATGAAGAACCGGCAAGAAACTCCATGGTTACTCTTTTCAAATTATTTGGGATATTACACAATTCTATATTACTTCACGTTTTATACAAAATGCATTAATTACAACACTTATCAGTGTTAATGGACATAGATTCGACTATTAGTCTTATCACCACAATTTCTTCCAACGAATCGCGCTCTCTCGGCCGAGTGTCATGCTTTATCAACTACCCCTTCCCGCTACAACATTAACGGTTAGGCAGTGTTGTCATTTCTCAAAAATAAAACGAATTACTAAAATCTTAAAAGCCCTTCATTATATTAGTCTAGATAGATCACAGCAGATCTTATTAATTAATACATATTTGAAAATCATGACAGAAGAAAGAGTTTCTAACATTATTATATATAAATACAGATAATAATTAAAACTTAGTGAATCTCCATGATTGATCAAATTAAATATCTAAAAATGAATAATCGATTCCGCAAATCCGATTATCGAAGAAAGAGTTCCTAACAAGATGGACAATTGGATATATGTAACGATACAGAGGTCTAGGGATATTTAAAGTAGAAAGGACATCGGCCCTTTTTTCTACTTTAAATATCTTTAGACCTCTGTATATCTGTCTCTGTTTGGTTGCGGGACTGTGCGAAAGAGATACCGTGGCTCCGAAACACAAAGCCGAAACACAAAGGGCGATGAAGGAACATGGACGGGTTTTAGTCAGTAAAAGTCTGACACTCCCTCCTGCTCCGCCCAGAGCGGGAGGAGTCATTTGATGATTTCCCATCCGAAAAAAAATAAAAAAAGGGATATTTAAAGTAACACATATAAATCCGGCCAATGCCGGCTCAAGTTGCTTCAATGTCGATCAAGATGGTTGCCGGAAATATCATAGTCTACCAAACATTCCTTTACTCTCAAAACTAAACTATTTGAAAAGCATAAAAGCGTCTCAAATATTCGTTACCGTTGATTGAGAATCAACCTTTTGAGTACGGCGAACATTCCTTAAAGCTAAACGATTAATTCTAGTGAAATTACTTAGAGCTTAGCTTTTGAAGATTATTGTGTTGAGACAAGTTTACGGTTGCCTCCGCGAATATTATGAGCTACTTTCTGGGAATTATGTTTTAGATAGAAAGCGTAGGAAGAAAGTTGTGGGTATTGAGTTAAATTTTTCGGGAAGAACTATAGTAAAATACGAATCAATGGTCCAGCAAGCGGAAACACTGTTTTTATCACTGAATAACGGACTGTATCAGCAGGTATCGCCTTTAACGGCCATTTTCAATAACTTACTATCAGATATCGGTAGGTTGCTCTGTCTGTTTGACATTCAGCGTACGGACCGGGACCGTTAGAAACAAAACATCACAGAAAAGTATTCTTTGTTTTTCTATGAATCTAGTGACCGGTAGGTGACGCGGATAGAATATTTGAAACTAACTTTGTTTATAGAAACACCGATAGCTACGAGACGTAGGCAGGTATATTAACTGACAGTTATACGTAAGTAAGTTATAGAATACAATTGGGCGCTCACGCATCCTCGGACGCTAACCGAAAAAGGCTGGTATCGAACCGACTGCAAAACTGCTCTGTGAAAAAGATGTTAAAAGCCACCGACATGTCGGCGACTTGTTAAAGGAACGCGTACAAAAGTTTCCGACATGCCGTATACGTGGTTGCTAACAGGCTTGTGTTGTGTTTAGAGTCTATCTATACTATAACCAGCGCTGTGACATTTTTTTTTAAATGTCACAGCACCTTGCTGAGATAGGAGCTTTTTGGCCTTGCACAGGACCATTTGGTTTTAATTTTCTCTTGTTTAATAATTTTGACATGTTTATTCTATATTTTTGTTTCTGTATGTCCTGTGTAAGTTCAATAAATACTTTCCTTTTTTTCTTTCTAATATTATAAAGCTGAAGATTTTGTTGGTTTGGAACCAGAAGTTCTTCAAAAACTTCTGGTTCGAATTGAAATTGATTCGATTTTAATATCCCTTTAATCGCGCTATTATATTTACGCAATAGGAGCGGAGCATTACTGAAAGATGTTGCAAAAACGGAAAAAAATAGTATTTTTATAACAATTTCAAGCAGACGAAGGTTTTGGGCAACAAACAGCTAGTAAGATATTATGTAGAATCAAAGTAAAGCTCACCTCACGCCGCCTCTCTTAGTATCATAATTCAGCAACCTAGCTCCGTGCTTCCAGTTCACCTGCCTCGTAGGCTGCGGCACCTCGCTAACCACGCATCGCAGCTCTATGATAGAGCCCTCCTTGTAGAACTTGTCCTGTAGAGGTCGGCCGCGCTCGTCTACGATCTCTACCTTTGGCACTGTGGAAGAAAATGGTAGAGTTAGTATGTGTCAATGATGACTAGATTTTATTCACGGATTCGCGCGTATTGGGGACGAAAATTATACGGCACGGATAGGGTAAAGTTCACTTAACTACTAAGTTAATTAGTCAGGGTAAATATTATCATTCATCATTGATCTAACACCAGCAGGTCTAATGCCGAATGTTATCGAGCTGATAAGGAATAATTAGCAAACAGACGGATAGACTAGGCTCGCCTCTGGCTAATCTCTCTCCCCTATAACTTTGGACTTACTACTACTACTACAACAGCCCATAACGTCCACTGCTGGACATAAGCCTCTCCCATGATGGGAGGAATTCGCCGTAATCTCCACGCTTAGCAGGCGGATTGGCGATCGCAGTGATGAAAGACTAACAGAAAACGCTGCTGCCCATTCTCTGGTCTACGGAGGCGCAAGGTGTTCTGCCTCAGACATTAGTCGCCTTATACGACACCCGTGAGTGTAATGGGTTGGTTCTATTCTACTCTGCCGGATACCACACGGCTGACTGAACTTTGGACTTAAAATCAACTAATATGTCCACTTAGTCCACCCCAACTCTCGTCCAATAGCTAACCTTGCTAAGATCGTCGCTCCACCGAACCTGTGGGCGTACCACCTTGCAATTGCCACTTACCAATTGCCACTTCAGCTTACTATTATTCTGTGAGTAATGTCGACAACTCTGGTTCTATGTCAGATCACCTCGTTCGATCACTATGTATATGATTAAAGGAATTTACATTCAAAGCACAATTTCCAGATAACATGAGCCAATCATCACGATAGTTCCAAAAATACTTTTCAATTAGATACTGAATTTTACATTAGGCAGAATAAAATCTGAATCTGAAAGTCCAAAATATCATTCACTATTGTAATTTTATTCACGCTACAGATGATTTCAATTGAATTAAATTCTCAACATTAAATTTTGTTTTATATTTTTCACTGAATTCGGAATCGATTATTTTATTTTCACTACGACCATCCTGCTGATCCACTCTGGATTTTTTTGGGCATAGTATGATCTTAGCAAAGGATGAGCTCGTAACTAAAGAACAACAGCCGCTCGGATTAATCTTCAGGTTAAGCCGTGCTTCTTTAGATTGGTCCGTGGATTGGTGACCAGCCATTACATACCTAGTTTCCTTCGTGCTTTGGAAAGCACGTTAAGCCGTTGGACCCGGCTGACATTTGTAGATCTTTGACAGTCGTTACAGGTAGTCAGTGGCCCGAAAGTCTGACAACCAGTCTTGCCAAGGGGTATCGTGTTAACCAGTACTAACTGGGTCGTGGAAGTCAGAGACGCAGTCGCTTCATGTAAAATACTGTTATTCAGCTGAATCCGGTTAGACTGGAAGCTGACCCGAAATAAAGTTGTAAAAAGGCTAGGCGGGAGACGCTGACCTTCTGAATATTTTTCTAGGCCAAGATAAGTAATTTATAGACCCAACGTAATTAGTAAAACTATCACTTATCCCTCAAGGCTGAGCTACAATATACAACACACGTTGCTTTTAGGTCCCAAGTAAACTAATAAAAGCCATGTGCGACTTAATAGATATTTAGTTTAGGAGAAAAAACATGGCCGCTAGTTATTTATGTAGGTACTTGTAATACGCTCTAGTTTTTGACCTACTCCCACAGAATATGTGACTTTTGTCATGGCCCCATATCCGGTCATCGACTAGTGTAAGCTGTTATACCCGGTTAATATTATACCAGCCTTATAATCCTGCGAGTTAGTCTAAAAATTAAAAATACTGAAATTGCCGCTCTGTTCAATGAGTGCTTTTTTTTAAAATTCAATTCTGTTTTAACACTTTTAACCAACACTTTGGCCATCATTAAGAAATAAAATTACTTTGTTTTGTTTCCCACAAACACCTACCTGAATTGTACCTAATTAAAATTAACGGCCACATTCTAAATTAGATTCTATTACTTAGTAACCTTTAGGTCCCATTTACTTAGAACGCTTCACGCTTTTTCAATTACAGGGCTTTTTACTTAATAATTCAGAGGTTCTATTTTCTGTGTGTGATAAATAAATTGATATTGGATTAAACGTCTACTTAATTTTAGTTTAATTGCCACCTTTGAAAAGTTAAACGACATGTTAACCACCCTCCTGCTAAAGGGCTGTTTGACCCTTAGGGGAAGTGTAGACTAAAACATTACGAGCTTATTACTGTCCCACTGTTAGACTAAAACCTCTGCTCATACGGAGAAGGCACGAGCATTGAACAGTTGATCAAGACGGATTAGTCATCATTATCAGCCTACAGCAGTCCACTGCTGGACATACGCCTCTTCAATCACACGCCACTCAACTTGATTCTCGGCAACTCTCCTCCAATTGCTTCCAGCCACCCTGCGAAGATCGTCGCTCCGCGCTCGCCTGAGAGCGTCCTACCTTACGCTTGCCGATTCGCGATCTCCACTCAAGAACACGTGTAACCCAACGGTCATTGGTTCTACGGGTAATATGGCCGGCTCATTGCCACTCTGACAACTCTGGTTTTCTGTCGGATCACCCCGTTTCGAATATGATTCCTCAGGCAGACTAATTAGTGACGAGATTACAATGAGAGATATTTAGACGGATTAGTGATTTCAGACTAATATTAATTACAAGTTCAGGTTTCCTCAAGATGTTTTCCTTCACCGATGTTAGTGACGTCCAACAACAAAGTGATGGGCAACTACAGTACTTTCTCAAGTTATTATGTCTTGGGACTGTAGCTTTGTTTTTTTTTGTATTTTTGACTTTCAAAAGTGCCGTAATGGTATAATTGAAATAAATGCTTTGAGTTTTTTTTGAGCCCAAGATAAACTTAAAATGTTCGTTTGTTTGTTTTTTTTTAAGTCACATTGATACTTTTTCGGATTAGAACTTACAACCACATGCATGAGAGGAAAAGTTTTTTAACCTTTTATTTGAGCCATCACGAAATTCACTCAATGGCTCTAATAAGACGGCTAATATGACTCAAGATAAACAAGATAATAGCACCCCAGACGATCTGCAGATCCAACATTTCAAGGAAAAGGTTACGCAAAAAAAAAAAAAAAAACATGTTACAGGTAAATGCTCACTCACCGTAAACATTACTTCGAACATCGTGTCGAGCATTCGCAGAGGAACGTCACATTACATGAAAATGCTCAAATGTATACTCACCTTTTACTTGTAAATAAATGAACGACGAGTATTGGTTTTGTAATTGAAATAACACACTGTTTATTCAACGACAATAAATTTATTTCTGTTCTTGGAACGCGTCATAATGATATTTATTATTGAAACTAAATATTACGATAAATATCCAATGGTAATTGGAACCACGGGACTGCAAGCGTGGGACGACCTAGTTTATTTTCTGTTGAGTTTGTGTGCACTCGTGGCATGTGTCAACTACACATATTTTTTCTTTCTTTCTTTGCTTTCGATAGGTTGAGTTTTTGCCGGCGGTATAGTTTTAGTACCGTCGATAAACACTTTGAAACAAGTACCTATTTTTCTGTTAAAAATGTTTTAAAATAGAACTCTAACTTTGAAAAAAAAGCCGATGGTACCACGCAACGGCACCGGTAGCGTGGGACGTCTCTAGGCACATAGGCCGATGACCTTCAAAGGTGATCAGGATAGACTGGATACGAAAGGCAGAAGCCAGAATTTCATAGTACAGCTTTGGAGAGGCCACGTCTAACAGTGGACAGGCTGAGTTTAAACCGTGTTGACACGATAAGATTATGCTCGGACCGAGAGGACTCGGATACCGACTCTGATCGTGTCAACGCAGCTTTAAAGTTTTTACCCGACTGCAAGGAAAGGGTTTTGTAAACATAGCGACTTATCAGTGGGGACCCATTAACATACAGACCGGCTTTAATCGTCACAATAATGGGTCTCGGCTGTTTGTCGCTATGTTCTATGCTTTTGAATGTATTATTCGTTTTATTTGTGTATCGATCACGAAATTATTGCCTTATTAATCAGTTATTCAATAGCAGGTACTCACATAATTTATTCCTGCACTTATTTTTTCAGTTTTTATTTATTTTAATTTTTACGCACTTTTTTTATTATTTTTATTTTCACTTTTTTTGCAGTTTTTTTATGATCTGTATAGCCTTTTCTCAAGTATATTGGGGTTGGCTTCAATTCTTAATGAATTCAGCTGGATACCAGTACTTTACATGGAGCGACTGTCTATCTGCGCTCTACAACCCACTCGCTAATGAGTAATACGATAGCGATACCCTTTGATAAGACTGGTTGCCAGACTTTAGCAAGGAGGAAACTCTTTATGTAATGGATGGTCACCCATCCATAGATCGAACTCGGCAAACGCGGCTTAACTTTGAAGATCGACCCTTGCGGCTATTATTCGAAGTCCTCTCAAAAAAAAAAAGTCGATTAAGTCTTGTGGACCATTGATTATTTTTCTGTTAAAGGCACTTATTTTTAAATAAAAATACCGACTCTTCGTGCTTCAAACTTTTCTTTTAAAGATTTCTCATCAAAAATATTTTGCCTGATCTCCATGGCACATTGTCAGCAGACATGTTATAAGCTCCTAAGCACTTTCGTTTGGAAGCTTCGCCTTTTACTATCGATAAAGATGGATTATGATCTGAGTATGTCAACAAAATATCGTCTAATTAAACTGGGACGCTACCGTACACCTTAAAACGCTGTTTCCATTTTGATAGATTTCTGGTTAAAACAATGTATTCAAACTTCCCGAAAATTATACAAGACATACTAACCAAAATATTGGAGTGCAAAAATATAGGGAAATTCTATTTTATATTTTTAACTTGAATCTGATGAAAACCAGAACGCAAGTCAAGGTGACACGAAAGTGAAACATTATATGAAATAGTACATTTGAGAATAAAATTATTGTTCTATTTTCCTACTTGAATTGTGGTTTTAAATACTTTCAAATAATCTATATGTCATACCAACATCATTGCATTCCATCTTAAGTCACACAAAACCTACGTCGTGCAAGAAAGTTGTAAATAAGCCGACAATAACATTTGGGTAATATAGCTCACTAGACACAACACCGTCGTGCAGCATGTGGTAGCTTCTATTTTGTTCATTATCTTATTTATCATACTTAAAGGGTTTCGGTTAAATAATTCTTTATCAAAATATTGATGAGCAAAGACGAATTTTCATCAACATCCAATCCTACACACAACTTCCAAAAACTATGAATAATATCTCAAGTGAAATAAGTATCCGTTCATAACAAGATTTTCCAGAAACGAAAATCGAACTATTTTTATCCAGTACAATTCCAACCATTAACTAAAACGTCGATCCAAAATCTACACGTGCTTCTCTTAGTATTATTATATTAGAAGTATTATTGTGAGCTCCTCTAAAAATACCAAACAACACATTTCGAACCTTTTCTCTCATACATATCACTTCATTTGTAAACAGTTTGCCCATTAGTATTCGTAAAATGTCCGATACAAATAAATAATACCGTTTCTGTTTTAACGTAAACCAAAAATTGTCGAAAAGAATCAGTGAGCCTGTGACGAATATTTTGCAAACAAATATGGTGGTCGCGTGTGTGAATCGCAAACATAACGGGAATGCTGTAACAGTGTTATTAATATTTAGTGGCCATTCATGTGGTGCTGTTGAGGTTAAAAGGAATGTTTTTATCAGTATACGTTATGCTGAAAATTGCTTTGTAATTTCGGGTATGAGTGGATTTTGTCTTTCATAACGAGTCGTTACAAGTTCCCACTGCTGAAAAACATGGCTCCTCTGTATAAGAGGTCTGTTAGTCCACTACGAGGCTCCAGTGCGAATGGGTAGGTGCCATAATTTCCTTTATAAGAGTGTTAATCATTTGAATTTTGTATCTTAGATTCCTCGTTTGTCTCCGTTTCGAACTTTTACTTACTAGGTTTTTTACGACTACGCGATCTAGGGGAAAGCGACCTTAATACTTTTTTTAGCATGATTAAGGAAAAATATAAATATTATTATTATTTATTTATTTGCTCTCATGCACAGCACACATTTTACAATATTACTGTCGGTTTTTGTACATGAACCCTGTCAGGGCACTGCAAAACACAATGCTGGTTTGCTGTGGAGCTTATGATCATTACAGTCATTAATTTAATAAATAAATTAAGTCAAAACTTATCAAAAACACGATAGATTACATTTTATTATTTTAAAAATATGTCTAAAAGTCGTTATGATGTCCAGTTAGCAGTAATGAACACTACAATAATAAACATAAGGTCATTAAATATAAGTCAGATCGAATGGAATAAAATAATAACAATAATAAGGTAACCATTATTATTATAATAGGGTAACAATTTCGAAACAGTCATGTGTATGTTTGTTTTAAATGTAAAGCCTGTGTACCATACGACTTTTTCTCTTTTTTTTTCGTACGCGTAGCCAGATTTTGCACCTGTCGTTCACAAAAATTTTGCAATCACTCACACAGCATAGTGTATACAATATGAGTGTAGCTTTGACAATCACTACATATTCAGACTCCGTAGACGAATTTGATCAGTTTTGAATGAAGGGTCAAAATGGGCGTAGACCGTCAGACTGCCGAAGTCATAGATCACTAGTTCGAACCAAAGACACGCATCCCTTTGATTTTTCGGTTTCATGTGCGTATTGTATCAGTATCACTTGCTTCAGTGAAGGAAAATATCGTGAGGAAAACTAGTATGCCTGTGAAATATTTCGGCATGTAAAGCCAAGTCAGAGGCCCATGGGCGGCATAAAAAACTCTGACACCAGGTTAGGCACTAACCACATGATAAAGAAGAATGACAGCTATATTATACAAACAGATTTGTGGCACTCACAGCACGTTATATATTAGAACGGTGTGGTCATAATTTTGAGGGTGTACCAAACTGGACTTTTTGTATGTGATCGTAAGAATCTACTGTCCCATCATACATTTTGGTGGAGTATGTATTGTTTGTATAAGACCGCAAAATATTTTTTCGCAAACGATGTTGGTTCTATGAAGAAAGTTCATATTGTGGTCATATCCTTACATATGACCACACTTTTCTGATACACGCTGTATTATGTCAATACTTGATAACCACCCGCCATCTATATTATTTGGACCTAAAATCTACGCCCACGATAAACTTGCTTTCAAGTAAGCTTGATCCTTTCTTCTCTACGACACGTCTAAAAATAGACCTACTTTAACGAACATATCAATGCTTATTAACTACCTATTCAGCCCCAACTAAAGTGTCTAAGCTCCGACCTAAACTACATTATTAATACCGAATCCCAAAAATTCAGTCCCTCTTACCCCGATGCCATTAAGTATGTGATTCACGTTTGTGGCCCACATGTAAGGCGTATGAATTGTAATCAGCTTTTATAGATACTTCACGTCGGGCATATAAAATATCCCGATACATTTTGCTTAAGGTTTTATTAAACAGATTTATTCTGGGTTTTTGGAGTTGAAAAGAAAATTTTCGCACGCGTTTTCGGTTTGTTGGTATATAAATTCGGGTTGAAATTTCGTGAGCAGGTTGGCAGCGTATCAGGTTGTTTGAATTTTTTACGACTAATGTCTGTCTATTTCGAAATGTAAGTATGTTTTTAAGAAAAACAATTGTAAGATCAATTTTGTATGTTTATTAGAAAAGACAATGACAGAACAAGATACGATAGTAATCCTTTAAATGTAATAATTTTATATATTTGTGGATTTCTAATGACTTAAGGTTTTTGGTAAACCGGTTTAAATTATTCGACATGTTTAACAAAAATGAATATACAAAAATATGTTTTTAGATTACGTTAATAATTTTAATGTAAAAAATATCCCATATTACTTTTACTCCACCGCCGCGAGATTTCTGATTTCTGTGTGTGTTTGTTGAAATTTTATAACAACACCATAAACTGTAGCGATATTTTGCCTAAATTTTATTTCAACACTCCCTTGAAGTCTAAACGATACAATCCACCTTTAACATAATAATAATATTTAAAAAAAAGCTGGCAACACCGTACGTTAAACATCGGTTGAAAATCATCATTTATAATTTAATTTATTTATATTGGTTTTGATACAAGCATATTTACATTAGTTATTTTAACAGACTTTTTAAACCACACAAATATCAGTTAATTAAAAAAAGCAGCAAGAAATCCAAAAGTGAAAACCTAAGAATCTTTCACGATCATCAACAATGACGTCTGTCGAAACTGAAAAAACGAAAATGAAAAATCAATGAGAATGAGATGATTTTTTTAACCAAATGATTACGAGAGCAGCAGCAAGACGCGCACGCCAACCAATCCCGGACTCGCCGCTCAGCTCCGCCTCGCCGCCACCAGACCCCGGATCACCAGTGTCACTGGTTGCGGCAGTTGCGTTGAGCTCGAGTGACGAATATTTCTCTCCGCCGACGTCGCCACCACCTGAACGTCGGCAGGGGAGAGCTCGGCCACCGAAGGGCTTGGGACTTAGGGGCCAACAGGCCCCGAGCCGGGTCCCCGTTACCGGTGGTTGTGTGCAGCGCATGAAATGGACTCAATCAATGAACGAGAACGTCATGCGCGCATACTACGGGTCAACAGAGGGGGAAACTAACCTCACTGCGTACCGTGTTAGGATGCTGTCTCTGTTCCAGGATCTTAAACCAACCGTCAACGTCTCGGCCCAACGACAGTCGGATCAGGTGCGGGTCATCCAACGCAAACACAGGTTTTACGACGCGCTTGATAGGCTGCGCTCAGAAGTACTGAGCAACCTTATCATCCTAACTCCGACACAAATCGCGGTGCAAGTGTCAGCTATTAACGTAACCCTACCGCGGTCGAACCCTGCTGTTGTAGAGGAGGACGATAGGGTTGCCACGGTAAGTAAACAACGACCGATTGAGGAACGCTCTGGAGGATGCGCTTCGTGCATATCGGTCCACTCCTACCGAACTTAGGCCCCGATTACCACGGTTACCCATGCATAAGAAAAATAGGGCGCTGGTGTGTGCCTTGGACTCGCGACTCAAGAATATATTCGAGAGTAGCGAGGACCTTGTTGATACACACTCGATTCAATAAACATGCTCAGGGCAGTCATTCCAATCGGCAGTATTTCTAGAACAACAAAACCTATTTGCAGCAATTATTAAAGACATCAGGTCTTGGGTTCGATTCCTGGGTCGGGCAAAGTGTTATTGGGTTTTTCCATCAGAAATTTATCAGTAGCACCCACGGAATTTGAACTTGTGCCTGGTTGATGGCAATAAGCACGTAGACATTCGGCCCATGTCCATCAACAAATTCCGTTCAGCATCTATTCTGGCTGAGTCACGTGCGGGTCGGCTAGTCACAAATTGAGCTAATCTGAAAGACTCAAACTCAAAACTCTTTATTGCTTTCATGCGTACATTTAGTTGTTACATAAGTCAGTAAGTTCCAACATGAAACCCAAAGACTTTTCCCAAACATGATTTCTACATATAATTGATTATACCGCCCGACTGTGCCTAATAATGTAAAAAAAAACTCAAAAGTCTGTAAATCTCACACTACGAGTATGTACGAATTTAATAACAAACAAAAGAAAAATTAAAATGCACAAGCCAAGCCACTGCAAATAAGTTTAAACAGAGACAAGTTGAGAAAAATATACAATTGCGGAACTTCTACGGTAAAAGTAGCTACAAAATATTTTTCTTCATTCCCCGAATACGATTGTCAACTCACTTTAGCGAGTTGAAACTGAAAAGAAAAACGAAAATATTTTTGACAATCCAATTTTCCTTCCTTTCTAGGAATTTCATAATTTTCTGCATTACAAAACGGTGATTCCTGATTTGGATATTGCTATAATAAACTGGGAATTTGGCAACGGATTCCATGTTGTAACAGCAAATTACGCTGGCCTGATTTCGCTGTTCTTAGTTAATGTCTGGAGCTGTTTTTCTTTACGTTTTTTCGTGCCGTTGAAGTCAAAATTTCAAAAACATGAAATGCACAATTGGAGTAATGGTCTGACAACTTCAAAAAAGGTGCATTTAAGCATCGGTACCAGTTACCCTAAGCACCATACCGATGCATAGTCTGGATAAAATTGAATTAATGATGCGGTAAGCCATCGAACTGAACAACTGTTTCAATGGGACCATCACCGTAATTGCGAAAAAAATCAGCTCCAGGTCGAGGTATTCTTATGGTTATTAAAATTTAGTACGAGACCGCTGATTTTTTGGTCGCAATATTGACGTTAGGCTCATGCAGAATTCAGTTTTTTTTTTTGTTTTTGGTCATTGTCTAACCTGGTGTCAGAGTTTTTATGCCGCCCATGGACCTCTGACTTAGCATTTTACATGACGTTGAGAAATATCTCTCAGGCATGCTGGTTTGTTTTCCTCATGATGTTTTCGTTCACCGAAGTCAGTGGTGACACAATACGCACAGGAATCCGAAAAATCACACGTGTCTAGGGTTCGAACTCGAGACTAGGTTATCAGTGCTGATAAGTCAGTGTCAGTTTGATAATCTGTAGGAAACCTTAATAACCACGCTTTTCTGATAACCAGTGTCTGATCAGAAAGTCAGAGGTTAATTGACATGACGTCATTACTTTTACGTTATATTCAAGCTTGGTTTTGCCAACGGCTTGTTGCACATGTTAATTAATCCTGATCCCGTCATTTTGTAATACAAACGTACATATAATACAAATAAAGATACTTTAATTAATATTACAAGCGTCGTGACTGTATGAAGCATGATATGGCTAGAAAGGACTGCTGAGATGACGAGTAGTAGAGAAGTATGGAATAAGAAGACTTGCTGCGCCGATCCCAAATAAATTGGGATAAAGGGCAGAAGAATTGATAGATGATTTCAAGCGTAATGATTACCATTCTTGCCAAGAGATATGTAGTACTTAGTAACAATTGGGTTGTGGAAGTCACTCCATGTAAAATACTGGTATTAAGCTACATCGGGCTAGTCTGGAAGCGGATCATAACATAATTAGGAATGGGCTACGCAGATAAGCGTAATGACTATGAAACAGTTCTCAAATCACAACCCTAATGTTTTCATTTATTGGATTTAGCTTTAAGCTAGATTTTTGACTCTTATCGTTGAGCCAAGCGTTGACAATACAAGTTTGTATTTTTTATACGCATATTAGATGAATTCTAAAATATCCATAAATAATTTTCTTCATTCTCCTCTGTCAACTGTCAAACTATCATTCACTTACCGTGTTTATGTTTATTTTTTATACATATTTATAGCATTTTATATACCTAGTATAAAATTAAAAAGTTTTCAGATTGATTTGATTTGATTTGTAAAAAAAATGCCTATGACAAAAATAAGTCCACCTCTGTACTTTGTTTTTGAAGTGTAGAATTAATAAATCCAACCATCTTTTCTTTGGTGCTCATCTGCCGCTGGAACGTAAGTTAACAAAGCCAAATATCATACTAAGAGCCACCAATATTAGATTACTTAAGTCAGATTCTAAGTGACGAAACTTTCGATCATTAGTACAAACTTTGAATTTCATCAGAGCTTCATTAGGCTTGCCTATAACTTGTATGTGATACGCATCTAACTATTAATGTTATCTTAACACATTCGCGTATTATAATGAAGGTATTTGTTTACCTAATAGGCATGACGACAGTGTCAAACAATTGCAAATCTATTTAGTCCGTCAGTTGAGAGTATTGTAAAATAATTGACACGTATTTTTTGTTTTTGTAAATCAATGAATATTGACAAAGATAAAACGAATCAAAACTCGGGAGTGGGGGGTGATGTCAGAACTAGGTAAAAATTATACCTAGGCGTGACGTATTGAGAATTTTAAAAGCGTCATATCTTCGTCAATTTTGGTTTACGTAACAAAAGAAAAAACATGAGTCAAATATTTTTTGATAATCTAACTGACGGATTTTTTTTTTTGTCGTCTCGCCTATTGTTGTAATGTGTAATTTTAATTTCAATGACGACGAGGTTGTTTGAATCAAATAAAAGTCATAGTACAACATGACCAGTCCTTTTAAAGTAGCACCTTTGAAAGTAACAACAGTCATTGTGATTTTAACAAACTAATCAGTGTACTCCCATAACCACCCATATACCCATAACGTAGATAGACCACACGCCATTGACATCGAACACAGACAATCGAAAACCGTTCTCTACGAACGTAACTTTGTTTGTTTGTTACCTATTCACGACTAAACAGAACGTAATGAAATTTGGTAAAAAGAGAGATTATAATCCTGGGGACCTACGGACCTAGGCTTTTTTTTCTCACACATGCTCATCATTTCATTTCATTTATTTAATAACAATAACAATTATTGTGTCTGAATGCGTTACATAAAAAAAGTTTAAATTAGTTAAATAAACAGAAAAAAAAACACAACTCGACTAATAATAAATAAAAAAATATGCCATCAAATTAAATTAATAAAAATCACAATAATAAACAATTTCAATATAATTAAAAGTAAAAACCATGAAAATATTTTAAAAAAATCCAAAAACTTAATCAAATGTCAAAAATTAAAATCATAATTAATACATAAAATTCAAGAAAACATGTCTTAAAAACAATAAATAACCTAATGAATAACCTAAATAATTAAAATAATATAACGTTCAAAAATAATTAATTTAAAATAGAAAAACATAACCACAATTAAAATTAAAATTCATTCTTCTAGGTACATAATAATTCATTGAAATATTTAAATATTATTATATGACTTGACATTAACAAAAAAGTTAAAATCGTAAATAAAATCATGTCATAACATCAAGCATTTTTTACAATTTAGGACAACAAATTAAACTAATCAATTAATTTAATTAAATAAAAAAACAATTGTAATACTAAATTAATCTAGTTTATTGTTACCGACAGTTAGAGTTCTAAATAGTATAAATTTAGCATGAACCCACCCATGCATGCCGCCATAATACCCACATGAGCCCATAATGTTCCCACTACTGGGACACAGGCCTCCTCTCTATTGGAAGGATTGGGCTTTAATCCACCACCCAGGCCCAGCTGGGTTGGTAGATGTCACATGTCTTCGAATTATAAGTTCTAGAACATGCCAGTTTCCTCACGATGTTTTCCTTCACCGTTTTGAGAGCAGCGGTGATGAAATAAATTACACAAAGTTATGCGCTTGCTTGGCCGTTTCAAACGCACGACATACTGCTCGTAAGGCGGAGCCGCCACCACTGTGCCGCCGCTGCTCTTTGCTGCTGTATAAGTGTTTGCTATATTAAATAAGGCCAAAGAAGAAAGCTTGACCTACTTGAACCTAAGCTGCAGACAAAGCCAAGTCACCTACTAATCCTCCTTGTAACACCATTTTCCCACTTTCTTTCTCAAACGACAATTGCTAACGAGTCGCTGTGAGCAAAGGCTAAGAATGAATAGAAGCGAAACTCTAGAGGGCTTAAGAAGTGGTACTTTATTTCAAAGTTTTTCTGATTTCTACAATGGATTTAAAAACATTTTAGATTTTTGCATCAACGTTATTAAGGAGCTCGTGGCAAAATAATCACTACATAGTAAGTCCACCGCCGCGTCTGTCTGTCGCGTCTGTTCGCATTAACTCAAAAACTCCTGCACTGATTTGCATTTTTCATTCTGTTTTCACCAATGGATAGAGTGATTCTCGAGGAAGGTTTAGTATTTAATTTGTCAAGTTATTGTATACATTGGCTAAAATATTACGATATTTGCTGGAGGTGTCGGAAAAAAAGCAGGGGGCTTTACTTTCGCGATAAGCGACATGCACGCGGGCGAAACCGCGGGCATCAGCTAGTAACTAATAAGAAACTCGGTATGTAACTTCTTTATTATTTCATTTATTCTAAAAGGCATCAAAACTCAATTTAGTAACGCTGATGGATGGTAGTAATGATAGTGACCCATCCACGGACTAGATAAGCGCGGCTTAACCTCAAGATCTATCTATTGGCTGTTGTTATTTAGCCACGTTCTTCTTGGACGTGCCTATTGTAATAATTGGCGTCGCAAGTAGCCTAATGTTGTGAACGGAGTGTGAGTTTGAAGGAGCACGAGTACTAGCGGAGTAATGTAAAGTCGTAGGCAACCTATTCAGGGGCATCAGCGGTAGTGTCAAAAGGAACCACCCACCTATTTGTATTTCACATTTGTGGCGTACACTCAGTACGCAAAAAAGTAAGCCATGACTTTCGCATCTGTAGAATTTCTTATTCTTTGCTGTGGGTCATTCGGTCGAGCGTATGGGTTCACAGGGTGAGCAGTCGTTGTAATGAGGATCGATAAGGAGTTCATAGAAGCGTAGATGAAATATGGGTGGAAGAGATTCTTTGAAATTTAATGTAAGGGTCGCCATAATCAATATTTTAGTACACAACGAGCGATATTTCATAACTCCTTTTGATATAATAGGTTAGATGACCAAAAAAAAAAAACTAATTAGTCCGTCAGTTAGATTATCAAAAAATATTTGACCTGTATTTTTTCTTTTCTTACGTAAACCAAAATTGACGAAGATACGACACTTTTAATATTCTCAATGCGTCACTACGTGGTATAATTTTAAGTGCGTTCTGAGGTCACGAGACCCATCTCTCGAGTTTTGATGCGTTTTATCTTTGTCAACATTCATTGGTTTACAAAAACAAAAAATACGTGTCCATTATTTACCAATACTCTAACTGACGGACTAATTAGATTTGCATTTTATTGATGGTGGAAACTAGCCTATTGAGTTTGTTTATTTGTCACTTATTCAAGCTTTAATGTCTCAACAGATTTAAAAGGAATTTTGCATACGGATACCACGACCTGCGGGTTCCCCCGACCTTCAGAAGAGCGAAGTCGCTGGTAAAAGTTAGTTTTTAGATATTTGACAGTAATTTGCGACATAACTAACTTTCAGATTCTCTTCATCTCTGTGCATCGTCATAACATTGAGTCATCACGATATTTCAATAAGCTTATTGACTGCCATACTGAACTTCGAAGTTGAACATACCGTGTGTCAGAAGGTACGTTGTGCAACTTATTTCATTGAGAACGTTCATAATCGCGATGAACGGAACTTCGAAAGCTTGTTAAGACAAATGACTTTCGAATGTGTATTGATTCATAAACCGTTCCATTGCTCAAGTCAGGAAGTTCAATATGACTGTCGTCCTTATTTAACTCGGACCGACACAAGATATTTGCACAACTAATCTCCCAAGCTCATCATCTAAGCCAATTTTTTATTGGGGTCGGCTTTCAGTCTTACCGGATGCAGCTAACTATTTTACATGGAGCGACTGCCTATCTGACCTCAACAACCAAGTTAGTACTGGGTAATGCGGTAACCCTTGGTAAGACTGATGGTCAGACTTTAGGGTCACTGACTACCTGTAACGACTGTCAAAGATAACTGCAGCCGGGACCAATGACTTAGCGTGCTTTCCAAGGCACGGAGTAAACTCGGCATGTAATGATGGTCACCCATCCCCAGACCAACCTTGGCAAGCGTGGCTTAACCTTGGAGATTGATCCGTGCTGCTGTTATTATTTAGCCACTAGCTCCCAAACTAGTCTTTAAAATACCATCCATTTTATTCTCTCGTTCATAAAACAGTCGATCCATCAAACTAATGCTCACAATGGCTCAAATCTGCTATCTTTACTCAAACACGCTTGAAAGATTCCATTATACCAGGATCCTACCCCAAATCATAAAAAAGGACTAGGTAGATACTAAAAGGTAACTGAAGACTACCTTTGTAATACCTAAAGAAATATCCAAAAAACCCGCTAAATGCGAGTCAGACTCGCATTTGAAGGGTTCCGTACCACCAAACTATATTTAACACTAGGGACCCGCCCCGGTTTCGCACGGTTGCCATGTAGATTTAAACCTTTCTCTTGAATCACTATAACTATTGCTAAAAACTGCATTAAAATCCGTTGCGTAGTTTGAAAGATCTAAACGTACAAACAGAGGGAGCGACTTTGTTTTATACCAAGTTAAGAAGATTACCTTTATTTTGCCCTTAACCCAATTTGTTTGGGGTCAGCGTAATTATCTTCTTCTTCCTCGTCATCTCATCACACACCTCCTTTCTTGCCATCCTTCACACAGTCCATCCATCGTTTCTTTGATCTGTCCAACTTTGCTCAACGATACCGTAGGTACAATATTTAACGTTATTTAAAAAAAAACTCGGTTCTTTTATTTTTTTCTTTACTAACCCATCTCCAAAAGAGAGGGTGTTATAAGTTTAACGTATGTATCTGTCTGTGGCATCGTAACTTCTAATTAACGGATAAACTTATTTTGGTTTTTTAATCATTTGTAAATATAGTGGCTTTATTGGCTTTTATTTTCGTTGAATTACATTTTTTAGGTATTGACGATAGATCCCATTTGCTATTTCCATTGAATCCCATGTTAAAATTATGCACTCTGTGGGAATTGAAGCGCTCTACCTATAATGGTTCAAAAGATACAGTCCTGTGAAAAAAATACAATGTACATAAGCTTTTAGGTTATAAATTATTTTTGTTATAAATATTATTGGGTGGCGAATCTCTCCCATTATTGAAATGATTATTATTGCTTTTATTATTTTTTTAATTATTATTTTGACATTAATTTATTTAATTCAATAATACAATTTTAATGGAATTATCTGCTTAATGACTGCATGATTGTGATATATAATTAATTTAAATTAACAAAAAATATGTAACTTTAGCTTATATTTGCACGCCTAAATTAAAGGCAGAATAAGAGAACAACTCATATATTTTACCAACCTTCTGTACCTTATTTACGCAAATAAATGTTTTTTTTGATTTGTGACAGACGGACGGACAGACAGTTGAACCTTAGTAATAAGTTCCCGTTAGCACCCTTTCGATACGGAATCCTAAAAATCTTTTTCCATTACCTACGTTAAGTTGACATAGGCCTTTGGCTTATCATTTGCCCAATTTATTTTTCGACTTAGAATAATCTCGGCATATTTAGGGCAAAGTATGGGTAAGTAGCGTATCTTGTGCTAGCCAGTTGTTTGATAACGGCTACCGAGGTAGTATAATTTTTAAGATAAGTAAAATTGTGTTTATGTTTTTGTCTCAGCCGCCCTGACTGAAGAGATGACAGGCAAGCTGGTTCCAACTGTAGTTTTGTCATCATCTACTTTTCCCTTTTCCGAACTATGTTGGGGTCGGCTTTCAGTCTAACCGGATGCAGCTAAATACTAGTATTTTACATGGAGCGACTGCCTATTTGACCTCCGCAACCCAGTTAGTACTGTGTAATACGATACTCTTGGTAAGACTTGGTTGTCAGATTTTTGGGCCATTGACTACCTGTAACGACTGTCAAAGATCTATAAATGATCACTGGAGTGTCCCAGTTGTCCGTTTACCTGCACTCTTGACGACCTGTATAGCGCCTCTACAGCTGCAATAAACATGGCCACTTACTGGGACCAAACCGTGTAATTGGAAGGAACATCGATACGATAAGGAGGAGACGGACTGAAATCCAAATACTACATCGAAATATTCGAGTTCTTTGCGAGTTAAAGAACATACCGGATGACATTTATATCACTTTCCAAAAAAAAAATGGGTATATTAAGTGAACGGTGTAGAAGCTTATTGCATACCCAGTTTATTTTCTAAAACCGCTACAAATTTCAAGTAAACTTTTCATATAAGTACAAAGAAAAAGAAACAAAAAAAAAAAATGAAAATGTTCAATTTCAAATCATTCGCAGTACGCGTATGATTTGAATTACGAAATTTTTTGATCTTTTATTTTTCGAAAAAACTAAGTATGCCATTTGCTTCTACTCCGTTCACCTAATTATACTACATTTTTTTGGAAAGTGGTAAAAAAATCACCTGTATAATAAAGCTCGACTATAACTGTCGCGTCTGGCTGTAGTCGCACCAGACACAACACCCGTCTGGTCGGAGTATCCTCCCTTCTCAACAGAGGATGAGGAATTTTAGGTACACCCTGTTTTTCACACACAAATTGAAGAATGCCTTTAATTGGACTTAGATTGGCTTTAGTTTCCAGAAAACGACAAAGGTCGCTTGAAAGGAAAAGTGAGAGTTTCTAGGAATTTAGTTTGGCAAACTGGGTGATAAAAGGTCTACGCATTCTGTTAATAAATTTCAGTCATAAATTATGTAGTTGCTGGAAAACGAATTTTATTTTTGATTTCTGCTGTTTTTGTTTTTTTTTATTTGCTGTTTCAGTTATTTTAATCAACGTAATTCTTTGTACTCACAATTAATTACGTTTATTACGTAAATGTGAGGGTTTTTTAACGTTAAGCTTTAAGGTGAAAGCGTAAGGGTAGCCCGCGAAATTCAAATTTTCTTACGTTTTTTGCAATTTGCAGGCGAGTTGGTGCAGGTTGTAGGAACCAAAAAGAAAAAGTCATTTCTACACCTTGATGAACTTGGAAGATTGTATTGATGATTTTGATGATTATTTATTTATTTAACACTTCAAGCACAAAGTACAGAGGCGGACTTAATGCCATAGGCATTTTCTACCAGTCATCCTTTGGGTGATGCAGAGACAAGCAGTGGTAGGTGTACATCTGAAAATAATTTAATTAATATTATGGTAAACTACAAGGATATATAAAATACTATAAATATATATAAAACTATTTATTACTGTAAATAGATATTAACAACACGGATTCAACTAAAAAGACAAACAATAGAGAAACATTACCGCTGTGATGAAACTGCCAGCTTCTTGCGAATGTACTCTCGAACTTTAATTTAGAAAAAAAAACGATTGGTTGCCATCCTGATTTCCTGGGGAAGCGTATTCCACAGAGAAATAGATTGCACAAAGAATGAACGGTGAATTAAGTCAGTGCGGTGAGAGGGACAGTGAAGAACACGGTTTTGCGATGATCGCAGACTCCTATTATGGTTGGCACAAATGTTCTGAAAGTGGAGATCAAGGTAACTAGGGGAAGTGGGAGAAACAAGAAAAGAAAACAAGGTGGTTAGCGCCCTTTGCTCCCTACGCTGACGTATGGGCAACCATTTAAGAAGAGACCGGTACTCGGACACATGATCATGTTTACGCAGATTGAAAACAAATCGAATACAGTTATTTAGAACACGGTCAAGTTTGTCGAGGAGATCTGCATTCAGCACACATCACCATAATCGATGATAGGAAAAATTAAGGACTGTACAAGCATTGTTTTCGTATTTGAGGGTAAAAAGTTTTCAAACGGTACAGAGCCCGCAACGAACCACTAACCTTCTGGCTGACACGAGCGACTTGAGTATGCCATTTCATAGTGCTGTCGATGTGCAAGCCAAGATCCTTTACATCAGTGCTAAATGGAACGACCGTACCGTCGAAGAGAACTTTATTATAATTCTCTAACTACATACGTTTTACAGCCGCGAATAGTATTTTAATCAACATAAACCCATGCACTGGCCTGCAAGTTGCAAAAACGGAAGAAATTTTGAATTTCGCGGGCTGGTTGGAGCATTTTGCACCTTTTCGTTAACATTTAATCAGCATCATCATCATTTCAAGCCCGGAATCATCCACTGCTGGGTATAAGCCTCCCCTTTCTCCGTTTTTCTTTCGTTAACATCTAATTCTTATTTTTAACCGAATTCAAAAAGAAAAAGGTTATCGTTACCCTTAATAAGGCAAAGGGAATATTTTTACCAGCATATTTTACAGCTCATTATTAAATAACTTGATGCTGGTAGTTATTTTATTGTTGTACAAAGGTTATTTAAAGACTTATCAATTACTCATTAAATATTCATTGAACTTAAAGTTGGAACTTTGCCATTCAATATTTCCGTTACTAGAGGTTTCCACGGGTTTCGTCCAGTTCAATCAATCTATCTCAATGACGAGAATATTCTGAACTTCGACAGGTCCACTCAAATCTGTGTGGTTCTTTCTTCAAAAGACCATCTCAGACACTAATCTGCATAGTCCTCATCTGAACTGAACAAGATTATGTCTGGACTTCAAAAGAGACTATGACCTCTGAGTTTGTTTCGGTTGTTTCTTCTCAGAGTAGTCAGGTACGAAACACCGGCCCCAACTAGTTTAAAAAAAATGACGTGTAAAAGTGTTTGTAAGAACCTACTTGCAAAAATAAACATCATTTCATCATTTCATTTCATCACTTGTTTAAGTATTTTTGTACCCGTTATTATTACAGAAGCAATGACAAACAAAAAATGTGCACGTGTTTGTACACTGCCTATAATTTCTATATAAAATAGTCGTGGTGGTATGTCGTAAAAATCCAGACAAACTCAGGTCACAAAGTAGGTAAGAGGAATGCTTAAAATCTCCGTCTCAAGAGCCGTTTGAACAAACCATTTCTGTCGGACTATTAACAAATGGAATGCCAGTGAGAAGTAAGGCGCAGTCGGGTGATATTTCTCTTGTCCTTGTTAATAACTTGAATACCCGTTATATTAATCGTTGTAGCTCGTCGCTTTTATTTAAGCTTATGTGCCATCTAATAATACAAAAAATAGTCCTAAGAGTTATATTGCTTCTTCTGTAATAAAATTAAATAAACACTCAATCGTTGCAATAAAAAAAATCTCATGCTGTAAAATTCGTAATCATAGTAAGTGGTACTGTTTAACTCCTAGCAGCAAATGAGCTTTGTAGACACAATTTAATCTAGTCTATACATACATTTTTTTTAATTTTTTTTTTATTATTACTAACACACATCATGGGTTTATTTCTCTTACAAAATTCTTTGATTAATCAGTGACAATGTCATTTGCCCAGATACAGCATTTTGTACGCATTATGTAGCTTCACTTTTGTATTTAATACTTGGACTTTAAAGAGACATTTTCTTCTCAGAGCTTGTTAGAGATGATATTAAGGTTACTCCTTTAATTTTTTTTCTAAACATGACGTGTTATTACTGTATACTATTTAACTAAAAGGTTGACTGGTGGGAAATGCTTAGAGCAATAAGTCCGCCTCCGAACTCCATGCTTCAATTGTTAAACGTAATAATATTAACGAAAAAGTAACTTTTTTTTTTTTTTATTATTTTCGGCAGCAACCACTTGCTCGTTACATCAATAGTTCCAACGTTAAACCTCCATTCGCTCCCTACTCCGTGTCATACCCTCCGCTGACATCGGAACGTGTAATTGAACGCGAGGAAGGGATTATCTCGAGAAGGCTGCCGTATCAATTCCAATGTACTTTGAGAAATTGTCTTTTGTAAATGTCTTCGAGCTACGCAGGTTCCCTATTTGCATGTTTGAACACTTCAAATAGTAATAGAAATAAAACGGAACGTATTGCTTTTGATCTTATGTGGATTTATTCGGGGATAATGTAAGCTTTGAACCTTGAGTGGTAGAAAATTAAATTGTTAATAATATGTACCTATTACTTAAGTTGATGAAAGAGACGTTAAGTACGGGTCGATATTCAAGGTTAAGTTACTTCTGCCAAAGTTGGCACGTGGGTAGGTAACCATTCATTACATACAAAAACTACTGCGCCCCCAAATAGATGTTTTTTGATGTAAAACATCTACAGGGTGTAAAAATACCCTTAACATAGCGAAAAGCACTTGTTTCATCCGTCATTGCGATCACTTTTTTGTTCTAGATCATACCTGGGAACCTTCTAGTTACGAAGATATTGAGGGTCAAAGTTCCCACTTTTTAACATTTTTTTTTTTTTAATACAATATTTACAATACTTTACTTTAAATACATTCAGGTCCCCCCTGCTTTTCAATGCATTATCAGCACAGGGTTTAAAGTAGGTCACATTGAGCGTTACCGTAAACAGTAAATTTTCACACCATAAAATAGTCGTTTCACAGCAATATTCTTTTGTGTTTTGTGCAGTGATGTACAGAACGATTGGTTGACGGCTTCGTGAAGATTCCTTTTACACCTTGTACTTAGGTAAAGATAAAATGTTTCGTATTGAAAATATTGATGGAGAAGTTGTAGTCATCTCATCTGCCTAGCCTTTTCCCAACGATATTGGGGTCGGCTTCCAGTCTAACCGGATGCAGATAAATACTAGTGTTTACATAGAACGACTGCCTATCTGACCTCCACAACCCAGTTAGTACTAAGAAGGTACAACTCAGAGTCACGCCACTGACTACCTGTAACAACTGCCAAAGAGCTACAAATGACTGCCGGGACCAACGGATTAACGTGCTTTCCGAGGCACGGAAGAAACTCGGTGTGTAATGGGTGGTAACCCATCCACGGACCAACCTAGGCAAGCGCGGCTTAACTTAAAGATCGACCCGAGTGGCTGTTAATATTTAAACACGAGCTCCTCTCGCTTGATGTAGAAGTTGTAGTACCACTCCCTAAAACATACACAGACGTATTTCGGGTTCGCATCATATTTCATCTCTCAGGATATTAGCTAACATTACCACAGAGTTACACACATGTTCACACAACCGCTAGTCTACCCTTCTTCAAGGCAAGACAAGACAAGAAATTTATTTGTAGAAACATGAGTATTTATACAAGAAATGCAGGTTGTTTATAAACAAAAAGATCCATCATGTTCGGCCTTTGGGGCGTACAAATATACACAGGTAAGAAAATGCTTCGGTGAGCGTGTTTGTTTGCATGCTGAAATATGTGAAAGCTTCATAAGACCATCATGTACCCATATCATATTTCATGCAAATAAAGAATCTTGAATCTTGTATACGTAATAATAGGCCAGACGACAAAAAAATACTAATTAGTCCGTCAGTTAGATTTTCAAAAAATATTTGACCCGTGTTTTTTGTTTTGTTACGTAAACCAAAATTGACGAAAATATGCCGCTTTTAAAATTCTCAATACGTCATGCCTGGGTATAATTATTACCTAGTTCTGACGTCACGAGCCCCCACTCCCGAGTTTTGATGCGTTTATCTTTGTCAATATTCATTGATTTACAAAAACAAAAAATACGTGTCCATTAATTTCCAATACTCTAACTGACGGACTAAATAGATTTGCAATTTTTTAACCGACTTCCAAAAAGAGGAGGTTATCAATTCGTCAGTTTTTTTTTTTTTATACTGTCGTCATGCCTATTTTGTAGTATACCCAGATTTTGCAAGTTATGTTTAAGCCCCATGTAATAGGGGACAAGCCTTTTGCCATCAAGCGAACACAAATCCAGACTCCGTGGCTGCTATTTTGAAATACCTGATTAAACAGTTTATCCGACCTGGGAATCGAAACCAGGACTCCAGCAGTCGCGCTTGCGACCACTGGATCAACGAGGATAATATTCGATCCTACCACTCCCTAAAACCTACACAGACACGTTTCACGTTCGCATCATATTTCATCTCACAGGATATTTGCTAACATCACCAAACAGTAACACAATGTTCACACAACCGCCCGTCTACCCATCCGCTTCGGTGAGCGTGTTTATTAATTTATATCTATTTGCTCATGAACGTATTTAGTTGGTGAACCCTTTTGATACTGCGTCAGTGATTTGATTGGGCAGACATATTTGTATTGACTGCTGGATTTAATTAATTTGAGTGTTGTCAAGCTATTTTTTAGACTGAAAGAAGTGTCTTCGTTCTTTACAGTTTGGTTAATGCCTAACCTAGTGTCAGGGTTTTTATACCGCCCATAGGCCTCTGACTTGGCTTTACATGGAGTCGAGAAATATCTCTCAGGCATGTTTGGTTTCTTCACGGTGTTTTCCTTCACCGTAGTAAGTGATAATTAAACAATACGCACATGAATTCGAAAAATCAGAGGTGACTTGGCAGTCTGACGGTTACACCGCTAGACTATCACTGCAATAGAAAGAAGTTTTAAATCTGTAAAAGAAACTTTGATGTAGGCCGTGTTTAATTAGAGCCAAAGATGGCAACGTGTGACATCTTATGTTCAAACAATCAGCGGGCAAGGTGAGTTCCTTCACATACAATTTTATTATCAGTTCTCAATTTGTCGGTTTACCATAGACAAATTACAAGCTACAGAAAAATACTGATACTGTAAGCTTGCGTCATCCCACTGCTGGACAATGCACTCTCTCCATGACTTATCGATCCAAGGCTATTGTGGACCACTGATTGTTTGTTTGTTTGTCTAGCTCGTTCCGCAATCTTCTACGAGGTCTGCCGCGATGACAGAAAAATAAGTTAAATTGTATGTGATTTGTTGTAGTTCCATTTGACTGTTTATTATCTCACGAGATGTTTACAATCATACGGTAACATATTATAGAAATAGAAGATTTTGTTGTATAAGTTTTAGTTCCATAAGTTAAAACGAGTTGTAGTATTTGGTGCAACCTTGAGACGCACACCGCACCTTGTAACTTGTTATTTTAGTTTAATTGAAGTATGTCATGGTGTATATATATATACTTATTTCGTAAATATGTTTTTCTTTTTGTATATTGGCACCTTGTTTTTATAATCATGTAAATTGTACTTCTGTGTGTTGTGCTATGTCTTTTGTGTGCACTAATTAGATGGTTTATCTATCTATCTATCTACAAGACAAACAGAGCTCCCTAAAACATACAGGGACACATTTAACGTTCGCATCATATTTCATCTCTCAGGATATTTGCTAACATCACGACACAGTAACACACACATGTTCACACAACCAACCCATCCGCTTCGGTGAGCGAGTTTATTAATTTATGTCTATTTACTCACCATTGTAAGTGAATATCTTAATAGTAAATACCTGTATTAAGGTGGTAAGTTGTTGTGTCACTATGTTCCTGATTTATTATGGCATCGCCTAATGGATTGAATTACTGCGAGTTTTGTTCATCTGTAATTTTGAGACGAAGATAAATTTTAACATAACATAACACCTGTAATCCCTAAAACATCTAACAGAGGCGTACCTAATAGAATGCTCAAATTTCGCCAGTTGTAGTAACGGCAGGGCCTATTACCATCAATTGAGCCTATTACCATCAACCGAGCCTATTACCATCAACCGAGCCCAAATTCAGACACAGTGGCTGCTACTAAGAAAATCTTGATGGAAACCCAATAATACTCCCTTAAAATTGAACCCAGGACCTTATACTAACCTTGAATCACGCTTTATTTGCTAACATCACCACAAAGCAAAACACAATGCTCACACAATTTATATCTATTTACTGACGAACGTATTAAATTGGTGAGCCGTTTTGACACTGCGTCACTGATGTAAGTCTTGACCCGTACGTAACACACAGGTATTGTATGCCTATTTCGGGCACGAGTCTCTCACAAATGTTTACTTTGTGTATTATACACACATCAAAAATGTCTAGGGATCAAGCATTTTTATGCGGATTTCTTGAGATTGAGATGTGGCTTTGTAATAAATTTATGATTTTATAAATTTATATGGATCCTTTTTGGTGCATTTCATAATTTGAATCAGGAACTCTCAATCAAATTCGAGTAAAAGATGAAAATAAGCTGTCAATATTTTCCCTATAAAAACATACAACGCATTGAAGACATTATTAGTGCTACTGTTTCCCTACTACTGATTAAAACCAACGTTATTATGGAGCGGCGACGTCATTTAAGCAGGGAAGAAATGCTCAGAGCCGTGGGAATGATAGAAGCTGGTTCCCGGCAACGTACTGTAGCTTTAGCTCTGAATACAAGTCAGAGTGTTATCAGTCGACTTTGGACACGTTACCGAAGCACTGGTACCGTGGCTGAGCGCCATGGAGGACGGTATCGCTGCACCACACGGAGACAAGACCGATACATTCAAATCTTAACTCGAAGAGCTCCAACAATAACCGCCATGATGTTAGCCGTGAGGCTTCATCACTCTTCAGGGAACTTAATTAGCGACCAAACAGTCAGAAACCGCTTGCATGAAGTGAACCTTCATTCCCGAAGACCGCTACGGGTACCACCTATAGCAATGCACAATCGTAGGATTCGATATCAATGGGCTCTTGAACACAGAAATTGGGCAGAAGAACAATGGCGTTTCGTGTGCTTTTCTGATGAGTCTCGTTTTGGTATGAGACCGGATACAAGACGTATACGACACTGGAGAACCCCTGGACGCCAACAGCGATTAAAATCCTGCCAGGAAGTCCATCCTTATAGTGGTGGAACCATCATGGTATGGGCGGGTATTTGGATCGGCGGAAGAACTGAGTTGATTTGGATCAGAGGCAACCTCAACGCTCAAATTTATGCTGAGACGATTGTATCAGACGTCATCGTTCCTCTACAAGTGCAAATCGGTCCCTTATTTCAGTTAATGCATGATAATGCACGACCGCACACCGCAAGAGTTGTAAGACAGACTCTCGCCGCAGCTAACATCAATGTCCTGCCCTGGCCTGCTCAGTCGCCAGACTTGAACCCGATTGAGCATGCATGGGATATGCTACAGAGAAGAGCTCTGCCGAATATGGAGGGTATCCAGTCGCAAGAAGTCCTTTTTTTGTTGTTGCAACGAACATGGGCGGCCATTCCACAGCGTGATTTGGATGAACTCATTTTGAGTATGCCAAACCGATGTTCTTGTGTTGTTAGTGTTCGCGGTAGAAACACGGATTATTAATTGTTTAAGTTACCCAATAAAATTTTAAAGAAAACTGTTATTTCAGTCTTTTTTTCGAACTTTAATGTTAGTGGTTCAAATGTCAAAAATCCCTTTATTAGGAAAATGGCAAATTTCTTTATTAATGCAAAGGTGACTTGGTTTATCGTTACTGTGACAAACGAAAACACTTTATTTGATGAATCCTTAAAGAAAATTTTAATTAATATCAATCAGGAGAAAAGTTATTGCAAAAATATATGTTGATCCCTAGATACTTTTGATGTGTGTATTTAATAATTCCTGTTCACTGTGACGTTTGTATGAGATGAGAAAATAAACATGTTATTTCATAAAGCAGACATTGTTTGTATTGCCTACTGGATTTCATTCAATGAGAGTATAGTCAATCTATTTTTATCATTATATTATTCGCCACCGAAAGAAATTTTAAAAAGGTGAAAGCAATTTCGTTGTTAACTAAAAGTAACAATGATTTACATAGTCCGGGAAGACTATACTCTGCCTGGCCAGTTTCCAAATACCTTTGTTGGGTTCGACTTCACTCTAATCGAATGCAGCTGTATCCTATGCCTATCTGACCTTCTCAACCTAGATATTGGGTACAACACATCTTGGTAAGACTGGCTGTCAGACTTCCTGGCTTCTGAGTATCAGTAACGACTGTTCAAATTCTACGATCAATGTATAAACTTTCGTAAATTTTCTTGCCAGTTCTTCTCCATATTCGGCCCGTGGTTTTAGCAGTAGACGTTTCTGAATAGCGCGTAATTGTTTTTTGAAAGAATAAACATACTATTTGAATTTTGAATTTAGACAGTGACGTACTTGTTGTAAGTTTATATTAAAGATACAGAACAACAATAATAATCATATTGCAGACAGGGATAAAATAATATTTAGGGCCATTTTTAATCATCATCAGATTACAGCAGTCGAACATTGACCTCTTCAATTGTACGTTACTCAACTCGATTCTCGGCAATTCTCATCTCTCAATATTTTGGTGTTTCGGTTAAAACAAATATTTATAACAAGGGGTAGCGAGTACAATAACTCCATCAAAACAAAACAAAATGACTGCAACCCCTGCTATTATTTTACTACATGACAACGCCAGACACATTTCACGTAAAGATCATATTTCATATCTCAGGATATTTGCCAACGTAACCTCCACAGAGTAAATATATCAGTAGAAACGTGCCCGTAAGATGTGGCAACATTCTCATGCATAGAAAATATGAAAAACGATGAATAGTTAATATATGCAGTTGTTCTAAGTGAACGTGTTAGCGCTGGCAACATTGAAACAATGTAAAGTGGTTTTTTAAAAATGGAATGCTTGTATTTTTCTTGGAAAATATTGTGCAGTATGGAGGTCGGTGTTTTATATTGAATGCGTGCAGATTTTATAGCGTAGTCAAATCTGTACGTGAGTTTTAAAATCATTGAGTTTTCTTCTAAACAAATAATCTACCTATACATCTATACTGTGACATCTGTCGGTATTGATAATTGTGAGGTGGTGGGTAGTTAGTTTCATTAAGCAAATAAACCAGTCTGTCGTTGACCCATGCCTTTCATTGACGTTACATATACAAATAAATAAAATTGGGGTGTCTGTTTGTAATATCAAAATAACAGCTTTTTGTTGAATGCATATGAAAATATATACGGCACTTATAGCAAAAACACATTATTTTCAATTTACGTCTGTCTGTCTGTGTGTCTGTGTGTTCCGGCTAATCTCCAAAACAACTGGACCTATTTTGATGGGACTTTAACTGACAGATAGCTGATGTTATAAGGTCTAACTAAGGCTACTTTTAGTTTAGAAAAAGAATAAGGGTTCTGTGCAAAAAAGTCGAAATCCATGAAATTGTATACAAATCTGATTCAAATATCCTGAAGTAATATTTTTATAATAAATTCACCTCAACAAAATGTTTTTATAAAATGGAAAACATTTTTTTATCTAGGTAAAGAATCTCTAGATATTCTTTGTCGAACCAAGGCGCACAAGCTTATCGATGCTATAAACCCAATTACACTTCAAGACCTATGGTTTCAAAGCGTGCTTGCTCGATGGATACGGTGCTTTAGTTCAGTAAGTTGGGAAACAGGAATATTTTGCATTATACAGGTGAGACGCTAAAATGGTCTGCATCTAGTACATAAATCTGAATCCCCCACATATAAATCTTTAATCTGTTGCTTACATTTTGCTGCTGTTCCATACATTTTGCTGCAACAAATCTTTTTCTTTGAATAGTCGACGAAATATTTACCATTAAAAACATAATTGTAAAATATATATATATATGTAATACCAAGTCGGTTAATTTATTCAGTCCCTACTGGTCCTTCCGCCGTGTGGTATCTGGTAGAGTAGAATAGAACCAACCCGTTACACTCACGGGTGTCATATAAGGCGACTAATGTCTGAGGCAGAATACCTTGTGCCTCCGTAGACCAGAGAATGGGCAGCAGCGTTTTCTGTTAGTCTTTCATCACTGCGATCTCCAATCCGCCTGCCAAGCGTGGAGATTACGGCATATTCCTCCCATCATGGGAGAGGCTTATGTCCAGCAGTGGACGTTATGGGCTGTTATCGTTGTTGTTGTTAAGGGTCCTTCTGTTTTAAGTTATTACGTAATTAGCTAAACGAACAACATATTATAGTGACCATATCAATATAAAAAATCTTTTATGTGTTAAATTCAGGCTTCTAATTTTATACACAACGAAGTTATAAATTCGCTGTGTATAAAATTAGAAGCCTGATGGAGAAAAGGATGGTACGGCTGTGCTGCTTTTTTGCTCGACACGGCAGTGTCCCCGGAGACTGGCGTGCACCCAGATATCTGGGGGGTTTAAGAAAGACGTACTGAATACATGTGGTAACTGTTTTAGCGTGTGTCTCTTTCTCCCATATTACCTATCTTTTGCACTAACTTCAGAAAGGGTAAAAACTGTCGTTGGTCTATAGGTCACAAGGGCGGCTGTTAAGAATAAGGTCCTGGGTTCGACTCCTAGGTCAGGCAAAGTATTATCGTCAATAATTTTTTTTCTTAGTCGCGGACTCTGGATTTATGCCCAGTTGATGGCAAAAGGCTCGTCCCCTTTTACATGGGGCAAAATTAGCAACTCTATTTGTGGTGGTTCAAACTTCGTTTGAAATACTGTTAGAATAAAGTTCTAATCAGCTTGCACTACAAAGTCATTGTTACGTCAGTCACTGCAGGCCAAATAGTGCGAAATGAGTGGTTTTTATTCTTTATAAAATCAAATTTACGACTTTTGGAAAAAATAAAACGACAATTATGTTCATTATTAAATTGTCTATCTATTAGTATAAGTAGCAAATCAAAATAATGGTTACTTTACGAGGAGTAGCATTTTATAAATCATTATTTCTCATTTCTGTGGTTTCGTTGTGAGGGGATTTATTAAACATTAAGCTACTTAAAAAACAAAATGAAACGACAATTTTGGAGTCAAGAATATGTAGTAATTTAATGTATTTTTTATTAGTTGGTATTTCTTTTGGATAAAAAGGAGTAGGCTCCAAAAAACTGCTCGTTCAAGGTCATTTGCTCGGGGAGGCGCCTTAAACAAAACTGGCAAAATCATTATCATCATCATCGAATGATACAGCTGAAAGACATCCACTGCTGAACATAGGCCTCCCGCAAATCTCGCCACATTTACCGGTCCCGTGCGACTCGCATCCAGCGTTATGCGTGTGTATTATTAAAATTTATTAGGTACACTTCTACCTGACCCTCTTAACATTACAGGCATGATATTAGTTTATCTTAGCTAACAAAGTACGGCTTCAAAGCTTGCTTCTGCCATGAATAACGCAATTTAGTTCAGTAAGTTGGGAAACTGGAATATTGATTGGGTATATTCTGCAAACATTGCTTGTAACCTTTCTTATGAACTAACTTTCAAAGAGGAAAGAAAAGAGAAGATAAGAGTATAAATTTTCCGTTTATATCATCTTTCTGCCTAGCCTTATCCCAATTGTGTTGGGGTCGGCTTCCAGTCTAACCGGATGCAGCTGAATATCAGTATTTTACATGGAGCGACTGTCTATTTGTCCTTTACAACCCAGTTACTGGTTGAAACAATAGGTAGTCTTCAGCGAGTCTGGTTGTAGAACTTTCAAGGCTTCTGGCTACCTGTTACGACTGTCAGAAATCTACAAATAATAAATATAAATATCAGTGGACATTACATACAGCGCCATCTAGTGCCACACTAAGCAACGAGCCTTGTGTCGTGGACACCAGATAGTTGATATACTACATAGATACTTTTTGTTTGTAAACACATACTTATTATACATTTACTCATCCAAGACTCGGCAACAAATGTCCATGCTCATCACACAACATTTACTCTTCCCGAGATTCGAACCCGGGACCCAAAGAACGTAAGGCATCCTCACTACCACTGCGCCATTTGGGTCGTCATGATGAAATGACAGCCGGGAACTGCTGAAGATGCTGTTCAGCCGTTGGTCCCGGCTGTGATTTCTAAAGCACTTTTGGTCTTCGTTAAGTAATGGCTGGTCACCCTGCTGGGTCCCTCTACCTCAGCAAGCTTAACTAACCTTTAATATACTCATTCGGCTGTAATGACTTAGCCACAAGCCCATTCTGAACTATTTAAGTATTATTAAGTGTTATTTAAGTATACGGAACCCTAAAAAATATACTACAAAAAAATTACGTAAGCACAGTAAAAGTCTATTTTCGACTTAAAAATCAGCTTCCGTGATGATTGTAATAAAAGAAGACTTGATATTGTTTGCCAAACAATTTACTGTGCTTTAAAAATACAACATTATTTTTACAAAAGAGAACGTTCCCTTTACAAATTTGTATTCCGATTTTATAGCTCGTATTATGCCTGATTTGGTTCTTATTTTTATCGTTGTAAATAAACTCGTAATTTTTTGACGATGGTGATTTGGAAAGAATGAAATAGGTACTTGTAAAAGATCGAATTGAATGAGCTTGTGTAATTTATCAGCCGTAATGGGTGTCAACATCGAATCACAATAAAACAAATAAATTTTATTAATTATGTTTTAGTAACTTCTGCTGGGCCCGAAATCAGCAAGACTAAGCCCTGAGAGCTAAACGGGGTCGCCGCAGACCGACATGATGGTGGGACGCCTTGGCTGGCTTCCTCGTGAATTATCGAGAGGAAGCACACCATCGAGAGAAGTGAAAGGAATGCAGGCGTGGGCAACACGGGCTTACTAAAAAAAAAAAATCCTAACACATCGACTTTTTGAGGAGAAAAATTGAGTTTACGAAACGTAAAATTTTTGTAATATACGTAATTGTTCTGAACTGCAGCTGTCCCTACAGCACTCTAATGGGGCAGCGTTTCCTCGTAGCGACGATCGCCGCGGGAGACGCACCGGGCGTCGGGGGCCACGTGGTGGTCCCGGGCCACCGTAGGCGCAGGCCTGTGGACGGTGAGCTATGGGCTAGCTCGCCGTCCGTCTGTCTTATGACGACAGGCCATGTCGGCGCGTTTGTGTTCCACGAGCGCCTCAAAGAGATGTCAGCAAAAAGGGAGGGGTCATTTGATGATTTCCCATCCGAAAAAAAAGGGGGCAGCGTTGTCGCAGCGTGACGGCAATATTTTCTTTAAATACCTCGCAGGCCCTGTTCCCTCTTAACGTGGTTTCCGAGGCAAACTTGGCATGTTATTAATGAGTGGTCAGCTGGTCACTCATCCACGTACCAACCGCAACAAGCGCGGCTTTACTGAAATATCGACCCGAGCGGCTATTATTATTTCGCCAAGGTTTCTTGAAATGACTTTAAAAAAAAATTGTTTTATCACATTAAATATCAATACCATCACTTCTGTAAAGATAACACGACAAAATATGATATTTCTAGTACTCTTTCTCTCTCTGGCTAGAACTTTCCAAAACTAGAACAAAATCGAGCTTTAAGCGGTGTCACACACATATCGCAGACAAGAAAGTGTACCAAAGACATCCTTTTATACGTAGGTGTCACGAACAACAAAGGAGTTTTGTCAAAAGGTATCTGAGTCGTTTCAAGTAATACCTTAGTCGCCTTTGAAAAGACTCGAATCTAAACTGGATGGTTGCGAAACCAGGCCAAATTGCTAAAGCTACCACACACGGACTGTTCTGTCTTTACATCAGTGTCTGACTTAAATGGAAAAGAAAGATCTCAAAGGCTATCCCTCAGACCCTTTTTTTTTTGTGCAACATATTCGCTGCAAAATAATTCGAGAAAGTCTGTACCGTATGGATGTAACGACCCTAAAGGGACTACAGGAGGTAAACGCGAGTTTTAAAATGCAAAAAAAGCATATGATTCACTGCAATAAACAAAACCAGAAAAATATATGATATTCTTCAGGATTTATGCTAGTATGATAGTGTATGATAGTGTTTTGAAAACTTAATACAACTAATTTTACTCTATAAAAAAAATCACGAACTTATCTCTAGAAATTTCATTTAACGAGTAAAAACCATACTAAAATACATGCGATCATTATGATTTTTTGGCAAATAATTCTACAAGCAACTAGCATAATAGTGTTTCATTTTTTTAGTACAATCAATAGATTTTTTTGTAAATCGCAAAAAACCACACATTTCGCACTATTCGGCCCGCAGTGACTGACGTAACAACCGCTTTGTAGTGCAAGCTGATTAGAACTTTATTCTAACAGTATTTCAAACGAAGAGAACAAATAGAGTTGCTAATTTAGCTCCTGTAGTCATTTTAACGCCCCGAAAACAAGCTCGTAGGATGCGACTAGCATCAAGCAACACGCGCGCTTATCACTTGTTTCTCACACCTAATGGCGCAATTACCCTTGGTTGTTAGTCCGTATTCACCGCACGAGCTTCTTCTACCCAAATGTCCTTTCTTTGGTATTATTCGTCGTTTCGTTGAGCTCCTTGAGTTATTAGTCGAGCTACACGATAACCGACAAATGCTTGCACTGACTGGACAGGTCTACTCAAATCTGTGTGGTTCTTTCTTCAAAAGACCATTTCAGACACTAATCTGCATGGTCCCCATGTGAATTGAATATGTCTGGACTTCAAAAGAGACTTTGACCTCTGAGTTCTGAGTTTCGGCTGTTTCTTCTCAGAGTAGTCAGGTACGAAACACCGGCCCCATCTAGTTTTAAAAAATGACTTGTAAAAGTGTTTGTAAAAATTTACTTGCAAAATAAACATCATTTATCATTTACCAAATTAAAAAAGAATCACTAATATTGGATCTAGATCTCGATCGATCTCGATAAAAGTCTGACACTCCCTCCTGCTCCGCCCAGAACGGGAAAAGTCATTTGATTAATTCCCATCCGAAAAAAAAAAAAAAAAAAAAAGGCCTCGTTCCCACTATTTCGTGACGACAGATAATCGTGTAGTTTTAAGTGTCGTGGCTTCATGGGCGTGCGCCCCTAAGAGGCAATTAGACAAAGCCTACCCTACCAACTGGGCATTCATTATAACGAACTAACTATGTAATAAAATATCACATTATGTACAAAATATAAAAAAAAAGTTCAAACTCCTGTTAGAATACTTATAGCAAGTCGCTCCCGCGTCACGCAACTAACACTTTACTGGAAGTTACTACAAAGGTTGGAGCTCCGCCGGACAGGCAAGCACTGGACTTGCCTTAAACCCATTGATAATTTTACGCACACATTGGCACATTGGTGCATATTTTCGTGTGTATAAACTGCACACATGTATAGATTGCAGTAATTTTAGGGCGGTAACTCCTGCGAGTGTAGCTGGGCTGCTGGGCTGTGATTGGCTGCTACAACACAAGGCCAGGATTCAAGGTGGATGATCTTTAGCCCGCGAAATTCAAATTTCCTTACGTTTTTTGCAATTTGCAGGCCAGTGCTAGGGTGTATGTTCAATGTTGATTAAAATAATGATTCCTGGGGGTTATTGGCGCGTATTATTATTATAATAATCAATAATATTATTGTTATTATATTTTACTTCATGGGTGTCGTTTTTGTGGTTTTTGGGGTTGGTGATAATGAAAATGAGGTCAAAATGAAAATCCAAGATGGCGCCGATGAAAATTTACAGTTTTTTCTTCATGGGTGTCGTTTTCGAGGTTATTGGGGTTGGTGATAATGAAAATGAGGTCAAAATGAAAATCCAAGATGGCGCCGATGAAAATTTTCGGTTTTTTCTTCATGGGTGTCGTTTTCCAGGTTATTGGGGTTGGTGATAATGAAAATGAGGTCAAATTGAAAATCCAAGATGGCGCCGATGAAAATTTTCAGTTTTTTCTTCATGGGTGTCGTTTTCGAGGTTATTGGGGTTGGTGATAATGAAAATGAGGTCAAAATGAAAATCCAAGATGGCGCCGATGAAAATTTTCAGTTTTTTCTTCATGGGTGTCGTTTTCGAGGTTATTGGGGTTGGTGATAATGAAAATGAGGTCAAAATGAAAATCCAAGATGGCGCCGATGAAAATTTTCAGTTTTTTCTTCATGGGTGTCGTTTTCGAGGTTATTGGGGTTGGTGATAATGAAAATGAGGTCAAAATGAAAATCCAAGATGGCGCCGATGAAAATTTTCAGTTTTTTCTTCATGGGTGTCGTTTTCGAGGTTATTGGGGTTGGTGATAATGAAAATGAGGTCAAAATGAAAATCCAAGATGGCGCCGATGAAAATTTTCAGTTTTTTCTTCATGGGTGTCGTTTTCGAGGTTATTGGGGTTGGTGATAATGAAAATGAGGTCAAAATGAAAATCCAAGATGGCGCCGATGAAAATTTTCGGTTTTTTCTTCATGGGTGTCGTTTTCCAGGTTATTGGGGTTGGTGATAATGAAAATGAGGTCAAAATGAAAATCCAAGATGGCGCCGATGAAAATTTTCGGTTTTTTCTTCATGGGTGTCGTTTTCGAGGTTATTGGGGTTGGTGATAATGAAAATGAGGTCAAAATGAAAATCCAAGATGGCGCCGATGAAAATTTTCAGTTTTTTCTTCATGGGTGTCGTTTTCGAGGTTATTGGGGTTGGTGATAATGAAAATGAGGTCAAAATGAAAATCCAAGATGGCGCCGATGAAAATTTTCGGTTTTTTCTTCATGGGTGTCGTTTTCGAGGTTATTGGGGTTGGTGATAATGAAAATGAGGTCAAAATGAAAATCCAAGATGGCGCCGATGAAAATTTTCAGTTTTTTCTTCATGGGTGTCGTTTTCGAGGTTATTGGGGTTGGTGATAATGAAAATGAGGTCAAAATGAAAATCCAAGATGGCGCCGATGAAATTTTTTTTTTGCTATCATTATTTCGTGGCCTACCCTTCGTGGAATACTACTGCACGCCACTGCGTGGCTTGTGTATTTAAATGGAGGTGTTCACAGATAGGACGACACGATTACTGTCGTCTACGACTTTTGCCAACTAAAAACCAACGATAAATTAATCGTCACGACATAGTGGGAACGGGGCCTAAGTGTTTCATCAAAGTTGCAATCGTTATACCACGAGATTTATGAAATGAGTGCTTGTGACTGTATACAACCTACATCTCTGCCCACCCTTTTGGAAAATTCAGGCACTGTGCTAGCTGGATTATCTTCTAAAAGACTTGTTGCACATGCATAATACACCCTACATCGCATCATCGCATCACATGAGGCGAGTTGCGGCCAAACGGAAGCCTATGTTATCCGAGCCATAATAACGAATCGATTGACACCTTACTCATCAAAATCGGATGAACAGTTTAGGCGCTACGGAGGAACATACTATATACATAGACTGCTTAAATCAAAACAGTTCCTTTTGGCTTCTGAAAAAATACAACACCAAAAAGTCAAGAAAATACAGGCAGATGTTATTTTCACCCCTTAAAATAAGTGCCGTACCAAAAGGCTAATAACTCTAGAAGAAAAGTCATAAAGACACACAGACATAAAATTTAGTATCTATGAACCAAAACTAACTAAAACTAACTTAAGTTTTACTAGTGAATTAACTTAACTGCCCTGCCCTGTCTGTTGTACTAATACTATTTTGGGGTCGGCTTCCAGTCTTACCGGATGCAGCTGAACACCAGGATTTTACATGGCGCGACTGCCTATCTGACCTCCACAACCCAGTTAGTACCGAGTAATACAATACCTTGGTAAGACTGGTTGTCAGACTTTTTAGGCCACTGACTACCTAACGACTGTCAAAAATCTACAAATGACAGCCGGGACCAACGGCTTAACGTGCTGTCCGAGGCACGGAGGAAACTCGGTATGCAATGGGTGTTCACCCATCCAAGCAAGCACAGCTTAACCTAAAGATCGTCCCGAGTGGCAGTTATTATTTAGTCACGAGCTCCTCATTAATTATTAACTCTGTTAAAATAGTAAATACCACTAAAAAAAACATGGGTGGATTGTTTGAGAAATGATATAAAGAAAAATGATACGTGACGGCTGACAGGAAAAAAATGGTAGAAAAATACCGCCAATACCGTCGTTGGGGTCGGCGCAACACTATTTTTCTACCATTATTAGCATGAAACAAGAGCAGGAAGATGATGCTTTTGTTTTGAAATACTGAAAAGTTCTTAGTCATATTACAACAAATAGACAATCGACTTTAGCGAGTCCAGCAGTTGTATAACATCCTGGATTACTTTTACTATTTATAAACTACTCCAAGGGCTCATTCGGCGGCGACTTCTCGCGTCCTGCATTGGTTCAATCCATGGTCCGGAGCGAGACGGAATGGGACGCCGTCACCTCCTTCTGTGGACCAGTAATGCTAGCGAAGGAGGTGGCGGAATGTGAGAGGGAGAAAACCTCACGTCCCGGCCGCCGCGGGTGACGCCCCGGGCGTCGGGGGCCACCGTAGGCGCCTGTGGACGGAGAGCTATGGGCTAGCTCGCCGTCCGTGCGGCTGCCGGGGTTGCAAGACTGTTCTGAAAGAGATACCGTGGCCCCGGAACACCAAGGACGATGAAGAAACATGGATGGGTTTTTAGTCAGTAAAAGTCTGACACTCCCTCCTGCTCCGCCCAGAGCGGGAGAAGTCATTTTATTATTTCCCATCCGAAAAAAAAGACTTATTACCAACCTGACACATGACCTGAGACATTTCATAAATTTCAGGTTTCCCGCATATCCATGAATGGCAATCCTAGCGACGTAATCGTTACTAGGGTTGGTCGACTTGTCAAACCGCGTATAGCTATCACGCTGTTAGTTAGTAATCTTGATTCCTTCACGCGTCAAATCACTCGCCATTTGTTTCCGTAGCACGAGAAATAGGTATCGAGGCGCTAAACCGCCAAGGTTCGAACAAACAGTGTGGATTTGACAACTCAAACGTTTACCCTGATTTTGAAAGATAAACGTGTTGAAAAACTTGTAACCAGTCTGGTCTATGCAGTTTGACCGCACCTATACTCCAGAAGTAGCGTCGCGGTGTTTTAGCGGATGCTTTAAAAAAACTTCTATAATTTGTTTTCGTATCTGTCACAAGATGCGTATGTCTTGTGCGCTAATCTCAAGGCCGAGAGACATAGCCCAGAACACACTCCACTCAATTCCAACAGCAATTTACCTCAATGTCGTCACCTAAATCCTACCTTACAACTGTAGACACAATACTATCACAATTTTGGCAGCAAATTGAGAACAGTTAACAGACACGTCGGCCACAACTTGTAGTTCTAAGACAGGACTGATGATATTGTTATTACTGGCGGTGCTAAACAGACATTAGATTAGAGATGTGCCGACTAGTCGGGAAAGCCGACTATCCGGCCACACGTTTGGTGTCGGTGAATTGTCGGCAACTAGTCAGCCTCGTTGGTCGTAAGCGCGACTGCTGAGCATAAGAATCGCATCCTGGGTTCGATTCCCAGGAATTTCTTAGTAGCAGCCACGGAGTCTAGATTTGTGCCCAGTTGTTGGCAATAGGCTCGCCCCCATATTTAAGTGACGAAATGTGGGTGTACTAATTAGGTACACCTTTGCCTAACCCTTCGGGGATTACAAGCGTGATGTTATGTTATGTTGTTGGCGAAAAGCGTCTACTAATAAGCCCGAGTGATTAAAACGAAATAAAACCTTTTTTGGAATTATTTTAATTTTATAATCAGCTTTACAGTTTGTTAAATAAAATCTAGTAATCGGAACTCTTCCTTTGGAGGCCAATAATTGAAATCGAGAAAAACTTATTTTCAACTATAAACTAATTTTAAATTCCAAATCTGTTGCAGCCGGGGCGACCGATTTCTGATGCATTAAATGCGAGCGACTGAGTCGTACATGCCAAGAAAATTGTCGAGGCCTCTTGAAGGCTTAGGCGCAAAATGTCGCTTTTGCAAAATGTCGACTGGTAGTAAAATGTCTCTTTCTCGTAATGTCGCTTTCGCAGAATGTGGCTTTCGCAAAAGAGAACTCCATCGAAAGCTATGATCGGCCAATTAGTCGGCCTTTCTTCTACTGACTTGTCGGCCAGTCGGCTATTCGGCTCATCTCTAATCTAGATCTAATACAATGTGGTGTGTATCTACCCTAAATTACTTGAAAGGGTACACGCCTAATGCCTTCTGCTACGTCATAATCTAAGTTTGTCAATAGTCTAGGAATTTACATGAATTAATTTGCATGTATTTTTGAAAAGTAAATAGGTTCATCGTGTTCCAATTATTTCATTTGCGTTGTATTTATAAACGTGTTTAAATCGGTAACAACAAAGGCTGTCTATCTACATACTCATACATACCATTACAAGTACGCGCGAATGATACGCAGTGTAAACGTAATTATACGCTTTTAAGTTTCATTTAAAATTAAACGATAACATTATGGCAATACTACAATGAAATAGATCATGGTTTGACTAGTACAGTAAGTATTATTTCATAATTTGGAAAAACAGAAAATTAGAATAGGTTCATAACGACAATTTCTTCTAGTCTAGGCGCGGTTTCCTTGTTTTTCACATTGAGCATAATTGCTTAATGTATGTATAATGTGGTCATGTAGACCGAAGATGGGTTTCGTGCAATAAAAACACACTGCAACTAACAAATCACTTACTTGAAATTACAATTTTACAAATATTAGGAATACTATGGAATACTATTTAGTCCGTCAGTTAGAGTATTGGAAATTAATGAACACGTATTTTTTGTTTTTGTAAATCAATGAATATTGACAAAGATAAAACGCATCAAAACTCGGTAGTGGGGGCTCGTGACGTCAGAACTAGGTAAAAATTATACCTAGGCGTGAAGTATTGAGAATTTTAAAAGCGTCATATCTTCGTCAATTTTGATTTACGTAACAAAAGAATAAACACGAGTCAAATATTTTCTGATAATCTAACTGACGGACTAATTAGTTTTTTTTTGTCGTCTCGCCTATCAAACACAATAACACTTGGCACAATGAATCGGATACAGTTCTGCGGCGTCTTAACTCCGATGCAATCTTGTCCTCGCTGCGAGCTCAAAATATGACTACTCACATCAGTCAACACTGGCGCACATGCGATTCATTTTATGTCCGTATATACTAATGACCGGACCGACATAATTATAGTATAGTGTATTTATGCTTTATAGTGCGGTCAAACAGCTGCGGACAGATTATAGACTTACTGCGGACAGCGTACTTCATTACATTTTCTGTTAAAGTCCAGACTCCGTTCCGAAATTTGTCCACACTGGTTTGACAAGGTTTGGTTTGGAAAGGTGTGTTTAGAAATAACAAAAAAAATAAACTCACCAACAACACTAAGATGGACCCTCCTAACCAAAGGAGGATGAGCAGAGATCTGGCACTCGTAGAAACCCTCGTCTCTTTCGCTGACATACTGGATCAGGAGTCGCCAATCGTTGGGGTGTTCGAAGGCCAGGGAGTAGCGGGAGTCAGCTGAGTATGTGTGACGGCCAAAGGAGAGAAGGTGGAGTTCCTCGCCACGACGACGTACCCAGGATATCTAGAGAAGAATGGAAGGTAATTATCTTTGAAGATGCTATTTTGATTGTCCACTGGTCGTAAGCAACTGTTAATGTACCTAGGTTAGATTACCAAGATGGGTCCACCCTTCCAGGGTTTGTTAAGAAAGAAATAAAAAAAAAGTATTTAATGGACTTAGACTGGACAAACAATAAACAGTAAACAATCAAAAAAATCTTAATATACAAATGAGGACAAAAAAAAACAAAATTTAACTAATTAGTAAGTCTTGTACAAGGTCAAAAGCCCCCTGTTTAGACATGGTTGTGCGCGACATTTGAAAAATAGACGTCGCAGCGCTGCTGTTCTGATGGAGCCTAAGCGCTGGTAGTTTTGGGTATTTCCATCAGCAATTTCTCGTAAATGTAAATGGCAGTTTCCAGTATTTGAGTCAAGAAGTAAGTCAGTCAACTTGTTACCAAAAATTCCTTACTTGTTGCCAAAAAACAATTTCTAGTTCATGCTGACATTGAACTATAAGCCAGTTTAAAGTCCTGTCTGTCAATCAATTTGTGATCTGGTACATATTTTGGGGAATGGCAATTTACTGTTTCATTTTGGTTGTTCTATGTGACTGCCTTATAAAGGGTTTGTTACTTGCTCAGTATTATTCAATGTTCTCAGTATATTTGAAGAAAACATGGAATTGTGTTTTGTAGACAAATGGAAGCATCCTAGCCACAATGTTTTAAAATATAAAATTGAAGTGGCTCATAATATCACTGTCACAGCAAAAAGCACTCTCAGCATCAAGCAATAAAGTACAAAAACATACGCTAGGAGAACATAGGTACTAGTTTTATAGCTTTTTTGCTCATAATATCATAATTCTAATGCATGAAGTAGAAGCATTAATAAAATAACATATTCTCACAATAAAATGGATACAGAAGGTTGCTTTCATGCAACGACCGTAAAGACAGACAGCCTGTTTATACTTTTTCACTGTCAAAACTACAATGATCTTTAATAACATTACCATAAGATTACCTATTATTATTGGTTTGTTCTTGTCCAAGGTTAAATAACTGTAAATACAGTCCTACAGAGGTCTTTTGGCGCACGAATGACATTGACACCCGCCGCTGTTGGTTAAAATTAATCTTGAAATGTATTTAAAAAACAAGATGGCGATATAATACCACGTGTCACTATGTTCGTACACGCTAATGGCCGATACCAACCAAACGATTTCAAATAAATTTTGTGAATGGGTAACAATGGTTTCAGCTTGAAAGATAGAATAATTTTGCACTTAGAGGTCGATCGCTAGTACAGCTTTAAAGCGAGCGTACGGAGATCAAACATATGCCGCTGTACGTGAAGCGTTTCTATATGGGCGTGAGTTTTATGGAGCCGAATTTCAGCCGATTGCCATTTTCGTAACAAAAAACAACTGAAAATCAGACAACACAGCGATTTCAAACAAATTCCGATCGCCAGTGCGCTTGTACTCGCTGTACGTGAAGCGTGTCCATGTGTGCGTGCGCTGAATTGAACCGTACTTCTGCATTTTACCATATTCGTAACAAAAAACAACTGAAAATCAGACAACATACGAGTAGCGATCTCAAACAAATACCAATCGCGAAACCTCAACATGAATGATACAACCAAGATTTTGTAACAATATTTTGATTTAAAAGAGTTTCCATGGAGTTTCTTGCCCGTTCTTCTCCAGGGAATGGGCAATTTCATTACTTTCACAGTTTTTATGTCTTGTGACTGGGACTGTAGCTACATTTAGGGAGACTGTCTTTATACAGACAATTACCCTACTAGTACGAGCGATAATACATAGTCTGTCTCGCTCGCACTAGTAGGGTAATTGTCTGTCTAAAAACAGTCTTGTCTATAGTGTGCGGTAGCCTTAATGTTCATCTTTGTTTCGACAGTTCAAAAGTGCCTGACAAATCATAAATGCTTTGATTTTGATTTTTTTATTTTTGAGTAGGTACGCTTGCATTCGCTATACATGAAGCGTGTCTATGTGTGCTTGCGTTGTATGGAACCGAACTTCTGCTTTTACTCATTTTTGTAACAAAAAACAAATGAAAATCAGATAGCGCGACGATCTTAAAAAATACTAATCGCCAGTACTTTTGCACTCGCGTGCGATTTCGCTTTTTGTCTGAAACCGACCTTCTGTACCGTACCTATTCTGTGTTTTCTAGTTGTTTGCATCATAAAATGAGACAGAACAGATGTTTAACTTTGCGTCTCGGAGTGCGTAATGGGATTTTGTGGTTCTTTTGCTGTATAATAATGTGTATGTGAAAGGATTTAGTATTAAAATACACTGCAGTTCTCTTGTGTCGTTTGATTTATAGGACAATAAGATATACAGCTGTGGTAAAAAGTTATCTTGTTAAAAAGGTTACCCTAAGTATTTTCTTTGATAAATACAGTGCAACAGATACATAATCATAAGATTAATTTGCAATCTTAACCACAGCAGAAGTCGTTATTTAAAAAATTTAAAGTTTTGTTAGATAAGAATAATTTCGGCTTTACAAAGCGGTCTCTGTACTCGTATGATTGTCCAAACCAATATTATAAAGAGGAAAGACTTAATTTTTTGTTTGTTACGATTTAACTCAAGAACTTCTCAACCGATTTTAACAACTCTTTCACCATTAGATAGCTACATCTTTACCGAGTAACATAAGCTATAAATTATATTAATATCATGCAAATTCGGCGAGCTATCATAATTTACGCGGACGAAGTCGCGGGCGAAGAGCTAGTGCCTTATAAATGGCGTGGTACTTACTTATTTATAATTTACTAGCTGTTGCCCGCGGCTTCGCCCGCGTGAAGTTCGGTAACCATATCACTGGATCATACTAAAGAGATAAAGAGTGTCCTACGTGTTAATCCAGGTTATGAACTATCTATGTGCCAAATTACATAACTATCACAATTATTATCATCACAACCACCATTATTATCACAATCATTATCACAGTCACCATCACTATCACAATAACCATCATTATCACAATCACCATCACTATCACAACCACCATCATTATCACAATCATTATCACAATCATATCACAATCACCATAACTATCACCATCACCATCACCATTACAATCACAATCATAATCACAATCACAATCTCAATCACCATCATCATTATCATCGTGATCACAACCATTATCACTATCACAATCACAATCACTATCACAGTAACAATCACAATCACTATCACAATCACAGTCAGAATCACTATCAGCATCACAATAACCATCACCATTACTATCACCATCACAATAACCGCCACTATCACAATCACCATCAAAATCACTATCACTATCACCATCATCGTTATCACACTCATTATAATCGTAATCACAATCATTATCATCGTAATCACAATCATGATCATCATAATCACAATCACCATCACTGTCACAATCACAATCATAATCACCATCACATTCACCATCACCATCACAATCAACAACACAATCACTAACACCATCGCTATCAACATCACAATCACCGTCACTAATACCATCACTCGCAATCACTATCATCATTATCACAACCATTATCATCGTTATCACAACCATCATCATCATCATCACAATAACCATCACAATCACTATCACAATCACCATCACAATCACTATCACAATCACTATCACAATCACCATCACAATCTCAATCACCATCATCGTTATCACAATCACTATCATCATTATCACAATCATTATCATCGTAATAACAACCATTATCATCGTAATCATAATCATTACCATCACAATGTCCATCCTCGTTATCAAAATCATCATTATCGTTATCACGCGCATCATCATCATTATCACAAACACCACCACCATCACAATCACCATCACAAACACAACTACTATCACAATCACCATCACTATCACAGTCACAATCACTATCACCATCACAATAACCATCACCATCGCTATTACCATCACAATCACCGTCACTATCACAATCACCATCACTACTATCACTATCACAATCACCATCATCGTTATCACAATCATCATCATCGTGATCACAACCATTATCATCGTAAATACAATCATCATCATCATCACAATCTCCATCCTCGTTATCACAAACATCATTATTGTTATTACAATCATCATTATCGTTATCACAATCATCATCATCATCATTATCACAACCACCATCACTGTCACAATCACCATCACAATCACAATCACAATCACCATCACTATCACAGTCACAATAACTATCAGCATCACAATAACCATCACCATCACAATCTCCGCCACTATCACAATCACAATCACTATCATAATCACCATTATCTTTATCATAATCTTTATCATCGTAGTCACAATTATTATCATCGTAATCACAACCATTATCATCGTAATCACAATCATTATCATCACAATATCCATCCTCGTTATCACAATCATCATTATCGTTATCACGCGCATCATCATCATTATCACAAACACCATCACTGTCACAATCACCATCACAAACACAATTACTATCACAGTCACAATTACTATCACAATCACCATCATTATCACAGTCACAATCACTATCACCATCACAATAACCATCACCATCGCTATTACCATCATTATCACCGTCACTATGACAATCACCATCACAATCACTATCACAATCACCATCATCGTTATCACAATCATCTTCATCGTAATCACAATCTTTATCATCGTAATCATAATCATGATCATCATTATCACAATCATCATCATCATTATTACAATCATCATCATCATCATTATCACAAGCACCATCACTTCACAATCACAATCACCTTCACTATCACAGTCACTATTACCATCACCATCACAATCATCACCACCATCACAATCACCATCACCATTGCCATCACCATCACCATCACCATCACAATCACAATCACCATCATCGTTATGACAATCACTATCATCATTATCACAATCATCATCATCGTAATCACAACCATTATCATCGTAATCACAATCATCATTATCACAATATCCATCCTCGTTATCAAAATCATCATTATCGTTATCACGCGCATCATCATCATTGTCACAAACACCATCACTGTCACAATCACAATCACAAACACCATCACAATCACCATCACAATCACAATCACCATCATCGTTATCACAATCACTATCATCATTATCGCAATCATCATCGTAATTACAATCATCATAATCAGTATCATAATCATCATCATCGTTATCACAATCATCACAATAAATCAACAGTAACCCTGTATGGAAGTCAAATCCGCCATCTTCTGGATCTCAAAATAAATGCCATTTTCGTAATCTGCACCCCTGATAATCTCTGTATCGACACCCATATTGATTTTTAGACATCAACCCCATCGCACCCCAACAGGGGATGATGATGGTATTTCAGGTCCGCCACATTAAAACTTAAAATCGTTGTTTTTGTAACACATCCGACCCGATACACCATACAAAAATACCGATGTTGATTTTCAGACTTTGTTACCCCATTTCCCCCTTTAGGGGTTGAATTCTGAAAAAACCTGAAACACAAATGTTAACTCATTTATCGATAGGAGTACTCCTGTGAAGTTTCAAATAAAACAGTCTTACCTAATCTTGTTTCCCCATACAAACTTTCGACTCCCGTTTCATCCCCTTAGGGGGTACATTTTGAAAAATCCTTTCTTATTGCACCCCTTAACCTCATAAGGAACGTATGTGCCAAATTTGGAATCTCTAGACTCAGCGGTTTGGGCTGTGCATTGATTTTTATACTTTGTCACCCCATTTACCCCTCTTGGGGGTTAAATTCTGTAAAAACCTGAAACCCGTTTCTACTCATTTATCAAAAGGAGCACTCCTGTGAAGTTTCGAATAAAATAGTCTAACTAATCTTGTTTCCCCATGCAAACTTTGGAGCCCCGTTTAACCCCCTTTTTTTTTTTTTTTTTTTTTTTTTTTTTCGGATGGGAAATCATCAAATGACTTCTCCCGCTCTGGGCGGAGCAGGAGGGAGTGTCAGACTTTTACTGACTAAAACCCATCCATGTTCCTTCATCGCCCTTTGTGTTCCGGGGTCACGGTATCTCTTTCGAACAGTCCCGCAACCCCGGCAGGCATCGGTCCTTGCGGACCCCTTCCTATTGCTGACTCTCTTTGAGGCGCGCGTGGAACACGAACGCGCCGTCGACACGGCCTGTCGTCATGAGACGGACGGACGGCGAGCTAGCCCATAGCCCACCGTCCACAGGCCCGCGCCTACGGTGGCCGGGGGCCACGTGGTGGCCCCCGACGCCCGGGGCGTCTCCCGCGGCGGCCGGGACGCTGTGAGGTTCTCTCCCGCTCACGTTCCGCCACCTCCTTCTCTAGCATTACTGCTTCGCAGAAAGAGGTGACGGCGTCCCATTCCGTCTCGCTCCGGACCATGGCTTGCACCAGGGCCGGACGCGAGAGGTCGCCGCCGCCAATCGCCGCTTCGAGGACACGGCGGTGCTCCGCCCACGCGGGGCACACCTCCACCGTGTGCTCCACCGTGTCCTCCGGTCGATCCTCGCAGTGGAAACACCCGGGCGTTTCCTCCCGCCCAATTCTGTGCAGGAACCTCCCGAAAACACCGTGTCCGGTGAGGACCTGCGTCAGGCGGAAGGTGAGGACGCCGTGGCGTCTCTCCAGCCACTCCTCAAAGAGGGGACTTATCGCCACTATCGTGGCGTGCCCTCCCGTTTAACCCCCTTAGGGGGTGAATTTTGAAAAATCCTTTCTTAGTGTACCCCTAGACCACCTAAGGAACCTACTTGCCAAATTTGGAATCTGTAGACAAAGCGGTTTGGGCTGTGCGTTGATAGATGAGTCAGTCAGTCAGTCAGTTTCTTCTTTTATATATTTAGATTAAACAACAGTTACAACAACTAAAAATACCGACTTCCAAAAAAAACACCAAAAGCGTCTATAATTACTTTAGTTTTGAAAGTCGGTGGCAAAAAAGGCAATGAAACAAATCGACTTCCGAAAGTAACGTTTTAGTGTATTTTTGGAAGTCGGTTTTTTATGCATTATTTTTTTGTTTTTGGTTCATTCTTCTTCGTCTGCCACTAATATTATTGCAATTTCAACACTTCGCGCTAAGTCGAGGGTTGGAAATCCAACGGCATATTTACTGAATACAAAATTGGTCTACTCACCGTCTTCTCCCCCAAGTCATGCACACGGCAGTGCAAATGCACGCGACTGCCGAGCTGCGCCGTCACATTGTTAGTAGAAACATCGTCTTCGAAGAAAGGTAGGGGCTCAGAAGTGGTAGTAGACGGGTCTTCTTCGTGGTCCTCATATGTTTCTGTGAAGACCTCGTGCCAGAAAGGACCGTTGATGACTTTCTTGTCACCGGTTTTGAAATCTGTTGGAGATAAAAAATAAAGATATTTTTATCGCCATCAAAACAATGAGAAAAATAGGTACACAGATTTTATCGTGACAACTGGCACAGAAAAAACCTGCGCATTGGTCTCGTAGACCAATAAGCAGGATAATATTCAGAGATAATGGTTTCACCTTCAGTAATCGGAGAAGAATTGGTTGTTTTTAAATATTATTGACTTAAACCCACTTAATGAAGAACTAACTGTTAACATCATATTAAATGAACTGTTAAAATATTTACATAGCAAGTAGTGATACACAATTTGTATGGAGTCAAAAGCAACTAACAAAAAAAAAATCGTGGTCTTTGGGGACTGACGATAGAAGTGAAAACAAAAAGTACACTAGCCCCTCCCTAGTCGTAGCACTGGTTATGCCCCGCGCATTCCTATATGGTGCTACGCCGTAGCGGATCGCCTACGAGTGCTACAAACGGCTACGAAGCGTGACCGCACGTTACGTCAAGTGACGATGAGTTCAATGTTTTTCCTACAGCCAAAAAATGCTCAACGCGCCTAAAGAAGTTTTCACTTCAAAAAGTTATTTCCTACAAAACTGCAATACCTTCACGGTCAAAATGTTGCAAACAGTTTTTTTTTTTAGATTACCGATTCTGAGTTTCTATGGGGGGTTTAGAATGATGCACTGAATACATGGTAGGCGTTTTAGCGTCGGTGTCCTTGGTATAGTAAAATTTTAAGTGCATCCAAAATAATAATAGAACGTTGAAAGTACCCATCTCAAGAATCTGTTAAGGCCAAATAAATCTAGAAAGAATTATTAAGGCCAGCCTGTAATAAATTTGAAAACTGCCAGGCATAAAGTAATTACTTAGCAAAAGAACCAGCGTTGATGACAGTGCTCGATTACTTTGGGCCATTAAATCCAGGTTTCCACTCGATGTTTTCCTCTACCGAAAGCCAGTGGCGTATTAACTGTGCAAATAGAATATAAATCGACGGTGAAGTGTTGATACGATACGATACCTTCTAAATCCTGCATGAAATTTTCGAGAAATTTGCTTAATGTAGTTTGGAATCGAATGCAAAAATTTGCATGTTGTAGTCAAAACTCTGTAACAATATTAAAACATTTTTTCGTTTGGTATAAATAGGAATAATTAAAAATGTATAAAATCAACATTACTATTATTGTCCTGCCCTTATTCCAATTTTCTTGGGGTCGGCGCAGCATGGCTTCTTCATCCATACTGCTCTATCGGCCCATGGGCAGCAAAAAATCTCTGACACCAGGGTAGGTACTAACCATACAAACGATAAGAAGCAACGCAGGCCTAGCCAAGTTACAAAGGTTTCATATCGTATTCTCTTTCTACAATCGTAAACGCCTTGGCGTAAGCGATTGTAGAAAGCACTAAATAGATAGCCAAGTTGACACGACTGAGTCGATCGCTCGTTCTCTATTGTCTGTGGAAAAAACCTACACTTTAGTCTATGGTGAGCGTTCCTACCAAAGAGTGTAGCGATCAACATTGCAGAAACGATAACATTTTATTCTATCATTTTGAACGATGTAAATATGTCTACGAATTTTCTATTTGTTTGTGTTGATCACATGATTTAACGTTGAGGTGATGCCATTCCCATACATTTGATTAGTTTTCTACTAGCGTTAACGATTGTAGATTGTCAACTTGGCTAAGCCTGCTGCTCTATCTGCTACTCGCCATCTTAGCAGTCACCTCCTTTCTAGATTCTAGTTATAGTTCCTTCACACAGTACATCCAAAATATTTTATTTAATTTTTTTTTAGGTCTTCCTCTACACTTATGGCCGTTTAAATTCATACTTACGAGTAACATTTTCTTAACCACATTTACCTCATTCCTCAGCATCACATTTCATTAGCACGACAATCGGGAATCCAGACAACTTTTCAGTCCTCGCATGCGCCGGTCTCGCTGGTAGACTTGTAGATAGCCTTCACTGTTCAACCTACGATTTCAACGACCGGCGCATGTTGAACAGTAAACACTATCATACAAGTCTATGGACATCAAAACGTGCGACCGGCGCACGCAACCGGCACCGGTCTAAATAGACCTAAGACGTTGAAAGATAGCTAGACAAAATATAACATTTTAGGCACGAGACAATTAATTCTCAAACAAGGGAAGCTTTGATCCAAAAGGCTTACAACAGGATAGTAGAAATAATCTATATTATTACATAAAAGATATTAATATCAAAATCCTAGACAGACATAAATAAAACGGGCGACATTACACGTTGAATATTTGTAGGTTGAGGATACTTCAAGGTATATTCGAAGGTTCAGAAGGGTCCTAAATAAATATTTTCAGATACGAGTCAACACTGATGTCATTTGGAGGATTATTTCTGTGTATGTCACAAAATAAGACTTAAACTTTGTCACTATAAGGTTGAATGTCACTTATAGATCATTACAGGTAACGTCAATGCAAATGATTTTGAAATTGTTAAATTAATAATTCATGACCAGAATTCGTGTGGGACAGTACAGCAAAAAAGGGTACAAAAAAGTAACGAAAGTCTGAAATAACTTTGCTTTCGGAAGTTGGTGTTCTTTGGAAAGATTTGTATAGACTGAATGGTGTAATGATTGAATTACATTACAGATGTAATTCTCGAATTCTACAATAACACTAACAAATTGTTTTCTCGACATCTGATTCCGAATTTCCAAACACTTTTGCCTCACTTAAGTCTAATCTACGACAGACTAAAGTGCCTAACAAAGCTTCTAAATTGGACAATATTTACCCGAAAAAGGAAAGCGAAAAATTTTCCTTGAAAAAGATCACAAATTAAGGGAGAGAAGCGTTGAAAGCTCAAAGAAATCCGGCTAATTACTAATTAGGGTGACTTTTTCTCCCGACGTAAGTCTGAGGTACATTGAGGGTAGAATTAGGAGCTACCATAACACAGTTTAGTGAGTACTGGAGCAGAAATACGGCTGCTGCCAAGACTTCTACTTAATGCTCAAAAAGGTTTTACGAAAAAGGTGGAATGTATTTTCTGTTGATGCCGTTCTTAGTGAGTGGTGATTGTGAAGATATTTAAAGGAAATATAAGCAAATAGTCCCATGTATCTATCTCATTGATTTGATCTAGTAAATAAATAAATATCGCTGGTCATTACACACAGTGCCATCTAGTGCCACATTAAGCAACGAGGCTTGTGTCGTGGACACCAGATAGTTGATATACTACTTAGATATTTTTTTTTTGTAAAAACAAACGCACTCAGGCTCGGTGGAGCGACGATCTTCTCAGGGTGTCGGGTAGCAACTGGATGAGAGTTGCCGAGAATCGAGCTAAGTGGCGTGCGATTGAGGAGGCCTATGTCCAGCAGTGGACTGCTGTAGTGCAGTGTGCTGACTGATGATTATAAAATTGTCTGGGTCTTTAATTTTCCATTCCATGTTTTTGCGTACTAATTGTTATTCGCCCACAAGATCTTATAAAGAAATAGAACAATCGCCTTCGCAATCCCTCCCGAAATAATCCTTCTCTCTTTTAGTCTTAGTTACCGGAGCTGGTGGGGCCGGCTCATCTTCCTCGTCGTAGTAGTGGGCTTGTCTAATCCCACGAGGTCTGTATTGAACTTCATCAAGATCTTCGCAGAAAGCTCCTACCACCAACAGAAGGATGAGAAGCGTTTTAAACATTTTTCAGTCCTGGATTCTTTTACGTTGCACTTTTAACGCAGTGAAATCGCAGTAAACCCAATTTATTCTAATTTGAAGTGTATCTTTGCTTGTTTAAACTAGTTTAATGCTAGTGGATGTCAGCTCTTGAATATTATATACTGGAACCGACTCTGCTTTTTTAAAATTATAATTTTAAATTTTATAAATAAATCTCTCATTACAATAAACGAATTTAGCAACAGGATGCTCTGAAACTGTTGGAGGAAATTTGAAATAAAATATTTTTTCGAAAAAAAATTGTGTGCAGTTGAAGTGCCGCTTGAGCCGAGCATTTCATTTACTACTACTGCCTTGATTTTCCACTATCATTTCGCAAAATGGTTCTTTCAATTATTACGAACAGCACTTCTAAAAAAGAACCTAAAATAAACATTGCCCCCCCCACGCTAGGAAATTTTTCGCTAGGTATCGTGGGTGCGTTAACAAGTATAACAAGTATTGAAACATACACAAACAGTAGACCCGGAACTAACATGAACAAATATCTGTAGTTCATACAAGTTTTTTTTTCGAGCAGGGATCGAATCCGCGACACGCAGCACGGTAGCCAATCGCTCAGCCACTGCGCCAACCTGCGTCTCGTTAAATGTCTTTAGAGACGTAGATAACAGTCACATTACATCAGAAATAACGACGAAAAGTCTACAACCCAGTTCATCATCAGCCTATTAATGTTCCCACTGCTGGGACACAGGCCTCCTCTCTATGAGAGGGAATGGGCTACAATCAGTGTGGATTGGTAGATGTCGCATGTCTTCGAATTTTTTGACTCTAAGACATGCCGCTTTCCCGACGATGTTTTCCTTCACCGTTCAACCCAGTTAGTGCTGGATAATACGACACCCCTTGGTAAGACTGGTTGTCAGGCTTTTGGGCCACTGATTACCTGTAACGACTGCCAAAGATCTACAAATGACAGCCGGGACCAACGACTTAGCGTGCTGTTCGAGCCACGGATTAAACTTGGTATGCAATAGGTGGTCACTCATCCCCGGCCCAACCTAGCCAAGCGCGGATTAAACTAAAAACCAACTAGCTCGTTGTTCTCTTTTTGTTTATACTTCTTATACCGTATACCGTCTATTTATTTTCTTTAGTTTTATTTTCTGTTCTTTCAGTCAGCTGTCAGCCTGTCAATGTCAACCCATGACTTGTGACATTATATACCATTTGATTTTTTAAAGTCTTTGTTCAGAAACCGGCTGACAGTGTGCCTAGTTTATTAATGTAGCATTTTTCGGTATAACATAATTTTTGTGATTTTTATGATAATTTTATTTAATTAGTTTTTGCATGTTATCTTACGTGTTTTTCTTCTTCATTTACTTTGGCATAAATATATGTAGTACCTTTCTGTTACCCGGGCGATGAAACTTTTATACGTTTTTGTTTATTTTAGCCATAATAGTCAACACTCAACTGGCGGGTGGATATAATTGATTGCTCTTTTTTGTTTTTTTTTTATTATTTTATTTGCTTTTATATTAATTTAGTTTATTTACGTTTGTTATTATTTCTAAATAATTAACTTGTGTCGATGTCAAATAACAATGACGACAGCGACGCCGAAAGCTTTTTGTCGGCTTGTAGCAATGACAGCTTTGTCAGTTTTCCGTCCCTTGCTGACACGCTTGAATCTCAGTTTTCTGATGTACCTAAGAATTTTAATGTAGTCCATATAAATGCCCAGAGTATTCCGGCACATTATGCTGACATGCTAGCTAACCTAGACTGCAAGAACATCCATGCTATCTTTGTCTCGGAATCTTGGTTGAAACCATGCCTCCCTTCAACTTCCTATTCCCTGCCAGGTTTTCAACTGATTAGGAATGATCGCGCGCGTGGCGGTGGTGGTGGTGTTGCCATATACCTTCGCCCACATATTCCTTTTTCAATTGTCGATATGTCTGCTCAACCTCCCCCACAGAACGCGGGCGAGCACCTCTTTGTAGAAGTAACCCTGAATCACGTGAAAGTACTTCTAGGAGTTTATTACAGCCCTTCGTCACGGATAAATTTCTTTTCCTCCTTTGAAAAGATTCTTGAAAACCTTACACCCTCTTACAGTCATACAATAATCATGGGCGACTTTAATACTTGCTTATTAAAAATCGATTCCCGCTCTTCTTCTCTTCGATCAATAGTTCAGTCGTCCAATTTGTCAATTCTTCCTTTAAGTGCCACACACCATTTCCCGAACTGCAATCCCTCACTTTTGGACCTTCTCATTGTTTCCTCTCCACAACATGCCAGCAAGCATGGTCAATGCTCAGCTGACATGTTTTCTTACCATGACCTAATATTTCTCTCCTACAAAATTCGCCCACCTAAGGCAAAGCCTAAAATTCTTTTGCAGCGCAATTTTGATGGTATGAGGACAGAGGATCTACGAAAAGATGCCAGCAGCATTGACTGGGCTCCTTTATTCAGTGTGGAGTCGATTGATGACAAAGTCAACCTGCTAACAGATAACCTTGTGCAACTGTACGATGTTCACGCTCCCATTCGTGCAGTAAAAATCAAACATCTTCCGGCACCGTGGATTACAGATGACATTAGAAGGATCATGCACAGGAAATCTGTTACAAAAACTAAATTTAAGTGTCGGCCCTCGTCGAGGAACCGTGAGATCCTTGTTGATGCTCGCAATCGCTGCAATAAGGTGTGTAGAGATGCCCAACGACGCCATATCCACACCTCAGTTGAAAACGGAGATCCAGCTAAAGTTTGGAATTTTCTAAAATCCATGGGAGTTGGAAAATCACGCCAAGAATCGATTCCTAAAGACTTAGATATTGACCAACTAAACCAACACTTCTCATCTTCGCCCTACTGTAATGGGACCATGAAGGCAGCCACAGTAAACTATCTTTCTAACCTTCCAACTCCGGATCATCCCCCATTTGTTTTTAGTCAATTCTCTGATTGTGATGTTAAGAAGAGTGTAGTTTCAATTACGTCTAACGCAGTTGGCAGTGATTGTGTAAGTCGAAAAATGATACTCCCTGTCCTCGACGAGATCCTTCCTATTCTATGGCATATCCTAAACTATTCTATATCCTACGGTGTCTTTCCTTCGATGTGGAAAGAGGCCAAAATCACCCCTTTACCCAAAAAATCGAATCCTACTTCCTTTTCAGAATACCGTCCTATCTCCATCCTGCCTTTCCTCTCCAAAGTCCTAGAACGCCTTGTCCACAATCAGCTCAGTGCATTTCTGCGTAAGAATAGCCTGCTAAATCCTTTCCAGTCTGGATTTCGTCCTGGTCACAGCACTGCTACAGCTTTAGTTAACGTTACCGATGACATACGTTTAGGCATGGAGAAAGGAAATCTGACAGTTCTCTGCTTATTGGATTTTAGTAATGCGTTCAACACTGTCGATTTCGATATCCTGCTTGGCATACTTCGCTCACTTAACATATCTCCAACGGCGATTGACTGGTTTCGTAGTTACCTGTATGGGCGCCGGCAACGTGTATGCATAGAAGGGTCTTGCTCTTCTTTGTGTTATATTTCTGCGGGTGTACCTCAGGGTGGCGTTTTATCTCCTTTACTCTTCGCAATTTTTATAAATTCTATTTCCACAAGACTTCTTTCTTCTTACCACCTTTATGCAGATGATCTGCAAATTTACCGGCAAGCAGCATCTTCAGATTTGGCTGATGCAATTGATATAATCAACAAGGAAATGGCTTCAATCTGCGAGTGGAGTGAGGCACATGGGTTGCAGGTAAACCCGTTGAAGACTCAGGTCATTGTTGTTGGTAGCTCAAGGATGATCTCCAAGATAAACTGGTTGCAGCTTCCCCAAATTAAATTTAATGGAACTACTATTCCGATAAGTGAGAAGGTCAAGAACCTTGGGGTTTGGATTGACAAGAATCTCTCCTGGGGTCCCCAGCTGCAGGACGTAAGTCGCAAAATATTCGCATCTGCAGAGTCCCTGAGACGATTGCGGAACTTTCTTCCAACTGCCACTAAAATTGCGCTGGCTCAAACTCTTTTACTTCCTGTTCTTAACTACGCTGATGTCAGTTATCTAGATCTCACTGAGGCACAGCTAGATAAACTTGAGCGACTTCAAAACTGTTGCATAAGATTCATATTTGGCTTGCGCAAATATGATCACATTTCTGAATTTCGTACAAAGCTCAAGTGGCTTCCTATACGTCTTCGCCGGAATTCTCACATCCTGTTTCAGCTCTACAGTATTCTGTTTAATCCTACAACCCCCTCTTATCTTAAAGAACGTTTCAAGTTCCTTCATGACACACATAATAGATATCTGAGGTCATCGGAAAACTTAAAACTAGAGATGCCGATGCATTCCACCAGTTTCTATGACAAGTCTTTTACAGTTCAAGCAGTTCGGTTATGGAATGCCTTGCCAGTGTCTATAAGGCGTGCTGAATCTCTGCCAATTTTTAAAAGCATGATAAAAAACCTGTATCTCTCTACTTAAGCATTTTTATTAGGTATTTTAATTTAGTTCTTCGCACTCATTTCTCGATAATAGAAAAAATGAAAATATTTATATAAGTGTAATATGTTTTATGTATGTATGTATTTATTGTATATATGTAAATGGTACACCACAGGCTACCTGCAGTATTGTCTCTCCTTCCCCCTTAAATCCATCCAAAGGTTGTCTTTAAAAGATCGCTTTTAGCGATAAGACCGCCCTTTGTGTCACCCCTTGTATGTTTTACTTTATTTTGTATCTGTAATTTTAATGGTGTACATAATAAAGAGTATTCTATTCTATTCTATTCTAGCTCCTCTGTTATACTTATCATACCTAGTACAAACATTTAAAAAATCTTTTTACAGATAAAAATTGGCAAAAAATATCCATGCAGGTAAACCTTTAAAGCGACTACAGTTTGTTTAGACCTGGTTTTATTTATTACACATGAACAAATTCCAGCCAAAAAACCCGTAATAATATTTGTCTTATCTACTCTGTGGCTGGAACAATCTTAGCCAGAACGAATAAAAAAAAATCCAAGAAAATGTTACTTGTTAAGCAATAAATAAACCGGCCTGTAATAAATCTGAACCAACTGTCTGCAGACCCAGGAATTTATGAGATAGGTAATAATTTCAGCCTTCCTACAAACAGAAGGGCTAATTACAGTACAATTGAAGAAGGTATTCCGTTTTATTCAAATAGCTAGATAATTTTGGGAGAAAATTGGCAGGTACTAACGATTTTGTCTTTAAAATGTTCCGGTTAAACACCGTTTTATAATCAGCCTATAACAAACCTTACTACAAGGACATAGGTGTCTTTTCTGTGTGCTACACACAATGTTCATGTCAGCATGATTCAGCACGGCAATTCTAGGTTTTGAAACAAAACACTCAGCTTAGCTTGAATGTGCTGAGCCAACACTTAGATGATTGGGTGTTGTTGCATGCGGAATACCGAATTAGTGAAATAGCTGGTTCAGATCATGGATCAATAACTTGGGGAACTTGAGGTTAACGCAACACGTTTTGTTCTTCCATTCTCCCCTGTCTGACGTCACGGCATCATTTACTCCTCTCTCTTTCATATCATTCTCATTCATCTTTTCTTTAGAAGGCTAGCCGTGTGGTATCCGGCAGAGTAGAATAGAACCAACCCATTACACTCACGGGTGTCGTATAATGCGACTAATGTCTGAGGCAGAACACCTTGCGCCTCCGTAGACCAGAAAATGGGCAGCAGCGTTTTCTGTTAGTCTTTCATCACTGCGATCTCCAATCCACCTGCCAAGCGTGCAGATTACGGCAAATTCCTCCCAGCATGGGAGAGGCTTATGTCCAGCAGTGGACGTTATGGGCTGTTGTTGTTGTTTTCTTTGGACTTCCTCTCCCTCTCCATCCATCAACATTTATATTCATTATAGTAGTAGTCAGTGACTAATCCTTACAAATTGAGCATCATCCGTGTTTTAAAAAAACATAGTATATCGTTGATTCTTACACGAAAACAGTTGTCAGTAATCAAAGCCAGTCGAAATACCACAGTCTGACAGCCAGTCTAATCTTAGACATACGTAATGGCGTAGTTAATAGATAGCAAAAGTCAAATGAAAGTTACTCCAAGAGCAATTAAAGTTTGGTTGGACTGGAAGCCAAACACTACATAAAATAAAAGACGAGGCATAAGAATTTAGCCAGTACATCAATCCCGAAAAGAACTTCAGGCGTCTTTTGTTTCTGGGGAGCCTTACTGGCAATAGGCTAGTTTCCAAAATCAATAAATTGCAAATCTATTTAGTCCGTCAGTTAGAGTATTGGAAAATAATGGAAACGTATTTTTTGTTTTTGTAAATCAATGAAAATTGACAAAGATAAAACGCATCAAAACTCGGGAGTGGGGCTCGTGACGTCACAACGCACTAAAAATTATAGCACGGCGTGACGTATTGAGATTTTTAAAAGCGTCGTATCTTTGTCAATTTTGGTTTACGTAACAAAAGAAAAAATACGTGTCAAATATTTTTTGTTAATGTAACTGACGGACTAATTAGATTTTTTCAGCACACAAGCCTATTTACCGGTCGCGCGTTGCCATGTCGGTATTTTTAAGGTTAAGAAAAATTTGAACTTTTATAAGATTACTTTCTTGTTTCGGGAATTGGCTGTGCACGATCATCATTCTTTTATTCTTGCCCTAATCCCAATTCATTTGTGGTCGGCGCAGCATGTCTTCTTCTTGCATACTTCTCTATTACTCGTCATCTCATCAGACACCTTCTTTCGTGCCATATCATCATTCAATGCCTTTCATTCAACCCTTTTGTATGTTTTATGTCCCCAACATTCTCATCCATACAAGACAGCAGGTTTAACCGTGAAACTAATATAGGTTTGTAATTGGACAAAGAAGGCACTTAGAAAAAAAAACAAAAATTAACGATGATTTAAGGTTTCCTAGAGTCACAGACGGGCGAGATCTTGGTAGTGAACATATGTATTTTGTCATTAAGCAAGCTTCAAATATCTTAACAAAAACTAAAACCACAATGGAGTCAGTACGTCAGTTATCGATAAAAAAATCTTTCCCCAATAAAAAGAGATAGATCGTAATACACTCACATTCTTCCATTTAAAAGATAACATAACATAACATCACGGCTGCTCGCCAGTTATGTTTAAGCCCCATGTAATAGGGGTGAGGTGTAAGTGGGGGGGGGGGGGGGGGTTGTGCCAGGTACCGATAGACGAGTTTATTGCCCAAAAATCCAGTTTCAGAAGATGGTATTGAGAAATTCCTGAGCTTCCGAGAACAGATCGCAAAAAAAAATTACAGTTCCCTTCCCTCTAGTAACGGAACCCTAAAAAACGTTACAAGTTACTACAACAGTTTTCTCGCGGAAGTTTTTCACTAAAACGACCAGAAAACCTGTCAGACACGAACCAGGCAATCGCCATTACAATGCCAATCGAAAACGAAATGTCGTGATAACAAGAAGTAAATGTTTTTGTACCAACAACTCTCACAAAAATAAAGGAACCATTCCATTAGCACCCCACAGCTAAGCTATGCAGTAGTTAGCTTTTCTTTATATGAAGCTAGCTTTTTGCCACGACTTCGCTTGGGTAAGGATCGGGATTTATTTCACAGGAACGTATTACCAGGACAAATAGTATCCCTGGAAAAGGTAGTTATATATCTGTGTGCAAACATTGAAATCTATTAAGCAGTTCAGGTGACTACTTCATCTTAGCGTGGCAGTTTAAATTGTGTCAGCCCAGAACTACGGTGCCGCCGGTTACCTTTGACGGAACAGTAATCCCGTTTAGCTCTGACGTCAAGGATTTGGGTTTGCATGTGGAGACTTGCCTTGACTGGCGTAAGCAGGTTGCAATTTTGAGCAAGAAAGTCACCGGAAAGTTGCGGTCGCTCTATCGGCTGAAAAATATTCTCCCCATCACACTTTAAGGCTATGCTTGTACAGTCCTTAATCTTCCCCATGATTGACTATGGTGATGTGTGCTACTATTACCTGAATGCTGAACTCCTTAATAAACTTGACCGACTTCTAAATAACTGCATTCGATTCGTCTTCAATCTTCGCAAGTATGATCATGTATCTGCACATCGATCGCTATTAAGGTGGTTGCCCATCCGGCAACGCAGAGCATTGAGGGCTTTGACAACCGTTTATTATACGTATGTACTCGTATTTATGTATATATTCTTTTATGTTAAATTTATAAATAATTTCTAGTCTTTCTTTCTGTTAATGCACCTACTGTGTATTATCTCTTCATCACCCTAAGGTAGACTGGTAGAAAATGCCCAAGGCATTAAGTCCACCTTTGGACAGGTTTTTGTTTTTTTTTACTTGTGCATAAAGTTTTAATAAGAGGACCTCGTGGCTATATAATAACAGCCGCTCGGGTAGATCGTTAGGTTAAGCCGTGCTTGCCTAGGTTGGTCTGTGGATGGGTGACCGCCCATTACATACCGAGTTTCCTCCGTGCCTCGGAAAGCACGTTAGGCCGTTGGTCCTGGCTGTCATTTGTAGATCTTTGACAGTCGTTAGAGGCCCAAAAAGTCTGACAACCAGGCTTACCAAGGGGTATCGTATTACCCGGTACTAACTGGGTTGTCGAGGTCAGATAGGCAGTCGCCCCATGTAAAGTACTGGTTTTCAGTTGCATCCGGTTAGACTGGAAGCCGACCCCAACATAGTTGGGAAAAGGCTAGGCAGATGATGATGCATAAAGTTTTAATAAATAAATAAATAAACTAAGCCACTAGTTTGGCGCCTTCAGTAGTGTCCATCAATTCCTGTAATGAACAAACAAACAGGACACAATATTATGTGCCTCATCGTTTGTTGAACAGCGCTACATTTACACTCCTGGGCAGAGGCGTGAAAAGGTGACAAACATACAGACTGGCAAACAGAGTGACTTTCGCTCTTATAATATTAGAATTAGTAAGAGTTGTAGGGAAGATCGTACACTGCGTCCTACGGTCACGCTTTGCTAAAAAACAAATGAATCGAGCAACGAGTAAGGCATTGTTTCGTATGAAAATGTAGTTGGAATCGAACACTGGGACACACAGCCAAGCTACGCAAGAAAGCGTGGCTAACACACCTCTCCGTGCACATTCTACATAGCGGTGGACGAAAGTCTTTAAACTGACGCCATGGAAATTTTAAAGGTATGGAAACTCTATGCGGTTTGGTATGGGGTTCATGGATATTCCGTTTCTGTTATGTAACGTAACCCTGTTACACGGTACTGAAACAGCTAGATAAATTTACGTGTACATACAGCGAAATATCAAGCTATACATCTCCAGTATAACATGGCCTGGCTTTGTATAGATTTCCCGTACAATACAAGAGATCCACATAAACTGGTTTTGTATAGCTTGATTGGTCGTCGTGCGTACGATGTGAGTGTATAGTTGCTGCAGGTTAAGATATCAATAGCGGTCATTGACTCACCTACATTTATTAACGTTTTTAACTTTAAAAACCAAAAATAAGACTGTTCAAATTTTGAATCTATCGTGATCTTCTACAGTTTTTCTAATAAAAAACGATACATCGTTCATTTGTTTTGGTTCGTACGAAGAAATATTAGGGAAAGGACAATGACCGCTATTGACATCTTAACTGGCAGCAACTATAATATAACATCCACATTTCCTCTGCCTTCAGGGAAAACAATGTGTAGAGTTATGTTATGTAACGTGTATTTTTAGACTGATAAATCTTGTATTTTTGCCGTCATTCGAGCGGAAAAAAACAAAAGAAGATACGGTTCTAATTCCAAGATAAATGTTTTCTTTTTTTTCGAATGGCTACGATGTGATAGCTTGTTTGTTATCAATTTCACACATATTTTCTCAGTTGTTACACTAACTTACGGCAAGGGAAAACCTCATCATCTGCCTAGCCTTTTCTCAACTATATTGGGGTCAGCTTCTGGTCTAACCGGATGCAGCTGACCAGTAGTTTGCATGGAGCGACTGCCTATCTAACCTCCATAATCCAGTTAGTACTGGGTTATACGATACCTCTTGGTAAGGCTGGCTGTCAGACTTTCAGGCCTCAGAATACCTGTAACAATTGTCACAAGTGCTACAAACGTCAGCCGGGACCAACGGCTTAGCTTACCTTGCTTTCCGAAGCACGGAGCGATCTTAATATCTTATTTCACTTTATATTTTATTTGTATGGCCAATGTGTGTTGTGTGATTTGCAGCTGATCACATTAACCGCATACCTGGTATCTGTGGAGCAATAACGCATAGCGTCCTGGTGAGCACGGAGCAGAAGATTAAAAGACCAGCCGACGTCATCTTGTCAGCCCCTGGAGTTGGGAGCCATAGAGTTCATCTGGACAGCTGGCTCCGCATCTGTGGACAAGGAGAAGATTTTTGTTAAGATAATAATAGAAAGGAAAAAAGAGTATTTATTAGCCCGCACTGGTCGAAACACACAAAAAAATGGTTATATTAACAGTACAACAAAATCATATAAAAAGTGAACGAAAAAAAAAAAACAATCGGAATTGGTCCTACACGAGATTAAACGGCATCACAGCGTGGTGCTGTAACATAAATAAAGGTCAGTGATTCTATAGAATCTAGATATTCTGATAGGGCTTAAAGTGAGGCCACGGTCAGATACGAATATGAATTTAAAAACCGGCCAAGTGCGAGTTGGACTCACGCACCAAGGGTTCCGTATAAACTTGTATTTGTATTTGGTTAGAATACTACATATTTACGGTTTTCAGATTTTTTCCTTAACATTTGCGGTAAAACTTCTTGCTAAATTTCATGATTCTAGGCCAACGGGAAGTACCCTATAAATTTTTATTCCCTTAAGAGTGACGATAAATACGTTATTTGCGGCAAAAACGGCCTTTACGTTAACTTAAAAGTTTGATTTTTTCACAGCTCGCAACTTTGAATAAAAATTAAAATGGCGGAAGTTAGCCCGGCCAGGCTTCATACAAAAATCTTCTAAACCCTTTAAATGCCTTTGTTTAGCCTCAATAACTACTTACAGACTTGTGTTAGTGCACGAAGCTCATTTTAAAATTAAATCAAAAGATCACAAAGTGCACCTATTCCAAATATGAAATCCATTTAAATATGGCTGCCATGCAGTTCATACCAGTAAGACAAACATTGTCAGGACGGACGTTTCAGATTTTGGGAATATATAATATCCAGCTGAACTCTCTGGTTAGATTAAATTAGTTGCAAGTTCTACAGCTTTATTAGTCTTGTGGTTACTGCGATGTAGAACATTGTGTTCAGTGGTTTAATAACGTGTGCTGGAGTAATTTGTTTCTTGTTGGAAACAAAAGAATCACTACTTATGTGGTTTTTTACCCGAGTAGGTATCACAGAAGGAAAGAATAATAGAAAAGAATGTCTCTTTATTCGAGTATCCATGACCCAGCAAAAATGACTGACATGACTCAAAAAGTTATGATTTCAGCCGTAAGTATATTTTATAAGTTCTAAACTACTTATAATTTGACAAATGAAATAACATTAGAGGCGTCTTGATTGCCCGCTGTTTATAGTATATGTGACGTCACACTAAATATGTTGCCCTCTAGAGGACAGTTATGTCATCAAACCTCTAATCCCCGAAGGATTAGGTAGAGGAGTACCGAATAGTACACCCACATTTCGCCGGTTATGTGTAAGTCACACGTAATAAAGGATGAGCTTATTGCCATCAACCGGGCACAAATCCAAGGTCCTGGCTACGAAAAGAAAGATCCAATAACACGTTGCCTGAACTGGAAATAAAACCCAGGACTGCATTTTTTAGCAGCGGGTCTAAAATGGCCGCTTTAGCAGAATCATAATCTGTTATGATTCTGCTAAAGCGGCCATTTTAGACCCTCAGTTGTGCTTGCTACGGGACCACCAATTCAAAATACTACATAACATTATCATCAAGGAATCGAAATCACTTCCAAATTTTAAGAGACTATTAAAACACCACCTAAATAATTTATAAATTGTAAGTTTTGCCGTTTTTTTTTTATAACTTAATTTTAGTTTATTACCAAGCGAAATCGTCACTTATTGTATCTTAATTATTATGTTTTTCCTCATAGAAGTGAATAATTGTATTCTTTTTTCGCGAAATAAATGTCTTAAACCGTATTAACATCTCATCTTCCTGCTGTTCTCCCATTCCATTTGAGGTCGGTACAACACGTTTTATACTTCCATTCTCACCTGTTAGACGTCACAGCATCATTTACTCCTTTTTAGGGTTCCGTAGTCCTGACAAGGAACCCTTATAGTTTCGTCATGTCCGTCTGTCTGTTTGTCTGTCTGTCTGTCCGAGGTTTTACTAAGAGACCTTTAGTACTAGAAAGCTGTAATTTTGTAAAGGTGTGTAAATCAATAACGCCGACAAAGTGCTAAAATAAAATTTTGGAAAATATTTTTTTACGGTAGCTCTCCTACACGTGAAGTGAGGATGAATTTTTTTTTCGTCGTCTATCCCGTTGTGCAGGGTATCGTTGAATAAGTCTTTTAAAATGACTTACAACAACAACAACAGCCCATGACGTCCACTGCTGGACATAAGCCTCTCCCATGATGGGAGGAATTTACCGTAATCGCTTGGCAGACGGATTGGAGATCGCAGTAATGAAAGACTAACAAAAAATGCTGCTGCCCATTCTCTGGTCTACGGAGGCGCAAGGTGTTCTGCCTCAGACATTAGTCGCCTCATACGACACCCGTGAGTGTAATGGGTTGGTTCGATTCTACTCTGCCGGATACCACACGGCTATACTACATGTTTCCTTATTATTGCTGAGACTTACTGCTCTGACTCTGACTTACTGACTAGCTTAGGCTGAGAAATTGCTAATTCTACTTTTCGATTTAATGCTCCATTTACGAAATATTAAACTTTAAAGTGCAAATTTTTGTTCCAGCAGGGCGTCCCCCCTCCCCCTTCTTAAAGCTAAACTGCTGGCTTGAAGAGTCTGAAAAAATTCATGATGATAGTGCATTTCATGAACTTTCAAGGAAAACTATAGCGGTTAAGACAAATTTATTAGTTTAGCAGTAATAGTCGTTGAACTTGGCTGTTGGATAATTTTGTAGAATAAATCCTATAAAGTGACTAAGATGAAGTAGTTACTTGTTTATAACGGGTAAAGACTTGCCTTGAAAAACAAAATCTAAAATATAAAAAAACATAATAAATTATCATAAGTTTCACAAAGCTGCCGCTAGATGGCGCTGTACCAACAGGTGCGTTTTATATTGTGATAACGGTCTACTACGGAACTTACACTGCGCGTGGCCCGACACGCACTTGGCTGGATTTCTTTCATATCATTACTCACACAATCCATCTATCTTTATCTACAACACTAGCAGACGCCACGCGGTTTCTCCCGCGTAGTTCCCGTTCCCGTGGAAGTACGGGGATAAAATATAGCCTATGTTACTCGCTGATAATGTTGATGCTATACATTGCTGAAAGAATTTTTCAAATCAGTCCAGTAGTTTTTAAGTTTATTCGTTACATACAAATATACAAATCTTTCCTCTTTATAATATTACTAGCTGATGCCCGTTTGACAAATTATATACTTAAACCTTCCTCTTGAATCACTCTATCTATTAAAAAAACCCGCATCAAAATCCGTTGCGTAGTTTTAAAGATCTAAGCATACATAGGGACAGATATACGCGGTGAGAGACTTTGTTTTTTAATATGTAGTGATTAGTTAATATAACATGATCATTGCATACCAACACGTCAAAAAACTCAATTACAACAACACAAACGCAAAACATTGAACAATACAATTCCATTCACCAAGAAAGATGTCTACCAAGAATGATTACACTGAAGAGGACAGGAACCATTTGTTCTTACTATTGCAAACCACTTATCTTATGCAACAGTAGTTAGAGTCAACTGAGAGAAACAAATGGCTCTAAATAATTGTATTTCGAATGCAATAGAATGGGTTCTGTTGCCGTAGAAACGAGTATTGCTTACAAGGAAGTTGGTTGGTGATATAAATGTTTAGATGTACCTTGTTTGGATTCTGTAATTGGAAGAAAGAATGGAAATTCTTAAGAAAAATATAATATAACTGAATTCGGTGTGTTTATGTTTATTTACAAAGTTTTTTTTTTTAATTGATAATTTGGTAATTCCAATAAAAATCATTCTAATGTTGTCCGTAACTGCAGTTCCAATAACTGCCAATTGCCAAGCCAATTGGATTGGCTTCCAGTTGCTCACTGGTACGCGACTTATCCATATAGATTTTGGACTTTACATAGCCCTAAACGAAAATGTCTAGAAGTGTGATGTCCCAGGATCTAGGCGGCCAGTTCACCGGTCCGAAGTGCAAAATTCTGTTCACCAAATTGTTCTCGCATAAAAGCAATGGTTTTACGTGTTGTGTGGCAAGTAGGCTTTCAAACTCTTCGATAGCATAGTCTGTTCATAGGCGGATTATGTGGACTATAAGTTGAATAATTTGTAGATCTTCTTCTTAGCGTGTCGATGGCAATCTAAATGGAGTCGGCTCAGAACTGCGCGACTAGTTTGGCGCTTTCGGTAGCGCCCATCAGTTCCTGTAGTGAACGAACAACAGGACACGCAGGACACGATAATAATTGCCTTATCCCCCATTCCCCATAATTTGTAGATTGCTATGCTGGGATTAAAAGACTTAGTTTCATGACGAAATGTCACACTAAACTGAACAAAAAAATCCATGATATGTTAACACGATTTACTCTTCCTCTGTCAATAAATCCATAAATAAAAAAAACTACCTGTAAATAAATCATACATTACTAAATCCGCATTACTGATAAAGATTTTTTCACCATGGTCTATAATAAGATTTTTATTATAACGCAAAAGTTACATAAAAACTATATTTCGGTTGGCGCCCTTGACAGCTTTTTGTCTGTCTGTCTATTACCGTTTCAGGGCTGAATAAATTTCGATGAAATGCTCACAGTTCGGCCATGACCTGGGTAGGCTACGTGGGTAGGTCATGTCATACATTTATTATCTAGGTCATACTTTAACTTGATACTACATCTTCTATTTATCATCTTTTGGGGTCGGTGCAAAGCGTTTTCTTCTTCCATTTTCCCCTGTCAGACGTCACGGCATCATTTACTCCTTTCCCTCTCATATCATTCCTCTCACAATCCATTAATGTTTTTATAATTTGATACTACATACTACAACTACAACAGCCCATAACGTCCACTGCTGGACATAAGCCTCTCCTATGATGGGAGGAATTTGCCGTAATCTCCACGCTTGGCAGGCGGATTGGAGATCGCGATCGATTGGAGATCGTGATGAAAGACTAACAGAAAACGCTGCTGCCCATTCTCTGGTCTACGGAGGCGCAAGGTGTTCTGCCTCAGACATTAGTCGCCTTATACGACACCCGTGAGTGTAATGGGTTGGTTCTATTCTACACTGCCGGATACCACACGGCTAAACTACATGTTTCCTTATTATTCGAGAACTACGTTCACAGGGTAATATTCAACCTACGTGTGGGTGTAGCGGCTTTATCCATGTATATTTCAAAGCATACTGTGTCAGCTTGTCATTATCAATAATAAAATCTAAACCAAAAACAACAGTAATTTTCCAACAGAAAAAAAAGAAGAAAACATTGCTTGCTACTGGCAGTCACAAAGAAAATTATTTCTAACAACCTTTTCACAAGCCAGATAAAAAATAAAAATCCGTACAATCAGTCAGAATCTCAACTGTTTCATCTTTTGTTAAACAAAAGGAGAGCGACTTATTGGCGCTAACTTGAGATGACGAATTTTACGTAATTTTGTGCCATAAATAAACAGAATTCAAGCAAGAAGACAACATATTTACTGGGAGAGTCAACAAAAAAGTTTAGGGACAGTCACTGTCATTATGACAGTTCGACAATTTTCAATCATCATCATCAGCCTATAATGTTCCCACTGCTGGGACACGGCCAATGACAATGGACAATTTTCAATGCCACGTTTGATTTCAACGAGGATTACTTCATAATATGTCTAGCCTTTTCCTTCTAGTCTAACCGGATGCAGCTGAATACCAGTATTTTATATGGAGCGACTTTCTATCTGACCTCCACAACCCATTTACTTGGTTAATTGTTATGTTTTTGGGGAATATCGTAATTAAAGACGGAGCTCAACTTGTACTCGTATATTGGCTGGCAACCAACTGCCGTAAAAAGCCTACCCACATTATAAAATAATGCACAGATATACCACATCCCTCCACCACTATCAAAACAGTACAATAAAAACATAATAGTAAACAAAACAAAAAAACATAATAGTGCTTAACTAATACTTATAATTAATTTGTTTTCTTGTTTTCCTAATCGGAAACCGGCGCAAAGATGAAGGATCCTGTTGTTCCTTATCACTACCATTGTTGGTGTGGTTGCTATTAGGATCATCATCGGTCGCAGCTGGTGATCCTGCGTCTAGGAACTCATCATCAGTGTCAGACTGTACTTCCTCTCCCCTATCCTCTCGCGCAGGAGATGTGGTGGAGGCCATAGTCTGCTCTGGTGACGTCACACTCGGCTCCGCAGCCCTACAGACCTCAGATTCGTAAGGCGGAGCCGAGGGCTCGCTCGAATACTCTCCGACATCACTCACATCGTCATCTTGGACCGATGATAAGTTCCCTTTGTACGCCAGTAACTGATCCATATGTTTTCTTACATTTAAGTTTATATCAGGAATGTGTACAGTAAACATTCGAGAACCCAAACATTCTTTTACTACCCCCTGTTTCCACGTATGTTTAGTACCGTTGTTTTGGAAATATTTTAACAATACCCTATCACCTACTGAGAAACATATATTTCTTTTCCCACCAAACTGTTTAATTTGGTTCTTTTGTGCCTTTATTACATTATCTTTAGCCGCGGACGACGAGGGCGATGAAGTTATTTGTGACTGTAAAGGGGTCTTTAACAAATCAAGTCGGCAACGTAAAGGACGACCAATCATCAGCTGTGCTGGCGAAAACCCAGTTGACATATGAATAGAATTCCTATTATCAAATAAAATCTTATTTAATATCTTCTGAATTAAATTTGTGTTGCTGTTACTTTTTAAAAATGATTTTAACCCATTCTTGATTGTTTTAACACTGTTCTCTGCTTGACCGTTTGACATCGCGTGGTACGGTGCCCCTGTCATGTGTTGTATCCCATTTAATAGACAAAATGTTTCAAATTCATTGGAACAAAAATTAGTAGCGTTATCAGATACCAAGGTGTGGACTAGACCGAATCTGCTAAACATTTCGCACAGTTTACTAATCACTGATTCACTATTAGTTTTTTGCATTAAGAAACATTCGACCCATTTAGAATGAGCGTCAACAGCGATAAGAAACTGCTTACCATCCAACATAAACATGTCTAAGTGCACGCGCTCCCATGCGTGCGCGGGGTACGGCCACGGATTCAGCGGCACTTTGGGCGGGTTATTGCGGAACGTATTGCACACACTACATGAACCTATTTTTTCTTCGATGTTTTTGTCTATATTTGGCCACCACATACGTGTTCTAGCCTCGGACTTTGTTTTGACTACCCCAAAATGCGAATTATGTAGTTCATCTAACAGTCTTTCCCGGAAACAAGTAGGAATTATTATTTTGTGGCCTCGTAAAACACATTCGTTTTCTACTGCTAACTCTATTCGACATAAATGAAACGGACGAAGAACGGGATCCGTGATTTTAGTTGGCCACCCGTTTTTAATGAAGCCTATCACCTTCTGCAATACTTTATCACGCCTTGTGCCCGCTTGAATATCTTCGAGAGTGATTGGCAGAAGTACTGATTCACCAACAAAATTTATGTACAAAGAGCGATCTATCTCTTCGCTCTCGTTTAACGGAGTGGCCACGGAACGGGACAAATAATCAGCTACATTGTCATCGCTCTTCACATATTCAATATTGAAATTATATGCCGATAAAAACAAGGCATACCTTTGTAGTCTATTCGCGGCTAGAACCGGCACGCCTTTCTTATTTCCGAAAATGGATAACAGTGGCTTGTGATCCGTGCGCAAAATAAATGGAACCGTACGGCCATACAAATAATGATTAAATTTTTTAATCGCAAAAACAATAGATGTGGCTTCCTTCTGGATTTGAGCGTAGTTGAGCTCAGATTTGGTCAGAGAGCGTGACGCATACACCACTACGCGCTCGGAGCCGTCGGGTTGGCGCTGCGCAAGCACGGCGCCCAGGCCGGCGGGACCAGCGTCGCACGTCACCACCGTCACGTACTCGGGGTGGTAGTGCGCCAGCACGCGATCCGATGCCAGTTCTTGTTTTATTTTCTTAAAGGCCTCTGTATGGATTTTGTCCCAAATCCATTTCACATCTTTTTTTAGTAAGCTATTTAGCGGGCTTAATACTGATGATGTGTTAGGAACAAAACACCGATAGTAGTTTACCATTCCTAAGAATGACTTCAATTCATTTACATTACTTGGAGGTTTACAATTTACGATAGCTTCAATTTTGCTATTCGATTTATGGAGACCATTCTTATCTATTAAATAACCTAAATACTCCACGGATCTTTTAAATAGCTCGCATTTATCGTGCTTTAATCGCAACCCGGCATCTTGCAGCCTCTGCATTACCTGCTCTAACCTCTCTAAATGCAATTTCCTGTTAGGAGCCGTTATCAGAATATCGTCTAAGTATATACATACACCGTCAATGTCGCCTAACAGCTGTTCCATTGTGCGTTGAAATATAAACGGTGCATTAGCCAAGCCGAAGTTTAACCGTGTATACCTATACAATCCCCTATGTGTATTTATTACACACCATTTCCTTGAGTCATCGAGTTCCAATTGAAGGTACGCTAACTTCAAATCTAGTTTGCTGAACTCGACTCCACCATGGAGCTTGGCAAACAAGTCCTCGATTCGCGGAAGAGTAAAGTTGTCTAAATACAATGCTTTATTCAAGGTTATAGAAAAATCTCCGCAAATTCGAACCTTGCCATCAGGTTTCAAAACTGGCACAATAGGTGTGGCGACGTCCGCATAATCAACTTTTTCTATAATGCCTGCCGCCAATAATCGATCTAACTCCTCTTCTATTTTAGGCTTTAGAGCTAAAGGTACAGGCCGGGGCTTGTAAAATCTTAACTGTGCATCTGGTTTTATTTTTAAGCCAACTTTATATTTGTTGAACTTCCCTAGTTCCCCGGAAAATAAACTTGAGTATTTATCCATTAACACTTTCTCGGTGGTGCTATCGTCCGTCGAATCTAAAGTTACATTGTTACAATTTAATTTGCTACATAGATGTAACCTAAACAATCTCATAAAATCGCGGCCTAAAAGAGGTAATCGCTTTTCATTCGTTTTGATAACAAAAAATACCATGTTATTTGTGCTACCTTCGAATGTCACCGGCACTGATAAACAACCTAACGGGGCAATTTTCACACCTGTATAAAAGTTAAAAACTTCTTTACACGGCTTTAATTGATAGTTTACGTTATCGCCTCCGATCAGCTGTTGATAGATAAAGGCGGGCAAGACAGAGACAGCACTACCACAATCAATTTCACATGTAAATCTTTTTCATTTAACAAGATTTTTCGTGAGATTGGTTGGTCCCTGACCGAGTTTTTTATGTTAAATAAATTATAAATACCTACATCAGCGCCATCGTCATCCGTTTCTAGAAAATTGTTGTCACTGATCTTAGCCTTACACATTCTTTTCAAATGACCTCTTTTTTTGCACTTTTTACATTGATAATTAGCAAAACGGCACTGATCTTTCGTGTGATTTTTGTAACCGCACACCTCACAACACTTGAACACTCGCGAGTTATCACTATGTGAACTTGGAGCGGAGCCGCTGCCGCTGGCGTCGCCGGCGCCGCCGTGGCCCGCGCGCCGCTGTAACGCAAACACAGGCTGCGCTGTCGCGTCCGCCAGCGCCTCCACGCCGCTCGTGGCCGGTCGCGCCATCTGCAGCGCGGCGCGCGCACAGCGCACGCTTTGAGCCAACTCCAACGCCTTGCCAAATGTCAAAGTTTCAATACTTTCAGCAAACAATTTTTCCTTTTCCTTGGTATTTTCCAAACCTAGAACGAACCTGTCCCGTAAGGCGGTTTCTAGTTCACTTTTAAACCCGCAAAATTGTGCCAGATTTCGGACACGAGCCGCCCATTCGGTTAGGTCTTCGCCTGTACGTTGCTCTGCTTTGTAGAACTTGTAACGTTCTGCGAAGGTACTCTTCTTAGATTGAAAATGAACATTTAACTTTTCCAACAAACTTGAGTACTCGATCGTATCTAAACTGTCGGGAAATACTAAATCTCTCGCCACGCGGTAGGTTTCTTCTCCGAATGCAGTGAGCAAAAGAGCTCGTCTTTTTATTCCAGACTTATCGGTGTCGTCTTGAAAGTCGTTCGCCGTGCAGTACTGGATAAACCGACTCTTAAAAATGCTCCACTCTTGATTTCTGTGATCAAATGAGAGGTTGCCGCCAAACACCATCATGCTCGATTTAACTCGTTCTGATCTATCCGAACTGCTGTTCTCTGGCATTGCCAACACTTCCCGTATTTACACACACACTATTTATACACGTGGATAACAAATCGTCGCCAAATGTTATGTTTTTGGGGAATATCGTAATTAAAGACGGAGCTCAACTTGTACTCGTATATTGGCTGGCAACCAACTGCCGTAAAAAGCCTACCCACATTATAAAATAATGCACAGATATACCACAGTAATACGTTACGCCTTGGTAAGACTCGTGACTGTCATTTTGACAGTTCACATTCACTGCTCTGTTTTGATTTGGGTATTGTGCATACGGAATTTCAATACACTAAAAACGAAAACAAATCTAAAATAATCTAATCTAACAAGATTTGTGATTTCAAAGGCTTGACTACTCTGTACACGCACAAAATTTACCTAGAATCCTAGATGTCTAACAAAAACTGATTGCCTCGTCAGCCAAGTGCGACTACTAAGCACGAGGTCCTGGGTTATTTTCCCAGGTCAGGTAAAGTATTATCTTATCTAAAATTAAAAAATAAATGATTGATGAATAATTGTGTAATTTTTCAGCATTTATTCAGTAGAAGAGGTGACAGACACCACTATAACACTAGAAATAAGGACCAACTAGTTCAGCCAGGTTTTAGGCTTGCTAAAGTAGATTCATCTTTCATGGGGTACTGTTTGAAATGTTACAATAAAATACCTCCCCACATTCTACAACTGAACGAGACGAAATTTAAATCTTGTATAAAACGCACACTATGTAGGCAAGCATATTATAAGTTGGGGGATTACATTGATGATAAAAATGCTTGGCTAAATGCTGGTCCTGCTCCACAACCATAGGGGCAAATTAATTGATTGTACTGGTCGGGCATTATTTGAGTCTATCGACACGCAAAGAAGAAGAAAGCATTGTGGAAGCTGCAGAAGATTGTAAAAATATACCTACTTGCATTGTGTAGATTCCAGTTCTTAGTATTATATAATTGCATAGCACATGTGTGAGTACTTGTATTGTTCAGCCACCATTTACATTTAGTTATCTTTCATTGACTTGAATATGCCTTGGTGGCTGAGAGAATGTCATGCTCACTCAAATGTCTCGCTGATGGTGGCGGGTGTGTCAGGTCATTTAATTCCCTTCAATATGGTTGAGTTGAATGGCGCCGATGCGCGCGTCATGTTCGTGAGCGGGCGCTGTCAGTTGGGACTGGTCATCTCTTGGCTGCCAGGGTTCATTTTAATTCGTTTGTGTTGTGTTAAATTGTTGTCTTTTTCTACTCTGGACGCTTTTTCTAATGTGCACGTCTTTCTACATCGTTCTCACATATATGTATAATTTCAAAATTAATGATGTAACCAAGATTTTGTAACAATATTTTGATTCAAAAGAGTGTCCATGGAGTTTCTTGCCCGTTCTTCTCCATAGAGATCTACGCTAGGGAATGGGCAACTACAGTACTTTCTCAAGTTATTATGCCTTGTGACTGGGACTGTAGCTTTGTTTTTTATTTGTAATTTTGACATTCAAAAGTGCCGTAATGGTCTAATTGAAATAAATGCTTTGAGTTTGAGTTTGAGTTTTTTTTATGATTTGTATTGTGATTTTTACTTTAAATAACATGTAAAATGCTATGGACGATTTTATTTAGTCTGAAATAAACGTTTATTAATAATAATTATTATTGGGTTTTTCTATCAGGGTTTTTCTTAGTATCAACCACTAAGTCTGGATTGGTGCCCGATTGATGGCAATAGGGTCGCCCCGTTTGTTAGAAACTTAAACATAACTGGCGAAAATAATGTGGATGTTCTATTAGGTAGACCCCTGCGGAGACCTATTACAGGCGTAATATTGCGATGCTATAATAAATGAAGTAAGTAATAAAGTTATAACGAACACTAACTAAAATCCTTTTGTTGACAGTACATTTTCAGAACATCGTTTCTTTGTACACCATTCCTGTAGTTCCAATTTCAAAATAAGCAGCCATTTTTTCGTTTATTTTCAAAATTGGAAGCTTTTGCTTTTAAATTGCAACGGCATCTCTGCATAGTTCCAATTTTGAGAGAATGGAAGGTAATTTTATTTTGCTGTTCCAAATTGGGGAGACATAAAATGGCGTACAATTTTGCCGTAATAAGCAGTTTGAAGGGTAGAAAAATAAATGTTTAGTATGTGACAATGAAATAGATATAAGCTGAAAGGATAGTAACTTCAGGAAAACCACAAAAATATAAGCGCTTCAATATTAGTTGAACAGCACGCTTTTAATTATCATCATCTTCATCATTTCAGCCGAAAGACGTCCACTGCTGGACATAGGCTTCCCCCAAGTGTCGCCACATTGACCGGTCCCATGCGACTCGCATCCAACGAATTCCCGCAACCTTCACCAGGTCATCGGTCCACCAGTGGGGTCTTCCAACGCAACGTCGTTCTGCGAGCAATGTGCCCTGCCCACTGCCACTTAAGTCTTGCAATTCTTCGGGCTACGTCGGTGACCCTGGTTCTCTTGCGGATGTCTTCATTTCTGATTCGATCACGTAAGGAAACTTCGAGCCTTTTGCCCTTTGGGTGACTTTAAGCCTTCTGATGAGGCCCATTATAAGCGACCATGTTTCGGTCCCGTATGTAATCACTGGCAACACACACTGGTCATAGACTTCGTCTTGAAACACTGCGGTAAGTATGCAGTTTTAATCTTAACACAACGCATTTTGACACTTACACACTTAAACAAAGAGTATATTTCACAATCATCATTCTCTTGCATAAACACGTTGCTATAAAAATGCGTTGAAATGACTTGGTGTGAAAAAATATGGTAAATTATAACAAACTGCTTTCTCTAATTATTTTAACTAATTTAGAAACTTTACATCATCACGCTTGCAATTCCCGAAGGGTTAGGCATAGGTGTACCCTCGAGGTACACCCACATTTCGCCAATTACGTTTAAGTCCCATGTAATAGGGGGCGTACCTATTGTGAACAACCGGGCACAAATCCAGACTTCGTGGCTGCTACTGAGAAAATTACTGATAGTAAAACCCAATAACACTTTGCCCGACCCGGGAATCGAACCCAGGACCTCATGCTCAGCAATCGCTGGCGACCACTCGACTAACGGGGCAGGTTATTTAGAAACTTCGCAAATATAAAAGTCATATATGTTGCGAACTAACAAAATTGCGCCTTTTCCAAATCGCACACTCACACACACACACAGATCACAGAGATTCCTTAAAAGTCACATAAAGCACACTATTCTTTTGTCATTCCGAGACAGATAGTCGAATTCCTCCCGCCATTCGTTTCGGAGGTAAGTAGCGTACGAGTATTTGATTCCAGAACGTTCCACGACGCAGCATAGATATTTATCACTATCAAATAGCGAAGGAAACATTGGAACGAAAGCCGTATGTTAGTGAGCGCGGGAAAATGGTGGAAACTACGCGTTTAAATCTTTATAATGTTTACTGGTTGGAGTAATATGGATGGAATATTTTCGATTTTATCATTTTTGCTTTTATTAATCGACACAGCATTTTTTGTAATTTTTTTCATTTTTATTTTATAAATTAAGAGTCGCAAAATTTTATTTTAGTTGGTTTTGTGCAAAATATTTTAGACGTTTATAATAAACATAAGTGTTTATAATAAACATAAGTGTTTATGTTTTCGAGCGTATGGCACTCGTGGGCTGCAGCTCAAAATCAGCGTCAGCTGGTACACATAACGTTGCCATCTGGCATTATGCTGAGCTGAGGCCCTTTCGGCATCAAGAGTTTTGTTTGCTTATTTATTTTGTTAAATTATAAGGTGTTTTGGTTTTATTAATGCCGAATAAACACTCTTTCTTTTTTATTTCTTTCAGTATAGGTATTTATTTTTCACTATCAAATAGTAAAGGAAACATTGAAACGAAAGCCGTATGTTAGTGAGCGCGGGAAAATGGTGGAAACTACGCGTTTAAATCTTTATAATGTCCACTGGGAGTAATATGGACGTGATTGGGGTGGTGATTTTATGTGCTGTGTTATCATTTTTCAGACGCGCTTTCATTTATTTCAAAACAAGCTGTTGCCCCCGACCTTCATCCGCTTGAAATTATTGTTTTAAAAAACAAACAAACTTAATGTTAACCTAAGTGTTACACAAATATTACTTGCCCATTTGAATCGGATTTTGTTAACAATTTCATGGGTTTAATTGTGTGCACGGAAAAATTGGTCCAGCCGTTTTGGAGACTAACCGGACTAAACAGACAAATAGTTTTTGTTTTTGTTTTAAGACACATACATGTATGGAAGATTAATAACAAAATAGAAGTAAGATTCTGATAGGCAGTCATTCCATGTAAAATAGTGATATTAAGATGTAGATGGTTAGACTGGAAGCCGACCCACACATAATTGGGAAAAGGATACACGGATGATGAACTACCCAGTTCTGATTGTCCGTGGCTGCCACCAATTTCCATCATTTGAAGCCCTTTGTATGACCCAAATAACATAAAAAAGTGTTAGTATGTTTTCCACGTCCTCGCGCATTTAGGCACGACTCAATAGGCTCTATACAGAACAAGCCATTTAGGGAGTTTACCCAAAACTTTTCTTTTGTCTGTAATACGATAAGGCGCTTAGTTAACGAAAAACTTCCTAATTACCTACAAACCTTTGTAGACACGATCATGTAATGTAGGTAAAGATTGGTGTCGATTCTGTTGTGCACAAACTAAATCTAATTTAGGCTATTGCTATCTTTTACTAAAAGGCAGTGCGAGAAAGGGATGGCTATAGCTATGAACTAAGTTAGAGATGTCAAACTATTTTATGCCTTGCGCTTCACCGTGTTTTTAGTCAACATGTTTTTACGTGCACCCTTCATTTGTATGGAAATATTAGTTCCAACTAAATTTGACAGCTTTTAATTACGTCCGTCTCTTTCTCGTTTTGTTAGAGAGAAAAAGATAGAAATAGCCTAAATTAAGTTTAGTTTGTGCACAACAGAATCGACACCATTATTTTGGTACATTTTTGGGTTTGTTTGGGGAACGGTTCGGTTAAAGGTTTAGTGAAGTAACAATTTTCGCTAAATAGTATTTCAAACTGATGTGGGAACCCGCATAAAATATTTTGTTTAGGTATGACTCGACACAATCCTGACGACACAAATCCTGACGAGACACATGATAATCATGTGATTTGATACAGAAGTTTGTTGGTTTTCAGTATCAAAGAGGCATGTACCAAGAGCTATTTTAAACTTGCGGTTTTCTTGTTAGATTTCTCAACAGAAACAATGTTAGATGAAACTTTCTACAAGCTCCAAGACGTCAAAACGTTGAAGAAAAGTTAGAACATGTTTTGTGTTTCTTCAATCTTCAGTTCTATAATTCAAACAGAAAGATTGTTTGCTACATACAAAGTTTGAGATAAATATTTAAAATAATGAAGGTAGAAAGAAGATAAGGTATATAATTTTTGTTGGCGAAACAAAACAATCGAACAATCCACAAGGCCACTTGAAGAGCTGATTAGTAGCTTCTGTCGCGGTTAGTCCACGAATGGCTGACCATCGCATCGAGAAGAAAACTGTTTCAACATCGGTCCCGTTTGCTTTAAGGTAAAAAAACAACCAGGTGCGTGTCGGGCCACGCCTAAATGGAGCATTAAATTGAAAAATAGTATTAGCAACGCATTTTTAAACACCTATTCAACGATACCCCACACGACGGGGAAGACGACGAAAAAAAATTCATCCCCACTTCACATGTAGGGGAGCTACCCTAAAACGAAATATTTTCCAAAACAAAATTATACCACTTTGTCGGCGTAATTGATATACAAACCTCTACAAAATTACAGCTTTCTAGTACTAACGGTCTCTTAGCAAAACCTCGGACAGACGGACAGACAACAGAGACGGACATGACGAAACTACATATAAGGGTTCCTTGTCAGGACTACGGAACCCTAAAAAAAGGTGCGATCTTCATCCATATGTTGCTTATGCCAGATGACACCGTACTAGGGAAAAATAAAGAAAATAAAATCTCTGTACCCACTTCGCAGATTTTTTTACTTTTTTAAACCGGTAAAGTTAATTAACCGGGTGAATATTTAAACGCCAATACTTTAAAATTAGTCCCTGTTTCGTGCCTATAATAATAATAATAATCATTTTATTATCAGGCAACTAAGGCCCATAGGTAAAATACACAAAATAATAATTAACAACAATAATATACTAATACATATTTTTAACCATACGAGACTAAAACTATACACGCAACGTTGTCGGCGTCGTATTTCGCTGCGTGGTGTCGCGTAACCGCCCTCGGAAACGTCGATATACGACACCCTTCGGCCAAAAGTCGTCCTTCATGCAGGTCTGTAGATGGTGGGTTGGAACTCGTACCACGAATGACTTAAAGTTGATGTTGTGGCGCGGTTCCAACCTTTCGACCTACAGAGTCCAGTTGGTCTTCACTTTCAAATACTGCACCACTTCCTCAGTTGTAGTGGAGTGATGCAGACTTGAAATGTACAGCTGCGTCGTAGGCACAGCAGGACGCAGCAGCATGTTGGGTCCGCACAGGTTACGAGGACAGGGCTTCTTCTTCTTCGTCCTTTCCACTTTAGTAAAGCCCTCCTCATCAACTATACTACTAAGACTACTACCACCACCACTACTACCACTACTACTAACTATGTGCTAATTGTTTTATTGGAGGCTGCATTTACAAGGTCATCCTTCTTTCTACAAAAAAGTTACAGTTGAAATGCTTGGTGGTGTCAGACGGATACTTGGTCGTCGTCTTGGTCTGCCAATACTGGTGGTTGGATTTCACTAATTTAAGTGTCATCTGCCACCAGTGGGAAGCAAATATGAGTGAACTAGACGCAAACAACACCAGGGTGGTAGATGCGACAAATAGTTGCAACTGCCACCAGCGGGACAGACCGGTGGGGGCAGACGGGAATAAACCCACTACCCACGGATTTCGAAACCTAGTAACCTAATACTTGGTCATAAATTCATGACAAACACAAGAACACCGATCACTTTCACAAAGTCCCTAAATCCAAAATTGATCCCAGTTGGCGTAAATTCCGTCTCCACAATACGTTAATAACTAAACTACAAATATTAATCAATTATAACGAGAAGTTTGCTTGTCTGTTCTGCTGTAAAGAGACATAATAAATATGTTTTGCTCACGTCTTAAGCATTATTAATGATGGCGGCGGAGGAAGCGTTCTATGCGAGCGATAAAAGAGATACGATAATATTTAGCCGTATAGTTTTCACGATGAAATTGGTTCGACTATAATTTCGATTTTCGGTAGTTTAAACTTATCCCGTGGAGCTCGTGGCTAAATAATAACTGCCGCTCGGGTTAATCTTTAGGTTGAGCCGTGCTTGCCTAGGTTGGTATGTGGATGGGTGACCACCCATTATTTTACCCATACCGAGTTTTCTCCGTGCCTCGGAAAGCACGTTAAGCCGTTGGTCCCGGCTGTCACTTGTAGATCTTTGACAGTCGTTACAGGTAGTCAGTGGCCCAAAAAGTCTGACAACCAGTCTTACCAAGGGGTATCGTATTAGCCAGTACTGACTGGGTTGTGGAGGTCGGATAGGCAGTTGCTCCACGTGAAATACTGGTATTCAGCTGCATCTGGTTAGACTGGAAGCCGATCCTAACATAGTTGGGAAAAGGCTAGACAGATGATGGTAGCTAAAAGTTATGCTAATGCATACATATTGAAGTAATTCTAGCTCCAGGCTTTACTTATATGGTATATCTTCAGATGAAAGAGGATCCTTCTCATTTCAAGCCAGACCTACTCTATCATCTATTCAATCAGTAATTTAATATTTATATATATACATTTAAAATTTAACATCTATTACTATCACAAACCGAGTGTTGGCCAAGGTTAGTGAAAGAGGATCCTACTTATTTCAAGCTTGACCTACTCTGTCCTACTCTCTAAATATGCTGATTCTAAATTACTGATTGAATAGAGTAGGACTACTCTATTCAATCAGTAATTTAGAATCAGCATATTTCTATTACTATCACTATTGGTCTAAGGTTTGACAAAACTGCAATAGTTGACAATGTCGTCATCCACGGAGGCGTTTTCAAAGAGTTCCATTGAATCCAGTCCTGCGGTCTGTCAGTCCTGGAGGCTTTGTCGCTGCGGTTTGCAGTCACGGTCAGCTTTATATGATGCATGACTGTTCCCAACGGCCGTTTCAACTACGTTTGTGTACGATAGTGTAATAGTATGCTCTTGAATCTCAGAATTCCTTTATTTATTTTTTTACAAATTAATTACATTAACAACATTAAATTACGTCTCAATACTTTTTCTTATAATTTATGTGGTGATTTTCTCTTCATTACACGCAAAGAGTCTAAGTAAGTCTTACTTTATATCGTGCCATATACAATAAAGATATATTTCATCGCTTCGCTCCTGCCACTCTCTTAGTACACGGGCTTCCACATTAAATTGCTGTCCCGCAACTAGCTCATATTTCGTTTGGAAACTTTCCAAGACACGAGGGGACAGTTGAATCGCTACGACGATAGGGACAAATATTACTGTTTTCCTTTATTGTGTAACCGTCTTTTGTTTCCGCGGCTTTTCGACGAAATGGCGGGAGTGTTTGAATTTGAATATTATTCCATTCGACCTTCGTTTGAAAGCGTGTGAATTTTGTTTCTGTTTTTTTTTTCTTCCTTTGTTTGGGCTTTTTAAGTGGCTTTGAGAAAAGAGGTGGGTGTGTTTGGGATTAACAAATAGGTTTTGTAATAATGGAGCCAAAACAAAGGATTTGGACCATTTAACTTTCAAATAACTGAATTGGTTTTCTTTAAAATAATAAGAAAACATCCTCAATTATTTTTAACTGGCTTCAAAAGGGAGATGCTAAATTCTTCAGTGTTTGGTTTCGTTAAATCATAACAAAGTTATTAGTGGAATTTCAAAAGTCATTGATATGGTTAGAAAGGAGGTAACTGCTGAGATGATAAGTAATAGAGAAGTATGGAAGAAGAAGATAATTATGTGCGAGGAGAAGAATGATTATGATGAAATGTATTAAGTATATTGGATGCCCAAGTCGAGTAAAGTGTTGTTGGCTTCTTCCATTGGGATATGAGGCTTAAACATATATTGCGAAACGTGGATGTAATAATTGGGTACACTTCTGCCTTGCCCTTCGGTAAAACAGGCGTGACGGTATATATTTTTTTTGTAAACCATTTCAATCATGATCATAAGGAAGAAACACAACCACAAACTCAAAGACACACAATCACAGACAAAATATTTTCAATACCCCTCATAAGAAACACTACAAATGACAGTTCCCATAGACACAAAGACGAACTTTTCCGTCCATCGTCTGGCGTGACTTTAAGGGCGTCCCGACCGGTCACAAAGCTTTTAAACCGGCGGTGATAGAACGTTTGGTTCATTTTTCTAGCGCCCGGGAGGTGAATATGAGGTGCTACCGATTTGTTTGCTCAAGCTAGCAAAGGCTAGATAGGATTTTTTTTGTGCTTGCATCATAGGTAAGGCGCGCTTGGTTGTTGTGATTGACTAAAAGAGTGATGGACATGAATGTTGACAGATGGAGAGGGAGAGGAAGACCAAAGAAAATATAGATGGATTGTATGAAGAATGATATAACAGAGAAAAAAGTAAATGATACCGTGGCGTCTGACAGGTGAAAATTGAAGAAGAATACTGGTCCTGCTGGTCATGCTGGTCCTGCTCCACAACCATAGGGGAAAACTAATTGAGAAAAGCAGAAGATTGTAAAAATATCCTTTCTTTGTATAGACTCCATCTCTTAGTATTGTATAATTGCATAGCACATGTGTGAGTACCATATACTGTAAAGCATTTGCATTCTGTTATCTTTCTTTGACTTGAATATGCCTTGGTGGCTGAGAGAATGTCATGCTCAATCAAATGTCTCGCTGATAGTGGCGGGTGTGTCGGGTCATTTAGTTCCCTTCAATAAGGTTGAGTTGAATGACGCCAATACATACGTCATGTTCGTGTACGGGCGCTGCCAGTTGGGACTGGTCATCTCTTAGCTGCCACGGTTCATTTAATTACTTTATTTTTAAATTGTTGATTTAATATTTTACTCTGGACGCTCTTAATGTGCACGTATTTCTACATCGTTTTCACATATATGTATAATCTCAACATGAAAATGATGTAACCAAAATTTTGTAATAATATTTTGATTTAAGAGAGTGTCCATGGAGTTTCTTGCCCGTTCTTCTCCATAGAAATCTACGCTAGGGAATGGGCAATTTCAGTACTTTCTCAAGTTGTTATGTCTTGTGACTGTAGCTTTGTTTTTTTGTATTTTTGACATTCAAAAGTGCCGTAATGGTCTGATTGAAATAAATGCTTTGAGTTTGAGTTTAGAAAACGTGTTGCGCCGACCCAAAATAGAATGAGAAGATAATAGCTGTTTTGATGAAACAATCAAGCGTCGACGAATTACACTCCTCATCATCATTAAGTCTAGCCTTTTCTCAAATATGTTGGAGTCGGCTTCCAGTATAAATGGATGCAGCTGAATACTAGTATTTTACACGGAACGACTGCATATCTCATCATCTACAACCCTGTTAATTGGTGACACGATACCCCTTGGTAGGTCTGTCAGACTTTCTGGCTTCTGACTATCTGTAACGAATTTCAAAGATTTACAAATGACGGCATCACGTTGTTATAACCAAACACTTCTGTGAGTACAAATATCAGGAAAAATTTTAAACACATGAAACAAAAATAAACAATCTGCCCGGAATTACGAAATCAAAAGTTAAAAGTTTCTGAACCGTTTATCTACCAAAATCCACCATAAAACTAAGAGAAATACTGCCCCAAAACTCAACGGTGTGATTTCAAATTATCACAAATTAATTTTTGAAACGTTCTGACCCTCTGGCCAAGATTCACGGTTCCCACTTTGCCTTGCTCAGTAAGTGTTGTATTCGAATCTGAACACTATTCGTGTTACGTTAACTTGTATATTCGTATAAGCTGTGTTCCCAATAATGAAAAAATTACGGGCTTTCAAACAAACTTTTACCCTATTTTATCCCTATAAGGGTTAAATTTTCCAAAATGATTCTGGAGTGCTTACTTATTAAAAGTTTCAGACTTCTAGACCACGCTGTGCGTGTGCATTGTCTGCCAGAGCATTAAGATTCGCTTATAAGAATACTAACAGTAATGTCTTAAAAATAAAGTTCAAATTCGTATAAAACACTTAGCAAGGTAATGCGCGTTCTTTGAATCTCGCCCTCAATCTGCCCCTTCGGTCCGGTAATAACAATATTTTTGGCACGCTTGACTTAAAGTCAATTGCTATTTGATGGGGAGCCATTGAATGCAACCGGTCCAAAAATGTTCGGTAACAATTTATGGGGAAGACGTTATTTCAAGTGGGCTTGGCTTGACAGAATTTGATCAGAAACAGAGTGGTTTAGAAATATTACAGTTAGGGCTCATTTACGTGGACGCGGCACTTCGCACGGCGCGTGTGGCGTGGCGTCTTGTGGCAAGTTACGTGTTTTTTTTTTTCATTTTACGGACAGGCGGCGCGTGTGCAGCGGCCCGCGATATCAGACGCGCAAACCCAAGCTTATTCAATGTAAGATGTTGTTTACAGATACGCTTGGCGTGAGTGCGACGCCGCCGTGTCTCCGTCGAGCGTCGCGGTGAAGTATCTGTCTCTCGGCTTCGTTAAAAGTGAATTTACACCCATTATAAGGAACTCCCACAACGGAGAGCACAGTTGGCCCAGTGGTGGCAGGCTCAACTTACGAGCAGTAAGTTATAGGTTCGCACCCAGGCAGGCGCATTACTTTGTGTAATTTATTTCATCACCATCCATCGCTCTTAAAACGGTGAAGGAAAACATCGTGAGGAAACCGGCATGTTCTAGAGCCAATAATTCGAAGATATATGACATCTACCAATCCTTACTGCGTGTTGCATTATAGCCTATTCTCTCTCATAGAGAAGAGGCCTGTGTCCCAGCAGTGGGTACATTATAGGTTGCTTATGCTATAAGGAACTCTTGGGCAAAATTTCATGCTTCTAGGCACTCTGTTTTAAGATGTGTTGATAAACATTGTACTAAAATATTACGAGCTTATAAGGCCTGTTAAATCACGTCCCATTCTGACATAAACCGTACAAAAAGACCAAGTGTAACCCATTTGTTCAAAGACCAAAAAAACAAAAGGACCATCTCTTAGTACTTTATATTTTCGCACGATTTATGCTTCACATTTTTTACCCGTAGGTTATCGTGGTGTGATTTTAACTGTGGGTTCACACATTTTTCTACCGGTCTCTTATCTACTCCTGAATAATTTGATAAAAGACTCGGCTATAAATTTACCCTCTGAGGTCTTGTGGTCGCATGCGTTACTACTCAGCAAGAGCTCCTGAGTTCGAATCTTAGGTTGGGCGAAGTGTTGTGGGAATTTTCCTTCAGGATCTTTTTCAGTAACGCTGGACCCCTTGCTAAAAATGAAGGATCATTTTTAGCAAGGGGTCTTTGGGTTCCCAGGAACAAAGTATTATTGAGTTTTTCATCAGGTATCCGCTCGCAATCCGCTAGTGTGATAAGGAAAGAAAGAAAGTAGTCTCTTAGTGTCCCATGGTTGGTGACAATAGGCTCACTGTTACATAGACTTGAATATAAGCAGCGAAACATGGGTGTAGTTAGGTACACTTTATGAAATAGTCATCCAATGGTATTAAATGAATGAACTTAGAGCACCAGTAGGCAACACGCGGCCCGCGGGCCGCATGCGGCGCGCGGACATCTTATATGAGGCTCGTGAATGTTATGTAAATAAGTTGTAATTATCAAAGATTCGTTTTTAATGAAAATTTTAACGTAACTTTGGACGTAAATTAGTAATTAAAGTAGTGTCAAATTTCCCAAACAAAGTCAGTACTGACAAAGCGCAATTTTCGAAAAAATTTCAAGGCCTTTTCGTATTTTTTTACGCGCGTCTTTTACTATGAATTATCGTGCACCTCACTGAACTAACTCTGTGAGGCACGATGCCAGATGAGCGTGCTTTATGGCCACGCCCACCAGTGTGTTCGAACCCGCGACTAGTGCAACCTTAAGAACGCGCTTTTATTTTTTCTATGGGATATGATCATACGAGTAATTCATCACCTCGTCCCACATGCCCACTGCCCATTTGGGACGAGTACGTAGGTATATTGGGTTTCTAGGGTTAATATTTACTTTCTGCCTAACTTTATATTATTTTTAGGGTACATAATTACAAAAGATCCGCTGTCTTTTCGTTCGTGACAGGACTGTATCTATTAATATATAGGCCGTTATAGTATCTACTAAATAATACTCTCTACTCTAATAATACATTAAGTCTATCGTTGTACAATGTACGGTGGCACAGAACCCTTCGTATGCGAGCCTTACTCACTCGGTCCGTTTTAGGGTTCCGTACCCTAGGGTAACCAAAGGGTACCCTATTACTAAGCCTCCGCTGTCCATTTTTCTGTCCGTCCGTCAGTCTGTCAGCGGGCTGTATCTCATGATCTGTAATACGAGACAGGTAGATAGTTGAAAATGTCACAGAATGTGTATTTGCCGCTGTAACAACAAATAATAAATTGAAAATTAAAGGGGGAGCCTCTTCATGCGAGAGTCCGACTCACACTTGGCCAGTTTTATTTCGATGTGATTTTAACTGGGATCCTTCACTTTTGTGCCGTATCTACTGCTGAACTATTTGATAAAAGACTACGATAAATTACGTGCAAATCTCAGCTCAGGAAATGTGGTTGCTTTTCTGATATTCCTTTTGTTTGTACGTAGTTACTGCAGTTCGTTCTGAAACCAATTAACATTTTGGCTAATTAAAATAGGTACCCCAAAGAAGCAGGAGTTGGCTTTTATTTGCTTTACCATTACATTGTTCCAAATATTTAACTACAGTACTTTCTCAAGTTATTATTCCTTGTGACTGGGACTGTAGCTTTGATTTTCTTTTTTGTATTTTTGACATTCAAAAGTGCCGTAGTGGTCTAATTGAAATAAATGCTTTGAGTTTGAGTGAGTTTTGAGTTTAAATAAAAATAAGAGGATAGATAAAAATTTTACATTATTTCGAAATTAAAGCCTCTAGTTTTGCTAAACTGATATTTTTAGGTAAATGTTTATGTGTGTACTATTGAGTATGTACACCTCCATAATCCTTTCGTGATTACAGGCGTGATGTTATGTTATGTTATCTTATATTGCCTAAAACTTAGCTGTGTACGTACTTACTCATAATGTTTTTTCATGTTTAATTTTATTAACTGGGCAACCGAGCTCTGCTCAGATGAAAACTAATTTTTCCAACTTTATCTAAATCGATACATCGCTATGCTATACTTGCTTCTTTTTAAATTGTATTTCTAGTTTCTGTTGTTGTTTCATAATAAATCTCTTAGCAGCCGTTATAATTTACAAAGAAACAATTTTCTCGCGATTAGATTCAATTTGTACAGCAGAATTGCGGTTGCAATAAACCTGTTGTTATCCAATTCTATGAAACTCGCAAAAACAAACAAAATTAATTTATCTATAATTATTAAAAAGAAGTTACGTTTAAAGGCCAGCCAACACCAGCGACGACACAGCAGGGTACTTTATGTTTATCCAACGGAAATTCATACTGTAGCAGTGGTAATATGATACAAATTCTAATGTTTATAGATCTACCCCAAGGCATCAAAGAGGATTTTCTTTCGCGGCATTGAAAGAAAGAAAAAGCATGTATTAGCCCGCACAGGACAATATCCTACATGAAATAAAATGTAAAGGCGAAATTGAACATTGAAACCTGATTACCAGGGCAGATATGTTAGGGACATTGCAGCCGCGGTACTAAAAAGCGAAAGCAAGATCACACTAGACTCAATTCAGCACCCAAAATGCGTAACACATTCACTAAATAAATTAATTAATAAAATATCACTGGACATTACACACAGTGCCATCTAGTGCCACACTAAGCAACGAGGCTTGTGTCGTGGACACCAGATAGTTGATATACTACATAGTTACTTTTTGTTTGTAAATACACACTTTCTACATTTAAACATCCATGACTCGGAAACAAAATTGTCCATGCTCATCAGGCAAACATTTGCTCCTACCGGGATTCGAACCACCCTAAGAACGTACGGCAGCCTAACTACCGCTGCGCCATTCGGGTCGTCAACTTCACTATCGTTGTAATCCCTTGCTTTAGATATTATATTTGCAAAATCATCTGCATTAAGTACCTAAATGTTCAGATCTAGATCTACATACATAAATTCACGTCTTTTTCCCATGGGAGAAGGCAGAAGACACAGAACGCCACCTGCTACGATCCCTACATACTTCTTTTACCTCATCCACGTTCATACATCTGGTCATACACGCACGCCGGTTGCGAGTACTACGCACTTGACCTTTCTGAAGAACCTCACCAATAAGGTCAGTGTATGTCCTTCTAGGGCGTCTCCTTCCGGCGTTGTCACTCACATCTGCCTTGTAAATACCTTTTGTCAGTAGCCATTCACTCATCCGCTCCACATGACTAAACCATCTAAGCATACTCTTTTCAATGTTTGTCACTACATCTTTTAAACCGCAATGTTCTCGTATCACCTAATTCCTCAATTTATCATACAGTTCTCTTCGTTTTAATTTAAATATTAAAAAAAGTAACCAAAAGGCTTAGCTTTCCGGTACCTTGACTCTATAATGAACGCATCACTAGGCCACATCGATAAATACTTCGTTTGGAAAAATCGCTCCATTAGTTTAGACGGTAAAAAAGCCACATAAAAATACAGGTAGGTAGGTACTCATGTTACGGTAAGTTACTGTACAAATATTAGTATGGGTTTCTAGTTTTAAAATTATTTTTCGTATACACAAAAAAATCTGGATAATTAATAAATAATTAACTATGGTTGAAGTTCCACGGACCCGCACAAAGCGGCTTCCACATTTATTGTGTGAATCACCAGTTTGTGGAGTTCACTGCCGACTTCTCTGTTTCCCGATCATTATAATGTCCACATTATAACGCAAGCCGCATATAGTGTAAAGAAACCTTCCCGAAATAATTATTTAAATGGTTTGTTGAAATCGATGACTAAGATAAGATAAAATAATATAAAAAAATAGTAGGTACCATAACATCAATTCCTGATAGGAAAACTTAATAACGATTTTCTCGACAGATGAACAGAACCCAGGATCTCACATTCAGCAGTTGCATTTGCGACCACTAGACCATCGATGCAGGTAATCATGTACTATTCGTGGAAAAAACGTGTGACGAGTAAATACAATAGGCTTGTGTACTGAAAAAATCTAATTAGTCCGTCAGTTAGATCATCAAAAAATATTTGACCCGTATTTTTTCTTATGTTACGTAAACCAAAATTGACGAAGATACGACGCTTTTAAAATTCTCAATACGTCACGAGCACTCCTGAGTTTTGATGCGTTTTATGTTTATCAATATCCATTGATTTACAAAAACAAAAAATACGTGTCAATCCATCTAACGCTCTAACTGACGGACTAAATAGATTTGAAATTCATTGATGGTGGAAACTAGCCTATTATATTGTATCAACCTAGCCGAACAAACCGAAAACATGTACACAAGGCGACACATCAAAGTATACTATCGAGTATAACCTGACTTTGCTTTGTATGAGATTCCCGTAAATCAGCTAAAGGGTTCTTACAGACGAGCGGCACGTTGCCAACGGCAGATAAACTGCAGCCATCCCCACCTGTCGGCGGCTGCCGCCAACGCGCCGGGCGGCAGCCGCCGAAGCGTCGCCGACTGCCGTTGAAGGGTGGCGACGCTTGCAGTTGTGGCATGCCGCGTAAATGTGTGTCGACAGCCGTCGACGTGCTGGCGGCAGCCGCCGACGCCACAACTGCAAGCGTCGACGGCTGCCGTCGACTAGTGGCGACGGCTGCAGTTTATCTGCAGTTGGCAACGTGCCGTTCGTCTGTAAGAACTCTAAGTTTGATTGGTCGTCGTGTGTACGTATTGTATTGGACACAACAGTATTATATTCAGTAAACAATCAACAACACAGACACAGTCAGCAATATAACTGGTTTCAAATTAACACTCAAATTGAACCGCTAATCAAATGACTAATTGCTTTTAACACTGGCTGGTTATTTCCTGTAACAATTGACAAATCAATTATTTGAATAATTTTCTTGATTATGAATTAAATTAACTGGTAATGTAGAACGTTTTCCCGTTGTAATTTATTTTATCGGTAATCTAATTTTTGGTCAATGGTGTAAAATGTAATACTTTGTCGAAACAATCCATGTTTCCTAACCATAAATAACTAACTAATAGGCATAAGTTCGGTTTCGCCCAGGTGGAGTTCGGTAATTGTCCCACGGTTTCTTACTACTGGGATAAAAAGTTTCCTATGTGTTAATCCAGGTTATAAACTATCTGTGTGCCAAATTTAATCCAAATCCGGTCAGTAGTTTTTGCGTGAAAGAGTAAGAAACCATCAATGCTCACAAACTTTTCGCATATTATAATATTTATGGGATTAGTAGTATAAGTTTTTAAACTGATATGGTCACTAACATTATTAATATTTACCCTGTTTACTAATTGTTATGTGTCAGTAAAGATGGTAAATATAGATATATACCATGATACCATTTAAATAATAAAATGTTTTTTTAGTAATATTTTCTTCACAAGAGTGTTTAAAAACGTCGTATGATACACGTGTGTATTGTTGATTACCGTACTCGGCTCTCTTAAGACCCTCACCTAACGGCTCGGGTCTCAATGGCGCCTCAGCGGTAATCACCAACATTACACACTTGTTCCATAATGTACTATTACCCGACAACGTGGCAGTAAAGGCAGGTTTATTAGTCCAATATTTGGCAAAGCTGAAGCTTTTAAATCCAAGCCATTAAAAAATATAGCGAATATTAGTAAAAACTTATTCTTACCGACCTACATACGTTTGCCAAAGAAAAAAATAACGTGTACTGAATAAAATTTTATTAACTTAACTCACGTATGCTCGTTTCAAGAACATTATGCCACACCTAAACTTATGCCTTAACTACAGTATTGGAATTACATCTCTCGCCGCTGAAGCGAGGGTTGAAAATATAACAGCGGGCTTTTATTTATGCATTCACTTAGGCGCCACCTTCTGTTAACGAAAACAGGAAGCAGTGTTAAAATTCTGTCTGCATACTAAATATCATGTATTATACTTGGCTAGAAGCCAGTCTCAAAAAAACTTTATTTCGAATAATGTTATGAAAATTTGAACAATCCCAAAGGCCTTCCGTAATAGTTCCGTAATAGGGGATAAAGTAAGGAATCGTGGAATCGGCTTGTATTACAACTTCTGTACTGGTCCCAAAAAATACACACAAAGTCTTATTAATAGGGAATATGCATGAAATACAAAACACTTTTTATTTATTAAAAATGCCTTGTATTGGCCCATAAAAACATAGAGGTACACTTGTTTAAGTTGCTTATACATGACGTACTTTATAATTTATTGTTCTAAGTAGCATGTTTTTGGTGAAACGGAACGCACTCTCAAAACGCGTAGTCCTCGATAACGTCGGCCGGTAGTGACGTCAAAGTCTTTATGTCAAAAAAACATTTTTATTTGAAAACTGCTTAAAGTTTCATTAAGATTTTATTATAATATTGTTATTGCAATTTTTACTTGAATATAGCACATGCAATTGGTAAAATTATTCTATTAAGGGCAAAAAAATAGATGTAAACAAAACAGATTGTGTTAAATGACGTCACATCATGGCCATGACAGCTACGGACGTTTGAACTGTCGTAGAAAATTGCAGGAGTTTAATGTTATTTTTAAGCGACAAGTAGTAGTTGGACTTACTTTTAATACTTTTCTTAGGTTGATAGTACTCAATTTTATTGATTTATGTGAAAAAAAATTACGTGCATATTCCCTATTGCGCGAAAATAGACATGTTTTGGATTTTAATTAACTCTATGAGAATGTTTTATTTACAAGATTCACCCGCTGCTCTGTTCAGTTTTCATGTCTGGACAAAACCTAAAGTTTTCTTGACGTACTGTAAACCTTATTGAATATGTCGTTGTTTTTTGAAAATGCTCTTTTGCGGCCCACGAGTAACAAGCCCAAATATTGGCTTTCCAATAAAAAGAGCCAGATTTGATCCGCTGGGTCTGCAGACTGGAATGTATAGACGATTTTATAGAGATGGATAGGCACTTAGGTACGGCTACGGCGTTTTCGTGTCAATTAAATATTTAATTAATTTTAAAACAAAAACAAGATAACCTTATATAGGCACGAGACAGAGTGGATATCAAAATGGCAGCGCCCACGATCTATTAAAACGTGATTTTAGTCCATCGATATTCAGTACCAAAAAGGTTTCAATCGAAATAGGCTTCTCTGTAATAACAAAGCATCAAATATCGTCTTTAAATTATTGTAGCTATAATATCTAATTTTGGAACTAGTTGTTGCTCGCGACTTCGTCTGTGTGTATTAACAACATGACATTTCATCTATTTTTTTTACAAAAATCCGTGATTGAATGATGATCATTGTCTTTCTTCAATTTGTAGGGTAGGTAAATAAAACTATCTGTCACTTGTCTGATTTAGGCATAAAATAACAGAGTCAGACGTTTTTTTTTTAATATTTGCATTAGTGTGGATTAAAAATGAAAACAAAAATTTAAATTATTATCAGCATACGGCACACTCCAAAGTTAACCATTATAATATTTTACTAGCTATCATAAACTCAAAGTACCTACAATAAATAAATTTGTACCAGCCAGTTCAGAATAGTACTTAATTTAAAAATGGTGTATGACATTTTTTGTTTTATTATAGCAATGAATGCCATAATTCTTTCGTCACATTCGAAATTCCACAACATTCGAAATTTAAAACACGTTCCTGAACCATACGTGACGAAAAGGTGTAAAAGAAAATATCCTTCCACTTTACGAACCGAAAAACTTGAACAGTTCCTTCTTTTACTTCAAGAATACTAAAAACTTCGACCGTAGTTCTCCGGAAAAAGGTAAGCCGTATAAAATCTATGAAGCCCGAATATAAAAGGACATTTTGAATTACATGTGTACATAAGTACTGTTAGAAAACTTACTCGGTCTAAAAAGTATGGCATAAATAACACAAAGAATTTGGGTACAATATTTTTTCTTTGCAATAATAATACGGACTTAAAAGACTTACATACAAAGCAAGTTTTTACTATTCAACTACTCTTGAAAACCTTTTCTAACCTTTGCTCAATAAGCCAGTCAAGTACAAGTGGCTTTTAAAAGGTATTATTTTTATTGTTTTGGGTCTACTAGAATTAGAAAAACAACTGCCGTTTTCAAGCTCAATTTGGTCCTTCGATCCAAAGAGGTCCATCACATACAGCCATCATATGCCTAGCCTTTTCTCAACTACGTTGGAGTCGGCTTTCAGTCTAACTAAAGCTGCTAACATATTAGTATCCAAGTTGAGAGCGACTGCCACTTTTGGGTTCTAACTACTCGTAACCACTGCCAAAGATCGACAAATTACGGCTAAGAGGCCCCGGGTTCCCGGCTCGCCTATCGTCAACGCGAGCATGGTCGAAAAGCTTGTTCTTTCATCCAGAGCCACAGCGATGGTATTCTTTCAACTCCCCTGTCTTACCTAGCCCCGATCCCGCACTATTTGTCACCCGCGCACCTCATACCGCCTAATGCGAGGACATTGAACGCAAAATAGTGTTCAAAAATTTATAAAACTTGTTCCAGGAAATACGTGTTTTTGAATCAGTCTTAGAAGTTTTTGAAATAAATATTTGTCATTTAAAATCTCCACTACATTTGCAAGGCTTCTATTATGATATTTTCTTTACTTTTACAATTTATGAGTACTTTATGAACGGCCAAAGTTGAGGTAAAATTTGTGCAAAACAGCAATTTTTGGAGGCTTGCTTCGATAGAAGCCTAGATATAGTGCACAAGATACATATCAGTGCAAAAAACTAAAGCTATATGTGTAACAACGGCATAATGCATGTGTGGCGCTGTGTGCAATGTCCAGCGATATTTTTTTTTTTTTTTTTATAATCACGCATGAGCGTTTGTCAAAATTCTCGCGAAATGTATAGCGGGTTGACCGCTCTTAAGTATTTTCCGCCCAGAAGCATGGAGGAGCTCAATATATGATGAATGGTCACCCATCCACGGACCGACTTCGATAACCGTTGCTTCACCTTCGATCGACCTCCTTTAGCTCCTCCTTTAACATACAATCGTCGAACGAATTCTAAAAACATGTCAAATGACATTTGTATGCCAAAAAAGAAAAAAGAAAATGTACAAATTGCTTGCTTTTGTAACTCAAATTTCGTAAATAAGCTTTTTAAAATTCAAAAAAGGAACATTCACACGATGTCGGTGTAATGCCGCATTGCGTACGAAGCCACCGTTTGCTTGGAAAACCCGCCAAAATATATTATTCGTTATCTATCCCTCGGGTGCGGTCCATTTACTCGCGTGAACATGAAACACTATTGGTCCGCATACTATTATATTTAACACGTGGACCCAACCTCTGATTCTTATTAAGAACTATTGTTAGTTCCACAACCCACCGCTGATTTATAATGGCGCTATGTGTTGAAGGTACAATTGCCTACTCGGCTTAAAATTATTATGTAGGTAAAAGGTAATTCACTGGATTTTTAATTAACATATTTTCTAGAAGATAAGTTTATTTCATGAAATGATGAGGCTTTATTCGGTTGAAATGTTTTTAACCCTAAAATGTAAATAAGTTTTTGAGTTCAGCAAAATTGTTTATAACAAAATAATATGACTAACACTTAGAAGTTAATGCCAAATGTCAAAAGCAAAGCTTGGTACGTTAATTGAGAATGTCTAGATTAATCTGTTCGTAAATCTGAAACTCAATTAGTAGAAATGCTCAGACATTCTGGAGATAAGGCTTATTGATCTGACGTTTAGAGTACAAACGTCTAATAATCAAGATCAAGAGGCATCGGGTTCATTAAGAATGAGATACTCTTCAATAATTGGCTAAAGACCTCGTCTGCTTACTAAGTTTAAGTCTTACTGCAAGGTAAAGAGCTCTTAACTCACCGAATTTCAGTAATCCATCCGATGTTTTCTTTTGCCTTTAGAATAATTCCACAAAAAAATCATCATCAACATTTACATTACCTGCCGTTGTCTCAATTTTTTTTTGAGCTAATTTAAATCATAACTAAACCTACATTTAAATTGAAACAAGAAATTATCTAACTGGCAGACGTTAACTATTAAAAATAAAATGTTTGGTCCTTCGAGCCGGATAGTTTTTCGATCATCGCTCAGTGGAGTGGAGTTTGAACAAAGTCACTGTCAAAATCGAATGGCACTTAACGATGGTTCCAATGCCAATATCGCAAATGACATTGGATTAAAATGTCCTACTTGATAGGACTTTTCACCACCAAAGAAACACATCAGCACTCACACATCCATCCCGTAGCTGTCGTTAGTACAAAATCCTCGAATCAATCACTCAAGCCTTATGCAAACGCAATACATTTGACTCTTATTATGGCTCTCAATCATTTTCTACCAGTCTTCCTAGAATGATATATTGAGACGGCTGCATAACGTCAATTGGTAACAATCTGTCTTTTCTATGCAATGTATGCGCGGATGCAAAGGGGATAAAAGCTAGACAGTTGATCGATTGAAGTGGATAGAGGAATTTTATGGTTTTATAGTGAGGTTTGCGGATGAATAATGGCGGGGATATTGAAATTCAAACTAAGACAGAAGGTGTAAATGACGCAAATAGGTACATTTGCGTCATTGACACATCATTCTCCTATCCTTATGCCCTAACTTTATCTAGTACTTTCGTTTGGGGTTTAAATTTTATGGATTGATTGTTGTGAAGATAGTCAGTGATGAAGCCTTACTGCACTCGAGGAGATAGGAGGGATGGAAGCAATTGAGTTTGTAGTCAGTGGCTATAGTGCCTAACTGCATTCTTATGTTGCACTGTCGTTTGAAATTTTTAGTCAGTGGCGATAGTGCTTAACTGAACTTAAAATTGTGGTATGAGTTGGTAGGTTAGTCGGATTTCGAAATTTTTAGTCAGTGGCTTTGGTGCCAAACTGTACTGTTCTGGAGTTTAGGAGCGTTAAAGGAATTTCTCTTTTAATTTCATTTTGTGAGTTTTTATAAGTCATATTTCTTTCTGTTTTTTTTTCAGATTTCGTTATTGACTCTTTGTCATTTACAATTGGCCAGCAATGCGCAGCATTTTTTCTTCTTCCATATGTCTCTGTTAATCGCCATCTCATCAGACACCTAATTTCTTGCCATATCATCCTTCACACAGTCTGCATCGTTTCTTTGCACTTTCTCTATACCTATCCACATTCATACTCAACACTTTCCTCACGACATTTTCCTCGTTCTTTCACATCACGTACCATACCGAGCCAACTGATTACAACACAACTTTTCAGTCAACAGAGATCGGCCTCTAAACTAAATGTCATGACAGCTAAAGGGACCGTTCTACAGTCTATTCACAGTTATTTTACCATCGCTGCTGTCAAAATCATGTTGTAGCAATAGCGTTGTTGTTAAGTTACTATTACTGACAAATCTGTCAAAGTGGTTTTTATTTTCTTAACAATATGGTGTTGGACTTCAGCTGGTAAAGGTAAAACAAAATGTGAAAGAACTGTAATACGGCGTAGTCCAGACTCAATCAGAAAAAGTTTATTATGATGATATTTGAAATACGTGGAAATTGGTATCGTTTTACCAATTTGCGCAGCTGCGGAAAATATCAAATTTCGATTTAGACAACAACAAAAAAATCTCATTGTTTATTTATTTATTAGGCTTCTCAATGAGTACACTGTCACCATTTATCATTTGTATATTGAGCCTCATCGCTTACAGTAAAGCACATTATGCACTACTTCATGCGCAAAATATTAATTAAAACAAGAAATAAACTGTTGAGTATGTCAACACAAGGAAAATCGACTAGTAGAAAATGTAGAAAAAAAAATACATGTTTTTTCCACAATTAATGAAGTTTTGTACGGCATAGTTACTGAAGTTGGTGACTTCAATTTGGTTTGAACCCAAACTCAATCTTGGTTCAATTGGCTTAGTAATTGGGTTACGGAAGTCAGTGTAGCGAAAGCTTTAGCCTTCAAGAAATCAAGACCCGTAACATTTACTTTGTAGAGAGTAAGTACCAACATCAGATCATGAAAACCTGAAGTTTCCAGACTAAAAATAAAGATTTATCTTTTACAAGTACAGCATGTATCAAGAAGACGTCATTGTCATTTCAATACTTAAATTAATGTATGGAGCAGATTTTGTAACAAAATTTTGATTTGAAAGAGTGTTCATGGAGTTTCTTGCCCGTTCTTCTCCATAGAGATCTACGCTAGGGAATGGGCAACTACAGTACTTTCTCAAGTTATTATGCCTTGTGACTGGGACTGTAGCTTTGTAGGTGCCGTAATGGTCTAATTGAAATAAATACTTTGAGTTTGAGTTTGCAGCAGGTTTTTTTACACGTTTACGATATTGGACCTATGGGTATATTATTTAAAAAAAATACGTTTAATTCAGACTAATAAAATGTCCATGATTTGTTAGTAACATTATCTTAAAACTATGTTAGTCAGAAAAATAGCTTAGACAACATGGACCCTGATAAGCCTTCCTACAACTGCAGATTCAGGACTCTCTGCAATCATCGTAATAAAGGGTATCATCATCCCATTGTAATAAAGGGGGCGAACCTATTGCTATCAACCGGGCATAAATCCAGGCTGCTACTGAGAAATTCCATATGAAAAAACTTAATAACTCTTTGTCCGACCCGGGAATCGAACCCAGAACCTTGTGCTAAGCAGTCGCGCCCACTCGACCAACGAGGCAGTCTCAACGAACTATCATTTATAATATAACAAAAATCCTTTGACCATCTCTCCTTATAAAATACAGAAACCCAACTGCATCTAGTTACACTGGAAGCCATTCCAACTTCCCGAGTACAGATAGGAAAAAGGCCATCCGGATGAAACTGTGAATAACGATCACCTACCGAGACACGTGACCACATCAGTGAGGTAAGCCCGCTCAGTTTGATCGAGCCATGCGATAGCGAGGGAGCGTTTTAGAGAATATTTTTCAGGCAATCAATCAGGACTGGTCTTTTCATCTATAAAATATTGGATGTGTAGATATGGAGCCAAAATTTGGTAGACGTTGTGTTGCTTATGTATGAGTGAATGTGCTTAGTTGGATTGAAAAGTTCATTGCTAAGAGCGATGAGCTGTATAAAGAAAGAAATACTGAGAATGCGTTTATTGTGCATAATACTTACTTTAATAACTGGAATAATAATAACATCATAATACCGAGGTGTACCTTATATAACACCCATATTTAGACAATTATGTATCCTATGTAATCGGAGGCGAGCCTATTATAATTATATAATTGGGCACAAATCCAGACTGGACCGTGACTGCTATTGAAAAATTCCTGATGAAGAAACCCAATAACAATTTGCCCGAACCGGGAATCGAACCCAGGACCTCATGCTCAGCAGTCAGCATTGCGACTACTAGACCAACGAGGCAGGAATAAAAATATTTATGTCAAAAGGGGCTAAGCTCTGTATAATCTCTAAAGGTAACTTGACCCAGAGACTATGAAGTTTGTGATTTGAGTTAATTTTTTTCCATCATGTTGTGAGCCATCGATGCTAAAAAAATTCTAAAAACCTTTGATTAAAACAACATTTTGTTAGGTAGTCCAAGTCAGCCTTACATCTTATACTCTAAAAAAGAATAAATCTCCAATTCTAATTATTATCTTTTTAAGTCTCGCTTATCAAAATTCATTAACAAAGCGTAGCACTTTTCTAATTTTATTCTATATTAAACTTTTCCCCTAACCTTTATAATTAAGATTTCCCACAAAAAAACAACCTCTCGCTCCAACCATAAAATGTACTTAAGGACCACTAAAATCCACCCAAAATAAAAGGCAACAAAATCGTCCCCTTAAAACCTACTCAATACAAGCGGTGTCCCTTTAGGTAATTACGTACATTTGTCACCGAATTGTTCTAATAAGTTGTCCTAAGCCAACACAAACTGGGTACACGAACGAGGTACAGTCATGCCGTAAATTTCAGCACAATTAAGTCCCGGCCCCTTTGTTTTTGATTAAGTATCTGCGTGGAATGGTGTACCAGACCGGGCTTATCCGATTAAACTGTGCTGACAGCAGTGCTTGGGGCGATGGGTGATAGTTTAACGCAGGACTGTTGGAAGTGGTCCTTTTTGGATCCTTTTATCCAGACGCTTCTTAAGGCTTCAGTGGGCAAAATAGACAAGTCTCTAAATAAGAATAGAAAGAAATAATTATTTTTTTACAATAACTATGAGACTAGGAAGTGTCCCAAATACAATGCTAGCGTTGAGCTCTTCTACAGGGTAATATGTCCCACCTCTTTTCTGGCCCATCCTCACCTGCCAAGATTTAAGTGAAGCCAGAGAGTTGTGCAGGTAGCTATAAAATACTGGTCTGGTATTATTTAAGTCCACCACCACCACCTCAGCCGAAAGACGTCCACTGCTGGACATGGGCCTCCCCCAAAGGGGGGGTTTTGCCATAATCGCCACGCTAGACAGGCGGGTTGGCGATCGCAGTACGGTCGTTACAAAATCACAGAGAACGCTGCTGCCCATTCTCTGGTAAGTCCCTTAGTCGCCTCTTACGACACCCACAGGAAGATATGGGATGGTGCTATTCTTTACGTCCGACACCATACAGACTATTAAAGTCCATCGACACGCAAAGAAGAACAAAAAGGATACACTTATTAGATCCGGTAGTAAGAATAAACAAGACGAAAACATATTATTATCTCCTTTGCGTACGCATACTATAAGAAAGCCTGAATTAAAGTTTGTGAGCGAGGCTCAACAAAATGCCGGGGTTGCGGGACTGTTGTAACATAAAGGGCGATGAAGGAACATGGATGGGTTTTTAGTCAGTAAAAGTCTGACACTCCCTCCTGCTCCGCCCAGAGCGGGAAGAGTCATTTAATGATTTCCAATCCGAAAAAAAAAAAAAAAAAGGCTCAACAAAACGATTGTCACGATACGCACGACAACTGATCATGCTGTGCAAAACCAGTATATGATGATCTCATTGTACGGGAAGCTCATAAAAAGTGAAGTCAAGTTATACTGGATAATGTATAGCTTCCTGTTGAAAGTATTGAACAACTAAATTAGATGATACCGGATTATAAAGCCTATTCTGTCCCACTGCTGGGCAAAACCCTCCCCCACTTCTTTCCAACTCTCCCGGTGTTTTGCCAAATAGTTAGACTTAGGGTGTTAATATTGGAAATAATCACGAAGACACGCCGAACACGAAAATCGGTGAAAAACGGCGAATCTACACACATAAAGGTGGTCCTTTTTGGTCCTTTGATACAGGGGACGTTTTTGATGGCTGTTAAGTGCGATGTGTCACCTTTCATTAAATGACGGAAAACGGCGCCCCGACTACGTTTAAGTAACTAGCATTTCCTTAAAAATGAATTGCTTGCTGGTTATTACAAAGACGACAGTAAGTCTCAATGGTTTTTTTTTTTATTTTCACTACATACAAAAATACTTACAACAGAGACAGACATCATTGCATGATGTAAAACAACTTCCATGAAAGACAACATCAAGCCTCAACATTACGCCTGTTCTTCAGTTACATTTAAGCACATCCCTTGTTTGGACAATAATGACATAATTCGAAAAATAAGAAATACAGGACAGCGTTTTTTTTAAGAAATACTAAAAATATTTTCATATTTTTTTCTCATGGAATCCTTTTATCAAAAGTTTTATTTTACGTATTTCGTTACTAAGGATTCACTAACGTTATGAGTCTAAATTAATTGTTTTAAATAGATTTCTGTATGTATTTACAAATCTATTAAAATAAACTAAATTATGTAACTTAAACTAAAATCTAAAAAAATGGCGTCAAAAAACTCCTCATCAACGTTGTCAACTGGTAATGTCCCCAAGAGACTAGCGGTGTTATCACGCCGTTGGCCAAAGTAAAAGCCAGCCCTAGGGCCCCGGGAAGAGTCAACTAAGCGTTTTGAAATTTCCTTGAAAAGGCTGTGAACACTCGGACCCCACGGTCCTAGAGTTTCAACCCCAAACGGCTCGAAAATCTAGTTACCAATAAGGTTATATTTACGCCGTTTGTGGTTCTTCGTTACTTAATTTAATACCTACTTTCTATAATTACGTTTGTAATTTGTAAACACATCGATAAAAATATTTTTTAAATGTGAATGTTATCATTGCCGCAAACGAGCAACATATAAAAGAGGGCATAGCCAATTGTCATGAACCAGTCGCACATTTACCCCAGAGCCTGTTCGTTGGTGTACCTGTCTTGAAAACTATGAATATTTAAATGATAAATTTAATAAATAAACAATAATACAAAAAAAAAACGCAATAATAATTTATTTATAATTACCAATGATAATAATAATATATGTATAATTTAAATAAATATTAATGTATAAATCCAATATAATTATGAGTAGTAAAAATTTGTACACAATTAGTTATCAGCCTACCTACCTACACAAAACGAAAGAGTAGATTAATATTAAAATTGTTAACAAATATCTATAATAGCCTCCTAATCCTCCTAATTTTTATGTTGTTATGCCCGACAGGGCCCACAATGCTCCAAAACGAATGTATGTCTTTATGTACCTACCACCTAAGTTCACATTGTGGAATGCAATAAACGTATTGAGTATTGAGTATTGAGTATAATGAACAAATTATTGCAGATCGCGAATCTTCACCTAGCCACACCTCTAATATTTTCCCGCAGCTTCGGTCGTCGTACCATAAGACCAGACCAATGAAATGATTGTTCCAATTAACTCTACGATTTCTCATTCCCTTTGTTGATTGGCACGATTAACGTGAGATAGCAAACAGCTGTTCTCTTTTATTTCTTTGGCGAGAAATTTTCTCGTTCAATAATATTTTTATAATGACCCCTATATGTTAGAAGCATGAATGGTAAAAGATGGACGGTACGTCAAGCGCTTTTCAGACTGTCAGAGTGGCTCAAGAATATTATCTATAGTTCGCAGGCTTTGAACACTAAAAGAATAAAATATTACGATTGAAGAGGCATAAGAATTCAGAAAAATATCTGTGTTATGCTGAACAAAGAATTTCTTACAGACCGGATTGGATTAACCACGCACGCACGGTAGGAAGACGTTTTGTAAATTTGAACTATTTACATAATTTTTTAAAGTAAAAATAATGTTGAGAAAAAACGTACATATAAATAATAGCCGTTTCGCAAATATTATTTATGTCCTTTTAAAATTAGATTGATATTTAATTGAGCTTGTCGTAAATAAATAATCAATATGCTATAGGATCTTTGCATTTTAGATCTAAAAATCGTTCTATTTTACGATACCTTTTTTTTTTTTTTTTTTTTTTTTCGGATGGGAAATCATCAAATGACTTCTCCCGCTCTGGGCGGAGCAGGAGGGAGTGTCAGACTTTTACTGACTAAAACCCATCCATGTTCCTTCATCGCCCTTTGTGTTCCGGGGCCACGGTATCTCTTTCGAATAGTCCCGCAACCCCGAGTCCCGCAACCCCGATTTTACGATACCTTGACGTCGCACATTCGGCTCGGTAATTAAAATGTTAGTATCACAAAGTCACAACCCTTGTTGAAAATAGAAGTATGGTGGTATCATTAATATCATTATCGTCATTCTTTTACCCTAATCCCAATTCATTGGGGTCGGCGCAACATGTCTTCTTCTTCCATACTTTTCTATTACTCATCATCTCATTAGATACTTTCTTTCTTGCCATGTCATCCATTACACAAACTATCACCCATCCACATTCATACTCAAAACTTTCCTCACAACATTTTCCTCATCTAAATCGTATGCATGTATTTTTTTTTTTCAGAAAGATAACTTACTATAGCAAATCTTTAACAAAACGACACTGTCACAAGTCACAATCATTCACAATATCCTCCACAAGTTGTCAACACATTCATCCCCAATTACTTCTTTACCCAGATACACAACTCAGATAAACCAAGGCTCATACCGTATTTTGTCGACAAAGCAGATGAACACAGAATGTCAGGTCTACACAAAAAGCGAAAATACAAGCACACAGACTCGTTTCGGAGCTCTTGGCTTATTAATAATAACAGCACGAATCGATATTCAAGCTTAAGTAACGCTTATTGAGGTCGACCTGCGTGGATGGGTGACCAACTGACCGTCCTTGAATCGGCAAGCATGTTAAGCTGTAAGTACTGGCTGTCGTTTGGAGGAGCTCATGGCTAAATAATAACAGCCGATCGGGGTCGATCTTTAGGTTAAGCCGTGCTTGCCTAGGTTGGTCTGTGGATGGGTAACCACCCTTACATACCGAGTTTCCTCCGTGCCTCGGAAAGCATGATAAGCTGTTGGTCTCGGCTGTCATTTGTAGATCTTTGACAGTCGTTACAGGTAGTCAGTGGCCCAAAAAAGTCTGACAACCAGTCAGTAAAGAGGTATCGTATTATCCAGTATTAACTGGGTTGCGAAGGTCAAATAGTCAGCTAAGTAAAATACTGATATTCAGCTGCATTCGGTTAGACTGGAAGCCGACCCTAACATAGTTGGGAAAAGGCTAGGCAGATGATGACTGGCTGGCATTCGTAGATCTAGGACAGTTGTCACAGGTAGTCGAGAAGTCCGAATGTCTGACGACCATTACTAAGGTGTACCCAGTAACTGGGTTTTAGAAGTCAAGTAGGCAGCCACTTGGAGATGTAAAATATTGTTATTTGGTCAGACTACAAGTCGACTACAAAATAATTGAGAAAGTTATACGTAAGTGCAAGCGCACTCGCGACTCTCTTTTGTTTGAGATCGCTGTACGTACGCATCTATGTGTGCGTGAACCTGTTTTAGCTCGTTGTACTTATCACATCCGAAACTGTCAAATTTTCCCAATCAAACTTAAACCTAATGCTATAGCGATAAAGTTGAAAATTTATCAAAGAAATTTGACAGAATGATTATAGTAGCTAGGGCTGGGGTTTGTACATAACCGGCCTTCTGTTTCTCTTTCTCTTTTGTGCCAAAGCATAATCAACTCAATGAACGCCCCAATTACGCGTCCCTCTATTTGATTGTAACAATTTGTTAGATATAATAAACAATTGCGTTATTCCATTGTTTTCTTTCATTTTCGCGTAATGTTTTCGTATTGTTTTGTTATATAAAGAGCAATGGGAAAATATGTTTGATGGTGCATAAAGGCTGGTTTAGACTGGACGAATGAATGCGATCTATCCTCGCTTAACTAAAATATTTTTTGGACTGAACAAAGCATTATTTTTATTTTGTGACACACATATCATGTGGAGACGCAGCATCAATTTTAGGAGTGAACTCCTTAGCGTAGTCTATTTTACCCGTGAGTAGCCTCGTAATTTCTCTCAATTCACCTGAACAAGTGGAGTTAGCTTATCCATCTACTTCTACACTAATATATACTATATTTATAATATAAAAAAAGAAAGATTTGTATTTTTGTGTGTATTACACTACACTACAACAGCCCATAACGTCCACTGCTGGACATAGCTTGTTCGACCGTACGACGTTGACGTATATTGACGCAAATAAGTTATTTGATTAGATTTTTTGATTTGAATTGCCGTTACTGCCCCATCAACATTTGTTGGATTATAGTAGTCTAACAATCTTCGAACGACGTTGACAAGGGTGTGTGCTGTTGCAAAAAAAGAAAAAGAATTGGCGGTGTTGGTTCTACTTCGATCAACAATTAAAGTGGTTCTAGCTTTGATCATGGGCCAAAAGGTCCATTCTTCATGTTCGTTGCATCTTGCACGTTCGTTCCTATTTCCTATTTCGTTCGTTAACTGACATACGTCAACATAAATTAAGTCAAAACTCTTGTAAAATGTAGATCAAAAAGTCAAAAAAAATACGTCCTGACTGATTTTTCAACAAAATTATGTGGAATGATTTGAATATCGTTAATTGATATCTGCAGTATAAGTATGGCGGTTACCAATAATGATGCCATAAATATTGTTGCTAATTGGATTGCTAAATTTAAATAACCTAATCAGTGAATATTGTAAGATAAGTACACCGACAATTCTTGTTTTGGTAGGAATAGTCACAGCAACAACAACAACAACAGCCCATAACGTCCACTGCTGGGCATAAGCCTCTCCCATGATGGGAGGAAATTGCCGTAATCTCCACGCTTGGCAGGCGGATTGGAGATCGCAGTGATGAAAGACTAACAGAAAACGCTGCTGCCCATTCTCTGGTCTACAGAGGCGCAAGGTGTTCTGCCTCAGACATTAGTCGCCTTATACGACACCCGTGAGTGTAATGGGTTGGTTCTATTCTACTCTGCCGGATACCACACGGCTATCGGCTTTGTGTGTATGTATGTTTGTAATGAATAAACTCAAAGATTACTGCGCCGATGTCAAAAGTTTTTCCACCATTAGAAAGCTTCATTCACCCTGAGTAACATAGGCTATATTTTATCCCCGTACTCCTACAGGAACGGGAACTACGCGGGTGAAACCGCGTGATGTCCGCTAGTAATAAATAAAACAGGATAATGTATTCGTTGTTTTTTTTTTATAAGCACCTATTTGTTTTTCAGGGTGGACAAGGTTTAACCGATTTGTTATAAAAAGAAACTTGACTACAAAAGACTATTTAATTTCCAGTGGCAAGACGTTTGTCTTTTGTGCCAGTAGCAGAACTTCAGAATCACAAATTCAAAGCTTGTTGGTGGCACCACAGTTGTATTGCGGTCACGCACCGCACTGTTGTATTCACCGTAATTACACACTGAAGCTACACTTTTGTAGTAAACAGCGACTGCAACTGCATCAAATGTGGTCATAAAGGCGCATACCCACAGCAGCGCACGAATAGGCTACGCACGTGTGTTAAGCTTCACTTTGCAAGAAAATGTATATAATTGTGTCCACTATAAACCACGGACACGCTGTACATCAATTGACGTCATTAGTAAGTGCGTGCCTTGCTCGAATAAGGCGCTCACATAGCTCAACGATGTCAACGCCATGCACGCTGTACATGCGGTATAAACTATACACGAATTTTAAATTCAATCAATTGTATTCTTGGTACAAACACGTGCGTAGCCTCTCCGTGCGCCGCGGTGGGTCACACACGCTACAGTTGAACATAATCGTGGGTGCGTATTGTGTACTGCAGTGTAAACGTAGACCCACGTTTGTCAAACAAATGAATCCACGCAGCCAAAATGCGCCGCGTGCCCATGCACAGCATGAACCGAGGTGGGTTTGCGCCTTAACCCTTGATCTGTCCACGAAGTAGACACAATAGGGAATATGCACGTAATTTTTTCTTCACTTAAATCAATAAAATACAGTTCTGTCAACCCAAGAAAAGTAATAAAAGTTAAATTCAACTTCTGCTTGTTGCACAAAAATAATATTAAACTCCTGCAATTTTCTACGACAGTTCAAACGTCCGTAGCTGTCGCGGCCATGATGTGACGTCATTATCCACAATCTGCCTTGTTTACTTCAAATTTTTTTGGCCTTAATTAAATAATTTTACTAATTGTATGGGCTTTATTCAAATTAAAATTGTAATAACAATATTATAATAAAATTTTAGTGAAATTTTAAGCACTTTTCAAATAAAAGTGTTTTTTGACACAATGAACTTTGACGTCAATACCGGCGTTATCGAGGACGATGCGTTTTGAGAGTGCGCTCCGTTTCACCAAAAACATGCTACATAAAACAGTAAATTGTAAAATAAGTGATGTATTATAACCTTAAACAAGTGTACCACAATGTTTTTATGGGCCAATACAAGGCATTTTTCATAAATAAAAAGAGTTTTGTATTTCATGCATATTCCCTATTGTTAAACAATGGCGTCCCGACCGAATCGGCTGGGTGGACAGTTAATGATTTATATAGGTCAAGCAAGTGTGGCGTAAAGGCGTCAGGCCTCCATCCCATCCCGCCATACAAAATATTAAAGAATATAAACCTCTGGTACTACTCCATAGGTGTACTGCCTCGTAAGTCTCGTGCTAGATAAATACCTATACTGAAAGAAATAAAAAAGAAAGAATATTGTGTTTATTCGGCATTCACAAAAACAAAACACCTTAAAATTAAATTTTGCGACTCTTAATTTATAAAATTAAAACAAAAAAAAAATGCTGTGTCTATATTTATAAAAAAGAACATATAGACATAAATAAAAAGCAAACAATTATAAAATCGAAAATATAGCATCCATATTACTCCAACCAGTAAACATTATATAGATTTAAACGCGTAGTTTGCACCATTTGCCCGCGCTCACTAACATACGGCTTTCGTTTCAATGTTTCTTTCGCTATTTGATAGTGATAAATATCGTTTAGTCTACATTTGACAGATTCTACTTTTGACATCATACTCTACTTTTGCCAGATTCTACAATCGACAGATTCTATGTTATCTATGCTTCGTCGTGGAACGTTCTGGAATCAAATACTCGTACGCTACTTACCTCCGAAACGAATGGCGGGAGGAATTCGACTATCTGTCTCGGAATGACAAAAGAATAGTGCGCTTTATGTGACCTTTAAGGAATCTCTGTGATCTGTGTGTGTGTGTGTGTGTGTAAGTGTGCGATTTGGAAAAGTCGCAATTTTGTTAGTTCGCAACTATGACTTTTATATTATGAAGTTTCTAAATAACCTGCCCCGTTGGTCGAGTAGTCGCAAGCGACTACTGAGCATGAGGTCCTGGGTTCGATTCCCGGGTCGGGCAAACTGTTATTGGGTTTTACTATCAGTAGTTTTCTCAGTAGCAGCCACGGAGTCTGGATTTGTGCCCAGTTGTTCGCAATACGTTCGCCCTCTATTACATGGGACTTAAACGTAATTGGCGAAATGTGGGTGTACCTCGAGGGTACACCTCTGCCTTACTCTTCGCGGATTACAGGCGTGATGTTATGTATAAACGTCTGGTCTTGTTCCAGTAGCAAAACTTCAGAACTGTAGTACCACAAATCCCGGTTTGCGGTGTTAAAACTATAGTGTTGCGGTCACGCACCGCACTGGTGTATCTACCCTACTAACACACAGAACTTCTATCATTACTACAACTTATAATGAAACCTATTCAAGCGCACTCACTTGTTTATATGGAGAACGGAGTGTGAAATATTTTATTTCACATAGGGCTACATGGCCACTTATAACGTCGGGAAAATGTGCACGGTTCGGGATGGTCGTTTCCTGTGGAGAAGAAACTTTATGGTAACTCTTTTAAAATGATTTGGTTTTCCAATATTATCATTTTATAGCATTAATACTTAGGTATAGGGGGACAACGTAAGCCCGACATTAAGTCGTTTTTACACAAAAAACGTAAACGAAGATTAAAAGTAACAAGCATTAAGGAATCTACAAGGCCTGCAATGTAAATACATTCACAAACAATCAGTAAGAAGAATCTATCGATTCAATAACAAAGGTATAAATTATTTATTTTAGTCCTGTGGAGAGGATGGGTGAAAGTCGACCAACAAAAGGTGATGTGAGGCAGATGTGAGTAGCAACGCCGGGAGAGAAGGCCCTAGAAGGACATACACTGATCTTATTGGTGTAGGTTCGTCAGGTGCGTAGTACTCGCAACCATGCGTGTTTAACCAGCATCATTGTCAGTGATAACCTACTAAGTTGACTGAACATATATGACAATATTCCTGCCATCCCCTGTAACCAAGGCTGTATGGGGGTGGTTTTTACATTACACCGACATCTTATCTGTTATATTTCAGTGCCATTTAATAGGGAGCGAGTCTATTGCCATCAATCGGGGAAAAGACCAGAGTCCAGTTGGGCACTCAAAAATTTCTGGCGGAAAAACTCAATACTACTTTGCCCAACCTGCAAATCGAACCCAAGACACGCTCAACAGTAGCACTTGCAACCAATACACCAAAGAATCCGACTATACATTCCCAAGACTTATATACTACCTAAGTACAGCCTCCTTGTAGTTTTAGATGGTAATAGGGGTCCTAAAACGGTACCCAGCCTACCCAAGTCCCATGAATATCCATTAGAATTCCCACGCAAAAAAAAGGTAGACCAAAGCACCAGTTAGACAGCATAAATTCTGAAACTCTTTAGAAAACGGCAAGGCTAACCGTTCCGTCCTTGTTAATGACCTCTTGGCAGCCTAAAACAAACAGCGGTCGACAAAATAAAAATAACAAGGCAATCCCATTTATTCTACCAAAATAACCGCCTCCATCAAAACATGCCACAATTTTGTCGCATCTTCTCGCATTTGTCACGACTGAGCACAGTTAACAAACAATATTAGTATTCCTCGAGAGTACGCTGTTTATCAAGCAAAATTGCAAGATGTACAGAAATGTTATTGAGGAGCAAACGGAGGGCAGTCATTTGTTCCAAACAATGTTCTATGATTAATGTGACCTTCTGCTCTTAGTATTAATGGGATATAGAGCGCTGGTAAATTTGTAGGAAGGGGTAGATTGGTAAAGTTTGTGTGAGACGTTTTGGTGTCACGCTCTTGGACTGTGGACGTCGTGTGTACTGCACAAAGACATTAAAATATACTGAATTATATACAGGACAATGCGAACCAAATCGTAATTAACTTACGTAAAAGTAGACGGAGAGACATAACGACATCTCCAGGAATATCTTTACTTGGGCCAAGTAGTCTCTTTCCAGGCAAGCCAAGACAAAGAAGTCACAAGACGAACAAAGTCTACAGCGTCAAACTTGGCAATTATTTAATTTTGATCTAAGAAACGGGATCATTTTTTTCCGTGAGTTTTCATTCATTAATTCATTCTTATTCTTTATTGCACACAAAAATCAAATATACATTAAAAAATGCAATAATATAGCTTATGTACAAAGGCGAGCTTAACCCAGAATTGGGTTTTCTTACAGCAAACCTAATTTTGATAGCGAGATTTGCAGAAGAGGATTCACTTAAGAATGTGCAATAACATTACTAAAATTAGTTAATTTTATAAACTAAACTACAAACATACAATATAATATACGTCATACATACAGTATATACATAAATACCTATAAAATCATATATATATATATAAAGATAGTAGATAGTTGATAGTTTTCGTCAGTCTTTTAAATATTGTATTTCAAATCTATTTGATGCTGCATAAAAGCTCGATAATAAAAATTGCAAAGTAGTGAACCATGTACAAATCGCAGTGACCAATGTATAACTTGGAAGTACCACAATTAATGATGAGTGGCCTCAAACCTGAAAACAAAGAGACGACTCACCGGCCGCTGCTGTAACACTGTCAACACCTTCCATTCAAACCAAGCGTAATAATATTTAATGACGTATAGTAACTGACGGATTTCAGGGTGGTTCTTGATTCAATTGCGCTTTACACACTTTCAGCGTTACAAATACAAGTATTGCAGAGATTGCAGTCTCTGGACTCTGTCGTCATTGTGCGTGCTCTGTGGCTCAAATCGATCGCAATCATTTTGAATTCAGCATGAGTCTTTAATCAGCACTTCTCAAACTTGCTGTTATGATTTATAAATAGTGCTATTAAATTCGTGATAGAAATACCTATTAGCGAACATATTCTGAAGTGAGTAATGCGTTGTTTTGCTCAGTTTCAAATAATCTACTTCAGTTTTAAGTACTATTACTATTTATTAAAGCTTCTATTTTACAAATTAGTAGCTTTTACAAAAAAAAAGAAAATGGCCGAATACATAACCTCGTCCTTTTTCAGAAGTCGTTTCAAAAGAAGACAACGAAAAACGAAAGAAAATCGACGCAATAAGGAGAGTAAGGCTTCTAAGTATGTTTTGTTCTTACTTGGCTTTCCCAAGTTCTCAGAAAAGTGAAAGAAAACATCGTGAGATCCGAAAACAAAAAAATCAAAGAATATGACATTCACCAACCTGCACTTGGCTTGGCTCGCGTGTTAGAGTATAATACACTCATTTTCTCAGAAAAGAGGCCTGTGTCCCAGCAGTAGGAATATAACAAGCTGTGTTTGCTAAGCTTGTCTTATTCATACCCCAACCCTCAGACTGGAGACAAAATCTTGTTTCATGCTATTGTTCACTGATTACCGAATTGGTTTGCAAGATGTTTGCGTAATGTTTTTGTCCTGATTCAGGAGATATTCATCTTGTTACCCAAGATGGTTTTGCTTTGAATGGAATATGCATTTGATTTGAATTTAGAATTTAAACGCTTGGCCACGAACTGCAAGCGTGTTGCGACCATGACAGCGGAGAAACAAATTAATGAACGCAACTTACAGTTGTTTTTCTTTTCTATTATTGCTTGAAGATATGCCACGAGTCGCTGCAACTCGACTGTACCTACGAGGGATCGCACCCACTACGCGTCCATGGCCGACACTTTTGGCGGCAAAGGTGATTTTTGGTCGAAACCTGGAAGAGAGTTTTGTTTAAGACCAGGTGGCCTACCATGACGTCTTAAAGCAGGATCGTTTTAATGTTGTTCGAGTGTGGAAAAGAGAGGCGCTAGACGTCCTCTATAGCTCCGTCTCTTACCCACACTGGAACAAGATTAATTAGATCCTGCTTTAAGACGTCATGGTAGGCCACCAGTTTTGTTTAGATATCGACAGGTCATGCGATAAGTCGTAGTCCTTAGCCAAATTCCCAAACACTAAGGACACAAGTGTATGCGGCTTGATGAAAGATTCATCACAAGCCATGTCGCAAGTCGCATCGCTTGAGGTCATGAATGGGGCGTAGATAAAGCGATAGTAGTTTAAAAGTGTATCGAAAACGCTTTCCATAAAAGGGTTGCTAGATCCCTAAGTAAGTTTTCCGGAGATTTAAACTGACTTGGTCACTAACATTATGAAGGAGCTCGTGGCTAAATAATAACAGCCACTGGGGTCGATCTTTAGGTTAAGCCGTGCTTGCCTAGGTTGGTCTGTGGATGGGTGACCACCCATTACATACCGAGTTTCCTCCGTGCCTCGGAAGGCACGTTAAGCAGTTGGTCCCGGCTGTCATTTGTGATCTTTGACAGTCGTTACAGGTAGTCAGTGGCCCAAAAAGTCTGACAACCAGTCTTACCAAAGGGTATCGTATTACCCAGTACTAACTGGGTTGTGGAGGTCAGAGAGGCAGTCGGTCCATGGAAAATACTGGTATTCAGCTGCATCCCGTTAGACTGGAAGCCGACCCCAATAAAACTTGAGAAAAGGCTATTATGCAGATGATGGTCACTAACATTATCATTAACAGGATAATAACCATGTTTACTGTTTGTTATAAGTTCCCGATATTTCGGATATAATTCCGGACATATATAAAAAAATCCGGACTTTTCTTTCCTTGATTGTGCTGTTTAATTTTATTTACAACGATACATTAACTAAGTAACGTTGATTTCACTAAAAATAGTTTTGTCATAGACTGCTTTAGTTTTCTCGTTTTTGGAAATTTCGGATGTTTTAGAATTTACTCCGTTTTCCGAACACTGAATTTAAATTCCGGACGTGTGGCAACCGTATTCTATACTGTATGTTGAATTTATCTGTAACTGTATACCTACTCAAAGAGAGTTTATGAAATAATACGATTTGTATGTGCTAAATTTTATTAAAAATACCTTCTTTTTGTGTATAAAATGCTTGATTTTATGTATGAAATGATTTATTTATGTTATGGGTTCAATGAATCTATTTAAGATCAAAAGCATCAAAATAACACATTTTTATTTGGAAACCTTTACAACCTCGTTGAAAGGCTAAGGAATTCTGTTATTTACATTTATCTATATTTTAACATTATATTTGTTAGATTTATGTATAGAATTACATATATAATATCCTTGTAGTTTATCGTAGTATTAAATAAAAAAATAACTCTAATTTTCAAAAATGACACCTACCCTCTTCATCACCTAAAGGTGTATGACTGGTAGAAAATGCCTATGGCATTAAGTCTGCCTCTGTACTTTGTACTTAGAGTGATAAATATTTTTTTATATAAATTGTAATCGCATCTTTCTTACATAAATAATAATTGCTATTTCGATAAATATAAGCTTAGCGTTAAACGCGTTTACTGAAAATAGGGCTTAAAGTTATGGTTGCGTAAAGTTTTATGAAGTCTTTTAGGGCTACCGCACACTATAGACAAGACTGTCTTTAGACAGACAATTACCCTACTAGTGCGAGCGAGACAGACTATCTATTCTCACTCGCACTAGTCAGGTAATTCTCTGTCTAAAGACAGTCTTGTCTATAGTGTGCGGTAGCCCTTATAGAATGCTAATTGATCACAAAAAGTGATTCATAATGATTTACCCACTTGAGTCGCTGCAAAATCCAGTACGACAGTAAACCAATATTTATAAAAATAAGTACCCAATTAAACATGCGACTTAAATCACAATAAAAGCCTAAATTCACTCACTACTCGTACAATAAACAACTCATAAAAATGAGACCTAAATATTTTCTCAATTATTCAAATGGCGCGTAATTCTATACAAAAATCAGCCATAACCATTAATTTCATCATATCAAGCCATCGTACTTCGAAAGGAATTCGAGCCATAAATATTTTTCGTTCAAAAATCATAGAAAAACAATTATTAGCCGCCATCTTGGAAGTTAATGTGGCCATTGAAATTTCTGAACGATTAGGTGACGATATAATCTTGAATTAAACCTGCTTATTTGTAGATTTATTTTGATAAACTACCGTATATTTTGGGTAGTATAAAATAATTTCTTTGTTGACGGAACAGTATTTTTTTCGCTTAAGTAATAGGTTTTAGGTCGACGAACCTTTATTTTAGTTTGTGCCTGGTAGTTTAAATTGTATGCCTATAGGAAAAATCGAAATAAAAATAAAAAAAGTGCTGTGTACCAATTTTGGTTAACAATAATTACATACATAAAATAGTTCAGGTAGTCAGTGGCTCGAAAGTCTGACAACCAGTCTTACCAATGATACCCAGTGGTATCGTATTACTTATTACTAATTGGGTTGTGGAGGTCCAATAAGCAGTCGCTCATCTGGTTAGACCGCCAACATAGTTGGGAAAAGGCTAGGCAGATGTTGATTATGACGAAGAAGGAGGCGAGTTTGCTTTCAACTAAAAGCAAAAGACTCGGGCATAAATTCAGACTCCTTCGCTACTGTTAAGATAATATTTCATGAAAAAATCCAGTCACACTTTGCCCGACCTGATCATCAAACCTACCTAGTGACTAATTTTCATCAGTAGCGCCTGCTACCACTAGGAGGAGCTCGTGGCTAAATAATAACAGCCGCTCGGGTCAATCGTTAGGTTAAGCCGTGCTTGCCTAGGTTGGTCAGTGGATGGGTGCCTCGGAAACTACGTTAAGCTGTTGGTCCCGGCTGTTATTTCTAGATCTTTGACAGTCGTTAGGTAGTCAGAGGCCCAATAAGTTTGACAACCAGTCTTACCAAGGGGTATCGTAATACCCGGTACTAACTGGGTTTTGGAGCTCAGATAGGCAGTCGCTCCATGTAAAATACTGGTATTCAGCTGCGTCCGGTAAAACTGGAAGCCGACCCCAATATAGTTGGGAAAAGGCTGGGCAGATGATGAGCGCCTGCTACCACTAGACCAACATCATCTTCCTACCCTAGTCCTATTCTACTTGGGGTCGGCGCAACATGTTTTGTTCTTCCATTCTCCCCTAACAGACGTCACGGCATCATTTACTCCTTTCTCTGTCATATCATTCTTCACATAATCCATCCATCTTTTCTTTGGCTCTTCTCTCTCTCTCCACCCATCAACATTAATGTCCATCACACTTTTAGTCACATGCGTGATACCACTAGACCAGTGATTCCCAAAGTGGTCTAGGTGGTCCACGAGAGACCCAACGGAGGTCTACGTTGTCGTAAAAAAAATGGGGGTTCACAAGTTGTAAGTGGGGGTCCACGAAAATTTATCTGGTTTCGATAGTAAAGAACAAATAATGTTGTTGGCTTGGCTTTATTTAGCATTGTAGGCAGATAATAAGCTGCTCAAAGTTGTAAGAATAAACCAATTTTGAGACTTAAAAAAAAAACATTTCGAAGCTAAGATTCTAATTTTCAGAAAAATCTTACCACATGCAATCCTAAAAATTGTATTGCTTTTTTTGGACCAATCCACGGGCTTGAAAAAAGGCAGCAGGGGGTCCACCGAAATCAGAAAATGTTGAAAGTGGTCTACCAAAAAAAAATAGTTTGGGAACGTCTGCTCTAGACAAACGACCTAGTAAAATGTCAGGACTTTATTGCAAACCTCCGGGACTTTATCACGACTTTTCAATTTTAGAAACGGCAACCCTATTTCCGAACAAAGAGACAGACGGTAAATAAGAAATAAATTAGAATACATATATACGGTTGGCTCACTCCAGACTTATTCCTTTGAGCTCTAGACGCTTTCAAGTTTAAATCAAATCGAATTACTGTCAATGTGACACTTCTTTATGTCAAATTACCACCAGTTGTGAAAATTAGATTAGGTTTCTGTTGAAAAGAAGTATTTAATCTAAATTTTGATTAAGGCTTGACGTCTTGCCAAGAGTAGCTCGTGGCTAAATAATACCAGCCGCTTGGGTCGATTTTCTGGTTGAGCCGCGCTTGCCTTGGTTGTTTCATCGATGGGTGACCACCCATTACATTCCGAGTTTCATGCGTGCCTCGGAAAGCACGTTAAACCGTTGGTCTCGAGCTGTCAATAGTAGATCTTTGTGAGTCGTTAAGTAGTCAGCGGCCCGAAAGACAGACAACTAGTCTTACCAAGGGGTATCGTATTACCCGTAGTACTAACTAGGTTGTGGATGTCAGATAGGCAGTCGCTCCATGTAAGTATTGGTATTCAGCTGCATCCAGATAGACTGACCCCAACATAGTTAGGAATAGTCCCATGTTACTTGGAGTCGGCGCAACACGTTTCATTTTTTTGTAATATATTTATCCTTGTCACGTATTCAGTACATTATTCTAAGCCTTCCCCACATATAAATTTTCTGCATTTTCTGCATCATTATGAAGATTGATGTAGTTATAGGTTTATTGCGCTTTTGTGGGAAACGGGAGATAATTTTTTTCTTATAGATTATTTCTTACGACCCGAATGGCGCAGCGGTAGTGAGGCTGCCTTACGTTCTTAGCGTCCTGGGTTCGAATCCCGGTTGGAGCAAATGTTTATGTGATGAGCATGGACATTTTTTTCCGAGTCATGAATGTTTATATGTATAATAAGTATGTACAAACAAAAAGAATCTATGTAGTATATCAACTATCTGGTGTCCACGACACAAGCCTCGTTGCTTAGTGTGGCACTGAATGGCGCTGTGTGTTAATGTCCAGCGATATTTATTATTTATTATTATTATTACATCCGTGTAACTTCTATGGGTTCAGAATAAAGTTCTGAATAACGTAGTATCCGTTTGTGTTTGTCCTTTACACCCGATAAAGGAATATTTAAAAAAGTAAAAATTACGGAAGAAAATGAACGAACGAAAATATTAAAAAGTTAAGCTCCTAATAAATTATAAGTGCCTTTACATAAAACTATCTTTTACAATCCTAGTACCGAAAACAAATTATAAAGCTCTCACAAACTTTCACCCTGTCCGTACATACTTAATAATAATTAAAACAACTACACCAACCACAAACTTACCTGTTTTAATATTAATATAACCAAAGAGGTATATACAAGAAATCCTAAAGATCTTCACAAAGTTTTTAGTATAAGAGACTTTAATTACTAAAGAAAAGAGACTTAAATTACTTGCGAAGATTGATTAGAATAGCTTTTGTTATGGGAGCTGCTATTAATGAGAGGAGACTATGTTTGATGAATAGCCTAGGATTTTCAAGGAAAATAATTTTGTTTGTCTGTACTGAAGTGAACTTAGGCATTTGCCCTCGACATTGTCCCATTTGTACAACAAATGCGTTAGTTAAAGGTTAATTAAAACAATTTATAAGACTAAGAAGTATTAAAGAAGGTCGTGGCTAAATAGTAACAGCAACAAGGGTCGATCTTCAAGGTAAAGCCGCGACTGCTAAGGTTGGTCTGTCAATGGGTGACCATCCATTACTTACTATGTTTGCTCCGTGCTTATAGGAGAGCACGTAAAGCTGTTGGTCCCTGCTGTTATATGACAGTCTTTACTGGTAGTCAGTGGCCCGAAAGTCTGACAACCAGCCTTATACAGACTGAATGACAAATCATCATCATCATCAGCCTATGAATGTTCCCACTGCTGGGACACTGGCCTCCTCTCTATGAGAGAGAATGGGCTATAATCCACCACGCGGGCCCAGTGCGGGTTGGTGAATGACAAATACCGGTCATAAATCCAGACTCCGTGGCTGCTACTGAGAAATTCTTGATGGAAGACCTTATAACAATTAGCTCGACCAGGGAATATAGCTTCCAAGAAGTCAAGCTTAGCAATATTGTTTTGCGATCAATGGACAAACGTGCAAATAAACAAAACCTTCAAAATGTTACCGAAGAAAAAAGAAGAAGAAAAAATATTTATTTGTCTCGCACAGGACGTAACAAAATAATTAAATTAACAATAAAACAAACTGATGTAAAAAATAAAATTTAAAAAGGGACATTCAACTAAATTAGTGCTATGCGGGGCCAAAGGCCCTACTTCAGCATGGTGCTGTAACATTTAAAAGAAATGTCACTGGCGAGCGCTAAAAAATGTTACCGAACACCTATATTTACGTCAAAAATTACTTTTGTCTCGTGTTAAAGCAGTGACAAATAATTCATAAGTTTACCACACCAAATTGACGAAAAAGCTGAAATATTCCAGAATTTCTTATCCTAAAAGTAATGCCTGGTAAGCAAAATCTAGTTTCACAAATTCTCTGGAAGCCACCAGAATACAAATAGGATTAAGTTCTGGATTCTACACTGAGACTCGTCTTATTCCAGACTTTTCCTGTCTTTGTTTGCATTTCATTGTTATCGCACTCGACGGTGACGATAGCAAAAGAAACTTTGAAAAGTTATGAGTGGTTCTCTACCGACAGTCTGTGGTTGTTCTTCTTAAAATCGGAAACTTTTCGTTTGCATTTCAATAAACCAAGTACCACGGTCGTGGTAAGTCAGGCAGTGATAGTCTAGTGAACGTCGGTCTGCCAAATCATTGGTCTCGAGTTCGAACCCAGACATGCACGTCTGATTTTTCGGATTCATGTGCGTATTATTATCACTTGCTTCGGTGAAGGAAAAAATCGTGAGGAAACTAGCATCTGAAAAATATTTCTCGACGGCATGTAAAGCCAAGTCAGAGGCCCATGAACGGCTCAAACTCTGACAGCAGGTTAGGTACTAACCACACGATAAAGGAGAAGGAAGAAGGCCTAAAGAAGAAGGCCGCGTCCTAGGAGATTCTCACACGTCACTGCTCGTCTGCACGGTCGGGCTGCGGCGGAGATTTGAATGGTGGAGAGGTAGTGAGCACCGCTCTTGCGGGCGGGCGAGCGGTGTACGTGAGACGCGGCGCGTGACGTGGCGCGTGAGACGCCGAGTGTTCCATCACAGATATCACTACGTTTCAAACGCGACTTCTCCGATAACAACGTATTAAAGGAACTGGCTGGCTGCAACGCTGCGTGCACCGTTGCGTTCTGGCATCCCGTTCGCGCATCTGCGGGCTCCGTCGCAAGTAACGCTGCATTTCAAGCATACGTTAAATCGCTCTTCCGTAAACGGTCTCATACATCGCCATATGTTTGAATTTATAAACCGCACCGCACAACGGCACGTCTCCGAAAATCAGCCCTTAGGCATCAACGGATCGGGATCTCATGGCGACATGGAGAGAGCGACTGTCGCAACCCTGTGCAGGGCACGCAACGTTAGTGGCGATAAGTCCCTTCTTTGAGGAGTGGCTTGAGAGACGCCACGGCGTCCTTACCTTCCGCCTGACGCAGGTCCTCACCGAACACGGTGTTTTCGGGAGGTTCCTGCACCGAATCGGGCGGGAGGAAACGCCCGGGTGTTTCCACTGCGAGGATCGACCGGAGGACACGGTAGAGCACACGGTGGAGGTGTGCCCCGCGTGGGCGGAGCACCGCCGTGTCCTCGAAGCGGCGATTGGCGGCGGCGACCTCTCGCGTCCGGCCCTGGTGCAAGCCATGGTCCGGAGCGAGACGGAATGGGACGCCATCACCTCCTTCTGCGAAGCAGTAATGCTAGAGAAGGGGGTGGCGGAACGTGAGAGGGAGAGAACCTCACAGCGTCCCGGTCGCCGCGGGAGACGCCCCGGGCGTCGGGGGCCACCACGTGGCCCCCGGCCACCGTAGGCGCGGGCCTGTGGACGGTGGGCTATGGGCTAGCTCGCCGTCCGTCCGTCTCATGACGACAGGCCGTGTCGACGGCGCGTTCGTGTTCCACGCGCGCCTCAAAGAGAGTCAGCAAAAAGGAAGGGGTCCGCAAGGACCGATGCCTGCCGGGGTTGCGGGACTGTTCGAAAGAGATACCGTGGCCCCGGAACACAAAGGGCGATGAAGGAACATGGATGGGTTTTAGTCAGTAAAAGTCTGACACTCCCTCCTGCTCCGCCCAGAGCGGGAGAAGTCATTTGATGATTACCCATCCGAAAAAAAAAAAAAAAGGCATCAACGGATTTTATACAAGCCAATGCGATCTGAGACCCGCTTCACCACCCGACCGCGCGGACGAGCAGTGTTGTGTGATAACCAAAACTACCGTCGCGTTCATTCTGTTCCCAAAAGTGTGGTTGTACTGCCTTCCATTTAAATATTCCAGTTAAATATTCTCTGGTCGTGGTAAAAAGGTTCGACAGTTAATACTGTAATTACTGGGTGATACGCCCCATAATAAGACTGGTTGTCAGACCTTCGAGCCGCTGACTACCTGTAAAGACGACTATCAAAGATATACAAAAATGACTGCCGAGACCAACGGCCTAACGTGCTATCCGAGACACTCGATATGTAAGGGATGGGACCCATCCATGAACCTTGAAGATCGAGCACTGCGGCTGTTATTATTTAGCCACGGACACCAATGATGTCAGATATACAGTCGCTTGAATAAATGATAATTCAACTACGCTTTATTATGTAAGTACTTTAGCAAAGATTACCACGTACTTCGTGGAAGTAAATTGTAGAATTGGCATTGTGCCTAATGATCTGATGTTGGATATGGGCTAAGAGGACGGTCGCGTAGAACCTGGTTACAAAAAGGATTTTGTGTGCTTTGTTTTTATAACTACTCGTATTGTTTGTAATTCAAGGTCGCTCAGCCCGCTATTTAATGGGTGATGCTCGGTTGTTTCTTTGAAGGATTAATTCCAAAATAACATTATCCGAAAAAGAACTGAAGCTACTAACATAGCTTGCAGGGTAAGCAAGCTAATGAGGCATTAGGCCGGACATGTACATCGAAGTACTTATGGCCGATGGAGTTAACAACTCCTGGAATGAAGGCCGCAAATCGGTAAGCGCAGCGTGAGACGCCGTTCAGACATGGACCACGGTCCCTATAAAGACGGAAGGCTGCTGTGGCGCATCTTGGGAGAGGCCTATATCAAGCAGTGAACTGTAATGGGCTGGTTGAGGTTCTCTGCCAAACAAAGCTTTGCTGTGGGATCCCACAAGGTGGAACGAAAACCTGGTTGAGGTCGCGGAAATCCGATGGATACGAAAAGCAGGATCTATCAATGTGACGATGCCTATGGGAAGTTTTTGTCTAAGTCTAGTATTTCTATCAAGATTATCATCTGCCCAGCCTTTTCCTATGTTGGGGTCGGCTTCCAGTCAGATTCAGCTAAATATTAATGATAGCCTAGTGGTGTGACCGTCGGATTGCCAAGTCATAGGTCTCGAGTTCAATCCCAAAACACGTTACATCTCTGATTTTTTTAATTCATGTGCGTATTGTATAAATTATTACTCGCTTCGGTGAAAGAAAACATCATGAAGTAACCAAACCAGCATGCGCGTAATGTTGCACCTGAGAGATATTTCTCTACGGTATGTAAACCCAAGTCAAAGACTCATGGGCGGCATAAATATTCTAACACCAGGTTAGGCACTAACCACACTATAAAGAAGAAAAACCGGCCAAGTGCGTGTCGGAATCGCGCACAATGGGTTCCGTACCAATATCTATTTATTTAATTCTGTTTTTAGTACGAGTTTTGTACCAAATAACAACATCTGTGAAAATTTCAACTGTCTAGCTATCACGGTTCATGAGATACAGCCTGGTGACAGACGGACAGTGGAGTCTTTTTACCTTTGGGTACGGAACCCTAAAAAAAGACCCGTATTTATTTTATTAGTCTTTCAACAGAAATGTGATATTACTTCTAAGGCGTTAAGCTTTTGCTTTGGATGGGTGACCAGTAAGGTACTTAATACGAAACCCTTTCTTTCTCCCACGACTTCAAATTCATCAAAGTTAAATTTCCAGTACTCTATTTCCATCAAATTATTTAATAACAAAGTCTAATCAAGGGAAGCCGTTTTGAACCCCGGCAGCTACCTCATTAAAAGCAATTAACTAATTAATTTGATGTAATATAGCTTTATCGTGTAATTAAACTTGCAAGGCGATAATAATAATGTAGATGTTGTTTACTGAAATTGATGAATAATTAATAAGAAAATTAACTTAAATGAATAAATAATAATAATATTAACTCTCACTGGGTGCTCCAGGTGGATTATGGTCGATTCTCTCCTGCAGAGAGGGGGCATGTGTCCCAGCAGTGGGAATATTATAGGCTAATTTATCCAATGGCCTAATATCCAAGAGAAGAAGATCAACACCTAAGAAGTATTTTGTTGTTAGTAGATTCTTCTCTCAGAAGAACCTGAACTTCGAACCTGTGCCCGATACCAAGAAACCTGGACTCGACCGTCTGTAAAATCAATCAATGGTTCTTCTTTTGCTTGAGAAAAGGCCTTTGAGCACGTATTTACTTTACGTTCACACCACGGGGTCGTGCTAGGGCCCTCTGGAGTGAGTCAGTTACAGAGTAAGTCGTGATTTGTCGGGAATGGCAGAAAGTCATTGCTGCTTATCTTATTCAAATCTCTTTATCATTGTTCTGCTTTCGCATCACAAACTTCATCCCAGATTTCGAAATTCTTTGGTCACCTCTCATTTTATTATTTTTTCGGCTCCATAATTAGGAGCTCGTGACTTTACAATAACAGCCTCTCGAATCAATGTTCAGGTTAAGCCGCACTTGACTAGGTTGGTCTGTGGATGGGTGACCACTCATTACCGAGGGTTGGTTTGACAACCAGACTTACCAAGGAGTATTGTAACTAACTGGGTTGTGGGGGTCAGATAGGCAGATGCTCTATGTAAAATACTGGTATTCAGCTGCATTCGGTTAGACTGAAAACGAGTAACCTACTCGTATTTGTTATGGCTAGGTAGTTGATAAACGCTCCGAAATTCATTTGTTTCTTTATCCTATACAACATCAATTCGTAAAAGGAATCAAAACAATCTCCCACTTCAGTTGTTGACCTTCTATTAGCTGTAAACTTGGCCGAATCGGTATTGAGAACAGATTAACATGAAATCAAAAACCAATTTTGAAGTTTACGTAACGTTTTAACAAGTTAAATTTTGTACTTTAAATAATTGATCGTTACGATTGGGAATCAACGTTATGGCTTGAAATATACTGGGTGGTACATTGCTACTATTTTATTTTACTAAAATATTTTGATTATTTAAAAGATAGTTCATGGAGTTGCTGGGAATGGGAACTACAGACTTTTCATAGTTTTTATGCCTTTAGCTGCCCTGTGGAGTTTCATCATTTTGTTTTAACAATTCAAAAGTGCCAGTAACTGGTGTTACAAAGTATTTATTTCAACATAACATAACATCACGCCTGTAATCCCCGAAACAGAGGTATACCTAATAGTACACCCACATTTCTCCAGTTATATTTAAGCCCCATGTAATAGGGAACGAGCCTATAGCCATCAATCAGGCACAACTTCAGCCTACGTGACTGCTCCTAAGAAATTCCTGATGAATAAACCCAATAACAATTTGCCGTTATATTGTGTATAAAATGAGTCTGTTTCCTTGAAACCAGCTACGTGTCAAAGGAAAGGGCAGTGGTGCGTTTCGCTGGAGAACGGGTAACCCTTGTATACTGATACTGGCTATCGTGTGGTTTTAGGGCTACCGCACACTATAGACAAGACTGTCTTTAGACAGACAATTACCCTACTAGTGCGAACGAGAATACACAGTCTGTCCCGCTCACACTAGTAGGGTAATTGTCAGTCTAAAGACAGTATTGCCTATAGTGTGCGGTAGCCCTTAGATGTTACGCATCCGGTGTAACCTTTTGGGTACTCTCCTAGAAGGTTATTGGTGATACAAGCGACCACGTGAGGGAGAACTAAAATATGTCTGAAGATTATTTTTAGGGACTTTATCAGTGACGACAGACCGTGTCGACCGCGCGTTCGTGTTCCACGCGCGCCTCAAAGAGAGTCAGCAAAAGGAAGAGGTCCGCAAGGGCCGATGCCTGCCGGGGCTGCGGGACTGTTAGAAAGAGAAACCGTGGCCCCGGAACACAAAGGGCGATGAAGGAACATGGATGTGTTTCAGTCAGTAAAAGTCTGACACACCCTCCTGCTCTGCCCAGAGTGGGAGGAGTCATTTGATGATTTCACGTCCGAAAAAAAAAAATCAGAGGTTGTGGCAGCATGACAATATCGAAGCATACCATAAAATTTCCATCTAACAGAAACCATGGTGTAAAATTCATCATCCCCCATAGAAAAAGGAGGATCCTCCGACCAGACTGGTGATGGGTCTAGTAGGCTACCGCCCGAGAGTTATTGTCGGGTTTGTCTGTATGTTTGTAGTCATAGATAGATGGCGCTGTGCAGTGCTTTTTGTACTATTTTGCTGTAGTACTTTTTTGTAGTGCCGCTACAAAAAAGTACTAGCACTAGTACAACAAGAACAAGAACAAAGCACTAGTTTAAGTACTAGCGCTAGTTTTCACCATCAATAAGAACAAGAACAAGAACAGGATCCCTGATGCGGAGGCTTCGGAGGAGCACCAACAGCATCTTAAAGGTGATAGTGGATAAACCTGACTGCCCGTTCCTGGGGCACTAGACCCGTTAACACAGCTGCAGGTCTGGTGCGGCGGGAGGTGGACTTAGTTATATATATAGGTTTTTGAATTGGTTTTTATTTATATTGTTTTAATGAGAATGTTACTAACATAGTTTATAAGTGTTACTAACAACAATATGAATCATTTGTTTTCGATATAAATAAATAATAATAATAAATTTCAGATCTAATTTGTCTGTCAGTTAGAAAACAGGAAAATAATGGACACGTGTTGTTCGTTTTTGTAAATCAATGATTGACAAAGATAAAACGTATCAAAACTCGGGAGTGGGGCTCGTGACGTCAGAACGCACTAAAAAATTATACCACGGCGTGACGTATTGAGAATTTTAAAAGCGTCGTATCTTCGTCAATTTTGGTTTACGTAACAAAAAAAAAATTCGGGTCAAATATTTTTGAAAATCCTATTCTAAGGGTTTTTTTATACAAAAACTGCCTCTTTGTTACTGCTAAGTATGAGGTCTCAGTCTGGAATTTAATCCGGTTGATGGGTTGATAGAAGTAGTCAGGGCCCTTCCCGGCACGTCTATCGTCAACGCGAGCATGGTCGAAAAGCTTGTTGTTTCATCCAGAGCCATCGCGCCGATATTTTTTCAACTGCCTTGTCTTACCTAGCCCCGACCCCGCACTACTCGTCACCCGCGCACCTCATACCGACTAACGCGAGGACATTGAACGAAAAATAGTGTTCGAAAATTTATAAAGCTTGTTCCAGGAAATACGTGTTTTTGAATAAGTCTTACAAGTTTGTGAAATAAATATTTGTTATATAAAATCTCCACTACATTTGCAAGGCTTCTATCAGGCTATTTTCTTTAGTTTTACAATTTATGAGTACATTATGAACGGCCTAAGTTGAGGTAAAATTTGAGAAAAACAGCAATTTTTGGAGGCTTATACTGAATTTGTTCCTACAAAATTTTATTTTTTGCTTCGATAGAAGCCTAGATATAGTGCATAAGATACCTATCAGTTCAAAAAATTTAAAGATATATGTGTAACAACTTCATAATCACGCACGAGCGTTTGTCAAAATTCTCGCGAAAAGTATGGCGGGTTGGCCGCTCTTAAGACATCGAACCAGAAATACCTATAACTGGTAAAACGGGTGTACAGGTCACCCCTGCGTTACCTTTTACGGACAACAGGTATGATATTATTGAAAGGGCATGCTATTTTTGAATTATAAGTACTCCGTACGTACCAACCTTTAACATTTAATAGATAAGTGTTTATTATTCAATTATGAATAGCTAACAATCGCCGTTTATTCATTCAAATTGTTTAAGAGCAATTATTTCTGGTAACGATTTACTTAATTAATAAGTACCAATTGTTCTAATTGAAGTAAATACTGCTATTGTAAAGTGGTGCTCCGAAATTGTTTGTAATAGACCGATTACTACTCGAAATTGAAGCTGTATTTAAGCCGATTGTCAATTACCGGGCAAAATTTAAACCTCCAGAATTTGAAGGTTCTCCGAACAACTGAGAATCAAGAACACTACAGTCTTTTCAGAGTATATTTTATCACTAAAAGTGAAAGTGATCTATAAACAACCTAAATGTTAGGTGTTAAAAGACCTTTGAGGACCCGATTGCCGCAGCAGTTGTGAGGCTGCCTTACGTTCTGAGGGTCCCAGGTTCGAATCCCGGTAGGAGCAAATGTTTGTGTGATGAGCATGGACATTTGTTTCTGAGTCACGGATGTTTATATGTATAATAAGTATATATTTACAAACAAAAGTATCTAGGTAGTATATCAACTATCTGGTGTCCACGACACAAGGCTCGTTGCTTAGTGTGGCACTAGATGGTGCTGTGTGTAACGTCCGGCGATATTTATTATTTATTATCGTTGTCTTTGCACTTGTCCTCCTCGTCATTGGGAACCTTCTAGTTCAGGAGATATTGGAGGTCAAAGTTGCAACAAACAATGACAGAAAGAATAAGTGCCTTTCGGCTCCGTTAAGGGTTTATTTAATTACACCCTTTCTCAATCAATCAATCATTTTTATTATCAGGCATCATAAGGCCCATAGATAAAATACAAAAAATTACATTACAACATAAAAATATACACTAATACATACAAAATAAAACTTATATAATAAACTATGACACACAAAGTGGCGGCGTCTGGTTACGCTGCGCGGTGTCACGTGGCCTGCCGCGAAAACGTCCATAGACTACACCCTTCGGCCAAAATTCTTCCTTTAGAAACTTGTCGAGATGTTGTGAAGGACCAAGATGCTGCATTGTACAATAAACTGCCAAATAACATAAAAAATCAACATCCAGGGCAATATTCAAGAAACACTTAAAATTACACATAATTAAAGCAAGCGCACTTTAGTACATTTCATAGCACATATAGTTGCGCGCGTTCCGTGTATGTTTACATTTTAGCTGTGTTAAATTTTTTATCGATTAGCCTACACTTTTAAAATATTTTGTACCTATGTTTGTAATTATTTTGTCAAAACTGTACGTAAAACCAATAATTCTTATTCTCATGTTATTGAAATTTCTTATGGGAAATAAAGACATCTCAAACCCGAACTCACACCACAAACGACTTAAAGTTGGTAAAAACAAACACTCACCAGCTTAAAAATCCATCTTAAGATCTCCCCACAAAATATCAATCTGAATCCTAAGTCACAAAAATACACGTGCAACCATTTTCACTATCACAAGACAACACCTTAAACCAAAAGCATTCTATTGTAATTTCAATGCTCAAATAAGCAGATAAAGTTTAAAATCCAGCAGCGCACAACCAAGTCATCTGCACAGATTTATTCCCATTACATCTATGTAATCTTAGTTAAACGCCACCATGCATTACTATTACATTAAAATGAAACATGTAGACGCCGCGCCGTGTTACAGAATTCATCACGCTTCGTGTTTCGTGTTAGTAGAAAGCGAAAACTAAATACCGGAAAAATAATTAACGGAAGACATAAAGAAATGCAATAATATTAACATATTTAAAAGTAAATTAAAGAAACATTGGAGGGACAGGCGTGTAAATAGCCGTGTATCTCAGCGGTTTGAAAGACTAGTTACAATCAATCCGCAGGGGATTGCGTGCTGATTCAAAATGCGTACTGCGCGAGAGCACTATGACATCTAGTTCAACATGGCCACTGGTTCCTCCAAAAAAAAATGGCAGTCCCACACGCTATATCGATACACGCCTAAAGTCGGGCACACCCACACGTCGTGATACTGCACACCAACCAACTTGAAACTGAGGGGCGGTACTCGCCACACCAAACATGTTTCTACCCAATAACGTCACCATCGCCCCAGAGGCAATTATTATATCAGTAATTAAGGAGTAACTTTGTATCTCATTATAAGTGAACTGTTATTTATTAAGTTCTTATGAGAAATAAATGTCTTTAAACCTAAATGAGGTTCAGAAGTTGGAGTTAGAAACTCTTGACTAGCTTTCGCCCACGGATTCGCACGCATTAATTTAGAATTTGACAGTCAATTTGGATTGTACCCTGTAAAAATATAATTCAACCATGATTAAAAAGACACGTAGCGCGATATATTATCGTAAGAACGTTATTGTTGTCTTCCTCGGGAACAGTACTTTTTTCGATGAAAGTTACCCTAAATGTTCCCCTATGTTCTGTACCTACTCCTTCACCTGACAACATATGCAAAATTTCCGGATGATCGGTACAGTGGTTTAGGCGTGAAAAGGTAACAAAAAAACGAAACAAACTTACTTTCGCAATTATAATGGCTCCGGCCCATCTCGTAACTTTCCCATTTCGACAACTAAACAAAATAGCATCACAAAAGTCCCATTTCGTAACTATTTTGATCTTCATACATTGAATCCCATTTGGTAAACTTTTTGTTCGGCAAGTACAGTTAGCACTCAGGAGAACTACTAAGAAAAATCACAATTACTGTTCGGTATTATTTATTTCTTTCTAACTTATCGTAAATACTAAAGCAATGTATGTACATTAAAATAAACCTCCCTGCTATGAGAAAAAAAGTAAATAAACTTATAACTAAGAAAACAAATAGTTCCAATAATACTTAATAAAACTACACTTTAAAAAAATTATAACAATAATAATATTATTTTATTAGTCAGGAATTAAGGATTATGAAGGAGTGAGAGATTTAATAGGATTGATGTAATTTCATCAATAATTATGGATGATATGGCTAAAAAGGACTACTGAGGTGACGAGTAATAGAGAGGTAAGGAAGAAGAAGACATGCTGCGCCGAACACAGGAGAATAATAATTATTATGTTATTTCATTAGACAAATAGGCAAACATAGTCACAATAGCACACACAGTAAGTGAAGTGGGTACCTGAATTTAGACTCCTTTTTGACCGATGGAGAAAGCAAAAGATAAAAAATAAAAATATGAGCTAAATGTGCCGATGGATAGTAGATAGATAAATATGCTGTAAGGATTTGAAAAAAAATGTTATTTTAGATGTAGAACTTGCAACCAGCAACGGATATGACCACGTCCAGATGATCATAGATGTATTAACGTGTAGGAAATAAAAAGAGTTTGTAAGAAATTTTCCAATCATTCTTGTTGTTAAACTGTCATCAACTTAGAACCAATAAATCTATACTCAAGCGTAGACTACTCAACAGATCATAAATAAATATACCTAAATACTCCAAAAAGTTTCCACCCGTATGATCAAATCTTCTGCACCCTAGCAATACACGCAAAATCCATTAAAAGGACAACAACTCACAAAAACCATTAAATCCCGAAATAGATCAACAACAAAAAAAGTTACCCCACTTGAAAAATAACAAACGTAAAGCATTTTATATCAATAAAACCTCCGTAATAAATAAAAAAGAAAAAAGCACACACATTCTGCGAGCAAACTTAAACCCTATTTCGAAGTTGTTAACTGCGAAATTATTCATGAAATGTACCTCCTCCGTGATTTGTCGTTTGCGAATCACACTAGGAGGTATGCGTGACGACTGCGAATAGGGGTGACACCCGTGTTTTGTTTTACAATGTCTTTGAGATACACACCTGTGCCTTAGGTATCTGTCTCATAACGAGCGATTAGCGAGAAGCGAGAACAGCTAGCAACAAAAAAAATGTAAAAATGTGGAAAAAACTACTTTCGGAACTCGGTGACTTTTGTTTTATTTACTGACTTTTTTGCCATCACCGACACCGAAAATAAAGTTATTTTCTACTATTTAGTGTTTTTTGTAAGTCGGTTATTTTTCTAATCCTCCGGGAATTACACGCGTGATGATACATTTATGCTTTTGAGGGCTTTATGTATCGACTAGTTGTAGGTAGGTATTCGTATACTTTGCCCATGGCCACGTCAGTAGGCGTTTTCTTTTGAAGGTAAAAAGATGACAAAGCCCTGTAATTTTACCGGCCTTTGATGCCGAACATATTTTTTTTTATTTCTTTTTTTAACGTTAAGTGGCTTCACTTGGGCACTAACCACATGATAAAGAAAGGAAGCTTGTATAGTGGGACCATTTCATGAAAAAGTATCATCAAGATTGAACACGAAAAAAAACGCCGCCAGTCTCATGGGCACATTACCAGCTGACAGCGTTGAGGAGTTTTTCGATGCCCTTTTAAAGTTTGTTGTTAGTTTATTTAATAGTTTTTAATTAATTATGTTATACTTACTCTTATTAATGACATTGAAAACGGAATATTTACCATGTTTCAATGTTAATCATAGTGTATTAGTGACCATGTCAGTTTAGAAACTTATATCGTGAAGTAGGGCCTTTTCATGGGTACAAAAATGGAATGTCCCATGAACTAAAACTACAAAGTTTTCAAGTTAATGTATAATATTAGTAGCTGTAGCACGTTTAATAGGAAAAATAAGGCAGTATTTTGAAAATGAACACGTAATCACGAGATTATATTGCTTACGCTGTCTCGTCATAGGCAAAGGACCCATAAGGTTTAATGATATATTTTGGAAAGGCCTCGAGCAAATTTTTGGATTACCCTTATAGATTACCCTATAAGACCTTAAGGTGAATGATTCGAATGTTTATAGGCAAGACATGTTTCGCAAGTAGAACATACTTTTGCTACTTCTCTAAATGTTTACTATACTATGTGTCTGGTATTTATACTATTGGTCTGGTATGTACCAGACCAATAGTATCTTAAGTAAAGCTCAAAACAAATAGTAAACATGGTAACCGTTTTCAGTGTTAATGATAGTATTTTGTATTGTGTTGCTTTGTTTACACTCTCGTAAAACAGTTGCTTAATAAACACCTCACTTAAGAACCAAACTGCGTGGTTATGATTGTAAATGCATGCAAAATCCTCGCATTTCCTATCAAGTACTATGAGGTTACTTTGATACCCACCTACTAGCTATCAACTAGCGAACTACCTCTGCTACACGCACTGTTTTAACGACAGGGCAAAACATCGAGATTTCTTTTTCATGTGAAGTTGTGTATTAATGTATTACATACAAGATGTAAACAGATGCTACACGAAGCCGTAAACCAGGCATTCTGCACATCAAACTAAGTAACGTGCAGAGAAACGACTTTTTTTGGAGGTGTAAATTATGATCTACGGTAGGACTCAATGTTACATACTAAAAACAGTGTGCTGATGAATGCATTGAATGGTACGGGGTCGTGGAGGTATTTAAAGCAAAGTTACAACATTAAAAACTTGTATTTAAAAAACATTTCCAAAAGTTGGCACTTTGACATCAATATCTCTGTAACTAGAAGGTCCCCAGATACGCTCTAGAACAAAAAAAAATCTCAGTGACAGGGACAAAAAGTCCTTTTCGGCTTGGTTAAGTATTCTTTTACACCCATTATAAACCTTCCCAAATAAACTCTCTAAAAGATGGCTAAAACCACCTTAAAAAAAACTGGCTGTCTGTAAAGGCGATAATTTTACGTGACAACGTAATTTTTCATGATATTAGTGATTTCAACTTAAAAAACACAATTTCATCCCCCTTTTCACCCTCTTTACATTATAAAGGAAACCACTGTGTAAAATTTCAGTTTTCTAGGTCCAAGGGTTTGGGCTGGGCGTTGATCGCGGCGCGCGTAAAGGTGTGACACTTTTTCGTGCGTGCAGCCGGTGTTCATCGATTTAAAACACGTTATCACGTCAAAACGCTGCGCTGCAAGAATATCAACGTGGTCACATAGACAGACACGAAAAGTGACTTTAATTAACAACAAACAAAGATATAGAAAATATTTAGACAAAGGGGACGTTCACAGTATTTAAGCTCACCGGTATTGTTTTAATCTCAAAGAAAATGCTAAGGATATTTCAGAAAACAGGGCGAATATTCCCGCATCAAAAGGATTCCTGACTTTCTGATATTGCTTTTACGTTTATTTTCAAAAATTCAGACGTTCAATATTATTTCAGGAAGTTCGTCTTTTGATTTTTGAGAAGAAAAAAACAAAAAAAAAACTATTTTTATATCTGGCTCATATTGGGTGCAAACATCAGGTGACAATCGATTTTAAAGCGTATTTCTTGTATATGTAACTTAATATCGTCGGAATATACCACTCCCGACCCGTGGTACAACTGCGATGTCCAACTGGTTGTACTACGGAGAAGTAAATTTACCCATGATTCAACTGGTTTGGGGAAATATCTTTACCAATGGTTCAACTCGAGTGAGTTGTTCTTTCCTTGGTCCAACTAGTTGTACTTCTGGGAATTGAATAACTGTACTATACACATATATACATAATATATGTATATATGTGTATAAAACATCGTGAGGAAACCGGCATGTCCTAGAACCAAAAAATTCGAAGACATGTGACATCTACCAATCCGCACTGGGCCCGCGTGGTGGATTATAGCCCTTACGCAAAAATACGCGCTTTGACGTGGAGTTGCGGACACCAGCCCGTTAAACAATAACAATATATGTATATATACTATACTATTGCTTATGGGTATCTATGGAACAACTACTGGTAATAAACAGGAAAAGGGTATCTATCAATGCTGAAGTGCAATGCAATTACTACCATATAGGAAAAATATAATAAATATAGAATATATATATAGAATAATATATATAGAATAAATATGCAAACTACCTATTGCTCATATTGGATGCAATACAAAAAGAATTATTCATTTTGAACCAGTAGTTCCAGATATTACCTCCTACATACAAACTTACAAATTGTATCTCTTTATAATATTAGTATAGATTCCTCAAAAAATATTTTCAATAAATAAATGTTAATTATTTCACTTCATTAACATCTTTATTGCACCAATCACTTGCACCCATTTTTTAACCGACTTAAAAAAGAAGGAGGTTATTACAATCGCAATCGTTATCAGATCACTTAACGATAGTCATTTGTTTTAGACGTTCATTTGTTTTACACGATCATCCTATCCCCGTGGTCCAACCAGTTGGACATAATTCCACCGTTGTACCACGGGTCATAATCATAAATATCAGAAAAAAGAGTTGAACCATGGGTAAATTTACTTCTCCGTAGTACAACCAGTTGGACATCGCAGTTGTACCACGGGTCGGGAGTGGAATATACATGATAAAGGCTCGAAATATGCAGTTAAAATGCCAAAATCTATGTCAATTTTGGCATTTTTGCTGCATTACAAAATAATGTTTTTGTTACTCCATAATCGAAAAGCTACTATCCTTTTTTTTCTTTAAAACCAAGTAGGTACTGCTCTAAATTATCAGCAGTATGTACAATTGAGCCTTCTGTAATAAAAAATATTTTTATCACTTGAAAACGATCGTTCTTTATCCAGATGGTCATTTTCAGATTTTCTAGTTAGATAGTTAAAAATTAAAGAAACCTGCTTTTGTCCAGCAGTGGAACAGTAATAGACTGGCTATTGCTGATATGTAGTCTTCATTTCATCGGTCGTCAGTTCTTTGACGACATCATCATCTGCCTAGCCTTTTCCCAACTACGTTGGGGTCAGCTTCCAGTCTAACCCTATGCAGCTGAGTACCAGTATTTTACATGAAGCGACTGCCTATTCAGATAGGCAGTCGCTTCATGTAAAATACTGGTATAATACGATACCCCTTGGTAAGACTGGTTGTCAGACTTTTTGAGCCACTGACTACCTGTAACGTATATATGTATATGAGTAGTAAAAATTATATGTACACAATTAGTTATCAGCCTACCTACCTACACAAAACGAAAGAGTAGATTAATATTAAAATTGTTAATAAATATCTATAATAGCCCTCCTCCTAATTGTTATGTTGTTATGCCCGACAGGGCCCACAATGCTCCAAAACGAATGTATGTCTTTATGGTTTTAGGTGGTAGGTATACCACCTAAGTTCACATTGTGAAATGCAATAAAAGTATTGAGTATTGAGTAACGACTGTCAAAGATCTACAAATGACAGCCGGGACCAACAGTTCTTTGACGACAATCTAACTAAATTCTCGGAGTTTCTTAAATTACCTGGAGAAAAACTGAAGTTACCGACAGCTGAAGTGACAGTGGGCTGGCTTTGGTTGTCAGCTGACCTTAGACTTTCATAATTTTCCTTTTATATTATTACTAATATTCTGAAGTCCATTACAAAGAAGATCTGGTGTTGGGTCTACAATTATTACGATATCGTATTTCCTGAGTACTTTCTTGACTACTTTCGTGTTTCGTGAGACTTAGCAACTGTTTTCTTTTGGAAATCATACGGCTCTTTTGTTTAGTATATTTGAGATGTAATGCCTTTTATATTGGATATTTTGTGAGCTAGGATATTATCGTTTTTATTAGGAAGTTTTTTTTTCTCATAGCCTTCTGGAAGGTTGTAATAATCTTCGGTAAATATAATATTCTTTTTATGTTACTTTGTAGACACTAATTTTCGGGTCGATACATTTGATTAGGCAGTTTTCAGGGTTCCACACTCAAAGGTTAACCAACAGGACCCTATCTAAGCCTCCGTTATCCCTCGTTCGTTCGTCTGTCTGTCAGCGGGCTGTATCTCATGATCAGTAATAGGTAGACAGTTGAAATTTTCACAGAATGTTTATTTCTGTTGCCTCTTCTGGCCTCTCTATTTCCCGATAATAATCGGGATCTCTTCAAACTTAGAGTGAATCGGTTTCTTCTAGACAAGCGTGCTCTACCCTGGGCCACATCATCGCTTCACATCAGGCGAGTTGCGGCCAAACACAAGCCGTAAGAGTTGTATTGTACTACTGAGCACATTACACACTAAAACCCCGACCCTTTTTCTGGGACTAACTTAGTAATCTAGACTAATGAAGTAATTTTAATCTAAACAAGTCTCACTAATTAGGCTCCCAACTAGAACTACACTAAAGTTTTCAACACACACACACATAACCTCAAAATTACGCAACACACTCCATATTATAACTTACCTCCCAAGAGAAATTCAAGAAGATTAGACACGGCAAGGTATTTTAATTTAAAAGGGGCTCAAATACAGGTTTAATTTATACACTAGATTGTGATATTATTCATAGACAGCGCTGCGAAATGAGTTATTTGCAAATCTCCGCACAGCGCACATGTGTGTGAGTGTTTGAAGATGGCGAGAATAGATAGCGAGGTTTCAAAATCTAAAGGGTTTAGGTAGTACATTTTCAAAGCAGTATGTGTAGAAATTATGAAAGTGTATAGTGCTCGTTAGTCGAATGGTCGCAATCGTGACTGCTGGGCATGAATGAGGTTCAGGGCTCGATTCCCGGATCAGGCAAATTTTTATTGGGTTTTTTCAAGAATTCCTCAGTAGCAACCACGGAGTCTGGATTTGTGCCCCGTTCATGGCTATATGCTTGCCCCTGTTACAAGGGATTTAGACACAACTGGCGAAATGTTGGTGTACTTTCAGGTACACCTCCTTCAAACCCTTCAGCGATTACAAGCGTGAAGGTATTGTATATGCAGTATCTATGTATATAATTGCTAGAACTTTCACCACTTGTGTCAACACCAACTTATTTTAAGTACCTATTAGTGCATTAAATGTCATGGTAAAAAAATTAGCCCACTTATCAGGTCAATGGCGTGGCCTGGGGAACGCCAAACAAACGGTTAATAAGGTATTTAAATTGCTCCCTCGTTAGCAGATTAAAACCAACCTGATGATAATATAATTTAAGTGTGCAGACTTTACGACAACTTATTGATATTTGTATAACAGAAATTTTTGGCTTAACCAGTACTCACATACAAAAACAAACACCAAAATCCTACAACACTTAAGCACATTTTGTACAAACCATCAAAGCTGTATGGAATATATCGCTAACAGCTATAGGACTACCATTTTACCCAAAGAATTAACCATATTACAAAAGTACTGGTAATCATTTTGGTGTACCTACAGTTTGAAGTACATTCTATCATTGAACACCTCGGCCCTATGCGATAAAAATGTACGTTTAGCTATAATGAAAAACAGCTCTCAATAGAGAGCTGTTTTTCATCACAAGCTTTTCAGCTTTGCTTTTCCCAACTATGTTGGGTGTGGCTTCCAGTTTAACCGGATGCAGCTGAATATCAGTATTTTACATGGATGGCCTTCCTATCTGACTGAAATCTTCTGCTGCTCATATTGTAAAAAAATCATTAAGGTAATCCACATTTTCAAACCTCACTCTTATTAATGCACCCCACGTTTTCTGTACTTTCAACAACTTCAAGTAAACAAAATTACTACCCTGCTAACTACCCTGTACAACCTACAGATCTACGGATAACCTAACAACGAGATAAGTTTTAGGTCACAAGCCACACAATTAGCGGCTGGACCGCAGCCAAGTACTAAATACACTTACCTAGCAAAATCCTAATTGGGTATCTATAGTCTCATTTTACAATCAGGTTGTTTTCGTATGCTTTTGTAAATTTTAAAGAGCAGTTTTTAATTATCACTGTTTTTTGTGGAGAAACTTGGTTTTTATTTTTTTATTTACCGTTCGTTCGTTTGTAATATAAAAGGGTAAGTATAATTCTGAATACGTGTTATTATGGTCCCCAAATTTGTTTCTAAAGCACAAAGATGAACCTTTCTTACTTTTTAAAGAATAAATCTTTATACAACGGATAATCATTATAAAAACGAAGAAAACAAGCACAAAAATCAAACTAAATAATAATAAATTGTTGGTATATCGATAAAATAGGTGCCAATTAGGAACGGTCCTTCGAGCCGGATTACAAAGTATTAAGCAAAATTTTCCTCTCACGATATTACAATATAACTCTATTTATTTATAAAACACGTTGTACTTTATATAATAATCAACTTAGTAGACAAAATCAAAACTCATTTATTTATCAGTACTAACTTAAAAATTACGTTAAAAATTGTCCCAAAACGCCCGCCTTTATTATGTGTATAGAATATTCTTTGACAAAAACTCTAAAACTCGCTTGTTTGAGAGCCTTCAACTCAATACCTACCAGAATGTCTTTACGAAGGGCACACACTAACAGTCACTTTGTAACTTTGTACAGAACTTGTAGCGAAACAATACTAGCTTTGCGAGGAGGCTTTGAGACAAAAGTAACTCAGATACATGACAATATAATATGAATGAACAAGAATATACTCGTGTTTTCATATAAAGATTTGGCTGGAAGTCGTTTTTGTAATATATTTTATTTAAGGACTAAAATATTGGTGATTTAATGCTTTGAGTATGAATGTGGATGGATATAAGAGTAGAGGAAGACCAAAGAAACAATGATCGGTTGAAGGATGATATCGCAAGAAAGGAGGTCTCTGGTGAGATGACGAGTAATAGAGAATGAGACCATTATGTGATATTGGTGGTAAGGAAAGTTAATAGAATGAACGAAAGTGGCTGTAACACAGGGGGATGTCCAAAGAAACGATGGAAGGACTGTGACAAAAACAGTTAGATCTTCTGACAATTCGTAAGTGAGTGGATTTACGTATAACAAAAACAAAATATTAATGATTCTGTTTGAATTTTGAGTTGGTTGCCTCGTCGGTGTACAAATGTGGAAACAAAGCGCTTTTTTCGGGTTCGTTGGACTTCAACCTGACCGTATTACGGACTTGAACATAGCTGGTGAAAATGATGGTTATGGTGCGAAATAGGTGAGTACCCAGAGTACCTAAGGTGAGTAGTTAAACGATAGGCAGAGACTCCTCTGCCTATCGCTTGACCAGTTCAAGGGTGAAGGGTGAAGTTTTTAGAAATCTTTTCTTAATGCACACAGCCTGTAATGCCGTTCAGTTACAGTTAGCAACACGTAAACCTTTATATTTTTGCACTGTTGCAATTTCGACTGTGTAGTGCTATGATTGGCCCTAAGCCAAACGCTGAAAATACAACTGAACACTTGCATTTAGGTTTCAGTGTTTTGTGAAAACGCGCATAAGAAATATACTCTTCGAGTTACACGGTCGTCACTGCATTTGCCGCGCCTTTTCCCAACTATGTTGGGGTCGGCTTCCAATCTAACAGGATGCAGCTGAATACCAGTATCTAACATCTAGCGACTGCCTGTCTGACCACCACAACCCAGTTAGTACTGGGTAATACGATACCACTTGGTAAGACTGGTTGTCAGACTTTCGGGACACATAACGACTTTCAAAAATCTACAAATAACAACCGGAACCAATGGTTTAACGGTTTAATGGCACGGAGGAAACTCGGTATGTAATGGGTGGTCACCACTCCAAAGACCAACCTAGGCAAGCACAGCTTAATCTAAAGATCGACCCGAGCGGCTGTTATTATTTAGGAACGAGAACTTTGATTTATACAGTGTGTCACATAAAAGTTTTATACGTAACGACGGAACAACAATGAGTGAATAAAGAACAAAACAAGACGGTACAATGGATGTTGTACTCGTAGCATTCAGCTGTTTCTGCCATGAAGGACAATCATTGTACATGTAAACAAGAGTGTTGTGACATACATAACATCACGCCTGTAATCCGCAAAGGGTTAGACAGAGGTGTACCTTTAGTATACTCACACTCGCAAGTTAAAGGGTAAGGGCTTATTGCTAACAACCGGGCACAAATTCTAACCAGAGCTGAGAAATTTTTGTAGAAAAACCCAGAAACATTTTTCCAAACCTGAATATCAAACCTAGGACGCCATGTTACGGCAACAAAGCAGTGATTATGACATACTCTTCAGCATGTCGATGGCAATCTTAATTGCCAGCTACAAATATAGCGGTTTTAGAAGCTTCCTGCAAATAACATCATTTTCTACGGTGGCACTCAAGTCCTACCGTAAAACATGATTTTTCACCCCAGACAAAAGTCGTTTCCCAACAGTATCTTTTTTTGAGTTTCCTAATTTGATATTATACAGAATACTTGGTTGCCGGTATATGCCGGTGCCGGTGTTTGGTGGCTTATGCTTGATTGGCGGTGATGCTTCGTGAAAGGTCCATTTACACCTTGCATAAGCAGTAAGCCTACTGTAGAGTTTCAATAAAATCAATTCTGTAGAATTTGCGTGAAAAAGCAACCTCACTAACAAACGTCGATCCATCCATTCATCCCCACTAACTTTCACGTTTTATAATATAAGAAACTTCCTGGTTTACACTCTGAATACAATCTCATGATCACTTCCTAGCCCTGTCTACATAAACAAGATATTCGTGGACACCGCACCGCTCAATCCCTTTCGCTACCCACAGCCACGGGTAAGTTAGGGATCCGTAGGTATTGATAATTTTACGTAAACATAATAACGGCAGAATTTTGCCCTACGTTCCTTTATGCTAAAAGAACATATCTTTGGATAATAAGGAATATGCAAGTAATTTTTTCTTCACTTAAATCAATAAAATACAATAAAATGCAGTACTATCAACCCAGGAAAAGTATTAAAAGTTAAGTTCAACTACTGCTTGTTGCTTAAAAATAATATTAAACTGCTGCAATTTTCTATGACAGTTGAAACGTCCGTAGCTGTCGCGGCCATGATGTGACGTCATTTACCACAATCTGCCTGGTTTACATCAATTTTTTTTCCCCTAATTGAATAATTTTACTAATTGTATGTGCTATAATCAACTAAAAATTGCAAACACAATATTATAACAAAATCTTAGTGAAACTTTAGGCACTTTTCAAATAAAAGTGTTTTTTTTTACACAAATAGACTTTGACGTCACTACCGGCGTAATTTATTTATTTATAATAAGCACACCAACAGCACAATCACTTACAATTCAAATCAAACAACATCTAATATTGGCATTTCAGTAATAATGCAAATAACAGGAATGCAGAACATTGAAATATGAATATCAGAGACAAAGGAGAACAATAATAAAAAGTGTGTCTAGTAGAACACTAAATTTATCTAGAACACTACAAAACAAACCAATTTCAGCTACTCAGACATGCATTTATCACATTGTTTAAATACGGCACGTCTGTATGAAGCGAAATTCATGGAGAAAATATCAACAGGGTAATCTGTCTGTTTGGACCTTTCATTACATTGCCTTGCCATACGTGTTAGAGGGCGATTAAATGTGGTATTTAATATCGAGGACGACGCGTTTTGAGAGCGTGTTCCGTTACAACAAAAACATGCTACATAAAACACTAAATTGTAAAATAAGTGATGTATTTAACAACTTAAACAAGTGTACCACAATGTTTTTATGGGCCAATACAAGGCATTTTTAATAAATAAAAAGAGTTTTGTATTTTATGCATATTCCCTATTGAGGCTGCCACAAGAGCGTAGAGCTAGAAATAAGCAAAGAGAGGCCTATGCCCAGCAGTGGGTAAAGTCGGGTTGTGGATGATGATGATGATGATGATGATGATGATGATGATGATGATGATGGTGCTATTTGGTGATAACTGCATGTTCTTGGCATACTGTAATTATTAATGTTTTTTCGTACAAATTTGATTATTCTTATAGTTGTTAATAGATTTATTTTATTTTGTAACTTTGATTGTCCTAATTAATGTTTGCTATGTCAAGTGATGGCCTGAAACACAGGTTTAAATAAACCTAGTTCGGGCAGGTCGCTACCAAACACTTGAATTCCACATTATCGTTACTTGTAACTGTTAAATATATTTTAGTTACAGTTTACTTTTATGCATTATACTATACCATTGTTTGAAAAATAACACTACTGCACCTAAATGTACACTTTTGTAATACTTTTTTAAATAAATTATTCTTATTCTTATTCCAATTGTTTTGGAAAACTGACAAATAATACAATCATACAAGTATTTGTAACAGGTTTATAACGATTATTTTTCTTAAAAATAAAATTATTTCTACATTGAATCGGGACACCAATACCTATATTATCTTCATGAAAATTTAACTCTTTTCACAGACATAAGTCTTTCTAAGAATTGAACTGGCAGGTATCGTTTGACTTCCCTTATCCCAAGTCATTTGAGGTCGGCGCAGCATATCTTCTACTTCCATATTTCCCTATTTACTCGTCATCTCATCAGATTTTTTTATTTTATACCAAAAACAAATAAACAACTCCTACACTATACAGAACCCTTCGTCAACCGTAGCCTATAATACACTGACCGGATTTTTCGTTTCAGTAGGCGTAATAGATACAAATAGAGTCTTTCATCTCGCAATATTGCCAAGATCCAAATCGGACGCTCCAAAAAAATATTGCTTCATAAAAAAAGCCTGAAAAAAATCTTCCTTTCAAACTGAGACGTCCAAAACTAACTTGTTATCAATCACGGTTATAGATAACGGACTGAATCTAATAAAATGGTCTCTATTTACTTTGAGTTAAAGTTTATGTTTTTTATTGAGTTAGTATGTTTTAAAAGAGCAAGTAGGGTTTTTTCTATTGACTTCTTAGAATAGAGAGCAAAAAGGTCCATGTCGTGTTTGTGGCTTTTACGGAAGAACTAACTGAAACCAATGGGATGATTACGTTCCCAATGCAATTCAATTTATGAATTAATTCCCGTTCCCGTGGGAGTAATAAAATTAAAAAAGCCTTTATTTCCCATTACCCTTAAAATTACGTTTTATATATATATTTATTTATTTGTTAGTAGTTTTATTTTTCTTATAATCTAGGTTAGTAAGTTCTCCGGGATATGGGCCCCTCCTCGGGTGAAGGCCTCCTCCAGCTTCTTCCATTTGTCCCTGTCCTTTTGCTATAGGTATTCTGCAAATCGTTTCCTGCTGTATCTATTAAATCGTCAGCCCAGCTTCTCTTTGGTCCACCTATTCTTCTTCTCTCTTCTCTCCCGTAGGAGTACGGGGATAAAATATAGCCTATGTTACTTGCTGATAATGTAGCTATCCATTGCTGAAAGAAATTTTCAAATCGGTCCAGTAGTTTAAAGTTTATTCGTTACATGACATACTAAAATACAGATCTTTCCTCTTTATAATATTAGTATAGGTAACATAACATAACATCACGCCTGTAATCCTCGAAGGGTTAAGCCGAGGTGTAATAATAAACCCACAATTCGCCAGATAAGTTTAAGTCCAATGTAATAGAAAAATCCAGACTCCGTGGCTTCTACTGAGAAAATTCCTCCACCTAACACTTTGCCCGACCCGGGAATCGATCCTAGCACCCCATCCTCAGTGGTCGCTCTTGCGTCCGCTCGAGCAACAAGGCATTACGTATAATTCGCTCAAATTTCGTTTTAACGCATTGCGTTATTAACGTAGACAAGTAAATGAATTTTTCAAACTCAAGAAGCCGAATTAGGAATTTCCTTAGAAATCAGACAGAAAGTGTCCAGCTTAATGGGGGTGCTATGTTTCCTGCCGGGGTTGCGGGATTGTTCGAAAGAGATACCGTGTTCCCGGAACACAAAGGGCGATGAAGGAACATGGATGGGTTTTAGTCAGTAAAAGTCTGACACTCCCTCCTGCTCCGCCCAGAGCGGGCGGACACATTTGATGATTTCCCATCCGAAAAACCCTTTTTTGCCATGTTTTTTTATTAACATTCCAGGAAAAGTCTATTTTTTAAGCAGCCTGTGAATTCAAAAGATGGCTTCTCACAGGATACCCAACTTGCGGTGGAGGAACATACTGTAAAGATATATGAACACAATGGTGCCAAATTGCCAACTGTCAGTCGTAGTGAGCACTCGGTGCACGTATCATACTATTTTCTTTGACGAGAGAGGCCACAGTGCTGTGGAAAATAAAGATATTTTAATCTTCTTTATCGTGTGGTTAGTGACTAAGATGTTGTCAAAGTTTTTATGCCACCAATGGGCCTCTGGCTTGGTTTTACATGCCGTTGAGAAATATCTCTCAGGCATGCTGGTTTCCTCACGATGTTTTCCTTCACCAAAGCAAGTGATAATTAAACAATACACGCACATGAATTTGAAAAATCAGAGGTGCGTGTCTTGGGTTCAAACATGAGACCTATGACTTGGCAGTTCGACGACGGTCACACCACTAGGCTATCACTGCTTTTTGATATTTTAATGTACGACTTTTAGAAGAAAGAAAAAGAAAATGGTTTATTTTGTACATGGCACAAGAGCACACAACATTAAACAAAACTTAAACAAAAAAAAAAAATGTGTCTCACGGCTGCGCCTTTTGCGAAAGAGATATTCTGCGAAAGAGATATTCTGCGAAAGACGCTATGTGAGAAAGCGACCTTTTGAGAAGGAGTCATTTCGCGAGAGCGATATTATTTATTTAAACTTCATGTACAATAGTGGTACATAGGCGGATTTAATGCCACAAGGCTTTCTCTACCAGTCAACCTTTGGGTTAAATAGGAAAACATAGTGATAGGGTACAAAGTAATGTCTAAAAAAAATTACTTCTTGTTAACGAGAATTAATATTCCTCGATTGATACTAATACACTTAAACAGATAAAATAAACAATAGAGATGTTATGAGAAAGAGACATTTTACGACCAGTAGACATTTTGCGAAAAAGACGTTTTGTGCCTAAGCACAATTAGGTACAGTCTAGCATAAAAACGCCGCACAATCCGACGCTGGTTTTCAACCGACCAGAGAGACTATAAGGAACAGCGCTTGCCTTTTCCCAACTATGTTGTGGGTGGCTTCCAATCTTAACGTTTCAGCCGGTTATTTATTATACTCGTAGCAGCCATTTGACGTTATTTATACCAGTAGATATTTTACACAGAGCGACTGCCTGTATGACCTGCAAAACCTAGGTCCTCGGAAACACGAAATCCTTTAGTAAGACTTTTTGACAAAGTGGGGCTTCTTACTACCCGTAACATTCATAATTGCCAAAACCCTACAAATGACTATCTGATCTCCATAACCCAGTTAGTACCGGGCAATACGATACCCCTTGGTAAGACTGGTTGTCAGATTTTCGGGTTACTGACTACCTGTAACGACTGTCAAAGATCTGCAAATGACAGCCGGGACCAACGGCTTAACGTGCTTCCCGAGGTAGAGAAGATCTATGGTATCGACATTATAATGAACGGTCACCAATCCACGGACCGACCTCGTCAGGCATAGCTTAACCATCGATCGGCCTGTCTGGCTATTTGTAATTAGAGACGTGCTAAAACGTGCCAAGGACTCACTGTTATCAAATTATCAGTCTATTTCTAGGACATAATATTATATTTCACTATCTTCACTGTCTGATAGCTTTAGATTTCAATTTTAGCGGAGCAAATTGATAAAATTGCCTACTCAGAAATATTTTTAGACGTCAGACCTATTATAATATCGTTTTATTCAATTCCAGGGAGGATTTTCAAGTTGTTCGAAATTGAACTCTCTTGGGACTTTTTAGAGTTACCATTTTGTTGACAAGAGAATTGCAAAAAAAAAACCAATGGATTAAGAAAGAAAAAAAATAGTCAGTTTACAGAACATTTATTATATTATCTTTTTCTTTTTTTGGAGTTGTTTAATCGTTTCATATATAGCGCACGGTATGAAAAATAGATGGGTAGTAAGGTTTCTTTTTTATTTTTTGTTTTTTTAAAGAGTAACCTAAAATAAACAAAATATCACAATTGTGATCACCGAAAGTTTAGGCGGGGGTCTCCCTAATGAACAGTACACCCACATTTCGCGAATTATTCTTTTAAATCAGATTATCCCTTAAAGTAGGAGCGAGCCTATTGGCAAAAATTGGTCACAAAACGAAACGCCGGGCTACTAAGCTGAGAAATTCATAACATAACATCACGCCTGTAATCTCCGAAGGGATAGGCAGAGGTGCACCAAAAAGAACACCCACCTTTCACCCGTTATGTTTAAGTCTCATGTTATGGGGACGAGCCTAATGCCATCAACCTGGCACAAATCAAGCTACTGAGAAATTCCTGACGGAAAAACCCAGTGACACTTTGCCCGACCTGGCAATCGAACCCAGGACCTCTTCCGCAGCAGTCACGCTTACGACCGGAAAAGATAAGAGACGCGATATAGACTTCAATCAGTGTGATTGGTTGAATCTTGCACATCTCTCCACTCCGCTCCTCTCCGCTTCAGTTCCACTGAGGCGGAGCGAGGCTGCGGAGCGGAGAAACGGAGAAATATTAACCAATAGGATTGCATACTGGAGCGGAGCTGAGATTTTATGCGATCCTATTGGTTAATATTTCTCCGCTTTTCCGCTGCGCAGCCTCGCTCCGACTCAGTGGAACCGCAGCCTAACACTTTGCTTGACCCAGTAACAATACCAACGAGGCAGTCTATAAAAAGTAATAAAAGCAATAATTGCTTGGTACCTTGGAACCGCCGAAAGCGTTCTATAAAAGTAAAAACTCGTAATTTTATTAAGAGTCCTTAATTTCTTTTAACAATAAAGTGTTGTTAAGTCGTCTGTCTGCTCAAACTAAAAGGAATATTTGGATTTTTTAAGCTGAACATTTGACTTTTACGTAAAAAACATGATTGAAAAATTAATTACGTTATTGTGGTCTGAAAAGCAACGTTGTTCTTAAGATGGCTATCACAATTTTTCTTGTATTTAAGTGTTTAAGAGTCTAACACTCAAATGCAAGAAAAAAAATGATTTTTATTTTAAGCGCTCTCTAGAGAAATAATCAAAAAAATATGCCCGAGAAAGTTTGATTCTTTCTCCAGGGAGCACTCAAAATAAAAAATCAAATTTTTTCTTGTATTTGAGTGCTAGACTCTTAGAACACTCAAAAACAAGAAAAATTGTAATAGGCCCTCTTAACTATAAAATGTCGTGATTACAACGTACAAAAAGTAGGCACTACACCGGCACCGGTACATAAGAAAAGGTAAATAAAAAAAAAAGGTTGGAACAAGTCACACTAAAAATTACACCTAGGGTTCGTATAGACGAGCGGCACGTTGACCACGGCACCTGTCGACGAAAGTCAAAGAGGTGTCACGGCCATCTTAACTTTCCATACAAAACATGTTTTAATAGGCGTGACGGCAGTTTAAAAAAATGCAAATCTAATAAGTCCGCCAGTTAGAGTATTGGAAAATAATGGACACGTATTTTTTGTTTTTGTAAATCAATGAATATTGACAAAGACAAAACGCATCCAAACTCGGGAGTAAGGGCTCGTGACGTCAGAATTCACCAAAAATAAATACCCAGGCGATTGAGTATTTTAAAGCCGACGCTTTAAAATACTAAAACCAAAACCAAAACCAAAATTGACGAAGATACGACTATCTTCGTCAATTTTGGTTTACGTAACAAAAGAAAAAATACGGGTCAAATATTTTTTGATAATCTATCTGACGGACTAATTAGATTTTTTTTTGTCGTTTACCCTATTACGAAACTTATAGAAATGTTTCGCATTTTTTATTATGCACTGGCTTCTAGGAGCCCGTGGCTCATTAGGAGCTAGGCTCATTAGCTCGATGAGCTCATGGGCTCGTGGCTATAAACAGCCGTTCGGGTCGATCTTTAGGTTAAGCCGTGCTTGTCTAGGTTGATCTATTGATGGGGACCCCATCACATACCGGGTTTCCTTCCTGCGTCGGAAAGCACGTTAAGCCGTTGGTTGGTCCGGCTGTCATTTGCAGATCTTTGACAGTCGTTACAGGTATTCAGTGGCCCAAAAAGTCTGACAACCAGTCTTACCAAGGGGTATCGTATTACCCAGTACTAACTGGGTAATTTGTGGAGGTCAGATAGGCAGTCGCTCCATGTAAAATACAGGTATTCAGCTGCATTCGGTTAGACTGGAAGCCGACCCCAACATAGTTGGCAGATGATGACTGCATGGCTTTCTAGGGTGGGTATTGAGAGCTTTGGTGTGCAGTTCTTTCATGTGCCTTCAAGTTGCTAGCATATCTTAGGATATGCTAGCAACTAAACTGAAACTTCGAGTGCAAAGCGGACATTAAGAACATCATTGACGACAGTGTAAGAGACAGCAGCGGCGGGTGATCTAGCTTTTTTAAGCAATTGCGACCTACGTCTCTTTGAAGCATCTGACTATTTTGTCATTTATTTTGCATGTAACATGATATAAACTTCAAAATAATTTATTGACATTTCAGCGAGACTACCTTCATTACTACTAAAACAAATTTAAGTGTCATTTATACGACCCATGGAGACGGAACTATTAATAGCAAACATTTTGATATCCACAAAGACCGAAATAATACCCTAAACCCCTAAAAATACAAAGCATTTAACCTCCTGGGCAAAGAAAAAAAATCAAAAACTTCCATACAGAAAATTCTAGTCGAACCGTTCTGTGCAGCGGCCATATTGGATTTCTAGAAACGTAATTTATCATGTGTCAGTGTCTACGAAAACACGATTTTAAAATATGCCGTACATATTTCAATTTATTTGCCGTAATATCGGGGGAGAGATCACAAGAAAATGTCTGACATTCGAAATTGCATACAAATGAAATATTTTCCGTGTCCAATGTCGAGCAAAGTCGCCTCTTTGTCTCGTTGGATAAGTCATTAGGGCAGGAAGCGTTTCTTTTTTCTTTTATTTACTGACTTAGTTTAGAATGCTACTAGTGTTTTAAAAGAGACTGGCAATGTTGCACCGAAAAGAACTAAGAAATAGTTGCAATTGTTAACAGTTCAGGACTTGAGCTTTTACATAGCATAATCAGCCTTGTTCCCACAGTTGGGACACTGAGTTCCTCTCTGAAAGAGGTAGTAGGCCCACCAACATGCGGGCCTAGTATAAATAAATAAATAAATATCACTGGACATTACACACAGAGCACTCTAGTGCCACACTAAGCAACGAGGCTTGTGTCGTGGACACCAGATATTTGATATACTACATAGATACTTTTTATTTGTAGATACATATTTATTATACATACAAACATTCATGACTCGGAAACAAATGTCCATGCTCATCACACAAACATTTGCTTGTACCGGGATTCGAACCTGGGACCCAAAGAACGTAAGGCAGCCTCAGTACCGCTGCGCCATTCGGGTCGTCGTATGGGTTGGTGGATTCAACATGTCTTCGAAGACATACCGGTTTCCTCACGACCATTCAAGAAAAGCAAATCAAAAATTTCATAAAAATAGTTCAAAAACTAAAACCTGACTAGTGAAAAACCACGCTCTTAAAAGTATGAAACAAGAAAATATTCTCGTCTAAAATTGTTATGGACCTACAAACATTTCAATATTTATCGTCTATTAAACAACTTACACGTTATATATTTTTATATATTTAATAAATATTCATAGTGATGTTCAGATAATAGGCGTGGGCGTATGCCACTTTGCCCAAAAGTTTATCATTTTTTGCTGTTAGAATGTATTATTTTTATAAAGTCTCACTGTTCTCACACCTCCTTTTTGCAAACATTGACCACCGTTTGGATAATAATGGATATTAGTTATGTATAATATAACATTCTTCCAAAGCATAAAATAATATAACACCTAAAGTAACAAAATTACAAAACTAATGCATAAGGATATGGCTACCCGCAGCGTCAGTCCTCCAGCAATTTACGAGATAGTACTCTGAGCTTGGAACTTGTTAGCCTAATCCCGCTATTTCAAGCGTGTGGCGGCTGCAATAAGTAACAGTATTTGTATATGTAGGTATTCTAAAATGTTTCTTAACATAATACCCATAGAACTGGTTTTATCATTAATTTAAAAGAACCATTTAGGCTTTTCAATTCAAACATGGACTGGTCCTTCGATCCGGATCCAAATAAAAACACGTCCAAAATTTACTCCTATTTTTAAAACGTTTCACATTAAAAAAGTAGTTATTTAGCACCAGCAACATCCGCAAAAAAAATTAAAAAGAAACTGTTTTAAAATATCAAGGTTAGTTCTTCTTTAATCTTTTTAACACGTGCCGACATCGATAATATTACCTAATATTTTTTTTGTATCGCTCAAATTATTCAATTATCGTTGAGGGAGTTAAGTTAAGGGTAGGGATGTGCGATCCGATACGATACGATACTTTACAGTATCGGAAAACAGGACGCGATACTCCGATATTTTGGATCGATACAAACGAATACGATAAATACTTGCATCGATACAAAACACCGATGTCGAAATGAATGTATCGTAATAGTGGATCATTGTTATAAATTACATGATCACTTGATCAGTCAATTCAAAATAATACAAAAGAAGGTCAGAATAGAATTTTATCTAGACTCCTAGAGGGATAATTAAGAACGATAAGATTCTTCATATGATCTTAGGTAGGTATATTGTGATATACCTACCTAAGATCGTATGACAGCCAGTCTTATCAAGGCCTGTCGTATTACCCGGTACTAACTGGGTTGTGGAGGTCAGATCGGTAGTCGCTCCATATAAAATTCTAGTATTCTGTTGCATCCGGTTAGACTGAAAGCCGACCAGAACATAGTTGAGAAAGGGTAGCCACATGATTTTGAATCAATCCGGATTGCAAATATTCGATATGATTCTAAGATTGACCAACAAGTATATGCGAGGAATACCTCCATATTTGGGAGCAGCCTGGTTAAAGCAATTGATTTGAGTTGAGCCGTTCAAGTCGTTGGCTTACAGAAAATAAGCTCTCACTTTAGATAAGGTGGATGCTCCAGGGTAGCCCTTTTTCAATCATTCCTCGACCTTTATGAACTTAGAGGGTTGTATTGATGATTTTGATGATTATAATTCTGTAATTATATAAGTCTTACAGTCGCGAAAAATACTGTAATCAACATACAACCTAGCACTGGCCTGCAAATTGCAAAAAACGTAAGAAAATTTGAATTTCGCGGGCTACCCTGGATCATCAGCCTTAAGTGCGTCTTTTCTCCAGCTAAAATTTCGCGATTCACTTTCATATTATTGTCTAACATTGTGAGGGGTTTAACATGGTATCGATTTCGTTCTGATATCGTATCATCCTCTGAGAGAGGATGATACGATATCAGAACGAAATCTAATTAAAAATGTTTCGCGACTGTAAGACTTATATACTCGTAGTTACAGAATTATAATCATCAAAATCATCAATACAACCCTTTAAGTTCATAAAGGTCGAGGAATTATTGAAAAAGGGCTACCCTGGAGCATCCACCTTATCTAAAGTGAGAGCTTATTTTCTGTAAGCCAACGTCTTGTACGGCTCAACTCAAATCAATTGCTTTAACCAGGCTGCTCCCAAATATGGAGGTATTCCTCGCATATACTTGTTGGTCAATCTTAGAATCATATCGAATATTTGCAATCCGGATTGATTCAAAATCATGTGCCTACCCTTTCTCAACTATGTTCTGGTCGGCTTTCAGTCTAACCGGATGCAACAGAATACTAGAATTTTATATGGAGCGACTACCGATCTGACCTCCACAACCCAGTTAGTACCGGGTAATACGACACGCCTTGATAAGACTGGCTGTCAGACGTTCGGACCACTGACTACTTAATGGCTGTCAAAGATCTACAAATGACAGCTGAGCCAACGGCTTAACGTGCTTTTTTTAAGCACGGAGGAAACTCGGTATGTAATAGGTGGTCACCCATCCACAGATCCACCTAGGCAAGCGCTGCTTAACCTGAAGATCGAACCGCGCAGTTGTTATTATTTAGCCACGAGCTCCTCTAAAATTGATCCAAAGTATCGATACAAAATGCGAGTATCACGCGTCCGTAATCAGTCAAATCTACCAACCGTATTACTATTTGGTTATGACTTTTATTCCCATTAGGACTCGACAACTTTGCACCGTTTTAATTATACGCTTGAAATACTAGAAATGATGTCAAAGCGAAGTCGTATACCAAGGCCGAAAGGTATAACGAGGTAATCAGAAAAAAAAAAATTGGAGCACCTAGAACTTGAAAAGCGATTATTGGCTTGCCAAAAATAAACTATGGTTTGTTGTATCAACTGAAATGTGTTTACATTTCATATGGATCGGAAAACGTATACCTGTGAATTCTGCCAACTTGAAGGGCCACTTCCCGACCAACATTTCCACACGTTTTCTAGATGTTATTACTTTAAAGACATCCATGGCCCCTTTAAAATGCATCCATCAGTACAATGTTTTGAGTGCGCTACATAGAGTCCTACCGTAAACCGTGATTTAACACGCCAAAAAAAAAAAATTTTTCACCAATAATTTTTGCGCAGTGTTACATAGTTTGATGTAGTAGTAGCGGTGTAGTATTATCTCAGTAATACGCACAAAAAACAAAACAAAAAAAAAAAATCTCATTTCTGTAAATCTTATAAACATTTGCAACCTATTGTAGTAACAGGCATTAACAAATCAAAGTAACGACCTAAAAAAGAACGAAAGAAAATTATAAAAAATATTACTGACATTAATGAAAATGTAAAAAATACCAAATTTTCCGTGTTAACGTATTATACAAATCTTTTAAAAATCTTCAATACGTTTTTCTTAAAATAAATGGACTTTACTTTAACTTCAGTGGGAGAAAGAGACGGAGCTATATGTCCTGTATAGCGCCATCCCTCTGTCACAGTGATGTAAGAAAATAATATAAGATGAGGTAGTAGGCTCCCTTATCTTTCCACGTTAAGGTGCGTTCAGACGGCATTAGCAAACCGAGACAGTTACTGGCGCGAGTTCGTAAACAGACGTGCAATTTCGTGAAATTGCTATCTTGTATAATTTTCGCCTTGCTTGGAATATAGTATTGCTAATAATATGAAATTGAAATGTCTGGTGTAATTATTTTAGATTTATTGAGGGCTTTAAAATGTTTCTTTTTATTTCGTGTAAAAAGTAATTGAGAGAACTGAATTAATATTAAGGCGTGATTGAGGTCAAGAGCAGTCAGTCCCATTTTATTTTAGTAGATTCTGTGCTAAATAAATATTGTAGTTCTCTAGCTAGAGCCATGTCATGACTAACAAATAGGTAGGTATATAAAATTTTAGAAACCCAAATTGCATAATGACTTAGTTTTATGGAATGCTAGCTTTGCCCGCGGCTTCACTCGAATTAATTAAGAATGAGACAATCAATATAATTCAACCATGATTCGAATAACACGTGGCGCCATCTATTATCATAACAATTTTGTTGTTGTTTTCTTTGGAAACTGTACTTTTTTGGATTAAAGGTACCCTATGTCCGTTTATGTACACCTGACAACGTATATGCTAAATTTTAGGATGATCGGTTCAGTTGTTTGTGGTTTAGGCGTGAAAAGGTAACAAACAAACTCACTTTCGCATTTATTATTATTAGTTAGGAAATTAAGATTAGGATTAAGATTTTGCGACATATATCATTTTACACAAGCCAACTCAACTGTTCGTCAGTGAAAATATAAGGTAGGTAGTAAATAAATAATTTGTAAACCGATATAACTACAACCAACATTGGCCTCTTTAATTTCACGCCTCTGAGCTTAATCCAATTCGATTCAATATTAATTTCGTTCATTCAGCACCATCTTTTCTATTTTTAACCGACTTCAAAAAAAGGAGGTTTCTCAAATTCATATTTTTTTTTTTATGTTATTTTTCACTTAACTTTTTGTTTTTATCATTCACTTAACTTTTTGTTTTTATCATTCATCAGAAACTGTACTAACCTAAATTGTAAAAGGTCATTGCGATTTTGTTTTTGTTAGGGACCATACCTGGGAACCTACTAGTTACGGAGACATTGGTGGTCAAAGTTCCAACTTTTTCACAAGTTTTTTTTTTTAATAAGTACTACGTTTTAAGGTTAGAACTTTACTTTAAATACCTCCATAACCCCTATTAAATGCGTCCATTAGCACAATGTTTTGAGTGTGTTAGATAGAGTTTTACCGTAAAACATGATTTTTCACCCCAAAATAATAAGTCATTTCCCAGCGATAATTTTTGCGTAGAGTTACTTGGTTTGATGTACAGACTGGTGCTTGTTTGACGGCTTCGTAAAGGGTCCGCTAACAACCTGTATACAGCCAGTGTCATTGCCTCTCCGCTAACCTTTTCGCCCTGTATGCTTATTACGTATCTTTCTGATATCCAGTGACTATCAAGCTTCGGTTGTACACCGAACTTTGATGATAACCGAGAATGTCATAATATGTTTATTACGTATCGCACTGAGTGGATATCACTTTACGGTGACTAACAGCCCGGGTACGGTGTAACGTCTTTCAAGAAAGTCACTTCAAACTCAGTTGTCATCAATTTGTTGTCCATTCATCGTCATCATCATTTCAGCCGAAGGACGTCCACTGCTGGACACAGGCCTCCCCCAAGTGTCGCCACATTGACCGGTCCCGTGCGACTCGCATCCAGCGGATTCCCGCAACCTTCACCAGGTCATCGGTCCACCTAGTGGGAGGCCTTCCAACGCAACGTCTTCCGGTTCGCGGTCGCCACTCCAGAACTTTTCGGCCCCATCGGCTATCCGTTCTTCGAGCAATGCCCACTGCCACTTAAGTTTGGCAATTCTCCGGGCCACGTCGGTAACCTTGGTTCTCTTGCGGATGTCTTCATTTTGTTGTCCACTATGCTTACATAATCGAAATAATATAAGTATCGATACGAAAGCGTCAGTACGAGGCGTATCAGCCTCGATGACAACCAGTGACGTCATATTTGATCGCGACTGGTCATACATAATACGAAACTAACCTTTTGCCAGTTAATTGATGGACACGGAGCCCAGTTACTATCATTTCGAGCTGTCAACAGCTCCGCTTCCGCTCAAGCAACACGCGATTTTACATCAACTTTCAAGAGAACTAATGTAAGCTTTCAGTACCTAGCTTATATCAGTCCGATACATGTTTGGTAGTATTTTACAAGGAGCGACTGCCTATCAAACCTCCACAACCCAGTTATTACTGGGGAATACGACACTCCATTGTTAAACTGGCTGTCAGACTTTCGGGCCACTGCCTACCTGTAACTACTATCGAAGATCTACAAATGACATTCGGGACCAAGCTTGACATACTTTCCGAGGCACGGAGCAAACTCGGTATGTTATGGATAGTGACCCATCTACGGCAAACTCGACTTATCCGTGGTGCTAGGCAACTGGCCCTATCCCAGTTGTAAACGTCCCTTTGTGCCTATTGGCCTTCTTTTGTTCTGTCTCTTGCTGATATGAAGAGAAGTGGAATTATGGTTTTTTAACTACTCCTCCGCTATTGTTTTCTGATTAATTTCGTTGCGGGATCCAAGACAGTTAAATTGTTTCTCTGGGACTTCGTCGAGCTTCATTGTCTCGGCGCTTTTCTGGTGGTCGCCACTGTTGATTCTGGCTTTCAGAAATTACAGTGGTATGGGAGAAGTGTGGCGGGATTGTCCCAAAAAAAAACACGTCCTAACCTCGAAGGCCCTGCGCACACCGCTGGAGGGGCGGTGGAGGGCATTTTCTTGAAACGCGCGGGCGGATCCGCGGGCCTTGAGCGGCGCTGAAAGCCCTCGAGCGCGCCCAGTAATAGATTATTCGATACTTTGTACAGACAACTCGCTCTCGTAGTGCGGCGGAGCGCGAGCTTGAGGGCCTCAAAGCACCGCGTGCGAATTTATTCTTATGTTGACCGTATGTCAAGGTAGTTAAGGTTTAAATTAAATTGTTGTCTTCAATTGCGCTCCGCCGCGCTTCTAGCGGTGTGCGCTGGGCCGAAGATCAACCCGTGAGGCGGTTATGGTTAAGCCACGCGCGCTCGTCACTTGTTTATGTCGCGTCTGTGAAGAAAGTGAAGATCCTCAAGTCGTGTCGTGGTGACTTGTGGTTTCATTAAACAACTTCTTTGATTTGATTTTTCCGTAGTTGTTATCGCAACACGCTGTCTCTTGAGCTAATCTTATGTCTCATAAGGATTTATCGTTCGGCCCACTGAGTTTCGTCCCACATAACAAAATCCTGGTTCGTCCCAAACAATATGCTTCCTTCGTCCCAAAATTTAAATTTTATTATTTTATTCACGCTTCGTCCTATTTTGCATTCCTTCTACGGCCCATATATATTTGTATGGGCCAAACTTTCTTTTTTGTACAATCGGCAAAAAAGGTGGTATTATTTAATATTTAACATCAATCAACTATTTAAAACAACCACTCTTCTCCGTCTTCCCGGCGAGAGAAAATTTTTACAGATGACAGCTGGTACCAACAGCTTGTCGTGCTTTCTGGGGCACCGAGGAAATTCCTTGCTGTTTTTATTTAGCCGGTCCGATACATGTTTGGATATCTCATCATCATGTCTCTTTATCTAACTAAACTCTCTTGTCCCGTCTAAACAAGTTCTTGACACGTCCTTAGTATAAAATAGGTTTCAATAGTCATTCAATCTTATTACTTTTTGTATAAGGCTTGTATAATGAAACAATTTGGACTCTTGACTCACAGGTCAAAATAAATGACCTTTTTGGCGAATAAAATTAGATTGCTTTTAAGGCCTTAAAATGTTCTTTAATAAGTGAAGTATTAGGTTTTAGAGGGCCATTTTAATGTATTGGTTGGTTAGCCACTGGACAAATCGTGCCGTCAGATGATAGTGATTTTTTAATGTTATAAAATAAATATTAATTTGATAGTTAAGCGTTCAACGCATTTTTTTTAATGTGGAGCAAGCGAGCGTCAGTAGTTAGGCAACTAAAAATGTTTTTTTCTATCAACTGTTTTCAATCCAGCGCAAAATCATCAAGATCGACTTTTCAAGACATTTTTTTTTTGTTCAAGACTTGTCCATTTGAAAAAAAATACAGCTAGGGGAGGTACGTTATGGAACGGACGTTTAACTTTGGAGTATTATTGCATAGTTTACTAAGAATTTAGAAACTCGTTATTAGTCCAGGAATTCAGAGGTAATATACTATTAGTAATACACCATATTATAAGAAAATGATATTTATTTCAAGAAATATTATGATATTTTTTTCAACTCACAAATTTTTATATATATTTATATCGTTGGACATTACACACAACGCCATCTAGTGCCACACTAAGCAACCAGGCTTGTGTCGTGGACACCAGATAGTTGATATACTACATAGATATTTTACTTACTACTTACTTACTTACTTTTTACTTTTTTTTTTCTTTTTTTTAACTAATGCGTTTCATGACACATGAAGTATTGAATAGGACAGTGGGTGTGTTAAAACGGACTAGGAAGCAATGGAATATTTTTAGCCACATAAATACGAAAGGTTTCACAAATTCTTTGCTTTTACACAATAACTGTTATTTAAAACATGTCAAACACTTTAGTACAAAACAAACTGAGATCAAAAAAAATAAACAATTAAGTACAAAAAAAACAACATTAAATAATTAGACACTCTTCTTAATCATATAGTAAACACGAGAGCTTGGCTTCAATTTGGTTTCAATATAGGTAGGTATCCAAAAAAATTCTTTAATGAATATTAATACTAAAAAAAATCACATACTGTTCTATCTATCATGGGGTTTTGGTTTCCGCACTTAATCCTTAAAATGGACCATTGTGCGTGAGCCATGGTGGCCGTTTACTCCAACCAGCCCACCTCCCTCCAGAAGCAGATCAAACTTCCCGGTCTTCTCAGGGCATCCGCAAGGGATCTAGGTGTTCCCAAGGTCTCCTCGCGAATCTTGATAACGCCGGTGCACTCACATCACATACTGTTACCATATATTCTATATTGCATGTCCGTTTCAACGCGACGGTACCTGTCCGAATCATTACAAATCTAACCTCCAAACATTACTAACCAAATTCCAAATAAGTAGTAAGTATTGATAAGATAATAAATCACAGTTCCGTGTATTTTTGAGAATATGTCACAACAAATACGAACATTGCAATGGTAGCCAAAATTATAATTGAATTTACACCAGTTTGGAAAAGGTACGATATTTTTTACAAAAATTAAGTGTTGCAATAATGTGAGATAAGGTAAACTAAAATATGGCTGCCGTTAGTTGTCATTATTGTGGGTTTGTCTTTGGTCATCAGTGCTGCCGAACACTAAATGACATGAATATTTTCGTTAAAAAAATTAAGATATGTAAGTATTGTGTCCGTTTCACAACGCGTCCGTTTCATTGCGTATTCCCCCTACTAGTTAATTATAAATAGTCAAACTAATACCTATAAAAACACAGTTTCCCTCAACATGCAACAAAGACAGAATATTCGTATCAGCTACTTCCTGACATGTCTCTTTAAACGTAAAAGCATACTAACCTTAAACGATATTCCTTTAAAATTAAACACCGAACGGTGTCATGGCGCCGACAATTTCTCGCTTAAAGGAGATCGCGAGGTTAAAGGCGAAATTTTGTACGTCAAAGGGTTTAAAAATATTACGTTATATTAAAATGGAGCCTGAAAAATATGAGATAAAATGTGTAACGTATTTAAACCTAAAGTCATGGGTGTCGGGGCTCATAACAGCCGTTTAGGTGAATTTTCAAGGTTAAGCCATGTTTGCCAAGGCTCGTCTGTAGATGGGTAACCATCTATGAGGTACCGAGACTTCTCCATTCCTCGAAAAGCACGTTTAACCATAGTTTCCGACTGCCATTCGCAAATCTTTAAAAGTTGGTACGGGTATTAAAATATCAAAAAGTCTGATAACCATTCCTGCCAAGGAGAGTTATTTACCTAGCATATAGGTTGTGGAGGTCAGATAGACAATCGTTCCATGTAAGGATGATAACCCATAATTATCTGCCTATTTAGTTTTCTCCAACTATGTTGGGGTCAGCTTTCAGTCTAACAGTATGAAGCTGAATATCAGTATTGTGATGGAGCACATGGAGTGACTGCCTATCTCACCTCCACATCCTAGTTAGTACTGGGTAATACGATACCCCTTGGTAAGACTGGTGGTCAGACTTTCAAGCGGCTGACTAGCTGTCTATCTGACCTCCACAACAACAAAGTCACTAGGTACAGTGTGTAGTCGTATGAACAGTAAAACCACGTGAAAGCCACTTCGAAAAAACGTATTATCTTCCAAAATCTTCATGCCTCGTTGGTCTATTGATCACAAACGCTACTGCTGTCCTTGAGGTCTTGTCCTGAAGTGTTATTGGGTTTTTCCATCAGGAATTACTTACTCAGTAGTTGCCATGGAGTCTGAATTTGTGTTCGATTGATAACAAAGAGCTCTCCCCCTAACAAATGAGACTTAAAATTAACTTGCGAATTGTAAGTGTAAGGTTTATCTCTGCCCGACTCTTCGTGGATTACAGGCTTGATGTTTTGTTTATCTCCTAAAGCATTATGTGCTGAGAGTACACAAAATATATTTTTTATATTCATAACTTTTCTAATAATACGCATTATTACTTTTTCCTGGAACCTTTCAGTTCGAATACGGAAACGAACAAAATAAATGGGAAAACGTACAATATCTATATAACTACAGAATGATTATTTAAATTATAATTACAGAAGCCCGTAGGCCTTTTCGATTTACTCGATGAATCAAATAAAACAGGAAATAAAATAAAACGATTTCATCATTATAAATAAATAAATAAAAAATCTCTCTCTCACAACTCTGTCTAAAACTCCTGGTGCGTCGAGTACAGCTTGGGTTCCTCCGTACTTCAGTTAAGGCTTTGTGGACATAAAAACGAGCCATTTTATTATTCCCAAGGTTGATCAGCGCCATCTAGTTGGTTCATAAAAAGCACTAGAAATTTCCCCATATAATTGGAAGTTTTTTTAACTTCTCTATTACTTGTCATCTACAGCGGTTACCTCCTTTCTAGCCACATCAACGTGTACACAGTACATCCATAGTTCCTTTGGTCTTCCTCCACTGTTATAGCCATACACATTCATACTCAAAACTATCCTCCGCATCACACGCCATTACCTCATAACTTTCAGTCACCGGCGCCACTTTCAGACTTACTCATATGTACTTATTCAATTTTATTTTTTCAATTTGCCTTACACCGCACATCCCCCTTATCATTTGCAATTGGGACTACGATAGGCAACCCCGCAGCAGCACTATTCTATATTTAAATTCCTTTTCCTCAAGTTGACTGTAATAAATAGTTGCATGACAGCAAAAGGTACGGATTACTGGCTGGAAGAATCTTGACGTGTAAACCATAAAACCATCCATCAGATCCCCTTTTTAGGGGTATCGTCATGAATATCTTCCTCTTGGGTATAAGAAGGTTTTCCTCAAACAACCTTTCGACGTTCCAACTGAGGTGCAAGTAATATATCAACATACAGTTTCAAATTGAATCTATACAAATAAATAAAATTTAAATGTCTGTTTGTAATTTAAAAAAATAACAGTTCTTTTCCTAAATGCACATGTAAGAAAATTAATATACGGTACTTATAACAAAAACAAACATTTTTTCAACTTTTGTCTGACTACCTTTTTGTTTGTTCTGGCTAATCTCGGAAACGGCTGGACCAAATTTAGGACCTTTACCTTTAGATAGCTGATATTATAAGGAGAACTTAGGCCTTTTATTTCAGAAAAAGAATTAGGGTTTAGTGTGAGGTAACATACGATTCCCTTTCAAACTTCAATAACATAAAACAAAAAAACAGTTTTTCTAAGCAAATGATCATTTAATTCAATTGTCTACACTATCCATTGTAGTGGCTATTGATCCCGTAGCCAACTATAGTAACTGGAAATTAACAGTTTAGAACTCTTCATTTTGTTGGCTGTAGATATCAATACCCAGCTCGTCTGTGGAATTTCGCTAATTTAATCGAGTTCAAGTGACTTCAGTCCGTCGCTGGAGAGCAATAGCAAACTAAAGTAATAACGACCCTCCCGACTTACAAGTCAAGTTGTAAGTTGAAATTTTGTTAAATGCATTTGTCTGTGGTAAAGAATAAGTAATTAAATTAAAGTTTCAACCCTGGCAGGCAAAAATTTGGTGTATTTTCTTTCTTGGCCACTGATATCAAAACGGTAAAGAAAAACTTCGTGAGAAAATCAGCGTGTTCCAAAAACATGTGAAAATCTATCAACCCGCACTGGACCTGCGTGAAGCCCACTTCCTCACACACAGAGGATTCTGGACCTGTATCCTGGCAGTGGAAACACTATTATGTAAACAAATCAAATGTTTTGCAAAATCCCCGCCATCTGTTCCACTAATTCAATGCTTTTTTTACCCGACTACGGTGAAGCCAAAAGGAAGGGTTACGATTTTAGCAGTCTTTGTATGTTTGTATGTATTTACGTATGTTCCTCCGTAGCGCCGAAAATATTCATCCGATTTTGATGAATAAGGTGTCAATCAATTCGTTATTATGGTCCGGGTAAAATGCCACATTTTTTAACCGACTTTAACAATAGGACGACTCCTCCTATTGTTTTCCTTGTAAACGCTGAATTAAATTAGAGCGTGATTTTTCAGTAGTCGGGTGTTTTAGTAGTTGTATACCACACAATTTATTGTTTCTTCCTGCAGTCCTAAACAGCACGATAATCTACCCCGAACGGTTACACAGAGATGTACCCTCATTTCGCCAGATTACTTCACCCCTCCCTCCCTTGCAGACCTCTAAAATGGAAAAACAATTGCAACCTTAATTTATCTGTTCTACCCCTATTATTATTTCCACCCACATTAAAGCACACGGGTGATAAATAACAAAAAAGATAACACACTCAAAAGACATTTTAATTTATTCTTTACTACACATTATCATTTCAAGTGTACAAAGGGTCCAATTGTCGCCATTATTTCATGTTAAAATTCAACATTTTCATTGCGAGAAATGATTAAAATTTTGAATGGACTAATTATAACTTTACTGGGATGCTACCACTGTAAAACTCACTGCGAAAGTTAGATGCAGAAGGTACAATTATGGTGCCTATTGTTATTTTACTTGATTTTGTTGCAATCATTCAGAATCAGATATTTACTAAGACTTATAGAGAGGACATTGGGAATATTTTCATATAACAATAATTTTCATCCCGAACATCTTTTTCGATTTTGACACACGAATGCTATACTTTGTCAAGTGGGCGTTTGACACTAGACATACCGACTTGTTACTAAGTAGTAACAAGTATTGGATTACGATTTTCTTTGTTTTGTCCCGTCCATCGCTCGCAAATATTTGAATGTCTTTGTTCAGAATAGATAGAATAGAATACTCTTTATTATGTACACCATTAAATAGACCACCATTTTTTATAGATTATGGTGGATTTAGTTTTGTTTCCGAGAGAACTGTAATATATTATGAAAGTAATGTACGTAGCATGCTTTGGACCTCGTACATGACCTATTAATTTGTTTAATTTATGTTTTAGTTTAACATTATTTTCTGTAAGTCTCGTTTTTTTTTTAAATTTAGTTTTATTTCCTTTGTAGTAAAGGAAGGGAACTAATGTAGAGGGGAGGATGTTTTCATATTTTATTGTTTGTCCTGGTATGAGTTTAATAAATTCTTTTTCTTGCTTTCTTAAACTCAAACTCAAAGCATTTATTTCAATAAGACCATTACGGCACAAAGGGATGTTACTAAATCGTTCAAAGATAAGATATTTGTTTAACTGAACGAAGAGGAGTTCGTAGTTATTATGTTAATAGCCAACGGGCAAACTCAAACTCAAAGCATTTGTTTCAATTAGACTATTACGGCACTTTTGAAAGTCAAAATTACAAATAAAAAACAAAGCTACAGTCACAGTCACAAGACATAATAACTTGAGAAAGTACTGTAGTTGCACATTCCAAGGCGTAGATCTGTATGGAGAAGAATGGGCAAGAAACTCCATGGACACTCTTTTCAATCAAAATATTGTTACAAAATCTTGGTTACATTCATGTTGAGATTATAAATATATGTGAGAACGATGTAGAAAGACATTAAGAGCGTTCAGAGTAAAAGATTGCTTAATTGGCTTGGGATCGATCTTCAAGATTAAGCAAAGCTTGTGCAAATCAAACTGGGATGGTTGACCGTCCATTACATGAGGAAATTCTTTTTGTTTCTCGCTCTAGCAAATGACGGTTCTGAGCGGCAGAAAAGGATAGGAGCACGGAAATGAATAAAATGAGGTTCAATCCTGAACCTTCTTCGAACGTATTTGTACAGTGTACAGCTATTTTAACAGTATCTAATTATAATTTTGTAGGTAGTAATAACAGTAATTTTGTGAGTTTGTAGTGTTATAGAGAGAAATGCTTATTTTCACGTCGGGTATAACTACTACTTGAGTTTGACTATATCTCTTCTGCCACTGTTTTTATTAGCTTGGTTGTGTGTTTATTGTTTATTTGTCTGGAATTGGAATCTTTATGTACCCTAAGAAGAAGCAGAGGTGTTTCCATAAACATTATGACCATTTTCATTTTTATTTGCCCTATCCGAATATTAGCGACCGAATGGCGCAGCGGTAGTGAGGCTGCCTTACGTTCTTAGGCTCCCGGGTTCGAATCCCGGTAGAAGCAAATGTTTGTGTGATGAGCATGGACATTTGTTTCCGAGTCATAGATGTTTATATGTATAATAAGTATGTATTTAAAAACAAAAAAGTATCTATGTATTATATCAACTATCTGGTGTCCACGATACAAGCCTCGTTGCTTAGTGTGGCACTAGATGGCGCTGTGTGCACCGTCCATTGATATTTATTATTTATTTATTTATTAACGCTGTGACATATTTAAATGTTACAGCACCATGCTGAGATATGGGCCTTTTGGCTTCGTATAAGGATCATTTTTAATGTCTTGTGCGAGACAAATAAATACGTTTTGTTTCTTTCATCTTTGTTCAAACCACTGCTGAGTATAGGCTAGTTTCCACCATCAATAAATTGCAAATCTATTTAGTCCGTCAGTTAGAGTATTGGAAAATAATGCACACGTTTTTTTTTGTTTTTGTAAATCAATGAATATTGACAAAGATAAAACGCATCAAAACTCGAGAGTGGGGGCTCGTTACGTCACAACGCACTAAAAATTATAGCACGGCGTGACGTATTGAGAATTTTAAAAGCGTCGTATCTTCGTCAATTTTGGTTTACGTAACAAAAAAAAATAACTGTCAAATATTTTTTGATAATCTAACTGACGGACTAATTAGATTTTTTCAGGACACAAGCCTATTAGGCTACTTCCTGGTCTGTGCTAGTCTCTTAAAGTACTTCCCCGCGATCTTCTGTAGATCGTCTATACCCTTTGACTGTTGGTCTACCATTCGAATTTTTAACTTTAGCAAACACTTTACTTTTTGTTTTGTTATTTATCATAATTGTGACCTCTACCAACGGTGTCCGACTTTGCGCTTCTCACAAATAACGACTTTCAGAGATCTACAAATGACAGCCGGGACCAACAGTGAAACGTACATTTCGAAGAACGACAGAGTTACCTAATCTGATTAACGGTCATCCATCAACGGACTGGCCTCGGCTAGCACTGCTTAACCTTAAAGATCCACCTGTGCGGCTGTTACTAGTTTACCATGAGGCCAATCTAGCTTTCAACTACACTTTTAGAATAATACAAGGTTTAGTTTTGCGTCCTAGTCAAAATTCGGGAGCTTGTCACAAAAGACATAAAGATATAATTAATTTAAATTACGATACCCAGTCAATAATTAATAAAGCTGCTATTTTAAATTGTTTAAATTTGACAGTATTTCAGAATAACACGAAAGTAATAAACAGAATCACCCATCGCGCGACTGGTCTGTGTGTGTGAAGGCGCGGTTATAGGGCTAGTTACAGACGAGCTGCATTTAAATACGGGTGGTTTAAACTTATCGATTTCCGTAAATAAGAAAAAATTCAACCTACCTACAGGGTGTAAACAACCTCATCACGAAGCCGTCAATCAAGCATTCTGTACATCAAACTAAGTAACTTTACGCAAAATTTATTGCTGGGAAACGACTTTTTTTTTGGTATGAAAAATCATGTTTTGTGGTAGAACTCAATGTAATGCACTTAAAATATTGTGCTGATGGATGGATTGAATAGTACGGGGATCGTAGAGGTGATTAAAAATTTTGAAATAAAAATTTGTATTAAAAAAAAAAACATGTCAAAAAGTTGGAACTTTGACCCCCAATATTTCCGTAACTAGAAGGTTCCCAGGCATGGTGTAGAACAAAAAAATGATCGCAATGGCGGGGAAAACAAGTGCCTTTCGGCTTCGTTAAGAGGTTTTTACACCCTTTATTTTATTATCGATTCGGGTCGAGAATCATTGGCATAGATACCTCCTTGAATTTGACCAGGATGCAATGCGACACCTTGTAGTTAGATACAGGTATAACTCCAGAGCTCAACAACTTTCCAAAGAGGTTAGTGAGTACCTTCTCACCTACAAAGTAGTATTGTCTGTCAGTCTAACCCAAGAGCACAAAGGAAATCTCGGACACAACAAACTTCATAATGGACGGTACTAAAACTTTAATATGCTCTTTATAAGTTGAGTGGTAAGGTTGAAGTTTGACCAAAAAGGAGGTACATCATGTATTTTCCTTTCACAAAAGAGGTTACTTTGGTCCTAGTTTTTGAGGTCTTCAAAACCCCTTTGTAACTTCTTGAAGATAATTACTATGCAATGTTGCCAGCTTTAATAGTGAGACTCTACGGTAATTGTCACAGGATATCGCTCGTCCATGCGGTCGGACAGTGACGACAACGCGAATGTATAGGGCAGTGCGCTGGGTGGTCGACCCGCAATACTTATCATCCGTCGGTGATAAGGATCACACATATTAGGCATCAACGTATTTCAAAAAAGCCAATGCCAATACTAACTGGGTTGTGGAGGTCAGATAGGCAGTCGCTCTATGTAAAATACTGGTATTCAGCTGCATCCGGTTAGAGTGGAAGCCGACCCCAACATAATTGGGAAAAGGCTAGGCAGATGATGAAGCAGAAATAAAATCTGCTGTTTCAAAATACTTCAAAACAGATTTTTTATTGCACTATTTCCCAGAAGAGCGTGTAAGGTCCAGTCACTAAGGGAGAGAACCTCACAGCGTCCCGGCCGCCGCGGGAGACGCCCCGGGCGTCGGGGGCCACCACGTGGCCCCCGGCCACCGTAGGCGCGGGCCTGTGGACGGTGAGCTATGGGCTAGCTCGCCGTCCGTCCGTCTCATGACGACAGGCCGTGTCGACGGCGCGTTCGTGTTCCACGCGCGCCTCAAAGAGAGTCAGCAAAAAGGAAGGGGTCCGCAAGGACCGATGCCTGCCAGGGTTGCGGGACTATTCGAAAGAGATACCGTGGCCCCGGAACACAAAGGGCGATGAAGGAACATGGATGGGTTTTAGTCAGTAAAAGTCTAAAAAAAAAAAAGGTCCAGTCACTAGCGCATTGAGTTACTACAAACTGTCAAATTTTCTCATTCGATTTTGACAATTTATGGTTTGAAATCATTTGGAGAAAGACAGCCTGTGGTTACTTGCTGGCGACTGTACGTACATGCAAAAGTTGTCTATCGTCCAAAATTCTTCGACTTTTTAGAAGCTACCAATTAATTTATCAGCTGGCAACACACATAAATAATCTCTCACCGCAGTTCTCAGCTTACATCAAGTCGATGGTCGTTAAATCGAGCTAGTGATGCGCTCAGTCGTTAATGAAGGGACTAGGGACGTAAGTCATTCGTACATAGTGTTGTGATTTTCCGGGTCTGTGCTATGTGATTGTCGCTTGACCGGAGTGATATGGGCTTGGTTCTATTTAATGGGAAATATGGGAAACGATTATTAGTCTTGAAGACGCGACGTTTAATACATACATGGTGTAAACAATCCCTCCACGAAGCCGTCAACCAAGCATTCTGAAACATCAAATGCGTTACTCGCAAGCATCACTATTGCAACTGAATTTTTTCGTTAGTAATTAGCAACCGTAAGTTAGCGATTTTGTCGTTATCTCCTAATTAACTCTACGCAAAAATATTGCTGGGAAGCGACTTTTTTTTACGGTAGGACTCAATGTCATGCACACAAAATATTGTGCTGATGAATGCCTTGACTAGTATGGGGGTCGTAGAGAACTAAAAACTTGTATTGAAAAAAAACTTGTGAAAAAACTAAAACTAAGACAAAAAAATTATGCAAAAACGGGGAGAACAAGTGCCCTTTGGTTTCGCTAAAGGTATTTTGACACCCATTATTTTAAGTCGCTGATAATCGTATCTTTAGCGTTGAATGTGGGTTAAACTTTTCTCACGAAAACATGTTTTAAATAGTATTTATTCCCCACTAACCTGTTTTTCGTTTAAAAAAAAACATTTACTCTACCAGCCCAAGATTAAGGAGGTAGGTACCAATTTAAGTAGAGCATTAATTAAAAAAAAATTAAGGACAAACAATGTAGAAGTTTAAATATAGAAACCGTCCTAATTTCGGTTAAACGACACCCAGTAGTGTAAATAAAAGCCTTACAGAGCCGACAAATTAAACAAAACCTTACAATAAAGACGAAAATTGTATGTATATAATAATTAACACATTAATTAAAGTACATTATTAAATTCGGAATATTTTAAGACTCATTTGTATGAGGATGGTTTCTCGCTCGTTGGGAGGCGAGGAAATCCCTTAATCATAATTATTTTTTGCAATAAGTGTAGGACATTATGGTCCTAAAGTCAGTTGAAGTTGTGAAGCAAAATTTTACAACACACATTTATTATAGTTACCGTAATAAGAATATATTAATCATTAACATTATTTATAAATTCATTAACAGAATAAAATCGTTTTTCCAGTAGCCATAATAGGCGAGACGACAAAAAAAAAACTAATTAGTCCGTCAGTTAGATTATCAAAAAATATTTGACCCGTGTTTTTTCTTTTGGTAAACCAAAATTGACGAAGATATTATGACGCTTTTAAAATTCTCAATACGTCATGCCTAGGTACAATTATTAGCTAGTTCTGACGCCATGAGCCCCCATCCCGAGTTTTGATGCGTTTTATCTTTGTCAATTTTCATTGATTCGCAAAAACAAAAAATACGTGTCCATTAATTTCCAATACTCTAACTGACGGACTAAATAGATTTGCAATTTTTTCATACTGTCGTCATGCATATTTAAACTTAAAAAAAAAAACTAATTTGTTAGCTCTTTGAAATCCTTTGGTATTTTATTATATATTAGTCCACACATATTTAAATAGTTACTGTAGGAAACGTATATCCTCGCTACCTCGCCTCCTTACGAGCGGGTCTTGCAAGCGATTATTGCTTTCAAAAGCGAAAAATAAAAACTCGCATACTTTTATTTCTAAAGGATTCAGCCTCAGCGTGGTCATGGTATGGTACGGGCAGACTGCTATAATTATGAAACTTCCGCAGGTTGTTGTGAATACCATTATTTTACACTAGCGGACGTCACGTGGTTTCACCCGCGTGGTTCCCGTTTCCGTGGGAGTACGGGGATAAAATATAGCCTATGTTACTCAGGGTGAATGTAGCTTTCTAAAGGTGAAAGAATTTTTGAAATCGGCGCAGTTGTTTTTGAGTTTATTCATTACAAACATACACACACAAAAACACAAATCTTTTCTCTTTACAATATTAGTATAGATGGAACTACTGCCTGTCTGCAAAACAATTAGTACTGGGTAATTCGAGCCTATTTTCTCGAAGAGTGATTTGAAAAATACATACAGTTTTTTTTTTTTTTTACAAAAATTATCTATGTAATATAAAAACTATCGTGTCCAAAACACAAGCCTCGTTGCTTAGTGTGGCGCTAGATGGCGCTGTATGTAATGTCCAGCGATATTTATATTTATTTTATTTATTTATAAAAGTCAGCTTAAAAAGAATTTCAATTCCAATTACGATTTCAATAGAATTGCTATTCCAATTAAAAAAAAACAATCAAATTCCAATTTTAAAAATCGAGAAAACCTCCCCACAGATGTCCTCCGTAGGAACCATTTACACGTATCATAATTTTAATCACCTTTCAATAAACACGCCTATTCACATTCGAGGCAAGAAATTCTCCTCGTGTAAATGAGCCATTAAGAACGTATTATAATTATGTAGGACTACATCCAAAGTATGTACTTAAGTTAATTAAAATTGAGATTTTAATTAAAGTACTGAGTTGTAAGGGCAATGTTTCATATTCGGAGGTTTTACGGTTTTTGGGTAAGATTGTAATTAGAGTAAGATCGTAGGGTTTTATTATGTGGGGGAGTAAAATAATTTTTATGAGTTTTCGTTGTTGTGTATGTGTTGTAGTGGTAGTAAGCGCGTCTATTAAGCACGAGCTCCTCGGTTCGATTCCCAAGTCGGGCAAAGTGTTATTGCCGAGCCTATTGCCATTAATCGGGCGCAAATCCCGCTACTACTGTGAAATTCCTGATGGGAAAACAATGAAACTTTGCCAGACCCAAGAATCGAACCCAGGTCCTCATGCTCAGCAGTTATGCTTGCCACCACTAGACCAACGAGACAGTCATCACGACTAGATATCTAATATTAAATTCTAGAAAAAATTAAAACTCAAAGTACCTACGTTCAGGACATACGTTTTGCATATGCAAATAAATTCAACTGAAAGGGGTCGCGACAAAATGTTTAATAAATCCCAGTTTTTATTCAAGACCTTAAAATATTAATATTCACTTTAGAGTGGTTGAATTGTATAAAATGTTGACTATTTCTATATTATTGGTTTTATAACAGGAGCTGATGGAGACCTAAGTGTAGTCTGGAGGCAGGAGTATCCCTAGGGAGTCTATGCTAGGAGGGGTTTAGTCATGAGTAAATGGAGTAGGTAGGTATATAGTCAGCAGACCTAAGTGTAGTCTGAAGGATAGGCATTCGGTATCCTTAGGGAGTCTATGCTAGGACGGGTTTTGTCACGAGTAAATGAAGTAGGTAGGTATATAGTCAGCAGACCTAAGTGTAGTCTGTAGGACAGGCATTAGGTATCTTTAGGGAGTCTATGCTAGGACGGGTTTTGTCAGGAGTAAATGAAGTAGGTAGGTAAATAGTCAGCAGACCTAAGTGTAGTCTGAAGGATAGGCATTAGGTATCCTTAGGGAGTCTATGCTAGGACGGGTTTTGTCAGGAGTAAATGAAGTAGGTAGGTATATAGTCAGCAGACCTAAGTGTAGTCTGAAGGACAATCATTAGGTATCCTTAGGGAGTCTATGCTAGGAGGGGTTTTGTCACGAGTAAATGGAGTAGGTAGGTATATAGTCAGCAGACCTAAGTGTAGTCTGAAGGACAGGCATTAGGTATCCTTAGGGAGTCTATGCTAGGAGGGGTTTTGTCACGAGTAAATGGAGTAGGTAGGTATATAGTCAGCAGACCTAAGTGTAGTCTGAAGGACAGGCATTAGGTATCCTTAGGGAGTCTATGCTAGGAGGGGTTTTGTCACGAGTAAATGGAGTAGGTAGGTATATAGTCAGCAGACCTAAGTGTAGTCTGAAGGACAGGCATTAGGTATCCTTAGGGAGTCTATGCTAGGAGGGGTTTTGTCACGAGTAAACGGAGTAGGTAGGTATATAGTCAGCAGACATAAGTGTAGTCTGAAGGATAGGCATTAGGTATCCTTAGGGAGTCTATGCTAGGATGGGTTTTGTCAGGAGTTAATGAAGTAGGTAGGTATATTAGTCAGCAGACCTAAGTGAAGTCTGAAGGATAGGCATTAGGTATCCTTAGGGAGTCTATGCTAGGAGGGGTTTTGTCACGAGTAAATGGAGTAGGTAGGTATATAGTCAGCAGACCTAAGTGTAGTCTGAAGGACAGGCATTAGGTATCCTTAGGGAGTCTATGCTAGGAGGGGTTTTGTCACGAGTAAATGGAGTAGGTAGGTATATAACAACAAACAGGTAGGTATGTAACATACATATGTATAGCATATTACTTCTGACTACTGAAATGATTTAGCTGAAAGTTTTTTTTAAATTTTATAAAATAAAATAGCAGTTTTTCCCTTGGGAGTCTACTTTTATGCCCGGTTGACGGCAATGGGCTTGCCCCTATTACATGGGACTAAAACTTCACTGGCAAAATGTCAGTGTACTATTTGGTACACCTCTGCCTAACCCCAGCGGGGATCACAGGCTTGATGTTATGGTATATAGTGTGCCATACTATGCCTCACACTGAATATCCCTTTTTCAGGTCAACTGAAGATATATAAATGGTATGCTAGAACCGTCTCCATTCTTAATATAGGTCGTCGTGATTGTTCAAGCATAGCGGTAACGAAGATCGAAGTTTTATTATTTCAAGATCTTTGTTTTGGTTCCTCCTTCCTTGGTGTGTGGGGTTAGTTGGCAACAGTAGCGGCACAGTGGTTAAGATCTCGACTTATGTGTCAATAAGTTCAAACCTAGACACTTTACTTCGCTTAGTTTAATATATCATCAAAGGCCCGAAGCGTTTATAAGTGTTACATTGAGCGCTACCGTAAGCCGTAAGAGGAGTTCGTAGCTAAATAATAACAGCCGCTCGGGTCGATCTTTAGGTTAAGCCGCGCTTGCTTAGGTTGGTCTGTGGATGGGTGACCACCCATTACACACCTAGTTTACTCCGTGCCTCGGAAAGCACGTTAAGCAGTTGGTCCCGGCTCTCATTTGATAGTCGTTACAGGTAGTCAGCGGCCCAAAAAGTCTGACAACCAGTCTTACCAAGGGGTATCGTATTACCCAGTATACTAACTGGGTTGTAGAGGTCAGACAGGCAGTCGCTCCATGTAAAATACTGGTATTCAGCTGCATCCGGTTAGACTGGAAGCCAACCACAACATAGTTGGGAAAAGGCTAGGCAGATGTAGATTGAGCGCTACCGTAAACCGTGATTTTCCACCCCCAGAAAAAAACGTTTCCCAGCAATATTTTTTGGGCAGTGTTATTTAGTTTTATGTCCAGAATTCTTGGTGAGCGGATCCGTGTAGGATCCTCATACTCCCTTCTTCTTTATCGTGTGGTTAGTGCCTAACGTTTTTTACTTTTTCAGATGAGAAATCTTCAAATGACTCCTCCCGCTCTGGGCGGAGCAGGAGGGAGTGTGTGACTTTTACTAACTAAAACCCATCCATGTTCCTTCATGGCCCTTTGTGTTCCGGGGCCACGAACCCCTTCCTTTTAGCTGACTCTCTTTAAGGCGCGCGAGGTTAGTGCCTAACCTGGTGTCAGAATTTTATGCAGACTTGGCTTTTATGCCGTCAAGAAATATCTCTCACGCATGCTGGTTTCCTAACAATGTTTTTCTTCACCAAAACAAGTGATAATTACACAATACGCACATAAATTCAAGGTGCATGTCTTGGGTTCGAACTCGAGACCTATGACTTGGCAGTCTGTCGGTCACACCACTAGGCTATCACTGCTAACTCCTGCTCCTGCTCACTGCTCCCTGTATAATATACAAGGTGTCCTTTTGCATCCTGGCCAAATTCAAGTAGGTATCTATGCTAATGATTCTCTTCTTCTCTCGACCCGAATCAATAATAAAGTGGGTAGGTAGGTCTTTTTTTTTCTTATTTACAGAAATCGGTAAGTGTATACCTGTATTAAAACGCAGCCCATCTGTAACTGGCTCTATAAACGCGCCTTACACACACAAATAAACGCACACAGAGACATGTCCCGCGTTGGGTGATTCTTCTATCATTTTCGTGTTATTCTGAAATCCTGTCAAATTTAAACAATTTAAAATAGCAGCTTTAATAATTATTTGACCGGGTATCGTAATTTAAATTGTTTATTTATGTCTTTTGTGACACGCTCCTGAATTTTGACTAGGATGCAAAACTACACCTTGTAGATATTATCTATCACCAACATCTACTTAAGTTTCAACGCGTCTTCCTAGTAAGTGTAATGCTCCTCGTATAAATTAGTTGGCGAAGCTATTAGCTCACATACGTATGTCTTGCATGTATCACTAAACTTGAAATGCAGTTAGCCAGTTTGGAGTAGTTGCGTAGTACTTAATGGCACCCGTATGTCACTTGTGATTACTTAGTTAGATGCAATGTAGTTTGAGTTTGCACTTACTTTAACTTGAGATAGGTTTTTTTATGTAGCTGACAATTTCAGTGTCACCAAAGGGTATTATAGCCAGTAAAGTTTTGTGAAGGTCAGATAAACAATCGCTCCTAAATTTAAAGGGTGTAAATAGACCCTTAACGGAGCCGAAAGGCACTTGTTCTCCCCGTCATTGCGATATTTTTTTTGTTCTGGACCTCACCTGGGAACGTACTACTCGTACTAGTTACGGAGATATTGGAAGTCAAAGTTCCGACCTTTTCACATATTTTTTTTGTTTTTAATATTATGACTTTAAGTACTTCATGTATCCTGTCCTGTACAATGCCGTATCAGCACAATGTTTTGACTGCGTTACATTGAGCCCTTCCGTAATACGTGATTTTTAAACAAATCGATTGAACAAAGATCCTTTTTGATGACAGAAGTTTTTATATCGGAACTGAACAACCCCAAAAAAACGGAACATTTTTTACCTTGCTTATTTTACCACCGAAAACCCCTGTACACGTTTTACGACCCAAAAATACAACACAGGACACCCATAGAATGTTCACACACCATATTCGTACCCAATGAGGCGTGATCTATACCTACCTACTTTTACAGGGTATTTGTATGGGTGTAGAAGGTCTGATACAATTTTTTGAGGGATTGAGGCGTTTGACCGAAACTCGCTGATGCGTAGCAATGACGTGGCCTAGAAGAAGAAGAAATTCACTAGAACTTTTAAGGGGTCTAGATTATAATCTGGAAAAAAATGTGCCGGTCCGTTTTATAATCGTCCTGTATACAGCATGTAAAGACGCCAGTACAATCAAGCTACTACAATCTGTCAGTTTATTTATTTATTTACTCTAAACATACAAATATCCTTACAGGCTAGACCCAATGCGATATTGTAGCACACTTAAAATTTAAATAATTTAACTGTTTTTGACATAGCAAATTCTATAAGTAGCTGTTCACTATCAATATGCTTTAATAAGAGTTTCAAAGGAGAAATCCAAACTCCATAGAAACTTGGGCCTGGCGTAACAGGGCTAGAATTTTGCAATAAATAAGAGGATTTGGAAAGTTTTCACGAGCCCAATGGAAAGTAGTGTTACTGTTGACAATCGATCATCTGAGTCCCCGGTAGTTCAAAACTGCTAATTTTCTACACTTGGCCATTGTAATTAAGCAAAATAGTAGATTTTTTTGGTACATATATGATTCGTGTAACGGCGGCTCTAGGCCCAAAACCGGGTTTCTCCTTTATCGCTAAACCATTAGGTTCAGAGTTAATTGCGAATATTTGACAGTTTCGGGTAGCTTGTTGTGCTGGCGTTTGTACCAGAAAGCCCTTAATACGACCCGAATGGCGCAGCGGTAGTGAGGCTGCCTTACGTTCTTAGGGTCCCGGGTTCGAATCCCGGTTGGAGTAAATGTTTTTGTGATGAGCATATATTTATTTCCGAGTCATGGATGTTTATATGTATAATAAGTATGTATTTACAAACAAAAGGTATCTAAGTAGTATATCAACTATCTGGTGTCCACGGCACAAACCTCGTTGCTTAGTGTGGCACTAGACGGCGCTGTGTGTTAATGTCCAGCGATATTTATTTATTTAATATCACCACTTCTTTCTGAAACACGCTGTATAACAGCCAAAAGCGGTTACCGTCCAAATTTACTCATACATTAACCAAGCTTGGTAACTTGGTAATCAATTATATTTGATGGCCACCTTGTCAAAAATGAGCGATGCCCAAAGAGTTCCTAATTCCGAATCGCAAACACGCTAGATTATTAATATTCTAATAGCCATAGCTATTAGAATATTAATAATTAATAATAATTTATTTTGAAATTAGTTCCCTAACATAACAACAGACCATAGTCTGTTGTTATGTTAGGGAACTAATTTTGTAAAAACGTGCCTATAAGGGTAAATTACCAAAAATAGGTGAAGTGGAAGTTTTTCAGATCTGTATTTTAAGTGTCGACTTTAAAAAAGTGGCAATTAGCGCTTTGTGGTTAAAGCCTTCTTTATTTTTTATAAAATGAACGATTTATTCGTTCGAGTTTAGAGCAGCTCGTGGCTAAATAATAACAGCCGCTCGGGTCGATCTTCACTTAAAGCCGCGCTTGCCTAGGTTAGTCCGTGGATGGGTGACCGCCCATTACATACCGAGGTTCCTCCTTGCCTCGGAAAGCACGTTAAGCCGTTGGTCTCGGCAGTCATTTGTAGATCTTTGACAATCGTTACTGCTAGTCAGTGGTCCGAAAGTCTGACTGCCAGTCTTACCAAGGAGCCATTCTCTTCCCCTTATTCCAATTCATTTGGGGTCGGCGCAGCATGTCTTCTTCTTTCATATTTTAGAGAAGTATGGAAGAAGAAGACATGCTGCGACCCGTCACTCGTCATCTCATCAGACGACAGACATCTCCTCTCTTGCTATATCATTCTTTACACAGTCCATCCATCGTTGTGTTTTTGGTCTTCCTCTACTCTTATACCCATTCAAACTCGAAATTTTCCTCGCACCACACGCCCATACCACGACAACCGGTTACCACACAACTTTTCAGTCAAACAGTGAAAAATCTAAATTAAAGTACCTTTTCTACACAAAAATATTACAAACAAAGTGGAATCCTAATTGCAAACCCTCCCAATTAAGCCAGATAAGAGTGGGTTCACGTCAATCGTAACACGAGTGGGGTTCAAACGACCCATACTTGCCAATCCGACACTTTAAGCCCCATCCGGGGTACAAACCGCGATACATGTACCGCGAAAATTTCCGGGTATCCGCGCAGAAACACCAAGTCTTGGATTAACATACATTTATTGGGATATGTTTTAGCGTGAAGACATCCCTGTTGAGTTCGGTAGAAATGTGCCTACTTAAAGCACACCCATAGTTAGCCAGAAGCATCAGAATAGCCCGCGAATTTCAAATGTTCTTACGTTTTTTGCAATTTGCCGGTCAAGGTCAGATTGTATGTTGATTAAAATATGAATCGCAACCGTAACAAACATGGCTTTAAACGTTATAATCATTAAAATTATTGATGATTTTAATGATAATAACTCAGTAACCTTCTAAGTTAATTTAATCCTATTGAATTATTTTGTCAAAAAATACCTACAAATATCAAGTCTTTATAATAAAGGCTTTGTTAAAATAAAAACTTCAAAGTTCAACTGTTTTATCTTCTTAGAGACTCAAGTAATAGGTAATAGAGAAATACAATAAAATTAACACAAATAGACGAATCTGAACACCGCGCATTAAACACTCTGATAATTATGAACATGTCACGGTTTGCGAGCTGTTAATAGTAGTCTGCTGACAAAAGATAAGAACACTTCCATTTCATATTGTACTGCAGAGCAGAATCACATTTTGCTAGCTTTTATAATATTATTATATTCAGTTTCATACTTGAAAGCTCATTCTCAATATTAAAGTTCAAATTATTTTTTGAATCTCAGCTTCAATTTATATTTCAGTAAATATAAATTGAAATTTGATAGTTTTCTATAAATATGCTTTACCTTCGTTACACGAATACTTATAGTAGAATGTTTTTATTTTTAGAAACTAATAATACATCAATTTTTGCGGAAGAAGTCTCGGGAGAAGTGCTAGTGAAAAATAAAGTAAAAATCAAAATTTTAATCCTGATAGTTATAGTCAAGTTAAAGTAATTATTTACTTATGTCTAAGTTTTTACTTATGATACCTTTATTTTATGCAATAGACAAGAATTTAAGCGAAGAAAGAACAGTCAAAGAAAGCAAAGCTATGAATTCTCACTTCAAGCAATTACTAAACTACAGAATAAAAATCGTATTTTAAAACTTTTAATTACTTGTTATTATTATTTCTTCCTTTTTTAATAACTTGTTAATATTATTCACTCAAATAATCACTTTGATTTGTTTATAGACACGGATGTAAGTCTTTGGTCTGAAATGTCGTGAAATCCTCAATTTAAATATTCCTGCTAACCACCAAATAAAACAAACCTCAAGACACTTAACAGCAATGACACTTCGCCAAACATAATCAAAAAACGCCTCAAAAACTCGTAAACTGATTACGGAACCCACGAAACGCTTTTGATCAATTACTTTAGAAGTCATTACGAAAATTATTCTCCTACCCTCATTCTTCGACCTAAAAAAAGTAAAACTCCCATCAAAAATACATAAAACTCCACGAATCTAGTCAATAGAATATTTTCTGTGTAAAAAGTTGAGTCGAGCATTCTTCGGAATCGATTGGAACTGAATAGGACTGCTCGGAATCGAATGAAAGATATCGAGCCCTCTGTTGAATCGAGTCGCATTGTGACAAATGCATTTTTTCCTCGTCCACACAAATGCTTTGGAATTTAATAATAGTTGAATGTGAAATATTGCTGGCACCGATTCCTATAAGATTGAGGAAAAACTATTGGGTAAAATTATATTAGAGGAATTGGTAGACAGCCAAACGAGATAGAAAGATTGCTAAGAAAGAAAAGCCTTTATTGCACACCATTAATAGGAAGCCATAGGGATTGGCTTGCGATGTATGAACGTGGACAAAGCTAAATGAGTATACAGGGAAACTAACAGTGGTGCAGTAAGGGGAACTACCTTAACCATTGCCTGCCTTATCTCTTACAGCCACACGAAAATGGTCTTACCAGACCATCCATAATTTTTCATGAAATTTTGATCACCGTTCACAAATTTTCAAAATAAATTTACAGTTAGCAAGAAAATGACCATTTGCACAAAACATTAAATTTTATTGATGCCAATCGATCCTGTTTCTAATACTGATCAAAAAAAAGAGCAGCGGTGGCCCAGTGGTGGCGGCCCCGACTTACGAACAATAAGTCATGGGTTCAAACCCAGACAGGCGCATTACTTTGTGTAATTTATTTCATCACCACTGCTCTCAAAACGGTGAAGGAAAACATCGTGAGGAAACCGGCATGTCCTAGAACCAAAAATTCGAAGACATGTGACATCTACCAATCCGCACTGGGCCCGCGTGGTGGATTATAGCCCATACGCAAAATACGCGCTTTGACGTGGACTTGCGGACACCAGCCCGTTATACAATACAATACTGATCAAAAATTTCTACATGACTAATTCAGGTTGGAGTACTAAAAAAAGTCGGAAATCGCAAAAACCATTTTCGTGTAGCTGAAACGGTTAGAGGTTCCTCTTACTGTCCCGCTGAAAGTTTCCACCCTTTATTTGGACAGGTTGGTGTTTTGAAGTTTCTACCTACCCCCATGGGAAAAAGGCATGATCTTTATGAATTAAGGTGGAGTAGATTGCAGAGCTGGATCGATAACAACACACAACAATACAAACAACAATGTTACACAACAACAACATTATAATGTTACACATTGTTATCGATCCAGCTCTCTCCGGCCTTCTGAGCTCTAAAATGTACAGTCAAAGTCGCCTCTGCGCTACCACTGACGACACTGTGGAAATGACAAAGTTCTCTACAAACAAAATTTCAATTTTGTCGTGCCAGCGCAGCAACACGAAAAATAATAATAAGACGGAGTTGGGAACAGTGAGGCTCCTTTAACAAAGACAAACCATTTATAACAATTAAAACCATTACATTTTTGCTTCAGATTTGACAAAGAACTAGTCACTTAGTGAGAAAGATGGACTCGTCCTGGGAAGTACCACAGTTTTTGCTGTCTCTAACTGGTTTTTTGTAAGGTGCTGATGAACTTTTTAAAAGCAGAACCTACAGCTCAGTTGTTAGAGAGTTCGCTGAGATGAGAAGTGACATTATACCTACTACTTTGGTTTTGGAGGTATGAGGTCATGTGTATAAAGTTCCTCAACTTCCATTGAAAAAGGAGTGTCCTGCGACCTGCGAGATGGATGGTGCGTCTGGTGGGTTACTGATCGATGGTGGTGGAAAATCTAAGATGGCGCCTGAGGTAGACGCACGGAATAGTTGCAAACGTCCCTTTGTGCCTATAGGCCTTGTTTTGTTGTTTCTCCTGCTGATATGGAGGGAACTGGACATGTTCTTCCGCTATTCTTTTCTAATCGCCACAAAATCAGATGCGCAGTGCAGGAGAGGTGGGTGGACGTAACACGAGAACTTGATCATTTGTCCGCTTTAGCATAGCTGTACTGTAAAAGAATGGAAGGTATAAAAGGGTGAAGTTACAAACTCATAGGACATTAAAAGTTTGACTCGGGAAAAAAAGTGTATGTATGGAAGGGAGGACCGATGCCTTCCGGGGCTGCGGACTGTTCGAAAGAGATACGTTGGCCCCGGAACACAAAGGGCGATGAAGGAACATGGTTGGGTTTTAGTCAGTAAAAGTCTGACACTCTCTCCTGCTCCGCCCAGAGCGGACGGAGACATTTGATGATTTCACATAATAAAAAAAAAACGGAGAAAAAGTGTGTGAGCACTGGCATTTGGGCACGTCCGACTTGGACACAACTCTTATGAGGTGTCGCAAATTGTTGGCAGAAGTTAGCGCTTAACACAAGATGGGCTGGTTGCCAATTTGGTAAAATCGAACCATCATTTCGGTGTTCACTTGAGATTTTTGTTTGGGTTCATTAAAATAGAATTTTTGATTGACGATGCTTTTATAGCCCTTACTAACATAGCTGCCTAGTTGATCGAGTGGTCACCAGCGCGTCTGCTGAGCATGAGGTCCTGGGTTCGATTCCCGGATTCAAACAAAGAGTTATTCGGTTTTTCCATCAGGAATTTCTCAGTTGCAGCCGCGGAGTCTGTACTGAACCTTTCAGGGATTCCAAGCGGAATGTTATCTCTGTCTCCGTGTATGTCTGTAGCCTTTTCACAACGGAACGGAACTCAAAGGCATAAAGTTACCCCTTGACCCTGGCTTTGATCTTTGTACATACCTGACCAAAGCACTATATCGATGGTACTATTGCCTAGGATAATTTCAGATCTAGACGAGGGAAAAGCCGCTTGAAGCTAGTCAGTGATAAGTCAGACAATCTGGTTCACTTCTTCTTTATCATGTGGTTAGTGCTTAACCTGGTGTCAGAGTTTTTATGCAGTCCACTGGGCCCCCGACTTGGCTTTACATGCCGTCAAGAAATATCTCTCAGGCATGCTGGTTTTCTTAGGATATATCAGATCTTATTGATTGGCTACTATAGATATCACAGTTTGATTGTATTCCCATGGAGAAGAAATTTTCCTTGTGTATGTTTATTTATTTATTTATTGAAATTTCATGTACAATACTGGTACATAGGCGGACTTAATGCCACAAGGCATTCTCTAATGTATCGTATGTTAATACAGTTCCCTTTTCTTTTCCCTTTGTACTATGTACTCAAAACACAGCATATAAGAAAGAATAAAACGAGACCCTAACAATATGATATTTGTATAAAAAATCCCAGCCTTTCCAAATAAACTTATTTACTTAACCAATTCCGAATCCGCTCTTTTCTTTGTTCACACAAAACTCAGTCTAGGTATATCTTAGCTTGCCCAAATGTAATTTATACATGAAGTAACATTAAGGATGATTTCCACCAAACGGCTCGCATCGCATCGGATCGGAACGGATTTTACAATATTTAAACGATATTAAATCGTGTGCATGGTGTTTAAAGTCTATATTACCAAGCCGCGCACAGCAGCTTGACCGCGGGCGTCTTCCGTGACACGCGATCGTAGCCTAAAGTATTCTGTGACGCGCGATCGGCTCGGTTCGCCTGTCATAGTATCCGAGACGGTAGGAATAAAACTATTAGGCACAAAAACAGATACGTTCGCAATCGACGGTACGGAGCCGATCGTAAGCGTCGACATCCTGCGGGACGCAATTGGCTGCCACCGCATCCGTTCGTACCCTTCCCGATCCGATGCGATGCGAACCGTTTAGTGGAAATCATTCTTTACTGGAGCCTTAAAAAATCGTGACCCTGACATTTCAAAAAACATAGGACTTTATCTCTAGAATAAAACCTTGTTTAAGTCCAGACCTATGGCTGAGATAATTCACGACAAAAATACATTTATCACTGTCAGACTGGTCCTGAACTTGAATAATGTACTTACGACAGACGAATTTGATGAAGCCGTATTAAAAAAGTCGTTGAAGATTTCGGATATCAGCAAGAAATAAGCCCAAGTAAATTATTGGGGCTTTCGAGATTTCGGGAGTACGACCGTACGGAGGAATACATATTTTTTACTGGCGACGATCGAGAAAGCACTTTCCACGATGGTGATAGGGTTTGATATAGATTAGCTGTCAGCTTTTAAGATTGTGAAAGTCTTCATCAGTGACTTCCAACTAGTTTTATCTAATCTTCTTCTGGCCATGCCATGGCTGACCACGAAGTGTTTATAAAATAGACTCCGGACCCAAGTTGGCCGAAGCAAGGAAAACCTGTTCTAGTGAAGATTCATAGATGACTCTGCCCTGGAGTAGCGCTCAGTGCTACAAAGTTCGCTTCGCCGGCCGTCTGGCTCCGTCCATGCATAACACCGCTACAGGCTGTGCTACGCACAGTACAAAGTCATGCTACGCCATAGCAGATCGACTACGAGTGCTACGCATTTGCGAAAGGGTTCATCGACGCACAAACGGTTATATAACAAGCCCACTTCCATCGACCATTCTCAAAATTAAATCAAGACTCCTTGCCTACTACCAAAAATTCCTTGATAGAAAAACCCAATAACACTTTACTCGACCCGGGAATTGCACCCAGGATCTCATGGTTGGGAAAGGAAGGAGGGAATGACGTTTTCGCCATTTTTTTTTCTTCTTTCACAAATGCCATAATTTTTAATACACTAAGCTCCTCTCCTGTAACAACTATACTATTCTACACCCCCTTATGCTTACAGTATTAATTTAATGCGGACCGGACCAGCCTGACCTCGGGTACTCAAGGGAAATAAGATTTTTGCAGTACCCACCGCAAACTATGACTAAGTAATTAATACTATTTTACGTGTCTCTTGGGGCAGCTCTGAGTGTTCTGCGGTAAGGTAAATGGTTGGCAATTAATGGGCGATTAGTATATACCTTTGTGTATAGTACCTTGGCCAAAGAATATGCCGGGTACCTATTATGGTATACCGGTGTTTTGAGTAGTAAAATCCCAACCAACAAGTTGTAAGCCAAGTTGTAGTTTGTTGTTGTATTAGAAGCATGCATTTGCTTGCATCCTTACTGTAAAAATACACAAAGTTCTAGAACTAAAAATTGAAAGCAGGTGACATCTATTAACCCAGAGGACACTGGTCTGACGGGGTGGATTACAGTTTTTTTTATAGTACCGCAACTCGCCTGATATGAAGCGATGACATGTCATTACGGCCTTGTGTGGAGCAGGTTGCCTAGAAGAAACAGATTTACTCGAATTTTGAAGAAATCCAAATAATAATGATCGGGAATCAGAGAAGCCGGCAGTGAGTAGCGCTCAGTACTACGAAGCTCGCTTCGCCGGCCGTCTGGCTCCATCCATGCATAACACCGCTACAGAAAATATGTGAATACTTTCATTAAAGCTTATGGACTTTTAGAACAAAAATTACTTGCTAAAATGCCGACGATCGTTTCTTTTTTTTCTTTTCTCGCATGGGAATTCATCGAATGACTCCTCCAGCTCTGGGCGGAGCAGGAGGGAGTGTCAGACTTTTACTGACTAAAACCCATCCATGTTCCTTCATCGCCCTTTGTGTTCCGGGGCCACGGTATCTCTTTCGAACAGTCGCGCAACCCCGGCAGGAAATGCCGACGATCTGAATGTTTAATCACAGGAAGCATTTTGGTAATGGATCGGGCAGGAATCGTGAACAGTGAAAACATAATTATCATTCTGACAACCTGTCTTATCAAGGGGTTTCGTATAACCCAGTACTAACTGGGTTGTGAAGGTCGGATAGGCAGTCGCTCCATGTAAAATTCTGATATTCAGCCGCGTCCGGTTAGACTGGAAGCCGACCCCAACATAGTTGGGAAAAGGCTAGGCGGATGATGATGATTCTGCTCGTCACCAAATAAAAATCACATCCCGTCTACTACTATAAGCGATCGATTGCCGAGTCATTGGTTACGCCTTTGTTCGATAAACCGAACGCGCCCTCGGTCAGCGCGACGATGCGTTCAACAAACAAAATGAACGCCAGCCAGGATCGCCTATTCACGCGTAGCTCTATAGAACACTGCCTTAAAAAAAATAAGAATTTGTGTGGTATACAACCACTAAAAAACCCGACTACTGAAAAATCATGTTCTAATTAAACTCGGGGTTTACAAGGTAAAATCGACTCCTCCTATTGTTGAAGTCAGATAACAAAATGTAAAAAAGCCTATGTTACCCGGGCCATAAAAACGAATCGATTGACACCTTATTCATCAAAATCTGATGAGTTATTTAGGCGTTACGGAGGAATATACGAAAATACAAACATACATACAAACATAGACTGCTAAAATCATAACCCTTCCTTTTGACTTCGCCGTAGTCGGGTAAAAGCAATGGAGTATCATACTGAATTTGGACAGTTAATTATTTCGACACGGTCCCAATTTCTAAAAACAATAGTTCGAATAACCATTGCTTCGACAGAACATACTTCGACAGCACACACCTTCAAAAAACATTACTTCGACAGAACCCTTCTTTGAAATGCATTTTTACGACTGAATATTAATTATAGTATGAAATGAAATCACTCGTATCTCAAAATGGGTATTCCCAACTGGGTTCCAGATGCCTCCAACTAACACTCAATCCCACCAACCACACTTACAACTAACACAGAAAATTCAGCTACCACCAATGCACTTCCACACAAAAAGCAACATTTTCATACAAAAACTCTCCAAGCCAAGAGAAAAGGTAACAGTTTAGAGCACTCAGCTGAACAATGGGGCAACTAGTTCAAGGGCAAAACTCACAACAGGCTTTGATACTAACCGCCGTGAAATAAAAGGTACAACGGCTTAAGACCTTGGAAGTTGGAGTATGGAGTGGTTCATTGGTTTTTCAGGAGTTCAGATAGATTATTTTGTAGTTAGTGGTATTTAAGTTGTTAGGCAACAGCCACACGGGGCGATCTACAAAGTTTTTTCAACACAAAATAGCGTTTGGCCGCAACTCATCTGATGTGAAGCGATAATGCGGCCTAGGATAGAACGCGCTTGCCTTAAGAAAACCGATTTACTTGAACTTTGAATAGATCCAGATTTTAATGATCAGGGAATAGACTGTATTCGCCGAAAAGTTAAGCAGAGATTTACCTAATAGTACACCCCATTTCGCTAGTTATGTTTTAAGTCCCACGTAATAGAGGGCGAGTTTATTGCCATCAACCGGTCACAAATCTAGACTCCGTGTCTGATACTAAGAAATTCCTGAACCCAATAATTCTTTGCCCGGCCCGGGAATAGAAGTGCAAGTAAATATCGTAAGTAAATGTCTTTGCGTACAACCATATAAGACTTCCTGAACTTCAATCCTAAAAATGCAATTACCTACATTTCCCTAACATCAAAATAACATAAAAACCATCAAGTCAAAACCTTAATGACCAATCCAGAAACATTTACCACAGCACAAAGACATAATTGCCTACAATTACACAGTCTCACACATTCCACGAACTCAAAGGAGGCTCAAACAAGGCATTGTACTCACGAAACGTTTTTGTGCTTAAGCAAGGACATCAAGATGTTATCTTCTTGACGAGAGCCAAACGGAAATGAATGAATCCGTCTTTATTTATGGAGTTTCTGGGGAGGTTGTGTAACATGAAATAGGGGTAGCAGAAAATCCACTTTGTTACGAGCTAATTATAAACCAATCTGCTTTTTGGTATTTTATTACTGCTGTAAAATGTTGTGTTTATATTTGGGTTTGCAAATGATTGGTTGCTAAAAGAAGTGAAATGTACGTTCATTGGTGCTAAATATTGACGCTGGTGCAACTGTAAAATATACTTTTTATTACAAAATGGGCTTTCTCTTGACCTCGATCGCGCCTGATGGAAAGCGATGGGTGAGGTCTACGATGGAACGAGCGAGCCCAGAAGATCCCATGGTCACAAGGGTCGTGGTGGATCATGGTTCACTCTTGCTTTGAAGGCAGATGAGTTAAATATGGGAGGGAACACAGATGCCCAGAGAGTTTCACATTTTTTATTGCTATTGCGAGTACCAAATTTACATACCAGACGAGAATAATGTTGACCTTCATAAGAAAATTAAAAAAAATATACTCTAAAAGTCTTCCAAAGGGACCATCACTTTCAAAGAGTTCCGCATTTTACTGTGTTGACATAAGCTACTACTTTCAACTACTTTCAACTGTGTTGACATAAGCTTTTACACTGAAACTAACTTATCTGTGCAGGTGGGAAAACTTGGAACTAAAATAAATAATATACGAAAATGCAAATAAATAATTTTGACTTTGACGAAGTTTGACATATCAATTGAACAGACCTTGAATTGCAAACCTAAAATGATCATACTGTACAGTTTGACCACTTTAACTTTGCAGCCTGCAGAGATAAGTTGGTTGATGTGTAGTAGCTTTGGTATGTCATGTTTTATCTATCCGGCATCGATGTCTCTGACAATATAATAAACATTTTGTCTTGGTCCTCAAGCCACTCAAATTGTCTTAATATTGCCATGCATTGTGAAAATTAAACTTCTGCTTTTTAACTTCTTATTAAGAAGCTTTTCAACTGTGGCCTGAAATGTATTAATGTGGGTGATATCCGAATGTTATTTATTCTCCATGGTATATGCCTGTTTATTCAAAAAACGCGACTGTCACTTTTTGTAGGGTACCGTCACTTTGCAGGCCGCGTCACGGTGACTCATGACAATCGCTTTTTACAAGCTTTTATTTAAAACTTGCACTGTTCGTATGTATGGAAGTTGTCTGCAAAATTTGCAAACCATCTTTTGACCACTTGTTAACATCCAATTGAGCTAAAATTTTGCACACACCTTTAATTCTGGTGACAATACATTTTTATGACAGACATGACATAATCCTGCGCTCCAGGATCGCCTCCTCACGAGAGAACTCCTTAACGGTTAATAGCACGGACACTAAACTTTGTATACGCGTTCAATTTTGATAGATAAATCTAATTTTGTTCTTTTTATTTTAATAGAAGCTTTTTTGTTTTTTCCGCGCTCACTGTCGCAAGGCCTGTCACTGGCCAAGGTTTAAGAATGAGTTGTGAAAACAGTGACAATGGATTTTCTCTTCTTTTGGATTGAAATGTAATATTTTAACGGCTAATTTATTTATTTCCCTTTTTTCGTGTAAAAAGAAAACCTCAGATGTTCTGAAGAAATGCAATTACATTAGGATCTTTTTCCTTATGGGGTTTTTTGCAGAATGAATTTTTGTCTGACGCAACGGGGTATCAATATTTTTATTGTTTGGCATAGACCGGGATGTTTATGAGCTCAGTGGCGTGCTAATTTGACCTTGACCTTCTTATTTATAGATAAACCTAATATCACGCCTGTAATACCCAAAGGGTTAAGCAGGGCAACCCTCATTTCGACAGTTATGTTTAGGTCCCATGTAATAGAGCCGAGCCTAGACACAAATCTAGACTCCGTGGCTGCTCCTGAGAAAATCCTAATGAAAAACCCAATAACACTTTGTCTAACCTGCGATCGATCGATTAGCCGTGTGGTATCCGGCAGAGTAGAATAGAACCAACCCATTACACTCACGGGTGTCGTATAAGGCGACTAATGTCTAAGGCAGAACACCTTGCGCCTCCGTAGAGCAGAGAATGGGCAGCAGCGTTTTCTGTTAGTCTTTCATCACTGCGATCTTCAATCCGCCTGCCATGCGTGGAGATTACGGCAAATACCTGCCATCATGGGAGAGGCTTATGTGCAGCAGTGGACGTTATGGGCTGTTGTTGTTGTTGTTGACCTGCGATCCAAGCCCAGGACCTAATGTTCAACAGTCGCGTCTGAAACCACTATATTAATAAAATTAAAATGAACAGACGATTTTTTCTAGCATGTGAAGCAATTGTATAGGAATTTCTCCCAAAATCCGTCCAGATCCGGATTGTGATAGAAAAATGTGTTCCACAATTTAGGTGCTGGCCATAAATGGCTATGAGGCAGTTATCTTTTAAAAATCCATTAAAACTCAAACCTTAATTTCAAATTTCGAATTAACCTAAATTCTGCTCAGGTCAGCACACACAAATTGTATTCTTATCAAAACCTATCTTACGTCACTCAATAGAAAAGCGATAATTATCAAATTTCGTTTCGTCCCTTTCTTATACAAGGTGTTTCGTAGTGCCGACATAATTTATTGAGTGATTGTGGGAGTCATTTATTTTGCTGACATACATTTTTAAACATTTGAAAAAAATAACGTCAATTTTATGATTTTGGAAGCTAATACTTGTATTTTCTAGAAGAAATGGAAATTACCATAAAAAAATATTGCATTCTATTACAGCTTTAAACAAAAAGCTTTGAATTGACGTTTATCGAAGTAAAGGAAATAATGTTTCAAATACCGTGACACTTAACACAGGTTCTGTGGGTGAAAACTAGTACATTACGTCCGTACCCTTGAGAAAATTGTGTCTTTCCTTCTACAAAACATCCTGTATAACATGACGTTCACGCAACGGACTTCAGTCTTTATACCCTTATCTTAATGACGTAATCAGTGTGACGTCACGACGTCAACGTCGACGTCGAAATAAATCACGTCACACTTTCTGTCGCTGCCCTCGTAAATCGGGGTTGACGCGAATCATAGCGCGTAAAATGTCTTGATGATTTTGTTTTTCTTTTTCGAGAAAGATTTTACGATAATTTTTGTTTTAATTCAGCAATAAGGTTATATTTTTATGTGTATTCAACTTTCGAAGGAGTCTTTTGTACTTTTATCGAGGTCTTAAAACGAAACTTTGTGTAAACGTAAATTGTTTCTGTCGCTGTCGCACAACTGTCAAATTACCGTTGCTAGAAAGAGACGGGAAACATGTACTATCGAGGGCACTCCCGCCTGAATACCACTAGGCTAATTTTTGCTTGCACTTACAACATAGAAACGTTCCCTAACCCCGCCCCGTTGACTTTGTAAAGAAATAATGAATGAAAAGATACCGATCGGCAAACGAGAGTTATTGTTATTTTGCGCGCCAAAGTTGACGCTTTCCTAATAAGCTTAAACTTTTTAAGGGGGCGTGGCTCGGCGCCTCCGCATGATTTATGCGAAAAACATTTTAACTGATCAGGCGGAAAAGAGCACGACTGTACATTGCAAGTCGCTTTCCTGCATGCAGTTTTAACGTTTCTAAATCTAGACCTTAAAGAGCTATGAGGTAGATTACTTTGTACAGACGTTCTTATAAAATAAAATAAAACTGACCCGGTTACATTATCTCTGGACCAGGTGGCCTACCATGGCGTCTTAAAGCAGGATCGTTTTAATCTTGTTCCAGTGTGGGAAAGAGATGGCGCTAGACGCCCTCTATAGCTCCATCTCTTACCCACACTGGAACAAGATTAAAACCATCCTGCTTTAAGACGTCATGGTAGGCCACCTGGCGTCGATACTTTTATTACAAGAAAAGTCTAAGAAATGTTCAAAAATAAAGCAGTGATAGCATGATCATGTATCGGCAACGAAAGTGCTTGTTTTTGAACATTAATTTCATTGTTACGTTTGGACTTTTATTGTTATAAAAGTCATCGACCAGATCCAGAGATAATGTTAACGGGTAGTAACTAATCTATGGCTTACTGTCTTTCTGGAACATTTCATTAGATGTGGAAGCGTTTATACTCAGAAAGGATCCTTACCTAAAACAAAATAGATATTTTTTTTAAATTAACATTGCTAAAATAACAGTTAAAATAACATCAAGCCTGTAAACACGCAGGGTTTGACAGTGATTTAACGCATAGTACACACATTTCGCCAGGTCCAATCAACGTATTAGAAGGCGAACATAATGCCATCAACCGGACACGAAACCATTTCAATTTATTAGCACATAAAATAAAACAATTTCAACAAACCCCAAGACCTAGGGTACCTACACACCAACAAGGAAACCACAGACAGATCTAATACCTATATATTTCTCATAAATCGGTACCATCATACAATAACTCCACAACTTGGCAAATCTCCAAACCGGTACATTCTACAGTCAACCGCAGAACAATGTAGCAGTATGACCTTGACATTGTCTTTATTCAATCAAAGTTATATAAGATACTTCTGAAGACTATCTTAAGAAATACATACATAATAGGCGAGACGACAAAAAAACTAATTAGTCCGTCAGTTAGATTATCAAAAAATATTTGACACGTATTTTTTCTTTTGTTACGTAATCCAAAATTGACGATGATACGACGCTTTTAAAATTCTCAATACGTCACGCCTAGGTATAATTTTTAGCTAGATCTGACGTCACGAGCCCCCGCTCCCGAGTTTTGATGCGTTTTATCATTGTCAATATTCATTGATTTACAAAAACAAAAAATACGTGTCCATTAATTTCCAATACTCTAACTGACGGACTAAATAGATTTGCAATTTTTTGATACTGTCGTCATGCCTGTTGTACATACACAAACTCCCGTGTTGTGCAATGGGGGTAGGCAGAGATAACAGATTGCCGCCAGCATACTTCTTTCAGCTTTCCCACTTTCATATAAGGGGTGAGCCATTACAATCACTTTTTGGTTCTAAAAGTAGACCATGCCTGGGAACCGTCTAGTTACGAAAATATTGGAGGGCAACCGTCAAAGGTCCAACTTTTAGTTAGGAAAAGGCTAGGCAGTTTTTGTACTGTTCGATAAAAAAGTGTCCATGGAGTTCTTACCCGTTCTTCTCCACAAAGATTTACTCTTTAGAATGAGTTATTTAGCCTATTTTGACTCAAACCTTTTTTTGACAATATTCAAAAATGCCAGTATCTGTTAAAATTTTCAAATAAATGCTTGTTGTTTGTGTTTACTAGTACCCGCGGTCAACTGTACAATTTCTAGCTCGTTTTGCTGCTTTGTAGCTCAATAATACAGGATTTAGGGTCGCTCGACAGTTGACTTGCTTCGTCGGTGAAAGACGAAATGTATCTTTGTTTCGTCGAAATTGGCTGATTGGATTTCGATGAACAGATGATGCAAGCTTGAAGCTATGCACTATAAAATAGTCTTGCTCGTTTGCAAAGACATACAAATGTAGTTTCTTTTGCTCGAGACTGCCTCCTTGGTCTAGTAACCGCAAGCGCGACTGCTGAACATGAGTTCGACTCCCGGATCGGGTGAAATTGTTATTTGGTTTTTTCTATCAGGAATTTCTCAGTAGCAGCCACGGAGTCTGGATTTGATAGTAACATGGGACTTAAATAAGGGTGTAAAAAACCTCTTAAAAAAGCCGAAAGGCACTTGTTCTCCTCGTCATTGGGATATTTTTTTTGTTCTACACCATACCTGGGAACCTTCTAGTTACGGAGTTATTGGGGGTCAAACTTTTTGACAACTTTTTTTTTAAATACAAGTTTTTATTTATTTATTTAACGATTTATGTACACACTAAATACAGAAAAGAAGAAAGGAATAGAAAAATAGGTACAAAGGTGATGCTTATTTCTAAAGAAATCTCTTCCAGCATACCTGCGAAAGAAGAGTAGATAAAAAGAGATGTAGACATAGTGTGTAAAAGATTAGAAAATAGAATACATAAAAACATAAAGCAAGTAAAGAATTTAAATATAACAAACAATATAAGAATGTACTTACATACATACAAGACAAAATATATAACACAAATATAAACTACAAAATAATATATAATAATAAACACATAAGCAACTATGACGAATTGGACAGATAATGTTCTTTCACTCATCTTTTGAAGACTGCAATAGTTTGGCAGTCTCTAATATCAGGCGGAAGAGAATTCCACAACCGCACAGCGTGTACAGTAAAGGTGTAGGAGTAGAAATCGGTAGAGTGGGGAGGGGATTTAGGGAGGTTCCTAAGATGCGACCGGCAAGGTGCATCAGAGGGACGGGAGTAGGAAAAGCGTTCCCGTAGATAGAATGGAGTTTTAGGGTTATGAAATATGTTAAATAGCAGACACAATATCCGAGAGTTTTAATGTAGGTAAGATTTTTCACGACCCCCGTACTATTCAGTCCATCCATCAGCACAATGTTTTGAGTGCGTTACATTGAGATGTACAGAATGCTTGGTTGACGGCTTCGGGATGAGGTTGTTTACACCCTGTTTAACTGGTAAATGTGGGCGTTGACCTCTGCCTTATTACCCTTCGGGTATTCGGCGTCATGTTATTTTCTTTGGATTCGTTCATTGCACTCCTTCGAAATCAGTTGTAGAAAATTTTAGCTATACCTTTTCTTAAGAAACTATTTCTGTGAATCCAGCGAATGCTCAAAGCGAATAAACATTCTATCCCCTCTACCAAATTGTTTTCTTAGTAGCCAACTCGCAAGATCCAAAATCTGCATTTGTAATACTTGTCCGTTTCTTAACAAAGCAAGTTCTGTTAGAACTCCGGATTGAGGACGAAATTAAGATAATAAAACTGAACGCGATCGACATCTAAACCGCGTTCAAGAGCTGTATGTGTCATAAATACAATGCTATAAGTGTTTGCGTGAAATTATTGGTTTGGCATCGCGGCATTTCTTGTTTCGTTTTTTTTTTTGTATCGGATGGGAAATCATCATGACTTCTCCCGCTCTGGGTGGAGCAGGAGGGAGTGTCTGACTTTTACTTACTAAAACCCATACATGTTCCTTCAACGCCCTTTGTGTTCCGGGGTCACGGTATCTCTTTCGAACAGTCCCGCAACCCCGGCAGGCATCGGTCCTTGCGGACCCCTTCCTATTGCTGACTCTCTTTGAGGCGCGCGTGGAACACGAACGCGCCGTCGACACGGCCTTTCGTCATGAGACGGACGGACGGCGAGCTAGCCCATAGCCCACCGTCCATAGGCCAGAGGTCGCCGCCGCCAATCGTCGCTTCGAGGACACGGCGGTGCTCCGCCCACGCGGGGCACACCTCCACCGTGTGCTCCACCGTGTCCTCCGGTCGAACCTTGAAATGGCTAATAGTAGAACTTATGGCCATTTAGAAAAAAATACGAAAAAAAAATATCTTAAGTAGTACCTGTAAGCAAGTTCATTTACTTTGGAAAATTAGTATGAATTAATTTTTAAATATTTTGTTTTACCCAAGATGTTTAATCTTGGTTAAAAAAAAATTATGCATACATTTTAAAATAATTTCGATTTCAAGTAGATTTGGTAATGGTACAATTCATAATTGTATCTGCCTTAAATAGTGAATTATTGCTATTAATGAAGACAAGGAGAAAAAATTACTGAAGCAAAAAAATTTTAAATGGCCCCCCATTTTTATGCAGGCCTAAATCTGCGAATGATTTTTTATAAGATAGATGTTTTTTCGCATTTTTTTCTGAATGGCCATTGGTTCTGCTATGGGCCATTTCAAGGTTATCCATTTGTTGCCGGACATCCTGAATATGTTTTAGCTAGACAAGTGAAAACGGGCATAAAACTTTCTAATTTAACTGATACAATTACACAAATCTTGTAGTAAACATACAAGGACATGCTCCACGTGGGCGTCCCAAGGGTGTTGTAAAATAGAATTATGAACAAGAGTTATCTACATAGACATTAGACACCTCCGTACACTAGACAAGACAACACCCTTTTTTAGGAGCTTCATTATCACTACACATTATAAAACAAAGTCGCCCGCGTCTGTCTGTCCCTATGTATGCTTAGATCTTTCAAACTCCGCAACAGATTTTGATGCGGGTTTTTTTAATAGATAGAGTGATTCAAGAGGAAGAATTTAGTAGATAATTTGTAAAGTGGGCGAAGCCGCGGGCATCAGCTAGTTCATAATAAATTACGGAACAAAATTTACTTTAGCTACAGACATGAGCACCATTTTTTTTTTTTTTTTTTTTTTTTTTTTCGGATGGGAAATCATCAAATGACTTCTCCCGCTCTGGGCGGAGCAGGAGGGAGTGTCAGACTTTTACTGACTAAAACCCATCCATGTTCCTTCATCGCCCTTTGTGTTCCGGGGCCACGGTATCTCTTTCGAATAGTCCCGCAACCCCGGCAGGCATCGGTCCTTTCGGACCCCTTCCTTTTTGCTGACTCTCTTTGAGGCGCGCGTGGAACACGAACGCGCCGTCGACACGGCCTGTCGTCATGAGACGGACGGACGGCGAGCTAGCCCATAGCCCACCGTCCACAGGCCCGCGCCTACGGTGGCCGGGGGCCACGTGGTGGCCCCCGACGCCCGGGGCGTCTCCCGCGGCGGCCGGGACGCTGTGAGGTTCTCTCCCTCTCACGTTCCGCCACCTCCTTTTCTAGCATTACTGCTTCGCAGAAGGAGGTGACGGCGTCCCATTCCGTCTCGCTCCGGACCATGGCTTGCACCAGGGCCGGACGCGAGAGGTCGCCGCCGCCAATCGCCGCTTCGAGGACACGGCGGTGCTCCGCCCACGCGGGGCACACCTCCACCGTGTGCTCCACCGTGTCCTCCGGTCGATCCTCGCAATGGAAACACCCGGGCGTTTCCTCCCGCCCGATTCGGTGCAGGAACCTCCCGAAAACACCGTGTCCGGTGAGGACCTGCGTCAGGCGGAAGGTGAGGACGCCGTGGCGTCTCTCAAGCCACTCCTCAAAGAGGGGACTTACCGCCACTATTGTGGCGTGCCCTGCACGGGGTTGCGACAGTCGCTCTCTCCATGTCGCCATGAGATCACGCCGGAAGTCTGTCCGCTGCGCGACAATTTGTCGCGGCAGCGGAGTTTCCCCCCGGCGTAGCACCTCCGCGCGCCATTCATGTAGGCGCGCGAGGACTATCGCCTCCAGATCCCATGGCGGCAATCCGGCAAGGAGGCACGCCGCCTCACGGGAGATCGTGCGGTACCCACGGGCCAGCCTTACGGCCTAACCACCTTTTGGGGCGCGTTGAGGTAGTGGGCTGCACGCAGCCTCAAGGAACGCGCCCACACCGGGGCCCCGTAAAGGGCCATGGACCGCACGACCCCCGCGTAGAGCTTCCGGCAGGAGGCGTTTGGCCCCCCCAGGTTGGGCAGGAGCCGCCTGAAGGCAGCCCCGGTCCGTTCCAGTTTGGGAGCCAAACGTCGGAAACGCTCCACGAAGTTCCATCGGCTGTCGAGGACGAGTCCCAGGTACTTAAGCGTCGACTCGACGCCGATGGATACCCCTCCCACCGTCAGTGTGGATCCCGGAGGTGGCGCATTCCGAGGCCCATGAAAGCACATGGCCTCGGACTTGTGCAATGCCACCTCGAGACCAGACATGAGCACCATGGATACCTACCTAATTTAAGAAGCCATGTTCTCGTAGAATAACGATTATTATTTTGATGTTCAACCTATTTCATAATAAATAAATACCGCTGGACATTACACACAGCGCCATCTAGTGCCATACTAAGCAACGAGGCTTGTGTCGTGGACACCAGATAGTTGATATACTACATAGATACTTTTTGTTTGTAAATACATTCTTATTATACATATAAACATCCATGACTCGGAAACAAATGTCCATGCTCATCACATAAACATTCGTTCCTACCGGGATTCGAACCCGAGACCCTAAGAACGTCAGGCAGCCTCACTACCACTGCGCCATTCCGGTCGTCAAATAATATAAGATGCGGCCCCTACTTACGAACAGTAAGTACGTCATGGGTTCGAACCCAGACAGGCGCATTACTTTGTGTAATTTATTTCATCACCACTGCTCTCAAAACGGTGAAGGAAAACATCGTGAGGAAACCGGCATGTCCTAGAACCAAAAATTCGAAGACATGTGACATCTACCAATCCGCACTGGGCCCGCGTGGTGGATTATAGGCCATACGCAAAATACGCGCTTTGACGTGGAGTTGCGGACACCAGCCCGTTATACAATACAATACAATAATATAAGACGATGATAATAATATAAGATGACACAATATCACACCTGTAATCCTCGAAGGATTATTCAGAGGTTTACCGAAAAGTGCACCCACATTGCAAACTTCTATGGCAGCAGCTTATGGACAAAATTCTCTTAATATTATTCTCTTAAAACCCTCAACACTTTGCGCGTACAATATAACAATGCCTTCAGAATGCTATTGCGGCTCCCACGTTTCTGCAGCGCATCTGCCATCTTCATGGAGGCTCGAACGGACGGATTCGCAGCGATACTGCGCAAAAAAGTCGTTTCATTATTGAGCAGAGTTCGTGCTAGCGGCAATGGCATTCTGGTGGTCATTGCGGACAAATTTGACGGCTCTATTTTATGTCATCGCATTAGGGTAATGAACTACACGAAATGATATAATTATTAATTAATTTATTTATTAGTTAAAAAATGATCTGAATTTTCAAGAATAAAAAAAAAAAAAAACCTAAATAAAAAAAACACCTAATTTCTCACCGCTAACATAGTTCTTAAGTACTCTTTTACTAATCCATATGGACCTTGTTGTTCGCAATAAATAAATATTTCATTTTAATTTTGATTTCGCCAGGTATGTTTTTGAGTCCCATGTAATCTTCGATCAACAATAGGCATGACACCTATTTAGTCCGTCAGTTAGAGTATTGGAAATTAATGGACACGTATTTTTTGTTTTTGTAAATCAATGAATATTGACAAAGATAAAACGCACCAAAACTCGGGAGTCGGGGCTCGTGACGTCAGAACTAGGTAAAAATTATACCTAGGCGTGACGTATTGAGAATTTTAAAAGCGTCATATCTTCGTCAATTTTGGTTTACGTAACAAAATAAAAAACACGGGTCAAATATTTTTTGATAATCCAAGTAACTGACGGACTAATTAGTTTTTTTTTGTCGTCTCGCCTATTGCTATGAAATGAGAAATGATGTTTATTTTGTAAATGGGTTTTTACAAACAATTTTACACCTCTCCTTTTTTAAAACTAGATGGTTCCGGTGTTTCGTAGCTGACTACTCTGAAAAGAAACAGCTGAAACAAATTCAGAGTTCATAAGTCTATTTTAAGGTCCAGACATAATCTTGTTCAACTCACATCTAACTGACGGACTAATTAGTTTCTTTTTGTCGACTCGCCTATTATTGTTGATCGAAGCATGAAATTCCTGAAGGTAAAACTCAAAAACACTTTGCTTGACCCGGCAATCGAACCAGCGAAAATCGAGGCAGTGATTGTGACAGAACTATGTCTATAATATAAATGTGAGAAAGTTACTCTCTGTTACATTTTCACGTCATAACAGGTGAATGAATTTCAATAAAATTTGACACACAGGTAAGACCCTGACCTGAGTAAGGAAATTGATTTGATCCTGTTAGTACGTTCTCGTAAAATAATTTCCGATCTATACTCGTGCAAAAGCGGCCAAATCGATTATGAATTTCCTTCAAAATTGTCGTCGAAAGTGTGTTACGCAATTGGGTTAACACAAGCTCAAAATAGTCAGTAACTTTTATGTGTTTCAACGGGGTCGGCTTCCAGTCTAACTAGATGCAGCTGAATGCCAGTATTTTACATGGGGTTACTGCCTATCTGACCTCCACAACCCAATTAGTACTTACTGGGATTACCCAGTAAGTACTAATTGGGTACCTAGTCTTACCAATGGGTTTCGTATTAACGAAACCCATTGGTAAGACTAGTTGTCAGACTTTCGGGTGCTCACTACTTGTAACGACTGTCCCATCCACGGAACTACCTAGGCAAGCGCGGCTTAACCTGGAGATTTAACCGAGCGCCTGTTATTATTTACCCACGAGCTCCTCCCCTAAAACTCAGATAAATACGTCAAACTAATCCAACAAGCTAAAAATGTGGTATTTTTTTATTCAGTAATATCAGGTTCATATTAATTTAAAACGTGCTCAGAACCGATTTAAAATTAATCAGGGTTTACTATCTAAAAACATTATTTCACTTTGAACAATTTTAATGTGACTTTGTACAATTTATCAGAACTACGCTCTTAATAAGTATACGTACATTAAATAATACAATAAATATTTTCAGAAAAGTTTTTATTCAGAAGATTCCGAGTGGCCATGAATCTGGTTTTTTTCTCGTTCAATGTTTCCAATAACATAAGACAAACATCGCGCCTGTAATAAACGAAGGGTATGGCAGAGGTGTACACCCACATTTCACCAGTCATGTTTAAGTCCAATGTAATAAGAGGCGGTACCATTGACATCAATCAGGCACAAATCCAGACTCCTTGGTTGCTACTGAAGACAGAAATTCCTGATAGAATAACCCAAGAGCAATATGCCTGCTTAACCAACGAGGCAGTCATTTATGTGTTACATGGGACTTATTTATAATAACCAACATTTACCTGCCCCTATCCCAATTTATTAGGGGTCAGTGCAGCATGTCTTCTTCTCCCTTACTCCTCTAGAATACCGCAGTACCCAAATGTGTTTCTTAACATAGACACCTAAATTATAGCCCACCCCTTGAGGCAAAGCGTGACGTAATGTAATAATGACAAAATAATACTTCCGTACCCATACGATGGTAGTTATATTGATGAATGATCCTGTAAAGTGACATATTTACATGTCGTGACATTTGACGTTAGCTGTCACGCGACCTGTTATCCCCAAAAGGTTCGATAGAGTTATTAGGACACGCCCATTATAATTACTAATTATTATAATAGGAAGGCGTAGTAACGACTTCTAATTGGGGTACGTGTATGACTAAATGTATGAATGTGGATGAAACAAAAAGTGCTAAGCGTTGTCTGGAAATACTAGGAGGTACTCGGACCCCAGGGCCCCAGTTTTTACTTTAAAAACCTCCATAACTATTCATTTCAACAATCAGCACGATGTTTTGAGCGGTTGCATTGAATTTTTAAAACGTGATTTTTCACCACAAAATAGTTTTTTCTCAGCTATAATTTTTGCGAAGGGTTTGATGACTTAGTTTGATGTACAGAACACATTGACGGCTAGGCGGGTTGACGGCTTTGTGAATGTCCGTTAACACCTTGTTTAAGAAAGACAGAATAAAATAATATTACAATCAATACAGTCTACAAAATTTTCAACAACACATCGATAAACGAATTCATGCTGCCGACTCCATAAGAGTCTCCAACTGAAAATCAACAAGTGTAATCAAGGGTCAAGTGAATTAACATAAATGATAAAATAAACTTCCGAAATTCCGAACATTGCATTTTCGTAACAATCAGTCTTGATTGCGATTCCGTAACTCCGTTGATTCCGAAACTTCATAACAAGAACTTGTAACTATTTCGGGTTGAATTTACGGACATTTAAGGCCTCATTTCTCAAAGAGAAAGTTACGAGTTTGACGTCCGGGTGATACTGGGCGTATGAGGTACCTTTGTCATCATCACGCCTGTAATCCCCTAAGGGTTAGGCAGAGGTGACCTAATAGTACACCTACATTTTTTGTTTAAGTACTACGTAATAGAGGGCGACCCTATTGTCATCAACCGGGCACAATTCGAGATTCCGTGACTCATCATTTGCCTAGCCTTTTCTATGTTGTCCTTAACTATGTTGGGGTCGGCTTCCAGTCTAACCGGATGCAGCTGAATACCAGTATTTTACATGGAGCGACTGCCTATCTGACCTTCACAACCCACTTAGTACTGGGTAATACGATATCCCTTGGTAAGACTGGTTGTTGAACATTTTTAGGCCACTGACTACCTGTAACGACTATCAAAGATCTACAAATGACAGCCGGGACCAACAGCTTAACGTGCTTTCCGAGGCACGGAGGATACTCGGTATGTAAGGGTGGTCACCCATCCGGGGCTGCGGGACTGTTCGAAAGAGATACCGTGGCCCCGGAACACAAAGGGCGATGAAGAAACATGGATGGGTTTTAGTCAGTAAAAGTCTGACACTCCCTCCATTTGACGAGTCATTTGATGATTTCCCATAAAAAAAGGGAGGTCACCCATCCACAGACCAACCTAAGCAAGGACGGCTTAACCTAAAGATAGACCCGATTGTCTATTAGTATTTAGCCACGAGCTCCTCCAGATTCCGCGACTGCTACCTACTAAGAAATTCTAATGAAAAAATCCAATAAACATTTTGAAGAGATCGAACCAATGACGTCATGACATGTGACGTGAATCATAGTACCTCGCTTCATATACCTAACATTCATAATTATTGTGACATAGCAGTGGTGACCCAGGCATAATCACTGCTACTCTCAAAATGGTGAAGGGTAAGATAGAATAGATTAGAAGAATTATTTATTCTCTAATTGTAGCGATCACAAATCATCATCTGCCTAGCCTTATCCCAATTAGGTTGGGGTCGGCTTCCAGTAATCGGATGCAGCTGAGCGACTGCCTATCTGAACTCCACAACCCAGTTAGAACTGTTTCATACAGTACTCCTTGGTAAAACTGGTTGTCAGACTTTCGGGCCACTGACTACATAATTATGACAACTTCAAAAGATCTACAAATGACAGCCGGTACCAACTGCTTCAAATGCTTGCCGAGGAATGGAGGAAACTCCAGTGGTCACCCATTCCCGGACCAACTAACCCAAGCGAAGATGAACCTGATGATCGACCGTCTGTTATTTTTTAGCCACGAGTTTCAGGAAGGATTATAGACGGATGATATTTATAGCTAACAGTGTAAAGAATAATATAATATCGCTGGACATTAACACACAGCGCCATCTAGTGCCACACTAAGCAACGAGGCTTGTGTCGTGGACACCAGATAGTTGATATACTACATAGATACTTTTTGTTTGTAAATACATACTTATTATAACATATAAACATCCATGACTAGGAAACAAATGTTTCATCACACAAACATTTTGCACCAACCGGGATTCGAACCCGGAACCCTAATAACGTAAGGCAGCCTCACTACCGCTGCGCCATTCGGGTCGTCATAATGAGTAGTAAGGCCTGAATTCCTGTCGCGCTGATGTCGGTCGCGTGCGTCGGTCGCGCGTACGAGTATACATTATGTTTTGTGTTTTGTGTATATAGCACCATGCTGCGACGCTGACGTCAGCGGCTCGTATTTGCTACTGTTTTTGTCGCTGACGTACGCAACCGACCGTGCGCGACCGACCGTCAGCGTGACAGGAATCGCTGGGAGTCGCAGGGGTGGGTTCAGCATTGATGCTTGTAGTTTTCATAACAAACTTAATTCTGTAATTAAAGCTCTTTTAAATCTTGTTAGAGAATCAGTCGTAATCTTGTTTCTAAGGCTAGATTTAATTAAATTACGCGTGAACTGTTCTCGCAAAATTCTAAGTGACATTGAACCGTTGATCAAAATTAATTGACATTCTTGAAGTAATTTTCCTTAGTTTCGTATTCCCACACAGATGTCATCAAGGTCTCCTACTAAGTTTATTTTATTGCTTTATAAAAAAAAAAAAAAAAATGGTGTCGATTCTGTTGTGCACAAACTAAACTTAATTTAGGCTATTGCTATCATTTTCTCTCTAATAAAACGAGAAAGAGACTAACGTAATTTAGAGCTGTCAAATTTAGTTGGAACTAATATTTCCATACAAATGAAGGGTGCACGTAAAAAAATGTCGACTAAAAACACGGTGAAGCGCAAGCCATAAACTAGTTTGACATGTCTAACTTAGTTCATAGCTATAGCCGTCTTTTTCTCGCACTGCCTTTTAGTAAAAGATAGCAATAGCTTTAATTAAGTTTAGTTTGTGCACAACAGAATCGACACCAATGTTACATGAAATGACACTATAATAAGAATGAAAAAAATAAAAAAGCTCTTTCCATCGCCGGCGTACCAGCGGTTTTAGAACCAAACGGCTTGGTGCGTGACGATGGCAAGAGACCGGACGGCATGACGTTGGTGCCTTGGAACGTGGGTAGGCCTTTGGTGTGGGACGCAACCTGTGTCGACACCATTGCGCCTTCTCACGTTGCAAGCACGGCGGGCTGTGCAGGCGCTGCTGCTGCGGCTGCTGAGATCCTCAAACGGCGCAAATACTATAACCTTATTGGTAACTACAGCTTTGAGCCGTTTGGGGTCGAGACGCTCGGGTCATGGGGTCCGAGTGCGCGTCTCCTTTTTAAGGAAATCTCTTACCGACTGGGCGACACTTCGCGTGACAAGAGGGCTGGCTTTTTCTTTGGCCAAAGAATTAGCATTGCCATTCAACGTGGCAATGCTGCCAGTCTTCTGGGTACGTTTCCGAGTGACAGCGATGCGGAGGAGTACTTTGACGCTTATTGACGTCGTTGTATATGTGGAGGTTCTTACTTTTAGTTTTTATTTTTGTAATTATATACACAAATGTGTAATTTAAACAATAAAGAATGCAAAATGATCTTATGTAGTAGGTATTCATACAAGAAAAAACATGACGTGAAAAAGTGTTTATAAAAAACCAGTTCAAAGAATTAAAAAAACATTCTAAGGGTACAAATAATTCAAACTGAAGTGTCTATTTGTAATTTAATTAAAACAGCTTTTTACTGAAAGAATAATATTAAAGTAGGTATATACGGCACTTACAATAAACCAATAAATAAATAATATATATATATATATAATGTTTGTCTGTTAGTCAGTATTTTGACGGGACTTTTACTGGCAGATAGCTGATGTTATAAGGAGTAATTAGACACTACTACATTTATTTTTGAAAAAGGATAAGGGTTCCTTGCAAGAAAAAAGCTAACCCATGAAATTGTTCGAATCAAAATCCGATTCAAACATAAAATAATAATTAATATTATTATTATTTATTTTTATAATAATTTCACGCTGACAAAGATCACGGGCGCAACAGCTAGTCATTGATAATTTCAATGCGTTTCACAAGTTACCACTCGTAACTAAAAACGGTACGTAATTTAACATAGAAGCTGGACTTTCTCCATAATGTCACATTCAGGCAATCAATTAATTACCAAACTACACTAGTGAAACTAAATGAATAACTACAAACAATACTAACTAGTAACAGTAGGTAACGCAAACTTCGAGTACTGCTAAGTCGACTGTGCGAACTGGGAACTGGGAAACAGGTAACTGGGAACTTCATTGAGTAAATCTAGGACACACGGTTTTAATCACACATACTAGTTTAGAACTTTGGCGTCTGTTACAAGTTTCTATTACACCTAACAGCTGTCGGATGATCGAGAATAGTTAATGTATGTAGTGTTTCTGGTAAAGAAAAATAGTTTAAAGACTCTAGACAAGGAAGAAAATTGTAATTCGTTCCTGTGCAATAAAAAGTTCCAAAGTCGTCACAATAATTTTAAAATGTTTCAAGTTTTGAAAAATACAGAAAATGGTATGGTCGGTGCTTTCATAGAAAATATTATCGTACCAGGGGCCCTACTCTCTAACGCTTCGTCCGTATATTCGGATCTATCCGTCTCTGTCGCGCACGTCTGCAGATACGTACGAGTGAGAGAGACGGATAGATCCGAACATACGGACGAAACGTTAGGAAGTAGGGCCTCAGTTTATGCCCGCGTATCGTTCAGTTAATGACCCACGGGATCGTATTACAGTGATAAAAAGTAGTCCGTGTGTTAATCGAGGTAATAAACTAACTAACTATTCATCGAAATCCGTAGGGGAGGTTTTGTGGGAATGAATAACAAACATCCTTCAATCTATTCCTTTCACCGCTGTTGCCCGCGACTAAATTCGATAGGAAATTTTGATGTCAATGTGTGAGAAAAAAAAACACTAAAAAAGTCCATAATAACTTTACTTTTGCAAGTCGGTTGCAAAAAAGTCAAATAAAAAAACAGTCTAGTCAAGTTACTTTAGTATTTTTCTTGAAAGTCTTTGTTTTTTTGCAAAAAATGGTTTTTTTTTAGTATATTAAAGACTCACTAAGACATGAAATCACATTGTTTAATTATATTTGTTCTAATAGCCTCTATATAGCAGATATCTTAAATATCTCTGAACGCAACTCAATAAATTTTTGTAACGATAAAACCCGCGCTCCAAACCGCCGCTCCGCCGCGCCCCGCGCTCCAAACCGCCGCTCCGCCGCGCCGCTCGAAATCGCCAAAAGAAAGCGACTTTGAGTATTTCAGGGATAATCAGATAAATAAAAATAAATTCCTTTCCATATTATTATCCTACAGTAAAGATTATGAACTACAAATCCGAAGCCCGGTACTAAGAAAACCATCTGTAAAATCTATTAATATTTTGCCGCGGTCTCTGATCTCTGGAAATGTAAGGAGCTTTGGTTTAAGCTGGGGTCGCCATACGTGACGGTTTTAGAGGACAAGTCCTGGATCATTTTGCGGTTTGGTGTTGAAAAGCATGGGAGGCTGGGAATTTTGTTTGGGAGGTTAAAACCTTTTTTGTGGTTAGCTTATGGAGTGGAAATGTTATACATAAATCTAAAATATTTAAAATTGGAATACTGTTTTTTTTTCACATATTACTTTATGTTTTCATAGATTGTATTTACTGGTAAAGTGTTACCAGTGAATACCAATTCGTCCCCACACACCTCTATCCTATACTATTCAATGAGCAATATTTTTGTTTGTTATCACTTTCTCGAAAACCTCTCCAACGATTTCTATGAAAGTTGCAGTATAAGGGTTGACGAGGCGATCTTGCTAGGTATCGTATCTGGGAAAGTCGTTTTCGATGTTTTCACTCGCCCAAGTGCTGAGTATTGAATTGACCACTTAATTATTCATCTATGTTTACTTTTCTTTAATTTTACACAATTCAATAGGTCATATTAACATTATTTACACAGTAACTCTATAAAAAGAAATAAAAATATTTTACAAATACCAAAAAAAAAAAAAAAAAATTTACAGGGCGTCGAAAAATTCGTCCACATCGCTGTCAACAGGAAAAGTGCCCAGAAGGCTGGCAGCATTGCCACGTTGGATGGCAATGCTGATTCTTTGGCCAAAAAATAGGCCCGCCCTTTTGTTTTTTTTTTTTTTTTTTTTCGGATGGGAAATCATCAAATGACTTCTCCCGCTCTGGGCGGAGCAGGAGGGAGTGTCAGACTTTTACTGACTAAAACCCATCCATGTTCCTTCATCGCCCTTTGTGTTCCGGGGTCACGGTATCTCTTTCGAACAGTCCCGCAACCCCTGGTCTCTTTTCTTTTAAATCTTTATCACTTGCGCTAAGAATAAATTCATATTGTTCCATATTTTGATTAGGTGCATCTATAGAAATTAATAGATTCACGTTAAAGCCATTTCATGCAACTGTACCAGGATGAAAGAAGTGAATTCAAGATACCTACATAATATTTTTAACAATGTAGATATTCGTATGACAAAACCGGCCAAGTGCGAGTTGAACTCGCGTGGAGAGGGTTCCGTACAATTGATAGAATTCTTATAGGTTTTCCTGTAATCTACAAGCAATGAACTATATTTTTGTCTTACTAGTTTCAGAGATCAGGCGGAATGGTCAATTATCGTCTTCTTTCATGAATAAAATCAAAACTATTTATTTCACTATAATAACTAAAGTATATTTGAGATCCTCTTAACGAGTCCTTTCATTTGATATATTTCCTAATTTATCCCCCGAAAATGACCCTTATTTAAAAAAAAAAAAAAATTTACTTTGTACATCTGTGTTTGGGTCATATAATTACACCATCGATTTGGTCCAGTAGATTCAGAGCAAATTGACTGTGACAGACAGACGTACAGACAGACAAACGCACGAGTAATCCTATATGGGTTCCGATTTTTAATTTTTTGTACGGAACCCTAATAAAACATCAAAGAACGTTTTACGATCCTACAATCCAATTCAACACAGCAAGGAACAACACGTTTACTTGAAAATTAAATTTGAATATAATATAAAACATTCATCACAAACTCATTTCTTAGCAGCAATTCTATAATTATTATTCTGAACAATCCTTGAGAAACTACCAAGAAAGTAATTAGTGCCTTTTGCTAATTTCACGTATTTTAAAAACGTTTATTTGGTTGGCTATGGTCGACGATTAAAAAGGTTCATTAAAGCCTGCTTCAGTAAATATTTAGAAGGAATAAATTATAATTTTATATTTTAAGCAAGAAAGAGTAAACAGGGGCTTTTATTGTTTAATATCAGCCTTATATTTTAGCCGCAATGCTGGTAAATAACTCTCATAGAAATTGCGCAAATACGTCTAGTATTTTTTATCAAAGAATGGTTTCTAAAGACATTTTTCAGTCATCATCTGCCTAGCCTTTTCCCAACTATGTTGGGGTCGGCTTCCAGTCTTACCGGATGCAGCTGAATACCAGTATTTTACATGGAGCGACTGCCTATCTGACCACCACAACCCAGTTAGTACCGGGTAATACGATACCCCTTGGTAAGACCGGTTGTCAGACTTTTTGGGCCACTGACTAACGACTGTCAAAGATCTTCAAATGACAGCCGGGACCAACTGCTTAACGTGCTTTCCGAGGCACGGAGGAAACTCGGTATGTAATGAGTGGTCACCCATCCACAGACCAACCTAGGCAAGAACAGCTTAACCTAAAGATCAACCCGAGCGGCTGTTATTATTTTAGCCACGAGCTCCTCAAGACATTTTTCAGTAATATGTAATAATATTTTTATTGAACCAATTTTAACCAAAATTACCTTCAAGTTACATACAAGAGTTGTAGTACTTAGAACTTAGTAACAGGTATTTAATTTGTACTCATATCCATGATCATTAGCATTACTACATTTAAAAGGTTATTTTTATGTTAAAAGAGCCCTTTTAAAACACCATATCAAAACATCACGTTTGTAATCCCCGAAGCGTTAGGCAGAGGTGTACCTAATAGAACACCAACATGTCGCCAGTGACATTTAAGTCACATGTTATAGGGGGCGAGTCTATTGCTACTAACCGGGCACAAATCCAGACTCCGTGGCTGCGACTGAAAATATTCCTGATGGAAAATCCCAATAACATTTTGCCCGGGAATAGGACCCAGGACCCAATGTTTAGCGACCATTATACCAACAAAACAGTCAAAACACATTACTTCAAGAAAAGTCCTTCAATCATCTAGATTCATACCAACCCTTCTTCCAATCTTATAATATAATTCCATCATAATATATTCTAGTTCTTTTCCCGAGGAAGCTCGACGATTCATATTATTCACACACGTATTATTATTTTACTAAGAAAATATTTGCTCAATTCTAGGAAAAGATGTTTTAGAAAAAAATGGCTTTTTCGCTCTCGGCTTATCAACATCCTGCTAGAGAAGAAAATCGTATTTCTTTTTAAAAATGTGTTGGAAATAACGTATGACGAGTCGGAATAAGAGGTAATGTGATTCTTGTTAAGCTGAATTTAGTGAAACCCCGCAAGAACCAAAGCATCACCACCTGCCCAGCCTTTTTCCAAATATGTTGGAGTCGGCTTCCAGTCTAACCGGATGCAGCTGAATACCATTACCTACTTTACATGGAGCGACTGCCTATCTGACCTCCACTACTCAGTTAGTACTGGGTAATACAATACCCCTTGTTAAGACTGGTTGTCAGACTTTTTGGGCCTCTGACTACCTGTAACGACTGTCAAAGATCTACAAATGACAGCCGGGACCAACAGCTTAACGTGCTTTCCGAGTCACGGAGGAAACTCGGTATGTAAGGGTGGTCACCCATCCACAGACCAACCTAGTCAAGCACGGCTTAACCTAAAGGTTGACCCGAGCGACTGTTATTATTTCCACGAGCTCCTCAAGAACCAAAGCATAATCAGCCTTTAATATTCACAAATAAAATCAAATTATTTATTTGCGAGAATCTCAGTAATCACGTTTTACGGTAGGACTCAATGTTACGCACTCAACAAGTCATGGAGGTATTTAAAGTAAGATTATAACAAAAAAAAAAAACAAAAAAAAAAGTGGCCTTGATCAATTACTACTACGTATAGAGAAGACACCGCGAACAAAATCTGTGCTCCGTTCAAATGCTGTCAGCTGGCTGCGCCCCGCACTGCGCACAGATTTTGTTCGCGCTGTCTTCTCTATACGTATAGAGAAGACACCGCGAACAAAATCTGTGCTCCGTTCAAATGCTGTCAGCTGGCTGCGCCCCGTATTAGCAATAGCTCAATATGAAAAAGTTGGAATTTTGACGTCCAATATCGCCGTAACTAGAAGGTTCCCAGAACAAATAGAGAACAAGTGCCTTTCGGCTTCGTTAGGGTCTTCTAACACATCATCTTCTTTATATTATAGCAGTAGCAATAACATTCAAAACTAGACGTGCCAGCCGCACGTATATTCGGGTCGCTTTGCTGTGAAATGGGCCTTAGGCATTTCCATCGCTTAAGTTTTATATGTCAAGCACGAATACCTGTCAGACTGAATTATTGATGTACATCACGTTTGTACACACTATCTGCGTTCATTTATAGGGTTCCGTACCCGAAGGATAACCAACGGGACCCTATCTGATACAGCGGGCTGTTTCTTTTTTTGTTTTTTTTTTCGGATGTCAAATCATCAAATGACTCCTCCCGCTCTGGGCGGAGCAGGAGGGAGTGTCAGACTTTTACTGAATAAAACCCATCCATGTTCCTTCATCGCCCTTTGTGTTCCGGGGCCACGGTATCTCTTTCGAACAGTCCCGCAGCCCCGGCAAGCGGGCTGTATCTTATGATCCGTAATAGGTAGACAGTTGAAATTTTCACAGAATGTGTATTTCTGTTGCCGCTATAACAACAAATTAAAAATTAAAAGGGGGCTCTACGATGGTACGGAACCCTTCATGCGCGAGTCCGTCTCGCACTTGGCCGGTTTTATTGAACCCTTTCACCCATTTCAACATCGTGTCCTAAGTACCTCCTCAAGAACTAGACCACAGACCCAAAAACCTTTCAAAGGCCCTCTTAAAGACAAAATAACACATTTCCACCTCCTTTATTCGATCTCTTTTCCCTTTGGCGTAGAAATCTTTAACAATATCTTCTAATAGGGTCAGTATAACGAGCTTAGGGTCGCAAATTTTCAACAACAAAGGTCTGTTAAGTGTGTGTTCTGTAGTTTCTTCCGGGTGTTAGTTTTTCGGGTTCCGTGCCCAACCGTGAGCCAACGGGAATCTATTACTAAGGCTCCGCTGTCTATCTGTCGAATTCAAATACAAATATTTATTGCTCAACACAGTACAGTACATTTGATACATTAGATGTCAAGTGAATGCGCAGTCCACTAAGGAATATGTATAAATTTTCTTTTTTTTTATTTCGAAACGGAATGTAAAAATACTATAAAATAATGACAAAAAGTGAAAACAACACCAAAATCGGCCAAACAACACAAAAGTTATACTCGTACGAGTATAGATACACATACTAAAAGTTATAACTTTTGTTTCTATCTCTTTCTAGATAAACGAAATTTAGTATGGATGTTGTACGTCGAAATGTCGAATGACGTCATGAAAGGTATTTTTTTTTTTTGCCATTGGTTTTGTAAATTATTGAATGAGTATATTAGAGGAAGTTCGTGAACGGGCGCTGTCAGTTGTGACTGGTCATCTCTTAGTTGCCAAGGCTTATTTGAATGAATTATTTTCTTTTTTGAATTGTATTTTTTTGTTTTGTTTTTACTGTGGGCACTTTTAACGTGCACTTCTTGCTACATTGTTCTCACATAATATACCATCTCAACATGAATGATGTAACCAAGATTTTCTAACAATATTTCGATTTAAAAGGTTGTCCATGGAGCTTCTTGCCCGTTCTTCTCCATAGAGATCTACGCTAGGGAATGGGCAACTACAGTACTTTCACAGTTTTTATGTCTTGGGACTGTAGATACATTTAATTTTTATCTTTGTTTCGACAATTCAAAAGTGCCTCTAACTGGCCTACTTGAAATAAATGCTTTGATTTTGAAGTTTGAAAATTCACCATAAAATAACAAATAACCTGTTACAGAAAAAAATCAAGGAGGAAGTCGTCTATCTCGGTATGGACATGTAACGAGGAAAGATGAAACACATGTCACTAAAAAAGAGGTGGATATTAATGTTGATGGATGGAGAGGGAGAGGAAGGCCAAAGAAAAGATGGATTGTACTGTGTGAGAATGATGAAAGAGAAAAAGAAAAATATATGAAAAAAAAAACGACAACGAAACGAGACACGAACGAAACAAGGGCAGGAATTTAATGATGAGTTGCGATACCAAAAAATAAAAGTAAAAAAAAATAAGTTAGTCACCATACAATACATTAGTCTTTTTCAGCGTTATTTGCTCGATTTTAATACGTATAAATAGTGTATAATGGCACGAAACCCTTATGTGTGAGTCCGTCCTGCACTTGGCCGGTTTTTAAGGGTCATCATTATTTTTGGACGAAGGCCAAAGTGGGGTTAAAAATAGAACTATTCGATAAGTGTCGATGAGAAAGGAGTAACGGAGAATATCGTTACAAATCGGACCTTTTACAAATTGTACATTCTGCGAACCGGCATTTTTTTTCTATATGACATTTCGCTAATGGGATGTTCCACAAATAAGAATAAGCTCATAGAATTAGTAAGCTAAGGTGGCAATTTGCCGGCCATATTAGCCGTAGAACCGATGACTGTTGGGGTAGACGTGTTCTTGAGTGTAGACCGCGAATCGGTAAGCGTAAGGTGGGGACTCCCTCAAGCTCTGTGGAGCGACGATCTTTGCAGGATGGATGGTAGCAACTGGATGAGAGTTGCTGAGAATCAAGTTGAATGGCGTGCGATTGAAGAGGCGTATGTCCAGCAGTGGACTGCTGTAGGCTTATGATGATGTTCCGCGTCAAAACCCTTTTATATTCTCCTTAAGAAGAAGGGATAGGAGGATAGAAGGCTAGCCTAAATCGGGTAAAAAAACAAAAACGTATCTGTCTCTATCTGAGTTGTCCACAGCCAAAGACATTCAAATAATTTACGAGCGATAGACGGGACAACACGAATAAAATCGTGATCCAAATACTTGTTACTACTTAGTAATAAATCGTTCTGACTAGTGTCATACGCCCGCTTATCAGGTAGCATTCCTGTGTCAAAATTGAAAATGTTCGGAATTATAATTTTTGTATGACATTATTTCCAATGTCCGCTCTATACCTAATTATTTTAAATCTCTTTGTCCACAGCCCATCCGCAAATTGTCCGTACCTATTTAATAGATAGAACCTTTAAGGGAAAAGCAAACAATCTCAATCTTCAATTAATTACACTCATATCTGACACACTACGCGAAAAAGACCATGAGTAGCAACGTTCAAACGCAAACCAATGAACACGCGTTCCCAAATAAAGTAATTCTCTTTATGCGAACATTAAGTCGAAGCGTTTTGGTACGAATCCAAGTGAATGGCTGATTTGTCGTATTCGTACCATTGGAATCACACCCCGGGTAGGGTTACCAGTTAAAAGAATCAGGAAATGGTTTTTTAAGAAAGGAAGTGGCTGTGGCTAATATGAATATACAATTATAGTAATAGACAATATGGAAGAAGAAGACATGATGCGCCGACCACAGATAAATTAGAATAAGGGCAAGAGAATAGGCATGACGACAGTATCAAAAAATTGCAAATCTATTTAGTCCGTCAGTTAGAGTATTAGAAATTAATGGACACGCAGTTTTTGCTTTTGTAAATCAATGAATATTGATAAAGATAAAACTCATCAAAACTCGGGAGTGAGGTCTCGTGACGTCAGAACTAGCTTAAAATTATACCTAGGCGTGACGTATTGAGAACTTTAAAAGTGTCATATCTTCGTCAATTTTGGTTTACGTAACAAAAAAAAACACGGGTCAAATATTTTTTGATAATCTAACTGACGGACTAATTAGATTTCTTTTGTCATCTCCCCTATTATGATGAAGGAAACTATTTTTGGCAGATCACAAAATAATGAAAAATCATTCGACTACTATTACTCAATCATTCGGATGGATTATGATGTCCTTCAAGGTATTCTAAGATAGAATAATATCTTATCTCATATAGATCTCCTGTAAGATTTAATCGTGGACACTCTTGGACCATATCCGCCGACTATCCTTTGAGAATTTAAGACAAAAATGGTGACATTTGAAAAAAAAAACCGGGGGATTTTCATTACTTAACAAATTTTGACGATTTTTTTTTCTTTAAAAATCGCACTACATCAAAAAAATCCAGACAAATCCGGACAGGCAGCCAAAAAGCTGGTCATGTTCGGACAAATTGGAAGGAATGACAGCCCTAACTCCAGGTAGCATTTGTCATTTCACGATTCGATTTATGTTGTTGTAAATCTTTTGATAGAATCATTGTGGAATTTATAGGTTCATGGCTTGGAGGCATGTGCTTAGTCATCGCTACTAAGGTGAGTGGTCTTAAGAATAGTTAGGTAGCCTTGTCGAAATGTTTAAGGTCCAGACTCCACCGAAGCGGAGAACAGACGAGAGGAGATATGATTTTTTATATTATTAATTTATTTAATCACTTGTACTACACCAATAGAATTTCGTTATATTTACACTTCTCGCCAACGATTAGCTTTAGTGGAAACAGTTGAACAGAGAGGAGAGGAGATGTCTCTTAATTGTTTAGTCCAGCGGAGATGAGAAGAGACGGTAGGCGGTGTGCTGTGACTGTGACCGGTGTGAGGCCCGGTTTCCACCAAAGCGGAGACGAGCGGAGCGGAGTGGAGAAGTGCAAGCTTCAACCAATCACAAGATAGGACAAGAGACCTGATGTAGATTTTAACTACATGTTATTGGTGGGTTTCCACACATCTCTCTCCGTTCGTCTCCGCTTTGCACATCTGCGTACAGTTTCAGTGAATAGTTTATACGCATCTCTATTTATCTCTAAGTGTGGCTTTTTAGTGCGTTTGGGTTCTCTAAAGGGAAGATGTTGGCGCCGCCGGTGACTGAAAAATTGGGCTGTAATTGATTGTCATGGTATGAGGAAATTGGGCATGTCATGCAAAGAATTGAAGGAAATGCCGTGGGAATGTATTGAGCTGAGTGAGTGGGTCAGACTGAATGTAGGAGATGGGGGACAAGGTGTCATGTGCTTAGCCGCCATTGCAGACGAGAGTGGTCTTATGCTCGACTACTGCTGAGTATGAGGTCCTTGATTCGATTTCCAGATCGAGTAAATTATTATTCTGTTTTTCCAGCAGAAATTTCCCCGTAGCAGCCACGGAGTCTGAATTTGCGTCTGGTTGATGGCAGTAGACTTGCGTATAACATGGAACATTAACATAACTGGCGACATGTACTATTAGGTACACCCCTGCCTAACACTTCGGGAATTACAGGTGTGATGTTATGTTAATTATGAAAATAGGGTGGGTAGGGTGGGTGGTAGGGTGGGTGGGTAGGGTGGTCCTGTATGGTTGGTCATCATTCATCATCATTTCAGCCGAAAGACGTCAACTGCTGTACATAGGACTCTCCTAAGTGTCGCCACATTGACCGGTCCTGTGCGTCTCGCATCTAGCGGATCCCCGCAGTCGTCACCAGGTCATCGGTCCACCTAGTGGGAGGCTTTCCAACGCAATGTCTTCGGTTCGCAGTCGCCACTCCAGAACTTTTCGGCCCCATCGGACATTCGTTCTGCGAGCAATGTGCTCTGCCCTCTGCCACTTAAGTTTGGCAACTCTTCGGGCTACGTCGATAACCTTGGTTCTCTTGCGGATGTCTTCATTTCTGATTCGATCACGCAAGAAAGCTCCAAGCATAGCCCTCTCCATTGTCTTCTGTGTGACTTAAGCCTCCTCATGAAGCCCATATAGTATGGTTGGTCATCATCAGCCTATTAAAGTTCCCACTGCTGGGACACAGGCCTCCTCTCTATGAGAGGGAATGGGCTATAATTCACCACGCGGGCCCAGTGCGGATCGGTAGATGTCACATGTCTTCGAATTTTTGGCTCTAGGACATGCCGGTTTCCTCACGATGTTTTCCTTCACCGTTTTGAGAGCAGTGGTGATGTTATAAATTACACAAAGTAATGCGCCTGCCTGGGTTCGAACCCACGACTTACTGTTCGTAAGTCGGGGCCGCCACCACTGGGCCACCGCTGCTCTCGTGTATGGTTGGTATTAGTACCCTATTACCAACTCATAATATCCTACTTACCAAACAACCAATATCCCCAGGGTGATATGTTATATGTTGTTTACACATACTTAGAGTTCGCGCCCCCCAATTGGAAGCTAATTAGGCTCCGCAGTTAGGAACTCATTGATCAATGGCGCGTTTATTAGCTATTAGCTACATTTTGACCGATATCCTGAGCGTTCTCTATTAGCTGAATAAAGGCACACGCGTAAGCACTATACCAGCACAACCTCGCCAATAATTTATAACAGAACGGTTGGGCAGAGGACACCTTAATTTTGCCAGTTATGTTTAAATCCCATGCAATAGGGGGGAACCCATTGCCAAACCTGGACTCCGTAGCTGCTACTGAGAAATTCCTAAAAACCCAGTAACACTTTTCCCGAACTGGAAATAGCGCGAAAGACTTCATGCTTAGACGACACGAGACAGTTCTTGGATTTTTGTTGTATATTTTGCGCCTATACCAGGAATAAATTGGTATAGTGGACGCAAACGTGACTGATCTACTTGACACCGTTAACAAAGAAGAAGTTTGTATTCAATAAGGAATTTCTTAGAAGCAACTGAGGGTCTACATTTGCGCCCGGTTTTTATCAAAACACTCACCTTCTTGTACATGGACTTGTAATATAACTATTGAAATGTGTGTCTACATACAAGGCATGATGTTTATTTTGCAAGTAGGTTTTTACAAACACTTTTACACGTCATTTTTTTAAAACTAGATGGGGCCGGTGTTTCGTGCCTGACTACTCTGAGAAGAAAAAGCCGAAACAAACTCAGAGGTCATAGTCTCTTTTGAAGTCCAGACATAATCTTGCTCAATTCACATGAGGACTATGCAGATTAGTATCTGAGATGGTCTTTTGAAGAAAGAACCACACAGATTTGAGTGGACCTGTCCAGTCAGTGCAAGCATTTGTCAGTTATCGTGTAGCTCGACTTATAACTCAAGGAGCACAACGAAACGACGAACAATACCAAAGAAAGGACATTTGGGTAGGTCGCTTATAGTACTCAAACTGCCAGATAGCTGTGGGAAAAAAAGAAAACAAACAAAAGAAATAAAAATGAAACCCACATGGTCCCCACATTCACAATAATCAAATAAAATTAATAATAATTTACAAAATCAATGTCAATTAAAATCACAAAAGTCATATGTCAATAATAAAACATTAAGATACGTAAATGTTCCTGTCAAATCAGTAGGTAAATGTAACATAAAATAAAATAAAAAAGTAAAAAATAATAAAATACTGAATTAAGTATTCATGTCAAATCATTCAATGTCAGAGTGAATAAAAGAAAGGACCCGTAAATACTCTTCACGGCAGCAAGCATTCTGTAGCTGCACATCAAACAACGCAAAAATTACGCAAAATATGTTGGGGTCGGCTTCCAGTCTAACCGGATGCAGCTGAATACCAGTATTTTACATGGAACGACTGCCTATCTGACCTCCACAACCCTGTTAGTACTGGATAATAAGGTACTCTTGGTAAAACTGGTTGTAAGACTTTCTGACCACTGACTACCTGTAACGACTGTCAACGATCTACAAATGACAGCCGGGAACAATGGCTTTAAGTGCATTCCGATGCACGGAGGAAACTCGGTATGTAATGGATGGTTACCCATCCACGGACCAACCTAGGCAAGCGCAACTTAACCTGTAGATTGACCCGAGCGGCTGTTATTATTTAGTCATAAGCTCCTTCAAAATGTTGTCCTCCCTTATGCAATATCACTGGAAACCCGAAATACACTAATGAATTGAAGCCAATTTAATTGATTATTAACAGAATGGCCCATTTGACCACATTGACATTTGATTTGAGATTTGGTTTCGACCGTAATGAGCACAAATTAATATGAATATAATAAATGCCATTTCAATTGGTGCAGTCAGTATTCTGTTACATTAGTTTGGTTAGTTCTAATGTTCGAAACGTTTGTTAATTCATAATATTGTATTTCGCGGTAAAAAGCAGAGTGTTTCAGAGAAAATTGTTTTCTGAACAGCTAATATGTAGTTATTATTTTGGAGTCGTTTGTTTAAGATTTGTAAATTTTGTAATCACGTTCTCGAAAAGTGCTGCAACGATTTCGATGAAAGTTGCAATATACGGGTTAACGGGGACGAAAAATCGATCTAACTACCTAGCTAAAATAGAAAAAACATTTTTTCATTTTTTTTTTTTTGATATGAGACCTCTCATATCTGGAAAAAAATAAAATGTTTTTTCTATTTTCACCCATCCACGGAGCAACCTATGCAATCGCGGCTTAACCTGAAGATCGAACCGAGCGGCAGCTTCTCCTAAAGCTACGCATTTATTGTTGCTAAAAAGAAGAAATTGTTCCTAAATAAAACATAGGATCCAATATCCATAAAGACCTAAACAAAATCCATTTAGGAACAAGCAATTTCGTTAAAACCTAACTAAGCACGGAACACCTAAAATAACCGGCCAAGTGCGAGTTGGACTCGCGCACCAAGGGTTCCGTACAAATTTGTAGGTATTTTGTTTTTAAACTAGATATTTACGGTATTCAGACTTTTTCCATTACATGTGCTGTATAAGACATTACTTCTTGCCAATATTCATATTCTATTCTAGGTCAACGGGAAGTAAGTTTTGATTCCCTTGAGATATCGCAAAAATGCGACATAAACGGTCATATCTTTTGATCGCGTTGACTTACAAGTTTGATTTTTCACAGCTGAAAGAGACCGTAGACCCGAGTATTTGATTAAATTTTGAACTCAATTTGATATTCTTCGCGTTCTTGAGAAAAAGGGTCTTGATAGACAGACGGACAATGAAGTGATTCTATATGGGTTCCTTTGTTGGTGTTTTTTGAGATACGCAACCCTAAAAAAACAAGTACCAATCACAAAACGATTCAAAAAGGTTCTGTATTAAGGTCTCATTTTCTAATAAAGGCTCCGGAATAACGTTTACACTCTATTTCATGCAATACCAAACATTTTTTGGTAGGCCAAACGATGTTGGTTATAACCGGCTCAAACCGGTTGAAACCGCCGCCGGCCGGCAATATCCAGTTGATACCGGTATTGGACGAAAGCGATTTAACAAAAACTTTCACCTCTCGTTTCGTATTTACCTTTGCGGTATATTTTTCATTTCAGATAGGTTTCAGGTGTGGATTCACAGAAGAGTTTTAATTTCAGTAGTTTTTGATTGCACTACCTACAAATAAAATCATCACGACTGTAATCCCTGACAGGTTAGGCAGAGGTGTAGCTAATAGTACACCCGCATTTCGCCAGTTATGTTTAAGTCCCATGTGACAAGGGCCGAGCCTATCGTCATGCCGTCATTAACAATAACTGACAATAATCATCAACAATTTATAAATCAATAAATTATTCAATTAACTAAATAATTGAAAATAACAAAAATCTATAATTAATTCCATCAAAATTACAACTATAAATAATCATTAAATAATTCCCTCAAGTTAATAATAACAATAATCCTTAACATTAACAATCAATAAATAGTTCGATCAAATTAATAATAACAATAAACAATAATAAATAACCATTAACCACCAAAAAAATAATAAATCGATGAAATTAAAAATAAAAGTATAAGATAATTAGCGAATTACTTTCAATTTTTTTTTTTTGTACGGATCCCTTTCAAAATCAAAATCAAAACATTTATTTCAAGTAGGCCAGTTACAGGCACTTTTGAATTGTCGAAACAAAGATGAAAAATTAATGTAGCTACAGTCCCAGTCACAAGACATAAAAACTGTGAAAGTACTGTAGTTGCCCATTCCCTAGCGTAGATCTCTATGGAGAAGAAACTCCATGGACACTCTTTTAAATCAAAATATTGTTACAAAATCTTGGTAACATCATTCATGTTGAGATGGTATATTAAGTGAGAACAATGTACCAAGATGTACACGTTAAAAGTGTCCACAATAAAAAGAAAACAAAGGCTTTCGGGTAAAAGCCTCCTCCAAAGATTTCCACTTCTCAAAAACTTCTTAAAAATGTTTTTCTTTTAGCTTTGGTGGGTTTTATTAATCTTTTAGTGGCATTCAATTCATTCTCTTACAACTTATCTGTAACTGTTGATTACATTTTTCAACGAAATTTCTGATGCTTCACTTTGCCTTAAATCTCGAATATAAAGGGTGTAAAATACCACTTAACGAAGCCGAAAGGCACTTGTTCTCCCCGTCATTGCAATATTTTTTTTGTTCTACACCATACCTGAGAACCTTCTAGTTACGGAGAAATTGGGGGTCAAAGTTCCAACCTTTGCCAATTTTTTTTTTAAATACATGTTTTTAATGTTAGATTTTAAACACCTCCACGACCCCCGTACTATTCAATCCATCCATCAGCACAATGTTTTGAGTGCATTACATTGAGTTCTACCGCAAAACATGATTTTTCACCCCAAAAAAAAAAATTGTCCCAGCAATAATTTTTGCGTAAAGTTACTTAGCTTGATGTACAGAATGCTTGGTTGACGGCTTCGTGATGAGGTCGTTTATACCCTCTGGATATTCATCATCATTATCTGCCCTTATCTCATGTTAATTGGGGTCGGTGAAAGTCAATATTTCTTTCATTCTCCTCTATCAACCGTCACGCTATCATTTACTCCTTTTTCCTTCATATCATTCCTCACACAAACCCTCGATCTTTTCTTTGGTCTTCCTCTTCCTGGTGAATACATTCTTTCTACGACATTTTCTGCCCTATAAAGGGTGTAAAACACCTCTTAACGAAGCCGAAAGGCACTTGTTCTCCCCGTCATTGCGATCATTTTGTTGTTCTACACCATACCTGGGAACCTTCTAGTTAATGAGATATTGGGGGTCAAAGTTTCTACTTCTTTACAAGTTTTTTTTTAATACTTTTTTTTTAAGATTCTTTAAACACCTCCACGACCCCGGTACTATTCAATCCATCCATCAGCACAATGTTTTGAGTGCGTCACATTGAGTTCTACCACAAAACATGATTTTTCACCCCAAAAAAAAAAGTTGTTTCCCAGCAATAATTTTTGCGTAAAGTTACTTAGTTTGATGTACAGAATGTTTGGTTGACGGCTTCGTGATGAGGTCTTTTACACCCTGTATATTTAAATTCAAAGTGCAATTTTATATCAAAACAAGCTCTAAAACCACAATCCTCTTTAACTTCATCATTATCATAGAACTTCAATCTTCAGAACTAACCTAGAGGTTTGCGGCTTGCAAAAGTACTTGAAACTTGCTTAGCAGCCGCTTCAGTGAAATGCTGCAGCGCTGTAGCGGTGTCAAACTGAAGCGGTAAATTGACAGCGCTTCCTGAGTCTTTGTATAAACTTAGACTTGATAAATTATTTAATAGTAGATAGTGTAATAGTAGATAGTGAACTTGCTGAGCCCGCATCGTTTGAGACTCAAGTGTATTAATATTTTGGAATGAAATTGTACTCTAATCTACAGGATGTAAACAGACCCTTTACGAAGCCGTCAACCTTTTTGTCCGTTATTCTGTACCACAACAAACTAAGTAACACTACGCAAAAAATATTGCTGCGAAACGACTTTTTTTTTTTGGTGAAAAGTCACATTTTACGGTAAAACTTAATGTAACGCACTCAAAATATTATGCTTATGGATGCATTAAATAGAAAACGGGTTATGAAGGTATTTAAAGTAAAATAATCACCTTAAAAACTAGTTTTTGAAAAAAAAACTTGTGAAAAAGTTCGTTGACCTCCATTATCTCCATAACTAGTAAGTTCCCAGGAATGGTCTAGAACAAAAAAATGATCGCAATGATGGGTGAACAAGAAGTGCCTTTCGGCTTCGTTAAGGGTCTATATACCCCTTTATATTATGGCCTTTTCTGGTCGCATACTAACTTTTTCGTCGATCAAAACGAGGTCAGTAGTTAAGTCATAAAAGATACACTTCAACCATCTTATCTGTGCCGAACCGAATAAATGTACCAAGTTTGACATATCGATGCAAATTTTCTTGACAAAAAGTAACGCCACCTTGAACAGCACGCTTAAAGTGGTCATTCTATAAAACTACTGATCCTCTTTCGGTCAAATAGGCATGACGACAGTATCAAAAAATTGCAAATCTATTTAGTCCGTCAGTTAGAGTATTAGAAATTAATGGACACGTATTTTTTGTTTTAGTAAATTAATGAATATTGACAAAGATAAAACGCATCAAAACTCGGGAGTGGGGGCTCGTGACGTCAGAACTAGCTAAAAATTATACCTAGGCGTGACGTATTGAGAATTTTAAAAGCGTCATATCTTCGTCAATTTTGGTTTACGTAACAAAAGAAAAAACACGGGTCAAATATTTTCTGATAATCTAACTGACGGACTAATTTATTGTCGGTGCGCGCTAACATGTTGGTGCACAGGTTCGCAAAGTGTACAGCACAGGTTAAGGTAACTTTGTTCAGAGCTTACTGTCAAAGCTTTTACACGCTGGTGTAAAAGCTTTGACAGTAAGCTCTGAACGCTGACCCTATGGACCAACTATACGCAGCGGGCCTACAATGCTCTTAGAGTGCAGTACAACAACGCCTTTAGGATTCTGGTGCGGCTGCCTCGGTTTTGTAGCGCCTCGGGCATGTTTGCCGACGCGAGGGTGGATAACTTTTACGCTATAATGCGCAAAAAGTCAGCCTCACTAATTCGCCGAATTCGAGGAAGTGGCAACGGAATCCTAAGGATGATTGCAGAGAGACCTGAATCTGCAGTTGTAGGAAGGCTTATCAGGCTGCATGTTGTCTAAGCAATTTTTCTGACTAACATACTTTTAAGATAATGTTACTAACAAATTATGGACATTTTATTAGTCTGAATTAAATGTATTTTATTTTATATTTTATTTTAATTAGTTTTTTTTGTCGTCTCGCCTATTGAGCAGTTTGATAGCTTGCATTTCTGAAAAAATGGATTAGATGTGGCTACTGGGAAAATACATCCACGAGGTAAAGTTGATTGAACAAAAATGTTCAATCAACAAAAAAAAAAAAAAACAAAATGTTGTTTATTTTTTTTTCTTTATTTTCTTCTTTTCTTCAAAAACAACATTTTTGTTCAATCAACTTCGGCTCGTGGATGTATTTTCCCACTAGCCACATCTGGTCCATTTTTTCAGATATGCATGCTATCAAACTGCTCAATTTGTCCGAAAGAGGTTCAGTAGTTTACCCATAAAATCGTACCAAACAAACAAACAAAGCTTCTCCAATATCTGTAAACATTGACCGCACTAAAATCACGAAACGACACTTCCCCTTTTACAACAAAACGCTCGTAAAATATGAAGCCGTAACAAATTTTATATTTCTATATGAATTCAATAAAAACATTATCCTCTACTTTTGGGACAGTCGGGTAAACCCTCCTAGAACTACAGTCCTGACATTTTAATTTCACCTTTGACAGCTGCAGTCCATTCACAACCTTATTTCCAGACAAGAAAGGTCCCTATAATTTTGATAGATTTGTTACTGTTATCAACCTAACAATAAGTCCTATTGCAGTGAGCTTAAAGATCACTGTCAGCTTGACAGCAATACAAGGGTGGGGTTAACATAATCGTGGAACGACTGTACTAGGGTTGATCACTAACGTTTTATAGCGGGTGATTCGGTCCCAGTGAATTTTACGACCGACAGAGCCCCAGACGTGCTTCTTTTAGCACCGACGATCAGTGATTTAGGCCTCATTCACGTCCGCGTCACTTGTATCTTTTGCGTGAGTACCGTAGGTTTGGAAGCCGCAACGCGGTGGCCCGTAGCATGCTTGAAACAACTACTTTCATTTGTTTTCAGTACAGCAAAGATTAAGTTAAGTAATCCTTTTCCTTTTCGTATTCTCACAGAACCACAAACATTCTATTGTCGTCTCCCATTCATCAGCAAACAAGTCCAATCCAGGAATGGTCTCCACGAGCGCGTTGAGCATCGTAAGCATACGCATAGGGTGGATCGAGTTAGGTTAGTAGGGACATTCAACAATTTATTATTTCTAGAGCGATTATAATTATTTGGAACTAGTAATTTACATGCGGAGCTGTGTCAGCTCCGCATGTATATCCGAAGCGTCGCCGCGTCGTAAGCGAGGCGTATGAAACTGCTAAGTATTTTTCGCGATTATGTTGCGGACAATGAGCCGGTTCCAGACGTTTCAATTTACAACATCTTATATAGAACACTCCCAATTTTGATACCATAAATATAGCTAAAACGTGATGCAGCATTGCAACAACCGTAATATCTCGCTCACTACATTAAGTGATGCGACACGACAGACACTTGCTCCGACTCCAGACACGTCGCAAGTGGCGTCGCAGTGAGTCGTGGCATGCTTTCTAAGATTTTTTTCATTTGGTTTCTCCGTCGTCAATCCTGCATTTCGCGTACCTGTGGCTTGAGCAAGTACCTCCTGTCAGAGCGGTAAATCGCCGAACGCCAATGCTAGTAGCATGTCTGCCTGGCCTTAACTCGTCCATCGAGTAAGTTTACGATACCCCATACGCCAGCGACAGTTTTATTACGGTGCATTATCTGTTTTTTCGTACCACTAGTTGAAATTCTATGGAGTTGTTGACTCTTTGATTTTGCTATAAAATTTAGGATAACCTTGTTGGTTAAGTGAAAACAAAAAATGTTGTTTGTGAGTGTGAAGTTTATAGATGTTTGGTACAAATTATTAGAGCCAAGTAAACTATGCATGAGACTGGCTGACTGGCATGACAAGAACTTAGGGCTTCGAGGACCAGCTCACTCCTTCCCTTTACCGGCCCCGAGATTTGTCGCAAGTAAACCGTCAATAGAGTAGAATAGAACCAACCTATTACACTCACGGGTGTCGTATAAGGCGACTAATGTCTGAGGCTGAACACCTTGCGCCTCTGTAGACCAGAGAATGGGCAGCAGCGTTTTCTGTTAGTCTTTCATCACTGCGATCTCCAATCCGCCTGCCAAGCGTGGGGATTACGGCAAATTCCTCACATCCTGGGAGCGGCTTATGTCCAGCAGTGGACGTAATGGGCTGTTGTAGTAGTAATTGTAGTAAACCGTCACTGCTAGGGTGATATTGGAGAATGCAATTGTGTACCACCACCTGAGCTAGAAGTGACGACGAGGAACACCGTATGGTTTTAGTCAGTAGGAGTCTGACAGACCCAACCGCCGGCCCCGCGACAGAGGATATCCACAGAGGATTTCCATTCGTTAAACTAGGTCAACGGGAACTACCATATAGGTTTTCGACCCAAAACCTATAGGGTACTTCCGGTTGACCTAGAGTTGTCAATTTTGGTTAAAAGCAAGGGTTTACAACACAAGTAAAGGGAAAATTCCGAAAAATAAAAAAAATAAGGTAAATTTTGGTACTTACGTTTTCGCGAAAATCTAAATTTGCCCATATCTTTTTATCGTGTTGACTCAGGACCTTGATTTTTATACACCTAATAGGGAATATAGACCTCAGTGTCTGGTTTAAATGTCTACTTGCTAGATCCACCCATTCCTGCGAAAATCGGTGGTGACACACGGAGAGACAGACGGACATACGGACAAGAGAGTGTGATCTTTTAAGGGTTCCTTTTTTACCTTTTGAGGAACGGAACCCTAAAAAGGGAACGTGGTACTTGACATAAACAAAGTGAGGCCTATATCCAACAGTAGGTGAAGTCGGGCTGTGGATATTGATCATGAGGTTAACTACACTGAAACCTTTCGAGCACAGGTAATTTAAATGATACGCGAATCCACGTGCTAACGTATACTACGCTTTTAATATAATATTAAATTCCTTGCTGTAAACTGTGTTTTATTTGGCTGAATAAAAAAATCAGTGAGAAATACGATATGATAGTCTGTTATTCAGAAGATAAGTGCATGTGACTAAAAGTGTGATGAATATAAATGTTGATGGATGGAGAGGGAGAGGAAGACCAAAGAAACGATGGATGGATTGTGTGAGGAATGTTATGAAGGAAAAAGGTGTAAATGATTGTTTGACGGTTGACAGGGGAGAATGGAAGAAAAAAACGTGTTGCGCCGACCACAAGTAACATGGGATAAGGGCAGGAAGATGATGATGATTCAGAAGATAAGTGAAAGAGCAACTAACAAAAAGGATTTATAAGGCAGATGAGTTTCAACGCCGGGGCCGACGCCCTTTAAGAACATCATCATCAGCCTATAATGTTCCCACTGCTGGGACACGGCCTCCTCTCAATGAGAGTGAATGGGCTATAAATCCACCACGCGGGCCCAGTGCGGTTTGGTAGATGACACATGTCTTCGAATTTTTGGTTCTAGGACATGCCGGTTTCCTCACGATGTTTTCCTTCACCGTTTTGAGAGCAGTGGTGATGAAATAAATTACACAAAGTAATGCGCCTGTCTGGGTTCGAACCCACGACTTACTGTTTGTAAGTCGGGGCCGCCACCACTGGGCACCGCTGCTCTCAAGACTGCTCTCTGTAAGCTTTAAGAACATACACTGACCTTATTGGTTAGGTTCTTCAGAAAAGTCAGTTGCGTTGCACTCGCAACCGTCGTCCTTGTATGATCAGATGTATGAACGTGGACGAGGCAAAAAAGTATGTAACGACCGTAACAGGTGGCGTTCTCTGGTTTCTGCCTACCTCCATGGGAAAAAGGCGTGAGTTTATGTATGTACTAGCTTATACCCGCGGTTTTGCCCGAGTAAATTTCGATAATTGTCTCACGGGATCATACTACCGGGATAAAAAGTATCCTATTTGTTTATAAGCTATCTGTATGCTAAATTTCATCCAAATTCGTTCACTAGTTTTTGTGTGAAAGAGTAACAACATCCATCCATCCATACAAACTTTCGTATTTATAATATTCATTATAATATTGGTAGGATTTGTGTATGACACGATGTTTCCTACCGTGGGATAAACATGTAAAAATCTCACCTACCTACTAGTATTTTCACCGGCACTTTATTCATGTTCTTTGTTGTACACACATAAATTAAAGATACATTGTTACAGTGTAACAAGGACAGTTTTAAACAAAGGCGAGCTTAACTCAGAATTGAGACTTCACCGTTTTAAACGAAAAAAAAAGCCTACCATAATACTGAACAATAAGTATGATAATATACTTTTCCAGGGGAAAAAGCGGATCTTACAAAGGAAACTAAACACGATCGATTAGCACATCTTATCTACGCTCGAGAGCTATCAGAGTCATAATAGGCATGACGACGTGTTGAAAAATAATGGACACGTATTTTTTGTTTTTGTAAATCAATGAATATTGACAAAGATAAAACGCATCAAAACTCGGGAGTGGGGGCTCGTGACGTCAGAACTAGGTAAAAATTATACCTAGGCGTGACGTATTGAGAATTTTAAAAGCGTCATATTTTCGTCAATTTTGGTTTACGTAACAAAAGAAAAAACACTAATTAGTTTTTTTTGTCGTCTCGCCTATTGCTATGAAATGAGAAATGATGTTTATTTTGTAAATGGGTTTTTACAAACAATTTTACACCTCTCCTTTTTTAAAACTAGATGGTTCCGGTGTTTCGTAGCTGACTACTCTGAAAAGAAACAGCTGAAACAAATTCAGAGTTCATAAGTCTATTTTAAGGTCCAGACATAATCTTGTTCAACTCACATGAGGACTATGCGGATTAGTGTCTAAGATGGTCTTTTGAAGAAAGAACCACACAGATTTGAGTGAACCTGTCCAGTCAGTGCTAGCATTTGTCAGATATAGTGTAACAGTAGCTCGACTCATAAAAGGAAGCTTTGGTTTTTTTTTTTTTGCCACCGTTTAAATATTCTAATCGGGTTCAGATTAATTAGTCAAATCCGCAAAAAAACTAATGTTAAAAAATACGTGAAAGAATTAACTTAAATAAAAACTAAAAAGAAAGAAACAAGCCCAGTAGTTTAGAATTCTGTTAAGTAATACTAAATAACTACACAATTGAAATAGTTTTATAATCGATACACACATAAAACAGATTATAAATTCTAATGCAGAACAGAACGACTCACAGTCGGGGCCCCTTGGGAAGATTTGATTGGTAAAATTTAAATGGGCCCCGACTGTGAGTCGTTCTGTTCTGCATTAGAATTTATTATTTGTTTTATGTGTGTATCTAAACTACTGGGCTTGTTTCTTTCTTTTTAGTTTTTATTTAAGTTAATTCTTTCACGTATTTTTTAAAATTAGTTTTTACGCAGTCGGGTTTTTTGTTTTTCTTTAAATTATTATTTTTTATTTTATACTTTTTACTTACGATTCATTGACTTCGTTATAGGATGGTAAATTTCGCAATCTAGTCATTTCATTGAGGGAGTTAATATCGTGGGGATTATTAAGTAACTTGCGGTGGTCTAAACTACTGATTAGAGACCTAACTCGGCTCAAAGCTACATATGCTTGACCTTTAGCAAAAATGCGTGAACTTAAGTCAACCACAGCTCGGTCCAAAGTAGTAACTTAAATCAATAAGTAAGAATTAGCGAGAATGATTGCTTTGTTAAACAACTTTAAATCGTTATATATCCTAAACTATTATTTATAATGAAAAATGATAAAAGGAACCTAAAGATGATTTTAAAATACCTATTCAACGACACCCCACTTGACATAGTTCATCAACTTTTTTTTTTTCAATTTGACAATATGGCGTCTGGTTGTCGCTGTGGTGAATTTTGATTACTGTTATGTCTTTAGTGACACTCGCAAGGTTAAGACGAATCGATTGACGTAAGAATTATCAAAATCGGCCTACGCATTTGGTCTTTAGAACGCCACATAGAAAAAACAAACATACATACATACATACATAGACTGATTCAAACTCAAACTCAAACTCAAAGCATTTATTTCAATTAGACCATTATGGCACTTTTGAAAGTCAAAAATACAAAAAAAAACAAAACAAAGCTACAGTCCCAGACACAAGACATAATAACTTGAGAAAGTACTGTAGTTGCCCATTCCCTAGCGTAGATCTCTATGGAGAAGAACGGGCAAGAAACTCCATGGACACTCTTTTAAATCAAAATATTGTTACAAAATCTTGGTTATATCATTCATGTTGAGATTATAGATATATGTGAGAACGATGTAGGAAGACGTGCACATTATGAGCGTCCAGAGTAAAACATTAGATCAACAAATTAAAAATAAAGTAATTAAAATGAACCGTGGCAGCTAAGAGATGACCAGTCCCAACTGACAGCGCCCGATCACGAACAAGACGCGTGTATCGGCGCCATTCAACTCAACCATATTGAAGGGAACTAAATGACCCGACACACCCGCCACCATCAGCGAGACATTTGAGTGAGCATGACTTTCTCTCAGCCACCAAGGCATATTCAAGTCAATGAAAGATAACTAAATGCAAATGGTAGCTTAAAAATACATGGTCCTCACATGTGCTATGCAATTATACAATACTAGGAGATGGAATCTATACAAAGCAAAGATACTTTTACAATCTTCTGCAGCTAGCACAATAATTTGCCCAATTAGTTTTCCCCTATGGTTGTGGAGCAGGACCAGCATTGAGCCAAGCATTTTTATCGTCAATGTAATCCACCAACTTATAATATGCTTGCCTACATAGTGTGCGTTTTATACAAGATTTAAATTTCGTCTCATTCAGTTGTAGAATGTGGGGAGGTATTTTATTGTAACATTTTAAACAGTACCCCATGAAAGATGAATCTACTTTAGCAGTGATAAACACATTACCCTCCTTTGCGTCGCGCAGTCGGGTAAAAAGAAGCGAGCTTAGCAGAGTGCCATAGGCAAATACTCCACTTATGAGCTACGTATATTAGTTCAATAAAAAAAAGAACTAATATCCCTTACAACACCACCGTTAAAAATAAAATATCCACTATAATCGATCTTGTATAAGGCTGTAAGTAATCCGACATTACAATACAATACCGTTAGCGTGTGGGTAGATGTTCCCTATACATCAGTAAATCCCTATCCTTTAGACCTCGACCGGGGTGAGCAGATAGCGAGCGCTGAAGCGGAAGTGATTTTTTTTTATACCCGAAATAGGCTTGCGTCCAGTCGCAACTCGCCTGAAGTGAAGCGATGGTGCAGCCTTGAAAAAATTGAAAGCAAAAGCATGACGCATAGTGCTACACACGCACGCGATAGCCTGTTTTTTATAGAACGTTGCCCCGCACTAGGATTTTGCGAAGTCGTGAAATTTTGAATTTAGTAGGACTTAGGCGTACGGGGATCTAACCCGCGACATATAACGCAGTAGCCAATCGCTAAGCCACGCACCAACCCTGCCGTCGCGTCGCGTCACACTGCAATGTCTTTGTCCGCGCTCGCTACCGCTTAAGCAACCTTACGATCACATTTCTTTGGCTAATGGTACCCAACGGGTAGGGACGGATGATTCTTTGTAGACGAAGCATCAAAGAATAAGGATAGTTTCTTTACATTACTCCGGAATTTATTCGATGAATATCTAAAGGCTTTACAGTCAATAACGTTATTGGTTGAAGGATTATGGCTTTAGGATATTTTTTCTTCAATGGAAGATGGTTTCCAGTGTAGTGTAGGTAAGTGTATGTTGTATGGAATTGAAGTTAAAAAAACCGGCCAAGAGCGAGTCGGACTCGCACACCGAGGGTTCCGCACAAACTTTACTGAATGAAAGGTAAATTGCGGTTTACGATTTATGACGTAAGTATTAAAAAGAAACTACTTAATAGATCTCGTTCAAACCAATTTTCGGTGGAAGTTTACATGGTAATATAGATCATATAATTCTCTTATTTTAGAAGTTACAGGGAGGGGACACACATTTACGACTTTGGAAGTGTCTCACGCGCAAACTATTCAGTTTAGAAAAAAAAAATTGGAAACCTCAATATCATTTTTGAAGACCTATCTATAGATTCACCACACGTATGGGTTTGATGAAGAATTTTTTTTTAAGTTTCTTAGTATGGGGAATCCCCAAATTTTTTTTTTAATTATTTTTGTGTGAAAATCTTAATGCGGTTCACAGAACACATCTTCTTACCAAGTTTCAACAGCATAGTTTTTATAGTTTCGGAAAAAAGTAGCTGTGACATACGGACGGACAGACAGACAGACATTTGGCTACGGAACCCTAAAAAAAGACATAGTTACTCTATTAGATGATTATAAGCAAATGATAGCGTAGTGGTGTGACCGTTGGACTGCCAAGTCATAGGTCTCGAGTTCGATCCCAAGACTCCTCTGATGTCTGAGGTAAAATTTGATTGTAAAGTAAGTTTGTGTGTAGGTAATCTCTGGAACTAATGATCCAATGCTAAAAATGTTTTCACTGATAGACAGCTACATTATTTGCTATAGGGGTGCTCTAAGCTATAAATTATTTTTATATCATGCATGTTAGCCGAACTATCACATTTTTTCAGACGAAGTGCTAGTAAAACATATTGCACGGATGTTCAAACTACTAAACATCAATGTGTTGGTGTTTCAAGAGTGGGTATTCTGAATATCGTAATTTTTAACGTGAGTCATTTGTGAACATTCGGCAATATAAACTTCCGACACTCAAAACTTCTACAAATATCCCGATCGTTAATTTGAACATCGGTATTACGAAATTTGATATTATGACTTCGGCATGTATTTATAAAAGGTAGAAACCACGTATTCAGTACGTCATTCTGAATAACTGATACTACTGATAGTACTGCCCAGCAGTGGGATGACGTAGGCTGCCAGCAGCCTACGTCATCCCACTGCAGAGCAAAGGCCTCTCCCCGTGACTTCGAGTTATTTCTATCCAGAGCTAATGTCGACCACTGGTCGTTTTATCCAGCTCGTCCCGCCATCTTCTACGCGGTCTGCCACAACACTTTCTGGCTGTGTCAGGGTTCTAGAAAGTGGCTATTTTGACCCACAGCTCATTGAGCATGCGGTAGAGCCAGTCCAGTCCCACTTCAGCTTAGCGGCTTTTTGAGCAACGTCAGTAATTTGTGTTTTGGAGCGCAGTGTGGTGGTGGTGTTGTCCGATGAAAAATTTATATGTGACCATACAGGAATTTTTCATCGGTAATTAAAAAAAAAAACTGCTGTTCAATACCTTTGACCGTGTGTTTTTTTTTAATAACCGATGAAAAATTTCCATATACGTGGCCCATTTTAGCGTCCGCGTCCCTTCCACCTTTTAAGTATATATTCATACATCATTCATACATCATTCATACATCATTCACACATCATTCATACATCATTCATACATCATTCATACATCATTCATACATCATTCATTTTTTTTTTTTCATTTTTTTTTTGATTCCTTTTTTTTTTTGGGTTCATTTATTTGCCAGCCACGCATCCATTCGTAGCGGATTGCAATGTATTTCTGCCAACAAACAATAAATCTTCCGGTGTAATTACCGACAGATTAGCATTCTATAAAGGGTATAAAAACATTCTTAACAAAGCCGAGAGGCATGGGATCTTCCCGTCAACTCAGTCAGTGGCCCGAACATTTGACAAATAGTCTTAACTATCGTATTAGCCAGTAGTGTGTGGAGGCCAGACAGGCAGTCACTCCATGTAAAGTACAGGTATTCAGCTGCATGCTGTTAGTCTGGAAGCCGACCCCAAAATAGTTGGAAAAGGCTAGGTAGATGACGATGATGACTGGATTACCTCAGGTTATTTTCCTTGTTCAGAGAGCAGTGGCGATGAAATAAATAACACAAACCCAGCTTACCTTAAAGCATGTATTTATAACAAAATCCTTAAGGTAGAATGCCTACACATACAGAAAATGGAACAAGAATTGCTTACTGCGTGTTGGGCATTTCGTATTTCGGACAGTACCTAGTTTCCCCACGATGTTTTCCTTGTAGTGTAAGCCAATGTTGTCTGAGAATTTATTTGACCCCCGATTTATTACGATGTCGAATCGCGGGTCGACTTATAAGATTAGCTGGTTATAGTGTATCGGGTAACATCAGAGATTTATCAGTGGATTCGCTGATAGCTTGATTAACGGATCAGACAAAGTGGTCAATCGAACATCGGACTTTGACAGATATTTTAGTAATTATTGGTTGAGAGTGAGACGTTCTTGTTCTAGTTTTATGTTCGGCTAGCTATTCCGCCCGCGAAATCCATCCGCGCGTTATTATAAAAATATTAGTCGGACATATTGCGAACATCGGACTTTGACAGATACTTTAGTAATTATTGGTTGAGACGTTCTTGTTCTAGTTTTATGTTCGGCTAGCTATTCCGCCCGCGAAATCCATCCGAGCGTTATTATAAAAATATTAGTTTCCTATTTGAATTGGATTTTGTTGACAATTTCAATGGTTTTATTTTATGCACGAAACCCTAATTCTTTTTCTAAAAGTAGCCTTCGTTACTCTTTATAACATCAGCTACCTGCCAAAAAAGTAAAATTCCTGTCAATATCGATTCGGAGAATACACAGGCAACAACAGGCAGGGAACAGACAGGCAGTATTTACTTTTTTTTGTGCTTTGTATTTACTTTCTTATATAAGCATTCAGTAAAAATCTGTTATTTTGAGATTACAAACACAGACACTTCAATTTTGTTTTTTTTTTTTGTATGAATAGATTAGTATAGATAATACTGAAGTAGGACCTGTCTACATCTGGTGTCCGCAGGTGGTCCTCAATCTGTCCGTGCTGGTTCGACTGAACCGGGGAATAAATATTTATTTCGATCAAAGATATTCAAAAGACTTATAGAGCGGACACTGGGAACATTTTCATTCAATTTTTTGAATCCCGAACATTTTCGATTTTGACACACGAATGCTATCCGACAAGCGAGTTATCATAGCCTAGCCTTCTCCTAACTATATTAGGGTCGGCTTCCAGTCTAACCGGATGCGGCTGAATACCAGTATTTTACATGGAGCGACTGCCTATCTGACCTCCACAACCCAGTTAGTACTGGGTAATACGATACCCCTTGGTATGCCTGGTTATCAGACTTTTTGGGTCACTGACTACCTGTAAGGACTGACAAAGATCTATAAATGACCGCCGGCCGGGACCAACGTCCTAACGTGCTTTCTGAGGCACGGAGGAAATTCTGTATGTAATGAGTGGTCACTCATCCACAGAACAACCTAGGCAAGCACGGGTTAACCTAAAGATCAACCCGAGCGACTGTTATTATTTAGCCACGAGCTCCTCGACCTGACAAGCGTGTGATGCTGAGTTTAAAAACCACTTGTATCTTAAATTAATATCACTAGGTTTTAAATATCAACCAAAATTCCATAATCTCACTATTCATAATAAACTTCCTCTTAATAATTAAACAAGCCTGTACTACTTACTAACTTAATCAACACCTTTTCATACACAGCAACCTACTTCTCTGTTCATGCCCACGGCCTAACACAATAGCGTGGTGATATATGACAAGCCTCAACTTGGCTGCTATCCAATAGGCCACACATTAAAACCTATGCTATATAGAAAGCGATAGCGGTTAGCGGAGCGGGTGACGCATCAATTTAAAACAAACGGTAAGTATAACACCTTAAAATTCTTCGTTTCAATAATGAAAAACCCGTACAGAAGTTAAGTTTTTAAATAATTTATTGTTAAGCTTGCGTTTGACCACTATCTCTCAAGGAAAAAAGGTTCTAACGACAACTTATTATCTGTCAGAGGCCCTCAAGAAGACTAAGGCCTGAATTACTGTCACGCTGACGGTCGGTCGCGCAACCGTTGAATACGGCAACGAAGAAACAAATCAAATACGCGGCACTGACGACAGCGTCGCAGTATGGTGCTATATAGAACACAATGTAAACTCGTACCGACCTTCAGCGTGACAGTAATTCAAGCCTCACTCTGTCAAAACTACATTCAAGTGATATTAAAACATTCGCCAGTTTTAGCTTCGTAATCTGATACGGCTACGAGTGTTTTAAGGCTACTAACGAATATACACAAGCAATCAGCGACATCGGAAAAGGCGTTTTATTTCGAAAAATCTGCAGTTAATTAAATAAAAACAACAACTGGAAGAAAATACTCTTTCTGTATTCAAAATAAGACGTTAAATCAGTACCGGAGTACCTACTATTCAATATCCCAAACCAGTACATAAATTACAAAACATTTTATGATCGCTACCGCTTTCAACATAGCAGAGCCTTAAAACGACCGACCGAACATGTAAGGAGGACCGCAAACTTTTTATAATGTAGATCAATTTGCTCGCCCCTACAATATATCTGAGAAAGCAATTAAAGTTGGTAGTTTTTATATGTATATAGCGTTTGGGGCGAGCCTACATAATGTCCCGAATAATGTAGCTAGGAGATGTTACATGACAAAAATATTGAGAAGGAACGTTATTGCTGTCATACGAAAATTTATGGCAGTCTTTATAGAAAATAATAGACGGTTGTGGACTTTGAAGAAAACAAAACCGGCCAAGTGCGTGGCGGACTCGCGTATGAAGGGTTCGGTGCCATCTTAGTAGGGGAGCCCCTTGTGTTTTTTACTATTTGTTGTTATTGCGGCAAAAGAAATACACATTCTGTAAAAAATTCAACCTATTACGGATCAGTCGCCTATTATGCGATACAGCCCGCCGACAGACAGACGGACGGACGGACGGACAGCGGAGGCTTAGTAATAGGGACCCGTTGGTTTACCCTTTGGGTACGGAACCCGGTAGAGAAAAATACCTAAGAAAGCGTGATGAATATTATAGATGACGACAACCAAAGACAAAATTCATTTAAAATGGACAAAGCGAAGAATCTACTTGCCTAACGTGTCAAACTGTGTGAAAAATTTATTGGGGTTTTTTCATCAGGAATTCACGCAGCCACGGAGCCTGGATTTGTGGCCGGTTGATGGTAATAAACTCGCCCCCTATTACATAGGACTTAAACATTGGGCGTACTATTAGGTACTCCTCTGCCTTACCCTTGGGGATTACAGGCATGATGTTATATTTTAATATAATATGTAGATTTAGATGAGAATGCGACCAAATTGCCTCTGACCTAACGTCTAGAACGCTATTATTGCACTGTAATTGTGCTGTGGGCAATGGTTTAGGAGGTCAGATGGCAGACGCTTTATGTAAAATATTAATATTTAGCCTCATCTGCTAGCGCTTCGAGGAATAAATGTCGTGTTATAGAGGGCGGAACATAATAAACAAAAGACCTCTCTAATGTGATGTCACAAACCATGAAACTGAATAACTTTCGTTCGATGACTTTTGGAAACAACGGTGTCGATTCTGTTGTGCACAAACTAAACTTACTTTAGGCTATTGCTATCTTTTACTAAAAGGCAGTGCGAAAAAAGGATGGCTATAGCTATGAACTAAGTTAGAGATGTCAAACTAGTGTATGCCTTGCGCTTCACCGTGTTTTTAGTCGACATGTTTTTACGTGCACCCTTCATTTGTATGGAAATATTAGTTCCAACAAAATTTGACAGCTCTAAATTACGTCCGTCTCTTTCTCGTTTTAGTATAGAGAAAAAGAAAGCAATAGCCTAAATTAAGTTTAGTTTGTTCACAACAGAATCGACACCATTATCAAACAGCTAATGCTAATGAAATCTCATAAGCAGACTTCCCTTGTTTGCCCAAAGCCCGCTGTACGTAGACTTAACTACACTTGTGAAAAAAAGAAACCAATGCACCCAGCTAATAGAAAAGAAAATCCCTCTCAAAAAATTCTTTGTTCATTAATTTCTTGCCCAAAAATTTCGGTAAAATACCGTCCAATATACCATGAAGGGCACTCAAGTGTGAGAGCCTTAACTGGACCATTTTCCTCAATCGGCTGCTACAATTTACAGGCCCTTAAGTAGCTGGTACACGCTATGTTTTCTCACGGGCCTGTATCAACAATCTAACGTATATGTTACACCTGGTAAAGATATCTTTATAGTTTCCTCGGAGAAAAATAATTGGTTACGAACTGGCTTCTTTTGGTTCTTACGACCGGCAAACAAAATTATATTACACTGGAGTAGTTTACTTTCTACATCTATCTTTGACTTTGAGGAGTAGTCCTGACATGAAAAGTCTGTTTTTAAGTTGGACCAAAAAAACCAGGGCCTTCGAAAAGCGCGTTGCGTCGGGTGGTGGACGAGGAACGCAAGGAATGATTTTATTGGAGATCAAGAAAAGAAGAAGGCTATTGCCACCAACCAGGAATTAATTGACTTCGGTATGCTTCTAAGATTTTTTCTGACGAAAAAAACGACGACGACCCGAATGGCGCAGCGGTAGTGAGGCTGCTTTAAGGGTCCCGGGTTGGTGGGGTCCTGCCAGGACCACCGGTGCGTTCCTCTGCGTGACCCTCTGTACAGCAGAGGGCATAGCAGAGGAGTGAGGGCGGGCTCGGTGTGCACTCACCCTGCCTCCGAGCAGACAGAGTAGGATGCGTCCTTCTTTGTCACCGTCAGTCTCGTAATCCCATTGTCGAAGTGCTGTGGATCACGTCTCGCGGCTTCGATAGGGACCGAGGGTGTTGGCTTAACCGCCCGGACTGCGAGGTAGAAAACCTCTATAAAAAGTTACCCCGAATCCCAAGCGGCGGCGCACCGCGAGGGGATGTATGGCTGACGGGTGTTCCCATGGAACGAATCGGTCGCTAGTGCTCACCCTCGCCAGGGTACCTGCAGACCCCCTGGCGAGTAATAAATTCTCAAAATCTGCCCTTCTAGGTACAGGGGTAGAGACCCCTGTACCTAGAAGCAGAGGCCTAGATTGAGAATATTTCCCCCATACTCGTGGGAACAATATGGAAAAGCCAATAAAAAAACCCAACAACACCGCCGGCAACGGCAAGGAAGAGGAGAGGAGGGATGCGGGGTCGGAGTCCGACCTCGTATCCAGCGATGCGAGCGCGGGAGGCTCAGAGAGCTCCCGCCGCGTGAGGGCCGGGACTGCTGCGGAGAACGGCAAGTTCTTCCGCAAGCGGCCCAGGCGGGATGGCGACCGGGAGTCGTCATCCGGAGAGGAGGAGGCCTCGGCCCGTAAGATCCCCACCAACAAGCGTGGTGGGATCCGGGGCAAGGGGAGGGGGCTCTCTGCCTCCGTGAGGTCAGAAAGGTCAGCAAAGCTGGCCGAGGAGGGGCGCCACCCGGGCAACATTGCTCTCGGGTCAGGCGACGAGGCGGGCGCACCTGGCGGCTCCGAGGCGGAGCGTAAGACCAGGTTTGCAAAGGCGGTGGAAGCCGCGATAAGGGGCGTGGCCTTGAAGGTGAAGACATCTTCAAAACTCAAGGCCATACCCACGGCTTCCGCCTCCATCTTGGCGGCAGCAGAGGCCAATTTCGCAGGGCCTTCACCCCTTCCTCCTCCTCCTCCGATAGGTGGAGAGGAGTTGGCCAAGCTGCGGGCGGAGGTGGCTCGCCTGACGGCCGCTACAGAGGATCTCCGAAAGGAGAACGCCAAGCTCCACGCAGACCTGGCCAGTCTGCGTAATGCTGGCTCCCGCGCGGCGCCTCCAAATAGGGGCCACCAGCAGCAGCGGCAGCAGCAACAGCGACAAGCCCAGCCCGTGCCGGTGGAGAACCAGGTCCTAAGCCTGGTTCGCCAGGAGCTAGCTTCTTTCCAGGTGCGGTTTTCCGTCCTGGAGGGAATTGTTTTGCGCCCCGCCCTGGGTGCAAACAGGGCAGCCGCGGCCCCAACCACGATGCCGAGCACGGTGTCGTACGCGGCTGTTGCGGCTGCCGCACCTGGATCGGGGCCGTCTAGTCAGCCCTCCAGCGGGGCTGTGGCAGCCCCCCCCAAAGAGCCGACTCCGGTGAACCCGGCGCCGGCTAAGAAGACGGCCAAGAAGAAAGGCAAGGCGGCTGCACAGGCGAGGACTGTGACAGCGCCAGTGCCAGCGGCGGGTGGGACAGCGCCTGCGGCACGACAGCCGCCGCCGCCGCCACCGCTCCCCCAGGCCCCTACACCTCCCGCGGCTGAAGCCGGATGGCAGGTGGTCGGGGAGAAGCGAAAGGGGCGAAAGGCGGCCAAAAAAGGCCGGAATGAGGAGCGGCAGCGCCAGCATAGGGCGCGCAAGATCGCGGCTAGACTCCGCGCCCCGAAGACCGCGGCTGTAGTGATTACACTACAGCCGGAGGCGGAAAAGAGGGGCGTGTCATACCGCGACTTGCTGGCGAAGGCGAAAGAGACGGTGGATCTCGGAGAGCTCGGGATCACCGGGGGCCTCCGGCTTAAAGTCACCGCGACGGGGGCTCGTATGCTGGAGATCCCCGGAGAAACCAGTGGGTCGTCCGCTGACGCTCTAGCTGAAAAGCTCAGAGCGTCCTTGAACGCGGACGACGCCCGAGTGTCCAGGCCCGTCAGATGCGCAGATCTGCGCATCCTGGGTCTGGACGACTCCGTGACCAAGGAGGAGGTGGTGGCCGCCGTCGCCAGGTCCGGTGGGTGTCCTGCTGAGCAGGTCAGGGCAGGCGCCCTACGTCCGGACCTCACGGGTATGCATACCGTTACGGTATGCTGCCCCGTGACGGCGGCCAAAACGATAGTGGAGGCCCGAAGGCTATTGGTGGGCTGGGTCTCAGCACAGGTGAAGCTGCTGGAGCCCAGACCTCTGAGGTGTTATCGCTGTCACGTGGGGCACCACGTGTCAGTACAGTGCGCCTCGGAGGTTGATCGCAGCGGCCTCTGTTTCCGCTGCAGTCAGCCCGGTCACGTGTCCGCGGCTTGCTGTGCCACGCCGCACTGCAGTGCCTGTGCGGCGGCTGGCAAGCCGGCCGATCACCGGGCTGGGAGCAAGGCCTGCGCTCCGCCCACCAAGGCCACCAGAGGCAAGGGAAGGCCCTCCGCCGCCACCGCCACCGTCGCCGAGTTCCACAACTCTCTCGCAGAGTTGAGTGTCGTCGTCGGGAACCATTCCCTCCCCGTGCTTGTCCTCGGGGACTTCAATGCCAAGAACTTGGCTTGGGGTTCTCGTTGCACAGATGTGCGGGGAAGGATGGTGGAGGACTGGGCTCTGGAGAAGGGCCTGGTCGTCCTAAATCGGGGTTCTGTCCCCACGTGCGTGCGGATGCGGGGTGAGTCGGTGGTGGACATTTCGTTCGCTAGCCCCGCTCTGTCGCCGCGTGTCGTTGACTGGCGTGTCATGGAGGGGGAGGAGACCTATTCCGACCACCGGTATATCCGGTTTGACGTCTCCACCCAGACCTCAAGCGCGCCGGTCCAACAGGCCCCGAGTGGTCCGCGCTGGGCGCTGAAGCAGCTGGACCGGGAGCTCCTCCTGGAAGCCTCGATCGTGCAGGCCTGGGTGACATCACCAGACAGGCCTGCCGACAATAATAATGAGGCAGGGTGGTTCCAGGATGCCATGTCCGACATATGTGACGTGGCAATGCCCCGAGTCCGGCCAGGAAGCGCCCGGCGTCAGGTGTACTGGTGGTCGCGAGAGCTGACGTCTCTGCATGAGGCGTGCGTGGCTGCGCGGCACCTGTACGCCAGGCATCGCAGGCTCCGCATCCGCCCACCGGATGCGGCAGCCATTGAGGCGGAGCTATATGAGGGGTACAGAGCGGCGAAGACCGCCCTCCGCGAAGCTGTCCTGCGGGCCAGGGATCAGGCCCGCGAGGAATTGCTGGGGACTCTCGACAGAGATCCGTGGGGGCGCCCTTACAAGATGGTGCGGGATAAACTCCGCACCTGGGCCCCCCCACTGACGCAGAGTCTCTGGCCTGAGCTCGTGGAGGACGTAGTGAGCACTCTGTTCCCTACGTGGGGGGAACATCCCCCCCCGCCTATGGCTCCGCCGCCTGCGGTGCTGGAAGCGGATCACCAGGACGACGACGACGACACTCCGGTAGTGACTGGGGTAGACCTGAGAGTGGCGGTACGCAGGCTCAGTGCCAAAAATACCGCCCCGGGACCCGACGGCTTGCCTGGCAAAGCCTGGGTCCTGGCCTCGGAGGCTCTCGGGCCCCGACTGGAGGGGCTCCTAAGCGCATGCTTGGAGAGAGGCCAGTTCCCACTTCGTTGGAAGGCGGGGAAGCTGGTCCTCATTCGGAAGCCGGGGCGCCCTGCGGACTCTCCGTCCGCATACCGGCCCATAGTGTTGCTCGACGAGGTGGGCAAGGTCTTTGAAAGAGTCATTGTTAACCGCCTCGCCGAGCACCTTGCGGGGACGGGGCCGGATCTTGCGGAACACCAGTTTGGTTTCCGCAAGGGGCGCTCTACGGTGGACGCCATTATGCGCGTAAGAGCCCTCACGACGGGGGATGCAGTGTCCCGGGGGGGGGGTAGTCTTGGCGGTGTCTCTTGACATCGCCAACGCCTTCAACTCCATGCCCTGGAGCTGCATTAGGGAGGCACTACGGTATCACCGGGTGCCGACCTACCTTCGTCGTGTGGTCGGGGACTACCTAACGGATAGAGCTGTTAACTACCCCGGTCGCAGCGGAGAATGGAACCGGCGAGAGATGTCGTGCGGTGTTCCACAGGGATCGGTCCTAGGGCCTTCCTTGTGGAACATCGGCTACGACTGGGTGCTGCGCGCCGACCTCCCTAGCAGCATCAGCGTGGTCTGCTATGCAGACGACACGCTGGTGCTGGCACAAGGGGGGTCGCACGAGGCGGCGGCCGAAATAATGACACGCGGGGTTGCGATAATCGTCGAGAGGATCCGGCAACTGGGTCTCGAGGTGGCATTGCACAAGTCCGAGGCCATGTGCTTTCATGGGCCTCGGAATGCGCCACCTCCGGGATCCTCACTGACGGTAGGAGGGGTATCCATCGGCGTCGAGTCGACGCTGAAGTACCTGGGACTCGTCCTCGACAGCCGATGGAACTTCGTGGAGCATTTCCGACGTTTGGCCCCCAAACTGGAACGGACCGGGGCTGCCTTCAGGCGGCTCCTGCCCAACCTTGGGGGGCCAAACGCCTCCTGCCGGAGGCTCTACGCGGGAGTCGTGCGGTCCATGGCCCTTTATGGGGCCCCGGTGTGGGCGCGTTCCTTGAGGCTGCGTGCAGCCCACTACCTGAACGCGCCCCAAAAGGTGGTAGCCGTAAGGCTGGCCCGTGGGTACCGCACGATCTCCCGTGAGGCGGCGTGCCTCCTTGCCGGATTGCCGCCATGGGATCTGGAGGCGATAGTCCTCGCGCGCCTACATGAATGGCGCGCGGAGGTGCTACGCCGGGGGGAAACTCCGCTGCCGCGACAAATTGTCGCTCAGCGGACAGACTTCCGGCGTGATCTCATGGCGACATGGAGAGAGCGACTGTCGAAACCCCGTGCAGGGCACGCCACAATAGTGGCGGTAAGTCCCTTCTTTGAGGAGTGGCTTGAGAGACGCCACGGCGTCCTCACCTTCCGCCTGACGCAGGTCCTCACCGGACACGGTGTTTTCGGGAGGTTCCTGCACCGAATCGGGCGGGAGGAAACGCCCTGGTGTTTCCACTGCGAGGATCGACCGGAGGACACGGTGAAGCACACGGTGGAGGTGTGCCCCGCGTGGGCGGAGCACCGCCGTGTCCTCGAAGCGGCGATTGGCGGCGGCGACCTCTCGCGTCCGGCCCTGGTGCAAGCCATGGTCCGGAGCGAGACGGAATGGGACGCTGTCACCTCCTTCTGCGAAGCAGTAATGCTAGAGAAGGAGGTGGCGGAACGTGAGAGGGAGAGAACCTCACAGCGTCGCGGCCGCCGCGGGAGACGCCCCGGGCGTCGGGGGCCACCACGTGGCCCCCGGCCACCGTAGGCGCGGGCCTGTGGACGGTGGGCTATGGGCTAGCTCGCCGTCCGTCCGTCTCATGACGATAGGCCGTGTCGACGGCGCGTTCGTGTTCCACGCGCGCCTCAAAGAGTGTCAGCAAAAAGGAAGGGGTCCGAAAGGACCGATGCCTGCCGGGGTTGCGGGACTATTCGAAAGAGATACCGTGGCCCCGGAACACAAAGGGCGATGAAGGAACATGGATGGGTTTTAGTCAGTAAAAGTCTGACACTCCCTCCTGCTCCGCCCAGAGAGGGAGAAGTCATTTGATGATTTCCCATCCGAAAAAGGGTCCCGGGTTCGAATCCTAGCTGGAGCAAATGTTTGTGTGATGAGCATGGACATTTGTTTCCGAGTCATTGATGTTTATATGTATTTACGAACAAAAAGTGTCTATGTAGTATATCAACTATCTGCTGTCCACGACACAAGCCTCGTTGCTTAGAGTGGCACTAGATGGCGCTGTGTGTTAATTTCCAGCGATATATTTATTTAAAAACCCACCTGGTGACCTAGTGTTCAAACCTACACTCCCGAGCTCAGTAGTTCAATAGCAAACATTAGACCAACGAAGCAATTGAACCCTTCAATTAGAGCACAATTTAGCCCCTCCGCCTTTTGCACCCTTAAAAAACTTATTTTCGACAAGCTTTTATGAGACTTCTCAAAAACATGTGTCATACGTGTAATAGTATCGTTTTACAAAATATGTTGTTAACAATTTTGCTAACATTTCTACGAGTTTTTTACAACACAATTACAACTTTGTCGTTTAACGTCTTTACAACTTGTTTAAGGTGTAAACGATAAACGAATATAGTAGACGCAAACACGAAGTTACAATGCTAATACGTCATTGACAAGTTCGATACTTCTGTTTAGATAACTAGATTCTAGATTCTATATGTATGTACTCGTACTCGTACTGATTAATCTTTTGACTTTCACATTTATACTTTGAATACAACCAGTTTTTCTAACTTGTTTTATGAGTAAACTATAATCGATGACAGTACACAAAACATGTTGTATAAACAACAACAACAACAACAACAGCCCATAACGTCCACTGCTGGACATAGCCTCTCCCATGATGGGAGGAATTTGCCGTAATCTCCACGCTTGGCAGGCGGATTGGAGATTGCAGTGATGAAAGACTAACAGAAAACGCTGCTGCCCATTCTCTGGTCTACGGAGGCGCAAGGTGTTCTGCCTCAGATATTAGTCGCCTTATACGACAACCGTGAGTGTAGTGGGTTGGATCTATTCTACTCTGCCGGATACCACACGACTGTACTCTGCGCATGTTGTATACTTTGTTGTAAACACGATCTAACAATGTTCCAGTCGAGTCGAGCGCTCTAAACTCAATGTGAGTACGAATACGTCATCAAGTATTTGTCGTCTACGACAGAATGAGCGCATTGCACCTTGTGTAATTAGAGCAGAGGTCACTATTTGTGTCAGGAATGAGTTGCGAATATTGAGGATAATGTGGTGAGGTCATTATTTTCATGAGTTGAAGATTTTATAACAATTATTCATATTATATGCTAATGAAAGATAATGCATCTAATGTCAATATTCTTCCAAAGGATGATATGGCAAGAAAGGACGTGTATGATGAGATGGCAAGTAATATAAGAAGAAGACAAGCAGCGCTGACCCTAAAAACAATGGGATGAGGACAGGAAAATGATAACGATTCTGCCATTTGTTAACTAAAAAAAAAAAAAAACAAAAAAAAAACAAGTATCACTGACCCCTAATCTCCCCTCTCTAACATCGTGAGGAAACCGAAACCCAAAATCCTCCTGGTACCAAAATCTAAAGACATGACCAGCCCGCACTCCTTCTAAACGAATCGATGACAATAAGCTCAAATATCTTTGCCCCGAAATTCAGCTACGCAATCTCCACTCACTGACGCAGTCATAAGGTCGTCAAGTGCACAGGTTTGAGGACATGCAGTGCAAGATGGAAGGTGGTCATTGTCTGTAACGAGAGACGCCGCATACGTGCTTGAGATCTGAGACATCCATGCACTCCCATCTGTGGAGATTGTAATTAAACCCGCACTGGGCCTTCGTAGTGTATCTGCCCTCTCAAAGAGAGGAGGCTTGAATCTCAACTGTTGGAACATTATATTGTTGACTATAGTTGGTGCCAGTTAAGATGAGAATAGCGGTCATTACCCTTTCCCTAAGATCTCTTCGTACGAACCAAAACAAATAAACCATGTATCGTTTTTCATAATAAAAAATTTTGAAGATCACGATAGATGAAGAAGACTTATTTTTGGTTTTCAAAGTTAAGAAGTTTAATATAATTATGTAGGTGGGTCAATGACCACTATTCTCATCTTAACTGGTAACCAACTATATGGCTACTTCCCATTTGGTAAACTTCCCATTTCGTAAACCTCAAACTGTACCTACTAAAAAGTTGCGTTTGGTAAACATTATACATTTCATACATTTAGTCCCATTTCGAAAACATTTCAATATTTTTTTGTGTTATATCCCATTTGGTAAACTTTCAGATGAAATGGGTACAGTCAAGTAAAAAAAGAAAAACGAAACTAATGATAACATTGTCATTTATTTTGTTAAATATTTTTAATCACAGGTACAATAGTCGGATTATGTGTACGTATGCCATTTACACATATTGATATTTAAAAACAGAAATAAAAAGTGGGGTGTACAAATAACTTTCAAAAAATTTAAGAAAAATCACAGTTCGATTTGACTATTTCGATGACAAGTTTTATTTTTTTAATAACATAAGTCAATCTAGATGCGAAATCAACTTATATAAAAAAACAATAATCACAGATTTGGTACTATCTTTTTATGTTAATGTACATTAACATAAAAAAATACATACGAAATCAACTACTTATAAAATATAAAAATAAACAGTCACTGATTTGGTACGTTAACGTAAAAAAATACATACTAAATCAACTATAAAATATAAAAACAATAATAATCACAGATTTCGTACAATAACATAAAAAATACATGCAAAATCAACTTTTAAATATAAAAACAAATAATAATCACAGATTTGGTACATTAACATTAAAAATTACACACAAAATCAACTATAAAATATAATCACAGATTTGGAATATTAACATAAAAAATTTACTACCTACACTACAAAGTTAAAAATCAATAAATAAATTATAAAGTGATACAAGCAATTCTTGATAATTCGTTCAAACAATTTTCCAATGATATTTTTCCACTTTTGTAATCGCCGAGAATATTGTTAATTCGTATATCATTTTGGATAGATTTTTTTCTTCGTTTTGATATACTTTCTCCATTATTATAAAAGCTGTAAAAAATTGTTATGATTAATTAAAGTAATAATGTATAATTTTTATCATATGTGTCGCCTAAAAATACAGGTCATTGAAAAAAAATATGTACCTTTTCAGAAGATTTTCATAATGTTTAATATTGCCTGATATCGTTTCGAAAAATAAAAGAATTGATGGCCTTTTTCCAATTTCACTATTGAAACTCCAATTCCAAGATTCCATGAGGTTTGTAGTGCGGTGTCTTTGTGCGTAGCAGCACCAAATATTCATCATATCTTCATTTTCCAACCACTGATCCACAAAGTAATCATTGAATTCAGTTATAGCTTTTTCTTCAAAACTGTAACAGAATTAATTCGTTGAAGATTATGATACGAAAAACCATATATTACCTAGTTTCTAACGCATAAAAATGGCTGTAGAAAATGGCGGTAGAAGAAATATCCAGAACTAAACGCGTTCATTTCAATACTGCAAAATTAATTTACCTTTGACTCATAACGTATAGCCATCCATCGTTTATGTCTTCTTTTGGTAAATGTGCCAGAGCCATACATAGTTTGACGTGATAGTGAGATTCTTCATGTTGTAATAAGCCAAGAGATTTTGCCTTTCTTAATAGCGCTCTGCCAAAGTGAACAAAACACCCCTTAACAATTATGTTTGGAAATGTCTTTTTAATTGCATTTATTGGAGCTTTTTCGAAATCCAAGGTAATAATATCGGCTGTCCACTCTGGTAAATGAAATTTTAGTTTGTAAAACAGTCTTTCATATGTAGTTTCTTCTTTGTTTGTCAACACTGCATAAAAAAATGGTACAATATTTGTCCCAGTTTCTGTACTTCCTATGTCTCCGTGTACAACGTATAGTTGAAGAAACGGCTTTGCACAACATTTGAACGTTCCGTCCGCAAAGTAGTGACGGACGTCATTTAAATGTGCAATTGCACTCTTTGAACCAAACACAATCATTCTATTTTCACCGTCAATCTCATCAAACAATAAATTGTCTTTAAAACGGTCAGGAATCACGATTTCTGTAGAGTTAGAGTGCTGAGATTTTGTGATTCCTAGTTGTCTATTTCTGTGTCTATACAAACTGCTTTTAACTTTGTCAAAATTTGGTAATTCTTTAATAATTTCATAACCATTATCTTTCAGCTTTTTAGTACATTTCCTGTATGTAGCTGGAATCGGCTTCAGATCTTCACATATAGTTTGTTTACATTTTTCGAAGGCTACTTTCACTTCATTTTTTTCAAAATTCGGAATACAAGAACTGCAGTGAGCATTTTCTCTTAATACATGGCTTCGATTTGAATTCAAAGTTACACTTGCTGAACATCCATCTTTTCTATTAACACAGCGCCACCAACTTGAGTCCTTATTATTTTTCTGTTTATAATATTGATGCCCAGCGCGTAATAAAATTTCACCGCCTCGTGTACTATTAATAATTTTTAAATTCACTGCACCACTAGAAGATCCCTCACCCGACATTGCAACGACCTTGCACTATGCATAAAACGAGTGAACTGATAAGTTAAACCCGGTAATAGATATAATTTACGTATACTTACTTATGTCTATCTCATTCACACCTTTTGTTTAAAACGATGGTAAGGACAATAAATCCCTACCTTCTTTTTGATGGTCGAGATACTATCTCAAGACTGAAGCATTTAAAAATATATACATCTCTAATTTAATACTAATTTGACACTGACTGTACCGTACAAAAATAACAATACTAACAAAGTTTACCAAATGGGATTAAATGTATGAAGTAACGAAATGTTTACCAAACGCAACTTTTTAGTAGGTACAGTTTGAGGTTTACGAAATGGGAAGTTTACCAAATGGGAAGTAGCCAACTATGGCTAACTATATCTGTGCCCCACGGTCGTCATCCGCGTGAAATTATTATAAAACTATAACTTTTCTATTTGAATCTGATTTCGTTAACAATTTCAAAGGTTTCAATCTTTATTGCACGGAAATAAATACGTAGCCTTAATTACTTCTTATAAAATTAGCTATCTGCCAGTAAAATTCCAGTCAAAAGCGGTATAGCCATTTCCGAGATTAGTCGGAATAATCAGACAGCCAGACAGACAAAAAAGAATGTTGTTTTGTTATAAGTATCGGACAAACAGACAGACAGGACGAATCTATAATATTCTATTTTTTGCCTTTTGGCAACGGCACAAAAAAAACACAACAAAACAGCATATGAACTGAAAGTCACATTGGCATCATAACAAAAATAAAAATAATGAATACACCTTCGTTAAAAAACACTACCCATCACTTTTAAAAAACAAACGTCCACTGAAAACACGGGTCGGTCACACAAACAATTTCCAATAGTCATTGAGGACCATTGATAGAGCGAAGTGAGAACTGGTGTCAATTCGCACCAGAAAACCGAACCGATACATGTCGTGTTCGGTGTGCCCCTAGAGTTTTGCCCCAATTTTTCGGAACTATTGGCTCCAAACAACTATGTAGGTAGCTAGCTAGTTGGAATTTTTTGTTCGGTTTTCAACGAAGTTTCATTGCATCGTTTGGGGACGAGTAGCGTCGAAATTTTTTCAGAGAAAAATAGGTTTTGTTGGTGTACCAATTTGACTTTTACAATGTCATAACTGTCTTCTTTGTTTGTAACAGGGGTAAAGGCTACCACTTGCCACTAGAGATGAGCGACGTATCTGTGAGAAAATAATTATGAAAGAAAAAGAAAGAAATTAACAAACATTCCACATATTTACATTTACACTTTCTATTTTTTTTTTCTTTCTTTTTTTTTTTCATTTCTTTCTTTTTTACATTTTAAATTATTTCTTTTTTTTTTCTTTCTAAAATAATTATGAGTGGCCTATAATATAATATGGCATAATTATATATTATTATTATTAAAAATAACATGAAATTGGGAGAAACCAAAAAGAGTTTTCTATGCTTGACCATTTTAACACGACCTTACAATTTCTGCCGTAATGCGAATCTGCCGTAAAGAAAATCTGTCACCAAGCGAATCTGTACTAAGGCGAATCTGTCTTGAAGCGAACAAGGGAAACTAACCAATAACATCGCTTCTTTTTCAATTGAGGTATTCTAGCTATGTGATTGGTTAGTTCCACCCACATCCCTCGCTACGCATCCTAGCTCATCTCTGGTGGAAACGGCCACACTGACACTGATTCTTGACATTGCTCTACTGAATTTTACCTAAACAATCACGATTTTAGTGTTTTATTTGAGGCCAGAAAGCTCACACATCTTGCAAAGAAACTCTAGATACGATTCGGTATAATTTGGGGTCGGCTTCCAGTCTAACCAGATACAGCTGAATACCAGTATTGTAAAGAAAGAAAAAGCATTTATTAGCCCGCACGGGACAAAACACACAAATAAAAATGGTTAAACTAACACTAGAAGTAATAAAAATTAGACAAAGAGAAAAATACAAACACACACACACACACACACATACATGTAGCGACTGCCTATCTGACCTCCAGAACCCAGTTACTGGGTAATACGATACCCCTTGGTAAGACTGGTTGTCAGACTCGGACCACTGACTACCTGTAACGACTATCAAAGATATACAAATGACAGCCGGGACCAACGGCTTAACGTGCTTTCCGAGACACGGAGGAAACTCGTTTTTTGTTTTTGTAATTAGTCACACGAACTGATTATAACTAACTAGCACTTCGACCGCAACTTCGTCCGTATAAATTGTGAAAGCTCGACTAGTATACAGGGTGTAAAAGACCTCATCACGAAGCCGTCAACCAAGCATTCTGTACATCAAACTAAGTAACTTTACGCAAAAATTATTGCTGGGAAACGACTTCTTTTTTTTTGGGGTGATAAATCATGTTTTGTGGTAGAACTCAATGTAACGCACTCAAAACATTTAGCTGATGGATGGATTGAATAGTACGGGGGTCGTGGAGGTTAAAAATCTAAATTAAAAACTTGTATTTAAAAAAAAACTTGACCCCCAATATCTCCGTAATTAGAAGGTTCCCAGGTATGGTGTAGAACAAAAAAATGATCGCAATGACGGGGAGAACAAGTGCCTTTCGGCTTCGTTAAGTTTTACACCCTTTATATGATATAAATATAATTTATAGCCTTGATCACTCACGAATAATGTAGCTTTCAGCCAGTTAAATAATTTTTAGAATATGAACTCAAACTCAAACTCAAAGCATTTATTTCAATTAGACCATTACGGCACTTTTGAATGTCAAAAATACAAGAAAGAAAATCAAAGCTACAGTCCCAGTCACAAGGCATAATAACTTGAGAAAATACTGTAGTTGCCCATTCCCTAGCGTAGATCTCTATGGAGAAGAACGGGCAAGAAACTCCATGGACACTCTTTTAAAATCAAAATATTGTTACAAAATCTTGGTTACATCATTAATTTTGAGATTATACATATATGTGAGAACGATGTAGAAAGACGTGCACACTAAGAGCGTCCAGAGTAAAAAAACTAGATCAACAATTTACGAATAAAGTAATTATTAAAATGAACCTTGGCAACTAAGAGATGATCTTTAGTTCTGGATATTACCCCCTACATACAAACAAATACCTCTTTATAACATTAGTATAGATTAGTCAAGATATGATTGACGTATTCAATCATAAGTCGTTAGTCATTAGCTAACAAAATGTTGACCAAGTGGATAGGCCTACGAGGTTCATCAACATCATCATCATTTCAGCCGAAAGACGTCCACTGCTGGACATGGGCCTCCCCCAAAGGGGGGTTTTTGCCATAATCGCCACGCTTGGCATGGGTTGGCGATTGCAGTACGGTTGTTACAAAAGCACAGAGAATGCTGCTGCCCATTCTCTGGTAAGTTTCCTTAGTCGCCTACGAGGTTACGACAAGGTAACTACAAACTACCTATATACATACTTGTCATTCCATTTACAGGTCATCACAACAATAGGTACCCGGCCGTAAATACAATACTCCGAGGTCGGTGTTTGAACTGTGATCTCAATATTCTATGACCGACGTCGTCGCTTGGTATGTGAATAGTTAGACGGCATACCGTTACTGCCCGATTTCACTAAGACTAAGCAACAGCTAAGTGAATGCCTAAAAAAAACTAAATGGATGAAAAATAGCGCGTCACTTTTCACTTTTTTATGTTTTTTTGGAAGTTGTGATAATTGAATTTCAACTATCAAGACTTAAAGATAGTCAGAAAGAACCTTATTGTACGCCAAAATTGTGACACAGCTCACTTCGAAATTGCCAACTAAACTTCTACCCGCGACTTCGCTCGCATGAAACTTAAAACTTAACCCTAACTGGCAAAATGTAGGTGTACTATTAGCTACACCCCGGCCTAGCCCTTCGGGGATTACAGGCGTGCTGTTATATCTGTTATCTTGTTTAGGTGTCCCCTAATATTGGTAGAGACGGGGACTGGACGCGGTATGCCATTGCTAAGCCTATAGGTGGATGTTACAGCCTAATTACTTGATTTATTTATTTATTATTTATTTATTTAGTACAGTATTTAAAACCATTAACACTAAATTAAATACCTAATCCTTTTACTCGGTCTTCTCGCAGAACCACAAACATTCCAATAATATCGTATTCTATTCATCAGCAAACAAGTCCAATCCAGGGTTGGTCTCCACGAGAGCGTTGAGGTTCGTAAGCATACGTGGTACAGGCGAAGTAGATCGGGCTACAGTGAGACTAAATGGAACATTAAACAATTTATGTTTCCTAGAGCGAATATAATTATTTGGAACAAATAATTATATTTATGTTTTGTTCTAGATGCAGAAGATATAATATCTATTTGTATTATTCAGATACATTCTTTAGTTAGGACGTGCAGGACTATTGACTATGACTATATACTATGCGTTTCATGGTTATAAAGTACTAGCAACCCTGCTTCGCACGATTCATCATCTGCCTAGCCTTTTCTCAACTATATTGGGGTCGTCTTCCAGTCTTTTTTTGGGACAAGCCCGCCACACTGTTCCCAACCACTGTAACTCCTGAAAGCCAGAATCAACAGTGGCGACCACCAGAAAAGCGCCGAGACAATGAAGCTCTACGAAGTCCCAGAGAATGAATTTAACTGTCTTGGATCCCGCAACGAAATTAATCAGAAAAGTAGTAGTGGAGGAGTAGGAAAAAACCGTAATTTCCACTTCCCTCCATATCAGCAGGAGACAGAACGAAACAAGGCCAATAGGCACAAAGGGATGTTTACAACTGGGATAGGCCCAGTTGCCTAGCACCACGGATAAATATTAGCATTAATGAGTCCTAAGTTGTGAGCTGATATATTTGATTCCAATAATAGGTATGGCAAAAACGCTTGAACTCACGGAAATTTGTTCTAGTTTCCACAAGGTCTGTATAGTAAATAACTCCGGATGTAACCTGTACACTATCCAACATAATGTTGCGTTCATTCTGCCAAAGACTGCACTCCCATAAAATGTGATGTGCTGATTGTTCATATTCGCAGTCAGATGTGGAACATTGACAAAAAGGCGAGTCAACAAGCTTGAAGGAAAATAATTTCCTCTTAAAGTTACCATGACAGGTGAGAAATTGGGCAACACAGTGATCTTCCAGTCTAACGGGATGCAGCTGAATACCAGTATTTTTCATGGAGCGACTGCTATCTGACCTTCACAACCCAGTTAGCACTGGGTAATACGACACCCCTTGGTAAAACTGATTGTCAGACTTTCGGGTCCCTGTTCAACTGTAACAACAGTCTAAGATTTACAAATGACAGCCGGGACCAACGGCTTTACGTGCTTTCCGAGGCACGGAGGAAATTTGATGTAATGGGTGGTCACCTATCCACGGGCCAACCTAGGCAAGCGCGGTTTAACCTAAAGATCGACCCGCTGTCATAAACTAACCACGATGTATGTAATAACAATTTTAAATGTTTATGTTGTTAAATAGTGTGTGCTTAATGGACACACTATTTAACAATATCATTCATTATTTTATTTATCAATGCCAACAATTTTTTTGTTTTGATTTCTATTGATTTCTTCCTCGTCATGTTCTGATTTTAAAAATACAAACCGAAATTGTTTCTTTTTTTATTTCGATATTATTATTAACTCCTATAGATGGAAGGTACAGTCAGTACCATAAATAAGTTACTACCTACCTGCCTGTCAAAAAACAAGTCGTCCCGAATTTTACTTTGACTCGAAGTCAAAGATAAAGTTTTACGATTTCTCATTTAGCTTAGAGGCAATCAGGTCGAGAGTAGTCTATGTTCTTTTTATTCACCTTTTTAAATAGGGCTATCCTGGCGAAGTGTAAAAGAAAAGTGCTTTTGTTGTGTTTTTTAGAAAAAAATACTAAAATATTTAGTAAGTAAGAAAAAATATGAATCACGTATTCCATCTTTTGGGCTTTTCTTTTTGATAAGGTTTTTGTAGTAGCACTCGAAGTTGTTGAAAAACAGAACCTTTTCAGACTAATATGCTGAAAAGGTCTTTTGCGTTAAATATAATCTCCCGAAAAAATGTCTTTGAAATATGTTTGTTCTCATGTAAAGTGGCTTTATTTATAGACGCTTTGAACACTGTGTTTAACAAATTGTCATCAATATAAAGATGTCTAAGTAGGTATCTTTTTTTAGACATGAAAATGAAATCAAAGTCATTTAAATATGCTTACGAGACAGAGCGAACAAAAGAGAAATATGCTTGTAAGAGCCATTGGTCATTGCTCACTCATCTAAATAGATAAAACTAAGTAGTAACAAGTATTGGATTTTTTTTTTCTTTGACTTGTCCCGTCTATCACTCGATATTTGAATGTCTTTGATCTAATGTAACGTGTCAAAATTTAATGCATAATGACATTTTTTTGCAAGGCTTTATTGAGACGTGCGATCAGCTTTCTATGACAATTCTTTTGATAGCTTCTTTATAGCATGTTTTAGAAAGGTGTAATCACATTAAATAGTGTGGTACAAACCATAGATTTAGGATCTAGGAACGAATATCGTAATCGCGAAAAAATTGTCATCTATCCGATACAGAAGTTCAATACCTACTCGAACCAAATGTATGGAACAGCTGATAATATTCCGCACAGAAAGTGGATCAGTTTAATCGCACTTTTATAATATGACCACAGCTTTCTGGTATATACTGTATTTTTGTAAATCTCTTTGGCACATATTTGCCTCTTTAATTAAAATTAAAACCTATACATAATCAGTTTAAAACGTACAGTCAAAACCAATAATTGAACGCTCATCAAAATGCGGTGGGATTGTGATTTTCATTGAAAAGTTATGTATGCATTCGACTGTACAATTTGTAGTCGGTGAGCCAATTCGGGTCATTACATTTTTCCGCTCGAGACCCATCCCTTTTATTTAATGCTCGTAAAATTACAAGCAGCCCTTAGGGTACAGGCTGATAAATCATGTTTCTCATTTTCTACAGAAAAAAAACGAAGACGAATCGGATTTTTGTTTTTGCCGAGTTTTTGAATTTCAAACGCAGAACATGATGTGGGACGGGGTTTTTTTTTATTATGCTTTATTTTTAAAAAGGTTTAGAGCCTTCTTTATAGATTTACAGAAAAAAATATTTATTTCAGCATCATCTGTTTAGCCTTTTCCCAACTACGTAATGTACGTGTTACTAACGGTAACTAACGGTTACCAAAGGTTCTTTTTATTAACACATTATGTATTTTATCACTTGTCACTTGTCTTGTCTGATGGTTAAAAATACGGTGGGGGCAACGAGATTTTATTTTTATTCCTCCTAACATTTTTGTGGACGCTGTTACATAAATTTGAAATTCGATGGCATTTTTTTTTTAATTTTAAGAGCTGGACCAATCTAATAAAGAAAATGACATACTAATAATAATTTAGTAAACTGATCCCGCGGGATCCAATGCAGGCTCTTTAGTCAACTGATCCGTGTGGGATCAGTTGACTAAAGAGCCTGGGCCAAAGTTGCCTGGAAATAAATGAAATATGTTGTTGTTGTTGTTGTTATAACATCACCCTTATAATCTCCGAAGGGTTTATACAGAGGTGTAACCAATTATACTCGTAATACACCAATATTTTGCTAGTTATGTATAAGTCCAATGTAATAGCGGGCGAGATTATATAGCCATCAAGCACAAATCCAGACTCCGTGGCGACTGCTACTGAAAAATTCCTAACGGAAAAACCCAACACTTTGCCCGACCCGGGAATCGAACCCAGGACTCCATACTCAACAGTCGCGTTTGCGATTACTGCGAGCCAGTCAATCCCGAGTTATATTAGAATAATTTCTCCTGAACTACTAGATAAACACAAATATATCTAAGTATACATTCCGTAAAATATCCGTAACAAACAGCTGTGGTTTTAAACAAATATTAGTTTTATCCCGAGGTCCTTAGCTTTGGAACACTAATACAACCTACAACCCTGTAACAATTGAATCATCACTAAAATTATATATTTTGTTTATCTACAAAGTTATTTTCTACACATAATATAAATAAAGTCGCTTTTCGTGTCTGTCTGTGTGGCCACGTTGTGCCTGATGCGGTTTTTGTCATTGTTAAGAGTTAGTTTGTGTGCTAATAAAAAAAACACGCCTTACGAACGGACCCTTTACGAAGTCGTCAACCAAGGATTTTGTACATCAAATTAAGTAACTCTACGCAAACATTAAGAGAGCAGCGGTGGCCCAGTGGTGGCGGCCTCGATAAGCAGTCGCTCCATCTAAAATACTGGTATTCAGCTGCATCCGGTTAGACTGGAACCCGACCCCAATAAAACTTGCGAAAAGGCTAGGCAGATGATGATGAAGGGTGTAAATAGAGGGCTATTTCGCCAAGAAATCATCAAGAAATCATTGTCTGTATGGTGTCGGACGTAAAGAATAGCACCATCCCATATCTTCCCGTGGGTGTCGTAAGAGGCGACTAAGGGACTTACCAGAGAATGGGCAGCAGCGTTCTCTGTGCTTTTGTAGCAACCGTACTGCGATCGCCAACCCGCCTGCCAAGCGTGGCGATTATGGCAAAACCCCCTCTTTGGGGGAGGCCCATGTCCAGCAGTGGACGTCTTTCGGCTGAGGTGGTACGCCAAGAAATCTAGTTTCGGCCCCAGATTTGTTTTCGACCAATTATTACCTAGCAATTATTTTTGTGCAGTTACTTAGTTTGATGTACAGAATGCTTGGTTTACCAGCTTCGTGAAGGATCCTGTTGTATTGTATTTCTTAAAAAAAACGCAACGCGTACCATATTAGGTAGCTATTCTTTACATTATGTTAAAGTTTGCACATAATACTACACTATATTGTACAACATTAAACACCAAAAAGGTTATAACAGTCAGCAATTTTTAGTTAGCAATTTTTTATCCACGCCATAAGGCAATGAACACTCTATAAAAAGTGACGCCGAAACTACCAAGGCGTCTGGCAATTCAGAAGGCACGTCTCTAGAACTTTGTCTGTTATAATAAACTAGAACTAAGCTTTTGTTATTTAGTACTAAGCTTTTTAAATAACTAAATATTGTTATTATATGAATAAACACAGTAGAAGCATAAAGTTGGATAGACTAAATACGAAAATTATTGTTATTACGTTCTGTATGTTAGTTTTTTATGGAAAAAGAAAATGTTTTTAGAAAGAAAATGTCAATTCTAGGCAATATTTATCGTTGTATTCCCCAAAACTGTTTCGTGAAAAGATTGGAGAATATTGTAAAAGTGTTATTGAGTAAGGCTAATTCTGACAACACATAAATTAAAAGAGAGCTCATTAAAAAAAGAAACAACTAAATCTGCTTTAGCTTATGGTAAGGATTCATCACGAATTCACATAGTTTTCTTAAACTATCATCATCTTCCTAGCCTTTTCCCAATTATGTTGGGTTCGGTTTCCAGTCTTACCGGACTTAGCTGAATACCAGTACTTTACATGGAGCGACTGCCTATCTGACCTCGACAACCCAGATACCCCAAGATTGGATATCAGACTTTCAGAAAAAGATCTTTAAATGACAGCCAGGACCAACAACTTAATGTTTTAAATATCACATTGAGAAAAAAAACGTAGTTCGAATTTCAAAATGATAATTTTATCATTACCTACTTACTGTTCAAAATCCCTGTCTTGAGTAGGACTTACAAACAACGAGGCATTAAAAAATATTACTGAAAAACGAACAATACCCAGATTGGAACAACTGCATTTTATCGTTAATTTACTGCAGAGAATTTACCTTCCGGCCAGCTATTTATATCGGAATGAAAAAAGTAAAACATCCCTATGGGAAATTAAAAATAAACTGCACGGAAAAGTTGCGAGAATTTTATTTTTGTAGTGAGCTGTTTATAGTTCAACTTTCGAAGAATTTCAGATTTGCGATGCTTTTGAAGCTAAGAACTTAGTTTTAAATTGTGAGAGTGGTGCAGGCTTTTGTCTTATTATAAGGTTTTATTTCTTCTGTTTTTTTTTTTTTTTTATTAAAAAAATAATACGTCTTTATGAATTTAGTCTTTGAAATCATCATTAGTTGAACAGAAATCTACTGAAAGACTTTTTTTTTGTTTTTATTTACATGAAATGTGGATTAAGCACGAACGCGTAGAATAAACGTAACGTAAATTAGAAAGATTTTAACATTGAAAATTTATTTCGCACATAATAATTTTTAACTTTAAATATTGTTAGGTTATTCATGTCCTATGGATAATTTATTTTGTTTGCGCTCTAAACCACAGGGCGGTTGTATTTTCAACCGACTTCCAAAAAGAGGAGGTTCTCAATTCGACTGTATTTTTTCTTTTTGTGTTTGTTACCTCAGGGTAAATTATTATTTATTTTATTTGATTATTGTGAATGTGGGGACCATGTGGGTTTCATTTTTATATATTTTTTGTTTGTTTTCTTTTTTTTCCCACAACTGTCTGGCAGTTTGAGTACTATAAGCGACCTACCCAAATGTCCTTTCTTTGGTATTGTTCGTCGTTTCGTTGAACTCCTTGAGTTATAAGTCGAGCTACACGATAACTGACAAATGCTTGCACTGACTGGACAGGTCCACTCAAATCTGTGTGGTTCTTTCTTCAAAAGACCATCTCAGACACTAATCTGCATAGTCCTCATGTGAATTGAGCAAAATTATGACTGGACTTCAAAAGAGACTATGACCTCAGAGTTTGTTTCGGCTGTTTCTTCTCAGAGTAGTCAGGTACGAAATACCGGCCACATCAGGTTTTAAATAAAAATGACGTGTTAAAGTGTTTGTAAAAACCTACTTGCAAAATAAACATCATATATCAGAACTTTCGACTGGGTGAACCGATTTTGATGATTCTTTTTTTATTTAAAAGCTGGTGCTTCTCGTGTGGTCCCATTTCAATTGGTGAAGATCTGATGCTGATCTTCGGAGATATACAATGGAACTATTCAAAAATAGACTGTAAATCTGCAGTGATCGCTGGAATCGCTTGAATGTTTATTGTTTATACAACATCATGACGTCACATCACGCCTGTATGCTCTGAGGGGATACGCAGATGTGTACAGTACAACCAGATTGATAGTTATGTTAGTTTCCATTTGATTGGGGAAAAACAAAAAACATTTTTGCAAAAAATAAAACCGACTTCAAAAAACAAAAAAAAATTAGCTTCACAAGGCAGTGGCAAAAAAAAACTGAATCAAACAAACAAGTCACCGACTTCAGAAGCTACAGTTATTTTTCACTTTTTTTGGTTTTTTGAAGTCGTTTTTATTTTTCGATTCAATAATTATTTGAATTTACGTTACGGCGACTAACAAGAGATATTTACAAGGCAGATGTGAGCGGCAACGCTGGGAGGGGACGCCCTAAAATGACGTACACTGACCTTATTGATGAGGTTCTTCAGAAAGGTCAAGTGTGTAGTACTCGCAACCCAGTGTGCGTGTATGACCAGATGTATGAACGTGGACTAAAATGACGTACACTGACCTTATTGATGAGGTTCTTCAGAAAGGTCAAGTGTGTAGTACTCGCAACCCAATGTGCGTGTATGACCAGTTGTATGAACGTGGACTAAAATGACGTACACTGACCTTATTGATGAGGTTCTTCAGAAAGGTCAAGTGTGTAGTACTCGCAACCCAATGTGCGTGTATGACCAGTTGTATGAACGTGGACTAAAATGACGTAGACTGACCTTATTGATGAGGTTCTTCAGAAAGGTCAAGTGTGTAGTACTCGCAACCCAGTGTGCGTGTATGACCAGATGTATGAACGTGGACGAGGCAAAAGGAGTATTTAAAGATCGCGGCAGGTGGCCTTCTGTGGTTTCCGCCTACCCCCATGTGAAAAGGCGTGAGTTTTATTTATGTATGTTACGTTTCCTTCTCGTATTCGTATGAGGGGTTCTGTAAGGCCTGAATTCTTGTCGCGCTGAAGGTTGGTCGCGCACGGTCGGGTCGCCCACGACTGACTATACATTGTATTCTATATAACACCATACCTATTTATTCTGTGACCATACTACGGTGCTGACGTCGGTATTTTGTTCTAGCTGACGTCACGACCGAGCGTACGCGACCGACCGTCAGCGCGACAAGAATTCAGGCCTTAGTACTCTCAGTTAGTTCTATCTCATATCCTTATTTCCAGTGAGTATCAAATCCATGACCCGCAGCATTAAAAGAAACAGCGTTGACGGTAACGTCAAAATTAACCATTAACCAAAATGAAAATGAAAGGTTGACCTGACTAGATTAACCCAAATACGGGTATACTTTGGTCAAAATAACACATTTCCTTGATGTTAACCACATTATCATTATTGCAATATTATGCAGGCTATCAACGTTAATATCACGCTTTCCATAATGTTTGCACCTAATGATATTGTTGGCGAATTGGTATATTATATTGATAGTTCGTTCTCTGTTTTTCATGAAAATGTTTCGCTTTTGAACGATTGTATAATTTCCTTCATTGAGAAAGTGTTGAAGCCAGGCTTTTTTTATTATGAGCTTGATGTATAAGGAGCTCGTGGCTAAATAATACCAGCCGCTCAGATCGATCTTCAGGTTAAACTGCGCTTGGCTAGGTTAGTCTGTGGATGGGTGAGCACCTATTACATACCGAGTTTCCTCCGTGCCTCGGAAAACACGTTCAGCCAGTCGGCTGTCAATTGTAGATCTTGATAGTCGTTACAGATAGTCAGAGGCCCGAAAGTCTGACAACAAGTCTTAGCGAGGGAAATCGTACTACCCAGTACTAACTGGGTTGTGGAGCTCAGAAAGGCAGTCGCTCCATATTTAACTGCATCCGGTAAGACTGGTAGCCGACCCCAACATAGTTGGATGAAGGATAGGCAGATATCAGATGGATGGTATTTTCAGCTACCTCATTGGGCAAGTGTTGCTGCCAAGCACGTGGTCTCGGATTTCGATTCCCAGGTCTGGCAAAGTGTTATTGGGTTTTTTATCTGTCAGGAATTTTTCAGTAGTAGCCTGGAGTTTGGAAGTTGGTGGTATGATACCCCCGTGCCTCGTAAGCACGTTTAGCTTTAGGTCCTGCTCCTGATCTCTCCCCGGTTGAGCCGGATTACCGTCTCATTAGACTATGAGGGTAAAGGAACAGAGAACGCCCCGGTGTTTGCGCACACGGTTGTATGTCCACACTATAATAATAATGTTGTCCTACGTATTTGACTAATCTCCGTTGAGACGGGCTATCGTGGTCGAATTTCGGTCTATTATTGTAGGTGAATTGGTTATATTATTGTACTATCCTAAAGGTTCTGAGTACTGGGTAGTTTCGCATAAAACCTTGTTGATTTTTAACGAATATATTCAGCTTCATTGCTGAGCTAGTGAATGCGAACCTTAGTATTGAGATTGAGGTCGTAAGTTCGATTTCTAAGTCGCGTAAAGTTTCGTTACTTCTAAACTTACGTGAAGAAGTGTTGGATTAGTGAGAGAAAGTAATCCAGCACTTCAGTAATAGGACGTGTCCAGTAGTCCGGCCCCCTCCGCCTTCGCCTATACCCTACACCTATAGGATTACCTAATAACTGGGCTGTGGGCGTCAGATAGGCAGTCGTTCAATGTAAAATCCTTTAATCCGTTTAGAGAGCAGCGGTGGCCGAATGGTGGCGGCCCCGACTTACGAACAGTAAGTCGTGGGTTCAAACCCAGGCTGGCGGCATTACTTTGTGTAATTTATTTCATCACCACTGCTCTCAAAAACGGTGAAGGAAAACATCGTGAGGAAACCGGCATGTCCTAGAACCAAAAATTCGAAGACATGTGACATCTACCAATCCGCACTTGGCCCGCGTGGTGGATTATAGCCCATACGCAAAATACGCGCTTTGACGTGGAGTTGCGGACACCAGCCCGTTATACACAATGTAAAATCCTTATTTTCAGCTCCATCCAGTTAGACCGTAAGCCGATCCCAACATAGATGGGAAAAGACTTGGCACTAGCATATGATCAAACTAGCTAGATTGTCCAGCGTGGAGTTTTTTTTCCAAACCATGACATTTTTTACCCATTATTTACCCACCAGAATCATGTACTGACACCAGTTTAACACCTGTAATAAGCCTCCTTAATTTGTGAAATTAACAGACAGGCATAAATTACTTGCATGCCACCGAAAATTCCAAAAACATTTTTCGTAAACTATCGTAAATTAGCGTGAAAAACGATATCGTTTACCGTGAAACATCGATAAATACACGGTAATAGACGGATAATTTCCAGTTAATTACACATTTTGGTATTAAGGTCACTTAGTAGAAAGTTGTTAAAGTGTGGTTTGGTCGCCTGCATCACAAAATAGTTGAGCACAAAAGTTTGACTTCATACAGCGCTCGCACACTTAGACACGAGTGTCCATGGAGTTTCTTGCCCGTTCTTCTCGATTGAGATCTACGCTTTGGATTTTTTAAATTACCGTCCTTTCACAGTTAAATCATGGGTTTTAAAGGAAGTATAGCTTTAGGTTCATCTTTTTCTTTTCAATGATAGCTGATAGTTTAACAATCCAAAGTAAGAGTATACAGGATTAGTTTTCTATAACCGGCCAAATTTTCAGAGATGGTTCAGAATCGATTATATTATCGATATAATGAAAAAAAAAAACTTTTTTTTTAAATAAAATTTCATTCCTGTCCACCACTAAAAAGCGAACTTGTGAAAACCACAATTCAACAACCTAGATAGGTAGCACACACATAAATTTGACGGTGCATGTACGCACACAAGTGCATTGATTTCCACTAGGTTTATGATTTAGGAATTTTTTAGGATATAATTTCAAATGAATGCTATTATTTTATTTTATTTTTTTCGACAATAATATTTAGAATGCACTTTTGGTTTGATATATAGATCTTAATTTTAAATTTTGGCTGGTCATTGAAAACTAACCCTGTATGTAACTGGTCTATTTGAAAAGCAAATGCTTTGAGTTTAAGATTGACACCCTTCATGTATGTGCTTTTGTTTGAGATCGCCGTGCCTGATTTCCGCCAGTGTCGACAACTAGAACAGAGTCCAAGCTACCGCTAACACAATGCGAACCGCATCGAAGAGCACTGCCTTTTGAATCAAGCCCCTGATCCAACCGCCTAGCGAGAGCCTCGACAGATGTTCGTCGAGGCTCTTGGCCATCAGGCCATTGCCCGTAACGACAATCGGCACAATGCAATGATAGCCGAGTTCACATTCCACATGCCCGACAACTTCGTGTGCCAAGTCGAGATATTTTATTTGTGTCTTTCTCAGCTTTCACGAGGTTTAGTGGTTTTATTGTAACGAAAAGCAGAAATTCAGCTACATACAAGGCACGCACACATAGACACGCTTCACGAACAGCGAGTGCAAGCGCACTCACAACTGTATTTTGTTTTAGATCGCCGTACATACGCGTCTATGTTCTCCATACAACCAGCCTTCTGTGAGTATCTATTTTGTGTCCGTACGTGGTATTTAGCGTATTATAAGTTTATGTTCGAATAAGTAGATGTCTTTGGAAATTACTTCCTGTATTTATTGGAAAAAGTATTTGAGAAACGACAGGTGCGTGTGACGAAATTTTTCCGTAAAATTTACTTATATCTACAAGAGGTAGCAAGTAACGTTGGCTTATCTCAGATTGAACAGTATAGTTTGAACTTACCCTGTCACTTACGGGATATCTTCCGTGATTTGAAACTATTGTGAGCTCCCGTTAGTGATAGTGTAAGTTTAGTTATAAACCGAGAAAGTTTAAAACAGAGTATGGTTTGAAGTTCAATTTTGGAACATGACACATTGTCAACTTCGCCTCTATGTTCTGAAACGCAAGCAAAGTTTAGTTTTGATTCATTCATCACACCGTAGAACTTAAAGCAATACAGCATGATTATTTTAAGTCGTGTCCTTGAAGGAAACTCCCATACAGACTTTCATTCATCATCATCATCATCATCATCAGCCTATTAATGTTCCCACTGCTGGGACGCAGGCCTCCTCTCTATGAGAGGGAATGGGCTATAATCCACCACGCGGGCCCAGTGCGGGTTGGTAGATGTCACAGATGTCACATGTCTTCGAATTTTTTGGTTCTAGGACATGCCGGTTTCCTCACGATGTTTTCCTTCACCGTTTTGAGAGCAGTGGTGATGAAATAAATTACACAAAGTAATGCGCCTGCCTGGGTTCGAACCCACGACTTTCTTTATTAAATGCATATAAATGAAGTATAGAAAAAAAAAAAATTGTGAGTTTATAAGGAACACATCATCGTCATTCCCTTGCCCGAATCCCAATTCATTTGGGATCGGCGCTGCATGTCTTCTTCTTCCATACTTCTCTATTACTCATCATCTCAGCAGACACCTCCTTTCTAGCCATATCATCCTTCACCCAGTCGATTCATCATTTCTTTTGTCTTTTATACCCCTCATTCACATACATCATCACTTCAAGGTTCCGCTTTGATGATCCGATTGTTATTGAGCATCGGCTTTGTTATCGTTTTTTACAAAAGGTATTCGCAGATATTAAAGAACTGGTTGTTGATGTGCGCTTGCGATCTATTTATGAATGTTATGGTAATTGGAATATGGAAGTATGTATGTGGTGGAATGATTATTCGAAGTCAGTTGGATTTAACCGTAAACAGTTGTATTTGTATGGTCCTTCTAATGTTGGAAAATTTTCATATATTGAGTGTGTAATTTTATTAGTCGTGTGAATATGAAGTATGTGTTCTATCCTGGGGTGGGTAAATTTTCCATGCAGGGGTTTTGGTAAAGATTTTATAAGGTTATTCTGTTTGAAGAGTTTTCTTTTAAGTTTTGTGTTCCAAGTATGTTGAAAAGACGTTTGGTTGGCTGTAAATATGCTTATCCCGTGAAGTGTGAAAGTGACATGATTTTAGCATTTCATGGTCTAATTATTTTTGTTTTGAATAAGTTAGATCTTGAGGAGCTCGTGGCTAAATAATAACAGCCCCTCGGGTCGATCTTTAGGTTAAGCCGTGCTTGCCTAGGTTGGTCTGTGGACCACTCCGTGCCTCGGAACGTAAGGCAGTTGGTCCCGGCTGTCATTTGTAGATCTTTGACAGTCGTTATAGGTAGTCAGTGGCCCAAAAAGTCTGACAACCAGTCTTACCAAAGGGTATCGTATTAACCTCGTATAGATAGAAGGTGGTATTGTTTAGACCAGCGGTCGGCAACCTTTTGCAGACAAGGGCCACATAATGAAAAAAATTGATAAAGGCGGCAAAAATTGATAAAGGCCGCACATTATAATAATTTGGTACCTAATAGGTGTCTACCCAGTTATCTATTAATGTGGGTAGGTAGGTATCATATGTGATATAAATAATGCTAAAATATTTATTTTAATTTTATTAACACAATGGACAAAGAAACATTAAAAAAAAATAAGGGGAAAACATTTTCTAACCTAAACAAAGACTCATATAAATAAAATGTTAAATGAAATAAAAAAAATGTGTGACCTACCATAACCTGCCTATCTTAACTTATGGTGCCCAGACTTGACTTTGATGGACGCTCAGAAGTCCAAACTCAAGGTTTGCTAAAGAGTGATGGAGCGTAGCATTTTAAACATCTAAGTCACCGATTGAATACGAAACACCACATTATGCTCCAAAACAGGCATCACCGATGTTGCCGATAAGTCTGCGAGATTAAAATGGAACTGGGTGGGTCACATTTCCAATTGTGAATCGTCACACACTGGGTGTATGAAAACTGTCGTCACACACTGGATGTCTGAAAACTGTCGTCGTCACACACTGGGTGTCTGAAAACTGTCGTCTTCACAGAGGCAGGCACAAGAAACGCTGATTTTGATAAATTGTTTTTATTTTTAAATTTACATAATTATAAGAATTAAACTTTTATTTTCAAAGCAGTCGCGGGCCGCAAGGAGATAGGTCTCGGGCTTAGGAGATAGGTCTTGCATGCGGCCCGCGCGCCGCGCGTTGCCGACCGCTGGTTTAGACAATTTCAAAGCTTACACCCGAGTTCTATCATGTTCCCAAACAGGAGAACAGCCAACCTTCACGTTCACCGAAAAAAAAAAGGATAATCCTTCCCAAAATCTAAAATCTAGCTCGAACAAATTTTATGTCAGAAAGGCTGCAAAAAAAAAGTTTATAAAAATAGCCGTCAGCTGCGTTCCCACAAAGAAACCCCAGACACAGTTGTTAAAACGTGAAAAACAAAAGGGTTTTTTAAAACATCACACACAGCATTTTGTAATGGCAACATTATGAGAACATTTTAATGAGCTACGTTGAAATGAAAAAAAACTGACAAAAGTGCGTGTTGGACTCGCACCGAGGGTTCAGTATAAAACTTGGAGATGTTTAGTATGTTTATTAATCTACATATTTATGGTTTTAAGATGTTTTACTATGTAATACATGTGCTGTAAGACATTGCTTCTTGTCAACGATGATTCTAGGTCAACGGGAAGTACTCTATAAGCTTTGATTCCGTTGTGATATCGCAAAATATGCGAAAGTTTAAAACTTAACGGCCATAACTATTGATCGCGTTGGCTTACAAGTTTGATTTTTTCACAGCTGAGAGAGACCGCAGACTCAAGTATTTGATATGCATTTCAACTTGATAACTTAAGCTTTCCTGAGAAAAAGAGTATTGACAGACAGACAGACGGACAACAAAGTGATCCTTTAAAGGTTCCTTTTGAGGTACGGAACCCTAATGTTGAACGGACTGCTTAATTATTGTATTAAAAACAAGGGTTGCAAACTAAAAGGTTAGTAGGGTGGGAAAAGGTAAAAAAGTTGTCGGACAACATTAAATTATTTGGTAACTAGATAATTATGATCCACGTCTCTGTCTGGCCGAAACGTTCCACGCCCCATTAGACATGTCTTGCTGAACCCGATACCCGAAGTACTACCAAGTTAACTGACGGTCAACCTGTTTTCAACCTTATTACTTTACTTTTCACCCATATGGGGCTAAATAATAACAGCCGTTCGGGTCGATCTTTATGTTAAGCCGCGCTTGCCTAGGTTGCTCCGTGGATGGGGGACCACCCATTACATACCGAGTTTCCTCCGTGCTTTGGAAAGCACGTTAAGCCGTTGGTCCTTGCTATCATTAATAGATCTTTGACAGTCGGTAGAGGTAGTCAGTGGCACGAAAGTCTGACAACAGTGTTACCAAGGGGTATCGTATTACCCAGTACTAACTGGGTTGTAGAGGTGAGATAGGCAGTCGCTCCATGTAAAATACTGGTATTTAGCTGCATCCTGTTAGACTGGAAGCCGACCCGACATGTGTAGTTGAGAAAACGCTAGACAGATGATAATATCTCAGTGATAACATACCTACAGACAAATGACATGATGCCAAGAATGACATACGTTACACTTTTGACGTCAGCAAACACTTGGTTGCAAGTAGATTACGTTTTTTTTTTTCAAACTTGACCCCTCACTAGGAATTTTTCCTGTATCGTGAGTGGTTTACAAAATTAAGTCACAAGTCGGGTAAAAAGGAAGGACCTACGTGTAACTTCATTCTTGAAGTTACTGCCAGCATTAGAAAGGCCCTTATAAACCAAAACCGAGTGTACATTAAGTGGACATCCTGCCCAGTGATGGACTTTACACTTGTGACCAGATGCTTTAAATGTCAACAGTATGGACAATCTGCAAAGACTTGTCGGGAAGATACCTACACCTGTGGACATTGTGGAGAACAAGGTCATCAATCCAATGAGTGCAATAAAAATGCTGAACTGCCACAGTGTGCAACATGCTTGCGTTTTAAAAAACCGAGCAACCACAAAACAGGCGATCTAGAGTGCCCCGACTGAGGCAAGATATGTCAATTCCCTTGATTATAATGACGCGTGAGACCGCCGTTTTATTTAATAAGTTCTGTTTATTCATTTGTGTTATACATAATTTACTCTTAAGCATATTGACCTTTATATACCTACTAATTGTCGCAGTTGTTGTAATTTTAGTATATTTTACATTTTAGTGACATAGCATTTTTCTCTGTAGACACAAAGTAAACGTGACCTGGATTTTTGTATTATGCTTCATTGCAAAAATAATAGAATGTTGCAGAGAAGTTAGCTAAACAAACCGTTTTTTCTTACTTTGAATAGAACCATAATAATTATGTACCTAGCATATATATAGATAAGTTATTTACTAGTTGTTTAAGAAATCTTTGATAATATTTATGTATAAGCGCTTGAGTGAGTTACCTGAGATACAGGTTTATTCCTAGTTCAGGTAGAATCCAATTATTGTATACCTATAGTTTTAAAGGCCATTTTGTAATATTCTTGTATTTCAATCATCATCAGCCTATAATGTTCCCACTGCTGGGACACGGCCTCTTTTCAATGAGAGGAGTATTTCAATAAACAATTTCAATTTAAACTCACATACACAAACACCCGTATATGGTAAGTATACTTGAATGTCTTTGGCACCAACTGAGGCACACTGGAGAGCCATCCTAACAACTTATCTCTTCAGATGCATTTATAATATAATTTAATAGCTATGCTTACAGCTCCATTACCGTAGACTAATGTATACCATTACTAAGTAGAACTTAAGTGGCCCTCAGGCTAAGACGTGCCTATAATAGTTATTTATGCAACTGTTGTATATTATGGGGTATTAAAACACGAATGTAGGTTTATCACAAGAGGCAAAGCCGAGTGAGATAATAGCATCACATGAGTGTTTTAATACCTAATTATGTAGGTACAGTTGCATACAAGACTTTATCTACATCCATTATATGAATCCTCTATAAAAGTATCTGAAACAGTTAGCTTGGGTGTAGATAAATATACTAACGGTAGACGAGACACTGGTAGTTGATAACGCCCATCAATGGACATACATTTTAAGAGATGTCGAAACGCGGTTTTCTCATACATTTTGTATGGTAATGCAACCTTGCGTGTACCTCTTTGTCGCCTTACGAGCAATTTTAATAAGAATTTCTGTAATTTAGATCTGTTTGCTTTACCGCAAGGAAAGTTTAGACACATGTTACTTAAAATATTGAAAAATTTGTATTACACAGCTGTTGTTGTTCCACTTTTGCGGCACTATTGGCAGCTTTATGTTATGTATTGTTGATAGTTTACTATTAATCTCTTTTTTATTGTTTACAACGCTAATCTTGAAATTTACCAAATTGTCTCATTGTGTATCTGTGGAGAACGTGTTTGATTTGACATTTGTATCATATTAATATCTTATCTTTTTGTAATTATTAATGTGTAATTGTTTGTTTTCCCGAATAAATAAAATAAAATAAAAATGACGTCATTAATTTGTCAACTCAATGGCTCAATGAATTTTTTCAAAGCAACTAAAATTCAGTAACAGTCAATTGTAAATTAATCGGGTTTCCAGGCCTATAATAAAGTATTTTATTTATTTGTATATATCACTTACTTGCTGCCAGCTGCACTTACAATTTTGCACGAAAGCGCGCGGAAAGAAACTTGACAACTATTAAATTTTGCTCCAATGGCCTCATTCAAAGAAAGAAAGAAAAACAATTGAGAGATAGATATTAGAGGTTCTTTTGTTACCGATGAAATTTTCTATGTGGCCCAGGTTCAGAATGCCATGTACTGAATGTCAGTATTGCTTCCATCCTGTAGGTACCTATGTATACAGGCACATTTCGTTGGTTATGTTTAAAACCCACGTAATAGGAAGCGAGCGTACTTTTAGTATCTTAAATCTCTTCGCCAATTAGGCAAATTTGAGCCCTTGTACTAACCTATCTGTTTAGACGTATTTAAACCTTATTTAAAAGCTACAGCTCCGTCTGTGACGACTAATAAAAGGTGTAAAAAGACTCTTAACGAAGCCGAAAGCCACTTGTTCTCCCCGTCATTGCGATCATTTTTTTGTTCTACCTACACCACACCTGGGAACCTTCTAGTTATGGAGATATTGGGGGTCAAAGTTCCAAGTTTTTCACAAGTTTTTTTGAATACTTACATGTTTTTTAATGAAAGAACTTTACTTTAAACACCTCCACGACCCCCACACTATTCAATCCATCCACCAGCACAATATTTAGAGTGCGTTACATTTAGTTTTACCGTAAAACGTGATTTTTCACCCAAAAAAAAGTAATTTCCCAGCAATAATTTTTGCGTAGGGTTACTTAATTTGATGTACAGAATGCTTGGTTAACGAATACGTGAAGAGTCTGTTTACACCCTGTATTTATAATAACAAAACAAATGATCGCAATGATGGGGAGAACAAGTGGCTTTCGGCTTCGTTAAGAGTCTTTTTACACTCTTATAAGCATCCATGACTGGGAAACAAATGTCCATGCTCATCACATAAACATTTGCTCCTACCGAGATTCGAACCCGGGACCCTAACAACGTAAAGGCAGCCTCACTAGCGCTACGCCAGTTAAAAAAAAAGTTCCATGTTCAGAATTATGTACCTACTGAATAGTTTGTAAACGTTTGTGCGTCGGTTCCATCCTGTATACTCAAACCAGACCAGAATACAAGTGGCTCTCAAGATATAAGAGTGCTCACACAGAGAGTACGGGAAGACAAACGTAACGATGGATAGGCTTTGTGAAGGATGATATGGCTAGAAACATGGTGAATACTGAGGTGACGAGTAATAGAGAATACGAGGTGTAAACGCACCCTTCACGAAGCCGTCAACCAAGCATCTGTACGTCAAACTACGAGTATGTAAGTCTACGCTACCCTGAATACTCAAGCCTCACCAGAATACAAGTGGCTTTCAAGATATAAGAATACTCACAGAGAGAGTTGGGGAAGACAAACGAAACGATAGATAGGATGATATGGCTAGAAAGGGAGTGACTGCTGAGATGACGAGTAATAGAGAAGTATGGGAGAAGAAGACTAAACTGGATTAAGGGCAGGAGAATATTGAAGATGAACTGTCGTACAACATTTTGGTTAATCTTTTTGAGACGAATACAAAAATTGACACTCATAGACTCAAGTTATTACTACATGCAAAGCGATATTTTCAATTCGAATTTACTTTACGCCTAGTCCTCGCAGTGCGGAAGGAAAACATCGTGAGGAAACCGCGTCCTAGAACCAAAACTGCGAAGACATGTGTGACATCTACCAGCCCGGGCCCGCGTGGTGGATTATAGCCCATACCATCTCATAGAGAGGAGGCCGTGTCCCAGCAGTGGGAACATTATGATTATGCCTTATGCTACTCGCACGAATGCGCATCTACATGGTTCACATCAGCACTTTCCATTTTACCTTTCAGATATTTTTTCCCCTCACTAATTTTAGATTTACAAAAGTCAAGTCTTAACAAGGGGTGTCGTATTACTTAGTAACTGGGTTGTGGAAGTCAGATAGGGAGTCTGTCCATGTAAAATATTAGCATTCAGCAGCATCTAGTTAGACTGGAAGCTGACCTCAACATAATTGGAATAAAAAAAAATACTTTCAAACACAATTTTTGTCATATATTTTCATATATAATTTTGACTTTGTAACAAGAAGGTATTATGATATCACTCAACCATCTACAACATCCATTCATCTCTATCTCTCTATATCCATCTCTCTCTCGGACTCTCTCGTTCTATTCTATCATCATATCATCAACATAGACAAAGAAGAAAAATACGCATTAAAGAAGATAACTCATAAAGTACCCAAGCAAAGTAAATCAAATTTAAACGGGATCACCACGCAGGTTTCTTCTATCCAATGAAAAAAGGACCACATGCATAAATCGGACCAGTAATCACGGAGATATCAGTGTAAATACTACAATTTTAAAATACAAATACATAATACCGGCTAAATACATAGCCTGCTCCTTTATTAGAAATAGAAAAAAGAAAGAAAAAAAGAAAAATATTTATTTGGTACAAGCACAGGAACTACAAAAATAATAATAAAAAAACGAATCTGAAACTAAAAAACCAAAAAAAAAACGGAAAAAAAAACGAAAATCGGTTAAAAACGCTAGATTAAATTTTAGGTTTACAATAAAGGTAACTGTCGCGTATGCATTATAAATTGACAAAATGTACCTATACTAGCAATAAGTACCTACACCTCTACGTAACCCTTCATGGATGAACAGGCGTGATGATATGTTGATAACCATTGGTTGATTAATCTTCGGCAATAATACGAACAAATCCCCAGAGAGAATCGCAGTTATCGGTAAATTATTTCTATCACTAGGGGAAGATAAAAATTTGAGGGGAAAAATATAATAGTGATCCATTCTGCGAATACTTATAATTAAATTAAAAAGAATGAAAATACGGTATGTTAGGACTGTACGAGTACCAGCCATTCTGTAGTTTCTGCCTAGGCCCTTCGGTAAACGGCGTGAGTTTATGTGTGTATGTATATTTGCAATACATGTTAGATATTTTAATCATCGAAATATGAAAATATGTTTTTTTTATTTATCCTAGGTAATAATTTTCTTCCACCGCAGTCGGTTAAATATGACTAAAAAAGTGTTTAAAATGTTAATTACTTAATGTTACTTACTGTAAGTATGATAGAGAAACATATTATTAATTTTCTGTATTTAGTAGTTTATTAAGATTAATAATTAATATTAATGATTAAGAGACGTAATTAATAAAAAATCTGGTGTAATCAATGATATTATAAGTAAATTTTACTTATAATCTTATTGGTACAGCCTTTTCAAGGATATTTCAAAACGTTTAGTTGACACTTCCCGTGACCCTAGGGTTGGCTTTTACCTTGGCCAAAGGCATTGCCATACAGCGTGGTAATGCCGCCAGTCTCTTGGGGACATTACCAGTTGACAGTGTTGAGGAGGAGTTTTTTGACGCCATTTTTTAAGTTTTTAGTTTAAGTTAGTTAGTTTAGATTATTTTAATAAATTTGTAAATTGTAAATATACTTTGAGAACGTTAATGAAAAATATCTTTGCAAAATAAATAGAAAGCCATTTTATTGGTTGTAATTTATAATGACACATGACACTCCACTACATACTCGAAATTTAAATAATGAGAAGAATCCTGCAAAATATTTCCACATATTTGGTAGCACGTAATTATTTTCCAGGTTTTAATTTGATACGAAGAATAATATTAAAATTTATTCAACTAAGCACTTTGTAAATGTTCGCACTTTTTAATAACGTACCTATTAAAAACGCGTTATTAATTCACCGACATCACTCAGCTAAAACACTTTAAAAACGGTCTCAAATATTTACATTTTAAATAAGTACACTGTAATCTTAAGTAAAGCTAAGAAAAGAACTCACGATTCCAGAAACTCTTGAAATAAAAACTCCAAGAAACTATTTAATATAAAAGGAACGTCTAAAACAAATTAAGGATTCCAACTTACCACTCAACACATTATCCGACACAGCAATGCCTTGAATATTCAAAAAAAAAAAAACAGATCTTAACCAAACTTTTTATCCACAAAGCACTCAAAACACGAAGTTGTCTAAACTTTTTCACTTCGAATTACCGTCACAGCAAACTTTTGCGTCACTTTAAAAAAAACACATCTGTCACACAACACGTCACTCGTTCGATTTAAGAACACTGTAGCGTACTCCTTGCTACGCCGGTGCTACGAGCCGCGCTACGTCGTTCCGCTACGGGCGCGTGTCTACGACTGTGCGTAGATGTCGCTACGCCCTCTATCGGGAATATTCGGAAGTTGTCGGCCGATTTATTCGGACAAGTTTTTTTTTCTAAGTTTTTTTTTACTTTATTGATACATCAACCCTTTGGGAAAATTGAGGGAAACCAAATAGTGTTTGGGGATCATCGAATGAGGGGGGCGGGGCTTTTCGGTTTGTCACGTATCGTTTGGTTTGGAGATTCTTACCGAGAATTTTCGGACGAACGAAATAGGACGGAACGGAAATGTATCTGGTGATTTACATACGGAATAAACAGGACTTTCGTGATACCTACTTAATAAAAACTAAAATCCTAAACTAATATTAACACACGAATAACGAAATTGACCGTAATAGCCTATTCATTTCTGTTTAGCCTTTTCTTGCCATTGGAAATAAACTTTAATACTTATTTCCTTAAAAAGTCTATTTAGGTGTCTACTCCTGTGAATGTTTAAGTGAGTAGGACTATTTAAATATTGACCTATGTATTCGTATTATAGAAATTTCTTGTGTATAGTCATAAAGATATTGTCACTTAGGTTGATAGAAATAATTAATTCTTTAATTAAGTTAATTACAGTTTTTTTCCCAGAATCATCATCTGCCTAGCCTTTTCCCAACTATGTTGGGGTCAGCTTCCAGTCTAACCTTAGGCAGCTGAATACCAGTTTTGTCTTCTTCCCAGAATGCAAATTTTAAATGAAATTAGCAGACCCAAGAGCATCAGCCCGGACATGACCTACAATAGCTTATATTGAAAGTCAATCAATCGACTGAGGAACCAAGTATGCCGCTGCAAGCAGAACCTATCGAAATGGGGAATTATAGACCACATTCACACCCAGTGTGAATACTCCTGAACAAACCATGTCCCATACGTTCTAGCGTCTGAAGTGATAAAGCTCCTTTACTTCTGAAGACCTAAATAACGCCACTGATACCGCAATTGATTGACTGCCTCGTTAGTCTAGTGGTCACAAGTGCGACTGCTGAGCGTGAGGTCCTGGGTTCGATTCCCGGGTCGGGCAAACTGTTATTGGGTTTTTCCATCAGGAATTTCTCAATAGCAGCCACGGAGTTTGGATTTGTGCCCGGTTAATGGCAATAGGCTTACCCCAATTTAACTGGCGAATTATGTGTGTACTATTAGGTGCACCTCTGCCTAATCCTTCGGGGATTACAGGCGTGATGTTATGATGCCGCGATTGGCGTGACTATCAATGAGCTCAATAAAATTGTTTGATGTCGATTATAGTAAAGAAGACTTAATGGAATCTGTTTTCGTTAAAACCAAAACGATTTTCTAAACTTATAATGAATTTTGAGTGGAAGAATATAAATAAAATAAATAAATATCGCTGGACATTACACACAGCGCCATCTAGTGCCACACTAAGCAACGAGGCTTGTATAGTGGACGCCAGATAGTTGATATACTACATAGATACTTTTTGTTTGTAAATACATACTTATTAAACATATAAACATCCACTCGGAAACAAATGTCCATGTTCATCACACAAACATTTGCTTCTACCGGGATTCGAACCCAGCCTCAGTACCGCTGCGCCATTCGGGTCGTCAAATATGGAGGAGATCTTTGCCCAGCAGTGGGACATTATAGAAACACAGGTTAAAAAAAACTAATACTTTTGGCAACTATTTAGTTGAGTAGTGTTATAAATTATGAGGTAAGATTTTTTAACGTCATTACATATTTAATTTGTATAACTGACCATTTCTTATGACTTTATTCGTACGAGTATAAGAATTGCAAAGCTCCGCTAGACGCTCTTTACGTCGCTCGTGTAGCGAGTAGCGACATCTACATCGCCACTTACGAACTACGCATCTCACCAGGGTCAACACGACATAATTATGTTTTTCGGGCTCTGTTCAATATAACTAAAAAGTTGCCTGGAACTTGTGGCCTATTTCCTAATATTTTCCAAATTAATTCATTGCGAATTAATTAACGCGAATTAATTGTAAAAAAAAAGGTCCTGAGCCATCATGATCAAAAATATATATGGGCAAATTTAGATTTTCGCGAAAATTTATTTTGTACCAAAATTTATAAAACATATAAAGGGTGTAAAACACCTCTTAACGAAGCCGAAAGGCACTTGTTCTCCCCGTCATTGCGATCATTTTTTTGTTCTACACCATATCTGGGAACCTTCTACTTACGGAGATATTGGGGGTCAAAGTTACAACTTTTTGACAAGTTTTTTTTTTAATACAACTTTTTAATGTAAGATTTTTACTTTAAACACCTCCACGACCCCCGTACTATTCAATCCATCCATCATCACAATGTTTTGAGTGCGTTACATTAAGTTCTACCACAAAACATGATTTTACACCCCAAAAAAGAAAGTCGTTTCCCAGCTATAATTTTTGCGTAAGTTACTTAGTTTGATGTACAGAATGCTTGGTTGACGGCTTCGTGATGAGGTCTTTTACACCCTGTATAAACGGGTATTTATTGCGAATTTACACACCTTTCCTTTTTTTTACTTTTATGAAGATCAAGTGAGGGTAGTTGAATAAACACCTTCGCTTGCTGTGGCGGTACCTCCAATACTTCAGTCTTCCTGCGACCACGGTCGTCAAACGTAAAATCAAACGTCAGGCTTATATTAAAAATTAAATTAAATTATATAAAAAAAATATATAATAAAAAAAAAATTAAAAAACCCGTTTCCGTATGTTTGAATCTGTTCTGATAGGGAAAGTTTAAAAAAGACAATAGGCGAGACGACAAAAAAAACAAATTACGTCACGCTCAATATGTCACGCCTAGGTATAATTTTTAGCTAGTTCTGACGTCACGAGCCCCCACTCCCGAGTTTTGATGCGTTTTATCTTTGTCAATTTTCATTGATTCACAAAAACAAAAAATACGTGTCCATTAATTTTCAATACTCTAACTGACGGACTAAATAGATTTGCAATTTTTTGATACTGTCGTCATGCCTATTGTACCAAAATTTACCTTTATTTATTTACCTTTTGAGAGCAGCGGTGGCCCAGTGGTGGCGGCCCCGACTTACGAACAGTGAGTCGTGGGTTCTAACCCAGGCAGGCGCATTACTTTGTGTAATTCATTTCATTACCACTGCTCTCAAAACGGTGAAGGAAAACATCGTGAGGAAACCGGCATGTCCTGGAACCAAAAATTCGAAGACATGTGACATCTACCAATCCGCACTGGGCCCGCGTGGTGGATTATAGCCCTTACGCAAAATACGCGCTTTGACGTGGAGTTGCGGACACCAGCCCGTTATACAATACAATACAATACAATAGGTACCTTTATTTTCAACTTTTTAATTTTTCGGAATTTTCCCTTTACTTGTGCTGCAAGGACCTTGCTTTTAAACAAAATTGTCAATTCTAGGTCAACCGGAAGTACCCTATAGGTGTTGGGTCGAAAAAAAGTCATTTCCCTGCTATAATGTTTGCGTAGGGTTACTTAGTTTGATGTAATACAGAGTGCTTGGTTGACGGCTTCGTGAAGAGTCTGTTTACACTCTGTATATAAACTCACACCTTAATTTTCCCCATATGGGTCAGAAACGATCGCCACCACCTGCTGCGAGTCTAACATACTCCGTTTGCCTCGTCTACCTAGTCATACACGCACGCCGCCGGTTGCGAGTAACACGCACCTGACCTTTCTGAAGAATCTCACCAATAAGGTCCTTTTGGGGCATTCCTTCCCGGCGTTTACACATTATGCAGAAAGGCGGTCTACCTAAATAGACCCAGATAGTAGATAAAGCTATGTCTATGTTTCCACTATACTTGGACACACTACGCCTCTCCAAATCAGTGAAGAGATACTTCAAATTAATTAGTAAACCGTCCTGCGCAGTGAAGTGTGACCAGCGCTGACACTTGTGTTGATGAGCGTCCATGTGACATGTGCGCTCTTGTAGCCTTCCAGTGCTTACACCCATAACTATTAACAAGTCAATGTGATGACTTGAGTTAAAGAAATCATTTGTAAAACGATTTTTACTCTGTACTTTAGTAATAATAATTTATTTATACAGAACAATTATAAATTAAAATAAACTAATTTAGCTAACTTAAACTATAAACTTAAAAATGGCGTTCAAAAAACTCTTCCTCAACGCTGTCAACTGGTAATGTCCCCAAGAGACTGACATTTGGCCGCCGCCTTTGGCTTTAAACGCCGCTTGAGGTCTATAATAATTGCTTGAAGTTAGAACTGTCAATAGTTACAATTCTCAAACCTGTGTCCTTATACAAGTCGAAGTGATTACTTAAAAGTTTTTATCTAAGATATCTTTTTTATTCTGTAGTTTAGTAATTGCTTGAAGTTAGAACTGTCAATAGTTACAATTCTAACACCTACGTTTTTAATTCTGTAGAAAAAGGATTAGGGTTCCGTGCAAAATTGAAACCCATGAAATTGTTAACGAAATCTAATTCAAATAGGGAAGTCATATTTTATAATAATTTCAAGCGGACGAAGTGCGCGGGCAACAGCTAGTAGAAAAATTTATCTTAACTACAAGTTTAAAAATCTTCTGCTATCTGCGCATCTTCTCACGAACTTCGAAGGCAACCTTTGTATATCGATACTAAATACAAATATCTCGGTAAACAAGCCGGGCTAGACTAGGTACATACGGTGTTGAATAATTTATTAATGCTACTTCGCCCTTACTCCTGTACAGTTAGGATTTGACTTTGAATAGCAACGGTGTTTACCTGCAAAAGTTTTAGAAAAAAAAAAAAACGAAGATAAAAAGCGTCAAGGATCACGAGTGGGGGCTTGTGCCATCACTTTCCGGTAAAAAATAGTACTCAAATGTGACGTCACATGAGTTTTCGACGCACTGTATCGTCTTAATTTTTTGTTTACGTGAAAAACAGAAAAAATAATGATGTGTCTAAAATTTTTTGGAAAACTATTGACGGTCTAATTAGATTTTTTTTTGTCATCTACCCTCTTATCGTAGCGGGTGGCGTTAGTTTCGCATGGGGAAAGTACTTGATTTTAAGTATAAATGCATATGCATGAAATCAGAAAAACAGAAAAAATAATGATGTGTCTAAAATTTTTTGGAAAACTATTGACGGTCTAATTAGATTTTTTTTTGTCATCTACCCTCTTATCGTAGCGGGTGGCGTTAGTTTCGCATGGGGAAAGTACTTGATTTTAAGTATAAATGCATATGCATGAAATCAGCAACTTTTTAAAGAAAATAACATATTTCCATTGAGTCAAAATTGGTTTTGTACAGCAAAGCCTATAAATCCTAAACACCATTTATCCCTAAAGACTCTCTTTTACCTTACACAGAAACTCTTACCATAAATTTTCCTTATTTACCAAAACACTTGACCTTTAAGAAAACTATTTTTGACCGTTTGATTATACAGAGTTATGCTGAAGTTATTACTGTATCCGTTCTAGCGTAAATAATCTCTCCGGAACCCTGTCCTGTGGAGTGTAAGTCCTTGGGACGGCGGGACCACTAACTTACTTACTTACATTGATGTTTTTAAACGTAGGTTTGGATTTTATGAATAGAATAGAGTCACCATCTGCCTAGCCTTTTCCCAAGTTTTATTGGGGTCGGCTTCCAGTCTAACCGGATGCAGCTGAATACCAGTATTTTACATGGAGCGACTGCCTATCTAACCTCCACAACCCAGTTAGTACTGGGTAATTAGATACCCCTTGGTAAGACTGGTTGGCAGACTTTTTGGGCCACTGACTACCTGTAACGACTGTCAAAGATCACAAATGACAGCCGGGACCAACAGCTTAACGTGCTTTCCGAGGCACGGAGGAAACTCGGTATGTAATGGGTGGTCACCCATCCACAGACCAACCGAGGCAAGCACGGCTTAACGTAAAGATCGACCCGAGCGGCTGTTATTATTTAGCCACGAGCTCCTCGAATAGAATAGAGTAGATGACAAAAAACAATCTAATTAGACCGTCAGATAGATTTCTAAAAATATTGGACACGTGTTTTTTCTTTTTTCACGTAAACAAAAAATAAGACGATACAGTGCGTCGAAAACTCGTGTGACGTCACATGTGAGTACATTTTTTACTCAAATGTGACGTCACAAGCTCACTCAACTCTTTAACACGTTTAAACTTCGTCGTTAAGGTGGATGCTCCAGGATAGCCCGCGAAATTCAAATTTTCTTACGTTTTTTGCAATTTGCAGGCCAGTACTAGGGTTAATGTTGATTACAATATTATTTGCGGCTGCAAGACGTATGTAAATACAGAATTATAATCATCAAAATCATCAATACAACCCTCCAAGTTCATAAAGGTGTAGAAATGACTTTTTCTGCTATTTTTTTGTTTCCTACAGCCGCGAATAATATTTTAATCAACATACAACCTAGCACTGGCCTGAAAATTGCAAAAAACGTAAGAAAATTTGAATTTCGCGGGCTACCCTGTAGCATCAGCCTTAATATGAAAATATAAAACAAAAAACACGTAACTAATATTTTTCGATAATTTAGCTGACGGACTAAATAGAATCATATTTTTTCAAGTCAGTCATCATCCCTATTACATACTCCTTTTGCCTCGTCCACTTTCATACATCTGGATATACAAGCACACCACATGACTTAAAATAACGACAGCCAGTATGTCAATACTATATTTTTTTTGATTTCATTAATTGGGAATATGCATGAAATACAACCTCTTTTTATTTATGAAAAAAGCCTTGCATTGGCGCTAAGAAACATTGTGGTACACTTGTTTAAGTTTCTAATACATCACTAATTTTACAATTTACTGTTTTATGTAGCATGTTATTGGTGAAACGGAACGCACTCTAAAAACGTATCGTCCTCGATACGATATATAGATAACGCCGGTATTGACCTCAAAGTTCATTGTGTCAAAAAAACACTTTTATTTGAAAAGTGCTTAAAGTTTCGCAAAATTTATATTATGATATTGTTATTGCAATTTTTACTTGATTTAAGCACATACAATAAGTAAAATTATTTTATTAAGGCCAAAAAATTTGATGTAAACAAGGCAGATTTTGGATAATGACGTCACATCATGGCCGCAACAGATACGTTTCAACTGTCGTAGAAAATTGCAGGAGTTTAATATTATTTTTGTGCGACAAGCAGTTGTTGAACTTTTAATACTTTTCTTGGGTTGTTGCTTTTGTTTGGTTTACTGTATTTTATTGATTTAAGTGAAGAAAAAATTGCATGCATATTCCCTATTGACTGAAAACGCACAATTTGAGCCGATGTGTCTGAAAGTCTGAAATTTTGAACATAAGGTCCTCTCCCGCCTGTAATCCCCGAAGGGCTAGACAGAGCTGTAACAATTAGGACACCCACATTTCGCCAGTCATCTTTAAGTACTACGTAATAGGAGGCGAGACTATTGCCATCAACCGGGCACAAATCCATACTCCGTGGCTGTTACTGAAAAAATTCCTGATGGAAAAACACGATAACACTTTGCCTGACCCAGGAATCGAGCCCAGGATACTCATGCTCAGCAGTCGCACTTGCGACCACTGGACCAACGAGGACATGTTACATATTATAACAAAACTGAGGGTGTCCCTAGAGGAGTTTAATCCTACTACCCTTCTAATATTATAAACTTTAAGCAAAAGTTTGTGAGGATGTCTGGATGTTTAATACTCTTTCACGCAAAAACTACTAACCGGATTTGGATGAAATTTGGTACACAGATAGTTTATAACCTGGATTAACACATAGGATCATTTTTATCCCGTGAGATAATTACCGAACTCCACGCGGGCGAAGCCGCGGGTATAAACCAAAATGATGATGGCTAGTAGGGGATAAACGTGGAATAATAGAGGATAAATATTTGTTTTCTAGTTCATCATGTTAGGTACTTAGAAAAAAAATCCACTCGAACATAATATGTACCAGTCGTCCTTACCGATTTCGGTAACAGCAACACTTTGAAACTGTTTCCGTTCGTGTGCCCTTTCATGGCAGGCCACACCGAATTTGCTTTTAAATATCCGGTCACAACTTAAGCAGTAGAGTTGACCGGTAGAGTTATAGGTGTATTTTGTGTCCGTAGGTGTGATCGTGACATCACAGTGGGCCCTATCAGAATACCAGCGCTGCGGTATTTGTTTTTCATCTATCGCAGCATCATGCTGAGATAGGAAGGAGCCTTTTTGGCCTCACACAGGTCTTCTTTATATTATTTAGTTTTAGATTTTTTTTTTATTGTTTTTTTTGTAGTTCCTGTGCTTGTCCCAAATAAATATTTTTCTTTCTTTCTTTAGGTTTAGGAGGGCTTAGGTTTCTCTTTCCGTATTTGGCGCTTTTCTTTCAATGTATCAAGTCGCTGGTTTACAATTTTTTTTACATTTTTGTAGATAGTAGAGCGCAAAGACGACGTATGTAAAGCGAGCCTCTCCCAACCAGTCGGATCAAATCAATAGAGCAAGCGTTAAGATGTATTTTTAACACGTCATTGTAGCGGAGATGTGACGACCCGAATGGCGCAGCGGTACTGTGGCTGCCGCTGCTGAGGAAGCAAATGTTTGTGTGATGAGCATGGACATTTGTTTCCGAGTCATGGATATTTATATGTATAATAAGTATGTATTTACAAACAAAAAGTATCTATGTAATATATCAACTATCTGGTGTCGACGACTGAAGCCTCGTTGCTTAGTGTGGCACAAGATGGCGCTGTGTGTAATGTCCAGCGATATTTATTTATGTTTACCGCCATGCTTCCGTTTGGCATCTGCAATTTCAGAGTAGAAGACTACTGTGGGTAAACGGCAATGCTTCATGCGAAGGACGTGCCCACACCACCTGAGTTGGCGCTGCATTAGTAGAGCTTCTATGCCAGACATGTCGGAACGGCGCAGAACCTCAGTATTAGGAACGCGGTTCTGCCACTTAATGCCTAGGATGGATCTCAGACACTTTCGGCGAAATATTTCAAGTTTCGAACATAATACCGTACATACAAATCCCGAGAATCTAGCCTAAGGCTTCATCGAACTCAACTTAGTACTAAAAGTCCAATCGATAAGCTCCAGTAACCTACTTTCACACCTTATTCTGAGTAAATAACACACGCGTCGATTCGATTAGATTTTAATCGATTCCTTTCTCGATACGACATAATCAAATAATCTTGTGTACAGTCACGAGCAACAATATGTGCATGTGGCAGTCAAATCGGTCAAAAACTGTTTTGACTGGTTTCTGTCAGAAACCGTGAAGTGTCAGTCTTTGCGCGATGCCTTCGATAATTACATCAAAGGCATTTTAGAGTTGATCATTTAATCTATACTCTAAATTCTAGAATCCTAATAAAACATGTTGAAATAGGTTCCCAAAAAAAAACCTGAGGGTTTTCTAAGTAAGATATGTTTTATTACAGAAAACATTCATTACAGGAGCTGATGAACGCTACTGAAAGAGCCAAACTTGCCGCCAAACTTTGGGCTGAATCAATTTAAATTGTCATCGACACGCTTAGAAGAGGAATAGAAAAAACGTGACAAAACCACGTTTGACCGATTAGGTAACTGTTGTAACTGTAGAAGAAGAAAGAAGAAGAAAATAGTGTTTATTTGGCATTAAAAACATTACAAAATTTCACAAAATAAATAAACAAAACTAATAATGCCAAAAGGGTCCCAGCTCAGCATAATGCCAGATGGCAACACAAGGTGTACCACCTGACGCTGATTTTCAGCTGCAGCCCACGAGTGCCATACGCTCGACAACATAAACAAACACAACACATATTAACACAATACATACACACACATATTAACACAATAACTGTAACACAATACATATTTTTGTTCGTGACTATCCTTGTCGAATTCAATGCTTTTTAAAAGGGGTATTGTTAAAAGAACATCATTTATTGTGCGCAATTGTCGATGTAATCGAATTGTATCAAGATGTATCCCTGAACGACTATAAATATACACAACACAATTTGATGTAAACTTTGTACAGTCTTCTGTACAATATGATCATAGAGAGGAAAGATTTGAATGTTTGTAACGAACAGATTCAAAAACTACTGGACTGATTTCTAAAATTCTTTCACCATTAGAATGCTACATTATCCCATTAGTGACATAGGCTATATTTATTACAAGAAAAAATAAGGGGGGGAAAATAAATGTACACCCGCGCGAAGCCGGGACGGGCTGCTATGCTAGTATGTAATAAGTAGAGACCGGTAGAGACCTGTTATGGCTTGTTTTTGAAGATAATGCATGTTTTAGATAAAATCAGCATTCGTGCATTTCTAGACCATTTTTTTTAAGTTTTAACTGTATCTTACCGTAAAACTGCCTCGTCGGTCAAGTGGTCACAAGCGTTACTGCTGAGCATGAGGTCCCGGGTTCGATTCCCGGATCGAGCAAAGTGTTATTGGGGTTTTCCATCAGGAATTTCTCAGTAGCAACCACGGAGTCTAGATTTGAGCCCGGTTGATGGCAACAGGCTTGCCCCTTATTACATGGGACTTAAACATAACTGGCGAAATCTGGGAGTACTATTAGGTACACTTCTGCCTAACTCTTCGGGGAAAAATAAGCTATACTATTTTCTCCTTAACAGTATCAAAGACAAATGTGCGCCATAACTATGAGAAATGTTGTAGCGGTCAAATGGCCTCGATGTCGTCATAATTATATTGGGTTAGAATATGCCGCCGAATTTTGTCGTATATTTCTATTCGTATTATTATAGGGTATATTTTACAGTGTCAATCCATTTCATTCCGAGGTTCTTCCGTGCTTTGGAGAGCACGTTAAACAATTGGTCCCAGCTGTTATTTGTAGATCTTTGGCAGTCGTTACAGGTAGTCAGTGGCCTGAAAGTCTGACAACCAGTCTTACCAAGGTCTTACCAAAAAATTTCGAGATCGCTTCGCTCGCTTTTGCATCCTGCTAATATTCTTAGAATTCTCTAGCTTTTCAGTACTGGTCAAAAGTTACTTATAAGCCTAATTTACTACAAAGAGTGATGCGCAAATTGGACCTCCTGATTTCAGTATGCACGCGCCAACCACGGTGGCCCCATGCTTGAAATCATATTCAAACATCAATGGCATAAAATTCTCAGTCAAATAAAATCAGTTTCATGAATATCAAAAACGTTCTTCTGTGTTTTATTTCAATTTAAAGATCTCCGCCTCTAAAAAATACAACCTAGTATTTCTGTATGAACTGTCACGAGAAAACCTAACCAATTTGAGTCGGGGTCCTAAAAAATTCGAGCTCGCTTCGCTCGCTTTTGCATCCTACAAGGACCCCATTATTCTCAATTAGCCCAGTGACTCCAATTGATTAAAGACTAGCTAGCGTTGGTACGAATAATAAGTAATACCAGCCAGCCTACTCTCTTACGTTTCGTCCGAATATTCGGATATATCCGTCTCTCTCACTCGCACTCATCTGCAGACGTGCGCCAGAGGGAGGGATAGATCCGAATATTCGGACGAAACGTTAGAGAGTAGGGCCTCGGCCGGCAGGTATTATTCATTATTCGTATCAACGCTAGCTAAACCACCCCGGGTCAAAATCGTAACGTAAACCTTTTAATATTTATTAAACCTTTTATTTATTTATTTACAAGTAGGATAAACTTTGACGAGTTTCCTATCAAAATAATATCGAACATCAAAGGATTCAATTATGCGCATAATTATGTGCCTCGATGTTTACACTTATTTACAATTTAAATAGAATATTAGCTCGTTTTAAATTAATGAATAAAGTTAATTATAAATACGGGAATAATTATGTTTTCTATAAATATTTTGGTTAATTACTGTGAAGTGTGTTTATTGTAACTCTTTGTTAGTTTCACGGTATATCCTAACTAACGTTATAAACGCGAAAGTAAGTTTGTTTGTGTTACCTTTTCACGCCTAATCCACTGAACCAATCATCCTGAAATTTTGCATAATAACATACGTTGTCGCGGTTGTCATTTCTAGATCTTTGGCAGTCGTTGCAGGTAGTCAGTGACCCGAGGGTTTGACGACTAGTCTTACCAAGGGGTATCGTAGCTCCCAGTACTGACTGGATAGTGGAGGTCAGATAGGCAGCCGCTCCATGTAAAATACTAGTATTTAGATGCACCCGGTTAGACTGGAAGCCGACCTCAACAAAATTGAGAAAGGCTATGAAGATGATAACTTTCATAAATTACTACAAAGCGTGTAGGTATGTCGTCACGATTGGTCAGTTTCAGTCGTTTACTGACAAACAAATTCAGCAAACTTTCTTCATCCTGATAGAAAGTGATACCAAAGAATAGAATTTCACTTTGTCCATAGATGCCTTTGTCGATTAGAAAATTACTTTTGTCTATGCCCTCGGGGTATTTCTTAGATCATAGACAAAGATATCCTTCAAAACGCAAAGGCAGCATAAGTATGTATGATTCAAATTAATTGCCCCATTAGGATACATACGAACATAATAACACGCGTGTAACCCCTGAAGGATTAGGCAGACTTGTACTTAATAGTACACCTGCATCCGACAGCTATTGTAATAGAGGGCAAGCTTATTCCCATAAACCGGGCACAAATCTAGGCTCCGTGGGACCGTGGCTGCTACTGAGAAATTCCTGATGGAAAAACCTATACGCTTCGCCCGACCCGGGAATCCAAACCAGAACCACACACTCAGCAGTCGCGTTTGCGACCGCTAGGCCATTGACGCAGTCCATAATAGCACCTTATGATGCTATAGTCTGCGCCAGATAAGTAGGAATTAAAGGTCATTGCTCTTTCCTTAATTTCTCTGCGTAGGTACCCCGACAATACATTATGAATCATTTTTTATTACTAGAAAAGTCAAGGATCACGATAAAGGTCGTTCCGGGACATGTTTATGTCATTATTTCTGTTTACAGAATTATGTATTTGAATAAATGTATGCGGGTTAATGACCTTTAATTCCTACTTATCTGGCGCAGACTATAGTATATCCCTCCGTATCCTCCTCAACTATGTTGGGGCCGGCTTCCAGTGAAGTGTATCCATAAAGATAGGTGGCGGATGGAAACAACTGCCCGTTCCAAAGTTCCTTTTATTAATGCCCAACTATAACATACAATTCTTATTGCTAACTTAAATTACTTAGTTACAAGAATATTAATGCTTTGCTTGCAAAACGTGACATGTTACTGGACCGACGACTGTCTTAATGAGGATCAGCGAAGGCATGTCCTGTCTAACCGGATGCAGCCGAATACATGGACATGGATCGAGTGCCTAGGAATGACCTTTACAAACCATGCAGTTAGCACTAGGTAATACGATATCCTTTGGTAAGCCTGGTTGACAGTGTTTCGGGTTCTAACTACTCGTAACGACTGTCAAAGATCTACAAAAGCCCAGCGCGGTCAATATAAGAATAAATTCCCACGCGGTAGTCGGAGCGCCCTCAAGCTACTACAAGAGCATGCGCGCGACGGTATATCAAGGTAGTTAAGGTTTATATTAAATTGTTGTCTTCAAATGCGCTCCGCTGCGCCTCCAGCGGTGTGCGCTGGGCCTAAGGAAACCGTGTCTACCCGTCCACAGACCGACCTTGGTAAACTGTAGCTTAACCTTCAAGCAACCCGTGTGGCTATTATTACGTAGCCACGAGCTCCTAGTAAACACATATTTCAAAAAATCTTTCAAGAACAAAAATGACAAAGTGACAAACTCCTTAAAATACCATTTTTCATCCGAAATGTCGGCAAGCTGTTACCCATGTTTTCTTATCAAATAATAAACGGGACAAACTAGCCCCGCTCAAAATATATGAACCGAGTTTGTTGGCAATCATTTGCACTACTACATACAAACTTTTATGTTTGTCTGTGTTCATGTGTGTGTTTGCATTATGGTAACATCTGTCAAATATGTTTGAGTAGTTTTTATGGAACACTTACTTGCTTTTGCTCGCGGTTTTGGCTGTGTAGAGGGCGGGAATTATCCCTTGGAAAGCCTCGTTAGTCTAAAAGTCGCAAGCGCAACTGCCGACCATGAGGACCTGGGTTCAATTCGCAGATCGCGATAAATGCTACGCCACTATGTCGCGACAACAGATAATCGTGTAGTTTTAAGTGTCGTGGCTTGTGTATTTAAATGGAGGTGTTCACATATAGCACGACACGATTACTGTCGTTCACGAGTTTTGTTAACTAAAAACCAACGATAAATAATAATTAATCGTCACGACATAGTGGGAACAGGGCCTTACTAGGTTTTATTATCAAGAATTTCTTAGTAGCAGCCACGGAGTCTGGATTTGCGCCCGGTTGATGGCAATAGGCTCGCCCCATATACTTAAAAATAACTGGCGAAAAATATAGGTCATGTTTTCTTCTTCTTCTTCAACCACCTTCTTTTTCACCAAATGTCTCTTCCAAATCTTTCCATCTTGGAGGTTTTTTGCCTTCCACATAAAGTCTGTTCATCCACCTTTTAAACGTCGTCGGTTCATTTGGATTAGGGGCTGCCTAATTTACGCTCAGTTAAATTTCTTCGAAATAAAAATGTTTTCTTTCGTTTTTTCTTCAACGAGGCAAACCCGTTTTCATTAAGTGTCAGTGTCCAGTGGTATCATAATTAGCCCATAATGTTCCCACTGCTGGGACACAGGCCTCCTCTCTTTATGAAGGAGTGGGCCGTATTCACCATTATTTCCAACTCCAACCTCCATGCCAAGTTGTTCTAAAAACTGCTCACAAATCACGTCAAACTAAAAGGTGTTCCATATTCGTAAATTCATAAACATACAGCGCTACATCGCTTTTTCAATTTAAACGTTTGCTGCCTCGTCATCGCTGCATGATTATGATTGAGCTTTCTCTATTTAAAATCGAAAAACGTACGCGATTTCCGAGGGAAAATCTCTGGAATAAATGTTCCAAGTCTTTTGTGTACCGATATTCGTGCTGGTTTCGATTTTTTCGATTGTTTCGTTTTGTACAACGACGATTTGGCTTGTAGTGCTTGTTTTTTTATCGAAATCTATAGATTTAAATCATTACAATTAAAAGATGTATCTATTCACAAAAAAATAAAAGAGTATGCTTAGACGGTTTGGTCATGTGGAGAGTTTGAGTGAAAGGCGACTTACAAAAGGTATTTAGGTAAAAGGGATATGTGAGCGGCAACGCCAGGAGAGGAGGCCCTAGAAGGACATACACTGACCTTATTGGTGAGGTTCTTCAGAAAGGTCAGGCGCGTAGTACTCGCAACCGGCGTGCGTGTATGACCAGATGTATGAACGTCAACGAGGCAAAAAGTAGGTGACGTTCTGTGGTTTCTGCCTACCTCCATGGGAAAAAGGCGCGAGTTTATGTATGATTATTTATTATTGATTATTGATTTATATTTGTTTATTTGTTGATTGTTTATTTGTATTAGAGAATCGTAGAGTGAGCGAGACAATATACTATTAAACTTTAAGTTTATCAATGGTATCGTGAATATTTTTGGCGGGGTATTCGAATTATGTCATCATCATCATCATCATTTCAGCCGAAAGACGTCCACTGCTGGACATAGGCCTCCCCCAAAGGGGGGGTTTTGCCATAATCGCCACGGTTGGCAGGCGGGTTGGCGATCGCAGTGAGTGCGGTTCTTACATAAGACACAGAGAGCGCTGCTGCACATCTCTGGTAAGTCCCTTAGTCGCCTCTTACGACACCCACGGGAAGATATGGGATGGTGCTGTTCTTTATGTCCGACACCATACAGACTACGAATCGAATTATGAATTTTTTATCTATTTTGAATTTTGTACATAAACAACTGCAGTGGTCTTCAATTCCTCTTTGCGCTAGCTACCTACACAACTACACAAAATATTAGTAAGGAAGTTGTTTCATATTTGTTATTGATATTGTTAAAAAGAAAGTTATGTGTCTACGTGATGTTAAGATGCCGCGTAGTCTTAGTGTTGACATCTGCCCAGCCTTTTCAAAACTATATTGGGGTCAGCTTCCAGTCTATCCGGATGCAGCTGCATGCCAGTATTTTACAAGGAGCGACTGCCTATCTAACCTTCACAACCTAGTTTGGTTAATACGGTACCCCTTGGTAAGACTGGTTGTCAGACTTTCGGGCCACTGACTGCCTGTAACGACTATCAAAGATCTACAAAATCTTAGTGTATGCACATTATTGTGGTACATAATAAAAGCAATCTACCTAGGATCTCATAATCATTAACACAGGCCCTCACAGGCAGATTTCACCGTTGATCGTAGGTTGTCTAAAACCGTCTGCATGGTAAATGGTAAATTACCGATAACAATGAGCCTCAAGCCACGTGCTAGTCAACAAAAGATCGGATTAATTGAATATTCTCTTCTGAAAGTGTGAATAAAGGTGAATAAGGCGACAGCCAGAATCTAAGCACAATTGGCACCGCGTCAAGTTACCACAAACTTTCTCATTCAATTTTGAACTTAATCACCAACATTTTGTGGTTTGAAATCATTAACGACTGTACAAGACTTGCGATATTTGTGGTAGAGATAAAATCATATCGTTTTTGTATTTTCTGTCTACCCATGGGGAAAAGACACTTCATGATTGTAAAATCAGGCTGCATTTAATGAAACATTGTACAGGGCGAATGTTTCAAATAGGTGTGGATTGGATAACCGAATCCGAAACTATGAAGAATAGCGAAGAATACTCAATGTACTCTCAAGCCCGATTTGAATGAAAACTAAAACTGCATCATTTGATTTTTTTTAATCAATATTCCTACCCAGAAATCGAAAACCTTTTGATTTTAGAAACAAAAACACACTAAACACACCATTCGTAGCATGAGCAATACTTCGCAGAACTCGGATAAATAAAACATTGAATACATTGACAGTATATTTAGTTTATAATGTATTCGTATTAGATCTTGGCGTGATTTCAATACAGAAACACAAAAAAACCATACATTCATTAACGTAACCTTTTATGTGATCGACGGAAAATACAAGATCCAATTCTGGGAAGTATAATGAAATACGTATTGTCGCGTCTTTATGACATATCATCTTTATCACAAAAGACAACGTTACAAACTTTCAAGAAACTCGATAATATTAAACTTTAGCTAAATCTAAAATCTCCAGTCTATACTGAGATTGGAATTCAAATCAAGTCGTGCCAAACACTCTCAATCTAGTCAAGCACTGTTGATCAGCAGTAATTTGTTCCAAACTACAGTCCTTTCCCAGATATTTTACCTTTGAGAGGTGTAATCTAATTTTATTGTAATAAAAATAAAGTTCACTGATGTAGTCATCATCATCATCATCAACCTATTAATGTTCCCACTGCGTGGAAGCAGGCCTCCTCTCAATGAGAGGAATGGGCTATAATAATCCACCACGCGGGCCCAGTGCGGATTGGTAGATGTAACATGTCTTCGAATTTTTGGTTCTAGGACATGCCGGTTTCCTCACGATGTTTTCCTTCACCGTTTTGAGAGCAGTGGTGATGAAATAAATTACACAAAGTTATGCGCCTGCCTGGGTTCGAACCCACGACATACTGTTCGTGAGTTGGGGACGCCACCACTGGGCCACCACTGCTCTACTGATCTAGTGTATCTATTTAATAGATACGTAAACACTGTCTCACACACACAAGTAGTGAGGTAGCTGTCATTAATGTCAACTGTCAGCCACCACAAATGGCGGGAATTTCGAAGGTAAAGCGTACCCCAGGATACGCCTCACCTTCGAACTTCCCATTAATCTCATTGTATGTCTTTTTCATGCAATAGTTAATAAATGGGATGGGGATGGTCCCGAATCATATGTTGTTCAACATACAGCCTGAAACTGACCGGCAAATTGCAAAAAACGTAAGTACATTTGAATTTTGCGGGCTATACACTGGCACTTCCACCTTAAGGTTGGTATTAGGGTTGCACCCACTGACAAGTCTTTCAAGATGACATTGATTTTTATCGTCGTTGCAATAAGGGCGATGTTAGGTTGTATCTGCCAGGGGATAAATAACTGTGGCAGAACTGTACCAAGATTATAGATGGATTACAGCATTTTGTTCCGATTTGACGAGTCACGAGGCCTTTGTGCTTACAAAGTAGGTTTGATTAGGATTTTGATTTAAGTGAGGAACATAACTTGGCGGCCTGAAGACATATCTTTGCGTCGTCTTTTTAGGCTCCAGAATCACTATCACTACATAAACGTCACTAAAGTCCTCCGCCGCGTCTGTCTGTCTGTTAAACTCAAAAACTACTGCACTGATTATCATGCTGATTTCACCAATGGATAGAGTGGTTCTCGAGGAAGGTTTTAGTATATAATTTGTCAAGTTTTTGTATACATTGGCTAAAATATAATGATATTTGTTGGAGGGTTGCGGAAACGGGATCAAAATTTCATTATCACTTTGGTCGCGATTACCGACATCCACGCGGGCGAAGCCGCGGGCATCAACTATTAATTTTCCAAAGATCTCTCAAAAATAATAAAAAAAAAAAATGTTTTAAACTAGGAAGCTTTTTAGCTAACAAGTTCAGTGCCTTTGTCGTCATTTTAAAATATTCTGAACAAGCTCGGACAGCACTGACTCATTAAAAGAAGAAACGCTAAGGAATCTGGACTGTATGGTCAGCAAGATCAAACGCGTTGATCGAAATAAATGAAAACCTTTTCTATGTCGACGCAGCAGAACACAAAACGATATGTTGTGATCGATATGAGATGACGCCTTGCACATTATGAGGAGCCCTGATGATGATTAGGGACATTACAAATGTACCTAAAAGGGACAGTGGGTAGATAGATATCGCTATTTTCAGAGGTAAACAAAATCGACCAATCCCTTACTAGATTTAAAACAAAGCCACCTCACAGTTACTAACACGATTACTTTATAATAGCTTGTAGCTAAATAAAAACAGCCGCATGGGTTCAAGGTTAAGCCGCACTTGCTAAGGTCGGTCTGTGGATCGGTGACCATAAATTACATGCCTAGTTTCCTCCGTGCCTCGGAAAGCACTTTTAGTGGTTGGTCTCGGCTGTCATTTGTAGATCTTTAATAGGTCGTTACAGGTTGACAGTGGCCCGATAGTCGGACAATCAGTCTTACCAAGAGGTACCGTATGCCCAGTACCACAGTATCTGACCTCCACAGTCTCTTCATGTAAAATACTGGTATTCAGCTGCATCCGGTTTGACTGGAAAAGGCTAGGCAGATGATGATACAATAGAGCTATCTATTGCTAAACGTGAAATCCCTTAAGCTGAACCAATCACAACACAATAATCGTAATTAAACAATTTGTTACTATCTGTTCGATTAATACCGAATACAATTGACGCAACCACCAAACGCAATTGACATTAGTCTACACTAATTCTCTATTGAGAGCAGTGGTCTAACACAAACTGTTGGAACTGATTGATTATTTGACTAATAAGTAGATTATCGAATAACTCGACTAAATACTCGACTATGGCCCGTTTTCAGTTAGCGACACCTGAATGAATGCTTAAACATTATCGGCGCTGAGCCGTGCGTGGGAAATCCAACAGGGTGTATGAATTAACATTTAAACAAAATTCGGAACATTTATTTTTCCTAAGAATTTTACCTGTATCGTGGGTGCGTTTACAAACATTTAAAATTCACAAACACAAATAACCAGACCCGGAACGACTACCTGTAGGTCATTTAAATATTTGTTCCGGGTTTCGAAACCGCGACACGCAGCGCAGCAACCAATCGCTCAGCCTGTGCGCCAACCGTGCCGTTCGTGGCTCTACATTCATTTCCCACAACAAAATCCATCAGAAAAGAATAAGGGAGGAAAAACATAATTTCCACTTCGTAACTCCAAGATACTTTAGCAAGTCCCTGTGCTCGATAGACATCCCATCCGAAACGATGTTAAGTCTGCGCTCAGCTTCTCTGTTTCGAAGGTGGAAAATGCAAGACTGTGTTGCTCGGATTGGGTTTGAGTGAATTAGCGAGATAGCATGTGGCTAATTCACCAAGAGCATCTGACAAACGGACCTCGACCTTCTCAAAGGTGGTGGCTTGAGAGCTGAGGGCAAAGTCGTCTGCGTAGATGAAGCGGGACGTGTTCGGGATTGATGATTAAGAAACTGTGATTTTAATTTTCTTTTTTTCCGTGCTTTGCTTTCGCCAGGTTAAAGGAGAAGCAAAGGTATGAAGCCGCTAAACAGCCTAATATTGAAAATAGTTTTTTTTTTATATTTTGGAATTTAGAACACAAATTTAAGATATTCTGTTTATAAACACAATTTGAATATTTACAAAATATTTACGCCGTAAAGACGCATTATTGCTTTGTCGAAATTAAAGAAAAACATTCACCTCCAACTATAGGCATTGAACCAATTTGAACGAAGTATAGGTATAGTTATCTGTGGCAATTTTCATTCCCGCACACGTGCAGGAAAATGAAAAAAATCGCTAGCGTGTGAAATACATTGCATTTTGAACCTAATCGTAGTGCGATGAGAACCAGTTATCGAGGAAATGTATTGAATATTATTGTAATCGACATATTTTGTTATTGCAGTTCTCGGCTCAAAAACACCCTCGCCTGCGGCTCGGGAGTTAATTCCGCCTCGGATGCAATAACAAATTTTCCCCACTTGTATCAAAATGTACTATTTATTTATAGTCACTGACTATCGTAAGACCTGTGTCGCTTAAACATCCAGTACGAGGCCACGAGGTAAGTCTTATCGTTCGTTTCAAACACAATATAGTCAACTCACTACGATTTCGATTAATCGGTAACCTAATTTAGTCGATTACGCCGCATTACTTCGATTCCCCCATCACTATTCCCGAACGGCTCGCTTTAACAGTAATTATGTCACGGAACTGTTGATCGTGGCACGCCGTATATTATTTCAGCTCATAAACTCTCATGGCGAGCTTCATTCAATTAGTGAACTGATGTGCAAATGGTTTTAATGATGATCGTGCGTGTTTTGGGGAGAGGCAATGACATTAAAATGTGGTCTCATGGGCAAGGTGACATGTGTTGGTCGTAAGAATAGAATAGCCACGCGTTTGAAGAAGTAGGAAATGGTATATCAGTACTTACTGATCATATATTAAATAGATTTAAGTTTAGTAACGTTTTTGCAGTGACCGTTAGGATAGGCTTCTTGAGACCTCGAATCAGCAAACCTAACGTAGGACGCTCTTATGTTAGGTGATGTGATGTGGTGATGTGTGACTGGTAGCAGATGGATGTAAGTAGGTAACCGTGAACTGAGTTGAACAGCGTGTGATTGAAGAGGACTATATCCAGCCAGCAGTAGTAGTGTTGGTGATGAGAAACCTTTTTGGAGTACATACAAATACGTAAAAAGAACTCAACATTTTTTTTATTTTATTAAAAAGACTGTATATTGCTGTATATTTGAATATGTTCTGTAAGTTAAGGCAAGTTTATTTAAAAAAATAAACAGAACAAACCAGCAACTAGACACATTCAACATCCCAACTGTCTATGAGATAGGTAATGCCCAAAAAAAAACTAATAAATTACACGTGAGCCAAAAGGCTACAAGGATAGCCGTACGCAATTCCCTTTATCCAGCAAGATAACTGATATAAGGATAGAAGTTGTTTCACCTTTACAAGTAACAATGTTTCCAAAATACAGTACACCCTTAGGATTTGTTGGAGCGGAAAAAGCGACAGTTTTGTTAGAGGAGGCTTCACGCTTGTTCGATTCAGCAGTTTATGTTGAACAGTAAGTTTGTCAGAGATATTTTTCGACGGCATGTAAAGCCAAAGCAGAGGCCCATGGGCGGCATAAAAACTCTGACACCAGGTTAGGCGAACACGAACACACGAAAAAGAAGCAAGTTTGATATGAGTGTCGATGGCTATAAGACTAAAGAAATGATGGATGGACTGTGTGAAGGATGATATGGCTAGAAAGGAGGTGACTACTGAGATGGCGAGTAATAGAGAAGTATGGAAGAAGATGACATGCTGTGCTGAACCCCAATAGAATTGGAAAAAGGGCAGAAAAATGATCAGTACTTGGCTTTCGGCCGATAGGCAAATTCCATTTGCCATGGGCACAATTCGAGCTATAGCGGCTTTTTCCCGAATGTATTTATTTTTTTCAAAAATAGCCTCTCTATACTCAGACGTTTTCTTGAATGGAGACCGCGAATTTTAAATACAAGTTTATTAGCTACTAGCGTATTCCCGCGGCTTCACCCGCGTGGTGTTCGGCAAATGCCTACGGGATAAAAAGTAGCAATATGTGCTATTCTAGACTACAATATATTTCTGTGCCAAATGTAATACAAATCCGTTCAGCCGTTCTGGCGTGATTGAGTAACAAACATTCGCAATAGTAAGACAAGATACAGTCTACTTATTAATTTCGGTTTTGCCGACTGGCCATGCCGAATCACATCGCCCGATCCGATGTGTACAGTCTCTAACTTTTCCTGTGTGAGGATTTGAATAGTGAATCGACGTCTATCCAAGGACTGTATAATGTTTCTGTGTGATTGGATTCTGAGAATTTAAATATTTTTAGGAGCTTAGTTGGCTATACTGGGTTTAATAGGCCATTTGTTGGGAAAAATTGTTTTAACGTCTGATAACTGAAAGAATTACTACCTGTCTTAAAATCTTTTCAATGTAGCTTCATGTCATGGAACTGTAATGTAACATCGATTTACAGATCTAAGACTATAATGAGGTTTTATTAACCAAGCTAGACTAGACCAACGAGACAATCGAGAATGTGTTTTAATTTCGTTCATCATCTACCTTCTCTGATTCCAGTCTAACGGAATGCCTCTGAATACCAGTATTTTACATGGAGCGACTGCCTATCTGAACTCCACAACCCAGTTAATACCCCTTGGTATGACTGGTTGTCAGACTTCCTGTAACGATTGTCAAAAATCTACAAATGACAGCTGGAAACAACGGCTTAACGTGGTATCCAAGGATCGACCTAGGCAATAGTTGCTTAACTTTGTAAATCGACCCGTTCGACTGTTATTATTATTTTAACCACGACCCCATTTTGACTGTTGAAACTTCATTCGTCATCATGATGCCCTTGCTCCATTCTACTTGGGTTCGGACGTCACGGCATCATTTATTCCTTTCTCTTTCATATTATCCTTCAGACAATCCCATATTTTCTTTGGTTCTCTCCTCACTCTCCATACATCAACGTTTATATCTATCTCTCTTTTACTCACATGCGTTTCATCCCTCCATTACATGTCCTTAACAAGACTCAACGTTGTGTTAAAAGTGTTGAAACTTATTTGGGGTCGGCGCAGAATGTCTTCTTCTTCCATATTTCTCTAATACTGGTCATCTCAGTACTGGTCACCTCCTTTCTAGCCGTGTCATCCTTCACACAGTCCATCCATCGTGTTGAAACTTCATTAAGGAACAAAAAACAAAAGACTAGCGAGACAATCTACTCCAACGCTTTAATTCAACATTTTAATTTTAACTTCACTCTCATCAATACAAAGTTCAACACAATTTATTAAGCCGTTCCGACTTCACAAACTGTTTATCTTCATGATTTGTTGCCAATCCTTTCTCGATTAAAGTCAGCAATGGAGTTTAAATCGATTGAGCAATTATTCGAGTTGGCGCTGGATTTTATTCGATTATTTGTACAGGCGATTATTGTTTTTTTCAATGCTGATTTTTTATGATGAAGACTTTATTATTCAACCTGTATAGTATGTAGGTAGGACTGAAGATTGACCTTCTTAAACACATAACTGTTCTTTTACAATTTACTAGGAATAGTTGTCAAGGTTAAGCCGCGCTTGCCGAGGTCTGTCTGTGGATGGGTGACCATTATTATAAAGGGTGTAAAAAACCTCTTAACGAAGCCGAAAGGCACTTGTTCTCCACGTCATCGTAATTGCGATAATTTTTTTGTTCTACACCATACCTGAGAACCTTCTAGTTACGGAGGGAGATATTAGGGGTCAAAGTTCCAACTTTTTGACAAGTGTTTTTTTTTAATACAAGTTTTTACTGTCAGATTTTTACTTTTAGCACCTCCACGACCGCCGTTCTATTCAATACATCCATCAGCACAATGTTTTGAGTGCGTTACAATGAGTTCTACCACAAAACATGATTTTCCACGCCAAAAAAAAAGTCGCGTCCCAGCAATAATTTTTGCGTAAAGTTACTTCGTTTGATGTATATGTTTCTATGCGTCCGTTTTATTTATCCATGTACTTAGGTTGTTTGTTTGACTTGCACTTTAATCGGTCTCTTTCAATTACATCTAGTTTATTTACTAATATTGTACACACATTTGGCTGATGACCCGAATGGCGCAGCGGTAGTGAGGCTGCCTTACGTTCTTAGGGTCCCGGTCGGAGCAAATGTTTGTGTGATGAGCATGGGCATTTGTTTCCGAGTCATGGATGTTTATATGTACCTATAATAAGTATGTATTTACAAACAAAAAATATCTATGTAGTATATCAGCTATCTGGTGTCCACGACACAAGCCTCGTTGCTTAGTGTGGCACTAGATGGCGCTGTGTGTAATGTCCAGCGATATTTATTTATTTTTAAAATTTATTTCGCACCCGGACCGGGGCCGTCCAACCAGCCATCCAACAGGGCTGTGGTGGCCTCCCCCGAAAAGCCGGCTCCAGCAAAAACGGCGCCGGCCAAGAAGGCCCGCAAGAGGGGGAAAGGCAAGGCAGCTGCCCAGGCGGTGACTGTCCCGGCGCCAGCGCTAGTGCCAGTGGCGAGTGGGCCAGCACCTGCAGCATGTCAGCTGCCGCCGCCGCCACCACCCCTCCAGCCCCCTACCCCTCCCGCGGCTGAAGCTGGATGGCAGGTGGTCGGGGAGAAGCAGAAGGGGCGAAAGGCGGCCAAAAAGGCCCGAAATGAGGAGCGGCAGCGCCAGCACAGGGCACGAAAGATCGCGGCTAGGCTCCGCGCCCCGAAGACCGCAGCTGTAGTGATTACACTACAGCCGGACGCGGAAAAGAGGGGCGTGTCCTACCGCGACCTGCTAGCGAAGGCAAAGGAGACGGTGGATCTCGGGGAGCTCGGGATCACCGGGGGCCTCCGGCTTAAAGTAACCAAGACGGGAGCTCGGTTGCTGGAGATCCCCGGTGAAACCAGTGGCTCGTCCGCTGACGCTCTGGCTGAAAAGCTCAGAGCGTCCCTAAATGCGGACGAGGCCCGAGTGTCGGTGAGGAGGTGGTGGCCGCCGTTGCCAGGTCCGGAGGGTGCCCTGCCGATCAGGTCAAGGCAGGCGCTCTTCGTCCGGACTCCACGGGCATGCGAACCGTTACAGTAAGCTGCCCTGTAACGGCGGCAAAGGCAATCGTGGAGGGCCGTAGGCTACTGGTGGGCTGGGTGTCAGCGCAGGTGAAGCTGCTGGAGCCCAGACTTCTGAGGTGCTACCGCTGCCATGTGGGACACCATGTGTCGGTGCAATGCGCCTCGGAGGTCGACCGCAGTGGCCTCTGCTTCCGTTGCAGTCAGCCCGGTCACACATCCGCGACGTGCTGCGCCACGCCGCACTGCGCCGCATGCGCGGCGTCTGGCAAGCCGGCTGATCACCGGGCTGGCAGCAAGGCCTGCGCTGCACCCGCCAAGGCCAAGGCCAGAGGCAGGGGAGGGCCCTCCACCGCCACCACCACCGTCACCGTCGCCACCGCCGCAGCCGCAACCACCGCCGCTGCCGCTGTCGCCGCCACCGCCGTCGCGACAGTTGCGCCTGCAGAGGGTCCCTCACAGGGGACCCGAGTGGAGGAAGCGGTAATGGAATGCCAATAACGGCTGCATTACGCTTCCTCCAAGCGAACATCAACCACTGCGCCTGCGCTCAGGACCTGTTGCTCCAGAGCATGGCGCAGTGGTTGATTAACATCGCTGTGGTCGCTGAGCCGTATTTTGTCCTGCCTAGGGAAGACTGGGTGGCGGACCTTAGCGGCTCAGTGACCATAGTGTCGTCGGCCGCCGCCGGTACCCCGACCCTTGAAAATGTCAGGAGAGGTCGGGGGTGCGTAGCAGCACGGTTCGGGGAGATTGTAGTGGTGGGAGTCTACTTCTCGCCGAACCGAACTCTCGCCGAGTTCCACAACTCTCTTGCAGAGTTGAGTGTCGTCGTCGGGAACCATTCCCTCCCCGTGCTTGTCCTCGGGGACTTCAATGCCAAGAACTTGGCTTGGGGTTCTCGTTGCACAGATGTGCGGGGAAGGATGGTGGAGGACTGGGCTCTGGAGAAGGGCCAGGTCGTCCTAAATCGGGGTTCTGTCCCCACGTGCGTGCGGATGCGGGGTGAGTCGGTGGTGGACATTTCGTTCGCTAGCCCCGCTCTGTCGCCGCGTGTCGTTGACTGGCGTGTCATGGAGGGGGAGGAGACCTATTCCGACCACCGGTATATCCGGTTCGACGTCTCCACCCAGACCTCAAGCGCGCCGGTCCAACAGGCCCCGAGTGGTCCGCGTTGGGCGCTGAAGCAGCTGGACCGGGAGCTCCTCCTGGAAGCCTGAATCGTGCAGGCCTGGGTGACATCACCAGACAGGCCTGCCGACATTAACAATGAGGCAGGGTGGTTCCAGGAGGCAATGTCCGACATATGTGACGTGGCAATGCCCCGAGTCCGGCCAGGAAGCGCCCGGCGTCAGGTGTACTGGTGGTCGCGAGAGCTGACGTCTCTGCGCGAGGCGTGCGTGGCTGCGCGACACCTGTACGCCAGGCATCGCAGGCTCCGCATTCGCCCACCGGATGCGGCAGCCATTGAGGCGGAGCTATATGAGGGGTACAGAGCGGCGAAGACCGCCCTCCGCGAGGCTGTCCTGCGGGCCAGGGATCTGGCCCGCGAGGAGATGCTGGGGACTCTCGACAGAGATCCGTGGGGGCGCCCTTACAAGATGGTGCGGGATAAACTCCGCACCTGGGCCCCCCCACTGACGCAAAGTCCCCGGCCTGAGCTCGTGGAGGACGTAGTGAGCACTCTGTTCCCTACGCGGGGGGAACATCCCCCCCCGCCTATGGCTCCGCCACCTGCGGTGCTGGAAGCGGACCATCAGGACGACGACGACGACACTCCGACAGTGACTGGGGTAGACCTGAGAGTGGCGGTACGCAGGCTCAGTGCCAAAAATACCGCCCCGGGACCCGACGGCTTGCCTGGCAAAGCCTGGGTCCTGGCCTCGGAGGCTCTCGGGCCCCGACTAGAGGGGCTCCTAAGCGCATGCTTGGAGAGGGGCCAGTTCCCGCTTCGTTGGAAGACGGGGAAGCTGGTCCTCATTCGGAAGCCGGGGCGCCCTGCGGACTCTCCGTCCGCATACCGGCCCATAGTGTTGCTCGACGAGGTGGGCAAGCTCTTTGAAAGAGTAATTGCAAACCGCCTCGCCGAGCACCTTGCGGGGACGGGGCCGGATCTTGCGGAACACCAATTTGGTTTCCGCAAGGGGCGCTCTACGGTGGACGCCATCATGCGCGTGAGAGCCCTCACGACGGGGGATGCGGTGTCCTGGGGTGGGGTTGTCTTGGCGGTGTCTCTTGACATCGCCAACGCCTTCAACTCCATGCTCTGGAGCTGCATTAGGGAGGCACTACGGTATCACCGGGTGCCGACCTACCTTCGTCGTGTGGTCGGGGACTACCTAACGGATAGAGCCGTTATCTACCCCGGTCGCAGCGGAGAATGGAACCGGCGAGAGATGTCGTGCGGTGTTCCACAGGGATCGGTTCTAGGGCCTTCCTTGTGGAACATCGGTTACGACTGGGTGCTGCGCGCCGACCTCCCTAGTGGTGTCAGTGTAGTTTGCTACGCTGACGACACGCTGGTGCTGGCACAGGGGGGGTCGCACGAGGCGGCGGCCGAAGCTATGACACGCGGGGTTGCGATAGTCGTTGAGAGGATCCGGCAACTGGGTCTCGAGGTGGCATTGCACAAGTCCGAGGCCATGTGCTTTCATGGGCCTCGGAATGCGCCACCTCCGGGGTCCATACTCACGGTAGGAGGGGTATCCATCGGTGTCGAGTCGACTTTGAAGTACCTAGGACTCGTCCTCGACAGCCGGTGGAACTTCGTGGAGCACTTCCGACGTTTGGCCCCAAAACTGGAACGGACTGGGGCTGCCTTCTGCCTTCCTGCCAGCGGCTCCTGCCCAACCTGGGTGGGCCGAACGCCTCCTGCCGGAGGCTCTACGCGGGAGTCGTGCGGTCCATGGCCCTTTACGGGGCCCCGGTGTGGGCGCGTTCCTTGAGGCTGCGTGCAGCCCACTACCTGAACGCGCCCCAAAAGGTGGTAGCCGTAAGGCTGGCCCGTGGGTACCGCACGATTGCCCGCGAGGCGGCGTGCCTCCTTGCCGGATTGCCGCCATGGGATCTGGAGGCGATAGTCCTCGCGCGCCTGCATGAATGGCGCGCGGAGGCGCTTCGCCGGGGGGAAACTCCGCTGCCGCGACAAATTGTCGCTCAGCGGACAAACTTCCGGCGGGATCTCATGGCGACATGGAGAAAGCGACTGTCGCAACCCCGTGCTGGGCACGCCACGATAGTGGCGATAAGTCCCCTCTTTGAGGAGTGGCTGGAGAGACGCCACGGCGTCCTCACCTTCCGCCTGACGCAGGTCCTCACCGGACACGGTGTTTTCGGGAGGTTCCTGCACCGAATCGGGCGGGAGGAAACGCCCGGGTGTTTCCATTGCGAGGATCGACCGGAGGACACGGTGGAGCACACGGTGGAGGTGTGCCCCGCGTGGGCGGAGCACCGCCGTGTCCTCGAAGCGGCGATTGGCGGCGGCGACCTCTCGCGTCCGGCCCTGGTGCAAGCCATGGTCCGGAGCGAGACGGAATGGGACGCCGTCACCTCCTTCTGCGAAGCAGTAATGCTAGAGAAGGAGGTGGCAGAACGTGAGAGGGAGAGCACCTCACAGCGTCCCGGCCGCCGCGGGAGACGCCCCGGGCGTCCGCGCGACCGTAGGCGCGGGCCTGTGGACGGTGGGCTATGGGCTAGCTCGCCGTCCATCCGTCTCATGACGACAGGCCGTGTCGACGGCGCGTTCGTGTTCGTGAGTCAGCAATAGGAAGGGGTCCGCAAGGACCGATGCCTGCCGGGGTTGCGGGACTGTTCGAAAGAGATACCGTGACCCCGGAACACAAAGGGCGATGAAGGAACATGGATGGGTTTTAGTCAGTAAAAGTCTGACACTCCCTCCTGCTCCGCCCAGAGCGGGAGAAGTCATTTGATGATTTCCCATCCGAAAAAAAAATAAAAAAAAGGGTTAAAACCGTATTACCCAGTACTAACTGGGTTGTGGGGGTCAGATAGGCAGTCGCTCCATGTAAAATACTGGTATTCAGCAGCAACCGGTAAGACTGGATGCCGACCATAATAAAGTTGGGAATAGGACAGGCAGATCAGAAGATGACTTGTCAAAAGATACAAAGTAATAACGAGATGGGGCCTAAAATGGCTGCAAAAATTTAAAATGCTTAAAACGGTCTTTATGGATATGACCTTAAAGTCCATTTTAAGAATTTTTAATTTTTAACGTGTTTCATAATTAGGATTCTGATAAAGCAGCCATTTTAGGCCTCCTATGCAACAATATTATACTTTGAACTTACTATTTTCCCACTAATTCTGTGTGTGATATTTACATAATGTACTGCGTAGTTACGTAAATAGCTAAGTAGTATATTAGTAAGGTATGTAAATTTTGTATTGTTTTGATTTTAGAAGCACACATTGTGATTTATTTGGCTTATCTATTGATTAAGGGGCAGACAATAGGCATGACGACAGTATAAAAAAAATAGCAAATCTATTTAGTCCGTCAGTTAGAGTATTGGAAATTAATGGACACGTACTTATTTTTTGCTTTTGTAAACCAATGAATATTGACAAAGATAAAACGCATCAAAACTCGGGAGTGGGGGCTCATGACGTCAGAACTAGCTAAAAATTATACCTAGGCGTGACGTATTGAGAATTTTAAAAGCGTCATATCTTCGTCAATTTTGGTTTACGTAACAAAAGAAAAAACATGGGTCAAATATTTTTTGATAATCTAACTGACGGACTAATTAGTATTTTTTTGTCGTCTCGCCTATTCTTCTAAAAATATACGGGTTGAATTAAGGACGTATCCTCCTTGTTTTCGTCGATTAAAAACAGAACTCGGTTGGGTCTTGAAATAAAGCAGGGGACTGATCACGATATACTGCAGCAGGATGGGGTGGTAGAGTGGAGCCGTAGTAATAAATTGTATTTAAATGTGGATAAATGTTCGTGGTATCATTTTCCCGTGCCCGTAACCCTAGTCATTATCAATATTGCATGTATGGAATCCGACTTCAACGTGTTTCAGAGGTTAAGGACTTGGGCGTGCGCTTTACAACTGATTTAAATTTTCGTAAGCATACCACGGATGTCTGTAAAAAAGCATACCGCAATTTAGGGTTGGTCTTACGGCTAGGAAACCAGTTCACGAACATCAGTGCTCTGAGATTGTTGCACGAAGCGCTTGTAAAAAGTCATTTGAAATGCAATGCTGTCGTATGGTCGCCACATGAAGCCAAGTACAAACTAATGCTAGAACGTATCCAGAACAAGTTTGTGAGATTCCTGTACTTAAAGCTGTATGGTGTATATCCAGGGTATCCACTGCTATATCCTACTCTATTTGTGCTGGGCATGATAGGCTATTATAAACTAGAAGTAAGAAGGGAAGTAGCTCTCGCCACTTACTTATTTAAGATTATGCGTGGTAAAATACACAACCCAGGCGTTTTATGCACGGTTGGGTTGTGTATACCTGATGGGTACGTGGGACGACGGAGGCGGCCGCCGCTGCTGTGGGTGCCGCCCGCTCGCACCAACATGCTGCAGCACGCGCCACTGACGCGCGCGCTGCGTACACTTAATATGGTGTCAAAGCAGATTGACTGCTTCAATTGTACACTGAGTGAATTCACACGGGCCGCATTTTGCAAAATTACTATTGGTTGTCAAAATAATTAATTGTAGTCTTGGTAAACTGTTAACTAACTAACTGTAACTTTAAATATAACTACGCTATTGTATTAGGTACAATAACCTGTGATAACAGCTGTATGTTTGGTTTAATTAAATAAATAAAAAATAAAAATAAATAAAACTCTTGCAGTCCGTAGTCAGTAAAGATTAAAGTCCAGCTGGGCTTTTTTATCGAAAGCTTAAAAATTAAAAAGAGTTATTTATTCTATATTAGACTTACTGCTCATTAGACGTTTCGCACTGATGGACATTTAGCTACTTAGACCTTCTGATCAGAAGGGGAATAATTCCACGGACCCGAAAAAGCGCTTTGCTTCCACATTTATGGTGCAAACCGCCAGTCTGTGAAATTCACTGGATCTCTTCGAGTGAGTTTCGGTTTCTTATAAGCAAGCGTGCTCCACCCTTGGCCGCATCATCGCTACACATCAGGCGAGTTGCGGCCAAACGCAATCCTTATACGTAAGAAAAAAAAATCGTTCCCAATAATGGGATTCACGCCTTCTCTTCCTAAGTGAGAGGGAATGGGAAATAATTCAGCACGCTGGCCCAGTGAAGGTTGGTGCTTGGTAAATTTCTTTGTTTTTTCAAGTTTTGGTATTACTATGTATAAGTAATGTTATTTCGATATCAGTGAGCATCATTTTAAAGGCTTAAAATCACCCAATGGGTAACAGAGCGGACTACCTACGCTTGGCCTTTCCCTGCGCAATTGAATCAGAAATGCAGAAACCGTAGGAGAACCAAGATAACCGACTTAGCACAAAGAATTGTCAAAGATAAGTGGCAGTAGCCGATAGGAACGAAAGGTGATTGAATGAGAAAACCCTCACTAATGGACCATCATCATCTGCCTAGCGTTTTCCCAACTATTTTGGATTCGGCTTCCAGTCAACCGGATGCAGCGGAATACCAGTATTTTACATGGAGCGACTGCCTATCTGACCTCCACAACCCAGTTCATACTGGGTAATACGATACCACTTGGTAAGACTGGTTGTCAGACTTTTTGGGTCTCTGACTACCTGTAATAACGACTGTCAAAGATCTACAAATGACAGCTGGGTCCAACAGCTTAACGTGCTTTCCGAGGCACGGAGGAAACCCGGTATGTAAGGGTGGTCACCCATCCACAGACCAACCTAGGCAAGCAAGGCTTAACCTAAAGATCGACCCGAGTGGCTGTTATTATTGAGCCACGAGCTCCTCAACCCTCACTAATGGACTAATTACCTGGAAAAGGCTGAAGGAATTCCTTTTGGCATTTTTTTTACTTTTTGACAGCGGGTAGAAAATTACATAAAAATAATAATTTAGTAAACTGATCCCAGGGGTCCCAAATGAGCGGGATCAACTTACTAAAGAGCCTTAGCAGGAAAGAGAGCAATCTATTTCTCTATCTAAACCTTAGATCTAAATAATTATTAATAAGAACACACTTAGTTTTTAAACTGGCTATCTAATTAACATCTATGCTAAAAGCAAAACTTCACAGTTTTCTTGCTTAAGTTCTGAAAGCGTTATAACACGCGGGTAATCGCATAACATTAGTTCAGCTTAAAACACGACAGCTTCTATTTTATTTAGTTGTGGAAAATTAGGTACTTACTTACTGGCCAAAGATTTAAATCGCTAGATGTCTCCTCAGCGTAGGTACAGACGCCAATCTGTCAAAGATTAATAATAGATTTTCAACTTTATCGCTAAAGCATTAGGTCGACGTTGATTTGGAAAATTTGTCATTTTCGGGTAGCTTGGTGTGCTGGCGTCTGTACGTAACGCTTGACCAAGAGCTAAGCGCTCAAGCGACACGCGTCTTGTGACAGCGACAGCGGCGAAAACAAATGAAAGCAATTGCTCGGAGCATGTCACCAACCCGCACTAGGCCCGCGTGGTGGATTATAGCTTCTCATAGAGAGGCGGCCTGTGTCCCAGCTGTGGGAACATTATAAGCTATAGTCTGCGCCAGATGAGTAAGAATTAAACCCCGCAGGTCACTAACCCGCATACATTCAAATAAATAATTCCGAAAAAAAAAATAATGACAAACTTGTCCCGAAACGACCTTTATCGTGATCCTTGACTTTTTCTAGTCTCCAACTTACAAGTTGTAGTTCGTAAGTTTGAATCCTGACAGGCGCATTTTTTTATCCGCCTATTCTGTCCCTCTGCTGGGCAAAGGCCTCCCCATGGCTTTCCAATTTTGTCATTTGCGTTCTCCGACCAATCCGATAAGAATGAGTCCAGACCGTCACGCTAGCGTTTCTTTCACGTTTCTCGTTCGTTTCGCGCTGCCTTGATTACGACGGCTATCTTGAGGCATCCGCTGTGTGATTATCTTCGCCCATCTGTCCGGCTTCATCCTAGAAACGTCACCCAGTCCCATTTTAACCTCTCAGACTTATTGCCAACATCAGCGATGCCTTACGCATTACTTTTACTATCTTAACGGTGACAGAAAACGTGAGGAAACGGCGTGTCCTAGACCAACAAAGATCGAAGACATTTATGTGACATCTTACTGCTCCGCACTGGGCACGGGCCCATTCCCTCTCATAAATAGAAAGGCCTTGCAGTGGTAACATTTTAAGTGGATTACAACTAGAAGCCCTAAGAATTACCGTTTTATTCTTTCCATTGCAAAAAGGTTTGCTTTTCGTTTAAATATAGCTCGCCCTTTTTTTTGCGGTCGGGAAATCATCAAACCCCTCCCGCTCTAGGCGGAGAGGAAGGGAGTGTCAGACTTTTACTGACTAAAACCCATCCATGTTCCTTCTTAGCCCTTTGTGTTCCAGGGCCGCGGTATCTCTTTGGAACAGTCCCGCAGCCCCGGCAGGCATCAGCCCTTGCATCCCCTGGATCCCTTCCTTTATGCTGACATCTCTTTGAGGCACGCGTGGAACACGAACGTGCCGTCGACACGGCCTGTCGTCATATGACGGACGGACGGTGATTTAGCTCACTGCGTCTCCGTCCACAGGCCCGCGCCTACGGTGGCCCGTCTCACGTTCCGCCACCTCCTTTGCTAGCATGACTGCTTTGCAGGAGGTGACGGCTTTCCATTTATCTCGCTCCGGACCATGGATTGAACCAGGGTCGGGCGCGAGAGGTCGCCGCCGCCATTCGCCGCTACGACACGGCGAGACATAGGCGGGGGAGGATGTGATGGGGCCCAGGTGCGGAGTTTATCCCGCACTATCTTGTAAGGGCGCCAACCACGGAACTCGAACCTCGGAGTCTCCAGCATCTCCTCGCGGGCCAGCCACCTTGGCCCTCAGGACAGTCTCTTTGAGAGCGTTCTTCGCCGCTCTGTTCCCCTCATACAGCTCCGCGTCGATTGCTGCCGCATCCGGTGGGCGAATGCGGAGTCTGCGATGCCTGGCGTACAGGTGCCGCGCAGCAACGCACGCCTTGCGCAGAGACGTCAGCTCTCACGACCACTTATAGCCCGCCCTTAAGACTTAATGAATAAATAATTACTAATTAAACCATCTCAAATAACAAGCGCACTTTTAAATCTCAACAAACAGTTTGATCGCCGACATTGACACAGTTAAACGTGTTTACTTTATTACATCGGCGGCATCATGCGATTCTTTCTTCACTGTGCATTTTTTATCAGTATATTTTTCGTGATTTCGTGCTACGATTTGTTCGAGGGAAACAAATTTCGTGCGCGCATGACTTATAGGCAAGTGAACAAGCATGGCCTGTTGTTTTTCAAGCGAAAGGAAATAGTCGATCTTGAATATCCACCAGGAACTAATATCACAGGTATTGCGATTATTGACCTTGATCCAGAAAAACGAGGGACAGTGGATATACTCGCTGGAGGATTGTATTGTAACTTTGTCTATATTATATTGGAAAGTGAAAGAAGTGTCGGACTAAGATACACTATTGAAATTTATCAATAAGTGGAACAGGAGATCTGACTATTAATCGAGGCGGCCAGGATCATAAAACCATCATAGATTTGGTGTCAAATTGAACAAACTGACTGATCGAGTAAGGAATACCTATTAAGTGTTTTGTGCACTTTACAATAAATACTAAATATTTATGATTACACTAACGTTCTTGATGTTTTATCTCGGTTGACCCAGTGACGCATTTTTTTATCAGTGTTTACTGTACAAAGTTTGTTTAGATTTTAACCGAATAGTACCTATGTTGTAGTGATAATGACTACACGTGAAGGTCTTTATAGATAAGATTGTTTGCCAAACAATCTTGTCTATCCTTGAACAAATCAAGGGGTAGTTTCTTATCCCCTATAGGTATGTGGAAAAACGACCACTAAAATTGAACTTTAAATTGGATTCGTTTATAAAAATCCTAAGTAGAAATCACAAAATAAGCTTTTAAATTTAAATACGTACGGATCCTATACCAAAAAGCAATCTTCTAATCCTTGAAAAAAACAATCTTTTAACTTTAGAACAGTATGGTTTCAGAAAGCACAAAAATATTAATATGGGCCATCTATGAACTATTTGGTAAAAAAATAATTACAAACATGGACAGCAAAATCCCGGTTTCAGCGTTATTCATGGACCTGAGTACCTGACTAAGGCGTTCGATTTTTTAGATCACAGAATCCTACTCGCAAAATTAAGTAAGCTTGGAATCAGGGGCAATGTCCTAGAGTTAAGTCGTACCTAGTCAATAGAAAACAAATAACTAAAATAGCAAAAGTATGCCCTAGAACCAAAACAGAAAGAAAACTATCTATCAACAAAGATTTATAAATTACGGTCCGTTGTTATTCTTATGTTATTTATATGCCCCTAACTACAGAACATCCCATGACTCTATTTGCTGATGACTGTACCACAATATTAACAGGAAGAAATCAAACTTAGAAAAATATGAAAGTGTTAATAATAGCTTAAGTTTAATTAACAAATGGTTTAACAACCTAAAAATTAATTTCGGGAGTTCATAAAGGTCTAGGAATAACTTTTTCAAGGTCAAAGTCATTCCTAGGCCTTTATGAACTTGGAGGGTTGTATTGATAATTTTGATGATTATAATTCTGTACCTACATACGTCTTACAGTCGCGGACAATATTTTAATCAACATACAACCTAGCACTGGCCTGTAAATTAAAAAAACGTAACAAAATTTGAATTTCGCGGGCTAGTTGGAGCATTCACAATAAAGTTCTTACTTTTAGCAATGAATATGTAAAACTTTTGAAGGTGTACAGACTTGATACACATTTAATTATTTTACTGGCAACACTTGGTCGGAAACTCCGTTGGTTTAGTGGGGTTGTGCTCTGGTAGTGGGGAATAGTTACGCTCAAGCAAAAACGATTCCTTTCTAAAATTCATTCTGGTTCTTGAGCTCATGGCGAGCAGTCACTTCTAAATAAACCGCCGTAATTATTAGACTAAACGTTCCTAGAAATAAACATGAATTTTACTAATCGTTAAGTTTAAACTGTAAGATTAAGTTATTGTCAGTCCTAAATAAAACGCATATTCAACCATCCTGCCGTTTCAATTCTGGCTGTTTTTACATCTCAGAATTGGGATTGACCAATAAATACGCCTACAATATTAAGAAACAATGGACAACACTGATCAATTCTGTACACCGGAAGCTCCGAGGAGCCCCATAGTCTCCCGACCAGTCCTGACTGCAAGGTCGAGAGACTCGCCTGATAGACGTCACAGTAGAAGCAATAGTGTTCAGACCTCGCACTATCGATCGCGACGTCAAGAGCGATCACGCAGCCGTAGTGGAGTTAGGGAATTAGAGGAAAACATCAGTTTGGAGAGGCAAAGATTGGAGCTGCGGGATAACCAACTTCAAAATGAACGACAAACACTGCGAGACTCAAATCTACGAAGAAGATCGAGACTGAGGGAAAGTTCAAGAGATAGATCTCAAGATAGATCCAGGGATAGATCAAGGTATGACACAACATCAATATTTTTTGAGGAAATGGTAAAATTGCTTAAGAATAGGTCTGGTGATAGTTTTCCCTCCATGAATAATAACGTTATCCCCGAATTTGATCCTCTTTCGGTAGAACAAACCGTTACTGTTTGGTTGAGCAAAGTGGATGAGTGCTCGGAAATATACGGATGGAGCAGTAAACAAACTATACATTAAGCTCTGCCCAAACTAGTAGGTCAGGCAAAATTATGGTACCAAGGTCTTCAAGGGCTCCCTTCTCTTATGCGAACTTGGTCTGAATGGAAGCAATTATTAAAATAATCTTTTCCGGCTACAGAAAACTATGCTGAATTGTTAACAGAAATGCTTAATAGGAGGGTGGCCCAAGGAGAGTCACTAAAAATGTATTATTTTTCTAAAATAAACTTACTAAATCGTTGCAAACTATTTGGAAAGGAAGCTATCGTTTGTATTATCCACGGCATAGATGATAGGAGAGTAAGGCTAGGTGTTCAGGCCGCAAAATTTAGAAAACCGGAAGAAGTATTAGAATTTTTCAAAACTGTTAAAACTCAAACCAAAGAGAATAGCGAGTTTAGGAGAGGCAGGATTTTATCTCGATCAAATAATTCTCGAACGACAAATAAAGGTAATGAACATTAATCAGATCATTCGTATAAAGCTCGTCAAAACTCTGGTAACGTTATTTGCTGTAATTGTAAGGAGAAGGGTCACGTAAGTTTTAAATGCCCGAAACCTATTATTAAATGTAACTATTGCAAATTTATAGGTCATACTATTGCGGAATGCCCAATAAAGACTAAACCCAAACCCGATTCACAAAAGTCCGTTCTTATAGTTGCTACCAACAATACTAATGTTTTACCAGCATCTTTAGAGTTATCTCAATTAAATGATTCTAATAATAAATACAAAATTCTAATTAAAATAAATCAGAACCCAATATTATGTCAAGTAGATTTAGGTAGTGAGGCTACGTTGATCCGTGAAAAAGAAGCTAAACAAATAGGATTAAACTGGCAAACGGGTACCGGGCCTTTATAACGAGGATTAGGTAATGTGCCTTATTTGCCAAAAGGAAAGGCGTTTATTACAATAGATGTACAGGATGTTGTAGAGAATGATGTGCTTGTGGTAGAGGATTGTTTAATTAATTATCCAGTGCTTCTAGGATATAGTTTTACAGAAAGACCCACTATTCACTTAATAAAAACTCCAACAGAGCTTCAATTTCAAAATTTAAAACCGAAAGACGAGTTAAAAGTTATTTTAAAAACTAGTAGTGCGCTCTGTATTGAAAAGGGAGAAATTAAGTTAATTCCCGTAAAGTCAGATTCTGCGTTCACAGGCAATATATATGTAGGTGGTTCAGTAAGAGGGAAGATAGGTAGTGAGTATTACCTATTACCGGGGGAATACGAGATTAAAAAGGGTGAGTCGAGAGTCTTAATCCAAAATATTGGACCAGATGCTATCATATTTCCAAAAGAAATTCTTATTACTAGGGCTAGGTACATTAGTACGGAAGTTGAAATAATGAACGTGACAACAATAAATTCAAATATCGAATTAAAGCATGGCAATCAGTTAACTACCATTGAAATCAATAACTTAAAAACTTTAATAGAGAAATATAAATGTTGTTTTTCTCACGGATTGCATGATTTAGGATTCACCGCAGTTACTGAAATGGTAATACAACTGAAAGACTCTGAACCCGTAGTTTATAGGCCATATAGATTATCTTTTTCGGAGCGAGATCAAGAGCGTGACATGATAGATGAAATGATGCGGTTTGGTATAGTTAGAGAGTCAAATTCACCCTACGCTAGCCCTATTGTCCTAGTACAGAAAAAAACTGGCGAAAAAAGATTGTGAGTCGACTATAGATCCCTTAATAAAAAAACCAAAAGAGATCACTACCCACTGCCTTTGATCAATGATGTTTTGGATCAGTTATCGGGTCACTCTATTTTCTCCACTCTCGACCTCGCTTCAGGCTACCATCAAATAGCGATTGCTGCCGATTCAATAGATAAGACCTCGTTCGTCACTCCAGATGGACAATATGAGTTCACTCGTATGCCTTTCGATTTGGCCAATGCTCCAGCCGTTTTTCAACGGACTATGCATAAAATTTTAGACAAGGCCAAGTTAAAATATGTTATCATTTTTAGGGATGACATTTTGATCCCGGCTAAATCTATTGAAGAAGGGCTAGCTCGTCTCGAAGAAGTGTTGATAGCACTTCGCGATAGTGGTCTCACTTTGAAATTGGAGAAATGCAATTTTTTCCATGAAAAAATTAACTTTCTTGGTTTTGAAATAAGCAAAGGTGGGATAAAACTGGGGAACAGAAAACAGAAGTTGCCTTGTCTAAATTTCCTATTTCATGTAACCAGCACGATATAAGGAGGTTTATAGGCTTGGCTAGTTTTTTCAGGCGGTTCGTCCAAAACTTTGCTTTGATCGCCAGGCCAATTGACTAAACTACCTACTTAAAAAGGATACTCCTTGGAGATGGACTGAAGTTGAGGCAGATTCTTTTGGACGTCTTAAACGAGTTCTTACAGAGAGACCAGTTCTGGCACTGTACGATCATATGGCAGAAACTCGATTGCATACAGATGCCAGTAAACTAGATTTCGCTGGTATCCTGTTGCAAAAGATTGGTTCAGATCCGTGGCGACCGGTGGCATATTATAGTCGACAGACTACGGCTGACGAACAAAAGCTTCATTCGTTTGAGCTTGAAACGCTAGCTTTAGTCAGCGCTCTTGCAAAACTTCGGGTATATCTGCTCGGTATTAAATTTACCATTGTTACGGATTGTAACGCACTACGTAGTACATTCATTAAACGGGACCTACTACCTCGTATATCGAGATGGTGGATCCAATTTCTTGAATATGATTGTGACGTAGAATACCGTCCTGGCGAGAAAATATCCCACGTTGATACGCTGAGCAGAAACCCGGTCGTAGATGAACCGGAACCAATGCACACAATTGATATTCTGACTATAAATACCGATGATTGGATATCTACCGTCCAGTCCGGGGATTCTAAAATCAGACGTATGAAATCAATTTTAGAAGATCCAGAGACCGCTAAAATTGCAAGTATACGTAAAGATTTCAAAATCCTAAACGGTTGCGTTTTCCGCGTCATAGACGAGAATACCTTGCGATGAGTCGTACCAAAAGGCGTAAGATGGCAAGTACTAAAAACTAACCATGATGATGTTGGACATTTTGGCTTTGAAAAGACTCTTGATAGAATTCGTGGTTACTTTTGGTTCCCCAAAATGAGGAAGTTTAAAAAAAAAATATGTTTCTGCCTGCCTTGAATGCGCTCACCACAAGGTACCATCGGGCGCTAAAGAAGGATTATTACATCCCATACCGAAAGTAGAAGTGCCCTTTCACACAATCCATGCGGACCACCTGGGACCATTTATTCGTACCAAAAATAAAAATTGCTATTTGCTAGTAATAGTTGATTCTTTTACTAAGTATGTCAATTTAGCTCCGGTTCGTAGTACTAAGACGAAAGAAAGCATTAAGAATTTGTTTAGTTTTTCGGAACCCCTTCTCGACTCATAACTGACAGGGGTACTAGTTTTACTAGTAAAAAATTTAATTCGTTTGTAAAATCGTTAGGTATTAAACACATTTTAAATTCTGTGGCCACGCCTCGTGCTAACGGTCAAGTAGAAAGGTACAACCGTACGATCCTGTCGGCATTGAGCACAATGACACATGGTAAAAATTCAAATACGTGGGACGAGTATGTGCAAGACGTACAATTAGGTATTAATACCTCTGTGCATAGTATAACGAAAAAAAACCCCAACTGAACTACTGTTCGGGAGAAGGGTTACAAACCCTTCGCTGGGCGTATTAGAGGAAGTGATAGAGGATGTAGGTAGCGGTGTGATGAAAAAGACTTTAGACAAAGTTAGGGCCGAAGCCGGAGAAGCTATAACTAAACATCAAAAAATAAGTAAGTAAGGACAAATTTGATAAAAAACAGGAAACAAAGCATAAAATATAAAATAGGAGACTTAGTGAATGAATGTATGAATAATTAGAGTCATTGCGTCGGGAACAGGGCAATCGAAGAAATTAGAGAATAAATGTCAGGGTCCGTACAGAATTAAAAAGATTTTGCCAAATGACCGATTTGTTGTCGAAGACACTCCACTTACGCGAAAAGCTAGACGATTCGAGAGCGTAGTATCAATAGATAAAATATTTCCGTGGCTCAGTTATAATGCTCCTAGTTGTAGTTCCAGTAGTGATAGCGAGGATTTATAGCTTCACCAGACATGTTCTAAAGTAGGGTTCTTTCTGTTGTAAATGATGTTGTGCCATAAAAATAATGATCATGGTTGAACCAAGATTGGTTTTATCAAATGTTGATATATTGAGTCGTATCAGGTAGGAGCACATGAGTGCCGCCTTTTATTTGGGTGCGCTCACGGCTCAAGCAAAAACGATTCCTTTCTAAAATTCATTCTGGTTCTTGAGCTCATGGCGAGCAGTCACTTCTAAATAAACCGCCGTAATTATTAGACTAAACGTTCCTAGAAATAAACATGAATTTTACTAATCGTTAAGTTTAAACTGTTAGATTAAGTTATTGTCAGTCCTAAATAAAACGCATATTCAACCATCCTGCTGTTTCAATTCTGGCTGTTTTTACAAATACTATAGAAATTTTACTTAACTATGAGTTTGACATGTGTCAAGGAGAGTTTTTTTTATGCCCTGCTAAAAGATTTTACCATTGATCTTTATATACCTAGTAAATTATTTTTTCATTGGATTTTATAATAACGCCGCCCGCTTAAAAAAATATTGCCAACGCTGATCAGCGCCATCTATTGATATATACTGAAGCGTTGTGACAAACGTCGGTGGAAAATTTCTCATTAGAGCATTTTGCAATTATAGGATTGTTATTTTTTTTAATTTGTATAGTTTAAAAATTCTTTTTGTTTATTGTGAAAGTATATTTTATTAAAGATTTGATAAGAAGTTGATAAATGATAAATGAGGTAGGTTTCAGTTTATACACACATAAAAACTACTTGCACTACATATACGCCTTGCAAGGCAACACGTATTAAGACATAACTTTTTTTGATAACATTATGTACTTACTTACTTATAATTAAGTCACAAATAAACAATTTTGAATTTTAATTTGAATCTCAATTCTGTGGAACGCAGTTTTATATTAACTACCTGATTGGTCCATGATTCCGTAGGTAGACGTGAACCAATCACAGCCGACCAGCCATTTTCCTGCACCTGTCAATTTGTCAAACGCAAATGTCAATTGTCAAACAATTCTGAAGCAAATCTTAAGAATTTTGCGATTATTGTTACAATAGTGTGGGAAATATTAATCAAATTCCGTTTTAAAATGTCGGAAAATGGCCACGATGCGTAAGAAAACTCAAGTGTCGTTCGTGATAAGAGATGAGGAGGAACGGCGGCATAAAAATGGTGTTAGTTCATTGCAACTCGATCCGATACAGGGCCGATTGTATTCGGCCGGTCGGGATGGTATTATTCGTGTATGGAGTACTGCGACTGGTGTCCAAGACCGGTACGTACAGAGTATGGAACACCACACTGACTGGGTGAACGATATCGTATTATGCTGCGGCGGTAAAAACTTAATAAGCGCGTCATCAGACACGACAGTAAAAGTATGGAATGCTCCCAAAGGATTCTGTATGTCTACGTTACGGACTCATAAAGACTATGTACGTACTTTAGCATACGCTAAAGACAAGGAACAAGTCGCCAGCGCGGGTCTTGATAGAGCAATCTTTCTTTGGGATGTCAACACTTTGACAGCATTGACTGCCAGTAACAATACTGTCACCACATCAAGTCTCGTTGGTAACAAGGAGTCTATATACAGTCTGGCTATGAATCCTCCTGGAACTATCTTAGTAAGTGGTTCTACTGAAAAAGTTCTCCGAGTATGGGACCCACGAAACTGTTCAAGACTTATGAAGTTAAAAGGACATGCAGACAATGTTAAAGCCTTAGTTGTAAGCAGAGATGGAACACAGTGTGTTTCAGGCAGCTCAGACGGAACAATCAAATTGTGGTCTTTATCACAGCAGCGGTGCGTTTCTACAATAAGAGTACATTCAGAAGCTGTATGGGCATTATTAGCCACAGAAAACTTCACACACATTATTTCTGGTGGAAGAGACAGACTAGTCATTATAACAGAGTTAAGAAACCCCGAAAACTTTATGATAGTATGTGAAGAAACAGCTCCTATACTTAAACTATGTTTTACGGCGGACAATAACGGTGTTTGGGTGTCAACATCCGAGTCTGATGTCCGTTGCTGGAAACTGCCTCCTTTAAACTCCCTAGAAATGTATAACCAAAACAATTATAATACAAATAACGTTTTCCAAACACAGCCTATACATCACATTCCAGGCGGTCCTGCTATCAGGCATTACACAGTATTAAATGACAAAAGACATGTAGTTACAAAAGATACAGCAAACAATGTAGCTTTATATGATGTTTTAAAAGCTAGTAAACTAGAAGACCTAGGAGAAGTAGACTATGAAGAAGAAGTGAAGAAAAGATTCAAAATGGTTTATGTACCAAATTGGTTTAACGTAGATTTAAAGACTGGGATGTTGACGATTCATTTGGGGCAGGATGAAACTGACTGTTTAAGTGCGTGGGTTAGTGCTAAAGAGGCTGGCTTGACTACGGAAAATGATCAGAAGGTCAACTTCGGTGCATTGTTACTGCAAGCCCTATTGGATCATTGGAATCATCCGAACAGGGTGAATGAAGCGGGACAGAGGGTGATTGGGAACAATTACTTTAGTGTACCGCAGCATACACCTCTTATTTTTAGTGAAGTTGGTGGTAGGACACTTTACAGACTGCAGGTTGGTAACACATTGTTTTATATTTATATGAAACTTGGTGAAAAAACGAGACTAGTAAAAGCCATGGGCATTGTCTAACAGTCAACTGTTACAATTTATAAATTGTAGATTATAGATAGTATGATACATTTTATTTTTGATGCGATTTTACAAAAGATAGGTACACATGGCGTAAAGCGCTTATTACACTTAATGAATTAAGACGACTAAATTCAGTGAAGTGTAATAAGAGCTTAAGTAACGTGGTGAGTATACGTGTGCGCGCACTCGCAGTCGTTTGGTCTGGAACCATCTTCTTCACCGTCGAGGAGTAAAGTGCATAATTTATGATGGAGTAATAACTGTTCTTCCCTCCCTCGTTGGGTATGCTGGCTATTGTTCTTTCCAATGTAAACATTACGTAACTACCTGCTGTGTTAGGGAATAACCACCATTCTTGGTCCATTCAGTATACTATATGAAATGTAAGCAAACAGCCAAACGCAGTGTTGAATCGAGTTGATCAATCCGAATGATGTATTTTTCGCTTTTTGTATGGACATCATACTCTATGCCAAATCCGATTCTGTTATTATTTTTAATTCAAACATTAATTTAGTAATATCTAAATGTATTTTTCAATCTAATTTATTACTACTGCTTTAAAAGCAGGATACAGACAGCTATCAGTTGTCGCAACTGTCTGCCTGAAATAAATAATTAAAAAAAAAAAAACAATCTAATATTTAATCATAAAATGCATAAGTTTTTTTATACAGAATGAAGATCCTATAATATAAAATCACACTAATATTATAATTGCGAAAGTTATTATGTGTGTATATATGTGTTGTGTATGTTTGTTACTCTTTCATGCAAAACTACTGAAGGGATTTGGATGAAATTTAGCACACAGATAGCTTATAACCTGGGTTAACACATAGGATACTTTTTCATCCCAGTAGTATGGCCCTGTGGGACAATTATCGAACACGATGCGGGCGAAGCCACGGGAATAAGCGTTAAGGTTATAAGGTTGGTATTCCTAATAAGTAAATAAATTTGCTAAATCTACTTCACCATTTTATTCCCCATTTCCAGGTTGGCGACGCCGGCGGAGAAACGGAAGGCAACCTCCTCGTAGAGACGGTTCCGTCCTGGGTGGTCGATGTGGCCATAGAGATGGCAGCTCCTAAGCTAAACAAGCTGCCTTTCTACCTGCTGCCACATTCGAGCTGTCAGAGCAAGCAGGATCGACAAAAGAAGGTATGATAGCGGTATAAATCTATTACTGCGTTTACCCCTTTTTTGGGTCAAACAGTCTTATCAAGAGTATTACGCAGTACTAGCTGGGTTGTGAGGTCGGATAGGCAGTCGCTCCATGTAAAATACTGGTATTCAGCTGCATCCGGTCCGGTTAGACTGGAAGCCAATCCCAACACAGTTGGGAAAAGGCTAGGTCAAGGGCATGATTCATGATTGAAGGCCAAGGGCATGATTCATGATTGAAGGGCAAGGGCATGATTCGTGATTGACGCCTTTTTAAATTTCCGTAACCGAATTTCCTAAAGAGTTAAAAACAGAAATCCCGTATTTTTTAACCTTCATGATCGTTTGTCTCTTGAGGCGACAAAAATAAATGGCAAGCCTCTGGGCTAAGACTGCTCTTCTTGTTTCTAATTATCATTTATCTCAAATCTTTTCAGGATCGTCTAGTAGCAAACGACTTCATCCAATGCCGCAAGGTAGCCGAACACGTGGTTGAGAAGATAGTGGGAAGCGGTGACGTCAACGGAGCAAGCGCGGGCAGCGGACGCGGCAGTGCCGATGAGAACAGTGGCGGGAACGAGGCACCCGAGGAGAGGGTCGAGTTGCTGTGCTGTGATCAAGTAAGAACATGTCGAGATATTCCTAAGAGCTTTGCAGGTCCTGGCGTACAATTGGAGGGATCTACAGCCAGAAGTGAACTTCTGTAGGCAGATGATAATGGATTATTTGTAGGTGAACCAAGGAAACTTACGTAGCCAGCTAAAGTGGCCAAAGACCTTACATTAGCAGAAGAACCAATGCCTGTTGCGGAAGACGTGTTCTTAAGTCGAGACCACCAATCTGCAAACCTTAGTCGAAAGTCTTCGCAAGCTATAAATAGGTATGGTAGTAGTAGTACTTAGAGCTGTAATAGTCACGTGGTCGAGAAGATAGTGGAAGGTGACGTGAACAGAGAGAGCGCGGGCAGCGCCGATGAGAACAGTAGCGGGAACTAGACACCGGAGGAAAGTGTTGAGTTGCTGTGCTGTGATCAAGTAAGAACATGTCGAAGTATTCATAGGAGTTTCACAGGTGCCTGGCTTATGATTGGAGGGATCTACGGCCAGAAGTGACATTAGCAGAAGAACCAATGCTCGTTGAGGTAGACGTGTTCTTGAGCGGAGACCACCAATCTACAGATCTCGGTCAAAAGCCATCGCAAGCTACTTTATTCAATCTCGAACACAGCAATTCTGCTTGGCGGCATAAATAGGTACGGAAGTAGTAATTAAAGCTGTAATAATCATGTGGTCGAGAAGATAGTGAAAGTTGAAGTGAACGGAGCCAGCGCGAAACGGTCGAGTTGCTATGCTGTGATCAGGTAATAAAATGTCGAGATATTTGCAGGAGTTACCGAGAATCTAGATGTATGGTGTGAATAGGCTAGTTTTCACCATCAATTAATTGCAAATCTATTTAGTCCGTCAGTTAGAGCATTAGAAAATAATGGACACGTATTTTTTGTTTTTGTAAGTATATCAATGAATATTGACAAAGATAAAACGCATCAAATCTCGGGAGTGGGGGCTCGTGACGTCAGAACTAGCTAAAAATTATACCTAGGCGTGACGTATTGAGAATTTTAAAAGCGTCGTATCTTCGTCAATTTTGGTTTACGCTACAAAAGAAAAAATACGGGTCAAATATTTTTTGATAATCTAACTGACGGACTCACTACTTTCAGAAGACAAGACTACTTTCAGTAGACAAGTCTATTGTCAAAGCCTACGTGTTGATGAGTTGTGGGACCAGCATTGGTAACCAACATGGCCTGCTGAAGTGTCAAATGTCCTGCTAGGTTAGCCGCAAAACTGATGACCGTTGGGTTAGACATGTTCATGAGTAGAGACAAAGGCCCAGCGCACATCACTGGAGGCGCAGCGCAGCGCATTTGAAGACAACAATTTAATATAAACCTTAACTACTTTGATATACGGTCAATATATGAATAAATTCACACGCGGTAGTCGGAGCGCCCTCAAGCTACTACAAGAGCATGCGCGCGACCGTATATCTAGGTAGTTAAGGTTTATATTAAATTGTTGTCTTCAAATGCGCTCCGCTGCGCCTCCAGCGGTGTGTGCTGGGCCAAATTCTTACAATACTGCCATGTGTCCTAACCTTCCATGATATTTTACACATCCTAAGTAATGTCACTGCCTCGTTGTTCAAATGGTTGCACGACTGCTGAGCAGGTTCTAGGTTAGATTCCCGGGTCGGGCAAAGTGTTATTGGGTTTTTCCATCAAGAATTTGTCAGTAGCAGCCACGGTGTCTAGATTTTGCGCCTGGTTCATAGCAATAAGCTCGCCCACTAGTACGGTCGACCAAGCTATTTGGTTTACATTTTACAATGTAATTTGCATGTTGAAATTTAAACCAAATAGCTTGTTCGACCGTACATGAAACTACTATTAGGCACACCTCTGCTCAACCCTTCGAGGATTACGGCGTGATGTCATTTATGTGTAATGTAAGTAATGTCAAAAAAATATGATATTACACCTATTTTTGAAAAGTGTCTCAATTAGATACTATAGTGCTAATGAACCACTAAAAAATTCACAAAAATTTGATTCAATCGTTAAGTGCCATAAAAATGCCTTTAAATTTTGCAGTTTCAAATTTCGCGCGTAATTTTACGAAATCGCTGCACGCCGTGGACGCCATATTGCTCTGTGGTCATGACGTCAGTTGGCTGTGTAAACAAAAATGCAGTGATATTTTGTATGTAATAGATTAAAGGTACGCTGATAGTTGACAGTTGGCACTTCTAAGTTTACATAGCCGTATGACGTAATAACATGGCGGCTACTATTCAATGGTGTTATGAAACAGATTAAAAAAGCTGAAACCTTTGAAATGAATTTTAAAATTTTGTTTGCTATTTTATGAACTAAATCTAACGTCCGACTGCTTTTTGTCTAAGCTATCTCAATAATATATTTTTTGTTTTTTTTCTCATATAGAGTAAAATACCCTATTGTTATTTCAGGTACTAGACCCCAACATGGACCTGCGAACAGTCCGACACTTCATATGGAAGTCCAACGTGGAGTTCACACTACACTACAGAGTTTTGAAACAATGAAACGTATCCTACCTATCTAGGACCCAGTTCAGGAAGTATTGTACTTTCCACTGCATGTATAGACTGTGACATATAGTTATACCTGTCACCGTAACATTGTAAATACCGTTACATTATAATCTTTCTCGCGAGATTGTAAACTGTCGAAAGATTGTGAACACGGAACGCACCTCGCGTCATATGCCCCTCGCCGCCATATTTGTTTGTTAATTCGTTTGTTGTCGAATGTAAACGAACACTGTTGTGATGATTGTAAATTGATTTCGTGTTGAGAATAACTCACAGCTTTAGAATTTGTTATATAAAATTGTTGTGTAGTAAATTCAAAATCTGTGATTAACTAAAGAAACAAACAGAACGGCCTACTGTAAGACCGACCAATCAGGGACAGGTTCACAATCTTTCTAGAGTTTACAATCTCGCGAGATATATTATAATCTAACGGTATTTACAATTTTACGGTGACATACTTACATAGAGTAATCAGTGATCGATGTAGTTAGGGTAATAATGGTGTATTACTAGCCCAACAAAACTTGAGACGTGGTGGAATTTGGAACTACGTTTGTATTATACTGAATTTGACAGGTGGATGATGTTTTTCTAAGCAAGCAGCGCCGTTCTGACGTCTCAAATTGTTTTGGCCAAGTGATGTCTATTTTCGTTGATTTCTCTAGACACTAAGCCAGTACTGGACTGTCTTCAAAGGTCAAATTAAATTAGTTAGTGAAACCTTTTAAATGTGATTGGTATCGACACCTAAACATGATAAAACATAAACAAATTACCCTCCTCAGAAGGGTTAAAAAATAAGAGAAGGGACATTTTGCAACCTGTTACCACAAAATCAGCACTTGATTGTAGATCCTCTTGCATAGAAATTCTTATTCGGTTCCTAACTAAAACACAGCTGTTCCACACATACGATCTGGAGACATACAAGACACAAGTTTTTTTTTTATTTGTTTGTATTGCTACACGATATCTGACAAATGCTTGCACTGACTGGACAAGTCCACTCTAATCTGTGTGGTTCTTTTTTCAAAAGACCATCTTAGACACTAATCTGCATAGTCCTCATCTGAATTGAACAAGATTATGTCTGGACTTCAAAAGAGACTATGACCTCTGAGTTTGTTTCGGCTGTTTCTTCTCAGAGTAGTCAGGTACGAAACACCGGCCCCATCTAGTTCTAAAAATATGACGCGTAAAAGTGTTTGTAAGAACCTTCTTCCAAAAATGAAAATAAAAAAAATAGTCTTTATAAAGTATATTGATGTTGATACCCGTCACGTCTAAAGTTTCACTAACTAATTTAATGTGACCCCGTATATTTGTACACAGCACCAGTGTGACGTCTGACGTCTGTCAACTGTCAACTTACGGCCTAGTGCAAATGGTATAAAACCTATTCGATTGCATTAAAAATGCGAACAAACCGAGAGGACTAGCTACTGGACATTGACGGACAGATATTTAGGTGACACATCAAGCTATACATTCGCAGTATAACATGGCCTCGCTTTGTATAGATTTCCTGTACAATGAGAGATCCGCATAAACTGGTTTTGTATAACTTGACTGGTTGCCGTGCGTACATGTCCGGTGTCCGCAGTATGGTCCGGTCAATTTGACCGCATCATAACTTTAGAGAGTCTTTACTTTTATTTAATTTAATTGATGAACACACCAATTCAGTCATTGATTTTAGTTTCAAGTAGTTAGTAGAAATAGCTACAGTTTTAAACATTTAAGGTGCAATTCCGATTGCAACCGCAGCGGCATAGCCGCCAATCGCAACGACAGAACACACTAAAACGTCGGAAATTGTTGTCAAATATTTCGCTGTTCCCCTAACCTCATCATACCCTCTTTATGAAAACGCTTGCGTACGATATTGCCGTTTTCATAGTAATTACAGTCACTGCGGTCTCTCATTGCAGCTAGACTCTGCCGCTGCGGTAAGCATTGCCGTCGCCTTTAGAGTTTTACCTTTAATTGAACTTAAAAATAATTATGTTATTATTACAATAACAAGTATTTTATTGTATAATTCGTTGCATTTTGACAAGAATAAATCCTATTTTTTTTTTTAATATTTGACATTCGCCGGACTAAAAGTAAAACGTAGTTTAAATGTAAGCTATTACTAGATTCTGTAAACAGTTAAGTACCTATCCAGCGTGTACCAGAAACGTTTGGATATTTAGGCCTGAATTCTTGTCGCGGTGACGGTCGGTCGCGTACGAGTTTACATTGTGTTATATATAGCACCATACTGCGACGCTGACGTCAGCGGCGACCGACAGCCATATTTTGTTCTCGCCGACGTCACGACCGACCGTACGCGACCGACCGTCAGCACGACAAGAATTCAGGGCCTTAAGGGTGTGATTCAGAGTTCAGACCTGAATAACTTTCTCCATGGGACCTACATCGTAATCGCGAAAAAAATCAGCTGCTCAATCGAGCATGTAAAATGCATTTTAAATGAGAATGGGACTAATTCTCAATTGAAATTTTGTATGGAACAGCTGGATATTTTTTCGCGTTTACAATAATGTTGGTCCCATGGAGAAAGTTTTTCAGATTAGGGGTCTATACCATATCCTTAAATATGGCCCCACTTTTCTGATACTGTATACGTTGTTCGAAAAGTTATGTCAAAGCAGTCAATAGGTACCAATCGATCAAATAATTGTATGTTTTGTTATGTCCAATGTATATTTCCAACCAATTTTTTCTTCAACCATACTCTTGGGTTTTAAAGGCCTCGTCAAATGCCTTGGCTGTTTGTGATTTGTTGATCAAAATATAAACAATCAATAAGATTTGGCAATAGATTTATTTCACATACGGTCTTATAGAAACCCTAAAATACAATAACATATTATAAATAAATCCAGTTCCTTATGTGGTGTAGTCAAACCCATTATTTGTGGAAAAAAAACGGCATTCCTGAAGCCATTATAACGCGCTCTCATTGGTCAGTCATCCTGATGGCCAAAAAGTTTGCAAACGTGAAAGAGATCGTGAAAATATAATTCTGTCTCGTTTCATCTAACATCAATAAGTGTGTTCTTGTCTCACTGTTATTATTATTATTTTTCTAAACTATCATGTCTACGGACCAATGAGAACGCGATAAATTCATCTTTCAAAGGCGAGTGGGAAACAAATGTATGGGGTCTGGGCCCACCCTTCAATAGTAACATTTGATATAGGTACCGTTGGATAGGGATTTTTAAGCGGAACATTAGTTACTAAGTAAAACTATGGTCAAATAAAATGGTCAAAATGGTGGTAAATGGTGGTATAATATGGTCTATGGTCTTTCGGAGATACGACGTCTTAAAGTCGTCTCAGTCTTATTATTCTTTAGGGATATTTATAATAGAATAGTAATAATACATGTAGGTATTTCACTTTAAATTATTGTGTTATCGCGTTTCTTCCAACTTGCCAGACCCGGAACAATTACTTCTCGTCCGATCACCGAAGTTAAGCACCTTCGGGCGCGGTCAGTACTTGGATGGGTGACCGCCTGGGAACACCCTGAGACGTTGGCTTTTTGCTGTTTTTTGTGTCTAACTTCTAATTTTTGTTGTATAATTCTTGCAAAACCCAGACCCGCTTTGCTTAGATTCGGATCACTTAGGGCAGTTTATTAGTTAGTATAACTCCGAAAGTTACTCACTTTTAACCTCAGTCTTTATACTAAATTTTATTCTGCATAAAAATACCTATTTATTCATGACTATCTTATTACTATTGAGATGTGGGCCCACCATTACTCATTGTCCTTTGACGGGATACCATTTTTTGTCCTGAAAACATCATTATTTTATAAATTCGGTTATAAATAAGATTATAATAATACTTAAATCAAGCTTTAAAATAAACGTTTTAAAGCGACTTGCTAAATAACTCGTTTTAAAGCTTAAATATAATCGAAAACGACTGTTAATTAATTACAATAAATATACTAGATAATACTGTACTAGGATGTGTTTACATCGTCGAATATGCTTCGACTGATATAGTTGTACATGGATTTTTTGGCGCGCGGTCTTAAACGGAACTAGCGTTGCCATCTTATTTATCAATGTGGTTTTTGCAATTTTCCGGTCATTGTCAGACTGTTTGTTGAACAAAATATGATTAGGAGCCGTAATACGCATGTATTTTCAGAATTTAAATCAATAAAATCATCAATACTACCCTCTACGTTCATTTAATCAAATTGAATGACTTTTTAATGAAAAAGTCATATTTGTTACGGCCGCGAATCAAATTTTGATCAACATACACAGACAGACATTTCATAGACAGCTTCACAAGCCAAAAAAAGAAATAAATATATTTTATTTGGAGCATATTTGGAGATGAATACGCACCCTTATAGTTAATGCAGGAATAAAAGGTGTCACACCTAAATTAGGAAATAAAATACCTACGATAGCTAAAATGTTTATGGGTAGCTAAATATAATATAACTGTTTAAGGATCTTTTGGCGCTAATATCTACCGCCATCTTGTATTTTCTATACTCTTCAAGTAATAATCACCAACAGCGCCCCCATCTTTTGAGCGCCATAAGATTCTTGTACATTATAATCACCACAGATTATAAATAGGTGCAGTGTCCATAAGTCCATAGAGTAGAAATCTGTGTTTTTCTTATCGATGCTGTTACAATTTTCAGTGATCTTACCGAATTTTATTGTAACAAGCGATATTTTGATAAAGTAGCCCAGATAGGCCCTAAAAATTATATCTACGTGGAAAAGTCACGCAACGTCACGTATACGTGGGTTACTTTAGCTGAAATCAGCTTATATGTTAAAAAAAAACAATACATACGGAATTAAATTGACAAAAAAAAAACATTCATACTTAAATAAAATAACTGCTATGTCAAAATTATAAAATTAATATCAATTATCTTAAAGGTGCTTCAAAACAACTGGTGTATTCAAAATGTATGAAACCTACGTATATTATGAACCCTATACACAAACGCCATTTTGGCCAGCGGGGTAATTGCATGAAACCGATACCAGGGGGTCTAAAAAGACCGCTTTACCAGAATCATAATATGATAATAATATGAATTACGTTACAATTCGTGACAAATATTAACTGCGTCTGTGACTATTTTAATATCATAATACGATTCTGCGAAAGCGGCCATTTTAGGCCCCCAGATGCTTCACTTTCAGTTCATTTTTGTCTTTCGGCATTATTCACTGAGCACAAAATGTATCAAAAGCGAAAAATAATATAAATTAATTAATTGTAATTTACTGTTTAAAATGAGCGTTTGTGTATATCGGGTTTTTTATAGAAATATAATATTGTTTATTACACATGTACACTATTATAAAAATGTAACATTGTAATTTGTATTTGTTACTTTTTTTAATAATAATATTATAAATTCATTGAAAAGAAAAACAATAATAGCAGTAGTAAGTACTATTCAGAATTAAATTATTATAATTAAATGTTTCCCAATTTAATACAATATTATGCTCGACATACTTGTCTCTTATTTTGATGTAAAATTATAATGGACATTGCCAGTGATAAAAAATCAATCTAGTGATACCCTCTCTCGGTCGGTCATAAAACACAGATATAATATGTTGTTTTCTTGCGAAAAAGGGCCGGAAATATTTCTACTGTATAGCTCTATTTTGCTCTCGCACTAGACCATAGGGCTCGAACTCTCGGCAGAAAAAATCTCGAAGCTAGTTCCACGATCGACCGCTAGAAGCGCGGCAGTTGTCTTACTTAGACGAAGTCTTTGCAGCTGTATATCTATTAAAAATCTACGACCATTGTCCAAAATGGATTCTAGCAACTAAAATGTTCTTGTCAAATAATCCTTAAGTCACAAAAATATACTTAACTGAAGTTGAATGACGCGAAAGATAATTTTGTAGATGCTTTAGTGTTGTCTACTGTACATTGTGACATGCTTGTAATTAAACTATTTGAAATAAAGTTGTTAATTTAAAATTGTCTTATTTCGATTTGCTCTTGTTAGTACCGACTGTGTGACATTAAAGCACGGTATCACAATAATGGTGCCGATTCCCTTGTTCACAAACTAAACTAAATTTAAGTTGAATGCATCTTTTTCTTTCTATTTCATTATGAAAAGGACAGAAGATAAAATTAGTTTAATCCTGTCAAATTAGCACCTGACGTAATTTGATGTAATTTTAGTAGTCAACTTTTTAATCGCGTCTAAAAGTTGTATGGCGCTGATTAATTTGACAGAACGTAACTAAAATTTATCTTCTGTCCTTTTCTTAATGAAATAGAAAGAAAAAGATGCACTGAACTTAAATTTGGTTTAGTTTGTAAACAAGGGAATCGGCACCAGTGAGCCGGAAATGGCTAAGCAAAGCTGACTTCGTTTTCATGAAATAGGTTTGCGTTTCCACCAAGATAGAGTTTAGTCGTCTGATTCCCACCCCAAAAGAGAAATAGGTGTCGATTCTGTTGTGCACAAACCAAACTTAATTTAGGCTATTGCTATCTTTTTCTCTCTAATAAATCGAGAAAGAGACGGACGTAATTTAGAGCTGTCAAATTTAGGTGGAACTAATATTTCTATACAAATGAAGGGTGCACGTAAAAACATGTCGACTAAAAACACGGTGAAGCGCAAGGCATAAACTAGTTTGACATCTCTAACTTAGTTCATAGCTATAGCCGTCCTTTTCTCGCACGGCCTTTTAGTAAAAGATAGCAATAGCCTAAGTTAAGTTAAGTTTGTGCACAACAGAATCGACACCATAAAACAAGAAAGAACAGAGCGCGCCCATTTTGTCTCTTTTTGAACGCTCTTTTTTTGAGGGTCAGAATTCTTTTGTGGATAATCCGTAGTTCGTGGACTACCTATGTAGGCTCTACTATTATTAGCCGATCTTGCTCCACTTTTTAGAAAATGGCATCGACTTTATCTGTATGAGGGCTGCCAGAGTTTTTGGACTGGGTCAAAATTCTTTTGTCGATAATCCGTAGTTCGTGGACTACATATGTAGGCTCTACTATTATTAGCCTATCTTGCTCCACTTTTTAGAAAATGGCATCGACTTTATCTGTATGAGGGCTGCCAGAGTTTTTTGGACTGGGTCAAAATTCTTTTGTGGATTTTCCTTAGTTGCTTGACTATAGGTCGGTTCTACACATTTTGGCGAAAAGACAGCAGGACTATATTACCTAAGATACTCTGTGACTATTGCGGCTAATGCGTATCTCTGTTCGACAGTTCTTACTGATGATCATGATGACATCTGAGTGTTCACATCGATTACTGTCAAAAGTTTAGTTTCTACAGACTACGATTCTACAATTTAAAGAATTAAAAAAACAAAGAAAGATTAAAAGTACCTATGTACCTACATTTATACAACGACGACAATAGGACACTAAGAGCGAGGCCATACGATACGTTGGCGCGGCACCGCAGGAGGACGCGGTGCGGTGCGGAGCTACACACACGCTGAGCTACAGGGTGCCACACGGGCAGCGCGGCAGCGCAGTAGGACGCGGTGCGGTGCGGCGCTGCACACACGCTGAGCTACACGGTCTCACACGGGTGAGTAATAAATAATGCCAATAGATAATGCATGAAACCTGTGTACTTAACTCTGATTCTACCACCAACCAACAGCAATGGATAAATAAATCGCAGGAAACAAGTTTTCATTACTTCATTTCCAAACAAAAGATTCTTTTACTCGTAAGTACAATCAATTTCTAAACGAATTACTTACCTTCACATCATTTGTCAATTTGAAAGATAACCTCAAAACATATTTTCTTCAATGAAAAACTAAAAATATTTACAGAAAAATGAGTGGAAGACTCATATTACGGTCTCTAAACTGTAGTTTTAACATAAAAGCACCTTTGAAGCACAGTTTCCTTCCCACAAATAGGTTATACGTCGGTATATTTCAAGTTTCCTGCAATGGTTATTGCACCAAACCGGAGGCCGATTTTGTGGAGAAGAAACACTGTAATATTGGAACTATTGGTCATGTAGACCATGGTAAGACTACCCTGACTGCTGCTATAACGAAGGTATTGGCGAACGATGGACTGGCACAGTATGTCTCCTATGACGAGATTGATAGAGCGCCAGAGGAAAAAGCAAGAGGTGAGAGGGTTTTATCTATGAAGTGGTCATATTATCGTCATTTAAAGTGTTTTCAAACAACCAAACAATGTGAATGATCTTATCCTGAAACAACATACGGATAAGTTTATAGAAATGTTTACTTTTTCATTCAACAAACTAAATAGGCTAAGGTTATCCATACAATTTTATTAGAATTTTGTGATAATACTTCAACAACGTAAACCGCCCTTACAACCAATCCTTTTACGGTTATTTTACCATACATTTTTAAACTACAGTTCAGATTGAAGACTAATAGGATTACAGTGTAAAGAGGCACAGAATTAGGGTATTAATTTGAGAGAGTTTTTATTTCTAGATAAAAGTCTGCCTCGTTAGTCCAGTTCGTGAGCATGAGGTCCTCGGTTCAATTCCATTCCATTGCAATGCATCATCATGCATCAACCAGGCACAAATCCAGACTCCGTGGCTGCTACTTAATAATTAAATTACTGATGGAAAAACCCAATGACACTTTGCCCTACCCGGGAATCGAACTCAGTCCTCATGCTCAGCAGTTGTGCATGCAACCACTAGATCAACGAGGCAGTCCCCTCATTTTTCATTGACTTTGTTTTTATATTTCCAGGGATAACAATAAATGCAGCACACATCGGTTACAGCACAAAACTACGATCATACGCACATACAGACTGTCCAGGGCACGCCGACTTCATCAGAAACATGATATCAGGAGCGTCACAGATGGACGCAGCCGTACTTGTGGTGGCTGCTAACGATGGACCAATGCCACAGACAAGGGAACATCTGTTGTTGGCTAAACAAGTCGGGATACAGTATATATTGGTGTTTATTAATAAGGCTGATTTAGTTGATAATGAGGTGACTTTAATTTTCTTTAATATTTTTTTGTAGTGGCTCCAGTGACTGAAAAGTTGTGTGGTAATCGGTTGTCATGGAATGATCACGTCATGCGGAGGAATGAGATAATGTTGTGAGGAAAGTTTTCAGTATGAATGAAGATGGGTATAAGAGTGTAGGAAGACCGAAGAAACGATGGATGGACTGTGTGACGGATGATGTGGCTAGAGTGTGTGTGTGGAAGAAGAAGACATGCAGTGCCAACCACAAATGTATTAGGATAAGATAATGATGATGAAGATATTTATAGACTGGTCATGAAGCAAACACAATAGGTACTTAAAAATAGCCATGACTACAAAGAAAAAGTTTTCATGATTTTTTCAAAATTCAGTGATTGTTTATCAACTGATGTATATTACATTATTCTTTATTAGTGCTGTGCCAGCAACTGCCTTATTGATCTAGTGGTTGCAATCCTGACTGCGGAGCATGAGGTCCTGGGTTTGATACCCGTGTCGGACAAAATGGATTAGCAATTTCTTTTAAAATCTTATAGGATCACTTGTGCATCTGTCTGTGTGTCCGTCCGTCTGTCACAGCCAATTTGCTCCGAATCTACTGGACCAAAGCAGGTGAAATTTGGTAGGATGGTGTAATCCTATGACAGCTACGGAGTCTACATTTGTGCCCGATTGATGGCAATAGGGTTGCCCCTGTTACATTGAACTTAAAACATAACTGGCGAAATGTGGGTGTACTATTAGGTACAGCTCTGGCTAACCCCTCGGGTATTACAGGTGTGATTTATGTTTTCTTTCTAGATGTTTTCCTAGTAATAGATCATTATGCCCTTTGTCACGCTAATAAAACTTAAATATTACCATATTTCAGTTATTAGAACTAGTAGAAATTGAGATGAGAGAACTGCTGTCAGACTTTGGCTATGATGGAAACACAGTGCCTATGATTTGTGGATCAGCATTAAAAGCTTTGAATGGCGATGAATCGGAATTTGGTAAGTTTTCAGTATTTACAGTAGCAACTTCATTCTCTTTAATCGTTGTCAAATCGCTTTCACCAGGTAAAACAATTTGAATGACAACTTGTACCAAAAGTTTGCAATAGGTACCCTATTGTCTTTTTTAAACTTACACGATCAGAACACATGAAAACGGGTATTTATCGCGAACCATATTGCAAATTTTAATGACAAAAATAATCTTATAAGTCCATCAGATAGATTTCCAAAAAATATTGGACACGTATTTTTTTTTTTCACGTACCTACCTAAATAAAAAATTAAGACGACACAGTGAGTCGAAAACTCGTGTGACGTCACATTTGAGTACATTTTTTACTTAAATGTGACGTCACAACCCCCCACTTATGATCTTTGACACGTTTTATCTTCGTAATTTTTCATTAATTTGATGAAACAAAAAACACGTAGCCAATATTTTTCGATAATCTAACTGACGGACTAAACAGAATCATATTTTTTTTAGTCAGTCATCATCCCTATTGTAAACGATTAAGTATCGCTACCCATGGGGAAGCTCGTGGTAGAATATTACGCTGAAATTCTAGGCTACGACTTTGATAAAGAAACAAGCAACTTTGATAGACAATTTCTGTGTCAGAAACTTAGGAAATGATTCACAAAGAAATATTAATATAAGAATAAGAATAAATTTATTGAACCATTGTTACAAACATCCCAACTTAACGCTATGACAGAATCGTAACAAGTAGAATTTCAACATATTTTAAAAACAAAAGTCCCCAAATTAGGCTGCGCCTGTATCTTGGGGGCCGGAGTTACGTTTACAAATTAAAACATAATTAATTATCATTATTAATATGATCCAAATTACTTTCCAGGCGTACCATCAATACGCAAGCTCCTATCAACAATGGACGATTACGTGCCCCCCATAGTTCGGGACTTGACCTCTCCCTTTCTAATGCCCATAGATAACGCATTCACGGTCCCAGGTAGAGGGACCGTTGTCGTTGGCACTATCAAAAGAGGTATTATGAAGAAAAATGCGGAAGCTGATTTGTTGGGTTTTGGAAATAATATTAAAACTACTATATCTGATGTTCAAATTTTTAAGAACAGTGTGCCTGAGGTATGTTATCATCATCAGCCTATAATTTTCCCACTGCTGGGACACGGCCTCCTCTCAATGAGATGGAATGGGCTATGATCCACCACGCGGGCCAAGTGCGGATTGGTAGATGTCATGACATGTCTTCGAATTTTTGGTTTTAGGACATGCCGGTTTCCTCACGATGTTTTCCTTCACCGTTTTGAGAGCAATGTAACGCCTGTCTGGGTTCGAACCCACGGCTTACTGTTCGTAAGCCGTATTGGGTTTTTCCAGCAAGAATTAATATTACAAGGATAATTCCAATGGGGGCTATCGTTTTTGAGCTCACCAGATGGCGCCACTGACGTAAGGTCTTGTCAATAATTCTATTTTATACATTAAAGTACCAACAACGTCATAAAAAGTTAATTTTATTACGAATAACAACATAGTGTAAACTGCAGATCCATATTTACAATATTCTCCCTAAACTTTGCAAGCATGAGACATTTAAAAATCATTCTACCTTTAGAGGTAGAATGTACTTAGGTACTAACAAATAAGATCCTAAGTTGCTACTTAAAATCTTCAAGTCATAAGTAATCAGGAATGGCTCAGTCTAGAACACCTTAGACCTTAGTCTACACAAACGCCTCTAGCGGCGAATTCATGCGCGATAGCCCCCATTAGACCTGAACAGGCACTTTTGAATGTCAGAAATACAAAAAAAAGGCGAAGCTAAAGTCACAGACAAGGCATAATCAAAAACGACCCGAATGGCGCAGCGGTAGTGTGACTGCCGACCGGGACCCTAAGAACGCATTCTTAGGGTGTCTTTCTTAGGGCTTCAAATCCCGGTAGGGGCAAATGTTTGTGTAATGAGCATGGACATTCGTTTCCGAGTCATGGATGTTTATATTTATTACAAGTATGTTTTTACAAAAAAAAAAAAGTATCTATGTAGTATATTATCAACTATCTGGTGTCCACGACACAAGCCTCGTTGCTTAATGTGGTACTAGATGGCGGTGTCTGTAATTTCCAGCGATATTTATTTATAATTATTAAATTTTATAATTACTTTTGAAAATACTAAATTATTTTATTACCGGTACTTTTCAGGCATTAGCTGGGGACAATGTAGGAGTCCTACTCCGCGGCATGAAGATGAAATCAGTGGAAACTGGCATGCTGCTGACAGCGTCAAAGAGTTGTTTCCTGAGCAATCATTACAAAGCTAAGATATACTTCTTGACGAGGAACGAGGGAGGGAGGAGAAAGCCGATATTTTCTAAGTATTCCCAACAAATGTTTAGCGGTACCTGGAATATTGCGGTCAGGATTGATTTGGGTAAGTGTTGCCTAAATGCCTATACTTACTGTACTTTGTATCTTTTACGTCGACATTTGGAGGAGTTCGTGGCTAAATAATAACAGCCGCTCGGGTCGATCTTTAGGTTAAGCCGTGCTTGCCTAGGTTGGTCTGTGGATGGGTCGACCACCCTTACGTACCAAGTTTCCTCCGTGCCTCGGAAAGCACGATAAGCTGTTGGTCCTGGCCGTCATTTGTAGATCTTTGTCAGTCGTTACAGGTAGTCAGTGATTATCACTATTTTAAAACCTCCATGGAATACGAGAAGGGACCACGGGCGAAAAAGGTTAATATCATATCCCGTTGTTTGTTCATTACAGAAACTGATAGACGCTACTGAAGGCGCCAAACTAGTGGCTCAGTTTTGGCCCGACACAATTAAGATTGCCATCGACATGATTCGATCGACATTTTTTCTTCTTGTAATTTTACAATTATTCTCATTTTTCCAGATCCTTCACTCAACATGATGATGCCTGGTGACCATGGAGAGGTGTACCTAACACTTCTAGAAGACATGGTAATGACTGTAGGGCAGCCTTTCACCGTCAGAGAGAACAATGTGACTGTGGCCACGGGAATAATCACTGAAACATTGTCATCTATCAACGTGCCTAAAGGAAAACTAGGAAAGGTTATCATGAAGCTCGAAGAATGAGTGTATTGTGACTAGTTGTTTTGTAGATATTGTTAATAAATTATTTATAGAAAGAATGTGTTTATTTTCTTTACATAGTATAAGACAAAGTCGCTCCCGCTGTTTGTATGCTTATCTTTTAAACTACGCCACTGATTTTAATGCAGTTTTCAGCAATAGAGAGAGTGATTCAAGAATAAGGTTTATAAGTAAACTAGCTGATCCCCGCGGCTTCGCCCGCCCGCTAATTATATACTAAAACCTTCCTCTTGAATGACTCTATCTAATGCTGAAAACTGCATTAAAATCAGTGGCGTAGTTTAAAAGATAAGCATACATAGGGACAGACGCGGCGGGCGACTTTGTTTTATAATATGTAGTGATTACCCACATTAGTGCACCCGTGCGAAGCCGGGGCGGGTCGCTAGTCTTACGATCCAATTCTAAGAATTCTTTCGCTGGCAGAAAGCTACATTATTCGTGGGTGCTATAGGCTAAAATCTTTTTTTTACAAAATAGTTTATTGCTTCTTAAGTTTACAAAAAAAATTGTGTTTGGAGCTTCCTTAAAGCAAGTAATGCCTGTGTTGGTTTGGTTAATTATATTTTTAACACCCTTGCTCGTAAAGCTGATGTAATTCCACCGGTTTTAAATATGTAAAGCGGGTCATAAAAAACGCGTGTGTTACCAAATCAAATAGTTAAGTTATAGTCCATACAAATTCCATAACAGTATTATTTGCCATTTCAAATATGGAACTGATCGCCGCCGCACGACTCCAGCTAGTGAGCAGCGCGCTGTTGCTATTCAAATTTCGAACTAATCGCCGCGCGGCGTCAGTCAGTAGGCAGCGCTGGCGCGCTGTTAAAATGGCGGGAAAGCAACAGTGTGCATTCACAGATTGAGTTTATTTAAAATAAAATAAAAAAAAACAGTTTATTCGGTAATTTAAAAACTTGGCTGCATGCGCTAGCGTCTTTGCCAACATTTTCACGCAGCCACGGCAGAAAATAATCCTCGCGCCATTTTTCTCAAATTTTCTTTTCTTTGTACTTGTATTGTGAATATCTATTTTTTTTCTGTTTCCTCGCAAATGTGTTAAAAAACGTCGTACGATATACGTGCGTATTGGTTATAACATCTTAACGCACTAATATCGTAATGTACTATTACATCATGCATGTTAGCCGAGCTATCACAATTTTTGCGGACGAACCGCGGGCGAAATGAAAGTTTATAAAAAAAACCTCGAGATAAGATTTTCAGATGCCTTCATTCCGAACTAGGAACGAAGTTGCATTGGGCCCGCGTGGTGAATTACAGCCCATTCTATCTCACAGAGAGGAGGCCTGTGTCCCAGCAGTGGGAACATTAGAGGCTAATTATGCTGTGCTTAACTGCTTATGCTGTTAACAGAAAGACGGGACTTTTAATGTATAGCTGATGTTCTAAGCTTTACTTTACTTAAAAAAAAGGATTAGGGTTCCGTGCAAAAAAGTTACCTAAAACTCTTGAAATTGTTAATAAAATCCGATTTAAATAGAGAAGTAATATTTTTATATTAATTAATTTCACGCAAAAACAGTCCATTCGTATTTTCTATCAACTTGATGCAGTTTAGTTACAACCGGGTTTCTTATACGAGAAGACTTTTTTATCACTTTCCAAAAAAAATGGGTATATTAGGTGAACGGAGTAGAAGCTTATGGCACACCTAGTTTTTTTATTTTCTTTTTTCCACAGCTTAGAAAAAAATTGATCCATCATCAAAAAAGTCACCTGTATGTAGCGGGGGATTAAATTTCAGGTGCGCTCTTGCTAGTGATGTTTGTCCGAAAACAGGTTTTATCACGTTAATTTATTTTTGTAACATGATCGGACCGTAAGGTTCGGTCTTATAACGTTGCTCAATGGTGTTTATTAAAACGGGATTCGGTCATGGTCCACCTGCTTAGTTCATAAAACACTAGCATGCCCGTGGCTTCACTCGCGGCGAGTTCAGTAGCTAGATGTCCCGGGCAATAGATTAGAATAATCTAGTCCCGGGACTATCTACTATCTGTGTGCCAAGCATTTAAGTCCGTTCAGTAGTTTTTGCGTGAGAGTAACAAACAAAACATCCATCTAAATTCACACCTTCCGCATTTATATTAGTAGTCAGGTAAGATTTTATCCCGGTAGAGTACGACGGTATACCACGAGTGCCGCGAGCAATAGCTAGTTTTTAGGGTTTCGTACCCGAAGGGTAACAAACGGGACCCTATTACTTAGCCTCCGTTGTCCGTCCGTCTATCAGCGGGCTGTATCTCATGATCCGTAATAGGTAGATAGTTGAGAATTTCACAGAATGTGTATTTCCGTTGCCGCTAACACAACAAATAAAAAAATGGTGGAGCATATCCTGCAAAGGGGATCTATACACTAGCATTCTGTCTGGGATGGCTCGAGTATACCCCATTTGTCCTGATTATAATTACAGCAGTCTGCAACCTGGGCTCGCAATCGTTAAGAGATTTCCAGATTGGCCACTGCCAGTTCGTATCCAAGCGGCAAAGTCATCAAAGAACACCTTCTTTCGGGTTGATGAAATGTGGAGGGATGGGATGTTTGTTTCTCCCCAGTTTGCATCTTTATGGTCGTATATCCTAAAAAAAACTTTTAGGGCTCATAAAAGCGGGAAGGTGGTATTGATAGGTGTACGGTACAGGGGGTGGTGGTTCTCTTCTTGTTTCGCCTTTTTGATGCGACTTATTTCGCGGCGTACATTTTGTGGAGCTATACCTGCCAGCGGATACAACATCGTAAGGGGGTATGGTCTTAAGCACCCCGTTACGATGCGACAGGTAACGTTTGGCTGGCACGGCCCTTTTTTGCATATTTCTTCAAAAATATCGGAGAGGTAGTAGGTACCTCATTAGAAGAAAAAAAACCGGTACATATACTCCTAGAGGCGAGAACATTGCATTGGTGCAAATCTAAAACGCAAATTCTGGAAGGCCTAGCGGGGCAAACGTACATGGATCGATGGCACACTGGGCAGGCTGGTTGTGTGGATAACCTGTATCGCCCCAGATGGTGGATGTAAGATGACGAAGAATGTTATTCCTAGTCCCGACTTTGTTGTTTTCCAGCATTGAAACTTGTATGTCAGGGATTTGTAACGAGGTTCTCTAAATAAAAAAAAGGTTCCAAATAAATAAAACTGCACAAAACATTTTATTCATTATATATTTTTTGTCAGAAGGTAATTAATACGGTGCCAAAACAGTAACAAAACATTAGTACGAAAAAATTAAGAATGCATCTAGCATTAACTACTCAATACCCAGATATAAACAATATCCTATGTTGGATAGGAGGACAACATTTAACACTTATATTTTCACAACATTTGAACAAGACAGTTGGCATATTAAACTATTATTTATTTTTTAATAATATATAAATTGTGAACTAGATTCATAACACCGATACGCCTAGTGGATATTTATTTTTTCTCTACATTATTATTAGGAGGGTAGTTATGTGCAATTGTTTATCACTATTTTAAGCGTTTAAGTCAGGAAACATAGTGTCAATTCATTAAATAAAATTTGATTAATCAAGTCATTTAAGTGAAGTTCATTTTTTGTCAAAAATTGACAACTATTTTGCAAATAGGTACTTATACTTATTTAGAAAACAAAAAAAAAACCATCTACCCTCTTTTCGATCAATCCTGAAAGTAGTATCAATTACAAGAAACACAATATTGATACTTACCTTTTATTTGTGTCTTTTGATTTTCTGAGAAAGTTTTATAAAAGGACAATCATTTAACAATGGTAATCTGACTGGCAGTTCGTAATAGTTGCCCTCTTTTTACGGCTAAGCTTTCATATATGTCTATCTCACTCTGACATTCTAAACATAATTTTTGAGTAACATCGCAAAATATTTGCACTTTATTTAAAAAAATATTTTTAAAGGTCCATTTGAATACGTCCATATAAGCACAAAAATCATAACATAACAGATTTAAGCAATCCACTCCCTTCCTAACTCATTTCAAATCTTAGATTCACATACAGATATGCTTTGGTCAATATTACAAAGACTTATAAACACTGACCATTGTCATACCCACAAATTCGTCAAAAAAAAGTCCTTCCTAACGTTCAACGAAGGTTATATAAGCCTGAAAACACATTTACAGGCACAGATCATCATTTTCTTGCATCTTCACTTAGAATTTCATTGCAACTCACTAAAGTGATAGTCTCAATCAAATGCTTCCAATCCGACTTCTCGCTTCACGAAATGACGCCATTACGTGACAGAATGAGAGAGATAGTTGAAAACGCTGATCTGTGTGTGCAAATGTGATTTCAACATAAAACTACACGACTCTTACGTCAGATATGCTTTGGTCAATATTACGAAGACCAACGACCATTGTCGTGACAGCAAATTGTTAAAAAAAAACTTACTACCGTCCCAAAAATTGTCATACCCGCAAATTCTTAAAAAAAACCTCTTCAAATGTCAAAATTGCACATAACTACCCACATTATAATACTGCGAAAGAGCAGATCATGCGACAACTGCCGCGCCATAATGCTGCCCTAATAATCAGTCTGTCACTTGATCAACATGCCGCGTTTAATATCTAACATTTATTTAATCACAAAATTACTGTATGTATACACGTTCTAACATGAAGAAGGACAGAAGACATCTTCAAAATATTTTTAATATTTTTTAAACCATCTATGTAAAATGCGATGATTCCCAACGTCCACCACCTGTTTGTCCCCCCTACTGGTGGATAGTGCCACGATTTTTAAAAATAATTCTCACTGTCCTCCAGATGATATCGCTTCAGTGGTGGCCAAAGGAAGTATTTAAAAAAGTGTCACTGTCCTGTGTGAGCAGTGGTGCCTGACGGGAATCATTAAAAAAAAATAGTGTTACTGTCCACCAGGGGGAGGGATAAGTAATGGTGGACATCGGGATTCATCGGTAAATGCTATAGGTACCGTTAGCATGACATGTGATGTGAGCTAATCTTATTATATCCTTGGTCCAATGCGAGCATAACTTGGCATCTTATGTAATAGCTTTATTACAAACTTTCTTGAAAAATTAGTGTTTTACCCGCTTTTCGATAATGCGCGTCTCAAACTACTCTAGTTATAAGAAGCGGCCGTTTTTATAAAAATAAAAATATTTCTAAACATTCGACTTTTGAGGTAGTCGAATGGTATTTACAAGCGAGTACAAAAATGAGCCAATTATAAAATAGTTTATATTTTTGAGGACATTTTTTTATTATAGTTTTATAGGTTGGACTTTTAATATACGTATTTTAATTTTACGTGGTAACATGATACTAAAATTTACCATAGGAAAGAAATCGTAGCGAGTTATACTCCTTTCATTAAGTTAAAACTTTTTTTTTATTAACCTTCCCATGATATTTTTTTTACAAAATTCTCAATATTACATTGTGCATTTTCTATAAGACAAAGCTAACACTTGGATAAACATACATTTATTTCTCGTATACTTAAAGCTATTTGAGTTACATTCAAAATGTGCTTTACCAAAATTGTCAGAGGAAACAGTTTTTACAAAAAATATTATTCTTTTTTTAAAATTGGACATTTCATATTATGAAGTTTTTTTTTTATTAAAAAACTGTTTCCTATGATGATTGTAGTAAGTATTATCAGGTGGCTTTTAAAGAGACGTGCATTATCAAAGTATACATTTTTAGCACACCACTATACGAATCCCATCGCGATACCGATACCACGGAATTAAGTTTTAATAAGCTCATAAAATTCGATATTCACCACAGACAGTAATATTTTGTATCCATTAAATATATATTCATTAAGTATCTTAAAAAACACCTATTATTTTTTTCTTTAAACGGACAGATCCAAAGTTATACATGAGTTAAGGACTAGCGACATCATTCTATGTTTTTTTTTTCCTTTAAATATTATTATAATAGTGTTCGCGCCTACAAAGCTTTGCTAAAAACAACAAAAATATAACAAGAAACAATGATAATAAAAACAGAATGCAGTTAATATGGGCATTTTCAACAGTGGCAGTGTTTGAGAAATGCTAAATAAAAAATAGTTGCATTGAATATATCAAGTAACCTCTCGTAGCTTCAAATACGAGAGCGGGTACACTTAAAAGCTCAATCTTTTGGTATTACTAATACAATCTTATGGCAAATTATTTGAAAATCGACGTTTACCGTTATTGGACTAAATGTAGTGAGATTTCAAACACTGAACTTAATAATGACTTAATACAATACATCCCATTACATTTTGTCTTGTTTAACTGAATAAAACACTGTCACTTACAACTTAAATTATAATAAAATATACTTATTGGTGTCGACAAGTAGTGTTTAGCACCACATTTACAAACTATACAATTACGTATGCCCTAACAAATCCAAGTGGCGCTTTCAATTCCTCAGAGAAAAAAAGGAAAGAGAAAAAAAATATAATCAATTTTTTCCTCCGTGCTCAAAAACTTGCTTTTAATACTTGTGTACGCACACCAATTGCCTAAAATATGTAAAAAATTAATTCACCAACACTTATCAACTAGAAAAATATTTTAGAAATTCTCACTTACATTTAAGAGGAACTGGCAAAATAAATCCTGTATCTTTTCCGTTTTTAATAAAAAAAAACTTTATTAAAACTTTTATTTTTTTATTCAACTCACAATTGAATACAAAAAAACCAGATTTGGTCCTCAAGTATAAAATTCATGATGCCATTCCTATAAATTGGACAGAACTATTCACTGTATGCGTATTGACGAGTAGCAAAAATATTAGTAGACTATGCACACTTAAACAATGGCTCAAAATATCAAATCCACTAAATACCCAATAGAAAAAAAAACAACCTGCCTACGTGTTACGGCAAAACCTCGTAGAAGCAATGTTAAACTTAAGATAATATTAGAGTAAGATTAAAAATGGTGGTTGACCGTTCGCGTCGACGAGACGACTGGCTCAAACGTGTATCACAATAAACTACCTAATAGGACTAACCACCGTTATTGTCCACACTCATTCAACTATAAAAAATACTATCATTTGCAACTAATATTAAAAAAGAAACATCCCATAGCTTCACACCCAACGGAACTACGAATCCACAGTATCAAAAAGTGATTAAAACCTCTTTAATAAGAATTGTTTAAGAGTATTTTGTGCTCACGGGCGCAAGTAGTGGCGGTTAGAAACTATCCGTCACCTAAGAAAGGACCAACACACCAATTATTATGCTAAATAGTTACATTTTCATCTAAACGAGGATTCTTTATACGGTTATATTTAAAAACATGTAACTATCAGATTCGTACTATAAGCTTTTAGGACCATATCCACCTACCTATATCTAACCTCACCTAAAGGCGACGGCTCACAGACCGATCACTACACAACTAGCATCATTTTAAAATAGATAAAAACCAACTACAATACACAATTTTGCAGGAATATCTATCTAAACGGTGAGTTTATGTATTTCCTACCGAGTTTTTATTTTTAATCTTGTTCGGTTATTATTTATTTTTTTATAAATATTCATCCGTAAATTATTATCAAATTTGATAAAGCTCTAAGATTGATCCACATTCAATAAAAATACTCGGGAGATTCCGAGAAACACTGAAGCGTTATGAACGTCAAAGTCTGACCACAACCCAAAAAGTTCTAACCCAATAAATTAATTATGTATGACAACGTTGTCATATATTTTAATAAATGCGACATAATAGCAGACCGTCGCTTAATGTGACACGGCGTTTAAAATTCGAGGAACATTATCGTAAAAACTTAAATTATTAAAACGTGGGAATTATTTTTTTAGAGCGCTATTACCCACACTTTCGATAGCATCGACGACATCAAAGACGATTGCGTAGAAAAGATCTATGTATTACAACAACGTCGAAAGAAAATCGTTCAACTTTTGGCTGTATCTAACAATTAACCAAACCTAAAAACTTTTAATCGAACAATTGGCAATAATAGGGCATTATTGACCACCGTGTGGGTATAAACAACCGCCCTAACAACAGAGCCAAGACCTGACCGCGAAACTACACAGAGAATTAAATAATAAAGAGAAACGTTATCCAGTCTTTCTAGGTGTGACTACACTTTTCTATAAAAAATAAAAAATATCTAGCTGAATTGTCTAACGTGATGAGTCATAGACACACGATTTGTACATACAGGATTTTAGGAGCAAAAACTTTCTTCTGTGAGAGGGGAAACCTTTGAGTGCCTTATTAGAAACACTGGGTAAACTGACGCTTGGGTAAACTTAGTTTTGGTAATTTTTTTTTCTTTCGCCTTTATGAGACCTGTTTTCATTTGTTTTTTTTTATGACAATTGATGAGAAAACAACCAATTTTCAGTGCTTAAAAAAAAAAGAAAAACAACTATTTTCGTTCATTTTTCATTGTCAATTTTAACAAATTACCTACTTTTAAGTTATGACACATTTTTGCATTTTTCAATTTTTTATTCTTTTTCTGAATATTTGGTCTTCTACCAACCCATACTGAGCCCGTGTAGTGGATTACAGTCACTTTTCACAGAGAGACGGCCTGTGCGTCAGAAGTAGGAAAGTCAGGCTGACTTTATGTGACAACTCTGACAAATATAGCAGCATGTGTCATATCAGTAATCCTAAAATGAACAGAGTATAAATGTGAATGTTACATTGTACATTACAAAAGAAATAAATCCTTAAATGCAATGAACAATATATCACTAGCAAGAATGTAGACAAGTCTTAAAATGTCCCATTCAAAACTTATAAATAAAGGGATCGCGGATGTTTAGGCCATTTAAAAATGCAGGAAAAGCTAATTTATTTAATAAAAGCGATTATTCCCTATAGTTTATTCAAGGATTTGAGCAATATTTAAAGAACCGAGTTACTGTCAACCCAAGTGTTTCTAAATAAATTGTAATGACCTTTATGTAGGAATACTGCCTTTCTTTCTTAGATTCAAATTAAATGTCATTATACATACACCATTTGATAAAAGGGCGTAACTGCGTAAACTATATTTTAAGAGATCGGCGTCGTAAAATTGGACTTCTCACATCATCATGATGTTTTGACCGTTATCAATAGTCATTATTGCACTGTTCAACGAAAATGGTGTTTTGAGTTTTCTCTGTCCAAATATTATGCCTTTAAAATTACATCATCCCCAACCAAAAAGGTAATACCTACATAAAGGACATCACACAAGGCGCATCGACGTTTTAACATCGATTGACATAAGAAAATATCTGCGAACATGTCTATCGTCTAAAATCTCAAATTGATCTAAACATTGACTAATTTATAAACAAAACAAAAATAATAATTAATAACGCTATTAAGATTATTCATGCATTTTTTACTAGCTACACATTCTAGCGTTCGTAAGGTATCTTAGGTTTAATGCGTATTGGCTGGCCTGAGATTCGAGAAACTAGTTTTTAGAGAGAATTGGCCTGAAAATCCTTTAAAGATAGATAGAATGCACCTTAAAAATAATTCTGGAAATTTTAGATAAAGCGACACCATGAGCGGTCTAAGCGCCTTCAAAATTCATTTAAGGATGTTAAAACTGTATTTTAATTAGTAAATATCGCTTTGTTTTTGCTAATTTGAAGAAAGTTTTAATTATTTTGAAAAGCAATGCCAAATAAACTAAGTCTGGACTTAGTTCCACATACAAGCCCCAAAAACAGCATGTTCAATGTCACTTACGACATTTCAAATTTCCATTGACAATATAGCTCAATCAAACAAGCAAAACTAACAAAAGGAGTATGTATCATTCATCTCTGGCTTGGAATACAGGCGTAGTTTTGCAAAGGCCAAATCGCTCTAAAAACGACCCTCAACCTAGGCGTTATAGTAAAATACTCACTTCAACTTTACGTATAGTTTAAAATTATTTGAAGCAACAATTGAGTACGTTACTATAGGGAGCAACCCGCTACATATATTCAGTCAGTCATTTTATTTCATCGAGCAATCTAGCACCGTTTTGTATACTCTTTGGTTGGGGACAAATCTGAGCGGAAAAACGCACACTCATTTCCGTAATAAACTTTGATAAATTGCTATTTCTGGGCGTCAAAATTAAGTGTTAAAAAAGTTACGGAATTCCTTTGTCAAAGTGAGCGGTATTACCCATGTGGAATTCCGTTGTCAAAGTGAGCGGCATTACACGTTCAGAATTCAGTTGTCAAAGTCAGCACTATTACTCGTGCGGAATTTCGTTGAAATTTTGGGTGGAATCACTCTGTAGAATTCCGTTGCCACAGTGCGAAGTATTACCCGTGCGAATTTTCGTTGACATTTTGAGTGAAATTATCCTGTAAAATTCAGTTTTCATTTTGGCCGAAGTTACCCGTACGGAATTTCGCTGTTTTTTTCCTCACAGATTTGTCCAAAGCCTTTGAGAGAATATAAATAGCGGATGGCGTTAGAAGGAGCTGTAGGACGAATTACTGATACAAATTTAGGATTTTCTTCTCTTAACAATCATTCTTACTTATCATAAGCGTTCATTATTGGCTTTAAATTAAGTACTGAATAATTTTGGTATTATATTTTTTTTTCATTTTTTTCTCGATTAAGGACTAAGTAAGGACAATATTATTTTTTAAATATAATTAGGTTATATCACACAATATTCTTATAAGATATGCTGTTATAAGCGTTGGTCATTGAAATTCAGAAATCATATTTTATACGTTATATTTTTTTTATAAACAATAATTTAGCGTACAACACTTACCCTTTAGGAAGGACTTAAAAAGAAGTGAGAAATTATTGTGGAAGAATATGAAAAAGCATGTTCTGAGACTGGTTTTAAAAATGCAGTTCAAGGGAAGCTTATGCTATGAAAAATTCCAATATTATATGGACGGAAGGAAACTTTTATTGAGCTAAAATAAAGGGCTTTGATGGTTCGCCAGTCGTCGGGGGCGTTGTGTTTCACAGCCATTTTTTTAAAACAGTTTTGTAATAGGCCATATTTTTAGGATATTCGTACTTTCATGTTAAAATGCACATCGGTTAGTAATAGTATGACATTACATTGGAGTATCCTCAATCGCACACTTGGGAACACACAACACACAAGTGTTACGTTTGGCCAGAAATCAGCAAACCTTTTAGGTATTGCCGTAAGTGCATATACGGTCAATAAATGGCATATTTTTCAATAGGTATCATAATGGGCATGATTGCCACACATTTTACAATTTATGAATCCTTCTCCGGATATAATCCCTTCACATTAAGCTAAAAACAGACTTATGACTGTTCGTTCGTGTTACTGTTGTTGCTTTGCTTTAGGGGCGATCCTTAAGTCACGTGAGGTTTTTTAGGCCACTTTTATAAAGCCTTGGTGATACGTCGAGAGGTTTTAGGCTACCCCCCTCTTCTAGCGTCACGTGTAATTTTTATTGTTGAAAAGATCATTTTAGAATATTTTTTAGTAAAAAAACTATTTATTCCCAAATATCACGTAATTAAAGGACGACCCCTTATTTAAACGAGCAACCAAAAAATCTTTAGTTTCAATTACGTATACATATCAACATTAGGTTTTGAGTGGAAACAACGCCCCGAACGATGACATTTTATTTTAAAAGAAGCTAGATGTGGCACTTTAAAGGTTCCCCGTTCTTGGGAATAGTCTAGGTGTACAAGCAACGCATAGCCTTTCTGATTGTCTAAAAGGACAAATTAAATTAGCTAAGAAAACTCCGCTCATGGGTATCAATATTTAAACAATAAAATTGTTGTTTTTCTGAGTTATTATACTATCAGAGGTCGTTGACCCACAGAAACATCCACGAATCTTGTTTTTAAGCTTGCGCTGTCCGCCTGTTAGCGGGCTGTATTTCATGATCCGTAATAGGTAGACAGTTGAAATATTCACAGAATATGTATTTCTGCCGCTATAACAACAAATAAGTCCGACTCGAACTTGGCCGGTTTTTTTTAATGTCTAATCGTGTTTAGATATCGATACCCACTACGTGTGCGGAGTTTCGCTAGGTAATTTAGCATGACCTTGTATATAAATTATGTAAATGTAAATAAATTAATTTATGTCCAATGGAAACTTAAATAGGTAACTAAAGTGTCGGCTACACTGAATATGCTAAGCAAAGCGATATATTGTGATTGGCGCCATCTATACCGAATCATACGAACCTCCTTTCAATTATTTTATATCTGACATAAACCTTATGGCAACAAGAATTAAAGTCACAGTACGACAAAATCAGAGATAAAATATGTCGTATCTTACATTGCGATTTTTAAATAAAACAAGTTATCTCAACGACTTTTTGTTCGAAAGGCGATATTGCACTAATGTAAATAAATTTTCTATTTTTCGCACAAACGAAACACAAGTCCATTATAACAGCATTTTTTTTCTAGGTCAATTTATTGAGCTGCCTATAATACAGGGTTAGTTTTCAATGACCGGCCAAATTTTCAGAAATAGTTTACAATCGATAATATTTTTGATATAATGAAAAAAAAAAACATTTTTTTAAATAAAATTTCATTCCTGTCCACCACAAAAAGCAAAAGTGTGGATATTACAACACCTTTACAGTTCAGATCAACAGCCTAGATAGGTAGCAGTTAGCACACACATACATTTGGCGGTACATGCACGCACACAAGAGCATTGATTCCCACTAGGTTTATGATTTTGGAAATTTTTAGGACACTTTCAAATGAATACTATTATTTTATTTTATATTTCTCGACAATAATATTTAATTTGCACTTTTGGTTTGATATCTAGATCTTAATTTTAAATTTTGGCTGGCCATTGAAAACTAACCCTGTCTAATCAAAATATAAATAACTAATTAATTCCTTAACTTAAATACCAAAGCCCATTTCATTTAACTAATAATAAAAAATAAAAAATAAAATATAATTTCTGGGTCCAATCGAAAAAATGGAAGGAGGCCTTTTTCCCAACGGTGGAACTGTACAGGCTAGCTATTTTTCTAGCATTGTAAATTATCGCTTCGCATTTCAGTGTAGCCAAGACCTAAAGAATTCATCTAACAATTAATAAACTTTTTAAACACCAATGACACTTTAGGCTATGGTCTCCTATAAACGCCGTCGGCTGCGTACAGCGTCACGTCGTACGCGTGTGGTCTCTTTCACACGCTGACGTTGGCGTGTGGACGCCGTAGGCAGCATTTAAACGGTTTGCGCCGCGTCTCTAGTTATTTCGAAGCATTGCAGCTTGAATGTCGTATTTGGCGTCAGTACAAAATGTCGAAATTTTATAAAGAAAAAGACGATTTATTGTTTGATTCAGTCAAATGTTATAGTGCATCTTCGTATGCGTCGCATTTATATCCATTTTATATCACACGACTACACGCGAGCACTATTTGTAGACTACTGTTGTGAACGAGACGTCGTCGTTCCCGAGATGTATTGACCGCTGACGCTGTAACTGGCGTTCAGATGTCGATCGGAACGTAAACGCTGAAGTCGGACGCCGCATATAGCATTTAATAGGAGACCGGTGCATTCACTTTGCGCACGAAAAGGAAGAAAAAAAATATAGAAAATTTTCTACTTTGCAAGACAATGATTTGAGGTAAATAGTTACATAATATGGCAACTTCGGAAAACAGTGAAGTAAAAATCTTTTTTTCTCAGTATAAATATAGTTAGCTTTCAATAGGACGTGAAATAATTAACTATCTACTAATTCGCTAAAAACCTAAACATTTTTTTTCATAATATTGTGCTAAATATTTTTTCTTTAAGAAGAATATCTTTGACTACATTCTATAAACCCTAAGTGCGAATTGATTGTACTAATATCCGTTTAAATATATCAATATTGGAAGCATTTAGGCTTGGGGTCGGTTCGGTAGCCAAAATAACCGTTGGCTTGGTTTAAAAACTATACAACTTTGAGAGCAATCTTAGGCGATAAAAAAGTTTAAAACCACAACATTTAGATCAAATAAAAGCCAAAAAATAAACTTTTTTTTTTACTGGCAACATCAAGGTTTTTTTTATAATTTCATGTTCCTTTTTCAAACCAACCCCACCACTAGACAATCAGCACTACCAGTGCGTTTAAAAAAATAAATAAAGCTTATTGCACACGGAAATGCATCACGAGTAAGGTATAACTAAAAAAAAACTATGAAAAAAATCAACGGTTTTTCAAACAACTTATTTGAATGCTTGTACAACATTGCATAGGGCTTAAAATGCATGCACATTTATATAGAAAGGCACTACAATCAACGAATATTAATAATAAAAAATCTATAGCCATTTCGTAATTGATTAAATAAATCTTTAAAGTAACTACCGGTTCCTGATTCCTGACCTAAGCGAAGATATATTTTGGTAGACAAAAAAAATTAATAGGGTTGCCACCATACATATTCTGAACGGCACAGATGGGTGACAAAATTGAATATGAGTAGAATATACGTTCGGCTGAGTTCGAACAGGAGTAAGCGAATATAGAATGCCGAACGGAGTGTGTCGAGCTGAATGAAACCCGAATGTGCCGACCTGAACACATATGTGTAGCACCACTGACTAATTTTATCGTCTCATTTAAACGAGTTTATTAAGCATTTCACGCAGAAACCGGCATTACTATAGTTTTAAACAATTAATAATGTGAAAATAATAATATTTAAATAATAACTAATATTTGTTCTTACATACTAACAAACTTAAGCTGGAAGATTTCATTTTACCCTAACATTTTGGTTACGTCCTGCGTGAGCAGTTTGTGCACTGTAACTATGTAAAGTTATTGTATTTATTCATACGAAGTCCGTCTCGAAATTCGAAATTATACGAAGTCCGTCTCGTAATTCGGAATTATAAGAAGTCCGTCTCGAAATTCGGAATTATACGAAGTCCGTCTCTAAAGTTGGATTTACACGAAGGCCGTTCCGAAAAGCCGAATTATTGAAATCCGTATCGGAAACCTAATCACATGAAATTCGTTTTGAAAACCGGATTAACACGTTAACCGTTTACTGATTCTGAGCGTCCATGCAAAAAATGACTACAGAAAAATTTTGAACCTAATATTATTTTTGAACTGACTTATCAGCAAGTCAATTCATTTTGGCCGTACATTTAATTATAAGAACACAGGTGCATATATTTTACTAATAATAACGTTTTTTGCACCGTAGCAGTGTGTTAAGGGTTAAAATGCTACAGTACAAATTAAAATTTATAAATTGACGAAAACTAGCCAACCCGTCTTATTAAGCATTTCAACCTTATTCAAGTAGGGTGGTAACACCAAATATCGACTTTATGAAAAATAAAATGTATACCCTTTATATTATTAAGCAATCATTTAATACCAAGATGTATTAATATATTATGCATACATTATATTTTTTTCAAATCGATATTAGTATACCACTCTACAAATCGATTCAGTACGTCCCATCATCCGAATAAGCACTAACTATCAACTATACAAATTCATTCGAATTTAAATTCATTTGTTTTTTATTTTTCTTTTTCTCAATATTAAATAAATAAAAAGTGGTACACTTATACGCTAATAGTTCATAACTTCATTTCATATACTTTTTGTTATTCGCACGAACGTGATATATTAAAATAGTGTCAACTAGTAATAACGTAGAAACATCACATTTTCAAAGGGTTTTTATTACTGAAGTCGGTGTGAGCGAACTACTAAGAACATTTCTAACAATTCATTCATAAAAATACTTTGTTTAAAGTGTGACTAGAATCTGCTTTAAGTGTCTTGAAGATTTGAAATATAACGAAAACCTTCACGTGAAAATTCATTGCTTCTTTTGTATTGCATAAAGATTTCCAATAATAAATAAAATATTCGATTCTTCGACTTCCCTCACGCGCGAGCTACAACTAGAACTAATGCATCTAAAACATTTAGGTAATTCAAAAAGCGTCCTACCGTTTCCTAACCTCTTAATCGTGCACACTTTTCAAATCCATGTTTCGGGGCTTTTACCCTTCGCTCACACCGATTATTTTGGCAAGTATCACCACAAATACGCCCCCTTTATAATACTTTTAACATTAATCCAGCTAAGCACGATAAATAAATAACGAAATTCTGATACTGGCAATTATTTAAACCTACACAGAGTAATAATCATGTAGTTTTTTTATTATTATTATTATACTCATAATATAATAATCATGGTCTCTATTTATACCTGTTTTAGTCTTTGTTTGAGTACACTTTTTATAACCGTGCACACTTCTGCTCACGAAAGCGGTATACTTTTGAAGATCTATCGTTTACCAAAAATTCTTTATTTTCTATTTGTTGCGTGTGAAATTTTCGCAGTGAGGTACAAAATTAAATAAAAAGTTTATTTCTAGATAGAACTAGAAATTCCTGAAGTCTATGAAAGTACAAAAGCTTGTTTAGACACTAATTTGCCGAAGTTTTAAAGCATTTTGGCTTAATCTATCAAAAATATACCGCAACAGTGTACTAGGCGCGCATAAATTCATAGTAGGTTCAATCATAAAAAGTGTTACCCTAATCCCTACAATATTTGTGTTGATATGATATTTTATGATTGCAACTTTCCCTTGCAAATTCACCCAAGTACTGACAAGTAAAGTATGAAATATAGTTCGATTAAAACTGTGTATATTGCATACGAGAAAATTGGTCTAAGGGTACCAAGTAGGACATTAATTATAAGCTCATAATTCGATACTGCTGATCCAAAAACTACGCAGAAGGTACCAAGCACACAGATACTATATTAATTCTAAAACACCGATATATTTTAAAAACTTCATCTAATTTAACATTCAATATGACTATAGCTGAATTATTTATAAGTTTAAATATTTTCTTGAACCATATTTCATACTTTCTTTGGGCGCGTAATTTTTCAATATCATGGTAAAAATGCTTTAGCGTTTCTATAAGGCTATGGAGCAATGCGTTAAAATGGTGATTTAAACCTTATAACAAACGAGATAGAAAACATTTTCGCTCATTGTACTCGTCTTACGATAATTGAGCGAAACATTTGAAAGTTGAGCGGTATATGAAGAAAACTGAGCATAATATTGTGAAGATATTTGAGCGTTCGTGTTCTTTCTTTAGTAGAAAATGTTTAAAAAAGTTTTAAAATAGACTCCATTACTTAGCCAAACAGTTAATTTTCTATTTTATGACAAAAAATTGAGCGAAGCATGAACTCATACGGTAGATGCTCAATTTTCATACATTTTGCTCAACCATCGTTTTACACTCTAAAACCATTTATAATCAACTTTAGATGTATTTTATACGATCATGTGATGCTCAACATTTTATATGTCATACTCAACCTTTTCCTAATAACATTTTAAGCGTATTTTTTTATCATGGCAGTATTGTGTTCAGATCAAAACCTTTTTGGAACTAATCTTGTTTAAAGTCAGTCCTAATATCATTTTAAATACATCTAAAGCTGTTTACAATTTTAAGGCGTAAACAGACTTGTTTACATCAAATTATTAAGGTCTCTTTTACATCTAGGACGTAAATTCAGCGCGCAATATTGAACCTTATTTGTCTTTGTCGAGAAAACATTTTGGTAAAACCTTTTTAGTATACATGCCGTAGTGACATCACATCTATTTCGACTGGAAATTTACCCAATACTTAGGAATAGGCTAAGACGAAGGCATTTTTTTTCGCTTAAATACATTTATTGCGCTTTTACTAAAGCTCTTCATATAGGATGGCCTCGCCCAGCAATCACACAGTTCCCTATACTAGAGATGATCTCCAATCTTATACAAATCTATCATAAGAGTTTTTGTCTTTAAAGACCAACACTATCGACGACTAAGCATCAATTCATTCCAACTTTTCTGATCAATCAATTCATTTCATTCACAAAAAGAGGTTCCAATATCACTGTGTTCCTTTTTCAAACCACCAACGCTGGCTGTTTAAACTTTTTTTTTTACCACCAATATTGGATCTTTTTTTTTAGAACAAATAAGGTTCAATACATCATGAAAAGAGGTTTTAATTAATAGGTCCAGTTGCTAGATAGTGGTAAGGGTGTCGGTTATGCATGAACCGTGTGTCGTACCTCTGGTTCTTATAGAAGTCGCTACGTTGATTCACCTTCCTATAGTTCTGTGTGCGTCTCTGTTGGTTCTTCTCTATCTTCTCAGTCTGTTTTTGAGGCTTCGCTGCCTCGTTTTTGGTTTCTGGTTTCGTGGGCTGCGCTTGTTCGGCGGGTTTTGGTTTTTCCTGTAAAGAGTTTAGGGTTCATTTTACCGTGATCTTTTATCTATACTATTACAAAGAGGAAAGATTTGTATTTTTGTATGTAACGAATAAACTTAAAACTACTGGACCGATTTGAAAAATTCTTTCAGCAATGGATAGCTACATTATCAGCGAGTAACATAGGCTATATTTTATCCCCGTACTCCCACGGGAACGGGAACTACGCGGGTGAAACCGCGCGACGTCCGCTAGTTTGTAGAAAAAAATTGACGTGTGACTTTACAAAATCATCTCTTATATTATGCTAACTTTTTTCACGATTTAAGAGTTCTGTTCAAGATTGTATATTTGGCACATTCTTCTAAGACTTCGGTCGGTATAATGTACTAAACATGTGATAATCGTTTGCGCGTCGATGTCCCTGTAAATTGCTTCAAAGCGCTTGTTTGTAAATCGATTTGTGTGCTAGAAAGGTATAGGAACTTTAAAGTACAGGGTGTACAGTTCTTTATCCCCCATAGAAAAGAGAGTATCCTCCGACTAGACGGATGTTGTGTCTGGTGGGCTATTTACAGATATTATCGGGTTTTTCTATACGCAACTTTTACCTCGATTCAGTATTTTGATGCTTCATTGGTGTCGTAGATGGCGCTGTAGTACTCTTTGTACTATGTTACAGTGTTTCATTTTTACAAAAGGTTTGCTTGTTTGACCATACGACGACACACCAAGCTATGCATTTCCAGTATAATATGGCCACGCTTTGTATAGATTTCCAATACAATGAGAGATCTGCATAAGGAGCTCGTGGCTAAATAATAACAGCCGCTCGCGTCTATCTTTGGGTTAAGCCGCGCTTGCCTAGGTTGGTCTGTAGATGGGTGACCACTCTTACATACCGAGTTACCTCGGTGCCTCGGAAAGCACGTTAAGCTGTTGGTCCCGGCTGTCATTTGTAGATCTTTGACAGACGTTACAGGTAGTCAGAGGCCCAAAAATTCTAACAACCAGTCTTACCAAGGGGTATCGTATTACCCAGTACTAACTGGATTGTGGAGGTCAGATAGGCAGTCGCACCATGTAAAATACAGGTACTCAGCTGCATCCGGTTAGACTGGAAGCCGACCCCAACATAGTTGGGAAAAGGCTAGGCAGATGATGAGAGATCTGCATAAGCTTGTTTTGTATAGCTTGACTGGTCGCCGTACGAATGTGCGGACCTACGCCGGATTAAAAAAAAATTAAAACGAGCAGGGAAACTCAAATAAATAAATAATAATAAAAATCTTTATTCATCTCCACAAATTACATGTTAATGTGAGTATAAATTACAGTCAGACACAGATATTTTGACAAAATGTGTAATTTGTGGGAGTCTGGAGTCTAAACTAAGCCTAGGCCTGTATTTTAGAACTCCAGGCCCCCCAATTAAATTATGTTGTTCAGACTGTCGACGTCGTGAGTAAGCAGATATGTAAGTGGATGAATGTGCTAATATGTGCGTGTGTGTGCGCATGTGTGCTTGTGTATGTATACATGTGTGTGTGTGTATGTGTGTGTATATGTGTGTGTACGTGCGTGTGTCCGTTTGAAATACAAAAGAAGTACAAATAGAAGGCTAGTAGATAATAAAACAATACCTCAGTGCTGTCAGTAGCAGGAGTTGCCGCAGCTGTTCCGTTAGACGCGCTCGCGTTGTCCTGAGTGACCGGGGACTTCACCACCGGGCTGCCTGGCGAGAGCGGAGAGCTCGTGTCCACCTGGGAATTATATATTAACTGTTAGACGCTAAACATTTAATCGGGAATCGGTAGACTGGAGTTCCCACGTTCACACGACACACGATATTGGGAAAAATTGGCAGTTCCATACTGTATTTGTTATTAACCGTATGAACATTGGGTTATTGATGGGTGATTTCAACTTTTTTTCTGTAAAACATGTTAGATATTTTTATTTTATTTATTCAGGAAAACAAACAATTACATTACAAATCAATCAATCACAAATGATACAAATTGTATCATTTTTATATCTTTTTGTAATTTTTAGTATCTGTGGAAAACCCAGATACACTAGCTAGAGGATAGACATGTGTTTGTTTGTGAAAAAAAACCTGATGGATAGTGCCTAAGAACAGCCGGTAATTTGAACGAAACGCTACCGTAGAATATATTTCCGTTTGATGCTAGTCCAAAACTGGGTTGTGGAGGTCAGATAGGCAGTCGCTTCATGTAAAATACTGGTACTCAGCTGCATCTGGTTAGACTGGAAGCCGACCCCAACATAGTTGGGAAAAGGCTAGGCAGATGATGATGCTACGGACGTATTTTTTTTTGTTTTTCAGTTTTTCTCGACAGTCATTTGGACCACCGCAAAACTGCTGAAAAAGACAAATTCCGCTACCGTAGAAGTTGTGACTGTAGGTTGGCTATAATGGCTGCGGATGGTTGCGGTTGGCCAGTCATGGTTGTAGTTGGCCGGTCATGGCTGTGGAGTGGATGGTCATACATGGCTATGGATGGCCATAGATGTCTGCAGCTACAGTTACGTACCCGCAGCGCGTCCTGGCTGGAGGGGCGCGGCGTGTGCTGGGGCGCCAGCGCCGCCGTGAGCGTGAGGTCGCACCACATGGCGCAGCGAGCTCGCCGGGCTGATACACTGAGCTGCTTCACTGCCTCTGCTAGCTGTAGGATAGCTGCGGGACAACAGTCAACGTATTATTGAAGTGAGACGAAGTCACAAGCTACTTTTTCAATTCATGTGTATTTTTATGTTTATCTTGGACATCACAGACATTGGTGAAATAAAACTTGGTAAGGAAACCTGGACGTATCTATACTCTGTACTAATATTATAAAGAGGAAAGATTTTTTTCACACCATCTACTCGAAAATGTCAAATTATATGTCAAGCAACCTTAACCTAAAGTGAGTCATTAGTGGCCGGGGGCATAGCCGGTCAACAATGTTGTACTGGATTTCATTATGACCCGCTGGTCAATAATGTGATTTGAATTTGGAATCTTACATGCTCAGCTAAATTGGCAGTATGGTACTAACAAACACCCTTTGGTGCCAGAAAGAGAAAAGCTATTGCTACAAAATCATAACGACTGCTTCTTCATATCGTTGTCATGTTTTCGAAGACTTAATATTGTAAAAATAATTAGATAACTACGAATCATTTTTTAAAAGGAATGGAATAACATTAAAACTGGCATCAATAATAACAAATACCGTACCGCGCCGTAATACCTACTCGTAGTAATTGGCTGTACCATTAATTAGTTAACTTATTTATTCTTACTGTTTGTTTATTTAATAAATACTTTGTTTTTTGTACTATGGCTATTATTTTCTCACAGTAGGTGTAAAAAGTAGAGTATCCTCCTCTGGGCTAAAGGTGTCTTTGCCTTGGGCTAGCTTGAATCCCTCGCTGCACTCAGGATTCTTGCATTAACTCCCTCGCTTCGCTCGTGAGTTAAATCCCGAATCCTTCATTGCGCTCGAGATTCAATATGACGCCCCAACTTTAGCCCCTTGGTGCATAATCTACTATTGTTTGTGTTTGTTATGATTTAACTCTAACTAAAAAAAAGCCACGTCTTTACTGAGTAACATAAGCTATATTTTATCCCCGTACTCCCACCACGGAAACGGGATCAACGCGTCTTGAGCAAGCGTGGCGATTAATGCTCATGCTTTCTCTGTATGAGAAGAGGCCTTTGCCCAGCAGTGGGACAGTAATAATTTGGAGACAGAGTGGCCAAAAACCACCTTTTCACAGATTTCACGCTTCATTTTTTACGTGGCTGCTGTAGTAATAGTTGTGTTCCCGGCAGAGTTCCAGGTTAAAGCTCATAGCCCACTTAAACGACTCCGCTCCCACCCGGCAAAAATAATATAATTCAAATATGGGCTTTATGTATTGCTCTTTAGATATACTTTACTACATTGCAATACACAAAGCCCATATTTGAATTATATTCTTTTAGCCGGATGGGGGCGGAGTCGTTTATGTGGGTTAAAGTTTAAACGCTTGTGTAGACTGCACGCTACCGCCGCCCACAGTCCCGCCGGCTTGCGCTAGCACGGTGGTGTCTGTGTACTGACGTCACCGCGACACTGGCGCCGAGCCCTACATGTTGCAGTAATATCTCTACCGAGCTGTGTTTCGTTTACTACTGCTATGTTTCGACCCATATGACATGTCTATAAGGCCTTGCGAGGAGGTACTATAGGTTTGTCCTACTGTACATAAGTGGAGTGAGCAGCGGTGGCGGCCCCGACTTAAGAACAGTAAGTCGTGGGTTCGAACCCAGACAGGCACATTACTTTGTGTAATTTATTTCATCACCACTGCTCTCAAAACGATGAAGGAAAACATCGCGACCTCAACCAAAAAATTCGAATGACATGTAACATCTACCAATCCGCACTGGGCCGGCGTGGTTGATTTATAGCCTTCCTCTCATAGAGAGGAGGCCTGTGTCCCAGCAGTGGGAACATTAATAGGATGATGATGATGACATAAGTGGCGGAATACATACGGTCGGGGCGCTGCTGTCGATGCTGTTGATGCGGCGCGAGCTCCCGCCGCCGCGCGGCCTGCACGGCCCCCACCGCGCTGCGCCACGACAACATGGCGCTCTCTACCTCACTGTGGGGGGCACTGCGGGGAAATAAGAGTTTTAAGATCACTATGTTTGGTTGAACAAGCTATTTAGTTAACAGTTTAAGCCACAACTTACATTGCAAAATGTAAACCAAATAACTTCGTACAGTCGTTCGTGTCTTTTCCACCTGATCACTTAAAAAAAACCTCGCTTAAATCATGCGGCGGCGTCGAGCCGCGCCCCCTTAAAGTTTAGGCCTATTAGAAAAGTCAACTTTGGCGCGCAAAATAACAATAACTCTCGTTTGGCGTGCGTCGTCAGTGCGCTCGGCTGATCGGTATTTTTTCATTCATTATTTCTAAACAAAGCGGGGCGGGGCTAGAGAGCGTTTCTATGTTGTAAGTGCAAGCAAAAATTTGCTTAGTGGTGATTAGGCGGAAGTGTCCTCGATAGTACATGTTATGAAGCTCAGGCTACTATACTCTGTGCCGACGGTAAACCACGTTTTAGCCGAGCAAGTATTATTGTATTATACTTTATCGGACCGCACGTAAATGCCGGAATCGGCGGCTCATTTGCGTGGCAAACCCACCGGACATTTCGCAGCCACTGTGGCCACCGGCATACTGTGCAACACGGTGGGTCTAGTCTGACCTCCTTGTCGCACACGTCCTGACCGCGCTTTAGCACTGTGTTAGTACATACTTATCAAGTTTGTTTTTAGTTACTTACATCTCGTACAAATGGTTAATATCTTCCTTCCAAGGGGCAGGCTCAAAGTTCGCCAGATCCAATTCGACCTCCTTGTCACACACATCCTTACTATTGTATTGTATAGCGGGCTGGTGTCCGCAACTCCACGTCAAAGCGCGTATTTTGCGTACGGGTGGGAACTTTATTCGATCCACCCTAACTCCCCGAGAAAGGCCAGCAGCGCCTTGGTGTTGCTGACAATCTCGCGGAGAGTACCTGGGTTACCGAAGTACTTTGCCCTGACTACACACATCATCTACATACATCCTTACTAAAATACTTGATCAAGTTTGTTTTTAGTTACTTACATCTCGGACAAGTGGTTAATGTCTTCCTTCCACGAGGCAGGCTCAAATGTCGCCGGGTCCAATCCGACCTCCTTGTCGCACACATCCTGACCGCGCTTCAGTACTTTGATTTTTGTGTCTTCGGGTTGTTTTGGCTTCTTGTTTTGTGCTACGCAGACGCTTGCTCGTAGGGTCTCCATTTTTCCCATTAGTGTTAGTACCTGTTAACGATTGAAGATGTTTTAAAGATTGGATGCAACATTGTTGCAAACGGTACAACTGATACAATTAACAATAGGGATGATTCCTGACAAAAAAAATATAATTCTGTTTAGTCCGTCAGTTAGATTATCGAAAAATATTGAATACGTTTGTTTTTTGTATTATCAAATTAATAAAAAATGACGAAGATAAAACGCGTCAAAGGGCTTGTGACGTCACTTTCCGGTAAAAAATGTATTCAAATGTGACTTCATACGAGTTTTCGACGCACTGTATCGTCTTGATTTTTTGTTTGCGTGAAAAAAGAAAAAATATGTGTCCAATATTTTTTGGAAATCTATCTGACGGACTAATTACATTTTTTATGTCATCTACCCTATTGGGGTGCCTCAACATTTTGTGTATCGGATATTAAGACAACGCCATCCTCTTCGTGTTCGTTTTTTAAATTTATTTTTAGTAAATGGAACGTTAAAACTACGTAAGTAACACTCCACTTATGGACACCCGAGCCAATTTTAGACACTAGAGCCAATTTTAGACACTTGAGCCAATTTTAGACACTAGAGTCAATTTTAGACACTTGAGCCAATTTTAGACACTTGAGCCAATTTGAGACACTAGAACCAATTTTAATGTTGGGTATGTTTTTCTCACCTTAGTATGCTCCCTTAGCATATCAACAGTAAGTCGGTCCACCCTAGTGGGGCATGGCGGCAGTCTGGGCACAGGTATCGAGTTGGACGACGACACAGCCCGCCCGGGGTACGCTAACGCTAACCGCGCCTCTGTGCGTTTACGTTCACGTTCTAGCTGACGCCATTGTTCGTAGCAGGCGTCCAGACGGGCGTGGAGGATACCCGACGAGGTGGCCGCGCTTCTGTTGACAATATTCCTTGATATAAGTTACTGACATGACTATTAACAATATAATTACAAAACGTTTAAGAAAGAGGGTAGATCGTTTTGTCTGCTCATAAACACCCACCCGTAATAACTAGTTTATCTGTGACCATGGCGCTTGCAACAGTGCCGAAATATCGAAACTCGAAACAAATGATGGACATGTTAGTTTCCCGTTTTAAAAAGCGGTGTGTGTGGTGATTTAATTGCGAAAAGTATAACTGCAACCTGAGATCTAGGCCAATATCACAGGGCCATCACCACTGCTCTGTATAATGCTGGATTAATTATATTATTTATGAAACAGACAATTTTATTCATTAATAATGTTTTTTTTTTAAGTAACGTGGGCGTGTCACGTAATTTGATGAACAAAATACCAGTTATGATTTCAGAACTATCATATGACTTCCCTAAGAGTGTTTTCGCACTACGTCCGATCAGTACCCGTGAAAGAACACTACAATACAAAATCGGATAACGGAAGCTAGTGCGTAAACTACCATAGAAATAGTTTTACGACTACTCCGGACCGGGTTCGGATCAGATTCGGATAGGACGTAGTGCGAAACCGCTCTAAATTTGAAGCCCATACAAGAGAAAGAGAATAATAAAGCAAAAACTTTACCTCATATTCCTCATTGCGTAAAACGGTGCCAAAAGAGGTAGATCTAGCATCGGTGATGGCAACACTGGCGGTGGGACCGGCGGGCTTGGGCCTAATAGCGCGCCCAGACCTGGAAATGTAAGAATCTATATTTATTACTGGCAATATATCTATATTTATTACTGGCAATATACAGGATGAAAACTGGACTCTTCACGAACCCGTCAACCAAGCATTCTGTAAATCATCAAACTAAGTAACTTTACGCAAAAATTATTGCTGGGAAACCACTTTTTTTTTTGGGTGAAAAATCATGTATTGTGGTAGAACTCAATGTGACGCACTCAAAACATTGTGCTGATTGGATTCAATAGTACGGGAGTCGTGGAGGTGTTTAAAGTAAATCTTACATCAAAAACTTGTATTTTAAAAAAAACTTGAGAAAAAGTTGAAACTTTGACCCCAATATCTCCGTGACTAGAAGGTATGGTGTTAGACAAAAAAATGATTGCAATGACGGGGAGAAGAGCCTTTCGGTTTCGTTAGGAGTCTTTTAACACCCTTTATTCTCGAGCTATCGCATGTAAGCTCTGAATTCTCTAAATTTGCCCATATCTTTTTATGTTGACTGAGGACCTTAATTTTTATACACCTAATAAGGAACTTAGACCTTAGAATCTGGTATAAATTTCAACTTGCTAGGTCCACCCCGTTCCTGAGAAAATCGGTGGTGACAACGGACGGACAGACGGACAGACTGACAAAAAAGAAATCTTATAAGGGTTCCTTTTTATACCTTTTGAGGTACGGAACCCTAAAAACAACATATTTTTCACCTCGAACTCTTCAAATATGGCTAGAAGTTGGTACCTAGCTTCACTACACCACGCGCAGACGATTCATTGAATAAGAAAAGTATTTATCAAGGCTATATTTTATTGAATAAACAATGATTTTCAGCAAATATTCAATGTGACTTGTTTTATGCATTATTGAATAGCAAGTATTGAATGAGCCTTCGTTTGTGAAAATACTTATGTACAGAGACAGACACATCAAGTTATTACAATCTGTCAAATTTCTTTAAGGCGATTACATGAGCTAAATAAACAACTGTATTTGTGGTGGTTCAAACTTCGTTTGAAATACTGTTAGAATAAAGTTCTAATCAGATTGCACGACAAAGTGGTTGTTACGTCAGTCACTGCGGGCCGAATAGTGCGAAATGAGTGGTTTTTTGCGATTTACAAAAAATCTATTGATTGGACTAAAAAAGTAAAACACTATGATACTAGTATTTTGCTTGTAGAATTATTTGCCAAAAAATCAGAATGTTCGCATATATTTTAGTATGGTTTTTACTCGTTAAAAGAAATTTTTAGAGATAAGTTCGTGATTTTTTTTTATCGAATTAAATTTGTTGTATTATGTTTTCAAAACACTATCGTACTAGCATATATCCTGAAGAATATCATATATTTTTCTGGTTTTGTTTATTGCAGTGAATCATATGCTTTTTTGCATTATAAAACTAGCGTTTAGCTCATGTAATCGCCTTAATAGATTTCAAGTTCAAGATTGATTGGGAAAATTTGACAGTTTCGGGTAGCTGATGTGCTGCCGTCTGTAAGATTCTTACGATAACTTTGAAACTTTGTCACATCAAACTTGTTGCATCGTATATTACGACAAGGTTCTAAATATGGTGAAGTTTTTGTACGTTACTATACCTACCGACTTGCTAATATTTTTGCTAGGACTTCATATTTATTTATTACATTATTGTAATAAATAAATATGAACATCACGCTTGTTATTTGCGGAGGTATAGGCAGAGGTGTACCTATGGTATACACACATATCGCAAGTTGTCTAAGTCCCAAGTAACTGAGGTGAGTCTATTGCCATCAACCACAGACAATTTCAAACTCAGGACGTTTACTTACAAATTCCCGAGGGAAACTCCTAATTACACATTGCTCAACCAGAGAGTCGAACGCATATATGCTGAGCAGAAACGCTCATTAACGACGCAGTCAAGTCAAAACATAACATCACGCCTGTAATCCTCGACCGGTTAGGCAGAGGTGTACCTAATAGTACACCCACATTTCGCCAGTTATGTTTAAGTCCCTTGCAATAGGGAGCCTATTGCCATCGACTGGGCACAAATCCAGACTCCATGGCTGCTACTGAGAAATTTCTGATAGAAAAACCCAATAACAATTTTCCCGACCCGGGAATCGAACACAAGACCTCATGTTTAGCAGTCACGATTGCTACCAACGAGGGAGAACAGTCAATGCAAATAAACTCAAACTCAAAGCATTTATTTCAAATAGACCATTACGGCACTTTTTAATGTCAAAAATGAAAAATAAAAAAACAAAGCTACAGTCCCAGTCACAAGGCACAATAACTTGAGAAAGTACTGTAGTTGCCCATTCCCTAGCGTAGATCTCTATGGAGAAGAACGGGCAAGAAACTCCATGGACACTCTTTTAAATCAAAATTTTGTTACAAAATCTTGGTTACATCATTCATGTTGGGATTATACATAATGTGAGAACGATGTAGTAAGACGTGCACATTAAGAGCGTCCAGAGTAAAAGATTAAATCAACCATTTAAAAATAAAGTAATTAAAATGAACAAATGATGAACAAAAATGAACAAAAAATAATAAAACACTTACCGAGATTAAAAGGGTTATTCTCGTGCAAAAACGACACATCAACATTCAACTGGTTAGGTGGTGGTCTGCTCCTCATCAACAGACTCATCTGCCGAGCCAACTCCTGGTTCTGCCTCATAATAGCTGCCTGCTGCATATTCTCCCTACTGAGATTCTCAAAGTTCGTCCTATCGTTAATGCTCCCATTCCCTTGGAAATTCTCACGAGGCATCATAGGGTTCATGTCACGGCGCTGCATCATATCGTTCTGGTTGTAACCATTCGATCGGTTATAATTCATCGAGTTAGCAGCCGAAACGGGCGTCGATTGATTCGAAAAATCGAAGTTTTGGCCCATTGGACTCCTATCATTCATTTGGGCAATCATGTTGTCGTAGAAATTGTTCTCCCCATAGTTTCTGTTAGGCGGCATCTGTTGGAAGTTCCTGTTTACGTACATTTTGTTCCTCTCGTCTTGTCGGAAGTCCTCGTTTGGAAAATGGCCGTTTAAATCCATCGGCAACCTCATATCTACGTTATTTATTCCGTTTTCTTCACGAGGTCTGTCCGAAGACATGTTCAATTGATTCAAATACGATAATATTTCAGCGTCCTGATTCTGTTCTTTTAAGAAATTCTCGTATTTGCTAGGAAACCTCTGTGTGCTATTAAACGGGGTTTCGAAGTTCGTATTGAAGTTCATATCAAGGTTTAAGCTGTTTGGCCTGCTGAAGTTGTTCACTGGGAACATATTAGCTTCAGGCAACGAATTTCTTTGGTTAGGCTCGAAGAAATTGTAATTGTTGAATTTTTCGTCATATTTATTCGTGTTTGGGGGTGTTGTGAACTGCGCGCCGCCAATTTCTTGAGCTGCAAGTCTTAACAAGTTCAATTGCTCTTGTGTTACGGTATCTGCTGAAGTATCAGGTACGGTATCGATGCCAAGCAACGTATTCACGTCGTTATCATAATTGACAAAACCGTTTGTGTTACCGAAACCGTTTTGTAAGTTGAAATTGAACCCGTTTTGGTCCGACTGGTTGAAGTTGAACAGTTGGTTATTCTGGTAGGAGTTAGCGGAAAAAGACGGTGGTAAGAATGCATTTCCCTCGTTTTTAGGATACTGGCTGTTCGGTTGTATGTTGTTTAGCGTTTTTTCCGGTGGTTGTAAAGAGCTGGAAAAGAAAGAAAAAGCTTCTTTGTACATAGAGACAACGGTTTTCTTATAGGATACTAGTTACTGCCAGCGGCTTCGCCCGCGTGAAGTTTGATAACTGACCCATGGGATCTTACTACGGAGATAAAAAGTATCCTATGTTTTAATCTAGGTTATAAACTATGTGTGTGAAACATCATCCAAATCCGTTCAGCAGTTTTTACGTGAAAGAGTAACAAACATCCATACATCTGTACATCCATACTCACAAACTTTCGCATTTATAATATTAGTAGGATATCATAAGCATAAGCCTATAATGTTCCCACAGCTGGGACACCGGCCTCGCTATCTATGAGAGGGAGTGAGCTGCAACCCACCATGATGGTCCAATGTGGGTTTGGGTTGATGGATCTTACCAGTATTCGAACTTTCGGTTCTAAGATATACCGATTTGCCGGTTATGAAATAAATAACACAAAAACAAAGTATTATTTCATAATAGTTATGCCCGTGGCTTCGCTCGCGTTGAATTCAGTAAGTAATGGTCCAGTTGAAGAATGTGGGGAGGTATTTTATTGTAACATTTTAATCAGTACCCCATGAAAAATGAATCTACTTTAGCAAGCCTGAAACCTGGCTGAACTAGTTGGTCCCTATTGCTAGTACAATAGTGGTGTCTGTCACCTCTTTTACTGAATAAATGCAGATTTTTTCCTAACGTACATGATATTTTCATAGATGTATTGACAAGGTACTGTCATGATATTAATTTCCTTAAACAGTTCTCTTAGAGAATCGCGTCTACGTAATTCATAAATGGCTCTGATGGCTCTTTTCTGCAGAATAAATATTATAGACTCGATGTCTGCAGCCCGTCCCCATTGTAAAATATCGTATGACATAATACTATGGAAATAACTAAAATAGACTAGCCTCGCCGTATCAACATCAGCTGAGCTCAGCCGTCCTGCAAGAGATGTTAAATAAGGACCCCATTGTAGCCTTGAGTCGAGCGTGATTCCCAAGAAAACCGTTTTATCGACAAATTCTAGTTTATCTTGATTCAATACTACGTCACAAACACTACTTTTGACATTTGGTAAAGCAAATCTTATGCACTTTGTTTTATTCCCATTTAGTACTAAATTACTAGCGATAAATCAATCATGAACCTGCAGTAGGGCGTTATTTACTTTGTCAAAATTTGTGGCACGTCTGTTTATCTTAAATATTAAAGAAGTATCGTCAGTAAACAACACCAATTGCGGATGGTTGTTAAATAAATGGGGTAGGTCATTTATGTACACTAAAAAGAGGAAGGGACCCAATATCGAACCTTGTGGTACAGCCAGTTTTACTTTTAAACCCATTGAATTTACACCATTTACTTGTACACTGAAAAAACTAATAGTTGAATTTCTGAATGTTGATTCCTTAACAGTTGAGTCAACAATAAATTACGTTGTGACAACCGTAGTACTACATTCAATAAAACAAATTAAAAAAAGTTAAAATCTAATTGTTGTTACAACCAAAAAAATGGGTTAAGCTAACATATTTTTTCATGGATAATCGCATAGCGGTGAATTTAACTAATAATTCGGTAATGTCAACATAATGTTAAGTGGAATCAGCAAATGAACTTAGTCAAATTTACAAAATTTATTCAACTATTTGCAAATGTTCCCATCAACTATACGATTAGTTTAATTAACTAGTGTGAATAAAGTTGTCAACACCTTACATTTAATTAAATACTAGAATCAACAGATAAATTTCGTCTAAAATAACAAAAATATTTAAGCTTTTGCCAGAAATTTAAAACAACTAATTAATGATGTTTAATTCAACCACATTGCAAAAGTTGTATCAACAAGCGAACGTAGCTAAATTTACAAAATTGATTCAACTATTTGCAAATATTTTAAACAACAAAGCAAATTGGTTAAAATAACCATTGTGAATAGTTGTCAACACCTAACATTTCATTACATAGTAGAATCAACAGATACATTTAGTCAAAATAAAAAAAATATTTTAACCTTTTGCTAGAAATTTAAAACAACCAATAAATAATGTTTAATTCAACCATATTGCAAAAGTTGTATCAACAAGCGAACGTAGCTAAATTTACAAAATTGATTCAACTATTTGCAAATATTTCAAAAAACAAAGCAAATTGGTTAAAATAACTTTTGTGAATAGTTGTCAACACCTAACATTTCATTACATAGTAGAATCAACAGATACATTTAGTCAAAAAATAAAAATATTTTAACCTTTTGCTAGAAATTTAAAACAACCAATAAATAATGTTTAAATCAACAATATTGCAAAAGTTGAATCAACAAGCGAACGTATCTAAATTTACAAAATTGATCCAACTATTTGCAAATATTTCAAACAACAAAGCAAATTGGTTAAAATGACTATTGTGAATAGTTGTCAACACCTAACATTTAATTACATGGTAGAATCAACAGATAAATTTAGTAAAGATAACAAAAATATTTTAACGTTTTGCCAGAAATTTAAAACAACTAATTAGTAATGTTTAATTCAACCATATTGCAAAAGTTGTATCAACAAGCGAACGTAGCTAAATTTACAAAATTGATCCAACTATTTGCAAATATTTCAAACAACAAAGCAAATTGGTTAAAATGACTATTGTGAATAGTTGTCAACACCTAACATTTAATTACATGGTAGAATCAACAGATAAATTTAGTAAAGATAACAAAAATATTTTAACGTTTTGCCAGAAATTTAAAACAACTAATTAGTGATGTTTAATTCAACCATATTGCAAAAGTTGTATCAACAAGCGAACGTAGCTAAATTTACAAAATTGTTTCAACTATTTGCAAATATTTTAAACAACAAAGCAAATTGGTTAAAATAACTATTGTGAATAGTTGTCAACACCTAACATTTCATTACATAGTAGAATCAACAGATACATTTAGTCAAAATAAAAAAATATTTTAACCTTTTACTAGAAATTTAAAACAACCAATAAATAATGTTTAAATCAACAATATTGCAAAAGTTGAATCAACAAGCAAACGTAGCTAAATTTACAAAATTGATCCAACTATTTGCAAATATTTCAAACAACAAAGCAAATTGGTTAAAATGACTATTGTGAATAGTTGTCAACACCTAACATTTAATTACATGGTAGAATCAACAGATACATTTAGTCAAAATAAAAAAAATATTTTAACCTTTTGCTAGAAATTTAAAACAACCAATAAATAATGTTTAATTCAACCATATTGCAAAAGTTGTATCAACAAGCGAACGTAGCTAAATTTACAAAATTGATTCAACTATTTGCAAATATTTCAAACAACAAAGCAAATTGGTTAAAATAACTTTTGCGAATAGTTGTCAACACCTAACATGTTGGAATCAACGATATTGCAAAAGTTGAATTAACAAGGGGACTTAGTCAAATATACTACATTTATTCAACTATTTTGAAATTTTCTAAAGAACTAAACGCATTAGTTAAAATAACTAGTGTAAATGATTGTCAGCACCGTACCCCGCGGGCCTGTGGACGGTGAGCTATGGGTAGCTCGCCGTCCGACCGTCTAATGATGACAGTTTGTTTTTAGTTTTTATGGTGACAAATTAGTTGTAATATGTTTGTATAACACTATCATACTAGCATATATCCTGAAGAATATCATATATTTTTCTGGTTTTGTTTGTTGCAGTGAATCATATGATTTTTTGCATTATAAAACTCGCGGTTACGAGTGTTATGTTGGTGCCCGAGCGCATGCGAGGGCACTAAATTAACACGAGTAAATTAACACTCGTGTTAATTTAGTGCCCTCGCATGCGCAAAAAAACCACTCATTTCGCACTACTCAGCCCGCAGTGACTGACTTAACAGCCACTTTGTAGTGCAAGCTGATTAGAACTTTATTTTAATAGTATTTCAGACGAAGTTTGATCCACCACAAATAGAGTTGCTAATTTAGGTCTTGTAATCGCCTAAATAATTTAAAAAACAGTACTTACACTATTCGGATAGTGTAGGGTACTTGGTGGTATTTTCATTTGATGACATAATAAAAATATGCAAAAATGTTCACGATTTCTCCCAAAAAAGCAGGATAGCATTAAGGATGGCATGAATTATCCACCATCACAACCCAATTTATTTAAAAATGTAAAAAATGATTACCTACTTACATGTGATTTGAAATGTTTATTGATCAGTTTTATCTTTTACGTGTCTTTACAATTAGATTATTATGAAAAATCTGATAGATTTTTTGGGTAAAACTATTGAAAGTGTGAAATCGTGAATTATTCTGAAGTGAGAACCCTAAAAATCAGCTGTTGTGGTTTGTTTACAAACATTATTTCTCTAAAGTGGCTCGAGTACATAGGTAAAGTACTAGGTAACTAGGTAGGTACCTAGGTACCTAATTTGTTTTCGGAGATACCTACCTACCTACTGTGTGCCCGTAATTTTGACGAATGGTTAGCTTCTTTTGTCATATTATTATATTTACTACTTTTGGCTTAAAATCCGAGGATCGTTCTGAAGGTCAAGATCAAATTCCTGGGCCATGCCGTTCTGATAGTCCTCTTGAACCTAAAAAAATCCTCCGGTAAGGAAAAGAAAGAGCTGCAGTATAAAAAGAGCGCATATCAAATAGGTAGGTAGGTACCTACCTAGGTACTGCAATATTATAGTTGTTTGTGTGTTGTTGTTTCGACAATTCAAAAGTGCCTGTAACTGGCTTACTTGAAATAAATGCTTTGATTTTGATTTTGATTTTGTTGCCAAGTTCCCATTCTGTGGTGAACTGAACAACTTGTACAGTACAAGTTGACTTTTGCCCAAAAAAGTCTTGAGCCTATTTGATGTGTTTTTTTAAATTTAATGTTTTAACTTTTATATACTTATAATATATGTTAGGTAGGTAGGTCTACCTACTTCAAAAAAAACATACGTGGGTAGGTACTAGGTATCCAACTACTTTTTTTAATTAAAGTTCCTAATTCCTGATTACCTGTGCCTTCTTGATCTCGAAAACATTGTGCCATTTCATATTAGTGGTAATAGCAAGCTTATAAGTAAGTAGGTAGTTAAAATATATAGATTGATTTTTATGATGGTACCTACCTACCAGTCAATATTCCCATATTTCCTAAAAACACAATAAACCTACAAAAAATTAATTACCTAGGTACTTTTCAAAGTTAATTTAACTTAAAATCATCTTTTACCAATGATCGTCAATAAATCGAATTGTTAGCTTATCATGGTAATCTTCCTAATATTGGCTATTAAAGATAGGTAATCTAGAATCTCCCAATCTATTTATTTGTGTCATCGTCCGTCCATGTTTTGCATCCACATTTAAAGCTAAGCTCCACACATTAGGTAGGTGGGTAGGTACCTATCTAGGTAACGTTTTTATGAATAGCAGTAAAATAATTACCTAGGTTACCTACCTACTAATGCTGATATTTAATAATATCTACTTATACCTAGGTAGGTAAGTAGTAGTACCTAAGTATATTTTCTTTTGTAAATGGTACGATAGGTACATATAATAACACCCAGACACGAAATTAGTTATTTATGCAACTGTTGTATAATGAGGCGTATTAAAACACGAATGTGGGTTTATCACACGAGGCGAAGCCGAGTGTGATAATAGTAGGTATCACATGAGTGTTTTAATACCTAATTATGTACAGTTGCATACAAGACTTTATCTACATCCATGATATGAATCCTCCATAAAAGGTTCTGAAACCATAGGTTGTTGTAGTGTTGTAAGAAGTCTATGTAAATTCATGGAAAGTTGAATTGCTGAGTATTTAATACAAACAAACCATGTACCTATAAGTAATAATATAATTATTTACACTTTGTACAATTATTAAAATACACCAAAGCTTATATCACTCATTTTTGTAAACAACAAAGTAATGCAATACCTACTAATATCGAACTAAAATGGCGGGATTCGACTTGAATTCGAATTAACCTATAAGTTTTTTTTAAATTACGGCGCTGTGGTAGTGAATCGCACGTGCTAGACAATGTTCTTTTTTTAAAACGAGTATGAAATTTAGTACTACATTATAACACCCGTTTGGGTGTTATAATTATTATTATGACACTGGCTGTTTTAATGTTGGCCATAAGCTAACTGTTTCAGATACTTTTATAGAGGATTTATAGCATGGGTGTAGATAATAGTACATTATGGTACAAGTGTGTAATGTTGGTGATTACCGCTGAGGCGCGATTGAGACCCGAGCCATCAGGCGAGGGTCTTAAGAGAGCCGAGGCCGGTAATCATCAATACACACGTGTGTCATACGACGTTTTTCAACACACTTGTGAAGAAAATAATACTAAAAAATCATTTTATTTAGTAGAAAATTGATATTTTTGTCCTTGGAGTTTTCAGGTAGTAAACTTTCCATAACGTTAAGGGCTTCAATCTTATATCGGGCGGTGTACATCATAAATCATTTTCTTCATAACTAGTAGTTGTAGACATTTTTCATTCATAAATAACTATAATTTCAACAGTGAAAACGAGTAATGAAAAGTTTTTCAATGGCGGGATAATTTAATCAGTTTTCCTATGTGCGCGCATCTAACAATGGCGATCGGCCATAGACTAAAATAATGAGGTTTGTTTTTTTGGCTTTTCGCGGATAGCGAATCCACGTACAAAATGGGGAAATCAAAGTTTTCTTTATTACACAGAAAACAAAAGTTACATTTCAGTGAAATGAGCAAGCAATAGGTACATTAATTTATTTGTACTATTGAACACGATTTTTTTTATATGGAAACTTTTAGGAACAAAGCAACAAGCACCTCAACCAAAAAAAAAAAACCCTATAACTCACTTGTGAATAATAGTAATGAAAAAGTCACAGTTTGATCATAGGTGTCATTATGTGCCTAATTGCGGTGAAATTAGAGCCATTTTATGAGCAAGTGTGTTGAAAAAATATTTACAGTTCGTGCAAACATTTACCTATATCGCCGCGGGAATCGAACCCGCAACCCGCAACCTGGATACCTCAAATCACAAGAAAATTGTATCAGCTTTCAAAATATAAGTAGGTAGGGTACCTATAGTTAGGTAACTTAGGTACCTACCTACCTATGTAGCTTTTGTTTGCAACTTTACTTGCATTCAGGTTGACCTATAGGTACACTACCTAATTTAATTAATCGATTTATAGGTAGGTTACCCAACATAAAGTATTCTGTGCCTATGGTAGGTAGGTACCTGTAGACACAGAATAGGTAGGTACCTATAGGTATAAACAACATTTAACATTAGGAACATTTTCTAATAGGTAGGTACCTACCTACCTACCTAGCTAAAAATTAACATTAAAACATTATTTCGATTTAAGCTAGGTACCTACCTACCTACCTATGCAAAAACAGACTCGCAAGGTCTGCAAGGTCTACAACTCACAGAGGCCCGAGTCCCATTAAAAAAAGTTGAAATCTAATTGTTGTTACAACCAAAAAAATGGGTTAAGCTAACATATTTATAAATATAATACGTCCTACGTAGTAAAGGAAATGTACTCGATACCACAAAGTATCGATACTTTTTTCGTGTCCCTAATCCAAACGCGCGCGCCGCGCGCGCCTGCGTTTCTTTAGTCTGCCCGTCACCCGTGTCGACACTCGACGTTAGACGTGCGTTAGACTGTAATTTGAAAAATTTAAAGTGATTAAATGTGAACAGTAAGTACCGTTGATTGTAAGTGATAGGTTCCGTTTATTCAGTGATACCTTAAGTAAATATGGAAGATTTTGAGAAACCACTGGTGCCAGTATATCTCCGAGACTGGGGTTTATCTGAAGAAACAATTAAAAATTTTTGTGGTAAGTACCTACCGGCTACCCTAATAGAATGTATGAAACGCCACAGTCTGATCATGATGAAATTACTAATTGTAGCTAAATTAGTAATTTATCTACAAGTAGGTAAGTACATAGATTTTATTTATCTCAGTTTATGCCAATCAAACAGGTTTCTACAGGTGTAGCGCGCGAACTCGATTCGTGGAAGCGAGCGGTCGACGTACCTATTTGTCTGCATGCGATCGAATCGAAAGAGACAACAAATCATTGTACTCGCGGCGATGTGTGTGAGTTTCTGTGTTAGGGAAAGAGGCGGGTATTCCAGTACGGACTTGTCGGTGCGGGTCGGTACAGATCGGTGCAGGATGCCCTACATAAAGAAACAGGTAAATTTGTCTTTATTGACCATCATGGCTTCGAGTTCGTCGGACAACGATTTTAAAGTTTTTTTAAACTTCTTTCAGCTTAAACAAAATTCCCCTGTACCTAATTGTATATCGTAAATTACGCTATACAATTAGGTAGGTACAGGTTGTTTACATTACGATACGTAATGTCTTGCGAAGGTAATAATATAACCTACGGATTTGAGATGCGATCGCGTACCGAAACTACGATAGGTGGTAGGTAGGTAGGTACGTAGGTTACGTATAGTAATATTATTTGTTTTGTTTTTCAGATAATGAAATCACTATAGATTTACTCACAGAAATACAGGATAACGATCTAAAAGAATTAGTGCCGCTTATAAAAGAAAGAATATTATTCAGAGTCGGTGTGAGGAACCTGGAAAAAATAACCCATGTAAGTAAACCTATCTCTATTATATTTATTAGGTATTTCATTTAATATGAAATATTTATTAGGTATTTCATCAAATCTCACTTGTTGGTGAGATTAAATTACCTATTAATTAATTATAGGTAATTTAATCTCTAATTGAAGGTAATTACTATTATTAATTATCTAATCACCTATTTATTTAGGTAGTACTTACCATAGGTTATGGAAGTACTAACAAAATGTAGTAGGTATATCAAACACGTCACAAAATGTTATTTTAACACAAAAGTAATGTTAACTTGTTACTTATTTGAGTACCTACCTAAGTTGATTGGTTGTGAGGCCTAACGTTAGGCCTAGCAACCAATCACAATGGCCATTCGTAGCGACTTACTCCTACGCTTACGCTGGTTAAACATTGGGACTCAGGCCTCTAGTAGTTACATCTTTTATTAGTACCTACCTAGTTTTGAATCATTCGATAATATTTCTGTTGAGTTTTTGTTGTTGACGTCACAGCGTGAAGTCTCTAGTTAAGTCGCATGGATAGCAAACTAGAAAATCTAAAGTTTTAACTTGGTTTATTATTTTACAGGAAACTGCATCGGAAGACACAATTTCTGCTCCTGCAAGCCCTACAACGTGCTCTAGTCGTAGTAGCTTATGCTGTAGCGTAAAAACTAATGCTGACCCAAAACAAATACATAGTGTAAGTTTGGATTTTTCATAATTTTATTATGACACACACGTTTTCCTTATGTTCTTTACTTTTTTTTTACTGTTCTATTTTAGAGTATAGATATACCCACCATTCTTAATGAGAATAGTTATGGAAAACTGGTTCTGGCCCGTCTGAAATCAAGCGATAAGCTTGATGCGACTAGCAGGTCATATCTAACAAAAAGCATTGTGGAGTGGTATATTAACAAATATCAGTGCATGAAAAAAGAAGACTTCATTGTGTTATCAGAGGCTATCACTCGCTTTGTTCCAACAGAACATAAGGTTTATATACCTACCAGCCTATTTATGATACCTATAGTACCTACATTCTTTACCAAGTACCTACCTACCTAGTATAAAAAATAATAGTAGTGCGACGTACCTAGTTAGTGACAATAGTGAGCGTTATGTAGGTATCTATGTTGTGTATCTCCGTTATTACTTATATATGTACCTACCTATTATATATTTTTCATCTTTACAGTCATACAGTAGTCGTAGAAAGCGTAGTTATCGTAGTGCGACGTAGTTAGTGACAATAGTGAGCGTCATGTACCTATCTATGTATATGTAACTGTATCTCCGTTATATTATATATTATGTAAAGTTATACAGTAGTCGTAGTTAAGCGTAGTTATGATTCCTTTAAACAAATCATAATTTGACACATACTAGTGTGTGTAGTAAATTTACAAAATTGATTCAAGTTCATAACCATTAGTCATGTTCACTATCCTTGCTTATATTACTTTTTTTCTAGGAAACCTACTACATCCCGGCCATAGTTACAAACAAAAAAACGATTCCCGCCAGAGGAAAACTAGTGGACAGGTATAATAATCAAAGACGCGTCCTAAAAAAAGAGGGGGTCATATCAAGGAAACGCAAATATAATGATGATGAAAAACAAGATACTGACGTCGAAGAGAACATAATCATCGGTAATACTTTAGTATAATAGGTATTATGTTTGTTTAAAATACCTACACATCGCTTTGCAATTATTTGTCATACCTCTGTTTTTTGGTTTCAGAAAATGAAGAGCTGGTCATCTGGCTAAAATACCATAAAGAACCGTTCCAAGAGGTGCGCGAAAACTGGCTGGCAACAAGAGCGTACAGGGTCGAGAAAGACTATAATGATAAAACGAAACAACTGCAAGAAATATTACAAAAATATCCTATTTTGAAACAAAACTTTGGATATAAACTGGTAAATTACATTCAGATCTATTACTAACAGACGAGACTTTTGCATTTATATATTGATAGGGCCTACCTATATTCTATTATTTTCTTGTTCCTAAATCTAACATCATCTATGTTTTTATAATATTTTTTAGATTGACATCGACTTCGAATATCGGTATCCGGATAAAGAAGTAGTTCTGTTTGAAAAATTTGATAACTTCATGGAAAAAGCATACACAATTTTCAAAAATGACGTTAAGTCATTCAAAGAGTACAATGCAGTTTTCGAGAAAAATCCAAATGAAGGTTAGTTTGTAAATGCACTAAGTAATTTTACTTTGGCATTGATTGTATGACAATTCAACACCATGGCTGACTTGACACCCTATTTTTTTTGTCAGATTTTTGCTAAGAAGCACGACTCATCAAATGATTCCTCATCTATACGATGAACTTACGTACATACAAACATACATAAATAGACTGCTAAACTCATAACCCTCCTTTAGCTTTGCCGTAATCAGGTAATTAATGTATTATTTTACATAGATTATTTTCATTTCAGATACCAAAGTATTCATAATACTGTCTCTCCTGTGCGGCAAACTAGTCCCTTCAGTCGCACGAGGTCGTGCAGCCTCAACAAAGAAATTTACGAAACCATCTATCTTGGAAGCCCGGGACAATTTGGTCCTGCATGTTAAGGTAAAATGGAATAATAATAAAATAAATAATGCTGGACATATTTTTTCACCCAGCACTATCTAGCCCCAAAGTACGCAGAGCTTGTGTTATGTGAACCAGATGACTGATATACTATACATAGATACATTTTTTTGTTGTAAATACATAGGTACTTATTAAACATAGAGAACAACTTAATATTAACTTCAATGAGAACACAAAATATTAAGTAGATACGGATACTTAAATAAAAAAAAATGGTCCTACCTAGTTTACAAAATTCATCTGTCTTTCTGTTTGATTGTTTTTTTTTTCTTTTCAGACACAAACTGACATAACAAACGCCCTGGTCAAACGGCGAGAAGTCCATCTCGAAAAAAAGTTGACCTGTCAACCCATTGTGGTTTGCGTCGGGCAGTCAGTAGAAGAATTGGAAGCATTTTACGTGAATTACGACGATGTGACCTACCACATGTCAACACTTCTACAGGCCGTGGATATATGTTTCAAGATCTTCCAGGTATTTGACGTCCAATACCCCTCCGAATGCCTGCAGCAGTGGATGTTCATTCAACACTATTTCTACAAAATTGCAACGCCTCAAGACGTCAAATTTCCAAGCGTTTGCTCGTTGATCGCCGACCTAAAGTGATGTTGAGATAGTTAACGTATAATAATGGTATTGCATTATCGCTGTTATGTTTGTGCTAGTGACTTAGAGTCAATCAAAGGTTTGTTCCTCCACTTTACATACATACATAATGGTTTGTCAGAATATCATTGCGCGCAGCATACATGTCGTAGACTATTTCAAAATGAAAAAAGCTTCAAACGCCATCTTCTGATACACAAAGAACAATTTGTTAAATCATTAGAATCTCCGAACGGTAGCGTAATAAATAATAGTGAGTGCGAGGTCTTATTGCAAGAACACAGTCGTAATTTAGTTGGTGCAGACCAACTAAATTACAACTGCGTTGAAAAGCCTCAGTCACAAAATAACAATGATCAACTGGAAAATGCTTGTAGTACTTTAGCACAAAGTGATATATCGCTGCAACAATGTGGCATTTCACAATTTTCAAAACAATTGCCAATGGATGAAAACATAAATAATTCTTCTAACACATTTTCTGTAGATGGTTGTTTAAAAGATTTGCAAGATTCAGCAACAGGTTTTGCTTTATCTCTTTATAGCAACCCAAACTTAAATAGAGCTACAGCTAAAAATATTTTACTTGAAGTTACAGATAATATTACCAAAGTGATTGGAAATACTATACGACATTGTATCTCAAATACTCCACAAGGTAGTTCTGCTATTGAATCAGTATTAGACGCATGTTCATCTCCATTTAAAAACGTAAATACAGAATTTAAATTGTTAAGATATTTTGAGTCAACTGAGTACTACATAAAACCAACGCAATTTGTTATAAACTCATCTGTGAGACCATGCGTACAACATTCTCTGAACGCCTTGCAAACTAAAACAGTGACCGGTACAATGATCTCATTAAGGGCTATGTTCAAATCTTTTTTTGAAATTCCGGGCATCTTTGAAGCTACTTTAGCAAATATGCACGTATTAAAATCTCAAACTGATGGAACTATTTCCAATTTCATCCAAGGAACTCTATGGAAATCGAAAATTTCTAAAATGATTGGATTATGTATCCCATACTTTTTGTATTTTGATGACTTTGAGACAGGTAATGCTTTAGGTAGCCATTCTGGAAAACAGTCTATAGCAGCCACATACGTTAGCTTTCCAACTGTTCCTTCCGTATACAACGCGTTATTAGAAAATATATTCGTTGTTACATTATTTAATACTTCATTGAAAGGATTCGGTAAAGATTCATTATTTCATTCACTTGTCAGTCAACTTGCAAATTTAGAAACAAATGGTGTTGAAATTGTTATTGAAAGTGAGAAGCACACAGTATTTTTTGTTCTTGGATTAATTACAGGCGATAACTTGGGCTTAAATTATCTGTTAGGGTTTAATCAATCTTTTTCCAGCAACTATTATTGTAGATTTTGTAAAAACCACAAGTCAATTTTGTGTAAGCAAGCTGTGCAAAAAGCTCATGATATTTTAAGGGATAAAGACAATTATACTGCCGATTTGCTTTTAAATGACTCTACTATGACTGGCTTATACGCGGAAGGCGACTACATTTTTAATACAATACCTTCATTTCATGTCACTGAAAACATGGCTGTTGATATAATGCATGACTTATTGGAAGGAGTTTGTCATTACGATATCTGTAACATGTTATTACACTTTATAGATATTTCTAAATTTTTCAGTCTAATCACATTAAACAATCGCTTGTCATCATTTGATTATTCTGGCCCGGAACTTCAAAATAAAATTGTAACTGAAATAACATACAAAAATTTAAAAAATAAAAAACTTAAGATGAGTGCATCTGAAATGTTAGGTTTCGTAAGCATTTTACCATTTCTTATTGGTGATCTTATTCCTGAAGATGATGGCATTTGGAGCTTATTTTTGAATTTATCAACGATAATTGATGTCCTAATGATGCCTGAGATCAACTATTCAACAATAAAATATTTACAATCTATAATTCAAGAGCACCACGAGCAATATCTTCATTATTTTACCGATAACCTTAAACCAAAACATCATTTTATGGTGCACTATCCACATATTATTCAATGCGTAGGACCTTTGAAACACATTTGGTGTATGCGGTACGAAGCAAAACACAAACAACTGAAACAAACAGCTCATAATACTGCATCAAAGCGCAACTTACCATTAACTTTACTAATTAAACAACAATTAGTATTTGCACAAAGAATTTATTTGAAGCAAGGATTCGTTAATAGAATTGTCTGTGGTGGTATTGATGATAAACCTTTAACTACTGAATGTTCACTTCTGACAGTGAATGGTGTTAGTATAGAAAATTATCGAATAAAGTGGGTTAAAAACTGCGGGACGTTATTTAAACCAGGCTTCATTGTCCCTATTGTTGAAGATACTGTTATTCTATTTTATAAAATAATTTATATACTCAAGTTCGTCACAGGTATATTTTTGTTTTGTAAACCACTAAACTATATAGGCTTTAATCAACATCTTCAAGCCCATAATATTGTTATTGAAAGTGTCCTGAACACTCAATTCAAATGTATAGATATTGACGATATATCAAGTTTTCCAACGGTTTGTCATGTAATTTGTAATGGAGAAGTTTACTGCAAGATAAAACAATATTTTTCAACAGATAATGAATGACTTACAGCCTTGCAGTAATAACTCAATGTAGGTACGTAACATTGCGCGTGTACGTAGGTACTCGTCGTTAGACATTAATTTGAAAAATAAAATTAAAAGTGGTATAATGTAATAGAACAAAATAAAAGGTGAGTTTAGTGATAGGTGCCGTTGATTCAGTGGCCTTCTAGGCAATTTTTTTATTATGTTATACAGGGTGGAATTTTTGCTTGCCACCTGGAGGGAAAGTACTCTAAATACCGGAGATAGCTAATTTTACTCAAAGAAATCATTCCATTCTTTTTTAAAAGAAATTAATCTGCATTCAAAGATTTTGAAAATTTGCTTGCCAGACGAATCGATAGGGTCAATCATAAGGATCAAATCTGTAACAAACATGATAAATGAAAGGAAAACCATGAAATCTTATTAAATGGTACTCATTTTGAGCAACTAATTAGTTACTTTACCCTTTTTTTGTTCTATTAAAATAAGATTTCATGGTTTTCCTTTCATTTAATTTATCATGTTTGTTAGAGAGATTTGATCCTTATTATGATTGACCTTATCGATTGGTACCATAAAAGTACAGGGTGTTCTTTTTAAAAATAAAGGAATGTTTCCTTTGAGTATAATTTGCTATCTCCGGTATTTAGACTACTTTCCCTCCAGGTGGCATGCAAAAATTCCACCCTGTTTATAGCAGAGTATGTCCTGTAGGTAACTACCCTTAAATTCTATTATTTGTATAAAACGGTGTCGCTACCAGTAGGTCTAGTCTATCATGCAAATGTAATTACTACCGTTTTTTGGATCGTAGCGATTACGATTATTGGTTGTTAGGCCCAACAAAGTGATATCACTATGGTGATTAAACGATTGTTAGGCCTAACAACTAATGGCAAATGGCCTTTACGCTACGATCCAAAAAACGGTAATTACATTTGCATGACAGACTAGACCTACAGGACGTTTAAAGTCGGGCCTTGCAACATAGGTTCCGCAGCTGGTTAGTTTTAGGCTAGCGTTCAAAATGAACGAGCTTTAAGTTAAGTTTGTGAGTCTGTCAACTGTAATGGTTAGGTTTTTTCTGGTGTTAATGCAGGTTCATACTGATGGGTGGCCTTCTAGGCAATTTTTTTACTATGTTGTATATAGCAGAGTATGTCCTGTAGGTAACTACCATTAAATTCTATTATTTATATAAAAAAGTGTCGCTACCAGTAGGTCTAGTCTGTCATGCAAATGTAATTACTACCGTTTTTTGGATCGTAGCGATAACGATTATTGATTATTAGGCCTAACAAAGTGATATCACTCAATTGTTAGGCCTAACAACTAATGGCAAATGGCCATTACGCTACGATCCAAAAAACGGTAAATACATTTGAAAACTTAGGTAGGTATGTATTTGTTAAATCTACTAATAATTGTTTGTTTGGCAAACTTTGACATTCTCTCGCTAAATGTCCATATGTATTGGACGATTAGCTAGTTACTTAATTAAAATTTGAATACTATAAAGTTTTATTATGTTATTTATGGTTAAATAAATGTGATTTGTTATAGTTAAATAAATGTGTAATATTGATTGATATTTTTTTTGTTTTATTGTCTATAATTAGATTTCCTTTATAGGTTGGTAAGTATTTTGATGAAAGTGTATTGTAGAATAAATCTGCATTGAGTTGTGTCAATATTATATTGGTATTTTGTAATTAGCTAAGTAATAAGTTAACCTGAAATGTAAAAGTATTTGTTTGTACAGAATTTACTTTAATATGATGTTTGTAAAATCAATCTGTATTTTCACGGAAGAAGTAGGTATAATGTTGAATTAGGCTTTATGTAATGTAGCAATAGGTTAGAATAGCATTTGCACTTATCATGCCGGCATAGTCCAGCATCAAACCTAAATGATCACTGGACAGATCATTTATCATAACCTACATGGTAAGTACAAAATATGTTATTCTAATCTATTGAGGCGTATCGTTTCAACATTACACCTTTGTTAAAATACTTTATACTGTAGGTAGATATTACTAATAAATGCAGGTTGATTTTACAAAAAAACAAGTAATTTTAACTAAATGTCACATGTCAATACTACATTTACAACAGTCAAGAATACCAGCATCGAAGGTTAATTTTACCACTAAATTTAGGTTACTCTAACCTATTGTTACATGTCGATTCTACATTACACTTTTGTCAAAAATACTATTATGATCTAGGTAGATTTTACCACAAAGCAGAGGTTCATTTAACAAAACACCACAAGTTGTTTCAACTTAAAAGTACAGGTTAAGTTTATCATAAAAATTTGGTTGTTACAACTTAATTTCACATGTCAATACTACATTTACAACAGTCAAGAATACCAATATACACAGGTTAATTTTACCACCAAATTTAGGTTACTCTAACCTATTGCTACGTGTAGAATCTACATTACACCTTTGTTAAAAATACTATTATGATCTAGGTAGATTTTACCACAAAGCAGAGGTTCATTTAACAAAACACCACAAGTTGTTTCAACTTAAAAATACAGGTTAAGTTTATCATAAAAATTTGGTTGTTACAACTTAATTTCACATGTCAATACTACATTTACAACAGTCAAGAATACCAATATACGCAGGTTAATTTTACCACCAAATTTAGGTTATTCTAACCTATTGCTACGTGTCGATTCTACATTACACTTTTGTCAAAAATACGAATATGATCTAGGTAGATTATACCACAAAGCAGAGGTTCATTTAACAAAACACCACAAGTTGTTTCAACTTAAAAATACAGGTTAAGTTTATCATAAAAATTTGGTTGTTACAACTTAATTTCTCATGTCAATACTAGATTTACAACAGTCAAGAATACCAATATACGCAGGTTAATTTTACCACCAAATTTAGGTTATTCTAACCTATTGCTACGTGTCGATTCTACATTACACCTTTGTCAAAAATACGAATATGATCTAGGTAGATTATACCACTAAGCTTAGGTTCATTTTACAAAACACCACAAGTTGTTTCAACTTAAAAATACAGGTTAACTTTACCACAAAAATCAGGTAGTTACAACTTAGCACCATATACTTAAAAATACAGGTTTAATAATATAGTTAAAAGAACTATTTCAAAATAGTGTTAAAACAACATAACTGGTGGTTTGGTTAAATTTACCTGTTTTATGTAAGTGTTAAACTAACTTAGCTGATGGTTTGGTTAAATTTACCTTACAAGCAACACATTTCAGATTAATTGATTCAACTATTATTAAAGGTAGGTTCTATATCAACAAAAAAAAATAGTTGAATGTTCTGTTAACCTATAATAAACTAGTTTATATTACCATTTCAAAACAGTGTTGAAACAACCTCGCTGGGTTTGGTTAAATTTACCTTTTAAAAGTAACAATTTCAGTTTGTTTGATTCAACAAATCTTCTATGTAGGTTCTATATTAACACAAAAAAAAGGTTGAATAAATGTTGATTCAACTAATTAATTTTTTCAGTGTACATGCTGCTGTCTATCATTCAAATACGATTTTACTAAACTGAGCGCAAGTTTACCTAAACCGTAATGCTCAAGTTTCAAGATCAGGGTTTCGTGATTTACGCAATCAAATGCCTTCGAAAGGTCACAGAAGATTCCTATGGCATCTCGAGCCTCTTCCCACGCTGTAAATATGTGTTTTAATAAAGTGACACCGGCGTTAGTTGTACAACGTCCTTTGGTGAAACCATACTGTTGCTATCTATGCATCCTCACAAACTTTCGCATTTATAATGGTAGTTAGGGTTAGCCAATATTATGCCAATAAATCATGACAAATTAATTCCAAACCATATTCTTTTATAATTGTTAGCATGAAAAATGTCGCTTTAATAAACACACGACATTTATTCCTACAAAGAAATAATGCAACAAGTCTAAATGTCTTGTCGTGTTAACACGACTTTAAATCTTATCGATCAATCAGCTTACACAAGTATAATAGTTTTATTTAGTACAACATCCGTTGTAAAGACCTTACAATGTTTTTTTACAATGTTTCTATTAAATTGTCTTTTATTTTTTGAATATAGCCTTTCTACACAATGGTTTAGCATTCACATACAGTGTATGATCGGCAACAAAATTCGCTGAATTTACACGTAGTTTGAAACATAAATAAAGGGTGCCTAGCTTTCAGTTTTGATGTCAAAAATGGGCAAAAATCTATAAAGCAATCTTAACTCAATCGTACTTGAACGTGAAATGAATTTTTTAACATTATAAACATAATGTCATTATTCGTATGATATACATGATCACAGTCGTTGAATGAAAAAGTGTAAAGTTCTTTTTGTTAAAAAAGTGTATAGGGTCCTAGCTGTTCTGACAAAAATGTAACTAAATAAAGTCCTTTTGTTATTAATTGTATTCATACGAACATACGATAGAGTCTTTGCGGTGTCTCACAGTGGACAATGAAAGACATTTTGTGCTTACTCTTTTCCCAACTATTATGTTGTTCTTTCTTTGTTTAGTTAGTTCGCTGGAACGCGTTGTTTTTTGTTCTTGGACTTTTAACCAAAGATATGGAACGAAACAATCATAGAGGGTCAGACTCGGGTCACTGGGCCAAATTAAAATATTATAATTGTATACACATTAAAACTACATTGATTTAGTATGAAGGTCAGTGCACGGGTCGTCGTCAACTAGGTGTCCACGCCCACCCAACTGCAACCTATACGGTTCCGTGCTTATATCCGTATCGGTTTAGTATGCCTTTAGTATACCTGCTGTTGGTGGGCTCACCTAGTGGCGTACCTAGGGGCCCACAATTCGGCAAGCCCCTAGGGCAAGCACACTGTTAAAAAACCCTAACATCATGATGAGGCTTGTATGACGCCTGCAAACAGCTAGATAAAGCTGGCGTCGCGTCGGCGCACTCGGCGCACAGTGGTCTGGAAATCGAGCTCCATACTCATAGAAACTCAAAGTCAGAAATGTAAAAAATTAAAATTGCAATGGCTCTGGTATACCTCCCTTTACGTCATATTAACGTATGGATGGTGTTAGTAGCTCCACGGGTGCGAAAAATAAGTTTTGTGTTTTTTTTTGTATGGGAGAAAACACTTAAAGTACATTTTTTTTAAATCTGACTGGAACTGAAAGAAACATATTTATTTGACGTCAGTTAAAAAAAAATGCATATTCATAATGTTATGGTCGGCGCCAAATAAAAGATTAAAATTACGCTGCAGCATTTTATACGTCTTATTTTATGCCCAATTTGATATTTTTGATGAACAAAAGATAACTAGAGGTCGTGGCGCCCTTAAAATGTCGTTCTTAAAAAAGAATATTACGTAAATAATTTGGCATTGTGTAAAGCGAATGTAGAGTATTCATAAAGATTTCAAAACACGTGATTATTGACTGTTGGAATTTCTCTTGCTGGCTGAGTTGGCAGATATTTATTTCTATGGCTTTTCGTGAATAGTAAATGATGTTTATTTTACAAATAGGTTTTTACAAACACTTTTACGTCATTTTTTGGGGCCGGTGTTTCGTACCTGACTACTCCGAGAAGTAACAGCCGAAATCAACTCAGAAGTCTCTTTAAGGTCCAGATATAATCTTGATTAACTTACATGAGGACTAGGTAAGTGTCTGAGATGATCTTTTGAAGAAAGAACCACACAGGAGTGGACCTGTCCAGTCAGTGCAAGCATTTGTCAGTTATAGTGTAGCTCGACTTATAACTCAAGGAGCTCAACGACACCAAGCTACCAGCTCAATGTAACCGATTAGCTAAGTTACCAACCTGCACTGTGCCTGCGTGATGGATTACAGCCAGCTCCCTCTCTCATAGAGGAAGCCCGTGTCCCAGTAGTGGGAAATTTAACTAACTTGATCAATAAATGCCTAAATGTTATCGCACTCGGAATTTCAACACGCGACGACGCCAGTGTGTCGAAAATTCCATCAGTGCGCCTCCAATAGATGCCAGCAATAATAGTTATTGTTGTTTAGGGGCTTTCCTTGTTAATTACATGCACTTAGCTTGTTTGTAAGTCGTTAGGGATTCACCACTACTGCTATTTCCGTCACATTTGATATGATAATTAAGTGTACGTACTTAATTAAAGTGACATTGAACTCCTTTTAATTTGATATCAAGTCTTTTTATAGAGACAGTAATTAGCAGACTTGTATTACATTTAACATCACGCCTGTAAGCCCCGCAGGGTTAGGCAGAGGTGTACTTAATATTAATAGTACTTACACCCACATTTCGCCAGTTATGTTTAAGTCCCATGTAGTAGGGTCCAGCCTATTGCCATCAATCGGGCACAAATCAAGACTCCGTGGGTGCTACTGAGAAATTCCTGATAGAAAAACCCAATTACACTGCCTGACCTGGGAATCGAACCCAGGACCACATGCTCACCAGTCGCGCTTGCGACTACTAGACCAATGAGGCAATCATTACATTGTATTACATGCAGTTACTAATATAAATCTTTAAGATAAGAAACTAGAAATTTGTGCTTGCACAGCTGATTTGGTAGCTAAAAAGTACAGTTCCGAAAACGACTGTAATCGCAAACCATATCGTCAAAACCTTACAATGACTGGCTGCAGTCTCACTGTAGAGTTGCCTTGCCACCTTTATTTGGAACAAATGTAGTACTTTACCCAAAAAAACTAATATAGTACCCTAGCGGACGTCACGCGGTTTCACCCGCGTAGTTTCCGTTTCCGTGGGAGTACGGGGATAAAATATAGCCTATGTTACTCAGAGTGAATGTAGCTTTCTAATGGTGAAAGAATTTTTGAAATCGGCGCAGTATGATGATGACGATGACGATTTTGATGATGGTATCAGTAAGACACTCATTAACAACTGAAGAAGATCCTCTACACTTCTTGACCGTATGTTAAATTTAATGCCAACAATCGGTTCGTGCAATTTATGCACTTGAAAACGCAAGATCAATTTTTGAGCACGATAATGGGGCGTTTCCTGTGCGACACAGATTCAGTTGCATTGACGTCGACGGAGTTCTAGATCCTTATAATCGCAATACAATGGCCTGCGCCCAAATACACCTAAGACTAACTTATCTGCGATAGTCTGTGAAACGTTTTCCCAACTATAAAGCGGGATTTTTAGACCCCTGTTCCTAAAGTCACTGACAAATCAAACCCTGTTCAGATGTTTTTTGACGCAATCACTCACTTGGGAATTTGTTACACGTTATCTGTAAGACTTAACTTTATATCACAGGTCTTTTCCAACAATTTATAGGCGGCACCACAGATAGGCATCCAGAAGTACGTATTCTGATTCATTTGTTTACTATTTTACATCAGATTTTTTGAGATATTATCTCAAATAGAATGGAAATAATATATCTAAAACAAAGCATATAAAATCTAACAATGACAACGCATTTTTAACCGACTTCAAAAAGGAGGAGGTACTCAATTCGATTGTTTTTTTTTTGTGCACCGATTACGCTGATATTTATGATCCGATTTACGTGATTCTTCTTTAGTCTGATGCGGAATAGTTGCCATTTGATCCTTTAAAAATTTAACATAGTTTGGCCCAGTTGTTTTCGTTTTATGAAAATTTTTACTTCAGTCGTGTGGTTTTTTAAACTGCATTTGCAATTATTTTAGAAAAGTTGATGTTGTTGCGTTTATGACAAGATTGGCCGGAGAAAACCGCACAGAAAAAAGAATGGAAGGCTATGGGGGGAGCCTTTTGCCCTGAAGCGTTGTCCCACTGATAATATAGGCTAAAGGAAAAATGTTGATGAAACTCACCTGCACCCATCTGAAGGACCGGTCTCATCGAGAATTTTTGTGATGAGATCACGGACGATCGTATTTTCTTCCATGATGCGATCCGACTGAAAACAAAAAGAGAATTGTTACACACTCAACTACAACTACAACAGCCCATAACATCCACTGCTGGACATAAGCCTCTCCCATGATGGGAGGAATTTGCCGTAATCTCCACGCTTGGCAGGCGGATTGGAGATCGCAGTGATGAAAGACTAACAGAAAACACTGCTGCCCGTTCTCTGGTCTACGGAGGCGCAAGGTGTTCTGCCTCAGACATTAGTCGCCTTATACGACAACCGTGAGTGTAATGGGTTGGTTCTATTCTACTCTGCCGGATACCACACGGCTAACTACACACTCAAAATAAACAAAAATAATCATCTGCCTAGTTTTTCCAACTATTTTGGAGTTAGTTTCCCGTCTAACCAGGTGCAGCTGAATGCCAGTATTTTATGAGGAGCGACGGCCCATCTGACCATCATACACAGTTACTGGGTAACACGAAACCTTTTGGTAAGACAGATTCAATAATAATGATACTTAAATTCCAGAAAAAATCACGACAAAGATTTGAATTCCGAGGTCGACAGTGTCACACTATTTTTATTTACTTTTTTATTGTGTTTTTTTGCCATTTATTTTATAAAGTTTTATTAAATTTTATTTTATTATTGTGAATGTGAGGACCACAATATGGGTTATTTTATTATTATTTTTTGTTTTTTTTTTTCCCCACGTTTGTCTGGCAGTTTGAGTACACGCGACCTACTCAAATGTCCTTTCTTCGGTATTGTTCGTCGTGTCGTTGAGCTCCTTGAGTTGTAAGTCGAGCTACACGATAACTAGTTAATGCTTGCACTGACTGGACAGGTCCACTCAAATCTGTGTGTGACTTGAGCAAGATTGTCTGGACTTTTAAAGAGAATCTGACCTCTGAGTTTGTTTCGGCTGTTTCTTCGCATAGTCGGGTACGAAACACCGACCCCATCTAGTTTTAACCGACTTCTAAAAAGAGGAGGTTCGTGTGTGTTCAGCCTTTTTTTCGCCAATTGTGAACCGACTTCCGGGATTACAGGCGTGATGTTATGTTATGTTAAAATAAATGCATAGCCAATATTTGTATAGGATATTACAACTAAAAATGGAAAAATAAAAAAACTTTTTTGCAAAAAATAAAACCGACTTCAAAAACACAAAGTGAAAAAATAACTTTAGTTTCAGAAGTCGGTGACTTTAGCTTCAGAAGTCGACGAAGAAGACTTCTGTGTGTTTGATTCAGTTTCTTTGCCACCGACTTCTGAAGCTAAAGGTAATTTTTCACATTGTGTTTTTGAAGTCGGTTTTATTTTTTGCAAAAAAGTTTTTTTTTAAGAAAATTACGTGTAAAAGTGTTTGTAAAAACCTTTTTGCAAAATAAACATCATTTATCATATAACTGGATTTTCCATCTGAAATCTCTCGATACCAGATGTCTGGACCTGTGCGCGATTTTTGGCAATTGGCTCACCCCCTATTGTATGGGTCTTAAATATACCTGGCAAAGTATGGGTGTACTATAGGTAAACAGCACACCTCTGTCTAACCCTTCGGGGAAAACAAGCACCATATCATTTTATTCTACAACTGATGTAAACCTACTATCCACAATTCCACACTGCCCCGGGTCAGGGCCTTTCGGGCTTAGCGTACATGTACGTAAGAGAATGCTCGGGAACAAAATGCCTGATCTTTATTACTTCGAGAAGATTTTTGACTTTCTGAGTTTTTGGACGTCAATAATTCTGATGACTGTCCCAAAAAAGGCCCGTCCTTCGCCACTTCCTAGTGTTTTAACTACGTCCAACTTGTATTCAAAAGTGAGTTCAGTTAAGGTCTTCATTGCCATGTATGTAAGTTCACCCTCTAACTTAATTGTGACGACTTAACTAGAAGGTAAAATCCGGTTTCTATTTCTATGCAGTTTCCAGATTTGTTCTTTTGTTCACCAATGTAAGCAGTTGTTTAATGAAATATTATAATTATTAAATGATCCGCATTGGCCCTAAAACCAACTTAATCTATAAAATCTTCAAGGTATAAATAGCTGGGGTTCGATTTTCATACGAAAAGATACGAAACTATTCGATGCATTACTATCAGCAATAACATCAGCATTCTCTTGCCCTTATCCCAATTCATTTGGGGTCGGCGCAGCATGTCTTCTGCCATACTTCTCTATTACTTGTCATCTCATCAGACACCTCCTTTCTTGCCGTATCATCCTTTACACAGTCTATCCATCGTTTCTTTGATCTACCTCTACTCTTATACCCATCCACATTCATACTCAAAACTTGCTCACGACATTTTACAGTCAATACAATAAAGATATTACATCAACCAATAACGACTAAAAAGTAATAGGAATAGAGTTCAAATTGAGTTACATTCTAGGCTTGCAAGCGAGAATAGAACCTCAATAATAGCATCAGGATCTAAATTTTTCACGTTGACCTACATAAGACAAAGTTCGACGTTCCGGTTCACGTTTGCTTGCATGTATAGTAAGTACTTGAGAGATATGGTCAATATCGAAGTATTGGCTGAAGTTATGAACGGTAAGTCTCGAAGGTTTGAACGAAGGTGTTTCGTATTCAATTTGAAAGATGGAACTCCAGTTCAAAAATGCACGACTGGCCATATATTTTAAGACTATAGCTATGGTTCAAAAGGATTTTTTCCACAAACATCACGATTCAGAGCATAGTTGTGCAATAACACAATTTTTATGTAACGGCTAATGGTGTCGAAAAGTTCTGGAGTGGCGACCGCGAACCGGAAGACGTTGTGTTGGAAGACTTCGAGGTGGACTAATGACCTGGTGAAGGTTGCGCGAATCCGCTGGATGCGACTCGCACGGGACTAGTCAATGTGGCGACAGATGGGGAGACCTATGTCCAGCAGTGGACTTCTTTCTGCTGAAATGATGATGATGATGAATCATCATTCATCTTTTTTCACTTTAATGTAGTAACTCTAAATCTACTGAGTGCATTTATCCATTAAATAGAAACATGATAGAAAAGTGCATTTCGGTAGAAAATTGAAGCATCAATCATTTAACAATGCCAAACTGTTATATTAAATGATGTATTTGTCCCAAGTTCACAACACAGCTTCAGTGCTGCACAACAGATTTTGAAGGAAAATTTTGTTCTGAAAAGATGATAAATTATACTCGTATCATGGCTTTTGGGAGCCGAGAGTTAGAGCAAAAAAAATGTTTGAAATGTAACTAGAAAATTTCCGAAAAATCTTCTTATCGTGTCGATGAAAATTCAAATAGAGTCCCAAAATGAGAGCCCAAGATTTGGCGACGAGTGTGGCACTTTAAATAGCGTCCATCATCTCCTGTGATGTGCAAACAACAGGACAGGCAAGACACGAGAGCATGTGTCCTATCGTTTGTGGGGCAGCACCACATTTGTAAGTCCCTAAAATACACACATCAACACGGTCTAGGGATATTTCATACTCAATTAAATAACTCGAAAAGTACTGGCCGCATTGGAATCTTTTATACACCGATTTGTTTGTAATTTATCTCAGACTAATTCCAAATTCAAATTTTTGAAAATTCTTTTGTTTCGGTGGCATAAAAATGTCTTGATGTATAGGAGAGGGAATTTTCATTTGTGCGAAATTTAGAAAACAATACGAATTACGTTTAGTTACAGTTTTTTTTCATTTTTAAACGAAAGATAAAGTTAAAATTGAGGTTTTGTAGCCATGCAACGCCGACATTTGACGAGGGCGGAGATGTTACGAGCTGTGGGAATGCTGGAAGCTGGATCTGTTCAGCGTAATGTTGCTGAGGCCATAGGGACCCATCAAAATGTAATTTCAAGATTGTGGACACGCTATCGTGCCACAGGTGAAGTAGCGGAGAGGCACCGGGGGCCAAGTCGCATCACTACCCCCAGACAAGACCGATTTTTGCAAATTACTGCGCGAGCACAACCAAATGCAACGGCGACTCAATTGGTACAAAGGCTGCGAGTGGAACACCAAGTGCTTGTGAGTGACCAAACTGTAAGAAGGCGACTGCATGAAAGCAATCTACGCTCTCGTAGACCACTCCGGGTCCCACCTTTATGGAGAGGCAATCGTGGACGACGATTAGAATGGGTTCGGAACCACGTGGACTGGGGCCGTGACCAATGGTCCAATGTGCTGTTCACGGATGAATCCAGGTTCGGCTTCCATCCAGATTCACGAAGGACGCGTGTTTGGCGAGTTCCTGGACGATGGAGCCGTCTCCAGAACCCTCAGGAAGTTCACCCATACCAAGGAGGAACAATTATGGTTTGGGCGGGAATTCGTCTTGGAGGACGGACGGATCTCGTTTGGGTGCGGGGCAATATGACGGCAGAACGATACGTCCTACAGGTGCTGGGGCCCGTAATCTTGCCCCACAGAACACAAATGGGGCAAGATTTCCTGCTCATGCACGACAATAATGCCCGGGCACACACGGCGAGAACGGTAGCAGCTTGGTTACATACACATAATGTTAGGGCCTTAGACTGGCCTGCTCAATCGCCAGATCTAAATCCCATTGAGCATGCGTGGGATATGCTGCAAAGAAGAGCTCTGAAGGAAGTTCCTGAAAATCTGGCTACAGAATATCAACTTTTTGCGCACCTCAGAAGGACATGGGACAATATTCCGCAGCAAGACATTGACAACCTTGTTCTGAGCATGCCGAATCGTTGCCGATGTGTTATGAACATCATGGGCGCTTTCTCAGACTACTAACTTCAAGTTTATAAACACAAATTAAATGATTTTTCTATTTTTTTCAGTTTTTACTCACAAATTAAAAGTTCATTCATATACGGTTTCCGTCTATGCTTCATTTTTTTTTCCATAAAATCCTGAAATTTTAATCTATACCTTAACCATTATTAAAAAATGGTAGAATATTAAATAACGTATCTTTTAAATATATACATGTCATATAAATAATTAACACATTGATAGTAATTCGCTTTTTTAAAAATATCCCTAGACCGTGTTGATGTGTGTATGAACAATTCGTCATATTGGCTAGTTAGCCAATATGACGAATCGTTCGTACTGTACTGACCAGTTGGTCAGTACAGTAAAGGAGCCGCTTTAGAGCAGCTCCGGTCTAAGCTGCGCACGCGTACTTAGCTTCGCTTTGTACGAATTGCGGGATCATCTACTGCAATCAACGGCCAAGGTACTACGGTGTTCACCGACGGTCTGGCACATTTTCCACACTTATGCCCTCAGTAATAAGGTTGAAAAGTGGTCGTCGGTGAACTTGGTAGTACGCACGGATGCGTGGCTAGCAAACAAAACAATTGAAGCGCGCAACTAACGTGGTAAACCTCCCCCGTGCACATTGCAAGTCCTACGTGAACATTAATTGACACAAATCTATAAGTACAAATAATTCAAATTTAAGCGTCTGTCTGTAATTTCAAAATGAGTTTTTTACGGAATGCATATGAAAGTACCTACATTTATAGACTTATTATAAAACAACTTTTTTACTCTACTGTCAAGGAAGGGTTATTTTATGTTTGTTTGTCTGTCTGCTTGTTACAGCTAATCTCTTTTAAACCGCTGGACCGATTTTGACGGGACTTACTGGCAGATACTTGATGTTAAAAGGAGTAACTTGGGCTATGTTTATTTTAGAAAAATGTAAACCCTTGAAATTGTTACTTAACAAAATCCGATTCAAATAGGAATAGTAAAACTTTTATAAACATTTCACGTCGCGGGGCACAGGAGTGCAACGGAGTGAGGAGGTCAAGTCAAATCTCACGACATCTCACCAAGGGAGGGAGGAGAAGGGAGAGAGGGTTTAAAAATAACCAAAATTGCTCACGTAGTTAATGGACATCCCCTTATAGTAAAAGCTCTCATTAATTTTGCAAGCTCTTTAGAGTTAAAATCGCGCATATAGGTACTGCCACTTCTGAACAAGGCCAAAGGCGACAAACTTTGTAACATTATTACACTGAACAAATGAATTTAAGTGTCGTCATAAAATTGCTGAATAACCTCTAGTTGTCTTTTATATCCCTTGCTATAAAGTTTGTAAGTGACTTTGTTAGTTACAAGATTAATCCATTAACTTGTACTGAGGTAGTTAATTTTAGAATACTTTTGGGAATCCGTGGTATCCGGGTTTTAAATACTACAGGGACTTATTACTGGTGAAATGTGTGTGTAATAAGAACATCATCATCATCATCATTCTCTTGCCCTTATCCCAATTCATTTGGGGTCGGCGCAGCATGTCTTCTTCCTCCACACTTCTCTATTTTTCGTCATCTCATCAGACACTTCTTTTCTTGCCATATCATTCTTAACACAGTCCATCCATCGTTTCTTTGGTCTTCCTCTACTCATATACCCATCCACATTCATACTCAAAACTTTCTTCACGACATTTTCCTCATTCCTCCGCATCACATGCCCATACCACGACAACCGATTACCACACAAGTTTTCAGTCACCGGCGCCACTTTCAGACTTCCTCTTATATACTCATGTATGAGTGTAATAAGAACATTTCTGCTCTATTTACCCATGTGAGGAAAAGAGGCGTGAATTTTATTTTTACAACACTATTTAGAAAGGGTTTGTTTCATGTTGAAAGTGTATTGTGTGCCTACACATTTTTTTCATTTTTATCTTCAAGGTTATTTGCATAAGTCCCTTGACATTAACAAGGTGGTCAAAGAGAAATAAACCATCCTGTAATTTGAAATCATCAAAATGTAAAATGAAATAAAAATATACGACGTGTTTCCGGACGATATCGATAAACTTCGACCGGTCAAAAAATCGGACAAAAAATCAGCTGTTCCATACAAATTATGTTCGCATAACTTCTCAAAATGTATGGAACAGCAGATTCTTTTCGCGATTCATGGTTTGGTCCCATAGTAAAAGTTGTTCATAATGATGAGTACAATGACCGGTCGAAATTTATCGATATCTTCCGAAAACACGGTATTTATATAAATAAAGAAACGTTTTTGAACATTTTCATATACTATGTGCCTTTGAAACACATTTAATTTTCATTTATTTGTGGGTATTAGCTTGCCAAGACCAGATGAACAAAGTAAACATTTTATTGGCACAATCAAGGCCTGCAAAACACTTAAATTGCCTGTCGAATGCAACTGGCGCAATAATCAAAGTTGTACCATACTACTCGTATATAAATAGTGTTCTCAAGTGTAAAATGGCAATTTAATTGCTCTGGGTAAATAGCTTTTGCCTTTTGATTAGTAGCCTCAACCTCATGGATTTTCAATCTATGGCTGAGTAGCTAGGTGGCCTGTAGATCTAGTAAGTACTAAGCGTGGTCTATAACTAAAGTAAGCACTAAGAGTGGCTCAGAAATAAAGATCAGAAGATTTTAATGTCATCATCTATCTTCCTAGCATATTCCTATGTTGGGGTCGGCTTCCAGTCTAACCGGATGCTTGACTGATGGCAATAGGTCCCTATTACATGGCACTTAAAACATAACTAGCGGATAGGGCGTAGGTACAATTACTCTGCTTAACCTTTGGGAGACCACAGGCGTGATGTTCCGTTATTATTTTTGTAATCACATTCTAAATTCGTTTTCTCGATTTCCAGACCAGACCTCAGTCGCCCAGGTGCTGTTTTATTTAAACAAGTACCTTCTAAGTTTTTTTTAAACTTCTATCATTAAATTTTTTTGCCAAGTCATTATTAATTACAGCTAAAGAATACCCACTTCAAAAAAGCAAGATGATTTACACATTGAACCTATGTTTAGGTTCTCATTGTAATATATTTTTTGAATACAGAACATGACAAAAAGAGTTTGTCATATGCAACACAAATAACGGGCTCTTTTGTAAATTGATCCCGCTCATTTGAATCATGCATGAGTAAGAGTATTACACCAAACCACTAAATATTACAATACATAGGTAAGTACTTATTATTAAAAATTCAACAAAACTATTTTACCTGTTTATCAGAAGTGGTACCAAAGTAAATAAACAATAGTTGCATCAGCGGCAATATAAACAGAAATAATTTGTTTGTTGAATTAATTATCTTATCAGACTGATATCAAACCTTTAATACTAGATTAAATATAAATGTAGGTATATAACATTCTATAGATTGCAACATAGATTTAGTAATACCAGCTGCACAAAAATATGATAAAATATTGGAACAGCTGCATTTGGGTTTCCCCAAAGTGTTTCTTTTTTGTAGTTTTCCTGTTGGACTTTCGGGCCACTGATTACCTGTCTAACAAGACAGGTAATCAGTGGCCCGAAAGTCTGAAATGCAGTCTTACCTAAGGGGTATCGTATTGCCCAGTACTAACTGGGTTGTGGAGGCCTGATAGACAGTCGCTCTATGTAAAATACTGGCATTCAGCTGCATTCGGTTAGACTGGGAGCCGACCACAACTTAGTTGGGAAAAGGCTAGGCAGATGATGATGTCAGTGTAAAGTCTGAGTTATAATAATTATAACCCTTTTAATTTTCAGCAAAATAAAAGTTTCTTACTATAACATATCATTACATAAACGTAAGTGTCAGCAGCGGTGGCCCAGTGGTGGCGGCCCCGACTTACGAACAGTAAGTCGTGGGTTCGAACCCAGACAGGCGCATTACTTTGTGTAATTTATTTCATCACCACTGCTCTCAACACGGTGAAGGAAAACATCGTAAGGAAACCGGCGTGTCCTAGAACCAAAAATTCGAAGACATGTGACATCTACCAATCCGCACTGGGCCCGCGTGGTGGATTATAGCTCATTCCCTCTCATTGAGAGGTGGCCGTGTCCCAGCAGTGGGAACATTAAGGCTGATGATGGTGATGACATAAACAAATGAATCATTTCTGTAATACCTGAAGTGTCAATCAGGGAAGTCCCTAATAGTACACCCACAGGCAGTTATGTTTCAGTTCCATGTAATAGAAAGATTGTGACTTTGTACCTGTTACCGTAATACATATAGACAAAGGTGACAAATAAATATTTTATTCTTTCCATAATTCTGTTGTCATAATGTGTATTACAATGTTTCTCTGGCTCTTACACCAGTATGAAATGTATTGCACACTTGCATCTTTTTGGCATAATTCTCAAATAATCTATTGATTGCATCAGATAAAAACTATAAACAATAGAAAATTGTGTCATAAAGCTTGAAGCTTGTATCATTCAATGTGTATTTAGTGTGGCCAAAGAATGGGCATGACAAAAAAGATTTACAAGCCTTTCCAAGGCCAGGGAGGCCTCAACACCCCCAGTTCAGAAGTTATTTGTAGTTTATGAGCTAAACCCTGTAAAAGGCAGGGACTTTTCATTATAATCAATGAGAATAATGATCAAAATGATATTGACTAACATGGGTGAAAGGAAAGGTGAGAAGTTGTGTGCTTACAATATTAGTTTTGTTTTTTTTTTCAACATTGCTCCATATTATTGTAATTCCCCTGTTTTGAAGATGTATAAATATTGTCAATGAAAAGAAAAACCTCCTTTTTCATAAACATAACATAACATACCGCCTGTACCTAATCTCCGAGGGGTATAAACTGTTGCACTGAGGTAGACATGATGGCTCAAGCACTTAATGGTGATTGGGGATCACCAAGAAGAAGCTGAAGTTGACATAGTTTCATGAAAGTTCTGTGTGGATTAGATCTTTTCTGTTAAACAATGTCCAATTTATTGAGAGCATGAAGTTCTAATTTAAGTTGCATTTGCAAACAATTACATATGATTCTTTAATAGCTTCTGCCAGCGGCTTCGCCCGCGTGAAGTTTGATAATGGTCCCATGGAAACTTACTACAGGGATAAAGAGTATCCTATGTTTTAATCCAGGTTATAAACTATCTGTGTGCAAAATTTCACCCAAATCCGTGCAGTAGTTTTTGAGTGAAAGAGTAACAGACATCTATTCATCCATACTCACTAACTTTCACATTTATAATATTAGTAGGAAGTAGCTTAGAGCTAAGAGCAGCTAGATAATGAGCCAGGAATCAAGCTGTCCTATGTCCAGTAATGGTCTGCTGTAAGCTGATGAATATGTCAATTTGTAGAGGTACTTTCATACAAGTCTGAAAGCTTGGCTTGCCGTTATAACATACTACTCATCATAATGTGAGGGTCTCTGAACAGTCTGCTTGCTTTACGGGCTTGCCATTTTGTTGGCCCCTAGGCACATCACTGATGTCGTAACTCATTTTGTGCTATCAATAATCAAAGCAGCATGAATAATTCTAAGCTTTGAGTATACCTATCAGTATAAAGTATAGTTGTAATTCAAAATCCTTGTTTTTCGCCACATAATATGGCGACATGACAAAATAGGTCAAAAGATCTTTTAAATAACAAAGAAAACAAAATTTATGAAGACAGATGTTGCATAGATTAATATATAAGCGTTGTTGTTTTGGTATTGTTCTATCAAGGACATTCTAATTGTTTTCTTAGTGGAATCTGACACAATTATTTGATTTCTATAGTTACAGTTACATTATATTACAAGGTCTGACTTTGCCTTTAAAGATGTTTACTTCTTCAGTTGAGTGATTCAATCACAGGCAGGAATTGTAACTGTGTTTGTATCGTAGCTCACTAATATAGAAAGTGGGTAGGTGTTAGCATATTGTCCCTAGAAGCAACACCCCATTCTGTACATCTATCATAACATTCAAATGTCGTCATACACATTAAAGCAGTATATTTATAATATGTTACCTTGTTATTTTGTCCTCTAACGTACAAACTACATAATTCTAAAAATATTATGTGCATTCCCCGATGTCATTCTTCGTTAAAAAATTATTGGAACGACACGAAAAAGATCACAACAAATGTTCACTAAAACCATATTTCGCACTCTTTATTTGTCCACTTTACTAAAATAATGCACTTGTAACAAATATTTTGTGTATTATCACCCGGATTTCAGGTCAAATTGACAGTCCAAGACATTTACAACACCCATTGAAAAATGGCACTACAAAAACACTCACTTACCTGATCTGTTTCATTTTCGACGGTTTTGTACGCATTACCTATGTGACATAGATCACTGAAGGCCATTTAAATTATAAAATTATTTCTTGCCACGATACATATGAGCTTACTTCGGTGCTAAGCCATTTTTTCCATTGACCTACATGTGTATAAAATTATACGTGCTTACTCGCAACGGTGTTGCTGTCACGAAGCGACAAATAAGTCGGAAAATAACGTTTCCTTCGTCGAAAACTAAACTAAAAAGACTTATGTGAGAATACTTACATGGTAAATCGCCAGTTTTTAGTCAAAAATATTATTTTTCCCTGGAGTGAATATTTTTATTTTGTATATTTCCCGCCCTTTCAAAAAATTTTGAAGACTTTATTTTTTTTAATGCCATCCAGATTTCATTTTTGATGCTATAGAATTCACCAAAAAGAATGCTCATTTTCCATGGATATAAAAACGATTTAAAATGGAGTTGTATACTAATTTTATTACCCGAGTATCAAAACTATGTAAATATTTATCCTAATACGTCTCTGGTGTAGCTTTTTTAACTTCGAAATGGTAACACTACTGTTACAAAACTTCTTTCATGCATTCACCTTCTTTATAACATCTCAGTTACATAATTTAAGATTTTCACCAAGTTATTTATAAATTATATTTAAATAGAATTATAGCTCGATTAGGTGAGAATTATGTAAATTAAGAGATTTTAAACCTCAGCCTGCGCCATCTCTATCTAATAAAGTATAAACAAGGAAAATAAATTTCAAGAGTCACAAATAACGTTACTTGAAGAAAGATGGCGCTATTTAATGATATAAGCAAACGAACTGTTCACTACTCATGCCTACAGATGGCGCTAGAAAACAGAATACCATTGGCTTTTCAATGTTTTGAACTTGTTCGTTTATTGGTCGCAAGGCGCAAGCAGGCCCGGTCTGGCCATACGGGCAAATCGGGCAAATGCCCGATGGGCCGGATGCCCGGTGGGCCGGTGTGGCTGATGGTGATCGACTTACTTTTGGTAGGTAGGTATATAAAAAAAAACTCCCGACATAATTCAATTTACTTTAGACTATCTGTAGTAATGGTACCCCCTAGACGAGGCTCAGGATTTTTGAAAGTTATTAATTTTCCTGCCTGATGCCACAGAATTAGTAAACTACGTACGTATTAACTTTAGCGTAGGTGCTTTAAAATCACTCCAAAACGAAAATATTTTTAAGGCTAAAAATGAGCATATGAGAAGTCGTACCTACTACCGCTAGAAACTTACACATTTTCTGCGCGCGTTTCGTACTTTAAACCCTGCGAAAAAACTGTTAACACAAGGGTTCCTTTTTTCTGCCTCTGGATTGGATTTTTGCATGATCGACCGGTATAGACAGGCTGAAATAAATTAGGGAGTCCCTTGCCCCGAGGCCGCAATAGGTAATTCTGGCATGCACACACTAGGTTGCAAAAACTGGAGCATGATCATGTACACATTTTGATCTCAAATTACATATTATTAATATTTGATTTTCATGGGGCAAGATGTAAAAATTTTCGAGTTCGCTTCGCACGCTCTTGCAACCTACTTTCTTTTGATTCTTGGCTTTGTCTGCAAGTCGACCAAGTAACGGTAGGCAGGGTGTTAAAATTTCCGAGCTCGCTTCGCTCGCTCTTGAAGCCTTTCTTCTTTCTTTTTCTTTACCTTTTTTTTTCTTCTTTTTAAATTGCCTTTTTATGTAGATTAAGTAACGTCTATTTCTGAATAAAAGGTCTAAAGAAAAGCTAACTTCTCTGAAGTGGAGAGCTCAATTTTTTTTAGTTCCTAGACTTTTCAATTGTCTCTTCAAAATTAGTAACTTCTACTTCTATTTAATCAAGTGCCCCCTAGTTCAAAAGCTGGTGACGGCCCCGTTTCAAGAGAAATGAAAACCACTAATGTAAATTTTGAATCAACTTGGGAAAACATCTAAAATAGACGTTGGGCTGAGATGCTAGGCTGCGACTCGAAACTAATATCGATGCTGTCGAACAAGGGCGTCGCGCGGCGGGGGGCCGACCATCTCTAAAATGCCCGGGCCGGTTTCGGGTCCCAGTCCGGGCCTGGGCGCAAGTATCAAGCGCGGCAGTGAACGCCCTGGATTCGATTCCTAGGTTATTCAAAGTTGGTATAGGGTTTTCATTAGAAATTTCTTTAGGTATTTTATAATCATTTTTTCGGAAACTGGATATATGACTGCTTGTGGGTTAGAGACTAAATGATTGCCCATGTCTCCTATAAAATAAATATCATAACTTTTGCCAATCTTTGAGGGCCCGCACTGCCGCTGATACTAACGTAGCCACCTGCTGGGCCTAAATGATCTGAAAAGTACCAAATTAAAATTAAAATTAAAATTCTAAATTGTTTATTTGTGACACTTATGTAAAAATAAATAGGTACATGGTGTTATCAAAAATAATATGTCTCACTATGTGTTGCCTTGCAAGGCGTACAAATAATGTTTACACATAAGTAGTGTAGGTGGTTTTTATGTATATTAAAACTGAAACTTAAATACTAAAACTAACGTTATTACAGCTAATTACCAACCTTACATTAAATCTTTAATAAAATATACATACAATAAACAAAAACAATTTTTAAACTATACAACATTTAAAATAAAATAAAACAATCTTATGAACATTTTATGTAACAACGAGTACTTACTAAAAGCAAAAAAAATATAAAATAAAAAACAGTAGATAATTATCATTTTTCTTCAAGGTGTTTATGTAGTTTTTTAAATATTTTTAGTGCCATTCCTAGGAAACTTTTTGAGTAAAGGGCTGTTTGATGGGATTTAAAGCTTGTTGGTGTTTAGAAGATACGGTTTCAAATTGGTTAGGGTTATTTTTAATAAATATGGCAACTTCATAAATGTAAAGGGACGGGAGTGTTAACAATTTTAAATTAATAAAATATGGTTTGCAACTGTCGGTGTTCTGGATCATGCATATTGCACGAACACATTTTTTTGGGCTCTAAGGCGATTAACACACTGCCACGCACCACGCAGCGTAGCGCGTGAATGCTATAGGCGCGTAATCTGAATGAACGCGCGTGGATGCATTTTCTGTGTGTTGGACTGTGCGTGTTTTCTATACAAACGGAAATACTTACAAGCAACGTTAAAACACGCATTCACGCGCTACGCTGCGTGGTGCGTGGCAGTGTGTTAATCGCCTAAAGACCGCTTCCCTCTCCGTACATTTACCCCAGAATATTACTCCATATCGCAGTGTTGTGGAGACGTATGCATGGAAGTCGCTTTATTTAAATTATGCAGGGCATAACAATATTGATTCAGTTTTTTTTATTAAATGCTCAATGTGTGTTTTCCATGTCATGTGTCGTAGATCGACAAAAGCCCTAGAAATTTTGTGTTTTCAATTTTAACAATGCTGTTATTCTCATATTTAACATTTGGATTATAGGATTGGTTCGCTGGTTGAAATGGATGACATGTGTTTTTCCGATATTAATTTTTAGGTTGTTATCGGTTAACCATTTAATAATTAAACTTAAGCTATTATTAATTTCACTTTCATATTTTTTTAAGTTTCTTCCTGTAAATATTGTAGTACAGTCATCAGCAAATAGAGTCATAGGATTTTCTATAGTTAAGGGTATATCATTTATATAACACAGGAATAACAGCGGACCTAGTACACTGCCCTGGGGTACACCGTAATATATAAATCTTTGTTTTGATAGGTAGGTTTCTTCTGTTTTGGTTCTAGGGCATACTTTTGGTATTTTAGTGGTTTTCTATTGACTAGGTATGACTTAATTAACTCTAAGGCATTACCCCTGATTCCAAGCTTATTCAATTTTATGAGTAGGATTCTGTGATCTAGAAAATCGAACGCCTTCGTCATGTCCATGAATAACGCTGAAACCGGGATTTTGTTGTCCATGTTTATAATAATTTTATTTATTAGTTCATAGATGGCCATATTAATATTTTTGTGCTTTCTAAAACCATACTGTCCTTTAGTTAGAAGATTGTGTTTTTCAAGGAATGAATAAAGGAAATTCTAGGAATGAATAAATACCCACCATCGACTCTAAATGCCTGGCGCTTCCAACATGGAAAGGCGAGGGTATCTAGACTGCAAACTGTCTTACGTGTTTTGCAATTTGCAGGTCAGTGTCACTGTCAGGCTGTATGTTGATAAAACGATGGTTCGCGTTCGTAAGAAAATTTGAATTAAAATTCATTTTTTTTAACTTTCAAACTAAGAATAAGAAAGAATAAGAATATTTTATTTAAAAAGTAAATATTACAAAAGTGTACATTTAGGTGCAGCAGTGTTATTTCTTAAAGTATTGTATAATTAGTGCATAAAAGTTAACTATAACTACAAACTGTCTTGCAAATTGCAAAAAAAAAAACAAAGAACATTTATTGCGCTTCCCCCTTAGAGTCCTGAAAAATTGCACTTAGATACCTACATACCTAATTAAGTATGTAGGTATCTAAGTACAATTTTTTTTTTGCCGTGTCGTTGTACGTAATTACGTATACAAACACACAGCTACGAATTAACCGAATCGGAACAGGTAATCACGTGTCTACATGTGTGAATTACATCGCAACTGTATCGGACTGTGACAAATCCCTTTGTGATAAGTACCTACGGGGTGCAATTGCATCAGTCCATTTGTCTGGCCATAGACATTGGTCAACGCTATGTAATGCACTTTGTTTGCTGTTAGGCTGGGTACACATTGGTCACGTTGGATTGTAGGCTTTGTGCGTAGTACATAAATTTTTAATTTAGAATGGTATCGTAGGTAGGATAGAGAATGAATGATTTTGATCTATGCTCCATCATCTGCCTAGCCTTTTCCTTTGGGGTCGTCTTCAAGTCTAACCGGGTGTAGCATTCCAGTTATTTACATGGACGGTCTGCCTATCTGACCTCCACAACCCAGTTAGTACTGGGTAACATGATACCCCTTGGTAAGACTGGTTGTCAGACTTTCCGGCTAATATCTACCTGGAACGACTGTCATTGCAAAGATCTAAAAATGTTAGCTGTGACCAACGGCTTAACGTGCTTTCAGTGGCACGGAGGAAACTCGGTATGTAATTTATGGTCACCCATCCACGGACTAACCTAGGTAAGAACGGCTTCACATAAAGATCAGCCCGAGCGGCTGTTGTTATTTAGCCGCGAGCTCCTCTGATTTTGATCTATGCTGAAGGAGAGAATTATGATTGTACTGAATTCATGAATTCAGTTAGCTATAGGTTAGGTACGCGTCAATGTATCAACACCCTTGTTTTTTTTTTCTGTTGGGAAATCACCAAATGACTCCTCCCGCTCTAGGCGGAGCAGGAGGGAGTGTATCAACACCCTGTGGGTTATGATTATGATGGTTATACCTTTAAACGACTAATTACTAGACACAATAGTTAAACAATGGGGTAGATGACACACCAATCAATTAAAATACTTTTTAAGAGCTGTCAAAACGCGGTCCTCTCATAGATTTTGTATGGCAATAGCCAACTGTGACGTCACTGTTTATTCAACTCAATGACTCAACTATTTATTGATTTCAAAGCATCTAAAAATCGAATTTGGCAATTAATTGAAAATAAATCGGGTTTTCAGGCCCAAAATAAAGTGTTTTATTTAGAGATATGTGTCTGGGAATTACGTACTGGGTAATACGATACCACTTTGGTAAGACTGGTTGTCAGAATTTTTGGGCCACTGACTACCTGTAACGACTTTCAAAGATGGACAAATGGCAGCCGGGACCAACAGCTTAACGTGCTTTCCGAGGCACGGAGGTAACTCGGTATGTGAGGGTGGTCACTCATCCACAGACCAACTTAGGCAAGTACGGCTTAACCTAACGATCGACCCGAGCGGCTGTTATTATTTAGCCACGAGCTCCTACATGATCCTATTAACCCACTACGTAAATTTTTCATGTAACAGCCATTTCAAGTTCAGTTCGTTTTTTATCGGTCGAAAATAAACTCTTTTTCTAGTGGGTCTTGTGGTCCCTGGAACGACTGCTGATGCTGAGATCCACGATTCAATTCTCAGTTCGAACAATGTAGGTACAGTAAATTTCTCAGTACCTAAGTAAGTACTTACTTAACAGTTAGAATTTATGGTGATAGATTTTTAAGGGACTGAAACATAACTGGAGAAACGTGAGTGTGCTATGTGTCAACCCTTCGGCGGGAACTGTGGGCGGGAAGAACAAGCGTAATGTTAGAATAAATGCCACTGCCCATTTGACCTGACAAAATTCCTTACTTAAACTTTTGGACTATCATTGGGCTAAGACCGCCCAGACAGACAGAGATACTTTCGCCTTTACAATATTAGTTTGGCATGGATATTGAGAACGATACCACATAAAAATAAATACATCCTACCGACGTTCAATAATGTGTACGGGATGAGGGTTGCAGAATATTTAATACCTTTTTTTCTTAATAAACTTCCAGAGGACTTGCAAACGCTATACAAAACGAGTTCAAAAAGTTATAAATACAAATCAAAACGTTTCCTTATACAAAACTTCTCCTAAAGTATGTATGTACCTTTAAATTTTTATCACCATCATTTAAAAGTACCTAAGTTTTATTGTACCTATCACTGTAGTTGTAACATTTTGTAAAATAAATTTTACAAAATGTTACAACTACAGTGATAGAACGAACGAACGGACGAACGAACGGCTCGCCAGCACACAGATAAGCCCTGAGAGGTTTTCGATGTGTGGCTAAAACCAAACTGTAATACATTAAGTTTTTTAGATATTTAAATAAATAAATAAATAAATTATTTTGCAAGCGTCACCAGTGAGTGCCATATCCTACTAGTTTCTCTCAGTAAGTATATAGATATGGTACTTTTTAATGTGAAAAATCCAATAGCTGGATCTAACTACACCTCCATAAACCGTTTAAGGCGCTTCCCCGAGCAAAATTAGCAACTCTATTTGTGGTGGTTCAAACTTTGTTTGAAAAACTGTAAGAATAAAGTTCTAATCAGCTTGCACTACAAAGTGATTGTTACGTCAGTCACTGCAGGCCGAATAGTGCGAAATGAGTGGTTTTTATTATTTATAAAATCAAATTTACGTCTTTTGAAAAAAATAAAACGACAATTATGTTCATTATTAAATTGTCTATCCATTAGTATAAGTAGCAAATCAAAAATAATGGCATTTTATAAATCATTATTTCTCATTTCTGTGGTTTCGTTGTGAGGAGATTTGTTAAACAATAAGCTACTTAAAAAAAAAATTGAAACGACAATTTTGGAGTCAAGAATATGTAGTAATTTAATGTATTTTTTATTCGTTGGTATTTCTTTTGGATAAAGAGGAGTAGGCTCCAAAAAACTGCTCGTTCAAGGTCATTTACTTGGGGAGGCGCCTTAACAAAAGTAAAAACAAGTCTATGGAAAATAAACACGCCAATTTTCAAATATCGAATTCGTAGCTACATCAAAACACTGGCAGTCAGACATCTCTATGGGCAAGCAATGCCTGCTCCTGACACCGGCCGCCCGTAGAGACACCCCACCGCGCTTATTATCCAATTTATCTGTGCTCAAAACGCGATGATTAAAATAAACACTGTTACTGACGTTCCTCTAATAAAAGGCAATGCTTTTGTATTGTTCGTTGTTCGGTTTGGTGAGTTGGATTTGATTAGGGGTCGTTTTAATTTCAGTTGTTTCTATTAATTTATTTGCCCACAATGTTCGTTTATACTAACTCGAGGATGACACCTGTACCAAATCTACACTAATATTATATAAAAAGGTTAATTTTGTAAGTTTGGATGCAGCTACCAGGATCTTCGGAACAGCGCAGAGCAGCGCTGGAATCCAGTGAAGCTGGATCCAGCTACTGGATCAATGTAAATCAGCTTTTAGGGGCAGGACTGGCTTCATATTTATACTCATACAGCTGAATATCAACATTTTACATGGGGCGACGGCCTATCTGACATCTAAAACCCAGTAGGTAACTGGGTACCTAATAATTAAGTAAGTACTATAGACATAAATGATACACCTTGTCCTTGGCAAGGTGGTTACAGAGCTGGTTAGTGGTTACAGGACAATTAGTCTGCGGTCTCTGCAATTTGGAGACCAGAATTCCTTTTGATTTTTACTGTTAATTATTTGATAATCTGTTAGTCATAAATCCCGGGTTTATAAATATTATATGTCGGCCTGCTATAAAAGCAAGCAATTATGATTTATTTATTCTGCCAGCGGCTTCGCCCGCGTGAAGTTTGATAATTGTCCCATTGTTCCAAGTTTGATAATTGTCGTCATGGATCTTACTACCGGGATTAAAAGTCCTATGTATTAATCCAGGTTATAAACTATCTGTGTGCTAATTTTCATCCAAATCCGTTCAGTAGTTTTTGTGTGAAAGAGTAACAAACATTCATTTATCCATACTCACAAATTTTCGCATTTATAATACTAACTTCTGTCAGCGGCTTCGCCCGCGTGAAGTTCGATAATTGTCCCATGGGATTTTACTAAAGTGATAAAAGTATCTAGGTCATAGTGCAAAATTTCATCCCGATCCGTTCAGTAGTTTTTGCGTGAAAGAGTACTTAACAAATATCCATACATAGGTACTTAGGTACATCATACTCACAAACGTTCGCATTTTTAATATTAGTAGAATGATTTGATTTTGTTTTTTTTTTTTCTTTCTTATTCTAGTTGTGTGACTGTCGGACTGCCAAGGGATGATAGGTCTCGAGTTCGAACCCAAGACATGCAACTCTGATTTTTCGGATTCATGTGCGAGTTGTACGAGTATACAGGGCGTCCCACGGATATGTCACATGGAGGGAAAGTACCTTGAATATTGTAGATGGAACATTTTACTGAAAGAAGACATTATTTGAATTTAAACTGCATTCATAGATATTAAAATAAATACATGGTTGAACCGGGAATCGGACCCGTTACACGAGAAAATTAATCACCCCGTAGCTTTATCATACCGATCGAAAGGCTTCATCATAATGATTATTTTTTGCTGAATAACATAGTGTAAGAAATAGAAGGAAGACCATGAATTTTAACATTTTTAATACAAAATTAATCAATTAATATCAAATGTTTAGGTAAAATGAGTCGGGCAATGTGAGGGCATTTGAATACGGAAAGGTATTTAGAAATACTTGAGATTTGAGAAATGAGATAAATCATCTTCCGGTGGCAGAACGACAAAACCTTACTTTTCAGCAAGATGGGGCTCCGGCTCATAACAGTCACAGAACAAGAGACTATCTCAATGAACACTTTCATCCCTTGATCGGGACAAATGGACAAATAAGATGTCTTTATATTATTTCTGACACTATGTTATTTAGCAAAAAAAATAATCATTATGATGAAGCCTTTCGATCGGTATGATAAAGCTACAGGTTGATTATTTTTCTCGTGTAACGGGCTCGTTCGTTATTATTTAAATATCAAAACTGCAGTTTTTTTTAATTCAAATAATGTCTTCTTTCAGTAAAATGTTCCATCTACAATATTCAAGGTACTTTCCTTCCATGTGGCATATCCGTGGGACGCCCTGTATAAATCACTTGCTTTAGTGATGGAAAACATCGTGAGAGATATTTGTCTGGTGTAAAGCCAAGTCAAAGAACCATGGGCGGCATAAAAACACTAACACCAGGTTAGGTACTAAGCACACAATAAAAAAGAAGATAAATAAAAGGTTTTCTAAGTTCACGAAGATGTGAAAATCGCAAGGACATGAACACTTTCACAAAGAACGAAGACTGTCATAAGAACAAAGAGAAGAGATTTAAAATGAATTACATTAAAACATAAATATCTAAGTAGGTACTACTTAAATTATAAGCATAGAATTATCTCTGTATTACGTATTTCGCCCTCTGAAAAATCCTTACCCCAGTACCCAAAGCTTTTTACATTTAATTCAACAGAGAAAAAAAGACAAGCAGTTAATATTATCGGAGACATGCCTTTTCAACGGAGTGAAAAACAAAAGAAAATTCGTATAAAGAATTCAATCGAAATCGAATCAAGAATCCGTCTACCGTGTGTTGAAGCGAGACAGATAGATACGATGTGCAGTACGCTAGAAAAAGCCGCATATAGCGTTAATCCTATTGGCTTATACCGGGCGACGTTTGCCGCGATTGGTCGCTGTGCCTTATTGAACTGTCACCGAAGACCGCGGTTTAGGGGGCGACCGGTAATTCGGGGGCAAACGTGGGGTGGAAGGGGGAGTAGGGTGGCGGGGGTGAAACTCGCAGTTTGGCGATTGACTTGTGGGTAGTTTTCAGGGTTCCTTTGGCTCGGATTTCGAGCGAATTGAATGTTGAAATTTTATTCTGTCTGCGATAAGTATGATGTTGGAGTGTTTGGTTTGATTCGTTGTGTTTTTTGGCAAATTATTCTTTGCTTGATCGTTGTTTCTGAGTACCTACCTAAAAAAAGAGATAAAGAAAATGTGTAAGTACCTACATACCTCTGTTTCTTATTACCCGACTGCGGCGGACCTTAAAAAAAGGGTAATGTTTTTATAGTAGGTACAGAGATTGCGCTGAAAATCATGTAAACTCCCCTTTCGTTAAAGCAAAAAAAGAGGTAAATGTAGTGGCAGTAAGTTTAGGCGCTAAAGATAAAAAAAAAACATTAAAGTCATGATTAAGTATTTTCTTAGACATAGAAACAATTTGGCCTATAATTTTTCCACTTCTGGGTCACAGGCCTCCATTATATGAAAGGGTTTGCTGCAATCCACCACAAGGACGCATGGTGGGTTGGTAGACGTCACCATTATTATCTCCGATTTTTTGGTTGAGGACATGCTGGCTTTTGACGTTATTACGTCCATCAACATTTCTCTGATTAACATAGTTTGGTTATGTTAAGTTCTGAATTCAAATGCTTTAAACAAAAACCACGAGATCATCTATTTACATATTTCTAACTTTTCAGTTCAAGTACATGCTGTATGCAAGTAATGGTTTAGGTATTTATTCCTCCACACACCGACATCAAAAAGCACCCAATCTTGACAGTTACCTTTCGCGCCAAAATCACGGCGCGCCCAATGGCAACGCGGGGAACTGTTGACTTTTCGTCTATGACGGCTGTTTTCCGCGGGCAAAGGCAACATGCCACGCCCTGCCAAATGTGCGAATTCTTATTGGGTGATATCAAATGTCACCGCATATGTATGTAAAGGTATTCGTCGGAGTTGAGAGAAAATTTTGTAGGTAACTTATTTAAGTGCAGAGAACTTAAATAATATAATTTTAGGTATACATATACTAAAATAGTGTAGTGTCTATACATGCCTACTAGCATAGATGTTCTTTTAAATGTAATATCTAAGTATCTAATCTAGCTATCCTAGGTCAGATAGGCAGTCGCTCCATGTAAAATACTGGTATTCAAATCAAATATCATCTTTTTTTTTTATTCAGCTGCATCCGGTTAGACTGGAACCCGACCCGAACATATTTGGGAAAAAGGCTATAAAGGCAGAAAATAATTATCCTACCTGTACTTAAGTAAAAGGAATCATCACAATACCCAAGATTTTTTCAACCATTTTGGGGTCGTCTTTCAGTCTAACCGGGTGCAGCTGGATATACCTACTTATACCAGTATTTTACATGGGGCGACTGCTTATCTGACCTCCAAATTCAGGAAAATTAAATGTCAATTAAATGTAATTTGTGTATTACGTAGACCTACCATACCATCATGGCATGTCTAATTATTCCCACGCCCATTTGGCACAGGACCTCGTCTCAAGTCTGTTTAATATTGGCGATATTACCAAACTAGTATCTAACGTGAACATTGCTTAATGAGCTTAGTTTGGCTAAAGCTCTGATAAACCAGTTATAGATAAAATGTACCAGCAGTAAATTCTCTACCTATACAATCTGACGACACTTCATCAAAACTATGTATAGAATGTCTAGTAAAATAGACGAAGAAGTCTTTAATATGACACTGAAGACGGATCGGCTGGTTAGATTGATCGAATATGGATCAGAAAAAGAAAAAAATGAGGGCAAGATATTTTTCTACTTATTATTATGAACTGTCCAAGTGTGCGAAAGGTGTCAAAAAGGGAAAATTGTATTCTTCGGTAAAGATACGGTCGAGAAATACAAGAAAAACGTTCAAACTAAATCCTATTCAGCCAGACACAAAGGTTTTATTTTCTCAGTAAAATTCTGCGACAAAAATACAGACCATAGACGCATAAAAAACGAACCCGCACCTAATTGTTTCTATATAAATTCAAACATCCATTCCACGTTGTTATTGGAAATCGGAACGTTCAATCCGTGCTAAAATGTACGACGGCATTATTCTAAACGACGGGGCCGACGCAACAGCAGCGTAATGCCACAAATTAAAGCTTAAAACGGCCGGTTAACAGCTGACCCAAAATCGAAGTGTCCCCCCGTCTGGGGGACAGAGTCAGACGCGAAAAGCAACGGGGCGGAGCCACGCCACGCCTTCAAGCTCACAGGCAATATCGCGTCAAAAGTTCCCCGGCCGTGGCATAACGCGCGCGGCTCTTGCCCGTCCGTGCTTAAAAAATATAAAAACGTCAAAAGTGAAACGTCACGTGGTTAGCTGTCAAATTTTGGAGGGAATTTGTTCGGTTTTTTACGAGTGAACGGTTTGATTTTTTTATCTGTTTATTTGGGATATTTTTGTCGTCGTTTTTTTATTATTTATTTTGTAAAATGTAATTGCAAAAGACTTACCTATAGCTCCCCACTTAGCATAAGTTTCTACAATTCTAACGTTAATTGCCGAGTAACGTTACCTATTACTCAGAGTACAAAATAATGTGCTCTACAAGCACCCATTATTTTTCAAGTTTAGGGAACTTGAAAAATAATGTTATAAATTTAAGGCACTTTATGAAACCTGAAACAATGACTTCGTAAATAAATTAAAAACTTCTTCTACCTATGACTATATTGTTTTAGGCACCCACCTAGATCTCTGACTCGTTAAGCAAATTGAGAAATTGTTTAGGCAATTTCTGATCTCTTAAACGAGGCATAGGCTTTATCTATCCAGCTCGAATTTTGTCTAGCTGCAGGGCAAAGGCCTTCCACTATCCGGCCATCTATTACCAAACACTTCTGTTCTGCCATTGAGGGTCATTTTTCTCGGTAGGAGCAAAGCTCGTCCTTCTATCTTCACCTTGGAATACCGTGATGTCGTCGATCGATCATTCAGACCAACTAAATAAACAAAATAATTCAAATAATTTTTCCATAAATGGGTTTTAAAATTTTCCAGTTACTCTACAGTTCTTTTACACTTTTAAACTACTTTTTCAGTTCTGTACTTCGTTTGTGTCCGGTACACCGTCAATCTTATAACGAAATGGGTATTAGACCCATTTTCACTTTAATTAGTCAGGCAGGAAATTCCCAAGGAATTGTTAATTCATGGAAAAGTAATTGAATGGGATAGTTGCCATGGCTTATTTGAATGAATTATTTTGAATTGTATATTTTTTGTTTGTGTGTTTTTGCTGTGGACACTTTTAAAGTGCACATCTTGTTACATTGTTCTCACATAATATACCATCTCAACATGAATGATGTAACCAAGATTTTGTAACAATATTCTGATTTAAAAGTGTCCATGGAGCTTCTTGCCCGTTCTTCTCCATAGAGATCTACGCTAGGGGATGGGCAACTACAGTACTTTCACAGTTTTTATGTCTTGTGACTGGGACTGTAGCTACATTTAATTTTCATCTTTGTTTCGACAATTCAAAAGTGCCTGTAACTGGCTTACTTGAAATAAATGCTTTGATTTTGATTTTTTGATTTTGGTGTCAGAGTTTTTATGGCGCCCATGGAGCTCTGACTTGACTTGGCTTCACATGCTGTCAAGAAATATCCCTTAGGCATGCTGGTTTCCTCACGACGTTCGATGATTGAATTGGGATTAAATGAACATAGAGTGTTCTATTTATTATTTTTTATGATAATAACTCAGTAAAACTATATTTGTTACGATCCCGATCTTATTTTGTTCAACATACAGCCTGAGACTCGCTTTATGTAAAATACTGGTATTCAGCTGAATTTGGATAAACTGGATGCCGATCCCAATATAGCAGAGCTAAGGCTTGGCTGATATTCCAGTGTGAAGAAGTTCTGAATTAAATTAATGAAATTAATGGTTTTATCATCGTTGCACATCTGTAGGTAACATTTGATTCAGTGATGGTATTTCATGAACATCTGAACAAATATTAAAAATGATTAACGGTAAATAGGTGATTTTATTGATCTTTGATACGACTACGGTATTTATTCATTTACAAATGCTCACGTTACTGAATTATCACGTATTTAGAATATTCTAATGGATAAATCACCACCAGTAGACACTAGACAGTCTAACGATGAGACATGATTAAGTCATATTTAGCTTTTCCATGAAATAGTCATTCAATGGGCTTAAATGAACTTAGAGGGTTGTATTAACCTGTTTGTCGCACTCACGACGTGCTAGCTGTCAACTTCTTTTTTTTTTTTCTTGTTTCTGTTCCGTTCTGTTATATGCTAAACGTCTTATATGCTTTGTACCTATGTTTTGCACGTCATGTGCCTGCGGCAAATAAATATTTTTCCTTTCTTTCTTTCTTTCTTTCTATTAATGATTATCATTCTATAAACATAGTGTTACGGTCGCAAATCATATTTAGTTCAACATACTGACTGGAAAATGGCAAAAAAAAATATTTTCGCTGGCTAGCCTAGCGCATCCGCGTTAATCATGGATTTTTACTTCTAAGCTGGTCTAATCACCGTTGATAAGCAAGCCTCAGAGCGAGTATCTACCTCTAACCATTGTTCTCATTCCTAGTCTATTTATGATAAAGATTTTTTTCGCAGTAGAGAATATAGTCTCTCCTCTCTCCCAGAGACCTGTGTCATAGCTGTGAAAATCTTACAGGCTGATAATGCTTGACTTGAATCATCTCAATCTTCCTGCCTTGTCCCAGGTTACTTGGGGTAGGCACAACTCTTCCAATCTCCTCTCTCAACCACCACGCTATCATTCACTCCTTATAAATACATCATCTCAAAAAAAAAAAATATATATATTACGAGTATCATTTCTGAGCTTGTGGCTAAATAATAACAGCCGCTCAGGGCGATCTTTAGGTTAAGCCGTGCTTGCCTATGTTGGTCTGTGGATGGGTGACCACCCTTACATACCGAGTTACCTCCGTGCCTCGGAAAGCACGTTAAGCAGTTGGTCCCGGCTGTCATTTGTCCATCTTTGACAGTCGTTACAAGTACTAAGTGGCCCAAAAAGTCTGACAACCAGTCTTACCAAAGTGGTATCGTATTACCCAGTGTGAACTGGGTTGTGGAGGTCAGATAGGCAGTCGCTCCATGTAAAATAATGGTACTCAGCTACATCCGGTTAGACTGTAAGCCGACCCCAAAATTGTTGGGAAAAGGCTAGGCAGATGATTTTGATGTCATTTTGTACACAATTATTCCATCGATTCCTTGGTCTTTCTCTCCCTCTTCATCCATCAACATTTTATATTTATCACTCTTTTAGTCACATGCGACTCGTCTCTCCTGCATGATCACATGCCCATACCAAAATAGTCGATTTCCTTTCAACTTTTGTAACTGCGCTTCTATATGCGTATGCGTATATTCTATATGTATATGCGCTTCTAGAATAAGCCCCAATTAATTTGGTATATAAAGGGTGTAAAACACCTCTTAACGAAGCCGAAAGGCACTTGTTCTCCTCGTCATTGCGATCATTTTTTTGTTCTACACCATACCTGGGAACTTTCTAGTTACGGAGATATTGGGGGTCAAAGTTCCAACTTTTTGACAATTTTTATTTTAAATAAAAGTTTTTAATGTAAGATTTTTACTTTAAACACCTCCACGACCCCCGTACTATTAAATCCATCCATCAGCACAATGTTTTGAGTGCGTTACATTGAGTTCTACCACAAAACATGATTTTTTACCCCAAAAAAAAAGTCGTTTCCCAGCAATAATTTTTGCGTAAAGTTACTTAGTTTGATGTACAGAATGCTTGGTTTATGGCTTCGTGATGAGGTCTTTTACACCCTGTATAGGTATGTCCTGCAATTGCAATGATCTTTTATGTAACTTCAGCTCTTAAATCAAATCTGTGAAAATAAGGAGACAAACTATGAAACATCTCGTTGTATAAGACGCAAAAACAGTTAGTGATACAAAAGTGAACTTTAAAAATAAGTACAATTAAAGATGGAAGTTGCTCAGACACCCCTGCAGCTGACTCAAGATCATTCAGATGGAAGGATGACTGGTAAGAATACTTCTTAGTTATTTCTTTTGTCTTGCTTTGCCTAAAAGGTTTGCCCGTATAACATAATATTATATAATACCTGCTGGTAGCTAGCTGCCTATCGTATTACCCAGTACTAACTGGGTTGTGGAGGTCAGATAGGCAGTCGCTCCATATAAAATACTGGTATTCAGCTGCATCCGGTTAGACTGGAAACCGACCCAAATAAAAAAACTTGCGAAAAGGCTAGGCAGTTGATGATGGTAGCTAGCTGCCGACTGCCTCATTGGTCGAGAAGTCGCAAGCGGCAGTCGGCTAAACATAAGGTTTTCCGTCCGGACTTGTGCCCGGTTGATGGCAATAGGTTCGCCCCTTATTACATAGGACTTAAAACTAACTAGCGAAATATGGGTGTACTATTAGGTACACCTCTGCCTAACCCTTTAGGGATTACAGGCGTGATGTTATGTTATATTGATATGGCTGTGAGATAGGTAGGTCTATGTCCCAACCTAAATTATGGTCAACCTGTGTGCCATGTGGAGCCGTTTCGGTGGCTCTCTACTAACTATTTTGTCAACTAGTAGAAGCGTGTACAATCCATAAGGTTCAAATATGATTGCAAAGAGCAGCGTCATTGGTGGTTGACAATAATACAAGCGACAGTACACGGCGGCATGCGGCAGTACAGTTTTCAGTTTTGCTAAATTCATTCGAAAACAAGAAAAACTTCATTTGTCTTAGTGAAAGCATCTGGCCCAGTCTCGACATAGATAATGACAAATTCGCAAACTAAAAAATTAGCGATCGAAAGTTTGCGATTTTGTCGTTATCTATGTCGAGACTCGCAACAATGAAAAAACTCGGTTGCAATAACGATGCTTGCGGGAAATGCAAGTCTCTCTATTTTAGCGATCGAATTTAACGATAACGGTGTCGATTAGGTAGGCTTAGCCAAGTTGACAATCTACAATCGTTAACGCTAGTTGAAAACTAATCAAATGTATGGGAATTACATCATCTCAACGTTAAATCACATGATCAACACAACTTAGAAAATTCGTAGACAAGTTTACGTCGTTCAAAATGATAGAATAGAATGTTATCGTTTCTACAATGTTGATCGCTATAGATACTCTTTGGTAGGAACGCTCACCATAGACTAAAGTGTAGGTTTTTTCTACAGACATTGGAGAACGAGTGATCGACTCAGCCGCATCAACTTGGCTACCAATTTAGCGCTTTCTACAATCGCTTACGCCGCCGAGGCGTTTACAATTGTAGAAAGAGAATCGATATGAAACGTTTGAACTTGGCTAGGCCTGCTGTTGTGCACAAACTAAACTTATCGTTTTCTCTCTAATAAAACGAAAAAGAGACGGACGTAATTTAGAGTTGTCAAATTTAATTGGAAATAATATTTCCATACAAAAGAAGGGTGCACGTCGACTAAAAACACGGTGAAGCGCAAGGCATAAACTAGTTTGACATCTCTAACTTAGTTCATAGCTATAGCCGTCCTTTTCTCGTACTGCCTTAGTAAAAGATAGCAATAGCCTAAATTAAGTTCAGTTTGTGCTCAACAGAATTGACACCAATGTCGTTATCTATGACGAGACTGCCGGCCCTGGCTGTCTGTAGTCACTGCTCTACCACAGAGTCAGTAGCAATGTTGGTATGTAGAGAAGTGACATGAAGTACATGACGGCATTGACGCTAGTATCGCTTTCTGAATTGTAGTTAAATGGATAACATTTTGTCAAATAAAAAAAAAATCTTAGGTTTGTGGTAACTTCCAAAGGGTCTAGACAAGCGTTCCGTATGTCTACAATGACTTCCAAGACCATTAACAAAAGCTTTTAGATAGCTAATGTTCAACTAAATAGCAATATTATCAGTCAAGGAAAATAACAACAAAAAAAATCAGTGAAGTGTTTCAATTTAAAGTTTTCCGCCTCTAAAAAAATCACCACTCCTGGTATCAATAGCTGCGTGCATCTTCTATCTGTAAAAAAAAACTTTTGCCGGGCCGTCGGCGTCGGCGTTCCAGAGCAGTCTCGACAGAGATAACGACAAAATCCTTAACCTTTGATTAAGGCGAAAGTTAGCGATTTTATCGTTATCTCTGTCGAGACTGCCAGCCCAGGACTAACTAGGACTCCTTGACCTCGATCACGCCTGATGGAAAGCGATGGATGAGATCTATGATGGAACGAGCGTGCCCAGAAGATGCCTGTTCACTCTTGCTTTGAAGGCAGGCGGGTTAAATGTGGGTGGGAACACAGACGCAGGCAGAGAGTTCCACACTTTGGCTGTGCGCATAATAAAAGTGGAGGACAAGCGCTTAGTACGATACGACGGGGGCATCAATATAGTTCGGAAAGGTTTTCAACCCGTGGAAAAGTGGGTAACCTTATAAAAAATGTGTATTTTTACAATATTCTAATAGAAGCAAAATCATCAAAACACAACACCAAACCTCCGCTATATTTATTCACTCCAACTCCAACATAACTAAACACAGATAATATTTTGCCGCCATTTCCCGCGCGGCAGCCATACTTCAACTTATATTTTTTCGACAGGCAAAGACAGCATTAGTATTCAGGCCGTCACAGCCAGTAACTCGGGGGTCTATTTGACTGATTTTCAGCCTCTCCATGATTTGCCACTTTACCCGGTCAGACTGCTCGCTGAATACAAAACAACCAATACTGCGGAGGGGGATTTGAAATTTCATTTTCGCATAATGCCGTCGCGTTTTGAATATTGGGTATTTTATTAACACTGTGTGTGACTATATAGAATAATTTTATGAGCGAGAAATTTAATGGACATAGCAATTTTGTTTGAGCATTTGCGTTGATAGATAAAGTTAAAGTTCGTTATTTTTAGAATGGTCTAGGTTCTGTTGGTACGTAGGTACTCATACGCCAGCACATCAAGCAAGTCAAATGTCTTCTATAGATTGTCAACTTTATCAATAGAACATTAGATTCAAGGTTGATTGAGAAAATACAGTTTCGGGTGGCTTAATCTGCTGACGTCTATACCACGACATACTGGATGCCGAATTTGATAGCATATTTAACTAGTTACAAAAATATACGAACACCGTCTGTCCTCATGGGTTATAATTATAACTTGTTCGAGTCCTACGTTCTTCTATAGGCAATGGGGAAGGCTGGTCAAAGCTGATTGTAGATGGCACGTCTATAGCTTAGACCCAATCTGACCAATGAGGTCGAACTATTTTGAAATATAAAATGACATTGACAGATTTTCAACCAATGATGATGTTTGGTACAAGCGATGCTAGCGCCATTAGTTCCACAGTTGCCATCCCCATTGGACGTCCAACACTCCTTTTACCTCCTCCTTTTACCAAAGTACATTACATTACGACTGTTTAAGGTACCTGATTTCCCACGTTGTTCCCCATTTGTTCATGTATAACCCCTTCAAAAAAAGGTAGGTAACGCTATAGTCGGTTCGATTTTTAACCGACTTCAAAAAAGGAGGAGGTTACATATTCGTGTGGATGTTTTTTTTTTATGTTTGTTACCCGATTTCTTTCCCATTTGTGGAGCGATTCTCAAAATTCTTTTTTTATTTCCTGCTTCCTTCTGAGGTGGTCCCATTTAAATTTTTTGAAGATCTGATCCTGATCTTCGGAGATATACAATGGAACTCTTCAAAAATAGATGGTAAATCTGTCGTCATTGCTGCAATCGCTTGGATGTTCATTGTTTATACAACACTGAATGCTCTGATCTGATCATCTGCAAGTTTTTGCAAATGTGTACAATACACCCAGATTTTGAAAGTTAGGTATGTTTGCGGATGGATGGACAAAGATTTTATTGGCCTGTCAGAAGTATTGTGAGAGGAATTTAAAAATGTGTGAACCTTTACTTTGTTATTTTGTATATTTTAATTTTAAGTTATTTCGTACTCTTTTAGTTCTAGTTTTAGTTACAATAATTAGTTTAATTAAATACAACCGTTGTAATTAAATAAATAAAGAAATGTTAAGTTCCATTCATTAGGGATAAGCCACCACCATGACATGTGTTGTTAATAATGTAAAATAAATTAATGGCGACTTGTTTGGGAACAACTAAAAATGGAAAAATAAATAAAAACGTTTTTTTGCAAAAAATAAAACCGTCTTCAAAAAAAAACACTATCAAAAAAACACAAACAAAGGCCAAGCTTCAGAAGTCGGTGACCTTTGTTTGATTGATTTATTGTTTTTGTCACCGACTTCTGAAGCTTGACCTGTTTGACAGTTTGATTGATTTGGTGTTTTTGTCACCGGCTTCTGAAGCTAAAGTTATTTTTCACTTTTTTGTGTTTTTCTTTTTTAAGCAAGTTATTGCCCTTTTAACCTATTTACTAATAAAACTAAGGTCATGCCAGATTAATCCTTATATCGAGTCGGCCTAGCCTAGAACATTTAAAACTTTCGTTGAAATCCGACGCTTACGGTAATAAAAGTGAAAAAAACGGATTGATTGTGGCAGAATGGCTTGAGCGCCACGAAACTGATACATTTTATTTGGTATTTTTTTTAAGTGTGGACAAAGAATTACATTAAAAAATAAAGTGATGGTAAATTGTGGATTCCTGGAAGAGTTATTAGAAAGTTACCTTATTTTCGTTCTTATCTAATCGAAGACGATCAGGGTAATAAATACCGTAGAAATAGACAACATTTAAAACATATTTGATGAAACAGATGATACATATTTAGAAAATGACATAAATAACAGCGGAAATAGATATGTAAGTAATGATAAGTTTGATACTCATTATGAAGCAGAATTTAAGGAAGAAAATAACAAGACTTTTGTAAAGAATAATGATACTGTAGAAAATATTGTTACATCTAACTCTCATGATAATAATGTTAGTGATAGTGTGTTAATTGATCATAATTATGTAACTAGGTCAGGTAGAATAGGCGAGACGACAAAAAATAACTAATTAGTCCGTCAGATAGATTATCAAAAAATATTTGACTCGTGTTTTTTCTTTTGTTACGTAAACCAAAATAGACGAAGATATGACGCTTTTAAAATTCTCAATACGTCACGCCTAGGTATAATTTTTAGCTAGTTCTGACGTCACGAGCCCCTACTCCCGAGTTTTGATGCGTTTTATCTTTATTTATTTTACTATTTATGTACACACAGTATAACAACACAGGAAAATACATTAAAAATATGAGTACAAAGGAACTGCTTATTTCTTAAGAAATTTCTGCCAGCAGACCTGCAAAAGGAGAAATGAAAAAGAAATGTAGACATTAGTGTGTGAAAAAAGGAAGAGAATAGAGATTATGTGCCTTACCTAACTTAACCTACTAAGATATATAAATACACATATAAGTAAATATTAACATATACTTATATAAATACATAATGCTAAGATATATAGACTAATAAATATAAATATGTATATAATAAATCATGGTTGAGAGGAAAGGTAATGCTCTTTCACTCTGGATTTAAACAGTGAGATGGTCGGTGATCTTTGTCAATATTCATTGATTTACAAAAACAAAAAATACGTGTCCATTAATTTCCAATACTCTAACTGACGGACTAAATAAATTTGCAATTTTTGGATACTGTCGTCATGCCTATTATAAAACCTTCGACACGATATAATTATGTTCGATTATGTGTATCGGAACGTTGTTCCCGCGCAATAAAGTGTCAGGTGGAGAAATGTCAGACAGGAAGATCATTGGTGGTGAAATATATCTATATACAAATTGTAAGATTAATAATAAATACTTTTAAAAAAATCAAATCAAATCATAATTTATTTGTTAACATAGGTAAAAAAGGTACAGATGTTATGTTTGATGAACAGAGCGCTATGTTATGCCAGGGGGCGTACAAATATGGTGTGCACATCTAGCTGAGGATTACAATTATTACTAAATATTTGAAAATCATGCATTATGGTATGGTAAAAACTATGTCAGAATAATTAAAATATCAAAGTTGTCAATATTAATATTTATCTCAAACCTCAATATAATTTTGTAATTCTAAATTAAAAAATCATCAAAAAAAAAGACATAAAACACACTCTCACTCACTCTCCCACTCTTCTAAAATACATAAATACAGTCTTTAGTATCAACAGGGTCACATACACATACAGCCATACCATACAACATACTTACACTGAATATTGTTTGGAATTTATACATTTAACAATTTTAATCACCCGAGTTATCCTACGACGATCTCTCATACATTATTAAGACACGAATAGGTCCTCAAGACAACCTCAAGACAACCTCACTACACAATATTACAAGCCTACAATCCTACCATTCGCCTTCTGAATCCAAAAACGGCCAGCAACAAAATCCGTTATTCCACCGGCGCGGGTACTTCTAACCTACCCTACAGGGTGGGGGGGGGGGGTGAAATTAATCAGACGGGCTCAAGGGCTGCCGCGTCAAAAGAAAACCAAATAAAACGGCAAGCGACAAAGTTTCTACTAGGAGGATAAGGAAGGAATAGAGACGACTTTTATTGCGTTGAGCCTTTTTTGTGTTTATATAAAAAAAATATCTTCGTAGGTTTTTCGGAATGAAAATATCGACCAACGGCCGTTTTCCATAACTTACTTACGTATAACTGTTGGTTAATATGCCTACTTCCTTAGCTATCGGTGTTCCTATAAACAAAGAATATTCTATCCGCGTCACCTACCTGTCACTTGATTTATAGAAAAATCAAAGAAAGCTTTTCTGTGACATTTTGTTTCTCAGTTTGTTTTTCTTTTTTGGTCAGTAATCAAAATGTCAAACAGACAGAGTTAGCAACCTACCGAAACCGGCTAGTAAGTTATTGAAAATGGCTGTAAGTTGGACGGTAAAAATTGAGCTTAGCGTCTAATAAAATATTATATTTTCACCCGACTGCGGCGAATCCCAAAAGGAAGGTTATGGGTTTGCTCTGTATGTATGTGTGTTTGTCAGTTTCCTCGTTTCGTCGTAATTCCTAAACGGATGAACCGATTTGGATAAATTGTATTTTGGATTTTGTCTTAAAATAACAAAAAAAAAAATGGCGGAATTACGGCTGCATTATACAGGATGACGTTTTTATCACTTTCCAATAAAATGGGTATAATAGAACGAAGTAGAAGCAAATGGCACACTTAGTTTTTTTTGTTTAATTAAAAAAAAAAACGAAATTCAAATCATACGCACACTGCGTATGATTTGAAATTCGATATTTATATTTTATTTTTCAAAATTTGTCTTTCTTTGGTATAATATGAAAAGTTTACTTGAAATTTGTAGTGTTTTTTGATGATGGATCAATTTTTTTCTAAGCTGTTGAAAAAGAAAAAAAAAACTAGGTATGCCATAAGCTTCTACTTCGTTCACCTAATATTTTTTTGGAAAGTGATAAAAAAGTCATCCGGTATTGTAGAGACAATTTGTTTTCTTCAAACCCGTCTAACGGGGTATCCAGTCAGTGCTACGGAATATTAACACTGGCGGCTTTTGAACGCGCTAATTGCCTTCAATTTCAAAGTAAGTTTTCCGATAAAATACAGTACAAACAAAAAATATCCACCTCAACTTACCGACTCAACGTTTTCCCCTACCCTTAGTAAGTGGCATTCTAACACAAGCAAACATTGATTTATCCTGATACCCCGGCTTTAGGCGCCGCCGCCGCTTCCTCCATCCCGCTGACTTCCAATTTCGGGGCAGAACTTTTTATGTGTCTTATAAAATTTTCTTTTATGGCCCTCCGCCGTTTCGTGTTGCTGAATGTATTGTGACATAAATCGGGATATTTGTGGAGGCTCCAGTTTTTGGATGGGCGCTGTGTTGAGTTTTCAAGACTAGCTGTTGTTCGCGACTTCGGTATTTAAGTATTCAGTAGGTACATCATTCCGAACCACATTGAAATTATTATGTAGGTATTGTTTTTTTGTACGAAACGGGTTCGGAAAATTAAAAGTGCAATAAACCAACAGGGCCAAAATGTTTTAGGACAAAAGCCGATTAATAATATTAATGTTATTATATAGTTATTTACGCACATATACGTAATCCTAGCTTACTTGCATTCTAATAAAACAAACACTGCTGCACTATTTTAAGCTTTCTTGGTTTAAAACTAAACTTATTTTGTCATTTACGGGATATCTTCCGTGATAATTATTTGTTTTGTGCTCCCGATTTTTTTTTTTCTCAAAACTCACTTATAATCACGGAAGAGATCCATAAGTGACAATATAAGTCTAATAAAACAAATTAAAAATACAATAAAAAAATCAATCAATCAAATCAATCTTCAATCAGTTGACTATATGGGTCAATGACCTGTTTTTTTTTTTTTTAATGTTCCATGTCTATAATCTAATCTGTCGAGGCTCTTTCGCCCTGTATTAATGTGGATTCATCATCATCATCATTTCAGCCGAAAGACGTCCACTGCTGGACATAGGCCTCCCCCAAATGTCGCCAAATTGACCGGTCCCGTGCGACTCGCATCCAAAGGATTCCCGCAACCTTCACCAGGTCATCGGTCCACCTAGTGGGAAGTCTTCCAACGCAACGTTTTCCGATGTGGATTAGTATTAGATATAAATTGATAACTGCTTCAAAACTAATATTAAATTTGATTTCGAGTAAAAAAATCGGAGTTTATAATAAAATTACTCAACAGGAGACAGCCAGTTAATTAAAGATGGATGTTTTAATAGAGAACTGATCTCTGAGTATGAATCAATTTTACTGCTGTCAGACGATTGATTGCGGCTTATGCTGCCTCGGCTCTTTCTTGCTTAGCGTAGCTTAGCTTTGCGTAGCTTCAACTTCTTTACTGAATGACCGGCTCCTTGACAATTAAGAGGGCTGTTACAATTTTTCTTGTTTTTGAGTGTTTTAATAGTCTAGCACTCATAATACAAGAAAAATTTTGATTTTTACTTTGAGCGCTCCCTAGAGAAATAATCAAACTTTCTCCGACACATTTTTTTAATTTTGTGGCCATAGCTAAAACCATAATCACACATCAAAAATCTCAGTGATCAGCGAGCGCACAAAATAAAAATCATTTTTTTACTTGTATTTGAGTGTTAGACTCCTAAAACACTCAAATACAAGACAAATTGTGGATAGCCCTCTTAAATAGTTTCGTTGAAACAAATATTTTGAGTTCGAATGTAATGAAAATGAATAAATGACGACCCGAATGGCGCAGCGGTAGTGAGGCTGCCTTACGTTCTTAGGGTCCCGGGTTCGAATCCCGGTAGGAGCAAATGTTTGTGTGATGTACATGGCCATTTTTTTCCAAGTCATGGATGTTTATTATGTATAATAAGTATGTATTTACAAACAAAAAGTATATATGTAGTATAATAACTATCTGGTATCCACGATACAAGCCTCGTTGCTTAGTGTGGCACTAGATGGCGATGTGTAATGTCCAGCGATTTTTATTTATTTATTTTATGGTTGAAATTTCATTGGCAATTATGACTCGTAAAATCAAGCGGACATGGCTAGATATCGCACAAGAGGTTTGGAAGGAGAAAGAGGAGGCCTTTGCCCAGCAGTGGGACACATGAAAGGCTAAAAAAAAAAAATACTGAGGAACACACATTGAAATTGTTCCATCTACTATGATAATATAAAAGTTCAATCAAAAACGATTGGTTGATGACTACAAAGTGCTTTAACTGATTACAAACTCCATGTAACGAAACCTACATTTAGAGTTAACCATCATGTTAATGTCTTTTCTTTAGAGCAATTTAATTGCTACCGGGACAGCATTTTTTTTTCCATTCCATACTTCGCATTAATCGTCATTTCAGTTACCACCCGTTTTTTACCTATATAATTCTTCACAAAGTTCATCCATTGTTTCTTTGGTCTTTCCCTTACGACATTTCTCTGAATACTGCAAAATATAACCCTTTTAATAACACCGACGGGAATACTACAGTCCACTAAGTAAACCTACAACAACATCATCTTGCTATCAACCCTCAAACGCGGAACCCGTTCATCCAACCACATCATACTCTTTCACAGCTCTCTCGACCCAAAAATCCCGTTTTAACCCAAATCATAATATCAATATACCGTTTGAACCCCGCGCAATATCAGGTCCCATGTGCGGCGATCCTCGGGGGAGCAATCTTGTTTCATATTGATTTTATATTGCTCACATATTGTGGGGATCGTGCGGTGTGATTCGTAGTCGTTTGTGCTTGAATGTAGGTAGATGTAGAGGACTTTGTGTTATGTTTAGTCTTAGGACTTACTGTCGACATATTCTATACTAATATTTCCAGAGGTAATTTGTTAGTTTGTATGTAGGGGGTAATCTTTGCACCTACTGCTCCGATACCGATTTTTTTTTTAAACATTTAAATGTTCCCGTGGGTTAATTTCCGTTCATAACGGGAGCGAAGACACGAGTAAAATCTAGTTAATTAATTTCCTTTTCAATTTCAATCTGACGTCGCACTTAGTAACAATTCTACAATCTGTAATTTTGACTTTCGTTTTTTCTTTTTAGTTTAGTCGAACGAGTACATACAAATTGCAGACAAGCTGCGGACATTGACAGTACATTATCAGTCAGAGTCCGGTGTTCAGAGCGGTGGCGGCATTCACAATTTGTCTGTACTAGTTTAATAATTGTGTTGTTTCTTCTGTTTCATCGTTGGGCACGCCACGTGCTAGGTAAACTACTCTTTTGATGTATGCTTGCTATGTCATCCAATCTTCTTTATGTATTACAAAATAAGGTAAAGTTCATTCCAAGGCCTGAATTCCTGCCACGCTGACGTCGGTGTCACACGGTCAGTCGTGACGTCAGCGAGAACAAAACACGGCTGTCGGTATGAGTCGCAAGTCAGTTGCGTCGCAGTATGGTGTTATATAGAACACAATGTATACTCGTACGCGTGACCGACGTACGCGACCGACGTTAGCGCAGGAAGCAAGCCCAAATTGCTGTGGTGAATGCTTAATTTTGAGAAAATTATGAACTACGCCACGCTGTTAGGCGGTCCTAGATTTCATCACACTTTTCATAGTCAAGTTTCAGGACCGCATCACGCAAAAAAAAATCATCAGCCTAAAATCTTTAAAACTTAATTTCCAAAGCCCCGCAAATCACTCTACAACAAAAAATAAAATAACACGTAAAGTTGATGATTAAAAGAGTATAGAAGGCATAACGAGAGGCGGTACGATTGTGTTAGTCGCACTAGTGGCACAAATGTAGTTAGGGAGTGTGTGAGTGACATCTCTCCCCAACGAATTATCTCGTTTGAAATAGAGTTTTGAGTGGATAGAAGTGGCGGGTAAGTTTAGTGTAATTGGACGATGATGTGTAGAGAATAGGCATGACGACAGTATCAAAAAATTGCAAATCTATTTAGTCCGTCAGTTAGAGTATTGGAAATTAATGGACACATATTTTTTTGTTTTTGTAAATCAATGAATATTGAAAAAGATAAAACGCATCAAAACTCGGGAGTGGGGGCTCGTGACGTCAGAACTAGGTAAAAATTATACCTAGGCGTGACGTATTGAGAATTTTAAAAGCGTCATATCTTCGTCCATTTTGGTTTACGTAACAAAAGAAAAAACACGGGTCAAATATTTTTTGATAATCTAATTGACGAACTAATTAGTTTGTTTTTTGTCGTCTCGCCTATTTGCAGTTCGGCAGAAGTATTTCTAGGGCGCAGAAAGCTTTCTTTAACAAAAATTAAGAAAATATATGTTATAAAAGTTAATGTATAAAAAGACCTGTGTCTATTCTTAGTAGAGCAGAGAAAGGTCATGATATGCGAGTGAAAATAAACGTGGACGAATCAAATAATTATAAAATCGGACAAAAAATTACATCGTCTCATTATTAACATGTCACTTTTTAAATACTGTGTCTTGAAGCTTAAACATAAATCCAGACTTTTCTAATTCGGTCGTTTTGGGAATCGGATGTTTTGCTAATCAGCCATTTTGCATATTGGACTTTTTCGAATAATTTTTCTTTCACCCGATTTGCATCAAATATTGTTAAGAAAATCATGCCCTTCTCTATCCCTATTCCAACTCTATGTTCTCTACGTGTCAACTGCCGGACACTTAATATAGGTAAATAAATAAACACGCTACACTTCAACTGCATTCCGTCAATTATACGTAACTGCACTAGTACTATTGTCATTGTCACTGATTGGTAATTCTATTTCTGTTGAGTTCGTTAGAAAGTTGGGGTTGACTTTTTGTGATGGGGATTTTTTGATTTCGTAGTCTTCAAAACTGTGTCTTTTGGGTGTTTATGTTGAAGTAATGTAGATTTTCTTTTTCTTTTGATGCTGAACGAATTTTGATGAGATTTTCTTAGACTGAAGTGAAGTAAATTTTGTCTGTCGGTTACCATTTGATGCTGAACGGATTTTGACGGGTAAATACCGAGCAGATAGTACCCGACGTTGGTTTTCAACATAGATTTGCCCTTGGAAAATAATCTACTTAATTTTTCTCGGAGTTCAATAATTATTCATAGCAACTTTCTGACTTATTTTTCTTTATTCCTTCAAAAGACATCAACGCGATCGATATTTTTGACAAAATATTGTTATCTCTTAGCGATGGCTGCAATTGTTTTGTAACCTTCATAATAATTTCATTTGCTCGTTGACAGAACTATAATAAACGTTATTATTTATTTAGTCCAAAGTACAATCGATACTAAAATTCCTTTAAATTCCCACCCTACAATCAATTTGTGCGTCTGCTCCTCAATCACTTAATTGATTCAACACATTTGGTCTTAATCTATGCATTATTCTCCCAAATCACCATCCTTATGTTCCTAGTTTTAAGGTACAAATTCGTTTACTTTTAGAGGTCTCCGTAGGGTGTTACCCCTCATACGAAAAGTGGAAATCTATTAAAAGGAAAGGGTGTGATTTGCAATGGTTATTTTATTAGCTCTATCGAGATTAAATATTTGAGGGTAGTGTGATACTATTAAACTATTGTATGTTCACGCAGCTATTCCTGCAGGGTTGGTATAGAGAGATGATTGTAATTCGACTGTATTCATCTCTCCTTTTATATTCTGAAAAATGTCTTCTATCTTACTTATTTTTATTGCTGGTGTTTCCCTTACTTAGTAGTTTATTTGTTTCCCAGAAAAAGTTTAAGCTTCGGCAAGTCGGCAGTCTCGTCTATCTTCGGAAACACGAACTCGTGATAGTATGATCTGATGTAAAGCTCTTACAATCATGGAATTACTTAATATTTTATACTTCCTAACTTTTTTGTTTCGTAAGTCCAAACACGCTTTACAAATAGATGTGCTGAGAATTATACTCATTAACTAACCGATTCCTCTCCACCAGGCGAAGGCAACGCATCACCCCTCCGCTGGTCTCCACCATCATCAGCTGCGTTGGTAGCAGCAGCCCTCGCTCCTCCAGCTCTCAGGCCCTGGCTACCAGACCCGCCCTCCAAGAAGACCAACCATTTGGGTAAGACAGGTTGGCATCAGTCATCCTTCAGTATGATTATAGATGTAAGAATAGTGTCGAGTTCAGTAGTTTCAAATGCAACGGAAGACCATAGATGGAAGGGGCATTGGCGTTGATATTCAAATGGAAGTGGCACGGCCAAATCTCAATGAATGACTGCAGTTATACTGCAAGTAGAAAATCGTCTACTGAAGCGTATTTAGAGAAATAACTACGGTTTGGCAGCATTGACATCGGCGCCCGTGTTCTGTTCTGACATATAATTCGAAATTGTCTTTATTTGAATTGTTTTCAAGGGACTCTGTAATCAATTCATTGAGCGTAGATTATCGTTTAATTATGTCTTCTGCAGGAACAACATGGATACTCCAGCTCTCTTATATAAACAATAGGAGGAAAATATTAAATTGTTAGCATCTCATTTGAATAATTCCTAAGGTTCAAGGAAAAATTTTGAATTTTGCTTGTCGTTGGACGAAATAAACTTAACTTTAATAGCATCATTTCTTTCAGGATTGATCTGCGTGGTCTGTGGCGACACCAGCTCTGGTAAACACTACGGCATCCTTGCTTGCAATGGCTGCAGCGGATTCTTCAAGAGATCTGTTAGGAGGAAGCTCATATACAGGTTAGTAACTTCTTTTATCCTGGAGAGTATTGTCTAAGCACTGGTTCACAAGCTATGCACATTCAAATGGCACGCTTGGTGCGATAGCCACTGCGAGGAAAACAAATGAAAGAACTTGTTTGAAGCATGCATGTCGTCCGTCGCTGGTCGAGTCTCATCGCCCCAAACCGTGAACTACTTATTGCCTTTTTCCCGTCTACCTACAGCATTTGTACGAACAGTTCAACCAACTTATATGTGCAGGCAGGAAAACACAGAACTAAAACAAATGTACCAAGTTTGACACATAGGTGAAATTTTTCTTGACAAGCAACGCCACCTTGAACTGCACACTTAAAGTGATCATACTATAGCATAGCTCAGTCAGAGTCACATTGGACGATACTGCCTTAATGTTCATACAAAGCAAAGCTAACTAACCATGAGCTGTTGTGAAGGAGCACGATAAGTAAAAGTTAGTTGTGTCATTGTTGAAAACTGGTCCTATAGGATGAGGTGAGGTTGTCAACATAGCTCACAGAATAAGTAAGCTGAATCGGCCTTATTAGCCGTAGTACCGTTGGGGTGTCTATTACCCAGTACTAACTGGGTTGTGGGGGTCAGATAGGCAGTCGCTCCATGTAAAATACTGGTATTCAGCTGCATCCGGTTAGACTGGAAGCCGACCCCAATAAAAAAAAACTTGGGAAAAGGCTAGGCAGATGATGATGACCGTTGGGGTGTCTACCCCATCTGTATTCTTGAGACCGCGAATCGGCAAACGTAAGGTGGGACGCCCTCAGGGTGGCTGGTAGCAACTGGATGAGAGTTGCTGAGAATCGAGTTGAGTGGCATCCCACTGCCAGGCCTATGCCCAGCAGTGGAGTACTGTGTGTGTGATGATGATGATGTTCCTCTAAGGCACTTGAAAAGTCGCCTTTGGAAAAACCCATCAACCTGGCTTGTATTTTTTACAAGTATTATTTGAACAATTGTATTGGCTGTACTAGTTGCATTAACCAGAATAACAAGTGAAACTACCATTTCGTCATATATTTGTGTTACATTTCGTATTTTAAATAGAACCTCGTGAACTGGTTTTCGGTAACCGTTAATTGCTCAACTGTGTTGTGTGTGAGCAATTATTTTCTTAGGATGTGTATCTTTATCATAATTTTTAACAGAATTTCTGTATTGACTGTGTTACTGACTGGCTGACTGTGATCTGCTTATAAGTTTTAGGGGCAATGGAAAATGAATAATCGTCAAGAATTTGTTTTGTGAAATACAACAACTAAAAAGGCTGAAATTTCAACAAAACAAAAAAATATCTTTTAAACAAACTGCCTCTTTACTTTTTTGCCACCAACTTCCGGAAGTGAAGTTAATTTCCACTGTACACGGTTAAAAAAAGATTTTTATAATTTCACAGTAGACCTAGGAACCGTAATTAGCTCGTACTTTCTATAGCGACAGTTATGGAAAAGTCTAATGAGTATGGGACTGACAAACACTAACGAAAAGTTGACGGTCAACTAAGTATGGGTTTGACATACGCTACCGAAAAGTTAAAACTCAAATGAGTATGGGACTGACATGCGTTACCGAAAAATTTAAAACCAATCCTGTTGAATGTCGTTGTAGTAATTTAAAATGCCCACAGAGTTTTAGTCGTTGAAACCGATGCCAAAAGTAGGAAAATTCAACACACCAAAAAAAATACAATGCAATCGAAAAGAGAAAGTACCAACCAACGATGGGGTCACATCTGTGACACAGTTCAACAACGGATGTTCACCAACTAAATCAATAGTAGCAGAGCCAAAAAGTATAATAATGTGATGACACAGAATTACAAACAACAATTGAGTCAGTCTGTATTGACAAACCTGAAACTAGTAATTTGGGGCGTTTGAAACAAAAGCACATCGCCTATCAGAAAGGTGCGGCCATATTTATTTAGGACTCGCTGTTGTCTGCAACCTTCGGCTGCATGATATTTTTATAAAAATATTTCTTCCCTAATTGAATCGGATTTTGTTAACAATTTTAAGGGTTTAATTTTTTTGCACGGAACCCTAATCCTTTTTCCAAAATAAAAGTAGCCTTAAGTTACTCCTTATGCTATGTGCCAATAAAAGTTCCATTAAAATCAGTCCAGCCGTTTAGGAGAGTAGCCGGAACAAACAGACAATGTGACAGGTTATAAACACACATACTTTCATAACCATTCAGTAAAAACCTGTTATTTTGAAATTGCAAATTAAAATGAAATATTACCAGACTTTTCTGGGACATGCTGTATATTACACAGAATTATTACAAATAGCAAATACAGAGCAAATGAGTTAATGTGTGTTGACTGACATCATGGGTCGGCTTCCAGTTTTACCGGATTCAGCTGAATACCAGTATTTTACATGGAGCGACTGCCTGTCTGACCTCCACAACCCAATTAGTACCGGGTAATACGATACCCCTTGGTAAGACTGGTTGTCAGACTTTTTGGGCCTCTGACTACCTAACAACAGTCAAAGATCTACAAATGACAGCCGGGACCAACGCCTTAACGTGCTTTCCGAGGCACGGAGGAAACTCGGTATGCAATGGGCGGTCACCCATCCACAGACAAACCTAGGCAAGCATGGCTTAACCTAGAGTAGAGTAGAGTAGAGTAGGGACTCCATTTTCCGCACTTAGACTCTCATTCGGTCCGTTGTGCGTAGGTGTCCTGGCTAAGTTAGCCAGCCTAGCTCCGCCCAGAAACACAGAAGTTTCCTGGGAGCTTCACAGGCTTCGCGGAGCGACCTCACCGTTCCGAGGATTTGTTTGCATTGGGTAGCCACGGCCTTGCATACCAGGACGACGTGGGTGGCTGATTCTTCGGCGTCAAAGCAGCCCCTGCAGAGTGGGCTGTTCGTGGCACCTATGTTAAAGAGATGTTTGTTTAGGGGGCAATGGCCCGTTATTGTCCCTATTATTATTCTGAGGTTATTTCTACTTAGGCTGAGCAGTCGTTTTGCTAGACGCGGATGTAGACTTGGCATCGCCATTTTTGACTGCCTGCAGTCTGTAGACCGTGACCATTTGTTGCTATGAAGTTCAGTTGATATCTGGCGAATCCATGTACGGAATTGTGAGAAAGCTAAGGGAAGGAGTGGGCCTAGCACTGCCATCTCGGAACATCGCTTAGCAAGTTCGTCTGCGGCGTCATTGCCTAGGGATCCACTGTGCCCTTTAATCCACTGGAGGATGATTCTGTTAGACAGCGATATACTTTCCAGGGCGAGGTGACATTCAAATATTAATTTACTGTTAGTTTGCTTGTTTTTTAGGGCTTTAAGCACAGCTAGGCTATCAGATACGAATCTGATTGCGTAGTTGTGAACCCCTAGACGCTTTACGGCTGTTGCAGCTTGTGTTAAGGCGACACACTCGCATTGGAATATCGAACTGTGTTCGCCTAGTGGTAGGTGAAAGTTAATGTTGAGGTCTAGGGAGTGTATGCCAGCTAAGGAGCTGCTCAAGCCGTTTTGAGTTTTAGAGCCATCTGTGTAGCTTAACCTAACGATCGACCCGAACGGCTGTTATTATATAGCCACGAGCTCCTCCTGTGTTGACTAACCGAAATTATTAAATTGGGACTTTTGAAACAACTTAATGAATCATGTTGTTGATGATGGTGTAATGGATATTGATGTGAGTTTTGTATTAGAGTTGAATTCAGTATATTATGGCAATCACGAATTAGGTTGTTCTGTTAGTCTTTTATCACTGCGATCTCCAATCCGCCTGCCAAGCGTGGAGACTACGGCAAATTCCTCCCATCATGGGAGAGGCTTATGTCCAGCTGTGGACGTTATGGGCTGTTATTGTTGTTGTTGTTGAATTAGGTTGAAAAACAAATGATAATCTGTTCTTATAGCATCTTGTGTTTGTCAATCATCATCTGCCTAGCCTGATCCCAACTATGTTGGGGTCGGCTTCCAGTCTAACCGGATGCAGCTGAATATTTTACATGGAGCGACTGCTTATCTGACCTCCACAACCCAGGTAGAACTGGGTAATACGATACCCCTTGGTAAGACAGGGTGTCGGACTTTTTGGGCCAACTACCTGTCTGACGGCCCGAATGTCAAAGATCTACAAATGACAGCCGGGACCGACGGCTTAACGTGCTTTCCTAAGCACAGCGGAGGAAACTTTGTATGTGATGGGTAGTCACCCATCCACAGACCAACCTAGGCAAGCACGGCTTAACCTAAAGATCGACCCGAGTAGCGGTTATTCTCTAGGCACGAACTCCTCCGTTTGTCAATATAATTATAATTTTAATGAAAAAAAAACGTACTCTCAACTAGCCCAGAAGAGATGTTGAGTTGGTATACGGGTCCACGCACTCATTCTCTGACTCTTTAACGCCTCGCCCAAACCCTTGGCTTTAAAGCCTAGACAAAAAAGGTTTTGTCGCAATTCCCAAGAGATGAGGAATATAGAACTGATGCAATCGCTGGCAAATAAAACGCTAGTCTCAAATAAAATGTTTATGCATCAATTAACGCGAATTCTAAGAAAACAAAACCAAATCAAACACCAACATCACATATACGAAACAGAAATCAAAACAAACATTGGAACATAATCCCAAAATCTCTACCAAAAATTACAACAAGAAGACAAACAAACAGCGACTCATCTGCGATACCATACCAAAAATGACAATAGAAAGAATGGGGATGTTTGAGCACTTGAACCCACTTAATCCTTAGCAGAAGAGAATGCTTCTGTAATTTTTGGTACATCTGTGACCGGAGTTGGAGTGAGGACAGAGTGAGAGGGGGAGCGATTTGATGTCAATAATGTTGGAGTTGATGAAAATATTGATTAATGTTTATGAAACTGAAAAATGGCGTCGGACATTTCAGAAAATGAGAAGTTTTGGTTTAGTATCATCATTTTCATAATCAGTGGCATTGCACGACACATTAGTCTTTGCCAAAAATTAAGAAAAAAAGCACTTTTCTTTGAACCAGCTTAGTAGGAAAAGAAAGATCTTAAATTCATTAATTTTATTCACTGTCAGACAACGCACAATTTTAGCCGCTAGGTCAAGAAGCCTAAAACATTGCACAAGAACCGTTTTGAAACGGTTTTTTTTTTTTTTTAATTTCATTTTCTGGTTTCAACAAAGGATCGAATTTTGTACGGAAGTTTATTATTTTTGATCATAGCAAATATCATGGGACGATGCTTTTCATTACAATAAATTATTTCAATTCTGCGCTAGTACTGTGTCCGTACCCTAACATCGTCAATCGAGGGGTATTTAAATATGATGTAAATTAATTCTGAGTTTTTATTGCCACTGAATTTTGTTTCAATTATATTGTATTTTACTGGTATGATTCATAAATATTTGTTCTTCTCGACAAAATAAATAAAATTGACGATATATTCGACAGTAAAGACGCCGCTGACTCTGACGACATTGTTCGCGCATCCAGGTTTTATCGCTTGTAAAACCTGAATGAGATTGGCACGGAAGCGTTTAAAGCAGATTGGCATAAACAAAGAGAGGCTGGACTGGACGAGACTGTGGAAGATGATAACGATGAAAGGCGCCACTTCACAGCAAATCAACAAAAGTATACAACTTAGTTTTGCTTTGTACGAAAATGTAGGTGGAATCGTTCACTGCGACCTATAACCACACTGTGTATGCGAGATGCAAGGCTGGCAAATAAATGGACTGCTCAGCTAACGTGACAAACCTCTCCGTGCATATCCTACGTACTAGTGGACGGTCGATTTAATGCTTCCATCGCTTTAGTAAGCAATTAAGGACGACGCTCCAAGGAAATGGCATCGCCTCAATCGGGACGTACGGGATTATTTCTATCGAGGTACAGTCGCCAGTAGATCAAGCTTCTGTCTATCTGTCAAATTTCTTTAATAGAATTTCAACTCTATCGCTAAAGTATTAGGTTCAAGGTTGATTGGAAAAATACAGTTTCGGGTAGCTTGATGTGCTAGCGTTTGAATAAACTAAAATACACACTTATTACAAAGCAAAGGAAACCAAATATCGACATTACAAAACATTTAAATGATATCAAGGCATTCTACATTGTCTTCTGATTCTTCACAATATTTCAACGAGGAACAAAAATAAACTATTTAAATTAATTTATTTGCGTTCCACAATTTAGGTTTAAAATTAGAAGGTAAAATAAATCAAGTTCCTAACAGCACTGAATACCCACAAAAAAATAAGGCCAAGTGCAGATCTCCCAGATAACATTAAAAACTGTTTAACATTTGGCTCCCCTACTTAAGTGGCGATTCAATTAATTCGCTACCCGTCCTAATGTTATTAATATTGTGTGCCACCCTTATGATAGATGGTCAAGTGTGACATGTGTACCAGCTTTACGATTCACAAATTGATTTTCTGCAGCTTCTTTGTGTGGATGAACGATTTTTTTATGGGGTTCATGCTCTATTGATATTTAAGAGAAACATTTTAGGTGATGAGTGTAAGTCGTTATAATTACTAGCAACAAAAAATAATAGAACACTTTTGCTACATTACCTACTATTGAATCAGCAATACATCTACATTCGTCCATCTTCATTAACTTTTCCTAGTAGCAGGCCGGATCGGAGATTTGTGCCCGGTTAGTGGCAATGGGCTCGTCTCCTTGTCTAAAGGACTCTCATAATTATAACTGGCGAAACGTGGGCGTACTGTAGGTTTTTATATGTGTGATGTCTTATTACGTAGTATACTCATTTCTTATAAACTGAATTAAGCATGACAGCTTGTCATTCCATAACTTCACAACAAAATTCTAAAAACAGCCTTTGATAGACTACACACAACTGCCAGCACGCAAATGTACTTCTCCGCTACAAAAACCCACCATATTTTAACCACAATACGCTCTCCTTACAACAGAACATCAAAAAACCTGGCACCTAGCTCAAACCGCTATTACAATTCAAAAGGTAAAGTGGCGTGAAACAGGGAGCTATACTCGGTCCGGTCCCTTTTATATAGAATTGCAACAAATGTCAACGTAGCTGTAAGCCTATTACAGACGGGATTATCGGTAATGAAATATCTTTAATCTGTATTAGTTTCTGTGGTAGCAGATTTTTGTGGGGTATAAAGGTTTAGTTGTAATAGAGGCGAAAAAGGAGCGAATTGGAATCTTTTTTGGGAGCTGTGATGATGATGATCAAAGGTTCTTTTTTTGTGTTTAGGTTTTTTAGTAAGTACTAATTAATCGGTGTGGATTTTATGTGTACAATGCGGATAATTTCCTCAGCGACAACACATAGACAGATAAAAAAAAAATAAGAATACGCTAGACTGCGACGCTGTGAAAATATACTTTTGGAAAAAGCGTCCACTACGATAAGTTCCTAAAATTTTATATAGCAACATTAACTCAAGTAGAACATGAATTGCTAAAAGAACAGGCGTATTCATTTTGTGAGCATTTAAATATCTTAGCTTGCGGATAGTTTGATTGAGCAGTATCTTATTTCTATATGAGGGGTAAGCTTAATTGATTTATTGTTCTAATTGCATTGTTGTTTCACACATTATATCATTTTGATAAGTGGTAACCAACAACAACAACACCCATTATTTTCAGACTACTTTGACCTATAGAACCTACCCAACATACATAATAATACAAAATCAATCGCAATCGTGAATCTCATTTTGTTTATGTTTACTTTTATTAAGTTATTTTTATTTTGTTACTTCAGTCTTTTAAATCTCTTTGCATCTACCGTATAGAAGAATATATTTCATTCTGATTCCAACTGATTTCATGAACTTTACCTTGATATTTAGGTCCCACCCATAACTCGTTTAAGTGGTGTAAACTGTAAATATAAGTTGGTTATAAATAAACAAAGTCCTAAGATTTATCACTGATAGTCCCATGTTAAGGACCACCTTTGCAAATAACTCACACCATGACACTTTGTTGGCAGATGTCAAGCGGGCACCGGCCGCTGCGTGGTGGACAAGGCACACAGGAATCAGTGCCAAGCTTGCAGACTCAAGAAATGCCTCGCCATGGGAATGAACAAAGACGGTGAGTTTATTTTGATTTGTGGTGTAACTGATTGTTCGCAGTAGAGAAACGTTAGAAAATGAATAACATGTTGGATGATAAAGATAACAACTAATAAAACTAAAATAAATAGGGAATAAAATAAAATCTTTGTGAAAGTTTCGCTAGAGCAAACGCACGGTTATTAATATTTGTTATAGTCGTGAATCGTAAAGAATATTCCAAAAGACTTCATCGATAATATATATATGTGAAAGCAAACAAAATTCTGTAAAAGGCGATGGGCTACTAAAAACCCGGAAAAATCGCATTATTTATTTTTAAAATGGTAATAGGCCGCAAGTCTATGAATACTTTGTTCTGGAGCTGGCCTAGCATCGTACGAAGTTCCAATAGGATAAGGAAATTTTAGCGGTTTAGTAAGGTTGAACGAATAGAAAAGAAAATAAACTTGTAGTAGTTACTTTTTATTTTATTCATCCATGTTGTACGAGTTAATAATGCTTAAAAAAGTTTGTGGGTATAATTCTAGTAACGTACAGGTGGCCTACTATGATGTCTTAAAGCAGGATCGTTTTAATCTTGTACCAGTGTGGGAAAGAGATGGCGCTAGACGTCCTCTATAGCTCCGTCTCTTACCCTCACTGGAACAAGATTAAAACGATCCTGCTTTAAGACGTCATGGTAGGCCACCAGTACTGTACGAAAATATAATAGCTACTTTACTTTCAGCTGTAATCCCAATTAATTCTTGCAAAAATAAGGGATCAATTTTGAAAGTAAATCATCACATAGCTGAAGGCCTAGTACTCATATGATAATACATACATACATAGGTCCTATATTATGATATGCGTGAGATATATGATATTTAGAGACGGTTATGGTAGCGATAAATATCGTTTACAATTCCAAGTTTTTAGTACAAATTCACATTTAATTTTTCCATCTCCAGAATCACCAGAATATCTCTTCGTCTCGACCCCTGGTGACACAGACTCACCGGATGAGTAATTTTGTGTAGACGCAAATATAAGTTCAAAGCCACCTGATTAACTTGCAATCACTAATTTGTCGCTCCTGTAAAGTGATTACGACACACCGTAATGAACATTGATTCCTTAGAAGACTTCGATAGTGCGAGAATAAACACGATCTAGTTACTTATACATTTTGCTTCGTGTTCGCACCTTCATTGCTTTGTAGGCCTTGGCTTAATTATATTTTATTTTTATTTTTATTTATTATGGGACAATAAACAGCTACAATATATAATGTACATAAAATAACAATAATACAAATAACAATAATTTACATAAAATTATGAAGTATGAACAATATTGCAGCCCACTACATTATCCGCATATTAACAAAATTAAGATAAGGTAAAAAAGTGCCACTAGATTTAGCATTACTCAGATCTTAACATTTTAAGAATTAAAAAAGAACATAAATTATTAAAATAAACACAATACAATTAATAAGTTTTCTAAGAAAAGAAATAATAATACTTAATTGAGAAAAAAAAAGAAAAAAGAAAATTTTGGGATTATTCGTTATTATCACAAATGAGAATTATTTTATTGAAATTGTGTAAATTAAGGAAATTGACAATACAATGCCAATTTTGGGGCCAATATGGATGTCGAGCCATGGTATTATGTCAATAGGTACTTATGAGATGTGATTAAGAAGACATGCTGCGCCGACCCCCAAATAAACTAGGATAAGGGCAGAGAAATTATGATGACTTACTTACTTGAGACTGACTATCTCACTGAGGGGTGGAAATTCTCTCAAGAGAAGAAGAAGAAGAGTTCAAAGTTACTAAATATTGACTCTGTGTTCTTGAAGTCTATACAGGTGACTTTTTTATCACTTTACAAAAAAAATGGGTATAATAGGTAAACGGAGTAGAAGCAAATGGCTTACATAGTAATCATACGCGTAAGGCGTATGATTTGAGATTCGTTTTTTTTTTTTTTTTCAAAATTTCTCTTTCTTTGGTTCTAATATGAAAAGTTTGCTTGAAATTTGTACCGTTTTTTGATGATAGATCCCTTTTTTTCTAAGCTGTGGAAAAAAGACAAAACGTTGGAAAGTGATAAAAAAGTCATCCGGTATCCGGTAATCCTTTTAATATTTAAACACTGTTTTAAGCTTTCACGGCTTAAAACTAAACTTATATTGTCACCTACAGGATATCTTCCGTGATTATTAATTGTTTTGCGGAAGATATCCCGTAAGTGACAATATAAGTTTTAATACACACATCAACACGGTCTAGGGATATTTTTAAAAAAGCGAATTACTATCAATGTGTTAATTATTTATATGACATGTATATATTTAAAAGATACGTTATTTAATATTCTACCATTTTTGAATAATGGTTAAGGTATAGATTAAAATTTCAGGATTTTATGGAAAAAAAATGAAGCATAGACGGAAACCGTATATGAATGAACTTTTAATTTGTGAGTAAAAACTGAAAAAAATAGAAAAATCATTTAATTTGTGTTTATAAACTTGAAGTTAGTAGTCTGAGAAAGCGCCCATGATGTTCATAACACATCGGCAACGATTCGGCATGCTCAGAACAAGGTTGTCAATGTCTTGCTGCGGAATATTGTCCCATGTCCTTCTGAGGTGCGCAAAAAGTTGATCTTCTGTAGCCAGATTTTCAGGAACTTCCTTCAGAGCTCTTCTTTGCAGCATATCCCACGCATGCTCAATGGGATTTAGATCTGGCGATTGAGCAGGCCAGTCTAAGGCCCTAACATTATGTGTATGTAACCAAGCTGCTACCGTTCTCGCCGTGTGTGCCCGGGCATTGTCGTGCATGAGCAGGAAATCTTGCCCCATTTGTGTTCTGTGGGGCAAGATTACGGGCCCCAGCACCTGTTGGACGTATCGTTCTGCCGTCATATTGCCCCGCACCCAAACGAGATCCGTCCGTCCTCCAAGACGAATTCCTGCCCAAACCATAATTGTTCCTCCTTGGTATGGGTGAACTTCCTGAGGGTTCTGGAGACGGCTCCATCGTCCAGGAACTCGCCAAACACGCGTCCTTCGTGAATCTGGATGGAAGCCGAACCTGGATTCATCCGTGAACAGCACATTGGACCATTGGTCACGGCCTCAGTCCACGTGGTTCCGAACCCATTCTAATCGTCGTCCACGATTGCCTCTCCGTAAAGGTGGGACCTGGAGTGGTCTACGAGAGCGTAGATTGCTTTCATGCAGTCGCCTTCTTACAGTTTGGTCACTCACAAGCACTTGGTGTTCCACTCGCAGCCTTTGGACCAATTGAGTCGCCGTTGGATTTGGTTGTGCTCGCGCAGTAATTTGCAAAAATCGGTCTTGTCTGGGGGTAGTGATGCGACTTGGCCCCCGGTGCCTCTCCGCTACTTCACCTGTGGCACGATAGCGTGTCCACAATCTTGAAATTACATTTTGATGGGTCCCTATGGCCTCAGCAACATTACGCTGAACAGATCCAGCTTCCAGCATTCCCACAGCTCGTAACATCTCCGCCCTCGTCAAATGTCGGCGTTGCATGGCTACAATACCTCAATTTTAACTTTATCTTTCGTTTAAAAATGAAAAAAAACTGTAACTAAACGTAATTCGTATTGTTTTCTAAATTTCGCACAAATGAAAATTCCCTCTCCTATACATCAAGACATTTTTATGCCACCGAAACAAAAGAATTTTCAAAAATTTTAATTTGGAATTAGTCTGAGATAAATTACAAACAAATCGGTGTATAAAAGATTCCAATGCGGCCAGTACTTTTCGAGTTATTTAATTGAGTATGAAATATCCCTAGACCGTGTTGATGTGTGTATTTACTTTTTATATTATCTGTGCTGCTTGTTTTAAATCTCACTGCTATCTTCTTCTACAACTTCAAGCTCTTATCAAATTAATGCTCTCTTCATTACTTCTATCAACTCCAAACCATTACATCTATTCCTAGCTTCCCACACACCACGCAAATCAAATCCAATATTTGCCAAAGAAGATTACACAAATTAAATACCAGTTCCCACATCCCAGACAAGTCCAAACATGTCATAACATTTCATATTGCTATAAAAAGCTAACAGATCTGTTGTACGCGCCCTGTCGCACGCATACAAGTCAATTAGGCGTGAAGATATTCATATAGACAGCCCACCCTCGTGTTTCATTGTTAGCGGAGAATGGACGCTGATTCTAACAGAGTAGGGTCCGATTTTGACTGGATGGTGGTCCTGCGAATTATTTGATGAGGTTATATTTTGGGTGGGTATGGCTAATTTTGGGTGAAGTGCTGAAGCAATTATTTTTGTGGCAGTTTTATTGGTAGGTACTGTAATATCCTGACCTAGAGTTAAACAAGCTACTGTAATAATCTTTATAACACATTTTCTCGTAAAGGGTCTCCTATTTCACCGATTTCAATATAGTATTGTATCTCATTACGTACTTGTGCGTTATTGTAATGTACAACGCACGGTTTATCAAGATGCTCCGTCTAAAACGACCGTACTTTTTTAAATCATTGGCAAAGAGTTTTTATGTCACAAGATTAAAAATGCCACCTGGCAACGTAACAATCAATTTTACAAATTGTTCAAATTTTTATAACTGCTTTAACCAAGGGATTAAAGATTTATTCGTTTAAGTCCGAGTTTTATTTATTTCCTCGCAAATATGTTATAAAACGTCGTATGTCATACGTGCACTTTGATAATTACAGCCTCTGCTTTCTTGTAGCCCTCGCCTACGGCTCGGGCAAGCAATATCGCCTCGGTATAACAAAAGCTAGGATTACAGTCTACTGGTTCTTAATAGAAAAATGTCCATTTACTCTTATTAAATGATATAAGTTAGTAACTTGTTTTACTTTAAAATAATCTACTGTAGAGTGAAAAACTAGACAAGTGACAAAACAAAAACTTAAACTCTTCCACATGACTAACACAGCAACCAGAAAAATAACAACCATGATGAACCTTAAACACCACAAGAAAAAAGGGTTGTGCATAATGCACAGCTTGTGCATAAAAGAGACGATATTGTAGATCACGTGGCGACACGTGTCGGTCCCGCCCTGTATACAAATGATGGCTTGGCAGTTAAAAATGTAGTTTTTTATTCCACTGACTAAGTCATGCATACGATTGTTAGCTTAGTTCGGGAGGATGGATGTGGTGTAAAAATTTAAATGGTCTTTTGGAGTGTCTAATGGGTTGGTAAAGGATTTGACGGACGTAAGATCGTTTGGAGGGATTAAAAATATTGGTCCTTAGTTCCTTTCCAACTTTTGAGGAGATTGTGGCTAAATTATAACACCCGTTCGGGTCGATCGGTAGGTCCGCGCTTGCCTAAGTTGTTCCGATGGGAGACCACCTATTACATACCAAGTTTCCTTGGAAAGTAAGCCGTTGGTCCCAGCTGTCATTTGTAGATCATTGACAGTCGTTACAGGTAGTCAGTGGTCAGAAAGTCTGTCTGAAGGCTGGATGCCTTACCAAGAGGTAACGTATTACCAAGTACTAACTAGGTTGTGGAGGTCAAATGGCAGTCACTCCATGTAAAATACTGGTATTCAACTGCATCCTGTAAAACTGGAAGCCGACCCCTGCATACTTGGGAAAATGCTAGGCAGATGATGATCAACTTTTTGAATCCCCCATTCCAAAATCCTCCAAATGCTTTGAGTTGGAGTTCTTACGACGTCTTTTCTAGATTGTCTGATTGTTGTGCTCATATGTATAATGGCTGGATGTAATTCATTGTCTTTAGTTTTATTATCAGCTACTACATATTCTTCATGCGTACCTACATAATTATATTATGTTGATAACCTCTATCCACCCCATCCATATTCCCATAACCATCATCAACATGATCATCATTTCCATTCCTCTATCCTCTCTTTGATTAGTTCTAGAATTTAAAAGAAGAAAAATTTCACTAATGCCATCACGTTTGTATTCTCCGAAGGCTTAGACAGAGGTGGAGCTACAATACACCCACATTTTACCAATTAATATCAAGCCCCATGTAGTGAATCTAAGAAAAAAGAAATAGTACTTATTTAACCTCCCAATTTTCTTGTCAAATTAGTTCACACAGCCCTTGACCCTCTAGCAACATATTCTATTGTTGTAGTAGCTCCATTTACAAGCGCAGTTCATATGACTTTTACTTCATTGATTTAAGGTTATTAAAGGTTTAAATTGCAATGATTGACACGCACTCTTCACTTACATTAACAACGTCTGCTACTTATTATAACACAATAAATTCTGTCATCAATGCATTTCGTATAGTGTTGTTAGGGAAAGAGACATTTTATCTAATATCCCCGGCCAATATTGTTTCTGTCAACTAGGAGTTATGAGCGTACTACAAAGGTTTAAAATAAACGAATATGTGATTCAGATTAGCGTTTTTCTGAGCAAAACGCTAATAAAAATCACATGTTCACTTAAAAAAAACTTACGCGTAAAATTACTTGATTTGTCAACAGGTTATAATGATTCACATTCATACAAACTCTAGCCAGAGATTGAAAGGTCAAAATTAGATTTCACACAATTCTCTATTGAGAAATAATTTAGAAATCAAGCCAACAATTAAGCGGCCTATGTAACTAATAACGTATTAACCTAAAAATCGTCGTATTTACATGCGTGTTTGTATGTATGCCTAAATTGTTTTCCTGACGTCAAAAGATTTGAACTTTACGAAACTCTTCCGTAACCTTTTTCAAGCACATTCTAGCGGCATCCTTAATTTACAAATTTAAAAAAATAAAAAAAATGTGGACTCTTATGATGTTGGTTCTTATAATATGTAGATTAAAAATAATACACAACAGGGACACTGTTATCATGACTATCACGCTGTGAATTTAAATAACGTAACTATTCTCACAATACTTAATAATACATGCAGAACATTCGCCCAATAATAATAACGACCACAAAACTAAAGCACAGAATCAAAACCATTCACAAATCACGTAATGCCCTAAAGCTGAATCTAATAAGGCGAAACTCAGTACACAGTAACACACCCACATTTTAATGAGTGGGAATCCGCAAACAGATAATTAAGGAAAAACTACAAAGCGTTCGCCCCCAAGCGACCGCTCACATTCAAATGAGCACCCTTCGTTATAAAGTGAGATGTTTAACCGCGTGAAATGCAACTAGATTTAATTTTGATAATAATTTCGACAGGCGATGCAAAATAATTTACTGGTTTCTGCCCATCTTCGCCAACGCGTAGGTTGGTAATAGTTCCACGGGAACGTACTATCGCATAAAATGCATCTCAGGTCATGTGTGCTAAACATCGAAATTAATTCAGGTGAGAATGCGTGAAAAGGTGATAGACAAAATTACTTTTGCACTCATAATGAAAACTTAGTACGGATTTTTACCGAATCATATTTTACGAACTATGTTTACGACATAATCATTTTAGTCGTGAACATGTAATTAATAAGGGCTGACGCAATTTATATGTTTTTGGATTTCATGCATATTTTTTTAAATCTCAATTCAGTCCTTCGTTCATAATAAAAATAATAAAATCTACGAAAACTGCGAATGTATTGCTAAATGCATATAATTATGGGTAAATAATTATAAATTATTTGCCCCATTCCTAATACAAATGAGTTTAAAACCGTTAATTTTATTACAACTTGAGCTGATAATGAGCAACTGATACATTCTATTTTTTCTTTCGTTCCCAGATCTGCATGGAATCTACTCAAGATACAGTTCGTATAAAATACATTCATATATTTTAAATAGCTAGACGAAATAGGCACACAGACATAGACATAGTTACAATTAAGTTTTCAATTTACTTTACAAATCATCTTTAAACACTGCTCTGTCAAATAAAACTTGAAAATTAAACCAAGACTCATTAATTAAATCATGCCGTAGAACACTGAGAGGCTTTTGACAAGGTGAACCTACCACACCATCCGAAAATAATTAGATTGTCGCGTCGACATCTCAAAGCGTAACGAAATTACACTTTCCTTTTCATACTGGGGGTCCCAAAGACCAAAATAATACAAAGCTTAAAGTGGTAAAGGCGTCCCCGTCTGGCGTGCCGCAGGGCACAACGTCGGGCCCCTCGTTACTACCTTTATCTTTTTGACACTTTCTTTCCTCGCACAAATTGGATCACATTTTCATTGTTCGTTGTTCATGCGTTATGGTAATTTTGTAATGGATGTTTCTGGCTTTTATTAAGTTTATGTTTAGGAGTTGCGATTGGTTTTGTTTTGTTAATTTTGTTTTGACTTTTTTTTTGGACTTACTTTTTACTTTTGGGGTTACTGAACTTAGTGTGGATTATGTTTGGCTTTTTGTTTACAGCGTAATGATTAAGATTTCTAGCTAGTTCCCTATTTTATTATAACCTTTTAGCTTTCCTAAAGGCGCCTCGCATATGTTTCGGTTAAAAAAATTGCTGCCCGGATATATTGAAATTATGCTCGAATAAAGGCAGTAGACTCATGTCCTATTGCATGGGTCTTATAATTAACAGAGGAAAATTACCAGTTCGTATTAAAAGGCCGTGAAGTTATGATAAGTTACGAAATGAAACACTACCGCCCACAACTTCAGACGACAGACTATCCGTGACGCACTTTTAAGTCTGTGAAAATAGAACCCAAGCAATTATCAGTAACGCATACGACGCGAAAAAAGTCCGGCGCACAAAAAATCCGTGTCATTCTGGCAGATCACGCCGCACCGCGCCACACAAAAGTGCGCGAAGAAAAAAATAGAGCGTTTGCTCCAAAGCGTGCTAACGCAGACGGCGCACACTTTTGTTTGCAATCTGCACTCGTTAGTGGGTGACGTAACGTACGATGTAGATGTGCGTCGTGTGCGTTGAGTCTGCATAAAATCCGCGACGGACTTTTTGTATGCCATGCAGACATTTTGTGCGCCACAAACTCATCCGCACAAGAAGTCTGTCGTCTGCGCAGTCCCTAAAGAAAGAACATATTGATAAAACAATGGCAAACGACAATAGTGTAGCTTACTATCGGTGAAAGTTTTTTTAGATTTTGTTTTTAATAGGAACAGTTCTTTTAGAAAATATTTCTTACGAACAGCATCTTTATAAATTATTAAGGAAATAGTTAAGGTGAACGAAACAGAAAATCACTTTTTAAATTATGAATACCTGAAAAAAATTATAAAATTCTTTCTTGATTATTATTTCTTTCTTAAATTTCTTCCTTTCGTACTCAGCTTAAATGGCTGCCTATCCGACTCAGGAGGTCCCTCAAATCTCTCTGCATGTCTTCACGATTATGAACGATCCATGTGCTCCCGATTATCTAAAGACTTATTTCAAAGTGTTGGGCAGTTCTCATAGTCGTAACCTTCGAGCTTCAAAGAATCTACTCCTCCAAATTCCTTCACACCGTACAGGCTTCGTGTCTAATTCTTACGCTATCTCTATAAAGCTCTGGAATGCGCTACCTTTTGGCATTAAAAAAGCTGAAAGCAAATTCACTTTCAAAAGAAAAGTTCGTAACTACTATTTAAGTCACAATAAATAGCTCTCAATTTGAAGTCGTCATAATAATTATTATTAGGTTTCTTGTTATTTTCTTTTTAATTTTTGGTATTTTTTAAAATATCTATTAGTTTATTTTATCTGTATATGTGTATTAGTATCAATCTAAATCTAAACTCTCGTTAGCAAAAAGTTTTTTTAGACATTACTTTGTACCCTATCACTATGTTTTCCTATTTAACCCAAAGGTTGACTGGTAGAGAATGCCTTGTGGCATTAAGTCCGCCTATGTACCACTATTGTACATGAAGTTTAAATAAATAAATAAATAATAATAAAAAAAAACAAAACATAAGCGTATTTTCGACATTCTGACTTAAACAAAGCAGAAGAGAGTAGAAGGCAGAGAATTAAAGATTCATTTGTAAAATTAAATGCTAATGGCAGTGATTTTGCGCTTTAATCCCCGACTGTACCTACTCCTTGCGACTGTAAGCTTGGTATTACAGCGTGATGTCACCGTCAAAAGTGTTTCGGTAGTTTGCTTTAGGAAATTAAATTCGAATTTTAGCCATTGTTTTAAGCAAACAGAATATTGACACTTAGAATATTTATTTTTATGGAGCAACTTGCTTCTACCCCTGACTTTGCCTGCTTGAAAAAAACAAAACTGTGGCTGCTTTGAAATACCTATTTCTGATGGAAAAACCCCAAGAAAACTTTACCTGTCCAGGAAAACGCACCCAGGACCTCATGCGTAGACGCGTTTGCAACTATGTACTAGAATAACGACGCAATCTATGATATATGCCACCAATAAAACATCGCTGCACACGTCTGTCCACAGTATCCGTCGTACCCTAACACTTAACTGTTTATACCGAGAGTTAAATCTGCAGTAACAGACACTGATTAATGCGATTTTAATCCTCCTATAAAACCCTAAATCCAACCCTGTATTAATATTCAACCGAACTCAGAAGGTCACAAGTCCTTCAAATTTCGCAAACGAATTTCAACTTTAGATGGTAAAGGGTAGAGTCGTAGATGTTATGCGTGGGGAAAACGAATGTTTGGCTTGAATTTCTAACTTTTAAAGTGGGAGTCCAAATTCAAAAGGCCCGGCTGTGGCCTGGAAAACAGCGATTATTCAGAGCGAGACCTTACTGTTAGCCGGAATGAACGATGTGATTAATTTGGTGGTATTCCAGTATCTACTTTAGCATTATGTAGTCTAAGTTGATATTTGATTGAACGATGCGCGCTGATAATATGAAGGTTCTAAATTCGAATTGCGATGAAATTAAACTTTGTCATGTAAGTAATTTAAGGTAAATATCACCACTGAAACTAAATGCGGTGAAAGAGTTGTAAGTGTCAATATTTTTCTGTTCCTAAAACTTGACAATCATCAGGGATTCTGAAGATTGCATTTGCATAACTTTTATAAACGTACGTTTCGATAATAGACAAAGTCTCCGCTTAGCATCAAAACTTTCTAGGTCAAGCCTCATTATTGCTATCTTTTGTGACGCACGCGCTTTGTTTTAAAGTCATAATAATTATAATCTATGGTTCAGACAAGTCAAAGATGCTTTCAAATTTGTCTTTTATATTTTTTCACCATCTAGCTTTTTCTTCGTTGTCTATAATATCTATCTATACTACTATTTTATAGAGTGTAAGTTTGTAAGTAGAGGGTAATCTCCGGTACTAATGATCCAATTCTAAAAATATTTTCACTGGCAGAAACCTTCATTATTCGTAATTATACATATTTATATCACGCATGTTAGCCGATCTATCACAATGTTTGCAGACGCATTCGCGGGCGAAGTGCTAGTCGCTAATAAAATGTAAATTTGTCTAGGCCGAAAAACGATTCCAGAATAGAATTTTAAACAACTTTTATTTTTCTAAACTAAAGCCATCAGCCGTCTTCCACATTATCGCTATATTTCAGGCCACAGCAAAGAGTCCATGTTCCATCGGCTACACTCAAACAAAATTGATCCTACCGCTGATAAAATACAGTTCAAATCCCCTCGCCATTAAATCGAAATCAATAACCATTAAGTCGCCAGTTTGACAGAAGTCGTTTATGAGTGAAACGGTAATATATGACTTCGTGCGAGTGGGAGGGAGAGAGATATATTTTTATTAGTTCGTTTCACTTTAGGGTTGGGGCGCACACCTGATTCTTATGATTTTATTTTTAAATTATGATTGTTCTGCGCAAATGTGTAGTGGATTATTGTTGTATTTGTTTTTATTGCGTATTCAAATATGCGATAAAAAAATAAATACAGAATATATAATGTCTTAGGGTTCCTTCCATAGTGAAGAGAGTCAGGTTCTTCGTTTCGTGTCTATGGTACGACTTGTTTGAATGTTAAGTGGCCTCGTTAATTGCGGCGTCTGTGGCGTCTTTTAGGTCTTCTAAAGTGCAATGGGGCTATCGTTTTTGAGCTCACCACATGGCGCCACTGTCGAGTAAGGTCTTGTCAATAATTCTATTTTATACTTTAAAGTACCAGTAACGTCATAAAAAGTTAATTTTATTACGTATAACAACATAGTGTAAACTTCAGATACATCTTTACAATATTCTCTCTAAAATTAAAAAGCATGAAATATTTAAAAATTATTCTACCTTTGGAGGTAGAATAATTACTTTTGTACTAACAAATAAGATCCTAAGTTGCTACTTAAAATTTTCAAGTCATAATTAATCAGGAATGGCTCAGTCTAGAACACAATCGTGAGTATTAGTATAAATACCTACGTGATAAAAAAGCACGCAACGTGCGAACACATCATCATATGACATCTGACATTTCGGAAGACCTTACTCTACACGAACGCCTCTAGCAGCGAATTAATGCGCGATAGCCCCCATTGGCACATCGTCTGGTCGGGAGCACAGCATTCACACTGAGTGTCGGAAGGATGTTTAATTATACATTTTTCTCAGAGACTCAGAAGACCCATTCTCTTGTCGTCGGCTTTGAAGTATCCTGTCCTACCTTCCTAAGAATAAATTTTCAAAGACAACAAGGTCACATCTAAAGTAATGTACGATGATATTTTCAATTGGCAAAATTATTAACCCTTTTAGAGAATAGTTTATTTAAAGGCTTTCCTTAATGCTAACCTACGTAATACAAGCCTGCCTCGTTAGTCTAGTAGTCACAATAACGACTGGTGAGCATGAGGACCTGGGTAAGATTGCCGGTCGGGCATATTATTATTGGATTTTTCATCAGGAATTTCTGAGTTGTAGCCATGGAGTCTGGGTTTGTGCCCGGTTGATGGCAATGCAATAGGATCGCTTCGCGGTGTACTATGAGGTACACCTCTGCCTAAACCATAGGGATTACAGCCGTGATGTTATGTTATGTAGTTATTAAGTTCTATGACGAACCTGTTTTATCTGGTTCTACGTTAATACTAGCTATTTGAACAGTTTTAACACAGCTCCTGAAAATGTATTACCTAAGGATTAGTCAAGCATAGGATACGTGTAATTTAGATGCAATGAGATCGATCTTCCAGACCTGATAGATAACCATTGTGCATTTTGGTATATGATTGCGTAAAGTACCTACAATCGTGATGCCTATAATGCCGATAAAACAACATTCATTACCTACGTTATTAACGTAGTCAAGTTGACGAATTTCCCAAAAATAAGAAATAACTAGTAAGTACTTTCTTTCAAAATCGGTTCAAAATAGTGATACGAAGTGTGTTTGGTACACGTTAATTAGAGTTCTGAAAATAGGCGAGACGACAAAAAAAACTAATTGGTCCGTCAGTTAGATTATCAAAAAATATTTGACCCGTGTTTTTTCTTTTGTTACGTAAACCAAAATTGACCAAGATACGACGCTTTTAAAATTCTCAATACGTCACGCCTAGGTATAATTTTTACCTAGTTCTGACGTCACGAGCCCCCACTCCCGAGTTTTGATGCGTTTCTTTGTCAATATTCATTAATTTACAAAAACAAAAAATACGTGTCCATTAATTTCCAATACTGACGGACTAAATAGATTTGCATTTTTTTGATACTGTCGTCATGCCTATTGAAGAACTATGCAAAACCAAAATAATTTAATTTTTATCCCGGTAAAATTATTTTTTATTGCATACTTCCGAAGAAAATGCCTTTATTTTACATACGTGGGTACCGATAAAGTCTGAAACTTATACCGTCATTTACGGAATATCTTCCGTGACTATTTATTATTTTGAACTCCCGATATTTCAACGCTGTTGCAAGTGCCAAGATCGCGATATGACAGCCATCCATAATCACGTAAGATTTCCCGTAAGTGACAGTACAAGTTTAGTTTTAAACCGTAAGTGAAAGCTTAAAAACAGCGTACCGATGAGTTATACAAGACTTACCATACATGGATATTAGTAAAGCCTTACATCCCTACCTACCCCTTTCTCAGCAAGACGAAAATATCCATAACAGCTAGAATCATAACACAATAGCCAAAAAGTATCTAAAATCCATCGAACCAACAAAATGAATTCTGCTTAATGATCCCATTCGTGAAAGCTCCTCAAAGCTCCATACAAATTCAAAAATAAATCAAAAATCACAAACTTCTATCCATCTCTTTCACTCTTACAGAAACTATGTATATTTCTGTCTCGTTTGCTCTTGACACCGGATGTGAGATCTCAAAGATGGCTGCGGCCGGATGTGGGAGGGGCGATTTGATTTATAGTGTAGTGTGTAGTGGGGGTGTTGTGTGAGTTAGTGGGGTGTGTGTGTGTGTGTGTGAACATTAATTCGTGTTCAAGTTTCAGTCTGTCTAGTTTCGAAGCGTTGGTTATATGTTCAAGCTTGAATATGTAGTTGGATAAATAGATTTGTAGGAGTTATTTGATTTTCATACTTTTGGTAGGTTAACATTTTTTGACGAGGTCGTGGTTACAATAATAACAGCCACTCGGATCAATCTTCAGGTTAAGCTCCGCTTGCCTAGGTTGGGCTGTGGATGGGTGACACATTATACACCGTGTTTCCACCGTGCCTCGGAAAGCATGTAAAACCGTTGGTCCCGGCTCTCATTTGTAGATCTTTGTCAGTCATTACAGGAAGTCAGTTGCCCAAAAGTCTGACAAGCAGTCTTAACAAGCGTTATCGTATTACCCAGTACTAACTGGGTTGTGGAGGTCAGATAAGCAGTCGCTCCATGTAAAATACTGGTTTTTCAGCTGCATTCGGTTAGACTGGAAGCTGACCCCAACAGGGAAAAGGCTAGGCAGTTTATGATGCTCTAGAAATCATTCCAATCATCTATCATTTTCGTCTTTTGTTTTTCCAGTAGGCATGCTGTGTTGAAACGAAACAGGAATACCACTAAAACACTTTAATTCTAAACAAATAGTCGATTCAATCACGCCAAACGCAAGCAAACCCTCGCCTACCTACTAGTCTATAACTGTACCTACATGTAGCAAAGCTCGGGGGCAATAAAATCAAACGGGGCCACTCCCGTAGTAGAAGCCGGTACGTGGTATTTTCATTTGAGTCGAGATATTGACTTTTATTTATTTGATTTTATCGGATGAGGTTACGATGTGGTTTTGATGTAATGATGAATTTGAAATGAACTAATTTGGTTTTGCATTAGATATTCGGTTTGTTCAACTTTGAATTAATTTTCTTCTCATAATATAAAGGGTAACAGGAACCCCTTTCAAGGAATAGGTCGAGTTACTATACTAGAAGTAATTATCAACAAATTAAGTCCAGTTAACTAGGGGTCCCCTAGTTAACTGGACTTAATTTGTAATCGAACGTTTAATTTTTTTTTGGAAATTTTCTAACTCCCTACCATAAAGTGCTGATTGTGAATCTACTACGTTTAGGATGTTAAACTGATACTTTTCTGATAGCTTCTAGATGAATTAATCCCTCGAATACCAGAAAATAAAAATGCTAATAAAAAGTTTTAAGTCCAACGGTTTGCATTAGGCGTTGATGAATTAGTCAGTGAGTGAGTCGTTATAATGAGCTTTCAATAATTACCAACCACTTAATAATGCCTCCAACTGACAGTAAGTCTCTCATGTTAGATTTTAAATCAGATCAATTCAAATCTTTACAATTCCCACGTAGCAATTGAACAGAACTCTGAGCAAAAGCTACTTCCAATCTTATACTATTAGCAAACTTGCTACAAAATTATTGTTTTCGATAATAATTGTTGCTACAAATAATACAATTATACAAGTTACCGTGTTCTCGCTCGCAGCACAGACGTGGGATGAAATAGAACAGGGTTGTCGAGGCAAAGGAAAATAATCTTGTATTATCCTTATAGTGCAGTGCAAATAGTACAAAAATATTGACAAATATGAATATTGACTGCCTCGTTGGTCTAGTGGTCACAGGCGCGACTGCTGAGCATGAGGTCCTGGGTTCGATTCCCGGGTCGGTCAAAGTGTTATTAAGTTTTCCCAACTTTTGATTGCTAATCATCATCGTCATCAGCCTATAATGTTCCCACTGCTGGGACACGGCCTCTTCTCAATGAGAGGGAATAGGCTATAATCCACCACGCGGGCCCAGTGCGGATTGGTAGATGTCACATGTCTTCGAATTTTTGGTTCTAGGACATGCCGGTTTCCTCACGATGTTTACCTTCACCGTTTTGAGAGCAGTGGTGATGAAATAAATTACACAAGTAATGCGCCTGTCTGGGTTTGAACCCACAACTTAATGTTCGTAAGACGGGGCCACCACCACTGGGTCACCGCTGCTCTCGGATTGCTAATTACAAACGAATAAATTCGATTGCAATAATGGCTTGCAAGTAACGCAAGTCTGGAGCTGGACATCCAAGATGCGTTTCTCGCAAGCATCGTTATTGCAACCAAATTCTTTTGTGAGTTATTAGCGATCGAAAGTTAGCGATTTCGTCGCTATCTATGTTGAGACTTTTGCCCAGGAATTTTCTCAGTAGCAGCCGCGTAGTCTGAATTTGTGTGGTGGATGGCAATATAATTGCCCCATATTACTCATAATGTTTTTTTCACGAATCTGATATATGACTTTTCTAGGGAAAGTTATTTAAAATGACGTGTAGACTTCTTGACGAATGCAGATGACTAAATCACACACTCTATATTTTCTTGCAGTTAAAACCAATCACATGTTTAGTTTGACAACCCTACTTAGAGGGGCGAGTGTGCGAGACTTTTATTTTGCAGAGTGTACGTGTGCCGCTACAGTCTACTCTGGCTTCTGTAGAGCCCGCTATCAATCATAACTTGTATATAGGTTTGATGGAGTTTATAGTAGTAGTAAGTTAACTACAAGAGTACTAGGTGACTATTGGATCGCCATACATCAGACTCAAGTTATATTGTACAAGGGGTGTTTACATATTCACGAAGCCGTCAACCAAGCATTCTGCACATCAAACTAAGTAACTCTACTCAATAATTATTGCTGGGAAAGGCCTTTTTTACGCAATGTAACGCACTCAAAACATTGGTGCTGATGGATGCATTGATTGAAAAGTACAGGGGTGGTCATTTAAAAAAACTGTGATAAAGTTGGAAAAATTACCTCTAATATCTCCGTTACAAGGTTTGGTCTAAAACAAAAAATAAATATCATCAGTAACTTAGATATTACTTAGGAAAATAATTGAAACGTCCCCATGTTGCCTATTTAATGGACTTCGTATAAATAAGTTAACTGTACACATTCGATTTCAGTTTACATACGCGCTAAAGCTGCTTCTATAAAATCTTGCTACGTGCGTAGCTACTCGTAGCCACACGCCTACGCCGTAGCCGCCGTAGGCGAAATGGGTCTCGCACGAAAAAAAGAGAAATTATAAAAATAAAGTAATAATACAGTATATCCGATTAAATAAAGGAATTGTTCCACTTGGCTGAATTTTGTTAACTGAATTTACTCGTCTTTTTAGGAATAATGAAAAAAAATTTTCTGACCAGACTACACTGGATTAATTACTGAATCTATCGCTGATAAGTAGGATAGCTACGGACGCCGTTCTTAGGGTTCCGTAGCCCTGACAAGGAACCCTTACAGTTTCGTCAAGTCCGTCTGTCTGTCTGTCCGAGGTTTTGCTAAGAGACCGTTAGTACTAGAAATCTGTAATTTTGTAGAGGTGTGTATATCAATAACGCCGAAAAAGTGGTAAAATAAAATTTTATGGTCGCTCCCCTATATGTGAAGTGGAGATTATTTCTTTTTCGTCGTCTACCGCATCGTGGTATCGTTGAATAGGTATTTCAAAATAATTTAAGGGTTGCTAATACTACTTTTCGATTTAATGCTCCATTTACGAAATATTATACTTTAAAGTGCAAATTTTTGTCCCGCCCCCTCTAAAAGCTAAACTGCTGGCTTGAAAAATCTGGAAAAATTCGTGATGATAGCGCATTTCATGAACTTTCTATAGCGGTTAAGATAACTTTATTAGTTTAGCAGTATTAATCGTTGAACTTGGGTGTTGGATAATTTTGTACTCGTACCAAATTCAAAATCCTTAGAATAAATCCTATAAAGTGATTAAGAAGTAGTTGCTTGTTTATAATGGGTAAAGACTTGCATTGAAAAACAAAATCAAAACTAAAAAAAAAACATAATTAATTATCAAAAGTGTCACAAAGCTGCTGCTAGATGGCACTATACCAACGGGTTCGTTTTATATTGTGATAACGGGCTAGTACGGAACCCTTCACTGCGCGTGACCCGACACGCACTTGGCCGGTTTTCTTTCTAATTTAATTTCTAATTAGGCGGCTAACATCCTGAATATCATAACGTTTGTCTGAATTCAGTTACTTGGCAGTTAGAGGACTTTTAGTCTATTATTTTTTTAAATTTGAAGCTCTCTATTCTACACACTAAATCATTATTTTTCCACAGCCGTACAAAACGAGCGCCAGCCGCGAAACACGGCCACCATCCGCCCTGAAGCGTTGAGAGACATGGACCAAGAACGAGCGCTCAGGGAGGCTGCAGTTGCCGTCGGAGTATTCGGGTGAGTGACGTATCCTTTATTAATTTACAACCAGCTGATGTAAATGATTAAAAAAAAAATAACCTCAGTTGAATCGGATTTTCTTACTAATTTCAATGTTTTTTTTTGCCACGGAACCCTAATCCCTATCACACACACACACACACAGCATACTGACCTCTTATCACATGCACACCTACACACTTCACACCTACACTTCACACAACAAATCTAAGTAGGTAAGTTTTTAATAAAATCTTGATTATATGATACTTTAGTTTCGTTCACCTATTGTATCAACTTATGTTTAAAGAACTGCTCGGCCGAACACTGTCTCTTAAAATACAGGTGATTCTAGTTTAAGAGGCAGGGTTATATAAATTATTGTACGGATTTTGCAACATTTGTATTGTTTTTAAAATATCTGTAACTTTTGCTGGTAAATAAACTATATTATTATTATTATCATTTTTCTAAAATAAAAGCCTAACTACTTATAACATTAGTTATCTGCCAATAAAAGTCCCGTCAAAATCGGTTCAGCGAATTAATTTCGGAGATTAGCCGAACAAGACAGAAAGATAGACAATATTTTTTTTTATGAGTACGTGCTTTCATATTTATTTAGTAAAAGCTGTTATTTTTAAATTACAAACATACTTTAATTTATTTAGTTTCATAGATATTGAAGTCGCTTTTTGTATGTTTGTGTGACCGCTTAATTGTTTTAAGTTAAACTATACGGTGGAATGCGATTTCACCAACATTGACAGGTACAGTGTTGTAACATTCAGTTTGTTTTAGAAGTATAAGCAAAACAGGGCTAAGTATGATGTCCCCACACATTGTTTGCAGTCTGCTGTCACTCTCGGAAATCTACCTTCAAGTACCTTCTTTTCGATTCAATGGCTTTAAAGTATTTTAAATAATTTCCGACTTGAAAGTGGCACACTCGTTCCATTGCTCGAGAGATGCGAGCTACTGAATTCAAAACGAAAACAAACGAACGTCACTTTTCAAACAGTTTTCGAACGCACTGGTGAAGTCTTTGACTTGTCTCTCGGAAACTGTGAGCATTAAGCCACGGATGGCAGCGATGTGAAAAGAGCTTTGTTTTCTATAAGAGGATTTTTTCATTAAAGCGATGTCGTGTGTTTGAGGAGATGTTTTGTACTTTTGCTTGCACCACGCTAAAAATAAACGCAGGTGACAGTTCCGCTGCAGTTTTTATTCTATACACATCTTTATCGTGTGGTTAGTGCCTAACCTGGTATCAAAATCAAAGCATTTTTTTCAAGTAGGCCAGTTGCAGGCACTTTTGAATTGTCGAAACAAAGATGAAAATTAAATGTAGCTACAGTCCCAGTCACAAGACATAATAATATATATATATATATAATAACTGTGAAAGTACTGTAGTTGCCCATTCCCTAGCGTAGATCTCTATGGAGAAGAACGGGCAAGAAACTCCATGGACACTCTTTTAAATCTTTTTTTTTTTTACAAAAATCTTGGTTCCATCATTCATGTTGAGATGGTATATTATGTGAGAACAATGTAGCAAGATGTGCACGTTAAAAGTGTCCATAGTAAAATAAAAAAATACAATTCAAATAAACGTTAAAATAAGCCACGGCAACTAAGAGATGACCAGTCACAACTGACAGCGCCCGTTCACGAACATGACGCATGGATCAGCACCATTCAACTCACCCATTTTGTAGGGAACTAAATGATCCGACACACGCGCCACCATCAGCGAGACATTAGAGTGAGCATGACATAGTCTCAACTGCCAAGGCACATTCAAGTCAAGAAAAGAAAAGACGTAGGATTCCAGTGAATGATAGCTTTACATAGTACTTACACAATATGGGCTATGCGATTATATAATACTAGAGATTGAATCTATACAACGCAAAGATATTTGTAAAATCTTCAGCAGCTCCAACAATTATATTTAATTTGAATGCTATCTATTTATGCGAGAGCGCAGGGCGCTAGCGGTCAGGGCCAACATGCTGATACACAGGTTCGCTCGTTGTGGTATTGAGGTAAAGATTACGCTGTTTAAAGCGTATTGCCAATCATTCTACACGAGCGGCCTGTGGGTAAGGCATACTAAGAGGTCGCTAGACGCCCTGCGTATTTAATATAATAACTGCTTCAGGATGCTGTTGGGACTGCCGCGCTATTGAAGTGCGTCCGGTATGTTCGCTTTTGCGCATACTGATGATTTTTATGCCATAATGCGCAAAAAGACAAACTCCATCTTATCAAGAGCGTGGTCTAGTTCTAACGGCATCCTAAGTATGTTGATAGAGAAGTTCGACGCACCTTGGTTGTCGCACGCTGTGGAGGGTCTGGTCAGAAGACACCACACCTAACCTCACAATTTTCTTTTTGCATTTGTTTTGCGCTTCTGTGTTTTGTTTACTAACAATAGTTTTTAGGAATAATGTTATGTTACTAACAATTGGGCCTAGTTGCCATAAATAAACAAATATTTAATTAAATTTAATTTTTAATATTATGCGCCCCTGTCCATGTGGAGCAGGACCAGCATTGAGCCACGCATTTTTATCAGCGATATAATCGCCTAACTTGTAATAAGCTTGCTTACATAGTGTGCGTTTGATGCATGTTTTAAATTTCGTCTCATTCAGTTCAAGAATACTTTGTAGAATTTTATTATAGCACTCAAACAGTACCCCATGAAAGATGAGTCTACTTTAGAGAGTCTGAAGCCTGGCTGAACTAGTTGGTCCCTATTTCTAGTACTGCAATTATGTCTGTCACCTCTTTTACCAAAAAAAAACAGATTATTTCCGACGTACATTATGTTTTCGTAGATGTACTGACAATGTACTGTCATGATGCCAATATCTTTAAACAGTTACCTTAGAGAACCGCACCTAAGAAGATTATATATGGCTCTGATGGCTCTTTTTTGGAGAATAAATATAGACTTAATATCTGCAGCCCGTCCCCATAGCAAAATGCCATAAGACATTATACTAAGAAAGTAACTAAAATAGACCAGTCTAGCGGTATCTACATCAGTAAATTGACGGATTTTTCTAATAGCGTATGCTGCTGAACTTAGCCGCCCCGCAAGGGATGTTAAATGAGAACCCCATTGTAGCCTTCAATTAAGCGTAATCCACAGGAAAACCGTTTTATCTACGAATTCAAGTTTCTCTTTATTCAATATTATTTCACAATCACTACTTTTAACATTGGGTAAAGCATTTAGTTTTTTTTTCATTTAATACCAAATTGTTTGCTGTGAACCAATTATGAACCTGAAGTAGGGCATTATTCACGTCATCTAGATTTTGGGCCCGTCTATTTATCTTAAAAATTAGGGAAGTGTCATCAGCAAACAACTGACATTTTGAGGTTGGTTTTTAGGGTAGATCATTTATATACACGAGAAAGAGGAAAGGACCCAATATTGAGCCTTGCGGAACCCCCATTTTTACTTTTAAACCCTTTGAATTAACACCATTTATTTGAACATGTTGTTGTCTATCACTCAAATATGATTTTACTTAACTAAGTGCAAGTTGACCAAGTCCGTAATGCTCAAGTTTCAAAAGCAATGTGTCGTGATTTACGCAATCAAATGCTTTGGAAAGGTCACAAAATATTCCTATGGCGTCTTGAGACTCTTCCCACGCAGTAAATATGTGCTTTAATAAGGTTACACCGGCGTCAGTCGTACAACGTCCCTTGGTGAAACCATACTGTTGCTCGTGTAAAATTTTGTTAGAGTTAAAATGATTGAGCATTTGATTAAGCATTACTTTTTCAAACACCTTGCTAAAAACTGGCAACACGGATACAGGTCTATAATTATTAGTATCTTTACTGTCCCCGGATTTGAAAAGAGGTATCACTTTACTGTATTTCATTAGATCAGGGAAAACTCCTTGGTCTACATACAAATTAAAGCTAAGTATGGGGCTATAGTCTCAAGTATGGATGTACAAACTTTGATAGACATTTCCCATAGATCTTCGGTCAGTTTGATTTTTATTTGCCGGAAAGCTTTAATAACTATCATAGGGTTTATGTGTTTAAATTTAAATTGAGCCGTGCAGCCAGATACATATATCGAGAAATTTATGCCGTCCATGTTCCACTGACTTTGTTTTACATGGCGTCGAGAAATAAAGGGTGTAAAAACCTCTTAACGAAGCCGAAAGGCACTCGTTCTCCCCGTCATTGAGATATTTTTTTTGGTCTACACCATACCTGGAAACCTTCTAGTTACGGAGATATTGGGGGTCAAAGTTCCAACTTTTTTACAAGTTCTTTTTTTCAAGACAAGTTTTTAATGTCAGTTTTGTGAACTTTAAGCACCTCCACGACCCCCGTACTATTCAATCCATCCATCGGCACATGTTTTGAGTGCGTTACATTGAGTTCTACAAAAAAACATGATTTTTCACCCCAAAAAAAAAAGTAGTTTCCCAGAAATATTTGTTGCGTAAAGTTACTTAGTTTGATGTACAGAATGCTTGGTTGATGGCTTCGTGATAAGGTTGTTTACACCCTGTATATCTCAGGCATGCTGGTTACCTCACGATGTTTTCCTTCACCAAAGGAAGCAAATGATACAACACGCACATGAGACACCTTTGACTCGGTCACACCACAAGGCTATCACTGCTTCACATTAATATAATAATAATAATAATAAATTTGTTTGTTAGAATATTGTACACATAATTCGAAGTCCATATTATTCTGCTGTTTTCACCGTACAAATATTTCAAAGAATTAAAATTAATAATAAACAATACAAAGTCGAGAATAAGAAAAACGTTACCTACTATCAAATACAATGCAAGGGTTATCAATTAAAATGTTAAGAATGATTAAATACAATGTCAGGGGTTATCAATTAAAATGTTAAGAATGATCTAATACAATGTCAGGGGTTTCTAATTATAATGTCAAGAATTATTAAATACAATGGAGAATTAAAGAAAAGTTAAAAAAAAAGAAAAGTTTCATTGCTGCAATTGATTTACACGCATGCTAAATGGTACGCCACGATATTTTTTATTAATGTTATTTTCTTTTAATACACAACCTAAATTTAATTTCACAAATGCATACCACTTTCTCCGCTCAAACTAAATACATATTTTGAAACTCTCACCTTCGTTTGTCCTACCCCCTGTAGCCATAAAAACCCCATGAATTTACCATAACTATGAGAGTAATATTAGACGCCATTCACTTGTTTTTCACATGATAACGCACTATCCTGATTGGCTATTTGAATGTCAGATTCTGTTTTTATTGGCTGAATATTAAAGGTACAGTTTTGTTAGTATTATAGGATTTTGTATTTGATGGTGTTATGAATATTGATTTATGGAGTATTCTTTGTTTTGCTGGTAAGAGGGTTCATTCTTGGCAATACCTACTTGTACCTCGTTTGGTATACATTAAGACTGATTCAACGGTGGACATACTGGTCTTCACTATAAATTTAAACGGGACCACCGCGAAATATAGGTAACTCTTCCAAACAAAAACAGACGAATTGATAACCTCTTTGTTATGGAAGCCACAACAATGTTGGGGTCGGCTTCCAATCTAACCGAATGCAGCTGAATACCAGTATTTTACATGGAGCGACTGCCTATCTGACCTCCACAACCCAGTTAGTACTGGGTAATACGATACCCCTTGGTAAGACTGGTTGTCATACTTTTTGGGCTACTACAACCACTACCTGTAACGACTGTCAAAGGTCTACAAATGACATGATAATAATGAGTGTAAAAATACCCTTAATGAAACCGAAAGGCACTTGTTCTCTCCTACCGTCACTGCGATCATTTGTTTGTTTACCCAACTAGCAAAATCAGTACTTATAACGCTCTCAAGACTACTTGTATTATTACTTATAAATTGTTTATAATACGCTACAAGCCTGGACTTGGGCGCAGTTATAGGAGCGTTTATTTCTATAACTATCTATAATCAGATCTTAGCTAAGTATGTTATAATATCTTGTTCACTCACAAAATGCTACAATAGGATCAACATGTTATTCTGGATTATTTAGTTGTACTGAAGACAATTATAAGAGACTTATTCCTAAAAGTGTCCTATAAGATATAACTACTAGACTGAGATATAAAAGCAAATGCACTTGAGTATAAAGGGTGTAAAACACCTCTTAACGAAGCCGAAAGGCACTTGTTCTCCTCGTCATTGCGATCATTTTTGTTCTACACCATACCTGGGAACCTTCTAGTTACGGAGATATTGGGGGTCAAATTTCCAACTTTGTGACAAGTTTTGTTCTAAACACAAGTTTTTAATGTAAGACTTTTACTTTAAACACCTCCACGACCCCCGTACTATTCAATCCATCCATCAGCACAATTTTTTGAGTGCGATACATTGAGTTCTATCACAAAACATAATTTTTCACCCCAAAAAAAAAATCGTTTCCCAGCAATAATTTTTGCGTAAAGTTACTTAGTTTGATGTACAGAATGCTTGGTTGACGGCTTCGTGATGAGGTCTTTTACACCCTGTATCTAGGTACGCTTGTGAAATGCTATTACTAGTAAAAGTATCCTTTACATGTTTTATAAGTAAGTCTTGTAGCTAACTATAAGAGATAGATATAAAAACTAGTGCGATTGAGTATGTTAAGGCTTGGAAAATTCTATTATAAGTTAAATAGTCTACCGCAATGCCTGTACAAGAACGTTATTAGTAATGATAGACTTATAGTCTTTTTTATAGGATTACTTTGCTAGTTGGGATAGGACCAAACCTAGGTTCTAGTTATGGATATATTGGAGGTCAACATTCGTAAGTTTAAAATGGTGTATCCATCAGAACAATGTTTAGAGTGCTTTACATTGAGTCCTACTGTAAAACGAGTCTTTTCACCCCAAAACAAAGTCTTTTCCCAGCAATAATTTTTGCGTAGAGTTACTTGGTTCGATATACAGAATGCTTTGCTGATGGCTTTGTGAAGCGTCTTCATACCTTGTATTAATTTCTTACTAGGTATAATGATAAAAGGTTCCAAGTATAGCTAAGGGTTTTTGTAAGTCGACCGTTGCAGGATCAAGAACCTAACCTATAAATAAGTATCTGACGCTCTGACGTCAACCCGCCGAGCCGTGCCGATCACGCCGGCTTTGATCAAAGGTTCAACCTCACTGGTCAGTGGCTAGCGGTTGATGTTCGGGCCCTGAATGGTCCGCCATTTTGTTGTACGTTTCTGGTTCGCTGATTGGTTGTTAACGTGTCTTGTTGTTTGTAGTTTGGAGGATTTATAATTGAAATGTAGTATGTAATGTATTTCTGGACAGGTATAGACTAAGAGAATAATATCTGTTAGGATTTTGAACATTTTTCAGAGGCAGCTGGCTTAGTTGAGAAGCCGCCTTGACATAGACCGGAAAATCCTTGGAAGATGTTGATGCAACTTAAGAATAAATATTGTGAAATATGTTTGATCTTTTGCGAATGGGTCTTTTCCTATTAAGGACTTCCCGTTAACATCATAATCGTATTAACTGAAAAGCAACCTCTGCTGGAAATAGGCCTACCCCATGCGTCGCCACATTTACTGGGTTATCCCAACTTTGGAAAAACACTTATTTGCCGCAAGATCACCATCATAGGGGAAACATAGGTAAATGGCGCAATAAATAACAAATTTATATATTACCAAATACCTATGGTTTTCCTTTAGACGTCATACTATGAAAATTAAATTGTCTTGAGTACATACCCCGCAGATACGATTGCACCAATTAAAATAAAAGTACAATCGAGTCGAATAGAACCTTAGTAATCTATATCTACATGTTTGTAAGTTTTCATGTAGGGGGTTATTTTCACGGGCCTGTGGACGGTGGGCTATGGGCTAGCTTGCCGTCCGTCCGTCTCATGACGACAGGCCGTGTCGACGGCGCGTTCGTGTTCCACGCGCGCCTCAAAGAGAGTCAGCAATAGGAAGGGGTCCGCAAGGACCGATGCCTGCCGGGGTTGCGGGACTATTCGAAAGAGATACCGTGGCCCCGGAACACAAAGGGCGATGAAGGAACATGGATGGGTTTTGGTCAGTAAAAGTCTGACACTCCCTCCTGCTCCGCCCAGAGCGGGAGAAGTCATTTGATGATTTCCCATCCGAACAAAAAAAAAAAAATAGGGGGTTATCTTCAGAACTACTGTTCTGATTCCGAAAATTATTTAATTAATAGGAAGCTTCAATATCCCCGAGTATGACAGAGTTTCCGTGGGATAATTACCGCCCATAAAGCGAATGAAACCGCGGGCAAAAACTAGTTAAAAATAAACAGCGGGCCTTAATTGCCCCATGTTTCACATTATTATGAAATTAGAATAATCACAATATTGACGCACATTCTTTTTTAAACACAGTATACACCTAAATAGGTAGGGGAGCTCGTGGCTAAATAATAACAGCCGCTTGGGTCGATCTTAGGTTAAGCCGTGCTTACCTAGGTTGGTCTGTGGAGGGGTGACCACCCTTACATCCCGAGTTACCTCGGTGCCTCGGAAAGCACGTTAAGCTGTTGTCCCGGCTGTCATTTGTAGATCTTTGACAGTCGTTACAGGTAGTCAGTTACCCAACAAGTCTTTATCGTATTACCCAGTACTAACTGCGTTGTGGAGGTCAGATAGGCAGTCGCTTCATGTAAAATACTGCTATTCAGATGGAGCCGGTTAGACTGGAAGCCGACCCCAACGTAGTTGGGAAAAGGCTAGGCAAATGATGATGACACGTAAATAGGTATTATTAATAATAGATACCATTGTTACACAATAATAGAGTTGACGTCAATCTGTCACAAGTTATTTATAGTTTGATCCAATTTTATAAACATAGGTAGGTCAGATAGTACCTACGCAAAGACGTAAGGTCCGTAAATAGATCTCTCTTGTTGTGTCGGCTTTGTGAAAGGTTATTTTGTGTTTCAAAGGTAGTGGACCGAAGGATTAATCTTAAGACGAAAGTGCCAAGGTAGCTGAAAATTTAATCAATGTGCAGGTCAGTATTGGGGTGATATAAGCAGCCTAGTTTAATGTCTGTCGGACTAACATAGGACTGTATTATAGGTCTCGAGTTCGAACCCAAGGACGCACCTCTGATTTTTCGGATTAATGTGGCTAGTGTATAATTATCACTAGCTTCTGTGAAGGAAAACATCGTGAGGCAACCAAACATGCCTGAGTGTTGTAAAAGACATGTAACACCAAGCCAGTGGCCCATGGGCGGCATAAATCTCTGACTAACGACACGATAAAGAAAGAATAATATAACAACGTCTCGGGTCGATTGGAAACCGACCATAACATAGTTAATAAAATATCGCTGGACATTACCCACAGCGCCATCTAGCGCCACACTAAGCAACGAGGCTTGTGTCGTGGACACCAGATAGTTGATATACTACATAGATACTTTTTGTTTGTAAATACATACTTATTATATGTATAAACAAAGTTATTAAAATACGTTAATGGGTAACACTAATCTTAGCGGTAAGATTTATTGTCAGACTTTCGGGCTTCTATCAACTCCAACTCCGTCTGTTAAAGATATACAAAATGACAGCAGAGTGCAAATGACTTGACATGCGTACCGAGGTACGCTAGAAAATTGGTATACGAGTACATAAAGGGTGTAAAACACCTCTTAACGAAGCCGAAAGGCACTTGTTCTCCCCGTCATTGCGATCATTTTTTTGTTCTACACCATACCTGGGAACCTTCTAGTTACGGAGATATTGGGGGTCAAAGTTCCAACTTTTTGACAAGTTTTTTTTTTTAATACAAGTTTATAATGAAAGATTTTACTTTAAACACCTCCGCGACCCCCGTACTATTCAATCCATCCATCAGCATAATGTTTTAAGTGCGTTACATTGAGTTCTACCAAAAAACATGATTTTTCACCACAAAAAAAAGTCGTTTAAAGTTACTTAGTTTGATGTACAGAATGCTTGGTTGACGGCTTCGTGATGAGGTCTTTTACACGCTGTATAATGGGTGCATATACTCACTCCTAGGCTAACCCTCTGCAAATCTTCGATTGACCTGACTGCACTGCCCCGATCACATCGACATACCGTATCTCCATCACCATCATTATCTTGCCCAAATCCCAATTCATTTGTGGTCGGCGCATCATGTCTTCTTCTTCCATACTTCTCTATTAATCGTCATCTCATCAGACACCTTTCATGCCATATCATCCTTTACACAGTCTATTGTCATATTGTCTAACATTTTGTCATTGTTCACAGCCCACCGGTCTCGCTAGCCATGGCACTATCGCCAGCGCGCTATCCACTGCTGTCTCCACACTACGCGCCGCTCCCGCCACCGCAGCCGACGCAGCAAGCTCAGCCGGACTCCTCACATGATCATAATGAGGAAGGGCATGTGCATACTGACAGTGATGGTAAAAGAACATCTTCTTGAAACTCTTTCTTGAATTTCCTGAATTCTGTAGCAAAGTGCGTATAAATAATAAATCGATGCTTTATTACAACAGATGACAGCATTGACGTCACTAACGAGGAAGACTCCACATCGTACTCACCACCAGCCGCAATGAACTACCAACAGAACTGCGCTTCTTACAGGTAAGACTGTTTTGGAAAACCTCACTCTACAAGTTTTACCTCTTGGCAAACAAACGCTGAATAACACGTGTGTTGCTAACATGCTACACTAGCTGTGGGATTTTTTTTTCATAATTTTCTTAATTTTCATAATTTTATATTCAAATGGGTCTCACCTGCTTACTTCAAACTTTAATTTAATTTAAAAGTGCTTTTTTTTTGTTTTTCTGTTTTTCAGTTGGGTTATTTACTTTTTTTAATGACTTTTTTTTTTTCTAGTTTTTACTAATGTGAAAACTTTCGCAGACGAGTTTAAACGACTATGACTATGCCCCCTTATATGTGTGCATTTATGCCTTCACCACTCGTAAACGCTTGTTTCATGCATATTTTCATCAATCATTGTTACTTAATTTATATCTCATCTTTTCTAGACCATTGGGTGTGGAAAGTGCAGCAGAGTCCGCCGCACGATTGCTCTTCATGGCTGTCAAATGGGCGAAGAATCTGCCCTCATTTGCAAGCCTCGCTTTTAGAGACCAGGTACCTAACTAAATTGTTATTGCTTTACATAATGCGGGAGTCGAGACAACACATGTTGCACTCCTATCACATGTTAAATGAAATGAGACACCAACCGATAATTAATTTAGTATATCAGTTTGCAACCAAGGACTACCCCCGCTTAGTACACGACAATTGCAGAATATGGACAGAATTCGCCCATTCCTATTCCCACAATGTCCCATTCGTACAAAGTCCCATTCGCACAATTTCCATGAATGTTCTGTATTTCTCATCGTATATCTACGTAATAGTTACATTAGTTACTAGTACTTAGGTAAGTACATGTACACATGTACATGTTTACACCCAGATCGCATGGCAAACATCTCCGTTTACATCCTAGGTAGCAGCGGACGGACTGGACGGCCGACCGACATTGTATTGTTACTAATATTTTCTGTACAAATCAAATCAATACAAATCTCTAATTCGTTTTTAAATAACTTCCAGGTAATTCTCCTAGAAGAAGCGTGGTCGGAATTGTTTCTACTGAACGCTATACAATGGTGCTTGCCGCTCGACGCCGCTTGCGCCGCGCTATTTGGGAGCGATCAGATTGATCAAGGTAAAGTTCGTTGTCACTATCACCATTTCTGCTGAAAGACTGCTTACTGCTAGACGTAAGCCTCTTCCCTAAGCGTTGATACATAGACTAGTCATGTCCTGAGCACTTCTAGCGGATTCCCACGAACTTCACTGACAAAAAACCAAAGCTCTTGATCGGTCCTTGTTGTGTGAGGAGGACCAATGCAGTCATACTTATTGTCATTCAATTATTGGTAGTTCTCTGAAATGTTTGATTTTATTTATTAATGCACAATGGGACCAACTTTCAAACGACAACTTCCTTTGTCTAAAAATGTCATCAATCGATCAATATACCCAACTCTGCAGTTCAAAATAAACTCTGCAGTTCAACTTAATTTGTTACCTTTAATTTTGTACACAGAAAGAATTCTTCTACGTCTACATTGCATCACTATAAATGGTTTTGCAGAGAACGGCGTAGATTCGGCGACTCTCCGTCGTCTGCGTGAAGTGCTTTCAAGATACAGGACTGTTCTCGTCGACCCTGCTGAATTTGCTTGCATGAAAGCTATCGTGCTGTTTAAATCTGGTAAGTTTTAATTCAAAAACAATCTTACTCCTGGTTTATTTGACACACAGCATTCCCGCGCCAGGCAGCGTCTAGAGATACCAGTACTAACAATATTCATAAGCAATAAAGTAGTTTCCACCGTCACATAGGAATATCAGAAGGTTCTCCAATAAGCAAAGTGTATCCCGCTTTAATACAAAATCGGAAATGGACTATGAGAATCATAGACAGAAATAGTTTACCTAAAACAAAGATAGAATAGAGGATAAAGATATACCTAAAATATTCTTGAATTAAACCTCTGAAAGCGGGAAGGGACTTGTAAACTACTTATAATAATTTGACACCCTCGCCTTTTTAAGGAATAGGTACTAGGATTAGACGATGCAATTTTTCCCCCCTTGTCATAATTAGGACGTAGTTGTTAATATTAATTCAGTCAAAAGTATAAAAAAAAAACTTACAACAATAAGTATCCCTCTTTACAGAAACCCGAGGCCTAAAAGACCCTCTCCAAATCGAAAACCTTCAGGACCAAGCTCAAGTGATGCTTATGACTCACGCTCGAACAGCCCACGGTACAGCTCCTGCAAGGTTCGGCAGACTCCTCCTATTACTACCACTATTACGTCTGGTCACCCCCCAACAGTTAGAGCGTGAATTTTTCGCAAAGACCATCGGACAGACGCCTATGGAGAAAGTCTTAGCGGATATGTATAAGAATTGAAGAACGTAAGTTTACGTTATGGATTTAAAAACACTGCACCTCTGCAGATTGAAATATGTGCTGAGTGGAGTTTGCAATGTCAACTTAAACATTTAATGCGTTTGGTTTAAGTAGTTTGATATGAAAATACAAGTTTTATAATGACTTAAGTTTATATTTTGTGCCAGCGATATTTAATAAAAAAATAAAAATGGAATGATTTCGACGACTTTGATAAAATGAAAAATTGTGTCATTCAATTACTGTGTAAATAAACTTTTTCTAGATGAATATTAGTAGCTTTGCAATGCAATGTAAATATTAGCAATGTCGCTTTTAGTAAAAGTGCATATACAGAGCTTGAGGTAAACAAGTATCAAGATGTCTAAAACTAAGCAAATTTAGATGCAAATGCAGTGTAACTTACAGATTATATTACAGTCTATTCCAAGTACTTAATTAAGAAACTATTTCTACATTCCTAGTCTACGTAATAAGTCGGTTAAACTGTAAATATTAATAAGTATAGATACTTATTTTACTTGATTACTTATTCGAATTACAAACTAGAGTCTGTAATTCGAATTTTAACAACTCTGCAATTTAAAATAAACTCTGCACTTACTTTCACGAAGATTAATCTCCTAAGAATACAATGTGTAAATTTTTTCAAGAATAAATTGTAATGGTAATTATTACTATGTAGCCCATACATATTATAGTAAGTTGACAAATATTAATTTTATATTTTTGAGTGTTAGTAAAAGGCCACATCTCGTATTAAATAAAAATATTTTGTTTAATATTTAACTTTTAGTTTATAAAAATGTAAAAATAATATATTATAATTTTATATGTATAAACGAATAGCAAAGGCCTCGGTTTAAAGAAATCTGAGATACGTAGTACTTACTTATATTTAAGTAATTGTTATAGCTTTTATGTAAATCTTGAATGTTATAGTTGTAAAATAAACCATATTGCAATTAAAATAGACTCCACATAGCACAAACAGTTACAATGAGTTTAGTTTGTGACCCACAAGCTTCTTTGGTCCCTGATCATTATAATCTAGATATTTTCATGGTTCGAATGACTCGGGTTTCTTCTAGGCAAAAAAAATTGGCGTTTCATACAAAAGTGCTATTACCTACACAGTCAAAATGTATGGAATAACAGATTTCAATAGTCTAGATTTCTAGAATGATGTGCTAAATTCTTGGTAACAGTTTTCGCGCGGTATTCTTTACACCGTGGTATATTAGTTACTGTATACCAGGGTGACTATCCATTCTGATAAAAAAAAACAATAGACAAAACTCATTTCATGTAACGGACGACGTGATAGGAATATTCTATTGACATACCTAGCCAACTAATAAAGAACACGTCATTGTTAAACATAAAGGAAAAATATATCAATTTCCTTAAATACATAATGATTCCATTACATAACAGTGACAAATTACTAAACCAAAGAAAAAAACATAACAATATTTTCGTCATCATAAACTGATGGTGGATGACGCATCATACTTATTAATTTTATTGTGCAACAAATATAAAACAAATGACTCATCATCTGCCTAGCCTTTTCCCAATTTTTATTGGGGTCGGCTTCCAGTCTAACCGGATGCAGCTGAATACCAGTACTTTAGATGGAGCGACTGCCTATCTGACCTCCACAACCCAGGTAGTACTGAGTAATACGATACCCCTTGGTAAGACTGGTTGTCAGACTTTTTGGGCCACTGACTACCTGTAACGACTGTCAAAGATCACAAATGACAGCCGGGACCAACAGCTTTACGTGATTTCCGAGGCACGGAAGTAACTCGGTATGTGAGGGTGGTCACTCATCCACAGACCAACCTAAGCAAGCACGGCTTAACCTAAAGATCGACCCGAGCGGCTGTTATTATTTAGCCACGAGCTCCTCTATAAAACAAATGAATAATGAATTAAAAAATGACGTAAAAAATAACATACGTAACCAATATAATTTAGTTATTATACTTACGTATTTAAAATAAGGTCATTATACTTATACTTACTAAGTATAAGGAATATTACAAACGAACTTAAACTTTATAAGGGCTTCAACATTCCAAGATGCCATAAAGGCGCGATTTCACCACGAATAAACACTTTTTCATTTTTCATGTTTTTTTTTCACTACGCAAGTCTTGCAAACAAGAATGACGTAACATTTTCAACTTGCATACAACTTGAACAAACCTGCATACAAGCTACATAACAACTTGTATGACGTAGTTTGAACTTGCACATTTTTTATTAAAGTGACGTGCAAACTGAAAGCCCAAACGTTATAGTTGCACATTTTGAATTGCGAACGATCGGATCATGTGACGTGTCCTACTCAGTTGTTAAAAATCCCCACTTGTGTGCAAGTAAAATATGCATGCAATTGCACTCTTGAAATCATGTTTCCAATGCAAGCAACTTGTACGCAAATGTGACGTCCTACTGGCATTCAAGACTTGCCTAATGGAATCGGGCCTTTATATCAATTCGTCAAGTGTCAGGTGACACTTGACGAATTGATATGTCCCTTGTCCCTTTTAATGTCATTATTAATACTAAACAATTACTATTCTTACGTGGAAAGGGTGACACTTACTATAAGGAATTTTACAAGTTTATGTTCCTAGACATTTCATACTTCGTCATTATTATGTCACGGATTCGATAAGTAACAGGTGATTTTATAATTCGTCATTATGTCATCAATTTGTCAAGTGTCAGGTGAGGACATTCTAACGTCATCATTCATACGTAGATTTAAATGAATAATTGTAACCTATGTACGCGAAAACGGTGAATCTTCGTAGTGGGTATTGGGATGAGTAGAAAGTACATTCATTGATCATTTTGAGATGTGTAATTGAAATAACTAAGAATCAAGGCGTCATTTGTACACATCATTATGAATAATTTGTTTAAGGCGAAACCGAAAGGAAATTTTGGCTTCTCATCACACGCAGTGGTAGGAACATAGACCATACTGTTTATTATATTTGTAGAAGTTGCCAAAATGTTGGTAACAGCTGATTTTTTCACGATTTTGCATTTGTAGTCTTAACTCTTGCAAAGCACGTTAAGCCGTTGGTCCCGGCTGTCAATTAAGATCTTTAACAGTCGTTACTGGTAGTCATGTGGTCCAAAAGTCTGATAACCAGTCTTACCAAGGGGTATCGTATTACCCAGTACTAACTGGGTTGTGGAGGTCAGATAGGCAGTCGCTCCATGTAAAATACTGGTATTCAGCTGCATCCGGTTAGACTGGAAGCCGACCCCAACACAGTTGGGAAAAGGCTAGGCAGATGAGTCTTAACTCGGCAGGCGCGAAGGCATCTAAAAAGCCGATTCCTGCCGGTTTCCCTTCAGCAACAAGATACGTAGTGTCTATAAACTCGGTCATACTTCGCTATACCACATCTGTTGACAGTCGACTAAATTCCTACGTGGAGTGAAATTACCGCTTAATAAATGGTTTTGCATAATTCATAGGATAGACTTGTAAATAAAAACGCTTGTAGATAACTAACTGTATTTGTTATTAATGTTATTATTATAAAAACCGCCAAATTGTAACCTGTGTAGCCAAAAATGTAATTATAAATAGGAAACAATAAATGTGATGTCCAAAATTATCGAATCGGTTTTTATATTTTTCTTTGCAAGCAATGGATGAAGTCCACAAAATGGGAGGAGTATGTCGAAATGAGGGTCTATTGCGCATGAATTCGCCGCTAGAGGCGTTCGTGTAGACTGTAGAGTACTACAACTACTACTACAACAGCCCATAACGTCCACTGCTGGACATAAGCCTCTCCGATGATAGGAGGAATTTGCCGTAATCTCCACGCTTGGCAGGCGGATTGGAGATCGCAGTGATGAAAGACTAACAGAAAACACTGCTGCCCATTCTCTGGTCTACGGAGGCACAAGGTGTTCTGCCTCAGACATTAGTGACTAGTGACTGTAGAGTAAGGTCTTCCGAAATGTCAGATGTCATACAGTGTTCGTACGATGCGTGCTTTTTTATCACGTATTTATACTAATACTCACGATTGTGTTCTAGACTGAGCCATTCCTGATTAATTATGACTTGAAGATTTTAAGTAGCAACTTAGGATCTTATTTGTTAGTACTTGGAGGTAGAATGATTTTTAAATGTTTCATGCTTGCTAATTTTAGGGAGAATATTGTAAATATGTATCTGAAGCTTACACTATGTTGTTATACGTAATAAAAAAACTTTTTATGACGTTATTGGTACTTTAACGTATGAAATAGAATTATTGACAAGACCTTACTCGACAGTGGCGCTATCTGGTGAGCTTAAAATGATAGCCCCCATTATGCCTGTTTAGTGTTGACTCTTGACGCTTTGAAAGCTGACAGGTTACAGGTGGAAGGGAACACAGACGCTGGCAGAGCTGATGATAAGCACCCTGTACCAAGTACCTCTGGTGGTAGTATAAAGGGAGGATATCTGTACGCCAAACGACACAATTGGAATATGGTGGGTGAAATATTGGCTTGGCATGGAGTGCCCCTGGGAATCAAACCCAGGTCCCCAGGACCTCTGAACATGAGCACAACAGTCGTGCTTAACGTGCTCTGGACTAACGAAGCAGTCAACGATCGAACGTTTTGAAAAGCGTCATCTATGAGTAATACTTGAAACCAAGTTACAATTGGACGCACGAATCAACCAACTATCAACGCACAAACTTTCCGATCCTGCCAACAGATGACGCCACACTTTGATAAGCAAAGTTAGTTTAGATAAAAAAATAAAATGAAATAATTATTCAATGTTCATAGAAATATCAATTAAATTAATACAACACGTCATATATTATCCTATTATTAACAGTATACAGATTAATTTGCCCGTCAACAAACTCCGATAAAGCCAATACGCCACAGCGAAAAGTAGGTACCTACTAATAATAATTAATACAAATAAAATTATCGATCTTGTTGACTCTGACCATTACAAATACAAGGAAAAATGAATCATAACGTAACGTAATAAGGCTTATTGTTGCGTAATCGTGATGGTATTGGGTTTTCCCGGTTCTCCTTCCTCGAGGTCCATCGACGTTTAATGACCTAGGGTTGTCAAACTACTTGTTTTTGTATGACGTAATTGTTTGTTGAACAATATTGCATGACTGTGCAGTCTTTCTAGAATATTCTTCTTTGTTCTGGATGTCATAGGCTTTTATTAAATTATGACTAAGAGTTTGTCCTTTGTACCAAGGCACGGATATTCATTTATGTTTGTTCATGTTGACAATCTTAACACTTACTCACCCATGTACTCAACTAGCGAACACATACTTAAATAATATGTATCTTTGGTCAAGTTACATAATAGTAATTACCTTCCTAAGTAGGTACTTGGCTAATTATGTTTATGCATTAGACCAAAATTTAAACGAACTGTCAAAAGCTTAGCATTCAAACTTTTGACAGTTCCAACTTCAAACAACTACACAGAATAATAATCGTATCGTAAATAGTTGCTAATTGTTGATCGAAGCGTAAATTTTAACTTTTACTCAATAGTCACTTTGACTTGTCTAAAGATACCTTCTGGTGTTGAACTTTATGGGGTGAGATGCCACATGTCAGAATGTCAGACATCTTGTCCAGAAAATTTGAATTTCAGCATACCACACTTACCACATATTAGGTACACGAAAGAAAAATTGACAAGTTGGATTCAGGATGGATCGTCAGCTGCATCACCTAAGTATACAAAAGAAAAATTGACCAGTTAGATTCATGATGGATCGTCAGCCTGCATCTTGCTTACCGTGCTGATTCTATGGACCCCTAGACAATTTGTGATAGCTAACACAATCAGCCTATAGGAGGAAGGGATGACCAGCGACAAAATTTCAAAGGGTATATTACTTTAAATGAGAAAAAAACAAAAAATATATTATTGAGATAGCTTATGCAAAAAGCAGTCAGAAAACTAAATTTTAAAATTCAATTCAAAGGTTTCAGCTTTTTTAATCTGTTTAGAACACTATTACAGTAGTCGCCATGTTATTACGTCATACGGCTATGTAAACTTAGAAGTGTCAACTGTCAACTTCAAATATCACTGCATTTGCACCACAGAGCAATGGCGTCCACTGCGTCCAGCATTTTCGTCAAATTACGCGCGAAATTTGAAAATGCTAAATTTACTTAAATATTAAATTTTTGTGAATTTTTTAGTGGTTTATTAGCACAGAAAAATCGAATTGAGACACTTCAAAAATGGGTGTAATACCCTATTGATGGACTGTGTTAAAGATGAGATGGGTGAAAGGGGGGACTCCTGTAAGTATGGAAGAAGACACTGCGCCGAAAACAAATATATTGGCGACCCGTATATCGCGATCACGGTAAATTCATACCGCTCAAATTAAATTTTTGCTAGCGACGATTTTACGGTTAGCTGAAGTCTTACACCTTTTTATGAAATCAGACCTAACCAACTAAATAATAAAAGGGTGACAGAAGGGTATCGTGTTCTAAAGTTAGCTCTGGGCAATAAGCCTGTGCCGAAGCGGAGGATGTTCCAGGCAGGCTCATGTTAGTTCTGTTAACGAGGACGATTACCTGGGCTTTTGCTGAAGCGTCCAAGGAACTTGATCAGTCAGATCAGCCCGCGTAGTATGACCACCGAAGACAAGATTGAGAATCGACAAATCTTTTGTTCATCTGTCATTTTGTCGATTCAATGACAGATGAACAAAAGATTTGTCGATTCTCTTTCGTGTCTACGGTGGTAACGGTGGTCATGTTAAGCGGGCAGGCCTAAAAACACTATCTGTAGGGCTATTACGTATCTCTGTTGACAGCTCGAAATGACTGGACTCGAGTGTCCATCAATTAACTGTCAAAAGATTAGTTTCGTATTATGTATGACCAGTCGCGATCAAATATGACGTCATTGGTTGTCATCGTGGCCGATAGTCACCGCAACCCATTTTGACAGACGCTTTCGTATCGATACTTATATTATTTCGATTATGTAAGCTAATGCACAACAAATTGATGACAACTGAGTTTGAAGTGGCTTTCGTGAAAGACGTTACACCGTACCCGGGCTGTTAGTCACCGTAAAGTGATATCCACTCAGTGCGATACGTAATACCAATTTTTATGACGGTTTTTACGGACGATAATTCTCGGTTGTCATCAAAGTTCGGTGTACAACCGAAGCCTGATAGTCACTGGATATCAGAAAGATACGTAATAGGCCTAAACGACTGGTTTAAATAACCGAACAGTTTACGGTGTCTTACGCTTCCCTTAGGAGTAGCAGATAATAATTTGTTGCTACCCGTGACAACTCCATACAAAACATCAACAGCCTCTTGAAGTTAATGAAAAATCATGTTTTCTCTTCTATTTCTCAACTAATCCAATCAATTAGTCCCCTTTCGTTTCAGAGTTATCTAGAAATAATAATAATTTTACAGTGATTTACTGTTATCGTAAACTAAATTCGATTCATGTTAACCATGAAGAAAATACCTAATCAATCACTTGCATATCACGATCTTGCAATGATTTAAATCGATGGAATAGCGGCAAAAAATGGTCGCTTTTATATAATATTACTACCTTAGTCCCGCTCACTGTACCTATTGAAAAACTTATCTACCGCTAGCTTATGCCCTTTTTTTTTCGGATGGGAAATCATCAAATGACTTCTCCCGCTCTGGGCGGAGCAGGAGGGAGTGTCATACTTTTACTGACTAAAACCCACCCATGTTCCTTCATTGCCCTGTGTTCCAGGGCCACGGTATCTCTTTCGCCGCTAGCTTATGCCCGCGTGTAGTTCGATAATTATTGTCCAAAAGATCGTACTACCAGGATAAAAAGTATCATAAGTGTTAATCCAGGTTACAAACTATCTGTGTGCTAAATTTCACCCAAATGCGTTCAGCAGTTTTTGCGTGAAAGAATAATTAACAAACATCCATCCATCCATCCATCCGCCCTCACAAACTTTCGCATAAGATTATAAGTAGGATAGTATGGATTACCTGTCCCGCTCACTCTGCTGAAAAAATATCTTCCATTGATTGAACTCAGTGTGACCTAAGGACTCTGTGTTTCTACCAAAACGGAAAGACATGCGGGCAGAGGCGTAGCGTGGACTAATGAAGACGAAGACGAAGTCGCTTCAGCGAAGCCCCTATTCTTTCGTTCCCAAGATCTACCCAATAGATCTATCCTACCAAAAATGCTTTGATAGTATAACAGTGAAAAAAATGAAAAAAATTGTGATGTTCTTTTTCGAGAGTAAAAGTGATCAAATTAATTAGTCATATGTGGTAAAATCTGGGTGCATCGCATTTAAAGGGGCCTCGACGCCTCGTGAGACCCCTTTTAAGTGCAAGGCCGATGGGCCCCCGCCCACGCCTAGCTACGCCACTGCATGCGAGAATCCAACAATAACATTGTTTGAAATTCACATCGCATCTCCCTTTCCCGTCTCACCTATCACCGGACAGGTCAAAATCTGTCACCGGTGCTGCTTCGGTACAAATCGGACTTCCTCGTAAGTACCGCGAGTACGGCGAGGGACAACTTACTTTTTTAAATTTTTGGAATCTTGCACGAATCGCGAAACCCTATGTACCGACCTATTGAGTCGGTTTTGGTTTTCCCGAGTTCAGATTGACGAATGGCCTTCGGAGTTCTTTATGGAGCTACTTAAATTGTCTTGCACGTGACCATTGTTTGTTTAATAGGATAGGTAGGTATGTGTTTGTTAGTCATAGATATTTGGGAGTGGTTGGTTATTTTCGGACCAATATTGTTTTAAGCTAATACAAATCTTGTGTTGAATAGAAGATAATAACTTGCGAACGAAAATCAAGTTTTGTAATGATTGACGTGACGTAACTTTACCTTATAAAATTATTTTTTTACTAGGTGCCTACCGTCGTAATTCACGATTATTTTAACCTACGCACTGGCATTTCAAAGACATTACTCTCTGACTAAAGCCCGTTGCAGACTGTTGTAAACAAGCCCTCCACACACCTCCGCATCGGTCTCGACCGGCGGCGGCGGTTTATAACAGTGCGTCAACAGTGCGTGCGGTTGTAAACCGCCGGTGGGGACCGTTGTGGAGGTGTGTGGAGGGCTTGTTTACAACAGTCTGGCCCACGCTTAAACCGAAAATATTAAACCAGTAACTACCTACCGGTACTAGTTTAATATTTACTCAATGGTCTCCACCGGCGGTTTACAGCAGTGCGTGCTGTTGTAAACCGCCGGTGGCCCACGCTTTATCGTTGGTTTTTAGTTGGCAAAAGTCGTGGACGACATAGTAATCGCGTCGTCCTATGTGTCGTGGCTTGTGTATTTAAATGGAGGAGTCCATTTAAATACACAAGCCACGACACCTTAAAACTACACGATTATCTGTCGTCACGACAAAATATAATAATTATAGTCTTTTTTTAGCTTTTTTTGTTGCGACAACCCTAGCAATAAGGGGTTTTCCTGATGTCTTCGTTGATTTAAAGAAAAAATATTTATAGAAAACCAGTTCATGATACAGTCGCTCACGACTTCGCGAGTTGACTTTGTACTTAGCCTATAATTTGCTTTGACGCCAAGAAGCAATGCACGATAATGTAACCGGAGAAAACACACATAGGTAAACCGTCACGGTCAACTACTTTCAACCTTATAACTCAGGGTACAAGGGTGAAATGTGGTCGACCGTCAGTCAACACGGTGGTACAGTCGCGTGCGCATCAAGTTACCACAAACTGTCAAACTTTCTCATTCGTTTTTGAACTTAACTGTCAGCATTTTATGGTTTCAAACGGTTTCAAATCATTTGGAGAAAGACAGTTTTCTATATTAACTCACATCTTTTTCCCATAGTGATAATGCAGAAACTACAGTACGCCACCTGCTGCTACACTTACATACTACTTTTGCTTGGACTACGTTCTTATACCTATATTCAATGACGTAGGCTAAGTATGAAGACACACACTACATAATTATTATAAAACAAAGTCCTCTGCCGCGTCTGTCTGTCTTTTCGCGATAAACTCAAAAACTACAGAATAACAGAACGTGTTTTCATGCGGTTTGCACCAATCGATAGAGTGATTCATGAGGAAGGTTCAGAATATAATTTGTCAAGGTTTTGTGAACCTGAATTGGTAGAAATATCATGCTGTTGGAAGTCAAGCCATGTTGTTCTACTCTACCCGTGCTAAGCCGGAGCATGTCGCTTTAGTTTCTTATAAATCAAGCATAGCATAATTATCATCGTTTACAGATTGTGTGGGTATCTAGCGGAAGCACCTCTGAAACTAAACTGAAACTCACACCGTTTGCCCCAAAATTCAACCATAACAAAAGCAGAAAACAAAATAAATACGAAACAAAATTCATATCTAGGCTATAAATTATATTGATATCACACAAATTAGCCGAGCTATCATTTCGCGGACGAAGTCGCGGGTGAAGTGCTAGTAGTCATAGGGTAAATCTCAAATTTACTGACATACAACGCAAAGCCTTAGTCCTGAAAGCTGGGACGTGCGGAGTTCTGAAAAAATGGCATAATTCACATAGCTTTTATTCATAACTGAATTTCTCAAAAAATCTAATTGTCAATCTTACCAATACCGGAATGTATTGTAGAGAATTACATAAATTATAATAATAGGTACATACCTATGTTGTTGTCACTTGTTGTGTTTGTATTGAGAAAATATTTTATTTTTCTTCTGTTATCAATGTCTTTGTTTGGTTTTAGTGTTTATCAGCATTGTTTTGTATTGAGTAACTTTGAAACACGCTTAGTTACCTAATTGTTTGTTTCACATTCAGTTATTATGTTTTGAAATTAGCATATAACTCTATAATGTTTGCATGCCAATTTTATGGCGAAATGTGTCATTGCACATTTGACCATCTTTTGTAGGTACCACATTTACTGCAAATAAATAATTTTGACTTTGAGATGCAAGATCTGGGTGTTTCCATCGAAAGTTATGCGGAGTTAGGTAGCTAGGTACCTACACCTACTTACTAAACCGGAGCAGAGACGTGTAGTACAGGCTACTCACGCCTAGTTTAGCAACCGCCGCACGCCGCTCACGTCTCCTCTGTCGGGGAGCGTTCAAGTATTACCTACCTACGTAACGCAATTTTTGGAGATTTGACCCCCCAAATTCGTTACGTAATACTTGAACGCTCCCTTGCCTGCTTAGCCTAAACCTAAACAAACATTATTTTCCATATCTCCTCTTTGTTCAATCGTTTCCATTAAAGCTAAGCGGAGACCAGATAGAAGTGTAAATTACAAAATACTTTTGGTGGTTTACTACATCTCCGCTCCTTTCCCCTCTAGGCTAGGTCTACACTCTAGAAGCGTAAATTTAAGAGTTATTATATACTTTCCGGGAATTTGGGGATGTGAGTTTCATGGAAGTATGTAAGTACCTAATTTTTGCCATATTTCTTGAACAATAAAAAATACAGATGTGTACCAAAAAAAAGTTTTTAATCAAAATTTATTTTTCTTAAACTAAATATAATTTCAGATCTATCACAATCACAATATTTTGTGAAGTCTCTATAATAGTTTTAGACTGCCTTCATGGAGATCATTGTTACTTAAAAATAAACTTAAATTTCAGTACAAGAGAGTTCAAATCTTTTTGCTCAAAGATTTTATTCTGTAACTGATATTCCCATACATTATAAATATGCTGGGTTGGTACACTTATTTACGTCATTATACCAATTTTTTACTACAACATATTGATTGTCTACTGGAGTGATCTCACTTATCTGAGCGGAAATAAGCTTTATTGCCCATACAATAGAGGTGAAAGTCTTTTTCGCCTAAATTACGGTTCTTATAAAATTAACCAAGAGGCTGAGGCTGATAATAGTGCAGTGCAATATCCAAAATAAATGTGTGCTAATTCTTTTAAAAGGATTTTTGTGCTAGCAATATTTTTAAATAATAATTTATCTGTTATTTCTCAAAGTTGAACACTCTGGCATAATTTATGCATTGAAACTTGTTCAAAAACCAGTTTTACCAAGACAAGAATCCTTCCAAAATGGATGTAGCATTTTTTAAATTAGTGATACTATATACAGAGAATGATTTTATCTTATCTATAATAAAGAATCGGTAGGTAAAATAAATCAAATTTTTCAAAACAATTCTAAAACACAAGAAATAAAAAATATTTACAAAAATTACAACCACAATTCAAATGATGTTTACCAACGTTTTACAAATCGGAACACCCCAAAGGTTTTAAATAAGGACATAAGTAGTAAAATCCCACATGAGGGCAGTCCAATGCTTTTAATTATAAAACAAATTAATTCTTCCTATAAATTGCTGTCTGTTTGTTAGTCAATGAGGAAAATGACACATTTTTCCCTAAAATGTTTCATTACTGACCATTTTGAAATGACAAAACAACTCCTCTATTGAAGTCAATTAGAGAGCATTCTGCTACATAATAAACAACACTAAATAAATGACTATTGAGTACTTTTTTCAACAGCAAAATTGACTGGACATAAAGTTTTTCAAAAATATTACATGGATTTGAAATGCAATTAAGTGTAACTAAGTCGTCTTGCGTTTCTCATGTTACATTAAACACCAACTAGGAGGATAATAATACAGCAAAACAGATATATTGATATCTTATTCAGCTAGGTATATGGCCACAATCGTAAAGAAAATAATCATTATACATATATTCATAAGGTCATCGCAATTTGACTTGTGACATTCAAGATTTCAAGAACATGTGATTCTAGCTACCTATGTGTTTAATTATGACCACAATTACATAGATAAAATTTATATTTTGCAGCCATTTATTGAAGTATGCATGCAAACTTCCGTAGTGAACTTTGGAATTAACCATGACATCTCACAGTAATTTATTTTCTTGTTCTGTTTTAAAAAGTTAAGATTTTTTTTTAAATCAAGCCTAAGTAACCTTTTTTTTGTATTTAATGAGTTTGTATGTTTAAAATTAAATGCAGACTCGTTCTTTTTACACCTATGTTCAATATAAGGATGGTGTTTTATAGAAACCACCAAAAACAATGGAATTTGTGACCTTTTCAATAATTAGATAAGTGAACGGTCTGTTTGCTTGGAACTGTACAACTCCTATTCTGTTGCTGAACTCTGCAGCGGTCACTGCAGCCGCTTCCGTACCTTCTTCTGTTACTTCTATCTCAGCCTTGTGTACTACTTTTGATACATACATTGGAATTCTTGACATTAGTTGCAACTGAGCCTTTGACTGGTCAAACAAGTCACGAATACCCAAACGGTTCTTCATTACGTTTGTGAGATCAATATCCGATTTAATCTTAAAGCGAGGAATGAAGCAGTCCACTTCATCATCAGAATATTCTTCTTTGGATACCTTTAATTCTTTAAAGAATGTATCGAGATCTACTTTCAAGAAGTTTTCAAACATGTCTTCTACAGAAACTCCTGGGTTTGGTAACAGAATGAGCATTGAAAGCCTGTTTTCGTTACCATATGACAATTCAATTACTCTCGCTTGTAAATCTCTTATGTGGGAGAACGGGTAGGTGAATCTGTTGTACATCATGTTAACATCTCCAATCTTTTGTCCCTTTGAGTCGTAGAAAGGCATTTTCGTTGTTTGTGATACGTTGAATGGTGCCGACCATTGTCCTTTAAAGTACACAGCACTGGTCAGTACCATCTGTGTGCCATCAAAGTAGCTAGGATCAACCAAGTTAGGAATCTTTCCGTGCGTGAAGTTTGAGATATATTGGTTTAGAAGAGTTGCTGATCGCACACTGTCTTTAAAGTCTAACTTGATCATTTCTGTCTGATAGTAGTCTTTAGAGATTTCCGCAAACTCTTCGTTCGGTAAGCGGTCTTGGTTGACGAAAATAGAGCTGATCTTAGCTAGTTCAACCGTTTTTGTGTTGACTTGTAGCCAACGAGTGATGTTTCTGAAACCAGCCCTTGTCGCATCCTTGTTTCGTACTGAGAGTCGTAGAACATTATTAATCTCGTTTCGCGTGATTCCTGCCGCACCTTCCGCTAGTACAGCTAAGACACTCCAGACAGTGATGGGAGACATGATAAAATTCTCCCCATCTCGCAAGCTTTTCGACGTATGGATAAGCATTTCAATTGAAAAGTTTCCTATCTTCTCCGATAATCCGTATTGGAGCTCCGTGGCATTTTCTATGGGTAGCACTGGCGATTGAACATTTTGTCCGTAACACAACGCCACACAAAACACTATACACACTATTCTAAGCATGTTTTTGTTTATCTTCACACTTTTGTGCTTGTTATAATGATGAATGAACAAAAAACTGTTTCGCTTGAATTTTATGAACACAATTTTAGCACACGCTTGGCATTTTTTCTCAATGCATAAACACGCGCACTGCCGAGCCGACGCTAGTCACTCCAAACAAGGAAAACTACAGACTGACCGGTAAACACATTAGCGCTTCGTATTATATACAGCCGCCTTCTAGAGCCGGTTTATTACATACAACGAATGTTTACAATACTATGTAGTATGAAACAAGACGTGAGCAGAGAAGCGACTCAAAGTAGGTACCTACTCTACTCATACTCAGTTGAATTGTTGGATATTTTTTAATTCATTTAATTTTTTCATACTAAAAAAAAACTACATGGATACATAATGTCATTTTTGTTAAATTGTCATTGTCATTTGTCAATATCATAGTAGGTTTGTTGTACTTATTTGTTTTTTTTTGTGCTTACATTACGGAAGTAGGCTGTCTGGGAAGGGTTGCAAGTATCATTATTAAAAATTAGCCTAGCAGCGTATTTCTGGGTTATTTTTTTGGTAAGGAAAGTCTGACTTTCCTACTCAATAAACAAAGACAGGCAAATATAATATTATTGAAAATTAACCCAGGGTTACTCTTTGTGTAGGGAATTAAAACTAAGTGGTGGGATACGTTTTTCGTAGGAAAATTCCGACTTTATCAACTTTCAAAGACTTTAGATAATAATTGTGTCCTTTGTGTACCTAAGCAATAAAATATTTCCTACAGGAAGAGAACGAGTATTACAGTTAGACCAGCCGTGTTTTCGATAGGATTTTATATCAGCTTAAGTAACGAACTTCTATACAAACAAACATCCTTTAAATAATTAACTCCTTTTCAATTAACATTTTTTTTTCCTTATTGCTCACACAACTTTTGTTCTATTAGTTATACTCAGCAGTTTGGCAAAATAATACATTTATGATTTCTACTATTTTCGTTGAAAATATTTTTCGATTTCGAAAAGCAAGTCCTAAAGGTTGAGCTCAATCAGACAGAGCAGAGCACTACTACGATCGAAGTGTTTTTATTGGGTTTTAAATTAACTAAATTCCAAATACAAGTGGTTGAAAATAGCGTGACAAAGACTTCTTTGCTGAATTTGTTCGCATATAATAATAGTGTTCACTGGTGTCTAAAGTACCAATTTTCCTGAACTTAGGTCACAGCTGTTAAAATAGCAAAGGCTTTTTTGTCATAGACAGTCACGTTAGCATGAGCGACCGTAACGACGCGACGCTTACAGCTGATTTTTTCTTGAGTCTGTGGTGCTTATCAAGAGCCGGGCTAATAATGTATTAGTAATTATTTCAACTACGTAGTTCCAAATATCCAGTTATGGATTAGTCGCAAAACTTTCATACAAGCCTAAAAGCTTGGCTTGCCCTTATAACTTAAATACTTACTACTCTTCATGATGTTAGGGTTTCTAATGTGACGGGGCTGCGGGACTGTTCGAAAGACATACCGTGGCCTCGAAACACAAAGGGGGATGAAGGAACATGGATGGGTTATAATCAGTAAAAGTCTGACACTCCCTCCTGCTCCGCCCAGAGTGGGAGGAGTCATTTAATGATTTCCCATCCGAAAAAAAGGCTTTCTAATCTACATACACTTCACTTTTGCTCAACTTTAGCTTATCATTTCCTTCGTCTCCTCACATGTTGTACCTACGTCATAATGACGTGTTGATCTAAATTAAATGTTTAACGCTAGTTTACCTTAATTGGACACGCAGTATAATTTTATTTAATAGACCGTACTTCTTATCTAGGTTATATAATAATTTATAATTTTTCTATTGGTGTTGCCCACACGGAAAATTCGAATAGGTATTAAAAATTGTACCTAGAGTTTATAAATTACCTATGACGATAGCGTTTGTACTTACCAGCTTATTTTTATAAGCGAATCAGAAACGTCATTCAATGGATTTATGTGGCCTACCGCCGCTTGATATAGTACGTAGATAAGAGGTTGCTATGCAAGGTTTAGGGAAAGTCGTGACACAAGAGTATTGGTGGCCCAGAGGTAATGGCCAAATTTATTTCATCACCTCTGCTCTCGAAACGGTAAAAGAAAACATCGTGATGAAGCCGATATGTCCTAAAACCAAAAAATCGCAGACCTGTGACATCTACCAACCCGCACTGGGCCCGCGTGGTCAATTAGAGTCCATTCACTCTTTCAGAAATGAGGCTAGGTTTTTGCTGTTTTTTTAGAACTACTACTCAGCAGCAGCAGCATCTCAGTTACTGCTGTTCCATATAAAACAGCAATAACTGAGATGACGAGTCTTTGACAGTCACTTTAAGGCTGATGCTCCAGGGTAGCCCGCGAAATTCAAAATATCTTACGTTTTTTTGGAATTTTCAGGCCAGTGCTAGGTTGTATGTTATGTAGAAATAACTTTTTCTCCTTTTTTTTTGTTTCCTACACCTTTATGAACTTGGAGGGTTGTATTGATGATTTTGATGATAATAATTCTGTACCTACATACGTCTTGCAGCCGCAAATAATATTGTAATCAACATTAACCCTAGTACTGGCCTGCAAATTGCAAAACACGTAAGAAAATTTGAATTTCGTGGGCTACCCTGGAGCATCCACCTTAAGGAAGAAACCATTACCAATGCCGTCAATGTGGCACAGTTTTGATCGAAACTATATTTAGTTGAATAACTACGAGAATCATCGTCCCGAAGAATAAGAATATTCTTCTTCTTCGTCAGTCAACTGGTATTTTTACAGTATATAGCCGCTAAAAACTTTCCAAAGAATTCGTAGCGCGTAGCATTCAGAACCGTTTTTGTGCGTTGTTGACTAACTAGCGCCAGACAAAAGGTTTGCATGAGAAAGAGAAAGATATTTCTGCCTCGTTTAATTATTCTATTGGATTAAGCAAGTTCTTCTATTACCATTCAGTAAAAGCTTGTTTGTTGCTTATACTTTATTATTTCTATAGCTATGTCTGAAATGCTGTGCATAAGAGAATAGAATGCATGTCCTCAAAAAAAACTGTCGCAATCATATTTTAAAAACCTCAGTGTTTACTACTAAAATATCCAGGGCATGGCTGACAAGAAAACAGACATGCAGGAAAAATTACCTATAGGGTAACAGGTGCAGGTAAACTGCACCTAATAAAATTATCTTAATTCAAATATTTTCCCCATTAACAAGGGAGAATATAACTAGCAATACCGTTTACGACGTTTTTTATCACGTTTCGTTTTAACGATCCACCGTTCCAGGAATAATTAATTCGTAAACAATTAGCATTAATGCTAATGAATACAGACAAATTAACTAAATTATTGTGTTACTTAATCATCTTAACAGACCCTTGTCCCATGTTGCTTGGGGTCGGAGCAACACGTTTTTTCTGACCTTTCCCCTCTGTCAGCCGTCACGTCATTTACTTCTTTTCATAAGTAACATTCCTCACACAATCTATCCATCGTTTCTCTGAACTTCCTCTCCCTCTCCATCTACAGGGTGTAAAGGCACTTAATCTCCCCATTATTGCGATCATTTTTTTGTTACCTTATCTGGGAACCTTCTAGTTACGGAAATATTGAATCAAAGTTCCAACTTTTTGACGTGTTTTTTTAGGGTTCCGTAATCAACTAGGAACCCTTATAGTTTCGCCATGTCTGTCCGTCCGTCCGTCCGTCTGTCCGTCCTCGCTTAATCTCTGTGACCGTTAGCACTAGAAAGCTGAAATTTGGTACCAATATGTATATCAATCACGCCGACAAAGTGGTAAAATAAAAATTGGAAAAAAATGTTTTATTAGGGTAGCCCTTTATGTAAAGTGGGAAGTGTTTTTTTTTTAATTTCAACCCTAACGTTTGATATATTGTTGGAAAGGTATTTAAAAAAGAATAGGGGTTTCCTAAAATCATTTTTTGATAATGTCAATAATTTCGGAAATAATCGCTCCAAAAGTAAAAAACAATGTGTCCCCCTCCTCTAACTTTTGAACCATAAGTTTAGAAAATATGAAAAAAATCTGAAAAGTAGAACTTTATAAGGACTTTCTAGCAAAATCATTTTGAACTTGATGGAAACAACAGTTTTTGTACAAAAAAGACAAAAAGTTGTACAAAATAATTTCTGGACTAAGTTTGTAGTATATTCGTATATGCAAGCATTTTTTTTAACTTCGTTTACATATTTTATTTTAGTTATCACCGTCCTTTGTGGGCCCGTTTTTAGTGTCCCGTAATTATTAGAGTTCCGTAACAAATAGCCTTTTTTATGTTGGGTTACCACTATGTTCGCGCTCCAGCAGCGCTCCGCGCTCCTGCAACTGCTCCAATGGATACGTCGCGCGCACTTCTACATGCGCTCCCCTTTGACACACTTCGCTCCCCTTTGTGTTCGCGCTAAAAACCGTCACGCCGCACCTGCCGCGGAGCGTGCAATGTTGCACGCTCCGTGTTCGCGCACGTACCCACTACCGGGAGCAGTTGCAGGAGCGCGGAGCGCTGCTGGAGCGCGAACATAATGGATACCCACCTTTAAACTCATAAGTGGACACTTATTGTGACGGACGGGAAACTACGGAACCCTACACTGAGCGTGGCCCGACACGCTCTTGGCCGGTTTTTTTTTTATAAATACCGTACCTACAAGTTTTTATTGTAAGATTTTTCTTTATACCTGTACGACCCCCGTACCTACTATTCAATCCATCCATCAGCACAGCGTTTTATGTGCGTTACATTGAGTTTCTACCGACCACAAAACATGGTATTTTTCACCCCAAAAAAAAATCGTTTCCCAGCAATATTTTTTACGTAAAGTTATTTTTGATGTACAGAATGCTTGGTTGACGGCTTCGTGATGAGGTTGTTTACACCCTGTATTATCATACCAAACAGTCAATAAATATCGAAAATAACATAATATTATTTTGGCAGTTTTTAATAAAGCATAATGTGCTTACCAAGGAATTTAATGGTGCTTACGTATATAGATTTTTTTCTTAAAAAAAAAATCGTATGTTCCATAGATTTTGACCGTGCAGGTGTTGCACTTAGGTATATTTGGAACAGCTGTTTTTTTTAATAACGTCGTTGTCCATTCCATTCCACCCCGAAGGAATGCCAATGGGCAATGGAAGGCCATATTCACGGACCAACCTAGGCAAGCGCGGCTTAACCTGAAGATCGACCTGTAGGCCTACAGGTCGATCTTCAGGTTAAGCCGCGCTTACGTACTTACGTATCTTTCTGATATCCAGTGACTAACAGCCCGGGCACGTTGTAACTTGGTGTGTTCAAACTTAGTTGTCATCAAACTCAAAGCATTTATTTCAATTAGACCATTACGGCACTTTTGAATGTCAAAATTAAAAATAAAAAACAAAGCTACAGTCCCAGTCACAAGGCATAATAACTTAAGAAAGTACTGTAGTTGCCCATTCCCTAGCGTAAATCTATATGGAGAAGAACGGGCAAGAAACTCCATGGACACTTTTTTGAATCAAAATATTGTTACAAAATCTTGGTTACATCATTAATTTTGAAATTATACATATATTTGAGAACGATGTAGAAAGATGTGCACATTAAGAGCGTCCAGAGTAGAAAAAGACAACAATTTAACAATAAACGAATTAAAATGAATCATCAATTTGTTGTCCACTAAGCTTACTTAATCGATATAATTAAGTATCGAAACGAAAAAGAGTCTGTCAAAATGAGTTACGGTGACTAACAGCCACGATGACAACCAATGACGTCATATTTGATCGCGACTGGTCATACATAATACGAAACTAACCTTTTGACAGTTAATTGATGGACACTGAGCCCAGTTACTATCATTTCGAGCTGTCAACAGAGATACGTAATAGCCCTACTGAGCGGCTGTTTTATATTTTAGCCTCGAGCTCAATTTAGCAACAAATCCGATCACGATTAAAATGAGACATTTCCGATTTTTACCTATGCCTAAGGCTAATTAAAGCGAAAACAAAACGTCTTACTCATTTTCCAATGTTATCGATTAGGTTTTCCCAAAGAAAGTCGTACTTGTACCCATTGGAAAATTGTGTCTTGTGTTTTTTCGACGCGTTACCAACCATAATTAGGTAATAAAAAAATACTGGAATTGAAGGAAAATCCGGAGAGGAAATACTTTTGATAACATTATCAGCCTGTGGAAATCCACTGCTTTCAAATGTATGTGAAGTTTCATTAGTATCCTGTAAGTATTTAACAAGTTATGATGATATTCAGTTCTTCACGAGCACGGTCTTGATGCGCGCGGTGTTATTTGGCCTAACGCCTAACTTAAACTTCACATACATTTGAAGGCAGTAACAAGCTTCAAAATAATGTTTCAAGTAAGTCTTTAGACCTCTTAGTGAGAGTGCTGGGACCAATTGAATTGTTTTTCTATTAATGAAATTGTTATTTAATGAAATAACCTTTAAGCTATGTATTATTTTGGTTTTTTTATTGCAGAACAAATTTAAACTAATTCTTATGAAGTCTTGTACAAAATATGATAAGAATCCGCTTAACCATTTCAAAGATCTAGCAAAACCAAAAACGTTACCCCAGCAAAATCTCGAATAACTTCGCAACCCTAGAAAGAAATAAATACAAAATAAGGCACAACATTTACTTAATCTAGACAACTAATTTTATAGCTAGTATTTATTTAAATATTCCCATTAGAAAGAAAAAGGTCTGGCTGGGGTTACCCCAGCAGGAAATGTTTTTGTGAAATAATTAAAAAATTATAAGAGCAATAAATTTAAAAATGTGCGCAACAATTACATAAGCCGCAAAACTCAAATCTATAAGATTCAAATGACCATTTTCGACAACATCTGGCTGGGGTAACGCACACGAATAAAAGTACGAGCGAGCGTAGCGAGCTCGAAAATTTTTGCTTTCCGTCACCGATAGATTTCTCGGAATCGAAATCTTTTCTATGTATTTTCTTTTCTGACGGGGGCTGCAAGTGCACCCTGCGGTGCCCACGCCTGTAATGTTTCCACATTTGGGAGACACGGCCATCCACCACGCGAGCCCAGTGCGGGTTGGTGTCACAATATGTCTTCGAATTTTTGGTTCTAGGACATGCCGGTTTCCTCAAAATGTTTTCCTGCACCGTTTTGAGAGCAGTGGTGATGAAATAAATTGTACAAAGTAATGCGCCTGCCTGGGTTCGAACCTATACGACTTACTGTTCGTAAATCGGTTCCGCCACCGCTGCTCGTGAATATAGAAGGTGCTGCATTAGAGTTGCGCCACATCTAGCAGGATGAAATCGCATTTTTCCATGCTCCGATCCTTTTCTGTCGCTCAGCAGAACCGTCATTTGATAGAGCGAGAATAAGAGCGTTCTGACGAACGCATCGTCGATGCTGACGCGTACGATCACACTCCCGGTTGTTTCTCGCTCAAGCAAATGACGGTTCTGAAGCTGCATGAGGTTCTCTATGAATCGTTGGAAACATTATTTGCCATATCTTTTCTAAACTATGTAGGAGCCAGCTTAGTCTATCGCAAAGCGACTGCCTATCATCAACTGCCTAGCCTTTTCCCAACTATGTTAGGGTCGGCTTCCAGTCTAACCAGATGCAGCTGAATACCAGTATTTTACATGGAGCGACTGCCTGACCTCCACAACCCAGTTAGTACTGGGTAATACGATACCCTTTGGTAAGATTGGTTGTCAGACTTTCTGCCCACTGACTACCTGTAACAACTGTCAAAGATCTACAAATGAAAACTTTGTAAGTAATGGGTGGCTGCCTATCTGACCTATAAAGCCCAGTTACTGAGTAACACAAGCTTCTCTGATAAGACTGGTTGTCAGACAGTAAAGTATCCTACCTAGTTATGTGTGGTAGTAGTAAATACAATCTTTGCATGGGCGTGACGTCAATTTACTCTGATAAATGCACATATGTAGAAATTAATACGCAAATTACGGTACAGTTCTTAGTAAAATATGGGCAAAGCTTAAATTATAATAATTACGAAGAAATACAACAAATTATGTACCTATAACATATTATTATGAGAAATACAAAGTACCTACCTCCTACACCAGATTATTATTCTGCCTGTGGAGTTCTGTATCGTTTTCCTTAGTAGCTTATTTATTGGGGTATTATTAGGTTAGGTAATTCATTTATAACAACGTACTTTCCACGATGTTCCAGTCAAATAGGCAGTCGCTCAATGTAAAATACTGGTATTTACTATTCAGCTGTATCTGGTTAGACTGGTAGCCGACTCCAAAAATAAGCCGATAGAGAGAGATATAGCAGAGTTTGACAGAAAACGTGGCATTACCAGGTAGGAAATACTTTTTTGTCATCAGGAACAGGCGGACAGCAGCTAACATCATCAATTGCGAGATATTTCACTCACAAATAGGTCAACTTATTTGATTTTCCTTTTATCTAAAATGGACCTGCTAACTACCGCAGCGATGTGGGGGTCGTTAACCTGTCGGCGCCATCCTATTAATCTACATCATGTAGAAAGTGCTGAAAATGAAAAATAATGTCCTGTGACTAAACTATAGACTACTTAGCTTCTGCCAGCGGCTTCGCCCGCGTGAAGTTTGTTAATAGGCTAGTTTCCACCATCAATAAATTGAAAATCTATTTAGTCCGTCGCGTCGGTTACAGTATTGGAAAATAATGGACACGTATTTTTTGTTTTTGAAAATCAATGATTATTGACAAAGATAAAACGCATCATAACTCGAGAGTGGGAGTTCGTGACGTCACAACGCACTAAAAATTATAGCACGGCGTGACGTATTGAGTATTTTAAAAGCGTCGTATCTTAAATACGTGTCAAATATTTTTTTAATAATCTAACTGACGGACTAATTAGATTTTTTCAGGACACAAGCCTATTGTCCCATGGGATCTTACTTCCAGGATAAAAAGTACCCTATGTTTTAATCCAGGTTATAAACTATCTGTATACAAAATTTCATCCAAATCCGTTCAGTAGTTTTTGCGTGAAAGAGTAACAAACATCCATACATCCATACATGATCCTCACAAACTTTCGCATTTGTAACATTTAGTAGGACTGGATATATTCGAACGATTTTTTGTACGCAGACTAGGCACTACATGAGGTACAGAGTTACAGACGCCAGCACATCAAGCTTCCCGAAACTGACAAATTTACGTAATCAACCTTGAACCTAATGCTTTAGCGATAAAGCTGAAAAGATTAGGTCTATAACTATGAAATTGCCGTTTTTCATGAAATAAGTTAACGCCCTTTTTTCTCTAAATTTTTTATTTTTATAAATCAAAGTAATTACCCATGCAATCAATGCATTTTTGCCAACGTAGTGGTAGCTTATTGATGCCCTTTTGAAAAAGTCTGCTGGACGGGAGACTACAAATTCTTCAAAGGCATTTTGAACTGCCTCTCGGTTATTGATTTTTTTTCCCCGCCAAGAAGTTATCCAATTTCTAGAAAAAGTAAAAGTCTGTAGGGGCAAGTCCTGGTAAGTACCTACGGTGGATGACGGAGAACTTCCAACCCCAGCTCTTGTAACTTGGAGACCGTCTGCTGTGCAGTATGAGGTCGCGCGTTGTCGTGCAGGAGCAGCGGAGCCGAACGATTGCCCAGAGTACACATCAGCAGTAATGCTCATCCCATTTGGTAAGAAGCTGTGATGAATGACACCAGCGCTAGACCACCAAACAGTGACTTTCACTTTTTTAGGGGTCAGTTTTCGTTTGGGGCATTGTTTAGGTGCTGAACCAGGATCTAACCAACTTGCTAAGCACTTGTTATTGTCGAACAGAATCCATTTTTCGTCGCAAGTAACAATGCGATTCAATATGCCTTCGTTTGCAAGTGCAAAGCTCGACTCGACCCGAAATTCGCACTGGCGATCATTCAATTCGTGGGGCATCCATTTCTCAAGCTTTTTTACCTTGCCAATTCAACGCAAATGGACCAATATTGTTTTGATGCTAACATCGAAAGCTGCTGCTAATTCAGCTGTAGATTGAGAATCATCAGCTTCCACAATCGCTTTTAATTCGTCATTGTCGACTAAATTTTTCGGTCGACCACGGGGTTCATTTCTTAGGTCGAAATTTCCAGAACGGTAGCGGGCAAACCAATAACGGGTGGTGTGATCGTTAGTAGTGTTCGCTCCGTATACGTCGTTGTTGTTGCTTGCCGCTTCTCCCGCTTTGCTGCCACGACGGTACTCATACTCCATAATCACTCGAATTTTTAACGTATCCATGATGACGAAAAACGTACAAATGCGATGAAGACAGAACGCTAACCACTAAACAAATGACAATTTTCAAAAAAGAATTCCATATTTTAAAAATAAAAATAATTTAAACTTAGAACTGTTAGCGAAAAAAGAAAAAAATGGAATTGAAATAGCCAGTACAGCAGAACGGCAATTTCATAAGTAAAGACCTATTATCAAAGAAATTTGACAAATTGTACTAGCTTGAAATGCTGGCGTTTCGCGTCTGTACAATTCTGTATATTATGTATGCAGTTTAATAAATTGTCGTATTGTCGGCGCCATCCTGATCATGAAAAAACAAATCGTGTTAGTAAATAGAACCTTAAAAAGTAAGTCAGTAGCACTTCACTTGTGCACTATTTATATATGTCTCTGTGTGTTCATGTGGCACTTGCTCGGGGAAGCGACGGAACACCACGCTTTGCGACCAAAAGTTCTCTTCCAAGATGAGGTGCAGGAAACATGTTGGTATTCGCTTAAAGTTGACGTTGCGGTTCGACTCCAGCAGCTGCACTCTCGCCATGTACAGACGTCAGAACATCATGTTACGCGAAACTGCCAAAATTTCCCAATCAACCTTGAACCTAGTACTTCAGCGATAAAGTTGAAAATTTCAAAGATTGTAGTAGCTTGACTTGCTGGCGTCTGTACAAACTTATTTTCGGTGAGATGTTTATTCTATCGAGTCCGCAATATCCTCCGTCTGGGATGAACGGAAGATAAGCACGGGATTCCCTCACTGAAAACAGGGGGGCCTAGTAAGACTGACCAGTATAAGACGTCTTTTGGCAAAAATTATGATAAGATTCGAGCGCGTCAAAAGACCGGTTCGGCAATAATAATAACGGAATTAGTAATAGTAATAACGGTATCATTAAACTAATAACCCACAGCTCGGTTCTTCTGTGATAATAACTTCGAGGGACTTTATAGAAACTTGATTAGTTTTTATAAAAAGTACCTCGTTCAAGTTTCAATGAGTAGTAGTTACGTACGTTTTGGGTTTTTCTTATAATATATTCAGCGTAGCAGGTTCTTTAATCGAGTAAAAAAATAACAATGATATTGTGTTGCTCGTAGCAACTTGAGATCGAGAAATAATAATAAAATACCGGTCTGACTCCAATAGGAATTTGTCAGTAGCAACCCGGAGTTTATTTTCGGGTTGATGGGAACAGGGTGGCCCCTATTACATGGAACTTCACGTTTTGAACGCTATTGTCACTTATACATACCTGACAAGCTTACGACTTAGCGTCTTCGTGGTCAAAAAATAAATGGGCAGAAATGAAACAAAGAAAAATTCTCTTACTACCCATTTAATCATCTCAACTCTTCAACATCATCGATCCTAGATTGTCCTTCCACATATTCTCTGTGACCTTCCACTAGTATTCTTCCAATAGCTTTGATTAGCCTGACTTTGAAACTGGACACCTCCTCGTTTTCATCATAATCTAGATTTTTCACATCCCTCTCGATATAATATTCGAAAGTCTTCCACAGCATCTCCCGTACTTGTAATATGCTATCAGCATGACTGAAACAAAAGAAATTAAGCTTTAACATCATTGCTCATTTAGCAGCAGTGATAGTCTAGTGGTGTGATTGTCTGACTGCCAAGTCATAGGTCTTGAGTTCAAACCCAAGACATGCACCTCTGATTTTTCGGATTCATTACCAAATTATAATCACTTGAATCGGTGAAGGAACACATCGTGAGGAAACCAGCATGCCTGAGAGATATTTCTCGACAGCATGTAAAGCCAAGTCAGAGGCCCATGGGCGGCATAAAAACTCTGACACCAGGTTGAGCACTAACCACAGGATAAAGAAAGACTGCTCATTTGTTTCTGAAGTCATCCATCCGCAAGAGAACCTAGGTTTCCGACCAAGTCCGTAGAATGGAGAAGGTCTGTCAAAGCTCATTGAAGAGACCTGACCGTATGCTGTTACATGACAATGGTGTCGATTCTGCTGTGCACAAACTAAATTTAATTTAGGCTATTGTTATCTCTTACTAAAAGGCAGTGCGAGAAAAGGACGGCTATAGTTATGAACTAAGTTAGAGATGTCAAACTAGTTTATGCCTTGCGCTTCACCGTGTTTTTAGTCGACATGTTTTTACGTGCACTCTTCATTTGTATGGAAATATTAGTTCCAACGAAATTTGACAGCTCCAAATTACGTCCGTCTCTTTTTCGTTACACAGAATCGACACCACTATTGCTAAACCAAATAATTTTAAAAGAGCAACTATGGAGTTTCTTGCCGGTTCTTCTCCATAGGAAACGAGCAACCCCGACCGTGCACCTTTTCTCGAAGTTTTCTAAGTGCCCATGTACGGCGGCGGTATGAAATAAAATACCTTTTTTCATTTTGGATTTCGTAGCTATGTTTCAATCTGACCAATGAGGTTAAGCCATCTTGAAAGTGACGTTGATTTTCAACCAATGATGGTGCTTGGAACTAGCTACACAAGCACCACCACCATTTGTTTCACAGTCACCTTCCCCATTGTCAAACTAAGTGACTGTAATCATAGTACCTAGGCCTAGAATGAATGGCCGAAGAGCCGCCAGGTTGTGAAGTGACGATCACGAACTGGAAAGCGCAGCAGTGGAAGGTCTACCACAAAGTGGGCCGATCTTGATTTTTCGTGTCGCTTCGCTAGCACCTCATTATCGAAGGGTGTAAAAAAACACCATAAACGAAGCCGAGAGACAGTTGTTCTTCCCGTCATTGCGATCAGTTTGTGTTTCTGTTTCTGGGATCCTTCTAGAATACGGAGATGTTGAAAGCTAGGCAAAGTTCCAAATTTTGGTACCTACCTAACCTATACCTGCCAAAAAAAAACCTTTAAAATTGTAAGTACCTGATCAGTTTTATAACTTTACTTTAAAAACCTGTTCTATTCAATGCACAAACACAGCACACAGCACAATGTTTTGAGTGCGTTACATTAAGCGGTACCGTAAATCATGATTTTTCACACAAAAAAAAGCTGTTTCCCAGCAATAATAATAATAAATATCGCTAGTCAATACACACAGCGCTGTCTAGTGCCACACTCATTACACAAATGGGATTCGAACCCGGGACCCTAAGACTGCGGTTCCACTGAGGCGGAGAAATATTAACCAATAGGATCGCATAAAATAATGTGCGTTACCCCAGCCAGATATTGTCGAAAACCGTCATCTAAGTGGATATATATATATATATATATATATATAGATTAGATAATTAGAAATACAGCTTTTGTAATTGGGAAGCACATTTTTAAATTTGATAGTTTTTAAATTATTTGATAAAAACACGTCCGGCTGGAGTAACGTTACCCCAGCCAGATCTTTTGTTAAAAAATGGATATTTTAAAATAAATCTTATCTAAATAATTAGAAATAAATGGTATAACTTAATTTGTATTTGTATTTGCTATAGTTGCGAAGATATTTAAAATCCTGCTGGGGTAACGTTTGCACGATTGCTGTATCTCGGAATTGACTATACGGATGATTGTAATATTTGTACATAAGATCTGGCTAATTAGTTATAATTAGTTACGCAATAAACGAATCCACTATAATTCACCGTTTTGAAGTTATTTTAGTAAATAGAAAATATGCTTTAATAGGTCCTAGCACTTCCAATAAGCGCTCCAAAGACTAAACTTAAACGTTACTATATAGGTAATTACTGTCTATAAATAGTACTGAAGTTTCATTAGAATCCTACACGTAATTGTTAAGTAAGTAGGTAACTACCTACCTCATCGATAGAATGGTTAAACGTAGGTAGGTAGATATATGAAGAATGGCATAGTGGACACTTACTTTGAGCAATTTAAAGTTTATTTAAACATTTAGTATGGTGGGTTTAATTTTTCAATCAAACTAATTTTATTCGTGACTGTACCAAAAAAAAACCATATGTCCTTTAAAAGCATGAGACTTTAGCTTTACATCAACACCACTGTCATAAAAAAATATTCAGTACTTTTTTATTTAAGCAATTTAAACGGGTGCTTAGGAAAATTCACTCTCTACGGTACACACGACTTGTGCTACGATCCACCCCCATAAAAACGCTCACAACCGATTTAACTTATCAGTCGCTTACAGAAGTTGACCTGTACACATCTCCGCAAATTGCAGTCATTGTTTTGAAGAAACTATGGACACTAGACACTACGCCTGAAGAAGCTGCTCAAGTTGTTGCTCCGTTGCAACAAGGACTCAGTCAGCGAACCGTTCCTGCCCAGCTTCAAATGAGCCAGTCTGCTGTATCAAGGGTTTACAGAAGATGTCAAGAGACTGGTACCTTTAATCGGAGACCAAGAGCCAGCCGCCACCGGTGTATTTCAGAGAGAGACGACCGTTTCATCGTTACAACAGCGCTGCGGAATCGGCACCTGACGGGTGTAGATGTGATGCAGGAATTGAGGCGTGTTCGAGGGGTGGCTGTCAGCGAGTGGACAGTAAGAAGACGCTTGAGGAAAGCCAATCTCACTCCAAAACGGCCTGTCACGGGCCCAAAATTAACTGCAAGCCACCGACAAGTGCGCCTTAAATTTGCTCGAGAGCATCTCAATTGGAGCATCGAGCAATGGCAGTCGGTCTTGTTCACTGACGAGTGTAGAATGTCTGCATGGCAGTGACAGAAGAGGCCGGGTCTACAGGCGTCCGGGCGAGCGATTTGCGCAGTGCTGTTTCGCAAGACAATGGACTGGCCTGCACTCAGTCCAGATATGAATCCCATCCTGCACTTATGGGACGAGCTCAAAAGAAGGCAGGGCCAGAAATCCAGTCCCTTCGACCATAGAGGAACTGAAGGCGGCGTTATTAGAGGAGTGGCATGGAATTCCTCAAGACACCGTCAAAAAATTGATCAGGTCGATGAAGAATCGACTCCAAGCTGTGATTAGAGCTAGGGGGAGCAATACCAAATACTGATATTATAAATTATTTTAAGTTTTTTTTAACAGTTTTTGTTTTATTTTTAAAATTAGTTATTTTAAAAATAAAACAAAAACTGTTAAAAAAACCATCACACATTTTTCTAAGTTCCCAATTTACATCTACTTTTTCCCCAGTTATCATTAATTTTAAAACTCCTGAATAAATGTTAAGAAAAGCTTTCGAACGCTAAAATAATTTTTAAAATAAGTAACATATTTTTCGAAAAATACATATATTTATGCGCACGCATGGGTTTAGTCGATTTGGTTGCTCGAGAGTGTAGTTCGTGAGTTTTTGCCGACGGAAAACCCATCTGCTTACGTCTTGTATCAATTAAATTATTGGAAGGTGTAGGTAGCTAAACATTTGATGCGTAAGCATCTTTTCCTCAAAGATGGCGCCTTTCAAAACCGGCCGTAATACTACCTAATTAGGGATACGTTAATACTGGTATTTCCCAGTTGGTATTTCTCAGATCAGCTGTTAGTCATGAACTTTTCGATAACAAATCGATTACAGTGCATTAATGCATTTCAATACAAATTGTGTAGGTATTTTTCTGAATTGCAAATTCAGTGAAGTTGAAAATGTCAACCAATTATTTTTTTAATGGCGTATCTCAGGTTAACCTATGAGGCTGGCTTCTGCGTAACTGGACTATCCTGTGGGTTGCTTTGAGTGTAAAGTCGTCCAACCAGACGAAAACCAAAACGTTGGATCGTTGACCTAAAATATCTTCGTAACTAGAAGGTTCCCAGGTATAGTCTAGAATAAAAAAAATATCGCAGTGACGTGACAGGGAGAATAAGTACCCTTCGGCTTCGTTATGGGTCTGTTTAAACCCTATATAGACTGATAAGACAGTCAGACCCTAGAGGACCCACAGCTATAGCAAACAATGCCATTGTGTATGTTTGCTATAGATGTGGGTCATCAACTATGGGCTAAAGTAACCACACAATGGGCCCAAACAGCAGAAAACGACAACGCGGCAGACCCAGAAGGAGATGGCGGGACGAGCTGTACTCTTTTCACAAGGATTGGCGAATAACAGTATTGGATAGGGATAAGTGAAATGTGTGAATGTGACAAGAATGGATAAAGTAAATATTAGGGGAAGATTAAAAGTTGCAAGGGAATCGACTGTCTTGGTATGGGCATATGATGAGGAGAGATGAATCGCATGTGACTAAAAGTGTGATGAATATAAATGTTGACGTATGGAGAGGGACAGGAAGACCAAAGAAACGATGGATGGATTGTGTGAGGAATGATATGAAATATAAAGGAGTGAATGATAGCGTGTCGGTTGAGAGAGGAGAATGGAAGAAAAAACGTGTAGCGCCGACCCCAAGTAACATGTGACGAGGACAGGAAGATAGGGATAAGTGGAAAGGGGGAAGGGAGGCCTTTGCCCAGCAGTGGGACACAAATGGTTAATAATAAAAAATAAAAAAAACCCGACTGCGTAAAAAATAACTGTGTTCTGCTCCTGAACTTGTCTTTTTTTTCAGTTTTTATTTAAAGTTATTTTTTAGGCAGTCGGGTTTTTTAATTTTTTAAAATAATCTTTTTATTTTACACTTTTTAGTTGCCTAGACCATTTTGAAATCCTCATGATGAACCCTTTAATTTGATACCCATATTGCAGTATCCAATTTTTTTTTTAATTTTTCACTACTACTTGTCTTACCCGGGGTAACACAAGGATCCTAACGATACCACGTACATCGAAATCGGTTTAGACGTTTAGAAGTTATGGTGGAATAAAGAAACTCACAAATATACATATACATACCTACATCATGAACCCTGAAAACATAACACTCCTTTTTTTGGGCAGTCGTGTAATAATAGCATCAATTGCCCAACAAGGCACACAGCATTGACATAGATGAGGCGCGCAACGATTTTGGCAATTAAGCAGTCAGACGCAACCAAAAAAATATCTCTAATCACACCAACTAGGTGTGACGCGAATTGCGTCATTTTAAAAAATCAGACAAACAAGATACAGGTTTTATAAGATGTAGCCGTTATCTTTGTATCTGTACCTCAAACCAAGTTACATTCAGTAAAAAAATTGCTGGGAAATTAATTGTAATTAATTTTGGGTGTAAAAATTTTCTGTTTACGGTGGCGGGAAGGTCATGTATTTATGTCAGTCAAAACTGATAATCGGTCAAAACCACTTTTGATTGGTCAAAATCCTTATGAAGTTAAAATGCGTTTTCATAAATATGTTGTTTTAGAACTCCTCAGTTGTAAAATACCTAGTCCTAGAATTACATGATGTTTTTCAAAGGGTCACAAAAAAAACCTAACAACCTAATAAGTTTCGTAATAAATGTTAGTTATTGTTAAAAAATAGTTTTGACCGGTCAAAAGTAGTTTTTGATTAACAGAATTAATTGAGAATTAACTGATAAACAGTTTTGACAGAGACATAAACAAGGTGTAAACGAACCCTTTCCGAAGTAGTCAACCAAGCATTCTGTACATCAAACTAAGTAAAACTGCGCAAAAATTATTGCTGAGAAACGACTGTTATGGGTCTGAAAAATCATGGCTCACGGTAACGCTCAATGTAACGCAGTTAAAACATCATGCATAGTACACATCTCACATCTGTCCCTATGTATGCTTAGATCTTTAAAACTACGCAACGGATTTTAATGCGGGTTTTTTTATTAGATAGAGTCATTCAAGAGGAAGGTTTTAGTATATAATTTGCGGGCGGGCGAAGCCGCGGGCATCAGCTAGTAGGGAATATGCAAGAAATATAAATTTCTTTTTATTTCATAATAAAAAAAATGTCTTGTATTGGTGCTTAAAAACATTGTGGCAAGCTTGTTTAAGTTTTTAAAACATCGCTTATTTTATGTAGCATGTTTTTGGTGAAAGGGAACGCACTCTCAAAACGCGTCGTCCTCGATAACGCCGGTAGAGACGTCAAAGTCTATGTGTCAAAAAAACCCTTTATTTGAAAAGTAGTTAAAGTTTCACAAAGATTTTATTATAATATCGTTATATCAATTTTTGCTTGAACAAGCACATACAATTAGTAAAATTACTATAATAAGGCCATAAAATTAGATGTAAACAAGGCAGATTGAAGTAAATGACGTCACATCATAGTCGCGACAGCTACGGACGTTTCAACTGTCATAGAAAATTGCAGGAGTTTAATATTATTTTTGTGCGACAAGCAGTAGTTGAACATAACTTTTAATACTTTTCATGGGTTGATAGTACTGTATTTTATTGATTTCAGTGAAGAAAAACTTACATGCATATTCCCTATTGTTTTAAAACGTGTGTAAAATTTGGAACTTAGACCTTTCCTATCTCAGTATCTAGAAACTGCCCAGGTATACAGAATAAAAAAAAAAAGATCGCAATGATGGGCAGAACAAGTACGTTTTGGCTTCGTAAAGTACCCTTCGTACTTTAACACTCTCTATACATTTTTAACTGGGTACCTTTCTACAAAACTGCAATACCTACACGGTCAAAATGTTTGGAATAGCTGTTTTTTTTTAAATCTAATTGTTGTTTTATACCCCAGCCCCCCAGTATAGTTGAAATGTGCCCGTAGTTTTTTTTTTTTTTTCGGATGGGAAATCATCAAATGACTTCTCCCGCTCTGGGCGGAGCTGGAGGGAGTGTCAGACTTTTACTGATTAAAACCCATAAATCCATCCATGTTCCTTCATCGCCCTTTGTGTTCCGGGGTCACGGTATCTCTTTCGAACAGTCCCGCAACCCCGGCAGGCATCGGTCCTTGCGGACCCCTTCCTATTGCTGACTCTCTTTGAGGCGCGCGTGGAACACGAACGCACCGTCGACACGGCCTGTCGTCATAAGACGGACGGACGGCGAGCTAGCCCATAGCCCACCGTCCACAGGCCCGTAGTCAGGGCTTACAAACATAGCAGTTTAATCATATTCAATCAACTCATCTATGACGCGAACTGTGTCATTTTGTCAAACTAGTATGCCAACAGAAACCATACCTGATAACAAGCAAGTATACAATTAAATGAAATCAAGTAATCCCAATGATTTTGCCATTGTACTCGTATGTAATGGGGTAAAATAAAAACTGGGGATATCCATTGAGCGGGATTAAATGAACCGGATGTACCTTGTTCCTCAAAGCATACACAGAACTATTGTGTACGTATATATATGACGATAGATAAATAATAGGTAACTAGACTCGATGATTGATCAATGAAAAAATGAACGATGGAAATTACCTACTCCTCCACTAAACTTTTCTGATTAATTTCGTTGCGGGATCCAAGACAGTTAAATTCATTCTCTGGGGCTTCGTCGAGCTTCATTGTCTCGGCGCTTTTCTGGTGATCGCTACTGTTGATTCTGGCTTTCAGGTGTTACAATGGTTTGGAAATAGTGTGGCCGGCTTGTCCCATAAAAATGTTTTTTTTTTTTTTGTTTTTTTTTTTCGTAAAAATATTTAGTGATTCGTAATCATAATTGTATACAGTTTGGCAGTACCTTTGTATGAACGTCGACGAAGCAAATGGAGTATGCAAGGGTCTTAGCAGATGAAGTTGTGCCGTTTCTGCTTACCCCCATGGGATAAGGGATAAGGACGTGAGTTTTTGTGTGCAAAATATTAGTTTAAATAGTCCTACTACCAATTTAATTAGTCCTTACGTGTGTTCAAATCACTGTCATTCTTTGACAGATGTAAGAGTGTGGTGCCGTCTTTAAAAAAAAATAGATTGGTGTCGATTCTGTTGTGCACAAACTAAACGTAATTTAAGCTATTGCTATCTTTTACTAAAAGGCAGTGCGAGAAAAGGACGGTGGTTTAGTTCTGTTCAAATTTTATGACGGTTCGGAATTTAGCTGCGAGTGACGGAATGTGCAGGTGTAGTGGTTCAAACTTTATGTTGGCTCGGAACATCTAATAACAGTATTATATTATCTGTGATCTAACGTAGGTCGGCAAGCCGATGCCTGCCGGGGCTGCGGGACTGTTCGAAAGAGATACCGTGGTCCCGGAACACAAAGGGCGAAGAAGGAACATGGATGTATTTTAGTCAGTAAAAGTCTGAGTCATTTGATGATTTCCCTCCCAAAAAAAAAAAAAAGAAAAAAAAAGACCGTCACTAGCAGCTAACTTCCGAGCTGCCATCAAGTTTGAATAAAACTGTACGGTGTCAATTTGCTTGAGAGTTAATGTCCCCGAATGTACAATAATTGGCTACCAGTCCTTCCAAGAGCTTGTTTGTGGAGTCTAGACAGGCAGTCGCTCAATGTAAAATCCCGGTATTCAGCTGAATCGACTTCAACATAGTTGAGAACACAAACAAATCTTGATGTTGACAATTATAACAATTTTTAACAATAACGCATAGATTACATTATTATTATGAACTTTAAACCGTCTACCTAGAATTCGTTTGAGGATAACATCGGGGGATATCCGAAGTCCTCGAATTTACGGGTGACAAATAACAAAATAGATAATTACAGAAGGTCGGCAACTAGACACGCTTCACGTACAGCGAGTGCAAGCACACTCGCGACTATCATGTTTGAGATCGCCGTGCTGTCTGATTCTGTTGTTCGTTTTTAGGGTTCCGTACCTCAGAAAAGGTAAAAAAAGGAACCCTTATAAGATCACTTTCTTGTCCAAGCAAGTTGAAATTTATACCAAATACTGAGGTCTATAGTCCCTATTCGGTGTAGTCCTGAGTCAACACGATACAAAGATATGGGCAAATTAAGATTTTCGCGAAAACTTGTAAGTACTTATCATAATTTACCTTAATTTTCAACTTTTTTTATTTTTCGGAATTTTCCCTTTTCTTGTGCTATAAGACCTTGCTTTAAACCGTTTAACTCAATGCGGGCTAAGTTTCGAGCTTTGCTACCGTACAAAATTCTGTATGTTATTTTTCTTATAATTATGTAAATCGTTTCGTTAGTGAACGCGAAAAAGCAAAAAAAGCGCCATTGCTCTATAAATTTTGCTCGTTTTCCTTTTGATTTCAGTTTATATAAGCGGTTGACCTTTGTATGCAGTTGACCTTCTGTCCATACTACTTCGTGTCAAACCTCGTAAAGATTCCGAATTGACCCGAACATACGTGCGAAACGTCACATATCACATACCATATGTTTACATTAAACTTACGTAAGCATTTAGGTAAATATTTTGGTTTCGGCACAGCCGGGGAGATACGTGTCTAATAGGGAAGAAACATAACATGCTATATTTACGTACCTACCTAATATTGTCTAGTAGGTATTGTTTTCGTGTTACAGGGGACTTTTTCAGTTCCGAAATCATCAATTTTGTACGAGGAAATTTTGGTATAAGGTCGGTTATCGATTGTCATGTATGGGTTTTTGATGCGGACGAATGAGGAAATAGTTGTGAGGAAAGTTTGGTTATGATAGTAGGGGAATACCAAAGAAATGGTGGATGGACTGTGAGAAAGATGATATGGCTAGAAAGGGGTCACTGACTAGTGAGATGACGACTAATACAGAACAGGTGGCCTACGAGGACGTCTTAAAGCAGGATCGTTTTAATTTTGTTCCAGTGTGGGTAAGAGACGGAGCTATAGAGGACGTCTAGCGCCATCTCTTTCCCACATTGGAACAAGATAAAAACGATCCTGCTTTAAGACGTCATGGTAGGCCACCTGTGGAAGATTAAACAACGTAATAAAGCAAAACAAACATTGCATAGCTTTGTCTGCCCCAAACAGATTTTTGTAACAATATTTCTATTTAGTTCTAGTTCCTTACCTAGGTTTGGTCCGTGGACGGGGATCACCAATAGGGTAGATAACAAAAAAAAATCGAATTAGTCCGTCAGGTAGATTATCAAAAAATATTTGACCCGTATTTTTTCTTTTGTTACGTAAACCAAAATTAACGAAGATACGACGCTTTTAAAATTCTTGCAAAAAGTTTTTGTTTTCGACAATGATGTTTATTTGAAATACTTAAATGCTTTGAGTTTGATTTGGATGAGAACAGGATAATGATGATGTCATTTCGGAAAGAGGAAATTTCACATTGTAGGTGTAAAATTTGGTTTCAAAATCTGCTTAGTTATGGTGACACACCTATATAAGCTAAGTTTGAAAGAAAAACCTACAATATGAATTTTCCTCATTCCAAAACAACGTCATCTTATCCCAATCAACGACATTCTTAACCGACTTCAAAAAGGAGGAGGTTCTCAATTCAATTGTTTTTTTTTTATGTATGTACACCGATTACGCTGAGATTTATGATCCGATTTACGTGATTCTTCTTTAGTTTGATGCGAAATAGTTGCCATTTGGTCCCATAAAAATTTTACATAAGTTTGGCCCAGTAGTTTTCATTTTATGAACATTATTGCTTCAGTCGTGTGGTATAATTTCATGTATGTTCACCGATTTCTCCTCCATTTGTGGAGCGACTCTCAAAATTCTTTTTTTATTTGAAAGAGTATACTCCTGAAATGGTCGTATTTAAAATTGGTGAAGATCTGATACTGATCTTCGGAGATATACAAAGGAACTATTCAAAACTAGACGGTAAATCGGTCGTGATTGTTGCAATTGCTTGGATGTTTATTGTTTATACAACATCATGACGTACCATCACGCCTGTATGCTCTGAGGGGTACGCAGATGTGTACAATACACCCAAATTTCGACAGTTTAGGTATGTTATGTTCCATTTATTGGGGATAATCCTATAACCATGACATGTATTGTTAACAATGTAAAATAAATGCATAGCAAATATTTTTATAGGATATTACAACTAAAAATGGAAAAATAAAAATACCTTTTGCAAAAAAAAAAAACCGACTTCAAAAAACACAAAACACAAAAAAGTGAAAAATAACTTTAGCTTCAGAAGTCAGTGACAAAAAAAAAACTAAATGAATCAAACAAAGGTCTATAATATTATTATAGGACAGAATCGCAAAATGTCGAACGTACCTATTGTCGTATGAACTCAACTTTTTAACCGACTTCAAAAAAGGAGGAGGTTATTTTTTTATGTTTGTTACCTGATTTCTCCCCCATTTGTGGAGCGATTCTCAAAATTATTTTTTTATTTGAAAGAGTATACTCCTGAGGTGGTCCCATTTAAATTTCGTGAAGATCTGATGCTGATCTTTGGAGATATACAATGAAACTCTTCAAAAATAGACGGCAAATCTGTCGTGATATCTGCAATCGCTTAGATGTTTATACAACATCATGCGTCGTAACATCACGCCTGACCGCCTGAGGGGGTACGCAGATGTGTACAATACACCCAGATTTCGACAGTTAGGTTATGTTTGCGGATGGATGGAAAAAGATTTTATTGGCCTGTCAGAAGTATTGTGAGAGGAATTTATGAATGTGTGAACCTTTACTTTGTTATTTTGTAAATTTTAATTTTATGTTATCTCTTACTCTTTTAGTTCTAGTTTTAGTTACAGTAATTGGTTTAAATATCATTTGCCTAGTCTTTTGGCTTTTCCCAACTATGTTAAGTCGGCCTTCAGTCTAACCGGATGCAGCTGAATACCAGTATTTTACATGGAGCGACTGCCTATCTGACCTCCACAACCCAGTTAGTACCGGGTAATACGATACCCCTCGGTAAGACTGGTTGTCAGACTTTTTGGGCCACTGACTACCTGTAACGACTGTCCAAGATCTCCAATGCCAGCCGGGACCAACTGCTTAACGTGCTTTTCGAGGCACGGAGGAAACCCGGTATGTAATTGGTGGCCACCCATCCACAGACCAACCTAGGAAAGCACGGATTAACATATTAACCTATTATTACCTTTGTTTAACTAATTATTATTATTTAGCCACGAGCTCCTCCTCTTGTTTTAAATATAACCGTTGTAATTAAATAAATAAATGTTAAGTTCCATTTATTGGGGATAAGCCTATTACCATGACATCATCATCATCCGGCCTCCGGCCAGGGAATGGACTGATGATGGATCCACCACGCGGGCCCAGTGCGGATTGGTAGATGTCACATGTCTTTGAATTTTTGGTTCTAGGACATATGCCGGTTTCCGCACGATGTTTTCCTTCACCGTTTTGAGAGCAGTGGTGATGAAATAAATTACACAAAGTAATGCGCCTGTCTGGGTTCGAACTCACGACTTACTGTTCGTAAGTCGGGGCCGCCACCACTGGGCCACCGCTGCTCTCTGTAGTAAAACTACCTCGTATATAAGGGGTCATTTTAGCCCCTTGTATTACATTGTACTATTAATAAACCATCTTCTTTGCGTGTCGATGGACTTAAATTATATCCGTATGTAATCAAAGCTCTATCTAGGGCTTCGTTTAAAAAATGGAACGAGCAGGTATTTGTGCAGGATGGGCAGGACAAGCCCGCCACACTATTCCCAAACCACTGTAACTCCTGAAAGCCAGAATCAATAGTGTCGACCACAAGAGAAGCACCGAGACAATGAAGCTCGACGAAGTCCCAGAGAAAGAATTTAACTGTCTTGGATCCCGCAACGGAATTAATCAGAAAAGTGTAGCGGAGAAGTAAACCATAATTTCCACACACAAAATGTACTTTTGCATAGTCAAGGAGTGGGTCAGTTACCCAAGTTGAAGCTAGATGCCTAGTTGAGAGTCCTTTTCAAAAATTGCTCGAATCGATAATTCAAGAATAGGAGCAGTGGTATGTCTTTGACATCAGAGTAATTATTTTGTAGATCCTGTAAATCTTTTGTCAGATTTGTAGGTCATGGGTTTGAAGTTCGAACCCAGGCAGGCAGGCACTAACTTTCCTTTAGTATAAAAAAGGTACCAACCTACTTAAAACCGTGACATAAGGTCTTAAGGCGACTACAGGAGCTAAACGCGAGTTTTATAATGCAAAAAAGCATATGATTCACTGCAATAAACAAAACCAGAAAAATATATGATATTCTTCAGGATATATGCTAGTACGATAGTGTTTTGAAAACATAATACAACAAATTTTACTCGATAAAAAAAAATCACGAAACTATCTCTAAAAATTTCTTTTAACGAGTAAAAACCATACTAAAATACATGCGATCATTCTGATTTTTTTAATCCAATCAATAGATTTTTTGTAAATCTCAAAAAACCACTCATTTCGCACTATTCGACCCGCAGTGACTGACGTAACAACCACTTTGTAGTGCAAGCTGATTAGAACTTTATTCTAACAGTGTTTTTAAAACGAAGTTTGAACCACCACAAATTGAGTTGCTAATTTAGCTCATGTAGTCGCCTTAACAACAATAGACAATCGAGTATCGGGAAAATTCTTGACGTCACAAGATATTCTTTTTTCATTAACAAAACATCATTAATGTATGGAGCGTAGTCACTGGGAATTTATGAAAAAACCAATTGGTATCGGGAGATTTTATATTTATTTTTTAATTAATTTTTCCCCGAAGATGTTGATTTTTCCTGTAGGTTTTTTCTTCTAGTTATGACGAAATTGGAGTGCTAAGAAATTGGAGACCGACAGGGATGGGAATTTGGGAATCCCTTATATTAAAAGTTTACTAGAACAGGTTGACAGGTTCAGGAGCTCGTAGCAAAATAATAACAGCCGCGCGCTCGGGTCTATCTTTAGGTTAAGCCGTGCTTGCCTAGGTTGGTCTGTGGATAGGTGACCACCCAGTTCATACCGAGTTACCTCCGTGCTTCGGAAAGCACGTTAAGCCGTTGGTCCTGGATGTCATTTGTAGATCTTTGACAGTCGTTACAGGTAGTCAGTGTGTCAGTGCACAGGTAGCGAGTGTCTTACGCAACTAATAACTCCACGGGACAACCAGCTACTTAGGTATATAGCTTTATATAGCTTTTTCTTAAATACGAGGTGTAAACGGACTCTTCATGAAGCCGTCAACCAAGCATTCTGTAAGTACATCATAAGTAACTGTACGCAAAAATAATTGCTGGGAAACGACTTTGTTTTTAGGGTGAAAAATAACGTTTTAGGGTAAAATTTAAAGTAACGCTCTCAAAACATTGTGCTGGTGGATGCATTGGATAGTAAACGGGTCATGGTGTATTCAAGTTATAACCTTAAAAACAGTATAAAAAAAACTTGACAAAAAGTTGGAATGTTGACCTACAATATCTCCGTAACTAGGTAGGTTTCCAGCAGAGCAGCGGTGGCCCAGTGGTGGCGACCCGACTTACAAACAGTAAGTCGTGGGTTCGAACCCAGACAGGCGCATTACTTTGTGTAATTTATTTCATCACCACTGCTCTCAAAACGGTGAAGGAACATATCATGAGGAAACCGGCATGTCCTAGAACCAAAAATTCGAAGATATGTGACATCTACCAACCCCCTACCACCACTCCCCCTCATTGAGAGGAGGCCGTGTCCCAGCAGTGGGAACATTATAAGCTGATGATGATGATGATGATGAGGTAGGTTTCCTGGTATGGTCCAGAACAAAAAAAAAAAAATATCGCAGTGAAGGGTAGGACAAGTACCTTCTTTGGGTCTATTTACACCCTTTACATTCAGATCGGGTTTCAGTCCAGGCTGATAAATATACCATATTACATACGAATATCTAGCTTTAGCCCGCGTCTTCCCTCGTGTTAAAGTCGCAATTATCCCTCAGGAACGTTTTAAATATAGCCTATAACACTCGGGGATAATGCAGCTTCCTATTAGTGAAAACATTTCGAAATCGAATCAATAGTTCCGAAGATTACCCCCCACACCCAAACTTACAAACTTTACCTCTTTATAATGTTTTTAATTAATTCTTCTTCTTAGCGTGTCGATGTCAATCTAAATTGTGTCGGCTCAGAGCTGAGCTACTAGTTTGGCGCTTTTGGTAGCGTCCATAATCATAACTAATAATAAAAAAAAAAAAAAAAAAACTAAGAAAAAAAAAAAGAAAAAAAAACAAAAAACAAAACTTAAATAATAGTTACCTGGTAGGAACGTTGATTTGTAACCGATGCTTTGGTAAGGTGAGTATTGTGTTGTCTCCATCTACCTCCTGGAACAAAAAAAGAGGATTAAAATAAGGATGAGACTGACCGTAATAGGGGGCGAGCCTATTACCATCAACAGGGCACAAATCTCCGTGGCTGCTACTGAGAAATTCCTGATTCCACTTTGCCCGACCTGGGAATCACAATTCCAATAAAAAAAAGTAGGAGCCTTCAAAGTTTAATGACCAATACTATAAATATTCCAACATAATATTTATTACAAACATACATGCAGCCATAAGCTCACGCTTTTTTCCCATGGGAGTAAGTAGAAACTACAGAACGCCACGTGATCCTTACATATTCCTCGACGAAAAAGGTGAGAGTTTATGTATGTACGAGTATTAGCACTTCAGCCTTGTCCGCAAAAATTATAAAATTATAATAACTCAGCTAATAAATATGCATGATGTAAACAGACACGGTGTAAACAGACCCTTCACGAAGCCGTCAACCAAGCATTCTGTAGGTACATCAAACTAAGTAAGTAACTCAACGCAAAAAATATTGTAGATTTTTTTTTGGGATGAAAAATCACGTTTACGGTAAAACTCACAATGTTTGTAACGCAATCAAAATATTGTGCTGATGGACGCATTTAATAGGAAACGGGTTATGGAGGTATTTAAAGTAAAGTTATAAATAACCTCAAAAACTAGTATTTAAAAAAAACTTGTCCAAAAGTTGGAACTTTGACCTCCAACATCTCCGTAACTAGAACGTTACCAGGTGTGGTCCAGAACAAAAAAAAAAACACAATGACGGGGAGAACAAGTGCCTTTAGGCTTCGTTAAGGGTCTATTTACACCCTTTATAATTTTTAGCACCCACGAATAATGTAGCTTTCTGCAAGTGTTTTTTTTTTAAATTGGATTGTTCGTTTCGGAGATTACCCCCTACATACAACATTACAAACAAATACCTCTTTATAACATTAGTATAGAAGTATAGATATACGGACAATGCAAGGCGTTTTAGTACGAAGTAAGACATGGCGTCACTGTGCCTGCCTAGCAACAACACATTTAACTTGGCTATGTTAAAAGCAATAACGTCACAATTTTTTGTTTGTCTTTTAGGTTCCCGACATTAGAAGGTAAAATAAGACCTACAACATCATTTTTTCAGCATAAGGCAAGGGTTTTTCCTATAGTCGAATTTCAGCCATTTTTAAAACGTCATCAAATCTTGTATTGGTAGTCTTTTTAATTTTTTGGGACGTCATTCAACATTATCTAATTTATTTTTTAATCGAACGTCTGCCAACTGACCTTTACAACGAAACTAATGAGGAAAACCGCTGATCTTCTTAGGTTGAACTGGTTTTTGAGCTTTCTGATTTCTGAGTATCTGTCTTTCTGAGCTTCTACGATCCTTATAAAGGGTGTAAAACACCTCTTAACGAAGCCGAAAGGCACTTGTTCTCCCCGTCATTGCGATCATTTTTTTGTTCTACACCATACCTGGGAACCTTCTAGTTACGGAGATATTGGAGGTCAAAGTTACAACTTTTTGACAAGTTTTTTTTTGAAATACAAGTTTTTAATGTAAGATTTTTACTTTAAACACCTCCACGACCGCCGTTTTATTCAATCCATCCATCAGCACAATGTTTTGAGTGCGTTACATTGAGTTCTACCATAAACATGATTTCTCACCCCAAAAAAAAAGTTGTTTCCCAGCAATAATTTTTGCGTAAAGTTACTTAGTTTGATGTACAGAATGGTTGACGGCTTCGTGATGAGGTTGTTTACACCCTGTATATACAATCTAAACCGCAATTCAGTAATGATTTGTTTTTGAACAAAAACATTTACATATACAAGCTCAGTTAATAATTACGTAACTTTTAACCACAAGATCACACCACGTTCGCCTTGTTTCAATATGTGTTTTTCCACTTAAACAAATTTCAACTTTATTTATGTGTACTTTACTAGCACAGTCAGTGGTAAAAATCTAGTACAAGTTGGCCTCTTTTTCTATTGATACTTCTTACTATGGCAGGTCAACTCAAAGTGTGTACCACTGACATATTGTAGTTTACTGATGTATAGAAAAAATCATAACGAATGTTCGAATTTGTAGCTCGTAGCGCAAATTGAACTTTAAGAGTGAGTATTAAAGTCATATTTCCAAAAACACATACTGGTTTACATGATTTGAAACTATATTGTGAGCTGAGGATATTTATTAATATATGTTTACGGTATTGTCTATATTTCTCGGAAAGAGGTCAAAGAGGGTAAATCCTATTCTTAATATTATGTATAATGTTTAAAATAATTTCATCATTCTTATGCACTGATGGTTAGAATTTTATGTTTTGTGTTGCAAGTTAGACAGTTGCGGTAATGTGGTTAGATTATAGAATACACAAATGAATGAAAACTAGCTGTTGCCCGTGGCTTCGCCCGAGTGAAGTTCGGTAACTGTCCCACGGGATCATACTACCGGGATAAAATGTATCCTATATGTTAATCCAGGTTTTAAACTATTTATGTGCCGAATTTCGTTCAAATCCGTTTAGTAGTTTTCGTGTAATTTTAAGTATTTTTTTACACAGAACCCTAATCCTTTTCTAAAGTAAAAGTTACTAATTATAACACCAGCTATCTGTCAGAAAAAGTTCAGTCAAAATCGGTCCAGCCGTTACAGAGATTAGCCGGAACAAACAGACAGACACAGTCGGCTTCCAGTCTAACCGGGATGCAACTGATTACCAGTACCTTACATGGAGCGACTGCCTATCTGACCTCCACAACCCAGCTAGTAGTACTGGGTAATACGATACCCGTTGGTATAGTTATCAGACTTTCTGCTCACTGACTACCTGTAACGACTGTCAAAGATCTACAAATGACAGCCGGTACCACCAGCTTACCGTGTTTTCCGAGGCACGGAGGAAACTCGGTATGTAATGGGTGGTCACCCATCCACAGACCAAGTAGACCAACCTAGGCAAGGACGGCTTAACCTAAAGATCGACCCGAGCGGCTGTTATTATTTAGCCACGAGCTAACACAAGCAAACGCAAACTTCAAATATCAAATCTTTTGGCAAAATCACGTTTAACTATATAACATGTAATAATAATTTATAATAATAAATTTTCTAAACCTGTCACAAAGTGATCAGTAGCGTATTAGAATATTTGAAAGTAAAACTTCAACATATTATTATCTGACGGCTGACTAACATAATGGTTCAGAATATCTATAGTTATAAAGTCAAAGTGCAAAATGCCTAGACATGGCGGCGAAGCACTGTACCATGAGCTCGTACGAAATCTGCTCATTTTTAAAACAAAATCCCGTGCACACGATTTCCCCATCTGTTTACCACCGAATCAACGACACGAAGAAAAAAAGAACTATTATTTGTCTTATTTTTTTTTTCTTTAGACCTTTTTTTTCATTAACAAAAGCAAGGGATTAGATGCTGCGATGCTATTGGTTGATGAGATTAAATAAGTGCTTCAATAGCGGCCGTATGCTGCAAGCAAAAAGAGTCGTATTGGTGGTGAGATTTCGCCCGAGCTCATAGTACATTTTGTGATGGCGTGTTTATTTAGTAGCAATTTTGTTTGGTAGTTTCTATTCTTTTTGGGGTACAAATTTACCTAAAGTTTAAGGTAAATATTAATATTTAAGGTGTAGTCGGCGTAGCTCCGCGCATCTGTTTGCAGAGTTTAAAGTAACCTAACACGAAGGAGAAGGCGGGGGCTTAGTTTGCTCGCTCACTAGACCCCGCCATCCCCTTCGAACCTTACCTGTCCACATGGACAGATTAGGTTAGCTCCAAGTCTCGAGCTCGTTTCGCTCGCTCTCGCACCCTTAGTTTTTGTTGTTTTATAAATTAAAATTACCGTTTTGCCTATTTAATGAGTTTCATTTGTAGAAAATGATGCAAAATGTAAAACGTTTTTATTTCAGACGTTGTTTTACGAGAAGACTTGAATATTAAATGACTTGGTTTGTCAAATAAGACGTAATCAAATTAAAAAAAAAATGGAGTATTTTTTTTTCCAGTGTATTTGTGGTTGTTAAAAATGGTGCAAAATTTAAATAAATTTTCACTGAAATGTCAGGACACCGTAGCCGATCCATGTAAAAAAATATTTTTCAGCTGCATCCAGTTAGACTGGAAGCCAACCCCAGCATAGTTGGAAAAAGGCTAGGCAGATGAGGATATTATGTAGTTATCGCAGAAACAATCCAAAAGCAACTTTATTGTTACGAGTATAGGGAGTATAGGCATGACGACAGTATCAAAAAATTTCAAAATCTGTTTAGTCCGTCAGTTAGAGTATTGGAAATAAATGGACACGTATTTTTTATTTTTGTAAATCAATGAATATTGACAAAGGTAAAACGCATCAAAACTCGGGAGTGGGGGCTCGTGACGTCAGAACTAGTTAAGAATTATACCAAGGCGTGACGTATTGAGAATTTTAAAAGCGTCATATCTTCGTCAATTTTGGTTTACGTAACAAAAGAAAAAACACGGGTCAAATATTTTTTGATAATATAACTGACGAACTAATTAGATTTTTTTTGTCGGTTCGCCGACTGTACCTTTGTAAGGTCTCCTACAGAGAAGCACAGCGGTGTATGCGGCGGCACTTCACAAGTCTTGTACACGACCAGAGCGCGGCGCTCGCTGGACTGATGCCCGCCGAAGTAACATAGAAGCGAAGGTTTCGTGTGATGTTTCGTTATGTCTTTGTTGACACTTTCTGTGCCTATGTGGGCGCGGTCACCGGTACTGTGGAGAAAATGTATCAATAAATATTTTTTCTCAAACACGCTTGGATTTTTGACAACCTTCTTCGAGAATAATCGAAATTGCTGTACTGGCCAGATACATGCGACCAGCAGCCGGCAAAATTGTATGAAAATCCATATCTCTCGTGTTTAGCGGCCAAATAAATTACATAGTATACTCATATCTGTCATGTTATTTAAAAATGGAACGATATTTTACTCTGAAACGTAGCAACCAAGGAGGTAACTTATCAAAGGTTTTATTTAAATTTCGAATTGGCTTGCAAATAGCAAGCGGTTTATTGAAAAAAAAAAAACAAATAACTTCAACGCGAGATTTTTAATTTCCTCGCATTATTTGATAAAAGTACCATACAAGCCTTGGGCACAACTAGGCATTGATGGACTTACGGATATGTTCGTCCATCAATGCCTCTGTTCCTGGCCGCTGCAGTAAATAAATAAAATGTACTATTGTATGACAGATTTTACCTGTCCCACTGCTGGGTAAAACCAAAAGCAAAGTAAAACTAGTGATAGTTTCGTGGTGTGACCGTCGGAATGCTAAGTCATAGATCTCGAGTAATCCCTTTGGCAAACTTATGATGAATACAGATTTTTATTGAGAACTTTTTTTTTCAATTTTAAGTATGACCCAGGTAAATTATTCAAACGTGTAAATTTAACATGACGCCTGTAATCCCCGATAATTAATTGGGCATTAGCAATAGGTATGATGACTGACTACAAAAAATATGATTCTGTTTAGTCCGTCAGTTAGATTATCGAAAACTATTGGATATGTGTTTTTTGTTTTATCAAATTAATACAAAATTGCCGAAGATAAAACGTGTCAAATATCATGAGTGACGTCATATTTGAGTAAAAAATGTACTCAAATGTGACGTCACACGAGTTTTCGACGCACCATATCGTCTTCATTTTTTGTTTACGTGGAAAAAGAAAAAATATGTGTCCAATATTTTTTGGAAATCTATCTGACGGACTAATTAGTTTTTTTTTGTCATCTACCCAATTCTAAGCAGTCCAACGTACGAACGGACTGCTTAGAATTGGGTAGATGACAAAAAAAAAACTGACCATTAGGTCTGTATGTAACCAAAAAGACTGGCCATTAGGTTTACATTTTACAATGTAATTTGTGGGTTAAACTGTAAATCAAATAGCTTGTTCGACCGTACTATTAATAATAACAGATGTTAAATAAAAAGTGAATTCTTACCTAGTAACAACATCAACAACAGTCTTCAGCTTCCCCTTAGTCTTGACCTGCTTCCTCGTCACCAGCAAGGCGTCAGCGCCAGATATCAGCACTCCGCTCATCAACTCCTCGATGTCAGAGAACCGGTTCAGCTCGTCGGCTTCAGTTGTGCTCGCTATCATGCTGCTTTTGAGGAGCTGTTCCAAGTGGAGCGTAGAGAGAGCTGGTGGGTAGGAATGATACATCAGCATGAAAAGTTGATGAAGCAGTGAAAGTTTTAAGTATGAATGTGGATAGCTATAAGAGTACGAAGACCAAAGAAACGATGGACGATTTTAAAGTTAGGATCTTAAAATATTGTGTATAGGCTGTGACGATTGAAAATTACATTGTCAGTACATCTACGAAAACATAATGTACGTCAGAAAAAATCTGCATCTTTTTGGTAAAAGAGGTGATAGACATAATTACAGTACTAGAAATAGGGACCAACTAGTTCAGCCAGGCTTCAGACTCGCTAAAGTGGACTCATCTTTCATGGGGTACTGTTTGAGATGCTATAATAAAATTCCACAAAGTATTCTTGAACTGAATGAGACGAAATTTAAAACATGCATCAAACGCACACTATGTAAGCAAGCTTATTACAAGTTGGGCGATTATATCGCAGATAAAAATGCGTGGCTCAATGCTGGTCCTGCTCCACATGGACAGGGGCGCATAAATTGATAGTATTAAATAGAATTGTTGGAGCTGCTGAAGATTGTACAACTGTCTTTGCATTGTATAGAATCAATCTCTAGTATTATATAATCGCACAGCCCATATTGTGTGAGTACTATGTACTAGAAAGCTATCATTCACTGAAATCCTACGTCTTTTCTTGACTTGAATGTGCACTGGCGGTTGAGAGTATGTCACGCTCACTCTAATGTCTCGCTGATGGTGGCGCGTGTGTCGGATCATTCAGTTCCCTTCAAAATGGTTGAGTTGAATGGTGCTGATCCATGCGTCATGTTCGTGAACGGGCGCTGTCAGTTGTGACTGGTCAACTCTTAGTTGCCATGGCTTATTTGTATGTTTATTTTAGAATTGTATTATTTGTTTTTACTATGGACACTTTTAAAGTGCACATCTTGCTACATTGTTCTCACATAATATACCATCTCAACATGAATGATGTAACCAAGATTTTGTAACAATATTTTGATTTAAAAGAGTGTCTATGGAGTTTCTTGCCCGTTCTTCTCCATAGAGATCTACGCTAGGGAATGGGCAACTACAGTACTTTCACAGTTTTTATGTCTTGTGACTGGGACTGTAGCTACATTTAACTTTGTTTCGACAATTCAAAAGTGCCTGTAACTGGCCTACTTGAAATAAATGCTTTGATTTTGATTGATTTTGATTTTGAAAATTAAATTTACACGTGTGTCTCAGCGTTTTTGATAATTCCACCCCTAAGGCAGTTAAATAGGGATGTAAGTTTGTTTGAAAGTCCGTCAGTTTTAAAGTTAGGATCGTAAAGTTTTGTGTTTAGGCTGACGATTGAAATTTTTGATAATTCCACCCCCAAAGACTTAAATTCCTTAATTTTTGAAGTAAAAATCAAAATTTATTATCTAGGCGTATGGTTGGAAGATACCGCAACGGTGTTATTAGAATTTCAGTCCTTAAAGGGGTGAAAAGGGGGATGAAATTTTGTTTTTTAAGTTAAAATCACTAATATCATGAAAAATGACGTTATCACGTAAAATTATCATCCGTAAACCGACTTTACAGTCAACCATTTTTTTTTTGGGATGAAAGCCAGAACCAACAGTGGCGACCACCAGAAAAGCGCCGGGACAATGAAGCTCGACGAAGTCCTAGAGACACAATTTAAATGTCTTGGATCCCGCAACGAAATTAATCAGAAAAGAATAGCGGAGGAGTAAGAGAATCATATTTTCCACTTCCCTCCATATCAGCAAGAAACAGAACAAAAGAAGGCCAATAGGCACAAAGGGACGTTTGCAACTTGGATAGGCCCAGTTGCCTAGCACCACGGATAAATATTATCATTAATGGGTTCTTAGTTGTGAGCTGTTTGTTATATTTGATTCCAAACAGCAAACGATGGATGGACTGTGTGACGGAGGTGTCTGATGAGATGACGAGTAATAAAGAAGTATGGAAGAAGAAGACATGCTGCGCCGACCACAAATGAATTGGGATAAGGGCAAGAAAATAATATGTCATACTCGTATACAGCGTGTAAAGGGGGTGAATTCAGTATAACATACTAAAATTACTGGTACAAGAAATTATTTCAGGAACGTTATTGGAATCTAATAAATTTGATTTGTTCTATTTCCTCATACGCAATGTATTGTTACCGTGGCAAAACGCACGAAGCGAACGGCAAGTACGACGACGAGTTCGATGAACTCTGTAGCTTGACAGGAAGTGAACAGCTGATTTCACGCGTCGTTGAGTATTTCAACATCCATTGTTGGTTTTATTTTTATTTTAGCCGTATTTTTTACATACATTTTAAAAGGTATAAAAATACTTTAACGAATCCGAAAGACACTTGTTCTCTCCGTCATTGCGATCATTTTTTTTGTTCTGGCCCATACCTTCTAGTTACGGAGATATTGGGTTCAAAGTTCCAACATTTCACAAGTTTTTTTTAAATACATGTTTTTAATGTAAGATTTTTACTTTAAACCCCTTTACTATCCCCGTACTATTCAATCCATCCATCAGCACAATGTTTTAAGTGCGTTACATTGAGGTCTACCGAAAAGTCTGATTTTTCACCCCCAAAAAAGACTGAAGACTTGAACAGTCTGTTTACACCCTATAGGTACGTATTGCTACACTTACATCGAACAAATCCAAGTCGCTCCCCCCTCATTCCATGTTTCTCGCAGAATCTATCAGAAGCAGCGCGTCCACCTTCCTGTGACAGTCTGTCGAACTCGTCCTGTATCCAGTACAGAGCCGCGTAGTCAGATGTGGGGCTGTACTTGCGTTTGATTTCACGGATTTCTGTAACAATAATATTTTACATATTACATTTACATACACGCTGGCGTGACGATATAGACTCGTTCCTGACTGATTGGCTAGAGAAGGCAATACACCGGGAGGGTTGGAAAAGAATGGGGGTGGCTTTTGCCCAGCAGTGGGACAAAAAGGACAATTGAAAAAAAAAAACCATGGCAGAAAAAGTTGCCGAAGATGCAAATGCAATAACAAATGCTCAATCACATGCAACCATGTTTTGGACACATTTTCAAAGGAAAACCCTAGTATTTTATGTCAAATATTTTTGACAAATGTGTCTGACATCTGTCAGAAATATTTATTACAGAATAGGCGTTCAGAAATTGCATCGAAAATACGTTGATTATGAGTTTTGTCAACGTTGCGTGGACGTTGCATACGTTTCTTGAATAAAACTCTGCGATTCATATCGCTATCGATTCTTGCGTCGACGTCGCGTATCCGCTGCGGTCATATGGCGTGAAAGCCGTTGTCAAAACTACGGTAAACTAAAGTCAAAGCTCTCTTTTTAACCAACTTTAGAAAAAAAAAAGATATTCCACTAGCATCTTTTTTTTCTGTTACTACTTCTAGTTACGTTCTTCCATCTTACCGCTCAGTGGCAGTTAACAAACAGCTCAGTGAGAGGGGACTTATTGTGTGCTACGATTAGATATACAGGATGTCCGGTAATTAATGGATTACCTTGAAATGGCTTATAGTAGAACTTATGGCCATTCAGAAAAAAATATGAAAAAATCTATCATAAGTAGTACCTGTAAGCAAGTTTATTTATTTTTGAAAATTAGTATGAATTATTTATTTATTTTTGAAAATTAGTATGAATTATTTTTTTAACAAAGTGTAAACATCTTGGGTAAAAAAAAATGTATGCATACATGAGTGACCAATAATTTTAAAATAATGTCGGTTTCAAGTAGATTTGATAATGGTACAATTATTAATTGTATCTGCCTTAAATAGTGAATTATTGCTATTAATGTAGACAAGGAGAAAAATCACTGAAGCAAAAAAATGTAATATGGCCCCCCATTCTTATGCAGGCTGTACACCTGCGGATGAAATTTTTTTTTAAAGATAGTTTTTTTTTTCGTATTTTTTTCTGAATGGCGATGGGTTCTGCTATGGGCCATTTCAAGGTTATCCATTCGTTGCCGGACACCCTGTATATTCTACTTCTGTTGGACTTTCACGCATTATTACCAATACCCTTTTTAGCTCGATCCGTCCAGTGGCGTTGTTTGTTTGGCGTTGTCAGTCAGACAAACAATTTTATAAAAAAAGAGATTAGTTACGTACCATCTCTTCGCTCAGCAGCATTCGCAAACAGCTCAGTGTTAGAAGTACAATGCGCCGCCATATTGCTGACCGCGACCACATTCCCGACGACAGCCGAGCGTAGCACACTGCACGCGACGCGCGGGTGTAGGGTTAGCGTGGAGAGGAGTGTGCCGAGACGGGTTAACTGTTCCTGGGGGGTTAGGGCGCCTGGGGATAGAAGAAAAAGAAGTTATTATATATTTATATAAAGGGTGCCGGGGCCGAAAGGCACTTGTTCTCCCCGTCATTGCGATCATTATTTTGTTCTACACCATACCTGGGAACCTTCTAGTTACGGAGATATTGGGGGTCAAAGTTCCAACGTTTTCACAAGTTTTTTTGAAATACAAGTTTTTAATGTAAGATTTTTACTTTAAACACCTCCACGACCCCCGTATTATAAAATGATTCCCAGCAATAATTTTTGCGTAAAGTTACTTAGTTTCATGTAGAGAATTTGACGGCTTCGTGATGAGGTTTTTTACACCCTGTATATTTATTAAATGAAAATGTTTACAAAAGTCTTAAATATATGACAATGCCCCCCACAAAACCGATTTCACGGTTTGTATGTGGGAACGGAACACGATAACGGAACGGAATAACTAGTCAATATTCATAAATCTATAGGTGAGACGACAAAAAAAAATCGAATAAGTCCGTCAGTTAGATTATCAAAAAATATTTGACCTTTCTTTTGTTACGTAAACTAAAATTGACGGAGATATGACGTATATTGTCAATATTCATTGATTTACAAAAACAAAAAATACGTGTCCATTAATTTCCAATACACAAATAGGTAGTTAAGTGAGTAATAGGCATGACGACAGTATCAAAAAATTGTAAATCTATTTAGTCCGTCAGTTAGAGTATCAGAAAATATTTAACCCGTGTTTTTTCGTTTAAAAGCGTCATATCTTCGTCAATTTTGATTTACGTAAATCAAAATTGACGAAGATATGACGCTTTTAAATTCTCAATACGTCACGCCTAGGTATAATTTTTAGCTGGTTCTGACGTCACGAGCCCCCACTCCTGAGTTTTGATGCGTTTTATCTTTGTCAATATTCAATGATTTACAAAAACAAAAAATACGTGTCCATTAATTTCCAATACTCTAACTGACGGACTAAATAGATTTGCAATTTTTTGATACTGTCGTCATGCCTATTAACGAGATATACCAACTGTTTATATTAACTGATCGTCATATCGAATACAATTATAGATTCAGTTGTTATGTCTTCTAAATATTAGAGATTTTGTAATTATACCATATATTACTTACCCCTGGGTAATTGCTCATATTTAGGCATTAAATTTACGTGTTACTGATAATAAGCATTACTATCGGTAGACTTACCTAATTCTATAAGATCGTTAATTGCAAAATCGATAGATTTTTCAGTAGGTGGTTCAGGCAATTGTGATAGAAAGCTTGCTATCTTCTCATTAGGAGCATACGATTTGCATTCTAATACTGTTTGAACGAGGGGTATCCTGAAAAATAAAATCAATGATTACACATTTCACGCCCTTTTTTTAGGGTTCCGTACCAACTACCAACGGTACCAATAGGTCCCGTAGGTAGTAATAATTAATACTAAGCCTTCGCCCGTCCGTCCGTCTGTCTGTGAGCGGGCAGAAAATAAAAAAAAGTGTATTTCTGTTACCAGTAGAACAACAAATAATAAAAATAAATTAAAAATTAAGGGATCCCCTAATACGATGGTAGGGCACCCTTCGTACTTTAAAATTCCATAAAAACTAAAGACTCGCCCAGTCTATTGCCATCAACCGCGCACAAATCTAGATTCCGTGGTTGTTACCGAGACATTCCTGATGGAAAAGCTCAATAATCCTGCCGATCTGGGAATCGAACCCAGAACCTTATCCCTTCAACACTGTTAGCGAATTAGACACAATAGTTAAAAGATGGCATCCCGACCGAATCGGTCGAGTCCACAGATGAAGGTTTAAGCTCAGTCAGAATATATGACATGTATATTGACAGTTTTGTATTTACCTCAATATTTCAGGCGTTGTATGTGTTACAAACTCAGCTTCTTTTTCTCTGGTGTACATTCTGTAGCAGTGGCCTGAAAACAATCAACAATAATATTTTAACGCGGAAAAAAACGCAAATTGAATCACAGTCTCCTAATAATAATGTAGATGACAAAAAAAATATTTAATTAGTCCGTCAGATAGATTATCAAAATATTTTGGAGACATTTTTTTTATTTATCACGTAAACAAAAAATAAAGACGATACAGTGCGTCGAAAACTCGTGTGACGTCACATATGAGTACATTTTTTACTCAAATGTGACGTCACAAGCGGACTCATGATCTTTAACACGTTTTATCTTCGTCAATTTTTATTAATTTGATAAAATAAAAAATACGTATCTAATATTTTTCGATAATCTAACTGACGGATTAATCAGAATCATATTGTTTTAGTCAGTCATCACCCTATTCATGACAAAAATACTTTTCGTCCCTTTATTTTATTTCTTCGAAAGTGTAGTGAAAACGAGAGCAGCGGTGGCCCAGTGGTGGCGGCCCGACTTACGAACAGGAAGTCGTGGGTTCGAACCCAGACAAGCGCATTACTTTGTGTAATTTATTTCATCAGCACTGCTCTCAAAACGGTGAAGGAAAACATCGTGAGGAAACCGGCATGTCCTAGAACCAAAAATTCGAAGACATGTGACATCTACCAATCCGCAATGGGCCCGCGTGGTGGATTATAGCCCATTCCCTCTCATTGAGAGGAGGCCGTGTCCCAGCAGTGGGAACATTATAGGCTGATGATGATGATATAGTGAAAACATCAACAACAGTATATTATTTGAATTTAAACATCATTATTTTTAGCAGATCACTGCATTTTGCAGTTTCTATTTATCGGTATATAAAAAGTTCACATACCTGGTTGCACTCTCCCCGCTCGACCCGTTCTCTGCATGGCACTGGCCTGTGACACCCAGACTGTTTCCAAACTAGCTGTGCCTGTATTATGAGATAACTGAAATGTGAATACAGTTGAAAAAAAAACCGCCCAAGTGCGAGTCGAACTCGCGCACGAAGGGTTCTGTACCATTTTTTATTTTATTTATTCGGGAAAATAAACAGTTATACATTAAAATCTTACAATAAGTTATAAATATACAAGGTTTATAAATGTATAACCTACGACATTTTCCACAAAATATTTAAAAGTTATATGTAACAGTACGCTATTCTAATATTTTACATTTGAAAAGTTGGTAAGGCGGCGTAAGGGTGCTCGCAAGCCCGCGTTTGTGCGACAAGAACTTACTGCAAATAAAGGTCTTGCGCGCACCCCACGACATATAGTTGTTCTGGGTACTACGTAGCTGATTTTGTTGCGAATATCAATACAGTCATAAGTATTACACAGATCAAACAAGAACATTGTTTCCAACATAGTACGTCTAGCCTTTAAACTTTGCAGGTTATACTTCTGCAAAAGGTTATTGTAGGATGCATAGGTACGATGGCAACGAAAATGCATGGCCTTTAAAAATTTTCTCTGTACCTTTTCGATCATATCGGAATATTTACCATAGTGAGGATTCCATGCGGAAACAGCATACTCTAGCTGAGAGCGAACTAACGACCGATACAAATACAAATAGGTAGAGGACCGGGTAAATACTGTAGCCGTTCTCATGATGAAACCGAACATACGGAAGGCATTATTAACAATTTTGTTAATATGGGAATCTAAATGTAGTTTGTCATCCAACAGAATTCCAAGATCACGGACCAGAGTTTCTCTTTTTAGATTTTCGTCTTTTAAGGTGTAGGGATATAGTATTTTATTTTTATTTTTGGTAAAACTAATGACATGACATTTGGATACACTAAGTTGAAGTTTATTGCGTGTACAGTAAGCCGAAAACGCATCTAAGTCTTCCTGCAAGAGTGAGCAATCACGACGGCTTTTAATAGACCTAAATATTTTAATGTCGTCAGCGTACAACAGTAATTTTGAATTTGTAAAACATTTGTCGACGTCATTGATGAATAAAATGAATAGGAGAGGTCCCAAAATGGAACCCTGTGGTACTCCAGAAGTAACATCTACAGTGGTAGAGCAAAAACCATTTATTACAACTCTCTGTGTTCTGTTGCAAACATATGAATAAAACCATCTTAGCAAGTCCCCACGTATCCCGTTAAACGCAATTTTCTGCAAAAGCAGTTCATGGTCAACTTTGTCAAAGGCTTTCTTGAAATCAGTATATATGGTATCTGTTTGAGTACGGGCATCCAAGTTGTTAAACAAATAATCTGCGAAAGTCACCAGGTTCGTCGCGGTTGATCTCTTTTTGACAAAACCATGTTGCTGTGGTAATAGAATGCTGTGAAGTAGAGGGTACACTTTGTCGTGCACTAATCTCTCGAAAACCTTTGACAAAGCTGACAATATAGAAATTGGTCGATAGTTCTCGACGTCATGCCTGGGTCCTGACCGACCGGGACCGACGAGACCGGGGTTATGTTTGCGAGTTTCCAAGCTTGTGGAAATATCCCCTTTGAAATGGATAAATTAAAAATGGTATGCAATGGTATACAGAGATTAGTGGCAGTCTTCTTAATAAAGATTACTGGCAAACCATCTGGGCCAGGTCCTTTTGAAGGGTCTAATGATTCGAGCCCTCTCAGTACATCAGCCACTGAAAATTCAATGTCACTTATAAGCGAGCAGGCAGGGGAGCAGTCGGTATGCGAGGATGGTACATTCGTTAAGGTAGATGGTTCATATACCGAATGAAAAAAGTCAGAAAAAATATTGCAAATGTCTTCGGGGTTATTAGAAGGTTGATTTTTATATTTCATGGTGGAAGGAATTCCAGTAGTGGATTTTTGTTTGGAAATGAACGTCCAGAAATGTTTCATGTTGTCTCGAATACCATCTTCTACAGAATTAATGTATTTTCTATATGATTCTTTGCACTCAGACTGAAATCTCGTGCGGTATAGTTTAAACAGCTCGTAGTCCGATAAATTCTTGTACGTTTTCCATCTAACCCACGCTTTGGATTTGTTCTTATATATGTGTATCAGAGATTTTGAAAACCACACAGGAAACTTCAAAGACCTAGTACTGACCAAAGGTACATGTTTTCTTATTATGCCAAAAATTGTGTTATAAAACGTGCCTAAATACTCGTCAGGTGTTTGATCATTTAAAAACGTATCTTCCCAATTTATTTCTTTTAAGTCATGGTTAATGTTTTCATAATTAACTTTAAAATAATTATATTTTTTAATTGTCTTACGAACCATTGAACAACTGGGTAATGAAACAGATATCAACACACAACATGGGGGATGATGGTTATCTAACTGCAGTAAATAATCCGTAGGCGAGTACGTGGTGCAGTCGTCGTTACTAATGACCAAGTCCAATATTCTCCCATTCAGATTCCTTGTATTATTAAATTGATGTGCGCCGAGAAAGGACATGAACTGACCTAAGTGGATACCTGTAGGAGAATTCCCTCTACATGTCAGAGCAGTTTGTGAGGTACCCGCGGTGCACGTGACCCAGTCGATTTCGGGTAAATTAAAGTCTCCTAACAGATAAAAATGTTCAAGATTATTATGCCCAAGTAGGGATTGTAATAAATCGAAATAATCAACATATATACTTTCAGGCGCTTTAGGTGGTATATAAACTGCAGCAATAATTACATTTTCACCTCGACCTGAGCATGGCAACTGTATTAGTACGTGCTCAATATGCGTATGTACAGAGGAACATGGAAGTAATCTCACTGAGCGCAGTCCCTTTAACACAGCGACAAGAACGCCACCTCCGTCTTTCCTTTTGGTGGCAGCGCGATCTCTATCACATCGGTGTACAGTATATCGTTCATCAATGAACTCGCTGTCAGTTATATCGGGCGTTAGCCAAGTCTCGGTCAAGATTATTACGTCATAGGAATTAGCAAGGATATTCATATATAGCGTATGCAGCTTCGTCCGGATTCCCCTGCAATTTTGGTAATATATTATTAAATTATCCGTCACTGTAACTTTGAGCCACCCGGAATAAAATAGTACCAGCGTTATGCATTGCGAATACTATTAATGATATTAATATTCGCAATGCGAATATTAAAATCATTAATAGCATTGTAGTCTTAGGATATTCATTAAATATCAACACAAAATAATATAACCTCGAATGAAACATGTTATAGGCATGATACAATGTAAGTTTGTAGTTCAAAAAAAATAGTACAGAGTCCGGGCAAATATGATCTGATAATTCTGATATTATTATGCCACCAACGCTCAGCGAGAAATACATTGCAATCACGTCGAAGAGGTTATTTACCACAAAATTAATTATTTCCATTTCAAAAGTTAATCCATTCAACACCAATGCTAAGTACAACTGCATACAAAAACTGAAAAAAACATAACGCAATACAAATATAAACATGTAGTTCAAGAACAGTGAGAATCTTATTTTATAATCCAGGTAAATATTATGTGATGTGCCACCAACGCCTAGACAAAAGCGCATAGCAATTACATATAAACGACTTTTGACTTTAATTATTATAAAGGCAGAACATATTAAAATAAGGGCTTTACACGTAAGATCACTTATTACTAAGAATACAAGAAGTGTCTTTCTCTCAAAAACTAGAACTAATATAATAAGGAAGTCTATGACAGAAATGCATGCAATAATGTACAGTGCAATTAAAGAAGCAACATAAAAAAAGTATTTGCTGTAAGTAGCATAATTGTAGCAACTTTGTCTCTTAAATTTTTGCAGAGCCAGGCTTGATTTTAGCGATGTCCTGTGGGATCCGGACTGCAATGGCCTTAGTGCCTTCTTTTTCACGGACAAGAATGGTTCCATGCTTGACCCAGATAAACTTGTAATCATGCTTTTTGGCTGCGTTCCGGCCGGCATTCACGAAACAATTGTTTGTTTTTTAAGGTTAGGTGTTCGTGCATGTAAATTGTCAGTGAGGTACCCGATACTCCCAGTTGCTCCGTTGTGAGCCCCTTGCAGAGTCGATGAGCGCTCAGGATGTTGTCGCGTAATATTCTCGAAGCAAACTTCACTATAATATTTTTAGGCATTTTATTATGCTGGTGCGCGTGTGGGACTCGATGAATAGATATTATATCGTTTTGTTGTATGTTGCACTTGACAGCAGAGCCAATATTCAGCATTAAATTAATAAGATTTTCATTACGCCTTTCCGGTATATTGCATATTTCTATATTACAATTTCGTGCGCCCTGTTCGAGGCTATCAATCTTAGACACCAAATCCGACACCAGCTTATTTAAACCAGCGGACTCTTGAATTTGTTTACAACAGTATTCCATCTTTTTGCTGAGATCGCTGTGATCGTCAGCCACAAACTGGACTGAGTTCTTAAGGGAATCGACTTGACACGTCAGACTTTCATGTTTCTCATCCAGTTCAGATACCATTATCTATACAACATTAGACAAAACGGCAAAAAAATCGCGTTTGTTGTATCGGAGCCAACCCTTAAATATTTAGTTTATTTTAATTTAATTATTTATTTTTAAAGTGCTTATTAACTAAATATTTCAAGCTTCTACCGGCTGCCGTTATCAATATAAGCAAAAAACAGCAAAAAAAAAAAACACGTTTGTATGGGAGTCCCCCTTAAGAGCCATTTCACAAAATTACAACGCTCGAGTTTAGGTAAAAGACCGTAGCTTTGTGTATGTGTGCGTAGCAATCCACACATACACAACTCAAACAGTCCACCGCGAGTGTCGAGACAGACTAACAATCTTGGGCCGTTATAATCGTAATGCATTTTGGTTTGAGATTTATGCAAAAAAAATATTTATTTATTCAGTCTTTATTCTATGAAAGCCTTCTAGACTAATAAAACACAAATATATGTTATGTAAATATGTATTTTATGTGTATGTATATATATCTATTACATATACAGGCTGGAATTTTTCAATGCCACCTGGAGGGAAAGTACTCGAAATACTGGAGATAGCAAATTTTACTCAAATAAAACATTACTTTATTTTTAAAAAGAAACAAATCTGCATTATCAGATATTCGAAAATTCGCTTGCCACACTCGGGAATCGAACCGACTAAAGTTCGAAAAAATAACATCGTGTATTTTTTTACATCAATCGATAGGGACAATCATATGGATCAAATCTCTCTAACAAACATGATAAATTTAATGAAGGGAAAACCATGAAATATAAAGAACAGTTATAAATTCAATAAGATTGGCACTTTTATTCATGATTTTCCTTTCATTTAATTTATCATGTTTCTTAGAGTGATTTGATCCATATTGATTGATGTCAAAAAGATACAGAATATTATTTTTTCGAACTTTAGTCGATTCATCCTGGGTTCGATGCCCGATTGTGGCAAGCGAATTTTCTAAAATTTGTGAATACAGATTATTTTCTTTTTAAAAATTTAGGAATGTTTCCTTTGAGTAAAATTTGCTATCTCCAGTATTTAGAGTACTTGCTCTCCAGGTAGCATTGAAAAATTCCACCCTGTATGACTAGCTGACGTCGCGCGGTTTCACCCGCGTAGTTCCCGTTCCCGTGGGAGTATGGGGATAAAATATAGCCTATGTTACTCGCTGATAATGTAGCTATCCAATGCTGAAAGATTTTTTTAAATCGGTCGCGTAGTTTTTCAATTAAATCGTTACAAACACACAAACAAACAAAAAAACAAATCTTTCCTCTTTATAATATTATTATAGTACGAGTATGAATATACTTTTTATTTAGGTACCTATGATACTGAATATAAATACTACAGTACTTTCACAGTTCTTATGTCTTGTGACTGGGACTGTAGCTACATTTAATTTTCATCTTTATTCCGACAGTTCAAAAGTGCCTGTAACTGGCCTACTTGAAATAAATGCTTTGATTTTGATACTGAATAGACTTCTGTATTAAACATAAAATTGTAACTTAAACATACAATTTCTGTTGTCGAATCAGACTTTCCACCAGTACCCAGCATGGCGGCTCTTCTAAAAGTACTTTCCTCCTCTACTCGATTCACGCGATTTCTCATTCTAAAATTAAAACAAAAAAATAGCTACCAAATTTCGACACCGAAATAGTTTTAAAGGAAAACCCAAGGGAAACCTTTCAAATTGTAATTACGGTTCTATAATCCATGTCGATATAAATTTGTTAAGGCTAATGCTCCAGGGTAACCCGCGAAATTCAAATTTTCTTACGTTTTTTGCAATTTGCAGGCCAGTGCTAGGTTGATGTTGATTAGAATATTATTCGCGGCTGTAAGACGTATGTAGTAACAGAATTATAATTATCAAAATTATCAACCCTCCAAGTTCATAAAGGTGCAGGAATTACTTTGACCTTGAAAAAGTCATTTTTGGAGCATTCAACTAACGTGATCAATAACTGTGTATTGTTGTTGTTGTTGTTGTTGTATTCTACAAACTACTAAAATAATACTTTACTTGATAATAAACGAAATTCTAACCCAATGAAAAAAAATACAAAGCGGTTCAAAATAGTCGTAGTCATTCAAAGTAGTATAACAATGCGTTTACGATAGATACGCTTGAAAATCGGGACGCGGAAAAAAATAGCACAGGTCCTACGCCGACGGGCGCTCGGGCCGTACTAATCGGTGCTCGCCAATGCGTCGTAATTTATTGTAATTTAGGGTGATGTTAAAAATTATATTATGTCCGATTAAATGAATTGATTTTAATAAAACTTTGGAATTAGTTTAGTAATAGTACATTACGATATTAGTGCGTTAAGATGGTTATAACATGCGAGGCGGAATTTCAGCCCGAGCCGAAGGCGAGGGCGTAATTGAGCCGAGCATGTTATAACCAATACGCACGTATATCGTACGACGTTTTTTAACACATTTGCGAGGAAACAGAAAAAAAAAGATATTCACAATACAAGTACAAAAAAAAGAAAATTTGAGAAAAATGGCGCGAGGATTATTTTCTGCCGTGGCTGCGTGAAAATGTTGGCAAAGACGCTAAAGCATGCAATCAAGATTTTAAATTACCGAATAAACTGTTTTATTTTATTTTAAATAAACTTAATCTGTGAATGCACACTGTTGCTTTCCCGCCATTTTAACAGCGCGCTAGCGCTGCCTACTGACTGGCGCCGCGCGGCGATTAGTTCGAAATTTGAATAGCAACAGCGCGCTGCTCACAAGCTGGAGTCGTGCGGCGGCGATCAGTTCCATATTTGTAATGGCAAATAATACTGTTATGGAATTTGTATGGACTATAACTTAACTATTTGCTTTGGTAACACACGCGTTTTTTATGACCCGCTTTACATATTTAAAACTGGTGGAATTACATCAGCTTTACGAGCAAGGGTGTTAAAAAAGATCATAGTTTATTTTTACATAATTTGTTTAATGTAATTACGCTTTATTCAAACCAAAAAATCACGATAAAATAGCGATATAAAACGTAAAAATTGACCTAGGTTTTTTTTGTCGACACATTAAGTGTCGACAAAAGTATATGTCTGATGCTTTACGTTTTTTTTCAGTGAAATTTATAAATATTTATGATAGATATAGAAGTCTGAAATTGACTCTGCGATGATTTTTCAGTAAACTAGTTGTGGGAGATTAATCACTACTTACTAAACAAATAAGTTTTTGTAAATGTGCTACATGAAGTGTCAATAAGAAAGACTAGTCTATTTTTAACATGTTTTCAAAAATGCCAGGGTGTTATCTAAGTTAGTAAATTAGGCGACTAAAGTCATAGAAATTTGCGCGAAAATGTGAAATGGCTCTTATGGGGCTGACAACACCAAATTAGTTGAAATTGATGTTATTTAAGAAAAACTATTTGTTCGAGAACATAAGAAAAACATATGTTAATATTCATCATATTTCAAAGACCTTGGACGGACTCGATACTTAATTGGACGAAATCGGCTCGATAGAAAATAATTGGAAAGATTGGTCTTAAAATCGTCATTAACGGTTCTATGTCTTTATTTTTTTGACGTATGGGTCTGCAATTAAAAACATGATGTCAACATATTCATACCTAAACCGCTAACGAGTCATATTTCACAATTAATCCACACTTTTTTTTTATTTCAATATTAATTCATTATTTTCTTCGAAAACCTGGCCGCTCAGTTATAGTGACGTCTCGTTTACTCCCATACAAATAGACAGTGAGTGCGATTTTGGTGTTGACAGCGCCTTAAATATAAATTTTATTCAGTTTTTATTTCTTGTTATAGCAGGAACAGAAATACGCATTCTGTGAAAATTTCAACTGTCTACCTATCACGAACCATGAGATACAGCCCGGTGACAGACAGACAGACAGACGGACGGACAGACAGCGCAGACTTAGTAATAGGGTTCCGTTGGTTACCCTTCGGGTACGGAACCCTAAAAAAAGTTTGAAACAATATAATTATTTTTAACAATATAAATTTTTGTATGCAGACTTAGACCGTTAATTAAATAAATTAGTGTAAATTATACCTAAGGTTAGTAAACCAATATTTACAAATGGTGTTGTATTTCGTTAACAGTTTTATACTGTTTTTTTTTTTTTTTTTTTTCGGTGTTCCTAACACCTTTATTTGACAGTTTAAAAATATTCCTAAGAACAAGTATTCTCAGTGTTTTTGTTTATTGTCGTATTGTTGGCGCGACCTTGTATATCGGTTCGCTATATTGAAGCATTACTAGCCAATTCATTATATTTGTACAAGCGTACATACCGGTGCCTTCTTTGATCCGGTTCTCCTTATGTGCTCCAGTATCTACTACATAGACCACATCTGGTATAGTTATAGATGTTTCTGCTACGTTTGTTGCTAGAACTATCTTGCGGATACCTCGGGTTGGGGTAGAGAACATCTTGGCTTGGTCTGATGTTGATAGTCTGGAAAGAAATAGGATATAATGTTAACAGCAATTATTTGAAAGATGTGAGCCTCTGTAATATTTTGTTGAAATCTTTTCGTGGCGATGGTAGGAACAGTCAAATTTCTCAAAATGAATTTAAACTATTAAATGTTTAAGTTCAAAATTGAATGAGAAAATTTGTCAGTTTGAGGTAATTTGATGCGCTGGGGACTGAGCTTCTTAGATTAGTGAGCCCCAATATATTCATCTATACAGGATACTCGCCGTGTGGTATCCGGCAGAGTAGAATAGAACCAACCCATTACACTCACGGGTGTCGTATAAGGCGACTAATGTCTGAGGCAGAACACCTTGCGCCTCCGTAGACCAGAGAATGGGCAGCAGCGTTTTCTGTTAGTCTTTCATCACTGCGATCTCCAATCCGCCTGCCAAGCGTGGAGATTACAGCAAATTCCTCCCATCATGGGAGAGGCTTATGTCCAGCAGTGGACGTTAAGGGCTGATGTTGTTGTTGTATACAGGATAAAAACTTTCAAAGGGGGAGTAAGGGGAACTACCTTAACCGTTGGAGCTACACGAAAATGGTCTTAGGAGGCTATACATAATTTTTCGTTACATTTTGATCCCCATTAAAAGATAAAAAAAAAATACAGTTCATGACTATTGTTTTTTTTTTTGTTAATAGCCATTTTACTCAGGTTTTTTTTTTACGCGAATCTATCCTGTTTCTAATACTGATCATAAACTTCTATTGGGCCAACCATAGTTGAAGTAGTAAAAAGTAAAAAATCGAATAAAACAAAAAACAAAAAAAAACATTAAATTACATACCATCTTCGTGATTGTCTTTTTTTTTTTGTTATCGTGATATAATAGGGAATATGCATGAAATACAAAAACCTTTTTATTTATTAAAAATGCCTTGTATTGGCGCATAAAAACATTGTGGTACACTTGTTTTAGTTTCTAAAACATCACTTATTTTACAATTTACTGTTTTACGTAGCGTGTTTTTGGTGAAACGGAACGCACTCTTAAAAAGCATCGTCCTCGATAACGCAGGTATTGACGTCGTTCATTGTGTCAAAAAACACTTTTATTTGAAAAGTACTCAACGTTTAAAAAAAAAAAACATTATTATAATATTGTTATTGCAATTTTTACTTAAATAAAGCATACAAATAGTAAAATTATTTTATTTAGGCCAAAATAAATAGATGTAAACAAGGCAGATTGTGGATAATGACGTCACATCATAGCCGCGACAGCTACGGACGTTTGAACTGTCGTAGAAAATTGCAGGAGTTTAATATTATTTTTGTGCGACAAGCAGTAGTTGAACTTAATTTTAATATTTTTCTTGGGTTGATAGTCATCATCATCATCAGCCTATAATGTTCCCACTGCTGGGACACGGCCTCCTCTCAATGAGAGGGAATGGGCTATAATCCACCACGCGGGCCCAGTGCGGATTGGTAGATGTCACATGTCTTCGAATTTTTTGGTTCTAGGACATGCCGGTTTTCTCACGATGTTTTCCTTAACCGTTTTGAGAGCAGTGGTGATGAAATAAATTACACAAAGTAATGCGCCTGTCTGGGTTCGAACCCACGACTTACTGTTCGTAAGTCGGGGCCGCCACCATTGGGCCACCTTTGCTGCGGTTATACCGCAGATACACACATCAAAAATGTCTAGGGATCAAGCATTTTTATGCGGATTTCTTGAGATTGAGATGTGGCTTTGTAATAAATTTATGATTTTATAAATTTATATGGATCCTTTTTGGTGCATTTCATAATTTGAATCAGGAACTCTCAATCAAATTCGAGTAAAAGATGAAAATAAGCTGTCAATATTTTCCCTATAAAAACATACAACGCATTGAAGACATTATTAGTGCTACTGTTTCCCTACTACTGATTAAAACCAACGTTATTATGGAGCGGCGACGTCATTTAAGCAGGGAAGAAATGCTCAGAGCCGTGGGAATGATAGAAGCTGGTTCCCGGCAACGTACTGTAGCTTTAGCTCTGAATACAAGTCAGAGTGTTATCAGTCGACTTTGGACACGTTACCGAAGCACTGGTACCGTGGCTGAGCGCCATGGAGGACGGTATCGCTGCACCACACGGAGACAAGACCGATACATTCAAATCTTAACTCGAAGAGCTCCAACAATAACCGCCATGATGTTAGCCGTGAGGCTTCATCACTCTTCAGGGAACTTAATTAGCGACCAAACAGTCAGAAACCGCTTGCATGAAGTGAACCTTCATTCCCGAAGACCGCTACGGGTACCACCTATAGCAATGCACAATCGTAGGATTCGATATCAATGGGCTCTTGAACACAGAAATTGGGCAGAAGAACAATGGCGTTTCGTGTGCTTTTCTGATGAGTCTCGTTTTGGTATGAGACCGGATACAAGACGTATACGACACTGGAGAACCCCTGGACGCCAACAGCGATTAAAATCCTGCCAGGAAGTCCATCCTTATAGTGGTGGAACCATCATGGTATGGGCGGGTATTTGGATCGGCGGAAGAACTGAGTTGATTTGGATCAGAGGCAACCTCAACGCTCAAATTTATGCTGAGACGATTGTATCAGACGTCATCGTTCCTCTACAAGTGCAAATCGGTCCCTTATTTCAGTTAATGCATGATAATGCACGACCGCACACCGCAAGAGTTGTAAGACAGACTCTCGCCGCAGCTAACATCAATGTCCTGCCCTGGCCTGCTCAGTCACCAGACTTGAACCCGATTGAGCATGCATGGGATATGCTACAGAGAAGAGCTCTGCCGAATATGGAGGGTATCCAGTCGCAAGAAGACCTTTTTTTGTTGTTGCAACGAACATGGGCGGCCATTCCATAGCGTGATTTGGATGAACTCATTTTGAGTATGCCAAACCGATGTTCTTGTGTTGTTAGTGTTCGCGGTAGAAACACGGATTATTAATTGTTTAAGTTACCCAATAAAATTTTAAAGAAAACTGTTATTTCAGTCTTTTTTTCGAACTTTAATGTTAGTGGTTCAAATGTCAAAAATCCCTTTATTAGGAAAATGGCAAATTTCTTTATTAATGCAAAGGTGACTTGGTTTATCGTTACTGTGACAAACGAAAACACTTTATTTGATGAATCCTTAAAGAAAATTTTAATTAATATCAATCAGGAGAAAAGTTATTGCAAAAATATATGTTGATCCCTAGATACTTTTGATGTGTGTAGTACTGTCAGTACTGTATTTTATTGATTTAAGTGAAGAAAAAATTACGTGCATATTCCCTATTCCCGACTTAAACGTGAGCATGTCCGCACATGAAACCTAAAATTACTTCACCCACCTAGAATGTACAGGCAATATCATATGCATAGCGGACTGCCCGTAGTGTTCGTCTAGTAGTTGTTTAGTCAGCTTGATGTCAGACCAGCCAGGGAGGAATACTAGTATGGCGCCTTCTTGTTCAGTTTTGTCAATTGCTTTTATTAGGTCCGCAACCTAAAACATGGATAAGACATATTTAAAGACACAAAAGTATTGAAAACTGGCAAGACTGGTTGTCAGCAGGGATCGAAAAGGTTACCCGTATAATAATCTATTATTATATTGTATTGTTTTTTCGTTTACACTTTATGTATTTTATTTTATTTTATTAGTATCTGTCTGACCGTAGCATCACTCTGGGCCCAATCAGAATACCAGCGCTGTGACGTTTTTTTAATGTTACAGCACCATGCTGAGATAGGGGCCTTTGGCCTCCTAGGACCAATTACGTTTTTTTTTTCTCATTGGTTAATTTGTATTAGTTGTATTGTTAATTTAACCATTTTAATTTGTGTGTTTTGTCCTGTGCGGGCTAATAAATGCTTTTTCTTTATTTCTTTAATGGTATTCATTGGGATATTTTTTAAGGGGTTAGGAGAAAAACCCTAAAGTAAGGGTTACCCGTATTATAGGCTTAATCAGCTTATAATAACCACGCGTTCACGCAAAGTGTTTATTTTTGTACCTAACTTATAAATATGCAAGAAAGTGGCGGAGTAAGCCCGCGCACGGTGTTTTGTCTCATTAATTCCAGTTAGTCAGCAATATTTAAATGGTTATCCCTTATATTAACCCGTCCGTATAATGGTCACTCAAACATATGGGCTAAAGGTCAAACCGGTTAAACTTTTAGTCTAAACAGAACGTTTAGTCAGAACCACAAACATTCTAGCAATATCGTCTTCCATACATCAGCAAACAAGTCCAATCCAGGGTTGGTCTCCATGAGCGCGTTGAGGTTATAAGATAGCTAGATTTTCTCACTTTCGTTAGTTAGGAATCTAATTACATAACATAACGTCACGACTGTAACCCAGGCAGAGATTAGTCGGCATTTTTTGCCGAATGAACAAAAAAAAAAAAAAAAAAACAATCAGTCAAATAGTATAGAGTTGTGGATTTTGAAAAAAATCAATCAATCAAATTGTAAAGAGCTGTGGATTTTGTAATATACATTTAAATAAATAAGTAAACAGTCGCCGACTACAAATAAAGGGTGTAAACAACCTCATCACGAAGCTGTCAACCAAGCATTCTGTACATCAAACTAAGTAACTTTACGCAAAAATTATTGCTGGGAAACGACTTTTTTTTTTGGGGTGAAAAATCATGGTTTGTGATAAAACTCAATGTAACGCACTCAAAACATTGTGCTGATAGATGGATTGAATAGTACGGGGGTCGTGGAGGTGTTTAAAGTAAAAATCATTCATTGAAAACTTGTATTAAAAAAAAAACTTGTCAAAAAATTCTAACTTTGACCCCCAATATCTCCGTAACTAGAAGGTTCCCAGGTATGGTGTAGAACAAAAAAATGATCGCCATGACAGGGAGAACAAGTGCCTTTCGGCTTCGTTAAGAGGTGTTTTACACCCCTTATACATACGTTCAATTTCTTCACAACGCTTACCTCTTGACATTTGAGTTGAGGCCTCCCATCTATTTTATTACAAGCTTCTGCCGTATGAGACATGCGCAGCTTGAATTTCTTCTGAATATCGTCCAAGTACGAGATCTCTACTGGAAATGTTCTGCCGGGGACTTCTATTACTGGACATTGGTCGAAATAGCTGTGGAAGACAATATAAAATGTATTGAAAAATTTATAAATTGTATAAATTGTCACAAAAAAAAGACTGTCAGTGTGTCATACTTAAAAAAAAAACTTTTAAAAACAAGCTTTTATCAAAAACAAACCATGGAGTAAATGAAAACGAAAAGGAAGTTTTTTTTTGACAGATTCTCGCGTCTCTTTGGCTTTTCACCCTTTTCTATAAGTACACGCGATTTCTTTTTATATTGTTAAATAAATTGTTTGTTCAGAATTGACGACCCGAATGGCGCAGCGGTAGTGAGGCTGCCTTACGTCCTTGGGGTCCCGGGTTCGAATCCCGGTAGGGGAAAATGTTTGTGTGATGAGCATGGACATTTTTTTTCGAGTCATGGATGTTTACAAGTATGTATTTACACACAAAAAGTATCTATGTAGTATATCAACTATCTGGTGTCCACGACTCGTTGCTTATTGTGGCACTAGATGGCGCTGTGAGCAATGTCCAGCGATATTTATTTATCATTTAGGATTTTTATTGATTAGATGGCGGGATTATTAGACAGATTCATGGAAGGGTTACTTTATCTATCTCACTCTTTCTATTTGTCATACCTTAAATTTTTCAAATAAAAGGCTTGTGTCCTGAAAAAATCGAATTAATCCGTCAGTTAGATTATCAAAAAATATTTGACACGTATTTTTTCTTTTGTTACGTAAACCAAAATTGACGAAGATACGACGCTTTTAAAATTCTCGATACGTCACGCCGTGCTATAGTATTTAGTGCGTTGTGACGTCACAAGCCCCCACTTTCAAGTTTTGATGCGTTTTATCTTTGTCAATATTCATTGATTTACAAAAACAAAAAATACGTGTCCATTATTTTCCAATACTCTAACTGACGGACTAAATAGATTTGAAATTTATTGATGGTGGAAACTATCCTATTAAACTTACCCTGTAAATACTCCAATATCCAGCGTAGCACTCATGATAACAACTTTGAGTTCAGGATTGATATCCAATGCCTTCTTTAGTAACAACAGCGTGACGTCAGTGTTCACGTCACGTTCGTGAGCCTCGTCTATTATAACGTGGGTACAGCCTTCGAGACCTGAAAATAATTTTAACTTTATTTGTATGACGGCAAAGTTTATTTTAGAATGACAAAGGGGAGGAATGCAATTTTTAACTTTATGTATATGAAAACTAAGTTGAATCTGTTGAAGTTGCTGGTTGAGTTGCAATTTGAATGTGTACTGTATGTCGTCGAAATAAGGTTTATGATTCAGTTACCTGGATTGGTCTGTAGCCTTCTCAGTAAGACTCCTGACGTACAGTAAAGTATGGATCCTCCAGGCGGCTTCGGCGGTTTAGAGTGTAATCTTACTTGGTAGCCTATTGATTCTCCTACCTGAAACGGAACAAATTACAAATGTCATTCGCTGTTTTACCTAACGAAAATTCTGGGATCCCGCATGCCAGAATTTTCGCCTCACTCGCTCGTGCGTGATTGCATCGTACAGTCTTTAATTCTCAGGTTTTTCTTTATAAATCGACACAATTGGAACGAAATGTTATCTCATTTGAAGACGGGTGCTAAAATTTCAGAACATGCTTAGATTGTTCTTGCATCCTATATTTTCTTAAAAGCTTTTCTGTATAAGTTGAAAAATTCTCCTTGAATAATTATTTTCGTGCTCTCTTGTTTGAGCTAAACGTTTAGTGGCGGTTTATGACGTTCAAATACCATTCAACCGATTGTAAAAGGGGTCTTCCCTTGACGTGCTCTTTTACTAAGGTGGGGTAACTCTAGGGGGGAGACAGTTAGAACATGCACAACTTCAGTGAAGAAAGAGTCGCCATCTACTTTACTTAACCAATAAACTATGTATTTCATAATTAACGATAGATGTCTCTGTTCAATTATGAAAATCAAATAATTAAGTTCTATCATTTAATGTAGTTTTTTAAAGAATACGTGTTACATTTTTCATCAAAATTATCACGTTTTTATATTTCATGGCTGTTTCGTATTATCTATTATACCACAACCTTGTCTCAGAAATCCTTTTTGTCTACCATAAACTGGCAACATCATATTATGGCCGCCGCAACTTGCGCTTGCGCTTGAATGTGTTTCGTTAGTCCATCTTATGTTTAAGAGCGCGCTCACATATTTTGGGCGTTTGACCAAAAATACGTACTTTTACAAGTCCTCGATATTTGTTATATAAAGATAATGGCATAATATTTCAATGAAGAATCATAAATCTGGCTTTGTTTTAGTTCGTAGATTTATTAGAATTTTGTTATAATAGTTAATATTACGAGAAATAGCAATTTTCCGACAGCCAATTTCAAGCAAACGTTAAACATTAGGTTTTCTCCTGCCATTTGTATCAAACTGGTAACACGAAAAAATTAAAAAAATATATATATGGTCTGGTCATATAGTCCTCAAGGTTGTAGATTGATTAGAATATTGAAATAAAAATTGAATCGACGCAAAAAAAAAACGATATTCAAAAGCAATATTGACGACCGGAAATGGCGAAGCGGTAGTGAGGCTGCCTTACGTTCTTAGGGTCCCGGGTTCGAATCCCGGTTGGAGTCATGGATGTTTATATGTATAATAAGTATGTATTTACAAAAATTTGATCCAGGAAGTAAAAATCAAAAATTTGCGAAAAAAATGTAACAGCACTCTTAATTATTTACAAATTCTCTGTGTAACTGTCAATTCTATTCAAATATGAATGTAGCCAGCGAAATTCTTTCTTGTTTTTTGCAAATAGAAGCTGTGTTTACATTTACATCGTATAGTTGATCAAAATGCAATTCGCGAATAAAAAGATGGCTCATATTATAATGTATCATCATTATGTTATGCATTCGCAAATTTTATTATGATCAACATACGACGTAAACAAAACAGCTGCTATTTGCAAAAAAACAAGAAAATTTGAATAATCACCTTTATGTAAACAAATATTGACCTATACCGAAGAAGGTATACATACATTCCTATCTACCTATAGCTACCTATAGAGCCTTAGTTCTCGTTAAGAAATCCAGATGGCGCTTCAAATCGGATGCTTCAAAATGGCACAAGAGGGCTCTCTTATTATTATTATACTCTTTGGGTAACTCTCTACTACTGAAAAAAAGACCCACCTCGTCCCATAACTTACTGACCCCACTTTCTAATAAGATCACAAACAAAAGAACCAAGTTTTTTTGCAAGTTGTTATCTTGAATGCAGTATCACTGGATCATCCATATTGCACCTAGTAAGTACCTACAATAGGGTTCATTGGTACTGACCTCTTCCCCCAACTCACTGGCCACTCGCTCCGCCAGCCCCATGGCAGCCACACGGCGCGGCTCCGACACTATCGCCGACGTTTCAGCGCCGCAGTCACGCAGTATGGCGGCCGGCGCACGCGTTGACTTGCCGCAACCCGCCGCGCCGACTATGACTGTCACGCGGTTTTGTTTGATGGTTGATGTTATTTGGTCTCTGGAATGAAGACAGGATATAATAATATGATTGTAATTTAGGGGAAATCAGAGACAAGGCAGCGTTCAAGTATTACGTAATGAATTTAGGGTTTTTTTTTTTGGGGGGTCTTGTGAAACGTTACGATGCGTTACAGTTGGGGTTTGAACTACGCGTTACGTAACGTTGTTTTTTTTTAACCCTTCAGAATAACAAAGGTATTTTAGCGACTTTCCAGGACTTTATGCCACATAATGTTCTCTTCTTAATTGTGACTTTTAGGTAAAAATAGTCACTTGGTGGTTACGTAACGTTTTACTAGGAGGGAGGGGGGTACAGAAAAACGTTACGACGCTTTACATGGGGCAGGGGGAGGTCAAAAATCTCTAAAAATTTCGTTACGTAATATTTGAACACTCCCCAATTAGCAAATCGACAAAAATAAATTATCTATACAATCAAATAAAATTTAAGAGTCTGTTTGTAATTTCAAAATAACAGCTATTTACAGAAAGTATTTAAAAATATACGGTACTTCAATAATAAAAAAGCTTTTTCTTTAATTGTCTCTGTCGGTTGGTCTGTTTGTTTGTTCCGGCTTTATCTTCGAAACAGCTAGACAGATTTTGACGGGGCTTTTACAAGCAGATAGCTGATGTTATAAGGAGTAACTAAGGCTACTTTTATTTTAGAATAAAAATCAGAGTTCCGTGCAAAAAAGTAAAACCCTTGACATTGGTAACAAAATCCGATTCAAGAAGGGAAGTAATATTTTTTATGATAATTTTACGCAAGCGAAGGTCGCGGGCATCAACTGGTCAAAGAATAAGTGTAAACAATAATAAAAACGTCATAGTTCATCCTTTCCAACATGCTGCACCTAACGAAAGTGCAAGTATTTAAAAAGCAAAAGTGAAAACCCACTTTCGACAGCCAAAAATCTCTTAAACACTTTTACTACTCGTAAAAGGCACTCTGACGTATGCGATGAAAGTTTGGCACAGCGAACGAAATCAAAAGTGAACGGGAAAGTGTATGATGACGCGATTTACGTAGTGTTCTTTCACAGTACTTCTGATTGGGCATCACTGTCAAAATGACAATGGCCTTTATTAAAGTTTCACTAAGGTTGTTACTCGCTTGCTGTACAAACGAGTAAAGTAAGTATAAACGAGTCTGTCAAATAACAGTGATCTCTAATCGAATTGCGATAAGTTTGTAGTTGGATCGCAGCTGTCAGACGTAAATTAACTGTGAAAGGTTTGTAGTTGAAAGTGTAAGACGCGATTTGCGTCGGGCCGACGTAGTTTGCGTCGCGCAGACGTAGCATGCGTCTAAATGACGTAGAGACAGCTGACAATCGAGAGTGAAACTTTCGATTTCATTTTCGCTTTCAGTTTCGTTAGCGTGATGCAGATGACGTCACGATCATTGTTGCATTGGTTGTAGATGACGTTGTAGCTACGTAATGTGTGTTCTGATTTGTGAATCGAAAATGAGGTTTACAGATCACTTTTAATAGGCATTATAAAATGTAGTTTAAAAGAAGCAGTGACATAAATGAAAAAAGTATGCTAAGATGGTTTGGTCATGTGGAGAGGATGAGTGAATGGCTACTGACAAAACGTATTTACAAGGCAGATGTGAGTGACAACGCCGGGAGGGGACGCCCTAGAAGGACATACACTGACCTTATTGGTGAGGTTCTTCAGACAGGTTAAGTGGCCTACCATGACGTCTTATAGCAGGATCGTTTTAATCTTGTTCCAGTGTGGGAAAGAGATGGCGCTAGACGTCCTCTATAGCTCTATAGCTCTTACCCACACTGGAACAAGATTAAAACGATCCTGCTTTAAGACGTCATGGTAGGCCAGCAGGTGCGTATAGTCCTAACCGGCGTGCGTGTATGACCAGATGTATGAACGTGGACGAGACACACAGAGTTTATAACCGTGGGATAATTTTCGAATTACACGCGGGCGAAGCCGCGGGCATCAAGCTAGTCAAACAATAAACGTACGTCAGAATGACGTAGAAACAGCTGACAATCGAGAGTGAAACTTTCGATTTCATTTTCACTTTTGATTCCGTTCGTGTGACGCAGATGGCATCGGGAGTATTGTTGCATATTCGGTTGTAGATTTGACTTTGCATTTACGTAGTGAGGTATAGTGTTCTACTTTGTGAGTACAGAATGAGGTTTTTAGATCACTTTGATTGCTAATCGACGTAAATTAGTCAAATGGGGTGAATAAGGCACGGAATGACGAAAAAAAAATAAGAAATCTGTATATTATAAAAACTCCATGTAAAATACTGATATTCAGCTGCATCCGGTTAGACTGGAAGCCGACCCCAACATAGTTGGGAAAAGGCTATAGGCAGATGATGATATTATAAAAACCTCTTTTAATACGACGTCGATGCCCGTTTACTAAAACAAAACTTGGCAAACATTACAAAACTAAACAACCTCCAAATCGAATTACAAAGACACTGATAATACCAAATTGATTTCAGAAATTCTCAAAGCACCTAAAAAGACCCAGATTCGAATGCACCGGCTCACTTTCGCGAAAAATGCATTTGTTCCGTTGTTCTCAATTCGAAAGTTACATAGGAAATCTTTGGACGCTCCAGTTAATGTTAAAAGGAGGTCGCGATGTCTTCCTAAAGTCGTATTGACGTTATATTGCCGCTCACTTCGGCTTTCAATAGCCTTGAGTAGGGGAAAGTTGGTTGTTGCTTTCCTGGCGGGTTGACTTGAGAGCAAGACAAAATTTTGTCGTGGGATCTTGCACTGGTTGGAGCTCTTGGCGTTTGGTTCAGTAGCGTTTCAAGCGAGATAATACTGCGACGGCAAAATTTTGTCGCCCTATATGTTTTTTTGCATCTTTAGAGAGAAAAGACATACGGTTTGATTAAAAGATGGTGGCTAGGGACTAGAAAGGAAGGGAACACAGAGGAGGATTAATTACATAATTTTTGATAATTTAGCAGTTTAGGACCAATTTCTGGTTACTGATTGTTAATGAGTGACGTTGGGACTATCTGATTTTTTTGCAGCACAATTTAGTGCAGGCTTTTTCCGCATAGATTATACTTAGGGACAATAGGTACACACACACAAACAGTAAGATGATGTGTTCGGTTGTTTGTTCAGTACATGAACTGATGGACGTTACCGATAGCGCCAAACTAAAATAAATAATAATATTGTTTTTTTTTTCAATGTTTTTTTAATTGTTTTTTCTAAGGAATATTTAAAAATATAATTGATTTGTTAAATGATAAATAAGAAAAGTAAAATAAAATAGTTGATCAGTTCTAGGATGGCACAATTTATATTGCCATCGACACGTTAAGAAGAAGAAGTAAGACATGTCTAACTCTACTCTACCTAAGTCAAACACTGTTTTAGGCTTTCACGGTTTAAAACTTAAATTATATTGTCCCTTCCGATATTTCGACGCTGTAGCAAGCGCCATGATCTCGGGTTGACTAAAGAATGCGGGTGGATGGAAAATAAATTGTTAGGAGCAGACAAATCTGTCTACCGTCTTTCTTTGTCTTTTGCTACGCGCACTACTGGAACTCGACACTAAGTCACGACAAAACACACTCACAGTATCACCAGGTTTTGTGGAGTCATTATTATGATGCTGGCTGCTATTTTTGAGCATACTCAAAACTGGATTCCACGTACTAGACAATTTGAAGCCATTTTCTCGATTGAAATTTTTATGTTTTCTTATTTCAATCACGGAAGATATCCCGTAGGTAAGTGACAATATAAGTTTACTTATGTCAATTCTATTAAGGAAGCTAAGGAAGGAAAACAAACTCCTAAAAACAACTGCAAATCGGAAACACAAAAAAAATGTTAATTGCTTTGCGAGCTAATGAGATCCACTAAACTGTAAAGATTTAAAGTATGTCAAAATTTGACATACTTTATGTCGCATACTACGTTTTACAGCTCGTCCTTAATAGATTTGACCTAGTGTTGTCTGTTTTGAAGACTTTATATTTTAATTAAATCAAAACCAACAACAACAACAACAACAACAGCCCATAACGTCCACTGCTGGACATAAACCTCTCTCATGATGGGAGGAATTTGCCGTAATCTCCACGCTTGGCAGGCGGATTGGAGATCGCAGTGATGAAAGACTAACAGAAAACGCTGCTGCCCGTTCTCTGGTCTACGGAGGCGCAAGGTGTTCTGCCTCAGACATTAGTCGCCTTATACGACACCCGTGAGTGTAATGGGTTGGTTCTATTCTACTCTGCCGGATACCACACGGCTCAATCAAAACCAAATTCTTCAAATTAACATATTTTTTCGACCTAAAACATTCTTCACAGCTCATGCTGTAGGTACACATTTTCGGGTTCGGAGTTCGGCAGTATTTGTTGATCAACAAAGTCGAAGCCAAAGCAATCTAAGCTAACTTACGGTCATTTTCAATAATTTACTGACAGGTTTCGGTAGGTTGCTATCTCTGTCTGTTTGATATTTAGCTTACGTACGGACCGATAGAAACAAAACGTCACAGAAACGCTGATTGATTTTTCTATGAATCAAGTGACAGATAGGTGACGCGGATAGAATATTTCAAGCTAACGTTGTATAGAGAAACACAGATGCTAAGGTATATAACTGACAAAAAATTGGTCTTTGGCAAACTTCCTTTGACAATGTACCATAACTGAATCATGTTTGGGTCGGCTCGGTAAAATTCCAAATAAGCCCAGCGACATTTTCCTGAACACATCAAAAATAATTTTCCGCCCAGCTTCACCAAACCATACCGACTTGAGCATATGTAGCACCGTTTTTCTACCAATTTTGTAAACGACACATTCCCCACTCCAAACCGACCCATTTTCATCTCTAACCTAAATAAAACTAATCTGTACCAAATACGTCTTTAAAGGTCAGCTAACAGAATGTCAAGGTCATTTCCCGGGTTTCGGGGGCACAGTTTGAGGTCGCGGCCGCGAATCGAGGTCTCAAGGTCGTATATTGTAGGTTACGGGACAACGAGGTTACTTTGAAAGGGAACTGGTACAAGGTTTTTGAAATTGGAACGGTTTCGGGATCGATGTGTCAATGTGTGTGTGAGTTTGACGTCATGAAGCATGAAGGTTGTATTTCGATAAGGATAAAATGTTTTTTTTTTTTTATGAAGAAGGAAGTTTTTTTTTGTAATACATAGTATTTGGGTTTTTTCTTGTTTGTAAGTCTGGTTTTTCGTTGAAATAGTTTGGACTTTTGATGTTTTTTTTATGCGGCTGCGGTGGAGCCCAAGAGGAGCTGTTTGACAGAAAATTTTAATACCTACAGCGAATGAATAGGTAAACGATCAAAATGCTTGGAAACTAATTTATTTTTAATAATTGGCGATAAATTTTTACGCCTGGTGGGTAGAACTAGAATCTTATACTGAATTTAAGGTAACAGTTTTCTTACACTGTGGCATACTTCTGCCTAGGCCTTCGGAGAATACAGGCGTGGTGTTATGTGTTATGGAAAGAAATACAACGTGGTTTCATTAGCGAATTGAGGTCGGTTAAGACCGCGTTGTGTATTAATGTGTGTGTCTGTGTGACATTTTTGGACGAAAATTGAGGACAATGGTGTCGATTCTGTTGTGCACAAACTAAACTAATTTAGGCTATTGCTATCTTTTCTCTCTAATATAACGAGAAAGAGACGAACGTAATTTAGAGCTGTCAAATTTAATTCGAACTAATATTTCCATCCATATAAATGAAGGGTGCACGTAAAAACATGTCGACTGAAAAAACACGGTGAAGCGCAAGGCATAAACTAGTTTGACATCTGTAACTTAGTTCATAGCTATAGCTAGGGTTGCCACCTTTATTTTGAACAAATATAGTATTTTTCCCAAAAAAGCTGCAAAAATATAGTACTTTTGGGAAATTTAGGAAAAAAAAAGTATACATTTATGTTTAAACATTTTTTTTTCTTTTCATTATTTTTTTTTATGGAAAAATAAATAATGAATAATAGATTATAGAAATCTGAACAATTTAAGTAGATTCATATTAAAATAAATTAACAATTGATTTTTAATAAAATTAATATATGCTCTATATCTTTCTTCTTTCCATTTTACATGTTTGTTAGGTACTTATTAACATCTTCTTTGCACCATTGGTAGTCGAACTCCCATTCGGTCTTATATTTACCGTTTATCTTTTTTTGCTTTTTCTTGAGTGCGGTGCAAGAACCATCATAATCCATGTTTTTTTATTTATTTTAACAGCAGAAAATAAACACATAAAAATCGGGTGGCATTCATCGACGAATTATTGACCGTTGACGTTTTGTTGCCGCGAATGCGTTTCGTTCTGAAATTCCCCGTGCAGCGCAACGGGTACGTTCCAGACATCCAGTTACAGTTAATATAAAAAACGCCACAGTTGAATTAGGGATAAAAATATAGTATTTTTCGTACTATATTATTTTTCTATAATATATAGTACAATTGACTGAAATATAGTACAATACTATATAATATAGTACGGGTGGCAACCCTAGCTATAGCCGACCTTTTCTCGCACTGCTTTTTAGTAAAAGATAGCAATAGCCTAAATTAAGTTTAGTTTGTGCACAACAGAATCGACACCAATTTATAGTGAAAACGTTATAGGATACAAAAAAATCAGGTAATACGAAAAAACTTAGCACGCACTTCCAGGAATAACTTAATCTAAAAAGGGATTATTAAAAAAAGGTTGAACTTGTCCCATATTTTTTAAGTCACAACGCCATCTATGATCATTACAATAAACTAGGTCATGCTTTACAACAATGTTCGGACGCGTCAATAGATGTCGCTATTCACGTTACATTTTGCTACTTTGTTTACAAAGATTTTTTGGTCTTTAATTCCAGAAGCGTTAGGGAGAAGTGTACCTAATAGTAAACCCACATTTCTCCAGTTATGTTTAAGTCCCATATAATAGGGCCCGAGCCTATTGCCATCAACCGGGCACAAATCCAGACTCCGTGGCTGCTACTGAGAAACTCCGTGTGGAAAACTTCGCTCGACCTCGGAATCGAAACCAGGTCCTCATGGTCAGCAGTCGCTAGACCACTACAGAGTGTAAAAAACCTCATCACGAAGCCGTCAACCAAGCATTCTGTACATCAAACTAAGTAACTTTACGCAAAAAATATTGCTGGGAAACAACTTTTTTTTTTGGGGTGAGAAATCATGTTTTGTTGTATCTCAACGTACTCAATGCACAAAACACATGCACTCAAAACATTGTGCTGATGGATAGATTGAATAGTACGGGGGTCGTGGAGGTGTTTAAAATAAAAATCTTACATTAAAAACTTGTATTTAAAAAAAAACTTGTCAAAAAGTTGGAACTTTGACCCCCAATATCTCCGTAACTAGAAGGTTCCCAGGTATGGTGTAGAACAAAATTATGATTGCAATGACGAGGAGAACAAGTGCCTTTCGGCTGCGTTAAGAGGTGTTTTACACCATTTATACCAACGACGCATTCCAGCAGTTTAATATAAATAAAACAAACTTACCCATATTCGTCGATAGGTAGCGATGATAATTCTTCATCGTACTGTTGGAACTTCCGTTCCAAAGTGCGGCTTCTTCGCTGCAGAACACTGGCTGTTGGCGAGGGTACCGTTCTACCGTATACAGGGTGGACGTGGTACTTCAATTCTGTATGGTAAAGGATTTTAGTCAGCATTTCAACATAACTAACAACTAGCATTGGGCCCGCGTTTATTAAATTCAACGCGATTATTTAATAATAAAAAACAGGCTTTTATTAAAATTAATGGAAGAAAATTAGGTTTATCCATCAAAATTAAAAGCGTATAGCGTTAAGTAGTGATAGTCTAGTGGTGTGACTGTCGGACTGCCAAGTCACAGGTCTCGAGTTCGAACCCAAGAGACGCACGCACCTCTGATTTTTCGGATTCAATTGCGTATTGTAAAATTATTGCTATAGTTGGTGCCAGTTAAGATGAGAATATCGGTCATTGCCCTTTCCCTAATATCTATTCGTATGAACCAAAGCAAATAAACCATGTATCGTTTGTCAAAAGAAAAAATGTTGAAAATCACGATAGAATGCCGATTCAAGACTTGAACAGGCTTATTTTTGGTTTTCAAAGTTAAGAAGTTTAATAAATGTAGGTGGGTCAATGACCGCTATTCTCATCTTAACTGGCACCAACTATAGCTTCGGTGAAGGAAAACATCGTGAGGAAACCAGCATGCCTGAGAGATTTTCGCGACGGCATGTAAAGCCAAGTTAGAGGCCCATGGGCGGTATAAAAACTCTGACACCAGGTTAGACACTAACCACACAATAAGTAGTAGAAGTAAAAGCGTATACAAAGTTTCGTGTCCGTGCTTTTAACCGTTCAGACCGCTCTTGGCTACAGAATCAAGTCATGTCTGTCATACAAATGTATTGCATCAGAACCAAAGGTGTGTACCAAACCTGGGGTGTGTGTATTTTGGGCTGACTCAATTTTAAATGTCATAGACACGCTAAGACGAAGAGTGTAACATCATTCTCAATAATAACTTAATTATTTGTCAAAATAATCAGCCTACATCGTTCCCATTTCCGGGACACAAGCCTCCTCTCTGATTAATGTGCCCTGGCGGTTTAGAGTATGTGATGCTCACTCAAATGTCTCGCTGATGGTGGCGCATGTGTCGGATCATTTAGTTCCTTTCAAAATGGTTGAGTTGAATGGTGCTGATCCATGCGTCATGTCCGTGAACGGGCGCTGTCAGTTGTGACTGGTCATCTCTTAGTTGCCATGGCTTATTTGAATGAATTATTTTGAATTGTATTTTTTTGTTTGTGTGTTTTTGCTGTGGACACTTTTAACGTGCACATCTTGCTACATTGTTCTCACATAATATACCATCTCGACATGAATGATGTAACCAAGATTTTGTAACAATATTCTGATTTAAAAGAGTGTCCATGGAGTTTCTTGCCCGTTCTTCTCCATAGAGATCTACGCTAGGGAATGGGCAACTACAGTACTTTCACAGTTTTTATGTCTTGTGACTGGGACTGTAGCTACATTTAATTTTCATCTTTGTTTCGACAATTCAAAAGTGCCTGTAACTGGCTTACTTGAAATAAATGATTAGATTTTGATTTTTGATTTGAATGGTGGCACATGTGTTCAAAATTTTTGGATGTGCAGAGGGCTATTTCACGTAATTTTATGACGCGCCGATGAAGTTGTAGTGCAGTTGCAGTTAAGTTCAAGTTCGAATGATAAACGGTATTCTTGTAATCTTTGAAATGCGCGTCAACTGTACGACAACCAAACTCTACCAAACTTACTTATGGTGTGGCCATATGAGAGAAAAATTTTACTCACTAAATAATCGATTACATTTCAATGAATATGACGTTATTCAAATATTAAAATAATACCCCACACACACACACACAGATTTTAGTGCTTTTTCTTAGTAGAATACCGATCATGTTGCATTCCGAAGCACGCACCAAAGACGCGCAACAGTAGAATGCCGTTATTGCGTTAGAACTTGACGCGAGCGTGTCTGACAGCGGTAGAGAATACGAAAAGCGTTGTTTTTATCGAAACTTAACTGCAACTGCACTGCAACAGCACTTCTTTAGTTACGTGAATTAGCCTACAGGACCCATATCATTCGCCAATCACATTCTGAGAGTATTTCATTATGAAATCCAACTATAGTTAACACTTGCCTGAACTTTCCCCCAGATTTGATAATTCAAGATCGTCTTCAGAAAAATCATCTGTAACAAAAATATTTTCAAGTTTTATGAAATATGCATTACACTCCCACTACTAGTAATACAAGTAATAAATTATCTGTGGTAAAACTTATCTACTTGTTATTACTGTAATTTTGATTACTTACCATCATCAATAGTAGAATCTTTGGTCAAAACGGCAGGTGTCTGTAATATTTTCTGTCTAGCTTTTTTGAATGTGGCTTCATAAATATTCCCTGAAACAAATGGGATGAATGAGTTGCCTAGACGCATTGTATTTCATTATCTATTTATTATTGTTCTTAAGGCATTATCACGTCACGTCACGAGGCGTTATTACCCAGTACTAACTGCGTTGTGGAGGTCAGATAGGCAGTCGCTCCATGTAAAATACAGGTATTTAGCTGCATCCGGTTAGACTGGAAGCCGACCCCAACATAGTTGAGAAAAGGCTTTGGCAGATGGTGATGGCATTATCGCGTCAGGAATAAAGGTGGAAGACCCAGGGTAGCCCGCGGAATGGGGTAGATGACACAATCAATCAATCAATTGAGATACTTTTTAAGAGCTGTCAAAACACGGTTCTCTCATAGATTTTGTATGTCGACTGTGACGTCACTGTTTATTCAACTCAATGACTCAACTATTTATTGATTTCAAAGCAACTAAAAATCGAATTTGGCAATGAATTGAAAATAAATCGAGTTTCCAGGCCCAAAATAAAGTGGTTTTTTTTAGAGATAGGTGTCTGGGAATTATTACTTTATGGTGTCGTCTACCCTATTCAAACTTACGTTTTTTGCAATTTGCAAGTCAGTGTCAAGTTGTATATTGATTAAAATATGATTCGCGACCGACATTGGGTAATAAATTTTCTTCTAAGTTCTTCCGAGTATCGACCTTAAAAGGTGTCTGGCGGTGGGTTTCCACCACACAAAGTGTCTGGCAGTGTACTCGCGCACGAAGGGTTCCGTACCATTATCTATACAACATTAGACAAAACGGCAAAAAAAAATCAAGTTTTTTGTATCGGAGCCCCCCCCCCCTTTAAATATATATATTTTTTTAATTTAATTAAGTATTTATTTTTAAAGTGAATTTACACCTAAATATTCTGTGATTTTTCAAGCGTATACCTGTTGCCATTATTAATATCAAGCAAAAGACGGCAAACAAAAAAATCACGTTTGTTGTATGGGCCCTTAAATATGTATTTTATTCTGTTGTTATGGCGGCAACAGAAGTACATCTTCTGTGAAAATTTCAACTGTCTAGTATCACGGTTCATGAGATACAGCTTGATGACAGACAGACGGACGGATGGACAGTGGAGTCTTAGTAATAGGGTCCCGTTTTTACCCTTTGGGTACGGCACCCTAAAAAATCACGCTTTATAGTATGACGTAACTTAGCTGCAATATTGTGGTCGGGTACCCGTCTAATAGGTTGCAATGCGGGCTATCGTTTTTGAGCTCACCAGATGGCGCCACTGTCAAGTAAGGTCTTGTCAATAAATCTATTTTATACTTTAAAGCCCCAATAACGTCATAAAAAGTTCATTTTATTACGTATAAGAACATACTGTAAAACTTCAGATACATATTTACAATATTCTCCCTAAAATTAGCAAGCATGAAACATTTATGTTGCGTTTTCGTGTATGCTTTGTTGGTTGTCCTTAAATAAATAAATAAAATTTAAAAATCATTCTACCTCCAAGTACTAACAAATAAGATCCTAAGTTGCTACTTAAAATCTCCATGTCATAATCGTGAGTATTAGTATAAATACGAGATAGAAAAGTACGCAACGTGGGAACACTGTATGACATCTGACATTTCGGAAGACCTTACTCTACACGAGCGCCTCTAGCGGCGGATTCATGCGCGATAGCCCCCATTGACTAGAATTTTACATGGATTGACTACCTATCTAATGCTAATCTTCACAGTTCACTAACTGGGTACAAATCATCGTCATCATCACCCCCAGCCCGACTTCACTTACTGCTGAGTAACAGCCTCTCTTTGCTTGTGCTAGCTCCACGTTCTTGTGCCAGCCAAGGGTACACAATACCCCTTGGGAGACTGGTTGTCAAACATCTATAATAAAGACAAACCTACTTATCCCATTCTCATATTCATTCCAAATCCTCTGCACACGTTCCATAGACTTCTCACTAATAGAGGCATGTATGGGCTCATTTAATGTCTTCTTTATATCTTGTAGAACTGTCTTTTCGTATACAGGGTTGCCTTTGGGGTCAATTTTGTTCTTTATGAAGAGCCAATGGATGGCTTCTGTCGCTGCTTTCTCGGCGGCTTTTCGTTTTGATATTGCTGTGCTGAAGGCAATAGAAATTAATTTATGAAAAGTGAATGCAGTAGATCTATTTATTGACTAAATAAATTAACATTTGGCTACCTCGTTGGGCTATTGGCTGCAACTCCACTTAGAACAATGTATCCAAGGAGTGAAAAAAATGACGGCTTAAAAAACGCTTTGTCACATTTAGTGCTAGGTCTGATTCTCACTTTCCTTCGCTAGTGGTATTCGGTTACTCCATAAATATTTTCTCAGTAGCGAACCGGAGTCTGCCCTCATCCCTTTGACGGGAATATTTTCATTCTCCCTTACATGGAACTTAAGGTGAATGCTCCAACTAGCCCGCGATATTCAAATTTTCTTACGTTTCTTGCAATTTGCAGGCTAGTGCTAGGTTGTATGTTGATTAAAATATTATTCGTGGCTGTAAGACGTATGTAGTTACAGAATTATAATCATCAAAATCATCAATACAACCCTCCAAGTTCATAAAGGTGTAGGAACCAAAAAAAAATACAGGAAACGTCATTTCTACACCTTTATGAACTTTTTTGCCAAATTGCAAAAAACGTAAGAATTTTTTAATTTCGCGGGCTTGTTGGATCATTCACCTTAAGTATTAATTAACAGTGCCAAATTGCAAAATACGTAAGAAAATTTTAATTTCGCGGGCTTGTTGGAGCATTCACCTTAAGTATTAATTAACAGGCTAACTGCAGGTGTTTCTACACATACACCTCTGCCAATCACCACAGTGAATAGAGGCATAATAATAGTTGTACAAATACCCTTGACGAAGCTGAAAGGCACTTGTTCTCCCTGTCATTGTGACTATTTTTTTGTTTAGGAACATACAGGGGAAGTGGGAACCTTCTAGTTAAGGAGATATTGGAAGTCAAAGTTTCAACTTTGATCCAGCAGCAAAAAAAGTCTTTTCCGAACAATTTTTGCATATAATAAATAATTTTATGTACAAAATGCTTAGTTGACAGCTTTGTGAGGGGTCAACCTTGTATTACATACGAAAGCTATTTTACCTTTCAAACTTCGCTTTCTCCGGCCAAACAAACGCATAAGTACAAGTCCAGTCATTATTGGGTGTGCTCTTCTTCCTGCCTTTAGGAGCTACGGTGTGTTGTTTGTAGTGAATATCAAATATCTTGCTTGGTAACTTAGTTGATAGCTCGTACAACATTACTCTTGGTTGTGGGAATAGGTCTGTTATGTTCTTTTGTACTGGAATATAGAAACTAGAAATATAATGAAGGTTGTATAACGACTACATCGTTGCTCTAGTGGTCACAATTGCGACTGCTGAACATGAGGTCCTCGCTTCATTGTTCTTTGGTTTTTGCATCAGGAATTTCTCAGTAACAGTCACCGAGGTTAGATTTGTGCCCGGTTGATGGTAATAAGCTTACCTGCTATTACATAGGACTTAAACATAACTGGCGTTTCATTAGGTATGTGGGTGTTTCATTAGGTACACCTCTGGCTAACCCTTACACTGGATTATAGGCTTGGATTGGATTTTTAGTAAAAATATCAAGGGGAATTGGTATTATTCAGTTACTGGGTTGTGGAGGTCACTTACGTAGGCCGTTGCTTCATTTAAAAGACTAGTATTTGACAACATTGTTGGGAAAGAGCTAGGAAGAATATGAAAAATAACAATTTGTGAGAAGAATAAGTATATGTTTAGAATTGTATTACCTCTTTCGTGCTGAACAGTCAAATTACCAACATCACCATCTGATATGCTTTTGGAACACCATTTTCTGTGTAAAGGAAATATATTTGAGATGTCACATCTATTCTTGTTGCATCCATGATTGAAAAGATACTTGTTTTGTATACAGGCTCCCAATCCTGAAAAAATAATGAATATAATATTATGTTGTAAGTTAGGTACAATCACTATATTAATAACACACATAGCTAAATTGAAAAGCAATATTCTACATAGTTGAATAATTATTTCATATGCTGGCTAAATAAATTAATTTGCTAAACTTTTATCAGAGTCCTCAAACTGCACGTAAGTAAAACAATTCAGGAGTTTGAAACTTTCTCTGCTCGCAAATTTCAGATTTTACAATATCTAAATATTAATGCTTTGGCAATAATAATAATTACACAGGTCTCTCCAGAAAAAAGCCCAGGCAAATTTAAGCACCGTAATCTACAGGCTTCGAAGTACACCTATAAAGGTCGAAGAACGCAAAGGCCTATGTATAGATGCAATCCTGCAATCTAATGATTGCATCATGTTCCTACACATTGATCGAAGAGAAAAACGTTTATATTTTCCAACTTACCGCTGTAACTGGCGTGTGATGAAAATATATTTGATGCAGCATTATTCACTAATAATCTTTTCCACACATGTGTACTCGCGATGAAGTTTTTACACAAAAACATTTTGAAAACAAAATGTAAACATTCACTGCTTTGAGGTTATGTTTTGAACTTGTATTCATCCGGCAATAACTTTGCACTTGATAGTTTTACAGCTTAAAGCTAATAAGTTAGATAATGTTGAAGCTTCGAAAAATAGATTACTGACAAAACTAAGGTAACTTCAAATAAAATGTTATAAATACACTCGAAAATACTTTGCGGTAATTTCCCGACTATAGGAAACACTAGACGGAATTTTTAGGTTACTAAAACGTCAATGTCATTGTCAATGTCACTGTCAGTAAGGTGTCAAATCTAAATATCATCTTAGAGTGCGTTCCTTAACTCAACAATTTGCATCTGTGCGCCTCGAATGTAGCCATTGCACGTTCAGCCTAAAATGTTTACACTCTTGGAAAAATGTTTCCATTATTTGTGAAAGGGAGCATGTAAATGCTTGAAAGCGAAAGAAGATATTTTTTTCGTAAATCTCTTAGTTTTTTGAAGGTGTGACTCGCAAACTATTTATATAATAATATTTATTTTGTTTTTCCATGGGCGTGCGCTCTCAAGAGGCAATTAGGCAAAGCCTACCCTACCAACTAGGCATTTATTATAACTAATTTACAATGTAATAAAATAACACATTATGTACAAAATATATAAAAAAAGTTCAAACTCCTGATAAAATACTTATAGCAATTTGTCGCTCCCGTGTCACGTAACTAACACTATACTGGAAGTAACTACGAAGCTTGGAGCTCCGCCGGACAGGCAAACACTCGACTAGCCTAAAACCCTTTGATAATTTTACGCACACAGCGGCACATTGGTGCATATTTTCGTGTGTATGAACCGCGCAGATTGCAGTCATTTTTTTAGTCATTAGTAACTCCTGCGAGTGTAGCTGGGCTGTGATTGGCTGCTACAACACAAGGCCAGGATTCAAGGTAAATGTTCTTCAGCCCGCGAAATTCAAATTTCCTAACGTTTTTTTGCAATTTAGAGGCCAGTGCTAGGTTGTATGTTGATTACAATAATGATTACCGGGGGTTATTGGCACGTATTATTATTATAATAATTAATAATATTATTGTTATTATATTTTTCTTCACAGGTGTCGTTTTTGTGGTTTTTGGGGTTGGTGCTAATGAACCAGTAGTAGTACGCACAGTGATCAATCAAGCTATACGAAACCAGTTCATGCGGATCTTTCATTATATTGGAAATTTATACAAAGCGAGGCCATGTACCTACTATAGGAAAAATTTAATAAGTTGAAGACTTATTACATTTTAACAATTAACAACAACAACATTAATGTTGTTGTTGTTAATTTACAGTACTAATGTTGTTACTAGGTTCCGATTTCGTTGATAAGAGGGAGAAAGAGGTCAAGGCACCTTTACCTACATCAAGATTACTCGTACACACGACCGTGTTTCATTGCAAATAAAATCCTTACTTCCTTACTAATTATTTAGATGCGAAAGTAAGCTTTTTTGTTATCTAAGGTACCTCTTGACGCCTAAACCTCTGAACCGACCATCCTGACATGCATAAAGGGTGTAAAAAGACCCATAACGAACCCGAAAGGAACTTATTCTCCCCGTCATTGCAATAACCATTGCAGACCACCACCTGGGCACCTTCTAGTAATGGAGATATTGGGGGTCAAAGTTCCAACTTTTGTAAGATTGTAATAAGTATTTTTACTATATACACCTTCACGAGCCCCGTACCTTCTATTCATTCCATCTACGAGTATTAGCACAATGTTCTGAGTGCGTTACATTAAATTTTACCGAATCGAATATATAAAAAAAAAATCGTTTCCTAGCGAAAAATTTTACGAAAAGTTACTTAGTTTGATGTACAAAATGCTTGGTTGATCAGTTAATGGCTTCGTGATTGTCAGGTGTACAGAAACGGACATCTAGGGTTCCTCCCGGGAACTTTCATCCCGAAAAGAAGTGCTGTTCCAGAGGAAAACAAAAATAACATTCTTATGGTAATAGATGGCGCCACGTGTCTTTAGAATCATCATTGAATTATATTATTACAAACAGAGTACAACCCGAATTAAATATCAAATTCAATTAATGCGAGCGAAGCCCCGGGCAAAAGCTAGTGTAGTAAAGACTGTGATCTGCAGGGTATCAACTAAACGGAAGTCAAGTTTCGGAGAATTACCCCTGAATTCTGTACTAGACTACGCAGTAAAGTGGATCGTAGACTACGCAGTACGCAGGCCTGTAGACGGAGAGCTATGGGCTAGCTCGCCGTCTGTCCGTCTCATGACGACAGGCCATGTCGATGGCACGGCGCGTTCGTGTTCCGCGCGAGCTTCAAAGAGATGTCGGCAAAAGGAAGGGGCCCTCCAAGTTCATAAAGGTCTAGCAATGACTTTGACCTTGAAAAAATCGTTCCTCGACCTTTATGAACTTGGAGGCTTGTATTGATGATTTTGATGATTATAATTCTGTAACTACATACGTCTTACCATCGCGAACAATATTTTAAAAATACAGTCTAGCACTGGCCTGCAAATTGCAAAAAACTTAAGAAAAATTGAATTTCGCGGGCTACCCTGGAGCATCAGCCTTAAGCCGTTGATCCCGGCTGTCAATCGCAGATCTTTGACAGTCGTTGAGCAGACGTTACAAGTGGTCAGTGGTCCGAAAGTCTGACGAACAGTCTTACCAAGGGTAGGTAATCGTATTGCTAATAATAACTCCTCTTGGGACAGGGCACTGGCTCCTGTAACACAGGTCTATCACCTAGCACAGGAGTCAGGGACCTCACACAATTTTGTAACCATTTGTGTAACTAATAAAGATTATAATGATATATTGTTATAAGTATTGCTCAGTACTGACTGAATTGTGGAGGTCAGATAGGCAGTCGTTCCATATAAAATAGGTACTGGTGTTCAACTGTATCCGGTTACACTTGAAGTCGACCCCAATATTGTTGTGAAAAGGCTAGGCAGATGATACAGGATGGCCGAAGAATTGGCACTATTATTATTGACCCATACCTACCCATAATTATTTTAAAATTGTGTTTTTCTCATGCATACGAAAATAGGAAGACTATAAGCCTATAAAAACAGCCATTATCTTTGTTCACGTGAAGGTTGTTTATTATTATGCTTGTTAAAATAGAATTTTATATTATCAAGAATGATCTAATCAAGTAGGTACAGCTAATGTTTCTACACTTATGTGTTAATTATTTTGATCTTTGACCTCTTCGATCAATAATTAGTTGCTTATTGTTGATCGATGTTTGACCTTTTTTGTTTTAAAAAAATAATCGTACCCAAAATTGTTCGCAATTTGAATTTTGGTTTGCAAACATGATAGAACACTAATGCGTTTTTGGAAAAACCTGAAATCTACATATTTTTCCAATAGTAGGTAGGTACCTACCTACTAATCATTCTGAAATCAACTCGATTTACACTTGAATAAAGTTGATTTTATGTAAGTGAAAATACCGTCAAATGAAACAAGCATTTATATAGATTTTGTATATTACTTTTACGGTCAACATTAAAAATAAAGTGGTGATTTAAAAAGTTTCGAATGTAACATGTTATGAACAGAAAACTTGCTGGGTAGGTATTCATATTTGTGGCAACAAAATGACTAACAATTAAACCAAATTGATATGCAATTAGTTTGTAATTATTCACTGACGCACAATGTTGACTGTGTCTACCATATAATTATATTATTTTCTTTTAAAAATGATTTTCAAACTATTTGCATTAGGAGGAAGGAAAAATCACGGAACACAATAATATTGTCAATTTAACACTTATATTTCATAAACGACTCACATACAAATGTTAAGGCTAAACACAATGATTTATATTAACTACGTTTCGAGTCCATTGCTCTTTTTGTATCAAAAACTTTTGCCAAAAATTACACTAAACAGTCAAAGCACATCAAAATCGAACTAATATTCACCAATATGTAAACCTTTACACGATAATAAATGCTCTTTCTTTATTTATAAGTTCATGATTAACGGAACTTTTTACATAAAACTAACACACTATAAATATGGCCAGCATTCTAGAACGATGTTCAAGCACGAATATCGATTTGAATAATTAAGTACAATCAAGTTTTGTGGTCAAGCATCGTTGTAGATTACGTGCAAAAAGTCTTTAGTTCCTTTTCCTTATTAATAAACTGTGGGTTTAGAATAAATACCACTGAATATCACAGTCGTCGTAGTTTTCTCCATAATAAAGTAGACGAATGGGCGATTAGCATGGAAATAAGGCGCTGATATTCTATCAGAGAAAGTAGCTGTCGTCACAGCGGATGCCACAGTTCCTGATTCGGTAACTTCGATATCAGCTTTGTGTACGATAGCAGAAACAAATATACTGTCCTTTGAAACACGTTGGAAACTCGCCACGTCAGGTTGGAAAATGTCGTACACACCCATATCGTTCAAAGGCTTGTTTAAAACCAGATTTGTACTTATATGGAACCTAGGCAATTTCACGTCAACATCTTCCATTCCGAACGAGTCGACATCATCTTGCAATCTCTTGAAGATGTCCTTCAAACTGACGTGAGAGAAATTCTTATACATTTCAGCTACTCTTACTGAAGGATAAGGCAGGATCACAATCATGGAATATTTCCCATTTGTCCCGTAAGGCAGTTCTACAACGAAGGATTTCAAAGCCTGCATATTTGAGAAGGCAAACTGTCCTTTTTGGAACATCATATTCACAGTACCGGCCACGTTTTTATCTTCATCGTAGAAAGGTTCTAGCGCTGTGTCAGATTTGTTGAAAGGCGATGCCCACAATCCTTTGAACGAAATCACGTTTGTTAAAATCATTCTCGATTCACGGAAGTCGTCCGAACGTAATACATTTGAGACTCGTCCGCCAGACTTTTCGATGTATGTGTTGGCGATGCGGGCTGAATTTGGGTCGTCGAAATCGAGTACTTTAAGTGAGGCTCCAAAATCGTTCTGCAACGATGTCCTAAAGTTTTGGTACACTGAGAAATCGTTGTCCAAAAAAACGAAGTTTCTGCTTGCGAGGCTGACTCCATTGTTTCCTTGGGCGAGGACAGCATCCGTCAGCGTCCTGTATCCTTTGACTAAGGTAGTTGGGTTCTTCGGCAGGATGAACGCCCTTGCGAGTTCGTCGTAACTGTTGCCTGTTGCTCCAAGGGCAATACCGGTCATCAAGGTCCATATTCCGAACGGAGATATCACAACATGTCCGTTAGTTTCCGCCTGAGTATAATACAATAGTTCTATACTAAAGTTCCGGGGTCGTTCATTGAAATCGACCTGACAATAACATACACCGATAAATAATAACACTAACGCGACCGACTTCATTGTGATCTCGACAAAGTCTCGCCGTACACTGAACAATTATAATGCGAAACGGGAATGTGACTAATTTATAGACATTTATATAGTAAGCGTACACAAACAAAATCGGACTGTATCTTTGTCAAGGTAAAGTCCAATTTTCCTGTTGGTGTTGCGTTTAGTACTATCAAGTTGAGTAGCTGTGTGTAGACTTGTAGAAGCCCCAGAACCGGTATTCTTGTCCATTTTATAAAATGTTTTGTATCATCAAGTCAACTTGTAGTCCTTACATAGGAGACGAAAAATAAAAACTACTTTGTTGATCGTTAAATGAATTAATTTCATAATAGAATTTTAGAGGTTTAATAACTAAATAACAAGTTTCGACTAACTGGTTTTATTCTAAAGCCAGTTTTATCGAGAGTCTTGGGCTCCTTATATTCTGTTATACACACATCAAAAGTATCTAGGGATCAACATATATTTTTGCAATAACTTTTCTCCTGATTGATATTAATTAAAATTTTCTTTAAGGATTCATCAAATAAAGTGTTTTCGTTTGTCACAGTAACGATAAACCAAGTCACCTTTGCATTAATAAAGAAATTTGCCATTTTCCTAATAAAGGGATTTTTGACATTTGAACCACTAACATTAAAGTTCGAAAAAAAGACTGAAATAACAGTTTTCTTTAAAATTTTATTGGGTAACTTAAACAATTAATAATCCGTGTTTCTACCGCGAACACTAACAACACAAGAACATCGGTTTGGCATACTCAAAATGAGTTCATCCAAATCACGCTGTGGAATGGCCGCCCATGTTCGTTGCAACAACAAAAAAAGGTCTTCTTGCGACTGGATACCCTCCATATTCGGCAGAGCTCTTCTCTGTAGCATATCCCATGCATGCTCAATCGGGTTCAAGTCTGGCGACTGAGCAGGCCAGGGCAGGACATTGATGTTAGCTGCGGCGAGAGTCTGTCTTACAACTCTTGCGGTGTGCGGTCGTGCATTATCATGCATTAACTGAAATAAGGGACCGATTTGCACTTGTAGAGGAACGATGACGTCTGATACAATCGTCTCAGCATAAATTTGAGCGTTGAGGTTGCCTCTGATCCAAATCAACTCAGTTCTTCCGCCGATCCAAATACCCGCCCATACCATGATGGTTCCACCACTATAAGGATGGACTTCCTGGCAGGATTTTAATCGCTGTTGGCGTCCAGGGGTTCTCCAGTGTCGTATACGTCTTGTATCCGGTCTCATACCAAAACGAGACTCATCAGAAAAGCACACGAAACGCCATTGTTCTTCTGCCCAATTTCTGTGTTCAAGAGCCCATTGATATCGAATCCTACGATTGTGCATTGCTATAGGTGGTACCCGTAGCGGTCTTCGGGAATGAAGGTTCACTTCATGCAAGCGGTTTCTGACTGTTTGGTCGCTAATTAAGTTCCCTGAAGAGTGATGAAGCCTCACGGCTAACATCATGGCGGTTATTGTTGGAGCTCTTCGAGTTAAGATTTGAATGTATCGGTCTTGTCTCCGTGTGGTGCAGCGATACCGTCCTCCATGGCGCTCAGCCACGGTACCAGTGCTTCGGTAACGTGTCCAAAGTCGACTGATAACACTCTGACTTGTATTCAGAGCTAAAGCTACAGTACGTTGCCGGGAACCAGCTTCTATCATTCCCACGGCTCTGAGCATTTCTTCCCTGCTTAAATGACGTCGCCGCTCCATAATAACGTTGGTTTTAATCAGTAGTAGGGAAACAGTAGCACTAATAATGTCTTCAATGCGTTGTATGTTTTTATAGGGAAAATATTGACAGCTTATTTTCATCTTTTACTCGAATTTGATTGAGAGTTCCTGATTCAAATTATGAAATGCACCAAAAAGGATCCATATAAATTTATAAAATCATAAATTTATTACAAAGCCACATCTCAATCTCAAGAAATCCGCATAAAAATGCTTGATCCCTAGACATTTTTGATGTGTGTAGTTATAATCTATAGCTTCTCTATATTGGTGTTTATTGTTTGAACTTTTTTTCTTACGTGGGTAGTATAACACAATAGGTTGTATCACTTTGTCTATGGCTTAGATTAGACGATGTTTGTCACCAGTTCTTTGACCTTTGTTGACACTCCACTGTTGGTTTAATATTTAAAAAAATAAAATGAGAACAAACTGCCGCAGACCGTGTGTATGGGATTATTCTTTACTAACTTTGAGCCTCGGGTTTGCCTGCGATTATTCAACATGAATGAACAGCCGAAAACAAGTCCTATATAAATAAATAAATAAAATAAATATCGCTGGACATTAACACACAGCGCCATCTAGTGCCACACTAAGCAACGAGGCTTGTGTCGTGGACACCAGATAGTTGATGTACTACATATATACTTTTTTGTTTGTAAATACATACTTATTATACATATAAACATCCATGACTCGGAAACAAATGTCCATGCTCATCACACAAACATTTGCTTCAACTGGGATTCGAACCCGGGGCCCGAAGAACGTAAGGCAGCCTCACCACCGCTGCGCCATTCGGGTCGTTCGTTCGGGTCGGGATATGTTTAAATATCCTAGATCCTAACCTAGGAGGCCTAAAATGTCAGCTTTATTTTTTTTATGGAAACAAGAATTGTCATTTTGTGACCATTTTACGAATTTTAGCGTAATTCATTATTGTTATCCTATTACAATTCTGATAAAACGGCCATTTTAGGATCCCAGGTCACCGTCTACCCTTGTGACAAATATTATCAAAATCTGTTCAGGTGTAAAATGGTAACTGACAGACAGCATGTTTAAAAAATATTAAGTAGATGTTTACCAGACTGTCAGTCTGTCAGCAATCCTGTTGGTTGATATTGGTTTTTCCCAGTCGCTTGGAGGCAGGATCAACCCTCTCACGATTGACATTAACAGGCCGTTGGCTTGTATCTTATTAGATACATGGTTAAAGGAGTGTGCCCACTTTTTGTAATAGTGTTTCAAAAAAAAAAAATATTATTATATATTATATTTTTTCTAAAAAAAAAAGGCAAGGGGGCAAAAAGGGGGTTGGGAAAAGGCAGATGATGAAGATGTACAATTGTACATCTTCATCATCTGCCTTTTCCCAACTATGTTGGGGTCGGCTTCCAGTCTAACTGAATGCGGTTGAATACCAGTATTTTACATGGAGCAGTCGCTCCATGTAAAATACTGGTATGGTATGGTAGGCAGTCGCCTATCTGACCCCTACAACCCTTGGTAACTCTGCACATATACTCGTAAATTATAACCATATTAGCAACCCTATTAATCATACGGCTCAGCGACTTATCAAAATATCGACATTTATGTGTTATCATTCAAGTTTATTTACCTACTTATTAAATTAAGAAAAAAACCAAAACCGCAACAAAGTCGTTTGTGTAGTTCAGAAGAACTAAGCGGTTACAAAAACATTCTAAAATAGATATCTTTGATACTGATACTGAAAGGTTTTGAGGTCACAACTTAGAGGAAACCAAGGAAAACAGAAGTCGTTCAATAAGTTAGATTCTATTATTAGTGATACAATTACAAACTAGTGAAACTAGCACATAATTTTAGACTATAGTTTCTGCCAGCGCAGCGGCTTAAACCGGGACAAAAAGTATCCTATGTGTTAATTCAGATTATAAACTATCTGTGTGTAAAATTTCGTCCAAATCCGTTCAGTAGTTTTTGCGGGAAAGAGCAACAAACATCCATCTTTACATCCATACATCCCCAGAAATTTCGTCCAAATCCGTTCAGTAGTTTTTGCGTGAAAGAGCAACAAACATCCATCTTTACCTCCATACTCGCTGACTTTCGCATTTACACTATTATTAGGAAGTAGGATAATGAGTACTGACCCTGGTTTCCGTTACTGCGGTGACCGGAGCCACCACATAAAAGGAGTCGATGACTGATGACAAATGAACTTTCTAAACAAAAAACTGTCAACCTCTTTATACAATTGTGAGGTCTTTGAACTCAATATGTGATTTGTTATTTTTGTAAACGTTGTCAAGTCGTCCTGCAGTTTTTCTTCGCACTCAAGTTATTGTCCACGTCCTTAATGCTTTGTCACTTTTGACCAATCGTACTAAATTGAAGTTTCTTTATGGTTGAAACTATGTAATTGTTACGTAATCAAATAGACCTAGTTGATTTATTATGTGCAAACGATATACAGCCATAAGGTTGTCAAATAAATATGAGACAACAATATTGTCCTGTTAGGTACACGCATTGCAAAAATGCGAATTAGTTGGGTTAGGTTAAAAACGGAAATCAATGGAAGTGTTGTTTTAAGACTATATTTATTGGTTTTGTTTGGGTCAAACCTGCTATATTATGCTTAAACACTGCAACTTCTGAAAGCCAGAATCAACAGCACCGAGGCAATAAAGATCGACGAATCCAGGAGAAATAACTCAATAACCGCCTTAGAGAGGGAGAGAACCTGACGTCCCAGCAGCCGCGGGAGCCGTCGGTAGCCACGTGGAGCTCCCGACGCCCTGGACTGTTCGAAAGAGATACCGCGGCCCTGGAACACAAAGGGCTAAGAAAGAACATGGATGGGTTTTACTCAGTACAAGTCTGACACTCCCAGTCTGCCCGGAGCCATTTGATGATCCCCAACACGAAAAAAAGGGATCCAACGTTTATCAATTATAATAATTTCCACTGTGGCTGTAACATAAAAAAATAAGGTTAATTGGTTAATTAATCAATAAAGTTGATTAGCAGAAGATCGTTAGGTAGGTAGACCAAATGGTACATTAGGCATGCTTTTCAAGCATGACTAATAACATTAATGACCAATTTGGACAACTAAGATTCTACAGTAAACATACTTTGCTTTTTACCAGGGTTTAATCATGAACGCGGATTAGGTAAGTTTTGAGACGTTTAAAAATCAAAAAATGTACGTTAATCGTTACTAAAATAAGGTTGGCACAGGAACGTGGAGATTGCCCGTCTTGGTCAGATGTACCGTCGGCAGCAAGAGTAGTTGGGAGGCAGTAGCGTACTTCTGTGAAGAAGTAATCTTACAAAGGAAAGCGGTGGAGCGATCCAGGAGGAAGACTCCCTTGCAGACCTGGTCCACCGCAGGAGGGCAGGTGGAGGCAGACGGCGTCATGCCACCTTGATGTCGCCTTTACAAAAGTCAGCAGATGGTACACCGGAGAAGCTACCGTCCGTATTGCACGAGCTCATGTGAGTGTGATGTGGCATCAGTCCCGGATATCACTTTAGAGGAGGAGGCGAAAGCCATCGATGAGCGGTCGCAAGAGTCATGCTCCTTCTACTCGGGGTCCTTCCAATAAAAAAAAGCTGGAGGTTAGCAAAGACGGCGGACTTTTTAGTGGGTGCGAGCCCGATTTATCTGCACTATCCCGGATGTTGTGGTATGCGGTAGGCATTTTGGCAGCAGTTGAGAAGCATAATTATGAACATGGAATCCTCGACAGGATGAAGATGATTAGCAATAGATGATTTTAGGTCTATGTTGATAACAACTGCATTGAAGTGAGTAAAGAGAAAGAAGAATATAAAAACGTTTCCACGTTTTACTTTTTTTTTCTTCGCGCAGTCCAGCCTGTTACAACTTTACATAAAAGCTAATCATTTGATCATGGCCCGAGTAATTTTCGCGACTATTTGCACTTTAAATGGTAGGCACGTCCAGTAACTCCCATATGAAGCGAGGGCCCTTCCCGGCGCGTCTATCGTCAACGCGAGCATGGTCGAAAAGCTTGTTGTTTCATCCAGAGTCATCGCGGTGATATTTTTTCAACTGCCCTGTCTTACCTAGCCCCGACCCCGCACTACTCGTCACCCGCGAACCGATTAATGCGACGACATTGAACGAAAAATAGTGTTCGAAAATGTATAAAAATTGTCCAGGAAATAGATACGTGTTTTTAAATAAGTCTTACAAGTTTGTGAAATAAATATTTGTTATTTATAATCTCCACTACATTTGCAAGGCTTCTATCAGGATATTTTCTTTATTTTTACAATTTATGAGTACATTATGAACGGCCAAAGTTGAGGTAAAATTTGTGCAAAACAGCAATTTATGGAGGTTTATACTGAATTTGTTCCTAAAATTTTTAGTTTTTGCTTCGATAGAAGCCTAGATAGTGCACAAGATACCTATCAGTTCAAAAAAATCAAAGATATATGTGTAACAACGGCATAATCACGCACGAGCGTTTGTCAAAATTCTCGCGAAAAGAATGGCGGGTTGGCCGCTCTTAAATCAAGCCATAAATCAAGTCTTTTATGCAAGAACCCTTTATACAAGTGTACAAGTTCCTTTGATACTTATCCGGTTTCCAACTGTTGGGTTTTCCTAAGCAATTTTGCTTAGTCATCGACCTAACTATAGTATAACTAAGGTAAAAGTTGTGCTATTTCTAGATTATAAAGATAGACCGACGTTTATTTTTACAAGACAATGGATGAGGGGTAATTACTAAGTCAGTCAGTGACAATTTTTACCTCAAATTGTAGGTAGGTAAAATTATTTTGAATCAGGATTTTTTAAACGGTTTTAGAGGAAGGAAAATATCGTGAGAGAAATCGACATAACCTATATAGACCAAAAAATTTAATTGTGTCATCTACCATCCCGCACTGGTGTACATACATATACGTACATACAGTCACGCCTTTTTCCAGGGGTTCCCAGAGCCCAAACGGGGTTTTCCAAAACGCCACTTTTCGCCTCGTCCATGTTCATACATCTGTTAGATGGATAGATACATAAACCATTTATTTTGTGTGCACTAAATAAATGGTATACAGGGTATAAACAACCTCATCACAAAGCCGTTAACCAAACATTCTGTACATCAAACTAAGTAGCTTTACGCAAAAATTAGTAATTTACGGGAAACGACTATTTTTGGGGGTGAAAAATCATGTTTTGTGGCAGAAGTACAACTCAATGTAACGCACTCAAAACATTGTGCTGATGGATGGAGTCAATAGTACGGGGGTCGTGGAGGTGTTTAAAGTAAAAATCTTACATTAAAAACTTGTATTAAAAAAAAACAACTTGTCAAAAAGTTGGAACTTTGACCCCCAATATCTCCGTAACTAGAAGGTATGGTGTAGAACACAAAAATGATCGCAATGATGGGGATAATAAATGCCTTTCGGCTTCGTTAAGAGGTGTTTTACACCCTTTATAATAATAATAATAATTATTTTTTTATTTGTTCATACACGCACGCCTGTAGCGAGTACCTACTACTAGAAGTAACATTCCTCACACAATCCATTCATCGTTTCCTTGGTCAAAATCAAAAACAAAATCAAAATCAAAGCATTTATTTCAAGTAGGCCAGATAAAGGCACTTTTGAATTGACGAAACAAAGATGAAAATTAAATGTAGCTACAGTCCCAGTCACAAGACATAAAAACTGTGAAAGTACTGTAGTTGCCCATTCCCTAGCGTAGATCTCTGTGGAGAAGAACGGGCAAGAAACTCCATGGACACTCTTTTAAATCAAAATATTGTTACAAAATCTTGGTTACATCATTCATGTTGAGATGGTATATTATGTGAGAACAATGTAGCAAGATGTGCACGTTATCACTCCTTATACGTCATCCTCTCCTTCTTCATCTATCAATTCAGTCTTTTGTAAATCCATGAACCCATAAACTCTGATACCAAATTCGCTTAGGTTTAGGTACTTAGTAGTAGATTTACATGGCCTGCAAACACAAAATACCGTATTTACCAATTAGGTATTCGCGACCCAAACAACACAAAAACCTATTGTACACAGGCCGCCATTTTTTGCAATCTCTAATGGCGAGTACCTACAACATAATATGGGTAATACCGGTGGACTTAAATGTCATACAATGCGTATTGTATGCAAATCACGTTTAGATTAGCTGATGGTGTGTGCATTTGGGTTTTTGTACTGTTATTTTTAAAAATGAGGTTGGATGTTTGTTTGGATAATCAATTTTATACAGGGTGTAAAAGACCTCATCACGAAGCCGTCAACCAAGCATTCTGTACATCAAACTAAGTAACTTTACGCAAAAATTATTGCTGGGAAACGACTTTTTTTTTGGGGTGAAAAATCATGTTTTGTGGTAGAACTCAATGTAACGCACTCAAAACATTGTGCTGATGGATGGATTGAATAGTACGGGGGTCGTGGAGGTGTTTAAAGTAAAAATCTTACAATAAAAAGTTGTATTAAAAAAAAACTTGTCAAAAAGTTGGAACTTTGACCCCCAATATCTCCGTAAGTAGAAGGTTCCCAGGTATGGTGTAAAACAAAAAAATGATCGCAATGACGAGGAAAACAAGTGCCTTTCGGCTTCGTTAAGAGGTGTTTTATACCCTTTATATCAAGCTTTGTTGGCATGAGGAGCATTTGCTTTGAGGAGCTCGTGGCTAAATAATAACAGCCGGTCGGGTCGATCGTTAGGTTAAGCCGTGCTTGCCTAGGTTGGTCTGTGGATGGGTGACCACCCATTACATTCCGAGTTTCCTCCGTGCCTTGGAAAGCACGTTAAGCCGTTGGTCCCGGCTGTCATTTGTAGATCTATGACAGTCGTTAGGTAGTCAGAGGCCCAAAAACTCTGACAACCAGTCTTATCAAGGGGTATCGTATAACCCGGTACTAACTGGGTTGTGGAGGTCAGCTAGGCAGTCGCTCCATGTAAAATATGGTATTCAGCTGCATCCGGTAAAACTGGAAGCCGACCAAAACATTGTTCGAAAAAGGCTAGGCAGATGATGAAGCTCTGTTGGCATCTATTCTTAGGCAAGAACCAGTATATCGATTCGCAAAAATGTTCATTAATTCTTTTTTTTTTTTTAACTTTAGTTTTAAACTTTTTGCTGTGCCCTTCAGGGTCCGTAACTGTACCATAGTCTTAAACCCATTGTAAAATCTTTAAACATCACATTATGAAATCCAAATAAAGATATGAATAAAAATAAAAGTCATATTTGTGGAATGTCCGATTCGCGGAATGTCCTGTTATAAAAAATCCGATTCGTAGATAGCCTGGTTCGCGTTAGGTACCTATGTCAAATTCGCAAAATGGTTTAGGCACTAGTATTTTTATATAGATGTTGCTTGTAGTTATTATCATCATCATCATCATTTCAGCCGAAAGACGTCCACTGCTGGACATAGGCCTCCCCCAAGTGTCGCCACATAGACCGGCCCCGTGCGACTCTCATCCTGCGAATTCCCGCAGCCTTCGCCAGGTCATTGGGAGGCCTTCGAACGCAACGTCTTCCGGTTCGCGATCGCCACTCCAGAACTTTTCGGCCCCATCGGCCATCCGTTCTGCGAGCAATGTGCCCTGCCCACTGCCACTTAAGTTTGGCAATTCTCCGGGCTACGTCGGTGATCTTGGTTCTCTTGCGGATGTCTTCATTTCTGATTCGATCGCGCAAGGAAACTCCGAGCATAGCTTTCTCCATTGCCCTTTGGGTTACTTTAAGCCTTCTGATGAGGCCCATAGTGAGCGACCACGTTTCGGTCCCGTATGTAGTAGTAGTTATTATAATCTGGTAAATTACTATGATTATAAATAACTACACAATAAAACACAATAAATTGAAAACATTTGCGTTAGGTAAGCTCATCCTAACAAGCCTTTCCCAACTAAGTTGAAGTCGGCATCCAGTTTAACCGGATGCAGCTAAATACCACTATTTTACAAGGCTGACGCTGCCTATCTGACGTCTATACCCAGTTAGTATTGGGTAATACAATAGGGATGATGACTGACTAAAAAAATATGATTCTGTTTAGTCCGTCAGTTAGATTACGTATCGAAAAATATTGTTTTTAGGGTTCCGTAGTCAACTAGGAACCCTTAACGTCTGTCCGTCCTCGCTTAATCTCTGTGACCGTTAGCACTAGAAAGCTGAAATTTGGTACCAATATGTATATCAATCACGCCGACCAAGTGGTAAAATAAAAATTGGAAAAAAATGTTTTAATAGGGTAGCCCCCCTATATGTAAAGTGGGAAGTGATTTTTTTTTTAATTTCAACCCTAACGTGTGATATATTGTTGGAAAGGCATTTAAAAATGAATAGGGGTTTCCTAGAATCATTTTTTGAAAATGTCAATAATTTCGGAAATAATCGCTCCAAAAGTAAAAAACAATGTGTCCCCCCTCTTACTTTTGAACCATAAGTTTAGAAAATATGAAAAAAATCTGAAAAGTAGAACTTTATAAGGACTTTCTAGGAAAATCACTTTGAACTTGATGGAAACAACAGTTTTTGTACAAAAAAGACAATTTAAGTTGGGTTACCACTATGTTCGCGCTCCAGCAGCGCTCCGCGCTCCTGCAACTGCTCCAATGGATACGTCGCGCGCACTTCTACACTATATACTATTAATAATAAATAATTTAATTAATTATTTAATTTAATTTCATGTTTTTTTTTCTTCTCATTTTTCTGTTAATTATTATTTTATTTTTATTAGCTGTACTGTTAATTTAACAATTTTAATTTGTGTTTTGTCCTGTGCGGGCTAATAAATGTTTTTTCTTTCTTTCTTTCTTTCTATTCGACTGCGATTTGGCTTTGGCATCCGTTTTAAAAAACTGGGGAATACCAACATTGTTAAGTGAAACCAGTTATCCGATTAAAAACCAACTGATATTCACACTTTCCTAACTGAGAATACTAAACATTAATAAGCCTAAATATAGATGACAAGTTTATGCCCGCGGCTTCGTCCGTGTGGAGTTCGGTAATGTCCCACAGGATCTTACTACCGGGATAAAATGTATCATATGTGTTAATCCAGGTTATAAACTATCAGTGTGCCATACATTTCATCCAAATCCGTTTAGTCGTTTTAGCGTGAAAGAGTAACAAATATCCATCCATCCCATCCTCAGAAACTTTCACATTTATAATAGATAAGTTAAAACAGTCAGATAGGCAGTCATAACATAACATCACGCCTGTAATCCTCGAAGGGTTAAGCAGAGGTGTACCTACTTAATACTACACCCACATTTCGCCAGTTATGTTTAAGCCCCACGAAATAGGGGGCGAGCCTATTGCCATCAACCGGCCACAAATACAATCTCCGTAGCTGCTACTGAGAAATTCATAAGAAAAACTCAATAACACTTTGCCCGACCCGGGAATCGAACCCAGGACCACGTGCTTAGTAGTCGCGGTTGCAACCACTAAACCATCGAGGCAGTCACTACATCTGGTAGACTGTAAGCCAAGTTCATCATAGGAACAGGCTAGGCATACGAAAATAATGAAGTTCGATAAAAAGGTGCAAACTCATTTCCCTGATACTACGACTTCTTGTAGTAAACCTTACTGGAAAACACATTATTAGGCATAATACTAGGAATGCACACAGAACATGCCATGATATCATTAATCACGATTGATTGGATGTTCACTGACCGCAAGTTTATGATCTTTGATAGTGAACGAAGGGCAATAAACACCTGGTGTGGTCGAGGAAATTAAGATTCTTTTCCAGGGATGTCCAACGTCTAGGATACGGTAGACTTGTCACGGGGTCTGTAGAACAACTTGGTCAGTAGTCCAACGTAACATAACATCACGATTGAATCAAAATCAAAGCATTTATTTCAAGTAGGCCAGTTACAGGCACTTTTGAACTGTCGAAACAAATATGAAAATTAAATGTAGCTACAGTCCCAGTCACAAGACATAAAAACTGTGAAAGTACTGTAGTTGCCCATTTCTTAGCGTAGATCTCTATGGAGAAGAGCGGGTAAGAAACTCCATGGACACTCTTTTAAATCAAAATATTGTTACTCTTCAAATATTCATCACTCTTTTAGTCATAATGCGTTTCATACCGCCTCATCCTGACGACCCGAATGGCGCAGCGGTAGTGAGGCTGCCTTACGTTTGTTGGGTCCCGGGTTCGAATCCTAGTAGGAGCAAATGTTTGTGTGATGAGCATGGACATTTGTTTTAGAGTCATGGATGTTTATATGTATAATAAGTATGTATTTACAAACAAAAAGTATCTATGTAGTATATCAACTATCTCGTGTCCACGACACAAGCCTCGTTGCTTAGTGTGGCGCTAGACGGCGCTGTGTGTAATGTCAAGCGATATTTATTTATTTATCCTATGCCCAAACCATCTTGGTTTGGGCGACTGAGCGACGATGACCAACATACAAGTGCAAGCCCTATTCTACAGTACCTATCAACCAGCAAAACAAGTCACTTTTTGCATCGGGTTTACCCAAAAGGTATTGAAATCGTGATCTTGCTGAACAACCACGTCATAATATATGAATGTAAGTATTTCTAATGAATTAAAGACCTTAATATAATTATACGCGTAATGAATAATAAAACGACAATATTAGCTGCAGTTTTTACGCTTATTTGTCTTGGAGTTCGCAAAAACAAGGTTGCTTAGGTTTTGCTTGGTGTTGTTTCCCGCAAATACCATACCTAAACAATGCCTATAAGGCGTTAAACCCGCTTGTGGTTATCAAAATAGGCGTTAGTCACTCGGTATATGTAACCAAAAACAATACGCATCAAAATTTAACGCAAGTCAATACACACGACATTAAATAATTACGCGCGCCTGACAATTTGTTTGCTAGTGTATGAATCGATTTTCGTTCCAGTAACCGAGCGTATGACTAAAGCCCGATTTTGCTAAACACTTGACTAATGTAGATAAGTACAATAGGTAAGGACAAACGCAACATCAACATCATAATTTTCTGCTTTAATCCCAATTTATTTGGGATCAGCGCAGCATGTCTTCTTCTTCCATACTACACTACTACAGCCCATAACGTCCACAGCTGGACATAAGCCTCTCCCATGATGGGAGGAATTTGCCGTAATCTCCACGCTTGGCAGGCGGATTGGAGATCGCAGTGATGAAAGACTAACAGAAAACGCTGCTGCCCATTCTCTGGTCTACGGAGGCGCAAGATGTTCTGCCTCAGACATTAGTCGCCTTATACGACACCCGTCAGTGTAATGGGTTGGTTCTATTCTACTCTGCCGGATACCACACGGCTAATCTTCTTCCATACTTCTCTATTACTCGTCATCTCAGCAGTCACCTTCTTTCTAGCCATAGCATTTTTCAAACAGACAAAACAAACACCAACATCATGTCATGTGGGCAGAAACATCAAGGAGACGACTGCGGACATAGCCCGCCTTGATGGACGTGCTATCACCGCAGACGCTTCTTCTTCTTTTTTTTCACCAAAGACCTCAACAAGGGTATGGACGAGACAACTTGCAACAGAGAGTCAGGAATTTTATTCTTTCGGTTATCGTGGTAGGACATGAGATGCGGAGGAATGAAATGTAGTGAGGAAAACTTCGAGTAAGAATTTGGACGGCTATAGGAGTAGTGAAAAACCAAAGAAACGATGGATGGACGGTGTGAATGATCATATGGCTAGAAAGGAGGTGACTGAGATATCGAGAAATAGAGAAGTATGGAAGAAGAAGACATGCTGCGCCGACCTCAAATAAATTGGGATTAAGGCAGGAGAAAGATCCATCCGGATGCATGAGGCATCCGGTTAGATCTGAAGAGTTTAAGCTAACCCCAAAATGGTTTGGAGACGGCTAGGCAGATGATGACGTAACACCTATCTGTCTTGACGCAAGTTAAGCAAGGATTGTAAACTAAAAGCAAGTCATGCCAAAGAGATACGGTCTAACTCATGCATGACTAAATTATGACCAATTCGTAATATGGTCACGACGCTAAAGTCTTTTGTTTGGCCGTTTTAATCAGTGACTCAGCGAGCATTGTGCAATGACGCTTAAACATTTTTATTAATGTCTAAATATTGTACATGCTAATAAATTATATTTTAATTTTTGCGTATTATAAATGCGAAAATAAAGTAAGTCTCTTTTGTAATTTTGTTATGTTTTCGCGGCTGAACCGCTGAACCAATTTTGGTGATCCCAGAGAAATATGACATCAAATCACACCTGTCATCCCCGGAAGGTAGGTTCAGGTGTCCAACCCATACAAAACCCACATTTCGCCTCGTAATAGGCTAAAGGCTATTCATGAACAACCCAGGTCCCAAATCAGCACTGTCATTAGGAATTTTTCGGTAGGAGCTCGGCGCCTAAAAAAAATCCTAATGACAGCAATCAAACTTTACCCTACCTAGTAATCGAATCCAAGAGCTCACATGCAGCAAATGTTAAGACCACTAGACCACCAAGGTACCTTCGTATCATCATCATCTGCTTAGCCTTTTCCCAACTATGTTGGGGTCGGTTTCCAGTCTAACCGGCTGCAGCTGAATACCAGTATTTTACATGGAGCGACTGCCTATCTGACCTCCACAACCCAATTTAAATAAATTAAAATAACTTACTAACCCCCATATGCCTACAGGTAAAATTGAGTTATGAAGATTGGAGAGAATGGAGAGAAGAAAATCTAGGAAGGTCAATGGTTATAACACAACACCTCTCGTCCGTGAGGTGGGCGGTGAAGCCGATCTCACGTCGCATTTGTCACCATCAGCCTACAACAGTCCAGTGCTGGATAAACGCCTCTTCATTCGCACGCCACTCAACTCGATTCTCGGAAACTCTCATCCAGTTGCTACCATGCAGCCACCCTGCGACAATCGTTGCTCCACCGAGCCGATTCGTGTTCTCCACTCAAGAACACAAATTGGCTTGTATAAAATCGTCGAATCGCTTTATAAGCCAACTTGGGTTGTATACTAAAAAATCAAAACTTTTCTGAGCAAATTTCAAAAGAACAACGTACAAATCAACAAAGTTTAAAATGACGATGGTCATTTGATCAAAAGTTCAGCTGACCAAAGTCTGGAATATCAATGTTTATATTATTTATTACACTATTGACCAAATCGTTTAAAGGTCAAAATGGATTACTGGATAAACTAATACAAATAATATAGGCGTTATACTAATGCGGGTAGAACTTAGATAATAAAATTATATAGGCGTCATACTAATGCGGGTAGAACTTAGATAATATTTTTTTTTATTGAATGCATGTTACAAACTGTTTGAAGCGTTTTCGTTTTCACTCGTGTTCGATTAATTAATCTACTAAAAACAATCTCTTTTTTATATTAATGCAAGTCGTTTCTGGCGTAGGAGGTCACAGTTTTAACCTAACCTAACCTACCCATTTTGTTTAAAGAAGAAATTAACCTAACTTTTGATCAGTCGTTCATTTGATGTCACATACATTGGGATTCTAAAATTTTTCTAAATAAAACATTTGGTCATTTAAATTTTGTTATTTCGTTTATTGTTCTTTTGAAATTTGCTCGAGAAAGTTTTGGTTTTTTTAATATGCAACCCCAACTTGGCATCTATCAAGATACGCGAGCGACAGTAAAATCGCACTACTTGGGGTCGACGCAACAGGTTTTTTTCTCCCATTCTCTTCTGTCAATCGTAACGCTATCACTTCTTTTTAAGGGTTCGTTATTCCTAACAAGGAACCCTTATAGTTTCGTCTGTCCGTCCGTCTGAAGTTTTGCTCAGAGACTGTTAGTACTAGAAACCTGTAATTTTGTAGAAGTGTGTATACCAATTACGCCGACAAAATGGTAAAATAAAATTCAGGAAAATATTTTTTCTAGGGTAGCTCCCCAACATGTGAAGTGGGGATAAATTTTTCTTCGTCGTTTTTCCCATCGTGTGGAGTATCGTTGAATAGGTCCTTTATAACGTCTTAGGGGTTGTTAATACTATTTTTCCATTCACTATTCAACTATTTTTCGCTCCATTTACGAAACATTAAACTTCAAAGTGCAAATATTGGTTCCAGTAGTTCCCCCCCTCTAAAAGCTAAACTGCTGGCTTGAAAAATCTGGAAAAATTCATGATGATAGTAAATTTCACGAACTTTAAAGGAAAATTATAGCGGTTAAGATAAATTTATTAGTTTAGCAGTAATAGTCGTTGAACTTGGGTGTTGGATAATTTTGTACTAAATACAAAATCCTTAGAGTAAATCCTATAAACTTTTAAAGTGACTAAGATTAAGTAGTTGCTTGTGAGAACGGGCTAATAAGAAACCTTACACTGCACGTGGCCCGACACGCAGTTGGCCGGTTTTTTTTCTTCATATAGTTCCTCAACAACAACAACAACAACAACAGCCCATAACGTCCACTGCTGGACCTAAGCCTCTCCCATGATGGGAGGAATTTGCCGTAATCTCCACGCTTGGCAGGCGGATTGGAGATCGCAGTGATGAAAGACTAACAGAAAACGCTGCTGCCCATTCCCTGGTCTACAGAGGCGCAAGGTGTTCTGCCTCAGACATTAGTCGCCTTTTACGACACCCGTAAGTGTAATGGGTTGGTTCTATTCTACTCTGCCGGATACCACACGGCTACGCCGGATACCACACGGCTAATAATAGTTTCCTCACACAAACACAGTCCATCCATTTTTTCTTTGGTCTTCCTTTCCCTCTCGATCAATCATTATTTACATAATATTCGTTACTCTTTTAGACACATGCGATTCATTTGTCAGGAGGATATTAACCACGTAATTTTAAAACAAAATAGATTTCTATTTGTATGCACTAAATAGACGTAAAATTATTTTAAAACTGCAATGACTTAATTACCGGTAATTAATTATTTAAATGAGTAAGTAATGTAAATTAATGATGACCTTGACTTAACAACTTAACAATAGACCACTTTACTTGGTTAGGATGATAAAAGTCAGAATTAATTATATGTTTTCTTTTTATGAGTGGGTTTTCCCACTTTGTGCGATTAGTGTACTACAACATTGTAAACACAATTTAGCACAACACACACACACTGTGAATGCGGTGCTCTCAACCAGACGATAATATATCTCACTTGCTGGAGTGTCCGTGATACACCTGCACTTTGGCTCAAGGATTACAAAATACCAGCCAGTTATAAAAAGCGTATGAATCGCCGGTGTATAAAATGAACACATCAAACCGCTACGCCATTTAGATCAAATCAGGTACAAAAAATGAGTTTTTCCAACTTTAGTATACGAAATATGCCCTTGACCTTCACACAGAGCATACAAATATCTCAAGGTCAAACCTGATTGTTTCATACCATGTAACATCCTAGGTAATATAAATAAACTATTGAGATACTTGCATGTGTGTGTGTGTGTTTATTACTTTATAGATCTGATGTGTGTATGTAGCTAGAATCGTATCATTTTAAATAGATCTTTGACAGTCGTCACAGGTGTCACAGGTGGTTACAGGTAGTCAGTGGCCCGAAAGTTTAACAACCAGTCTTACCAAGGAGTATCGTATTACCCAGTACTAACTGGGTTGTGGAGGTCAGATAGGCAGTCACTCCCTGTAAAAAACTGGTATTCAGCTGAATCAGATAAGACTGGAAGCCAACCTCAACATACTTGGCGAAATGCTAGCCAGATGATACCTTTGTATGTTGTGTGTGTTTTTGCCTAGCAAGTGCAAAAGCAAAAGCTAGCAAAAGACCAGGGGGTATTTTCGTTTGCATGCTGTTTTAAGTCCCCCCACTACACCAGAAAGAAATGGAAGAAAAGACTGAAGGGGAGGATATATGGGCAAACAACCAAAATACGAAGAACAAAGACAAAGTGGCGGGAGAATGCAGGGCTAAATAATAAAAAAATCTGAGTAGTAAAGCCACGGTCAAAACTACTCGTCGGAACACAAGGCCCGAACACAATGACTTCGTTTTTCTCCCATACTTACGTTGATCATTTGCATTATTACAAAATTATCATCATTGTGTAGTAATGAATACGGCTGTTGTTAAACTGTCGACTGATTCATTGGAGGTCATTGTTTCCTTGTATCTTGATGTTACATATACACGGTTAGGTTACGTAATGGCTGACCTGGAAGTCTTTAAATAGACATCCCAAAGCGTTTATTTAAAACTGACCAGTTTCATACATATGCATTTTTGAATTACCTTAAACGAAAAGACGAAGCTTCAGTTTTTAAACTGACATAATGAACTGAGTAATGAATATTAATGTAAACAATGATTGATCGAGAGGGAGAGGAAGACCAAAGAAATGGATGGATTGTGTGAGGAATGATATGAAAGAAAAAAGTGTAGTTGATAGCGTCACGATTGACAGGGATGAAACAAAAAAAAACGGATTGCGCCGACCACAAATAACATGGCTTAAGGCAGGAAGATGATTATGACTAAACATGGTAAATATCCCGTATTTATTGTTAATGATGATGAAGCATCTGTCCAGCCTTAACGCATAATAACTTTGAAAGTACTTAAGTTGCCCGTTCCAAAGCGTAGATCTATATGGGGAAAATGGGCAAGAGACTCCATGGACTGGACACTCTCCAGGTTACTTAAGGTTAGCCGAAGCAAGGATAACCTGCTCAAATTTAGATTCATGGATAACTCTGCCCTGGAAAGTATAAATGTCAGGGGCGTAGCTACCTCCGTATCAGCCGTATCAGTTATACGGGCCCCCGAGCCACAGGGGCCTCCGAGCAACAATGGCCAACGACGTGTAGAGAAAAGAAATCACGAACTCTTGTTTATAACTTCAGATTCATATTGGTGAGAGACCCCTAAAGAGTATAAAATAAAGATGAACTTATAGCGGATATTATCCTGATTTAACTTATCCAGAAAGCTACACCAACCCGTTACGACTGTCAAAGATCGATGAATGACAGCGGACACCAACGGATTAAAAACGTGCTTTCCGTAGCCGTAGCAGGGACTTAAGGATGATTTCCACCAAACGGCTCGCATCGCATCGGATCGGAAACGATACGAACGGATGCAGCGACAGCCTGAAGGAGGATCGACGCATACGATCGGCTCCGTACCGTCGCTTGCGAACGAATCCGTTTCTGCGCCTAGTCAAATAGTTTAATTCCTACCGTGCTGACAGTTGAAAGGATCCGATTGGATACGATGACAGGCGAACGGAGCCAATCGTGCGTCGCCGCACAATTTCGGCTACGATCGCGTGTCGCGGTAGATGCCCGCGGTCAAGCTGCTGTTAATCTAGACTAAATACTTTTACACGATTTAATGTGGTTTGAAGATTGTAAAATCCGTTCCAATCCGATGCGTCATGCGATGCGAGCCGTTTGGTGGAGATTATCCTTTAAAGAACCTTAATCATAGACTCAAATTATATTTAATTCTCAGGTTTTCCCATTTAAAGCAGGGCTCGTGGCAAAAGAATAAAGCAAAAAATAAACCAGATATTTGACATACCTACCTTCAAAAATCCCACATTTCCACTTGATATATTACGCGATTATACGCATGAAGACCGTTTTCATTAATGTTTTTCAACGCTGCGTTTATTTCTGTAGTTACTATGGTTGATTAACTTTGTATAGCCATAAATTTTGCGACTATGGGAAACTAGCCACTCGACCCTGATTTGCGCGGGTCCTGTGGTGGCATGCCAAAACATTTATGTCTGTGCCACACATGCACACATTACATTTTCTGAATACATTGTCCAAGTTATGGTACCTCACCACAGTGACACCTGTTTTTAACCGACTTCAAAAAGGAGGAGGTTCTCAATTCAATTAGATTTTTTTTATTTATTTTTTTATGTATGAACACCGATTGCGCTGAGATTTATGAACCGATTTACGTGATTCTTTTTTAGTCTGATGCAGAATAGTTGCCAGTTGGTCCCATAAAAATTTAACATAGTTTGACCCAGTAGTTTTTATTTTATTAACATTTTTTTTACTTCAGTTGTGTGGTCTAAATATAGAGTATTATAACCAAGAAAGGGAAAAAAGCCGCGTTGATGTCTTCAAAAAGACATCAACGCGGCATCATTTTTTGTGTAATTTTGTTACAACAGTCGTGTGGTTTATTTTTTTGTCTAGGTTCACCGATTTCTCCCCATTTGTGGAGCGATTCTCAATTTTTTTTTTTTTATTTGATAGAATATACTCCTGAGGTGGTCCACCCAGTACACCCAGATATTGACGTCTAAGTATGTTAAGTTCTTATAAGGGATAAGCCAATTACCATGACATGTATTGTTAACAATGTAAAATAAATGCAGAGCAAAAATTTGGATATTACAAATAATAAAAATGGAAAATTATAAAAAACTTTTTTGCAAAAAATAAAACTGACTTCTGTAATCGTACCTCAGAAGGGAATCATAGAATTGAAACAACCGAATAAATCAACGCAATAACAATATTTAATCAAAATTATTCAGTATAGTTCAGTACACAGGTATCACATTATTTTACTAACCTCAAGACTTGTCACTCCGGTGCCTCGTTCAAGAATGATTCGTGTCGGCGACTTGTTAAAACTGACAATTCACTTCAATGTCAAAATAAAATAATAACTGACAGTGACATTGACACTTCGGAAGGATTTTAAAATGACACAACGTAACTTGACTATGACAAGCTTATCCACGAACTGTTTACTAATATAAATCTACCCTCACATAGATAAGTATTGTTACAGTCGGCCATCCTTCAAGAACGAGTCCCTTCGTTCCTTATTAAATCTATCAAACTATTTATCAATCATTATCAGTTATACAAACAAAAAAACCAGTATATAATTTGATTAGGTATTATTTAAAAACACAAAATTAAAAATAGTCTCAATTCTTACAAACCAAACAAAGGTATTCTAAATTGTCGTTTATTTTATGGCTTGAGCGATGTGAAAGCTACTTCCTTCACTCTCACACCGCTTTTGCCGCAATGTTTGAACTACCCATGGGCGACGAGTTCATACGCCAATCCTGCCCAGTTCAGACATTCTCACTCAGTCTATTGCCGAGCGAAGTGAGGCTACTTCCTTCACCATCACTCCGTCATCAGCAGCAGTACTTTGAGCCACTCATGGGCGGCGAATCCCAACGCCAATCCTGCCCGGCTCAAAGCACCCTCACTTATCTCTAGGCGACGGGCAAGTTCATATGCCAGACGCCATATCATATCGCTTGTACATCGCAATTTGTAATCATTTCACATCTTAAATTAATTCAATATTACATAAATTTAATAAATCAAATTCATAACTCATAAAAATTACTCACAATTAAAAAACGCCATAACATATCGCTTGTACAGCGCAATTAGTAATCATTACATATCATAAATTAATTATTACGTAATTTAATAAATCAGATTCATAATTCATTAAAATTACTCACATTTAAATAACAATATTATACGTTTTGATTGCTATCACCCATCATCATTTTCATCGCTGGACGAGCAAGCAGGGGGGGCATTGAAACTCAACCATGGGTAAATTTTATCAATAGCAACAATTGATTCGTATTTTGCCCCTTTTCGGGTCAAAGGTACAACAAGGAATCGATCGTTTGGTAAGACTTTCTTTATCCTGTATGGACCCTGACACTTCGCTTCTAACTTTTTAGATTGGCCCGGCGTCGATACTATTGCCCTAGTTATCCTAACAAGATCGCCTTCCTTATAATTCGTAACCGTTTTCCTATGTTTGTCATACCGATTCTTGTTTTTCTCCTGATTTCTCTTAATTCGTTCACTCGCTTCAGACCTTATTTCTTCTAAACTTTGATTACTACTCTGTCCTATGTCATCTATTACGTTATTTAATATGCCTTGGCTCGGGTTCGCCACCGTCCTACCTAACAAAAGCTCTGTGGGTGTTTTTCTTGTTACGGCATGAACCGTAGTGTTAAGTCCTAGCTGAATATCCGGCAGAAGTTCGTCCCATAAACTTTTGTTCTTACCGTGAGCCATGGACCCCAGCGATGCCAGGATCGTCCGGTTATACCGTTCGACCTGCCCATTTGCCCTCGGTGTGGCGACAGAATTGAGGATGTGTTTTGCACCAATCGACTGCACGAATGTCTTGAACTTTTTGCTTGTAAAACTTGTGCCTCTGTCTGTTATGAGACGCGAGGGAGACCCAAAATAACTAAAGGGAGACTTCATTGCTTTAATACTCTCTTTGGTTTTCGTACTTCGAACAGGTGTAATGCTGACATATTTTGTAAATGCGTCGACTATCACAAGTATGTAAGTGTAACCTCGCTTACTTCGTGGAAAAGGACCCAAGTGGTCTGCGTGTAGAGTGTGTAATGGCAACTCTATCTTAGGAATCGGGTGAAGTAATCCCTCTTTGCTTCCCGAAGGCAGTTTATGGTGAGCACACTCAAGGCATGCAGCTACATATTTTTTTATAAACTTTCGCATCTTCGGGAACCAAAAGAGTGATCTGATCCGATCCAACGTCTTCACGAAGCCAAAGTGACCTACGTCATCATGGTTGGATTTCAAGAGTTGCCACCGCACGCCCTTTGGTACCACCCATCTGTTAACACCCTCACCTAAAGTCCTAAACACTCGTCCATTTTTAATTGTGTATTCTTTATAAATGCCTGCAATTTTAGATGTTTCCGGATCTTCTAGAACATCTTTAATACGTCTAACTTCTTCGTCGGAAGACTGCACCGTAGTGATCCAGTCCTCCGTACTAACCGACATAATGTCTAGGAGGTGAATATCTTCAGATGGTACCGACACTGGGCCCCTACTGAGTGCGTCTACATGTGACATCCTTTCACCAGGACGATATACAATTTCGCAGTCAAATTCTAAAAATTGAATCCACCATCTAGATATGCGGGGTATGAGATCTCTTTTGGTGACAGTGGAGCGTAACGCGTTGCAGTCGGTGATAATTGTGAACTTGATTCCAATGAGGTATGTACGGAATTTGTTCAAAGCGCAAACGACTGCAAGAGTCTCTAGTTCGAATGAGTGCAATTTCATCTCATCCACTGATGTTTGACGACTAAAGTATGCTATTGGCCGCCAGGGGTCGGAATCTTTTCTCTGTAATAAGATGCCTGCAACTCCGAATTTACTCGCGTCGGTGTGTAATTGCGTTTCGGCGTTAGGGTTGTACAGTGCTAGGACAGGTCTTTCAGTCAGGTGTTTTTTAATGGATTGAAACGATTCCGTTTGTGTATCTCCCCAGGTCCAAGGTGTGTCCTTTTTCAAAAGGTTCGTCAAAGGTCTAGCAATTAATGCAAATCCTTTCACAAACCTTCTAAAAAAACTAGCGAGTCCAAGAAACCTCCTGACCTCATGTTGATTTCTGGGAGCAGGGAACCTGGACACCGCTTCAATCTTTTGACTCCCAGGCCTGATACCATCTTTATCTATCTCGAATCCAAGAAAACCAATTCGTTCTTGGAAGAAATGGCATTTTTCCATCTTAAGAGTCAACCCTGCCTGACGTAGGAGGTCTAGCACTTCTTTGAGGCGTGTTAGTCCTTCCTCAAAATTTCTTGAGGGGATCATAATGTCGTCCATATATATAACTATATATCCGACTTTGGCCTTACTGAGGACCTTGTGGATCGCTCTCTGGAAAACTGCTGGTGCATTTGCCAGCCCGAAAGACATACGGTTGTACTCGTATTGTCCATCAGGTGTGACAAATGCAGTTTTCTCTCTAGATTGTTCGGCTATGGCAATTTGATGATAGCCTGAAGCTAAATCGAGTGACGTGAACAATGATTGGCATGAAAGCTGATCCAACAAGTCATCAATTCTCGGCAGAGGATATTGATCTCTTTTAGTGCGGCTGTTCAGGGCGCGATAGTCAACGCAGAGACGCTTTTCACCTGATTTCTTTTTGACTAAGACAATTGGACTAGTGTAAGGGGAATTGGACTCTCGCACTATACCATGGTCGATCATATCACCAACCAACCATGTCCTGAACTAGTTTACGCTCAGAGTAAGGTAGACGGTACGGCCTATAAACGACAGGGGTGGAATCCTTGAGATGAATTTCCATTTCAGTAACGTTGGTAAATCCTAAGTCGTGCATACCAGTAGAGAAACAGTCCTTATATTTTTCTAGCAATTCTACGCATTGACGGTTTTCACCTTCCGACAGCTGTTTTCCACAATTAGGAGTGACAGCGACATGATTATTCAACCGATTCGTAATTTGTAAAACATGTAGGTCTAAATTCCCCGATCCAACAAATTGAGCGCGTGTAATAAGGGTGTTCTCTTTGAAGTGCACTGGGTTCGAACCAACATTTTGAATTAATAAATGACATTCAGAATTCTGGATTTCATATTCTCCCGGTAACAGATAGTACTCGTGACTCGCGCAACCCCTAACCGATCCGCCTACATAGATATTTCCGGTACAAATATCGTTTGACCTTACAGGGGCTGATACCATCTCACCGATGTCTACTGTAACATCACAAGTGGTATAAAGATGTAATTTATGATACTCATCTAGTCCTACCCGTTCAAATAATATATCTGTTGGAGTTTTAATAATCTTAAGTGTAGGTCTTTCAGTAAAACTATGTCCAAGCAACACGTCATAATTTATTAAGTGATCATCTACGATAAAAACCTCGACATCCCTTTCCGAAACACCTTGCACATCTATATTCACTAAAGTGCGCCCTAGCGGTAAGTATGGTACATTCCCTAGTCCTCTCAAATATGGGCCATTAACGTCTTCCCATTTCAATCCTAATCTTATAGCATTTTTTTCACGAATTAATGTTGCCTCACTACCTAAATCCAATTGGCACACTGTAGCCATTCCGTTAATATTAGTCATAACCTTGTATTTATCGTTACTATGTTCGGTAAAAGAAACCTCAAGGACCACCTTATCCTTTGACGGATTCTTTTGATCCTTTCACACGGGACACGACAGTTAGTGCACTTGACGATCGGTTTCGGGCACTTGAAGCTGGGGTGACCGACACCCTGACAGTTAAAGCACTTAATTTGACCTCTCCCGCCACTACTTTTGTTTGACGCCGTATTATCTATACTCTTTGCCGAACTATTACCTGCCGATGTATTGCTAGGACGCTTATCCTTATTAAAATTTTTGTTAAAGTCCGACTGATTTCTATTATGATATTTAATGGTCTTAAAAAATTCAAGTACATCTTCTGGTTTATCAAATTTTGCTGCTTGAGCACCTACACGAACTCCCCTGTCTTCAACCCCATAAAGTAAACAATCCACTGCTTGCTTTCCAAATATCTTACATCTGTTCAGTAAAATTATTTTCGCAAAATAATAAAGTTCATAAGATTCTCCAGAGCGTACCCGTCTATTAAGCATATCTGTCAAAAGTGCCGCATAATTTTCGGTTGCAGGAAATGATTGTTTTAGCATAGACTTCCATTCAAGCCAAGTATGCTTAATAGAGGGCAGACCCTGGAACCATGTCTTAGCCAGTCCGGTAAGTTTAGGCAGGGCATAGTGAACCGTTTGCTTATCGTTCCAATTATAAATCTCTGAACATTCATCGACTTTATCGAGCCAGATATGAATAGTCTGTTCCTTCGACATAGGGTCGAAGTCTGGAACGACGTTATTCAAAGTTGAACTAGGAAACGATTCACGATCCCCTGCCTTAAACTTAAAAAGTTTCAAAAAGAAATCTTCAAACAGGTCCGTAGTCATAAATTTAGTTTTTTTGTTGTCATGTGTTTCATGCTTTTCAACACTTGGTGTGTGTCGTTTCGTGGGAGTGACTAAGGAACGGTACCGAGTTGGGCTTTTATTAACAGCATTTGGCTGCTTACGATTACTCGGTGCAGGCTCAGGCGTCTCGAAACGCCTACGTGATCTGTTCCGTTCCGTTAGTCTCTCTCGTTCTTTGCGTACCTGGTTTTCAAGGTTCCTTAGTTTTTCCCTCTCCCTGGAAAGCTCGCGTTCCGGCTCGAGTAGCGTTCGCGTGCTGCTTATGCTTCGGCTTTTCAGCTGGTGATGCGTTGCGCTGCTCTGCCGACGGTCACGAGCTGGACTGCGACTGCGAGATCCTTGCGTTTGTTGTTGGCCGTCACCACGGCCACTGCGACTGCGGCTACGACTGCGCCTCTCGTCTTCCCCTAGGTCTCGCTTCCGACCACGAGATGATTCACTATGCATCCTCTGCCTTTCGTAGTTGCAAGTAGGGTTGCTGGTGCGTCGATAATCCGCATTGGGTTCTTTGTCGCTCATTTTTCTGGAACTCAGAACGTTTTGTTAATGTATTGTGCACAAATCTTACAACAAACACACATAGACATACAGTCACTGAGTTTAAATTTTAACGTAGGTATCATCGCAGATGGCGCTGCTTTATAGTAAACATTGGCTCCGTGTTTTAAATTTCACCAAAAATAGTAAAAGTGCTCTTTTTCACCAGTTTTCAGTATAAATCTTACCTACAGTGCGTATCGATTGAGTACAAGTGTTATACAGCCAAACAAGTAAGATAGACACACAACTTCGAAAACAGTCGTGTGATTAACGGAAACTCGTAACAGTGACCCTAAAACTAACACTAAGTGTGAGCAAGCTGGACAGTGTTTCTATAACGCCAATCTAATCACCCAGTAGCAAGAATTAAAGTGAAGTGAAGTGATATCATCTAGTAAAATTGAAAAAAAGAAGACATCAATTCGTTTTTTATTCAAATGTCAACAATGATCAGCTGGCCATCAGTTTTTATGTGAATAGTGACATCTATTTTTCACAAACAAAAACTACAAATTCAGCTAAACTGTAAAAAGTGACATCTAGTTTGGCAGATAAAGACCAAAAAGTCGGTAAAACAGTTCCGGTCGATACTGGTGTAATATTTCACTTGTCTTTATAAATTGACTGCGGCGCGTAGGCAAGCTCGTCGCTTTACGCGCGTGCGGTCGCAAGTTCAAGACCACCAAACCATCCAGTTCTTTTTGTATGTTTTTCAATATCTATTGTTCTTAAAGACATGGAACAAATGCAAAACGTTAACACTCAAAGACGTCGCCAGCTAAGTATCGATTTCCAAGACAGCGAGTTCGAACTGGACATTTCTTATCAGAGTCTGCCAAACAGTATGAACAAAGACGAAATAACTACAATCAAGGAACAACTCACAAAATTAAATCTTGAGTTACAAATAGCAAACACCGAAATAGACAATTTAAACATTGAGAATAGCTCCTTAAAGGAAAAATTATCAACATTCCAGCACAAAATTAATATGTATAAATCAGTAGGCGCTTTTGAACTAAATAGGAGTAACAAATCGATTGCTTCCCCACTAAAATTTTATTCTCCTCAGTATCAAAAACGCCATAGGTCGTGTGGTTTGCGAATCGGCTTGACAAAGACTTCTTCTAAAGAACTAGACTAGATATTTCAGCATTATTTTATACCTATTTGTTGATCTCAGTCTATCATAAAATTATGTATTTAATTTTTATTTATTTTATTTCATTCGTCTTCATATTTATGGGATTTGTGTTTTTAATCTGTATGCATCACAAAAACTGTTGATCATTTTATAAAGTTTTTATCATCCCTCGACGTTAATTACACTCGATTGCAAGTTTAAGCCAATATTTTTACATAATTATCTATCTACCTTTTCTAATATGACCGTTAAGAAAAATTCTTTTTCAAAAATATACTGTTGACCGCATCCACTTAAAACGATCAAATTGGGGTTCAAAATGTTATATAACACGTTCATAATGTAGTTGCGTTGATTTTCCGTTTGATAAAATGAATATAGTTTTGTTTATCGGCGGTCGAGCTCGTGGGGTGGATCACCACAAAACAAAATGTCTCGCGAATCCCACTTCTGAGATGTAATCGTACCTCAGAAGGGAATCATAGAATTGAAACAACCGAATAAATCAACGCAATAACAATATTTAATAAAAATTATTCAGTATAGTTCAGTACACAGGTATCACATTATTTTACTAACCTCAAGACTTGTCACTCCGGTGCCTCGTTCAAGAATGATTCGTGTCGGCGACTTGTTAAAACTGACAATTCACTTCAATGTCAAAATAAAATAATAACTGACAGTGACACTGACACTTCGGAAGGATTTTAAAATGACACAACGTAACTCGACTTTGACAAGCTTATCCACGAACTGTTTACTAATATAAATCTACCCTCACATAGATAAGTATTGTTACACTTGTTACGCGCATCACTATTAAGTAAAGCGCTGACACTGCTGGCACGAGGCACAACGCGTGCGCATCATCGACCCAGTTGCTACGAGGGGAAACTGCTGACACAGAACACGAGGCCCGAGGACAACGTCTACGTGACCGAGCCCGCGCACTTCGTATCCACCATCGATCGAGTCAATTTGCTTTTCTAATAATTGTAATTTCTTTTTATTAAAATAAATTAGTTTGTAATAAATTCGGTTTTTTTTGAGTCCTCCGGCAGTAGCCCACGTATTTGGCGCAGCCGGTAGGATTCCCGGGTCGTAATTGCGATTACCGGTATATCGCACCGCGTTTGCTACGATAGACGTTCAACGTCGCACCGGGAGATCCTGAACATCAACAACGAGACTACGCCGGAGATCCAGATATCGATACAGCTCAACGAAGACCAGAATGTTCATGTAAGTCCGCTGAATTTTCTTAGTGGTTGCTTGCTTCCTTTTTGTGTGTAGATTCCATATACCTTATCCAACATTTTTTATCCACGTAGATCTAGTACACGTAGGTTAGTTAGTAGTAGGAATAGAAGTGTAGATTCTAGGCGCGATTTTAGTCCTGAAATTGAACCCGAGATGGCCGATTTAGACAGCATATTTAAAGCCCTCCGCTTAGTTCCCGATTTTGATGGGAATCCGAACGTACTTACCAGGTTCATCAAATTGTGTGACCAGTTAGTAGCTGAATTCATCCGAGAGGGGCAACCGTTAAATAACATAGCGCTTCTAAATGGCATATTGAACAAAGTTACGGGGCCCGCCGCCCGTCTGATTAACGCGAACGGTATACCTAATGATTGGGCAGGCATACGTAGTGCTCTTGTTAATAATTTTGCCGACCAGCGAGACGAGACCGCTCTCTACAACGATTTGGCTTTACTTACACAGGGTTCCGGCACGCCGCAGGAATTTTATGAGCGTTGCCAGGGACTTTTCAGCACCGTCATGACATATGTTTCATTGCACGATTCCCTAGACTCAACTATTGCGGCCAAACGCGATTTATATCGCAAACTAACTTTGCAGGCCTACCTCCGCGGTTTGAAAGATCCTTTAGGCTCGCGTATAAGATGTATGAGACCAGAGACTATTGAGAAGGCTCTAGAGTTTGTGCATGAGGAGACTAACACTATGTATTTGCAGAGCAGAAACGATAACTTGTCGGATAAAAAACCCTCAGCGCGAATGCCACTTAATCAACAGAACGAAATTCATTCAAGTAAAATGCTTGTTCCGTTTAGGCCAAGTCCTTTTAACATGCCCGGTCCGTTTAGACCGCAAGGACCGCAATTTATGTCGCGGCCCTGGCCATCTCAGCACCAATTCGAAAGACCGTTTAATCCAAGTAACATGCAACCACGTGGTCCGACCCGTACGCAACAAGTATTCAGCGCACCACCGCCTACTAATAATCAGAGTGGTTCTGGATTTAGAATGCCCCCAAGAAACCAATATTTGCCGAATAATGGTCCCAGGCCGATGAGCGGCGTAAGCCACTTTGTACCCAGGCCTCTGCCTGCTACCAACCGTTGGAATTGGGCACTACAGGGCAATCCACCACCTTCCAACTATCTTAAAACTCGCGATGTTAATGTGAACCAATGTTCAAATTATGGAGAGATCTACTATTACCCTGACCCATCCGACTACCTTTACATTGATCCCTACAACCAGGACTACTTTTATTTTGATGACTATACATATGACCATGACATATTGGAACAGACCGACGGAATTAACGACAAAGACAAGACAGTTACCGCCGATCAACAGCAGCCTTCAACCAGTCAGGATTTTCAGAAAGTTCCGAAGTCAAACAGCTCAGGATAGAATTAAACTTGCAAACCCAAAGGCAATTACCGTTTGTTCGTAACCATAACCCTCCACTTAACTTTCTAATAGACACCGGTGCAAACCAATCATTCATCAGTCCAGAAGCAGTTCAGACTTATTTCTCTCACATACCTCTTAACTATGATCCATTCGAGGTTACCAACGTCCATGCCACAAGCAGGAGCGATTATTCTATTAACTTACCCTGCTTTCCCGAATTCGGTGACACGGAATCAATTAAACTATTCGTATACAGATTCCACGATCGTTTTGACGGTTTGATAGGAATGGATTTACTCACTAGATGGGAGGCTAAATTAGATTTGAAAGATCTTACAGTTACAACTAAGTTCGCAATTAATCCCATCCAAATTTATAATTCTCGAAATTTAAACCTCTATGAAGAAATCATACCAGCAGGGAGCTCTAAATTAATACGGTTACCCATTAATGCACCGGGTGGTGAGGTTTTTGTAGAGGAACAGATAATTTGCAATTGTATTATAACTGAATGCCTGACCACCGTTTCTAATAGCCGCGGTATAGTCGAAGTGACCAACCCAACCCACAACGATATAATATTTTCACTGGACCATGCCACTCAGGCAACGATATTAAATGTTGAATGTACCGAGCAATTATCACCTCGCGCTAAAGATGTTACATCCCGGTTACGCATCGATCACCTAAACGAGGAGGAAAAGGCAAACTTATTGGCACTGTGTTCAAAGTATGCCGACGTCTTTTATATTGAAGGCGAGGCATTAACTTTTACCAACAAAGTAAAGCACAGCATCAAAACTACAGATGAAATTCCAATTTATACTAAAAGTTACAGGTACCCGTTTATACACCGCCAAGAAGTTAGGGATCAAATAACAAAAATGTTAGATCAGGGAATCATTAAGCCGTCTGAATCCGCATGGAGCTCACCAATTTGGGTCGTCCCAAAGAAAAGTGATGCCTCTGGAAAAAAGAAATGGCGCATAGTTATTGTCTTTCGGAAGCTAAATGAAAAACGATCGATGACAAATACCCTATCCCGAATATTACAGACGTACTGGACAAACTAGGCAAGTGCCAATATTTCACTACTCTTGACCTAGCGTCAGGGTTTCACCAGGTGGAAATGAATCCCAGTGACATTCCCAAGACCGCCTTTAATGTCGAACATGGGCATTTTGAATTTTTGAGAATGCCCATGGGACTAAAAAACTCCCCTTCCACATTCCAACGAGTGATGGATAACGTACTCAAAGGACTACAAAATGTAATATGTCTCGTTTATCTTGACGATATAATTGTATTCAGTACTTCTCTCCAGGAACACATGAACAACCTTGAGAAGGTGTTCCAGAGATTAAGTGAATCTAACTTTAAAATCCAGTTAGATAAATCAGAGTTCTTAAAACTCGAAACCGCATACCTAGGTCATGTCATCAGTACCGAAGGAATAAAGCCTAACCCAGACAAGATCACAGCTATTCAAAATTACCCCATACCTAAAACACCTAAAGAAATTAAACAGTTTCTCGGACTCCTCGGTTATTACCGAAAATTCATTCCAGACTTCTCTCGTATTACCAAACCAATGACACAATGTTTAAAGAAAGGGAAAAAGGTAACTTTAGACTCAGACTATATTAACTGTTTCGAGAAATGTAAGACTCTGTTGACCAACGACCCTATCCTTAGATATCCCGACTTTGACAAAGAATTCGTTTTAACCACAGATGCTTCTAATTTTGCCATCGGCGCGATACTCTCACAAGGTTCTATTGGCTCAGATAAACCCGTAGCGTATGCGTCACGGACTCTTAATGAAAGCGAAGTAAATTACAGTACAATAGAAAAAGAACTACTAGCCATTGTATGGGCAACAAAATACTTTCGGCCTTACCTCTTTGGACGCAAGTTCAAAATAGTAACGGACCACAAACCACTACAGTGGGTCATGAGCCTCAAGGAACCAAATTCACGATTAACAAGGTGGCGGTGGTAAGTTAAGCGAATATGATTTTACCGTCATCTATAAAAAAGGCAAACACAACACCAATGCCGACGCCCTTTCTCGCGTCGAGATCCATAACGAGGAGGTTAGTTCAATGATTGCAAACGCAACTGACAGACCACCATCTCTAGCTAACTCCAACACCTTGACAGCACATACCTCTGAGGAAAACCCCATACTTGAAATACCCATCACCGACGAACCACTAAATAAATTCCACCGACAGTTATGCTTAACCGTTGTAGGCGACTTTAAAAAACGGACTACTGCAACTAAGACATTTGACACCCACACTCGAACATCTGTTCAGCTATCTGAATCCAACCTGGAAGAAGATCTGATTAACGCCATTAAGGAATACGTCAACCCTAAAATCAAAACTGCCCTCTTAATAAATCCACCCCTTGCAATGTACAACATAATCCCTCTGTTACAAAAATATTTTAAGAGTTCATCTATGAAGTTGGTATTGGCAAAAAAGGAACTTGAAAACGTAAAAGAATACCTGAGGCAGCAAGAAATTATTCGTCACTACCACGAAGGCAAGACCAACCACCGTGGCATTAACGAGTGCTCTCTTGCCTTATCTGCTAAATATTATTGGCCCAAGATGCGAGAACACATAACCAAATTCATAAATGACTGCACAATATGTGGGCAAGCAAAGTATGATAGGAACCCCATAAAGCAGAAGTTCAATATAGCGCCCCCGGCCACCAGACCGTTCGAAATAATACATATGGATAGCTTCTCAGCACAGAATGAAAAATACGTAACATTCATAGACGCCTTTTCAAAGTACGGTCAAGCTTACCTCCTTCGAGATGGGACTGCAGTTAGCATCATACAAGCTTTACTAACTTTCAGCACGCATCATGGCCTACCATTAACCATTATTACAGATCAAGGGACCGAATTCACCAACCAGATGTTCTCCGAGTTCTGCAAGGTTCATAAAATAATTCATCACCAAACACTCGCATACTCACCTAACGCTAACGGTAACATTGAACGTTTTCACTCCACCTCCACCTTGAAACTAAAACACAAAGATGAGCCAGTCGTACATCTGATGCCGTATGCTATCATAGCATACAATAGTTCAATCCATTCTTTCACACGATGTAAACCATATGACCTTATATTGGGACACACCGACCCTCGAGACCCGACTGACATAGATCTGACCGGACACCTACTGCAACAATATACAGAAACACATAGGGAACGTATGCAAAAAGTATACGAGCTAATCAATGAGACGTCTCTTGCTAATCGAACTACGCTTATAGAGAGTCGTAATAAAACACGTGAGGATGAGGACGATTATGAACCCGACCAACAAATATTCATCAGTAATCCCTCCGCTAGTAGATCTAAACTCGCACCCAGATACAACCAAGACACCGTCCTAGCTAATTTACCCATCCATATTTATACTTCCAAGAAAAAGGGACCTATAGCTAAATCTAGATTAAAGCGCGTCCCTAAAACCACGAAATTGTTACAGGATACCCCTGATGCTGTCACTTAGCCTAACATGGGCGCAAGAGATCAATCTAGAACGACTAGAGAACGGACCTGGACTACTGCCCTTCAAACTAGGGCCCATGAAACTCATTACTCATTATCATACATTCCTGCAGAACATTGAACTAACAGACATAGACAACAACATTAACGAAATACGAATCCAACTTATTAAAGCCACAGATAGACTAGACAATTACACTCGCACTTTATACGAGCTCCAGATAGATAGTTTGAACGCGAAACTAAATAAAGCCTCATCTCATCTACAAAGCCTAAAGCCCAATCGATCCAAGAGAAGTTTAATAGATGGTCTCGGATCCGTAATAAAGAGCATTACAGGAAACCTGGATCATACAGATGCCATCAAGTACGATAACGCCCTTAAAGCCCTCACTGATAACCAGCAACAGATAGCTATTGAGCAAAATCATCATATAAGCCTTAGCAAAGGTTTGATGAATGAACATACAAAAATTATTACAAAATTAGTAGAAAACCAAGTACAATTAAATGATAGTCTGCATATTTTACTTGACGCCGATAAGTATAAACAACACAACCTCATCAAGTGTGCAAAGTTCTCGCAAACACTGCAAATAATTAGTAATAACGTAGATAGTCTATTAAGCGAATTAAGTAGGTTAGAGAACGCAATAGCACTTTCCGGTCAAATGCATACTCATCATTCCATGTTAGGTACAGAAATATTAAGCAATATGATACGCAAACTAAGCGCGCTTTATAATAAAGACCAACTACTAGAATTAGATATTAGAGAATATTATGACATCATTAAACCATTAGCTTATTATCGTGGAAGCCAAATAGTTTTTGCATTTAAATTTCCCATAACGTCTCCACTAAAATTCCTGTTGTATAAGTTAGTCATTGTACCAAATAGAAATAAGCAAGCCATCATCCCGTCCTACCCATTCCTAGCAATCACTGGAAACATTCACGCGTACATAGAGGCAGAATGCCCGAAGGTAGCTTCAGAGTATCTCTGCGAAGAAAAACTCAACCACCAAATGAGAACCCATCCAGACTGCATATGCGATATCATCGGAAGTCAAATACCGCACAAATCATGCAACACGATTACTATTAGCCTGACGAAGCCCGCAATGGAAAAGTTAGATGATCGCCGCTACGCTCTCGTGTTCCCGAAACCAACACAAGTCCAGTTAATCTGCGAACAGGAAGAATCCATAACCCTAGCCGGAAGCTTCCTAGCCACTATTCCACATAATTGCAAGCTACGAACAGACGAGTTCACCATCGTCAACATCAACGACCACATTAGTGGACAACCTATGAAGATAAGCAGCGTGCCAGATGACATCGAAGGATCAACCATGCCACCTCTTCAAATCAGTGCTATTAACCTAAAGAAGCTGCACGATATTCAAGATAGAATAGACTCACAGAGGCCAATCCACGTTGAACCAATCTCAACCATTTACCATACAACAATCCCATTTTATGGTACATTGCTGGCCTTATTTGTACTGGGAGCAATACTATCATACCGAGTCCACTCCCGCCGAAAGAAGCAGACGACAACCCCAGATGAAGCTATGTACACCGAGCCTGAAACATCTGAAACCCGCCGGAACCAGCCGGCATCCCAAGATCAATCTAAACTCTCGACGATATTTCATCTCAAAATCTGAAATAGTCGTCGATCTGAGGGGGGAGGTGTTACGCGCATCACTATTAAGTAAAGCGCTGACACTGCTGGCACGAGGCACAACGCGTGCGCATCATCGACCCAGTTGCTACGAGGGGAAACTGCTGACACAGAACACGAGGCCCGAGGACAACGTCTACGTGACCGAGCCCGCGCACTTCGTATCCACCATCGATCGAGTCAATTTGCTTTTCTAATAATTGTAATTTCTTTTTATTAAAATAAATTAGTTTGTAATAAATTCGGTTTTTTTTGAGTCCTCCGGCAGTAGCCCACGTATTTCACTTCAAAATAAACCACAAATAAAAAAAAACACTGAAAGAAAAACAAAACTTCTTACTTTGATTTGGTGTTTTTGTCACCGGCTTCTGAAGCCAAAGTAATTTTTCACATTTTTGTGAAGTTTAGAAGATCAAAGCAGTCACACAGACATACATAAATAGCGACTTTGTTTTATATTCCTTTATTAGATTTGAGTTTATGGTTAATATATTAATGGATGGCAATGACGGAATGAGATCTTTGGTCACCTGCTGCCGCCAACAGGAAACACATAAACTTTTCGGTACCTTATGTCACACTCGTACATTTTTGAATTTTCCATTTTCGTTTTCATTTTATTTAGACCCTGGTACACTTCAACCAACTTATCTCTGCAGGCGGGAAAAGACAGAACTAAAATAAACCAAGTAGGTAACCAAGTTTGACATATCGATGCAAATTTTCTCCTTAAACTGCACACTTGATATGGTCATGCTATATATACTTCCAGTCCTTTTTTTTTTTTTTTTTTCGGATGGGAAATCATCAAACTTTAGTCCTTAGTTTTTTAAAATAATTAATAATCTGTGTGACTAAAATTATGTCTTAAATTCTTAAGTAGATTTTAATCGATTCACACTCTGACATGATATATTTTTAGTTGTATATTTCCTTATACGGGTTTCGGTATATTATTATAACCAGTATTTTATGTGATTTTTGACATTAGAGAATTGGACTGCGAACTTTTCATTTTCAATTTTTTACTATATTTTGAGAAATGGAAGATCCGAGAAATCCGAGAAGACCGGCTCCCAAACACTTGAGATATTTTTAAAGGCTGCGTAATTTCTGAATAGAAGCCCGTAACAGATTACGGGCTTCTAGGTCCGGTCCGGTCCGGTCGCATTTAGGTCCGGTTGATGGCAATAGGCTCGCCCCTTAAGGGGGTGGTATCTGCTAACGAGAGGTTTTCTCCAAGTAACTCCTCTTATGAGTGAATATAAATGTGCAAAAAAAATATATGTTGCTTATTAGACTTTAAACTTTAATTGGTACAATTGAAATAATTCTAACTTTATTATTACTATATGAAAAAAATATTCAAAGTGAAGCCTTTTTTCTTTTAAATTTCGTAACTACTCCTAAACGGCATTAAGTTTTTGTATTTTTATTCACACAAATATTTGTCACTTTTTTCTTCACAAAGTGTACAATTGGCATTTTGATCGAATGATTTATTAGGCTACAATTAAATAAAAACCACATTTCGCACTATTCGGCCCGCAGTGACTGACCTAACAACCACTTTGTAGTGCAAGCTGATTAGAACTTATTTCAAACAGTATTTCAAACGGAGTTTCAACCACCACAAAACGAGTTGCTAATTTAGCAGATACCCCAGCCTTAAATAAATGAAGACTCTCCCATAATAATTATCGAACATCTCTATTACACCCGTGAGGGATGACATTCGTGACGTTATGCTAAGCTGTAGCCAAAATTAATAAATGCCATTTAAAATTCTATTTTGACTTCCTAGTTTACAACTTTGGGCCTTGTTTTGCCATTGAAAACGACATTTTTGAATCTTTGGTCACCAAAAGTGAGATGATATCGTGAAGAACGTTTTGTTTATGATTGTGGACGGATTTAAGAGTAGAGGAAGACCAAAGAAACGATGGATGGACTGTGTGAAGGATGATATGGCTAGAAAGAAGTGTCTGATGAGATGACGAGTAATAGAGAAGTATGGAAGAAGAAGACATGCTGACCCCAAATGAATTGGGATAAGGGCGAGACAATGACGATGATCATCAAGACTGAGAAGATTATTGTTTTTTGAATCTATAAAAAAAAAATGATGTTAGTTTTATGTGCTATGATCTTTGATTTCACTACTTGACCTTAAAAAAATATTTATAAACAAGTTTCGGAAACCAGATTTGATTATTCTCGCATACCTATTGCTTGTTTTGTATGAACAGTAATTTTAGGATAGCAATAACTATTTTGGATGATTTTGGTGTCTTTTTTTTTTAATCTTTTTAAATCGAGTTCAAGTTTGTTTTAGTTTGTCTGGTTTTTCGATCGCAGTGTTAGCCTAGTGGTGAGACTGTGACTGCCACGGATACCTACACGATGTAAACGAATCCTTCCCGAAGCCGTCAACCAAGCTTTCTGTACATGAAACTTTGTGCAAAAAATTTTGCTGGGAAACCACTTCTTTTTTGGGGGTTACGTTTTGTGGTAAAAATCATTAAGTAACGCACTCAAAACATTGTGTGATGGACGCGTTATGACCTTAAAAACTAGTATTTGAAAAAACTTGTGAATTTGTTAGAAATTTTACCTCCAATATCTCCGTAACTGGTAGGTTTCCAGGTATGGTCCATAACAAAAAAAATATTTCATTGACGGGGAGAACAAGACGTGCCTTTCGGTTTAAGGGTCTATTTACACCCTTTATAGGTCTTGAGTTCGAACCCAAGACACACTCCTCTGATTTTTCGGATTCATGTGCGTAAATTGTATAATTATCACTTGCTTCGGTGAAGGAAAACATCGTGAGGAAACCAGCATGCCTGACAGATATTTTCTCGACGGCATGTAAAGCGAAGTCAGAAGCCGTTTGACGGTATAAAAACTCTGACACTAGGTTAGGTTAGTACCTCGCAATAAATAAAGAAGAAGAAAGATAGTCACTTGACGAATCGATATTCTTATTTTTATTATTTGTAAAGGAATATTGAAGATTTAAAGGTTTTAAGTGACTCACCGTAACCTAAAGGTAAGTATTTAAAAATATTGTACTTGACTTTTTATCAGAATAGGCGAGACGACAAAAAAAAACTAATTAGTCCGTCAGTTAGATTATCAAAAAATATTTGACACGTATTTTTTCTTTTGTTACATAATCCAAAATTGACGAAGATACAACGCTTTTAAAATTCTCACTACGTCACGCCTAGGTATAATTTTTAGCTAGTTCTGACGTCACGAGCCCCCACTCTCGAGTTTTTAAGCGTTTTATCTTTGTCAATATTCATTGAAATACAAAAACAAAAAATACGTGTCCATTAATTTCCAATACAATAACTGACGGACTAACCAGATTTGCAATTTTTTGATACTGTCGTCATGCCTACTATTATAGCAAATCCACAAAAGGAAAACGTCGCAAGAAAACCCAAACATCAACAATATCTAAAGTGCGTGGACATGACAAATGACAATGTTACAATCAGACATGCTTGTCGTCAAGTTGTTGAATCATAAACCATCATACATAAATTATATTTTATTTCTGCAAATTAGTTTTACAAAACACCTTTACACGTCACTTCATGTTATGTTTTAAAACTAGATAGGGCCGGTGTTTCGTACCTGACTACTCTGAGAAGTAACAGCCGCAACAAACTCAGAGGTCACAGTCTTTTTTAAAGAAGTCCAGACATTGGTCAAGTCACAAGAGGACCATGCAGATGGATGTCTGAGATGGTCTTTTGAAGAAATAACAAAACACACACGACACATTTGAGTGAACCTGTCCAGTCAGTGCAAGCATTATGTCAGTGATCGTGTAGCTCGACTTATAACCCAAGTAGCTCAACGACACGACGAACAATACCAAAGAAAGGACATTTGGGTAGGTCGCATAAAGTACTCAAACTGCCTGTTTAAGAAAGAACGTGATGTCTACAAGTCATAACATTAAGAGCGCACCGAGGAAACGATACTTATTTCCAAAATAATTGAATTCGCTTGATCCCTTGCTGCATCGTTATTACTTATCCTTTAGTTATGTAATTAATAAATGTAAGATATTAAATTAAGGATTCACTTTATACATCGTACACTTTAGAAACACTATTACTTTTAGTTTCCTCGATACAAAAAAAAACCAAATAAACTCTAAAAAACAAAATAAATCCTAAGTACGGCGTAAATACTTCACGGAAGATCATCAGATTTTGAATAATAACAAAACTACATGTTTTCTATAACGCATACATTTTACATTTTCGAAACGTGTAATTGTTCGAATAATTTGAAGGAAATACCTAAATTAGCGTGCGTTCCGCCCATTCTAACCAGAACCGCCACGCTTCCCCCCTATCCGCTTTAGTCCTGCTTCGTCCTGCTTAGGAATACCTAAAATCTATTAGCGCCAGAAGCTCGGTGCGCTCTTAAGATGTAGCTGATGCATCAGTACTTTTGTCGCAAGAATCATACGTTTATTACTTACTAGCAAGGCCCCGAGCTTCGTCCGCGTGAAATATTTGCTTCCCTATTTGTATTGGATTTTGATAACAATTTCAAGGGTTTTAATTTTTTTGCATGGGTCTCGTTTCTTTTTCATAATAAAAGTACCCTAACATCTTCATCTGGCTAACCTTTTGCCATCTTTGTTAGGATCGGCTTCCAGTCTAACCGTATGCAGCTGAAGACCAGTATTTTACATTGAGCGACTCTAAAACCCAGTTATAGGGACAGTAACACGATAACTAGAGGTATTTATGACTGAAATCAGAACCTTTGCCGTAGTCTGAAATCAACTGAGCAATCGTGCATGTTGACCAATGCTCACTGACACCTTTTTACCACAATTCTATCATACTCCTATTGCTTCGTCAAAATTCAAACATTTGTGATGTCCATAAGACAAGACAGCATCGCCGTTTTTGGCGATAAGTCTGCGAGGTTAAAATGGGACTGGACGGGTCACATTTACAGGATGGGTCAGGACAGATGGGCCAGAATCGTCACACAGTGGGTGCCTGAAGACGGTCGTCGAGGCAGGCCCAGAAAGGCTAAGCTTTCCATTGCCGGCCGTCGAGTTGGGGGTTGATATTTTTTTTACAGAAAGGTTAAATTATTATAAGAACACACGCAAAGTCTCAACATGCGGAGACGCGTACTTTTTGAGAAAAAAAATGTTGAAAATAAATATTTTTGCAGTATTTATATCAATTCCTACCACAAATTATATAGAATTCTCGCTATTGAACGTTTCGTTTCACCAACGGTTAAGTTGTCTTACGTTTGGTAACATTTTATTTTATATAAATTTACGTAAATAATAATATTTTGTACTAGTTTAAATAGTTTTCATGCACACATATATTTAACAGTTTATATATAAATTACAGCATTATTTTCAGTACGAAATAAAAAAAAAAAAAATGTTAAGTGTTTACCGTTTTTTGTCGGCTTGTGGAACGAAACGTAAAACTGACGCTATTTTGTATTGTCTGTCACTGTCATCGTCAGTCATCGTTTGTGTCCCTAGTTAGGGCACCCCGACTCGGATAGGTTAGGTTAGAAGGGGATGGCGGGGTCGTGTGAGCGAGCGAAGCGAGCGAATAGACCCCGCCATCCCCTTCGTGGTTATTTTTTTATAAACCACCCAGAAGTAGGAGCCCCGCGAAGCGGGGCTCCGTCGACCAAGCCCACCCTCGACCATGCATAAAATATTTAAAGGGTTTGGCTGGTAGTTATGAAACGTGTCATTTATAATTTTTAACTTACTAAAACCGCTATTTACAACTGCCTCTTTAAATCAGTGCCATTTTTTTGATGAAGGGGGATTCCCCCTTCCCCCCTAAGGGGTCCCCCATGGTTTTTTACACTTACTATTAATTTTAATTCATAAAATGGGAAAAATTTCCTCAGACTTAAAAATTAAAAAAACTCAAAAAGGGGGGGGGCTCCGCAACTTTTCCCTTTAAGGGGGGGTAGTATATGTACTGGGGTATACAAAGAGTATAATAACAATTGGGGGTATCCCTTTCCGAACGCAACTTCGGGCGCGTTCGGCTATGCTCGGCCTCCGTCGGAGCATATGACTGACCAAAAATCAATTAGGCATTGTCATTGAATTCAGTACTCGTTTTGGCCTCCTGACTTGTACACGCTACATCTTATAACCAAATCTAGACTTGTTTCGTAGACCTAGATCTCGCTAAACGACTCAATATCATCTCCGCAGCCTAGTGTCTGTATTAAGTAAATTGTCCGCTGTCGTCTTAGATTATTTGTAGCGTTAAGCCTACTGGAAGTGTCGAGAGGTTCATAATATAGAAATTATATTCCGGACTGCCGTTTCCTCCATACACTTCAAGTTAAAGATTAAAAAAAAAAAAAAATTTAGGTTTCATGTCAGGCGTGTTCAATGAACACTCCACCTTATCCAAAACCCCGTTATTCAAAATAAATCAAGTATTGGGGACATAGGGGCTGGTTTAAACGTCGTGTTGTCACCTCGGGTTTTACCTTGAAGTCTGGGCTCACTGAATGATGTGCCATACTATTTGTCATTTGCGATTTTCCTATTAGTAATTGCATTGTTTCGTTTTTACTTTGGTATCTGTGGATTTTGTAGTTCCTGTATTACATTAGAGAACTTTGGTATTTCGGAGGAAAGGTTAGCTAGCTGGTTTTTTTTGTATTTTTCCCGCCGTCTTTACCTTTCCGTCAGAGTATGGTGCTATTGGCATTAGCCACAGCCCAAACTCACCCACTGCTGGTTATAGGCCTCTCATCTCATGTGCCAATCTCCACGGTCCTGTGTCAGCCTCATCCAGGCTTTTCCCCCGACGGCAAATATCGTCTGCCCATCTCGCCGCCGGACGACTCACGTCCCTTTTGCTAGTTCTTGGACGCCATTCGGTGACAGCCTTGGTCCACCTGTCATCACTGCGCCTTGTTAGGTGTCCTTCCCAACTCCATTTGAGCTCCATAACGCGATTTCCAATATCGAAAACTTTGTGCGTTTTCGGATTTCGACGTCAGGAACTCGATCTGGTAGCCTACCATGACGTCTTATAGCAGGATCGTTTTAATCTTTTTCCAGTGTGGGAAAGAGATGGCGCTAGACGTCCTCTATAGCTCCGTCTCTTAGCCACACTGGAACAAGATTAAAACGATCCTGCTTTAAGAAGTCATGGTAGGCCACCTGGTGGCTATGAATGCCAATAATTGTGAGGAAACCGGCATAATATTCTAGAAAGAAAAACTCGAAGACATGTGGCATCTACCAACCCGTACGGGCGTGCAGTGGTTTCCGTGGATTATAGTTCACTTTTTCTCATAGAGAGGCCTGTGTCTCAGCACTGGGAACATTCTATTCTCTGGTTACGCTATACTTTGTAAAATACACTTGCAAAAACTGTTGTTAGTGTGACAGATAAGTTGAAATGTTACCTTTATCTGTTAGAGTGTTTCTGGTGAGTTCGGAGCAACTGTTTCTCTCTAGCTAGGTTAACGATAGGAAGTTTCGTGTTCTTGCAATTAACCTTTGAAGAGTTCTCTCGTAAGGAGACGATCCTGGCTGCAGAATCAAGTCATCACTGTCTTAAAAATGTATTGTCACCAGATTCAAATGCGTGTGCAAAATTTCAGCTCAATCGGTGGGGGTTAACTTGTTTGGAATTCAGTTGCAAGATTTGACCAATACAACTAACTAACTAGAAAAGTTAGCCGTGTGGCATCCGGCAGAGTAGAACAGAACCAATCCATTACACTCACGGGTGTCGTATAAGGCGACTAATGTCTGAGGCAAAACACCTTGCGCCTCCGTAAACCAGAGAATGGGCAGCAGCATTTTCTGTTAGTCTTTCATCACTGCGATCTCCAATCCGCCTGCCAAGCGTGGAGTTTACGGCAAATTCCTCCCATCATGGGAGAGGCTTATGTCCAGCAGTGGACGTTATGGGCTGTTGTAGTAGTAGTAACTAGAAAAGTTAAATAAAAGCTAATAAAATAATAATTATTACCGCCCACTTTTGAATACCTTTCTCCTTAGCATCGCTTTCAGTGTAACCTTTCATTGTGAAAGTTGCATCAAATCAAAGTGCAATGCACCGTATAAACCGACCCAAATGAACATAACGTGTGAAACTCATGGCTTTTTGTTGTCCATTAATATTTATCTCTTCAAGGTACTTAACCAAAACTGTGCCGATGCTTGCGGAATTGATTTTAATGGATTTTGGATTTCAGTGTCTCTTTATTGTGAAGCTCGTGGCTAAATAATAACAACAGTACGGGGCTATCTTTAAGAGCCTAACTACCTCAAATTAGCAACTCTATATTTGGTAGTTCAAACTTCGTTTAAAATACTGTTAGAATAAAGTTCTAATCAGCTTGCACTACAAAGTAGTTGTCACGTCAGTCACTGCGGGCCGAATAGTGCAAAATTAGTGGTTTTTTTGCGATTTACAAAAAATCTATTGATTGGACAAAAAAAATTAATGATATAAGACCTGCTTTATAGTTAGTTCAGTTAGTATAAAAAGTTTCATGATCTAATTTGAAGTACTTTATGATTGCCAGCGGTTTATTGTTCAGTTTAGAGGTAACTTTACGTACGAATCGTTTTCGCCAAATATAGGATTTAACATTAATCCTCAACTTTACCGTATATTTATTTCAAAATTAATGCTGCAGTATTTTAGGCATAACGGAGGATCATGCTAAGCCATTTAAGGTAGTATAGGCCCCTAAGTTTAAGCAGCGCTTGCCTATGTCGATCCGTGGATGGGTGACCATCCATTACATACCGAGTTTCCTCTGTGCCTGGGAAAGCACGTTAAGCTATTGGTGTCGGCTGTCATTTGTAGATTTTTGACAGTCGTTACAGGTGATCGTAAGCGCAACTGCACATGAGGTCCTGCATTTGATTCTCAGGTCGGGCAAAGTGTTATCGGAGTTTTCTATCAGGATTTCTCAGTAGCAGCCACGGAGTCTGGATTTGTGCCTGGTTAGTGGCAATATGCTGGCCCCTATTTCATGGGACTTAGGACATATCTGGCGAAATTTGTGTGTACTATTATACTTCTGCCTAATCCTTCGTGGACTACAACCGTGATGTTGTTATTCTTAAAAGCTTGCTAATAATAATGGTTCGTGCGCAAACGAGAGATAAAAACTTTTCCAAAACAGTTGGCTTAATCGTGCGTCACGATTTTTCTTATTGATTTTGGGTATTTTTGAGTACATAAGTTAGCGATGGTTATACAATATATACTAATATTTTAGTATACAGGGTGTAACCAGACCCCTCACGAAGTCGTCAACCAAGCATTCTGTACATAATTTATTGTTGAATGTTTAATTTATTCAATAAGTGAACAATGTATGTTCTTTTAGAATAAATAAAGAATCTTTAAACCTAATGTGCTAGTTTTATAATTTGAATGAACGTGATTTTAGATTTTATTTTATTTTTTATTTGTTTTGTATTAATGATTTCAAACACAATGTGAATTGTTCCTGAATAAATAAATTTTATTGAATAAATTTTATTGTAAAATTGAATTGAATCAAAACTACGCAGTAACTCTACGCAAAAATTATTGCTGGGAAACGACTTTTTGTGGTAAAAATCACGTAAGGTAAAACTCAATGTAATGCACTGAAAACATAGTAAACGGGTTATGGAGGTATTTAAAGTAAAGTTATGACCTTGGAAACTAATATTTGAAAAAAAAACTTGTAAAGTTGGAACTTTGACCTCCAATATCTCCGTAACTAGAAAGTTCCCAGATATGGTCCAGAACAAAAAAAATGATCGCAACGATAAGGAGAACAAGTGCCTTTCGGTTTCGTTAAGGGTCTATTTACACGCTTTATACTAATAATTATGACAAAAGGATTTTTTGTTTGTATGTTTGTTTCACTCCGAAACTACCGGACCGATTTTAACCATTTTTTCGCCAACAGAAAGTTAAAATATCAGGAACTAACATAGGCTTTAAATTATATTTAAATCATGCAAATTAGCCGAGCTTTCACAAATTTTACAGACGAAGCTGCGGGCTCTAAGAGAAGTGCTAGTTTAATACAATTTTAGTATCAAAACTTTAATAAACAAACAACGCTGAGCAACGGGTTTTTCCATAGTAATCAATATGGAAATAACAAATTCTAATATTAGTGTTTTGAACATTAGCAATTAAATAGGTATTATTAAGCAACGTTATGTAATTAATAATATACAAATATTAAAAATAACATAACACGCCTGTTAGCCCCGAATGGTTAGGCAGATGTGTAGATATATAATAATATGTATATGTAGTAGGTATACTCGCATTATTGCGCAAATTATGTTAGGGCGGTTCCCCGAGCAAAATTAGCAACTATATTTTGTGGTGGTTCAAACTTCGTTTGAAACACTGTAAGAATAAAGTTCTAATCAGCTTGCACTACAAAGTGATTGTTACGTCAGTCACTGCAGGCCAAATAGTGCGAAATGAGTGGTTTTTATTCTTTATAAAAAAAAATTACGTCTTTTGGAAAAAATAAAACGACAATTTTATTATGTTCATTATTAAATTGTCTATCCATTAGTATAAGTAGTAAATCAAAATAATGGTTACTTTACGAGGAGTAGCATTTTATAAATCATTATTTCTCATTTCTGTGGTTTCGTTGTGAGGGGATTTATTAAACATTAAGCTACTTAAAAAAAAAATGAAACGACAATTTTGGAGTCAAGAATATGTAGTAATTTAATGTATTTTTTATTAGTTGGTATTTCTTTTGGATAAAGAGGAGTAGGCTCCAAAAAACTGCTCGTTCAAGGTCATTTGCTCGGGAGCGAGCCTCATTTGGGCACAAATCTAGACTCCGTTGGCTGCTACTGAGAAATTCCTGATATAATTCCTCAATTACACTTTGTCTGACCCCGGAATCGAACCCAGAACCGCATGCTCAGCAGTCACGCTTGTGACCACTTAACTGTCTTTTAGGAATAAGCAGCTTAAAAAATATTCCCACTGCTGGGGCTCCATCTCTTTGAGATAAAGACGGGGTCGTTATTTACTATGCGGGGACGACGCGACGGTTGGTTAAGGCGACTGCAGGTGCTAAATTAGCAACTCTATTTGTGGTGGGTCAAACTTCGTTTGAAACACTGTTAGAATAAAGTTCTAATCAGCTTGCATTATAAAGTGGTTGTTACGTGAGTCACTGCGGGCCGAATGAAGAAATGAGTGGTTTTTTGCGATTTTCAATAAAATCTATTGATTGGACTAAAAAAGATAAAACACTATCATGCTAATATGTTGCTTCTAGGATTATTTGTCAAAAAACAGAATGATCGCATGTTTTTTGTATGTTTTTTACTTTTAGAGATAAGTTTGTGATTTTTTTATAATCGAGTAAAATTAGTTGTATTATGTTTTCAAAACACTATCATACTAGCATTTATCCTGAAGAATTTAAAATATTTTTCTGGTTTTGTTTATTGCAGTGAATCATATGCTTTTTTTATAAAACTGCATTATAAAACTCGCGTTTAGCTCCTGTAGACTAAAAAACTCGTATAATCTGTTATAATAATATTTCTGCCCATGCAATTTTTCTAAGACACATTTTTATTTTTATTTTGAAACTAGAACAACGCCATCTACCTTGTCTTGTGCGCAGGTAAACAATACTAGACATCCGCGTTTTCCTTAAAATGTTCTGAGTAGCAGAACAGGTTCGAAATGGTTTGGTTAACGCAAGGTAGATGGCGTTAAAATAAAATTGTTACTACTGTATCTTTTTGCAATTTCAATAAAATTGATTCTATGAATGATGAGTGACGATGTGACATGACGAGTAATAGAGAAAAGTAAGAAGAAAAAGACATGCTGCGCCAACCCTAAATAAATTAGGAGAATGTCTAGGATTTCTTTGAAATATATATACGTAGTTTTGACTTAGATTTAATGGAGTGGTAGTCCAGATACTCACTGAATACTGTCATGCTTCTGAGTTCTGACTACCCGGAACGCCTTTCAAAAATCCACGAATGACAGCCAACATGGAAGGTGTCTCAGTATGAAATAGATGGTCACCCATTTAAAGCCAACTTCAGCAAACCTGACTTTTTTATTGAGAGATCGCTCAGCCATTTTATCACTGAGCTACGAGCTTATATAACAATGATTGCTGTTACCGTTAGCCGGCGTCTCCCACTGTTGAGCAAAGGCCTCACCCACTCCCCATGACCTTCAGTCTTTTCAGTCCAGGGCAAATGTGGAACACTGGTTATTGGTTTTGTCCAGCTCGTCCCGCCATCTTCTATGTGTTATGCTTATGTTAAAAAAAACTTTAGGTATCAAAAACTGGTTCGTCCATTCAGGACCTATGATGCCACAAATAAACGAAGATACACAGAAACTTTTAACACATCTCTTTTTTGGTCAGGGGTTAAAAATAATGCCTGTCCTAATTAATTAGCAAGGTAACACATCAAATTGATTCTTAGTGACCATTTCTCACAAGAATAACCAAGCCACACACATCCCACGTGAAGTCTTACAAAACTTTTACAATTGTGTTACCTTTTTCGAGAAGCAGTGTACTTACATGTAAGAAACATATTTCACAAACGCCTACAGTGTAAGTACACGCATTTATCGTGATTTAACAAATTGGAGCCGTTCCCTTTTCAATGACCTTAGTGGTAGGGTGTGGTTTGGGAGCTAGTGTTGCCAAAATTACGTGATCTTGTAAAACTAAAGGCACTAATGGCGAAACCTGTAAAAGTCAAGCAATCGGTTTCTATATAAAAGTATAATCTGGCAAAATTAATTATGATTCAGTGATAAAAAAAGTAGTTGAAAAAACTAAAAATGCCCGACAGAAAAGCAAAATACAAGCATATTTTAAATAAATAAAAGTTGGAAGCAGGCGGGGCCCATTTGAATATCAAATTATGAATATGGAATGGACTCCGCCTGCTTCCAAATTTTGTTCAACCCTCCCTGTGGGCTTCGCCGCAGTCGGGTAAAAAGAGAGCATGCTGCAAATGGCAGTAGCAAGTCTCGATTGTTCGTAAGAGTATCGTAGGACGTGAATCGTCGTTGGTGCTTTTCTCGGTGTAATTTATTTAGACAGCCATTTCAGAGACCTATGACATCCATCAACCCGTATTGGGCCTGTATCCCAGCAGTGGCAACGTGATAGGCAGATAATATTAAGCCAAGTGAAAAACTATACAGTGCCGAAATCTTTTCAAAACGACATCCGTTCTGCCTTCATAAAAATAATAATATTCTACTTAAAATTCACACTAAATTTTTTACGTTTACATATCTACCTTTAGAAGCACTTACGTAATACCATCTTCAACATCATGCTTCGCCTTTTTTCGCGCAAAATTAGTACCTACGATACTTAATATTTTTTGGATGCAAGCTCCTCAACCATAACGGCCAACAATTGTAAGATAATGCCTTCGTAAAATCCCATGGCTATTGTTCAAAAAGATATACGCGTGTATAGATAGCTTTGTTTTCCATGTAGGTACTTACTAATAAGTGGACTCAATTGGAGAGCACTTATTAAGGGTTTGATACAATTTGAGGCTTGATTTATTCGTGGTATCAGTTTTATTGTTCTTTTATTAAATTGGTGCAGATTTATTGATTTGGAACGATGCTTTTCCTCTAAAAGATTTACTGCTTGGCCATGGGGCTAGGCCCGGACTCCACCAAAGCAGAGACGTGCGATGATGCAAAGCGGAAAGGAGAGGAGATGCGTAAAAGCTGGGGTGCATCCACCGAAGCTGTGTAGAGATGTGCGAAGCGGAGGGGAAAGATGTGCACCGCTCATCGCACACACCACACAACTCACCGCACGCGCCGCGTGCCGCTAACGTCTTTTATCATATCCTCTGTGTGCTTGGCCGCCGAGTGCGGAGGCTGGCCTATACAATCAGGCCCGGTTTCCACCAAAGCGGAGACGAGCAGAGCGGAGAGGAGATGTGCGGAAACCCACCAATCACATGTAGTTGTAGGTCTCTCGTCTATCCTGTGATTGGTTGAAGCTCGCACTTCTCCTCTCCGTTCCGCTCGTCTCCGCTTTGATGGAAATCGGGCCTTACGAGACATCTCTTCTCAACTATGCTCGAATAACAATGAGGATTTATTTATAGAAATAAACGGTTCTCTCTGGGAAAATCCTCATGAAAACTTTCAGCTATGGGCAACTGAGTTTTATGCTGTATCCTTGTTAGCAATAATCACCGAATACGCTCACGGTGGTATGCCATCCTGAGTGCCACCACATACAAATGTAATAGGTTCAGGATCTCCAGTAAACGCATCGGTGTCCCTGTTCAAATGAAGCCAAGGCTATGGACAATAATTTTGTTTTTCCAAATTAAATAACGATTTTTTATATCGTGTCTGCGTTAACACAAAACACATGAACAAACACTGAAAACCCGGAACATATTTTCTATCTGCTGTGGTGTAGGTCATACAAATATTTGTTCAGGCGTTTCGTGTAAAATACATGGCAGACAAGACTTCAAGGTACCCGAAACTGCCGAAACTGTCAAATTTTCCCAAATAACCTTGAACCTAATACTTCAGCAAAAAAATTAAAAGTCTACTAAAGAAAGACATATTGTAGTGGCTTAATTAATATTTTTATTTATTAATGATTTTGTAATTTTAATTTTAATAAATTTAATTTTAATTTGATTTGCAATTGTAATGATTAAATTTTAAATATGTTCAACTTATTTGATAAAATTAATGGATACGAGAACGTAAACTTACTCGTACTTCATTCATATATATATTTTTTTTTTACAGTTGAATACTTGTGAAAAACAATCGGTGTATCTTCCGTCTTGTCTTGACTGACTTAAATGTTTTTTTTATTTTTTATTTTAATGTGCTTGCGTTTGTATTAAGAGTCAGTTGCATCTGATTAAATTGGAATTCTGCTGAAAGGTCATGTTGGTCACGGTTTAAAAAAGATGGGTCTGTTTTGAAATAATCATTACATTCTTTTTGTTTTACCGTAGTTGGGTATGGCTGACATGATCACTAATACTGAAGTATGCAAGGTAAAGTCTTGCTGCTCCGACTAAAAATAATTCGGATAAGGATAGGAGAACTGCCTCGTTGGTTAAGTGTTCGCAATTGCGACTGCTGAGTATGAGGTCCTGGGTTTTATTCCCTGGTAGCGCAAAGTGTTATTGCGTTTTTCATCAGGAATACGGAGTCTGGATTTTGTGCCCGGTTAATGGTAATAGGCTCGCCCCCTATAACATGGGACCAAAACATAACTGGCGAAATGTGGGTGTACTATTAGGTACACCTCTGCCTAACCCTTTGGGGATAACTGGCGTGATAGATCGTCCTCCTAACGTGACTATGACTATCACTATTGATTAGCTGGTTTTACACGCCATTGAAATTGCTTATATGGATTGTCGATTTAATGGACACTATAATATTAACATTAAAATTGCATGATGAGTAATTGAGGACATTACTTGCATGTTTAATATGAATAGTCTAGCTACTGTACAGTATTTTGTATTTACTACCTAACCGGGCGTTACATTCATACATACTTATTGTGTGGTGTATCTTATTGAAGAATAGGTATGACGACAGTATCAAAAAATTGCAAATCTATTTGTCAGTTAGAGTATTTGAAATTAATGGACACGTATTTTTTGTTTTTGTAAATCAATGAATATTGACAGAGATAAAACGCATCAAAACTCGGGAGTGGGGCTCGTGACGTCAGAACTAGGTAAAATTATACTTAGGCGTGACGTATTGAGAATTTTAAAAGCGTCATATCTTCGTCAATTTTGGTTTACGTAACAAAAGAAAAAACGGGTCAAAGAATTTTTTATAATCTAACTGACGGACTAATTAGTTTTTTTTTGTCGTCTCGCCTATTCATTCGTTTTATTTTCATGTTGTCATTCGGTCGGCGTTTTTTAAGGTAGGTACGCTTCATAGGAATGGATGGCCAAAAAGACCGGTCAATGTGGCGACACTTGGGGGAGGCCTATATCCAGGAATGGACGTCTTTCGGCTGAAATGATGATGATGACTTCACAGGAAGACCCAAGTCACACCAAGACTCCAAGGACCCGTTTGGTCCTTTCTTGTACGGGCTGATACTATTGTTTAGAAGATATTGTTACTATTGAATATCCGTTCAACATTCGACTGCGTCGTTGGCCTAGCTAGAGGTCCCAAGCACGACTATTTTACTGAGTATGAGGTCCTGGGTTCGATTCCCGGGTCGGACAGTGTTTTTTGATTTTTCCATTAGGAATTTCTCAGTATCAGTCAAGGAGTCTGGATTTGGGCACGGTTGATGACGAAATGTGGGTGTAGGTACTATTTAGGTACACATCTGCCTAACACTTCGGAGATTACAGACGCGATGTTATAATGTTTTAATTTCATTCCATTCCGATATTTGCAGTAATATATTGATGTCATATATCATAGCATTGTAACAAAATATATGATATGCTAACGAGTCTTCGTTGATTATAACATTTATTATGAACAACAGGTTTGTAGGTATACTTCCTGTATGTGATATACATGTTGTTTCCGATTGATTTGCTTGTTTTGTGGTGAGACTTTGACGTGATAATTGACGGTTTATTAAGACATGGTTGTGGAATTTGAAGACACATCACTGCGTCATCTTTTTATTGTTTAACTAACTTATCCTCTTTTTACCCGACTACGGCGAAGCCAAAAGGAAGGGTTATGATTTAAGCCAGTCTGTGTATGTATGTTTGTTTGTATTTACGTATGTTCCTCCGTAGCGCCTTAACTGTTAATTTTGATGAATAAGCTGTTAATCAATTCGGCCTAGGTAACATAGGCTACATTTTAACCGACTTCAACAATAGGAGAAGTCGATTTTACCTTGTAAACCCCGAATTTAATTAGAGCGTAATTTTTCAGTAGTCGGGTGTCTTAGTTGTCTAATATACCACAAAAATTCTTGTTTACACACACCAAATGGTACGTATAGTCAGGCTTTTAAAAGGTGTAAACGAACCCTTCACAAAGCCGTCTCTTACAAATTCCCGATGGAAAAACCCAATGACACTGCCCGACCTGGGAATCGAACCCAGGACTTCATGCTCAACTGTCGCTCTTGCGACCACTTGACCAACGAGGCAGTCGTTATTAAATTCTTTCATTACAAAACGCGTCAATAGACAAATTAAACTCAATGTCCGGAAAGCTTGAACAAATACCAGATTTAAAATTTTAAAAAATACTTCAGCCACACAAATATGTGATTGTCTCGTTTTTTACTTCACAAGCCAATTATATTATGACATCATTACATAAAAATAAAAAACAAATCCGCATGTTTCAAGTTTTTAACGAATTTCAGCGTATCCTTGAATACTATTTTAGATGATATGTAAGTGCAAGATTATTCGCGATGTGACCTTTGGCAGTGATCCTCGTTACGACTAAACACGCTCCGTTGGATATTGAACGCTTTTTCTCTTTAACTATTACCAAAATCATCTGTCAGATTATAGACAGAACCATGTAGGTTGGGCACATCATATTGCGAATATCAGATCATGCATGTTGCGTTCTGTTGGTTCTGAGTCAAAACACAATTAAACTTCCTATTCTTGAGTCAAAAACAGAGCCTTAATCAACGTCATCATCTGCCTAGCCTTTTCTTAACTACATTGAGGTCAATTGTCTTTATTAAATTTTCACGATCAGAAAACATTATAAAACATACGGAAACGGACCACGGACGTTTTCCCGCGACTACGGCTGCTGCAATCCAGTCGAAACGTCGGGCGCATATTAAAGGTAAAATTCGCGATAAATACCCGTTTCCATATGTTTTATAATACGTTGAGGTCAGGTTCGATGACTGCTGGGGAACCTAGAGACCGCGAATTGGCAAGCGTAAGTGGGACGTCCTCAGGGTCGGTGGAGCGACGATCTTCACAGGGTGGCTGGCCGCAACTGGTTGAGAGTTGCTGAGAATCGAATTGAGTGGCGTGCGATTGCAGAGGCGTATGTCCAGCAGTGGACTGCTGTATTCTGATGATGATGATAATGGCTGCCTATCTGACCTCTACAACCAAGTAACAGACAAATACTTACAAGTTTTCGCGAAAATCTAAATTTGCCCGTATCTTTTTATCGTGTTGAAGCAGGACCTTCATTTTTATACACCCATTAAGGACTATAAACTTCAGAATCTGGTATAAATTTCAACTTGCTAGATCCACCCGTTCCTGAGCAAATCGGTGGTGACAGACGGGCAGACGGACAAGAAAGTGATCTTATAAAGGTTCCTTTTTTAAAAAACCCTAAAATGAACGTTAATATAAATGGTACTAATTAAATTCTCAACTCAGAAACGTTCATTGTTAAACATCAAAAATGTTGTCATCGTTTACTTGCAAACAAAACAAGCAGTTTATGATAATAATATTAAACTCGACACGTTACCTTCACAATAGCAGTATGTCTACAAATGCTGTGATCTTGATCTTTTTCAATTCTCTTTATATTTTTATAAACTTGTCAGTAGTACTTGCGACATTTAGTTGAATGCTAACCACTTGATAAAGTTGTAAACCACACCTAGTTAAATTGGCTTTTTTTGTACTGGGAATTTCTGAACTGCTTCGTTGGTCCAAGCGCAACTGCTGAAAACGAGGTCCTGGGGTCGATTCCCAGGCGGGGCAAAGTGTTATTGGGTTTTTCCATCAGGAATTTCTCAGTAACAGCCACGGAGTCTGGATTTGCGCCCAGTACATGGGACTTAAAACATAACTGGGAACACAACACAACACAAAACATAACTGGGTTTACAATTGGGTACACATCTGCCTAACTCTTCGGGGATTAGGTACAGGCGTTATGTTATGTTATGTTGTATCGGGAATTTTATTTCTCACCAATTATTTCAAATTAAAGGAGATCTATTCAAATCTTCTCCTCCTTCGTGTTGCTGGCAACTTCGCGACATAAACAGCGTCATCGGTGGTAGCGGAGATATCATTTTGGTTGGATGTTTTAGGGCCCAGAAGAAGAGACAACTAAAGAAAAAATTAGCCTCCAAAATGGTAAAAAACTCACCATTTTTACGGCCATGATTAGAGGACTACCAGACAAATTCAAAAAGTTTTAACATACAGGGTGTAAACAACTTCATCACGAAGCCGTCAACCAAGCATTCTGTACATCAAAGTAACTTTACGCAAAAATGATTGCTGGGAAACGACTTTTTTTTTGGGGTGAAAAATCATTTTTGCGGTAAACCTCAATGTAACACACTTAAAACATTGTGCTGATGGATGGATTAAATAGTACAGGGATCGTGGAGGTGTTTAAAGTACAAATCTAACAATAAAAACTTGTATTTAAAAAAAAAAAAACTTGCCAAAACGTTGGAACTTTGACCCCCAATATCTCCATAACTAGAAGGTATGGTGTAGAACAAAAAAAAATCGAAATGACGGGGAGCACAAGTGCCTTTCGGCTTCGTTAAGAGGTTTTTTACACCCTTTATAAGAAGTGATAGGAACCAAGACACTCTTCCTATGGGACCCTAGTTAGTGTCTATTGGTCTCAAACCCAGTGATAATATTACCCTGTCCCGTTCATAGGGTATATTGTACCCTTGGGAAGTTAATTCCGCTAAATCGGTTAGCTAGAAGTATTGAACCTTCTTTCGTTTTGTTTTGCTTATTAACCAAATATGGGTCAAACTGTGTCGCTGGGTTGTTACAATTTTAATGTCAAAAATAATTGAATCGTCTCAGTTTTCGAGGAGAAACAAGGGTAATACGAAAAGTCGATCCCGTCAAAAGGTTTGTGATATAAACGGTCTGAGCTGCAGCTGATATGACACTCTACGGGGGCAGGCTTGACGCAGCGCGACGGCAATACTACTACTACTACAACAGCCCATAACGTCCACTGCTGGACATAAGCCTCTCCCATGATGGGAGGAATTTGCCGTAATTTCCACGCTTGGCAGGCGGATTGGAGATCGCAGTGATGAAAGACTAACAGAAAACGCTGCTGCCCATTCTCTGGTCTACGGAGGCGCAAGGTGTTCTGCCTCAGACATTAGTCGCCTTATACGACACCCGTGAGTGTAATGGGTTGGTTCTATTCTACTCTGCCGGATACCACACGGCTACGCACGCGACGGCAATAGTTTCTTCAAATACCTGTTTTTCAAATTTCTTGCAGGCTTGTTCTCTCTTAACGTTCAGACTGACCGGCTTATACGACAAATGTTTTAGTTGAAACAAAATTTTTGAGCTTGAGTTTAATTATCTAATACAGAATTTATGTAATTTGAATGTTTTTTGGTCCTTCGCTACAATACAATCATAACGAGACTTTTTGTAAAGATGCAGGTTTGCAATTTGATCACAAAAAGGTCGGGATGATAAAACTACACACATCAAAAAAAGTTTGCGATCACTTTGAAAAATCGAAATATTTTTGTTACGGTAGTTTATATTATAATTTCTTCTTCTTTCTAGATTCTTTATTTAAAAATTTAGATTTAGAATCAAACAGGGTATTTCTATTTAAATAAAACACAGAACAAAGATTTTTTCTTGATAAAGTTATTATTTTTAAATTATATCCGCTTGTGCTAGTGATCACAAACTGTTTTTGATGTGTGTATGCAGTCGTTTCACGTTCACCTTTTGAACATCTTGTAAATAACTCACGATTTACTCTGACATCTGACTGTCATTCAACCGTTTAAGTCACGTTCTTGGCGCAGTAATGAGACAGTTGTAAATACTTAGGATACGTAGGTAATCGTTTCGGCATTGAATCTTCGAACGTGATGTTCAGTCGATCGTTTAATAGATATATTTAAAGTAGATGGTGGCGGGCTAAGTGATATTCTTATTCTTTATTGCACACAAAATTCAAAGATATACACATAAAATTACAACTTAAAGGGTGTAAACCCTTCACGAAGCCGTCAACCAAGCATTCTGTACGTCAAACTAAGTAACTTAACGCATAAATTATTGCTGGGAAACGACTATCTTATTTTTTTTTTTTTCGTGACAAATTACGTTTTGAGGTAGGACTCAGTACGGAGAGAACCTCACGTTCCGGCCGCTGCGGGAGACGCCCCCGGCCACCGTAGGCGCGGGGCTGTGGACGGTGGGCTATGGGCTAGCTCGCCGTCCGTCCGTCTCATGACGACAGGCCGTGTCGACGGCGCAGGAGTGTTCCACGCACGCCTCAAAGAGAGTCAGCAAAGGAAGGGGTCCGCAAGGGCCGATGCCTGCCGGGGCTCCGGGACTGTTCGAAAGAGATAGCGTGCCCCGGTGGATGAACATAGATGGGTTTTAGTCAGTAAAAGTCTGACAGTAACTCCTGTTCCGCCCAGAGCGGGAGGAGTCATTTAATTTCCCAACCAAAAAAACATTAAACCCGCCTGCAAGCAAGAGTGAACAGGCATCTTCTGGGCACGCTCGTTCCACCATAGATCTCATCCATCGCTTTCCATCAGGCGAGATCGAGGTCAAAAGCAGGCCCAGCAAAAAAAAAAAAAGAAGGTAGGACTCAATGACTGGCACTCAAAACATTTTACTGATGGATGCATTGCAATAGTAAAGTGGTAATATTGATCTCCAATATCTCCGTAACTAAAAGGTTCCCAGGTTTTGTACTTGTCCAGAACAAAAAAAAATATTACGATGGCAGGAAGAACCTTTGTTCCCTTTGTACCCGTGCCTTTCGGATTCGTGAAGGGTATTTTTATACCCATTAGTTAAACAGGATTTGAACTCACGACCTCATAATCTTTAATCTAATTATGTATTTAAATATTCAGCATAAATTTTGCATACATATTACCTATCTGATCACAACAAACATAATATTTTGAAATAATGATGACAGTTAGGATTCCAATTTTGAAATATAGGAATTAATTTTAAATGTTGGGCCATAAATAAATGAGTCTAGGACGAATCGATTAAAATTATTAAAATTGAAGTGTTTGGATATAAATCATGAGTTTATAATTAAATAATAAATATAGCCTTATCGGACTTACTGTTTTGGTTGATTTTGAGGTCTTAGAGTCTCCAAATACGAATAAGGGCTAGTGTAGTGGAAGCAGCTTCGACTAACAAGTTTTAGGTCATAAAGTTCATTAGGTAGGTACTCTTTGTGATTTATTCACACATATACTTATTAGCTTGTGCTACCAGGGTGTCTAAAATGGCAGATTTAGCAGAATCATAATAAGATAATACTGCTCTTAGAAACGGTGAAGGAAAACATCGTGAGGAAACCGCCATGTACTGAATGCAAAAATTCGATGACTTAATGTGACATCCCATATCAGTCCCTAATAGCTAGTTATAGTTCCCGTTCCCGTGGGAGTACGGAGATAAAATATAGCTTATGTTACTCAGGGTGAACGTAGCTTTCAAATGGTGAAAGCATTTTTGAAATCGGCGTAGGAGTTTTTGAGTTTATTCATTACAAACGTACACACAAAAATACCAAATACAAATCTTTCCCGTATAAGATTTATAAATATAATATAATAATATATTTATAAAGCCAATAACTCTTTCCCCGAAGGAAACTCGGATCGTTGTAAGAAAAATAATAAACATTTAAATAATTGTAGAGGTAACCATCCATTTCAGACTGAGCTTTCTTCGTCCCTCGGAGAGCACGTTAAGTCATTGGTCCCGGCGTTGTCCGAAAGTCTGACAACCATTCTTACCAAGGGGTCTTGTACTACCCATTACTTACTGGATTGTGGACGTCAGATAGGCAGTCGCTCCATGTAAAATACTGGTATTCAGCTGCATCCGGTTAGACGGAAAGCCGACCCCAACATAGTTGGGAAAAGGCTAGGCAGATGATGAGATGATGAATAATATTATAGAGATAATTATAACACCTTAATTGCTAGCAAGATGACTAACAAATATAGTTTTTGTGACTTTATGATAAAGTCTAAAGTCCACTAATGACTTTTTAACTGCCCTTGCAGAGGTCACAAAAACATAATGTAACTTGCATTGTTGTTCGTATTCAATGTCGTGAAGAAAAAATCTGTGAATAAAAGTGTTAAGAGGATGTTGTATAATTATTTGCAAATGTCGCGTTGTAGTTACAAAATGTTTTGAGGACGATTGTAAAAGAGTTGTAAAACTATTTGCTATTCAAAATTCATGAGGAATGACGAGATATATATAAGATGATTCTACATGTTGTCGGTAATTATTAAAGGCTAGCTGGCCCCGCAACTTTCGTCCGAGAGAAATTATTATCAGAATATTACTTCCATAATTGAGTCGAACCCTAATCCTATTTCTAAAATAAAAGTAAGTGACTCCTTATTATATCAGCTATTTGCCAAAACCCCGTCAAAACTGGTCCAACCATTTCGGAGATAAGCCGCAACAAACAGGCAGGCATGCATACAGACAGAAAAAAGTAAAAAAAAATAATGTTTTTGTTAGTACCGTAATTATACTTTCATTTATCATCATCATCATCATCTCAGCCGAAAGACGTCCACTGCTGGACATGGGCCTTCCCCAAAGGGGGGTTTTGCCATAATCGCCACGCTTGGCAGGCGGGTTGGCGATCGCAGTGCGGTTGTTACAAAAGCAGAGAGAACGCTGCTGCCCATTCTCTGGTAAGTCTTTCATTTATGCGTTCTGTAACAGCTGAATTTTGAAATTACAAACAGAACCTTAAATTTTATTTCTTTGTATAGAAAATATAACTATGCAAATATTATTTACAAACTGTTTTACCTCTTTATACTATTAGTTTATGACTTCAAATCATCATCACGAGAAAAAGATAATCATCATTAGGTACCTACAATTTCCAATCTAAAGGTCCAATTACCCGTCGATTCTAAAAAACTATGGAACCAAAATAAAAACACAAGTTTTAAATAATAAAACATTTAATAACTTAATGACATACAATTATAATTAGCTAAAATAATTATTCACAGTAATTATGCCTATCGTTAAAACATGGCGTTTTTAATGTATTGTGTTATAATAAAGTCATGGCTGTTATTTGCATAGAATTGCAAAAATGATCTTTATCATTCTCTAAACGCGATTCACCTCATTAGAAGAATCATCTTTTGGGGTTCCGTAGCTAAATGGTAAAATGGATTCCATAAAATAACGTTATGCCTGTATGTGCATCCGTTGGGATTGCGTACAACCACTTACACAGAGACTATATCTATGAAAATTACTATGAGGCAGTCATCATCATCAGCCTATTAATGTTCCCACTGCTGGGACACAGGCCTCCTCTCTATGAGAGGGAATGGGTTATAATCCACTACGCGGGCCCAGTGCGGATTGGTAGATGTCACATGTCTTCGAATTTTTGGTTCTAGGACATGCCGGTTTCCTCACGATGTTTTCCTTCACCGTTTTGAGAGCAGTGGTGATGAAATAAATTACACAAAGTAATGCGCCTATCTGGGTTCGAACCCACGACTTACTGGCCGCCACCACGAGGCGGGAGGGAGTAATACTATGCAATACACACATATTTTTGTGGTTGATAAAATCAATACAGTGTTAGCGTAAATACTCATTCCGACTACGGAACCTTTCACTTTGCGTGATCCGATCAATACTTAACCGATTATTTATTCATAATTATAATTATTTACAAACATCGGTAGCATTGAAATTATAATTATGTTACAAAGTGACTTTGACATTAACAATTTTAGGAATCAACTTTGCGCAATTATTGAACCATAATCATTATAAAACAGTTTTCAATCACATTGCAAATCACTTAGATTTTAATTTTATATGATAATATTGTGAAATTATTGTTTTTAAAACGCAATTTGGTGGAAGTGGTAACATCCCGATTTAAGGTGGAAGCCCGCGAAATTCAAATTTTCAATTTTTCTTACGTGTTTTGTAATTTTCCGCCTAGTGTCAGGCTGGTATGTTGAACAAAATATGACTATTTTATGAAAAAGGCATTTAATGCGATTAAATGAAGTAAGAGGGTGTTTTTCATATTTATAACTCAGTAAAGCCATATTCGTTACGATCGCGAATCATATTTTAATCAACATACAAGCTGACACTGTCCTGCAAATTGCAAAAACATAAGGAAATTTGAATTTCGCGGGCTACTTTAGCGCCCATAAGTATCGTAGTTAATGGGTTGGAATCTGGGTATCGCCTGGCAACCTGCACCTTGTATAATTTATTTAATCATCACTTCATCAGGAAAGGTACTGCTTATAAAACGGTGAATGAAAACATCGTGAGGAAACTGGCATGTCTTAGAACCAAAAAATTGATTGCGATTGACTGATTTTGCAATTTATGCGTGACAATACGAGTACAACACAGTATCCGAAAATAAATTTTAGACTCTTTTGAATAAGGATAAAATATAACAGTTTGATAACGCAATGATAAACACATTTTAGGTTTTAAATCAGAATGAAACGGAAAGGCCATAAAAATAAAATCCATTGCATGTTATTGTATCGAAAGACCAAAATTATGGACAAAGTTGTTTTTGTCTACACACCTGGTTAGAAGTTTTAAGTATAATATGTATATTGGTTGACTTAGTTTTTGATGCAGACTATTGTTAACTAAATTTACTTTGCCTAGAAAATGATTTGGTTCTGGTTATCAATAAATTGTTCACATGTAATGTTTGATAGAAAAACGAAGCCATGTATTTTGACAACCAAACCACCAACCCGCACTGGGCCCGCATGGTGGATTCACTCCCTAAAACAGAGAGGAGGCCTGTGTACCAGCAGTGAGAGCATCTCACGACCTACGATACGCTCTAAACACTGGAGCACCGTATTGCATGATAATAATAATGATTTAATTATACAGGCTGAAAGTTACTACGTATTCAATACATCATTCTGAAGCCCCCCTACAGAAATTTTTCATCGCTACTTAATTTAAAAAAAAAACAGCTGTTCCCTACAAAAGTACAATACCTACACAGTCAAAATGTGTGTGAGGGCTGTATTAAAAAAAAATATTGATGAAAAAATTCCAAGTGGACCTGGTTCAGAATACATCGTTATTTCTTGAACCCTTTTTAAACTTAAATCATTATAGTCTGACTGAATATACTGTTACAAACACAGAATAAAGCCGATTTTTAGGTATCACTTATTCTGTCTTGGCGCTGTGTTTCGTGAAGGCCACATTTTCCATTGTTTATATACTTTACATACAATTACTACACTGCATTGTTTGGCGAATTCCGCATTTTTCATTTTAAAGACTTACAATTTCAAAATTATTACTGTCTCTATGATCTTTTTCACTATTTTTAGTCTGTTTTTACTAACACCTCTTTTGTACCGCAAATAAATATCACAATTTTAGGAATCACTCAAAAAATCATCACGCTACAGCTGGTTCTCCATACACCCCAGCGAACAAAATCACATTGCATCTCCTCTGCATAATTAAAAATATGAACTCCTTATTTGCTTCGAACCGTTGTCCTAGTATTCTGTCCTCTAATCCAACAACTGTTGCAGCGGCCGCTACAGTACCTTCTTCTGTCACTTCAATATCAACATTTTGGATAGAAGAAGTAACATATAAAGGATTGTCAGAAATACCTGGCAACTTCGCCTTTGTCCTATCAAATATCGACGTAATTCCTGAATACATCAGAGGTGGGATCAAGTCCAATCTTGATGATAGTCTGAACCTTGGGATATAAGTGTCTATAGCTGGTGAACTGCCTTCTATCCTAAACTCTGTCATCCAATTCTGTGATTTAGTCGCTAAGTTTTTAAGCACAGTCTTCACTGAAATGCCATCGTATGGTAGAAGTATCAACATTGCGAAGTCTTCATTTTTGCCGTACGTCATTTCTAGTACTTGAGCATTGATCTCATCGGAGTCTCCGACGAAATGAGGAGCTTTATGGTACATCATGTTAACTTGTCCAATTGACTTCCCTTGCGAGTTGTAAAATGTTTCTACTTTCGTTTGTGTCGGGTCAAAAGGCTGCGTCCAATTCGCTTTGAAATACAAAGCGTCGACCAAGACCATTTGTAAGTTTTCCAAATCTTGTGACTTCACTGCGTTCAAGATTCTTCCATCAGTAGCATAGCAGATGAATAAATTAATATCATGAGCTAACTCAGTCGTGTTCTGAGTTTCAGATGAGTAAATCGACATATCATACCGTAACGCAGACTCACAGAATTCATCGTGCACTTTAGTTGCACATTCCGTAAACATAGCCGACTGCCCTTTCACTATGATATCCCGGTACTGCGATTTCAATACATCATTTGCCGCTGAATGTAAACACTGAGTTTTCTTCAAATCCTTCGGTAATTTCAAGGCATTCACTAATTCAGCAAACGTTTCTTCAGTAGAACCTTCAGCTAGTAACGAGAATATACTCCAAACGGATAGAGGTGATAATGCAATGTTTTTAATACCGAAATTCTCTTGAAAAGCGTAAGTGTTTTCTAGTAGTTGTAAAGTGAATTCGTTTACAGGTGTGAAGTCGATTGGAGACGCGGACCGCGCGGCTGCGGCGCCTACGAAGGCTAAGAGCGTCCACGCGACGATCATCGTTCACGATCTTTAGCTCACACTGATCGTTTCCACGTGCGGTCTGCACAATGAATATAATTTAACTGGTTAGGTAACGTTTGTTTTTACCTTTATGTATAGTACAACATGATTCGTTTGGTAGAGGGATGGTTCGCCAGACTAGTGACGCTTGCAGTGTTACGTGTTTTCAAATCGTGGAAGGACCTTGAAAAGATTTATGGTCAACGAACGTCGTACAATTTTGGCGGTTTCAGTTTATTGATCTTTAGTTAATTCTCCTAGTGAATTATTTTTGTCTCTCAATGTTAAATTGTTTATTTTTCTATGTGACTTTTGTTACTCGTACTTCTACTTCGTGTGAATAATTATTTATATTTTTCATTTTGAATGAGGAAAATATCCATTTTCGAATGAGATGTTTTCCTTGTATTTATGTCCCATAACGTTGTTTATTATGTCGATTAGTTAATTTAAATTACGCAAATAATATGCCAGTGATTTTCCCTTCGATATTATTTTGTGTATTCTTGTCAAGGGCATTTGCAGTTTAATTTCCTGGAGTGTTTCATTTCCGAACTACATTTCGGTAATATTATTTCAAAAACAATGGAAGTAGGCCGATTATGTTCAGATAATTATACCAAGGTGGTCTTTATAATGCGATTAAAATCTATAAATCATTAAGATCATGACGAAACAGGTCAATATTTGTTTATCGATTTTGAATGCATTAAGATTTGATATTGATTTAATTAAAGCCTCAGTTCAAATATTTGTAGGTCCTTCGAACTCATTTTTAAATCCAGGTGAGTGTGTTAATGATTTGTTTGTGTTAGGAATCGCCTCGCAATGTAAGGATCGTTAATTATAATTATCTTGATTTATGTTAAATACATAAATCAAGATAATTGTGTATATTTCTTGTTTATATTTATTATTTTACTTTTTTTATATATTAAATAGCAATGTACCATAAGTTAGTAGCTTGATCGTTTTTCTTGTCTGGCTGTCCAGCCGTAAGTGGGACTCAAGAGCATGCTAGGGGTTAATGATAAATGATATTTATTTTAACAAACTAAAAAAATTTACACGTCATTTTTTAAAAACTGGATGGGGCCGGTGTTTCGTACCTGACTACTCTGAGAAGAAACAGCCGAAACAAACTCGAGGTCATAGTCTCTTTTGAAGTCCAGACATAATCTTGTTCAATTCAGATGAGGACTATGCAGATTCGTGTCTGAGATGGTCTTTTGAAGAAAGAACCACACAGATTTGAGTGGACTTGTCCAGTCAGTGCAAGCATTTGTCTTTGAAATCCAGACATTGCTCAATTCACATAAGGACTATGCAGATTAGTGTCTGAGATGGTCTTTAAAAGAAAGAACCAAACAGATTTGAGTGGACCTGTCCAATCAGTGCAAGCATTTGTCAGTTATCGTGTAACTCGACTTATAACTCAAGGAGCTCAAGGAAAAGACGAACAATAGCAAAGAAAGGACATTTGAGTAGGTCGCTTAAATAGTACTCAAACTGCCAGACAGTCGTGGGAAAAATAAATGTGACCCACATGGTCCTCACATTCACAATATATTTAAAAAAAATTGTAATGTACAACAAAAAAAAAATTCAGGTAGAAAATGTATTCTAGGATCATAATGTCTACATTATTACAGTCAATCCATTCCTTATTTGGAGTTAAAGAATTACAACAATGCATTCGCTGTTCAACGTTTAATCCACACTATTCCAGTAGTCTTTTTTAAACTTTCACGATCAGAACACATTGTAAAACATATATAAACGGGAATTAAAAAAAAAACCATTTACATAAATTTTATATATTTTTCCAGTAGCCTGGAATGGGCGACATAGAATGAATAATTGAGTCCGCCTATGTATCACTATTGTATGTGAAGTTTAAATAAATAAATACACCGTCCCTGTACAATGTTACAGTATGGTTCAAATTATTCCAGTAGTATTTTACGTGGTTTTGTGGTTTGGTGGGACTAAAATGATATGCATGCAGACGACTTTACGGTAGGATTCAATGTCACTCAAAAACGTGCTGATGGATGCATTGAATAGTACAGGGGTCATCGAGGTATTAAAAGTAAAATTATAAACATGATATAAGTACTCGTATTTTAAGAAAAAACTAGCGAAAAGTTATAATTTTTTACTTCCAATATATCCATAAAGAGAAGATTCCAGAACAAAAAAAAATCGCAATGAGACCGACCTGAGGGGAGATCAAGCTTTTCGCTTTCTTAAGGGTCTTTTTGTACCCGTTTTATACGCTTCTGCTTGCGTGGTTTAGTGCCATAAGAAGCGGCCAAGTTATTCTGGCCAGGGCAGTCTCGACATAGATAACAACAAATTCGCTAACTTTCGATCGCTGATTACTAACGACTAAATTGGGTTGCAATAACGATGCTTGCGAGAATCGCATCTTGGATGTAGAGACTTGGATTTCCCGCAGGCATCGTTATTGCAACCCAATTAATTCATTAGTAATTAGCAATCAAAAGTTAGCGATTTTGTCGTTATCTCTGTCGAGACTGCCAGCCTAGAGAAGTGTTCATTTATTTTCAAACGGCATGCAAATACCGATTAGTGATTTGATTGACAAACTAGGTCAGAGATGTTGACTTTTTTTTTTTTTGCTAAACATACTGTGTGGCAAATGATAATAATTGTTATGGCAAATATATTGAATGAATTTATTGGTGTTGCGGTTGCAACTTGCAAGCTCGTCTGTTAACCTTTATTGTCGTAGAAACGCGTTATAGGGGGCGAGCATATTGCCATAAACCATCCACAACTCCAGATTCCGTGGCTGGTACTGAGAAATTCCTAATGGAAAAACTTAATAACACTGACCGACCTGGGAATCGAACCCAGGACCTCATGCTCAGTAGTCACAAGTCATCATATGGTATGGTATGTAATGGGTGGTCACCCATCCACAGACCAACCTAGGCAAGCACGGCTTAACCTAAAGATCGACCCAAGTGGCTGTTATTATTTAGCTACGAGCTCCTCAGTCAGCAGTCACAAGTACTCGTAAGTAAGTTATGCACATCCGCCAATTTATAGAATAAGTATACCTACCTTGTAAAAAAGAACTATTGCATAATGAATAATGAGCCTATAATGTTCCCACTGCTGGGACATAGACCTGCTCTCTATGAGAGGCAATGGGCAAAAATCCACCACGCGGACTCAGTGGGGGTTGGTCGTAATTAAATTTTAAACCTTTAAAACAAACAAAAATAATTTTATTACACTTAATAGCGTCAACGCGGATCCTATTATAAACAATTGCTTAATTAAAGTTTTTATAACAAAAACGACTAAAATATTTTACAAAGTATCGATGTTCGGTTTTTGTGAGGTAAATTATATTCTTATAGCAAAATATATGGGTGAATCGTGCGCCTATAATTCGAAGCTAATTGGTGGAAAAAAATGTGGCGTGTCCATACAGCTCTGTTGTTGAGTGTTCCGTATACCTAATTAAAAAAAAAACTTTTATGCAAAAGGTGCATCCACACCGCAGTTAACTTTTGTGGAGCAACACTGTGCAAGTCACGGTAACATTAGGTAACTACTTATCTGTAACTTTTGTGGCTAATTGTTGCTATTTGTTGAATGTTAGGTACTCATCGCGTTCATACCGCCAATAACATAAATTAACTAAATATAACAAAGAGTAACTTTCGTGGATCAGGTGATGATGGACACGTACATATGCAACTGCGTTATCAGATGATATTTTATGTTGCTCGTGGTAACAATCTCTAACAATGAGGTAACAATTGATAAATTGTTACCTCGTGTTTTCAAAAGTTAGGCAACATTACTAAACATGTACTAACACGGCAACATTTACTAACAATAAACAACTTTTTGCTATCGGATGTTGGTCAGTAACACTTGGAAACGTTCCTCTACAAAAACTAACTGCAGTGTGGATGCATCATAAAAAAATCCGAATTCCAAAAATAAAAAAGTAAAAAAATAATTTTACTTCCGGATGTCGGTGGCAAAAAAAAAAAACAATAAAACAAAAGTATTGACTACAAGGGTTTTTTTTGTGTATTAGCTAGAATGCTTGTTATAGTCCTTTCTTATTAACATGAAAATATTTACGACCGATAGACGGTACAAGACGATGAAAATTGTGGGAAATCCCGCTTGTCAGGTAACATAATTATTTTGTGTGTCAAAATCGAAAATGCCGAACATTTTCGATTTTGACACAATAAAAAAAAACATTGAATGAAAATACTGGGGAATTTTCCAGTGCTTTTTATGAACCCACTAGATGGCGCTGATCAACCTTGGGAATAATAAAATGGCTCGTTTTTATGTCCACAAAGCCTTAAATGCAATACGGAGGACGACGCACCAAGAGTTTAGATGTAACGCAAAAACACTCAGAAGAACAATAGCAAAAATCATGCAAGTTGCAGTTGCAGTTCAGTGATGCAAAAGAACAGTAGACTTTTTAGGTTAAAAATGTTTGACATAAAAAGGTTTCTCAATTTATATACAATAATGAATAATAAAGAAATTTTACTATACAATGAGTTTGACATGTGTCTAGGAGAGTTCTTTTTTGCCCTGCTAAAAGATTTTAAGATTTTACCATTGACATTTAATATATTATAATAATATATATTGGATTTTACTAGAACGCCGATAAAAAAATATTCCCAAAGGTAATCAGCGCCATCTATTGATATATACTGAAGCGTTGTGACAAACGTCAGTGGAAAATTCCTCGTTGCCAATGTCCGCTCTATGTTTAAGTCTTTTAAATCTCTTAGGTCTTAGGTTCGTATCCTTCAGGTAATTTAGGGCTTTATTTTCGGCGATAAAACTGGCAGACTACTAATTGTTCAATATTTCACGGTACCCAAATAATTACGGAACTGTGTAGAACGTTTTTTTTTGCAAAAAGATGCCAATTTAGAATCAGCACTAATAGCGTTTAGTCACTCTTCAAAACATGTGTGTTTATTTTTACATAACAAAAAAGTAATCGTTTTATCTGCAAGAAACTCGTCTTTGTATTTAGGTTCATTAATAAACAGAAATGACACGCCTCAACCTGTAGTAGACTATCCCGTCTGGGTTTTGATTATCAATGAAAATGCATGTATTTTTCATAAAAACAATTGTATTTTTCAATTAAATATATATTCATTTCAGATACCATTTATATATTTATTTCAGATACTACAACACAGCCCAATTAGTACTGGAGAATACGTTCCCCAGTACTAATTGGGCTGTGTTGTGTAGGTCAGATAGGCAGTCGCTTCATGTAAAATATTGGTATTCAGCTGCATCAAAGACCATCTCAGACACTATTCTGCATAGTCCTCATGTGAATTAAGCAAAATTATGTCTGGACTTCAAAAGAGACTATGACCTCTGAGTTTGTTTCGGCTGTTTCTTCTCAGAGTAGTCAGGTACGAAACACCGGCCCCATCTAGTTTAAAAAAAAAAATGACGTGTAAAAGTGTTTGTAAAAACCTACTTGCAAAATAAACATCATTTATCATTTATCATTTATCCGGTTAGACTGGAAGCTGACTCTAACATCGTTAGGAAAAGGCTAGGCGGGTGAGTTTCTTTCAAATGCCCCATACCGAATGGAATACGAAAAAACATGGTATTTTTCAATATTATTATATTGAAAAATACCATGTTTTTCAATATAATAATATTGAAAATACTGCAAATAATACTACTGCTACTATAATACTGCTTAATTTTTTGGTATTTTTTTCGAACTTTTACGAATTAACACGTAACAAAAAGTACCTTTAGGTTCTAGGAATTTTACTGAAAATCTATGAAATTATTTTCGAGTAGAATAATTTTTATTTTAAATAATCATCAATATCAAAGTGCACTAATAATTAAATTTTGTATAATTAATGCCGGAAATGCATCATTATGAAATAAACGTTTCTGATTATTATTATTAGTAGTAATTGTAACAACTACCAAAATACCAAGTTCTTATCACCTATAGAATTTCCCCGGTAATAACGAAAAATACAACGACAACCACATACAAGTTTTGATGCCCAATAACAGATACTAAAATTCTACTTCCGAAATCAAAAATCACTTCACACATATTAAGGAAGTTCCGTTTACCTAAATTAGATAGTCCGTGACATACAAACTCCGTATTTGATAACGTTAGCGTTCCCTTTCTACGTGCAACCTTGATCGGAACACATGCATTCACTGTAGGCGATGATACTATGGAGCTATTTTTAGACCTACTTACTTTTGTATCAAAATCAAACGGCTTGTAATTGTCGGCGTCATTTTGTAAAATCCGTAATTTTATAATCTACCTACTCAGATTGTAAACTATAAATATAAATATCGCTGGACATTAACACACAGTGCCATCTAGTGCCACACTAAGCAACTAAGGCTTGTGTCGTGGACACCAGGTAGTTGATATACTACATAGATACTTTTTGTTTGTAAATACATACTTATTATACATATAAACATCCATGACTCGGAAACAAATGTCCATGCTCATCACTAAACATTTGCTCCAACCGGGTTTCGAACCCGGGACCCTTAGAACGTAAGGCAGCCTCACTACCACTACGCCATTCGGGTCGTCAGCAAACAAAAAAAAAGCAAACTATCAAAGTGAAACCGTCAAATTGTCAAATGTATGCGATTAAAGTATCTCTGCCCTCATAAACGGGACTTGGGGCACCCCCACGTTAAGTTAGTTAATTAAGTTCCTTTAAACCCTGTAGACAGAAATAGTCGACGGGTTTTACAATATGACGCCGACATATATAAGAAAATAATCGAGCTTTACATAGTATGAAATAGATATTTTTCAACTTTATTACTGACTAGCACTTCACCTAGGACTTCGTCCGCAAAAATTGTGACAGTTCGGCTAATTTCCATGATACAATACAATTAATTAGTCTATGTTTTTTTCTGATAATTTAGCTTACTATTCGTGAAAAAGTGGTTAAAATCGGTTCAGTAGTTTTTGAGTTTATTCGTTACAAACATACCTAAATCTTAAACTAAACCAATCTTCAATCAAATCGAGCGAAAATCGTGATAGCTCGGCTAATTTGCTTAATGGTGCCGATTCCCTTGTTCACAAACTAAACTAAATTTAAGTTGAATGCATCTTTTTCTTTCTATTTCATTATGAAAAGGACAGAAGATAAAATTAGTTTAATCCTGTCAAATTAGTCAGCACCTGACGTAATTTGATGTAATTTTAGTAGTCAACTTTTTAATCGCGTCTAAAAGTTGTATGGCGCTGATTAATTTGACAGAACGTAACTAAAATTTATCTTCTGTCCTTTTCTTAATGAAATAGAAAGAAAAAGATGCACTGAACTTAAATTTGGTTTAGTTTGTAAACAAGGGAATCGGCACCAATATCAATATAATTTATAGCCTATGTTACTCTGGGAAGATGTCGCTTTCTAATGGTGAAAGAATTTTTAAAATCGGTCCAGTAGTTTCTAAGTATATTCGTTACATACAAAAATACAAATCTTTCATCTTTATATTAATTAGTGATGAGATAAACAGACTTTTTTTTTGCATTAACAGCAATATTTTTCCCTATGCTAATGCAGACTATGATCTCATCGACAGCCTCGTATTAACTTTGAAAAAGCAAGATAGTTGATATACCTACTACATATATGTATCCTTTTTGTTTGTAAATACATACTTATTATACATATAAACATCCATGACTTGGAAACAAATGTCCATGCTCATCACACGAACATTTGCTCCAACCGGGATTCGAACCCGGGACCCTTAGAACGTAAGGCAGCCTCACTACCGCTACGCCATTCGGGTCGCCAGTAATCGCGCAGTCAATCAATCATGACATTTTAATCACAATAGATTATTTTAAATATTGAATTCGGATGTTTGTCAACATTTCTCTTTTAGGGTTTCACATAAAAGGTTTTATGCAATAATTTTTAAATGATACCGTTCAATCATATAAAAGGTTAGCTATACAGGATGTAAACGGACCTATTCACGAAGCCATCAAAAAAGGATTTTGTACATCAAATTAAGTAATTTTACGCAAAAATTATTGCTGGGAAACGACTCATTTTTTGGGTGAAAATTACGTTGTTGTATGTTCTATGGATAGATTGAATAGTACATGGGTCGTGGAGGTGTTTAAAATAAAAATCTTACATTAAAAACGTTGAATGTATTAAAAAAAAAAAAAAAAACTTTTGAAAAAGGCGGAACTTTGACCCCCAATATCTCCGTAACTAGAAGGTTACCAGGTATGGTTTAGCTCTAGAACAAAAAAATGATCGCAATGACGGGGAGAACAAGTGCCTTTCGGCTTCGTTAGAGGTCTTTTTACACCTTTTATAAAAATTCCACTCATCACCAATCGTTTGTTAGTCATAGTTATTTCTGAAACCTCGAAACATAGATGTTCTTTCTCTTTTACTCCCTTACGCGAGGAATGCCAGTTTTCGTTTACATCTGGCAAATTGCCACAAGTGTCATTATTTTTCCTGCCAATGCCACAAGCAAGGTCCCTTCCTGCACTCATAATTTTCCTCTCATCATTTTCCTGCCTGATAAGTTAAATTATTCCATACATGTCGTTAAGTGGAAGCTGACAAAGTGATTCATGACTACCCATCACATTATTATAAAACAAGATAGGTATTTTTGTCTGTTTTTCATAATCCTGCCTAGCATTTTCCAAACCATGTTAGTGTTGGATTCCAGTATAATTGGATGCAGCTGCAGAAGTCCAATATTTTACATGGAGCAACTGCCTATCACCTGAAACGTGGTCGCTCACAATGGGCCTTATCAGAAGGCTTAAAGTCACCCAAAGGTGCTCTCCATTGCCCTTTGGGTGACTTTAAGCCTTCTGATGATGAGCCTTCTGCTATGCTCGGAGTTTCCTTTCGTGTTCGAATGAGAAACGAGGACATCCGCAAGAGAACCAAGGTTACCAACGTAGCCCAAAGAATTACCAAACTTAAGTGGCAGTGGGCAGGGGACATTGCTCGCAGAACGGATGGCCGATGGGACTGTAAAGTTCTGGAGTGTCGCTTTTCTAATAGGCCCAAACTTTAAGGGAGCGTGGCTCAGCACCGCCGCATGATTTAAGCGAAAAAAAAATAACCTGCTCAGGCGGAAAAGACCACGATAGTACCTTTCAATTAAGTCGTTAAATAAGAGATCATTAGAATATTTTCCCGAGGCAAGTCAAAGTAATATCCTATTGCAACAATCTAAACACCACTGGTGTGACTTGTAAATCATTTTATAATTATAGAAGTATTTATTTAATTAAAAGACATTTATTTAATAATGAACATTTATTTACGAGTCACACCGACCGCCACCGTGTCTTTCCGTCATTACCATTGACATTGATTTCCGACCAGAAGGTCTTTGGTTCAAAGTAACTGAACTTACTTACTGATGTCATTATTGAAGGGAAACACAACTAGCTACTACTACTACAAACTACTACTAATAACTACTACTAATAATACTACTACTAATTTTACAACTCTGATACCTACTACACTTTAACCAACATATCTGTGCAGGCTAAGTGCAGCCGTATAGCCATAAAACACATGTGCCAATTGACGTATCGATGCAAATTTTCTTGCCAAGTGACGCCACCTTGAACTGCACACTTAATGTGGTTATGTGGTTATACTATACGAGTACGAGTTCACACTCTAAGGACAAATAACGACGTATGTTCCTCACTAATAACACACCATTTGATGAACATAAATTGTTGTATCAGCAATCGCGTTTTTTGTGCGAGAATCGATATAATACACTGTTGACTTAAACAATTCAACAATCACGATTTAACCGATTCTGTTTATATTCTTCCTGCTTCCGTTTTAATTCATACAATAGTTCTTATGGCCGTAGCAAAGACAAAGTCTTAAGATTCGTTCATGGACGTCTTGGTTCTTAAGACTTAGTGTGTATGTGGCGTCTCCATAGACAATGACTCACCTTCCATCTTGCGCTGCATGCCCTGACACCTGCGCACTTGACGATCTTATGACTACATCAGCAGGCGGAATTCGCATATCTGAATTTCGGGTCAAATAAGAAGAAGTATAGTTTCAATCGGAGCAAAAAAGTCTACTATTTACTGACTTCGTTAAGCATGAAACTACATCGACCCTTTCCAATAGTCCAGCTCAGTTGCAGTCATACGGAATTTCCTACGTATTTGACAAATCAAATGACGCAGTGTGTAAAGCCCACTTTCTGATACCAGTGTCGCCAGTTCCCACATCCGTTACTGAAGGTCTAAAATGTATAAATGAGGGCAAACATTTTAGTTATCCTATTAGGGTTATATGTTGGTCAATATGCGTAAGACAGTATAAAGTATAAAACTCAGTAGTCGAGTCTAAGAATAGAATGCACAGGATTTCCTTACATTGATTAGGTAAGTACTCATCATCAGCCAAGCCTTTCTTAACCACGTTGAGGTCGGGGAGTCAGCTTCCAGTCTAACCGTGAATACCAGTATTTTACATGGAGTGACTGCCTATCTGACATCAACAACCCAGTTAGAACTGGGTGATACCCTTGGTAAGACTGATTGGCGGACTTTCGGGCCACTGAATAGGTAGTTAGTTTCTACAAATGACAGTCAGGACCAACGGCTTCCGAGGCATAAAAGAAACTCGGTGTGTTGGGGAGAAAAAAAAGGCTAAGATATAGGTAGGAGAACCGGGCGCCCTAGTTCCAACACATAACCTAAGACACGTGAGAAGGGACCGTCATCACTGGGTCAACAACTCAACACTGCTCATTGGTTCAATGACTAAGTAATATTGGCATCTCACAATACATGCTTACTGGCGCTTATGTCGCAACAGTGAGCACATAAGTCACTGAGTACTAATGTATTCGAGACAAAATGACGTCATCGGCTTTCAAAATCTTGGCAGAGGTGTCTAGAAGTGAATAAAGTGAGGTTAGAGGTAAAGTGTATTTTTAAACATAATATTTTCGGTAGCTACTTGTAATTTTATATTGTTCTTGAAGGTCGCGTTGGGTGCAAGAGACCTCTTTTCAACGCCTGATTTACCCAACAAGAGAGAGGATTTTGATCTTTTAAAAATACATTGTTATTAAGCATATAAACATTGTTGTGTTGCACTAAAAATAACTGCAATTTATTAATAACTTTAGTAAAAAAAACATTGTAAATCTGCGCGAATGTTTCGACGGGCTGTCAATTTTCTGGACTGGGCCTCTAAGATTCAAATGTAATTGTATTTACTTTCCATCCACGGACCGACCCAGGAAAGCGCGGTTTGACCTGAAGACCGACCCGAGCGGTTGATACTCATATTAACAGCGAATCTCTGCATGTAAATTCTGTTAAGTATTCATTTGCATCCGGTTAATCTGGAAGCCGATCCCCTTAAGATATCCAGTTGAAAAAGAATAGGCAGATGATGATATAATGTATTTTTCAAGAAGACAGGAGCCCAGATGACGCTAAGGATAAATTAAATAAAAAAAATACAATAGAAGCATTGATATGAATATATCAAAGAATAGAAGGTAATTATAGCCTCGGGTAAGTTTCACATCGAATGCTTAATATTCACATATTGTGTGGGTTTCAAATCAATGACACATTCTAACATTTTCGTCGCGATTGCATGTTCAATTTATTGATTTTTTATTTTTTAATAAACATTTAAAATTACCAAAAAATTACTTGCTCGGCTCCTGATAAAGTGTTAATTAATGGTCCAATCTTAGTGATAATGTGTGGGTGATTTAAAAGTGCCTTTTGTGTTATGGATTAAATTTGTTCGACTGTTGTTTGATTCATTTTATTGTACGACCATTTTCAGTCTGATGCTGTAAAATTATATCATGGATGGAAAAATTATGTCATGTTATGGAGACATAGATTTGCATTTTTTTGATAATGTCGTCATGCCTATTGTATGTTCCGAAATGATATTAAAAAATGTAAAAAAAAGGAAATGTATAAAAACGAATGGTCTATGTCAGGAGTTCCCAAACTTATTTTGTCTCTCTACTCTGACAATAAATTATTTTTTAGCGCCCCCATTTTTTCACCTACTTAAAAACCACTATAACTTCAAATTAAATTAATGATTGTGAGCTATAATAGCAGAGATTAAACATTCATTCTAAACGAGACTTTTACTATACTTAACCCGCAAGAGTTAACTTGAGACCTGAGCGCAGTAGGTAGTACACAACAGCGCTCAGGTCTCAAGTTAACTCTTATGGGCTATACCTGCCAGTGACAATGATTATTGAAACGCAACTTTATAGTATTCAGAAGGAGTATCTTTTATTCAAAATAAAACAAACATAATCGATTCTTCTCTCGATCTTGATCTCTTAATAATTAATATTAGTTGATGTTCACAAGTTGTAGTCGAGAGTCGAGAGCTCAGTCGGTGTCTAGGAGTCCTCCTAGATGAAATTACAAATCGCCCCCTAAGCCTCTACACAACGCCCCCATTTTTTTTCTGGGTCTCTTACTGCCCCCCTTTAGACCAGCAGCGCCCACAAGGGGGCGTTATCGCCCACTTTGGGAAACGCTGGTCTATGTGAATAAAATAAATAAAACACGTTTGAGAACTGAAATCAGAATTTTTATTAAGATGGCTTGCACTATAACTGTTTTGTTATTTGAATTTGGGATGGTTTTTTGTTTGTTTGTGGTTGATTGATAGGTTTTCTGAATGGTTTAAAAAAATAACCACGAAAGGATATGCGCGGGGTCGAATGAGCGAGCGAAGCTAGCGAATAAGCTATATTCTAACCTATAAGCTGTCGGGGTGCCCCAAGTCGGTATAAAAATATTTTTTTAAAGTTAAACATGTTGAAGTGTGAACCATTATTTTTAAAGTGCGTTTATATATTCCCCCTTAAGAACATCAAGAGTGTAACACATTTCCGATCGCTCTTTAGGAAATGTATAGATATCCTAAGAAAAATGCATATTATAAAATACTACTCTGTCAAGAAAGTACCGGGAAAAGATCAATAATACACAAAATGTCTGTTATTCATCCAAATTTATTTTATCACCTTCAAAGTATGCTCCTTTAGAAACGATACACTTGCGCCAACGAATAATCCATTCATCAAAACATTTTTTAAACGCTGCTTCCGGAATTGAGTTCAGTTCTCGCCGCGAATTCTCCTTTATGTCTTCTATCGATTGAAAACGGGTGCCACGAAGTGGTAATTTGAGTTTAGGAAAAATAAAAAAGTCAGCAGGAGCCATATCTGGTGAATATGGTGGTTGCTGGATGGTATTTGTTGAGTGTTTGGTCAAAAATTCGTTCACAATGATAGCCTTGTGCGAAGGCGCATTGTCGTGGTGCAAAATCCAAGAATTTTCTTTCCACAAATCTGGCCTTTTTCGTCGAATTTGCTCTCTTAAACGCCGCATAACGCTCAAATAATATTCTTTATTTACCGTTAGACCTTCCGGTAAGAATTCAGAGTGCACAACACCGCGATAGTCAAAGAAAACAGTCAACATGACTTTGACTTTTGATCGACTTTGGCGTGGTTTTTTCGGTTTCGGTTCAGTTGGAAGGCGCCACTCCGAAGCTTGTTGACTAGTTTGCATGTCAAACTCGTTAACCCACGTCTCGTCACCAGTAACAATGCGTTTCATGAATGTTGGGTCCGAACTGACTCGTTCTAGCATGTCCTCAGCGACTTTCATGCGATTGAGTTTTTGGAGAAAATTCAGATCTTTTGGGACTAGCCGAGCAGCAACATGTTTCATACCCAAATGATTAGTTAAAATGGTACGGATCGACTCGTGAGATACAGAAAGTTCGGCGGCTATCTCTCTCAGAGTTGAATGGGGATTTTCAGTCACTATTTTCTTCACTTTTGCGATGTTAACTTCAGTTGCAGACGTTGACGGCCTACCAGAGCGAGGCAAATCTTCCATCACATCTCGACCACTTTTGAACGCTTTGAACCACTCATAAGCACGAGTTTTTGATAAAGTCGATTCACTGTAAGCCTTCTGTAACATTTTCAGTAACTCCGAACACGAAATTCCATTGGCGATGCAAAATTTAAGACAAACTCTTTGTTCGATATTTTTGTCCATTATGAAATTCGCAATACACACTATATATGATATTACTAAAACCAGCACTGTATTTAATATAAATAACAGATGCAACTCAAACTCCGCGCCAAAATGGAAAACAGTTGTGCCAATCTAACAACTACAAAAAAACAAAAATTTGAATTTAGAACCATAAACAAATCATCCATTCCCGATACTTTTATGACTGAATGTATATCATACATTTCCGATCTATTTTAGGAATTGTATACATTTCCTAGGAATTGTATATAATGACGGATTTCATACATTTCCGGTGACATATACATAAGATAACATCACGCCTGTATTGCCCGAAGGGTTAGCTAGAGGTGTACTTAATAATAGTAAGTTTCAAGCTTAACGAAGGACAAAAAAGCTATCAAATCCCACAAACTGCAAATTGTTTTAAAACATAGCCTATATAACTACGTAAACCTTGACATATATCCATAATTACATGATAACGCATTGTAAAATGACAAGGCGATTGAAATATTTCTAGATTAGCACACATTAGCCATATCATTAATTAATTTAAATATTGTTATTTTAATAAGGCTGCTTACAAAAGAAACAATCAGTGTCGTAAAGGATGGCAAGAACCTATATTATATCTCTTTGAGCGATTGAATTCGGAACAAGGTGATAACCAAAGCTGTCGACAATAGCAGAAATACTATGCTTAGTACTGCTTTGTCTAAAAGCAGTGTTGTTTGTGAAAATTTATAAGTTTAATAGTACTAAATTTAGTCCTATTCTTTTTGTTATTATGTTATGTTATGCTTAGTTATATTAGGCTTAGTTATTAGTTGCTTCTGCGGAGGTTTTTAAATGGCTTTTCGTTGTTTATATCATTATAATAGGCTTGTGTCCTGAAAAAATCTAATTAGTCCGTCAGTTAGATTATCAAAAAATATTTGACACGTATTTTTTCTTTTTTTAAACCAAAATTGACGAAGATACGACGCTTTTAAAATTCTCAATACGTCACGCCGTGCTATAATTTTTAGTGCGTTGTGACGTCACGAGCCCCCACTCTCGAGCTTTGAAGCGTTTTATCTTTGATTCAGGCAAAAACAACAAACAATATTATAATAACATCTTTGTGAAACTTTAAGGCGACTACATGAGCTAAACGCGAGTTTTATAATGCAAAAAAGCATATAATTCACTGCAATAAACAAAACCAGAAAAATATATGATATTCTTCAGGATATATGCTAGTACGATAGTGTTTTGAAAACATAATACAACTAATTTTACTCGATAAAAAAATATCACGAACTTATCTCTAAAAATTTCTTTTAACGAGTAAAAACCATACTAAAATACATGCGATCATTCTGATTTTTTGGCAAATAATTCTACAAGCAACATATTAGCATAGTCCAATCAATAGATTTTTGTAAATCGCAAAAAACCACTCATTTTGCACTACTTCGGCCCGCAGTGACTGACGTAACAACCACTTTGTAGTGCAAGCTGATTAGAATTTTATTCTAACAGACTTTCAAACGAAGTTTGAACCACCACAAATAGAGTTGCTAATTTAGCTCCTGTAGTCGCCTTAAGTAGTTTTCAAATAAAAGTGTTTCTTTGACACGCGTTTGACGTCACTACCGGCGACGATGCGTTTTGAATTTGCGTTCCGTTTCGTTTCACCAAAAACAAAAAATATTAAATTGTAAAATAAGTGTTGTTAGAAAATTAAACAACTGTATACCACAATGTTTATTTATGGCCCAATACAATGAAAATAGTTTTGAATTTCTTGCATATTATTGGTAAAGTGCGGCCATCATCTGCCAAGCCTTTTCCCAACTATGTTGGGGTCGGCTTCCAGTCTAACAGGATGCAGCTGAATACCAGTATTTTACATAGAGCGACTGCCTGTCTGACCTCCACAACCCAGTTATTACCGGGTAATACGATACCCCTTGGGACTGGTTGTTAGGCTCTTTGGGCCTCTGACTACCTGTAACGACTGTCAAAGATCTACAAATGACTGCCGGGACCAACGGCTTAACGTGCTTTCCGAGGCACGGAGGAAACTCGGTATGTAATGGGTGGTCACCCATCCACAGACCAACCTAGGCAAGCACGGCTTAACCTAACGATCGACCCGAGCGGCTGTTATTATTTAGCCACGAGCTCCTCTGCTAAAGTGCCGGCCATATTAGCCGTAAAACCGATGTTGTGGATACAACACATCGATTAACGTCAGGTAAGGACCCTCAGGCTAGATAGAGCTGTTGGTTGTCGAAGATATCTTCGAGGCACGAAACTCCACTTAAATGTTCTCAAAGACATCTCGATTTGTAAATAAGCATCTATTTAATACTTGACCGCGTAAACATTGCTTAACTTTAGACCCATCAATCAGTGTTGATCATTTAGCAATAAGCCCCTTTACTTAGTATATCATTTCAATAGATTTTTGCGTATACTTAACCTTAAACTTTATTGCCTAAGCAACAGAATAGCAGTAATCTGTATCTGTCGCATTTCTATTAAAAATCTAGAACTAAAGTAACGCAACATGTTTCCGTGTTCTTAAAACATGTTTCAAACACACTGAAAACAGGTTTGCAAAACAATGACGTATGTCATGGAGCACAAAAATATGTTACTGTAACAATATTGTGAAACTTTTAGCATATTCACTAATCTGTCTACGATGTTTCTGTTAATGAAACTCAGACCTAATCTGTGAGAGAGTAAGGCCCAGCACACTGCTGGAGGCGCGGCAGAGCGCAATTGAAGACAATAATTTAATATAAACCTTAAGTACCTTGACATAGATCAATATAAGAATAAATTCAATAATTTTAAATACTAATTAATTAATAATATTAACTAATTGAGAATTAACCATTTTGCACTTTGAAATAAATAAAGGGTGTAAAACACCTCTTAACGAAGCCGAAAGGCACTTGTTCTCCCCGTCATTGCGATCATATTTTTGTTCTACATCATAACTGGGAACCTTCTAGTTACGGAGATATTGGGAGTCAAAGTTCAAACTTTTTGACAAGTTTTTTTTTTACACGTTTTTAATGTAAGATTTTTACTTTAAACACCTCCACGACCTCCGTACTATTCAAACCATCCATCAGCACCATAGAGCAACACAGGCCACCGGCGGACCGGAGGGGAGTAGCCATTGCGTTTTTTACCGATACAAAACTGTCTGTCATTTTTTGCGGGGGGAAATCACACATTCTCAAATTCTCACACAAAAACATTCTATGTCACTACGAAACTCACACTATGACAATTGAAAAATACACTAACAATTTCACACACACATTTAAACAATCCGTGTCATAATAGTATAATAATATGATGCAACTACACTAACAAGTCCTTACACCCGTAGTTGTAACAACTGTCGATACGCATTATCGATAAATTCAAGAACTCGGTTAGGGAAATTAGCTTTAAAAAGTTATTCAAAGGCTACAATAATCAAATAACATATAACAAATAAACTCTTTTTTTTTAACTAATCCTTTTTAAAAGCCAGTGATAAGATACTGATACGGGACTATCACTGGTTTTTAAAATGGATTAATTTTCTATAAATATGACGAATACATTTTTGGGGGTTGGTTTTTTTTATTAAGAAAGAAATTCTTGTATCAGCATATTTTTGCATTATTAATCTTGCTAATTCCAAGTTATGATTTATAAAATCGTTTTCGTGTGAATGGTAACTGATTGAGGGAAACAAGTCTTTGCCAATAAATTGTTTTAAGGAACGTGTCACAACTTCATGTGTGGTACAAGATCGTGTAGGTTTATTGTCGTCACTTAAATGTCTTCTTATTTCTTTTTCACAAAGCCGGCATAAAAGTATTACCTCTTTTGAGGCATACAGTAACTTTCCTTTGCTTTTCTGGTGAATTAAACTTTTTTCATCAATCGGCCCAAGCAAATGCACGTATTGCATTTAATTATTTTTTTTGTTGAGAAAATAACATATCCCGCTATATACTCCACAACTTTTTCCGCAAAAGGGGATAAAAAAGTTAGAGCTTCAATCTCATCAATCAAATCGTCAGTAAAATTGTTAAAATTGACTTCGTCAGTAGCGTCATTGCTATTGTATTGTCGTACGGTTGAAGCATTATTTTTTTCTAGTGCAGATGTGCAATTCAGTATCGTAATTTTTTCCAATGGAATGCAGTTCGTTCCGTTTCCCGTTTGTGTTAATTCTGTATTAACAAGTTTTGTGCATCAGCAACACTTGCGCTGAACAATTGTGCTGCAAGGCGAACATTCATTATCTTTGTTTTATAATAAATGTGATTTGCTTTTAACTTGTTAGCCATGTAAATTAATTCTTCATCCTGTATTTTATGTAATGCTTCCACATATAACCATTGAATTTTATTTTCATTATCATCTTAAAAACATTTGTAGTCACAAAAAGTGTTTCGAATTAATTTTACCATGTGACTTGGATCTAAAAAAAAGCAAACTCGTTGCCCCGTTGTAGGATCTAATATGGTAGTTTGCAATTTATTTGCAACTAAGCAGCAACCCAGTTCCGTAGCCATATCTAAATTTGCCTTTACTTTTTATTTTTTGCTACACGTTAACGCTTTTATTTCTATTCCAGTTTCATGTACTAATTCAAAAGCTTTAATTACAAGCTGAGCTTTTAACTTAGCACTTGTACCTTTAACTAAAAAATATCCGATTGGGACTTTCCATGGAGTATTAATGCCTACTAATAGAAATACTAGGACATCTGTAGCTTCATCTGTATTATCAGTTATTAAATCGAAACCATAATCAATATACCCGAATCGTCTGCCACCACTTGGATTGTCATGTGATCGTGTCTTTATTTTCATTTCATCGAAAACCAAAGTACAGTAAATTTTACTATGTGGATTGGCATCGGCTTTATATTTTAAAGCTGCCAAGGCTTCTTTGGTAAAACCGGGCCGTCCATCAATATTACTATACCATTTTGTTAAAGTACGTGGAGCAGGTAAACACGTCCCGAACGTTTTACGAACATACTTGTAAGCTTTGGGAGAATAAAAGTTGAGAGTTAGAGCAAAACATCTCAGTTCTGGTGAATACTTAGCTCGTGAGAGCTTCCCACTTTTAGACTTATTTAGTTGACGCTTAATAAGCTCTGCTTCTTCAACGCCAATTTTTTCCAGGACCATCCTTTCCTCTTTATCTATCAAAGCTTTTTCATCTAGATTCTGAAGAATTTCTTCTAGCCCAGCAACTTTTTTCTTTAAGAAAAGGATTTTAGCTTGTAGCCTTTTAATTTTTTTTTTCTGATAAACAAATTGTTGCTGCATTTTTCTTTTTCTTGGTGTAAGTGCAGTAGTGGGAATCGAAGCAGATTTTTTAGATGTTTCCTTTGACTGAGCCTGAAAACAAATAAATAAATAATTTTTACTTAAACTCAACAGTAAAATAGAAGAAATGACTATTTTATTAATATGCGATTCTACAATAAACGATTTAAAAACAACTCACATTTTGAGGAGTTGACGATCTACACGGTGATGTCAACGAATTAGGAATAGTGCGAGTCTCATTAATGGAATCATAAGATGATAGTCTCTCATCTGGTATATTGAATGATTGTTGATGATTCTGGAAAATTTGATTAAATATCTTTAATTTTACAAGTTCAAAAATCTACGCTTAATTTCACCACTATGACTAAAGTCAACGAGGTACATCATGTGGAATGTACGTTCGTTTACCTTGCCCATGAATAAAAAACGACTTACGGAACAAATACAGTTCTGCGTTACAGTTGGTTTGGCGCCATCGACTAATCTCCTTCTATTGTTCGCCAACACTTGAAAGTCAGAGGTCTTAAAATGATTTGAGCAAATGACACTATTTCTTGTGGGAATCCAGGTTGGTCTGTTATTAGAAAATGTCTTCCATATAATTCTTAAATTTGGATCTTTAGGAAACTTGCAATAAATAAATAAAAACACATTATAGTTGACGTTCACACTCAGTAATTTTTATTTAAATCAGAAAACCTAATCTCAATAATCTCAAAAATTTCTCTGATTTGACTTGACCTTTCACATTTTCATCGATAACTATCTACAAACAAACCGGCAACAACACTATCGCTCGGTGACAGCGAATTCTAGGAAAAAAAACTCGGATCTGTCGCTCGACCGATCCGCGTTTTGTATGAGGACGCACGGCCTTAGTTGGTAAACAAATCCGAAACAACACGATTGATAATATTGTAGTTTATAAGTTTAAAAGAAGTAAATAGCAATAATGTGATTAAAAATTACTTACATATGAAAGGTAACTTTTTGTAAATTTGACGTGGCAGATCTCTTTTTGCAGCAAAAAACAGAACAATTCGGCATTTTTTACGACGTCGTCGATTCACTCACGCAACTAGATTTAGTCTAGTGAGCAGTGCAGTTGCAACTAGTTTTATTGTACTCATAGGACCATTTGGACTTGTACTTTGACAGAGGGGAACGCCTGCGTATGGCTACTCCCCTCCGTGTTGCTCTATGATCAGCACAATGTTTTGAGTGCGTTACAATGAAATCCACAACAAAACATGATATTTCACCCCAAAAAAAAAAGTTGTTTCCCAGCAATAATTTGTGCATAAAGTTACTTAGTTTGACTTACAGAATGCTTGGATGACGGCTTCGTGATGAGGTCTTTTACGCCCTGTATACCATAATAATTTATGTTCCCTGCCTTCACATGTGCCTTAAACTAATGTAATAATTTAAGATAAATTGATCTCAATAATTCTAAATAAATATCTACTATCATAAAATACTATGTATCTTAAGATTTGTACATAAATGTCGACAATAATTACAACAATATTGATCTCAGTTATAATTAGTATTGAAGTAATAATGTCACTTTATGTTATTACTATGCCTATAATTGTTATCGTGTGTTGTTACCTAGTATGTTAATCTGATAAATGTGTTAAATACCCACTGTTTGTAAATAATATCTATAATTAACTACTTAAAAATTTAATGCTAATCTTGTTTATTGCTTTTTAACAGGGTCCATAATTGTTTTTAGCTGTAAGCCCATTGTAACATCTTTTTAAACATGATACGCAAAATAAAATAAAATAAATATGAATATGATATTCGCACGCGGTGCTCGGAGCGCCTTCAAACTACTACAAGAGCATGCGCGCGACTGCTCCAGTCACCGCCGCCGCCGTGCTGCTCTGCGCTCCGCCGCGCGCCGCCGCGCTCCGCCGCACTACGCACTGCGAGTTGTCTGTACAAAGTATCGAACATTAATGGGCGCGCTCGGAGTAGTTGCGCGCCGCCGCGCGTATCTCCGCTCGAGGGCTCTCAGCGCCGCTCAGCCCGCGCGTTTTAAGGAAATGTACTCCGCCGCGTCTCCAGCGGTGTACGCTGGGCCAAAGGGTCCAGTGTGCGATGGTGGATGTCACATGTGTATGAATTTATGGTTCTAGGGCATGCTGGTTTTTTCACAACGTTTTTCTTCATCGTTTTTGACTGCCTCTGTGGTCTAGTGGTTGCTAGCGCGACCGCTGAGCATGTGATCCTGGGTTCGATTCCTGGGTCGGGAAAAGTCTTCTTGGGTTTTACCATCAGGACTAAGACGGAATTTCTCAGTAGCAGCCACGAAGTCTGGTTTTGTGACCGGTTTATGGCAATAGGCTTGCTCCCTATTAAATAGGACTTAGACTTAACTGGCGAAATGTGGGTGTACAGGTACCTACATTTCTGCCTAACCTACCTAGTGTGTTACATTGAGTCCTACCGTACCTTACCGTTAATCACCCCAAAAAAAAAACGTTTTTGTCAGCAATAATTTTTGCATTGCTACTTAGTTTGATTTACAGGATGCTTAGTTGCCGGCTTTGTGAAGTATCCGTTGTCAATCGCCTGTGACAAACGGCCATTTTCAATAACTTACCAACAGGTATCGGTAGTAGGTAGGTAGGTAGGTAGTAGTAACAGGTGGCTACATCTGTCTGTTTGACATTTAGTTTACCGACCGATAGAAACAAAACGTTACAGAAAAGCTTTCTTTGATTTTTCTATGAATCAAGTGACAGATAGGTGACGCGGATAGGACTAACTTTGTTTATAGAAACACCGATAGCTAGGTACGAGAGTAGGCATATTAACTGACAGTATACGTAAGTTATAGAAAACGGCCTTATAAGAGTTATGAAAGAAAGAAAGAAAGAAAACGTATTTATTTGGCTTTAGCCGCAAGTGCACACAACAATATAATAATAAAATAAAAAATAAGAAACTTAAAACATCATAATAATAAAAAATAAAAACTTAAAAAAAAATAAGAGAAATAATATTGTGTTTCTCACGGTTGCACCAAATAGGTCCAGACAAAAAAAATATAAATGTTAATGGATAGAGAGGGAGAAGAATACTAAAGAAAAGACGCATGAATTGTGTGAGGATTGATATGAAGGAAAAATAAGTAAATGGTAGCGTGACGATTGACAGGAGAGAATGGAAGAAAAAAACGTGTTGCGCCGACCACAAGTAACATGAGACAAGGGCAGGGAGATGATCCCCCCTGCCTGCCTGCCTGTGGACGGTGGGCTATGGGCTAGCTCGCCGTCCGTCCGTCTCATGACGACAGGCCGTGTCGACGGCGCGTTCGTGTTCCACGCGCGCCTCAAAGAGAATCAGCAATACGAAGGGGTCCGCAAGGACCGATGCCTGCCGGGGTTGCGGGACTGTTCGAAAGAGATACCGTGGCCCCGGAACACAAAGGGCGATGAAGGAACTTGGATGGGTTTTAGTCAGTAAAAGTCTGACACTCCCTCCTGCTCCGCTCAGAGCGGGAGAATTCATATGATGATTTCCCAAACGACAAAAAAAAAAAGGGCTGGGAGATGATGACTCATCATCTGCCTAGCCTTTTCCATCGATTAATGCCCCACTTCCTACTCTACGTTGGGGTCGGCTTGCAGTCTCACCGGATGCATCTGAATACCAGTATTTTACATAGAGCAACTGTCTAACAGCGCAGCGGTGGCCCAGTGGTGGCGGCCCCGACTTACGAACAGTAAGTCGTGGGTTCGAACCCAGACAGGCGCATTTCTTTGTGTAATTTATTTAATCACGACTGCTCTCAAAACGGTGAAGGAAAACATCGTGAGGAAACCGGCATGTCGTAGAACCAAAAATTCGAAGACATGTGACATCTCCCAATCCGCACTAGGCCCGCGTGGTGGATTATAGCCCATTCCCTAACATTGAGAAGAGGCCGTGTCCCAGCAGTGGGAACATTATAGGCTTATGATGATGATGAACTGCCTAACGCCTTGCTTATGTTGTTCCGTTGATGGATGACCACCCATTACATACCGAGTTTCCTCCGTGCCCGGTTGGTCCCGGCTGTCATTTGCATTTGAAGATCTATAACATTCGTAACAGGTTGTCAGTGGCCCGAAAGTATTACAACCAGTCTTACCAAGGGTATCGTACTACCCCGGGGCTGCGGGACTGTTTGAAAGAGATACCGTGGCCCCGGAACACAAAGGAAATGAAGGAACATAAACGGGTTTTAGTTAGTAAAAGTCTGACACTCCCTCCTGCTCCGCCCAGAGCGGGAGGAGTCATTTGAAGATTTCCCATCCGAAAAACAATTAAAAAAAAGGGTATCGTATTAACTGTGCCCAGTACTAACTGGGTTGTGGAGGTCAGATAGGCAGTCGCTCCATTTGAAGTACTGGTACCTTTCCCTTTTCTGTTTCATCCGATTAGACTTCAAGCCAACCCCAACATAAGTTAGAAAAAGGCTAAGCAGATGATGATAATTTAAATTTTAATGGTACAACCAAAAAGTGTTTTTGAAAAGAAGCTCCTTTTGCAGCCAACCTAAAGAATTACCACACGCAATTAAGTCCTAAATTCTTCACAATCAAGAATTATGTGGTGACAGGAAAAAAAATAGATTTCTAACACAATTAGCATAAATATTTCTGTTATACGGGCGTAGTTTTAAAATGCAATGATTTGCATAACTATCTTAAATTTTATATGATTGCGGTGTTTTTTTAAACATTATGTCAGAATTGACTAGCGCATTCTTTAGTGAGTAGGTAGGTACTGTTCTTTAGTGTGTTTCCTCAACATTTTGCGCATCCAAGATAACAATGCCTTCAGAATGCTATTGCGGCTCCCACGTTTCTGCAGCGCATCTGCCATCTTCATGGAGGCTCGAACGGACGGATTCGCAGCGATACTGCGCAAAAAAGTCGCTTCATTATTGAGCAGAGTTCGTGCTAGCGGCAATGGCATTATGGCGGTTATTGCGGACAAATTTGACTGTCCTATTTTATGTCATCACATTATGGTACTAACAACACGAAATGATACAATAATTAATTAATTTATTTATTATTTGAAGAATGATCTGAATTTTGATTATTGTAACTAAATCACCTAATTTCTCACCGCTAACATAGTTCTTAAGTACTATTTTACTAACCCATATGGACCTCGTTGTTCGCAATAAATAAATATTTGATTTTGATTTGATTTAGTGATTTGGTAATTTGTAAAAGTAATAGTGATTATTCAATGAGGATTTGATTTGCAGATGCAGCCGGCTAGTCAGTTCTAAAGGCCACACCGCCAGCTAGCGAGCGAGTGAGCGAGGCGCCTCGTTTCATACTTTGTTTCATATTGCGAACTACCTAAAGAGCCGAAACGAAGTATGAAATGAGGCTCGCCGGCTCGCTCGCTCGCTCGCTAGCTTGCGGTGTGGTCTGTGCTTAATGTTAGCAATAGGGTATTTTATTCTCTAAGAGAAAAAAATCTAAAAATATATTATTGAGATAGCTTAGGCAAAAAGCAGTCGGAAAACGTGAGTTTTAGTTCATAAAATAGCAAACTAAATTTTAAAATTCAATTCAAAGGTTTCAGCTTTTTTAATCTGTTTCACAACACCATTATAGGTAGTCGCCATGTTATTACATCATACGGCTATGTAAACTTAGAAGTGTCAACTCAACTGTCAACTTCAAATATCACTGCATTTGTTTACACAGCCAACTGACGTCATGATCAAAGAGCAATATGGCGTCCACTGCGTCCAGCGTTTTCGTCAAATTACGCGCGAAATTTGAAAGTGCAAAATTTAAATGCATTTTTAAGGCGTTTAACGATTGAATAAAATTTTTCTGTATTTTTTAGTGGTTCATTATCACTATTATCACGGTTGGCAAAAGATTAAGTCACTAAGTAGGTAATACGGATGATGGTAACGTTGGTCTGTATCAAAGAAATTAAGATACTATAGACAAGCTATCAGAAGAAATGTCATAGAGAAATTGTCTCTGATCTGGGTAGCAGACTAACAGGCTATCCGTAACTGTTCACCAGAAACAGTATTTTGTAGTTCAAATAGGCAGTTGCTCCATGTGAAATATGTAATTCAATGCGGAAGTGGAATCCAAAATACTTAGTCGGAAAAAAGGCTAGGAAGATGGAGATAATGAAAGTCTATGGATGGTATACTTGACAATAAATGAAAATTAAAGAAGAAGATATATAGTTTGATTATGGATAATAATATAAAGTCTTTTTAACCGACTTCTAAAAGGAGGAGGTTATCAATTCGTCTGAATGTTGTATAAAAATCTGGAAGGGAACAGACCGTTGTTTCTCCATTATGCGCCATCTACGTAATTAACCAGTTTTCAGTTAAACTACCATGAAAGGCTGTGTTTTCAATAGTACGAACAAGGCTACATAGATGGCGCTGTTATAAATTTGTGCAACTTAGAGAAAGTAAACTACTTCTATTAATTGAATTATTTGATGAACTTTTTAAAAAAGGAATAAGCCGCCTTTTCTTTACCTGTTTACAATGCTTTTCAACTGGTTGATTTTTTTATGGTAGCGGGGTAAGACATAATTGATTATTAAACACATCAATTTAATTTATTTCTAGAGATGTACAGACGTGAAAGCAAGAAAATTATCTCTAACATCACCAAGACAGAAGACTCCCTTTTTTTTTCAACAGCAGCCTTTGCAAACTTTCACCAAAGCAAGGAAATTGTCTTATTACCGCAATATTGACGCTGCGTCCATATTTATGTGCTTGCAGCGTTGTTATGGTTTAATTAACGACTATATGCGGTCTGCGGGAGGTCGATACATCTATGTTATGAATATTATATGGTAGAACATATACGGGCTGGTATTCTCACTGATCATGACCTTTTAGATGAGGAATGTGAAATACGATATATCTGCATAAACTGGTTCAGTTAGTTACTAGGGTATGCATGCTGCTTCGCCCCTAGATAAAAACGCTCCTGATCAGAAGGTCTAAGTAGCAAAATATCCAACAGCGCGAAACGTCTAATTAGCAAAATGTCCATGTAGCAAAACGTCTAACTATCAGATAGGCAAGTCCTATGTGTTAATCCAGATTATTAAGTATCTAGGTATGTGCCAAATTTCATCCAGATTAGTTCACGGTTCAGTAGTTTTTGCTTGAACGAGTAACAAAGATCCTCACAAACTTACGTAATAGTTTAGTTCGGTTGAGATATTTCTGAATATAAATCTGAAAATGTTGCCAGTGTGAATTAAAAGGGTAGTCAGAAACCACAAAACGCCACCTGCAAAGATTCTTACATAGTCCGTTTGCCTCGTCCACCTTCATACATCTGTTCATACACGCACGCCGGTTGCGAGTAGGTACTGCGCAGCTACCAGATATTAAGTAGATAATATGTAAAGTATATCCTCATTGACGAGCCAATGGCCTCAGTGGTTAGCCAAGTGCTATCAAACGCGAAAACTTGCCTGATGGGAAAACCAAAGAATAAAATGCCCACCCTGAGAACTAATGTGGTGCATTGTCATCAACGTTTTGTATGTAGCTCAAATATTATAATGGCGAAATAAATAATTATCCATTTTAGTTATGTACTAGCGCTCGCCGAAAACAGTTGTTTTATTTACATGACTCACAACACCCAATAACTACGTACGCAGTAGTTACACATACATCTGGAAAACGTTGATGACGATCCATAAACGAAGTTACTTCTAGGAGAGGCGACTTTAACGGCAATTCGCCAGCAAGCTCCCTGAAACACCCCCCCGTATATCCCCCACGTAACTAGCTGTCGTAACCATGTAGTAGGTTTAATTAACCGCCAGTGTTATTGTATGAAACATTGATAACAAGAAACGTGTGTGTCCGCGCTTAATTTGATATCAAGACTATCAGTCTATCTTCGCCTGTAACAATACAAGATTCGATTCAATCCAAGATTCGATTTTGTAGAGAAACAAGTAAATTTGATCTGTAAAGAATGATTTCCAACAAACGGCTCGCATCGGATCGGAAAGGATACGAACGGATGCGGCTGCAGCCGATGATGTCAACGCTTACAATGGACTTCGAACTCCGTAAAGTACAAATAGGCGAATTTATGTCATAAAAACACGTACCTAATACTTTTGCACAGATGCAGCTGAATACGTGTATTATATATAGACCGACTAAATATCTGACCTCCACAACCCAGTTATTGGGGATACCAATTAGGAAGTCAGACTTTCGTTTTCTGAATACTCGTAACGACTATCAAAGATCTACAAATAAGAGCTAGGACCAAAAGCTTAATGTACTTTCCAAGGCTCGGAGACAACTCGGTGGCACGGTCCCTGGTCCCAACAGTGGGGAATTTATAGGCTGATTCTGCTTAGCAGATATAGAACCACCAACCTTTGGGAAAACACCAGTTAATGTCAATACCAAAATTGAAAATTTCTTCATTAAAATTTGTATAGCGTCCTCCATCATCAGTATGCAATCAATAATTCGGGCTAATTAATCTGTCATGTTACTTAATGATAACACTGCAGCCGACAAGAACGTTCTATAGTGCGTCCTCGTTCTCCATGAGCTTGAATGACAGTGTTGATAAGTGAAATTGTCCGTGGAAATTGTTTTTAAAGAACGGACTGCTTATTTGATCTCCGCAACCCAGTTAGTACTGGCTAATACGATACCCTTTGGTAAACTTGGTGGTCAGATTTTAAACGACGATTTGTAACGACTGTCAAAGATCCACAAATGACAGCTGAGTCCAACGGCTTAACGTGCTTTCCGAGGCTCGAAGCAAACTCGGTATGTAAAGATGGTTACCCATCCACCGACCGACCTCAGCTAGCACTGCTCACTCTCAAACACTAAAGCAATTCAGCTTTACAACATCAAAGCCAGCCAAGTCTGGTATTGCAAAACAGATGCTGCGTTACGAAAACGTTGGCGTCCCGTACTATTAATTTCGCCGACACCATAATAACTCCTGACTCATTAAAACTGAAACGGAAACCCCGTAACACTGACACTTTAAAATTGTGAGCAATTATTTATTTTATGAACGATGGTTTGTTATGAAAATGTTGTAACAATCTATTATATTTAAGTGAATTTATATTATAAAATGTTGTGCTTGACTTGTTCTTCGCCTCGTAACTCCGCAAGTAAATGCTGAGAAGAGAGTCCTGGTCGAGCAATGTTTTTGAATCTGGAACAGAGTAATCGGGTTATAAGGTTAACCCGTTAGACCTTAACCCATACTTATGTTTGGTTAAGCATTATACGGGTTAACATATTATGTGGTGTTAATATTGCTGTTGTGTGGGTTAGTGGAAACACCTTAGAGTTAAGGATAACCCGTATTATAGGGTTAATCAACCTTTATTAACGGGTTCACGCACAGAGTTCATTTTTGTATTTTAAAATATTTTATGCAAGAAAATGACGGAGTTAGCCTGCGCTCAGTGCTTTGTCTCTTTTATTCAAGTTTATTAGCAATATTTAAATGGTTAACCCTTATAAAAGTATGTTAACCCAATAATCGATAATCAAAATAAGTTAGAGGTTTAACCGGTAAATCTTTAAACCCGTTTAATCAGTCCCTTAATAGACGTCAAAAACTCACACATTAAAAACGTCAACAAATTATTAATGGTACGAGTACGTTTAAAAGTTCAAAGGCTTTTCTTTACAAAATATAATAACACCATTGTCGTAAGTTTAATTCGTACCACACCTGAGAGTTTCGCACGGGTGATAAAGGAGACTCGTACTATTTGAAAAGTACCTATGAGTAAAATGAGAGAATTGTGAGTGAGTTGTTGAGTGAGAGATAGAGTGAACTTAGAGTGAATAGGGTAGATGACAAAAAAAAATCTAACTAGTCCGTCAGATAGATTTCCAAAAAATATTGTAAACAAAAAATTAAGACGATACAGGGCGTTGAAAACTCGTGTGACGCCACATTTGAGTATATTTTTTTAACGGAAAGTGACGTCACAAGATCTTTGACGCGTTTTATCTTTGTCAATTTTTATTAGTTTGATAAAACAAGAAGTCGGTTGAAAAACACGTACCTTTACAATATTTTTCGATAATCTAACTGACGGACTGAACAGAATCATATTTTTTTTTGTCAGAAATCATCCCTATTGTGTGTGAGTTGATCAGTGAAGGAGAAATTTGGTGCTGTTCCACAAACTATGGAGCACTAAAATTCCTTCGTGTCCTGTTGTTTGTTTATTGCAGGAACTGATACTGATACACGTACACTATTGAAGGCGCCAAACTTGTGGCTCAGATCTGAGCCGACACAATTTAGATTGGCATCTTTCTTTTGTTCTTCTTCTTCTGTCAGAGTTTTAATGCAAGCCGTAATAGGCCTTTTTTTTTCTTGGAAATCATCAAATGACTCCTCCCGCTCTGGGCGGAGCAGGAGGGAACAGTCCTGCAGCCCCGGCAGGCATCGGCCCTTGCAGACCCCTCCCTTTGAGGCGCGCGTGGAACACGAACGCGCCGTCGACACGGCCTGTCGTCATGAGACGGACGGACGGCGAGATAACCCATAGCCCACCGTCCACAGGCCTACCGGCCTACGGTGGCCGGTGGCCACCACGTGGCCCCCGACACCCGGGGCGTCTGCCGCGGCGCCTGTTCGTGGGTCTTTCTTTATCACGTGTGGTTAGTGCCTAACCTGGTGTCAGAGTTTTTATGCCACCAATGCGCCTCTGACTTGGCTTTACATGCCGTTAAGAAATATCTCTCAGAAATAATGGTTCCCTCATGATGTTTTCCTTCACCAAAGTATGTAAAAATTATACAATACGCACATCATGAATCCGAAAAGTCAGAGGTGGGTGTTTTGGGTTCGAACTTGAGACATATAAGTTGGTAATCCGACAGTCACACCACTAGGGTATAACTACTCATTTCCATCGACACGCTAGGAAGGGGTAACCAATGGTACAGGTCTTCGTGGGATGTTAAAACGAGTTGCTTCCTATAAAATGATAAGCGCAATTCTGAAGACAAAACGGTGAATCTTTTGATGCTACCTACTTTGTTATTGTCTGAAAGTATTAAAAGGAATTATAATAATTTGTGTACTTTGTTCCGTTATATTGTTTTTGGAACTTTTGTTTCCAATTTCGGTACAATGAATTACGCAATTTTTGTTTTTGACTGCCTCTTAGCCTTGTGGTCGGGTTTGGTTCCCAGGTCGGACAAAGTGTTTTTTGGTTTTTTCATCAGGAATTCCTCGTAGCAGCTACGTAGTCTGGATTTGTGCTCGGCTGATGGAAATAGGCTCGCCCCTATTACATGAGACTTAAAAAATAACTGGCGAAATGCAGGTGTTAATTAGGCACCTCTGCCTATCCCTTTGGGGATTACAAGCATGATGTTATGTTAAGTAACGGATTACTTTCTCATTCGTAAAATATCCAGCTTCAATTCTAGACGCAACTATAACATGTTTTTTTTTTCAAAGATATACATATTTATCGTAAACATTTGTATATTTTCAGTCTACCATATAGCAAAAGGGATGAAAAGATAAAGAAGAAAACAGTCAGATGTTCGTGTTCCCACGCCAGTCTGAACGGAGTTAGAAATTTGTTGTGATAAACATATAAACAGTTTTATTTTGTTGACCTCCTGTCTGTAGAGTTTTTAGAGCTTTCTAAAGTACACGTGCTTGATCTGGAATTCGCCTAGTTTGTAGAAAGGGGAGATATTTTTAGGCATAAAATACATAACATCGTCACTCACGTCTGTATTCCCAGAGGGGTTAGGTTAGTCAACTTTAGCCAGTTTTGTTTAAGTCCCATGTAATAGGGGGTGAGCCTATTGTAATCAATCGCTCACAAATCCAGACAAGTTTTGAATGTTATAACTTTACTTTAAATACCTCCATGACACCCACTATTAAATGCAACTATCAGCATAATGTTTTGTTTGAGTGCGTTACATTGAATCCTACCGTAAAACGTAATTTTTCACCGCAAAAAAAAAACGTTTTCCGGCAATGTTTTTGCGTAATAGAGTTACTTAGTTTAATGTAATGACGGCTTCGTAAAGGGTTCGTTTACACGTTGTATAATACCACCAAAAACCAAACCAAACTACATTGAAATGTCTGATTATTATGCTCTATTTCAGATACAGTTGAACCTACTTCCAGCTTAAAGCCCAGCCCATCCAAGGGAAATGGCGTGAAGATACTTACGCGTTCAAAGTGAACCGAAGCATAGAGGTCCAGGATACGATTTGTGTTCACTACATTGGTTCCGTAGATCAATATTTGTAGCTACCTGCCTACATTGTACAGACAACAGTGTTTTTTTGCATTATTTTTGACTGATGACTTTCTTTCGGTTGATCTTTAGGTTAAGCCTTAGTTAGTAGTTAGCTTGCATAGGTAGGTCTGTGGATAGGTGACCACCCATTACATACCGAGTTTCTTCCGTGCCTCGGAAAGCATGTTAAGCCGTTGGTCCCAGCTGTAATTTGTAGATCTTTGACAGTCGTTACAGGTAGTCAGTGGCCCGAAAGTCTGACCAGTCTTGCCAATGGGTATTGTATTACCCAGTACTAACTGGGTTGTAGACTTGTGGAGGTTTGATAGGCAGTCGTTCCGCTCTGCAATATTAGTATTCAGCTGCATCCGGTAAGACTGGAAGCCGACACCAACATAGTTGGGAAAAGGCTATGCAGATGATAAATAGGCTTGTGTCCTGAAAAAATCTAATTAGTCCGTTAGTTAGATTATCAAAAAATATTTGACACGTATTTTTTCTTTTGTTACGTAAACCAAAATTGACGAACATACGAAGCTTTTAAAATTCTCAATACGTCACTCCGTGCTATAATTTTTAGTGCGTTGTGACGTCACGAGCCCCCACTCTAGAGTTTTAATGCGTTTTATCTTTGTCAATATTCATTGATTTACAAAAACAAAAAATACGTGTCCATTATTTTTCAATACTCTAACTGACGGACTAATAGATGTGCAATTTATTGATGGTGGAAGCCTATTGTACATAATAGTGAAATTTGTAAATATTACATACCGACTATTTTTTCAAGGGTTTTGGCAGAGATTATGTACACACAAGAGAGAATAAGGAAACGCCATAACATAATTTAGAGTGCAAAGGCACAGCTTATTTCAAAAGAAGATTTCTACCAGAGGCCTGCGAGAGGAAAAATGAAATGGCAAGATATTCATATAGAACACCTGCATTAAAGTTTAAGTACCACGTATAAGATAATCAAATCTAGACTAAACCAGGGAAAATTCTTTGATAATTTTTTATAGAAAATCAAAATTTATTTTGAAGCCAGAACTTCATGTTCAGCTGTAGAGCTTGCGATCACTACTCCAATAAAGCAGGACCATTGTTCGTCTTTACTTTGAACATAAACATTATTCTCCTGCTATGCTCTGGCTATTTGGTGTCGGCGCAGCATGTCTTCTTCTTCTATACTTCTCTATTACTCGTCATCTCAGCACTAACCTCCTTTGTAGCCATATGTTTCTTCTCACATTCCATCCATCGTTCCTTTGGTCTTCCTCTACTCTTATATCCATCTACATTCTTACCCAACATCTTCATTTGTCTTTACTTTGAACAATATGGCAATATTTTTTTCATAAAAATAAAAATTCGCAAACATACTTTTGATGTTGACTGTACGGACCAAACAGGCTTGAAAGATGGTATTGTATGGATTCTGGATCGGAGTTAATCGCTGAGAACGGATGGAGCAAAGATATGAATTTCTGTTTAATTTTAAGAGTATATTTGGGGTATTTTCGTCATGGTTCCATTGATACATTTCTATTTACAGATTACTTAAAATATTGTTGTTCTTTGTTGTCAGGTTAGTTTTTACCCGACTACGGCAGAGGGTTGAGGTTTTAGCCCTTATGAACATATGCTCAATGTTATGTATGTTCATCTATTCCGGCATAACTTCTAAACTCCTTGTCATAATTCGACAGTCATGAGATATCGTTAGAAGCGTCTTGATCGTACGCTGGTTATGGGATATCACACTTATATGCCACCCTCTTGGAGACACAAGTCATAAATTAAAGAACAAAAAATAATTGGATGGGTATCAAATAAAAGGGCTTAATTATTTATTCATTAATTTATTTATTCAGTAGTATACATACATTTTAAACATTTAGGTTGGTGCCAACATAAACTCATTTTACCGTGCACCAAGATCATCGACTACATAATTTAGAATTAGATCCACTTATGTGGGTACTTAGTTAAAAATAAAGAAACAACTACAAAAGTTACAACGGGTATTTGCGAAATACTATCTAATACATACCAACGAGCGAACCTCGGTGACCAATCCGACTGTTCGTTCACAAGAAACAGAAGTAGTGGAGGAAGTTTTAAATGATACAGGTTGTTCCCAATAGTATATTAGGTACTTAATAATATTTGTTTTTTTTTTATGTTATGTTATAATTGCTATACTTATATTACTATATTACTTTTAATTCAATATTATTAATATGTATCCTATCTATCTAACTTCGGTATAAATATTTTGTAAAAAAATGTTGCTTTAATTTGTATTTTATGTTTTTCAGAGTTAATTTATCCCTCAATGCTATATGTATTTGATTAATAAGGTAAGGTATTATATACTTTAGCGATCTCTTGCCGTGCAAATTCATGTACTTTGGAAGTAACAGCTTAGCATTGAGGACGCTACGAGTCCTGATCTCATTCAAATTCATGGTTTTGGTTTTCTTTAATTTTCATTGAAGAACTCTTCTTTTAATAGTATATATTTAGTTTTTTCATGTATCGGTAATATCTTACAGAATTCAAACAATTTACGGTAGTCATTTATGTATTTCTTCTTAATGTTATGCGGGACAATTGCTTTTAATATACGTAGTTGAAGTGCGTAAATTTGGTCAAGGTGAGTCTTATATGTCCTACGACAGACCATAGGATATCGTTGATTCGGCCAGGGCTTTGTAAAGCATTAACAGGGTTTGATATGGAATTTTGCATTTTATAATAGAGAATTTAGCTAATATACATCTAAGTTTAACACAAACCCCGTTAATGTGCTCCTTCCAATTAAGTCGGCTATCAATGGTAAGTCCTAGGTATGTTTGGCTATCTACGAGATCTATGGAATCACAGCTGCAAGGCTTGGCTACTTTATCATGCAAACACTCATGGCAGTGTGATGTTAGTTTAGGCAAGGAAGAGCTTCTATTTTGACTGGTACTGATGTACATTAACTTGGTCTTACTAGCGTTTAATACTAGACCAGTGTCATGAGACCATTTAGCCAGCAAATCAAAGTCCTCCTGTAGTTGCCTTTGGGCATCACTAACACTCTGTCCAGCGGCTACAAGGCAGGTGTCGTCGGCAAATTGGTATATCTCGCACTTTTTTATGACATTCACAAAGCATTCATTCATTACATAAGTGAGGTAGTGCAGTGGCCCAAGGACCGAGCCTTGCGCCGTTCCCTCCGTTACGATGACTGGTTCACTAGTCACGTCACTGACTTTTACCATGTATTTTCTGTCATCAAGATAGTTTTCGCACCAATCGAGTAGCTTGCCTCTAATTCCGCTATCATGAAGACACACTAGTAACCGGTCATGTCTGAGCCTGTCGAATGCTTTGCTGTAGTCTATAAATACTACTAAAACGTGCTTTTTTCATCTAAGTGTTTATGAATACTATCTGTGAACGTTGATAGCAGCTGTGTGGTATTCTTTTTTGGTTGGAAGCCATATTGTTTGTCATTTAGGATTTTGTTTTTTTTCATAGAATTCGTGTATTTATTTACAAATGTATTTCTTTATTATTTTATCAATAGTTGGCAATATAGTAATAGGTCTGTTGTTGTTGTAATCCAGCCTGCTTCCTTTTTTTTGAATCCGTCTGACAATCCCTGTTTTAAGTGTAGACGGATATTTGCGTGCTATTATGCATAGATTAATTAATTTTGAAATCTCGGAGGTGATTGTCGTGCCCAACATTTTGATATCTATGGCTCTAATTCGATCTATTCCTGGGGCTTTATTATTGTTCAAAGACATAATGACTTTTTTAATTGTGTCAGGCTCTGCAGGCTTTATACGCATTGTAACTTTAGCTGGAGTTGTATACTCAGCTTTATTTAACAATAGTTTGAGCACTTAGGAATAAATAGCTTTACGCTTTTATCGAAAGTATGCGCAAAATTATAAGCAATATCTGTAGAAGTTAAGTTAGTTTTAATAAATGAATTCTGAATAGCATAATCAATAGAATTTTTTATTCTTCCTGTAATTCGATTATGATCGAACGTGAATACACTTAACTTACTTTTTTTACTTATTGTTAAGAGCCTATCCCACCTCAAATTAGCTACTCTATATTTGGTAGTTCAAACTTCGTTTGAAACACTGTTAGAATAAAGTCCTAATCAGCTTGCACTACAAAGTGGTTGTTACGTCAGTCACTGCGGGCCGAGTAGTGCGAAATTAGTAGTTTTTTGCTATTTACAAAAAAACTATTGATTGGACTAAAAAATAATAATAATATAAGACCTGCTTTATAGTTAGTTCAGTTAGTATAAAAAGTTTCATGATCTAATTTGAAGTATTTTATAATTGCCAGCGGTTTATTGTTCAGTTTAGAGGTAACTTTGGGATTTTTTTCTATCGAGAAAATTTTATGGAATCGTGTTTTCGCCAAATATAGGACTTAACATTAATCCTCAACTTTACCATATATTTATTTCAAAATTAATGCTGCAGTATTTTAGGCGTAACGGAGGATTATGCTAAGCCATTCGAGGTAGTATAGGCCCTTAAGTTAATAATCTTATTCTCTCTCAGCAAGAGAAGAAAAGCGTTTAAAAATACAAGATAAGCACTAAAACACAAAGGTAAAAGGCAGATGCGATACAGTGAATTTTATTCGCTACATTAGCCTGGCTGCAGTATATCAAAAGGTGCATACTACTTCAGTGTTACTAGAGATGAGGTTTCTTAGGCCGAAAACCGGGAAATGATTTGGAGGACGAATTTTGGGCATCAATCTTTGTCTTTGTTTTTTGGCCAATGATATTATTTCACGTCAACAGCAGGCAAAGATATTGAAAAATTACTCTAGTGTCCGGAAGGACTCTTTTTATTTAAGTATCTATGGTAATGTTACTCATTTACCTATGTGTACATACCTATATGTCCCAGAAAAGTGTTATATTTTTTCAGCTTGTGATTCATTCAAACTTCAAACCAACATACTGAGCAATTTTTCTCGTGAAAAATAAATCTGATGTCACATACATTTGGTCAATGACAATGGTGGTCCCATGGAGTGGTTTCAAATGATTTGATCTGGTTTTTTTTTTATGTAAAAAAAAAAACTTTAACTAACTCAAAAATTACTGAATTTTGGTAGAACAATTTTTGGTGGATTCCCGCAACCTTCACCAGGTCGTCGGTCCACCTAGTGGGAGGTCTTCCAACGCAACGTCTTCCGGTTCGCGGTCGCCACTCCGTTGGTTGCGAGTCGCACGGGACCGGTCAATGTGGTGACACTTGGGGGAGGCCTATGTCCAGCAGTGGACGTCTTTCGGCTGAAATGATGATGATGATGATGAATTTTTGGTGGCTTAATTTTTTGCATTTCAATCCTACTCCAACATCCTGCAAGTAATACGTCAAGTTACTAGTAACCCTGGTAGGGTATTGGGTAATTTATTGAGTAGGTACCTACAGAGATACCTACTCAAGAAAATACTCAAGATCTCGTCATTAAACCTAAAAATAAAACCGCCCTTTATAACCTGAATCTAGTTATTCGGCCTCGGCTTTAATTCGTCTCATTTATTAAAGATGCCAACGTTGTGGCACACCTCTAGTCTACCGCCTTTTGTCCGCAAACTCATCCAACCGGTGCCATCGACTGGGTAATGTGTTTCAATATATAATAAAATAGTTTATACTTACCTATTTGAAGATTTTAACTACACATGTAAAGGACATGTGAAAAATATTAAGTTCCCTCAATTATATTTTAGATTAGATTAATTTTAGATTTAGATTAATTTTCTAAAATGGCCGGTTTAGCCAAATCATCATAGGATATTAAATAAGACATAAATTAAGTTAAAATTCTTAAAATGGTCGAATAACCGATCGTCGCCGTATACTTTAAAGAATAAAAAATGTGAATTTTAACGAATTAAAATCCAGTTGCTCGAATACGTTTTTTTATAAAACGAATACCATCAAAATTTTGCTCTACAAAATTTTGCTTTAATACTATACAAACATTGAATTTTCGCGCAACAGCTAAGAATTTAATTATAAGTTTTAAGCTCAAAATAAAATAAAAAATAAGTTGCACAAAAATTAAAACCAAGTCTTTTCAAATAAACTTCCGTATTTCTGAAGTATACTTCGCTAAGTTTAAATTAAAATACTGGAAAAAGTTTCTGAAATGAATGAAAACTTGTGTTTTTAATATACTTTTCTTGCTAATTGTAAGATTTCTGAAGGCTCTAATTAACTTCCTGGGACGGTAAACTCGTTAAGTATTAAGTCGCCGTGTCTCTAAGTCTTATAGTTGTTTTCACCAACAATAAGCCAAACCTAAATATCTTAATAGTATTGCACAAATCCATCAGCACGCCTTTATTTTGGCATTCTTTTATACATTACTTAGCACGTGATTTGACTTAGACATGTTCTGTCTTTCTTACGATTGTTGTTAGAGAGTTGTGCAACAGTGGCAGGATAGCGAAAGTTCGTGCTAAGTAACGTTTTTAACTCTTAACCTTATAGAGACCCGACGAAACATGGCTAAGCTAACTTTTCTTCCGATAGATAACATTAATACTAAGTTTTTTAATTATTAACTGGCTTTTGCCCGCATCTTCGCTCGCGTCATCATCTGCCTAGCCTTTTCCCAACTATGTTGGGTTCGGCTTCCAGTCTAACCTGATGCAGCTGAATACCAGTATTTTACATGGAGCGACTGCCTATCTGACCTCCACAACCCAGTTAGTACTGGGTAATACGATACCCCTTGGTAAGACTGGTTGTCAGACTTTTTTGGACCAGTCTCCAGTTCTGCAAATGACAGCCGAGACCAATGGCTTAACGTGCTTTCCGAGGCACAGAGGAAACCCGATATGTTTGGTCACTCATCCACAGACCAACCTAGGCAAGCACGGCTTAACCTTAAGATCGACCCGAGCGGCTTTTATTATTTAGCCACGGGCTCCTCATCTTCGCCCGTGTATAGAACAATAATTGTCCGAGGGGATTTAAGTTTTTTTTTTGTCCATGCTGGGCAAAGGCCATAGCCTTCCACTCTTCTCTCCGTGCGGTTTTCTCTGGCCAATTTCTCATAAACGGCTCTAGGTCGTCACGCCAGCGTTTTCTAGGCCTTTCTCGGCGACGAACGTCTGTCTTCTGGCACCCACTGTGTGGCGACTTTGAATGCATCCGGACCGAGATGGGCCAGAGTCGCCACACAGGGATTTTACTACACGGATAAAAGTCTGATATCGTATATATGGTTTTTCAAGTTATAAACTATCTGTTTGCCAAATCTGTTCAGTTGTTTTTGCGTGAGAAAGTAACAAACATCCATCCTCACAAACTTCCGTATTAATAATATTAGTAGGATAAAGTATGAAGATATTTATTTTGCCCTCAGAACAGGGGCTTTGAGAGGCACAACAGAACATGTTTACTTCTTGTATTGATTCTCTGCACCAAAGCTTCTAAAACATATTTAACATATCCGTCATAAAAACAACCTATGCAAGAGTAAATAAAAGAAATAAATAGTGTTCCCGTTTGGATGCTGCACATTGTAACCGTTGCTCTTAATATTTCGTCATGTAAAATACGCGGCGAATTTGTTGCTGGTACAGATAAGCGCGCCGCTTCCTATGTGCGCCATCGCTGCCGGCGGAAATATAGAGTAGCCTGTGAAAACAGAGACTTTAGGAAATATGTTCGAAATAAATATTGCATTTTTCAGAAATTTTGACAGCCAGTCTTACCAAGACGTGTCGTATTTGGGTTGTGGAGGTTAGATAGGCAATCGCTCCGTGTAAAATACCTGATGCATCAGTTACATAGGTTTTTATTTTTTTGTGACCTTCAATATTAAATCCCCATTTGGAGTCCTAAAATAGCCAAGTAACTGCAACCAGCTTGGTTGCAACGCTCCCTGCCTGGGTCACTGCAACAGCACTGCTCGCTTCGCTTGCTCGGCTCGCGCGTATTTGGGCACGGTCCTATCCTTATCGAACCTAATTTGATTTGTTGATATTTTTGGGTCCATCATCACCAACATCATTTCAGCCGCAAGACGTCCACTGCTGACATAGCCCCCCCCCCCCCCCAAGTGTCACCACACTGACCGGTCCCGTGCGACTCGCATCCAGCGGATTCCCGCAACCTTCACCAGGTCATCAGTCCACTTAGTGGGAGGCTAGTAGGGGTGGGGGATATTTTTGTGTAAGTAAATAACTTAACCATGTTTGGTTATGTTTTCAAGCCTGTTTTCAGTTCATAGAACTGCTGCACAAACTTCGTAGTCTCTGTTCCAGATCAATATCATCTGCATTCGGTTAGACTAGAAGCTGACCACAACACAAAATAAAAGACTAAGCCTACGACTATGTATGACTTAATCTTACCAAATGTGAAAGTTTGTGAGGATGGATGGATGGATATTTGTTACTCTTTCACGCGAAAACTAGAGAACGGATTTGCATGTTTGGCACATAGATGGTTTATAACCTGGATTAACATATAGGTAGTAAATGAAATGAAATGAAATGATGTTTATTTTTGCAAGTAGTTTCTTACAAACACTTTTACACGTAATTTTTTTAAAACTAGATGGGGCCGGTGTTTCTTACCTGACTACTCTGAGAAGAAACAGCCGAAACAAACTCAGAGGTCATAGTCTCTTTTGAAGTCCAGACATAATCTTGTTCAATTCAGATGAGGACTATGCAGATTAGTGTCTGAGATGGCCTTTATTTGATTAGTGTTTGAGATTAGTATGGTCCCGTGGGACAGTTACCGAACTTTATATACGAAGACGAAGCCACGGGCATACAATAGTCACAAATGAAGCGGTAGCATTAACGTCGCAGCCTCTATCCCAGCATACTCTGCATACATATACATAGTACGACTGTATATCCAGCTTGATATATGTCGCATAAAACGCTCCGCGCTGATTATAACGCTATTCGCTTTAAGAACATGTTGTGACATGACACTTTTGCTTTACTTCTGCCGGTTTCTGAAAGATAATGTATGTCAACTTTGATCCGCAACATAATTTATGCGAAAGTCTCTTTATCTAACTTTGTTATCGAGACAACAACGAAGGGGACTTTGTTAAAGTACTTCTCTTATATTGTTTTGCTTTGTGTGCTCAAATACAATTATTTCGCAAAGTATTCTTACAAAAAAGGACAATTTTATCGTCATTCTACTGTCCTTATCCCAATTTATTTGAAGTTGGTGTAGCATGTCTTCTTCTACCTCTACATCCGTATCTACAGTCAAGTTAAATTTACTTGAGTTTAAGTAATTAGATACTTATGCAAACCATTTTTATGCGTTTGGCAAGAATTGAAAGGAAGTAAAAACCGTCAAATAAATCACAGCTAAGAAAAAAAACTTGACTATTCTAACTTCAAGCAATAACATTCTAAAGTAGAGAATAAAAAACATATCTTAAGTTATTACTTTAACTCAAGTAATCACTTTGACTTCTTTATAGATACGGCTGTAAGTAGGCATTTTCTTTGTAGCCGTATCACCTGAACACAGTCCAGAAGAAACCAGAATCAAATTCAACTAAAACTTCCACACATAAAAAGCATACAGGCTGTTTTAAAAAACAAACCGACGGTTTTTTTCAAAAGTGAATAAACTTATGGATGCCAACGCAACTTTTAGTGTTGCCAGGTAAAAAATTCCAAACCTCTATGCAAAGTTGTCGTGTTTTTTCACAGAGCAACACCGCTTAGCGAGCAAGCGAGGCGTGTGCTTGCTTATTAGAGCATTCATCCACGCTTTAGCGTAGTCTCACAAACTTTCGGTGTCCCTTTTTAAAACTTATTTGAATATCATTTTTAAACGTAGATTCTTTTGGAAAGTACTTCGTTACCAAGTTGTTTTACTCTGTTTCAGTGTTTTTGGTGTCAGTGAAATTAGTTTACATGTTTTTTAGTCCGACCTTATGTGCTGTCCAGTAAATCGGTAGGTAAGAGGTTGAAATGACACAGTTAGAAGCTTTCTTCAACAATTAACCTCGATAGGCTGAAGTGATTTTAAATTCTAGTAAATTTGACATTAGATTGCTAATCAAATAAATCAATAAGTTATGTTTAGTTGAGCAGTAGACTCATACAAAAAAAGTATAATGCAAAACGAACGAGGCTTAAACTAAAAGTAATTGAATAAAAAACGTAGTCGTTTGGTAGCCTACCAATGATGAAACAACGACGTTTTTTCAAGACTATAGGTTTATAACCACTCACAACTAACCTGCCAAACCAAATAACACCAATCAAGCTTACGAAACAAATAAAGCCAAAATCCACGGCTGTTTCACAACGAAACAATCAGGGTCACAATTAGTGAGGCCGATCATTCGACCCGCAAACGTCAATCTTGTGAGAATTACACGCCAGTACCAGACGGCTCGTTACTAGTTACATTATAGGACCCGGGGGATACTACCTATTTGGGTAGAGCTATGTTGTTAAACTAAGTGTTAAGTCAATCGACCACTGCTAAGTTAGTATGCTATAGTTTAGACGCCAGCACATCCAGATTGTTCTGTCTGCTAAAGCATTAGGTTCAAGGTTGATTGGGTTTGTCAGTTTCGGACAGCTTAATGTGCCGGCGTTTGTCCCTACTCCTGGCTGTTCTCTGCCACTATTTAGCGGAAACTAGCCATCACGAATTGACTTGACTGCCTTGTTGGTCTAGTAGTTGCGAGCGCGACTACTGAGCGTAAGGTCTTGGGTTCATTACCAGGTCGGGCAGTGTTGTTGGTTTTTTGCATTAGAAATTTCTCAGTAGCAGCCGCGGAGGTTCATGGCATAGGCGCGCCCCCTATTACATGGGACTTGAACACAATTGGTGAAATGGGTACTCCTCCGTCTAACCCTTCGGGAATTACAGGTCTGATGTATGTAGCCATCGCGGGAGACTAGGTGTATAGTGCACAAGTGAGTGCAAAAGCACAGGTGCACTCTCTCTCTTCCTTTCAATGTCAAACGTCACTATCAGAGAGAGATCGGGCAAGACCAACGGCTTTACGCGCTTTCCGAGGCATGGAGGTATCATACCATTGACGTCTAAACCCCGAGCTCTTAATGAGACTTGTTTACGCAACGTACGATGTGTTCGGAGTGGTTAACCACGTTAGCTGTTCGGTTCATCTGTTCGCTAGCTCCGCATTCATGCGTAGGATGGCCTTGGGCAGCCCCAGTAAGTTACAATAGTACTTATGTCGAGGCTGTCTCACTCTTTCCTTAGGTGGTATCTTAGCAAAGATAGAATAATACATGATGAAGCTAATGAACACGAAAACAAAAAAGGTCCCGCAAACATTTTAGTAGGAAGCGAAGCTAACACTGTTATGCCAGCTTTAAGCCAGCTGTCCATTAGTGTTACAAGGAAGATCCACTACGAAGCCAAACGAGACAATATTCACACAAGAACAAGAGTTGTTGATTTTTGAGCATACCGTTTGATTTTGGCGCCCGACTGGGCTACTTACGAAATTACATAAATAAAGAGCTAGGTATATTTGGCGCCCAACATCAAATAAATTTGAAAATCTAAGTGAAATTATAAACCGCGAATTGGAGGCTTAAACTTACTTCTTTCACCAAAAATAAAATAACACCTCCATATTTTTCACTGGCGTGATGTTTTGCATTGTTAATACTTATTTTAAATTTTATTCAAAAATAATACAAAAAAGAAACCAAAACTAAGATTGCGTTCTCCTTTTTATCTTAGAGTAGTGAGAGTTAGTCGAGTATTGATACAGTTGTAGCAACAAAACCCTTGGGAAATGATCGTTTGTACTAGCAGCTAAGTTCAGACTTCAGTAATAATATCTTGCGAAACAAGGCTTTGGGGTAACGAGATAGATACTACCCTTGAACTTTACAGAAGTCTTAAGTGCCAATCATGATGTTTGGCAGGAAGGTAGTTTGATACAAAAAAGTCCCAGTTGGGCGCCAAAAAAAAACTAGGTGAAACGATTTAATGTGACACAGAGATAGTTAAAAACCTTGATGTAGCGACCTTTTACAGAACTCTTAAGTGCCAATCGTTATGTTTGACAGGAAGGTAGTTTGATACAAAAAAAGTCCCAGTTGGGCGCCAAAAAAATGGGTGAAACGATTTAATGTGACACAGAGATAGTTAAAAACCTTAATGTAGTGACCTTTTACAGAAATTTTAAGTGCCAATCGTGATATTTGCCAAAAAGGTAGCCTAATAAGAAATAGACTCGGTTGGGCGCCAAAAAATGAGTAAAACGATTTATCCTAACACTGAGATAATTAATAACATTGACGTAGGCACATTTAACAGAACTCTTAAGTGCCAATCATCATTTTTGGAAGGAAGGTAGTTCTATAAAAAAGGCCCAGTTGGACGCCAAAAACTAAACAAAAAAAAAGTAAGTCGATTAACAACAACGAAAATAAGAATATGACACACAGATATTCAAAAGTAATAATGTTGTAACACTTTACAGAAAATTAATTTATGATTAATTTATGTGACAATAATTATGGTGTTTGGCAGGAAGGTAAAAAAAACTATATAAGTTGATTAAAGACGATGAATATAAAATATGGTACAGAGATGGTGAAAAGTATTGAAGTAGTAAGGATTTACAGAAAATTCAGCGGTCAATTTTGATGTTTGAAAGAAAGGTAGTTTGTTAAGAAGCAGGACCAGTTGGGCGCCAAAAAATAACTATTTGTAACACTTTACATTAGAAAACTACTGAACTTAATTGTAAGCCGTCAAATCATTCAGAGACAAAGTTATGCTGTCGCCCAAGCGCCAAAATTAAATATGACTAGTAGTTCAAGCTAAAATGGAAGATGTTGTTGTTAAAACCCAAAAACTCAAATGGAGGTGGGTAGGCCACATGATGAGAGAGGAGAGTAATAAATGGACGAAACCAATAACAGAATAGACACCTAGATTCCAAACAAAGAGGAAACGAGGAAGGCAAAGAAAACGTTGGTCTGATGACATAAAAAGGCATGCGGGTCCTATATGGCACAGGTTAACCCAAACAAGAGAAAAATGGAAAGAGCTGGAGGAGGCCTTCGTGTCGCAAAGTCACGCCGACGCCCAATCTAATAATAATATAATATCGCAAAATTATTGATAGCAATAACATTTAATGATAATAATTGCAATTGTAATAATAATGAACATAATTCAAATTTAATGTTAATGCCAAATTAAAATCTAATGAAATTTAATAATAATAAAATTGCAATTGTAATATATTAATAATAATGAATTTGATGTAAATTTACAATTTAATGTTTTATGCTATGAAAATTTATTTAATTGCATGTTTTTTTTTTTAAATTATGTATAATATAATATATTGTGTTGGCAATAAAGGCTTAGTAATAATAATAATAAGTAGTTCAAGCTATCTAATTTTCACACATAGGCACCGATGTTACACCGCACTGATTTTTATCTTTACTGTTTATAAATGTTTCACAAGTATTATGCCACCCGAATCAGAAGAAAAACAAGTTTGTATCGACTTGAGATACAATGTACCATGTATCTATTACCACTACAATAGATTCGCCATTAAAACCGATACAGAAATCAAACAACTTCTCCCCAAAACAGAGTAAAGTTAAACACGTCATCTGAGCGTCACGTTACCGTCAAGTTGCCGTCACGTCGCCGAAACACAAACACTTTAAAAATACTATCGTTGTATCGCAAACTAGGAAATTGAATATCGAGTCCCGCAGTCACGTTTGAGATATTTAGGGAGACCATGTGATATAATTAAGGAGGTCTTTTGAAGACATATTGTTTTTCTTTTTTTTTTCTTTTTCTTTAATTGAGTAAGTCAATAGATCATAGTTTTTTGATTCTCTTGAATTAATGAAGTCACTTAAAATTAAATCTTTAAACATTTTTTTTTCATTCATGTATGGTGTCTGTCTTGTTACTCGTGTAAAAATGTATTGATAAACCAAGATGGCGGTGATTTTCGCGAAAAGGATCCTTGTGTAGCTTTTTTATTTATGTAACAATTTATGATCACATTAAATATAGAAAAGAAGAACTATGTGTATATTTTTCGTCAAACTTTTACAGTGAAATGAATTCAAATATAATTCTTAGTTCTAACAGTGCTTAATATGCATGAATTCAGCCAATTAAGTAGAAAAAATAAGTACAGACAGTGGAATAAATACATATCTTAATCAGTCTTGAATTAAGAAATAAAACAAGTTTCATTAACAAGTTTAATAAAGCAAGCTTATGAATTCCAGCATTGGGAATAAATATAAATAAGAAGTTTTCTCTTGTAGCTAGAATATTCATATATTTTTCTTCAATATTTGTTGGTCTCCTTCACACATTTCTGATTGGAAAAGTTGATAAATTTTGTATTGGTACCCGAAATAGACCTTCGTACTATTTATTCTGTTCTGACATTTTGTTCTGTAGTGGCCTGCCTGAATAGAGTACCTGTATTTTTCTTTCACTACAAGAGAGGGCTTAAATAAGTGTCATTATTTCTACTCCGAAATTCAACCTTATGTCAAGCAATTGTTGCCACAATGTCATTTCATCTCCCTAGCCTTTTCCAACTATTACATGTTGGGGGTCGGCTTCCAGTCTAACCAACTGAATGACATATTTTACATGGGCACAACTCTAGGTTGCTATTAAGAAAGTTTTGGAAAGAGCAGATAATCAAACTCAGGTCGTCTTGCTCTGCGATAGCACTTGAGGCCTCTAGACCATCTCTAGGCAGACTTGAGCACAGAAAAGTAACAACTTGATAGCTTCCTCCTTTTTTTGAAGTCGGTCAAAAAGTTTACGCTTAACCAAAAAGGGGTTTCACTATCAAAAATGCCGTGCCATTTGACATTTCCAAAAAGGAAAGTCCCAAAATTAAAACAACTTCACATGAACCCTACTAAATACTGAAAATTGGTTGTTCTGCGCAACGAGACAACATAACCGCTTGTGTGGTTTTAAAGTAAAGATATTGGAACTCAAGCTGCACTTCGAGATTCGATCATGTGCTCGTGCCTCCGAATATAGAAGACCTTAATGAGATTTTGTTACAACCCTTTTACCTCAGAAATATTGTATTAATGTTGATGGATGGAGAGGGAGAGGAAGACCAAAGAAACGATGGATGAATTGTGTGAGGAGACAGTGTGAGGATATGAAAGAAAAAGGTGTAAATGATAGCGTGTCGGTTGATGGAGGAGAATGAAAGAAAAATTGTGTTGCGCCGACCCCAAGTAATAAGGGACAACGACAGGAAATTTACGATTTCAAAAAGATTGTGTCTAACAGAAAATCTGTGACTTTCAGTTTATTTTCACTTGAATGATAAAAACGAGAAATCGCAGTATACATAAAACAAATCTATCCACCATTTGCTGTACCAATTTTTTTTATCTTGTTAATTATTAAGTTTTTCACGATTTTTATGTACAGCCGTGGTCTTTTCCGCCTGATCAGTTAAAATTGTTTTCATTTAAATCATGCGGAGGCACCGAGCCACGCCCCCTTAAAGCTTAGGCCTATTAGGAAAGCGTCAACTTTGGCGCGCAAAATAAAAATAACGCTCGTTTGGTGTGCGTCGTCAGTGCACTCGGCCGATCGGTATCTTTTCATTCATTATTTCTATACAAAGCCAACGGGGTGTAAGTGTTGTAAGTGCAAGCAAAAATTAGCTTAGTGGTGATCAGGCGGGAGTGTCCTCGATAGTACGCTGCTTCACGGTTACAAGGAAAACTATCGATTATAGAGACTACTTTGTTGCTTCTCTATTCTGCTTTAGCCACGTGACACTTCTTATAACAGTTCAGTATAAAACATTGCATGCTGAAAGTATATTAAATTCTTCGCAAATTGGGTATTAAAAAGATTAGGTGATGCGCTCGTGCTCCTGAATATAAACCAAGTTAATGAACTACCTCGTCTTTGGCTGTGTGTTTTGAACAACATTCTGGATGCTTTTAAGTGAAACCTAAAAGGAAAATGTATTGGAAACGCAAGGTATAGTTTTCTTCGTACTGTAGATTCGTTTTAAGCTGACAAAACAAATCAATGTGAACTTGTACCAAAAACTCGCAATTGTAAACGATAGCTATCGCTACCTATACTAACTGTCGCTAAACATTATGTCTCACGCGTATCATAATACCTTGCCTAGGTTGGTCCAAAGATCACCCTTCACATACCGAGTTTCCTCCGTGCCTTGGAAAGCTCGTTAAGCCATTGGTCCCGGCTGTCAATTGTAGATCTTAGACAGTCGTTATAGGTAGTTAGTGGCTGGAAAATCTGACAACCAGTCTTACCAAGGGGTATCGTATTACCCAGTATTAACTGGTTTGTGGAGGTCAGAAGGCAGTCGCTTCATATAAAATAACCTGCTTAATGCTTAACCTTAAGGTCGAAATAACTGTCTATTTGAGCAAACCGGTTTGCCGAGCTCAAATAGGCAGTCGCTCCATGTAAAATACTGGTATTCAGCTGCATCCAGTTAGACTGGAAGCCGACCACAACATAGTTGAGAAAAGGTTAGCCAGATGGATGTTTCTTACTGAAAGAGTGTTAATTTATCTCTCATCATTATTATTATCTTTTCCTTATCCCAATTTTGTTTGGGTCGGCGCAGCATGTCTTCTTTTTCCATACATGTCCATTACTCGTCATCTCAGCAGTCACCTTCTATCTAGCGTATCATCTTTCACACAATTCTTTGGTCTACCTCTACTCTTATAGCCATTCATACTCAACATTTTCCAAAAGCGTGTCAATTTATCAACAAACAACAACAACAGCCCGTAACGTCCACTGCTGGACATAAGCCTCTCCCATGATGGGAGGAATTTGCCGTAATCTCCACGCTTGGCAGGCGGATTGGAGATCGCAGTAATGCAAGACTAACAGAAAACGCTGCTGCCCATTCTCTGGTCTACGGAGGCGCAAGGTGTTCTGCCTCAGACATTAGTCGCCTTATACGACACCCGTGAGTGTAATGGGTTGGTTCTATTCTACTCTGCCGGATACCACACGGCCAATTTATCACTAAGAAACAAAACTAAAATCTTTGTTGTCTTGTTTCTGCAACGCGTTACCAGCCAGTTTCTTACAGAACTGTTATACACGACTACATTAATCAACCACAGTCTACCTAACGACTATGTATATCCATCAAGTAGACAAGTCAGCATTGTACCACTGACCCGTTTCCAGGTAATCTGTGCTATACACTGAAGCCAACCGACGGATCTCCCTCGAGAAATTATATGTGACCTACTCGACGTGTATAATGTACCTACTATATAAAGGTGTATATGTATGTATGTATACAATATACAGAGTGGGTTTTAAGGAGAAGCGAGTGAGGTGAAAATTGTAACTATGAAACATAACATCATGCATGTATCTTCTATAAGGATTAGGCAGATGTGTATTGGCACTAATATTTCGACAGTTGTTGACTGCCTCGTTGGTCTAGTGATTGCAAGCGTGACTGCTGAATATGAGGTCCTGGGTTCGATTTCCTGTTCGTTCAAAGTGTAAATGAGTTTTTCCATCAGGAATTTCTCAGTAGCAGCCTCGGAGTCTGGATTTGTGCTCTGTTGATGACAAAAGTTAGCCGCCTATTACATGTGGACTTACAAATAACTGAAGTATGGGTGTACTCCCTGACGGAAAAAATCCAATAACACTTTACCCGACTCGGAAATCGAGACCAGGAGCTCACGGTCAGTCAGCGGTAGCACTTAAGCTCACTACACCAGCGAGGCAGAAACCACAACAAATATTTAAAAAGTGGTCCAAATGTGTGGACCTTCGTGGTGGATTACTGTCCACTCTCTGTCAAAGAACGAGGCATGTATTCATGAAGTGGGTACGCTGTAGGCTTTGAAGTCTAGGGGATTATGTTGTGTAAGTATCAAACAACATGATCCTTTTTAAATGACGTCATTTATTGTTTGTTTTATAGTTAAACAAGTAGTACTTCTATTGTAATTTCAGTTTAAGCCCTTTGTAATCAAATCTTCATGTTTTGATTTGATTTTATCAAGGTAGTATGATCCCGTGGCACCACAGGGATGATGACTGACTAAAAAATATGAATCTGTTTAGTCCGTCAGTTAGATTATCGAAAAATATTGGATAGGTGTTTTTTGTTTTATCAAATTAATCAAAATTGACGAAGATAAAACGTGTCAAAGATCATGAGTGGGGGCTTGTGACGTCACATTTGAGTAAAAAACTCAAATGTGACGTGTGTCTTCATATTTTGTTTACGGGAAAAAAGAAAAAACATTGTTCTGTCCAATATTTTTTGGAAATCATCTGACTAATTAGTTTTTTTTTGTCATCTACCCCATGAACTCCGCGCAGGCGAAGCCGCTGGCATAACCTAGTTTGAAATATATGGTTTGAGTTTGAAAACCCACCCTGTATATTTGTATGAGAGTAGTCGTAAGGAGTTAGTCTGATTCGTTTTTAGTTTTTACGAGTTCCATGGGGAGTCGAGAAAGTTCTTCGTGAGATAGGCATGAATTTGAAGTTTAATGTTAAGAAAATGGACATTCGGTGGAATTGTGACGAAAATTGACGAGAAGTTTTTGTTTTGAGAGTATTTTCAATCAGATTTAGCTTTTGAGATTACTTTTGCAGTTATAGATTTTTGAACCATGCATGACTGAGCCTCGTGTTTTGACTCGACCTTCAGGTCTTAATTTGCTTCCTAAAACATAAGACTTAGATTTAAACCTAGTAATTTATTGGTGTATGACTGTTCAATGCTCTTCTGCCTATCTCTGCGACTAATATAAGCGTGATGTTTCATCAGGCCATATTCCTTTTTAGTTGTTAATTATTTCCTTTCATTGTGGGTCCCATAGATACCTCTCTGCCTAAACCTTCGGGGGAATAGACTTCATGTTATGTAAATCAGCTTATAACCAGAAACCACAATACATAACAAATTAGATTTATAGCCCAACCCTCCCATCCGGTGTTAAATAAACCCGGGATCGCCCGTTCGATTCCCGTGCGGTGCACGCGTGATCTGAATATTATTGACGCCTCACGATTATTGTGACATGTGACGTAATAGAGGCGTATGTGACGTGGAAACAAATGGGGAGAAAATGATTTCTTTGTTGTTGGAAAGGTTGAAGGTTTTGCAAAAAGAAAAATGGAGGTACAGTATACCTACAGTTTCAATTCAAAGGATTGAAAAATATTTTTCTCTATGGTCACCATTCCCCCTAGAGGAGGCCGTGTCCCAGCAGTGGGAACATTATAGGCTGATGATGATGACATGCAGTAGTGTTATTTCTTAAACAATAGTATAATAATTAGTGCTCATAAGTAAACTATAACTAAAATATATATATAACAGTTGCAAGTAACGATAATGTTGAATTCAAATGTTAGGTAGCGACCTGCCTGATCTAGGTTCATTTAAACCTGTGTGTTTTAAGGCCATCACTTTACATTACATAATTTAATTGGGATAGTAAATTTTAAAATAAAAGCAATCTATTAACGACTATAACAAAAATTAAATTGGTACAAAAACATTAAAACTAACATAGGTAATTATGTAGGTACAATTAGATGCGACGGGATAACATTTTAATCAAGCCAGGACTTCTAGAAGTTTTTCTTTGTCGGTGTAATAAGAGCAGGGGAATGAGAACTGCTAGCAGGAACTCCAAGGACATCATTTTTTGTGCCTTACCTGACAACTTGCTCTATCTTTGTAGAACTTAGTAATACTTTTTTTTCTTGTTACCATGCTGATCCACCGGACAGGTGTTATGTCTCGTGGGCCCGAAAGTTGATGTCAGATTTTCTACATCGTCTTAAGGCGACTACAGGAGCTAAATTACCAAATCTATTTGTGTTGGTTCAAACTAACTCTGTTTGAAATACTGTTAGAATAAAGTTCAAATCAGCTTGCACTACAAAGTGGTTGTTACGGCCGAATAGTGCGAAATGAGTGGTTTTTTGCGATTTACAAAAAAACTATTGATTGGACTAAAATAACAAAACACTATCATGCTAATATTTTATTGCTTGTAGATTTTTTTGCCAAAAAATCAGAATGATCGCATGTATTTTAGTATGGTTTTTACTCGTTAAAAGAAATTTTTAGAGATAAGTTCGTGATTTTTTATCGTGAAAAATTAGTTGTATTATGTTTTCAAAACACGATCATACTAGCATATATCCTGAAAAATATCATATTTTTCTGTTTTTGTTTATTGCAGTGAATCAAATGCTTTTTTACATTATAAAACTCGCGTTTAGCTCCTGTAGTCCCCTTAAGTCACGGATAACTTAAACTCCGCGATTTAAAATTTTGATATTAGTTCGTTAGTATTTTTTGCTGTAGTACTTGTTCCAGTTTGAGGAATGATATGAACGAGAAAGGAGTAATTGATGCCGTGGCTTCTGTCAGGGGAGAATGGAAGAAGAAACGTGATGACTTGTTGTAGTTCCGCTACACTTCCATCACCCACCATTATCATCATTTCAGCCGCAAGACGTCCACTGCTGGGCATAGGCCTCCCCCAAGTGTCGCCACATCGACCGGTCTCGTGCAACTCGCAGCCAGCGGATTCCCGCAACCTTCACCAGGTCATCGGTCCACCTAGTGGGAGGCCTTCCAACGCAACGTCTTCCCGTTTGCGGTCGCCACTCCAGAACTTTTCAATTACAATAGAACTCCTTATGTTGAAAAGAGGTTAAATGAGAACTAAAAAAAAAACATTTTGAATTAAGTTGTTCTATGTGTCACTCAATATCTGTCTGTTCTTATCAGCCTATAAACAAAATAGAAATAAAAATTCATGTATTTGGATCTCGTGTACAACCGACCGAGGGTCGACTTGGAGAGGGATTCGAAATAACACCACTGAATTACGTCACTCACTACCCGTATATTAAATTATTAGTTACACGTAACTACGTTGGGTGCGCAGTGCGCTGCTCACAAAATCAGATAATCCACCGGACCCAACTAAATGCATGTAACGAAACCATAGCGACTTTTAATTTTTCCGGTGCTGCCATCTATCGAGCGATGCGGTACTATTTAATCGAACCATATTAACTAAGTGATCGTGCTATGATTTCGTTTCCTGCTCAGACATCTCGGATTCCTGCTTATTTTATTTCTAATATGGTAATAGCAATAAATAAAGAATATACTAAACACAGAGCAAGTTTAATACTCAGTGTTTGAGGCTAAATCGTTTAACTTGTGAATTATGAATCAAGTTCGGTAATGTGCCTGAACACGGCGGTACATGCGGACTATTGTTTAAACTTCAGCTGTATAATAGTATACCTTCGAGAGGCAGGGGTGGCGAACAGTTTAAGAAAAGTCTGGAACATATTTTGAGTACAAATATGGATGGTTAACAGAGTACGGGAAGACAAAGGAACCGATGAATGGAGTATGTGAATATTGACGAGGTTAGAAACGTGGTGACTGCTGAGATGACGAGTAATAGAGAATTATGGGAGAAGAATACATGTAGCTTAAAAATATTTTTGGGCTTGATGTGTCTATGTTTATTTTACCAAACAAACAAAAAACAAATGCAAAAATGCACTCTTTTCAAGGTATTTTAGAATTTTAGGAAAGATAGAGCACGAGGATTTAACAACGAGAGAACGTTCTATTCTTGTTTAAACAAATATGATAGAAATGTTTTCATTCATTTAGTCTATTAAGCTGATTCTCACACCACACCACACCGTTTGTCCGCGCGGTCGGGCGATGTACGTGTATTAGGTATTCAAAGGAGTCCACGTAACACTGGTCAGTTTCCCCCACTCGTCACTTTATTTAATTCGACAGTTTCGTTGATTCGTCACTTTTTCTGATTGGACAGTTGTGTGAATTCGACATTTTCCATAATTTGCCAGTTTCGTTGACTCGTCACTTATGTACACTCGAGGAAAAAATATAATAAACAGTGAATGTGGATAATTTAACCTGCAGCAAAGGAACCCCTATCCCAATTTAAATCAAACTTCAACTTGTAGTTTTAAAGTAAATTATGTTAATATGTACGTCTAAATCATCTCGCCACCTCTTTCTGTGCCGGCCTCGGCGGTGCCATCCTCAGGAACCCATCGTGTTGAGACCTTTGCTCAGCGGTCGTCATGCATGCGGCTCACGTGACCCGCGTGTTCGAGGTGGCGCAGGAGAAGAGTACCTGGAAGGATATGGGGGAGGCCTTTGCCCAGCTGTGGAACATATAAGGCTCTTAAAAAAATACCTTCTTACTCATTTGAAACTTAAATTAACTGCAATTTATATATTTTATAATTAAATAGTAAAATAAATAAATAGATCTCAATAAATATTAAAAATTCCTATCGACTGTACTTCGACTGACGAATTGGATTAAAGTGACATATCGACGAAACTGGCAGATTATGGAAACTGTCGAGTTGACGCAACTGTCGAATTCACACAACTGTCCAATCAGCGAAAGTGACGAATCAACGAAACTGTCGAATTAAATAAACTGACGAGTGAGGGAAACTGACCAGTGTAACGTGGACTCATTCAACGAATTTCATACAAGCCAATGCGACGTGAAATCCGCTTCACCGCACGACCGCGCGGACAAGTGGTGTGTTGTTATAACCGCCTGAAAAATAAAGGTAAATAAGCGTGCAGATTGAGAAATGAAAACAAAGTTAGTTTTATTGTAATGGCTCATTGAAGTTAGGTTTTAAGACTTAATTGTGCAACTTTTTTACTTTTTATTATCATGTTATATGAAAAATGTTGGACATCCCTGGCATACAACCTAGTTGTTCCTGATGAATGTTGGAGTGTTTTCTTTGTTGGCGTAGCTTAGAAAGTTTGTCCTTGAAAGTTGTTCTACTGCTTAGTTTTGAAGGATTCATATTAATATACCATAATGGGTGCCTTTCAGCTTTCAATTACTTACAATACAGATTTCTTTCCCCCCCCCCCTCCCATTTATTTAGAGAAAACTGCCTCGAAAACAAGGGAAGTTTCTTTTGTTATGTTAAAGGTTGTGAGAATATTTCTGATATTTTAACTAAAGGAACAACGGTCCAAAAACATATGTATTGTGTAACTAATATGGGGTTGCGTTCCGGGGTGGATGAAAGAAATGGAACGCAACAAACGTCATAGCTTCCCGCCTTTCTGCAGACCGATTTGTACTTTTGTAAAACGTTTATTACATTATAGAAACTTAATATTAACTGCTACTGTGCTTTATTACGTGAAACTCCTACATGGTAGCAGAGCGTGGTTACCAAATAAAGTAATAGCAGTCGGTAATTCCGAAGTTTCTCTGAAAGAAGACTTGCCGGTCGTTGCCGCCATGAGTTCGCACGGTATGTTCAATCTGGAAAAATTGAATGGTCGCGAGAATTTTGCCACCTGGAAGTTCAGCGTGAAAACCTATTTAGAACACGAGGGACTATGGAACTGTGTGGAACCTGTTGATGAAAAAGTGGTTGACCCGGCGAAAGATATTTTGGCTAAGTCCAAACTGATTTTGTTGGTGAGTTCCCAGAACTATGTACACATACAAGATTGCAAAACTGCAAAAGAGGTATGGACCAACCTACACAAGGCATTTGATGATAATGGGCTAACAAGAAAAGTGAGTCTACTTAAAGAATTGATAAACACATCACTTGAGTCTTGCAGTGGCATAGAGGAATACGTGAGTAAGATCATGAATGCTGCTCACAAATTGCGGAACATCAGCTTTGATGTAAACGATGAATGGCTTCGCACCTTAATGTTAACTGGTCTGCCAGATCAGTACAAACCCATGATCATGGGGCTTGAAAACTCGGGTGTAAAAATCAGTGCAGACTTCATTAAAACCAAGTTATTGCAAGAAGTAGAAACTACCAACTCAAATAGTGCGCTCTACTCACATGCATCAAAAGGAAAACAAAAGACGAAGCCTACTAAGACAACCAAAGGTCCCCGATGCTATAATTGCAATGGTCATGGACATTTTGCAAAAAATTGTCAGAAGAAGAAGAAGGAAAATTGCAAACAGGAAAGTTCAAGCTTTGCCGCAGCTTTTTCAGCTACTACTGGTACAAATGTTAAACAATGGTACATTGATTCTGGTGCATCCATGCACATGTGTAACAACAAGAAATGGATGTACAATATCCGTGAACCATCAGTGAAGACCATAACAGTGGCTAACAGTGAGCCATTGTCCGTACAGGGTGCTGGAGAAATGAATGTGAACATATCACAAGGAGGTAAAATTCAGCTGAAAAATGTGTTATATGTACCCGGACTGACAGCAAATTTAATTTCAGTTAGTACAATCACGAAAAGTGGATACAAAGTTCTTTTCAATGAAAATGGATGCATTATCAATGATGTAAATGGAAGAGTGATATGCTCAGCTACATTAAATAATAAATTGTATGCTCTGGACATGCAATCACAGGAAGAGACTGTTCACTTGGCTTCCAATAATCCTGTTTCCAATGATATAAGGTTATGGCATCTTAGGATGGCACATTTGAATATTTCAGATCTACAGAAGTTACCAAACTGTGCTGAGGGAGTTGTGTTGAAACAAGGTAACCAAACTAATATGCAATGCTCAAGTTGTTTTGAAGGTAAGCAGACAAGGCTCCCATTTAAACATGCTGGTTCAAGAGCAACTAAGCCGTTGGAATTGATTCACTCAGACCTATGTGGACCAATGGAAAGTACATCATATGGAGGTATGAGATATTTTATTAATTTCATAGATGACTATTCTAGAATGGTACATGTATATTTCACAAAAGACAAGCTAAGTATTCTAGACATATTTAAGGATTTTAAAAGACGAGTAGAGAACCAACTGGATACTAAAATTAAAATACTTAGGACAGATAATGGAAAAGAGTACTGTAACAATAACTTTGAAAGATACTTGTCTAGTTGTGGAATCATACATCAGACCTCTGTCCCCTACACCCCTCAGCAGAATGGATTAGCAGAGAGGATGAACAGAACACTTGTTGAAAAAGCTAGGTGTATGATATCTAATGCTAATTTAGAAAAACCTGTTTGGGCTGAAGCCATTGCCACTGCTGCTTATATTGTGAATAGGTCACCAAGCAAAGGCCTTGAAGGTATTACTCCACATGAAATGTGGACTGGACGCAAACCAAAACTGTCTCATATGAGAATATTTGGTTCCGAGTCAATGGTGCATATACCTAAAGAGAGAAGACAAAAGTGGGATCAGAAATCCGAAAAGATGATTTTCGTAGGTTATTGTGAAAGTACTAAAGGATACAGAGTTATGAACCCCAAGACACACCAGATAATAAAGAGTAGAGATGTCATATTTTTTGAAAAACCTGGTCTATGCGATGAATTTCTCATTTCAGCCCGATCAACTGGAGAGGAGAAGTCAGAGGTGTCAGAAAGGTCAGAAGACTGTAGTACAAAGCAAGACGAGCAACAGAAAAAGCCAGACGTCACTTCTCAGCCAACATGCAGCTCTAGTTTGGAAGAAGCTGACAATGAAACTTGCAGTGAGTACGAGACTGACACAGGGGATGACCTTGATGATACATACTATCCTCCCAAGCCGATTTCAGTTTCAGAAGAAGAAACTCATAACATCACATTGAGACCACGAAATAGACCTGCCTATGATAAAAAAGGCATGCTATGTTTTTTTACTAATCTGTCAAATCCTCAGACAGTAGAAGAAGCACTGTCATCCTCAGAAGCTAATGAATGGAAACAAGCAATGGATGATGAGATCAATTCTCTAATGAAGAATGAGACCTGGAAGCTAGTAGACCTCCCCTCTGGCAAAACTGCACTACCAAATAAATGGGTGTTTAAACGAAAAACCAATCAACAAGGAAATGTCATACAATATAAAGCAAGACTTGTCATAAAAGGGTATGCGCAGAAAAAGGGTGTGGACTTTCAAGAAGTATATTCTCCGGTTGTAAGGTGGACATCCATTAGATATTTATTTGCTTTAGCTGCACAGCAAGATCTTCATATTGATCAAATGGATGCAGTATCAGCTTTTCTACAAGGATCAATAGATACAGATATCTATATGATACAGCCTGAAAAGTATAAAAAGGGAGATGAGGTATGTCATTTAAAGAAATCAATATATGGACTCAAACAAGCAAGTAGATTATGGAACATGAAACTCAGTACAGTATTAAAGGAAATGGGCATTCAGCAATCAAAAACAGACCCATGTGTTTATTATGACATCAAAGTGGAAATTTACATTGCCATCTGGGTTGATGACATAATATTGTTTGCTGGTCAAGAAAAGATAAAAAATGACATAAAAGAAAAACTACAACAGAAGTTGAATATGAAAGACCTGGGAAAGGTGAGTCAATGTCTGGGCCTTAATATAACAAGGACAAGAAATTCAATTATGCTGGATCAAGAAAAATATATTAATGAGATACTATCTAGATTTAATATGTCTGAATGCAAAACTGTCAAGTCACCTGTGGAAGTTGGACTGAAGTTTTCAGAAAATAAGGAGCAGGAAACATTTGATTGCCCTTATCAACAGGCAATTGGAAGTCTTTTATATGTTGCACAAGGAACCAGACCAGATATATCATATATTGTGAATGCTCTAAGTAGATTTAATAAAGATCCGAGGTCTGAGCATTGGGTTGCAGTGAAGAGAGTAATGAGGTACAGGTTCAGATGCCAATGTATACGTTTTTACAATAAACTTCCGAGCCAAATTCAAGCACTAAGCCTAAATAAATTCAAATCGTTTATAAAACGGAAGCTGTGCTTGAAAGCCTACTATCATGTTAACAACTATCTCGAAGATAAAAAGGCTTGGGATTAAGCTGCTCCAATGAAATTTGCTCTGTGAATGTCGAAATTTCAGACTTCGCTTGTTTATTATTAATTCCTTTCTTTTATACACTCTGACATTGAATGATTTGACATGAATACTTATTTCAGTATTTTTATTATTTTTTTACTTTTTTATTTTATTTTATGTTACATTTACCTACTGACTTGACAGGAATATTTACGTATCTTACTTTTTTATTATTATTGACATATGATTTTTTGTGATTTTTATTGACATTGATTTTGTAAATTATTATTAATTTTATTTGATTATTGTGAATGTGGGGACCATGTGGGTTTCATTTTTATATATTTTTGTTTGTTTTCTTTTTTTTTTTCCCCACAACTGTCTGGCAGTTTGAGTACTATAAGCGACCTACCCAAATGTCCTTTCTTTGGTATTGTTCGTCGTTTCGTTGAGCTCCTTGAGTTATAAGTCGAGCTACACGATAACTGACAAATGCTTGCACTGACTGGACAGGTCCACTCAAATCTGTGTGGTTCTTTCTTCAAAAGACCATCTCAGACACTATTCTGCATAGTCCTCATGTGAATTAAGCAAAATTATGTCTGGACTTCAAAAGAGACTATGACCTCTGAGTTTGTTTCGGCTGTTTCTTCTCAGAGTAGTCAGGTACGAAACACCGGCCCCATCTAGTTTAAAAAAAAAAATGACGTGTAAAAGTGTTTGTAAAAACCTACTTGCAAAATAAACATCATTTACTTACAAGGTACAAAAAGTTACAAACTTACATATACCAAGAAGGGTAATGAAGAAATCACAGGCTACTGTGATGCAGATTGGGCAAGTGATGCTCATGACCGGAAATCGTGCACCGGTTACGTTTTTATGTTTCAGGGTGGCGCAATATCTTGGTGTTCCCGCAAACAACAGACCATCGCTCTGTCAACCGCTGAGGCGGAATACATGGCCATGGGGAGCGCGGCGCAGGAGGCGCTTTGGATGCGACAGCTACAATCAGAACTCGGGCGCGGTTCCGGTACACTGCTCATACACAGTGACAACCAGAGCGCTATCAAGCTGTCGGCCAACGATTGTTACCTACCCAGATCGAAACACATAGACATTAAATACCATTTTCTTAAGGACCATGTTATCAGTAATGAGTTAAAATTTTGTTATGTTAAAGGTTGTGAGAATATTTCTGATATTTTAACTAAAGGAACAACGGTCCAAAAACATATGTATTGTGTAACTAATATGGGGTTGCGTTCCGGGGTGGATGAAAGAAATGGAACGCAACAAACGTCATAGCTTCCCGCCTTTCTGCAGTTTAGCTGTCAAAGTGTCTGTCAAAAATTTTCTCTGCTGAAGGTTAACCGGCGACCGATTTGTACTTTTGTAAAACGTTTATTACAATATAGAAACTTAATATTAACTGCTACTGTGCTTTATTTCGTGAAACTCCTACAGTTTCGAATAAAATTCAGACTATAACCTTTATAGCGTTTAATTTCCTTAAGAAGATCTACTTTTTAGACAAATTGATTTTCAAAAGATTCATTCGTTTATGACCTATCAGAAAAATATCATTTTAACATCCTGAACGGCGTAGATTTGTCAGTTTATGGTGGGGAAGTAGACAATTTTCAAAAAAAACTTCAAAACCAGTTTGGACCCCAAGTTATCGGTTCAAAATTCTAGCAAATTAGATCTAGTATCCACCTATTTTATTTAAGAAATGCACCCAATTATCAATCACGTGTATTTATTTATTTATAGTCCTCCATACCGATTTCGGCTTGCGTCTTATATGACTGGCCAGACCGAATTTGCTTTTAAATACACGATCACAACTAAAGCAGGAGAGCGTATGATGACCAACTAAAACACGAATGAAAAATGGTTGCCACAAAATCCCAAACAAACAAAATCATTATAACATTGATTAATACTGAGTTCGAGGCGTCGTTAAAATTAATGATATTCAGAAAGTCTTTCCGTTCTTCACCAACTTGGTAATTTATTGGGGAAACAGTGGAAACTTAATAATATCGTGGAATAAGCTTGTTCTCCCTTGTTGGGATACAATTTGTAGCTTCTTATTACAGTAGGGAATGAGTGCTAGGGATGTAACTAAGCCGTAATTAAAGTTTAAATTATTTTGCTTAAATTATTTTCTGATAAAATCTATACTAATATTTTAAAGAGTAAAATTTGTTTGTAAGTTTGTATGAGGAGCTCGTGGCTAAATAATAACAGCCACTCGGGTCGATCGTTAGGTTAAGCCGAGCTTGCCTAGGTTGGTCTGTGTATGGGTGACCACCCTTACATACCGAGTTTCCTCCGTGCCTCAGAAAGCACGTTAAGCTGTTGGTCCCAGCTGTCATTTGTATACCTTTGACAGTCGTTACAGGTAGTCAGTGGCCCAAAAAGTCTGACAACCAGTCTTACCAAGGGGTATCGTATTACCCAGTACCTACTAACTGGGTTGTGGAGGTCAGATAGGCAGTCGCTCCATGTAAAATACTGGTATTCAGCTGTATCCGGTTAGACTGGAAGCCGACCCCAACATAGTTGGGAAAAGGCTAGGCAGATGATGATAAAGTTTGTAGGTAGGGGGTAATCTCCGGATTCGTTCCGGAGATTACCCCCAACATACAAACGAACCAATTTTAAATAAATTCTTATTCTTATTCTTATTCTTATTCTTATTCTTATTCTTATTCTTATTCTTATTCTTATTCTTATTCTTATTCTTATTCTTATTCTTATTCTTATTCTTATTCTTATTCTTATTCTTATTCTTATTCTTATTTTTATTCTTATTCTTATTCTTATTCTTATTCTTATTCTTATTCTTATTCTTATTCTTATTCTTATTCTTATTCTTATTCTTATTCTTATTCTTATTCTTATTCTTATTCTTATTCTTATTCTTATTCTTATTCTTATTCTTATTCTTATTGGTGTAGCTTATATATGATAAGTGCTACTTTCCTAGTACTACTTTAGTAGTACGTTTTTAAGTTAGAACTGGGCTTTTAAGCTTGTCTATGAATCCGTCAGAAGGATTTAATTCGTGCATTGCTGGGCTTTGGTATTAACAAGTTTGATTCCAGAGAAACTGCATCCCTATATTGCGACACTTTTCAACGATCACGTCGAGGAATCACGTCGTCAGTATTTTTTAGTTTTAGATGTGGAATATTAAGTGATGGTAGAATATACATGCATAAGAGGAAGTGTGAAAGTGGCGCTGGTGACTGAAAAGTTATGTGGTAATCGGCTATCGTGGTACGGGCATGAGATGCTGAGGAATGTGGACTATGTCGCGAGGAAAGTTTTGGAAAGTTTTATGGATGGCCTGTGTGAAGTATGAAATAGCAAGAATGAGGTGTCTGATGAGATGACGAGTAATAGAGAAGTATGGAAGAACAAGACATGCTGCGCCGACCCCAAATGAATTGGGAAACCCTTATCCCAAGAGAATGATGATTATGGTACAATATACAAGTTTTGGCTGAACTTGAACTTGAATAGGAATTTAAGTTTAAACCTCAATATTAGAATTTAAACACCTTAAGCTGAAATTCGCAGTCAGCCGTATTGCAATCGCACTTTCGTCGCATCACTAGTAGGTAGATATCTTAAAAGTTGTACAGATGAGGTAGAATTCGGATAAAACGAGTAGAGGTATTGTTTCAAATGGAAACCCACTTGTAATTGTAGACTTCGGAATTAGTTCGATAAATATTACGATTTTCTGTAAGTATAGGGATCCTCCGTCCGGGGATTTCTTCCGTCACGGTATCATTTACTCCTTTCTCTGTCATATCATTCCTCACACAATCCATCCTAATTTTCTTTGGCTTTCCTCTCCCTCTCCATCCATCCCTTCTCATCACAATCATGTCCATACAAAGATACAAAATAAAAAAAATACTGAGGTATTTATTTAACCTTTTTTTTTCTCAGTAGCAGCCATGTCTGGATTTGAACCTGGTTTATGCAATGAGAATAGGCTTACCCTCTAGTACCCCTACATTTCGTCGAATATAACTGGCGAAATGTGGGTGTATTATAAGGTACACAACTGCCTCACCCTTCGGCGATTATAGGCGTGATGTTATGATATGTAAGCCATAATCCAGAAATCCAGACTCGGGCTGTAACTGAGTTTCTGATGGAAAAAAACTTTTTCAAAAAAACGTCTTCGAAAAAATAATTACTTTCGGAAGGCGGTGACTTTTATTTGTTTCATTGACTTTTTATAAAAAAGATACTGGTGAAATACATAACCTCCTCCTTTTTAAGAAGTCGGTTAAAAACCGCTTTGCCCGACCTGGATTTCTTATAATTTTTCCATTTGTCATCCCTCTTTTTACGTAGTCAAGTTTTGTCCCTTAACTTACTATTAAAGCAACTGAAACCCAAAACATAACATCATACAGACATATTTCATTTATGGCACTGTTACAAACGGACTGGGTGAACAGTTGGCAAGTTCCAACTTAACCGCGAAACTCTAACACTTGACAATAACTTAATACTAATAAGTTTGAGATGGTACGTCGTCGGTGTAGTCTTTGGTCTACGTGAGTAACAAATGCGAAGCGATATGAAGCTATACCTTAAGCGTAAACATAATATAAGCATGTATATCATCATTCCAGACAACAACACAGGCCTCTTCTCTATGAGAGGGATTGGAGAAGGCTATCTACCATGACGACCCGACGACGGTTGGTCGATGTGAAAACTGACACTTAAAATCATTGGTTTGAAGTCATGCTCTCCTACATCTTTTTCTCCACTGTTTTGCACCTTAAGCTCGTGTTAAATACGATATCTTCTTTATCGTAAGGTTAGTACCTACGGGCCTGTGGACGGTGGACTATGGGCTAGCTCGCCGTCCGTCCGTCTCATGACGACAGGCCGTGTCGACCATGTGTCGACGGCGCGTCCGTGTTCCACGCGCGCCTCGAAGACAGTCAGCAATAGGAAGGGGTCCGCAAGGACCGATGCCTGCCGGGGTTGCGGGACTGTCCTACGTCTTTTCTTGACTTGAATGTGCCCTGGCGGTTTGGAGTATGTCATGCTCACTCAAATGTCTCGCTGATGGTGGCGCATGTGTCAGATCATTTAGTTCCCTTCAAAATGGTTGAGTTGAATGGTGCTGATCCATGCGTCATGTCCGTGAACGGGCTCTGTCAGTTGTTACTGGTCATCTCTTAGTTTCCATGGCTTATTTGAATGAATTATTTTGAATTGTATTTTTTTTGTTTGTGTGTTTTTCTGTGGACACGTTCTGTTTAACGTGCACATCTTGCTACATTGTTCTCACATAATATACCATCTCAACATGAATGATGTAACCAAGATTTTGTAACAATATTCTGATTTAAAAGAGTGTCCATGGAGTTTCTTGCCCGTTTTTCTCCATAGAGATCTACGCTAGGGAATGGGCAACTACAGTACTTTCACAGTTTTTATGTCTTGTGACTGTAGCTACATTTAATTTTCATCTTTGTTTCGACAATTCAAAAGTGCCTGTAACTGGCTTACTTGAAATAAATGCTTTGATTGATTTTGAGAGATACCGTGACACAAAGGGGAATGAAGGAACATGGATGGGTTTTAGTCAGTAAAAGTCTGACACTCCCTCCTGCCCCGCCCAGAGCGGGAGAAGTCATTTGATGATTTCCCATCCGAAAAAGGTTAGTACCTAACCTGGCGTCTGACTTGGCTTTACACGCCGTCGAGAAAAATCTCTCTGGCATGCTGGTTTCCTCACGATGTTTTCTTTCATCCAAGCAAGTGAGAATTCTACGCACATGAATCCGAAAAATCAGAGGTGTTGAGTTTGAATTCGAGACCTATGACTTGGCAGTCATCACTAGACTTGCACTGATATCGACATAGTAGTACCAAGTATTGCGATCTTTTCATGACAGAAACCGACTAGCAAGGATCACAATATTATCTTTGATATATCTTCGCATATCTATCGCTTTCTTAGCTGTATAAGGGCATTAGGTAGCAAGAAGATGTGTATCTCTTACAAGTTTGTGTTGAGAGTGTTGTACCGACAACTAATTTCTATTTTAAAGTGACGACGGAGGTACGTATTCTGTTAATGCTTATGAGAACTTGTGGAATCTTAAGAGATAAGTTTGCAAATTATTATGTATGAGTTTGTACGAATTAAAATAAATTTGTGTCAGTCTGGATTTATTATACTTGGATTATTATACTTGGTTGATGACAATAATTATGCTTGTCGACTATAAAATAGAACTGTGAACTACCATTTTTGCAGGAAAACCAGGGAGACAGAGGTACACCGAAGAACTACATTCATAGATCAGATGGCAGAATTCTGGTATTGCAACCGGCCCTCCACTAGGTGGACCGATGACCTGGTAAAGGTTGCGGGAATCCGCTGGATGCGAGTCGCACGGGACCGGTCAATGTGGCGACACTTGGGGGAGGCCTATGTCCAGCAGTGGACGTATTGCGGCTTAAATGATGATGATGATGATGAACCGTCTATCAGAAGGTGTAGCGTGGGTAAGTTAGCCACAAAGTGGTTCAATGACATGGTGGAAATTACGAAAATCACTAATATCGGGATGTACGGTTGCTGTGGCGATTGTTGAGGGTCCACTCTCAGTGAGATGTTGTTTTCAACTATCCATAAAATTATGACTAATTCTAAAGCCTAGAAACAAAAGAAAATCTCGGATATTATCCCGTAAGTACTTTAAGTGTAATTCTAAAGAGTGACTATCTCAACAAGACATTTCATTAATAGATATCTTTACAAAACCACTTTAGATTAACCCCTTAGAAAGCAAATGTCGTTATGTCTCCTTTATAAAAAAGTCGATACTAGCTGAAAGGGTTGAAGCCACGGTTGAAGCAAAGGGTTGTAGTGGAGGGGAGGGGGTGTTGACGTCATTAGTAACACCAATACAGCTCTCCAATTAACCTGTGTGTCATCAATGGGAAGGATTTCAGGGTTCCGTAGTTTGATTAAGGCTAATTTTCGTCAGGTCTTTCTCTCTGGTAGATTTTCGAATAATTATACGAGGTGTAAAAGGACCCTACATGATCCGTCAACCAAGCTTTCTGTACATCAAACTAGGTAACTCTACGCAAAAAATATTGCTGGGAAACGACTTTTTTCGGAGTGAAAAACCACGGTTTATGGTGGGACTCAATGTCACCCAAAACATTGTGCCGATGGCTGCATTGAATAGTCCGGGGGTTATGGAGTGAAGTTATAACATTAAAAACTAGTATTTTTTTTTTAACTTGGAGATTAATTTCCAATATCTCCGTAACTAAAAGATTCCTAGTTATGGTTCAAACAAAAAAGAAAAGATCGCAATGACGGGAAAAAGAAGCCTTTCGGCTTCGTTATAAATGGGTGTTTTTAAACCCATTGATTTTATTTCAACTCTAATTTACTAAAGAATTTGCATCAAAGTTAGTTGCAAAAAGACCTTTAATAGTTTCTTTAATGTAGATTTTCATCTACATAGGGATTGAAATGACTTCTTAGAATTATTGGAGCTGAAACCAAAGTATATAATAACCTTCTAGCATTTTAGATAAGTTATCTTCTTGATAAACTTTTGAACTAGTAGACTACTTAGTTCATTACTGGAACTAAAATAAATTTTCATCTTATTTTATTGGTGACCTTTATAGACCTAATTTTAGTTTACTTGTTTAGAAAGCTTTTCAAAATCAAATGGTTATTATTTTATCGAAATTAGGCTGAGAAACAGTACTGTACGGCAATAAGGGTAGACCAAAGAAACGATGAATGAACTGTGTGAAAGATTATATGGCTGCTCAGATGACGAGTAATAGAAAACTATGGAAGAAGAATACACACGCCGACCTCAAATAAATTGGATACTTTTTAAGAATCCAAATTGCACTAGATAGGCCCCACAAAATTCTAGCATTATAGCTGGGGAAAAGATTTAGTAAAACCAACTCCTCCGCAACAAAAATAGTTATGTCTATTTTGGCAATTTTCATAAGTTACTGCTCGACCGCGCGGTCGGGTCGGATGAAAACGACGAAGCGGCAGTGCACCGCGCGGAAAGGCGGTGAGCGCCATTCGTCCGCGTTGTCGGGCGGTGTATGCGTGTAAAGCAAAGTGAAATCCGCTTCACTGCCCGAACGCGCGGACGAGCGATGTTCCGTGGTAACGGCCTTTTTGATACAGAAACTTTATCAAATCACCAACTTGCCCTGTTTTTTAGGGTTCTGTACCTCAGTCGGCAAAAACGGAAACCTTATAGGATCAATTTGTTGTCCATTGTCCGTCTGTCAAGAACCTTTTTCTGAAGAAAGCGTGGAGGTATCAAGCTGAAATAAATTTCAAATACTCAAATCTGTTACCCCTTGGGCAAGTAAAAATCAAACTTGTAAGTCAACGCGATTAAAAAATATGACCGTTTATGTCGCATATTTTGTGATTTCACAAGGAAATCAAAACCTATAGATTACTCCCCGCTGACCTAGAGTCATGAAATTTGGCAAGATGCAATGTCTTACAGCACATGTAAAGGACACAATCTGAATACCGTAAGTATGTAGTAACAAAATATCTACAAGTTTCTAAGGAACCCTCAGTGCGTGAGTCCAACTCGCACTTGGCTGGTTTGATTATCAAAGACTTTTCAGTGAGTCTGCTTAGCTATATCTGTGATGATTTGAGATCATGACTTCAAATTGATAATGATTGCTTTTGAAATAATTCAAGAGACAATTAAGAAAATAATTAAAGAGATGAAGATTCATCTTGAAATTAATTGGAGTGATGATTAAGTACAATTAACTTTTAAATCAAATTATGGAATTAATGAATAAGTTTTCCTTTGGTTTCAGTTAATGATAAAGTTGTTGTTGTTCTAGGTTGTTCAGCCAATGCCTTAATTGCCAAGAGTCTCGACCAATACCTGAGTAGGCTCTCGATAAACAGCTGGATTGAGGAGTTGATTCAGAAAGTGGTATTCCTAGATCGTATTGTAGGGAGGTTCCTCTCCCTGGATCTGACCCCCACAACCTAGTTAGTACTGGGTAATACGATACCCTTGGTAAGAGTGGTTGTCAGACTTTCGGGCCACTGACTACCTGTAACGACTATCAAAGATCTACAAGTGACAGCTGGGACCAACGGCTTAACGTGCTTTCCGAGCAACGGAGGAAACTAAAATGTAGTCACTGGTTACCCATCTACAAACCAACCTAGGCAAGCACGGCTTAACCAATCGACCCGAGGTGCTGTAATTATTTAGCCAGTGTCAATAATGTAAATTCAATTTTAAACAGTGATCCACTTTGGGCTCCTAACCAAACGGCCATATTGAAACCACTTCACAAAATACAGGCTGCAAATAGTTTACGATAACGGACCCTGTACGACGCTGACCATTACAAAAAGCGAGTTTAATCACCACCGGCCCGTGTTTGACATGTTCACACTTTCAACCGCACTGAATTTACTTACACACCCACGGTGCACCTGTATAGAATAAAGGAACGGGAGGTGACATAAAATCGTTTAATATATCCTGGTTTTAGTGCTGCGCTAGGGTCGAACTTCTTCTGTGGCCCAAAAGTCTGACAACCAGTCTAACCAAAGAGTATCTTAGTTACCCAGTGCTCACTGGTTATGGAGCTGCATATGGTTAGAGTGGAAGCCGACCCATACATAATTAGGAAATGCTACTCAGATGTGATGATAACCTGGTTTAAGCGGGTCTGAAGTAATTCTTGTGGCAATGTTTTTCCTGTAAGAGCTTTGAACAGATGAATATACCTTTTTTTATTTCGGATGGGAAATCATCACATGACTCGGAGTGTCGGACTTTCACTGACTAAAACCCATCCATGTTCCTTCTTCGCCCTTTATGTTCCGGGGCCACGTTATCTCTTTCGAACAGTCCCGCAGCCCCGGCACGTATCGGCCCTTCCGGACCGCTGCCTTTTGCTGACTCTCTTTGAGGTGCGCGTGGAATACGAACGCGCCGTCGACGTTTATTGTTCGATTTGGAGGTAACTTTTGTTTTTTATCTATCGAGAAAAGTTTATGGAATCGTGTTTTCGTCACACGTAGTACTTAGCATTAATCCTCAACTTTACCATATATTTATTTCAAAATTAATGCTGCAGTATTTTAGGCGTAACGGAGGATCATGCTAAACCATTTGAGGTAGTATAGGCCCCAGGCGTGACAATCATAATGTGTCCATTCATTTCCCAACCATGTTGGGGTTGGCTTCCAGTCTAACCGTATGCAGCTAAATACTAGTATTTTACGTGGCGCAACTGCCTATCTGACCTCCGATTTACAGTTGTGATAACAAGTGTAATAAAATACAAATGAAGTAGGAAAATACTATTTTGTATGAACAATGGTTCGGGAAACATACAAAAAGAACACTGTACCACCGATACAAAGTATGGACACATTGTACCACCAGTACAAAGTATAGACACATTGTCAGTCGCACAGAGGATCTTCATGACCTATTTCCCGGCATTAATTGTCATCTACAGCCCGGACGTATCGCGCTGTGGCCAGAAATAATTATGTGTGGAATTCAACCAGACACAATATGTACAATACGAAGAGGGGGATGGATGCGGTAGTTTTGTGCCAAGATTATGTCTTAACATTAATCAGATACTCATCTCCCGCCTGGAAATGAGTTGCCATGGCTGACCTTGAAAGAAAGAGAAGAAGAAGAAGAGAAGAAAGAAGTTAAATAGACTCCGGACCCAGGTTGGCCGCAGCAAGGAAAACCTGCTCAGGTGGATTCATTAAATGACTCTGCCCTGGAGCGTAAATGTGGTGCTGTTCCACAAACGTCGTGTACTACGTCCTGTTGTTTGTTTACTAGAGGAACTGATTGACGCTACTGAAAGCGCCAAACTACTCGTAGTAGCTCAGTTCTGGGTCGACACAATTTAGATTGCCATCGACACGTTAAGAAGAAGATGTCCTAACATCATACCTGTTATCCTCGAGGGTATGGCAGAGGTGTACCTCATAGTACACGCACATTTCGCCAGTTTGTCCCATGTTATAGGCGGCGATCTTATTGCCATCAGCCGGGCACCAATCCAGACTCCGTGGCTGCTACTGAGAAATTTCTGAAGGAAAAAGCCAATAACACTTTGCCCGACCCGGGAATCGAACCCAGGACTTCATGTTCAGCAGTCGCGAGGAGCTCGTGGCTAAATAATAACAGCCGCTCGGGTCGATCTTTAGGTTAAGCCGTGCTTGCCTAGGTTGGTCTGTGGATGGGTGACCACCCATTACATACCGAGTTTCCTCCGTGCCTCGAAAGCACGTTAAGCAGTTGGTCCCGGCTGTCATTTGTGATCTTTGACAGTCGTTACAGATAGTCTGTGACCCAAAATGTCTGACAACCAGTCTTACCAAGGGGTATCGTATTACCTAGTACTAACTGGGTTGTGCAGGTCAGATAGGCCACTGCCTAACCGGATGCAGCCCAATACCAGTATTTTACATAGAGCAACTGCTCTATGTAAAATACTGGTATTCAGCTGCATCCGGTTAGACTGGAAGCCGACCCCAATAAAACTTGGAAAAAGGCTAGCCAGATGATGAGTCGCACTTGCGAAGACTCGACCAACGAGGCAGTCCCCGAAGGTACATAGTCAAGAAATGTCTTAAAACCGGAAATTCAAACACGTGTAGTATCTACGAACCCACACTGGGCTCACGTGGTGAGTCACTCCGCTTCACAAAGGGGAGGCCTGTGTTCCAGCAATGGTCCCACCATTATCGAAGCTGATAATGCTAATATACATAATGGGTGGGTAACCTTTGAAGCTATTTCCTTGCGTGTGCGCTTATATGACTGGCCAGACCGAACTTTTAAATTAGCTTAGCTTTTAAATACAGGACACACCCCCCACATTTCGTCAGTTATGTTTAAGTTCCATGCAATAAAGGCCTGAAAATCGAAGCCAGTACCTCATGCTCACCAGTCAAGCTTGCGTCCACTTGTCCAACGAGGCAGTCCTGTGTGTGTGTCATGTCCTGTCATCCATTTTAATAGCAATCATCTAGCTTTTGTTTGAGGAGCTCAGCGAAACAATAACAGCCGCACGGGTCGGTCTTTAATGGGGTATATGACACACCAATCAATTGAGATACTTTTTAAGAGCTGTCAAAATGCGGTTCTCTCATAGATTTTGTATGGCAATAGCCAACTGGGACGTCACTGTTTATTCAACCCAATGACTTAACTATTTATTGATTTCAAAGCAACTAAAAATCGAATTTGGCAATTAATTGAAAATAAATCGGGTTTTCAGGCCCAAAATAAAGTGTTTTTTTTTTGTAGAGATTGGTGTCTTGCAATTATTGTTTTATGGTGTCATCTACCCTATTGCCTAGATAAGTCCGTGGATAGGTGACTGTCTATGACATACCGAGATTGATCCGTGCCTCGGAAAGCACGTGAAGCCGTCATTACAGGTGGTCAGTGGCTCGAAAGTCTGACAACCAGTCTTACTCAGTAACTGGGTTCCTAGGTCAGGTAGGCATTCGCTTTATGAAAATTATTGACATCTAGCTGCATTAGGTTGACGGCATGGTGGGCGCACTGGCTGCTGCGCCCGTGTCGTTCGATCCCCGCACGGAACAAGTATTCAAATTTGTATGTACGGGGTCTGGCTGTTTATATATGTGAGTTTCAATGTATGTAAACGCACCCATGATACAGGAAAAAATCCTAGTGTGGGGCAAAGTTTAAAAAAAAAACAGGCTGGAGCTGATTCCAATATCGTTGAGCTAAGATACGCAGATCCTATGTAGTGTAAGTAAAGAATATTTAAAATAGAAAGTTGCTTAGAATTATCTTGTCTAGATAAAAATACTCTTTTCGTAGAACAATTTCAATATTTGAATTATCTTGAACGTATAAAATCAAAATCAAAATCAAAATCAAAGCATTTATTTCAAGTAAGCCAGTTACAGGCACTTTTGAATTGTCGAAACAAAGATGAAAATTAAATGTAGCTACAGTCCCAGTCACAAGATATAAAAACTGTGAAAGTACTGTAGTTGCCCATTCCCTAGCGTAGATCTCTATGGAGAAGAACGGGCAAGAAACTCCATGGACACTCTTTTAAATCAGAATATTGTTACAAAATCTTGGTTACATCATTCATGTTGAGATGGTATATTATGTGAGAACAATGTAGCAAGATGTGCACGTTAAAAGTGTCCACAGCAAAAACACACAAACAAAAAAAATACAATTCAAAATAATTCATTCAAATAAGCCATGGCAACTAAGAGATGACCAGTCACAACTGACAGCGCCCGTTCACGGACATGACGCATGGATCAGCACCATTCAACTCAACCATTTTGAAGGGAACTAAATGATCCGACACATGCGCCACCATCAGCGAGACATTTGAGTGAGCATGACATACTCTAAACCGCCAGGGCACATTCAAGTCAAGAAAAGACGTAGGTTTCCAGTGAATGATAGCTTTCTAGTACATAGTACTCACACAATATGGGCTATGCATTTATATAATACTAAGGAGATTGAATCTATACAATGCAAAGATAGTTGTACAATCTTCAGCAGCTCCAACAATACATTTTAATGCTATCAATTTATGCGCCCCTGTCCTTGTGGAGCAGGACCAGCATTGAGCCAAGCATTTTTATCAGCGATATAATCGCTCAACTTGTAATATGCTTGCTTACATAGTGTGCGTTTAATGCATGTTTTAAATTTCATCTCATTCAGTTCAAGAATACTTTGTGGAATTTTATTATAGCATCTCAAACAGTACCCCATGAAAGATGAGTCTACTTTAGCGAGTCGGAAACCTGGCTGAACTAGTTGGTCCCTATTTCTAGTACTGTAATTATGTCTGTCACCCCTTTTACCAAAAAGGTGTAGATTTTTTCTGACGTACATTATGTTTTCGTAGATGTATTGACAATGTACCGTCATGATGCCAATATCCTTAAACAGTTCCCTTAGAGAATCGCGCTTACGAAGATTATATATGGCCCTGATGGCTCTTTTCTGCAGAATAAATATAGACTCAATATCTGCAGCCCGTCCCCACAGTAAAATGCCATAAGACATTATACTATGAAAGTAACTAAAATAAACCAGTCTAGCGGTATCTACATCAGTATACTGACGGATTTTTCTAATGGCATAGGCTGCTGAACTTAGCCGCCCCGCAAGAGAAGTCAAATGAGAACCCCATTGTAGCCTTGAATCAAGCGTAATCCCCAGGAAAACCGTTTTATCTACGAATTCAAGTTTCTCTTTATTCAATATTATATCACAATCACTACTTTTAACATTCGGTAAAGCAAATCTTATGCATTTGGTTTTTTTTTCATTTAATACCAAATTGTTTGCTGTGAACCAATTTTGGACCTGAAGTAGGGCATTATTCACGTCATCTAGATTTTGGGCCCGCCTATTTATCTTAAAAATTAGGGAAGTGTCATCAGCAAATAACACCATATTTTGCGGTTGGTTTTTCAGTAAATAGGGAAGATCATTTATATATTCTAGAAAGAGAAAAGGACCCAATATTGAGCCTTGTGGAACCCCCATTTTTACTTTTAAACCCTGTGAATTAACACCATTTATTTGAACATGTTGTTGTCTATCATTCAAATAAGATTTTACCAAACTAAGTGCAAGTTTACCCAGTCCGTAATGCTCAAGTTTCAAAAGTAATGTGTCGTGATTTACGCAATCAAACGCTTTGGAGAGGTCACAAAAAATTCCTATGGCGTCTTGAGACTCTTCCCACGCAGTAAATATGTGCTTTAATAAGGTTACACCGGCGTCAGTTGTACAACGTCCCTTGGTGAAGCCATACTGTTGATCATGTAAGATTCTGTTGGTGTTAAAATGATAGAGCATTTGATTAAGCATTACTTTTTCGAAAACCTTGCTAAAAACTGGTAACACGGATACAGGTCTATAATTATTAGTATCTTTACTGTCTCCGGATTTGAAAAGAGGTATGACTTTACTGTATTTCATTAAATCAGGGAAAACTCCTTGGTCTACACATAAATTAAAAATTAAAGCTAAGTAAGGGGCTATAGTCTCAAGTATGGATGTACAAACTTTGACAGACATTCCCCATAGATCTTCGGTTAGTTTGATTTTTATTTGCCGGAAAGTTTTAATAACTATCATAGGGTTAATGTGTTTAAATTTAAATTCAGCCAGGCAGCCAGACACATTCGCCTTTAATAAGCCAATTGAGAGTTCAGGTGAGGAAATAAGAGCCTCCGTTGTTTTTAGTGGTATATCGGTATAGTATCTCCAACGTATCTCTAGGAAACTGAAAATCGCTTGTTACAGGAATTAATAGAAAATACGAAACAAGAGATAATCTTGTTGAATTTGGCAAGATTTCTAAACCCAGACTTTAGCTTCTGAATTTTGCGTTTTTGTAATTAACACAATTAAAATGTTTGTGAACTGAATAAATTGTTGAAGATGGAATCTTCCTTTCTATTCTTATAAATTTAAATTTTCAACAAAAAAAACACACCACATAATATTGCTGGTACAGGCTTTCTCGATTCAAGACAAAGTGGGTGGTGATCCACCACACTGATCTACCAGGGTAGGGATTTAAAATCATGTTTCAGAATATTTGTCTTTAGGACAGGCCGGTTTCTTCGTGATGATTACTTCCACCGTTTTGAGATCAGTAGTAGTGAAATGTGGCAAAGTGACGTATCTGCTTGGGTTCCAACTCACGACTTTCAAGCCTTTACCAAATTCACCAAAAAGTCATTAAATATTTTCTTCTTCCAGTTACTAAAAAACATAGGTAAGAGGCAATTTTTCCATGTAAAATACTAGCATTAAGCTGCACCCGTTAGAAGGATGCAGACGCCAACTTACTTGAGAAAAAGGCTAGCCAGATGATGATAACTTACCAAAAAACCATCGCTCTCCGTATAATGTCACATCCACATACACACTGGCTCTATGTAACGAAAATGTCTGCATGTGACATCACAAATTGTCCCCTATTCAGTTTGGAGATTACAGGCGGCGACGCACGCCGAACTAATTTTCAGCAAAATTTTCATCCGTACGATGACTGGTGAGCAAAGTTATTTGGTAGGAGCTGATTTTGAGGTTCAGGAAAGTGATTTCTCGTATCGATGTGAGTTATGCTGAGATAGGTGGAATTATAGGATCAAAAATAAGCTAGCGAAATTTTGTTTACATTATGAATATCGATATGTAAAGAAGACATACGAAGCCGTCAAACCAAGCATTCTGTACATCAAACTAAGTACGCAAAAATGATTACTGGGAAACGACTTTTTTTTTGGAGTGATGAATCACGTTTTATTGTAGGACTCAATGTAACGTATCTCAAAACATTGTGTTGATGGATGTATTGAATAGTACGGAGGTCGTCACGGTATTGAAAGTAATGTTATAACATTAAAAACTGATATTAAAAAAAAAAAACCTTATGACTTAAGTTCGAACTTGGACCCCCAATACCTCCGCAACTAAAAGGTTCCAAGGTATGGTCTAGAACAAAAAATAAATTGCAATGATGTACCTTTCGGCTAAGTCTGTTAACACACATTATTAATAAGAATAGGGGATTCTTATACGACACCGCTCGTCCGGGAGGTCAGGTGGTGAAGCGGTCCTCACTCCGCATTGACTTGTAATGTAATCTGTTGCCTTTTTTTTTTTTTTTTTTCGGTCGGGAAATCATCAAATGACTTCTCCCGCTCTGGGCGGAGCAGGAGAGAGTGTCAGACTTTTACTGACTAAAACCCATCCATGTTCCTTCATCGCCCTTTGTGTTCCGGGGCCACGGTATCTCTTTCGAACAGTCCCGCAACCCCGGCAGGCATCGGTCCTTGCGGACCCCTTCCTTTTGCTGACTCTCTTTGAGGCGCGCGTGGAACACGAACGCGCCGTCGACACGGCCTGTCGTCATGAGACGGACGGACGTCGACCTAGCCCATAACCCACCATCCACAGGCCCGCGCCTACGGTGGCCGGGGGCCACGTGGTCGTCTCCCGCGGCGGCCGGGACGCTGTGAGGTTCTCTCCCTCTCACGTTCCGCCACCTCCTTCTCTAGCATTACTGCTTCGCAAAAGGAGGTGACGGCGTCCCATTCCGTCTCGCTCCGGACCATGGCTTGCACCAGGGCTGGACGCGAGAGGTCGCTGCCGCCAATCGCCGCTTCGAGGACACGGCGGTGCTCCGCCCACGCGGGGAACACCTCCACCGTGTGTCATCTGTTGCCTTAGGCCTGAATTCCTAAAATTCTTTTACTAACAGGAAGCTACATTATCTCCGAGTGTACATTTAAAACGTTCCCGTGGGTTATTTTCCGTACTTAACGGGATCGAAGCCAGTAGCAAAAGCTAGTGTAAAATGTAGGTAATATGAACGCGTGTTCCAAAAATATTTCCATACTCAGTCTCATAATAAATTCTTATTTTTCCTACCGAAACACGGATACTTTCTCAACACGAACCGTTTTCAAGTAGCCGACTATAAAACTCAATACGTCAAACTCCATGTCCCGATATTAGATAAGAGGTGGTCGCTATTTGCTGTCACTGTGACGGTTTGGCAGCCATTTTGGATTCAGTTTTGTATTTCGAACCGAATCGCGCAAGCCCGCTTGCGACCACTCGACCATCAAGGCAGTAATATAGAAGTGCTGCAATAAAGTGCAACTATTCCACTAGCGTAACGTTTGACAGGGGAGGATGGAATTAAAAAAAACCGGCCAAGAGCGAGTTGGACTCGCGCACCGAGGGTACCGTACAAACTTTTTAAAGGACAAACTTAACTTTGCTCTTCGATCCCCAGAAACGGCTATTGCACCAACCGCAAATGATAAGTTTGTAATAGTAAAATCGCTTTTTTTTTGTTATTTAACTAAATATTTACGGTTTTCAGATTTTTCCCTTTACATGTGCTGTAAGACATTGCTTCTCGCCAAATTTCGTGATTCTAGGTCAACGGGAACTACCATACAGGTTTTCAACCTAAAACCTATAGGGTACTTCCGGTTGACCTGGAATTGTCAATTTTGGTTTAAAGGTCTTACAGAACAAGTAAAGGGAAAATTCCGAAAAATTAAAAATATGAAAATTAAGGATAATTTTGGTACTTACAAATTTGCCCATATCTTTTTATCGTGTTGACTCAGGACCTGATTTGTATACACCTAATAGGGACTAGAGGCTTCAGTATCTGGTATAAATTTTAATTCGCTAAGTCCACCCGTACCTGAGGAAATCGGTGGTGACAGACGGCCAAGAAAGTGATTTTATGAGGGTTCCTTTTTTTATCTTTCGAGGTACGGAACCCTAAAATCGTGTTGCGTCGACCCCAAGTAACATGGAATAAGGACCGGAGGAAGATGATAATGATGATTCCACTTCATACCGATAAGCAGTAGAACAAAAACATACTCAAACTAGCATCTAACGACATACCAAAATATATAACTACTAATGCTAGCGACCTTCGTCCACGTGAAATTATTGTAAAAGTACAATTTTCCCCGTTTTTGTAACATTTGTATTGATGCCCCGCTCCTATTAGTCGTAGCGTGATGTTATATAGAGCCTCCCCTTCTCGCCTCGCCTTCCTCGATAAATTAGCTATCCAACACTAAAACAATTTTTCAATTCGAATCAGTAATTCCTGAGATTAGCGCTTTCAACCAAACAAACTCTTTAGCTTTATAAGTAAGTAAGTATATTTATTTGCATAAAATGTGGTACTACAGGGTGTTTTAAAAGTGTTATAAAGCACACATTCCGCCATAACAATAGCATGCAAATTTACGACATATTTTTTACATTATGAACATTAAAATTAACAAAGTAGGTAACACAAACACATAATAGAAGTACCTACACCGTATATGAACCTTATTATAAGCATCAAACAAAACAATAATACTGAAAAAACCTAAATATACCTATATTGAAATTTTATTTAATACACCACCTAATCAACACACAAGAAAAGGACATCATAAGTACATAAATAAACCATCAAACAAAATTATACTAAAACAACTAAAACCCTAAAGTAATACCTAATATAAAATGAATTTAACATAAAAACAACTGTTTTTATGTTAAATTCATTTTGTTATTTAATGTTATAACAATTTTACAAACTTGTAAAATTGTTATAACATTAAATAACAAAATTCAAACTTACAACGCATTTTTAAAGTGGTAGGAATGCGAAGAGTATTTTTTGAGGAACTCGTTGATAGCATAAAGTTAAGAACACACGAAGTTCTGAGTTTGGGCAGCTCACTGCAACCTTTTCGTATCACGACCTCATTTAGCTTTCCTATCGTATCCGACCTCCTAAACGTAAGCCTCGATTCTGTTTTCTTCGTAGTTTTAATAGCATTGACCTGGAGGCTTTGAAACGCGATGCTGGTGCTATCGATTGGAGTCAAGTTATCGAGAGTGCCAGTATCGATGAAAAGGTGAACAGCTTCAATGCCATTGTGTTAGATCTTTACGATAAACATGCCCCTCGTCGGCGTATTAAAATTAAACATAAACCTGCTCCGTGGATGACTACTGAAATTAAAAATGCTATCGCTCGTAAGGATAAGGCGAAGAGTAGGTATAGGCGCAGACCAACGGAAATTAATCTCAGTCACTTTAAAGCTTTGCGTAACCGCTGCAATCGTCTGTGTCGGGATGCCAAGAGACGCTATTTCCACGAATCTCTCGTTGATCGTAGCTCCTCTGATGTCTGGAAATTTTTAAAGTCTGTCGGTATCGGTAAATCTCCCACGAATACATGTAAAGATGTCGACTTGTGCGCTCTTAACAGGCACTTTTCTTTTCCTCCTGTTTCTCTGGACCCAAGCGTTAAAGCTTCAACTTTATTTGAGCTCTCTAACTTGCCGTTACCAAATTGTACACTTTTTAATTTTAATCCTGTTTCTGAAGACGTCGTCAAAAAGTCCCTTTTCTCTATTTCCTCCTCTGCTGCGGGCCATGACAATTTGTGTTCGAGAATGATAATACCCATTATTTCAGAGCTGCTCCCCATCCTTACTCATATTGTTATTTTTTCCTTATTCTCTGGTAGATTTCCGTCAGCCTGGAAAGAGGCTCACATAATACCACTTCCTAAAGTTAGCAATCCTTCTTCCTTATCCCAGTTTAGGCCCATCTCCATTCTTCCTTTCCTTTCAAAAGTTCTCGAAAACATCGTTCATGGTCAAATTTCCAGATATCTATCGTCCAATGCTCTTATTTCTCCATTCCAATCTGGTTTCCGTACTGGCCACAGCACTGTTACTGCACTCTTGAAGGTTACTGACGATATCCGCTGGGCTATGGACAATAAATCTCTGACTGTTTTAGTGTTACTTGACTTTAGTTGCGCGTTCAACTCAGTGGATTTCGACAACCTTCTTGGGATCCTTAAATCTTTTAACTTCTCTGCCTCTACGATAGCCTGGTTTGACTCGTATCTTCGGGGTCTCTCTCAGTGTGTCCGCCAAGAAGAGGTCTACTCTGACTGGTGTGATCTTACTGCTGGTGTTCCTCAGGGTGGCGTTCTCTCTCCTCTTCTTTTCTCTATATTTATTAACATTGTTACCAAGGTTATCTCCTCCAGCTTCCACCTCTACGCAGACGATTTGCAGGTGTATAGACATTTCTTGCTGGCTGATGCGGAATCGGCAATCAATGCCATGAATCATGACCTGGAAAGCATCTATCAATGGGCTAAGTCGTTCGGCTTACAGATTAACCCTGCTAAGTCGCAGGCCATGATCATAGGCAGCAGATACTACCGCACTGCACTTGACTTATCATCTTTGACTCCTTTATCTCTGGGCTGCACGACCATTGCGTATACTGATACAGCCAAGGACCTTGGTGTCTTAATTGACAGCAATCTTTCTTGGCGAGCTCAAGTGAATGAGGTTAGTCGTAAGGTTCACTTTTCTTTTCACTCGCTCAAATCCTTACAGAGCTTCTTGCCATTCAAAACCAAAATTTACTTAGCTCAAACTCTGATTCAGCCGATCATTGATTACGCTGATGCCTGCTATTTGGATGCCACCGAGGAGCTGTTAAACAAGCTTGAGCGCTTACAAAACCTCTGCATTCGTTTTGTGTATGGTCTGAGGAAATATGACCATGTTTCTCACTTCCGCAAGGAACTCAAGTGGCTCCCTATCCGTCTTCGCAGGAACACTCGAATATTATGTCTCCTTTACAACATCCTTTATAACCCTGCATATCCCAGCTACCTGCGCGATCGTTTTTCCTTTACCCGTCTTCCTGATGCTCTGTGTAGATCCCACCTCAGGCATCATCTTAATTTCCCATCCGATAAAACCGAACTGTATTCCTACTCCTTCTCTGTTCACGCTGTACGTTTGTGGAACTCACTTCCGCCTAACATTCGAGATTCTAAAACTTTATTTCTCTTTAAAAAACAAGTCAAAGAGCATTACCTCTCTTCTCAGTAATATTCTTCATATATATATGTATGTATATGGGTAGATATTTACAATATATTCTTATTTTATTATATGTGTATGTATTTGTATGTATGTTTATTATTATAATTATAGTTTTGTTTTAAGTTTAAATTTAATTTTTTTTTTGTCTAACTTTTTTACACACTGTGTCTACATTTCTTATCCAACTTTCCTCTCGCAGGTCTGCTGGAAGAAATTTCTTAAGAAATAAGCAGTACCTTTGTGCTCTTCTATGTAAATACACACATCAAAAATGTCTAGGGATCAAGCATTTTTATGCGGATTTCTTGAGATTGAGATGTGGCTTTGTAATAAATTTATGATTTTATAAATTTATATGGATCCTTTTTGGTGCATTTCATAATTTGAATCAGGAACTCTCAATCAAATTCGAGTAAAAGATGAAAATAAGCTGTCAATATTTTCCCTATAAAAACATACAACGCATTGAAGACATTATTAGTGCTACTGTTTCCCTACTACTGATTAAAACCAACGTTATTATGGAGCGGCGACGTCATTTAAGCAGGGAAGAAATGCTCAGAGCCGTGGGAATGATAGAAGCTGGTTCCCGGCAACGTACTGTAGCTTTAGCTCTGAATACAAGTCAGAGTGTTATCAGTCGACTTTGGACACGTTACCGAAGCACTGGTACCGTGGCTGAGCGCCATGGAGGACGGTATCGCTGCACCACACGGAGACAAGACCGATACATTCAAATCTTAACTCGAAGAGCTCCAACAATAACCGCCATGATGTTAGCCGTGAGGCTTCATCACTCTTCAGGGAACTTAATTAGCGACCAAACAGTCAGAAACCGCTTGCATGAAGTGAACCTTCATTCCCGAAGACCGCTACGGGTACCACCTATAGCAATGCACAATCGTAGGATTCGATATCAATGGGCTCTTGAACACAGAAATTGGGCAGAAGAACAATGGCGTTTCGTGTGCTTTTCTGATGAGTCTCGTTTTGGTATGAGACCGGATACAAGACGTATACGACACTGGAGAACCCCTGGACGCCAACAGCGATTAAAATCCTGCCAGGAAGTCCATCCTTATAGTGGTGGAACCATCATGGTATGGGCGGGTATTTGGATCGGCGGAAGAACTGAGTTGATTTGGATCAGAGGCAACCTCAACGCTCAAATTTATGCTGAGACGATTGTATCAGACGTCATCGTTTCTCTACAAGTGCAAATCGGTCCCTTATTTCAGTTAATGCATGATAATGCACGACCGCACACCGCAAGAGTTGTAAGACAGACTCTCGCCGCAGCTAACATCAATGTCCTGCCCTGGCCTGCTCAGTCGCCAGACTTGAACCCGATTGAGCATGCATGGGATATGCTACAGAGAAGAGCTCTGCCGAATATGGAGGGTATCCAGTCGCAAGAAGACCTTTTTTTGTTGTTGCAACGAACATGGGCGGCCATTCCACAGCGTGATTTGGATGAACTCATTTTGAGTATGCCAAACCGATGTTCTTGTGTTGTTAGTGTTCGCGGTAGAAACACGGATTATTAATTGTTTAAGTTACCCAATAAAATTTTAAAGAAAACTGTTATTTCAGTCTTTTTTTCGAACTTTAATGTTAGTGGTTCAAATGTCAAAAATCCCTTTATTAGGAAAATGGCAAATTTCTTTATTAATGCAAAGGTGACTTGGTTTATCGTTACTGTGACAAACGAAAACACTTTATTTGATGAATCCTTAAAGAAAATTTTAATTAATATCAATCAGGAGAAAAGTTATTGCAAAAATATATGTTGATCCCTAGATACTTTTGATGTGTGTATATTGTCCTGTAAAGTATTTTGTGTGTACATAAATAAATAAATAAAAAAAAAAAAAAAAATATTTTATTAACCGTAACTTAAAACACTTAAAACAAAACTTGCGATCTTATGATCTGATGATCTGACTTGAGGTCTGAATTTTTTTTAGGTAGCGAGTTATAAACCAGCGGTGCCATATACACGCAGCTGTATAATATATAATATCCGCACGCAAAATACGCGCTTTGACGTGGAGTTGCGGACACCAGCCCGTTATACAATACAATACAATATATAATATTACAGTATAGAAGCATAGATTTAATTTCCACTATAACACATTTTCAAAAAACTTCCCTCCACAACGGAGCGGCCATTTTACCGCGACAACCATTTTGTATTCGGTAAAACACAATACGTCATACCGGGCCGTCGGACGCTAGATAAGAGAGGAACACTATTTTGCTGTGACATTTCAGAGTATAACTTGAGTTAAACTGTGTAGTGTGTGTTTGTTTGTTTAGGGGTAAACTAATAGGTGGATGGATAGTTTTTAGCTATTGAACGTCGATACATCATCATCATTTGTTAGCCTTTATCTCAACTATGTTGGAGTCGGCTTTCTATCTAACCGGACACAGCTGAATACCAATATCTTATAATGGAGCAGCTGACTTTCTGATCTCCACAACCCAGTTAGTACTGGGCAATACGATACCCATTGGTAAGATTGGTTATCAGACTTTCAGGCCACGGACCACCTTTACATCTACAAATGACAGCCGAGACCAACGGCTTTACGTGCTTTCTGTTTCACGCAGGAAGCTTGGTATGTAATGGGTGGTCACCCATCCACGAACCAAACAAGGTAAGCGCGGCTTAACCTGAAAATCGATAAGAGCGGCTGTTCTTATTTATCCACGATTATAGTAAATTATCATTTTGCTTTTGAGGGATCATATTTTCGATTAATATTTTTTTCTGATAAATTCTTTACAATAATATCTTTAATCTCTTTGACGAAACCTCACCCTATCAAATCTAAAAATACCGTACCGTTATCTCATAACATTCAAATATACTCCGCAAATATAGTTCGTGGAGTATCAGAACGAATCGTTCAGCAACTGGGATGGGAATCGTTCATTCGTTCGTTCGATCCGACAAGACAAGCAGACGTCTAATCTACATAATGCCGACGTTGGAGATCGGTGGTGGACAGTGTACTGAGCGGAGCGGAAACTGTAGCGGAGCAGGGAGGCATGGTAATTCTATTTACTGCATCAGTGAGCGGAGTTCGTGAGTTTTTAGGCTAAACACATTTGAACTTTTTGCCATCGATACGCTAAGAATGCCTCCTAAAAAGATCTCTGACAAGAGTCATCTACATATTGACTCAATAAGCCTGAAAAGTTATTCATACGATGGTCTGTTATCTACATGTTTAAATTCCAGGTTAGAAAATAGGATACTTTTATCTAGGTAGTAAGTTCCTGTGGGATGATTTTCGGCCTCCATCATAGCGAAGTCGCGGGTGACAGGTACTATGGCAAAAAAAAATCAATAAAGAGAAAATTACAAAGAAAACACTGATACGACCAGAAGGCAACGCGGGAGAACACATTTAAAATGGCGTGATGACCTGGACCGTAAGCGAAAAATTGTTCCACATATACCCGAACCAGAATAGATGAAATATGCAGACTGTTCAGTAACCGGTGACCTACTAGGTTTATGAGAAGGATAAGTTATTACAGCAAAAAAATCTAATACTTGAAACAACCCAAACTTTAAAAGACTTAAAATTATGCGCCAAAACACTTACTTTTCCCAGATCATCATTATACCCCCCACACAAACACCCTTTTCCCAATATTCCGTATTCACAATTCCGTCTTCACACCCTTCAAATCCCCTAATACCTTAACCCGCTCCCTCCCATCAAGAGAGCCACATCCAGATCCACACAGACACCCCTAATCCTCATAATGGATGAAGATTCGAACATCTTCAGTTAAATTGTAAAAGATTTTTGTTCAAATTATCAATTGATTTGATTTGTTGACAGCTCGGCTTTGGCTATGCCAATTTATTTGCAATCATTCTTTGCTTCTTCTTTGAGAAAATTGACGTTTTATCCAATTGTGTATTGATTATTGGGGGGAAATTGTGGTCGGTGGCTATTATTGTTGTTTTGTTTAGAAGACGAATTGAAGGCATCTGCTGGTTTGTAGTTCAATTTGAGTATCTCAGGTCGAAACGTTAATTGTATTTGGGATTAAAGAAAATGTTTTAGTAATACGAAAAAACTAGCTGGCGCCTGTAGCTTCGCGTCGAGCCCGCGTGAAGTTTGGTAATTGCCCCATGGGATCATTCTACCGATATCAAAAGTCTCCTAGGTATTAAACCATGTTACATACTATCTGTAATCTAGCAGACGCTAATTATTACGTACATAACTTTAAACAATGCTTTTACATCAAGAACTAGATAGCATAGCATAGCACAGCATAATCAATCTATGATGTTCCCACTGCTGGGATACAGGCCTTCTCTTTACGAGAAGGAATGGGCTATAATCCACCACGCGGGCCCAGTGCGGGTTGGTAGATGTCACATGTCTTCGAATTTTTGATTCTAAGACATGCCGGTTTCCTCAAGCTCAAGCAAGTTTGAGAGCAGTGGTGATGAAGTAATGCGCCTGCCTGGGTTCAAACCAACAATTTACTGCTCGTAAGTCAGGGCCTCCAACACTGGGCTACCGATGCTTAGTAGATATGCAAATCTTAGCCATCATACGGCAATCGACCGACCAAACACAATAGAAAAATAACACGAAGAAGCAAGCAACTGTACAGAATCCCTTAATATTCTCAACTCAGCGTGTAAATTTAATAAGAATTTAAAATCCGATGTCGTGCGACCATTTTGGTATTCAGAATGTTGCGATCGCAGAAGTAGGACACGAATATCGATGAGCTTGGAGTTTTTGTCGTAATATTTCAGATGGTATACCAACTCCTTGATTTGAACCTGTGTTCGGGGCGAACTGTGGTCGTTCTTTGTTTACTTTCTTTCTTTTCTTGTTGAATTTCTTTGAGTTAAATGGTAATTGTGGATTTATGAAAGCATAGACTGCCTTGTTAGTCTAGTGGACACAAGCGCAAATGCTGAGCACAAGGTCCAGGGTTAGATTCCTAGGTCGGCCAAAGTGTTGTTGGGTTTTTCCTTCAGAAATTTCTTAGTACGAAGTCTGGATTTGTGCCCGGTTGATTGCAATAGGTACGACTCCTGTTACATGGGACTTAAACATCACTGGCGAAACGTGGGTGTAGGTACTATTAGGTACATGTCTGCATAACACTTCGGAGGTTACAGGCGTGATGTTATGGTATAAAAGTATTGATCCACAGATGTGAAGCAAAACAAAAGAAGGAACCTAATAGGGGTAGATGACAAAAAAAAACTAATTAGTCCGTGAGATAGATTTCCAAAAAATATTGGACACATATTTTTTCTTTTTTCACGTAAACAAAAAATGAAGACGATGCAGTGCCTCAAAAACTCGTGTGACGTTACATTTGAGTACATTTTTTTACTCAAATGTGACGTCACAAGCCCCCCACTCATGATCTTCGTCATTTTTTATTAATTTGATAAAACAAAAAACACGTATCCAATATTTTTCGTTAATCTACCTGACGGACTAAACAGAATCATATTTCTTTTAGTCAGTCATCATCCCTATTGTACGTGACTCGAAGACTCTTCCCTTGTTAAGATAAATCCAGGAATCCTGGTTCAACCTAACTAGTCAATACCATTTATGGGTACTTATAAACTAGTAGTATACTACTAAATAGACACTAAAATGAATGTAGATTTATTTTACCTGCCGAATGAGTTTACTCTTTCGATGGCTTATGGCCCTCTATATAGTTTTATAGCAGACATATTCTGCATGAAAACCAAAATATATATGAAAATCAATCAATCTTACCATTACCGGAATGTATTGTAGAGAATTACCTAAATTATAACAATATGTTTGTATATTAGTGTTATATGTATATATATGTTTGTATGTTAGTTTATTATTAGTGTTTTTTATTGTATAATATAGTAATCTGTGGAAAATGTTGTGGGTAGTATATTCGTTAGGTTTTATTTTAAGACATAATTGTTTATGCTTAATATACTACTGTTTGTTTTCCCAAATGTAATAAATAAATAAATAAATAAATATTAGAAAATATTTTATTTTACTTTTATTTTCGTTTTATTTTCCTTCTGTTAACAATTTGTTTGTTTGGTTTTAGTGTTTCACAGCAAAATTTTGTTTTGTATTGAGTAACTTTGAAACACGCTTAGTTACCTAATTTAATGTTTGTTTCACATTCAGTTATTATGTTTTCAAATTAGCATCTAATTCTTTAATGTTTGCATGCCAATTTTATGGCGAAATGTGTCATTGCACTACATATTATTTTACCATCTTTTGTCCCACATTTACTGCAAATAAATAATTTTGACTTTGACTTTTGAAAAGTTTTAGATAAACTTTGTGCCCCCTCACACTCTCTGATTTAATTATATTGTTTAAAACTAGATGAACTATGAACTATATGATGGGCACATTGCTCGCAGAATGGATGGCCGATGGGGCCGAAAAGTTCTGGAGTGGCGACCGCGAACCGGAAGACGTTGCGTTGGAAGGCCTCCCACTAGGTGGACCGATGACCTGGTGAAGGTTACGGGAATCCGCTGGATGCGAGTCGCACGGGACCGGTCATTGTGGCGACGCTTGGGGGAGGCCTATGTCCAGCAGTGGACGTCTTTCGGCTGAAATGATAATGATGATGATAATGTTCTTCAAACTCAGAACCTCAGAGCTATTGCCATTCACCGGTCACAAACTCAGACTCCATTCTAGGAATACATACATAAATTGTTAATTACTAAATACCAGGTACTCAAATTCCACGAATTTGAACGCCGAACAGTTTACGAGTAAACAGCCTGCGACAGACTGACAGTCAACAGCTGATTGCATCACGCTTCTAATTTCACTTCTAGTAAATACGAAATCAAATTTAGGTTTTAAGGGATACTTCACACTTGCAGATTAGTCTAGAATTCTACGGCTTCCAGAATGTATTCTAGAATGTATTCATTCATTGTCAGATAACGTACAGCTTGGTTTTAGAAGCATATTTGTGAGTTCCTTTTATAACGAAGATGAGGACTACGAAAAGATTAAATAGAAGAACTAAGGCCTGAATTCCTGCCACGCTAACGTCGGTCGCGCAGGGTCGGTCGGGGCGTCAGAGACAACAAAATACGGCTGTCGGTTTGCGTTGTAAGTTGGCGTCGCAGTATGGTGCTAGATAGAACGCAATGTACTCTTACGCGCAACCGACGTAAGCGCAGGAAGAATTCAAGCCTTAGATTTATCAACTCTTAATGGTAATCTGTAAATGTTGTAGGCCTGTAAAGGTTTGTTCTCGCTGACGTCACGACCGACCGTACGCGACCGAACGTCAGCGCTACAAGAATTCAGACCTTAGATGTTTAACGCTCGCCGGCCGATACAGCAGCACCGGTCACTACGCTCGCATAGCTCATCGGGCATGCGGCAGACGTGGCCAGTCAGGGGGGAGACAGTTAGAACATGCACAACTTCAGTGAAGAAAGAGTCGCCATCTACTTTACTTAACCAATAAACTAGGTACTATATTTCATAATTAACGATAGATGTCTCTGTTCAATTATGAAAATCAAATAATTAAGTTCTATAATTTAATTTAAAGTGGTTTTTTAAAGAATAATTTTTTACATTTTTCATCAAAATTATCACGTTTTTATATTTCATGGCTGTTTCGTATTATTAATAATAACACAACCTTATCTCGGAAATCCTTTTTGTGTAACATAAACTGGCAACATCATATTATGGCCGCCGCAACTTGCGCTTGCGCTTGAATGTTTTTCGTTAGTCCATCTTATGTTTAATTATTTACAAATTCTCTTTGTAACTGTCAATTCTATTCAAATATGAATGTAGCCGGCGAAATTCTTTCTTGTTTTTTGCAAATAGAAGCTGTGTTTACATCGTATAATTGATCAAAATGCAATTCGCGAATAAAATGATGGCTCGTATTATAATGTATCATCATTATGTTATGTATTCGCAAATTTCATTATGATCAACATACGACATAAACAAAACAGCTGCTACTTGCAGAAAAAACAAGAAAATTTGAATGATCACCTCTAAGTAAACAAATATTGACCTATACGTAAGAAGGTATACATACATTCCTATAGATCTACCTATAGCTACCTATAGAGCCTTAGTTCTCGTTAAGAAATCTAGATGGCGCTTCAAATCGGATGCTTCAAAATGGCACAAGAGGGCTCTCTTCTCCCATATTATTATTATACTCTTTGTGGCCAGTCCTGTCTCACTTATGCTTAACAGTTTTTTGAACACCGTCATTAATTTTTGTTTTGGAGCGCAGTGTGGTTAATGATTTACCACCACTCCATCTTAAGATTTACTTGTAAACCAGAGATTTACCACTATGCAGGCTATTACACTAACAGATGACATACATATACATATTTGATTTTTGCCCTATCTGACCAGAATCCTTCCAGCCCGAACGTGTGACTACCACCCCTTATGATTTTCGTTTTGATGATGTTGCCGTAGTTTAATTTCTATATTTAGTTACGTCATTAACAGGTTAGTAATTATTAATGTTAATTAACGTGCGTAAGCTGTTTATTTGTGGTTGCGCGAAATTTTCGTGAATTTAATCATTTCGTTGCTATTTGTGGAATAAAATTGTGTTATTTTCGTTTATGAAATAATTTTCACAGTGTTTTTAATAAAATTGAGTAATTATGTTAACATCATCATTCTCGGTTCATTATTCCAATTTATTTGTGGTCGGCGCAGCATGTCTTCTTCTTCCATACTTCTCTATTACTCGTCATCTCAGCAGACACTTTCTTTCTTGCCATATTATCCTTCACAAGTTCACATACAGTCCATCCATCTTTTTTTTTTAATACTTATGTTATGTAGATGAAAATAAATTAAACTAACAAAAGTCATTGACTTCCGAAACACGTTTTTTTTTGCACATTTTAGTGTGTTTTTGGAAGTTGTTTGTTCCTCCATACATTGCAGCATTGGAGTCATTTTCCAGTAAAAAATCCAGTATTTCAATTGAAGGATTTATTTGTGGAGTTCAGCCAGGTAGTAGTAGTATTTTCAATAACTTACTGACAGGTATCGGTGGGTTGCTATCTCGGTCTCTGTCAGACCGATATAAACAAAACGTCACAGAAAAGCTTTTTTGATTTTTCTATGAATCAAGTGGTTAGGATATTTCAAGCCACCTTTGTTTATAGAAACACCGATAGCTAGCCAACGTATATTAACTGACAGTTATACGTAATTAAGTTATAGAAAACTGCCTAAGGGCCTATACTACCTCAAATGGCTTAGCATGATATTCCGTTACGCCTAAAATACTGCAGCATTAATTTTGAAATAAATGTATGGTAAAGTTAAGGATTAATGTTAAGTCCTATGTTTGGCGAAAACACGATTCCATAAAATTTCCTCTATAGAAAAATAGATAGTAAGAATAGAAAAATCCTAGTTACCTCTAAACTGAACAATAAACCGCTGGCAATCATAAAATACTTCAAATTAGATCATGAAACTTTTTATTCCAACTGAACTAACTATAAGCAGGTCGTATGTTATTTATTTTTTTAGTCCAATCAATAGATTTTTTGTAAATTGCAAAAAACCACTCATTTCGCACTATTCGGCCCGCAGTGACTGACGTAACACCCACTTTGTAGTGCAAGCTGATTAGAACTTTATTCTAACAGTATTTCAAACGAAGTTTGAACCACCACAAATGGAGTTGCTAATTTTAGGGTTAGACAGGGCCTTAAGTTTACGTCTTGGTAAGACTGGTTGTCAAACATTCGAGCTTCTGACTATCCGTAAAGATACTGATACTCCTCCATAACATCAATTTATTTCAGGCTACTAGGTTGTTATGTTTAAGTTCCTCGTAATGAGGGCCAGGCCTTTAGCCCTTAATCAAGCACACATCGATATTCCCACATGTGACCAATACACTGTAGCGGCACTACAAAAAATACTACAGCGCCATCTATGACACAAATAAAGAACTTACATCAAAGAAATCCAAAATCGCGCAGTAAAATTTTTCCGCGACTTAAGTCTATATAGAAGAAGCCGCCATCAACTGCCAGGCAGTAACCAACCAGATACAACATCCACCAGGGCGCCGCAGTCTCGACAAAATCGAAAACTTTCAATCGATAATCACTTTGGAAAAAATTCGGTTGCAATAACGATGCTTGCGGGATACGCAAGTCTCTACATCCAAGACGCGTTTCTCGAAAGCATCATTAATTTTTTTTAAAGTAATTTGCGATCGAAAGTTTGCGATTTTGTCGTTATCTTTGTCGAGACTCGGCCCTGGTCGGAGGATCCTCCCTTTTCTATGGAGTATTTAGTAACTCCTCTGTAATTTTCTACATATAACATTAACACATTACAAAGCCATCTCTTTGTGTAATGACAGAAGCAACAATTTCCATATACCCTTCAAGGTTACGCGACAGCTCACATAGGGTGAGCATAAACAGCAATAAAGTGAAAGCATTCCGTTATTACTTGTAAGTGAACACGTAACGCGGGTAGGGTGACCAAACTTTGTGATATTTATGGTGACACTTTGGGGCATGAAACTGAACAAGACAGAAAGGTTTGGAAGGAAACAGGGGGCCGAGTCTGCTATTACAATATTGTCAGAATTATCTAAACTGTCAAAATTTTAGCAGATTACCGCGTAAGTCAGTCATTAATTTGTCATTGTGTACGAGATTACCATTCTATGCCATTTCTTTCAATGGAGTGTCAGTGGTTGACCATTGGAAAGTCATAATGATGCCACTAGATTAGTAGATTATCAAACTTGTCAAAATCAACAATAGGCGACACGACAAAAAAAAACTAATTAGTTCGTCAGTTAGATTATCAGAAAATATTTGACCCGTGTTTTTTCTTTTGTTACGTAAATCAAAATTGACGAAGATATGACGCTTTTAAAATTCTCAATAGGTCACGCCTAGGTATAATTTTTAGCTAGTTCTGACGTCACGAGCCCCCACTCCCGGGTTTTGATGCGTTTTATCTTTGTCAATATTCATTGATTTACAAAAACAAAAAATACGTGTCCATTAATTACCAATACGCTAACTGACGGACTAAATAGATTTGCAATTTTTTGATACTGTCGTCATGCCTATTATGAAATCAATGATAGACTATTCTGACACTATTGTGGACTTGAGGCCCAGGGGAGGCCTTTACCCAGCAGTGGGACAAAACATGCTAGGAAAAAAACAAACTGTTTTTAAATAGGGGAATATTTATAATTGACCCTCTAATACAAGGTGTAAACCGACCCGTTACGAAGCCATCAACCAAGGATTTTTTATATCAAACTTAGCAACTCTACGCAAAAACGATTGCTGAAAACTGACTTTTTTTGGGGTAAAAAATCGGTTTTACGGTAGGACAATGTAACGCACTCAAAATATTATGCTGATGGGTGCATTGTATAGTACAGGGGTCATAGAGATATTTTATGTAAAGTTATAATATAAAAAAAATGTATTGCAATCAATTTTCATAACGCAGCTGCGTTAGGGGTCTTTTTACTACAACTACAACTACAACAGCCCATAAAATCCACTGCTGGACATAAGCCTCTCCCATGATGGGAGGAATTTACCGTAATCTCCACGCTTGGCAGGCGGATTGGAGATCGCAGTAATGAAAGACTTAACAGAAAACGCTGCTGCCCATTCTTTGGTCTACTACGGAGGCGCAAGGTGTTCTGCCTCAGACATTAGTCGCCTTATACGACACCCGTAAGTGTAATGGGTTGGTTCTATTCTACTCTGCCGGATACCACACGGCTGCGCTGGATACCACACGGCTGTGGCGGTCTTTTTACATCCATTATATTTTCCGATTATCAAAACATGGCACGAATCGAATTCAATTCAATAATATTTGTTTTCAGTCTCATATATTCCACATGTCTACAGAAAATTGGTTTTTGAAGTTTGCTTATGCATCTTATTGGCCATTCAACTTTGCATAAACTGTACGAATCGGTTCTTTCGAGTGCAAATTATACAGCATCACTTATCGTTCACCGTTAAGAAGACTTTTCTAAATTTTTCCAAAACCATCCAATGCATCTTGGTCGACCATTCCAAGTATACCGAAAACGATACAATTATATATTTAATTTAAACGTAAAGGCTCCGGTGTGCCCTGAAGACAGCACTTATATTGAAGAAGATACTAACTCTTGTTCTTCAGACGATTTTTATGATTCAAACGTAAAGTAAAATTATTGGCATATCTATCTGTATAATATTCTTCAATTCACTCCTGGGTACAGTGAATTGAAGAATGTTACAGAGATAGATATGCCAATAAATTTACTTTACGTTAAGATGCACGCTTGTGCTAGAGCCTCTAGTGATTCTAATTTAATTCACCTACATAAAATACTTAAATAAATCATCATTCCAAGAGAAACCTTACAGAAAGAATAGCTCGTAATTAACGAGATTACTACTAAGCAGTTGAGTCTTGTCTCTCTAAACAACTCCACATGGTGTCTCTAAACCTTTGAAGGCACTGCACTTCGCCACATGAAGCGAATGACCCAGAAACTGCACTCTCGATATAAAACCACCCATTACTCGACCAACATAACTTGAGACATCATAGTAGCGCTGCTTGCTAAGAAAAAGTCATCCTCCTGTCAAATTCAGTATATTTCAAACGTAGTTCCAAATTCCACCGTGGGTTATGATATTTTGGTCAAGTGTTGCGAATATATCTTACTTTTAAAATAATGTTGACTCGACCGCTAAGGAATGATATCAATTTTGTAAGTGTTCGAGAAATTTATTTTTGGCAAAGAATTATCGATATTGTGTGGGTTAACATGATAGTTTTTGGGGTTTGAACGGGCCGTAATAAATCGAAGATAGAAAGGAATTATTTTGAGATGATATTTTACGATGGATGGACTGTGTGAAGGATGATATGGCTAGAAAGGAGGTGACTGCTGAGATGAGGAGTAATAGAGAAGTATGGAAGAAGACATGCTGCGCCGACTCCAATTAAATCGGGATAAGTGCAGGACAATAATGATGAATAATGAATTTAGGAGGTTTCACTAATTTCAGTAGCATTCCAGTCCAGTGTCCAGACGCAGGGTAAGCATCAACTGGAATAAGTTTAAACATGGAATGCGAAGGATTCCACCAGTAGTCACCACCACTCCACACCACTCAATATCTGACTGGAACTGATAACAATATGTTGTTTGTGCCTGTAACTAAGCCGGGAAACGAAATGATTCCAATTAAAGTGGAACGCAGCAACGTATCTTGGTGGCAAAACATGATAATAATTTCGTATCATCATCATCATCATCATTTCAGCCGAAAGATGTCCACTGCTGGACATAGGCTTCCCCCAAGTGTCGCCACATTGACCGGTCTCGTGCGACTCGCATCCAACGGATTCCCGCAACCTTCACCAGGTCACCTAGTGGGAGGTCTTCCAACGCAACGTCTTCCGGTTCGCGGTCGCCACTCCAGAACTTTTCAGCCCCATCGGCCATCCGTTCTGCGAGCAATGTGCAATGCCCACTGCCACTTAAGTTTGGCAATTCTTCGGGCTACGTCAGTGACCCTGGTTCTCTTGCGGATGTCTTTATTTCTGATTCGATTACGCAAAGAAACTCCGAGCATAGCCCTCTCCATTGCCCTTTGGGTGACTTTAAGCCTTCTGATAAGGCCCATTGTGAGCGACCACGTTTCGGTCCCGTATATAATCACTGGCAACACACACTGGTCATAGACTTTCGTCTTGAGACACTGCGGTAAGGTATGTATTATTTTGTATGGAAGAATTGAATTTGTTTTCCTAATATCTGATTATGTAGTGACCCCACGGATTTCTGACGTCATTCACGATAGTATAAAACTTTCTTTTAAGTCATAGAAATAACAAAATTATTCTAAAATTAAAAACCAATCAGTGTTCTAAATATTCTCTATCAAAAGATTAAAAGTTATGTAAATAGATTACCAATAAACACATCATCCTTAAATATTGATAACAGCGATAGATAAGATACTGTAGCAATGTTGTTTAGTGTCAAATAAGTGGTTAGTAATAATACACGCAAAATGGGTAAAAAAGTTAAAAAGAAAGATTTGGAAAAGAAAGTTGAGGAAAAGAAAGACAGTGGAAAGAAGGAAGTAAAAGAAACTAGTAATTTAAATGTAAGTACGATTCGTGTTTATTTATAAGAGTATCATTTAGTTGAAAGTATAAACAAATTCGCTTATTGATGCACGAAAATTTGGAATTTAAGGAAATTGTTTTTTAAATTTGAACAGTTTATTTTTTTTCCCGATGTTACTTTTATGGACCGAAACCTAGCCACATTTTGTGCAAAATACGTGAGTTAATCTTTTATAGTAAACGTCAGTTGTGATAATGGATCAGAGACTTCCATTCATTAAATAAAAACCAAAAATCGCTGAAATATTTTAACAGACGCTAGATGGTTCATGAATTTAAAAATTTTAAGTTGATCACCAAAAAGCTTTGAGTCAATTAACGTCATTTTACCCGTAAATAGTTAACGATGCCTTTAAGAATCATTCCCATTTTCATTAGAAATATCAGTCACTTTGTTTGAAATATTATGATGTGCCTTTAACCTCATATTTTCTTTTCAGATATCGTCGCTTATATCAATTTTATTATTAATAGGCATATCCATATTTGCTTACAATGTGTACCAAGACATTATGACTGTACCAAAATTGCCTGAACTAGACTTGAATAAATGGTGGGGGCCAGATACGACGGAATTTCAAGATACATCTATTAGACCATATCGGATTGTGTTTTCAGAATCTGTGAGTACAACTTATTTTGAGTCGATGGTACGGTATAGTCGGTTGCCCCGTTAGTCTAGCTAGTGGTTGCAAGTGCGACTGCTGAAAATGAGGTCCTGGGTTCGATTCCCATGTCGGGCATAGAATTATTGAATTTTCCCATCAAGAATTTCTCAGTATTTAAACATAACTGGCGATGTGGGTGTACTATTAGGTAACTTCTGCCTAATTCTTTGGGAATTATAGGTGTGACGTTATGATTCGAAAGCATGTTGTACTGTTGATCCTGCATCTGATGTCTCTCTAGTCGTCTCAGATCGCCCTCCCATCAGAATATAAGAGTGAGGGTGGGGATCTTCGTGGGCCTGTGGATAGTGAGCAATGGGCTAGCTCGCCGTCCGTCCGTCTTATGACGACAGGCCGTGTCGACGGCGCGTTCGTGTTCCACGCACGGTTCGTGTTTCACCTCAAAGAGATGATTTTTGATGATAAAAAAAGGTAGCGATCTTCAGAGTGCACCTATGTTCTGTGTTCGGTTACCTGTATCTGGTTAGACTGGAAGCTGACATCATCTATCTAGCCTTTTCTACTACAACATAGTTCAGAAAAGGCTGATGATTTCTGGTAGACCATAATATTAATTCCATTGTCATTGCATTCCAGATGAACACAGAAATCCGTTGGCTCTTTGAGATGTACAGGCGAGCTCCCAACAAGAAGAAAAGTTTCGAAGACACGGCCTGGACTTATGGAGTACATTCAGACGCCTTTGCCAAGATCTTCAACTACTGGATCTTTAAGTACAAATTTCCTGAAAGAGAGCGTTTCGTCAACCAGTTTGAACAATATAAGACTAATATTCAAGGATTGGATATTCATTACATTCATGTGAAGCCGGAAGTTGATGTCAATGTGGTGGTAAGTTTTAATTAAACAATGAAAGTCAAAGCCTCGTTGGTATAGTGGTTGCAAGTGCGACTGCTGAGCATGATGTGTTGGGTTCGATTCCCAGGTCGGGTAAAAATATTATTGGGTTTTTCTATCAGGAATTTCCCAGTAACAGCCACGGAGTCTAGATTCGTGCCCGGTTGATGGTAATAGGCTCGCCCCCATATATATATACAAATATATCCCATATACATGGGACTTAAACATAATTGGCGAAATGTGGGTGTACTATTAGATACACTTCTGCCTAACCCTTAAGGGATTCCAGGCGTGATGTATGAAAGTCAAAGCTTAATTTCAGCTTCAATTTTGTTTTTAAAAATGTTTACTTATACAAAAACTACTACCTACTACCTACTGTCTACTTATGTTTTTTGTTTCTCTATTCTATTCTACTTTCTTTTTTTTCTTTTTCTTTTACCATTGTAGATTTATTCTTGAATTGCAGTCAGTAAATTATTATCACTTTTGCCTTTAATTATTACCTAAGGGATCGAAGCTGTGGCTCCTAAACACAGGCTATTTTGTAGCCTAGCTAGGAGGACAGAGCTTCACCCACCGTATTGTAGAATACAATTCTGTGTTACTTGCTGTTAATGTAAAATCTGATATCTGTAAATCTACAATATTTTTATTTGAATAAATTTATTGTTAATAGATTATTAACTTAATAAAAGTTCAAGTAACTTTCGTGAAAGAGTTTTCACTCGAATGGGTTTGAAAAGACCTTAACGAAGCCGAAAGGCACTTGTTCTCCCCGTCATTGCGATCATTTTTTTGTTCTACACCATACCTGGGAACCTTCTAGTTACGGAGATATTGGGGGTCAAAGTTCCAACTTTCTCACACATTTTTTAAATAGAAAAGAAAAAGCATTTATTAGCCCAACAACAACAACAAACAACAACAACAGCCCATAACGTCCACTGCTGGACATAAGCCTCTCCCATGATGGGTGGAATTTGCGTTTTTTTATTAGCCCGCACAGGACAAAACACAAATTAAAATGGTTAAATTAACAGTACAACTAATAAAAAAAAATAAACAAAAGAGAAAAAAAAAAATACATTAAATGAAATTGGTCCTGTATTAAGCCAAAAGGCCCCCCTGCCTCAGCATGGTGCTGTAACATTTAAAAAAAAAACGTCACAGCGCTGGTATTCTGATAGGGCCCAGAGTGATGCCACGGTCAGGCACGGATAATATAATAAATACATAGTGTGAACGAAAAAAATAATACAAAATATATGGGTAGAAGTAATAATTACATCTACACCCCACGTAACCACTTCTTTGTGTTGAAATACAAGTTTTTAATGTTATTTCTTTAATTTAAATACCTCCTACCATACAATGCATCCATCATCACAAAGTTTTGAGTGCGTTACATTGAGTCCTACCGTAAAACGTGATTAATCTCCAAAAAAAAAAAGGTTTCCGAGGAATAATTTTTGCGTAAAGTTACTTATTTTAGATTACTTAGTTTCGTGAAGGGTCGATCTTGGTCCATCTTTTTTTGTTTACATCTTGTATGTGTTTTGTGAGAATACGTCTTTCGAGCAAATGTGCTACTAAAACGCAAATAAATGTATAACTACACTCGGCACACTATGCACAAAGTAACTTGCAGTTAATTGAGCTGCATTTAGTCGGTTTAAACAAAACAAGCGAATGCAAATATTGCACATGCTATCCGACTCTACTATTTTTACGGTTCCATACCTCAAAAGGAAAAAGAAACACTTATAGGATCACGTTTTTCTCAGGAACGCTTAGTCGTATTAAGTTGAAATTTATATCAAACTAGCACTTCGTCCGCGAATTCGTCCGCGAAATTGCGATAGCTCGGCTAATTTGGAATATAAATATAATTTGGATTATAGCCCAATCCCTCTCATTGAGAGGAGGCCATGTCCCAGCAGTGGGAACATTATAGAACTATGATGAAATATAATTTATAGCCTATATTACTATAACTTAGCTTTCTATTGGTGGAGGAGCTCGTGGCTAAATAATAACAGCTGCTCGGTTCGATCTTTAGGTTAAGCCGCGCTTGCCTAGGTTGGTCTGTGGATGGGTGACCCATTACCTACCGAGTTTCCTCCGTGCCTCGGAAAGCACGTTAAGCAGTTGGTCCCGGCTGTCATTTGTGATCTTTGACAGTCGTTACAGGTAGTCAGTGGCCCAAAAAGTCTGACAACCAGTCTTACCAAGGGGTATCGTATTACCCAGTACTGACTGGGTTGTGGAGGTCAGATAGGCAGTCGCTCCATGTAAAATACTGGTATTCAGCTGCATCCGGTTAGACTGGAAGCCGACCCCAATAAAACTTGGGAAAAGGCTAGGCAGATTATGAGCTTTCTATTGGTGAAAAAATGGTTCAAAATCGGTCCAGAAGTTTTAGAGGTATTAGCTATATCACAACCAATACGGTGACTCCCGCATCGACCTAGAATCATGAAATTTGACAAGAAGCACTCTTAATGCACAAGCAAACAATCTGAAAACCGTTATTATGTAATAAAAAAACAAAAAATAATGCAAGTTTTTACGGCTCCTGCCCATCTCGTAACTTTCCCATTTCGACAACTAAACAAAAGACGTGCGAAACAAGTGAAAAAGTGTTCCAACTTGTAACTATTTTAATCTTCATACATTGAATTTCGTCAACCATAAATTTCATATGTTTTTTGTACAGTACATTCAGCTTCCAAAGTTACACGGAGCCCTCGGTGCGCGAGTCTAACTTGCACTTGGCGGTTTTTTTTTGTAAAGAGATTTATATAATTCATTTGTTGGCCTTATTTATAATTAAAAGAGAAAAGATCAAGAAAATCCAGAAAAACAACACTTGTTCTTGTTCCGGTTATAAGTTCACTAGCTGATGCCCGCGGCTTCGTCCGCCCGCAAATTATATACTAAAACCTATCTCTTGAATCACTCTATCTATTAAAAAAACCCGCGTCAAAATCCGTTGCGTAGTTTTAAAGATTTAAGCATACACAGGGGCAGACGCGGCTGGCGACTTTGTTTTATAATATGTTGTGATATAGTCTAAATCCACTTTAAGTATAAAATTATTTCATTAAAACGAAGCAAAATTAAGGCTTATTTTTCAATCGCTGTCCAATAATAAAATCATCACATTTTCTTTTAGAAACTTTCAATTCAATTTAAAACCTAGGATTACGTTTTGATCCGGTTTCTCGTTCAGAATTTTTAAAGATAAAGTCTTCACGTACCTTCGTTCAATGAGAGCCAGTAGATAGCTAACGATTTTAGTCGGTGCAATTCCACGCTCTCTACCGGAATCCAGTCGGATCGGAACCAGCTAAAACTGATTACATGTGTCGCTCAGTAACTGAAAAATATTGGCGTTTTTGAGATTGCACACAGGATATCCGGATCTACAAATATTTTTCAATAGAAGCTGGGATTGATTGTCGTAGAACGAAAAAGTGACATCTACACTAATATTATACAGAGATATTTGTTTGTAACTTTGTATGAAGGGGTTAATCTCCAGACGTAATGAACTGATTCTTAAATTCACTGGCAGAAAGCTACATAATTCGTAGGTCACATAGGCTATAAATTATATTATGTCATGCATAATAGCAACATGTTGAAGACATCCGCAAGAGAACCAAGGTTACCGACGTAGCCCGAAGAATTGCCAACCTTAAGGTGAAAATGTCAGGGTAGCCCGCGAAATTCAAATTTACTTACGTTTTTTGCAATTTGCAGGCCAGTGCTAGGTTGTATGTTGATTAAAACATTGTTCGCGATTGTAAGACGTATGTAGTTACAGAATTATAGTCATCAAAATCATCAATACAACCCACCAAGCTCATAAAGGTCTAGCAATGATTTTGACCTTGAAAAAATGGACTGCGTCGTGGACTGCCTCGGTGGTTTAGAGGTCGTAATCGCGATTGAGCATAAATTCTTGGGTTGGATTCCTGAGTCGGAAAAAGTGTTATTGGGTTTTTCCATCAGGAATTACTCAGTAGCAGCCACGGATTCTGAATTTCTGCTCGGTTGTTGGCAATACGGTCGCCCTCTACTACATGGGACCAAACTGTGTACAGGTACGAGGTTTACCTAATAGTACACCCACATTTCGCCAGTTTTGCATAAATCTTCGGAAATAGGGTAGATGACAAAAAAAAACTAATTAGTCCGTCAGATAAATTTCCAAAAAATATATTGGACACATATTTTTTCTTTTTCCACGTAAACAAAAAATTAAGACGATACAGTGCGTCGAAAACTCGTGTGACGTCACATTAGAGTACATTTTTTTCGAAAAGTGACGTCACAAATCCCCACTTATGATCTTTGACGCGTTTTATTTTCGTAAATTTTTGTCAATTTGATAAAACAAAAAACAGGTATCCAATATTTTTCGATAATCTAACTGACGGACTAAACAGAATCATATCTTTTTTTAGTCAGGAATCAGAGATTCAGAGAAAGATTCAGAATGATGTAGTGATAACCGTTTTAGTGATGTATTTTCCTTCCACCCTGTATGGTTACTTATTTACAATAGGAAACAATACTCATAATAGAATGTATGTATCAACACCGTGTTTCGACGCGCTTTTTATCTGTTCATACAGTCCATTGCAACCCACTGAATGTACATGGACACTGAATGGACAGTAAATTTCAATTTAATCACTAAGGAGGTTTTCAATTGTTTTTTTCTCTTCACAGGTGCTTCCAATAATCCTCCTGCATGGCTGGCCAGGTTCCGTCAGAGAGTTCTATGAAGCTATACCTTTACTTACTACTGAAAGACCGGGATATAACTTTGTGTTTGAAGTTATTGTACCAAGCTTGCCTGGATTTGGGTTTTCAGATGTAAGTTTTTCGCTAGTTTTATAATTAATATAATAAATATTATAATAAATTAAAAAAAAAATTAAGTAAGCGAAAAATTAACTAAACTAACGACGAATATTGATTAACAAAAAAACCAGAACGAGCTTAGAAAAAGTGGGTTGTGATAAATCCATTTCAGATATTAAAATTCTAGCCGTGTCTATATACTCAGTATAAATAATTTGCAAAATATTGAAAAAAATGCAGGACGACGATATTAGGTCGCTCAAATATTATGAAGCTACTAATTTTGTATTTTAAGTAACTCAAATTAATATTTGTAATTTGCTGTTCTGTTGATTTCTCGTCACTCGCAGTCAGTCGCTCACTTAGTAATACTATGACCTAAATTAATTATTTTTGTCACTTAAAACTTTAATTTACAGTCACTCGTTTAAATACTACCCATTGCATACTAATCTTGCGATAAGAAGCTGGGTTGTAAAGAAGATGAGAATGTTGAGATGGATCTGTGGAGTGACAATAGTGGGTAAAGTAAGGAATGAGTATTATAGAAAGTTTGAAAGTTACAGAAGAAAAGGGTATATATACCACATGTCTTATTTTATCACTCTAAACAAAGCGTATTAACATCAGAAATAGCAAAGTGAAATTATTTTTTTAATATCTATTTAAAATACTAAGTTGTAAGCATTTGAAACTGCTGATTAGACAGAGAGATCCGATACAGCAAATGACGTCATTCGCTGCATCGACGTACTAAATCCTTACTAAATTCCGTTTATCTAGAAAGAGATAAAAACAAAAGTTTAAATGGTTATAACTTTTGTGTTGTTTAGCCGATTTATGTCTTGTTCTCGTTTTTTGTCATTATTTTTGTAGTACTTTAACATTCCGTATCGAAATAAAAAAAAAGAAAATTTATGCATATTCCCTATTGAAAGGAAGTCGTTTGTCTTGGTATGGACATGTAATGAGAAGGGGTGAAACGCATGTGACTAAAAGAGTGATGGACATGAATGTTGACGGATGGAGAGGGAGAGGAAGACCAAAGAAAATATAAATGGATTGTATGAAAAATGATATGACAGAGAAAGGAGTAAATGATGCCGTGACGTCTAACAGGGGAGAGAGGAAGAACAAAACGTGTTGCGCCGACCCCATGTAGAATGGGTCTAGGGCAGAAAGATGATGTCGACTTATCTTGCGATAAGAACTGAGGTACACCTGAGATTACTTAATACTAACTGGGTTGTGAAGGTCAGATAGGCAGTCGCTCCATTTAAAATACTGGTATTCAGTTGCATCCGGTTAGCCTAAAAGCCGACTCCAACAAAGTTAGGAAAAGGCTAGGCCGATGATGCTAATGTTTCGATCTTAGCTGGCCTAACGTGGTACGGAGTTTCAGTAGAGTAAGAGACCAGATTATTCTGGTTACTACAAACGAGTGACCCACTGTGCATTATGCGTTCGAGTTCATTTATATTGAGCCTTAAATAAAATGCCTACAAAGTAAGAGTCCTTTTTATGTACGGTCAAACAAGTTATTTGGTTTACAGTTTAACCCACAAATTACATTGTAAAATGTAAACCAAATAGCTTTGTAAGTGTACCTACTGTGTACGTATGTATAGAGGGGTGATGAGTCATGTAAATAAAACGACTGTTCCGGCGAGCTCTAGTACACGACTGACTAAATGGATAATCATTTATTTCGATATTATAATTATTTGCTTACGCACAGCTTTTTCGACCGTACCTATAATACTTTTTGTCGAAATCTTATACTCGTAACACGCCCTTGGTAGCTCAGAAGCGTGAAACTTTGATTCAGTTCAAAATAATAACAGTTTTTTGACTTTTTACTTTAATAACTAGATTTAAAAATATATATAACCGTCCATTAGGTACTTTCTTACCCTTCTAACTTTTCCCATTTATTTTTGTAACTATAAGATGAAACAGTCCCTTTTCCGAATCAAAGACCTAACAAGAACCTTTATTTTCAGGCCCCGGTTCGTCCAGGATTGTCTCCGCACCAAATAGCATTTATAATGAGGAATCTAATGCAAAGACTTGGCCACAAACACTACTACGTTCAAGGAGGCAATTTTGGCCACATCATTGGCTCACATATGGCTACAATATTCCCCGATGAAGTTGTTGGCTTCCATACCAACTTCCCTGTTAATTTGTCCAAGTATTCGCAATTGACTTGGCTGTTGGGTTCGGTTTGGCCAACGTTTGTGGCCAATGGTTATGAAGATCGGATGTATCCGTTGGTTGATAAGATTAAGTTCTATTTGGAGGAGTTTGGGTTTATGCATTTGCAGGGGACTAAACCGGATTCAATTGGTAAGTATTTTTTTTAATATTTTTAGCGAAAATTATTAGTTAAATCCATTGATTGCGTGGTTGTGCCTGTAAAATAGTATTTTTTACATATAAACAAATAAATAAAATTAAAGTGTATGTTTGTAATTCCAACATAACAGCTTTTTACTGAATACAAAATGAAAGTACATACGGTACATAAAATAAATAATTTTAGTATTTTTGTCTGTCTGTTTGTTCCGGCCAATCTCGAAATTGAACCGATTTTGATGGGATTTTAACTGGCAGATAGCTATTGTTATGAGGAGTCACTGCTACTTTTATTGTGGTTGGCTGCTGGTCTAACTGGATGCAGCTGAATACCAGTATTATAGATGGTATCTGACCACAACAACCCAGTTAATACTGGGTCATACGATATCCCTTGGTAAGACTGGTTGTCAGACTTTCGGGCCACTGGCAACCTGTAACTACTAACACAAGCAAACAGTCTATTAACAATACGAATAATATTGAAACACGCATAATTTAAAAACTCTTCAATAGATACCAAACACAGCTTCATCACCGTAATAATAAAATATACAGGACAAACCGTACTAAACTTTGAGGACGGAAAATGAAAAGAATATGAGGGCAAAAAACGCTTAATGAAACAGAATTAAATTGTCTATTGTTCTCAGTTTTCTAAGTGGACGCTATTTCATCAGAAGAGGGATATTGGGGAGAATATTGTTCTGGTGTTAGGGTCTGTTATTTATAGTTAGAAAGATTATTGCTGTATGAGTATTGCTTCATATCGGCATTGAACGCCGTCCTAGTTTCGATAACGTATGCATTTGGAATGAAATTATTTGAAAGAGTATTTATATTTGAGTGAAAATTATAACTTCTGTTTAGAAATTTCTCAATTGATTTATAGTTGAGAATTTGTCAAACTACTTAAGCATTTAGATTGAATAAGTCACTTTTGTTTTTTTTCTGGTAGACAGTTTTATACCGGAATTCATAATTATACTCATGATGACATGAATTATTTTCATGATCAATTACCTTGATTTGCGCACCACAAATCAAGGTAATTGATCACGAAAATTCAAAATATCTTAAAAAATTCTGAAAATTCAAAAGCCCAAGCGTGCCCTGGGGCCTGGTTTAGAAAGAATGGTCAGATAAGCACAGTATAATTATGAATTCCGATATAAAACTGTCTACCAGAAAAAAACTAAAGTGACTTATTCAAAAGTCATAAAACAGGTTCTAAATCAAATTAATAACATTGTCTTGGCTTATAATTTTCAACAATCTTTTTACACGACTTCCCAAAAAAGAGTTCATGAATGTGTGTTCGAGTCTTTTAATGTTTTTATGCTCTCAATTTGTATTTCAGGAATTGCTCTCGAAGATTCTCCAGTGGGACTTGCAGCCTACATTCTGGATAGATTCATGATCTTCACTGATCCTGCCAACAAGCTGGACCCAGAAGGTGGTCTGGACAAATACTACTCTTACGACAAACTCCTGGACAACATAATGCTGTACTGGATCAGTGGAAGTATTACTACTTCTTTGAGGATGTATAAGGAGGCTTTTGAGGATGGGGAAGTGGAGAGAAGTTTTGCTCTGTAAGTGTGTTTTTCTATCGCAATGGAATTATGAGAATAGCTCGTGCCGTGACCGAGGAAAACGACAGGTCCCAGAACCAAACATTCAAAGACATGATGTCACATATTGTTGGATAGACTACGACCCGCTCTCTCTCGTAGAGAAAAAGCCCGTGTCTCAACAGTGGGAAGGTTATCTGTTTATTCTTTGGTCATTATCATCTTTCTGCCCTTGTCATTACTCAATAACTAACTCCTTTTAATTTGATCATATTAGTTACTAAGCTTTGAGCCGGCCGGGCAAACGTTGCAATGCCTTTTTTTTTGGTTTTTCACTTTTTTGTTCAGAAACCTACCCTGGTGTATGTAGAACAAATCAAAATACAAAATTTCATCAAAATCAGTTCATAAAGTACTAGCGGAAGTCACGTGGTTTCACCCTAGTTACCGTTCCCGTGGGAGTACGGGGATAAAATATACCCTGATAATGAAGCTATACATAGCTGAAAAAAATTTTCAAATCGGTCCAGTAGTTTTTAAGTTTATTCGTAATATACAAATCTTGCCTCTTTATAGTATTATTATACTATATAGATGAACAGACAAATTTATTCCACATCAAACCAACTACCTCAAATAAACTCTATATTTTCCTTGACCTTTCTCTCCTTCTTCAAAAATTTAGTTTAGTTTGTAGCTAAAAGAACATTCCCATTCCCTATTGCAATTCAATCCGAATCTCCAAAAGGATAAACGCCTCAGGGGCAGGGTATGCAAAACACAGGCTTGCAACTGTTCTGTTAATTTCTTTATATTTCTCGGACCATACCTTTAATAATAAATTAAACAACATTCTTACCATATATCCTCTAACGAAATATAAATGTAAAACGTCAGTCACTACATATTTGAAAACTATTGACTACCAGGAAATAGAAAAACTGTTGATCCCTCTCAGATAGACCAATCTCTGCTAACTAACCATCCACTCCGCTGCTTTTACAAACTATTGTATTCGAACCACATGCTTCCTTCAATCATGCTCGCACCAAATATACATCAACCATCCTCGCACCTCAGTCACTCAAGCCACCTATTACGCATACACACCGAATCACATTTTGTTCATGCACACTCTACAGCTACTCACACGCGTTCTAATATTTCCACAATAATTTTGTATTTTTTTTCATACTGTTTTATTATTATTTTTAACGTAACTTCCTGCACTGTTCTTACTATGAAAAACCTATTGTAATAAGGTAGGTCATAGCAGACGAATTGCGGCGGGAGGATCCTGGTGACTTGTAATACAGTTTTTATATAGACCTATTCAAGCACCAGTCTCTCACAAAGTTAGTTCCACGCTCGTGTTCCACTGTAACCTTAGCATTAAATAACTTGTGTAGAGAAGATAAATTGATATTTTATTATTATTATTCTTCAACTATGCACACAAACTGCCGTTCATGTTGACACGACAAAGGAATAAAATTAATTTATTAGTCTGCTGGGCTTTCAAGTTAACATGATTATATGAGGATCAGTGGGAACACTAGATGACACACAGTAACGTCTGTATGATGACGTCGTAACCTGAATCCACTCGAGACAGTGATGTAGGTGAGACGTGACAGATGTAGTGTCATGTCATATATATTATTGTTGTACGAGATCAAACTAGTGGCTCTCGTAAGGTTGAAGTGAATTCTATGTTGGTAGGAAGATTTGGTATAATAAACTACTATTGTGTCTTGAAAAAGACAACTTGATCAAAGCAATGTATGTTTACCAGAATTTGGTGTAAATGAAGACCTCGTGGCTAAATAATAACAACCACACGGGTCGATCTTCAAGGTTAAGCAATGCTTGCTCGGGACGGCCCCTGGATGGGTGACCATCCTTTACCCTACGTACAAAAAACGTGTTATTTTCTTGGCACATTGATGACCAAAAGTTTAAATAATAATATATGTTTGGCTCAAAATTTAGTTTCACGAACTTTGCACACTGAGCAATGGACAATCGAATTTTAATCACCTCCCATTTTCAATTCCAGAATACCAACATCAGTGCCAACATGGGGTCTTCGGTTCAAGAACGATTTAGCTCACAGTCCAGACTTCATACTCCGTTGGAAGTACCCCAACTTACTGGGCACCTCCAATTATGACGTGGGCGGACATTTTGCAGCATTCGAGAGGCCAAAAGAATTTAGCACAACAGTTTTTAAAGCCGCGAAGGCGTTTTTGGCATACCAAAAATAAAAGAATGTTTGTAAGAGTGTTTTTATTATTTGATGCTGGCTCTTCAGTTTAAGTAAAGTTTTGATCGTCAGATTTCTCTGACCATCAAAACTTTACTTAAACTGAAGAGCTACAAAAAAATAAAAAATACTTCACGTAACATTTTCATGTTACGTGAAGTATTTTATTTTAAGGAGTTGAAGATTAAACCACCATTATTCTTTATGAAGGTGAAGTTCGACCACTGGTTGAGAGATTTGTATCTACACCATACTGTTGGGTGATACTGTCTTCTTTATAATGCAGGTATTAACAACAAAAAGTGGAAATTCAAATTGTTGTTTAGACAAGAATATGACAAAGTAGAATCAAATTGAATTTGCACACCTAAAAAGAAACCATCCAGCCAGTAAGACAATCGAAATTTAAAATTCTCCTGCGCTCACTACACCATGTTTTCTAAAAGGAGCACAGAATAAAAAGTTTTCCGCAATAAAAAAAGAAAAACAGGCACAGGCAAAGTTGCGGACGGCCGGCGGGACGCGAATAATTCGATTTAGCGACGCTGACTCGATTGAAAACGATTACAGCGAGCATCGAGTTGAAGTTGTTTATTATTTTGTTTTGCGTTGTACCGAATTCGATGATTGAAGTGTAATGAGGTTATTTTCCGAGACGAGATTTCGTTGTGTTTTGATGTAAACCTTTTGATCCTGTTGTAAACAGTTTGGCTTGTGTTTGGTGTTTGGAAATTGACGTTCCCTGAGAATTGATTTGATAGTGCAGTGAAGCAATAATAATGTAAGCATTTCTAGACACTAATTCTCCGGGTGTTGTTATAACCATTATAACATCCAAACGAGTGTTATAATGTTGTACTAAATTTCATTATGCAACTCGTTTTAAAAAAAGAACATTGTCTAGCACGTGCGATTCACTACCACAGCGCTGTAATAAAAAAAAAACTTATATAGGTTAATTCGAATTCACGTCGTATCCCGCCATTTTTGTTCGATATTAGTATTGCATTATGTACGTATACTTTGTTGTTTACAAAAATGAATGATACAAGCTTTGTGCATTTTAATAATTGTACAATCCAAAATGTAAATAATTATATTATTACCTATACATGGTTTGTTTGTAATAAACACTCAGCAATTAAACTTTCCATGAATTTCCATAGACTTTTTACAACACTTCAACACCCTATGGTTTCAGAACCTTTTATGGAGGATTCATATCATGGATGTAGATAAAGTCTTGTATGCAACTGTACATAATTAGGTATTAAAACACTCATGGGAGACTCAAACCCACATTCGTGTTTTAATACCCCTCATTATATAACAGTTGCTTAAATAACTATTATACTTCTTCAGAGACTTCTTTAGGAAACCCAAATGACACACCAGTAATTGAACCTAGAACAAAGACTTAACTCTTCACGGTCACGCTTGCGACCATGACACCAGCGAAGCACGTTATAGGTAGGTAGAATAATCATAGCCAGACATCATCATAGTTAATTTTTGTGTTAACAAAGATATGTTTAAAAATGGGCCAAAGAAGAAATAAATGACGACTGATAGAAAGAAATAAAAGAAGATTGATTCTATGATGATAAAGCAAGCTATATATCGATTAAAAAATACCTAAAAGAACAGGACTGGGAGGAATTGTTTGAGGGACAATATGACGTTAACGATATGGTACAGGTTTTTTATGACATCATTAATGGTGCTATTCAGAGATTTATTCCCATTAAAATACCCAAAAATAGTAAGTACCCCCCGTGGTTTAACAAAACACTAATTAAAACACTAAACACAAAAAATAAGATTAGGAAACGTTACAATACTTACCATAACCCATTGGACAAGATAGAGTTGAAGATAATCAGTAAACGCTGTGATGCACTTGCTACGACTTGCTATAATAATTATTTAAAACATCTTGAACACACTCTAACCAGTAACCCTAAATCTTTCTGGACCTACATTAAAACTAAACGAGGCGGAACCAGCTCGAAACCTGTATCTATGACGGATGGTACAGTTGCATCATCAGATGGAACGGAGATATGTGAGTTTTTTGCTTCTTACTTCTCTTCTGTATACAGTCCTGCTAAAGACGGTTGCAGTACCCACAAAACAACAAATACTGGTAATATTCAAGAAAGTAGCATATCTCTAAACAACCCAGTTATCGACAGTGAAGCCTTATACAAAAAGTTAAAAAGTTTAGACTGCAACAAAGGTGCTGGTCCGGATGGCATACCACCAATATTCATATGTGAGTGTGCAAATGAGCTGGTCACGCTCTCTGTTGCTTATTTTTAATAAGTCGTTGTCTAGTGGAGTCTTCCCTTCAAAGTGGAAGGAAGCTAAGGTCGTCCCCATCCACAAATCCGACAGTGAGGACTTGGTTGCGAACTATAGACCCATCTCAATTTTATCAACCCTAGGTAAAATCTTTGAGTCTATAATTTGCCCTCACATTCAAAATCACCTTAAAATTTATTTAAGTGAGGAACAACATGGCTTTGTGGAGTCTCGATCTACAAATACGAATCTTGTGCTTTTTACTGAGTTATTGACGACAGCAATAGACTCTGGCCATCAAGCTGATGTCATATATACAGATTTCAGCAAAGCGTTCGATCGGGTCTCGCATCAAATTCTTATTGAAAAATTAAGAACTTATGGTATCGCTGGTACTTTACTCTCATGGCTTAGTTCGTATCTTGAGAATAGAACTTTCGAGTAGTCAATGGCTTTCGATCAACCGTCAGACACATATCCTCGGGCGTGCCACAGGGTTCTCATTTGGGCCGGTTTTATTTAACTTTTTTATTAATGATATTCCGAGCTGCTTTCACCACTGTAAAATTTTCATATTTGCCGATGACTTAAAATTCGTAAAAATAGTTAAATCTAAGCAAGATTCCTCTGAATTACAAAGCGATTTGAATCAATTGGTATTATGGTGCCAACTGAACCAGATGCTCCTAAATCCTAGCAAATGTTACCGTATAAAATTTACCAGGAAACATCATCTCATTGACCAGGATTATTATATTGACGAAGAAAAAATAAAGGAATTGGACACGATAAAAGACCTAGGTGTTATGTTCGATCGGAAATTAACTTTTATCCCTCACATAGATAATATAGTGAAGAAGTCATCCAAAATGCTGGGTTTTGTTATCAGAAACACGAAACTATTTAAAAGCAGCAAAACAAAAATCATCCTTTATAATAGCCTGATTCGAAGCATATTAGAATATTGTAGCGTGGTATGGCGGCCACACTATGCTACTCACTCATTGCGTCTTGAACGTGTACAAAAACGTTTTTTGGGGCACCTGGCCTATGTTCTAAGAAAATACGTTCTACTAAATGAACGTATTTTCCAAGAAAATACGTTCATTTAGTGATAGGCTCAAACATTTTAATATGGCTTCTCTGGACAAACGTCGACGTCTGAATGACGCAATGTTTGTGTGCAAAGTTATGGCCCATAAAATCGACTGCCCGCAAATATTAAATAATTTTAACTTCCGTGCTCCTTCAAGAATTCCTCGCCGTCCTATAACGCCACTCTGCCCTCCGCAGAGAAGAACGGTTCTGGGTGCAAACTCTCCCTACGCGAGATTCTGCAGGGTTGTGAACAGTCACAGCGATCAGATCGACCTCCATTTTGGCGGTTTAGGTAAATTAAAAGCATGTTTTTATAAGCATCTCCCTGAACAATGAGTTTGTTTGCCCTGCGTTATCTCACTGTGAATAAAAGCTACATAATTATTACCTATTTTTGTATCACCTAGTTTTACATACACACATCAAAAGTATCTAGGGATCAACATATATTTTTGAAATAACTTTTCTCCTGATTGATATTAATTAAAATTTTCTTTAAGGATTCATCAAATAAAGTGTTTTCGTTTGTCACAGTAACGATAAACCAAGTCACCTTTGCATTAATAAAGAAATTTGCCATTTTCCTAATAAAGGGATTTTTGACATTTGAACCACTAACATTAAAGTTCGAAAAAAAGACTGAAATAACAGTTTTCTTTAAAATTTTATTGGGTAACTTAAACAATTAATAATCCGTGTTTCTACCGCGAACACTAACAACACAAGAACATCGGTTTGGCATACTCAAAATGAGTTCATCCAAATCACGCTGTGGAATGGCCGCCCATGTTCGTTGCAACAACAAAAAAAGGTCTTCTTGCGACTGGATACCCTCCATATTCGGCAGAGCTCTTCTCTGTAGCATATCCCATGCATGCTCAATCGGGTTCAAGTCTGGCGACTGAGCAGGCCAGGGCAGGACATTGATGTTAGCTGCGGCGAGAGTCTGTCTTACAACTCTTGCGGTGTGCGGTCGTGCATTATCATGCATTAACTGAAATAAGGGACCGATTTGCACTTGTAGAGGAACGATGACGTCTGATACAATCGTCTCAGCATAAATTTGAGCGTTGAGGTTGCCTCTGATCCAAATCAACTCAGTTCTTCCGCCGATCCAAATACCCGCCCATACCATGATGGTTCCACCACTATAAGGATGGACTTCCTGGCAGGATTTTAATCGCTGTTGGCGTCCAGGGGTTCTCCAGTGTCGTATACGTCTTGTATCCGGTCTCATACCAAAACGAGACTCATCAGAAAAGCACACGAAACGCCATTGTTCTTCTGCCCAATTTCTGTGTTCAAGAGCCCATTGATATCGAATCCTACGATTGTGCATTGCTATAGGTGGTACCCGTAGCGGTCTTCGGGAATGAAGGTTCACTTCATGCAAGCGGTTTCTGACTGTTTGGTCGCTAATTAAGTTCCCTGAAGAGTGATGAAGCCTCACGGCTAACATCATGGCGGTTATTGTTGGAGCTCTTCGAGTTAAGATTTGAATGTATCGGTCTTGTCTCCGTGTGGTGCAGCGATACCGTCCTCCATGGCGCTCAGCCACGGTACCAGTGCTTCGGTAACGTGTCCAAAGTCGACTGATAACACTCTGACTTGTATTCAGAGCTAAAGCTACAGTACGTTGCCGGGAACCAGCTTCTATCATTCCCACGGCTCTGAGCATTTCTTCCCTGCTTAAATGACGTCGCCGCTCCATAATAACGTTGGTTTTAATCAGTAGTAGGGAAACAGTAGCACTAATAATGTCTTCAATGCGTTGTATGTTTTTATAGGGAAAATATTGACAGCTTATTTTCATCTTTTACTCGAATTTGATTGAGAGTTCCTGATTCAAATTATGAAATGCACCAAAAAGGATCCATATAAATTTATAAAATCATAAATTTATTACAAAGCCACATCTCAATCTCAAGAAATCCGCATAAAAATGCTTGATCCCTAGACATTTTTGATGTGTGTAGTTCACTTTGTTTTAATTTAGTTTAACATAGTTTAATTTGTTTTAATTTAGTTATTTTATTTAAATTTAGTTTAATTTATTTTAATTTAGTTATTTTATTTCAATTTAGTTAAATTTGTTTTAACTTAGTTTAATTTAATACTAAAAGTCTGCTTATTTCTATCTTTTTTGTTAATAACGACAACGTTTTGTGTGTATGCAAAGTTTACCTGTAAGTGATTGTTACACTTTATTCTGATTTGTTACTTCTGTTTTATTTCCTTGTATTAGTGTAAACAATTGTTGGTGAACCAAATAAATAAATAAATAAATGATTATCACAGTTGGATAAAACATGAAAAACCAAAATAATAGGTCGAAACTTCACTCTATATTATTTCATCCAAGGAGGATGCGAGTAAGGTCGGCGTCTCGTCAGAAGTAACACAAAAACAAACCTTATTTCCTTAGAATAAAAGTCTCTATCAATATTTTATCAATATCCGTGCAGTTGTCAGTATCTTCAGCTGAAAAAGTTAAAACCGCAGAAACTCGTCCGTTAAACTAGATTCCGCCGCTCTGACTGCTTCGCTGCGGTCGGAGACGGATATTTTTTTTTTCGCGAAAGTTCTGCATTCCTCACATTTTTTTTATTTTTGAAGTTGGTATTTTGTTTCTTGTTCTTACTTACGTTGTCCTGAAATAGTTTTCATTTTTGTTGGAAATGTTAATAGGTTTCTAATGCTGCTATTTACCAACGCTTTGTAAAAATGGGTTTTCGGAATAGTAGTTTTATTGAAGTGAAAACTTCTTTAGGCGCGGTGAGCACTTTTTGCGAAAAAAAAAAGCGAACTGCTGCGAGCTGCAAAAACGACGACGAGCGCGACGAACGGAGACGAGCTGCTGCTGTGAAAAAGCGATCTGCTACGAGTTTTCATTTCTATCGGCAGTCCCCAAAGACTTCCCCGCATGTTTTTTTTTTACTGTGATATTGTTTAACATTTTATTTTAAATGTTTATGCTGATCATGAGGTTTTGGGTTCCATTACCGGGTCGGGCAAATTGTCATTAGATTGTTTTCAAGAATTTCTTAGTAGAAGCCACTGAGTCTAGATTTTTGCCCCCACAGGTATGGTTTTCCGAATGGTTTATGGTCTTCAATGTATATGAGACGTCTCCTAGAAGATCATAGCCCACCTTTAATCTATTTAATTATTTACATGTCTAAGTATTTGCGACAGGTTTAACAACGGGTCCCAAACTAGGCACAGCCTGTATCTTGGTGACCCAGACACAATACATTGCACAAGATATACATTACAGTGGTCTGCTAGCGCAAGAGTGTGTTCTGCAATCTCAATGGTGTTAGCATTACCGAGTGCTAAGAAAACAAAGCAGTTTACTTTTTTTTGTATAAATCCAAAAAAGATGGTTGTGGTCATATCATCGTAATGTCACAATCACCATTATTATTCTCCTGCCGTTAATCCAATGTATTTGGGTTAAGGGCAGCATGTCTTCTTCTTCCATACTTCTCTATTACTCGTCATCTCAGCAGTCACCTCCTTTCTAGCCATATCATCCTTCACACAGTCCATCCATCCACAATGCTGTAGGTATGCTATAAAGTAAAAGGACCAATAAAATATACATTTTAAATTAGTACAAAAATAAATGGGGCTCTATCCGTACCCTTTACTGACCTACGTAGTCAAAAGTAAAAGAAAAAAAAACCCATAAATGTCCACGAAAATTTGTTAACTCATAACTGAATCAATCTTTAAACAATTGCTACTAAAAATTGACCATGCGAACGCGAGAGTAAGAGAAAACGATTAATAAAGACTGTTTACGCATGATGTTGACGACGTGCATATTGCTATCACTAAACCGTAGGCGTTCCGTTCTTTGGGGCACCTACCTACACGTCATGACTCAAAATTATCACCTCATCCTCGGACAGCCAATGAGAGGACCTCAAGAGATGCCATCGAAGAAGCACCAATAGGAGCAGTTTACGAAGATTTCCGAATTCTTCTCCGTGGAACGTTAACCGCTCGGTTTTTCTTCAACACTAACCACATTCGAACCTCAACCTTGCTCTGTATAGCTTCATTCTCAGACCTTAAATTTTGAACCGTTTTCATATTGTACCTGACTAACTCTCATAGCAATAAACCATTTTATTTGTTGGAGAACCCAAGAAGTATCATTTTATACAATCCACAACCACAAATTGAAGAGGAAGGCACCTAACGCATGCTGGCAAGCCGGCCGATCATCGGGCTGGGAGCAAGGCCTGCGCTCCGCCCACCAAGGCCACCAGAGGCAAGGAAAGGCCCTCCGCCGCCACCGCCGCCGTCGCCACCGCCGCAGCCGCAACTGCCGCCACTGCCTCTGCCGCTGCTGTAGAGGGGCCCTCACAGGGGGCCAGGGAGGAGGAAGCGGTAATGGAATGCCAATAACGGCCCCATTACGCTTCCTCCAAGCGAACATCAACCACTGCGCCTGCGCTCAGGATCTGTTGCACCAGAGCATGGCGCAGTGGTCGATACACATCGCTGTGGTCGCTGACCCGTATTTCGTCCAGCCCAGGGAAGACTGGGCGGCGGACCTTAGCGGCTCAGTGACCATAGTGTCGTCGGCCGCCGCCGGTACCCCGACCCTTGAAGGTGTCAGGAGGGGTCGGGAGTGCGTAGCAGCACGGTTCGGAGAGATCGTAGTGGTGGGAGTCTACTTCTCCCCGAGCCGAACTCTCGCCGAGTTCCACAACTCTCTCGCAGAGTTGAGTGTCGTCGTCGGGAACCATTCTCTCCCCGTGCTCGTCCTCGGGGACTTCAATGCCAAGAACTTGGCTTGGGGTTCTTGTTGCACAGATGTGCGGGGAAGGATGGTGGAGGACTGGGCTCTGGAGAAGGGCCTGGTCGTCCTAAATCGGGGTTCTGTCCCCACGTGCGTGCGGATGCGGGGTGAGTCGGTGGTGGACATTTCGTTCGCTAGCCCCGCTCTGTCGCCACATGTCGTTGACTGGCGTGTCATGGAGGGGGTGGAGACCTATAACAACCACCGGTATATCCGGTTTGACGTCTCCACCCAGACCTCAAGCGCGCCGGTCCAACAGGCCCCGAGTGGTCCGCGCTGGGCGCTGAAGCAGCTGGACCGGGAGCTCCTCCTGGAAGCCTCGATCGTGCAGGCCTGGGTGACATCACCAGATAGGCCTGCCGACATTAAGAATGAGGCAGAGTGGTTCCAGGAGGCCATGTCCGACACATGTGACGTGGCAATGCCCCGAGTCCGGCCAGGAAGCGCCCGGCGTCAGGTGTACTGGTGGTCGCGAGAGCTGACGTCTCTGCGTGAGGCGTGCGTGGCTGCGCGGCACCTGTACGCCAGGCATCGCAGGCTCCGCATTCGTCCACCGAATGCGGCAGCCATCGAAGCGGAGCTTTATGAGGGGTACAGAGCGGCGAAGACCGCCCTCCGCGAGGCTGTCCGCGATGCTGGGGACTCTCGACAGAGATCCGCGGGGGCGCCCTTATAAGATGGTGCGGGATAAACTCCGCACCTGGGCCCCCCCACTGACGCAGAGTCTCCGGCCTGAGCTCGTGGAGGACGTGGTGAGCACTCTGTTCCCCACGCGGGGAGAACATCCCCCCCCGCCTATGGCTCCGCCACCTGCGGTGCTGGAAGCGGACCACCAGGATGACGACGACGACACTCCGGAAGTGACTGGGGTAGACTTGAGAGTGGCGGTACGCAGGCTCAGTGCCAAAAATACCGCCCCGGGACCTGACGGCTTGCCTGGCAAAGCCTGGGTCCTGGCCTCGGAGGCTCTCGGGCCCCAACTGGAGGGGCTCCTAAGCGCATGCTTGGAGAGGGGCCAGTTCCCACTTCGTTGGAAGACGGGGAAGCTGGTTCTCATTCGGAAGCCGGGGCGCCCTGCGGACTCTCCGTCCGCATACCGGCCCATAGTGTTGCTCGACGAGGTGGGCAAGCTCTTTGAAAGAGTAATTGCAAACCGCCTCGCCGAGCACCTTGCGGGGATGGGGCCGGATCTTGCGGAACACCAATTTGGTTTCCGCAAGGGGCGCTCTACGGTGGACGCCATCATGCGCGTGAGAGCCCTCACGGCGGGAGATGCGGTGTCCTGGGGTGGGGTTGTCTTGGCGGTGTCTCTTGACATCGCCAACGCCTTCAACTCCATGCCCTGGAGCTGCATTAGGGAGGCACTCCGGTATCACCGGGTGCCGACCTACCTCCGTCGTGTGGTCGGGGATTACTTGACGGACAGAGCCGTCATCTACCCCGGTCGCAGTGGAGAATGGAAACGGCGAGAGATGTCGTGCGGTGTTCCACAGGGATCGGTTCTAGGGCCTTCCTCGTGGAACATCGGGTACGACTGGGTGCTGCGCGCCGACCTCCCTAGCGGCGTCAGCGTGGTCTGCTATGCAGACGACACGCTGGTGCTGGCACAAAGGGGGTCGCACGAGGCGGCGGCTGAAATAATGACACGCGGGGTTGCGATAGTCGTCGAGAGGATCCGGCAACTGGGTCTCGAGGTGGCATTGCACAAGTCCGAGGCCATGTGCTTTCATGGGCCTCGGAATGCGCCACCTCCGGGATCCTCACTGACGGTAGGAGGGGTATCTGTCAGCGTCGAGTCGACGCTGAAGTACCTGGGACTCATACTCGACAGCCGATGGAACTTCGTGGAGCATTTCCGACGTTTGGCCCCCAAACTGGAACGGACCGGGGCTGCCTTCAGGCGGCTTCTGCCCAACCGGTCGGTCCATGGCCCTTTACGGGGCCCCGGTGTGGGCGCGTTCATTGAGGCGGCGAGCCGCCCACTACCTGAACGCGCCCCAAAAGGTGGTAGCCGTAAGGCTGGCCCATGGGTACCGCACGATCTCCCGTGAGGCGGCGTGCCTCCTTGCGGGATTGCCGCCATGGGATCTGGAAGCAATTGTCCTCGCGCGCCTGCACGAATGGCGCGCGGAGGTGCTACGCCGGGGGGAAACTCCGCTGCCGCGGCAAATTGTCGCGCAGCGGACAGAATTCCGGCATGATCTCATGGCGACATGGAGAGAGTGACTGTCGCAACCCCGTGCAGGGCACGCCACAATAGTGGCGGTAAGTCCCCTCTTTGAGGAGTGGCTTGAGAGACGCCACGGCGTCCTCACCTTCCGCCTGACGCAGGTCCTCACCGGACACGGTTGTTTCGGGAGATTCCTGCACCGAATCGGGCGGGAGGAAACGCCCGGGTGTTTCCATTGCGAGGATCGACCGGAGGACACGGTGGAGGCGTGCCCCGCGTGGGTGGAGCACCGCCGTGTCCTCGAAGCGGCGATTGGCGTCGGCGACCTCTCGCGTCCGGCCCTGGTGCAAGCCATGGTCCGGAGCGAGACGGAATGGGACGCCGTCACCTCCTTCTGCGAAGCAGTAATGCTAGAGAAGGAGGTGGCGGAACGTGAGAGGGAGAGAACCTCACAGCGTCCCGGCCGCCGCGGGAGACGCCCCGGGCGTCGGGGGCACCACGTGGCCCCCGGCCACCGTAGGCGCGGGCCTGTGGACGGTGGGCTATGGGCTAGCTCGCTGTCCGTCCGTCTCATGACAGGACAGGCCGTGTCGACGGCGCGTTCGTGTTCCACGCGCGCCTCAAAGAGAGTCAGCAAAAAGGAAGGGGTCCGCAAGGACCGATGCCTGCCGGGGTTGCGGGACTGTTCGAAAGAGATACCGTGGCCCCGGAACACAAAGTGCGATGAAGGAACATGGATGGGTTTTAGTCAGTAAGAGTCTGACACTCCCTCCTGCTCCGCCCAGAGCGGGAGAAGTCATTTGATGATTTCCCATCCGAAAAAAAAAAAAAAATAAATAAAGGCACCTAACGCATGAACAAATACAATGAATGCCCTGTACAATATTTGCTTAAATTTAGTGACATTTTGGAATATAAACAAACGCTAATAACTTAGCTGTTTATTAATATTTACAAATTTAGTAAAAGACCTTCTTTAATAAGCCCTTTAAGTATTTGTATATTGTATTTGTAATTAAAAATTAGTGGTGTATATCTTATGAACGTCTCCTTGATCGATATATCTTATCATCATATTAATATTCTGAAAGTTCATTTCTGACCACAAGACCCCAAATTCACTCTGTTGTTATTTACCCACCAGCAACAAACACAACCTTTCATTTCTGGCTACAATCCACACCTAAACCTACAAACATCAATCTCAAATCATCACAAACAATGATTACACCGTGGTCTATGCAGAAACGCATTTACAATTCAAAAGTAGTTCCCTCTCCAGCCCAGCGGATGCGATACAATACACGCAGGGTTGGACAAAGATAATTAATGTGTATGCAATGCAGTTTTGAGGTCATAATTGCCGGTACATCGTGATAAATATTGTTGATTTTAGAAGTGTTTGGGATTTACATGGTTTACAAATGTTACAATTTACAATCATAGGAGGTAGTTTTCGATTGGTTAACAATTAAATATAATAATATTAAGAATTATCTTGACCTTTGCTCAGCAGTGGGACAGTATAGGCTAAAACAACATGAATAATGTCACCAAGATTTTGTAACAATATTCTGATTTGACAGACATGGCGAAACTATAAAGGGTTCCTAGTTGACTACGGAACCCTAAAAAGTGATAATATTGGAACTTCGAACCCTCAATATTTCCGTAACTAGAACTTTCCCGGGTAGACAGTACTAGCTTAGTTATGATTAAATTACATTCCAAACTTAAGTTAACTTTAATAAAATTAAAACCTTTTAAAACAACTTACTAAGTGAATGTTTCTAACGTCCTACCTAGACGTTTTCCAGGTCATTACAACGGTAGCCATCTTACAATATTTTTGTCCTTTTATAATGTGACCATTAATTTCTTCAAAATTCTACAGCGAGACAGCCCTAAGGACACCTCATTTGTTTAACAAATATCCGGGACAAGACTTGCTACGGTTCTTGTTGAAATAACAAGATGTTTTTGCCGATTGATCGCTTCTAGATTCCTTCTTTTTTTGCGTTGGATTTTTATTGAATCGATCTTCGAGTTGCGTTATCACAAGAATCTGAATGTGAAGCTTGGTTACTAAAATATTTTAGCAAGTATTTAATTATAACCATATTATATTGGGATCTTTAAAAATCCTCGTGCCCCGGAAAGCACGTTAAGTCTTTGGTACGGGCTGTAGATATTCGACAGTCGTTACAGGTATTTAGTGGCCTGAAAGTCTGATAGCCAGTCTTACCAAGGCGTATTGTATTTACAAAGTACTAACTGGGTTGTGGAGGTCAGACAGACAGTTGCTTCAAGTAAAATACTGATATTCAGCTGCATCCGGTTAGTCGTTCTGGTGGTCACAAGCGTGACTGCTGACCATGAAGTCTTGGGTTCGAATCCCAGGTCAGGCAAAGTGATATATGGGTTTTTTCATCAGAAATGACTCAGTAGCAGCCGCGGAGTCTGGATTTGTGCTCGGTTGATGGCAATAGGATCACCCGCTGTTACATGGGAATAAAACAAAACTGGCCAAATGTAGGTTTACTATTAGGTACACCTCTACCTTACCCTTCAGGGATGATGCTATGTTGAAGTGACGAAAATTACGATCGATCCATGTAAATCCAAAACTTTCAACTAAACACGCGCGCCACGTGTCTCCTAACTAATGCAAGCTAATTAGTTCACCTCCGGAGTGCGAACAGTCCCTGATTACTGAAACTTGCATGTCAACATTTCACGACGCGACTTGGGTTAAGGTTTAGCTGTTAATGATCACGCTGTTTCCGTTTAATGGGTGAGGCAGAGGCATTCAATACATCACACAATATTTCATGGTAGTATTTTTGCATTTTGTTAAGGTAACATTCTGAATAATTACGAGTAAGTGCATCTATTAAACCGGTATGTCCTAGAACCAAAAATTCGAAGACATGTGACATCTACCAATCCGCACTGGGCCCGCGTTGTGGATTCCAGCCATTCCCTCTCATTGAGAGGAGGCCGTGTCCCAGCAGTGGGAACATTATAGGCAGATGATGATGCATCTATTAAATCAATGAGAAATGTTGCCTGATAACGTTTATCAGGCAACATTTTAAGTGGGTTTTCATACTTTTTAGTGCACGGGGGTGTCACATCTTACTCACCAACCAAACAACCAACGACCTACTACCAACTTACTAACTGTCATTTCAAGTTGGACCAGATTACTTATGATTTGTTTAACAAAGCAGTATGTTTTTATTTATTTTGTTATGTATATTGTGGTCGGCTTACAGTCTTACCGGGTGCAGCTGAATACCACTATTTTACATAGAACAACTGCCTATCTGACCTCCACGACTCAGTTAGTACTGGGTAATACGATACCCCTTGGTGAGACTGGTTGTCAGATTTTAGGGCACCTGACTACCTGTGACGACTATCAAAGATCTACGACAGCCGGAACCAACGGCTTAACGTGCTTACGGCTTTAGGAAACACGGTATGTAATTAACGGTCACCCATCCATGAACCAACCTAGGTAAGTGCGGCTAAAGATCGACCCGACAACTTTTATGATTTAGCCACGAGCTCATTGAGAACCATGAACTATTCTAAAATTTGACAATTCATTTTACATAATCTACATTTATCTATCCTGACCCACATAATATTCCATTTACCGCTCTCTCACCTCATAATTACACATGAAATTCTTAATCCTCAAATTCGTAACCCACTTCAAGCACCCAACATTCTCACCACAACACAGAGGGTGACAACAACAAAAGACCCCAATCACCCTACTTGTGTATAAATAGAACCCCCTCTCCTATTAAGACGAAGTATAAAACCCCCAAATCCCCCAAAAGTGGAGGACTGTTAAAGAATTTTAATTTTCCCGAATTAATTCTTATTCATTTTTCAACGAGGGATCCGGCGAAGGAAGACTGTTCTGGAACATGGTAAAACAGGATAAGAACAGGAGACGGTTTGTGAAGTTTTTGATAGCCTATTGCTAGAGGTTGGAGATGCTGTTGTAAGAAATTAAAATATCGTTGATAAGTGTTCTTCAGAAGTTGATGATTTCCGAAGTCCGTTTACATAAAGTGCTGTCCTAGGCTTTCATTACTTTATCATTAAAATAGTTTCTTGTTTTATTTAATAAAAAAATACATTATAATATCACGCCTTTAATACATTTTATCAGTTATGATTTTCCATTTAATAAGGGGCAAGCCTATTGCCAGCAACCGGCCACAAATTCAGACTGCGTGCTGCTGTTTATTATATTGCATTATATTTATTGAGAAAACGTGACTTGTTTGTTTGATTCAGTTTTTTTTTGCCACCGACTTCTGAAGCTAAAGTTACTTTTCTCTTTTTTGTGTTTTTTGAAGTCGGTTTTATTTTTTAATTTTTTTTATTTTATTTTGCCCAAGCAAATATTTTCCATGAATTTATTTTACATTGTTAACAATACATGTCGTGGTAATAGGCTTATCCCCAATAAATGGAACTTTACATACCTAAACCTGTCGAAATTTGGGTGTCCTCAGAGCATACTGGCGTGATGTTACGTCATGATGTTGTATAAACAATAAACATCCAACCTTCCGTCTATTTTTTAAGAGTTCCATTGTATATCTCCGAAGATCTGCATCAGATCTAAATCAAAAAAATCCAAACTGAAATGGGACCACACGGAAAGCTTTCAAATAAAAAAAGAATCATCTAAATCGGTTCACCCAGTCGAAAGTTCTGAGGTAACAAACGAAAAAAAAAACCCTTTCGAATTGAGAACCTCCTCTTTTTGGAAGTCAGTTGATAAACCGACAATCCTTTACCTACATTATTAAAAAACATTATGGAATATCATTGTAGTACAGGTACTATCTCCGAGAAAGACGTTCAGAAACCATTCCATATCCGTCTTAGAAAATCCAAGTAAAATTATAACCGCTACAAAACTCCGCGCAGACGGATTACAGTAGCATTTTTATACAGAGAGCTAGGTTTGTTTTAAATTAAAGTACTTATAGCTTCCAGCGTTTCTAAAACCGATCCCTGCTTCTGTGTACCTTGAATTATATTCCATTGATTGCTGTGTACTTTCCTTTGTTCCTTCTTCAAGAAAGTGTCGAAGAAGAATAAATTTTTGAATTTTAAATTGAGAACTTTTTATTCATCAATGTTTTACTTTAGCAATTTGTGGCTAAATTTAACAGCCGTTCGGGTAGATCTTCATTGCTAAACCGCGCTTACCTAGGTCGGTCTATGGATGGGTGAACATCAATAAATGCTGTTTCCTCCGTGCTTCGGAAAGCACATTAAACCGTTGATTCCTGTTGTCATTTGTAGATCTTTGACAGTCGTTACAGGTAGTCAGTGGCCCGAAAGTCTGACAACCAATCTTTCCAAGTGGTATTGTAATTATTACCCAGTGCTAACAGAGTTGTGGAGGTCAGATAAGCAATCGCTCCATGTAAAATATTGGTATTCTGCTACATCTGCTAAGACTGGTTGAAGCCGACCCAAATAAAGTTGGGAAAGTTCATAGTTCATAGTTTTCATCATAGTTCTGATGTCATTTTTATATCTATTTTAACAATAATAATCATATCTTGTCATTTTTTTAATTTTAATTGTAATTAGTTAGTAAAAATACAGCGTGTTTTTCAATTTCTTTGTACGAGTATTATGTTTCGTAAGCTAAGTAATTTCTTAAATGTAGGGTCTACTATTGTATTTCATGTCTATAACCAGTCATTTTAATTTATTTTATTTTTTTCTCTTATGTTAACACTTATATATATTTTTTTTTTATAACAGTTCGTGGTTAAATAATTACAGCCGCTCGGGTCGATCGTTAGGTTCAGCCGTGCTTGCCTAGGTTGGTCTGTGGATGGGAACCGCCCATTACATACCGAGTTTCCTTCGTGCCTCGGAAAGTACGTTAAGCCGTTGGTCCCGGCTGTCATTTGTAGATCTTTGACAGTCGTTAGGTAGTCAGAGGCCAAAAAAGTCTGACAACCAGTCTTACCAAGGGGTATCGTACGAGTATTACCCGGTACTAACTGGGTTGTGGAAGTCAGATAGGCAGTCGCTCCATGTAAAATACTGGTATTCAGCTACATCCGGTAAAACTGGAAGCCGACCCCAAAGGAAAAGGATAGGCAAATGATGAAATGAGTTAACACTTATTTTTTTAATGCTGGTTAACCTGTAATTGGTGACTGTGTAAGTCCTGACTGTAAAACCTATGTATACCTAAATACTGTACACAGAAGCTGTTGGTGAACCTATATCAATAAATTAATAAAAGGCTAGGCAAAATATGATGATGTTCGTGTTTCTTTTATGCCAGAATTGTTTGTAGTGGCCGGTTCGTGGTCATAAGTCCCGTAGTATAGCATGACGATTAAAAGTGAACTGATGTGGACAAAAATTTGAGTACTAAATCATATTAATTTCTGTAAATTGGTTTTACAAAACATTTTTACATCTCCAATCATGTTGTGTTTTAAAAATAGATGGAGCTGGTGTTTCGTATCTGACTAATCTGAGAAGAAACATCCAAAACAAACTTATGAAGCAACTAAGCACCTTTTCATAAAGTAATTCAGATGTAATATTACTTGAGGTAAAACCATACCTATGTCAATTTGAATACAAAGGCTTTCAGATTTTCAAAAACCGGTTTTACTGAAGGACCGAAACCCCGTTTCGCATTTCCTAGACTGAAAGAAAGAAAAAGCATTTATTAGCCCGCACAGGACAAAACACAAATTAAAAAGGTTAAATTAACAGAACAAGTAATAAAAAAACAATAAAACAAAAAAAAAAATAAAAAAAAACGTCACAGCGCTGGTATTCCGATAGGGCCCAGAGTGATGCCACGGTCAGACACGGATAAAATAATAAATACATAAAGTGTGAACGAAAAAAAATACTAAGCCTACTAGCCTCTACTGCTAGCCTACTAAGATCAATCTTACCTTTCTAGATACAAGAGCAATTAAGTCCTAGTTCAGGTGAACGTCAAACTAAACGTTGTCTAGTTTACCAAATATTAATGAAAGTGTAGTCAAAACAACACTTAAGTCTCGCTCGGAGCAGGCTCATGAATAATCCGTATAATTCGCATCGCTTAATGACGAGCCGCCGTAATTCACCGAGATATAGTCGGCGTGTACTTACGGTAGAGATGACTTGTTAGGTGCTCCTGGTTTTTAATCTTCTAACTCCGTATTTACGCCAAGTTACGAAACATATTACACGCATAATTGTCGCTACAAAACCATCTGCCAGTGCGTTGCGCTGCGAAGGCCGAATTCGAGAATCATCATCATCATCATTTCAGCCGAAAGACGTCCACTGCTGGACATATGCCTCCCCCAAAAGTCGCCACATTGACCAGTCCCGTGCGACTTGCATCCAGCGGATTCCCGCAACCTTTACCAGGTCATCGGTCCACCTAGTGGGAGGTCTTCCAACGCAACGTCTTCCGGTTCGCGGTCGCCACTCCAGAACTTTTCGGCCCCATCGGCCATCCGATCTGCGAGCAATGTGCCCTGCCAACTGCCACTTAAGTTTGGCAACTTTTCGGGCTACGTCGGTAACCTTGGTTCTCTTGCGGATGTCTTCATTTCTGATTCGATCGCGCAAATAAACTCCGAGCATAGCCCTCTCCATTGTCCTTTGGGTGACTTTAAGCCTTCTGATGAGGCTCATTGTGAGCGACCACGTTTCGGTCCCGTATGTAATTACTGGCAACACACACTGGTCATAGACTTTCGTCTTGAGACACTGCGGTAAGTTGGACGAGAAGATACCGCGCAACTTCCCTAACGCTGTCCAGCCGAGTCGGATTCGACGATTGACCTCTTCCTCGAAGTTAGACCTACCTAACTGGACCGTTTGTCCCAGGTACACATAATCGTATAAAACTTCGAGTGTAGAGTCTCCGATCTTGATAGCAGTGGGTGTGACATGGGCATTCAACATGACCTTGGTTATGTCCATGTTCATTTTAAGACCCACTCTTCCGGAAGCTCTACTGAGGTCATCGAGCATTGTACTGAGGTCCTCCATGGTCTCAGCCATGACCACCATATCGTCGGCAAACCGAAGGTGAGTGATGTACTGGCCATTGAGGTTGATGCCTAGCCCTCTCCAGTCCAGAACCTGGAAGACATCCTCCAGTGCAGCGGTGAATGGTTTCGGAGATGTGACATATCCCTCTCTCACACCTCGCTGCAGGAGGATAGGTTCCGAGGCTTGGTCCTGAAGTCGGACTAACATCCGTGGCATCCGTGGCGTTTTTGTACAAACACTTAACACCTCGATGTACCGATAGTCGATAGCACCGTTGGCACCGTTTAGCACCGTTGGAGAGACTGCAGTACAGCCCAGGTCTCGATCGAATCGAAGGCTTTCTCGTAGTCCATAAACGCTAAACAGAGGGGCAGGTTATACTCTTTGGTCTTCTGTAAAACCTGCCTCAGCGTATGTACGTGGTACAAGGTGCTAAAACCTTTTCGGAAACTGGCTTGTTCGGGAGGCTGGAAATCGTCAAACCTGCGCGTGAGACGATTCGTGATGACTCTCGAAAACAACTTGTAGACATGGCTTAGAAGTGAGATGGGCCTATAATTCTTCAACCGGGCATTGTCGCCCTTCTTGAAGAAGAGTACCACCACACCCCCGCACCATGCCTGTGGCGTTTTTCCTCAAGTATGACGGAATTAAACAGCTTCTGAAGGGCCTTAAGTACCGGTTTTCTACCCGCCTTCAGGATTTCGGCCGTAATTCCGTCATCACCCGGTTTCATCCTAATCTCGTGCAGGCTGACGTCCGGGATGTCTTCAGTATAGTGTCGGGTTAGTCTAGCTAGCTAGTATAGGGTCGTTTGCTAGATCTACGACGGGTTTACTGGTTGACAACTGTCTGTCAAGAACTTAGACCCAGTCGTATGGACAGTTTCCACAACCCATCGTTGTATTCGTCCACTGAGCTTCCTAGGCACTCGAAACGGTTCTGGAGTTCAAGCTGAAAGCTCTCGGGGTTTTGGATTTGGATCTGTGCTGGACGGAGCGTAGACTTCATCAGTCGATACTTTTCAAGCTTGGTATTGATGTTCAATGTGCCTCTTACCATGCGGTGATCGCTCCCGGTTTTCATCACCGTTCCATAGATTTTGACCGTGTAGATCCGGTCCGCTTCTAGCATTTTTGTAGGAAACAGATGTTTTTTTCAGTACCTACTGGGTTCAGAATGATGCACTGATTGTTGGAATATTCGGACAGAAAACAAAGCTTGCATTGGTGATACAACAGGATTTATTTAAATAAAGTAGAACGATAAAAATGAGCACACACAAAGGCATAGATGGTACACCATAGAGTAAAAACAAAAATGTACAAAATCATAAATAACAGAAGTCACTGCATTGCCAGAGACAAAATAGGTTGCGTTTACAAACTGAAACTGTTATTGTAACACTGATTATGTGGTAAGCGTTTATAATTGTCCTTTCCACTCTGTATATCGACGAACAATGCATCGGTGAATTGTTATTTTGTAGAATCGATTATAGCCGAAGATTTATTTCGGCGAACAGTTAATCGTTGAATCAAATCATCGTGACGTTTGCACGGTGATTTCTGGTGCAATGCATCGCCCCGTACAAGTACAACTGCAACGAACTCTTCAGCAAAACGCCACAAAAACTCCAAAAACTATTTCTCAAATAATACAAGCTACCGCATCAAACTCTACAACCTGAACTCGAACTCACCCCAGGCATGACACCGTCGCATTACATATTCGATGTCGTTCAATATTAATGCCAATGCTTCAATATGCAAATTGATTGATAAACGGATATTACAATGTGTACTGTAAGCTGAACTGACTTACAATGCTGGGATCAGGTTTTAAATTATTCAGGAAAAAATGCTGTGTGCGTTTCGGTATTTATAGGGTGATGTTGCAACTCATAAATGTTAAGTGTTGCTGTATACAGGGTGTAAACCAAACCTTCACGAAGTCGTCAACCAAGCATTCTTTACATCAAACTAAGTAACTTTACGCAAAAATTACATGTGAGAAATGACTTTTTTTGGAGTGAGATATTACGTTTTGTCGTATTAATCAATGTGACACACTCAAAACATTGTGCGGTGTGCATTGAATAGTGCAAGAGTCATGAAGGTAATCACCGAGAGAGTTGGGAAATAATGGGGAAGGCCTTTGCCCACAGTGGGACAGAATAGTCTCAACCAAAAAAGCACCTTCTTGAATTCAAACCTAAGTCCTAGAACTCGCAACTGCAAGTCGTGGCCGTTTTCACTAAGCCAATGAATGCTGGTCTAATAAGCATTTATTGTTTTGTAGATCTTTTACATTCGTTACAGGTAGTCATTAGTGAATTGCCCGAAAGTCTGAAAACCAGTCTTACCCAGTACTAAATAGGTTGTGGAGGCTAGACAGTCGCTCCATATAAATAAAATACTGCTATTCAGCTGTATAGAAAGTCATGGATTCAAGCTTTATCTCATGCTTAACATATGCATGCTAAACCTGGAAGTTCACGACCAAAACCAAAAGCAAAATAATCACATGTCAAAGGGGAATGGAATGGATGATATGATAAATAAAAAAATATATATATAAAAAATAAGACATATAGAAATAAGGGGTTTTTGCCCAGCAACTGAAGCAGTGGATGCTCTAAACCATGCACAAAGATTAAAATGAAAATGGGCTTGACATGTAGCGCGACTCAAAGATCACAGATGGACCAAAACTATAACATCATGTCAGGACCCCCGGGCAAATGTCATAAAGGTAGACGAGCGACGGGAGGACGATATTGAGAAAATAGCCGGGCCGCAATGGATACAGATAGCCCAAGACCGTGAAAAATGGAAAACTTTGGAAGAGGCCTTCACCTGAGAGGGGTTCCTAATTAAGTGATAAGCCTGAACTATAATATATTCTATATAGATATATATTAATCTACACTAATATATAATATAATATATAATAATATTATAAAGAGGAAAGATTTTGTATTTGTGTGTGTATGTTTGTAATGAATAAACTAGAAAACTGCTGCGCCGATTTCAAAAATTCTTTCACCATTAGAAAGCTACATTCACCCTGAGTAACATAGGCTATATTTTGTCCCCGTACTCCCACGGGAACGGGAACTACGAGGGTGAAACCGCATTAGTCCGCTAGTTAATAATAATAAAGTTGCTAATTGAAAAAAAAAAAATATACTAAACAAATCAGCAACATTGCGCACAAGCTATTAATTGTTGATCACAATATTATTACATCTTTTTTGATAACTGTACTTAACTTTTTTTTCTTGTGGTCCCAAAATACCATTCAAAAATATTTAGGGGGAATCCGGGACCGCGGTCTTCGTCCCAAAAGCCCCCCGACCCATTATAAATAGTTTTTAAGGTAAATTTTTAGGTTAAAATTGTAGCAAGTTTTTAGGGAATAAAAGGCTTTTTATTTATTGTTTATTATTCAGCTGTATCCGGTTAGATTGGAAGCCAAACCTAACCTATACCTATTTGGGAAAAGGCTAAGCAAATAATGATTTTGTGTGAGAATCCACCACTAACACAAAAAACAAATCTTTTAAGCTAGTTTTCACGCTACGTATGAAATTGCAATGGGACAAAAATAGATACCATACCCACTTTATTATTCAACAGCCTCAGTATCGATTTAACCGTAATCGAAACGAAAATATTCGCACGTGTGGATTTTATTATTCGATTCGACTCGTAAAGATCACAGCGTTGAAATTGGATCACCTGAATAATAATAAATACAAGCTGTACTGTCGTGTAAAATGGTGCCAGTAATACTTTCTGTCAACAACAAATAAAGCCATCAATAATGTTTGGTCCAACTTAAAATTATCGTGTTCTAGTTGGATGATTACCGTGGTAGATGGTGCTTGGTTGGTTGCAGGGTGGTTGGTTGGTTGGTGATGATTGGTGGCCGGTTTATGGTAACCCTCGTAGCTCTGAAAGCACGTAAAGCCGTTTTCATGCAGCTAATCCTTGAAGCCGCGGGTGATGAAACCTAAAGCTATGTTTAGAAATGATTGTTAATTGTACTATCGAGGACACTCCCACCTGAAGCTAATTTTTGCTTGCACTCGCAAAATAGAAACGCTCTCTAGTCCCGCCCCGTTGACTTTGTCTAGAAATAATGAATGAAAAGATACCGAATCGGCCGAGCGCACTGACGACGCACGCCAAACGAGAGTTATTATTATTTTGCGCGCCAAAGTTGACGCTTTCTTAATAGGCCCAAACTTTAAGGGGGCGTGACTCGGCGCCTACCCATGATTTAAGCGAAAACATTTTAAACTGGTCAGGCGGAAAAGACCACGATAGTACGTATGTTTTTAATGTGTTAATTATTTTTCTGAGTCGTTTTTTATGAGTCAGCTAAAAGGAAGGGGTCCGCAAGGGCCGATGCCTGCCGGGGTTGCGGGACTGTTCGAAAGAGATACCGTGGCCCCGGAACATAAAGGGCGATGAAGGAACATGGATGGGTTTCAGTCAGTAAAAGTCTGACACTCCCTCCTGCTCCGCCCAGAGCGGGAGAAGCCATTTGATGATTTCCCATCCGGAAAAAAAGTTAAAATAAAAAAGGTATGTGTATTTTGGTAGTAGCATCGCATTGGCGTTATGGCTGTTAAGGTGATAATTACATAATTTTAAATAAAAAAATAAAAAATAATATACCACCATGAGGGATAAGGATCCTCTACCTAACTTACCAACCCAAAAAGATCCACACATCATCTTTCACACAGTCCATCAATCGTTTCATTGGTCTTTTCTTACTCTTAAAGCCACATTTAAAAAACCTGCTACAGACTTCCCTCACGACAATTTCCCCCGCATACCATGACAACCTCAAGTTCACGGAACCTTCGAAACATTCCTTCGTTGCATTCTTGGCAGCCACAAGGTTATCCAATGATTTGGCTTGGCTACAGGCAAACGAGTGACATGATCTGTAATAGAAAAGCTTAGTTAACTATTTCCTATTTCCATAGCACAACCTGTAAATAAAATTACTTGCGTTGATAAAATAACATTACGCTTGTAATCCCCGAAGAGTTTATCAGAGGATCTATGGTACACTCAATATTTGTATTATTCAATATATCGATGGCCCCACCGAATAAACGTGCAAGAGTTCTGACACGATTTTACTTTTTTCAGTTTTCGTTTCTTTTGCCTATCTTGCACCTACTTAATTTTTTTTATGAATTTTAGACTCAAAACACGCCTTTTATAATAGCGACTTTCTTTATTCTACGGAAATTATTAATTTAAAAAATACAGGAATAATAGTGTATGCTTTTGTTACATGCTTTTCAAGTCGCCAAGTACACAAGAATAAACATGTTAAAACCTACAGACGTTTGAGAAGATTTGTGATTATTTTCGAATTTGGGTAATGTCTTCTTACACGTTTATTCGTGTAGAAATGTATGCAAATTTTATTACTAATGTTTTATTCCACAAAATGGAAGTTTGAATTTAGATAGGTTATTAAAATTAAAGTATTGCATTGTCTCTTACTATAATTATTTTTTATAAAAAATTATATATTGGATTATATATTGGACAATTATAGATTGGATGGACACAAACACGCAATATAATATAACATGCAAAGCAACTAAACGCCAGTACGAAATCATATTTAACACCAAATGTATTATTTCCTTTCATAAACCTAAAAAAGATTTATATGAAGTATGTTCGATTTACAAAACGTCTGATAGTACAAGAAAAGAACATTTAAAAGCTGATTATGAAAAGCATTTAAGAGAAAAGGAATTGGTAAGGCAGTTAAAGAAGCAAGAAAAAGAAAATTTTGATAGAAAGGACAGTGTTGTACTCGTAGGATGTTTTGATCTCGAAAAAGTGTTAAGTATCCACCAAAGTGAAGTAGGAATATTTCATTTTAAACGTAAGTATCCTGTATATAATTTTACAGTTTATAATATTTTAGAGAAAAAAGTATACTGTTACGTTTGGCATTGTCAGATTGCGAAGAGGGGAGCCATAGAAACAGCAAGTTGTCTGTGGTTATTTATCCAAGCTCACGTTGAGTTAGGAATTAAAAATATATCTTTTTACTCCGATTCATGCACTGGGCAAAATCGTAACCGATTTGTGTTTGCCATGTTCTCTTTACCGTCGAAGAAATTTAAGATCAAAATAACTCATTGATTTTTAGAGAAAGGTCATAGCCAATCGGAGGGTGACTCTATGCATGCTGCTATCGAGCGTTCAAAGAAAAAGCATACTATATACACTGCCGATCAAATGTATTCTTTGATAGAGAATGCTAAAGTTACTGGGCACAAATACCAAGTAAAACAAATGACACAAAATGATTTTGTAGATTTTAAAGAGTTAATAAAGGGGAAGAATTGGTTAAAAGACACAAACGGCGATAAAATTTACTGGAGCAAAATAAAAGAAGTAAACTTCTCTCATGATCACCCTCATACAATTTACTTCAGGTATACCTGAAGTAAATTGTATTGCATTGGTTTGCAACTCTCGTAATTCGTCTTCCAAACTATAGTTTGGAAGACGAATTACGAGAATTACGAGAGTTGCAAACCATGATAAGGACTAACTCAAGAAGGCGGCGTGGAGAACCTACAGAAGATGCTGAAAGCTTGAAACCAGCGTACACTGGAATGCTACCTATACCACTTCCGTTATTTAAGGACTTGTTACGAGTAAGTCTGTGTAATTCAGGAGCAATACCAAACCATTATCAAAGTTTTTATAAACATCTACTGCCATTGGAAAACTCTATCTCGGTGTCCAATAACAGTGAGGACGAGGATTAGTGTTTCTAATATAGCTTTTGTTTTTGTTTTTTTTTTAATCAAGAAGACTAGTAATTTATGTTCACGTGGATTAATACATAATTATATTTTTAAATTCTATATACATCTGTATTTTATTTCATCCTTTTGGAAAATTATTTATATTATTATATCATGCATTGACAAAGATGTATTACATAAATGAAAACTGATCCAAATAACACTAATATTAATTATTATTATTGCAAACGAACTTTCCAATCACATAATAGCAGAACAATGTACTGTAAACAAGCGTGTAAATAGTTATAGCTGGGTTCCAAAATGAACTTGATTTACGGAGAATAATAGTGTAACATAACAGTATGTTTTATTCGTTGTGTATTATTACACGAATAAAGTGTAATTATGTATTACTGAGGCCTAGTCATGCAAATTTCACAAGAGTAAAAAAATTAAATAGTTTCTCATTAATTTCCTGAAACTCGTTGATGTTTAAAAAAAAGTAAAAATACAAGTCTATAGTTTATTTTTTTATCTATAATTCTATAATCCATTATATAAACCTATTTACAATGAAATGAGCGTTATTGAAGTTTAAACTTTTTTATTTTTTGCTGAAAAGTTGTCATTTTTCTCTTACACGTTTATTCGGTGGGGCCATCGATATGTATTATTTGAGACATTAACGAACATAGCTGGTGCAATGCAGGTGTACTAAACTCAATTCTCATTAAACGTTTAAAGAACAAATTATACATGATGTAAATAACCTCATCACGAAGCCGCCAACAAAGTATTCTGTACATCAAACTAAGTAACTATACGCAAAAATTATTGCTGGGAAATTACTTTTTTATTTGGGGTGAAAAATCATGTTTTGTGGTAGAACTCAATGTAACGCACTCAAAACATTGTGCTGATGGATGGATTGAATAGTACGGGGTCGTGGAGGTGTTTAAAGTAAAAATCTTACAATAAAAACTTGTATTAAAAAAAAACTTGTCAAAAAGTTGGAACTTTGACCTCCAATATTTCCGTAACTAGAATGTTCAGAATAAGGTATGGTGTAGAACAAAAAAAATATCGCAATGACGGGGAGAACAAGTGCCTTTCGGCTTCGTTAAGAGGTTTTTTACACCCTTTAATATAAGCTTGATATTATATGACATCTTTTACCAGGGTATTTGTTTAATAGCAGCGTATTTATGTACTAAACTAAGTTCAGTTAAACTCCAAAATCCTGGATCAGCAAACAAACTTCTGCTTCCACCAGTATCCTCCCGAACACAAATATCGATATAACAGTTCACCGAGTGGAATAGTTAAGAGCGAAACTTGTGTGAAGCACTGTTCACCGTTCGTTCTTTGAGATTCGGCGGAGCCAATCAGTTGCTGAAAACTTAGAACTTCTAATTATTTTGAAGGGTAGTTGGATAAGATTTTGTGCTTTTGTTCTCTAGATCTTTGATTAACAAGAGATTCTAGTTCTGAGAGAGTAGATAGAAATGTTCCTGAGAAGTAATCAGTTGTCCGGGATGAAATTTTGAACCTAGACGTTTCCAGGAAAAAGTTTCAAGTTTACGTAATGATTTTTCACGCTAAGTCTTAATACGATCTTTTAATAATTAAGCATAATTGGAAGACTAGATCCCCTTTAATACTCAGTAGTCGCTTTTCATTAGTTCAAATCATATCTTAACCAAACTACGCTAAAATGTTACATCGTTAATATAATATTAACCTCAAAATCCAACATGTATGAAATCAACTGATGTAAGTAGTTCATTTGCAAGATTTAAAATCAAACTACGCTAAAATTTTGCATCGTTAATAACTATTAACTTCAAAATTCAACATGTATGAAACCAGCTGATGTAAGTAGTTCATTTGCAAGATTTAAAATCAAACTACGCTAAAATTTTGCATCGTTAATAACTATTAACTTCAAAATTCAACATGTATGAAACCAGCTGATGTAAGTAGTTCATTTGCAAGATTCTTATTTTAACAATATTATGCTGATTGAAATTCAAATCCTAACTGAATATTATACATGCGAAAGTATGTTTGTTTGTTTATTTGTTAACTTTTCACTAAAACACTGAACCTATAATTGAACCTGAAATTTTGCATATACGTTGTCAGGTGTACAGAAATGGACATAGGGTACCTTTTATCCCGAAAAAAAGTATTGTTCCCGAGGAAAACAACAATAACATTCTTATGGTAATAGATGACGCCACTTGTCTTTCGAATCATAATAATAATATGGAATGAATATGAATAATTGATTGTCAAATTCTAAACTAAAGCGAGAGAAGCCGCGGTCAAAAAATATTAAATCATAAACCAGAACCTTTCTGTGCATCATATTCACTCAAATCCGTTTACCCAATTTCAACAAATATCTTCCCCATTTTACAATAAGGTAGAGCGAAGAAAAAAAAAACAAATCAATCTAAGTATAAGGTATCAGCGCGGATTGAAGCGGGGACACTAAAAAGAGTTATCAAATAAAGAGTGGGCTATTCAATCCAGATAAAAGGTTTGCGATCCAGATGTCTGCATCCATTCTCGATACTACGTATGGATGTCTGGGGCTTTTCAACGTAAGATAGAATTTAAAGTTAGGTAAGATTTTTGAGATAAACTAAACGGCTTTATACTCTGTGGTTTTTGTTTAGGTGGGTGATGCCTCATGCCTTGGGCATGAGCATGCCTTGCATGCGCTACTGCAAAATATGCGGTCCTGGGTTTGATTCTCTTCGGGAAAGTGTTATTGGGTTTTTCCATTAGGAATTTTACAGTAGCCGCTCGGAGGCAGGATTGGTGCCCGGTTGACGGCAATAAGGTCGTCCCATATTACATGGGATTTACACATAACACATATATGTTTTTCAAAAACAACCTCCTGACATTGTCATTGAAACGTCAACAAAAACTATGGAAACAGCACAGTGACACAGATTTTAAAAACAAGACCGTTATAAAAAAAAACATCACCACGCCACACATACACAAAGCTTATTAAATAATAACAAAAAAGGTTCAAAGAATAAAAAATAACAGAACGGTTAAAAGGGTAACTACATACAGGGGTAGGTACAAAACCTCTTCTTATATATTTGTAGCGTACAACCACAGTAGACTTATAAGAATTAATAAACAGTATCCCAACTAGGATAAAACACTGCAAATGTGCGTGAGACGATTTAGATTTTCTAAATCGTCTCACGCACATTTGCAGTGTTTACAAGAATTCTAAGTATGGTTTGGGTAACGGGTTACTATTGAGTATATCGGGATGTGTTAAAGTTTATTTAACAAGCTGAACACCCGCGTCTCATTAATTAAAAAAAAAGGCCTAGTTTGTTTACTTTCAAATTATTTAAGCATTTTTAGTTATATCAAAATATAACTACAATACACATCTAAACAAATAAATACAATTTTAGTGTCTGTTTGCTTTTTACTAAATGCATATGAAAGTGTACTTCCAAGAAAAAATAATAATTTTTGGCTGTCAGTCTGCCTGTTTGTTCTGACTAATCTCCGAAACGGCTGGACCGATTTTAACGAGGCTTTTACTGGCAGATAGCTTATGTTATAAGGAGCTACTTAGGCGTTGCTTTGTTTGAGACTTTTATTTTAGAAAAAGGTTTGGAGTTCCGTGCAAGAAAATTGAAACCCGTGAAATTATCTACAAAATCTGATTCAAATAAGGAAGTGATATTTTTATAATCATTTCACGCAAACACAAACGAAAACGACAAACAAATAAAAACTAAAAAATTAAATAAAGTAGCTAAAACCACCTTAAAAAATGCCATCGAAAACCTCCTCCCCAACGCTGTCAACTGGTAATTTACCCAAGAAACTGGTGGCTTCGGTTTACTGGTAATCTTCGTACTGTGACAAAAGAGATAGGTATAAAACTCCTCCTTGTATATTTTGTAGCGTACAACACTTGAATCTCTAATAAACCGTCTAATTAACGAGGTGCATTCATACTGCCGGGTTAGGGTGGCCATCTTGACGAAGAAAGATGGGATAAGTCTTGTGACGTATATCCTATGACTAGAGGTAAAATGACGTCACTTTACTTCAATGCAAGTGCAACTTTAAAAATCTCACATCTGTTTAATTTAAGAAAGAGAGTTATAGATATGTATTTCAATGACTTTTGTTTCTAAACTTAATCCAAAAATAAAATAAGAAAACTTCTGCATTGAATAGCTTGTTGACACTAAGATTTATATTACAGCAACTGCGAAAACCATAACTAAATCACTCAATTAAAAAGCAGTAGTTCCCAACCTGACTTAAAACAAACTAGCAAGCAACGAGTTTTACATAGACGTGCATTCTAACTTTTATTATTCTAGAAAAACTTTGGTTGCGAAGTTCCTGCAAAGTTATTAGTATGCAAAGAGATGAAAGTTTTTTTTTTATCTTCTTCTCATCATCTGTCTAGCCATTTCCCAACTATGTTGGGGTCAGCTTCCAGTATAACTAGCCAAATACCAGTATTTCACATAGAGTGTCTGTTTATTTGATCTCTACAACCCAATTAGTACTGGGTAATACGATATTCCATGGTAAGATTGGTTGTCAGACTTTAGTGCCACTGACCACCTGTTACGACTGTCAAAGATCCACAAATGACAGCCGGGACCAACGGGATAGAGCGTTTTCCGATGTACGGCGGATACTTGGTATGTACAACTTGGTGTGGACAACTATAATGAAGAAATAAATAGTACCGTAAGCAAAGTAATAACTTGGATGGAAAAGAATAACCTTAAACCTAACCTAGATAAAACCAAGTATGTACAATTTTGTAACAAAAACTGGAAAAAAATGGATTTAAACATTACTTATCAGGATAAACCAATACAACAATCAGATAGTATAACTTTTCTTGGGATAGTTCTAGACGAGCGGTGTTCTTGGATTGGTCATATTGATACGATATGTGAAAAGCTCAGTAAGTCTGCTTATGTTCTAACCTAATAAGCAGACAAGCCACATTACAGGCTTATCATGCATATGTTGGTTCTATATTGCGTTATGGTATACTGGTGTGGGGAAACTCGGTGCATCTTGGAAGGGCTTTCGTCGCACAAAAGAGGTGTATACGTGCGATTTGTAATGTAGACCCACTTACATCATGTAAACCACTATTTAAGAAACTTGGAATACTTACGTTGACAGGCATTTATATTGAAGAAATATGAAAATTTACTAAATCTCACCCTGAGATGTTTGAAAAGCTGGGAGATAAATGTAAGTTTAAAACTAGATACCCTAATAGATTAATTATTTCTGGAACGAAAACTGAACTTTATGGGCGGAGCTGCTATCCTATGTGTATTAAGATATATAACAAGATTCCTAACCAAATTAAAGAACTTCCAATGGTCCGCTTCAGAAGGACCTTACACAAATGGTTAGTTGAGAATGCATTCTATGACATAAAAGAGTTCTTTTAGGTTTAAATTTAAATAATTTGTAACTATTCTAAAAATCAATATACTAATCAATAATTAATTATTATTAATTATATCAATATATTCTAGAATTCAATTTTATCAATTTGTATTATATCAATTCAATTTTATCAATTCAATTATACCAAATCAATTCATTTCTATCAATTTAATTATATTAAAAAATTTGCATGTCATTATGTTATGATTGAGTATGCTAAGCGACTTGTACCTACTACTACTGTAAGACCTCTGTAACCATATTTATTTGCAAATAAATCTTTGACTTTGACTTTGACTTTGACTTTGACTTTGTAATTGGATGATCACCTATCCATGGACCGACCTTGGCAAGCGCTGGTCATCTTTGAAAATTGACCAGTGTGGTTGTTATTATTAAGCCTCAAGCTTCTTTATTCTCTAAGTAAATTAAAATTCATTACCGTCCTGCATTACCTTAATCTCAATTTATTTGTGATAGATCTCAGGACATCTCAAGTCTTTCCAGCTTTTTTACGACTCGTCACCAATAAAGAAAACCACTAATAGTCATGTTTAAATCTTTTTTTCACGATCTGATTATTATTTCTTCATATCACATGCCTGTTGGTACAGGCCGATTTGCACACCAAAAAAACCGTCCGAATTTATTCAGAATTCACTGCCACCCTACGGAACAACCCGAGTGTGCAATTAGCGTGTACTTGTTGACAGATTATGAACGTGCTTCGTCTCTTTCACTCGTACGTCAGCCCGTACGTTAGAGAGGGATAGATGTATTGTTAAAGGATGCGTCATTGCATGTCTATACATTTCCCAACTCATGCGGGATGAAATTAGAGGAGTTTTCTTTTGCTTTACAAAATAAACTGTGTGCTTTTTGTGGCTGCGCAAACCTTTTTTTGTCAGAAAATACGGCTTCAAAAGATTTACTGCTGAATAATAATATTGATAAAAATCTGAAAGTGGAAGTGGGTGGGTCGTAGCCGGTAGACTGGTTGAAAGATGGGGGAAGAAACTGCTGAAGTGGAGACCACAGACGAGACGGAGGATTGTGGAAAGACAACCAACTAGGTGGACCTGGACAGACGATCTCATTAAAGTGTCCGGAAGAAACTGGATTTAGCCATGACACAAAACCGCCAAAAGTGGAGAGATTTGGAAGAGACCAACACTCAGTATTGGGTGGCCAAAGCTTGAGGGGGGGTGATGGTGGGGTGGGGCGAAAATGATTTATTATGAGCAGATTATTTTTGTCCCACCCGCATACCTCTTCAGTATCCCGCGATCATGATGCTTGCAACAGCGTCGAAATATCGGGAGCTCATAGAAACAACACAAAGAAAATCACGGATATTATACCGTAAGTACTTTATCATCATCATCTGCCTAGCCTTTTCCCAAGTTTTATTGGGGTCGGCTTCCAGTCTAACCGGATGCAGCTGAATATCAGTATTTTACATGGAGCGACTGCCTATCTGACCCCCACAACCCAGTTAGTACTGGGTAATACGATACCCCTTGGTAAGACTGGTTGTCAGACTTTTGGGCCACTGACTACCTGTAACGACTGTCAAAGATCACAAATGACATCCGGGACCAACTGCTTAACTTGCTTTCCGAGGCACGGAGGAAACTCGGTATGTAATGGGTGGTCACCCATCCACAGACCAACCTAAGCAAGCACGGCTTAACCTAAAGATCGACCCGAGCGGCTGTTATTATTTAGCCACGAGCTCCTCCCGTAACCGTTCCGTTACCGTAAGTACTTTATGTGTACATAAATTATCAATTAGTACAGTTGTTTCGAAGTTCACTTTCGTTCGTACAGCTAGTTGAAAGTCGCTTCTATTCAATCGTTCTCTCAGGGGAGGATTTTGTTCAAGACCCTCCAGTTTCGAAGACTATAGTTGGAAATTTTGATTTTGATGCGGCATCCTCTGACTTCTATAAATAAATCAACATAGGTATAGATGGCAAATGCCGCAGTCTGTTCTTAAACAATGCATATTTTTAGACGGCTTTATTACGGGTTTAAATTTTTCTACACTATCTTATTAGAATTTATAAATGCAAAGTTAAATATTTCTTAGGTCTAATTTTCGTCGTGAAATAGTTTATCAAAAACCTTAGGGTCAATTTATACCGAGACGCGACGCGACGTGACGCTGCACGCACATTTTAATAGAGCGACTCAAAATATAACTTTATTTACTACACGAAAAGATACATTTCATTGCGATGCGTCACGCGGCGGCGCGCGGCGTTGCGCGAAATCACTGGCCTCTTCCAGTACAGTCGCGCTACGTCGCGTCGCGTCGTGTATCGGTGTAAACTGATGCTTAGGGCAGATTTTCTTCAGATTTCTTTCAGTTTTTTTTAATGGTTTCTGCAATTAGATACAATACTCTGGCATTGTCTCTAATTCCAATCCGGCCAACCAAAGCTTTCGTCACTATGATCATTGGCAGCCGCGCTTCATCCACTTCTGAGTATGTATAAGCCTTGTCACTCTTGTGATGTGCCTGCGTGATCTGTGCTTGTCTCAACTTGGGGGATTAGACTAGTAGCAATTGCTTCCAAAGCGTTTCGTATTTCTACAAGAACTTTTAGTAATCTTAAGTCAACGTCATACATTTTTGATTACGCCATCTTCATTATTGTTGACAGAATGTCGCTTTGTCGTAACCGTTAGGTTCTCACCACGTTCGGCTGTAGGTCGTCCATTTATCTGGCTGTTGGTCCGAATCTGTAGTAAGAGAAAAACTATTGCCACATCCACCCCTTCGCACATTATAATCCACGAAGTCTTACAAACTCAAATCTCGTACTAGCAACAAATCGAATAAGCGGCAGACGCCTCACCCGAATACAGAGAGACGCTCCAATGCGAATTCAATTCCGATTTAAAAGCGAACTATCCAGTTTCTTGCTTAAATTGCTCAGGTTTGAGGTTAATAAGGACTAAGTTTTGTTTTATGCATATGAGTTTAAAAGGAAGTGAGTGGAGGAGCTCGTGGCTAAATAATATCAGTCGCTCGGATCAATTTTCAGGATAAGCCCCGCTTGGTCGTGGATAGGTTACCCATTACATACAGAGTTTCCTCCGTGCCTCGGAATGCACGTTATGCCGTTGCCGTTGGTCCCGGCTGTCCTTTGTAGATCTTTGACAGTCGTTACAGGTACTCAGTGGCCCGAAAAACTGACAACCAGTCTTACCAAAGGGTAGTGCAATACCCAGTACTAACTGGGTTGTGGAGGGCAGACAGGCAGTCGCTCTATGTATTATACTGGTATTCAGCTGCATCCGGTTAGACTAGAAGCCGACCCCAACATAGTTGGGAAAAGGCTAGGCAAATGATGAGATAGGCAGAAACTGCAGGACAGATAAAAAGTTTTTTTTGTTGCCCCACACTACGAATATCTCCTGTATCGTGGGTGCGTTCACAATTATTTAAACTCACATACACAAACAGCGATATACGTAACAACTACCTGTAGGTCATATACAAATTTGTACCGTACGGGAATCGAACCCGTGACACGCAGCGCATCAGGCAATTGCTCCGTCGATATTTCCTATTTTGGAGCCAATGTAAAACCTTTTTTGTAATATTTTTTGGTTATAAAGTTTTTGTATTTGTTGTTGTATTTTTCTAAAGACAAGGAATCTAACTATCATGTCAAGAAAACAATGAATGTAACATTGATTAAGGATGATTCTTCAAGATTCCATTTCGTCAAACAAATCTCTCCACATAACTAACGCAAGCATCATTGAACACACTACTGACTTGATAATTTACTACTAAACAATGTGAAACGCCGTTTAAACTCCAACTTAAAACTTTAACCAGTTGCGGAACTAAATCGAACACGTTAACCTGCTTCAGTAACTTTAATGCGATTCACTGTTTACTTGTTTATTTTTATATTTAGGGTTGTTTTATATTGCATTTAAAAGTAGTTGCTTCTGTTTATTGCTTTGGGATTAGTTCTGCAATTGAAGAATTTTCTATGAAGCAATGAGAAAGCATGGCAACTGGACCAATGATATTATAGTCGACATACACATAAAAAAAAGTTTGTGAACAATCCTAGGCTGAAATAATTTTTTAAATTGAACTTTATCAAGAAAAAGAAATTGTTGTGTGTTTGTATTAGATAGAAATACCCTGTTTGAAATAAAAAATAAATATGTATATTTTTAAATAAAGCATCTAAAAAGAAGAAGAAATCATATTATGATTTCTTCTTCTTTTTATATTCTATAAACCGTAACAAAAAATTTTGATTTTTCAAAGTGTTTGCAAACTTTTTTGATGCGTGTAGAAACACTCCCGACAAAACATGAAAAAAAACAGTATTCGTTTTTCTATGTGAAAACACAGGAAAATGTAACAACACAGCATGAAAATTCAACTCATGGCTTTCGACATTAGTTCCTATCTACAAACTCTTTTATGGCATTATGATGCGTTCCCATACGCCTAAAACTTTGGTCCCTTGAGTGTCGTGCTTGCTTCTAATGGTCTTAACCCTAATGGACATCCGACATTCTATTCATCTACTTGTGTTTTAACATGTAAATGGTGAAATGCAGAGTTTCAAGTCGAAGCTTTCACCAAATATATTATGATAGATAAAATTAAAAAATGCTTAGCTGTACAGTGTACATCAACATTTTATCACGTGTGAACGGACCACAACCAAGCATTCCGTACATTAGACTAAGTAACTCTCTGCAACGACTTTTTTTTGGGATGAAAAATTAATTACGTTTTACGGTAAAACTCAATGTAATGCACTCAAAACATTGTGCTGATGGACGCATTTAATAGTAAACGGGATAGAGAGGTAAAAGTAAGAGGAGGTTAAAGTAAAGTTATGACCATGAAAACTCGTTTTGAAAAAAAAAAACTTCTATAAAAGAATCTTGTTCCCAGGTATGGCACAGAACAAAAAAAAATAAAGCAATGACGGAGAGAACCAGTGCCTTTTGGCTTCGTTGAGGGTCTATTTCTTCATACAATGCTTAATGAAATAACTCTCTAAGTATCAAATAAAAAAAGTCTTTGACTATAAGTAAAATAATTTTGAATTTCCACCAACAGGAGGTGTCTGGCAACATTGATTATTCGTTTTTATTAACAATATCCTCTTCAACATACATCAAAATCAGCATTCGGGCTTTAATCAAGTGCGTAATATTTTTACGTAACTTAAACACCTGATATCTGAAAATTGTAGGCGTACGGTCGAACAAGCTATTTGGTTTACAGTTTAGCCCACAAATTACATTATAACTTGTAAACCAAATAGCTTGGTCGACCGTACATACTAACACTACTCGATGCCACACATTTTGTTAATCAAAAAAACAGTAGGCCATTAATACTGGGCCACCTCTGTTATAGAAACCATATTATCTATGTAGGTTACGACTGCGTTTTGTTCGGAGTGTTGTCGCTGATATCTACTTTGATTGCAATATCCACCAGACAACTTTTGGATGGACACAATAAATTGACAGGCGTTTTCCGTGTCCTCTCTTCTTTATGAGTTTTTTTTTAGTATCAAAGAGAAAATTGCTATTGTCATCCGATGGTGATCGGTGCGATGGGAAACTTTTTTCATAATCTACATTGGATCCAAGATGAATGAAAAAAGTCTTCTCTTCTAATTTTTTTCGGATCCAGCTTTTTACTTTCTAAGTCTTTTGAAAAATTTGTTGCATCAATGAAAATGAAAAAATATTTTAAAGGTTTTTTTACTAAATAATTTAATAATACCAGGCATACAGAAAACAAAGATAGGTACTATCTCTCGTTCATAAAATTAATCGGATAGAAATATCTCAAAGGAAAAAAGTGTGGACTCCACACAAATACATTTTGCTTTCATCTTCCAAACTTCAGCTTTCAATGGCGACATTTATATGGTGACGGCGTCATCTCCCATCCTTTTTTCGCTTACGAATCTTCTATATATCTGTCTTATCTCACGTTTCGTTTGTTCCACGTGACTTTTGCCTCAAATCTACTGATTCGCAACTAGTTTTGCTAAAGGTAGATACTTCAGGAGGGTCGTGTTGATTTTAGCATTTTTCTTTTCGTGAAGTAAATCGTTAACAGTTTGTAAAATGTTTGGGAGTTAAGTTGTCTGGGATTTGTTTGGGAATAATTATTATTTTACTTAAGGGGACTACAGGAGCTATACGCGAGTTTTATAATGCAAAAAAGCATATGATTCACTGCAATAAACAAAACCAGAAAAATATATGTTATTCTTCAGGATATATGCTAGTACGATAGCGTTTTGAAAACATAATACAACTAATTTTACTCGATAAAAAAAAATCACGAACATATCTCTAAAAATTTCTTTTAACGAGTAAAACACATGCGATAATTCTGTTTTTATATAATCTGTATAAATATAATTTAGCACCCACGAATAATATAGCTTTCTGCCAGTGAAAGATTTTTTAGAATCGGATCATTAGTTCCGGAGATTATCCGCTACATGCAAACTTATAAACTTCAAAATATTACCTCTTTGTAATATTAGTATACAATTATACAGGCTGGGGGCGACGGTCTATTTGATGAATTAAATATTAAACCTAGTTTAAAAAACCTAAAAACACGTTTTAGAGTGACGTCATTTTATTTCTTACTCTTCTCAGCAAACCCTTTCATTTTATACCTATCTAACATTGGAATGCATAAAAAATAACTAGTCCGCCATCTTTGGGAGTCCACCTTATTGGAATTAGCATGGATTGTCATCCGAACAAAACATGTATGTAAAATTACAGCTCAATCGGAAACCGGGTAGTGGGTCAAATTTAACTTCTAAGGTTTTTTACATACTTACATGTGAAGCTTATAAAAGCGTGTCAAAAATGGGTAGTACTCGTATTTATCTGCTTTTTATTTTCGGATGGTAAATCATCAAATGACTCCTCCCGCTCTAGGGGGAGCAGGAGGGAGTGTCAGACTTTTACTGACTAAAACCCATCCATGTTCCTTCATCGCCCTTTGTGTTCCAGAGCCACGGTATCTCTTTCGAACAGTCCCGCAGCCTCGGCAATTATCTGCTTACACGAGTGTTTTACAAATGGCAAAGGAAGTGTGAATGCGTCTTTTTTTCCTGTCACTGCCCCAAAACTTCGTCTAACTTTGGCTGAAAGTTGTGTAGTAATGAGCTATCATTGTACTGGCATATCATGCGGGGGATGAGGAAAATGTCGTGCGGAAAGTTTTTGGTATAAATGTGAACAGCTGGAAACATAAGTGAAGACCAAACAAACGATGAATGGACTATGTGAAAGATGATATTGCTAGAAAGAGGGTGACTGTACTGCATTAACAACTTAGGAACACAATATTCTGTACCTATCCTGATTGTCCCCAAGTAATGCGTTCTCATACTGAATATTGAAAAGAGTATGCTTAGATGGTTTGGTCATGTGGAGAGTATGAGTGAAAGGCTGCTAACAAAAAATATATTTTACAAGGCAGATGTGGGCCCCACGCCTATGAGGACATACACTGACGTTATTGGTGAGGTTCTTCAGAAAGGTCAGGTGCGTAGTCCTCGCAACCGGCGTGCGTGTCTGACCAGATGACCAGATGTATGAACGTCGACGAGGCAAAAGGGGGATGTTAGAATTCGTGGCGGGTGGCAGTTTGTGGTTTTTGCCTACCCTTCATGGGAAAAGCATGAGCATATGTGTGTATTATATGTTTAAAAATATTGAACTCAGCCTGTACTTTGAGCCAGGATTGCAGGTACCTCTCCAGAAGCAGTCCATTTAGAAGGACTTATTAAATCAAAATCAAAACATTTATTTCAAGTAGGCCAGTTACAGGCACTTTTGAACTGTTGAAACAAAGACACCAATGAAATGTAGCAGTAATAGAATGCATAAAAACTGCAAAAGTACTGTAAATAAATCGTAGTCTACTTAAGTTATTCCATGTAAATCCTAATTAGGAAAAGCTTAATTAAGGCATGACATAACTGTCAACATCATTTACAAAACTTGCGGTACAGAAACTTGGTGCAACACAAGTTTTGGATGAGCCCAACTTTATAAGTGTCAATTTGGGTAAAGCTTAACTTTGTCGACAAAATCTGTTAAGAACTTTATCTACTTTAATATTTAAAACTACTCGCTTGGTAATCTTGATTTAATTTAAAACTACTCGCTTGGTAATCTTGATTTAATTTAAAACTACTCGCTTGGTAATCTTGATTTAATTTCAGGAAAAGTATTATTATTGCTTTTATCATCATCGAAAGAGCCTTTTCCCAACTATGTTGGGGTCGGCTTCGAGTCTAACCGGATGCAGCTGAATACCAGTATTTTACATAGAGCTTGGTAAGAATGGTTATCAGACATTCGGGCTACTCACTACCTGTAACGACTGTTAAAGATCTACAACTATCAGTTAGGACCAACGGCTTAGCGCGCTTTCACGGAGGAAACTCGATGTGTAATAGGTGATCGGGTGATCACCTATTACATATCGAGTTTCTTTATCCACGGATCAACCCAGGCAAGCACGGACTTTACCTGAACATCGACCCCAGCGGGTATGGTATTATTAAGCCACGAGCTCCTCTGAAACGGGCTTTAAATGATCACACTAAAAGAACAAGGTAGGTCCGAATATGCCAACATAATCACTGCAAATCGTGTCTATCACTACCAGTTCTGTCTACCCGCCAACAACAACAGCCGCCATTGTCTCATCTCTGATACCTCTTAATGTATCTACTATAGTAATAGTACGTGCGACTGTAGGGGATGCAGTGTTTTGTTTATTATTGATACCATTTTTAGAATCAATGTGATGTGTAGATTGTCTCATTAGTCTGGTGATCGAAATCGTGAGAGCAGAGCACAAGGCCCTGGGTATAATTTCTGGTTCGGGCAAATGGTAGTGTACATAACAATAATAGATTACACAACAAGTAAAAAAAAGGGAATTTAATTCGAGGGACAATGTTGGATCCCGAGATCAGCGAAGGATTTTAGAGTAGACTCCTGAGCGTAGCAAGGGATCGATGTTTTTATTTTTTTCACGAATTGTGTACTCTACTTTTTACCATTTACTACGAGAAAATAAACGGTAGTATAGTATTTGTATTTATCACATTTTATTATATAATCGGTAATAAGAGAACAAAGGATTAAATACCTAAATTAAAATTAAAAATGTATAGTGAAATTAGACCAGTTTTCGAAATTCTGTGTTATATTCTTGGCAGCATTTTTTTTTTAATAGTAGCACATAATTCGTGCTTGTTTTAAATTCAAAATATTTTTATTCACTCAGTAACGAAAAATTGTTTTATTCACTGTTTTCGATTAATTAAATGCTCTTTTTCGAATGGCAATGGTAAATCTATTAATCTATCTATCTCTATTTTAATTTGTTAAAAATGTATAATTACGGTAAACATTCATAAATAAATGACGAACGTACTCGTACCATAAATCTTAATTACGAAACACTCCAACAACATAATTATAAATGAGAAACAAAAATGAAAAACAATTCACTCTCATTTCGCGTGCGAACAATAAAGCTCACCGCTAAGGGGGTTGAATGAATGAGTGAACGAACGAACGCAGTAAGAGCTATATTGTGTAAGGGATGAAACTTGGGCTTGCAAACAAATAACTATTGTTTTTCACCCCCCTTGTACGGCTAATAGTCTAGTGCTAAGGAAAATAGTTTGAAAATGACCGCGTTTAAAAAATAAGGTTTTATGAACTTGGATTAAAAAGGAATGCAGCAGCCGTTTGAGGGGTTATTCTTTTGTTTTTTTTTTGCGTGTACTGTTAAGTGCAAAAGTTTGTGATGAACGGTTTTAGAGGTTGAGTGTTTTTATTAAGGAGTTTTTATTATTAAGAAGACCTTTTAAATTATTGTGTAAGATTTATGGATACGCAGAGGTCCAGCGACTTTTTCGCTGAATAAGTACTTAGGACATAAAGTAAATGAAAACATAACATGCCTGTAATCCCCGAAGAGTTATTCAAAGGTGTACCTAATAGTATCACATTTCGGCAGTTATGTTTAAGTCCCATGTAATAGGGGGCGAGCCTATTGCCATCAACCGGGCACACATTCAGACTCCATGGCTGCTACTGATAAATTTATGATGGAAAAACCCAATGACAATTTGCCTGACCCGGGAATTGAACCCAGGACCTCGTGCTCAGTAGTCGTGACCACTAAAACAACGAAGCAGTCGTTCCCATGAATATAGGAAATCAAATAATTCAGTACAAAAACTTCTATAATGTTCTATAACCTCAACAAAAACTGAACCAAAACATCTAACAAACGCCTCAAACATTAGAAAACATTCTATCCGACTCAAACGACACGATATTCCTCTTAAACGCAAAGACTCAGTTAGACTAAGGGAAGCCACAACATCTTGTCTTCAAACCCAATCAAAAACACACCCTAACGTTTCATGAATATGGCTGCAATTCTTTCAAAGTTTTCTCATGCTATCATAACGGGAAAAACCACACTGTCTTGTCTCTCATTTATCAAAATTACGACCCTAACACTTTATAAACAGAGTTCAATTTCACTTGCAGTATCGTCACACAATCATAATGTGGAAGCCGCAGTATCTTCTCTCAGAACTCAGTCAAAAATGCACCCTACAATTTTTAATACAGGGTTGAAATTCTTCTGCAGTGTTGCCATGCCATCATAAATGGTTACATTCGGCCTGTGAATGCGTCCAGTTCGTCCTACTTAGTGCAAATCGCACGCAATTTAGGTAAAAAGGATCTACGCTTTTGTCTTTGGTCTCTTTCTTTAAATTGTTGGTTTATGGTGCCTCCGCTGGCCTTGGTAGGTACTTGTAATTCGAATTTATCGTTAAAGTGGTATTATGGAGGTTTTGTGGCAGACAATTGACAAAAAAATCATTTATTGTTGGGAGAGTTGGTAAAAACTCTAAAGCTTGCTTTTTACTATGAAACATTATTTATTAAAAATATCGCTTCGAAGATCGAAATTTCAAAGTACAGTACGGTGAGAGATATTCTATCATCTATCATGGGGTTTAGGTTTCCGCACTTAGTCCTTGAAGTGGACCATTGTGCGTGAGCCATCTTGGCCGATTACTCCAACCAGCCCACCTCCCTCCAGAAGCAGATCCAACTTCCCGGTCTACTCAGGGCATCCCCAAGGGATCTTGGTGTTCCCAGGGTCTCCTCGCGAATCTTGGTAACGTCTGTGCACTCAAGGAGCACATGCGCCACCGTTTCCTTCGCCTCCATGCATGCTCTGCACAGGAGACTGGCAGTGATTCCTAGGGTGTGGAAGTGTTTATTCAGTGAATAGTGTCTAGTGATGGTCCCCGCCATCAGACGCAGGCTATCTCTGTTCTCTGTCTGTCTGTCTGTGCTTTGTATCCAGGGATGGATAGCTTCCTTGGATTGTCTACATCCTGGTGTCGAGGTCCACCATTTCTCCGCTTGTGTTCGAGTGTGATCCTTTAACCAGCTTCTTAACTGCTTGAAAGGAATGGGCACAATGGGTTCGGGTCCGTAGGGTCTTGTGCTGGATCGTCTTCTGGCAAGTTCGTCAGCCGCATCGTTTCCAAGTGATCCACTGTCTGCCGGGGTTGAGGGACTGTTCGAAAGAGATACCGTGGCCCCGGAACACAAAGGGCGATGAAGGAACATGGATGGGTTTTAGTCAGTAAAAGTCTGACACTCCCTCCTGCTCCGCCCAGAGCGGGAGAAGTCACTTGATGATTTCCCATCCGAAAAAAAAAGAAAAAAAAACCACTGTGACCCATTGCAGCGTTACCGTGTTGTGATTTAGTACCGTGATTCGTTCTTGGGCCTTGTGGCATTCTAGTGTTAGTCTCAACGTGATCTGATTACTCTTTAGGGATTGAAGAACTGAGGCACTGTCGGAGAGTATTCGAATGTTGGTATTCGTAACCTCCCTGGCCTCTATAGCGTGTGCCGCTTGGATAATACCTACACATTATGCTTGGTAAACAGAGTTGAGCATTCCAAGTGGTTTGGATAAAGCGATATTAATACATAAATTATCTTGAGGTGTAATATAAATTGCATTAAACGTTATCTTGTGAGAACCACGTAAATAATAAGCAATGCTTTTTTTTGCGGATACAATTCAGCAATTAAGACATTGTTCAAGATTAATACCAATGTAAATGTCAGACGAAGAAACGATTCTTATCATGAAATGGAAAAATATACATTATTGTTCACTATCTATTATATATTCACTATATACTATGTGTTCACTGGCTCATACTAATTATTTCGCTATTTTCGCTGATAAATGCTAGCAGCTTTCATAAACAGATCACATATCATGATCACGCCTGTAATCTCTGAAGGGTTAGGCAGAAGTGTATCGAATAATACACCCACATTTTGCCAGTAATGTTTAAGTCCTATATAATAGGGGGCGATCCTATTGCCATCAACCAGGCACAAATCTAGACTCTGTGGCTGCTACTGAGTAATTCCCGACGGAAAAAGCCATCTACACTTTGCCTGACCTGGTAATCGATTCTAGGACCTCATGATCAGTATTCGCGCTTGCGATCCTTAGACCAACGACGCAATTCATTATTATTCTTTAAATTAAATTCTTTAAATAAATAATAATCCGATCCCGAGGAGGCTAGGGATAAGAGCATATGGAAGGAATTGGGGGAGGCTTTTGCTCAGCAATGGGACAGTTCAAGCTAAATAAAAAAAATGAAATGGATAAAAATCTACATTATGTGTTTCATTTCGCTATTTTCGCTGATAAATTCTGTATAATTTCAGTTTTCATAACATCTCAACTGAAAATTCAATAATGAACAATACAAAAACTCTCTCATCAAATGAAGTTGATCAAACAAAACTAGCCGATGAGCATTTTCCAATCATATCAATGGTACTGGACGTCGAGCAACTTTAGACAGTTGAAAACGTGCAGATAAGTCGGATAAGTCGGCTTCAAAGCTAGGCTTTATCTTTCTATTATACTGTAGACCTAGTTGACGACAGCTTTCTGAAAACTCAATCATTATTCAGTCATTCCAATAGGGTATATAACAAAAAAAAAACCTAATTAATCCGTCAGATAGATTTCCAAAAAATGTTGGTCACATATTTTTCCTTTTTTCACGCAAACAAAAAATGAAGACGATACAGTGCGTCGAAAACTCGGGTCACAAGCCCCAACTCATGATCTTTGACACGTTTTATCTTCGTCAATTTTTATTAATTTGATAAGACAAAAAACACGTATCCACTGGCAATTTGGTGTGACTATGGATCGGTCATGAATATTCATGTTTTGATATTCTAGCTGATGGACTAAACATAGTCATATTTTTTTAGTCAGTCATAATCCCTATTGTCCATGTTAATGTCATCGTTTGGAATCTGCGTTAAAAAAGTGCCACGAATGACGATTATATAATAATATCAATAAGTGTTAAAGTACCTTTAACGAAGCAGAAAGGCACTTATTCTCCCCGGAATTGCGATTTTTTTTTGTTCTTGGCCGTACCTGGGAACTTTCTAGTTACGGAGATATTAGGAATCAAACTTCGAACTTTTTTTTAAATACAAGTTTTTAGGGTTCCGCACACGAAGAATAACCAACGGGACCCTATTACTAAGCCTCGGCTGTCCGTCCGTCCTTCTGTTTGTCAGCGGACTGTATATTATGATCCGTAAGGTAGTTGAAATTTTCACAGAATGTGTATTTCTGTTGACGCTACAAAAAATCTATAATCTATTACAAAAAATAAAAAATTAAAGTGCTCCCCTACTACAATGGTACGGACCCGTTTACTATTCTATGCATCCATCAACACACTGTTTTGAGTGCATTACATTGAGTTTTATCGTAAATCGTGATCTTTCACCCCACAGAAAAATTCGATTCCCAGCAATCATTTTTGCGTAGAGTTACTAAGTTTTATGTCAAGAATGACGGCTTCGTGAAAGATCCGTTTATACCTTGTATACTTCTAAATTCTACGAGGTTTTTTCTGACTGAGTCTATCTGGCCTACTCTTTGGTATTTTGATTTTCTGCGTGCTTATAAGTTAAGGCTACGTGCGTGGTTTCGTTTTATTATGTTAGCGGTGATATTTACAGCGAATTATCGCACACCCCAATAATGGACAAAACATTAAATTCCGTTTTATTCAAACACATAATATTTGAACACGGAACAATTGAAATTGTTGCACCAGAACCTACAAAATGGCGAACCATTAATTTTCAATTTGCACTTCAGTGGCACACAGATGTATTATCGTCAGAAGTGATTTATTTTCGAAATTTTGTAGCTCTTATTTGTAAAATTCTCCATTGTTGAAGTGGACTTTTCATATTCATATAATAAATAATAAGATATTTATTTTCACCAAAAGCCATCATAATTTTAACAAGGACCAAAAACTAAGAGCTTATAAGGCTTATAACTTTAAAAATAAATAAATATATAAAATATAAACATCGCTGGACATTACACACAGCGCCATCTAGTGCCACACTAAGCAACGAGGCTTGTGTCGTGGACACCAGATAGTTGATATACTACATAGATACTTTTTGTTTGTAAATACATACTTATTATACATATAAACATCCATGACTCGGAAACAAATGTCCATGCTCATCACACAAACATTTGCTTCTACCGGGATTCGAACCCGGGACCCTAAGAACGTAAGGCAGCCTCAGTACCGCTGCGCCATTCGGGTCGTCAACATCATACAACAACATCATAACTAGGACACAATAATTTTAAATTCCCTGACTTCTAAACTAGGTGTATGTGCTTGTGTCTTAGGAATCAGTGATTCTCCATAACTAATAAGACAAAGCCATATTATAAATAAATAAATAGGGACTTTAAAACAATAAGCAATTGGTGTAAAAGAAAACAGGATAATTTTAAACTAATTTTAAACTATGTAGAGAAAAACACAAAAAGGAAAACGTATAAGTGAGTGGTGAGGAGAATAAATGTGGGGTCCGAGTGTGTGTGTGTGTAGTGAGTAAGTGTAGGATGTGTGTGAATGCGTATGTGGTGTGTAGGTGTAGGTGTAGGGTGTGTGTAGTGAGAAAGAATGAGGTGTGTAACCATCCGTCCGTCAGTACACATCCGTTTTGGTTGGATTGGGTTGGTTGATGTATAGTACCTTATCACTGTAAATTACCCAGCAGAAGATCCTCAGTGGCATCATAATTTAATGTTTGGAGATAATCTTTAAGTACATTTTTTCATTTATATTTAGGGCATGAATAAATTTTTAACTTTTTATTTAGGAGGTTGTACACATTAATGCTATTATCGTAGAATTGGTTCAAGATTACATTGTCTATAGCTTTGACTGGTTTTAAAGTACTTAATACTAAATTATTGACTCACTACTCAGTAAGTGACTGCCTCGTTAGTCTAGTGATTCGAAAGCGTTCTGAGCATGAGGTCCTGGGTTCGATTCCCAGGTCGGGCAAAGTGTTATTGGGTTTTTGTTTCTCAGTGGCAGCCACGGAGTCTGGATTTGAGCCCGGTTGATGGCAATAGGCTCGCCTCTTATTACATGGGGCTTAAAACTAAGTGGCTAAATGTACGTGCACTTTTAGAAACACCTTATCATCATACTTGATACTTAATGTTTATTGATCGATACAATCTAGACTTGAAAACGACTGGTTTTCAAGTGTAGATTGTATCAATCAATAAACATTACGAGTGCGAGTTGAACTCGCTTGGAAAGGGTTCCCTACAATGTCAAAGTCAATATTTTCGTAAATTAACGTATTATTTTGAGTTTACCACTTTTTTTTTCAATTGACAGAATTCTTGTAGGTTTTCCTGTAATGTACAAGCAACGAACTAATTTTTGTATTTTTTTCCAAAATTTTAGGCTCAGTAGTTTCGGATATCAGGGGGGGGGTGGTCAATTTTCGTCTTCTTTCATTAATAAAATCATAATTATTTATTTTACAATTATAAAAACAATATATTTGAGATCCCCATTTTCTAGTCCTTTCATTTGATATATGACACAGTAAGGTTTGCAAAACTTTTTTTTTTATTTCCTATTTTGTCTCCCGCAAATGACCCTTATTTTAAAAAAATATTTATTTACTTTGCACATCTGTGTTTGGGTCATAGGATTACACCATCGTACCAAATTGCACCTGATTTGGTCGAGTAGATTTGACTAAACTGGCTGTGACAGACAGACGTACAGACAGACAGACGCACGAGTGATCCTATAAGGGTTCCGTTTTTTCCATTTTTTGTACGGAACCCTAAAAACCCAGAAATTGTTTTACCAGATTTAAAACAGTAAGCCGAAGAAAACCATTTACACCACAATAAAAGAGCAAAATACTGTTTCCGCTGTAAAGTATAACTTAGCACCAGAGCGTTGTAACCAAGCAATTTATATTTTGTACGTCAAGCTAATTATTATGCTTCGCGTGATTCAGTTTTCTCTCTAACTTTCCGCAACCAAGGTAAACTTAGAGCTTAAACCACAAGCTACTAGGAACACTAGTGATAAACGACTTGTATGAGGTGAATTTTTAGTTACTGGTGTCCGAAGAGACAGAGGAAATTGAACCTTGAGATGGTGGTGTAAGGTTTTGTAATAGAGACAGAAAATCATGGTGAGATATGTGTGTGAATTAGGTGTTGTTAGTTTTTGTTTCTTTTTGATGTGAAACATCTAAAGGCGCGGGTAAAACCAAAAAATGGCGTAGCGACGCATGCCGTGGCGCGTCGCCAACTGTCAAGTTGTCCAACCCGGCCCGAACAATCCCGAACATTACCAAACTGTTGAAGCAGCATAAGATCTACATATTCGCCACGGTATACAACAAACCAGCTGGTCTCGGGGCACAGCGCTGGGTTACAATCTAGTGACTTCGATTTCGATCCCAACATAAAGATTTTATTTTGTTTTTATTTTATTTTATGTATTTGTTATTTATATATTGAATTTTATTTTTAGCATATTACTTGTACAAAATAATTTCGATGTTTCACATCTGCACGGCGATGACGGCTCACTTTTTTTTTAGTATCCAACAGTTGAATTTAAAATGATAATCCAAAAGGTAAGTTGTTTTGAATTAAACTGGTAAAAAAAACAGTTTCCCGTCCTATTCGTCCTTATTTGGGATCGGCGATGCTGTCTTTTTCCATACTTCTCTATTAGCTACTTCTTTTGTAGCTATCATAATCATCTTTCCCAACACCAAACGCTTATTGGCTCTTATAGCATTTTACATTCATGCTCAAAACTTAGGACATTTTCCTCAATCCTCCACATTATTTGCCCATACCACAATCGACCACCACAAGGGTATTTATGTCTTTTTTTCTATTTACGAGTAGGTATTATAAATAGTATTTTTTCGTGATGACGTGTATAGAGTTTACTCAATTAATTGCGCAGTTCGATTCCCGCACGGAACCAATATTTGTATAACCAGCAATAAGTTGTTCCGGGTCTGGTTGTTTGTGTGTAGCATCGAAACAGGAGAAATACCTAGAACGGGGCAACGTTTTTTTTTTAAAGTAAATTATTCATGAAAATATCAGTCTGACATAATCTATCGCTTCTAGTAAACCCGTCTCCCAGTACAATCGAAATAACTGTAATCGTCATAATTTGCGTCGCGAATCGGAATTTCGCGTAAATAGGCGAGTGCACAACATCCAGTAATTCAATGGTAAATCGCGACAATTTATCGCAATTCCTATTAGCTCGGTATCGAAAATTGGGGATTTATTCCGTCATCGTGTCTGTGGTGGGCGCGGTCCTAATTATGGTTTTTGGGTCGTCATCTATCTAATTATGGGTGTCACTGCGCAACTCTACTCTGCTACTAACATCACATCGGTTATAACCTAACCTGGTGTCAGAGTTTTAATGCCACCCATGGGCCTCTGACTTGGCTTTACATACCGTCGAGAATTATCTCACAGGCATGATGGTTTAGTTTCCTCACACTGTTTACTTTCACCAAGGTTACATTCGGAGTTATTTACTATACAGACCTTGTGAAAACTAGAACAAATTTCCGTGCGTTCAAGCGTTTTTGCCATACCTATTATTGGAATCAAATACACACATCAACACGGTCTAGGGATATTTCATACTCAATGAAATAACTCGAAAAGTACTGGCCGCATTGGAATCTTTTATACACCGATTTGTTTGTAATTTATCTCAGACTAATTCCAAATTCAAATTTTTGAAAATTCTTTTGTTTCGGTGGCATAAAAATGTCTTGATGTATAGGAGAGGGAATTTTCATTTGTGCGAAATTTAGAAAACAATACGAATTACGTTTAGTTACAGTTTTTTTCATTTTTAAACGAAAGATAAAGTTAAAATTGAGGTATTGTAGCCATGCAACGCCGACATTTGACGAGGGCGGAGATGTTACGAGCTGTGGGAATGCTGGAAGCTGGATCTGTTCAGCGTAATGTTGCTGAGGCCATAGGGACCCATCAAAATGTAATTTCAAGATTGTGGACACGCTATCGTGCCACAGGTGAAGTAGCGGAGAGGCACCGGGGGCCAAGTCGCATCACTACCCCCAGACAAGACCGATTTTTGCAAATTACTGCGCGAGCACAACCAAATGCAACGGCGACTCAATTGGTCCAAAGGCTGCGAGTGGAACACCAAGTGCTTGTGAGTGACCAAACTGTAAGAAGGCGACTGCATGAAAGCAATCTACGCTCTCGTAGACCACTCCGGGTCCCACCTTTACGGAGAGGCAATCGTGGACGACGATTAGAATGGGTTCGGAACCACGTGGACTGGGGCCGTGACCAATGGTCCAATGTGCTGTTCACGGATGAATTCAGGTTTGGCGAGTTCCTGGACGATGGAGCCGTCTCCAGAACCCTCAGGAAGTTCACCCATACCAAGGAGGAACAATTATGGTTTGGGCAGGAATTCGTCTTGGAGGACGGACGGATCTCGTTTGGGTGCGGGGCAATATGACGGCAGAACGATACGTCCAACAGGTGCTGGGGCCCGTAATCTTGCCCCACAGAACACAAATGGGGCAAGATTTCCTGCTCATGCACGACAATGCCCGGGCACACACGGCGAGAACGGTAGCAGCTTGGTTACATACACATAATGTTAGGGCCTTAGACTGGCCTGCTCAATCGCCAGATCTAAATCCCATTGAGCATGCGTGGGATATGCTGCAAAGAAGAGCTCTGAAGGAAGTTCCTGAAAATCTGGCTACAGAAGATCGACTTTTTGCGCACCTCAGAAGGACATGGGACAATATTCCGTAGCAAGACATTGACAACCTTGTTCTGAGCATGCCGAATCGTTGCCGATGTGTTATGAACATTATGGGCGCTTTCTCAGACTACTAACTTCAAGTTTATAAACACAAATTAAATGATTTTTCTATTTTTTTCAGTTTTTACTCACAAATTAAAAGTTCATTCATATACGGTTTCCGTCTATGCTTCATTTTTTTCCATAAAATCCTGAAATTTTAATCTATACCTTAACCATTATTAAAAAATGGTAGAATATTAAATAACGTATCTTTTAAATATATACATGTCATATAAATAATTAACACATTGATAGTAATTCGCTTTTTTAAAAATATACCTAGACCGTGTTGATGTGTGTATATATATATATACAGCTCACAACTTAGGACCCATTAATGTTAATATTTATCCGTGGTGCTAGGCAACTGGGCCTATCCTAGTTGTAAACGTCCCTTTGTGCCTATTGGCCTTGTTTCGTTCTGTCTCCTGCTGATATGGAGGGAAGTGGAAATTACGGTTTTTTCCTACTCCTCCACTAGGTATACTTTTCTGATTAATTTCGTTGCAGGATCCAAGACAGTTAAAATTCATTCTCTGGGACTTCGTCGAGCTTCATTGTCTCGGCGCTTTTTTGGTGATCGCCAGTGTTGATTCTGGCTTTCAGGAGTTACAGTGGTCTGGAAATAGTGTGGCGGGGTTGTCCCAAAAAAAAAAGGGAAAATTACACAATACGCACATGAATCCGCAAAAACAGAGGTGCGGGTCTTGGGTTCGAACTCGAGACCTATGACTTGGCAGTCAGACGGTCACGCCATTAGGCTAGCACTGCTGCAGACAGATAGAGGTGTGCCTATCATCATCATAATTCACAGTTCGACTTCACTCATTGCTTCTTCTTCTTAGCGTGTCGATGGCAAATTTTCATTAAATATATTTCACCAATGCGAACACCGCTCGCCGATGCAGTCATAACGGATTGGACATTTTGCGAATTGGACATTTTGCGAAATGAACGTTTTGCGATTTGGACATTTTGCGAATTGGACATTTTTCGACCGCTAGACATTTTGAGAATAAGTCCACAATTCGTTAAGTTTATTTATTTAAATTCACTAATTCGACACCTGACAGAAATCCTTATCGCTCAGGAATGTCAAGTCCACGCGGCGCTCGCACTGGGTCAGTCGATGGCCCGAATCCGATTCGATTAAGGACCATATGTTTAAAGCGACAAGGTTGATTTTTGATTTACCAGGATTGAGAATGAAATAGACGTGTGCCCTTAAACATTCTGCGCCTAAACGATCGTCAAGAGCTGACTGCACATGGCTATATTATCTTGCGTTAGGTGCTGGGTATAGGCCTCTCTTTGCGTATACCAATCGCACACTTACGAGTACCAGTACTATTCATACACCCTTTAATTATATCCATTGTATAACCAGTCATAGCATATGTCTGGCAAAACATAATCTACCTACGAGTCTTAAGAACAAAAATAATAATTATAATTACACTGCACAACTTGTGTCAATGTAATTATCATCATCATCTATTATTATATTTACAATGAACATATACAATATCCCTCGTATTATAATGAGAACTAATGAGTTCTATATGCACGTACTAGAAATATTTGCACGACTGATAAGTCGAATATAGTGAAACTAAAATTATTTTACCATATCATGCAAGCAATGAAAATGAAATGAAATTTATTTATTTGCCAGAATATTTGATTTGATTTAATAATTTTGTAGCATTGTAGGCTGCCGCCATGAAAAGGGCAGCGTATATGCCAACCTTGTTTAAAAAAATAAATTAACCGCAATATGGTACTGTAAGTGCTGTCTGTGGTGAGGAGCTCGTGGCTAAATAATAACAGCCGCTCGGGTCGATCTTTAGGTTAAGCTGTGCTTGCCTAGGTTGGTCTGTGGATGGGTGACCACCCATTACATACCGAGTTTCCTTCGTGCCTCGGAAAGCACGTTAAGCAGTTGGTCCCGGCTGTCATTTGTGATCTTTGACAATCGTTACACAGGTAGTCAGTGGCCTAAAAAGTCTGACAACCAGTCTTCCCAAGGGGTATCGTATTACCCAGTACTAACTAGGTTGTGGAAGTCAGATAGGCAGTCGCTCCATGTAAAATACTGGTATTCAGCTGCATTCGGTTAGACTGGAAGCCGACCCCAATAAAACTTGGGAAAAGGCTAGGCAGATGATGAGGCAGATGATGATGGTACTGTAAAATTATTGTTGCTTCAAAATAATGCTACTAACGCTGTGATCATCATCATCATCCTATTTATGTACCCACTGCTGGGACACAGGCCTCCTCTCTATGAGAGAGAATGGGCTATAATAATCCACCACGTGGGCCCAGTGCGGATTGGAAAATGTCACGTCTTCGAATTTTTTGGTTCTAGGACATGCGTTTTGAGAGCTGTGGTGATGAAATAAATTACACAAAGTAATGCGCCTGCCTGGGTTCGAACCCACGACTTACTGTTCGTAAGTCGGGGCCGCCACCACTGGGCCACCGCTGCTCTAAATGATTTGAAAAAGTTTCTAGCCGGTTCTTCTCCATGGTAACGACCAACCCGAACAGTGCACATTTTTCAACGTTTCATAAGTGCCCATCTAGGCCAATGTAAAATAAAAGATTTTGATTTTAGGTATTACGGTGGGTCTAAGAACGCATGAACGCGTCTGGTTGCAAAAGTAGGACAAACTCCACAAACTAGAACGTCGAAATCAAAATACTAGTGATAAAATCTTCATACTGAACAACTGTTTTTCATGTTGATAAAATAAAAGAGAATTCCAGAAATTTACAACTAGTTTTAAACTTCAAACAACTTATATTCTGTGCAGGCGGGAAAACAAACGTCTAAAATAAATGTAACAAGTTTGATATAAACATCACGCCTGTAATTTGCATTGAGCATCGAAGGCTTTGACAACCCTGTTATCTCTTCTTCACAAACCCACTTCCTTATTATCTCACTTCTCATTTTCAATATTTCAGCTCTGCGCACAGCAAAAACCTTCGTTCCTCCAATAACTGTCTTCTACGCTGTCCTTCTCACCGATCTGGCTTTATAAAATCTTCCTTCTTTGTCCAGGAAAATAAATATCTCTCAGGTATGCTGGTTTTTGGGCTAAGAGGGTAGGATAAGAGGCAGAGGCTAGTTTGCGACACAGCTCCACCCACAACCACACTCCGCTGCGGTTTCATTGAGGTAACCCCATTTGACGAGGTTGGAGTTACATCTTCCCATTTAAGTCCAGAGACGGTTTAAGGACTTCGTGTAAGACTGCAGGAAGATGCTCACTTGGTGGTAAGTAGTGAGCGGGAGGGGAACAGCCACCGCTTACGTCAGGCGTCAGCCGGGTTTCCTGATAAGGACCCTGCGGTAAATATGGCAAACCTATTGCCATCAACTGAGCACAAACCCAATAATACTGCCCGATCCAAGAAGCGCCCCCAATTATATGAGAGTTAGAAATGACTGACGAAATGTGCATGCGTATACATCTACCTAACTCGCCAGGGCATTAAGGCGTGAGGTTATGTTATGCCAAATTTATAATTTAATTAATCATCCTGCCCAAACTGTTTTACAAAACTAATAACATAACAGACATCACACAAAAAATTAAGACAATTCTGAGAGTATTCATTTCGGGACAGGAACAGGTTTTTCGATTATCGCATAAATAATCCGATAAACATCTTATATGTATTTATAATAATACGCACCAGGTTCAAAATAAACCGTAAACATTGCTCACGTGTCACCATCGATCTTCATAAAAAGAACAGGGACGTACCACCATGTCTTATACCGTTACTCGCTTAATGCTCGCGGCTTCGCGCGCGTTTAGTTCGATAACAGTCCCACGGGATCGTGCTCATCATCTGCCTAGCCTTTTCCCAACTATGTTGGGGTCGGCTTACAGTCTAACCGGATGCAGCTGAATACCAGTATTTTACATAGAGCGACTGCCTATCTGACCTCCACAACTCAGTTGGTACAGGGTACTACGATCGATACCTCTTGGTAAGACTTGTCAGACTTTCGTGCCACTGACTACCTATAACCTCTGTCAAAGATCTACAAATGACAGCCAGGACCAACGGCTTAAATTGCTTTACGAGGCACGAAGGAAATTCGTTATGTAATTGTTGGTCACCCATCCACGGACCAACCTAGGCAGGCGCAGCTTAACCTGAAGATTGATCCCACCGGTTGTTATAGTTAAGCCACGAACTCCGCCTACGGGATTGTATTACTGGAATAAAAAGTATGTGTTAAACCCGCCAAATTCTAAAATCCAAAATCTGTTCAGTAGTTTTTATGTGAAAGAGTAACAAACATCCTTAAAAACTTTATAATTTGTAGTAGTAAGTTAAGATGTAGAAAAGAGACGGAGCCATACATGATCCCTACCTGCAAGATTACAATAATAACTAGCTTTTCTTCGCGGCTTCGCTCCCGTTTTGTACGGAAATTAACCAACGGGAACGTTTTAAATGTAGTATGACACTTGGAGATAATGTAGTTTCCCGTTAGTGAAAGAATTTCAGAATCAGATCAGCCGTTCCAATACATACTTAATGTGTTTATTTAGTAAAGATAATACGGTGGTGATAAGCTCCCAGTATTTAAACGAAATAAAAAGACGTAAAACCGTTTTGTATAATTCATATCTCATTCAATGTCATGATTTAAATGCACCTGCGTTCAGTTTATACTTTTAATTTAATTTGTTGGATTATTGTTTGGGTTCAGTAGGCAAGCTACTACAATCTGTCAAATTTCTTCAAAAGATTTTCAACTTTATCGCTAAAGCGTTAGGTTCAAGGTCATGCATTGGGAAAATTTCTCAGTTTCGGGTAGCTTGAACTGTGGCGTCTGTACTTACGTGCAACGTTTAAATTTGGAGACTGAGCTTCTTTTGCCTCATAACGAAACGTTCTATCATGGCAAACGATCGGCTATCAACTGCCACCGTTTTGTGATCTATTTCAGAGTCCGTATTCATCTATTGCAGCCCCCAGTCAGATGTAGGACCTCGTAGTTAGGAATTTACCTAGAGTTCTTTACTCACTGGCTGCCTCACTACCGCGTTGGTGTAATGGTCGCGAGCGTGACTGCTAACCACGAGGTCCTAGGTTCGATTCACAGGTTTAAATTGGACAAATTGTTATTGGGGTTTTTCATCAGGAATTTCTCAGTAGCAGCCAACGTGTCTGGATTTGTGCTCGGTTGATTGCAATAGGCTCACCCCCGTATACATGGGGCTAAAAGTCAACTGGCGAAATGTAGGTGTATTATTAGTTACGCTTCTGCTTAACCCTGCAAGGATTACAGGTGTGATGTTATATATTATGTTCTTGATTCATAAAAATTTTTGAATATCGTTATTTTAGGCTATTTTCAGATCTTTAGAACAATGTTAGCTGTTATTCTGTCAAAAGCGGTTTTCAAACATAGCATTAATAGACAGATAGAGAGATTGCGAGGTTGGGCCTATTTGGCGCAGCCGTGAGACACACAATATTATCCCTTTTTAAACGACTTCTAAAAAGAGAAAGATATCAATTCGACTAAATGTATATTTTTTTTGTGTGTATTTTTAGCGATATCTTCGCCAATTGTAAACCGAATCTGATGATTCTTTTTTGTTTGGAATAATATTATTTCGCCGTGGTTCTGTTTAAGTTTGGTGAAGATCTGATGCTGATCTTCGGAGATATACAAGGGAACTCTTCAAAAATAGACTGCAAATCTGTCGTGATTGCTGCAATCGCTTGGATGTTTATTGTTTATACAACATCATGACGTGACATCACGCCAATGGCGATAAATGACAATAAACATTCAAACAGTTGCAGCAATTACGACAGATTTGCTTTCTATTATTGAAGAGTTCCCTAAAAATAGAACAAATAAAAAAACTTTTAACAAACAAAAAAGTGAAAAATAAACTTTGGCTTTAGAAGTCGGTGGCAAAAAAGTCACTGACTTCTGAAGCCATAGTTTTTATTTTTCACTTTTTTTTTTGTTTTTGAATTCTTTTTATTTTTTTCTCTGCATATATTTAAGTTTTTTTTGTTGCTGTGTGCACTTGTGGCATGTGGCAAATAAATATGTATTTTTCTTTTTTTTCTTAATATGGTTTTAACCAATGTGAAAGAGACCCCTAAAAAGAACCAACTTACTTGTTATAAAGCAATGACATTCAACAGTTTTATTCATTATTAAGTTTGTTAAAACCAGGAGCAGTTAGTACTCAAGAATTTGTTTACAGAATTATACGTAAAAATTTAGTGTCACCTAGTAAAAATTGAAACAATTGGTCTATTAACGTAATAAAAATTGTTGGAAAACATATTAAATAACAGTACAAGTTTTTTTGTTTATAGAAAGTTTAATTTAATCAATATTAATTTTGTTTATTTATGTTTGAAGTCTTGATAGCTATACTGGTTTTATTTTTAATGACCGTTTAGTCAAATCATGTTCGCGCAGGAAAAAATATGTACAAATGGAAAACATATATATATTCCTATTTCATGAAATAAATTAGTTTTTTGCTCATTTCAAAAATGTAAAAAAAAAAATAACAGGAAAACGTCATTAGTGTTGGTACAAAATATTGAAAGTAAACATTCAAACAGTTTCGTTATTAATGCGTGCGGATTTCTTTGAGTTACAACCATGAACTTTTCACCTTTTGTGAAGCAGGTAAGTGCAAATTTTATTTTTTTTATTTTTACCGATTTCAAATAACTATTGTCGACTGAAGTTTCGTCTTCGGCCAACCATAAAAACCACCTTCAGCCAAATCTTCAGCTTTCTTCTTTAATCTTCGGTCAAAATAGACCGAAGCCAAAGTTTTCTAGCAAGGACCGAAATTGAACAATCTGTTACGAATGTGCGATGTTAAATGCGATGCGAATCAGTGGAGCAAGGGTCCTGGCGGGACAGTGGTCACACATTTCGAATTATTCATACCTATTTTTGACAAGGTAAAACATAATTTAAATCATTTTATTAGGTTTTATTTAAACTTACTGTTTAGGTATATTATGTATATTAGTACAATAAATTAAAAACGATTTAATAAATGAGTGCTGTTATGTGTCTTCAAGCAGGATGATATCATCGTTTTAGGGTTCTTACAGGCGAGCGGCACGTTGCCGACGGCAGATAAACTGCAGCCGTCGCCACCTGTCGACCGCTGCCGTCGACGCGCTGGGTGGCAGCTGTAGTTTATCTGCAGTTGGCAACGTGCCGCTCGTCTGTAAGAACCCTTACCCTATTTTGTTTGGTACTCCTAAGTATTCATATAAAAATCAGAATTGACAAGACACTGTATCTATAAAAGTCAAAAATACAATACAAAAGTCTTCTTCTTTATCGTAAGGTCAGTGCCTAACCTGGTGTCTGAGCTTACACGGTAGTCGACGCTTATATTTTAATAAAAAATAGATAACCACTCATTAGGTACTAAATAGGTACAAAACAAAACATATTTCACTACTAAAGTTCTCCACATTTCGACCAAGATTATTCACAATTCATTACTAAAATACCAAATCAAACAGAATACAACCAAAGCCATGCGATGTTCGACAAGATTTCCCGGAGATTAATAATCCATAGTATTTATTGTTTCCAGTGAATATTGCATGGCTTTGACCGAACTATTGGAAATTCATGAATACATACCCTAGTAAACTCCGACTAGGCATTCGTGAAATTATTAAACAACGTTATTTTGAACTACATGGTTATTTTTCGGATTCATGTGCGTATTGTATTTATTTTCACTAGCTTCGGTGAAGGAAAACATCGTGAAGAAACCAGCATGCTAGAGAAGTATTTCTCGACGGCTTGTAAAGCCAAGTCAGAGGCGCATTGGTGGTATAAAAACTCTGACACCAGGTTAGGCACTAACCACGCTATAGAGAAAGACCCACCCATCCACGAACAGGCCTCGGCAGACTTGGTTAACTTTGAATATTTACGTGTGCGGCTGTTGTTGCTTGGGCAGAAGTCGGTTGTTGTTAATAGGCGAGACGACAAAAAAAACTAATTAGTCCGTCAGTTAGATTATCAGAAAATATTAGACCCGTGTTTTTTCTTTTGTTACGTAAATCAAAATTGACGAAGATATGATGCTTTTAAAATTCTCAATACGTCACGCCTAGTTATAATTTTTAGCTAGTTTTGACGTAACGAGCCCACACTCCCGAGTTTTGATGCGTTTTATCTTTGTCAATATTCATTGATTTACAAAAACAAAAATTACGTGTCCATTAATTTCCAATACTCTAACTGACGGACTAAATAGATTTACAATTTTTTGATACTGTCGTCATGCCTATTATGATTGTCTAAATCTCCATACACTCCCAATACGCATTAACATTGTCATAACAAACACCTGAGTAGTAGGTTTATGGTGCATAACTATGTACTCATCTACTATTAGTAAAGGGTACTGAATAGTGATGTACCGACTAGTCGAGAAAGCCGAATATCCGGCCATATTTGTAGTCGGCGATAAGTCGGCAAAAAGCCGACTAGACTACTCTTTGAATAGTGATTGAAATTAAGTAATGTTTCATGTTAATAGTCACTATCACTACATATTATAAAACAAAGTCACCCGCCGCGTCTGTCTGTCCCTATGTATGCTTAGATCTTTAAAACTTCGCAACGGATTTTGATGCGGGTTTTTTTAATAGATAGAGTGATTCAAGAGGAAGGTTTTAGTATATAATTTGTCAAGCGGGCGAAGCCGCGGGCATCAGCTAGTGTTTTATAAAATAATCCGGGTTATACTTTGCTATACAACGTGTAACTGACCCTTCACGATGCCGTCAACCAAGCATTCTGTACATTAAATTAAGTAGCTCTACGCAAAAAATATTGCTGTGAAACGGCTTTTTTTTTGGGGTGTAAAATTAGTTTTAACAGCTGCAGGACTCAATGTAACACACTAAAAAAAAATGTGGTATTGGATGTTTCGAATAGTTTGGGGATCATGGAGGCATTTAAAATAAAGTTGTAACATTTAAAAAACTTGTGAAAAGGTAGGAAATATCTCCGTAAAGGATACACCCATTATAATCTGGACTCAGGACTCAGGAATCAGAACTCTTCTTTTGGTAGTTCGTCCATGATCGAACTCAAATCAAGAAAATCAATTTCGAATTTCTATGACCCATGTCTTGAATAGGTGCGAGCAAGCTCGTTGCATAGGTAATGATCTCAATGCGTGTGACTCAGCTGTGCCACGGATGCCATCGCCGATGCCATTTGCACTCCGGGCCGTGTTTTGGAACCGACTAGTCGGCCAAAGCCATAGTCCGCCCATCTCTAGTACCGAACAATAACATTACTTAGGAACATTTGTTGGTAAATAATTATCTTGTAATCAAGTGTTCTGCTGTAATTACGACGTTGTGTATACAAGTGTTTAATTATAATATTAAGACGAGAATATTTGTCATGTATCTGCAAGCTATCTCATTTGGTGAGTAGGTAGAAATGTTTGGTTCGGTTTTTGAGAAGCTCGTTTTCTCGTTTATTCATCTTTTCTTTGGTCTTCCTCTCCCTTTACCCACATTCATCAAAATTTATCATCATCATCATCATCATCATCAGTCTATAATGTTCCCACTGCTGGGACACGGCCTTCTTTCAATGCTAGGGAATGGGCTATAATCAACCACGCGGGCCCAGTGCGGATTGGGAGATGTCACATGTCTTCGCATTTTTGGTTCTAGGACATTTTTTGTTTTTTCACGATGTTTTATTCACCGTTTTGAGAGCAGTGGTGATGAAATAAATTACACAAAGTAATGCGCCTGTCTGGGTTCGAACCCACGACTTACTGTTCGTAAGTCGGGGCCGCCACCACTGGGCCACCGCTGCTGCTGAAATTTATATTCATCACTATTTTTATCACATGGGATGTCTTATCATCACCATGCCCATACCAAGACCGACGACTCCTTTTTATATTTTCTGTATCAGACACAACTTTCAAACTTCCTCTTTCATCTTATACAAGGTGTAAACGGACCTTTCAAGAAGCCGTCAACCAAGCATTCTGTCCATCAAATTAAGTAACTGTACGCAAAACTAGAAACGGCTATTGCACCAACCGCAAATTATAAGTTTGTAATATTAAAATCGCTGTTTTTTTTGTTTTTAAACTACATATTCACTGTTTTCAGATTTATGCCTTTACATGTGCTTGCTTTTTGCCAATTTTCGTGATTTTAGGTCAGCGAGAAAAATATTTTAGTTCATATAGGGTATATAGGATACTTCCGGTTGACCTAGAATTGTCAATTTTGGTTTAAAGCAAGGTCTTACAGCACAAGTAAAGGGAAAAGTCCGAAAAATAAAAAAAATAAAATTAAGGTAAATTTTGGTACTTACCTAGAAGTTTTCGCGAAAATCTAAATTTGCCCATATCTTTTTATCGTGTTAACACAGGACCTTGATTTTTATACACCTAATAGGGACTATAGACCTCAGTATCAGGTATAAATTTCAACGTGCTCCCGTTCCTGAGAAAATCGGTGGTGACAGACCGACAGACGGACAGACAGACGACAGACGGACAAGAAGGTGATCCGATAAGGGTTCCGTTTTTTCCTTTTGAGGTACGGAACTCTAAAAATATTGCTGACGGCTGATAAATCACTCATTTATGTTATGATAAATGATAAATGATGTTTATTTTGCAAGTAGGTTTTTACAAACACTTTTACACGTAATTTTTTTTTTTTTTAAACTAGATGGGGCCGGTGTTTCGTACCTGACTACTCTGAGAAGAAACAGCCGAAACAAACTCAGAGGTCTCTTTTGAAGTCCAGACAGAATTTTGCTCAATTCACATGAGGACTATGCAGAATAGTGTCTGAGATGGTCTTTTGAAGAAATAACCACACAGATTTGAGTGGACCTGTCAAGTCAGTGCAAGCATTTGTCAGTTATCGTGTAGCTCGACTTATAACTCAAGGAGCTCAACGAAAGGGCACGCCACAATAGTGGCGGTAAGTCCCCTCTTTGAGGAGTGGCTTGAGAGACGCCACGGCGTCCTCACCTTCCGCCTGACGCAGGTCCTCACCGGACACGGTGTTTTCGGGAGGTTCCTGCACCGAATCGGGCGGGAGGAAACGCCCGGGTGTTTCCATTGCGAGGATCGACCGGAGGACACGGTGGAGCACACGGTGGAGGTGTGCCCCGCGTGGGCGGAGCACCGCCGTGTCCTCGAAGCGGCGATTGGCGGCGGCGACCTCTCGCGTCCGGCCCTGGTGCAAGCCATAGTCCGGAGCGAGACGGAATGGGACGCCGTCACCTCCTTCTGCGAAGCAGTAATGCTAGAGAAGGAGGTGGCGGAACGTGAGAGGGAGAGAACCTCACAGCGTCCCGGCCGCCGCGGGAGACGCCCCGGGCGTCGGGGGCCACCACGTGGCCCCCGGCCACCGTAGGCGCGGGCCTGTGGACGGTGGGCTATGGGCTAGCTCGCCGTCCGTCCGTCTCATGACGACAGGCCGTGTTGACGGCGCGTTCGTGTTCCACGCGCGCCTCAAAGAGAGTCAGCAAAAAGGAGGGGTCCGCAAGGACCGATGCCTGCCGGGGTTGCGGGACTATTCGAAAGAGATACCGTGGCCCCGGAACACAAAGGGCGATGAAGGAACATGGATGGGTTTTAGTCAGTAAAAGTCTGACACTCCCTCCTGCTCCGCCCAGAGCGGGAGAAGTCATTTGATGATTTCACATCCGAAAAAAAAAAAAAAAAAAAAAAAGGAGCTCAACGAAACGACGATCAATACCAAAGAAAGGACATTTGGGTAGGTCGCTTATAGTACTCAAACTGCCAGACAGTTGTGGGAAAAAAAAAAGAAAACATACAAAAATATATAAAAATTAAACCCACATGGTCCCCACATTCACAATAATCAAATAAAATTAATAATAATTTACAAAATCAATGTCAATAAAAATCACAAAAATCATAATTATGTCAATAATAATAAAAAGTAAGATACGTAAATATTCCTGTCAAGTCAGTAGGTAAATGTAACATAAAATAAAATAAAAAAGTAAAAAATAATAAAATACTGAAATAAGTATTCATGTCAAATCATTCAATGTCAGAGTGTATAAAAGAAAGGAATTAATAATAAACAAGCGAAGTCCGAAATTTCGACATTCACAGAGCAAATTTCATTGGAGCAGCTTAATCCCAAGCCTTTTTATCTTCGAGATAGTTGTTAACATGATAGTAGGCTTTCAAGCACAGCTTCCGTTTTATTAACGATTTGAATTTATTTAGGCTTAGTGCTTGAATTTGGCTCGGAAGTTTATTGTAAAAACGTATACATTGGCATCTGAACGTACCCCCTATTTTTTTGAGCCTCGTTACAGGAACAACAAATTTGTGTTTGTTCCTCGTATTTATGTTGTGGATATCACTGTATTTTTAAACAAATTAATATTTTTGTGTGCGTACAAAAGGTTTTCATAAATAAACTGAGAAGGCACAGTAAGAATATTAATCTCTTTAAATTTTTCTCTGAGGGAGTATCTGGGTCTTAATTTATAAATTGAACGAATTGCCCTTTTTTGCAAAACAAATATTGTCTGAATATCGGCGGCATTGCCCCACAAGAGAATACCGTACGACATCACGCTATGGAAATAACTAAAGTAAACTAAACGGGCTGTCTCTAAATCAGTTAACTCACGAATTCTTCTAACGGCGTATGCTGCAGAGCTAAGTTTTATCGACAATTTGTCTATATGCTGGCCCCACTGAAGCTTGGCATCCAAAGTTATGCCTAGGAACACTGTGCTATCTTCCGGTTTCAACTCTTCATTCTTAATTAGTACAGTGGTTTCCACTTGTCTTACATGGGGTATCGTAAACTTAATACATTTAGTTTTTTTCTCATTTAGGAGTAAATTATTAACATTAAACCAATTAACGACTTTTGCCAGGGCGCTATTAACATCATCCGTAACTAACTGCTGACGTTTGAGTTTAAATAAAAGAGAAGTGTCGTCTGCAAACAATACTATGTCATGATTATCCTTTATGAGGTAAGGCAAGTCATTTATGTAAATAAGAAACAAAAATGAACCAAGAATTGAGCCCTGGGGTACCCCCATTCTTACTACGGATCCGGGAGATCTTTTCCCGTTGACATCAACTCTCTGAATCCTATCACTCAAATATGAAATAAGAAGATCCAGAGAGGCGTTACGGATTCCGTTGTGGTGTAGTTTCCTGATTAATGTTTCATGAAGAACGCAATCGAAAGCTTTAGATAAATCGAAAAAAATACCCAAAGCATCGCATTTGTCCTCCCAGGCATTATAAATGTGTCCTAAAAGTTCAACACACATCAGTAGTTGAACGACCCTTTGTGAAACCGAACTGTTTGCTATTTTCTGCTTTGCATTTGTGCCAAAATTAATTTTTCAAAAATTTTACTAAAGGTGGGTAGTACTGAAATGGGTCTATAATTAGTGGGGTCTGATGTGCTACCCGATTTAAACAATGGTATTATTTTACTATATTTCATTAGATCAGGAAACTCACCATGGTCAATACAATCGTTAAATATTACAGCTAATGAAGGAGCTACAATGTTTATAATGGATTTAGCAACGTCTACAGAATGACCCCATAGATCGGCAGTCTTTTTAACATTTAAGGTGTGAAAAGTTTTAATTATATCTTTACAGGTGACATATTGAAAATTAAATTCGGAATCACAGACTGAAACGTTTTCCCTTAGTAAAGACTCGGCAGCAGCAGGTGACGAGTTTAGCGATTTAGTAGTCGATACGGGAATATCCGCAAAGAAATTTTCAAAGGCTGTGGCAACTTGAGTGTCTGAATTTAAAATATTATCGCCAATAGCAAGGCTGTAGTCACTATTTCGATTGCAAGACCTTCCCGTTTCGCTATTTATAATGTTCCATGTCATTTTAATCACATTACTACTATTTTTAATTTTTGAACTCAAGTAACGTGACTTTGCTATGAAACAAACTTTTTTAAATAATTTAGAATAATTCTTAACATACAAATTAAATTCTACAGTGTTTATATAAGTCCGCTCTTCATACAGCTCATAAAGTCGTTTTCGACTCTTATGAATACCAATGGTGGCCCAGTCGTTAAAAGAAGCGTTACTATTTACAGATATTGTTTTAGGGACAAATGTGTTTTCAAATTGTGTGCAATACATACTGAAAAAATCGTTATATTGTTGATTTGGATCATCATTAACTGACAAAAGTGGTAGTTTAGATAAAAGTTTAGTTTTAAAAGTTTCCAGGCGATTTTTACTTTTTGGATTAATAATGATATCCTTTTTAGTGACTGTCTTGTTTACATTTGGAATTGTGATCAATTGCCCACAATGATCTGAATCTATTAAGTTAATAATTGCTTTTTGGGTGGGTATAATATCAGTGTAAATATTGTCTAGGCAAGTGGCACTAGTTGGGGTTATTCTGGTAGGCTCGAGAAATTTGTTTTCAAGATTGTATGACTGAAAGAGGCTTTTAATTTTAATACTTAACCCAGAATTTTCTAACAAATTTATATTAAAATCACCACAAATGATTATTGACTTCTTAGAACTACAGATTTTATGCAACACTACATCCATTACCTTTTCAAAACAATCATACAACCCTGAAGGAGGTCTATACACACTTAATATAATAAACTGCTCCAATTCTATACAGGCTATTTCAACTGTTCGCTCAACAGACAGGCTGACAATATCCTTGCGGTCTTTAAATTTAAGATGATTATTTACTAAGATTAATGCGCCGCCATGTATAGCATTTACCCTGCTGAATGAACTACCAACCTGGTGATTACTAAAATTGAAAATTAATTGATGACATTTGAGCCAATGCTCCGTTACACAAAGAATATCTATATTGTTACAATTCAGGAAAAGTTCTACTTCTAATTCTTTGTTCAAAAATCCTTGAATATTTTGATGAACCAGGTTGATACTATTAAAACTTTGCATTTGTGCCACAATTATTTTTTCAAAAATTTTACTAAAGGTGGGTAGTACTGAAATGGATCTATAATTAGTGGGGTCTGATGTGCTACCCGATTTAAACAATGGTATTATTTTACTATATTTCGTTAGATCAGGAAACTCACCATGGTCAATACAATGAAGGAGCTACAATGTTTATAATGGATTTGGCAACGTCTACAGAATGACCCCATAGATCGGCAGTCTTTTTAACATTTAAGGTGTGAAAAGTTTTAATTATATCTTTACAGGTGACATATTGAAAATTAAATTCGGAATCACAGACTGAAACGTTTTCTCTTAGTAAAGACTCGGCAGCAGCAGGTGACGAGTTTAGCAATTTTGTAGTCGATACGGGAATATCCGCAAAGAAATTTTCAAAGGCTGTGGCAACTTGAGTGTCTGAATTTAAAATATTATCGCCAATAGCAAGGCTGTAGTCACTATTTCGATTGCAAGACCTTCCCGTTTCGCTATTTATAATGTTCCATGTCATTTTAATCACATTACTACTATTTTTTATTTTTGAACTCAAGTAACGTGACTTTGCTATGAAACAAACTTTTTTAAATAATTTAGAATAATTCTTAACATACAAATTAAATTCTACAGTGTTTATATAAGTCCGCTCTTCATACAGCTCATAAAGTCGTTTTCGACTCTTATGTGGCTCAATGGTGGCCCAGTCGTTGAAAGAAGCGTTACTATTTACGTATATTGTTTTAGGGACAAATGTGTTTTCAAATTGTGAGCAATACATACTGAAAAAATCGTTATATTGTTGATTTGGATCATCATTAACTGACAAAAGTGGTGGTGTTGATGGTTGCATTAAATAGTAGTTTTAACATTAAAAAGTTGGATTAAAAAAAAAAACTCGTGAAAAATTGGAACTTTGAGCTTCAATATCTCCGTAACTAGAAGGTTCCCAGGTATGATCTGAAACAAAAAAAAATCACTATAACGGGGAGAATTGTTTTCCCCGTCATAGCGATATTTTTTTTGTGTGTCTATTCGGCTTCGTGAATTTTTACACCCATTTGTTTTCTTCCTCTAATTTCTTACTTACAATACAGTCACTCGAAAGATCCATCTTAACATTCTCATGTATGCTACATGTAGTCTTTTTTCATTGGCACATATATATATATATATATCATACTTTATTAACGTACACTGTCAGGAAGTAGCTACAATAAATAATTCCCATGAACAATAATAGAAACATTTTATGTTGTAATCGCCAAGAACAATAACTTATTTGGCAATTTTCTGATCTTTATCGAGGACAATTTCATTGCAAAATTTGCATTTAATAATGTGTGAACCCTGCACCGCAAAAAATATAAAAATATGTGTGAAATAAAAATTATTCTAGGTTAACCAAATGGTACACATTTTTAGCCAGTTATGTTTACGTCCCATGTAAAAGGGGGGTGAGCCTATTGCCAACAACCGGGAACAAATCAAAGGGTCCACTGTGTCTTAAATACCTACAGGTTATCCTAGTAATGTCAATTGTTGCTCTGATTTTGCAATATTTGTATTTTAATGTATGTCACAATACAGCTGAGAAGCTTGCAGTTTCTGAGAATTTCCTGCTGGAGAACCCCAACAACACTTTCTCCAACCCGGGAATCGAACCCAGGTCCTCAAGCTCAGCAGTCGCGTTTGCGACCGCTAGACCTACGAAGCAATAAAAGCTAGTATTAAAATAATAATCACAAACAAATTTTAATATCTTCAGATGTTCGTGGCGACAGCACCACAGCTGGCAGCAATATCTATGGGTGGCTCCTTAGGGTACCCATGCGTTTTGCTGCAGCAGTTCCAATCCAATGATACCACAATACGTACAGATCTGGATACACTAACTTGGATAGGTACGTAATTAAGAATGACAAGCGTCTTTTGTTTTAATCTAAGTGCTTTTTGAATCATTTCAGCCAAAAGACGTCCACTGCTGGAAATAAGCCTCCCCCAAATGACGCCACATTGACCAGTCCCGTGCGACTCGCATCCAGCGAATCCCCGCATCGGTCGCTCTTTCGTACATTTTTGACAGTTACTGTACTATCGTTAGCCTGCCTAGCTTTATCCCAAGTACATATGTCAGGGTTGACTGACTGTCTAACCGGGTGCAGCTGAAAACCAGTATTTTACATGGAGCAACTGCCTATCAGACCTCCACAACCCATTTAGTGCTGGTTAATACAAAACCTCTTGGTAATACTGGTTGACAGTAACTGTAGTATACCAGATAGTAACTGTCTACCTGACCTTCTACGGCCCTAGCGGCCAATCTTATTATGAACTAGCCATGGACACTCGAAATATTGAAGTACAGAAGTGTGCGCACACACAGGTGAACCCTCTCTTCTGTAACTCTATTACGCCAATGGGACGATGTCAGGACACAACAAGAGAGAGATTAGTCGCAGGAACAAAAGCTTAGCGTGGTTTCGATGGCACGGATGTATCATATCGCCATCTTCAATTCTCCATGCTGCTACTGCGAAATTAGATAGTACAATTACTGTCCAGCACTCCGCCACCGGCAACGTTACTGTTCAACTGTTTGTGCTAAACAGAACAGTACTCCTTTTATAGCCTGTAACCTTTAGACACCAGCCACGTGGTTCAACAAGATCTCACTATTAAAATATGGTTTTCTTTCGTTTCAGCATCAATGCACGGTGTCGCCGGCATAGGAGCAACGCTAATGCCAACTATAATGCAATGGAAAGGACGAAAATACACCTTTATTGGCAGTTCTGTACTTCTTCTAATCGGCTGGATCTTAGCATTTGCAGCGAAAGATGTGCTTATGGTCCTACTCTCAGCAATATTCCATGGTTTATCCAGCAATTGTATGACAATAATCAATCTTGTGACAGTCAGTGAAATGTTGGCTCCGAAGTATAGGTCTGCATCAATGGTACTCCTAATCATTAACCAAACTATTGGTCAAGTACTGGTCACGACATTAGGAACTGTACTTAACTGGCAGACAGTTGCTATGGTCTTATGTGGTCCTGTAATCATAGCCTTATTGATGGTAATCGTGTGGCCTGAATCTCCTTCTTGGTTGGCTTATAAAGGGAAGTTTGAAGCTTGTGAAAAAGCTTTTAAATGGCTGAGAGGAACAGATGATGATGAAGCAACGAAAGAGTTAAAGGCTTTGATAGCAGCCCAGAAAGAGACCAGAAGAAGCATTTCTAAGAAGACTAAAATTCAAGAAACTTGGCAAAGAATGAAGAAGAGAGACTTTTATCTGCCAAGCGTGTACATGTTGCTAATACTAGTGAACTTCTACATCAGCGGAGCATTACCTTTGTTCATATACAGCAAAGATATATTAGAAACCGCTATAGGAGATCCAAAAGTAGCTGTTATAGGATATGTAGTAACTGTTTGTACTTTACTAACTGGGTCTTTGATTTCTTTAATACTAATAAGATATTTTAAAACTAAAACTGTACTTTCTACTTCTCTAGGATGTATTGTATCTTTGTTAGGTTGCTCTTTAGTGTCGTACTTGCAAAGTACTGGAGTGATAGCAAAAGATTCAATTTTATTTCTTTACTGTTTCTTGGGGTATATGGTATTTTGTAATTCCGGATTCAATCCTATCACGTATGCATTAGCTATTGATTTGATGCCAGTAAAGAACAGAGGAATTGGTGGAGCATTATTCAACATACTGACATGCTTATTCTATGTAGTAACAGTGAAATCATTACCTTATATAATTATATGTATAAACATTTCATGGACGTTCTTTTTATTAGGTGTCTCTTGTTTGATTTGTACTATATTAATTTGGATTTATGTGCCAGAAACTAAGAACAGGACTTTGCAACAAATTGAAGATTTTTATAATTATGGTACTTTTGTTAGGATTAGAGATTTAGAAGATGCTGAAGTTATTATGCCAATTGTTAAGAGTATGAATGAATGAATTCAAAATGTATGGTTACTATTACCTAAATTAAAGCTAGCGGAATAATAAAATTCAATAAATATGGGGATGACAGTATTTAGTGAGTGAAGCGAGAGTGTGTGAAAGAGGAAGTACTAAGATGGTAGATTGTATGATTTGACGTTGAGACTTAAAAACGATATAAAATTTAAATAAAATAATTTTTAATAAGTGTTTTGATTTCTTGATAGCTTGCGTTTATAAATTACTGTTTTGCTTTTTATTTCAACAAATGTGTTTTCAGACAATATAAACCTAAACTACTTTACAAGCATGCTGTTTTATTTTGGGGATTACCTACTTAGGTACTGTCGTCATTGCTATTGTTGATGTGAGGACACTCATCAACACTTCAGTACCAAACTATTCAGTTCTAAGTTGTTAAATAACTGTTGGGGATTCAAGATAAGAGAGGTCTTTTCTGCGATCTTATGAAATAATTCGGATTGTGTTCATAGTTATATGCTTGGGCTTTTTCAAAGGATGCAGCTGTATATCAGTATTTTATATCGAGCGACTACCTGACGCAACCCTGTTACTGGTTCCAAGGCTTGGTGTGTGATCACCCATCCAGGGAAGAAATTTTTAAGAGAATAAAATTCAATCAAATCTACCTCGACAAGCGTAACTTCACCATCGATCGACCATTTTTATATTTGAATTTACAATTCACTATGACAAATACATTGAAAAACCCATAAACAATGTAAGACGAATAAAGATACGATATTATCAACAAATTCAAAGCATTTGGCGGAAAAAATCCTCTTTTGTGGTCCCCCAATATTATTATAAGCTTCGATATTTCGTAGAACTTGGAAAGCGTTATCTAGGTAACGTTCATCTTTGATCTTAGTTTGGAGTTGTGTCAAAGGGGAAGGCGTTAATTTAATTTAGTCAGTACATAAATTGTCATGAACTTACTGTGCTGACAATATTAATTATTGCTTTGTGTGTTTGTAATTCTTTAATTAAAGAAGGAAATATTTGTCCATATGTGCAATGACTTTTAATGCAAACTAACACCTGAAGTCACTGTTCCCAATAAGATTCTTTTGACTCATTTATAAGCAAAGGCAGCAACATTCATTTTTTTTCATTTAGGCAACTTTTAATGCAGTATGGAGTATTCCGTCAACTTGACCGAATATTAAAATCGTATCAAAACCGGGAAACGGGAAGCTAAATTATCCACGAGTGTCCGTAAATAACGGGAGCGAAGCTGCGAGCAAAAGCAAGTACACTATAAAAGTATAAAACTCTTTTGTTACTTCAAGATACCACATCTCCGTAACTTCTAACATCCCAGTATGAGGAGGATTGGCGGGCGATTGGCGAGATAATCTGAAAACGTTGGCTTAATACCTTCCGATAACGTTTGAGAAATCCGAATTATTCTAAGATTTGCTCCCAAAACTGTTTAAACATTATCGATATGTCTACTTGGAACTTGGAAAGGTAAAGTCTTCTCTCTTTATAATAATGATTGTGTCGTATTTATTTGTTAGCTACCAATGTTGGCTTAAGTAAATATTATTTGAATTGTAAATTTTATTCGAAGGTTGTAATTGTAAATTATACTTTTGTTTAAGGAACAGTTAATTTTATATGAGCTTCTAGGTTTTGACTACTGGTTCGCACGCATGGAGTTCGGGAATTATCTTCCTGGGAACGTGTTTTTAGGGGAGACTTAGGTTAAAGGAGATCATCTAGCCTCATTTTTTATTTGTCAGCCGGAAAAAAATTATAGGCCCAATCTGGGTGATCTTCTTTGTCGCCACTGCTCTTTACTGCGCTAATAGAAGCCTTCATTCTCCTACCTGTCCTGCTTTGTTCTAAAGCCGTTGATCTCGGCTTTCATTTGTAGATCTTTGACAGTCGTTACAGGTAGTCAGTGGCCCGAAAGGCTGACTACCAGTCTTGCCAAGGTGCATCGTATTACGCAGTACTAACTGTGTTGTAAAGTCAGATAGGCAGTCGCGCCTTGTAAAATACTGATAGTCAGCTGCATCCGGCTAGACTGGAAGCCGACCCCAACATAGTCAGAATTGAAACAGCAGGATGGTTGAATATGCGTTTTATTTAGGACTGACAATAACTTAATCTTACAGTATAAACTTGACGATTAGTAAAATTAATGTTTATTTCTAGGAACGTTTAGTCTTCTAGCAATAATTATGTCAGCTTATTTAGAAGTGACTGCTTGCCATAAACTCAAGAACCAGAATTAATTTTAGAAAAGAATCGTTTTTGCCTGAGCGTAACTATTCCCCACTACCAGTGCACAACCCCACTAAACCAATGGAGTTTCCGACTCAGTGTTGCCAGTAAAATAATTAAATGCGTATCAAGTCTGTTACACCTTCGAAAGTTTTACAGTTGGGAGGCTAAGCAGATAATGACTTGAAAAGTGGTATCCTACTCGACGGAACTCGTGAAATTAAACAAAAGAATCGTAATAAAACAAAAGAACAATGGTAAAATATTGAACAAAATAATAATGAAGGTATTTCATCACAACTGCACATGAAGAGGAATCATTACGGCTTGAAAATGCGCCTCATTGGTTGCATAATGTGGCTTCCGATATTGGAATAAGATAAATTTTAAATTAATATCCGAGATTGGGTTTTATCGGGTTAAATATAACAACAATAATATTGCCTTCAGTTTTGACCTCAAATTATATGTTGAACATAAACATATTATCATAACGCCTGTAATCCTTTAAGGAGTACAGCGCAATATTTGAGTAATTTATAAGCAAAGGCAACAACATCTATTTTGGGATTGGGATCATACTACTGGGATAAAAAGTATCCTATGTGTTAATCCAGGTTAGAAACTATCTGTGTGCTAAATTTCATTCAATTCTGTTCGTTTTTGCCTGAAAGAGTGACAAACATCCATCCATCCATCCATCCATCCATCCTCACAAACTTTCGCATTTACCATATTAGTAGGACAGGATCTGCCAAAGAAGATAATAATGATAGCTGTAATATAATAATACTACAATAAACGGAAATAATAAAAGTTCTCTTGTCACAGAAAGCTTTCAGATTGTCCATTAGCTTGGATTGGCATTAATTAAAAGATTATAAGACATTGCGCAATGGTTCTTGCATTTGAATTCAGTAAATAACATTTCTATTTTCTTTGTTGGACAATATTGTTAAAGAGCTCGTGGCTAAATAATAACAGTAATTCGGATCAATCTTCAGGTTCCGCGCTTGCCTAGGTTGGTCCAAGGATGGGTGATGGCCCATATTTACCGATTTTCTTCTGTGCTTTGGAAAACACGTTAAGCGTTGGTCCCGGCTGTCATTCGAAGATCTGTGACAGTGTTCCTCACAGATGAGGTATACCTCAGAGCGCACCTATTTTTAAACAGGTAGGTTAGTTGCTCGAAATTCTGACAACCAGTCTTACCATCGAAGGACCAGTCTTACCATCCAAGGACCAGTCTTACCATCCAAGAACCAGCCTTGGCAAGCACAGCTTAACCTTGAAGACCGTAATTATTTAGGTACGAGCTCCATACGGAAGTACGGTTGGATAATTTGTTTGCACTGTATCCCTCAAATACTAAGAAAAAAAAAAACCAATATAAAAATATTTCCTCCATTGCGAATAAGGAAATGCAATGTAGGTAAGTATTCGTAGAATCCATGTTAATAATATCCACGTTAGCTTTAACCCGTATCGCACGATACAGGTTATAGCTTACCTTTAATTTTGTTTTAAAGGTAGATAATTTGATTCTGGATTTTTACTACGTTTATATTAATGAACCTATTATAGAATACGTCGAATGTATTTTTAGGGGGCAATAGAGCTGCCGGGGTTGCGGGACTGTTCGAAAGAGATACCGTGGCCCCGGAACACAAAGGGCGATGAAGGAACATGGATGGGTTTTAGTCAGTAAAAGTCTGACACTCCCTCCTGCTCCGCCCAGAGCGGGAGAAGTCATTTGATGATTTCCCATCCGAAAAAAAAAAAATTTTTTTTTTTTTAAATCTCTTTCGAATAGTCCCGCAACCCCGGCAGGGAGAGGGCTATGCTCGGAGTTTCTTTGCGTGATCAAATCAGAAATGAAGACATCCGCAAGAGAACCAAGGTTACCGACGTAGCCCGAAGAATTGCCAAACTTAAGTGGCAGTGGGCAGTGCACATTGCTCGCAGAACGGATGGCTGATTGCGGGAATCCGCTGGATGTAAGATGCACGGGACCGGTCAATGTGGCGACACTTGGGGGAGGCCTATGTCCTGCAGTGGACGTCTTGCGGCTGAAATAATAATAAATTAATAATAAATATTTTATTCCTTAACCAAATCAGAACAATAAGTTGATGATTGGAGCCTCCTTTTAAGCATAGAAAAAGCCTGTACTAAGAGACACTGAAATGATGATGATTTTTAGAGAAAGGGCTATAACTAAACTATTTCCTTTTTGTCAAAGGAAATTCTTCTTAAACTTATATTGTTGTAATATAACATAATTTATCACGCCTGTATCCGCGAAGGGTTATACAGAGGTGTACCCACATTTCGCCAGTTATGTTATGTTTAAGTACATGTAATAGCGGGCGACCCTCTTGCTGTCAACCGAACGTAAAGTCAGACTCCATGCTGAGAAATTCCTAATGGAAAAACCCAATGACACTTAGCTCGACCCGGGAATCGAACCCAGGACCACATGCTTATCAGTCGTGTTTGCGACCATTAGACCAGCAAGGCAGTCGAACCAATCTTTAGCATTCGTAAATGTTTTGAAATATCTATAACTACTGCAAAGTCTTCTATAGAACATATTTTAATTAAAAATACCAAAGTAAATTCTTAATTAGTAACAGCGTAAAGCCCTGCACATCTTTTTCTTTCCATTCCACTGTAAAAAAACATCCAGAGCCGGACTCAGGGAAGCGGCACAAATGCAAAAGATCTCATACCGGACATCTAGTAATAAGCTACGAGAAAACTCAATTTAACTTTGCCTTGATCTTGTTAATAAAATCCACGAATTACAAATCAAAGTTTGTTTCGTTGGGGAGATAAAAATTAAGTGCCTACTCGGACTTGGGACGCGGTTTTGGAATCCCATGGCCCTTAATTTCGTCATTTGATTCTCTTGTTGCGATCGTCTTTTGTTATTTAACTTCATCTGTGCTCAAACGAGTGAAATACCTTTAGGGTAGGTGGAGCGAGGATAGCTGGTAGTAACTGAATGCGAGTTGCCGGGAATCGAATAGAATCGCGTGCAATTTGGCCTGGCCTATACAAGGTGCAAACGGACCCTTCACGTAGCCGCCAACCAAGTTTTCTGTACATCAAACTAAGAAAATTGGTAACTGTTCGCAAAAAGTATTACTGGGAAATGCTGTTTTTTTTGGGGTAAATCACTTATGATGGTAGAACTCAATGTAACGCACTCAAAAAATTGTGCTGTTGGATGCATTGAATAGTTTGGGGTCATGTAGGTATATGGAGTAAAGTTACACTTACAACATTAAAAACTTATGTTCAACAGAAAACTTGTGAAAAAGTTGTAACTTTGACCCCCAATATCTCCGTAACTAGAAAAACATATCGCAATAATGGGGAGAACAAGTGCCTTTCAGCTTTTTTAAGGGTAAACATCCATTATGTTGTGTTTGCGCCATCCATTAAGGATTTTAGGATCCATCTTGATACAAAATTTCCATCAGAATTAATCTTCCTCGATTCCCAACCAACAACAATATTTGCCACCAAAATATTGCAATATCCCGTTCACAAATTGCAAATATATTGTATTTAATAACGTGTATCGTGTAAATTAACCAGTCGTAAGCGAATCAAACTAAAATCTGTCGTGTCTCGATCTGCTAAGATTGGAAATGTAATAATATTACATCTGCGCTCGCTGGTTAGGGAGCATACAGACTTATATGAGGATTGATATAAATGCAGCAAATGACGTTTGTGGGGTCTAAGAACTGCGGTTTAAATTATCTTTAACTGGCTTCAAAAAAAGGAGGTTTCTCAATTCGATCGCTTATTTTTCTTTATGTGTGTTCAGATTCAGATTCAGATAACTTTATTTGCTCAAACATGAGTGTACATACAATTCTAATGAAAAAATGCATGCAAGGTGTTATAAGTGCCTAGAGTTGTGCTAACATGTTTTCCATATTTTCGTGTTCGCGGATAACTTCGTCGTTTATGAACCGATTTTGATAATTCTTTATTTATTTAAAAGAAGATGCTCTTGGAGTGGTCTTACTTAAATTTGGTGAGGATCTGATGCTGATCTTCGGAGATATATAATGAAACTCTTCAAAAATAGACGGCAAATCTGCCGTGATTGCTGTTATCGCTTGGATGTTTATACAACATCATGGCGTAAAATCACGCTCGTTTGCTCTGAGGGGGTGCGCAGATGTGTATAATACACCCAGATTTCGACAGTTACGTATATTAAGTTCCATTTATTGGGGATAAGCCTATTACCATGTCATGTATTGTTAACAATGCAAATATTTGTTTGGGAACAACTAAAATGGAAAATTAAAACCTCTAAGTTTACAAGAGACAGTCCCCCAAAACATTTAGCCTTCGACACTTCCTTGTGTTTTGAAAGAAGAAGTGGCGGAACCTCCCCAACAACACATCTGTCTGTTGGGTTAGAAGAACCAAATTCAATACAAAAGTGTGCAAGTTAATATTAACAAAGAATCCATTAAATTAAATTATTATCTCATGTCAGCTAGCAACACATTTAATACAAATATACAGCTTCTACAGTGATTCTAAAGTATTTTGAAGACTAATCAAAAAACTTTAATCTTTCAACCTATGAAAACCCAAATCAAAATTCAAATATCATAAAATGTATTTTACAAAATCATTTCATCCAAACCTGCACACCCCTTTCCTTCATCCACATGGTGTGTACCAGACTCTAATAATTCGAGAGCGAGTTAAATCTCATCTCGACGCAAATCAAATATTTAGCTAAGACGAATCTCGACGTACAGACAGACATACAAACAGACATATAGTTGGGTGAAATATTACGACGTGTATTTTGTCAATAGATGTCAAATGTTTGAGGTGATTTTAGTAAGGGTTTTGGTGTAGCAATAATGGTTTAGTTTCAAAAATACAAAATATAATCAGCCTGTAATGTTCCAGGCCAGGTCAGGCTCTATGAGAGGGAGGCTAAAATCCACCACGCGGTTCCAGTGCGGGTTGGTTGATGTCACATGTCTTCGAATTTTTGGTAGTAGGACATATCGGTTTCCTTCACTGTTTTGAAATCAGTGGGGCTGAAATAAATCACACAAAGTAATGCGCCTGCCTGGGTTTGAACCCGCGACTTCCTGCTCCCAACACCACTGGGTGGCCATATCCACTGCTCTCTTAAAAGATGAAAATAAATAAATACAAATAAATTATAAATAACGACATAACAGCACGTCTGTAATCTTCGTCAGGTAAGATAGAGGTGTACCAGTTATGTCTAGTGTTAGTCCCATTTTATAAAAGGCGTTTTCACACGTCATCGCTCGTCCGCGCGGACGAGCGGCAGTCACCGCTTCTCCGCACGTTGCAATGCCTTAAAACCTTCGCCTCCCCTGCCGTATCGTCTGAGAATCGCCATACTCAACAATAGTATCCTCGTATCTTTATAGATCCACATAAAACTGCCAAATTACTAATATTATGACTGATATTTGCTATTACCTTTACGACATAACTACCAAACACGTGTATCGATCTCAGACATTACAAAAAATACGCGAGTGTCAAAGTTTACAAGCGAAAGAAACTCAATATACATCTAAAGCTAGCAGGAGACATGTCAGTGAAACGTTGCGCCCTCAACTTTGATTTGTAATTCATGAAATCATTATGAACTTGCCGCCAAACTTAAATCGACTTCCCTTGTAGTTTCGTACAAACTTCCATTTACAGCTCAACCAATATTTGCACACTCGAATTTGAGTTCTGCGCCGTCATAAATAGAGTCTAACTCATTTATAATTGATGCTTAATTAAGTGAATTGGTAATTTTGTTTGTTATCTGACATCTACCAAGTTTGGGAGCAATGACAATTTGTTAAACGTCTTCTAAGTTATTTTTTTGTCTGCTTTTAAGTGAGGAGATTTATTGGCCACAACGCGGAAAGAGAATTCTTTTTTCTTTTTAAAGGTACTTACTTAAAAGTCTATCAGGTATTTTTTATTTTCGAAAAAGTTTTTATACTAAAGAGGTATTATAATTATCTTATTGGTCATGTTTTTCAGAGACGTCAGGTGCGCTGTACTGGCAGCTTGGGCGTGATTTTTAAGGGTTCCGTACCCGAAGGGTAACCAATGGGACCCTATTACTAAACTTACGCTGTCCGCCCGTCTGTCTGTAAGCGGGCTGTATCTCATGATCCGTAGTAGGTAGACAGTTGAAATTTTCACAGAATGTGTATAATTTCTGTTGTCGCTATAACAACGATTAATAAAAATAAATTAAAAATTAAAAGGGGCTCCCCTACTACGATGGTATGGAATCCGATCCGAATATGATATCCGAATACGTGTCCGACTCTCACTTGGGCGGATTTTTTTGAATGGTAACTCGCAGGACAACCTATTAAAGAAAGTTGTCAGCTACTTAACACGGGTATCGTGTGGGGTGCCTTGAGAGTATACCTCCAGATTAAGCAAAAAATAATTGACGACCCAAATGGCGCAGCGGTAGTGAGGCTGCCTTACGTTCTTGGGGTCGGGTTCTCATCCCGGTAAGAGCAAATGTTTGTGTGATGATCATGGACATTTGCTTTCGAGTTATGGATGTTTATAAGTATAATAAGTATGTATTTACAAACAAAAAGTATCTATGTAGTAATATCTACTATCTGGTGTCCACGACAAGCCTCGTTGCTTAGTGTGGAACTAGATGGTGCTGTGTGTAATGTCCAGCAAAATTTATATATTATTATTATTATATAAAACCTTAGCGACAATACGCCATTGGGTACAAAGCCTCGGCTTAGAGCTTCGCTGGGGGAGGGCAGCAAAGGTAAGGCTGGATCGTATCAAAACCGGTGGCGTGTCCCTATGGTCACGATAATGCAAAGTGTAACATAATAAACGCAAGACCTCTCGTGTGTTCTCTTGGGCTATGAAATTCAACAACTTTTGTTCTATGAGTTCTTGAAATTTACAAAAATGGTTTCTGCAGGAATGGACGCGATCAGATCAACGTCCTCCGATCCTATGTCTCCTTTTAAATATCCTACACAACCCGTCCTATCCTTCTTACGTGCGCGAGCGTTTTTCTTATACTCACCCTACTGACGCACCTTCGATCCCTACTTAAATCCCATCCTCATAAATCCAGCTATTACTCTTATTCCTTCTCCGTCCATGCTGTAAGGTTGTGGAACGCACTTCCGCCTAGCATTCGTGATTTGAAGACCGTCTCACTGTTTAAATCCAGAGTGAAAGAGCATTACCTTTCCTCTCAACCATGATTTATTATATACATATTTATATTTATTAGTCTATATATCTTAGCATTATGTATTTATATATGTATATGTTAATATTTACTTATATGTGTATTTATATATCTTAACAGGTTAAGTTAGGTAAGGCACATCATCTCTATTCTCTTCTTTTTCTCACACACTATTGTCTACATTTATTTTTCAATTCTCCTTTTGCAGGTCTGCTGGCAGAAATTTCTTAAGAAATAAGCAGTTCCTTTGTACTCATATTTTTAATGTATTTTCCTCTGTTGTATACTGTGTGTACATAAATAGTAAAATAAAATAAAATAAATAAATCAATATGTGCGGTAAAACAAAAGTGGTTCAGTTTTATGTTCCGAGTCACTACACGAGAGGTCTTGCGTTTATTTTGTAACATCCTGTATATGAAGGTGGACTATGCAAAAAGGAGTATGTGATCATAGTCTACACCCATTAGAAAAAAAAAACCTGAATGTGTGTTTTTTTCTGTTTAATTGTTTAAATCTACATTGTATCTCGCTCTAACACATTTTGGAATGTCTCCCTGTTAAGCTGTATGTTGAAAATGCTCTGTCATTGCTTCTTCATCAATCTTCTTGGTGTGAAATGGATATATCAAAATTGTTCTGCGGTATCCAAGGTCATGACATTGAAGTTATTATGCTCATAATTAATTAATAACGTCAATCCAAGAGTTTGAGAGTGGAGCTTGTGGTTAAATAAGAAACAGACGCACTGGTCGATGTTTAAGGTTAAGCAACGCTTGCCGAGTTCAGTCCGTTGATGGGTGATCATCTATTTCATACGGAGACCACTCCGTATCTCGGAAAGCAAGTTAAGCTACTGGTACCGGCTGTCATCTATATACCTTTGACATTCATTGAGGTTTGTCAGAAGACCGGAAGTCTAACTGTCTTACCAAGGAGTATTGGATAATCCAGTACTAACTGGGTTGTGGAGGACAGATAGGCAGTCGCTCCATGTAAAATACTGGCATTCTGCTGCAACCAGGAGACTGGTAGCCGAGCTCAATCACGGTGAAATACTGGTACCCACATTAAACATAAAAGTCAAATAATTACGATGTTTTTTCTCTTATAGAGTGTTGATAAGTGTGGCCACTCCGTTAATCAGAAGTTGGCGAAAGCTTTAATAACTCCATTCTGAGCTAGTCAATTACCGTAACATAAATATTAACGACGAGAAACAGCACATAATGCATGAAGCTCATATTAGAAGATAAACTAGCAACCCGTCAATATTATACAGAATTGTTATTGTAGCACCATCCACGTTATCTTGAAGTCAACAATAAAATGCGTATAGAAGATCAACTCCATAAAACCAGCAGAAACAGGTGCACGCACACATGGTCGCGTACGTATGGCGATGTCAAACAAACGACAGTCGCGACTGCGCTTGCACTCGCTGTACCTATAAAAGATTCTAAAGAGAGCTTGTGACCAGATAATACCAGCCGTACAAATAGATCGACGGTGGGGGTGGGGTGGGTGTTCAAAGAGAGTCAGCAAAAGGAAGGGGTCCGCAAGGGCCGATGCCTACCGGGGCTGCAGGACTGTTCGAAAGAGATACCGTGGCTCCGGAACACAACGGGCGACGAAGGAACATGGATGGGTTTTAGTCAGTAAAAGTCTGACACTCCCTCCTGCTCCGCCCAGAGCGGGAGGAGTCATTTGATGATTTCCCATCCGAAAGGTGGGGGCTACGCTTATCGAGATCTGATCGTGAATGGGTGACCATCCATTACAGATCCCTCTGTGTCTCGAAAAGCACGTTAAGCCGTTGGTACCGGCTGTTATTTGTAGACCTTTGACAATCGTTACGGAAAACCAGCAGCCGAAAAGTTTGACAACAAGTCTTACCAAGGGGTATCGTATTGGGTTCTGGGTTGTTAAGGTCCCATAAGCGTTCGCTCCATATTGTGAGACTAGAAGCCGAGCCTAACATAGTCGGGAAGGCAAACAGTGGCCTGATGGAGCTGAGCTTCTGTACTTACCTATCTGTTTTGTGTTGAAGTATAGCCCCGGAGCCCGGAGCGCGTCACTTCATACATATGCATCTTGTGGTAATACCGCAAGACGATCCGCTTCGTAAGATGAAAAGTCTTCAGCGTTCCAATGATCCTGATAATATTCTGCTTTAGAACCTTCATCGTTTATAGGTTTTTTCTAGGGATCTTGCATCACTGTCTAAATTAAAATGATCCTTTTTTTTTTCGGTTGGGAAATCATCAAATGACGTCTCCCGCTCTGGGTGGAGCAGGAGGGAGTGTCAGACTTTAACTGACTAAAACCCATCCATGTTCCTTCATCGCCCTTTTTGTTCCGGGGCCACGGTATCTCTTTCGAACAGTCCCGCAACCCCGGCAGGCATCGGTCCTTGCGGACCCCTTCCTTTTGCTGACTCTCTTTGAGGCGCGCGTGGAACACGAACGCGCCGTCGACACGGCCTGTCGTCATGAGACGGACGGACGGCGAGCTAGCCCATAGCCCACCGTCCACATGCCCGGGGCGGTTCCCGCGGTGGCCGGGACGCTGTGAGGTTCTCTCCCTCTCACGTTCCGCCACCTCCTTCTCTAGCATTACTGCTTCGCAGAAGGAGCGCATTCCGCACTCCGTCTCGCTCCGGATCATGGCTTGCACCAGGGCCGGACGCGAGAGGTCGCTGCCGCCAATCGCCGCTTCGAGGACACGGTGGTGTTCGGCCCACGCGGGGCACACCTCCACCGTGTCCTCCGGTCGATCCTCGCAATGGAAACACCCGGGCGTTTCCTCCCGTCCGATTCGGTGCAGGAACCTCCCGAAACAACCGTGTCCGGTGAGGACCTGCGTCAGGCGGAAGGTGAGGACGCCGTGGCGTCTCTCAAGCCATTTGACAAAGACGACTCGAATGGCGCAGCGGTACTGGGGCTGCCTTACGTTCTTAAGGTCCCGGGTTCGAATCCCGGTAGAAGCAAATGTTTGTGTGATGAGCATGGACATTTGTTTCCGAGTCATGGATGTTTATATGTATAATAAGTATGTATTTACAAACAAAAAGTATCTATGTAGTATATCAACTATCTGGTGTCCACGACACAAGCCTCGTTGCTTAGTGTGGCACTAGATGGCGCTGTGTGTAATGTCCAGCGATAATTAAAAAAAAAAAAAAAAAACATAAAGCATAAACAAACATTATTATAGGTTGCCTCGTTTGCCTAGTGCTCGCAACTGCAAATGCTGAGCATAGGGATCTGGGTTCAATTCCCAGGTCGAGCAAGATGGTATTTTACATCAGGAATTTCTCAGTATCAGCCAAGGAGTTTGGATTTGTGCCCCCTATTACATGGCACTTTAACATAACTAGCTAAATGTCGGTATACTAATGGGTATATCTCTGCTCTTCGGGGATTATAGCTACTTCAAAGAATATCTCCATCTCCTTCCTGCAGGTCCTTTACTAAACAAAAACCCTTCCGTATCTATTAAAATCTCAACACAGAACAGCATCTACCTACACACAGTCGCTAACTCCTGCCCCAAGTTTGCCCGCATGAAACTTGCATTTCTAACTTCACTGATAGAATTATCACTGCTTTGATAACTAAGTTATGTTCTGTTCGTGTTTAGTTATATTCTCAATAAGCAAAGGTGTTGCCTAAGACTTAGTTAGGATTGGAAATTGTTTGAAGTTCTGTTTCAGATATATCATTAGTTGTAAGTGAATAAGTAATCTTATCATTCTCCTATCTGTATCCAGTTTTGTTTGGGTATGGCGTAACATGTCTTTCCTTTCATAAATGTCTATTGGCTTTTTGTTCTATTCTTCTTTATTAGTAATCATTCTCCTGTCCTTTTCCCAATTTATTTGGGGTTGGCGCAGCATGTCTTTTTCTTCCATACTTCTCTATTACCCGCCATCTCAGCCATCACCTCCTTTCTAGGCATATCATCTTCCACACAATCCTTCCAAGGTTTGTTTAGTCTTCCCCTTCTTTTATATCCGGTGAAATTCATCATCATCAGCCTCAATGAGAGGGAATGGGCTATAATCCACCACGCGGGACCAGTGCGGATTAGTAGATGTCACATGTCTTCGAATTTTTGGTTTTTTGAGAGCAGTGGTGATGAAATAAATTACACAAAGTAATGCGCACGTCTGGGTTCGAACCCACGACTTACTGTTCGTCCGGTGAAATAAGTACTGTTTAATTTGTTTTATTTTTCTATTCAATGAACCATCAGTACAATGTTTTAAACTTGTAACACGCTGAGTCCTATCATAAACCGTGATTTTGTCACTCCAAGAAAATAAGTCATTACCCATCAATATTTTTTGCGTAAAGTTACTTAGTTGTTTTACAGAAAGCTTAGTTGACGGCTTCTTGAAGAGCGCGTTGTAAAAATTTCAACCGTCTACCTATTACGGATCATGAGATACCGCCTGCTGACAGACAGACAGACGGATGGACGGACAGCGGATTATTAGTAGGTCCTGTTGGTTACCCTCCGGGTACGGAACCCTAAAACTTAGACTATCTGAAATACAAGAAACACAATTATGTTCTAGAATATCTAGTTGATTCTCAGAATTCTGGTTCTATGATTTGATATGAGTGAACTGGTTTGTCAGCTGCAACTTTTTTAATCCATAATAAAATTGTTTATAAAACAGAGAGCACTCGCAAAAGTTATATAGAATAAAAAAGTAAGTATTGGCATTGTACTATGTAGTACCCAGACTCTGAAAACTCATTTTTCGCGAAACAGCCCTTTTCGCTTCATGAACTGTTGAAACAATAATATGTATATTTTTCGTGAAACTCAATTTAATCGCGTAAATGTTACGTAAAATAAAATATTTGGTTTTAATTCCTCGAAAAAGATCCAAGCAGGATACCTGTATCTTTTTTGCGGATTGAAAACTTAATATTTTATTTTATTTTGGTTCTAGACCATACCTGGGAACCTTCTAGTTTCTAGTTACGCAGATAATGAGGGTCAAAATTCCGACTTATTCAAAAGTTATTTTTTTTTAATACGTGTATTAAATGTTGTTACTTTACTTTCAATATCTCCACGGGCCCCGTACTACTCAATGCATCCTTCAGCATAATGTTTTGAGTGCGTTACATTGAGTCCTACCGTAAAACACGAATTTTCATCCCAAAAAAAAGTCGTTTTCTAGCATTACTTTTTGCGTAGAGTTACTGTAGAGTTTGATGTATAGAATGCTTGGTTGACGGATTCGTGACTTCTTTGACTTTTCGTGACTTTTTGACGTCCTTGTATATTACTATAGCCATTGCCCGTGGCTTCACTCGCGTTTTGATTAAAAATAATGTCACTATGACACTTAGCGATAATTAGTGAAAGATTCGGAATCGGATCAACAGTTTCCTGCATTCAAGCTTAAAAACATTACCTCTTTTTAATATAAATGTGTAAAAAACAATGAAAACGTGTGAACGACGAATAACTTCAGTTTTTGAAGTGCACAATGCTTGAGAATTCACAAGTTATACAGTTACTAGTTGTTGCCTGCGACCATCGCGCGAAATTATTATATTTTTTTTATTATTACTTCCCTTTTTCAATCGGTTTTGTTAACAACATTTTCAAGAGTTTTATTTATAAAGACCTTTTAACATCAGCTATCTACCAGTAAAAGTCCTGTCAAAATCTGTCGAGCCATTTCGGAGATTAGCCGGAACAAACAGGCAGACAGACAAAAAATTGACAAAACCAGTGTTTTTGTTATGAGTGCCGGCCGTTATTGTTATTATTTTTTATTTTCATAATTTAGTAAAAATCTGTAATTTTGAAATAACAAACAGACATTTAAATATTATTTATTTGTATAGATATTTTCTACTAAATTTTATGTCCAATAATGAACAGGATCGCAGATAAATTGTGTTCAAAATTCGTAACTCAATGAGCGTTCGCGCGCGCGAGAATGCGGTCACGTGGTATAAGGAATGTGACACTGTGGGGAAGCGCAGCGGGATGAAATATTCCTGTACTTTGAAAAGTTCAGGGTGCTGACTTTTTTTGTAAATTACTTTCTAATGGGAGGCGATAAGGCCTCAATAAAGTCTCCACATTCGTCGTTGTATACATACGTTCATACTAAACAATTTTCGCTCTGAAAAACAAAACCGATTTGTGACATTTTTATGAATGATAGTATGAGTTTGTTGGGTTTAAAAACCTCATAACATAAATAGACAAGATTGGAATGATTGGTCAGCTGGCAAAGTAAGATTTTGTCAGCCTCTCTATGAAAATTAAAGAGCTCCTCCCAAATCACAGAATAATTCACTCAAACCACACAACAGCTATCAACACATACAAAAACACATGATAAAACCTATTGAAACAAAGGGTAGTCAAACCTTTTTCTGACTTTCCACTAGGAGCCCTCTAAACAGCATTGCAAAGAACACTTTTATCTCGATAACTGAAAAAATATACCCCTAATTTCGCTAAACCACCCTCAACCCCTCAACACAGAGGACCTACCCTAACTTTTCAAACTCCGAACATCATTTGCAGCGTTCAACCACACAGCCAGTAGGTCTCAAACGTCGGAAGAGGGAGGTCGCGTCCTTCCCTTCATTTTCGCGGGAAAATTGTGACACTTCTTTTTTCGAACGCCGAAAAAAAAGTATTTTTATTTCCGGAGTGATTTCTTTTTCTGTATCGGACATTTTGTGTTTCGGCCTCATTGTTGGTGATGCGACGCTGAGTGTTAGACCTTTTTGGTGAGTATTGAAGGGGAAATTTAAGTTTGTTGAGTAGCAATCTAAGTTTCTGACGGCTTCCTGAGTTCTTAGTGTTTGTTGACAACTTTTGTTTGTGCGGTATTAATTACTTGATAACTATCTGTTTTGAATTTTAAAGGGGAAGCTGATTTTGGGGTCGTTTTAAGTATGAATTATTAAACTTGGAACTCTCTTTGGAACTGTCGACTAAATATAAGTCAAGTTTGATCCGGGTAAGTGCCAAAACAGACACTGAACATTCAGATTCAGGGCATCCTACGGATTATTTAGTTTATTATTAATATACAAACAGCCTGTAGACAACAATTATATAGAAACGACAATATTATAAGTTTTGAGTACAAATTAAAGTACTGCTTATTCCTGAAGTTTAATACGGATTAATTAAAATACGAAAGTGAATTTGTACTAAATTATCTGTCAACTAGCTCTTTCCCCGCGAGTTCGTCCGCAAAAAAATATGATAGCTCGGCTACTATGCTTGATTTAAATATAATTAATAACTTAGAGCACTCACGAATAATGTAGTTTTCTGTCTGGGAAAGAATTTTTAAAAATTGTACTATTCGTTTCTAAGATTACCCTACATACTACAACTTACGAACAAATTTTTTATATGTATTTTTTAATTGTTTTGAGCTCCCGATAGGGATCGGCTGTTCAAAACAAATAGTAATCAGGGAAGATATCCCGTAAGCGACAATATAAGTTTAGTTTGAAACCGAGAAAGCTTAAAACAAATGTTTTAAATAAATCAGAACCTATTTGAAGATGACAAAATAAGCTATAAGTCCTGTAGTGTAGTTATTGGTAAGTGTAGACAAATAACTTACGCTCTTCTCTTCCTAGAGTTGAAAACTTGTCGATAACATAGTTGGTTGTTTCCTACGAACTACTTACTTGTACTCGTGTTCAAAGTTATCGTAAACATGCATGGTTTCTGTCAGCTGAAGTTATATTCATACTAATATTATAAATACAAAAGTAACTACGTCCGTTCTTCATGCCTTAAGGATGTACTCATCGCATAAGATATGTTTGGGGGTTTTTGCCTAAAAGTGGGTCATTTGAGAGGCTTACAAAAACAACATTTTCGTACTGTTTCAGCTCAATTCAGCTTTTGTCCTTATGGGGCTTAATTAATTGTTGACCTTGGCTTGGTTTTTGACCTTGACCTGGTACGTTTCCATGGGATAATTTTTGAGGTATTCCTCAGAGTGCACCAATTTCTGGGCGCAACCATCTAAGCGCAACTAAATTATTCCTTGAAGCGCAACAATTGGTTGCGCTCTAAAATTTATATTAAAAATATTATATGTTTATCCCTCAGAGCGCAACCATGATAAAATATAGATAGATTCATTAATTATATCAATCGACAGTTTTTTGGAATGGGACTTCTACGTGAGCAAAAAGTTCAAAAGTATTTAATGTTAGTTGGACATTTGTACAATTAAAATAAAAGTAGTCACAGATCGATCACTACGAAAACTCTTTACCTATAAAAAAAAAATACGTTAATGACACTAAAATATCGAGAATGACACTATTTATTTATTCGAGGAAGCATAAACAACATAACAGACGTAAATCCGAGCTACAGCACAGTTACCAGACACATAATTATTTACAATAAGGACACTAAAAATATTATTATTTAGCATAAGATAAACTCAAAGATACATAATGCGACATACGTTTGATGATAATGCCATTTAGCCGATTTCGACCACAGCGACTGCATTCCCTGCTGCACCCCTAGCCAAGTTGACAATAGAAAATTCGTAGACAAGTTTACATCGTTCAAAATGATAGAATATAATGTTATCGTTTCTACAATGTTGATCGCTAAACTCTTTGGTAGGAACGCTCACCATAGACTAAAGTGTAGGTTTTTTCTACAGACATTAGAGAACGAGCGATCGACTCAGTCGTGTCAACTTGGCTACCAATTTAGCGCTTTCTACAATCGCTTACGCCGAGGCGTTTACGATTGTAGAAAGAGAATCGATACGAAACGTTTGTAACTTGGCTAGGCCTGCTGCTCTTTCATGTGCTCTCAAGTACGTTACATACGTTTATCCACTATGTAACAGGTTCCTATATCATCTTTCTGCCTTTGTCCCATGTAACTTGCGGTAGGCGCAAAATTTATTATCTTCCATTCTCTCATAACAACCGCAATATTTACATCTCTTTCTTTCATAACATTACTTTAATTACTTTATTTTTAAATTGTTGATTAAACTGTTACTCTGGACGCTCTTAATGTGCACGTCTTTCTACATCGTTCTCACATTATGTATAATCTCAACATGAATGATGTAACCAAGATTTTGTAACAATATTTTGATTTAAAAGAGTGTCCATGGAGTTTCTTGCCTGTTCTTCTCCATAGAGATCTACGCTAGGGAATGGGCAACTACAGTAATTTCTCAAGTTATTACGTCTTGTGACTGGGACTGTAGCTTTGTTTTTTTTTTGCATTTTTGACATTCAAGTGTCGTAATGGTCTAATTGAAATAAATGCTTTTTACGTTCGAACTATTACCTACAAGTACAGTTACTATGGCATTAGGATCTAATTCCTTCCGAGTTATGCATGACATTATGTGGTTGTATGAAGCCTGAGGTGTACAATAATTTTGAGAAGAATGACTCAGATTGTTACTAATTAATTTTCCTAAACCATCTGAAAACATAATGGAGCAGTCACAATGTGTACTACGAGAGGGAGAACTGCATTCTGTTTGTCCTACCTGTGATGAACCTTGTACAATGTCTGGTGAATTTTGAATGGGGAAACAGTCCCGAGCACTTCCTAACCGGGACGGGTCCTCCGTTTCCTCAGGCAGGATAGTGTCAGGGCTCAATTCCCTTTGTGATGTACATTGAGTGATGTTGGTTATCATGTCTACGCAGTCTGCATTACTATTACCACTATTGACTAACTCGTTTGCAGCAAGGATATGTTCCTTAATTTGTTTTTGAGATTTCACATACATGGAATAACATGTTTGTATGTGTTTTATACACCTAATGGGACTATAGATAGTATATGGTATAAATTTCAACTTGCTAGGTCCACCCGTTTCTCAGAAAATCGGTGGTGACAGACGGACAGACAGATGGACAGACGGACAAGAAAGTGATCTTATAAGAGTCAACTGAGTTACAAATATCACGAATACGCACAATTCGACAAAACATATTGTTATGGTATACAACCAAAACTCTGCGATTGCAGATTTTATAACGAAATGAAATTCAGCCGTTATGTGATCATGGAAAAATAAAAAATTGGTTGAAATATTTTAATGTTTTTTTTCGAGGATTCTTGTATCAGTTACGAAAGGAATTTGGATACTATGAAAGCGATTTATGTACCTATTAAATTGCACATTTTAAATTTTGGACATGTGATGCAGAGTGATGTAGTGAGAGTAATGTAGTGAGCATGAGGAAAATGAAGTGAGGATAATGTTGAGTATGACTGTAGATGTATCAGAGTAGAGGAAGTTCACAGAAACAATGGATGGACTGTGTGAAGGATGATATGGCTAGAAAAGGAGGTGTCTGTTGAGATGACGAGCAATAGAGAAGTATGGAAGAAGAAGACATGCTGCTCCGACCACAAATTTTGTACACCGTTTTGAAAGCAGTGGTGATGACATAAATTACACAAAGTAATGCGCCTGGGTCTGGGTTCGAACCCATGACTTACTGTTCGTAAGTCGGGGCCGCCACCACCGGGCCACCGCTGCTCTCAAGATAAGGGATAAGGGTACTGTTGATGATAAATTTCAGTATTTTTTAATTTATTTCCGTTTGTTTATAAAACATTGAGATATCCATTTTACTTGTACTAAAATTATTGATACTTTCAGCATCATTACATCCTCATCTGCCTAGCCTTTCCGCAACTAGGTTGGGGTCGGCTACCAGCCTGTCCGAATGCAGCTGAATACCAGTATCCTAAATGGGGCGACTGCCTATTTGACTTCCACAACCCAGTTAGTATTCGGTAATCCGATTCCCCTTTTTAAGACTGGTTGCCAGAGTTTCGGGTCACTGACTACTTGTGACGACTGTCAAACCTCTTCAAATGACAGCTTTGGATCGATGGCTTAACGTGATTTCCGTGGCACGGATGAAACTTGGTATGTTATGGATGGTCATCCATCCACGGAAGGCCCTTCGCAATTGTGGCTTAACCTGAAGATCGACATGCAATTATTTTTAGCAGCCAGATTCTTTCAAAACATAAGTTTTCTTTATTTATTCTGTAACTCGTGTATAAGAAAAGTAAAGGAAAAGTAAAATTACCAGGAAAAATGGCTGGGAATCTAGATACTTTTCCTTATGACTCATATTTGTACTTTCTAAAATAATAATAAAAATAGGTATCAAACGGGAAAAGTGAACAGAAGGCTGGCAGCGTTACCATGTTTGATGGTACCTCAAAAGGAAAAAACGGAACTCATATAAGATCACTTTCTTGTCCGTCTGTCCGTCCGTCTGTCACCACCGATTTTCTCAGGAACGGGTTGAAATTTATACCAGATACTGAAGTCTACAGTCCCTATTAGGTGTTTAGAGGTCCTGAGTCAACATGATAAAAAGATATGGGCAAATTTAGATTATCGCGAAAATTTGTAAGTACCAAAATTTACCTTAATTTTTTGATTTTTTTTTCGGGCTTTTTCCTTTACTTGTGCTGTAAGCCCTTGCTTTAAACCAAAATTGACATTCTAGGTCAACCGGAAGTACCATATAGGTTTTAGGTCGAAAACCTATATGGTAGTTCCAAAAAAAAACAACGATTTTACTATTACAAACTTATTATTTGCGGTTGGTGCAATAGCCGTTTCTGGGGATCGAACAGCAAAGTTAAGTTTGTCCTTTAAAAAGTTTGTACGGAACCCTCGATGCGCGATTCCGACTCGCTCTTGGCTGGTTTTTTTTGCTAAAAATTGCCGAGCCCTCTAGTCCGTGAAGAGTCGACCAACCGTTTGGCGTAGCCCGAATTATTAAGTGGGCACTCGGACCCCATGGACTGGACTAAGTGTTTAAACCCCAAACGACTCAAACACATAACGTTTCAGCACCTGCAACAGCCGAACCCAGCGAAACCCACTGTGCTAGGGATGGACATTGTGTCGAGTAAAGGGGGTCGACGCAAGTTGCATCCCACACTAATGTCACTCGGGACATAGGCTATACAGGGTGAAAACATACCCTTCACGAAGCCGTCAACCAAACATTCTGTTCATCAAACTAAGTAACTGTACGCAATAATTATCGCTCTAGATGACTTTTTGGGCTAAAAAATCACTTACGGTAGAACTCAATTTAACGAACTCAAAACATTGTGCTAATGGATGGATTGAATAGTACGCATGTCGTGGAAGTGTTTAAATTAAAAATCTTACATTTAAAAACAAGTATTAAAAAAAAAAATGGAGAAAAAGTTGGAACTTTGACCCCCAATATCTCCGTAACTAGAAGGTTCCTAAGTATGTGTAATATATACATAATAGATATCTGAGGTCATCGGAAAACATAAGACTAGAGATGCCGATGCATTCCACCAGTTTCTATGACAAGTCTTTTACAGTTCAAGCAGTTCGGTTATGGAATGTCTTGCCAGTGTCTATAAGGCGTGCTGAATCTCTGCCAATTTTTAAAAGCATGATAAAAAACCTGTATTTCTCTACCTAAGCTTTTTTATTAGGTATTTTAATTTAGTTCTTCGCACTTATTTCTCGATAATAGAAAAATGTAAATATTTATATAAGTGTAATATTATGTTTTATGTATGTATGTATTTATTGTATATATGTAAATGGTACACCACAGGCTACCTGCAGTATTGTCTCTCCTTTCAATCCATCCAAAAGTTGTCTTTAAAAGATCGCTTTTAGCGATAAGACCGCCCATTGTGTCACCCCTTGTATGTTTTACTTTATTTTGTATCTGTAATTTTAATGGTGTACATAATAAAGAGTATTCTATTCTATTCTATGGTCTAGAACAAAAAAATTACCGCAATGACGGGGAGAAAAAGTGCCTTTCGGCTTCTTAGGTCTTTTTCCCCTTTTTGAGCAAATCTTGAGCAAAGCCACGGGCAAAAGCTAGTCGAAATATAAGGGAGAGGTAATTTAAATAGGAAATTACAACCTTCCTTGTTTCTTTTATTTCTAAACAAGCAACACAACCGTATTAAAATATATTCCTAAAGTGAATATTTTTAAAAGCGTGCCAACCAAGAAAAATCGCGTATTCACTACACTTAAATTACTTTAAGTGTAGTGAATACGCAATTTTTACAGAAAAAGAAAAAAAATGGATTTTTAAAGAAAATCACGAATATTATCCCGTAAGTAGGTACTTACGTACTTACGGGATAATATTCGTGATTTTCTTTGTCTTTGAGCTCCCGATATTTCGACGCTGTTGCAAGCATCATGATCGCGGTAATACTGAAGAGGTATGTGGGGTGAAAAAGAAAATCACGGATATTATCCCGTAAGTACTTTAAGTGTAGTGAAAAACCGTGAAAAAATAAATAAAATATAAATATATTTATTGTTCTAAAAGTTATAAATAATATAATTAATAAAAAAATAATATTAAATAAAAAAAAATTAATATAAAAATTTATTTTATTTAAATTTTCTCTTGCTATAATTATCAAAATAGAAATTCAAATTCTATTTCTAAAACAACGTCGCGTATTCACATTTTACATGAAATGTATTTCCAATTAAAAGTTTTAACAAGGGCTTAAAAGGCAGCTTTTATTTTTCTAGTAGGTGATATATATTTTTAACTGAATGCTGAATTTCCCGGAATATTAGTCAGATAGATTTATTTATTTATTTGGTACTCCAACAGCAACAAAAAAATATGGAAACTATTAAAACTTGCGGAGTCTCTCTTTTTCTGATTTCGTAGCTACTACTCTCAGTTCCGTTGCACCAAACAATATAATAACAATATTTTTAACACTCATTTACACGTCAATTTACGCTCAAGCAACAAAATTTGTTTCTCATTATGATAATGAAAAACCATAGTTACTTCTACAGTTTTTCACGAAAAAGCTCCTGCACCAATTTTTTAAGTTCTACATCCCTACATTTTTTTCAGAATTTTCTGAAGGAAACCCAATAACACTGCCCAACCCTGGAATCGAACCTAAGACCTCATGCTCAGCAGGTGCAGTTATGATCACTAGACCAACGTGTCCAAGTGCTATATCAATTCAAAGATAATACGCAGCATTCGCCATTAACGGCCATTTTCAATAACTGATAGTTTGCTATCTATGACTGTTTGACATTTACCTTACGGACCGATAGAAACAAAATGTCACAGAAAAGTTTTCTTTGATTTTTCTATGAATCAAGTGACAGGTAGGTGACGCAGTTAGGATATTACAAGCTAACTTTGTTTATAGAAACACCGATAGCTATGATAGTAGGCATATTAACTGACAGTTATACGTAAGTAAGTTATAGAAATGACTTATTAGATGAAGCAAATTACGGCTTTGCTAGCTAATGCTTTGCTTCGTTTGAAAATGTAGTGGAATCTTCTACTATGACCCAGGGCTACATTGCGCAAGGATGAGTGGCTGGTAGGCAAGTAATGGACCGCGATGCTTATGTGGCGAACCTCTCTGTGCACATCCTACATACTCGTAGCAGTAAACCGAAGACCCAAACATCATAATTGGGATGACTATATAGGAGGAATAAAATAAAATAACATTATTGAAACTAAATTTAATGTATAGTAGCTATTTATTAATTAAATGAGATACAAACATTATTTGCAGACTGTAAACATACTTAAAATAATAATAAAAACGTACAAAAGTACCAAAAGAGAAAGAAATCGTTATTTATTTATTTGGATCTCCAATAAAAGATACACAGATACAATATAAGTCACAGTTATACAAAGGTTCTTTTAGGTCTCCTTCAATTACAGGAGACCACAGCATGCACATAAAACTATAAGTGTTAACACACAAAAAAAATGAAAAAAAAAATACAAATAATTCGAAAAACAATACAAAAACCAAAATAATAATAAAAAAAAATTTGATGACAAGAAATCATACGTTTTAAAATTAAAGTTGTATAAAAATTTAATTACAATCAAAACCAAATAAAAAACAAAATTAAAATTGAAATTAAAATCAAAATCGAAATTATAATTGAAAATGATGATGATTGATTGTATTAATTTAAAATTGTATTAAATCAATCAATCAATCAGTTTATTTGTGAAACATAGGTGTTTACTGTTTACATAAATAAGAGGTACGCTATGTTTTGTCATAATTAAGACATACAAATTTAAAAGTGACCCATTAGGTGTCATTACATAATACACACGGGTGTCGTGTAAGGCGACTAATGTCTGAGGCAGAACACCTTGCGCCTCCGTAGACCAGATAATGGGCAGCAGGGTTTTCTGTTAGTCTTTCATCACTGCGATCTCCAATCCGCCTGCCAAGCGTGGAGATTACGGCAAATTCCTCCCATCATGGGAGAGGCTTATATCCAGCAGTGGACGTTATGGGCTGTTGTTGTTGTTGTTGTTGTTGACATAATACAATAAAGTTAATAAATAGTCATAGTACTTCTTAATGCATTATTCTAATAATTGGTCATTCAAAAATTCGTCTAGATTATAATAACATTTGTCAATTAATAATTTGATAAGAGCTTTTTTAAACATACATAATGTCATGTTTTTTAAGTCATTAGGAATTTTATTAAACACTTTAGGTGCCATACCAAAAAAGCTTTTTCGCATCAATGCGGTCTTACATTTTAGATGACATAGTTTACTTAATTATTTAGTATTTAACGTTGATACTTTAGCCAAAAAATAGCCCATATTCTAACTAATATCAGACTTAATAAAAGGTACATCAACAGTCTCATCTTTATCTCCGTCCTTAAAACTACCATACTTATAATACTCCTCAATTTCTTGCAACGTCCTATTCCTAGTTTCCGGCACGTACTTCCAAATGAATAAAACTGACAACGTTGCATATACAGAGTAAAGCAAAAACACACCCCACACATTTATATAAACGCTCAAATAAGGGTATGCTTTCAACGACGAAGAATGGAGTACACATGTATAAATAACATATAGACAACCACCTACGCCCCTGTGTTTAACAGGCATTATCTCGCTTGATATAGAAAACCCTATACAACTAGAACCTAAGCTTAAGAACGCCACGAAACCGACTAAACAATACACTCCTAAGTCCTTTTGCAAGGCCCCTTCACTTTGTAAATATGACATAATGGTAGTAGCTGTCATAAAAACAGCAGAACCGGACATACTGAATAGCATAACCTTTTTGCTACTGCAAAACCGGACTAAAACTGTTGCTATGTTGTAGCCAGTGAAAAGTAAAACGTCCATAGCTAATTTTGCATGTTCGTTGAACCTGCCGGACATTTTAAAAATCATGTCTGTGGAGTATATTATGACGGGCATGCCTCCACCCCAATACAGGACATTGATTAAGACGAAAGTATGCAACGTTGGCAGATAGAAATCTCTACTCGTTACTGTCTTCCGTAAATCTTGAAACGTTGATGCTGATTTGATTTTCAAATTCTCCTTCTGTGAATTGACAATCGCTTTTAATTCCTTCATTGATTCTTCATCAGTTCCTCTCAGTCTTACAAAACTTTGCTCACATTCTCTATATCTTCCTTTACAAGCCAACCAAGAAGGCGACTCTGGCCAAACAAACCCTAAAGGCAGTGCTATAAAAACTGGGGAACACATGATCAGTCCAACTGTCTTCCAATGCAGATACCTCCCTATAATTCCTACTGAAGATATTCCTAGGGCTTGTACTGTCCCATATAATAATAAGCAAGTATTTCGATACTTTGGTTGAACCATTTCGGAGACGCTCAAAAAACTGACGGTTAGAAGACTGTTGGTACCGAGGCCGTGGAAGCACTCGCCGATAATAAGCGTCGTGATGTTTTGAGCTAGGTACGTTAACATCCAACCGGTGATAAGGAACATGCAACTAAGGATGAAGGCAAATTTCCTGCCTTGGTACTGCATGATGACTGGTAGAAGAATACTTGGTATACCAGCAATGCCATGGACTGAACCTGGAAGAGACAGAAAGCGGTTTGTACTTCGAAAACTTCTCATCTGCGTAACCCTTTCCTAATTATGTTGGGGTCGGCTTCCGGTCTAACCAGATGCAGCTGAATACCAGAATTTTACATGGAGCGACTGCCTATCTGACCTCCACAACCCAGTTAGTACTAGGTAATACGATACCCCTTGGAAAGACTGGTTTTCAGACTTTTGGGAAACTGACTACATAGTAACGACTGTCAAAGATCTAGAAATGACAGCCGGGACCAACGGCTTAAAGTGCTTTCCGAGGCACGAAGGATGGGTGGTCACCCATTCACGGACCAACCTCGGCAAGCGCGGCTTATTCTGATGGTTGCCTAGATGTTATTTTTTAGCTACGAGCTCCGAACTTTGAAAACTAAAGTAAAACATTTTTACATAGCAACTCGATAGAGAATGATATATATAGACAGTTGCTCTATGTAAAATAGTGGTTAGACTGGAAGACGACCCCAACACCGTTGAGAAAAGTTACGCAGGAGAGGAGTTTACTTAAATTGTTAGGAAACCTATTTTCTACGACTGTTATTTACCGCAGATTTAAACGCCCCTCGAGAAAAGTTCTAAATACTGTAAAGGTCATGGTTATTTCTCAAGGGTCTTTTAAAGCATTCAAATGTTTATCTTCTCTTAGGAAAATAAATAAAGCTTCAATCTAGTATTTCTATTTTATTTAAATTATCAGAAATTGTCTTCCGAAAGTTTAATTTGATTTTTATTTTACCAGCATTTTTAGTGCATTGTTTTTTCAAATTTATAACGCTAGTTTTTGTTCTTGAGGTAAAACCACAAAGGTAGCCCGCTAAATTAAAGTTTTCTTACGTTTTTTGCAATTTGCAAGTCAGTGTCAGTCTGTATCTTGAGAAAAATATGATTCGCGATCAGAGAGGCGTTATGTCTGGTGGACTACTGTCTGACACTTCGACAGTTGTTGTCGAGTTTTTTATAAGTCGCGAAGAACTTTAATGGCGCTATTTAGGAATTTGACGTTAATTCTCCATTTGTGGCACAGATGGCGCTGTAGTACTTTTTGCACTATGTTGCTGTGGTGGTTGTTGTAGTGCCACTAAAAATTATACAAACTAAACTGGCCGCCTTCGTTCGAAACCACAACTCGCTAAATCGTCTTTGATAGTAGCGCTCTGAACGGTGCTCCGTTCAGCAATTTTTTTTTCATAGTTAATCAAACTGCAACGTACCGATCCATGATACTTTATGAAAATCTATTTGTATGATGGTATCGTTTGACTTAAGTTGTTCAAGTAACACGCTGGGGTATGCTATCACCCCACCAGCTGAAAGTGCTGCCAAGTGCGTTGAACCGGCCACCAGAAACTGAAAATTTAACAAGATTTAATAAACAAGATGTAAGCGTACCCTTCCCGAAGCCGTCAACCAAACATTCTGTACATCAAACTAAGTTTAACTCTATGCAAAAATCATTGCTAGGAAACGAATTTTTTCTATAACGTTATAAAGTAATTGAGTCATAACATGAAACGTTTTTTTTAATGTAATGTTTTTTGTACACTTTGTTTTTTTACGCGCTCAAAACATTGTGCGAATGCATCGAATTTCAAATAGTACCCGTACTATTCGATGCATCTGAACACAAGAAAACTCGTACTTATCAAATTTTCTTGTCTAATGAATCCAAACAACTGCAGAGTTAAATTCATCAAAATGGCCAACAAACTTCATGATAATGTAATAGGTTGATTAAAATAACAAAAACTCAACTTCAGTTAACTTGAAATTCAAAAACATGTAATCGAAAGGGTTTCCAGTAAGCAAGGGTAGGAGTAACACTTTTCCGTTGAAATGCGTATAAAGGTAAGTAATACAATAAAAACAAATGGCCTTGGTAAGGTACAGTTATCTTGATCACAATAGAATTGTTGTTAATCTAAGTGGAAAGATTCTTGATTCAAGATAGGATCTATTACGTCGGCTATAAGCGACAGTGGCCCTATTTGGAGAGTAATAGAAAGGCAAGGCCTCTTTGTCTAATTCTAAAATTAAAATAAACAAATAGTAATTTAGTTAGAACTTGTTTTAAAAATAAAAGAGCGTCATTTAATTACATCTATTTCAAAATTAAAAATACTCGTTTCATATATTTTATTACAATGGATTGTAATAAAATATGTGTACTAATAATACTTTAGAGAGAAAAGATTTTTATGTTTGTAACGAATAAACTCAAAAACTAACGAACCGATTTCAAAAATTATTTCACTATTTGAATGCTTACATTATCCCTGAGTAACATAAGTACTATCGTGGTCCTTTCCGCCTGACCAGTTTAATTTTTTTTCGCATAAATCATGCGGAGGCGCCGATCCACGCCCCCCTATGGTTGGGCCTATTAGGAAAGCGTCAAATTTGGCGCGCAAATAACAATAACTCTCGTTTGGCGTGCGTCGTCAGTGCGCTCGGCCGATTCGGTATCTTTTCATTCATTATTTCTATACAAATATAAATATAAATAAATATAATTTATTTAAAAAAAAAAGTATTACAAAAATGTACATTTAGGTGCAGTAGTGTTATTTCTGAAACATATAATTAGTGCAAAAAAGTAAACTATAAATAAAATATATTTAACAATTGCAAGAAACTATACTGTAGAATTCAAATGTTTGTTAGCGACCTGCCCGATCTAGGTTTATTTAAACCTGTGTTTCAGGTCACAAAGTCAACGGGGCGAGGCTAGAGAGCATTTCTATGTTGCGAGTGCAAGCAAAAATTAGCTTAGTGGTGATAAGGCGGGAGTGTCCTCGATAGTACCCACCCGTGCGAAGCCGGGACCGGCTGCTAGTATTTTCATAATTATAAGAATTTATTCATACCTACAGATGATACGGATTGTGCTTGTTGCAAACAATTTAACTGAAGTTATAGAATAATTTTTCGATACAAAATTGTATGTATTGCCAATGGGCCTCAATAGCCATGGGCCGCTATAGGTTGCTTTTGTGTTTATAAAAATAACTGATCAGTACTTACTTGTCTAGCCAACGGTGATAGCCCCATGATGATATTGATATTGAAATTGTCTTCTTCCGAATCTTCTGTTCCTATGCTTTATCAATCATCACTTATGGAGAATACCTGTTGATAAAGAATAATCATATCATCATCATCATCAGCCTATAATGTTCCCACTGCTGGGACACGGCCTCCTCTTAATGAGAGGGAATGGGCTATAATCCACCACGCGGGCCCAGTGCGGATTGGTAGATGTCACATGTCTTTGAATTTTTGGTTCTAGGACATGCCGGTTTCCTCACGATGTTTTCTTTCACAGTTTTGGGTTGAGGAAACCTGGGCCGTCCAAAAGCGCTTTGATTTTACGATATCGGAACAGAGAAGTATATTATAGACAGAAGAAAGGGGATGCCTAATACCTAGCAGTGGATGATTTTAGGCTGGCTGTGTTCGTAATGTAATATAATATGATACTCGTATGACTTTTTACTTTCATATTGACTAGGCGATATCTGCCAGACAATCTTAAGCCATCCTAATTTTGTCTGAAAAATATCACTATCAGCGATAAGACATTGTAACCTTTTAATTAGTAATATTGTAAAACATTTGTATTACAATTTTGGTGTATTATATTCTGAAATGATGATTGATGATGATTGCTATCTAATTCTTTAATTAGAACACGATTTCCTTTACAATGGTTTCGATTCTGTTGTGCACAAACTAAACTTAATTAAGGCTATTGCTATCTTTTTCTCACTATTAAAACGAGAAAGAGACGGACGTATTTTAGAGTTGTCAAATTTAGTTGGAACTAATATTTCCAAAAAATGAAGGGTGCACGTAAAAACATGTCGACTAAAAACACGGTGAAGCGCAAGGCTTATACTAGTTTGACATCTCTAACTTAGTTCATAGCTATAGCCGTCCTTTTCTCGCACTGCCTTTTAGTAAAAGTAGGAATAGCCTAAATTAAGTTTAGTTTGTGCACAACAGAATCGACATCAATATCCTCATTTTATTATACTAAAGAAAACTAGCTTAGGGAGATGTCAACAACAAAATGCTCGCACACTGTATATTTGTATCGGAGTAAACGAGAGCGAGAGAGTTACTGAGCGACCAGGTTTAAGAAGAAAATAATGAATAACTATTGAAATAAAAAAAAAACCTGTGGATTATTTGTGAAATGACCTCAGTAGAGCTTCCAGAAGAGTGGGTCTTAAAATGAACATGGACAAAACCAAGGTCATGTCGAATGCCCATGTCACACCCATTCCTATCAAGATCGGAGACTCTACTCTCGAAGTTGTAGACGATTATGTGTACCTGGGACAAACGGTCCAGTTAGGTAGGTCTAACTTCGAGAAAGAGGTCAATCGTCGAATCCGACTCGGCTGGGCAGCGTTTGGGAAGTTGCGCGGTATCTTCTCGTCCAACTTACCACAGTGTCTCAAGACGAAAGTCTATAACCAGTGTGTGTTGCCAGTGATTACATACGGAACCGAAACGTGGTCGCTCACAATGGGCCTCATCAGAAGGCTTAAAGTCACCCAAAGGGCAATGGAGAGGGCTATGCCCGGAGTTTCCTTGCGCGATCGAATCAGAAATGAAGACATCCGCAAGAGAACTAAGGTTACCGACGTGGCCCAGAGAATTGCATAACTTAAGTGGCAGTGGGAACGGATGGCCGATTAGGCCGAAAAGTTCTGGAGTGGCGACCGCGAACCGTAAGACGTTGCGTTGGAAGGCCTCCCACTGGGTGGACCGATGACCTGGTGAAGGTTGCGGGAATCCGCTGGATGCGAGTCGCACGGGACCGGTCAATGTGGCGACAGTTGGGGGTGGCCTATGTCTAGCAGTGGACGTCTTTCGGCTGAAATGATGATGATGATATTTGTGAAATATGTCTCGTTAGCGGTTTGGGTATGAATATGTTGACTTCGTGTTTTTAATTGCAGACCCTTACGTCAAAACAATAAAGACATAGAACCGTTTAATGATAATTTTAAGACCACTCATGCAATTGTTTTCTATCGAGCCGATTTCGTCCAATTATGTATCGAGTCCGTCCACGGTCTTTGAAATAATATATGACTAGCGGACGTCACGCGGTTTCACGCGCGTAGTTCCCGTTCCCGTGGGAGTACGGGGATAAAATATATTCTATGTTACTCAGGGTGAATGTAGCTTTCTAGTGGTGAAAGAATTTTTGAAATCTTTGAAGTTTATTTATTACAAACATACATACACACACACAAAAATACAAATCTTTCCTCATTATAATATTATTAGTGTAGATGACTATTAACATTTTTTTTTGATGAGCTAGAATAAATTGTTTTTCTTAAAAAACTGCTTATAACATAACATCAATTAAGTGTTGTCAGCCCCTCAAAGCCCGCGGCTTCGCCCGCGTCTAGTATAATAATTGACCCGGATCATATTACTGGGATATACAGTATTGTATATGTTAATCCAGGTTATAAACTATCGGTGTGCAAAATTTCATTCAAATCCGTTCAGGTGTTTTTGCGTTTAAGAGTAACAAACATACACATACAAACTTTCGTATTTATAATATTATATACTGCCGTGATATATCTATAATGCCGTTACATGCAAAAACCGCGGTAATAATTCAAACCGATGTAACTTTTCAATGACAACGCCTATTTGAGACTTGGAGGTACCTAAACATAGATCAAGTTAAATGCTTTCGAACGACTCCCCTTTTATATCGTAAATATCGTTTAAGATCATGAAATAACGTTTTTTGCGTTTTAGTTTATCATCGGTGTTGCCGAAACCTTATGGGTCATCGACTAAAATGCCGCTACATAGAGTGTAACGGCATTTTAGTGTATCTATTTCATAGCAAAATATTGTCTGTTTGAATGCAAAAAAAAATCTATTCGATGATTATCTAAAACGTCGTTATAGCACATAACGTCGATTTAGCTTAACATTATGTAATATGGAACTGACTCATGTTAGACTTTAGTGCGTTTAACGGTAATTTACTGCTTTTAAGTCTGGTAACTCATAAATGTATTTAAATATAAGGGAAAAACATGAATCATTGTTAAGCTAAAACGCGGTTAAACTAAAAACCTTATATTTTAACGGCATTATAGTGCAACAGTATCAAAAAATGGTGAACCATAAATATTGTACAAAATGAAGTTAAAGTTACTTTTTAGTTGTTTACAAATACAAATATCACATCAGTTATTAATCAATATTAATAAGGTACTAGTTGTACATCAAAATAATATAATTTGTAACAAATTTTAATAAAATAAAATTTACATACATTCCGCTTTAATGAAACTTGAGATAATAAACAATCAAATTAAGTTGAATCTTCTCCTTGAACTTAAAACTTTAAATTTCTAATAGCATTTAAAAAATATCATCCAAAAACAATAATCTCCACTAAAAACAAAAAAATAGTTTTCCTTATTTAAATTTTAGTATTAACTTTTTACCTACATTTATTAAAGCCTTCTTGATTATTTAATATTTATGTATTCTTATAAACATGGTATTAAAAATCTAAACACAGTTACATAATACCTAGCTTAAAATATTATGACAAATTTTAAAATTAAAATAATTATTTAGTTAACATAGTTAATCAGTCTCAAACTCTCCATAGACTTAGATTAGTTTGTATAATTATTCCTTTAATCAGAACTTGTACCGGAATTTTCATTTTCTTTTGTTGGTAAGTTTTTCCAAAATAACAATTTGTGAGGGGGAATTATGTTCGATAGGTTTTTAAGTATGTCAGCTTTTCTTTTAGATTCGATACATTTCGGTTCAGTCCTAAATTCAAATACCATTATACGTGGGTTTTTCAAATATTTATCATTCATGAAAACTGTTACGAGTGTAACATACCTTAACCATATTTTTTTAATAAGCTCTTGGGTTGGATGTTTTGAATTCTTCGCTGTGACACATAATTTGGTGTATTCAAAAAGTTTTCCGGCAACATAGACTGCACGATTACTTTTGATTTATTAATGGAAGATACACACTCTTCAAAATCTGTAAAATCGTAGTTTACCTTTTTTCTTCATGGACAACTCTACTTGGTGATGCACTTGATCGCTGCTCATAAAAGTGTAGCCGGGTTCAAAGTATTATAGAGTTATTTTTTCTGTGGCAATATCTTCACTATTAATCATGTGAGTGAGCATCAACAACAGCCAATTTTTGTTTTGTGAGCTGCACTTAACGAGCCAGATGTCTACTTGCCCAACATCTCTATTACGCAAAAGAAAATAATAAAATGCTGACATAATAATTATCTTTTCGTCTTCTCCCTGCAATGCCATCATGCCAGATAACTGTGACGGGTTTAGATGCTGCAGTAATCTTGCCGAGTGATGCAAAGGTTTGATTGTATTCTGTAAGGCGCAGACTGAAAATTGCAGCTTTAAACATCTCCAATCTGGGTAACAATTACTTTTTCGAGGTCAGAACTATAGAATATTTGTGAATTATTTTGTGGTTCCTCTTTATGTGTTGTGTATAGATCTCATGCCTTTGTGTACCTTTGGTGATGGTTACCCCAATCCACACAAACTGTACACTCTTCATGTATTTGGACAGTGCATCATGTGATGTTTCCTTTTTGTGAAAATTATAAGCTTCACACAATTCGCACTCCTCGTTGCCGAGGTCGGTAAAGAATATGTTATTTTTTTTTACATGACTGTGATCTGTATAAGCTGTACGAAATATTTTTATCGGGGTATGTTTCACAAAAATGTTTATGCATTTGAGTTATGTCTATGTTACTTGGCAGATATCGTCGCAGAGGTGCATGTTCACGCCTATAGTGTGGTTCTAAAGGGTTAAACGATTCAACTTGTAGATTCAGTAAATCGCGATTGTAATAAAACCACTGTAACTGCAATCACTCTTGAGTATATTCCATATATTACTTCACATTTTATACAAAGTACAATAATTATAACACTAAATCGGCTATCGGACATAGATTCGACTATTAGTCTTAACACCACAATTTCTTTCAACGAACCGACCTCTCTCGGCCGAGTGCCATGCTTTATAAACTACCCCTTCCCGCTACAACATTGACAGTTAGTCGTTTCTCAGTTGTTGTCATTTCTCAAAAATAAAACGAATGATTAAAATATTTAAAACCCTACAGCAGATCTTATGAATTAATACATATTTGAAAATCATGATACGATCAAATGTTGGTGTTTTCTGGTGTTTACCACGTTTATCTAATGAAGGATCAGTAAAAGTTACATGTAGGATTTTGTCATTATTTTTTAAATATCATAAAGTGGTAAGGAAATATATTTTGCGCTGCCCCCCACCCCGCGCGAGATCAGTTAACGGCTTTGTTGTGTATTAGTGTGAGATAACATCATTTTAGTCTAATACTGACGGACAATTAATTTTTGTTTAGTTTTTGAAATGCCGCCAGTGGCTTATAACATACGTTAAGTCAAAATTTAAGGATGTCAAATATTAACCTATAATGCCGTTAAACGTCGTTAATTACGCATGTAAGTCTAGTATTATCAATTAATGACGTTATAGCTTAACAAAAGTAAACTTCTATATTAAAAAAAATAATAACTATAAAACAGATAAAGTACCTTTACCGCTTTTTAGTGTACAAAAGACTGTTAACGGCAATCTAGAGAAGCACCATATGAAACATTTGTAATAAAAATATGAGTTGATGAACCTTAGCGGCTGTATAGACTCACAAAGTTACTTAATGACATTTTTGTTTATTTCACACGAGAAAAATATGCACTTAACGGCATTCTTAAAATAATTATTTCCAAAACTATTCAAGGTATTTAAAATTCGGAAACACAGATCGATAGATTTTTTTTTTTTTCATAAACATAGCATCAAAAGTTAAAAATCGACCAGATGTCGGATAACGGCATTTTAGTTATACCACGGCAGTATAATGTGTTGACCCTAGGAAAGTTTGAAAAAGGAATATGGATGGAATGTGAAGTAAGATATGGCTAAATAGGAGATGACTGCTGAGATAACGAGTGATAGAGAAGTATGGAAGAAGAAGATGAAGACATGCAGCGCTGACACCAAATAAATTGGGAATAGGGGAGGAGGATTCTTCTCCATAGAGATCTACGTTTTGGAATGGGCAACTACAGTACTTTCACAAGTTATAAATGCCTTGCGTCACCTTCATTATTTTTCTGACAATGAAAAGTGCCAGTTATGGTCGAATTTAAATAAACGCTTTGAGTTTGAGTTTTGGAGAACGATGATACCACAAAAAAAAAAATCGCTGGACATTACACACAGCGCCAACTAGTGCCACACTAAGCAACGAGGCTTGTGTCGTGGACACCAGATAGTAAATATACTACATAGATACTTAAAAAAAAAAAAAAGTTTAACGTTTGTGTCACGTTTGTTTTTTTAACATTTTGTTTAATGTTTGTGTTCAAATGTTATAACTATATCAAATCTATCCACAACATTATGCTAGACGTTGTATATTTCACAATACTCTGTTTTGTGCTGTTTCCATCGTTATTGCAGAGAATACCTGTAGGTAAATTATCACGTTATTGTTTTCATAATAGAGTGGGGTTTGGGTCGTCCCGGGCTTGCCCTAATTCTGAATCAAAAGGCGTCCGGGTGTCTCCTTTGTTGTTAATTTGAAACAAGGCCGCTACGAGATCTATTGATGATTAATTAAATCTTTGAACTTGATATTGTTATATTCTCGTTTGGTTTTGTGTTCAAGTTATTTAAATTAGGTAAGTTTGGTGGCGAAAAGTTTTGTGGGTCCTTTTGTTTTTTATTTAAAATTTTCCATTTAACTTGCAATGTTTATTTTGGTCAAATCTTGCGACTGAATTTTGAAACAGTTTTCGCTAACCGATTGAGCTAAAATTTACCATACACGTTTAGTTTGGATGACAATGTCATTCTAAATCGAATGTGGCGGATTCCCAAAAATGGCGGACTAACTAAATAAGAATAAGAATAATTTACTTAAAAAAGTATTACAAAAATGTACATTTAGGTGCAGTAGTGTTATTTCTGAAACAAAATGAAAAAAAAAATGGTGGGGTATCAATTCTAAGGGTTTGCTGTGAAGAATACGAGGAAAAATGACGTTACACCTGTTATTAAAAAAAAAAAAACATTTTTATTTTTATTGACGTGATAACGTTTTATAAATCGACGAACACCGGCTGGACGCACGAAAAAGTGTCATACCGTTACGTGCGCCGCTATCAACTCCCAGCCCAAACCCTTGGACCTAGAAAATTGAAGTTTTACACAGTGTTTCCCTTTATAATATAGACAAGGAATCAGTAAGGATTTTTCGAAATTCAACCCCTAAGGGAGTTAAATAGTCCGGGGTTGCGGGACTGTTCGAAAGAGATACCGTGGCCCCGGAACACAAAGGGCGATGAAGGAACATGGATGGGTTTTAGTCAGTAAAATTCTGACACTATTACCTCCTGCTCCGATCAGAGCGGAAGAAGTCATTTGATGATTTCCCTTCCGAAAAAAAAGGGAGTTAAATAGGGGATGAAAGTTTGTATGAAAGTCCGTCAGTTTTAAAGTTAGGATCTTTAAATTTTGTATTTAGGCTGACGATTGAAAATTAATTTATACGTGTCTCAGCGTTTTTGATAATTCCATCCACAAACAGTTAAAAAAGGGGATAAAGTTGTGTATGGAAAGTACTTAATTTACGAAGTAAAATTACAATATTTATTATCTAGGCGTATGGTTGGAAGCTAACGCAACAGTAGTGTTGTTAGAATTTCAATCCTTAAGGTGGTAAAAAGGGTGACGAAATTCTGTTTTTTAAGTTAAAATCACTAATATCATGAAAAATGACGTTATCACGTAAAATAATTATCCGTAAACCGACTTTACAGACAGCCACTTTTTTTTTCTGTATCTTGGTAAGATTGAGATTGGATGCGACTTGAAATTGGGTTTAAGTGGTTAGTTGACTAATATAATTACTAATAAACATACCCACTATCTGCCTAGCCTTTTCCTAGATATTTTGGGTTTGGCTCACAGTCTACTCAGATGCAGATAAATAGAGTACTGTTAACAATGCCTCTTAAAAACTTAACATAGCTAGAAGCACCTAGAGTGACACTCTCACAAATTCCAAATAGATACTAAATTTTAATTAAAAACAATACGAAAGATATGGAAATATTAAGTTGTTCTTTTTTTTTCTGGTCATATTCAAGGGTGTGCTACAGACCATCAAACTGAACAACTTTCTCCATGGGACCACCAATGTAATCGCAAAAAAATAATCAATGGCCCCATACAAAATTACAATACCTACTCGACCAAATGTACCTATGGGACAGCTGATTTTTTTTTAAAGATTGGATTTTATACGATTGTGGTCCCATAGAGAATGTGCACACCCTTGAATTTGACCAGGATGCAAAGCGTCACCTTGTATATTTTTCTATTGCTATTAAAATAGTTCAAACTTACAAAAAACATACCCAATTTCAAAACATATATTTTTATAAGTCACCACACATAAATTTAACATAATTACTTTACGTGAAGCACTAACATCCACTAATGATCGCGATAAAAACACACCTGTTTATATAAACTTACAAACGATACTAAATTAAATTATATTTACACATACCCGGATGAGGAGAGCAAGAGTTAAAACAATAAGGCGTTAATTACAAAAACAAAATATATACTTACTATCATAATAGCCACATTAACGTCATTTTTATTAGAATTATAAAAAAAAAACTCAACCAAAAAATAATAATCGGGATTCGGAATTTAATTTAAAAAATCTAAATCCCGACTGCAAATGCATAATTATTATTATTTTGATAATCCTACTCGGTAGATTTGCTTATTTTTTTTAAATTAACGTATAACTATTTCGCGCCAAAAATCCCACATTTTGTTTTTTTTCATCGCCTATCAAAGAACACTAGGGTTTTTAAGACGAACATAACGATACCTTAACTGTCAAAATCCATCCCGCCTTTGAAAGATACGAGGCTTTAAAAAAATTTACACACATTAAAAGATACGCGCGAAAAACATTACCCTTCCTTGGCAGTCGGGCAAAAACAATTCGTATCACGTCCAATTGGCACTCTGCAGTAAATTAACTGTTACCAAGCTTAAATAACTTCGCAAACTTGCTTTGGTCGTACTTTACTTTTTTATAATTATGTACACTCGAATAAAGTGTTTGATGTACGGGCGAAATATTTACCTTAACACCTTACGATCATTTTTTTTATTCTGTGCATAATATTTTTTATTTCTCTTAAGATGCATTTATGACTTTTTTATAAGATTTGAGTTTGCCTTGGTCAAAATGGGCGTTACCCCAACAGAATGAAAAATACATAGCTCATAAGTTTTCCAATGCATACTAGAGAGATCTGAGCTAAGGCCAATTGGAATTTTGGAATTGTTGGAATTTCTTAAAATACAAAATATAATTTTTATCAAAGATCAAGTATCTAGACTACAGTCAAAATCAAAAAATCAAAATCAAAATATTTTATTTCACATATCCTAGATGGGCACTTATAAAACATCGAAAAAGGTGCACAGTCAGTTTTTAAAGTAGATCGTGTTAAAACACTTATTTGGGTTTCCTAATAGTTTGAATAATAGGTCAAATCACTGGCACAATACGAAAAAAGGTTAAATATTTTTTATACAGGGATGACTTTTTTACCATTAAAAAAAAAAGGGTATAATAGGTGAACGGAGTAGAAGCAAATAGCTTACGTAGTTATTTTTTTTTTCGAAAAAATTGTCAAAAAAAAATCGAAATTAAAATCAATTTGAAATTCGATATTTTTCATTTTTTTTTAAAAATTTCTCTTTCTTTGTTCTAATATATGTATAATGAAAAGTTTACTTGAAATTTGTAGCGTTTTTTGATGATAGATCAATTTTTTTCTAAGCTGTGGAAAAAAGAAAAAAAAACTAGGTATTCCATAAGCTTCTACTCCGTTCGTTCACCTAATATACTCATTTTTTTTGGAAAGTGATAAAAAAGTTTATAATATTACTCCCAGATTTCATAGAAAATTGCCCTTGGTCAGTCAAATTCGCGGGTAAAACCTGCTACGGAACTAGTACTAACTAGTAGGGCAGAAGAAAGGAAAAGCCTACTCACCAGTGTGTGATTCCAGGCTGAAAAATTCGGGTGCCTGTACACCAATCTCTTTGTTCGAGTGTACATTTACAATGACTGACAAAAAGCCTGCAAGTCTTGGTCAGTATCAATAATTTCTTGCCATGAGTAAGAATTGACAAGATAACGGTATAATCTCAACCGGTTTATATCTTCGAAAACACAAAATGTTATCCTTATAATTCTCCCGAACGAATTTCGGTCACGGTGGTCAATCTCTGGAGGGATTAGGCCAGTAGATCAGCGTTAGTCAGTTGTTACGTGGTGTATTCTGATCTGTAACTCTTATAGTCCGCTATAACGGTGATTGCAAGGAAGAATTAGTTACAGGGGGGAACACTTCTTTTTATAGAGTTTATTAAGATTTAGTCGATAATAAATATATTGTTATGATTTGGCTTAATAAATAAATTGTCTTTAGAAGATTTAAATACCAAGAAGCGAAGAGAGAGTTTTAGGGAAGATTTTGTCCAACAGACAACCTCTAATCAAGACTAGTTTAACATAAGACGTTTTTTCGTGCTATTCCATGTTTAGTGTACAATAATATTACCATGACACGTCTAATATTTAACATCACATATTAAGGAGCCCCCATGCACACTAGCGCCACTTTAGTAAAAAAATCAGAACTCGTTAAATACACAATTAATATTAAATCTGATTGACAAAATCAATCTTTTGGTCTTCTAAATTATTCACGTCTGCTTAACTCATTGAAACATAGCTCGCTGTCGTTACAGATACAAAATGAAAAAAAACGGCCGTTTTTAGCAATTTTTCTAACTGTAACTACAGTGAGGCATATTTTAATGAATTAAATAGACGTTAATAATCTAGAACTCTAAAGCATTGATTTTGTCAATCAGTTTTTATATTAATTGTGTATTTATCAAGTTCTGTTTTTTTTACTAAAGTGGCGCTAGTGTGCATGGGGGAGCCCCTTAAGGGATTCCCAATTAGTTTCTATAATATAAACGGAACATTATTATTAATAAGATCCTATTAAGGATAAATTATTGTACCCTTATGATACCTAATACTCTAGTAATTGCTTGCATATGTAATGACATAGACATACGGGTATATCCACGTCAAACACTAACAATATACACTGGTCTGCAAAAATAAGTATCACACTTTTAAAATTGTAATAACTTTTTAAGTACACAAGATATACTTTCTTAACAAAAAGGACTCGAAAATGAGTTTAATTTTGTACACAAAAACTGATAAAAATTGCTTGGAAACGTTTTTATTTTAATTCTCTAACTTTTACAGTTTAGAAAAAAAAAAAATTAAAGTGTAGTACCTACTTAGTTTTGCAGGCCAGTGTAGTTCGACTAAAATTAGATACTTAGGAACTATTTAACAAAGGCTAGAATTAATAATATAGACTTGAAATCGAAGGTAAGTTGAGGAATATTACTGTGCTCTTTAAAGAAAGGATACCCTTGACGCAGTAATAATTATACGACAGTGACCTAAATAACACAATAACAATAGCCTTATCAATTAATTACAATTAACAATTAGCTTTCTTTTCGTTATCAATTAGCAATTAGCAATTATGACATTAAGAGTCAAATAAAATGACTGCGATGGTACGGAACCCTTCATGCGCGAGTCCGACTCGCACTTGGCCGGTTTTTTGTCTTGACTTGATCATGCCTGGGAACCTTCTAGTTACTGAGATATTGGGGGTTAAAGATTTTCCAGTATTTTTTTTTTAAAACAGGTTTTTAATATTATAACTTCACTTTAAATACGTCTTCAACCCCAGTACTATTCAATGCATTTAAAGCACAATGTTTTGAGTGCGTTACGAGTAAATTGAGTCCTACCGTAAAACGTGATTTTTCACCCAAAAAAAAAGTCGATTCCCAGCAATAATAACCTTAAATGTCAAAAGAAATATAAATAATAATAATAAACTAAAAATCTATAAAAATACTATGTAGGTAGAATTAACAATCTGAATAATTAAGTTTATGATTTGAACATGAAATACATAATGTATTTATATGACATCAGTACAGAAGTATAAAAATAAATGGTTGGAAACAAAAATAGTGTGTAATGAAAAACGAAAAAACAATTAAAACAATAATTTAAATAAAAGGAACTAATGTCATAGGTATAATAAATCTTATTTCAAGATTAAGTTAAGTTTTTTAACAAAAATGTAATTGACTTTGTAAACTTAGATGTAGTTTAATTATTAATAGCTGTTTTCTGCGGTTTTACTCGCCGTTTTAATATTTGTATAGTCTATTAAAAGTTTTTGACACACATATTTTTTTTTGTTTTTTGTTCTGTTCGTTTAGTAGGTAAAAAAACACTTTCCAAAAATATTTAATTTTATTTCTTGTCTCTGTACACCGTGATCTTTTTCGATTTTGTTTTTTTTTTTCATGTCGCCATGGATATCGTGATCAGTAGGTAACACGATAACGAGGGAAACGGATAATGGTATCAGTGGATACAACTCGCCGTGATCCGTGGCTAACGTGATCTGATGCTGTGATCGGTGGAGACAAACCCATCTTTTTCTGTTTGCTCGTCATCTAAGGGTTGTAGCCAATGATATTCTAGTAAAAAATGTTGTGTTGGGTGACTTTAAGCCTTCTGATAAGGCCCATTGTGAGCGACCACGTTTCGGTCCCTTAAGTAATCACCGGCAACACACACTGGTCATAGACTTTCGTCTTGAGACACTGCGGTAAGTTGGACGAGAAGATACCGGGCAGCTTCCCGAACGCTACCCAGCCGAGTCGGACTCGACGATTGACCTCTTTCTCGAAGTTAGACCTACTTAACTGGACCGTTTGTCCCAGGTACACATAATCGTCCACAGCTTCGAGTGTAGTGTCTCCGATTTTAATAGGAGTGGGTGTTACATGGGCATTCAACATGACCTTGGTTTTGTCCATGTTCATTTTTAGCCTCACACTTTCGGAAGATCTACTGAGGTCATCGAGCATTGTACTGAGGTCCTCCGTGGTCTCAGCCATGACCACTATATCGTCGGCAAACCGAAGGTGAGTGATGTACTCGCCATTGACGTTGATGCCTAGCCCTCTCCAGTCCAGAACCTTCAGACATCCTCCAGTGCAGTTTCGGAGATATGACGTCTCCCTGTCTCACCTCCTCGACCTCGCTGACCTCGCTGCAGAAGGATAGGTTCCGAGGCTTGGTTTTGAAGTCGGACTGACATGGTGGCGTTTTTGTACAAACACTTCAACACCTCGATGTACCGGTAGCCGATTTGGCACCGTTGGAGAGTCTGCAGTACAGCCCAGGTCTCGATCGAATCGAAGGCTTTCTCCGTAGTCCACAAACGCTAAACAGAGAGCCAGGTTATACTCTTCGGTCTTCTGTATAACCTGCCGCAGCGTATGTGTGTGGTCCACGGTGCTAAAGCCTTTTCGGAAACCAGCTTGTTCGGGAGGCTGAAAACCGTCAAACCTGCGCGCGAGACGATTCGTGATGACTCTTGAAAACAACTTGTAGACATGGCTTAGAAGTGAGATGGGCCTATATTTCTTCAGACGGGTATTGTCACCTTTCTTGAAGAAGAGTACCACCACACCCCTGCACCATGCCTGTGGCGTTTTTTCCTCGAGTATGACTGAATTAAACAGCTTCTGAAGGGCCTTAAGTACCGGTTTTCCACCCGCATTCAGGAGTTCGGCCGTAATTCCGTCATCACCCAGTGCCTTGTTGTTTTTAAGCTGTTTCAGAGCCATCCTAATCTCGTACAGGCTGACGTCCGGGATGTCTTCCGTATAGTGTCGGATCAGTCTAGCTCTTGGGTCGTTTGCTAGATCTACGACGGGTTTACTGGTTGACGTGTACAACTGCCCATAGAAGCTCTCAATCTCCCTCAGAAGCTCCCGTTTGGCGGATAAGATCCTGCCATCGTCGGTCTTCAGTTTTGTGAGCTGGTTCTGCCCAATAGCCAGATCTCTAGTAAATACCTTGGAGCCTTTGTTCCGCTCGATCGCGTCTTTAATACGCTCGGTATAAAAACGGCGAAGGTCGCTCTTCAAGGATTTAGAGATCCGTCTATTGAGCTGTCGGTATTTCAACGCCTTGTCTGAAGACTGCAGAATCATCTCACACCGCTCCTCAATGAGCTTGAGAGTTTGATCGGAGAGTCTCTTGTTCTAATCTGTACGACGTATCTTAAAGAACTTCGACCCGGTCGTATGGACAGTTTCCACGAACCCATCGTTGTATTCGTCCACTGAGCTTCCTAGGCATTCGAAACGATTCTGGAGTTCAAGCTGAAAGCTCTCGGGGTTTTGGATTTGGATCTGTGCTGGACGGATCGTAGACTTCATCAGTTGAGACCTTTCTAGCTTGACATTGATGTTCAATGTGCCTCTTACCATGCGGTGACCGCTCCCGGTTTTCACATCAATTCGGATCACAGAGACATCATTGAACATTTGCTTCTTGGTTGACATGATAAAGTCAATCTCGTATTTGGTTGCTCCATCGGGGCTCTGCCAGGTCCACTTACTGTGCTCACGCTTTTTGAAGAAGGAGTTCATCATATAGAGGCCCTCCTTCTCCATAAAACTAGCCAGTTGGTGGCCCCGGTAGTTCCAACGTCCAACTCCAAATTGCTCCACCTGCAGCTCATCCCCGTCTCGTTTGCCCAGTTTCGTGTTGAAGTCGCCCATAACAACGGTGAAGTGAGTTTTGAGTTTTGATATCCTCGTACATGGTCTCCACTTCGTCGTCGGGCCAAGGTTGGGGCGTAGACCTGTATGACCTACAGCGAATATCTTGAGGATGTTCTGAGTATAAGGTACGCCACCCTGGTCGACACATTCTCGATCTTCACCACGTTGTTCACAAGGGACTTGTGGACGATAAACCCAACACCACCCTGGGACTGCCGGTCACCCTCTCGGAAATAGAGCAGGTTGCCGGATTTTAGGATTATCGTGTCCTCCCCCTCTCTTCGGACTTCAGATAATCCCACAATACTCCATCGCAGCCTCTTCGAGTTCCGCTATCTTCTCGTCGGTCCGGAGTGTGCGTGCGGTATACGTTGCCAGGTCCAGTCGTTGGTATAGGTAGCCGGATCCCATCCGGGGATTCTTTGCAGCCCTAGCCACGCCGTCACCTCGACCGCTGCCGTAGTCGAGTGTAGACGGGCTGCCGAGTACTAGGGGCCATTTTTGTAATGCGGTATTCATTTTGGGGGGTTTTTGCCATAATCGCCACGCTTGGCAGGCGGGTTGGCGATCGCAGTACAGTTCTTTCAAAAAGACACAGAACGCTGCTGCCCGTTCTCTGGTAAGTTATGTTTAAGTCCCATGTAATAGGGGACGAGCTATTGCCATCAACCGTGCACCAGACTCCGTGGCTGCTACTGAGAAATTCCTAATGGAAAAACCCAATAATCATTTTTCCGATTCGAGAATCGAACCCAGGAGGCCTTGTTCTTAGCAGTCGCGATTGCAACTACTTGTCCAACGAGGCAGCTGTACGGAACTGCTCATTTTAAAATTCAACACGACCTTGACAGTCGTACAAAACACTCAACAATCACACTCGCATACTAAGGTTTTTAAAACACTATGGATGATGCCTGACTGAAAAACTATGATTCTGTTTAGTTCGTCAGTTGGATTATCGAAAAATATTGGATACGTGTTTTTTGTTTTATCAAATTAATAAAAAAATACGAAGATAAAACGTGTCAAAGATCATGAGTGGGGCGTCAAAAATTTGTGTGACGTCACATTTGAGTACATTTTTAACTCAAATGTGACGTCACACAAATTTTTGACGCACTGTATCGTCTTCATTTTTTGTTTACGTGAAAAAAATAAAAAATATGTTTCCTATATTTTTTGGAAATCTATCTGACCGACTAATTAGATTTTTTTGTCATCTACCCAATTCAAAGTAGCTTTTTATTAAATAAATAAAAAATATCACAATCAATATTTTCGTAGGTAGTAGTTACAGCCGTGAATGTCTGCCTTCAACCAGGCACAAATCCAGACTCCGTAGCTGCTATTGAGAAATTCCTGATGAAAAAACTCAATAACACTTTGTCCGATCTGGAAATCGAACCCAAAGCCCTCTTGCTCAGCAGTAGTTTTTGCAACCACTAAACCAACGAGGCAGTCAACGTGTACAAAAACGTTAATAAATTATTCAGCAATGTGCCTGTAATAAATAATTTTAAATTGATTCATCTACCTATGGCTGCATATTAATGCTTCTTGGCTCACAGAGAACGTTTCATTTATTAAATCGTATGTGTCATCTGTGAAACAGATGAATAATTATTAATTATAATAATAAATTATGGCTGACCGACGGCCTGTTATTCGTGGCTGTCTGGGGAATGTAATTTTAAATTGTTTGGTTGACATTTTTAAGGTTCGATAATCGCGTGTGGCAAGACTGCAAAAAAAATATGAACAAGGTGAAAATAGATTGACACAAGAAAACATCACGCTGTGTTATTCTTTTAGGTCTAGTTAGTTCCATGCAGCTGCAGGTACACTCGTAGTTTGTAAGTTGGTTTGGTCAATTTTCTATACTAATATTAAAAAGAGGTAATTTTGTACTGATCCGATTCCTAGAATAGGCTTGTCAACTGAAAAAATCTAATTAGTCTGTCAGTAAGATTATCAAAAAATATTTGATCCTGTATTTTTTATTTTGTTACGTAAACCAAAATTGACGAAGATACGATGCTTTTAAAATTCTCAATACGTCACGCCATGGTATAATTTTTAGTGCGTTCTGACGTCTCGAGCCCCGAGTAAAATTTATGGTTGACGAAATGGGATTCAATGTATGAAGATTAAAATAGTTACGAGTTAGCACACTTTTTCACTTGTTTCGCACGTCTTTTATTTAGTTGTCGAAATGGGAAAGTTACGAGATGGGCCGGAGCCGTTTTATCTTTGTCAAAATTGATTGATTTACTAAAACAAAAAATACGTGTCCATTATTTTCTAATACTATAGCTGACAGACTAAATAAATTTGCAATATATTTATGGTGAAAACTAGCCTACCCCAAGTGTCATAGGCTACATCAAAACGTTCTCGTGGGTTAATTTCCTTACAAAACGGGAGCGAAGGTGCAAGCAAAAGCTAGAATTTTGTATTCAATATCGTCATATCAGCAAAAAAAGGTTCAGTACTGGACGTCCTTTCCAAGAGTCGACACGTCCCCAGTGCTTCTCTCATCGAGCAGATTCCAACGGCCAAAATTGCCGGGCGAGATTTCAACGGTCTTTGATCCACCTTGTGAGGCCTTTCAATAATATTGTTACGCCATATGGTTCAAACCTAGGTGTGTGGCGGCCTAGAAATACGAATTAAAACACCCCCATTTTGCTCCATCATCGAACCCAGGATTCCACGCTTAGTAACCGCATTTACAACCACGAGAACATGGAAGCCATCTAAAAAACTTAATTAAAATGTCTACGGGAATTTTCGCAAACAATTTTGAAACCGGAAACGCCGGAAGGTGATTGCCTTGAAAGGCGTTTACTCACAGCAATTTTATTTGAAATATCCTTTAAAAAGGTCAGGTGTATCCCACAGAATAGTACAGAAGGTTAGCTACATACAAGAGCTAAAACGCACGCACACATACACACGTTTCACGTACAGCGAGTGCAAGCGTACCTACGACTTTCGTTTGTTTGAGATCGCGCGCCATATGTACGCGTCCGTGTGCGAACGGCGAAAAAATGAACAGCTGTTCTATACATTATCGTGTAGGTTACTACACTTTTGTAGGTGAAAACTGTTTTCTTTTTTTAATTAATAATATTATAATAATTAATATCTTGATTTGGCTCGCGAGGTTGTCGACATGTAGGATGTGGACTCAGAGATCATTGTGCCGATAGTCGTATCAGCGCATGGCTTAGTTGCCAAGAGCCTTGACCAACACCTGAGGAGGCTCTCGCTAGGCAGCTGGATCAAGGGTTTGATTCAGAAAGCGGTACTCTTGGACACGGCTCGTATTGTCAGGAGGTTCCGCTCGCTAGAGCCCTGACCGCCGCCGGTAGTTTGGACCCTGTTCCCGATACCGGTGGGCTAACATTTTTAATATTTTTAAATGTTTTTTTTGTTTTTTTTTGTAAGGAATATTTAAAAATGTAAATAATAAGATGTTAAGATGAATTTATATATTTTTTTATTATATATATTTAAAAATAAACAAATAAAACCAACTTTTTTTTAAATTATTTTTTAATAGGTGGTGCTCAAAATTATGTACTGAATGCGTGGTAGGTGTAGGTGTGACTGTGCGTCGGTGTACCGTTCACGCTGTATTGTAGTATGTTATTCAGTGTGGCTATGGCCGTAGGCGAGGTACCCAGAAACTCACAACCGGCAAGCATGTATGACAAGATGTATGAATGTTGACGAAGAAAAAGGTGCAATCAAATAAGGATCGTAAGTACGTGGCGTTTTTCTACTCCCTAGTGAAAACATCGTGATTTTATATCCTGTTTTTGAACCGGATTTCCTTATGAAAACTTTTACCCTATGATGAAAAGGATTTATTTTTTCGTAGATACATTTATGGAATGTATCTCGCACAAACAACAACAATATTGTTGGGTATCTAAATATTATAATATTGCATGTTAGACAATGGTGTCGATTCTGTTGTGCACAAACTAAACTTAATTTAGGCTATTGCTATCTTTTACTAAAAGGCAGTACGAGAAAAGGATGGCTATAGCTATGAACTAAGTTAGAGATGTCGAAATAGTTCATGCCTTGCGCTTCACCGTGTTTTTAGTCGACATGTTTTTACGTGCACCCTTCATTTGTATGGAAATATTAGTTCCGACTAAATTTGACAGCTCTAAATTACGTCCGTCTCTTTCACGTTTTATGTAGAGAGAAAAAGATAGCCTAAATTAAGTTTAGTTTGTGCACAACAGAATCGACACCAATGTAATGTGTAAATACCTCTTGATAAATTTATACTGACTTTGGACTATGTTGGCTTCTAGTTTAACTGAAAGCAACTGAATACCAGTATTTTACATGGAGCGACTGCCTACCTGACCTCCACAACATAGTTAATACTGGGTATATAGGTATAATACCCCTTGGTAAGACTGGTTGTGAGACTTATCGGCCACTGACTACCTGTAATAACTGTCAAAGAATTACAAATGACAGTCGGGACCAATGGACAAGACAAGACAAGACAAGACATTTATTTGTGGAAACATGAGTATACATACAAGATATGCAGTTTGTTCATAAACAAAAGATCCATCATGTTCGGCCTTTGGGGCATACATGCCTTTGGATTATTAAATTAGTAAATTACAAATTTGAATTAAATTGTCCTATAATCTAATTTTAAATTTTACATAAATATTACATTTTGTCGTTTAAAAATTCCAAAACACTGGCTTTGCATGCTTTCCGAGGCTCTGAGGGAACTCAGTGTGGTGGTCACCTATCCACGGACCAACCAAGGTAAGCGCGGCTAAACGGTGGCTGTTATAATTAAGCCAAAAGTCTCTCAATTTAGTAAATGGGTTACCAATGTTACCAAATGCATTGATTAGCAATATGAAGTCCCTACGGCCAGAGTTAGGTTAGGGTTGCGTGTCCAATACCCACATGGAATATTATGGGCCTGTTCTACAATTTCCGGAGACACACTAAATGGTTGAAATAAATAAATACAGCGTGTAAACAACCTCATCACGAAGCCGTCAACCAAGCACTCTGTACATCAAACTAAGTAACTTGACGCAAAAATTATTGCTGGGAAACAACTTTTTTTTTTGGGATATAAAATCATGTTTTGTGGTAGAACTCAATGTAACGCACGTGCTGATAGACGGATTAAATAGTAGGGAGGTCTAAAGGTGTTTAAAGTAAAAAATTTACATTAAAACTAGTATTTAAAAAAGAACTTGTCAAAAAGTTGGAACTTTGACCCCAATATCTCCGTAACGTTCCCAGGTATGGTGTACAAGTGGCTTTCGGGTTCGTTAAGAGGTTTTTTTTTTATATATTAATGGTACAGCCTTATGAAATGTTCTGCTAGATAGCAAGGCGGACGAGGTCCTTTTCATATACCCTTTCGACAGTTCGTGTGAACCAAAGTATCAAAAGAGGTGAAACGTACCTCGTCCGCACATAACGAGCGAGGTCCATGAGCAAAGTGCCTATTGCCATCACTCGGGCATAAATCGAAACTCTGTGGCTGCTTCTGAAAAATTCCTGATGGATAACCCAATGACAATTTGCTCGAGCCGGGAATTGAACCCAGGACCACATGCTCAGATAACCGACCACTAGACCAACAAGGCAGTCATAAAAGACGATTTGGTGAAAAAAAAAATACTATGGAATGTTAAACTACATAAAACTAAGAACTGCAAAAATATTAATAAAAAACTGACACTATAGGCTAATACAGTCACTTCTAAGAAATGCCTGCGAATGCAAAAATAAACTTTAACGGCTTTCCGGGTTGACTTGACTTATAGCTATTTACCGTAAGGTAATAGGAACATGCTGTGACATTTAAATTTTATCTACAAGGTCTAAAATGCATCGTAAAACATTTTTATTCGAGGGCATAGTGCATGTTTCTTTACGTTTACCTTCGTAGTTTTTAGAACATTTTTAGTTTTCAAAAAACATGCTTTACTGTGACGTCATTTTATTTCTCGTATTCTTATAAGCAAACCCTTGCATTTGATACCCATATCATAAATAACACGTCCGTCATCTTTGGGAGTCAGCCATATTGGATTTAGAATGACGTCACTTAGCTATACCATGCACTGTCATTCAAACTAAACATTAATGTAAAAAACCCTCCTTCTGGCGCAGTCGGGTAAATATCAGCTCAATTTGTAACCGGGAAGTGGGTCAAAAACCTACTTAAGTTACGGTTTAAGCTAATAAAAGCTTGTTAACCTAAAAATATTACCTACGAAAATACATGACAAGGTTCTTTAGAAAAGTCTGGTGTTTGCCTTATAATTACTAATGGGTGATTCATTTAGAGGCACGTTTTTTAATAAGGATTTTTCGACTGATGAAGCGTGAATCATGTTAACATAATCATGGTTAACATATTTTTGTTAAGTGTAGTTTGACCGGCGTTGATTGCTGTCTACAGAATAAATAATTCACAGATTTATGTTTAAGATAAATAAATTAAATTTAATCTGTTAATAAATCTCAAGTAGCGGCTCATGTGAGTAATTAGTTGTTGTTATTTGTTTTTGTTATTCAATTAAAACAGTTCTATTTAAAACTTCATGGCCATTTTATTTATGTAAACAAAAATAAGCTGTATTTTTTTCGTTCTGTTTTTCCATTTTTTTTTACTTTATGTGTATTGCCCTGTGCGGGCTAATAAATGCTTTTTCTTTTTATATTTTTTTTTATTTGATATACAGATACAGCAGATTTTAACTTTTATCCATTACATACCAAGTTTCCTCCGTGCCTCGGAAAGTACGTTAAGCCGTTGGTCCCGGCTGTCATTTGTAGAGCTTTGACTGTTGTTACAGCTAGTCAGTGGCCCGAAAGTCTGACAGCAAGTCTTACCAGGGGGTATCGTATTACCCAGTACAAACTGGGTTGTAGAAGTCAGACAGGCAGTCACTCCATGTAAAATACTGGTATGCAACTGCTTCTAGTTAGGCTGGAAGCCGACCCAAACATAACAAACAAGTTGTCAGTGCCTAACCTGCTGTTAGAGTGTTTTGGTCGCCCATGTGCCTCTGACTTGGGTTTACATGCCTTCGAGAAATATCTCTCCCGCATTGATTGGGTTCCTCGCAATGTGTTGTGTTTTCCTTCACCAAAGCAAGTGATAATTACGAGTATACAATACGCACATGAACAGAACTCCATCCTATCTGCGGGAACGCTTTTCCTACTCCCGTCCCTCTGATGCACCTTGCTGGTCGCATCTTAGGAACCTCCTTAAATCTCCTCCCCACTCTACCGATTTCTACTCCTACACCTTTACTGTACACGCTGTGCGGTTGTGGAATTCTCTTCCGCCTGATATTAGAGACTGCCAAACTATTGCAGTTTTCAAAAGAAGAGTGAAAGAACATTATCTGTCCAATTCGTCATAGTTGCTTATGTGTTTATTATTATATATTATTTTCTAGTTTATATTTGTGTTATATGTTGTGTTGTATTGTATATGTTGTGATGTTTTCCTTCACCGTTTTGAGAGCAGTGGTGATGAAATAAATTACACAAAGTAATGCGCCTGCCTGGGTTTGAACCCACGACTTACTGTTCGTAAGTCGGGGCCGCCACCACTGGGCCACCGCTGCTCTCAAATATCTGTATATTTATATTATATTTTTCTATTGTCTTGTATGTATGTAAGTATACAAACATACAATGTAAGAACATTGTATGTTTTATTTAAATTCTTTACTTGCTTTAAGTTTTTATGTATTGTATTTGCTCATCTTTTACACACTATGTCTACATATCTTTTTATCCACTCTCCTTTCGCAGGTATGCTGGAAGAGATTTCTTTAGAAATAAGCATCACCTTTGTACCTATTTTTCTATTCCTTTCTTCTTTTCTGTATTTAGTGTGTACATAAATCGTTAAATTTATTTAACGATTTATGTACAATACGCACATGATTGATTGATGATTTTTCTGATTCATTTATTTATAAATGAATCAGAAAAATCATGTGCGTATTGCTTGGGTTCGAACTCGAGACTTATGGTGGTAAATAAAGCCAGATCAAACCACAGTGAAACAAACACAAGTCTCCAAAGAATTCTTCATACAACATCAAATCCTGGAATAATGACAACATCGATTTAGTTGCTCTCCTGAGATTGTACCGGCGTCACTTGTTTTGACAGAAGACAGGACGTAAGATTTGATCTGAATATATTGGAGTAGCTTGAACATTTGACTTTGATAGTAACATGAGTGATTTATTAAAGCTGATAGGAGATGTGATGGCCTTTTGGGACTCGTTTATAAGCCTCTCGTAATTGGTAACAACACCAGTATAAGCTGGCCTCACAATATGTTGCAATTTCATACTACGCTGGACCAGACTGCCTCGTTGGTGTAGGGGTCTCAAGCGCGGCTACTGAGCATGAGGTCCTGGGTTCGATTCCCGGGTCGGACAAAGTGTTGGGTTATTGGGTTATTTAATCAGGATTTTTTCAGTAGCAGCCACGGAGTACGGATTTGTGGCCGGTTGATGGCAATAGGGTCGCCCTCTATTACATGGAACTAAAACATGACTGGTAAATTGTGGGTGTACAAATAAAGTACACTTCTGCCTAATCCTTCGGGGATTACAAGCGTGATTTTATGTTATGTGATAAGAGTTGTGACGGCCGTTTGGGACTCGTGCAACTGCTGATCTGTTCTTGGGTTCGATTCCCAGGTCGGACAAAGTGTTATTGGGTTATTTAATCAAGATTTTTTCACTAGCAGCCACGGAGTATGCATTTGTGGCCGGTTGATGGCAATAGGGTCGCCCTCTATTACATGGAACTTAAACATAACTGGTAAATTGTGGGTGTACATATAAAGTACACTTCTGCTTAATCCTTCGAGGATTACAGGCGTGATTTTATGTTATGTGATAAGAGTTGTGACGGCCGTTTGGGACTCGTGCAACTGCTGATCTGTTCTTGGGTTCGATTCACAGGTTGGGCAATTTGTTACTGGGTATTTCCTATTAAAACAGTTACTCAAAATACCCAAACCTATACTTAACTACACAGCAACCCTGTAAACTCCGTAAACAACCCTAAAAATGTAACCAAAGAAAGGAAAAAAATCCAAAAAATTCTATTTGCCCCTTCGTATTTTATTCAGCACTTTTATAGGCCCTACCGGAAGGGTCCGGGGTCCAGGGGTCCGAGTTCTATAATTACATCCTAAAGGTCCGAGCCCATAGGCTGCTCTCTTTACATATTTATAGGGGAAATTGACTTCCGTTTTTGGGTAGAAAGAAGTCGGTCAACAAGTCCAGTAAAAAGTTTTCTAACCTTTTGTGTGTTAAGAGATCGTAGTATTTGATCTTTTTATTTGTTATTTTTATCTTGGAGTTTTTTTGCGAAGATGTGTTGATTAGATTTATTTATTTATTTAACACTTCAAGCACAAAGTACAGAGGAGGACTTAATGCAATGTAGATTCATTTATTTTTTTAGTATTCTGGATCCCGTCCGTTACTAAATCTCCAGGAGATTTATATCAATAGGGAATATACATAAATTTTCTTTTTTTTATTTCGTTCTGAATGTTAAAGTACTATAAAAACAAGACATAAATCGGCCAAACTACACAAAAGTTACAACCATTTAAACTTTTGTTTCTATCTCTTTCTAGATAAACGGAATTTAGTATGGATTTTGTACGTCGATGCAGCGAATGACGTCATTCGCTGTATCGAATCTCTCCGTCTAATCAGCAGTTTCAAATGCTTATAACTTAGTATTTTTTATAGATATCAAAAAAATAAATTCACTTTGCTATTTCTGATGTTTTGATTAGAGTGATTAAAAATAATCATGCATGTAGCCTATTGTTTAACTATTGTGTCTACTAATTAGTCCTTTATAGGTTTATTAAATCCAATGAAATAGTAATTTATATATTTATACCTGTCATTTTAAAGTGAAATATAATAGCGAGATCATTATAACGAATAAGAGCTGATTGAATTATTTATAACATACTTATGGGCCTATACTTACTACCTCAAATGGCTTAGCATGATCCTCCGTTACGCCTAAAATACTGCAGCATTAATTTTGAAATAAATATATGGTAAAGTTGAGGATTAATGTTAAGTCCTATATTTGGCGAAAACACGATTCCATAAATTTCCATAACAATCCCAAAATTACCTCTAAACTGAACAATAAACCGCTGGCAATCATAAAATACTTCAAATTAGATCATGAAACTTTTTATACTTACTGAACTAACTATAAAGCAGGTCTTATATTATTTATTTTTTTAGTCCAATCAATAGGTTTTTTTGTAAATCGCAAAAAAACACTAATTTCGCACTATTCGGCCCGCAGTGACTGACGTAACAACCACTTTGTAGTGCAAGCTGATTAGAACTTTATTCTAACAGTATTTCAAACGAAGTTTGAACTACCAAATGTAGAGTTGCTAATTTGAAGTAGTATAGGCTCTTAACATCACGCCTGTAATCCCCGCAAGGTTAGGTAGAAGTGTACCAAATAACACACCCACATTTCGTCAGTTATGTTTAAGTCATGAGTATTACACTTATTTATGTCATAAATAGGCTTAATTTCATTAAGATACGAATAGTAGCTCCACAATACTTACGGACATAAATAATTTTCCTGTCGTGTTACCCATCACTGCTGCTTTAAGTTTGCAAAGTACTTAAGTTAGTTTGGTTCAAACCCAGGCAGGCGGCATTACTTTGTGTAATTTATTTCATCACCACTGCTCTCAAAACGGTGAAGGAAAACATCGTGAGGAAACCGGCATGTCCAAGAACCAAAAATTCGAAGACATGTGACATCTACCAATCCGCACTGGGCCCGCGTAGTGGATTATAGTCCATACGCAAAATACGCGCTTTGACGTGGAGTTGCGGACACCAGCCCGTTATACAATACAATACAATAGTTTGGTCTCAAGTTTTCAAACTGTATCTACATATTATACTGTACTGACGGACGGATGGTTCCACACCATTCTATTTTACTACAAACACCCTACACCTACACACCACATACGCACTCACACACGTCCTACACTTACTCACTACACACACATACACTCGGATCCTACATTTATTCACCTCACCTAAATCCTCACCACACCTCACTTAAATGTTTTTCATTTTGTGTTTTCCGTACATAGATTAAAATTATCCTGTTTTCTTTTACACCATTTGCTTATTTTTGTACATAACGTCCTGATTTATTAATTAAACTATGGCTTTGTCTTGTTTGTTATGGAGAATCACTAACTCTTAAGACACAGGCACATACACCTAATTTAGGAGTCAGGGAAACGGAACTGTTCGAAAGAGATACCGTGACCCCGGAACACAAAGGGCGATGAAGGAACATGGGTGGGTTTTATTCAGTAAAAGTCTGACACTTCCTCCTGCTCCGCCCAGAGCGGGAAGAGTCATTTGATGATTTCCCATCCGAAATATAAAAAAAGGGAATTAAAACGAACGACCGAACAAACGTCTTGTATTTTGTGTGTACATAAATAAATAAATAAAATTATTGTCTTAGTTATAAGCCTTATATGCTCTTAGTTTTTGTTCCTTGTTATATGATGGCTTTTGGTGAAATAAAGAATTTATTTATTTATTATATTAAAATTGAAATTATCCGAACAGTTTTTAACTAGTCGAGACGTCTGAAAAGTAAAATAACCACAACAGCACCCACGAGAAAACTTCTAGCCTTATCTTTACCGACAATTATAATTCCAAATCAGTAACTGTTATTCCAACCTTGTAATAACCTTTACCTCGAATAACTCCCAAAAGAGCGATATAATTTTACAGTAGACCGTAAATAGATATCTACATCAAAATTGAAGCTCGCTTTACACGAACGAATTAACTTGTAATAGTATACTTTTGTCTACGATGCCTCGTGGCTTAGTAATCTTTATAATTAAATCATTCGTTTGTTTTCGGGAAAAGTCGGCTCATAGATATATAGGGTGTAAATCTAAAGCGTATACGTCTTATGTGTTAATTTAAACCATCGACTAGGCTACTTAGGCTAAAGACAAAAGAGTAAAAAAAAAAAAATTAACTTCTTATACAAAATATTTCATCGGCTCGTGCAATTAGTATGAAGAACCTAATACATGTGGTTTTTGCAATATAAAGGATGTAAAAAATCTCTTAACGAAGCTGAAAAGCACTTGTTTTCCTTGACATTGCGATCATTTTTTTTTGCTCTACACCATACCTAGGAACCATCTAGTTACGGAGATATTGGGGGTCAAAGTTCCAACTTTTTGACAAGTTTTTTTTTTAATACCTATTAGTTTTTAATGAAAGATTTTTATTTTAAACACCGTATTTTATCTGGTGATATGTGGGTGTTTAGGTACACCTCTGCCTAATTCTTCGGGGGTTCTATATTAACACTCATAAAATCACGCCTGTAAGGCGTGATTTTATGAGTGTTAATATAGATTACGTACTTACCTAATCTGTTTTCATTAGTTTTGTGATAAAGTTGTCTAGGACGGATATAATGTAAGTAAATAAAGTATAAATTAGTAATCAAGACCAACTAATAAATGTTATTAGAAAAAACTAGCTAAGGCGTCCAACATAGTAACTATCATGTTATAACTTTTGAGCCGTTATCCAGATTGTCAACGAATTTTCGATTCTAGGACATTCTGGTTACTTCACGACCTTTATTTTCGAGAGCCATTTTGAGAGCATTGGTGATGAAATAACAAAAAGTAAGGCCTTTCTAGGTCCGGGGTTGCGGGACTGTTCGAAAGAGATACCGTGACCCCGGAACACAAAGGGCGATGAAGGAACATGGATGGGTTTTAGTCAGTAAAACTCTGACACTCCCTCCTGCTCCGCCCAGAGCGGGACGAATCATTTGATGATTTCCCACCCGCAAAAAAAAAAACAAAAGGCCTTTCTAGGTTTTAAACCACAACCTAAGATACGTACGTCATTACCACATTTTGTTTTCGTGTTACAGTTCCTTACCTGGTTTTAGAGTTCGGTGAGTAATCACAGCCACTTGGGTCGATCTTCAGGTTAAGCCGCGCTGGCCTAGGTTGGTCCGTAGATGGGTGAACACTCACTATATACCGAATTTCCTCCATGCCTTGGAGAGCACGTTAATCTGTTGGTCTCAGCTGTCATTTGTAGATCTTTGACAGTCAGTAGCCGAAAGTCTGACGGCTAAGTGTAACCAAAGGATAATACAATTATTACAGAAAAACTAAGTGTTTTTACTTCTAGTGTATTTCAACCCCTAACATATGCCTAAAATAATAATGTGGAACTAGTGGTAAAAAATTCAACATTAGTTCCATTATTTTCAGATTCTTTCAAAATGGAACTAGTGATTATAAAAAACAACAGTAGTTCCATCATGGAACTGTTAATCTTACTAGTCAACTAGTGGAACTAGTGATAAAGAAAATCAACACTAGTTCCATTATTTTCAGATTCTTTCAAAATGGAACTAGTGATTATAAAAAACAACACTAGTTCCATCATGAAACTGTTAATGGTGCTAGTAACAATGAAGGGTACTAACTGGGTTGTGGAGGTCATATAGACAGTCGGTCCATGTAAAATACTGGTATTTAGCTGCATTCGGTTAGACGACCCCAACATAGTTGGGAAAAAGGCTAGCTTAGGATAATCGTCGGAAAAGCAGAGGCGACCCGATGCTCCATTTATAACGCTTTCGGTGGTTACCGAAAGCGTTCCAAAATATTCACATCAATGAAATTTAAACAGAATTAAGGCTAGCACATACTATAAATCATGTGCCATATTTAGTGCGCAGCCAATAATTTCCCTAGGGTTGGCTCCCAATACCAGTCTAGTGTGAGCCTTTGTGTTACTGGCTTTATCTGTATAATGAATGTAAGTGCGCCAATGGGGAAGCAGGATTCGAGATTATCGTCAGCATATGCGCTTCGATTTTTTAAAATCTTCTTCCTTTCCAATCGGTATGTTACATGATTTGGTTTCAGTAGGTTGCCTGTCAGAGTCGTTTTCAGAACTCAGAACTGCGTATTATATTTGGACACTCTGGCATTGTCGAGATTGTTGATACCTACTGTTTCCATGGACCAAGAAATTTACAAACATTTTTCATCTGCAAAAACGCTCTGGGCCCTTTTGGTTGAGTACAGCTCTCATAAAGAAAATATTTAATTAGTTTAATATTAAGATTTAGTTACACATGGTTGTTGCCCGCGACCTTTTTCTGCGTGAAATTATTAAAAAAATATATATTACTTCCTATTTGAATTGGATTTTGTTATAGCCCAGTGGAATCAACAATTTCAAAAATCATCATCATCATCATCAAGATCATCGTTCATCATTTATTTATTTTTTTCTGCACGGAACCCTAATATAAAAAAAAAAAATAAGTTATCATCAGCGATCTAGCCGTTTCGGAGATTAGCCGGAACAAACAGAAAGACAAATATAAAAAAAAAATGATTTTCTGTTACAAGTACTGATACCTACTTTTATGTCAATCAGTAAAAAAATGGTATTGTTTAAATTACAAACAGACGTTTCAATTTTATGTATTTGTAAAGATTTCTTAGAGCCTCGGAAGCATGATATTTTCTTAATTGGGTCACATTCTAGGAAACCTCTGTGCTCAGTGGTCAGTAGTCTGAAAAACGTACAGACGCTAGCACATTAAGATACTACTATCTGTCAAATTTCTTTAATAGATTTTCAACATTATCGCTAAAGCATTAGGTTCAAGGTTAATTGAGAAAATTTTACAGTTTTGCATAGTTTCGCAATGTGCTGGCATCTCGTCTGTACTGTGAGCAATTCTGGATTCTAATTTTAAGAGAAGAGACGTTTTGATGTACGGTACAGTTGCAAAATTAAGCAGAAAATGTACATATTTTGGGAAATGAAATCGACTATACAGCTGATCTTTCTAGATTTGCTATCTAGATTTTATTAAGGCACACAATCATAAAAATAAAGCTAAGACCAATAAAACAGGCGACATTTTCTTTCTCGACAGATTCGGAATAATATCACAAGTTATATTTGTGACAGTTAATTATTTCGTTGGATTGTCAGCCGTCGAGATTCACGAGTAGATCCGAAATTTTTAGGGTTCCGTATTTAACATTGTTGTGCCCGTATACCTACGTTTGTGGAACAATGAACCCTTGTCATTTCGTCATGTCAGTCTGTCTGTCACAAGAGAGTGTTGTGGACGAATTTCCAGCGTGTGTGTTGTTATTTGTGTCAGGGTTAGGTTGTGTGCGGACCCGAAGGCAAATTCTATGTCAATCTTGTTACATGCTGACAGTCAATGCCAAAAATCTCATTCAATATTTGACAGATTGGAATCTAGATTAAAATGCGATTTTTCATAAACATGCGAATATATCTTAGAGTCAAGTATTAGTAGCTACGTACTTTAATAATTGGTCTATGGAATTAATGTTAGCAAATCCACTTATAATTTAGTTTTTGCACAAAACTTTAGGGTGTTTCTGTGAAATCGTACCTTTTGCCATATTATGCATTTGAAATAAATTCAAAACAAATCATTTTCGACGTCTAACATCATTAAAATGATGAATCATCGATCCTCATGTAAAAGTCATGACAAAAACATTTCTAAGAAAAACACGTTGCTGTGATTTTTTTGTCAGGGGATCCGGCCATCTCGTTACACAGACAAGATACAAATAATAAGAACAGTGACAGACTATTATTTTGCAGAATGTCAGTTGTCATCATTTTTGACGTGGGTAAAGTCGGTTGTTATACGAAGTCTCGAGGAGCTTTCTTGTTCTTGCGTTATGAATAGAAAATGAATATTGCGTTTTCGGGAGTGAATTTGTTAGAGTCCCAGGAGCGAACTATACACTAGTTCTTGGCATTATTCTTGTTTCAATCTTTCAGTGGAGTTTTGTATTTATTTAGGTGTTGTAAGTGACTTTTCTCTAGAGAACTTTATTATTAAAACGTTTTATTCCGGTGAATGATGACAGTATTATTTCTCTTTCAAATCTTGTGTGGCTTATAAGAAACACGACTTTAATAAATGCTGCAATAACTTATTAAACAAGTAAATACCGTTTAGTCTACATTTGACAGATTCTACAATCTACAGATTCGACGATTCGACGTTGACGACGCGTTTCGAAGTGTCATAGCGTCGGCGTCGGGCTGTTTCTTTTACTTAACAGACCGGTTCAAGCTGAATCCGCATCCATAATTTGTGGTAGAGTTTTATAAAAAAGAAAGAAAGCGAATATGCTGATTTGTCTTTGTGTTTTGTGTGTTACAATGACAAAAAAAAGCAGTAAACATACAACGCATATAAAATATTTATAAATAGAAACAGGATGGAACAAACAAAAGTTAACAGCTTGCACGTCGTGACTGCGACAAGCAGGATACCACTCAATATGATGCTGTGCTATGGACCATAGTCCATATCACACTGGTTTTCAGTGGTCACCCGGCCTTTAACTGTATACCTTGCTGATCTACCAATTAAGCAATGGTCAATCATAGGTGCTGATTGTTTATTGATTGTATAGCTTAATTTTTTGCCAAAGCCATATTATACTGTGTCAACGGACCCCTCACGAAGACGTCAATCAAGCGTTCTGTACATTAAAATTGTCACACAAGGCAAAAAATATTGCTGTAAAACGTTTTTTTGTTGTGTAAAATCAAGGTTTACGGTAGTGCTCGATGTAATGCACTCAAAACATTGTGCTGATGAATGCTTTAAATAGTATAAATATAATAATGGAGCTATTAAAAGTAATAACATTTAAAAAGTTGAAACTTTGAACTTTAATATCTCCAAATACTGTTTTAAGGGGCTCCCCCATGCACACTAGCGCCACTTTAGTAAAAAAATCAGAACTCGTTAAATACACAATTAATATAAAATCTGATTGACAAAATCAATGCTTTGAAGTTCTAGATTATTGATTTCTATTTAATTCATTAAAATATACTTCACTGTAGTTACAATTAGAAAAATTGCTAAAAACGGCCGTTTTTTTCCATTTTGTATCTGTAACGACAGCGAGCTATGTTTCAATAAGTTAAGCAGACGTAAATAATTTAGAAAACCAAAAGATTGATTTTGTCAATCAGATTTTATATTAATTGTGTATTTAACGAGTTCTGATTTTTTACTAAAGTGGCGCTAGTGTGCATGGGGGAGCCCCTTAAGCTTTCACGGTTTACAACTAAACTCGCAATCATGGCGCTTGCAACAGCGTCGAAATATCGGGAGCTCAAAACAATTCCCGATCACGGAAGATATCCCGTAAGTGACAATATAAGTTTTAATATTATCTCCGTAACTAAAAGGTTCCCTTATAGCAAAAAGTTCTTCGTTATCTACACCCGTTATAGAAAGGGAAAACATAATTTTTAAAGCCAAAAACCCTATTCCCCTTAACTAATCTACCAATGACAAACGAAACGCTCTATGTACTCAATAAAATTATTCCTCTTGCAATTAGGAAAGCTATAATTAATGCTTTAAGGCCGTAAATTGGATTCTCGACGCACATTAATTCGATATGCTCGCCTTACAACGTAAATTAACTTCGTTACGGTCCATTTGAATACCATGATCTAGTCTTGTATGTTCTATTAAGGGGATGAGATAACCTTTGCTTTGGGAAGAAACTGGCTGTATTCGATTTTTGAATGTTAGGCCCGTTGATACCGTGGCCCCGGAACACAAAGGGCGATGAAGGAACATGGATGGGTTTTAGTCAGTAAAAGTCTGACACCCCTCCTGCTCCGCCCAGAGCGGGAGAAGTCATTTGATGATGTCCCAAACGAAAAAAAAAAAAATAAACAAAAAGGCCCGTTAAAGTACTATTTTGTATTATACATTCTAGATCCTCGTCATCATTATGTGTTTTTTTACATTAAATTTTCTATATTTTGAACCCTTAAATATATTAGGATATCTGTTTCTCAGAAATTTCTGCTCATTTTCCAATAACACTACATAGGATCTTCGCGAGAGGTTACGGCACTTTTGACGGTTGACCTACGCAGACGTTAATTAATGGGACTATTTCGTGGTTTACCATAAGTGTACGATTGGCTAAGCCACATCACTCTTAACGAAGCCGAAAGGCACTTGTTCTCCCTGTCATTACGACCATTTTTTAGTTCTAGACCTGGGAACCTTCTATTGTCTGCGCCAGATAAGTAGGAATTAAAGGTCATTAACCCGCATACAAATACAAATACATAATTCCAAAAACAGAAATAATGACATAAACTTGTCCCGAAACGACCTTTATCGTGATCCTTGACTTTTTGTAGTAATAAAAACGATTCATAATGTATTGTCGGGGTACCTATGCAGAGAAATTAAGGAAAGAGTAATGACCTTTAATTTCTATTTATCTGGCGTAGACTATAGTTACTGAGCTAATAGGGGTCAAAGTTCCAAGTTTTCTACAAGCTTTTTTTTTTTAAATACAAATGTTTTTAATGTAAGATTTTTACTTTAAACACCTCCTCGTCCCCGTACTATTCAATCCATCCACCAGCACAATGTTTTGAGTGCGGTACATTGAGATTTACCGTAAAACTTGATTTTTTACCCCAAAAAAAATATTTTATGTAATAATTTTTGTAAAGTTACTTAGTATGATGGACAGAATGCTTGGTTGACGGCTTTGTGATGAGTCTGTATACACCCTGTAATAAGAGCCGCACGGGTTGATCTTCAAGGTTAAGTCGCGCTTGCTAAGCTTGGGCTGTGGATAGGTGACCATCATAACATACCGAGTTTCCTCCGTGCCTCAGAAACTACTTTAAGCCTTTCGTCCCGGCTGTCATTTTGAGATCTTTAACAGTTGTTACAGGTAGCCCGAAAAACTAACAACCAGCCTTAGCAAGGGGTATCTTGTTACCCAGTACTAACTCGATTGTAGAGGTCAGATAGGCAGTCGAAAAAACTGGTAATCAGTTACATCCGGTAAGACTGGAAGCCGACCCCAATAAATTTGAGAAAATACATAAAACTCATGTTGAATGCCCATGTCATACCCATTCCTATCAAGATTGGAGACTCTACACTCGAAGTTGTAGACGATTATGTGTACCTGGGACAAACGGTCCAGTTTGGTAGGTCTAACTTCGAGAAAGAGGTCAATTGTCGAATCTGACTCGGCTGGGCAGCGTTCGGGAAGTTGCGCGGTATGTTCTCGTCCAACTTACCACTGTGTCTCAAGAGGAAAGTCTATGACCAGTGTGTGTTGCCAGTGATAACATACGGGACCGAAACGTGGTCGCTCACAATGGGCCTCATCAGAAGGTTTAAAGTCACCCAAAGGGCAATGGAGAGGGCTATGCTCGGAGTTTCCTTGCGTGATCGAATCAGAAATGAAGACATCCGCAAGAGAACCAGGGTCACTGACGTAGCCCGAAGAATTGCCAAACTTAAGTGGCAGTGGGCAGGGCACATTGCTCGCAGAACGGATGGCCGATGGGGCCGAAAAGTTCTGGAGTGGCGACCGCGAAGCGGAAGACGTTGCGTTGGAAGGCCTCCCACTAGGTGAACCGATGACCTGGTGAAGGTTGCGGGAATCCGCTGGATGCGAGTCGCACGGGACCGGTCAATGTGGCAACACTTGAGGAAGGCCTATGTCCAGCAGTGGACGTCTTTCGGCTGAAATGATGATGATGACATAAATCTTGAACATTGTCGATATGTAAGATATAAAATTATAAATGTAACTGAGGGTAGGGAGGTAACGAGATGTACGTAGATAAATAATGGATTCAGTTGTTAACCTGAGCTGGTGTTTGATTGACATACAAGTGTAACAAACATAACTGATGAAATGCTGGTGTATAACTTTCTCAGCTTACCCCATTTGGGGAATACGGACGTGATATATCACACATAATCTCTTCAACACCTTCAAAAGATAACAACAGCAATTTATCCTTTACCGTACCATAAACACGCATATCGCAACATTAAAACGGTCCACCATATAATGACATAAAAAACGGGCGCTCACAGCAACCTATAACTAAAGTATGTCTTAAAAAGTGGTCGACAAGTGCGAGTCGGACTCACACACGCAGGGTTCCGTGCCACCGTACAATATTTTAACACTACTATTTTTTTAGCAGCGATGGCCCAGTGGTAGCGGCCCCGACTTACAAACAGTAAGTCAAAGGTTTGAACCCAGACAGGCGTATTACTTTGTGTAATTTATTTCATCACCACTGCTCAAAACGGTGAAGGAAAACATGAGGAAACCGGCATGTCCTAGAACCAAAACATTCGAAAACATGTGACATCTATCAATCCGCACTGGGCCACTGGCGCATTGTGCGTGGTCGATTAGGTGTAGCCCATTCCCTCTTATAGAGAGGCCTGTGTCCCAGCAGTGGGAACAGTAATTGGCTAATGATGATGACTTATTTTTTTTATGTTTTCTGATCTTACTATATTATTATAAATGTGAAAGATGGATGGATGGCAAAAAACACAACAGATTTGGATAAAATTTAGCACACAGGCAGTTTAGTAGACCGATTAGAAGATCAATGCTTGTTAATAACTGGTTACGTATTAGAAAATCAAAACTTTTCTGAGCAAATTTCAAAAGAACAACGTACAAATCAACAAAGTTTAAAATAACGACGGTCATTTGATCAAAAGTTCAGCTGACCAAAGTCTGGAATATCAATGTTTATATTATTTATTACACTATTGACCAAATCGTTTAAAGGTCAAAATGGATTACTGGATAAATTAATACAAATAATAAAGCCGTCATACTAGTGCGGGTAGAACTTAGATAATATTTTTTTTAATTGAATGCATGTTACAAACTGTTTGGAGCGTTTTCGTTTTCACTCGTGTTCGATTAATTAACCTACTAAAAACAATCTCTTTTTTATATTAATGCAAGTCGTTTCTGGTAGGAGGTCACAGTTTTAACCTAACCTAACCTACCCATTTTGTTTAAAGAAGAAATTAACCTAAGTTTTGATCAGTCGTTCATTTGATGTCACATACTTTGGGATTCTAAAATTTTTCTAAATAAAACATTTGGTCATTTAAATTTTGTTATTTCGTTTATTGTTCTTTTGAAATTTGCTCGAGAAAGTTTTGATTTTTTATTAAGCAACCTAATAACTATACCCACCACATTTTGGGCAAACTCCACGCAGGTGATGCTCCCATAACCTAGTAGAGTAATAAAAAGATCGCGCAAAAAACGCAGAAAAATATAGTTTTCTTCATTTGATTTTTATTATTATTGTTACGTTTTAGCACTAAATAGACACTATAAGACAATTTTATTTATCCTATTACGATCCAAAAGACACCCCTGTGACAGGCGAACGGACAGCAGAGAATGACTAATAGGGTGTCTCTGGCACCTTTTGGCTACGGAACCCTAAAAAAGTGGCATAAATTTATTCATGAGCCGCTGATCGCGTTCGAGATAGGTCCCTTGTGGTTTTATTATCGTGTTTACTGCGGGAACGCGCCGACGATGCTGCTGTGGGCACTAAAATGGACCGCCAGTGTAATTGTAGATTTTGTGGCAGTACTTGAACGTTTTTCGTTGATTCAAGTGTTGGTGTGAGGTAGAGGATTTATATCTGGTGTTAGTGACATTGGGGTGACCAACCAATTGCAAATGTCGTATGGGACATAGAATGTTACTGTCACTTACGACATTGGATTGAAATGTCCCTTGATTCCTATTTTAGATTTAAATAATAACAGCCACTCGGGTTAAGCCGTGCTTGCCTAGGTTGGTCTGTGGATGGGTGACCACCCATTACATACCGGGTTTCTTCCGTGCCTCGGAAAACACGTTAATTCGTTGGTCCCGGCTGTCATTTGCAGATCTTTGACAGTCGTTGCAGGTAGTCAGTGGCCCAAAAAGTCTGACAACCAGTTTTACCAAGGGGTATCGTATTACCCAGTACTAACTGGGTTGTGGAGGTCAGATAGGCAGTCGCTCCATGTAAAATACAGGTATTCAGCTGCATCCGGTTAGACTGGAAGCCGACCCCAACATAGTTGGGAAAAGGCTAGGCAGATGATGACGACATTGGATCTAAATGTACCTTACGAGATTGGTTTCAAACGTACATTTGACTACCGTCGATTTCTTAAGTTAATAATATTTTTTTTTTTTTTTTTTTTGTTTTTTTTTTTTTTTTATTGTTTTTTTTTTTGTTTTTGTTTTTTTTGTTTATTTTGTTTATGTTTATTTGTTTGTGTGTGTGTGTATTATGTTAATTGTTTAATAAAAGTTAATAATTGTATTTCAGAAAATGCTTTTCGCTGTAAACTCTGAGGACACTGAAATACAAAGAAAGGTTCTACAAACCTTTTTTTTTTTTCTTTTTCGGATGGGAAATCATCAAAATTAAATGACTTCTCCCGCTCTGGGCGGAGCAGGAGGGAGTGTCAGACTATTACTTACTAAAACCCATCCATGTTCCTTCATCGCCCTTTGTGTTCCGGGGCCACGGTATCTCTTTCGAACAGTCCCGCAACCAAGGTTCTACAAACCTTAGTCCACAAAAACGAAAATAGGTGGAAATGATGTGTAGGAATCGACCAATCATCATTACTTCCTTCTATTAAACAAGTATCTATGTAGTATATCAAGTATCTGGTGTCCACGACACAAGCCTCGTTGTTTAGTGTGGCACTAGATGGCGCTGTGTGTTGATGTCTAGCGATAATTATTTTATTTATTTATTACCTATTTTTTTCATTTCTTCTTAATACATATTATAAATGCAAAAGTAAGTTTGTTTGTTACCTAGTCACGCCTAAACCACTGAACCGTTCATCCTGAAGGATGTCATGTGGTTTTACCCGCGTAGTTCCCATTCCCGTCGGAGTACGGGGATAAAATATAGCCTATGTTACTCGCTGATAATGTAGCTATCCATTGCTGAAAGAATTTTTCAAATCGGTCCAGTAGTTTTTAAGTTTATTCGTTACATACAATAATACAAATCTTTCTTTTTTATAATATTAATAATTAGTATGGATAAGTTGTCAGGTGTATAGAAATAGACATAGGGACATACTTTTAATCGCGATAAAAAGTACTGTTCCAGAGAAAAACAACAATAAATTCCTTACCATATATAGATGGCCCCACGTATCTTTCGAATCATGATTTAATAATTATATCATTACAACCAGAGTACAACCCGAAACGATTGTCAAACCCTAAATTAACGCGAGCAAAGCTGCGGAAAAAAACTAGTAATTTATAATTGGTGACGTAAATCCACCTCACTTCACTCTTCTCTCGTCTGGTCTGGAAAAAGTGGATTTCTCAATTTCTCAGCTCTTACAGTTCAATGAAAAATCCCCTCTTTTTCCCCGAATATAAACTGACCGGTGATTATTATATTCTGTGAACAGTTCATTACATCTTAGTCACGAGATATTATGTATATTGCGACACCGATTTCGAAGAAAACCAACGGAAGATAATAACGGTGCGACGAAGATGATACACACGCGAAGTAAACTATTGACGCACGCGCTTTACGCCAATCACATCACTTGAAGTCGCAAACGTAACCAAATCAACATAAAACAAGTAACATTAAAATTAGGTAACTTTATTATATATATATATATATATATTTATAGACTAATAATAATTACATTATTGATACACTAACTCTATAAAAGAAATCAAACATTTTACAAGTATAAAAAAAGGTTTCAATAACAACAACAACATCAGCCCATAACGTCTACTGCTGGACATAAGCCTCTCTCACGATGGGAGGAATTTGCCGTAATCTCCACGCTTGGCAAGCGGATTGGAGATCGCAGTGATGAAAGACTAACAGAAAACGCTGTTGCCCATTCTCTGGTCTACGGAGGCGCAAGGTGTTCTGCCTCAGCCATTAGTCGCCTTATACGACACCCGTGAGTGTAATGGGTTGGTTCTATTCTACTCTGCCGGATACCACACGGCTAATTCTTTTTTTATCAAAAAAGGTTACAGGGCGTCGAAAAATTCGTCCACATCGCTGTCAACAGGAAAAGTGCCCAGAAGGCTGGCAGCATTGCCACGTTGGATGGCAATGCTGATTCTTTGGCCAAAAAATAGGCCCGCCCTCTGGTCACGTGAAGAGTCGACCAACCGTTTGGCGATTTCCCGAAATACTAGGTGGGCACTCGGACCCCATGGCCTTAGTGTTTCTACCCCAAACGGCTCAAACATCTAATTACCAATTATTGTATTTGCGCCGTTTGAGGTTTTCAGCACCTGCAGCAGCCGCCCCAGCGCAGCACACTGCACATTAAAATTTATTTAAAAGAATCCAAAAAACACGAATGCAAATAATTGTATTATGTAGAGTCGAGTACTTTAATTGTGCCACTTTCACTACTTTCCAATTTAGCACTTTTATACATTACGAATATTACCGACTAAACCTGATTTGTATAACACGGCTAAAATACGAATGGGTGGTAAGTGGCTCATCAATTAAAGTCCTCGACTGTACCTATATACGAGTATATACAAGGTGTAAACAGACTCTTCACAAAGCCGTCAACCAAGCATTCTGTACATCAAACTAAGTAACCCTACGCAAACATTATCTACCTATTGCTGGGAAACAATTTTTTTTTGGGGTGAATAATCACGTTTTGCAGTAAAACCTAATGTAACGCACTCAAAACATTGCTCTGGTTGCATTGAATACTACGGCAGTCGTGGAAGTATTCAAAGTAAAGTTACAACATTAAAACCTTGTATTAAAAAAAAAACTTACCCCCAATATCTCCGTAACTAGAAGGTTCCCAGGTATCCAGGTCGTTAAGGGTCTATTTTCATTCGGTTACTACATAGATGAACCTATGGTTGAAAAGAAAAAAGAATGGTTGTCTGTAAAGTCGGCTTACGGTCAATAATTTTACGTAATAACGTAATTTTTCATGATATTAGTAATTTTTATCAAACAACAAAATTTTATCCCGCTTTTCACCCCTTAAGGAGTAAAATTCTAACAACACCGTTGCGTTAGCTTCCAATTATACGCCTAGATTTTACATATTGTAACTTTACTTCAAAATTAAGGACTTTCCATACACAACTTCATCCGGGATAGAATTTCCAATAACGCTGAGACACGTCTGAATTAATGTTGAATCTTCAGCCTAAACACAAAATTTTAAAATTTGAACTTTAAAACTGACGGACTTTCATACAAACTTTCATCCCCTATTTAACTCCCCCAGGGGATGAATTTCGAAAAATCCTTCCTTATTCCTTGTCTACATTATAAAAGGAACCTCTGCAAATTTTTAGTATTCTAGGTACAAGGGTTTGGGCTGGGCTTTGATCGCAGGATTCGTGACACTTTTTCGTGCGTGCAGCCGGTGTTCATCGATTTTTATGACGTTATCACGTCAAAAAAAAAAATTTATGACTTACAATTTAGCGCCAAAAGTTCACCATTTTGTTTTTTTAAACACCGATCTAGTGACACTTGGGTTTTTGAGACGAATCTAGTGTTGCTTTAATCATCGAAAGCCATTTGGAACATACGAGGTAATAAAGAAATCAACTCAACGCAACTCAAAGCATTTATTTCAATTAGACCATTACGGCACTTTCGAATGTCTAAAAGACAAAAAAAAAAAACAAAGCTACAGTCTCAGTCACAAGGCATTATAACTTGAGAAAGTACTGTAGTTGCCCATTCCCTTATAGCGTAGATCTCTATGGAGAAGAATGGGCAAGAAACTCCATGGACACTCCTTAAAATCTAAGTGTTGTTTCAAAATCTTGGTTACATAATTAATTTAAGAAAAACTAGAAACCCTTCAAAAGTGGCTAGAAACAAAGACCAGACTCCGATCACTGTGATACTTCGAAAGGGAAACCGAGATCTATGGATAAATGCTGCCAAAAACACGACGATATCTGCTGCCAGCATAGGACAAGACGGTGCTGATAAAGTCTACCTACGGGAGTGTCTGACACCGTCGACGGCCTACCTGTTATGGAAAACAAAAGAGGAACAAGTTAAAATTTCGTCTCATTCATTTTTTTTTTTTTTTTATCTTTATTTAAAGAGTTTTTTCGCTAATGCGAATATGACACTCTGTATGTTTATCAAAAAAAAAAATATTGTTGTTAGTTTAACAGGAAGAATAAACAAATAAAACATCATTAATCAGAGCTATGTTCTAGGCCTGTTCTTCAAAGCGGACTTAACCATATTTATTATGGGAATTATTTTATCTGATAGCGGGTTAGATAAATTTATATTGTGTATACCAATTTGAGATCTTAACAACTGATTCCGGGCACATCTCATCAAAATGTGGTATGTGTCTTCCTCCTCATTACATATATCGCAACCAGGGGATGGTATTTTTTTCATTAAGTGGCCGAATTTATTAAGAGGCATATGTCCCGATCGAAGTCTTAATAATATAGTTAAATCCACTCTGCCAACAGGACAATTATCAATCCAAGGAGAATATGAGGGCTGTGATTGGATTGTTCTATACCAGATTCCTTTTTCCCTGGAGCGGAGATCAAAGTACTCCTTCCAGTTTTGTAAACACATATTTTTCAAAACTGGTACAAAGTCCATGTAATGTGGTATTGCATCAAAATCTGTGCCATCCGAACATGCTTGTTTTGCAAGCTGATCTGCCTTATCATTGCCGTCTATGCCTATGTGCGAAGGGATCCACTGAATGATTATTTGTTTATTTTGGGCTATGAGTTTTATAAGTGATTTAATTATTGTATAGGCTATCGGTCTACCTCGAAAAGTCGAGGAGCATCGAGCCAGGTGTTGAATTGAACTCTTTGAATCTGAATAAATGACATATTTGCCTTGGTCTAGAGATTCGATATATGATAAGGCTTCAGAGATAGCAACAAGTTCAGCAAACATGATGCACACATTGGTGGTGATTTTAAATTTCATACTACCCTCGGTATTTTCATCATAAAATGCGCATCCTATATGATCTCCGTCTTTTGATCCGTCTGTGTAAATTCTATAAAATTCGGAATATTTAGACATACATTTTAATGTTTCCTCTTTTAAACTAGACATATTATACTTATTCTTTGCTTTAGTTAATGAGTCAATATTAGTTTTTAAAATATTGGACAAATCAATATCAGCCATCCAGGTATCAAAGGAAAACATTTCTAATTGTTCACAAGAATGAATGGTAAATTCTTTTAATTTATCATGAATTACAACGAGTAATGGAACTTTTTTATTTGTTTTATTAAGGTAAATATCACTTAACTTTTCCAAAATTGGTATAACTGTATTTTCTTTATATGATTTTGTTTTTAACCAAAACTTTCCAGCCAGAAACCTTCTTCTTACTTCCAACGGTGGTAAACTAAGTTCGCATTCCATGACGTGTGTGGGTGTAGTCCTAATAAATCCTCCTATTACCCTCATGCATTGATTTTGTGCAACCTCCAATTTATTTAAATATTTTTTGGCACTGGTGTTATATAAAAAACTAGCGTAATCTAGACGGCTTCGAATAGTCGATATATATAACCGTCGTAAATGTTTTTGGTGAATACCCCAACCAGATCCGGACAAAACTTTAAATACATTAAGGAATTTGTGGGCTTTTTCGATAATTTCATTCAAATGTTTCCCCCATCTTAAAGAACAATCCATCCACAGACCCAATTACTTAACACAAACAACTATGGGTAAAGAAGTACTATTAACCTTAATATCAATCGGATATCTAGAATATTTCCTACCTTTTGAAAACAGACATAATTTACTTTTGGTAGGGGATATTTCAAGACCCAATTCTGCTAAAATAGATATAGTGTTATTCAGCATACATTGAATATCAGCTACGGCGTCACTAATATTTTTGCCAGTTACATACATAACAATATCATCTGCATATTGAGACACAGATACTTCATGATAAACTTGTTTACAAACTTCAATGGTTGCCACATTAAATAGTAATGGTGATAAGGGATCACCCTGGGCCAATCCGATTCCTGTGCTCCTGTGCATAGATATGGTGTCACTGTCACATTTAATAAGTAATGACCTCTCTTTCAAAAAATTATATAAATAAGAACATATTTTAGAACCTGCTCCTAAATTATCTAGAATAATCAATAAATTGTTTATGTCAACATTGTTATAAGCATTATTTATATCTATAAAGCAAGATAACGTAAAGGAATTCGATTCAAAACCATACTGTATTTTAGAAACAAGACTAGACAGGCTATCCAGACATGAGCGTGTTTTCCTAAATCCCACCATGTTCTCAGAAAATACATTGTTTTTTTCTAGATACCATTCTAAACGTTTGTTAAGAATTGTGTGAAATGTCTTGCACAAGCAAGATATCAACGAAATAGGCCTAAGTGAATCTAATGAATCAGGATTTCTTCCAGGTTTTTTGATAGGGAATATACGGATGTCACGCCATTGTCTAGGAACAAAACCATTTTGTAAATATAAATTGTATAAGTTAATTAATATAATTTTAGCATTAGTTGGTAAATTTTTTAACATTGAAAATGATATACCGTCACACCCTGGAGCTGTGTCCGACTGTTTTATATTTTTCTCTAATTCATGCAAGGAAATACATTTTTCTAAAACTAAATTACTTGATTTAAATTTTGGCTGTTCGTTAATTACGTAATCTGGTGTCAGACTGTATAGCAATTTCTTTGCTTGGGATTCACTTACATACAGGTTACGATTGTTGTGATAACCCTTGAACCATTTCATTTTTCTCCACATATCACTAGAAGAAGTTGAATTATCAACGGATGAAACAAAACTTTGAAACGATTCACTTCTCCCTTTTCTTATGTCTCTTTGCGCGATGCTAATCTTAGATTGTAACACTGATAGATTATTAGGAGTCGGGTTATTTCTAAACTGAGCCAGTGCTAGCCTACGTTCTGCCACCGTCCTAGACAAAGCGGGACTCCAGTAGGTTTTTGGTCTAAAGCTATTGTAAGGATTTTGGTTAAATTTTATCACAGGAATGTGGAGATCCGCTGCTTTATTTAAAATATTCACAAACTGGTCGTATGTCTGTTGCAAGTCACACGTAATATTAAAATTGTTAAATTTCTCTTCTAGATATGAACGGTATTGCTGCCAATTGGCTTTTTTAAAGTTTCTTCTTATAACTGGTTTTTTTGTGGACGAACAGTTAGTAGAAATTTGTATGATGAGGTGGTCGCTACCTAGGCATTCATTGGTCACGGTCCAATCGTACTTAACAGCAATATCTGTTGTTGCGAGTGAAACATCGGGAGAAGATCTTTGTAAAAATCCGTCTACCAACTTAATTCTTGTCGGAGCTCCATCATTCATCACTGTAAGGTTATGACACAACAGAGAATCAAATATTTGTTTGCCTCTTGTATCATTTTTATATGACCAGTTACTGTGGTGACCGTTCAAATCTCCTAGCAGCAAGGTTTTTTCATCACACATTGAAAAAATTTCATCCCAATCTTGTTGACAGGTACGAACAGAGGGAGGACAGTATATGGATATGATACGATTCAGAGACTCACAATTATAAATTTTAAGATGTATGATTTCGAAACCAGGATTTCGGGATTGACATTGAACCATTTGAGCTTTAACTGAGTGGTGGACTAAGATTAAAACTCCTCCATACCCGTCACATCTGTCTTTCCGATATATATTATATCCACTTACTCGCAGGTTGAACTCCGGTCCTAACCAGGTCTCTGACAGTGCAGCAATATGTATTTTTTCTTGAGAGAGAAGGGCTTCTAATTGAGTAACTTTCCCTTTTAAACTTTGGCAATTCCATTGGATAATTTTTAATTTATATTTACTGTTATTTTTCGTCGCCATCGCTTGCACTTAAATTAAAACCTGTCAAGTTTAAAGTCTTATTTAAAATCAATTTTAAAAACCACTGAAATAGTATTTGGATGCACATTTTAATTTTATCAGTTATTGTATATTTTTGCTTAAAAATAATTGACTTAATTTTTTCTATTAAATCCCTAGTTTTGTTCTCTGTTTTGTCTTTTTTGTGGTCTTTAGATTTCTCGTTGTTTTCATCGCTTTTGCTGGTATTACAATCCGAGTCTGAACATATACATTCCCAGTCAAAGGATATGTCATTAATCCTTCGGCTATGTCGTTTTCCCTGAGTCTTTGAGGCCTCTAATTTGTTGAATGAAGTGGTGGGGACTACTGGATCTACGGTGTTTTTGATTACTTCGGTTGACTTTGAATTGGCCGCACAAACTGAGGAGTACAATGGCGTCGATGGAAATGGCGTTGAATTTGTATGATCAATCTCAAACTGAGGTACAGATAATTGCACAGAATTAGTTGTATTGGAGGGTAACTCATCAGGAATTGGAGTAGAAGATGGAACGTACAACGTGAGGGCTTTTTTGTAAGTACAGTTAAACTGGGACATAATACTTCTAATTTTCTTCTCCTTTTCATACACAGGGCAGACTTTACTCAGTGCCATATGACCTCCTTTACAATTAGCGCACGTATATGAAGTCGTTTCACAGCATTCGTGATTATTACTGCATTTGGGGCATACAATTTTCTTGATAGGGCAAATCTTTTTGTAGTGGCCGAATTTCCAACAATTTGAGCATTGTGTAACCGGATAAACATAGGGCTCCACATTTATTCTGACACCATACATATGAATATAAGCTGGTAGTGAGGACCCTTTAAAACATATTCTTAAGGTTTCACTCTCAATCCATCCAGAAGCATCTGGATTTCTGCGACTTAAGCGTTTTACAGCTATTATTTCTGTGACAGACGACAAACTTTCCATTATTTCTTCATCATTACAATCAAGTTCTATGTTTTTAATTACTCCGTAAGTTCTCTCTACCTCCATAGTTTTTGAGATAGTCCACTGCTTTTCCTTAAACTCTGTGCAATTCATTAAATTCTGTAATTCTAACTCGCTCTCAAACTGTAACATCACTTTAAAAGGATTGTAATACTTAATGCGTGTGATACGATTGATGTTGTTGGTTTGTAATAGTTTGGCTAATTTGAACTGTTTAGGTAAGGCTTCTTTACACATTATTATTACTTCTAATTTATCCTCTGATGCTCGTGTAGAAGAATCACTCAAGTTCTTATAACGCTTTCCAGTTTTCCTGACCTCGGTCCAGTCTTCATCTCTGTCTTTTTCTATTGGTCGTTTTTTTCCCGTTTGTACATTATTTGTTGGTTGGTCTTCAATGCTCGTCTCCATCTCATCTAATTGTATATTATTGTCTTCTGTTTCTTGTGTAATCGTCTGCATTATAATTGAGGTAATATTATTCGCTAATGTGTTGGTACTCGACATTGTTTACGCTGCGAGACCACACAGGTGGCCGGCCGGCGCATCGGCTGTTATCGCGCGGCGCACGGCGACCGTAACACGTGCGGTGCAGGTGGTGTCACAAAAAAATCGTTTATTGACTAGTATTTAAAATTAGATATTGTGCACGTCAATCTCGACCGTTGGACGAACACACACTGACCCCATGAAAGATGATTTTACTTTAGCAAGCCTGAAACCTGGCTGAACTAGTTGTTTTAAGAACTAGTTGTTGAAATTTACAAAGAAACATACAAGATACGCGCGAAAAACAATCTTTCTTGGCAGTCGGGTAAAAATAACAGAAAAAATCTTGGAACACAAAAAAAAAAAGTTACAAACGTAGTTCTGATAAAAACGATTTAAAAATAAATCTAAACAATGTGAAATAAACGAGGCACATCCCAACAGACTGTTTAACCCAAACGCAATAATAATGTCATTTACTTATGTCATAAAATCGTACCACAAATAAATTGCTCGTTTAATGTTTTTTCAACCAATAAAATCGATAAAGGTTCGCCGTCAATGTACCAACTTTATGACACGAAGTACCATTTGTATACGAATGCCCTTTTCAAAAGTTTTGCAAATATGTGCCATAATGTATGTTAAATAATGTATGAAGTTGACAACAAAGTACGAAAGCCTATACCGACTAAAGTAGCGCAAATGTTTGTGAATGGTTCGTGATTATTTGGACGCATCGTGGATTTTAACATTGTGTTTGCTATCTTTTTTGCAAAAATAATACATCTGACTTCAGAGAAAAATCACAAAAAATATGCGAAATTACTTTAGGAAGCAGGTAACGATAAAAGTGAACTAAATAAACAAAAGTCAACGACTTGTGAAGCTAAACTTATTTAGAACTTTTTTGTGATTCTATACGTTATGACTAATCCCACTAATCCCTAAGTCTTAATCGTTTTGGACTTGATTTTGACGGGCTTAAGTTAGCCGCTGCCGATCCAATTCGGCTAGATGGGGTATAATCGACCCATGTCGGACACAATGCGAGTGAGAGCCCCAACACAGGATAAGGATATGCAACACCTTCTTACAACTAATTGCACCTTCCAGGACTTGAATGAGACAAACACAGAGCTGTCCAGGTCGCCACGTACCGGTCGGAAAAAATCTGAGTCATCGATTAGGATACGATAATCCGAGTGCTGAGGTTTTGATTATCAGTTCAGCATCTTGAGATGAATCCTAGATTCAAACACTTCAATGATGTACTGGCTGGATGGCTTTGCAACGTAACCGATCCCAATAACAAATAACTAGATACATGGTTGGATTATTCGAATCCGTTTAGGAGTTGCATTTTTCATCTCCAGAATAAATCATCAGACCCTGACATGATCCAATAACGAACCAATCTGGATCTAGTACCAATAACAAATACCGGAAAATATGCTAGAATGATTCTCATTCGTTGAGGAGTTGCATTTTTAATCTCCAGATTAAATCATCAGTCCCTGACATGATCCAATAACGAACCAATCTGGATCTAGTACATTGGTACTAGATCCAGATTGGTATTTGTTACTGAACAAATACCGGAAAATATGCTAGAATGATTCTCATTCGTTGAGGAGTTGCATTTTTCATCTCCAGAATAAATCATCAGACCCTGACATGATCCAATAACGAACCAATCTGGATCTAGTACCAATAACAAATACCGGAAAATATGGTAGAATCATTCTCATTCGTTGAGGAGTTGCATTTTTTGTCTGTAAGACACATCGTCAGACCCTCGAGAGCGGTTCCACTCTTCATCTCAAGAAACTATCACCACCTTTAAATGGGACCAAGGTTATGGGGAATGTGTAAATTAAAAAAAAAAAGGTTTTTCAAAATAATTTCATAAACAACGGAACTATGGCTGTTATAATATAAAAATATATTTACATGTAATATTATTTTCTCTTTTTCGGTTTTCCGATACTCGACCTTGCGTCGGTTTAATAAATATCCCGTCCTGCGTCCCGCAGGAAAAAGGATATTCAGCTCCTAGCTCCTTCTTCTACTTCTTCGTGTGCTAGATGCTTTGTGTGGTTGACTGATGACTTTGTGTATTTGGTGTGTGTGAGGGAGATGAACGCTGTGTGACGGATAAATGCTGTGAGTCTACTGTGTCTGATGTGTGTTGTGTGTCTGGTGTGGTCTCTAGTGTGCTCTGTGTACGGTTAACAAACACAGTGTCTCCCAATACCTTACTGAGTATGATGGTTATATTTATAGGGCATATTTTATCCCCGTACTCTCACGGCAACGGGAACTACGCGGGTGAAACTGCGTGACGTCCACTAGTACATTATAAAAACACACACACAGAAGAACATAGAACCTCTTTTTAAAAAATCGGTTCAGAAGTGGGCAACCTAGAACACATTTATTGTCGCACTCGGGGAAAAACCTTGATGACGTTGGCACAGGTATGTGGATTAGCACAAAAAAGAAAGGAATATACCCAGCAATTGGGTGAATTGAGACTGCGAATGACGATGTTGATGAGTCCACTGATGCTTCTCACATGTTGCGTCTCAAGAACCTGTTCCCGCATCCAGTCTGATTCACGCACTTTTTTAAGGTCAACGGTCGATCTAGATGGGGGCGTCCCACGTTACTTGAAAAACTCGTTCCAAAATAGCAAATAAAAACTATGTTATTAATAATAGATGTTTCAGACTAGCTGTTTCCCGTGATTATTATAAAAATATTATTTTCCTATTTGAATCGGATTGTGTAAACAATTTCCAAGGGTTTTAAGTTTTTTGCACGGAACCCTAATCCTTTGTCTAAAATAAAAGTAAGTTATTCCTTTTAAATCTGCCAGTAACAGGCCCGTCAAAATCGATCAAGCCGTTTCGGACATAAGCTGGAACAAACAGACAGACTGACCAAAATAAAAAATAAAAGGTTTTTTGTTTTAAGTACCGTATATGCATTTAGTAAAAAGCTGTTTTGAATTTATAAACAGACACTACAATTTTATTTATTTGTATGAATGTATAGAAATATATTTTAGATAATAGTTTATGTAAAGCTTTGAAGGTCAAGGAAGAATGAAGTAAAACTAGTTTATTAAGTAAGGATCCGATTTTATTTACGTTCAAATTATGCATCACGTTTTTTTTTATTCCACGTACTAGTTTCATCATCATCCGTTATTTTGTTATCCTTATCAATATATTATGTGGTCCGCATCCTGTCTGCTTCCATACATTTACCTTCTGTGTGAGGTTTTTACTTCTACTATTTGTCCACGTAAGATTGGGTATTTATATTGCCCAACGAGTGGATTTTTTTGAGTTTAGTTTACATATAAGCACGCCTGTAATTCCCGAAGTATAAAGCAGAGGTTGATCCACGCCTACATCTCGCTTGTTATTTTTAACCGACTTCCAAAAGGAGGCAATCAATTTTTTTTTCAGCGATTTCTTGGCCAACCGTGAATTTGTGAACCGATTTGGATGATTCTTATATTGTTTGGAAAAATATAATTTCGCGGTGTCCCATTTTTACCCGATTGCGCCAGAAGGAGGGTGATGTTTTTCGAGAGTTTGTATATTGTATAATGGGCTGGTGTCCGCAACTCTACGTCAATCACGTATAATCCACCACGCGGGCACAGTGCGTCTTGGTAGATGTCACATGTCTTCGAATTTTAGGTTCTAAGACATGCTGGTTTCCTCACGATGTTTTCCTTCATCGTTTTGAGAGCAGTGGTGATGAAATAAATTACACAAAGTAATGCGCCTATCTGGGTTCGAACCTACCACTTCTGTTCGTAAGTCGGGGCCGCCACCTCTGGGCGACCACTGCTCTCGAGAGTATGTGTGTATGAGAGTATGTTTGGGACGCTCTGTGGCCTGAACGGCTCAATGGATTTTAGCTTGAGAGGTGTCGTTAGATTCGTATTTACTTTAAAAGTTATACTGACGCCAAATTCAAATGTTTGGCACACTCTGCAGCCTGAACGGCTCGATAAAGGGCTCATCATGAGGATTTTAAAATGGTATATCTAAGTAACTAAAAAGTGTAAAAATTTGAAAACCCGGCTGCGTAAAAAGTAACTAAGAACCCATAAATAATCTAAAATAAAATCATTACATCCAATATGGTTCCCGACTCCATCATCATCTTCCTTCCTTCCTATGGTTCCCGACTGTTGCAGTCAATATGTCCTATTTCCAGAACTTGTTTTTTCTTTTCAGTTTTTATTTAAAGTTATTAGTTATTTTTTACGCAGATAATCGTTTTAGTTAGTCGCATTATTAGTTATTTTGTTTAGTAAAGTTTTGATGCTGATCTTCGGAGATATACAATGGATTTTTTTAAATAATAGACAGCACGTCTGTAGTAATTTGCTATTTAAAATAACAAAATCTAATTGTTTTACTTCACATAGGCCTACTTGGCCACTTGGCCACTTACAAAACGTCGACAAAAGGTGCACGTACCATTATGCCTGTATTCTTTGAAGGGTATAATATTCCCAAATTTCACAAGTTATGCTTAAGTTCTAGCTAGAAGCTTTCAGAAGTCGGTGGCAAAAAAACTGAATCAAACAAACAACTTCTGACGCTAGAGTTACTTTCCACGTTTTGGTGTTTTTTTACAGTCAGTTTTAATTTTTGGAATAAAGTTTTTTTGAGATCCTATGTAATAAGGGACCAGCCGACAAAGCCGGGGAATAACCGAGCAAGAATCTTCTACAGAGATATTGCAATAGCACCTCCGGCGACGTGAGAATCGAACGGCCTTATGCTCAGCAGAAGCGTTTGTGACCACTAGACCAACGAGGCACTAAACTATAGGTAAATGGTTTGCAAAAAAAGTGAAATAAAACTTCAAAAATAAAATAAACATTATCTTTTATTTTATAACTAAGACTTGTTTTATTTGCGTCAATATGACGTACTAACAATATGGAAAATCACTGTCTAACATGATATAATACAAAAAGTTGCGTTTCGTGTCTGTCTGTATGACCGTTTAGATATTCGAAACTATAGAACAGATCTCAATACAATTTTCACAATATTATTTAGAGATTTTCACATAATACATTTACAGTAAATTCTGATATGGCAGAGAAATCACAATGATTTGATATGTCACGACATCAGTATTACCGAGTTCACTGATGGTTTACCACTTTTCAACCTTATTGCTTAGAACATAAGGGAGAAAACTGGCAGACCCTTGCGAAAGAGACAGGGAAAAGTCTTACAAGTGTGATGAAAAGTTCAATTCCGAGGTTATTAGTATAGATAATTCAATCCTGTATATCAATAACAGACACTTGACAGATATTAGTTTTAACTCTCATATCGATATCACGTTTACTTTTCCATTCATTTAATTTCTTTCCATAAAATTCATGCCATATTTCCAGATTGGTCTTTGTAAAAACCAAATGACAGATCAGTATAATTGGGTTTATAAGTAGATTTAATAAAGCTGCTAGAAATATTGTAAGTGTATTATTTTTGATAAACCATGAAATGTGAGACGTGGATATTAACCCATCACTCAGAATAAATATCAATGTGGCAATGTACAATCGGCGCCATTTGCAAGTACCTGTGTTTGCACTCGCTTTGGGACTCCGAAAGAGTGTACATACAATTACAACGTAAAGCAAACTGTTTAATACCATAGGTAAAACAAATGAATAAAATATCACGTCAGTGGCATTTAAATTTGGAGCAGCAACGATGACAAAAGGATAAATAAGATTTCCTAGTAAAGGAACACCCCAACCAAAGAGGCTGGATTTCAGATACCTTCTTTGGATGTGCCTATTAAACACTTTGACAAGGTCCACGTAAAACATGTAACTTATAACAATCAACCAATAGAGTTTCACTGTACCTAAGTACAAAGTTAGAAAAAGAGTTAGTATTACAAACAGCTGATACGGCAAATTTTCACTTGGTAAAGAATTTTGGGTGATAAATCTTAAACACATTAACATTAGAAAAAGTAAGAAGTTCGCTAGAATTGCGTTCAGAAACACATAGTTCCGGTAGTTTCGAAATTTTTTGATGGCACACCAAGATATCACTCCGTATATCAACGTAACTGTGGTCAGTGCGAAAGAAATGTATACTATCATACTGAACGCGAAGATTTGTAGGAAATTCTCAGTCTCGTCATAAATACGAGTATGGTTCAAAGAATTCAAAAGCATTCTTGTGTCGTTTTCAGGCATGTTGCACAGCATCTTTACTTTACAAGTTGTCAATCTTTACTTCACAAATTCTTCTTAGTCGCTACACTTTTGACAGCTCGTGGTTGTCACACAAGGGTTTGATGGCACACTTCACAATCCTCTTCTTGCACTTCTGTCGCCCTAGTAAATTTGTGTAGGGATCCGTTAAATGCACCTTTGATTTTGGTCCTTCCAATAGGTGATCAGCCACAGGCTCTTGTGCCCTCAACTATCCTTTGTACTTAAAGATGTTCCACAGGTGCGTCGTCTTGAACAGCAAAACTTAAGGTCCTTCCAGTAGGTGGTCTGCCGCAGGCTCTTGTGTCATCAACTATCCTTTGTACTTCAAGATGTTCCACAGGTGCGTCGTCTTGAACAGCTAGACTTAAGGTCCTTCCTTGGTGATCTGCTGCAGGCTCTTGTGCCATCAACTATCCTTTATACTTCAAGATGTTCCACAGTAGCGTCGCTTTGAACAGCTAGACTTATGGTCCTTCCAATAGGTGATCTGCCGCAGGCTCTTGTGCCATCAACTATCCTTTGCACTACAAGATGTTCCACAGATGCGTCCTCTTGAACGGCTTGACTTAAACTTTTGACAGCTCGTGGTTGCCACACAAGGGTTTGATGGCACACTTCACAATCCTCTTCTTGCACTTCTGTCGCCCTAGTAAATTTGTGTAGGGATCCGTTAAATGCACCTTTGATTTTGGTCCTTCCAATAGGTGATCAGCCACAGGCTCTTGTGCCCTCAACTATCCTTTGTACTTAAAGATGTTCCACAGGTGCGTCGTCTTGAACAGCAAGACTTAAGGTCCTTCCAGTAGGTGGTCTGCCGCAGGCTCTTGTGCCATCAACTATCCTTTGTACTTCAAGATGTTCCACAGGTGCGTCGTCTTGAACAGCAAGACTTAAGGTCCTTCCAGTAGGTGGTCTGCCGCAGGCTCTTGTGTCATCAAATATACTTTGTACTTCAAGATGTTCCACAGGTGCGTCGTCTTGAACAGCTAGACTTAAGGTTCTTCCAATAGGTGATCTGCTGCAGGCTCTTGTGCCATCAACTATCCTTTATACTTCAAGATGTTCCACAGTAGCGTCGTTTTGAACAACTAGACTTATGGTCCTTCCAATAGGTGATCTGCCGCAGGCTCTTGTGCCATCAACTATCCTTTGCACTACAAGATGTTCCACAGATGCGTCCTCTTGAACGGCTTGACTTAAAGTGATGCCTTGATGTGATTTGACGCTCGGAGGTTTTGTTAAAATCAATAGTATTGAAATAGTCTACGCTTATACATATTTTAAGGAAGAAAAACGAAGAGCGAACAATTTCACTGAATTCAAAACTTGCGCATGCCTCTAAATAAAACGATGGTAGAAATTTAAAATACCGTAAGAGAAATTCAACGCGTTTGAATTTGAACGCTAAGCTCAGTGTTGAAGGTCATAAATTCATTGGTCTCAACGTACTTTACGTTACTTGATTTTTCCTCTATCGAGATACCGGATGATGATTCATTCGGTTATTAATTAATTTTTTACGTTAGACTACATAAAATATAAATATAATGTTACGAATGTGTACGTCATACATATTTGATATTGATATATAGCACCTTAATTTCATAGTGATAAAGGTGGTTTTTGCTCTTCAAGAATTACTGGTCACGTGAGGTGTGTCGCATTTACATACGAAAATCCCAAAATGCAGAATTTCAAGAACAAAAACTCGTTGAACCGAACTGACCGGCCCCCGTATTCAAAAACGCTTGGTCCTAGATCAGTATTTGAAAATTCTATTTCTATCTTTTTCTGGCATAACGAAAGTGAGCGAGATGAACGCAGACTTCCTGAGTCGAAATCTCGGGCGAGCGATTCTAAATACCCCGCACGTTTGCATATACTTGACATTTATACTTCAACATCCTTTTAAAAGTTTTTTTATCGTGACGTATAATGTCAAAATCACATGACATTCTAAAATCATTTTAGCCGACTTTAAAAAAACCAGAGGTTTCCATTTTGACATGTAACTACACACATCAAAAATGTCTAGGGATCAAGCATTTTTATGCGGATTTCTTGAGATTGAGATGTGGCTTTGTAATAAATTTATGATTTTATAAATTTATATGGATCCTTTTTGGTGCATTTCATAATTTGAATCAGGAACTCTCAATCAAATTCGAGTAAAAGATGAAAATAAGCTGTCAATATTTTCCCTATAAAAACATACAACGCATTGAAGACATTATTAGTGCTACTGTTTCCCTACTACTGATTAAAACCAACGTTATTATGGAGCGGCGACGTCATTTAAGCAGGGAAGAAATGCTCAGAGCCGTGGGAATGATAGAAGCTGGTTCCCGGCAACGTACTGTAGCTTTAGCTCTGAATACAAGTCAGAGTGTTATCAGTCGACTTTGGACACGTTACCGAAGCACTGGTACCGTGGCTGAGCGCCATGGAGGACGGTATCGCTGCACCACACGGAGACAAGACCGATACATTCAAATCTTAACTCGAAGAGCTCCAACAATAACCGCCATGATGTTAGCCGTGAGGCTTCATCACTCTTCAGGGAACTTAATTAGCGACCAAACAGTCAGAAACCGCTTGCATGAAGTGAACCTTCATTCCCGAAGACCGCTACGGGTACCACCTATAGCAATGCACAATCGTAGGATTCGATATCAATGGGCTCTTGAACACAGAAATTGGGCAGAAGAACAATGGCGTTTCGTGTGCTTTTCTGATGAGTCTCGTTTTGGTATGAGACCGGATACAAGACGTATACGACATTGGAGAACCCCTGGACGCCAACAGCGATTAAAATCCTGCCAGGAAGTCCATCCTTATAGTGGTGGAACCATCATGGTATGGGCGGGTATTTGGATTGGCGGAAGAACTGAGTTGATTTGGATCAGAGGCAACCTCAACGCTCAAATTTATGCTGAGACGATTGTATCAGACGTCATCGTTCCTCTACAAGTGCAAATCGGTCCCTTATTTCAGTTAATGCATGATAATGCACGACCGCACACCGCAAGAGTTGTAAGACAGACTCTCGCCGCAGCTAACATCAATGTCCTGCCCTGGCCTGCTCAGTCGCCAGACTTGAACCCGATTGAGCATGCATGGGATATGCTACAGAGAAGAGCTCTGCCGAATATGGAGGGTATCCAGTCGCAAGAAGACCTTTTTTTGTTGTTGCAACGAACATGGGCGGCCATTCCACAGCGTGATTTGGATGAACTCATTTTGAGTATGCCAAACCGATGTTCTTGTGTTGTTAGTGTTCGCGGTAGAAACACGGATTATTAATTGTTTAAGTTACCCAATAAAATTTTAAAGAAAACTGTTATTTCAGTCTTTTTTTCGAACTTTAATGTTAGTGGTTCAAATGTCAAAAATCCCTTTATTAGGAAAATGGCAAATTTCTTTATTAATGCAAAGGTGACTTGGTTTATCGTTACTGTGACAAACGAAAACACTTTATTTGATGAATCCTTAAAGAAAATTTTAATTAATATCAATCAGGAGAAAAGTTATTGCAAAAATATATGTTGATCCCTAGACGTTTCCCTTTGAGTCAAAGGGAAACGTGTTTACAAAGGTATCCATGAATACACCACATTCCTTTAATTAGACAAAATACACTACACACACTACAAAATTTTTCTGCAAAGAAATCACACCATACAAGCATTCCAACACCAAAATGTACAACTGAAAAAGCGAGAATTCCGCGAAATACACCCGAATATTTTTTTAAAATGCAGTTTTGAAATAATCTAGAAAACTGCCTTGAACCATTCACACGCAAACAAAACATGGTGTACGTTCAAAAAAAATCTCCTCGACCAAAGCATTTTGATTGAAAACTCTAGGTACGGAGTTCGGAGTTTCAATTCAAATTGATTCCTGTATAAAGCCCATCGCTCACTGCGACTTTTTATAGAACCGTTGTCATACATTTCGCGAGGAGCTCGTGGCAAAATAATAATAGCAACATGGGTCGGTCCTTGGATGGCTGACCATTCAGATACCCAGTTTCATCCATGCCTGACCGTCAAATTGCAGAAAGAGTAAGAAAATTTGAATTTCACAGTCCCGAATGTCATTTGTAAATATGGCATGCAGAACCGGTACCGGTTTTTGTAAATCTTTGACAGTAGTTACCCGTAGCCAGTATAGTAAAGAAGTTTGACAACCAGTCTTACCTAGGGCACAGATAATATAATCCTAGGGTAACCGTATTATCCAGTACTAACTGGGTTGTGGAGGACAGATAGGCAGTCGCTCCATGTATAATACTGGTATTCAGCTGTATCAGGTTAATAAAATACAAAATAAAATAAAAAAAAGCCTTTATTCGCTGACCAAACAGTACATTTTAAACTCGAGTTGATAAAGAAACAAAAATAAAAAAAAGACTTAATTCTATTAAGTAACTACTACAACTACTACAACAGCCCATAACGTCCACTGCTGGACACAAGCCTCTCCCATGATGGGAGGAATTTGCCGTAATCTCCACGCTTGGCAGGCGGATTGGAGATCGCAGTGATGAAAGACTAACAGAAAACGCTGCTGCCCATTCTCTGGTCTACGGAGGCGCAAGGTGTTCTGCCTCAGACATTAGTCGCCTTATACGACACCCGTGAGTGTAATGGGTTGGTTCTATTCTACTCTGCCGGATACCACACGGCTATTAAGTAAGCTATATTATAATCTTCAGCAACCAGTTTGTTGGCCAGGTTGTCCTTCGACATAGGCCTCTCCTAGTTTCATCCACTCATCTCTGTCGCGAGCTAATCTTCTCCATCCTTTTGGTAAGTCGTCTTCCCATCTCTTTATTTGGCGTCCTTTTTGTCTCTTTCCATCTCTTGGATACCATTCCGTCTCTCGTCCATTTTTCTCTGTCCGTTCTCATAATGTGACCTGTCCAGTTCCATTTGAGTTTTTTTTACTTTTAGTAAGACATCGCTTACTTTTGTTCTTTTCCTTATTTTTCACATCGTCCACCTATCACGTAGCCTTATATTTAGCATGCTTCACTCCCATATTGCGTTGGCACACTATAAGTTTTTGGCTGGTCTTGCTCGTAGTTGGCCAAGTTTGACACCCATACGTGAGGCATGGGAGGATGCACGTGTTATAAAGTTTGCTGTGTATCAGGTTAGACTGACCCTAATAAAGTTGGAATAAGGCTAGGCAGATGATGGTACTATCGCTCGTTTGTAATCTATTGCGTTTTTCTATTGCATATTTTCTATGCGCAATATAGAAGCGTTTCAAATGCGCGATAGTTTCTGACGGCATCGGAGGAACGGTTGTTAGGATGAGTGGAAAATAGTAGGTAATTACGCGCAAAATAAAATTTAATCAGTGTTTTTTTTTTGCTTGTATAATATCTTTGGTTAAAATTTGTTAATACTGAACTCTGTGTTAAAATTTGTCCATCTATTTTAATGGGACCTTTGTATATGCTGAATCGTGTTTGCATAGGCGTAGGCGAAGATACACAGCTAGCAACAACATAGCTACTGTACCCGTTTTGCGGTGTCGCGGTGGATGAGAGCCCTAACTAGTCGTTGTTATTTTGTGTTGAGACGCAACAAAGCCATGCAAACTCATTGGTGCTGAATTGTTGCTTGAATCTTTATAACTGTTATCAGAACGATATTGATAGAATGATTATGTTTTTGCTTCGACAAAAGAGACAACATACACTTCTTTGGCATCAATGTGCTTCTTTACCTTTTCTTTGCACTTTTCTTTGTTACTGTTTTTCCTTTAATGAAAATCTTATTCTTTTTCGCTGGGACAACCGAATTTCACATTTTGTTGTAGGTCAGGAAGGAGGAGCTCGTTGCTAAATAATAACAGCCGCTCGAATCGATCTTCAAGTTAAGACACGGTTGTCTAGGTTGGTCCGTGGGTAGGTTACCACTCATTACATACCGAGTTTCCTCCGTGCCTGGGAAAGCAAGTGAAGCCGTTAGTCCCGGCTGTCATTTCTAGATCTTTTCGTTACAGGTAGTCAGTGTCCCTAGATGCTGATAATCAGTCTTACCAAAGTATATCGTATTCCCCAGTACTAACTGGGTTGTGGATGTCAGATAGGCAGTTGCTCCATGTAAAATATTGGTATTCCGCTGCATCCAGTAAGACTGGAAGCTGACCCTAACATAGTTGGGAAAAGGCTAGGCAGATAATGTGGCAGGTCATTGAGGTGATTCAGATGATCTATCCGTCTAGTCCATCTAGTTTTTGGCCTAAGTGACTGAATTATATAGCTACTGGTTACTTTGATCTTCGAGAACTTCAGTGCTCTGCTCTCATGTGTGATTTTATGTGACTTAATAGAGACACTACACTTTATCTAGCTAAAGGATCATTGACAATAATATAATGATACAAGCAGACCCACGCAACTTCGTTTGGGTATGGATTTTTCCCCGTTTTTGCAACATGTTCCATTGAAGCTCCGCTCCTGATGGTCGTAGCGTGACGTTATATTAGAACCAGCAGTGTACTTGAGATTAGCGCGTTCAACCAAACAAACTATTCAGCTTTATAATTTAGTATAGATTAATTTCACGGAATGCACGTTAAAGGTTGTCCCGAGGCGAGGCGATTACGTTACGATTCCGATAAGTGTGCGTTGCAGTAGGGAGCTTCATACAAATAATACTGAACGGCTCGAGTTGATACGGTGACGATCCCTTTCCGAGTGAATACGTGTGCCTTAAGCCGTTGAACCCGGCAGTCATATTTTGTAGATCTTTGATTGTCGTTACAAGTATTCTGACCACCAGTCTTAACAAGAGCTTTCGTATTATCCACTAACTGGGTTGCGGAGGTCAGTAGGCAGTGACTCCATGTATTTTGCTGTATCCGGTTAGACAGGGGGTTCCTGTCTAACCGGATAGAGCAAAGCAGTTTAGGAAAAGGCCCGGCAGATGACGAAGAGGTTTGTTATGAGGAAAAAATACTACTGGATACCGCTATTAAAAGAAGCCGATAATATTAGCAGACTGTGTCATAATACTGAAATATAAGAGTGCGAATGCATATACACGATAGCAGCGTTACTTACGTCTACTTCCTTACTGAAGGTTCGGGTACTGGTTCTTACTCTTACCGCTTTAGACACATTTATTGTTTAATTACGATATGAACAGATCTATTTTGCAAGTCTGTAGTTTCGGTATGCCTACCCCCATGCGAAAAAGGCGTGTGTTTATATACGCGTGTGTTCGAAAGGTTACAATCGTTTTTACGCCCTCTGTCAGCGTTACGATGCGTTTGGAATCGTATATTTTCGCAACATTTGCGGTGATGGCGATTCTCGCACAGCATAGGCGATTCTCAAACGGCATAGGCGATTCTCAGGAGGCACACACTCGTCCGCGTGAATCTGCGGTGTTCGTGTGTTAGGCATCTAAGGATTTTATACAAACCAATGCGACGTTGATCCGCCTTACCGCCCAGCCGGACGGACTACAGCTTGTCCGCGTGTGTCTGTCGTGTGAGAGTCACCTTTATAGAACACGGAATATTTATTATTTTGAACCAAACTGTTTTGGTCCCGGCTGTCATTTGTAGATCTTTGACAGTCGTTAGGTAGTCAGTGGCCCAAAAAGTCTCGTATTACCCGGTACTAACTGGGTTGTGGAGGTCAGATAGGCAGTCGCTCCATGTAAAATGCTGGTATTCAGCTGCATCAGGTAAGACTGGAAGCCGATCCCAACATAGTTGGGAAAAGGCTAGGCAGATGATGATGACTGTTATGTGCCGCTTACCTACTGGTTACTTTTTTATCCCTTTCCAAAAATAAATGGGTATAATAGGTGAACGGAGTAGAAGCAAATGGCACACAGTTTTTTTTTTTTCGTGAAAAAAAACTAAATTACAATCATACGCGAATTGCATAAGGTTTGAAATTCGTTTTTTTTTTTAATTTTCCTTTCTTTGTTCTAATATGAATCATGTTGTATGATCAGTTTTTTTTTTAAGCTGAGGAAAAAAGAAAAAAAAATCTAAGTATAAGTATAGTATATAAGCTTCTACTCTGTTCACCTAATTTACTAATTTTTTTTTAAAAGGAATAAAAAAAGTCATTCTTTATAATTTCGTCTTCTTTTTTCCCATTTCTCTCTGAAACGATTCAAAAATAAACAGTAAATAGACAATAAAACCAAAAATTATATGAGACAAAAACATAACCAAAACGGGAACGGACTATGCGTGGAGTGTCTTTGAGGGATCGCATCCAGAACGTTGCAATCCAACAGAGAACCAGAGTCGTCGGCATAGCTAACAGAATAAGTAAGCTGAAGTGGCAATGGGCCGGCCATATTAGCCGTAGAACCGATGACCGTTGGGGTAGACGTGTTCTTGAGTGGAGACCGCGAATCGGCAAGCGTAAGGCAGGACGCCCTCAGGCGAGCGCGGAGCGACGATCTTCGCGGGGTGGCTGATAGCAACTGGATGAGAGTTGCTGAGAATCGAGTTGAGTGGTGTGCTATTGAGGGGGCCTAGGTCCAGCAGTGGACTGCTATAGGTTGGTGATGAAAACACAACCGGTGAAATTTGGGTGTATTGTGTATGAAACACTTCTGTCCAACCCTTCGGGGATTAAAGGCGTGGTGTTATATTGTTATACATCAGTGTTTTTCAACCTTTGGGTTGCGACACCCTGGAGGGTCGCGAAGCCTCTATAAGACGGTCGCAAGAGGTCGCGAAAACTACCTCAGTAAAAAAAACAATAAAGTTTAAACAAAATTGAAAACTAAAGGATATAAACATTTATATGTTCATACAAATTAACAAAATATAAACCTACGAGTACTCGTCTATCTTAATGTGAAGGTTGCGCTTGTTTTTCATTGACTATTTCTCCCATCATGGATCCGTTTTTGCTACATTGAGTATTAAATCGCCTTCCAAATAAAAAAAAATGTGTTAATAATGTATTTATCCGAATCCTAATAGGCGAGACGACAAAAAAAAACTAATTAGTCCGTCAGTTAAATTATCAAAAAATATTTGACCCGTGTTTTTTCTTTTGTTACGTAAACTAAAATTGACGAAGATATGACGCTTTTAAAATTCTCAATACGTCACGTCTAGGTATAATTTTTAGCTAGTTCTGACGTCACGAGCCCCCACTCCCGAGTTTTCATGCGTTTTATCTTTGTCAATTTTCATTGATTCACAAAAACAAAAAATACGTGTCCATTAATTTCCAATACTATAACTGACGGACTAAATAGATTTGCAATTTTTTGATACTGACGTCATGCCTATTATGCAATTAATGTATAAATATGTTGTATGGATTGAATATTTGTAACATAATAAAACACATGAAAAAAAGCGAAGCGTCTAGGGGGTCGCGAAATATTTTTTATATGGAGGTCGTGTCATGAAAAAGGTTGAAAAACACTGTTCTACATTATCGTCATCTAACAAACCAGCTTTCTCGACTAATTTTACCTTATTATTACGGTAAACAGAATGCTTTTAAAAATATAAGTTAATTGTTCGTAACCTATTAGGTGCCTCTTTGATCAGTGAACGGAACGGATATTTGATGCCATATTTAGCTACCCTTTTGAACAAGGCTATTTAATTAATAATTTTTTATGTCGCCTTTTAGATTAAAAAAGGTTTTAAGTAAAAAGGCTTCGTCAATGTTGGTGTTTATATTTTTTATATTTCAAAGGAGTGTTACCCATATTATTATATTTTATTGAGTTTGTTAGTTTATACAGCCGAAACTTGTTTGGCATATACCTTATTTAAGTAACAAGGTTTGGATGATCACAAAAGAATAGATAATGCTGAATACCGTTCTAATTTCTAGGGCTCCGTACCCAAAGGGTAACGGGACCCTATTATTTACCCGTGTCTGTATGTCAGCGGGCTATATCTCATGATCCGTAATAGGTAAACAGTTGAAATTCACACAGAATGTGTATTTCTGCTGCCGCTGTAACAATAAATAATATATATAATAATAATAATGCGGGCTCCGGTACTACGATGGTACGGAACCCTGCATGCGCGAGTCCAACTCACCCTTGGCAGGTCTTTAAAATAGAAATGAAAGCAATTAATATTCGATTTAGAAATTAATCATGTTTGACCACCTTCTATTGGCATATGAAATGACAACAAAAATAATACTCGCACATTATAATAAAATATTATGAACATGTTATAGTAATGTTGTTATACTTGTTTTCTTTCAACGGTACAATAACAAAACAGGTCTAGGGTAGGCCCCCTAGACTTGTTATATTTTGGTCCTATTCATAATAGGAGAGATGGCGACAGACTCATGTCTGTCGCCATCTCTCATAAAACACGTAATACCATAAAATTCCATGAGGTAAAACTCAATAGTATTTGCTCAATCAAGGTAATGTTCTTTTGCGAAAACGTCATGTCGCACAAGGAAGCTGCTTTTCCGGCTCCATTTATACAGGTCTGGGCGACGGATTCGGGGACATTCCCCCCATCAAACAGGACCTGAAATGACGAGGAGAAGTTTTCCACGCGCGCCACTGTTAGATTTAAAGGGAAGAGTTTTACACCTCACTTCCCCTCGGGACGAGAAGAAGTCGCTTTAGAGCTCGCTGCTCCCCAACGCAAGAGTATGCGAGGGAACACCGGTGTGAAAGAAAGAAAGAAAAACCGTTTATTAGCCCGCACAGGACAATACACTTAAAGTAAAAAAAAATGTGAAAAATCAGTACACTAATAAAAATTAAACAGAAAAAAAAAACATAAAAAAAAAATAAACGAAATTAGTCCTGTACGAGGCCAAAAGGCCCCTGTTTCAGCATGGTGCTGTAACATTAAAAAACGTCACAGCGCTAAAGGGTTGGTGGGTGTGGCTCTCCTCATCCTCATTGGATACCCTCTGCCCTGGAAAGAGTGGCTCTTGTTATTTAGCCACGGTTTACTTTATAAGTATTAAACAATAAAATATCCTTAATTCTATTCAAATACTAGTTATTCCGGACCAGTAAACAGAATATCCATGTAAGTAATTTTAAACAGCCCCAAATCCAGTAAAAGCCACGTTGCATTGCAGAGGATTCTGGAAAATAAACTACGCTTTTCAATTCTGCAACAAGCTATTGCTTAAGCTGTTTTTACATATGCAACATTATGTTTATGTAGTTTTAAGCTTGTTTTATTCTTTGTTGGTTTAGCTAGTTTTCAGGTAAAGTAAATTGTTCGAAAGGATTTTACTTTGGTTCACACTCATTTATTTATTAAACTAGTTGACAAATCTTGGGATGGATATTATTTTTATTGAAAAAGGATTAGAGTTCCGTGCCACAAAATAAGGCTCCGGCCCATCTCGTAACTTGCGCATTTCGACAACTAAACAAAAGACGAGCGAAACAAGTGAAAAAGTGTGCCAACTCGTAACTATTTTAATCTTCATACATTGAATCCCATTTCGTAAATACACCATAAATTTAAACAAATCCCGATTCACACAGTAAATAATAATTGTACATAATAATTTCGCGGGAACGTTGACAGTCGACGTTACAGTTCAGACGGTGGCCCAAAAAGTCTGACAACCAGTCTTACCAAAGGGTATCGTTTTACCTAGTACTAACTGGGTTGTGGAGGTCAGATAGGCAGTCGCTCCATCTAAAATACTGGTATTCAGCTGCACCCGGCTAGACTGGAAACCGCCAACATATTTGCGAAAAGGCTAGGCAGATGAATTTCGCATAAACGTAGGTCGTGGGACACAGCTAGTTTTGAATAAAAATGCTGCATTTAATATTTTCTAAAACATTTTTCGTTTGTTTCAGATCCCTAAAGATGTATCTTCTATGGATTTTCTTTGTTTCTGCAGTCCCAATTAATTCTTGTAAGTACTTAGCTTTGATCATTATTGTTTTCTATTGTCGAATAGACTTGTTTACTCATGTGTCTCCTATTTCTCTTTCATTAGATTTCAGATTTCGCCCTATGTTTACCAAAGGGTTGAACCTTTGGTACATGCGTACAAATCAAGTTATATAAAGTCGGTTTATGCGGATCTCTTGTTGTACGGAAATCTATACAAAGCGAGGTCATGTTATACTGGAAATGGTTAGCTTGATGTGTCGCCGTGAGTACGAAACCTTTCCTTTCATAGTAACTAATGATTGAAATTTCTATTGAGTGCTCAAAAAATTATGTGCGAATGTTGGTGATTTTAACTTAATAATAACAAATCAAATAAAATCAATTTATTCGCTATAAAGAATTGGTACAATTTCGGTCTTAACATAAATAATCCAGATCCATAATACTGAGTCACAATAATGTGACATGCAAACATTTGGGCTTATCATTATCATTAAATTTATAATTCAATGTCAAATAAAATGAGATAATATATAAGTCAGTGGTTAATAATAATAATAATAATAATAATAATCTTTATTTATCCAAAACACATACAGATTTTGAAATACAGCTTAATATTTGGTTTAGAAATACGTATACATTCGTAGTTTATGTTGCAAATTCTGTACAAGAATAATACTCTACCTCTTAAGCTAGAGTATACCTGTATTATAGGAGGTAGTTCACGGTCACTTATCAACAAAAACTTATATCTCAAGTGGACTGGTCATTCTGCTGTATGGTATAAAAGAGTAGAATTGTATGTTGTGTGTTTGTGTGTTGGGTGGTGTGTGTGTGTGTGTGTAGGTGTGAGTGTATGTATGTGTGTAGGTGTAGGTGTGTGTGTGTGTGTGAGTGTATTATACAAGATAGGTAAGTAAAGACTCCGTGTAAGAGTAATCCTTAAGGAGCAGCCACTCTGTTACTTTAGATTTTAGTGCATGTGAGTTTAGATTTATGATATTGAGATGTTTGTTAAGGTTTTTATAGATATGACTACTTAGTATATAATATTGATGTTTGGCGAAGGAGGTTTTGTGTTGTATATTTGGCGGAATAATGTAGCAATAATTACCGTTATATTTTATTTACCAATCTCTTATTAAATAAGTCACTTACTGAGTAGAAATTCTTTTCCCTTAACCATACTTTAATATAAATCTTGCAAATTTATTAGCTGGTAAGTTTTTAATACTGTCAGGTATAGCATTAAATATGCGAACACACATTGCATAGCTATTCTTGCGTATAATGCTATCCTAGGAATTTTGGGCAAAACTATTTTATTTCTGTGCTTATTACTTTTTGAAAATATTTCATGAGCTTTTTTAAACAACTCCGGGTGCATTTTCACAAATTTAGCGTATTCAAACATGTAAACACTTGGAAGTGTTAGAATCTTTAACTTTTTGAGAAAAGGTTTGCAGGATTCCCATGGTCGTATTCCCGCTATGGCGCGGATGCATTTTTTCTGTGCGATGACCACTCTCTGACTGTCTGTTGAGTAACCCCAGGTGATATGAACAACTCAACACAGAACCAACGTACCCATAGTATGCAGATAGTACTGTTTTTAACACTGAAGTTTTCGAAAGTTCGTATAGAACGTAAACGAATTTATTTATTTTATTGCAAACTTTATTGACGTGGGACTTCCAGTTGCAGTTTTTATCAATCGTGATACCGAGAAATGTCGTTTCGTTTACTTCGTTTAATTTAAGTCCTTTATATTTGATGTCTATAGTCTTATTTTCTCTTCCGTGTAAAAAAAATATATATTAATAAAAAATAAAAAAAGTAAATGATTTTTATTTTTTTTTAGATTTATAAATAAATTTAGTTTTTGTGATAAATTATTTTCGTCAAGCCATGTTATTATCAATCCAATTGTATTATATAGCTCAGTTGTATATTTATTATTGTTAGTATTATTCAATAAATAAATAAATAAATATCGCTGGACATTACACACAGCGCCATCCAGTGCCACACTAAGCAACGAGGCTTGTGTCGTGGATACCAGATAGTTGATATACTACATAGATACTTTTTGTTTGTAAATACATACTTACTATACATATAAACATCCATTACTCGGAAACAAATGCTCATCACACAAACATTTGCTCCGACCGGGATTTGAACCCGGGACCCTAAGAACGTAAGGCAGCCTCACTACCGCTGCGCCATTCGGGTCGTCAATATTCGATATCATTATTAACGTTAGGTCATCAGCGGACAGAAAACACCAGGCTTAGCCAAGTTGACAATCTACAATCGTTAACGCTAGTATAGAAAACTAATCAAATGTATGGGAATGACATCATCTCAACGTTAATTCACGTGATCAACACAAACGAACAGAAAATTCGTAGACAAGTTCAAAATGATAGAATAGAATGTTATCGTTTCTACAATGTTGATCGCTATACTCTTTGGTAGGCTCACCATAGACTAAAGACTTGGTTTTTTCCACAGACATTAGAGAACGAGCGATCGACTCAGTCGTGTCAACTTGGCTACCAATTTAGCGCTTTCTACAATCGCTTACGCCGAGGCGTTTACGATTGTAGAAAGAGAATCGATACGAAACGTTTGTAACTTGGCTAGGCCTGCAAGGGTGATAACGTAGTTAGATTACTTTTATTGCAATTAACTATATTTAATACATAATGATTCACATTGAATCACTATAAATGTGACCACAACAGAATTCCATCAGCCGTTTTGATGTCCGTCACTGTATTTTCCAGCGGTCACTAGTTGTACTATTTATCTGAACTGGGCCTATTTGGTGCAGCCGTAAGGCACACACATATCCGCTCGAAGGAAAAGCTTTGTTTACATTTCAGTTTTTTGTTTCTGTTTTATAATAATATTATGTGTGTTGTTTGTTTACTTGTGGCATTGCCAAAAAAACTTGTTTACTTTGTTTCATTACACAATTACAAAACACGCATCTTTAATATCCGTTATGTTCTACGTGCTCAATAAATAATAAAATAAAATACACCCGTCACTGACAATAAAACAGAGACATGGTTTTACGGTAAACTCATTCACAAACATTCACCCGTTCACACTCACTTTAAAACAATTCACACTGCATCCGACACACGTCACCAAACCGAACACAAACAGAATTTCCGAACAGCAAAACAAAGCTTTGCAATTGTTTTTATTTTTTCTACACACAACCCCGCGAAATAATCACCGAGTCACGCTCCGCTACTCCCATTCATTCGTTCACTCATTCACCCGATCTTCCATTCACTCTTTGAGTTCAGCTCGCATAAAAATGTTGTAATGAGAACGAAATTTTTATAACATAGCGTCGTCGGGGTTAAGAATTTGTGCTATGTTTGGGATTTGGGTGACCCTAAAAAGGTAGGGTTGTTACGTACATATTTTATGGGGTTCTGGTATTTTGATTCACAAGTACCTGTGATTTATAAAGTGATAAATATAGGTCGGTGTTTAGTAAGTGTTAGAAAACGATAATTTATCGGTAATGATGGAAGGCTTTTCGGAGTTTCCTCCGTGCCACGGAAAACACATAAAGCCATTTGTTTCGACTATCATTTGTAGATCTTTGTCAGTCGTTGCAGGTAGTCAGTGGCCTAAAAGTTTTACGGCCAGTCTTAGGGAAGTCGTATTACCCAGTGTAAACTGGGTTGTGGAGGTCAGATAGGCAGTCACTCCCTATAAAATACTGGTATTTAGCTGCATCCGGTTAGAGTGGAAACCAACCCCAACATAGAAAACGTGGAGGCAGATGGATAAGGCATTTTGCAGTTTGCTGCTGAATCTCTTTTTATTTGTACGAATATTTTATTTTCAGGTTAAAATATCAGTAATTGTAGAAATAATCTATGACAAAGCACATTATCATCTGTAACAAGAGTATCACTTTACATTGTGGTCATAATTTAATTAACGTTATGCCAATATTGAGATTTTTCTGCTCTATAAAATACTGTTCCATTTATGTAATTTGTGATTTTAAGTCGTATTAAATTATTCCTGGCGTAACTGTTTATAATATGACTGGCTTATGCCCGTGGTTATGTCTGAGTGGAGGTTGTAAATTATCCCACGGTGACATAAAATCACGCCTGTAAACCCCGATGTCTTAGGCAGAGGTGTGCCTAATAGTACACTCACATTCCGCCAGTTATTTTAAGTCCGACGTAATATGGGGTGAGCCTATTGCCATCAACCGGGCTCAAACCAGACTCCTACCTACTGATAAACTACTGATGGAAAAACCCAATAACAATCTGCTCGACCTGGGAATCGAACCTAGGACCTCATTATAGGCAGTTGTGCTTGCGACCACGTGATCAAAGACTCAGATATCTAATCAGTCAGTGAGTCAGTGATTTCAATAACGTTCTTACGAAAGTAAACATCATTTCATTCTTGTTACTAACTAGCCAACCCTAATTCCAACAGCAAATTCAGTAAGAAATTGAAACTAGTAAAGAAATTCCGGTCCTTATACTGATCGCCTGGGATGGACATCCAATTAAGAGAAATAGCTTTTATTTTAGGAAAAAAATGTATTTCGTATGGACTAGTTTATTTGATATTTTAATTTGGTCCTTTGATAAAAACATCTAGGACCAATTTTCTTTAAGGAGAAATGTGTATAGAAAGAGCAATGTAAATGGTTTACAAAAAATCTAAAACATTGACACAAGTTAATTAGTGGGTGTTTGCATTAACTTTTGTGGCTATGAAGAAGAGGGTGTAAAGTTTTTTTTCGCCTATTGAAAAGAGGGAATCCTCCGACCAGACGGTTGCTGTCTGGTGTTGTCGGGTTCTTCTGTATACTTTTAAGTCTACAGACTGTATTTCGGAGAGTGTGCGCAGGGGCTCCACGACTTGATCCCTCCATCAATCACCCTTTTACCACCGGACTAACAGACGTACTGCGGCGTATCATCCGCACTTGGTAGTCGTAGATATCCCGACGAGTCGTACTTAGCTTCTCCTCCACTGTTATTATACGCAATGCCAAAGTGTGGAACGCTCTGCCCACATCTGTATTCCAGACCACATTTAACCCGCATGCCTTCAAAACAAGAGTAAACAGGCATATTCTGGGCACGCTCGTTCCATCATAGATCTCATTCATCGCTTTCCATCAGGCGTGATCGAGGTCAAGAGCAGGCCCATTTTGTAGTAATAAAAAAATAAGTCGCGGAAAACTTTAACTGCGCGATTCAGGGTTTTGATATTTGTTCTTATTTTTTTTTCATAGATTGCGCTGTTGTAGTTTTTGTAGTATGTTGCTGTAGTACTTTTTGTAGTGCCGCTATAAATTCCTTCTCATAAAGAGATAGAAATAATTTTTAGGACTCGCACAGGACAGGACATGAAAGAAAAATAACAATATTATAGAACACTAGCTGTTGCCCGCGGCTTCGCCCGCGTAAAGTTCAGTAACCGTCCCACTGGATCATATTAAAGAGATAAATAGTGTCCTACGTGTTAATCCAGGTTATGTGCCAAATTTCATAACCATCACAATTACCATCACTATCACAACCACCATCATTATCACAATCACCATCACTATCACCATCACAATCACCATCAGCATTATCATCGTAATCACAACCATTATCATCGTAATCACAATCATCATCATCATCACAATCTCCATCCTCGGTATCACAATCACAATCACTATCACAGTCACCATCACTATCAAAGTCACAGTCACTATTACCATCACAATAACCATCACCATCGCTATCACCATCAAAATCACCGCCATTATCACAATCACCAACACAATCACCATCGCAATCACCATTATCGTTATCATAATCTTAATCATCGTAATCATAATCTTCATCTCCGTAATCATAATGATTATCATCGCACTCATTATTATGGTAATCACAATCATCATCACTATCACAATCACCATCACTATCACAATCACCATCACAATCACCATCATTGTTGTTACAATCATTATCATCGTAATCACAACCATTATCATCGTAATCACAATCATCATCATCACAATATCCATCCTCGTCATCAAAATCATCATGATCGTTATCACACGCATCATCATCATTACCACAAACACGTGGTCATCACTGTCACAATCACCATCACAATCACCATCACAATCACCATCACTATCACAGTCACAATCACTATCACAAACACCATCACCATCACGATCACCTTCACCATCACAATCACCATCACAATCCCCATCATCGTTATTACAATCATTATCATCGTAATCACAACCATTATCATCGTAATCACAATCATCATCATCACAATATCCATCCTCGTCATCAAAATCATCATGATCGTTATCACACGCATCATCATCATTACCACAAACACGTGGTCATCACTGTCGCAATCACCATCACAATCATAATCACTATCACAATCACCATCAATATCACCGTCACAATCACAGTCACAATCACTATCACCATCACCATCACCATCACAATCACCATCACCATCACCATCTCAATCATCATCACCATCGCTATCACCATCACAATCACCATCACAATCACTATCACAATCACCTTAACCATCACAATCACTATCACAATCACCGTCATCGTTATCACAATCACAATCATCATTATCACAATCATTATCATCGTAATCACAACCATTATCATCGTTATCACAATCATCATCATCACAATATCCATCACACGCATCATCATCATTACCACAAACACCATCACTGTCACAATCACTATCACCATCACCATCACTATCACAGTCACAATCACTATCACCATCACCATCACTATCACAGTCACAATCACTATAATCATCACAATCACCATTACCATTACAATAACCATCACCATCGCTATCACCATCACTATCACAATCACCATCACCATCACCATCACAATCACAATCACCATCATCGTTATCACAATCACCATCATCGTTATCACAATCACCATAACTATCACAGTCACAATCACCATCACTATCACAATCACCATCACATTCACCATCACTATCACAATCACCATTACCATTACTATCACAATCACCATCATCATCACAATCACCATCACTGTTATCACAATCATCATCATCATTATCACAATCATCATCATCGTAATCACAATCATTTTCATCGTAATCACAATGATTATCATCGTAATCACAATCATTTTCATCGTAATCACAATCATCATCATCGTAATCGCAATCATCACCATCATCATCATTATCACAATCACCATCATCGTTATCACAATCATCACAATAAATCAACAATAACCCTGTATAGAAGTCGAATCCGCCATCTTCTGGATCTCAAAATAAATGCCATTTTCGTAATCTGCACCCCTGATAATCTCGGTATCGACACCCATATTGATTTTAAGACATTTCAACCCCATCGCACCCCAACAGGGAATGAAGGCATTTCAGGTCCGCCACATTAAATCTTAAAATCGTTGTTTTTGTCGACCCGATACACCATACAAACAATACCGAAGTTGATTTTCAAAATTTGTTACCCCATTTCCCCCTTTAGGGGTTGAATTCTGAAAAAACCTGAAACTGTTAACTTATTTATCGATAGGAGTACTCCTGTGAAGTTTCGAATAAAACTTACCTAATCTTGTTTCCCCATTTAAACTTTTGACTCCCGTTTCATCCCCTTAGGGGGTACATTTTGAAAAATCCTTTCTTATTGCACCCCTTAACCTCATAAGGAACGTATGTGCCAAATTTAGAATCTCTAGACTCAGCGGTTTGGGCTGTGCATTGATTTTTAGACTTTGTCACCCCATTTCCCCCTCTTAGGGGTTGAATTCTGAAAAAACCTGAAACTCATGTCTACTCTTTTATCAATAGGAGTACTCCTGTGAAGTTTTTAATAAAATAGTCTAATTAATCTTGTTTTCCCATACAAACTTTAGAGCCCCGTTTCACCCCTTTAGGGTGTGACTTTTGAAAAACCCTTTCCTAGTGTACCCCTAGACCACTTCAGAAACATATGTGCTAAATTTGGGATCTCTAGACTCAGCGGTATAGGCTGTGCATTGATTTTTAGACTTTGTCACCCCATTTCCCCCTCTTAGGGGTTGAATTCTGAAAAACCCTGAAACTCGTTTCTACTCATTTATCAAAAGGAACAATATTGTGAAGTTTCGAATAAAATAGTCTAACTAATCTTGTTTCCCCATACAAACTTTGGAGCCCCGTTTAACCCCCTTAGGGGGTGAATTTTGAAAAATCCTTTCTTAGTGCACCCCTTGACCACATAAGGAACCTACTCGCCAAATTTGGAATCTGTAGACCCAGCGGTTTGGGCTGTGCGTTGATAGATGGGTCAGTCAGTCAGTCAGTCAGTTTCTTCTTTTATATATTTAGATAGGTACCAAACTCCATAGAAACTTGGGCCTGGCGTTACAAGGTTAGAATTTTGCAATAAATTAGAGCACTTATTTTCTACACTTGGCCATTGTAATTGAACAGGACATTAAATTACTAAATAGAATAAGATTTGTATAGAATATAAGACTATGTAGTATTTACTCATTAATATGTAATGCCGTTAAAATTGTAGCATCAACACATGTACCATGTTGTGTAAAATTATCACTGTACCATTAAGCATAGGGGACCGAGACTGTTTCTCCTTAACACAGGTTGTTCTGTAGCCTAGCTAGGAGAACAGTGCTTCACCCACTCGATTGTAGACTTATACCTAACATATTATTATTTTCTAAGAACTTTGCCATAACCATGTATCCTACTACAATCTGTGTTTGAGTAAATAAATGTATTATTATTATCTCCTTTATTTATTTAACATCTAATTATTTACATTTTTAAATATTTAAAAAAAAAAAAACATTATAAAAATATAAAAAATAGTAGTCCGCCGGTGTTGGGAGCAGGTTCCAAGCCACCGGTGGTTAGGGCTGCAGAGACAGGAACCTCCTCACAATGCGAGCCGTATCGAGAAGTACTGCCTTCTGAATCAGGCCCTTGATCCAACCGCCTAAAGAGAGCTTCGATAGATGGTCATCGAAGCTCTTGGCTATAAGGCCATTGGCCGTCACGACAATCGGCACAATGATAACCGAGTTCATATTCCACATGTCGCGAACCTCGTGTGCCAAGTCGAGATATTTTTTATTATTATTAATTGAGGCTAAGATTTTAATGAATTAATTAAGCAAAGTTGTAGATTAATTTGGTACATATCTGATTCGTGTAACGGTTAGGCCTATAATAGGGTAACTCCTTTAAAAATGAGTCAAAAATAAACAAAGTATTAAAAAACTCAGCACCCCTATCTCAGCATAAGAACAAGAGCAGACTATGTCCCAGAAGTGGAAAAATTATAGTTTTCTAAAGGTAAACACAACCAATTCAAAGCCAAAACAACCAGTTAAATATAATTTGTACAACACAAATACTTCAAAACCAGTTGCTTGACGTCGCGTCGTCGTGAATACGCAACAAATTGATTCGGTTATGAAGTGATACGCACGAGATAATTGAGTTTGGCTCGACAGGATACAAGCAATTCAGAATGGGTCTATGAAAACAGCGGAGAGAGTTAGATTTAAACCCGTTTGACTGGAGTAGAATTTCATTCAGCATTGCTAGATATATATAAATTAATGGGTTGTACGATAATTTTGAAAAAAAAAAAGGTTATAATCAGTTGGTGGAAACTGCATCATCTGCCTAGCCTTTTTCCAACTATGTCGGGGTCGGCTTCCAAGCTAACCGAATGCAGCTGAATACCAGTATTTTACATGGACCGACTGCCTATCTGTTAGTAGGTACTGGGTAATACGATACTTCTTGGTAAGACTGGTTGTCAGACTTTTTGGGCCACTGACTACCTGTAATGACCTTAAACTCAAACTCAAACTCAAAGCATTTATTTCAATTAGACTATTACGGCACTTTTGAATGTCAAAATTATAAATAAAAAACAAAGCTACAGTCCCAGTCACAAGGCATAATAACTTGAGAAAGTACTGTAGTTGCCCATTCCCTAGCGTAGATCTCTATGGAGAAGAATGGGCATGAAACTCCATGGACACTCTTTTGAATCAAAATATTGTTACAAAATCTTGGTTACATCATTAATTTTGAAATTATACATATATGTGAGAAAGACGTGCACATTAAGAGCGTCCAGAGTAGAAAAAGACAACAATTTAACAACACACGAATTAAAATGAACCCTGGCAGCCAAAGATCTTCAATTGACAGCCGGGACCAAATGCTTAACGTGCTTTTCGAAGCACGGAGGAAACCCATCCACAGACCAACCTAGGCAAGCACGGCTTAACCTAAAGATCGACCCGAGCGGCTGTTATTATTTAGCCACGAGCAAAAAAAAAATAACCCATTCCGTTCAAATATTTTTTGTCTTCACGCCAAATCGTCACGTCAGCGTGTTTTACTCCTGTCTCGGGTTACGATGCGACGCCCGTCTTTAGGCACCCACTGTGTGACCATTCTCTACGGTCATTGCTCTTTCCTTAATTCCTCTGCGTAGGTACCCCGACAATACATTATGAATAGTTTTTTAATACTAGAAAAAGTCAAGGATCACGTTAACGGTCGTTTCGGGACAAGTTTATGTTATTATTTCTGTTTTCGGAATTATGTTTTTGAATAAATGTATGCGGGTTAATGACCTTTAATTCCTACTTATCTGGCGCAGACTATAGCATTGTTATCGGCCTAGCCCTAGTCCCATTTCAACCTCAGGTTATTACTAGCAAATTCATGATAAGTTTCGTTACCTTTGAAACACGTATTTTTATAAATCGCTGAATAATATCCAGTATAATATTTTGAAACTTGCTTTCAAGATAAATTCTACGGAAAAAGTAATTTTCTGTTAAATAAATACAAAAAAATTATTCCATGAATAAAATCGCTTCCTCTATGTCCACATCCAAGAAATTGAAATGTCAATTCTCGAACAAATTACTTTTGAATTTAAAATAAGAATTGAACTCTCATTGATTGCAAGACTCATTAATTCCATTCGTTCTTCCAATCTTCCATTCAGTCATTCGTTCTATCCGAGTTAATATAGTTAGCTAATATTGTCTGTGCAGTCGTTTTTAATTATTATCGTTTTTTTTTTATATATTGTTTATTTCTTTCCTATAGTCTCTGTATTGGAGAAATTCTTGTTCCATTTTGTCTTTGGAATTGAAATGTGAAATTATTGAACTGGATAATGAAAACTTGACAATTTCTTATAGAAAGAAATGAGTTTTGATTTGTGTAAGAATTTCATTTCGGACTGCCTCGTTCGTCTTAGTGGTCACAATTTCGACTGTTGAGTATGAGGTCCTGGGTTCGATTCCCGGGTCGGGCAAAGTGTTATTGAGTTTTTCCATCAGGAATTTCTCAGTAACAGCCACGGAGTCTGGATTTGTGTCCGGTTGATGGCAATAGCCTCGCACCTTATAACATGGGACTTAAACATAACTAGCAAAATGTAGGGGTACGATTAGGTACATCTCTGCCTAATCCTTCGGGGATTAGAGGCGTGATGTTGTCTTAATGTTTTATTTCGAATTTCCCATAGAAATGAGTGATTAGTTTTGCTGTTTGGTCCCTAGAATCAATATTTACTAACAAATACATCGCATTGAGGTTTGAGATAGATTCGGTACACACGCTTCGAATCAACCACAGTATGTTCTTGCGAACGTGTACATATAAACATGTGTACATGAACATTGAGTAATACTCATGTTCTGTAACCGCATATATAAGGACCAATACATAATACATTTACTCAGAGTGTTAGCAATATTAAATATTGATAGAAACGTTTGTTAATGCGTATTCGATGTTTATCTTTGATTAACATGATTAAGTTGACGATTAAATAATCAGTCTTTCTTAGAGTCCTAATTGTTTTAAAACATATTAAAAAAACTTTTTTCAATTCTGAATTTTCTAAATCTTACAAGCAGTATAAATCTTATAGGCTCTAGTGTCAAAACTAACTACACACATTATTCATATTTAATTGACTAAGGTTAAACTGCGCTTGCCTAGGTTGGTCCGTGGACGGGTGACCACCAATTTTATACCGAGTTTCCTCCGTGCCACGGAAAGCACGTTAAGCCGTTACTCCCGGCTGTCATTTGAAGATCTTTGACATTCTTTACAGGTAGTCAGTGGGCCGAAAGTCTGTTAACCAGTCTTACCAAAGGGTATCGTTATTACCAAGTACTAACTGGGTTGTGGAGGTCAGATAGGCAATCGCTCCATGTAAAATACTGGTATTCAGCTGCATTCAGTTAGAGTGGAAGCCGACCAACATAGTTGGGAAAAGGTCACATGATGATGTTCGTTCAGACGTTACGCGACTGACGACGCACGGCGTATCATCCGTCAGATCAGCGTCCACCTTTGATCTCATCTCATTTTTCTGTCTCTATAAAATCCATTACAACACCTGAGGGCTGGCTCTAATAGTCCGGTTAAGCAGAAGCCAGCCTCAAAGGTTGACTTGCGAGAAACTATAAGAATTTTCTTCTTCAAAAAAAAAAACGAGGACTGGCTCTCGTTTAACAACACACAGGAGGTGTCTTTATCCCGGCCAAAGGCAAAACACAGGAACTAAAACCCCCCACTTCAAACACACAGCGACAACTCACGAAACTTACATTATTAAGGCACTGGAACGAAAGCCCGTGTTTCGCCTGAGGGTTGTACCCGATATGGAACATTCTGCTTTTTACAATATACGTTGTGTTCCGAATATACGGGTTGCGATGTCAATGTAAAGGGGTAAAGGGGTTGTAGGTAAGGGGTGATTTTGATTTGAGTTGTGGTGCTGTGGTGTTTTGAAACTCTAGCTATTTTCAAAAATATTCAAGCATTTCCTTATTGAGAAAAATAAATATTCAACGTTATATCCAGAATTTATATTATTATATTTCAGAATATCTTCCTCACTCACCCAATTTAATAAAAACACACTGTATATTACAAATATTACAATAGTACATTATTATAATATCTTGTTATTATTGTTTTTCCTTGGTAATGTAAGGCCTGATGTCATATTGAAATTCAGAGGCGAGTTATTTGGAAATTATGCATGAGTATGTCTGGTTCAAGAACAGAAAATAAAATAAATAAAGCTGTAATGGTTGGTATTTACATTTTTCTCCGGGGACTAGGATTTCTATATTCAAAATGTATTGTATCGAAACAACTGACTGTCTGTAGGTTTTGGTTTGATTTAAAAAGTTCCTATAATCCATACTTTTTTTTAAAACTAGCGGACGTCACGCGGTTTCACCCGTGTAGTTCCCGTTTCCGTGAGAGTACGGGGATAAAATATAGTCTATGTTACTCAGTAAAGACGTGGCTTTATAATGGTGAAAGAATTTTTTAAATCAGTCGAGTAGTTTTAGAGTTAAATCGTAACAAACACACAAACAAACAGAAAATCAAATCTTTCCTCTTTATGATATAAAGAATAGATTAGTATAGATGACTACTTCGTTTGTCTAGTGGTCGCAAGTGCGTCTACTGAGCATGTGGTTCGATTCCCGGGTCCAGAGATCCATTACAAAACTAAACAAATAAAATAAACTTGGCACTTACTAACTAAAACACGTTAAAAAAACCAAATAGAGCACATATCTGAATGACGGTCTGTGTGCCGCCACTCAGCGACACATTATCTGGCCATCCATCCTGCCGGCTACAGTAGCCACGAAGCTGTTGGGGCTGTCGCGCAACCGACGCATCAATGGACAGGTCCACTCAAATCTGTGTGGTTCAAAAGACCATCTCAGACACTATTCTGCATAGTCCTCATGTGAATTGAGCAAAATTATGTCTGGACTTCAAAAGAGACTATGACCTCTGAGTTTGTTTCGGCTGTTTCTTCTCAGAGTAGTCAGGTACGAAAAACCGGCCCCATCTAGTTTAAAAAAAAAAATGAGGTGTAAAAGTGTTTGTAAAAACCTACTTGCAAAATAAACATCATTTATCATTTATCATTTAATGATGCGATTAGCAGACGTAACAGCGAGCCGAAATCCGGAACGCGTGCGTCCACGAACATCCCAGACGCGCTACAGAAGCGCGGCAACCCCAGCAATACTCGGAACGCGTTATTATATTGGACTCGTAGAGCACTGTACGAGCCCTGTGTATAAGGAAATTAATTTCATGAATCCAGACCCCTGCGGTAAGGCTCTGTGTTCTCTGTCAGTGACCAAGATTTTTATTTAGAAGGTAAAACATATAGAGGCGTTCGATTGCTTACCACAACTTTCGACTATATTCATGAACTAATGTGTAGGTAAGAGAGCAGCGGTGGCCCAGTAGTGGCGGCCCCGACTTACAAGCAGTCATTCGTGGGCTCCAACCCAAGCAGGCACAATACTTTGGATAATTTAGTTCATCACCACTGCTTTCAAAACGGTGAAGGAAAACGGCGTGAGGAAACCGGCATGTCCTGGAACCGAAAATTCGAACACTTTGTGTCATCTACCAATCCGCACTGGGCCCGCGTGGTGGATTATAGCCCTTTCCCTCTCATAAAGTCCTCTTTATGAGAGGGAATGGGCTATAATCCCTCCTGGGCTGTGTCCCAGCAGTGACAACATTATACGCTGATTATAATTTTAAAATATCGCTGGACAATAACACACAGCACCATCTAGTGCCACACTAAGCAACGAGCCTTGTGTCGTGGACACCAGATAGCTGATATACTACATAGATACTTTTTGTTTGTAAATACATACTTATTATACATATAAACATCCATGATTCGGAAACAAATGTTCATGCTCATCACACAAACATTTGCTCCAACCGGGATTCGAACCCAGGCTGCCTTACGTTCTTAGGACGTAAGGCAGCCTCACCACCACTGCGCCATTCGGGTCTAAAAAATGTATAGGAACGAAAAGTTCGTAAAAAAAGAGTGAAACGTTATTTATAAATCTGTCAAACAAACCATCATAAAACGAACAGAGTATAATAATGATATAACTTCATTATTATAATTTGACTTACACGTGCCGAAAGTTTTCAACACAACTTATCCAAACTTTGTGGTCCTTTGTGTTTGACACTAGTTTTATTACAAGTTAGCAGTATTACGTGTATGTAGTCTAAATTAATTATAAAACAGTCTTACTAGGGGTATCGTATTATCCAGTACTAACTGGGTTGTGGAGGTTATATAGCCTATCGCTTCATGTAAAATACTGGTATTAGGCTGCATCCGATTACACGCCGACTCCAACATCATCATTATCTAGCCCATAAACCAATTTAAATAAATAAAGTTTAATAAATACATTTTCTCGAACATGCATGGAAATATTGTAATTTTTTTTTAAAACAGAACACGCGAAGTATCGAATTTACGGACAAAGAAAATCAAATCCATTTCAGGAGCATTTTTTGAATTTGCAACATTCGAACGCTCCAGCAATGTTGTATGAAATGGCGTACTGGGGTTATTAAATATTCTTTGATTGGAACTCTTTTATCATTCTTGGCATACCAAAGTAAGTCTTTTTTCTTAGTACAAATTGCGTTCACGTGGCTGTATAGCCATAAATGCGTTTGCCTCTCGGCACAGATGATAAATAGAAAATTTGCGGCAAAGCTGAAAATTCGTCTTGATTTGTTATTTACATACTAAATAAATATAAATTTAATAATTAAATTGAGTTCCAACGGTTCAGAGAGTAAAATGGAGATTGATTGTACTCCGCCAGATTTAAGATCATAAGTCAAATTGGCAATGGAAAACCGGCTTCCAGCAAAGTCAAAAGAAAAATACATGAAAGTATAGTATGTTTTATTTCCCTGCATTCTTTTAAGAACAGCACTATAAATGCCTCGGCGGAAATGGCAATTGCCTGTCTCGTATTATTGAAGTCCTCGCCTACGGCTCGGCTTTCAAACTCATACTCGACCTGCAATTGCCTATTTCACGGCCTTTGCAATAATGTACTATTATTTGGGGTCGGCGCAGCATGTCTTCTTCCATACTCAGCAGTCATGTCCTTTCTAGTCATATTATCCTTCACACAGTCACCCAGTTAATCCATCGTTTCTTTAGTTTTCCTCTTCTCTTAGCCTTCTACGTTCATAGTTGAAAAGGCTCGGCAGTTGATGATGATTCATTACTTTTCCAACTCCAAAAACTTCGTAACGTTTTGATACTTTCCCAAAACTTTTTGCATCCTATCAAAGTTAATGCAATCACAGCTCTCATCAAACTTGAATCTGACAAATTCAATATAAGACCGCGTCAAAGAGTAACAAGTTTTGAAGTAAGTTAGTACGACAATCGCCAGCTGATCAATATGTATGTTCGTGTTGTACGAGAATAGTGAATTAGGAGAGTTTTAAATTGTTTTTGTGAGTTGATTTGTGTTGGTGATGATGTGTATACGTGAGGTCTTTAGGACTTACCGTGACCCCGGAACACAAACGGGCGATGAAGGAACATGGTTGGGTTTTAGTCAGTAAAAGTCTGACACTCCCTCCTGCTCCGCCCAGAGCGGCAGGAGTCATTTGGTGGTTTCCCATCCCAAAAAAAAAAAGGTCTGCAGGACTTCGGGAGCTCTTCAATGATGACTCTTTTTAGAGTTCCGTACTCCAAGGGTAACAACAGAACGACTCAGCGGGACCCTATTACTAAGCCTCCGCTGTCCGTTCGTCCGTCTGTCTATCAGCGCTTGGCTGGTTTCTAAGTACTAATTTAAAACTATTTAAATCAAAGTTACAATAATTTGATACGCGTAGGTAGGTATGTGACGCGCTAGCGTCCGGTTGCTCAAATCATGACATGCACAGTGGTGCAACGTTCGAAAAAAAAAACGAAAAGAACAAAAGAAAAAAAAATAATGACTACTGTACTTTGTCATCATCATCATGTCCATAGCCCGGCTTCACCTACAGCAGGGTAAATGGCTATAGGTGGATATGGGATTGGAGATGGATATGGACTATAGGTTTCTCTTTACTTGATCCTAGCTCCACGTTCTTGTCCCAGCCTCATCCAGGATTGATTCGCAATGGCATCACCTGCCTATCTCGCCTCTCTTTCCCATTTTTGGACGCCACTTGGTGCTACTGTGGCTAGTAGAAGAACTTTTCATATTTAAATGTAGGTTAAAATTGGCGAGTAGGAGCTGCTTTTTAAAAGGGTATTACTTAAAAAAAACGCGAAGTTGCAAAGTTTATTAATTGAAATTGTATGTTTTTTTGTTATTTGTTTGAAATGACAATTACTTGTAAAAAATATTTAGGCTCATATAGTTCGAAGTATGATCAAAGACACAGGCATATTAAGACTTTACCAATTGAGGTTCGTCAATTTATTGGTTGTAGGTAATGGTGTGTGCATTTGGAGCGGAACATAGAGGAAACCGGATTGGTTGCTCAAGATGGTATAGCCTAAACGGGACCAATACTGTGCTGATGACACAATTAGATAAATTCAATACAAAACCACGTCAAAGAGTAACAAGTTTTGAAGTAAGTTTGGCGACAAACGTCCCTGATCAATATGTATGTACATGTTGTAGTGTAGACTGTACGTCGACTTTGACAAGTTTCCGTTGAGGAGAATAATTGGAGCAAGGCTAGTTTTAACTTGTTTTAATTGTTTTGATTTGTCTGAGATGATTCAATAATTATTATCCCTAGTTTTAGAAGATTTAATCGTTAATCTAGTTTAAAAACAAAGAACGTACTTCTTTATTTTGTTTATTTATTACCGTAGGTACGTCAAGTAATCGAGTTTCGTCAGATAAGTAACACGATTATTCTTTCACCTTTCACGGAGTCTGGATTTGTGCCCGGTTGATGGCAATAGGCTCGCCCCCTATTACATGGGACTTAAACATAACTAACGCAATGTGAGTGTACTATTAGGTGCACCCCTATCTGACCATACCTATTACAGGTATCAAGTTATGTGTTCGTGCCAGATCCCTTCAAAACCCTGTGATCCCTGCACCGAAAAAGACTTGACCAGGATTATATCTGGACTTTAAAAGAAATGGTGACCTCTGAGTTTGTTTCGTTGTTACTTCAAGGAGTAGTTGGACTAAAAACATCGACCTCACAAAAACAAAAGCCTATTGTTTTATTCCCTAGGTACATTATTTGATTAAACACATCAATTAAACAATTTTTATAACCGGAAGCTCTAAACAATCAATCACAGAAGATATTCCGTAAGTCACAATATTAGTTCCTAAAATACATCATGTTACCATACATAATATATCCTCAACGCTACCTAAAAAACAAATCTTTGTTTTTGACGAATTCAATACAAAACCACATCAAAGAGTAGCAAGTTGCCGAAGTTCACCGAAGTTTGCCGAACAGACGTTAATGAAGTGTTCGCAGTGACTGTTTATTATTTCGATTGAGCAGGACGCGCTGAATATGTTAGAACAAGAAACTGACTGAGGTTTGGGACAGTATGTTTTTGGGGACAAGGAACAAGGTGTAAAGTTCCTAAATACCCCATAGAAAAGGGAAGATACTCCATCGAGTTCGATGAACTCTGTAGCTAGGCAGGAAGTGAACAGCTGATGTCACGCGTCGTTTGTTACAGCATTTCAACATCTATTGTTGGTTTTTTTTTTACCGAACCAAATACCAAATACCTCATGCTCAGAAGTGGGGCTTACAACCTTAGACCAAAGGAGCAAGTTAAGAGAGAAGTGTTCCAGTAACTGGGTAATTATCTCGGTCGGCAGTCCCATGTAATAGGGGACGAGCTATTTGCCTTCAACAGGGCACTAGTTTAGACTCCGTAGCTGCAATTGAGGAATTCTTGACGTAAAAACCCAACACTTTGCCCGATCAGGGAATCGATCTCTGGCCCTTATGCTCAGCAGTCGTGCTTACAACTACTAGATCAACTTGGCTAGTCCACAATGAAGTGTTCAAGTAACTGGGTGATTATCTCGGTCGGCAGGAACACGCAGAATATGTTAGTACGAGGAACTGACTGAGTGTACACCGCAAACGGATTGGAACAGTTTCTTGGGAGAAGGTATTTGATGGTTTATTCGAGATTTGGTTTGGGCGTTTATTAAAGGTTGGAGGAGGTCCTTTTGTGCTTTGAGTACGCATCGATACGTTATGACATCTCATTAATTATATATGAGTTTTTCATGGAAATAAGAGTTGATTTTATTTTTCATTTTTGTAGCATCTCATTTTTATAAAATTTAGCATAATTATCCCATTGTTACTTTTTATGGCGTCACAAAAACCTAAACATGAGTTATGCCCGACTCGTCACTGTTCCGATTGGTCACCAAAAACTTTTTCCCTACGGAATATCTGGTAGTGTCAGAAGAGCATTTCCGATTTCTCAATCAGAAAAAAAATAAGTTTAATATATTTTTGGGACCAGTTTTTTAAATAGTTTTCTTTTTTAACTGGTCAAGACTTTTTTTTAATTTTTCTCATCTCAGAAATGAGATTGTGACTCGCCAACGTTCTGACATATTTATTTTAAAAAAAATCACATGAGATATCGATCCACACAATAATAATCACCTTCAGGTCACGTCCAAGATTAATGAACCTATATTCAAAACCTTAATAACAAATGACTGCCGAAATAAATTAACCGCAGAAAAGTAAATTCAACACCGAATACTAATGCGGGTATCAGGATGATTGGCTAACCCTCCCCCCGTCCATGTTACGTGTATAGAACTGCAATTTGTCGGAACCACGCGGCAAGTGACGGGTTGGTAACAAAGGCACTAACGAAGTTGGCGCCATCTATGACGCGTTTCACAAATTATATGTGGTTAGTGATTTGGATTGCGTGTGTTTTGTGGCTTCGTTTTTGGTTTTTATTGAATAACCATTGATAGAAGTCCGAAAGTCGTACGGCCAGTCTAACAAGGGGTATTGTATTACCCAATAACTGGGTAGAAGTTGAAGAGTAGATTACACCCAGTTTTTTAGCTGTTGCGGCCGTTTTCACTAAAACGAAGAGATACTTTCACAAGGTCTAAACTGAACCTTCATGTAGCCATCAACCGAGTTTCAAATATTGTAATTTTACTTTGATTACATTTATGACCTCTGTACTCTTGAATGCATCCATTAGCACAATGTTTTGAGTGCATTACATTGAGTCCTACAGTAAATCGTGATTACAATTACCGTAAAACGTTTTCTTTTTCACCCCAAAAATAAAGTCATTTCCCAACAACAATTTTTGCGTAGAGTTACTTAGTTTGATGTACAGAATGCTTGGTTAATGGCCTAAAGAAGGATACTTTTACACCTTGTAGTACCTACCTATAAATCCAAAATTATTCAGACGGTTAAAACCAAGGGGCGCAGCTTGTGTTAAAATAAAATGAAGCCCATGACAGTTTGAAGTCTGTCTGCCATTCCGCCGTAAAAGCTTTGTATCAATCATGATTAGTCGATTTCCGAGTATTTTATTTAACTGACAGCTTTGTTCATTATTGTATTAAGTCCTGAAACGATGAAGCGTTGTTTTGAAGTATTGAATTATTAAAAGGTTGAGATATTTTATGTACGGTAGTAACAACGTCGATTTATTAACATAACATCACGCCTGTTATCTCCGAAGGGTTATTCAGAGGGTGTACCTAAAGCGCTGGACACACAAAAATGACGTAAGACGAGGACTAAGTCATTTAGTTTATATTTAAGACGAAGTAATTCCGTAATTCCGTCATCACCCGGCGCCTTGTTGTTTTTGAGCTGCTTCTGCATTCTCTTTTAGGATGTATCCTACAAGAGATTGAGGAGAGAGAAATTACATAAATTTTGACAGTGAATTTGTTTCTCTGAGACTTCGTCATTTTTCATTGTATCGGCTCGGTGCTTTTCTGGAAATCGTCACTGTAGATTCTGGCTTTTATTAGTTACAGTGATTTGAAAATAGTGTGGCTGGCTTGACCCCTAAAAGAAAAAGAGATCTTTAACATACAAGTACACTACTACTGCCTAACTCTGTCATGTCAATGTCATTAATACCACACACGGCTAGTATCTAAATAATAAATAATGCTTTGTAAAATACAAAGCAGTATTTATTATTGAGATACACTACAACACTCAAAAAACTGAATAATAAACACTGCTTTGTAATTTATATAGCAGTATTAACTACAGATATACTACCCACACTTATCCCAAAGGCATGAAACACATAGAACAATGAGGGCTAACGAGACCTCGGAACTAAATTTTGCATGCACACGCCGGACGATTTCAGTTCCATTGAGAAATTTATCTAGATATTGTAGACGTAGCAATATCTATCTATGATCCTTTAGCGATGAAGGACCTTTTTTCATATTTTGTAGTTTTACTTTATAAAACGTAATAATAATGCCGCCTGTAATCTCTCAAAGGTTAGGCAGAGGTGATACCTAATAAGTACACCAAAACTTCGCCAGTTATGTTTAAGTCCTATGTTATAGGGGGCGAGTCTATCGTCATGAAGCGGGCACAAATCCAGACTCCGTGACTGCTACTACTAACCCAATTTTCCAGAACTGGGAATCGAATCCAGCATTTTTCATTCCTGGGATTCGATTTAGGTCGGGGCAAAATCCTATAGAACACCTCAGTCTAATCTTATTTTAAAACAGGTGAGATGTTATGTCATGAACAATGAGAACAACTATGTCGGATCTACATATTTTCTAATATACACTTGACAAAGTTGGCGGCTGACCACTTTGCAACCTTAATTCTAAAAGCTTAAGGGTTAAATCTAGTCAACCGCCAACTTTTTCGAGCTTACGTGTCGGCGATTACAGCTCTATTGAGAACTTCAGCTAGATATTATGGACGTAGGAATTCTATATTTGGGATCTGTTCCCAAGGGGGACAGACCCTTAAGAACAGATTCCTAAATATAGTTTTTTTTTTTCTACGTATAAGATTACCATCAACCAGTTCTTTCACGGATATTTTGCCTTACGGCTGGGACTTCATGTATTTTTTCTATTTGTTTTGATTAATACCTATTTGACTGATTTATTTTGACAGTACAAAAATACCCGTAAATGGTTAGTGGAAGTGGTAGGTAACGTGTTACCCAGTACTAACTGGGTTGTGGAGGTCGGGTAGGCATTCGCTCCATGTAAAATACTGGTATTCAGCTGCATCCGGTTAGACTGGAAATTTACGTAGATTAGTGGTACATAGGCGGACTTAATGCGACTTTCGGTTAAATGGATCAATTTTATGATAGAGTACAAAAAAAATTGTTTCACTGTAAATATTATTACAAATTTTTACATTACTGAAGCATTCACTATTTCATTTCTTTAACAAATTGATATGAGAATATTTTGAAAAAAAAAAACATCAAAACACACACATTTAAAAGTTCTTCGTGAAATTTTCAACTGTAGGTCCAAGTCATTCCAAAGCTAAATCAGTTAACACACTAGAGCAAACTAGCAGTTTACTTAATCAAGTATCAACAATATTAGATACTAACGCATAACATTGATATTTGATCAATCTGAAACAACATTAATTGGATACAAGGTACATAACATAATAATGTCGACTTAGGTTACTCAAAGCAAACCTCAAAATCCCTTGAACCGAACAGCAAGCAGGTTTGTAGAAGTCAATAATGCAATTTCCAATGCTACGTGTATAAGTATTTTCCTTGAAATCAACTGATACGTAACAAGAGTATAAGGTGTACTTTCGCGGACACTAATATGTATACACAGTGGAATAACGATTTCAGATTTGAGGTAAGACCTACATATTTAAAAGAAAGAAAAAGAAAGAAAATATATTTATTTTTTATTACACATACCAAAAAAATGAAATAAAATAAAAAACTTAAATCTTAACAGAAAAAAGGGATAATTTGCGTGTAATACATAGTACGAGTTGGAATATACTATGTTCTTATCAAAATGAACCTATGAAAAAAGATGGAAGGGTGGTGTGGGGATTTATGTGAAAGATAAAGCAGTATTGATAAAAAGAAAACAAAAAAAAAAAAGAAACAAAAATAACGTGTTGCGCCGTCGCCTAGTAACAAGAGACAAGGACAGAATTATATTATAAAGGGTGTAAAACACCTCTTAACGAATCCGAAAGGCATTTGTTCTCCTCGTTATTGCGATCATTTTTTTGTTCCACACCATACCTGGGAACCTTCTAGTTACGGAGCTATTGGGGGTCAAAGTTCCAACTTTTTGACAAGTTTTTTTTTTTAAATACAAGTTTTTAATGTAAGATTTTTACTTTTAACACCTTCACGACCCCCGTACTATTCAATCCATCCATCAGCACAATGTTTTGAGTGCGTTACATTGAGTTCTACCGCAAAACATGATTTTTCACCCCAAAAAAAAAGTCGTTTCCCAGCAATAATTTTTGCGTAAAGTTACTTAGTTTGATGTACAGAATGCTTGGTTGACGGCTTCGTGATGAGTTCTTTTACACCCTGTATGAAGAACAAAACAAATTAGGGAAGATGACAAAAAAAATCTAATTAGTCCGTCAAATAGATTTCCAAAAAATATTGGACACATATTTTTCTTTTTTCACGTAAACAAAAAATGAAGACGTGCAGTGCGCCGAAAACTCGAGTGACGTCACATTTGAGTTCATTGTTTAATCAAATGTGACGTCACAAGCCCCCACACATGATCTTCGACACGTTTTATCTTCGTCATTTTTTATTAATTTGATAAAACAAAAAAACACATATCCAATATTTTTCGATAATCTAACTGACGGACTAAACAAAAACATATTTTTTTATTAGTCATCATCCCTATTACAATCAAATTACATCAAAAGTTGCCACTACACTTATTGCTTGTGACTGTACAGTAACGAAGCCGGACTTCTATGAAGCTTTAGTACGTGTAGGTGATTACAGCTGGTCCATACATGAGTTTGTTGGAGTAGCTTTTCGAATTTCGTTCCTAAAGACCACAATAATTTTCTCTAAATTGAGATTTTGTTTTCGATGTGAGTAATGCTAGTTAAGTCACTAACATGGTTGCTTCCTATTTATCGTTTTTTGTGCTACTTATCAATAATGAACATTATGACAAATTTTCTATGAAATCTGGGTGTGACACCATTAAAATTGAAATATATTTCAAAAAGCCCATAATTACTTTAATTCATACTATTGCGACAAGTACCAAAGTAACCGGAGACAAGGAATAAAGCCAATTGAGAATGTTCCTTGTTTTAGAAAAACAGTAAATAGGTAATTTGTTTTTGACCAAAACTCTGTGTTTTTATAGAAGCGCAACGCTTTCGTTGAATGTTACTTGAATTTTTTTTTTAGTATAAGGTGAAGCTAAAAATAAATTTAGTAATAAAAAAGGAGAAATAGAAATAGAAACGAAGGCTGAATGGGTACTGATTGCTATCAAACACGATACTGTTTCTAGTTTGTCAAGGTAAAATATAACTTCGGTATAAGCAAAGAGATTTAAGTTTCTTTAGAGACAGCATTAGAAAACCTGCTGGTAGAAATTTATTTTAACCTGTAGTTACCCGCAATTACAGACACAATTAAAATAACAATGTTCTGTTCCCTTTCGGGAACGGCTGGGGACATACTGGTAAAGCTGTGCCTTTATACAATGTTTACTTATACAGGATGACTTTTTTATCACTTTCCAAAAAAATTGGGTATAATAGGTGAACGGAGTAGAAGCAAGTGGCATACTTAGTTTGTTTTCCAAGAAAAAAAAAATCAAATAAAATAAAAATTCAAATCATACGCGTATTGCATATGATTTGAAATTCGATATTTCTTATTTATTTAAAAAAAATCACTTTCTTTGTTCTAATATGAAAAGTTTACTTGAAATGTGTAGCGTTTTTTGATGATAGATCATTTTTTTTTCTAAGCTGTGGAAAACAGAAAAAAAAACTAGGTATGCCATAAGCTTCTACTCCGCTCACCTGATATACCCATATTTTTTGAAAAGTGATAAAAAAGTCACCTGTATATGCTCTTTTTTGTGTACTTTAATGATAAAATAAATAAATGTCTTAGTAAAATGGCGATCCTATGGTACACTCCACCACCATGTAACCACCACTATGTCACCATTTAAGTTACACTTTCTTACTCTCGCTGTCTCACACACATACACACACACTACACCACACCACATATGACACCTTCCACTTCACACTCACACTTCACACACAAACACACACGCATTTTTAGTTTTTGTTATATTACATTAGTACTTTTTCTTGTAATTATTTTTTAAAATAGTCCTACAATGACATGTATCTCTAAAATTGTCATAATGCCAATCTCGGCGAGGGGGGCCAGGAGTCCATAGCACAGGGTATCATTCTAGTTTGAACTCCTGACTCCCACAAACCTTTGTACCTCCAATATTTAATTGTAACACCTCTATATTGTAACTTTACTTTGTGGGAAAAAATAAAATAAAATTTATTATTATTAATTTTAAAATTTATTAATTATTTATTATTTAAGCCTTAAAGTAAAATAACATTATTGCCAAGACAAGATACATTTATACCGACATTAACAAGTTACCTATTGATTATAATATCATTATCTTTGTACTATCTTAAGTATTTTATATTTCTTTGATTAAAAACTAACAGATAAGTCTTTAACGTTTTAAACGTTTTTTGCCTGTATCTAAGTGTGTACATAATATTGTACTTTTTTTTTACTTTCGAGTCGGTTTTACAGTCGGGTAAAGAAGAAATATAATCTTGATTAGAGAACTGCAATTAACTCCTAATTTCATTCAGAAATTTTTTCAACCAATAATTAAGATTCTTCTTCGTCATCATTCTTCTCTCTCTTCTTCATAGACTTATGACCGGCTTTTTCTTCTCATAGTAATCAGGTACGAAACAACGACCCATCTAGTTTTTAAAAGAAAAACTGTCGTTTAAAAGTGGTTTTCACGTCAGTTTAAACCTATTTGCAAAATTAACATCTTTTTTATTTATCGTAATAGAACCATAAGATGAAAACCAAATATAAGAAAACTATATACCCAACATCGTGTCGTATTTCCCGTTGCTGGTAACTCAATATCGCGGCGCACAATATAGGTCTAATGAATGGAGCGGTAACTAGCTGTATTCAGTGCCCTGTTATGTGTGGAATATAGAACGTGATGTGTTTTAGTCTAGCTTTAGTTTTGCGACTTAAATGGGGTGTGAAAGACTATTCTATTCTATTTTTTGTTAATGGCAAGCAAAGCCGATGTCGACTATTCTGCCAATGTCGAAAGTGAATTAGAACGGCAAGTGTGTATAAATAAAAAGATTTATAAAAAATAAAAAAAAATAGGAATTTATAAAAATCTTCGACGATATATTGAACTTAATGTAGATCTTGTGGGGTTAGTACTGGACTGAAACAAACAGAAAAGTAATTTTATACTTAAATAATGTAAATGTTAGAATATTTAAAAGTATACATACACCACAACACACACATACGGGGGAACAAATATTATAGTTTTATATTATTGTGACGGATGAAAATCATCAGCGCCACAAGCAGTTCGGGAGAGGAATATGTTAAAAGGGAGGGGAAATCAATGGGTAGAGGGATTTTGTGTGAAAGACTACCTAACCTCGTAAGTTTATTTCGTTTATAAATGTGTCAGAAATTGAGTAAACACTGTTTTCGTTATATTATATTGTTTTTATATTGTTTTTTTGTGAAATATTTGTTTACCTTTTAAATGTGGAATTAAGAACGTGTTGTGTTATAGTTTAGCTTTATTTTTTCAATGGATTGCTAATGGTGTCGATTTTGTTGTGCACAAACTAAACTTAATTTAGGCTATTGCTATCTTTTTCTCTCTAATAAAACGAAAAAGAGACGGACGTACATTAGAACTGTCAAATTTAGTTGGAACTAATACTTCCATTCAAATGAAGGGTGCACGTAAAAACATGTCGACTAAAAACACGGTGAAGCGCAAGGCTTAAACTAGTTTGACATCTCTAACTTAGTTTATAGCTATAGCCATCCTTATCTCGCACTGCCTTTTAGTAAAATACAGCAATAGCCTAAATTAAATTTAGTTTGTGTACAACAGAATCGACACCAATGCTAAGGTGCTCTGTGACTAAAGACTTCTTTTTGCAGTCATTAAAGATTTGTTAAATCTTTGAAATAAAACCTTTTGATTTCCAATGGTACGAGTAGTGGACAGTTACTATAAGTCTAATGAGCGGAGCTGTAACTAGCTGTATTTAGTACTGTTTATGATGAATATATGTATATAGAGTGATGTGTTTTAGTTTAGTTTTAGTTAAGCGTCGTAAATTAACTTTAAAGACTTTTTATAATATGTTGCATTTATAAAGAAGTAAATACTGCTTTTTTCTCTTCTTCTTTTGCTCTTATTATTCCAGAAAACCTTTGGATGGACTGTACAAACATATAACATGAGTATTATGAATTGAACAACGAAAATTGTAGACCTAAGACCAAGAACAGACTTAAATTGCTTTATTCAATAGCAAAAACAGACCCACAATATTATTCTTTAAATTCTCAAAGCAGTTCAACAACAGATTCTAGTTGATAAGTAAACCAAGTTTTAAGTAGGAAACCCTTTTAAATCCTCTTTGGATTTCAGTCTTACAAAATAATAAGTAAGGAGGTTGTATACATCTTTGTTTGTTTTTTAAATAGAAACTTCTTTGTAACATCACACCTGTAATCCTTGAAGGGTGAAAGCAGCAGTGTTCCTAATAGTACGTTACACACACATTTCGCCTGTTATGCTTAAGTCTCATGTAATAGGGCTGAGCTTATTGCCATCAACTGGGCGCAAGTGTAAACTCCATGGCTGCTACTGAGAAGTTCGAAATGAGAAAACCTAATAACACTTTGCCCAATCTGGGAATCAAACTCAGGACCTCATACACGCTTGCCTCGCCTTTTCCCAACTATCTTGGGATCGGCTTCCAGTCTTACCCGATGCAGCAGAATACCAGTATTTTTTACATGAAGCAACTGCCTATCTGACCTCCACAACCCAGCTAGTACCGGGTAATACGACACCCGTTGGTAAGACTGGTTTTCAAACTGGTCTGCTGACTAACTGTAACGACTGTTAAAGATCTACAAATGACATCCGGGACCAAAGGCTTATCCTGCTTTCCGTGGCACGGAGGAAACTCGGTATGTAATGGGTGGTCACCCATCCACGAACAAACCTAGGCAAGCGCGGCTTAACTTAAAAAGCTCCAAAAACGTCTAAAGTAGCAAACTCTTTTAAATGCTCCTTGGATTTCAATCTTACAAAATAACGAAGTAAGAAGGTTGTATACATCTGCGTTTGTTTTTAAAATAAAAACTTTTTGTAACATAAACAGCTGGGAGTTTAGGAATGCGGGCCCCAGTTGCGTAAGATTATCATAACACGACAAGGCTGAATAAGATGTGGCCTTTGCATATCTTGCGGCTCAGAGGTTTAAGTTTTTGTTTTTATTTCATTTTGGAATGTTTTGAAATTGTTTTCCTTTTCTTTATTCTAGAGTTTTATTCTTAGTTGGACTTACTTTGAAATGGTAAGTTTTACATAAAAAAAGCATCTTATATTTTTGTTTTAAGTTGTTTAAAGTAAAATGAGTCAGTTAAAAACTATTGAGCCGCCCCTGCTTTGCTTGCCATGATTTTTACGATTTGACATTGTATATTTTTTAATGTACAAGGTGATTGGTTATTGGGTGCATTCCTTGAAATAGGTGATAGACTAGACCTAATTTGCAACAATTTTGACCGAAAAACTTGAGGTCCTCACCACTTTACTATAAACTGCTGATTGTGAGAAATCTGCCCCGTCCAGGATGGTAAACTGATACTTTTCTGATATTTCATGAAAGAATGAATCCTTTAAAAACCAATTTGTCTAAAAAGTACAACAGCCTTAATTAAGCGCCATAAATGTCATGTTCTGATTTTTTCTTGAAACTTCTATTGTTTTTCGAGGCAGTTTTCCCAAAATAAATGTATCTAACAAGGAAAGAATTGTTAACAAAAGAACTAACCGGACGTAAAGGCACGGAAATCAACTTTATTAGATTCTATTAACAGATATATAGACATGAAAGCGTCTACCGTCTGGTGAAACCTATTTTAAGGTAGTATTTACTACTGGATAGAGTTCCGTACCTCAGTCGGCAAAAACGGAACACTTTTAGGATCATTTTGTTGTCCGTCTGCCAAGACCCTATTCCTCAGGAAGTCAGCAAGTGGAGGTACCAAACTGAAATACTTGGGTTTTATAGTATTATGCTATACTTACACTCTATATTCATAATTCATAATACTATTTATCATCATTTTTATTTGTTTATATTTTTACACTCAACAAATCGATGTAATTACGACTCATTAACTTAAAAATTACTGAAATAAAATATTATCATAATTTTCATGTTGTGACACGCCAAATTGTCAAACTGTCTATTACTTTTTAATTCTCTTCCTACCTTAGTCTATGATGATTTTTTGGTTTATAAAATTTAAATTATTTTTATCAATATGTGTTTATCTATTGTATTAAAAGATTATTACGATTGTTTACTAAATAGCTTAATTTTAAATTATATTTATAAAATTCTTTACGCACTCATGGATATGTCCTGGCCGACTACACTTTTCAGATGAGATGATGGCCACAAGAAAACTAATATTTGAAAATTTAAAAAAGGAAGACTACTTTGAAAACGAGTGGACGAACCGCTAGAGCGGTCTACTACTGAATCTGAGATAAGAAGCATAAGAAAACAGTTTGGTTTTTGCTGTTACATATCTATATTACCCAGGGGATTCCACTAAAGATTCCGCCTGGTGCCTCTTCTTCCGATCTTCGGAAGCTATCTACGGATCTGGGACCTCTACTCCCGATCTTCTGAAGCTGTCTTGCTACTTGTCTCGCCTGCCTTACTACAGAGCTGACTTGGTGGACTCTGAGATCTGCACGACGCCCTTCCTGCAGAGGTTTCCTGAAGCTGAACCTCGAAGTTGCCCAGGTATTGACCTGCTACCCTGACGCCTGTTCCCGTCTCTCCTACAGTGCTGAACTTCCTAACCAACTAAGTGTGTGAACTATAAAACTATGCTAGAGTGCGTGCTAGGTAGGTTTTTAATAATTAGCTTTATTCGTTTATTCCATTTGTAAATCTTCCCTAATTAAATTTTAATTGAACAAGTCTGCTTATCCCTTTATTTAATAGGAGCAAGTAGATTTGTTACAGTTTACATCACATGCAAATGTAAATCAACCCAATCAAAGATATGACCGTTTAAGTCGCATATTTTGCGATTTCACAAGGGTTTTCAAACCTATAGAGTACTTCCCGTTGACCCATCATGAAATTGGGCAAGAAGCAATGTCTTACAGTACAGGTAAAGGAAAAAACCGTAAATATGTAGTTTAATAACAAAATACCTACATACTTATAGGTAGAGAACCCTTAGAGCTCGGCTTGACTTGGCCGGATTTTGTATCTACGGACCATTATACACTTTTGCTTCCGAACATAAACGGATCGATGATAGCATAATTATACTGGCCGTACATTATATCGGAATTTCAGACATAATTTGTGTACACAGCTGTTCTTAATCATGCCCGCCCTATCACAACGTATTATCGATCGAACCACAGTAATGACTAGAGACCGGTCTAGATGCAACTTAAAATCGCTGAAATAAATGTATCATATATTTGGTTTAAATTAAAGAAAATATTGGACAAAATACCGATATTAGCAACATGCACTTAAAAAAACAGCCGCAAAATGCAAATATGCATTTGCATATAATCCGGTCTCTAGTAATGATGATCCGACGAAAACTATTCAATATTTAAACAATTATAATGCTTACAACATCACTGTATTGTAGCATTACGATATTGCTAACACTATTACAATGTACGTTGTTTGGCGGAATTGTAATAATTTGATTATTTGCAGTTTTCATTTGATTTGGTATCTGATTTTCGGGTTAAATTGGGCTTTGTTATCACATTTACATAATGTTTTGTGTTTATGTACTCGTACAGTTACTTGTTGAACTGTGCCTATTTGGTGCAGCCGTGAGGAACACAAATAGGTACATAATATCTTTTTTGTTTAGATTTATGTTTTTTTGGATTCTTTTATTATATTTTTATATTGTGTGCACTCTTGTGTCATGATGTGCCAATTAAATTTTCTATCTACCTACCTATATAACATAACATCACGCTTATAATCCTCGAAGGGTTATGCAGATGTGTACCTAATTACTACACCCACACTCGCCAGTTATGTTGAAGTCCTAGGAAGATTTTCTTTCTTTCGTTTATTCTCGTAGTCATTGTGTCAAATGTTCATTGATGAAAACAATTTGAAATTCACAGTGCACAGTAGCATAACTCAGCCTATAAGCACCCCATTCTTGGGACATAGGCTTCCACTATGTGTTTTTCTTTAATTTTAAGCGTGTAGGCTTTATAAAATCAGCTCTCATTTCGAATCATCATCATATCATCACGGAATCACCTTCTGCTGGTTATAGGCCTGGGTTCTTCTGGCACACTTCGACAGAGAGACGCACAAAACCAGTTCAAGTTCTGTGCGTCTCTTATCCAGGTGTTTCCCGTGATTGTCGTTGACCCAACGAGCTTTAGGACGGCCCTGGTTTCTTTGACCTAACCTTGGTTGTGAATTTGAAACTTGAGTAGAACTTTACCTCATCACGAAGCCGTCAACTAAGCATTCTGTACATCAAACTAAGTCAACTTTAAGCAAAAATTATTGCTTTTTTTTGGGGTGAAACATCATGTTTTGTGGTAGAACTCAATGTAACGCACTCAAAACATTGTGCTGATGGATGGATTGAATAGTACGGGGGTCGTGGAGGTGTTTTAAGTAAAAATCTTACATTAAAAACTAGTATTTAAAAAAAAAGTTGGAACTTTGACCCCTAATATCTCCGTAACTAGAAGGTTCCCAGGTATGGTGTAAAACAAAAAAAAATCGCAATGACGAGGAGAACAAGTGCCTTTCGGCTTCGTTAAGAGGTGTTTTACACCCTTTATATTATGTCAGATCCTGATGAGTATGCATTAAAACTTAAACACAAGCGGCTTTGTTTGGCGTTGTGCGGAGTCTAGAGGTATGGTGTCTGGTACGGACCTCAATCCCAAGGAATCGACTGTGATTGTTCGGGCGTGGTCGCGACACATACTGGTCTAGGAACTGCTCTGTGTTTCCTTTTAAGTTCAGAGTAATTACATTACCTAGTTAGTACAGTAGTGTTGGTAATTGACTCTGTAACAATAAACTGTGTACAAGTTAAAGGAGCTATTTCTCTAGTTTACAAGTAACCCATTCTATGCTCACAACAGTTTGACACTATGTATGTCACTTAGTAGACTGTCTGACTTGTCTTTTAGACTCGATCTTTTAAACAGAGCCATCTAGCGGCAAATAAGGAACTAGTTATCAGTTACATAGATAATGAACGGCTTGTTGCGTGTTCAGAAACACAGTGACAGTTAACCGACGTTTATCTTACGCTTAACTTTAATGAATCAATAGTTAGTAAGAAGTTATCTGGGGACTTCAGAAACCGGGCATTAGTACGTCCTGGCTAGGGTTCTATGTACCAGGATGCGACATATTTATAATTGTTACTCTTTATAACGCCGTTAGCGACATAAGATTTCCATTACAAAATTTTTCCTAACGACTACAACAAAAATCTATGTTTATAACAAGTTTATAAACTAAACAACAGTTTAAAATATGATAATGAAAAGCAGTTTACAAAGTACTTGAGAAGCCCGCGACGTCTGGGTGTCGGGTGTTGCCAGACCTCATAAATATTTAACGGGCGACAACACTTGCATATCAAATTGCACGGAAAAGCTTAGCAGTTCTGTGGACATTTTTAACGGTTTTTTTTTTTAAAGATTTTTCGTAGTTTTGTGTTGGAATATGTTTTTGGTCATTTGGTTTTGGGTATCTTTAGTAATATACAGGATGTAACATACTAAACGCAAGCCTCTTGTGTGGTGTCTTTTGTTCTCTGAATGCCTCGTTAGTCGAGTGGTCGCAAGCCCAAGTGCTGAGCATTAGGTCCTGAGTTCGATTCCCGGGTCAGTTAAAGTGTTGGGTTTGTCCATCAGGAATTTCTCAGTAGCGTCCACGGAGTCTGGATTTGTGCCCGGTTGACGCTTATAGACTCGGTACTTAAAGCATAACGAAATGTGGGTGTACGGTCGACCAACATATTTGGTTTACATTTTACAATGTAATTTGCATGTTAAAATGTAAATCAAATAGATTGGTCGACCGTACTTAGGTACACCACTGCCTAACCTTTGAGAATTACGTAACGGGTGTCATAATATTATATATTTAATTATTATTATATCAAAAACCACCTTATACGAGTAGTGGTGATTCATCTTTGTCCAAATGCGAATAGATTGTAGCACATAGCTACCAAACTAGATGTCAGGATGTTTGTTTACGCAATACCAGTTTACCTACGTATGTTACAGAGAATTCTGGGTAACTGTATCATTGACGCTTCTAAAGCGCAGGTCACACCGCTAGCGAGTGAGCGAGCGAGGCGGGTGATGCTCTTTCGTCCGGCCGACCCGTTTTCCGGCTCTCTTTCTCGCTCGCTCACTAGCTGGCGGTGTGGCCTGCGCTTAAATTCGACCAACCACTGCTACATAGGATTTGTTCGCAGAAGTTTGCTACATTACCTGCGCGTTCATTTGTTTACCAGCTCTGATTCCGTAAATACAGTCCTTTCAGAGTTAATAAAAGCTTTTATTTTACTTGCCTTGTTTGTTAGCATATAGTAGTCAAATCTTGCAACTGAATTTCAAACCAGTTCCCCTCAACCGATTGAACTGAAAATTTGGAAACACCTTTGGTTCTGGTGACAATTAATTTTTATGATAGACATGATATAATCCTGTAGCCAGGATTGTCTTCTCACGAGAGAACTCCTCAATAGTTAATAGCACGGACTTAAACTTTGTATACGCGTTCAATTTTGTAGGATACAATATCTCGTTTTTTAAATACATGGGTAGTAAAATCAAGCGTTAACAAAAAGTGAAGCCGTTATGCCTTCCTCCGCGCAACATACTCGCGCATCTCATAGCAGCTCTCCCTGCTCATCAGCGCCAAGTACACATTTACACTCTCTCTTTCGTCACTCTCTCTCTCTCTCTCTTTCAAAATTAATGTGGAAAGCGTGGTGAGGCTACAAAATAGCAGAATGGCACGAGCATAATAGAGTGGCTAATGTTTTTTTAAAATTTGACTGTAGTATTCAGAATTTATGTTAAATATCAAACGTCAAATTGTTGAGTTTTGTTGATTGTCTATTATGTCATCGAGAAATTATTGTTCAAAATAAAATTTCAATTCAACAATTTAGGAGAAAATAGTTGTTGAGTCATACGTTTTCAAGCTATGTATGTTCGTGACTGTACGCGTGCGTAGCTTAGCCGTGGACCAATGCGTTTACTCTCTAGGGGTACGCAATCTGGGGTGCGATGTCAGAAGTCCTCCACGTGTGTCTGGCGGTTGCTGGTCCCTCTCGATACGTCTGGAGGGAAGAGCAGCTGCTGGGCCGGTGCACCCTGGGCGCGGCAGTATCCTTCTCCGGGGAATGAGAGGAAATGAGAATTTCCTTTTATCCCTCGGGGAGTGTTACTGCCGCGGCTAATTATTCTGACATGGGTGGGGTCCTGCCAGGACCACCGGTGCGTTCCTCTGCGTGACCCTCTGTTTAGCAGAGGGCATAGCAGAGGAGTGAGGGCGGGCTCGGTGTGCACTCACTCTGCCTCCGAGCAGACAGAGAGGGATGCGTCCTTCTCTGTCACCGTCAGTCTCGTAATCCCACTATCGAAGTGCTGTGGATCACGTCTCGCGGCTTCGATAGGGACCGAGGGTCTTGGCTTAACCGCCCGGACCGCGAGGTAGAAAACCTCTATAAAAAGTTACCCCGAATCCCAAGCGGCGACGCACCGCGAGGGGATGTATGGCTGACGGGTGTTCCTTAGAACAAATCAGTCGTTAGTGCGCTCCTCGCCAGGGTACCTGCAGACCCCCTGGCGAGTAATAAATATTCAAAATCTGCCCTTCTAGGTACAGGGGTCTCTGCCTAGATTGAGCCTTATTTCCCCCACACTCGTGGGAACAGTTATGGAAGATTTTTTAAAAACAAAAACCAACACCGCCGGCAACGGCATAGTAGAGGAGAGGAGGGATGCGGCGTCGGAATCCGACGTCGCATCCAGTGATGCGAGCGCGGGAGGCTCAGGGAGCTCCCGCCGCGCGAGGGCCGGGACGACCGCGGAGAACAGTAAGTTCTTCCGCAAGCGGCCCAGGCGGGATGGCGACCGGGGGTCGTCATCCGGAGATGAGGAGGCCTCGGCCCGAAAAATCCCCACCAACAAGCGTGGTGGGATCCGGGGCAAGGGGAGGGGGCTCTCTGCCTCCGTGAGGCCAGAAAGGTCAGCAAAGCTGGCCGAGGAGGGGCGCCACCCGGGCAACATTGCTCCCGGGTCAGGCGACGAGGCGGGCGCACCTGGCGGCTCCGAGGCGGAGCGTAAGACCAGGTTTGCAAAGGCGGTGGAAGCCGCGATAAGGGGCGTGGCCTTGAAGGTGAAGACATCTTCAAAACTCAAGGCCATACCCGCGGCTTCCGCCTCCATCTTGGCGGCAGCAGAGGCCAACTTCGCAGGGCCTCCACCCCTTCCTCCTCCTCCGATAGGCGGAGAGGAGTTGGCCAAGCTGCGGGCGGAGGTGGCCCGCCTGACGGCCGCCACGGAGGATCTCCGAAAGGAGAACGCCAAGCTCCACGCAGACCTGGCCAGTCTGCGTGAGGCTGGCTCCCGCGTGGCGCCTAATAATGCGGGCCGGCAGCAGCGACATAGCCAGCCTGCGCCGGTGGAGAACCAGGTCCTGAACCTGGTTCGGCAGGAGCTGGCTTCCTTCCAGGCGCGGTTCTCCGTCCTGGAGGGAATTGTCCTGCGCCCCCCTCTGGCGGTAAGCAAGGCAGCCACGGGCCCGAAGGCTGCCTCATACGCGGCTGCTGCGGCTACCGCACCCGGACCGGGGCCGTCCAGCCAGCCCTCCGGCAGGGTTGTGGCGCCCGTCCAGCCGGCTCCGGCGAAACCGGCGCCGGCTAAAAAGGCGGCCAAAAAAGGGAAGGGCAAGGCAGCTGCACAGGTAGACACTGTGCCAACGCCAGTGCCTACGGCGAATGGGCCAGTGCCTGCGGTACAGCAGCCGCCGCCGCCACCACCGCCCTCCCAGCCCCCTACACCTCCCTCGGCTGAAGCCGGATGGCAGGTGGTCGGGGAGAAAAAGAAGGGGCGAAAGGCGGCCAAAAAGGCCCGAAATGAGGAGCGGCAACGCCAGCACAAGGCGCGAAAGATCGCGGCTAGGCTCCGCTCCCCGAAGACCGCGGCTGTAGTAATAACACTACAGCCGGAAGCGGAAAAGAGGGGCGTGTCTTACCGCGACTTGCTGGCGAAGGCGAAGGAGACGGTGGATCTCGGAGAGCTCGGGATCACCGGGGGCCTCCGGCTTAAGGTCACCGCGACGGGGGCACGCATGCTGGAGATCCCCGGCGAAACGAGCGGCTCGTCCGCTGACGCTCTGGCGGAAAAGCTCAGAGCGTCCCTAAACGCGGACGAGGCCCGAGTGTCCAGGCCCGTCAGATGCGCAGACCTGCGCATCCTGGGTCTGGACGACTCGGTGACTAAGGAGGAGGTGGTGGCCGCCGTTGCCAGGTCCGGTGGGTGTCCTGCTGAGCAGGTCAGGGCAGGCGCCCTACGCCCGGACCTCACAGGTATGCATACCGTTACGGTATGCTGCCCTGTGACGGCGGCCAAAACTATTGTGGAGGGCCGAAGACTACTGGTGGGCTGGGTTTCAGCGCAGGTGAAGCTGCTGGAGCCCAGACCTCTGAGGTGCTATCGCTGCCACGTGGGACACCACGTGTCAGTACAATGCGCCTCAGAGGTTGACCGCAGCGGCCTCTGTTTCCGCTGCAGCCAGCCGGGTCATGTGTCCGCAGCTTGCTGCGCCACGCCGCACTGCGGTGCATGTGCGGCGGCTGGCAAGCCGGCCGATCACCGGGCTGGGAGCAAGGCCTGCGCTCCACCCACCAAGGCCATCAGAGGGAAAGGTAAGCCCTCCACCGCCACCGCCACCGTCGCCTCCGCCGCAGCCGCAACTGCCGCCGCTGCCACTGTCGCCGCCACAGTGGGGCCCTCACAAGGGGCTAGGGAGGAGGAAGCGGTAATGGAGTGCCAATAACGGCCCCATTACGCTTCCTCCAAGCGAATATCAACCACTGCGCCTGTGCTCAGGATCTGTTGCTCCAGAGCATAGCGCAGTGGTCGATTAATATTGCTGTGGTCGCTGAGCCGTATTTTGTCCTGCCCAGGGAAGACTGGGTGGCGGACCTTAACGGCTCAGTGACCATAGTGTCATCGGCCGCCGCCGGTACCCCGACCCTTGAAGGTGTCAGGAGGGGTCGGGGGTGCGTAGCAGCACGGTTCGGGGAGATCATGGTGGTGGGAGTCTACTTCTCCCCGAGCCGAACTCTCGCCGAGTTCCACAACTCTCTCGCAGAGTTGAGTGTTGTCGTCGGAAACCATTCCCTCCCCGTGCTTGTCCTCGGGGACTTCAATGCCAAGAACTTGGCTTGGGGTTCTCGTTGCACAGACGTGCGGGGAAGGATGGTGGAGGACTGGGCTCTGGAGAAGGGCCTGGTCGTCCTAAATCGGGGTTCTGTTCCCACGTGTGTGCGGATGCGGGGCGAGTCGGTGGTGGACATTTCGTTCGCTAGCCCCGCTCTGTCGTCGCGTGTTGTTGACTGGCGTGTCATGGAGGGGGTGGAGACCTATTCCGACCACCGGTACATCCGGTTCGACGTCTCCACCCAGACCTCAAGCGCGCCGGTCCAACAGGCCCCGAGCGGTCCGCGTTGGGCGCTGAAGCAGCTGGACCGGGAGCTCCTCCTGGAAGCCTCGATCGTGCAGGCCTGGGTGACATCACCGGACAGGCCTGCCGACATTAACAATGAGGCAGGGTGGTTCCAGGAGGCCATGTCCGACATCTGCGACGTGGCAATGCCCCGTGTTCGGCCAAGAAGCGCCCGGCGTCAGGTGTACTGGTGGTCGCGAGAGCTGACGTCTCTGCGCGAGGCGTGCGTGGCTGCGCGACACCTGTACGCCAGGCATCGCAGGCTCCGCATACGCCCACCGGATGCGGCAGCCATTGAGGCGGAGCTTTATGAGGGGTACAGAGCGGCGAAGACCGCCCTCCGCGAGGCTGTCTTGCGGGCCAGGGATCTGGCCCGCGAGGAGATGCTGGGGACTCTAGACAGAGATCCGTGGGGGCGCCCTTACAAGATGGTGCGGGATAAGCTCCGCGCCTGGGCCCCCCCACTGACGCAGAGTCTCCGGCCTGAGCTCGTGGAGGACGTAGTGAGCACTCTGTTCCCTTCGCGGGGGGAACATCCACCCCCGCCTATGGCTCCGCCGCCTGCGATGCTGGAAGCGGACCAACAGGACGACGACGACAACGCTCCAGAAGTGACTGGGGTAGACCTGAGAGTGGCGGTACGCAGGCTCAGTGCCAAAAATACCGCCCCGGGACCCGACGGCTTGCCTGGCAAAGCCTGGGTCCTGGCCTCGGAGGCTCTCGGGCCCCGACTGGAGGGGCTCCTAAGCGCATGCTTGGAGAGAGGCCAGTTCCCGCTTCGTTGGAAGACGGGGAAGCTGGTCCTCATCCGGAAGCCGGGGCGCCCTGCGGACTCTCCGTCCGCATACCGGCCCGTGGTGCTGCTCGACGAGGTGGGCAAGCTCTTTGAAAGAGTAATTGCAAACCGCCTCGCCGAGCACCTCTCGGGGACGGGGCCGGATCTTGCGGAACACCAGTTTGGTTTCCGCAAGGGGCGCTCTACGGTGGACGCCATCATGCGCGTGAGAGCCCTCACGACGGGGGATGCGGTGTGCAGGGGTGGGGTTGTCTTGGCGGTGTCTCTCGACATCGCCAACGCCTTCAACTCCATGCCCTGGAGCTGCATAAGGGAGGCACTCCGGTATCACCGGGTGCCGACCTACCTCCGTCGAGTGGTCGGGGACTACCTGACGGACAGGGCAGTCATTTACCCCGGTCGCAGTGGAGAATGGAACCGGCGAGAGATGTCGTGCGGTGTTCCGCAGGGATCGGTTCTAGGGCCATCCTTGTGGAACATCGGGTACGACTGGGTGCTGCGCGCCGACCTCCCTAGCGGTGTCAGCGTAGTTTGCTACGCTGACGACACGCTGGTACTGGCACAGGGGGGGTCGCACGAGGCGGCGGCCGAAGCTATGACACGCGGGGTTGCGATAGTCGTTGAGAGGATCCGGCAACTGGGTCTCGAGGTGGCATTGCACAAGTCCGAGGCCATGTGCTTTCATGGGCCTCGGAATGCGCCACCTCCGGGATCCACACTGACGGTGGGAGGGGTATCCGTCGGCGTCGAGTCGACGCTTAAGTACCTGGGACTCGTCCTCGACAGCCGATGGAACTTCGTGGAGCATTTCCGACGTTTGGCCCCCAAACTGGAACGGACCGGGGCTGCCTTCAGGTGGCTCCTGCCCAACCTGGGGGGGCCAAACGCCTCCTGCCGGAAGCTCTACGCGGGGGTCGTGCGGTCCATGGCCCTTTACGGGGCCCCGGTGTGGGCGCGTTCCTTGAGGCTGCGTGCAGCCCACTACCTCAACGCGCCCCAAAAGGTGGTAGCCGTAAGGCTGGCCCGTGGGTACCGCACGATCTCCCGTGAGGCGGCGTGCCTCCTTGCCGGATTGCCGCCATGGGATCTGGAGGCGATAGTCCTCGCGCGCCTACATGAATGGCGCGCGGAGGTGCTACGCCGGGGGGAAACTCCGCTGCCGCGACAAATTGTCGCGCAGCGGACAGACTTCCGGCGTGATCTCATGGCGACATGGAGAGAGCGACTGTCGCAACCCCGTGCAGGGCACGCCACAATAGTGGCGGTAAGTCCCCTCTTTGAGGAGTGGCTTGAGAGACGCCACGGCGTCCTCACCTTCCGCCTGACGCAGGTCCTCACCGGACACGGTGTTTTCGGGAGGTTCCTGCACCGAATCGGGCGGGAGGAAACGCCCGGGTGTTTCCATTGCGAGGATCGACCGGAGGACACGGTGGAGCACACGGTGGAGGTGTGCCCCGCGTGGGCGGAGCACCGCCGTGTCCTCGAAGCGGCGATTGGCGGCGGCGACCTCTCGCGTCCGGCCCTGGTGCAAGCCATGGTCCGGAGCGAGACGGAATGGGACGCCGTCACCTCCTTCTGCGAAGCAGTAATGCTAGAGAAGGAGGTGGCGGAACGTGAGAGGGAGAGAACCTCACAGCGTCCCGGCTGCCGCGGGAGACGCCCCGGGCGTCGGGGGCCACCACGTGGCCCCCGGCCACCGTAGGCGCGGGCCTGTGGACGGTGGGCTATGGGCTAGCTCGCCGTCCGTCCGTCTTATGACGACAGGCCGTGTCGACGGCGCGTCCGTGTTCCACGCGCGCCTCAAAGAGAGTCAGCAAAAAGGAAGGGGTCCGAAAGGACCGATGCCTGCCGGGGTTGCGGGACTATTCGAAAGAGATACCGTGGCCCCGGAACACAAAGGGCGATGAAGGAACATGGATGGGTTTTAGTCAGTAAAAGTCTGACACTCCCTCCTGCTCCGCCCAGAGCGGGAGAAGTCATTTGATGATTTCCCATCCGAAAAAAAAAAAAAAAAAAAAAAAAAAGGGGTACGCAATCTTACCTTGGCCCCGGAACACAAAGGGCGATGAAGGAACATGGATGGGTTTTAGTCAGTAAAAGTCTGACACTCCCTCCTGCTCCGCCCAGAGCGGGAGAAGTCATTTGATGATTTCCCATCCGAAAAAAAAAAAAAAAAAAAAAGGGGCGCAATCTGATTGGTACTTACACTTAAAACATTTGTAACATAAGGTATACTTGTACAATATGATTGCTATTGGGTTTCGGTCCGAAATCCAGTAGGGTGTACCATTACTTCTTTGCTTTACTAGAGGCATAAAATGGCCACTTTAGCAGAATCATAATATTTAATCTAGGTAAAATTCTTAAAATGGTCACAGACGCAGTCAATACTTTCTTTTTTTATTGAAATATGCTGGCCACACTACCCAAACCACTGTAACTCTGAACTCTGCGCCGAGACAATGAAGCTCGACGAAGTCTCAGAGAAACAATTTAACGTCTTGAATCCCGCAACAAAATTAATCAGAAAAGATAAAAAGGGACGTTTACAACTGGGTTATGCCCAGTTGCCTAGCACCACGGATAAATATTATCGCATACGTAGTCAATACTATGAATTGTCATTTTGTAACGTTATTCATAATTATTATTATTCTGTTAAAGTGGCCATTTTAGGCCCCCAGGTTCGAGAAATAAAGCAGTATTATTTTACATTGTATATTACATGCCCTCGGCTTCCATCCACGTGGAAGTCAACTATAACAATATAAAACATACCCTATTAGTACTCGACTACTCAACAATAGTGTATTTTTGTATCAACTGTTTTTTTTTGTTATTGGATCAGTTTCTTTTTACCCAAATACGGCGAAGCCAAAAGGCAGATTTTGGCAGTCTATGTATGTACGAGTATGTATGTTTGTATTTACGTACTATGTTCGTCCGTAGCGCCTAAACTATTGATTCGATTTTGATGAATAAGGTGTCAATCGATTCGTTATTACGGCCCGGGTAACAGGCTACATTTTAACCGACTTTAACAATAGGAGGAGTCGATTTTAACCTTTAAACACCGAATTAAATTAGAGCTTGATTTTTCAGTAGACGGGTTTTTTAGTGGTAGCATATGACACAAATTCTTGTTCTAGAGACGCTAAGCTGAATTGTGTACCACGCCAATTAAGGTTGCCATCGGCACGCAAAAACGAATACCACGTTCACTAACGGTCGACCACTTTCAGTCTTATTACTAAGGTCATAAGGGTCATACTTCCAGAGATTACTTCTTCAAAAAGAACATGGAGATTCCTCGGTAGCCGCTGCTGGAGACGATATTATCAACACTTTCGATTCCCTGGTCGGGCAAAGTTATTTCGTGTGGTTAGTACCTAACCTGGTGTCAGAGTTTTTATGCCGCTCATGTGCCTCTGTTTTGGCTTTACATGCCGTCGAGAAATATCTCTCAGGCATGCTGGTCTGGTTTTGAGCAAAATGTAAGTAAAGTATAGCATCTGGTTTTTCAGCAGCCACGGAGTCTGCATGTGTGCGCGATTGATGGCAATAGGCCCTATTATATGGGACTTAAACATAATGTGAGTTTACTATTCGGTACGCCTCTGCTTATATCTTTGGGGATTACAGGTGTGATGTTGAGTCATGTTGTATCATACAAAGCAAGCGGTTCAGTAAACGTTACGGTTAACTCGTAGCGACTGACGGCCCGTGAAGATTCTAACAATGCCTTGTGACAGCTAGCTTGACCTTGTTTCGTCAAATTCGGACACGAATATTGTTTGTTCTATTGGATGCTTGTGCAGCGATTTCGTGCTATTGACATACAACAAATTTTACTGCTCTAAATACTAGGTGTAAACGGAATCTTCACGAAGCCGTCAACCAAGCATTCTGTACATCAAACTACGTACTACTCTACGTATAAATTATTCCTGGGAAACGACTATTTTTTGTGTGAAAAATAACGCTTTACGGTGTAGGACTCAATATAACGCATTGAAAACATTGTGCTGATGGATGCTTTGAAAAGTACTGGGTCATGGAGGTGTTTAAAATAAAGCTTATCAACATCATCATCATTTCAGCCGAAAGACGTCCACTGCCGGACACAGGCCTACCCCAAGTGTCGCCACATTGACCAGTCCCGTGCGACTCGCATCCAGCAGATTCCCGCAACGTTCTTCAGGTCATACGGTCCATCTAGTGGGAGGCCTTCCAACGCAACGTCTTCCGCTTCACGGAAAAGTAAAGTTATAACATGATTTGTATTAAAATAAAATCTTGTGAAAAAGTTGGAACTTTGACCTCCAATATCTCCGTAACTAGAAGATTCCCAGATATGGTCTAGAAAACAAAAATGACCGCAATGACGGGGAGAACAAGTGACTTTCGGCTATATTAAGGGTACTTTTACACCTTGTATTATAGTTTAGACATAATCTTGCATTAACCACAAGAGAGCCTTAAGGAAATCACTCACATAAACTACACCTACTCTATGAATCTCTTTGTCTCAACATTCTTTGTTTCTATACCCCTAACAGCTACCTACCTCCCATCTCAAATCTCTCACAAAAAAACCCCCCAATTTCTAATTCCGCTCCTGCCCCTCCTCATACAATCATTCACTCTTATCTCTACGCCCATTTATTCCATACAACAGCCGATAAAACCTTACTCCTCTTTCATTCTTTCACTTAGTACTACAAAACATTGTTTTGGCGTTATCAAAAAAACATGGAAGCAATACATGGTATAGTGACCATGAATTGGTGTCTACAAAGCGATTCGCCCGAAGCTATTTACGCTATTACGCGATAGTAGCGCGCTCATACATTTTGCAATGCCTACCGAGATAGGGTGGCCATTCGTGTTGTGTTTGTAGGACATTCTACGAACCATTTTCTGTTTAGTGTGGTGTGCAACGGACATTGTAATGGCAAATGTGTTCAATGGTTATCTAATATCTGGTTATATAATATAATGATAAATGTGCTCAATGGTAATCTAATGTTTTTTGAATACAGACTCGTTCTAAATGTAGATGGCGGAATTATTTTGGTACCTTTTCATACCTATAATCACCAAAGGGATAGGCTGAGGTGTACCTAATAGTATCTACACCCACGTTTCGCCAGCTATTTTTACGTCCCATGTAATGGGGGCGAGCATATTGCCATCAACCAGGCTTAGAACGGGACTCCGTGGCTGTTACTGAGAAATTCTTGCTTTGGCTGGGTTGGTACAAGAAGTAGTAGAACAAACTCCACAAGCAAAATACAGGGTGTACCTAAGGGACATCTACTTGCAAACTGTTACAAAGGCCTCCCCAAATTCCTTCCATGTACTCTTTTCCCATGCTTCCTCGAACCAGCCCTTACGGTACGCGTCCAGACCGCCTCGCCAACTCTTTCTGGGCCCGGCATCGGCGGTGCTGTCCGTCTTCCGGCAACCATCGTGTGGAGGCTTTTGCCCATCGGTCATCGTGCATGTTAGTGGAGTGGGCACAACTGTTACTCTGTACCTATTAAAAAAAAAAAAGATTCAGAAACCCCAGAATAGTTTTTTTCCTACAAAAGTTCACTAGTAACACGGTCAAATGGAACTTCTGCAGTTACATACAGAGTACACTGCTCAACTTGTTCAAATACCACCAGATTTGTACATCACGGGCACGGTCCTTAGTTTTAGAATGATACCTATTGATTCTGTAGAAACAAATGACTTTGATTGGGCGGTACTTCGTGGTGCTTTGTTTTATGTTTTGTGAGTTTCAGATGTTAGATTTTGGGCTCGTTTCGCGAATGGCAGCGATCGAAATGTATAATAGTAGTCTGAAGTTTGCACTTGTGTCCAATCTGCCTTGAGTTTTGGCTACATTATAATGATGGCTCTTCTGTCTGACATCAACCCTGTGTAAACAATCATGGCTACAAAGGGGGTGGCTTTATGAGATGACTGATGACGTGAAAACCCAATAACCTTCTATCCTTTTCGTTATTTCATATTGTTACATCGTTCCCGTACTTACCTACAGTTACGGTAGTAGGTACCTACTGGTAGGTAGGTAGGTAAAACGAGTCCCGAATGATGTAGGTACAAATTCGCAAACTACCTACAAAAGAACATCATTGTAATTTCGACCGTACGCCGAGGGCATAAAGTACCTACTTCTTTCCTTTGTACAAGTTGTGTAAGTTTCTTGAAGGACAATGACCCACTATGGAATTGTCTAGAAGATTCTAGGAAGTCGTGGATATTTCTCGAACGTTCGATCGCCATATAAATAGTCGACGTGTTTGCGGGAGCAGGCAGTCTGATTTTGGCTACACAACGAAGCGAATCGAAGTGAACTAGAAGTGCGATATCTAAGCGAATAGTAATCAGTAGTGTATTTGTGATTGAGTTATAAGTGTTTTGTGATTATTAAAGTTATTTGTTGTTTCTTCGGTAGTAAATAATTTATCCCATACCCAGCTCGTAACAATATTTAGTTATTTCATAACAAAAAACGTCGTCGTCGTCGTTTGTTTTTAATAATTTATCTGTTCTGTGTGAGTACAGTTCAAGGAACGAATAAATGAAAATTATTTTATTATTTTCTGCATCACGTCGTGTTGATGGTAGTTTTAATTGAGTATTCGTAAACGAAACGATTACGAAACTAATAGGTAAAAAAAAAAACTATGTTGCGTAATTAAATATTAATAAAACCGGAAACTTACTAATAAACTAATTTTACCTTTTAATTCGTTTACCTTGAACTTCAAAGCCAATTAATACCGTATACATTTTATCTAAAACCAGTTAAATACGAATAGTTTTTATTTTAAAACTAGTTCATCAATTAGCGTGGGACACTCCCAGCTTTTCCGACCTACTACGGCTTTAAACAAGCTTATAGTAAAACAATATTAAAAGAGCCTTCATAAATATTGGCGTGGCGTAGTTTCTTTTCGCATTCATCGTAGAAAACAGGGTGCAAAAATTAAATAGTTATCCATCTTTAGAAGTCTCCCATATTGGATTTAGAATGATTTCGATTAACTAGCCATGCATTGGTGTCGATTCTGTTGTGCACAAACTAATCTTAATTTAGGCTATTGCTATCTTTTTCTCTCTAATAAAACAAGAAAGAGACGGACGTAATTTAGAGCTGTCAAATTTAGTTGGAACTAATATTTCCATACAAATAAAGGGTGCACGTAAAAACATGTCGACTAAAAACACGGTGAAGCGCAAGGCATAAACTAGTTTGACATCTCTAACTTAGTTCATACCTATAGCCGGCCTTTTCTCGCACTGCCTTTTAGTAAAAGATAGCAATAGCCTAAATTAAGTTTAGTTTGTGCACAACAGAATCGACACCAATGCCCTTTCCCTAATATCTCTTCGTACGAATCAAAATAAATAAACCATGTATCGTTTTTCATTAGAAAAAATGTTGAGGATCACGTTAGATGACGATTCAAGACTTGAACAGGCTTATTTTTGGTTTTCAAAGATATGAAGTTAAATAAATGTAGGTGGGTCAATGACTGCTATTCTCATCTTAACTGGCACCAACTATAGTTATCATCTGCCTAGCCTTACCTAAATATGTAGGATCTTCCAATCAAACCGCTGCTAGTGGTTACAAGAGGTCTATCTTACTTCCTGGGTCATCATCATCATCATCATATCAGTCCAGAATCACCCACTGCTGGATATAGGTCTCCCTTTTCTTCCGCCACACTTCCCGGTTTTGTGCGTATCGTCAACCCAACGAGCCTTACGATGGCTCTGGTTTACCTGGCTACCTTTTGGTAAATCATAGTTATTTCTGTAAATTGGTTTTACAAAACACTTTAACATGTGTTAAAGTGTTTTGTAGAGTGTGTTGTCTTAGAGTAGTCAGATACGAAACACTGGCTCTATCTAGATAGAGCCAATGTTTCGTATCTGACTACTCTAAGAAGAAACACTAAAAACAAACACAGAAGTCACCATCTCTTTTAAAATCCAGACATTGGTCAAGTCATGCAGATTAATTGTCTGAGATGGTTTTTTGAAGAAATAGTTAAAGTCTAAAACAGTGAAATAACCATACAGATTATGGTAGAACTGGTTGTCAGACGTTCGGGTTTTGCTATCGGAGGCAAAGAAATGTCTCTTCTGGTGTGACTTTGGCAAACATTGACCCATATGAAGTACATACACATGCATGTAAGTACTAAGCTACTACCCTCTTTGAGTACACCACAGTACTACGTATTAATATGTATTTTCATGAACCACACATCACGTTTAAGTACTCGAATAATGTAACTTTCAAGTGCCACACCAGACTACTATAGTACATACTCCGACCCTGTTAATATTGATAGTAGTGTGAATCAATTATTGTGGTTGGTGGCTGCAATGCCTTGCCCTAGATACTGTAGTGTATATTATATGTATGCATTTAATGTGTCGTAGTCAGATACTATGTACGAAATTATTGGTAGAATGTGGTTGTGGTTACTAAATATATTTGTTCTTTGGTGTTTTAGTATAACATATAACCTAACATCAAACTTGTAATCCCGAAAGAGCTTGGCAGATGTACCCAGAATTGTGCCAAGTATGTTTAAGTCCCGACTCCGTGGTTGCTATTGAGAAATTCCTGTTGGAAAAACCCGATAACACTTTGCCCGACCCGGGATTCGAACCCAGGACCTCATGCTCTGCAGTCGTGTCTTAGCATAAGTACGATATTTTTTTTCAAAATCAAAATCAAAATCAAAATCAAAATCAAAGCATTTATTTCAAGTAGGCCAGTTACAGGCACTTTTGAATTGTCGAAACAAAGTTAAATGTAGCTACAGTCCCAGTCACAAGACATAAAAACTGTGAAAGTACTGTAGTTGCCCATTCCCTAGCGTAGATCTCTATGGAGAAGAACGGGCAAGAAACTCCATGGACACTCTTTTAAATCAAAATATTGTTACAAAATCTTGGTTACATCATTCATGTTGAGATGGTATATTATGTGAGAACAATGTAGCAAGATGTGCACGTTAAGTGTCCATAGTAAAAACAAAAAATACAATTCAAAAATAAACATACAAATAAGCCATGGCAACTAAGAGTTGACCAGTCACAACTGACAGCGCCCGTTCACGAACATGACGCATGGATCAGCACCATTCAACTCAACCATTTTGAAGGGAACTGAATGATCCGACACACGCGCCACCATCAGCGAGACATTAGAGTGAGCGTGACATACTCTCAACCGCCAGGGCACATTCAAGTCAAGAAAAGACGTAGGATTTCAGTGAATGATAGCTTTCTAGTACATAGTACTCACACAATATGGGCTGTGCGATTATATAATACTAGAGATTGATTCTATACAATGCAAAGACAGTTGTACAATCTTCAGCAGCTCCAACAATTCTATTTAATACTATCAATTTATGCGCCCCTGTCCATGTGGAGCAGGACCAGCATTGAGCCACGCATTTTTATCTGCGATATAATCGCCCAACTTGTAATAAGCTTGCTTACATAGTGTGCGTTTGATGCATGTTTTAAATTTCGTCTCATTCAGTTCAAGAATACTTTGTGGAATTTTATTATAGCATCTCAAACAGTACCCCATGAAAGATGAGTCCACTTTAGCGAGTCTGAAGCCTGGCTGAACTAGTTGGTCCCTATTTCTAGTACTGTAATTATGTCTATCACCTCTTTTACCAAAAAGATGCAGATTTTTTCTGACGTACATTATGTTTTCGTAGATGTACTGACAATGTACCGTCATGATGCCAATATCCTTAAACAGTTCCCTTAGAGAATCGCGCCTACGAAGATTATATATAGCTCTGATGGCTCTTTTTTGCAGAATAAATATAGACTCAATATCTGCAGCCCGTCCCCATAGCAAAATGCCATAAGACATTATACTATGAAAGTAACTAAAATAGACCAGTCTAGCGGTATCTACATCAGTAAATTGACGAATTTTTCTAATAGCATATGCTGCTGAACTTAGACGCGCCGCAAGGGATGTTAAATGAGAACCCCATTGTAGCCTTGAATCAAGCGTAATCCCCAGGAAAACCGTTTTATCTACGAATTCAAGTTTCTCTTTATTTAATATTATTTCACAATCACTACTTTTAACATTGGGTAAAGCAAATCTTATGCATTTAGTTTTTTTTTCATTTAATACTAAATTGTTTGCTGTGAACCAATTATGGACCTGAAGTAGGGCATCATTCACGTCATCTAGATTCTGGGCCCGTCTATTTATCTTAAAAATAAGGGAAGTATCATCAGCAAACAACACCATATTTTGAGGTTGGTTTTTCAATAAATAGGGTAGATCATTTATATACACGAGAAAGAGGAAAGGACCCAATATTGAGCCTTGTGGAACCCCCATTTTTACTTTTAAACCTTGTAAATTAACACCATTTATTTGAACACGTTGTTGTCTATCACTCAAATATGATTTTACCAAACTAAGTGCAAGTTGACCTAATCCGTAATGCTCAAGTTTCAAAAGTAATGTGTCGTGATTTACGCAATCAAATGCTTTGGAAAGGTCACAAAATATTCCTATGGCGTCTTGAGACTCTTCCCACGCAGTAAATATGTGCTTTAATAAGGTTACACCGGCGTCAGTCGTACAACGTCCCTTGATGAAACCATACTGTTGATCATGTAAAATTTTGTTGGTGTTAAAATGATTGAGCATTTGATTAAGCATTACCTTTTCAAACACCTTGCTAAAAACTGGCAACACGGATACAGGTCTATAATTATTAGTATCTTTACTGTCCCCGGATTTGAAAAGAGGTATGACTTTACTGTATTTCATTAGATCAGGGAAAACTCCTTGGTCTACACACAAATTAAAAATTAAAGCTAAGTATGGGGCTATAGTCTCAAGTATGGATGCACAAACTTTGATAGACATTCCCCATAGATCTTCGGTCAGTTTGATTTTTATTTGCCGGAAAGCTTTAATAACTATCATAGGGTTTATGTGTTTAAATTTAAATTCAACCGTGCAGCCAGATACATTCGCCTTTAATAAACCAATTGAGACTTCAGGTGAGGAATTAAGAGCTTCCGTCGTCTTTAATGGTATATCGGTAAAGAAATTTACAAATTCTTGAGCTACTTCCAGATTAGAGCTTTTAGGACCACATGCTGAATCTAATGTGTAGCTAGTGTTACTTATTTTCTTCCTGTTAGTCTCATTATTTATGACTTTCCAGACTGTCTTTATTTTGTTTTCTGCTGTTTTGATTTTGTTGCTAATGTGCAGGGCTTTAGCAACCTTGCATGTATTTCTAAAAATTTTTGAATACTTAGCAACATACCGGTTAAAAGTTTCGGTGTTTATATAAGGCTTAAGGCCATAAAGCTCAAATAGTCTTTCCCTACTTTTTCTGATACCTCTAGTTGCCCAATCACTAAATATGAATTTAGGGGTAATACTTTTTGTCTTCTTTTCAAAAGTTTTGTTGAATTCCGTGTGAACTATTGAAAAGAAACGATCATACAATTGATTTATATTAATATCGTCATGGCTCATAACACCTAACTTGTTCTGTAGGGAAATATTATACCTATTTAATTTGCTAGAAGTTATAGGTCTAAATTTGATCTGAACTTTTTGCAAAGGTGTATTACACCTAAAAGTTACAGTTTGTCCGCTATGGTCAGACGGCAGACAGTTTACTATGGCTTTATCTAAGTAATCACAATCGCAGAAAACATTATCTATACAAGTCGCAGAAGATGGAGTGACTCTAGTAGGTTCTATAAAAGTGTTGGTCAAGTCAAATGACTTAAAAAGATTTAACAACCGACTGCTATTTGAACTTTCTTCTAAAATATTGATATTGAAATCACCACAAATAATTGTAGATTTATTACTGGCTGCAATTTTTGCCAGAACATCTTCCATTATTGATTCAAATAAGGAAAAGTTTTGATAGTTTGGGGGTCTGTACACACACACAATTACATGCTTATCTAGCTCAACACAGGACAGTTCGACGCAATGTTCAACCGAGAGACCTACTATGTCATTTCGTTGCTTATATTTGAAACCTTTTTTTATTAATATTAGGGAACCTCCACGAAGCATAGTTTTACGGTTAAAGCAGCTACCCACCATATAGTTTTCATAATTAATAAGCATTTGGTAATCCTTTAGCCAATGTTCAGTAAAACAAATAATGTCAAACTTACTATTCTCTAAAAACAATTCAATTTCTAATAATTTGGAAGAAATGCCTTGGATATTTTGGTGGAATAATTTTAAGGTGTTCTGCTGAGGCCCTTTTTTACTAACTATCTGAGTGCAAGAAGATACCTTGCTGTTGGAAGGATTAACAATATTGTTAATGGTACCTTCTGTTGTCTCGCTTTCTAGTTTAAATTAATAATAATATTTGGAGTAAGGCCGGAGACTTCCGTGCCATCCTCAGACAACAAGACCCTATCACTAATAGAGCTTAATTGAGGATTTTCCACGGTGACGCATGGATCCTCCTCAGAATGTTTGTAAACATTTATAGCACTAATGCTATTTTCATTTAAAGTCACCTGTACATTAGTATTATTACTAATAGTCGCAGTGTTAATAATATAACTAAACTTAGACATACTATTTATGTCTGTGTGAATATTATAAGCTAATAGCCGAGCTATTTTGTGTCTACAACTAATAGGTAGAAACACTTTACCCCGAGTCGATCTAAGTTTATCAACAAAAGTGTTGATATCAAGATACATAAGTTTGTTACTATAATGACCTGCTAAAAAATATAAATGTTTATTTAACATGTGAATATAATTGTTTTTTCTGTTACATAAACTTTCAAAATATGGAAAAGAACACAATATTATTTTATTACACTTTAACTTCAACAACTCTGAAACACAGTCAGTGATGTCTTCCTTTTTAATCTTTGAACTATTACCAACACATATTGTAATGGTGGTACTAGGATCACAAACAGTCTTTGTTACTGATGCCATAATCTGTTTGTAGGTTGACCCTGGCATACAATTGTTTTGGGTACAATAACTCAGGTTATTACTAATTAATTTACCTAGCCCCCTACCTATACTGTCAGAGAACATAACTGAATGATTACAATCATGATTACTAGGAGAAACAAAATTACCAATCTCAGGCAGACTATCACACAACTCAGGGTGTGCCACATGTGAATAATCTAGTGTTATATTAGTTGTTTGTTGGTTCAATATGCTGTCCTGAGACAAATTCTCAAAATTCTCTCTTTTTGTTAGACAGATCCTACGGTTACAAAAGATGTTAATTTTTCAATAGGCTAGTTTCCACCATAAATAAATTGAAAACCTATTTAGTCCGTCAGTTAGACTGTTAGAGCATTGGAAAAGAATGGACAAATATTTTTTGTTTTTGTAAATCAATGAATATTGACAAAGATAAAACGCATCAAAACTCGGGAGTGAGGGCTCGTGACGTAAGAACGCACTAAAAAATTATACCACGGCGTGATGTGTTGAGAATTTTCAAAAGCGTCGTATCTTCGTCAATTTTAGTTAACGTAACAAAAGAAAAAATACGGGTCAAATATTTTTTGATAATCTAACTGATTTTTCAGTACACAAGCCTATTTTTAGCGGTGTGGATAGCGTTGGAGGAGCAGTGGTGGCCCAGTGGTGGCGGCCCCGACTTACGAACAGTAAGTCGTGGGTTCGAACCCAGGCAGGCGCATTACTTTGTGTAATTTATTTCATCACCTCGCTCGCTCGCACGCTCTCAAAACGGTGAAGGAAAACATCGTGAGGAAACCGGCATGTCGTAGAAACAAAAATTCGAAGACATGTGACATCTACCAACCCACACTGGGCCCGCGTGGTGGATTATAGCCCATTCCCTCTCATAGAGAGGAGGCCTGTGTCCCATCAGTGGGAACATTAATAGCGTTAGGGAACATCATAACAGAAACAGAAACTTTAAAATGACCTCATAGAACTCTATGAGGTCATTTTAAAGTTTCTTATAAAAGGAGGTCGTCGCACATTTATGATTACTGCTATCATTACTGCTTGCATGTCATTTATTTAGACTGCTGCTCTAGCACATAAATACACACATTTTCTCAGAGGTAGAATAGAAGAAATAACTCCTTACTAAGAACACCATACAAAATTTAATTGAAATACTTAAATGTAGAAATGCCAGTGACTGCCTCGTTGGTCTAGAGGTCGTAAGTGCGACTACTGAGCACCATTTGATTCCCAAGTCGGGCAAATTGTAATTAAGATTTTCCATCATTTCTCAGTAACAGCCACGGAGTCTGGATTTGTGCCCGGTTGATGGCAATAGGCTCGCCCCCTATTACGTGGCACTTACAAACATAACTGGTGAAATGTGGGTGTAGTATTAGGGACATCTCTGCTTAACTCTTCGGGGATTACAGGCGTGATGTTTATGATAAGCAAGTCGACAAAAATTAACTGCTAAAATAAAACCATTTCCCAAACTATCCACCGACGTGGTCACAGCACACTACCCATTGGCCGTCACTCACCCTTTATCAGTCAAAGCTCACGGACCCGAACATTCATTCTTCCCCTTTTGTTCTAAGACTTAAGGATTTCCGCGAAACTCCAAGAATCGACGGAAAAGATATAAAAGTTTCCTGTTATACCGTATCTCTTTTCTAGTCGTAACTGCTCGGCCACGAAATACAACCAACTTATCTGTGCAGGCGGGACAATACAGAACTAAAATAAATGGTACCAAGTTTGACGTAACGATGCAAATTTTCTTTACAAGCAGCGCCACCTTCAACTGTTCATCCTATACACGTTCAAGCGCCACGTGTTATGACAGTTACTGCGAATAAAATAAATGAAAGAAATTGCTTAGCAGCACTCCATGAGACACTATCGCGACGAGGTTTGCTGTAAGACAACCTAATAGGGAATATGCAAGAAATACAAAACTCTTTTTACTTATTAATGAAAAATGCCTTGTATTGGCGCATAAAAACATTGTGGTACACTTGTTTAAGTTTCTAAAACATTACATATTTTACAATTTATTGTTATAGGTAACATGTTTTTGGTAAAACGGAACGCACTTTCAAAACGCGTCATCCTCGATAACCAGGTAGTGACGTCAAAGTCTGTGTCAAAAAAAAACTTATTTGAAAAGTAGTTTAAGTTTCACTAAGATTTTATTATAATACAGTTATCGCAATTTTTACTCGAATAAATAATAATAATAATAATTTCTTTATTGGCATAAAAACAGGTTACAGAAAAATGTGAGACCCTGGCTCCAGAGCTAGGTTAGAATACCGAATAATGGACGTTTGAACTGACAAAAAAAATTGCAGCAGTTTAATATTATTTTTGAGCGACAAGCAGTAGTTGAACTTAATTTTTAATACTTTTCTTGGGTTGATAATACTGTATTTTATTGATTTAAGTGAAGAAAAAATTTCATGCATATTCCCTATTCTGGGTTAAGCTCGACTCAGAACATAAGTTGTCATATCATAAAAGATATATGTTTTTTTTTGTACGTTAGGTCGTTGGTCCCGGCTGTTGTTTGTAGATCTTTGACAGTCGTTACAGGTAGTTAAAGGCCCAAAAGTCTGACAACCAGTCTTAACAAGGGGTATCGTATTACCCAGTACTAACTGGGTTGTGGAGGTCAGATGGGCAGTCGCTCCATGCAAAATACTGGTATTCACCTGCATACGGTTAGACTGGAAGCCGACCCTAACATGTAATTGGAAAAAGGTTATGCAGGTATGTTATTTGTATTTTATGTAGATTTCGTCAGAAAAAAATTACCAGTTGGTCTTGCACCTAAAGTCTGCTAACTTAGAGTTTTCCGAAAAATTCACCATTAGGGGTCTAGTGACTCAGATGACCCCTAGAGCCCAAATCAACCACTGGTTAAAAAGTTTATTTATATATAATATATATATGTATACATATGTATGTGGGGCGCCAAGGAAATTTTAGCCACACTCTACAGGTCGCAATTATGCACCGATTGCTTTCAAACTTGGCCCAAAAATCGAAAGGGTCAAAACTTAGGTTAAGTTCGTGAATGGGCGGAATTTGTCTATGGGGGGCGGCGAGGGGACGGTTTTTCGAAAATCAGTTTTTTGTTCATAACTTTTTTCCTTTGGAAATTTTTTGAACCGTTTAACATTTTTATCATTCAGAGTAAGAAAACGGACAATTTAAAACTTAAACTTTTCTGATGCAACCCTTAACTTGGGGAAGGGCTTGAAATTTTCAAAATTTTTGGAAAAAATATTTATATCTCCGAAACGGTAAACATTTTTATCGTCGCAATATTATTTTTTGAAAGCTAATTGTTTATTCTACAATTTTTACTTTTATCGACACAGATGCAAACATTCTTCTCTGTGGAACTTTTCAGTACGAATACATGTTTACCGTGGGTATATTATGCTTGATACGGTTGTATAAAAACTGCGTAGTTGCAAAAACACTCTTATGGTTATTATAATTAGGTACGTATCAGGTGTATTTTTGGCACTCGTAAGCTCTTTTTCACATGCCCGACTGTAGTAAGCTAATTTTTCAAAAGGACGCTCTGAAACAAGCATTCTTTGCTCTTGTCTACTAAAATAATATTGTTTGAAGCCTCTCAGTGTGACTAAATCATATAAAATAGTTCTAGTAGCTTCTCTAAAAGCTAAACTTAAAAGTAGCAAAAATTAATCAGCCTAAAATATTACCAATTTTTTACTTTTTGTTACTGATTCTTAGCGTATGTCATAAAATTTATTTTTGCTATCAATTTTATAAAATTATCTATTTCATCTTTTGTTTTTTATTATTATTGCCTTTTTGTTGTTTTTATTAATGGGCACAGTATTTTATAAATATATATTCTACCAATGTTACTAATTTTATACATTCTATTATGTTTACTTTTACTATTGAATCATACTGTATGTCCTCAATTTTATACATTTCTCGATTTTGTCATATTTGCTGTTTATGAATGTCTTTTTGTTCTTTTTATTAATGGAAACAGTATTTATAAATTTTATAAGTTATATAAGAAAAAAAAAAATAATAATAATAATGTTTGTTATTTTATACACTTCATCATTTTTACTTTTTGTTATTGTTTTTTAATGTATTTATAATATAACATTTTATTTTTAGTTGGTATTTGTGCAAAAATTGTAGACTTTACTAAGTGTTTGTTTAAGTTGTCGAGCGTATGGCACTCGTGGGCTGCAGCTGAAAATCAGCGTCAGGTGGTACACCTGGTGTTGCCACCTGGCATTATGCTGAGCTGAGGCCCTTTTGGCATTATTAGTTTTGTTTTTTTTTATTTTGTGAAATTTTGTAATGTTTTTAATGCCAAATAAACACTATTTTCTTTCTTTCTTTCTTTCAATGCTGGGACACAGGCCTTCTCTCTATGAGAGGGAATGGGCTATAATCTACCACGCGAGCCCAGTGCGGATTGGTGGATGTCACATTTCTGCGAACTTTCGGTTCATGCCTGTTTCCTTACGATGTTTTCCTTCATCTTTTTGAGAGCAATGGTAATGTAATAAATTCTTCCAGTAGACGATTAGACGATTTTTCAAACTATCATCTGTCAAGCATTTTCCCAACTGTGTTGGGGTCCACTAACCGTCTAACCGGATGCAGCTGAATACCAGTATTTTACATGGAGCGACTTCCTATCTGACCTCCCCAACCCAGTTAGTACTGGGTAATACGAGACCCCTTGATAAGACTGGTTGCCAGATTTTCGCTTCACTGAGTACCTGTAACGAGTGACAATGATCTAAAAATGACAGCCGGGACTAACGGCTTAACGTGCTTTCCGAGGCATGGAGAAAACTCGGTATGTAATGATGGTCACTCATTCACAGATCAACCTACGCGAGCGCGGCTTAACCTGAAGATTTATCCGAGCAGCTGTTATTGTTCATCCACGAGCTTCTCACGATGGATTAAGAATTTCCTACAAAATCCTGCGAATTGTGGTGGAAATTGCGTTCCGTAATTTTATTGAATTCCTGCGTAAAACTTACACTAGCACCAATGCCTTACTCAGCCTTCCACATCAACTATTTAAAACTCCTTGCCTATAAACAGAGAAGAGCTTACAAGAAAAATGCAGCTCACCTACCGATCGAGCCTCTAAAATATGCACGAGCAATAAGCGGGGGATCCAATATGAATGAAATGAATACTGGACTAGTGCACCATAGGTAGGTTGTTCGATAAATATTTTATCGAAGTTCAACAAGTGGGTCAGCAAAGGCCGATAGGTTTTTGTTTTTCAATTATTTTTCAGTTAGTAGGATAGGTAGTTCTATACCTGTTTTAACAACTTACTAACGGATAGCAGAGATAGTCTAGTGGTGTGACCGTGCGTCGGACTGCCAAGACATCTGATTTTCAGATTCATGTGCGTATTGTAGGTATAATTATCACTTGCTTCGATGAAGGAAAACATCTTGAGGAAACCAGCATGCCTGAGACATATGTCTCGACGGCATGGAAAGTCAAGTCAGACGACCATGGGCGGTATAAAAACTCTAACACTAGGTCAGGCACTAACCACACGATAAAAAAGAAGAACAAATAACTTGATATACTTACATGAGCAGTGGTCGCCCAGTATAAACGACCCCGCTTGTGGCAATTTTGTGTAAACTACGTCATCACTACTGCTCTCAAATCGGTGAAGAAACAGGCATGTCATGGAGCCATAAATTCGAAGACTTGTAACATCCACCATAAGATTTGTGTGGTTGATGATGATGTGATCTCATCTGGCAGAGAGTCGGCTTGTGTCGCAGCAGTCAGCAGAGGATGGAATTAGGCCTGTGCACCGTAGGGCACGCCACAATAGTGGCGGTAAGTTCCCTCTTTGAGGAATGGCTTGAGAGACGCCACGGCGTCCTCACCTTCCGCCTGACGCAGGACCTCACCGGACACGGTTGTTTCGGGAGGTTCCTGCACAGAATCGGGTGGGAGGAAAAGCCCGGGTGTTTCCATTGCGAGGATCTACCGGAGGACACGGTGGAGCACACGGTGGAGGTGTGCCCCGTGTGGGCGGAGCACCACCGTGTCCTCGAAGCGGCGATGGGCGGCGGCGACCTCTCGCGTCTGGCTCTGGTGAAAGCCATGATCCGGAGCGAGACGGAATGGGACGCCGTCACCTCCTTCTGCGAAGCAGTAATGCTAGAGAAGGAGGTGGCGGAACATGAGAGGGAGAGAACCTCACAGCGTCCCGGCCGCCGCGGGAGACGCCCCGGGCGTCGGGGGCCACCACGTGGCCCCCGGCCACCGTAGGCGCGGGCCTGTGGACGGTCGGCGATGGGCTAGCTCGCCGTCCGTCCGTCTCATGACGACAGGCCGTGTCGACGGCACGTTCGTGTTCCACGCGCGCCTCAAAAAGAGTCAGCAAAAAGGAACGGGTCCGCAAGGACCGATGCCTGCCGGGGTCGCGGGACTGTTCGAAAGAGATACCGTGGCCCCGGAACACAAAGGGCGATGAAGGAACATGGATGGGTTTTAGTCAGTAAAAGTCTGACACTCCCTCCTGCTCCGCCCAGAGCGGGAGAAGTCATTTGATGATTTCCCATCCGAAAAAAAAAGGCCTGTGCACCGTAGGTATAGTTTGTTTTGTAAATATTTCATACGAGTTCAACAAGTAGGTCAGTGATGGTGGGTCGATAGGTTTTTGTTTTTTCAATTGATTTGTGTAATGTTTTCTTTCGCCTAGCTGTTGGATTAGTTTTAATGGAACTATTTTTGCCTGATTCTTTTATGGTAGCTTCTAGGTTTTTACAAAAATGAAAAGCTGTAGTTAGTAAACTCATGTTATAATGTTACTTAGGATTTTTTTGCAATCACACACAGTTTCAAAGCTTGTTGTTCATATACGAAATGATAGCCTAGTGGTGTGACAGTTGGACTGCCAAGTCATAGGTCTCGAGTTCGAACCCAAGACACGCACCTCTGATTTTTCTGATTCATATGCGTATTGTATAAATATCACTTGCTTCGGTGAAGGAAATCGTCGTGAGGAAACCAGCATGCCTGAGAGATATTTCTCGACGGCATGTAAAGTCAAGACTGAGGCTGTTGGGTGGCATAAAACTCTGACAGCAGGTTAGGCATTAACTATACGATAAAGAAGAATTTACGCACAGGAGACTTCACTAGGCGAATTCAAGTTGTATATAGAGATCCGCAAAACCTTCAACAATTACTGCGAAAACCCATAGTTTTTCACCATAAAACAGGATGATTGCCCGAAAACACACGAACAATGCCGAAAAACACAGGATCTTCGTTGAAAACACACATGATAATTCACAAGAAACACACCGTCATTGCCGAAAACTCACAACCACTGCCAAAACACGAGCATCACCGAAAACTCCTCCTCAGAAAAACATGTCCAACTCTAATTAGTTCAGCACTGAGCAGTTTAGTTGAAAACGTTAACAAGTACGGAGAGAAAAAATTAACCCACTCGCTTTCCATATCGCGGGCGTGTACGCTAGAATTTAAAATGAACATACATTTATGATTTTACTCCGTGTAAGTTAGATAATTTGCCGTCTCAAGAGAACTATCCGAGCTTTTATGAGCAAGATTGGCTTAAATTTTAATTTTCTAGCTGTAGTATGGAAATTTTATTTCATGTACGTGGAGTGTTGTAGGTTTTTATTCCCTTATGATTGCTGCAGAGTGATCGAATAGATTGTGTTTGGCAGTTTTCTCTTGGGATACTTGTTTATTTCTATTTTATGTAAGAATAGTTCAACTAAATTGATCTGGGACTGTAGGTGGTTGAGCGAGATAATTTTGAAAGTGAGCTTTATAAACAGTATCCTTACCTAGATTTTCGTTTTCATTGTTGGCTTATTTTGAAATATAGGTAATTCGATATATAAAAAATGTGAGGAAAGTTCCAAGTATGAATGTGGATGGCTATAAGAGTAGACGAAGACCAAAGAAACGACGTATGGACTGTGTAAGAAGAAGACATGCTGCGCCGACCCAAAATAAATTGGGATAAGGGCAAAAGAATTATTTGATATCTTTATTTGAATGTCGATAAATATAATACGTGGCCCCGGTACCCGGTGGCCCAGTGGTGGCGGCCCCGACTTACGAACAGTAAGTCGTGGGTTCGAACCCACACAGGCGCATTACTTTGTGTAATTTGTTTCATCACCACTGCTCTCAAAACGGTGAAGGAAAACATCGTGAGGAAACCGGCATGTCCTAGAACCAGAAATTCGAAGACATGTGACATCTACCAATCCGCACTGGGCCCGCATGGTGGATTATAGCCCATTCTCTCTCATTGAGAGAAGGCCGTGTCCCAGCAGTGGGAAAATTAATAGGCTGATGATGATGATGATATTGAAATATAATACTGCTTTTGCGTTCAGTCGAGTAAAATATTTCATGACAGATTCCAGATCCACTATTGTAGTGAGACTTGTACCGTAACAAGTTAATGTTCTCCATCCATAAAGGTTAAGATAAGGTTAGATACAATCCCACATGAAATAATAAATTAATATCCTCTGAACACAAACACGAATGCTTTCTATAAAACAAAGCACCAGTATCCTCTAGCTCTCCTAATAAAGCACTAATGAATTCTGAAAATATATATCTCTAAATGACCGCCTCTTTTGTGTAGCCATAAATTTTGTACAAAATAGTGCCACGGAATTAATATCTGTACAGAAAGCCAGCTCCACACAATAAGCGAGAACGCACGCACACATAGACACGCTTCACGTACAGCGAGTGTAAGCGCACTCGCGACTGTCATTTGTTTTTGATCGCTTCACAAACGCGTTCACAGTCTTTTCACAGTGATCTTTATTTTCATTCCTAAAAGGTTGCACTGCGCTCCAAAACACAAATTACTAGCGTTGCTCAAAAATCCACTTAGCTAAAGTGGGACTGGGCTAGACATGTCTGCCGTATGCCCGAAGAGCTGTGGGTCAAAATAACCACGATGTGGAGCCCTGACCAACGACCATTGGTCCACATTGGCCCTGGATCGAAGGATTTGGAAGTCATGGGGAGAGACCTTTCCCCAGCAGTGGTATGATACAGGCTAACGGTAACAGTGAAGGTTGTTGTTGAATTGCTGCCACTATCAAGTATATTAAAATTATGGTCTTATTGTCTTTAAAATAAAGTTGCTATTCGGATGCTGCTTTTAATGCCAAAATTATTGTGGAAGAATGCGTGACGACTTATGCACCTTCTGCATACATTTTGTGATAGTCCTTTGAAAATGTTGCTTTGTTTTGTATTGGCACGCATTCGATGCTCATTTTTGTTGCATTTGATTTGTTAAGTGAGTTCAAATTTATTGATTAAAGAATGCTAATTTCATTATGCGCCTCTTTTATTTTTATCTAAACTGGTTTAAATTTTTCTGTTGCCTTCAACAGATATAGTAAGATTGCAACCAACAAATCGAGGACATCTGACACCAAACGACTCACACTGGGTCTTCGTGGTGGATTGCATACAATACACACCAATTAACTCTCTCTGAGCAGAGGTGTGTGTCCATTATGGAGACTGATTGAGCTAATATATACTTAGATGTTAGTACATTTGCCATTGTTAGCATTGTATTTTGGTGATTTTGCGTTTTCATGTACGCTGCATCGTGTTTTATCTGACTCAGTTTGTTAGTTCGTGATACAAAACTAGTGCGCTAGTGCATTTTACTTCGACGTAGTATCGCTGCATTTGACTGTTGATTTTCAGTCGCTGTTGTTATCTGCCTAGCCTTTTCACAACTATGTTGGGGTCAGCTTTCAGTCTAACCAGATGCAGCTGAATACCAGTATTTTAAATGGAGCGACTGCCTATCTGACCTCAACAATACAGTTAGTACTGGGTGACACTATATCCTCTGGGTAAGAGAGTCAGCTTCAGTCACTGTTATGTAAGCCTTCCAAATTCCATATTTCTAATCTACAAATGTTACATCTATTGATAGATTTATGTCAAAGCCTCTATTCTAGCATAGTTTCCAAACAGCGACATATCTGATTGCCGAAGCCAAACGTATATAGAGTGGCATTACGTGTTTTTAATATCCTGGGTACGTGAAGAGTGGATATGTGTTCGTGGAGATCTAAAACAAATGACAGTTGGTAGTGCACTTGCACTTATTGTACGTGGAACGCGTTTATGTGTTTTCGTTCGGTCTTTCTGTACAGTAATCTTTAGACTTGATTACGTCCGGCGCGCTCTGAGTAGTAAGCTTTGCCGCTAACCTTGAATGTTTAATCTTGTACCTAACCACAAGGGACGTAGCTCGTGCTAATACTTAAATAAAGTACTTATTCTGTTTTGTGGCAAATGAGCAATCAACTTACTACGGATTTTGTCTAGGCCTAATCAACCTTATGTCCTTCTCTTCATTGGACTTTCAACGCTCAACTTAGCGCTTTGAGTCGAAATTCCAACGCAATACGATAATCTTTAAGTGTTCATTTGTTAATTTAAGTGTCTCTTAGGATTAGTAATTAAATTTAAAAGTCTCTTTCCCATCAATTTCAACTTTACCGGTAGATAAATAGAATAATTTTTACAATTTATGTCTTCTGTAATAGTGTTAAGTCTATTACTAAAGCCTTCAATTGAGAAATTCGTGATGAAAAACCAGATTTTGACCGAAAATCTGTAAAAAAAAAAGTTATTTGTAAACAATCTCCATTGAACCCAAACTTGTTTCTAAAGCCTTCAAAACAGTTATAAATAAACATCAAGATCATTCAGCTCCCGAACCCGCCTCTATTCCGAACTTTCATGACAGATTGCAACATGGCCTCCGGCAACTCATTTGCCGAACTGTCAGTCCGAAATGATAGCCAGACGAAGCCTCATAAATAAAAAATAAACCGATATGATGCAATATAATAGCAATTCACGAAAAACAATTGCCGCCGGGGCTTCCATTGTTGAATAATTAACGCTTGGTTCCTGCTGAGCTTGGTAGTAATTAAAATTTTGGAAACTGAAAACACCATAGAGTAGATATATACAGAAGGCTAAAGCACGCACACACAGACTCATGATTTATCATCATCAACCTACAACAGTTCATACTATAATAATAATAATTTTTATTATCAGAAAGACACATTTAAAAGTTTTACAAAAACAATTTAAAAATAAAAATAAAAATAAAAATGAGCATTTCCAACAAAAGTGAATCGGTGGTGCCTGTACTAATGATTAAAATCATTGTATCACAGACACCAGCGCCTTCCAGAATAGGTTACATAAAAAAGAAAATTCGAATGTACAAAGTGAACTAGTCTAGTAGGTACTAAAGATATTTAAATGGTCTTACACTAGTTTTAAAATAAAATAATTTAAAAATAAAGACGAAAGAAAAAAAATAGAGACGAAGAAAATAATGACTACTATAAACTAAAATTAAAATTAAGCCATTTAATTACTTAATGTCGAATGTTTGTGCTTGTGCGTGCACGAAAGTGCACAGGTGAGTGTTTCTGTATGTGTCTGTGTATGAGTGACTGTAAGTGTGAGTGTATGTATGTCCGTTTCTCAAATAGGAACATTTATTGGATTGGTTTGAGAAGATCTTCAGTTTCCTGGTAGTTTAACTTTAGTAAGTGGATTTGTAGTTCATTTTTACAATATACTACTACAATATACTGGACATAAACCTCTTCAAACGCACGCCAGTTATCCCGATTCTCGGCAACTCTCCTCCAGTTGCTACCGGCCACCCTGTGAAAATTGTCGCCCCACCAAGCCAGAGGGCGTCCAACTTTACACTTGCTGAGTCTTCACTCAAGAACACGTCTACCCCAACGGTCATTGGTTCTACGGCTAATATAGCCGGCCCATTGCCACTTCAGCTTACTTATTCTCTGAGCAATGTCGACAACTTTGTTTCTCTCAGGGATCATCTCGTCAGACTCGGGATGATGGCGGTCTTAATCAAATACCAGTCGCGGTTAGCAGTATCACGAGCGAAAACAGTTGCAGGCGCACATGACATGTACGTACGGCAGTCTAACAACAAAGCAAAAGCAAACAAATTAAATGCCAGTGGCGAGTGAGCTTGCTCTCGCTGTACGTAAAGAGTATCTGTGTTAGTGTGCGTTTTCGCTCTTTTAATGTAACCTACCTTCTGTCCTTAAAGTACTTACGGGATAATATCCGTGATTTTCTTTTCTTTTGATATTATTCCGTAAGTACTTTAAGTGTCGTGAAAAACCGTGAAAGTCTAAAATGCCTAGCCTTTTATCAGCTACGTTGGAGTTGACTTCCATCCTCACTGGATGCAGCTGAGTACCAGTATTTTACACGGAGCGACAGCCTATCTGACCTCCACAACCCTATTACTTGATAATACTGATATTGTGAGACGTTCGGACTTTTGAGTAGGTACCTGTAACGACTGTCAAAGATCTACAAATGACAGCTGAGTGAGAGCGGTGTTAACATAACGTAAATTTATAAGTCAATTTTTAAATCGAAAATACAAATACCTTATAGTATTTTAGTTCAATTGTTTGCAACAAGCACTATCATTATAATCCATACATATGAATAAATTCTCCAAATTTTTATGAAATTTTTATATTATGTTAAACGAGTATTTTTAATTTGACGTATTTACGTAACGTTTACACCGCGCGCTGGGGCTAGCGCCTCTTTGATCAACGGCATAACGTACTGTACGAGAGTCTCAGAACGTATCTTCTAACATAGCATAACATCACGCTTGTAATCTATGTACTATTGGGATAGTACTCACATTTCACCAGTTATGTTTAAGTCCCATGTAATAAGGGGCGAGCCTATTGCAATCAAGTGGATGCAAGTTGAGGCTCCGTAGCTGCTACTGAAAAATTCCTATCAACCTACCTTCTGGACTTATCTATTTTGTGTTGAGTGTATGGTGTAGTGTGTTGTTGATCGTTAAGTCAAAAATTGGTTACTATTTTATTTTTTATAGGCAATAATTTTGTGCAGGCTCGTTTATTTATTGATAGTAGATAAATCAAGTTTGTGAGGTCATTAAGGCTTGTAATTTTGGGTGTATAAAGGTCACGGCTCATTACCCCGGGTACGCTCCAGCACAGCTGTTGCCCGGCCTTGCCTCGAATTTAGGCTACGGCTAGCCTCCAGCGCGCTTACTACGCGTCGTCTACAAGGTGTAAGATCGCAGTCCACACACCGTCCGCGAGGTGCAAGCTCGCAGACCGGGCGCTGTCCGCGCGACGCAAGGACGTTGCTTCGCGGGCAACCGCGGGAAAATCGGAGTCGGCGCACAGCAAGCATGCGGTCGGCGTGCTTGTCGAGTTGTATGGTAGCGGCAAGCGCGCTTACTGCTAGCAGTAAGCTTTTTCATATAGACCATACGACTCACGATTTAATGCTCTAATTTGAATGGCAAGTTAATTGCTGGGTTGGAGCGCTGCCGGTGCGGTGCCAGAAGTGTGCCATGACCTTAATAGGAATGAATTACACCTAGTTGCTTATTCATCTTCTTATCGTATCGATGTTCCTTACAATTACACGGTTTGGGCCCAGTAGGTGGCCATGTTTATTGTAGCGGTAGAGGCGCTGTACAGGTCGTCAAGATTGACGCTGCTTATTGAGGAACTAGCTTTCGTCAATTATTATTATTCGCAGATAGCTGATGTTATATGGAGTAACCTGGGCTACTTTTATTTTAGAAATAAGATCAGCGTTTCGTGTAAAAAAACCCCTAAAACGCGACAGAAAGTTACGGGTAACATTTAGTAACAAACAAAAACGTAAAGTTTTGCCGTAACTGAAAGAAACACAACATAAAAACCAGTTTACCTAAATCTTTTACTCAACAAAAAAACAGCCATTAAAGCACTCACACACAAACATTAACAACGCAGCGTTTTCCATACAAAAATATGTTTCCTTTCTATTCGTTGTGGGTATCATTACGCTATCTGTTACATCGGAAGCGGGCATACGGCTTCCCGTCATTACAACATGTCGTTTGTACGAACCCTTCTCTATTATAGAGTTGAGGGGGTTTTACACTGGATGAGAGCGGCCCGTTTTCAGAAATCAGTTTGGTCCGAGTTTTTTTTAAATGTTGTAGGTTTTTGTACGTTAACCAAATTCATTGTTTTCAATGTAAACATGTTTTTGGACGAGTTCAAGCTTGGACAGTGGGCGATATTTGTTTCAAACGATTAATCAAACCTAAATTATATTGCTTAGACATGTTTTGCTTATTTATTTATTTTAATGCAATAGTATGACCATGTTTATTTATCACCTGACCACGCTACCTTTGATAATTTTACAAAAATATACAGATCTCGATATAAATAACCTTACATTATTAGATAATATGCCAAATTTCTTGTCTTTAAACTTACAAGTTACAAATGATATTCTTTAATTTTCTAAATGTTTTTTCTTTTGTGTCTAAATTAAGTGACTGTAAGACAAGGGGTCATAGTAAACTCTTTTTATGGGTATCATAAATCATCCAGCAGGATTTGTTATAAAGATCTGTCAGAGGCAACAACAAACTTTTACCAACCCATCCGTCCCGTTCCGTCAAGTCTAAACCCTCCCTTACCCTACAAAATACGGATCCTGTCTTTAGCGCACGTCATAATTGCGCGTTATTTCGTTCTATAGAGGGTAGGCACAGTAAGTGCCGACGTCAAATGAAACGGTTTGGGGCTCTTATTACAATGTAATGTTGGGAATAATTGCGAGCACGGAATGAGAATTTTCGCCAGATTTTAATGGGAGTGAGGTGGTATTGTTTAAGTTTATAAATTACTGTGACAAAGAAAGTCGTTTTGGTTTTCATTTTTGATGCGAAGTAATTTTATTCTGTGACTTTGCTTGCTTGTAAACTTCAAGAAATCGTCAAAACTACTGAACATCTAGCGTCTCATTCCAACTCATCTGCCTAGCCTCTTTCCAACTACACTCGGCGTAAAATAATATTGAATTCATATTTATGCTATGGCAAGAGTATGTATGATACGCCATGCCATGGTACTCCATTTGAAAGACAATTTATTCAACTTTCAGAAAAAGTTGAGGGTTTTTAGCTTAATTTACCAAGGCATAATTAAAAACGGCTTGTTAATTTAAAGGCCATTGAAAATTCTATCAGCATATACCAATGTTAAATGGTAAAAATGTATATGTTGATGGACGAACAGATTTTAATGCTATAATCGGAGAGGCGCGATTTTTGTGACACCGATTGTATGTCAGGGTTGGTTTCCAGTCTAACTGGATGCAGCTGGATACCAATATTTTTCATGGAGTGACTGCTTATCTGACGTCCACAAGCTTGAAGTTTTTACTAAAAAATATTTATGTATGTGTATTGTTATTTTATTGTATGGCCTACTGATAGTTGTTCCGGGTCTGGCTGTTTGTGTATGTGAGTTTAAATGTTTGTAAACGCACCCACGATACAGGAGAAATTCCTAGTATATGGGGCAAAGTTTAAAAAAAAAAAAAACTGCGTTCGTCTTCATTATCTTTTTAAACGAATATCTAATCGAAGCGAATTACAATTATAAACCAGTTCTAGTATCAACATCAGCCAATAAATAACCATTTCAAGTGATACATACATAATAAATATATAGACACTGTTCGTAATGTATCTACATAGACTGACTAATTATAGCCTATATGTAAACAGCAAATTGACTATTAAAGACGGATATAACAGATGGATGGCCATTAATTTGCTATCTAGCGTTAGCACTCAATCTCCAAGTCATATAAATTATAGCCACGTTTGATCCCATGACGTATAATTGTCCAATCTTGTTGTTTCAAACGCTATCTGATAGGTCATTTATTCGACACAACACTATAGCACACTAAGTATTGTGTATTTTGTTTAGGTTATAGTCAAAGTTGTTTATAGATATATTAACTATTCGCTGACTGCCTCATTTGTGAGTTGAATGTTGAGATGGATGTGTGGAGTGACAACAATGGATAAAGTAAGTAATGAGTATATTAGAGGAAGTTTGAAAATGGTACCTGATACAGAAATATTGAAAGGAAGTCGTTTGTCTTGGTATGGACATGTAATGAGGAGGGATGAAACGCATGTGACTAAAAGAGTGACAGACATGAATATCAACATTCATGTCCATCAGTCTTTTAGTCACATGCAAATGGAGAGGGAGAGAAAGGCCAAAGAAAAGATGGATGGACTGTGTGAGGAATGACATGAAAGAGAAAAGAGTACATGACGCCGTGACGTTTGACAGGGGAGAATGGACAATGAAAACTTGTTGCGCCGACTCCAAGTAGAATGGGTCAAGGGCAGAAAGATGGATGGACTGCCTCAATGGTCGCAATCGCGACTGCTGCTGCTGGTCCTGAGATTCCCGGGTCGGGCAAAGTGTTATTGGGTTTATCCATCAGGAATTTCTCAGTAGCAGACATTAAGCCTAGATATATTGGTTGATGCTGATGGTAACGTGCCACCTACTATGGGACTTTCAAATTGAGGAATGAGGTTACACAGGAAGCCGCGGGCCTGTGGACGGTGGGCTATGGGCTAGCTCGCCGTCCGTCTGTCTCATGACGACATGCCGTGTCGAAGGCGCGTTCGTGTTCCACGCGCGCCTCAAAGAGAGTCAGCAAAAGGAAGGTCCGCTAGGACCGATGCTTGCGGGGGTTGCGGGACTGTTCCAAAGAGATACCGTGGCCCCGGAACACAAAGGGCGATAAAGGAACATGGATGGGTTTTAGTCAGTAAAAGTCTGACACTCAGTCCTGCTCCGCCCAGAGCGGGAGGAGTCATTTGATGATTTGCCACCCAAAAAAAAAAAACAAAGAAACAGAGTTACACGAGAACATTGCAGATTAAAAACACTACAATAATAACTACAAATCAAATCTGATTGACCTAATACATTTTAGTTCACATCATTGTTTCTGTTATCCACTGTCCAATCATATTTTTGCTAGAAATCTACTGTGAAGTTTTCAATCACTTTTCTTTAAACTGGTTATGCAAAATAAACGATCATTATTTCAGACTCAAAAGGATTTCTTTTTGCCTAGACTAGAAGATAAAATACGAAAATGCAGCAAAAATGAATGAACTTTTCAAAGCCGTAATGATGGCTACGATTTCGGTCGCAGAAAAGTACAAACTTACGCTTGCAGCTCTATCCAAACTTAACTTAAAGCGGTAGTGTTGAAATTACAATAGCACAGCTTTCAAAATAATTTTATGCTGAAATACATTACAGTTGAAAATTAAACTTTATGTTACCAAAGCTGAGGTTGATATTTACACAGGAAGGTTGAGGTTACTAAGGTTATACTTTGAAGGATAACAAAGTGGTGGACCTTTATTGTAAGGAGGTTTCGTTAGAAACAGCTTGTTAACTCTGTCACTATTAAGCTGAATAAGGATACCTTTGCCGACCCCAGATGATGGTTTGTTGAAGGCTTGAAACGGTACAATGATTAAAAAAAAAAATGTTTATAAATATTACGTGTAGATTTATAGAACTTTAGAAAGAAATTCGGTAACGTAAACAGTTTTCAAAAGTTTCTTGTTTTTCTTTTCTGTATTTTTTTATCTCAGAGATTTAGAAACCAGAATAAAGGAAAAAAGATTTTGCTTGAAAAATTCACTGTTTTTGTAAGTTTTCGAAAAACATCCAAACACCGTTTTGTAGATTAAACCAAACAGTGTTATATACGATTTTTAAAAACTCACAATTATACATACATAAAATCACGCCATTTTCCCATAGGGGTAAGGCAGAAAACACAGAACGCTAGGATCTTTACATACTCATTGCCCTTGAACTTCGTCCGTTCATTCATGCACGCCGCGCCGGTTGCAAGAACTACGCACCTAACCTTTTATTTCACTAGTATTTTTTTTTGGAATTCAATATAACTCAGTATCTTTAAACTCTAGCTCTGAAACAACCGAACAAATCAACGATCTGAAAGCAACGTTCAAACATATACATACATTCATACATCGTGTTGTGTACACAATCATCTCAAGCCAATGTGAAGTGGACTAAGCTATTAACTAATATTACTCAAGTGTGGCAGATGTAACGTAATTTAGTCCTGTTATTATAAGAGATGTACTGACGATTGTCGGCTACCCCGACTAGAATTAACCGACTATCTGACCACAGTTTTCAGTCGGCTACTAGCTGGCTAAAAGCGCCAAATAGTTGACTCTGAATAAATTTATTGAAATGAAATTACAACCTTAAAATCGTCCTTCAGTCGTCAATCGTGTATACACTTTCAATATCAAACATATTTAACGACGAAAAAAACAGTCAGTTACCTCTATGCTATCAACCGGCAACAAAAGCCGCTCAAAACAATCAAACATCACATATATCGGTTGACAGTTGCCGCTAATTACAAGCACCCTGTATATGACAGCAAACGTGTGTGACTGAAATTCAATTACCAAACAGTAATTACCATCATAAGGCCTCGTTTCAGCTATGTATAGAATTGTAATGGATTTTAATTGACACAAGCTTTAATCTATTCTTAGTTGATTGAATTTCATAAGAGGACGTCCTGATGTAGGTGTTTAATTTGCATCTCCTATAAATAGATTTTAAATTAAAAGTCAGATTAGAAATTATGCATGACGTGAAAGTAACTCTGTATGTTGCCTTTTCACGGCTGAAAGGATTTCAATGAAAGTTTATATACATTATCTACCATGGCTTGGATTAAGATTTAAAATACTCTTTATCACAATAATACGTTTCCGGAAAATATTATTTGACATCTACGCTGGCGAACCTTGTTATTTAAGTCCAATGACAGAGAGCAAAACTTAAGATATATCGAAAACCCAACTGCAGACTAAAACCTGAAACAGCAAGTTCTTGGTGCAAACACATAAAATACAAGAAGGTTTCTTAAACGTCGTAATAAATCGAAAAGTGTAAACCAAACTTTACCACGTAGCATCCGTGCTACGGCGTAGCACTTGCTACGCGACTACGAGGATCGTAGCGAAATGTTTTGATCAACAACTTCGTACAAGTTTTTTGTTTATGCAATGTAAATTACTGTGCAAAGAAAATTTCTTTGAGCAGTTCTGTTTAATAATATTTTCTGATTGTTTCTTATGAAGTTTATTGTTGTGATTGATTTGGTTTATAATGCTTTCAATGGTTATGATGAAGTTTCTTGAAGTTTTTGTATTTTTATGGCTGAATTAATAAAATTATTTGTGTTAAATAGTCTGTTGTTGTTTTGGACAGTGATTTTAAGTTAGTGTTTTTGATGAAGATAAATAACATTAAAAATGGAGTCAGAGACATTCCATATTAATTAAACAGTACTTACTCACGTAGGTATGAGTCATGTCCTACACTGTTTTGTAAACGCTAAAGTTGCTAAGTCTAGAAACTCTGTTTGTATTTTAAGTTTTTGGCAAAAAATATCCTGAAAAAGCTAAATGACACAACAATTACAGCTAAAAAGCAATTGTCTGGGCTATCTAGCAATACGTACATAACATAACATCAGGCCAATTGTAATCCTGTAATTTTCGAAGGGTTATTCAGAGGTGTACCGAATAATTACCAAGTCCCATGTAAAAGGGGACGAGCTGTTGCCATCAACCGGGCTGAAATCCAGACTCCGAAATACATTTCAACATAAAGATACATCAAGGATCGTATCGTGAAAAGTTATATTATTTAAACCACAGCGAAGCCACGGTCACAACTTGTATTAAAATAATGTAATAGTCATGTTCGGTAGTGTAATTCAAAATTAACGTTCCATTAGTTAATAATGCAAAGTGCAATCAGTGCCTCATTAACATTGCTAATTATTATTTATCACTTTATTCGTAAGCAAACTTTAGGTAGAGATCGGTCAATAATAGTTTTAGTGCGGATCACTATTATCCATTAAAAAAAATTATTAAAGTATCTGTTTGTAATTTCAAAATAACAGTTTTTTACTGAAAGTATCTGTACTTACAAAAAAAAACATTTATTTTTATTTTTGTCCGTCTTTGTGTCTGTTTGTTTAGAGTAATCTCCGAAACGGCTAGACTGATTATGACGCGACTTTTACTGGCAGATAGCTGATCTTCTAAGGAGTAAGTTAATTGAATTTGAATTAGAAACTTACTTTTATTTTAGAAAAAGGAGTAGGTTTCCGTGCAAAAAAAAATGTAAAGCTTTCAAATTGTTAACAAACATCCGGTTCAAGTAGGAAGGTAATATTTTATAATAATTTCACGCGGACGAGGGTCACGGTTTTTTTTTTTCGGATGGGAAATCATCAAATGACTTCTCCCGCTCTGGGCGGAGCAGGAGGGAGTGTCAGACTTTTACTGAATAAAACCCATCCATGTTCCTTCATCGCCTTTTGTGTTCCGGGGCCACGGTATCTCTTTCGAACAGTCCCGCAACCCCGGAGGGTCACGGTCAATTGGCTCTATTCTGTATATAAAATGATTTGCCCATTTGGGTGAAAATCTGCATTAATATACATCACTATCGATGATCACAAATTTGAACCGAATCCAAAGGGAACTCTGTCCCATTTACACGCACGCTACATATTCATTAAATTATATAAAAAAATACCCCCTTTTCATAGTTAAACCACCACAACTAAGAAACGTTATCACAGAAAGCCATTAACTTAATATAACAAATAAATTCTATATTCGCAACTTTCTTTCCAAAACTGTTAACAAATGTACCGGCTTTTTAAGACCCACATCAATTTTCAATTTGCACTGTATCATTAACAGATTTAATGTTTTTTTTTTTCAGTCATTCTAAAATCAAGAATAAGTTCCATTTGCTTAAAGTTGATATTTGTGTAATAATGTGTCTAAGTGAAAACAAAATCAATTGGGAAACAAGGACTTGAATTGACTCTAAATGATCCAACCCCATTTCCCCCTCTCCACCCCCTTAAAGGAGATAGCAATAGGGTAATAGTCTCTTTTTATTGCCAAAACCACTTTGCAAAGGAATTCGAAACATTATGGAGCTAACGCTTCTCTTCTATTAAGTGTAATGAGTTCTTTTTTCTCAGAAAATGCTGTAAATTAAAGTTGAGATGCTATTCCTTTGTTTTAAATTTGGTTGTATTTTGATTATGTTAAGTAGAAATGTTTTTTATTTATTTAATGGTGACCTAACTCATAAAGCTAAAGTTAAAGGACTGGGCAGGCCAAGTCTGCCGGATACCAGCAAAACTAGAGCCCTGAGACAGCTAGACGGGGTCGCGGTAGACCGAGGACAAAATGGCGGGACGCCTTGGATGTTTTTCTCGAGATAATGCGCAACATCGAGAAAAGTAGAATGAGTGGGGAGGTCTTTGGCCAGGAGTGGGACAACTCGGGCTACCAAAAACAAGTCGATCGTTTTGTCAAAATGTATAAAACCATATCAAAACTTAGATCATGAATACCAACAATGTCCGAGGGTTTTCTCACTGTCTAGGCTTATTCAATCTGTTCTAAACTTAATCTACCTACTGCCAAAATATTACATAACTATTTCAGTTTTTACAAAATATTTAACACATAAAAATACAGGTACCTATTTAGTCTGAGCGGCTCAAAACGAATCGAACGCGGGAAGTTCGTACGTCATATTATATAAGTTTAGCGTATAACTAGGCAGATGAAGTAACTAAAAAGTAATTAAAAATTATTCTGCTGTAGCATTTTGCGAGTAGCGGTGGCCCAGTGGTGGCGGCCCCGATTTACGAACAGTAAGTCGTGGGTTCGAACCCAGACAGGCGCATTACTTTGTGTAATTTATTTCATCACTTCTGCTCTCAAAACGGTGAAGGAAAACATCGTGAGGAAACCGGCATGTCCTAGAACCAAAAATTCGAAGACATGTGACATCTACCAATCCGCACTGGGCCCGCGTGGTGGATTATAGCCCATTCCCCGTCATTGAGAGGAGGCCGTGTCCCAGCAGTGGGAACATTATAGGCTGATGATGATGATGATGAGCATTTTGCAAGAACTAGTTCCAAGTAAACAGCAAACATTTTGTAAATCTGCTGACAGAAGATGACATTTCTATTTCTATTATTTATGTACCCACTATCTTTTTTGTAAAATCTTTCATGATCAGTTTCAATTTACAGATGAGGTTTTCTAATGCGACAATCAAACTTGACTATGAGACTTCACCTCCCATAAACTGTTCTAATCACTTCAAGCTACTGATACAAACTTTCGAGTGTTTGATTCGATATGTAGGTCAGACTCAAGTTTAATGGAACCGTTTCAGGATCGGAATTGTAGGCGATAAATTGGGGCGCGTGTGTAGTTCAAGTCCTAATTTCGTCACTGGTAACCTGCATGTTCGTTCACGTAATTTCGATTTGTAGGTACGTACGTACGTAATTATGGTTTCCTACCCCTCCGCTATTATTTTCTGATTAATTTCCAAGTAATAATTTATTTGCATCAGACACAACAATCCATAACTTAGTTAATAAACACATTCAAAATAATTTTACTTGGAAATCAAATAATCAGAGACAAATACACACCACACAATAATATTATAACTAGACCAAATTAAATTTAAATTAATCCAATATTTTTTTGTGTCAAGATTAAAAATAAAATAATTCAATACATAATCGAACCATTATTATAAAATTTCGTTAAAATTCAAAACATATCCAATACTAATAAAAAAATATACAATAAAATCCCGGCTGTCATTTGTGATCTTTGACAGTCGTTAAAGGTAGTCAGTGGCCCAAAAAGTCTGACAACCAGTCTTACCAAGGGGTACCGAATTACCCAGTACTAACTGGGTTGTGGAGGTCAGATAGGCAGTCGCTCCATGTAAAATACTGGTATTCAACTGCATCCGGTTAGACTGGAAGTCGACCCCAATAAAACTTGGGAAAAGGCTAGGCAGATAATGATGATGATGATATAATAAAAAAATAAAATATGTAATAAATAATAATTAGACAAATTGTTAAATTTTGTTTAGTTTTCAGAATTTGCAGTGGTTTGGGAAAAGTGTGGCAGGGTTATCCCAAAATAAAGCCCGTAAAGACTTAAAACACGGCAGACAAACATACAAACTTAACTTTAAGAAACTTACACTGTCACTTACGGGATCTTCCGTGATTATTCATAATTTTAAGCTCCCGATATTAGAGGATAGACAGATTTGTCTGCACCTAATAATTTATTTACCATCCACCCGCATTTTCCAGTCATTCCGCGATCATGGCGCTTGCAACAGCGTCGAAATATCGGGAGCTCAAATAAATGATTAATCACGGAAGGTATCCCGTATAAAGAAGTGGCCGTATATGTTTAGTTTTAAGCCGTGAAAGCTTTAAACAGTGTATAACTACAAGACTTCACTTCCCATAAAGTGTTCTAATCTTTCTAAGCCCCGGCTTTCGATTTCTAGGTCAGGCTAAAGTTTAATTGAAACGTTTCACGACAGGTTTGGTTCAACAGGAATGTAGCTGATAAATGGAGAAACCCCTAGTACAAGACGTAATACTGTCACTGGTAAACCGTATGTTTGTTCACCTAAGCGCGATTTGTAGGTAAGTAATTTGAAGTGTTATTTATAATATAATCATCATCTGCCTAGCCTTTTCCCAAGTTTTTTTTTATTGGGGTCGGCTTCCAGTCTAACCGGATGCAGCTGAATACCAGTATTTTACATAAAGCGACTGCCTATCTGACCTCCACAACCCAGTTAGTACTGGGTAATACGATACCCTTTGGTATGACTGGTTGTCAGACTTTTTGGGCCACTGCCATGACAGCCGGGACCAACTGCTTAACGTGCTTTCCGAGGCGGCACGGAGGAAACTCGGTATGTAATGAGTGGTCACCCATCCACAGACCAACCTAGGCAAGCACGGCTTAACCTAAAGATCGACCTGAGTGGCTGTTATTATTTAGCCACGAGCTCCTCAGTGTTATTTATATAATAAACTAACATAAAATCACGCCTGTAATCCCCAAAGGGTTTAGGCAGAGGTGTACCTAATAATAAACCCCCATGTCGCCAGTAATGTTTCAATCAATCAATCAATATCTTTCTTCTTTTCTTTCTTTTTTTTTCTTTCTTTTTTTTCCGTTTCTTTTTTTTTTTGCAACCTAATTCCCATGTAATAGGAGGTGAGCCTAATGCCATCAACCGGGCACAATTTCTAGCTCCTTGGCTGCTACTGAGAAATTGTTAGTCAAAAACTCAATAGCACATTATCCGACCCGGGAATGGAACCCAGGACCTCATGCACAGCAGTCGCGCTTGCGACCACTCGACCAAAAAGGCAGATTAAAACTACTATGCATTTTTAACTCTGCTAAAAAGAAAAGTTAGGTTATACAAGAACGTTGAGCTTTAAAGGAAGATGCAGTATCAAGAATTGAAAAGAGTATGCTTAGATGGTTTGGTCATGTGGAGAGGATGAGTGAAATGGGATTTACAAAAGGTATTTACGGTGAGTGGCATATTTTACGCGCTCCAAACTAATTAACGGCATATTTCACCATTTTTTTTTTTCGGATGGGAATTCTTCAAATGACTCCTTCCGCTCTGGGCGGAGCAGGAGGGAGTGTCAGACTTTTACTGACTAAAACCCATCCATGTTCCTTCATCGCCCTTTGTGTTCCGGGGCCACGGTATCTCTTTCGAACAGTCCCGCAGCCCCGGCAGGCGTCGGCCATTGCGGCCGGCGCGTGGAACACGAAAGCGCCGTCGACACGGCCTGTCGTCATGAGACGGACGGACGGCGAGCTAGCACATAGCTCACCGTCCACAGGCCTATTGCAACCTTGGTAATTCAAAATTGTATTTTTAGCAGAAAATTAAAAAAATATATCTTAAATTGTAACTTCAGTGTTTTAAAAACCGGCCAAGTGCGAGTTGTACTCGCACATGAAGGGTTCCGTACCATCATAGTTGGGGAGCCTCCTTTAATTTTATTTTTATTGCTAGTTGTTGTTGCGGCAACAGAAATACACATTCTGTGAAAATTTCAACTGTCTACCTATTACGGATCATGAGATACAGACAGTCGGATAGACAGACGGACAGTGGAGGCTTAGTAATAGGGTCCCGTTGGTAACTTTTCGGGTTCTAAATCCTGAAAATGAGTCCCTAACCATGAAAACAAGTCAGAAAAATTAAGGTGTCTACCTAGAACCTCTTACATAGTGTATCTTCATAAATTCAGCAACAACAACTAAAGCAAAATCCCCTATTTAAATCCCCCACACATAGATAAAACGCAATTAGCAGCTCCTAACGTAAAATTAATTATCGCAAAAGGCTTCACACAAGAGCTTTAACAAAGACTTGATACAGAATAGAGAATTATTATAAACGTATTAAGTTTAAATTTCCATTTCGACTGCATGCTCGACGCTCGGGGAGCTTTTGTCTGAGGCTGGCTGTTACACCGTAGTGTGTTTGCTTAATATTTAGCGGTTTGTAAAATGGCATGCAGTGTAGGAAATCATCGTTAATTTAACAAGACATTTATTCACCTCGCCTTTAGACATCTTCTCATCGTCGCTTTTTGACATCTCCTCATCGTCGCTTTTTGACATCTCCTCATCGTCGCTTTTTGACATCTTCTCATCGTCGCTTTTTGACATCTCCTCATCGTCGCTTTTTGACATCTCCTCATCGTCGCTTTTTGACATCTCCTCATCGTCGCTTTTTGACATCTCCTCATCGTCGCTTTTTGACATCTCCTCATCGTCTTCTTCGTCATTTTCCTTCATACTTATCTATTACTCGTTGTTATCATTCACACACTCCATCCATCATTTTTTGGTCTTCATTATGCTCTTATACCGATCCACATTCAAACTCAAAACTAATTACCATGTTCACAGTTAATGGTTTGATAAGGACACTTTGGTAGTTACTTTTTGTTCATCATCATCATCAGCCTACAGCACTCCACTGGACTCGAAATAGGCCTCTTTAATCACACCCCAATCAGTATCTCTCATCCAGTTGCTACCAACAATTTTATCGTGTAGTGCCTAACCTTGTCTCAAAGTTTTTGTGCCGCCCATGGACTTGGCTTATACATAAATAATAAATAAATAAAATAATAATAACAAAAAACAAAAATTAAAATAAAATAACAAAAAGTAATAATTTAACAAAAAGTAACATCGTGGGGAACGACGATGTTACTTTTTGTTAAATTATGGGTTTCAGCTGCATTCGATTAGACTGGCTGCCAATTCCAATAAATGTAGTAAGAAATATGATAAGATGATGACGATTTAAAATACAATAGAACATTCTGTATACGTATATGTACAGCATACAAGTGACATTCATAAAAGAAAAATACATATAAAAAAAACCCAGTTATCTAGTTACAGCATAGTGTAAAAGCCTCCCCGCCTCACCCGTAAGCTCAGTATATCATGAGATCTGACCGACGCGACGTGTCGTGGTAATGGGAAACACGGACAAGGCTTATTTTCACGCCCTGCCTCTTAGATGTGCGGGAAGGCAGAAGTATAGGGGCTTGGGGACGAGTGATTGTTGAGAAAGATTAGGTTGGAGAGTTGAAGTTTTGGTTTAATGGTCTTTGTGTTGGTCGTAAAACGTGAAATTACATCTCTGCCGCTTCAAAAACTAATAAGGTTTCTGTTTAATCTACTTTTGAATATAATTGTCTCGCAAAGAGAGCGAGCTCATTTTGAATCGACTTCTAAAAAAGGAGGAGAAGCATCTTTTTCACGTATTTTCACCGATTTCTCCTCGATTACTACTAATTATTAGTATTAATCACGGAGAAATCTGGCCTGCCTGCCTAGGCCTTTGACCTTTGCATGATCTAGATAGAAAACTATACCTTAACGTCTAAGGAATCACCAACTACATTCACACATTTCATTTGTTTTTTCTACATTCTTACATTGAAACAATTTTGTAGAAACATACTAGAACAAGCTACCACGTAGGCTACCTACGGCGTAGCGCTACGACGTAGTCTAGTTGCACTTGCTACGCGGTCGTAGCAGACCATCGGGCCGCTACGCCTCACTGCTACGGCTCGCTACTACGCCGTAGCTGCAATTAATCAACACAGTAGCATGAGTGAGATGAACGTGTTTATTCGATTCAGTGATTAATTATTATTTTTGTTTGTAGGATGTGATTTTATTACTGTTTTATATTGTTTACAATGCTCTTATATAATAATATCATACCTAAGTCTAGTTATCGGTTTTATGTTAGAGTTGGCTTCCAGTCTAATCTGATGAAGCTAAATACCACTATTTTACATGGATTGACTGCCTATTCACAACCCAGTTAGTACTATAGTATAGTAGTAGTTAGTACTATAGTTTGATATATATTTATAGTATTTATATATATTTATATATCCTGGTAGTTTACCTTAGTAATAATTCAATTATTTTCAGATGCACACCTACCACTGCTTGTCTCTGCATCACCCAAAGGTTGACTGGTAGAAAATGCCTATGGCATTAAGTCCGCTTCTGTACTTTGTGCTTAAAGTGTTAAATAAATAAATAATACTACGTAATAACAATACCCCTTGGTAAGACTGGTTGTGAGAATTTCGAACCACTGGCCACCTAACGACTGTTAAATCAACAATCGACAGCTGGAACCAATGCTTTAATGTGCGCTCCGAGGAACGGAGGAATATCTGTAATGGGTGGTCACCAAACCACGGGCCAACCCAGGCATGGGCGGCTTAACCTAAAGATCGTTCCGAGCCGCTGTTATTATTTAGCCACGAGCTCTTCTAGGTACGAGAGAATTTACATTCTTTATCCAAGTTAGTCATTTCCTAGAAACTCAGATTTTCCAAATCTCCAAATAGATAAATCCAGAACCATGTCTCTTTCCACGCTTGTGACCACTAACAATAGTCGAATCCAAATGCATCACATTTGCTGACCGTACTCGCTCTTTGTTGAACGTGTAATTTTGTTGCTAACCTTATTTGGATGCATTATGAACGGTTGTAGCAATTGGTTGAATTTGTCTATTATATCCTGCGAGGCGAGCCTATTATTTGCCATGAACCGGGCATAAATCCCATGGCTGTCTACTGAGAATTTCCTAATGTAAAAACCCAATACCACTTTCCCCGATCCGAGAATCGATCCCAGCACCTCAGGCTCAGCAGTCGCGCTTACAACTACTAGACCAACGAAGCAGTGGTCAAAATATTTGGGTTATAAATCTAAAAAGCTGATGGTGATGGTGTACCCCAAAGCAAAATCTTCTACTTTTATCGGCATATCCCAAAAATGCACGAAGTTCTAAACAATTCCTTACTTCACAGTTCTCGATAAAACATCACGACTAATCACGCTCCTGGAAAGACTTCCATTCTGAACAATCCAGAAGTTTCCAGAAAGCCAAGTAATAAATGTAACAAATTGTAGTAAGCTGATATCACTGAACCCTTTGTTAGTGCGGAACCCGACACGTTGGGAGCTAATGGGGTACTCTTTTACATCGGGTTCTGTTACCGCGATAAGAAATATGTGTTTGGGGTGGTAGGAGATAGGAAATTCATGGATGAGTAAGATCGGGGTGGATCATAAAATGTTTAAATTAGTTTCTGAATCTGTATCACTTATCAGTGACCATGACTTTAAACCCAGGTGGGCACTAATTAAAATTATTCTTCTTTATCGTGTGCCTTACCTGGTGTCAGAATTTATATGCCGCCCAAGGGCCTTTGGCTTGGCTTTACATGCCGTCGAGAAGTATCTGTCAGGCATGCTGGTTTCCTCAAGATAATTTAACAACTAAATAATATACAATAATAAAATAGCACTGGTGACGAAATAAATGACAAAGTAATTTATTATTATTTATTTAGTGCTCTCAAGAAGGTAACATCATGATAAGAAATCATATAACAAACGTTTAAAAATATAAAAAAATGGTAGTCAACGGACACTATTTTTTACCCTTCAAAGCTGCCCTTCCAAGCTACCGGTAGTTAGGGCTCTAGAGACAGACACCTTCTCACAATGCGAGCCGTATCAGGGAGTACTGCCTTCTGAATTATTATTATTATTAATACCAATATTTTACACGGAGCGACTGCATCTCTGACCTCCACAGACAGACAGAATTACTTATGCATTTATAATATTGGTATGGATGAATACAATACCGACTATGTAACTTCGGTTGCAAGTATGGAAATGTATGAAATTGCAACTGTACGTAACGTGGATACAAATTTGCATTGTTATTCATTCTAGTTTCTATTGGGGTACGTATCAAAATCCCGAAAGTTCATAATACCTATGATTGAAATACCGACGTCCAAAACACCGAAATTCAAAATACCGAAAGTTTTAAATGCCGATAGTCGTTATATCGAAACACAAAATACCGATGTTCAAATGCCCGAAAGGACGAAATCCCGAATGGACGAAATACCGATGAAATCCCAAAGAGCAGCGACGTAGTTCCCGCGATTACTCATAGATGGCACTGCAACACAGTTATGAAGGGTCAGGTTCATCATAAAGATGAACTTTCTGTTTAAGGCCCATGTCGAAATATTCTTTTTTTCCTAATTATACGTATGATTATCATTTAAACTTTTGTTTTAACTTATGATATATACCTATTATGTTAAGCTCCTTTTTTGTCATTGTCTTAGAGATTTTAGTCTTTGGATCAGCGAGTGAAGCGATCTCGGGACCTTAAGGCAGTCCGACACGGTTATTTTTTTTGTAAACCCTAGAGCCCTAGTAGGCTCCGACTACGCTTTTTTGGCAACTTTTAAGTGTTTTGACCTAACCTGGTTTACAAAAAATCGTTTTTCTCGGAAACGGTGTCAATTTCGGGATTTTGTACTTCGCGATTTTAAACTTTCGGGCAAATGAACTTTCGGGATTTAAAACTTTCGACCAAACAACCATTCGGCGTTTCAATTATCGGGATTTCGTCTACCGGTATTTTAAAATTCGGTCTATTAAAATTCGGGATTTTGATACGTACCCTTCTATTGATAATGTTCATGAATTTAGTTTGTGTTTGGGGAAATGCTTTCTTAGACTCATGATTGGTGACGATTTTGAATTTCGGTGCATTGTATCGCTAGGAAAATTAATTGTATTGCAAATTGACATCTACGTATTTTTTTTGTCATGTTATAGCTATTTCATACAACTGTTAAATAATGTCACTGGCATGTCATGTAATTTGTTAATAAGGACAAGTCTAGTTAAAAATAGATTTTTAATTAAAACAGTAACACTATATTAGGTGTTGTATCGCTTGTAGGTGCAAAAAAGGAATTTGTTAGGTTTTCATTTGCCTTTTGCACCTAAAACTAAATATTCATTGGTACTATATGACTGATTTCAATTCATAATAACAGCGCGATAATTCAATATTTTATTTAGTAAGTTTTATTTTTATTTTATGGAACAGCAAACACTATATTATGGAAACTTAAAACTAGTATAACAATATTTAGATTTTGCTAATAATGTAACCCACAACACTGTCCACGGGTTATCATAATAATATAAAAAAAAAAACAATAACTAATAATAATACTGTTACTGTAACCCTCAGTCATCCCACTGCTGGGCGAAGGCCTCTCCCTAATTCATTATGAGTTGGATTTGTAGTCTAACAAAAAACATTTATTTTCCGAAGTTTGGTTTTTTCACCTTCAATCCTTATTAAGAAGACTGACATTATTTGGATACGCTTAGATATTAAAACTTTACTAAAACCAAAAAAAAATAACTGTTCAATTCATATTCTCAGAAAGAAATAAATCCCCTTCAAGATATGCCGAAATTTATTCTTTTCCACAAAAACTTTATTCAGTACCTAACTTCACTTGTCCGAAGTAAAGCAAGGAAAACTTTAATTAAAAGTTTCATATTTCATTTTAACTAGCTTCTGCCGTGACTCTACCCACTTTTCAATACTCTTAATTAAATAGTTTGACAATTTGGTAGAAGTTTCTTCAGTGAAAATAGTTTTCTTTTATTTTTCTTCACGGAGAGAAATGTCCGATCAATTTTCTTTAGAGAGGTTTTGAAACTTCGATGACTTGTGTTTCGCGATGCTTGAAACTACTTATGAATAAAATAATGATAAAATTTATGATAATACTATACAGTATTGAATTTCAGATTGGTATGCTCTTGGTGGCTAAATAATATTTCTCGTGGCTAAATAATATTTCTCGTGGCTAAATAATAAACAGCCGCTCAGATTGATCTTCAGGTTGAACTGCGCTAGCCTGGGTTGGCCCATGTTGTTCCACGGACCAACCCGGGTATACCCGGGTATATATACCGAGCTTCCTCCGTGCCTGATAGAGCACGTAAAGCCGACGGTCCCGACTGCCAATAGTAGATCTTTGACAGTTTCAGGTCAGTGGCCCGAAAGTCTGACAAACCAGTCTTACCAAGGGGTATCGTATTACCCCGTCCTAACTGGGTTGTGGAGGTTAGATAGGCAGTAGCTCTATGTGAAATACTGGTATTTCGCTGCATCCGGTTAGACTGGCAGCCGACCCCAAAATAGGGTTTGATTTTCAGGTTCAGCAAAGCGATAGTGGGTTTTTCAGATAGCAATTTTTTCAGCAGTGGCTTTGTGTTTTGCTGGACCGTTTCAAGCAAAAAGTTGCTCGCGTCTTAACACACGTACACATTAATTAAATATTTTATTAATCAAGACAAAATAACGACCCGAATGGCGCAGCGGCAGTGAGGCTGCCTTACGTTCTTAGGGTCCTGGGTTCGAATCCCGGTAGGAGCAAATGTTTGTGTGATGAGCATGGACATTTGTTTGTTTATATGTATAATAAGTGTATATTTATAAACGAAAAGTATCTATGTAGTATATTAACTATCTGGTGTCCAAGACACAAGCCTCGTTGCTTAGTGTGGCACTAGATAGCGCTGTGTGTTATGTCCAGTGATATTATTATTATATTATATAAGGATATAAAAACATTATGAATTAAAAGGTGACAAAAAGTGTTTGTTCTATTTCTGAATAAAACTCTCATTTCCCCTCCAGTTGGTTTTTCAAAAGCCCTTTATGGAAACACAGGCTGATTATTATTTATGTATTGTATTAATTTCCAAAGAAGCCTTTTCCTTCATCAAAATATTGTGTACACCCACCCTAAACCAGGTGTAACATTGTGTACGAAAATTTTACATTCTCCTATTTTTATATAAAGCCATGATAAAAGGAAGGTTCTGGAAGAAAATACGTTCATTCTACCGGCTTTATGACTCATTACGTTATCGTGAATTTTTAATTTTCTTGTTGGAAAATGTTGTGTTGTGTGGAATATTTTTATTTTACCTGTAATAACAACCTTAAGGAGATGAGAATAAAGTTCACGGTAATGCAAAATCAGAGTTGAATAACTTAGAAGGACTGTGTACTTGTGCACACTACTAGCTGTTGCTCGCGACCTTCGTCCGCATGAAATTATTATAAAATATGATTTTCCTATTTAAATCGGATTGTGTTAACAATTTCATGGGTTTTAATTTTTTTGGCGGAATCTTAATCCTTTTCTAAAATAAGTAACCTAAGTTACTTCTTATTACATCAGCTATCTGCCAGTAAAGTGCCGTCAAAATTAGTTTAGCCGTTTCGGAGATTAGCTGGAACCAACATACAGACAGGCAGCCAGACCGACAAACGACAATTTTTTGTTTGAATTACCGTACATTCTTTAACGTGTTTTATGTTATAAATACCGCATTATACTTTCTGCATTAAGAAAAAAGCTGTTGTTTTGAAATTACAAACAGACACTCCAATTTTATATATTTGTAAATATTTTGTACATATATCAACAACTACATATTTCAAAACATGTTCACAACCGTTGATACATAAAAAAACCCAAAGCAAACAATCTATTTTAATCCAATTCTTAGACAAAAACATTGAAGTTTCTTTTTGTTATATGCTTATTTGTTGAATACCAATGTATTGTACACATCAATATTGTGGAATTAAATCTCTTTTTGTTGATGAATAGCGCTTCAAAATAATGAATTATAGTTATTTCAAAAATAGTTTTATTATCACAACTCGGGAATATAGATAGCCCGAGAAGACATTTTAATTTAAAAAAAAAAAAGTCTCAAAATAGCGTATTTTCGGCGCGTATACGCGCGCTTTTTGCCACATGCGCAGCTTGTTCTACTTTGACGCGCCTATAAGCTTGAATAAGAGGGAGCTGCGAGAGATACTGACATTATTGCTACTGACAGAATCCACCGGCTTGAGTGAATGAGCGCGTGTACGCGCGCTGATTGATTTTTTGAAGTCCAAAATGTGGTACGCGCGTAAGCTTATATGCATCAAAAAATACGCTATTCTGAAACCGCTCTTATTGTTTATCCAATAACAAGACAAGAGACTAACCCAACACCAAAAACGATTTAAACCTTTCTAAAATAATTTATTTAAATAATAAACTTCGTATTTAATTTAAAACAGCCCCCCATGACGACAATAGGACTCGATCAATCAACGGATAAACCCATCAAGTATGGTAATTAAGGCAATATCGTCTCGACATTGTTTGTTGAGGTCCACCAAGCCTTATTAAGCCCGACGGCCATATTATGATAAATTTGCTAAATTAACAGGACATGGACATTGGACGTACACAGCTGTCGGCGTAGCGTGGTGCGGGTGACATTAGATGAACTGAGGCCCTAGCAGCTCCTGCCGGGGTTGCGGGACTGTTCGAAAGAGAAACCGTGGCCCCGGAACACAAAGAGCGATGAAGGAACATGGATGGGTTTTAGTCAGTAAAAGTCTGACACTCCCTCCTGCTCCGCCCAGAGCGGCAAAAGTCATTTGATGATTTCCCATCCGAAAAAAAAAAAAAAGGCCCTAGCAGCTCGCGATGGAAACGTAACGTAAATACGGCGATTTTTAATTCGGAAATAAAATTATCCTATGGAATTTTAGTTAAATTGTTTGCAACAAGGACAAGCAGTATCCATTCTTAGATATGAATATGTTATTAATAGTAGATTTTACAACAAGTGCACAAAACGAACCATTTTTATCCGAGACTTTTAGTAGCCCGAGCGAGGGCTGATAGTAATGTCGAGGATGAAATGGTTTTGTGGACGAGTTATAAACTCTGCTTTTCACTTCGATTGCGAGGAAACAAAACAGTAGTATAAATTGAAGAAATAAATAAACGCACGAAAAAACAAGAGCTTTTACCCGCCGCTTTATTTTTTTGAAATCTTACGACATTGATATTAGGCTTGGGCTGCAGACCTATACAAACAATTATAATTAATAATTAATAATTAATAATTAATAATAATTATATTACAATTAAATTATTTTGTAATAATAATTTTCTTAAATTAATTAAATAACCTACCGTAGACTTGAATTTATATATATCTTTTATGTCTTAAACAACACATAAGGCAAATAAATTAAAGTAAATATTATAAAATAAGAAATTCTATTCTTTGAACTTCTTATTGCGTTTGGCTGTATGGTTCATTTCCTTTGCCATAATATAGATACATTTATAAGTAGATACGTTAATGTCCTTGTGCACAAAATTCAATTTTGTGCAGCCTATATCCTGCACAAACAAGCACTTTCAGAGCATGAGAAGTGAAAAATAAAAATGAATATAATATTTTAAACGAAAAGAGTATTTTAATTAAAAATTGGCGTATTTGTGTTACGTTTACACCGCGCGCGCTCGTGCGCCTCTGGTTATACTATTGGATTTTCCGATAATCGACCTCTAATTTCTGGAACTTTTAAACAATAATTTAGCAAAATGTGAATGTGTATCTTTAGCTATTACTGCGGAGGATTGAGAGAGAGTGTTGATGTTGTTGTGTTAAAATGCTTTTTATTTTTCTTTTAAAGGAAAAAAAAAACATTTTTAGCCACAGCCACGGACAGGTACATACAGCTACCAGTTTAATATCAGACGAAAAAAAAAAATCTAATTACGTTGAAAAAAATAAAATATCTCTTAGTAAAAACGAAATTTCGTCGCCTTAGACGAGATAATTGAAATGTAAGAAGAAAACAAACGCCAGTTTATTTTTGCCTCCTCAACTAGGTGTATGAAGATTTTGATAAGGCATTTGTGATGTTAACTGAGCTCAGATTTGAAGTGCTATTGAACTATACATTTTTTTTCTTTCTCACTTCTTTTAAGGGTTGCTTACCCGAATGGTAACGGAACACTATTACTAAGCCTCCGCTGTCCACCCATCCATCCGTCAGCGGGTTGTATTTCATGATGCGTAATAGGTAGACAGTTGGATTTTTTACGGAATTTGTATTTGTTCTGCCCTATAACAAATAATAAAAATAAATTAAAATTTAAAGGGGTCTCCCTACTACGATGGTGCGAAACCTTTTATGCGCGAGTCTGACTCGCACTTGGCTGGGTTTTTAAAAACGTTGCCCCGCAGTAGGATTTTCTCCTGTATCGTGGATGCGTTTCCAAACATTTAAACTCACCATACACATATGGCAGATTGGGGAGCAGCGGTGGCCCAACGGTGGCGGCCCCGACTTACGAACAGTAAGTAGTGGGTTCGAACCCAGGCAGGCGCATTACTTTGTCTAATTTATTTCATCACCACTGCTCTCAAAACGGTGAAGGAAAACATCGTGAGGAAACCGGCATGTCCTAGAACCAAAAAATTGGAAGACTAATCACTGGGCACGCGTGGTGTATTATAGCACTCCATCTCATAGAGAGGCCTGTGCCCCAGCAGTGGGAACATTAATAGGCTGATGATGACACAAATGGCCATGTTGGGCATTTTTTCTTTGAATGCCCCGGGGTTGAACTTATGATCGCAAATGTAACTGCTGAGCGTGAGCTTGACTCCCGGATCGGACTAAGTTATATTTGGCTTTCTCAACGCTAAGCCAAGGTAAAAGTCAGCCCTTGGGTCACCGCAAAAGCGTTTTGAAATTTCGTTGAAAAGGCTGTGAGCACTCGGACCCCACTTTGTACTTGAGTAATCTCCGTTAAGATTGGCCGCAAATCTATCCCTTGATTAGGAATTACCCAAGAACCATGATACCACATCCAAAACACCACTAAGAGACGTTACAGACACCCCACCGGCTAAGATTGCGGCCAAATCCAGGCCGGCTATATTGCTCACAATCTGGTTTTATCCAGTTAATTCCAGTTAATACCAGTTCATGCCGGTTCACTGGTAGCTCATAATTACACGGACGAGCTAAGCTAAGCAATGTCAGTTTGTTCCATCCTGTTGGCTTAATCCTGGTTCTAATTCGGTTTTAGTAATAGAGGTTTTCTGGTCGAAGTTTTGTTAGTTTTCTTTAATTAAATTTGTGTGGGTCGATTATTGCTGTGTGGTTTAGTATTTTATTTTAGTTTTAGTATCTTTTTCAGTCCTTACGGGCAACGAAAGCTAAAAAGTCTGTCAACCGGTTTTACCGAGGGCTAAAGTGTTATCCAGTCGCTGCAATTAAAATACTGGTATTCAACTTCATCCGGTTAGACTGAAAGTTAAGAAGAGGTCTAGGGTAGATGGAAGGATGTTTTTTTTAAAAATTAAATTATTTTTGTAAAACTTTATTTAACAACTACACAACCAACTAAACAACTGTTTTTTGTAACTTTTAAGTCGAATACCTTTAAAAAAAACGACTTAACTTTACGGGTGTATTCAGTATTCAAGATCGATTGTAAATGGATATGCTCCACCTCCTGTTCTGCCCATCCTGCACAACCACTTGCATCTTTCAGGATTTAATCGAAGCAAATGTTAAAACTTTGCAGGTGGATATATACTGGTCCAACACAATTTGAGTTTATTGACACGTAAAGAAGATGATGGTCGGATTTTTTTAAACTATACAGGGTGTTAACAACCTCATCACGAAGCCGTCAACCAAGCATTCTGTACATCAAACTAAGTAGCTTTACATATTATTGCTGGGAAACGCCTTTTTTTTTGGGGTGAAAAATCATGTTTTGTGGTAGAACTCAATGTAACGCACTCAAAACATTGTGCTGATGGATTGATTAACTAGTACGGGGGTCGTGGAGGTGTTTAAAGTAAAAATCTTACATTAAAAACTTGTATTTTAAAAAAAACGTCAAAATGTCGGAACTTTGACCCCCAATGTCTCCGTTACTAGAAGGTTCCCAAGTATGGTGTAAAACAAAAAAAATATCGCAATGATTGGGAGACAAGTACCTTTCGGCTTCGTTAAGAGGTGTTTTACACCCTTTATATGTCTGGAGTCGTATAATTATCATGAACTGTCCACCCGACCGATTTGGTCGGGACGCCATTGTTGAACTAATGTGTCTACTTCGTGGAGAGATCAAGGGATAACTCGCAAGATGTGGTTGTATAGACCTCTAAATAACCTCTAGAGCATTACAGGCGTGATGTTATGTTAATATAAGTTAGGCGTGAAAAACACCATAATTCAATTATTATTCTATCTATTCAAGAGTATTTCTCTATCACAAAAATCAATATCTTTATGCTATTGTCAATCTCCAAACATCTTCAATTTGCAAAAGAAAATCATGAAATATTCATGATTCCTCTCATTTTCGCCGTTTCGTGTAAGAAAATACTTATTTTTTAGCATTTTTTGATAAAAAAATGCAAATTCCTTCGACAACACTTAACTTGTAATACCGGAAATTAGTATTTTTTATTAAAATGGAGATTTATTTTTAAAGGTCAGGTTTGTTGTTTTTTCCTACAGATTTCAAGAAGGTTTGAAGCAGTTCCTTTACCTTTTTGCTGTATTATTGGTAAAGGTTACGGTATACGATTTATGTGGGAAGCGTAGTATAAGCAACGCAAATAGTGTTTTAGATATATTTTTGAAAATCTTTTTCAATTTTAATTTAAATGTTTTTTGGAACAATTACGTCAAATAGATCGCAAACTTTTTAATGATGTCCCCTTTGTACCATTTTTGTCGTAAAATTTTATAAATAACGAATATTTAAAATAAATGATGATTAATATTTATAAAAAATAATTATAATATTTTGTTATATTGTAGTTGTTTACATAGTCTTATCTTTTTGTTGGGTTCTGAAATGTCCCACTGCTGGGCAATATAGTTATTATAATAGTCTTTTTTCTTAAACATCGAGCTATTTGACCAGTGCACGCTGAAATTTAGGAACAACCTTTGTGTAGGGAATTTATTACAGCGGACATTTTTTCTGAGAGATAAAATCATTGATCAAAAGGCCAGTTTTCTTACAAACAAGGCGCAATCTCGTCTCAATTTTAAAAATATAAAAATTGGTCAAAAATATTTAGATAAAAAGAACTTTTCACATATTGAGTCTAATAGAAAACCAACGTTCGTAAACATACGGGTCTTGCCCCCTTTTTTTTTCTGATGTTAAATCATCAAAATATGACTCCTCCCACTCTGGGCGGAGCAGGAGGGAGTACGACTTTTACTGACTAAAACCCATCCATGTTCCGTTATCGCCCTTTATGTTCCGGGGCCACGGTATCTCTTTCGAACAGTCACGCAACCCCGGCAGGCATCGGCCCTTGCAGACCCCTTCCATTTGCTGACATCTCTTTGAGGCGCGCGTGGAACACGAACGCGCCGTCGACACGGCCTGTCGTCATGAGACGGACGGACGGCGAGCTAGCCCATAGCTCTCCGTCCACAAGCCCGCCCCTACGGTGGCCGGAGGCCACCACGTGGTCCCGGAACGGGTCTTGCCCCTGCGGTTACATGCTTTAATTATCATCTTTATATCAAAAAGTCCAAGCTGATAAAGCCAAACATGTCTTGTTCTCCTCATCAATATTCATACCGACTGCTTTGTTGGTCGAGTGGTCGCAGGCGCAACTGCTGATCATGAGGTCTTGGGTTCGATTCCCGGGTCGGGCAAAGTGTTTTGGAGTTTTTTCATCAGGAATTTTCTCAGTAGCAGCCACGGAATCTGGAATTTGTGCCCGGTTTATGGCAATAGGATCTCCGCCTATTACATGGTAATTGGCAAAATGTGGGTGTATTATAATTGGGTACATCTCCACCTAACCCTTCGGGGACTAAAGGCGTGATGATGTTATGTTATGTTTCATACCGTACAACCATATATGGTTACAGAAATATTGAAGGACATTCCACAAATAAAAGTTTAATATACCACCGCGACCCCCGTACAGTTGAATGCACAATGTTTTGCAATTAGGGTGACGTTGGCATCCAGTGTAACCAGACGTGACAGAATTTAATGTTTTATCATCTGCCCCAATAATAACATTTCATTCAGACACTGTCAATTCAGTAGTCATACTCAAATAAAGGTTAAAAAAAATATGTTCCAATTTTTCAAATTGCTGTGTAATATCGAGAGTGGCCTATAATGTGACAGGTGAAACGACGCCATATTGACTAGCTTCACGTGAGCCGTTATTTTGCAATGACGTGTATCTACCTACTGTTACAGTTGTGTACCTACATTGGGTGGAGTATTTTTGGCCCGAAGTGTAGGGGCGTTTGTAAATTGAAACTGACGTATCGGATCAGGTGTTGCATAATCAAATGGAATTGGGATTCAGAGTTTGGCAGATTTTTTTGGTAATATGAATTCCTACATAAAATTAAAATTACATGATTGAAGAGATTGTGCTTTATCATCATGATCATCATTTCATGTCAAGTAATTTGGGGTCGGCGCAATATGACTTTTTCTTCCATACTTGTCTATTTTTAGGGTTCCGTACCTCAAAAGAAAAAAACGGAACCCTTATAAGATCACTTTCTTGTCCGTCTGTCTGTCCGTCTGTCCATCTGTCACCACCGATTTTCTCAGGAACGGGTGGACCTAGCAAGTTGAAATTTATTCCAGATACTGAAGTCTATTGTCCCTATTAGGTGTATAAAAATTAAGGACCTGAGTCAACGTCATAAAAAGATATGGGCAAATTTAGATTTTCGCGAAAACTTGTAAGTACCAAAATTTACCTTAATTTTCAACTTTTTAATTTTTCAGACTTTTCTTTTAACTTGTGCTGTAAGACCTTGCTTTTAACCAAAATTGACAGTTCTAGGTCACCCGGAAGTACCCTATAGGTTTTGGGTCGAAAACCTATATGGTAGTTCCCGTTGACCTACAATCACGATATTTAGCAAAAAGCAAGGCAGCAAATCTGAAAACCGTAAATAGTATGTAGTTTAACAATTATGTTCCCAGACGTTCCCGAAATGGAACAGAACAATGGCTTTTTAATTGTGTCTGTAATTACGGCTCGGAAGAGGTTAATAGCAAAAAAAAAGCGATTTTACTGTTACAAACTTATTATTTGCGGTTGGTGCAATAGCCGTTTCTAGGGATCGAACAGCAAGGTTAAGTTTATCATTTAAAAAGTTAGTACGGAACCCTCTGTGCGCGAGTCCGACTCGCTCTAACTTGGCCGGTTTTTAGTCATCTCAGAAGTCAACTCCTATCCAGCCTATAACATCGTTCACACAGTCCATCCATCGTTTCTTTGTAAATGTGCTTTATCGTGGACCACATTATCGCTTACCATTAGGTAAGATAGTGGTCCAATGCGACCCTATCATCGAGCTTCGAAGCGTTTGTAACACTCCATTTTGCTTCTACATGAAATACGGTCTATTACACCTTCAAAACCACCCTCTCTTCCTCCGGTCTATTAAATAGGGTCTATTTACACCCTCTATATTTAGTTTTATTATTAACACAGCCGAAAGGCGCTATTCTTCACGTCATTTCTTTGTTCTGGACCATACCTGGGAACCTACTCAACTTTTTCACAAGATTTTTTTAAATTATAGTTTTTCAGGATATAACTTCATGACCTTTTAGCTGTTCACATTGAGTTTTCCCGAAAACCGTGATTTTTCATCCCAAATTTTTTTTTTGCCTAGGCTTACTTAGCTTGATGTACAGAATACTTAGAACATTGTATTTCACTAACCCAATGAAATTTCAATCTGATACATAACACCAACTGTTCCAAACGAAAATTTAATTAGTGATTTAGCACTTAGAACTTTACTGCTGTACATAAGCTCTATTTAATGTATGTAATCACAAGTAGATTATATAGCGCGCCTGTGTTTGAGAAGGGTTTGGCAAAGGTGTCCTCGGTCCTCTGTCACCTACATTTTCACGTAATAAGGGTGGTTCCCATTGTTATTTAGTGAACCCAATTGTGAAGTTTGAGTTGTAACTGAAATGTTTTTAAAAGGGAAATAGGAATTAAAGAAAATTGAGGACCAAGTCAATATTTTCGATTTTTCTTTCATTTTTGTAAGGTTATTGCCTAACCTGGTGTCAGAGTTTTTATGGCGCCCATGGGCCTTTGACTTGGCACTGTACATGCCGTCGAGAAATATCTCTCAAAGCATGTTTGGTTTTCTCACGATATTTTCCTTCACCGAAGTCAGTAATAATTAAACAATACGCATATGAATCCGAAAAGTCCGAAACATAATATGTCCGGTAGAAGTTTTACTGAGAACTTCATGTAATGCAAAATAAAGGGTGTAAAACACCTCTTAAAGAAGCCGAAAGGCACTTGTTGTCCTCGTCATTGCGATCATTTTTTTGTTTTACACCATACCTGGGAACCTTCTAGTTACGGAGACATTAGGGGTCAAAGTTTCAACTTTTTGACAAGTTTTTTTTTTTACATAGAAGTTTTTAATGTAAGATTTTTACTTTAAACACCTCCGCGACCCCCGTACTATTGAATCCATCCATCTGCACAATGTTTTGAGTGCGTTACATTGAGTTCTACCACAAAACATAATTTTTGACCCCAAAAAAAAAAGTCGTTTCCCAGCAATAATTTTTGCGTAAAGTTACTTAATTTGATGTACAGAATGCTTGGTTGACGGCTTCGTGATGAAGTCTTTTAGACCCTGTATGTAGTTTTAATTCCGCGAAAAAGAACAACTTAACAAAACAACAACAATAACAAACAACCACAATTTACAATAACAATTTAACAATTTTATATTTTTTTTTGCATTTAAAATTAAATGTCACGGATTTGATTCTGTAATTTATGAAAGCTTCAAGTTCTGAGAATATTTATAAAATTTTCCATGAATGAATACTTCCTTATTTACTTAAAAAACATTTCATGCAGAAGATTTTATTCAGATAAAGATTAAAACCGCTTCGTTGGCGCGACTGTAAGTTGAGCATGAGGTCCCGGGTTCGATCCCCAGGTCGAGCAAAGTATTATTGAGTTTCTCCATCAAGGATTTCTAAGTAGCAGCCACGGAGTTTGGTTTTGCACCCGGTTGATGGGAATAGGTCGGCCTCCTATTAAATGTAAGTGTACTTTTTAGGTATACCTCTACCTAACTCTTCGGGGACTACAGGCGTGATACTAGATTAAAATCGTTAAAATTACTTCTAGTTTTGGTATATTTTAGCAGAGCTATCATATTAATTCACACAAACTCGCTAACGTATATAAACAATTGTAACAATTATATGTTGTATACAATTTAAATTACAAAATAGAACCTGAACATAAATAAAACAACATGAACTCCCCACAAGAGAATTGCTCGGACCTTTCGCAAGAAATCAAAACGTCTTACACCGAACATTATATTCTTGCCCTGGGTAGTACAATTAGTGGTCGGAGTACAAGTTACGGGTAAGATACACGGACCATAAGGCTAATGGAGCAGAAACGCCCATTACGTGGTACAACATTTGGGAGAGAGGAGTGACGTACACTGAGAGAAATGTGCGTTTTGTTTTAGAATTTTGATACAAAAAATAATTTTATTGGTCAAATGAAATCTGCATATTTCTGCCCTTGTCCCACGTTACTTGGGGTTGGCCGATAAGTTTTTTCTTCCGTTTTCCTCTGCCAACTGTCACGCTATCATTTACTTCTTTTTATATAGTAAGCAAATGAGGAGCTCGTGGCAAAATAATAACAGCCGCTCGGGTCGATCGATAGGTTAAGCCGTACTTGCCTAGGTTGGTCTGTGGATGGGTGAACGCCTATTACATACCGAGTTTCCTCCGTGCCTCGGAAAGCACGCTAAGCTGTTGGTCCCGGCTGTCATTTGTAGATCTTTAGAAGTCGTTAGGTAGTCAGAGGCCTAAAAAAGTCTGGCAACCAGTCTTACCAAGGGGTATTGGATTACCCGGTACTAACTGGGTTGTGGAGGTCAGTTAGGCAGTCGCTCCATGTAAAATACTGGTATTTAGCTGCATCCGGTAAAACTGGAAGCCGACCCCGACATAGTTGGAAAAGAATAGGCAGATAATAATGAGTAAGCAAATGAAACTCCGCAGACGCGTTAGTTATCGATACATAAAAAATAAAAATCATAAATAAGAAAAACCAAAAATAAACACATCGTTTTCTTCACATGTTTTTATTAGGTCAACGACCGCGGATTGTAATGTAGGAGTGGACAATTTAGTGAAAGTTAAGATAATTTATGTGTGCCTGTCTTGATCTTTCACTTGTAAGTTTTTTTTTATATATTATATTATTATATAATAAATTAAATAAAAAAAATTTCAAGGCTTTATCGGAGTTTGTGTACCTAGTTTTAATTGAAGGATCTGTTAAGACTTATTTTTACTAACACACTGAATCTAACTAAGACTAACTAACTTTTTTTTACAAAATATAAATCATTAAAAAATCGCAGGAGATAATTGAATGCGAGTTTCGTGTAATTTTTGGATGCTTTATAATATTAAATGTACCAAGTATTTTAGTTAGGTACAATAAAAATCCTATGACACCTTTTAATATAAGAGCCAACTTTCAAAAAGAACACAACACACAAGACAAGACAAGACACTACACACTACACACACACAACACAACACACACACTACACTACTACACAAGACTGATCCTGGAAGATTTTAAGTGTTACCCAACATAACGTTGACTTTTTGTTCATCCTAGATCGCCTTTTGTGTTAAGCTATTTATTTTTATTCTGGTCACGTAATGGCTTCTTAAAAACCTTAGACTGTTTCTCGGATACCACTTTAAGTTGTTTTTAAAACTTCCTTCCAACAATAGATTAGAGTTTCTAATAAAGAATAGCGGAATTTTTGCTAGAAGTAAAAAAGGACGCTTAAAAAGTTACTAAAAATAATTTAATTTGGGCAGCGGGCGGTGCCTAATTACGTCAGTATTATTTTTTGTTAATTAGATTTTATGTTCCTTTTATTCATGGAGTTACTTTGTTTTTGTGCCAGTCACTTTCAAGTATTCCACTATCGTATTTTTTTTTCTTTCTTTATAACGGCCTGTAGCCGTACATCATCATCATCATCAGCCTATAATGTTCCCACTGCTGGGACACGGCCTCCTTTCAATTAGAGGGAATGGGCTGTAATCCACCACGCGGGCCCAGTGCGGATTGGTAGATGTCACAAGTCTTCGAAATTTTTGGTTCTAGGACACGCCGGTTTCCTCACGATGTTTTCCTTCACCGTTTTGAGAGCAGTGGTGATGAAATAAATTACACAAAGTAATGCGCCTGTCTGGGTTCAAACCCACGACTTACTGTTCGTAAGTCGGGGCCGCCACCACTGGGCCACCGCTGCTCTTATGTATCTACTACGAATTTTAAGAATATCAAGGGGTATCGAGTACTAATTAGGTTTTGGAAGTCAAATAGGCTGTCACTCCATGCGAAATACTGGGATTCAGCTGCATCCGGTTAGACTGAAAGCCGACCCCAACATATGTAGTTCGGAAACGGCTATAGGCCGACGATGCGGTATCATCATCTGCCTAGCTTCTTCTAAACTATCTTGGGGTCAGCTTCCAGTCCAAACAGATGCAGCAGAATACCCCAAGATACTATGACACCACCCACCAACCCATGGTAGTCAGACTTTTAGGTTTCTATCTAACATGACAAAGATCTACGAAGGACAACCGAGACCAAATACTTTACTATCTGCTGGTCTTGGTCTGACGTCATGGATGGTCACCCAACCACGAACCGACCTCGGCAAAACCCTTGCTGAATCTTGCTTAATCGTACTCGGCAATACAATACTCCTTGGTATGACTGGTTGTCAGACTTTCAGGCCACTGACTACCTGTAACCACTGTCACAGATCTACAAATGACAGCCAGGACCAACGGCTAATCGTGCTTTCCGAGGCACGAAAGGAACTCCGTATGTAATGGGTGTTCATCCATCCACGGACCATAACATGAAGATCACCCTGCTCTGCTGTTATTATTTACCCTCGAGCCCCTCCCATACAACTATATAATTTAAGCCCCAAAAACAACTGAAAACGCGTCACAAATTCAGTGAGTCCACAGCAGATTACAGGCTTAACTCCGTAGGTAATCAGTTGACAAAGTTTTGCGCAATATTTGGGACGGAAGCGAGACACAATCAGCTTGTTAAGGATTCTATTTGCGAACCACTCGACGGTCTGGTGTACTTAGTCGGTAGTATAGTTAAGTAGTTATTCATTGCAAAAAGTAACCACTGTCAGAGTGAAAACAGATTAAGCACAGAGTAGGTACATGGTGAAAGAGAAGCTCGTGGCTAAATGATAACAGCCACCTTGATCGATGTTCAGGTTAAGCCCCGCTTGCTTAGGTTGGACTGTGGATGGGTGACCACCCATTACATGTCGAGTTTCCTCCGTGCCTCGGAAAGGACGTTAAGCCTTTGATTTCGTCTATCATTTGTAGATAGACAGTCGTTACAGGTAGTCAGTGGCCCGAAAGTCTGAAAACCAGTCTGACAAGGGGCATTGTATTACCCAGTACTAGCTGAGTTGTGGAGGTCAGATAGGCAGTCACTCATTGTAAAATACTGGGGTTCAGCTGCATCCGGTTAGACTGGATGCTGACTTTTTTTCATTTTTTAAATTATTTATTAATCGATCCTCACTTTTACCATTACAATAAACTATAAATTATTTCGGAAATAATCATTAAAATGATTTTATATCATATACTCAATATATTCCGTTTACGAATATGAGTGGAGGGGGTAAAAAAAAATAGACCAAAAACTTGACCAGCAAGATTCTTAATCTTTGACCTTTTCTTCACTCAAATCTGTTAGCGAAATTCGGTCCTCGCAATACGCATACTCAACTACCTCTAGCGCCTGTACCATTCCTGTAAAACTTCTTATGACGTACGCATTTGACAGGCTTTCTTAACGCAAATTATTGACTAATAATCTAATCCTGAGCATTTGCCTTGCAGCCATATAAACAGATTTATACGATACCACATCAGCTAACTAACTAAATAACTCCAACGATCAATATATTAGGTCAAAGTGCTTTCTCAAGCTATCTTGGAAGCCATTCCATAAATTATTACCTACAAACTAAAGTAGCCCATTACTAATTACCATGACATTACCAATCCACTCCAATTACCATTATCACTGCATACATATTTAAATACGAACTCGACCAGCGTACAGTTGGAGAAAAAAGTAACTTAGTGCTGTTCGAACTAGGAAGATTAATGAATGAAAACTTTTTGTGTTGTTAATTATTGAAAAGTAGGGAATGGTAGAAAAAATGTATAAATCACGATACTTAATAGGCGGATTTGTTGCGCGAACATTTGTAACGCAACGAACATTTAGTCGCAAAGTGAACATTCGTTCGCGAGGACAACTTTTAGAATTTGTGTTTGGATTCACGTCCTCACCATCGTGGATGGAACACCCAGTAGGACATACCGCTACCCGCTGGTCCCGGCTTTTATTTTTAGATCTTTGACACTCATTACAGGTAGTCAGTGGCCCGAAAGTCTGACAATGGTGTCGATTCTGTTGTGCACAAACTAAACGTAATTTAGGCTATTGCTATCTTTTACTAAAAGGCAGTGCGAGAAAAGGACGGCTATAGCTATGAACTAAGTTAGGGATGTCAAACTAGTTTATGGCTTGCGCTTCACCGTGTTTTTAGTCGACATGTTTTACGTGCACCCTTAATTTTTAAGAAAATATTAGTTTTTTACTAAATTTGACAGCCTAGAGAGAAAAAGATAGCAATAGCCTAAATTAAGATTAGTTTGTGCACAACAGAATCAACACCAATCAGTCTTACCGATGGGTATCGTATTTCCCAGTACTAACTGGGTTGTGGATGTCAGATAGGCAGTCGCTCCAAGTACAATACTGGTATTCAGCTGCAATCGGTTAAACTGGAAGCCGACCCCAATATTGTTGGGAAAAGGCTAACAGATAAAAAATCCAAAACACTCAACAATAAATTGTCCTAACCAGCTGTACGAGAGCCCTACAACGACATTTGCTTGTAACGATGCTCCTTACATTAGTAATATTATTGTTGTTGCAGTACCGCTGTTTTATATAGTTAATTAACTGTTTGTTTATGTATGTTGTGTTTGTTTTGGTACGTGGGAGCAGGGGTAGGCAACCCTTACAGGGGAGTTTTAGAGCTGAAGTTTGGGTCTAGGTTTGTTTTATAGCTTTAAAACTTACAATACATTGTTGCTATATGTAGTACTAAAATCATCTGTCGTAGAAATAATCGAGTTAAATTAAGTGATCACAACTCTGCAGACATATTGGGTGTCAATAACTGCACGAAAAACATTTTTTGCGAGCAGGAAAGAAAGAAAGAAAGAAAGAAAACGTGTTTATTTGGCTTTAGCCGTAAGTGCACACAACAAAATAAGAATACAATAAAAAAGAGGGAGGGGAGGGTTGAGGAGGGTTTGCTTCATTCTGTATCCAAGCATGGATCTATTTCGCGGAATTAAAACTTCTTCTTTTTTAACTTTTCTTTTGTGCCTAACCTGGTGTCAGAGATTTTATGCCACCCATGGGCCTCTGACTTGCCGTCGAGAAATATCTCTCAGGCATGCTGGTTTCCTCATGATGTTTTCTGTTACCGAAACAAGTGATAATTAAACAATACGCACATAAATCCGAAAAACCAGAAGTGCGTTTCTTGGGTTCGAAATGAGACCTATGAATTAAAACTAAATACATAACATGTATAATTCCGTGACTGCATATCCTACGCTCGTGTCAAAAATGTCAAAAATGTGTTTAAATGTGTCAAAAATGGTTGGCCATCTCTGCACAACTACTGAGGTACCTTTTTTTGGTAACAGGAGATTGTCTGCTGCAAATTGGATTATATTTTTCCTGTTAGTGGCCGTTTTCGTTTATATTAAAGCTGACCTACAAACGACTTAATTTAATTTAGCGTTAAGCACAATATACTACTTGTGAGATTCAGTCCTAATTGGAAATTTATGCGTTTGAAGTTTAAGATTAAAATTCGGTGATTTGTTTAATGCTTCGGTTTCATGAGCGGTAATGGCGGACCGAAGGTTATAGGATCGATTTTCAAGAACGAAAAAGCAGTATTCCACATGGAGTGACTGCCTATCTGATTTCCACAACCCACTTAATAGTGGGTAATACGGTACATCTTGATAATTCTGGTTGTCAGACTTTCCGGCTACTGATTACCTGTAACGAATGTTACAGATATACAATTAATAGCCGGGACCTACGGCTTTACGTAGGTACTTTCTGAGTCACGGAGGAAACTCGGTGTGTAATGGGTGGTCACCCATCCACGGACACACCAAGGCAAGCGCGAGTTAACCTGAAAATTGACCCGAGGGGCTGTTATTATTTAGCCACGCGGTCTTCATCATATTGTACGAACCTACCTAAAAATGCGTGCCGCCTTTTGGGGCAGCGTAGACCTGCTATGGCTTTGTTTACTTGAAAGGACTTTCCAGACGTCGGCCTACATTGTTGAGCACATACAAATCTGATAAATTATGTATGGACTGGGAAATGAGTCCTTGACCCCTTGGCTTTGGGTTTGTTTTGCAAGTTATGATGTGCGTATATAACAACAGTTTTCGTTCCCAGGAGACAAAAAGTTTTGACTTGTATGCTCGACGGCTGAGCTTGAGGTATCTTGTTCGATACTCAAATCGGACAAAATGTAACCTGAAGAATAGTTCTGTGCCCGGTTAATGAGAATAGGCTCACATAGACATAGAACATACGTCATAAACTCACGCCTTTTATACATGCGGGTAGGCAGAAACCAAAGAACGCCATCTGCTATGATCCTTACATATTCCTTTTGCTTCGTTCATACATCTGGTCATACACGTACGAGTACTACGCACCCGACCTTTCCGAAGAACTTCACCAATAAGATCTGTGTAATAGGCATGACGACAGTATCAAAACATTGCAAATCTATTTAGTCCGTCAGTTAGAGTATTGGAAATTAATGGACACGTATTTTTTGTTTTTGTAAATCAATGAATATTGACAAAGATAAAACGCATCAAAACTCGGGAGTGGGGGCTCGTGACGTCAGAACTAGGTAAAAATTATACCTAGGCGTGACGTATTGAGAATTTTAAAAGCGTCCTAACTTCGTCAATTTTGGTTTACGTAACAAAAGGAAAAACACGGGTCAAATATTTTTGAAAATCTAACTGACGGACTAATTAGTTTTTTTTGTCGTCTCGCCTATTATGTTAGTCTAGGGTGTCCCCTCCTGGTGGCGTTACCACTCACATCTGCCTTGTAAATACGTCTTGTTTGTCGCCTCTCTCTCATCTTCTCCAAATTACCAAACCATCTAAGCATACTCTTTTCAAATTTTTCTCACTACATTTTCTCCATTAAAACTTAATTAGCATAAAAAAAAACATCATCAGACGATACATTTGTACAACTCAAAAACCAATTAGGTACTTTGTTCTAAAGCAAAAAAAGCGCTGATGGCAGATAAAGTCAGACGCGTAACCGTTACTATTGTGTTTCATGTACTTCCCTCACATAATTACTCAGTTCAGTAATCAGCTGGAAAAAGCCTTCATCCCGCTAACTAGCTGCCGAAGTATAAAACTGTAGGTAGGTATTGTAAGTGATATGTGGTTCTGTAGCTTTTTTTTTAACCATTTTATTTAGTGTACCTCTTATACATATATGTATTGTATTATTAACTAGCTGTTACCCGCGTCTTTTCTTCGCGAAATTATTATTAGAAAAATATATTTTGACTATTTGTATCGGAATTCAAGGGTAATAATTGTTTTGCACAGAAGCCTAATTATTTTTCTAAAATAAAAGCTTGAGTTAGACTTTATAACATCCAACAGACAGACAAACGAAATATTAATAAAAAAATAGTTTTTGTTAAATGCATTCATTAAAAAGCTGTTATTTTGATGTTACAAACAGACACTTTAATTTTATTAATTTGTGTGGATAAGTTAATGCAAAAGGTACAGTACTGTAAAAAACCGGTGTCCTCTACTTTATTTATTTATACATACCAGTTAATACTATACAAAATCCAATCACATTTTTAGATCAAGGCACAATTTCTGAAAGTCGAGAAAATACAGGGTAGGAGTTCACCGGCAATCGTCAAGGGGGTGATTCTACCCGACATACTTACCAACTTTTGCTATGAAACTAATATCCGATTCTAAAAGAAAAAAAACCGTTGTAATAGTCACTCTACTGTTATATAATATGATATTATGATATTTATACTATAATATTATATATGATATATTTACTATGGTATTTTTGTCATAAATCGTTGATTAAATTTCCACCCTGTGCAGATTTATTTGAGGAAATAATTCTTCTTGGTCGTTCACTCTTGGCAGAGTGGTCGTGGTCATGAGAGTCACCACCAGTCTCTCTCTATTGGCTGCATGGCAAACACATTCTGCTACCTGTATTTCTACCTGTATTCAGGTAGCAAAATGTGCTCGCCATGAGATCGCCAATAGAGAAATCCATTAAATCTGTCACCAAGAGACAAGATCTTGGTCTGTCCGGTTGCTGATCGATCAAGTGGTCACGTGCTTTCGACTCTACCCTGAATTACCAAACGCTCCATGGAATCATTGTTGTAACTTGGGTAACTTGTCCAAAGAATCTGAGGATTCGTAATTTCACAAGCAACGATAGTTTTGTTTAATATTGAGTTCTTTGAGTATTGACTCTTGTTCGATGAGCGGTCTCCAACACCACATCTCCAGGGTGGGCAGGAAATAATATCAGTACCCATATTTTTGCTGCAAAGCAGTCAAGTTTAGTTCCAGTTTTAAGTATGTTTTATGACTCTCTGTAAAATTAAAGACACATCAAACATTTTACAGTGTCTTGAAGGTTTGTCACGATTCAGAAATTCCTTTAATGTTAGGGAGAGGTATTCAAATACGGTAGGTAGTACTATACAGGTTGTCTGTCAATGCAACCTAAAATTATTGACGTTACTTGATTTGATTCAGATTTTTCGAGTCAAGAGTTAATTCGTCTTCTTGAAAATAAATAGGTGAAATTCATCAAAAGCCGATTTATGCTTTTGATGAGACATAAAACAGCATCAGAAACTCCTTAGTCTTATGCGAAAACAATAATATTGACAGAAACATTTTGAGAAGTGCACCAATTGCGAAGTACACGTTTTTTGTCCAGTGCACATTTTGCGAAGTGCACATTGATCCTCACATGCGACGGAGCCGCCTTTTTATAGACAGCTGCATCCATTCGCGTCGGTACCATAAAATAATGTTGTCATTATATAACAGGTAGGTATAAGGGATACCTACTGTTCCTGATGGAACATCAGATTGTTTTACAAACAAAAAAATACAGGAAAATGAAACAAAACAATACCTTTCTTGATTTAAATAAAGAATGCCTCTAAAAAGGCTTTTAATACAACGACCCTTTTAAAACATTTCTTTATTTAAATAAATAGTGTCTCATCAATAACTTACTAAAAGTACTCTGTAGTTCCTTTTATAAAAACGGCCAGCATTATAAATAAGCCTTTAGTGCGTTGTCTATCGAATATTTGATGTCAATTCTACGAAACACTCTCGACAATTTAGTTGCGAGGTTTTCTGTACACATTTTGCTGGATTCATAGTTAGTAAAGTAAGGACTGGCTTTTACCTTGACCAGAGGCTTTGCGTGACCATACAACGTTGAAACGCCACCAGGCAGTCGCTCGGGGACATTACCAATTCACAGCTGCGTTGAGGAAGAGTTTTTTGACGCCATATTTTAGTTTATTTATATCTGGTGTCCACGACACAAGCCTCGTTGCTTAGTGTGGCACTAGATGGCGCTGTGTGTAATGTCAAGCGATATTTTTTTATTTATTTATTTGTAAGTTGGTTACTTCAGGTTATTTTAATTTTAAACTGTATATAATATTATTATGATTTAGCTTATTATATGATTTACTTTAGAAGAGAATAAAAATATAGACCTCGGTATTTGCACTATGATTACAAAATAAGGGTTGTAAAAGTAGGGTTGGTGTGTAAAGGTGTACCTAATAGTTTATCCACATTTGCTAGTTATGTTCAAGTCATAAGTAAGGGGAGGTTTTTTCAATAACTGAGTAACCAAAGTCACTCTGACAGTTCAGCCATTAAAACGCAATAAAACAAACGAACAGATAAAAACTTACTTTCAACTAAAATTAGGGATACACAACAAAGGTTCAACTTGGTACGGAACCCTCTTCACGCTCCTACCGCAAAAAGGAACATTACCGGTGTACATGGATGTTACATCGACCGTGCTAATAAGTGGGCGTCATTAGTCTAATGGTAGAGAATATTTTTGGTGTAACGGTAGATTTTAATGATTTAGGAGTATAGGAAGAAAAGATCCGGTTCCTGTGAAACATAATCTCAGGAAGAAGATTTTGGTAACTTTTTTTATTTCATCATTCATTCATTCTTTTGGGGTCGGCGCAGCATGTCTGCTTCCATTTTTCTCTATAAATCGTCATATTATCAGAAACTTCCTTTTTTACCTAACAAAAATATGTAGTCAGAAATTTTAATCCATTTTATTAGTGTATTGTTTATGTATGAGTGTCTAGAGGCTCACCAACCCCACAGTCAAACCATTAAAACGGTTTTGTGGGGCTTAGTTTATAAGTTTACTTACCATGTTGATTAATAAATAAATAAATAATACCATATCATGCTTTACACAATTAACAACATGATTTTTTAAGTAAAAACAGTATGTAAGAGAAAACGGGCAGACTAACGAAAACAATAGAAAATCGACCCTATAATTACTTACATTTAAATGGCGGTCAGTGTGTAACAATTTGACAATGCCAGCGTATTTATGTCGAAGCAGTAAGGGTGATTTTTGAAGTGTAAGTGGTGATGACTGATTTGCGGTTGACTGTAATACCTTCCTATTATGGCATCGACTTTGCCAAAACCAATGAAATACCTACGGTCTGTATAAAGTAAAAAACATTTTTCGTATCTATATTTTTTATGTTTTAAGTTTGTCAATGCTTCGTTTTTAACTCTTTGAACCTACAAAGAGTCCTCGTTAGCAAAATTACCTTTCAATAGACGAAATATAACTTTACCACGTTTACAAAACCTGAGAACGTATTGTTGTTAATCACCCAAACTACGCTACACACCAAAAAGGTTTTCTCACCAACGGAACCCTACAAAAACTGCGAAACTATCTACCACAAAAACTTGGTAGATACGCTACATCAAGCCTGCTAATAAGTACGGATCATTAGCTTAATGGCAAGACATGTACAGTTTGAGGCTTTTTTTCATTCACTCTTACACATTCGTTCATTTAGTCGTTCGTTCGCTTTGAGTGGAAAGTTGCATGACGCGTAAAGAGTTCAAAATTGATACGGTTCGTGAGCGTATTGCTGAAGGATAAATGTTTTATGGAGCTTTACGGGAATTACGGGTAATAGTAGGTACTGAGAATTTGATAATAAAATACTTCTATTATATTTTCCTCTGTTTCAAGTGTTTTTACTCAATACTCAATACGTTTATTGCATTCCACAATGTGAACTTAGGTGGTAGGTACATAAAGACATACATTCGTTTTGGAGCATTGTGGGCCCTGTCGGGCATAACAACATAAAAATTAGGAGGAGGGCTATTATAGATATTTGTTAACAATTTTAATATTAATCTACTCTTTCGTTTTGTTTTTTTTTGTTCGGGAAATGCACATTGATCTAAATGAAATGCAAAATAATATTATTTAAACGGATATTTCAAGTAACTACAAAATATTCTCTCCAATAAATACATTTGTGTATGCCATTATCTGCCGAGCCATTTCCCAACTATACAATGTTCCCAGGTATGCGATATTTTTTTTACCTGGGGGTATGGTCCAGAACAAAAAAAAATATCACAATGACACTGAGAACAAAGTACATTTCGACTTCGTTAAGGGTATATTTACACCCTTTATTAATTATGTTAGCATATATTATATTTAATTATGTTATTTGACATAGAGCGACTGCCTATCTGACCTCCACAACCCAGTTAGTATTGGGTAATACGATACCCCTTGGTAAGGCTAGTTGTCAGACTATCGGGCTTCTGACTATATGTAACGACTGTAAAAGATCTACAAATGACAGCTGGGAATAGAGACTTAACGTGCATGTAATGGACGGTCACCCATCTGCGGACCGACCGAGGTAGGCGCTGCTTAACCTTGAAGATCGACCCGTGCGGCTGTTAATATTTGAGTCCAAGAGCAATCTTATTTTAAAAACCTAAAGATCACAATAATTTTGACAGATTTGTCAGTAATAGTAACCAAACAAGAACTTTATTGCTAGGAGATCAAGATAACTACAGAAGCATTCCTTTTTCAAAACAAACAATAATCTAATCAGTTCGAGCCTATTTTGTTCAGTATAAAGGTCGATTTCGGTGAAACTACAGTTTGGTCAATGAGTAAAAAAGGTCCAGACTTTAGTCCCAATGTTCACATAATCAGATTGAAAGAAATAAATGTCTGAAATGTCGTTTTGACTACAAATGGTCCTATTAACACATTTTACTTTTTGCTGATAGAAATTCAGGACGGGTATACTCACGATTTCATTTGCTTCTAGAATACCGATTGAAATATTGTTAAAAATTTATCGAAGGAAAAAGGACGATTATAAATCCTCGATTAAATTTCTAGAATGTAAGAAAATCCTTTACAAAGCTGACAGGGACTTGTTCTTCCCGTCATTGCATATTTTTTAATATGTTTATTCCTTAGGTCTGAATTCCTGTCACGCTGACGGTCGGTCGCGTACGTCAGCGAGAAAAACAGTGGCAAATACGCGCCGCCTACGTCAGCGTCGCAGTATGGTGCTATGTAGAACATAATGTTTACTCGTACGCGTGACCGACGCACGCGATCGACGTCAGCGCGACAGGAATTCAGGCTTTAGTTTAAAAATATTCCTATGAATTAGTAATACCAGTGTATTTCATTTTGCTGTCGTATTGTAGGCGCCACCCTGTATACATATCAAATAGTACTATACAACAGCGTAACTGTTAACTCATTAGAACAATATAATACTATTCGTCGAATGAATTTGATTTTCCTTGCACATAACAAATTTTATTTTATTTCTAGTTTTTAATAATTCCACCAATCAGAACTCACATAACCAAAAATCACGATACAGTACCAACACAAAACACATAAAAAATAACACACCAATAAAACCAGCACAAGCGTAGTATTTAAACTCTAAAAAATATAGCGAAAATTACAGCTTTAACATAACAAATTTATGTCGTTTCTAGGACAATAAATTGCAATTTGCGGCCTCACAGCCATTTAATGAGGCCTCATTCAAGCCAGAGATGAAATTTCACACTGAAAATTTTCAATTTTGTGCTATCCAGTTAACAAGTTGTATTCAAAGCCGTATGAAAAGAGTGCCTTTGCCCCATTTTCGGGGCACTGACTTCAATTATCGTTAGTGTTTTTGTTTTGCTGCTTGTTTGGTCGTTAATTGTTATTTTGATTGTAAAGGATTCATTATGTGACGATAATCTTATTAATCGTGTGGTTAGTGCCTATCCTGGTGTTAGAGTTCCCGCCCATGGGTCTCTGGCTTGGCTTAACATGCCGTCAAAAAATATCTTTCAGGCATGCTGGTTTCCTGCTGGGGTTGCGGGACTGTTCGAAAGAGACACCGTGGCCCCGGAACACAAAGGGCGATGAAGGAACATGGATGGGTTTTAGTCAGTAAAAGTCTGACACTCCCTCCTGCTCCGCCCAGAGCGGGAGAAGTCATTTGATGATTTCCCATCCGAAAAAAAAAAGGCATGCTGGTTTCCTCACGATGTTTTCCTTCACCGAAGACCGAAGCAAGTAATAATTATACAATACGCAAATAATAATATTAATATCATCCCATTTCTCATTGCTGGGCAAAAGCCTTTTCTCATACAGAGAAGGCACGAGCATTGAAAATAGGGGGGAAAATAAGAGCTGCTGTGGACCTGCTAACAGAGGTTCGAAACAGCATGGGCCAGCAACGGCCAAGTGTGACAAGGATGGCTTCGTGAAGGTAGAGAGGAAGAAGAGGAAGAAGCCTCCTAGTCGGAACCAGTGCGGGACCGCGCTGGCAGGACCCAATATGCTGCGTCCGGCGATACCAACGACGCAACTCTATGTGTCCCGGCTACATCACACCACGAAGGTTGAGGAGATCGTGGTATGTACGAGCGAAGACCAACTGGACCTTGAGGGTCGAGAAGTTGGTGTCGCGCCACAACACGAAAACACAAATTTTAAGTCGTTCGTGCTGCGAGTTCCGACTTATCATATTGAGACCTTCCTCAAGGAAGAGTTTTGGCCGAAGGGTGTCATGTATCGGCGATTCCACGGAAGGCTACGCGACACCACGCAGCGCAGCATGACGCCGTATCTTCGTGTACAATAGTTTAATTAGGTTTTTGTAGTTTATATAAATATGTATGTTAGTCTGTAAGGTATTGTATATATGATATGGGTCTTTTGTTACCTGAATTAAATGATATATTATTATTATTATTCCGTTTATTCATTTATATCCTTATGTATTTACATTTTTTCAGTATTTCTTATAATAAAACGATACAAAAAAAAAACACTTAAAAATATAAAAAATAGTAGTCCGTCGGTGTCGGGAGCAGGGTCCAAGCCACCGGCTTATAATTTATCTGTATTAAGTAAAGTAATGAAATCATTTTGCTGAGACTCATAACTTGCAATCATATTCTCCTTCTTCATATTCAAATAACATAATATTACTCCTGTAACCCTCAAGGAGCTCGTGGCTAGTAAAAAGCAGCCGCTCGGGTCGATCTTTAGGTTAAGCCGCGCTTGCCTAGTTTGGTCCGTGGATGGGTGACTATCCATTACATACCCTCCCCTCCCTCCTTCCCTCCGTGCCGGTCCCGGCTGTCATTCGTAGATCAGTCTTAAATTGTTGAAAAAGTTGTGAATCGTAATCTTTTGTTTTTTGATGACGAGTAGGAACAGTGACGAGTCGGTCCTTACGAAGGGGTATCATATCCGGTACTAACTTGGTTGTGGAGGTCGGATAGGTCGCCACTCATGTAAAATACTAGTATTGAGTTGCAACCGGATATACTGGAAGCCTATCTCACAATTTCGTACCACTTGTTTTTACAAAACTACCAAAAATCACTACCCCCATAAAATAATTAGGCATCAAACTTGACTCCCAACAGCCCCGAGACCACTAAACCAATAACTTATAATCTCAAGTGTAACGTAATTAAAGTTTATTATGCGTAAAACAAATTAAACCTTTACGACTGGGCGTAAAACAAACGGCGCCCTTATATTCAAATTGTTTTGAATTCTAATTCAGATCGTTAATTGCGACACATAAAGCTATCTTACTGTTTTATTTGTCTTCTTTAAAAGGACACTGCGAATCTTGGACTTAGAATAAAATTGTCACAGAAGTCTTAAAAGCCCGCTACATTATTCCTAACCTCTGCAACGCCTGAAAGTCAAAATCAGCATTGGCAACGACCAGAAAAGTGCCGAGGCAATGAAGCTCGATGAGTCCCGGAGAATCGATTCAACTATGGAGCAACAACATCATTATCAGCTTACAAGTCCACTGTGCTGGACATAGGCCTCCTCAACCGCACGCCACTCAACTCAATCGAGTTGAGTGGCGTGCGACTGGGAACAACTGGTTGAGAGTTGCTGAGAATCCTCAGCAACTCTCAACCAGTTGTTCCCAGCGGAGCCACCCTGCGAAGATTGTCGCTCTACCGAGCCAGAAGGCGTCCCACCTTACGCTTGTCGATTCGCGGTCTCCACTCAAGAACACATCTACCCCAACAGTTATCAGTTCTGCGGCTAATATGGCTCATTACCACTTCGGCTTACTTATCCCGTGAGCTATGTCGAAAACTCTGCATCTCTGTCGTTTCACCTCACTGTCTTGGATACCGTTAAGAAATTAATTAAAAGAATAGCGACTTAGAAAAAACCATAATTTTCGCCCCCTCCATAACAAACAAGAGACAGAACAACTGGCATCATGGACCTTGGAAAATCAAAACTGAAGTCATTCAAAGAACGAAAACACACACGCTTTTCATGTACAGCGAGTGCAAGTTCACTCTCGGAATGTCATTTGGATTGATCGGATCTCAATTCGATCAAAGTTTATGTGTATTGCGTGCGCCTGTTTACGCTCATTGTAAGTAGTTAGCCTTCTGTAACTTTTTCTATGCTTTGTCTTATTCCTATTTTTATGAGCTTGACAAAATAAATACTCCGTGTAATAATATAAATTGATTTTGTAAGTAATTAACAATCCATTAATTTAATTTAAAACAGGTTGGCTAAAATAGTAAATCCCTTGTGATTTTATAAATGAATTTGACGACCCGAATAGCGCAGCGGTAGTGAGGCTGTCTTACGTTCTTAGGGTCCCGGGTTTGAATCCCGGTATGAGCACATGTTTATGTGATGAGCGTGGCCATTTGTTTCCGAGTCATGGATGTTTAAATGTATAAGTATGTATTTACAAACAAAAAGTTTCTGTGTAGTATATCAACTATCTGGTGTCCACGACACTCGTTGCTTAGTGTGGCACTAGATGGCGCTGTGTGTAATGTCCAGCGATATTTATTTAATCTCATCTGTTCAGTCTGGTTCTAACATGAATTTACGCATGTCATCCGCATAGCCTTTTGGACTCTGGTCAGCTTACAGTATTCAGGGTAGGTAGGGATAACGACGCTAAAATGGTTATCTCGTTTTCAATATAACATTCGGTCAAAATGTATTGATAAAACAGCCCGATTTTTTTTTTTAATAAATAAATTAATAATTTATGTGGGGTTCAGAATCATCTTCATCATCTGTCTAATCTTTTCCCAACTATGTTGGGGTCAGCTTCCAGTCTAACCGGATGCAGCTGAATACCTGTGGGGTTCAGAATGATATACTGACTAATTACGTGGCTGTTTTAGCGTCGTCGATAAAACAACTTGTATACAAATGTTACAGCGGATGACAAAGGCAAAGAGAGACAATCAATGTAGCGATCAGATCTAAGAAAGACAGCCGGGACCAGTGGCTTAACTTGACACCGGGTATTAATTTGTAATGGATGGTCTTGGTAACCAATCCACAGACGGGGTTATTATTTTATCTAATTTTATTTATTTCGTTTCAGGTACCGCTATTACTGTCAACGTTCATCGAAGGGAAGATCACACACACATACTTCGTCAGTACCAACGGTAAATATTTAATGTTTACTCTTGTTAAACGTACCACAGAAATCAGGCCCTTAGGGGTATTTGCACCCGGGGTTGCGGAACTTTTCGAAAGAGATACCGTGGCCCCGGAACACAAAGGGCGATGAAGGAACATGCATGGGTTTTAGTCAGTAAAAGTCTGACACTCCCTCCTGCTCCGCCCCGAACGGAAGAAGTCATTTGATGATATCCCATGCGAAAAAAAAAAAAGGAAATGGGGTATTTGCACATCATTTGAATTTCCAATAACTTTTTACCAAACTAGATAATCGCACCCAGGACCTCATGCTCAACAATACCAAAATATAACCATAATATACAAAAAAAAAAAAAAAACTGAATAATGTAAAATATATCCTCCTAAAGTAATATACTACTCTGTCAAGAAAGTACCGGGAAAAGATCAATAAAACACAAAATATTTGTTATTTATCCAAATTTATTTTATCACCTTCAAAGTATGCTCCTTCAGAACCGACACACTTACGCCAACTAATAATCCAATCATAAAAATATTTTTTAAATGCTTATTCCAGAATTGAGTTCAGTTCTCGCCGCGAATTCTCCTTTATGTCTTCTACTGAATGAAAACGGGTGCCACGAAGTGGTAATTTGAGTTTAGGAAAAATAAAGAAGTCGGCTGGAGCCATATCTGGTGAATAAGGTGGTTGCTCGATGGTATTTGTTGAGTTTTGGTCAAAAAATCGTTCACAACTGTGCAAAGGCGCATTATCGTGGTGCAAGAATTTTCTTTCCACAAATCTGGCCCTTTTATCTAATTTGCTCTCTTAAACGCTGCATAACGTCCGAATAATATTTTTTATTTGCCGTTTGACCTTCCGGCAAGATTGTCAGTCACTATTTCCTTCACTTTTGCGATGTTAACTTCAGTTGCAGACGTTGATGGCCTACCAGAACGAGGCAAATCTTCCATCACACCTTGACCGCTTTTGAACGCTTTGTACCACTCATAAGCGCGTGTTTTGATAAAGTCGATTCACTGTAAGCCTTCTGTAACATTTGCAGAGACTCCGAACTCGAAATTCCATTGGCGATGCAAAATTTAAGACAAACTTTTTGTCCGATATTTTTGTCCATTATGAAATTCGCAATACACACTAGATATGATATAACTAAAATCAGCACTGTATTTAATCTAATTAACAGATGTAACTCAAACTCTGCGCCAAAATTTAAAACAGTTGTGCTAATCTAACAACAACAAAAAAAAACAAAAAAAAAAATTGGAACCATAAACAAATCATCCATTCCCGATACTTTTTTGACTGAATGTATATCCTCCCATAGGGAATATGCAAAAATTTTCTTTTTTTTACTTCGATGCGGAATATTAAAGTACTATAAAATAATGACAAAAAGCGAAAACAAGACATAAATCGGTCAAACAATACAAAACTTATAACCATTTAAACTTTTGTTTCCATCTCTTTCTAGATAAACGGAATTTTGTATGGATTTTGTACGTCGATGCAGCGAATGATGTCATTCGCTATATCGGGTCTCTCAGCCTAATCAGCAGTTTCAAATGCTTTTAACTTAGTATTTTTTATGGATATTAAAAAATTATTTCACTTTGCTATTTCTGATGTTAATACGCTTTGTTTAGTGTTATAAAAAAATCATGCATATACCCTATTGCTCAGTTACCGGTCTGTGTTGTTATTGGTACCAATCTAAACGTGAGATAAAAGCTCTCAAAATTAATCCTTTTCCAAGAAATCCTAAGGCACCATTGCAACGAGTTAAAATCGAGGAAGTTCATTTTGATAGTTACTAAAATAGGCCTACTTATTTTGAATTACCAATTTTAGAACTTCAACGACGCATTGCTATCAAAAACTGTGAACGAAAATATCGTTAGGAAACCGGCATGTTCTAGAACCAATAATATTTTGAAGACATGCCTGTAACCTCCACTAAGTCTGTGTGGTGGATTTTAGCCAGGTCCCTCTCACAGGAAGAAGGCCTGTTTCAAAGCAGGCAGTGGAAACAACCCAATCACAATGTTGCCCTAATTAACAATAAAGATGACTAGTAGAGAATATTTTGTGGCATTATATCAGCCTACAGGGTTAGTGGAACGTGTGGATATTGCAACAGCACAATTCAGTTTAACAACCTAAATAGGTAGCAGTTAGCACACACATATCTTTGGCGGTGCATGCACGCACACAAGTGCACTGATTCCCACTAGGTTTATGATTTAGGAAATGTTTAGGACATTTTCAAATGAATGCATTAGAATTTCAAACAATAATATTTAAAATGCACTTTTGGTTTGATATCTAGATCTTAATTTTGACTGGTCATTGAAAACTAACCCTGTCTATCACTATTGGACATGAAGTTTAAATAAACAAACATTGTAGGCTAGTTGTGCCATAACCTAGTTTCCCAGATCAGCTCAAACTGAACTCAACCCGTTAAAAACTGTAGCAACATAAGTATAAAAACTTTTCCAGGTAGACACTGACACAGTTCGAATATCGGTTCGAATTTTCATGAAAAAAGATTGCATGTAGTAGAGATGAGAATGTTGAGGTGGATGTGTGGTATGACAAGAATGGATAAGGTAAGGAACGAGTATGTTAGAGGAAGTTTAAAAGTTGTGCCATTTACAGAAAAATTGAAAAGGATTCGACTGTTTTGGTATGGGCATGTGATGAGGAGGGACGAATTGCATGGAAATAAAAAAGTCATCATCTGCCTAGCCTTTTCCCAACTATGTTGGGGTCGGCTTCCAGTCTAACCGGATGCAGCTGAATACCTTTATTTTACATGAAGCGATTGCCTATCTGACCTCCACAACCCAGTTAGTACTGGATAATACGATACCCCTTGGTAAGACTGGTTGTCAGACTTTTTGGGTCACTGACTACCTGTAACGACTGTCAATGATCTGCAAATGACAGCCGGGACCAACGGCTTAACGTACTTTCTGGGGCACGGAGGAAACCCGGTATGTAATGGGTGGTCACCCATACACAGACTAACCTAAGCAAGCACGGCTTAACCTAAAGATTGACCCGAGCGGCTGTTATTATTTAGCCACGGGCTCCTGTAACTAAAAAAGTGATGAATATTAATGTTGGTGAATAGAGAGGGAGAAGACAAAGGAAAGGGTGGGTGGATTGTGTGAGGAATGATCTGAAAGAGAAAGGAGTAAATGATAGCGTGACGGTTGACGGAGGAGAATGGAAAAAAAGACGTGTTGCGCCGACCTTAAGTAACATGGGACAAGGCCAGGGAGATGATGACGATGTGCAACTGTTCCTATTAAGCCGAGATAGAGAGAGTCTTTTGGCCTCGTACATAACCAATTATGTATTTTTTTTTCTTATATTTACTTTCATAATATGGGGGATGCCTTTGCCTAGCTGTGGCACAGTATAGGCTAATTAAAAAAAAATACTTTGTAACAAACACAGCGCCATCTAGTATGATTTATCCAAAGTACTATGATGAGCGGATCACTGACATAGAAGACAGCAAATCTTATAGACAAGTGACGCCATCTACATTCTTCGTGTGTAACTGTCTGAACCATCGCCACTCCGGGGGTTATCAGCACTACGCCTACAGAGGACCACACGTCGATATAATGCACACATGCAAACCAAACCGCTTTATAAGCAGAGCTGTCTTCGAACAAATTGTCATTCACTAGCTAGAGGTTCTGAGCGTGGCAGCCACGCAGCCAGCTCTGATCCTAAGTAAACCTAGTTTCTGCTTCGATAGCCTGGTAGTCTTCAGGAACTAGACAGCTAGGGGAGGTCTGAAAGGAGAGAGCCACGCAGTCCCTTTCATCCCTCCACTTAGGGTTGCCACCTGATATTGTAACTGTTGTAAAATTATATTAAGCAAGTTGCCAATAAAAAATATCATCAAGTCAATGGGGCTTTAATTTCACCACTAGCAACCCTACACTTTCTTATAAATAATTTTGTTTTACTGTTAAACATTTTTTGTTTGTTTTGTGTGCGGACTAATACATGCATTTTCTTCCTTTCTTTCTAAGCCAAGAGCTCCAAACCTTCTCAATACCGTATCCTATCTTCTCATTACTCAAAAACCTAGTTCCCCAAAAGTGCTCGAACTAAACTCAACTGTGAGCATAAAAACTTTTCCACTACAGACACTCCGGATATTCACTTTGCAGTATATCGGTTGAGCGGTACAGTTAAATAAAAAAGTGCTTATCAGCTATGTTGGAGATGGTACCCGTTTTATTGGCTTTAAAGTTTTATGTGCGCGACTGTACTTCTGTAAAGTTGGTGGTGCTACGGGTGCAGAGATTTTCTCCTAGATTTTATTTGGGGAGGAAATTATACAGGAAGGAAATGTATGTGTGTGTGTGGTATGTGGAATTACATAACATAACATATCATCACCCCTGTAATACCCGCAGAGTAAGGCAGAGGTGTACTGACCCACATTTCGCCAGATGTGTTTACGTCTTATCTGAGAGGGGGTAAGAAAAAAAAACACAAAACAATACTACAGAAAAACACAAATCTAGACTCCGTGGCTGCTACTGAGAAATTCCTGATGGAAAAAACCCAATGACACTTTACCCGACCCGGGAATCGAACGCAGGACCTCATGCCCAGCAGTCATACCTGCGACCACTGGACCAACGAGGCCGTATGCGGGATTAAAGTACGTTAAATCGTTGGTTAATGCTGTTTTTGTAGATCTTTGACAGTCGTTACAGGTATTTAGTGACCCTAAAGTGTGACAACCAGTCTTACCAAGGGTATCGTATTACCCAGCGTAGTTGGAAAAAGGCTAGGCAGATGATAATGACCTATTGTTGGGCCTACGCTGTCCCCCCGTTTTGCTGTAACATAGGTATTAATATTGTAATACCAAATGATTTAAAAAGAGTAACCATGGAGTTTCTTGCCGGATCTTCTCCTTGGAAACGACCAACCTGAACCGTGCACCTTTTTAGACGTTTATAAGTGCCCATTTAGGCCTATGTGAAATAAAATGGGGTAAAATATAATAACCACCAAAACTAACTTTTTTACCACTAACATCTATCACTTAGAATATCAATTGATCACCAAACTTAGTAAATTGAGCACCAAATTTTAATGAGGTGGTTGATGACAAACTAGTTTTGCCTAGGCCGACTTGGCGCACCCCGACACGAATATTTTTAGTAGGAGTTCCGCGTCGACCGGGTCTCCCTGGACTCGGATGCAAGAGCATAACAGTTCAATTTCTGGTGATCATTAACTAATTTTAACTATTTTTGGTTCTCATTTCACACTAAAATGGGGATTAATTAATCCCCATTTTAGCGTTGGTTATCATTTACTATTTTTTTAATCAAAAGTGATTTTTTTGCCATTACATTTTACTAAATCTGGTGGTTCGTTAAACATAAGCCATAAAATATTTTATTTTGATGATTCTGGAGGATTCCGATGCAGCACAGCTACGCCTCCCGCTTTTTAATACTTTAGGTAGTCTCAATCAAACAATAGCACATCGATTAAAGCTAAATATAATACTATTTGGTAATGTCTTCTATTTGCTGACCGTATGTCACAGATCTTTTAAGAATTCCACATCACTACTTCTTCGTGAAACAGCCCCCCGGAGAGTAAAATGTTGGAATACTTTTCTGCCTCAAGGCTGTTAGACAGTCGTCCAAGACATATTTTCAATTCCCCTACGTCTACAAGCACTTACAATAATTCCTGTCGACATAGCATATGCACAAAATGGCATCGCTAATGAAAGATCTAAAGTCAAGTTACTTTTGACCGGTAAAAATTATTTTATAAAAAAACTTTTTTGTAAAAAATAAAACCGACTTCAAAAACACAACAAAGTGAAAAATAACTTTAGCTTCAGAAGTCGGTGACTTTTGTGTGTTTGATCCACGTTTTTTGCCAAAAAGCTTCGGTTTAATATTCATGTTGATAAAATTGCTACTAAAGGGTTTAAGATGTTGGGTTTCATTCTGCGTAACTGTAAATATTTTAAGCGCGTCTCAACTAAAATTGCAATCTTTAACTCAATTGTCAGATCAGGCTTAGAATATTGCAGCATAGTTTGGATCGATTCTACGAAATACATAAACGTCGTGTGAAATCAGTGCAGAAAAGATTTCTTTGGCATTTGTCATATCACTGTATTAAGGTCTGAAATTTAACTTGCTACAGCTCACGCTTGAAACATTTCAAACTTATGAGCCTGGAAAATTGTCGTATGATCCTAGATCAGCTGTTCCTATACAAAATAATAAACACTTACTTTGATTGTCTGCGGTTACTGACTCAAATAAACATAAATGTGCAAGTTTGTATTGCTCGTAAGTCAAGCTAACAGTTGCTTCGCGCTAAGGGCTTTAAAACCAATCTGGGTCATTTTTCCACCATTAACGGAATGCAAGTTCAATTTAGTCGCCTGTCACGCTCGCCTAATGTAGATATTGGTATGTCTTACTCATTACATAAAGTCAAGTTTGTCTTGCGTATGGCATTATCCTGAAAGTGTTTACATTTATATTTTGTTCTTTTTTCTGGTTAGCACAACGTCGAACAAAAATTAATTATGTAAGTTTTTCTAATATATTTGTATGTTAAATTTATGTTACAATTGGCTGTATTTATATAGAAATTATTGGTGTATAAATACAGTTAAAAGACTGAAACGGGCAGTTATGGCAGCGTGAAGCGGATTTCACTTATTTAGATAGATCTGAATGGGTAAGATCTGTTTTGTAACTGCATTTTCTTTCTTCAATGTTTAATGCATGCCGTGGCAGCCTTTAATTAAGGCTACACTATAAAATGTTAAATTCAACATAAGTTCTTAAACATGTATTTTTGGTGTATGCTTTGTTGGTTGTCCTTGAATAAATAAATAAATTAATAAAATAAATCCAGACTCCGTGGCTGCTACTGAGAAATACCTGATGGAAAAACCCAATAACACTTTGCCCGACCAGGGAATCGAACCCAGGACCTCATGCTGAGTAGTTGGCACCACTAGACCAACGAAGCAGTCATTTATTTCATACTGTTAACAATACATGTCATGGTAATAGGCTTATCCCCAATAAAATGGAACCTATCAGACCGAACTGTCAAAATGTGGGTATAATGTACACATCGGCATACCCCCTCAGGGCATACAGGCGTGAAGTTATGTTATGATTTTGTGAAAACAACAAACATCCAAGCGATTGCAGCAACCACGACCGATTTGCTGTCTATAATTGAAGAGTTCCATTGCATATCTTCGAAGATCACCATCAGATCTTCACCAAATTTAAACGGGACCACCGCGAAGTAATTTTCTTCCAAACAAAAAAAGAATCATCGAAATCGGTTCACAATTGGCAAAAAAAAGGACATACACACAAAAAAAAACAGACAAATCGATAACCTCCTCTTTTTGGAAGTCGGTTAAAAATAATTATCATTTTGTTCCACCTAACATCGCCCGCCCCCAATTATAACTGGCAAAATGTGGGTTTCTATTAGGTACACCTCTAAAGGATCTAAAAAGTCTATAATAACTTTAATATCGAAAGGTTGGAAAAAAACCGGCCAAGTGCGAGTCGGATTGAAGGGTTCCGTACCATCATAGACGGGAATTTCCGATATGATGAAAAAATATAAAGGGGGAATCCTTTAATTTATATTTTTTTGTTAAAGCAGCAACAGAAATACACATTTTGTGAAAATTTCAACTGTAGATACGGAACATGAGAAACAGCCCGCTGACAGACCGACAGACAGACGGATGGCCGGACAGACATCTGAGACTTAGTAATAGGGTCCCGTTGGTTACCCTTTGGGTCAGGAACCCTAAAAAGTCACCATCTCCGACTTCCGGTAGTAAAATTTCCGTTTTTTTCGCAAAAGAGTGTTTTATCAACAGTAGCATTAAACTAAATTCCTATCAAATCGACGAACAACAATCCACCCCACCCACTATACCCCCAACACAATAATTGAACGCGGCAACTGACAAAGTAACAACACTAAAGCGTTGAGATGTTAAATTGGGAGTGAGGTATTAAATTCCACTAACTTTCACAACGTCTGTTCATGGCAGATACGAACGAGAGTATAATGTTTTGTAGTAAATAGGATGCGGATGTATGAGGGTTTTCATGTTGATGGTAAAAGTAAAATTTTATGTTATAAAAGTTCACTAGGAACTTCATGTGCACTGAAATGAATTCATTGAGGTCGTCTAACATAAGTTTTGTTTTTCGTAATTCGTAACGCGAATTCAAATCTTGCCATTATTTGAATTTTGAAGAAATGTGTTCCGTCCAGTCATATTAAGTCATAAGATTACGTCATCTTAGCGCCCCACCTAACGCAAGGGTCTCGACCATACCGAGGGACACTCGCTCGCCGTCACTTACCGTGCGCATACATCGGCCATTTTTATGTGTAATCCACCAAGTCAACATTATACAGTCTTTATATCGATGGTCCTTCGAGCCGGATCAATGTTTAAATGTCAAGCTCCAGTTGTGATGCTCACCAGCATCACAACTGGAGCTTGACATTTAAACATGGATGGATAATTGCTGCTTTTCGATATGAAGACTGTATCAGTACATTGTTTCTTCAGATTATACTAGAGGATGTTGTTTCAACCAAACCACATTGGGGGCCGTAGGGGTTAGGTTAGGTTAGGTTAAGAGGGAGCGGTCGGAGCGGCGGGAGGGAGGCGTCTGTGAATTTGTTTAGTTACTGCCTCGTTGGTCTAGTTGGTTGAAAGCGCGAATGCTGACCATGGGGCCCTGGGTTCGATTCCCAGGTCGGGCAAAGTCTTATTGGGTTTTTCTATCGGGAATTTCTCAGTAGCAGCCACGGAGTTTGGATTTGTGCACGGTTGATGGCAATAGACTCGCCCCCTATTGCATGGGACTTAAACATAACCAGCGAAATTTGGGTATACTTGTTAAGTACACCCCTAACCTAACCCTTCGGGAATCCTCTGAGACAAAAATATATTTCTGCAACCAGTACCAAAACACTAAAATATATAAACCTTGTTTGTTGATGTTACTACAAAACATCGCACCGTAAAATTACAAGTTAATTAACCTAGTGTTTACTTGACTTTATTGCAATTTTAGCTGCAAAATTAAAGTATATTAGTAGCTCATGAAAATTATATATTTAACCGTTGTTTGCTGACGTAGATTCATTAAAATTTAATTGACTATTAGCAGTCATGTTCGCTTATGTACTATTTGTTCTAAATTGTGATATTTGACATACACTGGTAAACAATCATCATAAAAATATTAATACATAAAATTTTATAATTGGTAAGACTGGTTGTTTTACCATTTTTTTTTTCATTCGGGCCACTGACCACGCGGCTTCGCCCGCATTTAACAAGAGTTTCTATCAAAATAATTATCCTCATATGCATAAAATAAAAAGTTTTTATGAGAAACAATAAAAACTTTTATTTTTGCCTGGCTTTTTTTAACTGTGTTTGATTTAGCTTCCAGTCTAACCAGATGCAGCTGAATACCAGTATTTTAAATAGAGCAAATGCCTGTCTTACCTCCACAACCCTGGGTAATACTATACCCCTGGGTAAGACTGATTGTCACACGTTCGGGACACCGATTACCCGTAACGACTGTCAAAATTCTACAAATGACAGCCAGCACCAACGACTTAACGTGCTTTCCGAGACACGGAGGAAACTCGGTATGAAATGGGCAGGTATCACCCATCCACGGCACAATCTAGGCAAGTACGGCTTAAAAGATTGACCCGAGTGGCAGTTATTATTTAGCCACGAACTCCTCCATCGGGCTAATCTTGCTAATGGTTCTAAATTGACACAAGCTTTTATAACATTTAAATACTAAAGACAAAAATACTGTCAAAATCACAATCAAACTCGTGAATCATCCGAAAGTCCGAACAGATTTGTATCAGAGCTTCAACGACTATAAAAAATATGTGAAAAAATATTTTGTCCATTCGTTTTTCAGCGATTAAACTCGATAAAACTGCGCGAATATAGTACGTATTTAATATGATATATTTATATGTAAATCTAGGTTTATCTGTTTTGCAGGTAGCTTTTTGATAAACTAGTGATTTTAATCAGTTTTTGTATGGTTCTGTCACTATCACTATCACTACATAATATAAAACAAAGTCACCCGCCGCGTCTGTCTCTATGTATGCTTAGATCTTTAAAACTACGCAATGGATTTTGATGCTGGTTTTTATTATAGCTAATAAATTATTTTAAAAATTATTTATTTAGATTTGTTATTTGAATAATATTTATTTTATTATTTAATAATTAATTAAAGAGTGATTCAAGAGGAAGGTTTTAGTATATAATTTGCGGACATCACCTAGTTTAGAATAAAGCCAGAAAAACTGTAAATTCAAATGGACTATATCTCTGCCTAGCCTTTTGGGGATTACAGGCGTGATGTAATGGATTTCCTAAATCATCATCATCATCATCATTTCAGCCGATAGACGCCCACTGCTGGACATAGAAATCATACTATTGTAATATACAGGGTAGCACCGACAATACGACAGTAAATTAAACTGCGTTTACCTTATGACGTTCCAAGTCTGTATATAAAAAAACCGGCCAAGTGCGAGTTAAACTCGCGTGGAACGGGTTCCGTACAATGCCAAAGTCAAATTTTCCTTAGGTGAATGTATTATATTGAGTTTACCACTTTATTTTCAATTGATAGAATTCATATAGTTTTTCCTGTAATCTACAATTAATGAACTATATTTTGTATTTTCACAAAATTTTAGGCTCAGTAGTTTCGGAGATCAGGGTGGAATGGAATGGAAGAGGAATGGTCGATTTTCGTCTTCTTTCATGAATAAAATCAAAACTATTTATTTTACAATAATAACAAAACTTTATTTGAGATCCTCATAATGTGCCCTTTCATTTGTTAAATAACACAGTAAGGTTTGCAAAACTTTTTTTTTTTATTTCCTAATAAAAAAATATTTATTTACTTTGCACATGTGTGTTTGGGTCATAAGATTAGACTATCGTACCAAATTTCACCTGATTAGGTTGAGTAGATTATGAGTAAATTGGCTGTGACAGACAGACGCACGAGAGATCTTATTAGGGGTTCCGTTTTTTTTCCATTTTTTGTACGGAACCCTAAAAACCAATCGAATCTATCCCGTAGTTTAGCTACAGAACATTCGTTTTCGTTTCCAGCATTTTCTAAATGATGTAGATTAATAAGGCTAGCACCAACAGGTTAACGATACCCGCATCGGTATAAACGCTAAACACATGTTACCAACTCGCTTCTTCAAAAACCTTTGGCAAATTCGTTCCTTAAATTTTATTTCCAGATGCAAATTATGTAAGCAGTAGATAAGCAGTAGTGTGACTCGGATGTCTCCTTGATTTCAATGCCTACTGTAGATCAGAGGGCTAGGGTTGCTACGGGTATACTGTGTGAATATCGTTACGAAAATGACGACGCGCGTGCGACTGTAAAAAAAAAAATATAAAATAAAAAAAATGTAGGTATATAATGATATATTTTTTTTTTATTTTTTTCGCTCGGTTTTTTACGTCAGCGTTTTGGTCGTTTCTTTAAAGTCAACCTACTGCTTATAATTTTACAGTGGTTTTGTTTGAAAACATTTTAATTTCGATGTTACTATTTATTTGATAGTTGTAAAATATTACAACTACCAAATAAAATGAAAAAATAAAATGAAAAAAATCTAAATGTTCTAGAGGGCCATACTCCATTTCATTTTCCATGCCTGATACATTCACAGCACGGTCATGGTACGGTAATGTAAGGAGAATCCTTTAAAAAAAACTGTTATGGCATCTTCAAGACACGAACCCAATTCCCTCCCACAAATTAGTATCACCTAAATTTCCAAATATCAAACACACGACATTAACATAATTACCCTAGCTTAATTAACCATCAATTGTAATTCATATCTAATTAACGTACCATTGTTCTAGTGATGCGACACCGTGGTCCCAGGCTCGCGGGATTAGCGCCGACACCCCGGACTACCCCGGGAATTACGGTGAGTAATGGACGGAGTTATTAATGTGGCCCCCGGGATGGAGATATCCCGGAGTGGCGATTAGTAAGGAGTGTTGTTGGGTTATTTTTATTGTTTTGAGGTTATGAAAGGGATTTTGAATTATTAATTATGGAGCAGCCTATAGATGTTCCACTGTAGAGGCCAAAGCCTTTTGTTGAATAGATGAGAAATGAGTATTATTTAAACTTCATGTACAAAGAGTGGTACATAGGCGGACTTAATACCACAAGGCATTCTCTACCAGTCAACCTTTGGATCAAATAGGACAGCATTGATATATAGAATACAAAATAAATAAATAAGAAAAATACCATTTACGATTCACCATTTTTTTTTCATTTTACGTTTACAAAGATCAACTACACACATCAAAAGTATCTAGGGATCAACATATATTTTTGCAATAACTTTTCTCCTGATTGATATTAATTAAAATTTTCTTTAAGGATTCATCAAATAAAGTGTTTTCGTTTGTCACAGTAACGATAAACCAAGTCACCTTTGCATTAATAAAGAAATTTGCCATTTTCCTAATAAAGGGATTTTTGACATTTGAACCACTAACATTAAAGTTCGAAAAAAAGACTGAAATAACAGTTTTCTTTAAAATTTTATTGGGTAACTTAAACAATTAATAATCCGTGTTTCTACCGCGAACACTAACAACACAAGAACATCGGTTTGGCATACTCAAAATGAGTTCATCCAAATCACGCTGTGGAATGGCCGCCCATGTTCGTTGCAACAACAAAAAAAGGTCTTCTTGCGACTGGATACCCTCCATATTCGGCAGAGCTCTTCTCTGTAGCATATCCCATGCATGCTCAATCGGGTTCAAGTCTGGCGACTGAGCAGGCCAGGGCAGGACATTGATGTTAGCTGCGGCGAGAGTCTGTCTTACAACTCTTGCGGTGTGCGGTCGTGCATTATCATGCATTAACTGAAATAAGGGACCGATTTGCACTTGTAGAGGAACGATGACGTCTGATACAATCGTCTCAGCATAAATTTGAGCGTTGAGGTTGCCTCTGATCCAAATCAACTCAGTTCTTCCGCCGATCCAAATACCCGCCCATACCATGATGGTTCCACCACTATAAGGATGGACTTCCTGGCAGGATTTTAATCGCTGTTGGCGTCCAGGGGTTCTCCAGTGTCGTATACGTCTTGTATCCGGTCTCATACCAAAACGAGACTCATCAGAAAAGCACACGAAACGCCATTGTTCTTCTGCCCAATTTCTGTGTTCAAGAGCCCATTGATATCGAATCCTACGATTGTGCATTGCTATAGGTGGTACCCGTAGCGGTCTTCGGGAATGAAGGTTCACTTCATGCAAGCGGTTTCTGACTGTTTGGTCGCTAATTAAGTTCCCTGAAGAGTGATGAAGCCTCACGGCTAACATCATGGCGGTTATTGTTGGATCTCTTCGAGTTAAGATTTGAATGTATCGGTCTTGTCTCCGTGTGGTGCAGCGATACCGTCCTCCATGGCGCTCAGCCACGGTACCAGTGCTTCGGTAACGTGTCCAAAGTCGACTGATAACACTCTGACTTGTATTCAGAGCTAAAGCTACAGTACGTTGCCGGGAACCAGCTTCTATCATTCCCACGGCTCTGAGCATTTCTTCCCTGCTTAAATGACGTCGCCGCTCCATAATAACGTTGGTTTTAATCAGTAGTAGGGAAACAGTAGCACTAATAATGTCTTCAATGCGTTGTATGTTTTTATAGGGAAAATATTGACAGCTTATTTTCATCTTTTACTCGAATTTGATTGAGAGTTCCTGATTCAAATTATGAAATGCACCAAAAAGGATCCATATAAATTTATAAAATCATAAATTTATTACAAAGCCACATCTCAATCTCAAGAAATCCGCATAAAAATGCTTGATCCCTAGACATTTTTGATGTGTGTATTTCATATTCTAAAAGTAGGTTCCAATTGATTTTATTATCACTTAACCAAATATGAACTAACTGACGAGCAGCGGCGGCCCAGTGGTGGCGGCCCCGACTTACGAACAGTAAGTCGTGGGTTATGACATTACTTTGTGTAATTTATTTCATCACCACTGCTCTCAGAACGGTGAAGGAAAACATCGTGAGGAAACCGGCATGTCCTAGAACCAAAAATTTGAAGACATGTGACATCTACCAATCCGCACTGGGCCCGCGTGGTGGATTATAGCCTATTCCCTCTCATTAATAGAAGGCCGTTGTCGCGAAAGATGCGATTATCCAAACGAAATGTGAGTGAATCGAATGCTTATTATTGCTGGTATCATCTGCTTGTCGATGAATATGAAAGAAATGATAGTTGAGAGAGTAGGGTAGATTTTAGAGAGAGAATAAAAAAAGAGGTTATGTAGAACACGAGAGGATCGTGAGTAAGTGTGTGAGTGAACGGCACGTGGTGGGCGAGCGGAGGAAATGACAAGAAGAGGTAACCAAAAGAGTGAGCTGGCCCCCCTGGTGAGTTGCACAAAGTTGATAAGAGTTAACTGGGGGTGTATATCGAGAAATTACGTAAGAGTGATAGGTATTCGGAGGTAGAGGCAGGCTGTGAGGGGAGGTATGGAGGCCTGTGGGACCCCCCAGGGGCAGGGGGGGCTTTAAAAGTAGTCATACACGCTGAGGTATACCTAACAGATTTACCTGTACTGGTGCACCCGTCAGGTAACCTTCAGCTGCGTAGAGAACAAACCTATACTGGTTTGCAACATACAAGCTCCGGATTACCTGTACAGGCAAAACTGTTAGGTACACCCTAGCGTGTATGGCTACTTTTAAAGCCGTTAAATCTTATGTCAACTAGGTAATTGGCTAAGATGAATGCTTTGCGATTTATTGCCATTGGTTTATCGAACCAGGCAGATAATTGCTCCCAGATCAATCGTAATGGCTATCGTGTGATTTGACGGCAGATTTTCACATCAAAAACTTTGTCAAGATCCCAGATATCAGTTTTAAAGTACAGGCGCCAGCACATGAAGCTACTACAATCAGTCAAATTTCTTTAATAGATTTTCAACTTTACCGCTAAAGCATGAGGTTCAAAGTTGATTGGGAAAAATTGTCAGTTCCTGGTAGCTTGATTTTCTGGCTTGGTCTGTACCAAATTCGGAGACTTCGTTAAAAACCCGTTAAATAAAATCCGTTATCTCACGAAGTTAAGATAGGGTACTTCGCAAACCATAAGGTAGATTTATGGCATCTTTAAATTTATATGACTATTTTACGGTAGTTGTACCAATAGGAGTGAGATATACCTTATTTTAAAACTGTCTAGGAAGTTCCCTCAACCGTTAGTAACTAGGCATAACCATTATGGGAAATCAGGGTTTCGTTTTACATTTTCAGGCCTTTTCCATAAAACACAGATACAAATCTTGATAGACATGCTATATATTTCGATAGGAAAAACTTGTGGCCAAATAATAACAGCCGCTCGGGTCAATTTTTAGGTTAAGCTGCGGTTCCCTAGGTTGGTCTGTGGACGGGTGACCGCCCATTACATGCCGAGTTTCCTCCGTGTCTCGGAAATCTCGTTAAGCCGTTGGTCCCGACTGTCATTTGTAGATCTTTGACAGTCGTTGCAGGTAGTCAGTGGCACGAAAGTGAAGCAGTCTTCTGCATAACCTTTTCACAACTATGTTGGGGTCGGCTTCCAGTCTAACCGGATGCAGCTAAATATCAGTATTTTACATGGAGCGACTGTCTATATGACCTCCACACCACAGTTAGTACTTGGTAATACGATACCTCTTGGTAAGACTGGTTGTCAGATTTTCGGGACACTGAGTACCTGTAACGAGTGTCAAACATCTACAATTGATAGCCGGGACCAACTGCTTAACATGCTTTCCCAGGCATAGAGCAAACTCGGTATGTACTTAATGTAACTGACCCAAATAGACCAACGTCGTATTCAAAGTGTAATTTGTACGTACACTGTTACACTGGTATCGGGAACAGTTTGCTGGCCTATATTTCGTGTTTTCGAACATACTTTAGTCCCTAATTACAGAAAAGTTCAGAGTATGCTAATGAATAAATTCTGGACGTTTTATTTTTTTTTTTAATCTTTCCTAAAAATATTTGAACTAAAAGCTGATGATGATAATTTTTTTGTTTCCGTTATACAGACAGGGTGGGCCATACATTTTTGCATATTTCGAAAGATGAATAGAAATAAAACTACAAATGTAATTTTGTTGATCATTTACCTAACGTAATAAACGTATATTGAAATTTATTTTGTTAAAATGGGAATTATTAGATCATTATTTTAACAAACTTTTCCTTCGACTAGAGATTTCTCTCTTCTGTCTGTTTAAATTTAATTTTAAAAGTAGTTAATAAAATAAAGATTGACATAGTATTAAGTCTTTGCAAAAAAAAATGCACTTTTATTTTTACAAGATTGTATTGTATAATAATATATCATTTCAATATTGAATGTTGAAATGATATATTAATTATTATTAAAAAAAAAAAAATATTATTAATTATTATTAATATATTATTATTCAATTTTTAATCGCTTGAACTTTATTTCAATTTTCAAAAGGTACAATATCGATAGCTTCATTCAGAATAGTATCTAGTATCTACAGACTGAAGTAGACTTTGCAGTAGCAACTTACGTTTGGCTAACAGAAGTTGGAGAGCATCCGCTTGCTGGTTCCTGCTATCGAACGTTATAGGTGCACTGGCTTACAAGGAAGTTGTACATACCTTCTTGTATTTTATAGACGATTTTTTTAAAAGCTTTTATTTAACATGAAATGTATGTGTGTTTTTTTAGGTCAAATCTTGCAGCTGGATTTTAAAACAGTTTACTCAATTTATTGAGTTGAAAGTTTGCACACACTTTTAGTTTGTATGACAATGTATGGTTAGCTATGTGACTGCCCAAAAAAGGAGTGTTATGTTTTCAGGGGAAAAAACTAACACACAACAACAATCGCGGTTATATTAAACATTAAATAAACTATTCAGTACCTGCTTTGTTCTCATTCAACACTAAACTAAAAATATTTTTAGTTTTTGTTCCGTTTTTGACAATGCAGGCGTGTTTTATTTTTTTAATCATTTGCCTGTTATGTTTTAAAGAAAAGAAAATATAGCATTCGTCTGGCCCAAATAAGAACTTTTTTATGACGTTATAGAGGCAAACATAGCTGCTCTATCTATTTTAATGAACATGTGATGCAAAATTAATAACCACATTTGCAGTACTATTGCAAGTAGTATCTACACTCTAGTGGCCGGTTAAAGTTTCGGCACGCTTCGCTCTCCCGTGTTTCGTGCTACCAAATATTCTGTTAGTACATTTGCGTGCAGAATAATTGGGTGAGAAGTAAAGTGATTAAAATGTATTTTTTTTTTTAATTCATTAGTGATGGGTTTGTCTAAGTTTAGAAACTATGACGTTTTGTCAAGCCATAAAAATCGTGTTATGCAGAAGCGGGTATTCAAAGAAAATAATGTCTAAAACAAAACCATTCAAATACATTTAGCACGTGTCCTCGTTATCTGCCGAGCCTTTTCTCAACTATGTTGGGGTTGGCTTCCAGTCCAACCGGGTGCACTTGAGTACCAGTATTTTCTCTATCTGACCTCCACAACCTAATTAGTACTGAGTAATACGATACGGCTTGGTAAGTCAGGTTGACAGACTGTCGACTACTTTACGACTGTCAAAGATCTACAATTGACAGCCGTGGTCAACGGCTTAACGTGCTCTACGAAGCGCGGAGAAACTTTGTATATAATGAGTAGTCACCCATCCACGAACCAACATAGGCAAGCGAAGATCGACCCGAGCGGCATTATTTAGCCCCAAATCTCTCTACATTTAACGTGTCAGGTTACTAAAAACAAAAAATATGTTTACGCAAAGCGCAGTACGTAAATAGCTTGGTTATAAATTACGAAAGATAGAAATTTCAACATTCAACAACTGTAAATTATTTCTTAATGGCTACTCGTAGACAATAAATATTAAAATAATATATATAGTAGTTACGCAATAAATTGAGGGAACTCTCTCTTTAGTTTTGTGTTTATTTTGTTATTGTGTGTAGTTAGTCTGTTCTTTATCACTGAGTTTTCGGTAGTTTAAAAAGGTTGTCCGAATAGTGCTGTTTTTCTTATTGTATATAATTCTTCTATTAAAAGATTCGAATACTTATTGCTACCATATTCGTTTCGAGGACATTCTTATAAATTATAATAGTATTTGCTGCAGTAGGCAGGGCACATTGCTAGCAGAACGGATGGCCGATGGGGCCGAAAAGTTCTGGAGTGGCGACCGCGAACCGGAATACGTTGCGTTGGAAGGCCTCCCACTAAGTGGACCGATGACCTGGTGAAGGTTGCGGGAATCCGCTGGATGCGAGTCGCACGGGACCGGTCAATGTGGCGACACTTGGGGGAGGCCTATGTCCAGCAGTGGACATCTTTCGGCTGAAATGATGATGATGATGATGATGATTTGCTGCATTTCTGTCCTACTTTGCGCGAGTACAATTTACAAAACTAGTTACTCCACCCACAGTTTTGTATATTATGATCGTCTATCGAGAGTTAATTACCTACTTATGAATGCGTCTACATCAACGTTTAAAAAAAAAACTTGAATCAAAAATGTAGAACCTTCCAATTTCCCAATGCAGCCAATAAATCTGTCTCCAAGTGCACGAAACTTATCCAGCTCGCCTCTACTAAAACTGTAGAGGAGTAGATTGTCCGGAAACACTCCGTTGAGTGAGTTCGCGATTTCCTCCACTTCTCCCTTTTTTTTAGTTAATTAATTGATCTCTCCCGGGTATTGTCTGCTCTCTAATTGATGCATAGTTCCTCTCTCTGTGAACGTTCTGATTGGATTTTTGCTATTAAGCCATTTGGGATGGCTGACGTGTTTTGTTTTTTTTTGGGTTTCTGATTGGCGGTTGATTGATTTTGGAGTAGAAGGACAAAGAAATATAGGATTTTGAACAAAGGCCTGGAATTTAGATGATTCGTTTCGGAATTTTCGTAGTTTTACAGTTATCGTTGAGATTTTCCTGGTAATTGAGATGTGATGTACAAAAAAATCATTAAGAATCCGGCACTTCTTCTTCTTTATCATGTGGTTAGTGATAAACCTGGTGTCATTTTACGCCGCCCATAGCCTCTGACTTGGCTTTAAATGCTGGTTTCCTAACTATGTTTTCCATCACCGAAGAAAGTGATAATTATACAATATGCACATGAATCAGAAAAATCAGAGGTGCGTGCCGTTTGTTTTTTTTTTCGGATGGAAAATCATCAAATGACTCCTCCCGCTCTGGGCGGAGCAGGAGGGAGTGTCAGACTTTTACTGACTAAAACCCATCCAGGTTCCTTTATCGCCCTTTGTGTTCCGGGGCCACGTTATCTCTTTCGAACAGTCCTGCAGCCCCGGCAGGCATCGGCCCTTTCGGACCCCTTCCTTTTGCTGACTCTCTTTGAGCAGAAGCGTGGCCTGTTCAAAGGCACCACGTGGCCTTTGAACAGGCCACGTGGTGACTCCCGACGCCCGGGGCGACTCCAGTTCGCCTGGGACGTGAGGCTCTCTCTTTCTCACGTTCCGCCACCTCCTTCTCTAGCATTACTGCTTCGCAGAAGGAGGTGACGGCGTCCCATTCCGTCTCGCCCCGGACCATGGATTGAACCGGGGAGAGGTGCGTGTCTTGGGTTTGAACTTGAGACCTATGACTTGACAGTCCCACGGTCACACCACTAGGCTATCACTGCTTATAAGTAACTACCACATTAGCCTCGGTCACACACAGCGATTAATGGCTGCGAATGCCTACTCGCGAGTATTCGCTGTATGTGACAGGCTATTCGCTGCGAATAGACTCAGTCGCCGCGAGCTGATTTCGCCGCGATTTGAATTGAGCATGTTTAATTTTACTATCAACAAATGCGCATCCACCGCGAGTATTCGCTGTGTGTGACAGGGTACTCACTGCGCATAGCCATTCCGCTCTGAAGACATTTTGAATTTGCGCATCAACAAACTGTCGAAATTCTCGTGTAGAACTCGCTGTGTGTGACAGGCAGGCAGCGAATTGTCACTGTGATCATTATTTGCAGCGAATGCACTCGCAGCGACTATTCGCTGTGTGTGATTGAAGCTTAACACTCACTGCCTAGTGGATAACGGCTACCTCATAGACCTACCTGTGTCCATGCCAATTATGCTTTAATTGAGAACTTACACGCTTCGAATTATGATGGCATTGGTACACCAGTGCAATAATAATTCAACATTAGTTCATCACGTGACCAGACGGCGGGCTATTTTTTGGCCAAAGAATCAGCATTGCCATCCAACCTGGCAATGCTGCCAGCCTTCTGGGCACTATTCCTGTTGACAGCGATGTGGACGAATTTTTCGACTCCCTGTAACTTTTTTGATACTTGTAAATATTTTTATTTCTATTATAGGGTTATGACAAATACATTAGTTTCCCGGTCCAAAATTATTGTAGCAAAGCATGTCGAATGCAAACATTTATGTCGTATTTATGAGTTCGCTGTTCGTGCAGTCTCATGTACCTACGAGTACATGCATTATTTTATATACTTTATACACTGAGCGTCCTGGGTTCGATATCAAGTTGAGCAAAGTGTTGTTGGATTTTTTCATCAAGAATTTCTCAGTGGCAGCCCTGAGTTTGGAAGTTAGCGGCGGCTTTAGAAACTACGTTAAACCATAGTAGGTGAGTGAGAGAAGAGATACTGAACAAGTGTTTGCTCACAAACTTGTGCACTTTAATGTTTGACATCATCATGTGCTTAGCATTTTCCCAACATGTTGGGGCCGGTTTCCAGTCTAACTGGATGAAGCTGAATACCAGTATTTTACATGGAGTGACTGCCTATCTGACCTCCACAGCCCAGTTCATCATCATCATCATCAGCCTGTAATGTTCTCACTGCTGGGACACGGCCTCCTCTCAATGAGAGGGAACGGACTATAATCCACCACGCGGGCCCAGTGCGGATTGGTAGATGTCACATGTCTTCGAATTTTGGGTTCTAGAACATTTCGGTTTCCTCACGATGTTTTCCTTCACCGTTTTGAGAGCAGTGGTGATGAAATAAATTACACAAAGTAATGCGCCTGTCTGGGTTCGAACCCATGACTTACTGTTCGTAAGTCGGGGCCGCCACCACTGGGCCACCGCTGCTCTGCCCACGGCCCAGTTAGTACTGGGTAATACGATACCCCTTGGTAAGACTGGTTGTCAGACTTTCGGGCCAGCCGAGACCAACTTCTCAATGTATTTTCCGAAGCACGGAGGAAACTTGGTATGTAATGGGCGGTCACCCATCCATGGAACAACATAAGCAAGCGCGGCTTAACCTTTGCCACGAGCTATATATAATGTTTGACAATGACTAGGTACACACGCACAGACCGAAACCGGCCTGCCAACATAAATAGCATAACTGCTTGGCGCCTGAAACGGCTATTGTGAGCTGCCAGACAAACGCATTCATAAAAACGCCATAACCAGACGATACTAAACACCAATATAATACAAATTCCACATAAAACTGCACCGCTCACGGCTCAGTCCATTAGTTTGTCAGGTACAGTCAGTTGCAAACTCGCTGTGAACGAGGACAATGCATGGAAAACTTTTGAACGCAACTGTCTGTTGCTGACGGCGAGAGTTATTGCCCAGGGTAGGTAGTGGACCTGGAGTAGTTCACACTTTCGTAATTTTGATATACACCTGAAGGATAATAGGGAATATGCATTTTTTTTTTATTATTTTGATACGGAATATTAGAGTACTATAAAAATAATGACAAAAAGCGAAAACAAGACATAAATCGGCCAAACAACACAAAAGTTATACCCATTTCAACTTTTGTTTCTCGATTCTGTACGTCGATGCAACGAATGACGTCTTCGCTGTTTCGGATTTTCTGTCTAATCAGCAGTTTCAAATGCTTACAATTTAGTATTTTTTTTTAGATATTAAAAAAATATTTTCACTTCGCTATTTCTGATGTTAATACGCTTTGTTTAGAGTGATTAAAAATTATGCATTTACCCTATTGCGTAATACGCTCATATTCTACCGGATGACATTTTTATAAATTTCGCAAAAAAAAAAAAAAAAAATAAGTTTGCCATTTGCTTCTACTCCGTTCACCTATTATACCTACCTATTTTTTGGAAAATGATATAAAAGTCATCCTGTATAAGCTATTAATTTTTGGCAGTTCAAAAACATTCGTCTTCCTCGTTGGTCTAGTCGTCGCAAGCGCGACTGCTGAGCACGAGGTACGGGGGTTTGAATCCCTGGTAGTGCAAATTGTTATTGGGTTTTCCCATCAAGAATTTTTAAGCCACGGAGTGGGATTTTGTTCCCGGTTGATGGCTCGTCCCCTATTACATGGGACTTAAACATAACTAGCGAAATGTGGGTGTACTATTAGGTACACCTCTGCTTAACCCTTAGGGGATTACAGGCGTGATGTTATGTTATGTCAACAATATTCATTGCGTAATTTAAAGTTGTAGTGCTGGTAATTTTATTTTCAAAATATATCTAGCAATGGATTAGCAGTAAAAAAATACTGGTGAATTTTCACTTTAATAGCAAACTGAATAACTCACAAAGTCTGAAACGATTCACAAAACAATTTTGAGGTAAAATAAAAATCCGGAAATAGCCTTTTCAAAACCCTTTTTCACTAAAATACAAAACAAAAAAAAATCTGTTCAAAAAACTCGTAAAAGCGAATCAGAAAATATTTAATCCCTACTTATTAAGGAGCCTGAACAATTCGTGTCGAAACTTCAACGAAACGCAACGCCAAAACTTTTTTCACCAATTTTTGTTTTACTTTCTCAACACTCCTTATTGCTATGTGCATAAAGTCTAAATTGGCGTAGTTATTAACAAAGTTTAGTATGGATTAGTGGTACGGAAGGGGGAAACTTTACCGGGAGGAAATAGTGTTGCGGACGGTCGAATCGAAAATTCAATTTAGTCGAATAATTTATTATTTTGGTAGTCAGTGATATATTTTGTCATGTTTATGGCCAGTAAATTCATGGTACAATATTGTATCATTTATTTGCTTAGCGGAAATCAATGTAGTAGTTTCAATAGGCTGTCGTGTGTGTATATCATTACAAATTTAATTTATAATGTTTGCAGTTATTGATGTTAGCAAAACGGTAATTTATATATGCTGTAAACTGACGCGTGTTGAATATACATCAGCGAGATCAACGTCCCTTATTACTTTAAATCTATCACTATCAAAAATCTGAATAAGAAAATAAATAAAATAATAAATAAATGCCCTAAGAAAAAAAATACACTAAGCAACGAGGCTTGTGTCGAGGACACCAGATAGTTGATATACTACATAAATACTTTTTGTTTGTAAATCATCATCATCAGTCTATAATGTTCCCACTGCTGGGACAAGGCCTCTTCTCAATGAGAGGGAAATACATACACATACATATAAACATCCATGACTCGGAAACAAAATGTCCATGCTCATCACACAAACATTTGCTCCCAGACCCGGGACCCTAAGAACGTAAGGCAGCCTCACTACCGCTGCGCCATTCAGGTCGTCTGTCAGGTCCAATGTGTTGCGTCAACAGCAAATAGTATGGAGAGCGCTGCAGGAAAGTCATGATTTTGACCATCAACAAACTTATTTCTTAAAACAAGCATCGTCATTATTCTTTTGTCCGTATCCCAATTCATTTGGGGTTGGCACAGCATGTCTTCTTCTTCCATCTTATCCCACTAATAATGTTATAAATGAGAAAGTTTGTGAGGATGGATGGATGTTTGTTTCTCTTTCTCGCAAAAAAAGCAAGCAGATAGTGTATAACCTGGGTTAACACACAGAATACTTTTTATCCCGATAGTATGATCCCGTGGAACAATAACAAAACTCCACACGGGACGGAAAAGGGAAAAAAAATGCTTTTGAGAAACAAATAATAAAACACCAATCAAACTTTGCCAGTAATCCTTTGAAACACTTTTAACTATCCGCATCATTTCTCCTACAAAGTTAAAACTAATTTACTCGAATCGAATAAAAATCGACTACCACTCGAATAATTCGAATAATTTCGCACATCACTAGTAGCAACCACAGGCAACGGAAAGTTTGTAGTGCATCGGGAGTTAGTTCACTAGTGGGTACTTTTAAACTAAACCGTTTGGAAATTGCAGGATTCGAGTTTTTAGTTTTACCCGTTTTTTTTTCATTTATTTTTTATTTTAAAGTCGGTTACGGCTGCCGTTTTATGATGTGGAGTTTGGAACTAAAAGATGGTCGGGCTGGTAGAAAAACAGCTTTGTGGTGTTCTTTCTTGAAATAGTTTGGAGTAGCAGTAGTGTGTTTACATGCAAAACATTACGCCTCTAATCCCGGAAGGTCTAAGCAGAGGTGGACCTTATAGTACACCCACCACCCGCCAGTTATGTTTAAATCCTATGTAATAGGGTCGAGCCTATAGCCATCAATTGGGCAGAAATCGTGGGCAGAAAATATGAGTGTACTATTGGAAACACCTCTGCCTAAAGGCTCGTTTACGGAGACGCAGGGTGACGTGCGGCGCGTTTTGCGGCGCGGTCCACTTTCATTCCAAACATAATTATGGCGATGTATGAGAGCGTTTACGGAGAAGCGATTTTACGCGTGTTGGCTTGAAATGTAGCGTTGCCCGCAGATGACACCGCTGCCGCCGTGGTCAATGCCAAAGAACATATGGCAGTTCACACCGCTGCGTCGTACGCGGCTTTTAACGCGGCGGTGCACGCCCCACGTCTTCGTAAACAACATCGTACATTGCCATATGTTTGTGTTTGCGCGTGTGATAATGCGGGCCGCTGCACTCGTTGACACTCCCTAAACGCGTGACGCACCACGCAACGCACCGCCCGACGCCTCGCGTCTCCGTAAATGAGCACCCTTCGGGAAAACAGGAATGATGTTATGTTATATAAATAATATAAAACTTCTTTTGCACACAGGAACTGTTCCATTCCATTCCATCTATTCCAGACTTTCTTTTTACACCACTTTACTTTACTCTTGGGGGCACTAAAGAGTTTAAAGTTTTGAATTCGATCGGCTTTCATGAATATCCATATGGATTCCCTTGAGGGTCGTAAAAATGATTTGAGGTTTATATAGGAAGTGGAAGATATTACATTTACGTACTTCTAAACGAATAATATTATCTTCTTTTTCCTTGTCGATGGCAACCTAAGTTGTGTTGGCCAAGAACTGAGCTACTAGTTTGGCGCTTTTGGTACCGTCAATCAGTTCCTGTAAAAATCAAACAACAGGACACGCAGGACACGATATTAAATGCCCCATCGTTTGTGGAATAGCAATAATAATATTATAATAAATATCACTGGACATTACACACAGCGCCATCTAGTGCCACACTAAGCAACGAGGCTTCTGTCGTGTCCACCAGATAGTTGATATACTACATAGATACTTTTTGTTTGTAAATACATTCTTATTAAACATATAAACATCCATGACCCTGAAACAAATATCCATGCTCATCACACAAACATTTGCTCCTACCGGGATTCGTACCCGGGACCCTAAGAACGTAAGGCAGTCTCACTACCACTGCGCTATTCGGGTCGTCAAATGATTATAAAGAGGAAAGATGTGTATTTTTGTATGTAACGAATAAACTCAAAAAAACTGGAGCGATTTCAAAAATTCTTTTACCATTAGAATGCTACATTATTCCTGAGTAACATTAGCACCCGTGCGGAGCCGGGACGGGCCACTAGTATTTTATAATTTTAATGTTGCCGTTCTTAGTGTGATGCTTACAGCAGGATTAGAGAAGGACTGAATACGGAGAGTTTATTTGTAATAAGATACTTTCAGTGTTCACTCTGTGCACTGCTGTTTATTTAAGGATACTAACGGTTCGCCCTGGCTTCGCATGGGTACAATGTAGATACTATATACATATAAACCTTCCTATTGAAACCTTCCTCTCTCTTCTATCTATTAAAAGAACCGGCATCAAAATCCGTTGCGTAGTTTTAAAGATCTAAGCATACATAGGGACAGATAGACAGCGGGAAGCGACTTTGTTTTATAATAGGTAGTGATATTTTATAGGGTGTAAAACACCTCTTAACGAAGCCAAAAGGCACTTGTTTTCCGCGTCATTACGATCATTTTTTTGTTCTACACCATACCTGGGAACCTTCCAGTTACGGAGATATTGGGGGTCAAAGATCGCAACTTTTTGACAAGTTTTTTTTAATACAAGTTTTTAATGTAAGATTTTTACTTTAAACACTTCGACGACCCCTGTACTATTCAATCCATCCATCAGCACAATGTTTTGAATGCGTTATATTGAGTTCTACCACAAAACATGATTTTTCACCCCAAAAAAAAAGTTGTTTCCCAGCAATAATTTTTGCGTAAAGTTACTTAGTTTGATGTACAGAATGCTTGGTTGACGGCTTTGTGATGAGGTTTTTTACACGCTGTATAAATACCTAGAGGGGAGACGTAATTTTTTAATGTTATATGTTAATAAGAAATAACTTAATAATGTTTAGCTTTTATTTACAGGTGTCTCCAGAAAAGAAAACGTCAAAAAGAATATCCACATATCAAAGTAAGTAATAACGATTACAGTAATCACCAACCACACCACGACATGTCTGCTAACCTTTTCAAACTTCTACAACTTGCCCCAGCACAAACACGCGGTGTAAACGTAACGTAAAATCGCTGATTTTTGATCGAAAATACAATAGGAATCATGACTGACTAAAAAAAAAAATGATTCTGTTTAGTTCGTCAGTTAGATTTTCTAAAAATATTGGATACGTGTTTTTTGTTTTATCAAATAAATAAAAATTGACGAAGATAAAACGTGTCAAAGATGAGTAGGATTGTGACGTAAAAAAATGTACTCAAATGTGACGTCACTCGAGTTTTCGACGCGCTGTATCGTCTTCATTTTATGTTTACGTGAAAAAAGAAAAAATATGAGTCCAATATTTTTTGGAAATCTATCTGACAGACTAATTAGATTTTTTTCGTCATTTACTCTATTATCCTATAGCATTAGTTAAATAGTTTGAAATGTTAACAAGCATAATCAGTATCATTCATAGGAATAAACGTGAAACGAGTATTTTTTATTTTAAAAACGACGTATTCATTTAAACGACTGGATTAATTTAATACATTTTATGCTGCGAGTAATCGGCACTTCTTTAATGCGTAGTGTTTCAATAATTAACACCAAATCTCCAATACGATACCCTTTGGTAAGACTGGTTGTCAGACTTTCAGGCCACTGACTACCTGTAACGGCTGCCAAAGATCTATATTTGGCAGCCGGGACCAACGGCTTGATGAGCTTTCTGAGGCACGGAGGTAACTCGGTAAGTTAAAGGGTGGCCAACCATTCACACACCAACCTAGGCAAGCAAGGTACTTGCTACACAATCTTAAACAGCTGAAGACATTTGGCACAAGTACAGACATGAGCTAGGGCATAGGATACATTTTATCCCGGTAGCACAATCGTCATCATCATCATTTCAGCCGAAAGGCGTCCACTGCTGGACATAGGCCTTCCCCAAGTGTCGCCACATTGTACGGTCCCGTGTGACTCGCATCCAGCGGATGCCCGCAACCTTCACCAGGTCATCGGTCCACCTAGCGGCCCTCCAACGCAACGTCTTCCGGTTCGCGGTCGCCACTCCAGAAATTTTCGGTTCTGCGAGCAATGTGTCCTGCCCACTGCCACAATATCACAAGTAGCACAGTACCGTAGGGTAATTTCCGACCTCCGCAGCCAAAGCCGCGAGTTGAAGCTAGTAATTAGGAACAGAAACATACGAGTACTTCACTAAATGAAACTACAACAAACCAAACAAATGACAATATAGCTTAAAACGCTATTTGCCTTTCATTCTCTTATTATACCTACAAACTCATACAGTACAACGTATATTCCTAGTTTCCTAATAAAGTACACTCATCAAAATTTTGCATCGTCCAACTTAAACACATCAGTTGGAGTTAGGAAACTGTTCACAGTTGTTTTTACTAAGAGAAGTGGCCAGCCACTTTTGAGCTGCAGTTTGGCAACTATAAGTGGTGCGCACTGTTTTAGATTTTCACGGTTTTTCACTACACTTTAAGTACTTACGGGATAATATCCGTGATAAGAAAATTACGGGTATTATCCCGTAAGTACTATAAGTGTATAAGTGGTGCAGTTTCGTTGCATCACTTTTAAAGTATTCTGTGCTATGAAGCACAGAATACTTTAAAAGTAATGCAACGAGACGAGTTTCACATGGTTAATATTATACTATTTTCATAATAGTATAATATTAACCATGTGAAACTTATGTTGTCATCAGTGCTGTAACTATTCTGAACCAAAGGTGTTTATATAATTTGAAAACTATTGTAATTTGTTGTGTATTTGTGCCGTTTATGAGCTACCAGGGAAGTGGCATGAGCAGACGGAACTAAAGCCAACTTCTTTATCTTCAACATAGTCCTTAATTTTATTATGCGTTTTTTAATAAGGACACGTTCGATGTAGTTTTGAAACTTTCCGTCTGTCTGTTCTGTAATTCGAGGATTAAAGGCGTGATGCTACAATTAGAAAGACAACGCTGCCAATTGGCTAGATTACTCATTCTTATAACACAACTTACATCATCTTCCGTAAAAATCATTAAAATATGGGCATTTCCAGATACGCTTTTACAAAAAAAAAAACAGTTTTATTAGTGGCTTAGCCGTTGCCCTCATGTGGCCCGCCTGCACCCACTAAACATGTTAGTTCCGCAACTGCTCCGCTGAAGTTGAAGGCATTACTATGCATTGGCACGACCACCCATATCAATGCTTGCGATATTGAAGTGCATACCGTATTATATTAAGAGGTAATATCTATTGGAATTATTTTGTCTTCTTTGTTGCGTAGTTTTTGTTGATAAGGGGAACATTATGATTAGCTCTTTCTTTTCATAGTGTAACAGAGTACTAAATCCTACATCAAAATAGGCCAGCAGGGTAATTGCGTAACACACTCAAATTCCCAATGCTGCTCGTTTTGACAATTCAACAATAAATCATTGTGTGATTTACGCTGTCAAGCAGATGAATTTTACAAACTCATAAAGCAATGGATCAGGTGGCCTACCATGACGTCTTAAAGCAGGATCGTTTTTATCTTGTTCCAGTGTGGGAAAGAGATGGCGCTAAACGTCCTAAATAGCTCCGTCTCTTACCCACACTGGAACAAGATTAAAACGATCCTGCTTTAAGACATTATGGTAGGCCACCTGGAATAAATTTAATAGAATATGATTGTGTGTGTCCGGATGAGATCGAAAAGTATGTTGCGTAATCCGAGTTCAGTTCTTTTATTGCTATTTAGTTCTAATATGAGTTCGATTTAATGAAGCAATACGCAATTAGTCCGCACCAGTTTGACTGTACCTTAGTACTCACGAGACGAACGATTGCTTAATGTTTCAACTTGCAGTACCTACCTAGCCATAGTTGAAAGCACTCACGGTGAGCATTGGTTGTGGTGGTCGAGCGGTAACGATCTCGTCTTACGAGATAAGGAAATTAGTGACCAATATGACCACTATCGATTTATTTGAGACAAGCAATCTTACATTCTTCTTAGTAAAAGATAGCAATAGCGTAAATTAAGTTTAGTTTGTGCACAACAGAATCGACACCAGTATTTATATTTAACCCAGAACCTCGCCACTTCCACGGCGTCAACAGCTGCAAGGTTTTTGGGCTGAGAGGGCAAGATAGTAGATGGAGCATAGTTTGCGACACAGCTCCACACCCACACTCCACTCCGGTTCCTCTCCAGACTCAAGTGGGAAGATGTAACCTCGTCCAACCTCTTCAAAGGCTTACTCTTGACCTATGACCATTCTACCAATCACAGATATCATCATCATCATCATCATCATCAGCCTATAATGTTCCCACTGCTGTGACACGGCACCCTCTCAATGAGAGGGAATGGGCTATAATTAACCACGCGGGCCCAGTGCGGATTGGTAGATGTCACATGTCATCGAATTTTTGGTTCTAGAACATGCCGGTTTCCTCACGATGTTTTCCTTCACCGTTTTGAGAGCAGTGGTGATGAAATAAATTACACAAAGTAATGCGCCTGGCTGGGTTCGAACCCACGACTTACTGTTCGTAAGTAGGGGCCACCACCACTGGGCCACCGCTGCTCTCAAGCGCGTATTTTGTGTAAGGGCTATAATCCACCACGCGGGCCCAGTGCGGATTGGTAGATGTCACATGTCTTTGAATTTTTGGTTCTAGAACATGCCGGTTTCCTCACGATGTTTTCCTTCACCGTTTTGAGAGCAGTGGTGATGTGTGTGTGAAATAAATTACACAAAGTAATGCGCCTGTGAGGGTTCGAACCCCCGACTTACTGTTCGTAATTTGGGGCCGCCACCACTAGGCCACCGCTGCTCTCACAGATATAGCTACAACAATTCACAATTTATTCTTGCTGGATTTAGAGCTGATTTCACCGTGCGATACGTAATCGAGTGTCAGTTGAACTCGGTGAACGCGTGACAGTCGATTTGTTCCTGTCCCGTCGTGTAATGTGAAAAATACCTGCTTGATTAATTTGAAATGACGAGAGGAATTTGTTGTTGATCGTCTTGTGAGGTCTTCGACAGATTGACGTGATCGGGATAATAATGTCTATTAAAATTGCCTAAAACGGAAAAAAAAGCAGGTCATAATTGACATTGGCTGCCCGCAACTTAATTACAAATAAATAAAATTGAAGTTTTTTCTGAATGCATTTGAAAGTATACAGGGTTGGTTTTCAATGACCGGCCAAAATTTCAGAGATGGTTTAGAATCGATAATATTTTCGATATAATGAAAAAAAAAAACAATATTTTTTTAAATAAATTTCATCCTGCCCACCACTAAAAAGAGAACGTGTTGATATTGCTACAGCACAATTCAGTTCAACAACCTAAATAAGTAGCAGTTAGCACACACATGAAATTGGCGGTGCATGCACGCACACAAGTGCATTGATTCCCACTAGGTTTATGATTCAGGAAATGTTTAGGACATTTTCAAATGAATGCTATTATTTTTTTATATTTTTCGACATTAATATTTAAAATGCACTTTTTTTGATATCTAGATCTTAATTTTAAATTTGGTCATTTGGCTGGTCATTGAAAACTAACCCTGTTTATGGTACCTATAACAAAAAATCAATTGCTTTTATATCTGTCTGTTTGTTCCGGCTAATCTTCAAAACGGCTGGACCGATTTTGACGGCAGACTTTTACTAGAGCTTCGATTAGGCTTAAGTTAACTTTTATTTTAGAAAATAGCTTAGGGTTCCATGCAAAAAAATAAAATCCTTGAAATTGTTTAAAATGCGATTCAAAAAGAAGCTAATATTTTTATAATAATTTCACACGGACGGAGGTCGCGGGAAATAGGTAGTTTTTATTATAAAACGAATATTTTATTAGTGTAGGTACGAGCGTATTTGGGAGTAATTTTATTTCATAGAGGAAAATATTAATTGAGGTTCCAAGCTTCTTATAAGTTATATTAACAGCCCGTTTTAAGCAGACATTTCGAGGGGGCCGTTGCTTATTCTTTTTAGGGTTCTGTACCTGAATATTAACCAACAGGGCCCTATTACTAAGCCTCCGCTGTCCATCCGTCCTTCCACAGAATGTGTATTTCTGTTGCCACTGGCAGCAAATAATAAAAACAAAATTAAAGGGGGCTCTCCTACCACGATGCTACGGAACCCTTCGAGGTCGAGTCCGACTCGCACTTGTCCGGTTTTTACTAAGTACTACAAAGTTTATAAGAAATGGCCTTCTACCCAAGCATAAACCCCTATCTCCACCTATTTTAACCCTCAAAATCTCACACCTTTTACCCAAAAACCCTAATTTACCGAAAATCTACCACAAACAAAATAAACCTTAACAAAGTATAATTACTAACCGGCACAGTTTAACAGCAGTTAACTATGCATAAATTAAACTTAGATTAATGAAATTACCGTACATGGTGGGGTTCATGCTGCTGCATAATTTGCTCTCAATTTGAATTTATAGTCAGGAGCTCGTAACATATTGTTTTGTTTGGTATTCTGCGAACAACTTGATTACCTAGCCTAGTTTTGCTGTTGTTTAGGCGGAATTGTGTGCTTTTAACATTATATTTTCAACAAACTTCATATTTATGAATATATAATGGAGCACCCGTGGCTTAATAAAAATATTCGCCCGAGTCTATAAAAGTTTTAACTATGCTTAATGTGGACCACGGATGGGTGAACATGGGGATACTCTCCGTGCCTCGGAAATGACATTAATCCTTTGATTACCGCTGTCACTAGTCTACTAGTGACAGTTGTATAACTGTGTGAGTGGTCAGGAGTACGATAGTCTGTCACCAAAGAAATACCATACCACGTACTATTCAGAATAAGGAATCGGAAAAAATTGAAACACTTTGAGGATTATGAAATTGCATTTACGACACGGTTGATGCAGTGGCTGAGTCATTGACTGCTGCGTTGCGAGTCGCAGGTTCGATCCCTGCACGGAACCAATATTTATATGACTGTCCGGCTGTTCGTGTATGTGAGTTAAGATGTTTGTAAACCCACAATACAGGAGAAATTACTAAAGTGGGGCAAAATTAAAAAAAAAATTGAAAATAAAAATATTTTTTAAATCTAATTTTACTTCAACTTCAAGGTCATTGACAAACCTGCCGGGGTTGCGGGACTGTTCGAAAGAGATACCGTGGTCCCGGAACACAAAGGGATGAAGGAACATGGATGGGTTTTAGTCAGTAAAAGTCTGACACTCCCTCCTGCTCCGCCCAGAGCGGGAGAAGTCATTTGATGATGTACACCTCAAAGCCTAGATAACGTGACATACAGTCTGCGATAAAAACGATTATAAAATTAAACAGATATTGTATTGACAGAATTTAACGAGAAGCTTCATTAGTCGTAGAAAAACAAAATACTTTTCAAATGATTGCCGCCTAACTAAGCCCGAACTACTCCACCTTCGAGATAGCATTAACAGAAAACATAATTTTTAACAAATTCTGTTTCTTTTGCAGACCACTAAAACATAGGAAGACAGATATAAGGCAACATGATTCTGATGGATTTGCAAGTTATCGTAAGTATTGACAACCTTGATTTTAATTTATTTACTTTATGGACTAAACTCAATCTCAAAGCATTTATTTTAATTAGACCATTACGGCACTTTTGAATGTCAAAATTACAAATAAAAAACAAAGCTACAGTCCCAGTCACAAGGGATGATAACTTGAGAAATTACTGTAGTTGCCCATTCCCTAACGTAGATCTCTACGGAGAAGAACGGGCAAGAAACTCCATCACACTCTTTTGAATCATAATATTGTTACAAAATCTTGGTTACATCATTAATTTTGAAATTATACATATATGTGAGAACGATGTAGAAAGAAGTGCACATTAAGAGCGTCCAGAGTAGAAAAAGACAACAATTTAACAACAAACGAATTAAAATGAACCCTGGCAGCTAAGAGATGACCAGTCCCAAATGACAGCGCCCGTTCACGAACATGACGCGTGTATCGGCGCCATTCAACTCAACCATATTGAAGGGAACTAAATGACCCGACACACCCGCCACCATCAGCGAGACATTTGAGTGAGCATGACATTCTCTCAGCCACCAAGGCATACGAGGCACTAAGATCCCAGGGCCGCCAGACGTTGTTTATTTTCTAACTAACAAAATGTATGGCATCGATTAGTGTTAGTATGATTGTGCTGTGTAAGTTAGCAGGATCGGGATTTGAATATTATCAAGTGCTAAAGTTGCGTAAAAAATAATAATTAAAAATCTTAAAGCCTGAGTATTGATCTTTATACGACGTGTTTCCGGACGATATCGATAAACTTCGACCGGTTATTGTACCCATCATTATGAACTACTTTTACTTTGGGACCAAACCTGCTGTTCCATACATTTTGACGAGTTATGCGAACATAATAATAATATTTTAGGGAACAGCTGATGTTTTTTTCGACAATCATTTCCCGTTGACGAAAATTTCTGTCAGACGCTTTAAAGCTCGGAAAATCACTTACTTTAATTCACCGAAACATTTCATTGCTTTGCATTAAAATTCGAGGCCGGAACTCTCTGAAGCGGAAATTCAGCTTTATTTCGACTTCGATGAAAACAATAGAACTTTGGAAGTTTAATGAATTTTGTTATTTATTTCAGAAGTCCAGTTTATTAGACATAAAAGGGATCTAGGATCCGGCAATATAATTATCTCCCAACATTTTAGTGAGAAGGTTGTCACTCCTGGTGAAGAGGTAAGGAATAAAACTTATTACAACACTCTCAACTCAACTCAACCTCAACAACAACCACTCAACTCAACTTTCTCTCAACTTAGTGCAAGAGCTCTATCCACAATTTTTTTGTTAACAACTGAGCTGCGATCAACTATTAATTTGATAGCATCTCTTTTACTGACACTTTCTTGTGCGAGAAAGTTGTCGATAGTTAGCCGTTTCCTCGCCGGCAGTAGGATAGATGCCTGAAATAGGTATCTTTACCGTAAGTTGTGTTGATGATCCTGAAACTAGATATTTTGGTCCGCTTGCACCACAAATAGTGAAATGCGTTAAATCTGTCTGAAACATCGTTCTTTGTGTGTCAACTGTTCAAAGATGACAGAAACTCAATTATTGTTTTCTTTTTATAATTATATCGAGATACATACATATTAGATATATATTAAATCGAGTTCAAAACCAGTATTATTCTTGTGGTGGATTATTTATATTTCACAGTTCTTGAATGCGGTTGAAATGTGCTGATCGCTTTCAATTTAATTGGTAACATTATTACTGAACGTGTTTGTGGTATAAATGGGCCTCCGTCCTCCTCTCGGCTAATAACAATAAATTGTGGTCAGCAATCCAGACGGCAATTGGCAACACAATCGATTTGCAAACGCAATGGCCAATACCATAACGTCTTCCGTTTTCATGATAGCAATGAAGAGGTATTTTACAGTCTAGTATAAAATTATAAGATTATAGAATACCTCGTTGCATTACTTAAATACAAGCCTACAAGCTTGACTTGCCCTTATAACCTACGACTTTTCATGATGTTAGGGTTTCTAAACAATCTACTTGCCCTAAGGGCTTGCCGTATTGTAGGACCCCATATGCACGCCAAAAAAAAAAATATTAAAAAAAAAAAAAAAAATGTAATGTACTCAAAAGAAAAGATTCTTTAAAATTTATTTTAGAAACAAAACTTCAATTAACCCATTAGAGTAGTGTTTCCATAATGACAGAGTAGTTAAGTAACTAAGGACAAGATCTTTAATTTTACCAACTAACAGCTTGTGAGGAAAAGATTGAAATAAGGATGAATCTTAACCTTCAAAACGAAAAGTTAGCCTAAGTTTTTTTTTTGACGCAACAATTTTTTCTGTCTCACTCTTAGGCAATGGCCTCCCCCCATTCCTTCTACTTTTCTCTATGTTACGCATCTTCCCGCCAATTAACATGAAAGCCATCTAAGGCGTCCCGCCATATTCTCCTCGGGCTGCCGCGACCCCGTCTAGCTGTTCTAATTTTTTTTTTTTTATTACAGATCAGTCTACAATGTACAGCAACAGCAGACAGACCACCAAGGTTTATTTGGGAGAGAGACGGTGTAGTAATATCGTCTAACACCGATCAAAGGTAAGAATGAGAGAAGATTTGAAAAATAACCTTCAACTGCGAACAGGGGGGCCCCTGTATAAGAGTAGGGGTACTCTCTAACGTTTCGTCCGTATATTCGGATCTATCCGTCTCTTTTGCGCACGTCTGCAGATGAGTGCGAGTGAGAGAGACGGATAGATCCGAATATACGGACGAAACGTTAGAGAGTAGAGCGCCAGGTTTGTAACCAAACTTTACTCAGACTCCTTGTCTATGGATCGGTTGATAGCCTACCGTGGCGTGGCTATTTATTCACTTTTTATTATTTATTGTTTTTACAAAAAAGTATATTTTTTCAGCCTTTTAGTTGTAGTATGATAGTATCTCACACAAATTCTTGTCGAATATTCATTTTCCACTGTTACTAAAAGTTATTAGCAGATCATCCACATAGACATGAAAGAAAAAGAAGTATTATTATGGACGATAACTCTATAAACTACCCAAGCAATGTGAATACAATTTATATGAAACCACCGTGCAAGATAACAAATGAAAAGAATCACTTATATCGGACCAGTAATTACAGTGTGATGAAGAAATTAAAATAAAAAATCAAGTACAACCAAATTGATAATCTCTTCCTTCCTAGAAGTCATTTAAAAATAAGATCGAAGAAATTAATATCAATAGGGACGCTCCTTATTACATAGGAGTTTTAATACAACTACTTAAATGTTATGAATAAGGTTATTTGTTTTTCTACCTCTTTTTATGATATTCTGCATCTTTAATGTTTTGGCCACGTCAAACAAAGTCGACATTCCTATTCAAACAACAGTGCTTTCCATCCATCCAATTCCTGAATGATCCGTCGATACTCGAAACGTCAGTCAATCAAATCACTCCGTTTGTAACACAACAGGCCTTTACAAGGTGTGCTACATGCTAGAAATTTCAATCGGCCATGTCATGTTACACCCTGGAGGACTCTTCATGGCTCTTTCTTCTTTATCGTGTGGTTAGTGCCTAACCTGGTGTCAGAGTTTTTATGCTCCATGGGGCCTCTAACTTGGCTTTAGATGCCGTCGAGAAATATCTTTCAGGCATGCAGGAATACTCGTGACGACATTGGAACCAGAGTGATCTAGGGCACAACTAACAGTCAAAATCAAAGCATTTATTTTAAGTAGGCCACTTTTGAACTGTCGAAAAAAAAACAACAATGAAATGTAGCTATAGTTCCAGTCACAAGGCATAAAAACTGTTAAAGTACTGTAGTTGCCCATTCCGGAGCGTAGATCTCTATGGAGAAAAACTGGCAAAAAACTCCATGGGCTGCACTCTTTTATATTAGAATCAGTATGTAAGCGTATGTCATTACTTAGATCAGCGTAGCATGGCCTTCACTTTTGCAGACTGCACAAATTTAATTATATAGTGACATGTTAGGATCCCATAAAGGAGAGAATACTTTGATCAGTTGTGGCATGGAAGAATTATGATTTTTCTCTGCGATTGTGTAATAACCTCAGCATAGGCATGACGACAGTACTCGTATCAAAAAATTGCAAATGTATTTAGTCCGTCAGTTAGAGTATTGAAAATTAATGGACACGTTTTTTTTGTTTTTGTGAATAAATGAAAATTGACAAAGATAAAACGCATCAAAACTCGGGAGTGGGGGCTCATGACGTCAGAACTAGCTAAAAATTATACCTAGGCGTGACGTATTGAGAATTTTAAAAGCGTCATATCTTCGTGAATTTTGGTTTACGTGACAAAAGAAAAAACACGGGTCAAATATTTTTTTGATAATCTAACTGACGGACTAATTAGTCTTGTGTCTCTTCGACTAATGTCGTCAAATAATATCGGCCGCTCGGGTCAATCATTTCCTTGGATGGGTGACCATCCATTACATAAGTACCGAGTTCCCTCTGTGCCTCAGAAAGCACGTTAGCCGTTGGTCCTGGCTGTCATTTGTAGATCTTTGACAGTCGTTACAGGTAGTCAGTGGCATGAAAGTGTGAGAATCAGTCTTACCAAGGGGTATTGTATAACCCAGTAATAACTGGGTTGTGGAGGTCAGATAGGCAATCGCGAGATGTTAAATACTGGTATTCAGATGCATCCAGTCAGACTGGAAGCCGAACCCAACATTGCTGGGAAAAGGCTAGGATGAATAGCAAAATACATAATTATAATTTAGAGACAACAACTGTGAAATGTAATATTTAGATTAAACTTTATTACAAAATTCTATGCAAAAAAAAAATACAATTATTATTATTCAACTCTTAAGTTCGCCAGGCCAGGCGTAGTTAGTTATTCAAACACAACATTTTCAATATTGGGCTCAAAACTTTTTTCGCTCCCTTGTAAATATTCAGTTGGAATCAATTTTTAGTTTGTTAGGAGCTCCTAAACAAATAAGTAATTAACTGCCAGACTGAGTTTGAAACGTTTTTTTGGTCCTGCAAACAGTTGAATAAAAATATTTTAATCTCCGTAAAGGTAGGTTAATAGATAGTTGATAAAACATAATTATATCGTCTGATTGTTGTAACAAGAAACTTGTACCCTTTTGACTTGATTTAAAAGTGTTTTCATGGTAGTATTCCAGTCAAAATCTAAATAATACCGTGCGAAACGTAATCGTTCTTCTTTATGTCTTTCTGTCAAGATGGGCTTCATCATAGATCAACATCATCGCAAGCCTTCAGCGTGGAGGGCACGGCAAACAGTTTGCGATGAGGTGTCAAATAATTCCACAAAGTGTCTCGTATGAGTGAAACCATTTGTTTCATATTCGCCTACTAAATTATGTCGTCGCTACGCATCACTATCGCTAATAAGCGAAGTCTTTCCACTTTAGTGTCGACCAGCAAGGCCTTTTGATCCAGAGACTTACAGTATTCCTCTAAAACAAAAAAATATATATTTTAAGCAGCTATAATAAAATACTGATGTGATCATGGTGACACAATGGGCGGTCTTATCATCTTACCACTGGAGAGAGGTTTTGGGTTTTTGAGCATATTTTTGAAAGTGGACAAGGAAAATATCGTGAGGCGGCATAAAAACTCTGACACCAGGTTAGGCACTAACCACACGATAAAGTAGAAGAAAATCTGCCTCACGTTTTCTCAAATATTTTGTAGTAGGTTTTCAGTCTTACCAATATTTTACATGGACTAAATGCCTATCAGTAGGCTAATTCACGTAACTAAAGAAGTGCTGTTGCAGTGCAGTTGCAGTTAAGTTTCGATCAAAACAACGCTTTTCGTATTCTCTACCGCTGTCAGACACGCTCGCGTCAAGTTCGCGTCACGCGAGCGCAATAACGGCATTCTACTGTTGCGCGTCTTTGGTGCGTGCTTCGGCACGCAACATGATCGGTATTCTACTAAGTAAGAAAAAGCACTAAAATCTGTGCTGGGATATTATTTTAATATTTTATTAACGTCATATTCATTGTAATGTAATCGATTCTATTCGATTATTTAGTGAGTAACATTTTTTCTCTCATAAGGCCACACCATAAGTAAGTTTGGTTGTCGTACAGTTGACGTGCAGTTCACGCGCAGCTTACGCGCAGTTCAAAGATTACAAGAATACCGTTTATCACTCGAACTTGAACTTAACTGCAACTGCACTACAACTTCATCGGCGCGTCATAAAATTACGTGTATTAGCCCTCAGATCTCTACAACTCAGTAACTATAAAACTTGAGATCCCTTGGTTGGGCGATAGGCTTATGACTACCAGCAACATTTTTTTTTTCAGATACACACTTGGTCAAATGATGTCACCATCAGGAGTTGGTGTGGTCTCCCAGCTGAATATATCCAGATCTCGAGTCGAAGACGGAGGCTTGTACACTTGCTTGGCTTTCGAAGGAGAATCTAGTACTGGACATTCGGCTAGGATTGATGTTTTTGGTAAGTTAACAAAACATAGCTCAATCAAGTCAGCTCCCTATTTTTTAGCGCTCTCGACAAAAATATCCTATGAATCAGCGATGTTTCATAGGGAAACCGGACTCAAAATCATATTTCTGTAATACGAAAAAAGTGGCTTTTAGGTGACTGAAGTACCTAGGACTCGTCCTCGACAGCCGGTGGAACTTCGTGGAGCACTTCCGACGTTTGGCTCCCAAACTGGAACGGACCGGGGCTGCCTTCAGAGGGCTCCTGCCCAACCTGGGGGGGCCGAACGCCTCCTGCCGGAGGCTCTACGCGGGAGTCGTGCGGTCCATGGCCCTTTACGGGCTCCGGTATGGGCGCGTTCCATGACGCTGCGTGCAGCCCACTACCTGAACGCGCCCCAAATGGTGGTAGCCGTAAGGCTGGGCCGTGGGTACCGCACGATCGCCCGCGAGGCGGCGAGCCTCCTTGCCGGATTGCCGCCATGGGATCTGGAGGCGATAGTCCTCGCGCGCCTGCATGAATGGCGCGCTGAGGCGCTACGCCGGGGGGAAACTCCGCTGCCGCGACCAATTGCCGCTCAGCGGACAGACTTCTGGCGGGATCTCATGGCGACATGGAGAGAGCGACTGTCGCAACCCCGTGCAGGACGATAGTGGCGATAAGTCCTCTCTTTGAGGAGTGGCTTGAGAGACGCCACGGCATCCTCACCTTCCGCCTGACGCAGGTCCTCACCGGACACGGTGCTTTCGGGAGGTTCCTGCACTGAATCGGGCGGGAGGAAACGCCCGGGTGTTTACACTGCGAGGATCGACCGGAGGACACGGTGAAGCACACGGTGGAGGTGTGCCCCGCGTGGGCGGAGCACCGCCGTGTCCTCGAAGCGGCGATTGGCGGCGGCGACCTCTCGCGTCCAGCCCTGGTGCAAGCCATGGTCCGGAGCGAGACGGAATGGGACACCGTCACCTCCTTCTGCGAAGCAGTAATGCTACAGAAGGAGGTGGCGGAACGTGAGAGGGAGAGAACCTCACAGCGTCCCGGCTGCCGCGGGAAACGCCCCGGGCGTCGGGGGCCACCACGTGGCCCCCGGCCACCGTAGGCGCGGGCCTGTGGACGGTGGGCTATGGGCTAGCTCGCCGTCCGTCCGTCTCATGACGACAGGCCGTGTCGACGGCGCGTTCGTGTTCCACGGGCGCCTCAAAGAGAGTCAGCAAAAAGGAAGGGGTCTGCAAGGACCGATGCCTGCCGGGGTTCGAAAGAGATACCGTGGCCCCGGAACACAAAGGGCGATGAAGGAACATGGATGGGTTTTAGTCAGTAAAAGTCTGACACTCCCTCCTGCTCCGCCCAGAGCGGGAGAAGTCATTTGATGATTTACCATCCGAAAAAAAAAAAAAAAAGCGATCGCTTATTTTTTTCTAAGAAATGCGGTCTAAGAACGTAAGGCATGCATGGTATTCACAAACGCTTCGATTCGATTTCGACAAGTCGCATGACTGTCTTTTTTGGCATTTCGAGAGCGAGCAAGATAGACATATGATTTCTCAAATCGAAATCTAATCGAAGCGTTTGTGAATTCGGAGGCGGTTTTGCACTAGGCAAGCTGAACGGTATATACTCTTCATGTTGGGCACAAGAATTCACTTGACGGGAGTACTCTCTCGAGCCTTCTTAGAAGTCCAAAATCGTGTTCCGCTAATGTTTGACACAGCTTTAGAAACCCTGTTTATATTATAGGCTATTAAAATAGTGAGTTTTAAATGAGTCTTTTTTACAGGTCCACCCTACATCAGATCACTGCCACCAATAAAAGTTCAGAGTGGAGAATCGCTGAAGCTAAGATGTCCTTACTATGGATACCCAATCAGGTACATTTCATTTTTTCTATATTATAGTATGGATATGTGATGCGGAGGAATGAGGAAAATGCTGAGTATGAATGTATGCTATAAGAGTAGAAGAAGACCAAAGTAACTATGGATGGACTGTGTGAAGGATGATACATCTAGAAAGGAGGTGACTGCTGAGATGACGAGTAATAGATAAGTATGTAAGAAGATATGTTGTGCCCCAAATTTTGAGATTGTGTACCAGTGCGTGAGCAAATCCAGATGCAGTTGTTTCCTTCGTTCTTAATGTTCAATGGGAAGGCAGTCCAACATGATCTAGGAAAGATCAGGCACACGTGTTTTTCGAAGTACGAGGATACCAAATTTTTACTACATAAATGTAGTTGATTATATTTAGTACTTTGCATTGCAGGTGAGCCAGAATGACAACACAATTAGCCTGCCAATCCAAAATCGATTACCCAATTGTTTTGACCTATCTGTTCGGGGAATACGTTAATCCTCTATCATATTATTTGTTGTCTCACCCTCTACAGTTAGTATTGATGTATTACATTTATGTAACAAGTAAGCCTATTGCCATCAACCGGGCCCAAGTCCAGACTCCGTGGCTGCTACTGAGAAATTCCTGATGGAAAACCCCAATAACATTTTGCCCAACTAGGGAATCGAACACAGGACCTCATGCTCTGCAGTCACGCTTGCAAATGCTCGTCCTTCGGGGCAGTCTAACTTAACAGTAACTGTCAAAATTTTTCAATAACCGATGGCGATGGCTAGGTCTAGAATCAAATGCTAAAAATATCATTGTAACAATTTGTGTGATGTCCTTTTAATCATCGAGTTTATTTACCTCTCCCTTCTACTACTAGTTTGAAGTAAACGGGTGTGAAAATATTTTTTTGAATTGCAGCAAACTAGAATGGGAACACAAAGGCAAGAAAATCATCAGCTCAACACTCCCCCAGCACTCAAGATACAAACGAACATACGCCACCACTTCAAACAACAGTAAGAACACAAGAAGAAAACGTAAGAAAAGACAGCTTTTTGAATCGGGAGCTGATGGTATTTTGAATATAGCAAAAGTTGTAAAAGAGGATAGTGGAGATACTTATACGTGTATACTTCATAGTCCGTCGGGAGAAATGGCTAAAAGGTAAGAAGGATTATCTACCTTATGGGTAAATGAAGAGGGTTCTATTTCAATCTCATGCGTGTTATAGTATTCAACCAAACATGAGTAAGTCTTCATCTACGAATAAAATCTTTAGATTTTAAAGTAAATTCATTCTCGAACATTTTTTTTGTGGCGGTTAGGTTAAACATCTTGTTCTCAACAAATTTGATAGACTTACTTAAACAGCAACTGACCATTTCAAAGAAAATAATTTAATAATTTTCAGGTCGTTTGAAATCCAAGTTGTGGAAGCACCAGAATTAGATGAACTTCGAGTTGGTACTGGACTGAAAGAAGGTCAGATAGTTCAAATTACGTGTAATATTGTTGGAGGAGATCCGCCTATTTACTTCTCTTGGCTAAAGGATGGGAAGAAACTTCCTGCTAGTTTGAAAGTAAGAATTATTAGGAAAAGATTAACTAACTATGTACTTAAGTTTACTAAATATTTGCTGCAATATTTGCTTGTAATACAAATTAAGCTGAACGGAACTGAAATGGTTTCATCCAGTTTAGCACAATACATGACAGGACATAGTATGATCCCTAGAGTAACACCATCTTTTCTTTTCAGATAACAGAAAGAAGTTCAGAGTTATTCAGCGTTTTGATAATAAAACGTGTTTCTTTAGAACATTGTGGCAAATACACGTGCATTGCAACTAACCATGTTGGTAAAGTCAACCAGACTGCGGACCTTTATATTAATGGTATGTAGTCAAAATCCTGACTTAAATCGTTGTCATTCTGAACACAGAATTACTAAACAAAATTGTATAAAAGCTGGTTTTTGTTAAATGACACAACTTTTTTCATTGGTCTCACATCAGGGGCCTAAAATGGCTACTTTAGCAAAACTCATAATAGGACATTAATATAAATTACGTTACAATTCGTAAAATGGTCACACAGTGATTATTCAATATTAACTGCGACTTAAACTACGAAAAAACGTACAAAATTGTCGAATTGTCATACATGTCATCTGTAGGTTTTATTAGATCTCATGTACATAGTTTAAAGTACTGAGGCTTTTGCTCAGTCAGAGAAAGCAAAATAAAATAAAATAAATATCGCTGGATATTACACACAGCGCCATAAAATTTCAGTACAGCCCCTTTTAAAAGACAAGAGACTCCTCATAAAAACACTTCATTTCACAGTCGCACCAAAATGGATGGAAGAACCAACAAACACCTCGTTACTATTGGGACAACGAGGCGTAGTGTATTGCAACGCAAACGGTTACCCGACGCCGCAGATACACTGGATGAAAAGGGACGGTACGTGAAATATTTACGCACGATCAATTGAATAGACTTTCGGTACACGGTCAGTTTTGTCTGAAGGCATCAAACAACAAATTTAATTCGTGTTACTAGATTCGAATGTTTGAGTTGACTTCTAATAAAATTTTGTTTCGATAGTTCATGGAATTTTACAAGGCAACTTAGAGTTATTGTATTGAAGAACGTACCATAACTTTGTGGGTACAATCCAAAAGCAACGTTATTGTTACTCGAATAAAGATCACTGTGGTTTGTCAGCGACAGCAACCTAACATACATCAACCTAAACGCTATGAAAATAAAGATCAAATATTATATCGACAGTGATGTAAAGTCAGAGATAAAATGACTAAATTCTATCATCAGCTATCTCAAGCTCTCTCAATCGCCACCTAAAAATCAATTATTATTAAAATTGACTTGGCAGATATTTAATGTCCTCTCTATAATATTCTTGGCTATTATAAGCTATAAATATTTGTCAAATAAAGCAAATGATTAGTTAGTTTTAAGTAGCACCTGTGACGGGTGATTATCAAGATAATTGTAAACAATAAACACATGTAAGATGTTTTCCTTCACCGTTTAAAGAGTAGTTGTTCCCTAAAAAACGGTGAAGGAAAACATCGAGAGGAAACCGGCATGGACGAAAAAAGGAACGAAAAATTCTAAGACATGTGACGTCTACCGGCGACCCGCACCAGTGTGATGGATTATAACCCATTACCTCTCAAAGAGAGGAGGCCTGTGTGAGAATATTATAGGCTGATTATGATTTCGTGTACTGAACCTAATTGTACTAGAACCAGTCTTGAATGCTCCCACTGCTGGTACATGGCCTCCTCTCAGTTTGCAGTGATCGACCACGAGGGGCCAGTGCGTGTTGGTGGATAACCTTATCTTCTTCGATCTTTAGCCACCCAATGCTGAATGTTGGTCTCCCCAAAATCTCTCCACTTTTGGCGGTTTTGTGTCATGGCTATCCAGTTTCTTCCAGACACTTATTGAGACCGTCTGTCCATCTAGTCGGTCATATAGGAATATGACCGACTAGATGTCATTCTTCCGTCCCGTCCGTCGTCGCCACTCCAGCACTTTTTTCCCGGCAAATAGTCTACGGCATATCCGCCTACTTCCACTGTTATCGCTTTCGTTATGTGTGTAAGTCTCGTTCGTCTCCGTATTTCGGTGTTTATCTAATCTTACCGACCCAAATAACATCAAATGATATTTTAAATACTTTACTTAATTTTCCAGCTTCCCTAGGCATTTGGCGTCCAGTTCTCGACTTAGCCGGCGGTGGTGTCATGAGCTACCCCAACGGTACCCTTATTATTGAAGTGGTATCGCTTTCCGATGAAGGCATGTACGCGTGCAACGTTGAAAACGGAGTAGGGGACGCACTGAATAAGAATTTGTGGATCAGTGTTAATAGTAAGTATTTTAAAAGTTGTCGAAAATCTTAGATAGTATTTTTAAAATACTTATTTTATTTTTTCACCAGTCGGTAAGAAAAAAAGTCCTCTAATTCTAGAAGAAATCTTCTAGTCGTAAGTTAAGTTTTATTGGTTAAGGTGCGATCGCAGAGTACCCCGCAAAAATCAAAATCTCAGTACAACACTCTAAGGTCATAATGCCATTGAATGACTATTTCATGAAAGAGTCATTTAATAGAATTAAAATAATGAACTTAGAGGGTTGCATTAATGATTTTTATGATTATGATTTTGTAAATACATACGTACAGTATACGTTTTACGGCCACAAATCATATTTTGTTCTACAGTAAGCCTGGCATCATCTGCGTAGCTTTTTCCCAACTATATTTAATACTAGTAGTATTAGTATTTTACATGGAACGACTGCCTATCTGACCTCCACAACCCAGTTAGTACTGGGGAATACGATACCCTGTGGTATGACTGGTTGTCAGACTTTTTGGGCCACTGACTACTTGTACCGACTGTCAAAGATCTGCAAATGACAGTCGGGACCAACGGCTTAACGTGCTTTCCGAGGCACGGAGGAAACTCGGTATTTAAGGGTGGTCACCCATCCACAAACCAACCTAAGCAAGCATGGCTTAACCTAAAGAACTACCTGAGTGGCTGTTATTATTTCTACAACAGTAAGCCTGACGCTGAACGGCAAATTGCAAAAAAAAAATAAAAAAATTGAATGTCGTGGGCTACCTGACGCTTCCACCTTAAGAGGAAATGAAAAAGGATATTACGCTTTCCACTAATTAATGAAGTCAGAAGCTTGTTCGGCTTGAAAACTTACCCCTTGGGGAATAGGCACAAGCTTACTTACAAGAAGCATCACAAGTAGAATGCAATTATCAGAAGACATAAAAATATCATTGTGAAAGTCTTTATTATTAAGAGGACGCATTGGAAATTTACGAGTCAATGATCTCAATTTTTGTCAATAATTACAAAACGAATGAAAATATAAATTGGTGACCTGATCATTCATGATAAAAACCTTATTTTGTTAGTTTCCAATACAAGATTAGTTAACTTTTGTAACAGAGAAAAAAATATCAAACATACTTCTTTTTAAAATGAGATTCACATGTTATGGGCAAACGGGACCGATTTAAGCCTCTTAACTTTCTCCGTAGATGAGTCTATACATACTCTTTAAAATTGTAGAAGGAATTTCTCAAATTATCGTTTCTAACTAAATTAAATAACAAAAACCATTTTATCGTCTACGTCCTTTAGTTATAAGCTAGCAATCCTCGCCCCGCTCAGACGCTCAGTCCCCCGCTAATTCCCGGGGCGCGCGGGGCAAGTTTTAGAACAATGCGTCGCCTTAACATACGATACGATTATTAAGTAACATAATATGCCGCCTGTTGTCACCAAAGAGTTAGGCAAATGTGTAACTTATAGTGCACTCATATTTTGCCAGTTGTGATTAAGTCCCATGTCCCATGGACGGAGCTTCTTATCATCAACCGGGCACAAATACCAACTTCGTGGTCACTAATAAGAAATTCATATTGGAAAAACCCAATAACTCTTTGCACGACCTTATAATCGAACCCAGCACCTCATGCTCCACAGTCGCTGCTTACAACCATTAGACCAACGAGATAGTCGATATGGTTAATATAGCGATTGACAAAATGTGCGTGGTTAAATATTTGGTCAATCAATCAAGTTGATCGATTAGTAGGTACAATTAAGTGTACGTGTGGGTTGAAACATGAGACGTGTTTACTGTTCTCCTATTTCATAGGTTATTAGGATATGATGAGCCTACTTTGCTGTTTTTACACGACTAACGTATATAATAATATGTATGTTATGGTATGTTTGTGAGTTTCTTTATTCCACCGTAACTTCTAAACGCCTAAACCAATTTTGATATACGTGGTATCGTTAGAAGCCTTGTGTTACCCCGGGTAACATATGCTAGTGACAAAACAAAAAAAAAATGGATACTGATAAATGGGTATCAATTTAAAGGGACCTAAATAAATAAAAAAAAAAATATCTATAGAAGATACGCGCGGATTACTAAGTAGGTTTGTGGACTTCAAAGTGATAAATTTACACCAAAATTAATAAAATGCAAAATTCTCCATCTTATTATAATCGTAACTAGCAAAAGTATAAAATAAATAAAGTCATTTGAAAAACTTAAAAAGCCGACTTCGTAAAAAATAACCAATAAAAACTGAAAATGAAAAACAAACAAGAACAACAAAAAAGTTCTAATACGGAACATATTGACTGCAACATTCGGGACCCATTAAATAATATCTAAGACAAAAAAATCATTACATCCAATATGGGTCCCGACTGCTTTGGTTGGTTTTGGTTTTTTTTTACTCAGTCGGGTTTTAAATTTTTTTAATTCAAGAGATAGTCAAAATAATAATAAACATTTTGTGTCAAGGCTCTCGCTAGTCGGATGGATCAAAGGCCAGATTCAGAAGTAGTACTCCTCGATGCGGCCCGCTTTGTGAGGAGGTTCTTATTTCTGGAGCCCTAACCACCGATTGCACGGACCCTGCTCCCAACATCGGTGGACCACTATGTTTTATATTTTTAAATGTTATTTATATGGTTTTTTTAGGAAATATTTAAAAATGTAATAGATGTGCAGAAATTATGTTTTTGGATGTTTTGTCTAATATTGCTTATAGTTTTATTCTTCTTTAATTAATAATGGCGACACAAATTCTCCGAAAGAATAATTTTCAGTTTACGTAAGTTTTTATTTGCAAAAAAATGTTTACGATTAATAAACTCTCAAATTATTTCTAGAGCCGGTGCATTTTGAGTCAGTCGGTGCTAACCTGACAACCAAGATGGGTCTACCTGTAACTTTGACCTGCCGACCTTTAGGAGACAACCCTATCAGAGTCAAATGGTCTCTGGATGGGAAGCCTGTTGATTTTACTTCATCAAGGTAATTTGGACTTTAATTAAATGTAAGATAAGGCATGTTTTGTATAACATTACGAAGGAACAGAAGCTCTTATGTCATACATAATACGTTCAAAAAACATTGTCAGTTTCTTTCATATTTTAAACGGTAGCGCCATCTAGTGCTCGTCTGCTGAACTCAATAGAACCCTCAACTCAACTAACCCTTGGCAGTGGAATCGCTGTAGTATTTTATTCATCTATGGAAAACTGTTCAGCCTGTTTCACCACTGCGGTCTCTGTAGTATTACAGCCGTCTCAAAGATGGCGCTGAATTAAGGAAATCAAAGTAAGAATCGCTTCTTCAACAGTCAGGTATACACTTCATCGCAAGCTAAACCATTAGCCACCCACAAAAAGTTACAATTGTCACTTGTGTATCATAACGGTCCATTAATAAATACGTGTTTTAGATTTCACACTAGTGCTGGAAGGCTCCCCCATGGCACACTAGCACCACTTTAGTAAAAAAAACAGAACTCGGTAAATACACAATTAATATAAAATCTGATTGACAAAATCAATGCCTTAGGGCTATGTTCACCGAAAAGATAACGGTCTGATTATCGAAAAACAGCTGTTTAAAACACATTTTCATGTTCACCAAAGCAAATCAACCGATTAAACACGCTAATCAACTGTTTTCTCTAACCGAGGTGGGAGAGGTTGTTTAAAGTCCCGGTTAGTAGTTAATCGGTGTATTTTGACGTTTGTAAATTGCAAATATAACAAATTTTAAGGTTACATCCAGATATTATTGTGAGAATTTAAGGGCTATGTTAACCGAAAAGATAACGGTCTGATTATCGAAAAACAGCTGTTTAAAACACATTTTCATGTTCACCAAAGCAAATCAACCGATTAAACACGCTAATCAACTGTTTTCTCTAACCGAGGTGGGAGAGGTTGTTTAAAGTCCCGGTTAGTAGTTAATCGGTGTATTTTGACGTTTGTAAATTGCAAATATAACAAATTTTAAGGTTACATCCAGATATTATTGTGAGAATTTAACATGCAGTCTGCTTTGAATTATATTTTGGAAGAGGATGAGGTTTTGGACAAGTTTGAAACCGCTGAAAGACTTTTGCGAAATCCTTGTTTGTATTCCACCAGACGACACTACTTCACGGAGTTCGGTGCGTTTGTTTTCAATTACGGCTTGGTGCTTTAACACTAAATTAGTGACAATTTCTTTTTCGTCATGCGTAAAATTAGCAATGCGCTTTTTATCCATTATATTTGATTTAAAAACTATTTCAAACGAACAAAACTTCAAACACAACATATAATTTGATGGTTATAAAGAACTGTCATCTCAGGTTTAATGCAATCATTTTAAGATGTTTCGCATTTGTACGGTTTTTTACGTGTTAAGTTACCCACCCTATTTGACTGTATTATAATCATTCGGTCTTTCATTCCTAAAATGCTCGTTTACATAACCGAGCTAGAATAAGTTGTGGTGAACACCAACATTCCCACCTCATGTTTAACCAACTGTTTACGTTTAGCGGGCCGATTGCGAAACAGTCGGTTATTTTACTGTTGGTGAACATGGCCCTTACATGCAGTCTGCTTTGAATTATATTTTGGAAGAGGATGAGGTTTTGGACAAGTTTGAAACCGCTGAAAGACTTTTGCGAAATCCTTGTTTGTATTCCACCAGACGACACTACTTCACGGAGTTCGGTGCGTTTGTTTTCAATTACGGCTTGGTGCTTTAACACTAAATTAGTGACAATTTCTTTTTCGTCATGCGTAAAATTAGCAATGCGCTTTTTATCCATTATATTTGATTTAAAAACTATTTCAAACGAACAAAACTTCAAACGCAACATATAATTTGATGGTTATAAAGAACTGTCATCTCAGGTTTAATGCAATCATTTTAAGATGTTTCGCTTTTGTACGGTTTTTTACGTGTTAAGTTACCCACCCTATTTGACTGTATTATAATCATTCGGTCTTTCATTCCTAAAATGCTCGTTTACATAACCGAGCTAGAATAAGTTGTGGTGAACACCAAAATTCCCACCTCATGTTTAACCAACTGTTTACGTTTAGCGGGCCGATTGCGAAACAGTCGGTTATTTTACTGTTGGTGAACATGGCCCTTACATGCAGTCTGCTTTGAATTATATTTTGGAAGAGGATGAGGTTTTGGACAAGTTTGAAACCGCTGAAAGACTTTTGCGAAATCCTTGTTTGTATTCCACCAGACGACACTACTTCACGGAGTTCGGTGCGTTTGTTTTCAATTACGGCTTGGTGCTTTAACACTAAATTAGTGACAATTTCTTTTTCGTCATGCGTAAAATTAGCAATGCGCTTTTTATCCATTATATTTGATTTAAAAACTATTTCAAACGAACAAAACTTCAAACACAACATATAATTTGATGGTTATAAAGAACTGTCATCTCAGGTTTAATGCAATCATTTTAAGATGTTTCGCATTTGTACGGTTTTTTACGTGTTAAGTAACCCACCCTATTTGACTGTATTATAATCATTCGGTCTTTCATTCCTAAAATGCTCGTTTACATAACCGAGCTAGAATAAGTTGTGGTGAACACCAACATTCCCACCTCATGTTTAACAAACTGTTTACGTTTAGCGGGCCGATTGCGAAACAGTCGGTTATTTTACTGTTGGTGAACATGGCCCTAAAGAGTTCTAGATTATTGACGTCTATTTAATTCATTAAAATATACTTCACTGTAGTTGATATAGATTGATTTTGTCAATCAGATTTTATATTAATTGTGTATTTAACGAGTTCTGTTTTTTTTACTAAAGTGGCGCTAGTGTGCATGGGGGAGCCCTTTAACAAAAAAAAAAATGCAATGTTGTTCTGCTTTTGTTTCGAATCCTGCATTTCTCTTGTCTTAATTTCAGGCTCACAATATCGGAGACTATGACACACAATGGTCTGAACAGTTTGATCAACATCAACTATGTGGAGAGCAGAGACGGAGGTACTTACGAGTGCCGTGCGAGTAATCCATATGGGGTTGCCGCTTATAATGTGCATTTGGATATCCTTGGTGAGTGGAAAATTGATTTATTTTGCTATCATATAAAGTAAAATATCCTAGGTTATCGATGTTGTCAAGGTTTGACAATATGGACGTGTTGCGAAAGCATAGAGTAGGTAACTGTCGTTCGAAAAGATTTGAATTTGTATAACGGCCAGCTTTACTCTAGTAAAACAGGGAGTTCAAGACCGAGAAGTTCAAAGAGAAGATAATTATTTACTTATTGTTTCTTTCCTTGAAAATCATTATTATTAATTTAAAGTACTTTTGTGAGTAGTTACTCACAAAAGTACTTTAAATAAATAATACTGATTTTGACTTGACATGTACCTAAATGGCTAGAATGTTGAGAATATTGAGATGACGGTTGATACACAGTGACAGAATACTCTTTGCTACTTAAAGATTCAAATTAAAGACATATAATATGAAAAGTTTCCCTAAGACATCAGGATAGGTGGTTACATCGCTAAAACCGATGTTTTAAATACATGAGAGAAAATATGTTGCACCGACCCTGATTTAATCAGGGCGATGATAGCAAGATGATTCATTACATTTTAAAGCCATCCCCAAATTTGAAGCTAACAATCCCTGTGTTTTTACAGAACCACCAACACCTCCTCTAGACCTGCAAGTAGACTCAGTAACCAGCAACTCAGTGAAGCTCTCCTGGCAAGACACCATCAGCACTCACGTCCAGTACTACACCATGCAGTACACCACCAATGACTTCATGATGTGGGACAGCGCTAAGAGTATTAATATTACCAGGTAAGAGACTACTTTTTACAAGGTAAGGGAAGTTTTTTCTTGTGATAAATACACGTAGCCCGGAGAGTTGTAAAGATACTCGAAGAACCAATGGCTGCTGGACTGGTAACCTCTTACAAGAAGGTATGTAGACTAACGAATTGCAACAATCCAGTAGCTAGGGGCAGAATAAGGTCTGAATGTGACCTTTTGGGCCAAAGTACTTGAGCGGTAGTAGAGTGTTTCGTGTTTTGCTGTGAACCAGTTTTTTAACAAAACAATCTTGTAGATTTTGAATTCTTTTAACAGTGCTGAAGATGAAAAAAATACTCTCATACTTTCTCAATCTACCTTGCTTATTAATTTCAGACAAGACAACGACGTTCGGCAGAACATAGAACTGAGAGATCTGCAGCCAGCGATGGACTATCGAGTGAGGATTGCATCAGGGAACCAGGTGGACTTGAGTCCATACACACAGCCTGTACATTTTAGTACGCAGCAAGAAGGTAATTTGACTACAAACTTTTTTGTTTCAACAAAAAATCAGACATCGCCAATTGTAAAGGTGATACATTTTTTTCGTGTGATCGCAATCACTTGTTTCCACTAAAGGTTGCTCCTTTGCCTCGTTTAAAGAATAATTAAAAAAAAAAACACACTATCAGGAGCATATTGCATTGGAAATAAATAAATACAAAATTGATAAAGTTCGTTAGTGTTACGTTCATATTTGGATTAAACTCCTCGGTCTACGGTGACATTAAATTAATAAATCTAGAACCTATCCTGAGAAATAGACTGGGAAAACTCCCTAATGCGCATACACGTAACTTTTTCAGCTCCATCATCAACACCACTTGGAGTACAAGTACAACAAACCGAAAATCCTGGAGAATTAGTCGTGTCGTGGCTCCCGCCGCCAAGAGAGAGCCACAATGGCCTATTACAAGGGTACCATGTGAAGGCTGTACCCAGAATAAGTGGCGATCCAGGTAAGAAAATTGCTATCAAGAGTGATAGCTACAGGCCTAAGTTAACTCTTGTTAAAAACAAAAACCAGAAACTTGAATAATTATTAAGAGAATCAGCAATGTCTATATATCTACTTAAAAAAATTGAACTTCAATGACCTATCCGTCTGTTAAACAAGTTGGTTCCAATTTCAAAAAACAAATTTTCTCAAACAGCAATTTTTTTGTCTTTTGGGAACCAAAATAGATGTTAATCTTTTTGAAAAGTCCGTAGTCCCATCACTAGGATGTTAATGATGATGATCATTCTTATTTTTCAGTTCCCAATGACACCCAAACTAAAATAGTGAAGGTGATGTCGAGAAAAGGTAAACAAGAAACCACTCTAAGTGGACTGCTAAAAAACATTAGGTGGGATTGACATTAAAATATCAAGTTTTGTAACATAATCAAATTGATAGAGCACTATTAAAGACTGTTGTGTAATTTCAGGTACGCTGTATCTGTGAGTGCTTTCAATTCAGCTGGTAATGGACCATTCTCCTTGCCGGTCTACCAAACAACCAGAGAAGGAGGTAAAGTGCCCCGTAGAACAAAAAGTTTAATTTAAAATTATGTTGATAATCCTTGAATCTGAACTGAAGCAATTTATCTTGCGGGTATGATCTTGGCAACAAATCAACTAGTTGGTTTATCAACGTGGCTTTTCGTGATTATTTCAAAGAGAATTGCATTTTTTCAGCACCGGAACTACCACCATCAGGAGTGGAATGTAGAGGGGTATCATCGTCTTCCCTGAGAGTCGCTTGGCAGCCCATCACTTCACATGGGACATCATTGCTTGGATACTCTGTATATTATAGTACTGAAGGTAAATCAAGTCTGAACATGTTTTGTTCACTCCACCTTTAACGATTAGAAACCATTTCAATTATTATGAATGATTATAGATTTTTATTAGATAATTGCACGATCTACAATTTCGTTGAAAATATTTTATGATAAAACTTACTGTTTGACTGAAAAATGCAAAAAACCCATTTACGCGACCTTTGACCTTGAAATTTTTTTTGCAAAGTTAGAGACATTAATTTGATATTTCATTTGTAATGGTATTCCCAACTTTCGTACCAATGTTTAGGTCTATGCGAATTATTGTTACTTTACCCCTTTGACCGGACTATAGGAAATTGGCAAAAAAAAAACAAACGGAGTTCTTTTCAAAATAACTACAATTACATTTAATTTTTATAAATTTCAGATGGACCCTGGCAGAACATAAGCTCCCCACACACGGAGCTGTATCTCCAAGCTCTTCTAAAGTACACTAACTATACAGTAAAGGTCACAGGCTTCTCTAACTACGGACTAGGACCTTTCTCCTACCCCATCGTTTGTACTACGTTGCAGGATGGTAAGTTATCATATTTCTGATTTCCAATCTTCTAGTGTTGTTAAAGTTGGTGTGGCAATGATCTCAACTGTTATTACACTGACCAAGATCAGCAGATACTTTTATAGACCGAATTTACCAAATTCTGGGATGGCTTATCACAGATTGCCATCAAAACCCTTACAAAATTACTAAAAAGTCTTCACTTCCCGTTTTATTTATTGATTCGATCTTTACGCATACAAAAAGCACGAAGGCTGACACAATTTGCTTTAGGCTTTTAAATAAATGGTCACCTCTTATTTTTCGAATTCATGTGCGTATAGGATAATTATCACTTGCTTCGATGAAGGAAAATATCGTGAGAAAACCAGCATGCCTGAGAGATTTTTCTCGAAAAGTCAAGTCAGAGACCAGACCAGACCAGAGGTGGCATAAAAATGTTGACACCAAGTTAAGCACTAACCACACGAAGAAATAAATAAATGATACACTATCAAGCTACAAGCGGGGTTTTCAGCCAATTTACGATGATGCCTTTCCGAATGCGGAGCTTCCACATTGATGAAACTAAAACAGGTTTAACTTTGCAATTTCAGTACCCGGTCCACCCTCAGCAATAAAAGTTTTAGTATCATCACCGACTTCTCTTCTCGTCAGTTGGAAGAGACCAGAACAGGCAAATGGAGACATCTCACACTACACTGTTTATATGAAACCAGTGTCTAGGTAAGCTTGTCCTATGACTATTCGCGTATATCACTTGCTTCGGTTAAGGAAAACATCGGGATGAAACCAGCATGCCTGAGAGATATTTCTTAACGGCGGCATGTAGCGCTTAGTCAGAAGCCCATGGGCGGCATAACAACTCTGACACCACGGCATGAACTATAAGATATAGAATAATTATTCGCAAAGGCTGAAAAGCCGAAACGGCTTTCTGAAGTGCGACACCCCACTCACTGTCAAGTGGTCTACGAAAAGATTAAAGATGCGGCGAGGTAGTGCTTCCTTATTTAACCCATTCGTTCCACCTACTGAAAATATCCCACCTTGACATGAGTTGCCATGGTTGACCTGGAAGTCTTTAAATAGACTCCTGACCTAGATTGGCCACAGCAGGGAAAACATGCTCAAGTGGAGATTCATTAATGACTTTGACCCCGGAGTGTAAATGTGGTGCCGTTTCCCTAAATGAAGGGGCACTTAATATTGTGTCCTGCGTGTGTTGCCTGTCTATTACAGGAACTGATGGACGTTACTAAAAACGTCAAACTAGACAGTTTTGGGCTGACACAATAATTTAGATTGCTATCGACACGCTTAGAAGATCTTTGGCTTTTTATGTCATTATTTTTTGCCAAATGATCCTTCCTACGCAAATTTACCAGTATTTTACAATCGCTCCATGTAAAATACTGGTATTCAGCTGGATCTGGTTAGACTGGAAGCCGACCCCCACATAATTGGAAAAAAAGCTAGGCAGATGATGATCCTTCTTACAGAAACTGCCTCTTCATCTCTCATGTCTTGAATCTCGTATATCAGCTGTATACCATGCATGATTCTTAGAAAATTCGATGTCGTTGAATTATCTTTTTACAAGTGTACGAAGATGACTGATCCAGGCTTAACTATTCTTGTTCATTTCCAGTACCAGTTCACCACAGAGCTACCGAGTAGAAGCAACTCTAGAGACCCCACTCCGTCACCTCACTTATCCAGTATCGGGCCTATCAACCGGCAGACAGTATGAAGTATTTGTGAGAGCTCATACAGCAGTCGGGGAAGGTACTCCGAGTAACAGGGTCCATATTGATCTGATTTCTAAAGGTTGGTTGTTTTAGAATTCTTGTATTTTTTTTTGTTACCAACTTGGTGCAATCTATACAAATAAATGAAATTGAAGGGTCTGTTTGTAACCTGCCAGGGCTGATGGATGGGTTTTAGTCAGTAAAAGCCTGACACTCCCTGCTGCTTCGCCCAGAGCGGGAGGAGTCATTTGATGATTTCCCATCCGAAAAAAAAAGGGTCTGTTTGTAATATCAAAATAACAGCTTTTTACTAAAAGTCCAAAATGACTTTACTAATGGAAGTCGGTGCCAAAAAGTCAATGAAATAAACAAAGTCAAACTCAAACTCAAACTCAAAGCATTTATTTCAATTAGACCATTATGGCACTTTTGAAAGTCAAAAATACAAAAAAAAACAAAACAAAGCTACAGTCCCAGAAACAAGACATAATAACTTGAGAAAGTACTGTAGTTGCCCATTCCCTAGCGTAGATCTCTATGGAGAAGAACGGGCAAGAAACTCCATGGACACTCTTTTAAATCAAAATATTGTTACAAAATCTTGGTTACATCATTCATGTTGAGATTATAGATATATGTGAGAACGATGTAGGAAGACGTGCACATTATGAGCGTCCAGAGTAAAACAAAATCAACAAATTAAAAATAAAGTAATTAAAATGAACCGTGGCAGCTAAGAGATGGCCAGTCCCAACTGACAGCGCCCGATCACGAACAAGACGCGTGTATCGGCGCCATTCAACTCAACCATATTGAAGGGAACTAAATGACCCGACACACCCGCCACCATCAGCGAGACATTTCAGTGAGCATGACTTTCTATCAGCCACCAAGGCATATTCAAGTCAATGAAAGATAACTAAATGCAAATGGTAGCTTAAAAATACATGGTCCTCACATGTGCTATGCAATTATACAATACTAGGAGATGGAATCTATACAAAGCAAAGATACTTTTACAATCTCTGCAGCTAGCACAATAATTTGCCCAATTAGTTTTCCCCTATGGTTGTGGAGCAGGACCAGCATTGAGCCAAGCATTTTTATCATCAATGTAATCCACCAACTTATAATATGCTTGCCTACATAGTGTGCGTTACAAACAAGATTTAAATTTCGTCTCATTCAGTTGTAGAATGTGGGGAGGTATTTTATTGTAACATTTTAAACAGTACCCCATGAAAGATGAATCTACTTTAGCAAGCCTGAAACCTGGCTGAACTAGTTGGTCCCTATTTCTAGTAGTATAGTGGTGTCTGTCACCTCTTTTACTGAATAAATGCAGATTTTTCCTAACGTACATGATATTTTCATAGATGTATTGACAAGGTACTGTCATGATATTAATTTCCTTAAACAGTTCTCTTAGAGAATCGCGTCTACGTAATTCATAAATGGCTCTGATAGCCCTTTTCTGCAGAATAAATATAGACTCGATGTCTGCAGCGCGTCCCCATAGTAAAATACCGTATGACATAATACTATGAAAATAACTAAAATAGACTAGCCTTGCCGTATCAACATCAGTAAATTGACGGATTTTCCTAACAGCATACGCTGCTGAGCTCAGCCGTCCTGCAAGAGATGTTAAATGAGGACCCCATTGTAGCCTTGAGTCGAGCGTGATTCCCAAGAAAACCGTTTTATCGACAAAGTCTAGTTTCTCTTGATACTACGTCACAATCACGACTTTTGACATTTGGTAAAGCAAATCTAATGCACTTTGTTTTTTTCCCATTTAGAACTAAATTATTAGCGGTAAACCAATTATGAACCTGCAGTAGGGCGTTATTTACGTCGTCCAGATTTGTGGCACGTCTGTTTATCCTAAATATTAAAGAAGTATCGTCTGCAAACAACACCAATTGCGGGTAGTTGTCAAATAAATTGGGTAGGTCATTTATGTACACTAAAAAGAGGAAGGGACCCAATATCGAACCTTGTGGTACACCCATTTTTACTTTTAAACCCATTGAATTTACGCCATTTACTTGTACATGCTGCTGTCTATCATTCAAATACGATTTTACTAAACTGAGCGCAAGTTTACCTAAACCGTAATGCTCAAGTTTCAAGATCAGGGTTTCGTGATTTACGCAATCAAATGCCTTCGAAAGGTCACAGAAGATTCCTATGGCATCTTGTGCCTCTTCCCACGCAGTAAATATGTGTTTTAATAAAGTGACACCGGCGTCAGTCGTACAACGTCCTTTGGTGAAACCGTACTGTTGCTCGTGTAAGATTTTATTGGTGTTAAAATGGTAAAGCATTTGATTGAGCATTATCTTTTCAAACACCTTGCTGAAAACCGGCAACACGGATACGGGCCTATAGTTATTGGTATCTTTACTGTCCCCGGATTTAAAAAGGGGTATTACTTTACTGAATTTCATTAGATCCGGGAAGACCCCTTGATCCACGCACAAATTAAATATCAAGGCTAAATACGGTGCTACAGTCTCAGTAATTGAGGTACAAGCTTTGATAGACATACCCCATAGATCTTCGGTTAATTTAATCTTGATTTGCTTAAAAGCTTTTATGATTGTTATGGGGTTTATATGCTGAAATTTAAATTCATTTGAACAGGCTGGAACGTTCGCTTTCAATAAATCAATAGAGAGCAAGGGAGAGGAATTTAAGGTTTCTGTAGTTTTAAGTGGGATACTGGTAAAGAAATTTACGAATTCTTGAGCAACTTCATTATTAGAGTTCACGAGGCCACGTGAGGTCTCTAATGTTATGTCATTACTTTGTTTTTTACTTCTATTTGTTTCACTGTTGATAATTTTCCAAACTGTCTTAATTTTGTTATCAGCTGATTTAATCTTGTTGCTTATAAAGAGGGATTTAGCTACCTTGCAAGAGTTTTTAAAAATTTTCGAGTAAGTAGCAACATATTTACTAAAAGTTTCTGTTTTATTATAAGGCTTAAGGCCGTACAGCTCAAACAAACGTTCCCTACTTGTCCTAATACCCTGTGTTGCCCAGTCACTAAAAATAAACCTTGGGCCAATAGTTTTTGTTTTCTTTTTTAAAGTACTATTGAACTCGGCGTGCACTATCGAAAAGAATTCTTCATACAATTCATTTACATTGTTTCTAATATGGCCGGGTATATTTAGTTTGCCTAGTAAATTATTATTAAAGTTTTCTAAATTGCTGGGTGCTATTTGTCTAATTAGAATCTGAGTTCTTTGCAATTGTATCTTGGACGCGAAAGCAACAGTCTGTCCGCTGTGATCTGAAGGAAGGTAATTTACAATGGATTTATCTAAGTAGTCGCAGCAACAAAAAACATTATCAATACATGTAGCAGTATTTGTAGTAATTCGGGTTGGTTCTGAAAAAACATTTGACAAATTAAATGATTTAAAGAGACTTAAAAATCTACTGCTGTCACAGAATCTTCCGAAAGTAAAATTTTTTTAGACTTTTTTCGTGTTTTTTTTTGTACAAAGTTGTGATCAAGCGTCTTTCGGCTATCTTGACAAAGTCTCGTTTTACTAATGTGCAATTATTTTTAACTTCTCTATTATTTACTATTCCAGTGGTAGCCGGTGTAGCGTCTCTCGGAGGGACTGTATCAGTGGGAGTGGGCAGTTCTCTCCTGCTAGTGTGTCAATGTGTGGGATCCCCTCCGCCTCGCACCGTGTGGTATCACAAACACAATATCATCACTCACCATCCTAGGTTCACGAGGAATCATGATGATAGTCTGCTGATTAATAGTGAGTATCTGTTTTTTAATAAGTATTACAGGCACTCAGGGTTGACCTTCAGGTTTAGCCACGCTTGCCTAGGTTGTTCCATAAATGCCTAATTTTCGGCAACTTTTGCATACTATCTTTCGTCGCTGAGGTTTAAAGACCACGTTAGTAAATTTTTTGTGGATTTGACATTTTGATGCCTTTTGCTACAGAAGACGCGTTTGTTTTAGCCAATCAGAAACAAGCAACGTCTTTAGTTGCTGTTTTTTGGCTTACGTGAACTTCAGCGACGACTTGTTTTGTTGCAAGAAAACTGCTTACCCTTGCCATCTTATCCAGCAACCTGATTAAGTACTGTGCGAGTTTTCATTATTCTAAGATGCAGCAAAATAATCTAGAAATTATATTCTTCTCTGTTGACCACTCTTTCAGTGTTAGGAAATAGTTCTGTCATTTAAAAATAACAAAAGATGTCTAGTGACATGACGAATAATAGAATAGAAGTATGGAAGAAGACATGCTGTGCTGACCCCAAATAAATTGGGATGAGGACAAGAGAATGATGCTGATTTAACAAGTAAAATTAAATTTAAAAATGGAAAAACCCTTGACACCTATTGTACTAAAAGAGGAGCTCGTGGCTAAATAATAAACAGCCGCTCGGGTCGATCTTTAGGTTAAGCCGTGCTTGCCTAGGTTGGTCTGTGGATGGGTGACCACCCATTACATACCGAGTTTCCACCGTGCCTCGGAAAGCACGTTAAGCAGTTGGTCCCGGCTGTCATTTGTGATCTTTGACAGTCGTTACATGTAGTCAGTGGCCCAAAAAGTCTGACAACCAGTCTTACCAAGGGGTATCGTATTACCCAATACTAACTGGGTTGTGGAGGTCAGATAGGCAGTCGCTCCATCTAAAATACTGGTATTCAGCTGCATCCGGTTAGACTGGAAGCCGACCCCAAAAAAACTTGGGAAAAGGCTAGGCAGATGATGATGACCTATTGTACTAAAAGTTAAATAAAAAATAATGCGTTAGGTCCTATTTACGTCATCCTTCCCTTTCGATATAGAGTACATTATTCTACTAGTAATAAATAAGTACCCTTTCATTTGATACCCACATTGAAGGAGTTGTGAAAAAAAAATATAATTCGCCATTTTGTGGTGGCGGCCATCTTAGATTTGAAATTTATCGTAGTGTATAGTATACTACTAGTCAAGCCGTTTCATTTGATACCCATATTGAGGGAGTTCTGAAACAATATGTAATCCGCCATTTTGTGGCGGCTGCCATCTTAGACCGATTTTCATCAAACATAGCTAAGAACACTCCCGACTCATTCACCTTTCAAACAAAATCAAAATCGGTTCATCCGTTCGAGAGCTCCGATGCCACAGACAGACACACACACACAAACACGTCAAACTTATAACACCCTGTCGTTTTTGCGTCGAGGGTTAAAAATAACAAAACACTTTTCTCAACATTCCAGACATAGACCCATCCCTAAGCGGCAACTATACCTGCCTAGCTAAGAACCTGTACGGTTCAGATTCAGTATCCTACGAGGTATCAGTGCTGCCCACCCCAGAGCCGCCGAGCATGAGGATCACTTCACATAAGAACGCTATTCACCTGCAGTGGGACTTTCCCAGGAAGATTGGTGGGAAGACGCAGAAAATAAGTGAGTAATTTGAATTTTATTTTGAACCTAGCTTTGTTTTTGTTCATTGGTCTGGTAGTAACAAAATTTATTGATGGCTTATTACTGGCTCGTTGGTGCAGTGGTCACAATAGCGACTGCTGAGCATGAGGTTCTAGGTTCGATTCCCGGATCAGGCAAGATTGTCAGTAGCAGCCACGGAGTGTGGATTTGTGCCCGGTTGATGGCTATAGGCTCGCCCTATTGCATGGTACTTAAACATGTCTGGCAAAATGTGGGTGAACCATTTGGTACACCTTTGCCTGTTATGTTTATGTTTTAAGTAATTACAGCATGAGAATGTAGGTTTATTCCAGCTAGTAATCTTCGTAGAGTAGAAATAGAATCATGTATACTGCCCGTGCAGCAGAAGACTTATAGGTGATAACAGACGAAGCAAAAAGACAACTTTAATTTACATTTTTGACAAGAAAAGCTGAGTGTGCTCTTGTTAAAGTCATTTTATTTAATATTTTACGCCTTTTTGGTTCTGAATAAAGATTTAAAATGTTTTTAATTTAAGGTATTTTTCCCTATAAAAGAAAATATCTGAATTGACAAAAAAAACAAAAGCGAGCAATCGTCGAAAAATCCAAAAACAATAATTAGCACCATCTCGCAGCCAAGTTTTAAGCAAAGAACCTCATACCCGCCTAATGAAAGTAACAAACTCCTTGCCAGATGATTTGATGGTTTTTCCTGTTACCGTAAACCGGCTCGAAGGACCAATTACCCTTAAAACACCATAAACCAAAATACCTTCTACCTATTCCAGGTTACAATCTAACATGGAAAGAAGCAAACGGTTCCTGGCAAGACGCGTGGTCTAGTAAAGGCACCTCTCTTCAAGGAACCCAGGAGTACACTCTGCAAGGGCTAAAGTGTGGCACCAAGTATTCTCTGAGGATGACTGCAGCCAACAGCGTGGGGTCCTCGCAGCCGACTTATGTTGATGCTACTACTTTGGGAGGAGGTAAGTTGAAAATAAGGAGGGATTGAAAATGATAAGGCTAGAATGGGGTCATATTTATACTGAGATGATGGATGATAAAATTAACTGAAGAAGAAGACGTTCCGTGCTACCCTTAAAAATAGAGATGGAGAATGATGAAAGTATTAAGTCAAGACGAAAGGTATAAACCTACCTAACTGAAACTAAGTATGCTGGCATGGTATCCCACAGAATACAGAATCGCTCCGCTTGCGCTGGCACCAGTGCTGAAGTTAATCCTTTAAAAAAAAAAAAACTTTGCCCGACCCGGAACAGCCAATCGCTCAGTCACTGCGCGAACCGTACTGTCAGTTACTACATTTGAAGTCTTCTTATTGCAGTTCCAATATCACCAACCAGCACCGAATGGTTCTGGAGCAACGCTACCCACATCTACATACAGCTGAGTGGCTGGGATGACAATGGGTGTGAGATCACCAGGTTTGATGTGGACTACAAGGAGTATGGTGGGAAGGCGTGGAGGAAGGCTGAAAATAGACTGGTGAGAAAAATCTTTTATATATAAATCTTTTATTGCTAATTTTGCGTCATGTCTTTAGGTAACAGCATTAAGAACTCTACTAGAGATAACTCGAGCAGTTTTTTAAAAGTAATTAATATGGTTAAAAAAGAGAACCGTATGTAACCGAGTAAAACGAGGATTGATTTCTGATCATTCGTAGTTTGTGATAAAATTAAGAATAGAAATTCACAATAAAAAAGTATCACATATGGTATAGGCTATGATTGTATTGGAACAACTGATCGTTTATTTTGTTGCAATTTAGTGAGTGTTTTCTTTTGCTGTTCATTTAAATATTTATAAAAATACCATTTAAACAGTGTCTGCTTTTGTGTCCAGCCTCAATTGGACCAGGCTTGGGGCCACTACGTGCCCACTTCGGTCCTCGCGCAACCAAACTCCTTCGTGTTAGCAGAACTGTCACCAGCTCAGTGGTATCATGTCAGAGTGAGTGCAGAGAATGCAGCTGGGATATCTACGTCATTGTATAGTTATGCTACTACTACTGTGCAAGGAGGTAAATCATCTTCTTTGTTTTCTTGAATGGACTTTCCATTATTGCACTCAAACGTAAAGTAAAATGAAAAAAAAACGATAAGTTGGCTAATGTCAACCGTAAGTCCATTGAAAATTATTTTTTTTAATTCACTTTTGCTTTACATTTATGAAAATGAACGTCAATGACCTCTGTATGTTAACAGTCTCTTGAAAAGTACGGATTAAAAACGATATTTAAGAATAAAAAGAAGTTTATTTAATCCCACTGAATGACTTTTTCATCAATTGGAATGAAGCTTTTGAATTCCGAATAATATGATTAACTTTTTAAGAGCACTGTTTCTTTACTGGTTTCGACCGTAAGCAATCTATAATCTTTCGTAGTATTTGTAACAGTAATTTGTACATCTTATGTTTCAGAATCAGTGGGACCACCATCAGAGTTCTTTGATTTAAATATGCTGGTCATAATTTGTAGTTCAATACTTCTGATGATTTGCTCGTTGACTTGTGTTTACATACTCGTCAAGAGGCATAAGTAAGTATTGCATAGTAAATATTTTAAATGTCAGGCAGCAGAAATCATGAAAACATTTTAAGTTTAGTAATGTTGCGGTGACTGCCTCGTTGGTCTAGTGACCTGGGTTCAATTCCCAAGTCGAGCAAAGTGTTATTGGGTTTTTCTATCTGAAATTTCTCAATAGCAGCCACGGAGTTTGGATGTGTGCCCGGCTTGCCCCCTAATACATGAAACTTAAACATGACTGGTGAAATGTGGGTGTACTATTTGGTGTACCTCTGCATAACCATACGGGGATTACCGGCGTGATGCTATGTTATGTTAATTTGGAAGATAGAAATGAAATTATTCTAATTCTGACAACTTTTCTTTTCAGCCATCAACATCTAACAGAATACAGAAACTCCTTGACAGCTGAGTGCAAGTCAGAGAGAAGTAACGTCACAGTGAACACACCACAAAGTGTTCCCACAGATATGAACAACAGAGTTTATAGTACACCAGTGCATCTTACTGCTGAGAATAAACATGGTGAGTAAAATGGCACAGAACTTGGTATAATGAAACAAAAGCCCATGAAATATTCTCTCAAAAGGTATCTTTATTTAAATATTCATCCCCCATTTTTGAAAGCAAAGGTTTCTGTGAAGTAGAATTTGTCAGTAACTTTCCTCTTATTCGCAGAATTATACGAGATAAGTCCATACGCGCAGTTTGCGATAGGCTTCCGAACTTTTGGACATGTTGACAATCAAGAAGTACCCAACAGGGTGCATCTACCGGGTAACAGCAAGTCGAGATATGACAGTGGTTAGTATGAGAAAGACTATTATTTTTAGTTAAAACTAGAATATGGTGACTAGTTACATATTCGGATGTTTAAAAGCAATTCGAAACTACTTTGAAAGTAGCGTCATAGAGCGATTATAATAACGAAAAATGATGTTCAAAAAGCTTTGGTGTACGGTCGAACAAGCTATTTGTTGGTTTACAGTTTAACCAACAGATTACATTGTAAAATGTAAACCACATAGCTTGTTCGACCATGATACTCTGATACTGAATTAGATTTTTTCCAGAAACAAGTTTTCAAATGCGATCGGAGTCTGAAGAAAGTGACTGCGTTTCGCGGACAACGACATTAAAAAGTGTGCCAAGAAGTAAGTCATAGAGCAAAAATCATATATTACTAAAAAAAATATAGTAGACAAGCTAGAAGGTAGCTTCAGATGCCGCGGATTTTTTTTATGGAGGCCAGTATGACAGTATTACATAATAAAAATAAAGACCTGTCTAATTTGAAAGCCTAAATGGATGGACATTCCGCTACATTGGAATCTTATTGTAAGTTGAGTTACACGATTACTGACAAATGCCTGCACTGCCTGGGCACGGAAAGGTCCACTCAAATCTGTGTAGTTATTTCTCCAAAAGACCATCTCAGATACTAATCCGCATAGTCTTCATGTGATTTGACAACGATTATTTCTGGATACTAAAGGAGACTAGTATGCCCTCTGAGTTCGTCTGTTTTTTCTCAGAGTAGTCAGGTACGAAACAATGGTCTCATATAGTTAAAAAAAATGTCATGCAAAAATGTTTTTAAAAACCTACAAGACTTGCAAAATAAAGGTCATTTTACTTCGATTCAAAATTCCTTTTGCTGAATGGGTAGCCTATCAGGCGATATGCGTTTATTTTTATTAAAGTGTTACCTTTCTTTTACAGAAGCATGCAGAATACCACATCATAGGTAGCTGACACAGTTATAACAGGTACATTAGTAAACAATTTTAAAATGGTTGTGTTCATATCAACTGGTCGATTGAATTGTGTCATCAAACTTATGCTAAGGTTTTATCGATTTCATTTATTTATCTTTGTAATAATGGAGTTTATACTAGTCTTTATCATTATTAATTATTGGGGTAACTTAGTTAGCAGTTTGTAATTCAATAGATTATTACGGAATGTATTATATTTTTAATTCACTGCCATTTTGTTTTTATGTTATTTTTTAGGATGGTAACACATCTGACGGAAGATACGTCATGTTAGTCTTGAATAGATAGTCAAACATCAAACTTTACACACGTTACAGATGATGCGTTAGTTGAAACGGGGACACGTCAAGCTATAGATAACTAGTATAGAGAACTCGGTTTGTATGAGCTTCCCGTACGATGAGAAATCATCTTAATTTAGTTATTGATAGCTTGATTGGTCGTCGTACGTACTAACGACACCGGGCGCATCTTCCGTCAGATGTGCAAACATAACATTAGCGTAACCTTTTGACTAAAATGGGCGCGATGTTACGTATTTGTATAATGTCAGTTACCAAGGTCAAGGCCATACCTATAATATTTCAATATCTTTATCATTGCCAATGTTTTGCTCCTAGCTTGCCATATTTGATTTGTTTTGTGAATCAAGCCAAGTCATGATCTTATTAGCATAACACATTGTTAAACTACTCAATTTACAAGAAGTATCTTCTGTTAGTAACATGTAAGTTTTTTATAAATAAATAAAATAATGTTCGTAATGAAATGTATAAATTAATTAGGAAAGTTTTTATTGTAAACCTTATATCATAAATTATAGTTTTTATCAAAATTAAAATTGAAAAATAATCATCATAATATCAATCTGTAGGTTGTCCGCACCTTCAGAGTGAAACATAACACAGGTTTTACTTGGTAGTCAAAAAACCTAAAAGAACCAATTTAGTTGCCATTATAATTTAATTTTCAATAGTTTTGACTTTCACCCTAACCATAAATCTGTCTTTAAAATCTTTGAACAGTAAACTATGTTAAACGTAAGTAGCTATTTTAATGTAATCCAGTTTCAAAGTCTTCAGACAGATGCTTTTGAAAGTTGTTTCGAGAGTAGACAGCACATATTGACTTGGAATCAGCTTGGGCCGATCGCTTACGTATATTTGTCGCATTATGTCAGCAAGAAGTAGGTGAAGGTGCATAGACAAAAAAAACATACAAAAAGTACTGTATCGCTATCTGTGACGTAAATGATAAACTAGATTCAAAAGTTTCTCCATTGCGTTAATACATCTAATCTGTCTCTCGGAGAATCCTCTGTTTTCAATGGGGGATGAGGAACCTTACACTCTATTACCCCCCCCCCCTTATACCCCTTTTTTTTTTTTTTTTTTTTTTTTCGGATGGGAAATCATCAAATGACTTCTCCCGCTCTGGGCGGAGCAGGAGGGAGTGTCAGACTTTTACTGACTAAAACCCATCCATGTTCCTTCATCGCCCTTTGTGTTCCGGGGCCACGGTATCTCTTTCGAACCCCGGCAGGCATCGGTCCTTGCAGACCCCTTCCTTTTTGCTGACTCTCTTTGAGGCGCCCGTTCAACACGAATACCCCTAAAGTGTCAAACCGCGTTGCGTCTGCACGAATGAAATCTTTTTCGTTTTTATATAAATGACACAAAGTTCAGCTCAAGACGATTAGGCGACAATAAGATGTGTGGTCACTCCTTTAAGATTATTCAATAGCATCGTTTCTTCAAGGAGCCATGTTTTGACCTGGGACAGGCTTCTGATTCGAATTTCAAAATTATGAAACTGGCTGTTTCTCGCGACTTAGAGTAGAGAAAGAGGTAGCCTAAGTCCTTCCCCGGGATACTTACCTGTCAAAATTGACAACGATCGAATCACTGGCTCAGGCTTAAAAAATATAATAGAACACTGCCACTTTTAATCGTCATTAAACCCCTAATTGGTCGCGTGGAGTGTCACACACCCCAGCATCTTTGAAGGTTAAGAAATTTTTAAATTCTGAATTTTGCGCGCTAATGTTCCCGTTAGCTGCATAAAAACACGTATCCTTTAAGATTAAAATATATTGAGCAGTGATCTTGAGTTACCATGTGTTTCGTGATTTTATATGATCAGGGTGTCACGCAACCCACGCGACCAATTAAGGGTTAATTTACTTTTTTAGCACAAAAATGTCTGAAGCCAGAGAAACAGGAATAATGTAGTGAAAAACTAAAGTATATTGAAAATTAATTATCTTCAAAAAGACTGATTGTTTAACGTTTATTTTTTAATATATTATGTAAATCCTCGATTTACTATAGAAATAAAATTTCGAAAATATTAAATGTTAGAATACTACGATTTGTTTTATTTACACCCACTATATACAATATTAAAAATAAGAAGCAAGCATTGTCACTTCATATCAGGCGAGTTGCGGAAAAACGCAAACCTAATAATCAGTGTAATAAAAAAAAAAGCAAAAAGCAAAATAACTGAACCACATACATGCGTGATGGATATAAATAAAATGGTGGACGGAGAGGGAGAGAAAGGCCAAAGAAAACATGGATGGATAAGGATATTGTGTGTGAGGAATGATATGACAGAGAAAGGAGTAAATGATGAGGTGACGTCTGACAGGGGAGAGTGGAAAATGAAAACGTGTTGCGCCGACCCCATGTAGTTAGAATAGGATAAGAATACATAATCGCAATTTGAAATTATTTTTATTATTTATATTTTGAGAAAAAAAAGTGCAAAGTAATAATAATGATTTATTTCTAACCACAATGTAGGTACATTAAAAAGGTATCAATCACCATCGTATTTTATTATTTTTTACTTCATCATCATCATTATCAGCCTATTAATGTTCCCACTGATGGGACACAGGCCTCCACTCTATGAGAGGGAATGGGCTATAATCCACCACGCGGGCCCAGTGCGGATTGGTAGATGTCACATGTCTTCGAATTCTTTGGTTATAGGACATGCCGGTTTCCTCACGATGTTTTCCTTCACCGTTTTGAGAGCAGTGGTGATGAAATAAATTACACAAAATAATGCGCCTGTCTGGGTTCGAACCCACGACTTACTGTTTGTAGTGTGTGACCACTATTACGTACTTATATTAATCATGTTTATCCCAAATATATTCAGTGTATCTCAACTCGTCTTTCATTCCACTCGCCTCACACACATGGCAACCCTGCCAGCGGTCTGCCTCGGGTGTGCATTCCATTGCCCATATTAAGAGTACGTAAGTCAGGGCCGCCACCACTGGGCCACCACTGCTCGTTTCTTACTATTTTTTTTTTAATTATTTTATGTTGTGAAATTTACTGATTTGACATGAATACTTATTTTGTTAAGTATTTTACTTTTTTATTATTATTGTGACATTTAATGTTTATTTTTAAGTTTTTTTGACATTTGTTTTGTAAATTATTGTTAATTTTATTTAATTATTGTGAATGTGAGGACCATGTGGGTCACATATTTTATTTTATTCTTTTCCCCACGACTGTCTGGCAGTTTATAAGCGACCTACCCAAATGGCCTTTCTTTGGTATTGTTCGTCGTTTCGTTGAGCTCCTTGAGTTATAATTCGAGCTACACGATAACTGACAAATGCTAGCACTGACTGGACAGGTCCACTCAAATCTGTGTGGTTCTTTCTTCAAAAGACCATCTTAGACACTAATCTGTATAGTCCTCATGTGAATTGAGCAGGATTATGTCTGGACTTCAAAAGAGACTATGACCTCTGAGTTTGTTTCGGCTGTTTCTTCTCGAGTAGTCAGGTACGAAACACCGGCCCCATCTAGTTTTAAAAAAATGACGTGTAAAAGTGTTTGTAAGAACCTACTTGCAAAATAAATATCATTTAACATCATCAAAGTGACACACACGCACACATAGGACACCGATACAGACATCACCGGGACATCTAGGGAGAATTTCTACGGAGAAGTTACTTCGCAACATGTAGGTACTGAATTCATGGTAGCAGTTTTCGCACAAATGGACCACCGCCCACCAAAAGGACGTAGTTCTTTTATTAATCTATCATTTTACTCTGACAATTCAATCAAACTTTAACATTTTACTCAAAAATTTAACTTAAACATAACATTTTACTCAGTAGCAATGGGTAAAGGGCATAATTTTGAACAACATCTCTTCACTATGTTATTGCCACTTTTTATGCTGTAGATGTGTATGTATGTAATGCCATCTTCTCCAGGATGTTTGTCTACAACACGACCCAGAGAAAATTTGCCAGGTGGTAATCCTTCGGTTTTTATTAAAACAACATCGCCAACCTTGAATTCCTCAGCTTTCTTTAACCAAATGGGACGTTGTTGCAATCGCGTTAGGTATTCTTGTTGCCAACGTCGCCAGAAATCGCCAAGCAATTTTTGTGTGTATTGCCACCGGGATAAGGAATGAATCTTTGTATCTTTGAAATCAGGTGACGGTACAACGATAGGAGCTTCACCGATTAAAAAGTGTCCAGGTGTTAATACTTCTATGCAGTCTGGGTCCTTGTCATCGATAGGACACAATGGTCTAGAATTGAGGCAAGCCTCAATTTGGCACAGCACCGTAGTCATTTCTTCTTATGTGAGATTAGTTGTGAGCACGCGCTTCAAATGGTGTTTTACGGATTTTACACCCGCCTCCCACAAGCCTCCAAAGTTCGGTGAGTATGCTGGTATGTAATGCCATTGTGTTCCTTCCTTCCTTGATATGCTACCTTCAAAGACCAGATTTGCTTCTTTCCATGAGGCCATTAGTTCTTTGTTGGCACCAACAAAATTTCGGCCCTGGTCGCTCCATATATCGCTACATTTTCCTCTTCTGGAAACAAACCGCTTGAATGCAGCGATAAAGGCTTCGGACGTTAAATCGCTAACAAGCTCAAGGTGCATAGCCTTGGTTGACATACATATGAACACACAGATGTATTCTGAGGTCTTTCTGAGTTCTGATGTCTCTTCCTTTGGACATGCTGATTTGAAATAGGCCTGCAAAATCAACTCCGGTATGTATGAAAGCTCGAGCAGGAGTAACTCTCGCTTTAGGTAGGTCACCCATTATCTGTATCCTTGCTCGCGTTCTGAGTCTAGCACATACTAGACACCTGTGTATGCAGGATTTTATAAGTGCCTTGCTTCGTATACTCCAATACTTTGAGCTTATGTAACTTAACATAAGTTGAACGCCGCCATGTAGTGTTTGAGTATGTGCATCAGCGATAATCAGAGGCACCAAATCGTTTTTGTTTCCCAGTATAATAGGATGTTTGACCTGTTCATCCAAGTTTGCGTTACGAAGTCGACCGCCCACCCTGAGGATACCATCTCCATCAAGGTAAGGATTCAAGGTTTTAATTTTACTTTCTCCTTTTACAGATTTATTTAGTTTTAGTCTTTCTATATCATCTTTAAATTCTTCTTGTTGTACTAATTCTATGCATTTCATTAAGGACTTTTCTAATTCCTTTGTAGTAAAACCTTGTTCCGTGTTTCTTTTAAAATTTAAAAATCTTCGACAATAGGTTATCACTTTTATCAATTCTCTTAGATTATTGAATTCTTTGAATTGTAACTTTATACTTTCTTCATGCCCTATTTTTAAATTTGTTTGTATTTTATCCTGTTTCTTTTCTAATTCTGTAGATGTTTTTCTGGTTTTAATTCTATTTCTGTTTCAGAAAGCCAAGCTGGACCCTTCCACCACAAATCGGACTTTTTTAGATCAACTAGCAACATGCCCCGGGACCCAATGTCTGCAGGATTATCTTCAGATGACACATGAAACCACCGGTTGTTGTTTACATTTTCAGCGATCTCCACAACCCGGTTCGCTACAAATGTTTTCCATTTGTGGGGATCGCCAGATAACCATGCAAGGACAATTGTTGAATCTGTCCATGCATAGATGTTTGATGCAGGTATTCGCATGGCGTGTTCTATTTGCTTAAGCAATCTCGACAACAACAGCGCTCCACACAGCTCTAACCGTGGTAAGGAAACAGTTCGTAGCGGTGCCACTCTAGTCTTTGCCGCTATCAGTTTTGTTGACACCGAGCCATCTCGCATCTTTATTCGGACATAAGCTACTGCTGCGTATGCTCGCGTGGAGACGTCGCTGAAGCCATGAACTTCAATCTTTTCTACATCCATGCTCAATGTGCCAAGCCATCGATCAATATATACTTCTCTTACTTCTTCAAAGTCTTCACGAAGAGTCAACCACTCGTCCACCAGGTGTTGGCTTATTTTGTCGTCCCAGCCGACCTTTTCAAGCCATAGCTTTTGTATAAGCATTTTAGCCAAGATTAAACTCGGAGCGATCCATCCCAGCGGATCGAACAGTTTTTGCATGTCCGATAAGATCGTTCTTTTCGTGACATTATCTGACATCACCGGTAAGTTTATTTTATCCTAGGGCTTGAACAGTTCCATCTAATTTTAAATCCAAGTGTACTCTAGTTGTTCTCTTATTGGCATCTATAGATTGCACAAACTCAGTAGAATTGGAAGACCATTTTGATAATATGAAGCCACCCTTTTGCAGTATATAAGAAACTTCTTGAGCTGTTTGTATGGCTTTCTCTGCAGTGTCATCACCAGATATCAAATCATCCATATAGAAGTCAGCTTTGATAATGCGTACAGCCTTTGGGTGATTTTGCCCTTCATCTTCAGCCAATTGATGAAGAGTTCTTACTGCTAGATGGGGTGCTGACGCTGTGCCAAACGTGACACGAAGCATTCGGTATTCTTGAATGGGATCTGATTCTATTTCTCTCCACAAAAGGCGTTGATACGTATTGGCGTCTTGTTCTTGTAGTAAGACTTGTAGGTACATTTTTTGTATATCACTTGCATAGCAGACGCGATGTAATCTCGATCTCATAACAATATCTCTAAGGTCATCTTGCAGTTGTGGACCTACAAGCAATTCATCGTTGAGAGAAATGTGATTCGAGCCTTTAGCTGAAGCATCAAACACGACGCGTGTCTTCGAGGTTTCCTTTTCGACGCGGACAACGGCGTGATGAGGTAAGTACACCGCCTTATTTTTCTTAGTTTCATTTTCAGGTATTTCTTCCATATAATTTGACTTTATATATTCTCGCATGGCCTTCTGGTAGTCTTCTTTTAGTGTAGGTGCTTTTCTAAATCTTCTTTCTAGCTGTAGTAATCTATTTCTTGCTATTTCTTTAGTGTTTCCGTTAGGCGATAAGGGCTTATCAGTTTTAAATGGTAACTTTACTATGTATCTTCCTTCTTTGTTTCTTGCATGAGTGTTTTCATATATTGTTTCACATAGCTTTTCTTCTCTTGTTAACTTTCTTTTCTTTTCAGTGTCAATTTCCCAAAGGATTTCAACAGATTTTCTACTTCTATTTGCTGATGAAGGACCAGAAAGGATTCCTCTTGTAAATTGGTGTTGATTTCGCCAAACAAGATCCATCCCAGGTTTGTTTCTTGGGCACATGGAGAACCGGGAGGACCCTTGATTAATTGTTGTTGCACAATTTGTGCATACTCTTTAACACCTAGAAGCAAGTCAATGGGACCCGGTTTGTGATAGTCCGGGTCAGCCAGGTTGAGCCCTTCTAGGTGTGGCCAATGTGTGACAGTAACAGCTTTGGAGGGGATTCTCGTGGTCAACTGTTTGCTCATGACGTATGCTTGTATGTTGATCTCGAAGCTTGGATTCCATGGAGAACGAACCCTTATTTGCACCACGTGATCGACGTTGGTTCTTGTAGATCCCACCTCAATGATATTTCCTCTTGCTGTATGCCTGGTTAGTTTGAGCAGTTGTGTCGCCTTCTCGCTGATGAACGAAGCCTGCGAACCTTGGTCCACTAGCGCACGTAGAACAACAGTGTGATTATGCTCGTTTCTTGATAAAACTGTTGCCGTGGCCAGTAGTGCTATACTTGTGCTTTGTTTGGCACTGTGATGCGACGCGATCGTAGTGTTGACTATTTCTTCCTTCTTTTCTACACTGTGTTGTGATTCCTTCGGTTGTTTAGAGTCCTCAGTTTGTGCCGAAGAAGCAGAGTCCTTATTTCGGTGTAGTAGAGTATGATGACGTCGCTTACATATGCGACAGGTCATTTGCAATTTACATTGATATGCGGAATGACCTGGTACCAAACAATTAAAGCAAAGTTTGTTTGACTTGACATATTCAGATCTCTCAGCAGGTTGCAGTTTAGTGAAATCCTTGCAATTGCACAAAGTGTGTTTTTCTTTACATAGCACGCATGATCTATCTGCCGACGATGATGCTGTAGTTGCTGTAGCAGTAACAACGTGTGAACGGTGCCTGATGCTGACGTTATAAGTTCTAAGGTACGGTATCTTGATTGCAGAAATTCCTTCAAATCATTCCAAGTAGGTAATTTGTCTTCTTCACTTGTGTAAGAAGCTTGTTCCCACTCTTTATGACACTCAGGGTCCATTTTCTGTATCACAAGAAAAGGATTTATAGGATCCCATGAGCTCGTATTTATATTTAAATTTTGTAAGTTGTCCAAACAATCCGTTGTGACGTCTAATAAATTCTTTATTTGATTTGCAGATTGAGCACTTATTTTTTTTTTATAAAATAATTTCTTTTGCACTGAATTAATAATCAATCTTTTATTTCCGTACCTTGATTTGAGAACACTCCATGCTTGATTTTAATTGCTTTGTGTAATTTGAATAGGCTTCAATAATATTTCGGCCTCCCCGGTGACACTGCTCTTTAAATAGTGCAACTTCTGAACATCACTGACCGTCGTGTTTTCATGTACTAATGAAATAAATAGGTCCTGGAACGTAGGCCAATCTTCATAATTCCCACTAAAACTCGGTAATTGTATCCTCGGCAGCCTAACGAGTTGATCGTTATTCGTACTGGTAAACGAGTTGTTTTTTGATGACGTAGAAGGCGCGGACGCTGCATTTATCGTCAACAAAAGGTCTTGCAAATCGGCTAATAACACAAGATATAAGTCTTCGTAAATAAAGAAATCTTCGTTAACAAAGTAGTTTATGGTTTGTTTTTGTTCTTTCGGTGTTATCTTCACTAATTGTTGATGAGTTTCTCTGAACGTTGTCCAATATTGTTCTATACATCTGATTCTTGTCTCAATGTAACCTTTTGTCAACCTGGCTTTAGGACATTTCTTCAAATTTACTTGTGTTTTTTGTAATAATGCAGCTGTGTCTTCTAAAACGTTTATTAACTCCGCAGTAGTACTCATCTAGTGTTGGGTTAATAGCCGGATGCTTTGAGTTATTATCGATTATAATCCATAGGTGTCCATTAATAGCCTTGCAATTGATGATAACCCTGCTATTATTGTATTGTTAAAAAAGTAAATGCTTTTTTTTGTTTTATTGTAAAATCTGTGGGTGTGAACATAAATTGGGTGCGTGTACGCAGTGTGATTCAATGTATTGTTATTCTTTTTATTTATTTTCACTTTTTGTATATGAAAAAGATAATCGGACTGCAATGGCTTTTGAACCAATATATTTGGCTGCTTATTTGCTCAACCCTGCTTCACATGGAATAGAATTAGATCCAGAAGATATAAAAGCAATGCAATATATATATAAGAACTGGGCCAACATTTAAAAATAAACGTCATGAAAGAATTAGCCGATTACAAAGCAAAAGACAAGTTTTGGAAGAATCGCTTTATTTGGTCTCAAGTCGAAGAAACAGACGCCTTTAGCTGGTGGAAGGGTATTTGCAGTTCTACTAAACTTCATAAAATTACAGTTGCTATTTTATCAGTTCCTTACAGGTCAGCAGTTACGGAAAGGACCTTTAGTACTCAACCGGATGTACATACAAAAAAAAGAAATAAACTAACTACTGAACGAGCAGGAAAAATAACTTACCTATATATATATATATATCAAATAGTCTATTTTAGTTATTTTCATAGTATTATGTCATACGGTATTTTACTATGGGGACGGGCTGCAAACATCGAGTCTATATTTATTCTGCAGAAAAGAGCCATCAGAGCCATTTATGAATTACGTAGACGCGATTCTCTAAGAGAACTGTTTAAGGAAATTAATATCATGACAGTACCTTGTCAATACATCTATGAAAACATCATGTACGTTAGGAAAAATCAGCATTTATTCAGTAGAAGAGGTGACAGACACCACTATAACACTAGAAATAGGGACCAACTAGTTCAGCCAGGTTTCAGGCTTGCTAAAGTAGATTCATCTTTCATGGGGTACTGTTTGAAATGTTACAATAAAATACCTCCCCACATTCTTCAACTGAACGAGATGAAATTTAAATCTTGTATAAAACGCACACTATGTAGGCAAGCATATTATAAGTTGGGGGATTACATTGATGATAAAAATGCTTGGCTAAATGCTGGTCCTGCTCCACAACCATAGGGGCAAACTAATTGATTGAACTGGTCGGGCATTATTTGAGTCTATCGACACGCAAAGAAGGAGAAGAAGAATTGATTCCCATGTTGATGTATTGTGGAAGCTGAAGAAGATTGTTAAAATATACCTACTTGCATTGTGTAGATTCCAGTTCTTAGTATTATATAATTGCATAGCACATGTGTGAGTACTTTGTATTGTTCAGCCACCATTTACATTTAGTTATCTTTCATTGACTTGAATATGCCTTGGTGGCTTAGAGAATGTCATGCTCACTCAAATGTCTCGCTGATGGTGGCGGGTGTGTCGGGTCATTTAATTCCCTTCAATATGGTTGAGTTAAATGGCGCCGATGCGCGCGTCATGTTCGTGTGCGGTAATTAGGCTGAAAATTATTTTTGAGCAACAAACAAAAAAAAAACAACTAAAAACGAAAATAAAAAGTTCCCAAAAAAATATCCCAAATACATGACTGATTAAGAAATAAAAAAAAAAAAAAAAAAAATTCAAAAATCAATGTAATTATCTGATTAAAATTTTGTAAATGGGCCAGATTAGTTTTAAATTGCACATTTATTTACTACAAAGAAAGATGATGAAAATGAAGTCTAATCTGACAGTCCTAAGCCTGAAAACCATAAGGGAATCACTAAAATAACATTAACAGCGGGGTTATCATCCATAATTGCTATTTATGGCTACTAACTGCTTTTAATCGATTATTAGCCAAATGATATTTAACCGGATTATTATCATTGCCCAACACCTCATCGTAACTTTTTTTGCTAATATTCACTAATCACCTTTGGAATGCGGCAGGCTATTGTTCGCACCGGTCGGCCGCCCGGTAGCTTATCTTCGATAACTTGTTTTTTTCAACTTATTAATCCGGCTCGATTTTGACCACTATGTTATTTACGGTAAGGTTTAGATTTGCTTAGCAGGAATTTGGCAAGTTAAAATGCGTGTTTGCTTCAAGAGGATTTTATTGCGACTAACTGTGGTGGGGGCATACAGATAATAATAAACACTCTTAGCGATCACATAATACATACATATAGACACAACACAACGCGTACATAACGTGTACGTGTAAGAAAAATGGAATAGTTTAGCTGTACAAATCTAACTAATAGAGTATTATGTAACAAAATAAGCAACAAAGCTACCAAAAGTAGAACAAAACCAATTCAGTTTTCATAAATCCTACTCCAAGTAAGATTGAAATCCGGATAATTATATTCTTCAGATGAATTATTACCTACTTTGAGACAATAGAATAGATGACCTAAGGGAAAAAGTGTCATTCTATTATCGACACTTAATATTGGAATTATTTATAAGCCAAAAAGCTTATGGCAATACTTGAAACACGTTCTATAAATCCGAAACGCCTTCACGTGGCCATTTAAGTGGTAAAATATTTAATTAAATTCTATAACTGACCTAACTGTCTCATTTGTCATGTGGTCACAAGCGTGAGAGCAAGAGCAGACGAATATGAAATTGCAATGCTTGTAAAAGGCTGCTAAGTCATAAGTACTAACATAACTTAACACCACATTGTACACTTGGTTCGCAATAAATGTTTTGGCTTTGACTTTGACTTTGACTTTGAGTGCTGAGCATGAGGTCCAAGGTTCGATTCCCAGTTCGGGAAAAGTGTTATTGGGTATTTGGAACATTAATCTCTCAGTAGCAGCCACGGAACCTGGGCTTTTGCCTGGTTGATAGCAATAGACTCACCTCCTATTAGATGGGACTTAACCATAACTGGCGAGATGTGGGTGTAGGTACCATAAGGTACGCATCTGCCTAACCCTTTTGGGGATTATAGGCGTGATGTTATGTTATCTATACTAATAATATTTTAAAGAGAAAAGATTTATATTTTTGGATGAAATAAATAAACTTAAAAACTACTAAACCGATTTAAAAAATTCTTTCAGCAATGGATAGGTACATTATCAGCGAGTAACATATGCTATATTTTATCCCCGTACTCCCACGGGAACGGTAACTACATGGGTGAAACCGCGTGTCGTCCGCTGGTATTTTTAAAAAAAAAACTTTAAACATGCGAGGTCAACAAACTTAAAAACAAGCATGGACTGTGACGTCATAATATTTAAACAAATTAAAGTAGCAAAGAAAAAATCGAAATACCACTGACCCCCAAATTACCTTCTTTAGAATGTCCAATTCGCAAAATGTCCAGCGGTCGAAAAATGTCCATTTAGCAATACTACACACATCAAAAATGTCTAGGGATCAAGCATTTTTATGCGGATTTCTTGAGATTGAGATGTGGCTTTGTAATAAATTTATGATTTTATAAATTTATATGGATCCTTTTTGGTGCATTTCATAATTTGAATCAGGAACTCTCAATCAAATTCGAGTAAAAGATGAAAATAAGCTGTCAATATTTTCCCTATAAAAACATACAACGCATTGAAGACATTATTAGTGCTACTGTTTCCCTACTACTGATTAAAACCAACGTTATTATGGAGCGGCGACGTCATTTAAGCAGGGAAGAAATGCTCAGAGCCGTGGGAATGATAGAAGCTGGTTCCCGGCAACGTACTGTAGCTTTAGCTCTGAATACAAGTCAGAGTGTTATCAGTCGACTTTGGACACGTTACCGAAGCACTGGTACCGTGGCTGAGCGCCATGGAGGACGGTATCGCTGCACCACACGGAGACAAGACCGATACATTCAAATCTTAACTCGAAGAGCTCCAACAATAACCGCCATGATGTTAGCCGTGAGGCTTCATCACTCTTCAGGGAACTTAATTAGCGACCAAACAGTCAGAAACCGCTTGCATGAAGTGAACCTTCATTCCCGAAGACCGCTACGGGTACCACCTATAGCAATGCACAATCGTAGGATTCGATATCAATGGGCTCTTGAACACAGAAATTGGGCAGAAGAACAATGGCGTTTCGTGTGCTTTTCTGATGAGTCTCGTTTTGGTATGAGACCGGATACAAGACGTATACGACACTGGAGAACCCCTGGACGCCAACAGCGATTAAAATCCTGCCAGGAAGTCCATCCTTATAGTGGTGGAACCATCATGGTATGGGCGGGTATTTGGATCGGCGGAAGAACTGAGTTGATTTGGATCAGAGGCAACCTCAACGCTCAAATTTATGCTGAGACGATTGTATCAGACGTCATCGTTCCTCTACAAGTGCAAATCGGTCCCTTATTTCAGTTAATGCATGATAATGCACGACCGCACACCGCAAGAGTTGTAAGACAGACTCTCGCCGCAGCTAACATCAATGTCCTGCCCTGGCTTGCTCAGTCGCCAGACTTGAACCCGATTGAGCATGCATGGGATATGCTACAGAGAAGAGCTCTGCCGAATATGGAGGGTATCCAGTCGCAAGAAGACCTTTTTTTGTTGTTGCAACGAACATGGGCGGCCATTCCACAGCGTGATTTGGATGAACTCATTTTGAGTATGCCAAACCGATGTTCTTGTGTTGTTAGTGTTCGCGGTAGAAACACGGATTATTAATTGTTTAAGTTACCCAATAAAATTTTAAAGAAAACTGTTATTTCAGTCTTTTTTTCGAACTTTAATGTTAGTGGTTCAAATGTCAAAAATCCCTTTATTAGGAAAATGGCAAATTTCTTTATTAATGCAAAGGTGACTTGGTTTACCGTTACTGTGACAAACGAAAACACTTTATTTGATGAATCCTTAAAGAAAATTTTAATTAATATCAATCAGGAGAAAAGTTATTGCAAAAATATATGTTGATCCCTAGATACTTTTGATGTGTGTATTTCCAACAAAGCAAAAGAACCCAATGAACCAGACACTACCGAAAAGAAAGTGAATTAAGTTATTGGAAATAATACTAAAGAAGCAAACTAAAGTCGATTAAACTAACAAAACGTTAGAAAGTTTCACCGTAAAAGTTTTCGCATAAAATCGGTTCAAACAACGATTTACTTTGAGTGTGCAGTGAACCGAAAAATTGGTGCGGAACTCTCTTAGAAAGGATAGAGAAGTTTTTGTATTACGTAGGTGTCTGAACTTGACTGGCTATGAGAACAAGACATAATAGCAACAACTGATTCATTATAAGAAGCCATTTTATAGAAATTATGGTCCTTTTTCAACAGTTCAGCTACCTAAGTTGTAATAGCAGTGATAGTCTCTCGCGAGGGTCTCAAGTTCGAACCCGAAACACGCACCTCTGATTCTTCGGATTAATTTGCGTATTGTATTGTATAATTTATCACTTACTTTGGTGAAGAAACACATCGCAGCATCGTAAGGAAACCAGCATGCCTGAAACATATTTCTCGACAGCATGTAAAGCCAAGTCTGAGGCCCATGGTCGGTATAAAAACTCTGACACCAGGTTAGGCACTAACCACACGATACAGAAGTTGTAATCTTTACTATACCAATCTTTACAAGATCTTGTTTGCAATAATTACTTGATTTATAGAGTATTGTAGTTATTCTAAGAGATCTTGATTTTTACATAGACACCTCAAAACAACCTGAATGATATATCTAAAAATAAAAGCTCAGAAACATACTCTCACAATTCCCTAGAACACAGCAGACACATTATCACTGTCCCATTCAAATTCAATTCCAAACTTGATTGATACGAACTCCATAAGGGATGTAACAAAAAAAACCGTGTCTTTCCGTAGTTGTAAATTAGGTCATCGATTTAAACAGGCCGGGGCTATCCAATTTTACGGTTCGTGTGCTCTGACCTCGCGGGACTAAAAGACTTAAGTTCGGTTCGCACATGTTTCAATGAAAGTTTCTTCATGTAATGTTATCGTGAGTATTTTGGGATGATTTGTTGGTTTAGGTTGGGTGGAGAGCTTTGTAATTAGAAGAGGAAGAGAAAATTAAGAATTTGTTGTCAATGCAATGAAGGATTTGATCATAGTTACACTACCAACAACCATGCAAGGTTTCAAACCTAACAGCAGAAATTTAAACGGCTTTTAACCATTTTAGGAATGACCGTGATTTATTTTATTTTCCTACAATGATTCTGCTAAAACAGCCATTTTAGGCACTCAACATTCGATGCCTCCCGCTTTTTATAATGATGATGATTTCAATATCAGATCATATTGGTCGATGTTCAAGTTGGTACCGACATTACAATAAGCCTCTTTATTACTTTTGTTAGTTGTAAGTAGAATTGTAAGGACGTAGGTATGGAGCAGGTGAAAGTTAGCACCTGGACGAGATTTGGCGAGAATTGAGTGAAGAGGAAGATTAAGAAATATCGCCCAATTAGATAGGCCTATGACCATAGAATAACCTACGCTGCCGAGACATAGCCGCTCACAAAGGAGATACTGTCCACCAAGTACGAGTGGCAAGGGCCATGGAGCGAGTCATGCTCGACATAACACTTTTAGATCGAGTGCGTTACACCGAAATCCGCCTTCGGACAAAAGTCTACGACATCAGGGACCAGGCGGTACGCCTCAAATGATCCTAGGCAGGACCGAAGCGACCAGGCGAGACGCGAAGATGGCCGAAGGAGCAAGGTTTTGACCGAGTGGTGGCCAAGGTTAAGCCAAAGAAACCAAAGCCGTCCTAAAGTTCATTGGGTCGACAACATCGTCAAAGTCGCGGGAAAAACCTGGATAAGGGATGCACAGAACCTGGAAGCGTGGCAGAAACAAGGGGAGGCCTATACCCCGCAGTGGGTGATTTTGGGCTGATATGATGATGATGATGTGGATGTCCAGTGTGGACTGCTAGCTGTAGAACCGATGACCGTTGGGGTAGACGTGATCTTGAGTGAGACCGTGAATCGGTAAGCGTAAGGTGGAACGCTCTCAGGCTCGGTGGAAAGACGATCTTCGCAGGGTGGCTGGTAGCACCTGAATGAAAGTAGGCGAGAATCAATTTAAGTGGCGTGCGATTGAAGAGGCCTATGTCCAGTAATGAATTATTGTTGATGATGATAATTTTACTGAAAACACAAAATAAGCAAATGAAAAATATAAATAGATACATAATGACAGCCTATTACACAGCCAAGCACAAACTCCCATTATAAACATTTACCGATAACCAACAATATAATTCCCTACTAAATTATTGTGCAAACAATCTGATTGCTGTGCACATAACTACCCAACACTTTCGTTGGTACCGCGACAACTTGCGAACTTCGATAATATAAAGTTGGAGCTTGAAATTGTACGAGCCCGTACCTCTGGTATCCATAACTCGAAATTATTGGGTGAAATTTTACGATTACATGCTGTCGAAGATTTGTAATTACTTGTAAGTCTTAAATCTGATAAATAACTGTATATTTATTCAGTAATGCGTTTATGAGTGAAAATAACACCACGACTGTAATTCCCGAAGGGTTAGGCAGAATTGTTCCTAGTAGTATCACACAGTCATGCTTAATCACACTAGAACGCATACTGTTTAATGTCGGGAATAGTGGTAGTGTTTTAATTTCCGTACGAACTCAACTCCTTCATAAAAAGCTTTACTTCTTCTAGAATTCTTAACTGCATGGTCATTTTTCATCATTTCCACGTTACTGTTATTGTTTGGTTGTTTTATCCCACTGCTGGGAAAAGGCCCCCATGACTTCCAAATCCTTCGTCCCAGACCACGACCACTGGTCGTAGGTTTTGTTCAACTCGTCCCGCTTTCTCCTACGAGGTCTACCGCATCGCCTTCTGACTGTGTCAGGGCTCCATATCGTGTTTATTTTGGCCTACAACTCTTGGGCATACGGCAGACATAGCCAGTCCCATTTCAGCTTAGCACCTTTTTGAGCAACGTCAATAATTTCCACATTTAAAATTCCCACATTTGTTTTCTAATTAATTTATACATTAATCTTCATTTTCCATCACATCAATTTACACATCCTTTTCACTATCCTCATCAGTAACAGCACCCATTCTACAAATTCAAACTTCGAGCCATTATATTTTACTACCAACGTCTCACCCATTTACAATCTCGAACGAAACTCGACACTTACCAATTCCCGTTGCCAAAACAGTCTCGGCACTTCACCCATACCGTGGTAGACCGCAACAATCCAGCACAGTTTGTCGGCCAAACAAATAATTAATCTACAGTGGCTAGAGTTTAATTACTTGTTTGAGTTTGTCTTGTTCGACGCGAACTCACACTGATACAGGACGATGTTTTCTAGGTTGGTGGTTGTAAATGCTGTGTTGAGTTTTGGTGATTAGGGTTCGTTTTTGAGTGTTTTGGTTATTTGACCTGGCTTGTAGTTTATAGGTTTTTAATGTCAAAGGTTCTAAAAGAAAAAATCTGCCATGGTTTTGCGTTGAGAACCTTTTTAAATATAATGGGGTATAATGGGGTCACAATGCGAGTGTAGAGCCCCAACACAGGATATGCAACACCTCTCCTGCCCGTCCTGCACTACGATTTGCAACTTCCAGAACTTGAATGAGGTAAACGGCAGAGCTGTTCAGATTGCTACGTACTGGTCGATAAAATCAAAGTCATCGCTCCGAGAAGAAGACGAAGAATAGGTATAATGTTTTAGCACATACTTCCAAGGCATCTGCTGGATGTAGGCAACGCAAGACTGGTCGTTGATGACGACAATCACGAATGCAATCTTTATTGCTGTAATGAATGCTTGTCATCATCTGCCTAGTCTTTTCCCAACTATGTTGGTGTCGGCTTCCAGTTTTACCAGATGCAGCTGAATACCAGTATTTTACATGGAGTAAAATACTGGTAAAATACTGGTGGGCCTATCAGACCGCCACAACCCAGTTAGTACCGGGTAATACGATACCGCTTGGTAAGACTGGTTGTCAGACTTTTTGGGCCTCTGACTACCTAACGACTGTCAAAGATCTAGTAATGACAGCCGGGACGGCACGTTAAGCCGTTCGGGCTTAACGTGCTTTCCGAGGTTCGGAGGAAACTCTGTATGTAATGGGTGGTCACCCATCCACAGACCAACCTAGGCAAGCACAGCTTAACCTAATGATCGACCCGAGCAGCTGTTATTATTTAGCCACGAGCTAATGAATGCTTGTAAAATATTATAAAACGGAGTGTTGTTTGTCTTTAATACGGATTTGATTTTGTAGTCAAGTTAGTTATTTTGTGAGATTGCATGTAATGTCATATTTTAAGTAAGATATGATTCTATTCATTGTAACCGAAGGAGGCCCAAAAAACGCTGACTGATTGCTGACTGATCGGCCAGAGAAGGCAAAACACCGAGAGTGTTGGAAAGGAATGGGGTATGCCTTTGCTCAGCGGGACAGAATAAACTAAACAAAAAAAAAAGATTATGTAGTTGGCGTGATGACTTGGCCGCATACCACGAGGGTTTGGTTCGAGGTTGTGCGGGACAAGATTTCATGTCAAATACTTGGGGAAGGCATGGACTAGAAAAAAAAAAACTGGCCAAGAGCGAGTCGGACTCGCACACCGAGGGTTCCGTACAAACTTTTCAAAGGACAAACTTTACTTTGCTGTTCGATCCCATGAAACGGCTATTGCATCAACCGCAAATAATTAGTTTGTAATAGTAAAATCGTTTTTTTTTTGTTATTAAACAACATTTACGGTTTTCGGATTTTTCCCTATACATGTGCAGTAAGACCTTGCTTTTTGCCAAATTCCGTGATTTATTTATTAAAACTTTATGCACAGGTAAAAAAAAAACTGTACAAAGGCGGCGGGTGATTCTAGATCAACGGGAATTACCATATAGGTTTTCGACCCAAAACCTATAGGGTACTTCCGGTTGACCTAGAATTGTCAATTTTGGTAAAAAGCAAGGTCTTACAGCAAAAGTAAAGGAAAAGTACGAAAAAAAAACAATTAAGGTCAATTTTGGTACTTACAAGTTTTCGCGAAAATCAAAATTTGCCCATATCTTTTTATCGTCTTGACTTAGGACCTTGATTTTTACCCACTTTGTAGGGACTATTGACTCAGTATCTGGTAAAAATTTCAACTTGCTAGGTCCTACCGTTCCTGAGAAAATCGGGGGTGACAGACAGACAGACGGACAAGAAAGTGATCTTATAAGGGTTCCGTTTTTTTCCTTTTGTGGTACGGAACCCTAAAAAAATTAATATCGGCATCATTGCTTGCTTTCGCCAAGTGTGTGTAGTTGACTTATCATAATTCAGTTTACGTGAAACGAATTATAACAGTAATTCAAGATGGCCTAGATTAGGCAATTAATTTTTCTAACCTAAATCAATTTGAGTTTGATATTAAACACAAAACATTCATGTACAGAATAATCAAATTATGGGTAAGTACTTACATAATATCTCTGTATGTGACTGTACCTTTTTCACTCAGGACTATATAATATAAAAGACTCTTAACGAAGCCGAAAAGCATTTGTTCTCCCTGTCATTGCATTTTTTTTTGTTCTAGACCATACCTAGGAACCTTCTAGTTACGGAGATATTGGGGGTAAAAGTTCCAACTTTTTAATTTTTTTTTTAATTGTCATGTTTTTAATGTAACATTTTTTATTTCAACACCTCCACTACCCCCTATTAAATCCATCCATTAGAACAGTGTTACAGTGTTATCCCAGCGATTATTTTTTGCGTAAAGTTACTTAGTTTGACGTACAGAATGCTTGGTTGCCGGCTTCGTGAGGGGTTGGTTTACACCCTGTATTCAAACAGCTCTTCGTAAAAATTATGGTAATAATACGCCAAGATTTGTCTATGTTGTTCTCAAAATCATATCATCTCAAGATCAATAAAAAACAGACGTTTTTTTTGTTGGTGTGGAATAGCTAAAATATTCCTTATTCTATTGAGGCGATGATGAATAAATTGTATGAATATGTAAAACTAATTATTAAATTGATAATTATGGATTCTTAGGCACTTTTTTTTTTGTTTTAATGGGCCTACTCTTGATCTTAATCTTGTCTTGAGGGCAGAGATTTTATTGACGATGGAACGAACTAACCCAAAAACACATGGAACACCGACGCAGACCTTGGCTGTGAGCATAACAAAAGATGTAGAAAAGCACTTCGTGCAAAAATGTGTGAAGTGTCGACAAGATATGGGTATAATTATATGATACCCGCAGTACGTCGGAACTCCCGATGGAAAATTATCGTTAGTCGATTATATAGCTACGGTGTTGAAAAAAAAACACATGACTTTTGTGTTCTGTCTTGCATCGAATTGCAATACAATTCAATCAATTTCATTCAGGTTCGAATTGCTCATGCCAACCCAAATGCGGTACCTGGTCCATATTCAGATCAAGAATGCGGTCCTCAGCGAGGGTCAGGAGCCTGGGCAGGTGTCGGTGTAGAAGACCTAGCTGTTTGAAGATCAGGAGAAAGAATGAGGATGTTAGTATTGTTGCCTTTAATAAAATGCTTAGAGATTATTAAAGAACCACGTCAGCATAATCGCCGAAAGGTTGAAAAAAGGTCTACGCACAGTCTTCTTCTGCGTGTCGCTGGCAGAAAAGTTGTAACGTTACATTTTCCCGGTAGGATCCAGAAAACTGTAAGGTCACACTGAGCACTCACCTACCTAACTTTCAGTCTGGAGGGGAGCACTGTTAAAAGAAATAGTCAAGGGGACGAGTTATAAGAATTTATTATTAAATAACCTAGGGCCTACCTATTTAGAGCTAGAACATAACTAAATTAGGTTAGAGAAGCGGGTGGATGAAAATGAAAATAAACGTGAGATGAACTGGAGAAAGGCGGGCCTCTGGGCTGTAGTAGTGGCCGAGGGACGTCAGGCTTCAGTCTTCCTTCAAGCATACTGGTCGAGGTTCATCATTCTTCGTCTCCCTTCGGTAAAACTGGTCGAGGTATATCAGGCTTCGTCATTGCAGCCGAAGAAGCGAAGGCCGTCAATCTTCCTGTCGGAAGGCCGTAGGATGTCAGGTTTTTTCTTTCTGCTGAGATGGAAGACATCAGTTTAATCAGATCGTAAGAGAGGATGGAAGGTCGCCACTCCTGTAGCCTGGGCCTCAGATGCTAAGTCATGGCACAGGTACACATTAACTTATAAATCACACTAAAGGAAAACTTCCTCTGGTCACTCTTCCAGACTTGTTATACCTTTCAGGTCCAGACATAGACTGAAAATTCCACCACCTGGCTCCTGTCATCTCCAGATGATTGACATTTTATAATTTGGAAAGAATTTCTAGAACATAATAAAAAGAAAAAATAATGATTTACCTTTACGACCTACAACTAGCTCCAGCAATAAATTAAAAATAAAACTAGGCCTGTCACTAACTGACATTACAAAGGTAAACAAAGATTTAAGAGAGATAAAAGTCTACAGAAAAAACTTGAATAATAACATGAATTTACAAGGTAAAAGGCCAAAGCCGTTGCTAAGCCTCCAAGAAATCAGCATGAAGCTACCTATGCTTAAATTTTCAGGTTAATAATATCCAAAAATGTAAGTAAAAAAACCATGTAAAAACACACACATTACAAAGTACCTATTTAAATGTTCTTAGCCCTGAACTTGGTCACTTCCACTGCTTTGTTGATTGCAGCGCAGATATTACTTCGGTTGCATGCTTTGGGGTTATGTGGGCAGAATGGTGGAACATAGTTTGCGACAGACCTCTACACCCCGCTGCTGTACCGTTCCACATGAAAGGTTGCGAGTAACATCTTCACACTTGAGTCCGGCGACGGTTCAGAGACTTCCAGATACAACATTAAGCCAGTTATCACTCGCCAGTCCCAAGTAATAATGGATAGTCGAGGCAAGGTTGCGGAAAACCGCTGGACACGATAAGAAATTACAGGGTCGATGTCGCTGAGTCTGAACGAGCTTGGAGGCTTGTGGCGAGCAAAATAATAATTATTCAAACTGTTCCTCAAAAGGAGTTACACCGCTTTTTGCTATGGGGTAGACAGAAAATACAAAACTATTTTACCATCATCTAATAAGAGGTGGTCGGCATGTGGAATGTGAACTCGGCTATCATTGTGCTGGTGTCGTAACGGCAAATGGCCTGATGGCCAAGAGCCTCGACGATCTTTCGGCCTGATTCAGAAGGCTTGATACGACTCGCAATGAGAGGAGGTTCCTGTTTCTGGAGTTCTAACCACTGGTAACCCTGCTCTCAACACCAGCCCACAAGTTTTTTTATTTTTTTTATTAAATGTTCTCTTTAATGTTTTATAGGAAATATTTAATAATGCAAATGAATGTGCAGAGAGGATGAATAAAGTAAATAAAACACATTTAAGTTTTTTTTGGGTTCCGTACCCAAAGGGTAAAAACGGGACCCTATTACTAAGACTCCCCTCTCCGTCCGTCTGTCTGTCACCAGGCTGAATCTCATGAACCATGAGAGAGAGATTTTTACAGATGATGTAATTATTAAAGTCCGCCTTTGTACAGTTTCTACTTGTGCATAAAGTTTTAATAAATAAATTATGTTGCCGCTTTAACAACAAATACTAAAAACAGAATAAAATCAATATTTAAGGGGGGCTCCCATACAACAAACGTGATTTTTTACTGTTTTGTCTTGTGTTGATAGATAATGGTACGGAACCCTTCGTGCGCGAGTCCGACTCGCAATTGGCCGGTTTTTACCCCAATCAGTAGTACAAAATATTCTATTTTTTTTTACAGAAATGTTCATGTACGAGAGTGACTCACACATGTCAGTGTCAGTCAGAGTGCTCAGAAACATCGTCGAATAAGAACGAGTCCCCCCCGCGAATCAAGAATCTTTGCCGGTTTACCGTTGACGCTTATTTTGCTTAAATACACGCACTTATTAAGTTATCATTATGCCTTTTTATAAAATCAAAATCAAAGCAATTATTATTTCAAGTAGGCCAGTTACAGGCACTTTTGAATTGCCTGTAACTGGCTAACAATTGAAATGAGAGAGATGGAAAGTACGCTCTCACTACAGTCCCAGTCACAAGACGTAAAAATCGTAGAAGTACTGTAGTTGCCCATTCCCTAGCGTAGATCTCCATGGAGAAGAACGGGCAAGAAACTTCATGGACACTCTTTTAAATCAAAATATTTTTTTTACAAAATCTTTGTTACATCATTTATGTTATACGAGTAATATGTAAGAACTATGTGGCAATATGTGCACGTTAAAAGTGTCAATAGTAAAACAAAAATACAATTAAAAAATTAAATAATTCATTCAAATAAGCCGTGGCAAGAGCAGACCAGTCCAACTGACAGCGCCCGTTCATGAACATGACGCATGGATCAGCACCATTCAACTCAACCATTTTGTAGGGAACTAAATGATCCGACACACGCGCCACCTTATTTAGGAGATTGGTTGCTGCGCTGCGTGTCGCGGGTTCGATCCTCGCACAGAACAAAATTTGTTTGGCCTCTAGTAGGTAGCTGCTGTTCCGGGTCTAGCTGTTAAAATGTATCCTATACAGGGTGGAATTTTTCAATGCCACCTGGAGGGAAAGTACTCGAAATACTGAATTTTGCAAATTTTACTCAAAGGAAACATTCCTTTGTTTTTAAAAAGAAACAAATCTGCATTCAGAGGTTTTCGAAAATTCGCTTGCCACACTCGGGAATCGACCCGACTAGAGTTCGAAAAAATAACATCCAGTACTTTTTTTTACATCAATCATATGGATCAAATCTCTCTAATCAACATGATAAATTAAATGAAGGGAAAATCATGAAATCTAAAGAATAGTTATAAATTCAATGGGATAAATTCAATTAGGTAAAGCACTTTTATTCATGGCTTTCCTTTCATTTAATTTATCATGTTTGTTAGAGAGATTTAAAATGTAAAATTTGCTATCTCCAGTATTTAGAGTACTTTTCCTCCTTTCTCCTCGCATTGACAAAATTCCACCATGTATACTATTCGCCTTCATTCTGCACTTTCCTTTCTAGTACCAAAATCAATTTTAATTACATTTTTAAAGATTAAATCGTTTTCATTGATTCGTAACAGGATGTTTTAATAAAACTCTTAATAAATAGCTTTCGAAGCACTCTTGCTACCTATCAAGCCTCTAAAAGATCTTCATTTTGTTAGTTGGATTGCCCTGTTGGGCTATAATTCGTAAACAAGTGCTACTGAATGCTGTGCTAGTTCTGATGTGTTAGTGTTCGAATCTCAGGTCGTGTAAAGGGTTATCAGATGTGTCTATCAGAACTATCAGAAGCATCCGGGAGTTAAAATGTATGCCTACTCGATGGCAATGTGCTTATTACCCTTATTTTTCTTTTCAGTCGTTCACGCTTGGCAAAGTAATCGTGGTCATGGTTGGTCGCCCACATCTGCGGTCGCTGCTTTCGCTTTTCCAGCGCTGTCTTTAATAGGCTGCATGGCGAGCAGATTCTACCACATTCACTGGGATCTTAGTGACAGATTTAATGGAATCTTTGTATCTAGTTGGTGATCGATCACGTCTCGTACTTTCGACTCTACCCTGAATCACGATACAAAAGCACCATGGAGTAGTTGTTGCGGGAAATGTGAGAATCTGAGACAAGCCCTTATTATATGGGACTCATCACTGCTGAGATGGGAAGACGACATTGTTGCCTGGGGTATAACTACTACAGCACACACTTCGCAGTGTACAGGGGCAATAGTACTTCGGATATTAGGCCAAAAAAAATCTTGCTAGTTCACTTAGCATGATAGTGTCAATGAAAAACCCTGTTTCGTTGTGTTGTATAATTATCACTTGCTTCAGTGAAGGAAAAAATCGTGAGGAAACCAGCATGCCTGAGAGACTTTTCTTGACGGCATGTAAAGCCAAGTCAGAGGCCCATGGGTGGCATAAAAACTGACACCAGTTCAGGCACTAACCACACGATAACGAAACTAGAAATAAAAAAAAAAAAAAACATATTTTGATACAGCCAATCACATTTTCCTTCACCAAGAACTTAGGAAGTAATTTAAGAAAATTCCTCTCGGCATTAAAGTTAGCGCCAATGTTTACTCATCAATAGTTTACTCATTTGCAAAGACATGATTAGGAGCTCCGAAGACTTATCAAAACTCACGTAAGGACAGAAAGAGATGGGAGATGTAAGGGACGTTTTATCCTGTGTGTTTTACCCAGGTTTTACTAACTGGGTTGTGGAAGTCAGATAGGCAGTCGCTCCATGTAAAATAATGGTACTCAGCTGTAGGACTAGAAGCCGACCCCAACATAGTAGGGAAAAGATTAGGTAGATCATGATGTACATACAAACATGCTTTATAAGAGTAGAATAGAACCAACCCATTACACTCACGGGTGTCGTATAAGGCGACTAATGTCTGAGGCAGAACACCTTGCGCCTCCGTAGACCAGAGAATGGGCAGCAGCGTTTTCTGTTAGTCTTTCATCACTGCGATCTCCAATCCGCCTGCCAAGCGTGGAGATTACGGCAAATTCCTCCCATCATGGGAGAGGCTTATGTCCAGCAGTGGACGTTATGGGGTGTTGTAGTAGTGTAGTAGATGTTTTATAATATGCGGTAAGACGGGAGCGGAGGCCGTTGAAAGTTTAAAAAAAAAAAAAGTCCTGTTTTGTAAATGTGTAATTTTTTACGTGTTGCTTTGTAAATTTGATTAATTGCTTCACTGAGCCATGAAACCACAGCTTCTCACAAGTATACTTAATCTTTTTGAGTGCAGCTTCCCGTAGTTTTACTAATGACAACGAACTTTGATCGCTACTCAAGTACCTAACAAGCGTGATACAATAGTCATTAAGATAATGACAAACTAATACTAGGCACACGAGGAATCAGTATCAAACCCTTTCAATAGGACATCAGGAGTTGGTGACAGGTTGACTACGCCCTTACACGCCGTTAGCGTCGGTTCTGATCCAACTTAGATTAGTTGTTCGTTGCGACTTCCGCGGTAATTACCGACGCGACGTCCGAACTAGCTAGCGTTGGTATTACTTCTGTACATTTTGAGAGCCTAGTACTTTTGGAGAACCGACACATGATTATACGACTTTCGTTTTGTGGGTGGTAGAAAACATGATAAAACCTAGTCTTATGAGCTACTTTTGTAAAGGACAAATGAACTAGCTAGCGTTAATATTACTTCTTGTATTATATGGGAGCCGTGTGGTATCCGGCAGAGTAGAATAGAACCAACCCATTACACTCACGGGTGTCGTATAAGGCGACTAATGTCTGAGGCAGAACACCTTGCGCCTCCGTAGACCAGAGAATGGGCAGCAGCGTTTTCTGTTAGTCTTTCATCACTGCGATCTCCAATCCGCCTGCCAAGCGTGGAGATTACGGCAAATTCCTCCCATCATGGGAGAGGCTTATGTCCAGCAGTGGACGTTATGGGCTGTTGTAGTATGGGAGCCTCCATTGACCTACCTCGGCAAGCGTTGCTTAACCTTCGATCGATCCGTGAGGATGTTGTTATAAACACGAGCCCATCTAAATACTTGCAAAAATAAAAGTCTTTCCTACTTGACACAAAAATCCTGGACGTCACAAAAACGTTCCAACATACTGTTTCATATTAGCGTTATTAAGGCATCCTCTCACGATCCAACACAACGTTTTGTGCAACACGCTCGTATTCCCAGAAGGTAGGAGTGCTGTTTTACACAGCTCATGTTGCGCAGGTTATTAAATTTCATGTCTTAGAAACTGTTATTTTTGTTTGTTGTGGTACGTGGAACGTGAATTAATTTTATTTTTTTGAAAAAAATCCCGTTCTTTTATTTAAAGGTTCGTTATGGCGTTTCTTTTAAAATCCACACTAATATAATAAATACGAAAGTAATTATTATATTCACGCTTTAATTGATTTTGATGTTGCACAGTTGCAAACGATTAGACCTAGGATAAAACATAGGATACTTTTTATCTACGTACGATCCCGTCCGATAATTTCCGTTGTATCTAAGCAAGTAAAGCCGCGGGCCAAAGCTTGTTATTTATAAATTTCCAAAGTTTTCCTTGGTTGTGGATGCAGTTGTTTTACTTAATGAAAACATAACCCAGTGTTTGTTGTCGGGCAGTCGGATAAAAGACAAAGGAACATTAAAATAATAAAATTCGTTGTTTAAATTATTAAATTATGATTACTATTCTCCTGAATCATGCATTAAATTAAATAGCACACTTTATTATCCTCCTAAAAAAGCCTTTGAAGTTTATTATATGCGATTAGTTTTTCGCAAAAGAAAAAGCAATATTTTCTTCACGATGCAGACTGGCTTGAAATTTGACGTGGTAACCATAAAGTCTTATGACTTATTATAATAAAACTTGCGCCCCGTGGAGCAATAAACTGTAAGGATGAGTAATTAAATTAATTTGCATAAAGAAATAATGAAGATGGTAATTTTACACGTCATTTTACCTTCTTAAATTATTCCTCGTCTGTTTAAATTTTGGGGGCCAAGTCAGGAGGTTTATATTGTGTTTACAGTGATGTAGATGAAACAAACGAAGTAAGAAAAGAACGTAGTTTGTTCTTGTGTAGTTTCTGTTTACCCTCATGAGAAAGAAGTGTGAGTTTATGCATGTGTGTAGTGTAGGACGATTAAGTAAATAAAAACAACAATACATAACATCACGCCTGTAATATCCGAAGGGTTAAGCAAAGGTGTACCTAATAGTACACCTACATTTCGCCAGTTATGTTTTAGTCCCATGTAATAGGGGGTAAGCCCATTGCCATTAACTGGCGAAAAATCTGGCTGCAACTGAAAAATCCTTGATGGAAAAACCCTATAAAACTTTGCTCGAACCGGGAATCAAACCTAACTAGTATCTATTTTCCAGAATATAACTCACATTATCATCTTGGCAATCAAAACAATAAATCACTAGCGATACGAGTATAATATATAATCACAATTTAAAACAAAAACTACTCACTGAAATATTTGGATACAAATAATTAATTCTGAAAACGAACTTCTACAGTCAGATACTTCTATAAATTATTCTCTACATTTGTGTGTGCTTGAAGAGTTGCTCCTAGCTAAATAATAGCAGCCGCTCGGGTTGATCTTCAGGTTAAGTCGTGCATGCCTGGGTTGGTCCGTGGATGGGTGACCACTCATTAAACGGGTGTCCTCCGTGCCTCAGTCCCGGCTGTCATTTTTACATTTTTGACGGTGGTTACCTAGGTAGTCAGTGGCCCAAAAGTTTGACAACCAATCATACCAAGGCGTCTCGCATTCGTCCACTTTTAATCTTATGCTCTGAGTAATAAGGTTGAAAAGTGACCATCAGTAAACTCGGTAGTACCTACAGTAAATGCATGAACAATAAAACTCATTGCAAAAGAGCTTCCCTAAGGATGTTCGTCTCATATCCTGTCTGTGTGGAAATTATTCATCTTTCAAGTGTATTGGTACCGGTACTGACTGCTACAATGCGCTTACTGGAATTACTTTTGCTCTTTTATTGCACTTTATCTTCACTGACAGGCAGCGGAAAGCTCATAGAGAAACCAGTTTGAAAGGTATTAGTGCCGGTAAAATTATGTGTACCGTTAGACTATTCATCTTTTTTATGTTGGCTCTTGGCATCTGAAGTATTAATATCACTATATATTATAAAACAAAGTCCCCCACCGCGTCTGTATGTCTGTCCCTACGTATGCTTAGATCTTTAAAACTAAGCAACGGATTGTTTTAATAGACAGAGTGATTCAAGAAGAACGTTTTAGTATATAATTTGCGGGCGGGCGAAACCGTGGGCATCAGCTAGTCATCAATAATTGAACAACAATGTCATACATAACATAACATCACACCCGTATTTCACTATAGAGTTAGACAGAGGTGTAGCAATAATAGTACACCCATAGTTCGCTGTTTAGTTCTATAAAATAGGGGCCGACTCTATTTGTATCAACCAGGCACAAATCCGAACTCCAGACTGCTATTGTGAAATTCCTGATAAAAAAATCCAATAATAAGTTGCCTGATTTGAGAATCGAACCCAAGTCTACATGCTCAGTCATGGTCAATTTCACCTGCAACCACTTAGCACACAACAGTTTAAACAATCATCATCATCACGATTCTCATGTCATTATCCGAACTTATTTGGGGTCGACGCAATCTTTTTGTACAGTGTCAATATACAGACAGCGATGGTTGCGAATAAGAAACATAAATTCCTTTTTCGTAACTGGTTACGAAACTTAATCATCAGGATGCTTAGTTGCGGATAAGGAAAAAGTTTTCTTGATTCGCAACTGGTGGCGAACAAGGAATAAAATTTTCTAATTCGCAACTGGTTACGGATCGCAGTTGCGAAAACGGCCGGAGGGATCTTAACTTATCATGTCTTCTTCTTCTTCCATACTTCTCTATTACTCGTCATCTCAGCAAACCTTTCTTACCATATTATCCTTCACACACTCCATCCATTAAACAATGTCACAGTAATAATAAAAACGAGATATTTACTATTTATTTTGAGTTCCCTATATTTCTACGTTGTTGCAAGCATGATCACGGACAAAATTATAGTAATTATCATGAGTCAATCCGTTTTTGGTGGAAGTGGTAGTGTTGGTGACCATGTCAGTTTAAAAACTTATGATGTCGCAGTGATTAAAAATTCTACATGTTGGTTCATGGGACCCCAGCCCTAACAGTGTGTAGTGAATCTCATATGCACATCACATGCAGATCTTTTGTGCGGACGTACAATGGCCATCAGAAGCAAACTTTTTAGCTTGTTTCATATGAAAACAAAACACCATTGTTCGTTGGTTTTTATTTTTTAAATATATTTTTTTTGTGTTTAAATTGTAGTCGCGTTCGTTTGTTCGCCGTTTAGTTTTTAAATTTTGATGTGAATTTGCATTCAGATGAATCTTCTTTTTAGCGTGTCGATAACAATTCAAATTGAATCAGTCCTAAAGGCGATGAGTTTGGCACTTTCAGTAGAGTTCATCAGCTCGTAAGATGTGCAAACAACAGAACAGGCAGGACACAGGTGTCCCATCGTTTGTGTCGCAACACTACATTAGCCTCCAGGGCAGAGTCAAGTTCAGACGAATGGTTAGCATTAAATTAAAAATAGTTAGTATATTTCTTTTTTATAGTTAGTGCTTCAAAGACACTTGTAAAAGTGAATGTTAAAACAAAGAAAATATAAAGCGTAAACATAATTCTATCATGTACCGGATTTTCCATTAGACAATTCTCAGTACCCGATAGTAGCGCGGAGTCTTGTAGTAAAATATGAGACATAGCACATTACTTCTAAAGGGTGTATAAGTCGAAGTCTAGGTCTAAGTCACATCTTACACTATTCTACACTAGAGTGCGAAATCACGCGCTTATGTATAATATGATTTGGTAAATAACTCCGCATAACGTTTCCCAGCATAATGTTATTACATTTTACAGTAAGAGAAATGCATTGTGTGATAAATACTTTTTTTTAAAAAAGTTCAAAAACCTTAAACTCGACTACTGAAAAATCACGCTCTAAAAAGTACAAGAAAATATTCTCGTCAGAAATAGTTATGTGCCTACAAACTATTCAATATAATAGGCTAGTTTCCACCATCAATAAATTGCAAATTTATTTAGTCCGTCAGTTAGAGTATTGGAAAGTAATGGACACGTATTTTTTGTTTTTGTAAATCAATGAATATTGACAGAGATAAAGCGCATCAAAATTCGGGAGTGGGGGCTCGTGACGTCACAAATCACTAAAAACTATACCACGGCGTGACGTATTGAGAATTTTAAAAGCGTCGTATCTTCGTCAATTTTGGTTTACGTAACAAAAGAAAAAATACGTGTTCAATATATCTTTTGGAAAATTATCTGACGGAATAATTAGATTTTAGTCATATACCCTATTATATCGTCTTTTAAATATAAAACTTACACGTTATTTTTATGTATTAATAAATATTCATAGTGATGTTCGTGCCTTCTTTGTACGAGAAAAGGCCTTTGCCCAGCAATGGGACAGTAATAGGCTGGTATAATATAATTAAAGGGATATTCAGAGGACAGCCGTGGTCGTATGCCACTGCTTACTACTGTCAAAATGTATTTTTTTTTACACACAGCTAGTAGAGCGCTGAAGTTTTATTAAATTTTAATCTGAAGACAATACAAATAAAATGTTTATATCTCGGAGCCAACACGCCACCAAAACCTTACCTTTTGTAATTTTGACACTATATTTTTCCACTCACATCCAAAAATATATCCCTAGCGGCCAACTTCAGTCAATATTTAACATTGGGTACGCTTTCATTAGCTACAGAACCCCAAAAGAACAAAGTAACAAGAACATTACCAATATGACGCAATATAAAGTTGGTTAATAACGCTATTTGTGGCTGAAATGAACCCGTGCGAGATTGCGTCAGCAAATTAAATTTAATATGTGGTGAAACAAAGTATGATTCGGTTAATTTACCGGTGTTGTTCAAAATGTGGTTGAATATTGCCTATTTTTTTGGGCTTGTGGCTTTATACTTTATTTACGATTGTTTGAGTCGGTTGCAGGTTATAAAAATATTTATTCTAAAAAAATAACTGAAACTTCATTGACTTTATTGCCAGATGAGTGGATGACCTACAGAAGATCGCGGGGAAAACCTGGTGACTCACACGGTCCAGAGACGGTACATAAAAGAGGTGACTTAAACTTCACAGTGGGTTGAATAAGGCAGCCCAGCGTATTGATTATCAAATCAAATGAAATTATCATTTTTTTGTTTAGTTTAGCGACAAATTGTTAGATTGAACAGCCCTAGTCAAGTTGACAATCTACAATCGTTAACGCTAGTAGAAAACTATTCAAACGAATGGGAATGACATAATCTCAACGTTACATCACGTGATCAACACAAACGAATAGAAAATTCGTAGACAAGTTTACATCGTTCAAGATGATAGAATAGAATGTTATCATTTCTACAATGTTGATTGCTAAACTCTTTGGTAGGAACGCTCACCATAGACTAAAGTGCAGGTTTTTTCTACAGACATTAGAGAACGAGCGATCGACTCAGTCGTGTCAACTTGGCTACCAATTTAGCGCTTTCTACAATCGCTTTATGCCGAGGCGTTTACGATTGTAGAAAGGGAATCGATACAAAACGTTTGTAACTTGGCTAGGCCTGCAGTTGTATTATACCCTCTCATGTACCTATATTATTTCAGCAGCATTTGAAACACAGCCTTGCAGAACCAACTCTTTCACTATAACTTTAAAAACTTCTTTTAGCCTTCCAATCCGAAGTACACAGACCCCGTCTTTTCGTCGACTGCTATGTGGGAAAAACGCTTGCATAGAGAAGATTAGAAAAGTAATTTGTAAGTAAAGTTAGTGACTACTTAAAACCTCCTTTGCCTACTGTAAAGTGAAACTATCTTTGACACAAAAATCTGCACGACTTTTTCTTGAATGCATCTAGATTGTGGCTTATTTGCATTCTGAAGTGTTTCAAGTTAAGTGGCTAAGATATCTATGCAGTCACGGTAATCTTTATTGACTGAAACATAAGGTGTATTTTTGTAAAATTTGTGGTGGCGCAGTTGCAGTTTCATTCACTTTGAGCCTTCTTAGCAATGCTTGAAATAGTGCTGAGCTTGTTCCTGATTTCAGTTTAAAATCTTGCAGGGAAATACAGTGTGGTCGGATTTTTTTGTAGGGAAAGTTTGCATTTAAGAAATCTTATCTCCTATCTAGACGGAAATTGTTTAACGATACACTTTTTCAATGATTGGTCTTTGTGAGGAAAGAAAGAGTGCCTCTATGTTTGATTTAAAGCGTAGACTGTAATGTTCCCTGAGACTACCCAGAGGGCTAGTCTACACCGAAATTTCTTGAAAACCGTCAGAAGGACTCCTACATATTTTGAAGGAAAGGAGAATGGGAAAAGAGTCACTTGATTAAAAAACAAATATATCCAATTGTTAGCTGAATATTTCCGTACTAAAATAAATCGTGAAATGTGGTTGTACTTTAGGTAAACCTCTACCTAACCCTGCGAGAAGAACAGCGCGATGTTGTGTTCCCTAAAATTATCTTAACAAAAATAACTTAATTTCCGAAACAGCCTCACAAAATTAGTAATCATATAAAAAGGGAAATACCACTTAGCGTTCATACCCTAAAAACATAAGCAAATTCAATGTGACATAAAGGCAATATCAGACGCTTCACTCAAGTGAACAGTTCACATAAGTTAATGTTCGTTTTTGTTTCATTTATTTATTTAAAGCTTACGAACAGAAAAGGTACAATGGTGGACTAAATGGTTATGGCATTTTCTACTACTCAACAAAGTAATGTGGAGAGATGAGTGAAAGACGTCTGTATTCCCCCGTTCACATGATGCCGGTAAAATTACATAGGAAATCAAGTTTATCTGCTGCTTTCAATTACTGGTATTTAGGCTGCATCCGGTGAGAATAAAAGCAGACCCCAAGTAGTTTGGGAAAAGGCTGGGCCGATGAGATTTTGCTTTTAATTAATTTTTCCATCATTTTATAGGCCAGACAGCCGTGTGCTGCTCATGTTTTCTTTTTCGACCCATGGATTTAGAATTTACATTCCGAGTGAATAAGCTTCAACTAATGTGCATCTTAATTTTTAATTTTGTGCAAAATAAACCGTTAAGGATTTTTTTCTTTTTTTTAAAGATATTTAAAAATTAATACAAACTGAAGCGTCTGATTTCAGTTTAAGGAAACAGACTGTCGTTATGGGGGCTATTCCGCGCACCTGTTTCACCTAGATTGAAACAAGTCGACGGAATTTTAAGCGAAATGGAAGGGATATCGAAAGCCATGGCTGTAATACTGATGGGTAATTGACCCCCTTGTGAATATGTATTAGTTAGTTTGGGATTTGTTGTTGTTATGTAGTGTTATTTAGAATGGTCGGGTGCGTAGTACTCGTAACGAGTGTGCGTGTATAATGAGATTTTTTAATACATCACATAACATCACGCCTGTAATACCCGAAGGGTTAGGCAGAAGTGTACCTAATAGTAAACCCACATTTCGCCAGTTATTATTAAGTCCCATGTAATAACGGGTGAGCTTATTACCATCAACCGGGCAAGATCCAGACTCCATGGCTGCTACTGAGAAATTCCCGATGGATAAACCACTTTTCCTGACCTGGGAATCAAACCCAGGACCTCAGCAGTCGCGGTTGCGACTACTAGACTAACGAGGCAGTCAAGTAAGCATTTCAACGAAATCTCTACAGGCGTTAAGCCTGAAAAGGTAACAGATAAGCATACAGACCGACAGACGAACCGATAAACATATTTACTACCGCAATAAAATAATAATTTTAGAATGAATAAGGAATCTATTCAGGTCAAACTAAGAAAGAATTTCTTTTTGAAGTCGGTTTTACTGTAAAAGAACAGCATTTTCATGCAAACTGTTCTTTTAAGATTACGGCCAGCAGTAACATTGCAAGCTGTTACTAAAAGAATATAAGTATGCAGCGGTACTTAGCATTTAAAGATAAATAAATTAGTAGGTGTTATTAAAGAATTCTGTTTTGTAGGTTTTTGTAGTAGGTACTTAAGTTTCATGTACTGTGAAATGGGTAATTATATTTTTCAAAGTAGGTTATAACAGAAAATAAAAACTCAGGAGAGTATTGCGATATCCTTGGGTAGTCGAAATGTAGTAATATCCTTTCATACAATCACTCCTACTTATTTTTTATTTGCGTTCTATGGTATTGTTACGAGCTGGGTAGGGGGATAAATTTAAACACTACCAATTAAACATCAAGTATTTTTATTAATCATACAACACTTATACATCAATCACAACTTCACCATCGATTCGCTTTGTTGTGTATCCAAAATCAGGCAAACCCGACGGCTATTTATATACCGTTATCCTTCTTCACAGCTCCATATTAGAACATTCTAAGGTTATTCCGGAATCTTCTACACCATTCCATAGTAGAACATTCTAGACTCAAACGTAATCTAGAAAGTTCTTATAAAACAGCCGAAATAACAGTATACTCACTCTTGTTTCAGAGCATGCATTCAAAAAATCAGCAACGTCGCAATTAGCTATCAAATATGCTGTACTTGATTTGATTATTTACACAATAATTTCGTATATAAAGTAATGACTGTCGTTTCGGGTGTCTAGAAAGCCGAAAGTAGACAACAAGTCTTGCTAAGGGATTTTACCCAGTACTAACTGGGTTGAGGAGTTCAGATATATATTCATTCGTGATACAGGGTAATCCTAGTACGAGTGCCAAAGCACTCCTTTGTCACTTAAGTGCACATCGTATTTGACCAAATTAATACATAGATATTTAAGGAGATTTTCTGTACCCTTTTTACTTGCAATAAAGATTAAAAAAAAAAGACTCCATGTAAATACCGATATTCTGCTGCATCTGGTTATAAACAAAATTTTATTTTTATTTTAGGCGAAATACCCATAAATTGAATCGGATCAAAAAGCAAAAACAGTACAATTTAAAAAAAAAGAAAGTTTGGGTAGTTATGAGATTGAATCGGATGAAATAATAAAAACGGTATTTAAAAAAAAAAAAAATGTAAACGTAGTTATGTTACAAGCAAACTACAACTAAGTTGGAAAAGACAAGGCAGAATGGGACCATTTTTGTAAAGACAGCCAATTTCTTTTATACAGGGTGTAGACTCTTCACGAAGCCGTTATCCAAGCATTCTGGACATCAAACTATAAAAAAAATAAGTGGGTAATGGCCTTTTTTTTTTTTGGGGCTGCAACATCACGTTTTACGAGTACGGTAAAAATTATTCTAACGCACTCAAAACATTGTGCTGTTGAATAGTGCGGGGCTCGTGGAGGTGTTTAAAGTAAAGTTCTTACATTAAAAACATGTATTTCCAAAAAAACTTGTGAAAAAGTAGGAACTTTGACCCCCAATATCTCCGTAACAAGAAGGTTCTCAGGTATGGTGGTCACAATGATTGGGAGAACAAGTGCCTTTCGGCTTCGTTAAGAGTCTTTTTACAATCTTTGAAAACCCGAAACTCGCTTGATGCGGCAAACAGAACATCTTTTTAAAGCAGGCTTACACCACAAACCGCTTCTTAAGCCGCTTCATGTCTTCCTACATTCGCAACTTGAAACGAATGCCTCTAAGAATAGCAGATTATTCCTACCATTCTCCTTAACCATGAAAAGCTGCTTGCTAGTTAATTTGTTACTTTAATTGGGTACTAATGACTGAAGCGAGTTTGAAAACAAGGAAAATGAGCTTTTTTTAAGATTTAAGATAAGCGGTATTCCTTTGAGGGTGAGAACATACATACATACATAACATCAAGCCTGTAATACGAAGAGTTAGGCAAAAGTGTACCTAATAGTAAACCCACATTTGTAAGACCAGCGGTTCTCAAACTTTTTAGCAACGGAACCCTTTTGGAAACCTAAATATTTGACGGAGCCCTAAAATACGTATGATGCCAAAAATAATAAAAAAAAGTTCATGTGTACTTATTCTTTATTAGTAATCAAATAACGTCGTGGGTTCGAACCCAGACAGGCGCATTACTTTGTGTAATTTATTTCATCACCACTGCTCTCAAAACGGTGAAGGAAAACATCATGAGGAAACCGGCATGTTCTAGAACCAAAAATTCGAAGACATGTGACATCTACCAATCCGAACTGGGCCCGCGTGGTGGCCCATTCCCTTTCATTGAGAGGAGGCCATGTCCCAGCAGTGGGAACATTATAGGCTGATAATGAATAAAATAATCATGTCTTAATAATTACTTATATCTAATGAGAGGTATGAAACTGTTTTTAATTTTTCTCACATTGCATTTTTCCTTAATTTTTTTTTTATTATCACCAGTATTTTCGTGGAGTCCCTACAGAGGCGCCACTGAGCCTTGGGGTTCCGTGGAGCACACTTTGAGTAAGGCTGTGTTAGACAAAGGTGTGCCTAATAGTACACCTACATTTCCCCAGTTATGTTTTTAAGTCCCTTGAATAAGGCGACCCTAAAAACCCAATAAAACTTTACTCGACCTGGAACTCGAACCCAGGACCTCATGTTCAGCAGCCGCGCTTGCGAGCACAAGATAAACGAGCCAGATACTCGGGAAGATGTCATCACACACACTATTAGGTACACGTTAGAATCAAGCTTTGGCAGTAGTTCTCTCCTTTTGCTGATTACTCCATTTTATTTCCTCTTGTATAATTAATTACCCATATAACAAAAGGCTTTGTAGATAGTTCCGTTCATTCCAAATCCTAAGACGGTTGAGCTTTGAACGTTACAATCTTGTTACAATCAGAATAAGGAATCATGTTATCTTTCTATACTTTGTCACAGTACAAAGATAACCAGTAAACCAACTATGACTTAATTCTTAAACAAGAATTTGTGTGGTATACTACAATTAAAAAACCCAACTACTGAATGTAATGCATATGTTACCTAGGCTATAATAACGTATCGATTGACACATTATTCAACAAAATCGGATGTATAGTTTAGGCTCTACGGAGGAACATATGTAAATACAAACATACATACATACACTTAAACTGCTAAAATCATAATCCTTCCTTTTGGTTTCGCCGTAGTCTGGGAAAAACCTAAAAGCTTCCAAAAAGATCTGGTTTTATTCAGTCACATCGCGAGGACAGATGGTGGTTACTGAGTCGATTCCAATGATTTGTTCCTAGTTGAGATACTGTATGTTAATACTAATATATCTACTTGTACTATGTTCCATTTGGTATTCCCTTTGGCTCTATTGCCCGTACAATTTGTGTTTCTCGAGTAATTAACTGAGAATATTCTTTAAGTAATTGTTAGTGAGATGGTTTCTTTGATGGTTTTGTATTGTAAAGATGAAAGGCGGATAAAGGGATGAAGATACGCAGGATATTGTAAGAGTATTGCTAGTAAGTAGGATTTGCATAAAAAGAGTTCCTTTGTATTTGCCATAATTAATTACCATAATAAAAGTGTGTGTATAATTATGCGGAACAGTTTTTGTAGTAAAGAAAACTGTAAATGAAAACGTGGATAAAATGTAACTTAAAATGCATGCTTGTATGACCATGTGTGAACGTGGTCGAGGCTAAAGGAGTATGGCAAGGATCATACACGGAGGCGTTCTGTGGTTTGTGCCTACCCCCATGGAAAAAAGGCGTGAGTTGTAGTATATAGTATATGTATATAAAAGGCGTAAGTATTATTAGAATTTAAAATAGGTTTTAATCATTTAATCTAGATCTCAACACTCTAATACACTGGAGACACTTTTACCGCCAAAAATATCAAATGTCAAGCGAAAAGATTAGTGATGTCCCACATAGCATCCTCGCGTAGTGCTGTGCTGTATCGATTGAGTAGGTCCCCGAAGGTAAGGCTAAGTAGCGCGACGAACATCCTGGAACTCCCAGGAAGACTTGTCAGCTGCTCAGGAACAGCACTCCAGGTCGTAGTGTAATAGCTAAGGCCCTTAAAGCAAGCTTAATTGTAGGTAACCCCGCTAAGGCCCCTTATGGCAAGGACAGGTACAGATAAAGTGGCTGAGGCCCCTGAGGCAGGATATGCATGTTAGTGGATGATACTGAGGCCCGTAAGGCAAGAACAATTTCAGTCATTACTGCTGTCGCTTCTTAGGCAAGCATAGACTTGGATGGATATTATGCTGAGACCCCGAAGGTAAACATAAATTTCGTCAATTGCTAAGGCCCCTAAGGCAAGCATAAATTTTGACGATTGCCAAGGCCCTTAAGGCAAGCTTCATTAATGTAGAACACCATGTCGAACACCATAAGTCATACAGGTAGACTCAGAAAATAACTTCAAGCCCCACAGGCAACGCTTGTAAATGCTATTTGGCCCCGTAGGCAAGCAATAGAAATTTCATTAAGCCCCATAGGCTCGTCTTATAAACGCATTCAGACCCCAAAGGCAAGCGTTATAAATACATCAGGCCCCGGAGGCAAGTAGTATAATAATACCAACTTAAGTTTATTATCAACCGTCATGAAAGGGCCCCGAAGGCGAGCATGATATCAATATTATAGGTCTTCGTCAGATGACGAGTCACATCGAGCATTCCAAACCTTTAACTTGTCTCGTGCTACAATATTTTTATAGGCCCTCTTGCCCCTCGCGGCCGATGTCACTTCGTAGCGATCATTAGGCAGAACGGCAGTGATTTTATAAGGTCCCGCGTATTTAGGAACCAACTTACCATTGGATAAACCTGGTCGTAAAATCTTTCGCTCAACCATTACTAGGCTACCGACCGGAATGGGAAGAGTGGCTCGGCGATTTTTATCATATCGCACTTTCATTCGTGATGCATTCTCAACAATCCTCTGAGTTGCTTCCTCTCTGTTTTGAGTAATGTCTGCGGCCGCATATGACGCTCCTCGTATATCTCCAGCTAAACGTGGCCTCAACCCACACAATAGCTCTAAAGGGGATTTGCCCGTCCCTCGACTCACAGTCGAATTAATGCCTAGCTGTAGTGTTTATCCCAGCCTTTTTGCTCCTCGCCCATATGAGCAGTTAACGAACTCAAAATATTGCGGTTTAGGCGCTCAACCTGCCCATTTGCGCGTGGAGTAGCGACGGCATTCAAGACATGCTTTATCCCCAACTCACTGCAATAGTCTTTGAATTCTCGTCCAGTGAAAGCCGTACCTCTGTCGCTGACTATTCGTGAGGGATACCCAAACACTTGACCTAGTCTTTTTAATTAAACTATAGCCCCCTTTGAATTGGCACTTACTACAGCTTCCAGCCAAACGAACTTAGTGAACCCATCAATGACAGCAAAAATATATGTCTTGGCATTACTTTTGCAAAATGGCCCCAAATGGTCGACATTCAAAGTATCAAATGGTATAGAAGTTCTTGAAATAGGATGCAAAAGCCCAGGCTGCTTGCCTGTCGGCTTGCCTGGTGAACTGGCACCCAATGCAGCTAGAAATGTATCGTTCCACGTGTTTCCTCATTTTTGGGAACCAATATTTGGCTTGAATAGCTTCCAGACACTTTTCGACACCCAAATGGCCATTATCGTCGTGATAGGTTTTCATTATGTGCCATCTCGCATTTTTAGGTAGAACAGGTCTATTAGCACCATTTACTACACGGCACAATAATCCATTCGCCACCTTATAGTCTTTAGATAAACCATTTTTCTTGTACTTATTAGCGTCTAATTCCAACTGTAAATTTGTTATAGTGGACTGAACTTCTTCATCAGCGTCTTGGAGGGTATTGATGAAATCTTTTTCTTCAATATGTTGAACGAAGACTGGGTTTCGACTGAGGGCGTCTACGTGTACCATCGAAGTAACAGGTCGATGCTCTACGTCGAAGTCGTATTCTTGCAAATCGAGCCACCAGCGTGCTATACGCGGCGACAAGTCCCTTTTTGACCATGCTAGCCGTAAAGCAGAACAATCCGTCACAACTCGAAATTTGATTCCAGTTAAGTAAACTTTGAACTTCTGGATACTGAATACGACAGCTAACGCCTCTAACTCAAAGCTGTGGTATTTCACTTCAGTAGCTGTGGTTTGCCGGCTTGCATAAGCAACAGCCTTCCATTCATTGTTTTCCTGTTGTAACAGCACTCCACCTAGACCCAATTTCGAAGCATCTGTGTGGATTTGCGTTTCACGGGTTGGACTATAAATCGCTAGAACAGGATCCGAGGTAAGTACCTATTTTAAACGTTCCACAGCTTCAGCCTGTTCAGGCCCCCAGCACCACTCAGAAGTCTTTTTGGTCAACATGGTAAGTGGTTTCGCGATAGTCACAAATCCTTTTATAAATTTACGAAAATAACTCGCCAATCCCAGGAATTAACGAAGCTCGTGAATATTGCTCGGGGTTTTAAAGTTTGCAACAGCTGTCACTTTGTGCGAAGATGGACGTATTTCTCTTTCATGAATCTCATGTCCCAGGTACTCAATAGTGTTGGTAAGGAATGTACACTTACTGCGCTTCAGTTTCACACCGGCGGAATCAATCAACTCCAAAACTTTTCTAAGATTATTCAGACAACTAGAAAAGTCATATCCCCATATGATCACATCATCAATGTACACTTCTGCGCACTCATGAATAACAGGGGCAAGTATCTCATTCATTGCACGCTGAAACACAGCAGGAGCATTACACAGACCAAAACTCATCATCCGGTACTGGAAGTGGCCATCAGGTGTGACAAATCCCGTGTATGGCTTTGACTCTACTGCTATTTTAATCTGGTAATAACCATTGGCTAAATCCAAGCAACAAAACATAGTCTGATCTACGAGTCTGTCCAACAAATCTTGGATAACTGGTAATGGGAATCTTTCTTTCTCTGTGATTTTATTTAGTGCCCGGTAGTCGACACACATGCGATAACCCCCGTCCTTCTTCTTCACCAGTAACACCGGACTCGCATAAGGCGATGTTGATCTTTCTACTATACCAGCATTAAGTAAATCCGTTACAATGTCCCTCACTACTTTTCTTTCATGAAAAGACATTCGATATGGTTTATAATTAATCACTTTGTCTTCAGTCAGTTTAATATTCATTTCAATATTACAATTTCCTAACTCCATGCCATTGCTAGCGAAGCATCCACTGTGTTTATCTAGAAGAGAGTCTAAAGCCTCTCGTTGAGAGTTTGTCAAATTATCACCTATCTTAGGGGTGTTAGCTGTTCCTTCATTCAAATTCTTTACTTCTGCTCGAGCTATACATGCCTCATTTTTAAGTGCAATCTGTCCATTCGTCCTGTTTACAAGTTTTATGATAACTGAACCATCTTTACTCTCTACTTCTTCGCTTAATACATCCTTCTCTTTCATTGGCTCTCTCTGCTCACTGTGCTTCACCGCCATTATTCCACTGACCACAGGCTCAGTTCTAGCAACAATTTTATTCAAACCAGGATTTAGCATAACATCAACCTGAGGATACAGACACACTTTCTCAAGGTCTTCACACAGCTCTGCAATTTCCATAGACATATCCTTTTTGAATACACTGAGTTGCGTAGCAGTTTTAAGGACGACAATATCTTCAGCTTCAGTAAACGGCTGGCCTACTAGAACATCAAAATCTTGTAATTGGTCTGGTACTATATAAAACTTTGTCTCCATATCAATTCCATCTACAGTCAACACAGCTCCAGTTACACCTTGTGGCAAGGTGAGAGCATCACCATACCCTTTTATAACAATATCGTCACTTGCAGAGACCTCTAAGTTGTGCTGTTCACAAAAACTCTGTTTCATTATGTTGCATGAACTATCGAAGTCTACAAAAGCCTCAGCTGGACTCCCATTGACAAGCACGGTTTTAAAATACTTCTTGTCTGAGAGGTCACAACACACAGTCTGTACTTTACGCACCAACTTGTTTTGTGGGCTTGCTCTTGACCGTTTCCTACATTCTTCTAATGTGTGACCTTTAATATCACAGAATGTACAATGTTTCTGATGTCTTTTCTTATAACAATCAGCTTCGGTGTGGCCAACCCTATCACAGAATGAACACTTTTTGTCCACCTTATTTTTGGTTTGAATAGGGGCTGGCTTCTTGGTACTTGTTCCACTCCTAAAACACCTACTAGCCTTGTGACCAATTCTACCACACAAGAAACATTTTCTTAATTTATCAGACTTCTGGTCGATTTGCTTGGAGGTACCTGGTTGGTTGTTCTCTTTGCCTAAATCTGCAGAAGTAATACTAGCCAGATACTGTAAAAGAGAGCTAGTATCACGACAACCTGCAGACTTAGCACCAATTTCCCACAGTTTGTTGCCAAGAGTTCCAATCACAGCTTCAGTAATAACGTCGTCACTCAGTTGACAAGACATGCCTATAATTAACTTGGTGTAATAGAACTCAATTGGATCTTCACCTGGCAATCTGACTCTGTTTACAAGTTCTCTAATTTGAGACAATTTATTTTTAGTAAATGGAAATGCTTAAATAAATTTTTGCTTCCACTCGTCCCAACTAATCTCGTATGAAGCTTGTTGCTCATACCATCCTTTGGCATAACCACTTAATTTTGAAGTACAATTACAGATTAAAGTATATTCATCCCATCCATGCATTTTAGCTACACCTTCTAAATTACGAATCCAATGTTCGATGGAAACAGGAGAGGTTTGTGGGTCGAATTGTGGAATAAAATCATTTCGGCCCACATATCGAACGACTGGTGGCCTAGTTGTTGAAGCTTCTGATACAGTTCCACTATGGTAATCACTTTTCTTTCTAAGTTCTTTTATTAACCCTTCTAAGGCATCAATACGGCTGTCTTTCTTTTTTAGTTCTTTTTTAAACTTCTTGCTTTTAGAATGTCTTACTGGTTCATCAGAACTTGAAGACGAAGAACTCTGAGACCTATTTCTCTTTTTATGCCGATCCATGTTTAGAACACAATTAGATTCAAATTAATAAATGTAACAGTAACCACACAACCACTTAATCATAAAACAATTGTCTTTTATTTACACTTTGTACAGTTCACAGTAAAATAATAGAAATTAAGTTGTCATTAGCAGCAAAATCGGCAAATAATCAATTCACTTTCAGTCTATTCAGTCCAATACTTTTACAATGTGTCTTTGATCACTTAGTTATTTACAGTATAGATTACAAATTATGAGTCTTTACAAAGGTCATCCTGAATAAACTGAAGTCAAGTGTATGAAACAATCTCACCAAATAGTCGGGTAATGTGCAACATACGTGCAGACGTGTAGAAGTATGCTTAGAGCACTGACCACCTTCTTTTGACCAAGAGGGAAGATGAGCTTACACATAGAAGTTCACCAAAAACACTTCAAGTTTGTTCTTGTTGTGCACAAGGTCAACGTACATGCGAAACTTGACCGAAATCATTGAGAGAAGTCACAAAAACGTCCAACGAAGCATTAATTCGGGTTATTAGCGACATGCACTGCACTTATAATAAGTGTCCAACACCAAGCGTCTTTACCGCAAACAAAACTTTTATCAAAGATGTTCGAAAGAAACCTCAATCTTTTGATTTAACTTATCAAAACACTTTGTGGGAGTATAAATGTCCCGCTTCTGAATCTATTAGAATTTAAAATAGGTTTTAATCATTTAATCTAGATCTAAACACTCTAATACACTGGAGACACTTTTACCGCCAAAAATATCAAATGTCAAGCGAAAAGATTAGTGATGTCCCACATAGCATCCTCACGTAGTGCTGTGCTGTATCGATTGAGTAGGTTTTCTTCCGTCTAACAGTATGTATGTTAAAAAGTATAAAATGTTCCAATGTACTTATTTGGCAAACTAAACATTAAAATATTTGTGTTAAATTCATCACTTCACGCACTATCGTTGGCCTTTGGGGATGGGCTTGGTTTCATTTTATTTCATCTCTCCTACACATGATAAGTTATATGTCATTTAAACATAGTTATATTTTGCATAGCATCCAAAATTGAGATTATACTCCAGTCAACGAACACAATGTAAATTGTTTGATGAATGAATAAATAAATAAAAATAAAAAAAAGTAATATGAATATTTTATTTTTTTATTATTATTTTCTCCTTTATTCATCAACATCTTATTATTTTTACATTTTTAACTAAAACTTTAAAAATATAAAAAAAAATAGTAGTGTGGTGTCGGGAGCAGGGTCCAAGCCACCGGTGGTTAGGGCTGCAGAGACAGGAACCTCCTCACAATGCGAGCCGTATCGAGGAGTACTGCTTTTTGAATCAGGCCCTTGATCCAACCGCCTAAAGAGAGCTTTGATAGATGGTCATCGAAGCTCTTGGCTTTAAGGCCATTGGCCGTCACGACAATCGGCACAATGATAACCGAGTTCATAAGATTTTATTATTATTTTTAATTTTTTAATTTTAATTTTTATTAATTTGGTTTCTCGTCTTTCGGACTATTTGTATGTATTCTAATATATATTAGTTTATTTTAGCATAAATATTAAATGTATTAGTATGTAGGTAACCATTTATGTGTTTTTAATTGATGCTTACAAAATGGTATTTTTCTTATTTATTTTTATCACAATGCTATCCTATTTGACTCAAAGGTTGACTGGTATAGAATGCCTTGTGGCACTAAGTCCACCTATGTACCACCCTTGTACATGAAGTTTAAATAAATAATACCGACAGAATCACGTATAGGAACAAAACATTTCGTTAATAATTATAACAAAGCCTACATGTCTATATAGAGATGTATATAGACCAACTATACGAGTCAAACCTTTAATTAATAATGCTTAAAATAAATATTGACTCACTTTGATCAGTTTCCAAATCAAGGCCTCGTTCGATAGTTATTTACAATCTAATAACGGAGCCTCCAAACTTTACTATCAAATACACACATCAAAAATGTCTAGGGATCAAGCATTTTTATGCGGATTTCTTGAGATTGAGATGTGGCTTTGTAATAAATTTATGATTTTATAAATTTATATGGATCCTTTTTGGTGCATTTCATAATTTGAATCAGGAACTCTCAATCAAATTCGAGTAAAAGATGAAAATAAGCTGTCAATATTTTCCCTATAAAAACATACAACGCATTGAAGACATTATTAGTGCTACTGTTTCCCTACTACTGATTAAAACCAACGTTATTATGGAGCGGCGACGTCATTTAAGCAGGGAAGAAATGCTCAGAGCCGTGGGAATGATAGAAGCTGGTTCCCGGCAACGTACTGTAGCTTTAGCTCTGAATACAAGTCAGAGTGTTATCAGTCGACTTTGGACACGTTACCGAAGCACTGGTACCGTGGCTGAGCGCCATGGAGGACGGTATCGCTGCACCACACGGAGACAAGACCGATACATTCAAATCTTAACTCGAAGAGCTCCAACAATAACCGCCATGATGTTAGCCGTGAGGCTTCATCACTCTTCAGGGAACTTAATTAGCGACCAAACAGTCAGAAACCGCTTGCATGAAGTGAACCTTCATTCCCGAAGACCGCTACGGGTACCACCTATAGCAATGCACAATCGTAGGATTCGATATCGATGGGCTCTTGAACACAGAAATTGGGCAGAAGAACAATGGCGTTTCGTGTGCTTTTCTGATGAGTCTCGTTTTGGTATGAGACCGGATACAAGACGTATACGACACTGGAGAACCCCTGGACGCCAACAGCGATTAAAATCCTGCCAGGAAGTCCATCCTTATAGTGGTGGAACCATCATGGTATGGGCGGGTATTTGGATCGGCGGAAGAACTGAGTTGATTTGGATCAGAGGCAACCTCAACGCTCAAATTTATGCTGAGACGATTGTATCAGACGTCATCGTTCCTCTACAAGTGCAAATCGGTCCCTTATTTCAGTTAATGCATGATAATGCACGACCGCACACCGCAAGAGTTGTAAGACAGACTCTCGCCGCAGCTAACATCAATGTCCTGCCCTGGCCTGCTCAGTCGCCAGACTTGAACCCGATTGAGCATGCATGGGATATGCTACAGAGAAGAGCTCTGCCGAATATGGAGGGTATCCAGTCGCAAGAAGACCTTTTTTTGTTGTTGCAACGAACATGGGCGGCCATTCCACAGCGTGATTTGGATGAACTCATTTTGAGTATGCCAAACCGATGTTCTTGTGTTGTTAGTGTTCGCGGTAGAAACACGGATTATTAATTGTTTAAGTTACCCAATAAAATTTTAAAGAAAACTGTTATTTCAGTCTTTTTTTCGAACTTTAATGTTAGTGGTTCAAATGTCAAAAATCCCTTTATTAGGAAAATGGCAAATTTCTTTATTAATGCAAAGGTGACTTGGTTTATCGTTACTGTGACAAACGAAAACACTTTATTTGATGAATCCTTAAAGAAAATTTTAATTAATATCAATCAGGAGAAAAGTTATTGCAAAAATATATGTTGATCCCTAGATACTTTTGATGTGTGTATTTGATAGACTTTAATTTATGTACATATATCGCTACAAAATAAGGCTTTTACATATGTATATGAGTTCGTGGCTAAATAATAACAGCCGCTCGGGTGGATCTAAAGGTTAAGCCGCACTTGTCATAATTGATCAGTAGATGGGTGACCACCCATAACATACCGAATTGCCTCCGTGCCTCGGAAAGCACGTTAAGCCTTTGGTCCTTATTTGTAGATCTTTGACAGTCGTTACAGGTAGTCAGTACGCCCAAAAAGACTGTCAACCAGTCATACCCAGAGGTATCTTATTACCCAGTACTTATTGGGGACTGGAGGTCAGATGTTAATTCAGTTGCATCCGGTTAGACAGTAATTTGACCTCAGGATGCTGGGAAAAGGCAGGCAGAAGATGGTATGAATCTGTTTGAATGCTATGTAATTTTTTTTTCTTTCGTGGTCTGGATTTGTACACGGTTGGTGACAAGAGCGTTGTTTTTTTTCCACTTTTCTGTACAGAAACCTTTGGGGCAGAAGCTTCTCTCCATTCCTTCCGTCTTTTGCTATCCCACGCTACCATCCTCTGCCTAATATTTCTTAAATTTTCAAACACGAAGTCATGTTTATAAAACACTAAAGCTTTCAAACTTCATCATCAAAATATTTGTCAAATTCCAATTTATACATACATAGACACAAAATTATATAAATCTGTTCAAAGTCAGAACTCAAACTGTGTTGGGATCCCAGGTAGAATAAATTAATGTTGAGATACCGTGCAAATGCGTTGTGTGTTGGAGTAGGCAACTTGGATATGCTATGACAGTTTAATTTCGTGTTTGGGGTATATTTGGAGGAGGTGGAAGTTTGTTTTGGGATTGTTAGAAGGACAGTGATTGAAATATTGTTTTGTTTTTGTAAGTTTTTTTTTTTTATGAGGGATCTTTTGTAAAAGTAAAGACACCATTTGATTTTGTCGGGAGTCTTAGGAGCAGAAGTTTGGCTCTTTACTCCTATCCTGCTCCATGTGTAAATCCACTTGCATTTTGAGGAACCTGTGCGAGGACACTACCATCGCCGTCGAGCCTAGCTAGCCAAGCTTTTTCCCAGTTATGTAGGGATCAGACTTCAGTGTAACTGGATACAGCTGAATACCTGTTTGTCTTTTTTCTGTTCCGTATTAGGATTTCCAAGAGTCACTTCATCATTAGATAAAATGTCTAAAATGAAAATCTAATTATAACTTAGACTGTTTCTCTGAACTCATATTCCCATCATTTACCATTTACTATTCTAACCATCAAGTCCAATATAATTTTTGCATAATGATTTTCTTTATCATAATTGGATTTTAAAGATTAACCTTCCTCCGCAGCTAAAGCTGCATGTCATAAATAAAATGACATATTATAACTCGCAGTCTTTTTCTCTCAACGCACATCTCTAATGCTCCCAACCTCCTCATATTCTTACCAAATTACACACACCATCTAACACAAAATTACCTCCTCCTCTTTTCCGTCATCCATTACTCCCATCCCTGTCTCCATATTGCGGGCTTAATCTGCATGTCGTTACGAGCCCTGTCTCGACTCATCCATAATTCACATAATGAGGACAAGCAGAATGCTGTAGAGACGAATAAGTTATTCAGCAAGCAAGTTGTTTAGATTTTAGGTGGTTCTGATGACCGTAATATTGTGGAGTGGGAATAAAAAGAATTAGTTTCCAGTACAGTGGGTTGTTATTTTTGTGATGACAACTATTTGACGAATAGTGATTTTGTAAAGAAAATTGATTATAAGAAAGACGAAGACAGTAGGTCAGGTGATCAGGATGACCGTAATTTGGAGGACTGAGAGAAGAAAGAATGGGTTTTGAGGAAATATGAAAATTTGTTTAGTGAATCAATGGTTTTTTTGACAAAGAAAGGTTAAGGATTTGTTTGAAGTTGATAGGAAATATGAAGGAATTCATTGTCGTCACGAACTGAGTTGCTTTAAAGCAAGCTTTCACTACTCTTAACTGATTCAAATGTCATTGTAGCGAAAAAACTGTTAAAAAGACAAACAAAAAATAGACATAAAAAAAAACTAACATGATATTAAAAGATATTCACCGAGCTAGATAATGTAGTTATGTAGGCATTGACAAGTATACAATAAAAATGAGTTTACCATTGAGGGATGAAATCTATTTTTGGAATGGTGAAACGGATAAAAAGGTAAATGATGAGAAATTTAAGGCTCTATTTAAGAGAATATGAAATGAAGTTTGGAGCAGATTAAACCTTTGTAAATAACATAAAAATTGGGGTTGAGATGAAAAGTAAAGCAATATTCTGTGACTGTTAGTCTGTGTCATCCCACTGCTGGACAAAGACCAGACTTCCCGTTCTTGAAGAGAAATATAAGATAGGAAAAGTTTTTCAATTGATGCTAAGATGTTCCTTTAAAGCTTTTGCCTTAAAATCTAGACAAAGCGTTAGAATAAAGTCTGATTTTCAGAACTAAAGTCAAACACTATTTTACCTCTAGGGATTATTTAAATAGTCTTGTTTAATTAATTTCGTTTTCGACTGATAGAATATATTAAACCTCAAATTCTTGGTTTTCAATCTCTGAGTGTAAGAGGATAAACTCTCAACCCCTTTAAAGGTCAATGGCAGAATGGGTATTACGGTTTCGAATTTCTCATGTAATTTCAGATCCCGTAAAATAAATATCCCAAACTGAATCAGGGGTGCTAATGAGGCCAATGTTTACTGAAAAGTTAAAGAAAGACAAGAGAAAAATTTAAGATTTTTAAATTTTTCTGACAAAATGTTTGCTGTCTCTGGTTTAGAAGCTAATCCTAATAATAACATTATAAATGCGAAAGTTTGTGAGTATGGATGGATGGATGGATGGATACAGTTTGTTACTCTTTCACGCAAAAACTACTGATCTGATTTTGATGTAATTTTGCACACCGATAGTTTATAACCTGGATTAACAAATATAATACTTTTGATTGCGGTAGTATGAATCTGAGGGACAGTTACCCAACTCTAAGCAGGCGAAGCCGCTGGCATAACCTAGTAACTCATAATCATCATCATCAATTCTGCCTAGCCTTTTACATACAGGAGTCGGCTTCCAGTCTTACCAAATATGGCTTCTTCTTTGACTCAAATTATCTCTGACCAGTATGTAACCACCTGCATAGCTCTGTCGTTGGCTTTGTTTAAATCCTGAAATGTCCAAGTGGCTTAACAGGATGAGAAGGAAGGGAAGTGATACTGATAATGTTAACCTGCGTCATCCCATGACTTCCAGTTATTTCTATCCAGGGCTAATGTGGACCACTGGTCGTTGGTGAAGCATAAAAATATTACCAAATATGGCTAAAATTTCAATACTAATTATGGGTTAACTAGTTTTGAAATCCAATCAGATTTCAAAATGGCGTCATCCGAAATTTGAATTTAGAATTAAGCTAAGACCGCTCACACGCTTCCCCTATTCCCTTAGAAACAGGAGGAGACAAATCAAAGGCGTTTGTATTGCGGCGGGGCTGCATACATTATTAAGCAGAGCCCTGATAAACCGACAAATTCGTATAACACCACCAACTACGCTTTGCACTTCGCAAATTGGCTTCACACAATTCGCAACCTTAACTAAACTAGACAAGATTCATGCTTGATCAAAATGCAATTGATTGGGCGCAGACGTAAATATGTCGACTTCTATTTCGTTCACAATTATTTTGCCGTTAACAAACTATTTAATTCCTTCTTATTACTTAGCGATAAGGTTGAAATTCGTCTGTCGGATAAATCTTGTAATGGTATTGTAGAGAAGCCACGAAGAGAATTCATCAAGTTTGCTTAAAATGTTGATATTTCAAATTCCAAGTCTTTAATGGAGCGAATGTTTGTATTGTAAGGATTGTTGGTATTAGGCGCCGCGTTATTAAAACAAAGTTTAAACGCTGTTTCTTCTGCTTGATTCAATTTCTAACCAACTTGTTGAGAATTTTCAATTTAAATTGAACTAAGATCTTGTTTTCCGAGGATACTGTATTTTGTTTTGATGTTTATCTCGAAAGTGTTGGGGAAACCGACACCGGTAGTTGATGAACCGGTTTGGAATAACAGATTCGTATTTTCCTTGTTTTATTTCCTGGAGAAAGTTGTATGGGAGATAGTTTAGTAGACGGACATTTTTAACCGACTTCAAAAAGTAGGAGGTTCTCAATTGTGTTCCCCGATTACTCGGAGATGGCTGAACCGATTTGGATCTGTTTTTTGCTTGAAAGGGTATCCCAGGTACTCCCAGGGCTTCCCAGGTGGACCCATGATCATTAAGTCAGGATCTAATGATGGGATCCTGGAGAAATAGAGAGAATTCTTAAAATGTTATAGGCATATTTAAAACAATTTGGGTTGTTTTTGGAAGAGTACTTTCTCAGAGTGGTCTCATTTCAATTTGGTGAAGATCTGATGAAGAACTTCGGAGATAGGCAACGGAATTCCTCAAAAAATAATAGCAAATGGACTGAGATTGCTGAAATCTCATGTCCAAACCATGATACTCAAAATAAGAATCAAGCATACTGTGCTCTCTCCCATCATTTTTTGTCATGAACGATAGGTCACGTGTTTATGCGACGATTACTTTGCTCGACACGACTTAACCAATCAAATAAATATAAAAAACTTTACGCGTACAAAATACGAAAAATTATCAACCTAAACTTTGCATACTGGATTCTCTGACTTCCAAACTGGAAAGCCTCTTAGAATTCTGCGGGCTTAGTACGCTATAGTGTGTGCTTAGCATAAATTCTGGGGTTTAAGTAAGGATGCAAGCATGCACATGTGGGCAGAAACTATCGTGTGAGTACCGTCATAGCTTGCTAGTTATTGTTTAAGGTCTACGTGGTTTGCTACGCCGTAGCTGTGTTGCTACGCCGTAGTGGAATTGCTACGAGAGGTACGTACTTTAGAGTATTAGGCTATGGATTCTAGCATTCCACCATTTTCATTTAGTACTTTGTTATTGTTATTACCCGGTACTAACTGGGTTGTGAAGGTCAGATAGGCAGTCGCTCCATGTAAAATACTGGTATTCAGCTGTATCTGGTAAAACTGGAAGCCGACCCCAACGTAGTTGGGAAAAGGCTAGGCATATGATGATGATGACTGTGTTATTGTCCTTTTAATATAGATAATTTTTGTATTAACAGTTTCAGAGCAACTTTCCTTTGTAAATTAAATAATGTTGAAAAATGCTGTTAATGTTTAATGTTGTAATGTGTTAATGTTTTCTTTGCTAATATAATTTGGCACATTTACCGCATTGGTTAGCTGTAAGGGTAGATGTTTGATGATAAATAAATAAATAAATAATATAAAAATTACTAACTGGTATTTTTGCCACAAAAGCCTTTGCCACGGAAAGGTAAATAACTTAAATTACAAAGTACTTTAGTTTATTTCAGAATTCCCTTTGCTCTTTGTTTGAACACAAAGAGTTCAAAAGAAATCCCAGACAGAATAAATGGGTTAAATCAATACCAAAGTCAAATAAAAAAGTGGCATTTTTCTGCACTAACGTTTGCCTCTCCTTCGCCCATGTTGATATTGGAAATAAATTTGCACGACCGTACTCGCTGTATTCTTCAAAAAATGATGTTTATTGCCCCTAATTTTTTTTTGGTTCCATTCCCACATCGGGTCTAGTTCTGTTTATTTTTTCTTGTAGAAATTTGAACTCTGAACTTGTGCTCGTTTATCGTATAAGAGTTTCAGCTTTTATAAAATGATGTAGGACCGGCAGTCTCGGGATCTCCCTCTAGAAGACAAGAAAGAGCATGAAAATCATTTTCCATTTCCTTAACACCTCATCACACCGAATATGGAAACGCGAGTGGATTAGAACCTCCTCTGACAATTACTATGGAGCGAGGAGGAACGGAACTGGAACGTTGTGAAGTAATGGCTTCAAAGGGAATATTGAGATGGACTTATTTAAAGTGAGAACGTGGTTCTGATGGTACATACTGCTGAGAAATCTGGCCAACTTTTAGAAGTAAACTACAAGTTCTTTTGAAGTCGTCATCATTTTCTCGCCAACTGAAGTTGTAAGTACTATAATAGCTCATGGCATGGGCAGCAGACATCCCAGCTTCTATACTTATGATAATGGGTGGCCTCCCAGGGTACTTAAAACAACCACAAAGTTCTTGTTTCAAAACAAATAATATGCATAAGCGCTCCAGAAAATGATGTGTGTTTAAATTCATTTGGAATTTGAATCATTATGCTATAGGTCAACACCAGCTATACCATAATAATTATGTACAAGCCATTCATTGTAGGTCGTGCGGTCCATGGATCTTTACAGGGCCCCGGTGTGGGCGCGTTCCTTGAGGTGGCGAGCCGCACATTTCCTGAACGCGCCCCAAAAGGTGAAACGTAAAGATAGTCCGTGGGTACCGCATGATCTCCGGTGAGGCGGTGACCCTCCTTGCCGGATTGCCGCCTTAGGATCTGGAGGCAATAGTCCAATCGCACCTGCACAAATGGCACGTGGAGGCTCTACGCCGCGGGGTAACTCCGCTACCGTGACAAATTGTCACTCAGCGGACAGACTTCCGGCGTGATCTGCGAACCTGCGTCAGGCGGTAGGTGAGTACACCGTGGCACCTCTCAAAACACTCCTCAAAGAGGGGACTTTAATGGTGGCGATAAATCCCCTTTTTGAGGAGTGGCTTGAGAGGCACCACAGCTTCCTCACCTTCCGCCTGACGCAGGTTCTCGACCGAGATCGAGAAGTGGCGACCTCTCGCGTCCGGCCCTGGTTCAATCCATGGTCCAGAGGGAAACGGAATGGGAAGTCGTCACCTCCTTCTGCGAAGCAGTCATGCTAGCGAAGGAGGTGGCGGAACGTGACAGGGAGGGAACCTCACGTCCCAGCCACCGCGGGAGACGCACCGGGCGTAGGGTGCCACTTGATGGCCCCCGGCCACCGTAGGCGCAGGCCTGTGGACGGTGAGCTTTGGGCTAGCTCGCCGCCCGTCCGTCTTATGACGACAGGCCGTGTCGACGGCGCCTTCGTGTTCCACGCGCACCTCAAAGAGATGTCAGCAAAAGGAAGAGGTCCGCAAGGGCCGATGCCTGCCGGGGCTGCGGGACTGGTCGAAAGAGATACCGTAGGCCCGAAACACAAAGGGCGATGAAGAAACATGGATGGGTTTTAGTCAGTAAAAGTCTGACACTCCGATACGAATAAAAAAAATAAAGCCATTAATTGTAACGTAAAACTGTGAAACAAAATCGTCGATTTATTTGTTTAATATACCTTAAATTTTCAGGACAAAACTCAAGTAGGTTATTCTCAATCTTTCAGAGAGTATGTTCCAAACAATTCAATGAAACTAGGGCGTTTTTGTCCGCGCTCAGTTTCGCGCTTAGCGTGGTTTTTTTCGGTACAAGCTTTCGAACACCCTCTGTTTTTACCGTACCTTCCGTACTTGAATCTATAAGGCCTCTTACACAACCTCAAGTGATGCAAGTTGCGACGCGACTGGTGTCAAACGACATGCGCGCTCGTTATTTGTTTCATTCACGTGAGATTTGATGCATCCACTCCGCAGTTACTTTTTGTGTAGCAACACTATGCAACACGTAACAATCATTAAAAAATCAATACTTGTTACTATTTGTCGCGTTCATACCGCAAGTTACATAAATTAACAAAATATTTATAGTAACATTCTCTAACAATGTTTTCAATTGTTACCACATGTTGACTGTTTTCAAAAGTAAAGCAACTTTACTTGGCTTAATGCTAATACAACAACATATAATAACAATAAATAACTTTTTGTAATCGGATGTTGCTCAGTTATACTTGGAAACGTTGGTCAACAAAAATTAACTGTGGTGTGGATGCACCATATCTCTGCGTCACAGTGACTTGTGGCATGTTTTAAAAACTTCTGTCATTTGTTTTCTTCTTAGAAGCGGTCGCAAGACGTGTGTAAGGGGTACTCGTTTTTGGAACATGGTGTAAAAATCCTTAATACTCTTTAGAAAGGAGAGAATCCTCCGAAGTAGACAGATGTTAGTTCTTCATTTGTTTCATAGATGGCGGTGTATTACTTTTTGTAGTGCCGCTACAGGCGTGTCGCTTGAGGATGCGACTCGTGGCCAAACCGTAAGGGTATTGGCTCTGTTTTTGTTGCTACTCAAGTGTACATAATGTGTAAATGTACAGTTTTAAGAGTATTGGTTCGTTGGAGAACGGTCATTAAAGAGAACGCGCGAGAATGTTTCTTTAGGATTGAATTTTTGTTATCAAACGTTACTTTTTAGGACCGTACCGGGATCCTATTAATACGCCTCCGCTGTCTGTCAGCGGGCTGTAACTTATGATTCGTAATAGGTAGGCAGTTGAAATTTTCACAGAAAGTGTATTACTGTTGCCGCTATAACAAAAAAAAATACAAAATTAAAGTAAAGATGGCTTCCCTAGTGCGATGGTACGGAACCCATCATGCGCGAGTCCGACTCGCAGTTGCTCGATTTTTCTGAGCGTGCTTAGGTTACAAACATTTCCGTATTTACCGTATTAGCTATTTTGTTACTAAGCTAAGTGCGAAATAATCTTAGTCTGTGTGAAAAATAATCATATTTTTTTAGAACATGCATTATTTACCGTTCTTGCTAAGCGTGACTCTGATTATGTATATTTTTTGCGATAAGACCGTTCGTTGCGTCACCCTAGGTAAAATGTTTTCTTTCGTGAATGTTACTTGTATGGTGTACACAATAAAGAATATTCTATATTCATTTACCCAAACGAGAGCAAACAGTACACAATCTCGAACCACAAACGAAACTATATACCTCCACATTCATTACATACGAATGTAAATATTACGAATTCAAAAACCGAAGCTAATGGACAGTTTAAATTCCATTGCGCCCTTTGATAGGAAAAGCAATAAAATTGGCTTTTAGAAGTCAAACGATATGGTAATGTAAGGAGTACTGCTTTTATATTCGCGGCACGCTGCCGATATTTCACGGCGAGATCTGTTCGGATTCAGATAAAAGGATACGGATGTGTGGAAATGGATTCTGGATTTTTATCCATCTTGATTTTTTTTAAAGAAAGATAGAAAATTGTTATTTGGCATAGAAGAAAGGAATATGTTTGAAAAAGAAAGTAATTTATTATAGTAAAAAACAATAACATGTTACTTGCTATACAAAGTGTAAACGGACTCTTCACGAAGGTAACTTTACTGGTAACCAACAATCTGTACAACAACAACCCATAACGTCCAATGCTGGACATAAGCCTCTCCCATGATGGGAGGAATTTGCCGTAATCTCCACGATTGGCAGGCGGATTGGAGATCGCAGTGATGAAAGACTAACAGAAAATGCTGCTGCCCATTCTCTGGTCTACGGAGGCACAAGGTGTTCTCCTCAGACATTAGTCGCCTTATACGACACCCGTGAGTGTAATGTGTTGGTTCTATTCTACTCTGCCGGATACCACACGGCTACAATCTGTACATGAAACTAAGTAACTTTACGCAAAAATAGGGAATCGTTTTATTTTTGTGGGGTGAAAAAACTAACACGTTTTATGGTAGGACTAAATGTAACGCATCCAAAACATTGTGCTGATGGATGGATTGAATAGTACGGGGGTGTTCAAAGTAAAAATCTTGTGAGAGAGTTGGAACTTTAATCTTCAATTTTTCCGTAACTAGAAGGTTAACAGGTATGGTCTAGAACAAAAAAAAATCGTAATGACGGGGAAAACAAGTACATTACGGCTTCGTTGAGAGTCTTGTTGCCACCTTTATTTATAAAAATTAAATTTTGATTATGAATGTATGGATGGAAGGATATTTGTTACTCTTTCACGCAAAAACTACTTAATGATTAAGGATGAAATAATCTATCTGTGTGCTAAACACAGATAGATTATTACTGTTTAGAGATGATTACATAGGATTATTTTTATCCCGGTTGTACGATCCCGTGGGCAAATTACCGAACTCCATGCGGCGTACGCTAATAGAGCTAGTAGAATATGATAAGTATTTTTTTCTTTTGGTGGCAGTACTAAGAAATCACAGTCCTCGGTTTTCTTAAACTTATTTATTGTTTTAATTCCATCCAAACACACGTTTTCGACATATTCCGAAACTACCAACTAAAACTTTGAACATTCAAGTAAAACTAAACACATTTTCATTTTAATACAAAAGCCGTTTCCTCAAAAATAACCATTTGAAGCACCTGAGCAGATTGCGGGTTCCCACTTAACCGAAAACGTTCAGTTTCAATCCAGCTTAGTGCTGAACTAAGCTCAATTTCTATAGCACTAAGATCCTTAATGGCATAAATTGAAATTCTACGCACTTTAGTTCCCAAAACTTGAGGGATTATGACATTTATTAATGTCAATATAAAGGTGAAAATTGCGTGTGATTTTTCAGCGTTTGGTATTGAAATGTTGGGGGTTATTGAAAATTATGATTTGATGACATGATTTTTAGGGGAAAGGTGAAAATGTTGAAAAGTTTTATTACAGGTTTTTGCATACGAAATTGAATGTTTTATATTATAATGGATGTTTTGCCTTTTGTCGAAAACATTAGAATGTAATGGATTGCCTTCCTGGTTCAGTGGTTGTAACTTCGACTGCTGAGCTGAGGTACACGGTCGATCGATCGATTCTTGAGTCGACTCACAATTAAGTATTTTGTTTTTTGAATTCTGAAATTTTTAACTTAGCTGTCAGTAGCACAGACTTATGAATTTATGAGATAACTGGGTAACCATTAACCTACACGATTTTTTATAGAGATAGTTTATAAATTTAGCGGTAGAAGATAATCTCCGAAACTCATCCGACTTCGAAAAATCTTTCACTGCTGGAAAACTATATATATATACTACTACTATATACTACTAGCTGGTATTTTTCACGCAGGAAAAATTGCAGCTAGAAGTCAGTTTACAAAAAAAAACTATACAATTACTAGTTTTTCTAAAGGCTTCGCCCACGGGAACGTAGAAACGGCATAAAAGTACCCTATGTTTTATCAACTTGTTTCAAAGGTAACAAACAGATACCAGACAGACTCATTTTTGGATCTTGTATTAGTATATATAACATACGATTGAAGTAAATTAAACTCAAATGACTTCGCAGTCTCAAGTAGAAACGTCTTCAATACGAGTTGATAAACTTCTAACGACTTTGATAGACTTAGTATCTAGTGTGCATTCTCTTTACAAATGCATGTGAATCATGGCATTTTAAACCTTATATTCATGACGGTAGAAGTCAAACAAATCACACTTATTATTTGCAGTAAACACAGGTCGTAGACACAGGGTATATGGAATAATTTTATTCCATTTGATGTAAGTCAGTAAATATAAATATTTAGCAATTTCATACTAGATTTGGTGAAACTGAAAGGCAAATAATTATTGAAATCATTCAGAAAGAGGTGTCAAAATTATTATAGCGTATTAGTGGTGTGACTTCATAAAAATTAAATAAAAAGCTAATGTCATATTTTCAAAATATGTAGTTAGTTAATGTTGATACTTGTAATGTCATCTATTTTGAAGAAAAAATAACACTCGACGACACGCCTATTGTCCCCGAAGGGTTAGGAAGAGTTTTACTACACCCACATTTCGCCAAGTCCCATGTAATAGGGGAAGAGCCTTTTGTCATTAACCGAGCATAGATTTCGGGCTATTACTGAGAAATTCCTAATTCAAAAAATCCAACCAAAGAGGCAGCATCTTAGAAGATGTCAATATTAAGTACTCGCTACAAAAAAGGTTAGCCTTTTACTCACATAAAACATAGTCAGCAAAAAGGTCCAATGGGGAATTAATGATTCACTTTGGACTACAAGCGGATTTTGTGCTCTTTGAAATTATTTCCTATCATTGTATATTCTGATTGTAGTTTCTAGGTACTAGCAGTAATCGTGGAGCGCCATCCTTGTTTTTAAGAGTATCCTTCTTTGCATCAAAGCGAGTTAAAACTTATATCTTTGAGCAAAAAAAGGAAGCATTCTTCTATGAAAACTTTCATAAATGGAAGCGCCGGAACAGCCCCCGAAATCCAATTTTTACGTATTTTGCAATTCGCCGGTCAGTGTCAGGCTGTAAAAGGTGTAAATAGACCCTTAACGAACCTGAAAAGCACTTTTCTCCCCGCCATTGCGATGTTTATTTTTGTTCTGGACCATACCTGGGAACCTACTAGTTACAGACATAATGAAAGTCAAAGCTCCGACGTTTTCACTAGTTTTATTTCAAATACTAGTTTTGAAGGTCATAACTTTCCTTTCAATCCTCTACCCGTTTACTATTAAATGCGTCCATAAGCATAATGTTTGAGTGTGTTACATTGAGTCCTACCGTAAAACGTGATTTTTCACCCCAACCCCCATAAGAGGGAATATCAGGGGGAATTAAAGACTTTTCTTTTTAGATTCCACTTTTCCTCCCTAAGGTATTTCAGGAATAAGCCAAAAAAACGTTTCCCAACAATAATTAAATTAAAAAAAATAATAATAATTTTGCGTATAGTTAGTTTAATGTACAGAATGCTTGGTTGACGGCTTCGTAAAGGATCTGTTTACCTTTACACCCTGTATTAAACAAAGTGTGATTCGGGACCGTAACACGTATGTATTAACAGAATTACAATCAATCGCGGTCAACAGCTAGTTGTCAATAAAATCATCTATACAACTACGTACGAGTATATATATAACTCTGGAAAGCAGTACTTGCTGCGGTCACGAATCATATATTAATCAACTTAGTATACAACCTGATACTGACCTTCAAATTGCAAAAAAACGTAAGAAAATTATAATTTCGCGGGCTGCCCTGGCGCTCTATTAAGACATGACGATATTTTGACTATAATCATGTTTAATTACGTTTCCAATTCTCTAGATACCCTCAACTGCCTCGTACTCTAGTGAACGCGCGGCTGCAAGCATGAGGTCCTGGGTTCAATTACCAGCTCAAGCAAAGTGTTATTGGATTTTTCCATCAGGAATAGGCATGACGACAATATCAAAAAATTGCAAATCTATTTAGTCCGTCAGTTAGAGTATTGAACACGTATTTTTTGTTTTTGTATATCAATGAATATTGACAAAGATAAAACGCATCAAAGCTCGGGAGTGGGGGCTCGTGACGTCAGAACTATTTACAAATTTTACCTAGGCGTGACGTATTGAGAATTTTAAAAGCGTCATAATTATCTTCGTCAATTTTGGTTTACGCAACAAAAGAAAAAACACGGGTCAAATATTTTTTTATAATCTAACTGACGGACTAATTGGTTTTTTTTTGTCGTCTCGCCTATTTCTCAGTATCAGCCACGGGGTCTAGATTTGTGCCCGAATGATGGCAATATATTCGCCCCCTATTACATGGGACTTAAACATAACTGGCGGAATGTAGATGTACTATTCGGTATACCTCTGTCTAACCCTTCGAAGATTACAGGCGCGATGTTCTCTAGAGACAAACCACTAAACAACACCTAATAAACAACAGTAAAACAACACAATTTCTTCTGTGATGTATGTTGTGAGTTAATCGTTGTACAGCATTTAGAATTCATTGAAGCCAGTTCGCATTCTCCTCGGGGAGCTATGTAATCAGTGCTCTGATTACATATAGTATAGTTTTCTAACGTGGTTTGTGTGTTTGGGGGGAGATGGCGGGGTGTTGTAGTAGAGTGAGATATATGAGATGGTTGATTGAAGTACTTTTTGTGAGTGAGTTATGGATGCATTTTAAATAACAATTTCTTGTTGAGAATAGGTAGGTACTTTTTAGTGTCTCTACTACTATGATGGGTTTAGCTTCCAGTCTAACCAAATACTGCTGAAAAACAGCGTTTTACATGGACGCAAACTGCCAGTCTGTGAAATTCACTGCCGGCTTCTCTGTTTATCATTATAATCTAAATGTCTTCAAAGTTCTATTGAAGCGTTTCTTCTAGGCAAGCGTGCTGCACAATAAGCCGCGTCATCGCTTCACTTCTGACGAGTTGCGGCACGATATGAGGCTATTTAGTATTAAAAAACCGGCCAAGTGCGTGTCGGGCCACGCGCAGTGTAGGGTTCCGTAGTAGCCCGTTATCACAATATAGAACGAACCTGTTGGTACAGCGCCATCTAGCGGCAGCTTTGTGAAACTAGTGATAATTTATTATGTTTTTTTATTTTTATTTTAGGTTTTGTTTTTCAATGCAAGTCTTTTCCCATTATAAACAAGCAACTACTTCATCTTAGTCACTTTATAGGATTTATTCTAAGGATTTTGTATTTGGTACAAAATTATCCATCACCCAAGTTCAACGACTATTACTGCTAAACTAATAAAGTTATCTTAACCGCTATAGTTTTTCTTGAAATTTCATGAAATGCACTATCATCACGAATTTTCCCAGATTTTTCAAGCCCACAGTTTAGCTTTTAGAGTGGGAGAACGCCCTACTGGAACAAAAATTATAACTTTAATGTTTAATATTTCGTAAATGGAGTATTTAATCGAAAAGTATCATTAGCAACCCCTAAGTTATTTTAAAAGACCTATTCAACGTCAGACGACGAAAAAAAAGTTCATCCCCACTTCACATGTAGGGGAGCTACCCTAAAAAAAATTTTTTTCCGAAATTTTATTTTATCAATTTGTCGGCGTTATTGATACCCTATACACACCTCTACAAAATTACAGCTTTCTAGTACTAACAGTCTCTTAGAAAAACCTCGGATGGATGGACAGATAGACAAACAGACAGACGGACATGACGAAACTATAAGGGTTCCTTGTCAGGACTACGGAACCCTAAAAAACGAAGAGCGTTTTTAGGAATCCGTAGTCCTGACAAAGTCAAATTTATAGTTAACTAGCCTTTTCCGGAGACTTCATTTACTAAACGTGACAGAAAAAAAAAATTATGTTAATTTCATCTAGATCCGTTTAGTCGTTCTGGCGTGATTAAGTAACAAACATTCATCCAATCCAAACTTTCGTGTTTATATCACAAGTATTAAGTAGGATTCCGATGTACTATAGCAACATGACAATATTTCCAAAAGAGCTAGACAGCGACACTCAAAAACACATTTTGAATGAATTTGATTAGTTTAGACACAGCTGTGGAGAGCTGTGCAGAGCAGCGGTGGCCCAGTGGTGGCAGCTCCAATTCACGAACGGTAAGTCGTGGTTTCGAACCTAGACAGGCGCATTACTTTGTGTAATTTATTTCATCACCACTGCTCTCAAAACGGTGAAGGAAAACATCGTGCGGAAACCGGCATGTTCTAGAACCAAAAATCCGAAGACATGTGACATCTACCAATCCGCACTGGGCCCGTGTGGTGGATTATAGCCCATTCCCTCTCATTGAGAGGAGGCCGTGTCCCAGCAGTGGGAACATTATAGGCGCCCACGCGGGGCACACCTCCACCGTGTGCTCCGCCGTGTCCTCCGGTCGATCCTCGCAATGAAAACACCCGGGCGTTTCCTCCCGCCCGATTCGGTGCAGGAACCTCCCAAATAACCGTGTCCGGTAAGGACCTGCGTCAGGCGGAAGGTGACCCTACCATTCTCCCCCTGATATCCAAAACTACTGAGCCTAAAATTTCGAAAAAAAAAAAATGTTTGTTGCTTGAAGATTACAGGAAAACCTATAAGAATTCTATCAATTGAAAATAAAGTGGTAACTCAATATAATACGTTCACTTACGGAAAATTGGGCTTTGGCATTGTACGGAACCCTCTCCACGCGAGTTCAACTCGCACTTGGCCGGTTTTTACCTTATGATTTACTCATGTTTGTACTAATACTTATTTTACAACACGAAACTAAAGATACGTTTTACAGTAACGAGTATCCCGCTAGCCAACCAGTAAATTGACAAATGCATAGACATTTCTCAAGATACCGGTCTAGTTTCAAATACGCTCGCGGGACGCTGTTGTCTGTAATAAAATCTTTACAAAATTTATCGATGGCAAGACAAAATCGGTGACTACATTCTTTTAATAAAGTCTACTACGAGAGCAGCGGTGGCCCAGTGGTGGCGGCCCCGACTTAAAGATAAAGATAAAGATAATTTATTTGTTAAAACATGCGTATACATGCAAATTAAGCACGCAGGATGACATAATATTAATATTTTGTACGTCCATGTTTCACCAATATGGCGTACAAATTTATAAAATTTACAAAATAAAATAAACTTACTACTACTGACTTAGAAACAGTAAGTCGTGGGTTCGAACCCAGAAAGGCGCATTACTTAGTGTAATTTATTTCATCACCACTGCTCTCAAAACGGTGAAGGAAAACATCGTGAGGAAACCGGCATGTTCTAGAACCAAAAATCCGAAGACATGTGACATCTACCAACCCGCACTGGGCCCGTGTGGTGGATTTATAGCCCATTCCCTCTCATTGAGAGCAGGCCGTGTCCCAGCAGTGGGAACATTATAGACTGATGATGATGATGATGATGACTACTACAGTCCAATTCTACACGAAGTAGCTATGATAGGTCAGTAGCAAGTTGACTTACTATATTCTGCTTCCTTAATTCCTAATGAAAAATCCAATAACACTTTTCCCGACCTGAGAATGAAACCCAGGACCAGCAGAATTACCAGTCCTGCTTTACGGCCAGTAGACCATCAAGGAATTTTCAATTTAATAATAAATGTTGCCAAAAATGATAAAGCATTTTTGAAGTCGACTTTGCTTTAGATTTTTTTTTTAATTTTTATCCTTGTAGACTAACTTAAAAAAAAAATGCTCGAACACATAACCTTCTCCTTTTTTTAAGAAGTCGCTTTTTAAAACGAAATTTGAATATTCCCTGAAGATCCACTCTTGAGAAAGCACTTCATAAAGTAAATACTAACCGGATACAATTTATACTGCCCATAAAATAGTGTCTGTATTCTTACTCGCCCATGAATTTACTATCACCGTACGTACATAAAACGGATTTTTACAAGGCACGCACCAAAATTGAGGAAAACGTCGTCTCTAAAAATGTTTTGATACCAGCTGATACCCGTGGTTCCACTCGCATTCGAGGGACACTTCTTTATGTGTCGAAATAAATAATTCTAATATTATAAATAAGTGGTTGCAATTGCTGAGCATGGGGTCCTGGGTTTGATTCCCGGGTCGGGTAAAGTGTTATTGGGTTTTTCCATCAAGTACATATAGCTTTTCAGTAGCAGCCGCGGATTCTGAGTCTGGATTTGTGCCCGGTTGATGGAATTAGGCTCGCCTTCTATTACATGGGACTTAAACATAAGTGGCGAAATGAGGGTGTGCAGATTAAAATTGGGTTCACCTCTGCCTAGTCCTTAGGGGATTACAGGCGTGATGTTATGTTATGTAATATAAAAATGTGAAAGTAACCCTATTTGTCTATCTGTAACATTTACATTCGTATACGGCTGAGCGGATTTGGATCAAATACACATATATTATTATATTAAGACCTGGGCAATAAGGTAAATAGGGCAATGGAGAGGGCTATGCTCGGAGTTTCCTTGCGTGATCGAATCAGAAATGAAGACATCCGCAAGAAAACCAAGGTTACCGACGTAGCTCGAAGAATTGCCAAACTTAAGTGGCAGTGGCCTCCCACTAGGTGGACCGATGACCTGGTGAAGGTTGCGGGAATCCGCTAGATGCGAGTCGCACGGGACCGGTTAATGTGGCGACACTTGGGGGAGGCCTATGTCCAGCAGTGGACGTCTTTCGGCTGAAATGATGATGATGATGAATAGGGTAATTTGAATCTTCGTATATTTCCGTGGGTTTTCCCAAACTCTGCGCGAGCAACGTCGCGAGCTAAAGCTGGCATTTTCTATTTTAATTACCTCTAGTGTTATTATGTATTCAACCCATATCAATTCAGCAGTTGGCGAGTGATTAAGTAAAAAAACATATTCACAAACTCTCAGATACACATTTTTAGTAAAGATATTTTTTCTTATACAGGATGAAACGAATTTTTTCCCACATGAGTAGGTATAACACTGAGTGGGGTATTTTAAAATGCAATGACGTTACATTATGTCAGCTTTCATCCGGACGTTTTTGGAGTATGTTATAAATATTTATATTTTCATACATTACTGCTCATTGGCCTAATGGTGACGTTGGTACAAGAGGGTGTTCGTGAAAGGTCTTTAATTATATCCTTAGGTTGGGAATAATATATGCTTTCGTTTGTAAAAGATTTAAAATTAAAAGGAGCTTGTCCATTTGTTTTTACGGTATCAATTAGGTTTTTTACCAAATGCCAACTGAGTTCTGGAGGTCAGATAGGTTTAGATTCGCTCTATGTAAAATACCGGAATATGAGAACTAGCAAAGTTTAGTCTTAGGCTTCAATATATTATCCTAAGTTACAAGAAGAACTGATATTGTTGTTATAAAATATTTTATGCTATTATAAATAAATTTCATTACTGACTTGGCACCCATTTAGAGCTCACTTAATGTGTCGTTGAAGTCAAGAACCCAGGCATATATCTTACTATTAAACTTGGCTCTCATTCCAGATTTTTGATGGGATCAATATTTAACATGGAGCTACTGCCTATCTGACCTCCATAACCCAGTTTGTACTGGGTAATACGATACCCGTTGGTAAAACTGGTTGACAAACAGAGCTCGAGGATGGTTACGACGAGTTTTGGTAAAAACAAAACCATACGGGTTGTAGAATTACCTCAAAAACCGAATTCAACAAAAACCTCTTCTGCAGCCAAATCGGAACACCCATTCGGAGCTTTTGCACTAACTACACATTTCTTAGATTCCGAACTTAATGACCCACAAGTGCTTCTATTTCCCTAATTACTAAGATAACAAAATGGCCGACGCTAGCAGTTTTCCCTACTATTCACTAACACATTAATTTCTAGCAACCCTCAACGTTTCGCGTTTGGCTGTAAGCCAAATAGCATTGGTTTTTAAATTTTTAACTCATCCGAGGTGAAACTCGCTGAATTGATGGCAACATTAATATTTCATTCGTGTGTTCGTTGGGAAGTGTGTTGCCATTTTTTCTGCCTCCTGATTTTTTGGGAGAATTCAATTTGTTCCATTTGAATTTTGGAGGAAGTGCAAATATTTTGGTTTTCATGACATTTTGCTGTGTTTGGCGCCGAGATTGGATAGTCTACAAAATGTAAGCATTCTTGTTTTTAAATTCAAGTATGAAATTGGTAGACTTTTCGTGTTAGGGCATACCACATAACGTATTTTTACAGCGCTGAATATAACATGGTAACAACGTATTTAAAATGATGAGATTAAAAGTTAAATCAAAAGATAGGATTTTATTTTCAATACAAATAAATAAAATTGAAGTGTCTGTTTGTAATTGCAATAACACATTTTTACTGAGTGCTTAGCTTATGAAAGTATACACGAGCTTATAATTATTTTTTTTTCTTTCTGTCTGTTTGTTCCGGCTAATCTCCGAAACGGCTGGACCAATTTTGACGGGACTTTTACTGCCTGATTTTATAAGGAGTAACTAAGGCTCAGGAGAGAAACATGTTAGGAATAAAACTAAAAAAGCGAACAAGGTAAAAAATATTCTTCTGTCCCATTACTTCCAATCGAGTAAAAATTTACAAAAAGTCAAAAAGTAACAATGTGAGATTTGAATTTATGGCTTACTGATTCACTCATAGATCTGCACGCGCCTAACCTCTAGGCCATCTTGACTTAGATTTCAATGTTGAAATTTTGAACTACAATTACTTCTAGACAACAATGTCTATTTTCTTGAAAGTAGAAGGTCGTATGTCAAACTAAACGTCAAGCTATTGCTTTGTGAGATTTCCTATGGACTTTTGGCCGACACTGTACATCAGATATTTTTTTTAGTTTTATCATTCCCTTATTTTAGAAGATACAGGGGGGACACACATTTTACCACTGTGGAAGTGTCTCTCGCACAAACTATACAGTTTAGAAAAAAATTATACTTGAAACCTCAATATCATTTTTGAAGACCAATCCATAAACACGTATGGGATTGATGAAAAAAAAATTTGAGTTTCAGTTCTAAGTATGGGGAACCCTCAAAATGTATTGTTTTTTTTTTCTATTTTTGTGTGAAAATCTAAATGCAGTTCACAGAATACATCTACTTACCAAGTTTCAACAGCATAGTTCTTATAGTTTCGGAAAAAGTTGCTGTGACATACGGACGGACAGACAGACAGACAGACAAATGACGAATCCATGAGGGTTCCGTTTTTTGCCATTTGGCTACGGAACCCTAAAAAATATGTGGAATACTACAACTAAACCCGACTACTGAAATATCACGCTCTAATTAAATTTGGGATTTATAAGGTAAATTCGACTCCTCCTATTGTAGAAGTCGGTTCAAATGTAGCCAATGTTACCCAGGCCATAATAACAAATCGATTGACACCTTATTCATCTAAATTGGATGAATAGTTACGGACGCTACGGAGGCACTTACGTAAGTACAAACACACATGCATACACAGATTGCAAAAATCATAACCCTTCCTTTTAGCTTCGCCGTAGTCGGTTAAAAAGGGCAAGTAAGATACCATTACAGAATTTAAGTTATACAATAAAAAAATAATGAATTGTTACATATAACAAGCAATACTTTGGCGAATTTCTTAAATATATAAAGTCTAAGTAAGCAATCTTTTACAATAACCAATAAACTATCGATGAAAACCTGCCAAGTTTCAAGAAAAACTTTTGCGAAAACACTTCTGTTTTTCAAACAAAGTAGTTAGCTTTCCAAGATGCTCTTAATTTCACTGGTTTTTAACGGTTAATTTATTTTCAAGTCGAACTTGGGCTTTCTTACAGAAACAGTTTTGATTTAGAGGTTCGATTCTTTTAGAACTAAGAAATTAAATCGATAACAGAAATGTGGACTTTTAAAACTCCGTGAACTTGGACACTAAAGTAAGTAGTAATAAATAATTCATTAATAAGTAGATCGTAAGTAATTCATTCTGAAAGTTTAAAAATATAGGAGAAGGTATTTTCTTCTAGCTCATATAGATCATAATAATAATAATAATAAATATCGCTGGACATTAACACACAGCGCCATCTAGTGCCACACTAAGCAACGAGGCTTGTGTCGTGGACACCAGATAGTTGATATACTACATAGATACTTTTTTGTTTGTAAATACAAACAAAAAAGACAAAAACTTATTATAAATATAAACATCCATGACTTGGAAACAAATGTCCATGCTCATCACACAAACATTTGCTCCAACCGGGATTCGTACCCGGGACCCTTAGAACGTAAGGCAGCCTCACTACCGCTACGCCATTCGGGTCGTCATCATTCTCCTGCCCTTAACACAATTTATTTGGGATAACCACAACATAATATCTTCTTCTTCTATACTTCTCTATTACTCGTCATCATCAGACACCTCCTTTCGTGCCATATCATCCTGTAAATATATTTTTCCATACTTTCGTCGTCTTAGCAGTCCTGTCACTTCCTATCTAGCCATATCATCCTTCACACAGTCCATCCATCGTTTCTTTGATCTTCCTCTATTCTTATAGCCATCCACATTCATACTCAAAACTTCCGTCACGACATTCTCCTCATTTCTCCACATCACGTGCCTATACCACGACAACTAATTTCCTTCTAGTTATACATAGGACTTTAACGTTACAAGCATAAATAAATCTGTCTAAATGTTTGGCCATAGAATATGGAATTAGAGCAGCGGTGGCCCAGTGGTGGTGGCCCCGACTTACGAACAGTAAGTCGTGGGTTCGAGCCCAGACAGGTGCATTACTTTGTGTAATTTATTTCATCACCACTGCTCTCAAAACTGTGAAGAAAACATCGTGAGGAAACCGGCATGTCCTGGAACCAAAAATTCGAAGACATGTGACATTACCAATTCGCACTGGGCCCGCGTGGTGGATTTTAGCCCATTCCCTCTCATTGAGAGGAGGCCGAGTCCCAGCAGTGGGAACATAGGCTGATGATGATGATGAAATGTTTGGCCCAGTGGTAACACACGAACCCGAACCCAGAGGCACCTCTTTGCTCTGTGTCTACAATACTACTTCTCTTCGCGGTGAAATCAGTATGTGACATCCACCACAGGGCACGCGTAGTGCGTAACGACCCAATCTCTTTACTGAGATGAGGCCTGTGTCTCAGGAGTAGGGAACATTCAGGGTGTCCAAAGACTAGAAAGAGAAGTGTTGGTCGTCCGACAGCGAGATGGGCAGACGACATTGTTGCCATCGCGGGAATATCCTGGACAATCAAAGAAAGGCTTATGAAGCAGTGGGTGAAGTCAGATTTTGATGGTGGTCCCATGAAGAAAATTGTTCAGTTTGATGGTTGAATCACACCATGAAATATGACTACACCTTTCTGTTCTGATTCACGCTGTATACTCATAAAGCATGCAATAATACAATCGCTTTGGAAAAACAGTTGTAATCTTAAACGTTTATTTAACCCATATCTACACGGATTCACAATTTGTCAACACAACTAATTACAAACAAAAAACTCGGAAAAAAATCACGAAACAAGTTCACAATCTAATAAACAAAATGTTAAGCTCTAACTTCAGTTTAATAAGATAAACTCTACAAAGCCTTACAAAAATATTTGGACGCAAAAATATTCCGAGTAAAGGAATTAACAAAAAACTCGCTCAGTAGTTTGTAGGCGACCGAATCTAGTATTCAGTGCAATATAAAAGAGTCTTTTGTGCACCGAAAAAGTGGGTCATCCTATTCCCCTATTACACTGCCGTGCATGGAAATGGAGATCGGTATTAAAATATTTTTGAATGAGATTAGTTTCTCATTTGTATGCGCATGCTTTTGGTAATAAAAGATTGAATTCTAGGGGTTATTGGTTGTTTGCAATAAAATTGGATTTATGATGTTGTTCGGATATTTTCTTGGAGATTGCTTTTCTTCTACTTTTTTCTAAGTCATATTAATTCTAATTTGGCATGCAGTAAAGTATGCCAGGATATTAACTCACATGGTGGAGGGTGAATAAATAAACTAGATGCTAGACGTGTTTGAACAAAAGCCGTTTGATGTTAGCAATTCACTTTGGTTTTGTTTCATTTATTTGCATAGCTTATTTTTGCAATCTTGCTGTTTTTAAGTAGATAGATAGAGCCTTCGTTTATTCTGGCTCTTATCATTAAATAATAGCTATTTATTCACCAAGGGGAGTAAGGCAGATTACTAATCGAGTGTGCATTTGAGGCCCGACGCGAAGCGGACGGCCGTGTTTAGTAATCTGTACTTACCCTCGAGTGATATATACTGCTTTATACCCACACACACTTAAGCACAAAGAAGTAAAAGACAAAATAGCAAGTAAAGCATTTTATTAAAAAGTTGTATTGACATTGTTACTATTGTGACAATGTCAACCAACAATAAGTCTTTTTTATTTATTTTAGCGTGTCAAACAATTTTCGCGCCAAGAGACGTTAGAGAAGGTAGAAACGCCCCGTTTCGCAGGTTCCAACTTACGCGCGTGTTAAAGCGAGAGAATGTTATAAATCTCTCGCTCTACCGCTTATAGGTTTGAAGTTTGCCGGCCATATCGAAATGTATGCTACCTGCTTTAAAAGTGCTAGTGGCCAGTACTTTTTATGGTAAAATTAAATCGTTTGATTGCCAACGCCATCAAAACTTAAAAAAAAAAACAAAACGCGATAGTAATGGATTCCTACCCTGATTTTCAGAGCAATAATGAAATTCCATACAATATAACTGCCTATATTTTTGAGAAGGATTAATGAACAGCTTTCAAGCCTATTAATGGGGTAGTATTGGTACACTTACCAAGCAAGTGTAGTATAAAGTAATTTCATCCCTCTCCACTAGGAAATAAGAAAACACCAAGAAATCTTAACATCACATAAAAACGTGAAATAACATTCCATTCCCCTCAAAACTGAAAAGTACCAGGACATAATAAACGCGAGGTGACTGTTTCTGTCCTTCAATGCACTGTGTGATCCGTTTGGTGTAGCATACTTTCCAATTAGTGGAACGGGTCTGTGTCTTCCCCCAAATGTTACCTTCCTAGCTACATTCATGTGTTATCATAGTGAAGTCTTCCTTGGTCTTAGTTTCTTTTACTCTCACTTTGTCTTTCACACCATTTCCACCTTCTCTTTCTTAGTTGTAGATTTATTTTCGAGTTTTGTTTGTCTAACCATCTTCCATTATTCCATCGCTCACTACTAGGTCATCAGAAATCACTAAGAAATCATATTAATGTCCCTGTAAAATGTCAGATTGTATTCAACTCTCTAACAATCTAAAAGTATCAGGACATAATAAACGCGAGGCGATTATTTCTGTCCTCCACTGTGTGTCAGTTGTGTTGACCATCCGTTTGGTGTTGCACAGTTTCCAATTAGTGGTGCGGCTTTGTGTCCTGCTCGATTGTAACTTTACTAATTACATTTAAGAGTTATCATAGTGCAGCGTTCCTAGAACTTCCTTTCTATTACTCTCGCTCTGTCCTTCACATATTAACTACAGATTCTCTTTTAGCTGTAGATTTAATTTCGAGTTCTGTTTAAGCATTTTCCATTATTCCATCTCTATCTACTGGGTCATCAGAAAACATAATTTCCCTTTCCAATGTCAAATTGCGTTCAACTCTATAACAATCTAAAAGTGCCAGGACATAATAAAAGCGAGGCGACTATTTCTGTCCTCCACTGTGTGTCAGTTGTGTTGACCATCCGTTTGGTGTTGCACAGTTTCCAATTAGTGGTGCGGCTTTGTGTCCTGCTCGATTGTAACTTTACTAATTACATTTATGAGTTATCATAGTGCAGCGTTCCTGGAACTTCCTTTCTTTTACTCTCGCTCTGTCCTTCACATATTTACTACAGATTCTCTTTTAGCTGTAGATTTATTTTCGAGTTCTGTTTAACCATTTTCCATTATTCCATCTCTCTCTAATAGGTCATTATGTCCCCTTTTAAATGTCAGATTGCGTTCAACTCTCTAACAATCTAAAAGTACCAGGACATAATAAAAGTGAGGCGACTATTTCTGTCCTCCACTGTGTGTCAGTTGTGTTGACCATCCGTTTGGTGTTGCACAGTTTCCAATTAGTGGTGCGGCTTTGTGTCCTGCCCGATTGTCACCTTGCTACTGCATTCATGAATGGTATGACCCTGTTTGGTTCCGGGTGTACATATGGTAGGCGTTTGAAGGGACTGGTTGGTAAGTTCGAACACTTAATTATTATAAGTCAGTCTTCCAAAATACAGGCGCTACCTGGTCCTACCGACCGAAATCTATTCTTTGTAGTTGTCTCTCTATCGAAATCAGTTTTTCTATAGGTTTTGTTTTGAACCACACCACGACTTTGAGTGGTCCCACATAAAGTAGTTTATGAGTATTATCTTTTACTAAACAACAATTTTTTTTTTCAATGTCTAGGTATATGGATCATCTGCCTAGCCTTTTTCCCAACTGTGTTGGGGTCAGCTTCCAGTCTTATCGGATGCAGCTGAATACCAGTATTTTACATGGAGCGACTGCCTATCAGACCTCCACAACCCGGTTAGTACCGGGTAATACGATACCCCTTGGTAAGACTGGTTGTCAGACTTTTTTTTGGGCCACTGACTACCTGTCAAAAATCTACAAATGACAGCCAGGACCAACGGCTTAACGTGCTTTCCGGGGCACGGAAGAAACTCGGTATGTAATGTTTGGTCACCCATCCACAGACCAACCTAGGCAAGCACTGCTTAACCTAAAGATCGACCTGAGCGGCTGTTATTATTTAGCCACGAGCTTCTCTAGGTCTAGGTATATGGATGATCTCCTAATAACTTTTAGTGACAATGGAAAATGCATACTCAATGAGAATTTGTGTGATATGTAATACCATCTTAACACAACTAAAAAGGGTGAAATAAAAAACTTTTTTGCGAAAAAATATCCGTTATATAAACACCGCCTGTAATCCCAGAAGATTTAGGATCTAATCATATTTTCTATTGTTACTGCACTTTTCTTGTAACTGTCCAGTGTCCATCGTACCTAGAATTAGGCCAAAACTCGGAGCTTGGCAAATGTATTACGATGTCTGGTCTCGGTCCCCATCTGGCACTTTCTTTCATATGATATGAATCCTTTACGGGCACGGTATTTTGGGGATGGACCACCATCTACGGACCGACTTTGGTAAGCATTGAGCCATATTACATTTTGGTGTTACGCTAATTGTACAATTAACGTAAAAAGGTATATAAAATGTATTCTATTATTATGAAAGAATAGGATATTTTGTGAGATGAAAAAAATGTTGATTGTCTATATTCAATAGTATCGACTAATTAGAGGTCCCAAATTAGGTCTCCGTGAGTTTTTGTCTAAACATGCATCGGGAGAACGATTATTACCAAATAAATTAATAAGTTATCTAAAATTCGTTTTATTATTTATTAAGGAGAAAACGAACTTTTTGTAACAGGTAATTGTTAATTCAAGCAACGAACGAAAAACATATAATTTCAACGAGTACCTCGCAATTTCGCGTTGTTTTTGTAATACGCCTCTTAGAGATTGCCAGAAACCCTTGATGACTGACCGAAAAATACAATTTTGCAATGTAAAGTATAACGTGTGACGTGTGTGTGTGTTTGAATATAACTATGTACATTTCTGCCTAAAACTTCGGGGATTACAGGCGTGATGTGAGGCTATGTATGAAATTTCGGACACTACCAACGTGAAACGTAATCCCGAATATAGCGTTGTACATAGTTGCTATGTTAAGCCGTAAACCAAGACGACCTGCATTGTGATTACAGCAATACATAGATGATGACTTGTTGGCACCGTTTGAGGATTCCATTGTAATCTACATACATTACGCCGGGCTTATGTTACAAGATGGAGGAGAAATTATAATTAGAAACTGAAGTGTTGCAGATTGTATTACGGGGCGAGGTTATTGCCATCAACCGGGCTCAAATCCAGACTCCGTGGCTGCTACTGAGAAATTCCTGATAGAAAACCCACTTTGGCTGAGCCGGGTATCGAACCTGCTGCCTCATGCTCAACAGTCGCGCTTGGGACCAATAGACCAAGAAGACAGTCGAATAGGGAATTTGCGTAAGTTTTCTTTTTTTATTTCGATACGGAATGTAAAAATACTATAAAAATAATGTCAAAAAGTGAAAACAAGACAAAAGTTAAAATAGTAAAACTTTTGTTTCTATATCTTTCTAAGTCCAGCGATATTTTTAATATTTTTCTATCTCTTTCTAAGTAAAAGGAATTTAGTATGGATTTTGTACGTCGATATGTCGAATGATGTCATGAAAGGTATCGGATCTCTCCGTCTAATCAGCAGTTTCAAATGTTTATAATTAAGTATTTTTATAAATACTCGTATTTAATAAAAATAATTTATTTTTGCTATTTCGTATAATTTCTTTTTATTTTTTTGTTTAGAGTGATAAAAAATCATGCATGTAACTCGTATACCTACCTTAAAACATGTCATGTCAGTATTCTCACGACATTATCTCTCATCGTCATGTAAACGCAAATAGCTAATAAAAAGTAATTTTATTTATAAATCGCTAAACAACTTTTATTAGAAGTCACCCATATCACAAGCATTTTCAAAAAGATATTCTTTCCCAACGCGTGTAACAATACCACTTTTATTACTCGAAAAATATAATCTACAATTTAGCGCACACGTTCATAAATTCCTAGCTTGTTTCATAGCAAAAATTCCGCGAAGCTACATACAGCTAAGCTCAAGCTGCTGGTGGAAATTCATTCCGCAGTGAACGCTTGACCGCGTCGGCTAGATAACATGTTGTTACAGCGGCCGTGCTGCGTTTAGACGGGATAGTTGGAAGGAGAGTATATGTAAACTTTTCTTCTCGACAAATGAAAAGCATTGTAAAGTCTACTTTACCGTTGAAAAGTTTAGAATGGGAGAGGGCCTACGTGGGTCCACTAACAGACAAAACAAACACCTGGGAGCGAATAACTTAAATCTAAATCGAAACCGCACATAATCTTACCTCGAAAGGTTGAGTTTTATTTTTAAGTAACAAAATTTGAATTTTATTTATGTATTTTTTTTTTCTTTAATTTCTGGCATGTTCACATAATTATTTCTACGCTGTTTAGAGCGTACTGCACATCGCTGTACTCATGCAGTCTGTGGGCTCACTACTCTAATAGAAGTTACAGCGCCATCTACGTCCGGTACAATAATGCGTTCAGGGCGGTGATGGGGCTACCCCGATACTGCAGCGCCTCAGGTATGTTCGCTGAGGCGCGTACCGATTGCTTGCACGCAACCATGCGCAAGCGCGCCGCGTCCTTGGTGCGTAGGGTACGAGATAGCCCCAACATCGTGCTGGCGATGATTGCAGGAAGACTGGATTGCCCCTTCATCCGGCATTGTTCCAGCAGACATTTTGCTGTACCAGTGTCGGATAGAAGGTATTAATTTTATTATTTTTCAATTATGTATTTATTTGACTTCGTTTCATTTCATTTTATTTTAATTTCACGTTTACGATTTATTTTTGATTTTATTTAATTTAATTTGATTTGTTTAATTTATTATTATATTATTATTTAATATTTTTTTTTATATATTATTAGTATTCGTCAGTCTCGCTCGCACAACGCTGACGTACGCGCGCGTCCTTTGTAAACAATGGCGGTTAATAAGTTGAAGTGTTCTAATTGCAATATAATTATAAGTGAAGTACTAGCATTCATCCAAAATAAACATGATGTGATGGATAACGAGTCTATAGTTCGTGTGTGCCTGTCTGCCTTCTCGGAACCAGATATCGACGAGGCGAAATCTTTGTTTTTTGAATCTGTAACGACGTCTCAGAGGAAAAAATCAAGAAGGCGAGATGGCAAAATGCAAAGAGACATAGAGGACATTATCTGTCTCTTTAAGAAAATTGATCCGGATGTGATTCCCACCTTCGTTGCACGGGACTTACAAAAATTGCCTCCGATATCGTTTGATCACATAGATGTTACGAAGTTGCTGAAGGACATTGTGCTACTTCGTAGTGAGATGCAAACAATTAAGGAAAATTATGCAACCGTAGATATGGTAGAAACAGTACGTATAGACCTAGACAATCTGAAACTAACTTCCTTGGTTAATTACCCAAATATTAACACGGAAAAAAGAGGTGCATATTTTTCGGATAGTGGGCTGGTAGGTCTATCACATGACTTATCAAGTACCGGCATTATGACAAAATCGTCGGGACGGAACGCGCTCGATTCGTCAGCGTCGCCGCCGCCGACGTCTCACTATTGCGCATGTGTAAATAGGACTGTCTCCCTCGCACCGAGAACGTCTGTGGATCGGCCGACGGCGGCGACGGAGGCGTCGCAAACGTCATTGTCACAAGAGCGCGCGAACAAAGTTTTGTCTCCATCCTCAGACACTACTGCATGTAAACAAATGCCGGCGCCGCCGCCATGTACATCGCAACCAACGATGGCGGAAATAGTTAAGTCGCCAGGCGAGTGGAAACAAAACAAGCCAACAGATGCGTGGACGACATAAAAATCGATTTATTGGAAAAATGGGAAAGGGAATAACCGGTGTTGAAACAAAGTTCAAGGCAGCGGAAACAAAGATTCCTTTGTTTATTTCCAATGTAAACAAAGATACACTCGAGGCTGACATATGCGAATATATATACAGTAAGACGCAGGAAAAAGTCTCTCTTGAAAAAGTTATCATGAAGAAAGAAAGACCATACAACTCTTTTAAAATATTCGTTTCCATGAATAAAATTGATACCTTTTTAAATGATAACTTGTGGCCGGATGGGATAACATTTAGGAGATTCATACGATTTAGACCACGGAATTCTGATAAAGATGACATACAATTACATGGATAGTACGATAATAAGTTATAACTGCAAAAATATTAAAAGAAGTATGGAATGTGTGAGAACTTTGTGTAAATCGGCAGATGTGATAGCCCTCCAAGAAACCTGGTTATTACCGTACGATACACAAGTATTGGGTGATATTGACGACGATTTCAGCTACACGGGGAAGTCGGCGGTGGACTTGACAGCTGGCGTGCTACGAGGCAGACCTCACGGCGGGGTTGCGCTTCTGTGGCGGAAAAGTGCCTTTCGCAATGTTACGGTGGTGAAGTGCAAAAGTGAGCGTATTGTTGCGATTAAAGTAATGACTGGAGCGGGTCGTGAAATGTTAATTATGTGCGTGTATATGCCGACTGACCAAACTGTGAACTTGCCGGAATTTACTCAGTGTTTGGGTGAGTTGAATGCAATTATACAAGACAATAGTATCGAAGTAGTATTTATGTTAGGGGATTTCAATGCACATCCTAATGCTCCGTTTTGTAGTGAACTTCTTGATTTTTGTGAAGAAAATGACTGGATATGTGCCGATCTAGTCAAATTAGGTATGTCATCTGAAACTTATACTTTTCAAAGTGAAGTATACGGGTGTAAGCGATGGCTGGACCACTGCGTGGTAACCAAGTCAGCATGGCAGTCTGTGGTGAATATTATGGTTCACAATGATGTATATTGGTCAGATCATTTCCCTTTACAGGTGACTTGTAATTTAGGAGTAATAAAAGCTAAAGTAGAAGTTCACAGCTATTTACATAATAATATTGTATGGGGGGTAAGAGAATTAGAAGAATTTCAGAAATATCATGAAATTTGCAATAATAACTTCAGAAAAATTATGTTTCCTGATGAACTTCATGAATGTGCTGATAGTATGTGTCAAAACATACAACACAGATCTGTAATTGACAACTTATATAATAATATTGTTAATATATTGAGTCAGGCTTCGGCACACAGTCGCAGTCTCTTACCTAGGAAGCCGACTAATATTAAATGTGTGCATGGTTGGAACAAGCATGTCAGAGACGCCCACAGGCAGGCTAGACTGGACCATCAATTGTATGTCTTAGGTGGTAAACCAGTTAGTGGATCTTTATATGATAAAATGTGTGGAAGTAGACGAGTTTTCAAGTCACGCTTAAAGTACTGTCAGAACAACCAGGAACAGATAAAAATGGATATACTTGCCTCACAACATTCTGCTAAGAAATTTAATAAGTTCTGGAAGGGTACCAAGCGTTTAAATGGTAAGGCTAGTCTGCCTGTGTGCGTTGATGGCATCAGTGATGCTAAAATGATTTCCAATTCATTCAAGGATCATTTTCAGGTGAAATCTTCCTTGCCGTTGGTGTGTGATACTGACCATGGCCCAGTAGAAAAGCCTATTGGATTTTCAAGTAAAGACGTGGCTGACATTGTTAAAAATATGAAAAGAGGGAAGTCACCAGGTCATGAGGGACTCAGTGTCGAGCACCTGCAGCATGGGGGAGTGCACCTGTATAGGGTGTTAGCCATGTTCTACACTTTTTGTATAAGGCACTCATATCTACCATCTAATCTTATGAGAACAGTGGTTGTGCCAGTAGTGAAAAATGTCACTGCTGATATCTCTGATAGAAGTAACTATAGGCCGATTTCTTTAGCTACTATAATCGCGAAAGTGTTTGATGGGTTATTGGATAGAAAATTGGATCGTTTTGTGAAATTACAGGATACACAGTTCGGTTTCAGAGAGGGGTTGTCAACTGAAAGTGCAATACTATCTCTGAAACACACTGTAGATTATTATGTAAAAAGACAAGCTCCAGTATACGCATGCTTCTTGGATTTGTCCAAAGCTTTTGATTTGGTTTCATATAATAAGCTTTGGACGAAATTAAGAAGTGCAGGTGTCCCAACCGATCTGGTAAATATCCTCGCCTACTGGTATAGTGAGCAGCTTAATGTAGTCAGGTGGGGAAATGTATACTCAAATGAATATTCTTTGGAGTGTGGCGTCAGGCAGGGCGGGCTGACTTCCCCAAGACTCTTTAATATTTATGTTAACCATCTGATTGAGGAGCTCAGCAGCATGCATGTTGGATGCCATATTGATGACATATGTGTCAATAATTTGAGTTATGCTGATGATATGGTGCTGCTGAGCCCCTCAATTGGTGGTCTTAGACAGCTGTTAAAGGTGTGTGAGGTTTACGCTGTGGAACATGGCTTGAGGTACAACGAAAGTAAAAGTGAGTTCATGTTATTTAAATGTAAAAATAAAAACAATATCTTTATACCACCTATATTACTTAACGGTGTACCTCTAAGTCGTGTTGCACAGTTTAAATATCTTGGTCACATTGTAACTGAGAATTTGAGTGACGAACTGGATATTGAGAGGGAGCGCAGGGCATTGTCGGTGCGTGGTAATATGTTGACACACAGGTTCGCTCGGTGTACTGCTCCTGTTAAAATAACGATGTTCAAGGCATTCTGCCAGACGTTCTACACGAGCGGCCTGTGGACAAACTTTACACAGAAAGCCTACAATGCCTTGCGCGTCCAGTACAATAATGTGTTCAGGGCTCTGTTTCGGCTCCCTCGATATTGCAGTGCATCCGGCATGTTTGCTGACGCCAGCGTAGATGACTTCTACGCAATTATGCGTAAAAAAGTTGCGTCGGTGGTGCGCCGAGTACGGGGGAGCCCGAATAGCGTCCTCAGGATGATTGGCGAGAGAACCGATACTGTTCTGCTCAGTAGGTTCACTGAACTCCATGTGTTGCGGGCCCAGTGAGCCTACTGTGCAGGGGTAGACGGTGTATCTAGTTTGTTATTGTTACTTTTTAATTACTAACATTAGATCTAAGCAAAATTCTTGTTACTAACAACCTTGCCTTGCCTATGGACTTTTTTGTCTGAAATAAATAATTTTTATTTATTTTATTTATTATTATTTTATTATTCCGTTTATTCATTTACATCCTTATCAAATTACATAAATTCATTTACATTTTATTGTTATTATTATTTATTCTGATTGTAATGTAATTTGTTGACTATTGGATTTAATTTGTTTTGTTTTGATTCTATTTAATTTAATTCTAGTTGATTGAGTCTGATTTTATTTTTATTTTATTGTAGTGATGTTTTTATCTTTTAATTTTTATTTGGCAATGAGTGTTATTTACCTGAAATAAATGATTTAATATTATTTTTATTAATAATTATGGGTAAGTAGCGTGCTATCAGGTCTAGGCTATGCTTTAATTCGATTTTTGGAAAAAATATTTTTAATCAATTTTCTGATACGAACTGATCAAGTTCATCACTTTAATAAAAAAAACTCTAATATTAACAACTCCATTATTGAAACCGTTTACAGTAACAAAACTGTGCTGAAAGAGATACTCACACACATTTTGTTTTTTTTAAAAAAGTAACGAACTTAATTGCGGATAAAAGCTAGGCAATCTTGACGGACAGACAGACAGGTGGACAACAAAGTGATCCTATTAGGGTTCCGTTTTTGCCGACTAAGGTGTGCAACCCGAAAAATACTAATTCATACCAGTAAACTCACCCGTGTAAACGCGCACTGGGCGCAAGCCATATCATTGGGAATATCGGTCGGCCCGCATGGCAGAGCCGTGCGATAGCAACCCCAATTCTGTTACCGAAATTACTACGAATTGGTACATACGCTTCTATTTTATTGGACTTACTAAGTGACGCTAAATTCTAGCTTTAGCTGGTGCTATTTTTAGATTGGGTTTAGGGTTTAGTTACTATAACTGTTATCGTGAAACGGTTTACGATACCCACTAGAGGTCAAACCTGAGAAGAACTAGAGAAAACCGGCACCGACTTGGGTTACGTTGAGTTCAAGATTTTTTTTGAACTGTGCTTTTTTGAACTATTTATTGAACTGGACCAAAAGACCAGGAGAGTTGGGAGAGATGATGGCGGCCTTTGTCCAACAATCCGAGCTGAAATGGTGATGAAGATAGTTGGGAAAAGACTACGCAGATAATGATAATCCTTGATATCGACAGCCAATTGTCATTTGCGATAACAATAACGATTATTATTATAGATTAGATTTATTCGTCTTACGATACCGTCTATCATACATCATTCTCTCGCCCTTATCCCAATTCATTTGTGCTCGGCGCAGCATGTCATCTTCTTCCATACTTCTCAAATACTCGTCATCTCATCTGACACTTCTTTCCTTGCCATATCATTCTTAACAAATTCCATCCATCGTTTCTTTGGTCTTCCTCTACTCTTATACCCATCCACATTTATACTCAAAACTTTCCTCACGACACTTCCCTCATTCCTCCGCGTCACATGGCCCATACCACGACAATCGATTACCACACAAATTTTCTGGTTATACCATCTATCAAAGGTTTTTTTTTAAAGTTTCAAAAAAAAAAAAAAAATGCCTTCCATCTTTTCGAAAGCATAAAAAATATGAAGTATCTAGGAAAAACAAGTAAGAAAATTAAAATCATTTGCATAAAGAATAAAAGACATTAATTAGATCTTGCTAGACAATCGCCTTGTGGGAGACAAAGAGAATATTATGCAAGGCTGAGTGTCGAACCTTTCATAGTTTCAAAAGTACTTTGACTTGAATAAAATAGTGTTTTATGGGGGAAGAAAAGCTTTTGATGTATGATTTTCACTGCTGTTTTATGATGCTAATAGACTCGCCCACTTTTATAAGTGACTTAAACAAAACTCGCGTAATTTCGGTGTACTTCCGTATCTTATATAACATAACTTTACGCATTTAATCCCCGAACAATTAGGCTTCTGCCTCTGTTCTGTCTCTGTCAACCCAACCCGCTTTTGGGCGGCCCTGGTTTCTTAGACCCAACCTTGGCCACCATTCGGTCAAAACCTAACTCCATCGATCATCTCCGCGTCTAGCCAGATGTCCTACCCAACTCCACTTTAGGCGTATCGTCCTGTCCCCAACGTCGTAGACTTTCGACTCTACTAGATCAATTGCGTACTTATTTTTCAATAAAAACCCGCACTATTTTCGCATGCAATCAGAAGTGAGCCAAAAAAGGCTTCTGCTAGAAATAAGTACAAACATGAACTAAATGCACCTTAATGTAGATTGCAAATTTTTAGGAGAAATGTCTATTAAATGCCATTCAGGTGTATAACAAGTTACCTAACTAATTTAAGGAACTTCCTGAGCCCGTGTTCAAGAAAAAGCTGACAAATTGGTTATTAGATAATTGTTTTTATGACATTGGCGAATTTATGAAATATTGTAACAATCTAAGATGACATGTACTTAATTTAGACATTGGTTTTAAATCTTTATTATAATAATATTAATTCATGCTGGACGTATTGTATCACAAATTTTGACATTTATTTATTTAGTTTTATTAATGACATTAAATTACATTATATTTGTAAACCACATATTGTGGTATAGAACTTAAAAAAATATTAACATCATAATAAGTAAAACTACATTCTAACAAAAAAATAAATTCTCATTCTAAAATTTACTTAATAATTTGATAGCCTCGTCGCGTCGTTTACCCTTCCAATGAGATCATTTTACACATCTCTAGGTCTCTTAAATTCAAAGATATTAGCATTTCATTGAACATACCTTAGATCAGCCGATTCATCATCAGCCTATAATGTTCCCACTGCTGGAACACGGCCTCCTCTCAACGAGAGGGAATGGGCTATAATCCACCACGCGGGCCCAGTGCGGATTGGTAGATGTAACGTCTTCGAATTTTTGGTTCCAGGACATGCCGGTTTCATCACGATGTTTTCCTTCACCGTTTTGAGAGCAGTGGTGATGAAATAAATTACACAAAGTAATGCGCCTGTCTGGGTTCGAACCCACGACTTACTGTTCGTAAGTCGGGGCCGCCACCACTAATAAGAACCAATAATCCCCAAATAACGCTAAAAAAAAACAGAAGCATTCTCAACGAATTTCACCTCCGAAGCTGTCGAAAAACATAGGGGCCGCCACCACTGGGCCACCGGTGCCGATCAGCCGATTAGAAAATAAAAGTGGCGGCCATTCGCGGGATGTGGGGTTAGGAGAATTTATTAACATGAATTTGTTGATATCATATATATGTATCGGTAACTGGTAGTCAAACATACTGTATAAATATAATTTATAGCCTGTAACACCCACGAATAATGTAATTTTCTGCCAGTGAAAGAATTTTAAGAATTGGATCAATAGTTCCGGAGATTAGTATAAATTAAGTTGAGTTAATGAACACAGATCCAAACAATTTATAATATCTTATCGCTAATCTTCACTCTCCCATGATGTCATTTTCACTCTATTTTAAACTCAATTTCTACTCTAATACACAACATTTCCAAGGAAACCGTACGTACGTCCAATTCAGTTAAAATTACTCGCCACTTACTACCGATACATAGTGCAATCCTATATACATGCAAATTGCGGGCAGCTGCGTTCTGCCGCATCTGCCGCTATAACGGCTCGCCCTAATACGTATGTGTTATACCGGAGCGTCGAGGAGGATTGAAATGTATTTGTTTTGATTTGTGTACGAGGTGAAAAGCCTGGCTTTGAAAGGATTTTTTGCATTTTATTCATTGCGGGCAAAATGCGTTGGAGTTCCTGAAAAAATCTATTAAAAAAAAAAAAACCGTCTGCGTAAAAAAAAACTAATAACTTTAAATAAAAACTGAAAAGAATAAAACATATTCAGGAAACAGGAAACAAATTGACTGCAACAGACGGGGACTCATTAAATCATCTAGACTAAAATCATTGTGTCAAATATGGGTCCCGACTGTGAGTGAGTGACTATGAGTCCTGACATTTTGTTTTTTTATTATTATTTTGATATACCCAGTGTCACTCTCACAGTAAATACAAATCTAACGACACTTCTCAAGCTAAAATCCATCGAGCCGTTCAGGCCACAGAGCGTGCCAAACAGTTATACATACATACATACTTTCGATAAACATAACCTTCCTTCTGGCGCAGTCGGGTAAAAAATGCAAAACGGCGAAGGAAAACATTGCGCAGCAATGGGAGTATCTTAGAACCAAAAATTCTAAGACATTTGACATCCATCCAAAGCGGCTTACAGCTAAAATAAATAAATAAATATCGCCTCCCAGCAGTAGGAACTGTATATGCTGATCATCCTATGCTATGTTTCAATACCTACAGAAGACGACATAGAAGGACAAAAACTGACCTCATTGGTTATGTCTTTCAGAAAGGTCTGGTGGTGATTCAGAAAGGTATTCGCAACGGCCTTGCATTTTATGTCCAGATTTATGAACATGAAAGAAGCAAAAGTAGTATAAAAAGGTGAGAGGCGTATTTTTGCCAACAAATCATATTTACAACAAACATGATGAATTGATGACATAGGTTTGTGCCCGGTTAATAGCAATAGGCTCAACCCCAAGACAGAACTGGCGAAATGTGAGTGCAGTTACTAAAATTACACGACACCTTGGCTTTCCCTTCGTGGATTTCAAGCGTGATAATATCATATAATTCATGCTGTACATCCAGTATTAACATGTACCACTAAAATGCTGGATGTTGAACGAGGGCCAACGTGACCACAACGACAAAGTATTTAGGGTGATACTGCGGTTAACACCGCGTTTGGCAGCGATTGGCGATCGCGATGAAATGTTTGTTTCTGGTGTAGGTTTAAAATTACTAGGAACGGTTTATATTATAATTTTATAAATTAAACGGTGAAGGGAAGTCTTCCAATGACACTGAAAAGAAAACTCATCGACATGTGCATCCTGCCCATCTAAACCTACGGTGCGCAAAACTGATCACTTGCAGAACAACAGAAGTCCGAACTCAAGATTTGCCAGCGGGTAATGGAATACAGCATAATAGGTATGAGAGTGCAGATCGTGTTATAAACACCACCATGAACATGGCCAGATATTGCACAAGATAGATGTTTGGAAGAAGACAGGGGAGGTCTTTGTCCAGCAGTGGGACACATGAAAGGGTAAAATAATCGCTTAATTTATCGTGTTCAATTCACAAAGTGACGTACAACTCATCGGAATCTCGAGCATCTGCGTTTCATTCGTCGATGCTTCAGAACCCAAATCTGTGCTAAAATAAACTCTCAATGGTAATTGATTTGTCAAAGTTCTTCTTCATCTGAATGAATAGAAATGCAATTTGTCATGATATTGAACTAAATAGTGTTTTTAATAAAACATTTTTTTGGTAATTGCTTACATAAACAACAGTAGAATCTTACCCCAAACAGGATTACTAAATAAAACCAAACAAAACTAAACCACCGTCTAAAAAGCGCAACAAAACAGAACGAGACAACAAACAGTAAACACTTACACACGAAAGAGATTTAGACAACCTCTCTAGAAACATGACAAAAATTACCCCAAATGCACATCAACAAATTGAACTCGAAAACTAAACAACGTCACAAAGCAGCTTTTCATATCTCCGCATACGAATTTAAAACGGGTCTTTTGAAAAACACGGGACTTCCAAAAGGGGTAAAAAAGCCTTAACACATTAATTCCGCAACGAATCGCCGGTCGTGACAGTCGGTGGCCAACAATATGAGCGGTGCATGCCGCATGTGAATTTCAGTTTAGGTTGATGGAGCGTTTGCACTTGGGTCGTTTCACTGGCATGGTATGGAATTAGCCTATAATATTTGTATTTATTTTTTGGGAGGAAGTCGTGGCCATTTAAGAACAACCGCTCGTGTCCATCTTCAGGTTGGTCCGTGGATAGGTGACCAAGCATTCATACGGAGTTTCCTCCGTGCCTCGGAAAGCACGTTTAGCCGTCGGTCCCGGCTGTCATTTGTAGATGTTTGACAGTCGTTACAGGTAGTTAGTGACCCGAAAGTCTGACAACCAATTAAAGTCACATTAAGGGGTATTGTACAACCCAGTACTAACTGGGTTGTGGAGGTCAGACAGGCAGTCGCTCCATGTATAATACTGGTATTCAGCTGCATCCGGTTAGACTGGAAACCGACTCCAACGTAGTAGTTGGGAAGAGGCTTGGCAGATGATGATGTGTATTTATTTTTTACAAAACCGACTGATCCCTGAGTCAAAATGTTCACAAAAACTTCTATACTATAAACGTCAAACATTACATTATTTCTGTATTAAGTGACTATACAAGTATTTTTCGAAGAAAGAGCCATTGCAGTATTTAGCTGACCTGCCCCGACATACATTCCTCATTTACCGTATAGCGAAACACTGTCATAAGGATGCTTTGAATACGAGCTGGCTTATTCTACAAAATACTCTCTCTCTCTACATGGTTTCAACAAAATACAGAGGTGTGACCTACTTTCTGATCCATTTCCATAAAACAACAAAATAATCAATTAACATTTCACAAAAAAACGCGTCGATCTACATCGCCGAAATATATTTGCAAATGAAATTGATACCTACATATCCAGCTAAGCCTCGATGCCCGTTCAAACATGCCAGTGGGATTACTAAAGAATACAGAATTAGTCAGTGCGGCCAGCGGTATCTATTACGGATACGGATAGCTACTGGCGCGAGTGCGGGCTACCGAAGGATTGAAGGCCGTTCGTTGTGGCTCGGTTGATGTTCACGTGTGAATTTCAGCTTAGGTTTGTGGAGTGTTGGGATTGGAGAGTTAACTTGCGAAATTTTTTTTGTAAGTAACAAGTTATGAACAAGTTATGAACAAGTTATGAACAAGTTATGAACAAGTTATGAACAAGTTATGAACAAGTTATGAACAAGTTATGAACAAGTTATGAACAAGTTATGAACAAGTTATGAACAAGTTATGAATAATCTGTTTCAGTGGTATCCATATTAATTTCATGAAATAGCTAGATCAATTAAGTTGCAAGTTTGATTTCTAGGTCAAGTGTATACCCATACATTCGCGCTCAGCATTTTTTTATTGCTGTACATTCAGTCAAAAAAGTATCGGGAATGGATGATTTGTTTATGGTTCCAAATTCAAATTTTTGTTTTTTTGTAGTTGTTAGATTGGCACAACTGTTTTCCATTTTGGCGCGGAGTTTGAGTTGCATCTGTTATTTATATTAAATACAGTGCTGGTTTTAGTAATATCATATATAGTGTGTATTGCGAATTTCATAATAGACAAAAATATCGAACAAAGAGTTTGTCTTAAATTTTGCATCGCCAATGGAATTTCGTGTTCGGAGTCACTGAAAATGTTACAGAAGGCTTACGGTGAATAGACTTTATCAAAAACTCGTGCTTATGAGTGGTTCAAAGCGTTCAAAAGCGGTCGAGATGTGATGGAAGATTTGCCTCGCTCTGGTAGGCCGTCAACGTCTGCAACTGAAGTTAACATCGCAAAAGTGAAGAAAATAGTGACTGAAAATCCCCATTCAACTCTGAGAGAGATAGCCGCCGAACTTTCTGTATCTCACGAGTCGATCCGTACCATTTTAACTAATCATTTGGGTATGAAACATGTTGCTGCTCGGCTAGTCCCAAAAGATCTGAATTTTCTCCAAAAACTCAATCTCATGAAAGTCACTGAGGACATGCTAGAACGAGTCAGTTCGGACCCAACATTCATGAAACGCATTGTTACTGGTGACGAGACGTGGGTTTACGAGTTTGACATGCAAACTAGTCAACAAGCTTCGGAGTGGCGCCTTCCAACTGAACCGAAACCGAAAAAACCACGCCAAAGTCGATCAAAAGTCAAAGTCATGTTGACTGTTTTCTTTGACTATCGCGGTGTTGTGCACTCTGAATTCTTAGCGGAAGGTCTAACGGTAAATAAAGAATATTACATATTTGAGCGTTATGCGGCGTTTAAGAGAGCAAATTCGACGAAAAAGGCCAGATTTGTGGAAAGAAAATTCTTGGATTTTGCACCACGACAATGCGCCTTCGCACAAGGCTATCATTGTGAACGAATTTTTGACCAAACACTCAACAAATACCATCCAGCAACCACCATATTCACCAGATATGGCTCCTGCTGACTTTTTTCTTTTTCCTAAACTCAAATTACCACTTCGTGGCACCCGTTTTCAATCGATAGAAGACATAAAGGAGAATTCGCGGCGAGAACTGAACTCAATTCCGGAAGCAGCGTTTAAAAAATGTTTTGATGAATGGATTATTCGTTGGCGCAAGTGTATCGTTTCTAAAGGAGCATACTTTGAAGGTGATAAAATAAATTTGGATGAATAAAAAAAATTTTGTGTATTATTGATCTTTTCCCGGTACTTTCATGACAGAGTAGTATATCCTATCTTACGTTGGTATTTTTACTGTCAATTGTTTTGTTTTCAGGAATCGTTGAGTCAGTACAACTTTTCTTAAGATCGTTCGGTAATTAAGTAACGCTAAACTAACTATCATAAGGAATTCCAATACCTATTTTGTTTTAAGGTTACCTTGCATTTATCATATTAAGTGAATTACCTACGTTATTTTTGTAAAGTAAATATCATAAACGGTAAACTAATTAACGCCAGTCAAGTCCACTATCCCATTCAAACGCGACTCAAACAGCAGTCATATCGAATTTAGGACTACACGCTACTCGCCAGCCATCCGAGATGTTGGTCGGATTGTCCTATCAAAATCTATGAGCGATTCGGCTGTACCTAGATATGAATGCCTTCATTTGTAAGCTAGTTAGGGAATTGAAAATAATTTGCAACGGACAAACGGACGGTTGGGAAAGTAGGTCGTATTGGGTTTTTATGACGAAAATTGACTGATTCGTAATTGGTTTTTGAAAAGCTTAGGTACGTAAGTACATAAGCAGCCATATTTTTCGTAAAGATAGAAATAATGTAATTAACACACACACACACATAACATCTGTAATTACCGAAGGGTTAAGCAGAGGTGTACCTAATAGTACACCCACATTTCGCCAGTTATGTTTAAAGTTCCATGTAACAGGGGGCGAGCCTATTGCCATCAACTGAGCATGAATCCAAACTCCGTGGGTGCTGAGAAATTCCTGATAGAAAAACCCAATGGCACTTGCCCCGACCCGAATCCAGCCTCTAGTCCCCATGCTCAGCAGACGCCATTGCAGCCACTCGACCAACGAGACAGTCAGAATGTAGGTAACATCAGTATTATTATAAGACTATCAGATTAATCAAAGTGCGCCTTAGCGCTGTCACACCGTGGAAGTAGCATAGTGTTCCATCTACAGAAATACCAGCGACACGAAAAAGAAAAGATTAGTTTCATTTAAAGCAATTAAAACTTTAAATTCTCCTCCGCAACATCTACTTTCCTGTAAATTATCCGTTAGAAGAACTATTTTATAGTGGTCCAGCTTAAGCCCGCGGCTTCGCCTGCGTGGAGTTCGATAATTGTCCAACGGGATCATACTAACGAGATAAAAAGTATCCTCTGTGTTAATCCAGGTTATAAACTATGGGTGAGCTAAATTTCATCTAAATACGTCCAGTAGTTTTTGCGTGAAACAGTAACAAACATACACACATAAAAAACTTTCGCCTATAAAATAATATAAATAAATAATAAATAAATAAATATCGCTGGACATTACACACAGCGCCATCCAGTGCCACACTAAGCAACGAGGCTTGTGTCGTGGACACCAGATAGTTGATATACTACATAGATACTTTTTGTTTGTAAAAACATACTTATTATACATATAAACATCCATGACTCGGAAACAAATGCCCGTGCTCATCACACAAACATTTGCTCCGACCGGGATTCGAACCCGGGACCCTAAGAACGTAAGGCAGCCTCACTACCACTGCGCCATTCGGTTCGTCAAATAATATGATATAATGATGATATAATTCTGTAAATAAATACGTGTTACGGTCGCGAATCATAATGTTTTGTTCAACATACCCTGACCTGCAGGACGGTGAGCTATGGGCTAGCTCGCCGTCCGTCCGTCTCATGACGACAGGCCGTGTCGACGGCGCGTTCGTGTTTCACGATATATATATTAATGCAAAGTGTGATAGTGTGATAATACTAACAGAAATTAGCTGTAAAACTTATTTATAGTAATTACTGGTAACGCCTAGATACTTTAAGAAATTATTACTGAAAGCTATTATAAAATCCTCCCAGCGTCCACAAAGTTAATTTTGCAGTCCCCAAACACGAGTCTCTGGCAAATATTTGGGATATCCACTTTGAGAGCTGCAAAATTAATTTTGTTTTCAACCCTTGTTTATTTTAACCCTTTGTAATTAAGGTGGAGGTATAGAATTCCGAATTAAGTAATGCGACACTTATTAGGGGGTTTCAAATATAATTTACGGAGAGAACAATGTTATTTGATTTCTTTTTAAGTATTGATTTTTAACGATGAATCTGGTTCATGGCATAAGTCCCGTTAACTATACAAAACTTGTAAAAGAACCTCTAAACAAGACCAGCTTCCAGCACACCACGGTTGAAATCTCATAAAGAACTAACTCTTTCCAAAAACTACTTTATAATTCCGATCTTCGTCATTATCTTGCCCTTAACTCAATTCATTTGTGGTCGGCCCAGCATGTCTTTTTCTTACATACATACTATTACTCGTCATCTCTTCAGACTTTATAATCCCGAGAGACAATTACTGAACTCCACGCTGGCGAAGAGCAGCGGTGGCCCAGTGGTGGCGGCCCCGACTAGAGCAGCGGTGGCCCAGTGGTGGTGGCCCCGACTTACGAACAGTATGTCGTGGGTTCAAACCCAGACAGGCGCATTACTTTGTGTAATTTATTTCATCACCACTGCTCTCAAAACGGTGAAGGAAAACATCGTGAGGAAACCGGCATGTACTAGATCCAAAAATTCGAAGACATTTGTGACATCTACCAATCCGCACTGGGCTCGCGTGGTGGATTATAGCCCATTCCCTCTCTTAGAGAGGAGGCCATGACCCAGCAGTGGGAACGATATAGGCTGATGATGAAAAGATAAAAGTAGAAAAAAGATCAAAGAAATGGTGGATGGACTGTGTAAAGGATGATATCGCTAGAAAGGGAGTGACTGCTGAGATGACGAGTAATAGAGAAGTATGGAAGAAGAATACAATACATGCTGCGCCGACCCCAAATAAATTGAGATAAGGGTAGAAGAATGATGAATGTATTGGTGATTTTAATGATAAAATTCTGTAAATAAATACGTGTTACGGTCGCGAATCATAATTTTTTGTTCAACATACCCTGACCTGCAGGACGGTGAGCTATGGGCTAGCTCGCCGTCCATCCATCTCATGATGACAGGCCGTGTCGACGGCGCGTTCGTGTTCCACGCGCGCCTCAAAGAGATGTCAGCAAAAGGAAGGGGGCCCCAAGGGCCGATGCCTGCCGAGCTGCGGGACTGTTCGAAAGAGATACCGCAGCCCTGGAACACAAAGGGCAATGAAAGAACATGCATGGGTTTTAGTCAGTAAAAGTCTGACACACCCTTCCGCTCCGCCCAGAGCGGGAAGGGTCATTGGATGATATCCCATCTAAAAAAAAACACTGACCTGCAAATTGCAATAAAACTTGAAACTTTGAATTTCGTAGGCTACCCTGACACTTCTACCGTAATGAAAAGTTCTTTCGGTCGATCAATACAACACAGACAATAATAATTCTCGTGCAAGCTCATTGATCACTAATTACTAATCAACGAGTAAATTACGGTAATCATCACGCATGGGTGGAACATCGGTAATTGCAATTTATTGTTATTAACACAATACACTAGTACCCATTCTCTTACACTTATTATCCATCTGTCAGTCTGTCCGTCTGTCTGTCTGTCTGTCCGTCTGTCACCGCTGATTTTCTCAGGAACGGGTAGACCCTTTGAAATTTATGCCAGCTAATGAGGTCTATAGACCCTATTAGGTATCTAAAAATCAAGGTCCACATGATAAAAAGATATGGGCAAATTTAGATTTTCGCGAAAACTTAGTACCATAATTTACTTTAATTTTCAACTTTTTTTATTTTTCTGACTTTTTCCTTTACTTGTGCTGTAAGACCTTGCTTTTAACCAAAATTGACAAATCTAGGTCAACCGGAAGTACCCTCTAGGTTTTGTGGTGTATGGTAGTTCCCGTTGACCTAGAATCACGAAATTTGGCGAGAAGCCCACACAGCACATACACACAGCACAGCACACAGCACAGCGCTGCAGCAGCTGCGCTGCGCAGCTGTGTCTTACAGCACATATAAAGGGAAAAATTTGAAAACCGTAAAAATGAAGTAAAATAACAAAAAAAAAGTGATTTTACTATTACAAACTTATTATTTGCGGTTGGTGCAATAGCCGTTTCCAGGGATCGGACAGCAAATTTAAGTTTGTACGGAACTCTCGGTGCGTGAGTCCGACTCGCTCTTGGCCGGTTTTTTTAGTTCTTGTATGTCGGTTTCGTCATTATGACTATGATACCTATTACTTGATTCAGGTAGGCAGTTGTATATAAAAAAAATTGTATCCAGCTGGGACTGGTTAGACGGGAAGCCTAACATAGCAATAGTTGCGAAAAGAATAGGCAGGTGACTTTCTGGTTATCTAGTCACGAAACGCACAGAAATCTATTCGTTTTCCATCGTATAAGTGAGCATCGCAACACAAATCGATTTTTTTTATGTAGCCACAATTAAACTGAAGTTGGGCACACAGCTGCAACAATTACAAGCGTTCAGAGAGTGTGTTGGCGAGATCCCAAAGTGTGGTCACCGGAATAAGCGTTCGTATTGGGGTACCGTTTTAAAAATAAATTAAAGTTTAAACAATAGGCGAGACGACAAAGAAAAAACTAATTAGTCCGTCAGTTAGATTATCAAAAAATATTTGACACGTGTTTTTTCTTTTGTTACGTTAACCAAAATTGACGAAGATATGACGCTTTTAAAATTCTCAATAAGTCACGCCTAAGTATAATTTTTACCTAGTTCTGACGTCACGAGCCCCCACACCCGAGTTTTGATGCGTTTTATCTTTGTCAATATTCATTGATTTACAAAGACAAAAAATACGTGCCCATTAATTTCCAAAACTCTGACGGACTAAATAGATTTGCAATTTTTTGATACTGTCGTCATGCCTATTGGATGTAAAGAACACATTTTTCAAATTTCTGCGATAAATATTTGTAGTCTAATACTTGCATAACATAACATCACGCCTTTAATCCCCGAAGACTTAGGTAGCGGTGTACCTAATAGTAAACCCACGTTTCGCCAATTAAATGTTTTAGGGGGCGAGCCTATTGCCATCAACCGGGAACGAATCTAGACTCCGTGGCTGCCACTGAGAAATTCCTAATGAAAAAACCCAATAGCACTTTGCCCGGCTCGAGAAACGCACCTAGAATCAAGTATGTTCAGTATTCGCGCTTGCGACCACACGACCAACGAGAAAATGAATGTTAAGAAATTTTAATAAAGGGTGTAAATAGGCGAACGAAGCCGAAAAGCTGCACTTATTCTCCCCGTCATTGCGATGATTTTTTATTCTATACCTTACCTGGGAACCTTCTATTTACGGAGATATAATATATATAACAAATCTTGTCAAAAAGTTGGAACTTTGACCCCTAGTCAAAGTTCCAACTTTTTGACAAGATTTGTTTTTAATACAACGATTTCATGTTGTAACTGTATTTAAAATACATACCTCCACGACCCCCATACTATTCAATGCATCCACCAGCACAATGTTTTGAGTGCGACACATTGAGTTTTACTGTAAAACGTGATTTTTGACCCCAAAAAAAAAGTCATTTCCCAGCAATAATTTTTGCGTAGGGTTACTTAGTATGATGTACAGAACGCTTGGTTAACAGCTTCGTAAAGGGTCTGTTTACACCTTGTATAAAGGAGTATAAGGCAAGATGAAAGAAAATTTAGTACACAGATTCAAAAAGTTACGGAAGCAGTATAAAAAGAAAATATTCATAGGAAAGAAGCCATATAATAATCATTTGCAGTTCTATTGAACATTTAACACTTAACGAATAAAAAAATGTGTACATAAAACAATAGGTATCCTAATATGATCGCTCAGAAAGACGAGTGTAATTGAAATTGCAAATGCCAAATGGTAAGTTTGTGGTTTTAAAGACGTCTGCATTATCGTTAACGTACAAGAATAATAAAATGTTTGAAGGTTGTTAAAACTTCAAAGCTTAATTTTATGTCTGAGAAAGACACGAAATAAAACAATAATTATATAGTTTGGTAAAAAAAAAAACACGCTTTAGAGTAATGTCATTTTTTGTTTTTTCTCAGCAAACTCTTTCATTTGACAAGTTTTTCAGACAAGTTATTTTTTATGCATCCCCATTATTTAAATAGGGTTTTTAATGGGGATGCATAAAAAAAAACTTGTCCGACAACTTTGCGAGTCCGCCATATTGGATTTAGACATATCATATTAACATATCATGTTTTGTCAAATGTCATCCAAACTAAACGTATTATGCAAAATTTCAGGTCAATCGGGAACCGGGAATAGAGTCAAACTTAACTTTAGATTTTTCTTCTGCCATTCTTCTCTGTTGTTTTTTTTTATATTAATATAGGCTATTATACCGCTAATATACAAAGGTCAGACGGGAAATGAAATACTGATTTCACTAAATTAGTTAAAAAGGCCATGGTAGTGGGTTTTAGGTAAAAGGTCACTGTGGCTTGTGATTTAAATGTACCATTTGACATTAATTTTCGTTTAAAAAGATCTTTACGGTAATTCCTATTTAGCAGTCAGAACTATGATGTATGTACACACTTTTTAGCGATGACGAGGATGAAAGTTCTATATTTTTTTAAAACGAGATAAAAGCTAGTATTAAAGTAATTTTCCGATGACACCGATGACACATTCCATTTGAAGATTAAAATAGTTACGAGTTGGCACACTTTTCCACTTGTTTCGCACGTCTTTTGTTTAGTTGTCGAAATGGGAAAGTTTCGAGATGGGCCGGAGCAGTCTTGTTGTATTAGAAACTGACAAAATAATCAAACTAAACGACCACTTTTACCACCACTACACCAAAGAAACAAGACAAGATTCCTTTGTACCATTCAAATCTTAATGAACATCCATCTACAAAGACAGACAAACGATTTTCTCTAAGGCCATTCGCTCACGGCGACTTCTTGGAGTGATGCTGTTGTTTCGTGCACTAGACGCATTTGCATCGCGTACAAATGTCGTTCCACACGATACTTTGCGGCACCGCACCGCAAAGATTTAGCACGCCGCATTAGCGACCACATGTGTGGTGCGGTGTCACAACGTTGTAACAGCGGCACTGCAGCGACAATGAAGTAGTGTTGGACGTATAGTTCCTCTGCCACTCAAACAACTGAGCGGTGCTACTCCAATGCCACCATTCATAATAAGCATATTTTCACATGTCACACGTCGACAGCCGCATAGCTCTGTCTTCCTTTTTTTTCTTAAATTACCGTAAATGTTATATTTCTACAATCCACAACCAGCAAAAGCATCGAGACTGTATCAGGGCTGTTTTAAATTAGCAACGTTTCAAAAAGTCACTGTGGGCGAGGGCCCTAAAGTAACAACGAATAAGTCATTAAGACCTTAACCTGTGAGTCTTAACGTAAACTTAGTAGTTAGCGTTACCAAACTGCAGTGATCACAGATATAATTTCGTTATAGTTTAACTGGTTTAACCTCATTCAGAAGTGGTTTAGTTATCTTAACTTTGGAGTGGGTTTGAGTGTAGTTTTGATCGATTCCGCATAGTTATGAGATAGTTATAAGTTGATGTTCAGTAAAACATTTAATTGGCGAATTTTGCAAGTGGAAAAAAATAAATTTAGAGGCATTGTTACAAAACGCACATTACCAAAAAATGTACACCGTAAAATACAAAATCTAAAAGCTCAGAGTTCTATAGAAACAAAAAAAAACCAGCCACTCGGATGTTTTTTTTTTGAGTCGGAGTCGCGCATGAAGGTTTCCGTACCATCGTAGTAGGGGAGCCCCCTTACATTTTCAATTTAATTTTCAGAAATACAGATTCTGTGATAATTTAAACTGTCTACCTATTACGGATCATGAGATACAGCCCACTGACAGACAAATGGACGGACGGACGGGCAGCGGAGGTGTAGTAATACGGTCCCGTTGGTTACCCTTCGGGTACGGAATCCTAATATATGTATTTATTTGTCTCGCATATCTAAGTAAAATGATGAAAGATAATATTGTCTATTGATTGCAACTGACTGTCTGATGATGAGTCCAGGATGGCTTTTCCTAAAAAATTAAAATATCTTATTTCTTAAATATCTGTGCCTTATACTTAAATACTTTTGACAAGGACAAAAAAATCAACCCTCGACACAGTCTAAGGCCAGAAATTCTAGTAGTAGAATGACAACTACTTGGAGAAGTATTAAATGTGACTTAATACGTGCTACGAATCAGAGCAAAACCAATTGACACCGCTACGGCGTAGCGGGCGTGACGTCAGAGCTACGGCGTAGGTACTTCGTAGCATCATTCATATTCTATGCTTCCTTGGTTACTAATACACTGTTCTATTATCGCTTATGTCCAGCAGTGGACGTTATGGGCTGATGTTGTTGTTGTTGTTTGTTCTATTAGAACCTAATAATATCTTGCTTGTATTCTATGAAGAGATAGGCAGAGTTGACAACAATGTTTTTCAAATTAGTTAAACAAACTGCCTCGACTGCCTCGTTGGTCTAGTCTAGTCCATATAAGAGGAGCGAGCCTATGGCCATTGACTGAGAAAAACTCTAAACACTGTTACTGGGTAAAATTAATCGCAATATTACTAGTAACATAGTTCGATCATGCTAGATACCTAAAAAAGTTTTTTTTTCGTAATAGCACCGCTCGGGTTTTTACATTGCAGCATCGCCATTTCGTGTTCCCCTATTAATAACGTTACTAATTATTTATATAATCTGGGTGTCTTATCAGACTAGGTTTGTGACTTAGGAATCCAACCCAATAGTTATACTCTGTTTTTTAGTAATACAACTGCTTCTGAAACTATTCTGTTCTGTATAACCAATCAAATTTGATTACCATTTCCTGGTAACTGGAATCGTGTAACCACTGGACTAGGAGAACCACTAAAATAATAGCTCCACATCGGATTCCTGGAAGATAGCGAAAGCACACGAAAAATTATTTAACAATAAACTCGTATTTTATTACTTTACACCTTATCCCATGGTTATAGACAGAAGGTACTGAACGCCACCTGCTACAATCCTTACATCAACAACAACAACAACAACAACAACAGCCCATAACGTCCACTGCTGGACATAAGCCTCTCCCATGATGGGAGGAATTAGCCGTAATCTCCACGCTTGACAGGCGGATTTGAGATCGCAGTGATGAAAGACTAACAGAAAACGCTGCTGCCGATTCTCTGGTCTACGGAGGCGCAAGGTGTTCTGCCTCAGACATTAGTCGCCTTATACGACACCCGTGAGTGTAATGGGTTGGTTCTATTCTACTCTGCCGGATACCATACAGCTGATCCTTACATACTTCTTTTGTTTCATCCGCGTCCATACATTTTGCCGAGTACGAGAATAACTACATACCTGAATTTGTAAATGACGTCACGATTCCTGGAGGAATCATGGCAGTCGTCTTTGTATTTCCATACATATAAATGAAATGTATATTATGAACAAATGGTTTGCCTGGCCTAATCCCAACCATGTTGGGGTCGGCTTCCAGGCTAAGCTTGCAACAGAATAACATTAGTTTTCATGGAGCAACTGCCTATCTGACCTCCACATCCTAATTAGTACTGGGTAATACGATACCCCTTGATAAGACTGGTTTTCAAACTTTTGGGCCACTGAATACTATTTTTTTTTTTAATTTTCACCTTTCCAACGACAACCTCTACTACAGGTAAATAATCCCGCTAAATAGTAACACAAATTCGATTCGTAACGATTCACAAAAGTGTCGAATTGCACTCGATACCTCGATTAATCGTCTTATCGGCACCGAATCGATTACTTCTGGCGAGTGTAACGCAAATTGAATAAGTTTGGACAAGATGGCAGCGTGATTTGATTCTTGGCACCATTTCGGTGTTTACTTTAGTTAATGTGATTGGAAAGTCATAAAGAAGTGTGTTTTTTAAAGGTTTTTCTTTACTTGTTGTTGCGCTTCCTGTAGAGGGGAAATGGATTTGGTACTTAGTGTAATGTAAGTTTTTTTGTTGAAAGAGTTAAGAAAATATTTTGTACTCAAGCTAAAAACATCTTGTAGCAGAAAAATAATAGACTTTCTGTGTCTAGGCATGTCACAAGGAGGCAATGACATGGCAGACAATGTGATGAGGTGGGAAGAAACGCATGTGACTTATCTGATGGATCACCTATGTGAAAGAAAAAATAAATTTCTTTGAAATATGGGAGCTCGCGCACTACGCGGCCACCACCAAGTTTTCGCATGACTGGCCACCATCTCCACGCTAACGCATTGGGATTTCCCTGTAATGTTAGTAGTGTTTGTGATAAATTAATAAATTAATTAATTATTTAATTAATAAATCTTGAACAAAACTGGCCTTTTTTTCCTGGTTGAAGCTCCTGCGGCTAAAAATTGTTGTTGTGCCCGCACAGGGCACGAGATACCTAAATCAATTTGTTCCAGTGTCAAAAGTTAAATACAAGTGGCCTTTACGCATGAAACAAACTGACTTTGAATCTGACTTTGAATTAAAATACAAACCGAAGAAAAATATTCTACACAATTTGAGACGTAGGTACGGTATTTCTATTGCACATTGTATGTCCAATTTGCCAAAATCTCCGAGCGTTTTGGAGGAAATTGATATTTCAGGTCATAGAATATAATACATATTCCATATATTTCCGCATGAATCTAGCAGCTAACTTCGGGAAATGGGTCATTATGGGGCTCGGTGATTCAGAGGCGACCTGTAGCGCCAAAGCGGGTTGCAAGTGGTGTACTATTGAGCAATTTGAGTTTGAGGATACTCTAGAATAGATGCCACTTCGGCTGCTTGTATAATTATGAATGACATGTGTAGGGCCACTTTAAAGAAACGTTCTTCTTTTGTTTCAAATAATAATTATGATAATTATTAGCTATTTTCGGTATAGTTAAAGTAGGTTTATATTTGAGATTCTCGTTAGTTTAGTAGTGAAAGAAGCGCTACTTGTAAGCCTGTGGTTCTGGGTTTGAATTCCAGGTCGTGGAAAGTCTTATTGGGTCTCACAGTATCTGCCCTGAGTTTGGAAGTTGGTGTCATAACCCGTATCTGGGAAAGTGATCTCATCACCATTTTACGTTTTACAGCTTCAACACAAGGTCCTAAAAAAATTTATTTCAAGCTTCCTTAAACAACATCATTTACTTAGCATGTAAAATAATACATTATTACAGATACGAGAAGGGTAAGAGTGTATCGTCATCCTGAAAATGCCGAACGACTGAGATGCATCTAGGAAGCGCACCCTTTGTAGTGATTGTTTATTACATGGGTTTTAAATACTTACACTTTTGAAATGATTAACCTGAAAATTTAATCATTCGTCCTCTCTAGGTAGCTTCGTGCTCATTTCCTGGAGGCTTAGCATACCTTTTGGATTGTAATTCATATTATTTAAGTTTTTCTGTAGATTTTTATCTCTCTTGAACTTTGTTTAAGTTTGCAATGTCAATTAGCGACAGGCCTAGTTTTATTTTTAATTTATTACTGGAGCTAGATACGAGTTTTAGGTTGCATATCAAATTGTTATTAGACAACTTCTTTAGTACATTTTATTTTTCTATCGCTTCAATTGTCTAAATTAAAAATGACAGGTCGATCATCTGTTGATGACAGACAGCGGTCATGAGAAAATCAGTCTACGTTGAGGAGTGACGATCCTCAACCTTCTTTTTCGGTCTGAGAAATCTAACGTCCTCCGGCTCTTCGAGAAGAAGACTGACGTCCTTCGGCCCTCCAAGGGGAAGACTGACGACTCTCTGCTGCGATGATGAAGCCTGACGTCCCTCGACCCACTTCTGCAGCCAGAGGGAAGGAAGACGAAGCCTGACGTCCCTCGACCACTACTGCAGCCAGAGGGCTGCCCCTCTCCACTTCATCCTACGCTCATCATCAGTTCCGGTTACCAGCTTCTCTGGCCTAGTTAGGGTTTAGCTAGTTCCAGCTCCAGCCGTGTTGTTAGCCGTGTGGTATCCGGCAGAGTAGAATAGAACCAACCCATTACACTCACGGGTGTCGTATAAGGCGACTAATGTCTGAGGCAGAACACCTTGCGCCTCCGTAGACCAGAGAATGGGCAGCAGCGTTTTCTGTTAGTCTTTCATTACTGCGATCTCCAATCCGCCTGCCAAGCGTGGAGATTACGGCAAATTCCTCCCATCATGGGAGAGGCTTATGTCCAGCAGTGGACGTTATGGGCTGATGTTGTTGTAGTTCCAGCTCCATTTAGTTAGGCCCTATAAGATAGGTTGTGTCAATAATAATAAAAATAATTATATCGTCCCCTTGACTATTTATTTTAACCGTACTCTCCTCCAGACTGAAAGTTAGGTAGGTGAGTGCTCAGTGTGACCTTATAGTTTTCTGGCTCCTACCAGGAAAATGTAACGGGCCATGAGGCTCCAATAACCTTACCTGAATAAAGCGATGATACCTAGTTATTTTCTACATTTATTTTTGTGCATGGGAAATGAACGCATCGGACTAGTCATCAATAGCACTTGGTAATTACCAAGTGCTAATTAGCTTATTACGTGACACGTAATTTTCAAAAAAAAATTGTTTAGGACTTGTTGTTTTGCAATGGATATCCAAGTTGAAGGTATGTATTTTGTGTACTTATTATTTTTTATTTTCAATTGAATATAGTTTTGTAAATACAGGGCTACGCCAAAGTAATCAAACTAAATTTTTCTTGTCTTAATTTCGCTTCAGTGAAACTTTTAACTACTTTGCCATAATATTCCACTAATGATTTTTACATGTAAATGATAGTGTAAAATCTCTATATTTGAATAAATAAAAAAATGCCTGCCACTAGTTGCCACTGTAAGTAGTACTGAAGGTCTACGCAGTACGTCCAACCGCGTAGCACTTGCTACGAGATATGTATTATTCTTGAATCTGCACTAAACTGACTAATTTTGTTTAAGGTACCTATAACTTTTAAGTGTTCTATTATTAGAATGCTTGTACTATATACTTGGCTGTCTATTAAGTACAGTAAATCTGATGCTGACAGATGTCGTCAAGTTTTTCAAACTCTGACGCCAGAGTTAGTGCCAGAAGTTGAAAATATGAATACTGACGATTTGCAAAATAGGATTTTCAATCTTTAAAAAATATTATTGGTACATTTGGAAGCAAGTCTAGCGAATACATTCTCGAATGGTCACTAAATACAGAGAAATTTGTGAGCTGTCAATTGCGGCAGAAGAACTCTGTTCCATTAGTAGAGGTGTTGAATTTATTATTTATTTAAAAATAAGATTAGTAAAGTCATATTCTGAGGTTAGGTAGCATAAAACACTTTAGATTATTTATAGATATATACCGAGAGATCTAAACATAGAGACAATTTAAATGACATTATGTTATGTACTTTTTCTATCTTTAATTAGTTACTAATTAACTAATTTCTTTCTAAGGGTAATTAATTAATTGGTGCAACCTATGCAGTTATTTATAAGATAATTAAGTTAATTTGTTACTTTAGTTAACCTAATTACCAAAGTATTTATTTAAGGATTAGACTTTTTTTTTGGTTTTGAATAAATTATTATTATTTTAATAAGTTATTTTTATTATTTACCTTGCTTTATCATGAAACTAACGCACGACACACATTCTCGCATATCTACACGCATTAGTATGTATTTTAATAGCTGTTAGCGGTGCAAAATCCCTATGACCGCCCTTCTTAGAGCGCGAGACCACAGTGCAGTGGCTCCACAGTGATGCTATGGGTGGGAATTATAAAGAACAGACGAACTAAGCTTGTTTTTGTATATGAACGCTGAAACTTACGTTGAACATGTCCTCGGGCTTTATGTTCACCCATTTTCACAAAGTCTTTGGCTCAGATTTACCGCTGATGCATGACAATGCGCATTCGCACACAGCTCGGAGGACTAGAGAGTACTTAGGCATTGGAAAACATGGGTATTGCCGTGACCTGCACAATCACCAGACCTCAATCCCATCGAGCACGCATGGTACATGCTTCAGAGTCGTGTTCTAGAGAACCTGGACTGGAATATCGGTAACCCAACAAAAGCGATTTCCGCAGGATCAGATAAAAAATCTCATAAATTCAATGAAAAATCGTTGCCGACAAGTTTTAAATAACAGAGACGGTCACACTTTGTATTGAATGCCAAAAAATTAAAAAAAAATGTCGGTATATCATTTTGTAAAACATTTAATTTCGTTTTAACTTTATTTTTTACTACGTATGTTTTGGTACACATTGAACAATGAATGAATGATTTTGTTGCTTGAGTCACTAATGCATCAAAAAATGCTTATTATATTATTCATTTTGTATGACAATTATTAAAAACCGTTCATAAGTCCTGCTACAAATGATGCTTAGACTTTTTTGTGTGTAAGTGTGTATATTAATTTTTTTACAACAACACTTTAATTTTTTATTTCATCCCTTTGAACTCTAGACGTGTGTAATGTTCCACTTTATTCATCCGTTTACTGCAATTGTTGCAGGACCAAGTTAATGTGGGAAGTCAAATTTTTTAACAAATTTCATATTTCAGTTAAAGAGTCTGATAGAAGAATTGTGGATATATTATTAACAAAAGGTCAAAGTCATCACAGAAATCTTAGTGTATTTTATTTAACACAAAATTTATTTCATCAGGGTAAAGGTCAAAGAGAAATTTCTCTATACTCAAGTAATATAATATATTTTAAAAACCTTTGGGATAAAACTCACATAAGATATTTAGCACGACAAATGTCACCAGATAACCCAAAATTCATTGTATATGCATAAAGGGATGCAACTTAAGAAGCGCATGGATATTTAATGGTTAATTTAAAACAGAATACCAATGATTTTTGTCCTATCAAGACAAATGTCTTCCCATTTAATGGTTACTGTATAGTCTACGACCCCACAAAAGAGTTTAAATGCAACACGAATCAAACAATTCAAATAATTTCTAAATGATGCATCGTTCACTCACAACGCATACACATTTGCTAAGCGTTTAGCATACGCTTAAACCAAAATATCAAAGAGGATTACTTAAAACATGTGATGAAGAAGAAATAAACTGTATTTGTAAAAAAGTACCTCCTAAAGAATAAGATAAACAAAAATTTAATAACACACAAAAATAAACTCCGTAAACTGTTGCATATTAAGTGTAAAAATAAAACTAAGAAAAAATATAATTATACAAAAAGGAGGTGCTTTTTTACCAATAACATAAAGTGCAATACTAAGTGGATTAGCCATTTAACATGGGAAATGCAAAGAAAATGATACTAATTGAACCTGGATTGATTGAAAAATTCAAACAATAAAACAAGGTAAATAGTAATTCTGATCTCGTTTGCGGGGCGAACATGGCCAGATATCGCACAGGACAGAGAGGTTTGGAGGGAGAAAGGGGAGGCCTTTGCCCAGCAGTGGGACATTCAAACAGACTTACAAAAAAAAACAGTAATTTGTCTCGATTAGATATTGAAATGCAAAATATTATGAATACTATTGATTTTATAAGTTAAAATTCTGTTTCCCAAAGCAGATTCAATTACACTGACGTTTGATAAAGAATTATGTGAATTTAAAAGATTATTTTTGTGAACATTACTTTTAAAATGATGAGCTAAATCCCTTTTATTGATAAATATATGACACGTTAGACATCCCACTTGATCATCGTTACCCACACTGGTCCCTACAGAGGTAGACACTTCTTCCGTTCTTGGTTTTTTGATGATCTTGGGTTCTTCGCTGCTCGTTTGCTTCATTCTTGTTCCAAGTTGTAGTGGTTGGCTGTTAAAATGTTGAATTTTGTAAAAAAAAACAATCTAAAACAATGAGTCAATTGTGATCGAAATTTATGTTTATTTTACTTACATAAACTGTGTTTCAACCATCGCACAGTGATTATACAACTCCTCGTCATATGATGAATCGAACAGTTCACGGTTCTCCATTTCATCACAAACTTTAGACAGCTCCTGATTGAATTCGCTGTTGAATAGTTCCATATTCTCTCCCATAGGCGTGGAAAAGAAAGCACTGGTGCACACTTCACTGAAGTTTTCCATCTTTAAAGCTAAGAAGAAAATAGATAGCAGAGTAAGTAACAGTCAAGTGTTGGTAGACCAACTGATGCCCAATTTCAAATGATGTCCAATATTTATAGTCTAACAAAGGATTAGAAAATCTCATAGAATCTAATGAGTACACAGAAGTAATTAAAGTAAATAGAATCACATTCACTAATGATCAGCTAATGATTGTCATTACTTACTGCTATTGTCTTTGTAATATTGTATACGAGGCCGTTTGTGTTGTCGTAGATCCTCCCTATTATTCTTTACATAATATGAATCCTCGTAATGTTTCCAATGATCAGTAGTTTGTTAATAATTAATGTAGCAGTAATCTTGCATAGCTTCTTCATAGCTTACATTTAAATTTTTATGAGATGCGTCGCTTGGTGGAGACCAAGCGACGCATCGTCAGAATGAGTAGAAATGTATGATACACTATCTCTAGCGGCTCGATCCACGGTTGACGATAACAGTTTCCCCTTTTTTATTTTTGGTGCCACTTCAAAAAAAAAAAAACTAAAGTAAAGGTATAAAGCAGTAAAGGGAAAAATAACTAAATTTTGGTACTTACAAGTTTTTGCGAAAATCTAAATATATATTTTATCGTGTTGACTCAGGACCTTGATTTTTATACACCTAATAGGGACTATAAACCTCAGTATCTGGTATAAATTTCAATTTGCTAGGTCCACCCGTTCCTGAGAAAATCGGTGGTGACAGACGGACGGACAGATGGACAGGAAAGTGATCTTATAAGGGTTCCTTTTTTACCTTTTGAGATACGGAACCCTAAAAATGATCAATAAGCTGAATGATTTCTGCAACAACACAGTTATCATGTTAACATCAATTTGTTAACACTACACTTAATCACACACACACGTAAGGAAATAACAACAGAAAGAAAAGTAAGTTTGTCAATAGAATAAACACTTACCTCCATGGTCATTGATGCGTTGAAGTAACACAAACATTGGTTGGCACAAGTATTGGTTATATACTCGTACAATCCACTGCTGTCAATCGACCATAGACTGACTGCATGACTGCAGCTGCTCAGTCTTATATAGCACCACTACAACAACCAAAACAACATCAGCCCATAACGTCCACTGCTGGACATAAGCCACTCCCATGATGGGAGGAATTTGCCGTAATCTCCACGCTTGGCAGGCGGATTGGAGATCGCAGTAATGAAAGACTAACAGAAAACGCTGCTGCCCATTCTCTGGTCTACGGAGGCGCTAGGTGTTCTGCCTCAGACATTAGTCGCCTTATACGACACCCGTGAGTGTAATGGGTTGGTTCTATTCTACTCTGCCGGATACCACACGGCTAAGCACCACTAAGTTACTTCTAATCTAAAACAAATTCCTAAGCACAATGAAACTGATAGTAACTTTATGAGTCAACAAACTTATCTCCACATTTTTTCGTACTCTACTCCTGCAAAATCATCACAAAAGAATGCTGATTTAATATTTACAAATCACTATAATTGAACATTCCTATGTTAACCATTGAATAGATTGGTACTGTAATAATCTACGAATAGCAGTATTTTCATAGATACACTAGATGTACAACAACATGTGAAAAAGATCTTTCCCAGTCTAGGAAATGTTTATGGTGATAGTAGACTGCCCATGTATGCCCATGTACCAACGTATATAATATGCAATTTGGATTCGGATGGTAAACCAGGCTCACACCGGGTAACTGTACATATCGATACGAATATCATTTAGAGTTTTTAAAAAGGAATTTTAAAAGATGGGACTGGAATGTTGTTAGAATTCAGAATGATTGGACTTCAGTTTGTGGTGATTATTGCTTAATGTATTTGTTATATAAGTTTCAGGGATGTTCAGTGCATAGTTTTACGAACATATTTACAGGGAGAGTAGAGTAAGGACTCCATTTTCCGCACTTAGACTCTCATTCGGTCCGTTGTGCGTAGGTGTCCTGGCTAAGTTAGCCAGCCTAGCTCCGCCCAGAAGCACAGAAGTTTCCTGGGAGCTTCACAGGCCTCGCGGAGCGACCTCACCGTTCCGAGGATTTGTTTGCGTTGGTTAGCCACGGCCTCGTATTCCAGGATGACGTGGGCGGCTGATTCTTCGGCGTCAAAGCAGCCCCTGCAGAGTGGGCTGCCCGTGGCGCCTATGTTAAAGAGATGTTTGTTTAGGGGGCAATGGCCGTTATTGTCCCTATTATTATTCTGAGGTTATTTCTACTTAGGCTGAGCAGTCGTTTTGTTAATCGCGGATACAGACTTGGCATCGCCATTTTTGACTGCCTGCAGTCTGTAGACCGTGACCATTTGTTGTTATGCAGTTCAGTTGATCTCTGGCGAATCCATGTACGGAATTGTGAGAAAGGTAGGGGATGGAGTGGGTACGGGCCTAGCACTGCCATCTCGGAACCTCTCCTAGCAAGTTCGTCTGCGGCGTCATTGCCATATTTACAGAGAACACACTGTACAACAATATTTTAGTTGATGAGCGATAGCGATAGCGTGTGGTGAGCAGCGATAATAAGTAATCAAATTTAGAAATAAAAATGGTAAAAAAAATAACGAATTTGTTTTATTGATGATTCTGAATAGAATGGCAGTTCATAAACAATAGAACTATACAATATCACTAATCAAAATAATCAGGGAGTACAATGAGTAATAGATATGAACGCCAAAGCAATCGTAATGAGGGTGTTCTAGGAACAATAGATACGAGGAAAAGGAGAACAATAAAACGCTAATAAGGGTGCAGGACCACCGGATATCAATTAGATATTGATTAATTGATATACACGTCACCGGAATCGCGCATCCTACTCAAAAACTTCTGTTTTTGAGTAGGATGCGCGATTGCGCGATAGGATGCTCTGATCACGTTTTTCTAAACGTGATCAGAGCATGCCAAAACCTTTTTTTTACGATCCTTTGGCCCGTCATCCCAAAAATAAGCCGTCGAAAGCCGCAAGAATCGTGAGCCACAACTGGTACTACCCATCTACTAAAAATATGCTTAACGAAGCGATGTAGAAGTCAATGCGATAACTTTTATGTTCTAGACCTGGGAACCAGGAGGTTCCCCCAATATCCCCGTAACTAGGAAGTTACAGAGATATTGGGGGTCAAAGTTTAACAGAAGTCTGTTGTAATTGTTATCTAAATAATCTAAATACAGTAGTAATTGCGAAATAAAAAGATTATTCCATGTTGTAACGATGGTTGAAATCGAAACTTCAAAATTACTAGTTTATAATATAAACTTGTATAACTTTTATCTACATTACAAAAAACAATAAAACCTAACAAAAAGTATCATAACTAGTAGGTTTTACAACAAAGTCGCTTGCCAGAAATAACTTCTGCGTAAAGTTAATGGAACTAGTGATTACATAATTATCAGTAGTTCCATCATGGAACTGTTAAAAATGGTTCTAGTGGCAATGAAGGCTATGGTTGATGGCTTCCGTTTACACCTTGTATAAACCGTTTTAATCCCCCGAAACATTATTCTCAAAACATAATCTAACACGACCTAACTAAAACAAACATATTACATACTCGTAACACCATTTGACCTTCACAAAATCGAAACAAAAATTAAGTACAACACAACACAATACAAGCCTAGAAGGAAATCGCGCGTTAAACAGAGGTTTTGGAGTGGTACCGGAAACTGGCACAAAAACGCCGGGGTTATAATATAATATGGTATTATTTTTCCTTTCATTGGGCGGACAATACGGTTCATAAAGTTTTATCGTGGAAGGCTGATTGCACCGCTTGTTAAAGGATGGAGAGGTTTGGTTTAAGAATTAGTAAGACTGTTGGTGCATAAATTAGGAATATTTTTGCTATTGACTTGTTGTTTATTATTCTATAGTTCGAAAATTCCAAAATCAAAATCAAAGCATTTATTTCAAGTAGGCCAGTTACAGGCACTTTTGAATTGTCGAAACAAAGATGTAAATTAAATGTAGCTACAGTCCCAGTCACAAGACATAAAAACTGTGAAAGTACTGCAGATGCCCATTCCCTAGCGTAGATCTCTATGGAGAAAAACGGGCAAGAAACTCCATGGACACTCTTTTAAATCAAAATATTGTTACAAAATCTTGGTTACATCATTCATGTTGAGATGGTATATTATGTGAGAACAATGTAGCAAGATGTGCACGTTAAAAGTGTCCATAGTAAAAACAAAAAATACAATTCAGAAATAAACATACAAATAAGCCATGGCAACTAAGAGATGACCAGTCACAACTGACAGCGCCCGTTCACGAACATGACGCATGGATCAGCACCATTCAACTCAACCATTTTGAAGGGAACTGAATGATCCGACACACGCGCCACCATCGGCGAGACATTAGAGTGAGCGTGACATACTCTCAACCGCCAGGGCACATTCAAGTCAAGAAAAGACGTAGGATTTCAGCGAATGATAGCTTTCTAGTACATAGTACTCACACAATAGGGGCTATGCGATTATATAATACTAGAGATTGATTCTATACAATGCAAAGACAGTTGTACAATCTTCAGCAGCTCCAACAATTCTATTTAATACTATCAATTTATGCGCCCCTGTCCATGTGGAGCAGGACCAGCATTGAGCCACGCATTTTTATCAGCGATATAATCGCCCAACTTGTAATAAGCTTGCTTACATAGTGTGCGTTTGATGCATGTTTTAAATTTCGTCTCATTCAGTTCAAGAATACTTTGTGGAATTTTATTATAGCATCTCAAACAGTACCCCATGAAAGATAAGTCCACTTTAGCGAGTCTGAAGCCTGGCTGAACTCCTTTTTATAACTCAAGTTTATGGTATGAAAGAAAGCCTTAATTACCTTAGCCTTTATTGAGATCTTTACTATCTCTTTCTGATAATACTGTCTGTTACTTTTTCTCTCCTTATCGTCTAAATGCATTTGCATAACATTTTGCACAAGAAAGGCCATGATTAGAAAATATGATATTTCGTATCCTGGTGAAGCCGCAGATAAAAACTAGTTTATTATATTCAATATCTAGCGTATAATCATGATTACTACAAGCCTTGAAAATTATCGGAAAGTTGCCAGGCTATCGGTTTTTTATCGGTTACATTTCGAAGAGTGTGCTTTGAAATTGCTTAATTTAATTCCCCCATCCCCATTCCCATTGGACGAGCAGAGATACGGCGAAGCGTCACCGTTATGTGGTTGAAGTTTCACGAACCCGAACGAAACGATAGCTCTTGGTTCGGCTTCTACATTAACTGTCCGAACCGCCAGTCCGTGGAATTCACTGCCAGCTTCTCTGTTTCCCGATTTTAATAATTTAGATCTCTTCAAAGTTCAAGTGGCGCCACCAGGCGAGTTCCGGCCAAACGCATGCGTAATTAGTATTAAAAAAAACTGCAAAACACAAATTAAACGAGTGTTAACCTTAAACTCTCTGTCAAACTGTAGTCCAGTGCCACCGACCACGGTACCCCAGTTCGTTCCCTTTCTCGGATTAGCGGGGGAAGCACTTAAGATTTTATTTTTCGTCGTCTCTCTTACGTCGTAAAACTTGTACGTGGCTCCTATATTCAGAAATGAGTGAAAAGTGTACGTTTATGTAGAATTTTTAGGTGAATATAGCGTAGGTATTTTATGGGAAAATTTTGCATTTACCTACTTCTTTTTTGATGAAGTGTGCTTCAATTTCGTGAAAATTTAGTGTTTTTTATTTTTATAATAATCTATTCTATAGTGTACAGGGTGACAGGAAAACATAAACTATTCCTTGAAAGGTGTTAAACTACCTAGACCCTTCACGAAACCGTCAACCAAGCACTCCGTCCATCAAACTAAGTAACTCTACGCAAAATGGGAAACCACTTTTTTTGGGGTGAAAAATCACGTTTTACGGTAGGACTAAATATAACGCACTCAAAACATTGTGCTGATGGATGCATTGAATAGTACAGGGGTCATGGAGGTATTTAAAGTAAAGTTATTAAAACATGTACATAAAAAAAAACACCTGAAAAAGTTTGAACTTTGACCCCCAAAATCTCCATCACTAGAAGATTCCTAGATATGGTCCAAAACAAATAAACTATCAGTTTGGTGTGAAGAAAAACTGCCTTTCGGCTTCGTTAAGATTTATTTACACCCTCTAGTTCCAACTGCAAAAATATCTATAAGTGCATTTATTTGTACGCTAAGCAAAGATCAAATGCATATTGCTAATAACTTACCTGCTCCACATACTTCCAGAATAAACATTTGCGCTGTAGAAATTACAGTCACGACCACAAAATATGTTTACACTTAGCAAAATTCATAAGCAATTTTCCCAAGTGGAACAACGATTGCAACTTTGCGTTACGAGTAGGACCCATTTCATAATACGCAGTATGGGTTCCAAAGTACAATGTTCTCAGCAACATAATCTTAATCATCATCATCATCATCATCAGCCTATTAATGTTCCCACTGCTGGGACACGGCCTCCTCTCAATGAGAGGGAATGGGCTATAATCCACTACGCGGGCCCAATGCGGATTGGTAGATGTCACATGTCTTCGAATTTTTGGTTCTAGGACATGCCGGTTTCCTCACGATGTTTTCCTTCACCGTTTTGAGAGCAGTGGTGATGAAATAAATTACACAAAGTAATGCGCCTGTCTGGGTTCGAACCCACGACTTACTGTTTGTAAGTCGGGGCCACCACCACTGGGCCACCGCTGCTCTCATCTGCTGCTCAATCTTAATCACTAAGTAATAATAACAATAGCATGGGTGGATCTTGAAGATTAATAATAATAAAGACCATGTCACGCTGTACTGGGATCAGTCTATCATTACTGACAGGACTATTTGTCGCCAAAAAGCCTGACATAGTGATTATAGACCGATCAGCGCGCCGCGTAATGATAATCGATGTTACCATTCCGCATGACGAGAACCTCGTGAAAGCTGAGAAAGAGAAACAAATAAAATATCTCGACTTGGCACATGGGGTTCGCGACAAGTGGAATATGAACTCGGTTATCATTGTGTCGATTGGCGTGACAGCTAATGGCCTTACAGCCAAGAGCTTTGATGAACTCAAACTCAAAGCATTTATTTCAATTAGACCATTACGGAACTTTTAAATGTCAAAAATGCCAAAAAAACAAAGCTACAGTCACAGTCACAAGACATAATAACTTGAGAAAGTACTGTAGTTGCCCATTCCCTAGCGTAGATCTCTGTGGAGAAGAACGGGCAAGAAACTCCATGGACACTCTTTTAAATCAGAAAATTGTTACAAAATCTTGGTTACATCATTCATGTTGAGATTATACATATATGTGAGAACGATGTAGAAAGACGTACACATTAAGAGCGTCCAGAGTAAAAGATTAAATCAACAATTTATAAATAAAATAATTAAAATGAACCGTGGCAGCTAAGAGATGACCAGTCCCAACTGACAGCGCCCGTCCACGAACATGACGTATGTATCGGCGCCATTCAACTCACCCTATTGGAGGGAACTAAATGACCCGACACACCCGCCACCATCAGCGAGACATTTGAACATCTATCGAAGCTCTCTTTAGGCGGTTAGATCAAGGGCCTGATTCAAAAGGCAGTACTCCTCAATACGGCTCGCATTGTGAGGAGGTTCCTGTCTCTGCAGGCCTAACCACCGGTGCACCGGTAGTGTGGACCCTGCTCCCGATGCCGGCTACTATTTTTTATATTTTTAAATGTATTTTTATAACATAATTATATTTTAAAATGTATAAAGTAAGTATTTAAAATGAATAAAGGAGATAATAATATTAATAATTCTTTCACAGTCAATACAAGTAGTCAGAGCTCGAAAGTCTGACAATCAGTCTTACCAAGGCAAATCGTATTACTTAGTTACTCGTTTATGGAGATCAGATATGCAGTAGTAGCTCCTTGTAAAATACTGGGATTCAGCTGCATCCAGTTATACTGGAAGCCGACCTCAACAAAGAAAAGACAGTCAAAGATTGAGCGTTATTTTAATGTAATAATTTGATTAATGCATGTTGAAACAAATAGTTAGATATTTTTTTTAAATGGTTGAGAAAAGGCGAGGCAAATGATGATGACGTTAGGAGCAAAATCTCTTTTAAAAGCGATACATATTAATGCTCATGACTGTACAATCATAACTACTAAATTCTGGTCTTTAGATCCGAAACAAATCCAATTTCTGGTCCTCCAGGCACCAAGCTTATTACTTGCATACATTACCAGATAAAATCGCATATTGGGCGCATAAAGTTTAATGCTATACCAAAAAGCAATAATGACGATATAAGCAAACAATTCTAATACCAAACGACACAATTTATGTTAGTTCGATAGCAATTTTCGAACTGATTTAACTTTAGTGAACATTTGAACAATGCACGTGCTTTTCGTGAGTTACTTGGGGTTTTAGTAAGTTCTTGTGTTTGAATTTAGCTGCTTTATAGTCTAATTTGAAGTAATATTGTAATAATTTTATTCTAAGAATGTCTCAGTAGCTGGCTGGCAAAGAATGTAAACAGAGCGTGTAGTTCTGTTAACGGCGCTAAATAAAATAAAAATGCATGTTAATAAGCCTAGCACATTTGTATCATTCAACTGTAAGAATATCAAGCGTTCACTAGTTGATATTCGACGTTTATGTCGGACTGCTGACTTGATAGCCCTTCAGGAGACGTGGCTACTACCAGAAGAGTTGTCATACCTGAATGAAGTGGACAGTGACTTCGGGTGTACGGGGACGTCGGCCGTTGATACTGTCTCAGGTATGCTGAAGGGCAGACCACACGGCGGGGTTGCCATTTTATGGCGGCGTAGCGTTTTCCGGAACGTGTCGATTACTAAGTGTGATAACCCGCGTATATGTGCAATACAAATAGTGCTTGACAAAAAGTCAATCTTAGTGATAAGTGTGTACATGCCAACGGACACGCCTACAAACTCGCCTGAGTTCACGGACACTATGAGTGCTATTATAGACAGCAGTAATATTGAAAGCGTATACATATTAGAGGACTTTAATGCGCATCCTACGGAAGGATTTTACAATGAACTTAGCCAGTTTTGTTCTGAGCAACAATGGACGTGCGTTGATACGGACTGGTTAGGTGTTACGTCAAGTACATACACTTTTATAAGTGATGCGCACAGCTCTAAAGGCTGGTTAGATCATTGTGTTGTGACCGGAGCAGCACTGTGTTCAGTAGTGGGGGTGTATGTGCATTATGATGTTGTATGGTCGGACCACTTTCCTGTGTTTGTTGAGTGTAATTTAAACATTATCTTACAAAAAACTAGTGATTTTATCTGTACATAAAATAAAGTAGTGTGGGGTGAAAGAAGCACGGAACAAATCGATGAATACAGGAGAGTTTGTCACGATAAGTTAAAGCTCGTCGATTTTGCGCAGGAGCTGCAACGGTGTGCTGATAAGAGTTGTGATATAATTGAGCATAGGTCTATCATTGATAGAATGTATCATGACATTGTTGTAGCTTTGAGCGAATCAGCAGCTATCGGAAGAGAAAATAAAGTGTTTAAGCGAAAGCGTAGTGTAGTCAGCTGGAATAAATATGTAAGCGGGGCACACAGGGAGGCCAGACACAAATTTCTAACATGGGTGTGCATACCACACCCGACCTATATTCGACCGGCAGCTGGTTTACCATAGTAAACCAGCTGCCGGTCGAATATATGAGGAGATGTGTGATTCCAGGAGAAAGTTTAAATCCAGATTGAAGTGGGTTCAAAATAATGAAGATCAGATTAAAATGGACATGCTCGCTTCACATCACTCACAAAAAGATTTTAAATCATTCTGGAAAACCACAAATAGGTTAAATAAAAGACCTGGGCTCCCTGTGTGTATCGACGGAGCAAGTGATTCAAAAGAGATTGCGAATATCTTTATGAATCACTTCAGTGTAAAGTGAAGTTAGCCGTGTGGTATCCGGCAGAGTAGAATAGAACCAACCCATTACACTCACGGGTGTCGTATAAGGCGACTAATGTCTGAGGCAGAACACCTTGCGCTTCCGTAGACCAGAGAATGGGCAGCAGCGTTTTCTGAGTATTTCAACACTGCGATCTCCAATCCGCCTGCCAAGCGTGGAGATTACGGCAAATTCCTCCCATAATGGGAGAGGCTTATGTCCAGCAGTGGACGTTATGGGCTGTTGTAGTAGTAGTAGTGTAAAGTCGCCGCTGGGACCGCCGTCGTGGGTGTTCGATGTTGGGACTGGAATGGAGCTGGAAACAAGGTTCAGGACCAAAGATATTGTTAAAACTATATCATCAATGTCTAGAGGAAAGTCACCTGGCCATGATGGCCTCAGCATTTAACACCTGCGATACGCGGGTCCCCATCTGCCCAGGACATTGTCCATGTTATTTGCATTGTGCATGAGTCATGCATATCTGCCTGTCGAAATGTTGAGAACGCTGGTAGTACCTGTAGTTAAAAATAAAACTGGCGATATTGCTGATATAAATAACTACAGGCCTATATCATTGGCAACAATTATCTCGAAGATATTTGACGGCCTGCTTGACACGCAACTAAATAAGTATATAACACCACACGACAACCAATTCGGGTTTAGGCCCGGATTGTCTACGGATAGCGCTATTTTGTGTCTGAAGCAGACTGTCAAATATTATATGGATCGGCAAACACCTGTATACGCTGGATTTCTCGACCTCTCGAAAGCTTTTGACCTGGGTTCATATGAATTACTATGGAAAAAGCTAGATGATGCTAAATTACCAAAAGAACTTGTTAATGTCGTCAAGTTCTGGTATGGAAACCAGGTCAATAGTGTCAGGTGGGCAGGGGTCAGATCTGACGCATATGGGTTGGAGTGCGGGGTGAGACAAGGGGGGTTGACATCGCCAGCGCTCTTGAACCTGTATGTGAAGGATCTGATTGAGGAGCTCAGCAGCACCAGAGTAGGCTGCTATATAGATGGAGTGTGCTTAAATAATATAAGCTATGCGGACGACATGGTGCTGCTGAGTGCGTCACCCTGTGGCCTCAGCAAGCTGTTGAGGATTTGCGAAAGGTATGCATTACAAGATAGGGTTATGTACAATGTGAAAAAGATTGAAGTTATGGTCTTTGAGGCCGGCAGCAGTAGTGTTCCTATTGAGATGCCTACTATAAAACTAAACGATGTTCCTCTACAGAGAGTAAACCAATTTAAATATTTAGGGCACAATCTGACTGCCGACCTCAAGGATGATAATGACATTGAACGAGAGCGAAGGGCGCTGTCTGTCTGTACGTGCTAACATGATAGCTCGCAGGTTCGCACGCTGTTCGAGTGAAGTCAAAGTTGCGTTATTCCGTGCTTATTGTACTTCATTCTACGCGTGTAGCCTGTGGGCTCATTTTACACTAAAGGCGTACAGCGCCCTTCGTGTCCAGTATAACTACGCATTTAGGGTGTTGATGGGGTTGCCGCGCTTCTGTAGTGCTTCAGGGATGTTTGCAGAAGCCCGCGTAGATTGCTTTTATACAGTTATGCGTAAGAGATGCGTGTCCCTGGTACGTAGGGTGCGGGGCAGCGCCAACAGCATCCTAAAAATGATCTCTGGCCAACTGGACTGCGCGATCGTTAACTGGGGCTGCAAAATTTCTGCTGGACCTGCAGCATAGTAACGATGTGCCCCTTTCTAATTTTAGGTTAATTTCATCATTAGTATATAATTTAGTTTACCAACATAGTTATAAGTGAAATTGTTACTAACACTATGAGTTATGTTACTTGAATAAATAATTTAATTATTATTAGTGCTGGCTGGTTGGATTTGTGCTCAGTTGATGGCATTCATCATCATCTTCCTACCCTTGTCACATTCTACTTTTGGTCGTCGCAACACGTTTTGTTCTTCCATTCTCCCCTGTCAGACGTCACGGCACCATTTACACCTTTATCTTTCAAATAATTCCTCTCACAACCAATCCATCTTTTATTTTGCCTTCCTTTCCCTTTCCATCCATTAACTTATGTCTATCACTCTTTTAAATAAAAAAAACTGAAGACCAAGATCTTTCCAAGTCGAGATTTTATGGAGTTATAATATGATCTCAAGAATACAATTGGAAGGTGTACGAACGTGGGTGTAGCAAAGGATAAAGATTCCTGAGCGTATCAGGTAGCGTTCAACAGTTGCTGGCTAAGGCCTGAACTACTGTCACGCTGACGTCGGTGGCGACCGACAGCCGTATTTTGTTCCCGCTGACATCACGACCGACCGTACGCGACCGACCGTCAGCGCGACAAAAATTCAGGCCTAAATGAAAACAGCCACACAGCTGCGCTTGCCAAGGTAGATCTGTGGTTGAGTACCCATCCTTTAAATACCAAGTTTTCTCTATGCCTCGGAAAATTCTTTAAGGATCATTTGTATATCTTTGACAGCCGTTAGTCTGTGGCCCGTAAGTCTTACAACCAGTACCAAGGGGTACCGTAATACCCAGTACTCACTGGGTTGTGGATTCGCGCCATGTAAAATACTGCTGTTCAGTGGCATCCAGTAACACTGGAAGTCAAAACTAACGTAGTTGGAAAAATTAGTCCGCGTAACACTGGTCAGTTTTCCTCACTCGTCATTTTATTTAATTCGACAGTTTCGTTGATTCGTCACTTTCGCTGATTGGACATTTTTGTGAATGCGACAGTTGCGTCAACTCGACAGTTTCCATAATTTTGTTTTTGCTTAATAATGTCCAAGTAATATTAGTAAAACTGTGTCAGTAAAGTCAACGCAAGGTCGCCAGTTATTTGTGAACCAATCCAAGCTGACGTGAAACAATGCAATCGATGCCGAAGCGGGAAGGAATCCGGGTGAGTTCCAACTCGACATCACTCTTTGTAAGTTAAAGAGCCATGCTCGGAGTTTCTGTGACGGATAAGATCTAGAATGAAATGATCCAGCTAAGAAGTATAAGGACCTAGAAGGACACACACCGGGCAGTATTAATAAAATTATCCGAAAAAAACTGGTACCCTAGAAGAACATACATCCTTTTCAGTGATTTCCTTCAGAAAAGTCAGGTGCACAGGCACTCCGGTTTAAAATGCGACCAGACGTATGAAAGTGGATCACCTAAGTTCTCATTGAGTAATGAAATAAAAATATTTAGTATCTTTGATAGTCCCTTTGAAGAGCAGAGATCTCCTAATAGGACACCCACCTTTTGGATTCAATTTCCTTTTCCTGATGAAAAAACCTAATAACACTTTGCCTGACCTAGGAATCAAACTCAGATCCTCATGCTCAGAAGTCGCACTTACGTCCAAGAGACCAGTAAAAATAATTCGCGTTGAACCAGCAGCGCCCTTAGGTTGGTAAACAAAGCTAATTATTGTATTCATATATTCCTTAATTTTGCATGCTAGTTTTAGCGAGTTGCTAGTTTTTGCTAGTTTTTGTGTGAGCAGTAATAATACTCGACCATCTATAATGTACTACAATTCTAGCAAATAAATTTAATTTAATTTTGTTTCAATTTCATTTCATTTCAATTCATTTCAATTCATTTCAATTCATTTCAATTCATTTCAATTCATTTCAATTCATTTCAATTCATTTCAATTCATTTCAATTCATTTCAATTCATTTCAATTCATTTCAATTCATTTCAATTCATTTCAATTCATTTCAATTCATTTCAATTCATTTCAATTCATTTCAATTCATTTCACATCATTTCAATTCATTTCAATTCATTTCAATTCATTTCAATTTCGTTTCAATTTATTTCAATTTATTTCAGTTCATTTCAATTCATTTCAATTCAGTAGATAGATTTTATTTCATAATCTTTACATAATTAATTAAAAACTAAGTATTAAATAAACTAAAATAAATAAACTAACAACAAACTATAAAAGGGCATCCGAAAACTCCTCCTCAACGCTGTCAGCTGGTAGTGTGCCCAAGAGACTGGTGGCGTTGCCACGTTGTAAGTCAGAGGTCAGAGGCTGAGTGTTGGCTAAGTGTTGCCAACACTTAGCCTCTGACCAAGGAAGAAGCCAGCTGTTGGGTCACGGGAAGCGTCAACTATGCGTTTTGAAAGTTCTTTGAACAGGCTATGAGCACTCGGACCCCACGGCCCTAGAGTTTCAACCCCAAACGGCTCGAAAATATAGTTACCACAAAGGTTTCTATATTTACGCCGTTTGAGGTTCTCTGCAGCTGCAGCGGCAGCGCCGCAGCGTGGAAGATGAGAAGGCGCAAGAGTATCGACGCAAGTTGCGTCCCATACTAAGGGCCTACCCATCTTCCAAGGAAACAAAGACATGCCGTCCGGTCTCTTGCCATCGTCGCGTGCCAAGCCATTAGGTTCTAAAACAGCTGGAACGCCGACGGTGACAAGAGCTCGTCGGATAATGTCGTTTATGTTCGCGTGCCGTGAAAAATGCCCCGCACTTCGGCTGCACGACAGGCCGTGGTGACCGAGGCTGTTGACAGCTTCACCACAGTGACAGCGATGAGGAGAACAGCAGGCGGCACCAAGGCGTAAGGCAGCAGTGAGGCGGAAGGTCGTGTCGTCAAACAATGCGGCTATTGTCGACGACGGCAACAGTGTGGCGGGCTTGTCCCAAAGTATAAGTGGGTGAAGCCAAAGACCCGACTCCCATTCACCCACAGCCAGTAGGCGCGCACGCTCAGCAGTAGTAGGAGACGAGTTCAGCAGATTATTTTGAACTATTCTGCAGAGCGGCTCGACCCACCGCCTCTGGGAAAATGGATGGTCGGGTTCTTCAGTGTTCGAGCAAGCGAGTTTCCAAGCATCGATAGCCTGCCGGAGAAGCACGGCACATTAAAATCAATCAGTGTGGAAGCCAGGATATTCCTGATAGGAGGCCATGTCCGATATATGCGACGTGGCAATGCCCCGAGTCCGGCCAGGAAGCGCCCGACGTCAGGTGTACTGGTGGTCGCGAGAGCTGACGTCTCTGCGCGAAGCGTGCGTGGCTGCGCGACACCTGTACGCCAGGCATCGCAGGCTCCGCATTCGCCCTCCGAATGCGGCAGCCATCGAGGCGGAGCTTTATGAGGGGTACAGAGCTGCGAAGACCGCCGTCCGCGAGGCTGTCCTGCGGGCCAGGGATCTGGCCCGCGAGGAGATGCTGGGGACTCTCGACATAGATCCGTGGGGGCGCCCTTACAAAGTGGTGCGGGATAAACTCCGCACCTGGGCCCCCCCACTGACGCAGAGTCTCCGGCCAGAGCTTGTGGAGGACGTGGTGAGCACTCTGTTCCCTACGCGGGGAGAACATCCCCCCCCGCCTATGGCTCCGCCACCTGCGGTGCTGGAAGCGGACCACCAGGATGATGACGACGACACTCCGGAAGTGACTGGGGTAGACCTGAGAGTGGCGGTACGCAGGCTCAGTGCCAAAAATACCGCCCCGGGACCCGACGGCTTGCCTGGCAAAGCCTGGGTCCTGGCCACGGAGGCTCTCGGTCCCCGACTGGAGGGGTTCCTAAGCGCATGCTTGGAGAGGGGCCAGTTCCCGCTTCGTTGGAAGACGGGGAAGCTGGTCCTCATTCGGAAGCCGGGGCGCCCTGCGGACTCTCCATCCGCATACCGGCCCATAGTGTTGCTCGACGAGGTGGGCAAGCTCTTTGAAAGAGTCATTGCTAACCGCCTCGCCGAGCAAATTGCGGGGACGGGGCGGGATCTTGCGGAACACCAATTTGGTTTCCGCAAGGGGCGCTCTACGGTGGACGCCATCATGCGCGTGAGAGCCCTCACGACGGGGGATGCGGTGTCCCGGGGTGGGGTTGTCTTGGCGGTGTCTCTCGACATCGCCAATGCCTTCAACACCATGCCCTGGAGCTGCATTAGGGAGGCACTCCGGTATCACCGGGTGCCGACCTACCTTCGTCGTGTGGTCGGGGACTACCTGACGGATCGAGCCGTCGTCTACCCCGGTCGCAGCGGAGAATGGAACCGGCGAGAGATGTCGTGCGGCGTTCCACAGGGATCGGTTCTAGGGCCGTCCTTGTGGAACATCGGGTACGACTGGGTGCTGCGCGCCGACCTCCCTAGCGGCGTCAGCGTGGTCTGACGGTCAGACGACACGCTGGTGCTGGCACAAGGGGGGTCGCACAAAGCGGCGGCCGAAATACACACACGCGGGGTTGCGATAGTCGTCGAGAGGATCCGGCAACTGGGTCTCGAGGTGGCATTGCACAAGTCCGAGGCCATGTGCTTTCATGGGCCTCGGAATGCGCCACCTCCGGGATCCTTACTCACGGTAGGAGGGGTATCCATCGGTGTCGAGTCGACTTTGAAGTACCTAGGACTCGTCCTCGACAGCCGGTGGAACTTCGTGGAGCACTTCCGAACTGGAACGGACTGGGGCTGCCTTCAGGAGGCTCCTGCCCAACCTGGGGGGGCCGAACGCCTCCTGCCGGAGGCTCTACGCTGGAGTCGTGCGGTCTATGGCCCTTTACGGGGCCCCGGTGTGGGCGCGTTCATTGAGGCGGCGCGCCGCCCACTACCTGAACGCGCCCCAAAAGGTGGTAGCCGTAAGGCTGGCCCGTGGGTACCGCACGATCGCCCGCGAGGCGGCGTGCCTCCTTGCCGGATTGCCGCCATGGGATCTGGAGGCGATAGTCCTCGCGCGCCTGCATGAATGGCGCGCGGAGGCGCTTCGCCGGGGGGAAACTCCGCTGCCGCGACAAATTGTCGCTCAGCGGACAGACTTCCGGCGGGATCTCATGGCGACATGGAGAGAGCGACTGTCGCAACCCCGTGCAGGGCACGCCACGATAGTGGCGATAAGTCCCGTCTTTGAGGAGTGGCTGGAGAGACGCCACGGCATCCTCACCTTCCGCCTGACGCAGGTCCTCACCGGACACGGTGTTTTCGGGAGGTTCCTGCACCGAATCGGGCGGGAGGAAACGCCCGGGTGTTTCCACTGCGAGGATCGACCGGAGGACACGGTGGAGCACACGGTGGAGGTGTGCCCCGCGTGGGCGGAGCACCGCCGTGTCCTCGAAGCGGCGATTTGCGGCGGCGACCTCTCGCGTCCGGCCCTGGTGCAAGCCATGGTCCGGAGCGAGACGGAATGGGACGCCGTCACCACCTTCTGCGAAGCAGTAATGCTAGAGAAGGAGGTGGCGGAACGTGAGAGGGAGAGAACCTCACAGCGTCCCGGCCACCGCGGGAGACGCCCCGGGCGTCGGGGGCCACCACGTGGCCCCCGGCCACCGTAGGCGCGGGCCTGTGGACGGTGGGCTATGGGCTAGCTCGCCATCCGTCCGTCTCATGACGACAGGCCGTGTCGACGGCGCGTTCGTGTTCCACGCGCGCCTCAAAGAGAGTCAGCAAAAGGAAGGGGTCTGCAAGGACCGATGCCTGCCGGGGTTGCGGGACTGTTCGAAAGAGATACCGTGGCCCCGGAACACAAAGGGCGATGAAGGAACATCGATGGGTTTTAGTCAGTAAAAGTCTGACACTCCCTCCTGCTCCGCCCAGAGCGGGAGAAGTCATTTGATGATTTCCCATCCGAAAAAAAAAAGGATATTCCTGATTAATTTCTTAGTGCCGTGGACCGAGGATATGAAAGCCGGTAAACTAATACTGGAAATTTTGCGGACGCCGAGTCCTCCCATGAGAATGGGAAGAGCAGCTTGAGCCCAAGCTCGGTCGTCCAAAGCCACATTTAAAATAGATGATAAAGTATGTCTGATAATTTGATCCATTTTGTCCAAAAGGTGAGTGTTGTTCCATTAAGGGGAAGCACGAAGGAAATATGTTAATTTAGGGCCGAAACAACAATAACGAATTATTGTGATGGCCGAATGTATGTTGTATTGTATTGTATTGTATAACGGGCTAGTGTCCGCAACTCCACGTCAAAGCGCGTATTTTACGTGCGGGTGGGAAACTATTCTATCCATCCCAATTCCCCGAAAAAGGCCAGTAACGCCCCAGTGTTGCTGACTATCTCGCGGAGAGTACCTGGGTTACCAAAGTACTTTGCCCTGTATGTTGCAACCTCTGGGCAGTGCAGAAGCACGTGGGCTGCTGTCTCGTCTTCCTCCATGCAGGCACGGCACAGGGGGCTGTCTGTGACTCCTAAGACAAAGAGGTGTTTATTAAAAGAGCCATGTCCGGTATTGGCGGCTGTAACTGTGCGCATCTGTGGTTTAGTCAACCGCAGCGCGCGTTTGGTGAAGCGGCCATCGATAGCAGGAAGCGCTTCCTTGGCCTGCCTACACTCGCCGTGGTCCCGCCACAGCTTGTGGTATTGTTCGCTAGTTCGTTTCCTTACCAGTGTGCGTAGGTATCCGAAAGGGAGCGGTACGATAGGTTCGGGTCCCACCGCTGCCGTGCTCGATCCCCTTCTAGCAAGTTCATCCGAATGTATGTTAATTTGAAGCAATCTTTCCGAAACATCACGGTTTTTTTTTTTTTTTTTCTAACTATAAAATCGGGAAAAGAGTTTAGAGAGAGAGAGAGAGTAGAGAGAGCGTTAAACTTTGAAAAAGTCAGTTGTCTGTCGGTACTGTCCGCTACATATATTTCGCATTTTGAAACATGGAGGTCGAGGCCAATGGAGTGAAATTCATTTTTTAAGAAATTTAGATCTTGTAAAACAGAATCTTTATCGCCTCCCAGGGTTCCGTCATCAAGATACCAAACGTTAAATTTGGAATTTAGCTGTCCAATAATTGGGTGGATAGCTAAACTAAAAGTCACTGGCCCGAAGGGGTCACCATGTTGACAGCCAACAGCAGATTCCAAAAGGTTGTCCCGATATAGTAATTTAGATGGGTGTCTGTAACATTGCCAAAGAAAACTATAAATTTGGGGTAATTCTTTTTTAGTTTCAGTTAACAAGGTGTCCCTATTCACTGAATTGAAGGCGTTCTTTATGTCAACCTTCAGGATGACCTCACCTTTGCCAGAATTTAGATAGGTCGACATAGCGTGTACGGCAGCCTCGCAACCCCCTTTAGAACCGTATCCAAGCTGCAGGGGCTGAAATTTTTTCGAAACAACCTCACCGAAAAATTTACAGCAAATCTTAGCTGCCATACGACGGTAGGTTGTTCCCACGGCAATGGGACGAATGCCGCCATCCCTTTTGCGCAGGGCACAAATATTGGTCCCGTACAGAACGTCGATGACGGACTCGTTCACCTTGCCGGAGAGCATAAAGTTAATCAGAGCCGTAAGCTCCTTCAAGAGCAACTCACCAGCTTCTCCAGCACCTGAACATATTAGGTCTTTTAGATGGTGAGGACTTAGACCGTCGAGGCCGCCGGCGGAGCGGCAATTTAAATTCATTTTAATTTCATTTCATTTAATTTCTGAGAAAATGAAAACATATTTAACCCAATAAAGCTCGAAACAGGAATATACCAAGTAATTCCCAGCTAGATAGCTATTCGATTGTACAAATACCTTTAGAAGGATTTGTCAAATGTTTGATCAAATAGTTGCTCGTGGAATCTTTGGAAGTTCTTTGGCCAATGTTTGAGCCAAGCTTAACTTTGATGTGAGTTGAATGAATGTGCTATGAAGCGATCAACATGCATTGATGGTATGCTCGCAGATATATGAGGACTGATTATGTCAAAGGGTAGGCAGATTTGGTACACGTAAAGTTTTTTGAAAATTCATTCAGTCACATTCTTCTGTTTTTTTTTGACTGCTTCGTTGGTCACAAGCGTTTGGGTTGAGCAAATCCTGGGTTCAATTCTCAACTAGAGCGATGTGTTTTGTGTTTTTAAAGTGTTATTTTCAGTAACAACACAGGGTCTGGACTCGTGCGAAGTTGATGGCATAGGATGACCTCCAATTACATGGACCTTGAACATAACTGGCAAAATTTGGCTGTACTATTGTATAAATCTGCCTAAACCTTTAGGGAGGCGGGTTTTTTTTCTCCTGTTGGTTCTCTAGATATTATTTGACAATAGTTCATCCGAAACGGTGAAAAGATTCAGGTCAACAACGAGGACGGATCTGAATATACATTTAGACGTGCTAGCTCTCTGGAACCAAATTGTGTAACATACAAGGAGTGAGCTAGCTCTCTGGAAACAAATTGATAACCAATGCGAACATTATTCCAAAGTCGACGAGTAGACGGTATCCTTCATATATTTGCTGTTATGTTAAAATGAAAAGGTTCGTGCTTTTTCTAATGATAATTTTAGTTCTCGCGGTAATAGCAGTTGATCTAGCACATTAAACATAAGCACATAGCACAATAACATTATAAGCCTGTGTGCCGGTGTCTTTTGAAGACGGCCATACCTTTAAAGGACTGCTTGAATGATTGATTTTCAAAGCACCTTATTATTAGCAGCTTAAGTGTCCTTTTACAACACCGCCTTTTGAGCATTTGATTGATTTCGGGCGGCAATTTACTTGGAATTTATCCCGTATTGAAAACTCGGACAGTTACTGAGAAGTTTCTGTTACAAAAATCTAATAAAACCAACTTCCGGAACGTGAAATAGATGAGAATTTACGTTAGGTTTCGGGATTTCGTCCTGCACTACATACGCGACATATCCAGTATAACCTGGCCTCGCTTTCGGTACAATGAGAAATCAGCTTGATTTGGTTAGGCATAGCTGGACTGGTCGTCGTACGTACTATGTCAAAAATCATCCTGTATAAATTGATTGAAATCAGTTCTAACTGATTTAATGCGTTATTCGTTTGTTTCGGCAAAAATGCTGCTGCAAGTTAGGTCGGATTTTTAAAAGCGCGACTTAGGTTGATTTTGTCAGAAAAAATCTACCTATTGGTCTTGCACCTAAAGTCAAGTTTTCCGAAAATTTCACCATAAGAGGTCTAGTTATGAGCCCTAGAGCCCAAATCAACCGCCAGTTAAAAAGTTTCTATGTATGTATGTTGGTATGTGGGGCGCCAAGCAAAATTTAGCCACACTCTACAGATCGCAATTATGACCAAGGGGTGCGTGGTGGTTTTTCGAAAATCAGTAACTTTGGGACGTCTGGCGTGAAAAATATTTTTTGTTTAAAGCAAATTGTTTACTGTACTACATTTTTTTATTTAAAAGCTTTTTTTCCTTGCTAACTCTTATGGGAGGATTTTAACAAGGGGTTGTAAAAAATATGGGTGGAACCTTCTTTGAAATTTACCTCCTCTTGCGGCTTTCCGAAGGAATTTTTTAGATTCAGAAATACCTTTACTGCGTTGTTGGTCGAGTGGTCGCCAAGCGCCACTGCTGAGCATGAATGAGGTCCTGAGTTTGATTGTGTACCTAATAGTTCCCCCAGATTTTGCCAGTTTTGTCTAAGCCCCATGTAATAGGGGGCGAGACTATTGCCATCAACCTGGAATAAATCCAAACTGCGTGCATGTTTCAAATTCTATGGAAAAACTCACTAAAATTTTCACTGATCCCGGAATCCAACCCAGGACCTCAGCAGTCGCAATTGCGACCACAAGACTAAGCAAAGCAGTAACCACTTCCAACTTAAACCAAAAGTAAAAAAAAACACAGTTTACCAAGTTAAGTCTTCTATTGAAAACTGCAACTGCAAACGGAAAAGCTTTCTATATTCTATCTTGAACACTTACTGCGTCAGTTAGTATGTGAAAATTAGCCATCTTCGCTGAATTACATGTACGGCTTAATGTTGCGGGACGTGTCAGTATGGATACAGATATAGAGCGCTTTAACATATAACACATTAATTTTGAAGTCTCATAGAAAATAAAACGTAATTTTAAAAAATACTTTTTACTATTGGACACAATGCAACGCACTCAAAACATTGTGCTAATGGATGCATTAAGTAGTACAGGGGTCAGGGAGATAATTAAAAGTGATTTTTAAGGAGACATTGAAAAAGTTAAACTTTGACCTCCAATGTCTCCATAACTATGTAGAAAGTTCCGAAGTATGGTCCAGAACAAAAACGTATGTTTTACCCGGATAGTTAACAATTTTTCTATGCTAGTTGTTCTTTGAAATCGTGACGATTGTAGTTCAATGTCAAACTATTTTGTTCAAATGAGCTTTGGGTGATGCCGAAGACATTGCCCAAATACAAATAAAAATACAAGCTAGTCTTATACATACCCTAAGTACGAAACTCATTTCGCCAAGTAAACAGAGTCGGCGCAATTTTCGTATATGCAGTCTGTGCTCAAGACCATTTATTTGTTAGGGATGGGGGTCCGTGGGCAAATGTATCGCTTCACCCCCTAATTTAAGGGGGTGGGTAGTGGACTTAGTTGTGTCAAGGGGTTCTTGAAGTAATTAAATGGTGTTTGCGGGTTGCTAAAGGGGTGTAACCGTCGAGTCTTAAATGGTTGGGTATGGTACATTTTTGTGGGTAACTATGTTAGAAAGGGAATAGTTAGACGGTGTGAAATGCCAGTTCGCTATAAGTAGAAAAACTAATACGGTGTAATAAGGAACTCTTAATGGAAAACGACTCCAGTTTCAACACACATAAGACCTAGATTCGACTACTCCTATTCGTCATTGTCTTGCCCTAATCAAATTTTTTTAGGATCGGCGCAGCAAATCTTCTTCTTCCATACTTCTCTATTACTCGTCATCTCAGCAGTCACTCCCTTTCTGACAATAACACCATCTTTCAGCGAGCAGTACTAGGGCTTTTGGGACCGGGACCGCGGTCCCGGATACCCCCTAAATATTTTTGAATGGTATTTTTAGACCACAAGAAAAAAAAAGTTATATTACAGTACCTAAGCAGAAATAATATTGTGATCAACAATTCCAACTGCTCGAATTCGAACCCAAGATATGCACCTCTGATTTTTCGGATTCATATGTGTATTGTGCTTTCCGAGGAACGGGAGAAACTCAGTATGTACTGGGTGGTCACCCATCCATAGACCAATCCAAGCAAGAGCGGCTTAACCTAAAGATTGTTCCGAGATGCTATTCCAAATCATACTTCCCCTTTTATAGAAAACTAGTACACTACAAAACTAATAAATACCAGGAAACTATAGCCCGCAGCCCACTGTTCTACTAAGGCTGCCAACAGACGGACTGCATCGCATTAACCGCGCGCAGTCGATATATTAAACTGCATCGTTACAAACGCATCGTTGCATCGTGCAACTGTGTCGTTATATTAACTGCTTGTACGTTTGACTTCGTTCAGTCATGATATCAACTTCACGTGGTCGGCATGCAGTCGTATGAAGTCAATATTAACTGCATACAGTCGTGACTTTAAGTCGACTACAGTCGTGTAGTGTCGACGCACGGTGTCCATCGCTAGCCGTATACAGTTGCGACTGCACACTGACCGTATGCGGTTGCTGCACACGACTGCAGCCGACCGCGTGAAGTTGATATCATGACTGAACGAAGTCGAACGTACAACTGCATGCAGTTGAATATATCGAATGTGCTCGGTGGCTGCGATGCAGTCCGTCTATTGGCACCCTAACTCATTTGTGTATATTGAATCCAGTATGTAGGTCGCGTTGTGTTGTGTGCTCTTTTGGGTAACAATGCAGGCGTATGGAGTATATTGGTTTGGTTTGCAGATTGGAAGACTGCCTTATTGGTCGAATGGTTACAAGCGCTACTACTGAGCGAGGTCCTGGAAACGATTCCCAGGTCAGGGAAAGTGTTATTGGGTTTTCCTTTAGAAATTCCTCAGTAGCAGCCAAGGAGCCTGGACTTGTGCCCGATTGGTGGCATTAGGCTCGCCCTATATTTCATGGGATTTAAACAACACAGGTGAATTGTGGGTGTACTCTTAGGTTACACCTCTGCCTACCTTTGGGGATGTTATGTTATTAAAGGGATTATCACACAATCATTACTCTTGCTAGAAGGCTCTTGCTTTATCAATATAATATATAATAAATGTTTTATCTATGTATCTATTACAACGTCATAAGTCAACACAGAAAGCTTGCATAAATTGAAGATGGTATTTCAATCTTATGTTTACTGTGTGATAATATTAAACAAAAAGTACGTACTCAGCTACCTTGAATATAAAAATACACAACACCTTAAACTTATGCTAGCCTGGTACTTTTTAGTGGGTAATCAATGTATTATCAAAAATACGGTATCACCGGATGGGCGAAATTACTTTATCATTTTAAAAGCACAGCCGTATTTCGTTAGTAAATGCGACTGTACTCTGTGACAGCCATGTCAAGGCAAAACAAAAGACAATACGTCAAAACCAAGAAAAATCAGGCAAGAAAACGCTTTTGGGACCGATATCGCGGTCCCGGATTTTCCCTAAATATTTTTGAGTGGTATTTTGGGACTAAAAGAAAAAAAGTGAAAGTAGTTTAAAGGGAATCGACATAGCGGGGACGATTTAAAAATATAGCAGCCAACCAATCCTTTCACAATACAAAATTCAACAATTCCCACACACAAGATACAAACCTTATTGTTTTCCAACAACACAGACAAGAAATTACAGTTCAAAAACAATTCCAAACTCCACTAAATCAGTCCAATCCATTACTTGCCTGAAATATTTCAAACATTCCTTCAGTACAGTACACCGCTCTACTTTCAGAGAGTTGTGCCCTGAAGAGGAACTTCGTCCCTCCGGACCTCAGAGGTCAAACGGCAATCGTCGTAATATCAAAGCCTCTGAGGATCGGAGGGCACCGAGTTGTTATGTAATTGATCTAGTAATAACTGACGGCTGGTTTTAGTTGTTAGTTTAGATTATACTAGTGTATGCCCGTGGCTTCGCCCGCGTGGAGTTCAGCAATAGGCGAGACGACAAAAAAAAAAACTAATTAGTCCGTCAGTTAGATTATCAAAAAATATTTGACCCGTGTTTTTTCTTTTGTTAAGTAAATCAAAATTGACGAAGATATGACGCTTTTAAAATTCTCAATACGTCACGCCTAGGTATAATTTTTACCTAGTTCTGACGTCATGAGCCCCCACTCCCGAGTTTTGATGCGTTTTATCTTTGTCAATATTCATTAATTTACAAAAACAAAAAATACGTGTCCATTAATTTCCAATACTCTAACTGACGGACTAAATAGATTTGCAAATTTTTGATACTGTCGTCATGCCTATTGTCCCAAGAGTTCGTATTACCGGGATAAAAAATCTATCTTTTATATTAATACAGTTTTCAACCTATCTGTGTACCAAATTTCATTCAAATTCGTTCGATAGTTTTTGCGTGAAAGAGTAACAAACATCTATCCATTCTCCCATCTATGGATAAATGGATCTTTTTCTATATTATAAATAAATAGAATAGAATAGTCTTTATTATGTACACCATTAAAATTACAGATACTAAATAAAGTAAAACATACAAGGGGTGACACAATGGGCGGTCTTATCGCTAAAAGCGATCTTTTAAAGACAACCTTTGGATGGATTTGAGGGGGAAAGGAGAGACAATACTGCAAAGTTTGTGAGGATATAAATATGTATCCTCACAAACTTTATTTCTAATATTATGTAGGTAGGAAGTAGATATGTTTCATGTACTCAGACTACACTTAAAGGAAAATGAAGTCAAGTAAAAGGACGGTAGGAAAGCCTTAATGATCTAAATGACTAACAAACAACATGCAGTAAACAACTCTGAGAAATCACCGCTCATTCCTTCTCTTTATGAGACTGAGATGTTTACCCTGAAATATGACGATAAGATTATTTTAATAAAAAATATTTATTCCTTACTGTAGAATACTTAGAAATTGTTATTTAATGCGATGCGGAGGCATGAGGAAAATGTCGTGAAGAAAGTTTTGAGTATGAATGTGAATGGGATAAGAGTAGAGGAGGACTAAATAAACGGTGTATAGACTGTGTAAAGGATAATAATATGGCAAGAAAGGATTCTGATGAGATGACGAGTGATAGAGAAGTATGCAAGAAGAAAACATGTTGCGCCGACCCTAAATGAATTGGCTGTAAAGCTCCACAACCCCCATAGAAAAGGGGGGATCCTCCGACCAGACGGGTGTTATGTCTGGTTTGCCACTGCCCGACAGTTGTTGTCGGGTTCTCGTATATAGTCCTAAGTCGCGGATAACTCTGCTTGCGCGATGTAGGATTTGCTGTTAGTTCATCGTCTGTGTCATAGATGGCGTTGTAGTACTTTTTGTTCTATGTTGCTGTAGTACTTTTTGTAGTATCGCTACAAGGGCGAGAGTATGATGACTCAGCAGTTGTTATTTAAAATGAGAATAATTATGTACACTTGTCTTGTACAGTCGAGGAATAGCTATTATTACGGTATTCAGAAACCCAATTCAGACGCCCATGGGCAGCATAAAAACTCTGCCACCAGGCTAGACACTAATCACAAGATAAAGAAGAAGGAAGGAAGGAGGAGGGAGGAAGGTGACGTATTTACGTTACGTTTAAACCGCCCGCTCATGTTAGGCCCTCAGGTATTGCATCTTATCATCTGTCTAGCCTTTTTTCAAGTCACAGATACGTGAATTGCTACTAGGTACTATTAAATTATTTTGTGAGTGTTCTTATTGGTCAAGTATTTAACATCGTTCTCTTTAGCACACCATAAACTCAACAAGTTACAATGCTCAAAATCAAAATGCATTGAACGGTGAAAAAGTTTGAACGGCTCATTTGTGTTACATGTCATGTTACGTTTCAACAATCAGAGCCTCTACCATGAGTTGTCATCGAAAAATTACTCGCTAGCGTTGAAATCGCTAGCGTGCTAACGTGGATCAAATAGATTTCGATAATGCTTGCACCATGAGATTTACGGAGTCTTACGCAGGCGCTAAGGTAAGCTCGATAGATCGTTTCGTCTAGCTAACTTCACTCTACTCACTACTACTTATGTTTTGTTTCTTTCATACCCACTAATAAGAAGAGAGAACGGCTCTTAAGCTCAAAATGTACTATTATCGCCATGCTAAAAATGTTAAGACAGTCAATATCATAAATAAACCGACTAAATAGAAAAGTTGACGGTTAGTAGACTACCTATGGTATTTAGTGGTTTTTGAATTTTTATTCCTTCTAATAAGTCAAGGTCGCCCATTTTATTTGTAATTTGGTTTGTTTACGTTGTACGTTGTGTCACAGAGCTGTGTTGTGTGATTTAAAAGTTTACAATAATAGATTCAAACAGATTATTGAATAAATTGAGGGCCAGTGTCTCACAGTTTCCATTGATTTGTTGGTGAAGTTCATCGAAAGGCATGTTTCAACGTTCTATTCAATTTATTGTATGGATTGTTATAAATAAATTAATTAATAATTTACGTTTTAAGAAATTACGTTTTCTAATATTACTTAATATACTTATAGAGTCTGTGAAGTTTATTAAAGTTTATTATACTTTCTTTCACTTTTATTTTCCAATTGTTATCCGACATGAATTCTTATTTTGGCTTGAATTCACATTGTTCACGTCATATTCTATGCTAAATAAGCTCTTGCGGACATTATTTTGACTGTATTAGACTCAAAAACGTATATAATTTTAATGTAAACACATGTTTCACACGACAAAATGCTAGTGAGCTACGTTACTACTATCGTAAGCGTATTATTCGATAGCTTCAGTGAAATTAGTGAGTCATGGTACCGTTTTGTATGGTGACAGCTGAAAAACGTTAGTGACTATCGAATAGATTACGTTAGGTTTTTAACCTATCGTAATCTATAGTGCTCATGGTACGAATTTTAATTCTTTTTGTGACCGCTAAGGGCGCTGTACAATATTTCATACAAACAATTTACGGAGACGGTAGCGACTTTTGGCTGTGTAAACTCATGGTAGAGGTACAGAGGCCCTAGCACGAGTTTTGACGTTTTTCTTAAGGTAAATACGTCGATTTTTTAATCTTAAATACGCAACGAGCACAATCTGTATCATGCATAAATATAAGAATAAATTCTTAAAATTATGAAAATATTATTTTTTTGGTGAAACGAGTACTTACCTAATTTCAATTTTAAAATCGACTATTTCCAATTGAAAACACGACAAAACTCGTGCTAGCGTTTTAGTTTTCAAGCAAAACAAAAGACTGCCACCCTCACCTGAAATCCTGCCCGCTCTTTTTAAGGACACAGGGGTGAAAGTACATCAATCCAATCCATTTATTCCACTGAAATATTCCAAGCATTCTCCCCCGCTACGCTGGCCCACTTCCCCGCGTTATGCCGTAGGGACAAAGAGAAAAGTTTCATGAGAACAAACTTTTAAAATAAGCCTTTTGAAAACGAGAAAGTATGGAAGTATCAATAATATTACGAAAGTCAGATTTTTGAAATGTTATTGATTATGTTTGGTTCTTGTGAAAGAGAGGGATTTAAGCAGAAGCGTGTTTTTTGAATCTTTTCGCCAAAAAGGTTGTTTGTTTTTAGATTTTTTTTAAATAATTGGCTCTCGTGTATGACCAGACTGATGTATGACGGTGGACAAGGTAAAACGAGTGTCTAAGGATCATAGCAGAAACTACAGAACGCCACCAGCGTTCTGTACTTTCTGCCTACCCCATGGGAAAAATGCGTGAGTTTATATTTATGTTGGCTCTCGTATAGATGTGAATATTAGGAAAAAAAGTTTATAGTTCTTCAAACTAAATACATAGCTTATAACATTGCCACTATTGAGACTCTAGCCACCCAGCCCAGCCCAGCCTTAGTGATAGAGAAATGGTGACATTTATTTCATCACCACTACGTTTTCACCGCGCGCTCATGCCAGGGCCTCTTGAACCAAAAAACAATCAGGAAATCAGGGCTGTACTGCGATACGCACTGCCCAAATACCATTTAAAACTTTTCCATCTACTTTTGTAGCACTACACTCAACTCACAAATAACTCTTGCAAAAAGAGTGGATCTGAAAAAATAACTGCAGAGTTCAGATCCTTTACAAAAATATGCAAAGTTCTGATCATGCAGAGATCCAAAATGCAAATAGCGGTCACGTGATCCAAAGTCGTTTTGATGTCCACGAAAAAAATCAGGTCACATCGGCAAATGGTAAAAGTCGTTAAAATGCACATAAAATGCATTTCATCTCGTGCATTTACATATATTTTTGTACCCGAGTTTTAAAACTTGGACGAAATTTTAAGCAGAGACGTGATTTTCGCTCTTATATATAGAAACATTACACTGCCTCGTCGGTTTAGTGATCGCAAACGCGACTGCTAAGCATGGGGGATCGTGTTCGATTGTCAGGTCGAGCAGTTTTATTAGATTTTTCATCAGAAACTTCTCAGTAGCACCCACGGAGTTTCTGCCCGGTTCATGGCAATAGGGTCGCCCCACATTACATGGGACTTAAACATAACTGCCAAAATGTAGGTGTACCTCTGCCTAACCTGGATGTTATAGATAACATAACGCTAAATAAATATAACAAGTTGAAAGTGTTATGTTTAAAACTTCGACGAAAAAGCAACAACGAGATTTCTGTTCGCATACATACGCATAATATTTTGTGTGAAACCAAACATTACGTAACAATACGAGTAAAACTTTCTGGCAACGTTCAAATCTCTCACATTATCACAATAATACACAGAATGTTTCCAACAAACTTCTGTACGCTTCCAGTACATTTAACGCGTATAACACAATACCGGCAACATTAAAATTCCATGCGTTTTCTTCCAGACTTCCATTCGTACACAAATTACTGTATGTCCATATAAAGATATCGTTATAACGCCAAAATACATTCCCAAATTCCGAAACAGCAAAAAAAATTCAGTCATGTTCTAAAAACAACCTTTACAGTCTTGAAATAAGAACGCAATCAAATCAAATTGGAGTTCACCAACGGTAAACGCTATCTTGGTACAGCTTGACAGGGATGATATGCCTCAGTACGTTGTCGGACGTTCTCCCGTTCGGACGCGTATCGGTTTTTTGCGGTCCCCGCGAAATAAAGTTCGGAATTTAAAAAGTTTCGCTCGCGATGTCGGTTATATTGGATTTTTCGTGAAAACTTCCGTGTGTTGACATTGATAAGTTGCTCTTTTTTTGTTGAGACATGTGAGAAAAGTGATTCAGCCTTTTGTGGATTTTGCAGGTAAGGCCATTGTTTATATCACGTCGTTGAAGTTCTAACACCACGTAATTCAAGTTTAGGCGTTTTAGATTTTTGATGTCACATGCTACAGAATCATTTTTGGCGTTTTAAATTTATTATTATTATAAACAAGCAAATAGAGATAGAAACAGTTCCATATCTCTATTTGAACGGAACAAAAATATTATAAAATAGTTTAATACCCTCCTGTAATCCTGTAAAGTTGCTATTTTTGACTTACCTACGTGATGTTACAACTTTAACGACGATAAGAGGATTTCAGGATTTCCGTGATATCGCATTTTCGCGTTATGATGTTAAATTTTCATTAGGACTTAGTACAAATATTTGATTCCAGGATTATTATTTTTTTTAATTAACATTTCTGTTATTAATTTTTACTCGTTAACATACCTGATCGCAGAAAATAATTATAGTTACGCAAAACAAATTCAAATTCTGAATTTGAATTACAAAGAACAAAAGACGAACGATATTTTGTAATTTGCTCCTTGAGATCAAACAGTTTCCTTATTAACTTCCCATCTAGATTGTTGAATTTCGTTATAAAAATTTGTTTCGTACCTATATATAATTGAAACATATTTATAGTCGACCGTGTTCCATTAGCTGATTTATTTTTTCATAAACAGAATTACCACCCAACTTTAGATTCTTACACTAAATTAAAAGGTCTTAGTTGGGCGCCAATAGTCGTCTATTGGCGCCCAACTAAGACCTTTAACTTGGCGAAGATCGAAGATCTGTCACTTGGCAGTAGTTATTTTTAAATAAGGTATTTCTAACAAATCATTTACAAACACGGACAGCTTAACTTATGGTTTTTGAAGAAAATATGTCACCATGAAAGAGCATTACAATATTTCAGCATACAACATATTTAAGTATTTTGATGCCTAAGTTGAATTGACGCTTTAGTAAAAACTTATGTTTAACTTTGTGCTCTCTTTAAAACACAATACCAAGTATTTTCTACATTATAAGAGTTGCCGTTACCCTGAATCTAAAAAAAACTGAACGTCATAGAGTGGCTCTCTTTCCCAGCAGTGGGACATTATCGATGATGCACGCTTGCCTAAAAGTAATCCACTTACTCGTAATTTCAATATTCCTAGATTACACGTATTTCCAAACACATTCCATTGTTATATCCCGTTACCATGGTAACCAATCATTTCTCCTAACAGTTCACTGAATATGTACCCGTCATATCAGTCTAGATGTGGTCGAATTTCGACTTTATATACAGACAGATATTGCAACCCGAACGCCGCAAAACCAATTAATTTGGGATACCCAGTACCAAAACTATAGTTGACCCAGTTTTGAGTTTTATTCCAGTGTACGAGTGTTCTTTTTTTCATGTCAACATGGTAAATTTGAATCTGCAATTTTAGAGGGATCGCAGTCGTTGCTATCCCAATGCGGAAGCTAATATTTGTCATGTACCTGAAACTAAACTGAACCCCATACCCACACAGCACGATTCATCATCTGCCTACCCTTATCTCAACTATGTTGGGGTCGGTGTACGCGATGCAGCCGAACACCAGTATTTCACCTAGACCGACTACCTATCTGACGAGCATCAATCCTCCTGCCAATCATAACCTCTCTCTTGCTAACCTTTTCCCAACTATAAGGATGGGCTTTTTGTCTGATTGGATGCAGCTGAATACCAATCAATGTTTTTAATTTGGACTATAAAACGACAATTTTTTTTTTAATCATTTCTTCATGGAATTTTTGAACGTCTTTCAATTCCTTTTTATCTTAGAGAATTGATATCAGTAAAAACTGTGTAAACAAACCAAAACATTGACTTTATAAAATAATGCCATATTAATCCCGGCAGACACAATGTAAAAGAACCAAAGTTTCAAGTAACAAAGAAACTTCTCAAGGTCGCAAGAAACCCACATTTTAACTTATTAGAAAAGTGTGAAAATCTTTAGGGATTGAAAGTAAAATTTCCTTCTTTGTTCTAAAATGTCATGGGGTTTTACGTCGCAAGTTGGAGTTTGTGTAAATGAAAGTGTGGTTTTTAATCTGTTACTTAACAAAGAAACCTTTTAGCGGTCCAAAGTTACATAAAAATGCAATTTTTGTGAATATGTTACCGGCAATCTGTATACCTGAATACCTAAAACATGTAGGTAATGTATGAAATATTATCTATTTTAGACTTTGTCTAGGTATTCTATCCAATACCGAATGTGCAGCCGGTAATGTGTTAGTTTCTAACACAATAAAATACTTATTATACTTACATTCTTCTATAACCGAACTCACAAATACATATTTGGTTAATTTACTCGTTATATATTTATTTTTAACCATTTATTTATACATTTTGTTTGAAACTGTTTTCCGTTACTTACCTACCCCCTCAAGGTTCATTGGAAGACCAGCGTCAGACAGCATCACCTGTCTAGCATGAATGCTGAAATGGACCTTTTTGGCGCAGCCGTGAGGCACCCAGCACATACTATGTTTTCCTCCATAATTTGTACCTACCTTTTTTTTATATAATTATGTGTGTTTTAATAACTGACGTCGAATAAATATTTTTCTTTCTTTCTTTCTTTCTTCTTTCTAATGTGTGTACAAGAGCAGGGAAGGAGGTGACGTACGGGCAGGCAGATAATAAATTAAAGTGTTGTGACTTTTTGAATGCAGTCATTCTTAATTCTTCTGCTGAAAAATGCCTACCATTTATAAAAAAATGTTTTGAAGGAGCACCCTAATTGTTCATTTTAATAAAGTTGATTTTAAGTAACAGAACATGTTTCATTTACCCGTCATTTGATAGGTAGGTATACACCAATAGTTATTTATGCAACTGTTGTACAATGAGGGGTATTAAAACACGAATGTGGGTTTATCACACGAGGCGAAGCCGAATGTGATAATAGTATCACATGAGTGTTTTAATACCTAATTATGTACAGATGCATACAAGACTTTATCTACATCCATGATATGAATCCTCCATAAAAGGTTCTGAAACCATAGGTTGTTGTAGTGTTGTAAGAAGTCTATGTAAATTCATGGAAAGTTGAATTGCTGAGTATTTAATACAAACAAACCATGTATAAGTAATAATATAATTATTTACATTTTGGATTGTACAATTATTAAAATACACAAAGCTTATATCACTCATTTTTGTAAACAACAAAGTAATGCAATACTAATATCGAACAAAAATGGCGGGATTCGACTTGAATTCGAATTAACCTATAAGTTTTTTTTTAATTACGGCGCTGTCGTAGTGAATCGCACGTGCTAGACAATGTTCTTTTTTTAAAACGAGTTGCATAATGAAATTTAGTACAACATTATAACACCCGTTTGGGTGTTATAATGATTATTATGACACTGGCTGTTTTAATGTTGGCCATAAGCTAACTGTTTCAGATACTTCTAAAGAGGATTTATAGCATGAGTGTAGATAAAATCTATTTATTTTACACATTGCCGGTGGACCAGCAGGTACACTATACAATCCCTAGGAATTATATTCATTACCTAGGTAAAGTATGTAATGGACAATAATATTCATAATATTTCATACATTGCCTGGAGGCGTCCAGGTATGTTGTACAATACCTGAAGCCTCTACCTCTAAAGAATACCTAAATAATACAGATTGCCGGTAACAAATACATGTCTGTCTGTTTCTTCCGGCTAATCTCCGGCTGGACTAATTTTAACGGGACTTAAACTGGCAGATAGCTATGTCTTAGGGAGTAACTGAGGTTTAGACTGGAAGCCGACTGCAATATGGTAGAGAAAAGGCCAGGCAGATGATGGTGGTTGCTAGTAAAATAACTGGAACATGACCTTTACATTTTTGGAAATCTCCACTTACCCGCTTTGCTTGGAACTGAAAACATAACCATGTACTAACACAACACTAGTTTCCCCGAAGAGTTAGACTGAGGTGAACACTGGCATTTCACTTGATATCTTCTCCATCCATCCAACTTGTACCGCATGCCCTGTCATCTGCGCACTTGATGATCTATTAACTGCATCAGTGAGCAGAGTTCGCGTGGCTGAGTTTGCATGGAGTGACCGCCTACCTAACCTCCACAACCCAGTTAGTACTGGGTTATACGATACCAATGTAGCACAAACTGACGTGTGAGCAATACCATTATTTTCCCGAAAACAAATTAATCGTTCACATTTTTGGAAATTAAATCGACAACGTGATAAAAAATCTATTAAAGAATAAAAAAAAACGTAGCGCGTTTCCTCTCATATTAATAACCATGCAAAAAACTCCTAGTACCCAAAATGAGCTGTCAAGGGAAAGAAACAAAATATTATACAACTCTAACTTCCCCTAAAGAAAACCTCACTTGCAGTCGTACAGGCGGGCATGGCCGTGCACAGCAGGATTCTGGCAGCTATGGCATGTGCCAAGATGGCAGGTGACAGTGCTTAGCCGTATTACTTTGTATGGCGCTGCGAGGTTCCTTTGGCGCAAATCTATAATCAGAACGAACGCAGCCATCTTGTTTTTACAATTTTCATAGACAATTTCACAAATGTTTAGGGTACCGTACCTCAGTCAGCAAAAGCGGAACCCTTATAGGATCACTTTGTAGACCATCTGTTTGTCCGTTCATCTGTCAAGAAACTTTTTCTCAGGAACGCGTGGATGTATCAAGCTGAAATTAATACTCAAGTCTGCTACCCCTTAGAGCAGTGAAAAAAACAATCTTGTGAGTCAACGCGAAACGCAAAAGGTATGACCGTTTATATATGTCGCATATTTTGTGACTTCACAAGGCTAATAATTATTAACAGAGAAACCCAATATCAGTTTGGCTGACCTCGAAATCGACCAAAAGGCCTCATGCTTGTTGCAGTAACAAACAATTGCTCAGTCCTGAAATCAAAACCACGAACTGTAGCATCGAAGCCAATCATTAAGCACTTTGTAAACCGAACCAGTAATTTGTTTCTACCTTCGAGCTAGTATCGAGATATTGCTACTAAGTTTAAAACTTTTCTGATATAAGAACCAGAATCAGTTCATCAGGTCTAGATTACATAACATAACATGACGCCTGTAATTCCAAAAGAGTTACGCAGAGGTGATCTAAAAAGTACACCCATATTTTGTTAAAGTCCCATGTAATAGGAGGCGAGCCTATTACTATCAACCAGGCACAAATCAGGACTCCGTAGCTGCTTCTGAGAAATGCCTCATAGGAAAACCCAATAATACTGTGACCGACCCGGAAATCGAACCCACGGTGGGTTCGATTTCCGGGTCGGATAATTGCGAAAAAATATCATCTGCTCTATTCATTTTTTCGAGCTACGCGACCAATAATGTATGGAGCGGCCCCTAAAGTGTTGCCAAAGTTTAAAAAAAACGCACAAACTTTATTGAATTAAAGGTAATTTGCGGTTTACGATTTATGACGTATTAAAAAAAAACTACTTTTTACTACTTTTTACAAACTAATTTTCGGTGGAAGTTTACATGGTAATGTACATCATATATTTTTTTTAGTTTTATCATTCTCGTATTTTAGAAGTTGTAACTTCTAAAATACTTCTAAAATACTAAAAAAAATATAAATAGGGTAAGGGGATGGGGGTAGGGTGGGTAGGGGGGGACACATTTTACCACTTTGGAAGTGGACCACTTTGGATGAGGGTGGGGGGGGTAGGGGGGGGGTAGGGTGTAGGCTGGGTAGGGGGGGACACTTTACCACTTTGGAAGTGTCTCTCGCGCAAACTATTCAGTTTAGAAAAAAAATATCTTAAAAACTTTAGTATCATTTTTGAAGACCTATCCATAGATAGGTATGGATTTGATGAAAAAAAAATTTTTGAGTTTCAGTTCTAAGTATGGGGAACCCCCAAAATCAATTGTTTTTTTTTTTCTATTTTTGTGTGAAAATCTTAGTGCTGTTCACAGACTACATCTACTTCCCAAGCTTCGACAGCATAGTTCTTATAGTTTCAGAAAAAATTGGCTGTGACAAACGGACGGACAGACAGACATGACGAATCCATAAGGGTTCCGTTTTATGCTATTTGGCTACGGAACCCTAAAAACACCTCTTATTGATTTTAAACACGACATGTGGGTGTATGAAATAAACTACTGCCTATCCCTTGCCAAACAACTGGTCTGATAAAAGTAATCTGTAGTAAAATCACTCACAAAAAAATAAATTTTGAGGGTGACATTCTGAATCTGACAAATAAATTAATCTATCTGAAAATAGTTAAAGATTAAAGGGAATGATAAAGATGTAGGCTTAACGTAATTAAATACTCATTCTGAGTTGTATGTTTTGCGTTTTAGTATTTACCTTAAAAGGCTCGGCTACATTGAATCATGCGGAATGACGAGCGGGCGCGGTGGCGTTTTAATAGCTCGCTTTTTGGTACTTCATATGAAAACTGCCAAAATAATTATAACAAATTGCTTTTAGACCCTAGTCATTATCTGCTTCGCCTTTTTCTAACTATGTTAGGGTCGGCTTCCACTTTAATCGGGCTTGGAGCTGGAGTTTGTATGAATATCGGTGTGTAATTATTTTAAAAGCACAGCTCTGATTTTTCCGAATCATGTGCTTATTGTATAAATTATCACTTGCTGAGAGAGAGAGAGTTATTTCTCGACGGCATGTAAAGCCAAGTCAGAAACCCATGGGCGGCATAAAACTCTGACACCAGGTTAGATGCTAACCACACGATAGAAAAGATAGAGGGCATAGCAATCTCGATGTTTGACATATTACACATTATTAATAAAGGGTGTAAAATACCTCTTAACGAAGCCGAAAAGCACTTATTCTCCCCGTCATTGCGATCATGTTTTTGTTGTACACCATACCTGGGAACCTACTAGTTACGGAGATATTGGGGGTCAAAGTTCCAACAAGAAGAGAAGAGTTCGTTTTGACAAGTTTTTTTTTTAATACAAGTTTTTAACGTAAGAATTTTACTTTTAACACCTCCACGACCCCCGTACTATTCAATCCATCCATCAGCACAATGTTTTGAGTGCGTTACATTGAGTTCTACCACAAAACATGATTTTTCACCTCAAAAAAAGAAGTCGTTTCCCAGCAATAATTTTCGCGTAAAGTTACTTAGTTTGACGTACAGAATGCTTGGTTGACGGCTTCGTGATGAACCCCTGTATAAATTGGACTCATGCGAAGCAAACAAGGATCACTAGCACGCTATAACGCTATGTGTCAAATGTCTATTGAAATTATAACAAATTAATTTATTAAAAAAAACATAAACTACGATAATAAATTTATATGTGATAATATTTCAACCCGCTTTCACTTATCGCTCTCCGCGTTCTACATAGCATATCTTAAATAATTTCGTATCAAAACAGTTGTGTATTTAAGATGTTTATTCAGTATCTCGTCCAGGCTTTGATTCTCTTTAGAGATTTAAAGGTTGACTTAGATTAACACAGATATAACATTCTATTAAATTGTACCGTGATTGTTCTATTTCAGTTTTAATGAATACTTTTATAGAGTTTATTTTTGGACGTACTTATAAGAAAGAAAAAAAAAAAGATTGATTATTTTAATAAATGAAATAAACGACGCAAGAAAACGTTGTCGAAAATTTTAACTAAGTACATAATATCCAACTACACGTTTTATAAGAACATAATAGTATACTAAAATAACATATTTAATTTATTTATTTATATGAAAATTAATTATAGGCCATTAATAGTGACTACAAATGATTTTATTGGTAATTCTGTAATATTTAATTTTACTTACAATATTAACAGTTAAAACAAAGCTGCCTAAAGAAATTCCACGTGGATACAAAATAATAAACAGAAATGTTTACAGAATACACCACGCTTTTCATTTCATAAGGTTTTTTATTCGACTCCGGCTATTTCCAATACATATTCTGGAAAAGTTTTAATTTTTTACAATGGAATGAAATAAAAGACTATAAAAAGGGTTCTCCTTAGGGAAGGCCTCGAAAATTTCCTTTTCACGCTCGTATAAAAATTCATAAAATAATAGCCGCTCGGGTTCCATCTTCAGGTTAAGCCGGCGCTTGACTTGGTTGGCCCGTTAATGGGTGATCAAATATTACATACCGAGTTTTCTTGGTGCCACGGAAAGCACGTTAAGCCGTTGGTCTCGCTGTCATTTGTAGATCTTTGTCAGTGACCCGAAAGTCTGACAACCAGTCTTACTAAGGGGTATCGTGTTAACAAGTACTAACTGGTTTGTGATGATATTTTTGTCCCCACGCCCCAGTGACACATAGTCAATACAGGGTGTAAACGGCCCCCTTTATAAAAAGCTACCAAGCATTTTGTACATCAAACTATGTAACTGTGCGCCAAAAATATTACAGGCGACTTGTTTTTGGGGTGAAAAGTCACGGTTTACGGTAGGATTTAATGTAACGCACTTAATACATAATGCTTCATGCACTGAATAGTACAGAGGTCATGGAAGTATTAGAAGTTTAAGTATAAAAGAAGATACTGACTGACTGACTGACTGACAGACTGACTCATCTATCAACGCACAGCCCAAACGGCTGGGTCTACAGATTCCAAATTTGGCAAGTAGGTTCCTTGTGTGGTCTAGGGGTGCACTAAGAAAGGATTTTTCAAAATTCACCCCCTAAGGGGGTTAAACGGGGCTCCAAAGTTTGTATGGAGAAACAAGATTAGTTAGACTATTTTATTTGAAACTTCACAGTAATGCTCCTTTTTAGTGTTAGCAGCCTATACATAGCTGTTCATATGTACCTATGCATGTATTTACAGTCCACATTACTTTAAATTAGTCAGTGAGAAATAAACCGTGAAACAGTCCACACGTAGTTTTATTACGAGTAACTACAAACAAAAATCAACCTTATCGCGTGTACATTTGGTCCTATTTCGAGCGGATGATTGCCGGTAACCGGCTGTAGACGGACGCGTCGCGAGAACAAATACAAAGCGATAAGGATTCTTAGAAGTGTTTTGTGATTGCTGATATTATTGAATGGGAACTGTTGTGAACTCGTGAGTTATAAGAACAGTGTTAAAAATACGAACATAACTAGGTACTTATACTATTCTGTGAGTGCTCGGATTACGAGATTTTACGACAAATAAGTGCTTAGTAAAGAGTGCAACAATAAACCCTTTACTTGTGGACATTGTGAACACAGAACAGTACATTTCAATTGACGAAATCCGTTGACTATTCAAGTTACATTGTTGGTTAAAGCAAATTTATTGTGAATATTACCATGGAGGATCTTCTGGTTTATCAGTATGAGCTATTAGAAAATTTAAAGGCTGCAGAAAGAAACTTTAAAAAGTCCCCAAAGGATAGAATTAGAAAACCATACTTGGAAACGAGGCTAGAATTGCTAGAAGAACTTTGGAAGAACTTTAAGGACGGACACAAAAGCATTATTTTGAGCATAACTAAGGATAAAGAAAGAGAAGATCCGTACTTTAAAGACAAGACATACGATGTATTCCAAGAATTGTATGTACTATATAAGTCAGCTATAAAGGAAGCTCTTCAGCCGTTTCTCGATTCAGCGGTTCAAACAGCAATGCTTAGTGCAGCCGAAGGTCAGGTAAGGTCATCAGACAGTAACGAAATTCAATTACCAAAAATTAAAATACCTACCTTCAGCGGCAAATATGATGAATGGCAGACGTTTTTTGATCTGTTTTCTACCTTGATTCATAAAAATATGAGATTGTCGCCAGTACAGAAACTACATTAATTAAAAGGTAGCTTATCAGGAGAACCAGAAGTAATATTGCGCAATTTTACTACAACAGATGCGAATTATGATGACGCCTGGGAAGTATTAGTGAAGCGATATAACAACAAGAGGTTTAATTGTAACGCAATATTGAGAGTTCTTTTCACACTAAAATCTGTACATACTGAGTCAGCGGGTTCACTTAAACACCTGGTGGACACAACTTCAACCTGTTTGAAAGCCTTGAAAAACTTGGGCGCTGAGTCTGACAAATGGGACTTGATCATTAACTACTTAGTTGTGTCTAAGCTGGATCCAGAATCAATGAAGCAGTGGGAACAACACCTTAGTATGAACAATAGCGACCAACCCACTTGGCAAGATTTGAGAGATTTTCTGGAGTCGAGGTTTAGATCGCTGGAAATGATCGAAAGTAACAATATCAAATCTTCGCAGCCGAAATCAGCAGTTAAACCTAAGGCTTTTCATTCCAATGTCAACAAGGATGGAAAAGAACGCGAAAATAAGTGTGTAATTTGTAACAGCGAGCACTATATCTACCATTGTAAAACATTCGTCGATATGTCTACCAAAGAAAGACAGGAGTACGTCCAGAAGAATAAACTGTGTTTCAACTGTCTTGCACCATCACACTCGGTGAAGAAATGTCGTCAGTCAACGTGCTGCAAAAGGTGTGGAAGGCGACATCATTCCCTTCTCCACTTCGAGAGAGAGCAAGCAACGGAGAAGGCAAAAGAAGAAGGAAACACGGCTACAGGTACCATTAGTGACGAGTTAAGAGGTAAGTCCACTCCTTCTTCAAGTGATGCCATTGTTTCTCACCATTGTAAGCAAATACAAACAAATTCTGTGTTATTAGCTACGGCTAAAGTGTTAGTAAGTAGTAAGAACGGTTACGAACATATCATTAGGGCGTTGTTAGACCAGGGGTCGCAAGCGTCATTCATATCTGAGGCGACCGTTCAGCTACTAAATCTTAGACGTAAATCAGTGAGTGGTTGGGTGTCAGGTCTGGGAGAGGGGCAAACGAGAATCAAACACATGGTTTCGCTCTGCGTGAAATCACGCCACAATCCCAGAGAGTCAGTTCAAGTAAATGCGTATGTATTGCATACCCTAACAACGCTGCTACCAACCATTAATCTTAAATTGCCTGATTGGTCTGAACTTAAGGAACTTGAGTTGGCTGATCCAGGGTATACAACACCAGGTAGAATAGATATTCTACTTGGAGCTGAGGTATACGGCGACGTTCTGTTAGACGGCGTTCTTAAGCACCCCAATGGAAATCTATTGGCCCAAAACACAGTCCTAGGATGGGTGATATCGGGAAAGATGTTACAAGCATCTACCTCAGCAAGGAGACACATTACAACCTTACACGCTCAAGTTAGGGAAGACGAGCTATTACGACAATTTTGGGAGATAGAAAGGGAACCAAATAGCATACGAAAGATATTATCAAAGGAAAAAGAAAAGTGCGAAGAATACTATGAAGCCACCACAGTTAGAGATGAAGAAGGAAGATTCGTGGTAAGATTACCGGTTCAAACTGAAGATCCGGAATGTCAATATGGTGGGTCGAGAGAAATAGCAGCAAAAAGATTTAATTTGTTAGAGAAAAGGTTATCAAAAAATCCTAAGCTTCGGGAAGAATATCATAAAGTTATGGAGGAATATATAAACCTAAATCATATGGTGCAAGTTAATTCTTCAGAGATTGATAACCCAAAGGCTGTCTATCTTCCTCACCACGCCGTAGTCCGAGAGGATAAGACTACCACAAAGCTTCGCGTAGTCTTCGACGCTTCTTGCAAGGGTTCAAATAACTTTTCTTTAAATGACGACTTACGTGTGGGTCCTCAGCTACAGCAGGAATTACGTCATACATTAATGAGATGGAGAACACACAAATTCTGTATTACAGCAGACATCATTAAAATGTACAGAATGGTTCGTGTAGCGGAAGAGGATACGGACTACCAGAGATTATTATGGAGGTCTGCACCTCATGAGCCAATAAAGCACTTTAAACTTTTGAGGTTAACATTCGGTACAGCATGTGCACCGTACCTTGCTGTAAAATCACTTCAGACACTTGCCAACGACGAGAAAACGAAGTATCCTATTGCTGCAAATATTACCAAAACTGATTACTATATGGATGATCTCCTCACAGGATGCGAAACAGAGAAAGAAGCTGTCGATATTTATAACGAGATGAACAAACTTATGAACTCAGGAGGATTTCAACTACAAAAATGGAGCAGTAATAGTGAGGCTTTGTCACAGTACATCGGAGAAAATAAGCGAAATGATAACGAGTTGCCTTTTAAGACCAATAGTGTTGTCAAAGTATTAGGTTTGAGCTGGAATAGGGAAGCTGACGCCTTTGAATATACAGTCAACCTGCCAGAACTAAAGCTGCCCATAACCAAACGCCATATTCTTTCAGAAATAGCTAAACTTTATGATCCTTTGGGATGGATAGCTCCTGTTGTGGTAATAGCAAAAATGATCATGCAGAAATTGTGGAAGGCAGGTCTAAATTGGGATGAGCCTATTCATGGTGCTTTACAAGCAGAGTGGTTACGATATCGAGAGAATTTGACGCACATCAAAGGACTAAGTATACCTCGATGGTTGTACTACACACGTGTATCAAGGGTGGAGTTGCATGTTTTCGCAGATGCATCACAAGCCGCATACGGAGCAGCAGTGTACATGCGAGTTATCAGTGAAGAGCGAGTCTACGTAAGCCTAATATCCTCCAAAACCAAGGTGGCTCCAATAGAGAAGCAAGTTTCCATTCCTAGATTAGAGCTTTGTGGTGCCGCATTGGCAGCCAAATTAATGTCGGAGACGTCTCAAGTGTTAGGTGTACCTAAAAATAGCTTATTTGCGTGGACCGATTCCACTATTGTTTTGGCTTGGTTGAAAGGTGGACCAAGCCGATGGAGCACATTCGTGAGCAACCGAGTGTCAGACATATTAAACATTATAGATTACGAGCAGTGGGGGCACGTGTCTACAGATACGAACCCAGCTGACTGTGCGTCACGGGGCTTACAAGGTCCAGAGTTGTTAAATCATTCAATATGGTGGAATGGACCGGCTTGGTTGTCTAGCTTAAACATAAGTATTAGTGTTCCTAATATCGAAGATACACAAGAAGAAGAACGTGTGAGATCTTTGGCTACAATAAGTAATGTCAATGAGGAATTTATTTGGACTAGGTATTCTACTTTATCAAAAATGTTGAGAGTCATTTCATATTGCAGACGATTTATTAATTTTAAATTACCTAAAGATAAACGTGAAACTTGTTCTAAATTAATTACACCAAGAGAAATAAAGGAAACTTTAAACAATTGCATTAAACAAGTCCAAGCTACTAATTTCAAAGAGGAGATGAAGCAGCTAAATTCGCAAGGCCATGTACCTAAAAGAAGCAAGCTTCGGAATCTGTGTCCCGTTATTGATAAAAACGGGATTTTAAGAGTTGGCGGACGCATCCAAAAATCTCAAAAATCCTATGATATTCAGCACCCTATAATTTTACCCGCTACGAGCCATCTTAGCAAACTAATAATTCAGGATGCTCATCACAGAACATTGCATGGTGGTCCTCAAGTAATGCTAAATTATTTAAGAACAAAATACTGGATTTTACGAGCCAAAGATCTGACAAAAAAAACTTATCGAGAATGTGTTACGTGTATTAGGTATTCCAAACAGAATACCAAGCAACTGATGGGGCAGCTGCCAGAAGTGCGAGTTAAACCCGACCGAGCTTTTAAATCAGCTGGTGTGGACTACGCGGGTCCCATAAACATTCGTTTTTCACCGGGTAGAGGAGCTAAATCGTACAAGGGTTACATATGTTTATTTATCTGCATGATAACGCGTGCCATACATCTGGAAGCAGTCACTGACATGACAGCGAAGGGGTTCATCGCAGCCTTCCGGCGATTCACCTCAAGACGAGGTCATTGTTGCGATATTTATAGTGACAATGGTACTAACTTCGTGGGAGCAGACAAACAACTCAGAGAAATGTTCAACAGTGCCAAATCTTCGATTCCTGGTAACGTGGCAGAGTTGTTAGTCCTGGAACGTACTACATGGCATTTTATACCTCCTCATGCACCCAATTTCGGAGGTTTATGGGAGGCTGGAGTGCGCAGCACAAAAACTCATCTTAAAAAAGTAATTGGCGATGCTACTCTCACTTATGAGGAACTAGCCACAGTATTGGCACAAATCGAAGCGTGTTTGAATTCTCGACCCATAACTGTGCTAAGTGATGACCCTAAAGACCCTCTACCGCTAACACCCGGCCACTTTCTGATTGGCGAGCCTTTGTTAAACTTAACTGATGAAAACTATACAAATTGTAATATTTCTAGTATAGATAGATGGCGACTAACGCAAAAAATGGTCAACGATTTCTGGAACAGATGGCATAAAGAATACCTCGTAAATATGAACCAAAGATATAAGTGGAACACCAAAACCACGGAGCCAGAAATCGATGACGTAGTGATTTTAAGAGAAGACAATGTTCCTCCAAGTAAATGGATATTGGGCAAAATAATAGAAAAACATGTGGGCCCTGACGGCATTACTCGTGTGGTGTCAGTCAAATGTAAAAATAATGTTTATAAGCGACCTACAAGTAAATTATGTGTCCTACCTAAAAAATAGTCCTCGTGATAAGCCTAGTAGTTAATTTTAACCTATTCTTGTTTAGCTATTTTACACTTACTTAAGTATACCTGGGTATTTTAAGAACTTTCCTGTTTACGTTGCTTAAAGTGTGAATTGACTTGGTTAAGCATTGCTACTTAAACTTACAACTTCATACAACCTACCCACCTACCTACCTGTGTATGTGTAAGTGAGCACTTACTTTATTATTAGGCTATAATGGAACGGTGGGCGGTTAGAGGTTGGGAATGCAACAACCTTACTTATTTTGTACCTCATACCAACTATTTCTAGTTGCGCAGTATATTATCAGTGATGTATGTACCTAGACCTAAGATATTCATAATGATACTTACATAATTACGTTTAGTTACTTATTTCTTTTATAATCATTTATCTTTATGTTTCGGGAGTTGTGGTGACGATGGTTACTTTCTGATTTCTTTTGTTGTTCAACTAACATCGTGTAGTACCAATTTTATTTTTTTTGTTTTTGATTTAATGAAAGGATAGATCCTTTGGTGGGCGGTATGTCGAATCGCCACAGCGAAATTTAGTGTTAGCAGCCTATACATAGCTGTTCATATGTACCTATGCATGTATTTACAGTCCACATTACTTTAAATTAGTCAGTGAGAAATAAACCGTGAAACAGTCCACACGTAGTTTTATTACGAGTAACTACAAACAAAAATCATCCTTATCGCGTGTACAGAGGTCATGGAAGTATTAGAAGTTTAAGTATAAAAGAAGAAACTGACTGACTGACTGACTGACAGACTGACTCATCTATCAACGCACAGCCCAAACGGCTGGGTCTACAGATTCCAAATTTGGCAAGTAGGTTCCTTGTGTGGTCTAGGGGTGCACTAAGAAAGGATTTTTCAAAATTCACCCCCTAAGGGGGTTAAACGGGGCTCCAAAGTTTGTATGGAGAAACAAGATTAGTTAGACTATTTTATTTGAAACTTCACAGTAATGCTCCTTTTGATAATGTGCTCTACTTTAATGTGGACAAATGCTCGGTAATAACGTTCACTCGGGCGCGGACCCCACTATGCTACGAGTACAAAATGGAAGCAGCACCGATGGAGCGGGTTTCACAGGTACGGGATCTAGGAGTTATTCTCACACCAGACCTCACTTTTCGGGAACATATAATAAAGATATGCAAGAAGGCGTACAGAAACCTTGGTTTTGTACTGAGGCAATCGCAGGGGTTCACGAATATTACCACACTCAGGGTATTATATGACGCTCTAGTCAGGAGTCATCTTGAACACAGTGCAGTCATTTGGGCTCCCCATGAAACAAAATATAGTGTTATGTTGGAGAGAGTCCAAAATAAATACACAAGGTATTTGTATTTTAAACTATATGGGGTATATCCATTCTACCCATTAATGTACCCTACACTATTTGTACTGGGTATGGTGGGGTATAATGAGCTCAGGGTACGCCGGGAATTTAGTCTCGCTGCGTATGTAGTTAAACTGTTACGTGGTGCAGCTCATAACCCGGGAGTGCTGCGGCACCTGAAGCTGTGCGTGCCGGATCAATACGTGTGGAGGCGGCGGCGCCCACCACTACTAGCCGTGCCGGTAGCCAGAACCAATCTCCTGGCTAAGACCCCTCTCACCCGAACGATCCGCGTAGTAAACGAGCTTCACGAGCGAATCGATATTTTTTCGTGCACTTTGAGTGAATTCGCATTCGCATATATGTATGACTTTAAATGTCGTTTTTCTAGTTGTTAAATTATTCTTATTTTGTAAAGATATAGCCACACTATCGAATTAGGTTTAAGATTACCTGTAATGATAGTTGTAAGTTGAATAAAATAAATAAATAAAAATAAAATAAATGAGTAGAAACGGGTTTCAGGGTTTTTCAGAATTCAACCCCTAAGAGGGGGAAATGAGGTGACAAAGTCTAGAGAACAAAGACATATGTTCCTGAAGTGGTCTAGGGGTACACTAAGAAAGGGTTTTTCAAAAGTCACCCCCTAAGGGGGTGAAACGGGGCTCTAAAGTTTGTATGGGGAAACAAGATTAATTAGACTATTTTATTAAAAACTTCACAGGAGTACTCCTATTCATAAATGAGTAGAAATGAGTTTTAGGTTTTTTCAGAATTCAACCCCTAAGAGGGGGAAATGAGGTGACAAAGTCTAAAAATCAATGCACAGCCCAAACCGCTGAGTCTAGAGATTCCAAATTTGGCACATACGTTCCTTAAGAGGTTAAGGGGTGCAATAAGAAAGGATTTTTCAAAATGTACCCCCTAAGGGGATGAAACGGGAGTCAAAAGTTTATATTGGGAACAAGATTAGGTAAGACTGTTTTATTCAAAACTTCACAGGAGTACTCTCATCGATAAATGAGTTAACATTTGTGTTTCAGGTTTTTTCAGAATTCAACCCTTAAAGGGGGAAATGGGGTAACAAAGTCTGAAAATCAACATCGGTATTGTTTGTATGGTGTATCGGGTCGGGTGTATTACAAAAACAACGATTTTAAGATTTAATATGGCGGACCTGAAATGCCTTCATTCCCTGTTGGGGTGCGATGGGGTTGAAATGTCTAAAAATCAATATGGGTGTCGATACCGAGATTATCAGGGGTGCAGATTACGAAAATGGCATTTATTTTGAGATCCAGAAGATGGCGGATTCGACTTCTATACAGGATTATTGTTGATTTATTGTGATGATTGTGATAACGATGATGGTGATTGTGATTATGATGATGATGATTGTGATTACGATGAAGATGATTGTGATTACGGTGATGATCATTGTGATTACGATGAAAATGATTATGATTACGATGATGATGATTGTGATAATGATGATGATGATTGTGATAATGATGATGATGATTGTGAAACTGATGATGATGATTGTGATAACAGTGATGGTGATTGTGATGGTGATAGTGATAATGATAGTGATGGTGATAGCGATAGTGATGGTGATAACGATGATGGTGATTGTGATAAAGATGATGGTGATTGTGATTGTGATTGTTATGGTGATGGTGATGGTGATGGTGATTGTGATAGTGATAATGATAGTGACGGTGATTGTGATGGTGATAGCGATGTGATGGTTATTGTAATGGTGATAGTGGTAGTGATTGTGATAGTGATGGTGATTGTGATAGTGATAGTGATAGTGACGGTGATTGTGATGGTGATAGCGATGGTGATGGTGATTGTGATGGTTATAGTGATTGTGACTGTTATAGTCATGGTGATTGTGATTGTGATATTGATTGTGACAGTGATGGTGTTTGTGATAATGATGATGATGATTGTGATTACGATGATGATGATTGTGATTACGATGATAAAGATTGTGATCACGTTGGTGATGATTGTGATAACGATGATGGTGATTGTTTTAGTGATTGTGATGGTGATTGTGATAGTGACGGTGATTGTGATGGTTATAACGATGGTGATGGTTATTGTGATGGTGATAGTGATTGTGACTGTGATAGTGATTGTGACTGTGATATTGATTGTGACTGTGATATTGATGGTGATTGTGATGGTGATTGTGACAGTGATGGTGTTTGTGGTAATGATGATGATGCGTGTGATAACGATAGTTATGATTTTGATAACGAGGATGGATATTGTGATGATGATGATTGTGATTACGATGATAATGATTGTGATAATGATGATAGTGATTGTGATAACGATGCTGGTGATTGTGATAGTGATGGTGATTGTGATAGTGATTGTGATGGTGAAGGTGATTGTGATAGTGATTGTGATGGTGATTGTGATGGTGATGGTTGTAATTACGATGATAATGATTGTGATAATGATGATAGTGATTGTGCTAACTATGATGGTGATTGTCATTGTAATGGTGATGGTGATGGTGATGGTGGTTGTGACAGTGATTTTGACTGTGATAGTGATGGTGATAGTGATGGTGATTGTGATAGTGATTGTGATGGTGAAGGTGATTGTGATAGTGATTGTGATGGTGATTGTGATGGTGATGGTTGTAATTACGATGATAATGATTGTGATAATGATGATAGTGATTGTGCTAACTATGATGGTGATTGTCATTGTAATGGTGATGGTGATGGTGATGGTAATGGTGATTGTGACAGTGATTGTGACTGTGATAGTGATGGTGATTGTGATGGTGATTGTGATGGTGATTGTGATAGTGATGGTGAATGTGATGGTGATTGTGATTATGATGATAATGATTGTGATTACCGTGGTAATGAGTGTGATAACAATGATTGTGATTGTGATGATGATGTTTGTGATTACGATGATAATCATTATGATTACGATGATTAAGATTATGATAACGATAATGGTGATTGTGATGGATATTGTGTTAGTGGCGGTGATTGTGATGGTGATAGCGATTGTGATGGTGTTTGTGATGGTTATTGTGATAGTGGCGGTGATTGTGATGGTAATGGTTATTATGATGGTGATAGTGATTGTTACTTTGATAGTAATGGTGATTGTGATAGTGATTGTGATTTTGATACCGAGGATGGAGATTGTGATGATGATTATTGTGATTACGATGATAATGGTTGTGATTACGATGATAATGATGATGGTGACAGTGATGGTGATTGTGATGGTAATTGTAATCGTGATGGTGATAATGATGGTGATTGTGATAGTGATGATCATGAAATTTGGCACATAGATAGTTCATAACCTGGATTAACACGTAGGACACTATTTAAAGTATTTATCCCTATAATATGATCCAGTGGGACAGTTACCGAACTTTACGCGGGCGAAGCCGCGGGCAACAGCTAGTTATAAAAATAAGCTTGTAAAAAGTTGGAACTTTGACCTCCAACATCTCCGTAACTAAAAGGTTCTAGGAATGGTCTAGCTAGAACAAAAAATGACAGAGAAAACAAGTGCCTTTCAGCTTCGTTATGGGGATTTTTACATCCATTGTACTTAAAAAGAACCGTCTCTAACTTGTTTGTCTTCAGGAAATTAAATTTAAACTTTCACTTCTATCTTCTAAGTACGGCTGATAAATTGACCTATATTTTCACACAGATGAAAACACACAAAGTCAAACCCTACAATAACGCAAATTTTCCCAACCAACCCCATCGTAAAACCAGAATTAGCATCAATGATAATAAAATTTAATTCAAATTAAAATATGAAGCCATGAAATTTTATGGGGACTTAAAACAGCTGTAACTTTGATGGGGACTACTAATATAGGGATATTATTTAGTTTTATTGTACCCCAAGCGTTTATTAGGGGTAAGAGTTAAATATCAAGTACATACATTAATAATACGGTTAATTAAATAAGATATTGTTCCCAGGGCGACAGTACGAAAGTAAATTTTTGGGTTACGTTCAAAATTAAACCTACGTCCTCTTATCTGTAGTACCTGCTAATGGCCGTTTTGACTCCTGCCCAATTTATTTGGGACTACCGCAACATTTTTTCGCGCAAAATTAAAAAAAAAATACTTTACTTTTCGATTGGATTTTGGTTTTATTTATTTTGCACGGAATCCTATTATTTTTCTTAAATAAAAGTAGCCTTTGTTAGATTTTATTACATCATCAATTAGTCAGTAAAAGTCTTGTCAAAATCAGTCCAGCCGTTTCGGAGTCGGAGATTAGCAAAAAAAAAGACAGACAGACAGACATAAATTGAAAAAACTTTTGGTTTTTGTTATAAGTGCCGCGTAGTTCCCGTTCCCTTATGAGTACGGGGATAAAATATAGCCTATGTTACTCGCTGATAATGTAGCTATCCATTGCTGAAAGAAATACATACAAAAATACAAATCTTTCCTCTTTATAATATTAGTATAGATTATCATATGCATTAAATCATCATCATCATCATTTTAGCCGAAAGACGTCCACTGCTGGACATAGGCCTCCCCAAGTGTCGCCACATTGACCGGTCCCGTGCGACTCGCATCCAGCGGATTCCCGCAACCTTCACCAGGTCATCGGTCCACCTAGTGGGAGGCCTTCCAACGCAACGTCTTCAGGTTCGCGGTCGCCACTCCAGAACTTTTCGGCCCCATCGGCCATCCGTTCTGCGAGCACGGTGCCCTGTCCACTGCCACTTAAGTTTGGCAACTCTTCGGGCTACATCGGTAACCTTGGTTCATGCATTCAGTATTAAGTTGTTATTTTGATATTACAAACAGACACTTCAATTTTGTTCAGCCACCATTTACATTTAGTTATCTTTCATTGACTTGAATATGCCTTGGTGGCTGAGAGAATGTCATGCTCACTCAAATGTCTCGCTGATGATGGCGGGTGTGTCGGGTCATTTAATTCCCTTCAATATGGTTGAGTTGAATGGCGCCGATGCGCGCGTCATGTTCGTGAGCGGGCGCTGTCAGTTGGGACTGGTCATCTCTTGGCTGCCAGGATTCATTTTAATTCGTTTGTTGTTAAATTGTTGTCTTTTTCTACTCTGGACGCTCTTAATGTGCACGTCTTTCTACATCGTTCTCACATACATTCAGTCAAAAAAGTATCGGGAATGGATGATTTGTTTATGGTTCCAAATTCAAATTTTTGTTTTTTTGTAGTTGTTAGATTGGCACAACTGTTTTCCATTTTGGCGCGGAGTTTGAGTTGCATCTGTTATTTATATTAAATACAGTGCTGGTTTTAGTAATATCATATATAGTGTGTATTGCGAATTTCATAATGGACAAAAATATCGAACAAAGAGTTTGTCTTAAATTTTGTATCGCCAATGGAATTTCGTGTTCGGAGTCTCTGAAAATGTTACAAAAGGCTTACGGTGAATCGACTTTATCAAAAACTCGTGCTTATAAGTGGTTCAAAGCGTTCAAAAGCGGTCGAGATGTGATGGAAGATTTGCCTCGCTCTGGTAGGCCGTCAACGTCTGCAACTGAAGTTAACATCGCAAAAGTGAAGAAAATAGTGACTGAAAATCCCCATTCAACTCTGGGAGAGATAGCCGCCGAACTTTCTGTATCTCACGAGTCGATCCGTACCATTTTAACTAATCATTTAGGTATGAAACATGTTGCTGCTCGGCTAGTCCCAAAAGATCTGAATTTTCTCCAAAAACTCAATCGCATGTAAATCGCTGAGGACATGCTAGAACGAGTCAGTTCGGACCCAACATTCATGAAACGCATTGTTACTGGTAACGAGACGTGGGTTTACGAGTTTGACATGCAAACTAGTCAACAAGCTTCGGAGTGGCGCCTTCCAACTGAACCGAAACCGAAAAAACCACGCCAAAGTCGATCAAAAGTCAAAGTCATGTTGACTGTTTTCTTTGACTATCGCGGTGTTGTGCACTCTGAATTCTTACCGAAAGGTCTAGCAGTAAATAAAGAATATTATTTGAGCGTTATGCGGCGTTTAAGAGAGCAAATTCGACGAAAAAGGCCAGATTTGTGGAAAAAAAAATCTTGGATTTTGCACCACGACAATGCGCCTTCGCACAAGGCTATCATTGTGAACGAATTTTTGACCAAACACTCAACAAATACCATCCAGCAACCACCATATTCACCAGATATGGCTCCTGCTGACTTTTTTCTTTTTCCTAAACTCAAATTACCACTTCGTGGCACCCGTTTTCAATCGATAGAAGACATAAAGGAGAATTCGCGGCGAGAACTGAACTCAATTCCGGAAGCAGCGTTTAAAAAATGTTTTGATGAATGGATTATTCGTTGGCGCAAGTGTATCGTTTCTAAAGGAGCATACTTTGAAGGTGATAAACTAAATTTGGATGAATAACAGACATTTTGTGTATTATTGATCTTTTCCCGGTACTTTCTTGACAGAGTAGTATATGTATAATTTCAAAATTAATGATGTAACCAAGATTTTGTAACAATATTTTGATTCCAAACAGTGTCCATGGAGTTTCTTGCCCGTTCTTCTCCATAGAGATCCGTAGATCTCTATGGAGAAGAACGGGCAAGAAACTCCATGGACACTTGAGAAAGTACTGTAGTTGCCCATTCCCTAGCGTACTAGGGAATGGGCAACTACAGTACTTTCTCAAGTTATTATGCCTTGTGACTGGGACTGTAGCTTTGTTTTTTATTTGTAATTTTGAGATTCAAAAGTGCCGTAATGGTCTAATTGAAATAAATGCTTTGAGTTTGAGTTTATTTGTACTTATGTCTTCTTCTTTCATACTGCTCTATTACCCGTCATCTCATCTACTCGTGCTTTAATGTTGGGGAGTGGTGTAACTCTATTATACCAACATTTTGCCAGTAATCATAAAGTCCCATATAATTGATGTGATCCTATTTATTTCCATCAACCAGGCACAAATCCAGACTGCAGGATTCTAATACTAAAACTACTTTCACCAAATGCAAACTATCAAAAACAGCTTCAGAAACCCAATACAAAATCAAAGACACCTTTAACCCCAAAAGAATACTAAGATCTTAACTAATACAATCTCCCGCATTCACGATCAAATAGTGATCGAATTCACTTTACAATACATTGAACGTTTAAACGCGTACGTGCCATAGAAAACCACGTACAAAACAAGTGATGGACGATTATTGTTGCGATTGTATCGTAGTTGTAATGTAGAACCACAGATATAGATATACCTAGATAACGCAAGTATCACCAACCGTATGAAAGCGTGGCATTATTTGACTACCTACTATGACATCATAAGCACTATTTAGTTCCTTTACAAAATAGACTACGTTTTTGTTCTTTAGATGTCTATAATTAAGTTCTTAAGTTTTAAAGTTGTAACGTTGCTGTTTTAAACAAATTAGTTTGCTGCGACAGTAGCCACGTTAAGTATTAAAATACTTTAGCTGAGCACGCGAAGTAGGTGTTCTTGCGTTATCTAGGTATTTCTATAACTGTGTGTGGAACATTTCAGGAAATCGGAGATTTGGCAAGGCTTTGACTTTGTACTTCAGGGTAGACTATTTGTGTTTTGACCTTTTGAACGAAGTGATTCTTGATTTTCAATTTGATGGAGGTACGTAGGTGTAATGTCTACACGAGGCTCCACAAAGGACCGAAATAGAATTTAGCTTTAAGTACAAGGTCAAATTTTCCCAATCAACCTTATACCTAATGCTTTAGCGATAAAGTTGAAAATCTATTAAAGAGATTTGACAGATTGTAGTTGCTTGACGTGTCTGTGCCTGCGTAGACAATGAAAGATAATACATCAATCATGATAGGTAAGTTTGTTTAATCGTTCTATATAAATATTATACCTACTTGGTAAGTAGTCATTATTGTGATCATTTTCACCGTTAAGACTTTCATGGCGTACCCACAAACCAAGAACAGAATTAAATTAAATCTGGCATCTTATTTGGAGTAGTCGTCTCGAATCGATGAAGAACTGAAATCATGATCTGTCTATTCTTTTTCCACACTATGAAGCAGCAGCTGAACACCAGTATTTTGCAGTTTTCAAGTACTTATGTTACGTACGTTACGTTCTTAGGGTCCCGGGTTCGAGTCCCGGTTGGAGCAAATGTTTGTGTGATGAGCATGGACATTTGTTTTTGAATCATGGATGTATATATGTATAATAAGTATGTATTTACAAACAAAAAGTATCTATGTAGTATATCAACTATCTGGTGTCCACGACACAAGCCTCGTTGCTTAATGTGGCACTAGATGGCGCTGTGTGTTCATGTCCAGCGATATTTATTATTATTATTATATTATTTTATATATTATATTATTTTGAGTGTTTATGAACTAAGTTATGGATCGTTGTGTCTGATGCAAACAAATTATTAAGATTATTATATTATTGTTTTTTTTTCTAATCTACCTTATAGATACCGGATATATCATACAGAAAATTATTATTATGAAACTGTACTTCTCAATTCAAATAAAAGGCTCTTCTTTCTCTTTTGAAATAAAATCTCATTTTAAATTCGACAATCCCCATATAGGTCATAGTATTACTATATACTATTATATCCAAAACACTACTTCATTGGCACGGACGTGAATGGCGCGATCTGTCCCCGTTTTAACACATTACACGATTTAAAGTGCTTTTGTCTTGAATGCGGAAGATTTCCGCTTAGTTTTCCTTAAGCGCTTTGAAGCGCTAGAAAATAAATATTATTGTGTTATGGTAGGAGAGGAGGGTTTTTCAGCAAGCATATTTAGCATGTAAACTTGATAACTGAGTCAGTTTGGCGTGTTTAGAGGACGCCAAAACTATATTTGAAAAAAAAACACTTTAACATTTAAAGTTAGCCTTTAAATGTTAAAGTGTTTTTTTTTTTTACTAACAATGAAACTGAACTTTTCAGTACATTCACTACGAGTTTTAATTTGTATCCTGTTGATGGCAATAGTCTCACCCCCTGTTACACGGGACTTAAACATAACTGGCGAAATCTACTTGTACTATTAGGTACACCTCTGCCTCTTGCGTCCGGCCCTGGTGCAAGCCATGGTCCGGAGCGAGACTGAATGGGACGCCGTCACCTCCTTCTGCGAAGCAGTAATGCTAAAGAAGGAGGTGGCGGAATGTGAGAGGGAAAGAACTCACAGCGTCCCCGCCGCCGCGGGAGTCGCCCCGGGCGTCGTGGGCCACCACGTGGCCCCCGGCCACCGTAGGCACGGGCCTGTGGACGGTGGGCTATGGGCTAGCTTGCCGTCCGTCCGTCTCATGACGACAGGCCGTGTCGACGGCGCGTTCGTGTTCCACGGGCGCCTCAAAGAGAGTCAGCAAAAAGGAAGGGGTCTGCAAGGACCGATGCCTGCCGGGGTTGCGGGACTGTTCGAAAGAGATACCGTGGCCCCGGAACACAAAGGGCGATGAAGGAACATGGATGGGTTTTAGTCAGTAAAGGTCTGACACTCCCTCCTGCTCCGCCCAGAGCGGGAGAAGTCATTTGATGATTTCCCATCCGAAAAAAGGTAGACCTCTGCCAGACCTTAAGCGGATTATTTACATTATTTTAAAGTATGTTCACAGTTCAAACATCTGGAGGTCTAAAATAGCCACTTTGGCAGAAATTAATAGGATAGTAAATGAATTATGTAACAATTCGTAAAATGGTCACAAAGTGACGACAATTCATAGTATTAACTTTGTCTGTGCCCATTCCAAGAATTTTAACGTGATTCATAAATTATTATCCTTTATTGATTCTGCTAAAACGGCGATTTTACACCACTGGTCATCACCCGTCTGCAGAACAGCGATACTTTTTTACTGATAATGTAACACTAGAGAGTGTACGTTTACTTGTAAGTTTGTACTATGTTTGTAAGTAAGCTAATAGCTACCTAGTAAGTAAGCTGAAATAGCTGCCGCTAGTCTATGGGGTAATTTTCAGAACTACTGGTCCAAAATTCCTTCTGTAATAAAAACTACATCGTCGCCATGTATATAGGCAATATTTAAAACGAGTATATCATTAGAGAATAATATACTCGTATTACGATCTAAAGGATAACAACATCAGATAATAAACTAAAGTTAACAAATTACTGTTTCTACCGAAATAGCCCGAGGTCAGGCAAAAGTGTATTAGTACACCCTTAAGTTTATAAGTCCCAGATGTTAGGGGTGAGGAATGAGAATACTGCCCTCAATCGAGAAGAAATCTAAGCCCCGAGCGAATTTCTAGGCCAAATATCTAAACTAAAATCACTTTATCCGATCTAATGAACAAAATCCAAACCCCACGCTCAACATTCACGCTTGTAAACAAACATAGGTCTAAAAAGCCCGTATTTTTATGGTTTTGTTCCTCAGTCGGCAAAAAGGAACCCCCTATTTATAAGATCACTTTGTTGTCCGTCTGTCAAGAGACTTTTTTGCAGGAACGCGTGGATGTATCATAATTTGTTGTATATTTTGCGAGAGCAGTGGTGGCCCAGTGGTGGCGGCCCCGACTTACGAACAGTAAGTCGTGGGTTCGAACCCAGACGGGCGCATTACTTTGTGTAATTTATTTCATCACCACTGCTCTCAAAACGTGAAGGAAAACGTCGTGAGGAAACCGGCATGTCCTAGAACCAAAAAATTCGAAGACATGTGACATCTACCAATCCGCACTGGGCCCGCGTGGTGGATTATATTCCATTCCCTCTCATAGAGAGGAGGCCTGTGTCCCAGCAGTGGGAACATTAATAGGCTGATGATGATGATGATGATGATGATGATGTTGATATTTTGCGATACTTCTCGTTGACCTCGGAACATGAAATTTGGCAAGAAGCTGTGTCTTACAGCCCTTGTAAAGGAAAAAAAACTGAAAACCGTAAATATTTAGTTTTTTATGTTTATTCGGAACCCTCTACCCGCTAAAGTTTGTACTATGTTTGTAAGTAAGCTAATATAGCGGTAGCTAGTTTAGGGGGTAATCTTCAGAACTACTGGTCCTATTGCGAAAATTATTTCTGTAATAGGAAATTACATCGTCGCCGTAGTCTTGAGATATTTTTCGACTATACACAATACTACACAAGCGAAGTCGGATTCGGTCCTGACCTACTACTGCCCTACTGTCCTGTCTGTCTGTCTTACTGTCTTCTATTAGTTTCCGTAGGGTTCAGTTAGGTTCCAGGAGTCGGTTGGATTGTTACTCTTTCACGCAAAAACTTTTCAACGGTTTTGGATGAAATTTGGTATACAGATAGGTTGTAACCTGGATTAATACATTGTGATACTTGTTATTCCGGTGTACGATCCCGTGGAATAATAAATTAAAAACTCCATGTGGGCGAAGCCGCGGGCATTACCTAGTCAATAATATTTCCAACATACTCATTGCATTCACTACGGCGCACTAGCCTGTCAAATCAGCCCATCGATACATGAAACAAAATCTGTCACCGTATCCTGATTATCATAATTTTGCAGCTGAAAAACATTATTTTATACTGTCAACCCGTATTTCTGTAACAAAAGGGAAATAGGACGTCTTCTTATCGAGACATTTTTAGAAAGGGTCAGAACACGGATGGACTGATTTATAAAATAAAATGTACCTAGGAAAGGGAGAGTCAGTTGAAATCGTTTTTTCAAGTGAGATTCTTCTCCATAGCAATGTACGCTTCGGAATGGGCAACTAAAGTACTTTCACAAGTTATTATGCCCTATGACTGTAACTGCAGCTACATCCTTTTGTTTTTGACACTCAAAAGCGCCTGTTGGGGACTAATAAATTAGTACATACATAAAACACCCTTGATCTGTCCACGAAGTAGACACAATAGTCAAACAATGGCGTCCCGACCGAATCGGTCGGGTGGACAGTTCATGATTTACGAAAGAAATAAATTCTTTGTGTTTTATCCTGTTCGAATAATTTGGTACAGCTAGGCGGTAAAATCAAATGATATTTAATACGTGGAATTGCATATAAACGTCTGATGAGGCGTGTAAATGGCCTGCACCTTTGATAAGGTTGTTTTTAAGAACAAACCATAAATTTGAATTAAATTCCTATGATAAAGGTGTAATGGCGGATCGGACCTCAAAATAAAACTATTGATGAATCCTCGAGAAACCAATATCAAATAATTAATAGCAGCAAAACTTGCCCACGTACCTTGGCAATCCAGAGATACCACTCAGACCCAGAGAGACGGGAAGCTAACTTGTTCATGCACGCGTGATGGCTTGTAGGTATGTGCTGCCGGCCGGTGAGCTAAATCTTCTTAAATCCACCGGTAGAATGGTTAAAACTCCAAAATTCCACACTGCACTATAAGTTCTCAATGAAGCACAGATGCAGGTTCATTTATTTTACGAATATCTTTAAGGTTTCACCAAAATTGAATTTTCAAAAGGCGGAGCGATGCGCACACACAGTGTATGCGAACGGCGCGGCGGCGCGGCGGCGGGAAGAAGTCTCTTGCCGCTAACGCCATCAATCGGCCATGTTGAGAGAATACTCAAGAAAGTTTTGTTAGGAAATGAAATTGAAGTTCACTTCAAATTTCACTCATCACCTTTCACTGTTCGAGAGAAAACTCATACTTTTTTTTATACTTACTATGCTTACGTTTGGCCGCAACTCTCCTGATGTGAAGCAATGATGCGGCCTAGGATGGAGCACGCTTGCCTAGAAGAAACAGATTCACTCTAACTTTGAATAGATCCAGAATGATTATAATATTCAGGAAACACAGAAGCTGATTTGTCATTTCTTTTAAAAGTATCATCGCGGATTCACAATCAACTCGAAACCATCGTTTAAATTTTTTTTGTGGCATTCCCATTTTTACATTCTCTTAATCCAAAATATCAGTTGTTTTAAATAATGATCACAGGTATCTCTTTCCATTCCTTCGGGGACCTTTACGCGGCATAATATACGCAGAAACGTTAAACGGCACGCTAAATTTGCTTAAAATACAACCATAATATAAAGCTCAAAGTCCCATGACCAATTACGCCAAACCACATTGCTTCCCCGCCCAAAATCTAAAATCGTGCATGCAATTTTGACCCAAATTCCACCCTCCATGCTCCTTAGTTGATAAGGGAACGATCGAGAGTCATTTGCATAGATGAAGTCCTTAATTAGCAGAATAAGGGGCTCAAGACGACATCCAACGTCGGTTTCAGATTAAAGCCTGTAAAATCTACAATTCAAATCCCGCAGTGGAATTCAAATGAGAGACTTTAGGGCAAGGTCTTAGTGAAAGCGATTTAGTAGTAGCAAGATGCTTTTTTTCCAGTTCAAAAAAAAATCTAAACAAAGGAACTGTAGAAGGGTTCGTAGCTAAATAACAATAGCCATACTGGTCGATCTTCAAGGAGTGAGGAACGTCCCGGCCGCCGCGGTAAACGCCCTGGGCGTCGGAGGGCCACGTGGTTGCCCCCGGCCACCGTAGGCGCGGGCCTGTGGTGGTGAGCTATGGGCTAGCTCGCCATCCGTCCGTCTCATGACGACAGGCCGTGTCGGCAGCGCGTTCGTGTTCCACGCGCGCCTCAAAGAGATGTCAGCAAATGGAAGGGGTCCGCAAGGGCCGATGCCTGCTGGGGCTGCGGGACTGTTCGAAAGAGATACCGTGGCCCCGAAATACAAAGGGCGATGAAGGAACATTGATAGGTTTTAGTCAGTAAAAGTCTGACACTCCCTCCTGCTCCGCCTAGAGCGAGAGGAGTCATTTTATGATGTCCCATACCAAAAAAAAAGGAGTAGAGAGGAAAATGTTGAGTATGGATGTAAATGGCTATAAGATTATAGAAAAACCAAAGAAACGATGGATGGTCTGTGTGAAAGATGATATGCGGCAAGAAAGACGGTAACGGCTGAGATGACAAGTAATAGAGAAGTATGGAAGAAGAAGACATGCTGCGCCGACCACAAATAATTTGGGATAAGAGTTGTTGATGTTTAACCATGAAGATCGATCAGTTAGCATACTCCTGTATGCTAACTGATCGATCTTCATGGTTAAACAACGCTTTCTTAGGTCTGTCAGAGGATGGGTGGCCATCCGTTACATACCGAGTTCCATCAGTGCCTCGGAAAGCAAATAACTACATAGGAGCGATAGAGAAACTAAATAAAAACAGACGCATGAGTTAATCTTCTAGGTTAAGTAACGCTCGCCAAGGCCGGTACATGGATGGGTGACCATCCATTAAAACGAAAACCGAGTTCCTCCATGCCTCGGCTGTCATTGATAAATATTTGACAGTCGTTACGTGTAGTAAGAAGATCGAAAGTTTGACAACCAGTCTTACCAAGGAGTATCGTATTACCCCGCTAACTGGGTTTTGGGGCAGTCGATCTCTACTAACTGGGTTTTGGAGCAGTCGATCCCTACTAACTGGGTTTTGGAGCAGTCGATCCCTATAAAATACAGGTATTCAGCTGCATCCTGTCTGGCGGAAATAGCTCTCATTAGTACCGCATCCTTAAAATAAGTTCGCTTTAGTATAAGTTGTAATTAAAAGTCTGAGAAACATATTGCTGCTATGCAAGTTGTCCGGGCGAAACTAATTTCATGTAGTTATAGAATTGGACTTTTTGAAATGGGTATTAGTTTGAATCAAACCCTTGGGTATACGCTAGAAGTTCTAATTGCATTCATAGAACAAATTGGTCACTAATAATGTCAATAAGTTATTAACCAACTACTAGATTTTAACTGCTTTTACACACTGCTCTTCCAAAGATTAACCGTAACCACAAACCGTAGCGGTAGTGTCGTCCAATCCTCGTTTTCTATATGACTGTCTCGTTCGTTCAGTGGTCGCAATTCTGACTGCTAAGCATGCAAATCATATTTTGTTCAACGTACAGCCCGACATTGACTGGCAAATTGCTAAGAACCTAGGAAAATTAGTATTTCGCGAGCCACCCTGGCACTACCACCATAATTTTCATAGACAACAACAACAACAACAACAGCCCAAAACGTCCACTGCTGGACATAAGCCTCTCCCATGATGGGAGGAATTTCATAGAAAAGATCTAGTATTACCAGGGAGTGTCGTATTATATCCAGTACTAACTGGATTGTAGAATCTGATAGGCAGTCGCTCCAAGTAAATTACTAGTATTTAGCTGCATCTGAACATGGAAGCCGACATCAACATAGTTGGGAAAAGGCTAGGTATATGATGAATAGATCCTGTATCTCGGAATTTTGACTAGCCTGTCGATTTCCATTTCAAAGCCAAAGAACCCTTTAAATGCAAATAGGAACAGAAGCTCAGTGATTAACTACGCTTGTTCACAACGTGTTCACGATTGCAAGTTTCCTTTCTTTCTTAGATTAACTAATAAAAAAGAAATTATAATCGGCTACCTTTTCTCCAGTTTATTTGAAATGCGTGAAGCACGTTTTTATCGTCCATGCTTCTCCATTGTATTTGCTGTCATCTGAAAAATCAGAAGTGAATGTCTTGGGTCTGAATTTGAGAGCTATGACTTGGCAGTACGACGGTGGCAACTAGTAGTTTTCAACGCCACCAGACCAAACTAACGATTTTCTAACCGCTCTAAAAAAAATGAGTTCCCTTCGTGTGGTGTTTGAATAGCTTTGAATAAATGCTTTCATCAAAATAAATAGTTGCTTGTACCATTGCCTAGCCTACCCCAATTCCTTTGGTAGAATTCGATACTCACTACAAGTAAACCAACACGTTGTGAGGAAAGTTTTGAGTATGAATGTGGATAGCTATGAGAGTGAAGAAAGACCAAAGAAACAATGGATGGACTGTGTGAAGTTTGATATGGCTTTAAAAGAGGTGACTGCTGAGATGACGAGTAATAGAGAAGTATGGAAGAAGAAGACATGCTGCGCCGACCCCAAATAAATTGGTATAAGAGGAGGAGAATGACGAGGGTAATAACGATGTTCTTAACTTCGTGAAAGCCGAGAAAGATAAGCAAATCAAGTATCTTGACTTGGCTTGTGGGGTTGTATCTTGGGAAATAATAAGGGTAGTAGAATGCATGACTACACGTAAACCGACACCATCACCCAGATCGGGTTAAAACCTCATTCGTTAAAGACATCTTCTACCTAGATGAAGCCCTTAATTAGTACGATAACGGCCAACGTTCGGGACATCCAGCGTCGGTTTTAGATTAAGGCCTGTAAAATCTCCAATTCAAATGCTGCTATGGAATTCAAATGAACGGGTCCCTTACTAAGTGTCGTATTTGGGGCGGTTCACGTCGTTTTGTTTTAAGGGAAGATTGAATCTTTGAAACTTTGCATAGGAATATTTTAAAGCTTGATAATGGTAGTTTAGTGAGAGTTCTAAAAACTTAGTAGAGAAAAAGCTGTAATTTATTATCCACAAGACAGTTCTTTCACTACTTATGGATTCTCAATCATTTTACTTTGCTTTAACTACATATAATTCAATAGGTCGCAAATTGACAAAAATATACGGTCAAAAAGCATGCCAGTTATAATATATTTACTATAAAAAAACATTCTTACTTAGCAGTAAGAATGGTTTTATTCTACTACTCTTATTTAGTAGCCTAAATAAGAGTCAAAGCCGAATTGAAATCATGAACGTGAAAAGATCTCATTGGTACAAGGCCTCGTTTTTGCCCGTAGAGCCAAAAAGTAAATGCGAGAACTTCTAACATGGTACAACAATCGACAAATTTGGAATTCGAAGCTCAAATTCAAAGCGAAAATCAATTTTTAAAATTGTCAAGGCCACTTAATACTTCCAAATCGAATTGAATTCCATAAAAGCTTAGAAACTCAACAATTTGGAACTGATATGGGGAGTATTGGTCCAAGATTAGCATATTTGGGTGTTCTGTTGGCACGGCGCCAAGGACCGGTTGGCTTAGCTCAATCTTATGTGTCTAGGCTATTTGGTCTATATACCATGGTTATTGGTGAAGGCTTTAACGCTTCGTTGTATTTCTCAGAAGTGCATGAATGAGTATTCTTTTGTAAATAATATTATAAAAGCGAAAGTAAGTTTGTTTGTTACTTTTTCACGCCTAAACCGATAATTCTAGAATGTTGCATAATACGTTGTCAGGTGTACAGAAACGGACATGATACCTTTCATCCCGAAAAAAAGTACTGTTCCCGAGAAAAATAACAAAAACGTTCTTATAGATGGCGCCACGTGTCTTTCGAATCATGATTGAATTATCATCATCATCATTTCAGGCGAAAGACGTCCACTGCTGGACATAGGCTTCCCCTAAGTGTCGCCACAATGTACGGTCCCGTGCGACTTGCATCTAGCGAATTGAATTATATTATTATAGAAACTTTAGTAGTGTGTTAAGAGTTTAATTGTCAAATTCTAAATTAACGCGAGCAAAGCTGCGGGCAAAAGCTAGTATTCTATACAAAGGGCAGACAAAGATAGAAGATATAAGAACTGGTTAACCTCAGACATGTGTTACGTTTCACCACGTGTCATCATCATCATCATCATCATCCACAGCCAGACTTCACCCACTGCTGGGTATAGGCCCCTCTTCGCTTGTGCCAAGCTCCACGATCTTGTGCCAAGCTCCACGATCTTGTGCCAAGCTCCACGATGTTGTGCCAAGCTCCACGATCTTTAGCCTGTGTAACTACAGCCACATTCGATATTTTTGCTTTTTGTCTGGACTGGAAACGCGACTGCAAGAAATCTGGTATTGCAGATGTCTATATACAGTAACGCCTGTTTGCCACACACTATTATTTTGGGCTACTCATTCTCGCAAGTTCAACTGTTCAGTTAAAAACCTACCTAGTTATTCAGTCTTCAGAGTCTTGTTTAACAGATCTTCGATTTTCCGTTTCCTCTTTGACGAAACAGTTCGAAAATAAGGGAAATAAAACTTGATTGTTGAATAGGAACCTCGTAATCCTTTTTTATGTTGCCATTCCGACTCGAATCACGTTTCCTATAAGATCCTTTAACGACTATTCGTAAAAGCGTTTATTGAAAAGGTCATTGATTTAAAAATCACAAAGCAGCTTTTCGATAACATGGCATAAACATGTTCCAAACAACTTATGTTAAAAGGTTCACAAGCAAGTGCTAACATGGTTTTATTTTTGTCATGACAACCCTGGGAAAAAATTATGAAACCAACCAAGGGATCAAAGTCACTTCTATCGTCCAGAAATTAAATCCTACTCATATCATAAATGCGACATGGACGCATTGCGTACACAAAGAAATTTGGCACAGAGATTGTTTATAACCTGGATTAACACATAGGATACTTTTTATACCGGTAGTATGATCCCGCGGGACAATTATCGAACACCATGCGGGCGAAGCCGCGGGCATTGGCTAGTTATTAGATAAAAACAAGTTGTGTTACAAATGGAGGCTCGTATCCGGATTAGCCTTTTGAGGAAGTCTGACAGCCAGTCATACTAACAAGGTGTATCCCACTGTCCACTATTTGCCTTGGCCATGTGAAGATCAGACTGGAAGTCCCTTCATGTAAAATATTGGTATTCAGCTATATCTGGTTAGACTGGGAGCTGACTAGAACAAAGTAGAGAAAAGGCTAGGCAGGTGATGATTTCATGGCATGAACAACACTCGGGTGAAGCCATGATAGCCAAGCAGAGGGAGTGGCGACCGCGAACCGGAAGACGTTGCGTTGGTAGGCCTCCCACTAGGTAGACCGATGACCTGGTGAAGGTTGCGTGGATCCGCTGGATGCGAGTCGCACGGGACCGGTCAATGGTGATGGAGGGCGAAGCCACGGCCACGGTCATAACCTAGTTTGTCAAAAAATGCGAAAAAACGGTTTCATGTGTAACTCAAGGTACAATAAGACCTTAATGAGAAAAAAATCTGCATACCAGTACTCTAATCAAAGGCCGTTTAGTCCCTTAAATTATCTTAATGTGAGCAATAAAACCGTTTCAACAAGAAATCCAATCGTGAACAGTTAGTAGGAGTACAAATTCTACCGGAGTAACGTTCGAGGTTGAATTTTAAGCGCGCCCCCTGGAATCGGTTCACCGTCTTGCTGAGAGAATTTATTTCTGGCTTTTGCATCAACCTCTCGTTTGTATTAGGTTAGGAGATAGCTTTGTTGGGTTTCGTTTCTTGGTTTGGGAAGTAGGTTATGGTTGTTAAGAACGAGTTGAATTGAGGTTTCAGTAGTAAATGGTATCAAGTATTTGGTAAAGTTTAGTTTTACTTCTGTGAAGTGAGAGATTTTATAGCAGTTGTACCCCAAAAGTCATGGTTAAAACCCAAGCATCTACTTTCGTACCATCAAATAACATCACGCCTGTAATCTCTGAAGGGTTATGCAGAGACGTACCTGACAGTACACCCATATTTCACCAGCTTATTTCCGTCAACTGGGCACACCGTGGCTGCTACTGAGAAAATAATTAAATCAGTCCAAATATGTATCAGTCTCTTTGGTGCAGCATGTCTTCTTCTTCCATAACTTCTCTATTAGTAGTTATCTCTGCAGTCACCCACTTTCTGGCCATATTATCTTCCGCTCAGTCCATATACATTATTTCCAGTATCTACAATTACCCTCATCCCTATCTCAATAATAAAACATCCTATAACACAATCCCAGTGCGGCGATTAGACCAATAAAAACGCGATTTAAATGTTCTACTAAGATTTAAAGTTAATGTTCCGCCGATAATTTTATTATCCCCTCTCGGCTACTTTATTACTTTTTGTGAACAAAGCTTTTTGATTTTATCGTACTCCTTTGACTTGGGACAAGGGGTTTAGATACCTACTGGTGTAAATTACGATACAAAAAGGAAGATTTAAATCCTTCGATGTAAAAGAAAGCTAAAGAAAAATTGTTATTGTACTAACACAGGACAATACAGTGTGAAAAGGACACAGTTGCAGTAACGGATACTACATATTTAGTATATCATTCTGAACTCCCTACATTCATCGGTAATTAGAAAAAAAACTAGCTGTTTCCTACAAAAGTGCAATACCTACACGGCCTAATGTATGGAACAGCGTTTTTTTTTTGAGGTTTTTAATGAAAGAAAGAAAGAAAGAAAGAAAAAACATTTATTAGCCCGCACAGGACACAACACAATTAAAATGGTTAAAATAACAGTACAGCTAATAAAAATAAAAAAAAAATTAACAGAAAAATGAGAAAAAAAAAAAAAACATGAAATTAAATTGGTACTAAGCCAAAAGGCCCCTATCTCAGCATGGTGCTGTAACATTTAAAAAAAAAAAAACGTCACAGCGCTGGTATTCTGATAGGGCCCAGAGTGATGCCACGGTCAGGCACGGATAATATAATAAATACATAAAGTGTGAACGAAAGAAAAATAATAATACAAATATGGGTAGAATAAATAGAGAAAATAATAATTACATTTACACCCCACGTAACCACTATTTTGTGTTGAAAGTTGAAAGAAAGGAAAAGAGAAAGAAAACGTATTTATTTGGCTTTAGCCGCAAGTGCACACAACAAAATAAGATTAAACGAATGATGTACGGATTTAAATGGAATTTAGCACAGAGATAGACTGTAGTTTGGAATAGCGGAGGCTACTTTTACTTTTTTTTCTCACACACACATTAAAATTTCCACTAGAACGAAGTCGCGAAAACAACTTGTTGTCAATAAAACAGAACTTTAGTCATTTTTTGTCACCGTAGAGCGATATCTAACGATTCAGAACTTTATAGAGGCCTATTTTCTTATTATAATTAGATTTCAAGGTCATGGAAACTAGGGAGGATAATTGGAAAAGTGATCCCTATCGATTCGAGGTCCTGTTATGGAGTGTTAACGGTATTGTTCTGTTGCTAGTGAGAGATTGCACTAGTTTTGGATAGCTCGGTCTCTTTTTTGCACTGGACCAATGATTGCTATAAAATCTTTATGATACGGTTCCTATATGCGTAAAATAATAATTACATTTTCTGTCACTGAGACCATTTGTATAGCTTCCTAGCACTTATGCTACCGGCATTAAAATACTAACAAATATTACTATACAAAAGAGTATAAGTGAATCAACGAAGTAAAAAAATGTTTCAAAGATATTAAAAAAAGAATTATCTCTATCTATATTTTATATTCATTCATTATTCATCTATTATTTTGAATAAATTTTATTAATTTATTTATTTATCTGCCTAGCCTTTTCACAACTTGGGGTTGACTTCCAGCCTAACCGGATGCAACTGAATACCAGTATCTTACAGGAAGCGACTGCTTATCTGACCTCCGCAACCCAGATAGTACTGGGTAATACGAGACCCCTTGGTACCCCTGGTTGTTAGACTTCTGGGCCACTGTAACAACTGTCAAAGATCTTCAATTAAATAGCAATAGCACGACTTAACCTAACTCAAGCGGCTTATTTAGCCGAGAACAGCCTGTGGTGCGTTGCTTCCACTGGGTCACCACAGTCTTATTCTAGTGACGTCATCATTCTCCTGCCTTTATCCCAATTTATTTGGGGACAGCAAGTCTTCTTCTTCCATACTTCTCTATTACTCGTCATCTCAGCAGTCACTTCCTTTCTAGCCATTTCATCGTTCACAAAGTCCATCCATCGTTTTTTCGGTCTTCCTCTACTCTTATAGACATCTACATTCATCCTCAACATTTTCCTCATTTCTCTGCATCACATGTCCATACCACGGTAACCGATTACCATACTAATTTTCAGTCACCCGGCGCCACTTTCAGACTTCCTTTTATTCTTTCAGACTACTTTTGTACTCATTCCTTATTTAATCCATAGGCGTTACACCACACATCCCTCTTAACATTCTCATTACAGTCACATGCAGTTGCCTTTAATTCATCCATTTTTGTGCCCTAATATTCTGACCCATACAAGACAGCAGATCTAACCATGGTTCTAGAAATAATCTTCTGCTTGTGTTTATGAGGAATGCAGGAGTCGCTTATTTGTTCTCCTTCTAGTGACATTCGATGTGAAATCGAGAACTTTACAAAACAGCTTTTCTGTTCCTTTAGCAAACACGACAAGACAAGACCCTAGATTTATTACTTCCAAAAACATTCTGCAGGAAATCATTAAATTCCGTAATAAGAGAAACAAAGAACACTTCGAATTTATAGGACGTTAGAAAGACATTTATTTCAGTCAATTGTTCGGTTTGTTTTATTTGAACACTTTTGGGAATAAACAATACTTTGGCAGTCAATAAAGGAAGTTCCTTTTTAAACTTTTTCTTTATTCTTATTCAACCACCTTTTATTTTTGTTCGAAATAATTATGCTTTGAATAAGGCTTCGTTCACAAGGTGATGATCAGTATGACCTTTTACTGTATGATTTTGATAGATTTATATTACTGTATTTGTTTTTAGACGTTGCGTTTGAAGGCCTCCCACTAGGTGGACCTTTGACCTGGCGGGAATCCGCTGGATGCGAGTCGCAAGGGGCCGGTTAATGTGGCGACACTTGGGGGAGCCCTATGTCCAGCAGTGGACATCTTCCGGCTAAAATGATAATGACGATGATTTATTTTTAAGCGTAAGATCAGTGTGACGTGTGATATCAATATTTTACTGCAAAATATCGTACTGTATACACACGTTTTACATGGTCCAATAAGAAAAAGTACGTATTAAAGAAGTTATAACCTATTCAAGCAAAATTATTAAAACTAAATGAGACGACCCCCACGGGCCTCCTGTATAATTGGAAATAAAATCAAAATCAGTCCTTATTCGACTGAAATATCGATGAAGATACAAAAAAAGACAGACTTTTTGAAGTCGGTTAAAAATATGTGCAATCTTTTTTTTAATTATTTATTATTGTTATAAGGGATAACAATAATAAATAATAATAAACAGACTTAATCTAATCTAATCCCCTTATTTGCACCTATTTTTACGTTTTTTTTTACCTTTACCTTTAACGGTAATAGACCGCGCTCATCGCTAAGCTACTTCGCACATCTCCGTTCGAAAGGCGGCCTAACCGACCTTTTATTTCCTTTCAGAAATATCCTCAGAACAAACTGGCCGCTTGTTTTTTCTTATGAATTTGTCTTTTGTTTCGAATAAATGTCTGTTTTGATTTAAAGGTTGTGTATTAAACTTTGGTGTCTTTGTTTGAGTGTTTGGAAGATTATTGCGTACTTTTGTTTTTAAGTGCTTTCTGTTTCAGGAGTATATTTTTGTTCAATCCAGTGTCAGATTCGTTTTATTTTTCGGCTTTATCTTACTTCGTACGTGGCGTTTGTTAACTTTATGTTATTGTATAATGTGTACGCACACGTACATAAATTTTAACGGCTCCGGCCCATCTCGTAACTTTCCCATTTCGACAACTAAACAAAATAGCATCACAAAAGTCCCATTTCGTAACTATTTTGATCTTCATACATTGAATCCCATTCGGTAAACTTTTTGTTCCGTAAGTACAGTTAGCACTCAGGAGAACTTCTAAGAAAAATCACAATTACTGTTCGGTATTATTTCTTTCTTTCTAGCTTATCGTAAATACTAAAGAAATGTATGTACACAAAAATAAACCTTTCTGCTATGAGAAATAATTTTAAAAAAAACCCGACTGCGTAAACAGTTTCTAACTTTAAATAAAAAAAAGTGAAAAGAATAAAACAAGTTAGTTATTATTTACTGCAACAGTTGGGATATATTGGATGTAATGATTTTAGTCTAGATTATTTAATGGGTCCCGACTGTTATAATTATAATATATAATTTTATAACTGTTGTTATTTCGAAATATACTGATATTAGCATCATCATCTTCCTGCCCTTATCCCATGTTTCTTGGGGTCGGCGCCACACATGTTTTTCCTCGATTCTGCTCAACAAGAGGTACGGGCTTAGAGCCGACCCTTGGTGCAAACCAACAGCCACATTGAAGCTTCTTGCTAGTGCCCGCTGTAGACCGGACTTGGGTACTACATGAACTTTACATCGCTCGGATCAACTGCACATTCTTCCCAGGCATATTATCTTTCTCTTTCAGGGCCCACCACAAAACCTCACGAGGTACCCGGTCGTATGCTTTTTCGAAGTCGATGAACATGACCATGTGCAAGTTTTTATATGATATGTTAATATTATGATGATATTAGTTATACTAATATTATCGACCATTATTAATATTTATTTTGTACAGCCTACACTACCTGTACCATAACTCGTTTATGGAGAAGATTTGCTAAAAGCTAATTTAGTTGATAGTAAAGGTACCGTAGCGTCATAATTTTGTCCAACCAGATTCCACAGAATACCAGTTTTTTACTTGGAGAGTCGGCATAACTGATCTCCACAAAAATCCATTAACTGGGTAACATGATATCCCGATCTCCTTTTGTAAGTCTAGTAGTCGAGATGGGCCGGAGCCATTTTAACTAAGATCTTCAACCGTCGTTACAGATAGTCAGTGGCCTGAAAGTCTGACAATCAGTCTTAACCAGGTTTATCGTATTACACGGCACTAACTGGGTTGTAGAGGTCAGACAGGCAGTGGATCTATATAAAATACTGGTATTCAGCTGCATCTGGTTAGACTGAAAACTGACCCAACATAGTTGGGAAAAGGCTAGGTAGATAAGGAGATTGAAAAATCCCTAATAATACTTTTCTAACGAACCCAAACGAACCCACATACCACCAGAGTAACGAAACAGCCAATAATTACTTACTAAGTCACAAACAAACTTCACACGCTATCTCTCTTTTACATTCTTAATTATTGTCACTCAAAACCACCCAGTAATTGCCTAATCTCACCCAATTTTTTCATCCAACTTAGAATAATTCCCTACATAAAATTTGTTCGAAAGCCCGATACGTTTGACATTTCCAGGTTCCATCTGATATTTAAAACTTTCTGCAATTTATTTATGTTAGACCTGTTTCATAATTTTAGTGCTTCTTTGAAAGGTCAATGATTACTTGGGTTCTGTAGTAAATATTATTGTTTCAATACTAAGAACTACAAGAAGTTTTTGCATAAACTTTTTAGAAGTTACGATTAAATTCTCAGGAATATTATCTACAGGGAACCTGGTTGGGATGAATAGAGAAACTTTATTGTAAACAAAGGAATAACATTATTAAAGAAACGAGAAATTTTACAAAAAATATTATTTAAAAGAAAGAAGATAAAATAATAAATATATAAAATAATAATATATTATTATATAATTATATATTTAATAATATATAAAATATATTTATAACATAACATCACGCCTGTAATCCCGGAAGGGTTAGGCAGAGGTGTACTTTATAGCGCACCCACATTTTTCTAGTTGTGTTTAAGTCCCATGTAAGGGGCGAGCTTTCTGCCATCAACCGGGCATGTGCCCGGTTGATGGCAGAAAGCTCGCCCAGCATCCGTGGCTGCTACTTAAAAATTCCTGATGGAAAAAACCAATAACAAATTTCCCGACCCGGGAATTGAATCCCGGACCTCAGGCTCAGCAGTCACACTTGCGACCATTCGATCAACAAGGCAGCTAAAGCAAAGAAGAATACATGCAATCAAATTCCAATTAAGAAACAAATTCTATGCTTACAAAATGCTTTCAAAAGAACAGTCCGGAAGCACTATTTTAAGTCAGACTAAATTGCTCACAAGCTAGTCATAGTAATTAGTGGTTTCTCGTATTTTGGTCTATTTGTATGTATTATAATATGGGTACCTATATTAGTTTATTTAATTTTATCCGTCTATGTGTGTATTAGTATATTCTGTTTATGCATGTATATCAATTTAATTTAACAAAATGGTGGTTTTCTTATTTATTTTTTTGTACTCTATCACAATAGGCTTGTGTCCTGAAAAAATCTAATTAGTCCGTAAGTCAGATTATCAAAAAATATTTGACACATATTTTTTCTTTTTTTACGTTAACCAAAATTGACGAAGATACGACGCTTTTAAAATTCTCAATACGTCACGCAATGCTATAATTTTTAGTGCGATGTGACGTCACGAGCCGACTCCCGAGTTTTGATGCGTTGTATCTTTGTCAATATTCATTGATTTACAAAAACAAAAAATACGTGTCCATTATATTCCAATACTCTAACTGACGGACTAAATAGATTTGCTATTTATTGATGGTGAAAACTAGCCTATGCTGTCCTATTTGACCCAAAGGTTGACTGGTAGAGAATGACTTGTGGCATTAAGTCCGCCTATGTACCACTCTTGTACATGAAGTTTAAATAAATAAATACAATATTTCTACAAAATTAATTGGTTAGACATTGAGACTGGTTTTGTTATGTATGTGAGTTTAGATGTTAGTAAACGCACCCACGATACAGTATAAATTACAAGTGCAGGGCAATATTAGTAATAGTCTGTGGCGTTGACATGCGAAGTCGGAGCGTTCGGTGCAGCCGAGCCGATTTTAATTAATATTTTCATTTATGTACTCTTTTAGTTTTGTTTGTATATCTATAGTGTTTATTTTATTAAGTTAGTATTATGTTCCATTTTTTTTTTCTGTCATTTACACAAAAACATATTTTGTGTCCGTGGGTATGACCGTGGCATCACAGTGGGCCCTATCAGAATACCAGCGCTGCGGTATTTGTTTTTCATTTATCGCAGCATCATGCTGAGATAGGAGCCTTTTTAGCCTCGCACAGGCCCTCATTTTTAGTATTTCATTATATATTATTATTTTCATTTTTGTAGTTCCTGTGCTTGTCCCAAATAAATATTTTTTCTTTTCTTTCTTTCTATATTATGAAAACCAATGATATTATAAGTAAAATTAACTTATAATATAATTGTTGAAAACAAATGTAGGTAGTACCTATAAAGGGTGTAAAAAGACCCTTAACGAAGTCGAAAGGCACTTCTTTTCCCCGTCATTCCGATAATTTGTTTTTTCTAGACCATACCTGAGAACCTTCTAGTTATTGATATTGGAGGTCAAAGTTCCAACTTTTTCGTAAGTTTTTTGAAATACATGTTTTTTATGTAAAGATTTTTACTTTAAACACCTCCACGACCTTCGTACTATTCAATCCATCCATCAGCACAATGTTTTGTGTGCTTACATTGAGTTCTACCGTAAAACGTGAAAAATAAATGAAATAAATTTCACCCCAAAAAAAAAGTTGTTTTTAAAGTCGGCCATTACGCGCCAGACAAATAACTTTGAAGTCATAACGACACTCACATGTTATACGGCTCTTTTATTTTACTACCGAACCCTAAAAAGGTCAAAAGGTTCAGGTGTTTGTAAAAAAGTTTCGTTTCACTTAAGAGTTACGTAGGCCCTTTGCCCATGGCGAATTTTTATAGCGATGCTGTTGCGCGTTTCGTTTGAGAAGCTCGTGGCTAAATAATAACAGCCACGCGAGTCGATCTCTAAGTTAAGCCGTGCTTGCCTAGGCTGGTCCGTGGATGGATGACCATTACATACCGAGTTTCCTCCATGCCTCGAACAGCACGTTAAGCCGATGGTCCCGGCTGTCATTTGTAGATCTGTTATAGTCGTTACAGTTAGTCGGTGGGCCGATAGTCTGACATGGATTTAGCTGAATATCAATATTTTGCTTGGAGCATCTGCTAATCTGACCTCCACAGCCCAGTAACTGGGCAATAACTTGGTAAGACTGGTTGTCAGACTTTCGGGCGACTAACTACCTGTAACGACTCTCAAATGATAGCCGGGAACAATGGCTGCATTTCAGCAAATGCGCTTAAATTCGCTTCTCCGTAAACGCTCTCATACATCGTCTTATTATTATGTTTGAATCGAAAGCGGGCCGCGCCGCGCCGAACAACACGCCGTGTCTCCGTTAAAGTTTATTTATTTATATGGATATACCACTGGCAATATACTTGCGTCGTGTAAATAGGGCTTTACTTTTGATTCAACATTTAAATTCATCCTTCATTTGTCATCAGATCACGCTCCAGTAATCAGAAGTTTGTTCATCATTATGATTACCGAGTTGAAACCTTTGAAAATCTTTCTTTGAATGAATAAAAAATGCTATAGGAAGCAAGAAAATTTTGCCTTACTCGGTAATTTGTGAGGCAAAAGAAATATTTTGTTGGAATTTTATTTTGCATGCTGATTTTTTCAAAGTTTTTTTTTTCTTTTTTCGGGTGTGAAAGTTAAAAAAGTTGCTTGGGGCAAAAGAAAAATGGGTAAGTAGATGAATAGGTAGGTCGTATTGGCCAGGAAACTTTTTGAATTACCATTTTATCTACCCTCGATGCAGCTGCTCAATTATTGAGTGAAAACACGAACTTCTTGAAAACAAATTGTTTTTTTGTGTTTACTTTGTAAATTATACAATCTGATAACTGGTCCGTTTTGTTCACTTATGGGCCATTTATTTTGTTATTTAAATACATATTTACGGTTTTCTGATTTTTTTCTTTACATGTGCTGTAAGACATTGCTTCTTGCCAAATTTTATGATGTTAGATCAACGAAAAGTTTTTCCTACCGGTTTTGATTCCCTTGTGAAATTGCAAAATATGCGACTAAGGTACGGAACCCTAAAAAACTTTCAAACCTACTCAAGAAAACTTAAGCACTCACTTCCAAAGCCCGGTTATAACTTGAGCTGCTATAAAAACAGTAGCAATAAACACTGGGTTTGCAACTTATGCAATTAATACCTACTTATGTACTTAAGTTCCTCCACACAACAAGGTTCCTCCAGAAGGTTCTCCTGTCATACTTATCGATTTCGAGCGCTCCTTATTCGAGCGATTTTGAAGTTATCGCCAACTTAACGAGCTTTTGGATGGCCTTGGTTTCTTTGAGCAAACCTTAAGCTTGCTCTGTTCTCATTTTCATCGTCATCATCCTTTTGCCATCTCTGCGTTCAGCCAGATGTCCTGCACAATTTCATTTGAGGCGTAACGCCTTAACAACAACTAATGAAAACACACGTACGTCACGCTTCACAGGACTTACGGCTCAAAAAAACATTTACTGAGGTGAGTCCGTAAATAACAGACCATTCCATCCATCCATCTATGTCTTGGAGAGCCCTAAAACGACGAAGTCTACACTGTCATAGATATTTATATAGATCTTTGAAAGTCGTCGGAAACTCAGAAGCCGGAAAGCATGACGGGCAGTCTTGCCAAGGAGGATTCGTGTTCTGTCTGTGAAGGTTAGTCAGGCAGTTGCTCCATGTAACATAATAGTATACAGTAGCATCCGGTTAGACTGAGAGTTTTTTTTTTTCTCGATGTGGATATCCTCAAGGTCTCAACAGCTGACAACCTACTCTAACATAGTTGGAAAGTAAGTACGTGTGCCTTTTTTCGCTCGTTGTAAGAATTGGTCTTCTGTATTCATCTATCTTTGTATACTTAGCTTCTATTGAGGCTTACCACGAACGCCGCCGGCAAAAAATATAACTTCGGACGGGGTTTGAGCGCTGTGAGAAAGATGTTATTTTTTCTTATTTCAAAGTAAATACTCTAAAGGTTAATCCTTCAGAAATGAGCTTGAGATGCTCGTGGCTGTCCTATAAATCAAGGGAGCTACGTTTGCCAAGGTCAGTTTGTGGATGGGTGACGACTTATTTCATACTTATGTGGCCTGTAGTCACGTTATCCGTATGAAGAAGTAGAAAAATATATCTTAGCACACACATATTTCGCCAGTTATAGGTCCCCATGTAAAACCCGTATTACATGGGACATAGAACTGTCAAAATGACGGTAATTGCCAACCGCTCGTTAGTGTATGTTGTCTTTTGTAGAGGTTTGGCTAGCATTCTTCATGACTGTGTTTAGTAGCCAAATTAACTTTGTCTGAAATAAAATAATTTTATTTGTGAAAAACCCGTAAGTCTGGCAACCCGTCATACCAACGGGTATCATGCCGCCTCGTAGCTGGGTTGTGGAGATTAGATAGGCAGTTCTTCCACGTAAAAAACTGTCAGACGTCACGGCATCATGTACTCCTTTCGCTTTCATATCATTCCTCACACAATCCATCCATCTTTTCTTTGGCCTTTCTCTCCCTTTCCATCTATCAATATTCATGCCCATCACTCTTTTAGTCACAAGCGTTTCATCCCTCTAGTTTAGTTAGGCTGGAAGCCGATTCCAATAAAATAAAATGATAAAATAAATCTTTTCTGAACTCGACACCTTAGCCTAGTCACGTTAATTAAATGATAAAATAGGCATTATATTCCTCACTATTTTAACAAAGTTTTCGAAAAAGCAATCAATCAAGTAGAAAAATCTTATTTATTTCAACACGCACGAAATATCCGGAAAATTCCATTTTGCCTTATCTAATAAAGTTCATGAACTGATATCGTAGACCCCTCGTAGCGGCGTAGGCTGCTACGAGCTACGAGGTGCTACGCGACTACGAATATGTTATTACAAGATTATTTTGATTAACATTTTAACCTTGTACAAAGAGTGTTTAATAAAGTTGAGAAGTTTAGAATATTCATGAATTAATTTACTACACAAGGTTCCCAATACAAATATATGAATATTATGTCACAGCGAGACAAAGGATTCATATCGTATTAAAAGAGAAAAAAAAATGATCACCACGATGATGCACTCTTCTTCAATGATAATTATATCAGAAATTGAATTTGAGACCTATGACTTGTCACACCACTAGACTATCACTGCTACTATTTAAGACATAGGTCTACCACAAGGGTGTGTTGTTCACACAGCGTATTCCCACGGTTTTCACCAGGGCATCAATTCACCTCAAGAAAAGATTAGATTTTTCTGAATGTAAAGTTCAGGATTCTCAGCAATGATTTGTGTTACTATAATTGACCACTGTTGTAAGCTTTAACGGTTTATTTAACTATAGCGCCACTTATAATGGATATCTTCTATGATCAAATCACTACTTGGAGTGTGTTTTGTCGTGCCTTTGTGTCGAGCTCCAGTAGTGCACGTTTAAAGACTAAGAAAGAGAATAGACAGATTTGTGTGCACCTAACAATTTATTTACCAACCACTCGAAAGCTCCAGTTATCCCACAGTCATGGCGCTTGCAACAGCTTCGAAATATCGAGAGTTCAGATTAATGGATCATCAAGGACGATATCCCGTATGTGACAGTGTAAGTTTAGCTATAATTGACTTTGAAAATATCCAACTACAGTCTAAACCGTAAAGTTCTGGTGAAACAGAGGCGAATCTTGTACCTCTACCATGAGTTTACACCGCCAAAACTCACTAGCGTCTCCGTAAATTATTTGTATGAAATATTGTACAGCACCCCTAGTGGTCACAGAAAGAATTAAAATTCATACCATGAGCACTATAGATTACGATAGGTTTAAAACCTAACGAACTATTCGATAGTCACTAACGTTTTTCAGCTGTCACCATACAAAACGGTACCAGGACTCACTAATTTCACTGGTGCTATCGAATAATACGCTTACAATAGTCGTTACGTAGCTCACTACCATTTCGATGTGTGAAACACGTATTTACATTAAAATTATTTACGTTTTTGAGTCTAGTACAGTCAAAATAATATCTGCAAAAGCTTATTTAGCATGAAATATGTTAGTGGCCGCTGAATTTGAAGACCAATTATATGAACAACGTGAATTTCAAGTCAAAATGAGAATTCATGTAGGATACCAATTGGAAAATATAAGTGAAAGAAAGTTTATTAAACTTTACAGATTATCTATAAGTATGTATAAGTAATATTAGAAAACGTAATGTATTAAAATGTAAATGTTTTAATTTATTTATTTTATTTATCAATCCAAACAATAAATTGAATAGAAAGTTGAAACATACATTTCCATGAACTCCACCAACAATTGAAACTGTGAGACACTGGTCCTCATTGTCTTTAATAATGTTTGAATCTATTATTGTTAACTTTTAAACCACACAACATGGTACACAGCTCTGTGACACAAAGTCAACAAACAAAATTACAAATTGAATAGACGACCTTGACATTTATTATAAGGAATAAAAATTCAAAAACCAATAAATATCTTAAGTAGTTCACTAACCGCCCACTTTTCTATTTAATCTGTTTTTTTGTGATATTGACTGTCTTAACATTTTTAGCATAGCGATAACAGTACATTTTGTGCTTAAGAGCCGTTCTCTCTTCTTATTAGTGGGAAAGAAAGAAACAAAACATAAATAGCAGTGGGTAGAGTGAAGTTAGCTAGACGAAACGGTCTATCGAGCTTACCTTAGCGCCTGCGTAAGACTCCGTCAATCCCATGGTGCAAGCATTATCGAAAGGTGTTTAATCCGCGTTAGCACGCTAGCGACTTCAGCGCTAGCCAGTAATTTTTCGATGACAACTCATGGTAGAGGTACACAGTATGACAAATACAAAAATCTGAACTCAAAAAGTTGAATTTGAGTTCAGAGTTTCCAGCAAACTTTCCAGCTTTCGCTACAAATCTCACGTTAGCTTAATTAGTTGGCTAACTGACGTCACAAGGTAAGCCAAACTGGGCTAATGAGTTTGTGGAACTTTTAGATCCATCTGCTAGTCTTTTATGGGATTAGTCTCCTGTGGAATTTATCCCTAACACATGTATTGTTTACAATATGAAATAAATGACTGCCTTGTTGGTCTAGTGGTGGCGACTACTCGACATGAGGTTCTGGGTTCGATTCCCGGGGCGGGCAAGGTCCTATTGGGTTTTTTCATCAGGAATTTCTCAGTAGCGGCCAACACGGGGTTTGGATTTGTGCCCGGTTGATGGCACTATGCCCGCCAGTGAAATGTGGGTGTAAGATCTACAATATTTCGGATTTAATTTGTTTGTCATTCAGATTTCTAAAAAACGGGCATAATGTTTAACGACCCACCTGCCAAAATTGCTTGAAGGAAAATTCGACGAAATTGCGTCTCGTAATTTTCGGCAAATGTCTCGCTACAAACTTAGCATCCAGAAAACTTCATGATTCACCTGCGCGCTAAACATACAAGAACTACGAAAATCTTATGTCTTCCTAGTACTGTGCATGTAACTCCTCTTACGATAAAGTTTCAAGATGGCTAATTAGGCAAGTAACACCGTTGCTTGCGTCATCAGTAAAGTTAAACTGGGGCAGTTAGGGTGTAATCACACCTACACGATCCATGCCTTCATCAGCGTTGATCAGTTGGTGAAAGGCCAGCGTAATCAATGATTGTGAATAGCTTCTTCTTTTTATTTAAAGTGTGCTTAGTGCATATCCTGGTGTCAGAGCTTTATGCTACACATGGGCCGCTGACTTGGCTTTACATGCCGTCTAAAAATATCTTTTACGCATGCTGGTCCTCCCGATATTTTACTTCACTGAAGCAAGTGATAATTATATAGTCCGAAAAATCAGAGGCAGCAATCTGACGGTCACACCAGTAGGCTATCACTGCTTTCTCAATAGCTTAAAAAGCAATATTGACATTAATAATAATCATTTATTTCAGACTATGTCCATATTTTGTTAGTAACAATGTTCTTAAAAATTAATGTTAGTATAATGCAAAACCATATTTAAATTACGACATGAAGCCGCACCCACCTTTGCAGCATGGGGGACTCCCACGGTTCAATGAAAACACCCATTTTAATGTTGGTACTGCCACGAACGCGAGCGAGTAGGGAGGCGCATCTTTTCTTAACGATAGCGGCAAAGCCATCCACCCGCGCCTCAGCAAACATCAAACATGGCAGACCCAACAGTACTCTGAGTGCATTATTATATTGGACACGCAGGTCGCTGTATGCCCGCTGCGAATACCCGACCCACAGGCTGCAGGTGTAGAAAGACTGGCAATATGCTTTAAAAAGCGTGATTTTAACTGAATTCATAAACAAAGTGTACACAAAGCGTGATTTTAACTGACATTAGATCGCTTTCAAAGAACATTTCTCTGGAATAATCGATCAATAGAGGTTTGTGACTATAATTTAACGACGGCGACGTTTGACGTGGGACAAAATAATTAGGATTAAAATCAAAAGTTATATATATATATATAGTTATATTATATATATATATAGTTATGTTATATTAGTATATAGTTATATTATAATCAAACTTTCTACTTAAGAATTAGCTAATTTTTAATTGTTTTCCATAATAAATGGAACGCCTACCCTACACCGATCAATTGATAGACTGGTGAATGTTAAATCAACGAGGCATGTTGGCTTCTTATTTTCTTTCTGTATTTCAATCAATGTTGATTGTAGCGGTGTAATCACACCCTTACAGTTCAATGAGATTCTAAAGTTCTTCAAACTTTGCCAGATACAGGAGATGAAATTGTATCTTATTGGGACTTTAATTCCTTTTTTGCAAAGAAGCTCAGTTTTGAAAACAAAAAACTAGTCGTTTGAGCTAAAATTTACGCCTAAACTCTTAAAGCCTAGAAGACAAATTACTTAAAATCTTAAGTTACCTAAGTAGTCGACTAACAGTGTTAATGTTGGACTAATTTAGATAATGAGTTTAACCATTTCTAGTCATCAGTCACTGATAATTTAGTGTAGTTGTTTTATTTATAAAGCCTTTAACAAGGCGACCACAATTGTTGTACAAAACATAGGTTAGTATCTTCATATAAAACTATATATATCGTTAAACTTACGTCACAATTTGACTTAATTGTGACGTAAGTATAACGATGTATTTTTTAAACCATCCGCCCTCTCTCATAATAACACAATGTTTTGAGTGCGTTACATTGAGTCCTACCGTAAAAAATAATATTTAACACTAAAAAAATGTCGTTTCCCAGCCATATTTTTTGAGCAGAGTTACATAATTTGATGTACAGAATGCTTGGTTGACTGACGGCTTCGTGAAGAGTCTGTTTACATCGTGTATAAGTACACTTCTGCCAAACCTTTCAGGTAAAGTAAAAAAAACTCGACTGCGTAATAAATAACTAATAACTTTAAATAAAAACTGAAAAGAAAAAAAACAAGTTCAGGAGACAGGACATATTCAGGAGACAGGGATATGGGTACCGACTGTTGCATTGGATGTAATGATTTTAGTCTAGATTATTTTACGGGCTGATTATTTTACTGTTGCAATCAATATGTTCTGTCTTCTGAACTTGTTTTTTTTCTTTTCAGTTTTTATTTAAAGTTATTAGTTATTTTTTACGCAGCTGGGTTTTTTAATTTTTTAATTTTAAACTTTTTAGTTACTTAGATATACCACTATAGAATCCTCATGATGAGCCCTTTATCGAGCCGTTCAGGCCACAGAGCATGCTAAACAATTAATTATACATACATACTCTCGGAAAACATAGCCCTCCTTCTGGCGCAGTCGGGTAAAAACAAGCCGATTTTTTGTTATGAAGACATAACACTTCAACTTCATACTACATAACGAACACAATATTAGTTTCAACTTACCTAATTAGTGGCTTACAATCTTCCCTCTCGGACTGAAGTAGGCTAATGAGTTTGAAAGTTCTCAGATGCATCAGCAAAGTGCTATGAAACCTGATAGGTAAAAGGCACGTGTGTTTTAATAAGGGAAGATTTTTAATGGTTTGTGGCGGTTGGGGACTAAACAGAAACTTAGCGTGTGTTAACCTATCAACATACCCGGTGTAAATTGACCCTTCACGACCAATATGAGTACCAATATGAGTTATTTGGCAATTTTTTAATAAATATTCGTTGGATTTCTATGTTTTTTAGTACTTAAATCATCTGCCTAGCCTTTTCCTAACTATGTTGGGGTCGGCTTCCAGTTTTACCGGATGCTGCTGAATACCAGTATTTTACATGGAGCGACTGCCTATCTGACCTCCACAACCCAGTTTGTACCGAGTAACACGATACCCCTTGGTAAGACTGGTTGTCAGACGTTTTGGGCCTCTGACTTCCTAACGACTGAAAGATCTACAAATGACAGCCGGGACCAACGGCTTAACGTACTTTCCGAGGCACGGAGGAAGCTCGGTATGTAATGGGCGGTCACCCATCCACAGACCAACCTAGGCAAGCACGGCTTAAACTAACGATCGACCCGAGCAGCTGTTATTATTTTGCCACGAGCTCCTCCGAGCATCGAGCTTTTTTACGACTTATTTACTTTGTCTAACAATAAAAGAGATCTAAACATGCAACTAACCTGAAAATACCACATATTTGAAAACGTTTTAAAACATAGCTTTACTGAAGTCTGTAAGCCAATGGCTGGTTGGAAGTGAAACGTGCCAAGTTACAAGTTTTCATACAACGCGCAACGGGTGACTTAGTGGTTAGATATTTATTTTTTGCTATGAAAATTACTTCCAAACTTGTATTGCCAAACTTGAGTATGAGTGATGGGTATATGAGTAAAGGAAGACCAAAGAAACGATGGATGCACTGTGTTAAGAATGATATGGCAAGACAAGAAGTGTCTGATGAGACGACGGGTAATAGAGAAGTGTGGAGGAAGGAGATATGCTGCGCCGACCTCAAATAAATTGTAATATAGATAATTGTGATGAAGAAAATGATGATGCTGACTTGTATTACCAAACTTGAACTTGAGTCTTCTCTGTCTGATTGTTTTTAATTTCAACTTGATAGAAAGCTTGGAACCAATATCCGGTTTTTTTTCCTTCTTAGATTTATTGGATTTGAATAGTAGTAGTTTTATCAGTAGAAGCTACGAAGTCCGGATTTATGCCCGGTTGATGGCAAAAGGCTCGCCCCCCATTACATGAGACTTTTTCTGGCAAAATGTGGATGTACTATTAGAGTACACCGCTGCATAACCTTTCAAGGATTACAGGCGCGATGTTATGTTACTTTTTCTCTTATGGAATTCCCTATTGACACACAGATAGACTTTGACATAGGTTACATTTTGTTCAGTTAATACAATGTCGTGACTTGACGCGTCGAACGCGCGTTGCTCGCGGCGTCCAACGCGGCATCTACCGCAGCGGGCATAAACAAAAACACTTAAACACTATTTTACAATGTTATTCGTAAGTTGCACTGACAGAAGTATTTATTCAATAAACTTATGAGAATTAGACTGGTATTTTTATTTATTCGCGAGAAGAATAACACAAAGAGCTTATGGCTGTTTCACATCCGTGACGTGACAAGATGATATAACGCCGCGTGTGACGTAGCGGGCAACGTGCCGCAGCACGCGCCGCGTCTTCATAAACAACATCGTACATTGCCATATGTTTGTGTTTGGGCGTGTGATAGAGCAGGCCGCTACACGCGCCGCCTCTCCGTAAACGGAAAAAATGCACAACGCGTCGCGCGACTGGCCGCGCAACGCGCCGCCCGACGCGCCGCGTCTCCAGAAATGAGCACTTAGCCTTTTCAAAACCATTTTGGGGTTGGCTTCAGTATTTTACATGGCACAACTGCTTATCTGACCTCCACAAGTCCACAACCCAGCAGTACTGGGTTATATAATACACCTTGGTAAGACTCGTTGTTAAACTTTCGGGCCACTGACTACCTGTAACGATGTCAAAGACCTAGAACGACAGCCGGAACAAACGGCTTAACGTGTTTTCCGAGGCACGGAGGAAACTCGGTATATAATGGGTGGTCACCCATCCATAGACCAACCTAGCCAAGCACGGTTTAACCTGAAGATTGATCCAAGTGGCTGTTATTATTTAACCACGAACACCTCTCGAATTTACACTCCAAATGTTGATTTTTATTGACTTTGGATAAAATATAAAAATACCACCAACTTGTTGCCACAAAACTTTTTACCACTTATCTTTTAGAATCATAAATCGTAACTAAATGTTGCGGAAAAACATCAGAAGTTGAAACGTATTTAAATAAAAGTTTGAAAGGTTAAAGATAAATGTTTGCTTGGGTTTAATGGAGATCCATCAGAAGGTTTCACAGAAATATGATATGAATTAATTAAATGTAAATATTATGTTAAAACCAGAACCTATTCATTACGCTATTTTGTAGGGTTTGACCGGTCTTGATTTTCATATAAAAATTCAAATATTCGTTGTTTTGTTGTTGTATGACTGTGTACCTATATTTTGTCATTTATTATTATGTGCGTGTTTTAAATAACGTCTTTTTTTTTTTTACTTTTGACATGATTGTATTGTATCATTTCGACATTAATTTATTAATGGATGCTAATTTTTCATCATGTTTTTTTTTTTTAATTTTGCCTTTTAGTATTTTTTTAATCATATTGGACTGAAATTATGTATTATAAATCACAAAACATTTACACGCCATAGTATGTGGCGAACATGTCCGCGCGAATTTTTATTTATGTCATCCTACATGCACTTTTTATTAGTGTATGTGTACACAATCATATTTATCAGAAAATAAATATATCTGATTTTATCTTTGATTGACGATATCGTCATGTTCTTAGGAAACCCCTGGACAAGGGAAGCACAGAAACTAGAAGTTTGAAAAACGAAACCAAGTTAAATACTGGCACTATAGAACAGGGTCTATAGGCCTTCATCCCCCATAGAAAAGGGAAGATCTTCCGAGACGCGGCGCGTTGTGCGGCGCTTTACGGAGAAGCGATTTTACGCGTGTTTGCTGAAATGCAGCGTTGTCCGCCGCGTGCACCGCCGCGGTTGACGTGGCGGTGCACGCAGCTTCACACGCGCAAATACAAACATAATATGGCAGATGACACCCAGACCGACGCGCCACGTCTCCGTAAATGAGCCCTTTTTTTTCGGATGGGAAATCATCAAATGACTTCTCCCGCTCTGGGCGGAGCTGGAGGGAGTGTCAGACTTTTACTGACTAAAACCCATCCATGTTCCTTCATCGCCCTTTGTGTTCCGGGGTCACGGTATCTCTTTCGAACAGTCCCGCAACCCCGGCAGGCATCGGTCCTTGCGGACCCCTTCCTTCCGTAAATGAGCCCAAGACATGTTAGTTTTCATTTATGAGAAAGAAGACAGTTTTTTGTTTTGTACTATGTTGGTATAGTACTTTTTGTACTGTTCGCTACAACACTGTAAACTGATTCTAACATATTGGGAAAAGGCTGGGCAGGTGATAATGATCTGACTAGTACTTACAACAATAAAATGAAACTACAGTCCCAGTCACAAGACATAATAACTGTGAAAGTACTGTAGTTGCCCATTCCAAAGCGTAGATCTCTATGGAAAATAAATACTAAGAAACTCCATGGACACTCTTTTTAATCATAATAATGTTATAAAACCTAGGTTAAATCATTCCTGTTGAGATGGTTCTTCTCTTATGAACATAATCTTTAGGAAGCCGACCCACAGTTAAAAGCTTGAGAAGAAGCTATTACAATCTTCAACTCGTTTGTCTTTCATAACCACATTCAACTAGCCCTCAGAGACTAGCCGTCGGCAACATTTCCAGGAAGCCGCATGCAACTGAAGCTGCGGTCGTTGATATAACTTCGCTAATTAACTAACTTAGTAAGAATAGTTTGTGGGGTTTTATCTGCCCGGCAAAACTGAAACGTTGCGTTTTTTTTTTATACAACAACAACAACAACAGCCCATAACGTCCACTGCTGGACACAAGCCTCTCCCATGATGGGAGGAATTTGCCGTAATCTCCACGCTTGGCAGGCGGATTGGAGTTCGCAGTGATGAAAGACTAACAGACAACGCTGCTGCCCGTTCTCTGGTCTACGGAAGCGCAAGGTGTTCAGCCTCAGACATTAGTTGCCTTATACGACACCCGTGAGTGTAATGGGTTAGTTCTATTCTACTCTGCCGGATACCACACGGCTGATATGTTATGATATGATTAACGTTAACTGTCCAAATAACCATAATGTGAATATAAAGTTTTTTTTTAACTTTCGCTCACCCTTAGATTTTGTTTTTTGTATCTTTTGTGCATTTAAAAACTGTTAAACTCACAAACACAAACAGCCAGACACGGAACAAGTACCTATAGGCTGTACAAATATTTGTTCCGTGCTCAAATCGAACCCGGGACACGCAGTACAGTAGCCGCTCAGCCACTCCACCAAACACAACAACCATTTAACATGAACCTACGTAACCATCCTTTTGGGATCAAAATACCCTTTAAATTATTACAAACAAAAACAGAAGTCAAAAATGTATTTGATAAAAGCTGAAATCTCATGTCTGTCTCTCGAAATACTTATGCAAATCTACTGGAAGTCGTTGTAGAAAAATAAAACGATAGGCACTTGTACTAGGCAGTCAGTACGCTTAATAAACTCCACTTCACGTTCTATGAAAAGTAAATCCACAATATTATAATAATCCAGAATACAAAATCAAGAGTTACTATTATATATAAGTTTACTACAACCTACATGATTGTGAAACTAAAAGCGATGTAATATAAGGCAGTATTCGGGAGCGTTTCAATATATCTAGTTTTTTAATATTTGGCTTCAGTTGAGCATATAAAATCCATTTACTGCCATCAGATATACTTTAACTTATTAATCACTTGTAAATGAACGAAAAGTTGAGAAATAATTGAAAAATAAATGTACAATATTTTGTTAAACCCAGAAAATAAATCAAAAATTACCCCACAACTCGCGAAAGCTGTAAAGGGGTCTGTACACTCTCGTCGAGACACACCGACGCAGTGTGAATTAGAGTGTATGAAGCTTGTAAATAAAACCGTTAAAGAAGCCGAACGGCCCTTGTTCTCCCCGACATTGCGATTGTTTTTGTTCTGGACCTGGTACCTTCTAGTTACGGACGTATTGGGGTCAGTTTTAACTTTTCACAAGTTTTTTTTTTATTATTAAGGGGAAAATAAAATTAAATATCTCCTTGAGCCGTTTGCTATTCAATGCATCCATCAGCACAATGTTTTGAGTGCGTTCCATTGAAACCTAATGTAAAACGTGATTTTTCACCCTAAGTAAAAATCGTTTCCCAGCACCATTTTTTTGGTAGAGTTACTTAGTTTGGTGCACAGAACGCTTGTTTAACGGCTTCGAGATCAGTCCGTTTACACCTTGTATAGGAGCGATTGTTTAGCTTCGGTGTTCTTCGCTTGGCTATACACTTCCGCACTCATCCTGTCTCGAAGTGTCTCGGTGACAGTGTACAGTTACCCATAACACCTAACGAACTATTAGTCACAGATGCTCCACGAATATAACACGGAGTTCCCTAATTAAGGAAGTTTTGATCCAAATATCGGTCGTGCCCCGACTTGTTACCATGCAAACGAATGCTATTTAGTTTAGTTCAAGTATTAGTTTAGCTTTAGGATTTATTATAAAGTTTTGGATTTGTGATAGTTTTGGGTGACTTTGTGTTTGTGAATCATAATCAGCCTAGCCTTTTCCAAACTATGTTTGGGTCGGCTACCAGTCTAACCGGATGCAGATGAATACCAGTATTTTACATGGAGCGACTGACTGTCTGAACAACAACAAAATGTGGATGTTTAATTATTTGTTACTCAAAGATTTTTACTAACACTGCTCGACCTGACAAAATGTTATTGGTTTTTTTCCATCAGGATTTTTTCAGTAGCAGTCACGGAGTCTAAATTTGTGCCCAGTAGATGGCAATAGGCTTGCCCCCTATTACATGGAACTTAAACATATCTAGCGAAATGTGACTATTAGGTACACTTCTGCCTAACCATTCGCGGATTACAGCAGTGATGTTATGTTACTACATAACCAACTCTATTTTTAGTCTAGACCATATTTGTATCAGGACACATTTCGGGTCTAGACTACTTCTTACTTGTCTCGACACTTCCACATAATATTCTCTGTATTTCAAACTACAGGACGACATATCAAGCGATAGTATCTGACCTCTCATTCTTCCCAAAACCTATACAATGTGAGGTCAGCAGATTTAGCTGGCTATACACTATACAGCCAGTTTAGGAACATGATCAAGAACTTTCAGATATCACTCCAACTCTTATTAGCAAAGTTTCATTGCGTGTTTGGACTGTAATAGTGTATTTAGGTACTTAAGGCTAGGTAAACAAGTATTAGATTTGACACTAGCTTTTTAAACTGATCCCAGTTTAAAAAGCTAGGAGGGTAAAAGGGCAGGAGAATGACTAGCTTATGCTCGTGGCTTCGCTCGCGGAAACGTTTTAAATGTAGCCTGTGACACTCGGGGATAATGTAGCTTCACGTTAGTAAAAAATACAGTTTAGACTAAAAAAACAGAGCACGTGCTTCGCGCATAGAACGATAGAGTATTGGTATAAATGAGCGAGACATTTGTTGAAATTTGAAAAGTATTTTACTTTTCAAATTTCAACAAAAATTAAAAAGTGATCGCTTTAAGACACAAAACACAAAACTGCGTCAAAAAACCGTCACGTTTAGATTTAAATCTTTGTTGAACGTAACGAACGAACAAAAAGATCAACTTCAAGAAGTTTGAACTTTGAACTCATTAAAACAAAACAATTCGATACACGAGAGCTCTGTTATAGCTTGGCGAAGCAAGAATTTGAAGTGGCTACAACAGACCCTTAAGAACTGCATCGAGTATTGTTTTCTGCCGTCTCAAGTAATGTTCTTATTGTATTTTCTAGAATTTTAATGGGTTGAACGACATTGGTCAAGTCTGATATTCGTCAAATCGGCAATTCGTCAAATGATATTGGTCAAAACGTCTGTTTGTCCAATTATAATAAGAGTAAATAATATTGAATTCTTAAGAGTCAGATAGCCAGAGGGTATCAAAATTCCAATTTTCTTACGTTTTTCGCAATTTGCCAAATAAATTATCAGGCTGTATGTTGAACAAAATTTGATATGCTACCGACGAATAAAAAGTATCTAATCCCGGTTATAAATTAGCTCTGTGCCAAATTCGTTCACTAGTTCAATGTTTAAGTAGGTTTTTACTAGAGTAGTAAGATATTTTACTGTTAGGGTTTGATTCTCCGGTCGGGCAAAATTTTATTAGGTTTTTCCATTAGGAATATCTCAGTAGCAGACACTAAAATTGCATACTTGCTTGGTTAGCGGTAATTAACTCGCCCGCTATAACAACATAAACATAACTGACGGCGAAAGGTGGTACTATAAAATACACTTGTACCTATTCCCTTCATATTCATATTGTATTTTCTAGAATAATCTAAAACCCAAAACCAGCCTCCCAGCATCGCTCAAAAAAAGTCTTACCCGAAAATAAATCGCAAAAAGCAAACAGACGCTAAGTGAAACCGAACCCCTTTGGACAAGTGATCATGATTAATTGCTCGCTCATCAATAACGTTGTCAACGGCTAACGATTAGCGATAGATGGCGCCACTGCTACACGCGGGCTTGTTTCTAGGTTAATCTAGGGAAGACTGGGGATTTTGGTATAGTGTGGGTTGGTAAACATATAATAATTATAACGTTCTTTAGAGTTGAATTTAACGGATGGCCGATGGGGCTGAAAAGTTCTGGAGTGGCAACCGCGAACCGGTAGACGTTCCCACGCGGGAAGGTCTCTCTCTAGTTGGACTGATGACCTGGCGAAGGTTGCACGGGACCGGTCAATAATTATAATTTTAATGTAATTAAGTAATTATCTAAGATAGATACGATTTTTAAACTGTAGTTTAATAACTGCTTGAAGTTAGAACTATCAAAAGTTAGAATTGTTAGCTTATTTTAACCGTTCTTACTTCGTTAAAATTCCTATCTATTGCATTAAAATGTTTTCATAAGTAATTGCTTACTCAAGTAATTATTCTAACTTGACTATAGATACGAGTGTAAGACTAGCTACGTAGCTAATAAGTCTTAGACTTTTTCTACAGAAAAATCCTACTAATATAATAAATGCAAAGGTTTGTGGATGAATGTTTGTTACTGTTTCACACAAAAACTACTGACTAGATTTGGATATAATTTAGCACACAGATAGTTTATAGCCTGGATTAACACAAAGGGTACTTTTTATCCCGGTAGTACGATCCCGTGGGACATTACCGAACTCCACGCGGGCGAAGCCGCGGGCTTAAGATAGTATTCTATATACTTATACGAAAAAAACATCAAACACCCCCGAGTATAAATGACATAGAAATCCAATGACTACGAAACATATTAACACACTACTCAGCAAAATTAATACGCAAACAATTCCCACAGGGTCCTGTATATGACACAACATCCGTTATTATTCTGAAAATGAACGGAACCAGTGAGGTTTTTTTTTCATGACGATTTTTTTGTCACGGTATTTTTGTTAACCACAAATGTGTGGTTGAATTTAATAGCAGCCAGCGAGCGTGCTTTTTTGTTGAATTTTTTTTTTTACTTTTTCAGAATCCTGTATACATAGATGACTGAAATCGATGATAGCATTTTTTCGTGTCATTTCGGCGCTGTTGCAAGCACCATGATCACGGATAAATTGAGGAAACGGAACGGATATTGGGAACTCACAACAAACAGTAAACATGGTAAAAATCCAGTTTAAAAACGCTTGAATAAGATCTATACAGGGTGTAAACAACCTCATCACGAAGCCGTCAACCAAGCATTCTGTACATCAAACTAAGTAACTTTACGCAAAAATTATTGCTGGGAAACGACTTTTTTTTTGTGGTGAAAAATCATGTTTTGTGGTAGAACTCAATGTAACGCACTCAAAACATTGTGCTGATGGATGGATTGAATAGTACGGGGGTCGTGGAGGTGTTAAAAGTAAAAATCTTGCATTAAAAACTTGTATTTAAAAAAAAACTTGTCAAAAAGTTGGAACTCTGACCCCCAATAGCTCCGTAACTAGAAGGTTCCCAGGTATGGTGTAGAACACAAAAATGATCGCAATAACGAGGCGAACAAATGCCTTTCGGATTCGTTAAGAGGTGTTGTACACCCTTTATTTAAGATTTTCTTGGATTGAGTATAGATCACAGAACATAACATCACGCCAATCCCTAAAGGGTTAGGCCGAGGTGTACCTAATAGTACACTTACATTTTGTCAGGTCAGATAGGCAGTCGCTTCATGTAAAATGCTGGTACTCAGTTGCACCCGGTTAGAACAAAAGCCGACCCCAACATAGTTTGGGAAAAAGGATAAGATATAGGATGATTTTTATTTCAAAATTGGTGGTGAATAATGCGGTTTATCCAAAATATGTAAGCTTCATTTTTATCTAACTGCTCTCATTCTGTTGAAAGAAAATATCGTTGGGAAACTAGCATGTCCTAGAACATTAGAGGCTTTGTGAGAACATTATGCGTCAAAGGAATTTTAAATCAAAGACCCTATTTAGGTAGTTCAGGCAACGTATTTTTTTGTTGTAAATATCTAATATTTAATTGTATTGTAATACTACAGAAACTGAACTTGAGAGTTGAAAAGCTGATTAATTATTTCCATTGTAATATTGATAACAATGAAGACGGATCTGGACAAAAAGATTTTGATAAAAAGTAAAATAATAAATTCAGAATACCTTTTAAGTATTGTCCTAGGTAACAATGGAAACAAAACCTACAAAAATCTCAACTGTAGGTAAAATATGTTCCTAAATGTTTAAATTTTGTAGTCGGTTTTCAGGCTTACTGAAAATAGCTGACTAGTGATTTACAAGGAGCTATTGTTGACTCTGACACTCAGGGTAACACGATACCCAGAGCCAAGCCAGCGACCAAGGGAACGTTTTATCTTGTGACTATCCGTAACGACTGTCAAAAATCTTCAGCCAAAATCAAAATCAAAATCACCAACAAATTAACGTGTTTTCCGAGCCACGGGAAGGGGCTTAGAACTATGACCCGCTCTTCTTTGCTTTTCGCATCATAATGAGTGATAACCTTGCTTGTCGCAGTCGCGACGTGCAAGCTGTCAACTTTTTTATTCCGTCCTATTGTATGTATAAATATTGGTTGTTTTTTTTCCCTTGTTTCTCTTATTTGTCAAAAGGATAATAGAGCATCAAAAGACACAAGTCTAGATGAAGCAATAAGAATAATCATATAGAAATATGACCTACATATCTGATGTTAATACGACCCGCGCATCAAACTTGTGAGCTATATAAAGACAAAAATTCATAGCCGCCATGAAAGTCTAATATAAGTATGACATCGTAAAATCAACCCAAGTTGACCCGTCTTATATCGTCTAGTTTTATATGCTTTATGATATCTCATAGTTTTATGTTTTGGGGCTGGTTTAAAGGAGAGGTTGTGTCGGGATTGTTACTTAGTTTCTTATGTTTGTAAATTCAAATTGTCGTTTATTCCTTTATGTTTGCATACTTTATTTTCAAGCAAAACGTGTATGATCTCGTATTTTATAGTAACACCTGTGTGCACCTCGTTTTACGCAAACAAATTAAATTATCTTATTTAAAGTTTCTTGGCAGCAAAAACTGCGTTGTCTAGAATATTGACATCTACCTTCCCTCGTACTTACTTAGTTGACAATACTACAATGAAGTTAATTCAATGCATAACCAGCCCGTCTTATTCCCACAGCTAGGACTCTGACCTTATTTGTATAAGAAAAAGTGCACTATGGTATACCACAAAGATTTGTTATGCATTTACTAAATCTAATAGTGTCATCTCGTTACAGAATGCTGAACATTTATTTGCTAATGCCTGCCCACCATTTGGTATTAAAAATATAGCATAGCTGCATTGTACCTCTAAGCTATTACTGTTATAAATTAGTCCATTATCTTTTATTCCATTATTCTATTTTTATTCGTGTGACAAAACACATTATAAATTTTTGGCATGTATTTAAATCGATATCTGTATATTCTCTTTTTTCGATCAAAATATTTCAAAGTTAAACCAAAAATATTGACTTGCACTCAAATTATGCACACTAAATAAATCAAATTCGATATACTGTTTAATGGTTTTTGCATAACTGTTTTACTGAAAGAATAACTATTTTCAATATAGTATATCTAACAATTCTTTAGTTCAATTCCGTAGTAAGATTGTATAATTTAGAGTGCAAGTTAGTATTTTTGATAAACAATTAGTTTTTTTGTTTTATAAATCATATATCCGATGTACGAACCACATTTTTGGTGTGAATTCGATAAAAAAGGTCATCTCGTTTTGTGTTATTTTTTATTTTTTTTTGCAGTACATTTTTAGTTAATCAATTAGTTTTTTTGCACAGCATTCATTTTTCTGGTATGCATTCAGTTAATTAGTGGAGTTTCCTAGTTTGCTGAAAAATTATACAGATGTGCATTTAAAAATATCCCTCATTTTTTTATACCTTTCAAAATTGAGCGGATTCCAATTTCCTCGTATTCCAATTTTTAGTATGTTAACAAAAAACAATTTGTAACTTGTTTTTGTATCTTTAAAATCGAGCAGCTACCTCAAATTATAACATTGTTTTTGGCAAAAACTGGCTACAATAACTGGGAACCGGGTAAACTGTTGCAACTCAAACCTGTAATACCGAACCTGAATATCGTCCCAATGTTGCTGTGTAGCTTGGAATACCCAAATATACCGCCATTTTATCAGATTTTATGTATTAACGTGGACGGAGCAAAAGGAAGTAAGTAAGTACGTATCGATGGAATAATATTATTTCGAGGATTTCACTTAACAACATGCCACCACGCCTGTTTTGACGAAAGGGCTACGCAGAAGTGTACCCGAAAATACATCCTCATTCAACAGTTATGTTTAAGGTGAAAGTGTCCGCGAAATTCAATTTTTATTACGTTTTTTTGCAATTTGCGGGTCAGTATCAGGTTGTACGTTGATTAAAATATAGTTCGTGACCGTAACAAATATGGTATATCATAGTTATAATCATTACAGTCATACAGTACCCTCTAAGTTCATTTAATCCCATTGAATGTCTTTTTCAGAAAATAGTCATTCAATAGGATTAAATTAACATAATTTGTTTCGCGGGCTAACTTGGCGCTTCCATCTTAGTCCCATGTAATATGGGTTGAATCCACTGCCGTCACAGGACACAAAAACAGGCGCCGTGACTGTTACTGAGAAATTCCCAATGTAAAAACCCAATAAGGAATCGAACACAGAACCTCATGCTACAACAGTAGCGCTTGCAACAAAAACGATTTATTTTTTGTCTTTTGTGATTTAGACCAACCCTTAAAAATAAGAATATAATAATATACTGAATAATATATATAGTTTAATAAACAAGATAGCAGATAAACATTTTGTTTATTTACATAATAAAGTTGATAGCGTGCTGTTTTTTGATTACTTTAATAATATCACATTGTGTAGTTAAATGCGTGCGTTGAAAATATTTTTGAACCGAGTGCACCATTGCATAAAAACAAACCAACATTGAAAAGTCTGTGAAATAACCAAGTATAAAAGTAGTAGTATAAGTATGAAGTATAAGTATGAAGTATAAGTAGTGCACGAAGTATAAGTATAAAATAACGAACGAACAAAAGAATAACAATAAAACTTTGAAATACGACCGATCCAAAACATGAACCTTGCGACACCCCTCATAAAATTTCCAAAAACTATTCATATTTTTGTAATTCACAAAAGTTATTCAACTTTGTAATAGATATTCGGATGGAACCCTAAAAACTTAGACAGGCGGGGGCGACCACTAAAATGCTATAGCAACCCATCCATCATACGTTGGTCTATCAAACGCGTTAGATGAAACAGCAAATATTAAGACAGAGATGAATTTGAGAGGTCACGGCAACTGGTCACATCTGGTCTTGAAACTTATATCTAGACGTAATGTTTTATTTGACGCAACAGCGGGGAGAGACATAAAGTAAGGAATTGGGTTGCTTGCTACGAACGTAAAAGTACCGAAGTTAGGACCATGTATGACGTAATCTTTGTAAAATATCGTTCGACAAAAAGATTTGTTTTACCAAATTTTGTAGTTGAAATTGTGTAGTTTCTTGTAATATTTTTACTGTTGCTACTAGCGTTCGTCCGCGGCTACGTTTGCGTTAATTTAGAATTTGACAATAGGCATGACGACAGTATCAAAAAATTGCAAATCTATTTAGTCCGTCAGTAGAGTTTTGAAAAAAACAAATGATCGGAATGACGGGGAAAAGAAGTGCCTTTCGGCTTCATTAAAGGTCTTTTTACACCCTTTATAGGTACTACCTACATTTGTTTTCAACAATTATATTATAAGTAAATTTTACTTAAAATATCATTGGTTTTTCATAATATTGCCCTGCACTTGTAATTTATACTGTATCGTGGGTGCGTTTACTAACATCTAAACTCACATACACAACCAGTCGCAATGTCCAACCAATTAATTTTGTAGGAATATTTTGTTTATTTATTTAAACTGCATGTGCAAGAGTGGTACATAGGCGGACTTAATGCCACAAAGCATTCTCTACCAGTCAACCTTTGGGTCAAATATTAGGTATTTCTTTACACAAGACAAAGTATATGCAAAATGTCAGGATGAACGGTTCAGTGGTTTAGGCAAGAAAAGGTAACAAACAATCTTACTTTCGCATTATAGTAATTATTACTGAGTAAGGAAAGTTAGTAAGGATTATGCGTAATTTGCTATCATTAGTACGTAAATGAAGGAGCTTGTAATAACATGTGACGTATCATTAAATTCTCTAATTAATTATGGCATGTCACTCATTGTGAAGGTTTTGGCAACGTGTCTTGTTTACTAATACAGCTCAGAATATCTGTAATATTGATTTATAGATAAAAGTTAGTTATATATTTATCAAATTCATTGATCACATAATATAATCAAATATTTTTCTCGTTCTGCCAAATATTTTATAACAAAAATGTAGATAGGTAATTTCTCTCTAAAAGCAAATTCGCTATATATTTTTATATCAGCTATTATAAGTGGGATACAAACATGAAAGTATCTGACAATATTGAAAAAGTTATAAATGAGCATTTGTATACACGTAATACTTTTAATTAAATACCTATCTAAAATTTTTGGTATATTAATAATAATAAGTTAGCAAAGACGAAAAATAAACTTGTAGAAAGAAACATCTAACGACAACATTATTCACACTGTTATCAAAAACTTTTTCAAGATTACATGCTTTTCCCTTCATACAAGAATTACCAGAACTGACTCAAATATATTTTCCTTTGTGTCAAAGAAACTTCACAGATTCCTCATTTCTAAGCCAAGGAATTATTCCTAGAATTTTTTGCCATCAGAGTAAAAAGTCCTGTTGCCATTAACTCAAGTAACATCAAGTGTTGAACTAACTTACCGTGATGTCTTGCGAAAGCGATCCTTAAGTGCGTGTTAAGTATTACTTTAGGAGCTTAAGACGTGCTCAAACTTTTTAAGAACAAGATTTTTTACTGTAACATTTGTTTACTTTGATATCCAACGTTATATTGGTAAAGTTAAGCTTTAGAATTTTCATATGAATGTAACAAAGGTTTTGAGAATTTTCGGGTTTCGAATTCGCAAGGTATTATCTTGTAATCTTCAAATTTTGAGAGTCATTTTGGGGTCTCAAATACTTGCTGATCGTTGTACAAAAGAGTCTTCCCATTCTTTATAGCTTCGTAAGGCAGATCTTGGAGTGGTATTAGCAGAATCATTGCGTATGAGGACGTTTTAAGATTTTTTTGATAAATGTACGATTGATACAATCCAGCAAAACTCAATTTCAAGTAAAAGTTACTAAAATATTCTCTTACTTGAAGAACCGACAAAAAACTCAAAAGTTATTTTCTATTCAAAAACCTCATGAAAAGTTTCCGTGAGCTATGTATAAATCTATCCATCTGGGAAAGAAACCATTGAAGAAAGTTTTCATCTTTATTATTATGAGCCAGTTAATAATTATTTTATACTTTTGCATGCTGTTTGGTCTAAATACCAAGAATTTAAAGGCTTATGCCATTACTTTGGGAAGCCCAGTGGATGTTCTATTTTTCATTTTTATTTTGTTTGCCCGTTTGACTCTCCCACTGCTGGGCAGAGGACTCCCCTTTCTCCTTCCAAACCCCTTTGTCCTGTGCGATATCTATCATTATTTTCATTATGTCTGTTTTAAGAATTCTGCGACACGCTTCGTAAAAGATATAACTTGAGCTTGACTTGAGCCAAAAAAAACACTAATATACTATTATCTATGCTGAACACGTCATTAATTTATTATGTCGACTTTGACAAATTCAACTATACTGAAAATATCACATCATCATCATCTGCCTAGCCTTTTCCCAACTATGTTGGGGTCGGCTTCCAGTTTTACCGGATGCAGCTGAATACCAGTATTTTACATGGAGCGACTGCCTATCTGACCTCCACAACCCAGTTAGTACCGGGTAATACGATACCCTTTGGTAAGACTGGTTGTCAGACTTTATGAAAATATCACATGCCATGATAAAAAGACGAAAGACTGTCCAGGGTCCATTTAAGTAAACTATTTAAATACAATTAGTATTATCAATATTACATTACCATTCCCACCTCTATCCAGAACATCGATACACAATAACGGTTCGCGTTTCAAACTCTCATTGTTTCGTTTCCAACTACCTGACTATTAACGTGTTACTAGCGATTTTCCATTTACCGATACTTGTATTGTACTGATCGGTATGATAATGTGCTTTGGATCGAAATTCGGTAGTGGTTTAGTTCGAAGACAAACGATCGAATGCCATATTTGATTGTCATTTGTCTATAGGTAAATAGGCCTTTTGAATTGTAGGGTGAGTGGGTAAGCTCCTGTTCTACTGCCGACGAATTATTTATTTATTTAGGTTAACCAACAATTGTTTACACTATGTACATTTCTGACTTAGTGACTAGAGTAACATTTACAAGTGCAACAATTAATTACAGGTTAACACCACATGCACGAAAAACGGTTTAACATAACATATTTATAAATTATTGACAGTAGAAACTTATACAAACAAAGAATAATTAAAATATTAATAGAGAAAAAAAAACAAATAATAAACAAAGAAATTAAAAACAGGTTCAAAATAAAATTAACTCAAAATTAAAATCAAAATCAAAATCGAAATCAAAATTAAAATCAAAATTAAAATCAAAATTAAAATTAAAATCAAAATTAAAATTAAAATTACAAAATTAAAATTAAGAAAAGCGAGTTGAGTTATAGACTAGAAATGAGTTGTTTGGTAGTGTGTAGCATTATTAACTGGCGCTATAGGATTATAGCAGTGACAGCCTAGTGGTGTGACCGTCATAGGTCTCGATTTCAAACCTAAGGCCTAAACTGTAAGAAGAGTTTTCTCAATGGTCTTGGTTATTGGGCAATTAAAAGAGTTCACGCACGTTCATTAGTAAAAAGTATATAATTATGGCTAACACAGTATAAAACACAGGACTTGGAAAACAAAGAAAACAGGAATACAAGCAGTAAAACTTAAGGACCATAAACTGATTCTTTGAATTCATGTGCGTATTGTATAATGTTACGAGTATCACTTGCTTCGGTGTTGGAAAACATCCTAGAAGCCGAAAGTCACCAATGCTTAAGTTCAAAATCGAATAAAAATGAGAATGTATTTTAGTCGAGAGCTAATCCCTTCCTCGGCGACGATGGGGCATCTGCCTTATGACCATTATAACTGGTTGCCATGGTGATAGACGAGGTTTATTTTTGTATAATTACGGCTCTTATGTTGATGATCATGCCTACATTTTCAGTAATGGGTGTAATAGATTTTGTCCATTCAAAAGCTGCCTGATAGGTCATATTAGGAGTATTTTACCTACCGTAGTTTACTGTTTAATAGTATTTATTAGAAACATGCTGCCTGTGATACAGGTTTAACCTAGTACAGGCATCGAACTCTGTTATACCAACATTATTTTAAGATTTAACTTGTATTTTGCGTGCGAATTCTAAATTTGAATAAATATATTATTATTATTATTACTGACCTGGTCGGGTTTTCCTTTGCAGTTGATCGCGCACGTTCGTGGTAACAATGCAAGTATTATTCTGGCCTCTTTTTAATGAAACCCAGTACTACGCTAGAAAAGTTCATTTGACTGTATTTTAAGTAGCAGATCAGGTTTTCTTTTGGGAAAAGCCCGCCACATTATTCACAAACCACTGCAACTTCTGAAAGCCAGGATCAATAGTAGCGACCACCAGAAAAGCGCCGAGACGATGAAGAAAAGAACAGCGGAGGAGTAGGAAAAACATCAGGTCCATTTTTCTCCATATCAGCAGGAGACAGATCGAAACAAGGCCAATAGGCACAAAAGGACGTTTACAATTGGGTGGTTTAAGGTCTCTACAGCTGCAGTCCAAGGCTAAACTACGCACGTGTACTTCGTTTCGTCGTAACTTCGTTTTGAGTGATAATATGGACGGATACGTCCACTGCGACGTGACATGACCCATGCTACGCGCAGATGCGTGGCCAGCAAACAAATGAACAGCGCAGGATTCTATAGTCAATCGACTTATATGATTAATAAAAATAGTATATGACGTCTTTTTAGGGTTCCGTACCTCAAAAGGTAAAAAAAGGAACCCTTATAAGATCACTTTCTTGTCCGTTGAAATTTATATCAGATACTGAGGTCTATAGTCCCTATTAGGTGTATTAAAATCACTTACTTAACGCGTTTGGAAACGCGTGGAAGTGGCAAATCGCGTTCGGATGTACGTAAAGATACATCCATAATGATTTTCGTTATTATCAATGATAATTATCAATTCGGCCGTGGTTTCGTATGGACCCTGGGCCTGCCTAACTTGCAAGTAGTTTTATAGATCTATACTTTGATAGTTTATATCTTAGAAATTAAAAATTAAACAGATTGGTTTTGATGCCAGTTATTAATTAATGGGTTTTATGCGTAGCTGCTTGATTTTGAAAATAAAATAAAATGACGGAAAGTAAGGCCGGCTAAAAATTCATTTTTTAACATATTATTTACATTTTTAAATATTCCTGTATATACCGGATGACTATTTTATCACTTTCCAAAAAAAATGGGTATATTAGGTAAACAGAGTAGAAGCTTATGGCCTACCTAGTTTTTTCTTTCTTTTTTCCACAGCTTATAAAAAAAATATCCATCATCAAAAAACGCTACACATTTCAAGTAAACTTTTCATATTAGAACAAAGAAAGAGGAAAAAAAATCAAATTTCAAATCATACGTAATACGCATTGATTTAAATTTCGATTGCTTTTTTTGCAAAAAAAAAAAAAAACTATGTCTGCCATTTGCTTCTACTCCGTTCACCTATTATACCCCTTTTTTTTGGAAACTGATAAAAATGTCATCCTTTTTATAACAATATATATAAAAAAATATAAAATAGTAGCCCACCAGCGCTGGGAACAGGGTCTGAGCTGCCGGTGGTCAGTAATTATTATATTATTATTACTATTGTTAATATTCGTAAATATAACGACCATTTTCGTTTGTTTCAGAATCATCCACCATGGTTGGAAAGGTGTTAATTTTCTTCGCATCATTATCAGCCTTGAATATTGGTAAGTAGCGTAGTTATGTCTAAAAATTATATAATAGATCAAATACATAGTTAAAACTCCTTTAATCATTATGGTTCCGATGGTATAGCAGTGCTAGGCAAAACGGTTTGCGCAATGTTTTGCTCTCGAGTGAAAATTTTATTAGTAGTTTAGAGTTTTAGGTTCCGAAATCATCCTTTGTTTGGCTAGGCAGATACTTAGGCTTTTCCAAACTATTATCGGACATCCAGTCAGGTTCAGAACGTCCAATCGTCCAGAGATTATTGTCATTATAATCACATTCGATACAGGAAATATGTAATAGATCCATATTCTTAAGCGATCTAATATTTATAAGTCATCATTACCAATTGTTCAAATTGGAGCTATAGTCCAGTGCATTTTGATATATGGCAAACATCATTACTCTACCATTATTCATTACTCTACTCAACAAGGAGAGTATTTTTAAAAGCAATCCACACCGCCATTTTTTGGACTCGCAAAACAATAGGCAGGTAAACACAATCCTATATTTATTCACGAAATAATTTCCACACAACAACTCAGTGCTGGAATGACAGCGTTTCAATTTTGCAAGCCAGTCCAAAGTTTTAATTATGCCGCGAAATTAATTCGGGATCAAGTTTGCCGCTCCAATTTGTGTTTAGTGCCTGCCTTTCATAAAGCTTCATTTTAAATGATTTTTCGTATATGACGTCATGTGCAAATACTCGCACAATAATTGGTTTAATTTATTTTTTAATTGCGTTTTCCAAAAAGGTTTTTACTTTAGATCTTTTAAATGCTTTTGGACAATGGTAGTTTATGGGTTCCGTAACTTAGTCAGCAAAAACGGAACCCGGATCACTTTGTTGACCGTCTGTCTGTCTCTCAGGAACACGTGGAGATAGGGAACTGAAATTATTATCAAATACTCACATCTGCTACTCTTTGGAGCAATGAAAGAATCAAACTTGACTCTTGACTCAACGCGATCAAATTAGATGACCATTTATGTCGCATATTTGGCGATTTCACAAGGGAATAAAAAATCTACAGCTTACTTCCCGTTGACCTAGAATAATGAAAGGCAAGACGCAATGTTTTACAGCACATGTAAAGGAATAATCTGAAAACCGTTAATATGTAGGTAAAGTAAGTAAAGATTTACAAAGTGAGTATATTTTAAAGTAAGTCAGTCAAATTTTATTTGTTGTAGGTATGTGTATAAACTTGTACGGAACATAATTTATAAGAACTCTCGATGCGCGAGTTCAACTCGCACTTGGCTGGTTTTTTTTTCTTCACGACAGCTCGTTAAAACATCGTGAGGAAAATAGCATGCCTTAGAAACAAATTTACAAAGCCATGTGATTTCCGCCAACTCGCATTTTAAGCACACGTAGAAACACAAAATCTATCCATATCCACTGAATGGAAGCTTGTGTCCTCACAATTTGTTATAGACTATGTGTTAACCATAAATTAACAAAGATTATTTGCTACGTTTATAAGTGTCTCAACATTCAGACAAACCTATTGAGGTTTTTGTGATGTTTCTCTGTTTATATTTTGTTTTATGGATACACAAAACTCTTTTGCCTTCTAATCGAAATACATTTTTTCTCTTACAACATATTAACATTTTAAATGTAGCCTATGACACTCGAGGATAATGTAGCTTCCCGTTAGTGAATGAATTTTCCGGAATCGGATCAGTAGTTCCGAAGATTTCCCCTTACATAAAAACTGACAAACAAGTTTTACCTCTCTCTAATATACGCAAAAAAATCCAAAGTCAATTCAGTTTAGATAACTAACAAAACTCCCCAATTAGTAGCTGCATTTAAAAAACACTAACACCACCACGAAACCGACAAACTTTCTCGCAATCATAACGAACTCAATTAGCCGAAGTAAGAAAGACAAACCGTTTCCACTTCCCTTAGCAAAACGCGAGACAAAAAGGAAAATATGGCGGCTTTAGCTGAAGAAAACAAAGGCTTAACCGTTTGTCATCTCGGGCAAATTGTAAGAGTTAAAAGGACGCTTTTATGCTTTCTGAGTGATGAGTGAGAGGACGGAGTTAGAGAAGATTGTTATGGAATCAAAGCTTTTGTAAAAGCGTTTAGAATTGAATCTTAATACTTAAGTCACTTTTTCATTTTTGTTTCATCTTTTACGTATGAAATAAATTCTGTTGAATGTACTTTCACTTGTTATTTCTTAAGTGATTGTTTTTTTTTGTTCTTGTCACGAACAGTCATATTCACATATGGTCTGTGAATCATAATTTTAATTTAGTTTCAAAGATATATCTACACTTATATAATAATACTAGCTGCCCGTCCCGGCTTCGCACGGGTGGACTTTTTATTTTTTTCAATTCTATCCTATCTTTCAAGTTGGATCAAACTGCACACGGTGTGCAAATTTTATTATAATCGGTTAAGTGGTTTAGGAGTCCATTGAGGACAAACATTGTGACACGAGATTTATATATATTAAGATAATATTATACAGAGGAAAGATGTTTGTAATGAATAAACTCAAAAACTACTGCGCCGATTTCAAAAATTTTTACACTATTAGAAAGCTACATTCACCTTGAATAACATAGGCTATATTTTATCCCCGTACTCTTACAGGAACGGGAACTACGCGGGTGAAACCGGTGAAGTCTTGATTGTGCTCGGTTGATGGCAATAGGCTCGCTCCTTATTACACGGGACTTATACATAACTGGCAAAATGCGGATGTACTATTAATACACATATGCCCCTATGCTTTACCTTCTGTGTTGATTTTTTTGTGCAACTCATAATAATATTTTCTGTTCATCCGTCCAAGAAACTGACTTAGTGAGCCAAAGCTTCTGTAAAAAGTCTTCAAAAAATAATGATCTACAGAAGAAATATTTTCATTATAACATTGATAAAAGATGTTTAGATGGAATTATAATTATTAGATGATTATTAGATAATTAGATAGATTATTAGATAATTATTAGATGGCATAGATTGGATTATTACTTTTACATTACTTTTCTGGAACCAGATCATTATTTATCAGGAACCTTTTGTATTGCTCTCTTCAAGTTTTATAGTATTTTTTACCTTTTGCAAACACACCAACAAATCACGATTCCTATAAAATGATAATGAGCTACCAATTCACTCTGATGCAATTAAATCAAAAACTGATTAAAATTAAATCGCGTTGAAATTGAGAAAGGTATTGGTATATGATAGTATGAATGCCCATTTCAGGATTCAATTTCAAATTATAGGTAGTGGCTGTAATTGGTATTGAAAATCTCCTGGTGGTACTTTTGATTAATGTCAAAATTCATTAAATTCACCTTGATAGGCTTGACTTTATAGCGTGTCGATGGCAAATTTTCAATAAATATATTTGACCCGAAATTCAGCTATGCGAAGATGGAAGGTGAGTCATTGTCTATGGAGACACGCCACATACACAGTTGGGACCTGAGCCACCCTCATAGATCCATCTGAAGAGATTGTCTTTGCTATGGCCGAATTAGGTTCGGAGTCTATTTAGAAATTTCAAGTCGCAAGTTTGCAAGTCGGCCACAGCAAAGCATGCCCTGTCCAGCCGTCTGAAAGCCTCCCACGGCTTTCAGACGGCTCGAAGAAGCCGTCAGGGGGCTTTAGCAGCTCTGGCTAGAGATCATATCTTGCTGTGGACGCATTGCTATTAGCTTGACTAGCTGGGTCAGCTGGAGATTTTACTCAACTGTTTAGAATTGTTGTTTTCCTATTTTTCTGGTATTCAAGACAAAAAGACAGCATGAGACTTAAGGATGAAGACTGACTAAAAAAATATAATTCTGTTTAGTCCGTCAGTTAGATTTAAAAAAAATTGGATACGTGTTTTTTGTTTTATCAAATTAATAAAAATTTACGAAGATAAAACGTGTCAAAGATAATGAGTGGGGGCTTGTGACGTCACATTTGAGTAAAAAATCACACGAATTTTCAACGCACTGTATCGTCTTCATTTTTTGTTTACGTGAAAAAATTTGTGTATCTAATATTTTTTGGAAATCCATCTGACGGACAAATTATAAATACGTGTCCAACATTTTTTGAAAATCCATCTGACGGACTAATTAGATTTTTTTTTGTCATCTACCCTAATGACGCGCAAACTACCCTGAATTCAATATATGATTCTACGCACGCCAGCGATATTTTCAATCTATTCCATTCAATTTACACAGTTTCATTGTCGTTGCCGCTGTGCGTTGCTGCAGAGTACAAACATGAGACATCACCTCTCCTCTCTACTCAACCGTGTCCACTTAATCTAAGCGAAGACGAGAAGTGTAAATCATGAAAATCTATTGATGGCTCACAACATATCTCATCTCTTCTCGTCTTGTCTCTACTTCGATGTAGTCCAGGCCTATGGCTAACCCAGGCAATTTCAACTACTGTCGAAAATGACAGAGACATTTTGTTTCAGTTTTATAAAAATAAAATAAACGGATCAATGAGCGATTTTTTAACGCACTGTTGGTAAATACGGGGATGCAAATATTCCGTTTCCAATAAACACGATTTGCGTGACGATTTTACAATAATAAAAACTACCTACAATGTTCTTTATGAACATATATTGGATACGTTTTATTTCTGTGTATTCGGGTATTTTGGTTTTAATCTCATTTCCTTTGAAACATATCGATGGCTACCGGAAAATCACTGAATTCATGAAATTCAAATTGTATGAATTCAGGGATTCTCAGTAAGGTACAGAATTCAATTGTAATAATTGTCGACGGCAATAATATACTATGTGTCCGGTCATTTTAATACACTACATACTTGGGTCCAATCCACTTCCCCGCTATTTGGCAACCATTTTGTTTTTTATTTGCTGCGATAAACTCTACGTGTGTACGGAAAAAACAAATCTCTCGAAGTTTGGTCTTACTGAGATAAAAATAGGCTTATTCGGAGGGTATCAATATTGTTTATTATTAACATTACGAAATCACCGGTTCACATTTTTGTAACTTTCAAAAAGTAAGATTAAACCCAAAAATCTGTCAATTAATTATGCAAATCGATAATTGTTTGTTGAACAAACAACAAAAATATTTGACAACAATTTCTTTACAAAATCAACTTTGTATATGCTAGTCCATGTCCGGACATATTATTATATAAGAACTGTTAAACCATCCATTATGAAATTCCAAAACATTTCTCTATTTTGTTTAAAGAACCTTTATTCATAGATAACTAGTCACTCTATGGATTGTAAAACTTTAACACAACCACAATTTGTCGCAGCAGACCTTGTAGAAGATTGCGCGACGAGCGGAACTGAACCAAAGAGTAGTTGCTTAAACTAGCCATAGTTTGAAAGCTGCTTGCCCAGCTGATGCAGGCTACTAGTAACTTAAGATTAGGGATCCCTCCCTGCTTCTCACAATTTTTAGGCCTTGACAAATTATTGAGATTTCTTAATGGTTTGTTTGTGAGATCAACAAGTTATTGCGCGAACCGCCAGTCTGTGGAATAAACTGCTAGCTTCTCTGTTTCCCGGTCATTGAAATTTAGATCTATTCAAAGTTCAATTGAATCGGTTTCATCTAGGCAAGCGTACTCTACCCTAGGCTGCGTCATCGCTTCGCATCAGGCGAGTTGTGGCCACACGCAAGCCTATATTGTAAAAAAAAATTATCCACCGGAATAAATTCTCTAAATTGTAGACAAAACACATCTGATTCTTAGATAAAAACAGAGCAGACAAAATCAACTTTGTTTTATACTATTTATGGATAGCTATCTTCAGCCACAAACTATCAAATTATTTTATCAACTTTCGCGAACTACACAAACAACATTATTGTTGTTTCTCAAAACAACATTCTTCATCACAAATTGAATTTGGATTTCAATTTGGGGACGTCCAGACAACAATTGTAGCTGATTTGTTGCGAGCAAGACAAATTGTTGACAAAGTAATAGAAAATGTGGAAAAAAAAATATATTTATGTATGTGTAGGTACCTACTTATTACCTCTGGTGAGAGAGGAAAATAAATGAAACATAATATGAACATTTTGAGTGTACTTAGGATTATTCCACTACTTCTAAATCAGTAAATTAAAAGTAACGGAATAGTTTTATTCTTGTACTCGTAACACTATACGAAAAGAAAGATCGAAAGATTTAATCTATATTCTATCTGAATCTAAAGTCTATCTTTATGGTAGAAAGGTAGAGAAACCCTTGTGACATAATATGCATATATTTTTAATTACATGAGGTTGGTTTCCAATCAATCACTGCAACAAACTCAGACATCATGGACTTTTCTAAAGGCAAATATTAAATAAACCTACCAACCCTGATTATTGATTTGATAATAAAGATCAAACAAAAAACCAATAATAAAATAACAAACAAAAAAACGAAACAAATCGTCATCCAATTACTATACCACGATTTTCCATCAAAACAAAATAAATTGTAACTTTTCATAATGATGGATAGAAACGTCAAAATGAGATGAAAAAAAAACATTTTTTTTTCTACTAAACAGAAACCCGGCTTTGTTTCCAACGATACTCATAAACGCATCGGTCTGTACAAATTTTAATGAGTCCAACCACTATGTTTTGCTGTATTTTTTCCGTACAATATTATCATTGCAGTGGAGAACTGGAGAATATTGCAATATTTTGGTTTTATCCTTTGATACGCGCGTTTGTGAGATGCGAGGGATTAATTAATCTTTTGAAGTTCTTTGGGTTAGGGGAATTTTTATTTATTTATGTTGGAGTGTATTTTTTAATGGTGTTGATTTTGTAGTGCAAAAAAAAAGTTATATTACTTGTTGAAGAACATGTTTGTAATATTTATTGACGTTGTTTTTGCTTTTACCTTTTTGACAAGTTTTGTATACAACTAGTCTTTACAACTTGTTTTAGGTTAAACGAAACAAGTAAACACAACGTGTAGAGTACGTGTTTTATACTTTGATGTAAAAGTGGAGTTTTCATTAACATACATAGCGAGAAAGCAAAGTGAATATTTTGATTGCAATAATACAGGGTGTAAAAGACCTCATCACGAAGCCGTCAACCAAGCATTCTGTACATCAAACTAAGTATCTTTAAGCAAAAATTATTGCTGGGAAACTACTTTTTTTTTGGGGTTAGTTTGTGATGTTTTGTGGTAGAACTCAATGTAACGCACTCAAAACATTGTGCTGATGGATGGATTGAATAGTACCGGGGTCGTGAAGGTGTTTAAAGTAAAAATCTTACATTAAAAACTTGTATTTGAAAAAAAAAATGTCAAAAAGTTGGAACTTTGACCCCCAATATCTCCGTAACTACAAGGTTCCCAGGTATGGTGTAGAGCAAACAAAATATCGCAATAACGGCGAGAACAAGTGCCTTTCGGCTTCGTTAAGAAGTTTTTACACCCTTTATAATCTTCACCAACTCTTTTAAATAATTTAATTGAGACTAAAACGTAACATGATTTTGTGTTCTCCTGTATTTATCTACAATAATTATTCTACGTGTGGCTGCAAAACTACTTGTAAGTAAACAAGTCCTAACTTGAACCATCGAATTATGCCACTTGCGACAGCACAAAAAACCAGCAATCTGTTCCCAGTCACGACCAAACGCTTTTCCCCTTCTCCTTAGCCCGAAGTTATTAATTATGTACAACATACACATATGGGAATGTTGATCTACAGTGTAGAAGGGGGACACTGGCACTAAAACGGTTCGGGCCTGTGGACGGTGGGCTTATGGGCTAGCTCGCCGTCCACAGGCCCGCGCCTACGGTGGCCGGGGCCACGTGGTGGCCCCCTTCGGCCGTCTACGAAACCGTAGTTTCTTATATAATCATCACAACATAGCAAGTCTTTTGTACTTAAACATAATGACGAAATAATCTTCCGCAAATCCTTTTGAGGTTCCAAATTGGTTCTTGATAATTTTCGACTTTGTTATATTATATTGTTATCGTAGGACCGGAATTTTCGCTCATAATGTCATTATTATTATGGAATTATGTCGAGAGAACAGTGGTGCTTTTAAGTTGTGTGTTCAAGATTTATTTTGATAGCATTGACAGGGAGTTAACGAGTAACATATTATACTTTATTAATCTTAATTAATCTTTTATCCAGTACTAACTGGGTTGTGGAGGTCAGATAGGCAGTCGCTCAATGTAAAATACTGGTATTTAGCTGCATCCGGTTAGACTGGAAGCCGACCCCAATAAAACTTGGGAAAAGGCTAGGCAGATGATGATGAATCTTAATTAATCTTTTAATGATTTGATAATTTATTTTGACATTTATTTATTTGTTCGGGATCGTTTGTGTATTTTTATTTTGACTTGTTAATTTAATCTCATTCATCATCGGCCTATAATGTTCCCACTGCTGGGACGCGGCCTCCTCTCAATGAGAGGGAAATGGTAATTTAATCTAGTTTAATTCAATAATATTTTTAATGTAATTTTAATGTACTTAATTCTGATATTTAAATAATTTATGTGTTTGTATTTGGTTTCTATTTTTGTTTTATATGGGTCTCGGACCCGAAATAAATGATTTTATTTATTATTTATACAAACACTGTTTCAAGCTTTCACGGTTTACAACTAAACTTATATGCAAGCGCCATGATCGCGGGTTTACTGCGTCGAAATATCGGGAGCTCAAAACTATTACCAATCACGGAAGATATCCCGTAAGTGACAATATAAGTTTAACATATTATACAGTTTACTTTTGTGGTGTTCTTGGTAATTGTTGTTATCTAGAACTTCATCAAAATTGTCTAGTTAGTGTTTTTTTTTTTTGTATTTTATTATCATTAACGCTAAGTTTAAGGGATAAGGTACGCTCAGAACCGGAAAATTTGGCAGAAAATGGATGGATGTTTGATAAATGCAAAGTTTAGAACTAATTAGTTTTTAAGGATCGAACAGTTGGATATTTTCTAAGAAAAACCTTAAAACATTCTTTCATCGGACAAACAGAGATACGGCGAAGAGTCACCGTAATAAATGGTTAAAGTTTCACGAATCCTAACAAAGCACTATGTTCCACATTTATTGTGCGAACCGCTAGTCTGTGGAATTCATTGTTGGATTCTCTTCTCTGAGCCGTCCATGACTCATGACGATTGACGAAGATAGGTGACATCAATTAATCATCTTTGGCCCAGTCTTTCACCAACTAACTTGGAGTTACCTTCCAGTCTAACCAGATGCAGCTGAATACAAGTACTTCACATGGAGCAACTGCCTATCTGACCTCCACAACCCAGTTATTACTAGATAATACAATACTCTTTGGTTATAACTGGTTGTCAGGCTTTCAAGCCACTGACTACCTACCAGTATGTACTAAATAGTAACCCATCCACGGACCAACCTTGGCAAGCGCTGCTTGACCTTTATGATCGACCCGTGCGGCAAATTATAGTGTATCCTCTTAGACTTTCCTCTACGTATCAATCCAATTAGACTAATTTGACGCATAAATCCGATAATTATAATCCATGTGCTTATATAGGTACGAGTACATAGCGATGTGCTTAGCACTATGTAGATAATATTAAATCTGATTGACGCTCAAACACATTCCGTTGATTGACTATGTCTACTTAACTCTTATTGTACGAAATTATTGAACTAAGCAAGATGTTTTACCAACGGAATTTTCTCTTGACATAAAATTCTGATCATAATATGTTTTTGATTATGATTTTTACCCGGTTATGATTTTAGCTGTCTAAGTATAATTTTTGTGAAAAATGTATGCAGCGCTACAGCTTTCTTATAGTCTGCGCCAGATAAGTAGGAATTAAAGGTCATTACTCTTTCCTTAATTTCTCTCTGCGTAGGTACCCCGACAATACATTATGAATCGTTTTTTGTTGCTAGAAAAAGTCAAGGATCACGATAAAGGTCGTTTCGGCACAAGTTTATGTCATTATTTCTGTTTTCGGAATTATGTATTTGAATAAATCTATAAATTTCCTACTTATCTGGCGCAGACTATAGCCGATTTTAATGAATGAGGTGTCCATCGATTCGTTATTACAGTCCGGGTGACATAGGTGGTTTCATATGAACAAAATCAATAATTTAATATGGTGGACACTGTATCCGAAAAACTCTGGGTCCCTGATGTTTTTTTATGCTAACTTGATAAGTAGTTAACGGCCTGGATGGTTTAATAAAAAAAATAAAATAAAAAAAAGCTTATTGCTTCAACTAAATGGCCGCTAATGGTCGCAAGCACGACTGCTGAGCATCAGGTCCTGGGTTTGATTCTGGAATCGGGCAAAATATAATTGGGTCTTTTCACCAGGAGTTTATTAGTAGAAGCCACGGAGTCTGGATTTGTGCCCGGTTGATAGCAATAGGATCGACCCATGATACTGGCGACGACTATTAGGTACACCTCTGTCTAAACCTTAGTGGATTACAGACATGATATTAGTGAAGATACAACTCTTTCAATAACAACCAGAAACATATAGCAACCCGTTACTCACCACCCGAAACATCATACACAGGTGGTCCTAAAAACGCGTTATTATATTTTCCCTCTATGATAAAATACTAGTCATTTCTCACGTCAATTCCTTCATACGTTTCTTACGGCAAGTGACGCTGATGTATAGACACGATATATTTCAGTAACACCCTGTATACGAAGCCTTAATCGAATACAAATAGAGGAAATTGGTTCCGGAATTTCCAATTGGGTGTGTGATTAAAGATATGTACCTAATGCTTATTCGGGTTTTATTTAAATTCGATTTTAAATTAAGGTTTTGGGATATTATTTCTGAAAAAAAAAAAGGTTTTACGTAAATTTATTGTAATTGACAGTCAATCACACACAACCTTAGTGTTGCTATGCTCTAGATCTATACTTCTATAGTAATATTAAAGAGGAAAGATTTGTGTTTTTGTATGTAACGAATAAACTTAAAAACTACTGGACCGATTTGAAAGATTCTTTCAGCAATGAATAGCTACATTATCAGCGAGTAACATAGGCTATATTTTATCCCCATACTCCCACATGAACGGGAACTGCGCGGGTGAAACCGCATGATGTCCGCTAGTTCATAAAATAAACCAAAAGGTGACAGGCGACGGATGAAAATCCGTCAATTCAACACAAAAATTATTGTATAAGTTTAATTTATTGTCGTTTTAAACAATAAACATAACATCACGCCTGGTAATCCCCGAAGTGTTAGGCAGAGGTGAACCCATTAGCACATTAGCACAGCTGCTTCACCAGTAATGTTAATGTTAACAGTGCTTAAGCAACAAAAAGAAACCACATCCTCTCTCCTCTCATAGATGGAATGGCAATACAACAAGCCCGATGGAATGGCAATACAACAAGCCCGATGGGATGGTAATACAACACGACTGGAGAGAAATCAGGAGCAGGACCAACGACTTTACGTGTTTACCAAGTACGGAGGTATCACTCCAACTTTGAACACGCTGTTACTGAAAAAATCCTCAAGGAAAAAATTAATAACACTTTGCCCGACCTCTGAAGCGAACACAGAACATCATTCTCAGCTGTCACACTTGTGACTACGAGACCAAAGGGAGAGTAAGTACCTAAGTTATAATTTATTAGTCGCCATTCAAAGGTGTCAAGCATTCAATTGAACTACCTCACAACCAGCCCTTATGACCAATTAGATACGTTGAAAGCGGCATACTGTTATGAATTATTGAGGCTAATTGGTAGCATACATGCTACTGACAATCCTTTGTTATGTATTGATCTGAGTGCATAAGCTGATAAACTGTTGGGATGTTATGTAGTGGATTATGTTTTAGGTAGGCATTTAAAGTCGGCCTTGGTGGCTGAGAGAATGTCATGCTCACTCAAATGTCTCGCTGATGGTGGCGGGTGTGTCTGGTCATTTAGTTCCCTTCAATATGGTTGAGTTGAATGGCGCCGATACACGCGTCATGTTCGTGAATGGGCGCTGTCAGTTGGGACTGGTCATCTCTTAGCTGCCAGGGTTCATTTTAAATTGTTGTCTTTTTTTACTCTGGACGCTCTTAATGTGCACATCTTTCTACATCGTACTCACATATAATATGTATAATTTCAAAATTAATGATGTAACCAAGATTTTGTAACTATATTTTGATTCAAAAGAGTGTCCATGGAGTTTCTTGCCCGTTCTTCTCCATAGAGATCTACGCTAGGGAATGGGCAACTTACAGTACTTTCTCAAGTTATTATGCCTTGTGACTGGGAAAGTAGCTTTGTTTTTTATTTGTAATTTTGAAATTAAAAAGTGCCGTAATGGTCTTATTGAAATAAATGCTTTGAGTTTTGAGTTCTTGTGATTGGTAAAACAACTAAATTCAAACTTCAATAAGGTTGTGTCAAATTGTCACGATTATAGACACACACTCACCTACAATGAGGAATTTTCCACTGACGTTTGTCTCAACGCTTCAGTATGTATCATTAGATGGCGCTGATCAGCTTTGGGAATATTTTTTAAGCGGCTTTCTAGTAAAGTACAATGAAAAAAGAATTTACTACGTATTATATTACATTATAGGATAATGGTAAAATCTTTTAGCAGGGCAAAAAAACACTCTCCTAGACACAATGTCAAACTCATTGTATAGTAAAATTTCTTTATTATTCCTTGTTGTATATAAAGTGAGAACTATAAAGAACCTTTTTTCTGTCAAACACTTTTAACCTAAAAAATCTACTGTTCTTTTGAATCACTGAACTGAACTACAAGTTTTTGCATGGTTTTTGCTATTGTTGTTCTGAGTGTTCTTGCGTTACGTCTAAACTCCTGGTGCGTAGAGTCGAGCTTAGGTTCCTCCGTACTTCAGTTAAGGCTTTGTGGACAAAAAACGAGCTATTTTATTAATCCCAAGGTTGATCAGCGCCATCTAGTTCGTTCACAAAAAGCACTGGAAAATTCCCCTTTAAGAAATTTACCTATGACCATTAAATTGGTCTATGGGCAGAAGTATGACGATGACAAGCATTACGGTAGCCTATATCAACTTATTTTTTTTATTGAGACAAGCCCGCAACACTTACCAAACCACAGCAGCACAAAACGCTTCATGTAAAATACTGGTATTCCGCTGCATCCGACTGGAAGCTGATCCCAACATAGTTGGGAAACGGCTAAGCAGGTGATGATGTTCAAGTTCTTGCTAAAAATATCTACCAACTTCTATTAAGATACACGAACACAAATAAGAGCCAATAATCCCCAAATAGCGCTTAAATAAAAAACAGAGAGCATTCACAACGAATTTCACCCCCGAAGTTGTCGAAAAACATTGCAAACGAAAAAACACATTGACACACTCATTCGTAATTCATTAAAACATTCACAAACACTCCGCTTTATGGAAGACAGCATACGGAACCCATTTGAACTAAAAAGTGCTGTTTTTTGTTCAGCAACTTGTTTTTATTACATATCGTAAAAGAATCTCTCTTAGCTTGTGATAAAAGCGCAGTGGGCAAAGATTTTAAGAAGAAGAGGTGATAGTGTTTTGTTTTTGAGTAGGTGTTGGCTATCTCACTCCTTTGTCTTGGTTGTAAGCAAGGTTGCTGCGGTTCGTGTCGTTCGGCCAAAGTGTGGAGAGCTTGTTTCGCCACGTCTTCTTCGCGGCTAAAATACCAGGAAGCGTTGAAGGGCCTTCGTTTCGGGGGAGTGCCTCTTGTAAATTTTGACCATAGAAAAGTACTGATTTATCAGTCTGATTTGAATATTTTTTAAATTTTGTTATAGGACTTTTTCGTTAGGATTTTTTTGCCAGCCACTTGGAGGTTGGAAGCAAAAGGAACTTACAGGAGGATGTAAGTCATGCGTCTCTTCGATAGCAGCCTCCAGCACGCTGGTTCAGGCGATATTTCCACCAAGCGTCACGAGAGAATAGAGTTTGAGGATTCACCACACAGCACCAATAATTTTTCACTTTTTAGAGTTTTTGGCGGGAGCGCGGGCGCACGCAGATACGTGTCGCCAGTAAACGAGCGGATTTTGAAGTGTTGAGGGTGGGGGTTGTTAGAATAAATGGGACCGAAAAGAGTGGAAGTAAGAAAGGAATCTATTTTGATTGGAAGATCCTTCTCGAGTGAGCCATTTTTTTTTTTTTTTTTTTTTTTTTCGAAATGGCATCTCGCAGTTCAACCTAGAGAGGTTGTCATCTGCTTAACCGGACAATCCTGTGGGTGCTTTAAGTGTAAAGCCTCCAGCCAGGGCATAAAAACTTACAAACTAAACGACTACACGCTAAGGGCACCCCCTGCGGGGTACGGGCCTCGGCTTAGGGCGTCGCTGGGAGAAGACAGCAAGGGGACAGGCTGAATCTGAATGGTGTCATTAATTAGGGACTGATTTTGGACTACAGGCTCAGCAACGCGGGCTGGCACGAGCAAGGGACGGGGAGGGTTCGTATCGGGGCGTCGCGCCGGGCCTCGACGGCGAGGACGGAGTGATATTGTCGTGGCTATTTGCGTCTGTGCTTTCTAAGCGTGCTAGTTTTCTTCCTGCTCTCCTGGAGAAGGGTAATAGCGTCATCGGGATCGACTAAAATATGCCTTGGGCGGCGGATCTGACTAATTCGCGAGGGTTCGTAACGGGCGGCCGCTGCGATCAGGCGGTTACGGTGCTTGATGGCAGAATCGAAGAAGCGCTTGGAGAGGCGCTTCATAAACTGAGCTAACGTGGGAGTTTTAAAATCTAAATGTCTCGAGTGAGCCAATGAGTGAAGTGTAATATATAGTGTTGCAAGTACGCGTTTATGATTCCAATAGATAATTAAGTATAGATAAAATAATGCGAATGGCGCAGACAGAGGTTTAGAAAGCAAGTATTGGGCCTGTTTTTTCCCTTTTCGTTTTGGACTGCCGTCCCATCGGATTAAGATAATAAAAAAAGAAAAAAAGAGAGTGCGTCTGTATTTAGTCACACACTTGTGCTCTATAGTATCTCCTGCGAAACTGGCCAATCATAGGGAAAACTCCCAGCAATTGAAACCTTAAAGTTTGCCTTCTAGAATAATAGATCTTTTATTTTATGACGTTTTTTTGCGTTTTTCTGTTAGGGCACCACAAATTATTAACATAGTATATCATCATGGTTAATATTTTAATCCCAGTAACAAAAATGCAAACACCAAAAACCAAACTCCAGGCTTATCACCTACAAACCCAATCTTCGTACCTCCCGAATTCACACGCCTCACTGAGCCACGTTCCAAATAGGCACAATACACCGCAACCACTAGTCTGTGCCCGGATGACGTCACTTCATGCATTTTAATGAACACAGAGCATCGTCCGTATGTAAACAGACTGAATACGTTGCCCTACTGTTGTAAGTAGTGGGGAACTTTTTACTCTGTGTATGTGTTTTTATTTTCGATGGCTAGTAGTATTTGTTTAGGGGATTCACGCCCATATTTACGTGGTAGTAAGGGTGCTTATAATGTACTAGTTTTATTGAAAGAAAGCTTCAAGTTGTCCTAGTTTACTTTCGTCTCGGTGTCGTAAATAATTATAAAAGTAAGGTGCAAAAGTTTTTTTTTTCTATTCAGCTGTTGAGATTTTCTTTATTCTAAAGATACGATGACAGCTAAGAGGCTGTTCAGGGTTCAAGAAATATAATTATGTAATGTAAAATATGGTCTCATTAATTATAATGTACATTAATGTTACCGGCCAAACCCGTTTTTCCATCCTGAAGTCTGGATTTTTCCTCTGCTGATGGAATTAGGCTGGTCATCCTTTACATGGGACTAAAACAACAGCTGAAATGTGGGCGCAGTATTAGATACACCTCTGGCACACCCTTAGAGGTTTACAGACGTGATATCAAGTTATGTTATTAAAATTTACATTACCAAAACGTGTTATGACACGTAACATTGTAACAAATCTACTTGCTCCTATTATAAGCAAACAAGATAAGCAGACTTGTTCAATTAAAATTTAATTAGGGAAAGATTAGAATTAGGGATAAAAAATACAGCTAAATATTAAAAACCTACCTAGCACGCACTCTAGGATTGTTTTTTAGGTCACGCACTTAGTTGGTTAGGAAGTTCAGCACTGTAGGAGAGACGGGAACAGGCGTCAGGGTAGCTGGTCAATACCTGGGCAACTTCGAGGTTCAATTTCAGGAAACCTCTGCAGGAAGGGCGTCGTGCAGATCTCCAGGTCAGCTCTGTAGTAAGGCAGGCGAGACAAGAAGCAGCTTCAGAAGATCGGGAATAGAGGTTCCAGATCTGTAGATAACTTCCGAAGATCGGGAGAAAAGACACCAGGCGGAATCTTTAGTGGAATCCCCTGGGTAATATAGATATGTACGAGAAACCAAACTGTTTTCTTATGCAGATTCAGATTCAGATCAGATTTAATGGTAGACCTTCTCTAGCCGTTTGTCAGCTCGTTTTTCAAGTAGTCTTCCTTTTTTTTTATTTTTTTAAATATCAGTTTTCTTGTGGCCATCATCTCATCTGACAAGTGTAGTCGGCCAGAACTTATCCATGAGTGCGTAAAGAATTTTAATAGAATATAATTTAGAATAATTTAATTTTAAGTTATTTAGTAAACAATCGTAATATCTCTATATTACAATAGCTAAACACATATTATAAAAATTATTTAAATTTTATAAACCAAAAATCATCAAAGACTAATGTAGGAAGAGAATTAAAAAGTAATTGACAGTTTGACAATTTGGCGATGATTTGGCGTGTCACAACATGAAAATTATGATTTTTAATTTCAGCAATTTTTAAATTAATGAGTCGTAATTACATCGATTTGTTGAGTGTAAAAATATAAACAAATAAAAAGGATGATAAATAGTATTATTAATGATGAATTTAAGTGTAAGTATAGCGTAATACTATAACATAAGCATCAAAAACTCGACAACCTTCGCCTTTCTTGACTTTCTCGTAACAAATTCTCAGAACCACTTCACTTGTCATGTTATATTTGTATCACTACAAGGTAAAAGAATGTTTTTCTGACGTTTCTAGGAAAATATGTCTGACTTCTAATTCAACTAAAGGTCATGGCGCACTTAACCGGCACCGCTCCAAAATTGAGCATTAAATCGTGTGTCGTAAAATATTTCCTAATGTCAATATGAAAAGATAAAGCCAGCGGCGGGCGGTCAGCGTGCTTGCCGCTACCTTACAACTCGACTCGCAGTCCGCGCTGCAAGCGAACGGACAACGTGCTTGTTCGCGGTGACAGCAAGTTTACACAACGCGCGGCCAGCGCGCGGACTGCTAGCTTGTACCTCGTGGACGCCGCGTAGTTAACGCGCTGGCGGTTAGCCATAGCCTAAATTCGAGGCGACCCGTACTGCAGCTGTGCAGTTGCGGTGCTGGTATACTGTGTCATGACCTTACAATTTGGACTTAAACATCATAGACATTGGTGTCGATTCTGTTGTACATAAACTAAACTTAATTTAGGCTAATGCTATCTTTTACTAAAAGGCAGTGCGAGAAAAGGACGGCTATAGCTATGAACTAAGTTAGAGATGTCAAACTAGTTTATGCCTTGCGCTTCACCGTGTTTTTAGTCGACATGTTTTTACGTGCACCTTTCATTTGAACGGAAATATTAGTTCCAACTAAATTTGACAGCTCTAAATTACGTAAGTCTCTTTCTCGTTTTATAAGAGAGAAAAAGATAGCAATAGCCTAAATTAAGTTTAGTTTGTGCACAACAGAATCGACACCATTGTTTGCTCATTTGTTTTACGCTTTGCTTAAAAGTATTCATTATTTTTATTTACTATTTATTTACACACAGTAAACAACACAGACAAATATCATTATCATCACTAAATAAATATAAAAAACATACATAATTATAATACAAAGTCTTCCGTCGCGTCTGTCTGTCTGTCGCGATAAACTCAAAAACTATGTAACGGATTTTCATGCGGTTTTCCAAATACATAAAAGTGATTCATTAGGAAGATTTAAGTATATAATTTGTAAAGGTTTTGTGTAAATTGGTTGAAATATGACGATAATTGTTGGAAATGTCCAAAAAAGCTGCCTGGGAGCTTTCATCGAAAACGCTGTCTAATCCCTTTGAGATATAACAGGCCTATGACAGACATAAAATATAGGTATAATATGCTGTACTACTCGTGCGAACCTGGGGCGGGTCGCTAGCAATAATTATAAGATTTGAGTACATACCTGTTTTGCATTTGTCTTTTAAGAAATTTTTAACAGCAAACCTCCGAAAGGAGAAAAGAGAATGAGATGTAGAAGATAGTGTGTGAGAAAAGGATAGTTAGCCACGAGCTGAGATAGATAGCTTAGATAGTGGTGGGTGTGTCGGGTCATTTAGTTCCCTTCAATATGGTTGAGTTGAATGGCACCGGTACATGCGTCATGTTCGTGAACGGGCGCTGTCAGTTGGGACTGGTCATCTCTTAGCTGCCACGATTCATTTTAATTACTTTATTTTTAAATTGTCGATAAAATGCGCTCAGACGCTCTGGACGGATCGCTATATGGACGCTCTTAATGTGCACGTTTTTCTACATCGTTCTCACATATAATATGTATAATTTCAAAATTAATGATGTAACCAAGATTTTGTAACAATATTTTGATTTAAAAGAGTGTCCATGGAGTTTCTTGCCCGTTCTTCTCCATAGAGATAGGAGTAGGACTCCTAGGGAATAGGCAAGTATTTCTCAAGTTATTATGCCTTGTGACTGGGACTGTAGCTTTGCTTTTATTTGTATTTTTAACATTCAAAAGTGCCGTAATGGTCTAATTATAATAAATGCTTTGAATTTGAGCTCCTTCTGATTTACAGCCAACACTATCATAAAAAAACTCGCATCTTAATAAAAAAAAGACCTGATGGTATGAAGTTTCAAACATACGTTTTTTCTCCCCATAACGAACTTAAGGGAAACCTCACGAAAATAGCTCCCGAAACTTTCACCAAACAACAATGAGTTAAGTTACTTAGTAAAGAGCCCTTTAATTCGGATTAAAACAACTTTGCTTGTTACGACTTGTCGGTTTTGAGGCAATGAAATACCCAAGACCTTCAAATGAGATTTCAGAAACTCTGTGTTCGGGCGTTTTTTAAGAAAATCATTAAGTCCATTTTTTTGGGTTCCATATCTGAAGGGTAACCAATGGAACCCTGTTACTAAGCCTCCGCTGTCCGTCCGTCCGTCTGTCTGTCTGTCTGTCTGTTAGCTGGCTATATCTCATGATCCGCAATAGGTAGACAGCTGATTCACAGTATGTGTATTTCATTAGCCGTGTAGTATCCGGCAGAGTAGAATAGAACCAACCCATTACACTCACGGGTGTCGTATAAGGCGACTAATATCTGAGGCAGAACACCTTGCGCCTCCGTAGACCAGAGAATGGGCAACAGCGTTTTCTGTTAGTCTTTCATCACTGCGATCTCCAATCCGCCTGCCAAGCGTGGAGATTACGGCAAATTCCTCCCATCATGGGAGAGGCTTATGTCGAGCAGTGGACGTTATAGGCTGTTGTTGTTGTATTTCTTTTGCCGCTATAACAACAAAAATAAATTAAAATAAAGGGGGCTCCCCTCCAACGATGGTATGGAGTCCGATTCGCAATTGGCCGGATTATTTTTCTTCCTTGGGAGTTTTACACCATCTTTTGTATTGGCATTGGTCGACATCCGATCAACGAAGCCGAAGGGAGCATATAAACATTCTGCTTACGTACGTGCTTATCAGCAAATACCATTTGGCTTCTACCATCCCTGAACCATGTTGAGGATCGGCTCGATTACAATTCGATCGAATGTTTCCAGCAACAAAAAAAAGTCGTTTCCCAGCAATAATGTTTGCGTATTTACTTAGTTTCATGTACAGAATGCTTGGTTGCCGGATTCATTTACACCTTGTATTGTGTGTATCACCCCTAAAGACGAAAAAGTTTGGCGACATCAGCTTCTTCTTCTTAATAGAAAATGTTTTTATTCTATATTAAAACTTTCTTGAGTCCTAACGATGTTTCTTAGTTGTTAGAGAATTTCGTGGACTTATTTCGGGTTTGCCCTTAGGCGGCTTATTGTAGGTGTCAACCTACAATAAGTTGCTGTGTCAAATAAATATGTTTCTTTCTTCAACTTCAAAAAGTCATAACAACCTTTATGCGAAATTCTTTTTCAAAGGATTTTTGCTATACTTACATCATGCAAAACATGGAATAAACACAGCTGACTACAACAGCCCATAACGTCCACTGCTGGACATAAGCTTCTCCCATGATGGGAGGAATTTGCCGTAATCTCCACGCTTGGCAGGCGGATTGGAGACACAGCTGACTAAAAAACTATAAAGTTAAGCAATACTAATCATAAAAGCACCACAAGCTACTTTACACTACCTTCTGATCAGGAGGGAATTTAAACTGAATATTTCTTCAAAAATTTGGTGAGAAAACTTCAAACTTCACCCAACATCAATGGCTGCCTTTTCCCAACTATTTTGGGGTCAGCTTCCAGTCTTAGTGGATGTAGCTAAATATCAAAATTTTACATGGAGCGAATGCCTATCTGACCTCCATCATCATTGAAATATCTCAGAAAAACTTGGTTACGCACAGTTGACTCCATCAAACAACGTCATCGTCAGTTTCCAAAAAAACCTAACAATAGAAAACATACAACATGAAAAAAATGTCTCTACAAAAAAAAGTACCTATATGACAAAAAAAATCTAATTAGTCCGATAAATAGATTTACAAAAAATATTAAACACATATTTTTTTCATTTTTCACGTAAACAAAAATGTAGAAAGTTCGTTGTAACGTCACATTTGAGTACATTTTTACCGGAAAGTGACGTCACAAGCCCTTTTAATTTTTTATTTATTTTTTGGTTTGGAAAATCATCAAATGATTCCTCCCACTCTGGAACTCGTAACGGTGGTCACGACAACCTACAAATGACAGGCGGGACCAAAAGCTTAAAAACAGAAACTCGGTACGTAACGGTGACCCATCCACGGATCGACCTCGGCAAGCACTGCTTAACCTGTCAGATCCACCCGAACGACTGTTATTGTTTAGTCACAAGCTCCCCTAACAATAGAAAACACACAGCATAAAAAATATTTTATGAAATTCAAAACGTAGAACTAGGAGATAATACCTCAGTACTCAGTGTTTTTTTTATTCATCCAAGCTCAGGATGCAAGACTAACGTAAATCCTATTCTATATCTATATGCATAAAATAGCATTTTGTTTGTTTACAGATGCGTTGCTCGTCCACAACACACATGACTTGGCCAATGTTGACGCAGCGGCTACGAAATATCGTCTGAACACGTAAGTTTGATTTTGAACCTTACTTTGTAACATAGAGGATGGATTTTAGAGTAGCAACCAGCAAGAATCAGCCTTTGGCTTCCCATTTCCTTTGCAAGAAACTCTCAGTCGACTTTCAACTTTACCAATCAAAGTTAAAGGTTCTATTTCATGTGAGAGACAATGTTGTGCCCTGTTTGTTGCTACAGGGACAACGAAAAGCAAAATTGAAAGTTAAAACCATTACACTAAAGTCCTGTTTTGTGTGACAAATAAAGCAGTAGTTTTAATATTATAATGAGTATGTGAAGTGAAATAAAAAGTAATGGAGTTTCATGTGAACGGTTTTGTATGAATTTTAAAACGCATCCGATATTTTTTCCGGAGGTGAATATTTCAGTCTCGTCACTGAGAGAATTTCATTAAATGGGAATGAATGAAAATGCATTTCAAGTTTGCGGTGTCAGGTATATTGGTATTGGAGGAGCTCTTGTCTTAATAATTACAGCACCTTTTTCTCTGACACCCTTATAGTTTCGTCATGACCGTCTGTCTGTCCAAGGTTTTGCTAAGAGACCGTTAGTACTAGAAAGCTGTAATTTTGTAGGGGTTTGTATAACAATTACGCTGACAAAGTGGTAAAATAAAATTTTGGAAAATATTTTTTTTAGGGTAGCTACATGCAGGGGTACATGTGAAGTGAAAAAACCGACAAAAAAAATCCACACAAAAAAGTGAAAAATATACTTATATACTTTATCTTCAGTAGCCGGTGACAAAAACACCAAATCAATCAAACAAAGGTCAAGCTTCGAAGTCGGTGACCATTATTTGATTGATTTAGTGTTTTTGTCACCGACTTCTGAAGTTATTTTTTCACTTTTTTGTGTGTTTTTTGAAGTCGGTTTTATTTTTTGCAAAAAAGTTTTTTTTAATTTACTCCTCCAATTTCAAATTGGATAATTAAAAAAGACATAAGGCTACAAGGTTCCAAGCATAGAGGCTTAAATGCAGGAAAACACAAACTTCAATGGGTTGCACATCATGTGTTTACATTCCAAACTTATCCACACAGTCCATGTATCCATTCTTTGTTTTTCCCCTACTCTTATTGCCATCCACATCTGTACTAAAAACTTTTTTCGCAACATTTTTCTCTCCGCATCACATGTCTACACCATGACAAGCAATTACCATACAACATTCAATCACCGGCATTACTTTCAGGCTGCCTCTTACTTACGTTTTTATTTTTATTCGATTTACACCACGCCTCTTTACAGATAGGTACTTGATCAAAGACATTGTGAATTAAATTTAAATAGTTTTTAAGTTAAATTAAGGTGTAATCATATGTTATATCGTATTTTAAATGTGTAAATACCCAGGAAAATTATTTTCCTGTTAATTAATAAAGGATTCGGTTGTACGGCGACGTAACGACGTTACCGGTAACATAAAACCAACAGCTGATGTTCGGACTACGGATTTAAACGGGGAGTATTTGTTTACTTTTATATTTAGAATAGCACACAATTGTCCCATAATCGTAACTTTAGAACACGTCCACGCCAATTCTAGTATAGTTTTTGTTTTTTTTTTCCTAATATAAATGGTTCTAGATTGCATTGTTGACAATTGTCATTTCGTAAAAAGTAAAATTCTAACGACATAAACTTGCTTACATCAATCTTTTCAATATTATTTAAATAGAAAGTTCGTGACAGTTATTTTATTAACGTCTTGAAGTAATATTGTAATAATCATAAGTTTTTAGTCCAGGCAATCTACCCACATGAAAAAGTAAAACAATAAGAAAGTAAAATTCTGATTGAAGCAATAAAATTAATTATTCAGTAAGCTAATATCATTCTTGTCAAGCTAATATAGCAGCCTACCTCATTTCAGAGTAACACAAACTTTTTCCCTGTTTTTTCCCCTTTTTTATCTCTAAATTCTCTTCGTTGGTCTATCCTATTAGTTCTCACTGTTTCTTTATTTCCAATTTTCAGTAACCAATCCGGAAACCATGCCTGTGATGACCCGTAAGGCTACTGCTCAGGATATGGAGCTAAAATTGAGAACGGCCCTCCAAGAACTTAAGGACTCTAAACTCCAATGCCAACAGCTGTTGCAGGAGAGAGAAGACAGTGAGGAGGAGGTCATTAACGTAAATAGCAAAAACTCGAGCTTAAAACGGGAGCTAGTAGACCTACATCAGGAATTCTTGAATGTTGTCAATGAACGGGATCAACTAAGGGCGGTCACGGATGGGTTCAACTCTTGTAGCAACTTGTATGAGGAGGCTTTATGTAAAATTAGGGATCTAGAGGATGAATTAGTCCATGCAAATGTCAAACTTTTAAATTTGAAAAAGGAAAAGGATCATACTCAGGCTTTGGAAACTGAACATTTGTATAATGAATTAGTTAATACAAATTGCAACCCTCATTCCATTATAACAATAGACCTTACAGAGGACTCCTTACTAAAGCATAACTACAGCCATAAAATTAGTCAAAATAAAATTAAGAAATATGCACGATTAAATAGAATCATTAAAAAATGTAATAAATATAAGAAACAACAAAAACACCATTCCAAAAATATTCAATTAAGGAAAGAACGTGTTTCTCTAGTTAATAAATTAAATAACTATCAGATTAAATTGGAAGATAGTATAAATATTTATGAAATTGACACTCAGCGCTTACAATCAGAAATACAGGCTCTTAATAAGTCACTAAAATCATTATATAATAAATATGAAGGCTCTCAAAATCAAATTAAAGAGCATATACTTGCTACACATGCATTGGTAGACAAAGTGGACTCGCTGACTCTCAGCAACACTCAGTGTACTTGTCAGAGGGAATCCAGCAATGATGCCCTCCAGCTTGAGGCAACGGAGGACCCGTCCCTAGCTGTGAGTACTCAGGACTGTATTTCCACCCAAGATACAATACCTGACTTAGGTAATTTTGTCTCACCAAATAGTCTTGGTTCTAATCTTTCAGTTATGTTCTCTGATAGTATAGGTAGAGGGTTAGGGAAATTAATCAGTAATAACCTGAGTTATTGTACCCAAAATTATTGCATGCCAGGGTCAACCTACAAACAGATTATGGCATCGGTAACAAAGACTGTTTGTGATCCTAGTACCACCATTACTATATGTGTTGGTAATAGTTCCAAGATTAAAAAGGAAGACATCACTGACTGTGTTTCAGAGTTGTTGAAGTTAAATTGTAATAAAATAATATTGTGTGCTTTTCCATTTTTTGAAAATTTGGGTAATAGAAAAAACAACTATATACATATGTTAAATAACCATGTACATTTTTTAGTAGGTCACTATAGTGACAGACTTATATATCTGGATATCAACACTATTGTTGGTAAACTGAAGTCGACACGGGGTAAGGTGTATCTACCTATTAGATGTAGACACAAAATAGCTCGGCTATTAGCTTATAATATTCACACAGACATAAATAGTATGTCTAAGTTTAGTTCTATTATTAACACTGCGACTATTAGTAGTAATACTAATGTACAGGTGACTTTAAATGAATATAGCATTAATGCTATAAATGTTTACAAACATTGTACTGAGGAGGATCCATGTGTCACCGTGGAGAATTCTCAATTAGGGTCTATTAGTATTAGTGATAGGGTCTTGTTGTCTGAGGATGGCACGGGAGTCTCCGGCCTCACTCCAAATATTAATTTAAACTAGAAAATGAGACAACAGGAGGTACGATTAACAATATTGTTAATCCTACCAACGTATCTTCTTGCACTCAATTAGTTAGCAAAAAAGGGCCTCAGCAGAACACTTTAAAATTATTCCACCAAAATATCCAAGGCATTTCTTCCAAATTATTAGAAATTGAATTGTTTTTAGAAAATAGTAAGTTTGACATTATTTGTTTTACTGAACATTGGCTAAAGGATTACCAAATGCTTATCAATTATGAGAACTATATGGTGGGTAGCTGCTTTAACCGTAAAACTATGCTTCGTGGAGGTTCCCTAATATTAATAAAAAATTGTTTTAAATATAAGCAACGTAATGACATAGTAGGTCTCTCGGTTGAACATTGCGTTGAACTGTCCTGTGTTGAGCTAGATAAGCATGTAATTGTGTGTGTGTACAGACCCCCAAACTATCAAAACTTTTCCTTATTTGAATCAATAATGGAAGATGTGATGGCAAAACTTGCAGCCAGTAATAAATCTATAATTATTTGTGGTGATTTTAATATCAATATTTTAGAAGAATGCTCAAATAGCAGTCGCTTATTAAATCTTTTTAAGTCATTTGACTTGACCAACACTTTTAAAGAACCTACTAGAGTCACTCCATCTTCTGCTACTTGTATAGATAATATTTTCTGCGATTGTGATTACTTAGATAAAGCAATAGTAAATTGTCTGCCTTCTGACCATAGCGGACAAACTGTAACCTTTAGGTGTAATACACCCCCATTGGAAAAAGTTCAAATTAAATTTAGACCTATAACTTCTAGCAGATTAAATAGGTATAATATTTCGCTACAGAACAAGTTAAGAGTTATGAGCCTTGATGATATTAATATAGATCAATTGTATGATCGTTTCTTTTCAATAGTTCACACGGAATTCAATAAAACTTTTGAAAAGAAGACAAAAAGTATTTGCCCTAAATTCATATTTAGTGATTGGGCAACTAGAGGTATCAGAAAAAGTAGGGAAAGACTATTTGAGCTTTATGGCCTTAAGCCTTTTATAAACACTGAAACTTTTAACAAGTATGTTGCTAAGTATTCAAAAATTTTTAGAAATACGTGCAAGGTTGCTAAAGCACTGCACATTAGCAACAAGATCAAAACAGCAGAAAATAAAATAAAGACAGTTTGGAAAGTTATAAATAACGAGACTAACAGGAAGAAAATACGTAACACTAGCTACACATTAGATACAGCGTGTGGTCCTAAAAGCTCAAATCAGGAAGTAGCTCAAGAATTTGTAAATTTCTTTACCGATATACCACTAAAAACAACGGAGGCTCTTATTTCCTCACCTGAACTCTCAATTGGCTTATTAAAGGCGAATGTGTCTGGCTGCCTGGCTGAATTTAAATTTAAACACATTAATCCTATGATAGTTATTAAAACTTTCCGGCAAATAAAAATCAAACTAACCGAAGATCTATGGGGAATGTCTGTCAAAGTTTGTACATCCATACTTGAGACTATAGCCCCTTACTTAGCTTTAATTTTTAATTTATGTGTAGACCAAGGAGTTTTCCCTGATTTAATGAAATACAGTAAAGTCATACCTCTTTTCAAATCCGGAGACAGTAAAGATACTAATAATTATAGACCTGTATCCGTGTTACCAGTTTTTAGCAAGGTTTTTGAAAAAGTAATGCTTAATCAAATGCTCTATCATTTTAACACCAACAGAATCTTACATGATCAACAGTATGGCTTCACCAAGGGACGTTGTACAACTGACGCCGGTGTAACCTTATTAAAGCACATATTTACTGCGTGGGAAGAGTCTCAAGACGCCATAGGAATTTTTTGTGACCTCTCCAAAGCGTTTGATTGCGTAAATCACGACACATTACTTTTGAAACTTGAGCATTACGGACTGGGTAAACTCGCACTTAGTTTGGTAAAATCTTATTTGAATGATAGACAACAACATGTTCAAATAAATGGTGTTAATTCACAGGGTTTAAAAGTAAAAATGGGGGTTCCACAAGGCTCAATATTGGGTCCTTTTCTCTTTCTAGTATATATAAATGATCTTCCCTATTTACTGAAAAACCAACCGCAAAATATGGTGTTATTTGCTGATGACACTTCCCTAATTTTTAAAATAAATAGGCGGGCCCAAAATCTAGATGACGTGAATAATGCCCTACTTCAGGTCCAAAATTGGTTCACAGCAAACAATTTGGTATTAAATGAAAAAAAAACCAAATGCATAAGATTTGCTTTACCGAATGTTAAAAGTAGTGATTGTGATATAATATTGAATAAAGAGAAACTTGAATTCGTAGATAAAACGGTTTTCCTGGGGATTACGCTTGATTCAAGGCTACAATGGGGTTCTCATTTGACTTCTCTTGCGGGGCGGCTAAGTTCAGCAGCCTATGCCATTAGAAAAATCCGTCAGTATACTGATGTAGATACCGCTAGACTGGTTTATTTTAGTTACTTTCATAGTATAATGTCTTATGGCATTTTACTGTGGGGACGGGCTGCAGATATTGAGTCTATATTTATTCTGCAGAAAAGAGCCATCAGGGCCATATATAATCTTCGTAAGCGCGATTCTCTAAGAGAATTGTTTAAGGATATTGGCATCATGACAGTACATTGTCAATACATCTACGAAAACATAATGTACGTCAGAAAAAATCTGCACCTTTTTGGTAAAAGGGGTGACAGACATAATTACAGTACTAGAAATAGGGACCAACTAGTTCAGCCAGGTTTCCGACTCGCTAAAGTAGACTCATCTTTCATGGGGTACTGTTTAAGATGCTATAATAAAATTCCACAAAGTATTCTTGAACTGAATGAGACGAAATTTAAAACATGCATTAAACGCACACTATGTAAGCAAGCATATTACAAGTTGAGCGATTATATCGCTGATAAAAATGCTTGGCTCAATGCTGGTCCTGCTCCACAAGGACAGGGGCGCATAAATTGATAGCATTAAAATGTATTGTTGGAGCTGCTGAAGATTGTACAACTATCTTTGCATTGTATAGATTCAATCTCCTTAGTATTATATAAATGCATAGCCCATATTGTGTGAGTACTATGTACTAGAAAGCTATCATTTACTGGAAACCTACGTCTTTTCTTGACTTGAATGTGCCCTGGCGGTTTAGAGTATGTCATGCTCACTCAAATGTCTCGCTGATGGTGGCGCATGTGTCGGATCATTTAGTTCCCTTCAAAATGGTTGAGTTGAATGGTGCTGATCCATGCGTCATGTCCGTGAACGGGCGCTGTCAGTTGTGACTGGTCATCTCTTAGTTGCCATGGCTTATTTGAATGAATTATTTTGAATTGTATTTTTTTTTGTTTGTGTGTTTTTGCTGTGGACACTTTTAACGTGCACATCTTGCTACATTGTTCTCACATAATATACCATCTCAACATGAATGATGTAACCAAGATTTTGTAACAATATTCTGATTTAAAAGAGTGTCCATGGAGTTTCTTGCCCGTTCTTCTCCATAGAGATCTACGCTAGGGAATGGGCAACTACAGTACTTTCACAGTTTTTATGTCTTGTGACTGGGACTGTAGCTACATTTAATTTTCATCTTTGTTTCGACAATTCAAAAGTGCCTGTAACTGGCTTACTTGAAATAAATGCTTTGATTTTGATTTTTGATTTTGTGGTTATACAAGTTGGATGAGACACCAACGCACAAAAGCTTACCACGTATTCAGTACATCGCTAAGAACCAGTCATGAGAAAGTTCCACAACTTTCTCGAAGATTCAAGACAGTTCCATAGTGGAACATTGTGTCCTTCAAGAAAGTTCCAGAACTTTTTCGAATCTTCTAGACAGCCCCATAGTGAAACATTCTAGACTCGAACGTAATCTAGAATTTAGTCATAAAGCAGCCGACGTAACAGTATTTCACTTTTTTAAATTACCGATTATTAATTTCTTTGTGGCCAGTACGTCAATCCGAAACTTTGCGGCCCTGTCGGAATGATGTACTCAATATGAAAGTATGTTTGTGCGTTGGTATCCCTTCTCCCTGACCAAATAACCTTGAGCATACATTCCCTCTTCGCCGCTCCCCAAGAGATATGTCGCGATTACGCTCAAATTTTAGACTAAAATCTTTATAAAATCAAATATTGGTCTATTGAAAAAAAAAATAGCATCACGTTCATTATTAAATTTTGTATTTGGTACAAAATTGTCCAACACCCAAGTTCCACGACTGTTAGTGCTAAACTAATAAAGTTACGTTAACCGCTAAGTTTTCCTTTAAAATTCATGAAATGCACTATCATTATGAATTTTTCCAGATTTTTCACTCCAGCAGTTTAGGTTTCAGAAGGAAGGGGACTGGAACAAAAATTTGCACTTTAAAGTTTAATATTTCGTATTTATAGCATTAAATTGAAAAATAGATTTAGCAACCCCTAAGTCATTTTAAAAGACATATTCAACGATACCCCACACAATGGGGCAGATGACAAAAAAAAAACACCCCCACTTCACATGCAACCAAAAATAATATATTTTCCAAAATTTTATTTTACCACTTTGTCGGCGTAATTAATATGCACACCCCTACAAAATTACAGCTTTCAAAACCTCGGACACGGTCTCTTAGCAAAACCTCGGACAGACAGACAGACAGACATGAAGGGTTCCTTGTCAGGACTACGGAACCCTAAAAATTACCATTTTGGAGTCAAGATTATGTAGAAATTTAATGTATTTTTTTTGTTGATATTTCTTTTGGATAAAGAGAAGTTGGCCCCAAAAAACTGCACAAAAAATGGCTACCGCTGCGTTTTGACCGGGGACGAGCTTGATACTGAAAATCAAACAAAATAATTTGTTTAAACTAATTGTCACTTGTCTAGTGCATGCTATTGTCGCTTCACTGGGTCTTACTTAAGGTCAGCGTAACACGTTTTCTGTTTTGTTCTTTCATTCTCATTCTCGACGTACTAGCCCATAGCTCACCGTCCACAGGCCCGCGCCTGCGTTGGCCAGAGGCAACCACGTGGCCCCCGATGCTCGGTGCATCTCCTGCGGCGGCTAGGACGTGAGGTTTTGTCCCTCTCACCAGCTCCGCCACCTCCGTCGCTAGCATGACTGCTTCGCAGAAGGAGATGACGGCTTCCCATTCCGTCTCGCTCCGGAACATGGATCGAACCAGGGCCGGACGCTAGAGGTCTCCACCACTACGAAGACACGGCGGTGCTCCGCCCAAGCGGGGCAAACCTCCACTGTGTCCTCCGGTCGACCCTCGCAGTGGTGACACCCGGGCGTTTCCTCCCGCCCGATTCGGTGCAGGAACCTCCCGAAACGTCCGTGTCCGGTGAGGACCTGCGTCAGGCGGAAGGTGAGGACGCTGTGGTGTCTCTCAAGCCACTCCTCAAAGAGGGGACTTATCGCCACTTACCAAAGAATACCTTCCTTGCCTTCTGTGAACTTTTCCTATTGACAGCGATTTAGACGAATATTTTGACGCCCTGGTAGGTCTTTTCCCATTTGATACTTCTTATTTTTATTATTATTTTAGATCTACTTGTAGTTAGTAAATAACTTACCTTAAACATTCACAAAAACAAACTCAAAATATAAAGAGTAAATTTTATTATTCTTTGAAATCAACAAAATACATAGCTTTTCTTTTAACCCCAAAAACTTTCACTTCTATTCTATTCTTGTCAAAGACAAATAAAAAAACTTATTACAAAGAAAACCCTTTGTAAGCAGAACTTTTTGAAGATCTCCAACACTAGAAATATAAAAGGGAATTGTTCTCTTGAAGTAGACTTTGTTGTTTGTTGGTGAAAATCGAATTTTCTTGTTTAGACACTTGTTAATGAATTTAGATACTAGTTCTACCTATAACTCCGCTCGCGCAATCTGTGCCTACATGAATCAAATCTTCTTTTTTATCGTGTGGTTAGTGCAAAACCTGATGTCATCTTTTGCCTCCAATCGGCCTCTGACTTGGCTTTACATGCTTACTTACTTACTTACTTTACATGCTTTACATGTCAATAAATATCATTTAGACATGCTAGTTTCCTCACAATATTTTCCTTTACCGAAGCAAGTGATAATTATAAAATTTTCTATTTGGTCGTGTGGTCGCAAGTGCGATTGCCAAGCTTGAGGTCTAGTGATCGAAACCGAATCGGGCGAAGTGTCATTGAGATTTTCAATCAAGAATTTCTCAGTAGCAGCTGCGGAGTCTGGATTTATGCCCGGTTATGGCAATAGGCTCGCCCCCTGTTACATGGGACTTCAACATAACCAGCGATTTGATGTATTGTATTTTAATTTTATTGTTATATAATCTAAGTTTTATTTTAATTTAATTTCTTTTTTAGTATTGTATTTTCTACCGAACTTGTGACATGAATTTTGTATGCCTCAATGACGGGACACAGCAGACACCTGTATTTAACACAACATCTTATGAACCTATGATCCACAATAAACTATTTGAATTTGAATTTGAATTTGAAATGTAGGTGTCCAATTGGAACACCTCTGCCTTACCTATCGGGGATTGCAGGCGTGATGTTATGTTATTACCTTTCACACAGTCTGTCTATCTTGTTTTGGTCTTACCTTAGTTGTATAGCCACCCAACTACATTCATACTCAAAACTTTCCTTGCGACAACCCAACCACATTCAGACTCAAAACTTTCCTTGCGACATACTCAAAACTTTCCTTGCGACATACTCAAAACTTTCCTTGCGACAACCCAACCACATTCATACTCAAAACTTTCCTTGCGACATACTCAAAACTTTCCTTGCGACATACTCAAAACTTTCCTTGCGACAACCCAACCACATTCATACTCAAAGCTTTCCTTGCGACATTTTCCTAATTTCTCCGTCGCATGCTCATACCACTTAACTTAGTACTTACCGGTGCCATTGTTAGACTTCATCATCATCTTCCTATTCTTGACCCATTCTACATGGGGTCGGCGCAACACGTTTTGTTCTTCCGTTCTCCCCTGTCAGACGTCACGGCATCAGTTATTCCTTTCTCTTTCAAATCATTCCTCAAACAATCCATCTTTTCTTTGGCCTTCCTCTCCTTCGCCATCAACATTCATGTCCACGCTATTGTTAGTCTGATGTGTCCGATAAAATATTCTTTTCGCTAATAAAGATTCAATTTAAAAGTAATAAGCTAGACAAAGAAACAGTAACAAAGGCAGTTCGACACTCGTCTATGTAAAGATTTAAGCTGGACGCGCTAGCGAGCGCGCGGTGTGGAGAAACGTACTGTTGTGGAAGAAAGTGATACAATAATTGCATTTTACACACTGTTTTAAGCTTTCACGGTTTCAAACTAAACTTAAACTGTCACTTTCGTGATTATTAATTAATTTGAGCTCCCGATAGATCATCCAAAACATTTAGCCCCTTTGCTGAAGTATCTCCAATTGTCGATGCATCTGCTCACTTGCATTCGCAGTCAATTCATTGTAGCCAAAAGCCATTTCGTTGAGCTTCTTGAGTTATAAGTCGAGCTACACGATAACTGACAAATGCTTGCACTGACTGGACAGGTCCACTCAAATCTGTGTGGTTCTTTCTTCAAAAGACCATCTCGGACACTAATCTGTATAGTCCTTATGTGAATTGAGCAAGATTATGTCTGGTCTGGACTTCAAAAGAGACTATGACCTCTGAGTTTGTTTTGGCTGTTTCTTTTCATTTTTTTTTTTCATTTTCAAATTAAATGATACCCGAGCAAAATCAATGGGTCGATTTAACTACGATACTTTTTCTTCTTCTTCTTTTTCTGTTCCTACTTCGTGTAAACTGGGCCGCGGACCAGAGGCCAGTTTTCCCCCTAAGCCGAAAAATTATCATCTTTTAGATTTTTTTGATAGAATATGTTTTTTTTTTAAATAGCTTTAAGATGAACGCGAAATCAAAATTTGTTTACATTTTTTGCAATTTGCAGATCAGTTATAGGTTGTGGGATTAACATTCTGTAACTACATACCTGTTAAGGTCGCGAATCATATTTAGTTACAACAACAACAACATTCAATAAAGTATCTATGTAGTATATCAACTATCTGGTGTCCACGACACAAGCTTCGTTGCTTAGTGTGGCACTAGATGTCGCTGTGTGTTCATGTCCAGCGATATTAATTATAAATATTATTATTCATTTATTTTCAGGCAACTTTGGCCCATAGATGATGTGAGAGATGTACCTTACAGACTAACATACATGTGATAATGTGATACATGTGATACAGCCTGATACTGACCTGCAAATTGCAGAAAACCTAAGATTATTTGGCACTTCTAATTTGGCACTCTTCTCCCTTGGGCAGAACCGACTACCTAGCATACGAGATGAACCCAGGTACTTAAGTTTCGTCTCTCACTAACCCATTTTCAAAAGCATACAAAGCGTAATCCCCTCACAAAAACTGCTAATAAAAGAAACACATTTCCAATATTACCGTCTTTAAACTATTCAGCAAAACATTTAAAGTGTGCAATGGACTATAAAACAGAGCGTAGTATAAAATCCTTTTTCGAACGGTGACACTTTTCTGCACGACGGTAGTAGTAGTGCAGCCAGTAAGCCGATTGGAAAAAGTTGCAAACTCGACTGTGCCTGGTAATAGGATTTACCAAGGTTCTAGTTCAAATATTGTGATTCCTTACTATTTGTTCAGACTTAGGACTTATTGACAGGAACTGTTGTACTGTTTTAGGAATTATTTAGCTTGTACGGTTATAAAGATCTTCATCTACCATAGAAAAGGGGGATACTTCGTCCTCCGACACCGAGGTCAAGCGTAAACTTTTTAGAACAGATGTCATTTGTTTCACGAGTCGATATAGCGGGAATCAACATACAGGGAATGATTCGTTGTGTCTGGGGCCCGACAGTTGTTGTCGGGTTTTTCTACGAGTGCCATAAATCGCGGATATATTGAGGGAGTCGGCTAATCGACAGAATTATCCGAAATAAAGGTTTTAAGTTAGTAGGAGGTCTTATCTACATGTTGCTTACTTACCAATCTTTGTTAATTAACTATCGCAAGAAGACACTATGGTATAGGCGAGATGACAAAAAAAAACTAATTAGTCCGTCAGTTAGATTATCAAAAAATATTTGACCCGTGTTTTTTCTTCTGTTACGTAAACCAAAATTGACGAAATAAAAACGCTTTTAAAATTCTCAATACGTCACGCCTAGGTATAATTTTTAGCTAGTTCTGACGTCACGAGCCCCCACTCCCGAGTTTTGATGCGTTTTATCTTTGTCAATATTCATTGATTTACAAAAACAAAAAATACGTGTCCATTCATTTCCAATACTCTAACTGACGGACTAAATAGATTTGCAATTTTTTAATACTGTCGTCATGCATAATAATTATAACGGTGTTATAAAAAATGTTATTCATTTACAGAAGGTGGCATCATATATCTTCAGCTAGTCTCGCTGGCAAAATAGATTTTAATAAACCTAAGTATTTTTTATTAAAAATGTGTTGATCATTTTCTAACAAAAGGTTTTCTGTTTTCAGATTAAAAAGTCGACGATTTGAACGCAACGGTAAGTTTTTCTACACAAATTGGTTTTTATTTATAGTTTTATTATTTTATTCCCCGGTTCAAAATAATATTAAATTAAAAGAGGCTTTCATCTGTCGGCCATGTACGTTATTGACCTATTAATGTAAGCTTGTGTCTGATGAGATGAGTAGTTAGAGTGAGTAATAGGAGAAGTATGGAAGAAAAGCAGGAGGAACCGTTTTTATTTTGATGTATGGTCGGATTTTTAGGTTGCTTTGAGAGAAAGAGTAAAAGGCACTCATCATCTGCCTAGCCTTTTCCTAACTATGTTGAGGTCGGCTTCCAGTCTATCCGGATGAAGCTAAATACCAGTATATTACGTAGATCGACTGCCTATCTGACCTCCACAACCCAGTAAGTACTGGGTAATACGATAACACTTGGTAAGACTGGTTGTCAGACTTTTTGGGCCACTGACTACCTGTAACGACTGTCAAAGATCTTCAAATGACAGCCGGGATCAACAGCTTAATGTGCTTTCCGAGGCACGGAGGAAACTCGGTATGTAATGGGTGGTCACCCATCCATAGACCAACCTAGGCAAGCACGGCTTAACGTAAAGATCGACCCGAGCGGCTGTTATTATTTAGGCACGAGCTCCTCCGAGAGCTAAAGACGACTATCAAACGGTATTTAATTTACGGATAAGATAAGAGTGAAATGGTGCTTTTCTATACCCATACAGCAAAGCAAAAGCTAATAGGACATACACTGACTTTATTTACTGGATGTATGAACGTGGATGAGACGAAAGGAGTGTGTAAGGATTGTAGCAGGTGGCGTTCTGTAGTTTCTGCCTACTTCCATTGGAAAATAGTACATTTTGATACAAGTGGAGAACGTTTGTTATTGCATCCAAGGCGGAATTAACTCCCGAGCCGCAGGCGAGGGATTTTTGAGCCGAGAACTGCAATAACAAATGTCCACGTGTATCAAACGACGTTATTCAATACACTTTTAAAGAAATAAATGAACGAAAAATATTTTTGTCGAGTTATTAGGAAACTATGATTTTTTTTTCCACGCTTTGCTTTCGCCAGGTTGAAGGAGTAGCAAAGGTATGAAGTCGCTAAACAGCCTAACTACAGCCTTTTTTTTAATATTTGTAGTTTAGAACACAAATAAATGTTAATTTGTTTATAAAAGTAAATTTTAGTTTAAAATAATCATTTAATCTATGATATTCAATCAATCAATTTATAAACACAATTTGAATATTCAAAAAATATTTATGCCGTAAAGACGCAATAGTGCTTTGCCGAAATTAAAAAAAAAACATTCACCTCCGACTATAGGCATTGAACCAATTTGGACTAAGTATAGGTATGTATCTGTTTCAATTTTCATTCCCGCACACGTGTTGGAACAAATGAAATACATTGAAAAAATGAAATACATTGCATGTTGAACCTAATCGTAGTGCGTTATGAACCAGTTTTCGAGGAAGTGTATTGAAAAGGTATTTTCTTCTTTATCGTGTGGTTAGGGCCTAACCTGAAGTCAGAGTTTTTAAGCCGACCATGGGCCACAGGAAAAAGGTTACAATTTATTATTGAAACCTTGTCCTGCTAAGTCCCATTTTATTACACAAAATTATTTATTTAAACTTTACACAATCACATTAAAAAGTGGTCTTAACGCTTAAGGCATTTTCAAGCAGTAATCCAAGAGTAGTAAAGAACAAATAAAATTCTAAGTAAACCCCGATCTCAGCTAAAAAGTAAGCGAATTTCTAGTATTTGTCTCAGAAAGAAAAAACAGACTGGTCCTAACACTAAGTCGGAGTTACAACCTAAGTAATTTTCTTCGAAGGCAAAAGAAAGAACTTTGAAGTATTCATAAAAACACCCCTTTGTCAAAAGTTTTGAAGATCTCTTTCACGTGAAGTATATAAAGAGAGGATTGTACAAAAAAATATCCTTGAATTCCTACGAAACATTATTTTTCTAGAAGAACTTTAGTTGAAGTTTGACAGCTGAAACAAAATAACTGATTAATTGTGTAGTTACGAATGTTTTTATTCATATTTTTTTATCTAACGCAAGTGGAAAATAATCGAATGTTATGAATTTATAACACACTCTTGCTCGCACCAAGTTCGGTAACTACACCACGGTATCGTACTACCGGGATAAAAAGTATCCTACGTGTTAATCCGAGTTAAAAACTATCTGTGTGCACTTTTGCTTTATTAAATAATATTAGTAAGAAGTAAGATTACTTGCGGTATAAATATATATATACTTGATACATAAACATTAATTTAAAGCAATCTGACAGCCTCAATATTTCTTTGGTGACTGGCATTTTTCCCAGTATACATTGACATAGCATATAGGCAACTGTTTCATAATTCCAGCTTAGACGAAGTGAAAAGTCGTTTTAAGATGGCTCCGAGTTTTTATTATACGGCTATGACTTTATTGTCATAAGCTGGGCATAAATCCAGACTCCGTGGCCGTTACTGAGAAATGCCTGATTGAAAAACTATAGTTCTATAGTACTTCTATTAGTGTATTAGTTTTATCTGTATATGTGTATTAGTATCATTATATATATAAATCTGAACTCTCGTTAGCAAAAAGTTTTTTTTAGACATTACTTTGTACCCTCGTATCACTATGTTTTCCTATTTAACCCAAAGGTTGACTGGTAGAGAATGCCTTGTGGCATTAGTAGGTGATAATTGGGGTTTCTAGATCACAGGAGATCTAGAAACCCCAATTATCTATTCAAATATAACCTATTCATCTACTCAAATAGTTTCATCGTAATGATATTAATCAATCATCTATTCAAAATAACGTTATTTCACTTATTCAAATAAGTAGGTGTTATTTTCTTTTAATTAATACTTTTCATCATCATAATATTAATCAATCATCTATTCGAAATAATGTTATTTCACTTATTCATATATATATATATATATATATATATATATATGTTTTATGTTTTTCGGTCAGAGGAGATCTAGAAACCCCATTTATCTATTCAAATAAAACCCATTCATCAATTCATATTATCCTTTATTTAAATACAAACTTTTATTATTATTTAAATAGGTATATTCAGATAAGGTAACGTCTGGAAACCCCTTTCTATCTCTCTGAATCAAGTATCACCAAATCACGCATTATGTTCCTCATTGATGATGTGCCGGTGTCCCGACACTTTGCTGAACCAGCTTTAAATTTTTTTCAGTACCCATCTGCATATCGTTAACTCGGGAGAATGTTAGCTCTCTGTTACCACTTTTAATGACAAGTTCTTGATTATTTCCTGAAGTTACTGCATCATGCATGTTTTGATAGAATAAATCTTCTTGCGATGTAACTGTGAGTGGGCTGCATAGTACGGACAAATATAGTCTCTCCCTTAGCATTCTTAATAATAATTTTAGGAACGCCTTCAGAAGTATATTTCACTGAATCTTGCATTGTACCTACTATAATTTATTTTATTAAATTGTTTAGTTCAGTTTATGATCCAACCTTTTCACTACAATTGCAGGAATCGAATGTCGCATAAAATGATTGTAAGTAATTTATAGTTTACTTAGGCTTCATTGCTAATAGCATTTAGTACCTTATTCAACAAACAATCAATCTATCCTCCTCACCATAGAATAATTTTATATATTTGTTTCCTTTAAAAATAGACGTTTTGATTTGTCAACATAATCCATTCCTTTCACAGCGTTCAAATAACGACATTGAGGAAATTGTATAACATGTTGCATCCAAGGATCATCATAGTTCTCCCAATCTTCTATAATACCTCCACATGAGAAACATGCTGCTTTATCATTTACACCATTTCCACAATAAAAAAATCCAGCATCAGCCATTTCCATCACTAATCTTCTCCTCGAATCAACCGTTGCCCAATAATGATTAAATGAAAATTCACGCATTTTATACGTGTTATACATGTCATAGCGCGGATTGTATTTATTTTGAGACATATTCTGTTTACCCATTTCCTAGTTCTTGATACAGATAATTATAAATGATCAATGACATCGCACAGCTATTACCAGCAACTTATAACAATTAACATTGGACGGGATTGGTAGGGGTAGGAAACTGTTACCTATTATCCAAATGAGAAAAATTAAACAAGAAAATATTTATTTCAAAAATTTATTATCTATACACCATTTACTTAAACATATTACATTTTTTAAAGCACATATTGTATCATGATAAATACAACTATACACATCATGAGAATGTTCATATTTATTGTACAAGCTTAATAAATTAGGACAACCTTCATCTTCTAAATTATTTACATTATTATTATTTGAAATATCTTTTAACCATAATACTTTTTCTATACCTTTGGTGTAAACACATTTATCTTTTAAAATATTTTCAATCAAATTCCGATAATTTTCGTAAGACACAAATCCTTCATCCCAGTATATCTTCCTATTACGTTCAATCCAACTAACTTGTCGTTTTTCTGGCTCCGTCAAACCGCGAAATGAAAATGGCGGCTTAATTAAAAACACCTGAATTTTATTATTACATAATATAGCAATTTCTTTAATGATAAATAAATTTGATTCTGTTTTGAAACCTTGAACATCTACAATGGCAGTCATGATAACCTGCGCACTATGTTACTCAAAGGTTTGTATTCCACAAGTCGATCGTTAATAATTAAACAATATCCAGTTGTGTTATCTGGTATTGGTGCTGAGCATTCAACCTCCAGACGCACATCTACGGGGCCTGTTTTCAAACTATCGTTTTGTCTTGAACAGTCTATGATAAAGAGAGGTGCCTTTTCCTTGAAACCGACCAAATCAAGCAAGGGATCTGCAGGACAGTTGTAATACGACTGACGAAATTTCACATACATTTCATATAATATATTGTATTTGTTCTCGGAAAAATCTAAACTTAGAGGCTCGTAAGGATAATACTGTGAATTCAAGAATAGCGTTACGTTGGTAACCCCACAGTGATCAAACAGAGAACTGTCTCTGGTTTTATTATTTTTTCTGTTGGTTTGCAAGCAAAAAATTACATATCGAGGTTTCTCTAATTGCGATGCAGTCTTAACTGACCAAGAATGTTTTGTAGTTTTGGGGAGCAAAGGATACTCATATAAATCCCAATTTCGAAACGCTATCTGAATCGGTTTATCTCTTTCCAAGTGTTTGAGTAGTGTCAGTCGTTCGCGATCTGACACTTTTATATGTGGTACACGCCATTGCAATCTTTGTATGTCTATTTGAATATGTGCAATGTCATCATTCACTACGATACTGTTTAAGTTAGAGTTACTTCTATTTAGAATAAGTTCATGTTTACAATTTATCACAATCTTATTGTAATCCTCCGCAAATCCTAAAATCTTATTAAGAGGTATAATAGCACTAAAATGACCATCAGTTTTGAATCCATCTATGTTCCAACCCCACAAGGCAGCGATTTTATTTTCTCCGTCATTCATTGAAACGTATGACTTTATTGTCGATGTTATTCCAGAATTTTTAATGCGATCTATTTCAATACCATTTATTTCGTATCTGATATCTTGAAACAAAAACATAACAGGGTTGTTACTAAACGTAATATGTTTCTTAATCGGTTTTCCATCTTTGTCGAAGAACTTTGCTTGGCCCTCGACGTAAATTGAACTGGCTGACGGTAACACGTATATGTCTTGTTGGTGTACGGGAATTCTGATTTCGTCGTTTTCTCTAAAGCTGTTAGTGTAGGGATTGTATGAGTGGACTTCATAGCTTTCAATCGAACTATCGAAGTGGGGTAATTCAGTAATTTGTAGTATACTCATACTTTAAAACCTAGAGCTATAAGAAAACCTTGGTTAGCTTTACTCAATTTATTCACGACTTTCTTACGTCTATGCACCTTAATGGTCGTAGATGGAATAAGACGTTTGATTTTCACTGGAGTGCTTTTATAATATACAATCATTTTGTTTTTCTTAAATGAAGGCGTAATTGAATATGTTCTTCACCAAAATTAATACAGTTACCGAGTTGATCAACAATTTTAACAGATATAGATGAAATTAGATTTTTGTTCACTGGAAAGTAAATAACGTTTTGCGGTAGTTCTATGTACCGGTGACCTGGAGCAGTATCAGATACAAACTCGTGAATATAATGAGTTGGTAATCCGTTGCAGTATGAACCGTGAACAAGATCGCATTCGATTCTGATTATAGACAGTTTACTATTATTGATGGTCACATTTGGTTTTGAATTTAATACTGAAAAGTATAGCAAACCGCACTCGTATTGCTCAGATAAATGAAGAGGTGGTTGAAAATACGAAACCAATTCAGATTTGTTTCCAGAGATGGTAACCGTAGTAGACATGCTTTCATACTGAAGCCTTATAGAAAATTCTGTTTATTTTATCCCTTGACTGCACCAGAACTTCTTTAAAAAAATTAAACAAAGATGTCCACAATTAAATGGGTTATCACGTTGAATATTATCATAATTATATTGAACTTTGGGTCCTACGTATTTTATGAATTCCTTGGGAGGTTTAAGATTTCCGTAACTATCGAAATACTCAATATAGTCATTATATTTTGCATAGGCTACCCAATGAGAACCAGGATTTTTAGAACTGTCCAAATTAATAACCCCACATTCTGTTTTTAAAGGGTATTTAGGGAGCTCATCTCTCATAAACACGCCTCTAAAATAAGGAATATTATTTCCATATTCCAAGATGTCAAAGTTAGTTAGGGCTCGTTTGGGTAGCCGATATTTTAGTTTTTTTCTTTCGATACAAAAATACCAAGTCCAGCTTTATGTGGTTTAAGGTGTAGTCCTTTTCCAATGCAGAGAGCTTCCATCTTTTCATTGTGCCTCTTCGATTCAGTCAATTTTTTTTTAGCCATCTTGAATTCATTAATGGTTTTAGCAATACCAGCTGCACCGCCTGCTAAAGCTCCCACAGCTGATAGTCCCGCAAAAATAGGAATCAACGGCAATACTCCACCAATTTTTGGTATAGGAATGACACGGGGGAGTTTACAAGATGATTCATCGGCTAATTCTCTTGCAGCGGCAATAGCCAACTCTATGGCCATTTTTTTGCTCTTTGGTTTCAATTTTGTAATGTGTCTTTTTGTTTTAGAAATAACATATTTTTAATTTACTTTTTACCCCTTTTCCAAATGTTACTTTTCGATAACACTTTTTACTTTTTAGACCAGAACCAGTTTTAATTTTTGTCGACATAGCCCGACTTACTAAGCGTGCGGCAAGTTTTTCACCTACACTTGCATCCGAGGCGACTGCTCGTTCTTTCGCCATTTCTAACAAAACTAAATCAGCTTCGTGTCGATCCTTTAAGTTTGATGATTTATGATAGGCAATGTCGTGATCTTTGCAATATTCGTCTAATTTATTAATTCCATTTTCACCTTGTGTAAGCCTTTTAATTAATTTTGTACCAGGACCACAAAACTTGTATCCTGGTAAGTGTAATTCAAAAGGTAGATGATTTATAAGCCAATTGAGAAGACTACTCTCTCCAATACACATTATACGACTGATGAATCTGGTTTGAACACTTTAATAAATACTTATTATTGGCGCTCGCCCGTTATTTTATTTTTATAATATTACATTTGATTTATTAATCCAACTGTTTTCAGCTGAAGATAAGCCTAACCATTTTACTAAAACCTTGTTACCTTTTTTTCTTAGAACTTTTTCCACTAGATATACATTGGGATGTTTTGTTTCTAGAAGTTCTTGCTCATAAAATGCACCTAAAATAGGCTGACCTCTGATTGCATCTTCTATTAAGTAGGTGATAGGGGTTGTGTTTTGTCTCTTTCGAATTTTAAATATTTCTGTTGACCAGTTCGGGGTGTAACCTTTTTCAAATGCTCCTTTGTACTTACTGATTCGCACATAATCGCCAATTTTATACCTGCTTTTTATATTATGATGATTTTTTACTAACTTTAAATGTTTTTCTAATATGCGTTTTTTATTCATGTTATCTACATTGGCGGGGGCCTCATCAATTGTTCGATGATAAGTGCGATTGTATTTGTAAATAACATTATTAAGCGTACTATCTACCCAATTGTAGTTGCCTTTTAAACTAAACTCCTTATAGACTTTCGATTTCAATGTCCTGATAAATCTCTCAACTATTGAAGCCTTTTTTGTTGAGTAGGTTGAATAATGATTAATATTATAAGTTCTCATAAGCTTTTCAAATTGATTGTTATAAAATTCTGCTCCATTGTCCGTTTGCAGATTTTTAGGAATACGTCCTTTATTCAGCAATTTCTTGAAAGTGTTACATACATCATCTTTAGTTTTACTTTTCAGAGGAAAGGTCCAAGCATATTTTGAAAATGTGTCAATAATGGCTAGAATAAATCTGTAATTTTTATTTTGTTTCGAAATTGATTGCATATCGATTAAGTCTGCTTGCCACAAGTCATCTATATCTTTCATAATAACACATCTTCGGGGGAAGTTCACCCTCGCATTTTTATGAATTTCGTTTACCACGTCTGCTTTGCTCATGTTCACAAAACAGCACATTCGTCTTGAATTCGTATATAATACTGAATAAAAAGTGTATCATTGAGACTATTTATTCTTTAATTATGCCAGCTTCTTTCAATTCTTCTATTATCGATAAAATTTCATTATCATGATTTGTATTGCCAGCATCTCTAGAAGCAACTAATAGTTTCAATCTCTCAACCAGTTCGTTAGGGTCATCCCAATAAACTAAGTCAGTGTTCTTTCTGTATTTTTTTAGGGATGGTAAGTTTCCCCCAATTTTTGGGAGAATGTTATCGTTTAACGAATCGAAAAATAATGGTTTGATTACTTCGCGATATTTTAATCCTTTATCACCTCTTATTTGACCATCAGGATTAAAGTCTCTCTTATGAGCATTTGTGTAATGCAGCATATCCTTATAAACGATTCTATCTTTGCCTGATATTAATTTTAAATCAGGTTTTCTTCGAAATAAAAGTTCTTTCAAGCCGGGGGTTAAATTATAGGATTTGTCACCGATTTTAATTAAAATAACATTCGCATCATTCAAACTATCAATTTTAGAAAATGAAACTACTGAATTACCCATTAATAATGTTTTGTTTATACTTCTTATTCCAAACGGTATATTTACCCCATCATAAATATCATGGATATCACGACCCTCTAATGAAATTTCTAAATCATCCGGTAATTCTTTTGCGGGGGAGTTTTTAACAAAATTTAATTTTGGATCATAGCAGTCTTCAAACTTTGTAGATGAGCTAGTATTAATGTCATCCAATTCAATGTCGTCTGAATTAGGGGGTGTTGTGTTTTGTACAAGCTTAATTTTTTCCACAGACATATTCGAATCAACTAGAGTTTTAAGGGGGTCTGTGACAGGTTTTAGCATTTTATCGAGTGACAAGTTCATCGAGTGTTCATGGTTCTTCATTTGTTTTATTTTATTTTTTATGGAGTCTACAGACTTCATTAATTCTATTTTAATATTCTTTTCCATAGTTATGACATATAACGAGTGCACTCAGTTAAGGAAGATATAATACTAAGTAAATTTTTTATGTTATTGATTTAGGTATATAATAATATCATCGAAATCAACCAAATTTAAAAAAGCTATCTTATGTCTGTATCTTCCGTTATTTAATGAGGAGTCTTTGCTAATACTAACAAAGCTATACGGCTCTCTCCAAACTGAATTACAAACACTCTTGAATTGATTCCAGGACATGTCAGAACTGACATGCTCTTCATAAATATGTTTCAAGTTTACATCGTCTTGTTTAAATATTATAAGAAAGTTTGCGTTATCACGCAACAACTGTTTCGGGATTTTAGAGTACGTCTGACATAAATAAAAGCAATCGATTTGTTTATGTCTACCCATAGAGAAGTAATTGCGAATGTTTATTTGATTTTCACATGCCACATCATCGAAAATAAATACCGAATTGGTTAGTGCTTCATCCGGAGCTATGACTTCTCTTTTATTATTAAATTCATGAAACTTAATCTGAGGTACTCTCTTTATAACTTCTTTTAAGAAACTGTATTTTGGTTGAAAATTAGTTTTCGAGTATAGGTAAAGGTTTTGAAATTTGAGACCATTTTCATGTAACAATAAACTAAGCACTACGTTTGTTTTCCCGCAATTCGAGGGACCACATATTATACAACGAATCGTATTTGGAAACAGAATGCTATGTCTAATCTGGTCATCAGAGTCACTAAGATTTAGATGACTAACATTAAGTGATGTGTGTTGTTTGATCAACTTCATTTTGTATATTAATAAAATGTCTACCTTACATAGATATATATATATATATATATAAATATATATAGAAAAAAAAATGGGATGGATTCCAATTTCATTCTTTGTAAGTGCTTCATACTTCAATATAAAACGAAGTTACTGTTTGAACATTCTTAATTCCAATTCTACAACTTGATGTCATCGGTTGGATTTTTTAAAATTATAATATTACTTGCTAATTTAAATCGTAAGTACTGAACTAATTTATATTATTATATATTTAATGCAAATCGTTAAAAAAAATATTAATACAAATTGATTTAAGATTAAACTAAAGCAATATTTTTTTTTTCAGAAAATGGAAGACCTTGATATTGTGGATGACGCTATTAAGTCATTCTTTTATGCTCAAGAACACCCAGGAAACAATATAGAGGAAATTGAGTTCCATCAACGACAACAGGACAACGAAAACAGTGTTAAAGAGCAACCAATAAAAGGAAAGGCTAAGAACAAGTCCAAATCAACTTCTAAAATTACGTTATCCAAATTATTTACCATGCCATCTTCATCTTACGTTCTTCGTAAGGAGCCAGGAAAAGCACATCATTTAATAAAAATATGTATTTATGATTTAAGTAACAGCAATGTAATAAGTAATCTTGACCACTGTGATAGTGCTAGTGTGAGCGTTCAGTATCAAGTTAAAGACAATCATGATGAAATTATGGATGAAACAGACTATCTAGTCAGTAAAATAGTTAAGAAGTTAAGTTCGGCTTCACATAGTTTTTAAATTATATTCATATTGTGTATACTTAATAAAATTATTCATTGTTACTAAATATAAGAATGTTAAATAAATTTGAAATTTGTCCTATATGCTGTGCTTTATTTACCTGAAGAACTGTTTTCAAATAGTAAGTAATAAAAATAAACAGACTTAAGTGCAAGGTCATATTAAGAATAAAAAACACGTTTTTAATTTTGAAGTAGATACTTTATTTATGTTTCACTTTCAATACAACAACTGGCACTAATACTAAATTACTTAATCATTTTTTATACTTTAATTAATTATTACTATTATCATTCTCATAATAAACTATTCTAAAGGATTTATGATATTATTAGTATATATTATAATATGTTAGTTAAAATATCGTATCACTATGCCCCCACGGTAACGTATCAACTTGATTTAATAATATCTGTCTCTTGTCATCATTTTTATTAATAATTATTTTATCTGTCTCTTGAGAGTACAATACATGTTTAATAGATTTAATAGTGTTCATTTTGCATTTAAATATTCTGTCACTCAGTAAAGCTGTATTATAATTATACAATCGTAATCGCCTTGTAACGGGCTTAGTTACACCCTTAGCTTTCTTAATTTCTCCATGCAAACTGTTTATGCAGTAAAGTTTGGCTCTAAGCCCTGTAAACTCAGTAATAATATCACCCCCCAGCTCATCTTTGAATAGGCCTGGAATTTGTGCATTGACTCTTGGCGTATCATGTCTGTTGTTAACATCAAAATTACTAGTATCAAATTTTGATATGTCTTCTTTAATATCTTGATATACATCTGGAGTTTTAATAAAATAAAGCAAACTATCTGTATCGGTATAACATAGCCTTGCTTTGTTTCTATATTTATTTTTGAAATAGTCGTAGTGAAATTTATACAAATGCTGTTTTGCATACTCTAAAACAGTAAAACCGATATATATTGGTCTGTCAAGATTTATTTTTTCCGGACTCAAATGAATAGCAACAAAGTTTTCAGAAAATATTGTAATATTCTTTAAGTTAGGTTTCGCGATCAAGTTTTTGGCACTAAGGTGTTTGTTTGTCTTGTTATTCTTTTCATTCCATACCGTTACTAATTTTATATTTACCTGTTTTCGTCTATTTTCAATAGTTTTTCCGAATATAGCATTATTCAACAGTTTGAATAAACTTTTTTCAAATTGTGAGGATGAAGCTTGACGTAATCGAGTATTTAAGTCAATGTATTTTTGTAAAAAGTTTTCTTGCCTAAAGGTAAGCACGCGGTGAGTTTTTTTCAAAACGAGCCCGTTCCTTAAGCATTCTTTTAAATGGATGTAATGTATCACATACTTAAATTTGTCATATAAGTTTGCAATTAACTTTGGGGTTTTACCTCCTGGGGGGGTAAATTTTTCTGCCGCGAAAGGTAAATCGCTATGATACTTATGTAAATAATCCGGATAAGCTAAATCAACTTCTAGAATATATCCAAAATCTGAATCGTCTGGTATATTAGTTACATTCATTGCACATATTTCTTCGGGTAACAAAAACCTGAAATCAGATATTGGTAATTTTTTTGTCATCGCATAACCATATAAATTATTACAATCCAGATATATCAAGAAAGTTGATGCTTCATTGTTATCAAAATTCGATAAATATTTATTATTAGCCTTTGCATTACGAAGAGAACACTGTGCTAAGCCTCCACGTATTCCATTTTCTATTAACTCATAAATCTCTAAATCACTAATTAATTCTAACTTAACTCCTGTGTACAACATCATAGCATCCCAGCTCAAGCTAGGTGCAGTGATATAATAAGCTGGATCTAGATTATAATGTTGTAAACTGGTGTCTCTAAAATTTTCAAATATGTCGCAAAGTAACAAAACATCTGTTTTTAAATATAGGTCTGTATATTCACCGAGAGATTTCATTTGAAAAGTTTGCCATATTTTTTGCACGTGCCTGTATTCTTCATCAGTTATGTGTTCACATTTTAAACTATTATAGAAACATTCTTTGGGAGGAAGAACATTTTCATCGTATTTTGTGAAAGAGTCCATATAGTCGTACGGGTAAATACCTTTTCGATGCAACAATTTCAATAACTTTTTGTCACGAAATTCATTTGATAAATTAATAAAGTCACTGTCACTTAAATTTCCAGATAATACTTCCAAACTTGAATTAAGGAACTGGAAAGAATCAATAAACTTTATTTGAATAGGCTTTGAAGTATTCTTGGTTTGAATAATTTTAGTAACAGACATGTATTTTTCTTTAGTTTTTGGTATTATTTTAAAATAACCTTCATATTTTGCTAGCTCTTTGATAAATAGATGACAATCATAACCTGCCAAATTATGAAAAACTATCGGCACGAAAGGACAAACCCTATGCATTAAATTGCAATGCGAATGTGCAGCACCTCGGTACTGTGATGTTACATGATCGTGGTCTGTCACCTTGTCTTCAAATAATAAATGTTTACATATATGGCATACAGTGGCATTATTGAAGTCATTTTCTTGATCTTTAGTTAAAGGTGACATAGGTTGTACTTTTGATAATATATGATAAATTTTTTCTATATCCTTAAGCAAATTTGTAACAAAAATTTCAACACAATCCGGCCCTCTATACGTGACGTATTTATTTAAATTACGATCATATGAACAACAAATGTAGTAACCAAAACAAGAAGGTTTATGTTCTTTGTATATGCGAGTACTATCTGTTATAAATTGATTATGATTTACTAAAAGGCTTTCAAAATCTGCATATATAACAAAGTTAATTTTTTGTTGCCGTTCATAATTTTTAAATTGAAGAATAGTATTTTTCTCCGGCAGTACAGTTAATATTCTGTTACACATATGGGAATTGTACTTAATTTCACTTTTAAAACATTGTAAACATAAATCGCATAAATACATTTTACCTTTGTGATGAGTAATTTGCCGTTTAACTAGTCGTAAAAGATCTTTGATCAAGCAATAGTGACTTTTACCATTTCTCTCAATAAACAACAAATTAATATGACAGCGCTTTCTTGAATTAGTCACATATAATGGACCGGTTACAATGCTTTTGTTGTCTAATCCATAAATATTAAGACTTATGTCGGGATTAATTTTTTCAAAATGTCTAATATCAGTGTTTGTCGGGGGAAACATCATGCCATCTATATTCAACACCGTAGAGTAATGCGGATATGAATTAGTTCTACAGACATTGCTCTTTTGTGGAAATAATGCTGCTACAACACTCCATAGGAAACAGTGATTGTCTTTGTTTTTTATATTAACACAACTTTTGGAACGTTTCACTACATTTGGTAACTCTATGTAAGAACCACCTCTCAAAGGATTGAATTTATTAACATTTATTTCTAGATGATTCATAAAGAGGCAAGTCCAGCCAGACTCACGGTGCTGAAATTCAGATAGTTTTCTTATAAAAGTACTCATAACATTGAAGTATAATTCTGTAATATCGGTACTGTAAAATATTGATTCATACTTTGTATTAAATGATTTCAGCTCTTGTTCACCAGACGTTGGTAGAACAAAGTAAGCGAAAAGCTCAAAGTTTACTTTAATACAGCTATGTTTCACAAGACAAACACCTAATAAATTCATTACATGTTCCTGATAATCCATCAGGAATGCCTCTGGCGTGAGATATTCTTCTGATGGATTAAGTCGGTAAGTAATTATTCTATTTTTAAATGCTGTCGCAATGATATCGATATTCTTAAATTCAGATTTCAATATGCTATTTGATTTATGTAAGTTCGTTCTCAAGTGATATTGATATTCGTTTTTAGGTATCTCAATATTACAGTAATCACATTTCAATAAATTGGCATCGGATCTGGTAATAGAAGTTCGTGTAACTGTAAAAAAAACAAAAATAAAACATAAACTTTATAAAAAACGTATCTATTTATTCTACACGAAACTTAGAGATACAAGAATGAATATGAAGGTAAATACGAGTAAATAAAATAAAATAAAATAAAAAACATAGTTATTACATTAATTATTTTTAAGTACCTACAAAAGTTAGTATCATGATAATTCATGTTATTAGTAGGTACTTATTTCAGAACAGGTAATTAGTAATAATTACTGACAAAGTTGACAGGACAATCTCTAAATTCTTTTCTCGTGGCAGTTATAAAATTACTGAGATGCTGCCACGAGTCCGTGTTCTCATCTGTTCTATTTTTAATAGTGATAATCGCGTGGTGCCACCTATTCATAGGGGCCACATGTTGAATTTCGTTACAACTGTACACCTTTAACTCTACAAAATGTGTCCCTTTTTTGAAGTCAAACGTTTGACGAGAGTGTCCATTAGCAACTCTTCGGCTCATGACTGACTGTAAGGGATGAATTGGTTTACCCGCGATTGGTTGATCCTGGACATCATCGTCACTATCAGTTCCGAATATGTCATGGACCGTGGGTTTCTTCGGAGCGATAGGCTTGATGACAGGTTTCTTGGTTTTAGCCGGTAGTGGAGACGGTGCATGCGTAAAGGCCTGACTCCCCCTTGATGTACTGGGTGCGGCCCCCGACGATAGTTTTTTCTTTTTCGGGTTGACTTTTTCAGGCTCACGTGGCTGCCGAAGTTCGTCGTCCGACGGGGGCAACGATTCATAATATCCATGATGTGTCCTAAAACACATAATTAAGTTTCATTTTCAATTAATAAATAATGAATACATAATACAGGAGAAAAAGTGTGGGGGAAACATTAAAAAAAAAATAGAATGAAATTACTCAAGTGTATCATATCTAGGTAGGTAGGTATATCTACTCCAAATGTGAATACCGTAAGGAATGGGGCAAACATAGTTATGTATAATTAGTTTTTAATAAAAAATTTAGACAAAAAAATGAATCAAGAAAATCAAACTTAATTTATTAATTAATTGTTTTTTTTTTTTTTTTTTCACTGAATAAAAGTTGGCTTTAACAACTGCTGGATATAAGTTACTGAATGAATAGATGAAATGAATGAATGAATAGATTCTACTATTTAAAAAACCAAAAAAAAATAAACAGTTAATATTAATATTTATTAATACAACTTACATTTTGACTGGACTCCTCCTTGAGGTACTGGGTGCGGCCACCGAGAGGGATTTCCTCTTTTTCGTTTTTAGTTTTTCAGGCTCACGTGTCTGCCGAAGCTCGTCATCCGACGAGAACAGCGATTCGGCATTTGCATGATGTGACCTGAAATTCAAACATATTTTTTTTTTCATATAAAATTAATAAATAACAATAACTAAGTATATGGTAATTGGTACATTAAAAGATCTAGGTAGGTATATCTAATCCCAAATGTGAATATGTAAAACATTTTTAAATTAAGACAAAAAAAATAACAGTACATAAGTGAATCGTATTGTATCCCTGAATAAGGTTGACACAACAAGCAGCTGCTGGAAATGAGATACTGAATGAATAGATGAATAATTAATTAATAGATTCCTAATGAATGAATAAACGCTACAATTTAAAAACAAAACACAAATAAAATTACAATAGACATTGAAGATAATATAATATTTTTAATAAAACTTACATTTTTTATGGTGTAGTGTCCTGGTTCTTGATGGCAGGTCAGGGGAAATAGTAGTGAAGTTCCAGATGCCCGCGTCCCGATTTAAATACTATTCAATCCATGTGATTTTAATCCATATATGGGGGGTACGTTTGACTAAAAAGCCTGAGTCAAATCACGACACCAAATAAGAAAAGTGCATACCTAGCACCGTCGTAAGTAAGTTTAACTTCCAATCTTAAGTACATGTAGTTAAGATTTCAAACTAACACTTGTATTTTCACTACCGCTATTATTATGTGCGAAACTAGTTTTATACTCTGACTTTGCTTATGATTAATTTTATGATAAATATATGAAAACATCTTCAAACGAACAAACATAGATTTAGTTCTTTGATATTAGTATTGATTCGATGTAAACAAAGCAATGCAGGCGTTGCCCCGTCGGCAGCATCCTATTTCATCAGTCCATAAAAGTAAAGTAGTTTCATGGCTTAAACGTTTAATTTTTAACCTTATAGACATATTTAAAAAAATAAAACACTAAACATATATAAAAATGATTACGGATTATTATTATGTATGATGTGCATGATATTTTATTCCAACATTTGTGTTTCATTCCAGCATGCAGGTACTTTAAAGCTATTTAAAAATAAATCAATAACAAATAAAACGATTCATATTTTGTCTTTATATTAATAATAGGAGGTAAAACCACGCTTAGCAGTTGTATGTTAATATTGTTCAATTGTTTTTGATCCGTCTCCTTAAAAAGAATTCAACTTACGTTGCAAATTCATTAGGTTGACATACTACTAACATACCGTGACTTTGCATACCAAATCATTTGAATAAAGTGTATGAAAACGATCACCGTGAACAAACGGACAATAGTATTATTTTATTGATATATATTTATGATAAACAATAACATGTTAGGCGTCGTAATGTCTGAAGTTTCAATTTCACCATACCATTTTTGTACAGATATTAAATCCAACAAAAGTATACGAATTTGAACTTTATGTGTGAAAAAATGCATTAAATTAAAAAACATAAAAGGGGGAGTATAATAACATTGAAATCCATTTCAAGTTTTATATCTGACGGTGAAGAGTGATATAATTGCAGAATGTCGGTAAGTGTTCCTTATTAAATATATTCTCTGTCAATTTAAATATGTATCTATTAACAGCATTAGTAGTAAATGAGTAGCATCACTGAATAAGTTATTTTCACACATTCTTTATTTCAATCGTAAACGTTATATTAAATTAAATATTGCATCGTTCTTTTTCAGGACACGGAGGATCTTTTCAATTTTGTACCCGTGAATCAACCAGTTCAACAAACCACCGGACAGAAAACGCTTAATCAACCAGTTCAACAAACCACTGGACAGAAAACGCTAGGTCTTGCTCGCAAGAGATCAAAAACAGATCAAACATTCTACCAATACATAAAGAAGCCGGTAACTCGTGGAACAAAAATAATCAAAATAGAAATATATGATATCGACGGTTTTCAAAAATTCGAACAGCCGATGTGTAGTTGTGCAGCTGATATGTGTGCTCAACATGTTGTAAAATCTATATTATTCGATGATATAATACCAGTACGAGAGAATTAATAGCCAAAATTCAGGATGACATCGAACCAAAAGTGTAGATTTAATCATTTAAATTAATGTACAGACCCAATAAAATTAACTAGGTAAAGTCAATTAAGTATGTTTAAATTTTCTGAAAATGTAGGTAAGTTTTTGAATCTATGCTTAAGAAGTAATGATTAAGTATCAAATATGCAAAAATTATAAAATAAATGTATGGTAATATTGTGTCATTTGTTATCGTAATTGTAACCAATTGTTAGTGTGCTTAAATTCTAAAATAAATAAATACCTAAATAAAATAATGAAGTTTTATTTTTTTTACTTAGAATAATTGTTAGTATTAATAAAACGAAAACGTAAACTAAAATAACACCTACTTATTTGAATTAGTGAAATAACATTATTTTGAATAGATGATTATTAAATGAATAATAAAATGAAAAATTATTATGAATATCATGATAATTAAATTTTGTTGAATAGATGAATAGGTTATATTTGAATAGATAATTGGGGTTTCTAGATCTCCTGTGATCTAGAAACCCCAATTATCACCTACTGGCATTAAGTCCGCCTATGCCACTATTGTACATGAAGCTTAAATAAATAAATAAAAACCCAATAACAATTTGCCCGACCTGGGAATCGGGCCCAGGACCTCATAGACCACCGAGGCAAGAACACCGAGGCACCGATTCAGTCCATAAAAATTCTAGTCTCTCTTGAACTACAAAACTTTTGCAATCTAGGATAGAAATATATGAGTTTTTGGTGCTAGTACAAAATTCGGTCTAGGTCAAAACTATAAGGAGAGTAATATCATATATGTAGTAAAGTTTTTATCGTTTCGTCGGCTCCAATATCCTTTGTTAAGTGCTGCTCATATGAGAATGTACGTACGTACATGCTCACACATTGTTATACCCTTGAGTATAGAATACCATATTAACAAAAATATAATAATGTAATGCTTAATAAACGAGTGAGAGAGCGCTCGTTGCTACATAATATGATTTCTAACATGTGACACAGAAATAAAGGGTGTAAAACACCTCTTAACGAAGCCGAAAGGCACTTGTTCTGCCCGTCATTGCGATCATTTTTTTGTTCTACACCATACCTGGGAACCTTCTAGTTACGGAGATATTGGGGGTCAAAATTCCAACTTTTTGACAACTTTTTTTTTAAATACAAGTTTTTAATGTAAGATTTTTTCGTGGGTGTAGGGTGTAAAAGACCTCATCACGAAGCCGTCAACCAAGCATTCTGTACATCAAATTATGTAACTTTACGCAAAAATTATTGCTGGGAAACGACTTTTTTTTTTTGGGTGAAAAATCATGTTTTGTGGTAGAACTCAATGTAACGCACTCAAAACAATGTACTGATGGATGGATTGAATAGTACGGGGGTCGTGGAGGTATTTAAAGTAAAAATCTTCCATTAAAAACTTGTATTAAAAAAAAAAACTTGTCAAAAAGTTGGAACTTTAACTCCCAATAACTCCGTAACTAGAAGGTTCCCAGGTATGGTGTAGAACAAAAAAATGATCGCAATGACGAGGAAAACAAGTGCCTTTCGGCTTCGTTAAGCCCTTTATAGCCACCCTTTATAGCTGAAGGTGGCCCTAGCCTTAAGGTCATCACGCTTTAAAAATCTAACTGCTCACTAACTGGTTTGGTAAACATATTTAGTTTTATTATAATAAAATTAGCGTTTCGACATTTTCACAAGAAGATCACATTATAAAATCAATATCTTCTATCATTTTCATAAAATAACACGTAAATACGTGTTTATGTTTTGAAGCTTGAGAACTTATGCATAAAATTGACTTCGTTAAAATAACAGACAGTTCACATTCAAATTCATTTATTTTGTGAACATAAGTAAAAAATAGGTGGTAAAAATAACATAAAATTCAGAACTAACTATGTTCCATCGGTAGGCATACAAAATGATTTTCAAGTTACATAAAATTAAATTAAATCAAAACAATTAAAATCAATAAATAACAATACAATTTGATTCAGTAAATAATTGAAATCACCAAATAACAATTATTAAATTACATTACACAAGATGTCAGCTATAAAAACAAAAAAAAAAGAAATAAAATAAAAGGCATAAAATATAAAATGGTGTCACTGGTTAAATCAAATTGAAATTAATTACAAAACTCATAAAATAGAATGTCAGCAATGTTACAGTTGTCAAAATAAAAAATATAGTACAAAACAGTCCAATACAGTACAGTCCTACCGTCTATGTTTCTGTCTAGCTTTCAAAAATACCTAGATAAAAACAACTGTAACCAAAAAAAACTAAAAAGATGAGCATTAAGAAGATCAACATAAAACTTCAACAATTCCGTCCTTGATCTACCTTTAAATCCGCATTTGCATTTCCTCCGTCGCAAGTCTGAAGCCAGTTTGAACTGCATAAATCTGGTTAGATCCAGTGGAAGCCGGATTTTGGCGGTCGTTACCGAATCAACGTAGGAATGACGAACTTTATGGAGTCTTGAAAGGAGTTGATTTTCAATTGTTGACGGTTTTATGAGACGTTAAACAAATGCAGGTGGTGAAGTGTTTTGTTAATTTGGGAGGGACAATAAAAAGTTTATGATGAAAGGTATTTACTGAAGTAGAAAGGGTAAAATATTAAAAGAAGCTTATGAATATTTCTGTAAGCTTTGTTATCCTTTGAACACTTAAATCTCTTGTAGTAAACTATCTTAGTACCTACACAGTTTTACACCCCGTTCACAACCGCCAGTGATACGACATGTGTTAAACGACACGGGCGTTTGTCACTTGCTTCCTTCACGTCGCAAGTCGCGTGTCCGTGATTCGTTGTATGTTCCAAGCATTTTTTTTATTTAATCCTCCGCGTTTTTTTTTATTTATTTATTCTACACACTATCGAGTGTCACAACATGCTTGTAGCTCACGGAAGAGCCACCAATCTTTAAATTAAAAATGTCCCTAAAAGTAAACACTAACTCAACTCATATAGGTAAATATCTAGTGTCGCATAAAAAGAATAATTATTATAAGAATTTAAAAAGCTTCGAGGCGACAGCTCATTCTACGAACGTAAAACCTAAGTCGTCTTAACAACTTCAACAAAAAAGAGGTGACACTTTCTTTACAGAGATTCAAAAGAGTATAATACCGTTTCTCGAAATATACAAAAAAGGCCAACCAAATTAGCTGACGAAATAAAAATAAAGACTAAAAAAAAACTTGCTCTTTTTTAAATATAAATTTCCATCGGAAAACTGCTTTAATAAAAATCACAAAAAATAACGTGAAAATTGTATTCGCAAAAAGCATTGAAGCGTTAAAAAAACGCTCCCAAAAAATATTCAACGTGGCGCAACAATCGATACATTTATGTGTACGAAATTACAAACACAGCTAAGTCTCGAATTTATGTAGAACTGCATATATCTGGATTAAACCGGTTCGGACCGGATTTCGGCGCTCGCTACCGGTAACGGCCAATCAGAGCACGCTGACTTCAGTTAGTTGGGATAAGCCTTATGTTATTGTCGGAAACACTTATCATTTAATCAAACAATGGTAATTGCGGGATTACAATTAATTTAGATTCATTTTTGTTACTTTTTGCGTAAATTAGGTTAAGAGTACACTTGAAATGGTACGAAATAAAAGTATTTTCCGGCTTAAGAGTAATAAAATAATTAATGATTTATTTTATTACGCTTTTGGCTGAATGCTTTATTTTCCTGTAGCCAATTTGAGGGTAAAATATTTTTTTAAAGCAGCTTAATGTTCAAGAAAAAGTCATAATTCTTTTTTAATTAATAATTTTAGGAACATTTTGGCTGTTAACTTCTTTTTTTAGAACCTCGATTAGATTTTTAATAGTGCCCATAACGCTTCAGAATAACTTTTCAAAATCATTACTCGCGTTTTGGCGTAGTCGGATAAAATATGACGCCCAAAACGAACTACTAAAAACATTTCTAGTCCGTCATTCCAAACCACAGGGCTTAAACAGGACATCTAGCATAAATAAGTACCACCAATTTGTTCAGTAAACGTCACTGTGTTCTAAATTTATGCGTAGACACAATTACTACGCAAACGAAATTAGACAGCGTACTGTCGTACTGGCGTATTGTCGTACTGGCGTAGTGGCGAGCTGGCGTAGTGTGACAGTAAACATTTTAATGTGCGTTTAATAAATCACTTGAAATTGTAATTCTGGTGACGACAATGGCTCAACGACTGCTCATGAAACTGCTGAAATCGGATGAGCGGTTTTGATTTTGTTAATTACTTTAAACCAGTTGTTACGGACGGCTTCGTCTGCTTGGCAGCCAAAACTTATCCCATAGGAACGTACTGCGCGAATAAAATACCCTAAATCAAATTATGGTCTACCTACATAATTATGTGCGATGGTATTAAAATCATTCAGCTCTTAAAGCTTCAAGGGTAACGACGACCGACCGACTTACTTTTGCACTTATAAGTATGGGTAATGATGGCAGTGGCAGATGGTGGCAATTTGCCGTGTGGTATCCGGCAGAGTAGAATAGAACCAACCCATTACACTCACGGGTGTCGTATAAGGCGACTAATGTCTGAGGCAGAACACCTTGCGCCTCCGTAGACCAGAGAATGGGCAGCAGCGTTTTCTGTTAGTCTTTCATCACTGCGATCTCCAATCCGCCTGCCAAGCGTGGAGATTATGGCAAATTCCTCCCATCATGGGAGAGGCTTATGTCCAGCAGTGGACGTTATGGGCTGTTGTAGTGTAGTAATGATGGCAGAGGAATGAGGAAAATTTCGTGAGGAAAGTTTCGAGTATGAATGTGGATGGATAAGAGTAGAAGAAGACCAAAGAAACAATGGATGGACTATGTGAAGGATGTTATGGCACAAAATGAGGTATTTGATGAAATAACGAGCAATAGAGAAGTCTAAGACATGCTGCGCTAAGAAGAAGAAGACATGCTGCGCCGATCCCAAAGAAATTGGGATAACGGCAGGAGAATGATTAAGAATAATTGTATAATTTGACTTTACCGTGACCATATAAAAACAAATATGAAAAAATATCTTCAAAATAGAATCTACAAACTTGAATATATAGAAGTTAACAAACGCAAACCAGCCGAATACGAACGTGATGTCGTAAATTCTTGGTGCAACCATCGTCAGCGCCATTGATGCTCGTTCTAAAACCAGCGATCGTCAGCGCCATTGGTGCAGTTTCCAAGCTCGTACTAAGTCCCTTGTGCGTCCAACCCAACGGTTTTGCTAGAGGTGCAATATTGCATATTTGTGATATGAGACGGAACGCTCAGTCGCACTGCACCTCGACTGAGATATATAACTCTGCACTTGTTGACGTTTAGTTCCAAATGTGAAAATAGGTGCAGTCCTTTCAAAGATAGATAGATAGATAGTCAGAATATTTAAAAAATGTTAAACATACCATAATTGAAAACCAGACAGCCTCGTTGGTCAAGTCGACTGCTGCGGTCCTGGCTTTGATTCTCGGGTCAGGTCAGGAATGTTGCAGTAGCAGCCACTGAGTCTAGATTTGTGTCCGGTTGATAGCAATAGGGTCGCCCCCTATTACATGGGACTTAAACATAACTGGTGAAATGTGGAAGTTCTTTTCGGTACAACTCTTCATATCCCTTCGGGGATTAAAGGTGTGATGTTACGTTATTTAAATGCAACTCCACCGCTTGTTAACCTCCAAGAAGCCTTGTCTTAAGAAATCTCTCAGCCCGGCAAGACCTCAAAATCCTTACTATTCAAATTGGCAATTTGCCACCTGGCTTTAGGCAGTATCTCTACAAATTGTTCATTGTAATAGTCTTTGGAACGCCCTTATTCAACTCTCGACGTTGGCATGCAATGTTTGCATGCGTTACACAAGGTTTGTCAAGATATTGTATGAAACAAGCTTTATGAATGGAAATTGAAGTACTCGTGTTCTTTGGCAGAGTTATTTCATTTGGGGAATCAAATCAACATCTGCTTAACCTTCTCTACAACATTCCGATCGGCTAAAATCAGCCACCCTTAAGGCCCAAATTCCTCCTACACAGATGTCAGTCGCGTACGTTAGCGTGTATATACGTACGCGCCGCAGGCTGAAGTCAGCGTAGCTCAGTATGGTGCTATATAGAACACAATGTGTACTCGTACGCGCGACCGACGTACGCGACCGACATCAGCGTAAGAGGAATTCAGGCCTTGCTCACATTTAAATCCGAAACATCCATTCATAAGTACATTTAAAAACGGACAGTCAGAGAGCTACTTCTACAGTGATAATAATACTTAGTAAGTAAATTTTTGGCAGTTTTAACATTTTGAGTTTTTTTTTGTCTTTTGAGTCAATTTGCTAGAGAATCGGAAGGCGCGTTTCAGTCAATCAGAAACAAGTAACGTTATCATTACCTAGATGTAATTATGCAGTATTTCACTCCTATAAAGTTTTTTTTTTTTAATTTAAGTGGTGTTAGAACTTAAGCAACGGTACATAAATTCACACCTTTTTCGCAGAAACTATCGCATCACCAGCAAAGATCTTTGCATTCTGCCGCCTCCTTTACGTTCATACATGACTGTATGAACGTAAACGAGGCGGCAGTATGTAAAGATTGTTCATACCCGCTACTCGCGAGTTCTATGCACCCGACGGCATTTTACAGTACAAAAAAAAACGTGATACATTGTAATCCCCAACAGACTCACAAAGAAACACACAATCACTCAACACCATACATTTCACTGGTACGGCCACCGAGTCAGCGGGATACTAACATCAATCTCACAGTCAGTGAAGCGTATCGACACGGGTACCTGTCGCTACGTACGAGCCATTACACCGAGTACAATATTGTAATGGCAATGACAATACATTGTATATAGTTGTTGTGGAAATAGTTTTAACATTCGCTTATGCATGGAGAGATTATGGGGCCATTAGAAAAAAATCGCACTCAAAAACGCTCCACTGTATCAAAGAAGTTAGTCACGTTAATAAGCCTAAAATACATCGTCTTTGTATTGTCTTTTAGTCTGGCTAACGAGAGGTTTTCTCCATGTAACTCCTCTTTGATGCGTGAGAAGAGCACAATAATAATTGGCATTTTGATATAATGATTTATTCGGCTACAATTAAATAAAAATCACTCATTTCGCCTTATTCGGCCCGCAGTGACTGACGTAACAACCACTTTGTAGTGCAAGCTGATTAGAACTTTATTCTAACAGTATTTATTACTGGGCCCACTTGTCTGCTAATTTTAGCAGATAAGTAGGCCCAGTACGCAGGTTGGCAGATGTCAAACGTCTTTGAATTTTTGGTTCTAGGCCATGCGGATTTCTTAGCGATGCTTTTTTTCAATGTTTGAGAGCAGTGGTGATGAAATAAATGACATAATATCATAACGCACTTGATTAGGTTCAAACCTTGACCAAGAACTCATGACTCGGGGCTACCACTGGCTTTACATTACTTAGCTCTGACTGTTTTTAGAAGCTTTTTTTTCACTTGCAATCTTTGAATATTTAGGTCAAATATTGAAACTGAATTTTAAAACAGTTATCCCGAACCGAATGACCTGAAATTTTGCATACGCGATAATTTTGGATAACATTGCATGGTTAGCTAAGTTGCGTCATTCTAAATCCAATATGGCAGACTCTCACAGATGGCGGACTAGTTATTTTTCATACACCCACATAATATGTGCATCCATTTAAAAGGGTTTGCTGAGAAGAATACGAAACCTATAGTTAAAATCTTATTTTTACAATAAGTTTGTTTATATCACAGTTGCAAGGCCTCCACCCTTACACTCTCAGACATAGCATCCGCATTGCACAATAAATTGACACAGACACGTTTCCCATCCCATTAGCTCCTTATTTTATGTTAATTCGTCAGCACACAAGCTGTCATGGTACGTAATGCTCCACGGACTGGAGCGGCGTCAGCGATGCACTGACGGGCCTTAATTTGTACAATAGTGTTACATTGTCTTATTGGTTTATATTATGTACTTACTTATTGTGGTATGTACGTATTTAAGTACAAAACATCACGCCTGTTATCCCTAAAGGATTAGGCAGAGGAGTACCTAATAGTACACTCATTATGTTGAAGTACCATGTCATAGGGGGCGAGCCAATTACCATGAACCGGGCACAAATTTAGACTCCGTGACTGCTAATGAGAAATTCCTGATGGAAAAACCTAATAACAGTTTGCCCGACCTGGGAGTCGAACCCAGAACTTTATGCTCAGCAGTCGTGGCTTGCCAACTAGGCAATCAGCCTGGGCGTGAGTTCAAAATATTGACAACCTACATAAGTAACGTGGTAAAACCCCATGTTACCCCATGTAAGACAAGTGGAAACCACTGTACTAATTAAGAATGAAGAGTTGAAACCGGAAGATAGCACAGTGTTCCTAGGCATAACTTTGGATGCCAAGCTTCAGTGGGGCCAGCATATAGACAAATTGTCGAAAAAACTTAGCTCTGCAGCATACGCCGTTAGAAGAATTCGTGAGTTAACTGATTTAGAGACAGCCCGTTTAGTTTAATTTAGTTATTTCCATAGCGTGATGTCGTACGGTATTCTCTTGTGGGGCAATGCCGCCGATATTCAGACAATATTTGTTTTGCAAAAAAGGGCAATTCGTTCAATTTATAAATTAAGACCCAGATACTCCCTCAGAGAAAAATTTAAAGAGATTAACATTCTTACTGTGCCTTCTCAGTTTATTTATGAAAACCTTTTGTACGCACACAAAAATATTAATTTGTTTAAAAAATACAGTGATATCCACAACATAAATACGAGGAACAAACACAAATTTGTTGTTCCTGTAACGAGGCTCAAAAAAATAGGGGGTACGTTCAGATGCCAATGTATACGTTTTTACAATAAACTTCCGAGCCAAATTCAAGCACTAAGCCTAAATAAATTCAAATCGTTTATAAAACGGAAGCTGTGCTTGAAAGCCTACTATCATGTTAACAACTATCTCGAAGATAAAAAGGCTTGGGATTAAGCTGCTCCAATGAAATTTGCTCTGTGAATGTCGAAATTTCGGACTTCGCTTGTTTATTATTAATTCCTTTCTTTTATACACTCTGACATTGAATGATTTGACATGAATACTTATTTCAGTATTTTTATTATTTTTTTACTTTTTTATTTTATTTTATGTTACATTTACCTACTGACTTGACAGGAATATTTACGTATCTTACTTCTCAGTTTCGTCGCGGCACTCGCGCGAGCGAGTCGTGTAACAGTTGTTTACGTCGTGATCGGATCACTGATAAGCAAGTACATACTAGCTTAAAAAGGTGTGGCACGTGGCCAGCCGGCCGGCTACCTGCTCGCTGCCGCAGATGCGACGTGTTTACGAGTACAATGAGTGATACTAATGAGACCATTAGTTACATAAATAATGATCCAATGAATGAAATTAATACCTTAAATGAAGATTCAGACATTGTAGATAGTGCAATAATAACCAAAAAAAGAAGAAAAGAAAGCAGTGATGAAGAATGGACAGAAGTAAAACGAAAAGACAAAAAACTGAAGGAAACGGAAAAGATAGAAATATATATATCTAGCAATGAAAAACTTCCAAAACAATTTAGTCTAGCTAAGATGTTTAGAGATCAGAATATAAAAGACATTAGCAGGGTAAAGTTTCTCAATCCCTATCGAGTTCGCATAGAGCTGACTTGCGAAATTAGCGCTGAGAAATTAGAGACATGTGAATTCTTTATCGATAAGGGATGGAATATTTACAGAGCAATGGAAAAGAATTTGTCATACGGCGTAATACGAGATGTTGACTTGGAAATGACAGAGGAAAACATTTTGGAAAGTATATCGTGCCCTGAACCAACCAAACTTTTATCTGTCATCGGTTGAACCGCAAGAACTTTGAGGAAGAAGGGTGGACACCCAGCGAAGCGGTTCGTCTTTGTTTTAAAGGTCCCTATTTACCACCTTATGTTTATACTAATGGTTTGAGAATAAAAGTAGAACCATACGTATTTCCAGTGTCACAATGTTCGCGTTGCTGGAAATATGGTCATATACTGAAAAAGTGTCCTAGTACAAAAGTGGTGTGTCCTAAATGCGGAAAAAATCATGACAATTGCGAAACCACAAACATGATATGTGTTAACTGCAAAGGAGGACATATTTCCCTTTCAAAAACATGTCCAATCTTCTTAAAGGAAAAAAAGACTAAGGGAGCTCATGTCCGAGTTTAATTGCACTTATAGGAAAGCCTTGACTATTTATGTCCCTAAGGACGAACCAACTCAAGAGGAAGTGAACATGGAAAGAAAGGATACTGCTATTAAGCCAACACTCCAAGCCGTGGATATAGTTCCTACTCCAATTACTAGTAGTCCGGCTTATGCTAAAGTGACAACTAAGGCACAGATACATAAAATTAAACAAAAGGCAGACATTAAACTAAAACAGAAGAAAGAAGAGAAACTGGACCTGGAGTTTATAGAGTGGAGTAAAACGGAAGTGGAAGAATATAATGAAGCTGAGACAAAAAACTTGAATGAAACAGTTGAAAAATCAAAATCAAAATCAAAAATCAAAATCAAAATCAAAGCATTTATTTCAAGTAAGCCAGTTACAGGCACTTTTGAATTGTCGGAACAAAGATGAAAATTAAATGTAGCTACAGTCCCAGTCACAAAACATAAAAACTGTGAAAGTACTGTAGTTGCCCATTCCCTAGCGTAGATCTCTATGGAGAAGAACGGGCAAGAAACTCCATGGACACTCTTTTAAATCAGAATATTGTTACAAAATCTTGGTTACATCATTCATGTTGAGATGGTATATTATGTGAGAACAATGTAGCAAGATGTGCACGTTAAAAGTGTCCACAGCAAAAACACACAAACAAAAAAAAAATACAATTCAAAATAATTCATTCAAATAAGCCATGGCAACTAAGAGATGACCAGTCACAACTGACAGCGCCCGTTCACGGACATGACGCATGGATCAGCACCATTCAACTCAACCATTTTGAAGGGAACTAAATGATCCGACACATGCGCCACCATCAGCGAGACATTTGAGTGAGCATGACATACTCTAAACCGCCAGGGCACATTCAAGTCAAGAAAAGACGTAGGTTTCCAGTGAATGATAGCTTTCTAGTACATAGTACTCACACAATATGGGCTATGCATTTATATAATACTAAGGAGATTGAATCTATACAATGCAAAGATAGTTGTACAATCTTCAGCAGCTCCAACAATACATTTTAATGCTATCAATTTATGCGCCCCTGTCCTTGTGGAGCAGGACCAGCATTGAGCCAAGCATTTTTATCAGCGATATAATCGCTCAACTTGTAATATGCTTGCTTACATAGTGTGCGTTTAATGCATGTTTTAAATTTCGTCTCATTCAGTTCAAGAATACTTTGTGGAATTTTATTATAGCATCTCAAACAGTACCCCATGAAAGATGAGTCTACTTTAGCGAGTCGGAAACCTGGCTGAACTAGTTGGTCCCTATTTCTAGTACTGTAATTATGTCTGTCACCCCTTTTACCAAAAAGGTGTAGATTTTTTCTGACGCACATTATGTTTTCGTAGATGTATTGACAATGTACCGTCATGATGCCAATATCCTTAAACAGTTCCCTTAGAGAAAAACAGAGAGATGTCAGTTTCAAGGAACTATTACAGAGATTACAAGAAATAATATTCACGAAAGGAAGCACTATACAAATGATTTGCAAAAGGGTACTAAAAACTTGTATTGAGTGGTTAATTTTAGTTGTAGTTGACAATGTGGCAGATTGGCCTGTCCTTAAATTAATTATGGATTATTTCTCAAATGGCAGGTAAATATACAAGTATTGTTAAATTAAATATTATCCAATGGAACGCACAAAGCATCAGGCCAAAGTTATGTGAGTTTGAGAATCTGTTAATACAAGACAAGATTCACATTGCAGTGTTAAGCGAAACATGGTTACAACCAGACAGTTATTTTAAAGTTAAAGATTACAATGTATTTCGCAAAGACAGAAACGATTCATATGGAGGCGTAGCTATACTCACACACAAGTCAATCAAATCACAACTCGGGGATAGAAATAATACACGTTAAAGTGTATAACTGTAATCAAATTGAAAACGTGATATCGATTTACTGTCCACCTTCTTTAAATACTAGCCAGTCAGACTGGGATCAATTATTTTTACAGGCAAATAACAAAACCCTGCTTTTGGGTGACTTCAATGGACACCATACCAATTGGTCCAATAAAATAGACACGAGAGGTAACCAAATCTTTGATGCACTTATTGGTAGTAGGTTTATTTCATTAAACACTGGCGATCACACGCGTATCAAGTTAGTCAATAATGTCTTGCAACAGTCGTCCCCCGACATTTCGTTAGTATCATCCGATATAAGCCTAACTTTAAATTGGAAAGTGTTGAATGAGACATTGGGAAGCGATCATTGTGTTATTAAAATTGCAACATACTTTGAAGCTACTAATGTGTACATGTCTCGTCGAAATTATAAAAAGGCTGACTGGGCAGGATACCAAAAACTTTTAAATGACCTTTTCGATAAATTGATACTACCAAATGATGTACAAAAAGGATATGATTTATTTGTAGACTATTTAGACATGGCTGCAGACCTGTTTATACCGTATACTAAAATTAATATGAACCCAGAAAGAAATTTTACTCCTAAACCTTATTGGGGTCCCAACCTTTCTAAGGCGGTAGCACAGCGCCGTTTAGCACTTTCCAAGTTTCGTCGCAACCCATCTCCAGATAACCTTACAATCCTTCAAAGTAAAATCAGTGAGGCTCAACGAAACATACGGTGCTCTAGAAATAAGTCATTTCAGGGCTTTTGTTCTACTCTTGATCAAACTTCAACACATAGTGAGTTGTGGCGTAAAATGCGATGGATTAAGGGATATAACGCACCAAAATCCCATATTGTAAATACTAAAGCCAGCGAATTACTATGTAGTTTAGCCCGAGATTTCGTGTCATGCGACAACCCTGTATTTAGATCGGACAATCCAAATCTTGAAGTACCTATTACAATCCAAGAACTCACTAAAAGCCTAAAAAGTAAAGATACAGTTCTGGCTGTGACAAGATCTCGTATTCTATGATAACTCACTTACCTGAGAACGGGAAACAAATTCTACTCAATTTATTTAATCTTTTTTTAAGATACTCGTTTGTACCCAAACAATGGCGCGACATAGTGGTGGTGCCGATTCCTAAACCTGGACGTGACCCTTCTTTGGCCTCTTCCCTTCGCCCGATAGCTATGATCTCGTGTATGTGCAAAACTTTCCATAACATTCTACTCAATAGACTAGAATGGTTTATAGAAAAGAACCGTATGTTAGACCAGAATACCACAGGATTCAGAAAGTGCCGATCAACTTTGAACAATCACACCAGTTTAGTTTCGAGGATTCAAACAGGATTTTCTAAAAAACAAAGGACTGTGTGCTGTTTTATTGATCTGGACAATGCTTACAACAATGTGGATGTACATAGCTTATTACGTGTAATGGACGACTTAGGTGTGGGACTAAAAATTTGCAGCTAACTTTTTACAGGCAAGAAATTTAAAAATTCAACTTGGCACTGATTCACTGAGTAGAACTACTTCTCGTGGCTTGGCCCAGGGTGACCCTTTGTCACCACTGTTATTTAATATAGCTACTATTAATATATGTAAATGATAAATAACGTTTGTATTTCGCAGTTTGCAGATGACTTTGTTTTATATTTCACTACCAACAATATTTTAGAGGCAACCCATAAACTACAAATGGCTTTGAATTTGTTTAGCAAATTAATTCAAGATATAGGTTTAAATATTTCATCAAGTAAAAGTAAAATTTGTATATTTAAAAATGGTTTTAGAAAAGATACTATTGATATTAAAACAAATAATAGATCCCTCCAAGTAGTTGAGAACTATAAATATTTGGGATTGTGGTTAGATAGATCTCTAAGATGGTCGAAACATATAAATGAGTTAAAAGAAAAATCATCAAAATTGCTGAATGTGTTTAAAATACTAACTGGCCCAGGTTGGGGCATACACCCTACACATTTACGTCGTTTATACATTGCCATCATACGCAGTAGAATAGATTATGCTAGTTTTTTGTACGATAATAGTTACCAATCCCATCTAAATAAATTAACCAAAATTCAAAACCAATGTTTGAGAGTCATTGGAGGTTTTATTAAAAGTACACCCATACACGTAATGGAATGCGAACTCCATCTGCAGCCGTTACATGTTCGTAGATATTACTTGGCTGGAAAGTATTTTTTGAAGCTCAAATCTTTTGTAAATGGGGACACGTGTGAAATTGTTACGAATCTTAATATTTGTTGCCAAGATACTTATTGGAGACGCAAAAAGAAACCACTGATAGCTCACATGGCTGAAACATTTAACAACATATCAGTCCACTGTAATGAGGTATTGGGATTATTTTCGCTTAACACGTGGCTACACGATGTTAACTTGTCTTGTACCATTAAACCACAAATTAAAGAGATTACCGAAGCTAAGAAAGCATACAATAATACTCATCTTCGAACTATTTGTAGCAATTATTTTAACAAGAGCTATTCCGGTTATTACAGGATTTATACGGATGGATCTAAAGTCCGAGCTAATGTTGGAGCCGCGTTTTACGACCCCCAAAGTAATACTGCCTGTAAGTTTAAATTAAATTCAAACATTTCTGTCATGCATTCCGAGTTAATCGCTATCTTTGAAGCTATATCATACCTTGAATCGGTAAATTTTCAGGATTCCGTAATATATTCTGACTGTAAAAGCGCACTCCAACATTTGGTGAAGTGTTCAAGTAAGTCTAGTGGTTATCCGGTGGCATACCAAATAATAGGTCATGTCAGTAGACTAAGATATAAAGATAAAAATATTGTTTTACAATGGTTGCCTTCTCATTGGAGAAAACGAAATAGTAGATAATCTAGCCAAGGAAGCGTGCTTTGAGGGGGTGCCGTTGGCATATAAACCTTACTGGACTGAGATTTTAGGTGAAGTTAAATTGAAATGTTTCGATATTTGGAAAGAATATTTCGACGAGAAGTCATTGACCAAAGGTATTTGGTATCGCACGATGCAGCCGACTATCCATAACTATCCTTGGTTTGATAAAGCCGATATGAGTAGGCAGGAAATCGTGACAAGTTTGAGGCTTCGCTCTGGACACATCCCATTGAATAGTTTTGCTGCATTGATGGGCAAAGTTACGTCTCCAAACTGTACAGAATGTGATAAGGTCGAAGACGTTACCCATATTATAGTGGAGTGTGTCCGGAATGAGGCTGAAAGAAATTTGATTCAAGAAGAATTTAATATACATATTCACGAATTAGGAGCATGCAATATGATTCTAGCCTTTCCAGCATCTAAAACTGCTAGAATAATATATAAACTAGTTAATTTAGGAATTAAGCGTAGATTGTAAGTTTTGCATGTATAGTGTTCCTATGAGGGTGACATGTTCGCTATGTGAACAAACCCTCCCTAATAAATAAAGATTAAAAAAAAAAAAAAAAAACATCTTACTTTTTTATTATTATTGACATATGATTTTTGTGATTTTTATTGACATTGATTTTGTAAATTATTATTAATTTTATTTGATTATTGTGAATGTGGGGACCATGTGGGTTTCATTTTTATATATTTTTGTTTGTTTTCTTTTTTTTTCCCACAACTGTCTGGCAGTTTGAGTACTATAAGCGACCTACCCAAATGTCCTTTCTTTGGTATTGTTCGTCGTTTCGTTGAGCTCCTTGAGTTATAAGTCGAGCTACACGATAACTGACAAATGCTTGCACTGACTGGACAGGTCCACTCAAATCTGTGTGGTTCTTTCTTCAAAAGACCATCTCAGACACTATTCTGCATAGTCCTCATGTGAATTAAGCAAAATTATGTCTGGACTTCAAAAGAGACTATGACCTCTGAGTTTGTTTCGGCTGTTTCTTCTCAGAGTAGTCAGGTACGAAACACCGGCCCCATCTAGTTTAAAAAAAAAAATGACGTGTAAAAGTGTTTGTAAAAACCTACTTGCAAAATAAACATCATTTATCATTAAAAGTAAAAATTGTCGAGAAAATAAAGGGTGTAAAACACCTCTTCACGAAGCCGAAAGGCACTTGTTCTCCCTATCATTGCGATCATTTTTTTGTTCTACACCATACCAGCGAACCTTCTAGTTATGGAGATATTAGGGGTCAAAGTTCCTACTTTTTGACAAGTTTTTTTTTAAATACAAGTATTTATTGTAAGATTTTTACTTTAAACATCTCTCGACCCCCGTACTGCTTAATCCATCCATCAGCACAATGTTTTTAGGCCGTTACATTGAGTTCTACCACAAAACATGATTTTTCACCCCAAAAAAAAAAGTCTCCCATCAATAATTTTTGCGTAAAGTTACTTAGTTTGATGTACAGAATGCTTGGTTGACGGCTTCGTGATGAGGTCTTTTACACCCTGTATAGACTGTATTATGTGGTGTTAGAAAGCATGGATGTTTGAACGGAAATTAAGATCGATTGTTGCTGAAAAAACATCAGGAACTACATAGGTACGTATTACAGCATCAAACAATATTTGTGACAGATATCAAATATCGTGTGCTTGAAATGCTATAGAGTACAGTTTCCCAACTATGTTGGGGTCGGCTTCCAGTCTACCCGAATGCAGCTGAACACTAGTATTTTGACCACCAGACTGTCTATCTGACCTCCACAACCGAGTTGGTACTGGGTATGGGTAATCCAATACCCTTGGTGAGACTAGTTGTCAGACTTTCGGGCAACTGACTACATGTAACGACTGTCAAAGATCTACAAACGACAACCGGTACCAACGGCTTAACGTGCTTTCCAAGGCAAGGAGGAAACTTGGTATGTATTGGGTGGTCACCCATTTATGGAGCAGGCAGCTTAGGCAAGTGCGGCTAAACTTGAAAATCGACCCGAGCGGCTGTTATTATTTATCCACGCGATCCACTGACATAAGCTTGTTTCTTTATAATTTCCCCCCACACATTCTCAAATCAATTCGCAACACAACCGCACTCGACTCCACGGAATACTATGCATTTAGCTGCAGCATTTGTACAATGCAAGGCCATTACGTGGGTCGGAGGGATTATTCTAAATCTGGCTTGCAAGGCACTAAGCCCTGAATTTATCGTTAGGAAAGCGGGCGCCGCAAAATCTTTCTTACATTACATGTTCTGCTTTTTGCAGTTCTGTTTTTGCTGGTTTTTTTTTTTTTGGGCTCCTGGTTCCTGATGATTATTTTAACAAAGGTCTTTTATCGAAACATGTTTTAAGGGGGATGTGTGGTGTTACAAGAATAAATAAAATAAGAAATGAGTAAATAAGATGAAGTCTGAAAGTGGCGCCAGTGACTGAAAAGTTGTGTGGTAACCGGTTGTCGTGGTATGGGCATGGGAAAATGTCGTGGAAAGTTTTGTATATGAATGTGGATGATAAGAATAGAGGAAGACAAATGAAACGATGGATGGACTGTGTGAAGGATGATATGGCAAGAAAGGAGGTGTCTGATGAGATGACGAGTAATAGAGAAGTATAGAAGAAGAAGACATTCTGCGCCGACCCCAAATTAATTGGGATAAGAGCAAGACAATGATGATGTTTTTATGGACCTTTTATCAGAATATCGGGTGCTGCTGAGCATTACCACCTTGCAAAGGTAAATAAGACATATTGGCAGGGGAGTTAGACGTGTTCTTGAGTGGAGACCTCAAATTGGCAAACGTACGCCCTAAGGCTCGGTCGAGCGACGATCTCCGCATGGTAGCTGGTAGCAACTGGATGAGAGTTGCCGAGAATCGATTTTAGAGCGATTGAAGAGGCCTATGTCCAGCCTGCAGTGGCACACAGATAGCTTATCATCAGTCTACAGAAGTGTAGGCTGATGATAAGCTATCTGTGTGCCAGATTTCAATCAAATTCGTTCAGTACTTATTACGTGAAAGAGGACCTAACAAACAACCGTCCATCCATTCATTCATCTATCCTCACATTTTTGCTTTTCATAATAGTAGTAACAAAAAATGTATTTTTTCCAGAAAAGCCATCTCAGAGTGAAGGAAAACATTGCAACATAGAATATGGTGACAAACACCAACACTAGTTTCTCACAAACATTACGTATGCGAGAGCAAGCCTTACTGTCCTAGAACATTATGACGACACATGAAGTTAATAAATATTCTAAGCGAGCTACGCGCCACTGAGTAGGAAGATAACAGAAGATCTGCTATTTCTAAAGCAGACTTGGGGTTAAGGGAATTGGTTCATTGACCATTAGCATACCAATAGCGATATGGTTTTAATATTATGTTGAGATTCTTTATCGTCATTTTTGTGTTAATTACCCATCTTGAGAACAATTTAATTAATCATCAGATTTTGATGTCTCTTTGCACAGGTTATGATGAGGGATTTTGTGTACTATAAATCACTAATGTACTATTATATCTGAAAGTCACTTTTTTATTGTTAAATACACTTTGAACCTCAACCTATTCAAGAAAGAACTTTTTTTAAATTATTAAATCGTCGCAGATAGACTTCGTTCGACTTTCAAAGTTGTTTTAATTACACAGCAGATAGTCGTGTTTGCAAAATGGCATTCAATTATACTTGTAATCATCCACTTGTCTTTATTATAATTTATTTTGTGTTTGCTGCAGCAAAGCTTTCATCTTCAGTAAATCTATATTTCTTTTGTAGAAAATTAACCTTCTGGATTATATCTGTGTCAGATTCAGTGCGGAAGTTCATATGACCTACAAACGGACGTCATAAACTTGTTTTCTGCTGCTTTTTGTTGACGGATGAGAGAAAAAAACTGAGCTTATGTTAGTAGGAATGTGGAAAAAATCTCTCTAATTTTTTTTTCTGCATAAATTGTAGTGGACAAAGGTTTTGATTGTTGCTGATGAGACACTTAAATAGTGATGAGACACTTAAATAGTAACGCCTTGAATCAAGACGTCAATTGTGTCAATTGTTTTCTTTGTCTGAGTGCTGTCGCGTCGCAAATCACAGCATGATGAGTCGTAGCATAAGCAGGGGGCCTAAAATAGCCGAAAATCATAACAGGACGAATTACGTTACAATTCGTAAAATGGTTAAAATGTATTCATAATATTTGACGTTTTTATCAATTTCCAAAAAAAATGGGTACAATAGGCGAACGGAGTAGAAGCAACTGGCATTTTTTTTTTTTTGCGAAAAAAATAAATTTAAAAAAAATCGAAATTCAAATCGTACGCGTATTGCGTATATGATTTGAAATTCAATATTTTTCATTTTTTTTTCAAAATTTAGTTTACTTGAAATTTGTAGCGTTTTTTGATGATGGATAAATTTTTATCTAAACTATCTAAAAAAAATAAAAAATAAACTAGGTATGCCTTATGCTTCTACTCCGTTCACCTAATGTAGCATTTTTTTTGGAAAGTGATAAAAAAGGTATAAGAATTTTAAGGTGATTGTGTTTTTGTGAGTGATTATCATCCTATTCATCATCAACATCATTTCAGCCGAAATACGTCCACTGCTGGACATAGGCCTCCCCCAAGTGTTGCCACATCATCTATGATTCTGTTAAAGAGGCCTTTTCAGGCCCCCTGAGTTTTTATTGTGGTAAAATTTAATAGGTTTGACATCGCCGACGAGTTCGACCCCGGTAAAGGTGGTGTAACGATCTGATTCAAACGTGGCCAGAAATTGCATAAAACAGAGTGGTTTGGAAGGAGAAAGGGGTGGCCTTTGCCCAGCAGTGGGACACAATGTGGGCCATCAAAAAAAAAACTTTTATCGATCAGAATAGCTACTACCATGCTTGGCAGAAAACATAGTGATGGCAGCTTATGACGCTAGCGTAGGTACGTCTTCTTCTTTTCCTATTTTTTCCACTAAAAAACTAACCTTTTAGTATTAAAAACCTTTACGTTGTCAGGTCTTTGTTGAGAGAATGCCAAGCAAATTGCACACCATGTAATGTTAGTACAAAATTGTCTTAATCCGGTGTTTTCCCCAAGTTATTACCCTTAAAACTGTGTTGTTTCGTAGAAAAGGCTGTGGGTGTTGAGCGCAACGTGTGGGATGAAAGATATAAACATATTTTACAATTAACTTTTTTTATTGTTGCAGCATTTAGCTAAGATTTTTACATTTTAGGATTTTTAATCAAAATGTTGTATGGTGAAAATTTATTTTACATGGCAACTAAATATTTTCAAAAAAGGGTAAGGTATATTAAGTTTTTTATCTAAAATACTCCTTCCCTTATCCCAATTTATTTGGGGTCGGCGCAGCATATCTTCTTCTATAATTCTCTATTACTCGTCATCTCATCATCATCATCAGCCTATAGCTAATGTTTCCACTGCTGGGACACGGCCTCCTCTCAATGAGAGGGAATGGGCTATAATCCACCACGCGGACCCAGTGCGGATTGGTAGATGTCACATGTCTTCGAATTTTTGTTTCTAGGACATGTCAGTTTCCTTACGATGTTTTCCTTCACCGTTTTGAGAGCAGTGGTGATGACATAAATTCCACAAAGTAATGCGCCTGTCTGGGTTCGAACCCACGACTTACTGTTCGTAAGTCGGGGCTGCCACCACTGGGCCACCGCTGCTCTTTCCAATCCATCGTTTCTATGATATTCCTTCTTGCTTCTCCCTATTTTATAAAATCTATCAAATCATTTTTTCCAGTATAGCTGATGATAGACAAGACAATTTGTAAATATTTAAGCTTGATATTACAACCCACTATTACACTGTAATTCATCATCTTACAGCCAAAAGACGTCCACTGCTGGATATAGGCCTCCCCCAAGTGCAGATGCAACCAGGTCATCGGTCCACCTAGTGGGAGGCCTTCCAACGCAACGTCTTCTGGTTCACGGTCGCCCCATCGACACTAATTAAAATGATCAAAATCGTCTGGTATCCATTACATAATCCTCACTATTTTCCAAGCACCAGCTTTACTCATAAATTTAATATTATAATACCTGCATACATATATGTATATACCTGTATATGGAAAGGGAATTAGGCAAATACAATCGGATTTAGCTGGCCAAATCTGTTCGTTGCAGCTGCGCACCTGGGTACATAGCATACATATGTATAGCTTTGTAGATATACTTGTGTATAGGTAGAGGGTGTTGGCTTAACGTCTGTGGCTATGTAGTGTGTACAGGGTGGTTTGTTACATCATCTCCGCCTTTCCGACTATGTATGTTGAGGCTACCAGTCTAACAGGATACAGCTGAATACTAGTATTTTACATTGAGTGACTACCTATTTGTCTTCCACAACCCAGTTAGTTCTGGGTAATACGATACGCCATGGGAAGATTGGATGACAGATTTTTGGGTTTCTGACGCTTTCACCTTTCGTTTTTGCCTTGCTTCTGATTGAGTAGCCATTATTTTCTATACATCATTTAATTTATTTGATACATAATTTATGCCTATTGGTTTTTTTATTCGATTAATAAATTATTATTTTTTCGACGAATTCATAAATTATTTCGAAAATTGTCAGCTAAAGCAACTGCTGTACTGCTGTAGGCCGATGGTGATGACTTTTAACGTAAAATAAAATAATTTTAATGATATTAAAACGAACAATACAACACGTTATTTGTTTCAAATTAATAATGATTTTTAGATAACAATTGATGTTTTTCATCACAAAGACGACGAAAGAGAATGAGTCTCTCACTACACCAGCAATCACGCTATACGTACCCTACACAATTTAGCATTCAACCTTTTCTCAGCGGCTGAAACAGGGGCCCAAGTCTGTTAATGCAATCGTTGACACCTTAATTGTAGATTTTGACAGTTTTAATCTTCTAATTGACAGATGCCTTAATGATTTACTAATGGCGTTCCACAGACACTCCATGGGAAAAATTATTCGTTTTTGGTAACATCGTGCAAGTCGTGATCTCCTATTATGTTGACATTTCTTTTGACAACTGACACGCCAAGAGTTTGTGAGATTATAAACTTTTGGATAGTCTTTCTTTTTTAAGGTAAAAGATGATAATGGCTAGAAAGAGGGTGGGACAGGGTTCATGAGATGAGGACTAATGGAGAAGTGTGGAAGAAGATCTAAAGACTTGCTGCGTCATCCTAAAAATATATAGGCTAGTTTCCACCATCAATAAATTGCAAATTTATTTAGTCTGTCAGTTAGAGCAATGGAAAATAATGGACACGTATTTTTTTGTTTTTGTAAATCAATGAATATTGGCAAAGATAAAACGCATCTTAACTCGGCAGTGGGGGCTCGTGACGTCAGAACGCACTAAAATTATACCACGGCGTGACGTATTGAGAATTTTAAAAGCGTCGTATCTTCGTTAATTTTGGTTGACGTAACAAAAGAAAAAATACGGGTCAAATGTTTTTTGATAATCTATAACTGACGGACTAATTAGATTTTTTCAGTACATAAGCCTATTGACAGAATTATGATCACGAAATTTTGCCACAACGATGAATTTGTTTTCACAATTTTGTTGACTTAGTCATCATTATAACATCACACCTGTAATCCCCGAAAGGCTAGGCAGAGGTGTACCTCATAGTACACCAATATTTCGCCAGTTATGTTTAAGTCCCATGTAACAGGGGGTGAGTCTTTTGTTATTTAGCCACGAGCTCCTCAATGCGCGTTTATTAATAAAAAGGTGAAAAACAGACTAAAAGATAGCCACATTTCAAGCAAAGTCAACGTTTCCTAAAACATTGCAACCTACAATGAATAAGACTAAAACATTAGACGCTACAGTTAGCTCATTCTCTCATAATACTAATTTTACCAAGTGAACTTAGCTCGGTACAGAAACATATTCTAAAACAACGAAATGTATGGCGTCACTCAGGAGTGGCGTCTTAATATTACCTACACAAAATATGAAAAGGTATTTCGGTATGAATTATAAAGTACGTTGTAGAGCTCTTTATAAAGAATCCTGTTCTGGAAAGTACTATGATTATATTTGGGGTCCGAGTCTGCTATTTTCAATGATTGTCATTTGTTAACCATACAAAAACAGGATCGACTTAGTGAAAGATGATTATGTCTAGAATGGAGGTGACTGCTGAGATGATGAGTAACTAGCACTTCGCTCGCGACTTTGTCCGCGAAAATTGTGATAGCTCGGCTAATTACAATACCTTTCTAACCGCAAAAGAATTTTTAAAATCGGTCCAGTAGTTTTTAAGTTTATTCGTTTCATACAAAAATACCTAACTTTCCTCTTTTTAATATTACTAGCAGACGTCACGCGGTTTCACCTGTATAGTTCCAGTTCCCATTGGAGTACTGGGATAAAATATAGCCTATGTTACTCGCTGATAATGTAGCTATCCATTTCTGAAAGAATTTTTCAAATCGGTCCAGTAGTTTTAGTTTAGATGTAGATAGAGAAGTATGGAAGAAGAAGACATGCTGCACCGACCCCAAATCAATTGGGATAAGACAAGATAATATGACTAAGTCAACACAGCAGCATAGCCACAGCCTCGTTGCTCTAGTGGTTACAAGTGCGATTGCTCAACATAAGGTCCTGAGTAAGATTCCCTTATCGGAAGAAGTGTTATTGTGTATTACATCAGAAATTACTAATTAGCAGCAACAGAATCTGGATTTGTGCCTGATTGATGTCTATCGGCTCACACTAAATAACATAGGACTTTAAACATACATAAACAAAGTTAAGTTAAGTTAAGTTAAGTTGGCAGACTTGTCCCATAATTAATTAGGTAGTTTTTCATTATCGTTGTATTTTAATCTCTCTTGACTTTGTATATTTTGTTTGTATGTATGTATATATGTATTTATTGTTTTATTTTATTATTTCAGTATATATATATATATATTTTTTTTTTTTTTCTTGGAACTTTTCTGTACTTGCACCTACTGTTTTGTCTCTGCATCACCCTAAGGTAGACTGGTAGAAAATGCCCAAGGCATTAAGTCCACCTTTGTACATTATGTGCATAAAGTTTTAATAAATAAATAAATAAACTCACGCCTTGTTCCCATGGAGGTAGGCAGTACTCATTTTGCCTCGTCCATGTTCATACATTTCGTCATACACGTACGCAGGTTGCGAGTACTACGCATCTGACCTTTCTGAAGGACCTCACCAATAAGGTCAGAGTATGTCCTTCTAGTGCGTCCCCTCCCGGCGTTGCCACTTAAAACATAACTAGTGCATTATGGGTATAGGTGCTATTAGGTACACCTTAATACAGGCGTGAAGCTACGTTATACCTTTTTTTTTTTTTTTCGGTTGTGAAATCATCAAATGACTTCTCCCGCTCTGGGCGGAGCAGGAGGGAGTGTCAGACTTTTACTGACTAAAACCCATCCATGTTCCTTCATCGCCCTTTGTGTTCCGGGGTCACGGTATCTCTTTCGAACAGTCCCGCAACCCCGGCAGGCATCGGTCCTTGCTTGCTTTGCTGTTATACCAGAAATGCTATTCTGCGACATATTTCCTGGCAAGTATACTAAGTGTTGAGCGAAAACCTGTTTTAACACCTAAATATTAAGTCAGCTTTTCCCGCAAACTGACACTCCAAGTAGCAGTATAAAATCATAAAGCGTCTGTCTCCCACTTCGCACTGAACTTTACCGAAACTTATCTTTTGTTCAACAAGACATTGTCTTATCACGAGATGTTTACACCAAGTTTTCTATTATCAAAACTTGATAACTTGACATTCTTAGCTCTGTGTTGTTTTGCCGCGTCCTATTGTTTGTGTGGTGTAAATGTTAGACTTGCACGTGCAAGAAGACGTTTATTACAATCCAAATACAAGGTGTAAACGCAGCCTCCACGAAGTCGTGAACAAAGCATTCTGTACATCAAACTAAGTGCGCTAGTGCGCTTGTGTGTATTGCTGGGTCGCACATACGAGGTTGTCGACATGTGGTATAAAAACTCAGCTATCATTGTACCGATAGTCGTTACGGCCAATGACCCGATGGCCAAGAGCCTCGACGAACATCTGTCAAGGCTCTTGCCAGGCGGTTAGATCAAGGGCCTGAATTAGATGGCAGTATTCTTCGATACGGCTTGCATTGTTAGATGGTTTCTGTCTCTGGAGCCTTAACCACCGGTAACTTGAACACTGCTCCTGATACTGGCTTAAAACTTTAATTTATTAACTTTACTTTTAATATATTTTTAACAAATTAATAAAAATATAAAAATTGTAAGATGAATAAACGAAATAAAAATAATAGAACATCTTTTTTATTTACATTTAAGAACAAAGGATTACTTACTGAAAGGCCACTTATTCAAATGGATAGGAGTAAAAAAAAATAAAAGCAAGGCTTCAGCTGAAACAACTCAATTAAAGTATTTACATTTTTTTTTATTTAAAGCGAAACTTTCTTATTTATTTATTTATGGACCAAATAGTTAAGTTCATTTGCAACTTGTAATTGATTGCACACTGGTAAAAGTACTATTTAAATGAGTATCTCTACTTTGAGATGACATTTTATATATTTTTACAAATTATACTGAGTCCTTCAAAAGGTTTAGCGGTTTCAAGTGCATCTGCTGAGCATTAGGTCCTGGGTTCGATTCCCAGGTCGGGTAAAGTTTTATTAGGTTTTTCGCGACGGTAACAAATATGTATTTACAGAATAATAATCATAAAAGTCATTATAACAACCCTGTAAGTTCATTTAATCCCATTGAATTACTATTTCGTGAATTTTTTTAGAGCAGCATGCAATAAAATTGCAATGTAATACATAATTACTCGCGCTGATGTCGAAGAGCATTATTTCACACCAAAATTACTCCTAATAATCACTTTTACAAGCACTAGAGATAAACAAAACATTCCCCAACACACCTCCACAAAATAATTCTAGCAAATTGCACTGAATAAATCATGAACACAACTTTGATATCCACAATTATTCCAGTGCACTAAAATTCATTAGCAGATTGGTGGATCACGTATAAATATTTAGCAATGGTTCTAATACATTAGACGGTAGACGTTCTGCTGAATTATGTATCAGTAGGTGTGTGTGAGAAGCGGCCTGCTGCCGGAGCAATTGTTTTAGTGGCGGTTGAAGTAAGGAGAGAGATGGCTGTTTATTTTATTGTACTCCATTGTCACATACAGGGCACGCACTTGCTTGGCGCGCACGCCAAAGACACAAGTACATGACAAAAAATGCAGTGCACTTTATCACAAAATAAAATTAGAGATAATTAGTGCATGGTTAAATAAAAATTTAATGTGTTTATTCGAAAATTACAGAAGGAATCCTTATTCACGCGCGTGCGTTTATGCTCTGGCGTTCAAAAGGTTAAAAACTTAGGACGAGCTCTTGGTTTTATTATAACAGCTGCTCGGGTCGATCTTTGCCAAGTCGGCTTGTGGTGTGGTGACTACCAATTACCTACCAAGTTTACTCTGAATCTCGGAAAGCACGATAAGTCTTTGGTCCTGGCTGACAATTGTAAATCTTTGACTGTCGTTACAGGTGTTCAGTGGCCTGAAAATCTGACAACCAGTCTTACGAAGGGGTATCGTATTACCCATGACTAACTGGGTTCTGGAAGTCAGATAGGCATTCAATTTATGTAAAATACTGATTTCCAACTGCATCCGGTTAGACTGGAAGCTGACTCCAACATAGTTGGGAAAAGGCGAGGCAGATGATGTCTTTGGATTAGAATATACCCACCAGAAAAAAAAGATTCCCCGCTTCTCACTTACACCACACTTCACTCACTGACTTTTACATATGGTGAATAACATATACGTTTATTTCCCAGTAAATAAAACAAGCTGCCTGATTGTGATTGAGAGGGATTTACAAGGGATCCCGCGGGGATAACATATAGTTACAAATACATACAAATAATGTACATGTGAGCCCATCTTAATATTCGTAAGTAGTTCTTTGTTTGATATCCTTTTGTGTTTGATAGGGAATTCAGGATGGGTTTAGTAAGTGGGCCTTTTTTATTTTAGTTTAAGTGATTGTTTTTGTTTGAAAATGGAGTGGGATTTGAAGAGCTGCTCTTGTTATTGTCTTTTGTTTTTTTTTTTTTATTCTACGATAGAAGGGACATCGTGATTATTTTACCAATAATTCAGGATAATCATGATTATAGACTCAACAGCAAAAAAACAATAAAACGGATAACAAAACAAACACTAAAATAGTCTAAAATACCTTTAGTTTCGGAAGTCGGTGATTTTTTGTTTGGCGTTAATCGGCTTAGTAATCAAGGAGAAATAAGTTTATACAAACATGAAAAAGAATAAGCGGGTGGAATACAGACATAATCTCCTCTTTTTTTAGAAGTTGGTTAATAAATAAGCTATAATATACATTTTGACCGTTTAGGTATTGGAGTTCTGTAAAAAAAGTATATTTTTTAATAATAGTCGCTAATAAAAATATAGTAACAATTTTTTTTTTTTATTTTTTTTTTTGAGAGTTAAATAAAAACCATTAATCGAAAAATAGTTTTTATTCAACATTATTTTACGAACTTTACCCAAATACGAAGTCTCTGGAAGACTTTTGAAGTTTATTATATTGAAATTCAATTATGTCAGTACCACTAAACTACCTTACAGCAGATAAAACAAGCTTCAAATACATGAATCTTTTTATTTACATCAAATAAAATGCAAAATGCTGAAATGGCTTTCATTACTTAAATTTTATGCACGATTTTTCACTTAACAAAATTATCTTCATTTTAATTTCACTATAAACTAATTTAATACCAGCATTTTTATTAAATCCTTTCTTCACTTTACTAAAGAATAAAATTAAGAATTTTCTTTAAAGCAGTCTTTCATACCACACCCGCTTGCATCTTCAAATTTCCACAAAGAATTTTTCTTAAAATAAATAGCGTCTACGAAAGTGCTACGCTGCTTCGAACGTCTACGAAGCTACGAAGGGCTACGATTTTTATGAACGAAAATAGTGTTATTACATTTTTATGAATATTTTACGTAACATAACATCACGCGTCTCACTGCCATGAAGGGTGAGACAGGGGTGTATCTAATAGTACACCTACAGTCCGCCTGTTATGTTTAAGTCCTATGTAATAGGGGACGAGCCTACTGCCTTCAACCAGCAAAATCAGTTTCCGTGGCGGTTGGCCTAGGGATCGAACTCAGGACCACTGCAAATAAATATTTAACATTTTCTTAAACTAAACAGTGTCTAGCATCCAGACTGCCTCGGTAATCATGAGGTACTGGGTTCGATTCCCAGGTTGGGAAAATTGCTATTGGGTTTTCCAATAAGGTATTTCTCAGTAGCAGCCTGAATGTGTCCGGTTGATGGCAAAGGCTCGCCCCCTAATACTTAAACCTCTGATTAACCCTTCGAAGATTTCAGGTTTGACTTTATGTTATGTAAACAACGTCTACGCCACTACGAAAATCTACTAAAGTCTACGATTTTTATGAGCAAAAATAGTGTTAAAACCTTTTTTGTGAATATTTTATGATATATTTAAATACAAAATTAATTGAATGTCTAAATGATTGATCGCTGTTTGTAAAAGAGTGTGAGGAATGGATTGTATCAATCATTTGCAGGGTTAGACTTAGTGTCAGGTATTTTCTGAGATATATGACACTGTATTGACAAAAGGGCTTTGAAAATTAACAACAACAATAGCCCATAACGTCCACACCTGGACATAAGCCTCTCCCATGATGGAAGGAAAAAAAATTTCTATGATTATGTTGAAAATTAATGTTCTATGTTTTGGATAAAATGCCATAGAGGATTTCTATTACCTTTTTAGATAAGAATTTTAATGGTAATCAGATAAAAAACTGTGGCGTTTGTTATAACTAAAACTTTTTTACTTCCGGCTAATCTAAAGTTTAATTTCACACATAGTTAGTTGTGGGTTCGAACCCAGGCAGGCGAATTATTTAGTGTAATTTATTTCATTACCTTTGCTCTCAAAACGGTGAAGGAAAACATCGTGAGGAAACCGGCATGTCCTCGAATTAAAAATTCGAAGACATGTGACATATACCAATCCACACTGGGCTGGCGTGGTGGATTATAGCCCATTCGCCCTCATAGAGAAGAAGCCAGCAGTAGAACATTATTTAAGCTGATCATGCTTCAGCTCATGCTTCAGCCGTAACATACATAGTATTAGTCCTCGCGACTGTACATTCCACCAGACAATCTGTCAAACCGTTTGTCAACTAACTAAACCATTTACCAATAGTAAGCCTTAATTATTTTCGTCACATCTCACCCAAATTGACACATGTCATAATACCTACATTCCAAAACTGACGCGGGGTAAACCGGCTGTCAAACTAAACTGATATATCGGACTGCTACGGAATTACCCGGATTATACTGTCAATACTGTACGCCGATATATTTTATTGCTTTCGCGGGATTCGGACTAAGTACGCCTGATTAATGCCTCAGGGAATTTTGCCCCGGGAAAATTTCTTTTTCTTGTACGCAACTAGGATTGGTGGAAATTCTTTTTCGTGTGTTTATGATTGGTTGTGAGAAATCGAGTTAGTTTTCTATGTTTCTGTCGATTGTGAGGTTGTGTTTTATTTTTCTGTTGATTTGTTCGCGATGATGTTGATTTGAAGAAATATTTTTTATACTTGTGTTTTTGTTTGAGTTTAGTTTTCAAAATTTTTAGAAGCAAAAATAATCCAACCACTGTTTTAGTCGTTGAAAATAAAGTCAAAAGTAGTAGTAGTACACAAATATAACGTAATTTTTTTGTCATGGCGTTTTTGATTATGAGATTTTGATTTTAATATTTTCGACATTGCGTTGACATTAACTATCAGCAATTTGTATATAAAAAATCTTAAAACAAAATAATTAGTTGTAAAATTTGAATTAGAAAATCATTCCAACGTACGGTACGTTTAGTTTTCGCGATCACGTTAGGCCACAGATAAAAAAAAAATTGGGAAACTATAAAAAAAAAACTATTTTGACACATCGAAAACAAGTAAATACTTAAATCTATTTTTTCTGGGTTCTTTGGGTTCATGACGTAAAATATAATAGTGATTTGTTAATCAAATTTCATTTCCGTCTTTAGCTCGCTCTAGTTTACAAACTCTTTACTTTAATATATTACTTTAAATCGATTTTAGACAGATAGATTTTAAATAAAATAAATAATAATTTATTTTTTTATTTTAAATAGATTTTACTTTAATTAACTTGAAACGAATTTCTAAATGTATAACAATCACGCTATCTACCCCTTTCTATATTTCCGGTGTTACTGGTAAGCCGGGATCACGTCTTGACCGACATACCGATGTCTGGCACCCTGACGAGGGTGCGTGATGATATTCTGACAGGAAAGCTGCCGAAATATCTGTGATAATGAATTGTAGAGATTTTTTTTGGGTTTCTATTTAGATTTCCGTTATCAACAAACCGTCGTTAAAAAGTAACAGAATAATAAAAAAAACCTGCCAAGTCGAGTTGGACTTGCGCGTTAAAAATATTGTTATATTTTTAACGCTCATTCATACATACACATAAGGAGAAAATATAATGACCACCAAAAATAACTTTGTGACCACTAACATCTATCACCTAAAATATCAATTGATCACCAAATTTAGTAAATTGAGCACCAAATTTTAACGAGGTGGTTGATGACAAACTAGTTTAGCCTAAGCTGACGTGGGGCACTTCATTTTTTTATAAACCATTCAGTAGTAGGAGCCCCGCTAAGCGGGGTTCTGTCGACCGGGTCTCCTTCGAGCCGGATGCAAGAGCATAACAGTTCAATTTCTGGTGGACATTAACTAAAAAAAAAAAATTTTGGTGATCATTTACTAATTTTGGCAATCAAAAGTGATTTTTTTGCCGTTACATTTTGCTAAATCTGGTAGTTCGTTAATTGAATGCCCATACCATAAACTCAAGCCAAAAAAGGCTTGAGTTTATGGTATGGGTAGTATCATGTGGGTAGGCAGAAACCACAGAACGCCACCTGCTACAATCCTTACTTAATACCTTTGCCTCATCCATGTTCATACACCTGGTCATACACACACGCCAGCTGCAAGTACATCACACCTGACCTTTATGAAGAACTTCACCAATAAAATCAGTGTACAAACATAATCGCTCATTCGTAGGTCAATTTACACTTAAGAGCATAACTTCAATGAGTATTTTTCATGGAGCGAATGCCTAACTGACCTCCACAACCCAGTTAGTGCTGGGTAATACGGTACTCCTTGGTAAAACTGGTTGTCAGACGTTCGGGCCACTGACCTGTAACGACTATCAAAGATCTACTTATGACAGCCGGGACCAACGGCTTAACGTGCTTTCCGAGGCACGGAGGAAACTCGGTATGTAATAGATGTTCACCCATCCACGGACCAACCTAGTCAAGCGCGGCTCAACCTAATTATCGACCCAAGCGGCTGTTAGGTATTATTCAGCCACGAGCTCCTCTGCTCGAGCTGAATACTACCATTTAACCCATTGAATAGTTTATCAATTGGGCACAGTCGTAAGTGCGTCTTTGAAGATAATTGTGGTGAATACATCTCTAGATACATAAGTTTATATACGTTATAGTTAAACTGCAATGATAAGCGGCTTTGGTTTGATGCTTCTAACCTAATCCTATCTGTTTTGAATTCTAGTTCTATCTATTACAAGGTGTAGTTTTGCATCCCAGTCAAAATTCAGGAGCTTGTCACAAAATACATAAATTATCAATTTAAATTACGATACCCGGTCAAATGATTAATAAAACTGCTATTTTAAATTGTTTAAATTTGACAGAATTTCAGAATAACACGAAAGTAATAGAAGATTCACCCATCGCGCGACATATATCTGTGTGGCGCGGTTATAGGGCCAGTTACGGATGGGCTGCGTTTTAATACGGGTGGTTAAATGTTACCGATTTCCGTAAAAAAAAGCTACCTATTTTATTATCGGTTCGGGGCGAAAATCATTAGCATAGATACCTCCTTGAATTTGACCAGGATGCAAAGCCACACCTTGTAAACAGGGTATAAACAACCCACAAAACACCAAAACTAAGTAACTTTACGCAAAAATGATTGCTGGGAAACGTTTTTTTTTTAAGGGGTGAAAAATCATGTTTTGTCGTAGAACTCAATGTAATGCACTCAAAACATTGTGCTGATGGATGAATTGACTAGTACGGGGGTCACAGAGTAGTTTAAAGTAAAAATCTTACATTAAATACTTGTATTAAAAAAAACTAGTCAAAAAGTTGGATCTTTGACCATATCTCCGTAACTAGAAGGTTCCCAGGTATGGTGTAAAACAAAAAAAAATGATCTCAATAACAAGGAGAATATGTGCCTTTCGGTTTCGTTAAGAGGTGTTTTACACCCTTTAGACAAGCTTTGGCCCGTGGCCGCACTCGCGTTATGGTTGGTAATTATCCAATTACACAGGGTGGCACCGACAATACAACAATAAATGAAAACACTGGTGATACTAGTTCACAGGAATATTTTTAAACTATCAAATAAATCCTAAAACAGAAAAAAAAAACTCAAACAAACAAGCCCAGCCGTTTTCCAACTAAGTTGGGGTCGGCTTCTAGTCTAACCGGATGCAGCTGAATACCAGTATATTACGTAGAGCGACTGCCTACCTGACCTCCACAACCCAGTTTGTACTGAGTAATACGATACCTCTTGGTAAGGCTGGTTGTCAGACTTTTTGGGCCACGAACACCTGTAACGGCTGTCAAAGATCAACAAATGTCAGCCGGGACCAATGGCTTAAAATGATTTCCGAGGCATGGAGGAAACTCGGTATACACTGGGTGGTCACCCATCCACAGATCAACCTAGGCAAGCACGGCTTAACCTAAAGATCGACCCGAGAGGCTGTTATTATTTTGCCACGAGCTCCTCTCAAACTCAAACAAACTATGTATTTAGCATAAAACTGTTAAAGAATTTAAATAAAATGGTTTATTAATCTCGACTTCGAACCACACACTTCAGAGAAGACACACACTTCTGATTTTCGGATTCATGTGCGTATTGTACAATATTACTTGCTTCGGTGAAAGAAAACATCGTGAGAAAACAAGCATGCCTGAAAGATATTTCTCGACGACATTTAAAGTCAAGTCAGAGGCCCATGGGCGGCATAAAAAAGCTGTCACTAGGTTAGGCACTAACCACACGATAAGAACACCTTTTTTTTTTGTTTTTTGGATGCGAAATCATCAAATGACTTCTCCCGCTCTGGGCGGAGCAGGAGGGAGTGTCAGACTTTTACTGACTAAAACCCATCCATGTTCCTTCATCGCCCTTTGTGTTCCAGGGCCACGGTATCTCTTTCGAACAGTCCCGCAACCCCGGCAGGCATCGGTCCTTGCGGACCCCTTCCTTTTTGCTGACTCTCTTTGAGGCGCGCGTGGAACACGAACGCGCCGTCGACACAGCCTGTCGTCATGAGACGGACGGACGGCGAGCTAGCCCATAGCCCACCGTCCACAGGCCGGGGCCACGTGGTGGCCCCCGACGCCTGGGGCGTCTCCCGCGGCGGCCGGGACGATGTGAGGTTCTCTTTCTCTCACTTTCCGCCACCTCCTTCTCTAGCATTACTGCTTCGCAGAAGGAGTTGACGGCGTCCCATTCCGTCTCGCTCCAGACCATGGCTTGCACCAGGGCCGGACGCGAGAGGTCACCGCCGCCAATCGCCGTTTCAAGGACACGGCGGTGCTCCGCCCACGCGGGGCACACCTCCACCGTGTGGAGCACCGTGTCCTCCAGTCGATCCTCGCAATGGAAACACCCGGGCGTTTCCTCCCGCCCGATTCGGTGCAGGAACCTCCCGAAACAACCGTGTCCGGTGAGGACCTGCGTCAGGCGGAAGGTGAGGACGCCGTGGCGTCTCTCAAGCCACTCCTCAAAGAAGGGACTTACCACCACTATTGTGGCGTGCCCTACGATAAGAACACCTTAGGTAACTTTATACTCAAACAAAAATTGTAATTTCGTTTTCAAATATTATTTTTTCTTTTTGTTTTTACCCAACCTTTTTGTTTTTGGTTTGATGAAACCTTTCGGAATAAATTACCAAAATAACAACAAAAATTTGCAGAAGATCCCGATTTCCTAAATGTATTGAAAAATATTTACAAGTCAAAAAGCAACACTGATTTGTGGATTAAAAATTGCTTTTAAAAATATTAAAAACAGAACACAGAGTAGTATTTCTTGAAATAAAATAAAAACATTTCCTGCTACCGTATTGACGTGAAACCTGAATATTTGTTTAAAAATGTATTGTAACGTACATATTTGCGTACCACGTTTGCAACCTCAAAAAGATGTACTTGTACATGTTACAGTCAAAACTGTTAATCTAGTCGAGTTTCCACCATGAATACATTACAAATCTATTTAGTCCGTCAGTTATAGCATTGATGGACACTTATTTTTTGTTTTTGTAAATCAATGAATATTGACAAAATAAAACGCATCAAAACTCGGGAGTCGCACTAAAAATTATACCACGGCGTGACGTATTAAAAATTTTAAAAGCGTCGAATGTTCGTCAATTTTGGTTTACGTAACAAAAAAAAAATAAGTGTCAAATATTTTTTGATAATAACTGACGGACTAATTATTTTTACAAGCATAGTCAAAATTACTATTACATAACAATAATTAACATTTATTTAAAACCTTGTTGTTGTTGTAACCGATGATGTAAGGTATAAGGATCTCAGGATCTGATGATGGGATCCCAGGAAAGTTGTTCTGGACCATACCTGGGAACCTTCTAGTTACGGTGCTAATGAAGGTTTTAAACTTATTTTTTTTTTTTTGTAGTACAAGTTTTAAGTGTTATAATTTTACTTGAAATACTTCCATAACCCCTTTTTTCTTTTGTTTTTCGGATGGGAAATCATCAAATGACTCCTCCCGCTCTGGGCGGAGCAGGAGGGAGTGTCAGACTTTTACTGACTTAAACCCATCCATGTTCCCTCTTAGCCCTTTGTGTTCCAGAGCCACGGTATCTCTTTCAAAGAGTCCTGCAGCCCCGGCAGGCATTGGCCCTTGCTGACCCCTTCCTTTTTGCAGATATCTCTTTGAGATGCGCGTGAATAAAAAAACGTTTCCGACAAGCAACAAACAGGTACAAAAGGTGGTGGTAAAACTTGCAGTGCGATTTCACATTTTGCCATAAAATATTATAAACACAAACAATTATAATAGGATACTATTTCTAATTTATATTAAGACGACACAAATTGCAATGTTACATAATTTGATGTACAGAAAACTTAATGGACGGCTACGTGAAAGGTCCGTTGACAACTTACACCTTGTATTTATATAAAAACTATGCACTAAATTAAAAGTAAGTTCAATGGCTAACAATTTACAAAGGTTATAAAATATCAACAGTTTATTTAATAATATATTTACAAAATTCCACGAGAACTTTACCTTTGAAGCATAATAAAAGATTGTTAATTTACAAAATAAATACGATTTTCTCAAACACTTTTCTTTATGAAAATTGCTCAGGAGTTCGTTTGATGTTGTCGGCGATAATAAAAGTACTTTGTTGTCGTGTGTAAACAAATTATTAGGTTTCTTTGCTCTGTTATAAAGTGAGGAGACAGGTACTACCGATAGATATAAAATGAACTCCGATATATTTCGAAAGATATTTCAAGCCCCCCGCGACATACTGTTTTTTTATGTTTTTTGTTTGTTTTTAAGTTCTGAAAAATTATTATTATTTTATTTTTTGGTGCTTTGGAACATTTAGTGTGCGAGTCCGACTCGCACTTGGCCGGTTTTTATGAAGTGGACACATACAACATACTTCTATTTGCCCGTGTAGGTACCAAACATTACTGTTTTACGGTGCATACTGAGACAAAATAATGGGAGCAGTTGCTCACAAAGGCTCTACTGAACTTCATGTTCTTATTTTCGTCAAACAAACGGCACATTGTTTCTTTTTTTTATTAGGCAATCTTAATCTCTCCGACAGTGCCTCTGTTCTTCAATCCCTAAAGAGTAACCAGATCACGTCGAGACTAACACTAGAATGCCACAAGGCCCTAGAACGAATCACGGTACTAAATCACAACACGGTAACGCTACAATGGATTAAAGGTCACAGTGGATCACTTGGAAACGATGCGGCTGACGAACTTGCCAGAAGAGGATCCAGCACAAAACCCTACGGACCCGAACCCATTGTGCCAATTCCTTTCAAGCAGCTAAGAAGCTGGTTAAAGGATCACACTCGTATACAAGCAGAGAAATGGTGGACCTCGACACCAGGATGCATGCAATCCAAGGAAGCTATGCCATCCCTGGATACAAAGCTGACCAGGCGCCTTCTGGGCCTGGACAGAGATAGCCTGCGTCTGGTGGCGGGGACCATCACTGGACACTGTTCACTGAATAAACACTTCCACACCCTAGGTATCACTGACAGTCCCCTGTGCAGAGCATGCATGGAGGCGGAGGAAACGTTACCAAGATTCGCGAGGAGACCCTGGGAGCACCAAGATCCCTTGTGGATGCCCTGAGGAGACCGGGAAGTCTGATCTGCTTCTGGAGGGAGGTGGGCTGGTTGGAGTAATCGGCCACCATGGCTCACGCACAATGGTCCACTTCAAGGACTAAGTGCGGAAACCTAAACCCCATGATAGATAGGCAATCTTAATAAGCGATTGGATACAACCAGAATCATTTTGTTTTGCAACCAAGAGGGTTTCCTTTTGTAGAAAACTTTCCGACACTTTATGCTTGTCATGCCCACGCAAACGTGTACCATAACCTCTTACTTTTAACCGTTGCGGTAAACTTATAATTATGTTTAAGTACTCGTAATAAAGTAGTTTATAATACTATTTTTGTTTCAGGTACAACATTATCACACATTGAAGATGCAGCAAGATTTGCAACGCAACATCTAGAAAAGTGAGTTGAAAAATCTTTATAATTTGAGCCATTTTATGTAAGCTTATTACTAACTTCCTTTTTTGTATCATTTCATGCTCAGCTTATAATATACGGTTACGGTACGATTTGCTACCTAGTTGTAACACTGGTATTCTAAGACCCGTCTTAAGTTAAGTTAAGTGCTAACTATGATGTATTCTGAATCTTGTGCGATCTCGACGAGTGTATTTACCATAACACTTAAACATTCATCCATCACACACCAAGATTGCATTCTCCTCTCCAAAATACAACCTTCCATCAATACAGAGTGCCTCAAAGATTCGCCTCCCGACTTACGACAGACTTGTCAATATGCATTTACGAAGTACCTGAGGGGACCTAAGTGCTAAGTTTCTAGGTGACAGACGAGACCTAGACTGTATTTTATATCTAGGTATTTGTCAGAGATTTGAGCTACTGTTCTGACCTCTGATATAAAGATAAGATAATGGTCCATATTATGTACCCAGCTTTAAGCCCTTTGTAACATCTTTTTTTACAATATGGAATGCAAAATAAATGATTATTAATAACCTAGTACGGAACAATTTTTACAAAAATCGTTTTATTGCATAAGTTTGCTTACCTAGTAAGTTCCTGCCAAATATAAAAACACCAGCGTTAAAAACTCACATAAAAGCAGATATAAAGAGTGTAAAACACCTCTTAACAAAGCCGAAAAGCACGTCTTGTTCTCCTCGTCATTGTGATCATTTGTTTGTTCTACACTATACCTGGGAACCTTCTAGTTACGGAGATATTGGGGGTCAAAGTTGAAACTTTTTGACAAGTTTTTTTTTAAATACAAGTTTTGAACGTAAGATTTTCACTTTAAACACCTCCACGACCCCCGTACTATTCAATCCATCCATCAGCACTATGTTTTGAGTGCGTTACATTGAGTTCTACCACAAAACATGATTTTTCACCCCAAAAAAAAAAGTCGTTTCCCAGCATTAATTTTTGCGTAGAGTTACTTAGTTTGATGTACAGAATGCTTGGTTGACGGCTTCGTGATGAGGTCTTTTATACCCTGTATTTAAGCACCTAGTAAGTGCACCATTCACTCCCTCGTAACCATTTTAAAACCAAGTAAGTCACTTTAAGGGGCTCATGCACATTATTGCCACTTTAGTAAAAAAATCAGAACTCGATAAAAACACAATTAATATAAAATCTGATTGACAAAATCAATCATTTGGTCTTCTAAATTATTTACGTCTGCTTATCTCATTGAAACATAGCTCGCTGTCGTTACAGATACAAAATGGAAAAAACGGCCGTTTTTAGCAATTTTTCTAACTGTGACTACAGTGAAGTATATTTTAATGAATTAAATAGACGTTAATAATCTAGAACTCTAAAGCATTGATTTTGTCAATCAGATTTTATATTAATTGTGTATTTAACGAGTTCTGATTTTTTTACTAAAGTGGCGCTAGTGTGCATGGGGGAGCCCCTTAACCATTTTCGAACCTAGTTAGTCTCTGGGCTTGCTAGGTTTTTGAAATCAAGACCAAATACAAAAGAAGAGAGGGCATGGGCGTGGCCCTGCCCTTATCCTAACTTATTTGGGCTCGGTGCCGCATGTCTTCATCTTCCATACGTCTTTTCAAATTACAAAACGTTTCCAAACATCCTATTAACACCAAACTATACTGTACACTGAACCCCTAATCAACACCTTATACGTGTTATCTAGATTAACTAACTAAATGTTCCGAACGGCTATTGAAACTGTTTTGAAAGACACCCTTTCAATAAGGGCAAAGGGCGAGTAAATTGATGAAGGGACAACTTGGATAGTGATCGCTTTTCTTATACAGGGTGGCTGGGTAAACGACGGATGTAGGAAGTTTTTGTTCACATGTTTCTATGTTCTGAAACACTCAACATACAAGCGTCTAAGGGTTGGAAAGAGAAGTCTCGATATCAGAGGCAGGATGTACAGATCCGACCTAAATGACTTTTCAGAGTAGCCATATTATGTTTTTGTTTCTTTTTCTAACAATCGAAACCCTGTTATTTTTATCTCTTACCGTTGAAAAGATACGCAGTGCATAAAATCGGATCTACAGACTATCAGTCACCGATCCACCGTTGAAGGGTTAGGAACGTCATGCAACGCATCACTCGGTACCCGTTCAAGAAAAAAGCGAGAAGTTAGAAAGACGGCGGTGTTTTCAGTGGATGCGAGCCCCACATGATAATTGTATGCGTGCAACGAGTGATATTTATTTAACAAGTGATATTTTTTTTAGTTATGTTTACATCGCGTGCTCATGCCTTTCCTTTTATACTACAAATTAGGGCCACGACTTAGGATTAAGGCAGTGTCCACAGTTTTGTCCATTATAGTTTATATTATTACTGACTTTCTGGTTCTATTATTACTTATAGGTACTGAGTTTTTTCGCTGTGTTCCTCGTTTAACAAGTCACACTGTATAGAATGTGTAGTCGGGATATTATTAATTGTATAAGACACCTTTTGTAGAGGGAAATGGATAGGTACTGGGATGAAGGAAGGCTTTTTGCTGCGTCAGTGTGTATGGTATGCCAAATGCGTGGGCGGTATGCGTTTTATGAAGAATCTGGTTGTAGTCCATAAATATTTTTGTGTTGTGTTATAAAAATTTGCTAGTTTGAAAGTTAGTAGAGAGACGCAGTGCTCAATATCCATCCGGATGACCTCTATTAGTCGTAGTAATAGTCTAGTAGTAGTAGTAATAGTCTAGTAGTAGTAGTAATAGTCTAGTAGTAGTAGTAGTAATAGTCTAGTAGTAGTAGTAGTAGTAATAGTCTAATAGTAGTAATAGTCTTCGTATTAGTAGTAAAAGTCCAGTAATAGTAGTAGTAGTCGTAATAGTCTAATAGTAGTAATAGTCTTCGTATTAGTAGTATAAGTCCAGTAATAGTAGTAGTAGTAGTAATAGTCTAATAGTAGTAATAGTCTTCGTATTAGTAGTAAAAGTCCAGTAATAGTAGTAGTAGTTTAGTAGTAAAAGTCCAGTAATAGTAGTAGTAGTCGTAATAGTCTAATAGTAGTAACAGTCTTCGTATTAGTAGTAAAAGTCCAGTAATAGTAGTAGTAGTAGTAATAGTCTAATAGTAGTAACAGTCTTCGTATTAGTAGTAAAAGTCCAGTAATAGTAGTAGTATTCGTAATAGTCTAATAGTAGTAACAGTCTTCGTATTAGTAGTAAAAGTCCAGTAATAGTAGTAGTAGTAGTAATAGTCTAATAGTAGTAATAGTCTTCGTACTAGTAGTAAAAGTCCAGTAATAGTAGTAGTAGTCGTAATAGTCTAGTAGTAGTATTAATTGCCTAGTAGTAGTAATAATAGTCGTAAAAGCAGTAGTAAAAGCTCAGTAATAGTAGTAGCAGTAGTAATAGTATAGTAGTAGTAGAAATAGTCTAGTAGTAGTAGTAATAATACTCTAGTAGTAATAGTCTGATAGTAGTAGTAGCAATGGGCTAGTAGTTATAGTCTGATAATAGTAGTGGTAATGGTCTAGTAGTAATAGTCTGGTAGTTGTAGTAGTAGTAATGGTTTAGTAGTAATAATACTCTAGTAGTAATAGTCTGGTAGTAGTAGTAGTAATGGTCTAGTAGTAATAGTCTGATAGTAGTAGTGGTAATGGTCTAGTAGTAATAGTCTGGTAGTTGTAGTAGTAGTAATGGTTTAGTAGTAATCATACTCTAGTCGTAATAGTCTGGTAGTAGTAGTAATGGTCTAGTAGTAATAGTCTGGTAGTAGTAGTAGTAATAATAGTTTTCTAGTGTTCTTATCCAGGCATTTAAACACTAGGCGATACATAAACGATTGCGTGATAAAAGCACGCTGATGAATTTTAACTTTTTGTGCCAAGCGTTAAAGTTTACAGCACCAGCTCAAACGCTATACTAATTGTATAATCCTTTAGATTTCACTTAGAGTATGTGAAATGGGCAATCTGGTTTGTTTTTTTTTTGTTTTGTTCATAGCGCTTGCCACAGTGTTGAAATATCGGGAGCTCAAAACAATTATTAATCACATAAGATATCCCAATGACGACAATAAAAATGACATTATAAGTTTAATCTATTTTATTTTTGTAGACAATGATGTCGATTCTGTTGTGCACAAACTAAACTTAATTTAGGTTATTGCTATCTTTTTCTCTCTAATAAAACGAGAAAGACACGGACGTAATTTAGAGCTGTCAAATTTAGTTGGAACTAATATTTCCATACAAATGAAGGGTGCACGTAAAAACATGTCGTCTAAAAACACGCTGAAGCGCGAGGCATAAACTAGTTTGACATCTCTAACTTAGATCATAGCTATAGCCGTCCTTTTTCGTAAAAGATAGCCTTTTAGTAAAAGATAGCATTAGCCTAAATTAAGTTTAGTTTGTGCACAACAGAATCGACACCAATATAACATTTTAATTTATCTCTAATAATCTTAATCTTACTAATATAATGCGAAAGTTAGTAAGGATGGATGGATGGATGGATGGATGCACGTTTGTCGCTTTCACGCAATGACCGGATTTGGATATATTTGGCACATAGATAGTTTATAACTACACACATATATATATATTAGTTTATTTTATCAGTATATTTTTTCCCGGTAGTATGATCCCGTGAGACAATTACCGAACTCCACGCGGGAAAAGCCGCGGGCAAAGCCACGGGTATCAGCTAGTTACCTATATACACCAAAACCCGATAAAACACACCCGACATAACCTAGATATTCCTAAAACGATTACAGGGATCGATTTAAAACGAATATTCGATGGAATCGGGCTATCCGACACGGCAGGACGTGTTTACTGTCCCGATATGTTTACGTTTCGCTTCAGCTCGAGCCAAGTTATAAGATCGGCACAAGTGTCATTTACACCCTAGTGTTTCAGGTGCAAGGATGTTTTAGGATTTTTAGAATTTGCTATTGGACTTAATTTGGGATATATCATTTTTTTTTTAAATATAAATCAAAACATAACATCACGGCCGTAATCTCTGAAGGAGTTGTACCTAATAGTACCTACACCCACATTTCGTAAGTTTTGTTTTAAGTCCCATGTACCTAGTTATGGGACGACCCTATTGCCATCAACTGGGCAAGAATCCAGACTCCGTGGCTGCTACTGAGAAATTCCTGACAAGCATCATGTTATGTTAATTTAAAAACAAAAGTGTAACAGTATTTGTTATCAAATACATTTTATTTAGGCAAGTAGAAACATCTGAGATGATTGTTACGTCACGGTGTAACACACGGCCACTGCAAAGGTTCATACTTTTCAAGAAGGCACATAAATTGTGTTCAGAGCGAATGTAAGACACAGTGTTTGTTTCCAATTTTAATATCTATATTTTACATCGCTTTCCAGTGCTTGTATCGTATCTCGACTTCTGGAAGAATAGAATATTTACTGTTGAAATAGAAATCGAGTCAAAAGTCAAAAGAATGTAGAATTTACAGTAACTTTGTCAACGATATCAGTAAAACTGTACATAAAACGAGACAAAGTATAGTTCTAAGTTAATAGTAGTACAATATTTATGACAAAATAATTACAGCTGCGTTTGCCAAGGTTAATATGCGGATGGGTGACCATCATTGCATCAGCAACCGGTACGGACAGATACTGCAGTACGTTATCTGTTAACAAATATTTGTATTGTATTGTATTGTATAACGAGCTGGTGTCCGCTACTCCACGTCAAAGCGCGTTTTTTGCGTGCGGGTGGGAAATTCATTCGATCCACCCAATTTTGTTTTAACAGATAATGTACTAAAGTATCTGTCAGTGTTATCAGTCAAAGTCCAGTTAGCTAAAAGACGTTATTTTTCATTTTATGGGTATCTAAAGAAAGGGTTTGCAGAGAAATATACGAGAAAACGTCTTTTTTTGTTTTATTTTTTTATTTTTTACTGTAAATTTTATTTATTACACGTACCGGATTAACCGAATTAAAACACAGGTATGATTTTATGCAATAACTTTTTTCCCCGAAATTCCATTAAACTAATAGGTTTCCAATCTATCGTAACACAATTACGGTTGGATACGGGTTTAGTACCGTCACATAAATCGTCACACGTTGGCTATGATGTTGCTAACCCATATTTCAGCCATTTTAATCAATTAAATTGACGGTGTCTTTCTGTAGTTTCTGCTACCCCTAGGGGAAATCCATTTCTTGTCTGTCTGTCCGTCTGTCCGACTGTCCGTCCGTCTGTCACCACCGATTTTCTAAGGAACGGGTGGACCTAGCAAGTTGAAAATTATACCAGATACTGAGTTCTATAGTCCTTACTAGGTGTATTAAAACCAAGGTGAGTCAACATGATAAAAAGATATGGGCAAATTTAGATTTTCACGAAAACTTGCAAGTAACAAAATTTACTTTTCAGAATTTTTCCTTTACTTGTGCTGTAATACCTTGCTTTTAACCAACATTGACAGTTCTAGGTCAACAGGAAGCACCCTATAGGTTTTGGGTCGAAAAACTATATATGGTAGTTCCCGTTGACCTAAAATCACGAAATTTGACGAGAAGCAATGTCTTACAGCACATGTAAAGGGAAAAAATGTGAAAACCGTAAATATGTAGTAATAGCGGTTAATAACAATTTAATTTAAAAAAAAATAAACGAAATGACGAAACATTCGTCTTTAATCAATTTAAAACAAATACAATTTTATGAACATAATAAACTTAAAATAAAAATATACTTCCTGATAAAATTACAAGAATAACGACTTATCACAATAATAAAGAAACGATGTTATCACGACGGCTGCTTAAGACGGAGTGAGGGGCGAGTACTGGCTGCGCTCTGCTTTTATAGGCACGACCGCACGGTAGTTTCAAAAATAACGTTTGATGCTAATACGGCCTCTCCTGACGTGTGGTTGTCCTCAGCCACATTGTTCAGATGGTCCTTGTTCGTTGCAGTGCATGATCTTCGGCAAGTAGACTCGGGCGACGCGAAGGGCTCATGTCTTCAATGGCTGCATTAGTAATTGATGGACCCTGGTGAGTGTCTGCATCTCCACGACTAGAATGATCTTCGCAGCTAGTTGCACTGGTAGATGGTGCTGCGAGACTATCCTCTTCAGCTATAAATGAGAGAATAACGCGTATTAGTGATATCCTCTAACTAAACACATGTCTAGTAGACGGAGGCACCCAGTTAGCTCGTCTTGGCAGAGACATATCTCAATGCCTTTATAAATAAACTGAGACGGAGGCACCCAGTTAGCACGTCTCTTTCGGCAGAATTACATATAACTCAATGCCCTTATAAGCAGACGGAGGCACCCAGTTAGCACGTCTTGGCAGAGCCATTGCTCAATGCCCTCACACTGAGACGGAGGCACACAGTTAGCACGTCTCGGCAGAGCCATTGCTCAATGCCCACATAAACTAAGACGGAGGCACACAGTTAGCACGTCTTGGCAGAGCCATTGCTCAATGCCCTCATACTGAGACGGAGGCACACAGTTAGCACGTCGCGGCAGAGCGATCGCTCAATGCCCACACAACCACTATGTATGAACACGTGATTCAGTCCATGTGATCAACCATACACGATCAAGCAGATAGAAAAGTAAATACAAGTCTACTAACTATCAAAAAACGTGGCACATGACTCGGGGGTCCACTCTCCTCGCCACGCAACCATATGCTCGGCGGCAGCCTGAGTAACTTTGCCATACGAACCAGTTAACAGCTGTAGTTCGTATCTATCATGGGGAAGGATTTTCGCCACACGATATGGCCCTCGCATGCCCGAGTCCAACTTGCCTGTAATTTGAGAGGTTTTTATTACAAACACATTATCATTTAGATTAAACGTACGTTTGACCTTCCGGTTTTTATTAACGTATTCATCTTGTTTACGTCTATTCTGGTCAAGCAGTTCGCTGGCGCGTTGTCTTTGTAATTCTCTTAACCCCTCGCGATTCGGTCGCACATCATCGATAGCGACATCGCGAATCAGTGATCTTATGACTGGTGTGACTGCTTCAACACCAATAAGTAATTGTAAAGGTGAGATCTGAGTGGTCTTGTGTTTAGTGCAGTTGATAACAAGCTGCATTTTCCACAAGGAATCGGACCATTTACTCTCTGGCTTAGACGCCTCTATGCGTAACATATTGAGCAGAGTACGACAATATCGTTCGACTTGACCGTTTTCGCTATGCATCTCAGGTGTAACAAAATGAATTTCGCTACCCATTTCAGTAACCCAGCCCCGAAAACTCGCACTCTCAAACATTCGTCCTCTATCACACACAATAAGTTTGGGAGTACCAAACAGAGAAACGGCATTTGAAAACATTTGTTTTAATTCGTTGGAATCTTGCCTTTTTATCGCATAAAACAAACAATACTTAGAGTAAGCATCTACAATCAGCAGTACATACTTCTTATCATTAGAAATAGGTAGAGGACCTAATACATCCATGTGGACTGTGTTAAATGGAGTATCTGGCTTATACCATGATGAAATCGGGTAATGAGGAGCCCTAGGAACTTTCTTGGACGAAAGACAAATCAAACAGTGACCTACGTATTTCCTTACAAAGGCATAGAGCCCTGGAAACCAAAAATGACGCAGAATTAGATCAATGGTCTTATCTGCACATATATGGTCATGCTGGTAATGAAAAACCCTTAGGAGACTTAATCGGTGCCCTTTGGGAATGAAGCATAGTAGCTTTGGCTCCTGGCCCGTGGGGGTGTATTTGTAATACAACAGATCGTTACGGACAACATACCTGGAAGAGTCTAACTCGTTATTGTTGACTTTGTCAATCAGCGTACGAGTTTCCTCATCCGCAGATTGAGCAATCTGTGCCCAGTTTTTTGGTCTAATGATTTGGAGGACATCAACAGGATTTCGACTTAGATAATCAGCGTGCTGCATCATAATGCCCTTTCTGTATTCTATAGTAAAGTTGAAATCCTGCATGTAAATCCACCAACGCGCGACACGTGGTAAAAGATCCTTCTTTCGCTCCGTCAGTTTAAGCGCGTTACAGTCCGTCACAATTTTAAACGAAATACCCAACAAATAGTGGCGAAAATGTTGTAAAGCTTTAATAATCGCGAGCGTCTCAAGCTCATAAGAATGGTATCGCGGTTCGGCACCTTGCGTAGTTTTACTAAAGTACGCCACTACTCGCCGTTTACCATTCTCATGCACCTGAATAAGAACTGCGCCGTAACCGATGGAACTCGCGTCCGTATGCAACTCTGTTGGTAAAAACGGATCGAAAATAGCGAGCACAGGTTCACTTGTAAGGCAACGGATTAGGTATTTACGAGAGTTTTCTTGTTCTTTGCCCCAGTGAAATTTAACGTTACCCCGTGTTAAACTAGCAATGGAAACCGTCTTAGATGCATAACCAGGTATATAGCGACGAAAATACCCTGCCAAACCGAGTAGTTGTCGAACCTGTTTCACATTTGTGGGCACAGGAGAGTCAATTAAAACCTTAATTTTTTGTTCGCTCGGTCTAACCTGACCCTCAGAGATAGTTCGACCTAGGTACTCAATCTCTGTAGCCACAAATGTACTTTTCTTTAAGTTAATAGAGAACCCCGCAGAAGTAAGGGTTTTTAATACCTCGTGTACGTTCTCGATTGCTTCATCGATAGAAGACGCCAATATTAACACATCATCGATAAAAATGAGGACTTTACCAGACTCTATTAGTGGTTTAAGCGTATTTGTGATTATTCGTTGATATACGACCGGCGCGTTCGCAAGACCAAACGGCATTTTCAAAAATTCATAATGACCCTCTGGGGTCACAAAAGCGGTCTTCGCTACAGAGTCGTTATCCAGCTTAACTTGGTAGAAGCCTGTCGCCATGTTTAAGCAGCTGAAGAACTTGCTCTTACCAAGGCGATCAATATGATCTTCTATCAAGGGTAACGGATAGCGATCTTTCACGGTAACTGCGTTCAACGCGCGGTAATCAACGCACATACGATCTTTTCCGTCTTTTTTCTTAACAAGAATAATCGGACTTGCGTATGGAGAGTTGGACTCGCGGATTATCTTCTTGTCTAGCAAATCTTTTATGATATCACGCACTTTCAATTTTTCGTCAAATGAGAGTCTGTACGGCCTATAACAAATCGGTGTCTCACTCGTCAACTCAATGCGCATATTACCAGTCGTGACTGTTGTTAAAGCAGTCCCAATAATAAAGAATTCCTTAGACCGATTTACGACTGACATTAATTTTTCACGATCGCTACCTTCAAGCGGCGTGTTAACCGATAACTGATCATTTGAGTTGATGAGCAATACATTTTGACTAACTGAACTAGGAATACGAGTAATACGTTGCTCATTGTTTGCACGAATGTACGTTACTCCCTCGCGGTTCAAAACATCTGTTCCTATTAGTACTGGCACGTTTAGGCACTTCGGGGTAACAACAAAAAGATCCACCTCTAAAGAGATTTCGCTAAATTCTATAACTAATGTTACGCGGCTATTACACTCAATATTTTGATCACCTATGCCACGTAATACTTGATATGTGGGTAGTCGAGTACACTTAAAATATTTCAGGACAGATTCTGAAATGAGGGAAACGCGCGATCCGCTGTCTATTAGCACGTCTGTAGGTATACCCTGTATTACGGCCGTTGTGACGTCACTGTCTGTTGACGCGCCTTTCAACTCTAAACAAAAATTAACGTTGTTTTTATTACGCGTTTCAGATCTTTGTTTAGCAAAACAAACTGAGACGTCATGGCCAGACTTTTTACAGAATGAACACGAAACATTCGGTTTCTTATTAGTCGTTTCTGTTGATTCAACAGATTTATAAGTTTTTGATTGTTTAGGGCACTCGCGCTGCACGTGACCCACATTACCGCAGGAAAAACACTTTATTTCGCGATTTTTATTACTATGTGGACGTTTTCGAGAGTTTCGGTCGAACTGTTTACTTTGGGAAGATTTCACAGAGGTTACAGATGGGTTGGGATTCGGTTTGGTATAAATAGATAAAAATTCAACCAGATCTTTAGTCGACAAGTGAGCGTTAGTCGCAGCGGCACGTACTTGTGCGTCAGTAATACCACGTATGACAATCGCGACCGTTAAATCATCGCTTAACCCTCTAACAATATTTAGTCTCAAGACGGAGCGCCTAGCATATTCTGCGTACGTGGAATATTTGTCGGAATTTGTACTCATGACGTCAAACAATATATTTGCAACATCGATTCTTCGTGAGCAAAGCGGTTTAAATTCGATCTTAAAGTTAGACCAGGTGCGGTCGTTGGTAACCCAGTCATTTAACCAACTACGAGCGTCTCCCTTCAGGCAGTTAGCAATCCGGGATAAACACTCGTTGTCATTCCATCTATTAATATTACGTGCCCTTTCAACTTCCTCACACCAAGAATCGATATCGTGTATGCTGGGATCAAAGTTTGAAATATAATAATGGTTGGATCTGACCTGGGTTAACGCACTCAACGCTCCAATGAGGCGATCTGTAGCGTCCAGTGACGTCGAGGTACTTGCAAGCGATTCTCCAACAATGCTGGTGTTTGACTCCGGCACTGCTGGTGGTGGCTCCTGCGGCGAAGACGCGATGATCTGCCCAGGAACCATAACAGCACGTGCATCCGGAGTCACAGTCGCTGACACGGTGCTAGTTGCGGGTAGGTTGGTGTTTTCTAGCGCGGTCAGGCGCGCCAGAATAGCTCCAAGAGTTTCTTGGAGTTCGGTTGCATCTGCATCACTATTTTGATCACGCCTATTTCTACCTCTATTACGAGTGGTAGCTCGTTCGGACATGATTCAAAAGCTGTTCGCACAACACAGAAAGATAAGATAGGCAATGGAGCCAATCCCACTTCTGATAATAGCGGTTAATAACAATTTAATTTAAAAAAAAAAACGAAATGACGAAACATTCGTCTTTAATCAATTTAAAACAAATACAATTTTATGAACATAATAAACTTAAAATAAAAATATACTTCCTGATAAAATTACAAGAATAACGACTTATCACAATAATAAAGAAACGATGTTATCACGACGGCTGCTTAAGACGGAGTGAGGGGCGAGTACTACTACTGGAATTCGCTGCGCCCCCGCCAGGGGGCGCGGCAGGCGGTATCAGGGCTTTGCCCTCTGACCGCGGCGGCCATACCTGGGTCCGCTACTACGGACCCGTCCCTTGGTCGGACCTGTGTCCTAGACCTGATTGGGCGCATGTAACATGCGCCCATGTGTGTGACTGCTGTATGTGTCCTGTAGGCGCGCCACAGCGCTGTTACACAGCGCTGCTTTCTTCACAGTGCCCCGGCGGTCCGTCTCCGCCGAGTGAGACCCCCGGTTACCCGAGGGAGGCCCAGCGGGAGACAACCAGCGACAGAGGCACCGACTTACAGCGCGCCTACAGTGGATGTGTGATTCCCGCCCGCCCCACTAACCAGAGCTAGCCGGCAGTGGTTCGGGCTGCGGAAACGACATGTGTGTGTGGGCGGTATTGTATGTGTAACACCGCCCATGTTTGCGTTTCCCGCGGGCTCGAGAGCCGCGTCCACGCGTGTGTCTACGTGAGTGTAGAGAATGCATGTGTGGTCATAGCTGCGCACCCTGCCTATATTAACTTAGAACAAGTCGCGCAGCTGGGTGTGAGTGGTGTGTGTGGAGTCATATTGTGCAGGTAAGCTGCGTGTAGCGAGGAACAGCTCACCTGGATCAATCCGGTGGTGAAGGCGGCGGAGGGGGGGCGACCATGCATTGCCGGTCGCGGACGCTCCTGAGTCATCCTTGACGGTCTATCCACTGTACAATAAGAGTAACGCAGCTAGGCCGTCAAGGACGACCAGTTCCACGTCCTGACCCTGCCTGATGGCACCAATTAGGTCCATCAGCAGCTGGATGGCGCGGGCAGTGAACTCCTTCTTTTCGGCTTCCGAGCCGGCAGCTGGGCCGGCGCTGGTGGTGCCTTTGTTGGCACGGGATTTTTGTGTTTGGGCCGGGAGCCGCGCCATGCCGGCGTCAGCTGTCGGCCCAACGGTCTCCTCTGTCTCGGGCTGCATTGGAGCTGCAGCCGGAGTCACAGCCCGCTCCAGGGTCGGAGGCTGGTCGCCCGGTTGTTCTCCCTCAGGTGCGGTGGGGGGCGCGGGTGCTTTACCCTTGCCCCTCCGCTTCCTCTTCTTTCCCCTCCGCCGCTTCGAGGAGGGGGGAGCTTCTCCCCTGTTGGTGGGCCCGTTGGCCGCCGCCATCAGCGACTCACCTTGGGCCTCTGTGGTGGCCACATCTGTTGACCCCTCGGGGACCGTTGCCGGTCGGCGTGAGGTGGTAATGGCGGCGACTGTGCCCGCTCGCCTGTTTGCCCTTATCTCTGCCTGGAAAGAAGGGCACTTAATGTTGTTGGCGGGATGCTCGCCCCCGCAGTTGGCGCACGTAGCTGGTGCGTCACGTGGGCGGGGGCAGTCCCGCGCTGAGTGCCCCTCTCCGCAGCGGACACAGGCGAGCGGCCGGTGGCAGTGGTGTGAAGAGTGCCTCCACTTCTGGCACCGGTGGCATTGGGCGGGCCCACGCTTGCCCCGCCAGGCTTCTATCTTGACACCTCTCATGTATAAAAACACGGAGGTGTCAAAGATCCTGCGTACGTCGGGCGTCCTCTTGAGTACGGCGTGGAACACGCAGCCAGGTCGTCCCTGGCTCGCCTTGATGTGGCGAACGTACTCCGGCTCGTATCCCAACGCGCGGAGCTCCTCCTCGATCTCTTGTGGAGTGGTGTCTACGGGCAGCCCCCTGATGGCCACCTTGCAGCTTCTCTCCGCCGGCAGTGAGTAGGCGAACCATGACGTGCCGTCCCTCTTCTCTAGACCAGTCAAATAGCGCTGGACCACCCTATATTCGAGTTCACTCTCCGGAGTGAACCGAATTCCAGCGCCATATGGTTGGGCACTGGGGGGGTGACCCAGCTCTTCTTTGAGGGCCCTGAAGTGAGCGGCCCATCCCGGTAGCCTTTCCACCGTCAGCGGAGGATACCTCGGTCGCTTCTGCGACTTTGGCTTGGGCTGCGTGGCGGCCGTGTCTCGGGGGGCCGCAAGCTGTGAGGGAGAGACAGCGTTGTCCACACTCACCCCATGCTGCGTCCCTGCAATTGTCGGCGTCGGTACTGGTGAGGGGGGAGGCGTGCGGCGGGTGGCCTCCGCGTAGGTAGGCGACCCGTTATCGCCCTGACCTCCCCGTGGCGGCGCGTGGTCGCGCCGCGGGGGCGGGTCGAGACAATACCTCTTCGCCTCCTCCTCCTCGGACTCGTCCGTGCTGCGGCGCCGTCTCTGGGGTCGTGACTCCGGCCGGAAGTCGGAGCCATAATCCCTCGACGGCGACGGTGCTGGTCCTGGTGTGCGCCTCCCTTGCGCACTCGGCCCCGAATCAACCGACCTTGCAGACGCGAGCGACATGCTCGAGCCGGCTCGCGACGAGCATGCCGACCGCTCTGCTGGTGAGTCGTAGGCCGAGGCACGAGGGGGCGCCGGCGATGCGGGCACTTGGGGCGCCAGTTGAGCCTGGCGCGCTCCCGGTGCCAGCCTAGGGTCCCGGCTGGAGAGCCTCGCCACGGACGCGGCCCCGGAGGGCGCAGTCGACGCGGCGGGGCGTGCAGCCGTGGCGGCCAGTAAGGTGCGTGGCAGCGGTGTGGGCGACACGGGCGCGGGCGCGCGCCACGGAATCGCGGGCTCTTGCACGGGTGGCGCGGGATCGCGCTCAACCACATGCGTGGGTGCAGCGGCGCGCAGTTGAGGCGCGCGGCCGGTGTTCACAGCAGCATTGGGAGGGGCGGGTGTCTGAGATGGAACCGGGCGGGGCGCGGCCGGGCGCACAGACTCGGCGTGCGCTCGGCCCGGCGGTGGCGCCGGCGCAGCCCGCGCAGGCGCCGGCGACGTCGACGGGCCGCACGCATCGGCAGCCGCGCCTCGACTCGCCCCGTCCCCTTCCCTCTCCGCCCGGGCTTCGGCCGATTTCTTCTTCCGTCTGGAGGCGGCGGATCTCTTCTTGCCGGTCGTCTTCCTCTCCTCACTACGAGGGGGGGGGGGACCGGGCGGCGCTGGCTCGGGCAGCACGAAGCCGATGTTCGGCATCGACACCGTCCGCTCCAGCGCCCAGAGAAGGGCCTCGTATTCGGCGTCACCGTAACCGCTCGAGTCACGGGCGCCGGACATCTTGTTGATGAGCTTCTATAGGTAGTGGGCTCGCGATCGCAGGCAGTGCCCGAAGGCACCGGGCAGCGTCGGTGATTCCCCCTGTGCTCGCACCAGTGCTAAGCACTTGCGCGAACACAGGGAAAGCAGAGGTGGTGGCGATCCGCGCGAGCGGAAGTCTTCGGCAAGTACCCCCAACTTGGTTCACTTACCGAAAACTTCCTCTGGTAGCCGTGTGCAGCGCTGTAGGTGGCACTCGGCTACGGACCACTGGCGATCCGAGGGGCGAGTACTGGCTGCGCTCTGCTTTTATAGGCACGACCGCACGGTAGTTTCAAAAATAACGTTTGATGCTAATAGTAGTTTATTACAAAAAATAGCGATTTTACTATTACAAACTTATTATTTGCGGTTGGTGCAATAGCCGTTTCATGGGATCGAACAGCAAAATTAAGTTTGTCCTTTAAAAAGTTTGTACGGAACCCTCGGTGCGCGAATCCGACTCGCTCTTGGCCGGTTTTTTCATTTGGTAGAGGAAGCCTGTACGTTGCACGATGTTACAATATACAATATTGTAACAACGTGCGGGCTTCCTATAATTTTGCTTGAGTAGTTAGTGTATGTGTTAGCTCCCATTAATACGTTTTATTTCTTCTTGGCCACTGTTGATGACATGATGGTCCTTTAAACCTAGGGCATTTGGAACCGGGTTTCGATCTCATAGTATAAGCTGTTTTTCCCGGGTTTTACCATAGGACAGAAACCCGGTTCCATACTTACTTAAATGTTCTAGTTACAATGTAACATTAATTCATGACAAGAAATTGTGTGGGATACTACAACTAAAAAAAAGAGCAAAAAAACCGGCTTCTAAAAAAAACACTAACAGAGGCATAAATAAGATAATAAGTCGGTTTTATTCGTCGGCTTGTATTTTTCCAAACGGTCATCCAAACATCCTATTTTATTTATCTTCAAACCAAGAGAACGCCTCAAGCCTAATTTATCGGACGCCGCAGACTAAACTCGAAGCTCACTGGTCATAATCTAGATTTATTTGACTACCTGCACAAATAGCGTTTCGCTGAGTAAATGTTGTTTTACGGAGCGCATTCACACTACACGAATATCTACTTAGCTCTATTACTGGAGAAAAATACTGGTATTTGCGGGTGGGGGAGTTTTGTGGTGGTGTGCTTTTGTTTCTAGTATTTTTACAGTGTTTTTATTCGGCTTTTATTAAAGAAAAAAAAAACAAATCAAACATATTTTTGGCAGCTTTGCTTTGCTTTGCATTTAAATTTAAATTAATTGATTTTCATAAAATAAGGACTAAATGTTAACTTTAAACGGTTTAAAAAGACCCTTAAAGAAGCCGAAAGGAACTTTTTTTCCCCCGATTTTTCTCCCTTTATTCTACCCACCGTTTTCCCAACTACGTTAAAGTCAGCATCCAGTCTAACGTATTGTTGATCGAAGAGTCTAACCGAATACCAGTATTTTACATGGAGTGATTGCCTGTCTGACCTACACAACCCGGTTAGCATTGAGTAATACGATACCCCTTGGTAAGACTGGTTGTCACATTTTCGGGCTACTTGTAACGACTGCCAAAGATCTACAAACATTTTACATCGCTTTCCAGTGCTTGTATCGTATCTAGACTTCTGTAAAAGTAGAATTTACTATTGAAATAAGTAGATGTCGAGTCAAAAGTCAAAAGAATGTACAATGTACAGTAACTTTGTCAACAGTGTGAGTAAAACTGAACATACAACAAGGTATAGTATAGTTTTTTTTGACAGCTGTAACGTTTCGAGGTACAGAAGAAACTCGGTATGTAATAGATGGTCGCTCATCCACGGACCGATTTTGGCAAACGCTACCTTTAACTTGGAGATCTTCCCGTGCGGCTGTAATTATTTAACCACGAGCTAGACTGAAGGACGTCAACAGTAATTCTGTTTATGAATCAGTAACTAAACAGTTCCCAAAATAGCCAGCAGAGGGCCCGGTTGAGTGGCGAGCAAATGATTTAAATATGACAAGACCTATTTACGGCATGTATTGTCAAGACTGCGTTATTAAATTGCTAGTACTGTAGAGGATTTTGCGTGAAAAGTTTATGAATGATAGTGACATTGAAAAGTAGATATTATTGTGATTAATTTGGCAATATGTCCGTTAGCCCTTGTAACTCGATAGTAATATTTCTTAAAATTTAAATATGAACAGTCAATAGCAAAAGTTAATTGCGTCGCTTTCTGGCTGAGTCAGGGCTACATACACGTCGCTTTATTTTATGTAGGGCCAGACCTGCGACCAGTGGTCCACATTGGCCTTGTATCGAAACAACTGGAAGTCCCAGAAGAAGAATAGGGAGAGGCCTTTGCCCAGCAGTGGGATGATGCAAGCTAACAGTATCAGTATGAGTATTTCATTGAAAAATAACATTTAATTGAAGAGTAAATTCTAACAATAGAATTTATGTCAGAACAATTTCTGAATATTTTGCTAATTGATCATGATTTTAAAAACAAATGCGTTGTTTATTTTTTTAATTTCTTCGCATATAATAATTATTAATTTCTTTTCTTTCTTTTTCTTTCTTCTTTTTTTTCGTTTTTCTTTCATATCTCTTTTCTCTTTTTTTATCTTTGTTTTGTTGTTTTTTTTTTAATAATCTTATTTAGGGTTTTAAAAATAATTAAAATGGGTAGCAAAAATAATAGGTTGGCAGCTACAGCGAAGTAGCATTTTAAGTATAAAGTAGCAGCTTTATTTTAAGTTGTAAGCTTTGTTTAAAAATTAAATTGGCAGTGATTTTTTGGTGTGGCAACAGTATTTATTATTAGGCGACAACTTGACGGCGGATAAAAAGTAGAAAATAGGCTTTCATAAATTATACAATGAGGTTGTTTATAAAATTAACTTAGATTTAGTTTTAGTTGATGACCACCTGAAATTTAAATGTTATGCTCTTGCATCCGAGTCGAGAGAGACATGGTCGACGGAGCCCGCGTGGCGGGGCTCCTACTTCTGAATGGTTTATAAAAAAATGTGCCCCAAGTCGGCCTAGGCAAAACTAGTTTGACATCAACAAAATTTGGTGCTCAATTTACTAAATTTTTTGCTCAATTTACTAAATTTGGTGATCAATTGATATTTTAGGTGATAGATGTTAGTGGTTTTGAAATATTAGCCGCCGCGCCCAGTTATTATTTTTAATACCTCAAATATTATTTCATTGGCCCTGTTTAATATATTTGCTATCTTATAGTAGCAGCCATTATTTGCCTTTTGTAGCTCATATAATATAATTGTGCTAAAAATATTTAATCGCTACCAAGTAAGTTTTTGTAACCAAGTAGTTAGTTGCCTCAAAAATAATTTGTCATTTAATATTATAGTACTATTAGCCTATAGTGCACAGCTAGTTTTCTGAAGACAGACCGGTCAAGACCCTTTTGACCAGCAAACAGGTCGAATTGCTCTTGAAAGCTCACAGGACAATAAGTTTTTATCATACCCTCTTGTAAAACAAAATAAAAAATAAAACCTCTTTTGTTCTTTACAGATTTGAGTCGAGAGACCTAAAGGAGAAAGATCTAGGTAAGTGTGTAGAATAAGAAAAACAAGACAGATGCGACAATCCTGTATGCTCACACAAGGCGCATAACCATCGCAGTTCGCAGTGAAGTGACTTTTTTTTAAGTCAGTTTGTCAAAAATAGTTGTACCGCATACAAAATAAAGCACTTCAAAAATCGAACGTGTAGACGTAAGAAAATAAAGAGACTGTTTTAGACTTTCACGGTTTTTCACTACACCTAAAGTACTTACGGGATAATACACATGGATACGAATACGGATATTATCCCGTAAGTACTATAAGTGTAATAAAGACACTGCTGATGAGTCAACGACAAATACGGCCCTTCTATAAGAATTCATGCTTTTACAACTAAATTGGACATACATATATAAGGCCGTGAACTGTAGTTGCTTTTATTTGTAGGAAAACTAATCCTGATGAAATGATAACCTACTACCATGTTGTGACGTGCATTCATACAAACTATTTTTGAATAATATTAAATGGGCTAACTCTTGACCTCAATCTTGTCCTGAGGACACAGATGAGATCGACAGTGGAACGAGCTAGCCCAAAAGTAAAACAAGGTTCACATTTTAATTTCATTTTAATTTTAAAAAAAAGGTCAACATTTGCCGAAGCATAATTATGTGAAAGCGCCTAGATTGACCGCAAACGTCAACACCATCTTCTAGAGGAAGATCTCCCCCCAGAAGGAGAAGGACCCCAGACAGAACTTCAATGTTGTTATATTTTTGCGAGCTTTAAAGCGTCGTACAGAAATTACTGCCGCCGCGCGCCGGGGCCGGGATATAAGCAGTGTTGGTTTTTAAATTTTGTTAATATCTTGTATTAAATCAGTTCGCAAACTTTAAGAAGTTAACGTAACTTCAGCACTGTTAGCAAGTTAGCAGGTGCATAAGTTCACATTTCATACTAAAACTACTCGATCCCGAACATTTTGATACTCAGAAAAAAAAAATAACCGACTTCCAAAAAGACCGGGAGTCGGATAATGTCTTTGCAAAAAAAATATTTCAGCCGTTTTACCACGAAAAAAAAAATCAAATGAATTGAAAACCTCCTCATGTTTAAAAAATAGGTAATGTCTGGGGGCGTTGGAATCTTTTATAATTTGAGATTGTAGAAATTTCTCACGCCCCAAAAGTGCGCCTTTACAACGCTATATACGAGTAGCAGCAGTTTTGCTTCTGCACCTTCTTACTCTATGGTAAGTACTAGACAATTCTTTAAAATATTCATATGCACACTGTGAGTTTAACTTCCTTTCAGACTGTAATGGATACGGATATGACATAGAATGGAAAAGCAAAATGCGTTTTCTCGACGTTACTGTTTTTAGTATGCATAAAGGAATAATACATTGAATTTGTGAGAAGTGTAGGGTCTTTTATTTTTTTTTTTTTTTTTTTTTTTTTTCGGATGGGAAATCATCAAATGACTTCTCCCGCTCTGGGCGGAGCAGGAGGGTGTGTCAGACTTTTACTGACTAAAACCCATCCATGTTCCTTCATCGCCCTTTGTGTTCCGGGGCCACGGTATCTCTTTCGAACAGTCCCGCAACCCCGGCAGGAAGTGTAGGGTCTGTACATTGATTGTGTCAGGTAGTTTCTATTTTTTCATTTACCAGCAACTACAGGGTAAGAGATAGCCGTCTGCAGGTTAATAGGGTGAATTCAGTTTGTCATTTTTGGTTTTTTATTTTTTTATTTATTTACGTATATGGAGCGCTGCGTACAGATAATGTTATTTTACATTGAAATAAAGAGTAACTGAAAACGATTAAAAAAATTAAGTTTTCCTGAGAAAAATTCCGGTGGAATATGATTCAAAATATGAAGCTGAATGCATCCTGTCAGTTTGCGGAGGGCTACATCTTGCACCCTGTATAGTTCGATTTCACCCAATGCTGGGTATAACCATCACTTTGCCTGTGCCGATCTCTACGCAATATATTATGTCACAGGCATATCGTAGAACATGCCGAATGACATAAAGGCGCACCAGATTGCATAACGTCACGTCACGTTCAGCCGAATTACAATTCGGCTAAAATAAAATACGCCGCATTGAATGAGCACTTCACGTTCGTCAAAGCGGCGTAAACGTGCCGCCCAAATACAAACGGGCGCATCATCGATACGCCGCTTTGAAAGCGAGTGAAGCGAGCTCGGTATTTAGGGCACCCGACGTTAGGTTTGGTTAGGTTACTTTAAACCCTGCAGACAGAAATAGGAGCCTCGCTTAGCGGGACTATAAGTCGATTACGCCTTATTTTCGGAATTTTCTGTATTTTATTCGGTCGTTCCTTCTTGTTGACAATACGGTTAAACGTTGGACGCCGTTTTGTCGAACGTATCGCTACCACAATCCGGCTAAACGTGAGGACGCCGCATTACCTAACGGCGACGTTTTACAATCCGGCGCGCCACTATGTAATACGGCGTGTTATACGAATTGGCTGCGACATTATTTACGCCCACCTCACGCCGGACCACTATCACTTCTGTTTCTAGTCGTGTTTCTAATTACGATGTTCCAATGACAAACACTAATCGCTTTCTCAGAACCAGCGAGCCCTCTCACACCTAACCGAATTTTGTCTCAAGATCTCTGTAACCAAACCCTGTTGTTCTTCAATTCCGAACTAACTCTTAACAGACATCTTGACAAGATCCAGAGACGATAGCAAAAAGTAATTGTTTCCGAGATAAAACAAACATCTTAGAATGTTCTAGAGCTGAAGAAGTTTCGGAAACACTTGGAGACCGTATCGTCCGTTTAAGGCCTCGTTCACGGTATCGGGCGATGCCACTTGCGACACGATTTCTGACACGATTGCGACATGACTTCTGAGACGACTCGCAACACGAATTGCTACACAACTTGCTACAGCACTTGCTAAACGACGTGCGACACGACTTGTGATGCCATGTATACCATCGGTTGAACTAAACTTCTTCTTTCATTAATTTTATTTGCAGTCGCTGTCGCAAGACACGTCTCGCTTGTGCGTGTAGTCCATGGCTACGGGACGTTACCGAAGTCCGTTCAAACACTTCGGGACGCTAGTCCGCTTAGTTTTGTTAAATGCACTTTAGGTTCCGAAGTTTTACTTCGTGTTGTGTTCGGGCTTCGTCGATTTTTGTTTGAGGTTGATGAAAGATGTTTCTGTTTAAGTTTGATTTGTACGACATATTTTTCTTAGAAAACTTTTGTTGGTAAAATTCATGCTTGTTGAGTTTTTGCGGCTTTCTCTTTTCTTTTGAGTAACATAACATCACGCTTGTAATCCCTGAATGGTTAGGCAGAGGTGTACTTAATAGTACACCCACATTTCGCCAGTTATGCTTTAAGTTCCATGTAATAGGAAGCGAGCCTATTGCCATCAACCGGGTACAAATCCAGACTCCGTGGCTGCTTCTGAGAAATTCCTGATGGAAAAACTCAATAACACCCAATTTGATCCCAAAACCTCATACGCAGTCGCGTTTGTGACCACTTGACCACCGAGGCGATTATAGGATAATTATGGAACATAATAACTGAACAATAATAAATCCTGTTCCTACCTATTCGTCAACAACCGCAGTTGGGTACCCCAATTTTGAACCTCGCTCACAATCTCAACCTCCTTGGTTTTCACATTTCGACTAAAGCTACTGCTTCATAGTAATGTATCGATATTGACAATAACACAATTCATATTTTTGAGTTGTCATTGCTACGCAATATTCAGTACCAAGTGCCAGCGTATCAATGATACGGCGTCTCCAGTTCGAACCAAAGACAAGCACCTCTGATTTTTTGGATTCATGTGCGTATTGTATGATTATCACTTGCTTCGGTGAAGGAAAACATCGTGAGGAAACCAAACCATAATGCCTGAGAAATATTTATCGACAGCATGTAAGTTTTAGCAAAATTTTGTATGAATTTGTATTGCTTTGCTGTGAAAGAGTGGGGCTTCCCAACACAGGCATTACTTGCTTAAAGGGAAGCTTCAAACACTAAACTTTTTGTAAACTTATAAAGCAATAAACTATTTTGTATTTGTATTTTGTAATCCATGGGTGGCATAAAACTCTGATACCAGGCTCGGCATTTAAAACACGAAAAAAAAAGTTATTGAGTGTGTTACGCAATTACGCTGCAGTTCGTGAAGCCCTCCAGAGAGAGATACAGGTCGCGGCACGAAACTCTAGCGTTGACCGTTATTGCGCAAAAGTAAAAAATAAGTATGTCTTGGGGCGTGCGTTGCGCCGATTGGCTCTCCAGTCGTATAACATGCGCAACTGGGGATAGCTGCGCATGTTATACGTTCCACGTTTCGTTCAGCGCTAGAGTTATGTGCTGCGACCTGTAAGAACTAAGTAATCAATATTGCAATAGAACTGAAGAATCTCATTTCACTCTTGGTGACCATCCGAAGATAAACGCTATCTCCAATCTTCAGGTTCAAATCTGGCTCGAAGGACCAAATGTTGAGCATCATAAAATAAATCCCAACAATAAACATGGCATTTGGAATACAAGAGTCCAGTTTTTCTTTGTTTTTTTTTTCATTAGCCTATTTTAGTGTCCCATTGCTGGGACAAAAAGAGCCAAAAGCCTAGCCAAAGTCTAGTTTACAACAAGAAAAATAACTTTGACGATTTTGTGGAATCATTGTGAGTCAATCTCTCTTCCCTTTTAGAAGCAGGTTCGTTTTTCGATGAAATATTCAAATATTGAGAAAACAGCTCCGCATGAAACATTGCTAGTCGGTTCTCAGAAACTAGCTCTTTGTGTAGAACACTTCTAGTCTGTTGAAGCTTAAAGCCTGACACGAGGCAGGATCGCAAACTGATTTACGTATAAAACAGACCATGGATACTGCGTTTACAAGACTGCTTCGTTGATCTAGTGGTAGCAAGACTGACTGTTGAGTTTGAAATCTTGGGTTTCCCGGTCGGGCAAAGTGTTATTGGGTTTTTCAATCAGGAATTTCACAGTAGCAACCACGGAGCCTGAATTTGTGTCCGGTTGATGGTATTAGGCTCGCCCCATTATACATGGGACTTTGACAGGACTAGCGAAATGTGGGTGTTTTATTAGGTACACCTTTGCCTAAACTAACCCTTCGAGGGTTACAGGTACGATGTTATGTTATGTTATGTTCATTCATCATCTGCCTAGTCTTTTCCCAACCACGTTAAAGTCGGCTTCCAGTCTAACCCGATGGAGCTTGAAACCAGTCTTTTAAATGGAGCGACTGCCTATCTGACCCCCACAATTCAGTTAGTACTGACAGCTGGAGCCACGGCTTCACGTGCTTTCCGAGGCATGGAGGAAACTCGGTATGAAATGGATGATCACCAATCTACGGATCGACCTACGCAAGGGCAACTTAGCCTTGAAGTACGTGCGGCTGTAAATATTTAGACACGAGCTCCTTCCCCTTATACTTTTCTTAACGAAACCAACATAAATTATACAGGGCGTCCCACTGCTATGCAACACGGCAGAGAAGTATATTAAATATTCAAACACTGTTTTAAACTTTCACGGTTTAAAATTAATGTATATTGGAAGCTCAAAACAAATAATATTTACGGAAGATATTCCGTAAGTGACAAAATAAGTTTATCTTAAATATTGTATACAGGGTGGAAACTTTCAGCAGGGCAGTAAGGGGAACTACCTTAACAGTTGCAGCTACACGAATATCTTAGGAGACTGTCCATAAGTTATCGTGAAATTTCAATCAAAATCCACAGATTTAAAAAAAAGATACAGTTAACAAGGAAATGGCCATTTAACACAAAACATTTTATTTATGCCAATCGATCCTGAAATTTTAGAAATAATGTAGCTATAACAATGTTCGAAAATTCATGACATGTGTTTTTTACATTTGGCGGGTTTGACTCCCGGTTGATTTTTAATTTATTTATTTATTTAAACTCATGTACAAGGGTGGTACATAGGCGGACTTAATGCCACAAGGCATTCTCTACCAGTCAACCTTTCGGCCCAATAATAATTGTGATAGAGTACAACAAAAATAAATAAGAAAAATACCATTTTGCAAGCATCAATTAAAAACCATAAATGGGTACATAAATACTAATACATATAATATTTATGCTAAAATAAACTAATATAAAATACATACAAATAGTCCGAAATACGAGAAACCTTATTATAATTACTACGACACTAGTGATGACTAGAAAGATTGATTCAGGTAATTAATTAAAAATATTCTCCAGTTCAAATGATTCTTACAGAATAGAATAGAATACTCTTTAAATAAAAATGAAGTGTCCTTTAAAAAAAACTCCCCATATACAAACAATATTTAAAGTACTTTCATTCCGTGTGGCACAGCCGTGGGACATCCTGTATACTGTAAGTTGATATGACATCAATGTGGCAACAAAGATTTGAATATGGAACAGGAAGGTAGTACGTGTGGAAATAAGTCGGCTTTTGGTTCAAAAGAATATTGGATAACAATTAGGGTTTCTTTGCCTATTTTTCTACATAATTAAAGTATTATTCCTTCTTTAATTCAAAATATACTCATCATCTTTCAACCTTTTGATGTTTATATGTAGGATAAGTATGTATTTACAAACAAAAAGTATTTATGTAGTATATCAACTATCTGGTGTCCACGACACAAGCCTCGTTGCTTAGTGTGGCACGTAGATGGCGCTGTGTGAAATGTCCAGCGATATTTATTATTATTATTATTTTGTTAAGAGCTGAAAACTAGTATTTTACATGAAGCTTCTACTTATCTGATCTCCTCAGCCCATGCTCTGGGTAACACGGTCCCCTTGGTATGACTGTTTGTTAGCTTTAAGCTCTCTGATTACCCGCAACGACTGACAAAAATCTACGAATGAAGGTCGAGACCACAGTTCGAGACCAACAGTGAGTTCGAGACCAATCATGTCTCGCTGATGGTGGCGCATGTGTCGGATCATTTAGTTCCCTTCAAAATGGTTGAGTTGAATGGTGCTGACCCATGCGTCATGTTCGTGAACGGGCGCTGTCAGTTGTGACTGGTCATCTCTTAGTTGCCATGGCTTGTTTGAATGAATTATTTTGGTTTTTGAATTGTATTTTTTTTGTTTTGTTTTTACTGTGGACACTTTTAACGTGCACATCTTGGTACATTGTTCTCACATAATATACCATCTCAACATGAATGACGTAACCAAGATTTTGTAACAATATTTTGATTTAAAAGAGTGTCCATGGAGTTTCTTGCCCGTTCTTCTCCATAGAGATCTACGCTAGGGAATGGGCAACTACAGTACTTTCACAGTTTTTATATCTTGTGACTAAGACTGCAGCTACATTTAATTTTCATCTTTTTTTCGACAATTCAAAAGTGCCTGTAACTGGCCTACTTGAAATAAATGTTTTTGATTTTGATTTGATTTGACAGCTTTAGTAACCTTTTTTTTGTGGTTTGGGGAAATTTTAGTGGATCTTCCGTGTAGAGAGAACGGAGCGCCATATTTTTATCGGACTCTTACCAACTAAAAACCCACTGTTCCTACTACCATAAGTAGTACTGCACGCACTCCCGGCTCTCATTAGAAAGAAACCTACTCAGATCTCAGACGTAAAAGCATAGTAGCATAGATCGTTTTAGTCTAGTTTCTACATAGGCGAGTCACATTATTTTATGTGATTTTTTTCGATTATTCATATAATTCTCACAGTCCACTATCCGAACAGTGAGAACTGTGTCACTGTCCACCAGTGTCCAGCAGGTGGTGGAGATCGGGAATCATTTGATTTTTTATCCCATAAAATGCACGGTTGCTGTCAGGAGTTTTGGTGAAGAGGTGATCGTAGATATATGTATGTATAAACAAAATTTCACATAACAACATTAGTGTATAATGAACATAACATTTTATAACTACTCATTAGTGGGTAATGTGTAACTGAAGCCAGTTGTATACTCGCAGTTATGTGGTCGAGAATATGAAGCCCGATATGACCATAAAGGGATGGCGGCAAACTTTCAACGACCTTTAACGGTTAACACTTCAAGGCGTAATATTCCTCCGGGGTTGCGGGACTGTTCGAAAGAGATACCGTGGCCCCGGAACACAAAGGGCGATCAAGGAACATGGATGGGTTTTAGTCAGTAAAAGTTTGACACTCCCTCCTGCTCCGCCCAGAGCGGGAGAAGTCATTAGATGATTTTCCATCAGAAAAAAAAAAAGGGTTAATATTCCTTTATACCTATATCAAAAACTGTGAGAACAGAATGGAATCAAATATTCTTTATTGTACACCAAAATTGAAACACTAATATTGCTATTTTTTTATTTTAATAAACAAATAAATATCGCTGGCCATTAACACACAGGGCCATCTAGTGCCACACTAAGCAACGAGGCTTGTGTCGCAGACACTAGATAGTTGATATACTACTTATATACTTTTTATTTGTTTATACATATATCTTTGTTACATACTTATTATCCATATAAACACCATATACATCCATGACTCGGAATCAAAGTCCATGCTCTTTACCACAAACATTTGCTCCAACCGGGATTCGATCCGGGACCCTAAGAACGTAAGGCAGCCTCACTACCGCTGCGCCATTCGGGTCGTCAATATATTGCTAATTCTATGGTTACAATGGCGGTCTTATCGCTGTATCAATAGTTATCCATAGCTAATAATGAAATAATTTATCAACACCTCCATAAACTTTTGGATAATGGTATTTTCCTTCCCCAATAATAGAATACCCTGTTTCGCAAGAATACAAGAAAACTAGAATCGACTCCCGAAAAAGATAACAAAGTCAGAAATTTTCCCAGGCTCTTGGTTATATTAAAACGACCCTTATTCCCTCAGTGATAAGGTTGAAGAGTGGTGGATCGTGAGTGCGGTAGTACGTACGGTCGAACAAGCTATTTGGTTTACATTTTGGTTTTAATTTGTCGGTAAAACTGTACACCAAATAGCTTGTTAGACCGTACATCAACTGTACAAATAAAATTTTCACGCGCATGGTTAAAATTGGAACTAACGCCGACACGTTTTTCCTCACCAGGAATGTCTCCTGTATCGTAGGTTCGTTTATAAACACTCTCGCACATAAAGGCCAGACGCGGAACAACTACTTGTAGGTCATAAAAATATTAATTAGTTCAGCAACTCACAGTGAAGCTGTCAATTGCTCAGCCACAACGCCAACTGTGCCGTCAGAATTTAACAAGTCTTTACCGTCAGCGCCCCCCTGTCAACGTCACTCGAGCTTTAAATATCGTTACAGCTCTGTATGACAGAAAAACAGATCATCATTATCATCATTGGCGCAGCATGTCTTCTTCTTCTATACTGATACTTCTCTATTACTCTCATCTCATCAGACACCTCTGCTCGTGCCATATCATCCTTCACACAGTCCATCCATCGTTTCTTTGGCCTTTCTCTACTCTTATTGCTATACACATTCATACTCAACATTTTTCTCACTCATAATATCAAATTGAATTCAAAACTGTCACTTTCTATAAAATGTCATTACCATCAAACGTACAAAGAACTCTTAACTTGTTAAGATCAGGTATTGTCGTAAAAACACAACAACAGTGAACGCTTCAATTCCCCGAAATTAAGTTAATTTGAACTCCCGAACTTTTCTCACAGTATCCAAGCAAATGAAAATTTGAGAAGGGCCCCAAAAACTTTTCGGGACCCATTGTCACCTTTGATACTCCTATCTTGATAGCAGAATGAAATTTGAAGGCAGGATCAAAAGGAGTTTAAGGATAAATTCTCGAAATACTTGCTCCCGAAATGCCTTTGACGTAAATCAGAAACACCTGTAAAAATTGTCCTTTTATAAGACTTTATGGCGGGATTAAGTCTTGGGAATGTTTGAGCGAGGAAAGCTCAGAATGTTTTCGGAACGACCAGTGTTTTGTAGATACGAAACGGGATGCTTTGAATTTTTAATTCTGTAATTTGGGGGTTAAAAATTGTTTTTGCTCGTTTGGAGTCTATAATTTTACAAGCAACAGTTTTCTACACTAATATTATAAAGAGGAAAGATTTGTGTGTGTGTGTGTGTGTAACTAATAAACCTAAAAACTACTGGACTGATTTGACCATTTGAACATTTATCCCTGAGTAACATAGGCTATATTTATTACTAGAAAGAAAATAAATCTCTACCCGTGCAAAGCCGGGACGGGCCGTTAGTTGGTTATAAAATAAAAGCAACAGTTTTCGTACTAAGCAAACATTATAACTTGTTTTGTTGAAAAAGGGTTATTTATCTAAGCGAACTAAACTTCACTCTTATCTACGCAGTCTGAATCCATTGAAAAGAAACGTCCTTGTGTGTAAAAACAACCATCCACTTTTGTGCGATGGTAATCTAAATTGGTCGGCCCAGAACTGAGCTATGAGTTTCGGTAAGCGTCCACATGTCCGCATCGGACGAATCGCATCAAACGGATCGTAGTATGGTGTGATGTGGTACGGTGTGGATCAGTGGACGCACTTGTGTGACTTTCTATACAAAGAATACTACAATCCATTTGATGCGATGCGTCCGATACGTACGATGCGGACATGTGGACGCTTAGCGTCCATGATCATCCACTGCTACGAAGGATACGCACGGAGAGATTCACCACATAAGCTGCGCGGTTCATTTGTTTGACAGCCGAAATGAACAAATGAACCGCGAAGTTATCCGTGCGTAGCGTGGCTGTGGGTAACAGTAGACGATCCCACCTACACTGATACATTTCTGGAGACGCGCCGTGTCGAGCGGCGCGTGCTTCGGCGCGTTGCCGCACGCCGTGTTATGTCATCATGTCACGTCATGACGGATGTCAAACAGTATTAAGCTCTTTGTGTTCTTCTTCTCGCGAATAATTAAAAATACCAGTCCTATTCGCATAAGTTTATTGAATAAATACTTCTGTCAGTGCAACTTACGAATAACATTGTTTTCTAGTGTTTATGTGCCCGCCGCATTGCCCGCTGCGGTGGACGCCGCGTGCACCGCCGCGTCCGACGCGACGTTCGAGGCTGCATCTCAAGCAAACGCGCGCAAAAACGCTTCTCCGTAAACGCTCTCATACATTGCCATAATTATGTTTAAATTTTCCGCCGCCCGACGCGACGCGCGACGCGCCGCGTCTCTGTAAATGAGGCCTTAATAAATGCAAAAGTTTGTGAGGATGTATGGATGTCTGGATGTTTGTTACTCTTTCATGCAAAAACTACGCACAGAATTTGCATGTAATGTGGCACACAGAGAGTTTAAAGCCTGGATTAATACATAGGATACTTTTTATCCCGGTAGTACGATCATGTAGGACAGTGACCTAACTCCGCACGGGTGAAGCCGCGGGCATAAGCATATTCCATATTATTATGTATCTGGCCTGTGTAGTAGGTTTTTTACTATGTTTTGTAGCTTTAAATTGTATACCATTCACACAATAAATGGTTCGTTGTCCGTGCGTTCATCTTTTTGGGGCTGACTGTATGCAAAGCAAAAATACAGGTGCATAGCTTAGCCGTGAGCTGAGCCTCTGTGGAGCGTTGCCTTTACATGAATCTTCACTGTTTTCTTTCTTTTAGAAACGTTCAAGGTCTAACCAAATATTCTAAGAGTAACCTTGAAGCCACTATAACCTCTGTACCAGATAAAAATATTATTTTTTGTAGCATCTTTGCTGAACAAAAAACAACTCGAATAAGAATCAACCGTCAGCAGATTATAATAATTCCAAATTATTCCTAGATCAGCAAAAATCTAGCCAAAGATCGTGTGTAATGCCACATTTACATAAATAAGAAAGTGTAATAAATTATATGTTATGTGCTCTGGATTCTGAACCTTAAGTAGGCTTACACAGGAACAAACAAATCGTCTTATGAAGCAGTGGACATTGTATTTTTATGAGCAAGATTTTTGTATGAAAAGCAGCTAAATACCAGTATTTGAGCATTGAGCGACTACCTATCTGACCACCACAACCCAGTCAGTACTGGGTAATACGATAAGCCCTTTGGTAAGACTGGTTTTCAGACTATCGGGCCACTGACTACCTGTCACGACAGTCAAAGATTTACAAATGACAGCCGGGACCAACGGCTTAACGTAATTTCAGAGGCACGGAGGAAACTTGGTATGTTATGGGTGGTCATCCATCCAGGGACCAACCTAGGCAAGCGCGGTTTAACCTAAAGATCGACGCGAGCGACTGTTATTATTTAGCTACGAGCTTCTCCATTTGTTACACTACATTTTCCTTTAATCCACAAGTTGAGATACTTTTTCAGACCCTGTGGAAAACCCAAACGCAATTTAGGACCAAAAAAAAAAACAAAAATGCAAACGACTCAATATCCATTTTGACGTAACACGTCCTAAAGCGAAGAACAACAAATAAAGTAGTCTAACTTTTGGGGGTCCTTACCCAAAACTTGTAATGTGTCGCAAGAGGTCTACACTGGCTGTTGCTCGCGGCCTTCGTTCGCGTGAAATTATTTGAAAAATATTACTTCCGTATTTGAATCGGATTTTGATAACAATTTCATGGGTTTTTTTTTTTGCATGGTACCCTAATCCTTTTTTTTATATAAGTAACCTCTGTTACTTCTTACAACATGACCTATCTGCTAGCAAAAGTCTAAATTGGTAATTGGTGGTTTTGAAGATTACCCGGAACAAACAGACACTTCAATTATAAATGTTTAGATAGACTGCCGCGCTAGTCTTGTGGTCGCAAGCACGACTGCTGAGCATGAGGTCCTGGGTTCGACTCCCGGGTCGGGCAAAGTGTCGTTGGGTTTTTCCATTAGGAATTTCTTAGTAGCAACCACGGAGTCTGGATTAGTTGGCTGGCTTTGATTTGGATAAGTGAGCCTATTGCCATCAATCGGGCGCATATTACATGGGACTTAAACATAACTGGCGAAATGTTTGTGTACTATTAGGTACACCTATGCCTAATCCTTCGGGGATGCTGTGATGTCATGCTAGTTGCTAGGATAGGTATTTTTTCCAGTGAAAAGTGATTTTCTACAAATAATAGATATTTTCACTGAAGTGGGAGCTTTTTTTTGCCGGTTATTGGTAATTCTTTTATAACTTAACGTTTCTAAAGATTAAGAGGAAAGTTTATATTCCCTAATCCTAATTAAAATTCTTTCTGGAAATAAAATAATTAGGCCATAGAAGAAAAGTCTTTTGTTCTATTGGGCATCTTATTAAGTTTCTCTAATATATTTAGGTAAAATTTAAACCTATATTGCCGGGACCTAACAACGCTGATTAAGCTCTATTTAGGCTATTTAGGGTCCTAGGGACTATTTAATTCAGGAATCATATTACTTATTGCTCCACTCTCCAAGACATCATGAGAAGTTTCTTACCGTATACTAACTCGTTTTCTCCGAGACTAAGTAATACTTATATTAGTATTACTTATAGTCAAGTAAAGTAACTACTTGAGTTTAAGTAATAACTTATGCAACATTTTTTATGCAATAGATAAGAATTTTAACGAAGTGAGATGCGTCAAAAAATGCAAAGCTCCTATCTCTTCTCTACTCTGCTTACTCAGTAACTTCTAGCAATTACTGAAGTATTTAGTATCTTAAGTTAATAATTTTACTTAACTAGTCACTTCGACTTGTTTATGCGATACATACAGGATAGATTTAAAACGCCTAGAGCTGGAAATCTAGCGTGCTCTATCACCTACCTATTTACCTTACAGTGGATCAATACAAAGTACCTCCAGATCTTTCACAAATAAATAAATAATTTAATCGTGAATTTTTATAACAATATAATTTAATGTAAACAAGCGAGACGCCTCACTCGCATAAAATCTTTCAAAATTAAGATTAAGCGATGTGTGTTTAACCAAAATTACTGTAATGTTTTTGAAATAAAACATTTTTTTTTTTTTACTTGGTAACATTTGGCATTGTGTCACCTCGCATATCCTCATACACCCAGGACTCCGCACCAAACGATCGTCCTAAACCTTTTGTTATTCACACGCCACTTCCAAGTCAATTCCGTAGTTCAAACTTAGCTTATTTCCTGTGGGAAATACTCAGTAGACGCGTAGATACAGGTAAATTGATTCTCGAGAAGACGAGACGGCGTCTACGTAAAATTTGATGTTGATTTTCTTTTCTTTTTTCTTGTATTTGGAAGATTGTTCATCGCTTCAGGCGACAGTGACTTTAGTGTTTCGGTATTTTTTTTTTTTGTGGATTAAAATTGACTGACATTTTGAATGAATAGGTAAGTTTGGTAAAACCAACTTAAAGTGGGTTAGAGCCAGGCAAAAGGCAGGAAGGCACTTTCATGTAATTTATTTAATCACCAATGGTCTCAAAACAGTGAAGGAAATCATCAACCTAAAAAATCGAAGACATGTGATGTGACATATATTTACCAACCCGCACTGGGCCCGCGTGGTGGATTATAACCAATTACCTCTTACAGAGAGGACGCCTGTGTCCCAGCGGTGTGAACATTATAGGGTGATTATGCATACGTATTACGGTAGAAAATCATATTTTGTTCAACATGCAATCTGACACTAATCTGCAAATTGCAAAAATCGTAAGAAAATTTGTATTTCGCGAGCTACCACGGCGCTTCCCCCATTAGAAGTATATATAAATAAATAGATACCTCACAAGTACCAAACCATAACCAGAATTAATTTCCCTCCTCTCTGCTTCCATATTTGCCATTACTCCGAACTCCAGGCAATTAATTTATCGAAAACTCTAAACCCATGTACACCGAACCACACAAGTTTCACAACATATCGTACGTATGTAACGTTAATTAACAGACACTGAGTGGTGCTGGGTACTCTTAATTAGTAAAGTTTTGGGCAGCGGTCACCTAATCTCGCGAAAGGTCAGATGAGTATATGTTAGTAGGTAGATACAGAAGGTCTCTTCCATACTAACAAAGTAGACATATAAAGGGTGTAAATAGACCCTTAGTGATTACGAAAGGCACTTGTTCTCCTCGTCATTGCGATATTTTTTTTGTTCTGGACCATACCTGGGAACCTATTAGTTACGGAGATATTGGAGGTCAAAGTTCCAACTTTTTAACAAGATTTTTTTTCAAATACTAGTTTTTAAAATCATTACTTTACTTTAAATACCTCCATAACCCGTTTACTATTAAATGCGTCCATCAACACAATGTTTTAAGTGCGTTACATTGAGTTTTACCACAAAAACTGTTTTTTCACCCAAAAAAAAAAATCCTTTCCCAGCAATATTTTTTGCGTAAACTTTTCTTATTTTGATGTACAGAATGCTTGGTTGACGGCTTCGTAAAGGGTCAGTTTACATCCTGTATTAGTATTAAAATACAGTATTACGTGAATGGTGTATGAACGTGTACGAAAAAAGGAGTATTTAAGGATCGTATCTGCATTGTGTTGGTGTTCTGTGGTTTCTGCCTTGGGGAAAAGGCGTCACGCTTGCAGTAATTCCCGAAGGTTTAGGCAGAGTTGTACCTAATAGTACAAGCGCATTTGGCCGAATATGATAAGGCCCATGTAGGTGGCGAGCCTACTGCCATCACCCGGTCATGAAACTAGACTCCATGGTTGCTGACGGAGAAGTTGCTGTTATAGTTTGCGCCAGATAAGTAGGAATTAAAGGTCATTGCTCCTTCCTTAATTTCTCTGCGTAGGTACCCCGGCAATACATTATGAATCGTTTTTTATTATAATAAAAAGTCAAGGATCACGATAAAGGTAGTGGTGTCGATTCTGTTGTGCACAAACTAAACTTAATTTATGCTATTGCTATCTTTTACTAAAAGGCAGTGCGAGAAAAGGACGGCTATAGCTATGAACTAAGATAGAGATGTCAAACTAGTTTATGCCTTGCGCTTCACCGTGTTTTTAGTCGACATGTTTTTACGTGCACCTTTCATTTGAATGGAAATATTAGTTCCAACTAAATTTGACAGCTCTAAATTACGTCCGTCTCTTTCCCGTTTTATTAGACAGAAAAAGATAGCAATAGCCTAAATTAAGTTTAGTTTGTGCACAACAGAATCGACACCAGTGTCGTCCCGAACTTTATGTCATTATTTCTGTTTTCGGAATTATGTATTTGAATAAATGTATGCGGGTTAATGACTTTTATTTCCTACTTATCTGGCGCAGACTATAGTAAAACTTATTAAAACGTTGCCTGACTTGGAAATCGAACCCAAGACCTCATGCCCAGCATCTGCTCTCTCTCTCCTCATCCTCATGTTCACTCATAGTATCACAGTATAATGATAGCCAGTAAACCAACTAGGCCTTTTTTGTGAAATCTAACGCGAGTGTTAGAGTTTTCAACTGAACTTCCTGTTCAGGCGTACGCACAAAAAGACGCGTATGTACAGCGAGCTCAAACAAATTAAAGTCGCGAGTGCGCTTGCACTAGATGCACGAGAAGCTTGTCTAAATCATTATCTACCTCGTTTGGCTTCCAGTATAACCGGATGCAGCTGGATACCAGTATTTTACATGGAGTGACTGCCTATCTGACCCCCTGCAACCCAGCTGTTAGTACAGGGTAAAACGCCTTGATATGACTGTTTGTCAGATTTGCGGGCCACTGTCAAAGATCAGACTCATCTGATCTTCAAATGACGGCCGAGACTTTACGTGTTTTCCAAAGCACGAAGGAAATTCGGTACGTAATGGAGATACACCCATCCATGGACCAACCTTGGCAAGTACTGCTTAACTTTCAAGATCGACCCGTACAGCTGTTATTACTGTCATGTCTATGTGTGTGTGTTGTCCGGAGCTTAACTTCTGTGCCCATCTATTTAGTGGAGTAAGTAGATATGTAGGTATGTACTTGTTGTAAATAAAGTCCTTGCTGAAACGGAGTCAGTGTGGGTTTGAGGTTTTCAGTTTGATTCCAGTATAGGGCTTTTTACAAAAAGGTTTTCTGTTTAAGAATCCTAACACCTGTATCTATAAACAAGTCAAAGCGATTACTTGAGAAAAAGTAATTATTTAAGATACGATTTCTATTCTGTAGTTAAGTAATTGCTTGAAGTTAGAACTGTCAAAGTTAGAATTGTTAGCTTTGTTTTTTTATTGGTTTTACGGATTTTTACTTCGTTCAAATTCTTATCTATTGAATATGTCACCGTAAAATTGTAAATACCGTTAGATTATAATCTATATCGCGAGATTGAAAACTCTCTAAAGATTGAGAACCTGTCCCTGATTGAAAAATTGAAAAAGGCTGGATGTGTTTGAGGAAGACACATCCAGAAGATTACATTCCGCGCCACCTGAAACCAGCCGGCAGCAGTCTGTCTAATTTGCTGATTTGATCTAATTTGCTAGCTGCCAATTAAGCCAAATGGCTAAATACTAACAGTTTCACGGGTCAATATTCAAAGATAAGCAACTGATTGGCAAGGTCGCTCCAGCAATCACAGATACCGAGTTTCCTCCGTGCCTCGGAAAGCACGTAAAGCCGTTGGTCCCGGCTGTCATTTGTGGATCTTTAGCAGTTGTTACAGATAGTCAGTGGCCCGAAAGTCTGACAACAGTCTTGCCAAGGAGTATCGTATCACCCAGTACTAACTGGGTTGTGGAGGTCAGCTAGGCAGTCGCTCCATGTATAGTACTGGTATTCAGCTGTATCCAGTTCGACTAGCAGCCGACCCCAACAAAGATGGGCGAAAAGCTAAGCAAACCGCAGATGACGATCACCAGATTTGTTAATGACGATTTCGTTCATGCACTTTGGATACCAGACGATCAATTTATTGTAGAAAATTAAATGTCGCTTGTAATTATTAATTTTGGCAATCCATCAATTAATTTGTTTTATTAGTTAAATATTTCTTGTTTAAAAGGTTGTGTATGAAAATGTTTTATTGAACAACACAATATAATTTAAACATTCTCAGAATTCAGAACAAATAAAGGTCCCGCGTAATGTAAGTAATTATATTTGTGTTTGCCCTTGAAAGTTGGGTTCTGAGTTTGATTTCCAGAAACGCACACTTAATTGGGTTTTTCCGTCAGGCGTTTCGCAGTAGTAACAGAAAAACTGACTGTGTGCTCGATTGAAAATAAATGGGCTTACCTTTTTTAATAGTACTTGACTAGCAATTCACCAATGTGCTAAACACGTCTGTCTAACTGAAGGTGGAGCTGAATACCAACCTATCTGATCTCTACAAAAGTTAGTACTAAGTAATACAATGCCACCTAAGACTGGTTGTCAGACTTTCGGGCCACTGACTACCGTTAACGACGGTCAAAGAGCTATAATTGACAGCAGTGACCAACGGCTTAACGTGGTTTCCGAAGCACGGAAGGAACCACGACCCACCGACCCATCCACGGACCAACTTAACCTGAGGTTCGACCCATGGAACTGTCATCATTTAACCACTAGCTACTCTTTCTTTCTTTATCGTGTGGTTAGTGCCTAACCTGGTGTCAGAGTTTTTATGCTGCTCATGGACCTCTGACGTGGCTTTACATGCCGTCGAGAAATAATTCTCAGGCATGCTGGTTACCTCACGAGTTGCTAGCTAGTTTTCTTTCACCGAAGCAAGTGATAATTATACAAAAGGCACATGAATCCGAATAATCAGACGAGCGTGTCTTGGGTTCGCGCTCGACTGTCCTCAAAACTAGAAAATACCTGTATCTTGAAGGACAGAATAGGCCCCTTAATATCTTTCCACGAATAAACTTAATCCCCAGATACTTGGAAACCTAAAGTGGTTTACTTTGATTAATTCTGATCTTATAGGATTTAAGTTTATAAGTACTGTTGACTCAAGTTCTGGTTTCTGAACGATACTGTTGAAAATCAAATACATAGTCCCAAGGGATTAGCTATAAATCCGGAAAGGTTGTATGAGGGTAGCTTTGCTTAAGATTATAATGTGTGAAGAAACTTGTGTATTAGGCTATTAATAGATAAGTTTACTTATAAGACGGCACGGTTGTCGCAGTGGCTGAGAGACTGCTGTGTTGCGTGTCGCGATTTCGATCCCCGCACGGAACAAATATTTGTATGGCCTACAGGTAGTTGTTCCGGGTCTGGCTGTTTGTATGTGAGTTTAAATGTTTGTTAACTCGCCTACTATGAAGGTTGTAAAAAACCTCTTAACGAAGCTAAAAGGCACTTGTTCTCCCCGTCATAGGAATCAAACCCAGGACCTCAATCATAAAGTCAAGTACAAAGAAAGAAAGAAAGAAAAAATATTTGTTAAACTTACACAGGACATAATATAAACAAAAGATAGAATAGACATTATGACAAAATTATATGAAAAGTAAAAATAAGAAAAATAAAAAACAATCAAATTGGTCCTGTGCAAGGCTCAAAGGCTTCTATCTTAGCAAGGTGCTGTGACATTCACAACGCTGATATTCTGATAGGGCCCAAAGTGATGCCACGTCAGGTATACGAATATAAATTTTATAATACAAAATAATAATAATAAACAAATATAAATATTTAATGTGTAAATTTAGAGGTTGAAGAATAAAAATATCATAATTTTATCGACACCCAACGTCACTACAGTTTGTCTATACATGGCAACACTAACAGGTATATAAAACAAATGAACGTACAAAAAAAAACAAACGAAGCATACATTCCAGTTTTAAAAACACCTAACTAAAAATAGAATGATGTTAACTTCCATATGAACACAGTTGTAGGCATAGAGTTTGTAGACAAAACTTTTTAAATATGAGACGAGAACAATGTTGTTTCGAACGAAAAACTCGTCGAAACAGGCTTTACCTGGAAATACAATATGCTGTGAAAAATTCATGAATAAATAGAATTTTTCAGTGTATAGAATGACTGAATGTAGTTCTCTCAGTGAGTTTTAGAACTATAGAAATATTTTCGAACCTTATTAGGGTTCCATAGCAAAATGTATGAAACGGTACCATTATTTCGTCTAATCCGTCTGTCTTTCTTACTTTATCGTGTGGTTAATGCCTAACCTGGTTTCAGAGTTTTATGCCGCCCATGGGCCTCTGACTTGGCTTTACATACCGTCGAGAAAAATCTCTCAGGCATGCTGGTTTCCTCACGATGTTTTCCTTCACCGAAGCGAGTGATAATTACACAATACGCACACGAATCCGAAAAATCAGAGTGGCGTGTCTTGGGTTCGAACTCGAGACCCATGAGTTAGCAGTCCGACAGTCACAGCACTGGGTTATGACAGCCATATCCATCCGTCTGTCTGAATGTGATATAGCCATTTGAATTGGAGATTACTTGCATTGCCTTGATCAATCAAAATTGAAAATAATTTGATTATTTTGCTACGCCAAACAATGGTGTCGATTCTGTTGTGCTCAAACTTTAGGCTATTGGTATCTTTTTCTCTCTAATAAAACGAGAAAGAGACGGACGTAATTTAGGGCTGTCAAATTTAGTTGGAATTAATATTTCCATACAAATGAAGGGTGCCCGTAAAAACATGTCGACTAAAAACATGGTGAAGCGCAAGGCATAAACTAGTTTGACATCTCTAATTTAGTTCATAGCTATAGCTGTCCTTTTCTCGCACTGACTTTTAGTAAAAGATAGCAATAGCCTAAATTAAGTTTAGTTTGTGTACAACAGAATCGACACCAATAGCGTGGTGAAATTACAAATTATACTAAATATGATAATTTACATTGTGCATGCGTAGATACGAGTATGTATCGCAACTACGGAGTGTGCATGGTCGGATACGTAACCGGGCGTGTTTTTTTTTCTGAATGTTACTCTGAATGGAAAACTTTCTGCCAGACTAACTGATGCAAAGTTGGTCACCGCTGGCTATAAATATCAGCAATAGAAATAGACTACTAGTAATTTTAGTAAAACTTCGACATAAAACGTTAACGTAACTAATACCCAAATCATAATGAAAATGATGAATGAAGAGAATCAGATGCCATTCCAAGATATAGTTTGATAATCAAGAATTTAGACTGCTTAAATAATTATTTAAGCACAGAAACAGCCAACACATTTGAACTAAAAAAATGTCCCAACCCTATTCAAAATCACGCCTTCTATACGCACATAGAAATCACAAAAACCCGTTCCAATTTCAATTGAGTCTGCACCCGACACGCATGCTCATTATAACCGACAATACATAGACATTTTTTGTTCACTAATGACGATATCTCGTCCTCATTGTTCCTAGCTTTACCTTAACGAGGACCGCATTTTAGACTTTTATCATTTAAGGGTTAGGTATCATGTGTTGAATCAGCGATAATTTTCACCCTTTTCGTTGGGGGGATAAAAAGGAGAGAAGATTAAAGGGTCGATTTTGCTAATGCGGGTTTGGTTCCCGTCTTGCGTGTTTTAAATTTGATTGAGAAAAGCTGGGAGGATATGTGATATCCACATGGGCTCGAATAGATTTCGGCTCGCTCAATTTCATTCCTGTGAACCTTCTGTGAGGTCAATGCCCCTGTGCTATGATTCGAAATTCAAATTGGTGTCGTAAACGGACATGAAGAAGATTTGGAACAGACCTTCAACACCGCCGTAACTAGAAGGTTCCAGGGTGGTTTAGAACAAAAAAAAATGCAATGACGGGAAATACAAATACCTCTCGGGTTAGTTTTTGTATGATATCTTTTTGTATGTATGATGTATGAAACGGTTTAAAAACAGTTAGTATTCGAATTAGGTATGTGGGGCAATATGTTAAACAAAAAAAAAACAACACAATTATATTCGGCCTTCTTTCGGTTCGGGAACATCGATAAACTCAGTTCAGCATCTTCCATCACCGAATCATGTTCAGGGCTGCTCGTCAAACTATTTAGAGCGACTTTTTCCCGAACGAACATCTACATTAAATACTCGGATTTGCCGGCTCATATACTGAATCATTCGGGAACCTGAACATCTGTGCTCATATACAGAATAGCACTTCATCATTGAACCTTGGTATTGAACCTAATCACACACTACACAACTCCTATTTTCCTAAACCCTTCCCTACTTACCTAAACTCATGTAAAGTTAAACTATGCCAGTAAACGCCCCGACCGTAAGCTTAGGAACTAAACTTAAGCAATTATTATGTCGCCGGAGTACTTTCAAGTTGTATAACTGAGATCCCTCCAGATTTATTGGTTGACGTTGATTACGGAGTATAATTTGTTCTGATTACTTTTTAATTGGTGTAATGAAGGATATTGGTGTTTTAAGGGTGCACGTGTTTTTTTGGATTCGGTTATTAGTATAGAACGGATTATATGCAACTACTACTACTACTCCAACAGCCCATAACGTCCACTGCTGGACATAAGCCTCTCCCATGATGGGAGGAATTTGCCGTAATCTCCACGCTTGGCAGGCGGATTGGAGATCGCAGTGATGAAAGACTAACAGAAAACGCTGCTGCCCATTCTCTGGTCTACGGAGGCGCAAGGTGTTCTGCCTCAGACATTAGTCGCCTTATACGACACCCGTGAGTGTAATGGGTTGGTTCTATTCTACTCTGCCGGATACCACACGGCTGATATGCAACTAAAATCGTCGAAATATGCATGCAAATATGCACCATAAATGCTTAAACTATGCAACAAAGGTGCAAAAATCTGCAACGTAAAATTGGTAATTATTTCAATTTTGACAAAATATTTTTTAATCACTGCATTATCGACTAGGTTTTATTTATGAAAACGAATTCGTTTCCCAATTATTTGTAGTACGATGGAGCCTTCTATTAAATTAAAATATTTTTTGAATTTAGGTGCTTTTTTACATTTTTCCTGATAAGAGCAGATAAATTAAAAGAAACATGCCCAAATATGCAAGATATCCCGATTATAGCTAAAATATGCATTATCTTTAGAAACACCACAATGCATATGCAAGTAGGTATTCATTTGCACTAGTTATTAGTGTTAACGTTAGTAGTTATTTAAATTATATTACCACTAATACAAACCTTATCACATGGCAATAAAGGTCAACAGAATAATATACGGCCTCGTCGGACGAAAGACAATTCTCGGCACACAGAGAAACCACGAACCTCGTTTATACCCAAAGATGTAATATGAGTTCGGACGAAATCTCACCACCAATACAACTATTTTTGCTTGCAGCATTCTGCCGCTATTGAAGCGCTTATTTAAGCTCATCAGTCAATAGCATCGCAGTATCTGATCCCTTGTTTTTGTTACTGAAAAAAAGGGTCGAAAGAAAAAAAAAAAAGACCAAAAATTGTTCTTCTTCGTGTCGATGATTCGTTAAGGGTGGTAGACAGATTTAGAGATCGTGTGCATGGGATTTTGTTTTAAAAATGAGCAGATTTCGTCCGAGCTCGTTACCTAGCTACCACAATACTCACACAACTTTGGTCCAGAGACCCAACAATAGAAATATCGTGCAGTGGCATCGTATGCCTAGCCTTTTTAGGGTTCCGTTGCCAAATGGCAAAAGACGGAACCCTTATGGATTCGTCCTGTCCGTCTGTATGTCTATCCGTCCGTACGTCACAGTCATTTTACTCCGAGACTAGTAGTAAACGATAACTATCAAACAGGACTTGTGTAGATATGCGTGCGATATGACACGAGACGGTGAGTACGGATAGTGATTGCGAGTTGTTATAAGATGACATTCGCTTGTTTAACCAGCATAAAAGAATGGGGCGACTTTCAGTCTAACTGCATGCAGTTGGAAACCTATTTATTCATGAAGTGACTGCCTATCAAACCTCCACAACTTAATTACTGTTAATAACAATACCCTGAGAGAAGTGGTGGCCCAGTGGTGACGGCCCCGACTTACGAACAGTAAGTCGTGGGTTCGAACCCAGACAGGCGCATTACTTTGTGTAATTTATTTCATCACCACTGCTCTCAAAACGGTGAAGGAAAACATCGTGAGGAAACCGGCATGTCCTAGAACCAAAATTTCGAAGACATGCGACATCTACCATTTAGCACTGGGCTCGCGTGGTGGATTATAGCCCATTCCCTTGCTTTTAGGCTGATGATGATGATGAACAATAAACTATACACAACAACAACGACATATAACAATAACGACAGTCTAGGTCTGGGTTGTCATTTGTAGATCTGACGTAACTGTAAAGATTTAACGTGTTTACCGAGGCATTGTGTTGTGCTTGGGCACCCATCCTCAGATTGACCTCGGCATTTGACTCTCCCAAAAAGCGATACAAATACTGATATTTGACAGCTAAAACGAGAATGTTGGAAATATCCCTGTCTCCAATTATTTAGTTTCCACGCAGCGCTACAATTGCGACAGAAAAAGTGCCGGGGGCGACTCGATAACGACGGTACCACTATTTTTTTGATACAATTTCTAGCTGTAGGTACAGCTCTTTTCTGTGAAGTGGTTTTGTTTGAATGATAATTGACATATTATGTACATAGGTACATTTTTTTTTCCAAAAAAAACTACTAATTTCCAAAAAAAGACTAATCAGCTGGAAATAGGTTTACATTCGGAAGTCGGCGACTTTTTTTTAAATGACTTTTTTGCCTTTCACTTCCGAAATTAAAATTATTTTTCGCTAGTTAGTGAGCCTAGTGTTTGTTTTGGAAATATTTTTTTGTTTTTATTTTTTTGAACTCGTTTGTTTTTTTTTTTTTTTACACTATGTTTTGTCAAGTGTGTTCATTTTACATTGTAAGTAGAATATATTTGGAGATCATCAACACGGAATACGAAAACATAATCAAGTAAATCGGTCCACAATTGACGGAAATATCGATGAAAATACTTTAAAACAAACTTCTCATTTTTTAAGTCGGTTAAATCTCTTCAAAGCCACGAACGAGCCCTTCAATTCAGTTGCATGCACTCACTTAAGCAAATGTCAAATCAAATCAAATTTTAAAAAAACCTCACCGCATATCCCCGACATTATTTACATCAAAAGCAAAAATCATATTTCCATGCAAATATCTTTTATAAGAGGGAACTTAACATTTCATTACAGACCTGTCGTATTCGCATTGAGCGTTTTTCAATTTCCTGTTCTATTTCCTCCTAGTTGTTCCAGTTATCGGAAGAGTTTAGTTAGAGAAAATGAGCCTTATATTGTAATAGTCAATGTATGTTTTAGTATCTTACTGGCCTTTCAAAATCTATCCAATTTCCTTGACGGTAAAATCTGCTGTCAAACTTAGGTGTTTAGTTTCGTATTCTACAAAAAAAAGAAAAAAGAAAATGTATGAATAAATAGACTCGCACAGAACAAAACAAAACTCAATCCAACGAGCTTGCGTTGCATGAACGATACAATCAAAGTCGCGGGAAACACCTGGATAAGGGACGCAGAAATCGGGAAGTGTGGCACAACGGGGAGGCCTCTATACCCAGCAGTGAGTAATTCCGGGCTGATATGACGATGATAAGGACAAAACAGTAAACAAAAGGCGAGTCAAGAGAGGGCCAAGAGCGAGTCAGACTCGCGCACCGATGACAACAGTACAAACAGAATAGAAAAGGAAAAATTCCGAAAAATAAAAAAAATAAAAATTTGGGTAAATTTTGGTACTTACACGTTTTCGCGAAAATCTAAATTTGCCCATATCTTTTTATCATGTTGACCCAGGGCCCATTTTTATACACCTAAATGGGACTATAGACTTCAGTATCTGGTATAAATTTCAACTCTAGCAAGTTGAAATTTAGTCCACCCGTTCCTGACAAAATTGGTGATGACAGACTGACGGACAGACAGACAGACGAACAGACTGACAGACGTACAGACGGACAAGAAAGTGATCTTATAAGGGCTCGTTTTTTACCTTTTGAGGTACGGAGCCCTAAAAACAGCTTTTCCATACGTTTTGACCGTGTGGTGTATTAGTTTTGTAGAAAACTGCTGTTTTTAGGGTTCCGTAGCCAAATGGCAAAAAACGGAATCCTTATGGATTCGTCATGTCATGTATGTGTGTTGTTCTGTCTGTCCGTTCGTATGTCACAGCAACTTTTTCCGAAACTACAAGAACTATGCTATTGAAACTTGGTACTTAAGTAAATGTATTCTGTGAACCGCATTAAGATTTTCACACAAAAATATTTAAAAAAAAAACAATAAATTTCCCCATACTTAGAACTGAAACTCAGTTTTTTTTTTCAACCAAGCCATACGTGTGGGGTATCTATGGATAGGTCTCAAAAATGATATTGAGGTTACTAATATTTTTTTTTCTAAACTGAATAGTTTGCGCGAGAGACACTTCCAAAGTGGTAAAATGTGTCCCCCCCCCCTGTAACTTCTAAAATAAGAGAATGATAAAATTAAAAAAAAAATATGATGTACATTACTATGAAAACTTCCACCGAAAATTGGTTTGAACGAGATCTAGTAAGTAGTTTTTTTTTTTTAAACGTCATAAAGCGTAAACCGCAATTTACCTTTCATTCAATAAAGTTCGTGCGGAACCCTCGGTGTGCGAGTCCGACTCGCTTTTGGCCGGGTTTTTATAATATGAGAAGGCATGACAAACATGACTGTGAATTAAAGAGTGGTCTTCTAGAAGACCAGACCAGCTGCATATGAATCCTTTTGTCCATCGGACAAATGACTAACTGTCGAATCTAATACAGAAAAACTTTCGAAACTTTATCTAGCAAACGGGTCCATAGAAAAATCCACCCTTTTTTCTCATCCGTATCAAAACATTTTTATTTTCCTACCTCTTTACTCTATTGCACTCCTCTTAGGCCGTCCCCTAATCAGTAAAGTCTCCTAATAATAGCGTATAGGGTAGGCACAAAGGCAACTTAAATTGAGATCTCTAAGAAAAACGGGGGCCCTTGTGTTTGCAGGGCTCTCGTGATGTAACGAGCCCATTACACTTTGTGCTCAATTTAAGGGGAGCAGTGTGTGTGCGTTTTTTTTTTTGCCAAATAAGTTAAGGGATAAAATTAAAATAAGAAAAAATAAATACCAAAAGAAAATAAAAAACTGACTGCAATCACGATCATAATGCCTGGGTACAGATGGAAGTGAATGACACGCAGATTCGATCAAGACTGATATATTTATTATTACAGGTAGCACAACATAACTGATTTTCCTAATACCCACATAACATAATATCTTCCCCCAAATATTTTTGATAAGACATTTTTAATTTTACAAAGAAACATGTTCCATTTAGTGTTTATATTTAAACCTAGTTTATATTCTATACATGGCTTACACTAACGTCCTCACATTATTCATTTATCTAGTAAATAAACATGTACATTTGACAGTGGCAAATATAACATACATACATTTTATATAATTTTTTCTTGATTCTTAATATCTCAATTAATATACATATTAATTACTACTACACATTTTCACATTAATTATTTAAACCAGTAAATAAATATGATGTAAGTATAAATTATCACACTGAAACAATTATTTACAGTATTAATTAATTTATCCATTATGTTCCTCTCTTTAATGGCAAAATGATTAGAAATTGCTACACTTCCATTCATAATTATATAAATAATTCATGCCTGCAAAATCATTGGTATGCATTCAATACAATCTAACAAAATATGACTGGGAATATAAACAACAAAAACTGGCCCGTTTTATTGGACTTGTAAATAATAAATAACTTTGACTTAATCTAAAATTTTAAACTTAATCTTTATCGGAGCAACAGAATTGCATAATTATCATCGTGATCCATGTTTAATTCGCTATTTATTCTTTGAATATTTCCCCTAATTTTTGTCGTGCAATGACAGCCGCTGGTCTGTGTGTGCGCACTGTATGCGCATTTTCATTATCATAGTTGCCCAACAAATTATTGGTCTCCCTAGACTCATGCCTGTATGGATTAGCAGTATTATCGTCGTCACTCTCAGCACTAGACCATTCCTCTTCGTCACGGTCAGGTTTGTATAAACTATTAGATTGACTCGGACTGACGTCATCGTGCTGAGTGTTGGATTCTACTTTAAGTAAATGACGCCGATTGCGTCTGTATCGCCTTCCCGTGTTATCTGTGACGAAATATTACCTCGGTTGAACAGCCTGTGATTGCACTGTAACATTTTTACGCCTATTACCATCGGCCATAATTGCCGTGTCTCCGGTTTTCAGAGACGGCAAAGGTTTAGCGTGTTTATCATAATAATTTTTACTGACCTCCTGTTTACGCACAATGTTTTGGTAATCGGCAGTGTTTTCGCGACTTGGCTTTAGTTTTGTAAAGTGTGAAGGCAGTCTACTGTTAAGTCTGCGTCCCATTAATAATTGTGCTGGTGAGCCGATATCATCACGAGGTGTATTCCTAAAGTTTAGTAATCCTAAATAAAAGTCCGACCCGGATTCTATTGATTTGATCAAAATATTTTTAATTGTTCGCACACTGCGCTCACTGCGACCATTAGATTGCGGATAGTTAGGTGAAGTAGTGATGTGGTTAAATCCCCACTTGTTTTTAAAATTTGCAAATTCTTTCGAAGCGTAAGCTGGCCCATTGTCGGTCACCAGCTCGCTTGGAACACCATGTCTCGCAAATTGGTCCTTCATAGCCGCAATTACTGCCTTGCTCCCTATACTCTTTAGTGGACTAACCTCTATAAAGTTGGAAAAGTAGTCTACCAAAAGCACATAATATTTATTCCCATATTGAAATATGTCGGATCCTACTTTAGCCCAGGGCCTATCCGGTATATGATGAGGAATCAAGGATGATTTTCCGAATACCCACATAACATAATACAGATTAAGAGCAAATTCCCTCGAGATCGTTGATTGTCAAGGTCGGTTTGAAGCCTTTTGCAGAGTAGTGAAGATTATACTTGTTACTGCCATTATTCACTGACTTCTTCGAGCTTCATTGTCTCGGCGCTTTTCTGGTGGTCGCCACTCTTGATTTTTGCTATAAGGAGTTAAAGTGGTTTGAAAATAGTGTGGCTGGCTTGATCAAAGTAAAAAAGTACTGTCGGGGGTATAAAGAGGTATCGTATTACCCAGTACTAACTGGGTTGTGGAGTTTAGATGGGCAGTCGCTCCATGTAAAATACTGGTTTTCAGCGGCCTCCGGTTAGACTGGAAGCCAACCCCAACATAGTTGGGAAAAGGCTAGGCAGATGATGAATTGTATTTCCAGGATATAAAGTATCCATGCCCTAACTTATTTTTTTTCGAATTCAGTTCAGTCAATCAAACTGGATCTGAGAAGGCGGCGCGTAGTTTCCGTTTCAGAAGAGATCCATTGAGGATTTCCACATCGGGAAAAAATAAAATAAATGTGTGGAATGGTGCAGGCGTAGACATCATCACAATCTGTTTCTTCTTCTTTACATCAACAAAATCTACCTTCCATAATACTACACACCCTAATTGCCAACTCACAGCACAATAGAGCATACAAAATTGATCCGCATCCTTTACAAACTCCATATACCTCTCCCTTTTCAGTAACGTTGCAAAACAAATAAACGACCCACATTCTATGCACGCCATTGTACGAGCTTGTTAAGGTACAGTTGTAAAGTGACAATTTGCGAGAAGTGGCGAATGGGAGGCCGTTTGGGACAAAGAGATGTAGTAACAACGCCTTAAGTAATATTGCTTTTTATTTTTGAAGTTTAGGAGTAAAGCTGCTTAATGATGTTGTTGTTTTAAGCGGTTTGGTTGGAATGTTATTGTTGCGTTTGGTTGTAGTTTTTTAAGTGCTTACCATTATAGTTGTCAGTTGAAAAGATTACCCAGTAACTGGGTTGTTCATTCATTATCGGAGTGTCTGTCGATAGAGTCAGAAAAAGTCATAGTCATTTTTTTATTTCACGTACTTTTCGAGTGCGATACAAGACACTACACTGTCGCGCGGTCTCTGTCTCGCGTCTCCGTCTCCTATCTCTGTCTCGCTCGTGAACTATTGCTTATACAGTCAAGTGACGGTCGCGGGCTCCCGTCTCAGTCTCTGGTCTCGGTCGCTAGTCTCTGTCGCGACGCGAACCGCCACCTTAAACGTAATGTATCTCTATCTTGGACACATCACCAGTCGTTAGGAATGTGGGTGAATTTTTCAATGCCAACATTTAGTTTAGACCTTGTTATTTTATTTTCACATTTGCTTAGTTGATTCCCAGAGTGGGAAAAAATAATCCCACTAGTTCGTCCGAAGAACTGTGTAGTAGAACTATTGGTAATGATCCCAAATAAGTAGCAATGAAATTCACAAATAGACCATCTACAAATACTAATCGCATTATTAGCATTTCGCAATTCTATTTCAAAGACTGATTTCTCAGAATTGTTGAAAATTAAACTTCCTTGATCTTGTATCGCAAACATTGAATTGCCCGAACCAGAAACATGAAAATAGACAGTTTATTAAATAAACTATATATAAATAAATAAACTTTTAACTGAAGTTTATTTATTTTGGATTTTATTAAAGTAACTTATCTGACTTTTGACGACCCGCATGGCGTAGTGGTGGCGAGGCTGCCTTACGTTCTTAAAGTCCCGGGTTCGAGTCCCGGTTGGAGCAAATGTTTGTGTGATGAGCATGGACATTTGTTTCCGAGTCATGGATGTTTATATGTATAATAAGTATGTATTTACAAACAAAAAGTATCTATGTAGTATATCAACTATCTGGTGTCCACGACACAAGCCTCGTTGCTTAATGTGGCACTAGATGGCGCTGTGTGTTCATGTCCAGCGAAATTTATTTATCTTCTTCTTTTTGGCGTGTCGATGGCAATTTAATTTGTGTCGACCCAGCAGTGCAAGTATGTAGGAATCGATTCGATAAATCTGACAGTTATTCTCGACAAAATGAGTTTTTATCTTTGTTAGAAACTCGTTTTGTCGAGAATTACTGTCAGATTTATTGAATCGATTCCTACGTACTTGCACGGCTGGACTGAGCTACTAGTTTGGCGCTTTCGGTAGGATCCTGCAGTTTCTGTAGTGAACACACAACAGGACACGCAGGACACGATAATAAGTGCCCCATCGTTTGTGGAACAGCACCACATTTACACTCCAGGGAAGAGTCATTATCGAATGTACCTGAGCAGGTTTTCTTTGCTGCGGACAACGTGGGTCCGGAGTCTATTTAAAGACTACCAGGTCAGCCATGGCAACTCATGTCCAGGTGGGAAATTTTCAGCAGGTGGAACGAATGGGATTGGTAAGGATGCACTACTTCGCCACAGCTTCATTCTTTCCGTGGAGCGCTCGCCACTGAGAGGGACATGGTTGACATGACTTAATTTGTTAATGTGTTAGTTACAAAGTAACTTATGTATCTAACACATTAACAAATTACAAGAAATCATGTCCCAAAGTACTGCCTCGTTGGTGTATTTATCGCAAGCGCGACTACTGAGCATGCGGTCTTGTGTTCGATTCCCGGGTCGAGTAAGATGTTATTGGGTTATTCTATCAAGAGTTTCTCAGTAGCCGCTACGGAGTCTGGATTTGTGCCCGGTTGATGGCAAAAGTCTCACATCCTGTAACACGGTACTTAATGTTAAACAAACGAAATAGGGGAGTACTATTAGGTACACCTCTGCTTTACCCTTCAATGATTACAAGGGTGATATAAGGTTACACTTAACACCTAACTGTTCATTTGCGTCTGCAAACTTAAACACTATCAAATATATGATTTATTCTCCTAGTAAACAACCTGAATTCGGACACCATTATCTGTCAAGCCTTTTCCAACAATGTTGTAGTCAGCTTCTAGCGACCGACTGCCTATCCGACTTCCACAACCCAGTTAGTACTGGGTAATACGATACTCCTTGGTAAGACTGGTTGTCAGACTTTGGAACCACTGACTAGCTGTAACGACTGTCAAAAATTCACAATTGACAGCCGGGACCAATGGTTTAACGTGCTTTCCGAGGCACGGAGGGAACTCGGTATGTAAATGGGTGGTCTCATATCCACGGACCATACTAGGTAAGTGCAGCTTAACCTGAAGATCGACCCGAGCGGCTGACAACAACAGCGGCTGGTAACATACTCTTAAATTGTTCCCACTTCAAATTCCTTTTCAGAAAATTCTAGACCATTAAAATGTTGCAAAATATACTTAACTTTGCTTTTAAAAGTTTAGCTTGACTCAAATATAGGTTAGTGGTTCAGTAGTTGAAGTTGATCGTGTACTCGAGTTATTTTTATGAAAGAGACTGTTTAAAGAAAGAAGAAGAATAGAAAGAAAAATATTTATTTGGGACAAGGAACTACAAAAATTATAATAATAATAAAAACTTAAACTAAATAATAAAAAGAAGGCCTTTGCGAGGCCAAAAAGGCTCCTATCTCAGCATGATGCTGCGTTAGATGAAACACAATGTTAAAGAGAAGATGAAGAAGAAGAAGAAGATGAAGATGTTCAATGTTTGTTGTTGTTATGTTGTTTTGTTGTGTTTGGTTGTCAATGTTTGAGTGACTGTAATATAAACATCACGCCTGTAATCCCCGAATGGTTAGGCAAAGGTGTACTCACAGTACACCCACATTTCGCCAGTTATGTTTGAGTTCTATGTCATAGGGGGTGAGCCTATTGCTATTAACAAGGCACAAATCTAGACTAATGAGAAATTCGTAATGGAAAAACCCAATAACACTTTACCCGACCTGGGAATCAAACCCAGGACTTCGTGCTCAGCAATCGTATTTGCGACCACTGGACCACTAGCCTTGGCCGTTTCGCTATCGTCACATAAGCGCAAGGTGAAAAATGTATTCACTGTTTATTACTCTTCTGTTAAACAATAGTTCTTATAGTGAAGAAAATAAATAAATGAAAATTAAATACAAAAAACTAACTGAATTTTGGGCCAAATATATTTAATAAATATTTGCCATCGACACGCTAAGAAGAAGTGATGAAACGGCCAAGTCACATATTTTGACTAAGGTGTAGAGTTTGTGAAGTTAAAAGCTTGGCTCTACATGAGATATGATTACTTTTTGACAGTGCGAGCATAATAAGGACTCGTTTTGACAACATTTACATGAAAATGTTTTCGATGGGATGCAGTATTCTTGTTACTACAATTGTATCAGTTACTATCAGTCCGAAGTCCAATTTACTTCTAATAGTTCGTTTTTAATAAGCAGAAGTTTCAAAATCTTGTTACTCTTTTAGGCCTCACGCAAGGTTAAACAATCTATAGAACAGCGCCAGTTTTCATTCAGTTACAACAACGATATCAAAGACATAACCCACATACGTTTCCAAATTTTAATTATGTACTCTAGCAACATAATTAACACAATAAAACCTGCTGGTTCAATCGAAGCGACCCTTCCTTTACAAATATACGATATTAAATTTTACCTCAAACGGGTTCTGACTATTACACCGTTAGTCTACCTAGTATGCGTTTTGTATTACTTTCTAAAATTAATCCAGTTTCGTAAAAAAATGCCTCACTTTTATTGCTATAACACACTTTTAATTATTTATCGGTTCACATTTTCAGCGACGTGCCACTCTTGCGCATCACTATGCAAAAGCGCGCGTAGATTGCTTCCACGCCACTGCGTGGAAGCAATCTACGCGCGCTTTTGTAAACATAGTCGATGCGCTGCAATGTATCATGACCGATATTCAGATATTTTTCAGTTACCACTGCAACTTTCAAACTTCCTCTTATACACTTTTAAAAGAAGAGCAATTCTACAAAACACAATACGGTGTAACAGTCAGACTCATTCAAAGCAATTTGTTTATCTCAACCTGTTAAAATTCCTCCATAGCCCATGACAAGGGTCTTAAAATTTTATCGACGCGACAAGGCGTTACATTTACCAACAATAAACGTTGGAACTTGAGACTCAGTAAGACTGTTATTATTTGAAGACGATGGCTGCAAACGATTGAATATTGTAATAAAGTAAGATTTGTGCCAGACGAGGCGCATTGGGGCGGACGAAAGCGCATTTGGAAAAGGGAGTTGAGTATTCTATCTGGCTGTTAAAATGGCGACAAGTCTTTAGTAATAGTTTGGCTTTGTAGACTGTCGTCTCTTTAATTAATAGCTTTGTAGTAGGGTCTTCCTAAAGCATGTTGTGTATGAAAATCTAAGGCCACGTTCACAACCTCGACCGACAAACGGCGCGTTTGGCAGACCGCGCTAGTTACATGTTCTAGAACGGTTGCAAATTCATTTTGTTTGTCAGAATATGGCACATTATACCTTAAATTTAATCCATGGTCTCATCACATTCTGCCACGTTTGGCGTGCAAATATTGGGTACAATAAAAATTAGGAACAGTAGAGGACCCAATACACTGCCCAGTGGTACACCAAAATATACTTTGCGTTCTTTAAACAGGTATGTTTTTCTTCTTTAGTCTTTAGATTTATTCCGTCGAATGAGTAGTGCGTGCTACACTATGACTCCACAAGTCGCTTCACGTTAACGCGTGACGCTTTAGCGTGTAGGTTTAACTGTCATCGACCTGGGACTATTCAATTAATTTGACAAAACATTTGAAGCAAATGTTTTGTCCAAACACAAATCCAAGCTATTTCACAGTTAACAGAAACATAATTATTTACATAAGGAATGATAAAAAATGCGACCTTATTACTCTTAGTTGGAGCTGTGATTAGATTTGGTATTAAAATAGTAGACTTCAATGTGAAAGGTCAGATCAAGATTTAATAAATACTACCTATATAGTACGTATCTCTTCCTACAGGCACCTGCGGTGCTGTGTTTTAATTTAACGAGTTCTAGGTGACATTCCAATTTAATTTTTATGTTCGACTAAGAGATAGTTTGATGAGATGCGAGGTCGTATTTATGACTACCTATTATGATTAAGTAATCTGAAAATCGCAGCAGTCGCTCCATCTAAAATACTGGTATTCAGCTGCATCCGGTTAGACTGGAAGCCGACCCCAATAAAAAAACTTGGGAAAAGGCTAGGCAGATGATGAATCTGAAAATCCCAGCCACTGATTGAACAGCCGAAAAACATGATAACAAAAATCCAACTTCAATTTAAAATATAAAACGACATCAAAAAACTCACCCGCGAGTGACACTGTCTCCGAAAAAGCCAATATTGTTGGATCGGAACTCCAAAAATGTCGGGCCCAAAAATCACTTTTAATTACGGACCGCAACTGTCAAACGTCAAGCGAAGCCGAACTCGCGGAAGTTGGCGGGAAATTTCAATATTCACTGTAATGTCAAACGTAAGAATGTTGCTGGATGTGGTTGGCAGTTAAAACTTTTTGTATTAAATTTATGGAATGGTTTGTTTTCGTGTGTTTTTTGGGTTCCGTACCTAGAAAAGGTATAAAAAGGAACCCTTATAAGATCACCTTCTTGTCCGTCTGTCTGTCTGTCTGTCCGTCTGTCGTCCCAGCAAGATGAAATTTATACCAGTTACAGAAGTCTATATTCCATATTAGGTGTATTAAAATCAAGGTCTTGAGTCAACACGATAAAAAGATATGGGCAAATTTATATTTTCGTGAAAACTTGTAAGTACCAAAATTTTACTTAATTTTCAACTTTTTTTTTCGGACTTTTTCCTAGACTCGTGCTGTAAAACCTTGCTTTTAACCAAAATTGACAATTCTAGGTCAACCGGAAGTACCCTATAGGTTTTGGGTTGAAAACCTATGTGGTAGTTCCCGTTGACCTAGAATCACGAAATTTAACAAAAAGCAATGTCTTACAGCACATGTAAAGGGAAAAATCTGAAAACCGTAAACATGTAGTTTAATAACAAAAAAAAGCGATTTTACTATTACAAACTTATTATTTGCGGTTGGTGCAATCATCGAACAGCAAAGTTAAGTTTGTCCTTTAAAAAGTTTGTACGGAACTCTCGGTGCGCGTGTCCGACTCGCTCTTGGCCGGTTTTTTTTTTGTAGATGGCCATTTTTTTATTGGATTCAAAATTAGTGATGTTCTTATTGAAAAGTCAATTGCGTAGCACTAGAACTTAGTGTGCGTGCGACCAGGTTGAATGAACGTAGATGAGGCGAAAGGTGTTTGGTACACGTAGTAGGTGGCGTTCTGTAGTTTCAGCCTTGCCCTATAGGAAAAAGGCATTATTTTCTATTTGCATGAATGTATGTGTTTATGAACGGCTAGTATATTTTGAAAAAAAAAAAACAATATTTAGTTGTTTAGAGATGAATTCAAAAGAATCTCAAATGACAAAATTTTAGACAGTAAATTACCCTATTTTTGAGATTCTAATTTATACTACTTAGCAAAGAATTAGACAAGTTCAGGACTGGATAGGACTAATGACGAGGAACTTAAAAAAACCTACTAGAAAACTATTTCGTGTGACTTACACACACATATAGCTATGTGTAAATGTTTTAAGAATATTTGGTCAAAGATTTATATTAATTATTATTTTTTTTCTTTTTCGCTACATTAAGGGGCTCCCCCATGCACACAATCAGATTTTATATTAATTATGTATTTAACGAGTTCTGTTTTTTTTACTAAAGTGGCGCTAGTGCGTGCATGGGGGAGCCCCTTAATAGATTAACTAATGAATGAGAGGAATAAATGCGAATATACGAGTACGAATAGCCACGGTGGCTATAAAAGTAGAAGAAGACCAAAGAAACGATGGATGGACTGTGTGAAGGATGATATGGCTAGAAAGGAGGTGACTGCTGAGATGACGAGTAATAGAGAAGTATGGAAGAAGAACACATGCTGCGCCGACCCGCAATCAATTCTAATTTCCATTTTTTTACCAATTTCGTTTCTTTTAATTTTATGTTTTTTTTTCTGTTTAATTTTTATTAGTGTACTGATAATTTCACCATTTTTAATTTTATGTGTATTGTCCTATGCAGGCTAATAAATGCTTTTTATTTCTTTCTTTCAAATAAATTGGGATAAGGACAGAAGAATATTGATTATAAAGTAACAGATTGTTAAACGAGTTACGTTTGCGTTGAAGTAAACTCATAAAAAACACTCTATCCTTACACCTCGTTCACGACCCCAGGCGAAGCGACTTGCGTCAAGTGACCCGCGAGTGCTTGGTGATTTTCACAGTCGATCCGGGCGGTCGAGCGGTGAAGCGGATACTTGTATGAAATCCGTTGATGCCTCACATTTACACCTTCAAACCGCGCGGACGAGCGACGCTCGGTGCCTCTCCGTGCGATTAAAGGACCGCGCAAGGGGAAGTGGGTCCTGTACCTTTGTCACCTGCCAACGCTACCAACTTTTGATAATAACTAATCGTTCTTGGCGGTAAAAAGTTTTTCTGCGGAAGTGTCCGTTGTACAAGTTTCAGCTTGTGTAAAATGACGTACTTACGTCTGGTGGTCACGGGATCTTGGACCACTTGGCAATTTCCTTCATTTATTTTTCGGTTAGCGGTGGCCTAGTGGGGGCGGCTTCGTGGGTTCGACCCCGGCAACTTTGAGTAATTTGTGTCATCACCACCTGCTCTCAAAACGGTGAAGGAAAACATCGTGAGGAACCAAAAAATTCAAAGACGTTTGACATCTACCAACCCGCACTGAGCCCGTGGTGGATTATAGCCCATTCCTTCCCATAGAGAGGAGGACTGTGCTCAGCAGTAGGAACATTATGGGCTGATTATGCTGAGCTTCATTTGTTTAAAGCTTTTGCTATCGTAACGTGTAGCTCATGGCCAAGTGTTAAAAACATTCATGAAATAACTCCCCAAACATTTACACCCAAACTTCGACAATAAATGCAAAAGAAACAATAAAAAGTCCATGAAAATCTTTACGATCATTTACCCCTTCTAGAATTACTCCAAATCCTTGGCGTACTTCAAAAGTGACTCCTACTGAAAAGCCTTTAATGCTTCACGACATTAATTTTATGAATTAAACATTTTTCTAATTTATTTCCATCTTTTTCGTTGAAGACCGACGTTAGTCGGCTTACAAAAGGGGACTGTATAAAGTTTGGGCGAGATTTCTTAAGTTTTCCTTCAATTTTGAAGAAGTTTTACCCATTTGCGGGTCGTAAAATTAAAGGGTATATAAGGTTGGGGATTGGAATCTATTCAAGTGTAATGGATAGTGTATCTGTGATTTTAAACGTAATTAACGTGTTGATTGATGTTTACGGAAAATATACTGGTTGGTATCAACATCCAAATCCCAATTCGGTAAGACGTGATTTAATGATCAGACTTGTCGGTAGAATCATTTTAAAATGGTCACAGACGTACTTAATATTTTCATTTAATGACCATTTTACGAATTGTAACGTGATTCATATTATGATTCTGCTAATGTGGCCATTTAAGCCCCCAGCCCGCGTAGCATGACCACCGTAGAAATGGGTTTCTTCGAAGAAACTCGTTTCTACGGTGGACATGCTACGCGGGCTGGTTATAGTCATACGCACATACCCGGATACGAGTACTCAGCACATGTATTACATAAATAAATCTTCAATACACTATTCAGTTCCAATATTCTTTAATAGATTAAAATACACTAAAAGAAAAAAAATAATGACGGAAACAATATACGAATAAATTTTTACTTAATTAAAATGCCAACATTCATCTCATTTTATTATGTCCCCATTCCAATAAAAAATAGGTAGGTATACAGAAATAGCAGATATCCGACACGAGGGCAAAATCGTAATTATTTTCTCAATAACAGTCATTTTTACTGAGATCATGTTTTAATGATATCGGTAAATTATAATTACTGTTTTTTTACTATGACCTTTTGGGGAAAGCCAGTAATTACGATAATTTGCGTTGGTTTGGATTTTATTATAAGACTAGCCGTTGTTTGCTTAAATACTGCTTCCCCATTTGAATCGGATTTTGTTAACAATATCAACGGTTTTTTTTTTACTGAAATTAATTATTTTTCTGAAAATAATAAAAGTAGTCTTAATTTCTACTTAATACATCAGCTATCTGCCGGTTAAAGTCCCGTCAAAATCGTCGGAACAAACAGACAAAACTTCGTTTGAAGTTTTTAGCAAAAATATTTGTAAAATAATTGTAGGACTTTGGAGGACTGCCTCCTTGTAGTTCTGTGTCCTAGTACCTAGATGTAAGCTCGACTGCTGAGATCTTGAAAATTTCTCAGTAACAGCTATACGGAATATGGATTTATGCTTGGCTAATGGCAACACCCTTCCCCCCTGTTACATGGGATTTAAACACAAAGGTTATAGCCCACATAAACGACTCCGCTCCCACCCGGCAAAAACAATTTAATTCAGAAATAAGCTTTATGTATTACTCTTCAGATATCTTTACATTAGCAACCGAACTGTCTGACTGCGGTAACTTCGCTGACAGCGAGCGCTAATTTATGTTGCTAATGTAAAGTATATAGGAGCAATACTTAATGCCCATATTTTAACATTGAGCTATCACTACTACGTATAGAGAAGACACCGCGAACAAAATCTGACCTCCGTTCAAATGCTGTCAGCTGGCTGCAATTCATTCAGTTGCTTGCTCGCCACAGCGCCCCGCACTGCGCACAGATTTTGTTCGCGCTGTCTTCTCTATACGTAGTAGTAATAGCTCAATGTATTTTAATTATATTTTTTTGCCGGGTGGGAGCGGAGTCGTTTATGTGGGCTAAGACCTTAGCTTGTTTGTTTTACTTCTCGCTAGAAAAGTTTATGATTACACCTGCAAACTGTTGAAGTCTATTTTCATAGCAACGTGATGTAAGCTAAATATTGTAAAAAAAACACATTATCATCCCTTTAGCTTACTGCGTTTTTACATGAGAAATTGGCTTTTGCCATGCCGTAAAACAAACGGCGCAGCATGTCTTCTTCTTTCATACTTCTCTATTACTCGCCATCTCATCAGACACCTCTTTTCGTGCCATATCATCCTTTTTATAGTCCATCCTACATTTCTTTGGTCTTTCTACTCCCATACCCATTAAACATTCATACTCAAAACTTTCCTCACAACAATTTTCCTCATTCCTCCGCATCATAACACGACAACCGATTACCACACCACGAAACACATGCTTATATTATTAATACAACAAGCTAAGTAATTGCACCTCCACGCTTGCACGTATAATTTTACGCACGGGTACAGAAGCCCTGCGATATAACACAACATGTACGATGATTGGTAACAGCGCCATCTAGCGAGTGTTACAGGTGTACGGCAATATTCACCGGTGTCGCGACGTGTCATGCATTTATCACTCACGCCGATGTTGGTAGGGTGACTAGGTTTTGGGTAGGACAAAATTTTCTGGGAAAAAAAAACGATTTGGCTTTTTTTCTTCTCCTAATTCGCATTAATGTCAGTTTAAAGTTAATTTCAATGTGTGATCAATTTTAATTTGATTCCGAATTTGAAGATAACGAGGGTAAGGCAGCTGCTGAAATTAAACTAATTTGATTATATAGATTTGAAGTGTCAAACTCCATTCACTAAATTAGCCTATAACACACACTGTCAAAGAGTAGGACAAAATTTTCTGGAAAAAAAAAACGATTTGGCTTTTTTCTTCTCCTAATTCGCATTAATGTCAGTTTAAAATTAATTTCAATGTGTGATCAATTTTAATTTGATTCCGAATTTGAAGATAACGAGGGTAAGGCAGCTGCTGAAATTAAATTAATTTGATTATATAGATTTGAAGTGTCAAACTCCATTCACTAAATTAGCCTATAACACACACTGTCAAAGAGTAGGAGAAAATGGACCATAACTGACCACTCGGGAACATTGCGGGTGTTTAACATGACTTTGGTTTCGATTCCCGGGTCAGGCAAAATGCTATTAGGTTTTCTCATCAGGAATTTTCTCAGTAGCCACGGAGTATGAATTTGTGGCCGGTTAATGGCAATAGGCTTGCTCCCTATTACATCGGACTTGAACAGAATAACAAGGACTCAAATAACTATAAAAACGCTATTCGGAACAAAGGACAAGTCCCAAATCATCAATCTCCTGCCAGTCTCAAAATTTATTATTTTGTCGGCGCAGCATGTCTTCTTCTTCCATACTTCTGTATTACTCGTCATCTCATCTGACACCGCCTTAGCATAACATCCTCCACATCCAGCGACAAGGGCTAGTCCCAAATACCTGCCATTATTCGCAAACGTAGACACTCTACAGCGACGCACAAAAAGCACTTTGTCAGATTGCAACTTTGACATCTTCGATATGCCACTGAAAGCATCCTGAAGTTTACAATGTATCCTGCACGGGTGATTATATGGGACGTCAGACACCTGACATTGTTCTGTTATGATAGGCAGAGTGTAATCTACTCAATGGATTTAGGGATCAATCTTTTTACATTCTAGTCTCGAGTGATTTTGTATAGTCGTCAGACGAGCTTTGACACTTGTTTCTGTTTCGTATTATTACTAAATTATCGACAAAATTATTCGAATTGAAACTGTTATTAAGTTCAGTTTAAGTCTTCTCTTATTGATAGACAACAAAGATTTCCTTTTTACCAACTTTCACCCCTAGGTTTAATAAGGGGTTAACTGGCTTGACCGACATTGTAAAATTTAATAATATTAAAATTTGTACTTTGTCTTCTGTTTTAACTCGCCGTGACAGCCTATTGGTGTGATCACCGGATTGCCAATTCTAAGGTCTCGACTTCGGATCCAAGACACGCGCATCTCATTTTCGGATTCATGTGCGTATTGTATAAATATTACCTACTTGCTTCAATGAAGGAAACATTTTATATACCTGAGGGATATTTCTCGACGGCATGTAAAGCCAAGTCAGAGGCATAAAAACTCTGACACCAAGTTAGACACTAACCACACAAAAAATAAAGAAGCATGCAGTCAAATATGTAAGTACTTTCTTAGTTAATAAATAAACATTAATAAACACATAGTCGAATCGAAGCTTTTGTCCTTCTACACGATAGTTACAAACACAAATGATCAAATTACAAGCTAACCTACATCGGCCGCCATATTGAATTTAACGTCACTTCATCTACTCAGTATAATGTCCGGAGTAATTACAAAACGTAATGCCACCTCATTTGCCTAAATCGGTTGGAGCGTTTAAGCTGTGGGTGACCTACATTGAGGCTAACTTTGCCGCTTTTTGGCTTTGGTGTGGTAAGAATTTAAATTAGTATTAATTAACAAGGTTTATGTCTAAAAAAGGTTGGGTAGAAGTGTATGCATGAGGTGCGAAAAATGTTGGTCAATTTACGTTTTTTTTTGTCCTTTACGAAATCGTAAATAATTTTATTTATATTAATCACACATGATTTTCATCGATTTTTTTGGTTCTAGGTCATGCCATTTTCGTCACAATATTTTCCTTTACTGTGTATCATTCATTCATTCAAAAATCTTTCGTCCTCCATTTTCAAGTTATTACTTGACTACCCAAAAAAACGAGTGTTAAGTTTTCAGGGTACACGATAATTATGTTGGTTTTTTAGTTTTTTTTTTAAGACCACCTCCACCTCCACCACTTCTGTCATTAGCGACTTCTAATCCCCTGAAAGACAAAACACTCTAGGAAAACAAAATGCGGTAACAATTGCACCACAATGCTAGTGCAGTTATTGTTTAATAACCGAAAAGAGACATCCGGCTAATTACTCCAAACCGCATTACAAACACATTGAAATTAATAACACGAGTTCCCAAGTTTTCCCAACACGATATGGTCGCACTATAACAAAGTAGAAAGCACTTTGCTTGATTGTGACTGTGACCTTATATCTTTGAAGCTGGAAGCTCCAGGTTTCATAATACAGACCTCTGGGATTTTTCCTGACTGACTGAATTATATTTTTAGTTGGGTTTCTAAGCTCTGGATTTGTAATCTTGCAGCCTGCTTGAGAATTTTGGCAATCTTCTTCTTTACGTGTCGATGAAGCTCAAATTGTGTTAGACCAGTATGTACCCACCTGCACAGGACTATCATTTGCTTCGATTATATCTTGTTATGTGCAAGTGGTTGTGGAGGATGGGCAGGACAGGAGGTGGAGCGTATCCTGCAGAAGAGCATTCTGTTTATATTGATACCGTTACCAAACTGTAATTATTAGGCCGAATTCCTGGAACAAATTGTGGACGTTACAGTGGTCTTCATTGTATGTTTGGCAAAAAAATGTTAACATTTGAAGGAGCACAATAATTGTACAACAAAATACCCTTTTTTTTCGGATGGGAAATCATCAAATGAAGAATGAATCTTCCGCTCTGGGCGGAGTAGGAGGGAGTGTCAGACTTTTACTGACTAAAACCCATCCATGTTCCTTCATCGCCCTTTGTGTTCCGGGGCCACGGTATCTCTTTCGAACAGTCCCGCAACCCCGGACAACAAAATACCCTCATGTATTAAAAAATGCACTCATTCAATGCATTCAAAACTCTATTAACTGAATATTCGATCACAAACAACACCCTTCTTAACATCTGAATGCATTGGATGGGCATATCCAATAATATCTCTAATTTCATAATTGCTACCGTGACGTCTGACACGAACTTTAATTAAAATTTATTTTAAGCATTGTTCTCATGTAAATGACTTAATGTATTTTTTGAGATTAAATATCTTTAATCTTGTGTAGGTACTTACTTTTCCATTGAAATAGGCATGACGACAGTATCAAAAAATTGCAAATCTATTTAGTCCGTCAGTTAGAGTATTGGAAATTAATGGACACGTATTTTTTGTTTTTGTAAATCAATGAATATTGACAAAGATAAAACGCATCAAAACTCGGGAGTGGGGGTTCGTGACGTCAGAACTAGGTAAAAATTATACCTAGGCGTGACGTATTGAGAATTTTAAAAACGTCATATCTTCGTCAATGTTGGTTTACGTAACAAAAGAAAAAACACCGGTCAAATATTTTTTGATAATCTAACTGACGGACTAATTAGTTTTTTTTTGTCGTCTCGCCTATTATCGTGGATCGGGTAAACAGTTACTAAGCAATACTAAACGTCATTTTCAAATAACATTATTTGAATGATCCAATTAATACTTTATAACCATAACATCATTATAACTTTTTTATTAAGCTTGCTTTTACTCGCGGTGTCATTCACTTCTAAGATACTTGATTAACATAAGTCACTCGAAAAAATGGTTGTTTTCCATAAAAAAGACCATGTTTTTTTGGAGATTAAATAATTATAAGCACATCTTACATAACCTCATAAGTGCCCGCTTATTAAAAATACATATTTTTTTGCGATCAACACTTCAAGCGGTTATAAAAACAGGAAGCCATCAACGTTGACTTCCACAAAAAAAAGCTAAAAGAAAAATCGCTAAGAAAATCCGCGGATCCTTCAGCGCTTCTAGCGATTTTCTTTCCAAGATCCCGGTTTACGACAGCTGTTTCTCCGTTCCGAGTAGTCACTGAAATATTCAAGACGCTAAGTAGTCTCTGAAAATTTAAACCGCTACCCCAATTTTTCCTTGGTAATATTAGGTGGGCCATAATTTTCGGGTAAGAAAACGGTGTTGGTTAAAGTCTTGCGTTTTTGTGAAATTTTTTCTTCGTGTTAATCTGTTAAAAGGTTGTGAAATATGGTGATGGAGTCGTTATGGATGGTTTTGTGAGTTAGGTAAAAGAATATACCGTATTTGCACCTGTGGGTTTCTTATAAGTCTTGTAGGTAAGTGATTGTGTCAAGAACCGTAAAAAATTATTGCTTCCATTTTTTTCTCATTGAGGGTAACCGGGAGGAGTTCGAGGCTAAAATAATAGAAAACCGCTCGGGCTGATCTTGAGGTTCAGCCGCGCTTGACTGTGGTCCGTTGATGGACTCATTACACACCGAGTTTCCTCCGAGCCTCGAAAAGCACGTTTATCCGTTGGTCCCGGCTGTCATTTGTAATTCAGTTCAAACAGTCCATTGTAAACAGTCGTTATAGGTAGTCGGTGGCCTGAAAGTCGGACAACCAGTCTTACCATAGGGCGTGGAGTTGGCGTGGAGTGGGCGTGGAAGGGTTTTGGAAGTCAGATAGGCAGTCATCTTATAGTCGCCATAATATACAATAGAAAGCGAGTCTATCGTAACCGGAGCCAAGTCCTTCTCGCAAAGATGAAGTCTGTGTCCCAGAAGTGAGAATACTAAATCGGCGTATCATGCTTCTAGGCTTCACCCTATATCACCAATCTTTTTTTTAATGTCGCTGGACATTACACACCGCGCCATCTAGTGCCACACTAAGCAACGAGGCTTGTATCGTGGACACCAGATAGTTGATATACTACAAAGATACTTTTTGTTTGTAAATACATACGTATTATACATATGAACATCCATGACTCGGAAACAAATGTCCATGCTCATCACACAAACATCTGCTCCTACCGATATTCGAGCACGAGGACCCTAAGAACGTAAGGCAACCTCACTACCGCTGCGCCATTCGGGTCGTCAATCTATCTGCCAAACATGGTGATATTGCAAATTAGTGTTTAAGTGGTTACGCATAAGGTTGCCTTCAAATTGTGGTTGAGCAAGGTTAGTGAAATTATAACACAGCGGCCAAAAATATCAGCTGGAATAAAAATCTAATCAATCTCGTGTGTAACTGGCAGTTCTGAAAATGAATTTTCTCTGAAATTGGTAAAAAAAAATAACGAGCTTCAATATTTCACGGCATGGAACTTAAATTAGTATCAAAACTAAAATAGTATATTATGATACAAGTAAGCAATGTTGGTCATTATAGACGAGGGATGGGTTGCAGCCCGAGCCGTAGGCGAGGGCGTAAATCAGCCGAGTTGCTTACGCACTTTTTCAACACACTTGCGAGGAAAAAACAAACATGTATTGCATAAATCGTTTTACCACACAGCAACAAATGCGATACAAACAAAATATGAAAATTATGAGAAATGGCGCGCAAGTTTTTTTTTTTTGCACGCGCCAAATGTAAGGTGATTGACTACGTTTATAGAGCCTACTTCAAAATTATAATTATAGTAATAAAATGCAAATATTTTATAACAAATTATTGTGAATAATTATAAATAATTTGATAATAATAAATGTTTTTTCGGCTCGATTAGGGACACATTTATTTATTCCAAAAATGTAAATGGATTTTCAGCGGCATAAAACATCTTTGTTGTTACAAAAAAAAAAGGTAAGTATTACCCGGTTAAATTGAAAATGCTCTGTTTACTCGCATATAATTTGCAGTTAGGTACTAACTTAACTTTGAAGGGATAATACTATTATGCACTAGTGTGTAATAGTATTGTGCACGTGTGAGTTATAGTTCGGTTTATGGCCCTAAGAACGATGTAATAAGGCTCACTTTACGAGCAAGTGTGATGAAAATATAATTATGACATACCTACAAACCTACTTATGTATACTACTTAGGTAGTATTACTTGGACCCATAATTATGTTTAATTAACCATGATACGGGTTACCCCTTATAACATGGGTTAACCATTTCAATATTGCTGATTAACGAGAATGACAGAGACAAAACACTGAGCGAGGAGTAACTCCGTCACTTTTTTGCAAATTTTATAAGTAATAAAATGAATTATGTGCGTGAAGCGGTTATAATAGTCTGTTTAACCGTACACTATGGGTTACCTTTCCTCTATGGTTTTACCTTGTTCTAAAATATAACCTAATTAAAACCACAAGTTTTTCGGTCCCTAATTTTTATTGTTTAATAGGTCAACAGCTGTAATTCCCACTTAACAATGCATGAGTGGATGGTACTAAGCATTACACAGCAAGAATCATTTAACTTTTAAGTATCAAAAAACCCGACTACAAATTGTATTATTGTTGTGCACATCAAATTTACAAAATGCGCGTGATTAACATAACCCTTCTTTGGAAGTCGGGTAAAAAATACATGCGAAAAATAGTAAGAGCCGTTTTTTATCACTTATCTTTAAAGAAAGATATGTTATTTACCAATAAATTACATTTATTGGACGTTACCCAAATGCGAACACGTCTGCTGGGAAATTAAGATGTTATCTCTTAATGTTTCGAACTAGTTGCATCATTATATAGGTACCTACATACATAATGTAGATAAAACAATGTATGTGGTGAGAAAAATGCTACTTATAGGTTTTCTTTTCTGACCTAGCCTAGTGCTGAAAATCAGTCGGTGATTATCTGTGTAAAAAAAATATTTTTAATTTCTGTAAATCTTAAGGACTGGTGAAATATGCGTTTAGAACTCTAGCTAAATATTTATTTCTTTTCATTTAGATACGTTTATGCCGAAGTTAAATTTTCAACCATATGAAATTAAAACTAAAGTTGAGTTTTCATTTTCAAAGTGTACCTTGCCTGGGCAATAACCCAGCTATTACCTTGCTGACTGGTTCATATTCACTAAGGTATGTTGTAGTGATAGTTCGTACCAATGCAAAAGGAGCTTACAAAAGACGCTACATGTACGAGTCGGCTTAGCGTATGTAAGCTTAGACCTGCATCAGTCTAAACCGTTGCAGGTCTAAGCTTACATACATATGATTGTCTCGACCGGTGGATAATTTCAGAAGCCGAGCAGAAGCAGAGACTCAGTAAAAAAAGCAAGCTAACATCACAAGAAATTCAACACTCACATTCCTCCAACACGCTATACTCTTTTCAAAATGGCGGCCATCGTTCCAAAAAGCGTTTCAATATGAATTGATAGCAACCCTTTCCCATTTTCCCGCTTGATAGCACAGCCTCAAGATCCCTGCCTACCCAACAAAATGGAACGGGATGATTTCTCATTGAATTAAATTTACGCCAACCTTACACTCCTGATGGTATATTTGAAAGTTTATATTCAAGGTAATGTTGTTCTTTGTTATAGGGCTGTCGGGAATCTGTCTTTTGTTTCTGAATTTTTAGTTTTAGGAAATCTTGGATAGTCAAACCGAACACTACAGATGTTCATCATCGTCTTCTTCTCCCATACTTCTCTATTACTCGTCATCTCAGCAGTCACCTCCTTTCTGGCCATATCATACATAGTAATAAATTTCGTGCCATGTTTAACCTGCACTGTGTAGTGCGTCTGGTATGTTCTTTGAAAACCGAGTGGGTGACTTCTGTTCTAAGAAGGATGAGAGCTTCATTTCGAACAAGATTGTTAAACTGTAAAAATATTATTGTAACGATTGTATTCCGCACAATTTTCGTGACTAGAACCGAACTGTTTAATCTCAACACTGACTATGAAATCAGGAAATAATAATAATGACGAATTAATTTAATTAATGATAATACTGTAAGATTATGTAAGTAATATGCATAACTTCATTATTATTTATCCGTAAATCAATGATCGAATAAGTATAATTTAATATAATCTAATTTACAACTTATATACAATAACATTATGTAACTGCTATGGGTGAACTGTATGTGATTACGTGCAATGCCTGAAATGAAATGATTTATTATTATTATTATATCATCCTTCACACAGTCCATCCATCGCTTCTTTGGTCTTCCTCTACTCTTATAGCCATCTACATATTAATGTAGATGTTGTACTAGTAATAATATCATTGTCAATAATATCTGTTGAGTATTAACTCGACAGATATTATTGACAAATTTATACAACTGATCCACAATCTGCCCGTAACATTATAACCGTTTGCGAATGAATTAAAGGTGATACTGTCAGAATGTTTGAATTTTTGTGAGAAGTATGCATGACTGTGTTATAATTATACATATTTAAATAGTGTTAATAGCTTCGGCCGTTCTATTTAAATAAATAAATAAAACCAAACCACTACGTGGGCGACCGAGCTCTGTTCGGGTGAAATTAGAAAAAACTAATTTTACCAGATATGAGACCTAACTTCATCGATTTTACGCTCTCGTAAATCCCCATATTCTAATTTCCATCAAAATTGTTAGAGCCGTTTTCGAGAACGTGATTACAAATATACAGGGTAGGTATGTTTGGTGTAGCGTAAATTGAAGAAATTGGAGGTTAAACTTATTTCTTTTCTTTTAATTTAACGATAAATTTAATGCATAATTTCGTGATTAAAAAAAAATTTAAAAGAGACAGCAAAAGACCCAATCTTTTGACCCGTTGAATTTGCTAAACGATGCTCTAAACAGCTTGTTTACAAATATTGTTCATTTAATAGTATACGATGTACCATCGCATCGAAAACTTGCATATTAAAAGAGGCCCAAAGACAGACAAAAACTTTGAACCAAAGGCAAACCCGTCAGCCATTTTTTCACTAGAAAAAAAAACGTTTCCTACAATGTCAAACAAGGAAAATTGACATCACACGTTACACCGTGCATCGTAAGAAGGAAATAGAGGGCGGTATTGCTTTCCACGCAAAATTGTCTGTTTCCCTGTTGAAAAAATATGACTGGAAGGCTCCTTACATCATCTGCCTAGCATTTTCCCAACTAAATATGTTGGGAACATTTGGAAACGGGTATTTATCGCGAATTTTCCATTGAATATAAGCCCGACGTTTTGACCGGATTGCACCAGCCGTGGTCGTCTTCATGGTCTGTCTTCCTGCGAAGACAGACCAGTCAGTGCTGGTTAGACTGGTCCGGAATCTGATTAGACTGGAAGCCGACCCCAACATATTTTCATTTTTTTTAAACTTTCGCGATCAGAACACGTTATAAAACATTATGGAAACGGGTATTCATCGCGAATTTTACCTTTAATATAAGCCCGACGTTTCGTTCGGATTTCACCAGCCCTGGTCGCGGTAAGACTGAAAACGGAATGTTTAAAAAAGACAAAACATGTTGGGGTCGGCTTCCAGTTTAATCAGATGCAGCTGAATACCAGTATTTTACATGGAGCGACTGCCTATCTGACCTCTACAACCCAGTTACTACTAGTTAATACCCCTTTGGTAAGACTGGTTGTCATTTTCGGGCCTCAGACTGGGTAACGACTGTCAAAGATCTACAAGTGCCAGCCAGGACCAACGGCTTAAGTGCTTTCCAAGGCACGGAGTATGTAGGTGGTCACCCTTCCACGGATTGACCTCGGCAACCGTTGCTTAACCTTGCAGATCGACCTGTACAGCTGTTATTATTTAGCCACAACCCTCTTTAACCCTTCACAACCCCATAATTCCCTGTTTTCCCATTGAAAAAAAACTAACCACTTTTCTTGACATATATAAAAAGAAAAAATCTTTACCAACCCTGAGCACGCTACCGTATATTTGGGCAACAAACAACAGAGCTGTCTTCTCATATTTAGCCAGCAATATTTCTCCTACCCTTTGTGTACGGAACGAAATCTGGAAACAAAATCCCCGTCAGATGTAGTGAAACGTCTTCTCGTGAATTACACGGTAATTTAATCTTTGTTTCTCACGTTATAAAGACCATTTTTGTTTGTATTTGTTTGAGTAAAAACTGTTTGAATGAAATTGGACTTTATGTGACGGTGTTAAGTATGATTTTGGGTTTAAAGGGTGGTATGTAGTGTGTTTACGGCAAATTGCAGCGGCTACTTGAGAGTTATAGCAAATCTGTCCAGAATTTGTCAGTGTTAATGCTCTTTACTTTATTTTTATTGAGATTGTATAAAAAAAAATCTGACTGCCTCGTTGGTGTAGTGGTCGTGTATATCGTGGAGAAACATACAGGAACACTCCTGTGGGCCGGCTGTATAAAATACAAATGCCACATTGCATCTCATTGAATTGTCACGCATTTGACGGTTCTGCGCGAGATGCTCGATGCGTGCGTATGCGCGCATGGACGTTTAGCGTTGTCTGTTCAAATATAACGATATACACGCGCGACTGCTGAGCAAGAGGTCCTGGGTTCGATTCCTAGATCAGGCAAAGTGTTATGCCCAGAGCGGGAGGAGTCATTTGATGATTTCCAAACCGAAAAAAATAAAAAATGCAAAGTGTTATAGGGCTTTTCGATCAGGAATTCCTCAGTAGCAGCCCGTCTGGATTTCTGACCGGTTGATGGCAATAGGCCCGCCTCCAATTACATGGGGCTTAAAACATAACTGGCAAAATGCGGGTGTACTGTTAGATATACCTCTGCTTAACCCTTCGGGCATTACAGGCGTGATGTTATGTTTAAGTTCTGAAATAAAAGTAAAACGGTTTCCCCACCTACCAACTGATTTCCAAAAATGAGGTTACGATATGAAATACGGTAAAATTATACTTACATTCGGCGAGAGAAAACGCTGAAAGACATTATATTTCTGTTTGTTTTGCCATTTATCCGTTCGCAAACTTAAGGGGCTCCCCCATGCACACTAGCGCCACTTTAGTAAAAAAAATCAGAACTCGTTAAATACACAATTAATATAAAATCTGATTGACAAAGTCAATACTTTAGAGTTCTAGATTATTGACGTCTATTTAATTGATTAAAATATACTTCACTGTAGTTACAGTTAGAAAAATTGCTAAAAACGGCCGTTTTTTTCCATTTTGTATCTGTAACGACAGCGAGCTATGTTTCAATGAGTTAAGCAGATGTAAATAATTTAGAAGACCAAAAGATTGATTTTGTCAATCAGATTTTATATTAATTGTGTATTTAACGAGTTCTGATTTTTTTACTAAAGTGGCGCTAGTGTGCATGGGGAAGCCTCTTAAGGAGCTCGTGGCTTAATAATAACAGACGCTTGGGTCGATGTTCAGGTTAAGTCACGCTTGCCTAGGTCGGTCCATTGATGGTGACCACCCGGGAAATTCGGTATGTAAACTAAACATTTCCGAATTTTATTTTTTTAATTGTATATGATCTTAACTTGATTGATTGATTTAAAAGAGTGTCAAAAGTGTCTGCAATGGTCTTATTGAAATAAATGCTTTGAGTTTGAGTTCCAATTTCGTAACACACTAGCAGAGTGAAGCTTACAAACAGATTAAGAAAAAAGATCTAAACATAGAAAAGTAAGAGGAAACACAACAGTGCCTTATTAAAAGAGGATTAGAACCTAACAAACGCTATTGTATATAAAATTCTTCTAAGTTTCTACGCAATTTTCCGAAATTTGCTCTCAATGTGATAGAATTAATTATTGATTTCAAAGGTATATTTACACACAAAACAACATGAGTAATTCATAAACTCGTCCTACATGCCTACGGCCCATTTAGGACGACTTGCAGAAAATCAAAATAAAATTATTTATTTTGATTTTCTGCAAGTATGCTTCAAATATGAAAAAACATGAAATTTTACACTTTCCTCTAGTTTGGCGTATAATAATAATAATAATAAGTATTTATTTCCCAAAAAAAAAACATGGCAGTTTGCACTGCATTCATTGTTTAAAAATAATATTTACATTATGATGCAATAGTAGACTCTATCTTTTAAACTAGGACTAAATTAAGTTTAGTTTGTGCACAACAGAATTGACACCAGTGTGGTTTTTTTTCAAAATCAACGGGTTCGGTTCATAGCTAGGAATATTGGTTTTCTTAAAATCCAATGATGCAGTTTTAGTTTTCATCAAAATTGGGCTCGCGACTCTTTTTCGTATTTTTGGCTATTCCTCATAGTTTCGGATTTTGACATCCACGTCCACTTGAAAAATCACCCTGTATACTACTCTTTCAAAGGGAATATTATAAATAACAATATCAGCAAAATCTAATCTGAAAACCCATACCAATACAATCCCGAAATTAAACTCCGCGAAAACAAATTACAGAAACACACAAATATAAAGCATATCTTACCAAAAATCCATCAGAGAATCTAAATATTTATCAAACCCATACTTTACGGTATCATACACAAATAATGTTGCTTATTTATATCGGATGCTGTCATTTGAGTAGATAAATAAATAACATTACGCGACTCAGTGGAGCTGAAAATTGCTGTGTATACAACGTCCCTAGCGGTTTCATTTGCAAAATAATCTTTTTGGTTGGTTGTACTTTGTATACTGTACCTACGGACGCTTGTGTTGTATCTAAGAACAGTAAAATGTTTTGATAAAGAAGGGTTTTTGCGATTTTGTGAGAAGTTTTTGCGGTGTCTGTTATCTTTTGTGGGTTTTTCGGGGAACAATCCTAGACAACGGTACACAACATCGTTTCCGAAACAAAATTTTGAACTGCGATGTAAGTGTGATTAAAAATAGAAATACGGGAAATAAATATAATTGTGACTGAAATGTAAGACAATTTCTGTGAAACATGACGTTTGATTTTTCGGATTCATGTGCGTATTGTTAAATTTCATTAGCTTCAGTGAAAGAAAACATCGCGAAGAAACTAGCATGCCTGAAAAATATATCTTGAAAGCCAAGTCAGACGCCCATGGGCGGCATAAAAACTCTGACACCAGGTTAGGCACTAACCACACGATAAAGAAGAAGAACATAACGTTATCATACCTGTACTGTATCGTGACCACACCGACAGCAACTATACTTTATCAATGCAATATACCGGATGACATTTTTATCACTTTCGAAAAAATAAAAGGGGTATACTTATTAGGTGACCGGAGTAGAAGCTTAAGTTTTTTTTTTTCTCTTTCCACAGCTTAGAAAAAAATAGACCTATCATCAAAAAACGGTACAAATTTCAAGTAAACTTTTCTTAGTAGAACACAGAAAGAGACATTTTGAAAAAAAAATGAAAAATATCGAATTTCAAATCATACGCAAATTTTTTAAACTTTTTTTTTCGAAAAAAAAACACTATGCATGCCATTTGCTTCTACCCCGTTCACCAAGTATACCCATTTTTTTTTTGGAAGTGTTAAAAAGTCATCCTGTATAATGGCAAATAAGACACTCAATACTCTCAAAGATCTCTCACAAACAAACAACACAAGAAAGCAAATAAAAAAAGCAGACTAAAGAGCATAAATAAAAATTGAAACCTTAAACGTGAACTGAATTAGATGCAGGAAACGAACTCAATGATAATGGGATATCAACAAACGGATCAACGGATTGAGTTCATCACAATTAATTGAATAAATTTACGATGAAATGGCGCCGTAAAATGGAGGTAGCGCAAAAGAGAAAGGGAGTAAACGCCAGAAAATATTCCTATATTAGAGTCTGTAACACCCGACTCGTTGGTCTTTAAACCAAGTGTTCTGGGTTTGATCTTCGTCTTATACAAGGTGTAAATGGACTTTCATGAAGCTGTCAACCAAGCATTCTGCACATTAAACTAAAGTAACTCTACGCAAAATTATTGCTGGGAAATTATTATTTTTTTGGGGTACAAAATCACGTTTTAATCTGACGCACTAAAAACATTGTTCTGATGGATACATTAAATGGTACGGAGGTCGTTGAGGTGTTTTATAAGATAAAGTAATAATAACATAAAAAATGTTAAAAAAAAAAAAAAAACTTGTGAAAAAGTCGGAACTTTGACCCCCAATATTTGCATAACTAGAAAGTTCACTGGGAAGGTCTAGAACAAAAAAAAATTAACGCAATGACGGAGAAAAAAAGTGCCTGTCGGTTTTGTAAAAGGTACTTTTACACCCATTAAACTTGTAACGCACTTAAAAGTCGGTTAAATATCGGTTTTCACCTGATAAAAATCTTCCCCCCCAAAACATAAACATCGTCAGATACAACTGCGGTTTGCTTTTAAAGCCCACCTTCATGTTTTTGCTTGGCCCGTAAAACAATGAAGCCTAACCCTCAGTCGCTAACGAACCTTAACAAAATACTGCTGCAACGAAAGCTGAAGCGATGATTTACATCGATGATACAGCAATAGCAACCACAAAGAAAAAAAATGCAGTAGCTCCACAACATGATGTCAAACACTTTTACTATTTTTTTGTTCGTGGCGTTAATATTAAACGATCAATATTTATATAATCAAGTTGCAATGTAAGGGTTTACGTTGGCGAAAAATCAATCTAGCTAGGTCTTTTGGGTAAGTTCGTTTACTCTATTGTCACTCGAGCAGAACTCGGTCGCCCAGACGCGAGGCGGTATGTTTTGGATGGCTACTTCGTGAATTGGCGAGAAGAAGCACACCATCGAGAGAAGTGGAAGGAATTGGGGTAGGCCTTTGCCCAGGTGTAGTATAATACAGTTTTATTAAAAAAAAAACATGAGTTTAGACCAGTTAGTGGCCACGCCAATCTTACCATCAGTAGTGGAAAACATAAGATTAACAAAACTATGGAAAACAAAATACTCTAATCAGATGACAAAGGGTTTATTCTGTGATACCTTAATCGTGTAGCCTCGTAAACAAAATAATGGAAGTCCCTACATCCAACAATTATTATGGAAGTCAATCGGTTCATTAAAAAATGGTGATAACGAAATTGTGATCTTTTTCCTAGATTGATCTAATTTTGTAAATCGATTTCTATCGTAGATAGAACATAATTCTCAATAAAATGGAAACATCTAGGAATTCTAATTCCAAATGATAAGTGATCAACTTCATTGGCTTGAGTTGAAATAAATCATAGAACATTGTTAATTATTTTCTGTATCTCTCGTTTTTCTCTATCAGTGTGTGCAGCAAAAAGTTATCTACCTTGTTTCTTTTAGTTTCTAATCTCTTAGTTCAAAGTGAACCTTTTGTTCCTACATTAACTTGTGGCAATAACAACAACCCGTGATTTATGATGCATCTTTGTTTCAACCTAACGCTGGCTTGTCAATCAGTATTATTAACGAATTTAGTGAAGGAAAAATTGATGGATGGTGATGAAACTAATATTTTGTTATTAGACTCTTTTTAGGTCGTTTTCTTTCTTACTTTATTGATCATCATCTGCCTAGCCTTTTCCCAACTTTATTGGGATCCTACCAGATGCACTTTAATATGAGTATTTAATATAGAGCGACTGCCTATCTGGTTTCCACAACCCAATTAGTACTGGGCAATACGGTACTCCATGCAAGACAGGTTGTCCTAGTTTCGGGCCACTATCCACTATCCGTAACGACTGTCAAAGATCTACAAATGACAGCCGGGACCAACTTAAAGGCACGGAGGAAACTCGGTATGTGTTAATGGTCACCCATCCACAGACCGACCTTGACAACTCCCATTTATTAATCAACACTAACAAATTAACCTATTCCATTAAAATCCTCTAGCGCGTTTACATTAAAATTTTCAAATGCAAATACGTGAAATCCGGGATGGCTTTCAAATATCACTTTGTCGGTTTCATTACCTACATTTAGTATTCCGTTTGAGTGGATGGATGGACTTATAAAATATGCAGTGTACTAACTGTAACGGGGGCTGTATTTATGTAGCTTTTGCATGTATTTATGTAGGTGGGCTGGGCTGTAAGTGATTGCAGATTTAGTATTGAATAGCAATGATGTTTTATTGGTTTTGGTTGGCTATGTTCATGCATTAAGGAGTAAATTAAATGCTTGTTTTTGATATTGCATCAATAATCAAAACAGTGAGAAAAGGATGTTATTTCTGTAGCCACAGCAAAGTCTAGACTCAGACCAAATAAAAAGGTTAAGACGAAACTCTGCGGACAGCAAAGTGAGGCCTGTCAAATTACGTCTCGCCATGTACACTCAAACAAAAAAAACAAAGTTAAGACGAAACTGTGCGAACAGAGAAGTGAGGCCGGTTTCGTAAACATAAGAATAAGAATAATTTATTTAAAAAGAAAATATTACAAAAGCGTACATTTAGGTGCAGCAGTGTTATTTCAGTATTGATTGGATCATGTTGTGTTTTCAGTATTGATTGAAACATGTTGTGCATTTATTGAGCCATAGTTTAATTGTAGTTTGATGTAAATTTGTGCGTGTTAGCGTGCGTATGAACAGAGCGAGACGTAATTTGGCAGGCCTCACTTTGCTGTTCACAGAGTTCCGTCCTTACCTTTTTATTTGGTCTGAGCTAGTAAGTAGATACTAGGTACACTTTAAATACTAGGTAATTCTGTCTAATACACTAGACTTAAACCAAATTCAGGACTCGTTTATTTAAAACAGGCTAGAAAATGGAGATCCGAGGTTTCTCTAGTAACAAAAACAGTCTAATCTGACGGTTACATTCGCCACTGCGCCTCTAAATGACTTCATTTACAAAAGTAACGTTTAAGCCAGAGACTAGTTAAGAAATCTGGAAACGTGCAAGCGAGTAGAAAATGTAAACAGTCGAAAATATAATTAGTCTCTTTTAGTAGTAAGGTTCAAATTTTATGTTTCGAAATGTAGATAGAGAATTAAGTTATTTTAATGATTCATGACCTGGTGAAGGTTGCGGGAGTTCGCTGGATGCGAGTCGCACGTAGGGTTACGGGCGCACCATGGCCTAAAATTGGAAATCCGGTATTGGAGGATGAAAAATCCTGATTATGGACAGAAAGTCCGGCCTGGCCTAAATTTTACCTACAAGCAAACAAAAAACTTTGAAATTTTTATTCAAATTTATAAAAAAAAACAATCGTTCATGATAACTTATCAAAAGTTAAGGGAAAATTTTTATATATTTTTTTTTACTAGCCTTATTAAAAGCTAGTTTTTAATTTGGTTTTGACCGCAAATATTATTGAAGAATTGCTCACAACTTTAATCTTTCCAGTTATACTTCGTACGTACGATGGCTCTAATGGACTCCACTGATAGTCTGTTTCTTTCTTTCGTCCGGCATGAGTCGAAAAATCCGGTCTGGCACAAAATCCGGGCAAAGTCCGGTATTGGAATTAAAAATTCGGTTAACACCGGATTTATCCGGTCAGATGGTAACCCTAGTCGCACGGGACCGGTCAATGTGTGATATCTTTCGGCTGAAATGATGATGATTTTTGGGTGCATGAAGAACAGGGTGTAGTGGTTCCCAACCTTTCTTGGACCAGGGACCACTTTGGTCTCTTTATTGTTAGCAGGGTCCCTAAGGTCCTAGATAAACATGGACACCGACAGAATTATATCTAGCCCTAGAATGAATCTTTAACTCACACAATGCAAAAATTGGAGCACTTGATGAAAACCTTCATAATTAAGATACTGAAGGATACAAAAGCGATCGAAGTGAGCTCGAACACTTTTGCAATCATTCATACGGAAAAAGGAATGTCAGTAGATTCTCAAAAAAATTTTGCACTTCGCCTCTCTGACAGGTTCAGTTGGGTTGGGTTGAGGTTGCATCTTCTGTAGAAGTTAAAAAGTACGAATAACATTTTAACCTTTCGCGAACCATATTAGAGGCTCCTGCGGACCACCGTTGGTCCGCGGACCATAGGTTGAGAACAGTGGTGGTAGTGTTGTAAACGATTCATCCCCCAAAGAAAAGGGAGGATCCTCCGACCAGACGGGTGTTGATTCTGGTGGGCCACAGCCCGACCGTTGTTGTCGGGTTCTCCTATATACGAGTAGTCTTAAGGCGTGGACAACTTTGCTTGCGCGATGTAGGACTCTGACGTGTTTCGCTTGTTAGTTCATCAATCAAGTCATAGATGGCGATGTAGTACTTTTTGTTCAATTGTAGTACTTTTTGTAGTGCCGCTACAGATTAATACTCGTATTCGAAGCGCATGTTATATGATTGTAATGTATGAATGTGAATGAACTGAACAGCTGTTTTTTTAATTACCGATGAAATTTTTTTTTTGTTGGAGGGGATGGGCTCAGAATTATGTACTTAATGCCACTGATAACCGTTTTCGCGTCCGTATCTCTCCACCCGTATGTCAGTTTATACAGGGTGTAAACAGACTCTTCACGAAGCCGTCAACCAAGCATACAGTACATAAAACTGAGCAACACTGTTAAAAAAAAATACGGTATAACTCAACGCAACGCATTCAACACATTGTGCTGGTGGAAGTATTTAACGTAAAATTATAACATTAAAAACTTATATTAAAAAACAAAATTTGTGGAAAAGTCTGAACTTTGGACCCCCAATATCTCCGTAACTAGATGGTTCCCAGGTATGGTCTGGAACCGGGGTTGCGGGACTCCGGGGTTGCGGGACTGTTCGAAAAAGATACCGTGGCCCCGGAACACATAGGGCGATGAAGGAACATGGATGGGTTTTAGTCAGTAAAAGTCTGACACTCCCTCCTGCTCCGCCCAGAGCGGGAGGAGTCATTTGATGATTTCCCAAGCGAAAAAAAAAAAAAGGTATGGTCTGAAACAAAAAAATGAAGTTTGCTTTGTTAAGAGTCTATTTACACCCTTTAGATGTATGGGCCGTTGTAACTCAAAACTCAAACTCTAAGCATTTATTTCAATTAGACCATTCGGCACTTTTGAATGTTAAAAATACAAAAAAAAACAAAGCTACAGGCCCAGTCACAAGACATAATAACTTGAGAAAGTACTGTAGTTGCCCATTCCCTAGCGTAGATCTCTATGGAGAAGAACGGGCAAGAAACTCCATGGATGGAGTCCTCTTTTAAATCAAAATGTTGTTACAAAATCTTGATTACATCATTAAATTTGAGATTATACATAGACACGTACGAGTATATGTGAGAACGATGTAGAAAGACGTGCACATTAAGAGCGTCCAGAGTAAAAGATTAGATCATCAATTTAAAAATAAAGTACCTAATTAAAATGAACCGTGGCAGCTAAGAGATGTCCAATCCCAACTGACAGCGCCCGTTCACGAACATGACGCATGTTCCGGCGCCATTCAACTCAACGATATTGAAGGGAACTAAATGACCCGACACACCCGCCATTAGCGAGACATTTGAATGAGCATGACATTCTCTCAGCAACCAAGCAGTCATATTCAAATCAATGAAAGATAACTAAATGTAAATGGTGGCTGAATAGTACAAAGTACTCACACATGTGCTATGCAATTATATAATACTAAGAACTCGAATGCAAGTATATTTTTACAATCTTCTTCAGCTTCCACAATACATTAACATGGGAATCAATTCTTCTTCTTCATCTTTGCGTGTCGATAGGCTCAAATAATGCCCGACCAGTACAATTAATTAGTTTGCCCCTATGGTTGTGGAGCAGGACCATCATTTAGCCAAGCATTTTTATCATCAATGTAATCCCCCAACTTATAACATGCTTGCCTACATAGTGTGCGTTATAGACAAGATTTAAATTTCGTCTCATTCAGTTGAAGAATGTGGGGAGGTATTTTATTGTAACATTTCAAACAGTACCCCATGAAAGATGAATCTACTTTATCAAGCCTGAAACCTGGCTGAACTAGTTGGTCCCTATTTCTAGTTTTATAGTGGTGTCTGTCACCTCTTTTACTGAAAAAATGCCGATTTTTCCTTACGTACATGATGTTTTCATAGATGTATTGACAAGGTACTGTCATGATATTAATTTCCTTAAACAGTTCTCTTAGAGAATCGCGTCTACGTATTGTATTGTATAACGGGCTGGTGTCCGCAACTCCACGTCAAAGCGTGTATTTTGCGTACGAGTGGGAAATTTATCCGATCCACCCTAGCTCCCCGAGAAAGGCCAGCAGCGCCTTGGTGTTGCTGACAATCTCGCGGAGAGTACCTGGGTTACCGAAGTACTTTGCCCTGTATGTTGCAACCCCTGGGCAGTGCAGAAGCACGTGGGCTGCTGTCTCGTCTTCCTCCATGCAGGCACGGCACAGGGGGCTGTCTGTGACTCCTATGACAAAGAGGTGTTTATTAAAAGAGCCGTGTCAAGTAATGGCGGCTGTAACTGTGTGCAGCTGCGGTTTGGTCAACCGAAGCGCGCTTTTGGTGAGGCGGCCGTCGATAGTAGGAAGTGCTTCCTTGGCCTGCCTGCATTCGCCGTGGTCTAGCCATAGCTTGTGGTGTTGTTCACTAGTTCGGTTCCTTACCAGTGTGCGTAGGTATTCGAAAGGGAGTGGTACGATAGGTTCGGGTCCCATCGCTGCTTCTGCTTCTGTTCGATCCCCTTCTAGCGAGTTCGTCCGCCGCATCATTGCCTTCGCATCTACGTAATTCATAAATGGCTCTGATGGCTCTTTTCTGCAGAATAAATATAGACTCGATGTCTGCTGCCCGTCCCCATAGTAAAATACCGTATGACATAATACTATGAAAATAACTATAATAAACTAGCCTCGTGGTATCAACTTCGGTAAATTGACGGATTTTTCTAGCAGCATAATATGCGTAATATGCGTATGCTGAGCTCAGCCGTCCTGCAAGAGATGTTAAATGAGGACTCCATTGCTTAACTTGAAATAAATTATGTTATGTTATATAAAATTTAGGAAGGTCACCCTTCTACAAAACAACCTCAGCAGACGTAACTTTTGCATAATTTATACAGCTGTGTACTATTTGTACTCAGTCACCTACCGTAAACGCATAATAAACTCAGATATGGAAGTAAAATACCGAACTTCCGTGTTTTCTCTTCCATGGTTCGCTTCAATATTAACCGTATAAACTAATACGCTACTAGCTGTAGTTGAAGTTTGACTTGCAAAACCTCTTATATTACGTAACTTTAAGTTTGAACTTGTGGTATCCTGTTTCTGTTGCGTATGACCTTTTTTATGATTACAAGGATCTATTAAGACCAGGGCTTGTGGTTAAATATTAACCACTATATGCTGCAACACTTACCATCTAATACATGCCGAGACACCTCCTTACCTCAGATAACATGTTAAGCCACTGGTACTGGCTGTCATTTGTAGATCTTTGATAGTCGTTACAGGTGGTCAGAATCCCGAAAATCTTATAACCTGTCTTACAAAGGGATGTCATCTGCCTGGCCTTTTTCCCAAATATGTTAGGTTCGGCTTCCAATAACGGATGCAGTAGAATGCCAATATTTTATATATGCGATAGGTACCCCTTGGTAAGACTGGTGGTCAGTCTGTCGGGCCACTGACTACTTGTAACAACTACTAAAGATCTACAAATAACAGCCGAGACCAACGGCTTAACGTGCTTTCCAAAGTAGGGAGGAAACTTGGTGAGTAATGAGTGGTCACCCATCCAAGGACCATCCTATTCAAGCGCAGCTTAACCTATCGATCGACTCGAGTGGCTGTTATTATTTAGCCACGAGCTCCTGCAAAAGAGTATCATATTACCCAGTAACTGGGAGGTCTTAGATCAGAAGTCGCTCCATGTTAAGTACTAGTCTTCAACTGCATCTGGTTGGATTAATAGCCGACCACAACATAATTGGGAAAAAGCTAGTCGGATGTGATCATTAAGACGCACAAAATCACTTTTAATCCAAATCCGTAATAAGCTCTTTTAAACCTTAAACTCCACTCATACCAAAATTAATTTCACCATGATTAACCTTCAACAAACAAAATCCTAACTTCTTTATTTTTTGTTCCCGGGGTGGAAAATCCTCACAGATCCTCCTCCACATCAACCCCCATAGAACACAAAACACATTGTACTCCCAAAAAACAAGAGTAAAACTCCATTCTTGGCAAAATAAAACAACTTTTTATATTCAGAAAACACTTTAACTTCTAAAGTACTGTTACCAAACTTGCTTGTCAAAATAGGTGTTTCACATAATGAGCTTCGGACCACGGTAGGTACCTCTATTAAAACTTTTCTTGTTATACCTGCATTGTGTAAACAGTCCTGGTAGGTGGAAGTTTGAGCACCTGACGCTTGAAAGGTCAGTGGTCTGAGTGTGTTTTGTGCGAGGTTCCATGTTGATTTATTTTGTGTATGAGTCAATTCTAAATCTTAAAAATCAAATGTAAATTTTAAAATGGTAAATTTTCTTCTTTAGATTAATCTCAAATTGTGTTTGATCAGTATGTGAACAGCTCTAACATTTGCTTCGATTCAATCCTGAAAGGTTCAAGTGGCTATGCAGGATGGGCAGGACAGGAAGTGCGGCATCCTGCAGAGGGGCTCCACTCATATCAATCGAAGGTTAAGGTCCGCTTCGCAGAACTCAATCTATGAATGGGTAATCAGTGATCACCTTATACTTCGAGACATCGAGAGTGCTCGAAATGCTTAATAAACCGTTTATCCTCGTTGTCATTACTTTGTCTTATCTTTGGCAGTCGTTTAAGTACTCCAATGCCCGAAAGTCTGAAACCAGTCTTACTAAGGGGTATCGTAATGCCCAGTAGCTAGATTGTGAAGGTCAGATAGTCAGTCACTCGATGTATACTGCAGTTAGATTGGAAGCCGAAACCAACATTATTGGGAAAAGGCATACGAATCGAAGGCATATTTGAAATAGGTCAAATTTTAAACTTCTTAAAATCTTTCATTGAATGCCTAACGAGGCATTCAATGAAAACTTTAGCAGTCACGATGGCGATCACTAGACCAACGGGTCTAGTGATCGCCATCGTGACTGCTAAAGTCCCGGGTTCGATTCCTGGGTCGGGCAAATTGTTATAGGATTTTTTCCATTACCAATCTCTGAGTAGGAGCCACGGACACTAGAATTGTGCCTGGTTGATGGTAATTGGCTCGCCCCATATTACGTAGGACTTAAACATTATTCGCGAAACGTGAGTGTACTATTATGTGCACCTCTGCCTAAACCTTCAGAGATTACCGGCATGATGGTATGTAATCATTGAACTCATATCAAAATTAAAATCCCACAATATTTAACATCAAATAAAACAATTTCTTATCGCACTCTCTTCATTCCAATTTTCAGTTCCCTTCATGCAAAAAATGCTTTTACGATTTATGTCCCAAATAAGGTCACGAAAAGTTAGAGATATATTTTTGTTAAAACATTTTGTTCAGTGACTGAAAACGTCGGAGCAATTCTTCCGCACGTCTTATCCCGAAACACGGAGTAGTACTGACAGAAGGTCAGCTACATACAGCGAGGGAAAACCAGCGTACACACGAGGCTGCAGATCAGTTTCCCTAACTCGTCAGTTTATTTAATTTAGCAGTTTTGTGTGCAGTTTTCTACCGCCTGTACTTCGACTGACGAATTAAAGAAACTAGGGTAACACTGGAAACTGTCGAATTGACTCAACTGTTAAATTCACAAAACTGTCCAATCAGAGAAACTGAATAATAAATGAAACTGGTGGCGAATCAAATAAACTGACGAGTGACGCAAACTGAGCAGTGATACGCGGACTCTTACACACCACACATAGACGGAGAGACACGTTCGAAAAGCGATCCCAGTTGAGCAAGGTTATGCTCTTACACTTTACTTACTCTTATACTTTACTTATTAACTTACATCATCAACTGTTTTTTAACTCATTCAATTTTTTCATTCAATTCATTCAACTGTTTTTTAACTCATTCAATTTTTTCATTCAATTCATTCATTGTTGGGACACACTATCTTCTCTGTGAGAAAGAGCGGGCTGTGATCCATAATCGCGGGCCCAGTGCGAATTTCTGGTTCTAGGATATCTTATCACGTTTTTCTAGGTCTTTTGCTTGAGGCCAAAGGTGATGGAATAAATTACACAAAGTAACGTACCTGCTTGAGTTTGAACCACGACTTGAAATCATTCCATGTTAAAAGAATAGGATTCAGCAGCATCCGATAAGACTAAAAGCCATCCCCAACATAGTTGGGAAAAGATAGGCCGATATTGATGATGGCCAGTAACTTCTAAGTCAGACTCGTTACTGCTCCTCATCTTATTGCATCCCAGCCGAATGCTAGTCGCAAGTGCGCTTGCACTCGTTGTGCGTGAAACGTGTGTATGTGTGTGTGCGTTTTCGCTCGTTAAACGTACCCAACCTTCTGTACTATTCTCTGCATTTGGTAGGAAAAACACGGCAGAGATAATGTGAAAACAATTTTCAACAACACCCACAGGTTTTTACCTGGTTGCACTGATGAAGATGGTTTTAAAAGTATTTTCGTATGTGTAAGACTTAAATGATATGTGTGTGGAAGCAAATGTACGGATGAATATGGGGGATGTGAGAAAAGTAATCGGGCGTTTAAAAAATTCAAGCATTTGCGAAAAGGATATTTGAAAACCGATTATGTTATGTTTTATGCGCCGCCACACTATGCTCCTTGCGCTGCTCATCGCTATGCTCCTCGCGCTGCAGCGATTTGCCGCGATGTTGCCCTCTCTGCCCACACACTGCTCTACTCGCGCAATTAATCGCGACGCACCTCACTTGTCATTTGCCATTGGTGGACAATGGACGATAAAACTGGCAGCGTGCGCGCTATGCAATTTTAGTATAGCTAATTATATCATTGTCGCCACCATCGTCCTTGCCAACGGAGATGGTGGATCACATCTATTCATCGCAATTATTATCGCGATTATGTGGCCAGCCATTCGCGCTCGTATTGCCGGTCCTTTGACTCGCGCACAAAAACCGACAAAATAGGGAGCAGTGTGCACGACGAGGAGCATGACGTGCGGCATGACGAGTAATGTTGCCACACTATGTCTCTGCCACCTTTCCTCGCTACTTCCCATGCCACTCTTCGAGTGTGTGGCAGGCCCATAAGGTTTGTAAGAGAGGTAGAAGGACAGAAAATAAAGTAATAGATTTGAGCACTCTTGATAAACCCCTCAATTAAATTTGTGAGACTGTTTCTAATCCTTCAGGGATTACATGGGCGTGATGTTTGATAGCTTCCTCTCTGTGAGAGGGAACTGGCATGCGTTGGACCAGCTTGGTGGACAAGCTGGTCCAACGCATGTTATTGAACAAACATAGCTGAGAATTTATGTGTTCTACCCCAACTCATGGATTGGGATCGAAATCATGAATTTTCTTATGCCACGCCTACGCTTTTGCCTTCAGGCTATTGCCACTTTCATTGGCAATAAAAAGTCCTGCGGAGTTTTGCTAACACACTCGCAACCTCGATGCCTTTCAGTTCAACAAAGCATTAATTGCGTTATTTATTTATTTAACACTTCAAGGACAAAGTACAGAGACGACTTAATGCCATAGGCATTGTTTATCTCGTATTTACATCGTTGAGTAGACACTTTCGGATTGAAGCCATTCAAAATATTTTAATTCAGATTAACCTAAGCGGGTTATGGTAAAATTATCTATTTTTGAACCGTGGAAAGTGAGACGTATTTGAATTGGTACTGGTTTGCTTTCCTACGGAGAAGAACCGGCCACTGATTTCAGTTGATAGCAAACATGTTGTACAAGGGTTGGAGTAAAAGCACTGCAATACAATTACAATACATTTCACAACTAATAACATGAAAATTTTTACAAAAAAAAAAACTGGAATGTATTAGAACTTACTTTTCAAAATTATTTGGATTGTAATAAAAAGTGTGTTACGCAATTTACCCGAAAAAAAAAACAAAAAAAAACGACACCTATGATGGAAAAACCAAAAATGTTCGTAGAAGATGGAATTACCTTCTTTAATTTATGTTAACCTAGTACTTTTTTTCTGCTCTCAAAACGGTGAAGGAAAACATCATGAGGAAACCGGCATGTCCTAGAACCACAAAATGCGAAGTCATGTGACATCTACCAGTCCGCACTGGGCCCACGTGGTGGATTGTAGCCCATTCCTTTTCATAGAGAAGAGGCCTGTGTCCCAGCAGTGGGAACATTAATAGGCTGTTGATGATGATGATGATGATAGTACTTTTTCTAAGGTCTCTTACAAACCTCAAATCTTACAAATTCTTAAAAAAATATTGTTATAATCTTGTCTTACTAACTGTACCTAACATTGATAAAGATTAAAGTTCCACACAAAAAGAAACGTAAGACGAGTTGCATAATGAAAATATTATTTATTTTTATTTTCATCAACTCGTCCCGAATGGGCCGTGGGCATGTGAATTACTCGCATGTTTTGTTTTCTTTTAGTTGTCTTCGAAAGTGATTTGTGTTAGGCGATTCTCTCACGACACCTTTCGTTCGCGCCGGTATGGTGGCGGTGAAGATCTTGTTCGCGGTGCGAAGCGCGGGCCCTCCGCGCTTCGCACCGCGTGAGCGCGCTCGTCCACATGGTCGTGCGGTATACGGGTGATAACCACCAGACTGGTTTTTTTTTTTCAATTGCATCTCACAGGTCATCTTATGAGGCTGGATTCTGCTTAACCGGACTATACTGTGGATGCCTTGAGAGTAAACCCCCCAGCCAAAGTATAAAACTTATAAAGTTAGCAACAGCGCGCTATTGGCACCCCCTGTGGGGTACGACTCTTGGCTTAGGGCGTCGCTGGGTAGAGCAGCAAAGGGGCAGGCTGCATCTGAGTGAGATTGTAGCGGCACTACAAAAAGAACTACAGCTACATGGAACATAAAATACTACAGCGCCATCTATGGCAACGATGATGAACTAACAAGCGAAAGACGTCAAAATCCTACATCGCGCAAGCAACTTTATCCGCGACTTAAAACTATATAGCAGAACCCGACAACATCTGTCGGCCGACCAGACGGGTGTTATGACTAGACAGAGGATCCTCCCTTTTATATAGAGGATGAAGAACTTTACACCCTGTTCTTCATACCCCCAAAATATCATAAGGGCTGATTTAAAACTACTGGCTCAGCAAGGGTCGGGGGGAAGAGGCTTAGATGTCACGACGAGTAGCTTTTATAACTACGACTACGATTGCGGTCAGGAAAATTAGTCCGCTGTTAGTCTGGCTTTGTTGATTATGAAATACGACGGTAGTTTTGAAACTCGTAATTTCTGTGTGGTTTATAGTACAGAGGTTGATAAGGGAAGTTTATGTGGCTTTGTTCAATGAAAACTGTCTGACCCAAACTAGTTACTGTCGCTTTCAATGTCCAAAATTCATGTATCTTGTATATTTCATCACCGACGACCTTAGGGGTGATATATAGACATTGAGAGCGTATGTTGGCCCGTAAATTTGCTTGGTGCTAGTGAAAATTACTCTTTTTAAGGCCTACTGTCTTTTTCTTTATGTCTGTGTCATGTTTCCTTCTCATGCCTGAAGGGCATACAGTATATAGTTTTTATCCCGGCTGTCCAAACACACGTGGTCGAAACCGCGAGAAAAAGCTAGTATTCAATGAACAACTGTGCTTTATGAACATAACCTATTCAAAAACTACCTAATGCTTACCTTCGAGTCTGTAAAAATGAACCTGAATATCAAAGCCCTATCAAAACCATGTAGAAACGACACCAACTTGTCCCCAACACGCTTCAACAAACTTCCAACCGAAAATGTTTGGTCAAACCATAATTTGGCAAACGTGGTACGCTCTCCCGTTTAAAATTAGCATCTAAATTCGTACAGGCATCAGATTCGCTTGCATAAATTCCCAACAACTTGTTTTGTTGCAAAAATACGTTGCTCCCAATTATTTTGAACTACATCCCGCGAATTCGCTTGCTTGAGTTTTAAATTGCGTCCATCAGTTTTTGGGAGTACTGCACAATAATTGTTCGGGGCCATAATCTGACAACTTGTCTGTACCAATGGTATTCATATTTAGTGGCGATACTTTCACAACACAAAGTAATGCGCCTGTCTGGGTTCGAACCCACGACTTACTGTTCGTAAGTCGGGGCCGCCACAACTGAGCCACCACTGCTCCCATTTCATTTATTTTATCACCACTGCTCTCAAAACGGTGAAGGAAAACATCGTGAGGAAACCGGCATGTCCTAGAACCAAAAATTCGAAGACATGTGACATCTACCAACCCGCACTGGGCCCGCGTGGTGGATTATAGCCCGTTCCCTCTCATAGAGAGGAGGCCTGTGTCCCAGTAGTGGGAACATAAATAGGCTGATGACTTTCACAAGCTTGGCTTGCCCTGCCAAAAGATGGCTTAGCACTTTATTCAGGCGGCTCAAGAAGCGTTCCCTCAACGATTGTTTCATGTCGGCAGTATTGATGCCTAACGCTTCCGACATACCCAAATACTTCTAGGTTTCTGTTGAGGAGAGGGATTTAAGACTACTCTTCATGATGTAAGGGTTTCTGGACATTCTGCTTGCCTTATGGGCTTGCCGTATTGTGGGTCCCTAGATACGCCAATGTTCATATTAATCAGTTAATCGTTTGTGGAGGTGGAATACGCAATCGTTTTATGATAAAAACTGGTTTTAAAGGAAGCATAGTTCATAGTTGCAATTGCATGGAGTTCGGTAATTGCCCCACGGGATTATACCACCGATATCAAAGTATCCTATGTATTAATCCAGGTTAAAAACTATAAAGGGCACGCCACAACAGTGGCGATAAGTCCCCCGTTGAGGAGTTGCTTGAGAGACGCCACGGCGTCCTCACCTTCCGCCTGACGCAGGTCCTCACCGGACATGGCTGTTTCGGGAGGTTCCTGCACCGAATCGGGCGGGAGGAAACGCCCGGGTGCTTCTATTGCGAGGATCAGCCGGAGGACACGGTGGAGCACACTGTGGAGGTGTGCCCCGCTTGGGTGGAGCACCGCCGTGTCCTCGAAGCGGACCTCTCGCGTCCGGCCCTGGTTCAATCCATGGTCCGGAGCGAGACGGAATGGGACGCCTTCACCTCCTGCGAAGCAGTAATGCTAGAGAAGGAGGTGGCGGAACGTGAGAGGGAGGGAACCTCACATCCCGGCCGCCGCGGGAGACACCCCGGGTGTCCGTGGCCCCCGGCCACCGTAGGCGCAGGCCTGTGTACGGTGGGCTATGGGCTAGCTCGCCGTCCGTCCGTCTCATGACGACAGGCCGTGTCGGCGGCGCGTTCGTGTTCCACGCGCGCCTCAAAGAGAGTCAGCAAAAAGGAAGGGGTTCGCAAGGACCTATCCCTGCCGGGGCTGCGGGACTGTTAAAAAAAGTTATAAACTATATGTTTGCAAAATTTCATCCAAATCCGATTCGTAGTGAAAGAGTAACAAACGTCCATCCATCCATCCATCCTCACAAACTTTCGCATTTATAATATTAGTTAGGAAAGTTAGGATTTCGGCAGTACGAATCATGCCACCCGAACATTTTATGTGTAGCACCCCTTTTTTTTTTTTTTTTTTTTTTTTTTTTTTTTCGGATGGGAAATCATTAAATGACTTCTCCCGCTCTGGGCGGAGCAGGAGGGAGTGTCAGACTTTTACTGACTAAAACCCATCCATGTTCCTTCATCGCCCTTTGTGTTCCGGGGCCACGGTATCTCTTTCGAATAGTCCCGCAACCCCGGCAGGCATCGGTCCTTTCGGACCCCTTCCTTTTTGCTGACTCTCTTTGAGGCGCGCGTGGAACACGAACGCGCCGTCGACACGGCCTGTCGTCATGAGACGGACGGACGGCGAGCTAGCCCATAGCCCACCGTCCACAGGCCCGCGCCTACGGTGGCGACGCCCGGGGCGTCTCCCGCGGCGGCCGGGACGCTGTGAGGTTCTCTCCCTCTCACGTTCCGCCACCTCCTTCTCTAGCATTACTGCTTCGCAGAAGGAGGTGACGGCGTCCCATTCCGTCTCGCTCCGGACCATGGCTTGCACCAGGGCCGGACGCGAGAGGTCGCCGCCGCCAATCGCCGCTTCGAGGACACGGCGGTGCTCCGCCCACGCGGGGCACACCTCCACCGTGTGCTCCACCGTGTCCTCCGGTCGATCCTCGCAGTGGAAACACCCGGGCGTTTCCTCCCGCCCGATTCGGTGCAGGAACCTCCCGAAAACACCGTGTCCGGTGAGGACCTGCGTCAGGCGGAAGGTGAGGACGCCGTGGCGTCTCTCAAGCCACTCCTCAAAGAGACTTACCGCCACTATTGTGGCGTGCCCTATGTGTAGCACCCCTCAGCTAGTTTTTGGAAGCAAAATTACGTATTATGCTTTCCTGTTGGTTTTTAGATAGTTTATTTTTGAGTGTGGTCTTTGCTTTCCTGGGATTTAAACTAACTGCCGGACTTTGAATAAAATGTAGGTCAATGCTTTTTGTTTCATTTTTCTAGACCTTAATGCGCTACTGGTTTAAAGTCGGCATGCACCATAAATTGCTAATTGCATTTAGAATCAAAAAGATCATTGTCTTCGTGATCTTTAAACAATTGCCTCAAACTGGTGGTCTACCAAGACATCTTAAGCAGTATTGTTGTGATCTTATTCCAGAGTGTGAAAGAGAAGGACCTATTACGGGACAGTAACAGGAGGAGCTAAATAATAACAGCCGCTTGGATCAATCTTCTGGTTAAGCCGCACTTGCCTAGGTTGGTCTGTGGATCGGTGACCCATAACATAATAACACTTTGACAGCGGCTCGCTACTTAACTTTTACGGCACCAGCTGAATTAAACTGCTTTGTTGGTCTAGTAGTCACAAGCAAGACAGTCAAGCACGTGATTTTGGGTTCGATTCCCGGGTCGGGCAAAGTGTTATTGAGTATTTCCTTAGGATTTTTTCCGTACCAGCCACTGAACTTGGATTTATGCCCAGTTGTTGGCAATAGGTTCGTCCTGACCTTTAAGAAACTTAAACATAACAGGATAAATGTGGGTGTAATTTTAGTAAACACATCTGTTTACCCGTCGGGGATTACAGGCGTGACGTTATGATGTTAAATAAAATAATTTTAAAGTTGTTTAAAAATATCTAAAAGCATAAATCAACTCAGAAGTGTACTCAGTTACAAGTGCGTGCCTGCGGGCCACTGGCGCGAAATGTACGACGGAAACAGATGTGAGAGGATAACACAGATTTTGGAATTAATTTGTGTTAGCAAAATAACGCTTTGGAAACATGGAAAAATGGGAGCAAATGTTTTTGGGAAAAAGTCATTGTTATTTTATTAAAATTTTGATTTTTAACATACTTGTTGAACTATTGCATAAGGATTATTATGAAAGAAATAAATAAGGAAAAAGTATTTAATTGACTTCCACAGGACAAAACAATAAAACAATATTAAATAAAAAGAGAACAACAAAAAAATAAAACTTACTAACTACTCTTTTGTCTGTATGCTTTTTCCTGTATTAGTGTGTACGGTCGAACAAGCTATTTGGTTTACAGTTTAACTAACAAATTACATTGTAAAATCTAAACCAAACAGCTGTACATAACTAGATAAACTAGAATCCATACAAAACTTCAATACTTAATAGACCGAACAGTATGAGACAGCTGATTATGTTTTCGCAAAAACGTTGTTGGGGTTAAGCCGCGCTTGCCAAGGTTGGTCTGTGGATCGGTGACCACCCATTACATACCGAGTTTCTCCGTACCTCTTAAAACACGTTCAGCCTTTGTTCCCGGCTGTCATTTGTAGATCTTTGACAGTAGTAACAAGTAGTCAGTGGCCCGTAAGTCTGACAGCCAGTCTTACCAAGGGGTATCGTATTACCCAGTACTAACTGGGTTGTGGAGATCAAATAGGCTGTCGCTCCATGTAAAATACTGGTATTCAGCTGCATTCGCTTAGAGTAGGTCGATGCCAACATAGTTGTGAAAAGGCTAGGCAGATGTACATACATAGTAATGAATAAAAAATCATTTATTTGTGTTCTAAATTAATTCGCACATCGAATCCCACCCTTTCTCAAAAGATACTTCCAAAACAAAACCCTCAAAAGGAAATATGAAATAGTTATTACTGTCCCTCCAATGTCATTTTCCACATCACAGCCTCCGTATATCTGCTTTGTCTGTCTGTCCGTTCAACGCGAGCCAACAGGCTTGTAAATTGGATATCACTTTCTGGCCACCGCATCGCTTGGTAATGTGAGCATCGATATATTGGATGTGTGAGGTCTGGTATTGTTGAAGTAGGGAAGTGGAAAATTGATAATGTTCTTTTATGATATTTGAGGAGCTTTGAAAAGATGATGAAATCTAACAGACTCGGGTAAGAGTACACAGTGTGTTTGGGCCCTATCAGAATACGTGACGTTTTTTTAATGTCACAGCACCATGCTGAGATATTGGCTGATTTTGGCCTCGTACAGTACACATTTTATGTTTAATTTTTATTACTTTAAAATAGATAATTTCACCATTTTGTTTTATTTTATCCTGTGCGGGCTAATAAATGCTTTTTCTTTCTTTCTTTCTTCTGTGCAATGCAACATTACAAAACAGCCCGAAATATTAATCATATGTATATGTGCGAGGACTTGCGTAATGCCATCGTCAAACGCCGCGTCAAAATTTCTGTTTATGAAAAGAACGCACCATTTTATGAAGGTATGAATTTTATTGCTCTTTTTCTAAAAGCTGGTCATTTTGGTTAGGATGCAACCTGGGGGGTCTACTCTCTAAGTCCGTCAACAAAAATACGGGGCCTATCCGAAAGTAGCATAAACTTTAAAATGAACTTTACTCGAGAGTACACCTCTACCACCACACTTAAAGACAACGAGATAAACCCTTTTTAATCCACCTACGGCAAAGACCCACCCAGGAATATAGAAACGTTTATTTTCCGTGAACCGCACGCCATCTCAACCGCAGGAGCCACGTTACTGTGCGTCAACAACACTGTGGTACAGCGTGCGACGGTTACAAGCCACTGGAGCAATATGACATAAGTTGTGACGTCAGAGCTTAGTTCAGATGTAGTTAGGATTATTCAACTGATTATAATCTTTAACACTATTGAAATTCTTCAGTAAAATTCTGATAATATTGAAAGGGTTTACCGCATGATTTAGCCGTGTGGTATCCGGCAGAGTAGAATAGAACCAACCCACTACACTCACGGGTGTCGTATAAGGCGACTAATGTCTGAGGCAGAACACCTTGCGCCTCCGTAGACCAGAGAATGGACAGCAGCGTTTTCTGTTAGTCTTTCATCACTGCGATCTCCAATCCGCCTGCCAAGCGTGGAGAGTACGGCAAATTCCTCCCATCATGGGAGAGGCTTATGTCCAGCAGTTGACGTTACGGGCTGTTGTTGTTGTTGTTGTTACCGCATGACTGGTCTCGGAGAGCGTCGCTACGGACCTCAACGTAGTTGAGAAAAGGCTAAGCAGATGGTGATGAGCAATGAAAAACGATTGGAAGTGTTTTTTTATAAGCCTGAACGTCTAACAAATTATCGCGATCCCCTTTTATCGCGATTTAAAGTGTGCGAAAACGCTTACACGCTTTGGTATATTAATCTAGTCATTGTATGTCATGCAAGGTTTATAGTCTACATCAACATCAACATCACCAGCCTATTAATGTTCCCACTGCTGGGACATGGCCTCCTTTCAATGAGAGGGAATGGGCTATAATCCACCACGCGGGCCCAGTGCGGATTGGTAGATGTCACATGTCTTCAATTTCTTTGGTTCTAGGACATTAACATTAACATTCGGTTTGCTCACTATGTTTTCTTTCACCGTTTTGAGAGCAGTGGTGATAAAATAAATTACCCAAAGTAATGCGCCTGTTTGGGTTCAAACCCACGACTTACTGTTCGTAAGTCGAGGCCGCCACCACTGGGCCACCGCTGCTCTCAATCGCTGGTTATAATAGTTCATTGTAATAGTTCACTCACATTTCGACAACTATGTAATAGATTGATTCTAAAAATCACCTAATATAAACTCCAATAAATAAACGCCTAGTTTGAATAAACTCTTTTCCAATTACACTTTATATAATAAACTCTTTTCCAATTACAATTACACTTTTACTCTTTTCCAATTCACAAAACACACTCAATTTTATTTTAGAAACAAAACAAACTGCTTCAAAACATTTTAATAACTATCCTATGTCCCATTAGGGGGTGATCATATTTCCCATTAAAAGGGGTGCGGTGGCGTTGTAAAAATCATGAAAATAAAAAATGTTTGAATATAAATATGGAAAAAACAGGCCGATACTCCCTGCAGTTTCCGCTCCATTGAACCAGATGCCCTCAGTTCATATCCGTCGACACTAACCGGGAAATGCATAACCCAGAATTTAATAAAAACCTATTGGATTCAGCGTTTTGCAAAAAAAAAAGATGGCGATATTTTTTTTTATAATTTGGTTGGGTAGAGTGGGCAATTCGTTTGATGGTGATTAGTGTGGTTACGTAAAGTTTTCATTTTCATCATTACGGCCTGCGCAGACAACAGACCATCCGTGATACTCTTTTAAGTCTGTGAAAATAGAACCTAAGCAATTATGTGCAGAAACGCATACGACGCGCAAAAAATACATTGAAGCTCACGTATACAAACAGCCAGACTCGGAGAAACTATCTGTAGGCCATACAATTTTTTTTTCCGTGCGGGTATCGAACCCGCGACATGCAACAAAGCAGTCAATCGCTCATCCACTGAGCCAACCGTGCCGTCAAATGCATGTCTTTGTATATTTGTATTCTTTAATTCCTATATCCAGGCTATCGTTACGGGGGCGCTTCCTCACCAAGAGTATTTGCATAAAAAAACAAAATCTAATCTTTTATTGTTACATTACAAGTAAATGCTGTCAGTGAGGAAGCGCCCTTGGATTCATTTTGATATCCCAAGTGTTCATGTCGGTAACGACAAAAAAAAAACATGCAGGCTGTTAGAAGTTAATAATGAGCCTTAATAATTAAATATATTATTATCGTTTCGCAGTTTTACGAATTCTGGAAGTGCAAAATCCAGAATTGAAAACGTGTTGCACAGACCCTTGAATAAAAAATTAAACGCATTTCGTTGTTGAGTTTAAACCAGATACTGGAAGTATCAGATTTTGCACTGAGGATGGGAACACCGAATTTAATAAAAGTCTAATATTGGGTATCGTTTTATTATTGCAACATTTTATGTCATTTGATGTTGAATATTGAGTTTCATGTTCAGATAGCGTGAAATAGAATTTATTTAGTTACAAAAAATAAGGTTTTAAACACGCCAGAGTGCCATTTATAACAAGGTTTTTGAACTCTAAAATAAATCACTAAGGACGCCTGATGCGATTGGAGACTGACGGCGAACTGTTAATCTTTGGGGCACCTTTTTTTTCGGTTTGGAAATCATCAAATGACTCCTCCCGCTCTGGGCGGAGCAGGAAGGATTGTCAGACTTTTACTGACTAAATCCCATCCATGTTCCTTCATCGCCCTTTGTGTTCCGGGGCCACGGTATCTCTTTCGAACAGTCCCGCAGCCCCGGATCTTTGGGGGGCACCTTAATAGTCATTATAAGGCTTGGTCAAATGCTGCATCGTCATAATGCAAGGCAGGCATTTTGCTTCATAGTCAGAATAAGGCTTAGTTCAAATACTGTTTAGACATATTGCAAGGCAGGCATTTAGAGAGCAGCGGTGGCCGAGTGGTGGCGGCCCCGACTTACGAACAGTAAGTCGTGGGTTCAAACCCAGGCTGGCGGCATTACTTTGTGCAATTTATTTCATCACCACTGCTCTCAAAAACGGTGAAGGAAAACATCGTGAGGAAACCGGCATGTCCTAGAACCAAAAATTCGAAGACATGTGACATCTACCAATGCGCACTGGGCCCGCGTGATGGATTATAGCTCATACGCAAAATACGCGCTTTGACGTGGAGTTGCGGACACCAGCCTGTTATACAATACAATACAATTACAAGGCAGACATTTTGCTTCATAGTCAGAATAAGGTTTAGTTCATAAACTGTATAGACATATTGCAAGGTAGCCATTGTGCTTCCTAGTCAATATAAGGTTTAGGCAATACTTGGCATAGACGTTTTGATTTCTAGTCAGCATGATCATAAAGGGTTCAAACTTCGTTTGAAATACTGTTAGAATAAAGTTCTAATCAGCTTGCCCTACAAAGTGATTGTTACGTCAGTCACAGCGGGCCGAATAGTGCGAAATGAGTGGTTTTTTGCGATTTACAAAAAATCTATTGAAAAAATAAAACACATAAGACCTGCTTTATAGTTAGTTCAGTTAGTATGCAAAGTTTCATGATCTAATTTGAAGTACTTTTTGAATACCAGCAGTTTATTGTTCGATTTGGAGGTAACGGATTTTTTTTCTGTTGAGAAAAGTTAATGGAATCGTGTTTTCGTCACACATAGTACTTAGCATTCATCCTCAACTTTACCATATATTTATTTCAAAATGAATGCTGCAGTATTTTAGGCGTAACAGAGGATCAGCCATTTGAGGTAGAATTGGCCCTGAACGAGTGAAAAGTAACAGGCAAACAGGTCTACTTCCTTTTCCCAACTGTGTTGGGTTCAGCTTCCGGTCTAACCAGATAATGTGCAGATGGAAACCAGACTTTGCATGAAGCGACTGCCTATCTGATCTCCACTACCCAATTAGCATTGGGTAATACGATACACCTTTTAAGACTGATTGTCAGACTTTCTGGCTACTGACTACCTGTTACGACCCGTCAAAGATCTACAAATGGCATCCAACAACAACGGTTTAACGTACTTTCCGAGACATGGAGGAAACTTGTTATGTAATTGATAGTTACCCATCCACGGACCGACCTTGGCAAGCGCGGCTTAACCTTGAAGATCGACCTGTTATTATTTAACCACGAGCTTCTCATACAAAGTATAATGCTTTCTCTACAAACCGAGTACTTTCCGAATACTTACAACAACTTCAAGTTTCCTTGAATAAACAAATTCAAAAAGCCACCTAGATAAATCCTTAAAATATTCCTCTGTATAACATAAAACACTAATATAAGACTTACTCCTCCATATTTAAGACTGTGTTGCACTTAAAGCTTGCATAAAGCCGAAGATGCAGTGAATTATGAATTATTCAAGCCACTGGCTCTGTGGCGCCCTACTGCGGCGACCGGCGGTATCTACCATAATTTCGTCCTTTCAAGAGTTTCGTATATGAAGTGGGTTCTTATTTCGAAATTATGTGATTGTATTTTGTGGGAGAAATGTTGTTTTGTATTTGATAGGTTTGTAGTTCAATGGTTAATAAACAAGGCTCAACAAAGAGGCGCGAACCAATTTCGACTTAGTCCGCTAGGTTGTGATGACTGAAAAAAATCCACGAGTGTGAAAAAAACATAGCATGTTGAACCTAATCAAAGTTGCAATAAGAGCGTCTTTTCCTGGAAGAGTTGAAAAATTATACATTTATATTTCTACTAAGCCGACCCCATCATAGTTGGAAGTGTTTGGCAGATGATGATTTCGACAATGCCATTCGGAAAAACTCGTCAGTATTCGGGAAACGTTCGCTGTTCAAATACAATGTATGCAAAGATTTTATGCTCACAGTTCGTGCATGACCGATTATCTGTGAATTGACTTATGCCCCGTTCACGACATGGGACAATTCAACTTGCGTCTAGCGTCACGCGCGTGATCGTTTTTTTTTTTACTTACAGGCCGGTTGGTCTTATAGGGTGTTAAAAACCTCTTAACGAAGCCTAAAGGCACTTGTTCTCCCCGTCATTGCGATCATTTTTTTGTTCTACACCATACCTTGTTACGGAGATATTGAGGGTCAAAGTTCCAACTTTTTTTAGAATACTAGTTTTTAATGTAAGATTTTTACTTTAAACACCTTCACGACCCCCGTATTATTCAATCCATCCAACAGCACAATGTTTTGAGTGCGTTACATTAAGTTTTACCACAAAATATGATTTTTAACACCCAAAAAAAAAGTAAATCTAGATCACGCCTGTAATCCCCGAAGGGCTAGGCAGAGGTTTACCTAAAAGTAAACCCACATTTCGCCAGTTATGTTTGAGTTCCATGTAATAGGGGGCGAGCCTATTTCCATCAACTGGGCACAAATCTAGACTCCGTGGCTGATACTGAGAAATTCAATATACAATAACAATTTGCCCGACCCGGGAATCGAACCTAGGACCTCATGCTCAGGATTCGTGCTAGTGACCACTAAGGCAAACGAGGCAGTTTTCTGACTTCTTTAAATTTAAAATGGCGGGTAGTTTTAACCAATAGGCGCTATAGTTGCGGCCCGTTAAGATGAGAATAGCGATCACATACATTTATTAAACTTACTTAACTTTGAAATCCTCCTTCTCCTATCCTACCCTCCTTTGAGGAGCTCGTGGCTAAATAATAACAGCCGCTCGGTTCGATCTTTAGGTTAAGCCGGGCTTGCCTAGATTGCATTACATACCAAGTTTCCTCCGTGCCTCGGAAAGCACGTTAAGCTGTTGGTCCCGGCTGTCATTTGTAGATCTTTGAGAGTCGTTACAGGTAGTCAGTGGGCCAAAAAGTCTAACAACCAGTCTTACCAAGGGGTATCGTATTACCCAGTACTATCTGGGTTGTGGAGGTCAGATAGGTAGTCGCTCCATGTAAAATACTGGTATTCAGCTGCATCCGGTTAGACTGGAAGCCGACCCCAACATAGTTGGGAAAAGGCTAGGCAAATGATGACTTAACTTTGAAATCCAAAAATAAGCCTGTTCAAGTCTTGAATCGTCATCTATCGTGATCTTCAAAATTTTTTTCTAATGAAAAACGATACATGGTTTATTTGTTTCGGTTCGTACGAAGAGATATTAGAGAAAGGGCAATGACCGCTATTCTCATCTTAATTGGCACCAACTATGTATATACGCTTTTTTTGATGCTCAATTCACTTGTGTGATCCAAAAATATTCCCTTGTCATAGATCACAAACATACATAGTCGAAATAAATCTGGAAAATGTACATTTCTCTAGAAATCATTATCAAAGAAAAAAAATAGTTTGTAAAAATAATTATACAAGTTACATAATACCAACATAATAACTAACAGACTTTTGCCAATTTATCCTGAACCCACGGCATACTCAGATTGGATTTTAAGAGATGTCTACTGAAATTGGTCTTTCACAGTTCACGTTTTCAATATTTTGACAATTCAATGGTTTGAAATAATGGATACCGAGTGTCCTGATACGAAATGAAAAATATTAAAAACAGGTCATACTTTGTGTTTTAATTTTAATTAATTATTCCATATAGAGATTTGGATATTCATTTGAGAGATGTAATTACTTTGTTGGTTTTAATTTAATAAAGTTTGGGATTTTTTTAATGTAATATTTTTTAAAGTAATATTTTTGTGGTGTAAACCTTTTTTTTTTCGTATGTGCTTGATTGTATTTTATTGCATGGGTCTTGTAAAACATAAAGAAATTTATCTTCTAAACCAACGTTAGATTTATTTTACCAGTAAGTTGATCAAAACCTAGATCAGGCCCGAACCTTTTCGAACCCAGACAGGCGCATTACTTTGTGTAAATTATTTCATCACCACTGCTCTCAAAACGGTGAAGGAAAACATCGTGAGGAAACCGGCATGTCCTAGAAGCAAAAATTCGAAGACATGTGACATCTACCAATTCGCACTGGGCCCGCGTGGTGGTTTATAGCCCATTCCCTCTCATTGAGAGGAGGCCTGCGTTCCAGCAGTGGGAACATTATAGGCTGATGATGATGATGATGATGACCAATCTTTCGCTCCACCACATTCATCGCCATCCATAACCCAACTTTACCCACTGCTGGCTATAGACCTCATTTCTTGTGCCAAGCTCCACGTTCTTGTGTCAGCCTCATCCAGAATATTGTCCCGCATTGGCAACAATGTCGTCTGCCCATCTCGCCGCCGTACGACCAACACTTCTCTTTGCAGTCCTTGGACGAAACTCGGTCACAGCTTTACTACACCTGCCATTACCACACCTTGCTAGGTGCCCAGCCCAACTCCATTTAAGTTCCAAAACACGATTTTCAATAACGAAGACCTTTAATACGTCTCCGGATATCGACGTTTGGAACTCGGTTCAGTACTTTTGTACCGAGCATGGAACGCTCCATGGCTCTCGTGGGTCTCCACCACATTACTTCAGAGCAAATAGTTTTATCCCAGCCCTACAATATATCGATATAATTTCATATCGCAGTATAATTCGCAACTATGTGTAGCCTGCAAACACAATATCCTCGTATTTATGCGTCCAACTGTACGACCGTGTGCAATCGGTTGGGAAGTTATGAGCTTTGACATTTGAATCTGGCCACTGAGAAGATGATAGCAGAAATCCCACTTAAAAATAAAAGAGTTTATTCATACAGAAGCAGTGGTTGCGGCAGACTACGAAGGAGATGGCTGAACGATTTGATAGTCTTCTTGGAGAATTGGAAAGAGTTAGCACAGAATCGTGGCCGTTGTTAGGAATGGAGGGAAGCTTATGCTCAGCAGTGGGACAAATTGTTGGGAAAAGGCTTGGCAGATGATGATGATTAAAGTTGTTGGTGAGGTGTTAAAACATCGAACATTAACTTTCCACCTGGGGATGCTTCGCCGTGGCCGACTTGGAAATCTCTAAATAATAGACTCCGAACCCAAGTCGGATGCAAAGACTATCTCTACAGATGGGGGTTCACGGTCGGCTCAGATTGTGATCTTAATGAGTATGCGGCGTATCTCCTCAGATAGTGACACTTCTTCCTGAGAGATACCTGAGCACTTGACGACCTTATGACTGCATCAGCGAGCGGAGTTTGCATAGCTGAATTTTGACACAAAAATATTTTATGAAAATTTGCCATCGACACGCTAAGAAGAAGCAGGATATTCCACATACTATTTTCTATTTACAAAATAGAGGACTCAAACAAATGGCTACCACCATCTCTAGATACAAGCAAGCTACTGCAACAGTTCATCATCTTCCTAGGCTTTTTCCCAGTTAGCAAAAATCCCAACTCAAACTAAATTAATGCTAAAACTTATAAAACTAACCTTCTTGCACCCACCTGTTCACTGGCCTAGCAGTTCCTTTGTCTAGCGTCATAAGAAAAACACGTTCGGTTTTGATCTTAATATTACATTTCTGACATATTTCTGTATCCACATGATAGGCTGTAGGGAATCAATGGATAAGAAAGGAAAATTGGATATCCATCAATACGGATCACGGGTGTCTTTTTATTTATTCATATGGCTGAGCTGGATAGTAACTGTTATTGAAGTGGAATGTCTTGGATGTCCTGTGTGATATATGTTGTAGGTACAGTGTGTCACAGAAAGGGTTTGTGTCAGGGTATGCTATAGACCAGGCATTCCAAAAGTATGCCCCGTGGAGCCCTAGTGCGGCTACCAAATAAACAAAATGTCTAAATTCTTGCACTAGAACAAGACACTAACAAGAAGAAATTCACACTTTTTTACAAGAAGGCCATGCTAACTTCAAATACTTTGCAAACCAGAGTGTTTGCTTAAACTGACATAATTATTTGCATGATATACTTGACAAAGGTGAAACAAGGCAAATGCACATTTTGAAAATACTGGAGAAGATTCCGGTCATCATCATTTGCCTAGCCTTTTCCCAACTATGTTGGGGTCGGCTTCCAGTTTAACCGGATGCAGCTGAATACCAGTATTTTACACGGAGCCACTGCCTATCTGACCTCCACAACTCAGTTAGTACTGGGTAATTGATACCCCTTGGTGAGACTGGAGAAGATTGCGGTGTTTACGAAAAAATCTGCTGTTGTGGAAAGAAAAAGATGTACATGCCATGCGTCTACCTAAATGTCCTTTCTTTGGTATTGTTCGTCGTTTCGTTGAGCTCCTTGAGTTATAAGTCGAGCTACACGATAACTGACAAATGCTTGCACTGACTGGACAGGTCCACTCAAATCTGTGTGGTTCTTTCTTAAAAAGACCATCTCAGACACTAATCTGCATAGTCCTCATCTGAATTGAACAAGATTATGTCTGGACTTCAAAAGAGATTATGACCTCTGAGTTTGTTTCGGCTGTTTCTTCTCAGAGTAGTCAGGTACGAAACACCGGCCCCATCTAGTTTTAAAAAAATGATGTGTAAAAGTGTTTGTAAGAACCTACTTGCAAAAATAGAATAGAATAGAACAGAACTCTTTATTATGTACACCATTAAAATTACAGATACAAAATAAAGTAAAACATACAAGGGGTGACACAATGGGCGGTTTTATCGCTAAAAGCGATCTTTTAAAGATAACCTTAACCATGGTGGTCAAGATTTTTTCTCGCAATTGCATAAATCTGCGGCTTCTAATGATGATGATTTTCGTCTCTACTTTGCATCATTGCGTCCTATTTCGAAAAGCTCTAGCGCAAAGTGTGTCGTGAGTTGTAAAAGTTTGGGAACCCTTTTTGTTTTTTTTTCGGATGTGAAATCATCAAATGACATTTCCCGCTCTGGGCGGACTAGGAGGGAGTGTCAGACTTTTACTGACTAAAACCCATCCATGTTCCTTCATCGCCCTTTGTGTTCCGGGGCCACGGTATCTCTTTCGAACAGTCCCGCAACCCCGGCAGGCATCGGTCCTTGCAAGGGTTCCCAAAGGGGTCCCCTTTGGAAACCCTTGCTATAGAGTTTATTTATACCATCAAACTGATTTTTCTACATAGAACCAATAGCATTATCTAGTTAAATCTATATCTGTGCCTTGACTTTTCAGCTTCCTTCCAAAATTCTGGCTATAAAAAAAGGTTCATATTATTTCAAAACGATGAGATCAAAGCACATCAGGGGACGAACAATGGCACCCAAAACAGAGTGAATTACAACAACTCAGAGAGCATTGGAGCGTATGCCGTGAATCATTACCGTTTGTACGCACAACAACCAATCAAGCTATACAAACCAGTGTATGCGAATCTTTCATTGTAAGGGAAATCTACTAAACGAACCCATCCCGAAGCCGTCAACCAAGCATTCTGTACATCAAACGTAACTTTACGCAAAAATTAATGCTGGGAAACGACTTTTTTTTGGGGTGAAATATCACGTTTTTCGATAAAACTCAATGTACCGCACTCAAATCATTGTGCTGATGGATGGATTGAATAATAAGGGGGTCGTGGAGGTGTTTAAGGTAAAATCTTACATTAAAAACGTGTGGAAAAGTTGGAACTTTGACCCCCAATATCTCCGTAACTACTCGTATTCTAGTTACGGAGATATTGGGGGTCAAACTTTCCGTTCCGTTCCAAAGTTCCTTTTTTTGTTCCAGACCATACCTGGGAACCTGGAACAAAAAAAATGATCGCAATGACAGAGAGAACCAGCGCCTTTCAGCTTCGTTAAGGGTCTATTTACACCCTTTATGCAAAGTGAGGCCATGTTATACTGGAAATGTATAGCTTCATATGTCGCGGTGTGTACGTAAAACAAAACAAACGACCATCTACCAACCAACAACAAAAGGCGTTCCAATAAATAGGGGGTGCTGTTACACCGAAGTGAGCAGGCGAACACTTAAATGTTGGAAAGAATAAAAAATAAGCATAAGCTTAACATAACATAACACAACTTAGCCTGTAATCCCCGAAGGCGTAGGCAGAGGTATTCCCAATAGTGCACCGAAATTTCGCCAATTATGTTGAAGTCCCACGTAATAGGGGGCGAGCGTATTGCCAACTACTTTCTACTGAAAAATTCCTGATGGCAAAACCCAATAATAATTTGCCCGACCCGGGAATCGAACCCAGGACCATGCTCAGCAGTCGCGACAGCGACCACTACACCAACGAGACAGTAAAAAAAGCCTAATCAGTGTATAATAACTTGAGAAATACTGAAGTTGTCTTTCTATAGCGTAGATCTCTATGTAGAAGACTGGGCAGGATACGCTAGACAAAGTAAGAATTTTTTTTACACCACTGGGTACAACCTTAAGACCTAAACTGTGTTCCCCAATAGCATATGATCGCTAATGGGGAACACAGTTTAGGTCGTGAGGTTGTACATTGATGTGTCAGTATATTCTACAAAATTAATAAAATAAAAATAGAATATAAATAAAATAATGCAAAAATATTATTTAATATAATATAAAAAATAGAATAGAATAGAAATAAAATAAAAATAATTCCAAGACACCAATCTCTAAAAAGAAAACGGTATTTGGGTCTGAAAACCCGATTTAATTTGAAATTAATAGCCAAATTTGATTTTTAGTCGCCTTGAAATCAATAAATAGTCGAGTCATTGAGTTGACCATACACAATCTATGAGAGAACCGCGTTTTGACAGCTCATAAAAAGTATGTCAATTGATTGGTGTGTCAACTACCCTATTACAACTCTCCAACAACTCTAAGTCTGCAACAAACTAGCAGATCCATAATTAACATGCTTAAACCAACGCTTACCAACAAAAAAGAAATTAACATTATAGAAAAAAATATGACACATTTTTTCCCTCGATAATAAAAACAATATTTTCACCTACCGTGTAATAAGCAGCCACTCACAATCGGTGACGCGAAGTAAAGCCCACTCCACACGGTCGGTGTCACGGCCAGATTATTTATTGCCATTATTTATCTCCCGGGCTCCGACTCAAATGTTTGAATTGAGTGTGAACGTGTGAAGCCCACCTAACTCTCTTATAGTTTGTATGTAGAATGAGTTTTGTTCAGAACAAGCTTTTTTTCTGTTTGTATATGACTTTTTTATTGGAAAATTTTGCACGTGTACTTAAGCTGTTTGAATAAGGACTATTTTTCCTTAACGGTTCCAGTTCAATTTCAATGGGCATTCCTTTTAAGAGTCTTGATGTAAACCAATTCTTCGAACCACTAACAAACACACTGCGTACCAATTTTTTACTCACTCTACGGAGGCGGTATCTCACCTTTGCTGATTTATTCTCTCTACCCGTTCACAAAGGTGGTCTAACAATATCCGCTCTATCAAAAATGCTCTGATTGAAAATACACATATGGACCAACATCAACATCGTAAATCCCTCAAAGATGCACAAAAAGAAAGCCGCAAAGAGAAAGACTGTCTCAATGACGAACTCTTGGATACCGTCTTAGTCAAACTCTCTCCTATCAAGATAAGAGCAATTGAACGTTTAATTTCGATTAAAATGAAAACTAAATCCTCCAACTGGTTATCTACCATACCGACTAAGAAAGACCATTTCGATCTGTCCCCATTAGAGTTTAGAGACGCATTTGCATTACGTTACCACAGACTACCAGTCTCTATACCAAAATCATGTGATGACTGCGCCTGCGATGAATTCAATGTCGATCATGCTCTATGTTGTAAAAAGGGTGGTCTAATAACACGTCGTCACTGCGTGGGCACTGCCCAGTGTTTGCAACATACAGGGCAAAGTACTTTGGTAACCCAGGTACTCTCCGCGAGATAGTCAGCAACATTGGGGCGTTACTGGCCTTTCTCGGGGAATTGGCATGGATCGAATAGTTTCCCACCCGCACGCAAAATACGCGCTTTGACGTGGAGTTGCGGACACCAGCCCGTTATACAATACAATACAATACAATAACACGTCGTCATAATGAAATTAGAGATTTGTTCTGTGACTTATGTCAACTTGCATGGGGAAACGTAGTCAAAGTACCCATCACCTCTGAAGGAGATTGTGGAATACGTGGAGACCTTTTTTGACGTGGCGTTTGGGATGCTCAGAGGGAGGCGTTGTTCGATATCCGTGTTGTAGACACTGACGCTCCGTCTTTTATTTCACGTCCTGTCGCCTCTGAACTAAAATGCGCCGTCCATCTGTACTAAAAGACGAAAAAATTAGAAAATATTCAAACGCTTGTGAATTGCGACATGCTACATTCATCCCACTTGTTACATCCATTGACGGAGTCTTCATCATCTGCCTAGCCTTTTCCCAAGTTTTTATTGGGGATGGCATCCAGTCTAACCGGATGCAGCTGAATACCAGTATTTTACATAGAGCGACTGCTTATCTGACCTCCACAACCCAGTTAGTACTGGGTAATACGATACCCCTTGGTAAGACTGGTTGTCAGACTTTTTGGGCCACTGACTACCTGTAACGACTGTCAAAGATCACAAATGACAGCCGGGACCAACTGCTTAAAGTGCTTTCCGAGGCACGGAGGAAACTCGGTATGTAATGAGTGGTCACCCATCAGACCAACCTAGGCAAGCACGGCTTAACTTAAAGATCGACCCGAGTGGCTGTTATTATTTAGCCACGAGCTTCCTCTACAGGCGGAGTCTTCGCTCCACAAAAATGTCTACTTTCGTAAAACATCTTGTAACTGCAATCGCTGACCACTGGAACAGGTCCTTTAGCGTAGTGATGGGTTGGTTAAGATCAAGAATCATCATCTCAATAATCCGTGCCACTAGAATGTGTATTCGCGGCACAAGACATAAATTTAAACCATTAGTCAAGTTATTTGGCTTTGGCGATGGAGCAGCCCTACCTAGACAAGACTAATGTGGATGCGGCCGACGAAGGCGAAGACGTCGATTGCAATATATTGCGATGGATAAATGAAGATAATTAATAAATAATTTGACAGTACTGTTTTTTGTGTAAAAATGTACATAATCCTAAAACAATTTTTTCTATATTATGATAAAACAAAAAAAAAGAAATCCTTAACGGTATTAGCATAGTGATTGAATAATACTATCTATGTGATGTGTCTTGCTGATCACAATAGAAACAAGAAATACAAAAGTCTTTTTATTTATTAAAAATACCGTGTATTGGCGCTTAAAAACATTGTGGGTACACTTGTTAAAATTTCTAAAACATCAATTATTTTACAATTGTTTTATGTAGCATGTTTTTGGTGAAACGGAATGCACTCTCTAGACGTCCTCGATAACGCCGGTAGTGACGTCAAAGTCTATGTGTCAAAAAAAGTATTTCATTTGAAAAGTAGGTAAAGTTTCACTGAGATTTTATTATAATTTCGTTATCGCAACTGTTGCTTGAATAAAGCACTGTATACAATAAGTAAAATTACTTTATTAAGGGCAAAAAATAGATGTAAACAAGGCAGATTGAGGTAAATGACGTCACATCATGGCCGCGACAGTCACGGACGTTTGAACTGTCATAGAAAATTGCAAGAGTTTAATATTATTTTTGAGTGACAAGCAGTAGTTGAACTTTAATACTTTTAACTTTTAATACTTTTCTTGGGTTGATAAAACTGTATTTTATTGACTTTAGTGAAGAAAAAATTACATGCATATTACCTATTGAGGAAAGTCTTCGATAAAGAGTTATGATAATCATCATAAACCATAGCCTGAATTGATCCACTGTTAGATATCTACTCTTCTCTACTTATCTACTCTCCTTTTTGTGCCAATACCCTATTCCAAACTCATCCTGGTTCCTCTCTCGATGGCAACATTTCTTCACCCAGTCCTGAAGTTATGATAGTAACTTACTAATAGTATTATATTAGGTAAGCTTAATCAGTATACAGGGTTAGTTTTCAATGACCGGCCAAATTTTCAGAGATGGTTTAGAATCGATAATATTTTCGATATAGTGAAAAAAAAAACAACTTTTTTTAAAATAAAATTTCACTCTTAACCACCACTAAAAAGCTAACGTGTGGATATTGCAACAGCACAATTCAGTTCAACAACCTAGATAGGTAGCAGTTAGCACACACATAAATTGGGCGATGCATACACGCACACAAGTGATTCCAAATAGGTTTATAATTTAGGATATTTTCAAATGAATGCTATTATTTTATTTTATATTTTTCGACAATTATATTTTAAATGCACTTTTGGTTTGATATTTAGATCTTAATTTTAAATTTTGGCTGGTCATTGAAAATCCACCCTGTATAATATTCCCACTGCATTACATACGTAATTAGTCAGAATTTTGTTTCCTCGTATTTTGTCATGACAAACTAAAATAATTTATCAGCCATAAGCCATAAGTGACGTTGCAAGCTCGACTAATCTACTTATGTAGTTGTAAGTTGCTCAATCCCTGGAAATACGTCAGTGATCTCATTTGAGGCTCTTTTTGTCTTTTTTGTTATTTTGAATGATTTTAAGATTGATAAAATTATGCACAGTTTTTGATTTATATCGTGTATTAAATTAAACTTCTCTAAGTCGGTAACTTCGATAACTCAATTCAGAAACAGGTAATGTAACATTGGATTAGAAATGGTAAAATTAACAGTTTCATACATCTTTTGTGACACAGCTGATAATTTTTTAGTAATGTCAAACATTTAAACACGTTTAAAAGACTGCGTGGTCATTGAATTTGCCCACCTACCAATTTTGGGGGACTGTTTCATATAATTTTAACGTTCAAAAGTATTGATTATGAGGAAAATAACTTGAGGAAAGTTTTGAGTATGAATGTGGATGGGTATAAGAGTACAGGAAGACCAAAGGATAGATGGACTGTGTAGAGGATTATATGGCAAGAAAGGAGGTATCTGATGAGATGACGAGTAATAGAAGAAGTATGGAAGAAAAAGACATGCTGTGCCGACCCTAAATGAATTGGGAAAAAGGCAGGAGATCGATGATTCTGAAAGTAATGATTCTCTGCCTAATTTGAGTGATTTCAACTGAAAGAATTTTTTCCAACTTCTTGAAACCATCTTCGACTTCGTTATACATAGAACCAATTTCATCAAAATACAGACATTGGCAATATTCACCACAGCACGAATGCTATTTTCTACCTGCATATTCGGCAGACATTTTAGCATTTTGCTAAAGGAGTCACACCGTTACCGCCGACAGGTAGGCAATCGTTTACGATAATTGAAGTTTGCGGTCCGGCGGCTAAACGGACGGCATTGGCTCAAATGTGGCTAGGTGTGTCGGAAATGTCGTGTTCTGTCTGATAGAAACGGAACTGCTGGAGTGAAATGTGGATTGGGGCTGCCATCCTAACTATTATTATAAATGCGAAAGTCTGTAAGGATGGATGGATGTTTGTTATTCTTTTACGCAAAAACTGCTGACTGGAATTCAATTAAATATTTTTTTTGTATATAGAAAGTTTATAAGCTGGATTATGACCTGGATTAACAAATAGGACACTTGATCCGGGTAGTATGATCTCCTGTCACATAGTATGTCTCGGTTGATCGGTTCTCACTAGTTTACCAGTCCCTGCTAACGGCTCTTTGAAAACATTCGATGGTTTCGAGCTTTAGAGCGTGCTTTCTATTTTATGATATATGACAGCCAGCACACAAATTCCAATCAATGGTCCACGAATATCGGGAATGACAGCTTCATCCAACACGCCTCCATTATTATTGATTGATGGAACTTCGCTTCCAGAACCAAAAAGTGCTGATATGACGGAAAATTCAGTTTTCATTTAAGTCCAGTACAAACCTGTTGTAATTTCTAGGAAAAATACGACTTAAAGATGTGAAAATTTATTTGAGAGTTGACATAACCAAACATAGAATAATAACAAACATTTTAAATTAGTATTTTCTTCTTTAGCTTTTCAGAGAGGTTTAATAGGTATAGAATAGTATACATTTACAACAAAAGAAGGTATAAGAGTAGAGGAATACCAAAGAAACGATGGAGCAACTGTGTAAAAGAAGATTATGGAAATAAAGGAGGTGTCTGATGAGATGACGAGTAATAGAGAAGTATGGAAGAAGAAGACATGCTGTGCCGACCTCAAATAAATTGGGATAAGGCACGAGAATTATGATGCCTAGCTTTTCCCACCTATATTGGCGTCGGTTTTCAGTCTTACCAGATGGATGCAGCTGTCTACCTAACCGTCACAACCCAATAACGGATCAATACGGAATGTTAAAGTACTATAAAAATAATGACAAAAAGCGAAAACAAGACATAAATCGGCCAAACAACACAAAAGTTATAACCATTTAAACTTTTGTTAGAAACAAAAGTCTCTTTCTAGATAAACGGAATTTATCGATGCAGCGAATGACGTCATTCGCTGTATCGGATCTCTCTGTAGCAGTTTCAAATGCTTCTATCTTAGTATTTTTATGGATATTAAAAAATAATGTCACTTTGCGATTTCTGATGTTAATACGCTTTGTTTAGAGTGATAAAAAATCATGCATATTACTGTATCACACGATATTCTTTAGTAAGACAGGTTGTCAGATTTTTGAGCTTCTGATTACCTGTGAAACTATGAACACGTGCTTCCCAAGGCACGGAGTGGTCTCGTTTTGTAATGGATGGTCACCCATCCACGGACTGACACCTTGGCATGCGTTGCTTACCTTAGGTTCGTAAGGCGGCACAAAGTTAATAAGACGTTTTAATAATGGATCTAATTTTGTTAACACTTTCAACATAATCAGCCTATTTCGTTCCCCCGATATTCATTTTTTCTTGCACCTGATACAAGACAAACAACAAACAAAACGTACTCAGAAATAATTATAAACCTTTCAACTATATAGCCTAGTATAGCCTAGTATATAATACATAGCCTTATTAATTAAAATCCTATCAGTTTCCACTCTAAGTGCCCACATCAAAGGAGCTTCCGAAATTGCAATACGCATAGTACAGACACCATATAAACAAATTGCAGAAGGTCAGCTGCATATAACTAGCAAAAATATTAAAAAATACAGCGGAATTGAGAACCTCCTAATTTTAGAAGTCGTTTAAAAACGAACGCACACTATAGATACGCGTAAGATCGCTTATCTCTGAGATGGGCCCTGATCGATCAATTATATTGCACAATATCATGAAATGCAAAAAGCTTTTGACCATTTCGGGTGATTGTGCAAAAAATTTACAAAAGCTTAAATCTAAAGAGTTTAAATCTTATTGCACCATATTTTATAATCGAACCGTATAAGATCAGTATTGCATGATAATATATTTTAATAAACTCTAGATATGGTGAATACATTGAATCTTCTGGGTCCTCAGTATCATTGCTTGGAAAAATAATTGATCGTTTGAGAGCATAAAATATAATTATATCGTTATATCAATTTGCGCAATAAAATATTTGTGCAAAGTTATTATAGGCGTAGGGGCCACCTAATAAGAAGTGTATATCCAATCACCGTCTATCTTTTAAAATATAAACATTCATTAGTAACTAAACAGACCTGAAGACATTGATTGGGGGCTATCGCGCATGAATTCGCCGCTAGAGGCGTTCGTGTAGTGTAAGGTCTTCCGAAATGTCAGATGTCATACAGTGTTCGCACGTTGCGTGCTTTTTTATCACGTATTTATACTAATACTCACGGTTGTGTTCTAGACTGAGCCATTTACGGTTAATTATGACTTGAAGATTTTATGTAGCAACTTAGAATCTTATTTGTTAGTACTTGGAGGTAGAATGATTTTTAAATGTTTCATGATTGCTTTTAGGAATGAGGATTGATGATGATTGAATTTTAGGAAGAATATTGTAAATATGTATCTGAAGTTTTGCACTATGTTGTCGACAGTGGCGCCATCTAGTGAGCTCAAAAACGATAGCTTCCATTACTTGCCTTTTTCGTATGCAGATGAAACTGATAAAATAACAACTTTAAACACTTCTTCTTACAAAAAAAAACATTTAAAAACCTTTTAGTAGCACAGAAAAAAAATCAGACCACCTGGCAATGGTTGGTGCACTGCTGCAAACGCGGCAGTAGAAAACTTAGCTTTGCCTCTGTTTGGGATCACTCAGATCAGATCACTTAGTAGCAAGAAATTCGTGTTTATTTGCAAACATGAAGATTACCGAAGCGCATACATTTTCTGGTTTAACTGCAAGGACGGGTCTATAGGTGAGTGCGCCTATTTTAACTCGTTTTTTATGGAACTGACCTTCTGTTCTTATCCATTTTGTGTTATATGCACTCCAGTCTCCAATACTTGGTTGGATTGCTTGAGAATTGTATTATTGAGCAGTTATGTATGTGCAAATTGATTGGACTACTAAAGTATATTGGTTTCTTTTCATTTCAAGAAGACCATTATTATTAATAGAGAGGTATCTGAGATTCGGGGTACGAAAATAAACTAGTGCAATATTGTAAATAATGAAAAATTAAAGCCGTTGTAGAAAATATTTAACACTTCGAAAGCTTTCACTGCTTTTTTCTAGGCCCTCCTTTTAATTAAGGGATGATTTTCTTTAAAGATTTTCAACGTATTCGGTTCTCTTAATATAATTTGATCTCCTTCCCCGTCTGAAGCAGAACCTTTGAATGTTCCAGTTTACAAATAGCTGGCTTTAACAGGTCACAGGCAGGATGTCCGGTGTAGCGACTAGTTTTACGACAGACTGAACAGTGTTGCTACTATGCAATTTATATTCCTTTAAATATTGTGATCGTTTTATAGGAGGAGCTCGTGGCTAAATAATAACAGCCGCTCGGGTCGATCTTTAGGTTAAGCCGTGCCTACCTAGGTTGGTCTGTGGATGGGTGACCACCCTTACATACCGAGTTTCCTCCGTGCCTCTGAAAGCACGTTAAGCTGTTGGTCCCGGCTCATTTGTCCATCTTTGATAGTCGTTACTTGACAACCAGTCTTACTAAGTGGTATCGTATTACCTAGTACTAACTGGGTTGTGGAGGTCAGATAGGCAGTCGCTCCATGTAAAATACTGGTATTCGGGTGCATCCGGTTAGACTGGAAGTAGGCAGATGATGGTAAATATGATCGTTTTATTTGAACCGACTTCTCATTTATTGAAATAGCAGCGCATTGAACATTTTACTTTACTTGGCGGTAGTCTGATATGTCCCAGAATAACAATTAAGGAATTTGTAACAAAGGGCCCACTGCCGTTTGGATCTATTTATTTATTTCAGGCCAACCAACAATTGTTTATACTGTTACATGTTTAAATTAAGATTCTTAAATCAAAGGTTAGTATAACAAATTCTTATAGGTTAGCACCGCATGCTCCAATAATAAATGTAACCAGATAAGAACAGAGAACAGTTGAAATCAAAATTAAATACAGAATTTAAAAAACAAAATCAAAAATTAAATACGAAATCAAGATTAAATACAAAATCAAAATTAAATTAAAAAAAAAAATCAAATACAAAATCAAAATTAAAAACAAAACCAAAATTAAATACAGAATCTAATTTAAATACAAAAAAAAACAATCAAAATAATGCAATACAAAATCAAATTCTCAATTAAAATGTAATAAAAACAACACGAAACAAAAATAACATAAAAATCAAAATCAAATTTAAATTTAAATCACATCTAGTCAGATCTAGTTACAAACGCAACTGTTGAGGTCCTGGGTTCAATTATCAGGCAGTGTTATTGTGTTTTTCCACCAGGAATTTATCAGTAGTAGAGTACCCATGGAGTCCAGTGTTCAGTTGATGGCATTTGGCTCAACCCTTATTACCTGGGACTTTAGCATAACTGGCGAAATGTGGGTATAATATTAGGTATACCTTTGCCTAACCGTTTGAGATTACAGGCGTAATTTTATGTTTTTCATCAGTTAGGTAGCTAAAACACTAAAATAGAGCCCTCAAGCTTTTACATAGATAGTTCTCTTCAAAATCTCATCAGACGATCACAAATTCTATCATTCCTAAATTCCTATAACTCGGATAAAGTGCGCCACGCTGAACTGATTTGATACTGGAGCGTTCACTTCTTCGTTTCATTAGGCTTGGCCACGAGCTGCACGTTCAACGAACACGTGTTGTGACAGCAGCGGCAAATGAAACAAAATTATGTTGTAAGCGTGCCACGAGTCAACAAAACCAAACGTGACGGTAACATGATTACGACCACAAAGTAATGACTCACGCGTGTGATGCCTGATAAAAGTAACCGACGTAGCCGCATCGTATGAGGTCGTGAATAGAGCCTAACAGTTTGGTAATGGAGAAGGTTCCATTTTTTTTTGGATTAATTTTACTGATTTAAATAATAAGAAACAAAATTACACATAAAAAAATCTGTAGAAATGAAAAGGATATGAAACAACACAAGTTAGTACAAGTGAAAGTTCTGTTGCGCTTGCAATGAGGTAAAGTGACGTCATTTTACATTAATTTATTTTTGATGTGTGACTAACAAAAGAAATATTTTATCGTTTTATAAAAATACTTTTGTTTGTGTAACTTCTAAATTGTTTGGTTGAGCGTACTTTACCATGACATAAATTTGTTTATTTTTCTTGTGGTCCCAAAATACCACTCAAAATATTTAGGGGGAATCCGGGACCGCGGTCCCGGTCCCAAAAGCCACACGAACCAACGAAACAAACCCAAAAGAAAGTAGACAAGTAGCTAGACCAACTTACTTGGAAAGTTTTACTCCTTTTAATTCAGCACTAACATAAAACATTCAATACACTGTCTGTGTCATTTTTTTTATTTTTTCATCAAATCAATTTCTCAGTCATTTATTAATCGCAAGTCGCATCGCAAGACGTGTTGCAAGATGTGTCACAAAAGGTCTCACAAGTCTTGTTGCAAGTCGCAAATCCATCGCTAGTCGCATCACAGGATGCGTCGCCGAAGTAACGGTATGGTGTACTACACCGAAGTGATTTGATACTTGCCTATCGCTGTCGGCAACGTTCACATCCGCTTTTGATTAGCTCTAGACACGTTTGATACCAATTAATGTTCAAGGAACTATATTTAGTTTCATGTTAGTTAGGGGGCCGTGATTAGTGAGACGTAGGGGTGTTTTTAGTGAAAACAGATTAAAATCTTAGAGGAAATTATTATTGTTATTAAAAGCAGTGACAGCTTAGTGGTGTGACCGTCGGTCCGCCTAGTCATGGGTCTCAAGTTCAAACTCAAGACACGCCCCTCTGATTTTTCGGACTCATGTGCGTATTGTATAATTATCACTTGCTTCTTGCTTCGGTGAAAGAAAACATCTTGAGGAAACCAAAATGCCTGAGAGATATTTCTCGACGACATGTAAACCCAAGCCAGAGGCCCATCCATGGGCCGCATAAAAACTCTGACTCCAGGTTAAGCACACACGAAAAAGAAGATTTTTATTAAAAAAACAAACCGTTGCCCTATACTAGGAATTTCTAATGTACCGTAGGTTATAAACATTTAAACACACTGACAAACAGCCAGACTTAGAACAACTACCTTTAGGTCATACAAATATTTGTCAGCACCCAATCGCTCAGCCACTGCGCCAATCGTGCCTTCAAAAATTGGTATGTAAACAAAAAAAATTGTGTATCCTGAACTACGTCATTTTAGTCGAGAATACATAAATGTTTGGTATTAAATACTATTCTTTGATGAGAATTGCAAGTAGCCTGACGTTTTTTGAGAATTACGACAACATGGTTTTCCGACACCATACCCTAACCACTTTTGATAAGTAAAAAAAGTCTTGAGAAGGCGTCTATTTAAAGCAAAGCTTGTAAACTCCTAATTTACAGTTCACAAGAAAACTTAAAACTCTATAAAATAAGTAAATATCGAATATTCTTGTCCTGCAGTGTACCTATATTCCACTAGCTGGATCCAAAGCTTCTAATCAACGTTTTACGACCATCCTGTATCAGTGCCATATTGATGACGCAACCGTTGCCTAGCAACGCCTGAACTAGACACCAATAATTTATGTAAATTAGCTAGTTCGTGACGTCACTAAATGCCTATTAACGCCCCTACCCTTTGGGGTTCCCAATTTACTAGAAACATAATTGGTGTTTTCGCCCTGATGGGAATTTTGGGGAAAATCTATTTGTTTCAAGTCGGAAATAGTTTGAAAACGAAACCTTAATCGCATTATCATTTTTCCACGGAACCCTAATCTTTTTTCGAAAATAAAAGTAGTCAGTTACTTCTTATAACATTAGCGATCTGCCAGTGAAAGTCCCATCAAATCGTTTCGGAGATAAGTCGGAACAAACAGAAAGACAAACAAATTTTTTTTTTTTTTTTTAGTTTTAAGTAGGTACTGTATAATATATACTTCTGTATGAATTCAGTGAAAACCGGTTATTTTGAAATTACAGACAGACGCTTCAATTTTATTTATTTGTAAAGATTATGCCTGCTAGCTAAATGTTTTTGTTCATCCGCCTCATAACGTTTTCTCCTTGTTTCAGGTCTTGATAGAAGAAAAAGGCTATCAGATATGCGGGTAGTAATCACACAACACTTCACGGAGAGAACAGTTACACCTGGTGGTGATGTAAGTAGCTTTTCTTTTTTAGAGTTCCGTACCCAAAGGGTAAAGACGGGACCCTATTATTAAGACTCCACTGTCCTTCTGTGCGTCTGTCTGTCCGTCTGTCTGTCTGTCACCAGGCTGTTTCTCATGAACCGTGATAGCTAGACAATTGAAATTTCTGTTGCTGCTATAACAGCAAATACTAAAAACAGAGCTAAATAATTATTTAAGTGGGGCTCCCATGCAACAAACGTGATTTTTTTGCCGTTTTTTGCTCGATATTAATAACAGCAACAGGTGGACGCTTGAAATATTCACACAATATTTAGTTGTATATTCGCTTAAAAAAATAAATTATTTAGTAAAATAAAATAAATATTTACGTGTTTTGTTGCCGTTTTGTCTAATGTTGTACAATTATGTACGGAACCCCTCGTATGCGAGTCCGACTCGCACTTGGCCGGTTTTTTAATGCTGTGTACTGTAGGGAGGGGAGGAACAGTATCGCTTATGAACACTAGTCTGGTGACTTGACGAGGTTAAACTATTATTTCATCATCTGCATAGGCTTTTCCCCATCTATGTTCAGGTCGCCTTCCAATGTTACCGGATGCAACTGAATACCAGTATTTTACACAGAGCGACTGCCTATCTGACCTCCACAACTCAGTAACTGGGTAATATCATACCCCGTAGTAAGACTGGTTCTCAGACTTTTGGCTTCTAACCACTCGTAACGACTGTCAAAGATCTACAAATGACATCCTGGACATACAACTTAATGTGCTTTCCGAGGCACGGAGAAAACTCGGTATGTAATGATGGTCACCTATCCACGGAGCAATCGGCAACCACGGCTTAACCTTGAAAGTCGACCCGTGCGGCTGTTATTATTTAACCACGAGTTCCTCCAACACTTTTTACACAAATGTAATGCGTAATTATATTTATACCGACCACAGAACTCTTTATTGTGAGTGGGATGAAGCTCACTTGACTAGATTTTTTCATTCCATCGTAGGTATTTAGCGCCTTTTCAGTCCTCGAAGCTGCGTTAAGTCGCAGCAAAGTGAGTTAATTAGTGTTTCAATAACTTTTCAGATCAGCATGCAATGTGCAGCGAGTGGCGACAGACCTCCACAGTTCGTTTGGGAAAGAGACGGCATTATTGTGTCGAGTAATACTGATCCAAGGTAATTTTAGTGATAGTCAATTAAGAAACTTAAGAGCGGCCAACCCGCCATACTTTTCGCGAGAATTTTGGCAAACGCTCGTGCGTGATTATGCCGTTGTTACACATATATGATTAAATTTTTTGAACTGATAGGTATCTTGTTCACTATTATTTAGGCTTATATCGAAGCAAAAAATAAAAATTTGTAGGAACAAATTCAGTATAAGCCTCCAAAAATTGCAGAGGCCCTACTCTCTAACGTTTCGTCCGAATATTCGGATCTATCCCTCCCTCTCGCGCACGTCTGCACATGAGTGCGAGTGAGAGAGACGGATAGATCCGAATATTCGGACGAAACGTAAGAGAGTAGGGCTCTGTTTTGCACAAATTTTACCTCAACTTCGGCTGTTCATAATGTACTCATAAATTGTAAAAGTAAAGAAAATATCCTGATCCCTATCCTATCCCGATAGACGGGCCGGGAAGGGCCCTCTTAATCTTCGTTCTTATGTTCGTATGTTGGAACGAAGGTCTAGGCGCGACACAATAGCTTTTTAATTGTGTCTGTAATTACGGCATTCGAGGGGTCAACGAAAGTATGCTGGATTTAGTGATAGAAAGAATAATGAACGCTCTTTGCCAACTGCTTTGAAAAAGATGCGCTGCAGGTGGCATTACTTTAGTCTCCTTAGAGCTACATCATTACCTGAAAGCCTTACTTCTACGCAAGCAGGTTTCAAACTTGATGTAAACGTTGATGACGACAATCGCATCCCAAGAATCCAACAGACCTCTTCGTGCTTGTCATCAGCCTACAGCAGTCCACTGCTGGACATAAGCTTCAATCATACGCCACTGAAATCAATTCTTGGTGACTCTCAAAACTCAAAACTCAAAGCATTTATTTCAATTAGACCATTACGGCACTTTTGAATGTCAAAATTACAAATAAAAAACAAAGCTACAGTCCCAGTCACAAGGCATAATAACTTGAGAAAGTACTGTAGTTGCCCATTCCCTAGCGTAGATCTCTATGGAGAAGAACGGGCAAGAAACTCCATGGACACTCTTTTGAATCAAAATATTGTTACAAAATCTTGGTTACATCATTAATTTTGAAATTATACATATATGTGAGAACGATGTAGAAAGACGTGCACATTAAGAGCGTCCAGAGTAGAAAAAGACAACAATTTAACAACAAACGAATTAAAATCAACCCTGGCAGCCAAGAGATGACCAGTCCCAACTGACAGCGCCCGCTCACGAACATGGCGCGCGCATCGGCGCCATTCAACTCAACCATATTGAAGGGAATTAAATAACCCGACACACCCGCCACCATCAGCGAGACATTTGAGTGAGCATGACATTCTCTGAGCCACCAAGGCATATTCAAGTCAATGAAAGATAACTAAATGTAAATGGTGGCTGAACAATACAAAGTACTCACACATGTGCTATGCAATTATATAATACTAAGAACTGGAATCTACACAATGCAAGTAGGTACATTTTTACAATCTTCTGCCGCTTCCACAATACATCAACATGGGAATCAATTCTTTTTCTTCTTCTTTGCGTGTCGATAGACTCAAATAATGCCCGACCAGTACAATCAATTTGGTTTGCCCCTATAGTTGTGGAGCAAGACCAGCATTTAGCCAAGCATTTTTATCATCAATGTAATCCCCCAACTTATAATATGCTTGCCTACATAGTGTGCGTTTTATACAGGATTAAAATTTCGTCTCGTTCAGTTGAAGAATGTGGGGAGGTATTTTATTGTAACATTTCAAACAGTACCCCATGAAAGATGAATCTACTTTAGCAAGCCTGAAACCTGGCTGAACTAGTTGGTCCCTATTTCTAGTGTTATAGTGGTGTTTGTCACCTCTTCTACTGAATAAATGCCGATTTTTCCTAACGTACTTGATGTTTTCATAGATGTATTGACAAGGTACTGTCATGATATTCATTTCCTTAAACAGTTCTCTTAGAGAATCGCGTCTACGTAATTCATAAATAGCTCTGATGGCTCTTTTCTGCAGAATAAATATAGACTCGATGTCTGCAGCCCGTCCCCATAGTAAAATACCGTATGATCCAGTTCTCATCCAGTTGTTACCAGACCCTATGTGAAGATCTTCGCTCCACCGAGCTTGAGGACATCCCACCATGCGCTTGCCAATTCGCGGTCTCCACTCAAGAACACGTCTACCCCAACGGTCATTGGTCCTACGGCTAATATGGCCGACCCATTGCCACTTCAGCTTACTTATTCTGTGAGCTATATCGACAACTGTAGTTCTCTGTCGGATCACCTCGTTTCAGATGCGATCCCTCACAGAGACTGCAAGCAAAGCCCGTTCCATAGCTTGCTGAGTAACCTTGAGTTTATGGACCAACCGTACCACGAGTGTCCACGTTTCGGCCCCGTAAGTCATAACAGGCAGGACACACTGATTGAAGACTTTAGCTTTTAGGCTCTGTGGAATATGCGACGAGAAGACCCGACGATTCATCGGGTCTTCATCAGCCTACACGGCATCTTATGAACCTATGATCCACAATAAATTATTTGAATTTGAATTCTCGGTGCCTTTCGTGTTCATTCGTTTTAATTTTAGCTAGTATTTTTTTTATCAGCACAATGGACATTTGATATCTGCCAACACTAATCTATATTCTATACTCTTTTGCCAGATACGCACTCGGTCAATTGATGACATCTGACAATTCAGTGGCATCACAACTGAACATTACTCGAGTGAGGGTCGAAGACGGAGGTTTGTACTCTTGCACAGCTAGAGAAGGTGACCATGTGGCTTCGCATGAGAACAGGCTGGATGTTTATGGTGAGTTTAACTTTCTAATTAAAATGTGGGGTTGGAAGCTGGTTGATATATTGTAATCTAAGACTTAGATATAAAAATGTGATTTCATTTTCATGTTTTCTATAAATAGGAATAATTTTACTGCGATTATAGCGTGGTTAAGGTGGAAGCGCCAAGGTAACCCGCGGAATTCAAATTTTCTTAGGTTTTTTATTCCCATTGAATTACTTTTTTCTTGAAATACGTATCATTGGGATTAAATGATCATAAAGGAGGTACTGCTCTCAAAACGGTGAAGTAAACCGGCATGTCCTAGAACCAAAAATTCGAAGACATGTGACATCTACCAATCCGCACTGGGCCCGCCCATTCCCTCTCATTGAGAGGAGGCCGTGTCCCAGCAGTGGGAACATTATAGGCTGATGATGATGATGATGAAAGGAGGTATTGATGATTTCAATTACTACAATTCTGTACATACATACGTTTTATGGCCGCGAATCACATTTTGTTCAACATATAGCTGACACTGACCTGCAAATTACAAAAAACGTTAGAAAATTTGGAGCCCTGGCGCTTCCACCTTAACCAAATTTTGTAACGTCCCAGAAAATCTATGTAATTTTCCAACGTATAAAACCTAATAATATAAATCTAGTAATACTTTGGAACAAAACCAAACACTTCGTTTTTTCAGATAATTGTACACAGTTTGCTTCATATTTTCTCCTTCTTTTCAATTTCAGGACCACCATACATCAGATCTCTGCCACCAGTAAAAGTACAAAGTGGAGAATCAGTCAACTTGAGGTGTCCGTTTTATGGATATCCAATAAGGTACGATTGTGTCGGTTTGTACATCAAAATAAAGGTTTTTACTGAATGCATACGAAAATTTATTTAAAAAAAAAACTTTGTCTGTCTTTCGGTCTGTCTGTCTGTCTTTAGAGTCAAAAGCAAAATAATATTAATCATTCCCAAAGATTTCCCATACCAAAATATCTTCTCCTTCCAGCAAAATTGACTGGGAATACCAAGGCAAGCTGCTAACCTCAAACGCCATATTCCAATCCCGGTACAAGAGATCGCACCAGAAACGCAAGACTAGGCGGAACGCACCAAGCGTCAACTTGAATGGAATCCTTTCCATACCTGAAATATCTAAAGAATCCAACGGCGCAGGTTTGATTGCAATACTTGTAATTACACTTTGTTTGTAGAAATACTGGTAATTACACTTTGTAGAAATACTGGTAATTCTGTGTTCTCTGCTTGAATGTTAATTTAATAACATTACGTATCGAAAGCTTGATTTTGTTTAGGGGCCCGTATGTTCTTTAGTTCTATTATAGTGAATGTGAGGACCATGTGGGTCACATATTTTATTTTATTTTTCCCCACGACTGTCTGGCAGTTTGAGTACTATAAGCGACCTACCCAAATGTCCTTTCTTTGGTATTGTTCGTCGTTTCATTGAGCTCCTTGAGTTATTAGTCGAGCTACACGATAACTGACAAATGCTTGCACTGACTGGACAGGTCCACTCAAATCTGTGTGGTTCTTTCTTCAAAAGACCATCAAACTCAAACTCAAAGCATTTATTTCAATTAGACCATTACGGCACTTTTGAATGTCAAAATTACAAATAAAAAAAACAAAGCTACAGTCCCAGTCACAAGGCATAATAACTTGAGAAAGTACTGTAGTTGCCCATTCCCTAGCGTAGATCTCTATGGAGAAGAACGGGCAAGAAACTCCATGGACACTCTTTTGAATCGAAATATTGTTTTAAAATCTTGGTTACATCATTAATTTTGAAATTATACATATATGTGAGAACGATGTAGAAAGACGTGCACATTAAGAGCGTCCAGAGTAGAAAAAGACAACAATTTAACAACAAACGAATTAAAATGAACCCTGGCAGCCAAGAGATGACCAGTCCCAACTGACAGCGCCCGCTCACGAACATGACGTGCGCATCGGCGCCATTCAACTCAACCATATTGAAGGGAATTAAATGACCCGACACACCCGCCACCATCAGCGAGACATTTGAGTGAGCATGACATTCTCTCAGCCACCAAGGCATATTTAAGTCAATGTGTCATCTCAGACACTAATCTGCATAGTCCTCATCTGAATTGTACAAGATTATGTCTGGACTTCAAAAGAGACTATGGCCTCTGAGTTTGTTTCGGCTGTTTCTTCTCAGAGTAGCCAGGTACGAAACACCGACCCCACCTAGTTCCAAAAAAATGACGGGTAAAAGATGAAATGAAATGAAATCATCATTTCATTTCTGGATTTTTTCAAAAACAAATAATCTTGTTGACTGCCTCATTGTTCTAGTGGTTGCACGCGCAACTGCTGAGCATGAGGTCCTGGGTTCGATTCCTAGGTCGGGCAAAGTGTTACTGGGTTTTCCCATCAGGAATTTCTCAGTAGCAACCACGGAGTCTGGATTTTTACCCAGTTGATGGCAATAAGCTCGCCCCTATTACATAGGACGTGAACATGTGAAATGTGGGTGTTCTATTAGGTACACCTCTGCCGAACCCTTTGGGGATTACAGGCGTGATGTTATAAAATAGTTTAGTTTTGTCAAGTTAACGTCAGCCCCAAATGGGCAACTAGATCAATTCTTTCTACATTTTTACACCCAAAAGTACCTATTCATGACTCTTTTATAAACTTTCACGATCAGAACACATTATAAAACATATGGAAACGGGTATTTATCGCGAATTTTTTTTTTTTTTTTTTTTACCTTTTTACCCTTCGCGATAAATACCCTTTTCCATATGTTTTTTAATGTTACCTATTCATGACTGTACTGAAATATACAGTTTAACATTGACTTTTTTCAGTATACACATGCATAGTGACAAGTCCATCTGGAGAGATGGCTAGAAGAGCCTTCGAGATACAAGTCATAGAAGCTCCAGTACTAGATGATCTGTTGTTGGGAACGAATCTGCAGGAGGGACAGATTGTGAATATATATTGTAACGTGAGGACTGGGGATCTGCCGATACATTTTGAGTGGTTGAAGGACGGGAAGAGGATTCCTAGCGGTTTGAAGGTGAGATTTTTATTCTTGGACGAAATCACCGTCGAGGTAGACCGCAACGAAGGTGGTGGTTGATCTGGTCTTATTTGCGGGTGAATTTAGCCAGATAGCGCACTATTTATAGAGGTTTGGAAGCAGAAAGCTGAGACACAAAAAGACTAACAAAAAAATCTTGGAGTTGCTCAGTGTCTGTCCTTTGTTTTTAACCGACTTCTGAAAAAGTAGGAGGTTATGTATTCCATCAGACTCTTATTTTTTTTATCATTTATGTGCGCTTTTATCGAGACGGAATGGGACGCCGTCACCTCCTTCTGCGAAGCAGTAATGCTAGAGAGGGTGGTGGTGGAACGTGAGTGGGAGAGGACCTCACAGCGTCTCAGCCGCCGCGGGAGACGCCCCGGGCGTCGGGAGCCACCGTAGGCGCGGGCCTGTGGACGGTGGGCTATAGGCTAACTCGCTGTCCATCCGTCTCATGACGACAGGCCGTGTCGACGGCGCGTTCGTGTTCCACGCGCGCCTCAAAGAGAGCCAGCAAAAAGGAAGGGCTCCGCAAGGACCGATGCCTGCCGGGGCTGCGGGACTGTTCGAAAGAGATACCGTGGCCCCGGAACACAAAGGGCGATGAAGGAACATGGATGGGTTTTAGTCAGTAAAAGTCTGACACTCCCTCCTGCTCCGCCCAGAGCGGGAGAAGGCATTCGATGATTTCCCATCCGAAAAAAAAAAAAAAAAAAAAGGCTGCGCTTTTATCCGTGATTTACAGGTAGAGTACACACATCAAAAAAAGTTTGTGATCACTAGCATAAGCTGATATTATAATTTTTTAAATTGAAGTTGATCAAGAAAAATTTTTTGTTGTGCGTTGTCTTTGTTTTGGTTTATTGTTTTATATTCTAAATGTATATTTTTAAATAAAGAATCTAAAAAGAAGAAGAAATCTTATTATAATCTACCGTAAGAAAAAAGATTTCGATTTTTCAAAGTGATCGCAAAGTTTTTTTGATGTGTGTATGTGAAACCAGGCACAAGGCCCAATAAAAGTAATCAGAAAAAATCTCAAAGCTATACATTACCTAGAAATTCACCAAGTAAATTACTCTGATGATAACTCCATCTATTTCATGTAACAGGTAGTAGAAAGGAACTCCGAGTTGTTCAGCGCACTGGTGATCAAGAAAGTGTCTTTAGAACATTGTGGTACTTACACATGCGTCGCATCCAACCACGTGGCGAAAGTCAATAGATCTACTGAGCTTTACATTAAAGGTAATTTTAACTTTAGGGCTGTGTAAACTTAATTTCACCAATCGGTTGCTAAATAGGTCGATAATCGACCAAATGGGAAATGCTTTGCAACTGTTTAGAGTTCGCCCATAAGGCTTCTTGTCCTCTGGGGCGGAGAAGAGAAGAGAAGAGTGGAGCGTGCAAATTTTGGCCAATAGTTTTGCAAATAATGAGCGAAGTGGAGCGGGGCTTAGACTCAATTCTCTGGGTTGAAATATTTACATCTTCGCTCCTTTTCTCTCTTCTCCGCTCCAGTGGACTTGCGTTCGTTCTGGTCCGACTCGATCACATTTTTGTTTGCTCAAGTTCTATGTTCGTGTAGTTTAAACGCACCAGCACATTGGTGTCAACCTTAGAGGTAGGTTAAAACGACTCCCAAGTCCTTTGTAATCATTAAACCACAACACAACAACGCTACTGACCGGTTTAACTAAGAACTTCTTGAACTGAAGAAGATGTAGTGACCAAATTGTAAAGTGCTTAGATGGTTTAGTGATTTGTGTGATGAAAATGGCAAAATCGAGAGGACCCTAGAAGGTCATACACTTTTTTTTAATAGTGAGGTCCTTCAGAAAAGTCAGGTGCGTAGTACTCGCAACCGGCGTGCGTATGACCAGATGTAAGAATTTGGAAGAGGCTAAAGAAGTCTGTAAGGAATGTAGCAGCTAGCGTTCTGTGATCCATCCCCATGGGAAAAAGGCGTGTGTTCTTGAACAGCAAAAATGACTTCCTTTTCTACAAAGATATTTATAATGACGTACTTTTAAGGTCTTGCGATCTCTTTTAAATTATCAAGTTATAGTTTAACATTGTCTTATCGCATACTACATATTTCAGTTGCACCAAAATGGCTAGAAGAGCCAAACAACTCTTCGCTCCTCCTTGGCAGAAGAGGGTCTGTATCGTGCAGTGCAAGTGGGTACCCGCAGCCTCAAGTGCATTGGATGAAGAAAGATGGTAAGCAACCTTGACATTTAAATGTTCCAACGAAAGATGAGACAACGCGGAGGGACTGTATTCGTTTTTAACTGGTTTCAAGCGGTATCAGTGTAGCGTAGTAACTTTGAGTTGTGGAACAACCGACTTCCAAAAAAGAGGAGGTTCTATATTCGTGTGTAAGTTTGACTGGGCCGATTTACTTGAGTACAGTAGAGTAAGCCCGCGCGGTGGAGGTGTAGTGGAGTAGAGTAGTCTCTTCTACTACTTTTTTTTTAATCGTTGCCTCATTCCTGGAATTTCTACTGTATCGTGGGTGCGTTTGCAAACATTTAAACTCACATAGACAAACAGTTATACCCGAAACAAGTATCTGTAGGCCATGCAAAGATGTGTTCCGTGTAGGAATCGAACACACGATACGCAGCGCAGCAGGCAATCGCTCAGCCTCTAAGCCAACTGAAACAAATGAAAGAAAAATTGTATTTCACCCTGGCGCTTTCATCATATAGACAAGCAATAGACTTGACGAATGGTCTGTCAAATATTATAAGATACTTCAATATTTTCCAGCTCTTCTCGGCACATGGCAGCCAGTCTTAGAGCTGGCTGGCGGTGGGATCCTTAGCCTACCCAATGGGACCCTCATCATTGAGGAGGTGTCTCTTACTGATGAGGGGTTGTACTCCTGCAATGTGGAAAATGGAGTGGGACAACCTTTGAGCAAGACTGTATGGATGAGTGTTAACAGTAAGTATCTATTTAATGTCAGGTGCTAGCGCATCATTAGCAGTGGTTTTAACGTGGACGAAGAACAACGTGAAGTTAGCTATGATTGCTCGTGAGCATCTTCAGATTGTTCCGTTTTCTTTTGAAAAGTGCATGTTTTCAATTCCGTTACATAATCAACACTGCTAAAACAAAGACAAAACAAGAAAATTACACAGCAGCCTTATTTTAATGAACGGTTTGAAAAAAAATTATATCATAATTATGATAATTATCCCATCGAGCTTTATTTCCTTGCCGACCTTGCTATAGGTTGGCCATGTATTTCTGCTGGGGTGTTTGTAGAGAATGCAATTGTGTACCTCACTCCGGCTCGAAGCGACGAGGAGGGACACCGTGTGGTTTGAGTCAGTAGGAGTCTGACAGACCCCTCACAATCACAAATCGCAATGAATGTTCCCTGACCAGGGGCCGGCGTAGAATAGTTCATAGATCCTTTACATTTGCCGTTTATCAAATTAATAATTTCCTCATTCCAGAGCCTGTCCACTTTGAAGCCTCCTCAACGAACGTCACATCAAGGCTCGGACACCCAGTCTCGCTAGAATGCCGCCCATTAGGAGATGAACCTATCAGAGTCACATGGACACATGATGGAAACGCCATGGATTTTATAAGTCAAAGGTTAGTGTATTTTTGCAGCATTATAGATGTTTCTAAAAGGGTGCCTTCGGAGGAAGTTTTACAAATACAGGGTGAAAAGGACGCTGAAACCACCGAATGTATGGAACAGCTGCTTTTTAGGGTTCCGTAACCGAAGGGTAACCAACGGGACACTATTACTACCTAAGCCTCCGCTGTTCGTCTATCCGTCTGTCTGTCTGTCACGAGATGTTTATCCGTAATAGGTAGAATGTGAAATTTTTACAGTATGTGTATTTCTGTTGACGCTGTAACAACGAATAATAAAGATAAATTCAAAATTTAAGGTGACTCGGGTACTACGAAGGTACGGAACTTCTCATGCGCGAGTCCAACTCGCACTTGGCTGGTTTTTTTGCTATAAAATATCTTCTTGTTACAGAGCAAAGATATCTGAAACAAAGACGACCCTCGGAGTGGTGAGCACCATCAACCTTCAGTACTCGGAGACGGGCGATGCGGGACTGTATCAGTGTAGAGCTACCAATCCATTTGGAACTGCTAGTTTTAGTGTGCATCTTACTATACTGGGTGAGTTATTTAATATTTCATTATGGCTCTTACTCCCATAGTTCCCTGCTTTCTTGCCATGACAAGATAACGTGTAGTGTAGTGTTCTTTTTTTAAAAAAATGCTATCTATTTCAAGCAATTAGTTTCAAACCTGGCTTTTGAGATTTCTGATCAGGTTTTGCTGTAAGCAAAATTCCATGCCGATAAGGTACGTACATCATGCTTGATTGTGTGCAAGCAATGTAATATGTTATATATATTTTTATGCTGAAACATACCTACTTGCCACACTACCTTTAACTTCCTACCTATATCTTTAAAACGTAGAAATGGTTATTATGGTTAATGCTCAGAAGAGAAGAGATTGAGAAGAGTTGTCCATTTTAAACGTAGCATGTATAGATACATCAGCAATCTAGAACTAAAACTTTCAAAATCTCGTCTGACCTTTTTGTCGTTAAAAAAATACTGATTCTAAATCTTATTTAAATAAATGTCTTTGATTGTTTTTTTGATATTTTAGACTTGGCAACTAAAGAAAACATTTGTTACCACTTTCAGAGCCCCCCACCCCTCCGTCAGACCTGCGCGTGGAGACGGTCCGCTCGCGCACGTCCACAGTGTCGTGGCGCGACACGCTGCGGGCGCACGCGCGTCACTACACGCTGCAGTACTCGCACGTGCACTACAGTGACGCCGTGTGGGAACATGCGAATACTATCAATGTTACCAGGTACGTTAACATCGTCATCTGCCTAGACATTTCTCACCAATGTCTGTCGATTTCTCGTAGAAACAGATGCAGCTGAATACTACTATTTTACTACTACAGCTAAGGGATTCGAATGCCCACGTTTGCCGCATACTTAATGAGCTGTGGACCAAAATTGCCACTTTCTGGAGTCAGTCAGAGGTGTCGCGGCAGACCTCGTAAAATATGGCGGGTCGAGCTGGACAAAATCAACGACCAGTGGTCCACATTAGCCCTGGATAGAAACAACTGGAAGTCACGGGGAGAGGCCTTTGCCTAGCAGTGGGATGACGTAGGCTGACAGTAACTTTTACAACCTATCTGACCACTACAACCTAGTTGCTGGGTAATTAGATACCCCTTGGTAATAAGACTGTTTGTCAAATTTTCGGGATCTACCTACTCGTAATGACTATAACAAACGTCTTTACTACTGAATAAAAACACCGTCAAAAATAATTTATACACCATACTCCTTGGTAAGCCAGGAAACCACCAGTCCTAATCTCAGATTAAAAAAAAAAAACAATTGATAACCTCTTCTATTGGAAAGTCCGTTAAAAATGAACATTTCGACAACATCTTTTCCTATTCAACATTCCCCTGCCCTTATACCAATTCATTTGTGGTCGGCGCAGCATGTCTTCTTCTTCCATACTTCTCTATTACTCCTCATCTCAGCAGTCACCTCCTTTCTAACCTATATCATCTTTCAACCATCCATCCATCGCTTCTTTGGTCTTCGTGTACTCTTTTAGCCATTTAATTAACATCTTATCCTATTGTCCCTCAATATTCTCCTTCGTTCCATTTCGAAACATGACATCACGCCTGTAATTCTCGAAAGGTCAGTCAGAGGTTTAGTGTTCGTTCAATTCATCATCATCATCATCACCAACCTACAGCAGTCCACTGCTGGACATACACCTCCTCAATCGCACGCCACTCATCTTGATTCTCAGCAATTCTCATCTGGTTGCTACCAGCCACCCTGATTGTAACGTCACTCCACGCTCGCCTGAGGGCGTCCCACCTTACGTTTGCCGATTCGCGGTCTCTACTCAAGAACACGTCTACCCCAACGGTCATCGGTTCTACGGCTAATATGACCGGCCCATTGCCACCTTAGCTTACTTATTCTGTGAGCTATGTCAACTACTCGGGTTCTCTGTCGGATCACCCCGTTCAATTAAATCTGTTTGATTCCAGAAAAGAGCAAGAGCTCCGTCAAATAGTGGAGCTCCAGAACCTTCGTCCGGCCACGCCGTATGCCGTCCGCGTGGCAACGGGCAACCAAGTTGGCGTCTCCTTATATACTGCGCCCGTGCATTTTACTACGCATGAAGAAGGTACATTTAGATATAATTTGAAATAGAGAACATAATAAGACGTTAAAAAAAAAATTGAGAACTATACTAGAACTATAGCTTTTTGAGAATCAGAACTGACATCTCCTTCACCTCATTAAACATGAACCCGGATTCGCTTGGTTAAACATGAATTGCAGTATACCGTACTGCAGTTCATGCGTGTATTCACATAGATCGACTAGGAAATAAGTTACGAGCATGGTTTCTGTGAACTTGCTTCCATGAATGGAGATATGACACCTGTTGCCGAGAAACAAGTCGTAGCGCTTTGATGTGTTAGCGCGATTGGGTGGCTTCTGCTGCGGTTGGTGACTGTGGTCAACCTTGGAATTGTATCTCTTAACTTACAATCTATTCTTTTGCACTATGCCATGCATCACTCAAAATAATTGACTCAAAGCTAAATGCAAATGTCACCAAATTCATGACTGCTACACTAATAGGCAAAAGCTTCCCTGAAATTATTTTCTCTTAACCAACTAACTAACTTTCCTAGCTGTTTTTTTTTTGTTGTATTCGTAACTGTCAGGCTAGTCCTGACAGTTACAAGTTTAAATGAAGAAAATTTTGACATGGTGTATTTGCATATTTTGGTGTACTACATTTTTTCGTTACAAAATTGCACCGGTGCAAATACAGGGCACGTCATTAGTATTTTATAAATTTAAAAAGTTTTAAATTCTGTTGAAATCATTCCAGCACCCTCATCAGCGCCAGTAAGCGTACAGGTGGAGCAAACAGAGAACCCCGGAGAGCTGCACGTGTCGTGGTCGGCGCCGCTCAAGGAGACTCACAATGGAGTCATTATGGGGTACCATGTGAAGGCGGTGGCACAGAGTGTTGGGACCGGTGAGTTCATTGAAGGAAATTTAGGGAGGAAAGAAAAAAAGATAAAGAATTTATTAGGGGGAAGGGGTACATCGACGTACAAACGGTTACCATTGTATTCAGTACATCATTCATCATCATCAAATAAAGTTTTCATGTTTTCATTTAATGGCTGGAACAACTGTTACATGATGCAGAGGAATGAGGAAAATATAGTGAGTATGAACGTAGATGGTAATAAGAGTAGAGGAAGACCAAAGAAATGATGGATAGACTGTGTGAACGATGATATGGCTAGAAAGGAGGTGACTGCTGAGATGACGAGTAATAGAGAAGTATGGAAGAAGAAGACATGCTGTGCAGATCTCAAATGAATTCGGGATAAGAGTCGGAGAATGACGTTGATGATATATATTCAGCTGTTTTACCCTGTAACATTATGATAGTCCAAGCACATACCTATATACTCGTAGTAGAGTTTGATGCTGGGATCTAATAGCTGACCTTGAATTTACTCAAGCTAAGGACCGACTTAAAAGCTTGATCACGGTAGCTCATAAATTTCATACGAACAAGGTTAATGTTTGTTTGAGTCGCTTCTCTATTTTTATCTTGAACCCTTCCTATCTTGGAACTTAGCGGACTCTCTCATAAATAGTTTCAGATGAAGCTGATACGAAAACGATCAAAGTGTCTCAATTGTCGAGCAAGCAAGAAACTCTATTGAGTGGCCTTCTAAAGAATACCAGGTACCTCTTATTTATAATATTTCAACCTTTATACATCCATCTATAATTAAGTCTAAAAAGGTAAAAGCGTCAGGGTAGCCCGCGAAATTCAAATTTTCTTAGGGCTGTGCCAGTGCTGGGTTGTATGTTGATTAAAATATTGTTCGCGACTGTAAGACGTATGTAGTTACAGAATTATAATCATCAAAATTATCAATACTACCCTCCAAGTTCATAAAGGTCGAGGAATGACTTTGACCTTGAAAATGTCGTTCCTCGACCTTTATGAACTTAGAGGGTTGTATTTAAAAAAACGTAAGAAAATTTGAATTTCGCTGGCTACCCTGGAGCATCCTTAATAAGTTGTGGATGTATTTTAAGAACCTTCTTCTTCCTCTTCGTGTCCCTTTTGTTATTCGTTCGACCAAAACCCACAACGACGTTATTGATGTTTTGGGGTACAGCTGATTGCAAGAATTCTTTAGTATCTGCGTTCAGAGTACCCTGAACAATCATTTCTACCTTCCATCAAATATTGCTAATAGCAAATGTTTAGAATATTATTAAGTTATTTTTTATAGATATGCCGTCTCTGTATCAGCCTTCACAAATGCAGGCTCTGGACCATTTTCATTGCCAGTTTTTCAAGATACAAGAGAAGGAGGTAAGAAGTGATTATTAACAGAAATTCATTTCTACGAGTATTTTCGAATTGTGGACATTTTTTTCCCAACTATGTTGGGGTCGGCTTCCAGTTTAACCAGATGCAGTTGAATACCAATTATTTTACATGGAGCGACTGCCTATTTGACCTCCACAACCCGTTAGTACTGGGTAATACGATACCCCTTGGTAAGACTGGTTGTCAGACTTTCGGGCCGCTGATTGCTTGTAACGACTGTCAAAGATCTACAAATGACAGCCGGGACCAACAGCTTAACGTGCTTTCCGAGGCACGGAGGAAACTCGGTATGTAATGGGTGGTCACCTATCCACAGACCAACCTAGTGAGCGGCTGTTATCATTTAGCCACGAGCTCGAACGATGGCCATTATCTTTAATTGTGCCTCGTTCATTGAGCTTTTTTAATCAAACCAATGATAACATGAACTTGACCAAAAAATTTATATAAAACCTTTGTGGACTTCTGAAGACTGAAAATCATTCAGACATCTATAATGTAGCGTCATCATTTTGACATCATTTGACTGAACATCATTTCGTATCGCCACAGCCTCAAAACTTAAGAACGTTATTTCTATCCCCAGCTCCAGAACAAGCGCCATCATCAGTAGAATGTACGGCTGTATCGTCAACGTCTCTGCGTATCGGCTGGCAGCCCATCGGTCTGCCCGGACAGGGCAGCTCTCTTGTAGGATACACTGTGCTGTTTGCTACTGATGGTAAATGGATCTTTTAAACCTTGTTTCTACAAAACAGTCATAGCAAAGTAGACTTTTGTATCACATCGGAAATTTTGACGTAAGAAAAATGCTAATAGAGCAACTAGAAGAAAAAAAGATGTAGTAGACAAAAAATCAGGAATGAATTGCGTTGGGTTAATCTTACCCAAAAATCTGCCTAAAAAAAAAAAAGAAAACCGTAGCTAAGGACTGTTTTTTACTAGGAGACACTCTTCAGTTAACAGGTCCTAAAAAACAAACACATTTTCCAAGGTTTTATCAAAATGAAAGTACTCTTTTATCTATTTCGAAATTAAATTTTATTGATTATTTCTGAGCACCTATAATTGATCAGGAACAAACATTTCCAAAAACTCTTTCTATATAATTTCAACGGGGGGCAACGGGTTTTTTTTTTTGGTATTCCTACCAACATTTTTTTACACGCTGTTACTTTAATTTGAAATTGGATGGCAATTTTAAGAGCGTGACTAAAGAAAATGAGATAAAAATAATAATTTTGTAAACCGATCCCGCGGGATCCAAATGAGCGGGATCAGTTGACTAAAGAGCAAATGTTTCAGAAGCAGCTTGGCAGAACCAAACATCCTTACACTCGGAGCTGTACTTGCAAGGTCTACTGAAGTACACCAACTACACAGTGAAGGTCGCTGGGTTTTCAAACTTTGGAGCTGGACCATATTCCTATCCCATTGTTTGTGCTACGTTGCAAGATGGTAAGTTATATTTTTTGCAAATATCAATCCTATCAAAAGTCATTCATAGTAGAAAAGCGAAACGCATCGATAACGATCGCCGCATAACCTAGTTTTATGTGCTGGAATACTTTTACAGGAAGTAAACATAAAAGACTGGGCAAAAATGTAAGGGAGTTGGTCCAAGCGTCGCCATGAATGAATCATCATTACCATATCATTGAATAATAAATCATCACAATTTTAATTTAATTTATATTTTAAAATAATTTTTATTTTTATTTAATTTGTATTTTATTTTAATTTGTATTTTAAAATAATTTGTATTCTGACTTTACAAAATTTGTATTTTAATTTAATTTAATGTATTTATATTTCTATTTTAATCTCAATTCCAACCACTATTAATTCTTCTTGACATTATTATGTAATTAAATTTAAATTTGAATCGTTTAGTCTTTAGTAATAGCATGATTGTTTAATTTATTGTATGTATTCCTTATTTTAATTTCTATTAAATTATGTATTTAAAGCATGTGTACTCGATAATGTGTAATTGAGTGTGCGTTACAAGACCATGTATTCTGTAATAGTTTTCATTTTATATAAGAAATTGTAATTTTGCTCGTTGGTAATCCAAAATAAATAAATACCAAATGAAAGGGTACAATGTACTGTTCAAACATGCAGAAGGGCATTAAAATCTGTTCGAGGGATTTTGAGAAATTATAGCTTATTATTGTCTTCAATGGTTGAAATTAAAGGATATTATCCTTTAATTTGGTATATGATAATGTTGGAATATTTGTGGTTCTGCGACAAGACCGAGTAAAAGGATTAGGTATTTAATTTAGTGTTAATAGTTTTAAATCATAAATAATAAATAAATGATTCATCCTTTTCGACGCGACGCTTAGACCACATTTGCCCACTATCCTTTATTAACCTTTGTTTCCAATCCCGTCAACTGCCTGTTTGTTTAGTGGTCGCATGCGCGACTGCTGAGCAAGTCCTGGGTTTGATTCCCGGGTTAGGCAAAGTGTTTTTCCATTATGAGTTTCTCACTGGATTCGCAGCCTGTTGTTGGCAATAGGCTCGACCCCTTTTACATGGCACTTAAAACATAACTGGTGAAAATTATGGTAAGGCACATAACTTGTATAAAATCATATAGATCTAACTTGTATCATTTTATGTTTATCCTGAGTAATTCTCACAATTTTCTTTCATAGTACCCGGTCCACCAGCCGACATCAAAGTCCTGGTACTATCATCATCATCTCTGCTCATCAGTTGGAAGAAACCTCTCCATCCTAACGGAGAACTGTTGCACTACACTGTCTATGTGAAGCCTACGTCCAGGTCAGTTTTAATTAGTTTTCTAGTTGGTTAATATTAGCATAATTCTCAATGATAAAAGTAATGATAGTTTAAGTCCAATTTTTTAGTTCATTCCTTATTTTCTGAATGGTCAACATTCTTTAGGTTTAACAGATCAGACACCATTATTAGCGTATTTCAATGCCAGACGCACAGAACCGGGAAGTGAGGCAGAAAAAAAATGGCTGATAATAAAGATGATGAATGTCACTTCAAACCACTATAAGGAAATTGAACAGTCAATTATTTGGGATAGCATCTGATTTTTCAGCGTTGATAAACCATCTGATTTGCAGAGTAGAAACATCAATCAAAACAAATCTCCTGCAGTGTTCTAAGACTATACGGAGTATAGCTTTCATAGCTGCTTACGTATCATTAAGTTTGATTACTTCTATCGAATCACAGAACAGGGCCGATCATCTCCAATTTGGTAACCCCAAGTAATCAAGAGTCCTAAAATCTTTAGCAAATACAATCCTCTGATTACTAAATGTGGTTCTTACAATAGTTGGATATAAAGTGTATTGTTGAAGAAGTAACGATTTCTTCATGGTTGAGCCTCTAGGGTACTCTGAACGTCCATCTGACATTGTTTAATATTTATATTATTTTAATAATTATGGTTAGTAGGACACAAATCTTAAAGAATTTAACTGTCTTTTTATATATTTCTACATTGTGCTCACATAAAGAAGCAACAACGTTGTACCCAGGACTAATGTAATATCTATCTTGATTTGAAAAGTTTGTCCATGGAGTTTCTTGCCCATTCTTCTCCATGAGAACTCTTCGATTTTGGAATGGGCAACTACAGTCCATTCACAGCTTTTATGCCCGTGGCATTTTTGCCTATGCAAAAGTGCCTGTCACGGTTCTATTTGAAGTAAATGCTTAGAATTTGAGTTTGAGTTTGATTTCTGTACGAAGTTCTGCCAACTACATTTACAGCAGTAAAACTTTACCGCAGCAATGGTCCGCCACAGACATTCCGCATTGACTCGGAAGGTCGCTCCACGGCCGAGTTGAAGGAGCTCGTCTCCGGGCGCACGTACGAGGCGTGGGTCACCGCTAGCACTGCGGCCGGCGAGGGGGGAGCCACTAGGAGGGTGTCGCATACACCGACGCATAAAGGTAACTTGGAATTGAAAATTTTTATTCGAATACCTTTATTACCCCATAGGCGTTAAGTTAGTTGCCTTCGAGCCTCGGAAAGCACGTTAAGCAGTTGGTCCCGGCTGTCATTTGTGATCTTTGACAGTCGTTACAGGTAGTCAGTGGCCCAAAAAGTCTGACAACCAGTCTTACCAAGATGTATCGTATTACCCAGTACTAACTGGGTTGTGGAGGTCAGATAGGCAGTCGCTCCATGTAAAATACTGGTATTCAGCTGCATCCGGCTAGACTGGAAGCCGACCCCAATAAAACTTGGGAAAAGGCTAGGCAGATGATGAGGCGTTAAGTTAGTTGTTAAGTGGATGAGTTCCGATAAATCTAGCTGATGATTTTATATTTATATATTTTATACATAAGTGGTGAACATGGACAAGCAAACACACACACACACAATTTTTACCTTAAAATTATTTCATATTGACGTTTAATAAAACGTACAGAATATCTTGAACTCGTCAAACTCAATACTCCGAAATTGCAGCAGTAACATCGAAAGCACTATGTAACCTACATGATTAGACCTTAGGGGACCGGACTGCTTCTCCTTAACACAGGTTTTCATAACCTAGCTAGGAGAGCAGTGGTCATCCACACGTTTGTATATAGATATAGTACTTTTTTTGTAAAACTGTGTTTTTAATGTGTATGCCTATGCCTTGTTTTGAGTAAATTAATTAATTAATTATTATTATTACTTAATAAGTTCATCTTCTGTTGCATTTTTTTTTGTGTATATTCTCAATAAGTTTATAAAGTTTAATGTTTTTAAATATTATTAGTTATCTGGTGATAGCCGCCAATTAGTGTTCATAAATACTGAGAAGACTGGTTAGTCATCTGGGGTCTTGAGTAAACTTTGGAGTGCATTTTAAACCGGATGTCTCCAAAATCTTTAAAAGATCCGTTTAAATTTACCTATACTTTCTTTACCTACTTTTCTAACGAAAAATGCATTCGGTTCTAATAATAATATGTCAAATATTTTATCTTCTTTTCTTCCAGTTGTGGCAGGAGTAGCGTCTCTCGGAGGCACAGTATCAGTGGGAGTGGGCAGTTCTCTCCTGCTAGTGTGTCAATGTGTGGGATCCCCTCCGCCTCGCACCGTGTGGTATCACAAACATAATATCATCACTCACCATCCTAGGTTCACGAGGAATCATGATGACAGTCTACTTATAAACAGTAAGTACCTCATCAGCATTCATTATCATTTCAGTCGAAAGACGTGCACTGCTGGACATATGCCTCCCTCAAGTGTCGCCACATTGACCGGTCCCGTGCGACTATAGCATCCAGCGAATCCCCTCCACCTTCACTAGGTCACCGCTCCACCTAGCGAGAGGTATTCCAATGCAAGGTCTTCCGGTTCGCGGTCCCACTCCAGAACTTTTTGGCCCCATCGGCCATCCGTCCGAAAAGGCCTTTGCTCCGCATCAGAATACTATTGAGTAGAGCAGTCGGCCCGAGTCGGCAAGTGGTAACAGACACTTTAATTTATGTAATTTATTTCACCATCACTGCTCTCAAATCTGAAGATAGAATACATTGAACGCGCCCATAAGCGCATTTCTAAACGAACGGCGGAAGCAGCGGGGCGAGCGCGGGGGGCCGGACGCGGTCGCCGGCAGCGCGCGCGCCACCTTTAGTCGGCAACAGACACCGGTCGAATACGCATTTTTATGTCGCGATCGTGCGTCCACCATTATAAATGTAATGTGCCTTCTCACATGAATATAATCATTCTACAAACAAGGTTGAGTAGTCTCATTAAAACTATCCTCAACATACATAATACATCTTGAGAACGCATGGCATGACCTAGGACCAACATTAGGGTAGATGACAAAAAAAATCGAATTAGTCCGTCAGATAGATTTAAAAAAAATTGGAAACTTATTTTTTTCTTTTTTCACGTACACAAAAAATGAATACGATACAATACGTCGAAAACTCGTGTGTCTTCACATTTGATTACATTTTTTATTCAAATATGACGTCACAAGCCCCACTCATGATCTTTGACGCGTTTTATCTTCGTCAATTTCTATTAATTTGGTAAAACCTAAAACACAAATCCAATATTTTCGATAATCTAACTGACGCATTAGCATCAGAAACTGGATAGGCTGATTATCCAATGCTAATTCGAAAGGATGATTAAAACACGATTGTTTCATGTCCTGACCTCTGGTGACACTGATATGATTTGAAGTACAACAACAATCACGAAACCTGACTTTAGAACAACGCTATCTTCTCCGTTGCCAATAACACTAAGTTCTTTTACTTCTTCGTCGTGGCGATCTTGGCCGGTGGTCGTGGTCGTCACACCAGGGGTAGTGGCAAGCTTCACAATCCGGCGCCATTCCTCTCGTACTGTAGCTTTTCTTGTGCATTCGTGGAGTGGACTATTGAGTGCAGTTTTGAGTTGGTCGGTCCAACGCATTGGTGATCTGCCGCACGCTCTTATGCCTTCAACCTTTCCCTGTACTACAAGTTACTCCACAGATGTGTAACACTAACACTTTAGTCTTTAATATTAAAATCTCCTGTTTTCAGACATAGACCAATCCTTAAGCGGCAACTACACATGCCTAGCCAAGAACCTGTACGGTTCCGATCAGGTGGAATACACAGTGATCGTGCTGCCACTACCGGAAGCACCGATACTTCGGGCGACGCCGTACAAGGACTCGATACTGGTGGAGTGGGAGCAGCCTTACTATACAGTCAGCAATAGGAGTGCGGGGCAGAAGATTAGTAAGTTGGTTTTGATTTTTTATCCCAGGTTATTCCCGCGGCTTCAGTCGCGTGGAGGTTGGAAATTATTCCACTTTACCGGGCTAAAAAGTGTCCTCTGTTATGTTTACCCAGGTTATGGTCTACCTGTGTCCCGTTCTGCCTTTTTACTTATAATCTGATAATGGGAAGATACGCCACTGCAACCATCTACTTCGAGAATGTTGTTGTAGTCGGCACAATATCTTAGTAATGCTCTAAGTCTAGGTCTCTACAAGATTTTTACATAACAAATTTTCATGCCTACAGTCAATAATTTCATGATCTAAGAGCAGCATAAACATAAATCTGATACTGGAGTATATTGGAACGTTACAAGTAAATATTACACAACCCGCTTGAACACTGAGGATGACGATAAACTTCAATTTTGGATTTATTTCTTGACTAGCTTTTGCCCGTGGCTTCGCTCGTGTTAATTTAGAATTTGACAGTCAATTCGGGTTGTACTCTGCTTGTAATGGGGGCTATCGTTTTGAGCTCACCAGATGGCGCCACTGTCGAGTAAGGTCTTGTCAATAATTCTATTTTATTATTTAAAGTAAAAATAACGTCATAATAAGTTTATTTTATTACGTATAACAATATAGTGTAAACTTCAGATACATATTTAAAATGTTCTCCCTAAAATTAGCAAGCATGAAACATTTAAAAATCATTCTACCTCCAAGTACTAACAAATAAGATCCTATGTTGCTACTTAAAATCTTCAAGTCGTAATTAATCAGGAATGGCTCAGTCTAGAACACAATCGTGAGTATTAGTATAAATACGTATGACATCTGACATTTCGGAAGACCTTACTCTACACGAACGCCTCTAGCGGCGAATTCATGCACGATTGCCCCCATTAAATCATGATTCGAAAGACACGTGGCGCCATCTATGATCATAAGAAGGTTACTGTTGTTTTCCTCGGGTACAGTACTTTTTTTCGGAATGAGAGGTACCCTATGTCCGTTTCTGTACACCTGACAACGTATATGCAAAATTTCAGGCTGATCGGTTTAGTGGTTTAGGCGTGAAAAGGTAACAAACAAACAAACTTACTTGTGCATTTATAATAATAAGTAAGGATTAGGGAATAGTAAGGACAGGATAAGTCCGCTTTTGTATCGAAGTTAGCATCACCTTTCAACAGAATGGGTACTAGAGTTTAAGTTATCGTAACAATGATCGTTTTGTACTAATTAAACTTTTCTACAGGTTACAGCCTTACCTGGAAAGAAGCCAACAATCCCTGGAGAGAAGCCTGGCCTACGAACAAATTGCCCAACCTATCTGGAGTACAGAAGCATGCCCTGACCGGCCTAAAGTGTGGCACTAAGTACTCTTTGCGGATCACAGCTACTAACAAAGTGGGGACCTCGCAACCTGCTTATTTGGATGTCAGTACTTTGGGTGGATGTAAGTATCTTTGTTAAGAGGGCCCTTCCCGGCTCGCCTATCGTCAACGCGAGCATAGTCGAAAAGCTTGTTCTTTCATCCAGAGCCACAGCGGTGGTATTCTTTCAACTCCCCTGTCTTATCTAGCCCCGACTCCGCACTACTCGTCACCCGCGCACCTCATACCGCCTAACGCGAGGACATTGAACGCAAAATAGTGTTCGAAAATTTATAAAACTTGTTCCAGGAAATACGTGTTTTTGAATAAGTCTTAGAAGTTTTTGAAATAAATATTTGTCATTTAGAATCTCCACTACATTTGCAAGGCTTCTATCAGGATATTTTCTTTACTTTTACAATTTATGAGTACTTTATGAACGGCCAAAGTTGAGGTAAAATTTGTGCAAAACAGCAATTTTTGGAGGCTTATACCGAATTTGTTTCTACAAATTTTTATTTTTTGCTTGTTAGAAGCCTAGATATAGTGCACAAGATACCTATCAGTGCAAAAAATTTAAAGATATATGTGTAACAATGGCATAATCACGCACGAGCGTTTGTCAAAATTCTCGCGAAATGTATGGCGGGTTGGCCGCTCTTAAGATCAAATAAATACGCACGTCCACAATTTGTCTGTATCGGTTTTACCAAAGCATCTATTTTAGAAGTCGTTTTAAGGATTCTGCCTACTACTATATCATAACCGCGCAAGGAACATGTCAGGCATAAATATTCTTTGTATTGAAAAGTAAGAGACTATGTTCACTAGGCCGTTACGTTACCCACCAACACTGTCGCGTGTCATGTTACGTAGCGTATCGGCACCGGCTAAAAGGTTCTCGCTGACAATGACGCCCCGTGAGTTATAGTGGGCCGCATATAATGACCGTTCTAAACCCGTTATAACCGTAAACGGGTATGAAATGTGAGGAGCTCGTGACTATTTAGTAACAGCTACACGGGTCGCTCGTTAGGTTAAGCCGTGCTTGCCTAGGTTGGTCTGTGGACGGGTGACCGCCCATTACATACCGAGTTTTCTCCGTGCCTCGGAAAGCACGTTAAGTCGTCGGTCCCGGCTGTCATTTGTAGATCTTTGACAGTCGTTAGGTAGTCAGAGGCCCAAAAAGTCCGATACCAGTCTTACCAAGGGGTATCGTATTACTCGGTACTGACTGGGTTGTGGAGGTCAGATAGGCAGTCGCTCCATGTAAAATACTGGTATTCCGGTAAAACTGGAAGCCGACCCCAACATAGTTGGGAAAAGGCTAGGCAGATGATGATGAAATTATGGGTATGAAATGCTGTTGATAAGACGTTATTTCACTAGCACTTCTTCAATTAGTGACTTCAATTAGAAATAACGTTTTTTATAAGGGTTTGCTGCTTAAAAACCAACCCTAAAAAAACCTTAATAAAATACTTAATGACACTCATAAAGACATCAAAGTAACGATTTTGGTAGAACTCAAAAGCCTCAAACAAAAACTTGAGTTTTGACAATAAATAAATATTAAAAAAAAAAAAAATCGCTGGACATTATACACAGCGCCATCCAGTGCCACACTAAGCAACGAGGCTTGTGTCGTGGACACCAGATAGTTGATATACTACACAGATACTTTTTGTTTGTAAATACATACTTAATATACATATAAACATCCATGACTCGGAAACAAATGCCCATGCTCATCACACAAACATTTGCTCCGACCGGGATTCGAACCCGGGACCCTAAGAACGTAAGGCAGCCTCACTACCGCTGCGCCACAATGTTACATAGGTGGACACGGGAACGAGTGATACACAAGGCTGGTAATAACGCACTGACGTTTATTCGTAAAAGGACATTTTGTGTGGCGCAGCACGCACACATATATAACAGACAAAATCTACACCCGATCGCTTAGTAATCTTTTTTCCTTCAACCTTTTCAGTGCCAATACCACCAGTGACAAACGAGTGGTTGTGGAGCAACGCGTCGCACTTGTACGTGCAGCTAGCTGGCTGGGAGCACGGCGGGTGTGCGCTCACAGTTCTCGAAGTGGAGTACAAGCAGCTTGGAGCTAGGGCCTGGATTAGGGCGCACAATAATATGGTAAGAATTGATTGTATAAGCATAATCAGCCTATAAGGTTCCCACTGCTGGGACACGGCCTCCTCTATGAGAGGGAATGGGCTATATAATCCACCACGCGGGCCCAGTGCGGGTTGGTAGATGTCACATGTCTTCGAAATTTTGGTTCTAGGACATGTCGGTTTCCTCACGATGTTTTCCTTCACTGATTTTTGAGAGCAGCGGTGATGAAACAAATGTACTGTTCGTAAGTCGGGGCCGCCACCTCTGGGCCACCACTGCTCCCTTTGATTCTATGCCGAAGTAATTTAAATGTATGGGAAGCAGGAAGCAAGGAGGCAGCGTTTTACGGTAGGAGTCAATGTAACGCACTCAAAACGTTATGCTAAGGCTTGACGACAGTATCAAAAAATTGCAAATCTATTTAGTCCGTCAGTTAGAGTATTGGAAATGAATGGACACGACCGTATTTTTTGTTTTTGTAAATCAATGAATATTGACAAAGATAAAACGCATCAAAACTCGGGAGTGGTGGCTCGTGACGTCAGAACTAGCAAAAAATTATACCTCGGCGTGACGTATTGAAAATTTTAAAAGCGTCGTTTCTTCGTCAATTTTGGATTACGTAACAAAAGAAAAAATACGTGTCAAATATTTTTTGATAATCTAACTGACGGACTAATTATTTTTTTTTGTCGTCTCGCCTATTGATGCATTGAGTAGTACAGGAGTCATGGAGGTATTTAAAGTAAAAAAAGCTATAACATTAAAAACCTGTAATTTTGATTACTTATAAGAATTTGGAACTCTGACCCCGATATCTCCGTAACTAGAAAGTTCCCAGGTATGGTCCAGAGCAAAAAAGTAATCGCAATGACAAGAAGAATTAACGCCTTTCGGATTCGTTAGGGGTATTTTTTGAACCTATTATAATTTAGACTTTATCTCCTACAGCCATACTCCGACCTCTCTTCCTGGAGCCTTTCATCGCTCTACCAGACGAAGATCCCAACGTACGCGATATCCGACCTGTCCCCGGGCACCTGGTACCAGCTGCGAGTGACGGCTACCAATGAGGCTGGAAGTGTTAGCACGACGTATAGCTATGCTACTAAGAACGAGGATGGCAGTAAGTTTGTTGCTTGCTTGCACGCTTTTATTATTCACCTGTTACTAAATAACTGTTTTAAAAAATCTTAGAAGTCAAATTTGAGCCGCTTTGCGGTTTGCGATTAGGCTGAATTTGTTCACACATGTTTAGATTGATGACAATGCATGGTTTGTTAAGTGACGTCATTCTAAACCCAATATGGCGGACTTCCAAAGATGGCGGACTCCCAAAGATGCGGCGGACTATTTATTTTTAGGGTTCCGTACCTCAAAATGTAAGGTCTGTCCGTCTATCTGTCCGTGTGTCACCACCGATTTTTTATGCATTCTCATGACATGGGTATCAAATGAAAGGGATTGTTGAGAAGAATATGAGAAAGCGTGTTATTTCGTTTTTTTTTTTTAATATTATTATTATTTATACTGATGAAAGAAATGAAAGAATGACTAAATAAAACCGCCATTTTAGGTTTTCAACACTCGACTCAAAAGTCTACTTAAACCCAATCATCACGCCTATTATTCCCACAAAGGATAAACTCACTCGAATCATCTGTAATATTGTTCTTCCTATTTTCAGGTGAAGTTGGTCCACCGTCAGAGATCTTCGATCTGAACATGCTGGTGATAATTTGCAGCTCAATACTGCTCACAATCTGCCTACTCAGCTGTATCTACATACTTGTGAAGAGACAGAGGTATGTCTAGATTTAACTAACCCTTAGTTGTTTCAAAGCCCAGTTATCTTGTCTATTCTCAAAGCAAATCTGCTTTGAGGATAGACAAAACAACAGACAAACAGGTCAATCGACCTGTTTATGCAAAAAGTAACTCTAGGTACTGTCTACAGCATGAACAAGAAAGGTGTGGTCAAATTTAGGGTGTTGTTTAAACCATCAAACTGAACAACTTACCCCATCGGGCAAGCAGATCGCGAAAAAAAATCAGCTATCCAGTACAAAACTGCAATACCTACTCGTCCCAAATGTCAAGGAATCTCCATATTCTTCTTTCGTGGGAAAAAGTTTACGTATATAAGCGCCCGCTTATCCGATCACTAATCAACAAATCAGTCCACCGTCCAAGGCATACTCTTATCACCTATCACCCTCTTACAGGAATGTAGTAAAGACACCAGTACCGTTCGTAGACCATACAAATACAAACCGGCAATATTCCAACCTCGCCGCCGAGGTCCAGCGCGACGTCGAATGGTTGAACGGGGACTCCGTCCCCCGACTTTGCTGCCCTCCCCAGCGACGCCCTAAGCCGAGGTTCGTACCCCACAGGGGGTACCCTTAGTGCGTGGTCGCTTTGTTTATAGTTTTATGCCCCTGGCTGGAGGCCTTAAATTCAAGGCATCCACAGGATTAGCCCAGTCAAGCAGTAGAACAAATCAAATCAAATCATTTATTTTTGCAAACATGGGTAATTGGTACCGAGATGTTTTCTTATATAATATAGTCCTCCATATTCTACCATCGCTTAGGCATGCAAATATTAAATTCTAAAATCAAAGAATTGTATTGATACCGAATAAATTAAGATGTCAGATCATTAGAATTACAATACGAATAACAAACACAAAATTAAAAGTAAAAAAAAAACAATAATGTCAATCGGAATGATACGTATGTCAATAAGAAGGATTAAAAATATAATGTCAGAATAGTTACTGTAGCCAGTCTTCGTAGACTGAACTGCGAGATGCCATACACAAAAAAAAGAAAAAATGAAACACTGATCAATCATCTGCCTAGCCTTTTCATACAGTACACGCTGTATATCTATGGTAATTAATATTTACCAAGTCGAAGTGCCCAATGGGGTTTTAAGGCGATACAAACATTTATTCCCTCCTCCCCTTTTTTATTTTTTGTATTTGTGGTTTATTTTTTTTATTCTCTTCCTGTTTAATGAACTTTTAAAAATCATTATTAAATGCTTACCCACATTACCTAAGAAACTCTTGTGAATTTAAACACAAACAAAAATAACTTTGTTTTTAATCTATAACTGATTCGCTCCGCATTTAATTTTTTTATTTGTGGTTTATTTTTTTTATTCTCTTCCTGTTTAATGAACTTTTAAAAATCATTATTAAATGCTTACCCACATTACCTAAGAAACTCTTGTGAATTTAAACACAAACAAAAATAACTTTGTTTTTAATCTATAACTGATTCGCTCCGCATTTAATATGGGTTACGCATTTCTTTCTTTAATTCTACATAATTATTCTTTTTGATTCCAGAACCGGCAACCTAACAGAATACCGGGACTCGATAACAGTAGACAACAAATCCGAGAGCGGCAACTTGACGGCTAACACCTCTCACACTAACTTAGCCAACGTGAAGGAGAACGCGATGAATGCACAGAACAGGATATACAGCGCTCCTATACATATGAGGAATAATAGTAAACATGGTAAGATACTTTGTTCAATCACCCGGACTTTTCCAGCGATTTCGTTTGCCGGTGACTTTCCTTACGCTAATGGAACAACTAACAATTAATTATATGTTTCAAAATACTCGACTACAAAGTGTATTATGATTATGTACCTATATATTTGTAACCTATTTTTAATTTCCTTAATTTTGATACCTCGGCAGGTTTAGATGAAAAATATCAATGACTTACAATTTAGCGCCAAAAATCCGCCATTTTGTTTTCTATTTTTAAACACCTATTTATGGACACTTGGGTTTTTAAGACGAATGAAACCTTAATCGTCGAAATCCATATAGTTGTTTGATACAAACGAGGTAATAAAAAATTTACAAAGTAACACAAGATACATGTGAAAAACATAAACCTTTCTTGGCAGTCGGGTAATAAAAAACTTTTTTGCAAAAAATAAAACACTTAAAAAAAAACACAAAAAGTGAAAAATATCTTTTTTTCTTCAGAAGCCGGTGACAAAAACACCAAATCAATCACACAAAGGTAAAGCTTCAGAAGTCGGTGACAAAACACTAAATCAATCAAACAAAGGTCAGGTCTTTTTTTGGGACCAAATGACAACTATTCCGCATCAAACTAAAGAAGAATCACGTAAATTGGATCATAAATCTCAGCGTAATCGGTGTACATACATAAAAAAAAAACAATCGAATTGAGAACCTCCTCCTTTTAAAGTCGGTTAAAAAGAAAACTAAACAAATGCACCTATCATCATCGTTATCCTCTGCCTACCCTTGTCAAAATGCCAATGAATATCAGCGTTTTACTGAATGCATAATAAAAGGGTAATTTTACGGTACTCCTAACAAACAAACATTTTTTTGTCTGTGTTTGTTCGGCCAAAGCTCCGAAACGGCTGTACCGATTTAGACGGGACTTTTACTGGCAGACAGCTGATATTATAAGAAGTAATTTAAGTTTATAGTTTTTGTTTATTTACATTGTAGATAAAGAATTAGAGTTCCGCGCAAAACAATTAAAACCCTTGAAATTAATAATAAAATCCGATTGAAATAGGTATTCCTAAAAGTTGACAGTGTTAAGGTCAGGACAAATCAAATATGTCGCCTATTTATTTATCAAACGGAAAAAAATTACGTGCTTTGCCACAAAATTCTCACCGGAAGCTCATTCACCAAAAACAGTGTTACAGGAAAATCTTAATCAACCAGTACTAAAGCACAAAACATTCATTGATAAAATACTTTTGGGAAGTAGGTACCAGCTACATTTTGACGTCACTGTTTCAAGGAAAACCATTGAACAATTCAATTAAATTCAATTGATAAATTATGACGTATAACGGTATAAGATATGGGATCAAGTTTGTTGCAGGTAAAGTTCATTGATTCTGTCGCTATGCGAGTTACTGACTACTTTATCCACATAGCTATAGCTGCTGCCTAGGTCCTTCTAGAGATGGCAATAGTATCAGCAGACCGAAAGTCAAAGGTAACATTTTGACCTTGAGAAGGCCTATCTTCAGCTTCAATTGAGGAAATGGGAGTGGGCTGGCCACAACAATTGCCGTAAGTCCAATGAACACTGACACCAGGCTAGGCACTGACCACATGATAAAAAAAATGATCTGTGGACCAAACCTTCTGGAGGTTCACAGCCGGAAGGTTTCACGGCAAAACACTTCGAAGATAAAATGGATAAAACCAACGAGCACTGGTCCACTTTACTCCTGGATTGCAAGGAGGATAAGATGAAAATTAAAAAAAACTTATTCTGGTTTTAGTTATACCGATGTGCAGCACTAATATTGGAAGTGCGTTGACCGGGGAATTTCTGTCTGTGACCACCTCTCCTCACCGTTGATAAACATTGTAAAAAATACCCTTAACGAAAACCAAAGCCACCTGCTCTGCCCATCGTTGGGATGATATTTTTCTTTTTGACAATACCTGGAAAACCACAGGTTCTGGAGTAGCCATTAGTGCCGTAATGCCAGTAAACGGTGATTCGCTTAGTTTGTAAAGAAAGTGTCGGCAATGCCGCCTCTGCTGCTATGGCGCTTTCGCGTTCTGTGGTTACATCGTTGCATATTAAGAGGGTAAAGTTTGACTTAAACAGAAAGACACCAAAAGGTTAATGAAGAGAAAGTTTCCCTGCATGCTGGTTTCCTGCGTCGAATCTGAAATTAAAAGATTTGTTGGAAAACAGACAAAACCTGAAATTCTTAAGTGACAGTTGGCATATAGCTCGCAGAACAGATGGCACCAGTTTAGCGGTATGAAGAACAGATTGTAAAGGTTTTCATTCTCATAGAAAAGGCAGTAGCCCACCAGATACAATACCCGTCTGGCCAGAGGATCCTCCCTTTTCCATGGGGGTTGGAGTACTTTACACCCTGTTCTACATACCCCTATTAGGTACCCCTATTTGCCAATAGCAGTTTAACCGAAAGCTTATCCAAAAAGCAGACCCAGAGCTTTATTCAGGCTTACCAGTTAGTAACAAGAGACTACACAGATAAACTGAATGATCTCATAACAGGATACTTCACAGAAACGCCAAATCACAAATTTGAAGGAAAACCCGAAACAGATACAACAATCAATTAATTAATTAACATTTACAAACTAATACTGACGCATTTAGGTATAAATTAGGATGATAAGTTACGGAAGTTAGTTAAGTTGAACCAGTGAATTAAGTTTTAATGTTAACGGTACTACTAACAAAGGGAACGTCAGAACATAATTAGAATGAATTTTGAACACCTAGAATGAATGAATGAATTTTCAAAACCGTAGCCTCCGCTGCCTTACGTTCTTAGGGTCCCGGTTTCGAATCCCGGTAGAAGCAAATGTTTGTGTGATGAGCATGGACGTTTGTTTCCGAGTCATGGATGTTTATATGTATAATAAGTATGTATTTGCAAACAAAAAGTATATATGTAGTATATCAACTATCTGGTGTCCACGACACAAACCTCGTTGCTTAGTGTGGTGCCAGACGGCGCTGTGTGTAATGTCCAGCGATATTTATTATTTATTAATGATTATTGTAAATTCCGGTTATTGTTTCTATGGCAATGATTAAACGTAAGTAATTACAGAAAAGGGAAATTGTTAGAATAAAGAAAAATTATGAAATATTAATATAAATAACACAGTTTGTAATTTTGTTATGTTACCGACCGAGCAGTACAGGGTGCAAACAGACTCTTCACGGAGCCGTCAACCAAGCATTCTGTACATCAAACTAAGTTACTCTACGCAAAAATAATTGCTAGGATTTTTTTTTTGGGGTGAAAAATCACGTTTTACTGTAAAACTCAATGTGACACACTCAAAACATAGTGCTGATGAATGGATTGAATAGTACGGAGGAGGTAGAAGTTCTTAAAGTTATTTCATTAAAATTAAGTATTTAAAAAAAAAACTTGTGAAAAAGTTGGAACTTTGACCGAAATATCTCTGTAACCAGAAAGTTCCCAGGGATGGTCTAGTCTAGAACAAATAAATAATCGCAATGACGCGGATACGATGTGCCTCTTGGCTTCTTTAAGGGACTATTTACACCCTTTATTATAACCTGCCTAGTTAATGCCTTGAGGAAATCAGGTAAAGTATAAAATAAAGAAACCATGTTTAATATAAATGAAAAAATAAAATGTTAGGTGGTTAGGCTAACCTAACCACCTAACATTTTATTTTTTCGCGCTTTTTGTCACAGTTCTAAAACTGTGACAAAAAGCGCGAGCTGAGCGAACAAAGTGAGCTGCCGGCGCCGGCTGGCGAGCGCTTCATCCAAGTTGGTATCATCAAATACCAGTTACCGAAGTCACCATCCCGCCAACCGCGGATCAAAACATACAACAAGTGAACGTTTGGTATTTTATAGAATGCCTACGCAAAGTATAGAAAATATTTATTAAGTAGAATGCCGGATTAAAGAGATTGTGATAGCATATTATAAAACAAATCTGTCAAGGCTTTTGCAGGCTATGTTGAGGTCGGCTTCCAAATGGATACAGCTGAATAACAGCACCTATTTGACGTGGACGACTGCACAACCCAAAGACTTAAGTCGAGACTCGTAGGGAACTTAGTATGTAATGAATTACCATCCATCCACGTACTAACCCTGGCTGGTGTTACTTAACCTTGAAGATGGACCCTTGCGACTTTATTATTTAGCCACGAGCGTTACCTTAAAACTGGCATAATTAAAATATATGGTAGGTATTTTTCTTATTTATTTTTTGTACTCTATCACAATGCTGTCCTATTTGACCCAAAGGTTGACTGGTAGAGAATGACTATGGACCACTCTTTTACATCAAGTTTAAATAAAATAAATAATTACGTAAATATTTCCTTGCCTAAGTTGGTCGTGCGTCAAAGCATGTGCATAGAACAGTGGTCTAGGGTACTAGATAAGCAGACCACAACAATGTACCTAACAACATTATGATAAAAAGGTTACAAAACGATTCCAAGAAAACTAGATCAGTCTGTTTATGTTTCTTTTTTATTTATTTACCTTAAAAATAAGTGTCTTTTTGTCTAGTTACTTACTAGTACCAAAGTTAAATAAAAGAAAAATAATTTAAATGTAAAACAATATATAACACAAATTGACGTAGTTCTGGCATAGTGAGACAACTTGGCGCAATCAGTAAGCTGAAGTGGCACTGGCCGTGGAACCGATGACCGTTGGGGTAGACGTTTTTAAGTGGAGACCGCGAATTGGCAAACGTAAGGTGGATAGCCCTCAGGCTCGGTGAAGCTACGATCTACGCAGGGCGGTTGGTAGCAACTGGATGAGAGTTGCTGAGAATCGAGTTGAGTGGCGAGCGATTGAAGTGGCCTATGTCCAACAGTGGCCTGTTGTAGGTTGATGATGAGCTAACCCGGCGATAGCCAGACGTGCATCAATGGTAACCCCGGTTTCCACCAGTTATGCTCAAGTTCCATGCAAAAATCCGATTACGGGCACGAGTTCCTGATGATGATTATAATTTACTTTCAGAACTGTACGAGATAAGTCCATACGCGCAATTCGCGGTGGGCTTCAGAACTTTCGGACATGTCGAGAACCAGGACATGCCTAGTCGGCATGCGAAACATAGATATGACACAGGTAATACTTATATCCATTTAATTACTTATTATCCTTACAATTTGAATAGTAATCAGATCATTTTCTTTTTTCAGAAACGAGTTTCCAGGTGTGTTCAGAATCTGAAGATAGTGACAGCATATCAAAATCTACACTAAAAAGTGTTCCAAGAAGTAAGTATGAATACGTTGATAATGTAAGCAATTAAACAGCCAAACTTAAGGGCAAAGCCTCATAGATACATTACTGCCAATTAAGGTGGAAGCTCCAGGGTAGCCCGCGAAATTCACATTTTCTTACGTTTTTTGCAATTTGCAGGCCAGTGTGAGGTTGTATCATTATCTGCTTAGCCTTTTCCCAACTAAGTTGGGTTCGGCTTCCAGTCTAACCGGCTGCAGCTGAATACCAGTATTTTACATGGAGCGACTGCCTGCTAGGTTGTATGTTGATTAAAATTTTAATTGAATATCCAAATTCATCCATTTTTTCTTTTCCAGAAGTCTGCAGAACCCCACACCATAGATAACTAGACAAAGAAGAACTTTCGTTTTAAAACGGAAACGTCTCGAAGGACAAGATTTCTGCAAACACCTACAAAAAGTATTTACTGAAGTTGAAACAAAACATCCTGTGACACTGCCAAAGCCGAATTGAAAAAAAAAAGTGTGATTCCACTTTTGAAATGATTTTTTTCTTTTCCGAAAATTAAACAAAACAATTTGATATATTTTCCGTGCAGAAACTGTCAAAACTCTTAAAGAGTTGTTTGATTGTTCAAAAATCTGTCTACAAGATCTGAAACGGCACTAAACTTACGTGAGTCCCATTTTCACCAGCACTAAGAGTAACAACTATATGAAAGCTCAGCGCATCAATTTCCAAGAGTGCAAACAAATAAGGTGTAAAAGGATCCATCACGAAGTCGTCAACTAAGCATTCTGCAGATTAGGACTCTTCTAACCCTAAAATTAGCAACTCTATTTGTGGTGGTTGAAACTTCGTTTGAAATACTGTTAGAATTAAGTTGTAATCAGCTTGCACTACAAAGCGGTTGTTACGTCAGTCACTGCGGCCGAATAGTGCGAAATGATTGGTTTTTAGCGATTTACAAAAAATCTATTGATTGGACTAAAAAAATAAAACACATAAGACTTGCTTTATAGTTAGTTCAGTTAGTATGCAAAGTTTCATGATCTAATTTGAAGTACTATTTACTACTACTTAAGCCACACCGCCACCGCCCCCTCCTTAGCCTACTTTTACTTTTTACGTACTTTTTAAGTACTTTTTTTTGTACTTTTTTTTGTTCTTTTTTTTTCTAGCGGTTTATTGTTCGATTTGGAGGTAACTTTGGTTTTTTTTTCTATCAAGAATAGTTTACGGAATCGTGTTTTCACACATAGTAATGTGTGACGAAAACACGATTCCGTTCCTAGCATTAATCCTCAAATTTATCATATATTTATTTCAAAATTAATGCTGCATGCAGTATTTTAGGCGTAACGGAGGATCATGCTAAGCCATTCGAGGCATGTAAGGCCCTTAATTTGAGTATCTCTACGCAAAAATTATTGCTGAGAAAAAAACTCTTATTTTGGGGTGTAAAATCACGTTTCACAGTAGGACTCAAATGAGTCCTACTACAATACCTACTACTTACCTAGTACTAACATGGAAATATTTTAAAGTAAAATTATAACATCAAAAACTTGTATTTACAACAAAAAAAAAGTAGTAACCATGGGAATTACTACATCTCCGTAACTGCAAGGTTCCCAGTTATGGTTTAGAAAAAAGAAAACATCTCAATGACGGGGAAAACCAGTGCCTTTCGGCTTCGTTAAGGGGGTGGTATCTGCTAACGAGAGGTTTTCTCCATGTAACTCCTCCTTGATGAGTGAATATAGATGTGCAAAAAAATATGTTGCTTATTAGACTCTAAACTTTAATTGGTACAATTGTAATAATTCTATCTTTATTATTACTATTTGAAAAAAATATTCAAAGTGAAGTATTTTTTCTTTGAAATTTCGGAACTACTCCTAAACGGCATTAAGTTTTAGTATATTTTTTTCACACGAATATTTGTTACTTTTTTTTTCACTAAGTGTACCTACAATTGGCATTTTGATCTGATGATTTATTAGGCTACAATTAAATAAAAAACACTAAATTCGGCCCGCAGTGACCGACGTAACAACCGCTTTGCAGTGCAAGCTGATTAGAACTTTATTCTAACAGTATTTCAAACGAAGTTTGAACCACCACAAATAGAGTTGCTAATTTATCAGATACCACAGCCTTAAGGGTATTTTTACGCCCATAATTTAGGCATGCATTTAGTCGTTAGTGAAAACGGGACATAAAGTTATTTTACAAATAAAAGGCACATGGTATGACGTCTAACTAATTGTTATGAAGTTATGATCTATTCGACTATGAACCACTTGTTTGACAATACCTACATTTGTACAGTTAACAAATTTCGTAGGTAAGTCTGATGCAGTGACACATTCACGGTTTCCTCCAATGAAAAGCCCGGAATTGACACATTTAACAATATGACCATAGAAGGTAAAAAACACCTCGAATTCTAATTAAAGTGCCAATTGATTTTAGGTCGTAATAACCTAAACTATTTGTAGAAATTGACAAAAACAACACGGTAAATAATATTTTAAATTCGTTAATTTCTTCCTATTAAATGAAATCTATTTTTAAACCCATGGTTAGACCATTCATTTTTGGTAATTAATCACCACAAACGCACGATTGCTAATACCGAGGTATCGCTTTCATATTAGGTGAGCAAAAGGAATTGTAACTGATTATAGAAAGTCACTTCTAAAACGCCATTTCATTGAAAGCCATTTTTTTTAAATTGCTTTTGATATTCAAAACCAATTCCGAGCAAAACCATATCTGCTGGTCCAAATAACCGAAACACGCAAAGAAGAACAAATCCTTTTTTATATGCTTTTAATGTTCCCACTACTGGGACACAAGAGCCCTTCCCCCCTCAATGATAGGGAGTGGTTTCATTTATAAGGAATGCAAAGCTACCGAAAATCTTAAAGTTATCCTATCAGAAATCATTACAGAAAAACAAAACGCTGTAAAACAAAAATACAAAAGTATACGTTTCGAATTGAGAACCTCCTTCTTTTTTTTGTCATTAAAAAAGTGACTTTACAGCTCTCAAAAGGTACCAGGCGGACAAAAGCCAATCTTTGATAACGTGTTTACAGGAAAGACACTAGTTACGGTAAAACTTCATTGCGTCATACTTTAATGACATTAACGTCACTTTCATTACAAAACAGGAAAAGGATGTGCTAAAACAAATTTGTTTTGCTTTCAACTTGTTCTATATAAAAAATTAGGTACCTATACGTTCCTATAGTTTATTTTATAATTTATACGAAACCTTTTCCTTTTTTTTTTTTGTTTATGCCTAAAATCTTGCCAAAAAGTTAACTGAAATAAGGAGTTCCATTTTAACGGAGCGGAGCTCCGTCAACCTCGCCAAAATACGGAGTTCGAAATAGTTCATTCGAAAAAGCGTTTTTATGAATTTAATAATAAAATGTTTATTAAAATTAAGACCCTGTTGAGTTTGGTTAAATATTTATCGATTGTTTATTTTATAGAATGTAGTTTTTAAGAATTTGTTGTATCCCTAGAAATATTTTAAGGTTGACATTATTATTTATTTCGAGAATACTTTTTATGCTGATTGTGCTTAAGGAGTAAATCAAGCCAAAAAAATGCCTAAATATTTCAAAATAAAAAAAAAACTAAATCAAAACAAGAAAGTCAGAATATAGGTTGCTCTAATTCGGAACCTTCAAAAAACTGTAAGAGATTTTGAAATCGTGCCAAAATCGAATCAAAATAAAAAAAGTTCTACAAGTAGTGCATTTTAAATACAAACTGAATGCCTTGGAAAGTAAAAATAATTCTAAGTTTTACACTTACAGACAAAGTTAACCAGACACGACATTTTTTATCCACATCGTCAGCTTAATCAATAATATAGCTTCATTAGTTTAGTTTAGCTTGAAACGAATACATAATAGTATAAATAAGTAATAATGAGCCACATCGCTTAGTATTTAACTTTGGGTAATGTACATAAAAACTACATTTATATATTCAAATGTCTGGTGCATTTTGTCTGTAGGTTACCTTTTCTTCACCACCGTTAATCATTGATGAAGAATTTAGAGCGTTCATCACCAATGAAACTAGATGTATAAATGGCGTTCAAGAGCTGTCAGATTCAATATTTCATCAATATTTCAAATAAAAAAACCGTGTATCATCTACAGCAATTTTGACATTGACAGCTTTTGGAGGCGGTTTAGATGTGCAGATTTAAATTTCATTGGTGATATTCGTTTCAAAATTTGTCGAAAAAATTACATCATCGGTGGTGTGCAAATAGTTTTAGGTTTGGGTTTTGTGAAAGTGCCCGGTTGATGGCAATAGTCTCGCCCTGTATTACATGGGACTCAAAATCAAAATCAAAGCATTTATTTCAAGTAGGGCAGGTTTATTACAGGCACTTTTGAATTGTCGAAACAAAGATGAAAATTAAATGTAGCTACAGTCCCAGTCACATGACATAAAAACTGTGAAAGTACTGTAGTTGCCCATTCCCTAGCGTAGATCTCTATGGAGAAGAACGGGCAAGAAACTCCATGGGCACTCTTTTAAATCAAAATATTGTTACATAATCTTGGTTACATAATTTATGTTGAGATGGTATATTATGTGAGAACAATGTACCAAGATGTGCACGTTAAAAGTGTCCACAGTAAAGACAAAACAAAAAAAATACAATTCAAAAACCAAAATAATTCATTCAAACAAGCCATGGCAACTAAGAGATGACCAGTCACAACTGACAGCGCCCGTTCACGAACATGACGCATGGGTCAGCACCATTCAACTCAACCATTTTGAAGGGAACTAAATGATCCGACACATGCGCCGCCATCAGCGAGACATTAGACTTACAAATAACTGCCGAAAAGGTAGGTGTACTATTAGTTAAACCTCTGTCTAACCCTTCGGGAATTGATGTTAAGTAGGTATGTTTTTGGCCATAACATAACACATACAAACAACAGTAAAGACACATCTAACTTTCTTTAAGACAGTCTTAATTCAAGCCAACTAATCAGCGCTCTTTCAAAATAACCCAAACTTAAAAAAGTACTATTGTAAATAATTGTCAATAAATAGTCTTACTAACGCTGTAACTAGTCATGTATTAAGTATTTACGATCGTTCGGGTAAAAAGTGACTACTCGACCGCTACCAATGACGTACTTACACTGACCGGTAGGTGCTTACATTCCTACTTCTGATAATATGGGATATAAGACTCATTTTAATGACTTTACCTTCTGACATGTACGTTTCATCATTGAACTTTATTTTGTTTGTAAACTCTTGGCCACGAGCTGCGCGTTTAAGCGGCACGCAACTTGCGTAGAAAACAAATTATCATTATTTTTATTTAAAAAAAACATGTTTTTATTAACATGCACTTAAAGGCAAAAAAAAACACGTTTTTCTATCAACATTGAACGCGTACCTATACAAAGGATCGTGTCCGTGCTAATAACCGCTGAGGAGTTCTGTTGAGGGGAGGTAATCTTGTCTGCAGGTTCAAGTCATGTTTGTCGTAAAAATGTATTGTCATCAGAACCAAAGGTGTGTGCAAAATTTCAGCGCAATCGGTTGGGGGAATTCGCTTAAAACTCAGTTGCAAGATTTGACCCATACATAATAACTACTAAGGCAAGTTCAACAAAAGCTTGCAAAAAGCTGGTTGAAGCATACCACGAGTCACCATGTAATTTACGGAGAATCCCTAAAGAAACCACGAAATCAAGAAACATGTCGAATCTACTAATTACGTCTTCTTATTACTCACACGAGGAACAAGTGATGATAGCATGATAAATATGTCAATTGACGAAACCTGCGTCACTTGCGACCGTGTATGGTGCTTAATTAGTATTTAAAACGAACAGGTATAGTTTGAAAAACCCAGGTCATATTTGGATAAATAAGGCAATTTGAATTGAACCTTGAAATTATTGCGTATATGGCAGAGTAAGATAATAGCTAAGAGGAAACGCTATAGGTGGTCTATTTTATAAAGGGTGTAAAACACCTCTTTACGAAGTCGAAAGGCACTTGTACTCCTCGTCATTGCGATCATTTTTTTGATTTACACCATACCTGGGAACCTTTTAGTTACGGAGATATTGGGGTTCAAAGTTCCAACTTTTTGACAAGTTTTTTTTTAATACAAGTTTTTAATGTAAGATTTTTAAACACCTCCACAACCCCCGTACTATTCAATCCATCCATCAGCACAATGTTTTGAGTGCGTTACATTGAGTTCTACCACAAAAAATGATTTTTCACCCCAAAAAAAAAAGTCGTTTCCCAGTAATAATTTTTGCGTAAAGTTACATAATTTGATGTACAGAATGCTTGGTTGACGGCTTCGTGATGAGGTCTTTTACACCCTGTATTTTTGTTTGCACCACACAATTGAAATTTGCAGAGAAGGTGTCTTTTGAACCGAATGAGCGTTATGAATCGGACTTGGTCGATTTTATTACAAGTTTTTTTTATTTATTCTTAACCTCTAACTTCTTAATGGCATGTTAGTTATTATGTATGGGTCAAATCTAGCAGCTCAATTTTAAACCAGCTCCCCCAACGACTTGTGCTAAAATTTTGCACACACCTTTGGTTCTAGTGACAATACAATTTTATGGCAGCCGTGGCTTGATCCTTTTTTTTTTTTTATTCGGATGGGAAATCATCAAATGACTTGTCCCGCTCTGGGCGGAGCAGGAGGGAGTGTCAGACTTTTACTGACTAAAATCCATCCATGTTCCTTCATCGCCCTTTGTGTTCAGGGGCCACGGTATCTCTTTCAAACAGTCCCGCAACCCCGGAACAGTCCCGCAACCCCGGAACAGTCCCGCAAACCCGGAGCCGTGGCTTGATCCTGCAGCTAGGTTTCCATTTCTTCATGAGAGAACTTCTCAATGGTTAAAGTAAAGACACGAAACTTTGTATACGCGTTCAAAATTGTTTTTTTTTCTTGTATTGCATTGAAAAAGTTTTTTTTTAATGTTTCATTTATTATGCGTTTTTTAGCAACCATGTAAAGTAATCAGTTACCTAGGCATGTTTGTTCATATTTAATGAACTATTTTCCTATGATGTATGTCATTGTTCTTAATGTGGACATAATATTATTACTGGTATTACAAAATATGACGAAAGTGTCAAAAAACACAACTTTTTACGCACATTGTTTGGGTATCCAGCCAAATTATTGGAGTGCCTCCAATAATTTGGCTGGATACCCAAACAATACTTTCCCAGCATTATTTTCTACATAAAATAACATCACGCCTGTAATCCTCGAAGGGTTGAACAGAGGTGTACTTAACTAATAGTACACGCACAAATAGGCGAGACGACAAAAAAATAATAATTTGTCCGTCAGTTAGATTTTCAAAAAATATCTGACCCGTGTTTTTTCTTTTGTAACGTAAACCAAAATTGACGGAGATATGACGCTTTTTTAATTCTCAATACGTCACGCCTTGGTATAATTTTTAGCTAGTTCTGAAGTCACGAGCCCCCACTCCCGAGTTTTGATGCGTTTTATCTTTGTCAATATTCATTGATTTACAAAAACAAAAAATACGTGTCCATTAATTTTAAATACTCTAACTGCCGGACTAAATAGATTTGCAATTTTTTGATACTGTCGTCATGCCTATTCGCCAGTTATGTGTAAGTCTCATGTAATAAGGGGCAAGCCTATTGCCTTCAACCGGGAACAAATCCAGACTCCGTGGCTGGTTATGAAAAATTCTTCTCATTAAGTTTTCTAATAGATAAAAAATGTTTATAATGATTATAGGCTTGTGGAAACTTAACAACTAAATAAGGTTACGCTACCAATAACAATTTTAGTCAGTTTTATAGAATATCGAGCTACCTTCAAGCTCATGTAGGAAATATTGTTGGAAATCACGCATTACGTACATAACTTGGTTGTATCAGTAGGAATATGCATTTCGGTCACAATTTTTACCTGCTGTGAATACATAGCAATACGTGATGCTTTAAAAGGCTTAATAATGACTTGCCTAATCTAATTAGGCTAGACCTAATTAGGTTGTAGGGAGTTATTAAATAGAGTTTAATGTCTGCTGAGTATCATACTCACCTCGTCCTGGGTTAGATTCCAGGATCAGGCAAAGTGTTATTGGGTTTTTTATCAGGCACTTCTTAGAAGCAGCCGTTGAGTTTTAATTTTGTGCCCGGTTTATGACAAAAGGCTCGCCCCTATTACAAGGAACTTAAACATAACTGGCGAAATGTAGGTGTACTATTAGGTACACTTCTGCCTAACCCTTAGGGGATTACAGGAGTGATGTTATGTTGTGTATTCAATAAATCTATATATAATTTGTTTTTTTTCATGATGTCTGCTCTGTGCTCGGAGGTTGTCAGCCAAAGTTGGATATGTTAGCCCTTGAGAGCACATGAAAGAGAACCACGCCAAAGCTCTCGACAAACACCCATAAAAGCCATCGAATGTTGTCGCTGTGGCCGAAATTGGCTTAATGGCATCAGCATCATCAATTTGGTTTAGCGAATTGTTCGAGAAACTGTAAAAAAACAAGCGCGTGTAATGTAACTACAATAGGCGATACGACGAAAGAAATCTAATTAGTCCGTCAGTTAGATTATCAAAAAATATTTGACCCGTGTTTTTTCTTTTGTTACGTAAACCAAAATTGACGAAGATATGACGCTTTTAAAATTCTCAATACGTCACGCCTTGGTATAATTTTTAGCTAGTTCTGACGTCACGAATCCCCACTCCCGAGTTTTGATGCGTTTTATCTTTGTCAATATTCATTGATTAACAAAAACAAAAAATATGTGTCCATTAATTTCCAATACTCTAACTGACGGACTAAACTTGCATTTTTTTTTAAACTTTCGTCGTTCCTTTTCTCGTAAATAATTTTATTTCATTCCATTATAAAAAAATAAAAAAACTTCGTCTTAAGGATCACTTGGTCGCAAATCCAACCTGGTTGCTTTGGTCGTCACTTCTTAAGCGAACTTCTCTATTTTAAGTCGAATTTTATAAAATTGTAGCGATAACTGCTAAAAATATATCTACAAAAAGACTGATTATAATATTCATTTTAAACAAAATGTTGTTCCGTTTCTATACAATTTTGATCTAGGTAAGAAACGAATAAATGTTAGATAAATAGTGTTGTTTTTTATTATCTAGTAATCCTACTAATTCTTTATTTTAAATGCGAAAGTTGGTGAGGTTGGATGGATGAATGTTTGTTAATCTTTCACGAAAAAACTACTGAACGTATTTGGATAAAATTTAACAAACAGAAAGTTTATAAATAAATAAAAACCGGCCAAGTGCGAGTCGGACTGGCGCACGAAGGGTTCCGTACCATTATCTATACAACATAGGACAAAACGGCAAAATAATCTTGTTTGTTTTAAGGGGTTTAGTTGTATATTCAAATTAAAAATAAACAATTAAAATAAAGTAAATACTTAGCCCCCCTTAAGTTTTTACTTAATTTTAATTATTTATTTTTTATTTGAATATACAACTAAATATTCTGAGAATATTTCAAGCGTCTACCTGTTGCCGTTATTAATATCGATCTAAAAAGGGCAAAAAAAAAAACACGTTTGTTGTATGGGAGCCCCCCTTAAATATTTATTTTATTCTGTTTTTAGCTATTGTATTTTTTGTTATAGCGGCAACCAATATACATCATCTGTGAAAATTTCAACTGTCTAGCTTTCACGGTGTCACTCAGCGGAGTTTTAGTAATAGGGTCCCGATTTCACCCTTTGGGTACGGAACCCTAAAAAGTGTGCTAAACACTTTTTTCCCTACCAAATTCGGTGCGGGCAAAGCCGCGAGCATAACCTAGTATCTTATAGTAATTTATTGCTTTAGTTATACCCCTTCCACAATTTGTCTTATAGCCACTAGCACAGCAAACTTCTAAAATAAGAGTTTCGAGAAGATTTAAATTGGGTGTGTAGTGTGACTAACACTTGCAACTATAGTCAAGCTAAAGTACTTGAGTTGAAGAAATTACTTATGCAACCATTTTATGCAAAAGATAAGAATTTGAACAAAGTAAGAAAGTAATGTTAAGAATTCTAACTTTTGACAGTTCTAACTTCCAGCAATTATTAAATTACGTAATAAAAATGTAATTACTTTTACTCAAGTAATTAATCACTTTGACTTATTTATAGTTATGTGCTGTATAGGTTATAGTTCTGCCAGGAATAACTATTTTTAATTATTTATTTTTAACCATTTCAGCAAATTCTTAAAGATGACTTACAGACACAATTTTCCCTATTATGATGCCTTGTAATGACAGCTAAATAGTGTGATCACTTGATCACAGGTTTTCTTTTGGAGGGAAGTGTAAAAGAAAAAAAAGAAAACTCGTGTTAAAAAGTTTTATTAAAATCAAACTCTTTTTCTTCTTCTTTTCAATAAATAACTTATTACATTATAGGAACATATTTTTTACATTTTTTGGCACATTTAGAAAGCTCACTCGGTGAGTTAAAAATAGGAACATTTTCCAGCTCTTTTCATAAAATCAAACATAAAATTAATTTTCGGGGTATAAACATGAACAAAATATGAGTTTCATACATATTTTTTAAGGATTATTACCCCAAACTGACAAGAAAATTTTCCGACTTATCCTTACATTAAAAACGAAAAATATAAAAAAAACTATGGAGGTTTTTTTACTACATAGTTTTCTTTCACTATTTATCTTTTTATATTATTTTTTAGTTTTGTTAGCTTTTTTTCTTAAATTACTTTTTTGTTTTCTTAAAGCTTTTTTGTTTTTTTTTTTCACTTAATCCTATTTTTCTTTTGTTTCAGACTTATTTTTCTTTTTTTTTGTACAAACTACAACAAAATAAACCTAATTAAAAATAAATACTAAGACAACAACAGGACACCTGGACACTAAGTGGCGCGCCCTGAAGACTGGCAAACAAGGAGCCAAAGAAGGAGCCAGCCCTCTGGTCACGTGAAATGTAACCAGTTGTTCTCGGGCAAATTACATTAATAACTTAAAGCACATCAAACTCATCGTATTCAGGCTTCTCATAGTTTCCGGCAAGGATATCTTCGACCCATTTCAGATGGTCAGCTACATTGGTGTAAATTCCGGGGGAGTTTTTCGTCCCGCAACGGTTGTTCCCTGCACTGGTCACGCCCCACAACTCAGCCCTGTTCTTGACCCACACCAAGGGGCCTCCGGAATCACCCCTGCAGGTATCCATGCCCTCTTCACCCCCCGCACAGATGGCATTATCAGGCAATTTAAAGTTTGTGTATGTAGCCTCGCATTCGGCTCTTCCCCAAAGCGGTAAGGGAATAATTTTTTTAGTACTGCTGTAGTACCCTACTAGGGGAATTTCACCCCATCCCGTTGCTGCAAAAACGGTGTTGTGTTCCAGATCTCCAGATGGTAGGCAGACTGGGCGGATGAAGTCTGTGGGAAAAGAAACAGAGACTTGAAATAATCTGCATTGTTAACAACGGGAGTCTAATTGCTTTTTAAGATCAACGGGCCAATTTTGTTGTGACAAAAGTCTTTAACGGTGATTAACATACATTTTAATGGACAGAGAGGGACGAATAGATTGTGTGAGGGATTATAATATATATATATAATATGGTCCTTTAACAAATGCTGAAGAAATCTTTAGAAATTAAATGCTTTTCTTACCGGTATAAGGAACATCTTCAGCCAGCCTCAGAACAGCAATGTCGTGGCTCTTTCCATCGTAGTCGGGATGGACGACGATCTGTTCCACCTCGAGCCTGACAATCGGATCTGCACATACTTCACCGACGCAATCTTCACGGCTAGTTAAATCGTATTCTCCGAGACGTGCTACTAACCTGAAAAGAAGAAATATTACGTTAAATATAAGAAGACAATTATATAAACTAAAGGATGAAGATAATTTACAAATTTGTCAGAGTTTTGGCGCTGAAATATTTGCACGTCATTCACCGAAAACGTTCATACCTAACTGATAAAGTTCTGAAGCCATTATTTAAAAATGTTAAGCATGTATTTTAGCTAAACATTTTTCCTGTCACTGCCGCTTAATTGTAACTATTAATTTACAACTGCAAGATACGGATGGGAACATGACTTAGAGACAGTAGCGTTTATTGATCTCTGCCTCAATAAAATATTTCTAAGATACCAGAGAAAGGAATGAAAGAGAGAAAAAAAAGAAAATTTGGGATATCAAAACGACATTAAAAAAAAAAAAAAATACTCTGCACAAATAAGACGCACTTTAAATACCCAAAATACACACACTCTAAAGCCGAGTATTCTATAAACCAAAAAAGAAGAGATAAAAAGGGAAATAAACGGAATCCTTTAAAAAAACGGTAAAAAATCATTTTTGCAAAGGTAATACGGAATTTCCAAAACCTAGATATATTTATAAATAAAATACATATTGTATAAGAGTTGACCACATGATTCAATAATAATGCAATATTTATAATGAGGGAATTCCTAGTGATGTAATATTACGGTAGGTGATTTTATGACGTTTGTTCAGAGATGGTTGCGTAAAATAACAGTAATAAATAGGTTATCAACCTTAAGGATGTGAGTCAAGAAATTGACAAGAGTGAGTAAGAAAGCATGACGAAACTCAAAGAAATCTCAACACCAACAAAATAAATTATTCAGTAATTTTGGTATTCCATTTTGGATTATGTAGGGATGTACTACATTTTCAATGATATTTTAAAATAGATCTAGAAAGATAATAATCTTGATTCTAATGATGCTTTTCCTCATACAAAAAACTCATCTTTTTATTAAATAATACAACATTATCAAAAATACATAATTAAAAATTACTTTCCATTTAATCGGAAACTGTTTTATTTCCCGGAAAGTTTTAAGAATTAACCGCAAATATCGGCTTATCAAACAATTATTCATTATTTTTTTATCTTTCATTATCATCACTTTTTCCTCAGGATTTTCCCAACCCTGTTAGCACCTGTTAGTACCTGATTTTTTAATAGATAGATGAGATCTGCTCAAAGGACCAAAAAATAAAAAAGGAAAAACTTTCTCTTTTAAATTGGGACCTTAGCAACGACTGAAGAATGGAAAGTCTTTTCTTTCTTTCTATGGGGCATGTGAATTCTTTTCTTTTTATTTTAAAAAAGAATTTACCTGGTAAACTTAGGAGTTCTGATGCAATGGGCTGCTGTGATGAGATGTCTGCTATCCACCAGGGTAGCAGCGCATCTGATGTCGTTGCGGTGGTCGCCGCGCCAATATTCAATGTACACCAACCAGGGGTTGTGGTGGATCAGGTTGGAACTTGCTTCTACACCACAGGTAGGGCCTGGAAAAACAAAGGAAAATTTGAGTAAAAAAAAAACGCGTTTGACATAAATATATTTACACTTTGGGTAGAAAATAAAAACCATACAAAAACAATTTAAAAAAAAAAAACAGTTCAGGCGGCCAAAATTAATAATAGACCAAAAATAAAACTACTATAAATTTAGAAAAATTATCAGGGTAAAGTGAAAATAATAAAATTTCACACAAAAAAAACTTACCTCGCATTAATTTAAAAGCCAAAACGTCTCCAAGACATGATAACAGCAATAATAAACGAATCATAGATGAATTTAAAATTGCACCACAAATTAAATAATGTTTTTAAACAATTTAAATGCTCATAACGTTATTTTCAGTCAATTTTACCTCTAGCAATGATTCGGATCGTCGTTCTGAACGGGTTTATATATCCAGTGTCGTTTACAGGGAAAATACGGGTTCTCCATCGCCTAAACCACATTCATACGATTGAGGAGTATTGACGACATTAGTTGGCACATCATGGCGGTAGAACATGTTTGAGGGGTAACGGGGCGGGAGAAAAGAGAAAGGGCTATAGAAAAAACCGATTAATTTAATTTTAACAAATATTAGATACCTTCAGCGTTCTACCTTCCACAATGTCCGCGTCTTTTTTCATTAGTAAGGGGTGGGAGAAGGGTGGGGCCACTCTTGGAAGCTTGAAACCGACTCCATACTCAAGATAAAGATTATCGTCATCCGCCTAGTTTTTTTTCTAACTGTATTTGGGTCGGTTTCCAGACTAACAGGATGCAGCTGAATAGCAGTATTTTATATAGAGCGACTGCTTATCTGACCTCTACAACCCAGTTAGTACTGGGTTTACGATACCCCTTAGTAAGACTAGATGTAGACTTTCGGACCAACGGCTTTACGTGCTTTCCGAAGCTGGATGGTAACTCGGTATGTACTTAGCCAAGCGCGGTTTCACCTGAAGATCCATCCGAGTGACTATTATTATTAAGCCACGAGTACCTGAACTTTGACCATTAATATCTGCGCAATTAGAAGGTCACCGGCACAGTCTAGAAAAAAAAATCGCAATGACGGAGAGGACAAGTGCCTTTCAGCTTCGTTCGGGTCTTTTTACACCCATTTTACTCAAGTGCTAGTTAATGTACGTGACTGCGTCAACTTCTAAAATCTCTTCGGTAGCACTGCATCAGTGATAGAATTCCTGTAATCGGATTACAAGTTGCCTCCTAGGGAATACCTTCCACATCCAAACTTTACACTTTTAAAAATAAGTATTGATTGCAAGAATTATAAAAACGTTGATTTAATGGGTTACCTTATCTCGTTATCATCATCATCGAATGATGCCCCCCAGCCGTTATCCCAATTTATTTCGGGTCGGTTCAGCATGTCTTCTTCTTGCATTCTTCTCTATTACTCGTCATCTCAGCAGTCACCTCCTTTCTAGCCATATCATCCTTCACACAGTCCATCCATCGTTTATGTGGTCTTCCTCTACTCTTATAGCATCGCTAAACATTTTGCTTACTATATTTTCCTCATTCCACATGTCACCACGATAACCGATTACAACACAACTTTTCAGTCACCGGCGCCAATTTCAGACTTCCTCTTTTCTACTCATTCCTTATTTCATCCATTCGCGTTCCACCACACATGCTGCACTCAGCCACATGCAATTGCCTTTCATTCATCTCTTTTGTGGACCAAAATACCGATCCATACATCAGGGCGAAACATGGTTTTATAAATCTTCCCCCTTTTTTTTTTTTTTCGGATGGGAAATCATCAAATGACTTCTCCCGCTCTGGGCGGAGCAGAAGGGAGTGTCAGAATTTTACTGACTAAAACCCATCCATGTTCCTTCATCGCCCTTTGTGTTCCGGGGCCACGGTATCTCTTTCGAATAGTCCCGCAACCCCGGCAGGCCTCGGTCCTTGCGGACCCCTTCCTTTTTGCTGACTCTCTTTGAGGCGCGCGTGGAACACGAACGCGCCGTCGACACGGCCTGTCGTCATGAGACGGACGGACGGCGAGCTAGCCCATAGCCCACCGTCCACAGGCCTGCGCCTGGCCCCCGACGCCCGGGGCGTCTCCCGCGGCGGCCGGGACGCTGTGAGGTTCTCTCCCTCTCACGTTCCGCCACCTCCTTCTCTAGCATTACTGCTTCGCAGAAGGAGGTGACGGCGTCCCATTCCGTCTCGCTCCGGACCATGGCTTGCACCAGGGCCGGACGCGAGAGGTCGCCGCCGCCAATAAATCTTCCCCTTGAGTTTAAGGAGAATGCGATGAGTCGCATATTGTTCCATTACCTTATCTCTTAAAACATACCTAATACCTAATTACGTAATACAATATTATCTAGTGACCTACCTTAGTACCAATAAAAAAAACCTTCAAAACTTACTCTATTAATTTCAAGAAATCAATCATTTCTATTGTTCGCCAAATTAAAAGAAATAATACGTATTTGGAAATGGGCGAATGAAATAAATTAACCAATATTTCAATTTATTCACGTTGAAAATGTAGTGAGGACAATATTGAATATGACTGGAGATGACTATAATAGTAGAGAAAGACCAAAGAAACGATGTACGGACTGTGTGAAGGATGATATGGCTAGAGAGGAGGTGACTGCTGAGATGACGAGTAATAGAGAAGTATGGATGAAGAGGACATGCTGCGCCGACCACAATAAATTGGGATAATGACAGGAAAATTATGATAATTATTAACTACCTAAATTCCCAACTATGTAGAGATCGACCTGGACAAAAATGAGACGCCGACTAATAGAGGAGCCCCAAATAAACTGGGATATCTATGTATCTGTCAGCGTAAAATTGTAAAAACCGTTAGATTGTAATCTATCTAGCGAGATTGTAAACTCTCGAAAGATTGTCACTTTGCCGTTGCTTACAATTTAACGCATTATTTTTCGGTAGATTATAATCTGTCGAAGTGAAACCGGGTCCCCCTTGCCCCCAGGTACCACTCCCATGAAAAGGTAATGCACCATTCCTGAGAAAACCCGAGTAATGTAACCTAACCTCAAAACACTTTATATTCGCCTAAAACCCGTAGTCGACGGATATTCTGTCTGCAGGGTTTAAAGGAAACTAACTAACCTAGCGTTGGGGTGCTTCAAGTCCCGATTATGGGGGCAGAGATAACTTGATTTGATGCATTTCACAATTTTAAGGTTTCACTTCGATATACTGATTACGAGTATAATCTACCGAAAAATAATGCGTTAAATTGTAAGCAGTATGTTCGTTTGACAATCTCTTTCGAGAGTTTACAATCTCGCTATAGTTGGTGCCAGCTAAGATGAGAGTAGCGGTCGATTGACTCACCTACATTTATTAAAGTTCTTAACTTTGAAAACCAAAAATAATCCTGTTTAAGTCTGGAATTATCATCTATCGTGTTCTTCAACATTTTCTGTAATGTAAAACGATACATGGTTTATTTGTTTTGGTTCGTACGAAGAGATATTAGGGAAAGGGCAATGACCGCTATTCTCATATTAACTGGTACCAACTATAGATAGATTACAATCTAATGGTTTTTAGAATCTTACGGTGACAATATATATAAATCCCAGCACATGCCTAGACTTTTCCTGACTATGCCAGTCTAGCCAAATGCAGCTGCAACTAGTTTTTTAACATAGAGTGACTGCCGATCTGACTTCCACAACCCAGGTAGAAGGTATCACGATACGCCTTGAAAATGCATTGGTGAATTTCCAAGCATCGTGTCACGTACTGAAATCTTTCCTTCATAACTTCAGGCTAAGTTTTTGATTCATGCGAACATAGATGGAATAAGGACAGACCACCAAATACCAGAATTGGTCCGTCTACCTGACGTCCAAACGCCATAGGAAGACTCACTTTAAAACTACCCCTACCGGCGAGCTAGCCCACCGTCCACAAGCCCGCGCCTACGGTGGCCGGGGGCCACGTGGTGCCCCCGACGCCCGGGGCGTCTCCCGTGGCGGCCGGGACGCTGTGAGGTTCTCTCCCTCTCACGTTCCGCCACCTCCTTCTCTAGCATTACTGCTTCGCAGAAGGAGGTGACGGCGTCCCATTCCGTCTCGCTCCGGACCATGGCTTGCACCAGGGCCGGACGCGAGAGGTCGCCGCCGCCAATCGCCGCTTCGAGGACACGGCGGTGCTCCGCCCACGCGGGGCACACCTCCACCGTGAGCTCCACCGTGTCCTCCGGTCGATCCTCGCAGTGGAAACACCCGGGCGTTTCCTCCCGCCCGATTCGGTGCAGGAACCTCACGAAAACACCGTGTCCGGTGAGGACCTGCGTCAGGCGGAAGGTGAGGACGCCGTGGCGTCTCTCCAGCCACTCCTCAAAGAGGGGACTTATCGCCACTATCGTGGCGTGCCCTGCACGGGGTTGCGACAGTCGCTCTCTCCATGTCGCCATGAGATCCCGCCGGAAGTCTGTCCGCTGAGCGACAATTTGTCGCGGCAGCGGAGTTTCCCCCCGGCGAAGCGCCTCCGCGCGCCATTCATGCAGGCGCGCGAGGACTATCGCCTCCAGATCCCATGGCGGCAATCCGGCAAGGAGGCACGCCGCCTCGCGGGCGATCGTGCGGTACCCACGGGTCGCGTAAAACCCTGGAGATCCCCCTTTACGTGCATTCTAGGACAGAAATAACTGGGTACATAATGGATAGTCACCCATCCACGGATCATCTTCGGCAAAAGTTGCTTAACCTTGAATATCGACGCGTGCGTCTGTTATCATTTAGCCACGCGCCGTTTAGTCACCGATGGTCGTGTTGTATGTAAAATAATAAAGGAAAAACCAAGATCCCTACTCAGAAGGTATAATGACTAGTCTGAACGCTAGACTAGTCTAGCAATTCGAGTCATCTTTATAAAATTAGGTCGGTTGTAGGGACTGTCCGTCTGTCTGTACGTCATTCAACACTGGGAAGGGATTGAGTTCTTACCGGACTAACTGAATCACTGGGCAAAGGTGAATAAATTGACGTCGGCATTAAGGCTGTGAATCGCTTGGCATTTAATATGACTTCTACCTTCTACCAAGTATGGATGATCTATACAAGATGTAAACGGACTCTTCACGAAGCCGTCAACCAAGCATTCCGTACATCAAACTAACCAGCTATTCTCAGTAGTTCGGTTTATTTAGTCCGGTCACCGGACTGGTGAGACTTTTCGTCTCAGCAGTTCGTGGATGTAATACGACCGGACTATTGAGCCTGATAGTTCGGTATCGATATCGGACCTGCACTAGTAAAGGGACACATTACACAGTCCACTGGCAGGCGGTCATTCATAAAAACTGTCAAAAACTGTATGTATGATCGCCTGCCGGCGGACTGCCAGCGGACTGACAAATGTGTGGGGGCCCTAAGGAAAGACTGAAAGGTCGACATGTCAAGAAATATCTTTTACTTGAAATATCTCAGCCAAACATCTGCTTTTTCCAACAAGCCAAGTACAACGCAATTTTATACAAAAAAATTGATACATCGATTTCGGCACAAGTTAACTGCATCTGAACTTCTTGAATAAAATCGTCCTTTTCTATATTTACTCTGCTTCGTTTCGACATTGCTGTTCCAAATCTTTTCATTTGTTCGACCTTGAAATTTGCTAGATTGTCATCATCCTTCAGCACGTTCAAAATACGCAACAAACTTGGATTTTTATGGATCAGACCATTAAGTGTGAAATTCCAGGCTTCTACAACATTGTTGGTGCGATGACGCTCAGCAAATACGCACCATTTATTTATAAAATCAGGCTTCATCCATGTTTTTTGAAAATAACTTCTGAATTTAATTAATTTTTCATCTTGAATAGACATTTCGTTTAATGAAATATGTTTCCAACCGTCCTGTATTTTATGTACAAGTAGCAATGGCAGTATGCAACACAAACTGATGATACGCCTATAATTTCTTGAGTTTAGTCCAATTGCCTTTGCCTTTCGATATAAAGCATTTCGAAAATGAAAATAACAACCAATAATGGTCACATTTTTGAAAGTTTTCAGCAATGCTTTTATGGCGGCGCTCTCAAAGTCGATATGAACTTGTTCTGGTACCCAACCTGGAACCTGTGATTGTATTAATTGAAATACAATCTCATAAGCTTTTACACTCTTGTGTGACATGAAGATGTATGCTAATGGAATGACATTCGTGCTTTCAATGCCACTTCCCATGTCTCCATGAATGCTGTATAGCTGCGGAAAAGGATCTGGTGATGCCTGAAAGGTACCATCCATGAAAAATTGTTTCAGGGATGTCAAAAGTAATCGTGCTTCTTTACTACAGAATACTAAAATTTTGATTGTGCCGTCATAGAAATCTGCTAATAAAAAATCTTGAAATTGAATTGGCACCTCAACGTCTTCATAATTGTTAGTATGTATTTTAGTGACTTCCGTACAAGAATGAATTTTTCGATATATTGTCATTTTTTTATTATTAAAATTAGGGATAGGTTGTTTTGCAGCTAAATCTAATCCCTTTGTTTTAATTTTGAGAGTGAATTTCCGAAATACTTTTGGAGCAGCTTCTTGTCCTTGTGCTGCCTCATCAACACATTGATTGAGTAATATATCAATTTGATTTTGAGTTTTGTCCTGTTCGCAAGAATGGTCAGTACTATCCTTTGTAATCACGTCTTCTTCCTAAAATACAATGTTATATTTAAAAGCTGAAACTTGAGACAGTCTTGAGTAGTAAAAGCCGACTTACTTTGGATAAAACGAGGTATCCTTTACATTTGGTATCATTCTTATAGTTTCTGCACCTCTAATAACTCCCAGCTTTGTAAACCGTATTCCTATAAAATTGGTAACCGTTATATAATAAAACTCTGCCTCGCCCACGTTTCAGTATTTCAAAATCCATCGTCCGTGCAAGGAATTGAATATTTGTTAAATTATTAATTATTATTTATTAAACGTAATAAATTAGGGAAAGATTCACAAACGTCAATCATAATAATCATGAGTGTCCATAACCCATAACCATTCCATAACAAAACACAAAAAAGTTTACATACCTACCTACTTCTAAAGGTTGTTAGGTCGTCAATAAAGAGAACTGATAACAAAACAGATAGGTTAGTCTGTTATGTTTAATAGTATATTTGGATTATTCATATATCTCTGGTGGCACATCTCTATGGTGGTATGGTCCAGTCTCTTTCTACCCCCAGGGGCATGACCAGGGGGTATGGTGGGTCCGGAGCGATAATGTCGACCTTTCAGTCTTTCCTTAGTAGTGCAGGTCCGTTATCGATACCGAACTATCAGGCTCTGTAGTCCGGTCGTATTGTATCACCGAACTGATGAGACGAAAAGTCCGGGACCGGACTAAATAACCGAACTACCGAGACACGCGGCAAACTAACTAACTCTACGTAAAAAATATTGCTGGGAACTTTTTTTTGAGGTGAATAATCACGTTTTACGGTCGGACTCTATTTATCGCACTCTAAAGATTGTGCTGACGGATGCATTGTACAGTGGTCGTGGAGTTATTTAAAGAAAAGTAATAACATTAAAAACTTTGTCTAAAAAAAAGTTGAAACTTTGACCTCCAATATCTCCGTAACCAGAAGGTTCCCAAATAGGGCCCAGAACAAAAAAAAAAACACAATGATAGGGTAAATGGTGTTTGTAGCGCAATGATATTCTAGTAAACAGATAATATGTTGTAAGCGCGCAATCGTGAAGACTCGAAAATGGCCCAATAGGGTCGTATTGCATTTATTCTGCGTCACTGCGTGTATGTGAGCTGCCGCTGCCGCGCGGAACACTTTTCTCGGTTAATTTGTAACATATCTGTTAATTAGAATATCATTTTTTTAGCGGAAACTTTGTGTACAACACACTTTCAAAGCCAGGGTTTTAAGAGTACAGCTGTTGTTTCTTCGGCGGCACGGCGATTCCATATTCCATGATCAAAGGCTTCAATCCACTAAACAGTTCTTCGACTTTTCCAGTAGGAATATCTCTATTGTAGCCCAGAGCCTAGATTTATATCCAGTTGATGGAATTAGGTAGGTGTTAGTGGTAAGAGGGTGGACCGATTTGTCTGCTCATAACTGCTTGCAACAGCGCCGAAATATTGAGAACTTAAAACGAACAGTAAACATGGTAAATATCTCGATTTCAGTGTTATAGTTGCTGTCAGTTAAGATGTCAATAGCGGTCATTGACCCACCTACATTTATTAAAGTTCTTAACTTTAAAAACCAAAAATAAGCCTGTTCAAGTCTTTCATCTATCGTGATCTTCAACATTTTTTGTAATGAAAAACGATACATGATTCATTGTTTTGGTTCGTACGAAAAGATATTAGGGAAAGGGCAATGACCGCTATTGACATCTTAACTGGCAGCAACTATAATTTTGATGGTAACGCCGGGGCGGAACGCCACAGAGTGACATATACTGATCTTATTAGTCAGATTTTCAAAGAGGTCAGGTGCGTTGTACTCGCCATCGGTGTACATATATGAAGAGATAAAATGAACATGAACGAGGGGTAAGGATCGTAGCAATTGGCGTTCTATAGTTTCTGGCAGGGCAGTAGAAATGAAAAACGGACCCCCCTACTACATGGGGCGTAAAACGAAACTAGCGAAATGTGGTTGTACCATTGAAACGCGTGCGGCAAAGATTTTATCTAAAATATGTAGAATTCGCGCGGGCCGCGCGGCGAACACCTTTACCTAACCCTATAAAATTATGTTATTATATTAAATTAAGTACACAGTAATAATGTTTATGCATGTATCTATATTTTAATGGTAATAGGCTCGCCCCCAATTACACGACACTCGAACATGCCTTGGTTTCGGACACGAAGACAGCGGGGGCGTGGCGGGGGCGCGACAGCGGCAGCGCGGGGAACGCTGCGTTCCAATACATACATTTATATGGAACTGGCTTCGAAGTCAGCGGCGCAGGGAGCGGGCGGTGAGCAGCGAGCGGCAAACGAGCGGTGCCCGCGCGCCTGCATTGACTTAGGAATTTACATCTTCTTTTGCCCACAATAAATCAAACTTTAGGAAGGAATTAGCCTTTTTCGCCCGTGGTCCCTTTTCGTAGTCTCTGGAAGACCACGGAGCTTTTTTCTTCGTTCCCTATAATACTGGAAAATTCCGTAGTCCCTTCTCGTATTCCCTGGAAAAAGCGAAGCAAAGCGAGCGGGCGTCATAAAACCTCCGTGGTCCCGAAGGTTTTATGACGCCCGCTCGCTTTGCTCGCATGCTAAATAACACTCTTTGTCTTCTGTCCCCGAAGTACCGGGCCTCCGCTAGCCTCCTTCGTCGGCCCATGCCGCCCATATAGGATTAAAAAACAATACACCTACTTTTTAATTCGGCAGTATATATTTCTTGAAAGAAACACGGACAAAAAAATACTCGTGATTCCAGAGACTAAGGGACCGGGAACACAGGCGACAACCTGGAATTAGTATCAAAAAGATTTTGTCGTCGATGTTTAGACATTTCGTTCGCGAACAAAGATAGTAATTTCTCGTGACAAAACACTACGCCGCTCTAGCGCGGCGTGATCTGTCATCTGGCTTCGAGACCTGGTACAGCGTTGCCGCACCTTCAACTTCGTGTCCGAGGCCTTATTCGGAGTTTTGTTATTCTTAATCGACATATCTTGACGACATGACGTTGATCTCACCGCAAAAACATACCTATTCTTTTTAGTGTTTTGTTATTGTGGTCATAAATATACTTTTTCTTTTCACCATATAGCCTTATTTGGACATTTCCTGTTAATTAAAGTGAAAGCATGACGTGTAAGTACTATTTTATGCTTTTATTTTTCTGTAACATTTTTAACCGAGTAACAAATAGTCGGTGCGTCACAGAATTTGTTTACCTTTAAAAAACAGCGAAATAAAAAGGGAATACCTACATTAGAGAGTTACTCGTGGCTTATTAACAACAGTCACTCGGGTCGATCTTTCGGTTAAGCTGCGCTCGGCTAGGTTGGTTCGTGGATAGGTGACCACCCTTACATACCGAGATTCCTCCGTACCTCGGAAAGCACGTTAAGCCGTTGGTCCCGGCTGTCATTGGTAGATCTTTGACAGTCGTTACAGGTAGTAGGTAGTGGCCCGAAAGTCTGACAACTAGTGTTACTAAGCGGTATCGTGTACCTATATCCAGTGCTGGGTTGTGGTGATAGGCACTCGCTCCATGTAAAATACTGGTATTCAGCTGCATCTGGCCCCTTATTCACAACGCTTCGATTCGATTTTCGATTCGGAAAGTCGTATGTCTATCTCGCTCGATTTCGTAATGTCAAAAAAAGATAGACATACGACTTTCCGAATCGAAAATCGACTCGAAGCGTTGTGAATAAGGTATCTGGTCACACTGGAAGCCAACACCAACATAGTTCGGAGAAAGCTCCGCAGATGACATTGAGCTATTACTACTACGTATAGAGAAGACAGCGCGAACAAAATCTGTGCAACAAGCGCGGCAGTGCGGGGCGCGCGAGGGGCGGCTAACCCCGTATATATAGATGCTGTAGCGAGCAAGCGACTGACACTGCCCGACCCTTGCTCGACGAGCCAGCCCGCGACGCTGAGCATGTAACGACCGATTCCCCAATTAATGATCCGACCCAGCCTGTTGTCCCTTGCTGCCCTCTCATCAATGACGCACTAAGCCGAGGCCCGAACCCCACAGGGGGTGCCCTTAGTGACCGTTCATTTAACTTAAATCCTTAGTTTGTAAGCCCTGGCTGGGGGCCTTAAAGTAATTTTTGGCCACCACAGGATTGTCCGGTTAAGCAGTTAAGCAACCTTAGCGCGATGCAACTGCGAGTGGTCCCTCCTAGACCTCCGTAGACCTGAGAATGGGCAGCAGCGTTTTCTGTTAGTCTTTCATCACTGCGATCTCCAATCCGCCTGCCAAGCGTGGAGATTACGGCAAATTCCTCCATCATGGGAGAGGCTTATGTCCAGCAGTGGACGTTATGGGCTGTTGTAGTAGTAGTAGTCTTCTCTATACGTAGCAGTAAGTAAATTATAATTATTATAAGTAAATTATGAGGTTCCAAACTTCTAATATTGTGACGGGTAATTACAAAGTAATAAATTATTTAATATTATTGTTCCCGATTTGTCATCAGTATAAAGTTCCGTGTCAAAAAGTACAATTAGTAATAAAATATAAAAATATAAAACTTTTTTTTTTTTTTATGACACTTCGGGCATAGACTCCTTACAGAACCCTACACTGCGCGAATTTCGATTCACTGGAAGTGGTTTTTTTTTATATTGTTGTAAACAATGTTGCCTTTATATTTTTTATACGAAGCCAGGCTAAGGTAAAAAACAATATGCCATAAAAATAAACGAGACTCTATAAAAGTATTCGAGTCATCCAAGCCTTTTCCTTAAAGAACGGTAATACTTTAGAATCACAATATTGTGTAATAATTATTATAAAAGATTCATCTTAAACACCTATGAAAAAACTAAAGAATTCGAAATGTACAATTTGTGTAGTTTTTTTTGTCTTCTGAGTAACTTTCAATTTACCTATAATAAATACAAAAAGTCGGGACAGGTATGTGGCGACACTTGGGGGTGGCCTATGTCTAGCAGTGGACGTCTTTCGGCTGAAATGATGATGATGATGATGAACAAAAATTAAACAAAAAAAAAAACACATGTTATTTTACTTTGTATTTTTTTCTATGGATGATTGTTTATCTGAAATAAACTTTTAATAATAAATAACAATAATAATAATTTAGGGGAGGCCTAAACCCAGCAGTGGGTGATTCCGGGCTGAAATGATGATGATGATGAATAAACAGAGTGCGAGCAATTCATAAATGAAGAGACAAAATTTAAAAAAATGCTAGTGAGAGCACTACACACACACTAGCAGTTAGCAGTTTCGAGATTATCCTTAACAAAGAGAAGGACAAAAATTAAAAAAAAAAAATGTTATCCTCGTAAGTACCGCCTAAACTTAGTAAATAGCTATTATTTTCAAATTACAAACGTACACTTCAGTTTTATTTATTTGTATAGATTAATATTATTTCCCTAAAATTTATTATATTTTTATTAATTTCGGAGATCACCTCCTACATCCAAACTTTACGTCTTTATAATATTAATGAAGACTAACCAACCGTTAAATTTAATTTTCTTTAATTATATCATTTATCGCCCGTTGGTAATACAAATATTTCCCTGTTCGAAATATTCAGTCAAGATACGTCATTTTGACATGTTAAACGTCATCTACGATAAGACTTCCTCTTGTGCCTGCCTCACGACACTAAAGTATATTTTTAGTTAAGGAAAACGTGATTATTCCTGTGATCATGTGTGTGCCCGTTCTTAGAAAATATTCTTTATTAATACATCGATAACGGTTGTCGTGACAGTTGTTTGTTGCCATGGTAGCCTAAGAAGAACAGGGCGTGATGTTGATAAACATTTGTGTAATGTTTTGACAATGTTTTGGCATAAATGCTGATTTGTTGGCTCCTTAAGGGACGTTCACAGAAGCACAGGGGGTGATGTTGGTAAACATTTGTGTAATATTTTGACAATGTTTTGGCATAAATGTTGATTTGTTAGCTCCTTAAGGGACGTTCACAGAAGCACAGGGGGTGATGTTGGTAAACATTTGTGTAATGTTTTGGCATAAATGTTGATTTGTTGGCTCCTTAAGGGACTTTCACAGAAGCACAGGGGGTGATGTTGGTAAACATTTGTGTAATTTTTTGACAATGTTTTGGCATAAATGTTGATTTGTTAGCTCCTTAAGGGACGTTCACAGAAGCACAGGGGGTGATGTTGGTAAACATTTGTGTAATGTTGGCACTACGATTAGGTTCAACGTACAATGTATTTCACACGCGTGCGTTTTTATCCATTTTCCAACACGTGCGCGGGAATGAAAATTGCCACAGATAACTATACCTATAGTTAGTCCAAATTGGTTCAATGGCTATAGTCGCGATTGTTTGTTTTTAAATCTCGGTAAAGAGTTAAGCGTCTTTACGGCGATTTTTTAATTATTTGAATATTTAAATAATGTTTACAAATAGAATATCATCAAAAACCATGATTATTGAAATAAAATAAACGTTTATGAACCAATTAACATTTATTTGTGTTCTAAACTCAAAAATATTTGAATTTTCTATTTTTCTTATTAGGCTTTTTAACGGCTTTATACCTTTGCTTCTCCTTCAACCTGGCGAAAACAAACCGCGAAAAAGAAAGAAAATTTAAATCATAGTTTCCGAATAATTCATGACAAAAATATTTGTCGTTTTTTTTTTATTTTATTTCTTCAAAACTATATTGAAAAACGTCGTTTGATACACGTGCACATTTGTTATTGCAGTTCTCGGCTCAATAACAACCCTCGCCTGGGGTTCGGGTGTTAATTCAGCCTCGAATACAACAGCAAACTTTCTCCTCTTATATCAAAATGTACTATTTTTATTTTGGACATCACTAAAATCTGTGAAGGAAAACATCGTGAGGAAACCTGAACTTATTATCAATATAAATCTGAAATCGCCAACCCGTTTTTAGTAAGTGTGGTGATCAATAGTCGTGTCTTCTCTGTAGGAGAAGAGGCTTTTGCCCAGCAGTGGGATAGTAATTGGCTGGTATTATTGCTTTAGCTATTGCTCTAGCTTTAGCTGGGGGAACACCCCACGCCAGACTTTCTAACACGCGGATCCATTCCACTTCAGGACACGTTTGCATTCTCAACTAATAGACTCTTCGACATACGTGGCCAGCTTACTGCCACTTCAGCTTGCTTACTCTGCAACTACGTATATGTAAAACAGTAATTTTATAAAGGCGAAAGTTTGTATGTGAGTATGTGTGTATGTTTGTCACTCCTTCACAGTCAAACGGCTGAATGGATTTGTATGAAATTTGGCACACATAGTCTATGACCTGGATTTACACATAGGATACTTTTTATTCCGGTAGCATTCCGTGGGACAATAGGCGAGACGACAAAAAAAAACTAATTAGTCCGTCAGTTAGATTATCAGAAAATATTTGACCCGTGTTTTTTCTTTTGTTACGTAAATCAAAATTGACTAAGATATGACGCTTTTAAAATTCTCAATACGTCACGCCTAGGTATAATTTTTAGCTAGTTCTGACGTCACGAGCCCCCACTCCCGAGTTTTGATGCGTTTTATCTTTGTCAATATTCATTGATTTACAAAAATAAAAAAATACGTGTCCATTAATTTCCAATACTTTAGAACTGACGGCCTAAACAGATTTGCAATTTTTTGACACTGTCGCCTATTATCGAACTCCACGCGGACGAAGCCGCGGGCATTAGCTAGTTGGTAGTAAAGGAAGCTGCGGGGAAAAGGTAGTTTAAAATGAAAAGGTAAAAGTTTGTCACATTCGCATTTTATTGTCTTTGGTCGGACTTTTTTGAAAATTTAATGATTTTCTATTTAAACTTTCACTAACTTACATAACAATAAGGCACTTTTTTTTAAATAATTTAAAACAATTCCCATCTGACAAGAATATTTTAAATTCCCTTTTTACAACTACAAATAAATAATTTATTAAAGGTAATCTAAATCTAGTGGATAGGAATCTTTTTTGTATACCGTACTTCTTAAATAATAAAATAAATAAATGTATATTAAATTGTAAAAGATTGACAAAATGTTCGTAAAGGTAAGACATCAATTTTTTAAAAGAATAATACAATTTTTTAAAACTAATTTCATATTTTTTATAAGTTTTACTTTTTTTTTGCAAGGAAACATGACCTCTTCTAAGCAAAACAAAAATGAATAGTTATTCACAACTGTCAATTACAAATCATGCAAATTGAAAGTACAGTCAAAAAAGGAGTTTAGTATGCAGGCAATAAAAATTGATTTCACCAGTTGCCTAACAGTCACAAAATAAATTGCTGATCTCAAAATGACTACTCAAAACACCCAGAAGGCTTTAAAATAATTGTAGAATATCTATAGCCTGCATAGGTATATTTTTCTTTTGTTAACCGTACTTTTTAAAAGTATATACTTAAAAATTATAATGATGATTTTATAGCAGTGTTAGCACACAATTTTAAGCAACAAAATCACTAGCTGTCTAGCGTTGTAAACGTTTAACAACATATTCAGGCCTGCATTCTATAATGGGGTAGACAGAAGAATAGTATACACACATTTTGGAAGCGATGTGGTTGAAAACCCTTAATAAATAAATTATAGTTACTTTACAACGTGTGTTTGTACTATAGCTATTTGTGAGAACATTTAGAGGCATTGAACATTGGCAATATTGAATTTCAGAATCTCTGATCAGCGGAAAAAATACTGTTTTGGTAAGTACCTAAAGTATTTATTAAAAATACATGAGTATTATGTGAAAGGAAAGTCAATCATTATGTACTTTTAAAACAAAAGAAAACCGAAACAATGTTTTTAGTATTCATTTCTTAAATGTAATTTGCAAAACAAACTATAACATTTAAAAAACTTAACTACATTTGTCGTGGAATGTCATTTCATAAATAAATGCAAATACTTCATTTAAATTAAAATTAATCTACATTTAAATGTACTTTTTAAAATATAATTTAAATAAAAAAAAATATTTAACATTTTTAAAATTAAGAGATCATTGGTCAGTTTTTAAAATATTTGAACTTTAAAACTTTTTTTTTTACATTTTATCGCATTGCTGTTATTTAACTAATATTTACATACGAAAAACCATTGAAATAGAGCCTAGGTCAATTATCTTCCACTAAGATTCAGTAACAGCCTGAATCCAGTCCATATGTTCAGCTACATTAGTATAGATGCCTGGAGAGTCTTTGGTTCCACAGTGGACATTTCCATGGCTAGTAACACCCCACAATTCGATGGTATCCTTTACCAGGGTTAAGGGACCACCGGAGTCACCCCTGCATGTATCAATGCCTTCTTCGCCACCAGCACAGATGACGTGAGCTGGGATGTGATTGTGCTGATATGCGTTCTGGCATTCTTCCCTGGACCAGTAGGGCAGCCGAATCATTTTCTTCACGTGAGCGTAGTAACCCTTGTTGGGGATTTCACCCCAACCAGCTGCGTAGAATTCGGTGTCTTGTTGGAGGTCTCCAGATGGTAGGCAGATTGGCCGGATGAAGTCTGTAAATAATAATTATTGGTTTATTAGTACTGGAATTCTCAAAGCATGGCTTCTATAGTATAATGATGTGAAGGTCTATTTTACTAAGGGCTTTTTTAAAGACATAAGCCAGAGATAGCCAGTAATTGGCATCTAATTTCGCAATGTCATAAAGAACCATAGCCGGAGAACAATTTTGTTTTAAAAGTAAAAACAAACTGTTTAGAAGTATTTCTGTCACTACAATATACAGTACGACCACTTTAAGTGTGCAATTCAACGTGGCGCTGCTTGTCAAGAAAAAATGCATCGTTGTGGCAAACTTGGTACTTACATTTATTTTAGTTTAGTGTTTTCCCGCCTGCACAGATAAGTTGGCTGAAGTGTACTTTGAAATGACAGAGGTTGCTCAAGACTTTAGCACTGGCCCGCAAACACTTAAAGCATTTGAAGACTCTGACGAAATGTATTATTTTTTAAAGTTAAAATACATACCGGTATAAGGAGCATCTTCCTCCAGCGTCAGGATAGCGATATCGTGGGTCTTGTCACCATAACCAGGATGCACGACGATATCAGCCACATTGATCCTGACAACCGGGTCAGCGCACACTCCACGAACGCAATCCTCTTTAGAATATAAGTCGTATTCGCCAAGTCGGGCGACTAAACTGAAAGATAGAAAAAATATTATTAGCATTTTTTGCTGCGAAGATTTTGATGACAGTCATTTAGTTTGGGACAGTTTTGGTTGCCTGAATGCGACAATTATTTATAAAAGAGTTCAATGCTTTGTTATTTTTTCCTTCAAGCTGGTCCCATTAAGTTATTTTTCACACGTAATGACACGCGTATGAATTTTATAGGTATGCGTGGGTTTTGCTTACGTAGGAAACTGCGTGGGACACGATAGTAGAGACCAGTAAGGACGTTTGCTGCGGTCAGTATGTGCAAAGTCGTTTCATATACGTGCGTAAAACACTATAACTGAACAAACTTTTTCCTCTAATATGGGGTCCTGGGATCAACTTCGAGTTCTTAATGAATGCAGCTAATAATAAATGCGTATATTATGGTTATTTGCCTAACCTCCACAGCAACTAGGTTCTAAGTCAAATTTTAAAAGATTCTTACCGGCTGAACTTCAGAGTCTTAACGCAGTGAGCAGCGGTGATGATATGCTTGCTGTCGATCAAAGTACCGGCGCATCTGATTTCGGTATCAGTATCTCCACGCCAGTACTCGATGTAGACCAGCCAGGGGTTGTGGTGGACCAGGTTTGTGCTGGCTTCAACACCGCATTTGGCTTCGGCTGTAAAAAGAAAATTTTCATAAGTAAAATGGAAACCAGCAAAAGTTATGGGAGATAAAATGTACAGTTCGATTTTTTTTATTTTTTTATTTTGAAAAGACTCAGCAAGCTTCGCAGGGGCCAGGCCAGGGCCAGGGGCCAGGGGGCAGGGACCTTCCTTAATTTCTATAAACTATGGTGCCTATAAAAGAATATTTTTATTTTGTTTTTAATTGGCAAAATTATTTTCCTCGTTTAAAAAGAAGACACTATGGATTGAATAGAAATTGTAACAAGAGTTATAAATGTCATAATATTTTCCCCAAACGTCATATTGAATTGTTTACTGAAGTGAAATAAACAAGCATCATTCATTTTTCAGCTAATAATTATTTAATGTAATATAAATTATTGTTATTGTAAGATTTAAATTCATTCAAAACATTGTGCATTTTTTCAGAGAAATTGCGTCTCATGACGTCAGTTGTCGAAGCATTAAGGTGAATAAGTCATTTGCAACATATTATAATATGGTTTAATTAATTAATAAATAAGTCAATTTCTGAATGAACTGAGGGTCAATCAATACTAGAGTAAGCAACTCCATATATTGCCAAATGAACCAGTTCAGTTGTAAAACTTGAATCCAGTGATTAATTAAAATTTAATTGGTTTATTTATATTTCCTTCCTTCCCGTTCTTTTTAACATTGACGTTTGTTTCGTAGATAAATAGGTACCTATTTATCATGATGTTAATGCAAAATATACCTTATCACCAAATAATTAATGACATATTTTTTTTTTAAATTACACATTAGTGGCTATATATAATTACAAAAATAAAAACTAAAAGCAAGAACCTCCATATATACAACGACGTTTATTAGCGTCAAAGTACTCCTCCGCATCGCTGTCACTCGGAAACGTACCCAGAAGACTGGCAGCATTGCCACGTTGAATGGCAATGCTAATTCTTTGGCCAAAGAAAAATGACATAATTATGTCATTATGATAAGTAACCGTTTTGCAAATGATAGTTTTATTTTTTCAAACTTCTACACAATGACATGACGTCCGCGTAAAGATTTTTGTTTTTACACAAAACATATTCATTGGCACTCAACAATGGTCTAGTTTTCAATCAGTAAAATTCTTTTTGAAAACGGGTGCGCAGTTTCGGAGATAACTTCCTACATCCAAACTTACAAACTACCTTTTAATATTATAAAAAGGTATTTTGTAAATTTGGATGTAGTAAGGTTGAGAGGAAGAGGTCACGATTTTAGTCCACAATTCACTTTTCTTAAATAATGAAACGTCATTACACTCTTCAAAAACATACGAAATTTGTCATACTCAGTGGTTTTTCTTTTCTCAGAACCAATTACTGTACTAGCGATGTATTAGGAACAAATACAGGAAAACGCGTGCCACATGTATTAATATTGTCGACGGACCTACGTCATTTGGACAGGAAATTTTGAGAAACATCGATGTGGGAATTTACATTGTATTTATGTAATTTACATATTGCATATATATTTGTTTTGTGCGTTGTTTGTATATAGTAGTATAGTACCTTTATTTGTATAGGGCTCGCCAATGTTTATAACTAAAAATTGAACATCAAAATCAAACTTTTTCGTTTATTATAAACAAAAAACAGAAAGAGGTTACCTATTCTTTTGTTTAATTTTATCTAGGGCGCGGTTTCACACAATCATTTACGAAAACAAGACGCAATTGGCTGTCGTTGGTCCAATCAGCGTTTGAGTTGATTTGCGTCATAAAATTGGAAGGAATCATTGGTTGCTTGCTTCATAGTTTGCTGTTTTTTTTTATGGTGAAACAAAAGTTTATAAATAAAAAAAAAGAAAGTAAAGTAAAACTGTGCAAGTGTAAGTATAAAGTTCCTAGTGACAATATCAATGTTGCATCATTATATTGAGAAATTTATTAAACAATTGTTTCATCATTATTGCATCTTTGTTGATTCATTTTTGGCTTTATAATTGACGGACCTATTTTATAGTTTTTAAAGTACTATGCAGTTTTAAACTAGATTTCGGCGACAATGAGTTTACACACACTCATTACATTAATTTGACATTTTCATTGACATTTAATAACTCGTTGTTACATAATGATGTTTTAAAACCTCTCTTAACATTACTTTTTTATGCTTTTGAATAATAAATAGACAAAAAATATGCAAAATATGTAATTTTACATTCAGAGATTTTAGTTTGTTTGCTCACCCATTGTTTTATTTAATTAATAAAAAAATTACTATCTCAAATGACATTTAAGTTTAAATTTTAAAAAGTTTAAAAGAGGTTTTAAACATTTACTTTTTTATAATAAATAAAATAATACAAACCTTTATTCCACCACGATTTGAAATTGATACTCCTCACTCCAGTACACAGAGCACATAATAGCACAACAAACAAAACACAGGACGCCATTTTTAAAAGAACTTAAAAAAATCTTCTTCATTTAAAATGTAGGAACATTAAGTATCCTGGACCTTAGAAAGGCTAAAGGACTGAAGGAGATTGCCGGTTCAACTGCAAGGTATTCCCTTGTATAGTTGACCGCACAATCTGAGGTGCGAACAGCGAATGAGAACTGTGCTCTATTACATTGGGTATTTAAAGTGCGCTCGCGCATTAATAAATTGATTTTTCCTTATGTCAACGCAATATACGTTCACGAAAAAATGCGTGTGTGATTTATGCTCACGAGTAATTTTATTATCATTTAACAATTATTACGTAATCTTATTTCATTAATTTTAAAAAGTTAGAATTTTTGTAATTCAAAAGTTTAAAAATTTAATGAGTTAAATTTTTTAAATCACTATAAAAATGTCACGTTTAAAAACATTCACAAAAAAAGTCTATCACAGTTTAGAACACTTTCACTTTTACAAATACCTTTTTTGAAAAAAAATTGAATACTTTTAAAATCCAATAAAAAAATCCAAGTGCAATTATTTCCCACAAAATACTGGTGGAACGTCCAAATTAAAACTGAGACGTGAAACCCGTAACCAGGGTATATAAGTGGCGTAAGCAAGTCGTTGAAAGTAGGTATGACAAGATATTCTATATCATGCGATGCGACTGAAGCCGGTACAATTAAACGGAGTAATATAAAGTGTGTAAAACACCTCTTAACGAAGCCGAAAGGCACTTGTTCTCCCCGTCATTGCGATCATTTTTTTGTTCTACACCATACCTAGGAACCTTCTAGTTACGGAGATATTGGAGGTCAAAGTTCCAACTTTTTGACAAGTTTTTTTTTAAATACAAGTTTTTAATGTAAGATTTTTAAACACCCCCACGACCCCCGTACTATTCAATCCATCCATCAGCACCATGTTTTGAGAGCGTACATTGAGTTCTACCACAAAACATGATTTTTCACCCCAAAAAAAAAGTTGTTTCCCAGCAATAATTTTTGCGTAAAGTTACTTAGTTTGATGTACAGAATGCTTGGTTGACGGCTTCGTGATGAGGTCTTTTACACCCTGTATATCATGATATATAATAAATAAATGATTTAATTGGTTTCTTGTCGGCTTTTATCCTATTACATTGTTTTAATAAGAGATAAATCAATATCAATTTCACTTTATCATCATTTATCCTCATAGATTCATTAATTAGTAAAAAACAAGCATATAATAATTCACAGTAGCAATTTTAATCAGTAGAAACTAGGCTTGTTCCAGTTGTAGGTAAACATTCTGATTCTGACTCTCTTTTCTCTCCTGCTTGGTAAGAAAGAAAGATTTCTCCTTCTTTTCATTTCGTTTCGATGGTAGTATTATCAATCTTCTTTTCCTCCAACTTTCGTATCGATTATATTGTCGACCAAACTTGCGTTTGACCACCGTAAGGATTATTCCCACTTATAAATATGAAAAACTTTCTCTTCGTTGGTCCTTTTTTGTTTTTTCTTTTTGTTTGAAAAGGATGGTCAAAAATCTGTGATCCTTATCATTAACAGAGCCTGAGATTTTTTTTCCAAGTAGGTACAGGTGTATATAGGGTGTAAAGAGACGGTATATCGAAGCCGAAAAACACTCCCCGTCATTGCGATCATTTTTTGTTCTAGATCATACCTGGAAACCTTCTAGTTCCGGAGATTTCGGGGAAATTTCCAACTTTAGTAAGTTTTTTTTCAAATACCTACATGTTTTAATGCTAGATTTTTACTTTAAACACCTTCACGACCCCCGTATTATTCAATCCATCCATCAGCGCAATGTTTTAAGTGCGATACGAAAAGTCAACGAGAGCAGCGGTGGCCAAGTGGTGGCGGCCCCGAATTACGAACAGTAAGTCGTGGGTTCGAACCCAGACAGGCGCATTACTTTGTGTAATTTATTTTATCACCACTGCTATCAAAACGGTGAAGGAAAACATCGTGAGGAAACCGGCATGTCGTAGAACCAAAAATTCGAAGACATGTGATGTCTACCAATCTGCACTGGGCCCGCGTGGTGGATTATAGCCCATTCCCTCTCATAGAGAGGAGGCCTGTGTCCCAGCAGTGGGAACATTAATAGGATGATGATGATGATGACGAAAAGTCAGATTTTTCACCCCAAATGAAAAGTCATTTTCTAGCAAAAATATTTTCGTAAAGTTACTTAGTTTGATGTACAGAATGCTTGGTTGACGGCTTCTCTATTTGCTGTCCAAAATGTATACAGGTCTACATTTTGGACAGCAAGTGGGCTATGGACAGGCAACTGAGCTTGTCCCAGTTGCAAACGAAATGGCACGACAGGCATCATTTTTCATGTGGTCATTTGTAAGCACATTTGGAACAAGAATTTTACAATATGGTCAATTTTTGCAGCATGCTTTTTTGTTTAATTCGAGCTATAAGCAATCGGAATATAATAGACATCAACATTTTAACGATTAAACGTGCTCCCCAAAACAGAACAAGGTCTCATCACACTAGCCTATTTCGGGGTCAGCTTCCAGTCTAACCGGATGCAGATGAATACCAGTATTTTACATGGAGTGACTGCCTATCAGACTCCACAGTCCAGTTAGTACTAGGTAATACGATACGCCCTCAGTAAAACTAGTCATCAGACTTTCAGCTGAAAATGGTAAAAACCGCAGAAAACCTGAGCCAGACTCGTGTAAATCAAATACCGGTTTCTTTTACGCTACGATTCGTCACGTTTGTTTAAATTAATTTTCACTCTTACCTATCAATAATTGCAACGAGTTGTATAATATATTAAATTATGAATCAATCAAGTGTTTTTGTTTATGTTCTCTTAGCACGTTTTGAAGACGGCATAACACGTGATAGCGTTAATGAAATATAACTTTTTAACTCAAATTGCTGACGTAGCTGATAAAGCTGCCAAATTAAAATGGGACTGGGCAGGCCATGTGGCTGCCTGGCTGCAAAGCTACGAGCCCATGCAAAGTTGGGGCCCTGAGACAGCTAGACGGGGTCGCGGCAAACCGAGGAGAAGATGGCGGTTAGATGGCTTTCTCGTTAATTGGCGAGAAGAGGCACAGCATTGAGAAAAGTGGAAGGCATGGAGGGAGGCACAGGCCCAGAAGCGGCACAGTTAAGGCTAACAAAAAAAATAGTCTGGGTCACATGTCTTGTGTCTTCTTTTTGGACTACTTATAAAATCATGACCAACATGACATGATGTCATGTCATTCGATTCATAGTTGCATCTAGAAACTTTTTCAAAAACTTTTTAGATGCTAATAAAAATAGATCATAAACAATTTGAAAAAAAAGAGAGGGCTTTGTTTGCTTAAAAACTTATGCAGATATCTTTAAACGAAAATACCTTAATACTTCGGGGAATACAAGCCGTGATGTTGTGTTTTCCGTCATATAAAACGGTGGTTAATTTATTAATCTAGCCTCATGCCTCATTGATGTTCACGTTGATGTAGACTCTGTGATAAATTAATTGCTCTGGCACACAGATGCCAATAACTTGGAAAAACCAGAGTGGGTCAACAAGTCAATGTTTCTACATCATAGCTCATCTTATAGACTACTTGAGTACAATCTTGATGCATACGTCAGAAAACTAGTTTTACTCCGTAGACGGCAAGTCTTTATCTATTTATAGACATCTCGTTCTTTACTCGTAAGAACGAGATACCACCAGACCAGACCGACCAGACCAGTCTCGACTGGTATTAAAATAGCTCCATTAGTGACGATTGCACGTACGTACCTACGGTACGTCTGACGTATCCTAGCAAGACTTTTTTGGGGAAGTGGGAGTCATGGCAGATATGTCTGCATCGTCTTATTCTTATCCTTAATCGTTCTCAAAAAACTTACAAACTAACTTACTAACAAGTCAAGTTAAATAAAATCTTATAAAAAGCGAGGAGCTCGTGGATAAATAATGACAGCCGCTCGAGTCGATCTTTAGCTTACTCTGCGCTTGCCTAGGTTGACTCGTGGACGGTTGACCATCGAGTACACACATTCTGAGACATACCGAGTCTTCTCCGTACCTCAGAAAGCTCGTTAAGTCGTTGGTCTCGGCTGTCATTCGTAGATCTTTGACAGTCGTTACAGCTGTGTTAGTGGCCCGAAAGTCTGACAACCAGTTTTACCAAGGGGTATCAAAATACCTAGTACTAACTGGGTTGTGGAGCTCAGATAGGCAGTCGCTCCAAGTAAAATTCTGGTATTCTGCTGCACCCGGTTAGGTTGGAACCCTAGCAGATGATGAAACAAAAAAAAAAAATGCATAATATAAATTCTTGCAATCTTTTTCTTAGCGTGTCGAAGGCAAACTTAAGGAAAGGCTAGGTTTAAAACTACCTGCAATGTTTACAATTTACAATGACGTATTTCATGACTTCTTGTAAATCATTATTTACTTGTCCCTCATAAACACCCACAACCCGCAAGAACATGAAAGAGAAAGGAATAAATGATGCCGTGACGTTTGACAGGGGAGAGTGGAAGAACAAAACGTGTTGCGGCGACCAAAAATAGAATGTAACAAGAGCAGGACTATGATGACGAAACACCCACCCGCAATAAGTTCAGTTTATCCGAGATCATGGTGCTTGCAACAGCGCAACATGCAACTCAAACCAAATAGTAAATGGTAAATCTAAATATCCTGTTTTATTGTTAATGATAATTATTGACTTCTCTAAAGGCGTGATTTTCAAATTATGAGTGTGTTAATTGGTGCAAAAGACTTAAGGCAGATGCTCCAGGGTAGCCCGCGAAATTCAAATTTTCTTACGTTTTTTGCAATTTGCAGGCCAGTGCTAGGTTGTATGATGATAAAAATATTGTTCGCGATTGTAAGACGTATGTAGTTACAGAATTATAATCATCAAAATCATCCATAGAACCCTCCAAGTTCATAAAGTTCTAGCAATGACTTTGACCTTGAAAAAATCGTTTCTCGACCTTTATGAACTTGGAGGGTTGTATTGATGATTTTGATGTTTATAATTCTGTAACTACATACGTCTTACAATCGCGAACAATATTTTAATCAACGTACAACCTAGTACTGGCCTGCAAATTGCAAAAAACGTAAGAAAATTTGAATTTCGCGGGCTGGTTGGAGCATTCACCTTAAGAGGTTTTACCCCCGATTTCATGCAAATAAATAGTTTTTGTTTACAAACATTTTGAATAGTAAAGAAGCAATAATAACAAGAACGACCTGTTCTTGTTTATCAGAGAATTGTTGTTGTTATTGTAAGAGAGTGACCTCACCGCTCACTAGACCGTACCATACCATGACCGTGCTAGGAACGTATCAAGCACAGAAAGAAACATGGCACGGAATAATACGCCCACTAGAACGTATCAACAGCGTATCATACCCGTACAATGGGTGTAAAAATACCAACAAAGGATTTCCCAGTCATTGCGAATTTTTGTTTTTGTTCTGGATCATTCTTAGGAACCGTCTAGTTCGAGAGATATTGGAGATCGAAATTCCAACTTATATACACTACTTTTTAATGTAATAAGTTTACTCAGAATTCTTGTACTATATTTAATGCATCCATCAACACGATGTTTTGAGTTTTTTTACATGGTGTCCTACCGCAAAATCGTGATCCCCCCCCCCCTCCAAAAGAGCGTATTTTTGACGAGTTATGCGAAAACAGATGAACACACATACATACATAAATACGTGCTGAAATCATAACCCTCTGCCGTAGCCGGGTAATAAAAAGACGTCATTCTGACGGCGAAAGTTGTTAATTGATGGCAATTAGTAAATATATACGCAAACTTTTTTCCCCATGGCGTTAGCAGTAGGTACATAATAGAACGCCTGCTGCTACAATCCTTACATTATACATAGGATGATAACTGACTAAAAAAATGTGATTCTGTTCAGTCCGTCAGTTAGATTATCGTACCGTATTGTCCCACTCCTGGCAATAATTTATATTTACGAAAAATATTGGATACGTGTTTTTTTATTTTATCAAATTAAGAAAAATTGTATCATCTTCATTTTTTGTTTACGTGAAAAATTAAAAAATATGTGTCCAATATTTTTTGGAAATCTATCTGACGGACTAATTAGATTTTACCCGATTACCTAAACATAATATCAAACAGTCATCATCTTCCTGCCCTTGTTCCATTCTATTTGGGGTCGCCCCAACACATTTTCTTCTTCCATTCTCCCCTGTCAGATGTCATTTACTCCTTTCTCTTTCATATCATTCATCACACAACCCATCCATCTTTTCTTTGGCCTTCCTCTCCCTCTCCATCCATCAACATTCATGTCCATCACTCTTCTAGTCACATGCGTTTCATCCCTTCTCATTACATGTCCATACCAAGACAAATGTCTTCCTTTCAATCCATCGTTAATTATCATCTGCCAAGTCTTTTCCCAACTATGTCGGGGTCGGCTTCCAGTCTTACCGGATACAGCTGTATATCAGTATTTTCTATGGAGCGACTGCCTATGTGACCTCTACAACCCAGTTAGTACTGAGTAAGACTTGTAGGCCCCTTGGTAAGAGTGGTTGTCAGACTTTCGGGCCACTGACTTCCTATGACGACTGTCAAAGATCTACAAATCACGTGAGCCTATCGTTATCAAAGCATAATCAGTTTAAATATAGTATTCCCACTGCTGGGACACAGTGTTGTGTTTTAGTCTGTAATGAGCCGTAAGCCACTACGTGGTATGTAATGGATGGTGAACCCATCCACGGACTGACCTCAGCAAGCGTTGCTTAACCTTGAAGATTGAATGTCCCATGTTTATTTGACACGCCCTTACTCCTTAGAACTTTTACTTACACAAACAATAAATAGGTACAGTATTGTATAGCAAATAATTAGGGAAACCCATCACGGTCCGACTCGTGCTTACGACCGTAGACCATACGTCATTGATCAAAAACAATTAATTTCCCATAATATATGTAATTGTTCAATACTGACATAACAATCGTGTAACAATGTAGGTAGTTTTGTATGTTTAGCATCCTCATTAACATTCGTTCATTACTGCATATAGACCTAGCTCTATACCAAACATCGACATATCGACTGATCCTACCGCAACAATTGAGCAGATTCGATTATGAGGCTCATAGCATAATCAGCTTGTGTTGTTCCCAGTGCTGGGACACAGGCCTCCTCTCTATGAAATTCAGTGGGCTGTAATACCACAAGCTGACCCCGTGTCAGTTAGAAGACACAATTTGATTGAGTTAGATCCATGTGCGTATTGTATAAATGTCACTTGCTTCGGTGAAGCAAAACATCGTGAGGAAACAAGCATGCCTAAGAGATAATTCTCGACGGCATGTAAAGCCAAGTCAGAGGCCCATGGGCGGCATAAAAACTCTGACACCAGGTTAGACACTAACCACACGATAAAAAAGTTGGAAGATGTGACGTTCCGCTCCGTTGACGTTCCCACATCTCAGTTAAAAGAAGTTCACTGCTCTTGCCTCTTCAAGACACCGTCGTACCGACCGACCAGCCATGTACTAGATTCCATTGTCATGATAAGCTATGCCAAAGACGCTTGACGAGGTCCTAAGAATCACCACAACTCCCAGACATGTTCTTCTCGCATCTCATCAATCTTAATCATCAGTCTGATGGCCTGAGGGACTTTACACTTGAGGACTTTGTTTCCATCAGCTAACTAGCCAGACTTGTCAGGTGCTTTTTATTTTTCCTATTAACGACTTATTCATCCATGTTATTCATATTGTATGGTTACATCTTCATTACCCTTATCCCAATTCATTTGAGGTCGGCGCAGCATGTCTTCTTATTCCATACTTCTCTATTTCTCGTTATCTCAGCAGACACCTCCTTGTACGGTTACACCAACCAGCATACAAAGTTTCGTTGATTTTAGTATGACTTCGTTATTTTATTTTTATTAGGGAAACTCTGTGATCCGTCCTACCTACATATCCAAAATTAGCAAAGTACAAAAACAATACGTAAATAGGTATTCATAAATTCCATTGATACGCCAAATAATATGTTCGGTGAAAGAATTTTCCTTTCACTTTATACCATACAAAAATACATACATACATTCACTGTCCTTTACAGTTTATTTACCGCAAGTTAACGACCTGAGGTTTCTGTAAAAAAATTGTTTTACACAGCTAGCGATAAAATAAGTGTTGGAGAATTATAGTTGGTGCCAGATAAGATGAGAATAGCGGTCATTGACCCACCTACATTTAATAAATTTCCTAACTTTAAAAACCAAAAATAAGCCTGTTCATGTCTGGAATCGTCATCTATCGTGATTTACAACATTTTCTATAATTAAAAACGATACATGGTTTATTTGTTTTGGTTCGTACGAAGAGATATTAGGGAAAGGGCAATGACCGCTATTCTCATCTTAACTGGCAGCAACTATATACATATAATTATTTATTGAACTTACTTCGTGTCGCTGTTAAATTCTAACGTGACGTTCCATGTACATATTAGTTCCATGGGAAATCATGAAACTAATATGTACTACGTCACATTCCACTGCTACATGACTTTTCCGCATGGCAGTGACTCTCTAAGTCCGTCAAAGAACATACGGGCCCGTCCGAAAGTAAATATACGTAGGAAGTGGCGACAACTGTGCAATCGTTTTGTCATTCATTCTTAGTTCGAGTCTAATCTTATGTCCGTAGGTGATACGGAGTTGAAAACGACCGTAACTTCGGCCAAATCTACAGATTTCCTGCTTAGGGAGTACCTAGACCCCCTGTGATTTTTCGGCGAGAGACTACTCTCTTTTTATCTCTCTCGAGACGTCTCGCAAACCGGCACCGGACGGGAAGCAAGCGAGGAACACCGAGGGTCGACGAGAGCTACTATTACGCGTGGTGAAAGCACCCTAAACAAAGCCAAGAGGCATTTGTTCTTCCAGTCATTGAGATATATTTTGATATTGGACAACCAGGATCTCGTAGCTAAATAATAACGGGTCGATCTTCATCATTGACGATCATGATGCTCAGTCTGTGGATGGGTGGCTATCATTACTTATAAAGTTTCCTCCATGCCTCGGAAAGCACGTTAAGCCGTTGGTCCCGGCTGTCGTTTGTAGATCTTTGACAGTTGTTACAGGTAGTCAGTGGCCCGAAAGTCTGACAACTAGTCTTACCAAGGGGTACCGTATTACCCTGTACTAACTGGGATGTAGAGTTCAGATAGGCAGTCGCTCCATGTAAAATACTAGTACTTAGTATCTAGTAAGACTGGAAGCCGACCCCAATAGAGTTGGGAAAAGGCTAGGCAGCTGATGAGTAAAAACAACCTGGGCGCACGATGTGGCAAAATAACTAACTTGGAACCCCATTAATTCTCAAAAATTCTTCCTGACTATAGTCCTGACTAAAGTAATTTGAATGTTCAAAATGATTACTCATATTTACCTAATTCATATTGACGCACCTTCTATGGCCTTATATGGAGTTCGTTCTTTATTTAACTATTTTCCAATAACCTATAGGTACGGCTAAAATTGATGTGGTCAGTATTAATTAAACAATAGACTTATTGTATAAAGAGCATCTGAGGAAAAATCAATTGTTACATATTATTTCTCTTTATCCGCCGGTCCTGGAAAGGTTGAATCGACTATACACGGGGTATGAAAAATCGTTTTATCAAGAGTTATGATGTTACACATTAACAGGGTAATTGTGGTGAGCAGATAAACAGTCACTCCAGATGAAATAGGATATTGGCAAAAAAGAACACTAGCAACATTAAAACTCAGAATCGCGCTTTTAAAGTTATCCGCGACTTGAATACCCGAGTTTAAAAATACTCTTACGAAGCCGAAAGGCTAAAGACCTGTTCTTCCCGTTATGACAACCATTTATATGATGACCAGAACTGGGAACCTTCTAACGGAGATATCAAGGGGGTCCTGGTTCCAAGTTTTTCACAAGTTTTTTTTTAATACTAGTCATTAATGTTACCCAGACACAGCACCCGTCTAGTCGGAGGATCCTCTCTTTTCAATGAGCTTACACCCCGTTTCTCACACCCTTAGACATTAATTTGCAGAAATGTCTGATTCCATCCTCTATTGAAGAGTGTTGTGCAATCAAAACTTTGTTTTCCGACTGAAATTAAATCAATATTTTAATGTAATTTATCTGGGGGCACGATAGTGGCCCTGCCAAGACGAGTCAAGAGAAGCACAAGGGCACTACCTACCTTTTCGCGAAGCGCTTCGTCGTTTTTTTGAACCCTTATAACTTTATACTTTATAACTTTTATTTATGTTATCAAGACACATAGTAACATTACAATTGACAAAATATGCGTTCCAGAAAACCACAGAGGTTTGTTAGGAACGTTGATTCAGCTCATCATAGGTCATAAAAATAGAACACAATATAAAAGGCCTTGTAGAATTAGAAGTATGGCTCTACATGAGATCTGATAACTTTTTGAGAGTGCGAGTCATAAATGGTCTCGTCTTGGCAACATTTTACATGAAAATGTTTTTGGTGGGATTCTCTTTTACATAAACCAGTTGTTGTGTACCAGTTGTTTGATTTATCTAATGATAGGAAAATTAATTTCATAATAATACGGGATTTTTATAAGGGTGTGTAGGATTAACCTACATAGCTTTAGGTAAATAGGGATATATTATTATGTGATCATTGTTGTGACCCCATTCATTAGGAAGAATGATGTAACCAAGATTTTGTAACAACTTTTTTTATTTAAAGAGTGCCCATGGAGTTTCTTCCCCATTCTTCTCCATAGATATTTACGGTTTGGAATAGGTAACTACAGTACTTTCACAAGTTATTATGGCTTGTAACTGTGACTGCAGCTTCGGTTTCTATGTTTTACTGTCACTCAAAAGTGTCTGTAATGGTCTAATTAAAATACTTAAATGCTTTGAGTTTAAGTTTGAGTTGAATTCGATTATTTACAACGACTCTCAAAGTGAACTGTCAATTTAATATGACATAACATAATTGACCACTGAAACTATAAATTTGGCCACTCATGCTTTCAGTTTGACCACTCAAACTATTACTCTTACCACACCAACTGTCAATTTAGTTTCTTGGGTGATTTATTTGTGGTCGAGGAGCTCGTGGCTATATAATAACAGCCGCTCGGGTCGATCGTTAGGTTCAGCCGTGCTTGCCTAGGTTGGTCTGTGGATGGGTGACCGCCCATTACATAAAGAGTTTCCTTCGTGCCTCGGAAAGCACGTTAAGCCTTTGGTCCCGGCTGTCATTTGTATATCTTTGACAGTCGTTAGGTAGTCAGAGGCCCAAAAAGTCTAACAACCAGTCTTACCAAGGGGTATCATTACCCGGTACTAACTGGGTTGTGGAGGTCAGATAGGCAGTCGCTCCATGTAAAATACTTGTATTCAGCTGCATCCAGTAAAACTGGAAGCCAACCCCAACATAGTTGGGAAAAGGCTAGGCAAATGATGGGTGATTAATTTGTCAATACGAACTATTGACTTGACCTACAATTTGGTCACTTATCTCACAACTTTACCACTCAAGCTATCAATTTGATAACTCGACAATTTGACCACTCAAGCTAAAAATTTAACGATTTGATCTGTCAATTTGACCACTCGTCATCATCTGCCTAGCCTTTTCCCCAAACTTATTATGGTCGGCAACCAGTCTTACCGGATGCAGTTGGATACCACTATTTTACTTCTACTTTTACATTTAGTACTGGTTAATACGATACCCCCTTGGTAAGTCTGGTTGTCAGACTTGATTTTGGCCACTCGTATTCTCAATATTTGACCACTTTTTTGTATTAATTAATTTCCGACAAGTACACACATGGGCGATCCATTTCCTGTTACCACTTTTGCACTTCCATTTGCACTTATTCACTTTGTCGTGACGTCAAATGAAACATGGTGTTTCCCAAGTAATTCGTGGGTCATCGCATCAGAAGTCTAGGTATAGTCGTAGGCATATAACTACTATGTCGTTGACATAAGGTTTAAATTGCAGTGATTTTGATTTGTTTATGAAAAGCATCCACGTGTCATTTAAATAATATTCGAATTTATGTCTAAGTTAGGTATCCAGAGGAGTCTTGGTATGATTATCGTCATGTAAGTTTTAAGTAGTTGGCGTAAGGTTTAAATTGCAATGATTGAGGTTTGCTTATGAAATGCACCAACGACGCGACGCGGTACGGGAAAAACCAACAGTTGTGCAATCAATTGTTTATGGAATTTGTATCCTTGACCCCACTAGGTCATTGTACAAATGTATGTCTAAGGCCTCTTCTCACTAGGGCACGCCACAATAGTGGCGGTAAGTCCCCTCTTTGAGGAGTGGCTTGAGAGACGCCACGGCGTCCTCACCTTCCGCCTGACACAGGTCCTCACCGGACACGGTTGTTTCGGGAGGTTCCTGCACCGAATCGGGCGGAAGGAATCGCCCGGGTGTTTCCACTGCGAGGATCGACCGGAGGACACGGTGGAGCACACGGTGGAGGTGTGCCCCGCGTGGTCGCAGCACCGCCATGTCCTCGTAGCGGCGATCGGCGGCGGCGACCTCTCGCGTCCGGCCCTGGTTCAAGCCATGGTCTGGAGCGAGACGGAATGGGACGCCGTCACCTCCTTCTGCGAAGCAGTAATGCTAGGGAGAGAACCTCACAGCGTCTCGGCCGCCGCGGGAGACGCCCCGGGCGTCGGGGGCCACCGTAGGCGGGGGCCTGTGGACGGCGGGCTATGGGCTAGCTCGCCGTCCGTCCGTCTCATGACGACAGGCCGTGTCGACGGCGCGTTCGTGTTCCACGCGCGCCTCAAAGAGAGTCAGCAAGTCAGTAAAAGTCTGACACTCCCTCCTGCTCCGCCCAGAGCGGAAGAAGTCATTTTATGATTTCCCATCCGAAAAAAGAAAAAAAAAAGGCCTCTTCTCACTCTTACTAAGGGTTTTCTTCATTTTGTTATTTTCTTTTCTCATTTTTAGGGTTCCGTACCCAAAGAGTAAAAACGGGACCCTATTACTAAGACTCCACTGTCCGTCCGTCCATCCGTCCGTCTGTCTGTCACCAGGCTGTATCTCATGAACCGTGATAGCTAGACAGTTGAAATTTTCACAGATGATGTATTTCTGTTGCCTCTATAACAACAAATACACAAACAACAAACGTGTGTTTTTGCTCGATATTAATAACGGTAACGGTTCAAACTTAATGGCGGCTCGGAAGTTAGCTGCAAGTGACAGTCTGCGCAATAAAAGGATGCGTCATCTGCGCCCCGTTGATACCTATAATTGTTGTCTGCGCTGCTTTACATTAGATGTTTCTAATCGCCATAAAGTTTAAAGCGTTATTCCTGCGCATACCGTCACTCGCAACTAACTTCCGAGCCGCCATTAAGTTTGAACCGAACTATAGACGCTTGAAATATTCACAGAATATTTAGTTGTACCTATATTCACTTTAAAATAAATAATTAAATTCAAAAATATATATATTTATGTGAGCTCTCATACAACAAACGTAATTTGTTTGCCGTTTTGTCTAATGTTGTATAGATAATGATACGGAACTCTACGTACGCGAGTCCGACTTGCGCTTGGCCGGTTTTTCTCTTATACCACACTTTCTCTCCTACCCGTCGTTCGTGCGCAACTAATCACACCCGGGCACAAATCCAGACTCTGTGGATGCTACAGAGGAATTCCTCATGAAAAAATCCAATAACACTGCCTGACCTGGGAATCGAACCCAAGACGTCATGTTTTATCGTGTGTGTTTTATCTACCAAGTACCTAGTGTAGTAAAATACATAACTTAAGTAGGTAAATAGTGAAATAATAATGTATTACATCCGCCATTACTGGATTTCCTGTGACGCCAATAAAATATCTACCTAAGCAAACTACACGTTCTGGATCAAACAATTCACCAAGGTAAGCAGTAGAGGCTAGCTAAAAAAATATCTGTCAAGTTATCAGAAAGATTGAAGGTCAGATGAGCAGTCGCTCCATGTTAAATACTGGTAGGTATTCAGCTGCATCCGGTTAGACTGGAAGCCGACCTCAACATAGTTGGGAAAATGCTGGGCAGATGATGTATCAGAAAGATAGACGCAGTAAATTTACTTACCTACTTCCGTATTTGTTTTATATCATTTGTACCGAATTACCTCCTCGATTTTCCGGCAACAACTTTTAAGAAAATAATAACTTTAAAAACACTGCTTTATTTTCTCTTGTTACTGGTTTCAGTCTGCAAATACTTTTCAGTAGCAGCGCAATGTCCATATTTTATTAACCTGGTGAGTTTACGGAAAAATACATTCGTGATTTCATATATTTGTTAATAGGCAGGCTAGCACGAGCCGCGGGTACTTCACAAAACAGTACACCTTATAACTAGACACGCGGTGAAATTCGGAACTACGGTTCAAGTAGAAAGAATTTGAGAGATGGATGACATTTTTTTTAGCATGCAACGCCGCCCTGATGTCTCAATTTGTGTTGGTCAAGTAATACTACGTCACCATGGGTTTGTCCAACGTTGGTAGGTATGTCAGTAAGCTGCGCCCGCGCGTGTCGCGGTTCGCGCCTCTTAATTGGTAGCTAACATTCAGTCGTGGGCTCGTGTAGTGAGTTAGTCATAGGTCAACTTGTCGCTCGCGGCCTCGCGGTTTCGCTCGCGTTTATCATCTTCCTGTCCTTGTGCCATTCTATTGGGGTTGGCGCAACACGTTTTCTTCTTCCAATTTCCCCTGTTAGATTTCACGCCATCACCTACTCCTTTCTCTTTTATATCATTCCTCTCCCTCTCTTTCCATCAACATCCGTGGTCATCACTCTTTTAGTCACATGCGTTTCATCACTCCATATGGTCAGGAATTATCCGATGGGGGCCTTTTCAATATATATCCTATGACACTCGGGGATAATGTAGCTTCCTATTAGTGAAAGAATTATCGGAATCGGATGAGTAGTTCCAAAGATTAAGAGGGTTATCAAAAACATCCAAACTTACAAACAAACAAACACATACATACAAACTTTACGTTTTTGTAATATTACTAACGTCTCTGCTTCAAATTAGTGACGGGTGCAACATTGACGTCAAAATATCGAGAATTCTGTGTCCAAATAAGTGTACTTACTAAATGATGCATCAAAATTAATTGAGTAATTAATGAGAACTAAGCGGCCACACGGACAGATACGAAAAGCAACTAAAACTATAGTACACCTGCAGGTAGAGTTATTTGTAAATTGACTCATCTGAGGATGTTAAATAGGTAGTAAAAGGGAAACTGAGCAGCAGTGCAAGTACGTAGGAATCGATTCGATAAATCTGACAGTCAATCTCGACAAAATGAGTTTAGAACAAAGATAAAAACTCATTTTGTCGAGAATAACTGTCAGATTTAGAGTATAACGGTTCAAACTTTATGGCGGGTCGGAACATCTAACGTAAAGCTGCACAAAACACCATTTAGGTATCAGCGGTGCGCAGATAACGCAACGTCTTAACTGTATAATGCGCAGACCACCACTCGCAGCTAACTTCTGAGTCGCCATAAAGTTTAAACAAAACTATTTACATTATTTAATGCAAATAAAGATAAGAACATGAAACCTAAGTAGGTACTACTCGTTATTTAAAAACCGCAGCAAACCTCCTAATCAACACAGGATTGCGCGTCAACACATGTTTTTATTTACTCAAGGAATCGACGTCAGTGCACAGAATTTCATTCGCAACATTTTGCGGATGAAAACATTACGTACTCTGGTGACCTATGGCCTCGTAATGCGCGTCTATTTTCCGTCCAAATTCTCTCAATTCCTGCTGAAGAAGTAAGGGTTGCCACACCGTTTACTGCTTACCACATTTGAAGTTACCATCTGACAACATAGCCAGCGCAAATGATATGCTGAGTGAATTAAATAAAATAGCCTTTATTAACTCTGACTTTCTTAATACTTATACAAGTAAAAACATTAACTTAAAACTAATAACATTTTCTAATGGCTAGTCTAGTGGTTAGTCCTTTTTTTTTTTAATGGGTAATCATCAAATGACTTCTCCCGCTCTGGGCGGAGCAGGAGGGAGTGTCAGACTTTTACTGACTAAAACCCATCCATGTTCGTTCATCGCCCTTTGTGTTCCGGGGCCACGGTATCGCTTTCAAACAGTCCCGCAGCCCCGGATGGCTGTTAGCCCTTCATTGCCATTAAGTAATCAGCTACCAGGTCAGGCTGTCTCGCGACATAGGCCTCCTCTATTTCCCGCCACTTATTCCTGTCCAGAGCAGTTCTTCGCCAACCTTTTGGCAGATCATCCTCCCATGTGTTCACCTGTCTCCCTCTGCGTCTTTTTCCATTTCATGAGTACCATTCTGTCCTACCATTCTGTGACTTTCTCTTATTATAATTATGGCCTGTCTGTCCATTTCCATTTAGAGTGTCTTAATGTGTGCTTTACTGGTATTTTCTTATACATTCGGCTTACATACCGCTCGTGGTCACGATACCAGAATCACGTTTGAGTCGCCTCTGCAAAACTTGACCTACGGTAACCGGGTTATTCCTGAATATTTATACAGGGTGTAAAAGACCTCATCACGAAGCCGTCAACCAAGCATTCTGTACATCAAACTAAGTAACTTTACGCAAAAATTATTGCTGGGAAACGACTTTTTTTTTTGGGGTGAAAAATCATGTTTTGTGGTAGAACTCAATGTAACGCACTCAAAACATTGTGCTGATGGATGGATTGAATAGTACGGGGGTCGTGGGGGTGTTTAAAAATCTTACATTAAAAACTTGTATTTAAAAAAAAACTTGTCAAAAAGTTGGAACTTTGACCCCCAATATCTCCGTAACTAGAAGGTTCCCAGGTATGGTGTAGAACAAAAATGATCGCAATGATGAGGAGAACAAGTGACTTTCGGCTTCGTTAAGAGGTGTTTTACACCCTTTATACAAGTTCATTCGCTAGCAAAATTCAGCAAAATTATGTGGAGGGGTATTGACATGATAAGAAGAAAAAAAACAAAAGAAAAACAATATTATTATCTACCACGTGAAACCTTTTTGCCCGTTTGTGCCATATTAAGCTGCCCGGAATGTAAGTAAGCACCCCTAAGGAACTATTTCCAATTGACAAAACTACCGTGTAAATTGAATAACGTCAAAGATTCTCCTGTCGCACGTGCGAGCAATACCAAGCGTTCATTGACGCAGGTTGAGTTCAAAGCTGGGCTTGCCCCCGCGGGAAATAATTGTTGTGGTACCTATTTGGTAAGTAATTGGCTTAATTGGCTCTATGTGTGATTCTTCTCACGATTTATATGTAATAGAAATAATTCGTGTCGCGGTAAATGTACTTAAAAGGTTTTCACTAAAGTAGTAATGCCGAAAACAGTCGAAATTTTGCAAAGATTTTGGCACTACGCAATTTCACATAGCGTAGCGTCCACCAGCTCCTGTAATGTACAAACAACAGAACAGGCAGGACACGATGGGCGTGGTTTCTTTTCACTCGTAGAAATTATCTTGTAAGTACCATGACCAAGATTTTTTTAAATTATGGAATGATTTTACTATTCCTGTGACTTTTTTTTCTTCTTATAGAATCAGAGAAACCAAGCACTGGCCGGCCTTATATGCATACTCGTAAAATAGTGAAAAAAATATTTTTTTAACTATTTTACGAGTTGGTTGAGCTGGTGGTCGCTACGCTATGTATATACATAGCGTAGCGTCCACCAGCTCCTGTAATGTACAAACAACAGGACATGCAGAACACGATGGGCGTGGTTTCTTTTCAACTTCTTAGAGTCAGAAAAACGAAACACTGGCCGGCCTCATATGCATACCTACTCGTAAAATAGTTTAAAAAATATTTTGACGTCAAAATGTTTTTGTATGAACCAATTTACAAAATAAACATAATTTAAGAAACCTGCTGCTTTGAAGGTTCAGACCAACGTTTACAGTAACTGATGAACCCACAGAAAGCGTCAAACTAGTCGCTCAGTTCTGGACCGACACAATTTTGATTGTCATCGACACGCTTAGAAGGTTTATTTTAAACAAAGATTTTATAAAAGCAAATTGAATGATTCGGGAAAATATTATATGGGGCAAATTAGCCATATAGGTTCTTACACCTGAAAATCAGAAAATTCCTTGAAATTCTGATGCCGTTAGAAGGAAAACCAACAAACTACAAACATTTATATGTCATTGAAGGTTTCCATCTACCAGATTCATGTGTCTACCTAGTATTATACGCATACGTTTGACCACAAGTTACCTGTACATAGTAACCATATTTCTTTGGAAAAATACGCGTTGGAATTTAAATTATTTTAATCAATGAATTGCGTTTGTTAATATACACGTGTAAGAGACATAGTGACACGACCTTTACCCAGGATATAGTACATGTTTCTAGCTAGACCCAACGCTGTAGTTTTCCGTCAATTCATCGTCATTCTCTTGCCCTAATTCCAATTCATTTGAGGTCGGCGCAGCATGTCTTCTTCTTCCATACTTCTCTATTACTCGTCATCTCATCAGACACCTCCTTTCTAGCCGTATCATCCTTCACCAGTCCATCCATCGTTTCTTTGGTCTTCCTCTACTCTTATCCACATTCATCATCCTCAATAGCCTAAATTAAGTTTAGTTTGTGCACAACAGAATCGACACCATTGTCAACCGAACGAGCTTTAGGATAATGAAACAAAATACAAATGCATAGCTACCTAATAACCCGGCTTGCGTAACGAGACATTTTCAAAACCGAAAAGTCTGTTGAACCGTCTGTCACTACACTCTATCTCAAGAAATTCTCTTGTTATTCAATTGTAGGTTATTTCCCTACTAAAGCTAAGTACAGTCTTGCCACAATTTCTTTAATGTCCTTATTTACAATGACTAAATCAATATGCAGTTGCAAGGGAATATAATATTAGACGGGAATTAACCTTATGACCAATCTGTGTAGTTGAGTTACCAGTCAATTGTTTTAATTTTGTTCATTTTGCGTGTTATGACGTTTTCAGTGGTGGCGTGGCGGGTTTCGGAGCAATCATGCTTAACGCAACATCACGCCTGTAATTCCCGAAGGGTTAGGCATAGGTGTGCCTACTAGTACATACACATTATGTACATCAAACTAAGTAACTTCTACGCAAAAATTATTGCTGGGAATCGGCTTTTTTATTGGAGTGAAATATCACGTTTTACGGCAAAATTCAATATAATGCACTCAAAAAATTGTGCTTATGGACGCATTCAATAGTAAACGGGCTAAGGACTAACAAGTAAAACTATGACCTTAAAAAGTAGTAGGTATTTGAAAAAAAAACTGGTGAAAAAGTTGGAAATTTGACCTCCAGTATCTCCGTAACTAGTAGGTTCCCAGGTATGGTCCAGAACAAAAAAATGATTGCAATGACCCCCGTCATTGCAATCATTTTTTTGTTATAGCCGGAATACACTGTTTCTCCCCAGAAACAGTGTATTCCGGCTTCGTTAAGGGTCTATTTACACCCTTTATTTTTAGACAGTAGGTAACTAACACTCATATCGACACATAGTATAGTTCATCCCGAAGCTTTAATCGCGGGTTTTACCTAGTCGTTGTACACTCCATAAACGTACCTCGTTTAAAAGACTACTAATAGAATATTAATAAACCTTTGTTCCATAATTTATAAGTATAGGTGTAGACTGTGGTTCAGAAAGACCATATTCGGTTGTACTTACTTAACAACAGGTAATTGATATGGCAAATGAGTAACAAATAAAATACAGGTAAATATATACTAAAGGACGATGGCGTACTTGACCTAAGTACTGCCAACATATCACGTAGTGGGTAATCCAGGGCTAGGAAAAGAACCTAAAATAAAGATCACTTTTACTTAATAGGAAAATTTCCAATTTCTCTGCCTCTTGTGGTCGTTATGACGTCGCTTAATTGTAACAATCATTTCTATAAGTTTTAAAAGTGACATGGTTACATTGACTTACTATGATTACTATTTGTTCTGAGTTACCGATATTTCGGCGCTGTTGCAAGCACCATGACCACGAATAAACCGATAACCGGTTTAGTTCTTCAGAAAGTTCAGGTGCGTAGTACTCGCAACTGGCGTGCGCGTATCTCTAGATGTACTTATGAACGTGAATGAGGCGCAAGGAGTATGTCAGGATTGTATTAGGTGGCGTTGTATAGAGTCTGCCTTTTTTTTTTTTTTTTTTTTTTTTTCGGATGGGAAATCATCAAATGACTTCTCCCGCTCTGGGCGGAGCAGGAGGGAGTGTCAGACTTTTACTGACTAAAGCCCATCCATGTTCCTTCATCGCCCTTTGTGTTCCGGGGTCACGGTATCTCTTTCGAACAGTCCCGCAACCCAGGCAGGCATCGGTCCTTGCACTTTGGCACGGCCTGTCGTCATGAGACGGACGGACGGCGAGCTAGCCCATAGCCCTCCGTCCACAGGCTCGCGCCTACGGTGGCCGGGGGCCACGTGGTGCCCCGACGCCCGGGGCGTCTCCCGCGGCGGCCGGGACGCTGTGAGGTTCTCTCCCTCTCACGTTCCGCCACCTCCTTCTCTAGCATTACTGCTTCGCAGAAGGAGGTGACGGCGTCCCATTCCGTCTCGCTCCGGACCATGGCTTGCACCAGGGCCGGACGCGAGAGGTCGCCGCCGCCAATCGCGGCGTCGAGGACACGGCGGTGCTCTGCCCACGCGGGGCACACCTCCACCGTGTGCTCCACCGTGTCCTACGGTCGATCCTCGCAGTGGAAACACCCGGGCGTTTCCTCCCGCCCGATGTATAGTTTCTGCCTGCCCCCATGTAAAAAAGCTCAAGCTTTTTGTAAGTTTATGTATGTCAATAATGTACTCTGACAGCGAAATTTTCACTATAATATTGAACTCTCTATTTAATTATTTTTTCTCTTCCTTTTAAGATTGTCGAGAGCAAAACTGTTTATATATGTTTGGCCCAAAACTCAGCTATGCGAACTCCTTTTGCTGATCCATTCATGAGATCACCCAGGTGTCAGGGCATGCAGCGCAAGAAGGAAGGGCTCCGGCCCATCTCGTAACTTTCCCATTTCGACAACTAAACAAAAATAAGCGAAACAAGTGAAAAAATGTGCTAACTCGTAACTATTTTAATCTTCATACATTGAATCCCATTTCGTAACTAGCCTTATGGCTTCCCTGTGCTTCTTAGTATTGTTTTGACAATTCAAATGTACTTGTACCTAAATGGTCTATTTAATTTTTAATTTAAATTTTTAAATTTTTTTTTTTGTTTTTTTTTTTTTTTTTTTAATTTTTTTAATTTTTTTTTTTTGAAATAAATGCTTTGAGTTTGAGTTTGAAGTCTGTAATTTCAGGAAATTGCCATCCAAGAACAAATTAGTTTTCAATGACCGGCCAAATTTTTAGAGATGTTTTAGAATCGATAGTATTTTCGATATAATGAAAAAAAAAACAACATTTTTGTAAATAAAATTTCATTCCTCTCCACCACCATAAAGCGAACGTGTGGATATTGCAACAGCACAATTCAGTTCAACAACCCAGATAGGTAGCAGTTAGCACACACATACATTTGGCGGTGCATGCACGCACACAAGTGCATTGGTTCCCACTAGGTTTATGATTTAGGAAATTTTTAGGACATTTTCAAATGAATGCTATTATTTCATTTTACATTTTTCGACAATAGTATTAAAAATGCGCTTTTGGTTTGATATCTAGATCTTAATTTTAAATTTTGGCTGGTCATTGAAAACTAACCTTGTATTCTTATATTGGTAAAATATTATGTAGAAATTATATAAGACTTTCCCTAGACATATGTATAGTCGCCAGCACATCAAATTACTACAAAGTGTCTAATTTCTCCAAATGATTTTAAACCATAAAATGTTGATGGATAAGTTCAAAATCGCATGAGAAAGTTTGACAGTTTCTGCGCTTGATGCGCTGGCAACTGTTGACGTATTTCACACATGGTTAATTGATAAATTGTGTTTATATTTATTTGTACGTAATAATTACGTATTGCGTGTCTGAAAATTATTCTGAAACTCGGATAGTATTGTTTGGAAATTCGTTTACGTAAGAACTTCCAACTACACTATATTTACCTTTGTGTAGGAGTTTCTAAAATGAATTTTGAGTTTTAGTTTAAATTGATCCGTATTTTCCAGTAAACAGGGTTGAGTTCTGCTTGTTTTTGTTAAGTGAAAAAATATACCTACGTAAATACATAACTGCTTAAATCATAACTCTTCTTTTGGATATGCCGCAGTCGGGTAATAATATTGAATTGAAAGTTTGAGAAAATAATAACTGTCTGTTGTCTGTGATACATTATTCTTCTTCTTCTTTAATTCTTCCTTTTTTTAAAAACATAGCACCACACTGGGAATTTCTCCTGTTTCGTGGGTGCACAGTCACACACATTTATGCTTACAAACAGCCAGACCCGGAACTATTACCTGTACAGTAGGTCATACAAGTATTTGTTCCGTGCGGGGATCGAACCCGGAACACGCACCGTAGCAGTCAATCGCTCATCCACTGCGCTAACCGTGCCGTTTTTTGTATTAGTTACTTCATATACCAATTGTTAAACTAGCATTGCCTACTTAGGAGACTTTACTAAAACAAATGAATTAATCTACCGTTCTCATTAGTAAATTAATTCATTTGTTTTCCAAACCTACGTGATTGAATCCATGTTTATTATTATTATAAATATTATTTAACAAATATTATTGAATATTATTACTTACCTCCTATTATCCATGATGACAGCATACAGCGTCACAATTGGGGTCAGTTTAAGGATAAAATAGTTAAATAATTGTGACGAAACGCATGACATGATATGACGAAAAAGTGTGATGCGTCGTAAAGGGGTACGTGACTTTCGACAGGCAGACAGATTAGGGACTTTTACTCTTTCTTCGAAGGGAAAGTAGAGTAAAATGACCCTAGAGTTATCAGTTATAATTTGTCAGACAAACTTGTTTGTTTTTGATTTGAAAATATTTTTTGAACAACAAACCCGATGTGAAGGAATGACTACCCTCGTTTGGCAATTTTTCACACATGACTTAGAAGCTTAAGGACTGGGCATACCTACATGAGACAGCAGGACCTACCAGAAAACTCTTCTAAAAACCCGATCACGCATGGATGAGCTGATGACGTCATGCCAAAGTGTTTTCAAAATAAGCACTTGAAAAACTGTAGTTGTCTCTCTTCCTATACAGCTACTGCTTTATTAAAAAGAAACAAAACTCATGTTTCTGCATCAACAGGTTTCATACAAGCCAATGCGCCGAATCAATGCTTTACACAATACAAGCTGAGCAAAACAGATTTTTCCTGTATTTGTAGATAATTTATAAATCTTTGACAGTTATTATAGGTAGTCCAACCAATCTTAGCCAGGGGTACCGTATTAGCCAGCACACAGTCAAATGCAAACGGATTAAAACCAATATCTATAAATGACTAACTATTGCGTGTCATTTAAAGCGGCGGATGGAGAGACCGGTCGGCGGCGGGGGAGGGGTGGGGTAAGGTCTTTTTTTTTAAAGTTAATTCATTGGTATATGTATATATATATGTTTTATATATTTTTTCAAATGATTTTTTATATATATTTTTTTTAAATATATGTATTTATATATAAAAATATATAAAAAAAAACAATAACAATACAACACATTTGTAATATTACAAATATTTTTTCTTTTTTCTTTCCCTATGTTGTACAAGCATTGCTCGTTTAAAGGAATTATTAGATTTACACACAATACATTTTATTGGAAGTTTACGTAGTTGACTGTACATCTGACGTATTTTACGTAGGTGGCGCGAGTTGACGACAACAAAATAAATAAAAATTGGAAGGTGCTATCTCGCGAGTCGCGAGATTCACAGTCGCCAGATGACGAATGACTCAAGTCATGTGACGACACAGTTAATCGACTCATCGTGAGGAAACCTGCATGTTCTAGATAGAACCAAAGTTTCAAACAACACTACCAACTCGTACTGGGGCCGCTTAGTAGATTTGATACGGCCTTCCCTACTTACAGAAAAGAGGCCAGCAGTATGGGAGTAATTTGTTTATGCTGTTATGCATGTGACGATGATGACGGTGCCTGTAGCTCGTGCTGACTCAAAAAGTACTTTTTCTTTGTCATTGTTTATGAGCATTTTGTAGAGGTAAACATCCAGTGTGGGTAATACTACTCACTCTTAAACTTTCGACTAGTTATGTAGGTACCTAAGGGAGACGGGTGAATCGTTTGATTGCGCTTGAATGACGTTGACAGGAAGCGCTGTTGGTAAACACTGACGTTTCTTTTTTTGTGAAATGTAGGTAGTTACTGAAAAAAAACTGTCATTGGATGTTTTTCCTTCAGGAAGTTTTAGTAGATGCCCAGAATCTGGAATTCAGCCTAGTTGATAAATTGTTGTAGTTCAACTACTCGTAGTTGCCTAATTAAACGATTAGTGCTAAGCCGATAATAAAATTGAAAACTGAATAGACCATTTTTATTTAGGCACTCATTTAGTGTCGCTTAGTGTGGAAATGGGCATCAGAGTAAACAATATACCTAGGATGAATAATCCACGTGGTTTTTGAAACCAATGAATAATGTTTGAAGTAGGTACCTACGACCTGGTCGAACTCGACCAGTTCAAACCGGCTTTCAAATAATAACTAGGTAATGTGTGTGGTGAATCATAATTTTGTTAATTAAATTAAATTTATTTGGCACATTATTTATTTATTTTTATTCATTAACACATACCTACATTTGTTGTAACAGGTAAAACCAAGCTAACAAAAGTAGTCATAAATTGCTAATTATTCAGTCCCAAGTAACGGGTCTGGGTAGAAATACAAATTACACAGTGGACAACAAACGAAGTTTCACCCTCTGGAATTCCGCCAAAGAGCAAGAAAATATGTCTAAACGCCGAGAGACATTATTAAGTATTCTTACTGCACGAGTCACTGGTGCAAACTTTAATAAGTTTGTACGAGTTGCTGGAACTTTAAAAAGCCCCTGCCTCGGTCCCAACCGTAGCCTCCTGTCTGGAACGAGCAATCCTAACGATTCCAATATTTGTCGATTATTCAGCATACCATGAAAAATCATAAAAACATATTTTACCAGGGCGAGGTTGCGCCTTACTTCCAACTTAGAGTACCCCACCATCCCTATAACAAAGAGTGTTGGATACATAAGTGGGTAGAAAGTGTAGACACCAAACTGCTTCCAGTACAGGTATCTGGTAAATTTGTTCTGCATCTTTTCCAGCATCTGGGAGTACTTCACTTCATAAGGATTCCAGATGATAGCACTAGTTTCCAAGTTGCTTCGCACCAACGCATTGTAAAGGGCTTTCACTGCTGCCATATTATTGAAGTCACGGGTTTCACGCAAGACAAAACCAAGATTTTTAAACGCTTTTTTGCACACCTACACTATATGACCACGAAACGAAAGATCACCAGCGAACGTTACACTTTGTCACATTGAAGAGTAGTTTATTCTCATCACTCCACGCTACCACCCGATCGATGTCTCGCTGGAGCATTCTACAGTGTGACTCGTCTGTAATCCGCAAGAATAGCTTGAGAGCGTCAACAAATGACAAACAGCTAGCGTCATTTATTACTTCAGGAAGGTCATTAAGCATAATAATAAATTCTAACGGTCCTAAATTTGTACCCTGACTTACCCCCGTAAGGGTGAAATACGGGTCCGAGGTGCAACCTGCATATTCTACTATTTGTTTGCGGTTGCCCAAGTAGCTAGCAAAGAACTCTAGGAGGGCTGGGGTAAATCCCACCCTCGCAAATTTACTCAAAAGTATGTCGTTATCCACACTATCAAATTCCTTCCTGAAGTCATAGTAAGCGACGTCCAGTTGGGCACCAGTCTCTGAGTCCAGCACTGTGGTGGCCTGATTTAAATAACACATTAAATTAAAAATTCGTGCTACGGCCCACACGGAAACCATGCTGCGCGTCGTTGAGCTGTGAGGCTACTTGCGAGTGGATAGTTGAACGCAACGCGGACTCGAAGACTTCAGCAAAAGCTGATAGTACTGCTACTGGTCTATATCCGCTAACATCCGAGCTTGGAGCCCCTTTCGGTATCGGAGTAACCCTAGTCAATTTCCAACCGTCCGGATACGAGCATTCTCTTAAAAAACTATTGAATAAGTGCATGAGCGGCCGGGCCAGTACTGTCCTACAATCCCTAACGAAGAAGGGTGGCACCCTGTCTGGTCCAACCGAACGCTTGGGCTTGAGGCGCGATAGCGCGGCACTCACCTCGTCGAGAGACAGTTGCCCCACGTGAACGCGTGCGCCGCGCTCATGCGCCGCCTGCCCGGCGGCAGCCGCATCCAACCGCGGTGCCACCGCCCCATAAACCGAATGAAAGTAGTCAGCGAACACCTGAGCACACTCATGCTCTGGCAACAGCTCACCATCCCTGGTTATCTTCGGTCTACAACGTTTCGAGCGCTTGCCTCCAATGAAACCCCAAAAAGACCTTGGTTCCTTCACAAATTGTTGCTCCGTACCGTTCGCTCTCTGATAATCGCGATATGCAGTACTGATTTTGTCTTTGACAAAAAAGAGAAAGAGAGAGAAAATCGCTGGCTGAACCAGTTTTCTTAAAAGATTTGTGCCACAAAGCCTTCTTCTTAATATAACCTATAATGTCAGCAGTGAACCATTCAGGGTAGTTATAACGTAAGCAATCACCCTTGGAGCTCTTTCTTGGAGTGCTGTCATCCAAAATCCTATAAAAAATATCATAAAATATTCTATATGCTTCGTCGGCATTAGTCGTTTCATACAGGGCGCTCCAACCTACCCCTGCAAGTCCCAAGTACAAAGAATGAAAGTCCGCCTTCCTATAATACCATCGTGGTAGGGTGGAAGCCGGCGGTACAGGGTTACCAAGGCTAGAAGTCGCCCGCACCCGACTTATACTTGTTCGTAGTGGCGGATGCCAAACATTCCTCAAGTTCCTCATATAGAAGTGCACACAATTATAAAACAAAAAAAATAACATAGTGTGTCTCACGACTGCGCCAAATAGCCCCAGGGCTGGCAGTCTCGACAGAGATAACATCAAAATCACATCAATCGAAAGTTTGCGATATTGTCGTTATCTCTGTCGAGACTGCCAGCCCAGTTCAGCAAACTGCCGAGCAGCTGGTGCCCGACGCTGGTTTTCAACTGGACCTGAGATACTGATGAGACGTAATACCGTAAGTAAAACAATTTTGTACTTTGTGTATTTACTCCTAAAGAATAAATTTGTGTACAATAATCAAAAATAAAACTACTTATGGCGATTACATTAGCTAAATAAGCAACTGTATTTGTGTTGGTTCAAACTTCGTTTGAAATACTGTTAGAATAAAGTTCTAAAGGTTCTAATCAGCTTGCACGACAAAGTGGTTGTTACGTCAGTCACTGCGGCCGAATAGTGCGAAATGAGTGGTTTCTTGCGATTTACAAAAAATCTATTGATTGGACTAAAAAAGTAAAACACTATGATACTAGTATTTTGCTTGTAGAATTATTTGCCAAAAAATCAGAATGATCGCATATATTTTAGGTTTTTACTCGTTAAAAGAAATTTTATGAGATAAGTTCGTGATTTTTTTCAATCGAATAAAATTTGTTGTATTATGTTTTCAAAACACTATTGTACTAGCATATATCCTGAAGAATATCATATATTTTTCTGGTTTTGTTTATTGCAGTGAATCATATGCTTTTTTTGCATTATAAAACTCGCGTTTAGCTCACGTAATCGCCTTATGAACCTGCACACACGTGTCACCGCACGGCACAATAAAGTCACCTCTCCACGAATTCATCGTCATTATAATAATAACACGAATGGCCCACAAAGGGGTTATTAATTTTATTGTTAAATTTGTTTCGACCCGAGGATGTTTGCAGAGGGTCTTACCTAATACTAAAATCAAGAAAAGTGCAAGACAAATCCAAAAACAGCTTTACCTACCTTAATAAAATAAAAGGACGCATAGAAACTTAAACCTGTTTGTTTGATTAACGGAATAAAGTAACAAGTACCTCAAAAAGTTATTTTAATCTTGCTTGATCTCGTATTATAAAGTCGTATGACGTCAAGTACTTTGTAACGTCATTTACAACGTCGCAGGAAAATGTGGTTCTAAGAAAATATGCACTTCAAGTTGTGCAATTTTACTATAGAGTCTAGCATGGTGGTTTCGTCATACAAATTCTAGTTATTGGATGGCGTAAACTATTAGTGTTTACCTGTGTGACATAATAATATAACATCACGATTCATTTCTGTGTTCCCCGTATGCCGTATGTCCTATGTAGGACTTTAGACGACACGTCAGAATCGTTTTTGAGCTCACCAGATGGCGCCACTGTCGAATAAAGTCTTGTCAATAATTCTATTTTTTATTTTATTATAGTACCAATAACGTCATAAAATGTTTATTTAATTACGTATAACAACTTAATGTAAACTTCAGACACATATTTACAGAATTATCCCTAAAATAAGCAAGCATGAAACATTTAAAAACCATTCTACCTCCAAGTACTAACAAATGAATCCAAAGTTGCTACTCAAAATCTTCAAGTCATAATTAATCAGGAATGGCTCAGTCTAGAACACAATCGTGAGTATTAGTATAAATACGTGTTAAAAAAGCACGCAACGCGCGAACACTTTATGACATCTGATATTTCGGAAGACCTTAGTCTACACAAGCGCCTCTAGTGGCAAATTCACACGCGATAGCCCCCATTCTGTGACCTAGGTAGGTACCTACTCAATGGCTTTAGCGCAATCTTCAATGTGTACTAAAACTGAATTACCGCCAGCTTGTGACAAATATGGCAAACATTCGTTGAAACTTGGGGGACTTGTAGCGACAAAGTCGAAAATATCAGCAGTGCCTAGGTGCCTAGGCATACCAGACGCAATGCCAAAGACGATCGCGGAAATGTTGTTGAGGAGCTCGTAGCTAAGTAATATCAGCCGCTCGGATCGATCTTCATGTTAATCCGCGCTTGGCTGGGTTGGTCTGTGGATGGATAATCACCCATTAAGTAGGTACATTCCTGCGTGCCTCGGAAGGCACGTTAAGCCGCAGGGCCCGGCTGTCATTTAAAGATTTAAAGAGCTGGGACTGTCGTTACAGGTAGTCAGTGAAAACAATAACTAATCTTACCAAGGGGTATTGCTATCCATTACCCAGTACCAATTGGGTTGTGGAGGTCAGATAGGCAGTCGCTCCACGTATACTTCTGGTATTCAACTGCATCGGGTTAGACTGGAAGCCGGACCCAGTATAGTTGGAAAAGATGAAAGATTGCAGATAAGATGATGCCCAAGGACCTAAAGTTCCCACTGCCGGGACAAAGGTCTCCTGTCTATGAGAGGGAGAGAGACGTAAATCTACCACGGGGAAGACCCCCGTGGTAGATTTACGTCTAAGGGTTGATGACAGTGTGTTTGTCATCAATTTAGATGTCACAAGAATTTCAATATGGCGGCGCAAACTGATAAGTAAAATTGAATTTCAGTCGGGATTCTCCGTACTGTGGTTTAATTTAATTATTGAGATAAATGCCTTCCCTATGTTCCATACAATAGATGAGATGATTCTTGTGTTACCAACCGGACACAATTCCAAGTTTCTATCATAAACGCGAAAGTTTTGTGCGGATGTTTGTGACTCTTTCACGCAAAAACTACTTATCGGATTTGGATAAAATTTCGCACACAGATAGTTTATAATCTGAATTAACACATAGGATACTTTTGAGTCCGATAGTACGATCCTGTAAAACAATTAGCGAACTCTACACGGACAAAGCCGCGGGCATAACCTAATAATTCAACTTACCATAAAAATACCTACATGTTATTCGGACCGTATTAGTGGCCTAGTGGCCCGAAAGTTTGACAACCAGTCTTACCAAGGGGTACCTACCGTATTACCCAGTAGGGACTAACTGGGAAAACCCAGTTAGTACTGGGTAATACGGTAGGTACCTATCCGTACCGTACGCGACTGCCTATCTGAAATCCAAAAGGATTTCAGATAGGCAGTCGCTCCATGCTTAATGGTATTTTAGCTGCATCAGGTAAGATTGGAAGCCGACCCCAATAAATTTGGGAAAAGGCTAGGCAGATAATGATGTTATTCAGACCATGCATAGGCAGGTACTATTCTCATCTTATCTCCTTTATGGGCTTCCCATAGCAGCTCAGTAACAAAACAAATCATTATAATATTGTTTCCTTAAATTAATGTTTTCCTCTCAATAGATTGATCACAATATTTGTATCTATGTAGGTAAATAATTGTGAAATGATATAATTTATCCCAGTGGGATATTTTGTGATGTAATCTGTACCTAGCCTTTTGTTTTTGTAGGAATACGTAATATTATCTACATATTGTTTTTAGATGAATAAATAAAATAATTACCTGCCTGTGTTTCCCGTTGTTAGAACAATGGCTTCTTATAATACATTTATTTTCTTCATTTTAGATTAGGTATGTAGGTTTTAATTATTAACCACAGAAAATGATTGAGAAAATCTCATAACACAAGTTTTTTTACGCAAATATCAATAGAATCCACTTTAAATACGCACGGTACATTTTAGAATAACAATTTTATCTAAAGTACTTACGTAATGATTTTCATTGAAACTAAACTTGGTGAATTTGTTAGGTATATCTAAATCGTATACTTAGATATATTTTTGTTAGATGTTTCACCTGAACTTAAAACGTTCATTTGTAAAGGAGCAAAATAAATATTATTCATTAATTTTGATTCAAATATGTAAGTACCTACATAATGAGGTATTAGTAATCAACTCTTATGAATTAGAGGGATTTTTCCTTTCCCCGAAAAGTAGTCTGATATTGAATGACAAATTCTCTCTTTGGTAGTGGAAAGTCATAACATAATCACGCCTGTAATCCCCGAAGGGTTAGGCAGAGGCGTACCTAATAGAACACCCACATTTCGCCAGTTATGTGTAAGTCCCATGTAATAGGGGGCGACCCTATTTGCCAACAACCGGGCACAAACCCAGACTCCGTGGTTGCTACTGAAACATTCCTGATGGAAAAACTTATTGTCCCATATTAACCTAAAAAAAGTTAAATTAAGGATAACAAAAATAAATTAAAATAGAAAAAAAAAAATATAAAATTTAGAGAACACTATGTTGTATAATGTAGAGTGTGGAGGTGGGGATGAGGTGTGTATTTGTGTGTGTGTATGTGTGTGTTTCTACCTCGTTTTTGACTCCATAAGTTGCTCAGTCTCAACATAGGACAAGCACTTAAAAGCCAGTTGGTCACATTTCTCTTCAGATAAAGGGTATATTTTAATTTTTATATTTATGGCATTGTAAAGTTTGGAGCTGGTGTGAGTGAAGTGGCGACTGACCATCGCTAACCTGCAGCGTTCAGTCATACAGACTCTTTCGGCACGACGCTTCTTTTTAAGGGACTGAGGTTCGTAAGGGAGATGTAGGTGCTTCCTAAGAACTGTTTGCAGCACGAATGACTGTCTCACATAGAGGACCTCACAAAGTGAATAAAACTCAGATGTGGGAAATCTAATAGGTTTCCTAAATGATATTGATATTGATATTAAATGACATTGACATATTTTTTTAAAATTTTCTATCTAGATAAATGGCAGTTACTATATTTCGTTAAGTACTATAATGTGATTGGTACTTTTTTTCATAGAAAAATGTTGATAGAAAATGAAAATGTTGATAGGTACTTATGAAATTAAATTTTGGTAATGTTGTGTGGGTTGGGTGTTATTTTTTTCGCCTTAGAAATGTTGTCATAAAATTGTATACCTACATTTTTTGTTATAATTTATTTGTGTTCATACTAAGAAAATTTGGTTGTTTTCTTCCTAAGAAAATTGTAGTTACCTAAGGAGTTTTTTTTGTAGACCACTGCTAGGCAGTAACCCTCATATCTTTCCAGGTGCTCTTTTCGTGCACCTCGAACCAGCTGTCGCGATGCAGATCCAGGTCATCACGCAACGTCTTTTTGAGCCAGCGACGTCCATCCGCAGGCACCCATTGCATGAAGACTTTTGCCTTGCGGTCGTTATGTATGCGGCTCGTGTAACCCAATCCTATTTGAGCTTTTGCGGTTCATCATTCTCCTGCTCTTATCCCAATGGGAGCTATCGCGCATGAATTCGCCGCTAGAGGCGTTCGTGTAGACTAAGGTCTTCCGAAATGTCAGATGTCATACAGTGTTCGCGCATTGCGTGCTTTTTTATCACGTATTTATACCAATACTCACGATTGTAACTGAGCCATTCCTGATTAATTACGACTTGAAGATTTAAGTAGCAACTTAGTTAGTAGGATCTTATTTGTTAGTACTTGGAGTTAGAATGATTTTTAAATGTTTCATACTTGCTAATTTTAGGGAGAATATTGTAAATATGTATCTGAAGTATACACTATGTTGTTATACGTAATAAAACAAACTTTTTTATAAAGTTATTGGTACTCTAAAGTATTAAATAGAATTATTGACAGGACCTTACTCGACAGTGGCGCCATCTGGCGCTCAAAAACGATAGCCCCCATTCATTTGTGGTCGGCGCAGCATGTCTTCTTCTTCCATACTTCTCTATTACTCGGCATCTCATCAGACACCTCCTTTCTAGCCATATCACCCTTCACACAGTCCACCCATCGTTTCTTTGGTCTTCCTCTACTCTTATATCCATCCACATTCAGAGCGTCAAAATGAAGGGACCAAATCTCTAATGTCTGTCATACACATATAAAAAAACTAATACCATTAATCTACAATTTCCTACCCTTCCTCATTAATTTCTACATCACATGTTATATGGTTAAATAACTGACTGCCTCGTTGGTCTGGTGGTCGAGAGCGCGACTGCTGAGCACGAGGTCCTGGGTTCGACTCCCGGGTCGGGAAAATTGTTGTTGGGGCTTTCCATCAGGAATTTCCCAGTAGCAGTCACGGAGTCTGGATTTGTGTCCGGTTGATGACAATAGGCTCGCCCCCTATTACATGGGACTTAAACATAACTAAGTGAAATGTGGCTGTAAGGTACCTAAAACTTGCCGGGGTTGCGGGACTGTTCGAAAGAGATACCGTGGCCCCGGAACACAAAGGGCGATGAAGGAACATGGATGGGTTTTAGTCAGTAAAAGTCTGACACTCCCTCCTGCTCCGCCCAGACCGGGAGAAGTCATTTGATGATTCCCATCCGAAAAAAAAAAAAAAAACAAAAACAAAAAAACGTTCCTAAACCTCTGCCATACCCTTCCGGGACGGGCGTGATGTTCGGTTATGTGGTTAAATAAAACACACGTTTGGGGGACATAATATTGTTATAATTTTCACCATTTTATAATCAATTACATACATATTCTCTTAACTAATAGTTTAGTAAGTCGGAAGTCTCTAGTGAATCTATTTTAGTGGAAATTACCTATAAATAATCACAAAATATCAGTAAACTATGTTTATAATGGCTGATCAAGAGAATATCGAAATATTCTCTTGTCTGTGATTTGCTGTTTTTATATTTTTTTCTTAAAATATATCGCTGGACATTACACACACCGCCATCTAGTGCCACACTAAGCAACGACGCTTGTGTCGTGGACACCAGATAGTCGATAATATACAACATAGATACTTTTTTTTCTGTGAATACATACTTATTATAAATATAATAAATCAGATTGATTACAAGATCATCAGTTTACTGATATTTATATGGAGTTTTATAAAAATAAATAGAAATTGGTATTAATGTGCCTGAAGACATCACCACTGATCTCAAAACGGTGAAGGAAAACATCGTGAGGAAACCGGCATGTCCTAGAACCAAAAAATTCGAAGACATGTGACATCTACCAATCCGCACTGGGCCTGCGTGGTAGATTATAGCCCATTCCCTCTCATAGAGAGGCCTGTGTCCCAGCAGTGGGAACATTAATAGGCTGATGATGATGATACAGTTTTTACATATATGCATAAACTCACGCCTTTTTCCGTGGCGGTAGGCAGAAACCACAGAACATCACCTGCTTCTACATAGGTATGTACAATTTTTGCCACGTCCTCGTGATGATGTATGTACTTAGCTTAGGTACTTTTTAATAACCGATCTCATAGCTTTCTTCACCAGAAAGATTGTTCTAGAAAATGATAATACAGGATGTAAACGGAACATTCACGAAGCCGTCAACCAAGCATTCTGTACATCAAACTAAGTAACTCTACGCAAAAATTATTGCTGAGCAACGATTTAATTTGGAGTGAAAAATCACGTTTTACGTTAAAATTCAATGTAACGCACTCAAAACATTGTGTTGGTGGATGCATTTAATTGTAAACGGGTTATGGAGGTGTTTAAAGTAAAGTTATGACCTTCAAAGCTAGTACTTCTGAAAAAGTTGGAACTTTGACCTCAAATATCTCCGTAACTAGAAGATCCCCAGGTATGGTGTAGAACAAAAAAAATATCGCAATGCCGGGAAGAATAAGTGCGTTACGGCTTCGTTAAGAGTCTTTTTACAACCTTAATACCACCAAGTGCACTGAGGGTTTGCCACTTTTCACCCTTATGCCCTAAATCACCATTCTCCTGCGTTTGAGTCAAGTGAGCCCAGGTTGGCCACTGTAGATATAATCTGGCTAAATGTGGTATCCTCGATTCATCGGAAATATATTGCCAGTGTGGAGCCCCTCTGCAGGATACGCTCCACCTCCTGTCCTGCCCATAATGCACAACCACTTGCACCTATCAAGATATAATCGAAGCAAATGATAGACCTGTGCAGGTGGGTACTTACTGGCCTAACGCAGTTTGAGTTCATCGACACGTAAAGAAGAAGAATTTTCCCGCCCTTATCCCAATAGGGTAGATGACAAAGAAATACTAATTATTCCGTCAAATATATTTCCAAAAAATATTGGACACATATTATTCTTTTTTCACGTAAACAAAAGATGAAGACGTCGAAAACTCGTGTGACGTCACATTTGAGTACACTTTTACTCAAATGTGACGTCACAAGCCCGCCCTCATGATTTTTGACACGTTGTCTTCGTAAATTTTTATTAATATGATAAAACAAAAAACACGCATCCAATATTTTTTAGTCAGCTATTATCCCTATTCATTTGGTGTCGGCGCAGCATGTCTTCTTCCATACTTCTCTATTACTCGTCTTCTCAGCAGACACCACCTTCTTATGCCCTAAGTATAATGTTGAAAAATCGACCCTCAGTGAACTCGGTAGTACATAAGAAGTAATGCGTCATATAGAACCTATGAAATATTTCCCATTTCTCCTTACCATAAAAGGACATTTCACAAGACCACATGACAAACCACAATTTAACATTTTCCTTGAACTTACGTAGTACTCGTTATAGAGTAATTAATTAACTTTTTAATTTCATTGTAGTACTGTTGAGAAGACGTACATAAAATGAAATATAACCATGTGTGTGAACAATAATGAATGGTACGAGTATGTAATAGTTTTAATAGGAATATTTGGATAAGTACTCACTAAAGAATACTGTCACAAATTGGCTGCCATGTTGCATGACTCGATCTTAAACTTTGACGTTTCTTTACATCACATCGACACCGGAGTGTGATTTATTTGCCTTGAGGTGAGTAGACGTATGTATATCTTTGAGTCTGTGTGACGATGAACGAATTTATGACTTTTATTGTCCTTTTTGTGAAAGAGGATGCGCGAAAGATGACTTTTTCTTAACTGAAAATCACGGAAGATACCCCGTAAGTGACAGAGATGACTTTTTCTTGTTATTTTTTAGTATTTTATTTATAATGTTTTTATCCAGTGGACCGCGAGCGGCAAAGATTTTAGATAAAATATTTATCATTCTTTATTGTAACATGTATGTAAAGAATGTAATCCTTTAATGTTGGTTATATTGTCTGTGGAGCAAACTCTATGGTAAAATGCAACTATGACTCATAGCTGTCAAATAAGACAGGAATAAAAAAGGATATCGAAAACCACGTGAATATTGGATTGTGTAAAGATTATTTTTAAAAGGAATTGACAATTTAAATGTAAAACTTTAATTGTTTTCTCTTTGATTTTCAGGTTAGATTTATCAAAAACATTTATGTAAAACAGAGTAACGATTATAAGAACAGTTAATTCTAAAATAAACTTTGATTTTCAGAGCAACACAATAGTGGTTTATTTGCGAATAAAAAATTGTCTTACATGTATCTTTTAACTGTTGAGAGATTGGATTTTTCTGTAATATTGTACATGTTTTCTCAAATAAACAAAGTATATCGTTTCAACGATAACTAGCGTGCGTGTATGAGATGTATGAAGGTGGACGAAGCGAAAGTATTATGTGGTGGCGTTCTGTAGGTTCTGCCTATCCTCATGAGGAAACGTCGTGAGATTATTTACGTAGTGTAGAGTGTAGACGATACCCTTGATATCGAATAATATCGATATTGAAAAACCATGAACGATATTCAACAGATTTTCATGAATTTCATGTAAAGCATCAAACCAAATAATGAGTATTACAAATAGTTGCGAAATGCAATATTTATAATACGCGTTGCGACTGTCATAGTTTATTTCAAACTTGAAATGAAAGCTGGTGGTTTTGGTTGCCAGAGGTTACTATCACCAGAAGATAGTCTTGTATAAAAATAAATAATATAACATGTATCAAATTGAAGTACTTAACATTTTTCAGTTTTCAGTAAAATTGACAAAAATAAACTTATAAGATGCCCCAAAAATCTTCAATAATAACATTATAGCCTAAAAAATCAGTTTCTAAATCAAATGTATTTGATAGGTCATTTAGGGAATCCCGAATATTGTAGCCACATCAATAAATAGCCGTCAAATATTAGCTACAGCGATTGGTCGACTGATACGACCAATCATAAAAGTTCAAATTGAATACGATCAGTATTCGAGATTCGAAACAAATAAAATTGGGGTTCAGTATCCGGGGTTATCATTCTATCAAGCATTGCTGACACACAAATAATGCGAGTCTCCCGCGGGTTCCACTTTACTCATTAATAAGTAATAATTAGAAGTAATTTCCACTGAAACAAACATGTACAACAGGAGAAAGTTAATTCGGTGACATTAAAAATGGACGTTCATTACAATTCAACTCAGATATGTGAACATCTACCCTACACAGCTATAAACACACTTACACTATATTACATATAAACTAGCATTCAGTACTGCTCGTTGCAAAGTATAGAAAAGAGATAAAAATCAAACGAGCGAATAGTTTCTAAGATATATATAAAACTATGTTTTTTGTTTAATGAAATGTTAGCCTTCTGCCGTTACACATTCACACTGTTAAAGTCCGATTTTAAGGTCTATTTAGGCCTTAAAGACGGACCAAAATCGACTTTAAGGGCGAATTGCCCTTAAAGTCGAATTTTCTGCAAAAAGGTAGCATATAAGCAACCTATGTTCCTCGCTGAAACTTACATGTCGACAAGCTATTTTTACCTTTACATGCAGCGGGAAAACATTGTCTACCTAAAAAACTACTATATTGATCTATAAAACGCTATATTTAAATATATATGTATAATATATTATAAACATTGTGACATATATGTATAGTATATTAATGTATGCAAAGATATTAATTTTACAGACACTCAATTTTAAAGGGTGTTTTCATTAATGCGATTATGCGAACTTAGCTCGATTTTCAGACTAAAAGAGTTGTTAAGGATATGTGTCTTTGAGTTCTGTTTTTATCTTAAAATACTAAGGTTTAAACTATGATTAAACTTTATAAAATATAACAGAACAATTATAGTAATATAATAAAAATAGTAAATAAAATTGTGCTCAACACAATTGTATCAAAATTGATTGTAAATTATTCAAAAACACACAATAATGTCGCTGTTCAGTCGCACAATCGCATTAGTGAAATTCCTTACTAAGAAGAGATATTTTCCAAGTCAAAAGATATGTTGTTAGTGTATATTTCTCAAAGAATTTTCACATTAGAGAATAGTTTACTACAAAAATTTTAGAAAACACGAACATTGACAGATTCGGGTACGATCAGTTGCGATTGACAATTTAATTGAAAACAATTCAAGCAATTTTTCAACTGAATTACTTGAAAGCAATTTTAATTGAATTAATTCAAATAATTTTAATTGAACTAATCAAAGCAATATTTAACTTAATTAATTGAAAGCAATTTTCCAATTGAATTACTTGGAAGCAACTTATCAATTGCAATTGACGCTACCATACCATTACATATTACGGACAACAGTAAAGTCTATCAAATCGGTAGATTACAATTTATTAATTAAAAAAATATTTTAATAGCAAAACAAAAATGAATCAGTTGAATACAATGTTAACAATTGATATTATTTTTCCTTAAAATCTATTAATTTATATTTTGAAAATCTTATACACTATTGTCCTGAACCCTTTCGTTTTTAGGGATATGTTTTTAACTATGAAAACAAGGAATACGAATTTATGGAATTATTCAGAAATAACTGGCGAAGTACATACATACTAAAATTTATGTTCTGCCTAACCCTACGGGGACAACAAGATTGATGCTGTATGTTATGGGCATCAAAAATTGAAGCAAATTTTAAATAATTATTTCTTGTAATATAAATTATTTTGAAATAACCAACATCAAAAATTTTGCCATATTATTATTACTTTTTGAAGTGGCAACATTGATACATGATACTTAGTGTACATTTCAGCCCGTCTTGGAACTTAGAAACCACAAAACTTAGTCATTCTTAGTCGTTTACTTAGTAAAAAATTGCAAGAATCATAATAAGTGCATGAAACTATGATCATTATTGTGCAAAAAGAAAATACGCTTTTCATCATTGTAATGACGAAAATTGATGAGTAAACCAGCCTGTCATAGAACCAGACATTCGAGTTATCGACCAAGCACTGGGGTCACGTGGTGGATTATGACCCAACTCCCTCTCATAGAGAGGAGGCCTGTGTCCCAGCAGTGGCAACATAGAAACAACAAATATTACACCCCTTTTCCAAAAATTCGTATTCAATTTTTCATAGAAAATATTAATGTCTTATTTTTTTCGATATTTCGAAATCACTGTATACTTACTTGTTATGTCCGGTGAAAATTATATGCCATTGAATATTGCAGTTTTCTTCAATGTCACATTCATCCTGTCAACAAAAAATACGTTTTTATTAGTAAAACAAAATAATGATGACGAATAATGTTGATAGGGGTCGGGTTGCTCTGTGTTGAAGGGGATTTAAGATCAGAGAAACTTAACCGGCGAAATCTGGCTAAACATCTTTCGCTAGTGCCAAACTTTTCAAAGAATTCAGGTATAATGTTATGTTATTTTATGCTTTCACGGTTTTAAACTAATCTTATCTTGTCACTTATAAGTTTATAATGTTATGTTCATGTTATCAGAATACCAGCGGTGTAATTTTTTTTGAAATGTCACAGCACCATGCTGAAATAGGAGCCTTTTGGCCTCCTTCAGGATCAATTTGATTGTTTTATATTTTTCTTTTGTTTACTTTTTCTTTTTTATATTTGTCTTATTATTTATTCTATCTTTTTTTTGTTATGTCCCGTGTGAGTCTAATAAATACTTTTTCTATCTTCTCGAATCGATGACTGAGATTTTGTCCGACCAGTACGAAGCGACCTGGACAGCTGTCGCTTATCTCATTCAAGTTGCAATTAGTAGTGCACGACGGGCAGGAAAGAAAGTGTGGCGTATCCTGTGTCGGAGCTCTACACTCTCATTGTGTTCGATCGATATCGAAGTCGTATATTCGGCGCGACCGTATTAGTATTCTTGACTTAGGTTTACAGAACGACACTCAAGGCTCGAGCATTACTTTAAATAAGTTTCAACCGATCAAATGGCTTGATTCTAGTTTTAGGTAATGCTTGAGTCTTTTGAGCGACGCGACGTTCTGTAAAACATAATTAGATCGCTCTGATCGCCTGTGTGAACTGTATCTACACAAAATGTAGAAGTAATATATTTCGTAATCCTTTTCACGGAAGAAATAATGTTGCAATCTTAACCTGTTTATTAGAAAAATGCGATATTTCTATGTAGGTACCTACCTATCTAATGACTGTTGATAAACCACAAAATTAAATACACTATAACTTCTACAACTAAATATTGCGAAATAAAGTAAGTAAGCATAGATATTGTGTAATCAGTATTTTAGACGAAGTGAGGAGCTTGTGGCTAAATAATAACAGCCGCTCGGGTCGATCTTCAAGGTTAGGCAGCGCTTGACAAGGTCGGTCCATGGATGGGTGACCATCTATTACATACCGAGTTTCCTCCGTGCTGAGGCAATGCTGAAACAATGCTTGAGGTAAGCATTGTTTCAGCTGTCAATTGTAGATCTTTGACAGTCGTTACAAGTAGTCAGTGGTCCGAAAGTCTGACAACTTACGTCTTAGCAAGGGATACCAGACCCAGTACTTTTTATAAAATAATAAATTTTGGGCAGCAACCTTTACACGACTATTAAGGATGTAAAACATCTCTTAACGAAGCCAAAAGGCACTTGTTATTCCCGGCATTACGATCATTTTATTTGTTCTACACCATACCTGGGAACCTTCTAGTTACGGAGATATTGGGGGTCAAAGTTCCAACTTTTTGACAAGTTTATTTTTGAATACAAGTTTTTAATGTAAGATTTTTACTTTAAACACCTTCACGACCCCCGTACTATTCAATCCATCTATCAGCACAATGTATTGAGTGCGTTACATTGAGTTCTACCAAAAAACATGATTTTTCACCCAAAAAAAAAGTTGTTTCCCAGCATTAATTTTTGAGTAAAGTTACTCAGTTTGATGGAATGGTTTGTTGAATGTTTGGTTGACGGCTTCGTGATGAGGTCTTTTACACCCTGTATTTAATATAAATTTATTTAAACTTCATATACAATAGTGGTCCTTAGGCGGACTTAATGCCACAAGGCTTTCTCAACCAGTCAACTTTTGGGTTCAGGGGCCATCCATAAATTACTTCATGCGAATTTCATGATTTTTTTAACCAGAGGGGTTAAAAAAAATCTCTCCCCCCGTCCCGTCCGTTGTCATAGCTGGTCACATTTTTTGAGACTCCTCCATCCTTAGTATGATGTCACATATTTTGCAATTTTACATTCTCGTACTGATAGAGTTGGAAATATTAAATATTTCGTTAAGCCCCCCCCCGCCCTCCTTAATGTGTGACGTAATTTATGGATGGCCGCTTAAAATAGGACAATATAATAATAATAATAATAGCCCTGACCACCGGCAGCTCAGACCCTGTTCCCAGCGCTGGTGAGCTACAATTTTTTTTTATATTTTCAAATGTTTTTATATATTTTTTTATTTGATATTTAAAAGTGTAACGAATATGTTTCAAAATGAATAAAGGAATAATAATAATAACATAATATACAATGTTGTCCTGTGTGTTGTTAGCCGTGTGGTATCCGGCAGAGTAGAATAGAACCAACCCATTACACTCACGGGTGTCGTATAAGGCAACTAATGTCTGAGGCAGAACACCTTGCGCCTCCGTAGACCAGAGAATGGGCAGCAGCGTTTTCTGTTAGTCTTTAATCACTGCGATCTCCAATCCGCCTGCCAAGCGTGGAGATTATGGCAAATTCCTCCCATCATGGGAGAGGGTTATGTCCAGCAGTGCACGTTATGGGCTGTTGTTGTTGTTGTGTTGTACACGCTGTAGATAGGTCGGTGTCAAACTGGCCGTCACCGCCTACTGGTAGGTATTTGAACAACACACTAGATAAACGGTTTCGTAATTGAAGCTGACATCATAACATTAGTGATATCATTTATTATGACAATCACATACGTAGTGATTATGATGTGATGTGACGTATTGGACAGTTCGAGGGAATATCGGATTTTATTTTTGTTCGACTTTTTAGATATAATAACGGTATTTATTCAAAAGTAGCGACAGTTTAGGTATGGTATATATTGAAAAAACCGGCCAAGAGCGAGTCGGACTCGCACACCGAGGGTTTCGCACAAACTTTATTGAATGAAAGGTAAATTGCGGTTTACGATTTATGACGTATTAAAAAAAAACTACTTACTAGATCTCGTTCAAATCAATTTTCGGTGAAAGTTTACATGGTAATGTACATCATATATATTTTTTTAGTTTTATCATTCTCTTATTTTCGAAGTTACAGGGACACACACACACCTTTTACCACTTTGGAAGTGTCTCCGCGCAAACTATTCAGTTAAGAAAAAAAATATATTAGAAACCTCAATATCATTTTTGAAGACCTATCCATAGATACCCCACACGTATGGTTTTGATGAAAAATAAATTTTGAGTTTCAGTTCTAAGTATGGGGAACCCCCAAAAGGTATTGTTTTTTTTCTAGTTTTGTGTGAAAATCTTAATGCGGTTCACAGAATACATCTACTTACCAAGTTTCAACAGCATAGTTCTTATAGTTTCAGAAAAAAGTGGCTGTGACATACGGACGGACAGACAGACATGACGAGTCCATAAGGGTTCCTTTTTTTCCATTTGGCTACGGAACCCTAAAAATCGGCTATTGTTAGTATTGTCGGGAATGGTTAATCAGTCGATTTTTGTTTAGCGTTCAAAACTTAGAGATCAGCTTTCAGAAATTGGTGACTTTTATATTTTCGCATACTCTAAAAAAACCGTCAACACAAAAATAGTAGTTTTGAGATAAATACGCATTAAAAGTTTTTTGTTTCCTTAACGATGCTATGCGTAAAAAACTTTCTCTTGTGCCATACTTATTTTAGGGCCATGTTCACCGAAAAGATAACGGTCTGATTATCTAAAAGCAGCTGTATAAAACACATTTTCATGTTCACCAAAGCAAATCAACCGATTAAACACGCTAATCGACTGTTTCCTCTAACCGAGGTGGAAGAGGTTGTTTAAAGACCTGGTTAGTAGTTAATCGGTGTATTTTTAAGTTTTTAAATTGCAAATATAACAAATTTTAAGGTTACATCCAGATATTATTGTAAGAATTTAATATACAGTCTGCTTTGAATTATATTTTGGAAGAGGATGACGTTTTGGACGAGTTTGAAACCGTTGAAAGACTTTTGCGATCTTCTCGTTTGTATTCCACCAGCAATGTTGCCCAGTTTGTTTGTACCAGACGACACTACTTCACGGAGTTCGGTGCGTTTGTTTTCAATTACGCCTTGGTGCTTTAACACTAAATTAGTGACAATTTCTTTTTCGTCATGCGTAAAATTAGCAAAGCGCTTCTTATCCATTGTATAGTAGTACATTTATCGCGTTTATTTAAACCTAATATTTTTGTGTTATGACAGTTTTTTAGAGGACGTGCGATACTTTATCTGCCGTTTCGTTTTGCAAAACTCTCAGGTATATTGCGTAGAAAAAAAAATTGCTAATACAGTTATGCTCGTGTTAACACTAGGTACACATAAAATGTATAGGCAACTTCGTACACCACAAATACGCAATTACAATATAGTTACATCTCAACTTCCTTACTCGAATATTACACTCAATACAAGGAACTGTAAAGAAATGTGGTCAATTGGTTGGTAATAATTAGTTTGCGGTACCTACAGTTCTCACTGTATGCCTTTAAATTATAATGAAATACGCATACGGTGGAATACTTCATCATCTGAATAGCCTTTTCCCGACCATGTTGGGATCGGCTTCCAGTCTAACCAGATGCAGCTGAATACCAGAAGATACCTTAAAAAAAACCGGCCAAGTACGAGTTGAACTCGCGCACTGAAGGTTCCGTATGTACATATTTAAAGGTTTTTTCCTTTACATGTGCTATTAGACATTGCTTCTTGCCAAATTTCATGATTCTAGCTTAACGGGAAGTACCCTACAGGTTTTGTTTCCCTTGTGAAAAAGCAAACTGCCGAGGCACACATACGTAAGTCCATCAATGCCTAGTTGTAGTCAAGGCTTGTATAGTACTTTTCTCAAATAATGCGAGGAAATTAAAACTCTCGCGTTGAAGAGTTCATTTGTTTTTTCTTCAATAAGCCGCTTTCTATTTGCAAGCCAATTCGAAATTTAAATAAAATCTTTGATAAGTTACGTCCTTGGTTGCCATGTTTCAGAGTAAAAGATCGTTCCATTTTTAAATAACACGACAGATATGAGTTTACTATGTAATTTATTTGGCCGATAAACACGACAGATAAATGTCTTTTTCATACAACTTTTGCCGGCCGCTGGTCGGATGTATTTGGCCAGTACAGCAATTTCGATTAATCTCGAAGAAGGTTGTCAAAATAATGGCTCAAATTTCCAAGCATATTTGAGAAAAGGTCATATCTTTTGATCGCGTTGACTTACAAGTTTTTTTTTTTACTGCTCCAAGGAATAGCAAGCAAGGAGTAATTGATATTAATTTCAGCTTGATACCTCCACGCGTTCCTGAGAAAAAGTGTCTTGATAGACGGACAACAAAGTGATCCTATAAGGGTTCCGATTTTGCCGACAGAGGTACGGAACCCTAATTAAGTTATACGAAGAATTTTTGGTAGGCCCGGTTTTTCCGACAAGCACCTAGAAATTGCGCAATGCTTTGAGTTTAGCTCAATGCAGGATTTCGTGTGACGTCAAGTATGCACCGTAGTTCGTATATGGCGTAAAGATGCCGTATCACACTGTATGTCACATTACTTTGAATTGTTGGTTCAGGACATGCCTTTTATGAATGCCATGATTTAAGAATTTACCTTAAAACCTATGTTATTATAAGGAACCTTAAGATATTATTGCTCTAAGTTCATTTTCCACGTAAATACAGGCGAACAGACGCTTGTTACGTCTCTGTTACGTGATGAAACCTGGGTTCTCACAGAAAACAAATATAATTTTGCTGGGCAAATGTAGACTTTCATGGCTTATATATTTGAATTTTGTTAAGCGAACATCGACCTTAACTCTTTGAAAATACAGTTAATATTAGACAGGATTTATCTGATGGCACTGACCCGGTACTGTTTCGAGCAAGCAAAAATTATCTCTATGTATATGCAATAAAGGTTCCTGGTTGAATGTATTATGATGGTGTTTCTATAGAATAGGCAATATTACAATAATCATTTTCAGAAAAATGTTTTGTTTATTATGTATTTCTAGCTAAAATATTGTTTATATTGTGTTAGAATAATACATTGTTTGTGGGTAATTGAGGCAAGATTTGTATTATCTAACTTACCTATTTCATTGAAATGTTCATTTAAATTCAATTTAAAATATTTCAGGCTCTTATAATTTTATTATCTACTAGCTAAAGGTCGGTAACTGTACCACAGATAAACAGTATCTTATATGTAAATCTAGGTTATAAACATCTATGTGCCAAATTTCATCCAAATCGGATAAGCAGTTTTCGCGTGAAAGAATAACAAACATCCATCCATCCTCAAAAACATTCGAATTTATGATATTAGTAAGTAGTAAGATTAAATAGATAAAGTTTTTAAGTTTAGATGTCACGAGTAATCTTCGGAACTACTGATCCGATTCCGAAAATTCTTCCACTCAAGGGAAGCTACATTATCCCGGAGTGTCAAAGGCTATATTTGAAACGTCCCAGTAGTGAGATAATTTCCGACCAAAACCGCGAGCGAAGCCGCAGGAAAAACTAGCCATGTCTAAATTGTTCACCTACAAATTTGATCAATTTAATAATTGGAAATATTGGGTTATTTCTACACTATTTCAATAATTTTAATTGTAGTTATCGCCCAGTTCAGCCTTATCGCCCCGACTAATATGGTAACCACAATGGTATTTTAGTTATTTACATATCCTGCAAAATTCCTAGAATTTCTAGGCGGTATTACGAAGATCAGCGGTGGCCCAGTGGTGGCGGCCCCGACTTACGATCAGTAAGTCGTAGGTTCGAACCCAGACAGGCGCATTGCTTTGTCTAATTTATTTCATCACCACTGCTCTCAAACCGGTGAAGGACAACATCGTGAGGAAACCGGCATGTCCTAGAACCAAAAAATTCGAAGACATGTGACATCTACCAATGCGCACTGGGCCCGCGTTGTGGATTATAATAGTCCATTCCATCTCTTAGAGAGGAGGCCTGTGTCCCAGCAGTGGGAACATTAATAGGCTGATGATGATGATGATGATGATGATGATAACGAAGGTGCGAATTAGTGCAAATTGTACCTAAGATTATTGAACCAATATTCATAAATGGAATTCTATTTCGTTAACAGTTTTATGCTGTGTTTATTTTGTTTGGAAGAGAACATTTTTTTTTTAATTTCTATATTAGGATTTATTTAACCACTGTTTTAAGCTTTCACGGTAAACTTACACTGTGATTACGGGATATCTTCCGTGATTATCAATTATTCTGAGCTCCTGATATGTCAACGCTGTTGTAAACGCCATGATTGCGATAATAGTGAATGCGGGTGAATGATTTTTAAATTGTTAGGTACAATCAAATCACTGACGTTGCTGAAAAAGCCGCCAAACTAAAGCGGGACCGGGCTGGCCATGTCTGCCGTATGCCCGACAAGCTGTGGGCCAAGATAACCCTGATACAGCCAGAAGGCGACGCGGCAGACCTCGCCACCACCATCTCCTGATGGCGGCACGAGCTGAACAGTCCAACAACCAGTGGTCGACATTGGCCTTGGATAGAAGAATTTGGAAGATATGCCAATGTCAGGCCTATGTCCATGCAGTGGGATGACATAGGCTAACAGTAACAAACAAATCTGTCTACCCTCTTTCTTAGGCCGACAAGAGAAGCAATTGAAATGGCAATGCTACGCATACGACTATACGACACACTATACGATATATGACTTTACTATTATTTATTGTAATTCGCTATAAATAATACATTTTGGAAAACCCTCAGTTAATAGGTAAGTCTTTTGACAATAAGCTATATTTATGGAACAATAACATTAATACCGTGTATCAGTAACAATAATTTGTAATTGTTATGATCCAAAATACAAAATTAAGGAAGATTTATTGTGAGAATAAATCTTCCTAAATTCCTTTCTTTTGCTGACTCTCTTTGAGGCGCGCGTGGAACACTCCTGCACCGTCGTCATGAGACGGACGGACAGTGAGCTAGCCCTTAGCCCACCGTCATAAATAAATAGCTCACACATTACCTGGACCAAATCATTACACTATAATAATACCACACAGGTTTTCACTAAACACAAGTTTGTCTTATAAATAAACGTCAATTGATGCGGACATTATTTACTTACATAGTTAGGAACGTCATAGGGTCCATTATGTAAACAAGGATATTTCCTATAGACATCTGAGTACGCGAAACTAATGTACGGGATTCGACTAACTCTTAGGTTAAACTTGCGTTGTTGTTTGTGTTGTTTCCTCGTACTTAACTATACTGCAATTCTTCGTAATACGTATTTTTGTTTACCATGCATAGCATAAGATAACATTACGCTTGCAATCCCCGTGGGGTTATACAGCGGTGTACTAAGTCTAAGTCAATCCTGCATCTTTATGCGCTTGGAGGGTTGTTTTGATGATTATAATTCTATAACTACATACGTCTTACAGTCGCTATCTTAATCAACATACAACCTAGCACTGGCCTGCAATTGCAAAAAACGTAAGAAAATTTGAATTTCGCGGGCTGGTTGGAGCATCCACCATAAGAATGAAAATTTGCACAACTTTAAAAGAAAATTAAGGATTTTTGTAATAGAATAATGCTATTATTCAATCACCAAATATTTGAATGACATGATGTTATAAAATTTCTGACATTTCATAGGTAACAATTATTGATCTTCCTTTTGACATTTAATGTTGTTGTTGTTGTTGTTTAATGTTTTACAATAAATAAATGAATCTGAATCTGAATTCGGGAATCCGCCATATTGGATTTAAAATGACGTCACTTAGCTAACCATGCACTGAGTAGTAACTTCTAAAATATTTTTACATAGTTACACGCACACACAACACAAAGCGTGTTGCGCCGATCCCAAGTAAAGAGGTCAAGAGCAGGATGATAAAGGAAAAATTTTTTTTTTTCAAACAAATCTCCAACTGTCTTACGTTTTTCTGCAAATTACATGTCAAGTTTACGTTTGCAGTTTAGTTAAAATATAGATGAGTGATGGTAACAAAAATGTACTAGTACAACTATAAATTATTAGAACCTCCAAGTAACATACGAGTGCATACATAACATCCCGTTTGTAATACTCGTGGTAGAAACAAATTAGCTGGCTACCCACACACCCTATCTAAATCTGGAAAGTTAATTTATGTCATGGGTCCATCGGTATACAACCGGTTACCGAATAATATCGTAAGCGCGACATCTGACAATGCTTTTAAAGCTAAACTCAAAGGCTGGCTAACCGACCAGGCGATATACGATCTAAAGGAATAGTTTTAGGTAATTTGACGAGATTAGTATGTGTATGTTTATATTTTCTGTTTATTGTGTGTGCTTGATTATTTTAACTTTGTTTAATTAATGATAATGTGAATTTAACTTTTATTTATTTTAATTTTATTGATGCTGTTTTTAATGTACTTACATATAGTGATTTGTGTTTTATACTTTTTATTTTGTTCAAATCTGACCTGTAATTCTTACCAATTATTAATAAATAAACTAAACTAAACTAAACTAATCCCAAAGGGGTTAGGCAGAGTTGTACCTGATAGTACACCCACATTTCGCCAGTTATGTTTTAAGTCCCATGTAATAGAGTGTGAGCATATTGCCATCACCCGGGCACAAATCCAGGCTCCGTGGCTGCTACTGAGAAATTCCTAATGGAATAACCCAGCAACACTTTGACCGACACGGGAATCGAACCCAGGGCCTCATGTTCAGCAGTCGTGCTTGCGACCAGTCGGTCAATGAGGCAGTCAACATGTTTTAAGTAATAGAATGAAATATGATAGCGGACGTCACGCGGTTTCACCCGCGTAGTTCCCGTTCCCGTGGAAGTACAAGGATAAAATATAGCCTATGTTACTCAGGGTGAATTTAGCTTTCTAATGGTGAAAGAGTTTTTGAGTTTGTTCATTACAAACATACATACACATACACACACACAAAAATACAAATCTTTCCTCTTTATAACATTATATTGAATTAAATTTCAATAAAACTAAAATCATGTCCTTCCATTCACGTCAGAAAACCCCTATAGACTTTACATTTATTTACAACGACGCAAAAATTGAAACGGTAAAAGAATTCAGCCTACTCGGCTTATCCATAGATACACATTTAAATTGGAAATCACATATTAAAAAATCAGGTCAAAGCTATCAAAATTTGCCTATGCCCTCCGTGAAATAAAATAATCCACAAATCTCTCCACTGCTCTGGTTACGTATTATGCCTATGCATACGCATGGTTAAACTACGGCGTAATATTATGAGGAAATAGTACAGACGCATCAACACTATTCATACTACAAAAACGACTGATTAGAATACTAGTTAACATAGATAACGCAGACAGCTGCAAACCCCATTTCCAAGAACATAAACTTCTAACCCTACCTTGCTTATATATTTTGGAAATGTGCAAATTTGTTAGAAATAATCAAAAACTCTTTACTACACGCGAAAACATACAGACTCACTACATACTACGACACAAATATAGACTAAACCAACCAGGTTCTAAGCTAAAAATACACTCCACAAGCACTTTAGTAATGTCAGTTAAAATATATAATAAACTACCTGATGAAATTAAAAATGAACAAAAATTTTATATCTTTATAAATAAATTCAAACAATTTATAATCTGTAAATGTTATTATAATGTACATGAATATTTAAATGATAAATTTAATAAATAAACAATAATACAAAAAAACGCAATAATAATGTATTTATAATTACCAATGATAATAATAATATATGTATAATTTAAATAAATATTAATGTATAAATCCAATATATGAGTCGTAAAAATTTGTACACAATTAGTTATCAGACTACCTACCTACACAAAACGAAAGAGTAGATTAATATTAAAATTGTTAACAAATATCTATAATAGCCCTCCTAATTGTTATGTTGTTATGCCCGACAGGGCCCACAATGCTCCAAAACGAATGTATGTCTTTATGTACCTACCACCTAAGTTCACATTGTGGAATGCAATAAACGTATTGAGTATTCAGTATATTATTATATAGTGTAGATTAATATAACCTCTAAGTAACAATAGGCCTAAACTGTGATGATCTCATTAAATTGTTACATTAATTAAATAAGGGCACCTGTGTTTCCCGATTAGCCAATCTCCGTCCGTATATGTCACTTAAATTCAATTTGCAATGGGCATTTTATTTTTCAGCCTTTCCTGTGTCTAATCAAAATTGACGTCAATGCGTAAACTAATTGGCAGGTAAAAATACTCATCAATATATTTAGCCATGACAATTTATAACGTTATCAATTCAGTTTAGTTTAGCTGCATCCGGTTGGATTGGAAGCCGACCCCAACATAGTTGGTTAAAGGCTCGGCAGATGATGAATTAGGGACTACTCACACTTATTCAGCTAATGCCCATAGAAAACAACGGTTTTGTGTGAGACGCGTACGCGTCGCGCGCGCTGAACGGATGCGTACGCGTCTCATACAAAATCGTTGTTTTCTATGGGCATAAGCTGAATAGAGCTGAATTAGTGTGATAAGTCCCTTGAATGTTATCAATTCGCTCTAATATTTAAAAGTTCTGAATTTAAAGCATATTTGGATTGCGAAGCGTCCTACACCCTGCCGGGGCTGCGGGACTGTTCGAAAGAGTTACCGTGGCCCCGGAACAAAAAGGGCGATGAAGGAACATGGATGGGTTTTAGTCAGTAAAAGTCTGACACTCGCTCCTGCTCCGCCCAGAGCGGGAGAAGTCATTTGATGAATCCCCATCTAAAGAAAAAAAAAGCGTCCTACACACTTATTCACCTACCTTTTGCCAGCTGTGTTGAGGTCGACTTCCAGTCTAACCCGATGCAGCGAAATACCAGAATGTTATATGGAGCAACTGCCTATCTAACATCCATCATGCAGTTAGTACCTATGCATATGTAAACGTTTAAGCACAGCCGCGTTTATTTTGCATAACCTATCGAAAAAAAAGTAAATTTACCGACAATATTAGTGGCTTACCATGGTCTAGTAATTTCCATCTTAAGATTTGGTATAATATTTTGGGGTCACTGTAGTGAACGAGAAAGCATTTTCAAAGCTCAAAAGCGCTGTCTGAAAGCTATCTTTGGTCTTAAAGTAACAGACAGCTGCGTACATATATTTAAGTCTTATAAACTACTAACCTTTCCATGTCTTTATATCCTTGAGTTAGCAATATTTGTAATAACAAATCGATGTCTATTTGCAACTTCAATAGAAACTAGGAAACGAAGTACAACTATGAGATCTCAATACCAGAATCTATTATGCAGGAGCGTATTTAAAAATAGCTTATTAAAAAAATTATGTGATTTGTAAGGCTCCTGCAATCTTTAATAAAATACCTGACTAAATTAAAAACTTACCGTTGCAAAAATTTTAAAAACGTTACACAGAATTACTTGTAGATAAATGCTATTATTCTGTGCAGGATTTCTTACATGATATTTTTTTGTAGTATCCTTATTATCATCTGTTATTGCATGCTATGTTAAGGCAGAATATACATGGATCCTATTATATTTAATTCAACAACTTATTTTTAAGTACCTAAATTCTAAGCAAATAAAGTTTCTATTCTACCGTGTAAAACGATGCCTCTTGGTACGACAACCAGTTGTCGGACTTTAAGGATTTTTTTTTTTTTTTATAATGATGATGACTAATGACAACAGGGACCAACCGCTTAACGTGCTCTCCGAGGCACAGTGGAAACTGGGTAAGTAATGGGTAGTCAGCCATCCACGGACCAACTTAGGCAAACGAGCGCATTCCCCACAGTAACGTTCAGCCCGCGTAGCATGACCACCGTAGAAACGAAAGAGAATCGACAAATCTTTTGTTCATCTGTCATTTTGTCGATTCAATGACAGGTGAACAAAAGCTTTGTCGATTCTCTTTCGTTTCTACCCTGGTCATGTTAGGGTAGCAGGTCGTTTTCGAATCGAATCAGATAGTAGTGAAATAACGAATATTTTATTTATTTATTAAAACTTTATACACAAGTAAAAAAACTTAAGACTTAATGCCTTGGGCATTTTCTACCAGTCTACCTTAGGGTGATGCAGAGATAATACACAGTAGGTGCAATAACACAAAAAAAGACTTGAAAATATTTATAAATTTATAACTTAAACATATAAGAATAAATACATTAATATAATATATATATAAAGTTAAGACAGATAAACAAGAAAAACTATAACAACTTAGTTCTGAGACGAATCTGCCAACTTCTTGTGAATATGCCCTCGAGCTTTCAATTTGAAAGTGAAACGACTAGTCAACGTCCTGATACTCTGGGGGAGCGCATTCCAAAGGAATTTATATATATATAAAGGAATATCCTAAGGCCATGTACATACATTTCACCAGTTATATTTATTTTAATTAACAATGGACATTTTGTGCGAGCCTATCGTCATAATGCCTATGAATTATGATATTATTGACTGGTAATAATACTCATCAATATATTTAGACATGATATTATAACGTTATCAGTTTGCATTGCGCGCACCTGCAGAGGCGCGGTCAGGGAGTCACAAATGGCCGGTTATCCGCCGGTAATGGTCGGTGATTCTGCTAAGACAGTCATTTTGGGCCCCCTAGAGACTGAGCATATAACATACCATCAGCCTGCTATTCCCGAAGCGCTAGGCAGAAGTGAACCTAATAGTATAATAGTACATGCACGCACCCAGCACACGCAGACAGCACACGGCGTGCTGTCTATCAGGGAATTAATCAATTTAAGATTTCTATTAAGGGGACTGTAGTCCCCTTAATAGAAATTAATAGAGAACTTAATAGAAAAGCTAGCTAAACGCGAGTTTTATAATGCAAAAAAGCATATGATTCACTGCAATAAACAAAACCAGAAAAATATATGATATTCTTCAGGATGTATGCAAGTATGATAGTGTTTTGAAAAATTAATACAACTAATTTTACTCGATAAAAAAAAATCACGAACTTATCTCTAAAAAATTCTTTTAACGAGTAAAAACCATACTAAAATACATGCGATCATTCTGATTTTTTGGCAAATAATTCTACAAGCAACATATTAGCATGATAGTGTTTTATTTTTTTAGTTCGTCAATAGATTTTTTGTAAATCGCAAAAAAAACACACATTTCGTACAATTCGGCCCGCAGTGTCTGACGTAACAACCACTTTGTAGTGCAAGCTGATGATTATAACTTTATTCTAACAGTATTTCAAACAAAGTTTGAACCACCACAAATAGAGTTGATAATTTAGCTCCTGTAGTCGCCTTAAGGCAATGATATTTTACCACACCGTAGATGACGATGTGCTAACAAAATCTGTTCTATGGGGAGGCCCAATTAGCCGGTCGTTCGCGCATCCCAAACGATAAGAAGAGATGACTGATGACATACGTCATTACAATCATAGAAAATCTTCTGTACAGTTTAATAACTATGGAAATACTGTAGTGTACGAAAATAGTACGCAAATACACACATCAACACGGTCTAGGGATATTTTTAAAAAAGCGAATTACTATCAATGTGTTAATTATTTATATGACATGTATATATTTAAAAGATACGTTATTTAATATTCTACCATTTTTTAATAATGGTTAAGGTATAGATTAAAATTTCAGGATTTTATGGAAAAAAAATTAAGCATAGACGGAAACCATAGATGAATGAACTTTTAATTTGTAACGACTGAAAAAAATAGAAAAATCATTTAATTTGTGTTTATAAACTTGAAGTTAGTAGTCTGAGAAAGCGCCCATGATGTTCATAACACATCGGCAATGATGCTCAGAACAAGGTTGTCAATGTCTTGCTGCGGAATATTGTCCCATGTCCTTCTCAGGTGCGCAAAAAGTTGATCTTCTGTAGCCAGATTTTCAGGAACTTCCTTCAGAGCTCTTCTTTGCAGCATATCCCACGCATGCTCAATGGGATTTAGATCTGGCGATTGAGCAGGCCAGTCTAAGGCCCTAACATTATGTGTATGTAACCAAGCTGCTACCGTTCTCGCCGTGTGTGCCCGGGCATTGTCGTGCATGAGCAGGAAATCTTGCCCCATTTGTGTTCTGTGGGGCAAGATTACGGGCCCCAGCACCTGTTGGACGTATCGTTCTGCCGTCATATTGCCCCGCACCCAAACGAGATCCGTCCGTCCTCCAAGACGAATTCCTGCCCAAACCATAATTGTTCCTCCTTGGTATGGGTGAACTTCCTGAGGGTTCTGGAGACGGCTCCATCGTCCAGGAACTCGCCAAACACGCGTCCTTCGTGAATCTGGATGGAAGCCGAACCTGGATTCATCCGTGAACAGCACATTGGACCATTGGTCACGGCCCCAGTCCACGTGGTTCCGAACCCATTCTAATCGTCGTCCACGATTGCCTCTCCGTAAAGGTGGGACCCGGAGTGGTCTACGAGAGCGTAGATTGCTTTCATGCAGTCGCCTTCTTACAGTTTGGTCACTCACAAGCACTTGGTGTTCCACTCGCAGCCTTTGGACCAATTGAGTCGCCGTTGCATTTGGTTGTGCTCGCGCAGTAATTTGCAAAAATCGGTCTTGTCTGGGGGTAGTGATGCGACTTGGCCCCCGGTGCCTCTCCGCTACTTCACCTGTGGCACGATAGCGTGTCCACAATCTTGAAATTACATTTTGATGGGTCCCTATGGCCTCAGCAACATTACGCTGAACAGATCCAGCTTCCAGCATTCCCACAGCTCGTAACATCTCCGCCCTCGTCAAATGTCGGCGTTGCATGGCTACAATACCTCAATTTTAACTTTATCTTTCGTTTAAAAATGAAAAAAAACTGTAACTAAACGTAATTCGTATTGTTTTCTAAATTTCGCACAAATGAAAATTCCCTCTCCTATACATCAAGACATTTTTATGCCACCGAAACAAAAGATCAAAAATTTGAATTTGGAATTAGTCTGAGATAAATTACAAACAAATCGGTGTATAAAAGATTCCAATGCGGCCAGTACTTTTCGAGTTATTTAATTGAGTATGAAATATCCCTAGACCGTGTTGATGTGTGTAGTTGCAAATATTATGAGAATAGCTAAAAGCTATTTTTTTTTTCCATTCTGAAATGTGATAGCAGATCTTACTGTATAGTGCGCGGACGCATACAGGGTAAATAAAATAAAATAATATTAGAAATAGTACTTTTAAGCTTCACAAAAACAATTTTCAAATAAAAATGTGCATTTCAGACAAAGTGAATCGTTGGTGCCTGTACTACGAGTAATGATTAAAAATCATTTTATCACTGTCACCAATTGAACCTTTTCGAATCGTGTGTGTACCTACAAGGTGTAAGTAAAAATAAACTTGTCTCTTGTCAAAAATAATAGTACTTCACTAGCAACTCTTCTCGCCTCGCTTCTGTATCGCGCATTCGAAAGAATTTGTTCAATTTTAGCGCTTCGGTTTAGGTCAAAACTTCGGCCAATATTAGCCAAAGCCCAAAGTTCGGTCTGACGCTACTTATTTGCATGGGCGTGCGCAACGAAGAGGCAATTAGACCAAGCCTACCCTACCAACTGGGGGAATTATTATAACTAATGAACTATGTAATAAACTAACACTTTGTACAAAATATTAAAAAAGCTCTAACTCCTGTTCGAATACTTATAGCAATTTTTCGCGCCCGTGTTACGTAACTAACACTGTACTGGAAGTTGCTACGAAGCTCGACGCTCACCCGCCGGACGCATCTTATAGGCAAGCAATCCACTCGCCTTAATCCCATTGATAAATTTACGCACACAGCGGCACATTGGTGCATATTTTCGTGTGTATGAACCGCACACATGTATAGATTGCAGCCATTTGTGGGCGGTAACTCCTGCGAGTGTAGCTGGGCTATGATTGGCTGCTACAACACAAGGCCAGGATTCAAGGTGGATGTTCTTTAGCCCGCGAAATTCAAATTTCCTTACGTTTTTTTGCAATTTGCAGGCCAGTGCTATGTTGTATGTTGATTAAAATGTGACTACATACGTCTTACAGCCGCAAATCATATTTAATCATCAACATACAACCTAGCACTGGCCTGCAAATTGCAAAAAACGTGAGGAAATTTGAATTTCGCGGGCTACCGTGCAGCAATGCACTAAGCAGGGTTGGTTCCGGTTCCTTTCCAAATTAAATATAAATTAGTGGAATTTCGTATTATCCTGCAAAATTTTGTTGATCACTGTTGTGAACCAACTCGATATGAAAATGATGCAATTTTATTTGGTCGTATTTTTCCATCGACAAATTAGAAATTATATTTTTCTGAAGGAAGCCATTATTGTTTCATTGTGACAAGCAATTTATATCGCGATCTTGAATGTTTTAATTTTAACATATTAAGTTATTTATACATTTGTTTTGAAACAGAAAACGTACATTTAACAGTAACAGTAGTGTAAATATTAATTTTGTTGTGTATTAATTGTTTATTCACCTAACAATGGTGTTTACTTGTGAAGTTTGTGCTGATAATGTGTGTTTGTTAGAAGTTAAAGGCAATAAGTTTTCTCTATTATCGTATAATGACAAGCTTCAAGTTGTGTCTAAAGGTAGATGTGTACCCGAATTACGAGAATTAATCCAAAAATATGGTAATCCAGCGCGTACTCGTCATTTCAATCCTCAAAATTATGCAACATTTACCTGGCTGTGTGGCTGTATACATACAAATAAATTATTTTGTTTTCCGTGCATTTTGTTTAATACTTCCAGTAAGTGGAGTGAGGGATTTATTGATTTGCATAATTTTCATTCCTCGGCCAAAAAGCATGAACTATCAGAAAAACATATAGAGGCTTGCTTAAAGTTAAATACATTTGGTAAATCACGTATTGAAACTAGTATTAACAGCCAGTTAAGATTAGATATAGAAAGGCATAATTCTAAAGTAGATAGGTGTAACGTAGTGGAATCCTAAAATAAATACCACTCGTTACATTGTAAACATAACCTGATTCAACACAAATATTTTGTCAATGTCAAAACAAATGCCACAGATTATGGAAACTTGTTGGGGTCGTTACTGTTACTATGCGACTAAATTAGCTGCGTTCCAGTGCATTGCGCGCGCTCCGTGTATCCGCACCGCACTAGTGAGTGTGGACTTGTCTATGCGTAGTCGCGCGTTATAAAAGTCGGCGACCCGCCATGACCTTCCTTTTTGGAAAGATCCTGCTACCGAAGAATAGGCGCGTCTCACCTGCAGTTCGTCTCCATCGGTGACACATACGTGTTCTAGAAAATTCGGCCTACAAGCAGGCAGCTTGGTTTTGATCGTAAAGAACAAGTTAACCTAAATAAGTGACATCATAACCCCATACTGGGTAAGTTGTTGAACAGCAATTCTCGTTTATTTTATGCTTTGTGTAACCCTTTAGCACGTGGACTCAACATGTGCGTCCACCTTCTATCACCCTTCCCGCCATGCACATCTTAATCGGCAAATATTGTAGCCTTCAGCCGTGTGCATGTACAGTTTATTGTTCTTGTCATTACATTCATAATGTGCAACTTATGTCGTGCTTTCCACTACAGTCTTGTAAACTCCGTACTGATTGTGACTACCTCACATCACCTTCATTAGCGCACGAGTATTTCTCGCTATGCTTACGCCCAGGTGTCACAATCAGCGGAGAGGACTCCCAGCCAACCAGTGACACGCTGGACGTTATTTTCCAGGGTCCAAAGTTCGGGCTGACACCCAGCACGACTCTTTTCCGGCATCCGGTTAACCGCGAGCTCCTCAGCGGGTACCTTTTTTTTACCTGCGGGCCGCGACAAGTCAACGGGTCAGGCGCGTGCATCTGCCGACCGTCACCTACCTGGCGTCTACAGCGTGGCACACCGCTTCGGTCATCGTCACACCGGGCTGAGCCAGGAGAGTACCGTGCCTACCCCCAGGCGGGCTTGGAGGAGAAATTGTGACCATAAACCTACCCACACCCATGTTCTTCTGAATATATTTTATTTTATGTTAACAAGGTTCCGTGGTTTACTTGCTGCAATCCCCACGGAAACCCATAACGTTACATAGGAATAGAAATATTTTTCAAAGACTGATCGATGTCGTATGTTTTCTGGGAAAACAAGAATTAGCTTTTCGCGGCCACGATGAATCATTATCATCAATGAATAGAGGTAATTATTTAGAAACAGTAGATTTATTAGCAAAGTATGATGGAGTTTTAGAAACCCACTTACAAAATGCAAGTACCTCATTCACGGGCATGTCGAACAGAACGCAAAATGATTTGATCTCGAGCGTTGCATCTGTGATGAGTGATATTATTAAAGACGAAATTAAACAGTCCGATTATGTTGCTGTCATGGTGGATGAAACACCGGACATAAGCGGCCGAGAACAATTAGTTCTGATTTTAAGATATTTTCGTGATTCCGAAGTAGTGAATCGATTTATTAAATACGTAGATGTCAGCGCGGATCGGACCGCTGTAGCTTTAAGTTCTATAATTTTGGAAATTTTAGAAAACTTAGATTGTCATTCTAAATTAATTGCACAAACTTATGACGGGGCAGCAGTTTTATCCTCTCAAATTAACGGCGTACAGGCTTTGGTGAGGCAAAAATGTCCGCAAGCTATGTATGTTTGGTGTTCCGCACATGTATTAAATTTAGTTTTATCGAAATCTTTTGAACGGGTTCCTGAAACCAAACGCTTTTTTAGTATAATAAAATCAATTGCGGTTTTTTTTCACAGTAGTACGAAACGAATGGCGTATTATAACGACTTTGCCGTTATGAAAAAGCTGCCTCGTGTCGCGGAAACAAGGTGGACATATCACTCGCGCACGTTAAATATAATTAAAAACGAGTCCACACACCTCCTCCAGTTGTTTGAAGAAATGAATGAAAATACACAACACTGGGATGGTGATACATTGTCACAAGTCACTTCATTTTTATTTAACATGAAAGAATTTGAATTCAATTTTTTTTTAAAAACCTTCGCGGATATTTTTGCTGAAACCGATGTTTTATACGACATTATACAGAAAAAAAACTTGTGACATCGCGTATTGTGTTAAAAAGATAAAACAATTCGAGTCATTTTTAGCTCGTTACAGAGACAAGTTCGAGAACAATTATGATGCAACTGCCCTCATAACCGGACCACCCAAAAGAAAGCGCAATGTCGATAATATAAAAATACACTATCGGCGAATTTTTAACGAAATTATTGATAATGTACTCACCGAATTAAGAGATCGTTATATGAATATAAAAAAATTGAAATTCTTTGAGTTACTTTCTTATGAGAATTTTAGTAAATATAGTGAACAATTCCCTGAAAAAGAAATCAGAGAATTCACTAATACATATCAGGCAAATATTAATTTTGATAGATTAAAAAATGAATTGCGCTGCATTTATAGATCGCCTGAATTTGCGAATTGTAGCATATATGATATCATTCAAAATTTGTATAAAAGTAACTTAGATAAAGTTTTTTCAGAAGTTTTGCGTTTGGCGAAGTTTATTGTTACTATCCCAGCAAGCAGCGCATCGGCAGAACGTTCATTTTCGTCCTTAAAACGTATCCACACCTATTTACGAAACACACAAATCTATCTTTAATTTCTATAGAAAAAGAATTAATGGTCGAACTACGACGCAAGCCTACTTTTTATGACGAGGTCTTAAAATCATATTTGAAAAAGGATAGGCGAGTAGATTTAATTTATAAATGAGTTGATTTTTTTACAGATTTCAAATCCATAGTTAACTTATTAAATATATTTATACATGCGAATCACAATGAAATAGGGCCTTCAAAGGCCGCTTCGGATATCTTGCAAGTGACGTGTTCTGTAACTATCACCCACTCACTTGGTTAAGATATTTGAGGTGGCAGAATCTTTCTTCTGTTTGCATCGTTAGAAAATCGTGAGTTGAACCTTGAATAATGAGGTGAGTTCTTGAATTCTTGCATTTATAACTTTTGTTTTTACAGGCTTATTTTCAAATATTATAAATCAATAAATGTGACTACTTTGAGGGCCATCATAATTATGTAGAGCGACGGACGTTGTGGAGTTGCGCGTTTTTTTTTTTGCTATCATTATTTCTTGGCCTACCCAGCCTGGTAGACGACTGCACGCCGCTGCTATTTGTGTGCGAGAAGTTAAATATAAGGTGTAAACGGATCCTTTACGAAGCCGTCAATTAAGCATTCTGTACATCAAACTAAGTAACTCTATACTGGGAATATGACTTTTGACTCGCACTCGAACACACTCAAAATATTGTAAAGATGGGTGCTCTGAATAGTACGGGGACTTGTGAAAATGTTGGAAATTTTACCCTTAATATCTCCGTAACTAGAAGATTCCAACTATTTCAAGGTATGGTATAGAACAAAAAAAAATTGTGAGCCGTCACGGGACGCCTGGCAGATGCGAAACATTGAAATTGTTTTGTACAAGTAATATGCATAAAATAACAGATTACGAGAGGAACCAAATGTGGCTTAATGAAAAAATATTTAAATATTACAAATTATTCCCTGAAAATAAAAACAAACACAAAATTAAATAAATGAAAATATAAACAAAATGACTCGATTTACAGAAAGAAAATCCTTAACCTGGGATCGAAGTCAAAGTCACGAGAATGTAACCCAGCGCTGTGCCCCGCGACCAGCTGGCTTGTTGTAAACCGTGGCGAATATGTAGATCTTATGCTGCTTCAATAGGTCGGTAATGTTCAGGATTGTTCGGGCCGGGTTGACAACTTGACAGTTTGCCACAGCCACGCCATTTTTTGGTTTCACCCGCGCTTGTAGATGTTTCACGTCAAAAAATATCGTAACGACGGGAGGACGTACCTTTTGGCTTCGTTAAGGGTATTTTTACACCTATTATGAACAAATAATTCACTGTTTCATTCCTCGTATCTTACCGCTGATGACTAAACTGCCGATGTTTTTTTTTATAAATTCCGTACTTTGGGGAGGCCCAATTAGCCAGACATTCACGCATACGCCAAATGATAAGAAGGGATGAGTTATGCCATACGTCAGTATAATTAAACATAGAAATTCTTCTGTACAGTTTTAATAACTATGGGAATACCGTAGCGTACGAAAATAGTACATATTGAGGAAAAAGATGAAGTTGCTGGAATTGTTTATTTTGTATTGTTGACATTGACGTTGTTTTAGTAGGTTCCTATATGAATAACGAGGCAGACCCAACAGTATCCTTGGTGCATTGTTGTACTGAACGCGCAGAGCATATTTTTTTGGAATATAACGTTTATTCACATAAATATGAACTTTGTTTTAGAAGAGAATTGCTTAATCTAAACTTGAAAGTACACAAAAGTATAAACATTTGGGGCCGAACTAGGCATATTCTGTATTACAGGCTATTGTAAGCCTTTTGCGTATACCTTACCCATCGGCTGGCACTGACTGGACTGCTAAACGTAACATCATAGGAAATTATAAGTATAAATTACTTAACGTATTTTAGGCGCAGATCTGTCGTTGCAGTGCTTGTTGCGGCATAACGTTGCTTGTAACGTTGTACCGATACAATTAGTAAAGTGTAAAGTTGTTTGGTTCTTACCTAACGAATTTTAGGCGCAGATCTGTCGTTGCAGTGCTTGTTGCGGCATAACGTTGCTTGTAACGTTGTACCGATACAACTAGTAAAATGTAAAGTTGTTTGGTTCTTACCTAACGAATTTTAGGCGCAGATCTGTCGTTGCAGTGCTTGTTGCGACGTAACGTTGCACCGCGCTTGATTTGTTCCATCAGCGATGTGTGGCAGATTCGCGGGTCGGGCTGGAAACAGAGAATACAATATTTAAATGTCCTCGTTGGTCTAGTGGTTGCAACCGCGACTGCTGAACATGAGGTCTTGAGTTCGATTCGCAGGTCAGGCAAATTGTTATTGCGTTTTCTATCAGGAATTTCTCAGTAGCAAGCAGCCACGGATTCTGGATTTGTGCCCAGTAAATGGCAATAGGCTTTCCCCCTATTACGTGGGACTTAAACATAACTGGCGAAATGTGGATGTACTGTTAGTTATTTGATATAATGACAACAACATGTAACATAATGAACTTTTTTTTTGATGGACGAATTTAATGATTTAGATTAGATAAGACGAGACAATGTTTTAAAAGCAAAATCCTTTAGGAATACGATACGTTTTAGAACAAACTGAGAATGAAGGTTATATTATTCGTCGCCAGCGTAGTTCTATAGTTACTATTGTGACTGTATCGTTTATTAACACACATTTTACAGCCTGTCAAAAATGTATGAGCAACTTGTACTCTGGAATCGAAACCACGACACGATTAAATAATCTGAAAAACTTACAACGATAAATCAGAAAAAAAATATACGTTCTACCTAAAGGTACGATTCAAGTACCTTTACATAATGGACTAGCGGAGGTCACGCGGTTTCACCCGCGTAGTTCCCGTTCCCGTGGGAGTACGGGGATACAATATAGCCTATGTTACTCAGGGTGAATGTAGCTTTCTAATGGTGAAAGAATTTATGAAATCGGCGCAGTAGTTTTTGAGTTTATTCATTACAAACATACAAAAATACAAATCTTTCCTCTTTATAATATTGTTATATAGTGTAGATAACTTTCACTTCCTTCGATGAAGGAAAACATCGTGAGGAAGCCAGCATGCCTGAGAGATATTTCTGGACGGCATATAAACCCAAGTCAGAGGCCCATGGGCGGCATAAAAACTCCGACACCAGCAGGCCTAGCCTAGTTACAAACGTTTCGTATCGATTCTCATTCTACAATCGTAAACGCTTCGGCGTAAGCTATTGTAGAAAGCGCTTAATTGGTAGCCAAGTTGACACGACTGAGTCGATCGCTCGTTCTCTAATGTCTGTAGAAAAAACCTACACTTTAGTCTATGGTGAGCGTTCCTACCAAAGAGTTTAGCGATCAACATTGTAGAAACGATAACATTATGTTCTATCATTTTGAACAATGTAAACTTGTCTACCAATTTTCTATTCGTATTGATCACGTGATTTAACGTTGAGATGATGTCATTCCCATTCATTTGAATAGTTTTCTACTAGCGTTAACGATTGTAGATTGTCAACTTGGCTAGGGGTGCAGGTTAGGCACTAACCACAAGAAAAACCGATAGTACTTATACATACTTAACCTCCTTAGAAGACATATAAGCTTGTTATATTTATGTTTACTCAACTTTTTTGTTCCTACTCATATCGTTCGTGGGGTAAACCATTAGTAGTGACTAAACCACGTGGCGCTCTGTACTTTATGAGTCAAATTACAGTGACACGGTGTGTCATGATCTAGGTCAGTTATAGGTAGACTGGGTAGGTATTACTGTATTCTATAACGGTCGACACCTATTCAACTTTATTACTTAGGGCATAAGTGTGAAAACTGGTCAACCGTCACTGAGTGTAGGACATACGTCACACAAAACGTAATTGTTTTTTGTTAGTAATTTTGTGGTATGTTATCTTGGAAGAATGAATATCACTGTGCTAGTATGCAGGGTGCAATTTTTTATTTTGTCATTATCATCATCACCAGCCTATTAATGTTCCCACTGCTGGGACACAGGCCTCCTCTCTAAGAGATGGAATGGGCTATAATCCACCACGCGGCCCAGTGCGGATTGGTAGATGTCACATGTCTTCGAATTTTTTGATTCTAGGACATGTCGATCCTCACGATCCTCACGATCTTTTCCTTCACCGTTTTGAGAGCAGTGGTGATGAAATAATTTACACAAAGTAATGCGCCTGTCTGGGTTCGAACCCACGACTTACTGTTCGTTAGTCGTGGCCGCCACCATTGGGCCACCGCTGCTCTTTATTTTGTGAGGATCGTCAAAAAATATCTAGCGAACAACCGTGATGTAATGGAATACTGATCTTGTCTTTGAATTTCAAGGCTTAATAGTTCCGTTCCGTATAAGAATAAGAATAAGTGAATAAGGATAATTTATTTAAAAAAAAAGTATTACAAAAATGTTCATTTAGGTGCAGTAGTGTTATTTCTGAAACATATAATTAGTGCATAAAAGTAAACTATAATAAAAATATCTTCACTTTCATAGTACAAATTAACTAGGACAGTCAATGTTATAAAATAAAAGAAATCTATTAACAACTATAAGAATAATCAAATTGGTACAATAAACATTAAAACTAAATTAAGTAAATACATATGTACAATTAGATACGAGGGAATAACATAATCAAACCAGTACTTCTAGAAGTTTTTCTGTGTCCGTGTAATTAAGTATCGCTAAATAATCCGATATTAGAAAAAAAACATTTCCTATAACTTAGACTATAAGTAAATTCCATTTTTTTTTTTAAACAAATTAAAAAAGAAACCTTTGAATTTACTTATAGTCTAAGTTATAGGAAATGTTTTTTTCTTATACGATATTTGCAGCGACGCCTTCTGACTGTGTCAGGACTCCTCATTAACATCCGCCTAGCCTTTTCCCAACTGTGTTGAGGTCGGCTTCCAGTCTAACCGGATGCAGATGAATACCAGTATTTTACATGGAGCGACTGCCAACCTGACCTCCACAACCCAGTTAGTACTGGGTAATACGATACCCCTTGGTAAGACTGGTTGTCAGACTTTTTAGGCCACTGACTACCTGTAACGACTGTCAAAGATCTACAAATGACAGCCGGGACCAACAGCTTTACGTGCTTTCCGAGACACGGAGGAAACTTGGTATGTAAGAGTGATCACCCATCCACAGACCAACCTAGGCAAGCGCGGCTTAACCTAAAGATCGACCCGAGCTCCTCACCACGGTGTCAGGCCTCCTTATTGTGGCAATTTTGACCTTGAAACTCATAAGGCATGCAGTAGACGTAGCCAACCTAGTCTCACTTAACGCTTGCTTAGGTCAGTCTGTGGATGGGTGACCATTATAACATACCGGGTTTCCTCCCGCCGCCTGACTACACCTGACGCCGCGACTGGTTTAACGGTTCGAAAGAAATAGAAGTCATGGGGAGATATCTTTGCCCAGCAGTGGGATGAGGTGGAATAACAGTGAGTAAATAAATAGTAGATACCTGCGCATGTTGGTTGATCATCTCGCGCACACTCTTAGCGCGCGTGGTCTCCAGCTGACGACGCTGTTGCTGTATCGTCGCGGAGAGCTTGTCGAGGAACGCGGGCTGCACCGGGATTGTACCTGACGAACAAAAAATATGGGATTTGTTAAATAACTGTTATATACCAATATAACAGTTATTTAACAAATCTCTCAGAACAATCACAATTGATGAATATATTTATTTGAATTTAAGTTTTAAATTAATATCATTATTGAATAAAAATTATAAATTACCATTTTCATGCATAAATTAATATCCTTATTGATTAAAAAATATAAATTACCATTTTCGTGCATTATTATAGAATTATATATTTTTTTTAATTTAATTTGTGGAAGTCGCCTCTTTGGCGTAGTTATGAAATATCACGTCTTTATTTCTGAAAGGGAGAGGGGGTAGAGTTGTGTGCCTTTTGTAATTAACCGGAAATGTATTCAGGTTCGGGATTCTTATAAAAATACCTTTTGAAAAACCAAATTGGGCTTTCTTCTGCCCATTGAACCCAAGTATAATGATAGGGTGTTAGGCCAGTTACTAAGGCACTGCAGGACATATACAGGGTTCGTTTTCAATAACCAGCCAAATTTTCAGAGATTGTTTAGAATCGAAAATATAATATTTTCGATATTATAAAAAAAAACAATTTTTTTTTTAAATAAGATTTCATTCCTGTCCACCACTAAAAAGCGAAAGTGTGGATATTGCAACAGCACAATTCAGTTCAACAACCTAGATAGGTAACAGTTAGTACACACATACATTTGGCGGTGCATGCACGCACACAAGTGCATTGATTCCCACTAGGTTTATGATTTAGGAAATTTTTAGGATATTTTCAAATGAATGCTATTATTTTATTGTCTCTTTTTCGATAATAATATTTAAAATGCACTTTTGGTTTGACATGTACATCATAATTTTAAATTTTGGCTGGTCATTAAAACTAACCCTGTATATTTTTGATTCTGAAGATTTTTATATACCAGCAAATTGGAGCAAGGGATAGCAGCGTAAGGAAACCAGACAACAAATGACCAACTCATTTTAACCATAACTAGCTGGTGCCCTGGTGCTGGTGTTTTTTTTTGGTTTATTTTGTTTGCACGGAGCCCTAATTCTTTTTCCAAAATAAAAGAAACCTAAGTTTTTCATTATAACATCAGTTATCTGCCTGTAAATTAAAATAAGATTGATATAACCCGGAACAAACAGATAAAGACAAACCAAAATTTTAACATTCAACATAAATTTTATTAATTTGTATAGATTTTGATCAACATTTACCACGCGACCAAAAACAAATCTGCTGTCCCATTTCTTTTTTCGATTTTTATAAAAAACAAAATGTACGAGGCAGTTTGTATGATTAACGTTACCTTTCCCCTTGGCAGGAGGGTCAGCAGGAGTGATAGTGGAGATGGCGCGTCGTGTAGTGCGCGGCGACAGCTGCGGCGCCAGCTTCGCGCTCAGGTGCGCTATGAGCCCGCCTTCTGGAACATACGACCAGCTTACTACAAGGGACAAGGGTACTATAGTCTCCGCCAGATAAGTAAGAATTAAAGGTCATTTACCCACATACAATGATGTATTTGAATAATTAATATTCAAATACATCAATCCGATAAAAATAATTACAAACTTGTCCCGAAACGACTTTTATGGTGATCCTTAATATTTTCTAGTAATAAAAAACGATTCATAATGTATTGTCGGGGTTCCTACGCAGAGAAATTAAGGAAAGAGCAATGACCTATAATAGGAAATATACATATTTTTATTTTTTTTATTTCGATACGGAATGTTAAAAGTACCATAAAAATAATGACAAAAAGCATAAACAAGACATAAATCGGCCAAACAACACAAAAGTTATAACCATTTAAACTTTTGTTTCTATCTCTTTCTAGATAAACGGAATATAGTATGGATTTTGAACGTCGATACAGCGAATGACGTCATTCGCTGTATCGGATCTCTCTCTACAATCATCAGTTTCAAATGCTTATAACTTAGTATTTTATATAGATATTAAAAAAAAAAACACTTTGCTATTTCTGATGTTTATAGGCTTTGTTACGCAGCGATAAAAATACCCTATTCTTATTTATCTGGCGGACACTATAATGATACTTGTAACTAAGGAACTTTGTGACATCATACTTTGGAAGTGAAACGCCTGATACAAAAGCAAACAAGTTTTAAATCGCATTATTTGCTTCCATAATATAAGTAGTTTATTCCAATTTGGCTGAGACATATTTTATACCTTTTTGAGCATCAAAATTCCATAAATCAAACTCCCAAAACATCTGCTTTTTGTTACTTTCTAGCGTTTTAGCTGGAGAAGTATATTATTTAAAGTAAAATGTGATAAGCTCGCTTTTGACCTATCTCCTCTTCTTTTTTTTATTTCCTTTTTCGGATAGGAAATCATCAAATGACTCCTCCCGTTCTGGGCGGAGCAGGAGGGAGTGTCAGACTTTTACTGACTAAAACCCATCCATGTTCTTTCATCGCCCTTTGTGTTCCGGGACCACGGTATCACACGGAACAGTCCCGCAGGACTGTTTGAAAGAGATCCCGAGCCCGACTTACCTTCCCTAATGTGTGTTGATTTATGATCAACGATCATACACGCTTGCCGAGAAGTAAGGTCATAGCAAACATAGGTACTGATTTTAATCAGGGCTCAGCAATTTAGACACCTTTCAGAAGCTCGAAACTTACAATTTTTATGCTACACTTAATTCAAGTTACAAAATAGCTGATTTTAAATATCTGTTCAGGACCTCGGGTTACGCGACTTGCGTCACACGTAACGCGCGATTATCACTTGTTCCGTTCTCGTAATAAGTCGCGTCACGGTGACTTGTGCATGCTCTTGGTTGTTTCTTTCAATTTTGACGCTGTCGTAACACTGAGTCGCTTGACTTTGTAGCTTGACATCAAGCTGTAAGAGTGCAATGTCATCCGAGGTCTCAAATAATAATAATAACAAATAAATATCGGTGGACATTAACACACAGCGCCATCTAGTGCCACACTAAGTAACGAGGCTTGTGTCGTGGACACCAGTGATATACTACATATATACTTTTTGTTTGTAAATACATAGATATTATACATATAAACATCCATGACTCGGAAACAAATGTACATGCTCATCACACAACATTTGCTCCAACCAGGATTCGAACCCGGGACCCTTAGAACGTAAGGCAGCCTCACTACCGCTACGCCATTCGGGTCGTAGCTTTAGGGCGTGAGATACGCCTGACTCACGTTCGAGATGATGCCTGTCAGCGCTGTGCGACCTGGCCGCGATGTTCTTGCGCATCGCGAGCGGACTGAGCGTGTCGTGTCGCGACATGTTGTTGAACCCGGCTATGATCTCCGACGGTTGCGCGTAGATCGTGTTCTGACCGTATTTCTTGTCTTGTTGCTGCTGCATTTTGAAGCCTGTTGGAAATATTTATGGTTATAAAACAGTCACTACAACAGAGAGAGATGATGCATCTGCTATCAGCTTACCATCAAGTCCCCTATAGTCTGTTTTTTATGACAAACGAGTACTGAGTATGTCTCTCGCACATTTCCGATATTGACAGAGTGAGATGGGTCATTGGTCGGGGTGGGGCCAACGCCTTTGTTCTGATTTTGAAATTGTTACAATGGGGTAGATGACACCAATCAATTGAGATACTTTTTTTTAAGAGCTGTCAAAACGCGGTTCTCTCATAGATTTTGTATGGTAATAGCCAACTGTGACGTCACTGTTTTATCAACTTAATGACTCCTATTTATTGATTTCAAAGCAACTAAAAATCTAATTTGGCAATTAATTGAAAATAAATCGGGTTTTCAGGTCCAAATTAACGTTTTTTTTTTAGAGATTGGTGTCTTGGAATTATTTTTTTATGGTATCATCTTCCCTATTAACTAGCACAATGATGTCTCACCAGTCTGCCCGTAGTGCGAGTCGTTGGAGAGCCGGGGCCCGAAGCTGGAGAAGGAGCTGTTGTCTCCGTAGGACGGCGTGGAGGGCGACGAGCCGAGCGGGGAGCCGCGACCCTCCGCGTATATACCTGCCGGGGGTGTTTACGTTGATAAAGCTGTTCCAACATGTTCTACTCTTATTTTGTTACAAGAATATCCTAAACTTACTAACTTAAATATTTGGGACCCATTCAGAAGCAAAAATATCGTTATAGGTAGGTCATTCTTACATTGCTTTAATTCTATTCAATTCATTTATTTATTCTCTCTTCACAATATTGGTTCATAAAAATTTACAATGTTTTTGACAAGGTTATATTGACCATTGGAAGAGACTGGTGCTTGAAGTAGGTTTACGAAGAAACCTGTGTTACAGGTCACCAGGGCCCGTTAAAGGTCTAAAGACGATCTTGTGTAAACGTCACAAATAAACAATCAGTTTTTGTTGTTCACTGTTTTAATTATGAACAATCTCGAAAGATATCACGTAAATGACAGTTTAAGTTTAGTTTAAAACCGTATAAGCTTAAAACAGTGTTAAAATACCCTACTTAAGCCATATTTGATTCAGATTGGTTCCCAAATGTTTAAAAAATAATAAGAATTTATTAATATCTAGAAGCATGAGGTCTCGTTTCCAAGGTGGGGTAAAGTTTTATTGGGTTTTTCCATCAGGAATTTCTCAGTAACAGCCTAGGAGTCTGGATCTATGCCCTTTGATGGTAATAGCCTTACCTCATATTCCAACTATTTTTTTTTTCACTTTGATTTTTTTTAGAAGTAGATACTCACCAGCGTTAATCAAATCCGAATTGGAGCTATTTAAACTATTCTTCCTCACATACATAGAATTCTCCACATACGCCATAATTCTATGCCCTGTCTGCCCGTAAATAGGGTTCAAATTCCCAGTACTGTTCAAACTCGTTGACGAAGAGAAGTTACTCTTCGCCTGTTGGAAAGTACTTAAAGACGGTGTTGTTGGTGATTGTGGTTGTTGTTGTTGATTGGCGTTGTTGGAGTTGTTCATGTTGTTGGGCAGTTGTTGTTGATTGCGGCGGACGATGCTGGGGGAGGCCGGCATGTGTTTTAGTTCTGTGAGCTGTTTCACTGTCTCTGCTACGTTTATGTGCGCTGGAAGAGATTGGTTCGTTAGTGTTAACATAATTAATTGTGAAAACATAAAGTTACACACAGTAAAAAAAATAAGTATTTAAGGCAAAAGGCGCAAATTATGTACCGTCAGAGAAATTACATGTTATCAAATTGGAAATCTTTGATAGACATAATTATGAAATGGTTGTATCACAGCAAATTGACTTAGGATGTCAATTTGGTAACAAATAATTTCTCTGACGGTACATAATTCGCGCATTTTTCCGACATGGATATACAGAAACTACGAAGCCCTGATAATATTATTTAGTTTAAGCTTATAAATTGTATTGTTTAAGGGGCTCCCCCATGCACACTAGCGCCACTTTAGTAAAAAAATCAGAACTCGTTAAATACACAATTAATATAAAATCTGATTAACAAAATCAATGCTTTAGAGTTCTAGATTATTGACGTCTATTTAATTCATTAAAATATACTTCACTGTAATATACTTTTTTTCCATTTTGTATCTGTAACGACAGCGAGCTATGTTTCAATGAGTTAAGCAGACGTAAATAATTTAGAAGACCAAAAGATTGATTTTGTCAATCAGATTTTATATTAATTGTGTATTTAACGAGTTCTGATTTTTTTACTAAAGTGGCGCTAGTGTACCATGGGGGAGCCCCTTAAATAACAAAACTATAATGTTCATGTTGTCTACTGTTTAAATTAAGAATTCTTTACCACTTAAAAAGTTTACAAAATATAAAAAATTGCTATAGCTATATTATATTATTATTATTATATATTTATTATTACATATTGCTATTGCTTATCATTGAATCTTATTTACAATTTATAGTTGAAATGCGTCAAGCTAGCTCGTGAGTCGCATTGGTGCGTGTTTCAAGCTTTTCCGCAGTGCACGCATTTAAAATCATCTTATACAGGGTGTAAACAGACTCTCCACGAAGCCGTCAACCAAGCATTCTGTAGGTACATCATACTAAGTAAGTAACTTCACGCATAAATTATTGCTGAGAAAAGACGTTTTTTTTTGGGGTGAAAAATCATGTTTTGTCAAGAACTAAATGTAACGCACTCAAAACATTGTGCTGATGGATGGATTGAATAGTACGGGGGTTGTGGAGGTGTTTAAAGTAAAAATCTTACATTAAAAAAAAATGTATTTGAAAAAAAAAATGTGAAAATGTTGGAACTTTGACCTCCTATATCTCAGTAACTAGAAGGTTCCCAGGTATAGTCTGGAATAAAAAAAATATTCTCACAATGATGGGGAGAACAAGTGTCTTTCGACTTCGTTAAGAGTCTTTTTACACCCTTTGTGTGCAAACAAAGCTTCGTTTTTATTTTAATTAGTAATTAAAGCTATGCATTCCGAAAGTTGACAACGTCTACAATATTGGTTATGAATTGCAATAAGGAGCTCGTGGCTAAATAATAACAGCCGCTCGGGTCGATCTTTAGGTTAAGCCGTGCTTGCCTAGGTTGGTCTGTGGATGGGTGACCACTCTTACATACCAAGTTTCCTCCGTTCCTCGGCTAGCACGTTAAGCCGTTGGTCCCGGCTGTCATTTGTAGATCTTTGACAGTCGTTTCAATTCTGTCAATTAGTCTTACCAAGGGGTATCGTATTATGCAGTACTAACTGGATTGTGGAGGTCAGATAGGCAGTCGGTCCATGTAAAATACAAGTATTCAGCTGCATCCAGTTAGACCGGAAGCCGACCCCAACATAGTTACGACGAAAACGCTATTGATGGTGAATAGGCGAGACGACAAAAAAAAAACTAATTAGTCCGTCAGTTAGATTATCAAAAATATTTGACCCGTGTTTTTTCTTTTGTTACGTAAACCAACATTGACGAAGATATGACGCTTTTAAAATTCTCAATACGTCACGCCTAGGTATAATTTTTACCTAGTTCTGACGTCACGAGCCCCCCTCCCGAGTTTTGATGCGTTTTATCTTTGTCAATATTCATTGATTTACAAAAACAAAAAATACGTGTCCATTAATTTCCAATACTTTAACTGACGGACTAAATAGATTTGCAATTTTTTGATACTGTCGTCATGCCTATTGCAATGAAGCCACTGAATTAGGTGCTGTTATAGTTTTAGGGTATTACAAAGGCATTTGGATGGTTACCAGTTGCTTTTCCACTCCTAAATAGCTAAATATTTAGCGTCCCAGTATTGATGATTGGAATTCATAATCAATATTTTAGACCATAACGCAAAACGATATTTCACCATTTCGTTTAGTAACACGAGTATATTGTTGAAAACAGCGATGTTGGTCAACAGCAAAGTTTTTTGCGACGTTGTCAGGTTTCAGAATGCGGCGTATAAAAGTAAATAACAGTAATAGTGCATGGAGGTGCAATACAGTCATAGTCACCCGCCGCGTCCCCGTCGGGCGCCAGCAGGAAGGCGGGCGGCGGCGGCAGCTCCGCGTCCGAGCTGGCCGCGCCCGCCGCGCTCTGCGGGACATACAACACGCTTCACCTGCATTCTATATGGTACATTATGGTCTAACAACTATAAACGTGTCACATACTCAGCTCAGCGCAGTTGAGCTGTTCGTTGTTATATGTATATGTATGTGCTGCTCTATTGTGTTGCTGTTGTCCATTAACTCACACTAAAATCGACTTACTAATCCAATCAATAAATCTGACCGTAACAATCAGGTTTTGTTTAGATACGAAAACAACAGCAGCTGTTCAACATAATTATAAAGAAGAGTTTTTAATTTGAAATTTGAAACAATAAGCGTAACGTTTAAGTGTGTATACACGAAGAATGCTGGCTACCGGCGCTGATAAGCGCCGAACGTCGCCGACAAGTTCCGAGCTGCTTATCGGCGCTGTGTCAGCACGTCGTATAGAGACTGCCTGCGCCGACTGCCGTAAGCGCTGCCAGGTCGGCGCACGTATAGGTTCACGTCAACACATGACGCTCTCGGTGTAACTCACCTGCACGTAGGGCGGGCGCTGCGGGCGCGATATGGACGAGGAGCGGCGCACGGGCGGTACGCTCTCGGTGTAACTCACCTGCACGTAGGGCGGGCGCTGCGGGCGCGATATGGACGAGGAGCGGCGCACGGGCGGTACGCTCTCGGTGTAACTCACCTGCACGTAGGGCGGGCGCTGCGGGCGCGATATGGACGAGGAGCGGCGCACGGGCGGTACGCTCTCGGTGTAACTCACCTGCACGTAGGGCGGGCGCTGCGGGCGCGATATGGACGAGGAGCGGCGCACGGGCGGTACGCTCTCGGTGTAACTCACCTGCACGTAGGGCGGGCGCTGCGGGCGCGATATGGACGAGGAGCGGCGCACGGGCGGTACGCTCTCGGTGTAACTCACCTGCACGTAGGGCGGGCGCTGCGGGCGCGATATGGACGAGGAGCGGCGCACGGGCGGTACGCTCTCGGTGTAACTCACCTGCACGTAGGGCGGGCGCTGCGGGCGCGATATGGACGAGGAGCGGCGCACGGGCGGTACGCTCTCGGTGTAACTCACCTGCACGTAGGGCGGGCGCTGCGGGCGCGATATGGACGAGGAGCGGCGCACGGGCGGTACGCTCTCGGTGTAACTCACCTGCACGTAGGGCGGGCGCTGCGGGCGCGATATGGACGAGGAGCGGCGCACGGGCGGTACGCTCTCGGTGTAACTCACCTGCACGTAGGGCGGGCGCTGCGGGCGCGATATGGACGAGGAGCGGCGCACGGGCGGTACGCTCTCGGTGTAACTCACCTGCACGTAGGGCGGGCGCTGCGGGCGCGATATGGACGAGGAGCGGCGCACGGGCGGTACGCTCTCGGTGTAACTCACCTGCACGTAGGGCGGGCGCTGCGGGCGCGATATGGACGAGGAGCGGCGCACGGGCGGTACGCTCTCGGTGTAACTCACCTGCACGTAGGGCGGGCGCTGCGGGCGCGATATGGACGAGGAGCGGCGCACGGGCGGCGGCGGCTTTCCCAGCGAGCTAGACGAGCCGCGACGGGACCATGCACCGGCTGGGGAGATGAAAGGAGGTTTATTAAATTTATATTTTAAGAATATTTTATGAGAAACGATGACATTTTGGTATTAAAAATCGTTCCTTAAAAATTTTTCTATTTTTTTTTTGTATGATTGGTTAGTATAAAAAGAGTTTTCCAACAGTGAATATATTTAATATCTGCCGTTTTTTCAACATTAAAACATCTGGGGGCACGGCAGTGCCCCCGCCAAGACGAGCCAAGGCAAGTGCAAGGGCACTTCGTACCTTTTCTCGAAGCGCTTCGTTTTTTTTTTAAACCCTTATAACTTGGGTTTGGATTGTACCAGATAAACAAAATTGTCAATAGCGGACTTAGGTATTAAACATATTAAAGTTTTAATTGCATGCAACCCTGATTACGTCACTGACTGATGATCTTCTAAATTCTAAGGGGATTTCCTAATATCCTAGAAAGCTCATAGGCTCATATTTTGACTTAGGTGTAGAGTTTGTGAAGTTAGACCAGTAGGCCTATTACGTATCTTTCTGATATCCAGTGACTATCAAGCTTGGGTTGTACACCGAACTTTGATGATAACCGAGAATGTCATAATATTGGTATTACGTATCGCACTGAGTGGATATCACTTTACGGTGACTAACAGCCCGGGTACGGTGTAACGTCTTTCACGAAAGCCATTTCAAACTCAGTTGTTATCAATTTGTTGTCCACTATGCTTACATAATCGAAATAATATAAATATCGATACGAAAGTGTCTGTCAAAATGAGTTAAGGTGACTATCAGCCACGATGACAACCAATGACGTCATATTTGATACATACAACACAACACGAACACAAACACATAACACGAAACATACATAATACGAAACTAACCTTTTGACAGTTTATTGATGGACACTGAGCCCATCTTACTATCATTTCGAGCTTTCAACAGAGATACGTAATAGGCTTGCAGACCTTGTAGAGTTAGAAGCTTGGCTCTACATGAGATCTGATAACTTTTTGTCAGTGCGAGTCATATGGTCTCGTCTTGGCAACATTTTACATGAAAATGTTTTTGGTAGGATACTACTTACACCAGACAATAGGTCTGTGTGGGAGGTATTGGTATTAGCAAGTAGTTCGCATTATTTGATAATGATTATATTAATTCATATTGTCCAGTTTGGACACAAAACATTAAAGCTTGCATAAAAAAAACAATTATGACAAAATTCATGCATGTCAAACTTCAAATATCACCTTACCGGAAACCCGATCAAACAAAGAGGAGCCGAATGATTATGGCTTAAATCTTGTATCCGTTGGAAACAACCTGCATGCATGCTTGTGTCTGCAACATGTTTTGTATCGTGATACGTTTAATATGTTGAACCGACATGTTACTGCAACGCAATAACATGTTGCGATAACAATTGTTTCAATTGTTGTTTGCTTACCTTTGGATGGTTTTCTTGGAAGATTCTAGATCGCATTTTATAGACTGGCTAGGGTCTCTTACAATGATGTTTTGCTGTTCCTATTTTTAACTATCACCCATTTGGAACCCACAACCGTGAATAATGTTCGTGACGGTATATCCTCACCGCTCATAGATACAGGTCTACGCTGCGGGACAGCAGGCTTCTTTTTGTTGGTCGCGAAGGTCGGGGTCTAGCTCGCCTCGTCCAGCGATCGTACAGCTTCCTCCAGTGACACGAGAGAGATTGAGAACTGAACCCGAGCAGTCACGACAAAGACCCGAATGATTTACAGCTTATATCAAGAATTTACGCCAACAAAATTTGCAAAACATTGTTGCGGAAAAATTTAGTGTTGTGGAAAACATGTTTTGCAACAGAAAAACATGATGCCGCAACACTGTTTCCCAATTTTTGATTGCTTACCTTGGAAGATTTTTTCGGAAGATTCTAGAAAGTATTTAAAAGACTGCGGCTATCTTACTCCTCCACCTTCAATCACCACCCATTTAGAACTGGTATCTATATCCTCACCGCTCATAGACACAGGTCTGCGCTTAGGCACGGCGGGCTTCTTGCCGATGGTCGCGAAGGCCGGTGTCTCGCTAGCCTCGTCCAGCGATCTCACGGCTTCCTCCAAGGACCCGAGAGAGATGGAGAATGATTCCCGAGCGGCTGCGACCGAAGCTTCGCTGTCTCGCCGAAGTGTTACGATCTCGGATTCGACTAGTGGGGTGGCATGCGAAGCGGTATTACAACACAAAGAAATAATAATAATACGGTGATACAACAACAAAATATGAGTTAAAAGCCGAGTAAAAGAGAGGGAACTGAATGCAATGAAATTGATGCTGAAATTGTAGTTATGAATTGTCTTTTAATTATTTTCTATTTCTACATTGTGCTCACATATAGAAGCAACAATATTGTACCCAGGACAATGTAACCTAACTTGATTTGAAAAGAGTGTCCATGGAGTTTCTTGCACATTATTCTCCATGAGATCTACTGTTTTGTAATGAGTGGACTATGGCTGGACTGTAGGTAGCTTATTTATGACAAAAATGCCTGTCAGGGGTATATTTGAAATAAATGCTTTGAGTTTGAGTTGGGGGAACTTAATCGTTCTCACTTGAAAAAAAAACAAGAATAAAAAAAATTGGTAAAACAATTAAGTAAAATAAAACAAAAATAAAAATAAAATAAATAAATAAGGTAAATGTATAATACATTAATCTACGGAAGGCATAAACATTTAACTAACAAAATTCACACAGCACACTATTAAAAAAATATCAACATTGAAAGAACAAAAAAAGACGTCTAAAGATGGATTGCAGTATGACGATAGCTTTGAGGATTTTTAAAACGCAGACATTCAATCAGAAAATTATCTTAGATATAGACGCTGTAGATAGCATTTCAACATAACTTTTATTATTTGCAGACGCTAGGACAGATTTTCAACTTTATCGCTAAAGAATTAGGTTCAAGGTTAATTGGGAAAATTCGACAGTTTCGGGTAGCTTGATGAGCTGGCGTCTGTACAGTAACGATGAATTTAAGAGAAGCGAGATACGCTTCCTTTTTTTTTCTGATCAATAACTTCAACAAATTTTGAGCAACTTGTAAAGTCTTTCACATACATCCTAACTTCTTAACTTAATATCGCTATAAAGCAGTCCAATAAACACACAACTAACAACACATTGCTACTCTAAACACAGTCCTACACTGCACACGTAAAGTCGACATTCGCTCACCATCTGCGTGCTGGACCTGATGCTGCAACGCGTGGTCTTCAGCTGCGAAAGCTCCTTGACTGCCGTAACCGCTTGAGGATTCTAGGGACGATTCGCTGGCACTGCTTTCTGAGCAGACCTGGAATTTAAGAGAAATATTATAAAGGGTGTAAAAACCTCTTAACGAAGCCGAAAGGCACTTGTCCTCCTCGTCATTTCAATATTTTTTTGTTCTACACCATACCTGGGAAAGTGGGAACCTTCTAGTTACGGAGATATTGGGGGTTAAAGTTCCAACTTTGTGTCAAGTTTTTTTTTTTTAAATACTTTAAACTACTCCATGACTACCGTACTATCCATCCATTAGCACAATGTTTTGAGTATGTTTCATTGACTTCTCCACAAAACATGGTTTTTCACAATAAAAAAAGTCGTTTCCCAGCAATAATTTTTGCGTAAAGTTACTGGGTAAGTATACTGGGTGTCAAACTTACGGACCGCGTCAGAAACTCCATACTTCGCTCAAAAACCCAAATAACTGATGTTGGCCTTACAGCTGCTAGGTTGAAGTGGAACTGGGCTGGTCACATCTGCCGCATGTCGGAGGAGCAATGGGTAAAAATTACCACTCAGTGGATACCAAGTAGCAGGAAACGACAACGCGACAGGCCCAGAAGGAGATGGCGGGATGAGCTAGACTCTTTCGCAAAGGATTGGCCTACAATCGCACTAGATCGCGAAATGTGGAAGGAGGGAAGGGAGGCCTGCAGTGGGACACTATAGGCTTATAATATAATAATAACAAATAAAGTTACTTAGTACTTATGATGTACAAAATGCTTGGTTGACGGCTTCGTGATGAGGTTGTTTACCCTGTATAAATAACTAGAACTATTACTACTAGACTAGTGATAAGACTGCCTCGTTGGTCAAATGGTCGCAATCGCGAGTGCTGAACATGAGATCCTGGGTTCGATTCCCGGGTCGGGCAATTTGTTGTAGGGTTATCTCGTCAGGAATTATTCAGTCTGGATTTGTGCCCAGATGGTAATAAACTCGCCTGTAATACAAGAGAGGCACACCTCTGCCAATTCTTCGGAGATTACAGGAGCGATTTTATGTATATCGTTTTTATAGGAAATCACACAAATATAAGAATTACTACAATTCATATTAATTTGAGTGTGAAATAATACTTAGCGAGATATTTTTAAGATATCTAGAATAACATTAGCGTTGCTATGTACGACGCTATGTGTAGTAATATATAATGAATACGTTGTAAACTTTGCTAGGTCATCAGTTTGTTTAAGAGCCAAAAGAAAAATATTTGATTCCCAAGTACCATAATGCTCCCGAGAAAATCAAAAGGTATATTAGTACACAATTGTCATTGTGGCAAAGTTATACAAACAAGGCCTGCGACATTCACTCTGTGTTGTATACCGAAGTATTTAATAAAAGTTTTCATGCTTCGAACAATGATATGTACAGTAACCTGTAATAAATAGTCGGATGTAATAGTTTTGATACTTGGACGCATCTACTTGAATTTGGGTCCTTCAAAGGCCTAGTAGCAAACAATGATGTTTTAATTTATTTCATCACGCATTAAATTGAATAAGTCGTTGTATTTCTGTCAATCGAAACGATGTTTGAAATATATTTGCATGTATTTATTGATTTGCGGTACAAGTGGGCCTGTGTGACAAAAATATTTAAGTAGGTAAGAATGTAATAATATATCTATGAATGAGAAAGGAGGTGACTGCTGAGATAACGAGTAATAGAGAAGTATGAAAGAAGAAGACATGCTGCGCCGACCACAAATAAATTGGGATAACGGCAAGAGAATGATGATCAATCAATAAGAAAGTAGACAACATACAGGTTATTTTCTTCATTTATACTTTTATACTTAATATTATAAGGAGGAAAGATTTGTATTTTTATATGTAACGAATAAACTTAAAAACTACTGGACCGATTTGAAAAATTATTTTAGCAATGGATAGCTACATTATCAGCAAGTAACATAGGCTATATTTTATTCCCGTACTCCCACGGGAACGGTAACTACGCGGGTGAAACCGCGTGACGTGCGCTATATTTTAGAAAGAAACCGTGAGAATAGTAGAAATTGATGTTACCTTAAAAGGCAAAAAGCAATCTCAAGTCAGATGTTCTCGTTAAGCTAAGCTTTACTATTAAAGGCACAAAGGTTTCGCGATTTCTATGCTGTGATAGGATAATCACAACTAGAAACTGAACAACAACCTCTACGTAAAACAGGCTGGTTTAATGGTTACAATCTGATGATATATTTTCCTTTAAAGTCGAAAGGCAAACTTTAATAAGTAGGAGTTCAATAAAACGGCACTATTCTAATGAAGGATGCCAATTTTGGCCCCACCCTTCAATAGTTAAATGTAGTTATGTATATCGTAGGACAAGTATTTTTGAGCTGAACAAAAATTACTCAGTTATTATGGCGCCAAGCGTTAAATCTTTATAAGATTTAAAACTATATTATGTTTTTTTGCTTCCATAGTAAAACGAAAAATTGGGAATCGCATCAAAATTTAAATTATTGAGCAACCGTTACCCGTCGAACATTAAGCACCAACATTATTACGCTGTCCAGAGGGAAAAGACGATATGACCCAGTGGAGCGCCATCATCTACGTCACAAAACTAGCTTCCCAAGGCGTTTCTTTTGCTATCTGGGTGGCTACTTATACAATAAAACACATAAGGTACTACAAATCTTTAGCCTCACAAAGAACAAATGCAAAAAGAGGCTAACTGACTGGCTACTAAAATTAAACTATAACGATACTGAAAACATCCTTGTAATGACCTAAACACACAATCAAGCATTCTCACACACCCACACACTCACACACTCACACACCCACACAATCACCCATACGACACATCTACTAACATTCGTCTCGCATACTTATCCTAGATTTCTAAGCCTAATATATAAACTATAAAATGTCGTATGATTCCTTACATTCTGTCAGCGCGCCTATATAGTACATAATTTATGAAATGAAAATGTAAAGGGGTGGGATCCTGGTGTCCTGAAACACAGGCCACGAGCCTAGCTTAGGCACCAGTCTCCCACAATATATACCTACCTGAATTGTGTATCATTGTCGAATCTGACCAATGTAAAATAATTTATGTATATTGTGGTGAGAAATAAAGTTGATTGATTGATTGATTGATTATTGTGTGACTTTTGGAAGAACTTTTTATTACAGTACTTCGTCGATTCAGAATTATATCATACACAACCGAATAGAACGTGCATACAAACCCAAAACTCTGAATTTAATCGCGCATCCGCATATGTTTTGGCAAATATCAAGACAGTACAATCGTTCTATACACACCGATTTCATTGAGGGCTAAGCAATATAACTCAGTGTCGTAACAAATCGTTGGTCAGTCAGTCGAGTGCTATCGTGCAGTGTAACGTAACGCGTTAAGTTCAGTTCAAGATGGTTACTACGGCGTTTAAATTCCTGGTTAATTTCTTGTGAGTATTTATTGTTAAAGTTTTTGTTGAGTAATAGAGAAGTATGGAGGAAGAAGACATGCTGCGCCGACCCCAAATAAATTGGGATAAAGGGCATGGAGAATGTTGATCTATTTTATGGTACTGTGTGAGGGATTTTTGGATTTTCGTGTTTCTTAACTTTGAAAGTGTGATATTTATTTCTAAAGAACAGTACGAGAAAACCTCAATTTAATTTACCACATCAAATCATCAATAGAAAATTAAAACTGAATAGAAAATTGTAATTAAAATCACAAGTATAGAACGGTTGATCTCCATTAAAAAATAAACGAATGATCTGAAAAACTTTACTGAATCACAAGAATACTAATTCCTTTAAACAGTTTCTTAGATCCGACCGTTCAGGTTTTACATATTATTATACCAAGAACCAAGAGTTTAAAGTCTGTTGCATTTTGGTGCTAGCTTTACTTTTACGACACAAAGGTTAAAGTTCCTCGGAGTCAGGTGATTATTCGGCATTACTTCGAAGTTCTATGATGCCGATGATGGAACAACTATATTTATTATCATTCTGTGTTCTCATTGAGTCAGATTTCAAACTAACTAATAGGAAGCAACGTTGATCTTGGAATTGCGTATCCGAACAATTGATAGTTATTGTAACTGTAAGCAAAGACATAACAAGTACCTAGAACTTCATGTCAATGCCAACTGGTTCATTGGTTATCGGATACATTCTCTGAAAGGATTTATGCTAGGGGTAGTTTGTAATCAAGACTCCAGTAACATGTTTGAAGACCCTAAACAATATATCAATAACCCCTAAAATTATAGTTGTCAGAGGTACAAAGACTTAAGAGGTATTACTTCTTCGACTTCTTCCGCAATGGTATTCGGTAATTGTTCCACGGAATCGTATTATTATTTGGCTCTGTTGGGAGCAGATTTTGGGAAAACTACACACATCAACACGGTCTAGGGATATTTCATACTCAATTAAATAACTCGAAAAGTACTGGCCGCATTGGAATCTTTTATACACCGATTTGTTTGTAATTTATCTCAGACTAATTCCAAATTCAAATTTTTGAAAATTTTTTTGTTTCGGTGGCATAATAATGTCTTGATGTATAGGAGAGGGAATTTTCATTTGTGCGAAATTTAGAAAACAATACGAATTACGTTTAGTTACAGTTTTTTTTTCATTTTTAAACGAAAGATAAAGTTAAAATTGAGGTATTGTAGCCATGCAACGCCGACATTTGACGAGGGCGGAGATGTTACGAGCTGTGGGAATGCTGGAAGCTGGATCTGTTCAGCGTAATGTTGCTGAGGCCATAGGGACCCATCAAAATGTAATTTCAAGCTAGTGGACACGCTATCGTGCCACAGGTGAAGTAGCGGAGAGGCACCGGGGGCCAAGTCGCATCACTACCCCCAGACAAGACCGATTTTTGCAAATTACTGCGCGAGCACAACCAAATGCAACGGCGACTCAATTGGTCCAAAGGCTGCGAGTGGAACACCAAGTGCTTGTGAGTGACCAAACTGTAAGAAGGCGACTGCATGAAAGCAATCTACGCTCCCACCTTTACGGAGAGGCAATCGTGGACGACGATTAGAATGGGTTCGGAACCACGTGGACTGGGGCCGTGACCAATGGGCCAATGTGCTGTTCACGGATGAATCCAGGTTCGGCTTCCATCCAGATTCACGAAGGACGCGTGTTTGGCGAGTTCCTGGACGATGGAGCCGTCTCCAGAACCCTCAGGAAGTTCACCCATACCAAGGAGGAACAATTATGGTTTGGGCAGGAATTCGTCTTGGAGGACGGACGGATCTCGTTTGGGTGCGGGGCAATATGACAGCAGAACGATACGTCCAACAGGTGCTGGGGCCCGTAATCTTGCCCCACAGAACACAAATGGGGCAAGATTTCCTGCTCATGCACGACAATGCCCGGGCACACACGGCGAGAACGGTAGCAGCTTGGTTACATACACATAAAGTTAGGGCCTTAGACTGGCCTGCTCAATCGCCAGATCTAAATCCCATTAAGCATGCGTGGGATATGCTGCAAAGAAGAGCTCTGAAGGAAGTTCCTGAAAATCTGGCTACAGAAGATCAACTTTTTGCGCACCTTAGAAGGACATGGGACAATATTCCGCAGCAAGACATTGACAACCTTGTTCTGAGCATGCCGAATCGTTGCCGATGTGTTATGAACATCATGGGCGTTTTCTCAGACTACTAACTTCAAGTTTATAAACACAAATTAAATGATTTTTCTATTTTTTTCAGTTTTTACTCACAAATTAAAAGTTCATTCATATACGGTTTCCGTCTATGCTTCATTTTTTTTCCATAAAATCCTGAAATTTTAATCTATACCTTAACCATTATTAAAAAATGGTAGAATATTAAATAACGTTTTTTTTAAATATATACATGTCATATAAATAATTAACACATTGATAGTAATTCGCTTTTTTAAAAATATCCCTAGACCGTGTTGATGTGTGTATGTTATACGTGTATCATAATTTTGAGTAAAGAGTCATCATCATCTGCCTAGCCTTTTCCCAACTATGTTGGGATCGGCCAATTTTAAGTAAAGAGTATGTACAGGAATTTTAAAGTCATTCGACCCCGAGAATAAATAATTTCACAGAACATTCAACCTCCTATTTCACCCTTTTAGGGGTGTAATTTCGAAAAACCCTTTCTTAGTGGATACTTATTTATTTATTTAACATTTCAAGCACAAAGTACAGAGGCGGACTTAATACCATAGGCATTTTCTAACAGTCCATCTTTAGGTGATGCAGAGACAAGCCACTGCTTGTGTGTGCCAATGTAACGCACTCAAAACATTGTTCTAATGGATGGGTTGATTAGTTGATAGTACGGGGGTCGTGGAGGTGTTTAAAGTAAAAATTATACATAAAAAAACAAAACTTGTCAAAATGTTGGAATTTTGACCCCCAATATCTCCCCAACTAGAAGGTTCCCAGGTATGGTGTAGAACAAAAAAAAATATCGCAATGACTGGGAGAACAAGTGCCTTTCAGCTTCGTTAAGAGTTTTTTTACACCCTTTATTATTTTACAAAACAAAGGCCTCCGCCTCCGCCGCGTCTGTCTGTCTGTCTGTTCGCGATAAACTCAAAAAGTACTGCACCGATTTTCATGCTGTTCACCTATGGATAGAGTGGTTCTCGAGGAAGGTTTTAGTACTTATATAATTTGTCAAGTTTTTGTATACATTAGCTAAAATATAATGACATTTGTTGGAGGTGTCGGAAAAAAATAAGCCGTCTGGGAGCTTTACTTTTGGTCGCGATAACCGACAGCCACGCGGGCATCAGCTAGTGTACATTCAGTCAAAAAAGTATCGGGAATGGATGATTTGTTTATGGTTCCAAATTCAAATTTTTGTTTTTTTGTAGTTGTTAGATTGGCACAACTGTTTTCCATTTTGGCGCGGAGTTTGAGTTGCATCTGTTATTTATATTAAATACAGTGCTGGTTTTAGTAATATCATATATAGTGTGTATTGCGAATTTCATGGAGACGTGGGTTTACGAGTTTGACATGCAAACTAGTCAACAAGCTTCGGAGTGGCGCCTTCCAACTGAACCGAAACCGAAAAAACCACGCCAAAGTCGATCAAAAGTCAAAGTCATGTTGACTGTTTTCTTTGACTATCGCGGTGTTGTGCACTCTGATTTCTTACCGGAAGGTCTAACGGTAAATAAAGAATATTATTTGAGCGTTATGCGGCGTTTAAGAGAGCAAATTCGACGAAAAAGGCCAGATTTGTGAAAAGAAAATTCTTGGATTTTGCACCACGACAATGCGCCTTCGCACAAGGCTATCATTGTGAACGAATTTTTGACCAAACACTCAACAAATACCATCCAGCAACCACCAAATTCACCAGATATGGCTCCTGCTGACTTTTTTCTTTTTCCTAAACTCAAATTATCACTTCGTGGCACCCGTTTTCAATCGATAGAAGACATAAAGGAGAATTCGCGGCGAGAACTGAACTCAATTCCGTAAGCAGCGTTTAAAAAATGTTTTGATGAATGGATTATTCGTTGGCGCAAGTGTATCGTTTCTAAAGGAGCATACTTTGATGATGATAAAATAAATTTGGATGAATAACAGACATTTTGTGTATTATATCTTTTCCCGGTACTTTCTTGACAGAGTAGTATAAATAAAACAAAAATAATTGTGCTTCGAGAGGTTCCTGTTTACCCATTGTGTGAATGAAGAATAATGGGAACACAAAGTATTTTTCCTTGTGAACATAATTCGACGACGATCATCCCAATTTACAAACATTTCATCATTGTTAAAACCTTTGTTGTTCTATATGCGATTAATTAATTGTTACTACAGAAGATGTAAATTGAATGATTACTCTCACGACACGTAAAACTTACATCCGATTTGTGAAAACTAAAAACTTCGATGGATCAAAATAATAATAGACAAGTGATGTCCGCAACACCACACTGCGCACCAAAACACAACGTTTCTCAAAAAGCCGCTAAGCTAAAGACTGGACTGGGCTGGCCATGTCTGTCGTATGCCCGACAAGCTGTGGGCCAAGATAACCCTGATACAGCCAGAAGGCGACGCGGTGGAACTCGCAGGAGATGGCGTGACGAGCTGAACAAAACCAACGACCAGTGCTCCACATTGGCCCTGGATCGAAGAATTTGGAAGTCATTGGAAGAGGCCTTTGCCCAGCAGTGGGATGACATAGGCTATCAGTAACAGTAAGTGATGCGATTAGCTGTACGATGGTAATTCATTTACACAGCAGTTTATGCGCCATTGACAAATTGTAAAAAAAAAGTGGCGTTTTTCGAACCACAAGCCGGAAGGTAGTGTTTAAAAGTTTAAACAATTTTTAGAAACAGTCTTTGAAATAACAACGTAATAATATACTTTACTATTATTCTTCTTATTCAGTAAAACAATTGTTATTTACGAGTATGTTCTTGCTACAACTCTAATTAGGTTAGTACTTCGCTCTTATCTTTCCGCTTAATTGAAGAAATTCAATAACAAAACTATTGTGTTGTTGCCTAGTACCGAGCATAACGTGAACTTGAGCTACAGAAAATACATCTTGAATTGATTTACACAGTTTGAATGTTTATTATTTGTTTTTTTACTTCTTTCTTTTCTTTATCGTGTGGTTAGTGCCTATCCTGGTGTTAGAGTTTTTATGCCGCCCATGGGCTCTGACTTGGCTTTACATGCCGTCGAGAAATATCTTTTAGACATACTGGTTTCCTCACGATGTTTTCCTTCAATGAAGCAAGTAATAATTATACAATACGCATATGAATCCAAAAAATCAGAGGTGTTTGTTTTGTCAGTCCGTCTACTAAAATTTGTTTTTACTTGATACTTTAATGCGACAGATTTGATCTGAAAGTTCATAGTAAACCATTAACAATATTGTTATCCGTTAAAATTATGTGAATAACAAGTTCAACTCAAAAAAAAAACAATGTCAAAGTCTACAACAGTACTTTATTAATTGGGGCAGAACACATGCTCTTTCGTATTTAAAACCATGTTTAATATAATTTTAAGTTAGTTGCAGATTAAATACTTACGCGAGCACCGCGGATTAGCATCCAACCCACATTTACTTTGTTGTGATTGGTACTCTAATAAACTTTTAGTGTTACCAAATCTGTGTGTGTTTACGTCAACTCACCTAACTCCAAGTACTTACTTACTTGCCACTTCTTACTTGCCACTTCTTACTGCAAGTGTAAGATGCCGACTACTACGGGATCTTACATTAACGGTAAACTCACAATGGATGGTTTTACATTGGCGCAAGAAAATGTTTGGGGTTCTACATTCCAAGGATGCAAACAGGACCCCGACTATTCTATCTATACCGTTCGTTAGCCTTTTACCCGTAATAGATAGAGAATAAAACAATGGTTTGCGCTAATTATGAGATGGAACTCCTAGTTCACGGGTTTTTTTTTGTTTAACCCAGAAATAACCAGTACTGCTACCATTACCAAACATATCTAACTCAAAGCTCAAAATTGTAATTTAATGACATTTTATTTGTTTCTATTTTATGTGTTATTAACTTAATTGTTTTATTCATTTATTTAATTTCAATGTTCCGTGATACGGTAAAATGTATTGTTTTAATTAATTAATTGAACATTTTTTCATTATTAATTTTTACTGTTTTATTATTTTTACTGTTTTTTTTTTATAATTTGTTTACCAACTAATCATAAGAAATTATACTTAATTGGAATATTTGTACGCCGTTGACGGCAAGACATAGCGCACATTTTATTAATATTGACATCTGTACTTTTGTTTACCTATGTTCTACAAATAAAAATATTTGAATTTGAAAGCATTTATTTCAATTATACCGGTACAGGCACTTTTAAAGGTCAAAAATAATGATGAAGCTACAGTGAAAGTCACAAGGCCTAATAACTTATGAAAGCACTGTAGTTGCCCATTCCAAAGCGAAAATCTGCATGGAGAAGAATGGGCAAGAAACTCCATGGACACTCTTTTATATCAAAATACTTATACAAGATCTTGGTTACATCATATAGTAATCTGATTACATCTCTCTTTTCAGAATCGCAGTAAACATACAACACATTGGGTCATGGTGAGTAAAAAAAAATACTGTTATCATCGATTGATACGCTCCAAATATACGTGTTTTATCGGATTTATTTACGAACTTACAATACGAGAAAAATAGTCGGAATAACAGTGATTCATAAAAGTTGCAGGCGTTTTTACAGAACATTTTTGAGCTAAAAGAATAAAATAAATGCTTCTTTTGAAAGTAACTGTACTTATCTACGCGATCGGCTAAACTGGGATAAAGAGTACTTTAAATCCATCCCAAACAATCCAAAAATCCTTTCACTATCACTACATACTCGTATTATAAAACAAAGTCCTCCGACGCGTCTGTCTGTCCATATGTATGCTTAGATCTTTAAAACTACGCAACGGATTTTGATGCGGGTTTTTTTAATTGATAGAGTGATTCAAGAGAAAGGTTTTAGTATATAAGTTGCGGGCGGGCGAAGCCGCGGGCATTAGCTAGTTAAAAATATAAAGAGACGATGAACAATTTTTAATAGCGAAATAATCAGTTTTCTTCAACTTTCCAAGAAGAAAAACCCGGGTAATTTAATCAGAAAATCAGTAATGATTTACGACGCGTAACCTTCTTAGAAATCACGACGGTATTGATTTTTATTACTGAAAAACTCAGTGTACGGAAAACCCCAATTATACTACGAACATAACATAACGTAAGGTTACATCATTAAGCAGGAAACAGCAAAAGTATGTAAATACCGACATATATCACTAGTCTATAAAAAAGCAAACATTAACCTGAAACCAGAGATGATAAGGGATAGACAAGCGTCTTACTTCTAATCAGTACAACTTCTTCTCTCAAATCAGCGCGAACTATGTATAATTCTCATAATAAATCCGGGGTAAAGTAAAAGTAATACTGGTGAGTATTAAATATTTACTTCTGTCTAAACATACACTTTTTGAAGATGAAGTATGGTATAACTTTGCTAAGGTCTGATCTATACTAATATTAGAAATAGGAAATATTTGTATTTTTGTATGTAACGAATAAACTTAAAAACTACTGGACCGATTTGAAAAATTCTTTCAGCAATGGATAGCTACATTATCAGCAAGTAACATAGGCTATATTTTATCCCCGTACTCCCACGGGAACGGGAACTACGCGGGTGAAACCGCGTGACGTCCGCTAGTTAGTTATAAAATATCATATGCCTTGGCTATGGCTTATACAGGCTGTAAGAGCAAAAACAATGTTACATACATTTTGACCGTGTGTTGCACTTTCGTGGGAAACAGTTGATTTTTTTTAAGATTGGTCTTCTAGAATAATATGCTGAATTTGTGGTTATAGTTTGCTGGTCAATCTCCCTTCCACCATACAGGGTGTAAAAGACCTCATCACGAAGCCGTCACCCTAGCATTCTGTTCATCAAACTAAGTAACTTTACGCAAAAATTATTGCTGGGAAACAACTTTTTTTTTGGGGTGAAAAATCATGTTTTGTGGTAGAACTCAATGTAACGCACTCAAAACATTGTGCTGATGGATGGATTGAATAGTACGGGGGTAGTAGAGGTGTTTAAAAATCTTACATTAAAAGCTTGTATTAAAAAAAAAAAACTTGTCAAAAAGTTGGACTTTGACCCCTAATATCTCCGTAAATAGAAGGTTCCCAGGTATGGTGTAGAACAAAAAAATGATTGCAATGACGGGGAGAACAAGTGCCTTTCGGCTTCGTTAAGAGGTGTTTTACACCCACATTTTGATAGTTATAAGGGCTATTTATTATTACCGCCACTATTTTAAACACGAAACTGATCAAAAGCTTCTCGTAATTCCAGTCCCCTAGAAGAATTGAAGGCCGCCTACAAATCTGGCGAAATATACGACGGTGAAGAACCACCAATCACGTTAGAGAAGATAAAGACCAAGCTGAGAGAGAGCCAGATCTTCGACTGCGAAGACCGCAATCTCAGTGACAGAGAGAAGAAAGAGATAAGCAAGCTTTTTGATGCTGTAGAAATTATGGTAAGAGATTGTTTTAACCCCACTACGGCAAAGCCAAAATAATAATAATAAATTGTTTATTTATCCGAATAATACACACAGACACAGTTCAAAACAAGGTGACAAAAATACAATACAATAAGCATATAATTTAGTTTTGTGCACAGAAGATACAAATCTACAAAATAAGTCTATGCGTACAAAATAATAATGAACACTGTCTCTTAAACTAGGAGACCAAAAATTGTTTCCAAGAACTCTCTAGACGGCGTTGAACTAACAACGTTACTTGGTCCCAAAGCCAAAACTTGGAAAAAAAAAAATTGCGTCACGTCACATACGCTCGTTGACTAGAATATAACCTAGTTTTCTCACGCTTTGTTAAAATCAGTTTTTTTACGTTCCGTTCCTTGCAATAACTTACCAAGTTCAAAGCCATCTATCCTAGGGAAGAGATAAAAAGAAAATCCCTTATTGAAATTTAATAGAACTGTAGTTTACAAGAGTGAAAGTGTGTCGATGTACTTTTCTAAAAGTATATTAATGTTAGTCTTAATCAAATATGTGTGAGTGTTGAGGTGTGTGTAACATGAGTGTGTGTGTGGAAAGGGAGTGTAAGTGTGTGCCGATGTATGTGTGTATGTGTATTTGAGTATTTGTGGTGTTTGTGTTTTTTTTTTGAATAGTTTGATATGTCAAGAGATGTATGATAGCAAAGATTCTGTTCTCGTATAGGTAGTCCTGCAGTATAAGCCAGTCAGATGTTTTTGATTTGACATTAAATTTATTTAGGTCTATTATGTCTAGTTCTTTGTTTTTTTTAAAGACTTGATGGCTTAAGACATGGAATTGCAAAGGAATTGAAAACGAAGGGTTATGATTTTAGCAGTCTGTTTGTATGTATGTTTGTATTTACGTATGTTCCTCCGTAGCGCCTAAACTATTCATCCGATTTTGATGAATAAGGTGTCAATCGATTCGTTATTATGGCCCAGGTAACATATGCTACATTTTAACCGACTTAATTCATTAGTCGGGTTTTAGAACTGTTTGTTTTATCTTCTCCTTAGCGTGTCGATGGGAATATAAATATTGTCGGCCCAGAACTGAGCCACTAGTTTGGCGCCAGTGGGACACACAGGACACCTAATTAAGTGGCATATCGTTTGTGGAACAGCACCACATTTACACTTCAAGGCAGAGTTATCAATGAATCTCAACCTGACCAGGTTTTTAACCGACTTCTAAGAAAGAGGTGGTTTCGTGTCCCACTAGCATCTTTTTTTAAATTTATATAGATACTATCGAGGACACTCCGGCCTGATCACCACTAAGCTAATTTTTGCTTGCACTTACAACATAGAAATGCTCTCTAGCCCCACCCCGTTGACTTTATATCGAAATAATGAATGAAAAGATACCGATCGGCCGAGCGCACTGACGACGCACGCCAAACGAGAGTTACTGTAATTTTGCGCGCCAAAGTTGACGCTTTCTTAATAGACCTAAACATTAACTATTTTTTATATTAAGCTGTTTAGCGGCTTCATACCTTTGCTTCTCCTTCAACCTGGCTAAAGCAAAGCGCGGAAAAAGACAAAATTATAATCATAGTTTCATTAATTCATGACAAAAATATTTTTCGTTCTTTTATTTTATTTCTTTATAAGTGTATTGAAAAGCGTGGTTTGATACACGTGGAAATTTGTTATTGCAGTTCTCGGCTAAAAACACCCTCACCTTCGGCTGGGCAGTTAATTCCGCCTCGCATGCAACAACAAACTTTCTCAACTTGTATCAAAATGTACTTTTACCTGATCAGGTGGTCCACGACTGTACACCGATTTCCCCGTGATTGGCTAGTCTAATTTGTGTGATTCTTTTTTCATTTGTTAGAGAAAACTCACGCGCCGGTCCCAAATAAGTTGTATTAATTTTGCCTCTGTACTAAGCTACAGTAAGTTATATTGGGGTCAGCTTCCAGTCTAACCGGATGCAGCTGAATACCAGTATTTCACATGGAGCGACTGCCTATTTGACCTCCACAACCCAGTTAATAATGGGTAATACGATACCTCGTTTGTTAAGAATGATTGTCAGATGTACGACGAAGGATTTGTTCGAGACATCACAAATAAAAAAACTAAGTTAAAACCTATTTTGCCATAAAAGTAACCTACTTCCAAAAACAAACTCGAAAAAGTGGAAAATAATTTTGCTTTCGACAGTCAAAGTCACCGACAACGAAGGCTAGATCGAAGGTGAAATATATGCACACGCCTTTTACAACACGAATAGATGGATATTTTATGCGGCAAAAAAATATACGGGCTGCGTTTACGTTTCTTATCGATACGAAATAACTTAACGCTGAAGTTAACCATGCGTTGTGTAAATATTAGTTTACCTATAAATCGAAGTTTATTTTAGGAAGCTGAACATACAAGGTGTAAACGGACCCTTCCGAAGCCGTCAACCAAGCATTCTGTACATCAAACCATAACTTTACGCAAAAATTATTGCTGGGAAACGACTTTTTTTTTTTGGGGTGAAAAATCAAGTTTTATGGTAAAACTCAATGTACCGCACTCAGAACATTGTGCTGATGGATGCTTTGGATATTATAAGGGTTTTGGAGGTAATTAAAGTAAAGTTATAACCTTCAAAACTAGTATTTCAAAGAAAAAAAAAATTGTGAAAAAGTTGGTACTTTGACCTCCAATATCTCCGAAGTAGTAGGGTCCCAGGTATGGTCCAGAACAATAAAATGATCGTAATGACGGGGAGCAGCGGTGGCCTAGTGGTGGAAGCCCCGACTTACGAACAGTAATTCGTGGGTTCGAACCCAGACAGGCGCATTACTTTGTGTAATTTATTTCATCACCACTACTCTCAAAACGGTGAAGGAAAACATCGTGAGGAAACCGAACCTACGAAACCGTCCTAGAACTAAAAATTATAAGACATGTGACATCTACCAATCCGCACTGAGCCCGCGTGGTGGATTATGGCCGATTCTCTCTCATTGAGAGGAGGCCGTGTTCCAGCAGTGGGAACATTATAGGCTGATGATGATGAATGACGAAGAGAACAAGTGCCCTTCAGCAGCAAAATTGGGCTCGAGACTCCTTAGAGTATTTTTCAGTATTCCTTAAAGTTTGGGATTTGACTATCTATGCCCACTTGAAAAAATCTGCCTGTTTACCTTTACCTACAGGCCTCCCGGTCTCCCCTCCCTCACATTAAAGGCGCAAAATCAAAGCATTTAATTCAAGTAGGCCAGTTACAGGCACTCTTGAATTGTCGAAACAAAGACAACAATGAAATGTAGCTATAGTCCCAGTCACAAGCCATAAAAACTGTGAAAGTACTGTAGTTGCCCATACCCTAGCGTAGGTAGATGTGTATGGAGACGAACGGGTAAGAAACTCCAAAACGGGCAAGAAACTCCATGTCAAGCCAGCTTAGGTTGAAATAGGCGAGACGACAAAAAAAAAACTAATTACTCCGTCAGTTAGATTATCAAAAAATATTTGTCCCGTGTTTTTTCTTTTGTTACGTAAACCAAAATTGACGAAGATATGACGCTTTTAAAATTCTCAATACGTCACGCCTTGGTATAATTTTTAGCTAGTTCTGACGTCACGAGCCCCCACTCCCGAGTTTTGATGCGTTTTATCTTTGTCAATATTCATTGATTTACAAAAACAAAAAATACGTGTCCATTAATTTCCAAATTTCCAATACTCTAACTGACGGACTAAATAGATTTGCAATTTTTTGATACTGTCGTCATGCCTATTATATATGATGATAATATTAACATTACAGGTAAGTTCCCGCAACCGTCAGCCGTCTTCAGTCCAGAACATGTTCTCATCTTTACGTATGGTCGAGAGAGTGGTGAAGAAACAATTGAAAGAAGGACAGATATCCGAGGCGCTCGCCGCTAAGTTCAACTGGGATAAACTGTAAGTACTGAAAAAAGATTTTACTACATTATTAGTGACTAATTTTGAGTTGAGCTTAGCTAGTCTAGCCAATAGCAAGGCTGTATCTGTAGTATCGGCAAGTATCTGCTTTAACCTCCTGACAAATTCATCAAACCGTCAGAGTGCCTTTCACCTGGGCGCGCGTTGCCGTGGCCGACTTGGAAATCTCTAAATTGACTTCGAACCAAAGTCGGCAATCTCCACAGGTGGGAGATCATGGAAGGCTCTGATCTCACATGCATTTGCAGCACCTCCCCAATAGACAATAGCCTACCTTACATCTTGCGCCTCATGCTCCGTCACCTATGCACTTGATGATCTTTTGACTGCATCAGTGAGCGGAGTTTGCTTACGTGAATTTTTTGATCTTTTTGCCATCGATAGGCAAAGAGAAAGAAGCGGTGTTGTGAAATCTATGAAAAATTACAAAAGGAGGTCTTGTAAAGAACGCAAAGCTAAGCGAGAATATTTTGAAATAACCAATAACAGAATCCTACTGGTGATCGACACATTTCTCCGCTTAGGTGAAAATCAGCCTAAATGAATTAGTTTGCTTAAGATTAACAAAGATTTTTTGTATTAAACACTTTGTCATTGATCTATGGATAAAAAGAGCTCCGAAAATGCTACGCGGGGCTCAAAACAGTTTGTAAAAAGAACAGAGAATTATGTTGTCGTTGATAAGAAATGGAATGATGATGAAATGATGTTTATTTTTGCAAGTAGGTTCTTACAAACACTTTTACACGTCATTTTATTGGAACTAGAAGGGGCTGGTGTTTCGTTCCTGGCTACTCTGAGAAGAAACAGCCGAAACAAACTCAGAGGTCATAGTCTCTTTTTAAGTCCAGACATAATCTTGTTCAATTCAGATGAGGACTATGCACTATGATTAGTGTCTGAGATGGTGTTTTGAAGAAAGAACCACACAGATTTGAGTGGACCTGTCCAGTCAGTGCAAGCATTTGTCAGTGATCGTGTAGCTCGACTTATAACTCAAGGAGCTCAACGAAACGACGAACAATACTAAAGAAAGGACATTTGGGTAGGTCGCATAAAGTGCTCAAACTGCCAGACAGTCATGGGGAAAAAAATAAAATAAAATATGTGACCCACATGGTCCTCACATTCACAATAAAATTGAAATTGGTTTGTTTTGTAGTGTTCTAGATAAATTTAGTGTTCTACTAGACACACATTTTTTATTATTGTTCTCCTGTCTCTGATATTCATATTTCAATGTTATGCATTCCTGTTATTTGCATGATTACTGAAATGCCAATATTAGATGTTGTTTGATTTGAATTGTAAGTGATTGTGCTGTTGGTGTGCTTATTATAAATAAATAATTAAATAAAATTAACAACAATTTACAAAACGAATGTCAGTAAAACATTAAATGTCACAAAAAAATAAAAAAAATAAAGTACTTAGCAAAATAAGTATTCATGTCAAATCAATACATGTCACATAAAATAATATAAAATAAAGTAAAAAATAATAAAATACTGAACTAAGTATGATGAACTGATACTAAGTTATATTGGTTATATTAGTTGTGCATGGGAGGCAGTTGTGGAAACTTTGCCTGTAACCTTATTATACGTTTTATAAAGCTCAAAATTGCGAGTTCATATCTAAATTACATTTCGATCTTAGACTTATTTATATTTATGTTTTAGCCGTTTAGGGGGGGGGGGAGGTTTATATCAACTCGTGTTAGTATAAGTGTACGACAATGATGTTGAAAGAGCGGAGCCTTCTAATACAGGCATTGTTTGCCTAAATGGGGGCTCCAAACACATTAACATGTAATGTAATATCTAATAACACACTAAACTATTTTGTATTTTTTTTTTTTTTTTATGGACTATAGTTACATAAATGGTATTACACAAATCTTCTGCCAAACTGCAGGACAGTTTGTTAAAAGGGCCATGGGGGTCCAAGTGTCCATCTAGGGTAGGACCTCACTTGGGAGCAGTTTTCTATTCTCCTATCCTTTTCTGCCGCTCAGAACCGTAATTTGCTAGAGCGAGAAACATATACGGATAGAAGCATGGAAAAGTGCGATTCCTTGGTGCCATGTGAGGTTCGGCCAATGTGGCGACACTTGGGGGAGGCCTATGTCCAGCAGACGATCTGAGGTTGAACCTAGTCTTTCGAAACATCGCTAAGCGGTTGGTCGAATCTTCCCGTGACCAAGGTGCTGGTCTATTTATTTTTAATTTTTATTTTTCGCCCAGCTAAAAGGACGGGTTTTTGGTCAAATTTGGCAATGCTGAGTGAGAGCCTTCTGGGTACTTTTCCCTTTGAGAGCGACGCGGACGAACGATATTTTTTTGAAATTATTTTCTGCTTTTGATACCTACATGTATTTTTTGTGTTTGTATTGGTCTCCGTAACTAGAAGGTTCCCAGTTATCAGCCAGAATAACAAAATGATTGCAATGACGGGGAGAATAAGAGGTATTTTAACATCCCATTCTATCCATTAAAAAGATTTCAGTTTATTTTTATATTTACCATCAATTTCAAATACAATCTACAATGCAAAATTTACGGGCATCAAAAATTCGTGTCGTATTTAATAGAAGCCATTTATGACATCACAGAGTGAATGCTGACAAAACTCCTTGTTCCCAGAGTAAACCGACAGCGGAGGCAGAAATCAACCTTCACAGTGGACAAAACCACCAAGATGAGAGTTTTCCATTTGGACAATTTTAATTAAATTAATATTTATATAGTTTAAGTTAAAGTAGCGGTAGATATGAGGGAACATCTGGTGTTGCATCGCCCTGAACTATTTAAGCCTCGTATCCACTAGGCAAGATTTGCCGCACGACATGTTGAACAATATGTTGCTCAACGTGTTGAAAGTCAGCGCGGAACTTTTGTTTAGCAACTTTTGCTTTGTTTTGTCATGTTGCGCGTCAGCTGGCAACGTCGCGCGATGTTGTGCAACGCTGCCGAACATGTTGAGCGTCACGTGTTGCGCGTCAATAGGGTTTTTGTTTTATCACTTTAAACAAAGTGTAATAACATCAGAAATAGCAAAGTGAAATTATATTTTAAATATCTATAAAAAATACTAAGTTATAAGCATCTGAAACTGCTGCCTGACAGAGAGATCCGATACAGCGAATGACGTCATTCATTGCATCGACGTACAAAATCCATACTAAATTCCGTTTATCTAGAAAGAGATAGAAACAAAAGTTTAAATGGTTATAACTTTTGTGTTTTTTGGCCGATTTATGTCTTATTTTCGCTTGTTCATTATTTTTATAGTACTTTAACATTCCATAACAAAATAAAAAAAATATGCATACTCCCTATTGTCCTCTGTCCTGTCCTACCCCAAATCAATTGGAATACGAGCAAAAGGTGATGATAGTTCTTTCATACGATTCGATGTTGATCTGTGTGTGATCACTCAGAAAATTAGGATTCTATTGAAAATCCGTCCCATAAAACGGACCTCAAGCTCACTCTCAATCAGTTCAAGGTTAAAGTGGACGTGCGGTCGCCTGTATCTTACTATTGGTCGATGCGACGTATTGGTTGGCTGTTTTGTAATTATTTATTATAAAATTTAATTTTCATTCTAGTATTTAAAAATTGAATTCTTTGAAATAAAAGAAAATGACTATATATGTTCAGACTCAATTAATACTCGTGCAGTACTTTCTTATGTATATAGGTAGCTTTACTGCGACATATATTTTATTTTACATAATTTATTTTGTAATTTTGGCCTCCGAAACAAAACGCATCAAAAAATATTCTTCATAAAATAGTATTGAGAATGATTTAGCTTCAGGTGATTTAAAATGACGGCTTTGGGACAAAACGCCGATGGTGATTGGTGCAAACCGGTGATATAATTTTGTATTATGACTGATGTATGATATTTTTTTTACATGCAAATAAATTAAATTTAAAATTAATCGTGGTTTAATTTTTTTAGAACGTAATTTGACCCCCCACTCACTCCTCTGACAGAAAATTATTGCTGGAACAGGTTGATGAACAACATCATCTAGTTACCCTATTCCTATGCTGCGGTCGGCTTCAGAGTCTAACCGGATGCAGCTGAACACCAGTATTTTACATGGAACGACTGCCTATCTGACCTCCACAACCCAGTTAGTACTGTGTAAGTGTGTTCATACGATACCCCTTAGTAAGACTGCTTGTCAGACTTTCGGGTCACTGACTACCTGTAACGACTGTCAAAGATCTACATTAATGACATCCAGGAGTGTCCAGGACCAACAGCTTAACGTGCTTTCCAAGGCCCGAAGGGAACTCGGTATGAAAAGGGTGGACAACCATCCACGGACCGACCTAGGCAAGCGCAGCTTAACCTGAAGATCAACCCGAGCGGCTGTTATTTAGCTACGAACTCTTCAAACAAAAAATGAATGAACAAAATTCTTCTTCTAGAATCGATGATTCATTTTTAGTCCGATTAGTACGTAGCAAGAGCAACCTAAACAGCTCTATCGTTTGCCACATTCAAGTCCTGGATAAACGAAATACAGTACGGTAGATGACAATAAAAAAACTATTTAGTCCGTCAACAACAACAACAAGAACAGCCCATAATGTCCACTGCTGGACATAAGCCTCTCCCATGATGGGATAATTTGCCGTAATCTCCACGCTTGGCAGGCGGATTGGAGATCGCAGTGATGAAAGACTAACAGAAAACGCTGCTGCCCATTCTCTGGTCTACGGAGGCGCAAGGTGTTCTGACTCAGACATTAGTCGCCTTATACGACACCCGTAAGTGTAATGGGTTGGTTCTATTCTACTCTGCCGTATACCACACGGCTAAGTCCGTCAGGACACATATTTTTTCTTTTTTCACGCAAACAAAAAATTAAGACGAAACAGTGCGTCGAAAACGCGTGTGACGTCACATTTCAGTACAGTTTTACTCATATGTAACGTCACAAGCCCCCACTCATGATCTTTGACACGTTTTATCTTCGTCAATTTGTATTAATTTGATGAAACAAAAAAACACGTATTCAATGTTTTTTGATAATCTAACTGACGGACTAAACAGAATCATATTTTTTTTTAGTCGGGAATCATTCCTGTTATAATTAAGACTTACCTTCTCTTGCTGTGGATGTTCAGCGTTATGTTGCTGTTGTTGCGCACGCGACGCCGCTAGTGTCGCCAGCTCCGACATGTTCACGTACAGCGCTTGAGGCATTTCTGGGGAGAAAAATCGAATATAATTGGGTGATGAAACGGAGTATGTATGGGCCATAGCCGGTGTTTTGAAAAAGGCGAGAATTTAGATATGTATGTAATATCTGGATGATAAACAATGAAACTGCGAACTATTAACTATTTGAAAGGAGGATGGGCAATAGTACATTTTAATACAAGTGAAGAAAGTTTGTTATTGCGTACGAGGCGGAATTAACTCCCGAGCCGCAGGCGAGGGTGTTTTTAAGCCGAGAACTGCAATAACAAATGTCCACGTGTATCAAACGACGTTTTTCAATACACTTTTGAAGAAATAAATTATAAGAACGAAAAATATTTTTGTCATGAATTAATAGGAAACTATGATTTTAATTTTATTTTTTTCGCGCTTTACTTTCCCCATGTGAAGGAGAAGCAAAGGTGTATGAAGCCGCTAAACAGCCTAAATGTACTATTGTAGTGCCACTACAAATGATTATAAAGTCACCTTTAGTAAGATGTGGCGGCAAGGACGAGGGCTTGCTCGGCTTGAACTCTTGCACGCAAGTGTTCGCGTTGCCCGACTTGTTGGGTACTGCCGGACGCTCCAGTGATGAACATCTCTGAGGAATAAACATTAGTATTAGTTGGCTTCAATAATAACATTTTTCCAGGCTAAGATTTATTATTTTTTATTTATTTATTATGGATTACATCAACTTCTTTAGATGTATGCATACGATTATTCTATTCTTATTTTAAATATATTTATTAATATTCTTTATAAAATTGCAAAAAAAAAAAAAACGAAATCCAATCGGAATACTTCATACGAGTAAAGGTGAACGCACACTTATCAGTGCTGAAAGAAGCGAAAGAACCGAAAGAATCGAATTTTAGAATTACTTGTATGAAACCCTATAAAACCTCGCACACTTATCCGCGTCGAATCGGACGAATAGATAACGTTATACGGATGAGAAAACGTTTCTTTCGGCGCGGTCGGTTCTTTCGGTGCGGATAAGTGTGCGTTCACCTTAAGGGCGTATACACGTAGAAAGCTGGCGACCGGCGCCGACCTGCTAGCGCTTATTGGCACCGGTCCGCGCCGGCAGTCGGCGCAGGCACTATACGACGTGCCGACACAGCGCCGATAAGCAGCTCGGAACTTATCGGCGATGTTCGGCGCTTATCGGCACCGGTCCGCGCCGGCAGTCGGCGCAGGCACTATACGACGTGCCGACACAGCGCCGATAAGCAGCTCGGAACTTATCGGCGATGTTCGGCGCTTATCGGCACCGGTCCGCGCCGGCAGTCGGCGCAGGCACTATACGACGTGCCGACACAGCGCCGATAAGCAGCTCGGAACTTATCGGCGATGTTCGGCGCTTATCGGCACCGGTCCGCGCCGGCAGTCGGCGCAGGCACTATACGACGTGCCGACACAGCGCCGATAAGCAGCTCGGAACTTATCGGCGATGTTCGGCGCTTATCGGCACCGGTCCGCGCCGGCAGTCGGCGCAGGCACTATACGACGTGCCGACACAGCGCCGATAAGCAGCTCGGAACTTATCGGCGATGTTCGGCGCTTATCGGCACCGGTCCGCGCCGGCAGTCGGCGCAGGCACTATACGACGTGCCGACACAGCGCCGATAAGCAGCTCGGAACTTATCGGCGATGTTCGGCGCTTATCGGCACCGGTCCGCGCCGGCAGTCGGCGCAGGCACTATACGACGTGCCGACACAGCGCCGATAAGCAGCTCGGAACTTATCGGCGATGTTCGGCGCTTATCGGCACCGGTCCGCGCCGGCAGTCGGCGCAGGCACTATACGACGTGCCGACACAGCGCCGATAAGCAGCTCGGAACTTATCGGCGATGGTCGGCGCTTATCGGCACCGGTCCGCGCCGGCAGTCGGCAATTTCTGACAGCGTAAGCAGGTTGGAACTTGTCGGCGACGTTCGCCAGCTTTCTACGTAAACACGCCCTAACTCACAAACAATCTGTCATCTAATTTTGTTGTTGACGCTTTTCCCCGACCAGGCTTGCGTTTGGCTGCAACTCGCCTGAAGTGAAGCGGCGATGCTGCCTAGTATTCAGATTCTGTCTTCGCCTTAGTAGGTATCGTCATCTGCCTAGATTTTTCCCAACTATGTTTGGGTCGGCTTCCAGTCTAACCAGATGCAGCTGAATACCAGTATTTTACATGGAGCGACTGCCTACCTGACCTCCATAACCTAGTTAGTTCTTGGTAATACGATACCTCTTGGTGAGACTGGTTGTCAGACTTTTAGAGCCATTGACTACCTGTAACGACTGTCAAAGATCTATGAATGACCGCCGGGACCAACAGCTTAACGTGCTTTCTGAGGCATGAGGCACGTGTCGCGCTGTTCATGTGTAGCCTGCGGGGGGATACTCACAGTGGGTAGCGGCGGGCGCGCATATATCTGCGTGTCGCGCTGTTCATGTGTAGCCGGCGGGGGGATACTCACAGTGGGTAGCGGCGGGCGCGCATATATCTGCGTGTCGCGCTGTTCATGTGTAGCCGGCGGGGGGATACTCACAGTGGGTAGCGGCGGGCGCGCATATATCTGCGTGTCGCGCTGTTCATGTGTAGCCGGCGGGGGGATACTCACAGTGGGTAGCGGCGGGCGCGCATATATCTGCGTGTCGCGCTGTTCATGTGTAGCCGGCGGGGGGATACTCACAGTGGGTAGCGGCGGGCGCGCATATATCTGCGTGTCGCGCTGTTCATGTGTAGCCGGCGGGGGGATACTCACAGTGGGTAGCGGCGGGCGCGCATATATCTGCGTGTCGCGCTGTTCATGTGTAGCCGGCGGGGGGATACTCACAGTGGGTAGCGGCGGGCGCGCATATATCTGCGTGTCGCGCTGTTCATGTGTAGCCGGCGGGGGGATACTCACAGTGGGTAGCGGCGGGCGCGCATATATCTGCGTGTCGCGCTGTTCATGTGTAGCCGGCGGGGGGATACTCACAGTGGGTAGCGGCGGGCGCGCATATATCTGCGTGTCGCGCTGTTCATGTGTAGCCGGCGGGGGGATACTCACAGTGGGTAGCGGCGGGCGCGCATATATCTGCGTGTCGCGCTGTTCATGTGTAGCCGGCGGGGGGATACTCACAGTGGGTAGCGGCGGGCGCGCATATATCTGCGTGTCGCGCTGTTCATGTGTAGCCGGCGGGGGGATACTCACAGTGGGTAGCGGCGGGCGCGCATATATCTGCGTGTCGCGCTGTTCATGTGTAGCCGGCGGGGGGATACTCACAGTGGGTAGCGGCGGGCGCGCATATATCTGCGTGTCGCGCTGTTCATGTGTAGCCGGCGGGGGGATACTCACAGTGGGTAGCGGCGGGCGCGCATATATCTGCGTGTCGCGCTGTTCATGTGTAGCCGGCGGGGGGATACTCACAGTGGGTAGCGGCGGGCGCGCATATATCTGCGTGTCGCGCTGTTCATGTGTAGCCGGCGGGGGGATACTCACAGTGGGTAGCGGCGGGCGCGCATATATCTGCGTGTCGCGCTGTTCATGTGTAGCCGGCGGGGGGATACTCACAGTGGGTAGCGGCGGGCGCGCATATATCTGCGTGTCGCGCTGTTCATGTGTAGCCGGCGGGGGGATACTCACAGTGGGTAGCGGCGGGCGCGCATATATCTGCGTGTCGCGCTGTTCATGTGTAGCCGGCGGGGGGATACTCACAGTGGGTAGCGGCGGGCGCGCATATATCTGCGTGTCGCGCTGTTCATGTGTAGCCGGCGGGGGGATACTCACAGTGGGTAGCGGCGGGCGCGCATATATCTGCGTGTCGCGCTGTTCATGTGTAGCCGGCGGGGGGATACTCACAGTGGGTAGCGGCGGGCGCGCATATATCTGCGTGTCGCGCTGTTCATGTGTAGCCGGCGGGGGGATACTCACAGTGGGTAGCGGCGGGCGCGCATATATCTGCGTGTCGCGCTGTTCATGTGTAGCCGGCGGGGGGATACTCACAGTGGGTAGCGGCGGGCGCGCATATATCTGCGTGTCGCGCTGTTCATGTGTAGCCGGCGGGGGGATACTCACAGTGGGTAGCGGCGGGCGCGCATATATCTGCGTGTCGCGCTGTTCATGTGTAGCCGGCGGGGGGATACTCACAGTGGGTAGCGGCGGGCGCGCATATATCTGCGTGTCGCGCTGTTCATGTGTAGCCGGCGGGGGGATACTCACAGTGGGTAGCGGCGGGCGCGCATATATCTGCGTGTCGCGCTGTTCATGTGTAGCCGGCGGGGGGATACTCACAGTGGGTAGCGGCGGGCGCGCATATATCTGCGTGTCGCGCTGTTCATGTGTAGCCGGCGGGGGGATACTCACAGTGGGTAGCGGCGGGCGCGCATATATCTGCGTGTCGCGCTGTTCATGTGTAGCCGGCGGGGGGATACTCACAGTGGGTAGCGGCGGGCGCGCATATATCTGCGTGTCGCGCTGTTCATGTGTAGCCGGCGGGGGGATACTCACAGTGGGTAGCGGCGGGCGCGCATATATCTGCGTGTCGCGCTGTTCATGTGTAGCCGGCGGGGGGATACTCACAGTGGGTAGCGGCGGGCGCGCATATATCTGCGTGTCGCGCTGTTCATGCTCCGCCAGCGAGAACGTGTGCACGCTCAGCGCGGGACGAGGGTGGCCGCGTTCATAGCCTGAGGACAACATAAATAAGGTGTAGCGGCACTACAACAAGTACTACAGCAACATAGAACAAAAAGTTCTACAGCGCCATCTATGACAAAGGTGATGAACTACACAGCGAAATACGTTAGAATCCTACATCGCGCAAGCAAAGTTATCCGCGACTATACAGGGTTACTGGTAACTCGACGTATTCCTTGCAGGACGTCATTGTAAGGTTAAAATGTAAGAAATTAAGAAACTAAACTAATATTCTACCGAAATTCAGTAGTTTTTGAGTTAGTAAGATTTTTATTTTTTTATGAAAAATCTCAGATTAAATCATTTGAAGCCAATTTGACGTCCTGCAAGGAATACGTCGAGTTATGAGTAACCCTGTATAGAAGAATTCGAACCGTCGGGCAGTGGGCCAGCAGACACAACACCCGTCTGTCGGAGGATCCTCACTTTTATATGGGGCATAAAGAACTTATCTCAAACATGCTTGGAAATTTGAGCATTATTTTGACAACCTTCTTCAAGATATATCGAAATTGCTGTACTGGCCAGCTACATGTGACCAGCAGCCAGCAAAAATTGTTTGAAAATCCATATCTGTCGTGTTGAGCGGCCAAATAAATTGCATATTATATGTGTCGTGTTATTTAAAAATGGAACGATCTTTTACTGTGAAACATCAACACCAAAGACGTAATTTATCATAGGTTTTATTTATATTTCGAATTGGCTTGCAAAAAGAAAGCGATTTATTGAAAAAACAAATGAACTCTTTAACGCGAGTTTTAACTTCTTCGCTTATTTGAGAAAAGTACTATTACACCCTGTTCTTAATACCCCAAAAAGGTAACATAACATCACGCCAGTAATCCCCGAAGATTAAGGCAGCGGTATACTACCCCGCTCACTGACACTTCAGCAGGGCGTTTAATAATAATAATATACATATAATATATTATTTAATTCAGGTAACAAAAGACCCATATCATATATACCTTACAGACTAACATACATATTGATAAAAACCACAAAAACCTAATTAATCTGTTGAACATGAAGAAACGGCGTCATGTTGCGCTGCGTGGTGTCGCGTAGCGTTCCGCAGAATCGCCAATACATGACACCCTTCGGCCAAAACTCTTTTTTGAGGAAGGTCTCAATATGATTAACTCGGAACTCGCAGCACGAACAAATTAAAATTCGTGTAGTGGCGCGACTCCAACTTCTCGACTCTCAAGGTCCAGCTGGTCTTCGCTCGGACATACTCCACCCTCAACCTTCGTGGTGTGCTGTAGCCGGGACAAATAGAGCTGCGTCGATGGTATCGCCGGACGCAGCATATTGGGTCCTGCCAGCGCGGTCGCGCACTGGTTCCGACTGGGAGGCTTCTTCCTCTCCACCTTCACGAAGCCATCCTTGCCACACGTGGCGGCCGTTGCTTGGCCATGCTGTTTCGAACCTCTGTTGGCAGGTTCACAGCAGCTCTTATTTTCCCCCTTCTTCATCTGCGATACAGGTTTGTGCGTGGCGACAATAGCAGCGTAGGCACGTTTAGGGGTCGACGTACCTACACAAGTCACTGCCTCAACCGGCACCGAGTCAGCAACTTCGGCGGCGCATGTTGCAACGCGTGCGATAGCTGCGAGTGACGCAGTTAATGGAACTACCTATATACCCTATTCTAAATACAATGCCAATGTGAACCCAGAGGGAAGAGGATATGCTCTTCCGCCTTTCCGGCCCATCGTAGACAACCACCTGCACCTTCCAGGATATAAACGTAGCCAACGTAAGAGCCGCGCTGGGGGCTTCATATGAACGTTAACACTTCGCATAATCTCATCATCATCATCAGCCTATTAATGTTCCCACTGCTGGGACACAGGCCTCCTCTCTATGAGAGGGAATGGGCCTATAATCCACCACGCGGCGCACCAGTGCCGGTGGGTAGATGTCACATGTTTTCGGACATGACGGTTTCATCACGATGTTTTCCTTCACCGTTTTGAGAGCAGTGGTGGATCTCGCATGATCTTCTTCGTCGATGTTTTAATAGTTTTTTCTGTTACTATTCCTTAATTTAAATGTAAAATTACATTCTCTGTACGTAACACTCCATTGATGTAAATAATACGGCTAAAAGAAAAAAAAACAACTATGGATGTTGGCAACAATGGTGCATCCACACCGCATGTTGAGGTAACATCCTCTAACAATATTATCAATTGTTACCACGTCTTGACTGTTTTCAAAAGTTAGGCAACATTACTTGACATATACTAACAATAAATAACACTTGGAAAGGTTGCTCTACAAAAGTAACTACGATAGTGGATGCACCATAACGAACGACGTGTGAAGAAAGCTGTTTACTTCCTGCCTAGCACCAGTTGTTTATCTAACTCGCCGTCGCGCTTGCCGTTCGCTACGGTAACGCGATACATTGCGTATGAGGAAATAAAACAAATCAATTTTATTAGATTCCCATAACGTTCTGCGATTATTAGAAACCTGAGATACAGGTTTATTCCTAGTTCAGGTAGAATCCAATTATTGTATACCTATAGTTTTAAAGGCCTTAATGTAATATTTTTGTACTTCAATTATTTCAATAAACAATTACAATTTCAATTTCCTGAAATAATTTATTGTACCAGTCATATTACTATGATATACTGAATCCACCCCATCAGTCTGCGGAGGGCTGGCCCATACACCCTGTATGTCTTTATCGTTTGATATACGTGGGCAATTGTTACTGCAGTTCTTGGCTCCATAACAACCTCGCCTCGCGCCTCGGTTGTGAATTCCGCCTCGAATGCAATAACAAACTCTTAATAAAAATGTACTATTTGCTATGAGTGCCGTATATACTTATTTTTATTATACATTCAGTTATTTTTATATTACAGACAGACTTTTATAATTTTATTTATTTGTTTAGATAATAATTATGTCTTACCTGCAGAAATAGTGTGAGGTCTACCACCCATGATGGCAGAAGCTGCCCTCTCGAATTGTGCTGTGTCCTTTAGATCTGGCCAAGTTGCTGATGCTGAGAAACAAAAAAAACGGTTATTAATTGAATTTGCTTTCTTCTAACAATTAATTCTCACAATTCAAGTAAATAATGGCGGCGATATCAGGACACTTGCGCGAAAGACATGGAGTTTTGTGCAATTGGACTTTTGCGCGCATGAAAACTTGCGCGAATAGGCTATTGCGCGAACGAACACTTGCGCGGCTGGACTTTTGCGCGACTTAATGGCCACTGAGGATTAATGTGTCTGCGTGTGTTAATTGAAAGTGGTCATTTTTGTTTTTTTTTTTCGTCATGGGTGTCGTTTTCATGGTTTTCGAGGTCGCTGATAACGAAAATGAGATCAAAAGGAAAATCCAAGATGGCACCAAACATGTACCGTCATGGGTGTCATTTTCGTGGTTTTCGGGGTCACTGATGACGAAAATGAGGTCAAAACCCGGCCCCCGCAGGACACTCAATCACTCTCCCCACATGGTGCTACGTCACGGGGGGGGGGAGGGCTGCTGCGTAGCGGTCGGATAGATAATACGTAACAATTTTCAACTTTCAGCTCTGAGTGACCGTGGTAATACGAAACGTAATCTCACCTGCATTGCTGATGTCGTGCACGTCGTCGGCGTGGTCGTCTTCGATGTGACTCTTCGCCTGAGTTATGCATTCGCTGCTAACGCTCTGATTGTCTGAACCCTGCAATGTTATCGGTTAGATCACATTAACTTGATGATGGTTACTTTATATGTATTTCCTTTGTAAGTGGGTAACAGCTTGAGCGCTGTCAGTTTTTTAATATATTCAAACATTTCATGGTAAATTCGATATTGGGACTTGTTCTAGGATTATATTACATGGATAGGCTAGTTTCCACCATCAATAAATTGCAAATCTATTTAGTCCGTCAGATAGAGTATTAGAAAAGAATGTACACGTATTTTTTGTTTTTGTAAATCAATGAATATTGACAAAGATAAAACGCATCAAAACTCGAGTGGGGGCTCGTTACATCACAACGCACTAAAAATTATAGCACGGCGTGACGTATTAAGAATTTTAAAAGCGTCTTATCTTCGTCAATTTTGGTTTACGTAACAAAAGAAAAAATACGTGTCAAATATTTTTTGATAATCTAACAGACGGACTAATTAGATTTTATCAGGACACAAGCCTATTATTGTAAAGAAAGATTAAATAACAATAAAACAAAGACACTCATCACTCAATCAACTCTACAACTACAATCTAATAAAATACTATAGAGACTAAAAATGCAAAATAATACAAGTTGGGCTCGTCATATTATATGTTAATCTACAACCTCACCTTTAACACATCAGATCTACATCAGTATCCAAGCATGTAACTGTTACGAATACCAATTTCTTAAACTACCAAAACGTTGAGTTTTTAAGGTAGCCTACACTTTATCCTAACGCTGGGCAAAGACCTTTCCTTTCTCCTTCCAAACCTCTCTGTTCTGTGCACTTTCTGGCCACATTTGCCCTGCGAGTACACAATAAATTGTGGACATAAATTCTGAGCTATATGACGGTTCGGAACGTATTATATTATTCGTTCACTTGGCGAGATTTCATATTTATGAAGTTAGGTACATCTGTCATGATCACTCTCCATGCCCTTATCCCAATTTATTTGTGGTCGATGCAGCATGTATTCTTCTTCTATACTTCTCTATTACTCGTCATCTCAACAGTCACCTGGTAGGTACATGTGCGTCTCATCATCATCATCATCATTTCAGCCGCAAGACGTCCACTGCTGGACATAGGCCTCCCCCAAGTGTCGCCACATTGACCGGTCCCGTGCGACTCGCATCCAGCGGATTCCCGCAACCTTCACCAGGTCATCGGTCCACCTAGTGGGAGGTCTTCCAACGCATGTGCGTCTGTGTTAATTAAAAACTGTACCTTTTAAATGCCAAGAACGCAGGTACTCGGTTTATCTTGCAACAACTGACAGCGCGGCTACTGTTTCAGAGGGAACAGGTTCTGCGTTTCTCCATACAAATGTATTCTCATTTTTAACCGACTTAAAAAAAGGAGGAGTGTGTTTGTGTATTTTTTTTTGTTTCTTTTTTTTTTTTATGTATGTTACCTGATTTATTTCCAATGAATATTGGTTTTGTTATTTTCACCGGCTTCTGAAACTAAAGTTATTTTTCACTTTTTTTGTGTTTTTCTTTTAGTGTTTTTTTTTTTGAAGTCGGTTTTATTTATTCCTGAATAATGCCTCTAGAGCTATAGTTATTTTTTTTAATCAAGGTCTGCTGTACACGTCCGTACTTGAATAAAGCACATACAATTAGTAAAATTATTTTATTAAGGCCAAAAAAAATACATTATTCACAATCTGCCTTGTTACACAAGGCAGATTGTGGATAATGACGTCACATCATGGCCGCGACAGCTACGGACGTTTGAACTGTCGTAGAAAATTGCAGGAGTTTAATATTATTTTTGTGCGACATGCAGTAGTTGAACTTTCCTTTTAATAATTTTCTTGGGTTGATAGTAAGCTGTATTTTATTGATTTACTATTTCTTAAATAACTTGAATCAGTTTTCGAGGAGAAAAAAGGGGAACGAACGAACGAAGACAAAACGTCGGCCTCGTCAAATTTTTTGTGATATAATCGGTCTGAACTGCTGCTGTTCCTATTTTACTCTACGGCGGCATGCTTGACGCAGTGCGACGGCAATCGTTTCTCAATACTTATTTTTAGGGTTCCGTACCTCAAAAGGTAAAAAAGGAACCCTTATAAGATCACTTTCTTTTCCGTCTGTCCGTCCGTCTGTCACCACCGATTTTCTCAGGAACGGGTGGACCTAGCAAGTTGAAATTTATACCAGATACTGAAGTCTATAGTCCCTATTAGGTGTATAAAAATCAAGGTCCTGAGCCAACACGATAAAAAGATGTGGGCAAATTTAGATTTTCGCGAAAACTTGTAAGTACCAAAATTTACCTTAATTTTTTTCTTTTTTTTTTGGAATTTTCCCTTTACTTGTGCTGTAAGATCTTGCTTTTACCCAAAATTGACAGTTCTAGGTCAATCAGAAGTACCATATAGGTTTTGGGTCGAAAACCTAAATGGTAGTTCCCGTTGACCTAGAATCACAAAATTTGGCGAGAAGCAATGTCTCACAGCATATGTAAAGGGAAAAATCTGAAACCCGTAAATATGTAGTTAAACAACAAAAAAAAAGCGAATTTACTAATCCAAACTTATTATTTGCGGTTGCTGCAGTAGCCGTTTCATGGGATCGAACAGCAAAATTAAGTTTGTCCTTTAAAAAGTTTGTACGGAACACTCGGTGCGCGAGTCCGACTCGCTCTTGGCCAGTTTTTTTTAATTCCTCTCAGGCCCTGTTCCCTCTTAACGTAAATAAAATAAATATCAGTATTTTGCGCTGCGCCGCCTGTCCAAACCTACTGAGCACACTGTACCCTGTAGTTGTGTGATGTATTTACATTGTCAACGTAGAGCGAGCGGCGTAGGAGCGCGTCCTGCGAACGGAACCCGGAGTCCGCGCTGCACACGCTGGACAGGCGGAGCTGGGGCTAGCAGAAGGATAACAGAACATAATAGCAACGTAATACTGTGTACAAGCAAAAATAATGTGACAAAATCAAATGTGGAATAAGCAAAACTGATAATAAAAAATATGTGCGCAATTGACGGTTGGAAAATGACAGAAAAAGTGATTTGCTATCTGATTTTGAACTTAAGCAACAACATTTTATGGTTTAAAATCATTTGGAGCAATTTGACAGTTTGTGGTATTAACTTAATGTGCTGGAGACTTTACATAACTTACGTTTTTAAAACTTGTGATTAATTTCTTTAGCCATTATGCTTACAAATACGAAACTTTAAAGATACCACAAAAGACTTTTAACATGCCTAAAAGTTTAATATAGTTTCTAACTTTTCTAGTCTGAAATTACTGTCAGGAATTAAAGTTACATAAAATGCAAAGCTAAAATTTCTTATTATTTCAGTACACACTTTTTCATTTTTACAACTGCTTTTTTTTGCTGATAACAGTTCAATATATATAAAAAATATCCAACCGCCAAAACAATACAAAATTAAAACATTCAAAACAATTTCTACGTATGTAACACAAAATCCACACCTAGTGTCCGACCGAAGTTCCGAACCGAAGCCGAAGGTGGCCGAAGAAAGCCGAAGCTTCGGTCGGACACAACGCACACTACACTATACCTGCGACAGACAGTGTTGCGAATCGCTGTTGGGCGCCGGGATGGTGCCCGCCGAGGACGCGCTCGAGATCGGAGTGGAGCAGCTCACTGTGGAACCTGACACACCTGGAACAGACGAATTGTGATATAAAAGTTATGTTTTATCATCATACCAAGCCCACCACACTATTCCCAAACCACTGTAACTACTGAAAGCCAGAATCAATAGTGGCGACCTCCAGAAAAGCGCCGAGACAATGAAGCTCAACAGAGCCCTAGAGAAAAAATTTAACTGTCTTGGATCCCGCAACGAAATTAATCAGAAACCGTAAGGAGTAGGAAAAACCATCATCAGAATCGACCGATCATCACCACATGTCCCGGTACCGTGCGACTCGCATCCAGCGAGTCCCCTCCACCTTAACCAGGTCACCGCTCCACCTAGTGGGAGGCCTTCCAAAGCAACGTCTTCCGGTTCGCGGTCACCACTCCACAACTTTTCGGTCCCATCGACCATCCGTTCTGCGAGCAACGTGCACTACCCACTGCCACTTAAGTAACAGTAATTACGGGTAGTTGAATGCCCGAAAGTCTGACAACCAGCTTCGACAAGGGGTATCGTGAAACGTCCATGGAGTTTCTTCTTCCCATTCTTGAGCCCATTCTTCTCCATGAGATCAACAATTTTCGAAACATTCCATTAACAGTTATTATGCCTGTGGCTGGACTGTATAGGTAGCCAATTTATGACTATGCAAAAGTGCCTGTCACGGTCCTATTTGATTTAAATGCTTTGAGTTTAAGTCCCATGGTTCGCTCTAAGTAAAATACTGGTTTTTAGCTGCATCCAGTTGGACTCGATGCTAGGTTATGGTGTGGCTCTCTTACCATGCTGCTGGTCGGAGCACTGCGAGTTTAGCGAGGAGATGGACGTGAGCGAAGACTTGCGGCTCCCGAGACGGGAGGACGCGGACGGAGAGTGCGGAGCAGACCCGCTCTCTGCCCAGCCCGAGTAGCAGGATTTGATGTCGCATATCACCTGGAAGTGTAAACCCTTAGATAAGCTTGAGAACAAAGAGTTCAAAAATCAGTTATTTAAAATTACACTGCATTACCTTCCATCGAAAAACAATCAAATAGATTAAGAATATATAAACCAGTTTTAGTGGGACGAGGTACACTGGAAATCAGAATTTTTGGGTCCGAAAAAATTATTAAAAACAAGACCTAAAACGGCCATTTTCACCACTTTGTATTATCAAGTTGAGGAAAGATAGCACTACAGTCCTAGACTTTATTTACCCCGGTTTCGGATCTGATGTCAATCTAATGATAGCTATATTGAGCGAAATTCAAACAGCAAATAAAATCCCTCGACACGATATTTGGAGGTTCCAAAAATAAGAAATCAAACCTGGCAGGAATTTATTAATCAGTCAACGAAAGCTATTCCATTACTGATAATCAGTAAGTTGGTAATCACATTTACCATCTAACCAAAATTAGCCAGTACAAGAAAAATTGAATGCTATCATCATTCCTCTCTCATTATCTATCAGGCCTCCCCTTTCTTCCGCCACACTTCCCAGTTCTGTGCGTCCCTGATCCAGGTGTTTCCCGCGACTTTGACGATATCGTCAACCCAACGATCTTCAGGACGGCCGAGCTGTACGAGTTCTATAGCTACCTGTAAACTGGCAGCAGGTAATGTCCTGGGTTCGGCTGTGTGTCTGATGAGCTGCTCGGTACCCTCCTGTAGGTGACCAACCTCCGCTAGCATAGCCACTTCAGATTCCTGGAAACATTGTTCATAGATATTTTGAATTTCGATAAAGAAATATACGATATTCTCTATCAACGACGGAAGGAGTGTTCCACGGCAGTACAACCCAGAATGATCGAAATTTAAATAGAATGAAATTAAAATGTAAAATTCCTTCTGCTGAACTATTGCATTTTTCAGGAGTGGTCCGTAATCCACCATACACCTAGGTCTAGTATAGTCCTGTTCAAACTTCATGGCGGCTCGGAAGTTAGCTGCGAGTGACGGCCTACGACGTAAACAGTCAAGACGATGCGTCCTGATGTTTCGAGCCGCAATAAAGTTTTAACAGATCTTTAAAGGTTGGTAAATGTCACATGACGATTTTATTCTTCACTGTATTGAGAGTAGTGGAGATGAAATAAGTATAGCGGCTACCGTGATTCTAACCGTGTTCTTTATTACCTTATTAATTCTAAAATGTATATAATATAAAGGTCTCACCACTACGGGGTTCAGCAGCGATACGAAGTGACAGAAGCGGCTTCGTTCCTCGATGAGCGCAGCCTTCACCGCTTTTTCCTCCATTTCTTCCAACTGCTGCTTACGTTCCTGTATGTCCTGGAAGAATATAGGTTCTCCGTTACTGAACTTTACGTGATGAAGTGAGGATTACAATCATTATCATCTGAGGCGTCTCAAAATTAGAATAATCTTGAGAAATTTGACCGCTAGAGCGAGCGGAGCGAGCTCGCATAATTAAGCGCCCCGCTTAGTATGTTATACATATTCTATTTACAATTCATACAGATTAAATTAAAGCGACTTGATCGATTTAGCATACAATTTTGAGAATAATCCTGAGACTGAAACATGCAAGAGCGAGCGGAGCGAGCGGAGCAACCTCGGAAAAATTAAGCACCCGTCTCGGATAGGTTAGAGTGTGTGATGAATTGACTTTGTGAGATGGAGTGGGCCGTAATCCAACAACTTGGGCCCAAATCTTACCTGCATGCATACATCAGCTCGTCGCTTCGCATCAGGCGGGGCCCTCCTTGCCTTCCTCGCGTGCCGCTGTGCCTCAGTGACACGACGCCTGAGCTCTGCTCGAGCGCGCTTGCATTCTCGCGCGTGCTCGCGGCTTAGAGCGCCGGTTGAACAGGAGCCGCGACGCCACTCGTCTGCTCGCTCCGATAGAGGTGTTATTAGCGTGTCCATTAGGGCGCTGAAGAGAAGACATACGTTAGTCTTAAGGCTGATGCTCCAAGGTAGCCGGCGAAATTCAAATTTTCTTAGGTTTTTTGTAATTGCAGGCCAGTGCTAGATTGTATGTTGATCAAAATATTGTTCGCGATTGTAAGACGTATGTAGTTACAGAATTATAATCATCAAAATCATCAATACAACCCTCCAAGTTCATAAAGGTCGAGGAACGATTTTTTCAAGGTCAAAGTCATTGCTAGACCTTTATGAACTTGGAGGGTTGTATTGATGATTTTGATGATTATAATTCTGTAACTACATACGTCTACGTCAACACCTAGCACTGTCCTGCAAATTGCAAAAAACATAAGAAAATTTGAATTTCGCGGGCTAGTCGGAGCATTCACCTTAAGTATAATTAAAATGTTATTATCATAGGTGGTCTTTTACAGTCCACAACTGGATATTGGCTCCACAAGTTCATCATTCTCCTACCCTTATCATTCCTATACCCCACATCCGTGTGGTGCCGGACAAGTCGCCAATGGCATTTAAGTGGATCCTCGGCTACTATCATCCAGCCACTACGAGTACCTACTCGTAGTGCCAAAATTGCACGTAGTTGTGAAATATTCACAGCTACCGAGCTGTGAAAATTTTAGCTTTAAAATTGTTCTACCTTATGTAAGTCACGTTAACACGTCAACTTTAATATTTATGGCCATTCCATTGTCACTTTAGCTTAAGTCTGCTTGTTTATTCTTGCGTATACTTGCGTCACCAGATATTAGAAAAGCTGACTTAATTTCTCAAGGACCTATTATATCGAGGGCATTTGTTGTGTATGTTATTCTTATGGATAGTCTTATTAGCTGACTCATATTAATAGTAATGTTTTTTTTTAATAAAAGAAAGAAAATCAAGTCTCTAAATTGATCTCCATCTTAAGATGTATAAACCTCATTAGTGTTTCAGTTTTATTTATAAGGGATGCAAACCATACCTTTTGGCGCTAATAACAACTTCTTTAAATCTTATGTACGATCTATATCCCTAAACGTAGAAAACCGTCATCAAATTTTATTGCAGCTTGGAAAACCCATTTAATTAAGGTAAACATTAAAGTGCAATGACAGATGTAATCCATGTCTAACCGCCACAACCCAATTAGTACTGGGTAAAACGATACCACCATAATTTGTTCCATCCGAGTTCAAAACTAGTTGAGGAAGAAAATGGAGATTTCGCTATACTCACCTACTTATAAATACCGTGTATTTACAAGCATCTAGTCGAAATCTATAATTACAGAAAAACTCATTCATTTGTGTTGATAAACAAAGTGGTAGGTACCTAACCACCTACTGCAGGAAAATGTTGAACCGGTAAAACTTGCATGTCTCGGTTAAAGTGGTACCAGTTTTCAAGAAGAGTTATTTTTCTCTATAAATGCAGTTCTAAGGGCTTAGGCTATTGCCGGGGTTGCGGGACTGTTCGAAAGAGATACCGTGGCCCCGGAACACAAAGGGCGATGAAGGAACATGGATGGGTTTTAGTCAGTAAACGTCTGACACTCCCTCCTGCTCCGAGAAGTCATTTGATGATATCCCATCCGAAAAAAAAGGGCTTAGGCTATCGTCCACAACGCTACACAAAATTAACGTAGTACAGGTGGCTTCGGCCAGGTCAAAGTTGTCGAGATGGGCCGGAGCCACTCAAATCACCAATGAGTAGCCAGAATGTCACAGTATCAGTATCTACTAGAACAGCAATGAAGGTCCGTACACGACACCACCAATCACAAAAGCGTCAGGAAAACCCATTCAAGGTGGAAGCGTTAATTAAGCTCGCGAAATTCATATTTTCTTTTTTTTTTGCACGCATGACGACAGTATCAAAAAATTGCAAATCTATTTAGTCCGTCGGTGAGTATTGGAAATTAATGGACACGTATTTTTTGTTTTTGTAAATCAATGAATATTGACAAAGTTAAACCGCATCAAAACTCGGGAGTGGGGGCTCGTGACGTATTGAGAATTTTAAAAGCGTCATCATATCTTCGTCAATTTTGGTTTACATAACAAAAGAAAAAAGGGTCAAATATTTTTTGATAATCTAACTGACGGACTAATTAGATTGTTTTGTCGTCTCGCCTATTTGCAAAGTCTGTGCCAGGCTGGAACAAACAGGGGAAAAAACTGAAATGTGTGCCTCACGGCTGCAAAATCCTGATGCAAAGACAAGTTATCTGTACAACATAGACCAGGTAAGCTTTAAAGTCAGTCAAATAATTATGTTCACACCACAAAATACCGTTTGTAATGACGTAGGTAAGTTGTGACGTGTCAATGCGTACCTACCTAGATATAAGACATTACTTCAACAGGCCGAGCGTCTGATGGGATTTCCCATCGACAACAATTTATGGTCATATTTCAACCAATTTACACAAAACCTTGACAAATTATATACCTAAACCTTTCCTCATGAATCACTCGTACCTATCTATTAGTGCAAACCGAACAGACAGACAGACGCAGCGGAGGACTTTGTTTTATGATATGTAGTGATGTAGTACCAGTAAGATTAGTTTTATGACGTCATGACAAGTATATATCTACCTTATGAACGTCTTCATCCTGGTCTCAATGGCTCTGTGACGTAGGCACACGCGCGTCAATGCCGTGCCGATCTCCTTCGTTGCACCTGTGAACAAGGATATTGTTTGGTTAGTTCTACATCACTGCCACGTTGGTCTAAAGAAACATTTCTTGTTTTTTTCTATTCATCGAAGCTTCATTAAAATATCAAAACAGTTTAGCTATTGCGTATAATTTTGGTAAACAGAACCTCAATGGTTGAAACTCATCTGGCATCACAGAATAGCACTTTTCCATGCTCCTCGTTTTTCACTCGTTTCTGGCTCGAACAAATTACGGTGCTAAGCGACAGAAAGGATTAGAAACATGGAAAATGAGGCCAGATGGGGTACATACAATCCTAAGACGAGACGAATGCGTGTCAACATGTCGTGGGGAAAGTTTTGTGAATGAAAGAAGGGATCTATAAAGGACAGATGGACCTTGTGAAAGAGGATATGATTAGAAAGCGGGTGACTACTGAGCGGCTTGGAGGAAGAAGACATGCCGTAGAGGAGCTTGGAGGAAGAAGACGTGCCGTAGAGGAGCTTGGAGGAAGAAGACATGCCGTAGAGGAGCTTGGAGGAAGAAGACATGCCGTAGAGGAGCTAGGAGGAAGAAGACATGCCGTAGAGGAGCTTGGAGGAAGAAGACATGCCGTAGAGGAGCTTGGAGGAAGAAGACATGCCGTAGAGGAGCTTGGAGGAAGAAGACATGCCGTAGAGGAGCTTGGAGGAAGAAGACATGCCGTAGAGGAGCTTGGAGGAAGAAGACATGCCGTAGAGGAGCTTGGAGGAAGAAGACATGCCGTAGAGGAGCTTGGAGGAAGAAGATATGCCACAGAGGAGTTTGGAGGAAAAAGACATGCCGTAGAGGAGCTTGGAGGAAGAAGACATGCCGTAGAGGAGCTTGGACGAAGAAGACATGCCGCGCCGATCCCAAATAAATTGGGACAAGAGGAGAATAGTGAAGACCTCAAGACGTACTTTGCGGTTGTTTTAATTTAAACCACCAGTAGATACTTCTATAGTTGCTGCCAATTAAGATCGCAATAGCGGTCATTGCCTTTTTCCCTAATATATCTTCGTGCGAACCAAAACAAATGAACCATGTACCGTTTTTCATTAAAAAAAAAGTTCAAGATCACGATAGATGACGATTCAAGACTTGAACAGGCTTATTTTTGGATTTTAAAGTTAAGAACTTTAATAAATGTACGTGGGTCAATGAACGCTATTGCGATCTTAACTGGCAGCAACTATAGTTTCAAAATTCATTGTTTTCCTACCGCCATTGACAAAGTACAAATATTTTTATAGTGCCAACCGAGTGTATTTAAGAAAACCAACATCTATAACATACATACATAACCAAATGTGTTTAAAAGGGTCAATAAACAATAAAACAACCATAAGGAAAAATTACAAAATATTATATTATAGCTGCATATTGTTGTCAGTTGAATAAAGCTTATTAAAATGATTTATACCTACTACAATTATTATGTATTTATATTTTACATTTTAAAGCAAATTAGCAATTAATTACTTAAGTTCATTTTCTAATACTTGTTATTTTCCTTGAGTCCGTTTTTCCTTTAAAAGGGCCATAATCAACATCATGTATCTATTTTGGTCCTGTACCTACAGCAGTTATTAAGTATCCATTGTATTTTGAATTTGCGACAGCAGGGTTAAATAACTACATGAAGTTTTTTTTTAAGTTTGCCCTAGACTAGGAATTTCTACTGTATCGTGGGTGCGTTAACTAACATTTAAACTCTCAAACAGCCAGACCCGGAATAGCTCCTGTAGTAGACCATACAAATATTTGTTCCGTGCGGGAATTTAATCCGCGACACGCTGCGCACCAGGTAATTGCTCAGCCACTGCGCCAACCGCGCCGTTATCTGTGAGAGGATCGAGCACAGTCCTTTAAAGTGAATGCTCCAACCAGCCCGCGAAATTCAAATTTTCTTACCTTTTTTGCAATTTGCAGGCCAGTACTAGGGTGAATGTTGATTAAAATACTAGTTTATGGACAGGAAAAAACTAAATATGTTGCGCCGGTTCCATATATCCACCTGAACTACGATAAAGACTATAAGATGGTTTTGAAAAGAATCCAATAGAGAGCGAGAATAAAAGTATCGATCTTCTACGATCATAAATTCATAAGTTATTGTACACAACAATTGTAAGTAAATTGTAAATTTGTAGCCCTCAATCAATCAATAAACAAAATTGTAATAATATTTGAACACGGGTTCATACATAATTATTTCCAAATGTCAGCATATCGGCGACAACACAACAGTCTCACTGGTTCAGAAAATTAAATTATTTACGGTTACATTGCGTTTTGTGAGTATAAATATCTTGTAGTGTGTAGTAATGACTACAACACAATACACAAACGAAAGATATAATAAATAAAAGGGACTGCGTGTCGATACTGTCAGAATTGCGATATGCAGTGACATCTCAGTCCTGACCTGACTGCTGCTACTAACCAGCTCATTGTACACCTTAAGTCCACAGTGCTGTTTCATCTGCCTAGCCTTTTCCTAACTATGGAGACGGGTTCTATTCTAACCGGATGCAACTGAATACCAGTATTTTGCACGGACCGACTGCGTATCTGAATTCCACAACCCACTTGGTACGATATCCCTTGGTAATACTGCTTGTTAGACTTTCGGGCCACTGACTACCTGTAAGGACTGTCAAAGGTCTACAAATTGCAGTCGGGACCATCCACAGGCCAATCTTAGCAAGCGCTGCTTAACCTCAAATATTGACCCATGCGGCTCTAATATTTAGCCACGAGCTCCTCTGCGGCACGAACCTCAATGCTGTTTCCGAACCTTTCAATTAGCGTTTAAAACAAGCAAAAAGACGCGACATAGGAAGTCAAAAGAACCCTACAGTGACGGATAAGCCTAAAGACACGGAGACTTGGTTATTGCAGACTCTTCGCCTTATTTTCCTTATATTTTTTCATTATTTGGTAAATGGTCAACGGAGGATGATCGCGGATGGTCAGGTACGTAGTACTCACAACCGGTGTGTGTGTATGACCAGATGCATGATGTGGTTTCTGCCTACCGCCATGGGAAAAAGGCATGAGTTTATCTACGCACGTTGGCAACACCAGGGAAAAAGTACACAGGTTCGTTGTCTACCTACCCTTTCTTTTTTTTTTTTTTTTCGGATCGTTAATCATCAAATGACTTCTCCCGCTCTGGGCGGAGCAGGAGGGAGTGTCAGACTTTTACTGACTAAAACCCATCCATGTTCCTTCATCGCCCTTTGTGTTCCGGGGCCACGGTATCTCTTTCGAACAGTCCCGCAAACCCGGCAGGTCGTTGTCTACCCTGACGATGTAAAGACTGTTGGAGTTAGAGAACATTAATAAAACTACGGTACAAAGGCCAAGCTGAACGAGTCGAAGCGAATGATTCACAAAAATGGGGAAATACCTTTTTGATCGTATTAACCAACAATACAGCCTTAACAAGATATAGCCATCAAGGATAGCAAGAATAATTAAGGCGTAACTGATGAATCACACGAGCACGAAAATGCACTTAATGGTCACAAATGAAAGAGTAGTACACACAGACCACAGTAAACAGTAATTCTTTGTCGTTTTCTAGAGAGAGGAACGTCTTAACAATGCGCGCCGTGCCAAAAAGCGTAACTTTCTGAATCTGGCCCCTGATTCAACTACCCATTATTAGTTGGACTTATCATAATGCAAGAGACAACGGGTTGAGAGGACACATCTGGGACCTTTAACTTCGGCAAAGACAAGGCTGTATTCTATCCCCAATTCTCTTTAACACTTATGGAGAGTACATTATTATCAGACGAACTTTTGAAAACTGGGAGGTGGAGTCACAATAGGTTGCCTCAAAATTACGAACCTGCGCTAAACAGACGACACAAGACTCCTAGCTGCCAAAGAAACTGAAATGACTCAACTATACTCAGCAGAATGGAAAGGATGAGCTTGGAACTAGATCACAAGATCATCATCATCATCATCATCATCAGCCTATTAATGTTCCCACTGCTGGGACACAGGCCTCAAGATCAATCACGCTAAAACCAATTTAAAGGTGGAAGACCGCACCAACAAACTGCAACTAATAGGGACACTGTCACTCGTGTCACATCCACAAGAAAGGTACTTGGTAAATTAGCAACTCTATTTGTGGTGGTTCAAACTTCGTTTGGAAATACTGTTAGAATAAAGTTCTAATCAGCTTGCACTACAAAGTGGTTGTTACGTCAGTCACTGCGGGACGAATAGTGCGTAATGAGTGGTTTTTATTTAATTATAGCCTAATAAATCATTAAATCAAAATGCCAATAATTGTACGCTTTCTGAAGAAAAATGTGACAATTATTTGTGTGAAAAAAAAACACTCACCAAAGAGGTGGAGAAAATGGAGAAAACCTTTCGTTAGCGGATACCACCCGGGTGGTAACGAAAGGTTTTCTCCATGCACCCAATTAAAACAGTATGACTTCTTATCAAAACACGGTTGGTTTCCTGTTCAGATTGTAGGGGGGGGGCATAGGTTAATCTGTGTTAACATATTTACATTTGTGCAAATTAGACTCCTGTAACACAGGTCTCACCTAGCACAGGAGTCAGGGTTTCAAATGGAAATGTATTACTTTTTTCTTTGTGTCAATAAAAATATTTTATTATTATTATATTATTTATTAGTCTTAACGCTTTTGAAAATAAGTTTCCTTTTTTGAACCTGATTTATCTAAATTGTAAAATTTGATCTAGGTATATCAGTAACGCTAACGTCTAGCTCTAGCGCGTCTAGCGGTCTTCAGAAATGGCCAAGCTCAATTCCTGGTTGAACCAAAAAGTTTTACAAAAATTAGTTTTCTTCAATATAGTTTCTGGCAAAATGGGGTATTATTGGTTCCTCCAACGAGTGCGAGTGCAGCGCTCCGGATCAACCTATGCCCCACCTGTTGGAGTGTCCTAGTTGACAGTTTACCTGCACTCTTGACGACTTGTATAGTGCCTCTGCCGCTGTAATAAACGTGTCCAAACTATGTATTAAGGAAATAACATCGATGCGACAAGAAGAAGAAGAGTTGGCCTGTTGTTAAGGTGTCCCTAGCTTTTTAAAGATGACCCCGTGTAAACAAACTCATATAAGCAGGGATAAGTCGCAATCAAGCATTTAAAAATGAAGATGTATTACCTGGAAAGTTAAACCAAGATCCGAAAAGACCACAAAGAGGTTGATATCTAAATACGGCGCTTGCAACAGCACTAACAGTACCTACGCAAAGGTCACCAAGACTGTCAAAGAAACCCCCAAAAAAAAGGACCTCTGCTAACTTACGCACCCAAGAATTTAATTGTACCTACTCGAAAGTAAAGAAAACGTTCCATTTATTAAAGCCACTGGACCGTAAACAAACATAATTAATCTAGGAATGGGACATTCCAAGAAACTGTATGAAGTCACAGCTATACCAGTTTTGCGTACAAGTTCATCATCAATACTGAGTTTGTGCAAGCTATTTACGAATGTGTCCCAGAAGTTGTAAAGACGAGAATTGCTTGGAGAATCGTTGTGCTTCGATGACCGTGCGAGATTGTCAGGCGGTAAAACATATTGGGCTTTGGATTGTCCGATCACAGTTCGGCTGACCACGGGCTGGCACGGTCGTGTTCAAGTGTATGTGAATAATGCTGTGATATTTTAAATTAAAATTTAAATATGAATATAATATTTTTTGCTGTTTTCGCCGCGTGCGCTTGCTTCGTCAATGGACGTAAGTTGCAATTTTTTTTTTCTTTGTTTTTGTTAGGTACCTATTAAATTTTTACTTTAAGGAAAACTGCGATAAAAACGGTTTTTATGTAAATATGGCTTAAGTATTGTGTGTGCGGATACAATTCTTGCAAAATTTTAATAAATACAGGTTTTAGGAGATTTTAAAATATACGTCGTACCTACGATAACTTTAAAAGTTTATTTCTGTTTTACATTTAAGTATTTTTTGATGTGGTTAGTACTAAGTGATGTGCATTAAAAATCATGTTACTTTGAAAGTGAATTAACAAATTGTTTAATGACAGGTAATTTGTACTTAATTAATAGTTCAATTAATAAATATCAGTCTGTAATTGAGTATGTCTTTATGGGTCACTTAGAATACAATTATTTAATATCTTCCTTATAAAAATGTCACCTATCATGCACTTAATTACTTATTAAATAGATTAGGTACCTACGTATTAGAATATTCATGAATAATTTTACATATTTATTATAACTCATATTAAGTTTGACTACGAAATGCATTCCAACAAACTTACAATAAATAAATAAAATAAATTAACCTTTATTTTCAGACTACAGTCCATAACTTTGTTAGTATTTTAGTGATAATAACAATGGTGCTTATGTAATTAGGTTAGTATTGTTAGTGTTTACAACTAAATTATTTATTTAGTTATACCTAATACAGTCCCCACCCAGTGTCTCTGGAAGGGGCAGTCCGGTCTAGCAGCAATCATCTTCAAAATGCTGTTGTCACTACCATGCAGGCGCTGCAGTAAGAAAGCCGCTTTCTTTCGCATGATAGCGTGGAAGCCATCTGTGCGAGCCTCTGCGAACATTCCCGATGCACTACAGCGCCACGGCAGTCCCAACAGCATCCTGAAGGCGTTATTAAATTGGACGCGCAGGACATTGTAGGCTCGACGCGTGGTATGACACCCACAGGCCGCTCGTGTAGAACGATTTACAGAAAGCCTTATAATGACAGTTTATAAGTTATTTAATAGACCGTATAGCTTCGATTACTTTTACGAAAGCCTGATAATTGTTACAGAATACTTTCAGTCAATATTTTCTCTTGTGAACTTTGACTGGTAACTGTAGATATGTTGACTGGTGAAGAATGCCTTGTGGCATTAAGTCCGCCTGTGTACCACTCTTGTACTACCGAGTTCACTGAGGGTCGAGGTCACTTTTCAACCTTATTACTCAAGAATACTTAAATAAATAAATATTGAGGTCAACATCATCAAAATCAAAATATTTTATTTCACATAGGCCTGGATGGGCACTTATAGTATAACGTCGAAAAAGGGGCACGGTTCAGGTTGGTCGTTTTCATGGAGAAGAACCGGCAAGAAACTCTATGGTTACTAAGGTTAACCAGCATTTAATGTCCCCACTGCTGGTGAACAGACCTCCTTTCGTTAAGACAGGCCCTCCACCAGTTTATAATGTAAGTATAAGAAAAAATTAACATAATTTGTGAAAAAAGTGAAAACCCGCCAGCGCCCAACATGTCGGGTAATCGAAAACACAACATAATTGAAATCGATTGTTTTTCAACATGGCTACATCATTTAGTGGAACATTGAACATTACCGTAACACGAAGCTAATAAACAGTTATTTAGTGTAACAACAGTTAGTACACGCCACTTGGTCGGAGTGTGTTTTATTATTTTTGATATATTTATCCAAGACGAAAAGTAGCCTAGACCTTCTTCAGCCCCTGTATTCACAAACGCTTCGATTCGACAAGTCGTTGAACTATCTTATTTGGCATTACAAAATCGAGCCCCCGAGCGCGCCGATACTTCCCGAATCAAAATCGAATCGAAGCGTTTGTGTATACGGTAGCTGGTGTCAAGCTAACCACCTAGCAAATTTAAAAAAATCTACTTAAAGTCCCAAACCCGCCGCCAAATTTTTGCTGACTCAATTTAGATTGTTATCAATACGCTAAGAAGACTTCTACTAAAGGATTTCCTTCGTTCTTTGTTTAATAATAAAAGAACCTGAATTATGTGTACCACTTTTAGGCTTTCACGGTTTTTCACTACACTTAAAGTACCTACCTACGGGATAATATCGCGCAGCTCAAAAAAAAACAAATGAAAATCACGGATATTATCCCGTAACTAGGTACTTTAAGTGTTATGTGTACCATTTAGAAAAATGAGTGATAATCGAATGTATGGCGCCGAAACAAAATTAATTGCATAATAGGGATTATATTTTTAGAAAGATTTCGTTCTATCACAACGTACTCGTATGTATCTTATTATCTAATAATATACATACGTTGTGACCTTAAACTATGAGACGCCGTCAGTTATAATATTATTCTGGTCTTTCCACGAAATACGAGTATAACGTTATCGTCATCCAGAAAACCAGATGTGGCTTGGACGAGTAATTTGGAAATTCCATACCTATGATATTAAACATTTTGATCGTCTTTTGCGTCGTTTTTCTGAGACAACCTGTAGAAATCTATTAGAAAAAACCTATTTTTGTTATTGTAGAAGTACAAAATGCGTACCTAACCAATCAGAAGATGAGAAATAAACTACTAATAACCAAACTAAAAAGGTATAAAGGTAGGTACCTACTACCGTGAGACACAATATTACCTATCTCTTTTTTTGTCTTAGACTTAAGTTTTTATTGTAGAATTTAAGGTTTATTTTTATTCTTTTTGTTGTGCACTTATGGCATGTGCCAAATAAATATGTTTTCTTTCTTTCTTCTTTTACGAGTTCACTGAAGGTCGACCACTTCTCAACCTTATTTTAGGGCCTAAGGGTCAGTACATACCGAGACGCGACGCGACCGTACTGGATGTGACTTCAAGCTTCGAAGTCGGTGACCTTTGTTTGATTGATTTAGTGTTTTTGTCACCGGCTTCTGAAGCTAAAGTTATTATTCACTTTTTTGTTTTTCTTTTTGAAGTCGGTTTTATTTTTTTCAAAAAAGTCGTTCTAGTTAGTTCGTATCTACATCTACACTAATATTATAAAAAGGAAAGATTTGTGTTTTTGTATTTTTGTGTGTGTTTGTAATGAATAAACTCAAAAACTACTGCGCCGATTTCAAAAATTCTTTCACCATTAGAAAGCTACATTCACCCTGAGTTGCATGCTATTTTATCCCCGCACTCCCACGGGAACTGGATCTGTCGCGTCGAGTCGTGTCTCGGTGTGAATTGACCCTAAGCGTGGAAAGTGACAGAACGTCAGTAAACTTGATAGTACCCAGACTTTTTAAACTCGGTCTACGTGTTAAATTTGTCCTATCTTTTTCGACAAACGAAGCTCTTTATCCATCTCGTCACCTGATCGAATACAAATATGAAATCAACATTGTACAAAAGCAAAACCTTAACAAACCCATCACCTTAATTAAGTCAGGTAATAATGACCATATGATATCAGAAACAATCAGAAACCGGCTCAATTTAATGGATATTATAGTCGCTAATTAAGTAAACAACTACAGAGTGTTTATCTTTAAGCGGTTACTACCCGATGAAGGTCCTTTGTAGATGACTGAACATACGATAATAAGTCAAGAGGAAATCCTTCTTGACGCAGATGCGTCATTCTTTGCACATGTTGATGGTCATGCTGTACACATTACCTGCAATTGATATTTGCAGCATTTTTTTGGTTGACAACAAATCGTCACGACATGATGAGCAGGAATGACGACGTATATACAAGACATACTGCGACGATGAAGAAGACAATGATAATTTGTTTCTAAAGCCAGTAGCCCAAGTACCGAGGTAACTTGGTTTGAAAACCGGCAACCAGCTTCAGAGGCAATACAATATGAACAGGGATAAAAGAAAATGAAATCCGCAATATATTAGTAAAAAGGCAGAATGACTAAACCCTTGACGAATACATGGGACTTAAACATAACTGGCTATGTTGGTGTACTATTAGGTATACCTCTGCTTATCCGTTCGGGGATCACAGGCGTCCAGTTTTGAATACAGTATATCATAGAAATAGAATTAAAAAAGGATTTGTAGCGAACCACAGAGTGCAACCAAAGACGAGTTAGAGGATTGCCTATAAAACAAACAGATAATCTTGAAGTTCTACCGGTCAATGTAACTTGCAACCTTGCCATCGTTTTACGACAAATGTAATCGTTGAATGACACTGATTAGAAGTGACTTTACTAGGTCCTGTGTACAGATTTGATGTCAAAGGTTAAATTCGATCACCGCATTATCATTCTCATCATCTGCCTAGTCATTTTTCATATTACCATCAGGTGGTATAATACAGTGATATTGTAAATCTGACATTATGCTGAGCTGAGGTCCCTTTGGTAAAAGTATTTTGAATGACACACAAGAGAACGATCTATTCAGCTTAATGTCTTTAAAAGAAAACAATCTTGAAAACTTTAAATTAGGTATACTGCATATAGCGAATCTGTGTAGGAAACGCATCTCATGCACGTAAATCTTGCTATATTTACTAACAAACTAAAGATGGACGCTACGTATTAAGATAAAGATAAGAATGTGGTCTCGCATTGTGAATGCTAGTGGGTTTTCACAAATTGCCATGAAAATCTTGGAAGTAAAACAAACCATTTTAGGTGGAGGGAAATTTGTTATTTTTGCTACTATTTATACTAGCCGTGGAGAAGTAATGGCAGTTTATAAATATATTATCATAGAAAGACCCGTCCCTGATATTCTTAGAAATGTGCCTGTCAGTACGACCGATTCAATTGGTAAGTTTGATATATGCAATTCTAATTCACAGTGGTCTTTAAACTATGCAATCAGCTGTTTATTCAGTAGTGATTCACTTTTATCTAGCATACTTTCAGTCAAAAAATATTTTTGAAAATCCTAAAACAATTTTTTCAATGCGTTTCTGCAAATATAGACGTTTGTCCCGGCGTTCAATTGTAATTCTTTGACAGTCGTCACGAGAAGTCATAAAAGTCCGACAACTAGTCTTACCAAGTGGTATTACCAAGTAACTGGATTGTAGAAGTCAGATATGCAGTCCCTCCATGTAAAATATTGGCATTCAGCTGCATCTGGTTAGACTGGACACCGACCGCAACCTACTTAGGGAAAAAGCTAGGCAGATGATGCTACGAACACCTTAATAACAAAATGTCTATTTAATTAAACACAACAAAAATATAAGCAGAAGCCACCTACAATAAAAACAGGTTATATGACTTTGATACAAACTAATCGAGGACCGGTCGCAACGACGTTATTAAAAGGCAATTTTACGCGCGATTATGGTATGAATCTATGCATGTACCTATATATTAGCGTGACATTATAAAAATATGTATATAGAAGTCAGAGCATTGTTTAAAGAAGGTAACGAATTTAATTGGTACCTATATCAAACATATCAGTAAATTTGACGCTAGCTTTGATGTTTTAGTTGCTTATTCTATTGTTTCGGGTAAAAATTGGTAACAGTATCGGTGTGCCTACCAAAAAACACAAACACATTATTTAAGGAAATTATGAAACAATATGGCTTCAATACACACACTGCTTTTTCAAAGTATCGTCACACGACGATAATAAACAATTTTATTCATCAAATATCAATAATATGATATTCAAGGAAAAGGTCGGCAATTTTTATTTCCATCACAAATAAGAACAGAGCATCAATATGTATTATGTATACACTTTCCTAAACTTAAAAGCAATTTTCGCGAGAAATGATTATTGTTACTTGAAAATTTGATCTTTTTCATAAAATACAAGTTCCAGAATACTCTATATAAATCTCGTGGCTATATAATAACAGCCGCTCGGGTCAATCGTTAGATTAAGCCGTGCTTGCCTAGGTTGGTCCGTGTATGGGTGACCACCCTTACGTACCGAGTTTCCTCCGTGCCTCGGAAAGCACGTTAAACCGTTGGTCCCGGCTGTCATTTGTAGATCTTTGACAGTCGTTAGGTAGTCAGAGGCCCAAAAAAAGACTGACAACCAGTCTTACCAAGGGGTATCGTTTTACCCGGTACTAACTTGGTTGTGGAGGTCAGATAGGCTGTCGCTCTATGTAAAATACCTACTGGTATTCAGCTGCATCCGGTAAAACTGAAAGCCGAACCCAACATAGTTGGGAAAAGGCTAAGCAGATGATGAGAAGTTCCAGAATACTATGTTCGTAACAACATGAAATTTTAATAGAACAATATTAGCCAGTTGTTTTATTAGAACAATAGGAGAAAAACACTTTTAAAAGTTTTTAAGTGTTTACATACTGGTGCTCGTGACTGAACATGCCTGTCAGAAAATGTACGATACGGTCAAAATGCAGTTACAACAAGGTACATACTTTCAGACGAAGGCGGTTTGTATAAACCACAAGCAGTAGTAGCAAACATAGGTCCTTATTAAACCATGCCAAATCTTAAGCCACAAAAAAAAAGAATTGATTTCTGCATACAATTTTTATTGTGTTCAAACTTAGACCATAGAATGAAAACCACAAATAAAAATAAAGTAAGAACTTGTCAAGGGTATAAAGAACCTGTTACCCTTTAAAACAGGACTGTTTGCGACTCACTATAAGGAGCAGGTTACAGATAAATAATATAATAACTAGAAGATAGTGTGATGGGCAAGGATAGACAAGATGAAAAAAGATAAGCAAATGGATAGGCAAGTGCAACTCTTGTTGAGACATAGCTAAAGACATTTAAAGATGCACAAACTGAAACAGGGCTAAAAGTAGAAACATGTGATAAAGAAAAGAAGAAGATAGTATGTCTGGTTTCAAAATTGCAAATAAATGAATTATCAAGTGAAGCTGAAGAATTAAAAGCAAACAATAGCAATTCATACGTCATTGTCGTGTGCTCTTTTATCTAAAGGTGGTAGACAAAGCCATAAGGCATAGTCCACTTTTACATTCTCATTAACATCTAAATATATATGCTGAGATATTTGACCGATTTGGTATAGATAAACAGAATCTCTGCCTGACAGGAAAACCAACCGTAAAAACGAAAGATGAACCACAAATTTCAAAACTACGCGTGCCAGAAAAACGTGTTTTTTCGAAAATGTTATCATCCAAAACTTGTATTTCAACCGGATCTTCAAAAACCACGTTACCAACAAGATAACGTTACCTCACATCATTCGCACAGCCCAAAACTCGTTGCCATTTTAAGACGAATAGGTCAAATGAAAACATCTGCATTATTAACAACCAAAATATGATTTGAAATGGTGGTTTTGGCAGCCAACTTCACATTAATGATTTGGTCTCCGAAATTTGAAGAAAGTATGTCATTGAAAAAATCAAATTATTTTATTTCACATAGAGGCGCCTACATGGGCACTTATAGGTAAAACATCAAAAAAAGGTGCGCGGTTCGTTAAGTGATAAAATAAATTTAGATCTTGGTAAGATTTGTTGTATGGATTCGTTGTTAATTAATTATGTTAAAACAGCTATAAAACTGAATGCCTACGAATATAGTATGGTAGTGCTAACTGTAGTAGAAAAGCCTATACATTTAAAACCAGGACAGGTAGAAAAAAAGCCGCTATTACGGCCAATGAGCAATGAAAACATTAGAAACATCATTCAATAAGCTAGACAAAAAAAAAACCCCGAGTAGGACCCAAATACCTCAATTTTCGACGAATGAATGCACACAAAGCCAACTCACGTAAAACATAATTCATTAATTATGGGAAACATTACGTTCGAGGAAATATGTGTCGATGATTGTTCAACAATTCAACCTCTAATCTTAGAAATGTGAATCATCTAAATGAAGTTTCAGTATTTATGCTCAAGCAAGCAAATGTTAAACAGATGCTAAGCTCTTCTTTACTTACATGACGCATGAAGACTTGTATTAAAATCGAAGTAGGCGATCTTAAGGATAACGTCTGCAACAACACATGAATTTCGAATGACTATCGAACCACTATTGACCAACCGCAACCAGACTCAATTAATTACTACTTACGAATGCGTACAAACTTTTTACAAAAAAAAAGTACAAAGGTTAACCAAGATACCATATTCTTTTTTACAACAATCTACACTAAAGAAAATAATATCAATCGATCAAAATTGAATCCCGCGAAACACGATAACCATTAGCACTCACATGTCTTTGCAAATCACGACCGGGGTCGATCTTTCGTTCACACATCACAAACTGACAAGGCAATAAGATACAAGACATACGAAACACAACTCAAAACAACAACAGTCGTAAAAAAAACAGCCAAGGCCAAACATTGACGGCTTTTATCTGCTGAGGTTACGGACAGTTCAAAGATTGCTGTGAGAAATACAGCATTTATTGAACTTTTCGATTTCTGTTGTTTTCATACGATATATAATATCATGCTATACATTTTCAGTTTAACCTCACCTCGCATTGTATACGTTTCGTTTACAGTGCAAGGTCAGGAAATACTGGATAATTTTTCGCGTGTTCAAAATAAACAGCGTCAACATTATCATCATCATCAGAAGTTCACTGCTGGACATAGCACGTTATATCTATTTGCACGATATTGATCCCGGGTTTTGTCGTTTAAATGTATACAAAATCCATGTTATTTGTGTTTACAAATGTCTGTTTAGACTCTTTAAGCGTATATTGTTCCACAAACGATAGGGCACTTAATATCGTGTCCTGTTGTGTGTTCACTACAGGAACTGATCTCGATGGACGCTACCGAAAGCGCCAAACCAGTAGCTCAGTTCTGGGCCGACACAATTTAGATTGCCATCGACACGCTAAGAAGAAGAAGCATATAATTGATTTCTGATTTCAATTCTCGACTAATCTCATCCAGCTACCCCGCCACCTACCGACCGCTCCACCTAGCCTGAGGGAGCATAGCCTTTATTTATATAATGTAGTGGCTGGTGACTTTTCGTCTGTCCAATCCGTAAACTCCACCGTATCTCTCATTTTCTTGAAATCAGCAGGCCTAGCCAAGTTACAAATGTTTCGTTTCGATTCTCTTTCTACAATCGTAAACTCCTTGGCGTAAGCGATTGTAGAAAGCGCTTAATTGGTAGCCAAGTTGACACGACTGAGTCGATCGCTCGTTCTCTTGTCTGTAGAAAAAACCTACACTTTAGTCTATGGTGGTCCCACCAAAGAGTATAGCGATCAACATTGTAGAAACGATAACATTCTATTCTATCATTTTGAACGATGTAAACTTGTCTACGAATTTTCTATTCGTTTGTGTTGATCACATGAATTAACGTTGAGATGATGTCATTCCCATACATTTGATTAGTTTTCTACTAGCGTTAACGATTGTAGATTGTCAACTTGGCTAAGCCTGCAGCTGTTGTTATTGTGGAAGTATCTACAATATCACCAACTGATTTCGAAATATTGTCCAGTCCCATGTGATTAAGATTAATTTTCTTTTGGCAGACTACCGTTTCTATAATAGTCTGAGGATTCTTGATGATAGTCTGGGGAATCTTGATGATAGTCAAGGTGAGTTTAAACTTTTAAAGACATTAGTGGGCAGATAATTTTTGCTAAGTTGGCACGCCTATAAAACTTGAGTTTCTTGTTTAATTGTATTCCGATGTGTTCGATTGAATTTAATTGATGAATATTGATTACTCTAGAAATTGCTTGGTATGAGATTCCATTGCGTTTTGTATGAGATTTAAATAAGTATTTTCTTTGCTAGAACAAAACTCAACTGATACCTGGGCAGGTAAGGAATTACTTGTGAATAGATTTTGATAATAAAGCAGTAAGCTTATGTTTTACAGTCGGTTTTGAATCCTATATAGCGAAGCTTTGTGTAGTTTTTTCATCGCTACGACTAACTGCAGTTTGATTCCATCAATTCTATTAAATATTGAGACCAATAACCAATTGGATTTAGATTGGAAGATTTCATTTTCAGATCAAAACACAATTGACAGTAATTTTCTACTCACATAATGTTTTTTTTTTTTATCCATCTGATTAATTTTAATAGCACAAGATGATGATAATCTCGATCAGGGTGATAATAATGGTAAGACACGCACATCCAAATAAGTTTTTTTTTTATGACTAGAATTATCATCGGAACCAACAGCCCTTTTAGTTCTAATTCATTTATTTTTGTCTATATTTTTTTACATTAAAATGTAAAAAAATAAGTCACTAAAAACATATGTACTATAATTCTCAGAAAAATAAATCTTTTACAATTTATACCTCTATTGTCTCTCTTACTCAGTCATATTTTTGACAGAAACCTCAACACCCGCAAACGAAGATGCGGTCCTTGTAGGTGAGTATCCATTAGTAAATCCGACAAAAAAATCTAACATTTAAAATAATCTTCAATCGAGTTAATATAAAAGCAGTAACCAATTATAATAATGATGATATCGATGAAGTTAAACTCAAACTCTATATTACATTCATGTGTACCTACATTTAGTTGTTACATTAATGTAAGTAGAACTGTCTAAAGATAAAGCAAATAGTAGGGACTGTTCTACACTAAAGAGGAAAAGCATTAAGGTGGATGCTCCAGGGTAGCCCGCGAAATTCAAATTTTCTTACGTTTTCGTTTTTCATCAATACAACCCTCCAAGTTCATAAAGGTGTAGAAATGACTTTTTCTGTTTTTTTTTGTTTCCTACACCTTTATGAACTTGGAGGGTTGTATTGATGATTTTGATGATAATAATTCTATAACTACATACGTCTTACAGCCGCGAATAATATTTTAATCAACATACAACCTAGCACTGGCCTGAAAATTGCAAAAAACGTAAGAAATTTTGAATTTCGCGGGCTACCCTGGAGCATCAGCCTTAAGAACTTCTCAATACCCTTTCTTATAACTAACTTGGACAAGACAAGGAAATAATATACCAATGATTTCTTTGACAGATAACAGATATTTTAAATATTGGCCACAAATTGTTATCATAAAGCCGATGGGTGAGTTGCATTGATTAGATGTGATATTTTCAAAACTTTTACGTTTTTCTTCTTTCTATTATAGCACTTTTGTATACCATAGTGTCATAAAACACATTTGGAATGCAAATTCTTTGCATCGCTCTCCAAAAATAATTTTAAATCATTTCTGATTGAGCTTCGACTTCATGAATGCGTTCAGGTCTTTTGTATCTAGAGTGAGTTTTCGTTTCTCTTCGAAGATACGTGTACCAGAATCTACCGGAAAAGCTGCTCAGTTCAGTCTTCTTCCGATTTTATTCTTTTTACTCCGGTTTGCTGTCAGAATTGTATCTTCGAAAATGCCTACGCTTCAATGACACATGGGTTTAGATCCTTCCTTTATTAAATATTTTCTATATTTTAGATTTTCAAATATTATTTAAATTTGTTTTAACAGTCAATCGGCCGATGCCGTTCAATCTTGGTGAGTGGTTACTTGATTTTAGTTACATTATTTGGAATAAAACGCGAGAAAAAAAAAATCAGATAAGAGTAGTTTCAGTATTTTTTTCTTCGAGTAAAGTTTTTTTTTGTTTTGGCAGCGAATTTACTTCCTCACATTCCCAGTGGTAAGTTTTTCACTTTTATTGGCTTGGATTTATTGATTGTAAGTATTATGTTGAGACAGACAGACATATTTAATTGCCCTAGAGAATTTAGTCGAAATAAAGCCAAAAGAGTAAAATTTGGTGTTAAGAGACGATACAAAAGAAATCGTACCGGTAAATATGAAATAGAATGCTGCAGTACTCGTAACATTATTTGATATCGAGTTTTTTGGCTAGAATTCTTATAAGTGAATCTGATTTATAATTCCTTAATTAATATTTTGACAAGAACAAAAAAGAATGTAACAACAAGAAAGTTATTTTCAATGCATTTTTTTTTAAATTAAGTTCGTGAAATTTAAAGAAAAGTTGTTACCTACTAAAAAAATATTGTTCTCTTCTAAAACTTTCTTAGCGACTTCACTAAAATTCCCCAAAACCGAATTAAGATTCTGATTAAGTTTCCCATTGACAGCTGAAAAAGTAAATATTCATAGCACCACAACACCAATCAGTAAGTTTACCTATACGTTTGAATATACCACAGCTATTGGCATTGTAAAACAAATCTTGGTCGCTGATATGATTAATCGATGTGATTTGATACAATCACAATATGAGTCTTAAAGAAACCGGGAGATCTGTGCGGCGATTGACCTCAAGCATATTCGAAGAGCAAATATTAGTACCAAAAGTAACTCAATTAATTCTTTTAGCCGTGCATAGTGCGCAAACTTACAAGCCGTTTGTGACGACAACGATTACTACACATCATCCTGAAAGTGAGTTTTTCCCATATCATTGTTCAGCAGCACAGGCCACAGACACAGGCCTCCTCTCTATAAGAGGGACTTAGTTTGATGGGATATAATCCACTACGCCACCGCACCGGCCCAGTCGGGCTGGTAGATACATGTCTTCGAATGTTTGGTTCTAGGACAGGCCAGTTTCCTCACGATGTTTTCCTTCACCGTTTTGAGAGCAGTGGTGATGAAATAAATTACACGAAGTAATGCGCCTGCCTGCCTATTTTATTGAACTGCAACGATCTTGTTTTATATAAAGACATATTCTGTTGTAACAAGAAAGGAGAATTTATCTGAGGTAATCTCTGTCACTTTGGCGTTGTTAAATTTTGGTTTGTGGGTGCCAGTGACTTTCGAGACACTTAAGGGCTAAAGGCAGTCATGCATGTAAGTAGACTAGTTCGGTCATGGGATCTATCCTTCCACGAATGGTAATGTAAGTAATGTGTCATAACGCCAACGTCAATACCCGTAAATGGACTGTTGAACTGTGTCTCAATGTGTCAAACGCACGCAACACCTTAGATACTCTTTGCATTGATATACTAACGTTCTGTAGGAGGAAAACATGAAACATTAAATGGTATCATTAAAGTAGGCCAATAAGAATTTACATAAATAAAACAAATTATAGTTCGGGTATAAGATTTAGCAATGATAAATCTATCAACAGAGGAAAACCCGTTCCTACCTGACATGGAAGCTAGAGGTGAGTCTATTAATGATTAAAAACATATTTCGAAGCAAATGCTTAGCAAAACTTTATAAATTGAAACTATTCAAGACTGTTTGTTAAAGTATAAACATGTGCTGCGGAGAAATAAGATTCATGTGACAATGAGGGAAGTGTTTAGTATCGTATAAATGTAGATGTGTACAAGGAAAGAAGAATCAGAGAAGAGAGAATTGTTTGTGTGAAAGATGTAATGACTAGAGAAGTAACGAACACTAAGATTAGGGCTGATAGTGATAGAAGATCCCTAACGCGCCCTTAGCCTCGTATTGGACCAATTTAGTTTAATGTATTGTCTTATTTTTATTTAATTTTGTTTTATTGTTTAGTCCTGTGCGATTCAAATAAATACTTTTTCTTTTCTTTCTTTTTAATGGATAAAATTAATACTAACGATGCGTTTTACTTGACAGAGCATGAATCTAGTGATGAAATTAAGGGTAAGTTCTCTGAACTAATGTTTTTTGTTGTGTCGTTTATCAGACTTATCAAAAGGTTAATTTTTAAATCGGACTCTGTTAACAACTTCAGGGTTTTAATCGGCTTAACTATTAATTAAATTATACGCTCTTTAGAGTCACCACCTCATGACTTAATTCATAGTTAGCTGTTAACTGAAGTATTTTTTTATCTGTTTATTTTATTTCACTTTTTTTTCTTGAATTTATCAGTTTTTTTATTTTTTTCAATCCAATCAACTCACCTTAAAAGTCAATTGTGAGTTGATTTGACTTTTCTCCATTTGTCAACTTCTAGCTATGACTTATCGTTATTAAAAATATTTATTTTAAACAAACTTTAGAATCAGGACCAGAAATTGAAGTTAATACTGGTAAGCCATTGATTTCAAATCACATACATTATATACATAACATATAACTGGTGTTATTAAAATTGTTAGCCAAAATATTTACGATTAATTAAACTATACTCACTTTAGAATCACCGCCCAATGAGTCAATTCCTGGTAAGCTATTAATTGAACTAGTCTTCTTGAATGTATCAGTTTATTTTATTTCACTTTGTTTTACATAAAATCTCACCATTATTTTTATTAACTTCAGAATTACCGTCTACTGAAACTAGTACCGGTAAGCTTTCATTTGGACTATTTTTGACGAATTGTATACAGGTTGGAACACACAGTACGCAAAACGTTTACCACGTATTCAGTACATAATTCCGAACCCAACAAAACGTTGTTCCATTACAACAACCTTAAAAATTTCATGGGTTGTTTTTTGCACAGAACCCAAATCCTTTTTCTGAACTAAAAGAAACCTTAGATAGTCCTTATAACATCAGCTATCTGCCAGTAAAAGTCCCGTCAAAACCGGACCCGACCTTTCGGAGATGTTCCGGAACAAACACACAGACAGGAAGACACTGATTAAAAAAAAATGTTTTTGTTGTAATTAACGTATAATACTTTCAGATATGTATTCAGTAAAAGGCTGTTATTTTAAAATTACAAACGGACACTTTAATTTTTTTTATTTGTATAGATTGTTCAGATTTAGAAACTTTGGTACCAGCGCAAAATGAGGATGAAGAAAAGCGACATGGTAAGCTATTTGTTCTAGCGCTATAGCACCCGTAAGTCGGTAGCTTCGTAAGCTGTTAATTGATCTAGTATTCTTAAATTTAACATTTTATTTTATTTCGATTTTTTTCAATTAATTGACCTCACCATTAAAGACAACGGTGAAATGTTTTGACCTTTCTGTCTACCTACACCAAACAAGTCGGCCTATTGCTATCTACTTCTAGCTATGACTTCTCGGTATTAAGGCGGAAGCTCCACGGTAGCCCGCGAAATTCAAATTTTCTTACGTTTTTTGCAATTTGCAGGCCAGTGCTAGGTTGTACTCGTATGTTGATGAAAATTTGATTCGCAGCTGTAAGAATACAACCCTTCAAGTTCATATAACCCGATTAAATGACTTTTTGATGAAATAGTCATGTACGAACTTTGTCGACGATTGACTAATCGTATTCGGGAGTTGGCCCAGAGACAACTGCACTCAAGATAGTAATTAAAATCGACTTGACGTCAAAACCTTATCTTCATCTATAACTTTGAATAGGTCTTACTTCAATGTCTTCGAGTATTGGAGACTTTCCGCAAAAATAACAAACTAATAACCTTTAAAGCCAAGGCCACACCGCTAGCTAGCGAGCGAGCGAGCAAGCCGGGCGACGCTTCGTTTCGATTTATTCTTTTCATCTCGTCACATCTTTGGACACACCGCGAACTACCGAAAGAGCCGAAACGAAGTATGAAGATGAAGAGCATTGCCCGGCTCGCTCGCTCGCTCGCTAGCTGGCAGTGTGACCTGCGCTTAATTGTCGTCCACTATGTTTATATTGTCGTTTGTATATAACTAATACCTGCATTTTATAATGATGTAAAATATGGATAAAAAAGTAAAAAGTGTTTGACCTATGAGCATTGTGTGACTTTACTGTTTTGCCAATTCTTTAATTAATATTATTTTGAAGGTGCCCCCCTCGCATTTATCATTATTGTCACAATAAAGCTACGAAAACGTTGCGATGCGAATAGTAGGATGTTTGTCAGTGGTAACACTAAGACCTCTAAGTCGGAATTACGGAGTTTCAATAAGAGGTCAGCTTATACTGGTTTTGTTGCCACTGACGGGTACCGTACAAGATACCTTAACTAGTGTGCCTAAACATATATGGCGTAGACGTATTGTTTGTTTCTCACATTATCCTCAAACAAATTGTTCAGGATCAGGACCATCATTTGTAACCTTTACACTTTTCAAAGGCCCTGTATTGTCTACGTCTGAACGGACCGCGGTCCATTCAATTTGGTCCGTTGAGACTAACCACCTGTAATCTCACCAGGACAAATATTGGGACCAACTTTGATCACACAAATTGGACGTTTGATGTGAAACATCGACTCGTATACCGTCATGAGTCCTCTTCGCCACTACTCTCTAATATCTTGGGTTTTTCGATGTTTGACGTCTGCCTGGCGTCTCGTAAAGGCCATATAACAATGGGGTCATACTAGGCAAGCCTGTTTCTTGGACACCAATACAATGTGGGTTTACCATCAGCATCAGCGTCGGGCACTAGCTGCTCGGCAGTTTGCTGAACCGGGTTTACTTGGCGCAGCCGTGAGACACACAATCTCTTTTTTCTGTTTAATTTTCAGTTTTTTTATTGTGTAGATTTTATTTATTTTTTATTGTGTGCACTTGTGGCATTGTGCCAAATAAATATATTTTCTTTCTTTCTATATTTATATACTCTTAAAAGGCACTTTTTGGCAAGGCAGATACTGGGTCCACTTTTGATTTGAAACTTTTCCAATTAATATAGAATCCTTTTCTCTGTGTTACAGAATCAGATTGCACAACTCCTAGCAATGGCAAAGGCGACTGCATATCAGTCTACGACTGTCAAGTGCTGTTAGACTTGGTGCACAAAACGGATCGAACCAGCCAGGAAGTAGAGCGGCTGAAGAAGTCCCAATGCGGATACTTGGGGAACACACCAGCTGTTAGTATCTGCATTACTTATCTTTTTGATTAAAAGATCCGTGTATTAGAAATGAGGAAAATGCCGTGACGAAAGTTTTGAGTATGAATGTGGATGGGTATGAGAGTAGAGGAAGACCAAAGGAACGATGGATGGACTGTGTGAAGGAAGATATAGCAAGAAAGGAAGTGTCTGATGAGATGACGAGTAACGAAAAAATATGGAAGAAGAAGACATGCTGCACCGACTCCAAAATGAACTGGGATAAGGGCAACAGAATGATGAGATAGATCCGTGTCATGGTCATTGATGAATCAGTTGTCGTTTTTTATTTATACAAGTATTCAGACATAACTGGATCTATTGTTGCTTCACTTATTCCAGTTTAAATTAACCAGATAAGACAACATATCACAATTAATTTGTTATTCGAGTTAAAAGGAAAAGCGTGTAAATCTCTGTTTAACCGCAAACAAAACAAATCATGATTGTTATTAAATTATGTTGTAGTGACGATACTGTTAACGTCTTTGAAATATATGATATTGTTGTGGTTAATGTACCTATGTGTAATACCTCCTCTGTATGTTTGTCCTACATTACCTTGACTAGCTCATGTTCTGTCTGTAGTTGTCTAGATGATTTCTAATGTCTCTCATTCTGAACTCCCTATATTAATTTATCGAGTTGGACTCGCGCACCGAGGGCTCCGTATAAACTTGTAGGTATTTTGTTATTAAACTACATATTTACAGTCAGAGATATTTCACAACTTCAAGGGACTGTAGACCCGAGTATTTGGTTTTAATTTCAACTCGATACCTGCACGCGTTCCCGAGATATAGGGTCTTGATAGATAGACGGACAAAAAAAAATAGTGTTTAGTTTTTTCCTTTTGAGGTACGGAACCTTAAGAACAGCTGTTTCCTACAAAAGTGCAATATCTTTACGATCAATCAGAATGATGTACTTACTGCATAATTTGTAAGCATTTGTGCGTAGGTTTCCCTTCCACTGCGTATACATGGTGTCCGGCAACGAATGGATAATCTTGAAATGGCCCATAGCAGAACTCATGGCCATTCAGAAAAAATACGAAAAAAAACTATCTTATAAAAAATTTCATCCGCAGATGTAGGGCCTGCATAAGAATGGAGGCCATATTATTATTTTTTTCATTACTCATACTCGGAAAGTCTGAAGTTGCCTGAAGAGCGGGTTGAAAGTAATACTTTTCAGCCCTAACCCAGCCTAACCCAGCCCTAGCCCAGGGAGAATCGTTTTCAACTGACAGCTGTCAAATTATAAAAAAAAATTGTTCATTTTTCTATTGAACCATGTTCCAACTTTCTATACAGCCACGATGTAAAATTGAAATAACATAAAGTTAAGTGTTAATTAAAAAATTTGTAGTTTTTAAATAACTTTTGGGCAAAATATTTACCATTTATTCGATGATGAAAATTAAAAGTAGGTAATGGCTGAATAGCTGGCCGTCCACAGAAAAAAAAGCAAAATAGGCGGGAAAGCGGCAATCCGATCTTCATATGTTTTTTCGAGTTGATTATGTTTTTTATAATTACTTTCCTTGTATTCGTAATGAAAAGCACAGTGTTTACCTCGGGCTAGAGACTTATTTAGTCCCTCAAACTATTAGCGCCCTCGCTGCGCTCGGGCACCAAACCCCGTCTCGGGACTAAATAAGTTACTTTCACCCCTAGGGTAACAATGAATACATTGTATTACTGAAGCAATAGCTTCAGTAATTTTTTCTCTTTGTCTACATTAATAGCAATAATTCACTATTTAAGGCAGACATAATTATGAATTTTACCATTATCAAATCTACTTGAAACCGTCATTATTTTGAAATTATTGGTCGCTCATGTACTTACGCATACATTTTTTTTTACCCAAGATGGTTTAAACTTTGTTTAAAAAATAATTTATACTAATTTTCCAAAATAAATGAACTTGCTTACAGGTACTACTTATGATAGATTGTTTTTCGTATTTTTTTCTAAATGGCCATAAGTTCTACTACTTATAAGCCATTTCAGGGATATCCATTAATTACTGGACACCCTGTATAACACAAAAATCCTACAGCAATCTTTCAACGTTAATATCAATGGCATTATCCTCAAAGAGACACCAATCAATTTACTGGCTGTCTACAAAACGCCACGTCTCTCGAGGGTAAGGCTGAATGAATCGAGCATCATCGACTACTACCTCCTTTGATTTCCCATTCAAAGATTTCCCCAAATAAAAATCACTTTGGGAAGCTTTCGAGTGCTTTTTATACGTTTGAGTGTAGATTTGTTTGTTTATAGTCAAAATTGGTAAGTTCTTATTTGTAAGAATATGGCCCAGCGAACACCGCTGGAGGCGCAGCGCAGCGACAACAATTTAATATAAACCTTAACTACCTTGATATACCGTTTTTGCGTAAAGTAGGTTGATGTACAGAATGCTTGACGGCTTCGTGATGAGGTCTTTTACACCCTGTATTTATGTACTACTGAGTTCACTGATAGTTTGCCACTTATCACCCTTATGGCCTAAGTAATAAGCTTGAAAAATGTGAACAGTACGTTCATAGTGCACACACGCGCTTTCTCTGTTCCTTCATTGTCATAAATTGATGGTATAGCACAGGACTTCCAACCAGTGGGGCGAGCCTCCCTAAGGGGGCGTAGAGAGATAGCAAGGGGGGGGGGCTGGGGGGCGAGGCATGCGTTTGGCACCAATATGGCACAAACTTGACATTGGAGGAGTTTTGGATCCTTGTTGCCTTGCGAGCACTTGTTCCGTTTTCCTTGACATACTCGTGTTTGATAGGTTTTATGTCACAAAAAAATTGGGGGGGGGGGGCATGGAAATGTTATTTTTAATCTGGGGAGACTCGAACCAAAAACGGTTTGGAAACCTTGGAATAGATACTCTGAGCCACCACTAGATTACTAGGTGGCTTTAGATCCCTTAAAGAAAAGCAAACTTTAGTATCATTACGTAATCAGAATTCAAGCAGGTATTAAAAAAACCATTTTCAATTTCTCGAAATCAAACCCTAAAATTTGATAACATAGGATACCAAAATTGCAAAATTTGATCACGAATCTTTCTCTTCTTCCAGGTGTGCTGTCCCAGAAATGTTCCGACACCACCACAAGGAAACTGCTATACTCCTGAAGGGAACATCGGACAATGCATCAGTTTGTACTCCTGTCCGCACATTGCCAACATGCTCAAGCCACCTGTACCCAGCGAGAACATTGCTTACGTGCAGAGGTCCAAGTAAGTAGACATTTTATTTTTATTCATCAACAATTGTTTACACTTAATACATTGACATAATACATTCTTTCGACCCGAATGGCGCAGCGGTAGTGAGGCTGCCTTACGTTCTTAGGGTCTCGGGTTCGAATCCCGGTTGGAGCAAATGTTTGTGTGATGAGCATGGATATTTGTTTCCCAGTCATGGATGTTTATATGTATAATAAGTATGTTTTTACTAACAAAAAGTGTCTATGTAGTATATCAACTATCTGGTGTCCACGACACAAGCTTCGTTGCTTGTGTGGCACTAGATAGCACTGTGTGCCATCCAGCGATATTTATTTATTTATTATTCTTAAAATTATAATCCAGCGCAACAATTCTCGCTCACAGGTAAACATCACATGTACAAAACAATAAATTCGGAAAATAAGCTAACTTAAATTTTCAATTAAATTAAATTGAAATTGTAAATAGTGTAAAACAGGAAAAATATAAACAGAAAAAAAAAAACAGTAATCATCATCATTCAGTCATCATCATCAACATTTTCTTGCCCTTATCTCGATTTATTTTGTTTTCTGCCATTCTTCTCCATTACTCGCCATCTCATCAGTCACCTCCATTCTAGCCGAACATTTTCCACCCATCCCCCGATCTACCCGCGCATTATATAGCCATGAGCCGATGGCCATAAATGATCGCACGACCTGTCTCAATCTTGACCGCAAAAGCCCCAATAAGATCAACTAGTCTGGCGAACAAAAGGCAGTAGTTAAAAATTCCAACTAAACTAATAAATGAGATAAAGATGATGTAACAAAATTGATATCTAAATGCATGGCAAGTTAGTGTACGTGACCTTTAAGAAGTCCTCAAAGCTAAAGTCAACAGTTACAAAACATAACACACAGTCTCTTAAGGTTATGAATCATCGGGACTGTGGACGGTGAGCTATGGGCTAGCTCGCCGTCCGTCCGTCTTATGACGACAGACCGTGTCGACGGCGTGTTCGTGTTCCACGCGCGCCTCAAAGGGATGTCAGCAGAAAGGAAGGGGTCCGCAAGGGCTGATGCCTGCCGGGGTTGCGGGACTGTTCGAAAGAGATACGTGACCCCGGAACACAAAGAGCAATGAAGGAACATGGATGGGTTTTAGTCAGTAAAAGTCTGACAATCCTTCCTGCTCCGCCCAGAGCAGGAGTCATTGATGATTTCCCATCCGAAAAAAAAAATAACGGTTTTTACAACACTTGCTAATATAAAGTTTAAAACTGACAACAATCTTACGGAAGTCCAATCAAGATCACCTATGTAAGTAGCAGGGGAATCCTTAGTACGTACTAGATCTCAAATGACGTAATCGCTGATGACAATATTACACTACATAGATACAAGGAAACATTGCAATAACAATTAGGAAACCTGCTGGACTAGTAAACGAATGTCAAGGATTTAATGGTAACGTCATTTATGGAAACAATTTAGACGATACCAGTGGATATTGCATTCAAAATGTTGATGATTTGTCTGAACTTTGTGATAACTTAGACTATTAAGGTATTATGAAGAGATCGTGTTCATGACGATCGTGTAAGTTCATGATATTAACATGAATTACCTCGGATTTAGTCATTCAGGGATTTTTTTAGTAACGCTAGGTACGTGTAGTAGGTACAAGCATCAATACCATACATCTATCTACCGTTATCCTCCTGTTAGACTCATTTTGAGCATTTGATAAATTGATTCATTATGTATTCAAATGTTAAAATTCATGGTCTTCATTTTATTTTTGACACTATGTTATTCAGCAAAAAATAACCCTAATTATAAAGCCTTTCAATCGGTATGATAAAGCTACAGGATGATTATTTTTCTCGTGTATCGGGTTCGATTCCCGATTCAACCATGTAATTATTTAAATATCTATGAATGCAGTTTAAATTGATTTTTAAATTAAAATAATGTCTTCTTTCAGTAAAATGATCCATCTACAATATTCAAGGTACTTTCCCTCCATGTGGCATATCCGTGGGACGCCCTGTATATGTATACAAATAAAAAGTATATATGTAGTATATCAACTATCCGGTGTCCACGACACAAGCCTCGTTGCTTAGTGTGGCACTAGATGGCGCTGTGTGTAATGTCTAGCAATATTAATTAATTTATTATTTTCTTTCATTCAATTTATCTTTAATAGTTTCTTTGACTTCCACAATCTTGTAGCCATCCACATTTTGCCTCAGAAATCTACCGCTATAATAATTTAGTCGACTAACTTGTTTCGAATCTCTAAAACTATTTTGCGCGTTCAACGCTCTAGGATAACATCTACTATAAAACTAGACAAGGTATTTAATACGTAAATAATGAAGATATCAATCTATGGATGAATAACATAATAAATACGTAGACGACTAACACATCATGTTTATCACTAACCTGTTTGAGACAATTGAGGAAAATCGCACATAAATTGTCTGTGTAATGTACGCCTTTATATTACCATACATACATTACGTAATAAGATGCTTTGGATAAAAAATATGTCTTATCAAATTACGCTAAAGTTTAAAGTTCAATCATAATATGTATTCATCTTATGATATCATGGCCTGAGCAGTGTTTTTATTTCCTGAGCATCATGCACTTAATTCCAATCCATTTGTCATTGGGTCCGACAGTATTCATCAATTTATCATCATCATCATCAAAACGTTTTTTTTTTTCTTTCCAAAAGAAAGAAAAAAAAAACGTGCGATGCCATTGCGATGGTTCATCCATCACAGGATCATTTACTATGTCAAACCTATTAAAATAGGTACATGTTATATACATTGATATGGACATGGATAGCAAGCGACATTTATCAAATTCGCGCCGCCAACAATGAAAACATCATATTTACTATGTTATAGCTTTCTAAGGACTTTTTGAAACATATATTATTAATAAATGGCGACCCGCCCCGGCTTCGCACGAGTGCAATGACTTATAGATATGAACCTTCCTATTGAATCACTCTATCTATTGCTGATAACTGCAATAAAATCCGTTGCGTAGTTTATAAGATAAGCATACAAACAGCGGGAGCGACTATGTTTTAAACTAAGTATGTAAATATGGCCAGTCTATGCTTTGTCAACGTTCCAACTGTAGATTTATCTTCTTTTTATCGAATGTTCCCATCAACAATAATACTTGGAACGAGCAAGTTACCAGGTCTTTAACAATGACAAACACGAATGTCAACCGTTTTGGCATTTACTGAATTTAAACATATTATTATCACATTATATCCTCTATTATCTCCTCAAAAAAACATAAAACTTATACATAGATGACATAGTGGCGAAACTTGAATAGCATCAGCAAATCAAGAGACAGAACCTAACAAAATTTAATAATCCATTACAGATGCGAGGGAACTGAACAGTACAGTGTCTGCTGCGGACCACCACCGGATCACAATACTAATAATAATGTGGTGGTTCCGTCAGGAAACTGTGCTGCTGAAATGACTGCATTCCCACCTGACCCTCGCACGGAGTGCTGTGGTGTGGACAGCAGAGTCGGGAACAAGATTGTGGGTTAGTATATTTGGATTTTTAATGTAATAGACGTCATGACACAGTCACAGTATTATTATTAACCTTTTTAAATGGTTCATGAGAATTCCTCGCAAATGAAAAAAACATCCTAAAGAGACTCGTGATGATGAATACGAATGGAGCAGGTCTTTTGCCCAGTAAAAACACGGGCCGTTAAAATACCTTCATTCCTTCACCAGCACATATTGATCCTCGTTTTACGTCAGAAATAAAAATAATGAAGTTCATCTCATTCATTCACAATTGATTCACAAAATACACTCTTCTTCAATAGAAACTTCGAAAGTCTCTTGTACTCTTATTTTTAGTGTGGCGATGACAATCTAAATTAAACCAAATAGTAAACATGGTGAACATCCTGTTTCCAGTTTTAATGATAAATCTAAATTGAGTCAGCCCAAAACTAGACGTCGAGTTTGTCATCTTTAGTTCCTCTTCTTATTCATTATAGTGTGGTTACTGCCTAACCTGGTGTAAGAGTTTTTATGCCGCCCCTGGGTCTCTCTCTGACTTGGCTTTACATGCCGTCAAGAAGAAAAGTCATGTCTGCTCAGTTCTTGTAATGAACAAACACACAGGACACGATACTGAGTATCCATTTCTCTTTCATCATCATCATCATCATTTCAGCCGCAAGACGTCCACTACTGGACATAGGCCTCCCCGCGCGTGTCGCCACATTGACCGGTCTCGTGCGACACCCGCAACCTTTACCAGGTCATCGGTCCACCTAGTGGGAGGCCTTCCAACGCAACGTCTTCCGGTTCGCGGTCGCCACTCCAGAACTTTTTGGCCCCATCGACCATCCATTCTGCGAGCAATGTGCCCTGCCCACTGCCACTTAATCCTGCCATTTCTCCTTACACTACATAATATAATCATTTCCCAAAACTTGAATGTTCCAGGTGGTAACGCAACTACAGTAGACCAGTACCCATGGCTGGTGTTGATAGAATACGTGCAAGGCACAAACACGAAGTTGCTATGTGGAGGTGTCCTGATCAGTGGCAGATACGTCTTGACTGCAGGACATTGCGTAGTTGGACAAGTACTGACTATTGGCACACCGTGAGTTTTCTTTGCAGTAATTTCTTTATGGAATTCTAAAGGACAGTGAGATCTGTTGGTTATACTTTAGTAGGACTGTTAGCTACTTGGCTCGAGATCACGAATCCACAAACGAGTTAATGCAAGTTTATCCTTAATCAACCAGAAATAGTGTTACATTTCGAAGACTGTTGGCAGTCAAAAAGTCAAGTTTGTACTGAGGTTGTTAACATAATGATAGAGACTTTAGAACCTTTTTTCTGATCTTGAAATAACCTAAAAAAAAATTATTTGTCCAGTAAGAGAGTACGTCTGGCAGAATACGACATTTCTCACGAAGGCCCAGACTGCGCGGCAGTCGAAGCTGGCGGCGAGGACTGCACTGATGGAGTCACAAGGATCCTCATTGAGAAGATTATTCCTCATCCACAGTACAATCCAGTCAGTCCATTGAAGAGGAATGATATTGCTCTGTTGAGATTACAGCAGACAGCGCCATTCACAGGTTGGTTTTTAAAAGTGAAATAATTTGAAAAATGAAAAACCCTTAGCGGTAACGAGGGTGAAAAAGTCAAAACTGTATTGACATTAGCTAAATGGACTGTGTGAAGGATGATATGGCTAGAAAGGAGGTGACTGCTGAGATGACGAGTAATAGAGAAGTATGGAAGAAGAGGAAATGCTGCGCCGACCCTAATCAAGTGGCATAAGGGCAGAAGAATGATAATGATAGCAAGGACAACAGATCTGTTAATAATGTTTTCCATTACTAAAACTTTTTCAGACTTCATCCGCCCGATCTGCTTGCCAACCAAAGACCTGACTGAACCAGCGAACACTCCTAACAACTTCTCGCTGTACGCTGCCGGCTTTGGAGCTGTGAGCGATAGGAAGTCCTATAGCAATATCAAACTGCACGTGGATTTGCCGTTTGTCACCCAACAAGTAAGTTATCTAAATATTTAAGTAGATATAGGTAAACTTATAATGTCACTTGTATTGAGCTTCCGATATTTCGATGCTGTTGCAAGCGGAAAATCCAGGTGGATGGAAAATAAATTGTGAGGTACAGACAAATCTGTCTACCCACTTCTATAGTGTCGAGTTCCAGTAGTGCGCGTAGCAAAATACTTCCAGTATTAAAGTTCACCTGAGTCACTTACTCAAAAATTTGGGCAATAGATTATGCATTAACTAGACATGAACCATCAAACGAAAACAAAATTTAAAACATTGCATGTAAAAACAATTATTATGCATCATTTGCAACGGACGGTACAGTTAACGCATATGTTATTACAAATCTTAGAACCATAATTTGATACCGATCAATAAAACCCTGCACTTTCCCACAGAAATGCCAAACCCCCTACAGCTTACCCGGCCGCAGCGTTCAACTATGGAAAGCCCAGTTGTGTGCCGGAGGCGTCACCGGCAAGGACTCCTGCAAGGGTGACTCCGGAGGTCCCCTCATGTACGAAGACGGAAGGACATATGAGGTCATTGGAATCGTCAGCTTCGGACCGGTACCTTGCGGCATGGACGGCGTTCCTGGCGTCTACACTAAAGTGTGGGAGTATCTTGACTGGATTAGGAGTACCATTGTGCCTTAAATTATTTTCTTCTACCGTTGAGTGATCTAATTTGATTTTTTTGGTACAAATTGCGACCTGCTCGTTTGTCATCTTTAATTGTGGTAGCGGTCAAAGCATAATAATTAGTATTAAGTTAATATCTATTCGAATTAGGTCACTTTAAACGTATACGATAGTCGTTTTAAAAAGACTTGTTCATGACTCAATTTTATATTTCAACTAGGAATATAATCTCCTTGTTCGAAAACTTGTTCCATAATATGGGTATTATCATCCCTTTACTATTTGTATTCCTTTCTGTTGAATTTTGTATTATTATATTAAACTTTTGCTCAATTTTTACTTGTCACAGTCGAAATTCGCTTCATGACAACAGTAAAATTAAGATTAACTTAGATTTATTGTTCGATAACATTTATTGAAATAACTTCATTATTGTAAGCCAAAACTGTTTCAATGCTTACTTTTGAAAGCGTCAAGATTGAAGATTGATAGTTTAGATATTGTATTGATTCACTAACAAATATTGTATTAATTTTAAACATTGTATTTCGTATTACAGTTGTTTCACGTTTTGTTAAGTTCTGATTGGGCATCACGATAAAGATCACTGTCAAAATGACAGTGATCTTTATCGTGATTACGTTATGGTTGATGTTCGGTTGCTTCCACTGTCAAGTCTGTCAAATAAGAGTGATCTTTATTCCTATTAACATAAAGTTAATTGTTGGGTTGCTTCTGTCAGACCTTAACCAAATGTGAAAGGACTGTAGTCGGTAAAACTACGCGAAACTTGTTCGAAAACAGTATCTAATAACGTCTGTAAACTTTTACCCACTAATTAAACAAGCTCTTAAATTATTTGGGTAGCTGTCTCCGGATAAACGTTGACAGCAACCCAGACGGTGTCTAGTGCTACTTCTAAATCCATGTTTTGTCATCATTTTGTCTGTAATTTAAGTCCAAGTCTTAGGTGGTTTACAAACTAATTGCTGTCAATCTCTTTCCCGCCTTGTATTACAACACAAGTGATGTAAAGATCTCAAGGCTGTTTAGCTGGTTCCGATCTGAATAGTTCGTAAGTCAAAACATCGACTATTGAGATTTTTTTTGAAAATAAAATAATTGTGATGATTTTTCACAATAAAATGTAGGTAGTTTTTAATTTTATCATAATCATCTGCCTAGGCTTTTCCTAATCATGTTGAGGTTTTCCAGTCTTACCGGATTCAGTTGAATACAAGTATTGTAAATACATGGAGCGACTGACATCCACAACCCAGTTAGCACTGGGTAATACGATAGCCCTTGGTAAGACGGGTAGACCTTTAACGACTATCATAGATCTAGAAATGACAGCCGGGACCAACGGATTAACGTACTTTCTGAGACGCGGAGGGAACTCGGTAGTTCCCTTGGCGTCTCCGCGTCTTCCGTGGATTCTACGTTCTAACAGACATAGAATCCACGGCAGAGGAAAAGCCTTACTTTGTTTTTATGCCAATCTCCACGCTTGTTCCTACTACTGCTGTCAAACGATCAATCACATTTCCAATCTCATTGTTTTTAAATAAATTAATATCGCTGGACATTACACACAGCGCCATCTAGAGCCACACTAGGCAACGAGTCTTGTGTCGTGGACACCAGTTAGTTAATATACTACACAGATACTTTTTGTTTGTTAATACTTTCAATCAACAATTAGCAACCTTCGATCAACAATTTGTTAGTAAACAAATGTAGCAGTCACGCGGACAGCATTTAGCTTTGATTTAGTACGTGACACGGTATCTAGTAGCTAATTGTTGATCGAAGGTAAATACATACTTATTAAACATATAAACATCCATGACTCAGAAACAAATGTCCATGCTCATCACACAAACATTTGCTCCTACCGGGACCCTAAGAACGTACGGCAGCCTCACTACCGCTGCGCCATTCGGTTCGGTTGAAATCAACTACTTGGTAGTACGAGTATTATTCACTTACAACACCACACTAGACCACACAGAACAATGACGCCAAAAATATTAACAGAAAATGAACGATAACACCCTGCCAAAAATATTAAATTATAATGTTGACACTCATCATCTGCCGAGCCTTTTTTCAACTATGTTGGGGTCGGTTTCCAGTCTTACCGGATGCAGCTGAATACCTGTATTTTACATAGAGCGGCTGCCTGTCTGACCTCCACAACCCAGTTAGGACTGGGTTATACGAATGACAGCCGGGACCAACTGCTTAACGTGCTTTCCGAGACACGGAGTAAACTAGGTATGTAATGGGTGGTCACCCATCCACAGCCCAACATAGGCAAGCACGGCTTGACCTAAAGATCGACCCCAGTGGCTGTTATTATTTAGCCACGAGCTCCTCGACATATTGTTGTGTTACGTGACGTGTATTACGAAATGTTGACACTACCATACCATCTCTATAAAATAAAGAAATAAATAAAAATATAAGTTCACTCACCCCTAGCGTTGGTGGCTGCGTCTGCTATCTTCTGGAAGGCGTCCAGGAAAGCGGCAATCGCTACCAGGGCCGACCTGCCAAATAGGAAACCGTTTTAGAGATTGATGTTTTTTGTTGCACTAGATTTTGTGTAGTAAAATCAATGACAATGCATTAAAGCAGATCCAGTTACTAATGGAAATTCTGTGAAATAAGTTAGGGCAAAAAAAAGTAAATGTAAGCTGCAATTTGAAAAAAGTAGAGAACTATAATGATTAAGGCTGATGCTCCAGGGTAACCCGCGAAATTCTAATTTTCTTACGTTTTTTTGCAATTTGCAGGCCAGTGCTAGGTTGTATGTTGATTAAAATATTATTCGCGGCTGTAAGACGTATGTAGTTACAGAATTGAATACTAATACTCGATTGTATAGTCATTCAATCGAGTTGCATGAACTTGGAGGGTTGTATTGATGATTATAATTCTGTTGTAACTCATACACATCCAACCTAGCACTGGCCTGCAAATTGCAAAAAACGTAAGAAAATTAGAATTTCGCGGGCTACCCTGGAGCATCAGAGTTATAAGCATGCTCCGAAATAAATTGTCAGCAAATGTGCATTTTTGATTGGAGCATTATTTTGCGATGTTTTTTTTAGACTAGTTCTATTTCAATGCTACGGATACAGAAATGCCGCTACATAATTTGATATCCCATGATATCCACAAGATAATATCCTTGAGTCACCTCCTCAATTTTCGTTCTTAGCCAGAAAACACCCGAGCCATCTATATCCTTGCCTTCATTAGACAAAACATTAGATCGTTTATTCCCATTCCCAAAACAAAACATCAGAAAATCAACAAAAACTTAACCAACTATTTACAGAAAAATAAGAAAAAAAAACATATTCTTAATCGACCACCTTTACCACCAAGGTGGTAGATGGGAATAAACCCATAAGATATATCAACATTAAACCTAACTCAAATGGACGACGTTGAAACCAGAGTGAGCTAGGGCACAACAGTATTTAAGTGTACCTCATTACTTAGATCAGTGTGGCATGGTCTTTACTTTGCAGACCGCATTAATTCTATAGGGACATGTTGTGATCCCTCAAGGAAGAAAGCACTGAAGATCACTTAGATCAGTTTGGCATGGACGAATTATGATTTTTCTATGCATTGTATGGTAATAACCTCACTATTGGTAAAAAATATCACTTCGATCACTCTGGTTCCAACATCTTCAACTGATCTCACATTCCCAACTGCAGCCGTGACCTCTACAAACGAAATATTTACAACACAACACATTTAACAATAAACCTTTATTGCCAGTATCACATGTGGCAGTATCATTGTCAATTTGCGAGTCAACGGCCACTCAATTGTGGCTAAATGGCCGACTGTATTCGAGTTACGATGCATCGTTCAAGGTTAACTTTTCGTTTTGAACATGATATTATGCATTTGAATAGGAGTCAATAGTAAGTGCTGAAGATCATATTTATGGCTTGGGTCAATTAAAAGGGGCTGAGGTTTGATTGAACTTGCATTCCGCAAGTCACCAGACATTTATGTCACATTAGGTAATATCCATAATCAGCCTGAGAAGTCTGTCAGAGGGTTGAAATCCAACAAGCAGACAGTTTGATAGACTTCAAATGTCTTCGAATTTTTGGTTCTGAGACACGCTGCTTTTTTCACAATGTTTCTCTCGAGGGTCAGTACTAGAATCGGTTAAACATTTCCGTCAAGGGAGATAAATCTCTGAATGGTAGTTCAGATTTTTTTCTACTTTACAAAGATACATTCTTCTCTCTTATTAAGTAACAAGATAAGATACTATGCTATGCTTCATGAACGTTTTGGTAAAACAAGTTATACGATTTGTCATTATCGATTGCACCATACACTCAATGCATGTAAAACGCTTAACCATGGTAGGAAGTAACCGAAAAGCAAAAGTCACATTCAATCGAAATTTTTACAGTTTTTAGATATTTATCGAATCTCTTTTTAAAACTAATCCTCGAGAATCGCCCCCTGGTGAAAAGATAAGCATTTGGTAATGTTGATAGCGAGAATGACTCCATAATGCCTATTGCCGAAACTGCACCGGACGTAAGTACTCAAACCATCGACACTTGTGGAGGCGTTATTACCGTGTACTAAGAAACTATTAGGTAATCAGTGTTACTTACTTCAATGCCGAGTGGAGTTTCGTCGCCTTTGATATGAACTCCTCCCACATTGGCGCGCTGTTCTGTTGGCAAAGAGAATAAAATAGATTAATTTCATGTACAATATTAGGGTTTTTACAACTAAATCAATCTAAACGAGTGACTAAAAGAGTGATGGATATGAATATTGATGGATGGAGGGAGAGGAAGGCCAAAGAAAATATGAATGGATTGTGTAAGAAATGATATGAAAGAAAAAAGGAGTAAATGATGCCGTGGTCCGACAGAGAAGAATGGAAAAAGAAAACTTGCTGCACCGACCCTAGGTAGAATGGGATAAGGGCAGCAAGATGTTGATGACAACTAAATCAATCATCATTGATATGAGAATCAAGACTTCTCTCATACTTCACATGTATTGGCACCAATAAAGGATGATAAAGTGATAAATTATTTATTTCACCAAAAGCCAAAAGCCATCTTATTTATAACAAGGACCAAAAACAGAGCATATAAGGCTTATAACTAGGAAACAAACAATGACAAACAAGCAAACATGACAAACAATGACTGTTAATAATACGTTACCGATACTTAATCAGGCGATTGTACTCATCATTATGAACCACTTTTACTATGAAATCAACTCGGAAATCGCAAAAAATACATCTGCACCATTTTATTCGATGTATGTATGTGAACACAAATTAATATAAATTTCAGAATTGTTTGGTAAGAGACATGGTCTGGCCAAGCCCGCCACACTATTCCCAAACCACTGCAACTCCTGAAAGTTGAATCAACAGTGGCGACCACCAGAAACGCGCCGAGACAATGAAGCTCGACGAAGTCCCAGAAAAATAATTTAACTGTCTTGGATTCCGCAACGAAATTAATCAGAAAAGATAAATACAGTACAAATACAGTGATCTTTATTGACGTAGTAATAAGGTTCCTGTAGGATTGCAGCTGTCAGAGGAAAAAGGAATGTAAATAGGATGAGATTATATTCTGATTGATGCTTCCATTTTGCGTAATTTGTCAATCAGCTTGTGAAATCCGATACATTAGTGCCTGACGATAATATGAGAGCAATCTATCACGGGGATGCGATGATGAATGTTGAATTTAGATAGTTTGCTGATGTGAAAAGTATCGTTTATTAATCTGTTAGAAATGATTAAGACTAGAGGTGTTCACCGAACAATAATAAACATGTCAGCGTAATTGTGACACCGCGCTCTATGTCTTGAATATTTTATGTATTACCTAAGTAAAAGAGTCAGTACTTATGTCGCGGATAGCATATCGGGTGCGACTTAATCTCATCTCATTCACCTCATTAGTTTTATTCGTAATCCCATTTGCATTACTGAAATATCTATTTTTATAATCTTTACTCTAAAGTTTATCTTAATCTCACCCCAACCCCGAACATTGATCCTTCGAGCCGGATCAATCAGTTTCAATATTGATTTCTTATTACTTGAGACTGTTTAGGTTAGGTTTCAATATAGATCTGGCCCGCTCTACTAAACTGGTCCGGGCGGATCTACCCATGCACATTTTCAAAAGTTGACATCTGACCCGCAGGCCAGTTTTTGCGTGAGCGAGATGTCCCACAATCCCAACCCAAAACAAAGACGGGAAATAAGTAAATGATGACTTCGATGATGATAATGTGTTGCGATGATGAATCTGAACTCTATGCTATGTAGTTAGTGAATAATAGCAATAACAGTAAAATATAATATTGACATACCCAAGACCTTACATAACATCTCACAAAGAAGCCACTTAACTTCCAACCTTATCACCTAACTACCAAAATTTATATTCCTTCCACACAATCCGCTACCGAAAATTATTCACAGGCTAATTTACTTCAAACTTTGTCACTTAGGTGTTAAAATTCAAATTCTCATACACAGTCCCAAATAATTTTCAAGGTAGAAGTTTGAATGGACGGACGGGAGCAATTTGTCAGTACAGGTGAACGAAAAGATGGTAATTGTTCGGCTGTACATATGAAGGATGGAGCCGTTTACTTGCTTTTAACGTTACTTTAGAAGATAATATTTCATATCCGGTGTGGAATTAGAAATACAATATCATCATTAAGAGACTGCCTCGTTAGTCTAGTTGTATAGCAAGCGCGATTGTTGAGCATGAGGTCCTGGGTTCGATTGCCGGGTCGGGCAAAGTGTTATTGGGTTTTTCTATCAGGAATATCTCAGTAGCAGCCACGGAGTTTGGATTTCTGCCCGGTTGATGGCAATAGGCTCGCCTCTTATTACATGCGACTTAAACATAACCGGCGAAATACGGGTGTACTAATAGGTACACCTCTGCTAACCCTTTGGGGATTACAGGCGTGTTGTTATGTTAGTTGTCAATAAGAGACTTGAACTAAGCAGTGGTTTTATCAGTTAAAAGATTTTTCAAGTCACTTCTCCTATACACCCTTATTTTTAGGTCGTTCGGGAACCGAAAGCCATAAACTCGATCATCGAACTCGGAACGATTGAAAGAAATAAAGAAAGAAAAGAAAGAAAAAGCATTTATTAGCCCGCACAGGACAAAACACAAATTAAAATGGTTAAATTAACAGTACAACTAATTAAAAAAATAATAAACAAAGAGAAAAATGAAAAAAAAACATGAAATGAAATTGGTCCTGTACTAAGCCCATAGCGCATTGGCGCGCGCAATGGCAGCGCATTGGTCCTGTATTGAGACTGTTTTTCAACCAAGAAAATAATTTGAATAGGGTAGACCGGTAGATGACAAAAAAAACGAATTAGTCCATCTGATAGATTTCCAAAAAACGTTGGACACATAATTTTTCTTTCTTCACGTAAACAAAAAATGAAGACGATTTGTACAAAGTGTGACAGTGCATAGAAAACTCGTGTGTGTGTGATTTGAGTATATTTTTTACCGGAAAGTGACGTCACAAGCCACCACTCATGATCTTTGATGCGTTTTATCTTCCGTCAATTTTTATTAATTTGATAAAACAAAAAACACGGATCCAATATTTTTCGATAATTTAACTGACGGACTAAACAGAATCATATTTTTTTTAGTCAGGAGTCATCCCTATTACACAATTCATTCATAATCACAGAACTTCTTCAAACTGACCAGCCTTATAAGAGGTACTACCGAGTTCACTGACAATCTGCCACTATTCACCGTTATGCCGAAAGTAATAAGGTTGGAGTCCAAATTTAGTCAAACACTCATTGTTACACAAAAAGGCAATCATTAAGATATAACCTGCATCATACAGGGTTAAGTTGCAAGCTAGTTTTATTTTTTTATCATTAATTGGAACTAATGCAATCATTCTATCGTTATCTGTTTCACATTCTACTATTTTAGTCTTTCATTATGTTTTTGTTTCAATTCCAAATTATCATCGTTCTCTTGACCTCACCCAAACTTGATTTAGTTCGGCGCAGCATGTCTTTCCTTCCACGAACTCTTTTAGCCGTCATATTTGAAGTCACTCTCTTTTGTAGCTAGACCTATCATCTTTGAAAATTCATCCATAGTCACTTATTTGACTACAGAACTTCTTAATACCGACAACATTCAAGACAAACGCAGCCTTATAAGACCTCATTATAAGGCAGGTTTTGTGTTGAATGTGTACCTAAATATCCGAATCCAGTCGAAGACTCTCATTGTTAGACAAAAAGACAATAATTTAAAAGATTGCCATAATAACTGCGCCAGACAGCAGTTAGAGAGATCACATTAGGATACCATTAATTTTAAAACAGCAGCCAGTTCGTTGTTATTATCCCTAATTTGGGATTTTGGGTGTAACAATTTGGCAGTCATTATAGTTTGATAGGTAATCCAATCATTCTATCATTATCTGTTTTATTTCCGATTACTTTCATTCTTGATTATGTTTTTGTTTAAATAATTGCTTTATGACGACTGTGGTCAAAACGTCCACCTTTTCAAAATATGTACTCAAAATAGGCTAGCTTCGGTCTAATTTAGACTTTACATGCTCTTCTAAATAGAATCAATTTAGACGAAATATTCTAAAAACATCCCGAGGTTTCCTCTAATATATGCCTTGACTTTAACACCCTTAGTATTAGAATTAATGTTCTATTCACAGTCATCAAAACAGAATGCCAAATGACTGTCAGCAACGTCCATGAACCGAACTATAAATTAATTAATGACGATTTCATTAATTGCATTAATCAAAATCATGGATGACGTGACGAGTAAACTATTCATTGAACTAATCAAATTGTTTGCAAAACCAAAACTGGTAGCAATCAGATTCGCGTATCGTAAAGAGGACATTGAAACAATTCGGTCATCGTTAATAAAACTAATGAAGTCATGAATTTTAATGACTGAAGACTATTCAGAGATGCTAGGCATAGGCTGCACTGCTTTTTTATATTATTATATTCGTCAAGACTTGCATGTTCCTTCCTATCAAATCATGTATGTAGCACTTTTGCGGGCTGATGTAGGAGACTCGCACGGCAATATCGCTTGTATACTTTTTGGTCCTTACTTAACATAACAAAATTACACTACGTCCAACAAGTGCGAACTATGAGATCAAATTAGTCAAAAAGCCATTTACAATGATAAAGTAGCGATTGTTTTCATAACCCAAACCATTAAATTTATTCAAATTTCAAGATATAATCATCATCATCATCATTTCAGCCGAAAGACGTCCAAAGCTGGACATAGGCCTCCCTCAAGTGTCGCCACATTAACCGGTCCCGTGCGCCTCGCATTCAGCGGATACCCGGAACCTTCACCAGGCCATCGGTCCACCTAGTGGGAGGTCTTCCAACGCAACGTCTTCCACATTTCTAGATAAAAGAAAAATCAATCACTACCACGCGTTTTACTGTGGTTTTCTTGAATCAGTTACTGAAAGAAATCAGATTCCTATCCTAAGTTAAAATAGACGTAAACATCCTAACTGAATTATTATGATGAATAGAATCAGCTTAAAATAGAATAAACGTGGGCAGAGAACCTAATAATAACCGCCCACCATTCCCAACTTTTCGTCCTACTTGAACTAACTTCGTCTGCACCCGTGGGTGTCATGAAAGACATACTCTTGTATGTATTAGAATAGAAGATTATGCACGTGTTGGATCAAACATTCAAATCTTTACTAGTTTAGTACTAAGGTATTAAGATGACGGGACGAGCTGGACAAAATCAACGACCAATCCCTTACTACGCTCGGGATTCTACTCTAGAATCTTTCGCTGCTCTCGGGATTCAACTTAATCCCTTAATTTTTTATTTTTCACTTGTTGATAAGTGACAATGGATAGGCAATTATATAAACTCAAAGAAATCAGATTCCTATCCCAAGTTAAAATAGACGTAAACTTGATCAATTCAGTACCTAAGTATTTACGTCAACTACCAACTTTATACTATTTATACATACGTTAAAATAAAAAAAACATGGGTATATGTATGGCCCGAATAACAACCGCCCACGGTTTCCAAGTTTTTATCCTACTTGAACCAACTTCGTCTGCGCCCGTGGGTGTCATGAAAGATCTACAAATGGTATTATAATATTATATTATGCACGGGTAGGATCAAACACATTAAAATGTTTACCTAGTTTGTTATTAAGGGGTCGTTCTTTTATCACGTAGGGGACAACACGACAGAGTTAACGTCAAAATCGCAAACTTTCGATTGCTAATTACTAACGAATAAATTCGGTTGCAATGATGATGCTTGCTAGAAACGCATATTGGATGTAGAGACTTGCTTTACTCGCAAGCATCATTATTGCAACCGAATATATTCGTTAGTAATTAGCATTCGAATGTTAGCGATTTTGTCGTTATCTCTGTCGAGACTGCCAGCCCAGGGGGGAGGGTGTCAAGTGATTTTTCTGACTGCCATGGGGGAGGGAGTCAGAAAAAATCACTTGACTAATCACCATGGGGGAGGATAATGAGTCTATCACTTGTATTTTTTCGTGGTATCAGAAGATTTGATTTAATGTGTGACGTGTAAAAGTACAAGGTCTAAAAACCCGTTTTTTTTTAACCATTCCAAAATAATGTGATATTTCCAACAAAAAAAGGGGAGAGGAAGGGGAGTCTAAAACCTCACGACGTCTCATCATCAAGGGGGTAGCAAAAAAACCAAGACCGTAGGCTGTAGCCTGTCAGGTTCAGAAATGGCTTACCCATTACTGTGCGACGACTAAAAAGTCTAAGCATGCGGGCCATAAGGACAAGCCCTAAAAACAACAACATAGAAGCTTAAAAGACCATGTAACCCAATGATGTAACCTAACCTTTACAAACCAAATATAATAAACTCAATTCACTTGGTAACGGTGATTGAATTACTGTTTCTACGAACGAATATCATAACTTTTTGTACGTTTTTAATGTAATGGAGCTTTTATATCGGAGTTAAATCCGGCGCGAACCGGCGACGGCAGCCGTTGGATTTGTCGATGTTATCCTGCTGGCGGATTGAGTCTGTAAGCGTTTTAGACTAAAATGTCTTTTTTGTGTAGTGGCGGTACTTTACATGTCTGAGACTTGGCTTGCCCTTATATCTCCTACTCTTCATGATGTTAGGGTTTCTGAACAGTCTACTTGCCTTATGAGCTTGCCGTATTGTTGGCACGACTTTTCTTGTGGTCTTTACTGATTCAGGACGTATACAAGATCATTATACTGCTGTCTTTATTCAAATTAGGCTGGCGCAGCATGTTATCTTCTTCCATACTTTTTTATTAATCATCATCTCAGCAGTCACTCTTTTACTAATCATATTATCATTCACACAGTACATAGAACGTTTTTTGGGGTTCCGTAGTCCTGACAAGGAACCCTTATAGTTTCGTCACGTCTGTCTGTCTGTCTGTCCGCGGTTTTGCTAAGAGACTGTTAGTACTAGAAAGCTGTAATTTTGTAGAGGTGTGTATATCAATAACGCCGACAAAGTAGTAAAATAAAATTAAAAAAAAAAATTTTTTTAGGGTAGCTCCTTCATGTGAAGTGGGAATGATTTTTTTTTAGGCACCTTCCCCATCGTATGTGTTATCGTTGAATAGGTCTTTTAAAATGACTTAGAGGTTGCTCATACTATGTTTCGATTTAATGCTCCATTTACGAAATGTTAAACTTTAAAGTGCAAGTTTTTGCTCCAGTACTATCCCCTCTAAAAGCTAAATTGCTGGCTTGATAAATCTGGAAAATATTATGATGATAGTGCATTCTATTAATCTTTAAAGGATAACTATAGCGGTTAAGATAACTTAGTTAGTTAGTTTGGTTAGTTTACCGGTAATAGTCGTTGAATTTGGGTGTGTGATAATTTTGTAACAAATACAAAATCCTTCAAATAAATCCTATAAAGTGACTAAGATGAAGTAGTTGCTTGTTTATAACGGGTAAAGACTTGCATTGAAAAACAAAATCTAAAATAAAAAAAAACACTAAATTAACATAAGTTTCACAATGCTGCCGCTAGATGGCGCTGTACCAACGGGTTCGTTCTATATTGTGATAACGGGCTACTACGGAATCCAAAACTGCGCGTGGCCCGACACGCCCTTGGCCGGTTTTTTAGACTACGAAAGATACTTGGATTAATACTGTATCAAGTTTGGGGTTTTCAAATAGCGGAGCGTCATCAAAACATTTTGATTTTATAGTTTCTTCACATTCTTAATTGTATGGTAAATACGTTTGCAATACGTGATGATTTTGAATTGTATTTCTTCTATAAAATATTCAGTTCCTTTCATGTAGCCTTCCACCGATATATTGTCTTAATTTATTTATTTAACAATTTATGTACACACTAAATATAAAGAAAAGTAGAAAGGAACAGAAATAGTACAAAGGTGATTCTTATTTCTAAAGAAATCTTTTCCAGCATACCTGCGAAAGGAGATACTAAAAAGAGATGTAGACATAGTGTGTTAATAAAAAGAAAAGAAAATGGAATACATAAAACAGATATCTATTTTAGATATAATATACAATACATACATACCTACTCATAAATACAAAGAAAAACATATAACAATACTATAAATACAATACAAAACTAATAATAAATACTTATGCAATTATGAAGAAATGGATAGGTAATGTTCTTTTACTCTTTTCTTGAAAACTGCAACAGTTTGGCAGTCCCTAATGTCAGGCGGAAGTGAATTCGACAACCGCACGGCGTGGACAGTGAAGGAGTAGGAGTAGAAGTCGGTAGAGTTTGGAGGGGATTTGAGGAGGTTCCTAAGATGCGTCCTGCAAGGTGCATCAGAGGGACGAGAGTAGGAAAACCGTTCCCGCAGATAGGATGGCGTTTTAGGGTTGTGAAGGATGTTAAATAGCAGACACAATATCCGAGAGTTCCTACGAAGTCGAATTGGGAGCCACTTGAGCATATTGCGAAACTTAGAAACATTAGCTGTCAGGTCTCCCCGCAGACTATGACCAACCTTTCATTCTGTCCCGCATGCGCATGAAGAAGGAATTTTCGCTTAAGCAAATGGCCAAGCATACAATTTCGACAGATATAATCTCTCTCTCTTGTTCTACCTTTGGCCACCTAAGGCTGAGTGTAGGTCTCTTCCAAATCTCTCCAGATATAATGAACGACAAAAAATAATTCAAAATCCACAATCCACAGAAATATTTTCAGTTAAAACAGTTACGGTTCACATACGGTATCACGGAACGATAAATAAGCTTACTGAACTGTTTATTTTGCCTATAACAGGAGGCGAACGAACAGGTAATTGTTAAGCTACCGATCGTACCGTGTCGATGTGTAAACCCCATTATGCATTCATAAAAACGCAGTGCAATCATATAATTTTGGCATGTATTTTTTCTTTTTAATGCTTGATCAAATATTTGAGTAATGAATTGGAAACAAATGAAAGACTGTCGATCATTTCATATAACATTTCGCAATGTACATTGTGAAATCTACGAAATGATCAATTCACTTGATGTGAGTTTTCTTTGAGAATGGCTTCTTGACGTTACATACGATTGAAATTCCCGAAAATGTCAAGAATGGTCTTAATATTTTCGGGAAATACAATCACAAGTATCAATCAACATCGTTAAGCCATCAGTCTCATTCCACATTTGACAAACCTAATAAGCTTTCTTTTGTATTAATCAGTAACAATGGGCATGTGGGACGAGTTGATGAATAGGCGAGACGACAAAAAAAAACTAATTAGTCCGTCAGTTAGATTATCAGAAAATATTTGACCTGTGTTTTTTCTTTTGTTACGTAAATCAAAATTGACGAAGATATGCTATGATATGATATATCGCTTTTAAAATTCTCAATACGTCACGCCTAGGTATAATTTTTAGCTAGTTCTGACGTCACGAGCCCCCACTCCCGAGTTTTGATGCGTTTTATCTTTGTGAATATTCATTGATTTACAAAAACAAAAAATACGTGTCCATTAATATCCAATACTCTAACTGACGGACTAAATAAATTTGCAATTTTTTGATACTGTCGTCATGCCTATTACTCATGTTTAGGATGGACATACTACAGCCAACGAAAACAAAAAAATATTTCGCGTTCTTGTGTTTTCGTCTGATTAGTACCGAATTTAAAACCATCTGTATCAGAATACCATAAAGTATTTTTGTAGGCTTCTCATATGCACTCGATTCATTGACAAATTGCTCTCCACATGTCTCTTTCACCCACCTCATTGGCATATCTCCAAAGGCCTGGCAATATATAACTGATATGATGGATAACTGACTGACAGTTTGACATCAAGCATGACATATGTCAAATAACCAACGGGTCGTGAGAAATATCAACAAGGTTGTATATGTAAAATTATCTTTTTTTTTTCGGTTATCTGTTGACCGTAACCCCGGTTTAAGTAGGGTATCGATAGCAGAAAGACGGCAGTCGCTTTGTGTAGAGAACGGATCAGTCGTTTAGATTAAAAAGTGACCCCAATGAAAGACACAAAGTCTCAACAAAAATATCCGTATGATGAAACGAAAAGTATTATACTTTTGCCTTTATACTTTGGAACTTATGTCCGAAAACTGTCTGGCAGACTGGTAATTTCGGGGCACTGACTACCTGTAACGACTGTCAAAGATCTATAAATGACAACCAGGACCAACTGCTTAACGTGCTTCTCCGAAACAGGAAACTCGGTATGTAATGGGTGGTCACCCGTCCACGTACCAAACTAGGCAAGCGCGGCTTAACTTGAAGCTCGACCCGAACAGCTGTTATTATTTAGCCACGAGCTCCAAGTTCTAAAGTACATACCTTCAAATAAACAAACACGCCACAATCAGCAACTCACTAATTTGGCAATATATAACTTGACATTTCAATTTCAATACATCCCAATACCCTAAAATCAATAAATGTAATAAGCCCACCCGTAAATCTTCAATATTCATTCAATTTTACCCTAATAGCGTCCAAATCGCTCATAAAACTGTTTATAATGTTTGTTTGATCCCTAATCGATGTTGATTTAGGATTTGTGACGTAATTAGGGGTGTCCCGATCAACCATGAGGGTTTACGTTTGATTAATCATTCGAAGCACGTGTAAAAAGGTTGAGAGCAACTGTGTATAGGTAGGTCTATAAAAGGCTTGCTTGAGGCAGCGGTCATCAACCTTTTTGTTGTTGAAAGAAGTTTGTATGCCGTAAAGACTTGCAACGACGGGGAAAGTCTGTCAAAGCTCATTGAAGATGACGTGGTCAACGGCACATATTATAGCTAACTCACAATCTGACCAATGAGGTCAGGCTTTTGCAATCATTATCATTAGCCTATAATGTTACCACTGCTGGGACACGGCCTCCTCTCGATGAGAGGGAATAGGCTATAATCCACAACGCGGGCCCAGTGCGGATTAGTAGATGTCACATGTCTTCGAATTTTTGGTTCTAGGACATGCCGGTTTCCTCACGATGTTTTCCTTCACCGTTTTGAGAGCAGTGGTGATGAAATAAATTACACAAAGTAATGCGCCTGTCTGGGTTCGAACCCACGACTTACTGTTCGTAAGTTGGGGCCGCCACCACTGGGCCACTGCTGCTTTTGCAATGTAAAGTGATATAAAAGAACATTTTTTTTTTGTGATTAGTAGTCCTACAGGTGAACCTATGAGGCTGGCGTCTGCTTAACCGGACTATCCTGTGGGTGACTTGAGTGTAAGGCCTCCAGCCAGGGGCAAAACTAATAAAATAAGCAAAAGCGCGCTAAAGGCACCCACCCCCTTTGGGACGAGCCTCGGCTAAAGGGTCGCTTGGGAGGGCAGCAAAGGGGTAGGCTCTGAGTGAGATCATAATTAAGGGCTGATTTAAAACTACTGGCTCAGCATCCCGGTCTGGCTCGAGCAAGGGTCGAGGCCGGCGTGAACAGGGACGTCGCGACGGCCCTCGACGGCGAGGCTGGATTGACGGGATTTTCAACAAAAGACGGTGCATGGAAATAGCTGTGCTATCGCCATAAGTTTCACGAATACCTTTTTCCTCATTGCCGAACACAGCGAAGGGTTCGTTCAATATCGCTAGTGTAGGTAGAATCGTAACAAAAGGTTTTGGAAAAGGCGAACATTGGAAGTGCTGAATTGAATTGATTTGACCCAGCGTTCGCTACCCGACACACAACCAGCAAAACGTACTAAAATACCAAATTACGTCACAAACATAAATACTTCAAGCAGCAAAGGCCACAACACAAAATACTCCCAAAGCGGACGCCGACAAATACCGCGGAACAAAATTTCTATTTTTAATCCATCCAAACAATTAACCCTCTCAGAGCGAGGGTGTGTTACCCTTCAATATCCCGAAACCCACTCGCCGCGATCCGGACTGTCCGTTAGTACTTGAAGCGTGATAATGTCTGTGTCACATGCTACCGGGTTTATGACGTACGATACGAGCACGATACGATGGCGTGGAGAGTTTGATGAAGTGCATTTTATATATATATAGTGCATACTATTTTCCGTATGTGGTCACTGCGGTGACGCAGGTCATACAATGTCCGAATGCGCGAAGAAAGCTGACACTCCGAGATGCGCGACTTGCTCCCGCTTTAAAAAGCCCAGTGACCACAAAACGGGAGACGCTGAATGCCCTGCCAGAAAAATAGCGGAACATAGATATATAAACTCCGTCGATTATGAGGGCACCTAGTGCGTCATACTCCAAGCCAGGCCGTTCCGTTGATCTTTCGCTGTCTAAGCAAATTGTCGCCCACAACAAAAATACCTTGACGGTGTTATTCGCAATGTTTACTTGTTTAATACTGCTGACAATCATATTAGTATTAGCAAATAAGTGCTACAAACTGTTTTCCTTAGATTTATTTACATGTGTGACCCTAATTATTATTTGTTGTTCGTATCTTATAATAGCGTTCAAGTACATTAAGTATATCATAATATATTAACCCACACTAACTTATTTCACTATTATGTTTTATATTGTTAAGAAATCCATTGTCCAAATAGTATTTATTAGAAACATGCCCCCTGTGATACAGGTTTAACCTAGTACAGGCATCAAACTCTGTTATACCAACACTATTTTTAAGATTTAACTTGTTTTTTTCGTGCCAATTTTAAATTTGAATAAATATATTATTATTATTTTGCGATATGAGGAAATCTACACTGTACTTTAACTGTTCCACTTAGAAATCTCTAAACTGACTACGAAACCAGGTGCCAAATTAATTAGACGAGGGTATTCTGAGGAAGAGGTGTACCTAATAGTACAACCACATTTCGCCAGTTATATTTAAGTCCCATGTAATGGGGGCGAGCCTAATGCCATTAATAGGGCACAAATCCAAACATCATGGCTGCTACTGAATATTTCCTAGTGGAAAAACCCAATAACACATTGCCTGAACTGGGAAACGAAGCCAAGACGCGGTCTTGGTTTCGATTCCCAGGTCGTCGTAGTAGCAGTCACGTTTGTGACTACTAGACCTCTATTACAAAGCCTTGAGAGACATTAAGCATCTGCACAAGTCTCCGTGATGTCTCAGTAACACAAAACCTTCATTACAACTCTCGCTCGAGACGAGGCCGACACGATCTCACATCAAACATTTACTACTGAAGTCCAACTTGCTACTAAACTACAAATGTTACTGTCACATAAAGTAGTTGTCAAGGACGAAGGAGGAGGCATCTAAAAGGGTGGGATCATCCCTTGTGTATCCCGGTATGCGAGCTTCGGGTCACATTGGGAGATGCTCGTTCATGCGTAATAATATCTTGATGACACGCAACTGTCATTAGAGTTTACGATACGACTGCGGGACGAGATGGGATGTCACTTTCGGCATGTGAAGGTTCTTAGACATACTATGTAGGGCAGTCATGGAGCTTGAAGAATTGTAACAATACACAAACATTATTGAAAAAGTCACTAAAAGCAGGCAGGCACGATAGGTTTTCTTTACTTAAGACACAGATACTAACATAATTATGTAATACTATTAAGAGACTGAGCAAAAAGTAATCAGGGACATTAGATGCGAATCGGGAGAAAAACAAAATATGTGAAAACTTAAAGTGTCCAGGGAGTTTCTTCCGTTCCTCTCAATCATTACAATGAACAACTAGATTCATCTGACCGACTGACTTTATCTGACACTTCAGCGGTGCCATGAAACAGACACCACTACATATTATAAAACAAAGTCCTCCGCTGCGTCTGTCTGTCTGTTCGCGATAAACTCAAAAAACACTGCACCGATTTTCATGCTGTTTTCACCAATGGATAGAGTGGTTCCCGAGAAAACTTTTAGTATATTATTTGTCACATTTTTTATACATTGGCTAAAATATAATAATATATTTGTTGGAAGTGTCGGAAAAAAATAAGTTTTCTGGGAGCTTTACTTTTGGTCGCGATAACCGACATCCACGAGGGCGAAGCCGCGGGCTTCAGCTAGTAGGGAAAGGGAAATCATTGACACGACGCAGAAGAAGTATTTAAAAGTAGAAGAAAGTAGTAGAATTTGAATGAGGAGATTAGCTACCTGATAAAGATTCTGAACCCCATGGATACGAACTGTAAAGTATCTACCAAACAGTAAAACCCATCATTAAAGAGAAACCGCCAACCAACAATACAAAGCAACAACTGACAATAACGATGATTTGTTTACCTCACCATACGCCTGACCCAGTTGTTACGAAAATCGCGCATCGCATCGTCACCGTAGCGTATAAGTGAGGCTATAAAAGTCAACGACCCGGCCGTACCTTGTTAGGGAAATCAACGTAGCTAGCTTTGGCTCAAACGGGGCTCCTTAACAAGGCCTTGATGTGAGGGCAAAGCTTTTCGCGATTGGAGAAAGATTTAGAGGTCATTTTGAAGCTGGGCTTGTGATAGCGACTTCCCTATTTTTATCGTGGCCAAAACGCACTAGCTTTAGAGAAAGTGGTAACTAGCATTTAGTACACACCTAAATAGACAGTCAAACACGAGTATGGAATAGGAAACATCTCAAGTGTCTGTAAACTCATCGGCAAAGAGAAGTGATTTTCTAACGTACTGCAAATAAGTGAACCTCAGAGAATATGTTCATAATTGTATCCAATTCCATATTGTGCTGATAGTCTTAGAGAAGATTTCAGCATCTAAACGGAGAGTTAAGGGGTAAGAGCTATCAGTGTCAATATTCCATAGGAGTTATAACACTGAAGAGCTGTTGAAAGTTGAAGAAAGTTGCTGATTGTGTTTTATTTCATTTATGAAAATCACCAGAGGATGCATTAAAGCTTATTTTATACTGCTATCCTTCATTTACCATGTATACTAATATTATAAAGAGGTAAAGTTTGTAAGTTTGGATGTAGCGGGTGATCTTTGGAACTACTGATCCGATTCGCCAAATTCTTTCAGTAACGGGAAAGCCACGCGGACCTCGCAGGAGATGTCGAATGCTGGACAGAACGACCAGTGATCCACTTTGGCCCTGGATAGAAAGATTTAGAGGTATTGGGGGGAAGGCCATTGCCCTGCAGTGGGATGACACAAGCTAACAGTAATGAGAACCTACATCATCCTGGAGTGTATTTCTTTTCGTGATATTTTATCGTGGCATAATTTCCGACCATAACGGAGCGAAGCTAGTCTTACAAACAAAATAAATGCATTCACCGAACAATCCTGATCCATACATAAAGCTGAAGTCTAAGGGAATGATACCACCATAAACACCACAGCCAACTGCCTCTGTTAATGGTGCAATATAACATTATACTGCCGCCTGCAGTTAAGATATAATCTCTTGTTTATTACTGCTTACGTTACGACACACGCGGAAGAACAGGTGGTGACCTATATTTAACTGGGTATCAGCTCGGTCTGTGCCCATAAAGAAAGAATGGCAATTTCACGGGTGACCACTCAAAACCAGCGCTATGCTGCCGTGCTGAGTGGTTGGTGGACCTGCTTGTCGCAGTCACCACGACGTGCAAGCTGTTAACTGTTTTTTTTTGTTCCGTCATGTTGAATGTATAAATATTTGTTATGCGTTGTGTGTTTATTGTTAATTGCATTTTGTATGATGTACGTCATGTCTCTTCGACAAACAATTATTTTTTCTTTTTTCTTTCTTTCTATCAATGCAAGGAGTTTCGAGGGAATATTGATAAAGCTGTACGATTTGGAAATGGAATTGAATTTGGCCACTCGGACCAATGGTTGCATAATCAGCCTGTAATTTTCCGCTGTGTCTCATTCTCCAATTGGGTATAAATCCACCAAGTGCGCCCAATTCAAATTGCTGGAAGTCAAATTATTATCGAATCCCCCATGTTCCTCGACCGTATTTTTTACAGTGGTTATCGTATACTTGAAGCTCAGTCAAGTGCATGCCAGACACGGTTCGTAACTTCGTACAACTTCGAACCACCACCGCCACCGCCACCACCACCAAACAGTGGTAGTGAATAATCGTATCAACAAACGATCTGTAGTAGTAGTAGTAGTACATCCTCATTCTCCTGCCCTAATCCCAATTTATTTAGGGTCGGCGTAGCTTATCTTCTTCTTCCATACTTCTCTATTACTCGTGATATTAGCAGTCACCTCCTTTCTAGCCATATCATATCATCTTTCACCATCTATCGTCACATCTTCCATCCATCGTTTCTTTGGCCTTCCTTTACCCTCTACTCTTATAGCCATCTACATTCATACCCAATATTTCCCTCATTCCTCGGCATCACATGAACATGCCACGATAACAAATTACCACAAAACTTTTCAGTCACCGGCGCCACTTTCAGATTTCCTCTTATGTACCTACTCATTCTTTATTCCTGTAGTAGAAATAAATGTTTATAAAACGCAAATTAAAAGCTGCTGCTACTGAAATAACCAAAGCTTACTTATTTCGCAACCACAGTTCAAATTCACATCACAGCCACACATATGATTTAGTCATAATTTCATACAATCTAAACAACCCTAAATAAAAACCGTTTCAACGATACGAGAACCGCGCCAATATAAACTGTTCGGTCGTAACGTAAACTTGGAAGTCCGCAAACGTAAAATTGTGTAACCGAGGATCTGTAAACATAAGATGAGGTGTATGCACAAGACGTTAACGTTAACGTAATTGTGACTGTCTAATGGGCTGGTGTATTTGAAGTTTGTGTTAGGACGGTTCGTCGGTAATTGAACTACTAAATAACTATTTAGTATTTGCGAAAGTTACACATTGGCTTCGAGGCAGCAGTTTATTGATCTAGAAAACGTTGCGATTAAAAGTTAAAAAACCGGCCAAATGTGAGTCGGACTCGCGCATGAAGAGTCCCGTACTATCGTAGTACAGCCCCCTTTAATTTTTAAATATGACCTATACACTCTGTGAAAATCTCAACTGTCTACTTATTCCGGATCATGAGATACAGCCCACTGACAGACAGACGGACGGACGGACAGCGAAGGCTTAGTAATTTTGTCCCGTTGGTTACTTCGGGTACGGAACCCTAACAATACTAACAGAGCAACGACTTAAAATCACGAACCATGTAATCACAATCAAAGATGTAGCTCTTCAAATATACGCGTCCGTTGACCTTGGCCAAATTATAAATCAGCAAACCTTCAAAAATGGCAGATGAATAGCCAAAACAAATTCGCTAGACTTATGTATGAGTGTAGTATGCTTAGCTGATCTCATTCTATGTTTAATGAGCGTTCAGACATGCCCACTTTATGCCATCTGCAAAAAGTATCTAAGCGCCTCTGATTCATCGGAAGATAACGACTAATCGCCTTTTGTTTTTTGTTGGAAGGTTCATATCAAACTCTTTAGAAGTAGTAAACGTACTCTCTTGAGGTCTGGTGTACGTTTGTTGACTTTATGGTGAAGGGAAATTGAGCCATTTTGTTAAAAATGGAGCTGTTGTCGTATAAATAAGTGAGTATGCGTACCCAAATGTAGTGAAACAGTTAACGATCTTGATGATTACCTTGCTGCTAGACGATTATCAAAACCTCAAACCACATACCCAGAAGTGACTACGATTCACTTAAATCAATTTGACGTTCTATTCGGGAAAAAAAAACATCAGTAGACACTCAAAATATGCTACCCGCTTACTGAAATGTCCTAAGTGTCCGTACAACAACTGTTAATAATTGTATTTCTAGGGTTGGTTGGTTCCGCCGCAGCCGCAACCGCCGCCGCTTCCGCTGTCGCCGCCTCCGCCGTCGCGACAGTTGCGCCTGCAGAGGGGCCCTCACAGGGGACCCGAGTGGAGGAAGCGGTAATGGAATGCCAATAACGACTCCATTACGCTTCCTCCAAGCGAACATCAACCACTGCACCTGCGCTCAGGACCTGTTGCTCCAGAGCATGGCGCAGTGGTTGATTAACATCGCTATGGTCGCTGAACCGTATTTTGTCCTGCCTAGGGAAGACTGGGTGGCGGACCTTAGCGGCTCAGTGACCATAGTGTCGTCGGCCGCCGCCGGTACCCCGACCCTTGAAAATGTCAGGAGAGGTCGGGGGTGCGTAGCAGCACGGTTCGGGGAGATTGTAGTGGTGGGAGTCTACTTCTCGCTGAACCGTACTCTCGCCGAGTTCCTCAACTATCTTGCAGAGTTGAGTGTCGTCGTCGGGAACCATTCCCTCCCCGTACTTGTCCTCGGGGACTTCAATGCCAAGAACTTGGCTTGCGGTTCTCGTTGCACAGATGTGCGGGGAAGGATGGTGGAGGACTGGGCTCTGGAGAAGGGCCTGGTCGTCCTAAATCGGGGTTCTGTCCCCACGTGCGTGCGGATGCGGGGTGAGTCGGTGGTGGACATTTCGTTCGCTAGCCCCGCTCTGTCGCCGCGTGTCGTTGACTGGCGTGTCATGGAGGGGGTGGAGACCTATTCCGACCACCGATATATCCGGTTCGACGTCTCCTCCCAGACCTCAAGCGCGCCGGTCCAACAGGCCCCGAGTGGTCCTCGCTGGCCGCTGAAGCAGCTGGACCGGGAGCTCCTCCTGGAAGCCTCAATCGTGCAGGCCTGGGTGACATCACCAGACAGGCCTGCCGACATTAACAATGAGGCAGGGTGGTTCCAGGAGGCCATGTCCGACATATGTGACGTGGCAATGCCCCGAGTCCGGCCAGGAAGCGCCCGGCGTCAGGTGTACTGGTGGTCGCGAGAGCTGACGTCTCTGCGCGAGGCGTGCGTGGCTGCGCGACACCTGTACGCCAGGCAACGCAGGCTCCGCATTCGCCCACCGAATGCGGCAGCCATCGAGGCGGAGCTTTATGAGGGGTACAGAGCGGCGAAGACCGCCCTCCGCGAGGCTGTCCTGCGGGCCAGGGATCTGGCCCGCGAGGAGTTGCTGGGGACTCTGGACAGAGATCCGTGGGGGCGCCCTTATAAGATGGTGCGGGATAAACTCCGCACATGGGCCCCCCCGCTGATGCAGAGTCTCCGGCCTGAGCTCGTGGAGGACGTGGTGAGCACTCTGTTCCCTACGCGAGGAGAACATCCCCCCCGCCTATAGCTCCGCCACCTGCGGTGCTAGAAGCGGACCACCAGGATGACGACGACGACACTCCGGAAGTGACTGGGGTAGACCTGAGAGTGGCGGTACGCAGGCTCAATGCCAAAAATACCGCCCCAGGACCCGACGGCTTGACTGGCAAAGCCTGGGTCCTGGCATGGCTCTCGGGCCCCGACTGGAGGGGCTCTTAAGCGCATGCTTGGAGAGAGGCCAGTTCCCGCTTCGTTGGAAGACGGGGAAGCTGGTCCTCATTAGGAAGCCGGGGCGCCCTGCGGACTCTCCGTCCGCATACCGGCCCAAAGTGTTGCTCGACGAGGTGGGCAAGCTCTTTGAAAGAGTCATTGCAAACCGCCTCGCCGAGCACCTTGCGGGGACGGGGCCGGATCTTGCGGAACACCAGTTTGGTTTCCGCAAGGGGCGCTCTACGGTGAACGCCATCATGCGCGTGAGAGCCCTCACGACGGGGGATGCAGTGTCCCGGGGTGGGGTTGTCTTGGCGGTGTCTCTTGACATCGCCAATGCCTTCAACACCATGCCCTGGAGCTGCATTAGGGAGGCACTCCGGTATCACCGGGTGCCGACCTACCTTCGTCGTGTGGTCGGGGACTACCTGACGGATAGAGCCGTCATCTACCCCGGTCGCAGCGGAGAATGGAACCGGCGAGAGATGTCGTGCGGTGTTCCGCAGGGATCGGTCCTAGGGCCGTCCTTCTGGAACATCGGTTACGACTGGGTGCTGCGCACCGACCTCCCTAGCGGCGTCAGCGTGGTTTGCTATGCAGACGACACGCTGGTGCTGGCACAGGCGGGGTCGCACGAGGCGGCGGCAGAAATCATGACACGCGGGGTTGCGATAGTCGTTAAGAGGATCCGGCAACTGGGTTTCGAGGTGGCATTGCACAAGTCCGAGGCCATGTGCTTTCATGGGCCTCGGAATGCGCCACCTCCGGGATCCATACTCACGGTAGGATGGGTATCCATCGGTGTCGAGTCGACTTTGAAGTACCTAGGACTCGTCCTCGACAGCCGGTGGAACTTCGTGGAGCAATTCCGACGTTTGGCCCCCAAACTGGAACGGACTGGGGCTGCCTTCAGGCGGCTCCTGCCCAACCTGGGGGGGCCGAACGCCTCCTGCCGGAGGCTCTACGCGGGAGTCGTGCGGTCCATGGCCCTTTACGGGGCCCCGGTGTGGGCGCGTTCCTTGAGGCTGCGTGCAGCCCACTACCTGAACGCGCCACAAAAGGTGGTAGCCGTAAGGCTGGCCTGTGGGTACCGCACGATAGCCCGCGAGGCGGCGTGCCTCCTTGCCGGATTGCCGCCATGGGATCTGGAGGCGATAGTCCTCGCGCGCCTGCATGAATGGCGCGCGGAGGCGCTTCGCCGGGGGGAAACTCCGCTGCTGCGACAAATTGTCGCTCAGCGGACAGACTTCCGGCGGGATCTCATGGCGACATGGAGAGAGCGACTGTCGCAACCTCGTGCAGGGCACGCCACGATAGTGGCGATAAGTCCCCTCTTTGAGGAGTGGCTGGAGAGACGCCACGGCGTCCTCACCTTCCGCCTGACGCAGGTCCTCACCGGACACGGTGTTTTCGGGAGGTTCCTGCACCGAATCGGGCGGGAGGAAACGCCCGGGTGTTTCCATTGCGAGGATCGACTGGAGGACACGGCGGAGCACACGGTGGAGGTGTGCCCCGCGTGGGCGGAGCACCGCCGTGTCCTCGAAGCAGCGATTGGCGGCGGCGACCTCTCGCGTCCGGCCCTGGTGCAAGCCATGGTCCGGAGCGAGACGGAATGGGACGCCGTCACCTCCTTCTGCGAAGCAGTAATGCTAGAGAAGGAGGTGGCGGAACGTGAGAGGGAGAGAACCTCACAGCGTCCCGGCCGCCGCGGGAGACGCCCCGGGCGTCGGGGGCCACCACGTGGCCCCCGGCCACCGTAGGCGCGGGCCTGTGGACGGTGGGCTATGGGCTAGCTCGCCGTCCGTCCGTCTCATGACGACAGGCCGTGTCGACGGCGCGTTCGTGTTCCACGCGCGCCTCAGAGAGTCAGCAATAGGAAGGGGTCCGCAAGGACCGATGCCTGCCGGGGTTGCGGGACTGTTCGAAAGAGATACTGTGACCCCGGAACACAAAGGGTGATGAAGGAACATGGATGGGTTTTAGTCAGTAAAAGTCTGACACTCCCTCCTGCTCCGCCCAGAGCGGGAGAAGTCATTTGATGATTTCCTACCCGAATAAAAAAAAAAAAAAAAAGTGTTGGTTGGTTAGGCTGGTAGAATTGAGAGAGGTTTGTGGAATAAAAAACGTGACTTGTTCTTGTTGGAGACAATCGAGATGCTATATTTTCTCGAACTGACAGTTGATATGACATAAAATAATGAAATTGACACAACAACATGACAGATGTGTTGCAAGACAACAAATTTATTTAATAAAATGTTGGGGATGCCAACAACAACACTTATCCAGGTGTTTCCTGCGAATTTGACGGTATTTTCGAGCCTTGTTCCATCGGCCATCTTTGCTTCTAGCCAGATGTCCTGCCCAAGTCTACGTGAAGGGCACGTCCCGGTCCCCAAACTTACGTCCGGCTGCGGATTTCTGTGTTACAGACCCTGAAACCTTACGTAACGTTCTGGGTTCAACTAATCTAGAAGTATCATCGATTCGAAAAGAAGAAAACCCTTACTACATGTATAAACCATGGGGCAGAAACCACGGAATGAGACCTGCTACGATCTTTACATACTTCTTTTGCCTTGTCCACATTCATACAGCTGGTCTTACATACACGCCGGTTGCGAGTGCTACACACCCGACCTTTCTGAAGATCCTCACCAGTACATGTCTTTCTAGGGCATCCTCTCTCGGCGCTGCCACTCACATCTGCCTTGCCTTACTCGCATTCCAAAATCCTCATTTTACCAAACAGAACCACGATAATGACCACGATGTTTTTAATTGATGCTTACAAAATGGTATTTTTCTTATTTATGTTTATTGTACACTATCACAATGCTGTCCTATTTGACCTAAAGGTTGACTGGTAGAGAATGCTTTGTGGCATTAAGTCCGCCTATGTACCACCCTTGTACATGAAGTTTAAATAAATAATAATCACCATCTACCTACAAAAGCTACGTAAAACTAAACAGATATGTTATAAAAACGTATTACACGAGCGCTGACAGAACGATACAAGATTAGGTGCGCGTGCGACTGTTTACTTTAAAACAGGCGTACAATTGAACCGGTCGAGTTTGTTGAACTATATGGCACGTGGTTGAGGCAAGAATAGATGGTGATGAGATTTTAATTACAATGGAGGATGCTAAAGAATATTTAATTCATGGGAATCGATCAATTATTAAATGTCATGTTCTTGTCTGACACTATATAAAACAAAAGATAATAGAATCATCGAAACTGATCGAAAATGACATGGACAAGGAATGATTAGGTCAGAAATGAAAATGGAATGGGTTGGTTCAGAATTTATTTGACCGTAAGGTCACCTTAACCAACAGCTTGTATTATGGGACCGAGCAGTCTCGAGGACCTAGTCGCGTTTCGCCAGCAACTCACATCCACAATATGTATGAAACCACCAGTCCTACGATATAGTGTCGAAATCCTTCAACAAAGTTCAAATTTCAGTGACACAGATGTTACAAAGTTGTGTTAGATTCGACCTACATGACTGTGACAGTAGCTATCATAACGAGACAATGCTCACAAAAACTCCCAAACATTTTTGCAATACAAGGACTTTTCACGCCCATACTTGATGAGTATGTCTGTATGTAAGCCGAGGCATACGCATGGCACACCCCTTTAAACAATAAATACATTAAATTTCAGTACCGCATGAGCCCACCTGTCTTTCATAAACAAACCTGACAGGTTACACCACATATTTTATTTCAATACCACAACATACAACATGTCCAAATACAAATTTAGCTCCCCTACCAATTAAAGGAAAGGCGGGAACGTATTTTACTCCCTTAATAGACATGACTTGTAAAGCTTCGCTATACAGAAAGCGGACTATAACCGAGGTAACACTGTAAGTGAAGAGGTCGCTGTGCAAGACGTGCACCGCTCTAGTTTATGCAAACACCAACAAAGACCAAGGTACATTATACCATGTTGTGATAGGACTAAAAATTTTTTTTTTTGTAATGGCTTACCCCACACTAGACATTTCTCCTGTATCGTGGTATTTGACCATACAAATATTTGTTCTATGCGGGGATAGAACCCGCGACATGAGGCTTAGCAGCCAATCGCTTAGCCACTGCGCCAACTGTGCCGTCAATAAATGAAAAGCAAGGCTGTAAGTGAGCGCGGGCCTGTGGACGGTGGGCTATGGGCTAGCTCGCTGTCCGTCCGTCTCATGACGACAGGCCGTGTCGACGGCGCGTTCGTGTTCCACGCGCGCCTCAAAGAGAGTCAGCAAAGGGTCCATAAGGACCGATGCCTGCCGGGGTTGCGGGACTGTTCGAAAGAGATACCGTGGCCCCGGAACACAAAGGGCGATGAAGGAACATGGATGGGTTTTAGTCAGTAAAAGTCTGACACTCCCTCCTGCTCCGTCCAGAGCGGGAGAAGTCCTTGATGATTTCCCATCCGAAAAAAAAAAGGCTGTTAGAGTTATCGCCACTTTACTCACAGCTGGATATAGGCGGCCTCTCTATTTTGACAATTCGTACTAATCCGTGCTTTTAGATCCTTCCTGCCAGCAATCCATTAGGCCTGTTGAGTGGCTATCCCAAGGGCTCCTCTTGGTACTCATTCTGTTTGCAATTTAGTTCAGCTACATCATTTGCATCTAGTGGCATACCCGTTGCTAGTAAACAAACTAGTTTTCGATGGTTTAGCGACTGGCAAATCCTTCAGTCTGTTTAAACTCTGATTGGTTATTCACTTTCGCTCATATCATGCCACGAACGTTCAAAGGAAAGTCTTTCTGAACTTAACAAGTAAAATTATGACATAAACAGGACATCGACACAAGCGTGACTTTATGCAGTTAAATCATATCTGATTTGGGTGCAGCGGTATCCATATAATTGTTAAGGATAGGGCGGTTTTTGGGGCACATATAAATTGCATATAATGTAGGACGTAATTGGAAAGGACATGATATTTGGGGTCGAAGGGAAGGACTACAATAAGTGATGAAAAATTTCGAGACTAATTCGGGTTTCATATGCGAGGTTCTATTGAGGACCGGATTCAATTTACAAAGGCAACATTTTGATCAAATTCGGAAAATGTAATATTATTATTGCAAAATTAATTCTTGGATATAGCTCTAGAGACATCCTCTATTTTTTTTGACAAGCCCGCTGCACTGTTTCCAAATCATTGTAACTCCTGAAACCCAGAATCAACAGTGGCGACCACCAGAAAAGCGCCGAAACAATGAAGCTCGCCGAAGTCCCAGAGAAACAATTTAACTGTCTTGTATCCCGCAAAGAAATTAATCAGAAAAGTATAGCGGAGGAGTAGGAAAACCATAAGACCTTTACTGCAAGATGTATTAAGCTGAGTAGATACAATCAAAATCCTTACAAAGTATTTTAAATCTACACAATAACCAACGTACGTTTCGTAACCACCACTTGAAAAGAAACTTTTTCGACAAAAAACAGACTCTTCCCATGAGTATTTAAAGAACATAATTAGTTCAGACGCCGATCATGGGGACGCAATCAAAGATACTTAAAATAGACACGAAATTAAGGGAACAGGAAGGAAATATCAACACATAGACAAGTTTTTTTTTCCAATACTCGTTGGGGCGTGTGTGAAAAGAGTAGAGTAGCTGTTTGACTTACGCAGTTTTAATTTCAAAGCAAATTATGAGAAGAGGAACGAAAACTTTTTAAATAAATTTTAATAAGCTAACTTTTGCTGTTTTCGGTTCTTAAATTAATGCGCTACTGAAATATTACGATTTGCACTTGAAAGAGAAACACATTTCGTAATAATGTTAAAATATTACTTTGAAGAAAGGTCATCTTTTAAGCTCTCTTATGAAAGGCGCCTTCAGACCCTAAAGATCTCAAAGGAGTAAAGACAAATAAAAGAAGGGAATCACTTTGAAAGAATCAGTAGCTTAGTTACATGAAGCTAAAATTCTCAATACGTATGCAGGTGGTGGTTTCAAAAGGTATGCAGATAAACTAGTAGTCGAAGTAAAGATGCTATCTCAAGATAATCTGATATCCAGTAAAATAGGACAAAACAGTGTTCCATTACCTGTGTCTACGAGATAACAGCTGAAACTGTGAAAATTGCATAGTTGTGCTTATAATGAATGTAGGTGAAACTTCACATGCACTAGGTGATGGAAATAAAAATATTAAAAACCGGTTTTTTTATCAATCGAAGATAAAAACTATGTTTGACGTAATATTTAAATAATACAAGGCAAAGAATACAAAGACATGGTGGAAAATTAAAATACAATCATTGTTCAAGAACGGATGTGATTCTCTTTAATTACTTAATGTTGAAATAATTTGAGGTAGTAAGTTTACTTTGAGGGATCCCCTGTTATTTTGAAAATAATTTTGCTGTCGTAAATGGATAAGTATATATAGATAGAATTTTCTAAGGACTATTAAGAGATACGATCGTTGATGGATACAAAATTAACTGGTAGGTTCAGCTAGAATACTAGTATAAAAAAGACGGTATCAACAAGAATTTAAAAATCACAACAAACAAAGACAAAGCCGAAATAAATCATTGAAGCAAACAAAATATCCAGACAGACAAACGGAAACGAACAAAGCAAACTGCTAGGAAATCGAAAAGTAAAACAATATTAGGTGTAGTAGTAGGGGAGCCACCAAAATAGAATTACGGGTGCAAAGTGAGGAAATACGGAAAATGTATGGCGAATACTTCATGCTTTATTGCATACGTTTAGTGAAGGGAAAATATTTATGTTGCCGGCAAAGATGAAAAAGATTTGCCCCAAGAACATGAAACAAATCACAGCACAGACAAATTCAATAAACTGTCTACTTCGAAGTAAAACAGTACCTATTGCAAAATCTATAAAGAACAATTTAAGAATACCAAAACTTCACTCCAAGCAAAAAATACTCTTTAAACTCCCTAAAATATTAACACTAAGACAAGTATCTAAATTACCAACTTCATAAAGAGGGAGAAGGTAATAATAGATTAAAATGCATCAAAAAATGTAATGATAGCGTCACGAAACGAGCTCAGTAATAATATCGAGACATAACTCGATTTAGAAGACGAAGGGTGCAGTAAGAGCTTCTTAAATGCGTTTAAGCCGGCCATATTCTATAATGGACGAGGAAAAAATGGAAATTTAAAAACAGAAATGAAATCCTTTTCCCCCAAGTTTTGTTTGATTTGAAAAAAATTTAGAAGCTGCAGAAACGGATTAGAGAATTCTCGCAAATGTAATAACGTGCACGAAGCAAAAGGAGTATGCAAGGATTGAGCCGGTGGCGTTCTAATTTCGGCCTGCATTTACGGGAAAAACGCGTGAGGGTATGGATGTATGTATTGTTCTAAACGATTTTGTCATCCGATTTCAAAACAACACACCTTGAAACCAGAGCTAGTAAGATACTAAACACCTTCACCAATTAACCTACATAATTTTATAGCTAAAAAATACTTCCCAGGTGGTCTACACTCAAACATAAGCAAACAAAACTCCACAAACTACCAAGCCAGGTGCAAACTTTTAAAAACCCTAATAAACAGAGCTAAAACACATAATACTTCGAAGCCAGCGGACCCTAAACACTTTCGACACCGCAAAAAGGCCTACCACATACAATATTCACACATCTCTCTAAAAAAATTCTCCGCTGACGATGGCTTAAAGTTAAGGACGTTACGTTTAATCCCCTGCCGCTCTCATTTCATACCGAGAGCCTCTCCACGTAGAGGCAACTACCACTCGTGGCAATTAAAAACAAAAACAAGGATAAAATAGGGCTGCTAGATGTGGAATATGATTCTAGAGCACCTGGAACATGTAAACAGAAAAATATGATCAGTTAGTATGTTGATATTGAGACAAATGTCTACCAGCAAAAGTTGTCTAAAACATACTGAAATTGCAAATAACCACAATGACCTAGCTAACATCAAAGCGACCATTCTAAAAGATCAATCTCTTAAAGTACTAATAGGTTACCTTAATAGGAATCAATCATAAGTTGAAAAAACATCTGAGGATCCGATTCAATAAAAGTTCTCTTGGGCATTATAGTTATTCCACATAATGACAATGATATCCTAATCGAAAGCGACAATAATATAGACACCTAATAATAAGTATTACGAAATGATAACCATAAAAGGAAATTGACATAACTAGTAGACAATGCACATACACTCGAGTTAATTTCTCAATTGGGTCTCACAGCACCCTAGACCAGAGATATCGAGTTATTTTTAGCCTGAAACTATTCAGTCATATTCCGAGCTCTATTCATCCTCGAGAATAAAGATATGTCTGTACTTTTCGAGCTATTTGTCAACCCTACTATCGCCAGCTCAGGCCTGACCTATATCGTTTGTAATATTTAAAGGGTCTTAAAAGGTAGACTGAAATTAATGAATAGGCTTTAAGCTGGAGCACTATGGACCGTTTATGAGCAAAATATAGCTCAAAACATTGATGGAAGTCATCATCATTCTTTTACCCATATCCCAATTCATTTGGGGTCGGCGCAGCATGTTTTCTACTTCCATATCACTCTATTACTTGTCATCTCATCAGACACTTCTTTTCTTGGGGGGAAAATATAATGACCACCAAAAATAACTTTGTGACTACTAACACCTCATCATCTGCCTAGCCTTTTCCCAACTATATTGGGGTCGGCTTCCAATCTAACCGGATGCAGCTGAATACCAGTATTTTACATGGAGCGACTGCCTATCTGACCTCCACAACCCAGTTAATACTGGGTAATGCGATACCCCTTGGTAAGACTGGTTGACCACTAACATCTATCACCTAAAATATCAATTGATCACTAAATTTAGTAAATTGAGCACCAAATTTTAATGAGGTGGTTGATGACAAACTAGATTTGCCTAGGCCGACTTGGGCCACCCTGACACGGATTATTTTATAAACCATGCAGAAGTAGGAGCCCCGCGTATCCCTCGACTCGGATGCAAGAGCATAACACTTCAATTTCTGGTAGTCATTAACTAAAAAATAGTAGATTATGCACCGAGGGGCTAAAGTTGTGTCTTATGTCACGGGCGTCATAATGAATCTCGAGCGCAATGAAGGATACGGGATTTAACTCCCGAGCGCAGCGAGGGAGTTAACGAGTTTAACTCACGAACGAAGCGAGGGAGTTAATACAAGGATCCTGAATGCAGCGAGGGATTCAAGCTAGCCCAAGGCAAAGACACCTTTAGCCCAGAGGAGGATACTCTACTTTTTACACCTACTGTGAGAAAATAATAGCCATAGTACGAAAAACAAAGTATTTATTAAATAAACAAACAGTAAGAATAATTAACTAATGTTACAGCCAATTACTATTACGGTATTACGGCGCGGTACGGTATTTGTTATTATTAATGCCAGTTTTAATGTTATTCCATTCCTTTTAAAAAATGGTTCTTAGTTATCTAATTATTCTTACAATATTATGTCTTCGAAAACATGGCAACGATATGAAGAAGTAGTCGTTATGATTTTGTAGGAAATCGAGAATATCATCCAGGCGTAGTAAGGGTATCGAGAATAGCTTTCCTCTTTCTGGCACCAAAGGGTGTTTGTTAGTACTATACTGCCAATTTAGCTAAGCATGTGAGATTCCAAATTGAAATCACATTATTGACCAGCGGGTCATAATGAAATCCAATACAACATTATTGACCGGCTGTGCCCCCGGCCACTAATAACTCACTTTAGGTTAAGGTTGCTTGACATATAATTTGACATTTTCGAGCAGGTGGTGTGAAAATGAATTTTTAGTTCTAATTTCACGATAAAATGGGGATTAATTTTGGTGATCATTTACTAATTTTGGCAATCAAAAATGATTTTCGAAATTCCCTCACACCGTACTGGTTTTATGTCCTCTTCTTACGCTGTCTCAACTATAAAGCTCTGGAACGCGCTACCCCTTGGCATTAAAAAAGCAGAAAGCAAAATGTCTTTCAAAAGAACAGTTCGGAAGCACTTAAAGAATTTTAAGTCAGACTAAATTGCTCAAAAGCTAGTCATAGTAATTATTATGAGGTTTCTCGTATTTTGGAATATTTGTATGTATTACAATATAGGTATATTAGGTTATTTAATATTATCTGTCTATGTGTGTATTAGTATATATATCAATTTAATTTAACAAAATGGTATTTTACTTATTTATTTTTTAGTACTCTATCACAATGCTGTCCTATTTAACCCAAAGGTTGACTGGTAGAGAATGCCTTGTGGCATTAACTCCGCCTATGTACCACTCTTGTACATGAAGTTTAAATAAATAAAAGCATGACCGGTGTTACAAAGTATAAAATGAAAAGGTTTTGTCGAAACAAAAACGAGAGATTTTTTGCTACTGACAGTTTAATTAACGTAAAACAAAGAGTACGGTCTATTGGTTTGTTGAAGTTGAAGGGCGCCTCGGGTATAATACGGAAGGATAAAAATTACGTGAAGTCTATATTAATGTCTATTGCTCTGTTCCCTGTCTCTTAATAAATGGAAAGCATGAACATTTATAGGGTTCCGTACCTCAAAAGGTTAAAAAAGGAACCCTTATAATATCACTTTCTTGTCCGTCTGTCATCACCGATTTTCTCAGAAACGGGTGGACCTAGCAAGTTGAAAATTATACCAGACACTGAAGTCTATAGTCCCTAATAGGTGTATTAAAATCAAGGCCCTGAGTCAACATGATAAAAAGATATGGGCAAATTTATATTTTCGCGAAAACTTGTAAGTACCAAAATTTACCTTAATTTTCAGAAATTTTCCTTTTTTTGTGCTGTAAGACCTTTCTTTTAACCTTTTCATCTTGTTGTCTAAGGTAGTTCCCGTTGACCTGGAATCATGAAATTTGGTGAGAAGCAATGTCTTACAGCACATGTCAAGGGGAAAAATCTGAAAACCATAAATATGTAGTTTTATACACAAAAAAAACGATTTTACCATTACAAACTTATTATTTGCGGTTGGCGCAATAGCCGTTTCATGGGATCGAACAGCAAAGTTAAGTTTGTCCTTTAAAAAGTTTGTACGGAACCCTCGGTGCGCGAGTCCTACTCGCACTTCGCCGGTTTTTTTTTCTGTTCACGCTAATGCATGACAGATAAAGCGTAAAACATTTTACAATAGCAATGTTATTAAATTTGACAGAACACTCCTTTGCTATATTTTGTTGATCGAGGTGTAGGTACCGTATTACGAGCGACTACCTATCTGACCTCGTCAACCCAGTTAGGGTTGACGAGGTCAGATAGGTAGTCGCTCCATGTAAAATACCGGTATTCAGCTGCATCCGGTAAGACTGGAAGCCTACTCCAACAGAGTTGAGAAATGGCTAGGCAGATGATGTGTTATTTTGTTGAGCAGACTAATTGTTTAAATATTCATGTGCTTTCCAATAGATCGTTTTTTAGCAAAATCCTTCACTTAGTAAAGTTTTTACGGGTACCTACTTACCGATAGATTAATCTAATAAGAATTATGAAGCATATTCCAGCATAAAGACAGTTCTTACCACTGTATCAGAACGAAGCAAGCAAGCCTAATGTAAGCTCTTCGAGAATTGAAGGCTTTTAAAAGTTAAATTTCAACCTTACAAAAATGTCTATTCCAGAGCATCTTGTTGATATGGGGCTAAATGACAACAAAACGAGTAGGTAGCACAAACATGAAACATACAAGAATAGATTAATGACTCCGCAACAACAAAGGAGTGACAATGACAGAGAAAAATGAATGTCTATTGTTTACGATTTACATGAAGTCCTGAAAATTAAGCTTCTTCAAGTAAATGTGAGGTTTTTGAAGTGAACGGTGCTACGAAAATGCTGTGGTTTGTTTACAGTGATCTATTTTACAGTAATATGTTTTTTAATTATGTTCGTTTTCATCACTGATGGGAGATAGCAAGACGAACTAGACGAGAAAGAGAAATTGGCTCACAACAGCCACCAGCCGTGAGAAATGCAGAATTTTATGCAGACCATTCGTTAGTTTTTGGATTATGTATGTTAAAACAAAAAAAAAATATAAAAAAACTAGTTGATGGTTAGATTACTTCCCAGAATTTGATACTTAATAAAGGGTGTAAAACACCTGTTAACGAAGCCGAAAGGCACTTTGTTCTCCTCGTCATTGCGATTTTTTTTTGTTCTACACCATACCTGGGAACCTTCTAGTTACGGAGATATTGGGGGTCAAAGTTCCAACTTTTTGGCAAGTTTTTTTTTTTATATACAAGTTTTTAATGTAACATTTTTACTTTAAACACCTCCACGACCCCCGTACTATTCAATCCATCCATCAGCAGTGTGTTGAGTTCGTTACATTGAGTTCTACCACAAAACATGATTTTTCACCCCAAAAAAAAAAGTCGTTTCCCAACAATAATTTTTGCGTAAAGTTACTTAGATTGATGTACAGAATGCTTGGTTGACAGCTTCGTGATGAGGTCTTTTACACCCTTTATTATTAATAACACAGTATGATTTTCTCCAAAACCAACGGGGTCGATTCCTGGCTAGGGATATTGATTTTAGGAAAATCCAGTGATGCAGTTTTAGTTGTTACGAGTATCAAAATCGGGCTCAAAGACTACATTGAGTATTTTTCGCTATTCCTCATGGTTTCGGATTTGGCCACCCACTTGAAAAATTCACCCTGTACCTACATTCAATAAAGCTTTTAACAGTGTTATTTGAAATTACGGACACTTCAATTTTATTTATTTGTATAGATTAAAGAACGCCCACGAAAAAACTTTTACTTACAGTTTTACTACCTAAAAAAGTATTTAAATCTCTAATGATGATTCCCCGCTATTTGTCCGTTTTTCACTTTCCAAACTAATTAAAAGTCTATTACTGCACATAAGACTTTCCACGTGTTCCGAATCGAAATCATATTAGTGGGCGAAGTAAACCAATATCCGATCGTTACATTCCACACAAATCATCTTTATTTTGGTCTGGTTAAGATTCAAAATCGATTGACAAGACCCTTGTTTTATCACTCAATATAAAAGCAATCTTTATTGGTAGATCCTTAAAGTTCAATATTGTTTGTCTTATTACCTGAGTGAATGTATCGTAGGCAGACATAGTGATGCGAACGTGACTGGAATATCGATACAATAATTCGAAATTCTTATATCTTGACACGTATTTCGTGTGTAGAATGCGGGATTTTCTTATTATTGAGATATAAATGGGTTTTGCAGTGGGTTTCTAAGTCATTTATCGTAGGTTTTATAAATGAAGTATACGATTAACTGCTCTAAGGAAACACTTTCTTTCCTCTGAGTAGGACTTTTTTTATTGGGCTTCAGTCTCATTTGATTGGTGTCATCAAAATTGTCAGTCGTGAGTGTTTGTCACAGTGAGTTCTCTACATTACTAATATTTACTTTTTGCGTAATGTTTAATTAATAAGAGCGTCCACGGAGTTGCTTGCACAAACCTTTCCATAGAGACCAACTACGTTTTGGAATGGGCAACTAGAAAACTAAATCTTTCTAACTGATTAATACTTTGAATTGAGTTGAGATTTTGAGAAAAGTTTTAATCCAATAACCTTTATCTTCTTTCCTTATCATGTGATTACTGCCTAACCTGGTGACAGAGTTTTTATGCCGCCCATGGGCCTCTCATCTCTCTAGTATGCTGCTTTTCTCGCGGTGTTTTTAAAACCTTTATAAACTCGAATCTTGCAATAACACTGCAATAAAAATCATCGATAAATCTTTACAAAAGACTTAGTACAACCTTAAACGTCCTACAAGAAGGGCGTAGGTCGCCATTGTGAAATTCGGGCCGTACCTCACAGATCAGAAGATAGTCCCTTATTAAGAAACCGCTGAACAAACGCTAAATATTTCTCTAGCAGACTGTTCAAAGGCTTCAACGTTGAAATTGAATAGTATTGTGCAGACGTTCATTTAAGGTCTTGAATAATGGAGAAAAATATATAGATGTTTATCTGAGGAAATAAAGGAATCGGGAAGGAATTGGTTGAATTGAATTCGTGTTTTCAGGGTTCCGAAACCGAAGGGTAACCCAACGGGACCCTATTACTAAGCCTCCGCTGTCTGAACCGCATCTTTCATTGCCTAAACAGACCATGCTCTCATTAGTATTATTAATACTTAAACGACTATTAAAATCATACTGATAATAAGTCGTGGTTGGCTAAACTAACAAATACATAATCAAGCTGGTATGTCTACCACTGTTATACTCACAGACCTTTCTCAATTAGACACTGGACCGTAGACTTACAATACAAGACGATAAAGTTGATCTAGTATAATTCTAGATATACCACTTATCAGAATAGAAAAGGAAACGAAGGGATAAATAACCATAGGTACTTCTTGTAAATGATGATAGTGATACCATAGGTTCACTTAAATGCAGCGAGGAGTACCTACTGACCGTAGTTCCCGTTCCCGTGGGAGTACGGGCATAAAATATAGCCTATGTTACTCAATCTTTATTGAGTAACATTTTTATCCTTAGGAAAGAAAGAAAGAATAAAAAGAATAAGAAATAAAAAGGAAGAATAAAGAAAAGAAAAAGAAGAATTAAAAAGAAAGGAAGGAGAAAGAAAGAAAGAGAGTATTGAAAGAAGAGTTTTTAAAATCGGTCGAGTAGTTTTAGAGTAAAATCGTAACAAACAAACAAAAAAATCAAATCTTTCCTCTGTATAATATTAATATACATATTATTAGTATAGATTGACGACTATTGCTACTGAATTTATCTCTCATAGAGAGTGCCCCAGCAGGGAGAACATTATAAGCTGATTATACTGATGCTGCTACTGAATTTATTACTCCCACATACATCACCTTAACACCCAAACAAAACGATCATTAGCCGTATCAGAGTTATGAAACAAGTTGTTACGCTCTGACCCACTTTCATTCACATCTGATTCGACCTTGAAAGAGACGAGACTTACTCCATTGATTGTAGCTGCTTTACATTTCTATTGTGACACTGCAGCTTGAGCCATAACCTAGGTTAGATAGTAAATTAGTTTTAGTATTAGGTGTGGAGCTGTGTCGCAAACTGTGTGTTTGAAACAACCAACAAAGCCTAGGAAGTAGCAAATTTTTGGCCAATAAATTAAAATGTCGTGCCAGCAACACGAAAAAGAAGTATTGCACCCATTTGTGTTACTTAAAAATATAGAAAGGCATGATCTTTCAAGGAGGAATGACATCAGCTCTTAAAAGTTCATTACAAATTAATAGCCTTCTAATAAATTGTCAAAATGAACGGCCATCAAAGATTTGTTAAATATACTGCACGTTAGGACCAAAATAAATTGATGTGTCTAATGTTTCTCTTATACAAGAGCTACGGAGACGAGAACCCCATCATTCTTAGTATAAAAATAGTAAAAGAAATGGTTTATTTAATGTAACCTTTTATTTCAAGTCTTTAATAGTATTCAAAATAACTACAAAGAGAACGCAATAGGTAAGCCAAGAAAAGGAAACAGTGCAAACAGCGCTCAAAGAAGTTTTGCAATTTCTTTCTAAGATTAAAGTAGTTTCATTTGAAAACCAATCTATTATTAAAGCTGACATAAGCAACATACTGTATCACAAACAAACACAAAGGAGAACCGGAGAACACACAAGAAGGCACATCAAAATCACACGACGTTGATCATCAATGGGGTCAAGTGTCCAAAATTATTCTTCCTATAGAAGACCTTGTGTTGGATAGTATTGGCCGAAAGCCAGAACAAACTGGAGACGGTAACAGTTTTATATTTAGAAAATTTCGTAATTAAGAATGTGAGCTTTTTTATTTCTCACATCAGCTGTTTAGTTTCCTCTTCTTTGTACAACTTGGGCAAGCTGTACAAAGAGGAAAACTATCCGATGAACTTGGAGCATTTGCATGTTGAAAGGCTTGCTCTGTAAGTAGTTTAGACCCCGAACGTGAAGAGTTTTATTAACAACATGAGTAAAATTGAATTAGAGAATTGTACAATTAGTTGAATGGACAACATAAAATTGAAGGACGACGCTAATTTTATGTATCCTCTGGCCTTGTAAAGAAAAGTGTTCGACGATCGACTAAATAGTCCTAACTTACCATCAGGTGTGATAGTGGTCAGACATAAACTGTGATAGCCTAGTGGTGTGATCGTCGGTCTCCCAAGTCGAAGGTCCTTACTTCGAAACCAAGACATGCACCTCTGATTATTCGGATTCATGTGCGTATTGTATATCACTTGCTTCGGTAAAGGAAAACATCGTGAGGAATCCAGCATGCCTGAGAGATATTTATCGAAAGCCAAGTCGGAATAAAAACTGACACCAGGTTAGGCACTAACCACACGAAAAAGAAAGACACAAAGTGTCAGACATTACGATGGCTTATCAATGATAAAAAAGTCTTCTAATCGACCTGCATATTACATTAACTTACTAATTCAAACATTAATTTACTCGCACCCTGTTCAACATAATTGGCAAAATTTGGGAGTACTATGGGCACACCTTTGCTTAACTCTTCGGGGATTGAATGCGTGATGTAGTTACATTAATTTATTTAGTAATACATTTTCGCAGAGACAAAGGCAACAAAATTGGTGTATAATGTTTTCCAATTCTCCTTTCAGTTTGAGCTACTCGTATATCGTGTGATCAAATGCCAAAACAAATTCCATTAATTTCTGTTTATTCATCACGAATTCTATCAATCATATTCAGCTTCATTAAATAACGAATTGGTTTTTGGAAATTGCTTTTCTGTTTTTCTGCTCTATTTTTTTTTTCTATGTGAAACTTCTCAGAGCCCTTAAACCTTATCTTATATTATCCAAAAACCGTAAGGTTTCCACCTACAAAACTTTCGACTGTCTGATACGATCTCTAGCACTACTGATTTTGGTCCTTCGGGCAGGATTTTATTAAGATCCCTCGAACCACGATCTGAATACTTAAAATTTCCATTTCTAGAGCAAAATCGACGAAGTTTGTTTAGTTAAACGTATGGTAAGCGGATTCAGGGATATGTGTGTGTTTTATTGGAGCCTGGTCCTTTGGGACGATTCCTGGGTAATCTGGACAGTTGCCAACGTAAGCTTCATTTAATGTTGCAGTTTGTATGATTATCACTTTTTCATTTTGATGAACGCTTTTATGTTGAGTTTTGTGGTGTTTATAACATGTATTTCAAGTGTTAGCAAACTAGGTCTTAGATCTATATTATTGTAATAGACCAAAATTAATTTGCCTGCTGTAACTGACAAAAACTCTGAGTTCCCTCTTTGATAGTAGGCACTTTGCGGTATTAGAGATGTATTTTTTGTTTGTTCTCCATACATTAGTAAACATGTGAGTTGCAGCTCAAACTCACAAGTTTGAGCTCTCACAAATGTCACCAGATTTGTATGGAGTTTCAATAAAATACGCCAGTTTAAACCGGTTTTTGTATTTTATTTTATCCATCTTACCATAGACGTGCGGTCTATATCATCATCTGCCTAGACTTTTCCAAGTATGTTGGGGTCGGCTTCCAGTCTAACCGGGTGCAGCTGAATACCAGTATTTTACAAGAAGCGACTTCCTATCTGTCCTCCACTACCCAGTTAGTACTGGATTGCGGGGATCACGTGCGGTTCACATTACCTATCTTAAATCCATACTAAGTTATCTTTAGTAAAGTTGGACCAACTAATTCTTATCGAAGACCGCCCAACAAAATATCAAATAACTTTTAATGTTTCGCTTGCCCTCTTTCTCTTTATTGTTTGTAGATCAAAACGTAACTCAAGAAGCTTTGATATTGATACAGCTGACAGTATCGTTTCAAGGAAATAATAGCGTCTTTGGACAGTGAATTTAACGAGCTTATGTACGGTGGTCTTTTCTTCATCAGCTTTTTCGATCAGGCAAGCAGTCGTTCCATCTACACTAATAATTATAAAGAAGAAAAATTTGTATGTTTGTAACGAATAGACTCAAAAAATACTGGACCGATTTCAAAAATTCTGTCACCATAATGCTACGTTATCCCTGAGTACATAGCTATATTTAATACAAGAAAAAAATTGGGAAGGGGGGGGGGGAATTAGGTAAAAATAAATGTCCACCTGTGCGAAGCCGGGACGGGCTTGCTAGTATAAAATATTGGTATTCAGCAGCATTCTGTTAATGGGAGTCGACCCTAAATTAGTTCAATTAGGAAAAGGCGCCGATTTGAGGAATACGGTCGGCTAACGAATCCTTTACTATACTTGGAACCTTGTACCATTTACTGACATAAAAAATATGACGTATTTCATCAACTTGATTAGCAACGAGGTTAGTATGAAAAACTTCAGTGATCTACGTTTATGTAAAGGTACAGCTGAGAACACCGTGTCTCTTATGACCGGATGGGAAATCATCAAATGACTTCTCCCGCTCTGGGCGGAGCAGGAGGGAGTGTCAGACTTTTACTGACTAAAACCCATCCATGTTCCTTCATCGCCCTTTGTGTTCCGGGGCCACGGTATCTCTTTCGAACAGTCCCGCAACCCCGGCAGGCATCGGTCCTTGAGGACCCCTTCCTTTTTGCTGACTCTCTATGAGGCGCGCGTGGAACACGAACGCGCCGTCGACACGGCCTGTCGTCATGAGACGGACGGACGGCGAGCTAGCCCATAGCCCACCGTCCACAGGCCCGCGCCTACGGTGGCCGGGGGCCACGTGGTGGCCCCCGACGCCCGGGGCGTCTCCCGCGGCGGCCGGGACGCTGTGAGGTTCTCTCCCTCTCACGTTCCGCCACCTCCTTCTCTAGCATTACTGCATCGCAGAAGGAGGTGACGGCGTCCCATTCCGTCTCGCTCCGGACCATGGCTTGCACCAGGGCCGGACGCGAGAGGTCGCCGCCGCCAATCGCCGCTTCGAGGACACGGCGGTGCTCCGCCCACGCGGGGCACACCTCCACCGTGTGCTCCACCGTGTCCTCCGGTCGATCCTCGCAATGGAAACACCCGGGCGTTTCCTCCCGCCCGATTCGGTGCAGGCTTCAGTTGACCCTTGAAGACTTTAAAACTAGTTAAATATCTGTAATGATTATTGATCTCCAAAACGATTAGCCATTTTTTTCGCCTTCACAAAATTCGAGTACTTAAGTATCTAACTTATGGCATGAAGTCATTCAAGCTTTCAAGGTGGTAAGCTGACTAAATGCAAAGATATACGGAGTTTAACTACATTTTTTTTTGTGTGGCATTCTGTCAGACCACCTTGAGCAAGAGACAGGTCTACACTATACTAGCCTAGCACACTGCATACCTGATTGGTTACGGTCATCACGGGGACATTCATTTGGTCCGTTTGTGTTTAGAACAAAGAGTAGTTTGAAAGTGACGTCATTGAGAGTTTATAATATCCAACCATGAGATATTAATGAAGTAATAGTAATAGTGTCATTACAAGCGGATTTAGATACTCTACAAATGATAGATTGTATGTTTAAAACTCTGTTAGGTATGTGCAATTTTGTCATATTTCTGGGATGAGTCGGAACCGATGGGCCAGAATCATTACAAAGTGGATGCCTGAAAATGGTCGTCGTCAACAAGGCTCAAGAAACGCTGGCGTGACGATTTGGATTTTGGTTTGGTTCCTGACTGATTGGCTAGAGAAGTGACTTAATCTACACTAATATTATAAAGAGGAAAGTTTTGTAATTTTGTGTGTGTGTATGTATGTTTGTAATGAATAAACTCAAACACTAGGTACTGCACCGATTTCAAAATTTTTGCCGATTTAGCGTTTGGTTCCATAGTAAAAGTTGTTCATAATGATGAGTACAATGACCAGTCGAAGTTTATCGATATCGTCCGAAAACACGGTGCATAGCTCTACTCCTATATTAATCTCGCAATAAAAAGATCAGAGGGTGTCAACTATCAGCATGTACCGTGAGACCAACAAAAGGAAGCTGTTCGTTAAAACGCTCGTAAGTCAAGGGCCTAGCTGGTACTACTTAGGACCAATCATCTTTAAACTAGCTCAGATGATGGGGTCTTGAAGTGACACTAATGCTGCGGTACTTTATCTTCCAGCTCTATTGTAAATAGGGCAGTTAGGTAACAGGCACTTTAAAATTGTAAAAGAAAAAGATGAAGCTACTGTTCAATCTTAAAGCAATAGTTGGGAATTCATTTTTTATTGGGACAAGCCCGCCACACTATTTCTAAACCACTGCAAGTCCTGAAAGCCAGAATCAACAGTGGCGACCAGAAAAGCGCCAAGACAATGAAGCTCGACGAAATCCCAGAGAAACAGTTTAAATGTTTTGAATCTCGCAACGAAATTAATAAAAAAGAGGAATCTTTTCTGGTTAATAAAGGAGGAGTAGGAAAAAACTAGATTTCCACTTGAAAACTGGGAAAGGACTATAGTTGCCGATTGCAACAAATGCCGTCTATGAAGAAGAATGGGCAAGAACTACATGAACAGTCTTGACTGAAACTATAACCAAATCAGATGACCTAGACAAGTGACAATCTTTTTAAAAGCTTTTCGCATTTTTGCAACGACTTTCGAAGGAATTATCATAGAGCTTTTCGGTGACTTATGTTAGCCTCATACACGTTAGGCCCACAGCTTAGATTCAGGTAAGATAGAGATCAAACAACGGCCTGACCGAATCGAGGCTTCGCAAATTCGCCAGGCCAGTCGAGCCGGTCAAAGCAGATTTAACTCCTTAGTCCAATTCAATCCTCGATCTTGGGGATCCCAAATGAAAGGAGCTTACAGGTATTTTCCGGCCAAATTCAAATCCCCATTGATATAGAATTTTGGGATCGGCTAAAGCTTTCCCGATTTAAGTAATATCTAGATTGTCTTTGAGTCTTTGATAAAATTCTTTCGGAAAAGGTCGCGTAGGGTCACAAAAACCAACAACCTCTTCTTTTAGCATATTTTTAGAAATTCCAAAGACAATCTCAAAAAAGTTCAAGACGCTTGTACAATGGCCCTTAGCATTGTTCCCACACAATAGGCCCAAAAACTCGTTCAACAAAGTCAACAGAATGTATGAATATGCAATGGCATGCCACGGGTAAGTCTAGAATAGAAAACTATTATTTAGGTGAAGACGACACGAGTGCGATACGATGTTGAAAATTGGAAAAACTCAGACAACAGAAGCCAGACAAACACAAGAAAACCGACAGTTTTAGAATAATATAAGACAATTTAAACATAAAACTAAAATAGAATAAAGACCTTGACACTAATAACAAAATAAAATAAACGTTTGTTTAGAAAAACTTTATCAGTTACAAATGTATCCAGAAGAGTTTTGTTGTTGTGAGTGTTGTTGTGAGTGTTGTTGTTTGACAGTTTAATACAATTTGTATTCATTATTACAGAGGTTTATAATCTTAAAAACATTATTGAATCAATCATACTTTAGTAGCTTCACAAAATTGAGAAAACATTTTACTTTACACGCGTAAATATTTTTTACGTCGGTCTTCATAAAAAATCTATTCATAGCAAAATATAATTTCAGAATATCTAAAAGGGATTCAGAGAATCTATCACACATAAAACCACGCCTGTAATCCCAGAAGGGATAGGCAGAGGTGTCCCTAATAGTCTCGTTTGCGATCACTAGACCAACGAGGCAGTTACAGTCGAGGAGAGAATAAATGTCAATAAGGATCAATTTCACATTTAACAATATTCGTATCGTAAACTGTAAAGACCCCAAACATCACACTCCACTCACCTTCAAAAACAAAGTTGTGAACATCGCACTCATATAATTATTGATACAGATGTTCAAAGGAACGTCTACAAAATTCAAGGCTTCGCAGCTCGCAGATGTATTCGTGCCAGACTTAGAAATTGCTATAACTTTCTTGTTGGTGAAGAAAAAACTTTGTTTTATCCCAAGGCAAGAACTGGCAGGTACGGTTATGAATACTTAATACTCGGCAGTATCGATCGAGGATAGGACCTTAAACCTATCAATGTGTCAAGATAACGAAGGTTTCTGAAAAGCTGTGTACTCATGGGTAGGAAAAAGAACTTCGTGTTTTTCCGAATGTCTCTTTTAAAATGTAACAGTGAAATTAAAGAAAGTTAACAAAAAACAGAAATCTACCTTTAATTCATTTACTGGCAAACAACACGTGGTTACTGGATCTAGAATAATGAAGATTTAGTGCCTACGTTTTTATATTTGTAACGACAAGAGCACTAAGGGAGTATTTTTAAAAGTTAATTAATTTAAAGGTATTTCGATTACACCATATTGGGGATGAAAGCTTGAGTGGAAGAAGTTTTCGTAGTTTTTGTTCTACGTTTTTGTGCACTCGGTTTGTTGCATTTGGTAAATAATTTTAAAAATCATACGATATACCTGTTGAGATAAAACTTTATTTAAGAGCTCAATTAAGGGATACATTAACTTGCTTTGTTGAAGATATAAGAATCTAATAATAATCTTGTTAAACTGGAAGACGACCTGAAAGTTTTGGCAGCCTGAAAAAGCTTTGATCAGAAACAAGCTCAGACAGAGTTTGGGAACTTGATAGTAACTGACATGTGCATGCCCCAGGTTTAAATACAATATGTAAAACTTAAGATAGGTACAAAATTACTAGTAAAATACCGCATTCGCCACAATTGATACTTTTGAAAACTCATAACGTAAACTAAACACAAGGAGGACCTAGGTACAATCGAGCTCGTTTACAATCAAGCAAATATTTATTTTATTCGGAACGCGTGGTGGTGTGGACACAAGTGGTATAGTCACGAACAAAGTGTTTAAGTCGCTTATACGGAGTGTTTTTAGGTAAAGGTACGTAGCAAATGTGATCATGATTGTATAAGGAATGAACGAAGTATGAGAAATACCTACAGAAATTCATGTCAGTCTAGTTAATAAGCAAAGTATGACCAATACCTTTAGCAAATCAGTGAGTGTTAGTCATTGATACAAAGCTCACAAATAAATAAAGAATGAACATTGCAAATAAATGGGTCAAAAACTAACAGAACGACTAGGCAATGACAGCAATGACCTTTGTGCTCTTCTATGTAAATATATTGTCCTGTAAAGTATTTTGTGTGTACATAAATAAATAAATGATGAGACACTTGCCTTCTAAGATATTTTCCATAGTGAAACCAATAAAATCAAAATCAAAGCATTTATTTCAAGTAAGCCAGTTACAGGCACTTTTGAATTGTCGAAACAAAGATGAAAATTAAATGTAGCTACAGTCCCAGTCACAAGACATAAAAACTGTGAAAGTACTGTAGTTGCCTATTCCCTAGCGTAGATCTCTATGGAGAAGAACGGGCAAGAAACTCCATGGATACTCTTTTAAATCAGAATATTGTTACAAAATCTTGGTTACATCATTCATGTTGAGATGGTATATTATGTGAGAACAATGTAGCAAGATGTGCACGTTAAAAGTGTCCACAGCAAAAACACACAAACAAAAAAAATACAATTCAAAATAATTCATTCAAATAAGCCATGGCAACTAAGAGATGACCAGTCACAACTGACAGCGCCCGTTCACATATTTTGTACGAAATTTAAAACATGTCTCTATGATGGTCTGGATTTCTTGGCACATAGTCTGAGCAGACAATACTCTATTTGTTCACATAAAGTCGTACCTTCACCTATCTATTCACAATCCTTTGGCCTTTATCGGAATTTATTTTAGGATTTTTATCTTCTTCCATAATTATTATGACTATCAGCCGTCATCTCAGGATTCAAGCTCATTTCAGCTTTATCATATTTACCTTCATAGTGACATCTATTGTTTTACCAATAACAGTCGTCTTTACTGAATCCATTATAATTCCCGAGCTGACATGCAGCTTCGCATAGACGAAGTAATTGTGCCAAAATTGCACTATTTCGCTTGTACACGTACAACTGGTGCGACCGTGCGACAGATGACAGTGTTACGCTCAATTATTTGCGCATCAAACACGTCAGGGTTATTACTCTATTATCACATTATTATGACCGTTTTTACAATCCTCTTGTTCAGAGTGCGAGTGAGAGAGACGGATAGTTCCGAATATTCGGACGAAACGTTAGAGAGTAGGGCCTCTGTACTTTGTGCTTGAAGTGTTAAATAAATTATAACCCACACTGTGCCATTCTCTCAACCAGAAAGTACGTCTATGTTCGAGACTCTCCCAGCAGTGAGAATGTTACCTGCCGCCGGCTAAGGGTTGAACCTCATCTGGCAGCACCATATTTTTGCATTCATCCCAAGCCTTGTGGCGGCTCAGAATGTCATCCCCTTCGGTACATCTCTATGAATTGTCGTATAAATAACAGTCACCTGAACTGAATCCATTACAATTCCTCCAAACTGTCCTCTTCACGTAGACGAAGTAATCTAACCAAAGTTGCGGTGTTTCGCTCAAACATATACAACTGTCTGGTGTGTGACAGATGGCAGCGTTATGCTCAATTATTTGCACATCAAACATGTGTCGGGTTATTGTCTACAGTGTTTCCTTACTCTTTGATGTTTAGTAGATAAAGTTGGAACGTTTTGTAGGTGTTACACGGTCTTAGATTCTTCATGTTCGATGGCAAATATTCTTTTTATGAAGTTATTTTTTGGTTGGCCCGGTTCTCAACAACGCTAACACCATTCTTTGTTTATTATAAACATACTATATCTTATTTTATTTGATACTAGCTGGACCCGTGGTTTCATCCGCCGCTTCTGACTTGTTTTCTTTTTCCTATTTCTCGTAGCGTTATGTTATATAGCCTACAGCCTTCCTCAATAAATGGGCTATCCAACACTAAAAAAATTTCAGTTCGAACCAGTATTTCCTGATATTAGCGCGTTCAACTAAACAAACTTTTCAGCTTTATAATATTGGTATAGATTGAGACTTCTTTTAGTCGGTGTCTTTTGTCTCCGCCAGATAAGTAAGAATTAAAGGTCATTGCTCTTTCCTTAATTTCTCTGCGTAGGTACCCCGACAATACATTATGAATCGTTTTTTATTACTAGTAAAAGTCAAGGATCACGATAAAGGTTGTTTCGGGACAATTTTATGTCATTATTTCTGCTTACGGAATTATGTACTTGAGTAAATGTATGCGGGTTAATGACCTTTATTTCTTACTTATCTGGCGGCGACTATAATAAACTTCTGTATTTAGTTGTTGGTAGCTATTGAACGAGGCTTTGTAAAGAACTGTACATTAACGTGTTGCCATGGTCATTATTGGAAGCTATAGACAATCTCACACAAATGACTAATTAATAAGATATCATCTGGAAGCTACACGACCCCTTTTTTTTCGGATGGGACATCATCATATGACTCACTCTTCACTCTTGCTCCGCCCAGAGCTCCCGCTCTGGGCGGAGCAAGAGTGAGTGTCAGACTTTTACTGACTAAAACCCATCCATGTTCCTTCATCGCCCTTTGTGTTCCGGGGCCACACTATCTCTTTCGAACAGTCCCGCAGCCCCGGCAGGAGCTACACGACCACTTTTTTTTTTTTTTTTTTTTTTTTTTTTTCGGATGGGAAATCATCAAATGACTTCTCCCGCTCTGGGTGGAGCAGGAGGGAGTGTCAGACTTTTACTGACTAAAACCCATCCATGTTCCTTCATCGCCCTTTGTGTTCCGGGGCCGCGGTATCTCTTTCGAACAGTCCCGCAACCCCGGCAGGCATCGGTCCTTGCGGACCCCTTCCTTTTTGCTGACTCTCTTTGAGGCGCGCGTGGAACACGAACGCGCCGTCGACACGGCCTGTCGTCATGAGACGGACGGACGGCGAGCTAGCCCATAGCCCACCGTCCACAGGCCCGCGCCTACGGTGGCCGGGGGCCACGTGGTGGCCGGGGGCCACGTGGTGGCCCCCGACGCCCGGGGCGTCTCCCGCGGCGGCCGGGACGCTGTGAGGTTCTCTCCCTCTCACGTTCCGCCACCTCCTTCTCTAGCATTACTGCTTCGCAGAAGGAGGTGACGGCGTCCCATTCCGTCTCGCTCCGGACCATGGCTTGCACCAGGGCCGGACGCGAGAGGTCGCCGCCGCCAATCGCCGCTTCGAGGACACGGCGGTGCTCTGCCCACGCGGGGCACACCTCCACCGTGTGCTCCACCGTGTCCTCCGGTCGATCCTCGCAGTGGAAACACCCGGGCGTTTCCTCCCGCCCGAGCTACACGACCCCTAAGACTTCATTTTTGTCCCTTAATTATCACCTTTATCCCTTACACGTGTCCTAACATTGTGACCTTGTTCCGATTAACGCCAACGCTGTGAGCAATATTTCTCACATAAAATTTCTGTATTCACCATTTTCGTAATCATAAGAAATGTACAGGGTAACGTTACCTTTACTGTCTGTTTTAGGGTCGACCCTTTCAATAAAGTAACGGATACATGGGTATTTTGCGAAAGCTCCGTCCCGAGAATATTAACAGGAACGAAAATTGTAGTGGCTAGTGAAGTCCTTTCGATAATAGTTCAAAGGGAATTCCAGGTAGTTTAGCTTTGATGTTACGATTTGGAGAATTCTAGGTTTAGGAAGCCTATTATCCCGAATGCGAATAGTGAGGGTACGGCGTAGTTGTTAATTGAAGGCGAAATAGGGAATCCAGATAAATGTCACAACAAATACGTGAAAGGAAATTCAGGTAAAGATAAAATCCATCAAAGGGAGCTTTAAGTAGCTTGTTAACAGATTATTCTTCATTCTGGAAAACTTTCTTTACAAACAAGCGTTCTCGAGGAAAAGCTGGTTTGTAATATTGGAAAGACGCAGAATATAAATAGTGATGAGAAACAAGATCCTTGGCGAGTCAAAGACTCTTTGCTCTCTGCATCAAATTAGGTTATTGCAAGAACTTAACTTGTTGGGAGAGCATTGCCGTGTCATCTTTTCCCAACTATGTTGGGGTCGACTTCCAGTCTAACCGGATGAAGATATATACCAGTATTTTACATGGAGCGGCTGCCTATCTGATCTCCAGAACCCTGTTAGTTCTAGGTAATACGATACTCTTGGTAAGACTGCCATATCATACACAAATATTTAATTTATGGAACCTAAATCCTAAACACATGCATACTAATATATTATTAATGTGAAAGTAACTGTCTTTCTGTTTGATATGTTTTTTTTTACTGCTCTATGGATTTCGATGTTTAGCATACTGGTAGACGATGGTCTGGACTAGCATATTCTTAACTCAGTACGCTTCCATGGCAGAATGTCTATCACACGGGCGAAGTCACGGGAAAAAGCTAGTTTCTATTGTATAGGTTCCTACTCGTATAACTACAGCAAAAATCCCTTACATTCGTGTATACATTTCGTAATATTTCGGCAAGCCAGTCCGGCGTAACGAAACGGAACGGACATACATACGATTGCCTTTGCACACAGCAGCTACCTAAGTGCTCTGCCACACTACTGACATTTCAGTAATTAGCATTGTATCAGACAAGGTTCCTGGTTACTAACGAGACCATGTCATTGTTTCCCGAAATGTCGTAAGCGCTCGTATAAGTACATGCAAATTTTAAGTGTGTGGGTTTCCATTGCTGTTATTGTTTTCGCGTGAGTTGAAATATGAGGCAAGAAGTACATAGTTAAGAATTTCGAAACATCAGTTTCGAAGAAAACCACATACATGTACTTACAATCAGTTAATCATTTTCCTACTTTTTCGCGCATCGGCAACTAAATTTAGTCGGTCTAGAATTTGCCGACAAGCTACTTATGTTCCCACTACTGGGACCCATTCTCTGTAATAGGGAAAGTACATTAACATTTTGGATCCTTAGACATTGAAACACAAATGACATAAGGCCGTGAATAAATGACTTATATCGAGAAATGTGTAATAGAGCACGAAACGTATTCAGAAAATTGCGCCCATGTGATCTGGTATAAGCATTAAATCGATATTCAATAGTATATAAGTGCATTCATCCAAGAACGGATCATTAAAGAACCTCGTCTTATTAAAAAATGGACATTATAAAGCCCACTTGCAGCGTCGATCACCAACACAAGTCACTGAACGCATTTGAAGCTGAGAATATTTAAAACATCTTAATAATATCACTGTATGTGTTTAAACATCTTTATTTCTTTATTGATTTGTGGTAAGAGAAAAATAAGAATAATTTTAATGCATGACGAAGAGCTCAACATCTGTGTGTGAACGCCCTTAGTGAAACCTCTATTAGCACTTACAAACGCATCATCCTGTATGATGAAATTGATATATTCAAGGAAAACCAGCTGGGAAGCGTTGTGTAATTATATTCATAATACACTCAGTCACGGTACTGACTGACAGTTCCTTTACATTTCTTGTAAGGACGAACGTAGTTTTTACACGACAACGGGAAGGGAGCGATTGTAAATAAATAATACCGTTCCTACCTTTTGCGGTTGCAGACACGCAATGTCAGTTTCGTGGTTGAAGTTACGACACGGAACACTGACATCCTCAGCCGGAATCAATTTCGTTTATAGGTCACAGCACTATTCACATAGATACGATTCGTCAATAATAAATAGTAGTAATATCAACTTAGTTAAACAACGATGGGCCAATTATGGTGCCCCGAAGGTGCCCTCACAAGATTTTAATTGTATGTCGGAAAGCATGAACATGCTTACGGAAGAAAAAAAATTACCCTGTATTTCAGTGGCGCATTTGGGTAATCATTAATTCAAACCGTTATTACTAGAATGTTGAATAATGAAGTTGAAATCAAATCGATACTGAAACTATGTCAAACGCTCTTTACAGAGCTAAAAAAGTAAAGTATGTTTAATATTTTTGTTTAAATTTTCAAGACAATATCCATAACACTGTGATGATTAAAATCTGTTTAAACAGCGACACAGCTTAACTTACCAAAGTGTGAAGAAAACTAACTCTTTAAGGAGACAACAAATATCACCTTTCATCACAATTTACCTGTAACAAAAAAGCGAAAACACATTAATTTTATGCTCATCTGTTAATAAAAAGATAACACAGTAGCGAGAGTGTTGAATTCCCACACAAGATATAAAATGGAAGAGAATCAGGTCATAGTCGAAACAGTAGCAACGTGTTTTATTTATTTATTAGCTGAAGTATGGAAATCTGTTATAGCAGTTAATTCCGTTAATTTTTCTGAAGATAATCTGCAAGGTAAACTTACAGAAGGTTTGGTCAATAAGCCCAAATATATAGGTGACAAAGCAAAAATAAAGCTAGATGCCGTTCTAGAACCAAAAATGTGTAGACATGCGACATCTTTCAATTCGCACATAGCCCGTGTGATGGCGCTTTGCAGCCCAATTCATCGTAAAGAGATGAGGCCAGAGTCCCAGGAGTAGGAACAATATCAGCTGATTATGATAAAGATTCTAAGCACGAATCCTTCTGTGCTCATATATATCGCTTGGTGACGAGAATTTAAAGCCTTTCAAAGCTTGCAAGCACTACAGTTCAGTAATCGGATAACCAACTATTGTTGTAGCAGAAACAATGCAAACTAACACGCTATCGAAACTGTGATATCGACAAAATTCTACTGTTCCGAAACACTGGCAATGGCAGTATTATTTGCATTTCGATAATTACCTACATATGTACGAGTACCTATATCACAGTGTTAAATAGTATGAATTCAAATGAGAGTCTAAATTAAATCCCCATGAACGAATGATGCGACAACCATGACAAAGATGCGAGTTTGCCGAAATAGAACGGCACTAGCAGTCTAGCAGGAAGCAGGTTATAAGAAAATTCTGGAATCTGGAATCCCAGTCCCATGAAATTCAGGTTTCAATAAATGTGTGACTGTGATAACAAGATCGTAAAACCAAACAGGTGTACTTTAGGAATACCTCTTCCTAATCCTTAAGGGATACAGGCGTCACGTTATGATGATGACGACCAATAAAATTGAGGCCAGGAAATAAGTTTAAAGCTAAAGAAGGGTTTATTAACGTGACAGTTATATGCATAAGATAAGCACACCACACAATTATAAACTAATCTGCATTAAGTAGCGGTCCCCGTATATGCGGGAAGCATTAAAATAAAATAAGCGATGCTCGTGAACGTCAAACTGTGTACAATTATATCTCTCACTGTGGGCGAAGTGTTAAGTTGACTGCGATAGTGTGATTATAGAGAGAGTCTAGAATCGATTGACTTGACGTGACGCGACGATGTGGGTATTATGGTCAAATTATGGACTGAAAATATAGATATTTGTAGAGCATAATAATACTAATCCTTTGAACCTTCTTTATGACGAACCGGAGTTTGACCAAATGAATAAATAACAATAATTATTTAAAATTCACAAGGTTGAAATTTTACATCAACATTACGTGTTAGTAAATCAAATAAAGTAGGGATAGAGAAATCAGTTGTGGAACTTTGAGAAACTGGACTTGCAGATCACTACGTCGACATTTGGAAATATTACCACTGTTCATTTAAAGATTTGATGAACCACTTATACTATTAGAATCTCCCAAATAAATTTGAGCATAGCAAATCCCGCTCCCTTCCACAACTTGGGCGCACTTGCAAAAGGGTCACAGCACCGCTATGCCAGCCACGTCGGCGCCAAAGCGTCTGTTCGACCGCATACTACCGTTATTTGTATTACGTCACAGTCGGATTGTCAACTTTAGTGACCGATATAAGGGTTTTATTCAGGAACGTTTTATTACGAGCGGGACCGGCGAATGAGATAAAAACTTGTAGAATGTTTTCAATGAAAATATTGTTGTAACTTTAAAAGTATTATTCAAATTATTTGTAGACATATAAGATGTTTACCTGGAAAGGAGGTGGTTTATGAGATGACGACTAATAGAGGAGAACGGAATAAGAAGACTTGCTGCGACTTCAAATAAATTGGATAAGGGTAGATGAATTGGATGAGAATGATGATCTATAGACATGACATAAAAGACTACCAAAGGACCACTTAGGCAAATTCCAGATGGAACGATCTATTGTCAGTCAGAGATGAAAAAGGAAAGTAATAAAAAAGGTCTAGTGACAAACCCAAGATTGAATGAGGAATATTTGTATCTTGCATTGCAACATAGAGACAAATAACATGAGTCACACAGAAATCCATATCGTGTTTCTCTTCCACGGCTACAACAATTCAATTCACATGCAAAAGCATTTCTCTAAAGAGTTTCAAAACTTTGTGTTACAATATTTGTGCATGCAAAACACGTACATATTCCACTTTAGAATTTTCAACACGAAACACAGGAACAAGGAAAACAAACCAATAAAGAAAACATTTAATTACATCCTCGCGTGCAGAGCCCTTATTGATACAGCAAGCAAATATTTCCGATAACTGCCAACAAATATTTAGTACATCCGATGATATAATTTATGCGAATTATATTGGCTATAAAGTGGGCTCACTTGTTAGTGTACCCAATACTTGCGCCACTGTATGCCTGCGATAAATCTTAGTCCCGAGACCAGATGGTACGATCGACGTTGTAAATCTGTTTTTAATCGCGTAATAGTTTTCATGAGCAAAATATTATGGAGTTACAACCGCATATTAAATACCTTGCTAGTACACAAATTTAATTACAAATCAATTACTCGGCAACCGAAATTTTGGTAGGACATGATTTGAGTTCAACGATATGGATTACGGCCAACTTCGTCTTACGAAGAGGCCTGTCCCAGCAATGGGTGCACTGGTTGGTTTCGCTATTGGCAGCAACCTGACGAAATAAAGAACTTAAAAGGAGGAATAGGCCACGGTAAAAGAGAGTAAAGTAAGATTATCTATCAAGATTAAAAAATTATAAAGTTCCATAGAAGTAGGACGAAGCGCAGCCAAAACAAAACACTTGATTGTCCTCACACGAAACAAGAAAGCCACTGTTACCAAGAACAATAATATTCCCTATTAAATATCCCCGCGATCCTCCAACAGAACCAAACAAGTTCGAAACACAAAAAAATAAACCACCAGATAAGGAACTTACAATTCCGTTACAAAAGACAAGCGTAGCATTCCGAATATGGAAACCGAATGTGGACTAGCAATTAAATGCATTGGGTCACACGCGGTAATCCCATATGAGGGTAGGTAGAATGTCAGCAAACCTGAACGTAGAACTACAAGCTGTATTCGAAGCTAGTTTATTGAGCTCCAAAGAGGACGGTGCAATTAGGTTCCAGATTTATAGAAGTTGAATGTTAGGTGGCAAGAGGTTGAGAATTTGTGCAAATTGCGGCCTGAGATGTGCATCGTGAGACTTGGTGATAAGTAATTTACTTGAAGTTATGACACAACTTTCGGTCGTTAAGATTTTAAAGATTGCAACGACATCTAATAAATTCACACACATGACGATTAAATTATCAAAGAAGCTCGCATAACTTTTATAAAGCATGATCATGATAATACGTTAAAAAAATCAGCTGCACCGAAACCAGTTACTGCCAAAACCATACCAGGCAATTATGAACAAACAAGAGACATTCAATAATGCAAGTATGAAAGCTATATCTGGTCATTTACCTGCCATATCTATTAGCCAAAGCGACAGGGTAAGCCTCAAACTAGACGGAACGTGTCCAGGTTCCAATTTTGAGGCTTTAGTCATAAACAATATGAGAGAGAACTGCTTTTAATAAAGCTTGAATAGACTTTGAATCAACTGATACCGGTGGGACTAAATTTTGCTTCTGTTATTGACCCTGTGCAATTTGCAAAGCTCAAAATCGAATATTTAACAACGATTTTTGATTGTACAAAACAAGATGATTATTGCTCCAGAATAATGCAGGCATGCAAATGTCACTGGTAAAGAGATTATCAAAAAGCTCATCGGGATTCGGCATAAAATGCAAGGCTTTATAACTAAATCAATCTACTACAATGATACGGCGACTTTTGTTTGAAAAACAAGATGATAAGTTGTGAAATTATGGAGACAAAACTAGAAATGTCTACGGTAGGGAGACTATCAAGAATTCATGAATTTACCTGTTGGTACTCGTAAAAGACGGAATAGCAGTATCACAAAAAAAAATACGGAAGTCAGGAAAGGATTACAACAGGTACTATATTATGATGATGTACTTTTCAAAAAACATACCACCGCAACGTTATTTAGAAGCCAAGCAACAAAACAAAGGTGCCTTGTTTTTTCAACACCATTTACAACCCAATTTGGTGTAACACCATCAGATGGGCACACAAAGGGTTACCGCGGTACGGGCCCAGACGGGTGACATTTATTATTCAACTCACGTCACTTACATTTGTTTGCCATCCATATTTCTAGGAATATTGTTATTGTTTTCGTATGTACCGTAACGGGAGGTAGCTTAGCTGGAGACTCGATGGAGTTTTAGAGGAAAGAGGGATCAATGTCGGGGAGAGTTGGGACTAAAAACTTTCTACATCTTCTACCATAATAATTATTACAAGTGGACACTACAAATCTTCTCATGTGTTCTCTTCCTTTGTGATAGATATCTTTAGGCAGACACTAATAGAACCTCCGCGAGTTTCAACTGAATTTGGATTCAGATTTTGATAGAGCCCCTATTCGCTTATATCTGTAGCCCCCAAGTGCAGTGTAGCTTGTTTCAACTAAAACTAAAGGTTAGTTCTATAGTTAGCTTCGTTCCAGTTAGTTCTAGTTTATATAGCACTGAAGTTTAAATTGGAACATCACTGTTGCTTCTCGAGGTCGCACCGCATCCCGCAAAGCTTTGAAGGTATTCCTATTCATTCGTCGCGTATCGACTGAGTATTGGAATCAACTGTATAAGTTTTGTTACTTTGTACCTACTAATCCTGGAAAGTGATTCTATTCATAGGTTCCTAGATTTTGTATAGTAAAGCCCTATACTCAATCTTTAGACTTCAATCCTCCAGTTTGGTACTAAGCTGTTTTATATTCGTCTTACTTGTTTTTTTTTTGCTCCTGTTGATTGTAGTAGTGGTTTCTTCATGCTCAGTTTCTAGTACTACGAAGCGTACTCTCGACATATTTGTCACTTTGCCAAGTTTGTCTGTAGATAGAGGTATAGATAAATGTCCATTCAGCTTATACAACTCTGAAGTGCGTTATATGATATGGTTGGATATGGTTTAGTCTAGTCACGTCTGAATAAGTCAAGAATATTGTTGGCCAATGGAATTCTTCTTCTTATCGTATCGATGTTCCTTCTAATTACACGGTTTGAGTCCGGTAGGTGGCCACGTTTATTGCAGCCGTAAAGGCGCTACACAAATCTTCAAAAGTGCAGGTAAACGGTCCATAGAATATAAACAAAGGATAACAGTAGGTATGTCTATTAGACTGACATCAGTCAACGAGTCTTCGTAAAATTTTTGAAAGCATCATAATGGCTAGAAAGACGATGACTCTGAATTCGCCACGAGTAATGACTTCATCTATAAAAACTGCACGATAAAAATAAACTATGCACTTGCAAGCTAGCCATATTGAGCGCATTGTATCCACACCGGATGCGACCTGTCATCAATAAATATCCCACACAGAGCTTAGGCCGTACTCTTAGAACGTAACCTGAGGCACATTTGATCAAATTTAATACGAAACTGATCAAAGAATCTCGTTGCCCTTTTACATTACGTTACGAATGCAGTAAGCTGGCACAATGACAACAGCAGCACCTGTGCCAGACATGATTTAATTCAAGTAGGTCCTGTAAGCTCTTGGCACTAATTGTAAGACTTGGACCGTTAAGTTTACAGAGTTGCAGGGTACTCCCCAAAAATTAAGCAAAGGTCTGTTATTATAATGAGGATTGTAGATCATGATAGTCGATACGCACGACTAACGGCATTGTAAAAAAATAATGAGGCGGCCTGTGTTTACAGGATTTGGATTTCACGACGCCAATTTATATTAATGGCTGTCGCGTAACACGTCGGTGTCGATATTTTTAGGTTCATTACCCGAAGAGTCGCACAATGCATCTCAGTAATGCTTATCGTTGGAAAGGAAACCGCTGCAGTAGTCATTCCTCTTGTTTTCACAATTATTGCACTTTGTTGTTCTTTGTTGTATTGACATTTGGGTCATCTACTTCATCGTGTGGCTAGTGCTTAACCTGGTGTCAGAGTTTTTGTGCTGCTCCCCACGGGCTGATTTGGCTTTACATGCCGTCAAGAAATATCTCTCAGGAATGCTGGTTTCCTCACGATGTTTTCCTTCACCAAAGCAAGTGATCATTTTGCCATACGCGCATGGATCCAAAAAATCATAGGTCTTGAGACCTATGGACTTGGCAGTCCGACGATCACACCACTAGGCTATCACAGCTTTTGGGTGATTCGTGATAGCGAACCGTTTCTCAGAATGGCACAGTCCAATAACGAAATTCCAATAAACGCACATCGGCCCACTTATTACGAAACATAAGCATGCGCACTACAAAGCCATTACGAGCGTCGCCGATACAATGGTAACAACTTAAACGCTTGGCAAAGTGTCAAGTGTAAGTGTCGAGTGTACTGTTTTAGTGGAACACGTTACTAGTGTCGGGAGACTTTAGCTCTGTGTGGAGCTCTTACACAGCATCATGTCTGTAATCCCCGAAGGATCAGGCAGAGGTGTAAACAATAGTACACCCACATTATGTGGAGAATTTTGCAATCAACTGGGCATAAACCCAGGCTCCAGGCTCCAGGCTGCTACTGAAAAATTCTTAATGGAAAAACTCAATAACACTTTGCTCGAATCTGAGAGAAAGAATCCAGGACACTTTCTGTGAGACTGAACGCGCTGGTAGAGTGTCAAGTGTAAGGGTCGAGTGTACTGCTGTAGTGGAACTCGTTACTTGTGTCGTGTGCTAAGACTTTGGCTCTCTGTTGTAATTGTAACTTATACATGTTTGAGATTAAAATGTGCCTGGGGGATCCTTCTAAGGGCCCATTCCCGTGAGTCGTCAGCGTCGTCGGGCGAAGCGATTTGCGACGCGACTCGGTGGCATAGTTTTGACAGCATCACTAACAAGTTTTTTAACAATTATTTTACACTAGCTTATGCCCGCGGATTCGCCCGCGCAGAGTTCGGTAAATATCCCACGGGATATATTACTACCGGGATAAAACATATTCTAAACGTTAATCCAGATTATAAAGTAACTGTGTGCCAAATTCACTCAAATCCGTTCAACCGCTTTTGCGTGAAAGAAGAACCAACTCCTATACATTCTCACAAACTTTCATAGATAATATTAGTAGGAGTAGGATTCGATTTAGCATCAGTCAAGTTTATTCCTGTTACAATAAGGTTGCTTTTGGATTGTTGCTTCAGAGGTAAAAAAATAATGAAAGGACTGTACTTGTCTAACTTGAAACAACTTTTTTCCACTGCATTTTAATCCGATCCTGACCTGCGTCTACCAAAATATCCTTCCATCCCACCCACTTAACAAGCCAGCCCATCACTAACAAGGTTTAGCCCACGAATCAATTCAGAGCTGACCTTTAACGCTGGGTGTTATTAACCTAAATTGAAGCGCCCATTAATGAACGCTTATCTACGACTACGAGCTCCCATGAATGACATAATTCATTAGAACACTGAGCTTCTGTTGTGTGATAATGTGTTGATCTCATGGATGTTAAAGGGTCTTTATTATGAAGATATGATATTATTGTGACGTCACTTTGCAATGGAGTCAATAAAGATACCGAAATGTACGTTTACGTTCTGTCTGTTCTGGTAGCCAATCCTGCTAGTACTTTCCTAACTGTAATAATTATATGGTACTGTAATAATACTATAACATCCTTACATATGCATGGAAGGAACGTCTCTGGTGGCATTGCGTTAGTTTCTGCCCTCCTGCGTGGGATGAAGACGTGGGTAAATGTATGTATGCATACACGGCCTGAAGACCTACCACAGGAGAGTAAAGCTTGAAAATAAACTTATAGCTAAGGTACTAATGAGCAGTTGTGGTGTGAGATCAAAACATCCACTACTTTATCGGCTGCGGAATTATAAATTTCAATCACTATATACGTATGTTCTTCTTTCTCTTAGACCGTGTTTCGCATTTACTTGCAGTTGGCTAATTTACAATCCGTTCTAGTTCAGAAAATTACGTACCGATGCAGACTGGCATCTGATATTTGAAACCCATTCCTCGTCGCGTCTCAGGGCAGCCATTGAAGACACAACAACGCATGCACATGAATTGAATGGTACGTCGACGTATGCCATTGCAATCAAAAACTCGAAAAAAAAATACTCTCGATATATATTTTCGGAAACAAAAGCGTCCACAGACCAATGCTCGGGCACAAAGCGCACTCTCTCTCATAAATCCATGCTATTGTGTCACCCTCCGCCAGGACCATGCAAGAGGGGGACACTCCTACTGAACAGACATATTGTGAAATGGTAGGGTATAGGAAATGATGGGAGCAAATACCCATGACTGGTTTTTTTTTAGGTAAATTGGGATGTTTCGCGTCAGCAGGTACGAACACGACTTATCAAGTACCAGTTTCACTATTTTGGAATAATTGAAACAACCTAAGCCTGGGAATATCCTACAAGCCTCACAAATTTCTTCTTTCTATTAACAAGTAATGCTGGATGATAGCTCAAAGCAATTGAAAGTGAGGTTGCAAAGTTATAATATCCTTAGGCCGGTAAAAGCATATACTGAGCCAAGAAGCTTGGAAGCAGTATACAAATTACAGGACTTGAGCCCGTGTACGAATTGGAATACCTCGTGCGTAAAAAATCTCATATAACAATTCTTATATAACTGAAAAAATATATTCGGAAACGTGTCCTTATTCAACTCTTTGAAGGTCGCAGCGGTGGCTGATGTGTTATGTTCTGGACTACGAAGTTCCACTCATGACCAAATGATTCAAATTCACTGTGTCATTGCCTTACTACTACATGATGCCCTGGTAAACGCAGACAAAAATCGCTATAGGTATATGCGGCGGATGAATTAGTACATGCCATCGATACGATACAAGAAGCAAGTATCATAGACATCTAAATTGCAGAAGTGCACCAATTAGCGCAAAAGAAAGACAATTACCATTAAAATAACGTCCAATCACTCAAATAATAACAGATTACTAGGCCATGTAATATACCTGCGTGTACAGTGTATAAGCAGGTGATCTACATTCTTTTTTTACTCCCGATTATTTCAGAAGCGTGTTGAATCCGTGTTAAATCATCAATTAAGCAACATAAACATTGTAGAAGCAACTGGGCTAGATACAGTCAGATGAGGCAAGGAATTGAGAAACGCAGAAGGTGAACTTAGTAAAATTAGGTAGACTTGGTAAAAATAATACCAGTCAATCAGGTCATAGTTGCACTGAGCCCAAGAAACATAGTACAAGGGCAGGGAAATGGTATTGAAGCATAGTAAACTCACCCATGTTTGATTGATGATTGATAGTTGTTAACCGTAAAACATCAAACACTGCAGGAGTTGGCTGGTAAATTTATTCAACGAGTGATAATAATGAACCAGAGATGATGGCAAGAAACCAACAAGATGACCAAGGAAACGATGGATGGATAGTGTGAGGACTGAGGAATAATAAGAAAGAAAAAGAAGTAAATGATAGCGTGACGGTTGATAGAGGAGAATGGAAAGGGCAGAAAAATGATGAAGAGATGACAGCAAAAGGAATGCTTCTTCCTCCCAATAAAGGAGTCATTATAACCGTATAGTATCAAGATTAACATAGGTTCGGAAATCTCCAACAAGCCCGCTTTTTAGATAATGATTGCTATTATTTATTTAATACAAGTTCCTTGTCCATTGTTCCATTACAGCTAAGAGTTGCCTTTCTGCACCATCTTTTGTTGTGGTTTTGATCGTGATGCACGCTGTCACGCACCGACCACAATAGTGATGCTACGCTACGATACCGTTACGGAATAATACAACACGGAGATCAAATATAGCGCGATGTTTAGAAATAAATTCATTAGAAAGGATATGAGCCGTACCCAAGTTAAGTAAAGGTAATCGTAACAGGTGAAATTTGCAGACGGCAGGTCTGCAATTACCAATAACCATGGGATTACCAAGAAGCTTTATTCATTCATGGTTAGAGCATAACCACCCCGCCGCTGCTGGGACAAAGGCCTTTTCTCTTTGAGCGGTACGGGTGGGACATAATCCACCGCGTTTGCGGGTTGGTTCATATGACATGCACCACATGGAATTTTTGATTACTAGATATTGGAATTTTTGATTACTAGATATTGAAATGATGGGTCAATCCAATTTGACAACAGTGCATCTTCGAGGCAAAAATAGATACCGTGATTTACTTGCCGGTTTTATGACCGGACAAAACATGAAGATTTCTTTAGTAAATAGTAGTGTTATCACATAAACTTTTCGGAATAAATTGGCATTAACTGAAGCTAAATGATGGTCTTATATTGGTTAAGAGCAGATCAAAATCAGTTATGCCGTTTAGAAGAAAAACACGGTCACAGGGACAAACAAAAAGTGATTTCAATTCATAATACGATTGGATTAAAGGTATGAAATACATCGAAATCAAACAATCGAATCCCCCCATCACTATCAGGTCGTCGACACGGCGCACCGCTCAAGTTTTTGCTTCGTGTACACGCGCTTCCGTCAAGACGCAGCATCCTACATCTATATCGACAGTTATGAGATCGTTCGGCGACTTCCTGCTGACCGGATAAAAACAATACCGTTACGGGCATTAATGATAGGCTGGAGACATCCCGTGCTAGGTGTAATGGTGAATAATTATGGGAGTTTGGCCCTTATTACCGTTGGCTCGTGGATAAGTCATAAAAGCCGCACGGGTTGATCGTTGGCAAGAAAGGAGGTGACTGCTGAGATGACGAGTAATAGAGAATTGTGGAAGAAGAAGAAATGCTGCGCCGACCACAAATTGGGATAATGGCAGGAGAATGAAGATGGGTTGATCGCTGAGGTTAAGCTACGATCGCCAAAGATGGTATGTGAATGGGTGAGCATCTTTACCGAGACCCTCAGTGCCTAAGAAAACAATTTAATGAATTAGTCCCGGCTGTCATTCGTAAATCTTTTACAGTCGTTACGGATCAGTCAGAAGCCTGATAGTCTGTCAACTACTAAATCCAAGGAGAAATTGGTACCCAGTAACTGGATTGAAGTCAGACAGGCTCCTGACTTTGATGGAGATGATCCCTTATTACCAATCTTGGCAGACTGTGGTAAGTTGCCAGAAATGAGGAGATCAGGAGACTGATGCCTGCTTATAGTGTCTATACTAGGACAACCTACCCTTCGATTCAGAATTCGTACTACAGCTATCGGAGAAGTAGGTAAAGTTAATTGCATTCTGTAAAATTTTGCCACCTACTCGTTTCCTCTTATCATTGTTCAATTGTGGGATTTTCCGATTTCGACGGGACGTGAAGGTCGGTTTCAAGTTTTTATTAACAGTTATTATTTTATATTATTTCTGAGATCATCATTTCACTTCCTGTTGTATTGATAAAACCGCAATAAAGTGGGCGTTTTCATTTATGAATTACATACTATTTTAAACGGCATTCATACATTACAAACTTGAAATGATTTCCTGACTAAATAATCCACAGGGAAGTCTTGTAAGTTTGACAACCCCTCAACAGAAAAGCGTGATATACCACCTGCACCTTGAGTGATCTGTCGGAAGCCACTTCTTCTTCTTTATCGTGTGGTTAGTGCCTTACATGGTGTCAGAGTTTTTATGCCGCCTATGGGCCTCTGGCTTGGCTTAACATACCGTCGAGAAATATCTCTCAGGCATGCTGGTTTCCTCACGGACGGTTTTCTTTACCGAAGCAAGTGATAATTTTATAATACGCAAATTAATCCGAAAAATCACTGTTAAGACTGTTGAAGTAGCTGAGTTCTACTAGAACTCAGCTACTTCAACGGTCTTAGCAGCTCATTTAGGTACAAAAAAAAACAAACAAGAAAAAGAAAACTTGTTCCGACACTATGTGAATATCAGCCAAAAGGGTTTTGATATAGCCCACTGGCCGAAATGATCAGATGGCAACCGTTCTGCGCAAACCATTGAAAATGATCGAACAACACTTGAAGAAAAGAAAAAGAATTTTCGGGGCCGGAAAGTTCAGGAGTGGCGACCGCGAACCGGAAGACGTTACGTTCAAAGGCCTCCCACTAGGTGGACCGATGACCTGGTGGGAATCACTGGATACGAATCGCACGAGACCGGTCAATGTTGCGACACTTGGGGGAGGCCTATGTCCAGCAGTGGACGTCTTTCGGCTAAAATGATGACGATGATGATGTTGAAGACTTGAAGATAAACGAATGAAACCTAAACTTTAATCAAACAATCATCAATTAAGAAGCTGTTTGTTTTATAATAAAATACATTCTACCTATCTATCTGTACTATTAACATCACATACAACAAATTTACAAGCATGACCTACCACTAGAGTTATCACCCTACATGTATGTGTGTCAAGACGATCTATAACTGGACTTAAGTGGTACAACTGAGGAAGGGCAATTACGTTTTGTTGAGTGTGGCATGACCTCCGAATAGAATACTATGTTTGGTTAGAGTGTAATATTGGGTATGACATGAAAATTGAAGTTGTGGAGAAATGAAAGAAAAACATCGGTGGAGTTAGTTTTTTTATCTAAACAAAAATTTTAAGAAAAAATTTTTTAAGGTTAAATGGTAGTAGTCCAATCATGTTTGTCGAAGGACCGATGGTGGATGGAGCAAAGGAGCCTCCAGGGAAATGAACTGTGACATTAGAAAGGTGTCTGACCCATTGGCTGCGGAGGGCAGAAGATAAGGCGTTGTGCATTGCGTTGAGCCGACAATAATAAATGTTCAACAAGTCTGAGTAAGGTCAAGGGCAGAATAGTGCTAATAACTGCGCAAGCTATTAAACATACGACGAAATTTTGTTATTTTAGTACTCTACTAAATTTCCTATAAGGTTAATTATATGTTGTAAATTTTCCCATATACATGTAACACGGAAAAAGAATTAAACTTCACAAGAGCACCTCACATGATTTTGTCCCTCAGGCTTCGGCTTAACGAGTCGCTGATCAAAATTAACAAGCTGCCCTGCCCGTAGGCATAGACAAAAAAAACTCAAAAAAAGTGAAACAGAAACAGTTTATGTTTTCAGCAAAAAATAGAGACCCGAGAACACATATTTTTGAAAGAGGAAAAATATCGGGTTTCAATAAATACGAAAAAACTACGGATGGATATCGGTGGCAAAGATTAAATTGGAATCGGTCTCATAGTATAAAAGCTTTACTAGAATCTACAATGAAACGCTTCTGAGATTTTTATTGGCAATGCCTTTGTTGAGGGATTATTAGGTAGATTTCGTCAGAAAATCTACCTAATGGTCTTACACCTAAAGTCGAGTTTTCTGAAAATTTCACGATAGGGGGTCTATCTATGACCCCTAGAGCCCAAATCAGTTGGTTAAAAAGTTTATATATATACGTATACGTATGTAATAACAGGGGGCCAAGTAAAAACAGGCCGCAATTATGCACCGATTGCTTTCAAACTTGGCCCAAAAATCGAAAGAGTCAAAACTTAGGTTAAGTTCGTGAATGGGCGGAATTCGTCCATGAGGGGCGGCTAGAGGGCGGTTTTTCGAAAATCAGTTTTCTTAGCCACACTCTACAGGCCGCAATTATGCACCGATTGCTTTTAAACTTGGCCCAAAAATCGAAAGAGTCAAAACTTAGGTTAAGTTCGTGAATGGGCGGAATTCGTCCATGGGGGGCGGCTAGAGGGCAGTTTTTTGAAAATCAGTTTTCTGGCCATAACTTTTTTCCTTTGGAAAATTTTTGAACCGTTTAACATTTTTATCATTCCGAGTAAGAATACGGACAATTTAAACTTTTTTGATGCAACCCCTAACTTGGTGAGGGGGATGAAATTTTCAAAATTTTTAGAAACAAAAATTATACTTATCTCCGAAACGGTAAACATTTTTAGCGTCGCAAATATTTTTTTGAAAGCAAATTGTTTATTCTTCAATTTTTACTTTTAAAGTTTAGCGATAAAACTTATAGTTTTCGAAATAAAAATAATAACTGAAAAATTAAGGGCGTTTCCATGCTAAACTCTTAGGGGAGGATTTTAAAATTTTGATAACCATTCATAACCATTAAGACGTTTAATTGTCAAACGTCAACAAAGTCGTTGCTATGACGACCAAGTCTTTTGGCATCTGACGTATTCGTAAAGGGAGGTACTGCAAACAAAAACAAAAAAATACTGACAAAAAATCGGCCAGCGCAGCTGTGGCTAGCTATATATAGCCGCTGAATTTCCAGAATAAATATGGGTGGAACCTTGTTCGAAATCTACTTCCTCCTGCGGCTTGCCGAAGGGATTTTTCAACAAGGTGTTTTCCTGTGGAAAATTTTAAAAGAACTGTATTTTTACGACGATGAAAATGAAGTTGACCTATTTGGCGCAGCCGTGAGACACGCAATATTATTTTTTATTTTTTTCTGTATAGTTTTAAGTTTTTTTTATTTAAATTGTGTAGTTTTAAGTTTTTATTTCATTGTTATTTTTGTTTTGTTGTGTGCACTTATGGCATGTGCCAAATATGTTTTCGTGTAAAATATACTAAAGCATGATTCTTTTTCGCACTTATCGTTTGGATATTAAATGTGAAGGAGAACCCGGGGTTACGTAAAATATGCTGTAGCTATGTTATGTGTATGACTATATGATATGTACCTGTACGTATGTTTATTGCAGTACACCTCGAAGTAACCCATAAGTAATTTATTGTCTCCCTGTCCATCCAAACTAATCTGGTAGACATTGCTGTTAATACAAGGACCGCCGTTGCACCATGAATATAACGGAATTGTTAAAGCATGCATAAAAGCGTATAACTCAAAACTCAAACTCAAAGCATTTATTTCAATTAGACCATTACGGCACTTTTGAATGTCAAAATTACAAATAAAAAACAAAACTACAGTCCCAGTCACAAGGCATAATAACTTGAGAAAGTACTGTAGTTAATAGTAGTTTAGTAACTTTACCACTGCTGGGATACCACCACCACTGCCTCCTTTGCCACGCTGCGCTCACTCACCCAGTGCAGATAGATAGAAGACACCTGTCTTGAAAAACTCCTCTCGATGTTTTCCTTTACTGTTTTGGAAGTGAGTTTTTTTTTTAGTATGGATGTACAATACTCTTCTATCTCTTTTCTCGCGTTCGACCAGGGTGCAACAACATCACGGACATTGGCACCACTTGAACCCACGTCTAATTCCAACGGGCAAGGTGAAAGATCACATCTAACTGAATAATATAATAGCATTACACAGTTATTTTTCGGTTTTTATTATTGCTTTTGACATGCTTCACTCGTTCATCGTCTGCGGTCCTCAAAGGGAAAACTTCTGTAATTTGAGTCTCCGAATTTTATTACCGCGGGGTTACTGCAAGGAGGTAGCCAAAGTTTGGCGGCGTTTTCGGGTTCCAATTAGATTAGACGAGAAGACGTCTCTATTTTGGTATCAGTTTAAATTGACGGAGATATTGGCTATAGCAGAGGCTCTTTTAAAACCGAAGGAATATAAAAAAAATCCTTCATCTACTCATCAACAACGTAAATAACGCAAAAAAATATTGTTGAACTATCAAAATCAATGGCTTTGTAAGTGTGTTACGTAAACATCCCGCGGAAATTCAGAAAGTATTGGGCACGACAAAACTAGGACTGAACAAAATTCATGATGCAGGAATCCCAAAACGTTGACACCCCGAAGCCTGAGCTTTGTTTTCTTACCAGAAGATCAATTGCCATCAATCTTAGACTAAATCCCTAATCCGCGTCACAGTGACAAAACCGCCCAATATCTCAAACAAATCCAAGGCATGTCACGACAGACTTTCCCTGGCATTCGTGATCCAAAACAACAATGGAACCGAAAGTCACGTAAGCAATCGACAAGAGAATGATGCATAGGCACAATATATATAGGTGATACAGAAGGTACAGCAACAAACATGCACCGACACTCAGTGTGTATGCAGTGCTCCGGACCAGATCATGCATGACCCACCTGTTGAAGTGCCTAAAGTGTTCATATATCTGCACATTAGAGGACTTAAAAACACTACTGACGCCGCAATTAACGTGACCCAATAAATCTGATTAGTCCTATCTAAAGAAGAACACCGCAAGCAAAAAAGCAATCAAACATAGGCTCTACGTACAGTGTGCAGTGCAAATGCACTTGCGACTGTCATTTTTGTTTGAGATTGCCGTACGTAAACGTCTATGTGTTCGTGCGTTGTTTTCGCTCGTTGTATGGACTCGGCCTTCTGTACCAATCTATTCTGTGGCAAAGACATCGAACGCTTTGCATTGCCGACGATTTACGAGCAATACGGCACAGTGTCTACTCCTGGGAGACCGTGGATCGTGATCTGTTTTAAATTGTCGCTCGAAAGGTAAATGGACGCGAACTTATGGAAGTTTATGGCGACATAGAATTATGGCACTTTCGTCCCAAACCTTTGGTGGAATATTTTATGGCAGATAAAATTGTGGGTTTCCGTAATTTCAAAAGTTGTGGAGATTTACTTCCGGCAGCTGTTTTTCTTCCTATGCTAGTTAAAAATTAAATTGACAAATGTGCCAATAAAAGTGGGAAAAATTGGGAAATAAAATATCAACAATCGTAAAGCAAACATATTAAGAGTTTGACCATAAATGATAGCTGAAGTTTTCATTTCCGCATTTATGGATGATTCTTTAGATTTTGCGGGCGTTAGTTCAGTATGAAATTTTGAGTTATTTAGTTAACTTATCGGTGTTTTAAATGACAGTCAAACATTTGTTTGTCATTTAAAACACCAACATAATTTACATAAGTAACAACAAAATTTCTAAAGTCCATTCTAATTATCAAAACTGTTATTAAATTGATAGTGACAAATTCAGCTTCACGAAAAACATCATTAATTTTTTAAACTATAACAATTCAAAGCTCATTAGCCTAGAAAACATCTTCCCACAATATTTAAAACAAATTCAGAAAAAACACACGATGCTTATAATCGCGATAGAAACTAAATTAATGAGCTCGATGCTCCTAATACATTGGGTTTAACGTACCCAAAATCACTTGAAGATAACGCAAAATATTTTCGGATAACCCTTCGAACAGCTTCTGAGGAAATTATATTACTTTGTTTTGAACGCAATTTGAAGAAGACGACCATAAATATGAGAGTTTATGTTGTGTCCCGAATCTTGGCTTTGTTTGGCAAAGCGGAGACAGTTGAAAACTATAAGGTAAATTGTGGGGCAAAGTTTTGAAATTGTAACATCAATGTATTCAGGCAGGAGTGGCTAGTCACTTTATTCCGGATTCCGTAAATTGTAACATCAATGTATTCAGGCAGGAGTGGCTAGTCACTTTATTCCGGATTCCGTAAATTGTAACATCAATGTATTCAGGCAGGAGTGGCTAGTCACTTTATTCCGGATTCCGTAAATTGTAACATCAATGTATTCAGGCAGGAGTGGCTAGTCACTTTATTCCGGATTCCGTAAATTGTAACATCAATGTATTCAGGCAGGAGTGGCTAGTCACTTTATTCCGGATTCCGTAAATTGTAACATCAATGTATTCAGGCAGGAGTGGCTAGTCACTTTATTCCGGATTCCGTAAATTGTAACATCAATGTATTCAGGCAGGAGTGGCTAGTCACTTTATTCCGGATTCCGTAAATTAATACAGCAAATGACTCAAATGGAAAAAGACGAGTAATGGAGAAGTATGGAAGAAGAACATATGCTGCGCCGACCCCAAATAAATTGGTCTAAGGGCAATAAAATGATGATTAATTTATTCAGATAGCAAGGGCTAGTCACATAATTCCAGATTCCGTAAATTAGTACAGCAAATGGTTCAAATGAAAAAAGTTCACGCTTGTAGCGACTCAAATGACGAAGATCTAAAACAGATTCTCTAAAGTTAGACAAATAACAACAGAAATGATCTTCAAGAAGAATACAGATAGAAAAAAAACTACTAGGGCGGTACATATGACACAAATCATAATTATGACGTTATAATAGAATTAAATCACGAAACATTTATTTAAATTGGACTGAGAATACGCAGAGAGATTCTGCTAAGAAATTAAGAATAATTTTCACAACAAGGCAAACAAAAAAGTTCTGTAACACAATATCGATTTAAAACCAAAGAGTAAACAAACAGGATTGTTTTCATCAAGATTCCTCCTCGTAACCCGACCTACTTAAACCTTACAAAATCAATGTTTTTCTTCAATCGGACCGTTCGGATCTGAAGGAAACATACGATGCTTTGTTTAGACAGCAGGACTGTTTTCTACGTATTTTACAGCTCCATGGCTAAGCTTCGATTTTTATAGATTTCTTCCTATTCTTGGATTTGTGTGGCTTTTTAATGATTAGTTTTATTAAAGAGCTACCCTGATTAAAGAGAGTTAAAGTCACATTTATTGAAGCCGAGAGAACACAAAGAGCGGTCCTCAAAGTTATGCTGAAAAAACCTTTATTGTATTCAACTGACCATCTCTATAAGGATTTCCCGGTCCTCCGTGTTCGACAGCTTTTTATCCTAGATGCAGTACTACAAACACACAAAAAATTAAAATCCAGACCAGACTACACAGAGATAACCTCCAAACGTATATATAGCATACCCGTCCCCCGGGCAAACTCTCTTATGGCAAGACGCTCTCCAAACTATTTACATCCTCGCATTTACAATGAAGCTGTTAAGAACTGCAACATAATAGACCTCAAAATATCCCTGTGTAAAAAGATCATAAAGAACTGGCTCCTCACACTCTCTTACGACGAAACAGAAAGAATCATTTCCAAATAGCTACTACACTAAACTGACAGCACTCCTAATCTCACTCAGATACACACACAGACACAAACACACATACACGCACGCACACACACTTTTTTTACCTTTTATAATTATGTACTATTGTTAGTAAACGAAGAGCTGTGTCCACGAGAACACTGCCGACAAACTGTCCTGCAGTTTGGCAGAAGATTTGTGAAATACTCTTAAGTAACTTTTTGTTGAAATAAATAAAAAAAAAAAACACATTAAATTGAATCTTGTTGGTATGAAATAATAATAATCATAATTTTATTGTCAGAAAGATTTGATTGATTTTATTGTATGAACATTGTTAGCAAGTTTTTGTTTCTAATTACTCGTAATTTCTTTGTTCTTACCTTAATTCACAAATTTTGTAAATAATCACATTTTGCATACTAATTTAAGTTATTTTTCAATGTTATTAATTATTATTTTTTTCTTTTATATTGTAATCAAATGTAATCAAATGTAACCCATGATATTTTTCTTGCGCTAGCAGAACATTGTAATTTGTTTTAACTTGTGTTTTGTCTGGGTCACCAAGATACAGGCTGTGCCTAGTTTGGGACCCGCTGTTAATCCTGTCAGTATTCTGTTGCAAGCTAATAAAATGAATTTGAATTTGAATTTGACAAAGTAGTTGAGTTCAGACTGATTTGATAGAAATTAGATTATTATTATTCAGTTAGTGAGCAGCTTAAAGGTAGGTTACAAAGTGTTACTTGTGTTTTGATTACATGCTGGAGGAAATTCGCAAAATGGTTGCAGACGCATTTAAAAACGTACACACACAACGTAACTCATATTATTATCCTGTTATGATTCTGCTTAAGCGGCGTTTTTAGGCCCCCTTATAAAAATGAAAGATCTACCCAGTTCTGTAGCAGATACAAAGGCCATTTAATTAAGTAGTGAAACCTTTGCGAATATTTTCTTTACTAAGAAATTCCTTATCAATTTCATCGCAGCCATTCCTCTCAACTTTTCACTTTACTCATTATAAGTGTCAGTTTTGATCTTGATTAAAAGTTTAGAAAGATGTGAGGCTACGCAGAATCTTGCTTCCCAAAATTTACCTATTAAGAAAGTCTTGTCCTTTTCAGAGATCAACAGAAAAATGGTAATTTACACTAAATTGCGAACACAAAACTTCCTCATCTTCTATACAAAGTAATTCGAAATTCTACATTCTCTAAGAACCCATAAAAGGAAGATCGTCCGTGAAAAATTACTGGCTTATTTGTTGCGAACTCCAATTGAATGGGATTTCCTTGACTGAGCCTGATTGATTTCAGCCTAAACGTTGTTTTGGGAGCAATTGATAAATTGTATTAGGAATAAGGGCTTCCTTTTGGTGAGGTTATTTAATCAACATCGATCACACGTAGGCTGAAAAAACCTTGAAGTAAATTATAGGGATAAAATGTATGTTATCTAAAAGAAATTACATTTCGCTTTTGTAGCTTCATTGATTTATAATTTGTTGCTATCAGCCTTAACCAACTTCGTAACGTTTCTCATTTCTATTTTCTCAATATATAATAACCATGTTTTCTTCTTTTATTTTCCCCTATCTACCGTCAAGCTATCGTACAATCTTTTTTCTAGGTACGATTCACAAAAGCCATCCATTTTTTTGTCTTCCTCTATTATTATGGAATGAATATTATTTATTCTTCCTCCATACTTAAACATTTGCCGTTTAGTATAGTACATTAGTTAAGATTCAATACTAAAACAATTTCAAAACATCAAAACGGACATGTATAAATATTATAACCATAGATGACACAAAGAAATTCTCATCTAGCATGATTTTGATTACACATAATGCATGGAGAGTTGAATAATATGCAGAACCACAAGCGTACATGCAAATGCCCACAAAGACAATGGAAAAGCGAAAGGACACAAAAGAATAGAAACTCATCCATTTAATACTGCTATTTGTATTGAAACAAAGCTGCAATTTTGTTCGGATAAAACGTGAAGTTTTTAATGTAGGGTTTTACTGGGGAATATCAACATTGTGGTATAAAAGAGAATGGGCTTAATTCGTAAGATAGATGGAAGGTGATGCTCTCTGCATCTTCTTATCAAAACACAGCAGCAACTCTCAGCAATTAAAACAATTTTATGTTAGGCATTTGAAAGTGGGTAATTAAGACGGGGCCCAAAACAACTCCTTGTGGCATCCTAGAAGAAAACCTTCATCTACATTTTACACTAATATTATAAACAGGTAAAGTTTACAAGTTTACATGTAGGAGGTAGTACCAACGATAGGTTTACAGTATCTCCGAAACTACTCATCTGATTTCAACAATTATTTTTCTGATTACATCAGAAAAATGTCATACAGTATGTCGCAGTTTGTTATACATAATTACATTAACTTCTTTTTGGAGATATGCTTTTACAGTATTCTACCAAATTCTAAATACATATAACCAAAAACCCAATACTAAAATGGTTTCTGGAAACTTTTGATCGTCTTAATGGACCGTTCAAATATGAAGGTCTTCAGCAAGAACGATCCTAACTTTTTGATTGGCCCATTAATCAATCGGGCGAATTCCGGCCCTAACAGATGCAGTTTATTTTTTTTAACAAACAACATCGGAAAATTCTCTAGGAGAATCTCGTAACGAAATAATAATAACTGCGCGGGTCAATCGTCAAGGTTAAGCATATCCATACCGTGATTTTTCCGTGCCTCGGAAAGTACGTTATCCGTTGATCCAGGCTGTCATTAGGAGATCTTTGACAGTCGTTACAACGTGTTAGTCAGTGGCCCGAAATTCTGACAACCAGTCTTACCAAGGGGATTCGTATTACCCAGTACCTGTGTTGTAAAAGTCAGAAAGGCAGTCGCTCCAAGTATAATACTGGTATTCACCCAGGACCTAAACATAGTTGCGAAAAGACTAGGCAGATGATGAACATTGAAAAATTCTTAAAGTACTCGTATCTATGAATTCTAAAACAGCAAGCGAAATGGTTCTTGCTTACGAGGTTACTACAGTACAGTTGCAATATCTTTGCATGTGAATGACCCATAAAAATGTATTAAACGAACTGCGACTGGAAACACATCGTGCTGGCTGATACTGAAAGCCTTGAGTCTATGTTAGTTTTAAAATTTATTTGAATTGCTACGGTACATTATTGCTTGCACTAGACGAATTGTGCAAGTCAAACGGCTGTCGTTCCTTGTAAAATACTAAGCCACCTTTGGACCAGTCTGGAAGTTGAAAACGCTTGGGAAATGTCCAGTGATCATGATCAGAATCGCATGATCTGACTGAAAGAAAGAAAACAAATAGACAAAAGTTTACCGTAAGGTGACCACTGACCATCGATAGACCCGGTATAATTTAAATTCAAAATTAAATAATGTACCGTGTCAAACCATTACGATGCGCAAAAGTATTTATTGCATGGCCCCAGTTGTTTATAATAAATTGCCAAGTGCTTGGAAAGACTTAAAAACGGTGCAATTTAAAGGTAGACTTCGTAAATTATTAATAAATAAAACATACTACAGTGTTACTGAGTTTTTAACGGACAATTTTTTATTAAACTACCTCTAAATTTTAATTAATTAATAACGATTTTACTTGTGGAATATGGTGTATTGTCTATGACCTGGAATTTTAATGTTTGTTTGTTTATTTATCTTCAGACCACGATTTTTTTTTTTTTTTTTATTACTTTTTATTTCTTGTATAATATACTGACAATTGTATTTAACGTATGTATAATGTAATAATTAAGTTGATATTTTTAATGAACATTTGAATTTTATTAATTTTATATAGTGAATTACTTTTATTTAATTAATTTAATATATAAGAATTTTAAATTTAATAATTTTATATAATGATAATGTTTGCACGCCGAATGGTGAAATATGGCAGAACTCTTGATGAAAACCTACTACTACCTACTTATGTATAACCCATATTTGCAAATAAATGCTATTCTATTCTATTCGTGACCTTGATACGAACGACGCCATATTGATCAAGCAATGCAAGATTGAGACAATTTAAATTCAGCCAAAACACTTGAACAAACTTTTCCAAATCGACTACACATGAATATTGACTGGAGACTAATTTGAATGTCGTGACATGTCGTTCGTCTTTTCACTTTAAATAATAAAAACTACACAGGTCGACCTTCAGTCTGCCTATACTGGGTGAATTGTTAAAAGATCAATGAAGAATTTTCACTGTGGGATCGACTATGATATCACGAAAATCGATCAACTGCTCCAAACATTATTGGTCGCCATAAAGTATTCAAATTCAAATAAGTTTATTTGTGCCCACGTACAACTGATCACCCTGTATGCGAGCGAAATCCGCACTATCAAATATCACAAACCCGTTAGTATAAGTCTCGTGGTTTGCGGCCAGACGTGGCTCCATTGACTCCCCTATTGTTACCGCTATGACTTCCTTGCCTATGCATTTGGAACGAAAATTCGCGAATTGTAAACCGAGAAAGTGTATCAAATGTTTGTTAATCTAGCTGTTGATATGAGTCTTGTTTTCTGTGATATTTGAAATTCGATTCCATAACGGTTTTTCTATTTTAGGTCAGAGCAGGCATTTTAAATTCTACAACATTCTGAATCAGCTGAATAATTTTAGATGTTGCGGTATCGGATAACGGGTCTATCGCTTCCGTTGATAAATTATTTTCATTTATTTCAGCTGCATTGTTCACGCTTTTAATAAAAACTGCATTGAAATTGTAACCTCATAAAATACAGCCCCAAATCCCATCTAATAAAAAGACAAATTTATTTCACCATATTAGTTCTGCAAATTGAATCCAACCAACCACATTTGAATATCGACAGCCCCAAATACGTCACCCTCGAAATGTCCCCTTGACACCGTCGACCAAGACATGAGGTTCATAGCCTTCATATCCTGCACTTTCCCTACTCGCCGATCGAATTACCAATCAAGGAAAGTGGATTCACATCCCGAGTGTCTTTTACGGTCATTTTTATGGAAATTTAAGCCTTATTTCCTGTGGTTTAAGGAGAAGTGTTGCATGGAATTGGATCTTTTGAAGCGGCGTGATTTGCATCATTTGGGTCCGTATGCACGATCGAGTGTTGACGTACATACATGAGACTATGTTTGAAGTACGTAATCACACGGATCATGGAGGCACGAGTTGCTTGTTCAGATTTATCGATAAATTCGATGAACGAAGTTGACATTTAGGATAGATCGTGAATGGTTAGAGGCAAACGATATGGATAAAGAATATTACAAGAGGAATAGTTCAAAGCCGATACAATGTATGTATGAGGGTTAACATTAATACAAGCAAACACTCCAATTACAATACAATAATCTCGGCATTCACTTAAGTAGGAATGCGTAGACCAGACGTTACGAACAAAATCATTTAATATATTGTGGAAATGGTACGATATATGGACATTAAACCACGGAAGTTATAACCGCGAGGAAATTGAGACAGTTTATAGAACATTAAATAACGCTAGGAACTCTGGAAAATAATTGTTTTCAGATACTTATGAGGCTTTAACTCTAGAAGAGAATTGAAATTGACTTGCTATGGTGCCATAAACTCCGTTGTTGTTTAGTGAAATATTAAAAATGTGGATATTGCTTTTATCTCAAGAACTTTTTGAAATAGAGAAACGTTTAGTAATTGGAAAAGATCTCTTTACAATAATGCAATTTTGTAAAGAGTTGATCATAATCAAAAACCTTACGTGCAATCGAGATAAATGAACAAACGAATTCCATTAGTAAGAAAAGACATGGAATAGACGATTGCAGAAGACATCTGAAACGATGCAACTTGGATAATACCTACTTCAAAAGATGACTGTAATATTATTTCTTCATTTAATAGTAACTTTAGTAGAATATAAACAGGAACATCAGCAAGACTGCAACAGCTAATCCAGTACATTTCATACAAGTCGGGATTAGTAACGAAGCTATACTGTACATAAGGGTTAATAAAGGAGACTGGTTGGGGAAGCCTGCCAGTCTAGAGAGGCGCTGTCCAAGACAAACTTGCAACTGGCGTGCGGTTGACTGTGCAACTAGTATTAGGTTAAAGGCTCCGTGAAATGGACGCTTTGGAATTCTCGGGACTGACCGATTTGGTTACTACGTTGGACAGGCTAGAATGCCAAGCGCTTAGGTTAGTTCCCACAATCCTGGAATGTTTGTTTTTTGAAATATTAACTAGTTTGTTATGGACTTTGGATAAAGCAAACTGAGATCTTATTTCTTTCTTCATTTTAGTTTCATTTTCATTTTTATTTTCATTTTTAGTTTCATCAGTACAGGCAAGAACAACCAAAGAGTGGGTATACTCAATTATTTGAAACGCGTTGGCCTTGGCTTCCATTCCCAGGTTGGGAATAGTATGACATTGGGTTTTTCCATCAGGAATTTTTCAGTAGCAGCTCGGAGTCTCAATTGCCTGATTGATGGCAATAGCCCGTTTATTATTAGAGAATTTAACGTCATTGGCGAAATATGGGTACACTCTGCCTAACTCATCTGGAAAACCAGGCTTGATGTAATATTACGCTACGCGTTAAGATCAATTCAGCTACCAGTAGCGTAATAGCCAAGTAGGAAAGTTGCGCCAACTTAAAGCGAATTATCCACCATTACTGAGATTTGCTTTGCTTTAAACCGAACCAAACGCAAAGAAAGAGACAATTTCTAAAACGTGCATTCATGACCAGTGACCGTAGTTTCACATAGACGACGTAACAGAACAATTTAGAATGATTAGAGAATAGGAGATGCGTGGGAAACTGTCATTGACATTGATTTAACTGACGCACGCGAGGAGATAGATGGAATGATCTAATCTCGCTTTAATTGTTTGGGTGGAATAACAATGGATGTTGGGGGGATATTCATCGATCAATTCGTCATTTCCGTGAATGCCCTGATATTATACTAAGTGTTAATTGCGATAGCTCCATTAAAAATAGATTGAAATCTTCACGTTAAAAAGAAGTAAGGCTAGGTCATAAGTCAATGAAAAAGATTAAAAAGAAACAATCGTTTTATCAAAACCATTTTGTAAGGAACCGCTAATAAATTGTCGAGAGATGTAGCAGTACTGGAACATGCACCTGAAACAAAAAAAAAGAACATAATTAGCATTGAATATTAAATGCACGAACAGCGAAATGACAGTGAGTGGTGATTGTTAGTGACCATGTCAGTTTAAAAACTTATATTGAACGAAGTGTTCTTTAAATATCCTATTTAAGCAAAGTCGAGAATTAGGACCACAAAATGAAGAATGACACAGAAGGAAGTCCATCTAATCATAGTTAGGCGTAGCAAAGTTCCTACTTCTAGGTCTCACTCTCTCAACTGGCGTGAAAGAATTAATACGACACTCAGAAACGCTCCTTGTGGAAATCCATGAACGAAACTCATAGCCGGTCGATAACAATGATAGAGCGCCCAATACAATAAATCTCATATCGTGTTTACCCATAGACGGATCACAAGCGTGAGTTTCCAAATGGGGTATAAAGAATTGTGTTATTTTCTGGGGACGCCTCGACCGGCAAACAAGGAAAGCTCATAAAAAATCTACAAAGACACCTCATATTTCACAATAAGACGATAAAAATCTCGGGGAAAATATACGAAGGGAAAATGTTTCAGCTACGATTTGTTATCTAGACACCTGTTTAGTTTCGTGTTGTAAAACGGAATTTAAAGCTAGTAAATCCAATTTGTTACGTTTTACAGTTTATAGGAGCGGCGATATTCAAAGTTTTGGGGTATCTACCGCTTGTTCTAATTTAAATGATATTTGTAAAAGTGGGTATACTTTTGTACTAGAATAAGCTTAGGCATTAAGGCATATCGGAGAAGGACAGGCATTGTTCGGAGCACTAGGATTGTTAAGGAATAAGTTGGTAGCCCAAAAAAATACCACGAATCTACAGTTATGAACAAAGCCATCAAAAACATTATTGCAGCTATTTTAACGGACTACTCTACTAATTATTACTTACTCCACAGGACTTTTCCGACTACCAAATTCATACGTCATCACTATAAAACTTCCTAAAATAACACTAATAGATCATAATACCCATCGAATCGATCTAGACCTTTCATATAATATCCTCCCCTAACAATATTTTTGCCTAAAGTGACTTGACTTAATTACTTTGAATTTCTCATTCACAAAGTGGTATGTAACAAAGTGGCAATTTAGGTGTAATTAAGGCGATATTAAAGGTACCTTGGGCGTTCGGAGGATGAGTAGCTATAGGAAGACATAATGAAATAGGTAACGAAGATAGGAAGGATGCATTCCGTCCGTTCTTCTCCATAGAGGTCTACGTTTTGGAACGGGTAAGAAGCTGACCAAATTCTTTAATATTCGAAATTGCGGTTAATTTGAAACACATGCTTTGAATTTGATGCTTTCAGGATATAAGCACTTACCTCTTTGTTTAAAGGTTCATTTGGTTTATGGAAATGTTAGCAAGTATTGAATGTCAATGAGTATATTTTATTACAATCGGAAATATAAATAAACCAAACTAAAGATAGCACAGAAATTAAAGAAGAGCTGGCGAGATTTGGACATACATAAATGTAGGGGAACGTAGAAACTAAGTAAAAAAAGTCAACGGCTTCGAACCTTACATACTCGTTTTCTTTCACCAGTTGCGAGTACAACGCACCTGACTTTTCCAAAAACCGTCGCCATTAAGGTCATTGTATGTCCTTCTAGGGCATCCCTTCTGCTGCGTTTCCACGAGATGCCGTCGTTATTTCAGTTTCACATAAGGCTTTAAACATTTATTTAACACTCAAAAGGGAATTCTAACGATTAAATTATTGCACTACATACAAATACTTAACAAGTACCGGGAATCAAATACCCAAGGGAAACGATCAAAGAGCATATTCGCTGAAATTCTCTCCCCAAACTAATTAATACCAGAGCTAGCTTTCAATGACAGCAGGCTGTTTGTTAAATAAATAATTAATTTGACAAACGATTTTCACCGTTAGCAACTACGAAACTACAGAGAAGCCTTTGAAAAGCACAGGTTTCCGCAGTATGATGTAATCAGTGCTACGCTAAAGCCCACGCGGCATTCTTAATCCATTAATCGGTTCGAAACACCCAGCAATAGATTTGGTACTATTTTTAGTTGGAAAGCAAAGACATTTAATTAAACTTACGATTACGAATTAATGATAGAAGAACAATACGAACAATTTGTAATTTAATTACAATAGCTAACTGGTTACTGTCGCGGTCGACCGGTACAAATGTAACGTGTCAAACTTGGCAATTATGTCATAAATGTACAGAGTTACAGACGCCAGCACTTTAAGCTACTACCATTTATCAAATTTAGCGCCTAAGCATTAGGTTCAAGGTTGATTGGGAAAATTTGACAGTTTCGGGTAGCTTGATGTGCTTGCGTCTTTACAGTTTACGCCTTTTTCCCTTTGCCACTTGCTACAATCTGTAAAAAAGTAAGCCGTCGCGAGACGCCTGGCAGATGTGAAACATCGAAATTATTTTGTAGAAGTAATATGCTTAAAAAAAGCAATATAAAAACAAACATAAAATAAAATAAAAACAAAATGACTCGATTCACAAAAAGAAAATCCTATTGCTGGAATCGAACTCGAAGTCACGAGATTGTAACCCAGGGCTCTGTGCCCCGAGACCAGCTGGATTGTTGTATCTTATGCTGCTGCAACAGGTCGGTAATATTCGGGGTTGTTCGGACCGGGTTCGATCGCCACGCTGGCCACGATTTTTTCATTTGTTTTTTTTTTAAGTTTACCCGCGCCTATACATGTTCCACATCAAAACTCCTTTGGCCTTGTCCACGTTAATACATCTGGTCATATACACACGCCGGTTGTGAGTAGTAAGCAACTAAGCACTGATCCTTTCTGAATAACATTACCAATAAGGTCAGTGATGTTTCTTCTATAAGTCCAGTGATATCTCTTCATCTTTTTCTTCTCCCCCCTTCCGGCGTTGCAACTCACATCTGCCTTGTTAAACTATCTATTATTCACCTTGCGCTCATCTTCTCAATATGGCCAAACCATATACTCTATCTAAACTTGCCGCAATCATAAAATTTTGCTCTAAACCACCACCGAGACTTGGTCGATCGAATCGATTTATCAACACATTTCTTCTGCTACCCTGTTTATATTATTAATTTAAATCTAGCTTTGTTGATAAGTAACCGACTCACTCCATACTTTCCCTCCCTGGTTACCATGGCAACAATACAAATATTATAACAAACTCTAACCCACTCTCGAAGAGAAGAAACACTGACCAGACGCCATTACTCGTAAAATAATTCATACAATTTATGGCAACTCCGGAAGTTTTCTGTTTACAAATCTTGGACGCTATCCAGAAATAGTAGACTGTTTTGAACTGCTTCTGAATAGTCTGGGTTTTTTCGAGTAGTGGGATTTATTTATGCGTATGTAATTATGTGGTGGTATACGTATGTGTGTGTGAGGAATTGACCAGCTATGTGAGAAATGTATCAAATGTGTTTGGGTGTTCAAGCTCGATATGCTGATGGTGGATTAAAAGATTTGCGGTGTAAGACAGATAGTGATACAGCTGTTTGTTTTCTAACTACTGAAGTAAATACATAGTAATGCTACGGATTTGGTAGCCAGTGGATGTATGATGAGGACGAGGCGGAAGGACTATGTAAAGTAGGGTTCCTTTGACTGTTCGAATTTTGATAATGTCTAATTAATCGATCGTGTCTTTTTCAAAAATATCATCATTTTAATTTGTATTGCAATTTCTTTTTTTTTTTTTTTTAGATTTTACAAACACTTTTACACGTAATTTTTTTTAAACTAGATGGGGCCGGTGTTTCGTACCTGACTACTCTGAGAATAAACAGCCCAAATCAGAGGTCATAGTCTCTTTTGAAGTCCAGACATAATCTTGCTCAATCACATGAGGACTACGAGTATGCAGATTAGTGTCAGAGATGGTCTTTTGAAGAAGGAACCACACAGATTTGAGTGGACCTGTCCAGTCAGTCCAAGCATTTGTCAGTTATCGTGTAGCTCGACTTATAATTCAAGGAGCTCAATAATCAACAATACCAAAGAAAGGACATTTGGGTAGGTCGCTTATAGTACTCAAACTGCCAGACAGTTGTGGGAAAATTAAAGAAAACAACAAAAAAAAAATTACGTACATAACTATTACTAACAGAGGTTAATGTTCCACTGTAGTGCTTAAGGCTCTGTTGTCAACCCCTCTAGCCAGGTCACATTTCACAAACTATGGAAGTAGAAGAAGTTTAAATTAAAGTACTTAATCTATTACGTAAAGTTAGAGAGGTAGTGCAACAAAACAGTTGCGAACTGTAAACGGTTAGCAACATGCCACCGCAACACATTTACCGACTAACTGATGGCAGGGTAGGGCGTCTCCACGGAAACGGGGAGGAAACTGTTTCCTTCGATATTAGTTTGTTTGTATTAGAAAGCAAATAATGGAGAAGAAGACATGCTGCGCTGACTCCAAATGAATTGGGATAAAAGCAAGAGAAATTATGCACAAAACAAGTCTCGGTTGATTATTGACCACAATAGGATGCATTTGCTAAGCAAATTCTGACATCTCTTAGGAAATCTAACCAATAACAACGACATCTATTATCCCGACTCATCAATCAAAAATAGAATTAAAATAAATGCAGTTTACACTCCACAACTCATTTAACCAAACGAACGCAGCAAAGTAAATACAGGAGAGTCAGCAGACACAAATTATTTTAAGCCCTATCCCAAAGCGTGGTGACATGAAACCATCTCGGCTGCGGAACTAATGCAATAATAAAGCAATTCCGAGCTCGCTGCGAACGCTACCCGATGACAAACATGCACCCTGTTATAGAGCTATTAAGGCTATGATATTTTGACCTACTAACTTTGTGGGAATGATCCCTTAACTCGTTTTATGGTGAAGAAAATTATGAAATGCAAAAGTAGAAGATCGTATTTTCTAATATAAAGCAAACACATTATGCAGTTACTGACGTTGAGATATTTTGACTAATTTTGTGTAAATAATCTTTAAACAAATTTCAAAGCAAACATCATTTTAAAATTCAGACTGAAGAAATGGAAGAGGATAGATATATAACAACCGGTAATAGACACATTCAAGAATAACTAAAGTTTTGATTATCAGATAATAATTCGCAACACAGGTGCGTACTGCGTTGTACACAGAACTCGTTAGACCAGATGCATGAAAAAGCAGAAAGTGGTAGAAAAATGATCACAAAAGAAAAGCAGTAAAGACTACTTCTTCCTTTTTCCTGTGGTTTTAATGCAGCCCATGAACGTCTGACTCGGCTTTACATACCGTCGATAAATTTTGTTCAAGAATCCAAAGTTGAGTTTTAAATATCACTCAAAGACATTCACTAAGACAAAGATGTGGTAATATAAATTCATTTAGATTTAGACAAGAAACTAGTCACATCTTCGATAAAGAAGCATGTTTTGCATTCGCTAATGAGCGCACGAGCCGTTAGTTTCTTGCGGCCCGGAACGGGGCAACTGGCCGCAAAAACGCTACGTAATGAAGTTTGAATTATCTTCTTAGCTTAATCTTGAGAATGCTGTGGTTATATAACAGAAATATTACTAGACGCAGCTCCATCTATACTGGTATTCTAAAGAGGTAAAGTTTGTAAAGGATGTAGGGGGTAATCCTTGGAACTACTGATCTGGTACCCACTAAATTCTTACTACTGGAAAGCTACATTATCCCAGAGTGTCAAAGGCATTATTTAAAAACGTTGCCGTGGAATAATTTCCGATCATAAAGCGATCGAAGCCGCGGGCAAAAGCTAGGTTACTATATTGACGAAGCGCCATCTAAAATAAAATGAATTACAATCATAACAACTCGAATTTTCATTAACCGATAACATTTGATTTTATTCGTTTTGTTCAACACACTTTCACAATCTGAAGGATTTTAAAGGAAATCACTTCTGAAAAATCGCTTGCTAAACGACGTCAATTACGTAACAAATGTTTTTTGAACTATCAAAATCAAAGAGAAAACCATCATAAGTAATACGTGACTACCCTGCAGAAGTCGTTAGTGATCGATGAATTACATTCTATTATTGACACTGTATTTTTATCTTTATTTCCATTCATTATTTGTAATTATGTATAAGTACTATTTTTTTTATGTTTTGCTTGTTTTTTCTGTCCTAAGTTATTTTATGTTATATTGTAATTATTTTATATTAATATGTTGATTATGTTTTTTTATAATAATGACTGATTAAGTACGTGAAAGAGTGTACACCTCTAAGGTAGATTTTTGAGGAACTAATTATTTATTATTAAGATCTTACGTGAAATGTACCAAAAATCACACCTATAAATGAATTTGAATTTGAAATTTGTCTTGGAGTCCTTTAATTTCGAGACTCCAAATTCAACAAAACAGCTTTACTACCATACCCCCACCCAAGTTTGGATCGCCACACTCATCATCCCGTTTAACCAAATGCGACTGAACATCAATACTTGCCTACACGCCTGAATAGCTTTTAAAAGAAACAATTAGTTGAGAACGAGGCACACTCTCAGGTAGCCGACTTCCGTAAGGGATGTGGACTGACCCACTTTGAGTTCATGACTCCGTTATATTTTTTTTGATTCTGAAAGGTTTAAAAGAAAATGGGGTATTCCTCATAGCACAAAAAAATATGTCATGTGCAAGCTGCAGCAATTTCGTTTCTTCGAAAAAGTACTGGATTTACTTAATGGGTATCATAAGATGTAAATTTACTGTTTTCAAGCCTATTTAGACGACAGTTTTTTGTTTGGATATACACTACCGTCCAAAAGTTTGGAAGCACACTTGTGAAACAAAGTATTGCTGAATATGTGTGGTAAAAATTAGCAATAAAAATAAGCTTTACAGCTTTTTTTGCTTTTGATTATCATCCCACATTCATCAGGTATTAGTAAGTTTCTTGATTTTGAGGAAACGCGTGTTTTAAGACTTAATCCGTCAAGTATTTTCTTTTATACAATGACGTGGTTTTATTAAATTATTTGGTGGTTTTTAATGTTTTGGATCCTATTTAGTCGCATTTGACCATTGGCACGCGAAGGTTGAGAAATTAACACTATCTCTATGCGAAAGATTTCGACTACTGCTTTAACCGTATTTTTAACTCTGAAAATGGCATAACGCAAGCCAATCACGCTTGAGCAGCAAAGTTCTGTTTGTACTCTTCGTGAGGAAGGTTACAGTGAACTTTAAACAGCAGAAAGCCTCGGACTCTCTTGTAAAAGTGTCCCTCTACACCCATGCTAGACAACAAGAAACTAGGAAAAAATAGTCAAAAAAAGATCTGGCTGGCCTAAGTCCTCAACAAATCTAGAGAATAACTTCATCAGAGTTTTCTCTAAATGGAATCGACGCTTAACGGCACCACAAATTACCGCAGCTTCCAAGTAAACGCGATAAGCACCCATTTCAGGAACAACTGTTAAAAGACGTCTTCTGTCTGCGGGGCTAAAACGATATGTTGCTGCTAGAAACAAAAACTAACAATTCGACATAAGAAAAATAGACTAGAACGGATAAAGGCGCACAAAAACTAAACAATAGACCAATGGGAAAATGTCATTTGGAGTGATCAATCCACGTGTGTTTGTACGTCGGTCAAAAGAAGGCAGGGCTTCCGAAGCATGTACAGTGCCTACTGTCAAATTTTAGGTTTGTCGAAGTGTCCACCTTTTTCCTTTTATTATCTTCTTGCATATTCTAGGCATTATAGATTAATTTCTTAAAATAATCGGTGTCCATGTCCGAATCCCGCTTCTGGACTATTTTTTTTTCGGTTATTCTGAATCCAAATTTGCTACGCACAAAAGAGAAAATTGCTTCCAAAAATAATTCTTCTATCTTCACTATTTTTGGTTTAACCAAGTCAAAATCTTTATTGTACGCTTTAAAAAGATCTATAAAACCTAAACAGATGAATTCTGTACCATCTGTTACCACAAAACGTTCTTGTGGTTTACAGTTACACACATCGCCAAAAAGTCAGCCATTACGTCACTAAGCTGAGCGTTTCCTGTCCCCCAATCAGCTGTAGTCGCCCCCATCCCTCGCCGCTCGACCGACATGCAGGGCGCCGACCCGGGCCGTTATTGAACCGGATCGCGGAACACGATAACGTTTCTAATATCCTACGACAAACACATATTAGTAGTTGTGGAGGTATTTGTGAGACAAAAAGACTGTGTGTCCGGAAAGTACTACCGCCTTACTCATTTCTATTTATTTATTTATTTATTAAAACTTTATTCACATAATGTACAAAGGCGAATTCCTCCCATCATGGAAGAGGCTTTTGTCCAGCAGTGGACGTTATGGGCTGTTGTTGTTGTTGTGGTACAAAGGCGGACTTAACGCCTAATGCTTAATGTGCATTTTTGCCACAGAACCTGTTCTAGTTTTAAGGGTGTCCGTGCAGGCACATAAGTAGAGACCGGATTATCTACATGCAACTTAAAATTGACAAAATATTCATCATAAATGCTTAATGCTCGAAATATGCAACACTAATTTAAATTAGTACGGTAGTAATAAGAGTAGAGGAAGACCAAAGAAGCGATGTATGGACTGTGTGAAAGATGATATGGCTAGAAAGGAGGTGACTGCTGAGATAACGAGTAATAGAGAAGTATGGAAGAAAAAGACATGCTGTGCAGACCCAAAATAAACTGTGATAAGGGTAGGAGAATAATGATGAGTTATGCTAAAGCGGCATGAACAGACTACCAAGTCACAAGGTATTGTCACCCGATGAAAGAATAGTAAACTTAGATAGTTTTACTGAAATCCTTACATTCCAGTTTAAAGTCAGCAACAACTGAAAATGTTCCACGATTGACGGCAGCCATATTGTAATTAGGTCAAAAGGGAATACTGTTAGCAGTTCCCGTTACTCCCTCGGGAATAGAACCCGTCAACGCGAGAGCTAAGCAGTAATCTTATTAACGAGGTAATGAGGATATTACCAGCCTAGCTAGATGCTGAGCAGCTGCAATATCGATTACAATTAAAGCTGCTACATTAAGGAAAACCTACGTTGTTGAATAAGAAAGGATTTTTTATGATTTACGACTTATTAAAAAACAAAGGTGCTGGTAACAATGTCTAGGCAGAGTGTCGTGTTGTGTATGGAGCTTCATCTTAGTGTATCGATGACAATCCAATTTGAGTCAGCACAATATTTTGCGTCGTGTTATATGACCTAAAGAATGAAATCAGTGGGGTAAATGCGTCACACATTCATAATCCCAATGCATTCAGTATTCATGTGGACAATTTAAAAACAGACGGAGAGGCCTTTGCCCAGAAGTCTAAAAATCAAAACAGATGAATTTTTAAAACATACTTTGCAACTGGGTAATCATCACTTTCAACGGCGTTTATGAATTTAAATCTTCAAGCAACTTAAAGTGAACTGGTTTAGGCTACAATCATCATCATGATACTTGGGGTCGGTGCTAAGGCTACAATGAAGACATCAAAAGATTATTTCGCAATCTTTCACACAAGATGATCATATGAATTACTAATCACGCTACGGAAGTAGTAAAATGAGCTAAGAGAACTAGGTTGGCGTGTACGTAACATACTTGGCACGAACACAACTAAGGGTTCTTACAGACGAGCGGCACGTTGCCAACGGCAGATAAACTGCAGCCGTCGCCAACAGTCGACGACTGCTGGTGACGCGCCGGCGGCAGAAGCCGAAATGTCGACGGCTGCCGTCGACGGGTGGCGACGTCTGCAGTTGACCCCGACTGCAATAGATTTATGTCGGCGGCTGCCTTCGACGCGTCGACGGCTGCAGTCGACAGGTGGCGACGGCTGCCGCTGACCCATCGACGGCAGTCGTCGACAGGTGGCGACGGCCGCAGTTTAACTGCCGTTGGCAGCGTGCCGCTCGTCTGTAAGAACCCTTACAAGAATTTATAAAATTCTTCATCAACGCACACGACGAGTGCATCCTCCTTAGAATAACAATATTCTGCTTGAAATATTATTCCAGGATCTACATAATGTGGGACTTACATAATATTACCATCAGTTTTGCAAGGAAATGAAGTTTGCCTTGGGGTATTTACATTAATCGACGCGACGTTTTTTAGAAATAAATCTTTGCAAAATGTGTAAAGCGAACACATTTTTAGTTAGAGCTCATTTTGTTCGGTTCAAAAGTTGGAGTAATTGCGTAACACACTCGCATTCCCAATGCTATTCATTTTGACGATTCTACAATATTCATTGCGTTATTACGCTATCGACCAGTGAAATTAAAAAGTGCGAAGCAGTGAATTTCCTTGAATCTTTCGGATTGTGATAGAAGGCTTGCCAAGTAATTGGGGTGCTGAATATTCATTAACACTAACAATTTCATAAGTTTTTAAACTGACATGGTCGTATCATTAAAACTGAACGCGAGCGGACAATGAGTTTCCCGAGTCGGGAACAGAATCGCGTTGTGAGGGACAGCGGTAGCAGTGCCGAGCGCAAAAAACAATCAACAGGGAAGAACGATTTGTCTTCTCATAAACACCCACCGGAACAAAATATTATCCTGATGCAAACAAATTAAAACCTAACCAATATTCTAAAAACAATTCTAACCACAGCCTAAAACTATGCCTAAGAAATGATGTGACCATCTGAATGTTTGCCTTCAAAAAGCCTAAACAGCACATAATTACAGTTGATACACTGACCCTCTTAACTGCACTGTTGTTGAAACACGTCCTCAAATTAGATTAAGCTGTTGAACCGTCGAATGTAGGCACCGATTTAATAATCCTCTGATTGTAGGTCAGTCATTTTAAGGCCGAGTCATCTGTAGGACTTGTTCCGTATTGCAGGACTAAAACTGGTTCGTAACTGAACTTAACTTTTCCATTATTTTAGGGCGAGTCAAATGTAGCTTAAACTTGGATTACTAACATTTTCACCCTCCAGGACATCCATGACAATCTCGTAGTAATAGTCTGATAGATTCCTCCTTAAGGTAGACCCTGAGAGGCGGGTGGGGTCTTCTTAGCGCATCGATCAAAAAGTTCAAATATGTTTAGCCCGAAAATCCGCCACGCGAACCGCGCTCACTGATGCAGTAAATTGATCATTAAGAGCGCAGGTGATAGGGCATGCGGTGCAAGATGGAAGGTTGGCCATGGATGGGGATCTGTCAGACTGTTACCAACTAAAACTTCACATGGCAATTACCTACGAGAAGTTTGAGTCAGAAACACCACTTGGTGTTTCTGCCGAAATACTCAAAGAACTATTGGACTACTAATAATGATCAGTTGACGATTTTAAAAAAAATTACAACTATGTAGAATGTAGATTTATTCTAATGTCAAAGACAAATTAAAAAAGATGATTTCTAGCGACCCACATAGAACACGATCGACAACTCTGCGGCAAAACTTGCAGTTTTATTGTTTTCTGATACCGTTTTACGTCCGTTCCCCGTTCGTAATAAAGTTATGCTACATCCTCACCCACTCGATGCAAATAAGTAGTGGTAATATTAATTAATTAAATTGTAAAATGCGGGCGTTCCGTAATTATTAATGTTGCCGAGTTCCGACACATTTTGTCGGCGATATCTACATGCAGTATTGCAATTTGTAGTCTAAATTTTAATCTTGTAATAACATAAAACTAATGGAAGCCGAAGAAGCAATTTTTTGATGAAATAAACTTAGGTTAATTCCAGAAACGAGTTTGTGGTTCGCATAGTCTTTATTCAGGGAATTCCCTGTTCTTTGTGCGGTCCGATTTGTCGATGTCCTCGGCTAATTCGGAGACTTTATGAAGCGGTACTTTTAGTCCATTGTGTACGAGATCTTCTGAGAATGATCCGTTTTATTCAATGCAGTCTAAAGTGATCTATTTTGGGACAAAAAAATCCCCGACAATAGTCCATCGTCTGCGCAGGTCCTGGTAAACATACATCCATAAACTTACGCCTTTTTCACATGCGGGCAGACAGAAACTGCAGAACGCCACCTACTGTGATCTCGTACTCCTTATGCCACGTCCACGTTCATACATCTGGTCATACGCGCGCTGGTTGCGAGTACTACGCCCCTAGGCTAGGACTTTTGAACCACATTCACTGCAAATAAATAATTTTGACTTTGACTGATAAAGTCATACATTATGTTACTATGATCTCCATTCGAACATTTCTAAAACGAGATGATACTCCGTTACAATTTTCACCAAAAGCGTCAAGGTGCTAAATGTCGTATTACAAAACAAACATACTAGATACAGTTAACATCTCAATGATTACGGTGAATGAATATCATAGACCAGCTAAACCAGTTAGACAACTAAGAGAAACGAGACGATGTGTCTACGCAAGGTGTCTAGGGTTTTAGATATCGCAACTATGTTGGCGCAATTCGAGGGATAAGTTGGGTCAGACCGCGGTAGACGGACACACCTACATTCTTGTTAATGCTGAACTTCTTGTACTAGAGATACGGTTAGTCGTGGATGTGAGGAGAATTTTTGTGGTGTTCGAAAGAAGTGTTGGGGTTAAGACAATCGTGCTTGTCGACACGATTTGACAATTTTTTTTTTTCTCAGGACTGGCATCTTGATGGTCGACCTAGGAGCTGCTGAGGATGCACTTTTAAAGCCTCCAATCATCCTCGAAACATTGGTGTAAATGTATTAATTTTATGCAAAGTCTTCGCTGGGTCAGTCGATCGATCAAACAGTTGTGTCGCCATTTGCTCCGCCATTGTGTTAATACTGTATACTACTCTAAATAAAAAAAAATCTAACTACTAAGTTGTTATTAGAGCCCAACAGGAAGCTGCAAGCCATTGCTTCAGTTTTCTACAACAAAAACGGCCAGTGCGCAAAATACGCGCCTTGGACGTGCAGTTGAAAACACCAGCCCGACATAAATTACAATACTGTACAAGTCGAGTATTCTATGCAGGAGTACATATGATCCTTCCCAAAATTCGATTGAAATGACGAGGCCAGCTAACGCAGCAAGATTAAAAACCATAGAATAAAATTTTGCAGTACGTAACAAAAACGACTAATAAAAGTTAACAACCATTTCACACACATCATTCTCCTTAACCCAATGCGTCAAAATGTTTTAGATACAAAATTAACTCGAGCAAAGTGCTGGTAGGCACGATCCGTTACGATTTCGCGAATAACATACAAAGTAGGTTAGGAACATTGTAAAATGGACTTCGTCTGATTGGGTGTTGTTTTATGGATATGCCAATTTTGTTCGCACGTTCGCTGTAACACCTTTATTGGGTGATGGTAACCCGAATTTCGAAGACCGCAGAGGCGTATCGATACAATGTTAGTATACAGAAACCAAGTGACAGTTGTGAAGTATACGGCCAACACAATTTGAAGTATATCGTACCAGCGACACGAAGGAGGAGAATGAAGATTATGAAAGATACCTACAGAAGCGATTCAAACTCAAATTAAAAGCATTTATTTCAATTAGACCGGTACAAGCACTTTTGAAGGTCAAAAACAGAAGGATGAAGCTATACAGCCCAGTCACAAAGCAACTTGTGAACGTACTGTAGTTGCCCATTCCAAAGCGTAGATCTCTATGGAGAAGAATGGGAGAAACTCCATGGACACTCTTTCAAATCAAAATGTTTTTACAAGGTCTTGGTTACATCATTCATGTTGAGATTATGAAACTAATACGACATGTGTCTAAAACTATGGTTATCAGAACATTGTAACACTGAGGAAACAAATGAATCAATTTGTGTGTGATTTATAAGATACATCATGATAAGTTATAGAATCAGGCGTTACTTCGCAGAAAATCATGGCATTAAATGTTATGCAAAATATTTAATTTTAATTCCGCGAAAAAAATCTAGGCTTGGATGTAGGATGCAGCTCCTAATTATTGTACTTATGAGTATAGATTTGGGTGCATGGCATGCTTATTATTGCATCTTTTCCTGTATCTGCATATTTTTAAGGGGGGTGCTGCATCCTGCATCCAAGCCTGGATCTTTTTCGCGGAAAGAAAACTAAATACATATTATGCGTATCCGTATCCGAAAGTCAGTCGTAATCATGAGTCACTCCCTCTCATAGACACGAAGCATGTGTTCCAACAGTAGGAACTATAAGCTGGTTATTAGTCATTTCGGAATCATAATTAATTTTCAAATAAACAGTTAGCTAATCCTCAATCCGTCCATCCGCTGGAAACTGTTTGCCTAACGGTTTTATCGTATAATTCCTGCCAACTAGACTAAAACTAGATCGATCGAGATTGATATCGTAAAGCAAACTGCGCGTTAACATAAAACTTGGGAAGACTGTCTTACATAAATATTTTATGATTATAATCATAATATTTCCAGTCTGCGTGGTACAGTTATCAGTTTATCACTTCCCATGATGTCGTAAAGGGGATACATAATATGAGGGTAATATTCTTCTAAGATGGTTTTGCGGAGATCAGATTGACAACCTATACGTTAGTATTGTGTGCCTATAATTGGATAGGGATGGAGGTATGAGAAGCAGAGTGGAAAGAATCTCATCCTCTACAGAGAAGGCAGGATCCTCCGATAAGAAGGGTACTGCAACTGCATCAGTCTGGTAATGGCGCGGATCTGCGGGCACGGGGGCCCCACCAAGACCAGACAAGCGAAGCGCAAGGGCACTACCTACGTTTTCGTCGTTTCTTTGAACCCTTACAAGTTGGGCTTGGATTATACCAGATAAAAATCTCGGAATATGTTGTCAATAGCGGACTTATTAAACGTATAAAGTTTTAATTGCATAGCTTTTATACTTTAGATTTTATTGACATCTGAATAACCCTGATTTCATCACTGACTGATGATCATCAAAAACTTAGGGTATTTCTTAATGTCCTTGAAAGCTGAAATTTGGTATGTAAGCTATTAATTAGTACACAAACAACAAAACAATTATAAAACTTGTAACTTTTATCCCCCGACCCCTTAAACTAGGGGAAGGAAGTTTGTATGAGACTTCCGCAATTTTGACGCTAGAGGTCTGAAAATTGATGTGTTATAGAGCTGAAAATTGATATAGGCGTATCTGATGTGCAAAAAACACACACCAAAAAAAAAATGTCACAAGCAACTCATAAAAAGAAATGAAATCAAAACGGCCAAGCCACATATTTTGACTATGGTGTAGAGTTTGTGAAGTTAGAACTTGTAGAGTTAGGGCGTGTAGAGTTAGAAGCTTGGCTCTACATGAGATCTGATAACTTTTTGACAGTGCGAGTCAAATGGTCTCGTCTTGGCAACATTTTACATGAAAATGTTTTTGGTGGGTAACTTTGACTGCGCGATGCAGGATTTTGGGTGATGGTGTGTAGCTCCTACGAGGCATTGTATACACGACATACCACGACAGATGTATGCGATGACTGCAATATTTGAATACTGTTTTAGTTAAATTAATGCCAGGGTTTTACTAGGAAGTTTTGTTCCGACACTTCTTCACTCCAGCCAAAACACCAGGAAATGGTCAAGTGTGGGTGTTTTGGGAGACGATCATATTAAGTATTATATAATTTTATCCGTTAAAAAGAGCTGATTTTGCCTGATTTGAATAAATGAGTCAATTATGTGTTGTTCACATTCGTGCGAATAGAAAAAAGATGTTTCAAGAATTCAACATTTTCTATCAAATAAAGTAACTGGGTCATAGACAACCGCAAAATTTCATTCGAAGAAATTCGGATCCAGACACAAAAAATAGGTAATGGAAACCAAAATCAATACAAACATTGTTGAAACAATTTTAACTAAGAATCGATGTTGTAAACAAAATCTTTCCAATATTTATTCAATGCTAAGTGGATACCCGATAACCATAATTCTGAAGGCAGTCTTTTGTAATGGATTCCCAAGGTTTGTCTTAAGTATCGAAACAATGTGTGTCGAATTATGAAATACTTTGTCTTTGGCTACAAACGGTCCAACGATGGATCGTACCCACATCTATTTATGTTACTTATTATAGTCCACCTTGACAGTTCTTGAGAGTTTCTCTAGAACTCTGACTTCCCCGGTAACCTTTCAAAGTATTGCGACGTTGTCAAAAAACACTAGACGAAAATATAACAAACTAAAGTAACCCTGGAACGTGAAATGTCATGTCACCGAGTAAAATCACAGTGCTGTACTTTTGACAGGAAATTGCGCGGAAAGAGAACAAGTAAGTTCTATTTGTAGATTTTTTTCTTGCTACCACGATTTTGGACCCAACCCTATACTTGTGTAAGCAACCTGAGGGCCTAAATAAAAGGACATTATATCAGCAATAACGAAGATAGAAAGTCAAAATCGTATTGGTTTGGCATAGGTATAGGAGTACCAAAGAAACGATGGAGGGACTGTGTGAAGGATGATATGGCAAGAAAGAAAGTGTGTAATAGAGAAGTATTGAAGAAGAAATGTTGTGACGGCCCCAAATGAATTGGGATAAGGGCAAGAGAAAAAAAAAACAATAATAATTATTTATTAAAATAATTATTATTGAATAATCAAATTGAATTATACATGATGAAGCTGAGTTTGCATATATACTACGTACGATGATTTTTAAAAGCTTCAATAATATAGGTACTCGTAATTATGATAAGACTTGACTTAAGCTACACAAAGGCCCGATATCAATACCGAATAAAATAACTATAGAAATACGAAACGCTTTGAAAGCGTTTTATCTGGCCCTCTAGTGAAGGTTGAGTGAATCAGCAAGATCCAGAGAACGAAAAACCAGTCACTATGGTCATCACTAATGTCGAACAATAGACGTGTTTCGACTAAAATGATGATGCTGATAGTCGGAGGACCGATGGTCCATGAAACAAACGAGCCCTGGAGTAGAGGCTGCGTATTGGCAGTTGGGATGGCCCTTAGTTATATAAGCCGATTGCCTCAAAAATGAATCAGTGGACGTGGAAGGCGAGGGACAAGGTTTCATGGCGATGCTTGGGAGAGGTTTGTGTCCAGCAGTGGACAGCGGAAGACTGAGTTGATTGGTAATGAAGTACGACCTAGTGGTGAACGACGTAGTAAAACGGGATATTTACCATGTTATGTTTTGTCTCTCGTTAGTAACCATGTCAGTTTAAAAACTTATAAGTGATGCAGATTCAATATTGAAAATATTTTACATGTTAAAATCATAATGCAATATTTCAATTTGGATCCGTTTAGGGACTGTGAGCTGCGAAAGATTTAATTAACTTTAATTAATAATGGAATCTGCCGTAGCGCGTAGCGTTAAGGTTTTTACGTGCAATGTAATCATTATAATTATTCGTTTATTATTTAATGTATTTTTTAATAATTGAGCTGAATAATACATGATGAAGCTGAGTTTGCATTGCATACAATGATGATAATAAGCTTGAGTAAAATAATTCCGAGAAGACTTGAAAACAGAAAACAAACCCAGACACTACTTGCTGAGCAAGAGGTCCCGGGGTCGATTACATGGAAAATCCGAAAATTTCCGTAGAGGAATTACCTTCTTTAATTAATGTTAGCCTAGTACTACATACTCTTGTCTTCATAACTGTACCTAACGATGATAAAGTTTAAAGTTCCACACAAAAAGAAACGTGGGATGAGTTGCAGAACGAAAATATTATTTATTTTGATTTTCATCAACTCGTCCCAAATGGGCCATAGGCTTGTGGGACGAGTTGATGAACGACTCACCTGGTCGGGCATAGTGTTACTGCCGTTACTGAGTTTTATAACCAGGATTTCCTCAGTAACAGTCCTGAATCTGAATGTGTCCTGTTGATGCTATAGGCTCTTTTAATACATTTATATAATACATAGAACTTAAACATAACTGGCGAAATATGGATGTACTTAATGCGAATTTTTGCCCAATGACGTTATGTTATTTTAACACAAACATTAACTGAGATTTGATTTTTTTTTATGTCAAGCTCCAAAAAAAATCCTAACACAAGAAGAATAAAATCCTAACACAGATCTTTCAACTCTTCGGGCAACACGGAAATAATCACTAAACACTTCTAAAAAGATCTAAAGCAATCCATTCGTTGAAACCAACTCCAAAAATAATCAAGGACATCCTGAAAACGATTGATGAACGTGCATACTTTATACAGTGCTATCTTTTACTGCGACTATCGGATAGAAATAAACGTTGTTTTTTAAAGAAACAGATTTTTGTTAGGATTTTTTCTGAGAGGTATAAAATTATTCAAATCTAAACTTTTACTAAAAAAATTAAATACAATATCCGGATCGAAGGACCAAAATCAATTATTTTAATTTAGTTTTTTATTTATCTATACTTCATGTACAATAGTGGTACATAGGCGGACTTAATGTCATCTCTTTAAATGGAAAGAAAGTATAAATCTTTTAAAAAACAGGTAGGATTACAAGTATGAAATGCATAAGTACTCCTAATATAACAAAACCGAGCATTTAAAGAATGGAAGTACTTAATTTTATGACGATTTGACATCCCAAACGGGTACACGACTTATCACCTAGATAAAACTGAATTACAAAGTCACTTTTTAACATACTAGACCTTTGTTAAAGATCTACAAATGACAGCCGGGACTAACAGCTAAGCACGCTTTCATAGGCACGGAGAGAACCTGGTATGTAATGGATGGTCATTCATCCACAGACCGACCTTGGCAAGTGTTGCTTATCCTTGAAGATCGATCCGTGCGGCTATTATCATTAAACCACGAGCTACTCCTATTTATAAATAGGTAACTTATACATACATAAATGTCAAGTGCATGTGTGCGTGATCACACGAGCGTGACTAATTACCGCTAGGAGACCTAACGGCACCGCCGCGTATGACCTATAGTATCAGTCTTTGTAATCTTGTTGATTTTGATAGAAGTTTTGCTTGGAGAAAAACCAAAAAAGAATAGTTTTCGTAAGAGCATGTCGAGTATGGTTTTTCCCTTTTTACGCTTGTTCATGTTTATCTATCACAAAATTGAACGTGTGTGCAAAGTTTCGTGTCCATGCTATTAACCGTTGAGGAGTTCTCTATGGTAAGGAGACTATTCTAGTTGCGGGATTAGGTCATGCCTGTCATAAGAATGGATTATCTATTATGATTTTGCGATTTATTTTGAAGAAGTCCGGTCTGGAAGCAAACGCCAGACCGGACTGCCCCTTCCAGAGATACTGGGTGGGGAGTGTGGGGCCAGTCATGTCTAAATTAATAATTAAGTTTTAAACACTAAAATACTAACAAAACTATGGACTGTGGTCTGAAAAATTTCGGCTTAATCGGTTGGGTAAACTGGTTTAAAATTTAGTTGGAAGATTTGAACCATACAAAAGCTTGTAAAAATAAGGTCTGTTACGTATGGTTATGGGTTTGTATGAGTTGAATAGTATCGCCGCATCAGCGTGGCTAATTACCGCTAGGAGACGTAACGGCACCGCCGCGTATGACCGATCGTATCAGTGGTATTTAAATAAAACTTGTTGATTTTGATGAAAGTTTTGCTATGAAAGAAAATAAGGTCTGCAACTTAGGCAAATATGTTTGGAAAGGGTAGCGCGTCTAATTACCGCTAGGAGACGTAACGGCACCGATCGTATCTGTGGTATGTACTTGTTGATTTATAAGTTTTTTCTTTGAAGTAAATAAGATCTGCAACTTCGGTAAATGTATTTGGAAAAGGGTAGCGTGGGTAATTACTGCTAGGAGACTTAACGGCACCACCGCCGCGTATGACCGAGCGTATCAGCAGTCGCAGTGTACTTGTTGATTTTGATGAGTTTTGCTATGGAGAAAAAAAAAAGGTCTGCGACGAATGCCGATGAATTTGGAAAAGGGCATAGCAGCGTTTATCCACTTATTTAAAACAAACCTGCAGACATGGAAATGACTTAAAATATAGTATTTCTTTTTGGGGCAAGCTCGTCTCACTATCCCCTACCTCTGCAAATTCTGTACGGCAGAATCAACAGTTACGACAGTATTCGTTTTCTACCTTTATCTATATGGAGCGTTAGTAAAAGTGGCCTTTTGATTTTTGATTTATCCAAATTAGGCTGCACTTTTTGAGCTTTAAAACTACACAAAACATTGCCCCAAAACTCCCACCCTTTGCAGATTCCAAGAGTTTTTGCAAGAGAGAAGAATTGGCGGAACAAAATCCCTATCAACACAGCAAACGAATCAATAAGCCCACCCATTCGTAAGCCCACCTCATTTTCTTTTAATTACACCTTCACTATCACCCGGATCTGACCTTAACACCGTATTACAGTGGAAATACAATCAACAATTTACAGTCTATCCCACATCATTTCTACTGGTAAAATCACCCTTACCAGTACGAGTTAAAGATGCTGTGATAATTTTTTACCTGTGATGTGCTTTGACTATATACCATTGTACACCAGTAACGGTGTGGTCGATATCCCACGGTGGAAGTTCACAATAAACGTATTAAAAGCGAGTTAAGACTACCGTGTCTGTTTATTTTAGGTGACCTTGATTTGTGGTACAGTGCCATAAAAGAATCGGTTTTTCTGAGGTGAGAAAATCTACAGAAAATCTGCAAACATCTTCAGTGGTGGCAAGAGAATCCATTCGAGTGCCGAAAAGAATGGTCTGCCAAAGAAATTTGAATACCTTTAGTACTCGATGTCTAAAGGATCTAATACCATAATAACAGTCATATCCGTTGTTATTTTAGTATGTATCCATGTTTCTAAGAGGAAGTCTGAAAATGGTGCCGGTGACTGAAAAGTTGTGTGGTAATCAATTGTCGTGGTATAGGCATGTGATGCGGAGGAATTAGTAAAACGTCGTGAGGAAAATTTGAGTATGAATGTGGATGGGTATAAGAGTAGAGGAAGACCAAAGAAACGATGGATGGACTGTGTGAAGGGTGATATGGCTAGAAAGGAGGTGTCTGATGAGATGACGAGTAATAGAGAAGTATGGATGAAGAAGACCCCAAATGAATTGGGATAAGGGCAAGAAAATGATGATGATGTTATTTTAGTATATGTATGAGAAAAGACACAATTCTACATAGGATCATGAAACAAGTAATGCTAAAACTAGATCCAGGCCATAACAAAGAATACTAATTACGTCAGATTGGTTCGCCTAATCTGTATTCCTGTAGCCACTCATTAACAATTTATCTTTATAAGATTGTTAAGAATTTCTGACAGTAAGCCGAGCTAGGATTAAGTTTTCCCACTGCATTATTCTCAAAGGAAAGTGTTTTAGAATTGTTGCTATAGGAAATAAGAGTATACATGTAATACGGTTTGGAACGGACACCGATGCGAAAACGGTTACCACGAATTCAGTACATCATTTTGGAACCACCCCAAGCCGACGTCGACGAATACGGACGGGAAAGTGATCTTATACAGCGTTAGGTTTCAATCACCAGCCAAAATTTAAAATTAAGATCTAGATATCAAACCAAAAGTGTATTTTAAATATTATTGCCGAAAAATATAAAATAAAATAATAGTATTTTTATTTTATAATATAATATAATAATAACATATTTGTAAGTGTCCTAAAAATTTCCTAAATTATAAACCTAGTGGGAATCAATGCACTTGTATGCGTGCTTGCACCGCCAAATGTGTGTGTGCTAACTGCTACCTATCTAGGCTGTTGAACTGAATTGTGCTGTTGCAATATCCACACTTTTGCTTTTTAGTGGACAGGAATGAAATTTTATTAAAAAAAATGTTGTTTTTTTTTTTTCATTTTATCAAAAATATTATTGATTCTAAACCATTTCTGAAAATTTGGCCGGTCATTGAAAACTAACCCTGTATAGGTACCGATTTTTCTTTTAGGTCCGAATCCTAAAAAGACAGTCATAACATATTATACTCGTGACTGTATCTCCTCTAACACCCGTTGAACAGACAGTAACTGGATTGGAAGATTAGCAAAAGTGCATAGTTGTCGAAGTGTCAGGCACAAGTTGTCTAAGTACTAACGACATCTTGTTATAAAAGTTGAGCCGACACATTTTATGTTTGTGTTGGCTTTCTAAGAGTGCAAAAATAAAAATAAACTTAAGAAAACAGGCATATGTATTCCTCTAACGGGACATCGAAGATTCAACATAGTATTTTATAAATAATCGCTTCATAATCTAGAATTAACATACAAAATGATGGCTGTAATCCTCGAAGGATTAAGCAGAGGTGTACTCTTATATAAGGGGGCGAGCTTACTTATACCGACAAACGGGTACAAATTGAGACTGGAGCGGCTAGAGAAATTCATGGTGAAAAAAACGAATAACACTTTTCCCGACCCGGTAATTGTACACGGGACCAGCGTTTAGAAACTCTTTTGCAGATTAGCGTTAGGTTCCTCCAGTCCTCCAGTGTTCAAAATGGAGCGAGTAGCTGTGTAAATCCTTCCTACCTTTACAGTCCACAACACCATGTTATCAGTACATACCTGCAATCAAAATTATAGAAAACATTAGAAACAAAACCAATAGCATAAACCTAAGTAAATAAGTAGTCTATCAGACGTGGGCACAAAAACATAGTACCCGAATCTTCGTTCAAAATACCAGAACGAATCCATGCTAAACTGAAATAGCAATCGAGATACAATTGGATGATTGTATTGAAGTACTAAGGTATAATGGATATAGAGTTCAACGAAATGCTGCAGGCAAAATGCTTTGACGGTATCTTATTAAAACTGTTTGCTATAGAATTAAAAAAACTTTATGAAAAGCAGTATAATGGGCGGAGCAAAATTTCTGCAAATTGGTCGTATAAAAACACTTTTAGATGTCAAAAACAAATTAAATATTTCGCATAAATTGATAGTAGAGACATAATCTTGATAAGGACCAATGATCATGCAGATTAATGTCTGAGATGGGCATGTCTTAACAGGATCATTAAAAACCAGTAAGGACCGTTCTCGAGGCAAAACATTTTTTGGTCAAATATTATCATTTAACTTGCCTTAGCGTGCGTAGCAACAGAAATGTAATAAAATAAAATACGGAGCGAAACAAATTGTCCCAAAAGGGAATACTATGACTATTTATTTTGTGTTAAAACATTCAGGAGGACATTACGAGGCGTATCCTTAAAAAAAGAATAGTACTAAAAGGACCAATAAATAAAACACGAAGAAAATTAAACTAAATATTAGAAGAGGGCTCTCATCCTAAAATTACAAAGAGAAAATTATTTCAATATCTTCTGAATCAAAATACAACTTTCTTAATTTAATTTCCAAGTTCCCTAATTAGGATCTCCGAGGTCTGTACCAACATTTAAGTCTCAATTTTCAAAACATTAAATTAAATTGTAGTCCAGTTATCATTGGCCCAAAAAGGGTTCAGAACCATTAATCTAACTAAAGTGACTGACAAACTCATCAAAATCCGTTTTGGACGTCAATCCTAGCTTTCGACATCGTTTTGAATAAAATAAATTCAGGACTTCGTTTGAATTAATCATTCTTTAGATTGAAGTATTGGCTTTGTAGTCGAGAACTTAAAAGGGTTTTTGGGAGACGCATTTTGATATTGATTCTTATTTTTACTAGCAGCGTTTTGTTGTAAAAAATAATAGATAAAATTAAAAACGCTGGGATCCTTCTTCATAAATCGATGACTCGGATTTTGTCCGACCAGCAGTGCAAGTACGAACTTTGCATCGATAAGACATCGAGATCGCTTAGGTTGTAATTTTTATCGATCTTATTAACGAATTTGGAAGTACGTAACACGCGACGATAAGATTTATCGTATCACGAATCGAGTCGATAAGGATCGCTTGTCAAATGGCAACACTGAGGACGTCCAAAGACAAAACATTTAAGGTGGGATTTCTATATCACAACTAATGTCAGAGATATTTAAAAAAAACCTTTTTTTCATAGATGTTTGGCATTGTAAACAATGTTTAAGGGTTTATTTGAGAGAAACTACCAGTATTTAAACAAAATTTCCAATAATTTTAGTAAAAATACAGAAAATATCCCATCTTCATAACGTCATCGTGTTTACCTTTGCCAAAAAAAAGTCTGTTGTTGACACTTTGACAGTTTACAATGACATTACTTTAAAAAGGTTTAAGAAAAAAACTTTTGTTGTGTTTCGAAAATTTAATTTTAATATAAGATAAATACAGTCACACAGTCAGTGGTTCGTCTTTATAATAACAGGAATATTTCACTTTTCAACGTTCTCGCAGATGGCTGAATGAGCAAGGTACGTATTTTTATATTGAACAGTTTATATTAGTTCCAAAGCTTCATCCTTATGTTTCTTTAGAACATTCAAATCTTCGGACTACTCTTTTAGTTAAGTAATAAACAGTCCAAGTCAGTTATTTTGGCTGAAAAACCAGCAAATAGCTGTAACGAGCAAGCAAGGATTCAAGTGCTTCAATTCAATCCAACCAACTTTTACAATATTTATCATCATCATAAAGCATTTCACATCACAGTGGCATGTTCACTACTGGAAATTGGTTCCTAACAACAGAGTGATTACACTATTAGCTTTTTCTCAATAAAAAGGCTGCTGGATGTCAATGGTTTGTGTCATTAATCCTATGTTTACTTTTAGGTGGCGCTGTAACATGCAACAAAAAGATGTTATAGTCAATTATATGGTTCAACAGAATGAAAAGTGGGCCGAAGAGCTGGCAAACCTTGGCCCAAACAAGACTGTGGATCAGTGGTTTACTGTGAGTGATTTGTAGATGTTTTAATAACAAACTACTTATTCTAGATTATATCATTTGTTTATAATTTTTTCAACTTTTGTTTCACATGAATTTTTTTGTTTGATCATAATAATGAACACAACATTATATTGTCACAACATGAATCCCTGAAGGGGTGTCAGAGGTGTTCCCATGTGTTACTATGGGGATTGAACGCACAACCTCTGAGTTAGCAGTCCTCTATCTGAGTAGTAGACTGACTGATCACAGAGACAGTCATAATAATTACTGTGATTATGGTTTAAGGTTATAATGCTGCTAATGCTTTTCTTACAGACATGGAGTGATCTCAAATCAAGGGCCAAGAGTGCGAATGCAAAGAGGGCTCGAGCTCGACCCTGGGAATCGTGCATTTACATTAAAAGCCTGCAGTTAACATCACACACCTAAAACAGTTAAGGAAAATTAATTAGCATACTTGTATGAGTAGCTATATATTGATTGTGAACATTGTTGGGTACCTAGATACTGGGATGGAATAAATATATCCTCTGAATGAGTTAATAAAATGTTCTGAAACACTACTACACATAAATATACACTTTTGTAATATTTTTTAAATAAATTATTCTAATTCTTATTTATCTTGAAAGAAATATTGGAAGATTTAATTAAGTACGGCTTTTCTGTGACTAAAGATTGTTAAATAAATAAAAGTAAATTGTAAATTAAATAAGTACTAACAAACTGTGTGTTATTGCTGTAGTACCCTTTTATACCCATATGAGGGCTCATCGGGATTGTTGTTGTAGGGTGTGACTATTGTAACATGTGTGCAATCAACACAACCAAGGCAATCTCGCTTTCCAGTGCGGAAAACGGAGCGGTGCGGAGCTAAAGGAGAGAATGGCTCTCCTTTAGCTGCAGTTCCTGGGAACTTCACGTAGGTGGGTGTGGAAGAGGCGGCGAACTATTGCCCTCGAAACTTCTCGCACAACCTTGCTCACAGTTTTGTGGCCAAGGGCAAGATTGTACTCCTGCCCAATGCACCTTTGGTAGATCGCAACTGCATAAAACCTTACGGCTGTCAAAACCTAAAACAGTAGGTGCTTACCACGATATGGACAGGGAATCCAGTGGATCGTGTTCTCCGTAAATCTACCTCTTTCCTTTGTATTAAAATGACTGCCACTTCTCGAGTCACTCGAAAAAGACGAACAAAATCTCCTGGAAGTTCCAGAGGATTGTTCGTGTCTCTGAGACGTCGCCTCCGAATACGCATCACATTGTGATGGTGTTGTCTTCCTCATCACCCAGCAATAAAAAAATAAGTCCTAAATCAAGCCTAGATCCATTATAATAATGATCGATAAGCTTATCGCGCTTTTAAAAGATGTCGATAAATTACCGAGCTCGACAACGTAAATTGTCGATCTCGACTGTCAAAATGTCGTTTCGTACTTGCATTTTCGTTAAAATCGTTAAAATTTTAGAGTTTAACTACCGATCGTTAAAATAGTAGTTACGTACTTGCCACATCGATTCGATTCGATATAAACTCATTTTGTCGAGATTAGCTGTCAGATTTATCGAATCGATTCCTACGTACTTGCACTGCAGTTCGTAGCAACCTGGACAGCTCTGTCGTTTATCTCATTAAATTCAAGGTGCAATTAGTTGTACGACGATAGGAGAAAGGGTGTTGCATATCCTGTGTTGGGGCTCCCCACTCGCATTGTGTCCGAGCTGGGTCGATCATACTTCATCTAGCCAAATTGGATCGGCAGCGGCCAACCTGAGCACGCAGTCTGTCTTTCTTGATCCTGCATTGAAATCTTGACTGAATTTGACGTTGCCGGCGACCAAAATTAACGAAAATTGACAACTTATTACCCAGGAGGTTGCTAATGTGACAGCGAACGCTAACAAAGATGCAAATTCTGTAAAGAAAATACACCTTTGTTAGCGTTCGCTATGAGAGTAATCTCATAGTCTGATAGGAAGAGAAGAAGAGATTGAGCGCTAGGACTGACTGTTTTGCAAATAACCCACAACCCACCAAATTGACCCAGTGCGAATTGGTGGTTGTCACATATCTACGAATTTATTATTGGTTCTAAGACAAGCCAGTTTCTTCACATTGAAATGGAAATATCAAATGGAGCATATTCAATTGTTAAGGTCTTAGAATTACTACCGTCATTGATATTTATATCATCAACGACCTACAAACGGACTTCTACCAGTAATTAAAATGTAATTCCTGAACGGATTTAAAAATTGCAATTTACGTGATCAAAATTAATACTAACACTGCTTTAATCTTATTCAATCTGAAAGAGCATTGCAAATTCGTAGTTGACTGATTATTCTCGTTACGGTAGTAATATTTTACATTATAATGTTAATAAATTCAGAGAATGGTACTTTAATTTTAACTTTATTGCTTCTTCCTCATTACCGGTTGCTCTAGTATTTCGTTTATTATAGTAGCAATGCTGTTTTGGGTAAAAATAGAAATACAATTTGATGTTATTTTGTCTGACTATCTGCCGCATGTCGGGGGAGCAATAGGTAAAAATTGTCACTCAGTGTATAATCCAAACCAAATAACAACGAAACGACAACGCAGCCGGCCCAGAAGGAGATGGCGGGATGAGCTAGACTCTTTCGCAAAGAATTGGCCTACAATCGCACTAGATCGCGAAATGTGGAAGGAGGGAAGGGCCTGCCTTGCGACACTATCAGGCCATGGCTGATTCTTTCTGGCACAGACTATTCGTGTGGAGCATTAACAAAACTGTGATCGTAAACATCGTGAAGAAACACACAAAAATGTCTAAGTTGGAACAGAAAATTCCTAGACATTATGGCATCTACGAACCCGAACTGGCCCCATCATCCTGTTAAGGCGTTGAGACGTAAACTTATTATGACAAACAAATACATCATTTAAGATTTATAGCCTGCAATAAAATATATTTCTACAGTTTTACCACACAATGTCCATATCTGTCTACATCCTTAAACTATACACGGATACGCCTCCCACATAAAATAGGTACTTCTTGCATTCATCTTTCTCGAGCCACTGGCACGACAGTATTTTTTTTATCCCTCTACTTCGCCTCTTCCAAAGCATCGTCGTATTTCACATTATGCAAAATTTATAAGAAAGCACCCTTCAATACCCCGATGACAGAACATCTTCATCGAAACAGTCCTCTATTCTTCAAAATCGTTCCTCAGACTCCCCATTATACTCTTATCTTAGACACAATGATATGATTATAATTATAATCTTAAAGTCATGCTGCGTAAATATAATGGCACTTTCTTTGCAACTCACTTGTCTGTACACTTTCTAGCACTAGAGCGTAAATTAGCGACAGAGATTGCGAAATTACTGTTTAAGTTGTTTTGTAGAGGATTCGAGTTTTGCGATGTGGAAAACAGTGGAGGTTCGGTTGATGAATTGGCCATACGTATCGTCGCGCAAGTGAATAGTCTGATGAGGTGTCAAGTTGCCCGATCGAATGATGTCTTGGCCGGTTTTATTGCATGGACATCAAAGTTTATTCTGACCAGCAAGGACCCGTTTTTCCCAACCATCTTTAATCTACCAATGCAAGTACCAAAGGACCCATTTTTCGTTTTTAGTATTGTAGGTATTCTACTATTACAACAACTTTTAAAACATAAGACACAACACACGCATTATCAAAAGACACTAGCCATAAAACTAACTAATAGCTTTTAAAAAAAATGCCGAAATGAAAGACACCGACATCGACAACGCTAGACGGGATAGTCCGTTATCAGTTGAGTCACGTAGACCGTACGTGTAAGACCCGGGAGTTTGAAAGTACCGCTTGTGGAAGGAAGTAAAAAAAGTCGTGGTTATAGACATGTGTCACGGAGATGACAAGAAAAGTGTTCAAGTATGAATGTGGATTATAAGAATCAGAGTAAAACAAAAAAATATACCATGTATGGTATCGATCGGGTTACCGAATAACTTGGATGTGTGTCATCGTGTAAATGGTGTTTCCAGCTCAAGAGCTCTTGGTTAAATAACAACAGCCGCGTGTCGATTTTCAGATTAAGCCGCGTTTGCCTATATTGGCCCGTAGATGGGTGACCCCTCATTACATACCGAGTTTCCTCCGTTAATCGGAAACCACGTGAAGCCGTGGTTGGTCCAAGCTGTCATTTAAATAGATCTTTGACAGCGTTTCAGGTAGTCTGTTGCCCGAAAGTCTGACAACTAATCTTACCAAGGGGTATCATATTACTCAGTACTAACTGGATTGTGGAGGTCAGATAGGCAGTCACTCGATGTAAAATACTGGTATTCAGCTGAATCCTGTAAGACTGAAAACCTACCCCAACTTAATTGGGAAAAGGCAAGGCAGATGATGATGTGGTGGATCCAGCTAAACTGGAAGCCGATTCTAACATAGCTGGGAAAATCCTGGGCAGATGTGTGAAAACAAGGCGAGCTGCACTGGGGTCGTAACTAAGTGACTAGGTTAGTAAAGATGAGGCGCTCAAAAATTTCTGTGTTCAAGTAAGACATCGGAGGAACTAGACGATCTAATCCATTATCAGTCTGGTCACGTAGACTGTGTACGTGTTTACGGTAATGCCGAGTTACCGTCAAAAACAGTATTAGCTTCATGAGCTTTATTGCGGATATTTTTATGATATTACCTGCCACAGATTCTCTGGCATATTTCGTTGGGTAAGTCATGTTTTAGGCACTTTGGCTCATAATGTCAAATCCAAAGACAGAAACAAGAAGTTATTTTTTTTAGATATTATTTTCAAGCACGTAGTGAAATAATAACAGCCGCTCGGGTCGATCGTTAGGTAGCCGTGCTCGCCTAGGTTGGTCTGTGAATGGGTGACCCATCACATACCGAGTTCCTCCGTGCCTCGGAAAGCACGTTAAGCCGTTGCTTGGTCCCGGCTGTCATTCGTAGACCTTTGACAGTCGTTAGGTAGTCAGAGGCCCAAAGAGTCTGACAACCAGACTTACCAAGAGGTATCGTATTACCCGGTACTAGCTGGGTCGTGGAGGTCAAATAGGCAGTCCATGTAAAATACTGATACATTCAGCTGCATCCGGTAAAACTGGAAGCCGACCCCAACATAGTTGGGAAAAGGCTAGGCAGATGATGAAGATGATTTGTACATCACAATGTTTTCCTATTTAACCCAAAGGTTGACTGGTGGAGAATGCCTTGTGGCATTAAGTCCGCCTATGTACCACTTTTGTTCATAAAGTTTGAATACATAAATAAGGACAGAATACTCTAGAATGAGAACCCAGAACATTTACACAGCGGTCATAACCACTTTGTAGCGACCAGTAGACCAACAGCAAGGCAAACAAATATGTCGGTAAATATACCCAACAGCCAATAAGCTAGTTTCCACCATCAATTAATTGCATCTATTTATTCCGTCAGATAGAGTATTAGAAAATAATGGACACGTATTTTTTGTTTTTGTAAATCAACCAATCCAAAAAAGATAAAACGCATCAAAACTCCAGAGTGGGGGCTCGTGACGTTACAACGCACTAAAAATTATAGCACGGCGTGACGTATTGAGAATTTTAAAGCGTCGTATCTTCGTCTATTTTGGTTTACGTAACAAAAGAAAAAATACGTGTCAACTGTTTTTTGAAAATCTAACTGACGGACTAATCAGATTTTTTCAGGACACAAGCCTATTTGGGTTTTTTATCTAGCCAATGCGTTGCGGGGCTGCCTGGTTAATTTAGTGGTCGCAATCGCAACTGCTGAAAATGAGGCCCTGTGTTGCATTCCAGAGTCGGGCAGTGTTATTGGGAATCCATCAGGAATTTCTCAATAGCAGCCATAGTCCGGATTTGTGCCCGGTTGATGGAAATAGGCTCGCTCCCTATTACAACGGACTTAAACATAACTGGCGAAATTCTTCTTTAGTCTCTTTAATTTTTTATAAACCAAAAAGTTGTAAAGTTAGGGCCATATTCACCGGACCGAATAAATCAAAATTAACATGCGAAAGAGTTGTATGAAAACACGAGTTTTCCGCTCCAAAAGCTTTCATAACTGTGTCAACAAAGCGTGATTAATATTAAAATTAAATGCAAAAGTATTTACTTTGGAGAGTAAACTTTTCCTTTCTCGGTCCACAAGCATTACATAATTTTTCGACCATATCCTTTGTAATTTTGATGATTTAAGAACAAATATTTATAACCCAAATTGCACTGCAATAAGCAAGAAAACGTGAATAGATTATGTGAGGAATGATATAAAAGAAAAAAGAGTAAATGATGCCGAGACGTCTAACAGGGGAGAATGGAAGAATAAAACGTGTTGCGACGACCCCAAGTAGAATGGGACAAGCGTATGAAGATGACGATGCACTGCATACGCATAATCAGCCTTAAGTTTCTTACTGCTGAGACACAGGAAGGCAGAAGGAACAGGAAGGTATAAGAAGAACACACACACAGGCTAGTGCGGGTTGGTAGATGTCACATCTCCGAATTAATTTAAAAACTGCTCCGGACTTTTTGGTAACTGAATCTCTAGCTATAGTGTGACCTCTTTGTTAAAAGCAGATGGTAGCCTAAAGCGTTTTATGAGAATCGGGTTCTCTTACTCTTGGCATTTAATAAATAGCAGTGAGCACAGAGTTCATATGTTTAAACGATTCGTCTACAACTAAAGACACGGTCAAATGACTGGTCCATACTCCGGACTAGCTGCAGAGCCAATACTTCAAGCCCATTAGGCAAGCAAGTTGTTCATAAACCTGAACATCATGAAGAGTAGTAGTTATAAGAACAAGCCAACCTTTTAGGCATGTATAAAAGTACCGCCACTACTGCGGTCACCCGACTTCAAAGTCCGATGTCAAGCAGAACCCCAGTTAATGGCAAAAAACCCTGCCTGTGTAGCACTGTTCCATTCGCACTAGTATTAGAACAAGTACATACTCCACCAAATTCATTATTCATAGCACCAACAACAATACTTTAACACTTCCGTATCTATTTCTAGAATAATCTATTGCATACTAACAACACCTTTTTCACAATTGATTATAATTTAATTAAAATTAATCCGAACATTCACGCTTTCTGAGCTCAGTGTTACGCATTCAATGGCAAAAGATGATTAGAAAAAATGCTTGTGGGGTAAAACACGTTCTTGCAAAAAAAAACCGGCTGTCTGTAAAGTCAGTTTACGGACGATAATTTTACGTGATAAGGATAACGTCATTTTGCATGATATTTGTGATTTTAACTTAAAAAACAAAATTTCATCCTCCTTTTTTTCGGATGGGAAATCATCAAATGACTTCTCCCGCTCTGGGCGGAGCAGGAGGGAGTGTCAGACTTTTACTGACTAAAACCCATCCATGTTCGTTCATCGCCCTTTGTGTTCCGGGGCCACGGAATCTCTTTCGAACAGTTCCGTAGCCCCTTTTCACCCCCTTAAGGACTGAAATTCTAATAACACCGTTGCGTTAGCTTCCAACCATACGCCTCTAGATAATAAATTTTGTAATTTTACTTAACTTCGAAAATTAAGGACTTTCCATACACAACTTTATCCCCTTTTTTAACTTTTTGGGGGTGGAATTATCAGAAACGCTGAGACACGTGTAAATTAATTTTCAATTGTCAGCTTAAACACAAAATTTTAAGATCAATAACTTTAAAACTGACGGACTTTCATAAAAACTTTCATCCCCTATTTAACTCCCTCAGGGGTTTAATTTCAAAAAATCCTTCCTTAATCCTTGACTACATTATAAAGGGAACCACTGTGCAAAATTTCAGTTTTCTAGGTCCAAGGGTTTGGGCTGGGCGTTGATCGCGGTGCGCGTAAAGGTGTGACACTTTTTCGTGCGTGCAGCCGGTGTTCATCGATTTAAGACGTTATCACGTCAAAATGTGCGGCAGACGATGACCTAAAGAAGAAACAGTGCCTGCAAGTACAGGAACCTCGTGGTGAATCCTACTACTTAATATTATAAATGCGACAATTTTTGAGGATGTATTCCAGGATGTTTGTTACTCTCACGCAAAAACTACTGACCGGGTTTGCATTAAATTTGGTGCGCAGATAGTTTTTATCCCGGTTATACGATCCCGTGGGACCATTACCGAACTCAACGCGGACGAAGCCGCGGGCATAAGCAAGTAGAAGAGATAAATTATAGCGAAATACCTTGATCATAATAATCATAAACTATAATTCGCAATCATTATGCAAATTCACCAAAATTATCGATAGAATATTTCAATAAAATCACCAATCAAAACGATAATGGTCACGTAACCGATTCAATTTCGTGTCACATAAATCGATTACAAAGAATATGGATGAGTATTGTAGCGAAATTGTTGTATTGTAAAATTTTCTGCGAATTTCGATTCATTGATACGCCAAGTTGGGCAATAAGAAGATTGGCACAATAGTCGCTGACAAAAACAGAACTGAAGAGAAAGAAATTGAGTAATGGATCACGGTTCTGGCACAGGTAAACAAAGTGACACAAAGCTGTCAGTATGAAATACTCATACTGAGTTTGGTAGTGATATTATGTGTGAGACACTACAGTAAAAGATCCCATATTCGTCATCATTACTGTCCTGCCCTTCTCCGAATTTATTTCTTGCAGGCGCAGCATTATCATTTTCTTCCAAACTTCTCTAAGTCATCATCTCTACAGGCACCCTCTTTCTAGCCATATCATCTTTTATACAGTCCACCCATCGTATAGTAAAAAATACCTGAACAATTATATTTCCGTACAACTCTGATTCAACAACTACTACATCAAAACGAAAAGTCCCGGCGAACGAAAACGAAAGTGCAAATGTAACCCTAACCTTGCATTGGAAAAATCAATACACACCCCTGCGATACACCCTTACGCCATTAGTATATTGAATAGACGGTCATGGCAACGACCCTCTGGTACAGTTTCTGAACGCAATATATTATTTAAATTCAATGGGTTTTTGGGCCGTCTTCCCTTTGGTTCTTGTTCCATTGCGAAGGTTGAGTGTTGTGGTGTTGCAATAGAAAATAGATAGTAAATAAAAGTTATGGACTTATGCATGATTTCTAAGATATTTTTAACCGGAGTCTCATTTTACACTTATGTTATGAAATAACTTCATTTATTGAAAACTGTCGAGTCAGCTGGTAATTATGGTATTGCGGTGTCCTATCTAGGGATCTCAAAAACCAAACTTACTTAAGCTTACAAAGTGGTTTGATTACCAGTTTATACTATGTTATGGAACCAAAAAATATGAGTAGGGGAAGCCAAAGAAACGATAGATGGATTGTGTTAAGACGAAATGGCTACAAAAGGAGGTGACTGCTGATATGATGGCCAAAATACAAGTATGGATTAAAAAGACATGCTGTGCCGAACTGCCGACCGCAAATAATTTGGGATAAGGACAGGTGAATGATGATAATGACTTTGTTGTGGAACAGTTTATGCCGACCCGATTGGCACAGCGGTAGTGAGGCTGCATTACGCTCTTAGGGTCCCTTGTTCGAATCCCGATCGGAGCAAATGTTTGTGTGATGAGCATGGACATTTTGTTTCCGAGTCATGGATGTTTATATGTATAATAAGTATGTATTTACAAATCAAAAAAGTATATATGTAGTATATCAAATATCTGGTGTCCACGACACAAGCCTCGTTGCTTAGTGTGGCACTAGATGGCGCTGTGTGTAATGTCCAGCAATATTTATATTTATTTATATTTGTATTTTATAGTATGCCTATGTACAGAAATGCAGGCATTATCAGCACTTCAGAAATCATAAGAGTATAATGCCCTATTTTTTGTCAGAGTAAGTAAAACACACTTTGTTTGAAACCACACAATTAAACCTTTGAAATCTTGTTAACCTGCAAGAAAAAACGTAACAATTTCTATCTTAATACCACGATTCCCGTAGAAATCAGACTGCACTATCAAAGACCATTTATCTCCGTACTTACATTCAACAGGTCAGCTGGCTGAATAAGTTCAGAAACATAAAGACAACCAGTTTTCAAGTCGAATGGCACCGGTTTGTGAAACGAGACATAGTGGCAGACAATGGTGACAGCGTGGCGGGCAGTGGTAGTGACTGGCTGTATCTTTTGGTCAAGGAGTGTTTTATCAAGTTCAGGATCGGGTGATACTAACTTTGTACTAGGCTGAAGAGCAAGTTTGGCGATGTTTGCCTCTAGTGTTGACTTGCCTTACCAGGGTCCATGTTTGTTCTTAGGTTTGAACTTTCTGTAACACCGTTGTTGCCTACATTCTGGAATGCAAATAAATGACTATGGATAGAACTAGGACTTCGCCACTGAATATTATGTTCTAAGCAATGGTTTCTACTAATGTCGACAGTAGCCTGCGATATCGACTAAAGTAACTAAAGGCTTTACAAATGTATTGACCTAGGTGAACAACATGATGATGAGATTTGCTTCAAAAGTGCAGTTAATCAAATGACTGACCTCATTTTAATCAAACTCATCAATTTCAAAACGGAGAAGTGCCAAAACCATCATTGATGAAAGATGTCGTTCTAGAGATGGAACTATGCAGGATGCAGGAAGCCAAACCTTTTGTCGCACGAGAACTTGATACTTCCAAAGGTCTATAGAGACAGCCTCTGAAGCAAATCTATTTTCCCTTGTTAAGGTTCAAAGCTAGGTTTAAACACAACTGCACAGATAAAAGTGTGTTGTCGATGTGCTAAATAAGTTCAAGCTTACAAAGACGTAACCTGTTCCGAAGCCTACATGCACCGGTTTCAAACTAGGACGTTGCAGTAGACAATGGGAATAGGCCGACTTAGTGTTGAGACAGAGTGATAGGCTTGCGCGGGTACTGAAGCGGGACCGACGTCAAATTATGAAGCGATGAGTTAGATCTGTCTAGCATTTTCACAAGTATATTGGGGTCTGCGTGCTGTCAAGGGGGATGTAGTTGCATACCCGTATTTTATATGGACCGTTTGCCTATCTGATCTCTACAACCCAGTTGCTGTACTATACCTCTTGGTAAGACTGGTTGACAGACTATGAAGTGAATAGCGCCCGATTTTGATGTTTCGATCGATTTCCTATTCACGTGCAGCCAGCTGAACTCGGCTATCCCAATGTCGAAACTGTCATGGAACACTCCTTGTTTCAGTTTCATCTGAGATCTACTGTCCAATGGCTTTGGAGCTTGGACTGATTTTAAAGATGAAAAACTTAATCCATAGATTATCTCTTGGCAACCTTCCCCACCTTCCCCCTTCCACTTCCAATAAACGCATTAAAAACTATCTATAGAATAAGGATTAATCATAAGTTTGAGGCATTTGCCGCACCCGCTATCGCCCTAGTCGCCGCGCCGTTCACTATGGCCTAGGTCTTATGTCTTTGTACAGTGAGCGATTGAACATCTGCCTAGTTTGAAATGGTGTAATTGGGTTCCTAAGTTGTACTGTAAATGCAGTTTGGAATAAAGCTTGTTAGGAATTGTCTGGGGTGATAGTTATTGTGCGTTTGTTATGTCTAGGAGGGCGTAGGCAATATGAGTAGCAGCGAGACAAAGCTCAGTAAGATAATTAAGAGTATTTGTTATTGTTTAGGTGATTCAAATTCAAAGTTTGAATAGAGCTTTGCAGTTCCTGGCAACCTTACTTAATAACATATCATAACGCCTGTAATCCTCAAAGAATTAGGCAGAGGAGAGTCACATTTCGCCCGTTATGTTTGAGTTTCATCCATCGGCCAGCCATCAATGTCGATGATAAATCAATGCTACTCAAAAGACCGTACCTTGATCCAATCCTGTGATATTATCAACTACAGATTTATTACATTGATTGATGTTACTTCTCACCTCTTTTTTCATATCAACGCGACGTTCAGCTGCATATAAACAAAATATATCCAGCCAACGTGCTTCTTTATTTTTATTAAATTAAGTATTTCGAAACATCTTATGACATCATATTCAAAGATTTAGGACCGTTTACCATGTTTCTTGAGAGGTGGCGTCAACATAATTGTCAAAGTTGCATATTTATGAAATGTAGGCGGAGTTCAACACTGAAATAGACAGGATTACGATTCTGAGTTGTGGTTTAAAGCTGTCAAACCTCCACATTTATAACCAGAAGTAGTGATGAAACTAGGAAGACACGACAGAATGTATGATTAATTAAACTAATCTTCAAACTTGGTTCGTTAACTTTGCTCAAACGAGATAACAAAATTAAATATTTAGTAGGTAGTGACTGTAGACCATGTCGAACGTAATGCATGGTAGGAATGACATGAGAACGTTGTATGACCATGATACTATGCTAGATAGCATAATAAGCGTATAATCTTCCCACTGATGGGACACCGGCTTCCTGTCAAAGAGAATATTATACCACCACGCGGGTCCAGTACAGGTTAGTAGTTATCATGTCTTCGATTTTTTGGTTCTAGAACTTTCCAGTTTCTTCACGATGTTTTCGCGACTGTTTTGAGAGCAGTAGTGACGATATAATTTCCACAAAGTGCTTGGGAGTGCAAGCTAGCGAAAAATTTAGATCTATCCTAACAGTGGTTCCACGTTCAAAAGCAATTCTCTTTAACGATGTCTAAATCATCAGATAATGTGGCTTAAGTCGAATCAAACACGGAATGCGAACCACCAGACCAGAAGCCAACAAAAACAATCAGATAGAAGTAATTTAAAATCTAGATTATACCTATGGACATAAAATCCTCATAAAAAAACGGTAACAACTGCACAGCAAGGTTCGACGACCGAAAAACTACAAATACAGGCACAAAAGTAAATTAATTACAGCAAAAAAGGTGTTAGTCCAAATAGTCTTTGGCTTCGACACTATCTTCGGAATTGACGTAAAATTCGCGATTAGGACCGGTTATTTCTGACAAAAAGCGGATGGATATAACTCGTTTACTGAACTAATTTACAGAATTACGTGAGTTTCGCAACCAGTTACATGTGGCCAACCAAGCGTGGTGCAAAAAGATATAAAAGCAATTATAAGTATCTTCGTTAGATTGAGCATGTGCCGTATGAGCATGGGGAGGAACGAGCCGGACCATAAAACATCTGCTTGACGGGGACGACTTGGAAATAAATTCAGATGTATCGCAAGTCACAACATTTAGTAGATGATTGAAGTTCGACAAACCCAAGAGTGATTTCTTTTGAGATAACAACACGCCTGTAGTCCCTGAAGGGTTAGCTAGAGGTATAACTTACCTACTTAGCAGCAGTTACACGGACATTTCGTCAGTTATGTTTTAAGTCTTAGGCGAGCCTATTGCAACCGGGCACAAATCCAGACTCCGTGGCTGCTAATAAAAGATTCCCGATTCTTTTTGATATCGTTATAATAATGCTGTTTCTTGCTCTTTCACGCTGAATTTTCTATCAATTATATCTATAATTTGTGACATGGATCTGTTAGTTTCGAAGTACTAGTATCTTTAACAGCAACTTGAACGAGAGACCTAAAACCTAAACTACTTCAAAGAATGTTTAATTCCTGTGACTTCAGACCTTATGTAAGAACTGACACCTAAGTTTCACTGTCATGTAAATTGTAATATTTATCTGCCCCTTCTCCACCGATTAAAACAAACTTGAGCTATCCAATCACTCCTGTATGCACGTGTTGAACCGCCTATTATAATAAACTATCCACGACAAACGACTGATATTTCCGTAGTATATTATTAGGACGGCACGTCCTGCACCCGGTATTTCCGCTGACTATTAACCCACCGCTTGACGGCGCTTGGCTACGGGCTACACGTGTTGCAAAAGCGAGTGCAAAGCAAAAATATGCAAGAAGCCGTATGGGGTCGAACTGAGCATCAGATGATGCTAGTTGAGGCAAGCAACATTCGCGATTGTCACTCGTTTCCTTCGTACCAGTGACTTTTTCTGTTAGCCTGTTGAGTGTCCCACTGTTGGGCAAAGGCCTCCCTTTTCTCCTTTTAACCCTCTGTATCTTGTGCGATCTCTAGCCATGTTCGCTCCGCAAACAATATCAGATCGTCACACCCCCTTCGCCGCGGTCTACCTCGACGGCGATTTCCTCCATCAGGTGTGCAGTCAGTGACGATTCGTGCCCACCTCTCCGGGCTCATTCGCGCTTGGCTGTTTTTTCCCCAACAGCACAGCGCCGGGCAGTGTTTCTGACGCGATCTGTTCGCTTAACACCTATAATATGATGCGCTCCATTGCGCGCTGGCAAATCTTGAGTTTGGATTTCTGTTGTTCAGTAAGTGACCAACTTTGTGCACCGTAGGTAAGACGGGCAGGATGCACTTGTCGATGAGTTTTCTTTTCTTAGGGACTCCTTGGAGGCTCTAAACAACTTCTTATATTTGTGTTCTATGCAGCTGCTGACTTGAGGTATAATATAACTCATTACAAAATGGTATACGACCGAACGCCTTCACCTCGTCCGTGTAGCCATTTAGTAAACATAAAGAAAATAAAAATGTCGTATTTCTAAAGTGTGCTTTAAGAATAATCTACTGGCTATCTCGCCGTTGGCGTTGGTGTCGTAAAAGGCGATGAAGGTATTATGCCAAGATGATCCTTTGATCCGCCTGAATCAACATTGAAGCTTCTTTGCAGAATTGCATTAAAAGAACCAGTTTTTCGTATAATCCTTTCTTTTCAAAAGTTATACCCAACGACCCTTCTTTTTTCGGATGGCAAATCATTGAATGACCCCTGCCCGTTCTGGGCGGAGCGGAAGGGAGTGTCAGACTTTTACTGACTAACACCCATCCATGTTCCTTCTTTGCCCTTTGCGTTCCAGGGCCGCGGTATCTCTTTCGAACAGTCCCGCAGATACCCAACGACTCTTAACTTTAAAACGTTCTTAGTAGTATTTTTGAGCCCACAATAGTCTTTGTTTGTCTGCGTCGAGAATGTGGCAACACTTTTTTTGCTTTATGTAAGCGAATCATCGTCTTCTTCCTGCCCTGTCCCACATTATTTGGTGTCATGGCAACACTTTTTTTTTCATTTTTGTCAGGCGGCCGTCACGCTTTCATACACTCTCTTTTTTCATATAATTCCTCACAAAAGCCATCTTAAAGATCCTCAAATTTCACAGACATTGAATGATCCTAAAGATTTAATACCTACTCTACCGGCGGGACTGTCGCACCACGTTGGGACGGCCAGTACAACGTGCGCCCTTCAGGTCTGCCCTCAGAAAGGTCAAGGTGACTCGGGAGCAGTATTGAGCGACAAAACTTTGAGGTACGGTATTGGAAATGTTGGCTACTAGCTTTTGCCTACGGTTTCGCTCGGGTTATGTTCGAAAATGACCCTAAGGGAACATTTTAAATATAGCCTATGACGCTTGGGGATAATGCAGTAGCTTCTCAGTAGTAAAAGAATTTTCGGATTCGGATCAGTATTTCCGAAGATCATCCGCTACATCCAAACGTACAAAATTTACCTCTTTACATTGGTATAGAAGTAAATATTTGGAGGTGATTAAAAGGGGAAAGTAATTAAGTACGGATATGAAGTTTAAAGTTTAGTTTTATAGAATAGAATAGAATACTCTTTATTATGTACACCATTAAAATTACAGATACAAAATAAAGTAAAACATACAAGGGGTGACACAATGGGCGGTCTTATCGCTAGATGACGGACGTTATATTAGATGATGATGACCAATGGAAGCAGCATTTAAATAATCTTCTTTGGTAAAAGATGAATGCAAAGTTCATCATAAAGATCATAATTTGCAACTGTTACACAAAAGGTCGGCTAAGCTGATGGTCTTGTAACTTATCTTAACCATTTTTTTTGCGGGAAAATTCATGGATTCCCTCCGTCTGGGTCGAGCGAAGGGTTTTGTCGGACTCTGACAGACTATAAACCCACTGTTCCTACTACTACTATATGTCGGAGATCCGGGAGATACAAGTACATTCGCGCGCAACCCCGACTTGAACTATCTTTACCTGACTTGCTTTGTTCATGATGCCAGTTAGTGACCGGACGAAAGAAGCACAAGAGGCACTTTCTGAGACATCGCCAGTAACGCCAATGCATATCTTACCTTTATACATAGAACGACTGATTCGATTTCTCACCAGCCTGTGATGCCATTAATCCAAAATAGAAGACGAGATTGCCAAAGGTCTATCTAACTAAACTAAGTTCAAAACAAAGTCTTTCTACATCTCCAGGAAGTGCAAGTCCATCAGACATAAATTCAGGCCCCAATTAGCCTGTTTCAACAGTAAACGACTCCGATAACTAATGTATCGTGCTAACAACCAACTGTTTTTATCGTAAATAGAGCGTACGATGTATAATTTATTTCTCCGTTAATAATACGTTTTGTACACACATCGAGTTTGGTTCAGGTAAAACTGTTGTAAAGGGGAGGGCTTTTGATGATATCAGATTGTAATGAGGCCAGTTCAATGGATCGATTTTTGTCGACACAATCCCCGATTATTATTTCGAAAATAGAACAAATTAAATGGCATGTTTTTTTTAATACAGATCAAAAATTCTCGAAAAGTTTTTAGGCCAGTCAGAGCTACAAGCTTTCCGCTTTACCGAAACGGTGCCTGAGGAAGCTGGACGATGCCAGAGGGGGTGTGGTGACAGATCAGTCATTCATCCGTTGATGGGCTTAAACACCCCTTTAGCACCGCACAGCTACTTTAACAAAAAGTACACTTTTTGAGTTGCCTAGGGCACTGAGAATTACCTGAGTCGTCATTTAACAATGCTTCTTGGAAGCCCAGAGCCCCAGACTAAAGAAGATTTCGTTTCAAAGCTTATTATGTTCAAACAAAACATAACAGGACAAGAATTTTGGATAAGTACCTTCAGGACAATCAGAAAGCTTGATTGTAACACGATGTTCAATTAGTCTGTGACTTCGTAAACAACACAGTACAAAATTATTAAGAACACCGGATACTATTACGGTACTTAAATTCTCTAGAAAGTTCCCTAGACAAATTGCTATTACACGCTTTTAAAACATACAAGTTTGAACATAAAATCCCACGCATTCCCTAAAAATAACATGCCATTTATGAGCGGTTCATACAATCAATGTACCTATTAGAAAGTTTAATACCCTTTACCAATATTTGCATTTTTCGTTGCAAGCAACGCGTGGGACGCCTTTAAGCTGTTGAACCTACGACTTGGAGAACATGGGTCGGATTGGCTCCTTGCGAAGACAGGGAATGTTATTGTCTAGTAGTACACCAGTCTTTTTTGGCGACAGCTACTAGAGAACAGTCTAGAGGTCGCAATAGGCATGATGACAGTATCAAAATTTGCAAATCTATTTAGTCCGTCAGTTAGAGTATTGGAAATTAATGGACACGTATTTTTTGTTTTTGTAAATCAATGAATATTGACAAAGATAAAACGCATCAAAACTCGGGAGTGGGGGGGGCTCGTGACGTCAGAACTAGGTAAAAATTATACCTAGGCGTGACGTATTGAGAATTTTAAAAGCGTCATATCTTCGTCAATTTTGGTTTACGTAACAAAAGAAAAAACACGGGTCAAATATTTTTTGATAATCTAACTGACGGACTAATTAGTTTTTTTTTGTCGTCTCGCCTATTCGAACTGCCGAGTATGAGGTAATGCATAGGGTTTTCAATCTCATCCTGGAGTCAGTATTTGTGCACAGGCAACAGTAAAGACCTGGATTCCATCGAAACGGAGTTGACCGGAGCGGAGAGAAGTGTGAAAACAGACCAATCACATTGGTTGAAATCAACATCGCGTTTCTTGTCTCACCTGTGATTGGTCGAATCTTGCACATCTCTCCGCTCCGCTCGTCTCCGCCTTGCTGACACCCTTTTGTGTATAAACTAAAACGTTGTTTAAAGAAAACAAACACTTTAACATTCATACACAAAACTGCTTCTTAAAAAATCATCTTGCAAAACGCTAAGGCGAATTGAGAACCTCCTTCTTTTTGAAGTCCGTTAGTAAAAATGTATTGTGCCACTGTGTTAAATCTATTTGTAGTTCCACACGAAACGAGCGAACTGTAAACACAATAGCCGATTCGTTACTAAAGATTAATACTTCATTAAGGCAATTACGAATAAAATATAGCTATTCTTGAGTACTTTCAGAATAACATTGGAGAAAGCAACAGTAAAAGAGCCTCCGCGAATTTCGGTACGTAAATACGTAAATTTTCACCCTTATTATTAATAAGGTTGAAAAGTACAGTCAGTGAAATCGGTAGATCGGCTAGAACAACGGGGTAGGTTTTGCTGTATTCTGTTGGTTTAGTGCTCTGCTATGATTTAATGAACATCAAAAAGCTTTAATTGATTGATCTACATAGTTCTGACTTTCTGAGTTGGAAGCCTGGTACATCCTTAAGCGAAAGGTAAAAGACAAAGATATACTTATACGTACAAATGCAACTGAGATGAGACAATCAAATCGTTAAACCAACTGCGGGCACAGGTTAGTTGCTATGTAGAAACGATCTGATCAGACGATTCCCCTTTTGGTCAGATTGTTTTTCGACCTAGCCCAAACACAATGATACTGCATTAATGCAGTGTGAAACCTCTATACAGGATATGCCTCATCTCCGTTCCTGCCCATCGTGCACCTTCCAAGATTTACACGAGGTCTAGCAACAATGATACAGGTATCCAGGTGGCTCCGTTCTGGCTGCACACACTACATGTTAGTAAAGAAGAACAAAGCCGAAATCTGTTCAACGAAATGCTTTCTTTGAAATCAGGCAAGGAGGCCAAAAAAATTGAATGAGGAAAATGTTAATTGAAAAATGTTAATGTTAATTGTAAAAGAAGACCAATGAAACGATGGATGGACTGTGTGAGGGATGATATGGCTAGAATGGATGGGACTGCTAGGGTTCCCACCCATATTATAATATATAGTATTGTACTACCTATATTTCAGTCAATTGTACTATATATTATAGAAAAATAATATAGTACGAAAAATACTATATTTTTATCCCTAATTCAATTGTCGCTCTTTTTTATATTAAGGGCTATATATCCCTCAAATGGCTTAGCATGATCCTCCGTTACTCATAAAACACTTAAGCATTAATTTTGAAATAAATATATGGTAAAGTTGAGGATTAATGCTAAGTCCTATGTGTGACGAAAACACGATTCCATAAACTTTTCTCAATGGAAAAAAATTCCAAAGTTACCTCCAAATCGAACAATAAACCGCTGGTATTCAAAAAGTACTTCAAATTAGATCATGAAACTTGGCATACTAACTGAACTAACTATAAAGCAGGTCTTATGTGTTTTATTTTTTTAGTCCAATAAATAGATTTTTTTGTAAATCGCTAAAAACCACTCATTTCACACTATTCGGCCGCAGTGACTGACGTAACAACCGCTTTGTAGTGCAAGCTGATTAGAACTTTATTCTAACAGTATTTCAAACGAAGTTTGAACCACCATAAATAGAGTTGCTAATTTTAGGGTTAGAAGGCCCTTAACTGTGACTGGAAGTCTGAAACGTACCCCCGCAGCGCTGCACGGGGAATTTCAGAACGAATTTCGAATTTATTTTTCGATTGCCAATATTGGGATTGGCCAGGTGAGTGGTATTAATTGGTAAATTAATAAATATTGGTAGTTAAGTAGGTGATCGACGTATTTAGATGGGTTTTTGGTATATATGGAATAATACTTAAAGTTTAAAAATAAATGTGTACTTTTTTCCCCTCAATTTCCCAAAAGTACTATAATTTTTGCAGCTTTTTTGAGAAAAATACTATATTTGTTCAAAATAAAGGTGGCAACTAGTGACTGCTGAAATGACGAGTAATAGAGAAATATGGAAGAAGAAGACATGCTGCGACCCTAAATAAATTTGGATTAAGAGCAGGGCAATGATGATGAGTCTTACCGTATTGCGAAAATTTCCAGCCTAGAATGCTATACCAGGTTATAAAACACAGCGACCACAAAGATTACTAAGTCAATTGCTATCATACCAGATTGAAATTAAAACAACTTCAAATCAAATCATTTATTTGCGTCAATATGGGTAGGTACATGAGGTGAAACATACAACAGAAGCGCTTAAGGGGCTCCCCGATGCACACTAGCGCCACTTTAGTAAAAAAATCAGAACTCGTTAAATACACAATTAATATAAAATCTGATTGACAAAATCAATGCTTTAGAGTTGTAGATTATTGACGTCTATTTAATTCATTAAAATATACTTCACTGTAGTTACAGTTAGAAAAATTGCTAAAAACGGCCGTTTTGTTCCATTTTGTATCTGTAACGACAGCGAGCTATGTTTCAATGAGTTAAGCAGACGTAAATAATTTAGAAGACCAAAAGATTGATTTTTTCAATCAGATTTTATATTAATTGTGTATTTAACGAGTTCTGATTTTTTTACTAAAGTGGCGCTAGTGTGCATGGGGGAGCCCCTTAAGGTGAAAGCGTCAGGGTGACTCGCGAAATTTAAATTTTCTTAATGTTGATTAAAATATTGTTCGCGATTGCAAGACGTATGTAGTTACAAAATAATAATCTTCAAAATCATCACTAAAACCCTCCAAGTTCATTAAGGTCTAGTAATGACTTTGACCTTAAAAAAATCGTTCCTCGACCTTTATGAACTTGGAGGCAAATTGCAAAATTTCGCGGGCTACCCTGGAACATCACCCTTAAGCCATATCCTACCTTATTTAGATAAGAACTCGCGTTAATACACGTAAAGTCACACTCTGGTTACAATAGAAAGCACTAATGGGTTTGTATTTAGGACGTAGTTTGTTCGAGAATGCTAGATTTCTGAAAACGCAAGAAACAAATCTCAGTTTAAATGAAAAAGGTTTCATCAGGGTTGACGCGTTGGTGTAGTGGTCGCAAGCACGACTGCTCAGCAAGAGGTTCTGGGTTAGAACCCAGGAAGGCGCATTACTTTGTATAATTTAATTCATCTCCACTGCTATCAAAACGGTGAAGGAAAACATCGTGACGAAAACGGCATGTCCTAGAACCAAAATTCGAAGACATGTGAAATCTACCGCGTGGTGGATTATAGTCCATTCCCTCTCATAGAGAGGAGGCCTATGTCCCAGCAGTGGGAAATCCAGTGGGATACGTGACAGGTTACGGTCCACTCCTTCTCATAGAGAAAATGCCTTTGTCCCAGCAGTTGGAACGTTATGGGCTGATTATACCATAGGCAGCGGTGACCAGTTGCTATCAGGTGAGCCGCCTGCTTTTTGCAATGTCATGTGTAAACCGCGCAAGAAGCATTGTTTACATGCTCAAGTTACTTGCACCATGCACAAACGCCATAAGGCAATGTCAGTGTTTTTCAACTGCTCAAACAACTGTGCTAGTATCAGTAGGTGCATTCTCAGGTGCTTATCCAGAATGCACCATTGACGTTTGTGACACCTACGATCTTTATCAAGGTGTAAACGGACTCTTCACGAAGCCTTGTGTAAGGTACATCAAACTAAGTAACTCTAATACGCAAAAAATATTATGGGAAACGACTTTTTTTTTTTCTGGTGAATATTACGTTTTCCGGTAAGACTCAATATAACACAGTCAAAACATTGTGCTGATGGATGCATACGGGTTCGTGAAGGCACTTATTTAAAGTAAAGTCATAACGTTAAAAACTTGTATTTAAAAAAAAAACTTGTGAAAAAGTTGGAACTTTGACACCTAATCGGAGAAAACATGTCTTTCGGCTTCGTTAAGAGTATTGTTACACCCAGTATGTTATGCCATGGTCTGTTCACATCGATCCGGAACGAAAACAACTCTATGTGTGAACGTGCTGTCGTTCGTCAAGTTACTTGTTATGATCTAGTATCGTTTCAAATGCTAACTTTGCATGGGATTATTCTCCTGTATTATGAGTAAGCATTTATCATGTGTACCGACTGCAAGAATAGGAGTAGATTTTACCTTGTAAACCCCAAATTTAATTAAAGCGTGATTTTTCAGTGGTAGGGTTTTTTTGTTGTCACACAAAATCTTGTTCCTAACTATGTTAGGGTCGGCTTCCAGTCTAACCGGATGCAGCTGAATACCATTATTTTACATGAAGCAACTGCCTATCTGACCTCCACAACACAGTTAGTGCTGGGTAAAACAATACCTCTTCGTAAGATTGGAAAGTCAAACCAATGGATTATTTTTAATAGACCGATAAAGCCAACGACATTAGGTGTTCATGCCGGATGTCAACTTCCTCTTGAATTTCAAATACTTGTAACTAATTAGTGATGGCGACAAACTGATACTATTCATAAATAATAATAATATACCTAGTTTAAGAAAAACGATTTAGAGTGACGTCATTTGTTTATCGTATTCTTCTCAGCAAAACATTTCATTTCATTCCCATAAATTATTATGGGAATGCCTAAAAATAAATAAACGGCATCTTTAGGAGTCCACCATATTGGAATTAGAATGACGTCTCTTAGATAACCATTCATTGGCATCCAAACTAAACATGAATGCAAAGTTTTTGCTCAATCGGAAACCGGGAAGTGGGTCAATTCTAAATTCAAAGATTTTTTACATACCTAGTTGGTTGAGTTGGTTCGTTACAGGTCAAGCTAATAAAATCGTGTTAAAAAGAAAACCAAACAACCAATTTTAAGTTGTCATCACAAGTGGCTAGATTTTTTTTGTCTCTATTGTTTATAGCTGTAAGTCTAGTCTACGGTTTTTCTTTATCATAGTCGATTAATATAATCTATTGCCAAATATTTATGAACTCGTTAGCAAAAAGTTTGCTTGTTTATTTAAATAAAGTAAACTTGACCTTTCGATAGCCTTGGACGATGACATAATAATATAGTTATTGCAAATGACTAAAACAAGAATGTCTGACTTCATCTCAAAACATAAAGCATATTAAATTCTAGCTAATATTCAAGTACGGTTTGTTTTGTGGATTTTAATAGGGATTGATTGGTAAGAGGTATTGTACACTTGCTAAGAAAACACCGTAAGGAAACCGGAGCCGAAAATTCGAAGACATTAATGTGTCATCCACCAATCCGCACTGGGGCTACTTCTCTCGCAGAGGGTCCCAACTGTGGGGTCGTTATAGCTATCCGATGAAAATAAAGACAAGCATTTGTTTCTCCGCCACTTACCTATACGAACTTCCTCATCAAAGGGTATCCTAGTGTGGAGATTGGAGACCAGGGAATTTGTAAAAGTTAACGCCTAAGGCTCATTGTTTTTTGTAACTAACTTTTTAATATGGTTTTTTTTTTATTTAATGATGGACGGCGTCTCCGAGGCCGCCCCAAAAAGAGGTGGCGGACGAAGTGAACGCGTACCGCGAGAGCTGCATGAAAGGAATTGGGTGAGTCCTTTGCCCAGCAGTGTGAGCAGTTGCAATTAAATTGTTAATTTTCTATGGGATCATTGTGATCGTGTTCCGCAATCTCGCTGATTTTCCTGCCGAAGTATTTTCGTAGCAGTTGGCTCTCTTCGCCTTTAGTAAATATAATCATCATCGATTGCAATAAAATCGTGATCTAAGATGTTACATTTAGGGTTGCCAACCATACTTTATAATAACGTATCCTACTTTATTTTTGGTAATTAGACTTTATACTTTTGCATGCAAATAAAGTATATGAAAATACTTTGTTTCCAACCTTTACTGTGATGCGTAAAACAAAACACTTATGATGGGTACTTATCTATTTAACGGTACACATAAGTTAAAACGGATGATGGAAACGATTTATGTTTAATTACTGAACGAAATTTTGGATGTCAGATGTGATGTGAATGTGACAGGACAGTCGACATTCTGACATTTGTTACAGATGTCTGTCACTATCGAAATTGTCCGTTGTTTTTGTTTTTATTTAAAGAATCCATTTTAAAGTAAATATTAATGCTTAAGGCTGATGCTCCAGGGTAGCCCGCGAAATTCAAAATTTCTTACGTTTTTTGCAGGCCAGTGCTAGGTTGTATGTTAAACAAAACAAAGTTGTAGGAAACAAAAAAAAAGCAGAAAAAGTCATTTCTACACTTTTATGAACTTGGAGGGTTGTCTTGATGATTTTGATGATTATAATTCTGTAACTACATACGTCTTGCAGCCGCAAATAATATTGTAATCAACATTAACCCTAGTACTGGCCTGCAAAAAGCAAAAAACGTAAGAAAATTTGAATTTCGCGGGCTACCCTGGAGCCACCTTAAACTGACGAGTAATTCTGATAGTGATACACCAACACCAGTGACCCCTAAAAAAGCTAAAATTACCATAGTCATACAAAAGTATAAACCTGAGTGAAAAAAACGATACCTACAACTGGCTAACAAGTGGTATTCAAAATAAAAATCTTAAAAATATGTTTTTAAGGCAATAAAACCATAAAATTTTAAAAATACTTTGTCAAAAAAAGTTGGCAACCCTAGTTACATTGCATACGCTATTCTGATACCTGCCTAGAATATAGTTGTAATACCTAGATTAAAATGCAGACCACATTATCTACTTCATTTGATTAGCAAAAAGTCCTTGTATGTATGTATTGCGACTTAGGTACTTGGTGTTCTAATTGTCTAATCCACATGCCATTTGAGTAAAGTTACTTATATAATTTTTGCACAAATTTGTAATTTGCACAAACAGTTTAGAACAAGTCTTCCTCGTTGGTCCTTTGGTCCGAAAACATCTGGATCAACATTCCCAACTATGTTGACGTTGGCTTCCAGTCTAACCGGATGCAAGTGAACACCAGTCTTTTACATGGAGCGACTGCCTATCTGACCTGGGGGCCTAAAATGGCCGCTTTTCCAGAATCATAAGATAATAATATGAATTAGGTAGGTACCTACGTTAAGCACCTGCCTAGCCTTTTCCCAACTATATTGGGGTCGGCTTCCAGTCTAACCGGATGCAGCTGAATACCAGTATTTTACATGGAGCGACTACCTATCTGACCTCCTCAACCCAGTTAGTACTGGGTAATACGATACCCCTTGGAAAGACTGGTTGTCAGACTTATTGGGCCACTGACTGCCTGTAACGACTGTCAAATATCTACAAATGACAGCCGGGACCAACTGCTTAACGTGCTTTCCGAGGCACGGAGGAAACTCGGTATGTAATGAGTGGTCGCCCATCTACAGACCAACCTAGGCAAGTGCGGCCTAACTTAAAGATCGACCCGAGCGGCTGTTATTATTTAGCCACGAGCCCCTCTGAAGTTACAGTCGTAAAATGGTCGTAACGTTATACCTAATTCGTAAAAAGGTCACAAAGTGACAATTCATGGTAATAATATGAAGTTTAGCCGCACAACCTAGTTACCGGGACCACAACCGTTGGGTTAGGTCCATCAAGGAAACTCAAACACAAACAAACTCTCGTTAACCATTGTTTGTTTACAGAAAAGACCTCAAATGATGTGATCGTGAAATGTCATGCTGACGACAGGTACCTACCTGCTTTAAAGATAATACCGCGAAAACTTAAAGATTGTTTTGGAAGATCGCCTTAACCTATCACGAATTCACGAGACAATTTATAAAGACATCATACTGCTTCCTATGAATCCGGTGTCTTACAGTCTGCTGGAGTAAGCGACTCCAGAAGAACTCATCCGATTCCATCGTCATCATTTAGCTGAAGGCAGCAAGCCCAATAATTGGCAAAACTGAGGATTTATCACCCGATGCCAAAAATTTTAAACTAAGTTTAGCCTCTGACCAGGTATCAGCGAGGTTGTACTTTTAGATTAAGATTAAAAGGCAAATCATTGAAATAAGTAGATTTTGGATAAACCTCTAGCCGTTTTCCGGCTGCGGCGGACTTCAAAATGAGAGCACCTACCTAATGTTTTTGGATAAGTTTCCAAGGAATCCACATCGACAATTTGAAGCTTAACAAAAACTGCACGAGTACTATTTTTATTGTTTCTTTGTTTATCCTGGAGAACTATTATGGATAGAAAAGAAGTGACTGCTGAGATGACGAATAATAGAGAAGTATGGAAGAAGAAGACATGCTGCGCCGACCACAAATAAATTGGTATATTGCCAGGGGAATGTTGAGAAAGAGAAATTTCGATTCTGTACCTTATAGCATACTTACTTTCAAGTCTATTTTCGAAGTTTTCTCTGCATAGCCTCTTTTAGGAGATTCTGACAAACGACCGCTTGTTCATTCATTTCAATGGTGAAGGTTAACATATGGCTTTCGAATATATGCCTCAAGTGACCGATATTGACAACAACTTAAGCTTTTCGAATTCATAGAAACTAACTGTACCCGCCGTCCACTGGGAACGCGTGATGGATGACAGCTCAATCCTCCTCATACTGTGGAGGTAACGCGCCAATGGCTCAGAAGTGGGAACAATATAGTCTGATAATGCCATACTCGCTCGGCTTCGCTACTTTGCCCCACTTGCCCAATTGACCCACTGCTGGGAAAAGACTTCCCCCATAGCCTTCCACTCTTCTCTCTGTGCGGTTTTCTCCGGCCTATCTGTCAGCAATGTTTCTAAGTCTACTCGCCAGCACTTCTAATGTTAAATCGTTTAAGAAAATCTACTTCCAGAAATCTTTAATCTGATAGATCATGTCTTGTTGCAAACTAGCATCTGGAACAATGGTCTAAGATTTGTCGCTAAACTATTCTTTCTTACTGTGTAACAAGAGGCAAAATAGGCTAGTTTCACAGAAACACTGCAATTTTACTTGTCCATGTGTTCAGTTTCCAGTGTAATCAAACCGTTAGGTTCAAGAACAATATGATTAAATTGGATTCAATCAACATTATATATAGCTATTACTTCAACTTGTCAACTGACAAGCATTCAAAGAGCTTTATTAATCAAAGAGCTTGACTAATGAATAGTAATTTGATATGGTAATATAAAATGTTGACTCTGACATTATGATGGCATTTGTTTACCATTATTTAAATATAGGCCTTGGTATTCATAGTCCTTATTTTAAAAAAATACACCTTGTCTTTGGTTAAAGTTTAATCGCTCACCCTTTACTAAATGGGACTTAAACATGACTGGGGAAATGCAAATAAAAGAGTACACCAAGTACTCTCATCAGGTATACCTCTTGGGCATTAAACTAACCCTTTGGGCATTAAAAGCGTGATGTCTTGGTTGTCAGTTCATGAAAAATATGAGCAGACAGCAAGGTGGTAAAACTACTGACTGGACAGGCTACATAAGATAAACATTTACTTGGGTATAGCATTTGTGTACTTGTGGAATTTGTATTAATTTCAGATTTAATGTTCCTTGGATGCGGTTCATCAAACTAAAGTGACTGAAACTTGAGTTTAAAATTCAACTGTCTTCCTCTTTGCCTGTCAATGGACTTAAAGTATAAAGTCTATATTCATTCTGCAGAAAAGCTAACCAATATCCATCAGTATGTAGGTAGCTAACAGCACGGCTATATTTGTTGAAGTAAAATAATGCAATGGAAGTTGGGTAGGCCTTTGGTGTGGGACGCAACTTGCTTCGACGCCCATTGCCAGCCCATCTTCCTAGCACAGTGTGCTGCACTGGGGCGGCTGCTTCAGGTGCTGAAAACCTCAAACGGCGCAAATACAATAATTTAATTGGTAATTATGTGTTTGAGTTGTTTGGGGTTGAAACACTAGGGCCATGGGGTCCGAGTGCTCACCTAGTATTTCGGGAAATCGCTAAGCGGTTGGTGAACTCTTCACGTGACCAGGGGGCGGGCCTATTTTTTGGCCAAAGAATCCTGTTGACAGCGATGAGGACAAATTTTTTTAACGCCCTGTAACCCTTTTTGATGTTTGTACATTTTTTTTATTTACTCTCTAAACATACAAATATCCTTACAGGCTAGACCCAATGCGATATTGTAGCACACTTATAATTTAAATAATTTAACTGTTTTTGTCATAGCAAATTCTATAAGTAGCTGTTCTTGTAAACTCACCCAAAGCGCAACAGAATATGTCTAAGTCCTCTGCAATGAGGTTGAGAGTGCGGAGCGCGCTCGTGAGCGGCGCCTCTCGCAGCAAGTTAGTTCGTGCGCGTGGTTCTACCAGCAGCTATGACTGACGACGACGACCCACATACCCGTCTGGCATGACATGTTTTTATTATAGAGTTAAAGTGTGTAAATAATGTAAACAATACTGTTATATTGTATATAAGTAATTATAGTAAAATGGACAGTGGGACAGTAGATAATAGGCTGGTACTATTATATTATTATTATCAAATAATAAAGGAATATCGTATGCAGACTCCGTTTGCTGCACCAGCCATCCAGGACCCACCAAGCAAAACTAATCTATGGTCTAACCATAGGGTTAGTGATGCTCCAATTCAATTCAATTCAAGTCTTTATTGCATATCACATGTGTTTTACAAGATCTTATTATTAAAATAAAGTTCACATGGACCCTGTCGGGCACAACAATTTATAATATTAGAGTAAGTAGCATTAAAATATATATACATAGCAATAAACTCTTCATTAATTAAAAATTTGTAAGTTCATTCATTCCTAGGTAAAATTTAAAATAGAGAATAAAAAAGAAAAAAAAACGAATAAATTAGAATTATAGTTAATCAAGATAAAATCATGTCAATAAGATAACAATGAGGAACAAAATGTCAATAAAATAAAATAAAATTAAAGTCAAATAAATCGTGTCACTAAAAATAATGATCAAAATACAATCATGTCAAAGCTAATAATCAGAACAAAATGTCAATAAAATAAAATTAAAGTCAAAGTCAAATACATCATGTCATTAAAATAATAATCCGAATACAATCATGTTAAAAAGATATTAAGAATCAAATACAACATGTCAATAAAATAAAAAGCATAATTCAATAAATCAGTAAAGGTAGTAAAAGTCAATCCATTTTGAAGTCATCATTAAAAAAATCATTCAATGAATAGTAGCACTTTTGAATTAATAGGTTTCTGACTCGATTTAAAAATATTTTGTCATTCTCTTCCATTCTGATGTCATTAGGAATCTTGTTATATATTTTTATTGATGTAACGTAAGGGCTAGTGCTGTGTAATTTTAGCTTTGATTGGGGTGTTACGAGCGTATTTTCGAATCGTGAACGCGGTGCATATCGGCGTGGCTGGTCAGAGATTTTAATAAAAAAGCTTGGATACTGTCTCACGAATTTACACATTTCTAAGATATAAATCGATGTCAGAGTTAGAAATTGCTTAATGGGTCCTGGCTCACAGAGCCAGCCTAGCTCCTCTAAGAAGCCCAAAGTTGGCTCCATTCTATTACTATTATGATTGTAAAACATAAATGAAAATGATGGACAGGAAAGAAATTAATTTCTAGAGGTAGTTTGAAAGCGGCCACCGTTACAGGAAAAAAAAATGGAGCGCCCTCTCTTGCTATGGATTTGTGTACAATGTACCTACATACTTAAACCACATTAAGTTACTGCCTATTATTTGAAACACAACATTTTTTTATTTGTTACTACTCCGAGATGTCACCTTTTTGAAGTTAAAAGTTTAAAAACTTTATTTTCGTGTTGTAATAAATTGGATTTTATGTGCCTATTGTGTGTTTTAACATGTTATCATGAATAGAATTTTGTGTATTAGTTAATTTTGTAACTTAAATGAATAAATTACAAAAGTATTATCTAGCAAGCCCAGAGAGTATTAGTAACTGAGATTGTTTACTGTCTCTACTGGTATTTAATTCATAATATTATAGAGTATTTCACAATTTATATCACCTGTTTCTTCTACAAATAAATAAAATTTATTTTATGACAGTAATTTACTTTTAAAGAACAAAAACAAAATTATTGTGATTTGTTTATGATAGCTGCCGCCTAGATTCCAGAAATTGAGCATGCGCGTAAAATCTAGCTCAATTTTTAGGGACTACCCACAAAAAAGAATATTTTAATAGATCGCTCAGAATATCTGATCGGCAGTAATTATCGGAGCATCAAATTCAGTCGGTTTAGCACCAACAGATTACCGGGACAACTTCCTAGCGAAATGTGGGGCGCGCGACCGGTTGTTCGTGTACAAAGAAAATCAGCCAATTTGACCTACCTTCATGTCTGAAACGATTTGCTGGTACAGATTCCATAACGGTGAACAATCCTTCTCTGTAGTCCCCTCCATTGTCAAAAACACACAATTTTATCACAAAAAAAAACAATCAAACAAAACACGGAGTTACTCCATCGATCGCGTCCATGTAAGTTTGGACTAACTGTTGCATTTTGCTTATACAAAGGATCTTTTTACACGTTATTATATTCCCTACATCTCACTTCACGTACTAAGACACAATAGAAACGTTAGAAAACACGTTAAGTAACAAATCAATATTTATAAACATGAATGCTAGACACGGGGGGACTAAGGTCGTTTTATCACTTGTAAACGCACAAAATATTATTGGTTCTTCGATTTTTTTAATTCTCGGGCCGTTTAACCGCACATTCATTCAAGAAAACATGTATTTTCACTCGTTTTCATACACAAACATCCGATTTTAATTTTTTAGAAGACGCGCATACACCTGACAAGGCGACAGACGAGCACATCGGTCGACATCGGTTTGTTTGGCTCTTGCAAGAGAACGCTAGCCTACAATTCGTCAATGTTGTCAGTGTTGCCAACCATGAAAATTCATACTAGAACGCACATTTTATATTGCTAGCAACATTTAACTAGTTATGGAACACGGTAAACTGTTTGTTAGTTATTGTTTTGTTACTAAATAAAATCATAGCGTATTTGGGCATGGAGCACGCAAGCAATATAGAGGAAATAGCCCTGGAGTTGGTATAACTGAACTTACCTCTCCGTCAAAACACCACGCCAACACATCAAGCCACTACAATCTGAATTTCACATTTTAAGAGCACACGTGTAACGCATTATTTCAAAACTCCGTCATAATACAAAAAGCGGTTAACTAAAAAACCTCGTCTAAACTTCTACTACGGTCTAAACAAAATGGTATTACAAATCGTGGTTTTGCGATAAACCATAGACTATATCATGGTCATAACGGTAAACCTCGGCGACCCCTAGTCTAAAGATGCTATAAATCACTAAATCGGATCTGACAAAGTTTCTCTTTTAGGTTATATAATCTTTTTCATTGTTTTATTTAGTTATAACTCAAAAATGGATATTGTCATGGTTGATTTTATTGATATTGAGGATATTGATGAAACGCTGACGTTGGAAACGCCACGCCAACACAACAGAAATCGTGTTTTAACTTAAATTTTAACTTGAAAATTTAATGAACTTAAATTGTAATTTAATCATAACAAAGCAAAATGAACTTTGTTCAACTTGTGATGGTTTTGATAAGGTGAACGCAGACTTAGCCGCACCGCAGTCGCCACAGTCGCCGCATTCAAATTTTTCTATGCAATCTTGCACACAGGCATAGACACATATTGCACACAGACACAGATTGCATAGAAATCTATACGAAGAATGGGGAAGGCTGGTCAAAGCTGATTGTAGATGGCGTGTCCATAGCTTAGAAACAATCTGACCAATGAGGTCAATCTATTTTGAAATATAAAATGACATTGACAGATTTTCAACCAATGACGATGTTTGGATCATGCGCTGCTAGCGCCATTAGTGCCACCAGTTGCCCACCCTATTGGAATGCGGCGACTGCGAAGCGGCTAAGTCTGCGTTCACCTTTAATGGTTTAGATAACGCATGCATGAGAATGTTACGTTTCGATACACGTACTTAGATGTATTTTTAGAAATGAATACGACATTATGTAATGTGTTTAAACGTAAACAAAACAAAAATATTTGTATGCCATTCTATGGCGAAACATGTAAGTTCATAACCCTATTTATAAGACCTTAATGTACCATGTTTTTACACAAATAAATTATTCTATTCTAAAAACTTAAATCGACGAAATAACTAAATAATGTTTATATCCATTCAAAATACCCGGGTCTCAATATTTTTAACACTCATAGACAGCTTCTCTAATCATTAGCGTAACAACAAAACGTTTTCTTTTCTACGGAAAGTTACGTTTTTAAGTTAAGTTTTTACGGAAAGTTGCAATGAGGGTTTTTCTTTTTTATGTTTAAAGGTAGGAAATAGAAAAATTCCATTGCCTTCTTTAACTTTTATATAGACGATTTCTCGATAACTGTAAATATATTTTTAGGCACTTTACTCGTAAACACTCGTAGACACTACACTCGAAGCTGTGGACGATTATGTGTAACTGGGACAAACGGTCCAGTTAAGTAGGTCTAAACTTCGAGAAAGAGGTCAATCGTCGAATCCGACTCGGCTGGGCAGCGTTCGGGAAGCTGCGCGGTATCTTCTCGTCCAACTTACCGCAGTGTCTCAAGACGAAAGTCTATGACCAGTGTGTGTTGCCAGTGATTACATACGTGACCGAAACGTGGTCGCTCACAATGGGCCTTATCAGAAGGCTTAAAGTCACCCAAAGGGCAATGGAGAAGGCTATGCTCGGAGTTTCTTTGCGTGATCGAATCAGAAATGAAGACATTCGCCAGAGAACCAGGGTCACCGACGTAGCCCGTAGATATGCCAAACTTAAGTGGCAGTGGGCAGGGCACATTGCTCGCAGTACGGATGGCCGATGGGGCCGAAAAGTTCTGGAGTGGCGACCGCCAACCGGATGATGTTGCGTTGGAAGACCTCGAACTAGGTGGACCGATGACCTGGTGAAGGTTGCGGGAATCCGTTGGATGCGAGTCGCACGGGACCGGTCAACGTGGCGACATTTGGGGGAGGCCTATCTCCAGCAGTGGACATCTTTCGGATGAAATGATGACTTGTAGTTATCTTGAATATTTTGACATCCAATTTCTGTGAAAAAGTATCAGTTACCAATTTTAAAAGAAATTTTGGTCTAAAAGTCGAAATTTTAAAAATAATTGTAGAAAATAGGAAATTTTCAAAAAATACTTAAATTATTGCATTACATCGACAACAATGAACAAAGAAACAGACCAAATTTGCATTTAATAGATGCACGCAGGTCAAACTATTACGCTACAATATGAATTCGTCGAATTTGAAGTTATTCATAAAAGAAAAAAAAAATGTCCAATACATCCACAAAATATTAAAATAAATCAAATAGCGTAAATTTTTATTATTTCCAAAGAATAGTAAGTACTCTCGTGCCAGTTTAGTGAAAAACGCAAAAAATGGATAAACGCAATAAAGAAGCACACGTAAGTGATGAGTTTTTAGAATTTAGAAATAATCAATAAGTAGTTTAAATTAGTAGTCTAACTAAGTTTTGTAATGATTAGTCAGCTAAACGAGCTTGAGGAGCTCGTGGCTAAATAATAACAGCCGCTCGGGTTGATCTTTAGGTTAAGCCGTGCTTGCCTAGGTTGGTCTGTGGATGGGTGACCACCCATTACATACCGAGTTTCCTCCGTGCCTCGGAAAGCACGTTAAGCAGTTGGTCCCGGCTGTCATTTGTGATCTTTGACAGTCGTTACAGGTAGTCAGTGGCCCAAAAACTCTGACAACCAGTCTTACCAAGGGGTATCGTATTACCCAGTACTAACTGGGTTGTGGAGGTCAGATAGGCAGTCGCTCCATCTAAAATACTAGTATTCAGCTGCATCCGGTTAGACTGGAAGCCGATCCCATTAAAACTTGGGAAAAGGCTAGGCAGATGATGAGTCAACTAAACATCATCTGTTACCTCCACTCCAATACATGGCCGGCCTCGAAGACCTTTTGACCTTTTGACATAATATATTTTGGCCACACTGACGATCATTATTGATAGACCGGAACCCAAATTTATAACTTTTATCATAAAAATAATATAATTGAAGAGACGATGACAGGTCTGTTATGTTTCCTTTATTGTCCACATAGCGTATCTTTTGTCAATTTAGTGCTGCCACCTAACTATAGGTGGCAGTACTAAATCGACAAAAGAGACCTGCACGTTCCCCCTATCGTAATTCGGGATTTTCATATTAGTTCCTTCTTGCCGTCATAGATGACGCTGTTATACTATTTGTACTATCATCTCTACAACTACCGTTATTTAAAAGACCTTGTACCATTTAATATCACATTTTAATTCCTCATTATCGAAAATTGTTTTTAAAAATATAACAAGCGTGGGACAGGGAACACATTTTTGAAATGCGCCGCCGTCATAACAATATAGTTACTTAACATTTATTTTGACTTTTGACAAGCATAACGTCTCATGCAACAATAACACTTTTGATCCAATCAAGGTATTCGTAAACATTGGTGTAAATTCCAGGAACACCCTTTTCACCACAACCCACTCCAAAGCTGACGATGCCGATGAGTTCAAATTGTTCCTGATTCTCATACACTAGGGGGCCTCCAGAATCACCCTTGCAAGCGTCCTCGGCTTCTTTGCCACCAGCGCAAAGTTGGCCTTTCCATAAAGATACGCTGCGACCAGGCGCGTTGTAAACTGATTGGCATTTCTGTGGAAGATAAAGTTTTGTCAGTCAATTCAGTTATTTACACAATTCTTGGTCTCCCCGTTATTACAGCCATTTTTATTTGTTCTGGACCATACCTGGGGACCTTCTAGTTACGAAAATAATGGGGGTCAAAGTTCCAACAGTTTCACAATTATTTTTTTAATACACTCAAGTTTTTTATGTTACAACTTTATTTTAAAAACCTCCATGAATTCCGTAGTTATTCAATGTATCCATCAGCACAATGTTTTGAATGGTCCGTTTACACCCTGTGTTGGTCGTTTTAGAGTGTAAAAATTTTGACAGGGAGATAAAATAGTAGGTTATTCAACAAAGGGAATAGGAGAGAGTCTTAAGCCACGGGCGCTAAATTGAATGCAGAACGTAACGAATGATTTCAGGTCTAGCCCAGCCGCAGAGGGTGACGGGGCCTGCTTGGCCATATTATGGGCCAATAGCGAAGGCCGGAGGAGCGTGACGAATGATTGATTTTCTTTTTAGCTTTTCCCTAGTCGCTGGATAGATGGCGCTGAACTTGGTAAGTTACTGCAAGGAACGGAACCTAAAAAAACTGATTTTAACAAAGCGCGAAAAAACGGTTTTATTCGGAAGCATAAGCAAACGAAAGCTATATAAAATGTACTCTGTGAACGAAAGTGTCAGTCAACGAGCGTATTTGACGATGTGATGTGCAGTGGTATTCCACGAAGGTTAGGCCACGAAATAATGATAGCAAAAAAAATTTTCGTCTGCGCCATCTTGGGTTTTCGAAAACGACACCCATGAAGAAAAGACCGTAAATTTTCGTCGGCGCCATTTTGGATTTTCATTTTGACCTCATTTTCATTATCAGCGACCCCAAAAACCACGATAATGACACCCATGAAGAAAAAACTAAAAACTTTCGTCGGCGCCATTTTGGATTTTCATTTTCACCTCATTTTCATCATCAGCGACCACAAAAACCACGAAAATGACACCCATGAAGAAAAAACTAAAAATTTTCATCGGCGCCATCTTGATTTTCATTTTGACCTAATTTTCAACATCAGCGACCACAAAAACCACGAAAATGACACCCATGAAGAAAAAACTGAAAATTTTCGTCTGCGCCATCTTGGATTTTCATTTTAACCTCATTTTCATTATCAGCGACCCCAAAAACCTCAAAAACGACACCCATGAAGAAAAAACTGAAAATTTTCGTTGGCGCCATCTTGGATTTTTATTTTGACCTCATTTTCATTATCAGCGACCCCAAAAACCTCGAAAACGACACCCATGAAGAAAAAACTGAAAACTTTCATCGGCACTATCTTGGATTTTTATTTTGACCTCATTTTCATCATCAGCGACCACAAAAACCACGAAAATGACACCCATGAAGAAAAAACTGAAAATTTTCGTCGGCGCCATCTTGGATTTTCATTTTGACCTCATTTTCATTATAACCAACCCCAAAAACCACGAAAACGACACCCATGAAGAAAAATACACACATCAACACGGTCTAGGGATATTTCATACTCAATTAAATAACTCGAAAAGTAGTACTTTGTTTGTAATTTATCTCAGACTAATTCCAAATACAAATTTTTGAAAATTCTTTTGTTTCGGTGGCATAAAAATGTCTTGATGTATAGGAGAGGGAATTTTCATTTGTGCGAAATTTAGAAAACAATACGAATTACGTTTAGTTACAGTTTTTTTTCATTTTTAAACGAAAGATAAAGTTAAAATTGAGGTATTGTAGCCATGCAACGCCGACATTTGACGAGGGCGGAGATGTTACGAGCTGTGGGAATGCTGGAAGCTGGATCTGTTCAGCGTAATGTTGCTGAGGCCATAGGGACCCATCAAAATGTAATTTCAAGATTGTGGACACGCTATCGTGCCACAGGTGAAGTAGCGGAGAGGCACCGGGGGCCAAGTCGCATCACTACCCCCAGACAAGACCGATTTTTGCAAATTACTGCGCGAGCACAACCAAATGCAACGGCGACTCAATTGGTCCAAAGGCTGCGAGTGGAACACCAAGTGCTTGTGAGTGACCAAACTGTAAGAAGGCGACTGCATGAAAGCAATCTACGCTCTCGTAGACCACTCCGGGTCCCACCTTTACGGAGAGGCAATCGTGGACGACGATTAGAATGGGTTCGGAACCACGTGGACTGGGGCCGTGACCAATGGTCCAATGTGCTGTTCACGGATGAATCCAGGTTCGGCTTCCATCCAGATTCACGCAGGACGCGTGTTTGGCGAGTTCCTGGACGATGGAGCCGTCTCCAGAACCCTCAGGAAGTTCACCCATACCAAGGAGGAACAATTATGGTTTGGGCAGGAATTCGTCTTGGAGGACGGACGGATCTCGTTTGGGTGCGGGGCAATATGACGGCAGAACGATACGTCCAACAGGTGCTGGGGCCCGTAATCTTGCCCCACAGAACACAAATGGGGCAAGATGTCCTGCTCATGCACGACAATGCCCGGGCACACACGGCGAGAACGGTAGCAGCTTGGTTACATACACATAATGTTAGGGCCTTAGACTGGCCTGCTCAATCGCCAGATCTAAATCCCATTGAGCATGCGTGGGATATGCTGCAAAGAAGAGCTCTGAAGGAAGTTCCTGAAAATCTGGCTACAGAAGATCAACTTTTTGCGCACCTCAGAAGGACATGGGACAATATTCCGCAGCAAGACATTGACAACCTTGTTCTGAGCATGCCGAATCGTTGCCGATGTGTTATGAACATCATGGGCGCTTTCTCAGACTACTAACTTCAAGTTTATAAACACAAATTAAATGATTTTTCTATTTTTTTCAGTTTTTACTCACAAATTAAAAGTTCATTCATATACGGTTTCCGTCTATGCTTCATTTTTTTTCCATAAAATCCTGAAATTTTAATCTATACCTTAACCATTATTAAAAAATGGTAGAATATTTAATAACGTATCTTTTAAATATATACATGTCATATAAATAATTAACACATTGATAGTAATTCGCTTTTTTAAAAATATCCCTAGACCGTGTTGATGTGTGTATAATAACAATAATATTATTAATTATTATAATAATAATACGCGCCAATAACCCCCAGGAATCATTATTTTAATCAACATACAGCACTGGCCTGCAAATTGCAAAAAACGTAAGGAAATTTGAATTACGCGGGCTAAAGAACATCCACCTTGAATCCTGCTACAACACAAGGGTGTTGTAGCAGCCAATCATAGCCCAGCTACACTCGCAGGAGTATGGCTGCAATCTATACATGTGTGCGGTTCATACACACGAAAATATGCACCAATGTGCCGCTGTGTGCGTAAATTTATCAATGGGTTTTAGGCCAGCAGACTATTTGCCTATAAGATGCGTCCGGCGGGTGAGCGTCGAGCTTTGTAGCAACTTCCAGTACAGTGTTGGTTACGTAACACGGGCGCGAAAAATTGCTCTAAGTATTCGAACAGGAGTTTGAATTTTTTTTAATATTTTTTACAAAGTGTTATTTTATTTCATAGTTCATTAGTTATAATACTCGTAATTGCCCCAGTTGGTAGGGTAGGCTTTGTCTAATTGCCTCTTCGTGCGCACGCCCATGGTGACGTGACGCAATGTTTTTTTTCCAAGCGTTTTGGCTTTGGCACCTAGTAACGTAGGTAGTCAGTTCAACGCCATCTACAGAGTTCTTGGGAACTAAGTTTTTTGTAATACCTCAAAAAAACCCTCTCATTGCGCAAGTACTCCAGGAGCCAGGCCAAAGGTAGTCGAAGAGCTCCCTTTGGTGTTAGTCAGTAAGAGTCTAACAGACTGTGGGAGCTGGTGCCGGCTACCTAGTGAGTGAGTTCTGAGTCTTCTCTGACTAAAATCCCGAGTGCAATGAGGAATGTAATAAGGTATCACTGACATAATGGCACTGTTTTAGTTATCCCCTTTCTTGGTGAAGAATATAGTAATTTGCATGAGTTTTGGTTCGTTCTGAAAAACTAAACACTCGATGCGGTTAGGTACTTACTTCACGGCTGACGAAGGGTAAGTTAACGTCTCGCTTGAGAGTACTGTATGTACCATCTTCCGTCGCGCCCCATCCAACGGCGTACATCGAGAAGTAAGGAGGCGTATTCTCCGGTTGAGTCAGGTCTTTGGCTGGTAAGCAGACGGGGCGGATGAAATCTGAAACGGTAACAATGTAGTACTTAAGTATTTGTTTCTTGCAATGAGCCGCCAAAGTTTTTTGAAAAACTTTAGGCAGAAAAAAAAAGCGGCTTTTGCAGCATGTATCAGCAAGATGTGGCTATGGATATTTTGCGTGGATATTTTGGAGTATGGTACAGAACAACGGACCATCAAACTGGAAGGCTGCATGGAAAGCTTTCTCTATGGGACATCACGTCGTCATCGCGATAAAATAATCAACTGTCTCCTAAATTGAAAAAAGACTCAAATGTTTAGCTGACGATGGTCTCCAAAGAGGCAGTTTGTATTATATAGTGTATCATCTATGGGCAGTTGTTCAGTGTGATGGGTTTAAATGACACGCATATATATTATGATCACAACTTTCACGCACGCTCTATAGGAATGAATGAGATTCGCTACAACCACAAATAGCCAAGGGGGTCTTATTAAAGCGGGATTGTGTTAGTCAGTAACTGGGTGTTTGAGGCAGTTGCTGTATGTAAAATATTGGTATTCAGCAGCATCCGCTTAGATTGGATGCCGATCCCGACATTGTTGGAAAAGGCAGATGTATCATTTAATTCAATTATAGGTTCGCCATCATACCGCGCCAAAAAATGTTCCCTTGTCTATTTCGTTGTTATTTGATTAATGTCTCGCTCCTTTATTCTGCACATCGTCGGTATTGTCATTAATTTCCCGCTCATCTCAGTGTAAAAACTTTTCCGTGTGACTTTTGCACGGTTAGGGCACGTCTATGGTTTAAATCTATGGGCAGATGATAATGAAACTCGCTACCAACCTGTGTATGGAGCTGTGTCTCTCAATCTGATGAGGCCAATGTCATGATTCTTCGATGCCCCATAGACGTATTTCGGGTGAGGTATGGTTTTCTCGATTCTGATCTTTATCTCCCCTTCAGTGCAGTCTACACCACCCCCTGATGTGAGGATACAATCCTTGCCTTCATTGCTAGTATCGTATTCTCCGAGGCGAACTTTCGTCCTGGAAAATAAGTTTAGAGATTATTCAATAAAGCATTTGCCCACGGCGTCGCTCATTTTATGGTTGGAGATTATTCCACGGCAACGTTTTAAATATAGCATTTATCACTCGGGGATAATGGAGCTTCCTAATAGTGATAGGCTTGTGTCCTGGAAAAAATCTAATTATTCCGTCAGTTAGATTATCAAAAAATATTTGACACGTATTTTTTTTTTGTTACGTAAACCGAAATTGACAAAGATACGACGCTTTTAAAATTCTCAATACGTTACGCGGTGCTATAATTTTTAGTGCGTTGTGACGTCACGAACCCCCACTCTCGAGTTTTGATGAGTTTTATCTTTGTCAGTATTCATTGATTTACAAAAACAAAAAATACGTGTCTATTATTTTCCAATACTCTAACTGACGAACTAAATAGATTTGCAATTTTTTGATGGTGGAAACTAGTCTATTTCTGGAATCGGATCGGTAGTTTCTAAGATTAGGTACCTACCTCCTACATCCAACTAACAAACTTTACTTCTTAGTAATATTAGTGAAGACACTTTGCTCGTGGCTATGTCCACGTGGAGGCAGGAAATTATACCACGGAAACGCACTACAGGAATATTACAAAAATAATCTTTATCCCTAGGGACCACCGAGATTGAAAGTAGGTACTCTTTGTCTTACCCAAGTAATAATATGTCATGTAAACCGTTTAGCTTTTATACAAGGTGTCGCTTTGCATCCTGGTCAAATTCAAGGAGGTATCTATGATAGTGATTCTCGATCCGAATCGACAATAAAATGGGTAGGTTTTTATTACGGATAAGTGGTAAGTAGTAAGTAGGTAAGTGTAAACCGTAATAAACTATATTAAAACGTAGCTTGCTGTAACTGGCCCTATGACCGCGCCTTCACACACACAAATAAACACACACACAGTCGCGCGCGATGGGTGATTCTTCTAATAATTTCGTGTTATTCTGAAATACCTACTGTCAAATTTAAACAATTCAAAATAGCAGCTTTATTAACAATTTGACTGGGTATCGTAATTTAAATTGATTATTTATGTCTTTTGTGACATGTTCCTGAATTTTGACTAGGATGCAAAACTACACCTTGTAGGGTGAAAATTTTTCAAAAATACAGAGTTACTTTCAAAAGCTATTTATTCACCAAGGGGAGTAAGGCACAGATTACTAATCGAGTGTACATATGAGGCCAGACGCGAAGCGGAGGGCCGTGAACCACACCGAGTTTAGTAATCTGTACTTACCCTCCAGTGATATATATTGCTATAAACTACGCTTAATTAAGCACTAAGAAGGAAAACACACAATAGCAAAAAAAGCATTTTATTAAAAAGTTATATTGACATTGTTGCAATTGTTAAATGTTTTTAATTTTAGCGCGCCAAACGACGTTAGAGAAGGTAAAAACGCCCCGTTTCGCAGCGCAGGTTCCAACTTACGCACGTGTTAAAGCGAGAGAGTGAATAAATCTTTCGCTCTACCGCATAGAGGTTTAAAATATGCTAGTGGCCAGTACTTTTTATGGTAAAATTAAATAGTTAGATTGCCAACTTTGGTTTACGTAACAAAAGAAAAAACACGGGTCAAATATTTTTTATAATCTAACTGACGGATTAATTAGTTTTTTTTTGTCGTCTCGCCTATTCATTATTATTCGCTCATTAAAACCTTAACCGTTGGTTCTACTGGTCTACAATAATTTAATTTTGCACTAGAGTTGCTTAAATTATTATTATAAAAAATCAAAACACCTCCTTTCCGGCTTTGCCGTAGTCGAGTAAAAAAGTCAGCAATAAGGAAGGATATTTAAAAATATGATTTTTTACAGAAGTCCATCTATTTTGCCCATTGGGAATTCCATCGGGCTTATTTATAATATATAGATAATTATCCTTATTATGAGACATACCTATGCGGTTTGACCCGTTATGTGCGGACAACAGCGGCGAAGTGCAAGGAATTTATAAGGTAAAGTCACGGCCAAGCAATGCATGGCATGCGAGGTAGGTATGGACTTCTTTGCAAGCCTTTTTTCCGCAAACTCATGAAATTTTAATAAATAATAATAAATCTTTATTCAGAAACTCGAGAAGGTGAAATACAATATGAATCTAAAAACTAACTATGTAGGTATAATAATGTATGATGCCTGTACTAGGATAATCCTGTATCACAGGCTGCAGGAGCTCTAACAAAATGCTATATGTAGGGCTGTAGTTATTTTGTTGTTTAATATTTAACATGAGTGACAAAATTATTTTGATTAACTTAAACTCTAATAACTTAGAACTAAACACATAATTGCTACACGAAAATTTGCGTCAGCAGAATTTATTATAGGTTGCAAAACACATTCGAGGCGCTCTTGTTATATTCGATATTTGCACCCAGCGACTAATGTGCTTACAATAAATAAAATCGATGATAAGTATGTCAGCGCAGTGGTCTGTTATTGCTATGTTATTTCAGCAATATGCTTCAAACGCGGAAGTCTGTCCTAGAGTATGTGACGCTCTACACGCCCTCGTAGTCGATGGAGTTGATGTACCTATATTCTGCTAATTTCTTAGCTGGGCACTCAAAATCTCCCGTATTGTGGTCGTTGGGCTTTTTAAAACGCGAGCACGTCGCACATTTAGGGGTGTCCGCTTTCTTCGGGCACTCAGACATCGAGTGTCCTGCTTCTCCGCAGTGACCACACGTGGAGTTTACCTCTCTGCATGATTTAGCTGCATGACCAAATTGTTGGCATTTGTAGCATCTGGTAACCAAGGTGAAGTCTCTAACAGGGCAGGAGGTCCAATTTATAAAAATTCTTGCTTGAGATATTATAGCTCTACGTATCTTGGCTGGAACTTCGATAACAAAGTTACAGGTCAATGCATCTTTTTTCCCAGATTTGTGGCTAAATTTAACTTCGGCCAAAAAGGTCTCCAGTGACATCTCTGGAGACTTATCGGCGATGTTCTGCTCGTGACCTGAACCTGAAGACGTCAGCATCAGCCAAAGAAGTCGGCACTCCCACAACCGTGATCCGTGGTTTGCGCTTGATGGGCTCGTCGACTGTGAGTCCTGATGTAGACATCTGGACTGCGTGCTTGAGTTTATCAGCATCCTGTTTGGTCTCGGTGCTGATAATGACACCTCCATTTTTGGTTTCCCGCACACCACGTACATGGAGCTTCATTTCGTCAGGGCGTATGATGTTTTGCACGAGGTTTTTTGTCTCGTCACTCGACTTCAATTTATCATTTGGATAAACTACTACGGAACTTAAATTGTTTGGACGAACGAAATCCTTGGATCCTTTCTTCACGATATCGGAAAATGAAGCGGTTCCCACAGCACTAGAGTCCTTTATCGTCTGTTTGAGCTCCGAAATTTGTTCTGTGAGGCTGCGTTTTTCTTTCAGGTCATCGATTATGTTGAGGGCTTGACGGGATTTTTGCTTCAGAGCCTGATACAGCACTGTCATTTGAGTGGTCTCAGATTCGGCATACGGCATAGGTTGGTAACCTTCAATTTCTGCTCCGAGTTGAGTTTGCCATCTGTTGCAATCGAGCAAACCTCATTTAACTTCAGCTGAACAGATGACATCCATTTTGGATGTCGGGCTTGGATACAAAATCGATGGTGAAGTTAGACTGGTGGCTTTTCACTGACGAGGCATTGGGTTGCACTCGACCACTTGAATTACCGGGGCTGTTATCCATTTTTCAACCAATTCACTATTTTTATGTTTCCATTATTTAATAAACTACACACTTAGCAAAATACTAAAGAAGGTCACTATTATTGCATTAAATAAATACTGCTAACGAGCACGTCTGTATACTGCGAACGGCCGCAATGCAATCCCCGCCGAAATGAACAATTATTTAGTAAAATATTTGTTTATTCTTAAAAAAGAAGGTAAAAACTTTGTGCAGCTTAAAAAAAACCGGCCAAGTGCGAGTTGGACACCAAGGGTACGACAAACTTTTTAAAGGACAAACTTAACCTTGTTGTTCGATCCCCAGAAACGGCTATTGCACCAACCGCAAATAACAAGTTTGTAATAGTAAAATTGCTTTTATTTGTTAACTTCGATCAACAATTATTGTTGATCGAAGGTTATTAAACTAAATATTTACGGTTTTCAGATTTTTCCTTTTCAAGTGCTGTAAGAACTTGCTATAAATTTCATGACTCTAGGTCAACGGAAACTACCCTATAGGTTTTCGAACACACGGACAGACAGACGGACAAGAGAGTGATCTTATAAGGGTTCCTTTTTTTACCTTTTGACATACGGAACCCTAAAACAGAGACTATAAATAATGATATATTAAGATCGGAACGGATTTTACAATCTCTAAACGATATTAAATAGATGATGAAACGATATAATCGAAACCCAAATTATACGTAGCATATGCGTTGACATCCTGCCGGCCGCAATCGTCTCGATTCGTATCCTTTCCGATCCGATCCGATGAGATGTGGGTTTGGTGGAAATCATCTTTTAGAGTTTTTGGTTTATGGTACTCAATAGCAGAAATAGTCTTTCAGGTTAGGAACGTAATATATGCGGTCTGTTAGGACCGATTCCTATATTGTTCTGATCTCTTAAAACATCTTACATACAAAAAGTACAAAAAGTGTACACATACCTACATACAAAAAGTGTAAAGTGAAAACTTATCACCTGGTAAAATATTTGCAGCTGGGCGGGTTAGATCTAAGTGCTGAGTTTATGGTAACTGTTCGTGTATCGAGTTATCGACATCTCTTGACGCTGTATAGCTGAAAAAATCTGAATCGTGAGCGAAAAAAAAACAAAGTCCATCTTACGGTGTGGCCTTTTGTAGAATTCTCCCAGCGATGCAATGGGCAGCAGTCAGTACATATTTCCCGCTGATTAAAGCTCCACCACATGACAGAGCTGTTCTTTCAGATGACTTTATGGCGTACTCTATTACCACCGCCCAGGGATACTCGTCTATTCCAGTCGTGTTACCTGGAAGACAAAATTACATGTTACATACTTAAATAAACTCGAGTCACAGCAGGCAGAAACCACACAACGCCTCCTGCTACGATTCTTAGAGAAAATAAGAAAACATGTTTATTTGGCACAGGCCACAAAACACAATATGAAAAAAAAACTTAAATCTAAACAAAAAAAAAAAATATGATATTGTGTATCTCACGGCTGCGCCAAATAGGCCTTATATACTTTTTTGCCTCATACACGTTCATACATCTGGTCATAAACAGGCGCCAGTTGCGAGGACTACGCACCTGACCTTTCTGAAGAACCTCACCAATAAGGTCAGTGTTACGTCTTTCTAGGGCGTCTTCCCGGCCACTCGCATCTGTTTTGTAAATACTTTCTGTTGGTCGCCTTTCTCTATATTATTATCTTCTTTTAAAACGCAACGTTCTCATACAACCTCATTCCTCAATTTATCATTAACTAGCTTAAGCCCACGGCTTTGTCCGTGGAGTCTGGGAATTGCCCACGGTCTGAATCGCGGTCCAGTCAAATACGACCGTATTTCAAGGAGAAAAAAGTAGCCATGTACTATGTAATGTGTACTACAGGATGTAAAATACCTCATCACGAAGCTGTCAACCAAGCATTCTGTACATCAAACTAAGTAACTTTACGCAAAAATTAGGGGGTGAAAAATCACTTTTGGTGATAGAACTCAATGTAACGCACTCAAAACATTGGGCTGATGGATGGATTGAATAGTACGGGGGTCGTGGAGGTGTTTAAAGTAAAAATCTTACATTAAAAAATTGTATTAAAAAAAAAACTTGTCAAAAAGTTGGAACTTTGACCGCCAAAATCTCCGTAACTAAAAGGTTCCCAGGTATGGTGTAGAACAAAAAAAAAAACGCAATGACGAGGAGAACAAGTGCCTTCGGCTTCGTTAAGAGGGGTTTTACACCCTTTATAATAAATAAAATTGAAGTGTCTGTTTGTAACTTCAAAAGAACAGATTTTTACTGAATATCATGAAAGTATCGGTGCTTACAACAAAAAAAAATATTATTTATATTTATGTCTGTTTCTTGCAGATTATCTCCGAAACGTCTGGACGGGACATTTACTGGCAGATAGCTGATGCCATAAGGAGTAACTAGGCTTACTTTTATTTTAGAAATATTATTAGAGTTCCGTTCAATAAAATTAAAACCCTTGAAATTGTTAACAAAATCCGATTCAAATAGTCAAGTTAAATATTTTATAACAATAATAGGCGACACGACAAAAAAAAACTAATTAGTCCGTCAGTTAGATTATCAAAAAATATTTGACCCGTGTTTTTTCTTTTGTTACGTAAACCAAAATTGACGAAGATATGTCGCTTTTAAAATTCTCAATACGTCACGCCTAGGTATAATTTTTACCTAGTTCTGACGTCACGAGCCCCCACACCCGAGTATTGATGCGTTTTATCTTTGACAATATTCATTGATTTACAAAAACAAAAAATACGTGTCCATTATTTTCCATTATAATCTGACGGACTAAATAGATTTGCAATTTTTTGAAACTGTCGTCAAGCCTATTTCACGCGGACGAAGGTCGCAGTCAACAGCTAGTCATCATCAATAAAAATAGCACTGACCGAATATTTTATTGCCCACACCAACCGAAATACCACAGCATTCAGTGCTACGAGCTGGTGGGAATGCGTTCATCAGGGTTGGACAGTCTGCAGGCTCGGCAAAATCATCCTGGGTATCATACTCTGGGAAAGTGGTAGTTCGGGGGGTGGTATATCGGGGGATGGTTGGGGGAGGGCCACAGCATACACTGTGTTCTTCAGGACCAAAGCATCTGAAAGTAAACAATGAATTACAAGACTAAGTAATACACACAAGAAAAAGAGAAAGAAACACAACCTAGAAATGTGGTGCTGGAGGAGAATGCTTGGCATAACCGGGACGCAGTTCTAAACCAACGTTTAAGACCAGGTCCTCCAAGAACTTCAAATCAAACAGCGTCTTTCTTACTTTGTCCAATGTCGTATTCTCACTATCTTTGGACATATCACACGTCAAGAAAACACATCTGTAGAGCGACTTGTAGTGCAGGGAAAGGTCACCAATGCTTTGGACCGACCAAGTCAATATTGCAGTCAATGGTCCACTCCACGAATGCACAAGAAAAGCCACAGTAAGGGAGGAATGGCGACGGATTGTAAAGCTCGCCACTACCCCTGATGTGACGACCACGACCACTCCGTCAAGAATAGAGATAGGGTGTGACGACGACGAAGAAGAAAATAAATAATACACAACACAGTCCAATCTATTAACGGCGATTAACGGTGATGTTGTCAGTGCAGTAACTGTGAGAGTCTATGACAGCGCAAGGCGTTGTGTGTGTGGGTTTAAAAAGACACATCGCAAACATAATTCAATTTTTTTATTCCTCTTTTAAAAATGACACATTAGTCGGACTAGACCACACCTGCGTACCGGTTATGCAGACTATTTGGACCTTTTTTGATTTCGATGTTTATCTAAACTCGAAATACCATGCTACACCTCTTTGCAATATTGCATGCATAATTAATTGTCGTTATTGCTCAATCGTGTCTTCTATTCGTTGGTTCGATTCAAACGTAAATTTGGGCTTTACTTGTTTAAATTTATATCATCATCATTCTCCTACCCTAATCCCAATTCATTTGTGGTCGGCGCCGCATGTCTTCTTCTTCCATACTTCTCTATTACTCATCATCTCAGCAGTCACCTCCTTTCTAGCCATATCATTCTTCACACAGTCCATCCATCGTTTCTTTGGTCTTTCTCATGACTGCTTTTAAAACGGTGAAGGAAAACGATAGGAAACTAGCATTCTCTAGACCCAGCCACTTCTCGCTCAGCCACTGTGCCAACTGTGTCGTCTTTACAATGGGCAATTACAGTTATTTAGCAGTCATTAAGCGTTGCGGTTGAACTGTTGCTTAATCTTTTTGTTTGTGACAAACCCTCATGATGTCTTTCGGCTTCGTTATGGGTATCTTTACACCCATATAATGTGAAAAGGGTATTTTTAATGTTAGATTTCACGAATTTACGTTACGTTTACACCGCGTACACCGCGTACCGCGTACCGCGTCAGGGCGTCAGACAAAATCTGAGTCTGAGTATTCGAGAAGAAGAGGATCCTGTTTTACAAGATATATGGATTTCAGGATGACAATAGAGTATTTTATGGGATCATTCCCGCTATGTCGATTCCCTGTACGTCGACTCGTGATTTTTCTTAGTTTTGATGTACATTCAGTCAAAAAAGTATCGGGAATGGATGATTTGTTTATGGTTCCAAATTCAAATTTTTGTTTTTTTGTAGTTGTTAGATTGGCACAACTGTTTTCCATTTTGGCGCGGAGTTTGAGTTGCATCTGTTATTTATATTAAATACAGTGCTGGTTTTAGTAATATCATATATAGTGTGTATTGCGAATTTCATAATGGACAAAAATATCGAACAAAGAGTTTGTCTTAAATTTTCATCGCCAATGGAATTTCGTGTTCGGAGTCACTGAAAATGTTACAGAAGGCTTACGGTGAATCGACTTTATCAAAAACTCGTGCTTATGAGTGGTTCAAAGCGTTCAAAAGCGGTCGAGATGTGATGGAAGATTTGCCTCGCTCTGGTAGGCCGTCAACGTCTGCAACTGGAGTTAACATCGCAAAAGTGAAGAAAATAGTGACTGAAAATCCCCATTCAATTCTGAGAGAGATAGCCGCCGAACTTTCTGTATCTCACGAGTCGATCCGTACCATTTTAACTAATCATTTGGGTATGAAACATGTTGCTGCTCGGCTAGTCCCAAAAGATCTGAATTTTCTCCAAAAACTCAATCGCATGAAAGTCGCTGAGGACATGCTAGAACGAGTCAGTTCGGACCCAACATTCATGAAACGCATTGTTACTGGTGACGAGACGTGGGTTTACGAGTTTGACATGCAAACTAGTCAACAAGCTTCGGAATGGCGCCTTCCAACTGAACCGAAACCGAAAAAACCACGCCAAAGTCGATCAAAAGTCAAAGTCATGTTGACTGTTTTCATTGACTATCGCGGTGTTGTGCACTCTGAATTCTTACCGGAAAGTCTAACGGTAAATAAAGAATATTATTTGAGCGTTATGCGGCGTTTAAAAGAGCAAATTCGACGAAAAAGGCCAGATTTGTGGAAAGAAAATTCTTGGATTTTGCACCACGACAATGCGCCTTCGCACAAGGCTATCATTGTGAACGAATTTTTGACCAAACACTCAACAAATACCATCCAGCAACCACCATATTCACCAGATATGGCTCCTGCTGACTTTTTTCTTTTTCCTAAACTCAAATTACCACTTCGTGGCACCCGTTTTCAATCGATAGAAGACATAAAGGAGTTTTCGCGGCGAGAACTGAACTCAATTCCGGAAGCAGCGTTTAAAAAATGTTTTGATGAATGGATTATTCGTTGGCGCAAGTGTATCGTTTCTAAAGGAGCATACTTTGAAGGTGATAAAATAAATTTGGATGAATAACAGACATTTTGTGTATTATTGATCTTTTCCCGGTACTTTCTTGACAGAGTAGTATTGTCTTTTGTTTCACCTCGAAATGGTACTACCCACCAAAAAGTACTAGGCTAGCATAAGTTCAAGGTGTTGTGTATTTTTATATTCCGGGTGTAGGTACTTACCTACTGTTTAATATTACTACTACTGTCTTTGTACCGAAACCTACCTAGAACTTTGTACAAAAGATATGGCCTCTTGAGGTACAGGTGGCTGGAGCAGGTTCGTAAGATGCGGACAGGAAAACAGATTAATACATTGACCGATCTTGCCATCAGGAGTGTTGCACGCCGGAGGACTGTTAATTCTCTGACCAGTATTTGGTTCTGGACAGCACACCTGCAAAAAAAGAAATATTAAGAGTTAATTCTGCAACCGATCTATCAAGCCTTGACGTAGACACATTCATAGAGCACTAGATGCCTCGTTGGCGACCGCTGCTAGATACATCAGAAAGGCAGTGATCCGGCATACCCAGCGTGTCACCGTGTTCTTGCACTACGGCAAACTATAGGAACTATTATGAAATGACGATCCGTGACAGGAGTTGTGCGCTCAACACTTTGGCACCGAAACCAAATTTTATTACTACTGCATCGATGGTCTAATGGTCGCCAGCATGACGTCCTGCGATCTATTCGGTAGCCAAAAAAAAAGTGCAATATCTTCATGTCAAAATATATGGAACAGCAGATTCGTTTTTTAAATATCGATAAAAAATTTCCATGTGCGGGCTCAGAATGATAAACTGAATACATGGCATCTGTTTGTGCGTCCATGGTCGTTCCAACTTGTGTTCAAATGTCTTTATGATGAATCTACGAGTACTTACATGCGCCACATTTGCTCTCGACCCACAAAATGATCTGTGCAGCAACTTAATATCTTGATCAGTTTTATCCGGCTTCTTGGCCAAAGTTAGCAACTGTTCACATTGGGCGAACGGTATGCATGCTCTTCTTCTACCATTTGCTGATAGGCACGGGGTGTACTCTGTAATCATAACGTTAGATAAGCATAAACATAGCACAATCAGAGACACAAGGTTCCTCTGTATGAGAGGAGTATCTTCGAATTAGTGGGTCTGGGACACGCAGTTTCCCTCAGGTTTTCCTTCACCCGGGGTTGCGGGACTGTTCGAAAGAGATACCGTGGCCCCGGAACACAAAGGGCGATGAAGGAACATGGATGGGTTTTAGTCAGTAAAAGTCTGACACTCCCTCCTGCTCCGCCCAGAGCGGGAGAAGTCATTTGATGATTTCCCATCCGAAAAAAAAAAAAAATAGGTTTTCCTTCACCGTTTTGAGAGCAGTGGTCGTGAAATAAACACAAAGGCGTCTAAGGGAGCGCATACTTAGTAAAAGACAGCCAGGCGAGGTCGCGGCAGACCGAGGTGAAGATGGCCTGCGACGGTCATGAATTGGCGTTTAGTTAAAAAGTCATCATCATCATCATCATTTCAGTCGAAAGACGTCCAATGCTGGACATAGGCCTCCCCGCGCGTGTCGCCACATTGACCGGTCCCGTGCGACTCGCATCCAGCGGATTCCCGCAACCTTCACCAGATCATCAGTCCACCTAGTGGGAGGCCTTCCAACGCAACGTCTTCCGGTTCGCGGTCGCCACTCCAGAACTTTTTGGCCCCGTTCTGCGAGCAATGTCAATGTCAATGCCCACTGCCACTTAAGTTTGGCAATTCTTCGGGCTACGTCGGTAACCTTGGTTCTCTTGCGGATGTCTTCATTTCTGATTCGATCACGCGAGAAAACTCCGAGCATAGCCCTCTCCACTGCCCTTTTGGCGATTTTAAGCCTTCTGATGAGGCCCATTGTGCCCCACGTTTCGGTTAAAAACAAGAAAAACTGTCGTGCTAGCAACACTAAGAAGTTTAAAGGAATAAACATTACTTAGGTAAGTATCTCGAGCGCGTAAAAGTAAAATCTGTCGTCGGACGAAAGTCTACGACACAGGTGGAGTTGGACGAGACATCTATCTGGCTAGACGCGAATATAGCCGAAGAAGTTGACCGAATGTTACCGAAAGATAGGCAACTAAAGCCGTCCAAAAGTCGAAGGAAACACCTATGGATGAGGGACGCACGGAACAGGTAAAGGCGGCAGATGAAAGAGCAAGTCTCAGCAGGGGGCAATTTCTAAATGTTGATAATAAAATAAAACTAGCACATGGGCAATGCTTTACTTGACACATTGGAACTTCCCAGTAAGTTTTAAACGTAAACTCGAAACATTTGTTTAAATTTAACCATTAAAAGGCACTTTTTTTGTCAAATTTACAGACACCAACACACATCAAACTTCGCGAAACTGACAAATTTTCCCAAACAACCTTGAACTTAATGCTTTAGTGATAAAGTGACAAATCTATTAAAGAATTAAGACAGTTTGTAGAAGCTTGATGTGCCTGTACACAATACATAATATTACAGTCAAAAACAAAAAAAAAAGGAAAAAATGAAACTGACTTCAAAAACATAAAACAAAAAAACATATATATACGCGTCGACTTATGAACCTCCTCCGTTTTTTTTTTCGTCGGTTTAAAAGACGATGCTACAGTCCCAGTCACAAAGCATAATAACTATGAAAGTACTGTAGTTGTCCATTCCAAATCGTGGATCTCTATGCAGAAGGAAGGGCAGGAAACTCTTCACTCTTTTAAATCAAAATTCATCATCTACCAAGCCTTTTCTTAACCACGTTCGGGTCGGCTTCCAGTCTAACCGTACGCAGCTGAATACCAGTCTTTTACATGGAGCGACTGCCTATCTGATCTCCACAACTCAATTTAGTACTGGTTAATACGATACCCCTTGGTAAGATTGGTTGTAAGACTTTCGGGCCACTGACTACCTGTAGCGACTGTTTAAGATCTACAAAAGACAGCTGGGTCCAACGGCTTATCGTGCTTTCCGAGGCACGGAGGAAAATTGGTACCCATCCACAGACCAGCCTAGGCAAGCATGGCTTAATCTGTAGATTGATCCGAGCGGCTGTTATTATTTAGCCATGAAAATATATATATAACCAATTCAGGGTAACAGCGCTATTAAAACATTATGAAAGAGCGGGCATTAGTTACTAGAGTATTTAATATGCTCAAAAATGCTAATTAGTTTAACGTGTTTATAACAAGAGACCCGAAGCTTAAAAACATCATAAGTATTTAATTATTTTCCTTATAAAAGTACTAGCACATCGCCCGCGACTTAGTACGCGAAAATTGTGATAGCTCAGTGAATTTGCATGATATAAATATAACATATCGACGGTGAAGTGCCAATACCTCCTAACTGTCATTTTTCGAGAAATTAACTTTTTTATCATTTTGAATTTAAAGGCGTATTTCGCATGTTTTAGTGAAATCTCCTAAGTGTATTTTAATTGCAACAGCATTCAATTAAAATGTGGAAATACTTCCCAACTATACCAACATGTTTATTTTATGGCATTACCTAACTTTAAAAAGCAGTTTTTTAAAAGTCAGTTAGGTGTTATTGGCACTTCACCGTCGATATAGCCTATGTTACTTCCTGATAATTAAGCTTTCTGATGATGAAACAATAGTTAAAATCGGTCCAGTAGTTTCGGAGCTTATTCGGTACAAACAAAAAAATCTATTTATAATAAACTAGCGGACGTCACGCGGTATCACCCGCGTAGTTCCCGTTCCCGTGGGAGTACGGGAATAAAATATAGCCTATGTTACTCAGTAAAGACGTGGCTTTCTAATGTTGAAAGAATTTTTAAAATAAGTCGAGTAGTTTTAGAGTTCAATCGTAGCAAACACAAACAAACTAAAAATCAAATCTTTCCTCTTATAACAGATATTAGTGTAGATTATGTTAGTGTATATTAGTATAGATAACAAAAAACCAAAGCAGTCTTACGTCCGAAAACGAGGTCCGCACACAAAGTAATCACAGCAACCGTTAAGATATACATTTTCGAGATTAATTTAATAATTACACTTCACGATGAACCCGTTCGGGTCCGCTCGTAGTCAGGACCAACCCGATCCAACGGTCAGAGGCAACTGCCGATTCTAGTGGTGTTAACTGATAGAAAACTGCATTAGTTGTGTTTGTTATGAGGAAAAACATGTAGTATAGAGAACCGGTATCTATTCTTTGCTAATAATTGTCTATGTGAATCTCTTTAGTGAGATAGACGAGGATAAAATGTTGATTAGCAAAATTCAAAAACACGTTTGTTATAATGTTGTTTAGTTTTGTGATACAAACCTTTTTGTGTCAGGTACGCAGTAAGCTCAACACCTCGTTTTTATTTATTTATTATTATTATTTATTTAGTACAGTATTTAAAACCATTAACACTAATATTACTAATAAATCAAATACCTAATCCTTTTACTCTTTGTCTTCTCGCAGAACCACAAACTTTCCAACATTATCGTCTTTCGCTTCGTAAGCATCCGCGGTATTGGGGAAGTGGATCGAGCTACAGTGCGACTAAATGGGACATTAAACAATTTATGTTTCATTTAGCGAATAAAATAGGCTAGTTTCCACCATCAATAAATTGCAAATCTATTTAGTCCGTCAGTATTGGAAAATAATGGACACTTTTTTTTTGTTTTTGTAAACCAATGAATATTGACAAAGATAAAACGCATCAAAACTCGGGAGTGGGGGCTTGTGACGTCACAACGCACTAAAAATTATAGCACGGCGCGCCGTATTGAGAATTTTAAAAGCGTCGTATCTTCGTCAATTTTGGTTTACGTAACAAAAAAAAAATACGAGTCAAATATTTTTTGATAATCTAACTGACGGACTAATTAGATTTTTTACACAAGCCTATTATGTGCAACAAATAATTGACACAGCTCCGCATGTAATTCCGAGGCGTTGGTATACCCATGTATAATTTTATACACGTTATTTTAATCATCTTCCTTTCCTTGTCTGATGTTGTTTGGGGTCGGCGCATCACTTTCTTTTTCTTCCATTCTCTCCTGTCAACCGTCATGCTATCATTTACTCATTCATCTTTTTCGGGTTCCGTACCTCAAAAGGAAAAAACGGAACCCTTTTAAGATCACTTTCTTGTCAGTCTGTGCGTCTGTCTGTCCGTCTGTCACCACCGATTTTCTCAGGAACGGGTGGACCTAGCAAGTTTAAATTATACCAGGTACTGAGGTCTATTATTAGGTGTATAAAAATCAAGGTCCTGTGTCAACATCATAAAAAGATGTGGGCAAATTTAGATTTTCGCGAAAACTTGTAAGTAAAAAAAAAATGTAGTTCCAGTATGTCCCCAGCCGTTCCCGAAAGGGAACAGAACATTGTTATTTTAATTGTGTCTGTAATTGCGGGTAACTACAGGTTAATAAAAAAAAAAAGATTTTACTAGTACAAACTTATTATTTGCGGTTGGTGCAATAGCCGTTTCTGGGAATCGAACAGCAAAGTTAAGTTTGTCCTTTAAAAAGTTTGTACGAATCCCTCGGTGCGCGAGTCCGACTTGCTCTTGGCTGGTTTTTTTATCAAAGTCAAAGTCAAAGTCAAAGTCATATTTATTTGCATAGATTGCAGGTACATAAAATAAGTTGTTACAGTAAAATGGGTGAGCCTTGTACAATCTACCTTTAGGCATGCAAACATTAATTAAATTGTTATATATTGAATATTAAAATTAAATTAAATTATGGTTTATAGTTTCATAATATAAAAAAAATAATCTACTACATACAATTTGAAAATAATCGGAGAAACATTACAAGAATAAGATCGTTAGGTATGTCAATATTAATTAAATTACATTAAATTATTCCATACATTAAATTATTAAATTACAAGTCAGTGTCATTTAAAAAGTCATTTACTGAATAATAGCATTTTGAAATTAGTAGTAATGTCAGTCTCTTTTTAAAATGTAGAATTGTGTCATTTTTAATAATATTGGGTACTTTATTAAAAATTATTGGTCCCATACTAATAACACTTTTTTTGAGCAAAGCAGTATTACATCTCTCAACATGTAGTAAGTGTTTGTACTGACTTCTAATAGGTCTCTTCCTAGCCTCTGACACTGAGGTGAAAAGGTGCATGTTACATTTAACGAAGAGTGCTATTTCTAGTATATACATACACGGGAAAGTTAAAAGTTTTAGGGACTTAAACACAGGAACGCAACTATCCGTCACTTTCATGTTAAGTATTGCCCTTATACATCGTTTTTGGGCTTTGAACACCTGTTCTCGTAGGGTACAGTTTCCCCAAAAGATTATTCCATATCTTAAAATGGACGCGACTAGACCATGGTATGCAACTACCGTTGTGGTGATGCTTACCGTTTTCGCTACATTATGTAAGACATACGCTCAGTTTTTTACAGACTTCTTCTGCTTGAGGTTTCCACGTCAATTGGCTATCTATCAGTATGCCTAGAAATTTCGCAACTGTTACTTGGTCTATACTACAATTATTATATTCTATCGCTATATTCGGTACTGATATGCGTTGATAAAAGTGCATTACGTTAGTTTTTTGCAGGTTTATTACTAAATTATTTTTGTCAAGCCAATTCACAATGTCCGTAAGTGCATTATTTATGTCCTGTTCGTATTAGGTTATGTCTGTACATTTAATTAGTGCCGTACTGTCGTCAGCAAATAAGACCATGGGGTGTTCAATGTGATGAGGTAGGTCATTTATATAGAGTAAGAATAAGAGTGAGCTAAGAACTCCACCCTGAGGTACGCCATGTCTTATAAGTCTTGCTCCGGATTTATATTTTATCTCACGCTTAGTATTAGTGCAAATTTTAGAAATTTCCGTGTACTGTTTACGGCCGCTCAGATATGACTTAATTAGGTCTAATACATTTCCTCTTATTCCGTACATGTTAAGCTTATTAAGCAGGGTTTCGTGATGGACACAATCGAAAGCTTTTGTCATATCTGTGAGGATTGCGCAGATAGGTAGTTTTTTATCAACATTGCCCATTATAACACTTAGTAAGTCGTAAATAGCAATATTTATTCCTTTGTTTTTCCTGAATCCTTTTTGTTCATCACATAGAATATTACATTTACATAAAAACTTATTGATTGATTCATAAATAATCTTTTCCATAATTTTTGAAAATATGGGAATTAGGGCAACGGGTCTATAATTATCTAAACTCTCTTTATCGTTTTTTTTTAAAAGTGGTTTGACAATAACTGTTTTTAGACCGTCGGGGAATATTCCAGAGCAAATGCATAAATTTATAATCTGGCTTATGTGTACGGCAATAATATTAGACACGAATTTTATAACTTTTGTATCTATACCATCATATCCTACGCTGTTAGTACTTTTTAGTGCCTGTATTACCCTTATTACGTCTTGAGGTAGCACTGGAGACATAAAAATCGAATGCGTGTTGCTAATTAAATCAGTAGGTACACGTGTTGGTAAAGAATTAGACGGTATTTGATCAATAAAGAAATTATTAAATGCATTTGCAATTTCTGTTGGATCACTAATGACGGTGTCCTGAATTTTGATTTTACATATTGGCTGGACATTGCGTGTTTTGTTATTTATAATACGCCAAGACGCTTTTGACTTGTTGTTAGAAGTATTTATGAAGTAATTGTTTTGTGCTCTTTGGGTTAATTTAATAATTTTTCTGAATATTAAGGAGTAACTTTTGAATGTATTTTTGTTTTCGATTGAAGAGTCACGTCTGTATTTCCACAACAAGTGTCGCTGTCTCTTACTGCATACTCGTATACCACGAGATACCCATTTTATACTTGGATTTAATTTAATGGTCACTAACTTGTATGGAAAACAAAGATCGTACAGCATTCGAAAATGTTCCAGAAAGTAATCATATGCTTCGTTTGCGTTCTCTGTTATGTATATGTCCGAGAAAGAAAAACATTGGAGATAATTTTTGAACCTAACTAAATTTTCGATACAGAGATCACGTTTCTTAATGCGCCAGGAATTAATTCTACAGGTTCTATTTACTTTTACTTCCAGTATCTGTGCAGTGTGATCGGACAAAGCAAAGTCCATTATTTCACACTTACATTTTAGTTGAGAACTACAAGCAAAATTATCAAGACAACTGTTACTGGATAATCTAGTCGGTTGTCGCAGTTCTAAATTAAGATTGTACCCTAACAGAAAGTATTCAAAGTCTCGAGTAACGTTGTTTCTTTTTAAGATATCTATGTTGAAGTCCCCACATAAAATGATTTTTTTATTTGGTTTTGTACTTATTGTTTTCAAGACCATGTTCAAATTTTCATAAAATACAGTTAGGTTATTTAGTTTTGGTGGTCTATAAATACAGATAATAATTAATCTTTGTTTGACTAGTTCTATTCCGCAACACTCGAAAGCGTTTGTTCTTGAATGTCGGGAGATGTCCGTTAGTTCTTTATATTCTAGATTTCCTTTGATTAGAATGCAAGCTCCTCCACGCTTTCTTGAATGTCTTGCATAACATGCAGCCAGTTTGTAATTTGGAAGGTTCAATATTTTTTCATGACCAAGCATAATGAAGTGTTCGGTAATACAAACAACATCTATGTCTTTTTGTTTCCTGGACATTTCTTGAAGGTGGACAGTAAGTAAGTCAGCTTTGTTTAAAAGGCCAGCGATATTTTGGTGCAGGATATTTATGTTGTTAAAGACGAAAAAAATCAGAGTTACTTGTCGTTATATTTGCTCCGTCGATATTGCTAGGCGGTGTCTCCGAGCATACGACATTTATATCGGTCCATTCGTCGCAGGGAAGTTCATCACAGGGAAGTTTATCTTCTCTCCTTCTCTACCCATCAACATTATCATAATCTATTTCTCCATCCATCATAACTAAAGGGTGTAAGAAACCTCTTAACGAAGCCGAAAGGCACTTGTTCTCCCCGTCATTGCAATCATTTTTTTGGTCTACACCATACCTGGGAACCTTCTACTTACGGAGATTTTGGGGGTCAAAGTTCCAACTTTGAGACAAGTTTTTTTTTAAATACAAGTTTTTAATGTAAAATTTTTAAACACCTCCACGCGACCCCCGTACTATTCAATCCATCCATCAGCACAATGTTTTGAGTGCGTTGCGTTAAGTTCTACCACAAGACATTATTTTTCACCCAAAAAAAAAAAGTCGTTTCCCAGCAATAATTTTTTGCGTATATAAAATGTATGTTACATAGTTATATAAATGTTTGCTCTTGGTTGTACTTTATGAGGTCATTTTACGTATCATGTTGAAATTAATTAAAAACTTGTTTCTTCTAAATGCCATTGACGGTTTTTTGCTGTACATTATTAGTATGAAATACACACATCAAAAATGTCTAGGGATCAAGCATTTTTATGCGGATTTCTTGAGATTGAGATGTGGCTTTGTAATAAATTTATGATTTTATAAATTTATATGGATCCTTTTTGGTGCATTTCATAATTTGAATCAGGAACTCTCAATCAAATTCGAGTAAAAGATGAAAATAAGCTGTCAATATTTTCCCTATAAAAACATACAACGCATTGAAGACATTATTAGTGCTACTGTTTCCCTACTACTGATTAAAACCAACGTTATTATGGAGCGGCGACGTCATTTAAGCAGGGAAGAAATGCTCAGAGCCGTGGGAATGATAGAAGCTGGTTCCCGGCAACGTACTGTAGCTTTAGCTCTGAATACAAGTCAGAGTGTTATCAGTCGACTTTGGACACGTTACCGAAGCACTGGTACCGTGGCTGAGCGCCATGGAGGACGGTATCGCTGCACCACACGGAGACAAGACCGATACATTCAAATCTTAACTCGAAGAGCTCCAACAATAACCGCCATGATGTTAGCCGTGAGGCTTCATCACTCTTCAGGGAACTTAATTAGCGACCAAACAGTCAGAAACCGCTTGCATGAAGTGAACCTTCATTCCCGAAGACCGCTACGGGTACCACCTATAGCAATGCACAATCGTAGGATTCGATATCAATGGGCTCTTGAACACAGAAATTGGGCAGAAGAACAATGGCGTTTCGTGTGCTTTTCTGATGAGTCTCGTTTTGGTATGAGACCGGATACAAGACGTATACGACACTGGAGAACCCCTGGACGCCAACAGCGATTAAAATCCTGCCAGGAAGTCCATCCTTATAGTGGTGGAACCATCATGGTATGGGCGGGTATTTGGATCGGCGGAAGAACTGAGTTGATTTGGATCAGAGGCAACCTCAACGCTCAAATTTATGCTGAGACGATTGTATCAGACGTCATCGTTCCTCTACAAGTGCAAATCGGTCCCTTATTTCAGTTAATGCATGATAATGCACGACCGCACACCGCAAGAGTTGTAAGACAGACTCTCGCCGCAGCTAACATCAATGTCCTGCCCTGGCCTGCTCAGTCGCCAGACTTGAACCCGATTGAGCATGCATGGGATATGCTACAGAGAAGAGCTCTGCCGAATATGGAGGGTATCCAGTCGCAAGAAGACCTTTTTTTGTTGTTGCAACGAACATGGGCGGCCATTCCACAGCGTGATTTGGATGAACTCATTTTGAGTATGCCAAACCGATGTTCTTGTGTTGTTAGTGTTCGCGGTAGAAACACGGATTATTAATTGTTTAAGTTACCCAATAAAATTTTAAAGAAAACTGTTATTTCAGTCTTTTTTTCGAACTTTAATGTTAGTGGTTCAAATGTCAAAAATCCCTTTATTAGGAAAATGGCAAATTTCTTTATTAATGCAAAGGTGACTTGGTTTATCGTTACTGTGACAAACGAAAACACTTTATTTGATGAATCCTTAAAGAAAATTTTAATTAATATCAATCAGGAGAAAAGTTATTGCAAAAATATATGTTGATCCCTAGATACTTTTGATGTGTGTATGTCAATGAGACTTACATCGGTATCATCATCAGCTTATTAATGTTCCCACTGCTGGGACACAGGCCTCCTCTCAATGACATGGAATGGGCTACAATCCACCACGCGGGCCGGCAGTGCGGATTGGTAGATGTCACATGTCTTCGAATTATTTGGTTCTAGGACATGCGATCACGATGTTTTCGTTCACCGTTTTGAGAGCAGTGGTGATGAAATAAATTACACAAAGTAATGCGTCTGTCTGGGTTCGAACCCACGACTTACTGTTCGTAATTCGGGGCCGCCACCACTGGGCCACCTGGTCTCTACATCGGTATCATCATAACCCTAATCTGTTTCTTCCTACGTTGTGGTCGCCTTCCAGTCTCAACGTTTACCGGGTAAACGGTTAGGGTCTAACCGTTTACCTTTTAAGTAGTTAGTTTAGTTTTATTTCTTCTATTGATTTTTGTATTACTGAAACAGCTGGGCCATCATCATCATCATCATTTCAGCCGAAAGACGTCCACTGCTGGACATAGGCCTCCCCGAGCGTGTCGCCACATTGACCGGTCCCGTGCGACTCGCATCCAGCGGATTTCCGCAACCTTCACCAGGTCATCGGTCCACCTAGCCAGCTAGGCCGGTTGACTTTAATTTAACTTTACCTTGGTTTTTATTAATTAATTATCTATCATCATCTGCCTAGCCTTTTCCCAACTATGTTAGGGTCGGCTTCCAGTCTAACCGGGTGCAGCTGAATACCAGTATTTTAAATGGAGCAACTGCCTATCTGACCTCTACAATACAGGTTTGTCTCCACCGATCACAGTATCAGATCACGTTAGCCACGGATCACGGCGAGTTGTATCCACTGATACCTTTATCCGTTTCCCTCTACAACTCGCTGTGATCCGTGGCTAACGTGATCTGATACTGTGATCAGTGGAGACAAACCCGTTAATTCTGGGTAATACGATACCACTTGGTAAGACTGGTTTTCAGACTTTTTGTGCCACTGACTACCTGTTACGACTGTCAGTAATGACGGCCGGGACCAACAGCTTAACGTGCTTTCCGAGGCACAGAGGAAGCTATCGGTACCGTATGTAAGGGTGGTCACCCATCCACAGACCAACCTAGGCAAGCACGGCTTAACCTAACGATCGGTCCGTTTTGGTTTTTACTATTTAGCCACGAGCTATCCTATCTATACATACAACTAAATCAAATTTGAAGTGTCTGTTTGTGATATAAAAATAACAGCATTTTACTGAATGCATAATTATGAAAATATAATATTCGGCACTTGTAACAAAAATACTTTTTTTTTTCAACTTTTGTGTGCCTGTCTGTCTGTCTATTCCAGCTAATCTCCGAAACGCCTGGACTGATTTTGACGGGACTTCGACTGGCAGACAGCTGATATTATAAGGAGTAACATGATTGACATAGATTTTTATTTTAGAAAACGAACGGATTTAAATAAAAATTTAAAAAAAAAAAAAAAAATCCTACTCTTTTATGGGTTTCGTGCAAAAAAATTAAAACCCTCGAAATTGGTAACAAAATCCGATTCAAAGAAGGAAGTAATTTTTTTTTTAATATGTAATTTCACGCGAACGAAGGTCGTCTAGCAACAGCTAGTTATATAATACAAATGTGTATAGAAGGAGCTAAACAGGTTTACCAATTTAATTATTCTTGAAATTTAGATGCACGGCAGTGTGTCAAAGCCAAGTTCGAGTGTTATTTATTCATCTAGGTACACGAACTATTGTAACTTACAATTTACAAAGTTGTAAAAATCACTATAGATAGTGATAAAACACTGACTTCATAAAATTCTAAATCTAAAGATGTTCAAATCAAATTTAAAATCTACAATAAATAAAATCTAATTATAAAATAGCAGGTAAACTCTCAAATTCATCATCCTGAATTTCGACAGTTAATCATCTGGACACAGTTTCAATTTTGAAAACCAATAGTTCGACTACTCATTGCTTCGACAGAACATGCATTCGACTAGCATTAGTGGTATGTTTGTACAAACCTAAACATGTAGGTGCTCTGCGCAGTACCGTGATTCACCAGTAATTTAAACGAGCTGCGGATCTAGTCGGTTGTTTCCTTTGCGCCGGATACATACTTCTCAATTAGTCCGACGAAAACCAATAGTTGAACCACTCATTGCTTCGACAGAACATGAATTCGACTAGCATTAGTCCCACGAAAACCAATAGTTCGACTACTCATTGCTTCGACAGAACATGAATTCGACTAGCATTTGTCCCACGAAAACCAATAGTTCGACTACTCATTGCTTCGACAGAACATGTATTCGACTAGCATTAGTGGTATGTTTGTACAAACCTAAACAACCGTGATTCACCAGTAATAAACAAGCTGCGGTTCTAGTCGGTTGTTTCCTTTGCGCCGCCTACATACTTCTCAGTGGCGATCGAGTATTGGTATACCCGAGTTAAAATAAAAAAAGTGATGTCGCAATTATTAGGGAATCTGGGTGTTTTCGACCATAATTCCCAAAGTTGGGAAATATTTTACGGTCGATTAGTAAAGCAGGGGCCGGTGTACAGGGTCGGCGGCGGCGCAGGCGCCGAGGGCGCCCCAGCGGCCCGTCGCGCTACCAGGGGCCTCGTTGTACCGTGTGCGGAATGAAGAGTCACGCGGCTGATTCGTGTCGTTTTAAAAACTATAAATGCAGTGCTTGTGGTGTAAAAGGTCATTTATATTTTTTTCACCCAACCACTGAACTCTACGATAAGTGCAAGGTTCTCACTGTTCGACAACTGTTTATCGTCCAAACAATATTGCGTAAACATTCTTTGATGAACTACAACTCATCCTTGTACGCTCATAAACGCATAAAGACAAATGTATGTTCGACTCAAATGTGTAAAAGTAGTCTTTCGCGCCGAAACTTTTGTTTCCTTGGCAGTTATTTATATAATAAACTAAACTCTATACTAAAAATATACCCTCTTACCAAAGTAAAATGTAAGCAAGCACTCACCACATATCTATTGGACCTTTACTACGATAGCACTGAAAGCCTCTTACTTGTTTTAAGATAAATGTGTTTTCAGCCTACCTATTACACCTCACATCACACCCATCACATCACATCACACCACACCACCATACCACACCACACCACTCCACTCCACATCAACCACATCACACTACACCACACCACTCCACACCACACCACACTATATTTTAATAATATACTTTACTAGTTCTTTAGCAATAATAATTATAGTTTTGTTAATATTGTTTTTACTTTTGTCTGTTTACTATGTTCTTCTACTACAGGCTACCAATAATTTGTTATTATAAGATTGAATACTAAAACACTGTTTTGGGGGGGCCTGGTAATCTGTGTGACAGGGTTTTCCTAGTGCAGATACCAGTCTCCCACAAAGGATTTATCTGATGTAGTATAGATACATATTTTTAAGGCGCCTTTGTGGAAGAGAAATAAAAATGTTTATTATTATTATTATATTATTATATATAAAGTGTGCAAAAATAAAAAACCTGTGCGCGTAAACAATATTGAATCCGTATTGGGTTCCGCGTCGCCGTCGTCGGAGAAATGCGAAAATACTCATGATTGCAAGGAATGTGAACTTTTTAATATAAGGTCAGTCAATTATTTACCTATCACACTACCAGTTACAGTAATAATATTGATATGCGAATGGAACTCGATTCCGGCTCTGGTAAATCTATAATGTCAGATAAATTGTACAATAAATATTTTTCTACCTATTCATTGTATGAAGATGATTTAAAAATGTGTTCGTATACTGGCCATAAAATAAATCCGCTCGGATATTTCAATGCAACGATTACGTATCGCGGACAAACAAAAACCGTAAAGATATATATCGTAGTAAATGGTGGGCCACCTTTACTCGGGCGCGTTTTTATGGTACAGTTTCAAATGCATTTAATCACCCCAAATAATAATACTCAAACCATTTCTGACTCGCATAGTGAGGTGCAGAAATGGTGATTTACGAACACTAAGAAATATTCAACGACGAATTAGGTTGTTTTAATAAATTTAAAGTCGAGTTACATTTAAAAGACGGAGCGCAAGCAAAGTTTTTCAAACCGCGGTCGGTTCCTTTTGCTTCAAAATCAAAGGTAGAGGAAGAAATTGACCGGCTGGTGAAGTTAGGCATTCTAGTACCGGTCCAATTCTCTAGGTATGCAACGCCGATTGTCCCTGTTTTAAAAAATAACGGGAAAGTACGCGTAGCAGGCGATTATTCTATCATGCTCAACAAGGATATACTACTCTGTCAAGAAAGTACCGGGAAAAGATCAATAATACACAAAATGTCTGTTATTCATCCAAATTTATTTTATCACCTTCAAAGTATGCTCCTTTAGAAACGATACACTTGCGCCAACGAATAATCCATTCATCAAAACATTTTTTAAACGCTGCTTTCGGAATTGAGTTCAGTTCTCGCCGCGAATTCTCCTTTATGTCTTCTATCGATTGAAAACGGGTGCCACGAAGTGGTAATTTGAGTTTAGGAAAAAGAAAAAAGTCAGCAGGAGCCATATCTGGTGAATATGGTGGTTGCTGGATGGTATTTGTTGAGTGTTTGGTCAAAAATTCGTTCACGAAGGCGCATTGTCGTGGTGCAAAATCCAAGAATTTTCTTTCCACAAATCTGGCCTTTTTCGTCGAATTTGCTCTCTTAAACGCCGCATAACGCTCAATTAATATTCTTTATTTACCGTTAGACCTTCCGGTAAGAATTCAGAATGCACAACACCGCGATAGTCAAAGAAAACAGTCAACATGACTTTGACTTTTGATCGACTTTGGCGTGGTTTTTTCGGTTTCGGTTCAGTTGGAAGGCGCCACTCCGAAGCTTGTTGACTAGTTTGCATGTCAAACTCGTAAACCCACGTCTCGTCACCAGTAACAATGCGTTTCATGAATGTTGGGTCTGAACTGACTCGTTCTAGCATGTCCTCAGCGACTTTCATGCTATTGAGTTTTTGGAGAAAATTCAGATCTTTTGGGACTAGCCGAGCAGCAACATGTTTCATACCCAAATGATTAGTTAAAATGGTACGGGTCGACTCGTGAGATACAGAAAGTTCGGCGGCTATCTCTCTCAGAGTTGAATGGGGATTTTCAGTCACTATTTTCTTCACTTTTGCGATGTTAACTTCAGTTGCAGACGTTGACGGCCTACCAGAGCGAGGCAAATCTTCCATCACATCTCGACCGCTTTTGAACGCTTTGAACCACTCATAAGCACGAGTTTTTGATAAAGTCGATTCACCGTAAGCCTTCTGTAACATTTTCAGTGACTCCGAACACGAAATTCCATTGGCGATGCAAAATTTAAGACAAACTCTTTGTTCGATATTTTTGTCCATTATGAAATTCGCAATACACAATATATATGATATTACTAAATCCAGCACTGTATTTAATATAAATAACAGATGCCACTCAAACTCCGCGCCAAAATGGAAAACAGTTGTGCCAATCTAACAACTACAAAAAAACAAAAATTTGAATTTGGAACCATAAACAAATCATCCATTCCCGATACTTTTTTGACTGAATGTACTACTACTACTACAACTACAACAGCCCATAACGTCCACTGCTGGACATAAGCCTCTCCCATGATGGGAGGAATTTTCCGTAATCTCCACGCTTGGCAGGCGGATTGGAGATCGCAGTGATGAAAGACTAACAGAAAACGCTGCTGCCCATTCTCTGGTCTACGGAGGCGCAAGGTGTTCTGCCTCAGACATTAGTCGCCTTATACGACACCCGTGAGTGTAATGGGTTGGTTCTATTCTACTCTGCCGGATACCACACGGCTTAACAAGGATATGAAAATCGAAAAATATCCTATGCCACGTATCGAGGAGGTGTTCGCTAAGATAGGAGGTGGCGAACACTACTCAAAGTTGGACCTAAGTAATGCGTATAACCAATTTGAATTGACCGAGTCGTCCCAGGACTTAACTACTATTTCCACTAGTAAGGGTTTATATAAATATACCCGTTTTGTATATGGGCTAGCTAACGCACCGGCTATTTTGCAGCGGTCAATGGAAACCTTACTGTTGGGAATAGAAGGAGTCAGTTGTTGGTTAGATGATGTGTGCATTACGGGGCCTATTATGGAAATCCATTTATCGAGGCTGAGAGAAGTACTAAGTAGGTTACGTAACGCCGGACTGAGACTACAAAAAGAAAAATGTTTTTTTTTTCAGAAATCGGTAACTTATTTAGGTTACGTAATCGATAAAGAGGGTCTTCGAACCTGCCCAAAGAAAATTGAGGCTATACTACAAGCTCCCACCTCTAGTAATGTTACCGAAGTAAAGAGATTTCTTGGTGTAATTAATTATTACAGAAATTTTGTAAACAATGCGTCAGCTATTTTACATCCATTGCATGAATTGTTAAGATCGGGTGTCGAGTGGCAGTGGGGCGAGCGTCAGCAGAGCGCATTGTTCAATAAAGAACATAAAAATGTAACTCATGTGAGAATATCAATGTTGCATTCTGCTTTTTTGGTATGACAACACTAGTTGTCTATGTTTTTTTTATCCATGGAACATGCTTCCATTACATTCTTTGGAGTTTTCTGCAGTAGCTCGTTCTAATTTTTAATAATTTCATGTTGTGGGCAAATAAATGGTAAAAGCCATATTTTACTTTCTCTTTTATTTGATTTCCATGACACGCATTCGATAAAATAAAACAAATTTGCGCAAAATGAGCGCGTGTTATCGCATTATGACCCGGCCGCACAGCTGATCCTATCAGTAGATGCTAGTCCGTATGGGCTCGGCGCCGTGCTCGCGCAGAGCGGTACAAACAATGTGGAGCGGCCGATTGCATTCGCTTCTAGAACGTTAAAAAATAGCGTAACAAATTATAGTCAGGTACAAAAAGAAGCGACTGCGATTATTTTACGGGTAAAACACTTTCACCAGTATTTGTACTGCAGGGAAGCACCGTTTATTTTAAAAAGGGACCACAAACCTCTATTGTCTATTTTTGGAAATAAGTTAGGAGCATCGTTAATGACGGCATCACGTTTACAAAGATACGCGGTAATTTTGTCCGCCTATAATTATACCGTGAAATATATCGATGGTAATAGTAATGTAGTAGCCGATTATTTTTCGCGAGCCCCGGTCGAAACAGGAACAAAAAACACAGAAACAAAAGAATGTGATGGCATTTCTTTTCTACATTTTTTGGATTCGAAAATGTTGCCATCATCTTTTCAATGCATAAAAGATGCAACGAATAAAGATGAAATAATCCAAACCGTTATAAAATATATGAAGCGGGGTTGGCAACGAAAAGTAAAGTGCCAATCAATTTTGCCATACTTTCATTGTAAAACTGACTTGGAAGTAGACCAAGGATGCTTATTTAGAGGTCACAAGTTAGTAATTCCGTCAGATTGTCGGGAACAATTGTTGAGAGAATTACACTCGAGTCATTTTGGGATTGTCAAAACAAAAAATGAAGCTCGTCGTCGTACGTGGTGGCCGGGAATTGACGGAGACATTGAGCGCATGATCGGCTCGTGCAGCACCTGCGTGAGCTCGCGCAGCGCACCGCCGCGCGCACCGCCCGCGCCCTGTCCGCGCACCGCAGGCGCGGTGCCATGCGCCTGCGGGATACACATAGATTACATGAAAATCGGACAACGAGATTATCTAATCGTAATAGATGCATACAGCAAGTGGTTAGAGTGTTTGTTCATGAATTGCGGCACCACGACTCGTGCGCTTATAGGAAAATTAAAAAGTTTGTTCTCTAGGTTTGGAATCCCCCAATTAATTGTATCAGATAACGACGCTTAGATAAACTCGTTAGAATTAAACGATTTCTGTAAAAACAATGGCATTGAATATATTACTTCCTCTATCTACCACCCATGTAGTAACGGCCAAGCCGAAAATTCAGTTAGGACTTGCAAGAAAATGTTAAATATGTATCATCAAAGAACAGACACCAATTAATGAAATCGAAGAGAAACTATTAGGTTTTTTATTCAATTACAGAAACACAAAACATTGTTTTGCAGGCGAATCGCCAGCCAAGTAGATGTTTGGACGCGAACTACGATGTAGATTAGATTTAATTTTACCCAAAAAACAGAGTGATCAAGAAAATAATAAGAATGAAAACAAAAGAGAATTTGAAGTCGGAGATTACGTCTGGATAAAGTGGTTTGTGTCTAGAAAACAGATTTGGACATTAGGAACAATATTAAGAAAAATAGGAAACATTATGTTTGAAATTTATGTAATTGATTACGAACTAAATTGTAAGCGTCATGTAGATCGAATATTGAAATACACTGGTGGGGCATTACCACTACCAGAATCAGATGTCAGTACGTATGTGGCTAATGAAACTAGTAATGATGAAAATGTTCAGTCATCTCCTCCTCAGAACTTGGAAAACCAAAATGAATCACAAATATCAGAAAACTTACAGGGTGATGAAGGTCCATGTGAGGCGCGAGAGGAAACGGCTGAGCCTCAGGGAAATGTAGAGGGAACTGAAGTTAGCTTGATTTCTAAGCTAGTAAGCTTGTAAGCTAGTTTACAAGCCAGGATAGTTTTTAAACGAATGGAGTTCTATTTTTAAGCTAGTAGCGCCTCCCACCACTGATTTTACTATCCTGCCTTGTGTAGGTTCATGTGGCCACGCTAAGCTAGTTTTATTTATTCAATTTGGGAAAACAAACAGTAGTATATTAAGCACAGTGTTGTCTTCAAATAAAACTTAACAAATATGTACAAGTACAAGTTGAGCGATTATATCGCTGATAAAAATGCTTGGCTCAATGCTGGTCCTGCTCCACAAAGACAGGGGCGCATAAATTGATAGACTTTTTTTTTTTTTTTTTTTTTTTTTTTTTTCGGATGTGCAATCATCAAATGACTTCTCCCGCTCTGGGCGGAGCAGGAGTGAGTGTCAGACTTTTACTGACTAAAACCCATCCATGTACCTTCATCGCCCTTCGTGTTCCGGGGCCACGGTATCTCTTTCGAATAGTCCCGCAACCCCGGCAGGCATCGGTCCTTGCGGACCCCTCCTTTTTGTTGACTCTCTTTGAGGCGCGCGTGGAACACGAACGCGCCGTCGACACGGCCTGTCGTCATGAGACGGACGGACGGCGAGCTAGCCCATAGCCCACCGTCCACAGGCCCGCGCCTACGGTGGCCGGGGGCCACGTGGTGGCCCCCGACGCCCGGGGCGTCTCCCGCGGCGGCCGGGACGCTGTGAGGTTCTCTCCCTCTCACGTTCTGCCACCTCCTTCTCTAGCATTACTGCTTCGCAGAAGGAGGTGACGGCGTCCCATTCCGTCTCGCTCCGGACCATGGCTTGCACCAGGGCGGGACGCGAGAGGTCGCCGCCGCCAATCGCCGCTTCGAGGACACGGCGGTGCTCCGCCCACGCGGGGCACACCTCCACCGTGTGCTCCACCGTGTCCTCCGGTCGATCCTCGCAGTGGAAACACCCGGGCGTTTCCTCCCGCCCGATTCGGTGCAGGAACCTCCCGAAAACACCGTGTCCGGTGAGGACCTGCGTCAGGCGGAAGGTGAGGACGCCGTGGCGTCTCTCCAGCCACTCCTCAAAGAGGGGACTTATCGCCACTATCGTGGCGTGCCCTGCACGGGGTTGCGACAGTCGCTCTCTCCATGTCGCCATGAGATCCCGCTGGAAGTCTGTCCGCTGAGCGACAATTTGTCGCGGCAGCGGAGTTTCCCCCCGGCGAAGCGCCTCCGCGCGCCATTCATGCAGGCGCGCGAGGACTATCGCCTCCAGATCCCATGGCGGCAATCCGGCAAGGAGGCACGCCGCCTCGCGGGCGATCGTGCGGTACCCACGGGCCAGCCTTACGGCTACCACCTTTTGGGGCGCGTTCAGGTAGTGAGCTGCACGTAGCCTCAATGAACGCGCCCACACCGGGGCCCCGTAAAGGGCCATGGACCGCACGACACCCGCGTAGAGCCTCCGGCAGGAGGCGTTCGGCCCCCCCAGGTTGGGCAGGAGCCGCCTGAAGGCAGCCCCAGTCCGTTCCAGTTTGGGGGCCAAACGTCGGAAGTGCTCCACGAAGTTCCACCGGCTGTCGAGGACGAGTCCTAGGTACTTTAAAGTCGACTCGACACCGATGGATACCCCTCCTACCGTGAGTAAGGATGCCGGAGGTGGCGCATTCCGAGGCCCATGAAAGCACATGGCCTCGGACTTGTGCAATGCCACCTCGAGACCCAGTTGCCGGATCCTCTCAACGACTATTGCAACCCCGCGTATCATGATTTCGGCCGCCGCCTCGTGCGACCCCCCCTGTGCCAGCACCAGCGTGTCGTCTGCATAGCAAACCACGCTGACGCCACTAGGGAGGTCGGCGCGCAGCACCCAGTCGTAACCGATGTTCCACAAGGACGGCCCTAGGACCGATCCCTGCGGAACACCGCACGACATCTCACGCCGGTTCCATTCTCCGCTGCGACCGGGGTAGATGACGGCTCTATCCGTCAGGTAGTCCCCGACCACACGACGAAGGTAGGTCGGCACCCGGTGATACCGGAGTGCCTCCCTAATGCAGCTCCAGGGCATGGAGTTGAAGGCGTTGGCGATGTCAAGAGACACCGCCAAGACAACCCCACCCCGGGACACCGCATCCCCCGTCGTGAGGGCTCTCACGCGCATGATGGCGTCCACCGTAGAGCGCCCCTTGCGGAAACCAAACTGGTGTTCCGCAAGATCCGGCCCCGTCCCCGCAAGGTGCTCGGCGAGGCGGTTTGCAATTACTCTTTCAAAGAGCTTGCCCACCTCGTCGAGCAACACTATGGGCCGGTATGCGGACGGAGAGTCCACAGGGCGCCCCGGCTTCCGAATGAGGACCAGCTTCCCCGTCTTCCAACGAAGCGGGAACTGGCCTCTCTCCAAGCATGCGCTTAAGAGCCCCTCCAGTCGGGGCCCGAGAGCCTCCGAGGCCAGGACCCAGGCTTTGCCAGGCAAGCCGTCGGGTCCCGGGGCGGTATTTTTGGCACTGAGCCTGCGTACCGCCACTCTCAGGTCTACCCCAGTCACTACCGGAGTGTCGTCGTCGTCGTCCTGATGGTCCGCTTCCAGCACCGCAGGTGGCGGAGCCATAGGCGGGGGGGGATGTTCCCCCCGCGTAGGGAACAGAGTGCTCACTACGTCCTCCACGAGCTCAGGCCGGAGACTCTGCGTCAGTGGGGGGCCCAGGTGCGGAGTTTATCCCGCACCATCTTGTAAGGGCGCCCCCACGGATCTCTGTCGAGAGTCCCCAGCATCTCCTCGTGGGCCTGATCCCTGGCCCGCAGGACAGCCTCGCGGAGGGCGGTCTTCGCCACTCTGTACCCCTCATATAGCTCCGCCTCAATGGCTGCCGCATCCGGTGGACGGATGCGGAGCCTGCGGTGCCTGGCGTACAGGTGTCGCGCAGCTACGCACGCCTCGCGACCACCAGTACACCTGACGCCGGGCGCTTCCTGGCCGGACTCGGGGCATTGCCACGTCACAGATGTCGGGCATGGCCTCCTGGAACCACCCTGCCTCATTGTTAATGTCGGCAGGCCTGTCCGGTGATGTCACCCAGGCCTGCACGATTGAGGCTTCCAGGAGGAGCTCCCGGTCCAGCTGCTTCAGCGCCCAACGCGGACCACTCGGGGCCTGTTGGACCGGCGCGCTTGAGGTCTGGGTGGAGACGTCGAACCGGATGTACCGGTGGTCGGAATAGGTTTCCACCCCCTCCATGACACGCCAGTCAACGACACGCGGCGGCAGAGCGGGGCTAGCAAACGAAATGTCCACCACCGAATCGCCCCGCATCCGCACACACGTGGCGACAGAACCCCGACTTAGGACGACCAGGCCCTTCTCCAGAGCCCAGTCCTCCAACATCCGTCCCCGCACGTCTGTGCAACGAGAACCCCAAGCCAAGTTCTTGGCATTGAAGTCCCCGAGGACAAGCACGGGGAGGAGAATGGTTTCCGACGACAACACTCAACTCTGCGAGAGAGTTGTGGAACTCGGCAAGAGTTCGGCTCGGGGAGAAGTAGACTCCCACCACTACAATCTCCCCGAACCGTGCTGCTACGCACCCCCGACCCCTCCTGACACCTTCAAGGGTCGGAGTACCGGCGGCGGCCGATGACACTATGGTCACTGAGCCGCTAAGGTTCGCCACCCAGTCTTCCCTGGGCAGGACAAAATACGGCTCAGCGACCACAGCGATATTAATCGACCACTGCGCCATGCTCTGGAGCAACAGATCCTGAGCACAGGTGCAGTGGTTGATATTCGCTTGGAGGAAGCGTAATGGGGCCGTTATTGGCACTCCATTACCGCTTCCTCCTCCCTGGCCCCTTGTGAGGGTCCCACTGTGGCGGCGACAGCGGCAACGGCGGCAGTTGCGGCTGCGGCGGAGGCGACGGTGGCGGTGGCGGCGGAGGGCCTACCCTTGCCTCTGGTGGCTTTGGTGGGTGGAGCGCAGGCCTTGCTCCCAGCCCGGTGATCGGCCGGCTTGCCAGCCGCCGCACATGCACCGCAGTGCGGCGTAGCGCAGCAAGCTGCGGACACGTGACCCGGCTGGCTGCAACGGAAGCAGAGGCCGCTGCGGTCAACCTCCGAGGCGCACTGTACTGACACGTGGTGTCCCACGTGGCAGCGATAGCACCTCAGAGGTCTGGGCTCCAGCAGCTTCACCTGCGCTGAAACCCAGCCCACCAGTAGCCTACGGCCCTCCACTATAGCTTTGGCCGCCGTCACAGGGCAGCATACCGTAACGGTATGCATACCCGTGAGGTCCGGGCGTAGGGCGCCTGCCCTGACCTGCTCAGCAGGACACCCACTGGACCTGGCGACGGCGGCCACCACCTCCTCCTTGGTCACCGAGTCGTCCAGACCCAGAATGCGCAGGTCTGCGCATCTCACGGACCTGGACACTCGGGCCTCGTCCGCGTTTAGGGACGCTCTGAGCTTTTCCGCCAGTGCGTCAGCGGACGAGCCGCTGGTTTCACCAGGGATCTCCAGCATGCGTGCCCCCGTCGCGGTGACTTTAAGCCGGAGGCCCCCGGTGATCCCGAGCTCCCCGAGATCCACCGTCTCCTTCGCCTTCGCCAGCAAGTCGCGGTAGGACACGCCCCTCTTTTCCGCTTCCGGCTGTAGTGTTATCACTACAGCCGCGGTCTTCGGGGCGCAGAGCCTAGCCGCGATTTTTCGCGCCCTGTGCTGGCGCTGCCGCTCCTCCTTTCGGGCCTTTTTGGCCGCCTTTCGCCTTTCTTCTTTTCCTCCCCGACCACCTGCCATCCGGCTTCAGCCGAGGGAGGTGTAGGGGGCTGGTGGGGCGGTGGTGGCGGCGGCGGCTGCAGTGCCGCAGGCACTGGCCCATTCGCCGTAGGCACTGGCGTTGGCGTAGTGTCCACCTGTGCAGCCGCCTTGCCCTTCCCTTTTTGGCCCCCCTTTTTAGCCGGTGCCGGTTTCGCCGGAGCCGGCTTTTCGGGGGAGGGGGGCGCCACAGCCCTGCTGGAGGGCTGGCTGGACGGCCCCGGTCCGGGTGCGGTAGCCGCAGCAGCCGCGTAGGAGGCCGCCTTCGGGCCCGTGGCTGCCTTGCTTGCCGCCAGGGGGGGGCGCAGGACAATTCCCTCCAGGACGGCGAACCGCGCCTGGAAGGAAGCCAACTCTTGTCGAACCAGGTATAAATTGATAGCCTTAAATTGTATTGTTGGAGCTGCTGAAGATTGTACAACTATCTTTGCACTGTATAGATTCAATCTCTTTAGTATTATATAAATGCATAGCCCATATTGTGTGAATGCTATGTACTAGAAAGCTATCATTCACTGGAAACCTACGTCTTTTCTTGACTTGAATGGGCCCTGGCGGTTTAGAGTATGTCATGCTCACTCAAATGTCTCGCTGATGGTGGCGCATGTGTCGGATCATTTAGTTCCCTTCAAAATGGTTGAGTTGAATGGTGCTGATCCATGCGTCATGTCCATGAACGGGCGCTGTCAGTTGTGACTGGTGATCTCTTAGTTGCCATGGCTTATTTGAATGAATTATTTTGAATTGTATTTTTTGTTTTTGTGTTTTTGCTGTGGACACTTTTAACGTGCACATCTTGCTACATTGTTCTCACATAATACGAGTATACCATCTCAAAATGAATGATGTAACCAAGATTTTTTGAAAGATAACTAAATGCAAATGGTAGCTTAAAAATACATGGTCCTCACATGTGCTATGCAATTATACAATACTAGGAGATGGAATCTATACAAAGCAAAGATACTTTTACAATCTTCTGCAGCTAGCACAATAATTTGGCCAATTAGTTTTCCCCTATGGTTGTGGAGCAGGACCAGCATTGAGCCAAGCATTTTTATCGTCAATGTAATCCACCAACTTATAATATGCTTGCCTACATAGTGTGCGTTTTATACAAGATTTAAATTTCGTCTCATTCAGTTGTAGAATGTGGGGAGGTATTTTATTGTAACATTTTAAACAGTACCCCATGAAAGATGAATCTACTTTAGCAAGCCTGAAACCTGGCTGAACTAGTTGGTCCCTATTTCTAGTAGTATAGTGGTGTCTGTCACCTCTTTTACTGAATAAATGCAGATTTTTCCTAACGTACATGATATTTTCATAGATGTATTGACAAGGTACTGTCATGATATTAATTTCCTTAAACAGTTCTCTTAGAGAATCGCGTCTACGTAATTCATAAATGGCTCTGATAGCCCTTTTCTGCAGAATAAATATAGACTCGATGTCTGCAGCGCGTCCCCATAGTAAAATACCGTATGACATAATACTATGAAAATAACTAAAATAGACTAGCCTCGCCGTATCAACATCAGTAAATTGACGGATTTTCCTAACAGCATACGCTGCTGAGCTCAGCCGTCCTGCAAGAGATGTTAAATGAGGACCCCATTGTAGCCTTGAGTCGAGCGTGATTCCCAAGAAAACCGTTTTATCGACAAATTCTAGTTTCTCTTGATTCAATACTACGTCACAATCACGACTTTTGACATTTGGTAAAGCAAATCTAATGCACTTTGTTTTTTTCCCATTTAGAACTAAATTATTAGCCGTAAACCAATTATGAACCTGCAGTAGGGCGTTATTTACGTCGTCCAGATTTGTGGCACGTCTGTTTATCCTAAATATTAAAGAAGTATCGTCTGCAAACAACACCAATTGCGGGTAGTTGTCAAATAAATTGGGTAGGTCATTTATGTACACTAAAAAGAGGAAGGGACCCAATATCGAACCTTGTGGTACACCCATTTTTACTTTTAAACCCATTGAATTTACGCCATTTACTTGTACATGCTGCTGTCTATCATTCAAATACGATTTTACTAAACTGAGCGCAAGTTTACCTAAACCGTAATGCTCAAGTTTCAAGATCAGGGTTTCGTGATTTACGCAATCAAATGCCTTCGAAAGGTCACAGAAGATTCCTATGGCATCTTGTGCCTCTTCCCACGCAGTAAATATGTGTTTTAATAAAGTGACACCGGGAATTTCCAGACACCCTAAATATTGCAAAGGTGACACCGATTCATAAATCGGGACCCAAAATTGACCCCGGAAACTATCGCCCGGTCTCTGTCCTACCAATAAAGTCAAAAGTCTCAGAGAAAGTAATACAAAGTCGTCTGTTAAACTACTTGGACTCTTTTAATTTTATATCGAAACGACATTATGGATTTAGAGCTAAAAATAATACCACTGCAGCCACTATTGATCTAATAACAAAAATTAGAGAAAATATAGATAAGAAAAATATTGTTGTGGGTGTGTTTATCCACTTCAAAAAAGCCTTTGACACCGTAAGTCACAAATTGTTATAAACACAATTGTTAAAATCTTACCTGACAAATAGATTTCCAGTAGTCAAGATAGATAGTGTAGAAAGTAATGCTTTACCTGCCTTACCTGCTTTTTACATAGAGTCTCACAAGGATAAATATTGGGACCGTTATTATTTTTAATATATTTAAATAGTATATCGGAGCTAGGACTACATGGCCATTTAACATTTATACGTGGATGACACATGCTTGTTTTATTTCGGAACTAATAAACTCAAAACTCAAACTCAAAGCATTTATTTAAATTTGGTCATTACGGCACTTTTGAATGTCAAAAACACAAAAAAAACAAAGCTACAGTCCCAGTCACAAGACATAATAACTTGAAAAAGTACTGTAGTTGCCCATTCTCTAGCGTGGATCTCTATGGAGAAGAACGGGCAAGAAACTCCATGGACACTCTTTTAAATCAAAATATTGTTACAAAATCTTGGTTACATCATTCATGTTGAGATTTTACATACAATAATTATGTGAGAGAACGATGTAGAAAGACATGCACATTAAGAGCGTCCAGAGTAAAAGATTAAATCAACAATTTAAAAATAAAGTAGGTAGTTAAAATGAACCGTGGCAGCTAACAGATGACCAGTCCCAACTGACAGCACCCGTACACGAACATGATGCATCTATCGGCGCCATTCAACTCAATCATATTGAAGGGAACTAAATGACCCGACACACCCGCCACCATCAGCGAGACATTTGAGTGATCATGACATTCTCTCAGCCACCAAGACATATTCAAGTCAATGAAATATAACTAAATGCAAATGCTTAGCAGTACATGGTACTCACACGTGTGCTATGCATTTATACAATACTAAGAGATGGAGTCTATACAAAGCAAGGATATTTTTAGAATATTCTGCAGCTACCACAATAATTTGCCCAATTAGTTTCCCCCTATGGTTGTGTAGCAGGACCAGCATTGAGCCAAGCATTTTTATCATTGATGTAATCCCCCAACTTATAATATGCTTGCCTACATAGTGTGCGTTTTATACAAGATTTAAATTTCGTCTCATTCAGATGTAGAATGTGGGGAGGAATTTTAATGTAACATTTTAAACAGTACCGCATGAAAGATGAATCTACCTTAGCAAGCCTGAAATCTGGCTGAACTAGTTGGTCCCTATTTCTAGTATTATAGTGGTGTCTATCACCTCTTTTACTGAATAAATGCAGATTTTTCCTAACGTACATGATATTCTCATAGATGTATTGACAAGGTACTGTCATGATATTAATTTCCCTAAACAGTTCTCGTAGAGAATCACATCTACGTGATTCATATATGGCTCCGATAGTTTTTTTCTGCAGAATAAAATAGACTCGATGTCTGCAGCCCGTCTCCATAGTAAAATACCGTATAACATAATAGTATGAAAATAACTAAAATAGACTAGCCTCGCCGTATCATCATCAGTAAATTGACGGATTTTTCTAACAGCATAGGCTGCCGAGCTCAGCCGTCCTGCAAGAGATGTTAAATGAGGACCCCATGGTAGCCTTGAGTCGAGCGTAATTCCCAAGAAAACCGTTTTATCGACAAATTCAAGTTTCTCTTGATTCAATACTACGTTACAGTAACTTACTACTTTTGACATTTGGTAAAGAAAATCTTATGCACTTTGTTTTATTCCCATTTAGTACTAAATTATTAGCGTTAAACCAATTATGAACCTGCAGTAAGGCGTTATTTATGCCGTCAAGATTTGTGGCACATCTGGTTATCCTAAATATTAAAGAAGTGCCGTCAGCAAACAACACCAATTGCGGGTGGTTGTTAAATAAATGGGGTAGGTCATTTATGTATACTAAAAAGAGAAAGGGACCTAATATCAACCCTTGTGGCACACCCATTTTTACTTTTAAACCCATTGAATTTACACCATTTACTTGTACATGCTGCTGTCTATCATTCAAATACGATTTTACTAAACTGAGCGCAAGTTTACCTAAACCGTAATGCTCAAGTTTCAAGATCAGGGTTTCGTGATTTACGCAATCAAATGCCTTCGAAAGGTCACAGAAGATTCCTATGGCATCTTGTGCCTCTTCCCACGCAGTAAATATGTGTTTTAATAAAGTGACACCGGGAATTTCCAGACACCCTAAATATTGCAAAGGTGACACCGATTCATAAATCGGGACCCAAAATTGACCCCGGAAACTATCGCCCGGTCTCTGTCCTACCAATAAAGTCAAAAGTCTCAGAGAAAGTAATACAAAGTCGTCTGTTAAACTACTTGGACTCTTTTAATTTTATATCGAAACGACATTATGGATTTAGAGCTAAAAATAATACCACTGCAGCCACTATTGATCTAATAACAAAAATTAGAGAAAATATAGATAAGAAAAATATTGTTGTGGGTGTGTTTATCCACTTCAAAAAAGCCTTTGACACCGTAAGTCACAAATTGTTATAAACACAATTGTTAAAATCTTACCTGACAAATAGATTTCCAGTAGTCAAGATAGATAGTGTAGAAAGTAATGCTTTACCTGCCTTACCTGCTTTTTACATAGAGTCTCACAAGGATAAATATTGGGACCGTTATTATTTTTAATATATTTAAATAGTATATCGGAGCTAGGACTACATGGCCATTTAACATTTATACGTGGATGACACATGCTTGTTTTATTTCGGAACTAATAAACTCAAAACTCAAACTCAAAGCATTTATTTCAATTTGGCCATTACGGCACTTTTGAATGTCAAAAACACAAAAAAAAACAAAGCTACAGTCCCAGTCACAAGACATAATAACTTGAGAAAGTACTGTAGTTGCCCATTCTCTAGCGTGGATCTCTATGGAGAAGAACGGGCAAGAAACTCCATGGACACTCTTTTAAATCAAAATATTGTTACAAAATCTTGGTTACATCATTCATGTTGAGATTTTACATACAATAATTATGTGAGAGAACGATGTAGAAAGACATGCACATTAAGAGCGTCCAGAGTAAAAGATTAAATCAACAATTTAAAAATAAAGTAGGTAGTTAAAATGAACCGTGGCAGCTAACAGATGACCAGTCCCAACTGACAGCACCCGTACACGAACATGATGCATCTATCGGCGCCATTCAACTCAATCATATTGAAGGGAACTAAATGACCCGACACACCCGCCACCATCAGCGAGACATTTGAGTGATCATGACATTCTCTCAGCCACCAAGACATATTCAAGTCAATGAAATATAACTAAATGCAAATGCTTAGCAGTACATGGTACTCACACGTGTGCTATGCATTTATACAATACTAAGAGATGGAGTCTATACAAAGCAAGGATATTTTTAGAATATTCTGCAGCTACCACAATAATTTGCCCAATTAGTTTCCCCCTATGGTTGTGTAGCAGGACCAGCATTGAGCCAAGCATTTTTATCATTGATGTAATCCCCCAACTTATAATATGCTTGCCTACATAGTGTGCGTTTTATACAAGATTTAAATTTCGTCTCATTCAGATGTAGAATGTGGGGAGGAATTTTAATGTAACATTTTAAACAGTACCGCATGAAAGATGAATCTACCTTAGCAAGCCTGAAATCTGGCTGAACTAGTTGGTCCCTATTTCTAGTATTATAGTGGTGTCTATCACCTCTTTTACTGAATAAATGCAGATTTTTCCTAACGTACATGATATTCTCATAGATGTATTGACAAGGTACTGTCATGATATTAATTTCCCTAAACAGTTCTCGTAGAGAATCACATCTACGTGATTCATATATGGCTCCGATAGCTCTTTTCTGCAGAATAAAATAGACTCGATGTCTGCAGCCCGTCCCCATAGTAAAATACCGTATGACATAGTAGTATGAAAATAACTAAAATAGACTAGCCTCGCCGTATCATCATCAGTAAATTGACGGATTTTTCTAACAGCATAGGCTGCCGAGCTCAGCCGTCCTGCAAGAGATGTTAAATGAGGACCCCATGGTAGCCTTGAGTCGAGCGTAATTCCCAAAAAAACCGTTTTATCGACAAACTCAAGTTTCTCTTGATTCAACACTACGTTACAGTAACTTACTACTTTTGACATTTGGTAAAGCAAATCTTATGCACTTTGTTTTTTTCCCATTTAGTACTAAATTATTAGCGTTAAACCAATTATGAACCTGCAGTAAGGCGTTATTTATGTCGTCAAGATTTGTGGCACATCTGGTTATCCTAAATATTAAAGAAGTGCCGTCAGCAAACAACACCAATTGCGGGTGGTTGTTAAATAAATGGGGTAGGTCATTTATGTATACTAAAAAGAGAAAGGGACCTAATATCAACTCTTGTGGCACACCCATTTTTACTTTTAAACCCATTGAATTTACACCATTTACTTGCACATGCTGCTGTCTATCTTTCAAATACGATTTTACTAAACTGAGCGCAAGTTTACCTAAACTGTAATGCTCAAGTTTCAAGATCAGGGTTTCGTGATTTACGCAATCAAATGTCTTCGAAAGATCACAGAAGATTCCTATGACACCTTTTGCCTAATAAAGTGACACCGGCGTCAGTCGTACAACGTCTTTTGGTGTAAGATTTAATTGGTGTTAAAATGGTTAAGCATTTGATTGAGCATAATCATCTCAAACACCTTGCTGAAAACCGGCAACACGGATACGGGCCTATAGTTATTGGTGTCTTTACTGTCCCCGGATTTAAAAAGAGGTATTACCTTACTGAATTTCATTAGATTCGGGAAGACTCCTTGATCCACGCACAAATTAAACATCGAGGCTAAATATGGTGCTACAGTCTCAATAATTGAGGTACAAGCTTTGATGGGCATACCCCATAGATCTTCGGTTAATTTAATCTTGATTTGCTTAAAGGCTTTTATGATTGTTATGGGGTTTATATGCTAAAATTTAAATTCATTTAAACAGGCTGGATAATGTTCAGGACGCTATTTCACGGGCCCAAGAAGGTTTAAAAAATATTTTTGAATAGTTTCATCATAATTTGCCTACCGTAAACATCTCAAAGACATGTTACCTGATCTTTAAAGCTAAAAAAAGCCGTTGCATGACCCGCTAACTATAGACAACATTCCATTAAAAGAAAAAAGTTGCGAAAAAATACCTTGGCCTTAGAACCGAAAATTGTTTAACATGAAATAAGCAAGTTGATTATATTAGAAACAAAATTTCCTCTATTATTGGATCACTCCACGATGTAAGTCAATGTATAACAAAAAAACTTCGGTTTAACATTTACAATTCACTCGTCAAATCACATTTATTATACCTCATAGAAACTGAACTGCAAAGAATGCAAACAGAATTTAGACACTTTTTCGCTACCCATATTTGACATTAACGTACAAAATATATGAAGACACAAAACTGATGAATATTAAACAACTTTACATGTATCACTTGTGTCTTAATTACAAAAATAATGGATGGAACCATTCACACTAACGAATATTCACTAATAAATCTCAAATATTTAAACGCAGTCTTCGACGACCCAGTCTACTTGTCCTGCCAAAGACACTCACTCACTTCATTCACTCTTCTGCGTCTTGTGTCGATTTACTTGGAAAATATAATCTTCTAAGCCTTACTGGCCGGCGGTTGTTTTTGGAGACCGTGCTCCTGTACGACCTCTGCAGAAACACGTACAACTGTTCTGATTTTTGCAACACAATTTGTTATTTAGTTCCCAGAAGAATACATTTGCGTGCAGTGCAGCAACCGTTGTTTGCAGTGAGAGCGTGTCGAACAAAAGCTGGTGGTCGAGCACCGTTGCGACGTCTTGTTGAAAATTATAATAAACACTTTCTTGACATCGATTTATTCTGTGCAACACGTGTAAAATTCCGAAACTCGACTCACGAGGCAATCAAAGAATTAGATTCTTAGATTATTGTAGGTCAATATGTGTCATAATCAGTGCACTTACTTTTAATTATTCAAAAGTTTAAAATAACTGTTTTATTTTCATTTTTATCTTTGGTACTTTTAACTACTCTTTGAAGCGTGTTATTAATATTTTATTTGTATTCTGTGAATAACGCTGCTGATTACATAATTGTTAATTTTAAGTTTTATGTCTCTATGCCTTATTATGTAATTGTTTGTTGTTCCAAATAAAATAAAATAAAAAAGACATGTACAAATTACGCTAGAAAGGATTTCACCTATGAAGGAGCACAACTTTATAATAATTTACCATCCTGTATAAAAAATGTAAGCTCTTTCAACGGTTTTAAATAAAAACGCATGAAATACAATACTCTTTTTATTTATTAATAATGCTTTGTATTGGCCCATAAAAATACTGTGGTACACTTGTTTAAGTTGCTAATATATCACTTATTTTACAATTTACTGTTTTATGTAGCATGTTTTTGGTGAAACGGAACGCACTTTCAAAACGCGTCCTCCTCGATAACCCCGTTATTGACATCAAAGTCTATGTGTCAAAAAAACATTTTTATTTGAAAAGTGCATAAAGTTTAATTAAGATTTTATTTTAATATTGTTATTGCAATTTTTACTTGACTTCAGCACATACAATGAGTTAAATTATTCTAATAAGGGCAAAAAATTTGATGTAAACAAGGCAGATTGTGGTAAATGACGTCACATCATGACCGCGACAGCTACGGAATGGCTACGGACGTTTGAACTGTTATAGAAAATTGCAGGAATTTAATATTATTTTTAAGCGACAAGCAGTTCAAGTTCAAGTTATTTATTTTATAACAAAATACATTTGTATCGTTTTGTTTTTCGTATTTTGTTCATTTGTGTCGAGTAGTTGAACTTAACTTTGAATAATTTTCTTGGGTTGATATTACTGTATTTTATTGATATAAGCGAAGAAAAAAATACGTGCATATTCCCCTATTATATTATTGAAAGCACCCACAAATAATGTTACTAGCCTACCAGATAAGAATAAAATCGTTGAACGTCTATCCCAACCAATTTAAAAATTATATAATTTTAAGCCTAAGAATTAAGAACATTTTAAGATTAAGAATATCGGTGACCGTTACCTAGAATAAGTGTAATTCATTATGTTATCATAACAACAACAACAACAACAACCCATAACGTCCACTGCTGGACATAAGCCATGATGGGAGGAATTTGCCATAATCTCCACGCTTGGCAGGCGGATTGGAGATCGCAGTGATGAAAGACTAACAAAAAATGCTGCTGCCCATTCTCTGGTCTACGGAGGCGCAAGGTGTTCTGCCTCACACATTTGTCGCCTTATACGACACCCGTGAGTGTAATGGGTTGGTCTTTTTGAGAATAAAGTACCTAGGTATATTAAACCTTGTACAACTGTACCGTGAAAACGATCCCCGCCACCCTTCTAAGTTTTACACTGAAGTCTAAACGTGATTCAGCACTACAAAAATGTGTGGCGAATTAACGACAGTGGGTATTGATATGACTACCAAAGTCATAAAAAGTTAAATTAAAAATTTAAGAGCAACGTTTCTCAAGAACTGACAAAAATTGATAAAATTTTAGAGAAGAGCTTGTCGCTACGCATATACGCCCGGTTACGTTACGGGTACGCGGATGAGTGGATACAATTTGTGGCAGGTTCATGGCATTAGGCTCGCCCCCATTGCATGGGACTTAAAACACAACTGGTGATATGTGGGTGTGTGTAGGTACACTACTTCAGAAATTACGGGCGTGATTTTATGTTTCCTCCGTGCAGTGCTGGATTTACACATTTGCCGCCCCAAAGCTGTAAAATTTTTGCCACTCCTACTGATTTCTATAATTAGAAACTGTTCAACATAAAGTTAATTCCTTTTTTTAGGGTATTCCCTAGTTTCTAGAAATCTTTGTTTTAACTGCACTACTTATAAGGTGCGGTGGGCTAAGGAAGGTATGTAGGTAAGGCCCGATACTATTAACCATGCACCTGTCAACGTCAAAATACCCAAAAGTTGGCTACTGCTAACTTTGTCGGCGGCGGCGGGGTGCGGAGGAGAGCGAGCGGGTGAAATCATGTACTGCCAACCGACACGACTTACAGCTCCAGGTGCGCAGTTACCTCGGGTTATAGTCCTAACCCAAGCACGTTAGCGATGAATTAGGTCATAAACTAGCTAGATTACAGTCTACAGTTTTTATGCAGACGTACTAAAGGATAGGACGAGTCTTTAGACTGTATTAAGGAAAGATTATACACTATTAAACAGTATAGCTGACTAATGACTTTATAATGGCGAAAAAGTATACCAAAAGCATTTAAGATTTTTTTTATATGATCTAGTCGTTCTTTTGGCTGCATGTGATACTTCTAGCTGGGTTATAAATATAAAACCAGAGCTTGTTAACAACTGGTTTATACGAAAATTCCCCTCTCTTGTAATAGTGCGGGCTGCATTAAAGTATCGAATAATGCCACTGGCTTTAAATTGGTGTACACTATTTCTATTCTACTTCAACGAGCTTGTTAATGGCTGATTAAAAGAGAATATGAATCTCTACAAATGCCGTCACATTTATAAGAGAATCATGGGAATTGATTGACGGATGGGAAATCATCAACTATGACTTCTCCCGCTCTAGGCGGAGCAGGAGGGAGTGTCAGACTTTTACTGACTTAAACCCATCCATGTTCCTTCATCGCCCTTTGTGTTCCGAGGTCACGGTATCTCTTTCGAACAGTCCCGCAACCCCGGCAGGCATCGGTCCTTGCGGACCCCTTCCTATTGCTGACTCTCTTTGAGGCGCGCGTGGAACACGAACGCGCCGTCGATACGGCCTGTCGTCATGAGACGGACGGACGGCGAGCAAGCCCATAGCCCACCGTCCACAGGCCCACGCCTACGGTGGCCGGGAGCCACGTGGTGGCCCCCGACGCCCGGGGCGTCTCCCGCGGCGGCCGGGACGCTGTGAGGTTCTCTCCCTCTCACGTTCCGCCACCTCCTTCTCTAGCATTACTGCTTCGCAGAAGGAGGTGACGGCGTCCCATTCCGTCTCGCTCCGGACCATGGCTTGCACCAGGGCCGGAATCATTAAACACCCTGAGTTGTAAATTGTAGTAGGCGTACTTCATCCTAATGCCAATGCATAAAGTGTAGCTGACAACTATTTTGCATCTTTCGGCCTTATTTAAGAATAAATCTAGACTAGGTATTGGTGCTTACATTACGTCAGATTTGATTTGTTTTTGCATAACTTCGACGCGACGTCAAGGGTTACTACGTATGTTTTAATCCACTTTAAATAAAAAATAACTACTTAATACTATGGAATATAAGAAGAAGCTTCTGAAAAGCTTCCCTGAAAAGCTATTGCACGCTCTCTTTTTATACCAGTACACAGTAAGAAAGATAATAAAAATCCTTTCTCCAGCCAGCATAATGCTATAAGCTGGTACATAAGACTTGGTAACACCACTGTACAGTAAATAACTTTTTAAAAGAATTTATTGAGTTTGTGCTGGATAGCAAATGGACGCCATTTTAGCATTACAAAAACGATTTGTTATTAATTTTCCAAATGATTTCTTATGGATTTCAAGGATATTTGAGATAGCTTTTAATTCAAACAATATATTTTCAAAAGTAGTTCATAAGTTAGAAAGCAATAATTTGAGTGATAAATCTGTTAAGTATTCGTACACCATTTATCTTGTGAAATATTTTCGTTAGCGCGTGAAATATTTGATGTAATTACCTATACATCATATCAGCCGAAAAACGTCGACTGCTAGATATAGGCCTCCCCGGGTTGGCGATCGCAGCACGGTTGTTACAAAAGCACAGAGAACGCTGCTGCCCATTCTCTGGCAAGTCCCTTAGTCACCCCTTACGACACCCACGAGAAGATATGGGATGGTGATATTCTTTACGTCCGACACCATACAGACAGATTAAATACCTATACACATTTACAGATTTACAGTAAAATGGTACTTGCAAGTCAACTTACATACAAGGGCAATCAAACCGACTGCAACGTGAAAACTATTAAAAATATCTTGTCTTAAATATGGCCGCCCGCGTACTTTAACAAATAATAAATTTCGTCTGTCACTTATATACACAAAAGAAATATTTTATTTTAATACTTTTTGGTTGTAAAAAGTTTAAACTTTAATAAAATCTATTGCCAAGCTCCAAAACATCATACATAACATAATTAAAGTAGCTAAATCTTACGCTACAATGACTGTTGTATAGCTGTAAAAGCCACTGTGCAGGCCTTGAACAGCTGTTTTAATGATTATACTGCTGATAACCAGCCACTGTAATGCTCAAGGCTGGTTAATTTGTGGCCCAAATTAGAATTACAAGAGCTGCGTAGCAAACTACACAGCCCTTATGTAGGAAACGAAAACAGCCTTAAGTAGTCACAAATCCTATAATCGAGTCACTGTGCGGCTGTCATGTGCTACTTGGGAATGCCCATTCGATAAACGTTGATTTTTATTGCACTCAATTTAACACACATTTTAAAAACAATATTGAATTGAAATTAACAAACAGTAAGTACGTCACTATCAATATCTCCATTTGAATTAGATATACATATTTTCTAAAAACGTTAGGTACTTTATTTTATTTTCCGTGAATTGGATTCAGCAAAATCATCGATGATACCTGTCGTCGTACGAAATCCTATTCATTAATGCCGACGGTAGGTATGTACCTATATTAGGTAAGTACCTACCGGACACGAAGAAAGTCGAAGCGGCAGCGGCAGGTCCTCCCGAGAGGCGGCACGAGTGGGGAAGCGGCTGCTGACGCTGCCCCGCCGCTCGCCGCAGCCCCATCTCGTGTCCGCAGCCTTACTTTTTTTCTGTACCAAATTTTTTTTGGGCCAATTTTGCCGCCCCCTTAATTTTGCCGCCCTAAGCTTCAGCTTTTTCAGCTTCTATGGTAAATCCGGGACTGCCTCCGTGCCTCAGAAGCACGTTAAGTCGTTGGTTCCAGTGGCCCGAAAGTCTGACAACCAGTCTTACTGAGGGGTAACATATATCCAGTTCTAACAGGATTGTGGAGATCAATAGGCAATCGTTCCATGTAAAATACTGGTATTCAGGTTAGTCTGGAAATCGACCCCAACATAATTCGGAAAAAGCTGGGCAGATGATGATGACACTTCATTTACCTCTATAAAACTAAAATTTTTGGTGAACTTGGCTCCTTTTTCTACCGTTTATTTTGGTGAGGCTTTGCTACGTAATAATCTATTCAATTGAGGCAGTTAGTTTCCAAACGTGAGGTCGAATGGATCTGCCTATAAACCAACTCAGTGCAAAGTAAGCCTTATAATTTACGTCATAAGAATGTATTTACTAACGGTTGCTGTTATTACTATGTGCGCCGGACTTGTGTATGGACGTAAGATTGCTTTTGTTTTTGTAAAGCGTTTATTTTGGTATTTCTTTTTCGAGCCGGTGTTGTCACTTCAGGATTAGTATTTTTTTTTTATACATATAAAAAAACCGGCCAAGTGCAGGTTCCGTACCATCGTAGTCTTAACTTTTTAATTTATTTTTATTATTTGTTGTTATAGCGTCAACAGAAATAGACACTCTGTGGAAATTTCAACTGTCTACCTGTTACGAATCATGAGATACAGTCCGCTGACAGACAGATGGGTGAACATATTTAATAGAATCCTTGGTAACCCTGAGGGTACGGAACCCTAAATATGCTGAACCATAGGCTGCAGATATAATCTGGATTGCAGTTAGTAACTATGTTTATACTTTATTAAATATCCCTAAGGGACTACAGGAGCTAAACGCGAGTTTTATAATGCAAAAAAACATATGATTCACTGCATTAAACAAAACCAGAAAAATATATGATATTCTTCAGGATATATGCTAGTATGATAGAGTTTTGAAAACATAATACAACTAATTTGATGAAGACCCAATTGTGTGACATAATTATGTTTCCTAGTCATGGATGTTTATCTGGTGTCTACGACACAAGCATCGTTGCTAAGTGTGGCACTAGATGGCGCTGTGTGTAATGTCCAGCGATATTTATTTATTTATTAATTTGACTCGATAAAAAAAATCACGAACCTTTCTCAAAACAATTGTTTTAACGAGTAAAAACCATACTAAAATACATGCGATCATTCCGATTTTTTGGCAAATAATTCTACAAGCAACATATTAGCATGATTGTGTTTTGTTTTACTTTTCAGTCCAATCAATAGATTTTTTGTAAATCGCAAAAAACCACTCATTTCGCACTATTCGGCCCGCAGTGACTGACGAACACTTTGTAGTGCAAGCTGATTAGAACTTAATTCTAACAGTTTTAAACACCACCACAAATAGAGTTGCTAATTTAGCTCTTGTAGTCGTCTTAAAGCTATCAAAAACTTTGAGGATAAATTTAGATACCTCGGTACTTATTTCTGTATCTGTAGTTTTTTTTTTTTTTCTCTTTTTAATTTATATAGTACTAGCTTTTACCTGCGTCTTCGCTCGCGTTAATTTAGTATTTGACAATAAACTCGAGTTGTACTCGAGTTGTACTCTAGTTAAGTATTTTGAAAACGATTACAGAGTCTTCACAATGCCTAAAACCGGATGGCAAAAGCGACAAGTGTATATCGCTCCTAAAGTGCAAACCTTTACGAGAGCAACTCGACAAGCCGAACAAAACAGACCAAGACTTGTTCCTGCTGAGCAAATCGCTGACCAAATTACATTGTGGCTCTATACGCGTACCGTTTTTGCCGAAAGTAAGTAGTATTATGTCTCCTGAGTCCTGTCTATCTATAGCTATAATAATATTTTTAACTGACACCAAGTCGTATTTGAATTATTTATTCCCCGCACGTGACATATGTGTTTTTGTTTTTGCTGTGAATTTCCGTGTTTTGCACGAGAAGGCTTCAGCCTTATATTGGTAAGGGATTATTAAGAAAGAAATCTGCTGTTCCATACATTTGATGGAAGGTATTGCACTTTTGTATGAAACAGCATTTTTTTTGCCGATCGAATCGATCGCACAACCTCATGCTGGCGACCATTAGACCAACTAATACAATTCGACTTCGGCACGAAAGTGTTGAGCGCACAACGCTTGTAACGGACCGTCATTTCATAATAACTTCTGTAGGTTGTTTGTGCCGTAGTGCGCGGTGACACGCTTGGTTTGTCGGATCATTGTCTCTAGCAGTGGTTGCAGAATCAATTTTTAATATTTCCCTTTTTTCCAGGTGTGCTGTCCAGAACAAAAATCTGGTCAGAGAATTAAAAGTCCTCCACCGTGCAAAACTCCTGATGGCCAGCCTGGTGAATGTATTAACCTGTTTTCCTGTCCACATTTCAAGAACCTGCTTCAGCCACCTGTGCCTCAAGAGGTCATAACTTTTGTGCAAAGTTATAGGTATGTTTGGTACAAAGACAGGCCTATACTATGTGATAAGATAATATTAAACAGTAGGTACCTAAGCACCTACTCAGATACCCGGAATATAAAAATACGTAACACCTTGAACTTATGCTAGCCTAGTACTTTTTGTGAGTATCACCGGATGGCCGAAACTACTTTATTGTTGAAAAGTACAACCGTATGTCGTTTCTAATGTGACTGTTCTCTGCATGTTCTCTGTGACAGCCATGTCAATACCTACATCAAAACCAAGAAAAATCACGTCGACATAACGGGAAACGTTATAACTATGAGTTCGAAACAACTCATAGTAAATGAATTGCTAGCATTCCTAGTCCATGCCATCGACTACATGGACGAGGTGAGCATACTGCAGATTGGCTGGTCCAATTTCAAGGAGGATGAATTGGAATCGCGCCACAACATCAACTTTAAGTCATTCGTGGTACGAGTTCCAACCCACCATCTACAGACCTACATGAAGGAGGACTTTTGGCCGAAGGGTGTCGTATATCGACGTTTCCAACGACGGTTACGCGACACCACGCAGCGAAACACGACGCCGACAACGTTGCGTGTATAGTTTAAGTCTCCTATGGTTTAAAATATGTATTAGTATATTATTGTTGTTAATTATTATTTTGTGTATTTTATCTATGGGCCTTAGTCGCCTGACAATGAATTGATTATTATTATTATGTTGTTCTTTACGTTTTTTCTCATTTAAGAGAGCCTAAAAAACCTTACACGCGAGTCGGAACCAAGGATGTAAGGTGAAATTAAAGTAGAGAAAGTGGATGATCATCATCATCATCATCATCAGCCTATTAATGTTCCCACTGCTGGGACACAGGCCTCCTCTCTATGAGAGGGAATGGGCTATAATCCACCACGCGGGCCCAGTGCGGATTGGTAGATGTCACATGTCTTCGAATTTTTGGTTCTAGGACATGCCGGTTTCCTCACGATGTTTCCCTTCATCGTTTTGAGAGCAGTGGTGATGAAATAAATTACCCAAAGTAATGCGCCTGCCTTGGTTCGAACCCACGACTTACTGTTCGTAAGTCGGGGCCGCAACCACTGGGCCACTGCTGCTCTCATTGGATGATAGTGTGGATGAAGTCAGAAACTTTCGGGTGATTCGACAGGTGTTGAGAATGGTGGCTTTTTGTAGCATGTAAAGTGTGTGATTAGGCATCTGTAGAGTGTTGAGGCTTTATGTGACAGATTTTGGTATAATACCAGTAGATGAGAGAACAATGGGGACTTTAGGAACAGTTTGTACTTTCCATTGGGTTTTAATTTCAATGGCAAGATCTTGGTATTTACTGAGCTTTACGGATATTGTGGCTTGAATATTATGTGAGTTAGGTATTGCTATATCTATCAGATAAACTGTTTTATTTGTTTTGTTGTGATGAACGGTAATGTCGGGTCTATTGTAATGAATGGTTTTATCGGTTATTATAGTTCGGTCCCAGTAAATTTTTTGATCGTTATTCTCTAATGCTACTTCTGGTTTATATTTATAATACGGTATCATTTCAGAAACTAATTTATATTTTAATGCTAACTGTTGATCTATGATTCCAGCAACTTGGTCATAGCGGTGTTTGTAATCGGTTTGTGCAAGTGATTTGCATGCTCCTGTTATATTATGTTGTATAGTTTCGGAGGCATTGTTGCAATGTTTACACAAGTCAGTCGGCTGGTTTGGGTATTTTATGATGTATTTTCTGTAATTACGGGTAGCTATTATTTGATCTTGTATGGCCAGCTTAAAACCCTCGGTCTCGGGAAATAATTCGCCCCGTTTGAGCCATTCGTTCGACTTTATTTTATCGACGTGTGGCTGGCTCAGGAGGGCTTGATGTCTTCCGTGTAGGGCTTTTTCAGACCATGCTGCAATTTTTTGTTGTGTACTTACGATGTGTTAATTTATTTGTGTTTCGGTTTTGTAGGTTTAGTGGTGTTAGTTTGTTATCAGTTTCTGTTACTTGCTTGTGTAGTGATGAGGTTTCTGATTTGTCATGGAAGTATGCTCTGACTAAAAGTATCTGTTTGTTGTGTAAATTGTGTATGTCTATTAATCCTCTCCCTCCTTCTTGGCGTGGTAGTGTAATCGTTGTATGCATGATTTTGGATGATGTTTTCTATGTTTGGTTAGGAGTGTATGGATAGTGCGCTGTAGTTTTTTTAATATCAGTCTTTGACCATCGTATAATTCCGAAAGAGTGTGAGAATGGGTATTGCAAAGGTGTTGATGGCTTTCATTGTATTTCTTGAATTAAGGTTGCTTTGAATTGAAGGTTGTGAATTTTTTGAGCAGTTCTTGTTATGACCTAACAAGTGTAAGAGTGGATTGAGTGCCATGCAAAACCACAGAGGACCTTAGAGCATCTCCTTGAAAAATTCCACGCCTTATACAGATTGGTTCAGTAGCCACAGTTAAGGATGAGGAATTGATTTTAAGAACAGTTTGCCAATTCTGCATGGAAGTTCCTAAAAATTGTTTAAGTGTAGGGTGAATTTTATAAAGATTCAATACGTGTAGCAACCAGCTGTGCGGAACTGAATCAAAGGCTTTTTGATAGTCTATAAACATTGTGTGCATATCCTTTCTGCTTTGGTTAGTTGCTCCTTACACACTTGGCTATTCTTACGACAACCCTTTTGCTGTTCTGCTAGTATGTTATTTTTAGATAAATGCTCATATACTATTTCGCTTACGCAGGCTGTTAGAATTTTGTATAAAGTTTGTAGGCAAGTGATTGGCCGGTATTTCGCACGGTTTTTGGTGTCATTCGTGTCTTTAGGTATTATGTAAGTAACTCCATGTGTTATGTATTGAGGAAGTAAATGTGGTGATTGGATGAATGTATTTAAATAGTTGTATAGGAAAGGGTGTATGCTCGAAAATTTCTTATACCAGTAGTTGTGAATGTTGTCAGTGCCAGGCGATTTCCAGTTGTGTGTGCGTTTGATGACGTCTATGTTTCTATTGGTATAAGCTCAAATTCCATGTAGCTTTTTTAACCCAGTCTGCGTGGTTATTATGGTGTACTGGATTTTCCCAAATCGATTCGTGCATTTTATGTACCTTTTAAGTCTACTCGATGCAGCGCTTAATTTTTGTTTTAGAGTGTCCAAAAAGTGTGCTAATTCTGTTTTTGGGTTTTCGTGTTGTGCGTGTAGCTGATATTTTATCTTTATTTCTTCTACTGCAGTTATTATTTTTTGACTTCTACAACCATTAATGAAGTGTGTCAGCCTACCTATTTTTGCTCTTAGATTTTCAATTTTGCGGCGCTCATTTTGGATAGGGTCTGATTTTAGCCCCGTTGCATGTAGCTGCCGTCCATGCTGCAAGGATTATGAGATTTAAATTTTTTTTTTTTTTTTAGGTTATGGTCTGCAATTTGGTGAATTCGGTGTCGGCATTTACATACTTAGGAAGAATGACAGTATTTATGTTGGAAACAATGGCAGAAAACTTTTGAGAAGTCTTCTGCTTGGGGATGTATGGTCTATTAGTGGGATGGGTGCAATTAAAATTTATTTGAGCTTGATGAAGTCTGGATTTAATTTCTGGGTTGGTTTCTGGAGTAGTATCAAAATTTGTTTGCGTAGGTCCAAATAGACCAACATCTACATTATTAAAATTTTAAAATTATTGAAACTATAAGTTTTATCGCTAAACTTTCAAAGTAAAAATTATAGAATAAGCAATTTTCTTTAAAAAAAAAATGTTTACCGTATCGGAGTTTTTTTTTTTTTTTAATTTTGGAAATTTCAACTCCTCCCCAAGTTAGGGGTTAATTAAAAAATTTAATTTTAAAGTTGTCTGTATTCTTACTCTGAATGATAGAAATGTTAAACGGTTCAAAAATTTTCCAAAGGAAAAAAGTTATGGCCAAATAACTGATTTTCGAAAAACCGCCCCCTCGCCGCCCGCCATGGCCGAATTCCGCCCATCCACGAGCTTAACCTAAGTTTTGATCCTTTCGGTTTTTTGGCCAAGTTTGAAAGCAATTGGTGCATAATTTCAACCTGTAGAGTGTGGTAAATGTAAATTTTGCTTGGCGCCCCACATACCAACATACATAACATACATACGTACCTATACATATATTAATATTCCTAAACTACTTAACCGATTTTAATCAAATTTGCACACCGTGTGCAGTTTGATTCAACTTGAAAGATATAATAGCTTACATCTTAATTTTTAGTCGCAATAGTAAAAACTAAATGTCCACCCGAGTGAAGCCGGGACGGGCCGCTAATAGTATATAACTATAAACTTTTTAACCGGCGGTTGATTTGGGCTCTAGGGGCCACAACTAGACCCCTATGGTGAAATTTTCGTAAAACTCGACTTAAGAGGGCCCTTCCCGGCCCGCATTTCGTCAACGCGAGCATGGTCGAAAAGCTTGTTGTTTCATCCAGAGCCACAGCGGTGGTATTCTTTCAACTCCTCTGTCTTACCTAGCCCCGACTCCGCACTACTTCCCGCGCACCTCATACTGCCTAATGCGAGGACATTGAACGAAAAATAGTGTTCGAAAATTTATAAAACTTGTTCCAGGAAATACGTGTTTTTGAATTAGTCTTACAAGTATGTGAAATAAATTTTTGTTATTTAGAATGTCCACTACATTTGCAAGGCTTCTATCGGGATGCTTTTTTACTTTTACAAAGTTATGAGTACATTATGAAATGAACGGCCAAAGTTGAGGTAAAAGTTGTGCAAAACAGCAATTTTTGGAGGCTTGTACTGAATTTGTTTCTACAAATTTTTATTTTTTGCTTCGATAGAAGCCTAGATATAGTCCACAAGATACCTATTAGTTCAAAAAAATCAAAGATATATGTCTAACAACGGCATAATCACGCACGAGCGTTTGTAAAAATTCTTGCGAAAAGTATGGCGGGTTGGCCGTTCTTAAGTGAAAAACCAATAGGTACCTAGATTTTTTCTGACGAAATCTACCTTAAATACCCCATGTTGGATTGCTCCTGACAACCTACAGTAGTCTTTATTCTCATTACAATAAGGTTGCTGTTCGTTTGCAGCAATCCGAGGTAAAAAAACTGTGGAAGAACTTTATGTGCGTTCTGTAGTTTCAGCCTAGCCCATGGAAAAGGATTGGACTGTGTTGTGTAGTACTTAGTCTTGCAATTTATTGTTTACTTTCAGATGCGTCGGTCCTGAAGAACACAGCGTATGCTGTGGGCCTGCTCCAACCACCCCCAGGACTACCACCTTCCGAACTACCACTGCCCCAGAGTTAGATCGACTGGATGATCCCGGTGAGCCTGCTGAATGTCAAGCCCTGATGACTACCTTTCCACCTAATCGTAGCTCCGAATGCTGTGGTGTTATCCGGAAATCATTCGGTTAGTGCTATTTTTATTTATGTTGACTAGCTATTGCCTACGACCTTCATCCGCGTGAAATTATATTATAAAAATATCACTTCCCTATTTTAATCGAATATTGTTAACAATTTCATGGGATTTTTAAATTCTTTTTCTAAAATAAAAGTCAGAGTCTAAAAGTCCGCTTTCGCGAAAAAGCGCTCATAGATTGTCATACTTGACCTTGCACAGCGTAAAGTTGAACGGGGCTAGCGCCGGCGTTGTGAACAACCCTCCATTCTGATACTGCTTCATACAAAACTGTCAACTGGGCCGGACAGAAATCGGTCGTAAATAGAACCCTAAAAACCCTCTCTTAGAAAAACTCCTCTTTTCTTTCAGATGGTATTTCACCCAGTATATTATATCAGCATCCCTGGGCCGTGCTTATAGAGTACGGACTGGAAAACCACAAGAAGATTTGTGCAGGAACTTTAATCAGCGCCAGATATGTTCTGACAGGTGCCATCTGTGTAACAAGAAAAGACCTGGAAAATGGCACGCCGTAAGAGAAAACCTTAGGTCTTAGTACAGATTGTATCGTATTGTTCTGGAATCAAAAACTGACTTTACCTATTCTGACCTCGTAATTGCAAATGCAGTAATCGTCATTTTTGGGATTTTCACTTTTTTGGAAAAATTACATCTCAAGGGGCAAAAAGAAAATCTTGTTTTTTTTTATTATAAACGTGCTAGAAAGTTGTGCAGTACTTACTATGTTTACTGTAACTTCATTTGGATAAAAGGATTTTGCAACGAACAGTGACGGATTAAGACTACTTGATGCCCTAAGCAATCCAAGCCTGTGGGACCCCCTATCAGCATGTCAACTAGAATCGCTCTTTAAACCTTTACCACCCAAAAACATTAGTTTTTGTAAAATAAGATGATGAGATCAGAGATTTAACGTAACTTAGAAGTGGAGTAGGTGCGACAACAACAAAAACCAAAGCATAATTTATTTATTTATTGAAATGCGCCTTGCGGCTTTTTGACACGCATTTTTTCTTTTGTTACGTAAAACAAAATTGACGAAAATACGACGCCTTTAAAATTCTCAATACGTCACGCCGTGCTATAATTTTTAGTGCGTTATGACGTCACGAGCCCCCACTCCCGAGTTTTGACGCGTATCTTTGTCAATATTCATTGATTAACAAAAACAAAAAATACGTTTCCATTATTTGACTAAATAGATTTGCAATTTCTTGATGCAAAAAAAAAAAACATTTGGTTGACACAGATTTACGGGGGCGCCCGCGGGGAAGGGGTGGTTTGTGATTGGCTGATCGCAATTCTGCTGCATTCGAATTGCCGAATGCACTATCGGGCAGCGAGTGGGCAAGCGGGAGCGGGGTTACATATATAAAACGCGCGAATTTTCAAATTAGTCCTAGAAACTTTTTTTGGTGTGGATTTTGTTGCCGTGAGACTTGAGAGTGAGACGTGATACCCTAAGGACGCATTTTTTTTGTGCTTCTTCTTATTCTGGTGCCCCCCCAGACGTGATGCCCTAGACAATTGCTTAATTTGATTAAGGGTTAATCCGTCACTGGTTCTAATCTTTGTATGATACCAGTTAACAAGCACAGTGATTATCTAAAAAAATCAAGTTAATGCCCTAGGTTTCGCATACCTATAATAAAGTTGTCTATTAAACATTTCTAGGTTAGGTGTAAAAGTTGAAAATGTTCAAAATTGTGGATGTGTCGCCATCTAGCGACAAAATGGCAGTGGGATCAACTATGCATCCACCTTAAAAAAATTAATCTTCTTTCTCTGAGTTCAAGGCGTACTTTTCTTGAAACTACACTTATGCAATAACTCGTATGATTGGTAAAGTTACCAGAACATGCCAGGGACGTGAGGTGCGCACACGACCCGTATTCGCTACTACTACCAGTCGTACAAATACCGGCTGGCGTGCACCTCTTCGTCGCCTTACGAGCAATTTTAATAAGAATTTCTGTAATTTGGATCTGTTTGCTTACCGCAAGGAAATTTTAGACTCATGTGACTTAAAATATTGAAAAAATATTATTACACTGTTGTTGTTCCACTTTTGCAGCACTATTGGCAGCTTTATGTTATGTATTGTTGATACTTTACTATTAATCTTTTTTTATTGTTTACAACGTTAATCTTAAAATTTACCAAAACTTTCTCATTGTGTATCTGTGGAGAACGTGGTTGATTTCACATTTGTATCATTTTGTATCTTATCTTTTTGCAATTCTTAATGTGTAATTGTTTGTTTTCCCGAATAAATAAAATAAAATAAATCAGTCCAGCCGTTCTCGAGTTTTAGCGAGACAAACGAACAGCAATTATATACATAGATACAGTTTAAAACTTATTTCTCAGGATATCAGTTCGCCTAGGAGAATACGATTTGGATTACAACGATAATGATTGCATATTCCATGACGTAGACGACGTGGAGTGCAACGATAAACCCATCAGCATCGCGATTGAGACGATCATAGCTCATCCACATAACAATGATCCAGCTTCGATGCAGGACGATATTGCCTTGATCAGGTTGAAGGAGGCAGCTCCTTACACAGGTTTGTAGAAGAACCTCTTCCATTAACTTTTTATGCCAATCCTTCATTTGGGCTTCAACCGAGTTTAAAAGGCCACGAACGGAGTCTGTCTGTTCGGCTATCACACGAGATTTTCTTGAAAACGATGAATAGTATTGATGTTTTTTTTTGACGTGAAAACGTCTTATAAATCGATGAACACCGGCTGCATGCACGAAAAAAACCGTTCCGCGGCCCAGTCACGTTCCGCCTAACTCATCAACGCCCAGCCCAAACCCTTGGACCTAGAAAACTGAATTTTTGCACAGTGGTTCCCTTTATAATATAGACAAGGAAAAAGGAAGGATTTTTCGAAATTCAACCCCTAAGGGAGTTAAATACGGGATGAAAGTTTGTATGAAAGTCCGTCAGATTTAAAGTTAGGATTTTAAAAAATTGTGTTTACGCTGAAAATTAATTTATACGTGTTTCAGCGTTTTTGATAATTACACTCATAAAGGGTTAAAAAAGGGGATGTATGGAAAGTCCTTAATTTTCGAAGTAAAAATCACATTTATTATGTAGGCGTATGGTTGGAAGCTAAAGCAACGGTGTTGTTAGAATTTCAATGTAAGAAAACGGGGATGAAATTTTGTTATTCAGTTGAAATCACTCAAATCGTGCAAATTTATATTTAGCCTTTCGGTTGGTAATTAATAATTACATGTACCAGAATTTTTGATAAATCATCCTAGAAGAAAAAAAAAATAATTCATTGATAATAATTTAATTCAATTTATAAAAGTATGCAATTTTTCATCAATGTTTTCATATGACGTTATCACGCAACCATTTTTTTACATACGCGCCGATTATATCTTAAATCATGTGACTCTAAATCGTACAGTCAGCTTCACGTTGTGGTCCCCCCTTTAAAGCACCTAGGTCCGAACCCGGAGTACTGGGGTACCCAATTGATGCAGCATGTACATGAATAACCCAAGAAAAGTAACCATGGTTCAATTCTTAACATTTTAGATTTTATACGCCCCATCTGCCTACCTACCAAAAACCTGTTATCCAGGCCCCCTGAATCCCCACTGGTTGCCGTTTCTTGGTTTAAGGAATGGGACTACAAGGGCGAGAAGATGCTTGTTGAAGCGCCCTTCGTGGATCAGGAAGTAAGTAACCGTTACACAATTTTGTCACGCGCATTCATTTTCAACTTTCGTCCATGCAACCTGTGAAAATGTTTGTTACTCCTAATTGTTTGTTACTCCTAATTATATTTTTGCATAACATTATTTACGCATAACAGCTTACGCATATTTTTTTAAGCATAATTTCTCTAATGATAAAAATGATTAAGCATAACATTCTCAGGCATAATTTATTTACGCATAATGATATTAAAACATATTTTTTATAGGCATAACAAAGAAGCATAATAATTAACTCCTAAAATGTTAGACTTAACCTGATTGGATGTACCAACTTTGACGATTGGAAAAACAACCATATCTTCTGAAGCATGTAATGGACATACCATATTTGTTTTGAACATAGTTGATTGTGAAAATATGTGAGTTTAATCCCTGTAAGAAGCATGTAAACAAGCATACACCATGCATGCAGCATGCAAACAAGCATGCAGCAAGTGAGCTAGCAAGCATGCAGTATGCAACATGCAGCAGGTATGGTTTCTGTCATGGCTCCGTCGCTGCAGGGCTCCGGCGGTCCCACGCAAGCATATCGTTGCAGATGTGTTTTACGCTCACCACCGCAGCTTCGCCTAGCCAAAACAAGAGATCCTAGAAAATAATAATAACTCTATCGGCAAAATCGGGGATGATCGATGGGGACTTAAAATAATGATAACTGGAAATATGAACAAATATAAATCCGAGCGTGCATTTGCATCAAAGTTTAACGACTATTATAGTCTATCCTTCTATGTAGGCACTTTCTCCGTCAGTCGCACGTTAAAGTGGCAACAGGGAACCAGTAGTAGAGTAGATATCTCCCATAAATCGATAGCTAATAATCAACAAGAATCGACACAATCATTTATAATACCGACTAACAAAACACGGACAAAACTTACCTATCAGAAACTTCAATATTTTACAGAAATGCCAAAAAGGATACGGCAGTCGTGGTGGTACCGTTAAGGTTTGGAAGGGTCGTATCTGCGCGGGCATTAAAAGCGTGGACAATTGCAACCGCGACAACGGTGCTCCCCTAGTGTACGAGAATCAAGGAAGATCTGAACTTATTGGCACTGTTAGCTTTGGAGGATATCCCTGCTATCGAAAGGACTTTCCTGGAGTGTACACCAATATATACGAATACATTGATTGGATTAAGAGCCATATTGTTGCATAATTTATTTTTTAGTACAAACTTACACAAATTCCTTTGACTTGTTCACGTGTAATTCCACATAATTATGTTATTGTGAAAATTTTTTTCAAACCCGCTTTTGTAGTTCGAGTTTGCTCTATTAGATCACAATTCAAAACTATGTTAATGAAAAAATGATCTCCGTTTCTATGTCATTCTGTAGGTACCTATTGCGTTCCATTTGATTGGGGATAAGCCTATTACCATGACATGTATTGTTAACAATGTAAAATAAATGTATGATGACAATGCCATCTAGCCGATTTCGACCACAGCGACTGCATTCGATGGCTTTCTAGTGTGGTTGGTGTGCTGCTCTTTCATGTGCTCTCAAGTGGCTCGCATATCCAACTTTGGCCGATAAACAGTGTTCAGTGTTTACATGCCGACAAACTCAAGGGAAAATCTGTCAGAATTCACAGTGTCTAAGTGAAGTGAGTGCGGTTGTCGAAGCTAGTAATGTTGAAACAGTTTACATACTCGGCGATTTCAACGCACACCCCGGTGAGTCATTCTGTTGTGAACTCTTAGAATTCTGTAACGAACAAAAGTGGAGGTGTGCGGACATTGAGAATATAGGGTTAGGGGCGAGCAGCTATACCTTTGTCAGTGACGCGCACGGTTGTAGGCAATGGCTTGACCATTGTGTCGTCACACAGTCTGCTTGGTTGACGGTTACTGAGATAGGTATTGTGCATGATATGTTCTGGTCTGATCACTGTCCCATATTTGTTGAGTGTAGGTTAGATAAGATTAAACCTAAGTTTAAGGGCGAGCGGGATAGCGATCAAATAAGCATGTTTTATTATTTATGTAATAGTAAGTTAAAGCTGATTGATTAGCCTCAGGAATTTGGTTTGTGCAGTAACAGCCACTGTAATAATACTGAGCAAAGGGGGATTCTTGACAAGATGTATGAAAGTATTGTTACTACCTTGTCAGATGCCGCGGTACAGAGCCAAGTGGAAACACGGACTCATAGACATGTTGGCCGTGTTGTTGGGTAGAACAAGCACGTGCGTGAGGCCCACGCGACGGCGAGGCTTAAGTATCAGCTATGGGTATGGCACAATAAACCAACTTCTGGCGTTGTCTACAACGACATGTGCCTGACTCGAAAGGTGTCTAAAAGTAAACTAGTGTGGTGTGAGACGCATCAAGAACAAATTAAGCTTGATGTTGTAGCTTCTCTCCGTAAAGCCAATCATTTTCAGAAGTTCTGGAAGGCTGCCAAAAAGTTTGATATTAAGCCTGGGCTTCCTGTGAGTGTCAACGGTGCTCCTCAGCCGGATAGCATCGTCAACATGTTTATGGATTAAAGTGGAGTCACCGCTGGGCCCTTCGTTGCGAGAGCTCGATGTCGGATGCTGTCGTGACTCTGATCTGGTTCGTTTCCCGGCCAAGCAGGTGTCAAGCACCATTAAGAAAATGACGAGGGAAGTCCCCGGGTCACGATGGTTAAGGCATTGAGCACTTGCAGCATGCTGGTCCACACATGACGAGAGTGCTCGCTATGTTTTACTCGCTATGTATGTGTAACTCGTACCTTCCCTGTGATCTTTTGCAAACTATTGTCGTGCCTATTGTTAAGAATAAAACAGGTGACGTTGCTGATAAGTCTAACTATCGACCCATCTCCCTGGCAACTATTATCGCGAAGGTACTCGACAGTCAGCTGGATGCGCGATTGGATAGCTTGTTAAAATTACACGACGCACAGTTTGGGTTTCGGAATGATCTTGGCACTGAAAGTGCGATTCTCGGCCTAAAGCATACGGTGCAATACTACACAAAACGTCGAACACCAGTGTATGCTTGCTTTCTGGATCTCTACCGTGCCGTTGACCTTGTATCTTACGAAATTTTGTGGGAAAAGCTGCGGGAGGGAAAAGTGCCAGCGGAGCTGTTGCGTATCTTCCAGTATTGGTATTATAACCAAACGAACAGTGTGAGATGTGCCGATGGACTGTCTGTGTAGTATGGGCTAGAGTGTGGGGTAAGACAAGGAGGCATTACGTCACCAAAATTGTTTAAACTGTATGTAAATGATCTAATCGTTGAGCTCAGCAGGAAGAAAATAGGATGTCGCATTGATGACGTTAGTGTCAACAACATCAGCTATGCTGACGATATGGTGCTGCTGAGCCCTACGGTTAGGGCGCTTAGAGAATTGCTTAATTGTTGTGAGGGCTATGCTCGACAGCATGACCTAATATATAATGTCAATAAAAGCGAGTTCTTGGTCTTTAAGGCTGGCGGTGTGTTAAGGTAGCTTGTCCTGAGTATGTGCCCCCGATTAAACTAAATGGGAATGAAATATTGCGAGTGTACCGGTTCAAGTACTTGGGGCATTATATAACGCAGCTACCAAATGTTGGAACAATATCCCGCCTCCCATAAAATTTAGTTTATGAATGTCTTTTCGTTCTTTTTATTAATGGAAACAGTATTTATAAATTTTATAAGTTATATAAGAAAAAAAAAAAAAAAAAAACAACGTTTGTTATTTTATACACTTCATCATTTTTACTTTTTGTTATTGTTTTTTAATGTATTTATAATATAACATTTTATTTTTAGTTGTGCAAAAATTGTAGACTTTACTAAGTGTTTGTTTAAGTTGTCGAGCGTATGGCACTCGTGGGCTGCAGCTGAAAATCAGCGTCAGGTGGTACACCTTGTGTTGCCATCTGGCATTATGCTGAGCTGAGGCCCTTTTGGCATTATTAGTTTTGTTTTTTTATTTTGTGAAATGTTGTAATGTTTTTAATGCCAAATAAACACTATTTTCTTTCTTCTTCTTCATTCTTCTTCTAACCGACGACCTTAATGACCGAGTGGATATTGAGAGGGAACGTAGGGCGCTGGCCGTCCGATGTAACATGTTGGTTCGCAGGTTTGCACGATGTAGCGGGGCAGTCAAAATAACGCTTTTTAAAGCTTATTGCCAAGTGTTTTACACGTGCAGCCTGTGGACCAACTATACTCAGCGGGCTATCAGCGCCCTACGGGTCCAATATAATAATGGGTTCAGAATGTTGATGGGGCTGCCCCGTTTCTGCAGTGCATCAGGTATGTTTACACAAGCACACGTCGATGGCTTCCACGCCATAGTCAGACAGAAATCTGCCTCTTTGCTCTGCAGAGTGCGGGATAGCTCCAACTCCATCCTGAAAACGAAAAATCCTGAAAAGGTTGGATTCTCCTTTGTTAGGTGATGTTATTCAACGATGCATTTTGAACAACAGCCTTGTTGTCAAATAGATAATACGTAAAAGTTTACTAACATAGGTATAAGGTATCTTTTTGCTAACCCTTAAGGATGTTGCTTATCCGAATTAAAGATTATTTTATTTTATTTTATTATTTATTTATAAAAAGCTGGGCAGATGATGATGACACTTTATTTAACCTCTATAAAACTAACACATTTAAAATTAAATTAGTCTTGGTGAACTTGGCTCCTTTTTGTACCGTTTATTTTTGTGAAGCTTAGCTACGTAACAATATACTCAACCAAATAAATGAGGCAGTTGGTTTCTAAACGTGATATTGAGTGGGTGATACACTTAAAAAACAACTCAGTGCAATGTGTACTCGTACCTTTATTTACCTCGTAAGAATGTATTTACTAACGGTTGCTGTTATTACTATGTGCGCGGGACTTGTGTATGGACGTAAGATTGCTTCTGTTTTTGTTTAATGGTTATTAAGATATTTCTTTTTTCGAGCCAGTGTTGTCACTTCAGGATATGAAAGCATTTTATCTTGGACTATCCTATAAAAAAAAACCGGCCAAGTGTGGCTTCCGTATCATCGTAGTAGCCCCCTTTAACTTTTAATTTATTTGTAATATTTGTTGTTATAGCGTCAACAGAAATACACATTCTGCGGAAATTTCAACTGTCTAAATATAACGGATCATGGGTGATTCCGTCGTTTCGTGCAAATTGCGATGATCCGCGGAATCAAAAAAAAATGTTAGATTTAACATAATTATTTTTTTATTCGAGTTAAAATCGTCGTCACATCCATAAAAAGTGGAAGGCACTTTTTTATATTATTTACTAATTGAGATATGACTGGCTGAAAATCAACAACAGGATGGTGATGAAAACTGTATGGATTGTAATGAATGTTTACTCATATTTATGCTGAAATTTAAAAAATAAATACTTAGTAAATTATACGAAAAAACATGTCTCATGCAGATAATATACTAAACATACTGGAACACAATTATTTTTAAATAAAAATAAGAATTTTTCATTTCCTTCCAAAATTGTTCATTAACTTCCCGCAAAAAAATGGATGGAACGGATGGTAATGCAGAGGAGATGAATGAAAAATTTCACAATTTATATTAATAACTTCGTTGTAGAATACATTTAAAATTTGATTTTAAAACAGGACGAATATGGCTTTTAGAGAGAGATATGTTACGTATTTATAATAATTTACTTAATACGGTACCTTGTGAAATCGAAGGAAGGTGATGAGCTGATTTATGGACGAAACACTGGTTATAATTCGAAGATCGTAAATAATTTTATCCACAATACGCGCACGTCCACTCGTCGCTGTTACCAGGGCCGACTGACCCGTATAAACCCGTTTTGACGGGCATAGTATCGGAGACCGTCTCGTGTTCTCTTAAATTAAGAAGTTTCTGTGTGCGGATGGTAATGAAGTTTTTTTTGTGACAATTCAAAAAATAAGCTTTTTATATAGGTACATAGATTGCAATAAATTGAAAATTTAAATACATAAATTGTAGTTCAAGCCTTTAGCTTTAATATTGCGTATTAGTTAAAGTCATAATCACGAATGTAGAAAAATTAACATCGAAAGATCTACAGAAGTCCCAAGTTGGAAACGGACAGGAATGATTTTTCAGACAGTTTTACATTTTTTTTTAAATATTTAATAAAAAAATAAAAATATTAGCGATACTACTTGTAAAGTTATGTCTGTCTTTATTCTCTAAGCAAAAATCAGTTCACTTTTCTAATAAATGGGTGGGTTAATTCGTCTGGAATTGCTTTTTGCACAAAACCACGGAATGACCCTCATGAGTCCGCTGACAGACAGACGGACGGACGAACAGCGGAGCCTTAGTAAAAGGGTTCCGTTGGTTACCCTTCAGGAACCCTAAAAATGCTGAACGTATAGAATCCGGACCGCAGTTAGAAACTATGTATGTATGTACTTTAGAAAATGATATGATACGAGTAGCTATCAAAAACTTTGAAGAATAATTTAGGTAGTTATTTTTGTATCTGCAGATTTTTAACCGACTTCTTGTTGTTTTTATTATCTCTTTTAATTTATATAGTACTAGCTTTTACGGCGGCTTCGCTCGCGTTAATTTAGAATTTGACAATCAATTCGGGTTGCACTCTAGTTAAGTATTTTGAAAACGATTACAGAGTCTTCACAATGCCTAAAACCGGACGGCAAAAGCGACGAGTGTATACCGCTCCTAAAGTGCAGACCTTTACGAGAGCAACTCGACAAGCCAAACAAAACAGACCAAGACTTGTTCCTGCTGAGCAAATCGCTGACTGAATTACATTGTGGCTCTATACGCGTACCGTTTTTGCCGAAAGTAAGTAGTGTTATGTCTCCTGAGTCCTGTCTCTATATTAATATTATAAGCAGTAAAATTTGAATGTAAGTTTGAAGATTTGTAAGATTGTATGTAGGGGGGTAATCTACAGAACTTACCATACATACATAACATCTTAAGCTATAAATTATATTATTGATAACATGTATATTAAATAAATAAATAAATATCACTGGACATTACACACAGCGCCATATAGTGCCACATTAAGCAACGAGGCTTGTGTCGTGGTCACCAAATAGTTGTAAATACATACTTATTATACATATAAACATCCATGACTCGGAAACAAATGTCCATGCTCATCACACGAACATTTGCTCCTACCGGGATTCGAATCGAACCCGGGGCCCTAAGAACGTAAGGCAGCCTCACTACCTCTGCGCCATTCGGGTCGTCAAATTAGTCGATCAATATTAATCGAATCGAATCAATATTAGCCGAGCTATCACAATTTTAGCGGACGACCTCGCTGGCAAAGTGCTGGTGTGAAATCTACCACCTTTGACAGCCCGTCGAAATATTCTCGCAGGTTTATAATGTTTTTTGACACTAAAAATAATTAGAATTCATTTATTAAGTTATACAACAACAACATGCTACATAATATTGGTTAATACTTAATAACCATGTATTTTTTATAGTTCCTAAAACTCGCTCTTGTTGTGTGGAGGCCCCCACGTGGCCCCCGGCGCCCAGGGCGTCTCCCGCGGCGGCCGGGACGCTGATAGGTTCTCTCCCTCTCCCGTTCCGCCACCTCCTTCTCTAGCATTACTGCTTCGCAGAAGGAGGGGACGGCGTCCCATTCCGTCTCGCTCCGGACTATGGCTTGCACCAGGGCCGGACGCGAGAGGTGGTCGCCGCCAATCGCCGCTACGAGGACACGGCGGTGCTTTGCCCACGCGGGGCACACCTCCACCGTGTGCTCCACCGTGTCCTCCGGTTGATCCTCGCAGTGGAAACACCCGGGCGTTTCCTCCCGCCCGATTCGGTGCAGGAACCTCACAAAAACACCGTGTCCGGTGAGGTAGTGGCGATAAGTCCCCCCTTTGAGGAGTGGCTTGAGAGACGCCAACGACGTCCGGTGAGGACCTGCGTCAGGCGGAAGGTGAGCCTCACCTTCCGCCTGACGCAGGTCCTCACCGCGTGGCTCTGGCGTTGGCGTAACTCCTCAAAGGGGGGACTTATCGCCACTATCGTGGCGTGCCCTGCACGGGGTTGCAACAGTCGCTCTCTCCATGTCGCCATGAGATCCCGCCGGAAGTCTGTCCGCTGAGCGACAATTTTTCGAGTAGTAGTTTTAAGTTTCCCCCCGGCGCGGCATAGCGCCTCTCCGCGCCATTCATGTAGGCGCGCGAGGACTATCGCCTCCAGATCCCACGGAGGCAATCCGGCAAGGAGGCTCGCCGCCTCGCGGGAGATCGTGCGGTAGCCCCGGGCCAGCCTTACGGCTACCACCTTTTGGGGTGCGTTCAGGTAGTGCCAAACCGCCCCTTTTCGCCCCCCTTCCTTCCCCTCCCTATCGTATCTCGGAAACAAAGAGACCCGTATTTTTCTTTTTTTACGGATTCGTAAAGAGGAGGCTCGGAAAAGTAAAAACCATTTTTAAAAGTTGCACCCCTTGCCCCCCTTCTCCCCCCTCTTCACCCCCCCTCTTCACGTGATAGGGATCAGGCGGAAGGTGAGCGTCCTCACCTTCCGCCTGACGCAGGTCCTCACCGGACGTCGTTGGCGTCTCTCAAGCCACTCCTCAAAGGGGGGACTTATCGCCACTATCGTGGCGTGCCCTGCACGGGGTTGCAACAGTCGCTCTCTCCATGTCGCCATGAGATCCCGCCGGAAGTCTGTCCGCTGAGCGACAATTTTTCGAGTAGTAGTTTTAAGTTTCCCCCGGCGCGGCATAGCGCCTCTCCGCGCCATTCATGTAGGCGCGCGAGGACTATCGCCTCCAGATCCCACGGAGGCAATCCGGCAAGGAGGCTCGCCGCCTCGCGGGAGATCGTGCGGTAGCCCCGGGCCAGCCTTACGGCTACCACCTTTTGGGGTGCGTTCAGGTAGTGCCAAACCGCCCCTTTTCGCCCCCCTTCCTTCCCCTCCCTATCGTATCTCGGAAACAAAGAGACCCGTATTTTTCTTTTTTTACGGATTCGTAAAGAGGAGGCTCGGAAAAGTAAAAACCATTTTTAAAAGTTGCACCCCTTGCCCCCCTTCTCCCCCCTCTTCACCCCCCTCTTCACCCCTTTTTTTACAACAAAACTATTGAGGGGCGTTGAAATTTGTATACCCCCCTCCCCTCCCCACCCTCCCCTAAAAGTGAAAGGTCTGTAACTTCGTAACGGTTAGAGATAGCCATTAGGTGTTTCCGGTGGTAGGTAGGTCCTGAGTGGAGCGAACCTGCGAGACCGAATGGAGCGAAGGGAGGAGGTGGCGAGCGAAGCGTAACGAAGGTTGAGTGGGTGAAGTGTAACTCATGGGTGAAGTGTAACTCATGGGCGACCACAAGCAAACTTTAGGGTAATGTTTTTTTAATGGGAAAAGGTCGGAGTTTTTTTATTAACTAAGGTTTTAGATTTTATTATGGGTTCTTAAGGGGTTTCAAAATCTTTAAATTGCTCTAATGGATTTTAAAATTCTTTTAACGATTCTAATGAATTCTCACTTTTTTTTACTTTAATTTATTTTTATTGAATTAGTTTTTTTTCAAGTGTTTTAGGGGTTCTTAAGGGTTTTCATACTGATTTAGGGGTAATTCTAACGGATTTTCCAATTCATTTAAGGATTCCTATGGGATCCTCAAAATTTTATAAGGGTAATGAATACTTCTCTAAAACACGTGCGGTGCGCGAGCTGCGGGCAGCTCGCGCACCCACGCAAATACTAGTATTATTATAAGTTTGAAACTATAGGCCTAATGATTTTCAATTAAATAAACGTTATATCAATATTATATGTTTTAAACGATAGACCTAATGATTTTCGATTAAATAAACTTTATATCCAATAAACCTTATACGAAATAAGTTTTAGAGTATATAAATGTTATATCTGAAGAAATTATATCAACAGTTGGTATAACTCACGTTTATTATATCTTGTGAACGTTATTGAAATGAAAATATACTAAATAACTTTATATGTTATGAGACGCACCCGCCATGGAACGCACGACTCCCGCGTAGAGCCTCCGGTAGGAGGCGTTCGGCCCCCCCAGGTTGAGCAGGAGCCGCCTGAAGGCAGCCCCGGTCCGTTCCAGTTTGGGGGCCAAACATCGGAAATGTTCCACGAAGTGACTTGGGGCACCCTGACGTTAGGTTAGGTTCTGCAGACAGAAATAGGAGCTCTGCGTAGCGGGGCTACCTCGACTACGACATATTACATTTGAATATTATTTATCTTGACGTTGATTTTATTCCTGTTTTATTTATTTTGTTAAAACGCAATTTAAGCTGGTGGAAAAATATTACGTCGGCAAATGCTGTATTAATTTTCAGTTGTCTCAAGATTAGTATTTAAAGTAGTAGGTAGGTACATTTCATTTTTTTTCAGAACTTTTGTTACTATAATACCCATAACACAATAACTTCTAAACGTTATTTGTGCCATAGTGCGCGGTGACACGGTTGGTTTGTCGGATCAGTGTCTCTAGCAGCGAGCGGTTGCAGAATCAACTTTTAATATTTCCTTTTTTTGCAGGTGTGCTGTCCAGACCCAAATACTGGTCAGAGATTTACTCCTCCGCCGTGCAACACTCCTGATGGCAAGATCGGCGAATGTGTTAATCTGTTTTCCTGTCCGCATCTCACGAACCTGCTCCAGCCACCTGTGCCTCAAGAGACCATATCTTTTGTGGAAAAGTTATTTCGGTACAAAGAGAGGCTTATGTGATAATACTAAACAACGTACTCAGATAATTATACTACTTGGAATATAAAAATTCACTACACCTTGAACTTATGCTAGCCTAGTACTTGTTTTGGGAGTCTCACCAGATGGCTAAAACTACTTTAATAATAAATTAAAAGCAGAGCCGTATTTCGTTTTTAATGTGACTGTACTCTGTGACAGCCATGTCGAGGCGAAACAAAAGACAATACATCAAAACCAAGAAAAATCACGAGTCGACAATCGACATAGCGGGAAGATTCCTAAAAAATTAAAAAATGCCCGACTGCGTAAAAATTACTAAGAATTTTAATTAATAATTATTTTAGTCTAGATTATTTAATGGGTCCCGACTGTTGCAGTCAATATGTCCTGTCTCCTGAACTTGTTTTATTCTTTTCAGTTTTTATTTAAAATTATTAGTTATTTTTTACGCAGTCGGGCTTTTTAATTTTTTTAGTTATTTTTTATTTTATTTTAATATTTTTAGTTAGTTAGAGATACCATTTTAAAATCCTCATGATGAGCCCTTTATCAAGCCGTTTAGGCTGCAGAGCGTGCCAAACATTTGAATTTGGCGCTAGAAATCCGCCATTTTGTTTTGTTGTTTTTTTTTATATACCCAGTGTTACTCTCACAATAATTACAAATCTAACGACACCTCTCAAGCTAAAATCGAGCCGTTCAGGCCACAGAGCGTGCCAAACAATTATACATACATACATACACTCGAAAAACATAACCCTCCTTCTGACGCAGTCGGGTAAAAATAAAACCGACTTCATAAAACACAATATTTTTCACTTTTTTGTGTTTTATGAAGTCGGTTTTATTTTTTGCAAAAAAGTTTTTTTTTATCTATACATATAATAAATCTGTAGAAAAATTGTTTTTGTACATCGAAAACCAATTGCCAGGGTGTGAAAGGATGCGTCGGGGGCCACCACGTGGCCCCCGGCCACCGTAGGCGCGGGCCTGTGGACGGTGGGCTATGGTAGCCCATAGCCCACCGTCCGTCCGTCTCATGACGACAGGCCGTGTCGACGGCGCGTTCGTGTTCCACGCGCGCCTCAAAGAGAGTCAGCAAAAAGGACCGATGCCTGCCGGGGTTGCGGGACTGTTCGAAAGAGATACCGTGACCCCGGAACACAAAGAGCGATGAAGGAACATGGATGGGTTTTAGTCAGTAAAAGTCTGACACTCCCTCCTGCTCCGCCCAGAGCGGGAGAAGTCATTTGATGACTTCCCATCCGAAAAAAAAAAAAAAAAAAAAAAAGGGTGTGAAAGGATAACCAACAGAACTCATTTCCAGCATTTTTGTCTGTTTGTCTGTTTCGATGCAAGACCAATGTAGATAACTTCTAAACATAAAAAATTGTGCGTATCTTTGAGGTATTATTTAGTTTTTATTTCATCGTAATCGGTTTATTCTATCAAAAGATATATGAATTTAAAGTGTTCAAGAAGAACTTATCATCAAATGTAAGATGCAGCGACATCTATTGTACTAAAATGGTCCTAATGACTAAAAATGTGCTCACCACGGGTAACCACCCATCAGATGACTTTTAAATCGACTGACCAGCTTTATAAAAGTTATTATAGCATAAGGTACTCTAGATTAGTCTACATGACGCTGCTTTGGGAATTTACATCATCACACTACTGCTAATAGGAGCGAAGCATACAAAATACAAAAAAAATAATAAAAAAAATGTGATGTTGATAAATGTTGCAAAAACGGGGAAAAATTATTTCTTTTGAGAACTTCCGTTGCAAGCGCTGCATAAACGGTTAAAGTTACGCAACAATCATGTAATTGAGCGAATTATTCCTCAAAAAAAGTTCAAAAAAAAAACCGCGATAGCATAATTATGTCTATCTTTTAAGGTTGAGTCACACTCTCTCTAACCCTCTCTCTCTCTCTCATGTGACGCAGACGTAGTTGCGCGGGTCAGCTAGTTCCTTATTAAATTTGAACATGTTAATTACACATAATATATAAATATTTTTTTTTTTTTTGCAGATATTATTATATTATTCCTTATTATATATATATTTTTTTCATAAATCATTTGACGCTTGCTTTTTTATTTTAAGAATTTAAAAACATTATGTACGGACTACAACTAGAACTATACATCATTATAAAAAACTAAAAGTAAGTACCAACATACGGACATGTCAGCGTCATATTGTACAACCCGTAATTTTTTAATCTGCCTAGTCAGATTGTAAACTGTCGAAGTGAAACCGTCAAATTATCAAATGCATGCGATCAAAGTATCTCTGCCCCCATAATCGAGGCTTGGGGTACCCCCACGTTAGGTTCTTTTAAACCCTGTAGACAGAAATAGGAGAACCGAAGCTTTTTAGGCGAATATAAAGTGTTTTGAGGTTAGGTTACATTATCGGTTTTCATATCGGTTTTACTCAGGTATGGTGCATTATCTTTTCATACCAGGGGGCAAGAGGGACGCCAATCTCCCCTCCACAGCGCGCGAGGTGAGCTCCATCGCATGCATTTGACAATTTGACGGTTTTACTTCGACAGTTTACAATCTGAGTAGGCAGAGTATAAAATGACGGGTTTTACAATAACACTTATAAGAATTATACAACAACGTCAAATTTATAGGAGTCAAAGTACTCCATCGCATCGCTGTCATCCAGAAACGTGCCCTGAAGACTGGCAGCATTGCCAGGTTGAATGGCAATTTTTGCAATGCTAATTTTTAAATGTAATTTTTTTGGCATTCAGTAAAAAGCTGTTATTTTAACATAACAGACAGACACTTTAATTTTATTTATTTGCATAGATTGATATACCAGTTACAGACACTTTTGGATTGTCGTAACGTTTTCCTCAACCTTTTGATAAAGAAAACTAACCACTAATCTCGAAATCTTGTTAACAAAAAACGTCCAAAAAGTCTACATAACCGGTATCCAGGTATATTCTAGTCTGACACTAATGTGTCCTTTTTGAAATAAAAAAATTGAATGATGTGTCTTTTTAAACACACACACACAACACAACACACATAGACACTCTCTCAGCTACTGCACTGACTGCTTGGCCTTTAAAATCAAAGTGAACTTTATGCTCGCGCTCATAGAAGTTGTTATTGGATTGCTCCCACTGACAACCTGTCAATATTACAGTAGTCTTTATTCTCTTTACGATAAGTTTGCTGTTGGTTTGCAGCAATCTGAAGTAAAAAAATCTGTAGAAGGACTTTATGTGCATTCTGTAGTTATAGTCTACCTCTTCAGTAGGTTGACTTCAAAGAAACGACCGTAACGCTGACGTATTTAAACGATCGTTCCTCCGCTCCCCCGCCCGTTTGCCCTGGCTGGAGGCCTTACACTTAAGGTACCCAGAGGATTGTCCGGTTAAGCAGACGACAACGTCACTAGGTTCAACTGCGAGATGCCATTTCGAAATAAAAAAAAAAAAGCTCCCCGCCCGTAGGGATACTTCAAGGTGCGATTATCGTCATTTTCTTAATGATAAACCACACATTGGTCTCGATTCTGTTGAGCACAAACTAAACTTGATTTAGGCTATTGCTATCTTTTACTAACAGGCAATGTGAAAAAAGGACGGCTATAGCTATGAACTAAGTTAGAGATGTCAAACTAGTTTATGCCTTGCGCTTCACCGTGTTTTTAGTCGACATGTTTTTACGTGCACTCTTCATTTGTATGGAAATATTAGTTTCAACTAAATCCCAACCTTGCACTATAGATCTGACAGGTGATGATGAATTAAAGGCAATTAAATCAGTGCGAGTGATCACTGGTAAGAATAAACTAAAAAAATATATTAAAATAAACAAATACATAGTTAAAACTAAGAAAATGGTCAAAAATTAAATAGGGAAAGGTTGAACCTTCTAAAACAATTAGATAATTATTCTTTAAACTTAGATAAAAGTAATAGGAAGTACCAAATAGACACAGAGAACTTGCGGTGTGAAATTGACCACCTACAACAGAAATTAACTTCACTCAATTTTAAATATACAGCCTCTGAAAACCAAATGAGGGAATATGTATTGGCTATGAATGAGCTGGTAAATACAGAAACTAACTACTGTGAGCATTGCCCACCACCATCTGTTGAACCCACACCGGTCCATTCATTGTCACTAGGTGATACAATCATACCGCGGTCCTGTGTTAGTTTAACATTAGAAATTACTAATTGTTTAGCTAAACAGATTGTCAATAAAGAAATTGTAATTTTCTCTGATGAAATTGGAAAGGATTTAGGCCACTTGTTGACAAATAAGTATCCGGGACATTCTATTATGAACTTTTGTATGACTGGTTGTTCCTTATATGATATCATGTGGAAAATTATTAATTACAACTTCAACCAGGATTCTGTACTAATAATATTTGTTGGTAATAGGGGTACTGTGAATAAAGGAGAATTACTCCAATATTATAGATCATTATGTGACCTTAGTTTAAGAAAAAATGTAATGTTCACATTTCCTTATAGTAAAAACTTCCTGTAGCAAAGTTTGCCACAGGAAGAAAATTACTTTAGATATCATATTAACAGAACATTGCATAATTTGACATTTAATAGTAATGTATTTCATTTATTTGACATTAACAATTATATTGGTGACAATTTTTATTTGACAAAAGATAGATATCTTGTGGACAGGTGCTATCTTTCAAACTATTGGAAAAGACAAGTAGCTGTGTCGCTATCATCCTTTTTGTCTATTACAGCCAAGAACTTGGCTAATCAAGTCGCCTCTGTTGACCAATGCAATACTCAATTAAATTACTCTGCCAATAGTTTGATCACAATTAATGAATCAGTCAATCATTTAAATTAGAAATTGTGACAACGGAGGCGACCTCTTGCAATATTTTAAGGAAGCCAGATAGTAAATCAGGCGAATGTTTGCCTGTATAGAATTGGAGCAGTTTATTATATTAAGTGTGTATACGAGTAGACCTCCTTCAGGGTTGTATGATTGTTTTGAAAAGGTAATGGATGAAGTTTTGCATAAAATCTGTAGTTCTAAGAAGTCAATAATCATTTGTGGTAATTTCAATATTAATTTATTAGAAAATTCTGGGTTAAGTACTAAGATTATAAGCCTCTTTTAGTCATACAATCTGGAAAACAAATTTCTCGAGCCTACCAGAAAAACCCCAACTAGTGCCACTTGCCTAGATAATATTTACACTGATATTATACCCACCCAAAAAGCAATTATTAACTTAATAGATTCAGATCATTGTGGGCAATTGATCACAATTCCAAATGTAAACAAGAAAAGAAAGGTTATCATTGTTAATCCAAAAAGTAAAAATCGCCTGGAAACTTTTAAAACTAAACTTTTATACAAACTACCACGTTTGTCAGATAATGATGATCCAAATCAACAATATAACGATTTTTTCAGTATGTATTGCACACAATTTGAAAACACATTTGTCCCTAAGACAATATCTGTAAATAGTAACGCTTCTTTCAACGACTGGGCCACCATTGGTATTCATAAGAGTCGAAAATGACTTTATGAGCTGTATGAAGAGCGGACTTATTTAAACACTGTAGAATTTAATTTGTATGTTAAGAATTATTCAAAATTATTTAATAAGTTTGTTTTATAGCAAAGTCACGTTAGTTGAGTTCAAAAATTAAAATAGTAGTAATGTAATGAAAATGACATGGAACATTATTAATAGCGAAACGGCCTTCCCGTTTGGCTATTAATAATGTTCCATGTCTTGCAACCGAAATAGTGACTACAGCCTTGCTATTGGCGATAATATTTTAAGGTAGGCAATAGGCATTGTATTTAAGAGCACGTCCGAGTCACACTACTGCTTATCTTTTTACTGTTATTGTGTTGTGTATTACTAAGTCTTGTAATTTATTGTTTAATTTCAGATGCGTCGGTCCTGAAGAACACAGCGTATGTTGTGGCCCTCCCCCAGCCATCCTCCAAACTACCACTCTCCTAACCATCCCCCAAACTACCACTCCCCCAACCACCCGAACTCCCCCAGAGTATGAGACCCTGGAAGATCCTGCCGAGCCTGTCGACTGTCCAGCTCTGATGACTGCTTTCCCACCTGATCGTTACTCTGAATGCTGTGGTGTCCCGGTTGGTGTGGTCCGGAATAGAGTCGGTCAGTGCTATTTTTTTATGATTGATGATCACTAGCTATTGTTGATCACTAGCTATTGTTGATCACTAGCTATTGATGATCACTAGCTATTGTTGATCACTAGCTATTTATGATCACTAGCTATTGTTGATCACTAGCTATTGATGATCACCAGCTATTGATGATCACTAGCTATTGATGATCACTAGCTATTGTTGATCACTAGCTATTGATGATCACTAGCTATTGTTGATCACTAGCTATTTATGATCACTAGCTATTGTTGATCACTAGCTATTGATGATCACCAGCTATTGATGATCACTAGCTATTGTTGATCACTAGCTATTTATGATCACTAGCTATTGTTGATCACTAGCTATTGATGATCACCAGCTATTGATGATCACTAGCTATTGATGATCACTAGCTATTGATGATCACCAGCTATTGATGATCACTAGCTATTGATGATCACTAGCTATTGATGATCACTAGCTATTGATGATCACTAGCTATTGATGATCACTAGCTATTGATGATCACTAGCTATTGATGATCACTAGCTATTGTTGATCACTAGCTATTTATGATCACTAGCTATTGATGATCACCAGCTATTGATGATCACTAGCTATTGTTGATCACTAGCTATTTATGATCACTAGCTATTGTTGATCACTAGCTATTTATGATCACTAGCTATTGTTGATCACTAGCTATTGATGATCACCAGCTATTGATGATCACTAGCTATTGTTGATCACTAGCTATTTATGATCACTAGCTATTGTTGATCACTAGCTATTGATGATCACCAGCTATTGATGATCACTAGCTATTGATGATCACTAGCTATTGATGATCACCAGCTATTGATGATCACTAGCTATTGATGATCACTAGCTATTGATGATCACTAGCTATTGATGATCACTAGCTATTGATGATCACTAGCTATTGATGATCACTAGCTATTGATGATCACTAGCTATTGTTGATCACTAGCTATTTATGATCACTAGCTATTGATGATCACCAGCTATTGATGATCACTAGCTATTGTTGATCACTAGCTATTTATGATCACTAGCTATTGTTGATCACTAGCTATTGATGATCACCAGCTATTGATGATCACTAGCTATTGATGATCACTAGCTATTGATGATCACCAGCTATTGATGATCACTAGCTATTGATGATCACTAGCTATTGATGATCACTAGCTATTGATGATCACTAGCTATTGATGATCACTAGCTATTGATGATCACTAGCTATTGATGATCACTAGCTATTCATGATCACTAGCTATTCATGATCACTAGCTATTGATGATCACTAGCTATTGATAATCACTAGCTATTATTGCCCGCGACCTTCGTCGTGAAATTATTGTTATAAAAATATTGCCTCCCTATTTGAATCGGATTTTGTTAATAATTTCAAGGGTTTTACGATTTTTGTACGGACCCCTCATTCTTTTTCTAAAATAATAGTAGCCTAAGTGACTCCTTATAACATCAGCTATCTGCCAGTCCCGTCGTTTCGAATATTAGCCGGAAGAAACGGAGAGGCAAACTTTCATATGCATTTAGTAAGAAGCTGTTATTTTGAAATTACAAACAGACACTTCAATTTTCTTTATTTGTATAGTAGATAAAGTCACCCAAAGGGCAATGGAGAGGGCTATGCTCGGAGTTTCTTTGCGTGATCGGATCAGAAATGAAGACCGCAAGAGAACCAGGGTCACCGACGTAGCCCGAAGAATTGCCAATATTAAGTGGCAGTGGGCAGGGCACATTGTTCGCAGAACGGATGGCCGATGGGGCCGAAAAGTTCTGGAGTGGCAACCGCGAACCGAAAGACGTTGCGTTGTAAGACCTCCCACTAGGTGATCCGATGACCTGGTGAAGGTTGCGGGAATCCGTTGGATGCGAGTCGCACGGGACCGGTCTATGGTCGAGGTGACACTTGGGGGAGGCCTATGTCTATGTATAGTAGATATCACATATAGGCTACTTTTATCCTAGAAATACGATCGTATTTGATTTGACCGCAATTCAGACCGTGGGCAATTCCCAAACTCCACGGACGAAGCCGTGGGCTTAAGCTAGTTACTGATAAATTGAGGAATGAGGTTGTATGAGAACGTTGCGTTTTAAAAGAAGCTAATAATATAGTGAAAAGCGACTAACAGAAAGTATTTACCAGTAGCGAAGGGTCAATTTTTGTAAGAGGTGAGCCGGAGTACATTGTCTTTAATGTGATTTTATAGGGTGTAAAACACCTCTTAACGAAGCCGAAAGGCACTTGTTCTCCTCATCATTGCGATCATTTTTTGTTCTACACCATACCTGGGAACCTCCTAGTTACGAAGATATTGGGGTTCTAAGTTCCAACTTTTTGACAAGTTTTTAATGGAAGATTTTTACTTTAAACATCTCCATGACCCCCGTACTATTCAATCCATCCACCAGCACATTGTTTTGAGTGCGTTACATTGAGTTCTACCACAAAACATGATTTTTCACCCCAAAAAAAAAGTCGTTTTCCAGCAATAATTTTTGCATAAAGTACTTAGTTTGATGTACAGAATGCTTGGTTGACGGCTTCGTGATGAGGTCTTTTACACCCTGTATTATTTGTCTATAGTCTATAGAATACTGACTGTGCCATTTTTCAAAGGGAATCCGGTATGAATCGAGTGGATCCTTCGTCACTGGTATTTATAAAGCAGACGTGAGAGGCAAGTGGCCGGGAGGACGCCCTAGAAAGACATAGGTAACACTGACCTTATTGGTGAGGTTCTTCAGAAGGGTGCATAGCGTAGGCCTCGCCACCGGCGTACGTTTATAACCAGATGTATGAACGTGGACGAGGCGTTAGGATCGTAGCAGGAGGCGTTGTGGCTTCTACCTACCCCATGGGTAAAAGACGTGCGTTTATGTATGTATGAAACAGGGATGTTACGAATGCTCACGTTCGCATTCACATATGCGACTGATTCACATCATTTCAAACACTCGCATCAACACTCGCATTCGCTAAACATTCGCATTGTTTGATGCTAATCATCAAACAATGCGAATGTTTAGCGAATGCGAGTGTATGAACCAGAAGACACGATGCTGTGTGAAATAAAATCACAATTAAAATCATACTTGAAAGAAAAACGCTATCTGCTAACGCTAAATGCTATCCTATTTGACCCAAAGGTTGACTGGTAGAGAATGCCTTGTGGCATTAACTCCGCCTATGTACCACCCTTGTACATGAAGCTTAAATACATAAAAAATGAATCTCTCTTGAGGAAAATCCATTGGACTGGTGGAAATCAAAATCCAAATTTGACAAATTGACAGGACCCCTCAGCGCTCCTCCTGCCAGTGTACCAAGTGAGCAATTATTTAGTGCAGCTGGCCTGATATATGAGCCTTTACGAAATTGTCTCATGGGCGTTAAAGCAGCTAAATTATTGTTTTTAAAATATAATCTGCCCATATCGAAATTAATTCGATTTTCAAATTTGTTTGTTATTAATTTGATGGTGTATATTATTTATATTATGTCGGATCTTTGATGAGTAGGCACATAAAATTAAACATAAGCGTCTTTGTTTCGGCACTGTGCAGAGCCCTTGGGTGGGAGTGTGTCGATGGGAGAACAGTGATCGTTGAGAGGTGGTCGCGACACCTACTCCCTTGGGAACTGCTCTGTGTTTCCTTTTAAGTTCTGAGTATTTAGTTAGTACAGTAGTGAAAGTAATTGACTCTATAATAATCAACTGTGTACAAGTTAAAGGAGGCTATTTCTCTAGTTTACCCGTACGTATCCCATTTTACGCTCACAACAGTTTGACACTATGTATGTCACTTAGTACGTCCTGACCAATGTCCTATGTAGCTGGAGACGACATATATACACTGTATAACCTTAAATAAATAAAAATCGATGTATAAAATCATACCTTGATATTTATTTTTTTGCCCCTTCTCAACATTTGCACTCGCATTCGCATTCGCACATTCGCCTTTCAAACACTTGCATTCGCGAATGTCTAAAATATGACATTCGTAACATCCCTGGTATGAAACTTGTATCTTTGTCTTCCAGGTAACACGACCGGGATAGACGAGTATCCCTGGGCGGTTTTAATAGAGTACTCGTCAAAGGGAAATCAAAGAATAATCCCGCGATGTGGTGGAGCTTTAATCAGCGGAAAATATGTACTAACCGCTGCGCATTGCATCGGTGGGAAAGCACTGGAAATAGCTACACCGTAAGATGGACTTTGTTTTTTTTTTTGCAGACGATTCAGCTTTTTTTAGTTATACAGCGTAAGGGACATCTATATACACATACGGTTATCATGAACTCGGAACTTGAATCTGAACCGCCCAGCGCCCACGTGATAACTTTTCACTTTTGTATGAAACAGTCAAAGTCAAAGTTTTATTAGCTAAACAGGTGGAAATAAAAAGGTAAGAGATCTCTATGTATAATAATCATATAATTGTTATTGGCGCGAACACACATTCTCTCTCAAACTTCCACTGATTTACACGAACACATTAAAAAAAAAACCCAGCTTTAAATTCAATACAAAGGAGATCGATGGATATATATTAATGGATAGATCTTTTTAAGAAAAACATTTCTTATTATGGTGGCTAATCTCGATTCCGTTAGAGAGAAGCTACAGAGTTCTAAACATGAGAAATTAAGTTAAATTAAAAACTTTTATTTCGTCAATTTTTTTACTTACATTGATACTGTACGTTTCAAACATCATATCATATATAAACTTCCTTATCAAAACATTGACATCTTAAATGCCGTTTCAGGAGCAAAACCTTACAGTTACCGTAGGTTGGACAGATCATTAATTTTACCCCAACGCCCAATAGCGTTTGATATATTATAATAATGGATGATTTCCTTGATTTCTTGCTTTGAACACTTTATCGATTCAGAATCAGAGAGGAGCTACAGGTCGGTGCCCAATTAACTACCTATTTAACCGACCCGAATGGCGTAGCGGTAGTGAGGCTACCTTACGTTCTTAGGGTCCCGGGTTCGAATCCCGGTTGGAGCAAATGTTTGTGTGATGAGCATGGACATTTGTTTCCGAGTCATGGATGTTTATATGTATAATAAGTAGGTATGTATTTACAAACAAAAAGTATCTATGTAGTATATCAACTATCTGGTGTCCACGACACAAGCCTCGTTGCTTAGTGTGGCACTGGATGGCGCTGTGTGTTAATGTCCAGCGATTTTTATTTTTTATTTTTTTTATTTAGATCAATAAACCCGAACAGACTAGCAAAAGTTGTATAGTAGCAGACGTTCTCATTGAAAGCTCTTTCGAATAGTGTATTTTATAATGCTATTGGTTACCTAGAGAACCATAACTTCCGTGCCCAATTAGGTCAACAATTCCTAACAGACTACCAATTAGCAAAAGTGGTGCTTATACCAAAAGTTCTCTTTGAAAAGCTCTATCCAATAGTGTATGTCTTTTTTTAGTATAAGTTGCAATCTGGTATACGAACCAAAACAAATGAACCTTGTATCGTTTTTCATTAGAAAAAATGTTGAAGATCACGATAGATGACGATAGAAGACTTGAACAGGCTTATTTTTGGATTTCAAAGTTAAGAACTTTAATAAATGTAAGTAGGTGGGTCAATGACCGCTATTGTGATCTTAGCTGGCAGCAACTATAGTTTTACTAACAATTAAAATGTATTAAAATCAAGCATAACAGGTGTAAGATCGACTTGCCAGCTCACAGCTAAGCCCTGACAGGTGTCGGTGCCGGTGTCGTGGAAATAAGTAAATAAAAAACTAAAAACGTTGCCGTGGGATATTTTCCGACCATAATTCGAGTGAAGCCGTGGGCAAAAGTTATATTAAATGATCTCTTAACTTATCTTCCAGCGTTACCGTTCGTCTCGGAGAATACGATACTAGCAATGAAGGCAAGGATTGTATCCTCACATCAGGGGGTGGTGTAGACTGCACTGAAGGGGAGATAAAGATCGGAATCGAGAAAACCATACCTCACCCGGATTACAATACAGAAATTTTGGAAGAACTTCTGAACTTACATCATGATATTGGCCTGATCAGGATGATAGACACAGCTCCATACACAGGTTGGGTAGCGCGTTTCATTATCATCTGCTCATAAATAAAGGGTGTTAAACACCTCTTAACGAAGCCGAAAGGCACTTGTTCTCCTTGTCATTGCGATCATTTTTTTGTTCTACACCATACCTGGGAACCTCCTAGTTACGGAGATATTGGGGGTCAAAGTTCCAACTTTTTGACAGGTTTTTTTTTTAAATACAAGATTTGAATGTAAGATTTTTACTTTAAACTCCTCCACGACCACCGTGCTATTCAATCCATCCATCAGCATAATGGTTTGAGTGCGTTACATTGAGTTCTACCACAAAACATGGTTTTCCACCCCAAAAAAAAAGTCGTTTCCCAGCAATAATTTTTGCGTAAAGTTACTTAGTTTGATGTACAGAATGCTTGGTTGACGGCTTCGTGATGAGGTCTTTTACACCCTGTATAAACCATGGATCTGCCTTCACCGTGCAATCCAATAGCGGATGCCACTGACTACCAGTATTTTACACATAGTGGTTGCCTCAATTACCTAGTTACTGGGTAAAACAATCCCGTTTTATTATTTTAAGCGTGTGATTCAGAACAACAAACTGAACCACTTTCTCCTTTAATTCTTTCAAAAATTTCAGCTGTCTAAACATTTGGGTCTTTGTTCTATGTATGAGACAGCTGATTATATCTGTGTTTGCTTTGGCAAATTGGAGTTCTAGCCTGAACAGCACAGATAAACTCTTCAGTATTGAACGACTTTATGAAAACGTGCTATCGTTTGTAACGACAAGTTCAAAATGGGTCAACTTACCTGACGCCACGAGTGAATCGCGCTCCGCCGCTAGTTCGACGTAAACACATACAAACATCTCAAGCGTTTGATATTGCTGCGAGCGCGCCGTGCACGCCTGTCGCTAGCTTGCCCGCTACTTAGACCGCACTTGCGTTTCGTACTTGAACACTTGGATATTACGCGATATTATGTTCGATATTTCGTGACCGCGTCCGCCACTGCGCGCGCGAGTTGACGTGAACAAGCACTAGGTAATGTTTTAACACGGCTGTAGAGTATTATTATTATTGATTGTGATGTAAACTAATTAGCTTTGCCGGCTGTACCACACCCCTAATCATGACCAGACCTTTCTTCAAGGAACCTTGGCACCAGATTGAAAGTCACAAACACTTACTACATTGTTATCTTTTCAGATTTCATCCGCCCCGTCTGCCTACCATCCAAAGACCTGACCCGAACGGAGAATACGCCTCCTGACTTCTCGATGTACGCCGTTGGTTGGGGCCTGCAAGGAGCAGGTGCTTACAGATCTGTCAAGCAGGACGTTAACCTACTCTTTGTCAGCCTTGAAGTAAGTAACCGCATCGAGTGGTTAGTTTTGTGTGACTGACACTGGCTTGGCCACCATTAGGGTTTTTAATTTTGATAACACAAAAATTTTGTCGCTAATTAGTCGGTAGGTAGGTGGCCGATCTGAAGAGAGTCTCCCTAGCTATGCCAAATTTATATCTCAAAAACTAGAGCACCTAGTGAAGATCTGTTTTCTCCCATATTTTGTCAGGTCTTATTATAGTCCAAGACCTAGATCGAATGAACTCTCTAAATTCTTACGCATTATTCACACCCATTTTTTTATTTTTTTTATCTTATTGATTTGATGCAAATAAGTCAATATTATATGTAGGGTAACGTTAAACCATGCCGCTAATTCCTGGGTAGTTTGACTCGGATCGGCTTCTACAATCTCCTTCAATTCAGCGTTATTCACCTGTGTGGGCCGGTCAACCACGTGGTTCGTTCTTCAAGTCGAATTTTCCATTACAAAAGCGTTTAATCTAAAAACGCACGGTGCGTTTTTATCATTAGCAATCTCCTCTCAAACGCAACGTTGATATTGTGAGCCGTTTCAGCCGCGTTAGCTCCGCGTCTGAACTCGTATTCAAAAATAACTCGGATGTCGAAGTATCCATCTTTACGTCTAAGCACAATAAAAAAACAATTGAAAGTCGAAAATCGAATGTTGCACATTTTTTAAAAGAAGAACCTCATAGGTATTACGTGAAAAAAGTTTCACACAAAAAATTCACACCATGAAGATTTTATGTCAATATGTATGTGTTAACCATAATGGTGGTATCAATATAATATTTCGAACGATAGACCTAATGATTTTCGATTTAAATATTATATCCAATAACGATAGACGAAATAAGTTTTAGAGTTTAAAAATGTTGTATGTAAGTAAAGAAATAATATCAACAGTTGGTCCCACGTTTATTATTTCTTGTGAACGATATTGAAATAAAAATATACCAAATAACTTTATATATCATTTGAGACGCACCCCCGGGCTAGACCAAAGACATAAGACACTCTTCTATCCCCTTTGTTGAATAACCTACTACTTAATCTCCCTGCTAGTGGATATCTGAAACGATCAATAAGGCTCCTCCACGATAGATAGATACACGCACGTATGTCTATGAGCTCGGACGAAATCTCACCACCAATACGACAATTTTTGCTTGCAGCATTCGGCCGCTATTGAAGCGCTTATTTAAGCTCATCAACCATCAGTGCAGCATCTGATCCCTTGGTTTTGTTAATGAAAAAGAAAAAAAATATATATAAATGTTAAAAAATAATAAAAAGACCAATAATAAGTTCTTCTTCTTCTTCGTATCGATGATTCGTTAAGGGACACATATGAAGATACAGATGATGATGATGGGGATGATGATGAGGGATACAGATGTGGAGATCGTGTGCACGGGATTTTGTTTTAAAAATGAGCAGATTTAGTCCAAGCTCGGTACAATAGATGACTGAATTGACTGACAAAACTTAATCTTCCACAGAAATGCCAATCAATTTTCAAGACGGCTGGTGTCGGCGGCTGGACCCCTTTATGGAAAGGCCAACTTTGCGCTGGTGTCAAAGAAGCCATGGACGTTTGCAAGGGTGATTCTGGAGGTCCCTTATTGTACGAGAATCAGGAAAAATTTGAACTCATTGGCGTCGACAGCTTTAGAGTAGGGAATGATTGTGATGCAACGGATTTTCCTAAAATTTACACCAATGTTTACGAATACCTTGATTGGATTAAAAGTGTAATTGTTGCATGAGACGTTATGCTTGTCAAAAGTCAAAATAAATGTTAAGCATATTGTTAAGGTGGAACCGACAGGGTAGCCCGCCAAATTCATATTTTCTTACGTTTTTTGCAATTTGAAGGTCTGTATCAAATCTATTATGGTGGTTCAAACTTCGTTTGAAATCCTGTTAAAATAAAGTTCTAATCAGCTTGCACTACAAAGTGGTTGTTACGTCAGTCACTGCGGGCCGAATAAATTAATCAACAAGATTCGATACAATCATGTATAAGATCGACTAAGAAAACACGGACAAAACGTTTAAGAAACTTCACTATTTTACAGAAATGCCAAAAAATATTATACGACAGACGTGTTCGTATCATCAAGCTTGGGAAGGATCATATGTATCGTGGCATAGTAGGCGTGGACACTTGCGTGGGGGACAGCGGTACTCCTCTAGTGTACGAGAATCAAGGAAGATCTGAACTTATTGGCAGTGTAAGTTTTGGAGCATATCTCTGCTTTCAAACGGACGTTCCTGGAGTGTTCACAAATATATACGAATACATTGATTGGATTAAGAGCCATATTGTTGCATAGTTTATTTTTTATTACAAACTTACACAAATCCCTTGACTTGTTTACGTGGAATTCCACTTAGGTTATTGTGAAGTTTTTTTTTCAAACCCGCTTTTGTAACTCGAAACTATGTTAAAAAAATGTGTTCTTCGTTTCTATGTCGTTCTGTAGGTACCTATTGCGTAATTGATTTGTAAAAACGCAATTGAAAGAGAAATTCAAATAAAAATATTCAGTGCTAAAAGGTCTTTTATTCTAGCGTTCAGACGACAAGCACATCAAGCTAACCGAAAAACATAATCAAATCATTTATCATTCATCATTTCAGCCGTAAGACGTCCACTGCTGGACATAGGCCTCCCCAGCATTGTGTCGCCACATTGACCGGTCCCGTGCGACTCGCACCCAGCGGGTCCCCGCAACCTTCACCAGGTCATCGGTCCATCCAGGCTAGTGGGAAGTGTTCCAACGCAACGTCTACCGGTTCGCGGTCGCCACTCCAGAACTTTTCGGCCCTATAGGTCATCGATTTTACGAGCAATGTGCCCTACCCACTGCAGCACTGCCCTGCCCTGGCCACTTAATTTTGGCATTTTTTCGGGCTACGTCGGTAACCATGGTTCTCTTGCGGATGTCTTCATTTCTGATTCGATCACGCTAGGAAACTATGTGCATAGCCCGCTCCATTGCCCTTTGGCTGACTTTAAGCCTTCTGATGAGGCCCATTGTAAGCGACCACGTTTCGGTTCCCTAAGTAATCACTGGCAACACACACTCATCATAGACTTTCGTATTAAGTCAATGTAAGTTGGACGAGAAGATACCACGCAACTTCCCGATCATTGCCCATATTATTTATTATTGGCATCAACTGGGTACAAATTCAGACTCCGTGGCTACTTGTGAAAATTCCTGATGGATAAACCCAATAACATTTACCCAAACTGGTACCCAGGACCTTATGTGACCACCAGTCCAACGACGCAGTGCTTAGTCTTCCAACCCCCTGTCAGACATTCTTAAAGTATGATAGATTATAATATTATACTTTCGTCATAGTTTACAACCTGAATTTTATGTACTTATGTTACTTGAGGAACTATCAAAAGATATTTCTCAGTTATCAAACAGTTTCGATGGTTTACGTTTTGTCAGGCACACTAAGTCTACCGTAGGTGTGTTCGCGAGTAAGTGGAAATACCTTAACCGTTGCAGCTTCACGAAAATGGTCTTAGGAGACTATCCATAATTTTACGTGAAATTTTGATTACCATTCTCGGATTTTCAAAAAAAAAATTCGGTTAGCAAGAAAATGGCCGATGAACGATGTTGAAATGAAATTGGGCCTCGAACAGTTGAACATACGCCTTTGGATTTTTTGGATGATGCGCTCCTTGTAAAATATATCGGAAACTCGGAGTAAAACAGTGATCTTGCAAATTGATCACTTGCGAATGTCGCAAAAGAAACAACACAACAAAAGAAAAAAAGCAGTGGACGTTAAGACGTCCACTGCTTTTTTTCAATTAATAATAAATAAATAAGCCGCTTACGGCTGAAATGATGAATGATAAATGATTTGATTATTTTGTTCGGTTAGCTTGATGTGCTTGTCGTCTGTACGCTAGAATAAAAGACCTTTTAGCACTGAATATTTTTATTTGAATTTCTCTTTCAATTGCGTTTTCACAAATCAATTACGCAATAGGTACCTACAGAACGACATAGAAACGGAGAACACATTTTTTTAACATAGTTTCGACTTGTGATCCATTAGAGTAAACCCTAACTACAAAAGTGGGTTTGAAAAAAAAACTTCACAATAACCTAAGTGGAATTCCACGTAAACAAGTCAAGGGAATTTGTGTAAATAAACTATGCTACAATATGGCTCTTAATCCAATCAATGTATTCGTATATATTTGTGAACACTCCAGGAACGTCCGTTTGAAAGCAGAGATATGCTCCAAAACTTACACTGCCAATAAGTTCAGATCTTCCTTGATTCTCGTACACTAGAGGAGTACCGCTGTCCCCCACGCAAGTGTCCACGCCTACTATGCCACGATACATATGATCCTTCCCAAGCTTGATGGTACGACCACGTCTGTCGTATATTTTTTGGCATTTCTGTAAAATAGTGAAGTTTCTTAAACGTTTTGTCCGTGTTTTCTTAGTCGATCTTATACATGATTGTATCGAACCTTGTTGATTAATTAGCTACCGATTTATGGGGGATATGTAATTTAATAGTAATTCAAGAGACAGTGAAATAAGAATAAATTGTATCGGCAAAATCGGGAATAATCGGTGGAGTCTTAAAATAATGATAACTGAAATTATCATCATCATCATTTCAGCCGAAAGACGTCAACTGCTGAACATAGGCCTCCTCCAAGTCTCACCACACTGACCAGTCCCGTGCGACTCGCATCCAGCGGATTCCCGCAACCTCCACCAGGTCATCGGTCCACCTAGTGGGATGCCTTCCAACGCAACGTCTTCCGGTTTGCGGTCGCCACTCCAGAACTTTTCGGCCCCATTGGCCATCTGTTCTGTGAGCAATGTGCCCTGCCCACTGCTACTTAATTTTGGCATTTTTTCGGGCTACGTCGGTAACCTTTGTTCTCTTGCGGATGTCTTCATTTCTGATTCGATCACGCAAGGAAATTCCAAGCATAGGCTCTCTCCATTGCCCACTGAAAATATTAACAAAAATAAACCCGAGCGTGCATCTCATTTATATCGAATTTTAACGACAATTTATTGTACATGTACTTTCTTAGTCGGTACGTCCGACTAAGAAAGTACTTGTACAATAAATTGTTGTTAAATTGGCAGTACTTTTTTTTACTGGGTCTAGTGTAGTAAATGAATTTGAATAATCCAATGGAACTCGAGGCTTGCTTAAACTTTATTCATTACCACAATAGAAACTGATATTTCTGTCAATAATACACACTTTACAAGCCCGCCATACTATTCCCAAACCACTGTAACTCCTGAAAGCAAGAATCAACAGTGGCGACCACCAGAAAAGCACCGAGACACTGAAGCTCGACGAAGTCCTAGAGAAACAATATAACTGTCTTGGATCCCGCAACGAAATTAATCAGAAAAGTATAGCGGAGGAGTAGGAGAAACCATAATCTCCATTTCTTTCCATATCAGCAGGAGACAGTATGGAACAAGGCCGGGTCGTATGACGCCGCCATTTTGTCTTTCCCAAACAATTACCACAGGCTGCATGTTCGAAAGTTGAAAGTGCGCGTGATAAAATTGTGTAACGGTTATTTACTTCCTGGTCCACAAAGGGCAATTCAACAAGCTTCTTCATGCCTTCGTAGCCTCCCTCCTTAAACCAAGAAACTGCAACCAGCGGGGAGTTAGGGGGGCTGGATTCCAGGTTTTTGGTAGGTAAGCAGATGGGGCGTATAAAATCTAAAATTTAAAGAATTGAGTTTGGGTTATTCATGTACAGTGGGCTGCATCAATTGGGTACTCCTTATTGGGTATACAGTACCCTGGGTTCGAACGTAGATGCTTTCAAAGGGGGTACCAGTCACATGGTATATCTGATATTATCGGCGCTTATGTTATTAAGCCTGGCTATATTATTCAATGCATAAATCAAAAAAAAAAACATCATTAATATTAATGGTTTTCGTGACCTTTTTAACTCGGTTGAAGCCCAAATGGAGGATTGGTACAAAAGTTAATTGCAGAGGTTCTTCTACAAACCTGTATAGGGAGCTGCCTCCTTCAACCTGATCAAGGCAATGACGTTCTGCTTCGATGTTGGATACTTCGGATGAGTTATGATCGTCTCGATCGCGATGCTGATAAGGTCTATCGTTGCACTCCATGGCCGATCCGTCAACGAATACGCAATCTTTACCGTTGTGATCCAAGTCGTATTGTCCAAGGCGAACTGATATCCTGAGAAATAAGTTTTAAACTGTATCTACTAAAAAATATATTGATATGTATTTTTTTGATGTGAAACATCTATAGGCGTGGGTAATACCAAAAAATGGCGTGGCGACGTGTCGCCAACTGTCAAGTTGTCAACCCGGTCCGAACAACCCCGAACATTAGCGGCCTGTGGAAGCAGCATAAGATCTAAACATTCGCCACGGTTTACAACAAGCCAGCTGGTCTCGGGGCACAGCGCTGGGTTACAATCTCGTGACTTTGAGTTCAATCACAGCCTAAGGATTTTTAACCGACTTCAAAAAGGACTTCAAAAATTCGATTGTTTTTTTTTTTTTTTTATGTAGGTATGTACACCGATTACGCTGAGATTTATGATCCGATTTACGTGATTCTTCTTTATTTTGATGCGGAATAGTTGCCATTTACAAATTTAACATAGTTTGGCCCAGTAGTTTTTTTGTTATGATCATTTTTACTTCAGTCGTGTGGTCTAATTTTTAGATAATCACACAGTGACAGGAGAATCCCTAAAGTCACCGATTTCTCCCCCATTTGTAGAGCGATTCTCAAAATTATTCTTTTATTTGAAAGAGTATACTCCTGAAGTGTTCCCATTTAAATTTGGTGAAGATCTGATGCTGATCTTCGGAGATATACAATGGAACTCTTCAAAAATAGACGGCAATTCTGCAGTGATTGCTGGAATCGCTTGGATGTTTATTGTTTATATAACATCATGACGTAACATTACGCCTGTATGCTCTGAGGGGGTACGCAGATGTGTACAATACACCCAGATTTCGACAGGTTTAGGTATGTTAAGTTCCATTTATTGGTGATAAGCCTACCATGACATGTTTTGTTTTTTTACTTGAAAGGATGTACTTCAAGGGTATTTTGATGAGAGTTTGGCTAGGTTCTGATTATGGGATCCATGACAAAGTTATGGAACTCTTCAAGGCTTAGGAGCAAATTAACGATACTCGGCCGAATCTTTTACATAAAGGCTATCCGGATATTTGAGTCACCTACCGTAACGTCGTTATGATCAAGTTATTGTCGTAGTCGAATATGATGGTCAATGTCTTCTAATGTTGAAAAATCGAATCCGAATGTGAGTAATGTGGTAGTAAATTATTTCTCTAATAGGTATTCTGAACCGACAGAAATGATATAAGCAAGATAATATTCGGTTTCAGCATCGTACCTTGATCCTGTAGCATTAATTTACATTTCATATTTATTTATATTTAATGTAAAACAAATTCATGGCAAATATTTGTTTGGGAACAACTAAAAATTGAAAAATAATAAAAAACTTTTTTGCAAAAAAATAAAACCGACTTCAAAAACTCAAAAAAAGTGAAAAATAACTTTAGCTTCAGAAGTCGGTGCCAAAAAAACTAAATCAATCAAGCGAAGGTCACCGACTTACCTATTACGTAATTTTGACACTTTTTGATTCCAGTACAAAACAATACAATATAATTAGTACTAAGGGCTAAGGTTTTGTCTTACGGTGTGCCTGTTTCTAGTCCTTTTCCGGTCGTACACTGGGCAGCTGTCAGCACATATCTGGCGCTGATTAAAGTTCCTGCACACATCCTCTTTGTGCCGCCTTTCTTAAGTTCGTAATCTATAAGCACGGCCCAGGGATGCCGATACAATATATTGCTTGAGAGACCACCTGAAAAATAAGAGGTGAGGATTTTAAGGTTTTGTTCAGTCCAGCCATGCCCAGTTGACAGTTTTGTATGAAGCAGTATGGAGGGTCGTTCACAACGCCGGCGCTAGCCCCCGTTCAACTTTACGCTGTGCACTGTCAAGTATGACAATCTATGAGAGCTTTTTCGCGGACCGGACCTTCAGACTCAGACTTTTATTTTAGAAAAAGTATTAAAAAAAAAAACTCGATTAACTTTCGATTAACTCAATTTACTTTTTGTTTATGTTCCGTTTTGAAATACTCTGAATGTTTGTTATGTTTATTGTTTCTGTTTTCAAATTTTGTATGCACGTCATATCCCTACGATAAATAAAGATTTTTTCTTTCTTTCTTTCTTATTAAAATAGTTAAGTAATATTTTTATAATAACAATTTCACGCTGACGAATGCCGCGAGCAATAGCTAGTCATCATCAATAAAAATAGCACTGACCGAATATTTTCCGGGCAACACCACAGCATTCAGAGCTACGATCAGGTGGGAATGCAGTCATCAGGGCTGGAGATCGGGGGATGGTTGGGGGAGGCCCACAGCATACGCTGTGTTCTTCAGGACCGGAGCATCTGAAAGTAAACAATAAACAAGACTAAGTAATACACAACACAGTCCAATCCTTTTCCATGGGGTAGGCTAAAACTACAGTACGGACAAATTCCTTTCACGATTTTTTTGACCTCGGATTGCCGCAAACTAACTGCAACCTTTCATCTAATGAAGACTAATTAATTAATTAAATTAATGAAATTTTTAATCGAAATTCTTTCAATTACTATAGTATAAATTTATGATTTGCTGTCGTTACTATACTGTTATATTGACAGGTTGTCAGTTGGACCAATCCAATATGGGGTATTTTTAGAAATTATTCCCGTTATGACGACTCGTGATTTTTCTTGGTTTTGATGATGATGATTGTATTATCTTTTGTTTCGCCTCGACATGGCTGTCACAGAGTACAGTCACATTAAAAACCGGCCAAGTGCGTGTCGGGTCACGCGCAGTGTAGGATTCCGTATTAGCCAGTTATATTTTTTAGATTATGTTTTTCAATGCAAGTCTTCACCCGTTATAAACAAGCAACTACTTCATCTTAGGATTTATTCTAAGGATTTTGTATTTGGTACAAAATTATCCAACACCCAAGTTCAACGACTATTACTGCTAAATGAAGAAAGTTATCTTAACAGCTATAGTTTTCCTTTAAAGTTCATGAAATTCACTATCATTATGAAATTTTTCAAGCCAGCAGTTTAGCTTTTAGAGGGGGGGGGACGCCTTACTGGAACAAAAATTTGCACTGTAAAGTTTAATATTTCGTAAATGGAGCATTAAATCGAAAAATAGTTTTTGCAACCCATAAGTAATTTTAAAATCACACAATGGAGTAGACGACGAAAAAAAAATTTCATACCCACGGGTACCCTAAAAAAAGTTTTCCAATATTTTATTTTACAACTTTGTCGGCGTAATTGATAACATACCCCTACAAAATTACAGCTTTCTGGTACTAACGGTCTCTTGGCAAAACCTTGGACAGACAGACGGACATGACGAAACTATACGGGTTCCTTGTCAGGACTACAGAACTCTAAAAACTAAATACGGTTATACTTTTTAACAATAAAGTAGTTTCGCCCATTCAGTGATACTCACAAAAAAGTACTAGGCTAGCATAAGTTCAAGGTGTATTTTTATATTCCAGGTATCTGAGTAATATTAAACAGAAGGTAAGTACCTATACTTACCTTCTGTTTAATATTACTACTAATGTCTTTGTACCGAAACCTACCTAGAACTTTGCAAAAAAGATATGACCTCTCGAGGCACAGGCTGCTGGAGCAGGTTCGTGAGATTCGGGCAGGAAAACAGATTAATACATTCGCCAGGCTTGCCATCAGGAGTGTTGCATGGCGGAGGAATTTTCTGACCAGTTTTTAAGTCTGGACAGCACACCTGCAAAAAAGGTAAAGTTGATTCTGCAACCACTGCTAGAGACAACGATTTTACATACAAAGCGTATCACCGCGCACTATGGCACAAATGACCTCCCTCCAACCTTCCCATGGCCCTTCCAACACTTGTTATACGGGCCGAAACGTGGGGCGGCTGCGGACATAGCGCCCTTGGCTATCTTATTTTACCGTCCGCAGGCGCTTCTTGATCCCTTACAAATTAGCCATGTGTGCCCCTTAGCAATTCTCCCTTAATAGGGTATGCACACAACGAAACCACGATGCTCGACTTCGCTGCCCGTCGACTCCGATTGCTAGCAGCTGTTCGCTGTGGCGCCTTGATGCTTCTGCCTCAATCACTCGCCTGTCCTTGTGTCGTCGCTTGCTCATATTCCTGCTCCCTCCGGACGGCGTGCCACGTGTGCGCGAATTCCCGCAGCCTTGCGAAGTTCGCCGGTGAACTAACGAGATCGCCGTAGTAGATCGGACCGCACTCCGCGCGACTGATCCCATCCATCATCTTGCATCTCGCCTCCGCATACAAGGGGCAGACCCACAGTGCGTGATGCAGGTCCTCCTCTTCCATACCACATGCACACATACTGTCCTCACTTAGCGCCATCGCATGCAGCCTTTTCCGGAAGCACCCGTGTCCCGTGAGAATCTGGGACAGCTGGTGGTCCGGCACAACCCAGTGCGACCTGAGTCGATCGGTCACGTCCGGGAAGAAACGGAATAGCTCCCGTCCTTTCTCCTCATTCGTCCATCTCTTCTGCCATACATCCATCACCTCGTTCCAATCAGTGGCTTATGGTCGGTTTCTATTGTAACATCGGGCCTCCCATAAATTTAGGCATGAAACCTCTCGCAAGCAAACACACAAGCATACAATTCTTTTTCTATCTGCGCGTAGCGCTGTTCAGTATGAGTTATGATTTAGACGCGTAACAAACGGGTAACCCATTCTGCATGAGACAAGCACCTAACCCACTTTTACTTGCGTCTACTGATATGATTATGGGATCAGTCATGGTGTAGTGTTGCAGCACTGGTGCGGCAATTAAACGTTTCTTTATTTCCTGAAAACAATTATCGTGTCTTTCATTCCAATGCCATTCTGTTTCTTTCTTTAGTAACTCTCTAAGCGGTAAGGTTTTATCAGATAGATTTGGTATGAACGTTCCTACATAAGTAATTAACCCTAATAATCGTTCTATGTCTTTTTTATTCTGTGGTTTCGGCATGGTAATTATTGCTGATAAATGATTTTCATCGGGGCACAGGCCGTTTTTAGTAATTCTATGACCTAAGTACTTTATTTCTTGCAGACCAAACTTACATTTGCTTCTGTTTAAATTTAAATTTATTTTCCTACACTTAGCTAGTACTTTCTTCAATCTGCTGTCATGTTGTTCTTTTGTTTCTCCGTATATTAATAAATCATCTATATACATGCAAACACCCTCAATATCATCAAAATTTTCGTATATTTTCTTATGAAATACCTCAGATGCTGAGCATATACCATAAGGCATTCTCAGAAATTTGTATCTGGCGAAAGGCGTATTATACTCGTATGTGCAATAATCAGATGAGTTATCTAACTTTTTATTCCAAAAACCAGATGAAGTATCTGAAGTGCTAAAATATTTCGCCCCCGACAGCTTTTACACTATTTCATCAAGTGTTGGTAACCTAAAATGTTCCCTTTTGATAGCTTGATTAAGCTCCTTTGGGTCCAAGCATATACGTAAGTCACCATTTGATTTTTTAACCACTGTTATACTGCTCACCCAGTCTGAGGGCCCTTCTACTTTTGAAATAATACCCTGTGATTCCATCTCATCTATTTTTTTCTTTACATAATCTTTTATAGCAAGGGCGTGGACAACTGGAACAACATTATCTTTTAGCTGAATCTTGTATTCTCCTGGCAAACAACCGACTCCTTCAAATACGTCTTTATATCGATTTATTAATACTGGATATTCTTTCTGATCACAATTTTCTTGCACCGACATAACACGTCTGACGACGTCCAGCTCCATACAAGCGTAACGACCTAAGATTGGTACTGACTGTACATCTGCTACTTTAAATTCTAGTAAATACATTTTATTTTTGTAGTATGCTTGTAAATTAATTTTTACTAAAACTTTTATCATTACCCCTGAATAACCATTTAATTTGGTATTTGTTTTTAAAAATCACTGGTTTAAAAATCAATTGTGACAAATAACAAGCTGGCAAAACATTTACATCTGCACCTGTGTCTAATTTGAAGCGCACTGTTTTTTCATTTATTTCAAAATCTAAGTTCCAATCATTTTTACAATTAATTGAATGTATTACCTGGTCCTCTGATTCTTCAACGTAGAATACACCAGATACGCGTGCAAAATGGTTCATTTTCGAGCATCGCAAACACACTTTTCCGTAAGCCGGACATTCAAATTTCTTATGCACATTTCCACATTGACCGCACTGTAAACCACTTTTACTATGCTGTTGCGTTGATCCGCGCGATCCATTGGTACGCGCGCCGGCTGTTGACGCTGACCTCTCGTTGGTTGGTAATTGTCATTTTTTATTATTTTTATTGTTTTCATTTAGAAGGTCCAAATAAGAGTCAAAATAAATTTTAAATTTTATTATGAATTTAACAGAAATTATTTCCTTTGACAAATCGAAACGTTTAGAATGAACATATATGATTTTTATATTTCTTTAGAGCATATTATTTTATGGCTTTGGACCATTGATATATAAAAGACCCAGGATGCACAGTTTCGAATATAAGAATCACTCGAAACTGTCACCAATCACTCACCACTACAACCCACTACTTAGTTATCGTTAATAAATCAGATAACACTCGAACTTGGCTTAGACACACTGCCGTGCATCTAAATCTCGAGGATAAAATAAATTTGTAAACCTGTTTACCTCCTTCTGTATAAATGTATTATATAACTAGCTGTTGCCCGCGACGCGACCTTCGTTCGCGTGGAATTAATATAAAAAATGTTACTTCCCTTTTTGGATCGGATTTTGTTACCAATTCCAAGGGTTTTTTTTTTGCACGGAACAAAATATAAAATAATAGTCAAAGTCTATGTTACTCCTTATAAAAATCGGTTCAGCCGTTTCGGAGATTAGCCGAAACAAACAGGCAGACAAAAATTGAAAAAAATAAAATTGTTTTAAGTACCGTATTACATTTTCATATGTATTCAGACAAAACCACCAACCAGCCAACCAGTCTTACCAAGGGGTATCGTATTACCCAGTACTAACTGGGTTGTGGAGGTCAGTTAGGCAGTCGCTCCTTGTAAAATACTGGTTAGACTGGAAGCCGACCTCAACATAGTTGGGAAAAGGCTGGGCAGATGATGTGATTATTCAGACAAAACCTGTTATTTTGATGTTACAAACGGACACTTCAATTTGTTTTTTTTAAAAGCTTTGGCCGCGCGGTCGAAACGCACACCGCACACACACGCGCTGCGCGCCTCCCCTCTTCTCCACTGACCAGGGTGGCAACTTGTAGCGAAATGCAATATGATTTACAACGAAAGCGGGCGGACGAAATTATTATTCAAACCTTTGGGAGTATGGATATCATGAAAAATCTATTGGATGTATCTGTTCAAAATAAAATTATTTCAACTTTGAATAAATTATTTAACCTTGTATGGTTTCGGTTTTTCCATTTTCATACTACTTAGGTCATTTATTTACGCCCAAAGATGAGTTAAAATTAGTGTTGAAATATGACGCTCATAACTTCCAAACCAATATTTTACAAGACCAGTTGATACAATTTTTAATTTTGAACCTACACCGTCAAACAGTCGAGTAATCACCAGACTACGTTTGCATTGAAGAATGACTGACTTGTGCAACCTGGATAAAATTAATCCATCCTGGGTAATTAGATATCGACTACACTAAAAATGGCCCACACACCGTGATTAAAGTCTTCATGCTTCTGAGACTTTTCAGACTAAGTCGGCAAAATCATTTCCATAACGCCTTTAGAAATGGTGTAAATAAAGTGTTAGGAATCGGAGGAGAGCTGCTAAAATTTTAGAGCTCCCTGTGCTCGCTCCTGAATTCTAGGCTGTTGATTATTCTGAAAATCTAACATATCAGAGGCGGGTGTAAAAAAATCGAGCTCACTACACTTGCTCTGGCCTTTGATAATATAATGTCTAGATGGCGCGTCGAATGCGCGCAAACGTGTCAAAAAATATCAGCCAACTGTTGGCTTATACGTACTTACCCGCCGATTAGTGCCGATCGTGCCGCTTTGGCGTCAGTACGTATTACGCGCGCTAAGTAATAAACAAATAATAGCGATAAAATGATGGTATGTGCTATTAAACTGTGCCGGAATTATACAGGAAGGGTAAAAAATTCCAAGCACATCACCTATCATCGGTAAGTAACCCAAAAACTGTATATTTATTTTTTGTGTTTATGAACATAAAATTACGCCATATTTTATCAGTGTTGCCAGTTTCTTTTTTTCATTCTCTCAACTTAACGTCATGTTTTGTGGGTAAATTAGTTTTGCCTTGAACTTTTCCGTGTTTTTAATCAAAACATTCTGACATGTCAACTATAATTGTATGGAAGTTATAGATCAACTATAATTGACAGCTCTTATTTGTCTGTCCGTTTCTTGTTATATAAAAGAGGAAAAGATAGAAATAGTTTAATTTTAGTTTAGTTTGTGAACAAGGGAATCGGCACAATTGTAATACTAATTTAATTAACTTAGCTGATTTAATACAACATTCTCATACACAACTCTATTTAAATTTAAATAGTGTTTTTTATTTATTGAAGAAAGTAACTACATACTTAATAAAAAGACACTACTAAAACGGAATAATACCTACTACATACATACACCTAAAACTTATCTTATGTAGTTAGTCTATTTTTTTTAAATGTGACTTATGGGAGAATTGTAGTATAGCTGGTATCATTATTCACGCACACAGAGACATCAGACTTACAGAGTAAAATCCGCCTGCACGTACACAGGCTTGAATTTGTTAGCTCGTTTTTTTTGTTTTGATTGTAGGGCGACGCTCCATCTAGACATTATATAATCAAAGGCTCTGGAATATTATTTTAGTTTCTTCTTGTAAAATACTCTACGATTTTTTTTTATTCGACGTCACTTACTGGTTTTAGGGCCGCGCCTGCGTCGATGTAGTCTGTAGTTTTCCTTGTTTGGAGTGACTAGCGTCGGCAGTGCGCGTGTTTATGCATTATTAAACAAAAATGCCAAGCGTGTGTTAATATTGTGTTCAAAATTCAAGCGAAACAGTTTTTTGTTCATTCATCATTCTAACAAGCACAAAAGTGTGAAGATAAACAAAAACATGCTTAGAATAGTGTGTATAGTGTTTTGTGTAGTGTTGTGTTACGGACAAAATGTTCAATTGCCAGTGCTACCCATAGAAAATGCCACAGATATCTTATTATCGGAGAAGATAGGAAACTTTTCAATTCAAATCCTTTTCCATACGTCGAAGAGCTTGCGAGATGGGGAAAATTTTATCATGTCTCCCATCACAGTCTGGAGTGGGTTAGCTGTACTAGCGGACGGTGCGACAGGAATCACGCGAAACGAGATTAATTTTTACCTACAACTCTCTGTACGAAAAAAGGATGCGACAAGGGCAGGTTTCAGAAACATCACTCGTTGGCTACAAGTCAACACAAATACGGTTGAACTAGCTAAGATCAGCTCTATTTTCGTCAACCAAGACCGCTTACCGAACGAAGAGTTTGCGGAAATCTCTAAAGACTACTATCAGACAGAAATGATCAAGTTAGACTTTAAAGACAGTGTGCGATCAGCAACTCTTCTAAACCATAATATCTCAAACTTCACGCACGGAAAGATTCCTGACTTGGTTGATCCTAGCTACTTTGATGGCACACAGATGGTGCTGATCAGTGCACTATACTTTAAAGGACAATGGTCAGCACCATTCAACGTATCACAAACAACGCAAATGCCTTTCTACGACTCGAAGGGACAAAAGATTGGAGATGTTAACATGATGTACAACACATTCACCTTCCCGTTCTTCCACATAAAAGATTTACAAGCGAGAATAATTGAATTGCCATATGGTAACGAAAACAGGCTTTCAATGCTCATTCTGTTACCAAACCCAGGAGTTTCTGTAGAAGACATGTTTAATAACTTCGTGAAAGTACATCTCGACACATTCTTTAAAGAATTAAAGATATCCAAAGAAAAATATTCTGACGATGAAGTGGACTGCTTCATTCCTCGCTTTAAGATTAAATCGGATATTGATCTCACAAACGTAATGAAAAACCGTTTGGGTATTCGTAGCTTGTTTGAAAAGTCAAGGGCTCGGTTTCCACTAATGTCAAGAACTCCAATGTATGTATCAAAAGTAGTACACAAGGCTGAAATAGAAGTGACAGAAGAAGGTACGGTAGCGGCTGCAGCGACCCCAAAGTTCAGCACCAGAATCGGAGTCGTAAAGTTCCAAGCAAACAGACCGTTCACTTATCTAATTATCGAAAAGGTCACAGAGTCTATTGTTTTTGGTGGTTTCTATAAAACACCATCCTTATATTGAACATGGATATAAAAAGAATCACGAAAACGAGTCTGCATTTAATTTTAAACATACAAACTAATTAAATACAAAAAAATTATCTATACTTGATTAAAAAAAAACTACTAAACTTTTTAAAAACAGAGCAAGAAAATAAATTACTGTGACATGGTTAATTCCAAAGCTCATTATGGAAGTTTGCATGCTTAATTCAATAAATGGCTGCAAAATATAAATTTTATCTACCTTATTGTGGTCATAATTAAACACTAGAATCACATGTTCTCGAAATCTTAAATGTCACAAGTCAAATTGCGATGACCTTATAATGATTATTTTCTTTACGATTGTGGCCATATACCTAACTGAATAAGATATCAATATTTCTGTTTTGCTGTATTATTATTCTCCTAGTTTTTATTAAATGTTACACAAAAACGAGTCTGCATTTAATTTTAAACATACAAACTAATTAAATAAAAAAAAGATTATCTATACTTGATTAAAAAAAAACTACTAAACTTTTTAAAAACAGCAAGAAAATAAATTACTGTGACATGGTTAATTCCAAAGCTCATTATGGAAGTTTGCATGCTTAATATAATAAATGGCTGCAAAATATAAATTTTATCTACCTTATTGTGGTCATAATTAAACACTAGAATCACATGTTCTTGAAATCTTAAATGTCACAAGTCAAATTGCGATGACCTTAAACTTAATGATTATTTTCTTTACGATTGTGGCCATATACCTAACTGAATAAGATATCAATATTTCTGTTTTGCTGTATTATTATTCTCCCAGTTTTTATTAAATATTACATGAGAAACGCAAGACCACTTGGTTAACTTAATTGCATTTCAAATCCATGTAATATTTTTGAAAGACTGTATGTCCAGTCAATTTTGCTGTTGACAAAAGTACTCAATGGTCATTAATTTAGGATTGTTTATTTTGTAGCAGATTGCTCTCTAATCTAAATATATAAAAGAAGAAACTGACTGACTCATCTATCAACGCACAGCCCAAACCGCTGGGTCTACAAATTCCAAATTTGGCAAGTAGGTTCCTTATGTGGTCTAGGGGTGCACTAAGAAAGGATTTTTCAAAATTCACCCCCTAAGGGGGTTAAACGGGGCTCCAAAGTTTGTATGGGGAAACAAGATTAGTTAGACTATTTTATTCGAAACTTCACAGTAGTGCTCCTTTCGTTATATGAGTAGAAACGGGTTTCAGGGTTTTTCAGAATTCAACCCCTAAGAGGGGGAAATGGGGTGACAAAGTCTAAAAATCAATGCACAGCCTAAACCGCTGAGTCTAGAGATCCCAAATTTGGCACATATGTTCCTGAAGTGGTCTAGGGGAACACTAAGAAAGGGTTTTTCAAAAGTCACCCCCTAAGGGGGTGAAACGGGGCTCTAAAGTTTGTATGGGGAAACAAGATTAATTAGACTATTTTATTAAAAACTTCACAGGAGTACTCCTATCGATAAATGAGTTAACATTTGTGTTTCAGGTTTTTTCAGAATTCAACCCCTAAAAGAGGAAATGGGGTAACAAAGTCTGAAAATCAGTATCGGTGTTGTTTGTTTGGTGTATAGGGTCGGGTGTATTACAAAAAGAACGATTTTAAGATTTAATGTGGCTGACCTGAAATGCCTTCATTCCCTGTTGGGGTGCGATGGGGTTGAAATGTCTAAAAAACAATATGGGTGTCGATACCGAGATTATCAGGGGTGCAGATTACGAAAATTGCATTTATTTTGAGATCCAGACAGACTTCCATACAGGGTTATTGTTGATTTATGTGATAATTGTGATAGCGATGATGGTGATTGTGATAATGATGATGATAGTGATGATTGTGATTACGATGATAATGATTGTGATTACGATGATGATGATTGTGATTACGATGATAATGATGGTGATTACGATGATGATGATTGTGATTACAATGAAAATGATTGTGATTACGATGATGATTGTGATCATAATGATAATGATTGTGATAACGATGCTGATGATTGTGATAATGATGATGATGATTGTGACAACGATGATGATGATTGTGATGACGATTGTGATAACGATGATGATGATTGTGACAACGTTGATGATGATTGTAATAACGATGATGATGATTAAGATACTGATGATGTTGGTTGTGATGGTGATAATGACGGTGATGGTGATTGTGATTGTGATAGTGATAGTGATTGTGACAGTGATGGTGTTTGTCATAATGATGATGATGATTGTGATTACGAGGATAATGATTGTGATTACGATGATGATTATTGTGATAACGATTATGGTGATTGGGATTGTGATAATGATTGTGATGGTGATTGTGGTAGTGACGGTGATAGTGATGGTGTTTGTGGTAATGATGATGATTCGTGTGATAACGATAATGATGATTTTGATAACGAGGATGGATATTGTGATGATGATGATTGTGATTACGATGATAATGGTTGTGATTACGATGATAATGATTGTGACAATGATGATAGTGATTGTGATAACGATGATGGTGATTGTGATTGTGATAGTGATTGTGATGGTGATGGTGATTGTGATGGTGATTGTGATGGTGATTGTGATGATAATGGTTGTGATTACGATGATAATGATTGTGATAATGATGATAGTGATTGTGCTAACGATGATGGAGATTGTGATTGTGATATTGATTGTGATGGTGATAGTGATAGTGACGGTGATTGTGATGGTGATAGCGATGGTGATGGTTATTGTAATGGTGATAGTGATGGTGATTGTGATGGTGATTGTGACAGTGATGATGATTGTGATTGTGACTGTGATTGTGACTGTGATAGTGATGGTGAATGTGATGGTGATTGTGATGGTGAAGGTGATTGTGATAGTGATTGTGATGGTGATTGTGATGGTGATGGTTGTGATTACGATGATAATGATCGTGATAATGATGATAGTGATTGTGCTGACGATGATGGTGATTGTGATTGTGATGGTGATAGTGATGGTGATAGCGATGGTGATGGTGATTGTGATGGTGATTGTGATGGTGATAGTGATTGTGACTGTGACTGTGATAGTGATAGTAATTGTGATTGTGATTGTGATGGTGATTGTGATAATGTTGATCATGATTGTGATTACGATGATAATGATTGTGATTACCATGATAATGAGTGTGATAGTGATTGTGATGGTGATTGTGATAGTGATTGTGATAGTGGCGGTGATTGTGAAGGTGATAGCGATGGTGATAGTTATTGTGATGGTGATAGTCATTGTGACTTTGATAGTGATGGTGATCGTGATAGTGATTGTGATTGTGATACCGAGGATGGAGATTGTGATGATGATGATTGTGATTACGATGATAATGATGATGGTGATTGTGATTGTGATTGTGATTGTGATGGTGATTGTGATAGTGATGGTGATTGTGATGATTGTGATAATGATGGTGGTTGTGATAGTGATGGTGATTGTGATGAATAGGAAATTTGGTTAGTTCATAACCTGGATTAACACGTAGGACACTATTTATCCCTTTAATATGATCCAGTGGGACGGTTACCGAACTTTACGCGGGCGAAGCCGCGGGCAACAGCTAGTCTATAATATAAAAATGATTCGTTGAACGGTAGGTAGGGCAGGTGGTTTTGTGTGTTAACGACCTACCCTATCTACCCTACCTACCCTAGGCAGGGTAGATAGGGCAGGTCGTCAACACAGGAGTATTATATTATCTGTGACACAGGACAACGTCTGTCGGGTCAGCTTTCAAACAGACAGCAATTTATAAGAAGAATTAATTTGTTTTTATAATTGAATTTATAATTGCATTGGACTGCCCTCATGTGGGATTTTACGACTTGTGTCCTTATTTAAAAACTACGGGGCGATCCGATTTGTAAAACGTTGGTAAACCTCACTTTAATTGTCGTTGTAATTTTTGTAAATATTTATATTTCTTGTGTTTTAGTATTGTTTTGAAAAATTAGATGTATTTTACCTACCGATTAAAAAATATTACTAGCACAAAAATCCTTTCAAAAGAATTTGTACACATTTATTTTGGATATTGCACTGCAGTATTATCAGCCTGTTGTATCTTGGTTAATTTTCTAAGAACCGTAATTTAAGCGAAAAAGACTTTTATCTCGATTGTTAAATCTAGTGTTTATGTGCTGTGTAAATATAGAAAAACTGTAAATAACGTTATAACCACCAACAATACTTAAGTACCCGAAACATACAGTTTATAAAAGTTTATTATTTGGATAACAGAAAACAAACTTGTGAATTAACGTCGGTTTGTGCGGTCCTTTCCGTTACTGTGCTCAACCTATGGTATTTGTCTGAACTATACACACCGTAGAAAACTGACATAAACGAGCTTCTGAAAATAGCGCCATCTGTTGCCTGGTCAGTGTACTACCTGAGTTGATCAATTTTGGTAAACAAACGTGCCTCAACACACCATGGTCAAGTGCGGTGCTTGTGGAAAGTTTCTGTCGTCGGCAGAGGCTGTTAACTGCAGCAAATGTCGTCACTTGTACCATCGAGGGTGCGTAGCCATCCCGAATGCAGGTCCTGTACCTACCCCCTGGCACAGCCCTGAGTGTGAGAAGAACCAGGTGAGGGATAACCGGGCTGAAACACCAGTACGGTCTCGGGCACCAACACCAGCTCCACATGAGGAAGGCTAGCTGAACCTTATGGACACCAGCCCCATAAATAGCACAGCTCTAGACGCCACTCAGGAGCTCAACCTGGACATCCTCAGGGCAGAGCTAAGCAGTTTTAAGGAGGAATTCTTGAAGGACGTGCGAAACGAGTTCCAGCAGCTACGTGATGATCTGTCGGAGCTGAGATCCTCTCTTAAGTCAACTAATGACAAGATGAGTAACTTGGAGGAAAGGGTGTCTATTATAGAGACTAAACTGGCTCAACCCCAACCCCAAGTGTCGCAATCATCAGATGTGGACGTTATCAACTAGTTAAGGAGAGACATAAACGACCGAGACCAGGACTTGCTCGCAAATGACCTACAAATATCTAACATACCTGAGATAAGTGGAGAAAACCCCACCCACACTGTTATGTTGGTGGCCGCTAAAATCGGCGTCAATATTAAAGCGCGCGATATCGTGAGCGCCGAGCGTGTCGGAGGCCGGCGCATCAACGCCACGCAGGCGACGGCGCCCATGGAGACCCGCCCCCGCTTCCTCATCGTGCGCCTAGCGCGCCGCGACCTGCGGGACGAGCTGCTGGAGGGAGCGCGAGTGCGTCGCGGCATGACTACTGCGGAACTCAATCTGCCAGGCCCTGCGACGCGCTTCTATGTTAACGAGCGCCTTACGAAGGTGAACCGGAGTTGTTTCGGAGCGCGCGAGAGGCGGGCAGTCTCCTCGATGGCAGTTTGTGTGGTCAAAGCGTGGCCGTATCCTCGCTCGGTACAAACCAGGTGATACCACTTGCCACATCCGCTGTGAGGCTGACATACTGCGCATATTCGGCCCGCTCGCGCCTCCACCCAGTGCACAGGCACTCTAGAGAAGCTCTCTTGTTTGTTTTTGTTTGTTTTGTTTCTCCAGTTACATGTAGTTTTTTTGTAGTTAAAGTAATAATTTATTATGCAGTCATGTGGATTTTAGAAGTTAGTTTATTTAAAGTAAGTGACAACGTGTCAAAAGTAACATTAATTATTCTGTTTTCACATTTTAAGCTATGTTTAGTATTGGCAGGTGTGTCTCGCGGCGCGCCTCAGTAAGCCACGTGTAAACCAGTTTTATAACAACACATACACATATTTACCTTCACCTACTCATCACACAACTTCGTTTCCATTTAAAAACAAACCCATCCGTTGCATACCACAGTTTAACACCTATATGTTACATATTTTAATAATATACGCTATCTACATTATATTTAATTACGATTCAATGTGCACTGATGATAACATTTAATTCAAACTATTTTAATGACGACTAAAGGAGATAAGTATTTTAAAGTTGGGTTCCTGAATGCTGGATCATTGGGTACAGGTCATGATGACTTGATTGGTGCACTTGACAGGCATTGCTTTGATATCATGGCCATTAACGAAACTTGGCTCCGGCCGTGCGAGGAGGGGCGCGCTCCAGTAGTGCCCGGCTATCGCCTGCGCCACGCGCCGCGAGTGTTCGCGCTGGCCGCGGTGGGGGCGTTGGGTTTTATGTGCGGCGGGGACTGAGCGCGCGTACTTGGAATAGCGCGGTCTATCCCAGGTTCGAATCGGTCGAGCAAATGTGGTTAACACTCTCATTGAAGATTGCTATAGGAATAGCGTACCGACCGCCATGGTTAAATCTTGTCCTCTTCCTTGATGCTGTAGCGTCTTCATTGATTATGTATTAATATTATAAGTATTACTTTAGTGAAATTAGTGTGAAATTAGTATGTAAGTATTTTAAGTTGACTGTTACGTACCATTAGCTTTAAGTTCTCACGACAAGCCCGCAGATGTGGTTTTGTTCTTTGGCTATGTAAGGATAACAATAGTGTATGGTAGGGCCTTGCCCATTTTGCTTATTGTTCATATTAGCTTTAAGAATTTAGAGTAATAGCCTTTGATATTTTTGTTGAGATACCGACGGTTCTGTTTGTAATGTGTTTATTGTTTAACTATTTTTATTGTGTTAGCTAGCTATAGAAACCTTTGTACAGTTTTTAGTTTGTAACGTGCCGCTCCGACCGTATCCCAAGTTTTAGATAATTGTTCAAATGAAGAATTCAGTCAGTAACTTTTCGTCTCCGGGTTCGGTCGGTCGGCGCATTCTTGCTCCTTGTTATTTTTTTAATAAACTTACTTCATCACTAAGTAAATCAAGTACTTATTTTGCGATTCCCATACCGTCGAACCTAGTTAACCGACCTACGTGCGCGAAAATGCCATAACGGACACTATTAGTTCTTTGGGAAACTGCGAGCACTACATACTGCTTGGCGATTTCAATGTTAATATGCAGGATACAAATGGGGTAAAAGCGAAAAATGTCAATGAATTTCTTAATTCAGTTAATCATATACAGCTGGTCGCAAGCCCTACTCACTACACAGCATCCAGTGAAACACTTATCGATCTCCTATGTACTGACTTGAGAGCAAGATACACTGCGGTATAATCTTTCGGTACACTCAACGGCCATTCCAATATAGTAAGTGAATTTAATATTAAGCGTGATAAATTCAAACCGTTCGTGGTAAAATATCGGCCTGTTAAAAATGTATGCACAGAAACATTTATCATAGACTTATTATCATTAAACATTGGTACTATTTCAACGCTCGACACCGTTAATGATATAGTACATGTATATAACACCCTTATAACTTCCTTGTTTGATGTTCACGCACCTATCAAATCATTTACAGTAAAAGAAAAATCGTATCCGTGGATTACAGACACAATCAAACTTATGATGCGTTTACGTGACGAAACTCTAAATACATATAGGAAAACGAAGTCAGATTCCAAAAATAAATACTACATAGACTTGAAGCATTTAGTGAATAGTTCTCTGTACAGTGAAAGGACCGCGTATTTCAAACATAACATTAATACTAAAATAAAAAATCCCAATTTGCTCTGGAAAAATCTGAAATTCACCTTATTACCGTTTAAATCTAGACAAGACCTTCCGTTGCATTTTACTAACCCTGACCTAATTAATAGAAATTTTCTGACTGTTCCCGGCAACCCCGTGGCAAGCGCATCTCTAATGAATTACTATGAAAATCATAGCCACGGTGAGGCAATTTTTACAATCGCTCCAGTGGACCAGACCGATGTCTCACGCACTATCGCTAGTCTCAAAAGTAACGCTGAAGGCTACGACAATATTAACCTGGACATGATTAATATGACTTTGCCGCACACGTTGGAAGTCTTAACAGACATAATTACCCGCTCTATCGTAACGTCAACATTCCCTGACCAATGGAAAATTGCCTCCATTAGGCCCTTGCAAAAAAAATCAAAACCTTGAAAGACTTACGTCCTATTAGTATATTACCATGTTTATCCAAAGTATTAGAGAAAATCGTCAGCCGTCAACTTACGCAGTTCCTGGAACAAAATAACATTTTACCTGACTTACAATCAGGGTTTAGCAAGCAGCGCAGTACATCTACTGCTTTACTGGATGTCACTGACAACATACTGTCTGGATCAGGATAAGAGAATGTGCACAATACTCGTTTTACTAGATTTTTCCAGGGCATTTGACGCTATAAATATCTCATTGCTACTGTCGAAGTTAAAATATTACGGTTTCGACCCAGAAGCACAATGGTTCCGTAGCTACTTAAGTAATAGGCAACAATTAGTTGACCTGCGTTTAAGTGACGGCACTTTTCTTAGATCGGCACCGATTCTCGTAGAAAGAGGAACTCCTCTTTCTACGAGAATCGGTGCCGATCTAAGAGTAGTCCCTGAGGAACTCCTCAGGGCTCCATTTTGGGTCCCATTCTCTTCATTTTGTACTGCGCAGACAGTAAGGTCCCTCCAGAGATGCAAGTACCATATATATGCCGACGATGTACAACTATATATTTCCTTCAGACCAGATGAGTATGACAGCGCCATTAGAGATCTTAACGACGATGTTCAACGCATCGCCGTTTGGTCTGAGGAAAATTGCCTGTCGTTGAACCCTACCAAAACTAAGTATATGTATTTGGCACAAGACAACAGCTGGCCCGACTGCCTTTGACTTTTGACTTGGAGCTAATGGATAAACCAATTGAGAGTGTATGAGGCGCGAAATCTGGGTCTTGCGATGGACAAAGCCCTTCGTTTTTAGAACCACTTAGCAGAGTGTGTCAGAAACCGTTTTTATCGCTTGAAGGTTTTATATAAGATGAGGCCTTACTTATCAGAATCACTACGGGAACAACTTGTGGAAACCTTGGTACTATCTAGGTTAAACTACGCCGACACAGTGTACGGCCCGCGCCTATTAGCTCGTACAGACCGACTCATTCAGAGAGTACAAAACGCTTGCTCGCGGTTTTGCTACAATATTCCTCGGCGAGGTCACGTAACACCTTTTCTAAACAAGCATATGTCATTAAAAAGGAAGTCCAGATTATACAACAAACTAAGTTGGGCGAATGTGGGAGAAGGCAGTGCTCGCAACTACTCTCGACTCAATCTCATAAAACAGCAGCTTTAAGAGGTAGCTTTTGCTATGCAGCTTCCAAAATATGGAATAACCTGCCAACACCAATTAGAATGATCAGCACAATACACACATTCAGAAGACGTTTACGGCAGTATCTAATGGAATCGCAACGGAAGTTAGGTCAGTAGGTTAGGTTATATGGTCGCACTGAATATCTCTATTATATGATGTACACACCATCCTACCTACCTATCTAATTATCTTGCTCACGGCACAATATCTTCGTCGACTAATGATGGACAAAAGTATATTTAGCTAATGTATACAACTATTCTGCTCACGCTCACCTGGTATCCTCAGCTGGTCCTCAGAGGGTGGTGTCGTGGTATCCACGGCGCTGCAGCGAGACATCGCACCTTGTGAGACCTGCGGTATGTAAAAATAGCACAGTTCAATAACCGCCTATTGTTATACGACACAAATATACATTGCAGCAACGCATGAGCATGTTCTTACCCAATGTGCCTGGCCCACTTGTATGCGACTGAATCAAACGGCGTCGGGATGGTCCCTTCCACTAATCCTTCTCACTCATATCTGGCAGTGGCTGATTCTGAGTGTGACCTGTGTGTGTGTGTGTGTACCTTTATCTTGGACTTGACATAATCTGTAAACAATTAGAAAAATGACAAAGGTGTTTTTTTTCATTATACATTTATTATATGTATTGTTTAAATAACACATTTGTGGCTATATATAATTACAAAAATAAAAACTAAAAGTAAGAACCTCCATATATACAACGACGTCAATAAGCGTCAAAGTACTCCTCCGCATCGCTGTCACTCGGAAACGTACCCAGAAGACTGGCAGCATTGCCACGTTGAATGGCAATGCTAATTCTTTGGCCAAAGAAAAAGCCAGCCCTCTGGTCACGCGAAGTGTCGACCAGTCGGTAAGAGATTTCCTTAAAAAGGAGACGCGCACTCGGACCCCATGACCCGAGCGTCTCGACCCCAAACGGCTCAAAGCTGTAGTTACCAATAAGGTTACAGTATTTGCGCCGTTTATGTATTAACTTATAAAGTAACTTACCTTTTATTTTGTATGCTCTTCATCTACCTACCTTTGTGTGACTTGCTCCATTTCCCGTTGGATATGTAATATTTTGCCATACTTATTTATGTACCCAAACAATTGTCTTTCGTTGTCGTCGTTGTTGTTTCACTTCTCAAGTTCTCACTAATGTTTATTATTGTTTATATTAGTCCATCACGCTCGGCTGCTTGCAGCGTATTGAGCGATGCAGCGCACTGCGCACGGATTCATGATATAATATTAAGTGTTTACAAGTTGGGAACGTGCGAAACAGGTTTAAGTTTCTATGCGTCCGTTTTATTTTTCCATGTACTTAGGTTGTTTGTTTTGTCTTGCACTTTTATCGGTTTCTTTCAATTACATCTAGTTTATTTGCTAATATTGTACACATTTATTTTATATAAGTATATTTTCATACAAATACATATACATATAATTAGAACACACACAGCATAAAACTGTTTTATGTCCGTAACATCACCGTCTCAGGTCCAGTTGAAAACCAGCGTCAGGCACTAGCTGCTCGGCAGTTTGCTGAACTGGGCCTATTTGGCGTAGCCGTGAGACACACAATATTATTTCACTTCTTTTTTTTCCGTTTAGTTTTAAGTTTTTTTATTGTGTACCTAGTTTTAAGTTTTATATTTTTTATTTTATTATTATTTTGTTGTGTGCACTTGCGGCTGAAGCCAAATAAATACGTTTTCTTTCTTCTTTCTTTCTTTCAAGGCTCATTTTTGTTGATTCCATGTAACAAAGGCGGTTTAGCTGGATTAGATAGGGTTCAGTCTCAATGCCTTCGGATCATCTCAGGTTGCATGAAGTCCTCTCCCATTAACGCCTTGCAGGTCGAATGCGCCGAACCTCCCTTAGCCCTGAGGAGGCAGTATCTGGCGTCCCGGTTCCTGTCTAGGGTCATCCCCAAAACTCTACATCCTCTTATTCCGAAATTGAAAGAATTAGATACTTTGTACAGAAATTCAAAATATTGGAAATGCAAGGAATCTCCTCTTATATTAAAAGCATTTTGCCAGCTCCAAAATTTAGATTGTCTTATTGGTCAATATCCCAGATTACCATTGTTTAACTTCCCGTATGAAGTACTATGCTTCAAACCTCAATTATTTTACAACATTGGTATTTCCAAAAAGTCCCCTTCGGCAAACTTGCGGTGGTGTGTGAGCGATGGAATGGGATTCAAAGGTTTTTCACTGATGAATGATGAATGACAAACGAATTGCAATAAAAAACTGATGCTTTAAAACATGATTTGTTTTTATGTTCGTCGAATCAGACGCCCTCTTAATCAAATAATACGAGTAAAGCTCGTAGTCAATAAGATTGTTTGGGGTGAACGTACGGCTGAGCTAATGCAGAGGTATGGTAAATTATGCCGTGCTCAACTACGAGAAATTGATTTTCCGTTGGAACATACTCCATGTTCCAACGCTGAACATAAGCTATTGTTAAAAAATATGTATTTAAGACTGGTCACTATATTGTCTGATGCAGCTACAGCGTCGTGCAAAAGGGTGAAGCCACGAAAGAGGGGTAGTTATGTTGCGGGGTGGAACAAATATGTTGCAAGCTACCATACGGAGGCCAGGTTGAGGTTTTTGGCCTTTTTTTTAAATTTTTTTTTCGGATGGGAAATCATCAAATGACTTCTCCTGCTCTGGGCGGAGCAGGAGGGAGTGTCAGACTTTTAATGACTAAAACCCATCCATGTTCCTTTATCGCCCTTTGTGTTCCGGGGCCACGGTATATCTTTCGAACAGTCCCGCAACCCCGGCAGGCATCGGTCCTTGCGGACCCCTTCCTTTTGCTGACTCTCTTTGAGGCGCGCGTGGAACACAAACGCGCCGTCGACACGGCCTGTCGTCATGAGATGGACGGATGGCGAGCTAGCCCATAGCCCACCATCCACAGGCCCGCGCCTACGGTGGCCGGGGGCCACGTGGTGGCCCCCGACGCCCGATGCTCCACCGTGTCCTCCGGTCGATCCTCGCAATGGAAACACCCGGGCGTTTCCTCCCGCCCGATTCGGTGCAGGAACCTCCCGAAACAACCGTGTCCGGTGAGGACCTGCGTCAGGCGGAAGGTGAGGATGCCGTGGCGTCTCTCAAGCCACTCCTCAAAGAGGGGACTTACCGCCACTATTGTGGCGTGCCCTGCATGGGGTTGCGACAGTCGCTCTCTCCATGTCGCCATGAGATCACGCCGGAAGTCTGTCCGCTGCGCGACATTTTGCCGCGGCAGCGGAGTTTCCCCCCGGCGTAGCACCTCCGCGTGCCATTCATGCAGGCGCGCGAGGACTATCGCCTCCAGATCCCATGGCGGCAATCCGGCAAGGAGGCACGCCGCCTCGCGGGAGATCGTGCGGTACCCACGGGCCAGCCTTACGGCTACCACCTTTTGGGGCGCGTTCAGGTAGTGGGCTGCACGCAGCCTCAAGGAACGCGCCCACACCGGGGCCCCGTAAAGGGCCATGGACCGCACGACTCCCGCGTAGAGCCTCCGGCAGAGGTTTTTGGCCTGGGTTGAAGATGGCAAGCCTAACAATGGTCAGACATATGTTGACATGAAAGAAAGTAGGAAATTGTTTAAGCAAAATTTGAAAGGGTGCCAGGATAGACAGGAACAAATCAAAATGGATGCACTTGCTTCCCATCATTCGGCCAACAATTTCCCTCAGTTCTGGAAAGAGACGGGAAATATGAGACAAAAACCTGGCCTTCCTGTGAGTATAAATGGTATTAGTGATCATCACATGATTGCTAAAGATGTCAGAAAAGTTATTAACAATATGCGCAGAGGCAAATCTCCTGGATCTCTGCATCGAGCATCTGAGGCATGCTGGAGTCCACCTGCCGCGCGTCCTATCCTTGTTTTGTAATCTCTACCTTTGTCACGGTTACTTACCAGAGGAACTTACTAAAAGCATAGTAGTTCCATTTATTAAGAATAGAACTGGGGACATTTCGGATAAGAGTAACTATCGTCTCATCTCGCTTGCGACCATAATGGCCAAAGTGTTGGACTGCCTGCTTAATACCACTACTACCACTACTTCTGTTTCTTGTGAACGAACGGTCGGATAGGTCACCGAGAATCGCTCGATGGTATGTATTAGATATTATTTCGCCAAATACCTGTTGTAACTTTTGTAGTTGTGCAAAGGAAACGTGTGATAAATAAACAAATAAATCTTTGTACATTTTTTCTAAAAATACGTATCTGAAACATAACATCAAAATTATCAATGTTCAGGTTTACCACTTCATTTAAAAATGAAAAAAAAATCGTTCATTCAGACGAACTGCTCGCTATCGTAAAGCCCACTTATTAACCATAAAACAAAAAAACACAACGATAAGCGACCCTTTTATAAAACTTGAATCATCTTTGTTTAGAAACATCTGGCCGGGCGACCGACGCCGGCGCCGGTGACGTCACGTGACTCGTTTTTTATTCTGTTTTATTTTATTTTAGTGTTTACTTAAGCCAGTGTTTTTTAACCTGTGGATCGCGACCCCCTGGGGGGTCACGATGCCTCCATAGGGGTCGCAAGAGGTCGTAAAAACTACCTCAATAAATAAAACACTATAGCTTAGAAAGATAGATTAAATAAGAAAATGTTAACTAAACGATATAAACATTTGTATGTTCATACAAATTAACAAAGTAAAAACCTATTAGTACTCATCCATCATTTTTAATTTGAAATTAGTTTGAAATTAGTTTAATGACAAACAAGCGAAACCTCTTTCGCTTGTTTGTCATTAAACTAATTTCTCCCATCGTGGGTCCGTTTTTGCTACATTGAGAATTAAATCGAATTCCAAATTTTTTATAAATGTGTTATATACCTACATTTACCTATATTTATCCGAATCCTAATAAAATTATGCAAATGCATAAAAATTTTGAATGAATTTAATATTTGTAATTTAATAAAATAAATGAGAAAAGGGAAGGGGTTCGCCAAATATTTTTTCACATTAAGGGGGTCGTGTCATGAAAAAGGTTGAAAAACACTGACTTATGCGGATATAAAATACTGGTTAGACTGGAAGTCAAACCCAACATAGTTTATAAAAAGACGGGCAGATGATGATAACACTTTATTGAACCAAGAACTTACCCATTTAAAATTAAATTAGTTTTGGTGAACTTGGCTCCTTTTTCTACCGTTTATTTTGGTGGGGCTTTGCTACGTAACAATCTACTCAACCAATCAAATGAGGCAGTTGGTTTCCAAACGTGAGATCGAGTGGATCTGCCTATAAAACTACTCAGTGCAAAGTGTACCTTTATTTAACCTCGTAAGAATGTATTTACTAACGCTTGCTGTTATTACTATGTGCGCGGGACTTGTGTATGGACGTAAGATTGCTTCTGTTTTTGTTAAATGATCATTATGGTATTAATTTTTTCGAGCCAGTGTTGTCACTTCAGGCCGAGCATTTTTATCTTGGACTATACCTATAAAAAACCGGCCAAGTGTGGGTTCCGTACCATCATAGTAGGGAAGCCCCCTTTAATTAATTATTTGTTGATATAGCGTCAACAGAATTAGACACTCTGTGAAAATTTCAACTGTCTACCTATTACGAATCATGAGATACAGTCCGCTGACAGACAGACGGATGGACGAACAGCGGAGGCTTAGTAATAGGGTCCCGTTGGTTACCCTTCGGGTACGGAACCCTAAAAATTCTGAACCATAAGCTGTAGAGTGCAGATATAATCCGGACTACAGTTAGTAACTATGTAATAGTGTGTACTTTATTAAATATCCTTAAGGGGACTACAGGAGCTCAACGCGAGTTTTATAATGCAAAAAAGCATATGATTCACTGCAATAAACAAAACCAGAAAATTTATATGATATTCTTCAGGATATATGCTAGTATGATAGTGTTTTAAAACATAATATACCACTAATTTTACTCGATAAAAAAAATTACGAACTTTTCTCTAAAAAAAAATTTTAACGTGTAAAACCATACTAAAATACATGCGATCATTCTGATTTTTTGGCAAATAATTCTACAAGCAACTTAGTAGCATGATTGTGTTTTGTTTTATTTTTCAGTCCAATCAATAGATTTTTTGTAAATCGCAAAAAACCACTGATTTCGCACTATTCGGCTCGCAGTGACTGACGTAACAACCACTTTGTAGTGCAAGCTGATTAGAACTTTATTCTAATAGTATTTCAAACGAAGTTTGAACCACCACAAATAGAGTTGCTAATTTAGCTCTTGTAGTCGTCGTCTTAAAGCTATCAATAACTTTGAGGATAAATTTAGAGACATACTTATTTCTGTACCTGTAGAGTTTGTTGTTTTTTTTTTCGTTTTAATTTATATAGTACTAGCTTTTACCCGCGGCTTTGCTCGCGTTTATTTAGAATTTGACAATCAACTCGGGTTGTACTCTAGTTAAGTATTTTGTAAACGATTACAGAGTCTTCAAAATGCCTAAAACCGGACGGCAAAAGCGACAAGTGTATATCGCTCCTAAAGTGCAAACCTCTGCGAGAGCAACTCGACAAGCCGAACAAAACAGACCAAGACTTGTTCCTGCTGAGCAAATCGCTGACCGAATTACATTGTGGCTCTATACGCGTACCGTTTTTGCCGAAAGTAAGTAGTATTCGTGTTGTCTCCTGAGTCCTGTCTATCTGTAACTATAGTAATATTTTAAAGAGGTAAAATGTGAATGTAAGTTTGAAGGTTTGTAAGATTGTGTTTATTTATTTATTTAAACTTCATGTACAAGAGTGGTACTCGTACATAGGCGGACTTAATGCCACAAGGCATTCTCTACCAGTCAACCTTTGTATTATTATTGTATGTTGGTAGGGGTTATATAACCTCCAGAATGATGATTCAATTCTAAAAATTATTTCACTGGGAAAAACCTACATTATTCGTGGGTGCCATATGCTATAATAGTAGATTATGCACCAAGGGGATAAAGTAGTGTCTTATGTAGCGGGCGCCATATTGAATCCCGAGCAAAACGAAGGAATCTAGCGTTAACTCCCGAGCGGAGCAAGGGAGTTTAGAGTTAACTCCCGAGCAAAGCGAGGGAGTTAAGACAAGAATCCTGAGTGCAGCGTGGGAATCAAAGTCGCCCAAGACGAAGGCACCTTTATACCCAAAGTGAATACTCTACTTTTCACACCATCTACGAGACAATAAAAGCAGTAGTACTAGAATCAAAGTATTTATTAAAATAACAACAAATTAAACAACAACAATTTTATTTAAATATTAATAATAATAATAACAATAGAAAATAAAATATTATTATAAAAAATAAAAAATATTAATATAATTATAATAATAATAATATAAGTATAATAATAATAATATAATAATTTTATATATTATAATTATTATTATATTAATTATTTTATATTACTATTTACTTCCTTTATTCATTACATTACAATCCCTAGACCCTTGATCCCTAGACATTTTTGATGTGTGTATTAAGAATTATTGCAGGGCTCAAGCTAAACTGCTTGTTTACGTAAAATGGCACAGAAAATGTATACCGCGTTGATGTCTTTTTGAAAAGTCCCTTTCCCTTCCCTTCCCTCTTTTTCTTTCTTCCTTTTTAAGTTCTTTTCCTTTGACTGACGAGCAGACGTATTGACAATAGTAAATAAGTCTGTCCCTTTCTATCTGTACTGTGTATTACGATGTTCTCTAACTGTAAAAAAGTAACATTACTTAATGTTTATATTTTACCAAATATTCTAGAACTGAAAGAAAAGTGGATTAATGCAGTTCACAGGGAAAAATTGTTTTCAAAAAAATATAGCGTTGTTTGTTCAAGGCATTTGACGGCAGATTGCTTTGAAACATTAAAGAACCGACGCCGTTTATTTAGTTCAGCAACACCGACCCTGATTTTGCCGGTTTTGGTATGTTTTATTGTTTAAAAAAATGTAGAATTATTATTCGATTTTATCGATATCGATATTATTGTAGCAAAACTGACTTGTGCATCACTATGCTTGGAACAATCGTCCTGAATTGTTACATCGACCAATCACAACTAGGGTTTCGGAATTCCCGACAATTTCAAAGTCCCGGGACACGAGACAGCCTACAATCCAAGTCCCGGAAATCACCAGGACTTCGAGACTTAAGATTTTTTTTTGTTTTGTTTTTTTTAGGGGGTACTTAAGCCTTTTATGAAGCATTTTAATTGACTTAATTTCTGGTAAAACTTATTATTAAAAGGCTTTTTTGTAAAAATCAACATTTTTAAACATAAAATAAAATCTTAATAACTTTAACGTTAATTTCAGTCTTCATAATTGCTTTGTTTATATATTTTAATCACACATAGATTCAGTTTTAAGCAATTAAATATTATAGTTATAAAACGAACTTAGTTAAAAATCATACTAATTCTTAATAATTTGACTATTATCTAGTAATTCGTCATTGGTCATTATCACAACATTGTTAATTCTCATAACAACACATTTGTTTCAAAATTAAATAATATTAAAACAGACTGATAAATCAGTCTTTTAAATAATCAACTTACACATTAAATGGACTTCTTTGCTGATTTAAAGAAATAGGCTTTTAAAAAAACCGGCCAAGAGCGTGTCGGGCCACGCTCAGTGTAGGGTTCCGTAGTTTCCCGTCCGTCACAATAAGTGTTCCCACTTATGAGTTTAAAGGTGGGTATCCATTATGTTCGCGCTCCAGCAGCGCTCCGCGCTCCTGCAACTGCTCCCGGTAGTGGGTACGTGCACGGAGCAACGGAAAAAACAACAAGCACAGCAAGCACGGAAAATCTTAACATCGACTTTTAAAAAAATGACGTCATTACGCAACGCCATCTATCGAACCATTTATGAACTGGTTTTTACCTTAACATTTTGATGGCGTTAAAAAAATGAATTTTAGTTTTGTTCTAAATTGCCTTTGCATGTTCCTGATAGAAGTTTTATGTAGTTATAAGATACCGCCAATGCCAAGGAGAGACCAACCGAACAATTCGTTAATACCCGACCCAATGTAATAAGTACCTACAGCGCCATCTCTCGGGGAATTGGGTTACTAATTAATACATAGACGTGCCAGAAGTTTTCGGTGGTAATTTTGGATTGCGAGGACCGATTTTAATAATTCTTTTTTGTTTGAAAAAAGATACGTTCAGGATAATAAAATATGTAAGCGAAGTTAAAAAAATGTTTGCATATACGAATATACTACAAACTTAGTCCAGAAATTATTTTGTACAACTTTTTGTCTTTTTTGTACAAAAACTGTTGTTTCCATCAAGTTCAAAATGATTTTCCTAGAAAGTCCTTATAAAGTTCTACTTTTCAGATTTTTTTAATATTTTCTAAACTTATGGTTCAAAAGTTAGAGGGGGGGGACACATTGTTTTTTACTTTTGGAGCGATTATTTCCAAAATTATTGACATTATCAAAAAATGATTTTAGGAAACCCCTATTCATTTTTAAATACCTTTCCAACAATATATCACACGTTAGGGTTGAAATAAAAAAAAAAACACTTCCCACTTTACATATAGGGGGGCTACCCTAATAAAACATTTTTTTCCAATTTTTTTACCACTTTGTCGGCGTGATTGATATACATATTGGTACCAAATTTCAGCTTTCTAGTGCTAACGGTCACAGAGATTAAGCGAGGACGGACAGACGGACGGACAGACATGGCGAAACTATAAGGGTTCCTAGTTGACTACGGAACCCTAAAAATCAGAGCGTCAACAGCTTTGTCCGACAATCTGTTTCTGATTTTTGTAATAATGCAACCGGACAAGGAGAACACTCTCTCGTTTTCAACGGATGTCGGTTTAATTCTGTTTAAGACTTTATACCTAGGCTAGGTTCCTTCAATTATTTGAAAATAAAAAATATTACCTATCAATTTAGACAATCTTGTCTCTTCTCGGGTCTCGAGCCGAAAGTCCCGGGACTCAAGACAACTAAAATTACGAAAAGTCCCGGGACTTCGAGACACGAGACGTCCCAACCGAACCCAAACCTTAATCACAACCGCTGTAATTTGGTGTGACTATGGATCGGTCATGGTATTTTTTTCGTACCCCGGCCCGTAGTGGTGAGTCATGTGCCTAGACGAAATCGGTCTATCAGCTCTGAAGTGGTTTAGTTCTCATTGGGTCCCATATTAAAAGTTGTTAATAATGATGAGTACAATGACCCCTTAAGATATATTGTGTATGAATAGGTACAACTTGTACACAGGGTAATGGACACCGACGCACAAACAGTTAATTATATTCAGTATATCATTCACACATAGTTATTTTTCAACGATTATTAAAAAACAAATTGCTGTTCCATCCACATTTTGATGGAAGAAATTGCACTTTTGTATAAAACAGCTTTTTTTATGCCGACCAAATCCTTCGCAGAACCAGCTCATGCTAGTTCTAATAAAATTCGACTTCGACACGAAAGTGTTGAGCGATATACTCCTGTCACGGACCGCCATTTCACAAAAGTTTCTTTATTGTGCCGTAGTGCGAGAACACGGTGACACTCTTGGTATGTCCGATCAGTGTACGTTACCCCAGCAGGAAAGTGTCTCCTAGAGCTAAATAAATGGAACGTTTAGTTAGTGCCTTATCTGCTGTAAATGTGTGCCCCCCCCCCACATAAAAAAATGTGTGCCCCCTGTCGTTTTAGAAAAAAACGGAAAAAACTATTCCTGCTGGGGTAACGTTTTTCCAGCAGGAAAATCTAAACGAATGATCGGAGAGAGAAACAAATAAAATATATGGTGAAAATATTCAGCTTGGAATGTTTCGCATAAGTAAATATAAACAAAACATATAAACAACGGCTGGTTATCCGACCAAATTCGAATGACTACTAAAAAGCGACGGATTCATACATAACGATGGCCTTCTTTATTGGACGTATTATACCTAAGCTGTTGTTCGTACCAAAGTATAAATATGGACAGTACCGAAACTAAGCCTAGTTGATGCAATAATAGGGAATATGCATGAAATACAAAACTCTTTTTAATTATGAAAAATGCCTTGTATTGGCCCATAAAACATTGTGGTACACTTGTTTTAGTTGCTAATACATCACTTATTTTACAATTTACTGTTTTATGTATTATGTTTCTGGTGACACGGAACGCACTCTCAAAACGTCGTCCTCGATAGCGCCGGTAGTGACGTCAAAGTCAGTGTCAAAAAACACATTTAAAGTTTCACTAAGATTTTATTATAATATTGTTATTGCAATATGCAAGGCAGCCTGTGGTAAATGACGTCACATCATGGCCGCGACAGCTACGGACGTTTGAACTGTTGTAGAAAATTGCAGGAGTTTAATATTATTTTTAAGCCACAAGCAGTAGTTAAACTTAACTTTTAATACTTTTCTTGGGTTAAATCAATAAAGTGTAGTAGGTACTAACCTACTACACTTTATTGATTTAAGTGAAAAAAAATTTACGTGCATATTCCCTATTATCTACGCTCCATTGAAATATTGTCCCTTTTAATCTTGTTGATATTGTTTTTTTTTTTAATTAATACATTTTAAATCTGTTGCGATCAATCAATCGAATTGAAATAACTAGCTTACAAATACAATGAGGGAATTTCTTTTTAAAATCTTCCGTGGTCGCTGGATAGTTGGCGCTGAACTTGGTAAGTTACTGCAAGGAACGGAACGTCACATCATTTCACTCATGAAGGTAATTTCACTTGGATGTAATGATCATATTCGGAAGCTTAAGCAAACGAAAGTGTCAATCAACGAGCGTATGTGACGTGACGCAATATTTTTTGTCCAAGCGTTTTGGCTTTCGCACCCAGTAGTAGTAACGTAATCAGTTCAATGCCATCTACAGAGTTCTTGGAAACTATGTTTTTTTGATACTCAAAAAGAAAACCTCTCATTTAAATAGGTTATTATGGCGTCGGTTAATCTCAACAAAAGACGATAGTTTAAACACGGAAAACAGTTTAATATTAGAATTTATATTTCGATCTTTAACTTTGTCATTAGGTACGGCGTAACCTTACAGTTGATAACGTACAGTCGATAACAATAAACGAGCGGGCGCGCGTTTATTGCCACCGCGGCGCAGGTGGCGCGCGGGCAGGGCCCATGAGTGGCTGCGAACCGTACCGCATTTCAACCCAAAAATGCGTGTGATACCTAGGAATTAAAAAACATTACACCTTTATTACAAAAAAAACCACGAAGACACCCTTAACAGAACAGTTAATCATTATTGCAACCGCCATCTTGGATTTACTTTTTGTTCCCACTATCAGCTTTAAATGCCCTCAAAACCGCCGCCATGCTAGATTTACAAATAAGTTCACGAATTCATTAGGATCGATCACAAGGACTTTTATTTCGATAACGATTATAACAATAAATCATTCTTACCTTTCAAAATCAGCAGGAAGTTTAAAATACGATAACTCCGGTTTTGATGAAGCCGAGTTCAAACAGCCATATACCGCGCAATACGTTCGTAGCATTTTTAAAAAGATTGGGAGATATAAACTTATACGTGACCACCCGTCTCGGCGCGGCACGCACTACTGAGTGACAGCACCACGTCCTCTTGGGGGCCCCGTCGATGCGTATGTTTGTGTGAGTGTGCGATTTCGAGCGTTTGTAGGTAGTTTCCGTACTGTCCATATTTATACTGTGGTACGGACAACAGCTTAGCCGTCCAATAAAGGTCATCGTTATGTATGCATAACGATGACCTTCTTTATTGGACGGCTAAGCTTTATTTAGCTCTAGGAGTCCTCCTTTCCTGCTGGGGTAAATCACTTAATGTGTGCCTCTTAGTGCCCCAGTTAGATTTAAGAAAATATATATGATTTTCAAGATATCGCGCCTTTATGAAAACCCGAAAAAACATCGCAGCGCCTAAATGAGATAAGGTATAAGCTCGCTGAAAACTGTAGTTGGTCCTTCTTGACGCTAATATTAACCATACAAAGTTTCAAACCTGTTCATGCATGCGTCTTTGAATAATCTTGCTAAACGTCAAAACGATGGTGTCATAACTTTGACGGCAAAATACAATCAACCGGCTCAATCCCAGATGTGTAAGTGTAAACCAACAACTAGTGCCTTTAGTCAAAAATATATGGTGAAAATATTCAGCTTGGAATGTTTCGCATTAATTAAATATAATCAAAAAACTAAACATGTAAATAACGGTTGGTTATCCGACCAAATTCGAATAACTAATAAAAAGTGACGGATTTATGAATCCGTCGCTTTTTATTTATTTTTCCTGCTGGGGTAACGTACACGTCCGATCAGTGTCTCTAGCAGCGGATGCAGAATCAACTTTTAATATTTCCTTTTTTGCAGGTGTGCTGTCCAGAACCAAATACTGGTCAGAAAATTAACAGTCCTCCGCCGTGCAGCACTCCTGATGGCCAGCCTGGCGAATGTATTAATCTGTTTTCCTGTCCGCATCTCAAGAACCTGCTCCAGCCACCTGTGCCTCAAGAGGCCATATCTTTTGTACAAAGTTCTAGGTAGGTTTCGGTACAAAGACAGTAGTAGTAATATTAACAGTAGATAAGTACCTACTCAGATACCCGGAATATAAAATACACAACACCTTGAATTTAGTATTTTTTTGTGAGTATCACCGGATGGGCGAAACTACTTTATAATTTAAAAGCACAGCCGTATTTCGTTTTTAATGTGACTGTACTCTGTGACAGCTGACAGCCATGTCGAGGCGAAACAAAAGACTATAGGTACATCAAGAAAGGATGTTGGATTCCTTCCACTGACAACCTATCAATATTACAGTAGTCTGTAATCTCGTTACAACAAGGCTGCTTTTGGTTTGCAGCAATTCCAAGTCAAAAAAATGTTTGAAGGAATTTATGTGCGTGTTCTGTAATTTCAGCCTACCCCATGGACAAGGACTGGATTGTGTTGTGTATCACTTAGTCTTGTAATTTATTGTTTACTTTCAGATGCGTCGGTCCTGAAGAACACAGCATATGCTGTGGGCCTCCACCAACCATCCCCCGATCTTCCTGTTCAGCCCTGATGACTGCATTCCCACCTGATAGTAGCTCTGAATGCTGTGGTGTTGTCCGGAAAAAAATCGGTCTGTGCTACTTTTATTGATGATGCACGTTAAGCTGTTGGTCCCGGCTGGCATTAACGTATGTACATCTTTGACAGTTGTTACAGGTACCTAGTCAGTAGCCTAAAAAGTCTGACAACCAGTCTAACCAAGTGGTATCATATAACCCAGTACTAACTGGGTTGTGGAGGTCAGATAGGCAGTCGCTCCATGTAAAATACTGGTATTCAGCTGCATCCGGTTAGACTGCGTGAAATTATTATTATGAAAATATTATATGGGAAATATATACTTCCCTATTTGAATAGTTACATAATATCAATTCGATTTTTTTCGTTACTCCGACGTTTCATTTGGTCTTCTTTGACTTTTCGCAAGTTACACTTAGCCGAAATAACATTTGTTCGAAGTATTATGTTTCCGAACATTCATTATACCGCAAGCATGCATGCAACATGCAGCAAGTATTGTTTCTGTGACGGCTCCGGCGCTGCGGGTTGGGGTGGCCCCACGCGAGCTTATCGTCGCAGATGGTTTTAATGTTCACCACCGCAGTTTCAGCTTGCTGGCCAGCTTCAGCCGCGGCGGCAGGCCTTCAAATCACCTGCTCTGCTCCTCAGCTCGCGGACCGCCCCACCCCTGCGCGCTTACGTGGGCTTAAATTACACTCTAGGGTTAGGGCAGACTTCGTCGGCCGCCGCCGGTACCCCGACCCTTGAAAGTGTCAGGAGGGGTCGGAGACGCGTTGCAGCATAGTTCGGGGAGATCGTTGTGGTGGGAGTCTACTTCTCCCCAAGCCGAATTCTCGCCGAGTTCCACAACTCTCTCGCAGAGTTGAGTGTCGTCGTCGGAAACCATTCCCTCCCCGTGTTTGTTCTCGGGGGCTTCACTCCCAAGAACTTGGCTTGGGGTTCTCGTTGCACAGACGTGCGAGGAAGGATGGTGGAGGACGGGGCTCTGGAGACAGGCTTGGTCGTCCTAAACCGAGGTTCTGTCCCCACGTGTATGCGGATGTGGGGCGAGTCGGTGGTGCACATTTCGTTCACTAGCTTCGCGCTGTCACCGCGTGTCGTTGACTGGCGTGTCATAGAGGAGGTGGAGACCTATTCCGACCACCGGTACTTCCAGTTCGACGTCTCCACCCAGACCTCAAGCGCGCCGGTCCAACAGGCCCCGAGTGGTTCGCGTTGGGCGCTGAAGCAGCTGGAATGGGAGCTCCTCCTGGAAACCTTGACCGTGCAGGCCTGCCGACATTAACAATGAGGCAGGGTGGTTCCAGGAGGCCATGTCCGACATATGTGACGTAGCAATGCCCCGAATTCGGCCAGCGTCAGATGTACTAGTGGTCGCGAGAGCTGACGTCTCTGCACGAGGAGTGCGTTGCTGCACGGCACCTGTACGCAAGGCATCGCAGGCTCCACATCCGCCCACCGGATGCGGCAGCCATTGAGGCGGAGCTCCATGAGGGGTACGGAGCGGCGAAGACCGCCCTCCGGGAGGCTGTCCTGCGGGCCATGGATCTGATCCGCCAGGATATGCTGGAGACTCTCGACAGACAAAGATCCGTGGAAGCGCCCATACAAGATGGCGCGGTATAAACTCCGGACCTTGGCTCCCTCACTGACGCAGTCTCTGGCCTCAGCTCGTGGAGGACGTGGTGAGCGCACTGTTCCCTTCGCGAGGGGAACATCCCCCCCGCCTATGGCTCCGTCGCCTGCGGTGCTGGATGCGGACCACCATGATGACGACGACGACGCTCCGGAAGTTACTGGGGTAGACCTGAGAGTGGCGGTAGGCAGGGTCAAGGCCAAAAATACCGCCCCGGGACCCAACGGCTTGCCTGGCAAAGTCTGGGCCTCGGAGGCTCTCGGGCCCCGACTGGAGGGGGTAATTGCAAACCGCCTCGCCGAGCACCTTGCGGGGACGGGGCCGGATCTTGCGGAATACCAGTTTGGTTCCCAATATCTATATATCGCCAATACCTTCAACACCATGCCCTGGAGCTGAATTAGGGAGGCACTCCGGTATCACCAGGTGCCAACCTACATTCGTAGTATGGTCGGGGACTACCAGACGGATGGGGCCGTCGTCTACCCCGATCGCAGCGGAGAATGGAACCGGCGAGAGATGTCATGCGGTGTTCCGCAGGGATCGGTTCTAGGGCCGTCCGTGTGGAACATCGGTTACGACTGGGTGCTGCACGCTGACCTCCCTAGCGGCGTCAGCGTGGTTTGCTATGCAGACGACACGCTGGTGCTAGCACAGGTGGAGTCACACGAGACGGCTGCCGAAATCATGACACACGGTTTTGCGATAGTCGTTGAGAGGATCCGGAAACTGGGTCTCGAGGTGGCATTGCACAAGTCCGAGGCCATTGTGCATTAATGGGCCTCGGAATGCGCCACCGACGGGATTTTTACTCCGCCGTCCATCCGTCTTATGACGACAGGCTGTCACGACGGCGCGTTCGTGTTTCACGCGCACCTAAACAGATGTTAGCAAAAGGAATGGGCAAGGGCCGATGCCTGCCGGGGCTGCGGGACTGTTCGAAAGAGATACCGTGGCCCCGGAACACAAAGGGCGATGAAGGAACATGGATGGGTTTTAGTCAGTAAAAGTCTGACACTCCCTCCTGCTCCGCCCAGAGCGGGAGGAGTCATTTGGTAATTTCCCATCCGAAAAAAAAAAGGGTTAGGGCAGACAAAACTGCAAGACTGCGTGAAGTCGGTTTTGCAGCGATTCGTTTCTGTCACAAATTTTTGTAGCACAACATTAAAATGTTGTTTTGAGTATGGTGAAATATGGTAAATCATTTGGCAAATGAAAAAACTTCAAAAGATGCTTGAGCCAACAGCAATAAGTTATTTTGTAAATCGGCGAAATATTGTTCGGTAAAATAATACCTATGACACATGATACTTCGATGATCTAAAAATTATGTCAAATAATGCATAATTAGGTATATCAAAAAAGACGACAGTCAATAGTTTTCAGTACAATGACTTCCAAAAAAAAAATTGGTTAAGTGATCGGTTCCGATAACTGTCAACCGGGCCGGGCGGAAACCGGTCGTGAACAGATCCCTAAATCCCACACCTCTGTCTTTCAGGTGGTATCTCAAGCAATATATTATATCAGCATCCCTGGGCCGTGCTTATAGATTCCGAGCATATGAGAGGTAGCACAAGGAGGATGTGTGCAGGAACTTTAATCAGCGCCAGATATGTCCTGACAGCTGCCCACTGTACGACCGGACAAGTACTGCTAATAGGCACGCCGTAAGAGAAAACCTTAGGCCTTAGCACGAATTTTATCGTATTGTTTTTTTACTGGAATTCAAAAAGCGACTTATTTTGACAGCTCGCTCGTTTGGCCTTTCCTCATACAAGACTTACGTCAAATTTGGCGTTTACAATACGATGCAATAGGTACGATAAAATTTGTGCTAGGGCCATCATATTTTTGCTTCGATCGTCTAAAAAAATGTATCTACCTACGCGATGTTCCCTTATTTAATCTAAAATAGGATCTACTGCTTCGACCACAAAGGTCAAAATTGCAAAAACTCTTTCCTGTCTCAACACAAGAAACAGTTTTTTCAATAGCAAATAGGACACTTGATTCTGATTTCTTGAGGATTCTTGTACGGTCCTACTTAGAACCCTAGCCCCAGATCGTAACAGTAACTCCAAAAAAGTAGTTATTATGAAACACAATATTTTACCAGCAGTTACAGCTCAAAACTAATTTTTTAGGACTTCAGTTCGCCTGGGAGAATACGACTGGAAACACAAAGGTGCAGATTGCGTGCCAGTTGACGGAGAGGGCGAGGATTGCAACGACGAGCCCATCAGCATCGCGATAGAGACGATCATAACACATCCTAAGTATAATGATTCAACTTCAATGCAGAACGATATTGCCTTGATCAGGTTGAAGGAGGCAGCTCCCTACACAGGTTCGTAGAAAAGCGTCTGTCTTTAAGTTTTTTATACGAATCCTCCATTATTTTGGTCTTCAACCGAGTTAAAAAATAAATTTAATCTTATTCCTAAATTCATAAATAAAAATATTAACAAAAATAATATTATCTGAACCATTCAAAATATATTTTTTATAAAACAAAAAGGAATTATAAAAATTATTATAATTAAAAAAAGCTTCGAACGCAGTCTGTCTGTTCGGCTACCACACGTGATTTTCTCGAAAACGATTAACCTAAAAGACGTTTTCTTTTGATCCAATAAATTATCTGAACAGGCTAAATAACATAAGCGCTGATTAATCAGATATACCATGTGACTCTAAAACGTACATGAATAACACAAGAAAAATAGCCATGGCTCAGTTCTTTACATAATAATGTTAACATTTCAGATTTTATACGCCCCATCTGCCTACCTACCAAAAACCTGGAGTCCAGTCCCCCTGACATGCCACTGGTTGCTGTTTCTTGGTTTAAGTATAACGGGAATTTTAACGACATCAAGATGCTTGTTAAAGTGCCCTTCGTGGACCAGGAAGTAAGTAACCGTTACACAATTTCGACACGCGCATTCACCTTCAACTTGTGTGTAATATGTTAAGACTCCATTAATTATCCTCGGTATTACCAATGGAGTTTATTCTTATTTCTTTTTTTTTTTTTTTACTATTAAATGGACTACTCTTGGCCTCAATCTAGTTTTGAGGACAGAGATGAGGTCAACGATGGAACGAGCTAACCCATAAGAAGCCTATTAACTCATTTAAACTTGGCAACACCGACGCAGGCAGGGAATTCCACGCCTTGGCTGTGCGCATAATAAACGACGATGTAGCAAAGCACTTAGTGCGAATGTGTCTCATTATGAATAACTTAATAAATTGGTAGCTAATGGGGATGGCAGGTCAAAGCTGATTGTAGATGGCGCGTCCATAGCTTAGACCCAATCTGACCAATGAGATCAATCTATTTAAAAAAATAAAATGACATTGACAGATTTTCAACCAATGACGATGTTTGGTTCATGCGCTGCTAGCGCCATTAGTTCCACCAGTTGCCCGCCCCATTAATCAACAAGAGTCTAAACAATCATGTTTAAGATTGACTATCAAATCAAGGACAAAATAAATAAGAAACTAAATTATTTCGCAGAACTGCCAAAAAATCTACACCACAGTTGGTCGCAAAACTCGCAAAATCATTGTTGGGACGGGTCAGATCTGCGCGGGTGGCATAGAAGGCATGGACACTTGCAGGGGTGACGGTGGTGGTCCCCTAGTGTACGAGAATCAAGGAAGATCTGAACTTATTGGCACTGTTAGCTTTGGACCAACTCCTTGCGGTGTGAAGGACGTTCCTTCATTGTACACCAATGTATACGAATACATTGATTGGATTAAGAGCCATATTGTTGCTTAGTTTATTTTTTATTACAAATTTACCCAAATTCCCTTGACTTGGTCACGTGAAATTCCACTTAAGTAATTGTGAAGTTTTTTTTTCGAACCCGATTTTGTAGTTAGAGTTTGCTCTAGTGGATCACAACTAATCACAAGTCAAAACTATGTTAGTAAAAAAATGTTCTCCGTGTCGTCATTCTGTAGGTACCAATTGCGTAATGGATTTGTAAAAACGCAACCGAAAGAGAACTTGAAATAAGTATATTTCGTGCTAAAAGGTATTTTATTCTAGCGTACAAACGCCAGCACATCAAACTAACCGAAACTGTCTTTCCCCAATCAACCTTTAACCTAGTCATTATTCATCATTTCAGCCGAAAGACGTCCACTACTGGACATAAGCCTCTCCCACATTGTGTCGCCATATTGACCGGTCCCGTTCGTCCCGCATCCAGCGAGTACCCGCAACCTTCACCAGGTCATCGGTCCACCTAGTGGAAGGCCTTCCAACGCAACGTCTTCTGGTTTTTCGACCCCATCGGTCCGTTCTACGAACAATGTGCCCTGCCCACTGCCACTTAAGTTTGGTTTTAGTTTTCTTCGGTAACCTTGCGGATGCTTCTCTTGCGGATGTCCTCATTTATGATTTGATCACGCAAGGAAACTCCGTGCACAGCCCTCTCCATTGCCCTTTGGGTGACTTTAATTAATAAGCCTTCTCGAAGGACCATGTACGGGAATATAAGGGATTTGCTGAATGAATAATTGCAAGAATATTCGATTCAAAATAATAAAATATATTCGGTGTTAACTACACGGGTTTGTACAGCAAGTGACGTGTGAACAAAGAAAAGGAACAAGGACACATTACAAAATAATTAGACCTAATAACTAGTTGCGCGAGTTGCTGCTATGATGTGTTGATCAAGCGCTCCAACATGCCCCCGGGCGTGAAAGCAACGGTTTCAACCAGATTCTGAAGACACAGGCAATGGGCAGATTCTGTTGAATGCCCACCGAACGACTCCAGTGGAGGTCTGGATGTCAGCTACACGAGCGATGCCATCTGTTCCCGGGTGAACAGCCACAATTCGTCTAAGTCTCCACTTCAGAGGAGGAAGATGATCCTTCTTAATCACGACTAAGGAGTTTAATTTTAGACCATCCTTGCAGGCACGCCATTTGGACCGTACTTGTAATTCTGCCACATATTCCCTACTCCATCTGCTCCAGAAGTGTTGGCGGAGTTGTTCCATTCGTTGGAATCGAGACAGATGGTTGGCAGAGTAATCCTGGTAGTCAGATAGTGGCAAGGAAGTAAGAGACCGCCCAATCAGGAAATGTCATGGCGTAAGCGGAGTATAATCTGCAGGATCTAAAGACGATGGCGTCAGTGGACGAGAGTTCAAAATGGCTTCAATCTTAGCTAGCGCGGTGTAAAGCTTCTAGAAGGTCAAATTACAATTTCCCAACACTCTTTGAAGGTGGTATTTTGTTGATTTGACACCCGCCTCCCAGAGTCCACCGAAATGCGGGGTATATGCGGGTATAAAGTGGAACCTTATTCCATCGTTCGCTGCACTTTCAGCTAAGGACGAACTATTTGATTTAAAAAAATTTGAAAGGTCGTTGTACGCACCGACAAATGAGGTACCGCTATCCGAGAAGATATTAACGAGTTTACCTCTCCGAGAAATAAATCGATACAAAGCCAGTAAGTAACTATTGCTAGTTAGGTCACCAACGAGCTCCAAATGGATGGCCTTGGTTGTAAAACAAATGAAAATTGCGACATACACCTTTACCAGCCTGCATCCACGACCTTGACGACTAGCACACATAATTAGGCCGACATAATCAACGCCCGTGCTTTCAAAGGGATAACCTGGACGAAGGCGTTCTTGTGGTAAGTTACCCATTAACGGAGTTACGACCTTACTCTTCATGCGTTGACACAGAACACATTTGTGATAACAGACCTTTGCCAAGTTGCGACCTCCTATTGGCCAGTAGGTTTCCCTAATAGAAGCTAGCTGTAATTGTGGGCCAGCATGCACCAATCTTCTATGCTTAAAATGAAATAATAATTTAGTAAACTCATGAGCGGACTGTAATAATGTAGGGTAGGTACAACTGTACATGCCATACCAGCCTTATACAAAACTTCAGCAACGCGGTTGCGTACAAACGGGTGATGTTTGGTAGGCATCATCTGTAACCATCCCAGTACGATGGTTGAATCAGTCCAACAATAGACCCGACTAATCTTCACTCGGAGTAAGCCCATAACCTTTTCATAGAGACGACTACCGACTAACCGACTACCGCACCACAAAACTCCAGACGCGGAATTGTTTAAGGCTTTATGGGAGCCACTCGACTCTGGGCCATCAATAAACGAACGAAATGTTCACCCATATCATTAACACTGCGAATATAGGCGCAAGCATAATATGCGGACTCAGACGCATCTGTGAAAATATGAAGTTCAAGCTCCGTATATAAGTTGCAGACTACAATTCGCGGAATACGGAAATGATTCAAGAGGCAAAGACTTAATGATCATATCCCAATGGTTACTAATCTCATTAGGTAATGGTTGATCCCATGATAATTTGTTTTACCATACTTTCTGTAGCAATACCTTCATAGTGATAACAATAGGACCCAAAAGGCCTAAGGGGTCGAAAATTCGTGCAATCACGGATAGCAAATCACGCTTAGTGTGCTCAGTTGAGGACTTAGTTACATTTATAGGAAATCCTAACTCATCAGCATTGACATACCATCCAAGATCAAGCAATTTGTCAGGCTCATTAGGTCCAATGTTTCAAGTCTAATGAGGCCGCCGCCGGCAAGTTGCATGACGCAGAAACACAATCCGACACTAGTTTAGGTTCATTTGACTTCCATTTTCTCAATGGCATACCTACATGCCGACGCAAGTGCCTTTGTAACTTCAGTGCGGTTTAATTTTGCTTCGTCTAAGTCATTCCCCCCTGTCAGTAAGTCGTCGACGTAAAAGTCATGTTTGATAATATCAGATATTTTAGGGTTCCTACAATCAAGTCCTAGTTGTTTAAGGCATCGAGTTGCGAGGAACGGTGCACTAGCCGTACCGTACGTGACGGTGTATAGTTCATAAACACTAATCGGCTCACAAACATTGTCACGCCAAACAATCTGTTGTAAATACCTGTCTGACGGGTGGACGATTATTTGTCTGTACATCTTCTCCACATCCGCAGATAAAAGATACCTTTGAAACCTGAAATGAAGAATTATAGACCGTCCGATCGTCCTGTACAGTAGGCCCGACCATCTCTACGTCATTAAAGGACACTCCCGTCGGAGTAGGACAGCTTGCGTTGAAGACAACACGAAGTTTGGTCGTGCTACTCGACTCACGTAATATTCCGTGATGGGGAATAAAATAACCGGTACACAAATTAGGGTTTTTAATTTTTGTCATATGACCAATTGATTCGTTTTCTAACAATAAGTCATGATACATTCTACTAAAATCTAGTTTAACCTTTAATCTACGCTCTAAAGACTGTAAACAATGTGCAGCTATTTTAAAAGAATTTCCCAGAACTGAAGGATCTTTGCCGCAATTTGACCAGAGCGGTTGATAACAACACATATTTCTGCTTATGACCACGAGATGCAATGTTAGCTGACAAGGCTACGGTACGCTATTTGTATCAGTGCTAGTCGATGGTAAAGAAACGATGCAGACAAGGATAAATTAGTGTGTGTTATGCCTACGTTTGCATAGTTTGCAACCCGGTTTTTTACATTTGTTAGCATAGTGACCTGCAGGCCTATTACGTATCTCTGTTGACAGCTCGAAATTATAGTAACTGGGCCTAGTGTCCATCAATAACTGTCAAAAGGTTAGTTTCGTATTATGTATGACCAGTCGCGATCAAATATGACGTCATCAGTGCCCGTCGTAGCTGATAGTCACCGTAACTCATTTTCACAGACGCTTTCGTATCAATTCTTCTAATGTTGCGATTATGTAAACATAGTAGACATCAAATTGATGACAACTGAGTTTGAAGTGGCTTTCGTGAAAGATGTTACACCGTGCCCGGGCTGTTAGTCACCGTAAAGCGATATCCACTCTGTGTAATACGTAATACCAATATTATGACATACACTGTTGTCATCAAAGTTCTATGTACAACCGAAGCTCAATAGTCACTGGATATTAGAAAGATACGTAATAGGCCTGCTGAACGAAAACAGTTGAGACATACTTTATAACTGGGTAGCAACTTAAGACGATCGTCATTGCTTAATGCGAGAAACTGTGAACAATTATTTAAATTGTGATCATTGTTATTACATTTAAGACATACTTTAGGAGATAATTCAGTGGCAGAACTGTTAGGAGATTGTGTTGCTACCATAGACTTGATCTTAGGGTCTGATTTACCTGACGTTTGGGAATGCTTATTCCGACCTAGTTCTAAGGTCTCGATTACATTGGCTCGATTGCGTAGGAACTGCATCAATGCGTCCAACGTGATCGTGCTATCTTTGTCGATCTTACCTTTGTTCTCCTCCCACTCACGATACGTTCATTGATCAAGTTTACGAGTAGCAAATTCATTCAATAGTGTGTCCCAGGTTTTAACAGGTTCCCCTAACGACTCTACCCTTTATTGCAACTGAAGATTCCTTTGAGATAATCTCGATATAAAAAAATGGAATATAAAAAAAAGGACACATGATTTTGCACCAATAATCTTTTGTTGTCAAAGCGATCGCATAATAACCTCCATGCCACAGAGTAATTCCTCGAAGAAAACTCAATAGATTTAATTACTACTGCAGCAGTTCCCTCAAGAGATGCTCTCAAATAATGGAACTTATTGATTTCGTCAATGTCATCGTTACAATGAATTAGACTAGTAAAGGTGTCGCGAAATTCAAGCCAATTACAAAATAACCCAATAAACTTTGGCAACTGAATCGTTGGCAACTTAACTGGCTTGTGCATGCTAGCAGGTGTACTTTTACAGCTTTCCATCGATTTATTATCCTTATTAAATTCACTCAGAATATTTTGTGCTCTGGACAACAATTTATAATAAAGAGACTCCAATTCAGAACGCTCAGAGTATTGTAATTTGTGATCATCTACAATGCATTCCAGACGTAACTGTACCTCATCATACTGCTCGTACAACGACTCCATCTTGCCCATGCGCAACTGCAATTCAGAAACATCATATTTTGATTACATACGGGACCAAAACGTGGTCGCTCACAATGGGCCTCATCAGAAGCCTTAAAGTCACCCAAAGGGCAACGGAGAGGGCTATGCTCGGAGTTTCCTTGCGTGATCGAATCAGAAATGAAGACATCCGCAAGAGAACCAGGGTCACCAACGTAGCCCGAAGAATTGCCAAACTTAAGTGGCAGTGGGCAGGGCACATAGCTCGTAGAACGGATGGCCGATGGGGCCGAAAAGTTCTGGAGTGGGGACCGCGAACCGGAAGACGTTGCTTTGGAAGGCCTCTCACCAGGTGGACCGATGACCTGGTGAAGGTTGCGGGAATCCGCTGGATGCAAGTCGCACGGGAGCGGTCAATGTGGCGACACTTGGGGGAGGCCTATGTCCAGCAGTGGACGTCTTTCGGCTGAAATGACATAGTTTTATAACTCTTTGTCCTTATGTGAGTCCAGAAAGTTGACAAACGCAGTCAAACGACCCTTAAACCTACCTCGCCTTTAACTAAATCCTTTTCCTCGGACATGCTGGGAGATGAGTGTTGACAACCTGAAATTGATACAGGAATACAAATTAAAAAGAGGCAATATTATTCACGCTTAAACTGTGTTGTATACACTTCCTGAATGCTATTGCAAACAACATAAACCTAATAATGTAAATACTATGTGTATACATTCAAGCACAATCCTTTTAATTGTAAAACTTTATCGCTAACTTAGTAATAATAGGGCACAACTAAAGACTTCCTATATATAGATATAGGAAGTCTGAGAGTGTGTATTATAGAATGAACACATAAACATGATACACACATACATGATTCTAAATAATAAGTATTAATGACTTTAACCATTTTATAACAATGACTTGAACTAATATCAATACTCAACTTAATAAATGTATTATGTTACGATACCTGTTAACAATTAACAACCATTGTTAATAGTTAATTACGTGATAAGTTACCTACAGCTTTATAACTAACATAAGTTTAAATGATGTAGCTAATTACCTAACTATACTGTAATCAGTATGAATTTAATCTTAATTTTGCTGATGAATGAAATACTAATCACAATGCAACAAGTACCTAATGATTTTCATCTAACACAATACAATAGGCAATACAATAAATTATACTGACCTTTTATGAATAGGTATTTACTTATACTACCTGAGTGTTGGGTGACGATATTAGTTAAATATAAACACAGTACACCGCTAATAGCTTGCTTGAGATCCATCCAATTCACCGGCAAATAACCTACACGACACGTGGATAATAAAATCCTTGTTTCCTTGATTATATCCGCTGATCTTTATAATATACGTTATCCGGCTCGAAGGACCATGTGCGGGAATTTATGGGATTTACTGAATGTATAATTGCAAGAATACTCGATGCAAAATAATAAAACATATTCGGTGTTAACTACATGGGTTTAGTACAGCAAGTGACGTGTGAACAAAGAAAAGGAAGGACACATTACAAAATAATTAGACCTAATAACTAGTTGCGCGAGTTGCTGCTATGCTGTGTTGATCAGGCGCTCCAACACCTGTTGAGGCCCATTGTAAGTGACCACGTTTTGGTTCCGTATGTAATCACTGGCAACACACACTCATCATAGGGGTACGTATCAAAATCCCGAATTTTAATAGACCGAATTTTAAAATACCGATAGACGAAATCCCGATAATTGAAACGCCGAATGGTTGTTTGGTCGAAAGTTTTAAATCCCGAAAGTTCATTTGCCCGAAAGTTTAAAATCCCGAAGTTTAAAATCCCGAAGTACAAAATCCCGAAATTGCCACCGTTTCCGAGAAAAACGATTTTTTGTAAACCAGGTTAGGTCAAAACACTTAAAAGTTGCCAAAAAAGCGTAGTCGGAGCCTACTGAAGTACTAGGGCTCTAGTGTTTACAAAAAAAATAACCACGAAGGGACCACACCCTTCTAACCTAACCTGTCCGTGTCGGAGTGCCTTAAGGTCCCGAGATCGCTTCACTCGCTGATCCAAAGACTAAAATCTCTAAGACAATGACAAAAAAGGAGCTTAACATAATAGGTATATATCATAAGTTATCATAAGTTAAAGTTTTTATTAATTCATCCATCGGTATTTCGTCCATTCGGGATTTCGTCCTTTCGGGCATTTGAACATCGGTATTTTGTGTTTCGATATAACGACTATCGGCATTTAAAACTTTCGGTATTTTGAATTTCGGTGTTTTGGACGTCGGTATTTCAATCATAGGTATTATGAACTTTCGGGATTTTGATACGTACCCCATCATAGACATTCGTCAAGAGAAACTACGGTAAGTTGGACGAGAAGATACCACGCAACTCCCGAACGCTGCCCTTTCTAGACATAATACTGGCATCAACCAGGCTCAAATTCAGACTCTGTGGCTGCTAGTGGAAATTCCTGATGGAAAAATCCAATAACATTTTACCCAAACTGGTAACCAGGACCATATGTGACCACTAATCCAACGAAGCAGTACGGTCGAACAAGCTATTTGGTATACATTTAACAATGTAATTTGTTGGTTAAACTGTAAACCAAATAGCTTGTTCGACCGTACATAAGACAATAGTTCAATAAGTTATGTAATGCGATAGAATGATCTGTTTGCGCTCGAATGATTAAGAGAGGTTCGCTGTCCTGTTGGAGAACAAAAAGTGTTGAAAAAAGAAGATGGCGTCGTAAGCAACGTTTTTGGCCGCCAAAAGATCCATCTACCAAAACTAATTGTTGCAAGTATAGGGGCAGTTGCTCCATCTACGTATTTAGTTGCATCTTGGACATCCTAGCTAGACTGGAAGTCGACCCTAACATAGTTGGGATATGACTGATGATGGGATGAGAAAATAAAATGTTCTCGTTTAGTAACTTACTACGTCAGCCATGATGACGTCGGGCTGAAGCTTCAGCCCGTCAACCACTCCAAAACGCAGCTTGACTTTACTGTAATATTCCCAACCCCTCAAACCCCAACCAACGGAATACACGTAAGAAAGCGTATTCGCAGGTTGAGTCGGGACTTTCGCTGGTAGGCAGATCTGGCGGATGAAGTCTGGACAGTAAATCCATCTATGGGTCTTATGTTCAATGGAATAAGGCCCTGTTTTCAAGACCAGTAGGGCTATTACGTATCTCTGTTGACAGCTCGAAATGATAGTAACTGGGCTCAGTGTCTATCAATTAACTGTCAAAAGGTTGGTTTCGGTTAGTTAGGTTGGTTTCGGTTTAGGTTTGTTCGGGGAACCGCCTTAAGGCGATTACATGAGCTAAATAAGCAACTGTATTTGTGTTGGTTCAAACTTCGTTTGAAATACTGTTAGAATAAAGTTCTAATCAGCTTGCACGACAAAGTGGTTGTTACGTCAGTCACTTCGGCCGAATAGTGCGAAATGAGTGGTTTTTATTCTTTATAAAATCAAATTTACGTCTTTTGGAAAAAATAAAACGACAATTATGTTCATTATTAAATTGTCTATCCATTAGTATAAGTAGCAAATCAAAATAATGGTTACTTTACGAGGAGTAGCATTTTATAAATCATTATTTCTCATTTCTGTGGTTTCGTTGTGAGGGGATTTATTAAACATTAAGCTACTTAAAAAAAAAAGAAACGACAATTTTGGAGTCAAGAGTATGTAGTAATTTAATGTATTTTTTATTAGTTGGTATTTCTTTTGGATAAAGAGGAGTAGGCTCCAAAAAACTGCTCGTCAGGTTATTTGCTCGGGGAGGCACCTTAACTTTTGTATATGTATTATTAAACTAGCTGTTGCGCGGGACGCGGCCTACGTTCGCGTGAAATTGTTATACAAAAATGTCACTTCTCTTTTTGAACCGGATTTTGTTACCAATTTCATTCGCTAGGTGGCGCTGTATGTGTTAACTAGCCTAACTTGACTTTTTTTTTTTTTTTTTTTTTTTTTTTATAATAATCTTACATGTACTCAAAGTTCAGTATATTGTTTGATAATAGTGAAAACATGATATAATAATTGCGGACAATTGAAGTCATTCCGATCGAACAACTAGAATCAGTGTTATTGTGGGAACAAAAAAACCGGTGTTTACATTGGCTATAAACATTACAACAGTGATAAAGAGTCGAAATTAGTGGAAGAGGACTGTTCTTGAACGATCTGCAGTGACCTTTAACTTTGGGTCGTTCTTCCGAACACAGTGACTTTATTATTATTGATATATTGATTTTTGGGCCATTTGTCTACCCTCAAATTCTACTTTCATCCTATCTGCAGCAAAATTTAAATCAACGCCATCTACTGAACCTACTGTGTACCAGTATAACTGCGTAGCCCACACGTTTAACTGACTGATTGATTGATTGATCTTCACTTCATCGAGCTTTTCCATCATTGAGATAGGTGGCGCTGCATGTCCCTTGTTATCCAGGCTGTACTCTTTACTGTTGCAAATCGAGCGAACGATAGATCAATAAGTTTTCTGATCATCACGTCAGGTTGTGCCACTATTACCTTCCTTGCCTAATAACAAACTGCACAATTATTCAACAAATCAAGATGAACTGCAACGGATGCAACAATGTGCTGGCATCTGATGCTGGTTACCTGATGTGTAATTTGTGCCATAGTGGTTATCATCACGAGTGCCTAAATTTTTCTCTGCAACAATATAAGGCGTTTACTGTTGAGTTCAAGACTGCCTGGAAATGTCCCCCGTGTTGCAACATTACTCGTCGCACCCGACCTAATTTGGACACACTCGTACGTTCCAGCACTCAGGTTCCAGCATATGTAGATAATTCCATGAATATGTCGTGCGATAACATGGAACAACGACCACCCTCGCCTTGCACTCCGCCATGTATGTATGCTTCACTTTCTACAAGAGTTGAAAATGACTCCACAACGGTGCTTATAGAAAACCAAATTCAGTCTTTTACCCTAGAACTGAACAAAACATTACAAGGATGGCGATCTGATATCGATCGCGTTGTTTAAGGAAGACATTAAAAACACTTTGAGGGATTGTCGAGCAGAGATGGAGGCTAGCATGCTCAGTTATCACGAAAGTGTTAAAAACAGTTTGGCCGATATGAAGCAGGAGCTGGGCTCTGTCTGCGCTGCCCAAGCTGACCTCAAGAGAGATGTGAAGACAATGAACGATGATATGTCCAGTCTCAAAAATTCGCTCGAGTTCCATGCAAGCGAACAGATTGACCTCAGGGGACGTGTTGAGGATATTGTACGTCTGCAGGCGGAGCAATCAGCCACTTCTACAACCTATTTGGAATCCAAAATTGAAGCGCTTGAACAGCAAGCTAGGCAATGCAATCTAGAAATTTGTAACGTGCCAGACAAGCGTGGTGAAAACCTCTTGCAAGTGTTGGGGGCGATTGGAGATGCCATTGGCTTCCCCATACCTCAAAAGGAAATAATAGCCATCCACAGAGTACCTCACGCCCACCAACAAACAAACAGGCCAAAGAATATTATTGTGAAAATCTCCACACGCATATTGCGCGATAATGTTCTTAGCTCATTTCGGCTGGCTAAGACACTGAAAACGGATCAAATAGGTTTAACTGGGTCTTCAACAAATATTTATATTAACGAACACTTAACTTTAAAAAACTAAATATTATTTCGGAAATGTAAGGAAGCGGCAAAACTTCACCAGTATAATTACATTTGGATTAAGAATTGCACTATCCTTGTACGTAAGAAAGACGGTGAAGCTGCTTTTGCGATTAGATCTGAAGCAGATATTGTTAAAATCAATAGTGATTGTAATTATGTCGGTAATAAGACTAATACTCAGTAATCATTGTATGTTTACTATCTACTGTTCTGTTTATTCTCTCGATATTTGTAATTACTGCTTTGTGTTAACTGTCCTTCTACGTCTGCTATTGATATTATTGTCTGTACTGTGCATGTTTTATTGTGTTTGTAAATTGTCTACCGTTCTTTACCATGTTATAAATTGTGAAACAACTCCTAACTCACTCCTTATAAATTCAAACTATTTGTTTATATCATTCAAAATTAACTGTTCTGTTGCTAAGAAATACGTTGCTGTCGTTATTATAAAGTGTTGCGATCTATACTGTCTCCTAATTCAACAAACTCAACCAATTACATTTATTTTTACTACAATTTCTGCCATTTTGTTAATTAGATCCTTAGTATATTTGCTGCTTGAACACACTCTTATCATTTATACACATTTATATTTTATTATTACCAATGTCGAATAAAAATATCACCATTTACTACCAAAATTGCAGGGGTATTCGCACAAAATTAAACCAGTTACTCACCAATATCCTCATGAATACATACGATATAATCATATTAACTGAAACCTGGCTAACACCTGACATTTATGATAGTGAGTTCATAGACCAGCGTTATCTTGTGTACGGTTGTGATCGTGATCGCACTGCTACTAATAAACTAGACGGTGGAGGTGTACTGGTTGCTGTTTTACGCACTTTAAAACCTTCTGAATTAGGTCTTTCAACCACACAGTGTAGGGATCTCTCACACACTCACATTGAACACATTATGGTTGAGTTGCCTAGCTCTGTCAACAATAAAAGACACATTGTTAGTGCTGCCTACATGCCACCTAAGACTTCTACTGTAGTATTTGACAAGCACTTTGAATTGTTGCAAGAAGTTTTAGGCCACTCTAGTGTTGATAGTTTTTTTGTTATTGGAGACTATAATCTCCCTGAAGCTAATTGGCTAGTATCCTCTACAACAGGTATCTCGAACATTGCGAAATCATATTCTGGAGGACCTTCGGCCTGTGCAAATCTACAGATCTTGATTTCCCTCTTGGGTGCTTCCCAATTTAACAATATTGTGAATGACAAAGGCAAAATTCTGAATCTAGTTATTTCCAATAATCCCTGTAATGTTTCTCATATCTCAACTACATTACTTCCGATTGACACCTATCATCCTGTTCTGTCGTGTGAGACATGTCTTAACGTCCAAATCACTCCAATAACTAAAACTCCTCTTCACAAATATGGTTTTCATAAGGCCAACTTTGACAATATTAATAGTAACATACAGCAACTAAATTGGTCTGAATTGTTATGCCCTTTGAAATCTGAAGAGGCTCTGGATAAATTTTACACTGAAATGGATAATATTATTAAACAAGACACTCCATTGGCCCGACCTAGATCAGTCAGCTATCCCATATGGTTCTCTCGTACTCTTATAACTATTTCTAAAAAGAAAGAAAAGGCATGGATCAAGTGGAAGAAATATAATAACATTTCTGACTTTGAATCATTTTCAAATTATAGAAAACAGTTTAAAGAGATATGTCTTAAGTGTTTTAGATCGTATATTGGTTCTGTAGAGGATAATCTGGGCAAAAACATAAAATACTTCTGGACCTATGTTTCCAATCGAAAAGACAAGCCTTGAATCCCGTCTAAACTTCAATACAAAAATGATGAAACAAATGATCCAAACACGGCGTGTGATATGTTTTCTGATTTTTTTTACTCTGTATATGAGCCGACGTCTCCTTCGTTGCCTCAATGGAAGCCTCCGCAGGACAATAACGCACTACACGATGTCTCTATTTGCGACCTATCTTTTAGTGAAGAGAACATATTGAAGGAGCTTAACTCCTTAGATCCAGCGAAGGGCCCAAGTCCTGATGGGCTTTCGCCTTACTTCCTTAGGAATACTGCGACTTCGTTCTGTAAACCTCTATTTATTATTTATAATAAATGTATATCTGAGGGATTTGTGCCTAATGTGTGGAAGCATGCGTATGTTGTGCCTGTTCACAAAAGTGGATCCAAACACAGCGTGGAACACTATCGTCCCATTTCCATCCTGCCTGCACTGTCGAAACTCTTTGAAAGGTTAGTTCATAATGAAATCTACCCTGTACTCCACAACATCATAATTCCACAACAGCACGGTTTCGTTAAGCGACTGTCGACTAATACTAATTTATTATTATTTTCTAGCTTTTTGTTTGATTGTGTTGACAGCCGTGTACAGGTAGACGCAGTGTACACGGACTTCTGTAAAGCCTTCGACAAGGTTGACCATGAAATACTGCTAAATAAAATAGCGTTCAACGGCATTCGTGGTAATCTTCTGAGGTGGTCTCTTATATTACCAACCGCAGTCAGAGGGTTGTAATCAATGGTCATCAATCAAACATCGCACAAGTCACCTCTGGTGTGCCTCAAGGCTCTATACTTGGTCCCCTTTTGTTTATTTTATATATAAATGACATCAGGCAATGCTTTCGCAATACCAAATTTTTATTATATGCCGACGACCTCAAATTATATAGAGCCATACGACATCCAAGTGATTGCCTTCTGCTGCAGCAAGATTTGGACAGACTATCTTGTTATTGTCAGGAAAATAAGTTGCAACTAAGTTTACCTAAATGCAATTTCTTAAACTTCACAAAAAATAAAATCAAAATTAACTATACATATACGTTGTGCAATGCCCCCCTACTTAAAGTGGATTCTATTCGAGATCTCGGTGTTATTCTTGATTGTAAGCTTTGCTTAGATCTACACATAGGAAAAATTGTTAATAAAGCGTATCAATTGTACGGATTTGTAATGCGTTCAACTGTCGACTTTAAAAAGCCATTTTCCTATTTATGCTTATATAAGTATTTTGTACGCTCTCAACTAGAGTACGCCATGTCCGTCTGGAGTCCTTACTACAAAAAGTACGTTGAAATGATTGAGTGTGTTCAATACAAGTTCTTGCGAGCTATGCATTACAGATGCTACGGATATTATTTGCCGTACCAAGATTTACTTGCTAAGTATAAGCTCGCAACACTCGAAAACAGACGTAGGTACTTAGAAGCTATGAATTTATATAATATTTCTCGAAATAAATTTGACTGTATTGAACTGTCCAATGTTATGTTATGCGGTTCCTAGGACGGTCCACAAGCGAAAGGTGCGCGCTGGCAGATTATTTTCCGTGGGCACTTGCAAGTCCAACTCTGGCCAGCGTTCGCCTGTTCGCAGAATGGTCGATTCCTACAATAGTACTTTCGAGCAAATTGATATTTTTGCATGTTCTCCGTACAAGTTTAAACGTCTTATACTCAAAGAACTTTCTTAATTATATAGACACCTTCTTACGCTGTTTTTTTTTTTACATTATTTTATATATCTCGCATTTGTAACCCTAGCGATTATTTCACTGTCAAGTACCTTAGAGTTAATCTGTGAACAGCGTTGTGGAATATTGTCTATTAGCTTTGTATATGTTTTTTATGTCTATGTTTTATATTGCAGTTGTTTGTTGTTCCTTTTGAATAAAATAAAAATAAAATAAAATAAAACTCGCGTTTAGCTCATGTAATCGCCTTAAACAGGTTTACAAATTTAATTATTCTTTGGATTTAGAAGCACGGCAGTGTGGCAGAGTCAAGTTCGAGAGTAATCTATTTAGGTACAAGAACCATTCCAACCTACAAAGTGTAAAAATTACTATAATTGGCAACACATAAAAATACAACCTCATTATAGTCAGGTAACTTAGAAACGAAGGTTTTAAGGGTAGGTTATTAATATAAATATCTATTGAAATAGAATAGAATAGAATATTCTTTATTATGTACACCTTAAAGATTACAGATACAAATGTCGCTGTCTTATCGCTAAAAGCGATCTTATAAAGACAACTTTTCAATCAAAATCAAAATATTTTATTTCACATAGGCCTAGATGGGCACTTATAAAACGTCGAAAAAGGTGCGCGGTTCGCGTTGGTCGTTTCCATGGAGAAGAACCGGCAAGAAACTCCATGGTTACTCTTTTCAAATCATTAGGAAGGTAAGTATTACAATCTTATTTTGTTACGGCATGGCGGCATTAGTACTTAAGTTTTGGGGGACAGCTTAGGCCCGACAATAGCTCATTGCTTACGATACAAAAAACGTAAAACAGAAAAATATTTAACAAAAGTTAACAAGCATCTGGGGATCTACAAAGCCTGCAATGTTCACTCATTCACAAATAATAAGTATACTTTTAATAAAAACGAAATTAAACAAGTGACACAAATATTGTCATCAGTGCTGTAACTATTCTGAGCAAAAGATGAAAAAAAAAATGATTAGAAAACTATTCAAAAAATTTGAATGGAAAGAAAAGAAAACATGACATTGAGAATAGTTAGAGACATCCACAAATTTGTGCCGTTTATAAGCTACCAGGGAAGCCGCATGCGCAGAAGCAACTAGAGCCAAACTTCTTTATCTTCAACGTAGTCCTTGATTTTGTAATATGCTTTTTTAATAAGGGCATGTTTGATATAGGTTTTGAACTTTCCATCGGTCTGTTCTAGAAATCGTTTTGGATGGATTTAAGGGGGAAGGAGAGACAATACTGCAGGTAGCCTGTGGTGTACCACATACATAAAACATATTACATTTATATAAATATATTAATTTTTTGCCCGGTTGATGGTATTATGCTCGCCCCCTATTACATGGGACTTAAAACATAACTGGTGATATGTGGATGTAATAGTAGGTACACTACTTCGGAAATTACGGGCGTAATGTTATGTTTCCTCCATGCCTTGGAAGCACGTTAAGTCGTTGGTCTTGTCTGTCAGGTGTAGAGTTTTGACAACCGTTTTAGGTGTAGTTTTAATGGCCCGAAAGTCTGACAACCAGTTTTACTAAGGGGTAACGTATTACCCAGCTCTAACGGGATTGTGGTGGTCAATAGGCAATCGCTCCATGTAAAATACTGGTATTCAGGTTAGGCTGGAAGTTGACCCCAACATAGTTCGGAAGAAGCTGGGTAGATAATGATGACACTTTATTTAACCTCTACAAAACTTACACAATTTAAAACAAAATTATTTTTGGTGAACTTGGCTCCTTTGTCTACCGTTTATTTTGGTGGGGCTTTGCTACGTAACAATCTATTCAACCAATGAATTGAGGCAGTTAGTTTCCAAACGTGAGATCGAGTGGATCTGCCGATAAACCAACTCAGTGCAAAGTGATTATGATTTACCTCCTAAGGATGTATTTACTAACGGTTGCTGTTTTTACTATGTGCGCGGGACTTGTGTATGGACGTAAGATTGCTTTTGTTTTTGTTAAAAGATGTTTTGGTATTTCTTTATTCGAGCCAGTATTGTCACTTCAGGCACTTCATTTTTATCTTGGACTATACCTATAAAACAAAACCGGCCAAGTGCGGGTTCCGTACCATCGTAGTAGAGGAGCCCCTTTCAATTTTTATTATTTGTTGTTATACCGTCAACAGAAATAGACACCCTGTGAAAATTTCTACTGTCTATCTATTACGAATCATGAGATACAGTCTGCTGACAGATAGACGGATGGACAGCGGAGGCTTAGTAATAGAGTCCCGTTGGTAACTCTGAGGGTACGGAACCTTAGATATGCAGAACCATAGGCTGCAGATATAATCAGGACTGCAGTTAGTAACTATGCATGTACTTTATAATTATAATATCCTTATAGTATCAGAAATTTTGAGGATTAATTATTTATTTACTTATCTAAATATATAAAAGAAGAAACTGACTGACCGACTGACTGACTCATCTATCAACGCACAGCCCAAACCGCTGGGTCTACAGATTCCAAATTTGCCAAGTAGGTTCCTTATGTGGTCTAGGGGTGCACTAAGAAAGGATTTTTCGAAATTCACCCCCTAAGGGGGTTTAAACGTGGCTCCAAGTTTGTATGGGGAAACAAGATTAGTTAGACTATTTTATTCGAAACATCACAGGAGTGCTCCTTTTAAAAATGAGTAGAAACGGGTTTCAGGGTTTTTCAGAATTCAACCCCTAAGAGGGGGAAATGGGGTGACAAAGTCTAAAAATCAATGCACAGCCTAAACCGCTGAGTCTAGAGATTCCACATCTGGCACATATGTTCCTTAAGTGGTCTAGGGATACACTAAGAAAAGGTTTTTCAAAAATCACCCCCTAAGGGGGTGAAACGGGCCTCTAAAGTTTGTATGGGGAAACAAGATTAGTTAGACTATTAAATAAAAAAGTTCACAGGAGTAAGTACTCCTATTGATAAATGAGCAGAAATGAGTTTCAGGTTTTTTCAGAATTCAACCCCCAAGAGGGGGAAATGGGGTGACAAAGTATAAAAATCAATGCACATCCCCAACCGCTGAGTCTAGAGACTCCAAATTTGGCACATACGTTCCTTATGTGGTTAAAGGGTGCAATAAGAACGGATTTTTCAAAATGTACCCCCTAAGGGGATGAAACGGGAATCGAAAGTTTGTACGGGGAAACAAGATTAGGATTACTGTTTTATTCGAAACTTCACAGGAGTACTCCTATCGATAAATGAGTTAACATTTGTGTTAACATTTTTTTTCAGAATTCAACCCCTAAAAGGGGAAATGGGGTAACAAAGTCTGAAAAACAACATCGGTATTGTTTGTATGGTGTATCGGGTCGGGTGTGTTACAAAAACAACGATTTTAAGATTTAATGTGGCCGACCTGAAATACCATCATCATCCCCTGTTGGGGTGCGATGGGGTTGAAATGTCTAAAAATCAATATGGGTGTCGATACCGAGATTATCAGGGGTGCAGATTACGAAAATGGCATTTATTTTGAGATCCAGAAGATGGCGGATTCGACTTCTATACAGGGTTGTTGTTGATTTATTGTGATGATTGTGATAATGATGATGATGATTGTGATTACGATGATGATGATTGTGATTACGATGAAAATGATTGTGATTACGATGATGATGATGATTCTGATAATGATGATTGTGATTACGATGATGATGATTGTGATAATAGTGATTGTGATGGTGATAGTGATTGTGATAGTAATGGTGATGATGATTGTGATGGTGATTGTGATGGTGATGGTGATGGTGATTGTGATGGTGATCGTGACAGTGACGGTGATTGTGATGGTGATAGCGATGGTGATGGTGATTGTGATGGTTATAGTGTTTGTGACTGTGGAAGTGATTGTGATAGTGATTGTAATGGTGTTTGTGATAGTAACGGTGATTGTGATGGTTATAGCGATGGTGATGGTTATTGTGATGGTGATAGTGATAGTGATTGTGACTGTGATAGTGATGGTGATTGTGATACTTATTGTGATTGTAATGGTGATTCTGACAGTGATGGTGTTTGTGGTCATTATCGTTAGATGATGATGCGTGTGATAACGATAATGATGATATTGATAACGATGATGGATATTGTGATAATGATGATAGTGATTGTGATAACGATGGTAGTGATTGTGATAACGATGATGGTGATTGTGATAACGATGATGGTGATTGTGATGGTGTTTTTGATAGTGATTGTGATGGTGATGGTGATGGTGATTGTGATAGTGATTGTGATGATAATGGTCGTGATTACGATGATAATGATTGTGATAATGATGATAGTGATTGTGCTAACGATGATGGTGATTGTGATTGTAATAGTGATGGTGATGGTGATGGTGATGGTGATGGTGAGGTGATGGTGATTGTGATAGTGATAGTGATTGTGATGATAATGGTCGTGATTACGATGATAATGATTGTGATAATGATGATAGTGATTGTGCTAACGATGATGGTGATTGTGATTGTAATAGTGATGGTGATGGTGATAGCGATGGTGATGGTGATTGTTATGGTGATTGTGATAGTGATTGTGACTGTGATAGTGATGGTGATTGTGATGGTGATTGTGATGGTGATTGTGATAGTGATGGTGCATGTGATGGTGATTGTGATAATGATGATCATGATTGTGATTACGATGATAATGATTGTGATTACCATGATAATGAGTGTGATGACGATGATGGTGATTGTGATGATGTTGATTGTGATTACGGTGATAATCATTATGATTACGATGATTAAGATTATGATAACGATAATGGTGATTGTGATAGTGATTGTGATTGTGGTTGTGATAGTGGCGGTGATTGTGGTGGTGATAGGTATGGTGATGGTTATTGTGATGGTAATAGTGATTGTGACTTTGATAGTGATGGTAATTGTGATAGTGATTGTGATTGTGATGGTGATTGAGACAGTGATGGTGATTGTGATAATGACGATGATGATTGTGATAACGATAATGATGATTGTGATAACGAGGATGGAGATTGTGATGATGATGATTGTGATTACGATGATAATGGTTGTGATGATAATAATTGTGATGATAAAATGAAATGAAATAAAATTTGGCACATAGATAGTTCAGAACCTGGATTAACACATAGGACACTATTTATACCTTTAATATGATCCAGTGGGACGGTTACCGAACTTTACGCGGGCGAAGCCGCGGGCAATAGCTAGTATATTATATATTACTGATTTGTTGAATTAAATTATAGATTTTGTTGTTTTTTTTTTCTTTCTTTAATTTATATAGTACTAGCTTTTGCCCGCATCTTCAATCGTGTTAATTTAGAATTTGACAATCAACTCGGGTTGTACTCTAGTTAAGTATTTTTAAAACGATTACAGAGTCTTCACAATGCCAAAAACCGGACGGCAAAAGCGACAAGTGTATATCGCTCCTAAAGTGCAAACCTCTGCGAGAGCAACTCGACAAGTCGAACAAAACAGACCAAGACTTGTTCCTGCTGAGCAAATCGCTGACCGAATTACATTGTGGCTCTATACGCGTACCGTTTTTGCCGAAAGTAAGTAGTATTATGTCTCCTGAGTCCTGTCTATCTATAGCTATAATAATATTAAAAGAGGTAAAATTTGTATGTAAGTTGATAGGTTTGTTAGTTTGTATGTATGGGGAATATCTCCAGAACCAATGATCCAATTCTAAATCTAAATTATTCGTGGGTGCCATAGGCTATAAATTATATTAATATAATTAAATTTCGGACGAGCATTTAGCATCGTCTCAAATAATTTAAATACGATTTGGTGTCGAAGGGGAAGACCCATTTGACACCAAGTCGTACTTATTTAAATTATTTACTCCACGAGTCTGCACGTGACGTATCTCGGAAATTCACAGCAAAAACAAAAACACATCGTAATGTGTTTTTGTTTTTGCTGCGAATTTCCGAGTTTTGCACGAGAAGACTTCAAGCCTTGTATCGGTAAGGGATTATTAAAAAATAAATCAGCTGTTCCATACATTTGATGGACGATATTGCACTTTTGTATGAAACAGCTTTTTTTTTGCCGGCCGAATCGACCCTGAACCTCATGCTGGCGACGATTACACCAACTAATAAAATTCAACTTCGGCACGAAAGTGTTGAGCGCACAACTCCTGTCACGGAACGTCATTTCATAATAACTTCTATAGGTTGGTTTGTGCCGAAGTGTGCGATGACACGCTTGGTTTGTCAGATCATTGTCTCTAGCAGCGGTTGCAGAATCAACTTTTAATATTTCCCTTTTTTGCAGGTGTGCTGTCCAGACCCAAATACTGGTCAGAGAATTAACAGTCCTCCGCCGTGCAGCACTGCTGATGGCCAGCTCGGCAAATGTATTAATCTGTTTTCCTGCCCGAATCTCTCAAACCTGCTCCAGCAGCCTGTGCCTCAAGAGGTCATATCTTTTGTGCAAAGTTCTAGGTAGGTTTCAGTACAAAGACAGTAGTGGTAATATTAAACAGAAGGTAAGTACCTACTCAGATACCCGGAACATAAAAATACACAACACCTTGAACTTATGCTAGCCTAGTACTTTTTTGTGAGTCTCACCGGATGGCCGAAACTAATTTATAATTTAAAAGCACAGCAGTAATTTCGTTTTTAATGTGACTGTACTCTGTGACAGCCTTGTCAAGGTAAAACAAAATACAATACTTACATCATAACTGTAATGTAGGGTATTTCTAAGTTCTGTTCCGATATAAACACTGTGGATCACCCGCGGCGCTTTAGTCAATAAGGGCTAGCGCACACTTGAGACAAAACTGTCTTGAGACAGACTATTTCCCTACTAGTGCGAACGAGACAGACTATTTATCTCTCGCTCGCACTAGTAGGGAAATAGTCTGTCTCAAGACAGTTTTCTCTAAGGTAGCGGTAATCTAAGCGGTATCAGTGATAAAGCGGTATCAGTGGCGAGCGCCTTGGAGGCGGCGGAGCGGAATGCAGCCGCTGTAGACGGGCGGGGCAACGCCAGTGGGCTGGCGGCCGCGGCTTGCGCGAGCGCAGCCGCGGCGGGGCTCGAAGGTTCAAGAACTAACACGACAGCATTTTTTTTTAGTTCGGCAGCATTTAACCAATGGTGACGTACATCGTATGCAAGTAGGAGGATGCGCTGCATGTGGGGATTATAGACACACGAAAATGAAATGCAGATTTTCAAAGTATCAGTGTAATATGTGGTCTCCTTTAACTTGTATCTCGAGTAATACATAAGAAGATTTTTATTTTTCTGATACACCTTTGTTACCGTGTAAATTATCAGTAAGATTTTATATTGGAAGCCAAGTTCAGCCCACGGGGTATATAGAAGTAACTGTTACCTATAAAAACCAGAAAAAGAGGTTAGATTTATATGTTTAAAACTGGAAGTACTACACTGTTAGGAAGGCAATGGCTATCGGAATTAAATATCAGTATAGGGGGTAACCCCTATAACAATAAATAATGCGAGTTTAACGGAGCAAGAGTTAATGGTTCAACAAAGAAATAATATTGTTTGTAATTCTAGGTACCATGAGTTATTTGATGGCAGATTGGGGTGTTTCACGGGCGCTCGGGCCACGTTACATTTTACGTGAGGGAGCCGTGCTGGTATTCTATCGCGCGCGGCCACTGCCGTACGCACTGCGCTCGCGTGTCGACGCCGAGCTTGAGGCCATCCTGCGCGCGGGCATCATGGAGACTGTTCATACCTCCGACTGGGCCACACCACTGGTATTTGTCTGTATGGTGTCGGACAGTCTTTATGGTGTCGGACGTAAAGAATAGCACCATCCCATATCTTCCCGTGGATGTCGTAAGAGGCGACGGCGTTGTCTGTACTTTTGTAACAACCGTACTGTGATCGCCAACCCGCCTGCCAAGCGTGGCGATTATGGCAAAACCCTCCAAATGATTAGCGCATCACAGAAATGGCCCCTAGTGCCCGGCAGCCCGTCTAACCTCGACTACGGCAGCGGTCGAGGCTACGGCGTGGCAAGGGGTGCGAAGAATCTCCGGAAGGGATCCGGCTGCCAATACCAACGACTGGACCTGGCAACATACAACACGCGCACACTCCAGACCGACGAGAAGATAACGGAACTCGAAGAGGAATTGAGCAGGCTGCGATGGAGTATTGTGGGATTATCCGAAGTCCGAAGAGAGGGGGAGGACACGATAATCCTGAAATCAACCTGCTCTATTTCCGAGAGAGTGACTGGCAGTCCCAGGGTGGTGTTGGGTTTATCGTCCACAAGTCCCTTGTGAACAACGTGGTGAAGATCGAGAGTGTGTCGACCAGAGTGGCATACCTTATACTCAGAATATCCTCAAGATATTCGCTGAAGGTCATACAGGTCTACGCCCCGACCTCGGCACACCTCGACGACGAAGTGGAGACCATGATTGTATGAGGATATTTCTAAAGCCATGCATGGTTCCAAAACTCACTTCACGGTTGTCATGGGGGACTTCAACGCGAAACTGGGCAAACGAGATGGGGATGAGCTGCAGGTGGGGCAATTTGGAGTTGGACGTCGGAATCGCCGGGGTTACCAACTGGCTAGCTTTATGAAGAAGGAGGGCCTCTATATGATGAACTCCTTCTTCAGAAAGCGTAAGCACAGGAAGTGGACCCGGCAGAGCCCCGATGGTGCAACTAGAAATGATTTTGACTTTATCATGTCAACCAAGAAGCAAATGTTCAATGATGTGTCGGTGATCAATTCGGTGAAAACCGGGAGCGATCACCGCATGGTAAGAGGCACATTGAACATCAATATCAAGCTTGAAAGGTATCGACTGCTGAAGTCTACGCTTCGTCCAGCACAGATCCAAATCCAAAACCCCGAGAGCTTTCAGCTTCAACTCCCAAACCGTTTCGAGTGCCTAGGAAGCTCAGTGGACGAATACAACGATGGGTTCGTGGAAACTTTTCATACGACCGGGTCTAAGTTCTTCAAGGCACGTCGTACAGATCAGAACTAACGAACAAGAGCTAGACTGACCCGACACTATACCGAAGACATCCCAGATGTCAGCCTGTACGAGATTAGGATGGCTCTGAAGCAACTTAAAAACAACAAGGCACCGAGTGATGACGGAATTACGGCCGAGCTCCTGAAGGCGGGTGGAAAACCGGTACTTAAGGCCCTTCAGATGCTGTTTAATTCCGTCATACTTGAGGGAGAAACGCCACAGGCATAGTGCAGGAGTGTGGTGGTACTCTTCTTCAAGAAGGGCGACAATGCTCGGTTCAAGAATTATAGGCCCATCACACTTCTAAGCCATGTCTACAAGTTGTTTTCAAGAGTCATCACGAATCGTCTCGCACGCAGGTTTGACGATTTCCAGCCTCTCGAACAAGCCGGTTTCAGAAAGGCTTTAGCACCGTGGACCACATTCATACGCTGCGGCAGGTTATACAGAAAATCGAAGAGTATAACCTGCCCCTCTGTTTACCGTTTGTGGACTACGAGAAAGCCTTCGATTCGATCGAGACCTGGGCTGTACTGCAGTCTCTCCAACGGTGCCAAATCGACTATCGGTACATCGAGGTGTTGAAGTGTTTGTACAAAATCGCCACCATGTCAGTCCGACTTCAGAACCAAGCCTCGGAACCTAACCTCCTGCAGCGAGGTGTGAGACAGGGAGACGTCATATCTCCGAAACTGTTCACCGCTGCACTGGAGGATGTCTTCAAGGTTCTGGACTGGAGAGGGCTAGGCATCAACGTCAATGGCGAGTACATCACTCACCTTCGGTTTGCCGACGATATAGTGGTTATGGCTGAGACATGGAGGACCTCAGTACAATGCTCGATGACCTCAGTGGAGCTTCCGGAAGAGTGGGTCTTAAAATGAACATGGACAAAACCAAGGTCATGTCGAATGCCCATGTCACACCCATTCCTATCAAGATCGGAGACTCTACACTCGAAGTTGTAGACGATGATGTGTACCTGGGACAAACGGTCCACTTAGGTAGGTCTAACTTCGAGAAAGAGGTCAATCGTCGAATCCGACTCGGCTGGGCAGCGTTCGGGAAGTTGCGCGGTATCTTCTCGTCCAACTTACCACAGTGTCTCAAGACGAAAGTCTATGACCAGTGTGTGTTGCCAGTGATTACATACGGGACCGAAACGTGGTCGCTCACAATGGGCCTCATCAGAAGGCTAATGTCACCCAAAGGGCAAGGAGAGGGCTATACTCGGAGTTTTCTTGCGCGATCGAATCAGAAATGAAGACATCCGCAAGAGAACCAAGGTTACCGACGTGGCCCGGAGAATTGCCAAAGTTAATTAGCAGTGGGCAGGGCACATTCCTCGCAAAACGGATGGCCGGTGGGACCGCAAAGTTCTGGAGTCGACCGCGAACCGGAAGACGTTGCGTTAGAAGGCCTCCCACTAGGTGGACCGATGACCTGGTGAAGGTTGCGGGAACCCGCTGGGTGCGAGTCGCACGGGACTGGTCAATGTGGCGACACAATGCGGGGGAGGCCTATGTAGGCAGCAGTGGTCTTACGGCTGAAATGATAAATGATTTGATTTCAGAATATCATTATAGTCAAATACATAAAGAGGCTTTAGCCATAGTATTCGCCGTGAAGAAATTTTTATGGCAGACCATCTGTATTAAAACCATTATTTGGATCGGAATTAGTAATTCCAAACATGACAGCTAGTAGGTTACAGAGATGGGCGTTAATATTGTCAGCGTATGATTTTAAAATTGAATATGTGAAAACAAATTCCAACACAGCTGACGTGTTGTTTCGATTAATAGAAGGTTATAAAGCTAATAGCGAAACAGGCATGGACGAAGTTCCGGAGCAAACGTACCTTCACTTTGCCTCTGATGCCTTGTTACTTAAATATCTAATGTTAACGCGTAGATTGAGCTATGTTAGGGATGGTTGGCCTAAGGAAGTCGAGATAAAGGAACTTAGACCTTATTTTAATAGAGTAGTGAAATATATACCGAGTTAGGTTGTCTTATGTGGGGTCACAGGTTAATCGTGCCAAGATCTTGTCAAGATAGGGTATTAATGGAGCTACATGATACTCATATGGGGATAGTTAAGACAAAATGTATAGCTAGAAGTTATGTGTGGTGGTCGGGGATTGATGAAATGTTGGAAAATCTATGTCGAAACTGCACAATCTGCGTAGAAGTGGCCGAGGCGCCAGTACACACGAACTGGCCGTCTCGTCCATGGACTAGGATACATGTGGATTTTTTAGGGCCTATACACAGACACAAGTATTTAACCATGGTCGATGCCACCTCGAAATGGAAGCATGTCCGGTCGCTTCGACAACGGCCAAAGCAATAATATGTAAAATTAGAGAAATTTGGTCACGTTTTGGTATACCAAAACAATTATGCCCGTTTTCACCAGTAGCCCCTAAAATTTAAGTGTCTCCTAAACAAATATAGGGGGCACCTAAGGCAACTTTTGATTTCACCAACGGTTAAGTGACACCTAAAGCATTAAGGGGGCCTTATAATTTAGGGGATGAATTGACGACCCCGTAACACTTAGGTGACACATATTTTTAGGTTATTTTGTAACCGACCAAGATTACTCTTAGATAAAAGAGCTAAAAATGGATAGTGACCACGATGATTATGAAGCTTTAGAAGCAATTGAAGATATAGGGTTAATAAATAACCGAAGATTGTTAGGGCGACCTCGTATTTACCGTGAAAGATCGAAGGATTTTAACAAATATGATGACAAAGACTTTTTCATGAGATATAGGTTATCTAAGGAGAGTGTTTTATTTATATTGCAAAAAATTGAACATTTATTAGAATTCCACGAAGATAGGTAAGTACATAAGTACCTTTACAGTGAAATGAGTAAAGTGCCTACTACTACTTACGTGTAGGTAGCTGCTTGCTTAATTTTGTATTTAAGTAACTTTGTACCTACTAATTACTTACTTGTATCTTATTTACAGAAATAAATCTGTGGCACCGATTAACCAACTACTGTGTTCCCTTAGATTTTATGCGACAGGCAATCAATTATTATCAATAGCAGATCTAAACGGCGTCAGTATTTCTACTTGCAGCCGAATTATAAAGAGAGTGTCTGAAGCTATTGTGAGTCTGCGAAACGAATTTATACAATTTCCAGACACTCAAGAAGATCAACAAATAGTAAAAGAAGAATTTTACAGAATAGCTAGGTTTCCGAATGTTTTAGGATGTATAGACTGTACTCACATAAAGATTCAATCGCCAGGTGGGTTATCTTTTCGTTTTCTGTTTTATTTAGTTCTATGAACTGGAAACTTAATTACATTTTTTTACCTACCTATTGTAAATTTTAGGAGGAGATGATGCCGAACTATTTCGAAACAGAAAAGGCTACATGTCTATTAATATGCAAACAATAAGTACTGCAAAATTGTTGATAACTGATGTGGTGGCACGCTGGCCAGGATCAACACATGATGCTACTATTTACCAAAGTAGTCGTAGGTATTCTAAGTTTGAAAGAGGTGACTACAGAGGAAATTATTTGTTAGGAGACAGTGGATATCCGTTAAAGGTAAAAATAAAACTAATGATTTTATTTAATTATGAAAGTGAAATTTATTACTTGTATTAATCCTTTTTTTCATTTTGAATCCCAAATAAATTATTTAAAGAAAAGCCTCCACCTGAAACAAATAAAGGATTTATTAATAAAATTTCTGCAATATTTCAAAGCAACTGATAAATTAACATCATCAAAAAAGGGCAGGAGCTACCTCTGAGCCAAACGGCCAGTGAAATACAAAATGTATAAAGTCATGATTTATATTTTCAGAGCCATCTTCTGACTCCATATCTAAATCCTGTAACCCATGGTCAGCAAAAGTATAATGATGCTCACATCAAAACAAGAAATGTAGTCGAACGGCAATATGGAGTCCTGAAAAGACGATTTCCAGTGCTAGCAGTTGGTATCAGACTGCGATTGGAAACATCTATCCATGTCATGTTGGCATGTTGTGTTTTACATAACATATGTATAATTCGTAAAGAATGTGAACCTATAAATGACGGCTCTATTCCAAATTTAGAAGAACTAATTAACAATGGTCAAATTCCCCGTCCACCAATTACCATAAGTGATCCAGTCTATGGATTCCAAAGAAGTCAAATGACTCAATACTTTGATAGTCTGTAATTTTAAGTTTAAGTATGTATAATAAAGTAAATAAACACTTACCTCTTATTTGATCAAAAATTGCAGTTTTAATTTCAACTTCTCTGGCTGCTGCTTGCAATTGTAAATCATAGAATTTTCTTTTAAATTCTAACTCCTCCCTCAATATCTGTTCTTTTAAGTCCTCAACAGATTCCTTTCTTTTATACACATTTTGTATGCTGCAGGAAACTGACGAAGTTGCCTCAGTCCGCTCATTGATTCTTGATATCTGTGGCCGCCTTCGTGACCACAGTGGTGTTTTATTAATAGGCCACTTTTGAAGTTCTTGTATGTTCTAAGAAATAAAATAAAAATAATTATGATTATGTATGTACCTGTAGATGAATTTATGGAAAAAAGTTATAAAAGACACATAAACAGTATTTTTCACTTACATCAGCCTTAGGTTCTTCGGCTAAGTTGTCATCAATATTGATACACTCATATATTTGTGGCTGGGTCCTATCTGATATTTCTTCTTTTTGTGTCTGAAAAATAAATGTTTCCATAAAATGTATGCAATAAAATCAACAATTTTAATATGATGAACAGGTTATAAGAGCAACATAAATATACCTCCAAGTTTATTGGTGCTTCACTTATTTGCACATTTGCTTCTTCCGCAGTTTGCCACAAATCATTTTGAGTGCAAATGACTTTTACATGCACCTTTTCTGTCTCTGGTTCAGACTCAGCGTCACAATCTGGTACCCCTAATATTCCTGTGCACCCTCGGCCAAGAATAGAACACACCTGTTCCAGTACAGGGTCAATTTTTAAAATTAATGGACCACCTCCGGTCTGTGTGGTGTTATTTTTTATTTGAGCATAATATTTTTTGCTCTCGCTTTTTAATTTCTCCCACATTTTCATCAACGACTCCTTGTTTCTAAAAAAACACATCTAATAGTTAGTACCTAGGTTTTATGGTTAAATGGTGTTTGTTTATTATGTTATTTTTATCAAATAAATCGTTAAGAGTAAGTAATAAGTACAACGGAACAATATACATAGGGAAAGTATATTTCTCATACCTGTGTGTGTTTGATGTAGAATTGAAAGAATTTGTGATGGCTATCCACGCACTGTTTTTAGCCTCATTTGTGGCCCCATCTGTCTTTTTATTTAGAATAGTTTCTTTGTGATGGAGCAGTAACTTTATCAGCTTATCTTTATCTTCGAGTGAAAAATTTTGTCCACGTTTCCTCTTTTCTGCCATTATTTTTTGTAAGTAACAAAATACTATAAATTTACCAACGAAAAACACACACAAACAATCACGCAAGAAGAAAAACAAACGAAATGTCACTCAAGTCAACTCACGTTACTTCAAAATGTCACTGCGACTTTATTAGGCAATGGCATACGCCATACAGCCAAAAAAAGTAAAATTTTAACTTTTTATTATTTATCTAATATTTAAAAGGTGCAGACCCTACTTTTTCTAAATAAACTAAGTGAAATTACGTGTTTTATTTTATTTTTTAAGCTAAATATCAATAAAATCGTTTACTCGAATAGTGTATCGATAAACGTTTCCGCAGTACCTCGCACTATACGTCACCTAACTAGGGGACTCTTACATAGGTAGCCCTTAGGATGGTGAAATAGAATTTAGGTAAGGGGATGATTTGAAGGGTCCCCTAAGATAAGGGAACCTTACTTAGGTTACTGTTTAGGGGCTACTGGTGAAAACGGGCATTAGTCTCCGATAACACTACTAAAGGGTGGCCCCTTTAGTAGTGAAGAATTTAATACATTTTTAGAAAATAACGGATTAGAACATGTATTTTCCGCACCATATAACCCAGCTTCCAATGGCTTAGCAGAGAATGCGGTCAGACAGTGCAAAAGAGTTATACAAAAAGCTATTATTCGAAATACAGATGTAGAACTTGCCCTTCAGCGGTTTTTACTAGTGTATATAACCACTGAACATATTCAAATTCAAATTCAAATTCATTTATTGGGTGTGATTTTTGGTACATTTTTTACATGAGATCTTAAAATAAATATAGTTCCTCAAAAATCTACCATAAAGGTGTACACTCTTTCACATTGACAGTCATTATTATAAAAAGAATAATCAACATGTTAAAATCAAATAAATTACCTACAATAAACACAAATTAACATAAGACAGAAACATTAACAATTGAGCATACATATAAAATAATGAATGGAAATAAAGATTCAATGTCAATAGTAGAATATAATAGAATAAAATTTACAATGTCAATTAAATAAATATCTTTGTATTTGACAAAGATATAAGTTATAATTTCTCATTGAAGAATTCGTCAATGGTATAATAACATTTTTCCAATAATAGATGACTTAATTTGTTTTTAAATTGAATAATGTTTAAGTCCTTAATTCCATTTGGTAATTTATTAAATATTTTTGGGGCCATGCAAAGTATGCTCTTGTGCATCAAGGCGGTCTTTGATGGTCGAACGCATAATTCATGCCTATATTCTTGTCTAATCATTTTATAGCGATGTTCAGATGCTTTTTTGAATAGATGCATGTTCTTTTTAACGAATAAAGCAGTCTCAAAAATGTACAAGCAAGGTAAAGTCATTATTTTTAACAATACAAAATAAGGTTTGCAGCTATCAGTTATTTTTATGCCGGTAATAGCTCTAATGCATCTTTTTTGCGATTTGAACACCATGTCCTTATTGCAGGAGTTACCCCAGAACATGACTCCATAGCGTAGTATAGAATCGACATATCCATAGTATGCAGTGACTGCCGCTGCTTGATTGACTACCTTCTTTAATTTATATAAAGCAAAAGCAAACTTACTATTTTTTTTAATTAATATTGAAGTATGTTGTTTCCAATTAAGTTGATTGTTAAGCCTAAAAAATTTGTATTTGCAACATCTTCAATTTTTTTATTATTAAAGCTTACATTTAGTTCTGAATTGGCTACTCTTTGACGAAAATTCATAATTTTTGTTTTCTTCAAATTTATAATTAAGTTGTTATGTTCTAACCAGTTAACGGCTTGTTGTAATGCATTGATTATGTCAGCTTCAAAGTCATTATTATTTTTGTCAAGTTTAACAATGATAGTACTGTCGTCGGCAAACAATGTCATGGGATAGGGCATATTCTGAGGAAAGTCATTTATATATATATAAGAAATAGTAAAGGCCCTAGCACACTGCCTTGGGGCACTCCATCAGATACTTTTCGATCTTTAGATATGTATTTTATAACGGTTTATTTAATTTACAAATTCGACTTATTTCTGCATGTTGTGTTCTATTTTTTAAGTAAGAATTTATGAGTGATAAAACATTTCCCCTTATCCCATACGCATTTAATTTGCTTAGCAATATATCATGGTTGACCAAGTCAAATGCTTTGGTCATATCCATGTATATTGCTGATATCGGGACTCTTTCATTCATGTTAGCTACGAAAACATTAAAAAACTCGTATATTGCCATATTTATTGAATGGTCTTTCCCAAATCCTTTTTGTTCTATCACAAGTATATTAAGTTTGTTGAGGTATCCGTCTATAGACCTAAAGATCCACTTTTCGAATATCTTTTTATGTCTTTCTCATCGTCTTTTTTAAATAAGGGTTTTATGACAGTAGGTTTAAGCTTCTCAGGGTAGGTTCCAGTCTCAATGCTTAAATTAATTATGTAGCTGAGAGGTTCTGATATTATTTCTGAGACAAACTTTAGAACCTTTGTTGAAATATCGTTGTATCCTACACTATTTTTATTTTTTAAGTCTTTTATAATTCTGTTTACTTCATGTGGTATGATAGGGGCTAAAAACATTGACTGTGCAGAGAAATTTATGTTATTGTCAGTGGTCAGTTGTGTCGAAGCAGTAGAAAGTTTTTCTGCTTGGCTTATGAAGTAGTCGTTAAAGGTATTTGCTGTCTTTGGGTGTAGTGAATGTAACTCCGTCATTATTTATTTCTTTTATATATTCTGGTGGGGAGTTGCTTCTATTTCCATTTATTATTTTCCACGTCATTTTTGATTTATTATATGCTGTCTCTATTTTATAATTATTCTTTGCTAATTGTGTCAATTTTATAATTTTCCTAAGTCTGTTTGAATAATTTTTAAGTTTCGTCACATTTATCTTAGATGGATTTAATCTATGGTGCCACAACAACTTTTTTTTTATTTGGCTACACCGTCTGATACCAGGTGTTAACCAATTTGGATTCTATAGTACCACAAAAGAAAGTCCGTCACAAATATTACAAGGTAGGATATTAAGAACTCGGTTGGATCGGCTAAAACCATCGCGCGAAGAAGCAGGTGGCTGACGCGCAGCTCTGGCAGAAAAATGGGGCAGGCGGAGCGCACCGCTCTCTTGGTACGGGGGACGAGGTTTGGTGCCGGGTGTACCAAGATTAAAGAGGTGGGTAAGTGGGACAGTCATTGAGCACTTGAGTACTACTGATTATCAAATAAGATTATTAGATGGCACAGAGGTACATATTGATCAGTTAAAGTTAACATGTAATGCAAAACAATCACAACCGACGGATAGCGTAATAGTCAGCACAAAAGTAGCGCCCAAAGACTAACCGGCCTTTAGGTTATTCACTGGTCGCCGCGGGAGACGCCCCGGGCGTCGGGGGCCACCACGTGGCCCCCGGCCACCGTAGGCTCGGGCCTGTGGACGGTGGGCTATGGGCTAGCTCGCCGTCCGTCCGTCTGATGACGACAGGCCGTGTCGACGGCGCGTTCGTGTTCCACGCGCGCCTCAAAGAGAGTCAGCAAAAAGGAAGGGGTCCGCAAGGACCGATGCCTGCCGGGGTTGCGGGACTGTTCGAAAGAGATACCGCGGCCCCGGAACACAAAAGGCGATGAAGGAACATGGATGGGTTTTAGTCAGTAAAAGTCTGACACTCCCTCCTGCTCCGCCCAGAGCGGGAGAAGTCATTTGATGATTTCCCATCCGAAAAAAAAAAAAAAAAAAAAAAAAAAAAGGTTATTCACTGGTTTTCCCGTTACGAAAATACCCACCGAGGTGTGCTTAGGTGAGGTGTGGGAGGTTCGGGATGCGGTAGGTATGAGGAGCAGTCGAAACCGGGGTTGATAATGCCGGATTTATCTAAAGGGCTGGTTGATGGACCCAGCAGTGTAGCCTCGACTGCCGGTGAAACTCGCCTCGTTAGAAACAGGAAACCTCCCCAAAGATATGGTCAGCCCTAATTATAGTTTAGTTAAGATTAAGTAAATGGTAGGTAAATAGTATTATTATGTAAGTAGATTATAAGTAAACTTATATTGGCACTTACGGGATATCTTCCGTGATTGGTAATTGTTTTGTGCTCCCGATATTTCGACGCTGTTGCAAGCGCCATGATCGCGGGTTGACTTTAGAATGCGGGTGGATGGAAAATAAATTGTTAAGAGCAGACAAATCTGTCTACTCTCTTTCTTTGTCTTTTGCTACTCGCACTATTGGAACTCGCCACTAAGTCACGACAAAACATACTCACCAACTGTGAGTGTGTTTTGTCTTGACTTAGTGGCGAGTTCCAATAGTGTGCTCCAATAGTGGTTTTGTGGAGTCCTTATTATGATGCCGGCTGCTACTTTTAAGCATACTCAAAACTGGATTCCACGTACTAGAAAATTGGTTAAGTAAGTGTAGTAGTGTGGAGCAGTGTAGTGTGTGTGTAGTGTGTTTTAAGTTTAGTTGTAAACCGTGAAACCTTAAAACAGAGATTATAAGTAACTCTGTGTTTATATAGTACTAGTAGTAGGTAAATAGTTATTAGTATATAACTAGATTATAATTAACTTTGTACGTTTATTTTAAGTTACTTAATAAGGGTGGAGGTATAATGTAGGGTATTTCTAAGTTGCGTTCCGATACACTGCACACTGCACACTGCTGCTGCTGCTGCTGTGCTGCTGCACTGCTGCTGTTACACTGTGGACCGCCCGCGGCGCTTTAGTCAATAAATGTCTATATTATAAGAAAGAAAATTCACGAGTCGACATAGCGAGAATGATTCCTAAACATTAAAAAACTTTTTACAAACCGACTTCAAAAACACAGAAAAAGTGAAAAATAACTTTAGATTCAGAAGCTAAAGCTATTTTTCACTTTTATGCGTTTTTGAAGTCCGTTTTTTTTTTTTTTTCAAAAAGTTTTTTATTTTTAACCGACTTCCAAAAAGAGGAGGTTATCAATTTGTCTGTTTTTTTTTTATCATCAATTTATAAACAATAAACATCCAAGCGATTGCAGCAATCACGACCAATTTGCCGTCTATTATTGAAGATTTCCCTTGTATATCTCCGAAAATCAGCATCATATCTTCACCAAACTTAAACGGGACCATCGCGAAATAATATTCTTTCAAACTAAAAAAATCGGTTCACAATTGGTGAAGATATCGCTGAACCTACACACAAAAAAAACAGACGAATTGATAACCTTCTCCTTTTGGAAGTCGGTTAGAAATACCCCATGTTGGATTCCTCCTACTGACAACCTGTCAATATAACAGTAGTCTGTAATCTCTTTGCGATAAGGTTGCAGTTGGTTTGCAGCAATCCGAGGTCAAACAAACCGTAGAAGGACTTTATGTCACGTGTGTTCTGTAGTTTCAGCCTACCCTATGGAAAAGGATTGGATTGTTATGTGATACTTAGTCTTGTTTATTGATTACTTTCAGATGCGTCGGTCCTGAAGAACAGAGCGTATGCTGTGGCCCTCCCCCAACCATCCCCCGATTTCACTGTCCAGCCCTGATGACTGCATTCCCACCTGATCGTAGCACTGGATGTTGTGGTGTTGTCCGCAAAAGATTTGGTCAGTGCTATTTTTATTAATGACTAGCGAACGTCACTCGGTTTCACCCACGTAGTTTCCGTTCCTGTGGGAGTACGGGGATAAAATATATACTTTTTGAGTTTATTCATTACAAACATACATACAAAAATACAAATCTTTCCTCTTTATAATTTTAGTGTAGATGTAGATGTGGATGAGGACTCACCTCATACAAATCTTGTTTATTCATACTTTCCCTTACCATGGGATGTCCTCAGGGCTCGGTTATCGCTCCGTACGTATGGTATTTAGATTCGATGATTTCCTCGCGATTCCACTTCCAACCGGCTGTTGATTTACCAGTTACGCGGACGACAGCCTGCTGTTCCTTCAGTCAAGTAGTCGGGCTGAACTCGAGAATTTAGTTGACACTTGCCTACGATTAATATCTCAGTGAGGCGATCGAAACCGTCTGACCTTTGCACCGCAAAAAACTTATCAACTAATTTTAAAAGGTAATCTTAAATTGTGGCCTAGTATTAAATTTAATTACGTTCCCGTGAAAAGAAAGCAGTACGTGTGCTACCTTGGTTTGGTCTTATTGAGAAATTTTTCATTCATAGATCATAAAAAAACTGTCGGTGAAATAGCTAAAAATAAATTTGATGGCATAACGATGTTCAAGGCATTCTGCCAGACGTTCTACACGAGCGGCCTGTGGGCAAACTTTACATAGAAAGCCTACAATGCCTTGCGCGTCCAGTACAATAATGTGTTCAGGGCTCTGTTTCGGCTCCCTCGATATTGCAGTGCATCCGGCATGTTTGCTGACGCCAGCGTAGATGACTTCTACGCAATTATGCGTAAAAAAGTTGCGTCGGTGGTGCGCCGAGTACGGGGGAGCCCGAATAGCGTCCTCAGGATGATTGGCGAGAGAACCGATACTGTTCTGCTCAGTAGGTTCACTGAACTCCATGTGTTGCGGGCCCAGTGAGCCTACTGTGCAGGGGTAGACGGTGTATCTAGTTTGTTATTGTTACTTTTTAATTACTAACATTAGATCTAAGCAAAATTCTTGTTACTAACAACCTTGCCTTGCCTATGGACTTTTTTGTCTGAAATTTTTTTTTTTTTTTTTTTTTATATAACGAGAATCCAAATCTACGTGGGGTCTGTCATTTCTAACTTTAAAGACGGTCTATGAAGTTACTTAATTAGGGTGTATGTGCTACGGGGCACTTGTTTGGTCCGATAGGGCCACCATAGGGTCGGTACGACAAAAATTGCTTCAAAGACAGCGTTTGGCTTTAATATTCTTATACATAAAGCGTCTAAGACGGTTAGTACTGAAGCCTTACTGGTAGTTGCTGGTGTACTTCTAGTCGATTTTGAAGTGTAGCGACGGGCGCAATGTAAGTATTACGCGCGTGAGACCGCGGACGCAGACTTTTTAACCCTACGTGACCGTGCTAAGATTTCTAGATTATTCAAACCACAGACCGACGTCTGGGAGGAACTTTTGTCTGAAAGGCAATGTAGGTAGGATAATTATAGGGATTATGCATGATTTTCTGTATCACTCTAAACAAAGCGTATTAACATCAGAAATAGCAAAGTAATTTTTTTTTTAATATCTACAAAAAATACAAAGTTATAAGCATTTGAAACTGCTGATTAGACAGAGAGATCCGATACAGCGAATGACGTCATTCGCTGTATCGACGTACATAATCCATACTAAATTCCGTTTATCTAGAAAGAGGTAGAAATAACTTTTGTGTTGTTTGGCCAATTTATGTCTTGTTTTCGCTTTTTGTCATTATTTTTATAGTACTTTAACATTTCGTATCGAAATAAAAAAAGAAAATGTATACATATTCCCTATTCGATCAAGGGCCGACACCTCCACCAGTTCTTTCCATCCGTTCGTGAGCGGCTGGCCAGGACACGGTTGGAGGTTAATCACTGTGTTGCCCAATTTCTCACCGGTCATGGTAACTTTAAGAGTAAATTATTTTCCTTCAAGCTTGTTGCCTCGCCTCTTTGTCAATGTTCCACATATGACTGCGAATATGAACAATCTGTACCTACATCACATTTTATAGGAGTGCAGTCTTAGGAAAAATGAACGCAATATTATGTTGGATAGTGTACAGGTTACATCCGGAGTTATTTACTATACAGACCTTGTGGAAACTAGAACAAACCGTGCGTTGAAGCATTTTGCCATACCTATTATTGGAATCAAATATAACAGCTCACAACATAAGACCCATTAATTGTTAATATATAGGTAACCGTGGTGCTAGGCAACTGGGCCTATCCCAGTTGTAAACGTCCCTACCTAAAACCCACTTCTCTTATGTTTCAGGTGGTCCCTCAAGCAATGTATTATATCAGCATCCCTGGGCCGTGCTTATAGATTACGAACTTAAGGAAGGCGGCACAAGGAGGACATGTGCAGGAACTTTAATCAGCGCCAGATATGTCCTGACAGGTATCCAGTGTACGAAAGGAAAAGCAGTGAACAAAGACACGCCGTAAGACAAAACCTTAGGCCTTAGCACGAATTGTATCGTATTGTTTTGTACTGGAATCAAAAAGTGCCTTTACCTATTACGGTGTACGAGGAACTAATTTTGACAGTTCACACGTTTATACGGTTTTCGCTGTAGCATGGTGTGGGTGACATTAGATGAACCGTTTCTTTTCAATCGATACGATGCAATAGGTACGTTAAAATTCGTACTAAGGTCACTCGTATTCTCTACCTAAGCAATGCCTAATTTAATCCAATAAAATCTACTGTTTTGACCACAAACGTCAAAATTGCAGAATCTCTCTCTTGTCTTGAGGCAATTGCCATTACATTAACACTAAAAATGGGACATTTACCATGTTTCGAAAAAAAAACTGTTTACAGTGTTAATGATAGTTGCTTAATATTCAATGTCCTACTTAATAGTAAATAAAAAAATATATAAAATCGCTAGACATAACACACAGCGCCTATAGTGTCACACTAAGCAACGAGGCTTGCATCGTTGATACCAGATAGTTATATACTATATAAAAGGTGTAAAAAGACAATTAATTAAGCCGAAAGGCACTTGTTCTCACATCATTGCGATTATTTTTTTGTTCTAAACCATACCTGGGAACCTTCCAGTTACGTTTATAAAATATGTATCTAAGTTTCATTGATAAATACGAGTAATTCATTTTAATTCAAACCAAACATTCATATTCATTCATTCATTCATTTATTTCATAAACAATGTTTACATTGTGTCGAAAATTCATTATTTTATTTATTCATTCATCAAACAATTTACATTGTGTTCGAATATTACAAAATAATTACATTTCAATCATAACAAAATCAAATACAAGGAAAAAAAAAAAAAAAAAAACACTATGTCAGCAATCAGAAACCATAAAAAGCATAAAAAATCCAACTCTATAAAGCACAAATACAACAGCCTATTCCATTTTACGTAAAAATGTCAATTACATTTCTGTTTATATGTCCAATCATAAAAAGCTCAAACACAACCATGTCCATTCCATGTTAAGTAAATTAACGAAAATTAAGTGTAAATTAAATGCCTGTTAAATGCTAATTAAATGTCAACTAAATTTAATTAAATGAAAATTAAATGCCAAATAGATTATATTAAATGTCATTTAAATTACAATTTATTTAATTACCGAACCACAAACGCTCAAGAACAACCATGTCTATTCCATGTTGCTTAAATTAAAATAGAATTAAATGTCAATTAAATTCCAATTAAATGTCAATCAAATGTAATTTAAATCATCAAAATTAAATGTCAATTAAATTCCAATTAAATGTCAATCAAATTAAAATGTCGATTAAATCAAATGTCAATTAAAATAAATTCCAACTGTATCAAATGTCAAATAAATTGAATGTCAATATCATATAAGTAATTAATACACAAATTATCTGGAATCATTCAACATCAAATCGGATACAGAATATAAACATTTTTTTAATAGGAAGGCTTTCAGTTTTGCCTTAAATAAGTTTGTGTTATAGACCAAAGTTTTTAAATCAGTAGGTAACTTATTATATAACTCCACTGCTTGGTAACGTGAACAATGCTTTGCTATGTTAAATTTAGGCACCATTCTATTTTTAATAACTTTATTTCGTGTGCTCTCTCTCAGCTCTCTTGTTGTGATTCATATTGATGAATATATTTTGCGAACTTGCTTAACAAAACTAGTATATACAAACTTGGAACTGTGAGAATACCTAATTTCTTAAAGTATTCTTTGCATGAATCACGCTGTGAAATTTTAACAATGGTTCTAATGGCACGCTTCTGTAGGATGAATGCTCTTTGGCAGTTGTAGTTATAGCTATTACCCCAAAACATGATGCTGTACCTTAACCTAGATTCAACCAAAGCATGATAACAGGCTTTAAGTTGCTTCAAATCTATTTCATCTCTGAGGCTCCTAAGTGCATAACATGCAGAGGCTATAGAGGAATCAATAGCAGCAAGCTCCTGTTTCCAGTTTAGATTTGAATCAATGTTTATACCTAAGAATTTTACCTCATTTACCAATCCTATCTTGTCTCCTTCCAATGTCACATCTATAGTGTCGGTGTTACGAGATGTAGTCTTAAATAACATTATACTGGTTTCATTTGTATTAATTAGTAAATTGTTAGCTGTAAACCATTCAGAAAGATTATTTAGACTTTTATTTACTTTTGTGTACAATTCATTTAAATCATGCGCTTCAATTATTACATTTGTATCATCAGCAAAAACCACACACGAAGCGTCCGAATGAGCTGTGTTCATGAAATTTAATAAATCGTTTGTGAAGATAAGATACAATATTGGACCTAAAATTGAGCCTTGGGGTACCCCGCGTCTTATGTATACCATCTTTGATTTATATGCTTTTTCATGATTGTTTTCATCAATGTTTTTTATTTCGACATACATTTGTCTGTTTTGTAAATAAGATGTCATAAGTTTTAAAGCATCACCTCTTATACCATAATGTTCCAGCTTAGCAAGCAGTAATTGATGATCTATAGTGTCAAATGCAGAACTCAGGTCAATAAATAGTCCAGCCACTTTCATTTTGTCATTTAATTTACTAACTACGTCATCAATGAGAGTGTCTATGGCATCTGAAGTGCCAATACCTTTTCGATACCCAAATTGTCTTAAATTGATTATTTTATTTAGATTCAAATGTACCATCAGTCTAAATTTAATTATCTTTTCAAAAAGTTTCGACAAAGTTGGTAGCAAGGATATTGGTCGGTAATTTTTTGGGTCAGTCTTTGTTCCCTTTTTAAATATCGGAATTACCTTAGCCAGTTTGAGTTGATAAGGAAAAATCGACTCTTTCATACATTTATTAAAAAAATCAGAAAGAGGATGTGCTAAAAATTCGATGTTCTCTTTAATAATTGTTATTGGTAAGTCGTCATATCCGCAGGATTTTTTGTTAGCCATGTGACACACAATCTTTTTTATCTCAATTGGTGTAGTTGGCTTGAAAGACAAGTTACTCTCAACTCTCGCCGTTGTTTCTTTCAGAAAGGACATTGCTTTATCTTTGTTAAGTGTCAATGATGGTTTGTAAACAAAGCTGTCAACGAATTTATTAGCAATATCCTGGGAATCATAAATAACCTTGTTGTTTATATTTAGGACTAGTTTTTTACTAAGCTTGTTTTTTGATTTCTTTGTATGTTCATTTACGAGTTTCCATGTCTCTTTGGGTATATTTTTAGCTTTACTAAGATGGACTGATATGGCTAACTTTTTAGCTTGCTTTATAACCCTTCTGTATATTCGAATATAGTTATTTTTGTAATTCGAGATACTATCGTTATTTGGGGTGCCACAACATAAAACTCTTTTCATTTTACTAGATACTTTGACTCCCTTGGTTACCCACTTTATTTTTTTATTTTTCATAGGCTTTATTTTAATCGCCTTTTTTATATATATATTATTAAAAACTCAGGTCTATAGTCCCTATTAGGTGGTAGTTCCCGTTGACCTAGAATCACGAAATTTGGCGAGAAGCAATGTCTTACAGCACATGTAAAGGGAAAAATCTGAAAACCGTAAATATGTAGTTTAATAACAAAAAAAAATGAGATTTTACTATTACAAACTTATTATTTGCGGTTGGTGCAATAGCCGTTTCATGGGATCGAACAGCAAAGTTAAGTTTGTCCTTTAAAAAGTTTGTATGGAACCCTTGGTGCGCGAGTCCGACTCGCTCTTGGCCGGTTTTTTAACTTACCCTGAAGGGAAGGTGTATTTCTACCATAATAATTCGAACGCCAAAAGATCCCTGAAACATGTAAGTGATGACTGTGTGATGCTCAGTATAACCATAGACCATTTTTTAACATTTTCAAATGAATCAGGGCTGTTTGTTTTGAGCTCACCAGATGGCGCCACTGGCGAGTAAGGTCCTGTCATTCATTCTATTTTATACTTTAAAGTACCAATCACTCCATTAAAAGTCTATTTTATTACGTATAACAACATAATGTAAACTTCAGATACCTAAGTGTAATTTACCAATAACAACGTCCCTAAAATTAGTATGAAACATTTACAAATCATTATTCCTCCATGTACATTAATATAAAAGAAATGGCTCAATGTTGACCACATTCGTAAAAATACGTAAAAAAAAGCGCGCAACAGTCTTTGACATCTTGACGACTTTACTATACACTAAAACCTCTAGCGGCGAATAGCCGAGTGGTTCAAGATTTAAGTGGTTCGACTGTAAACATTATCAAAAGAGTCACGCAAAAAAAATACATGTCAATATTTTTATTAGTATATACTGTTTAAAACGTATTTCTCAGGATATTATCAGTTCGCTTTGGAGAATACGACTTGGATCACAACGGTAAAGATTGCGTATTCATTGACGGAGTGGGCATGGAGTGCAACGATGGACCTATCAGCATCGCGGTCGAAACGATCATAACTCATCCGCAGTACAGTCCAGATTTGAAGCATAACGATATTGCCTTGCTCAGGTTGAAGGAGGCAGCTCCCTACACAGGTTTGTAGAAGAACCTCTTCCATTAACTTGTTATGTCCAACCTCCATTTGGGCTTCAACCAAGTTAAAAAGGCCACAAACGGAGTCTGTTCGGCTATCACAAGGAGATTTTCTCGAAAACCATTAATAGAATTGATGTTTTTTTTTATTTGATTGATGATTTCAATCATATATACAGACAGGCTTAATAACATAAGCGCCGATTATATCCGATATACCATGTGACCTAAAACGTACCTACAGTTATCTTCACGATGTTTGTTCCCCGTGCGCACCGTGTGTACACGGGTACTGGGGCCCCCAGTTCCTCACAGGGGTACCCAATTGATGCAGCCCGCTATACATGAATAACACGAGAAAAGTAACCATGGCTCAATTCTTAACATTTTAGATTTTATACGCCCCATCTGCCTACCTACCAAAAACCTGGAGTCCAGCCCCCCTGACTCCTCGCTGGTTGCTGTTTCTTGGTTTAAGGAGGGAGGCTACGAAGGCATGAAGAAGCTTGTTGAATTGCCCTTTGTGGAACAGGATGTAAGTAACCGTTACACAATTTTGTTGTCACGCGCATTCACTTTCAACTTTCGAACATGCAGCCTGTAGTAGGTAATTGTTTGGAAAAGACAAAATGACGGCGTCAAACGACCTGCGCAACACTGTACCGTGTGTATATTTATTTATTCGTGGTGCTAGGTAACTGGGCCTATCTCAGTTGTAAACGTCCCTTTGTGCCTATGCCTTGGTCCCTTTAGGCCTTGTTTCGTTGTCTCCTGCTGGTATGAAGGGGAGAAGGAAATTATGGTTCTTTCTACTCCTCCGCTATACTTTTCTGGTTAATTTCGTAGCAGGATCCAAGACAGTTAAATTGTTTCTCTGGGACTTTGTCGAGCTTCATTGTCTCGGCGGTTTTCTGGTGGTCGCCACTGTTGATTCTGGCTTTCAGGAGTTACAGTGGTTTGGGAATAGTGTGGCGGGCTGATAAATGTCAATTATTGGCTGAAATATCAGTTTCTGTTGTGGTAACAAAACAAGTTTTTAAGCAAGCCTCGTATTCCATTTTACTATTCAAATTCCGTACTACACTAGACCAGCTCAAGCTCAAAGTGTTGCTAATCTAAAGTGCGATGACTTCAACGTTTATATTTTCAGTTATTATTATTTTAAAACTCCATGGATTATTTCCGATTTTGCCGATAGAGTTTATACTTATTTCGCTCTCTCCAAATAAATTACTAGTAAATTAGATATCCCCAACAATCGGTAACTGATATAGAAGAATAAGATCGACTTACAAAACACGGACAAAACTTATAAGAAACGTCAATATTTAACAGAAATGTCAAAAAATATACAACAAATCTGGTCGTAACATCAAGCTTTGGAAGAATCAGATCTGCGCGGGTGGCATAGAAGGCATGGATACTTGCAGGCGTGACGGTGGTGCTCCCCTAGTGTACGAGAATCAAAGAAGATCCGAACTTATTGGCATTGTTAGCTTTGGAGGATATCCCTGCTTTCAAAAGGACATTCCTGGAGTGCACACCAATATATACGAATACATTGATTGGATTATGAGCCATATTGTTGCATAGTTTATTTTTTATTACAAACTTACACAAATTCCCTTGACTTGTTTACGTGGAATTCCACTTAGGTATTTGTGTAGTTTTTTTTTAAACCCGCTTTTGTAGAGTTTTCTCTAATGGATCAAAACTATGTAATTAAAAATACATTCTCCGTGTTTTTGTCATTCTGTAGTTCCCTATTTCGTAATTGATTTGAAAAACGCTATCGAAAGAGAACTTCAAATAAAAATATTCAGTGCTAATAGGTCTTTTATTCTGGCGTACAGACGCAGCTAATGAAGCTACCCGAAACTGTTTCCCAATCAACTTTTAACCTAATCATCATCATCATTTCAGCCAAAAGACGTCCAGTGCTAGACATAGGCCTCCCCCGCATTGTGTCGCCACATTGACCGGACCCGTTTGTCTCGCATCCAACGGGTCCCCGAAACCTTCACCAGGTCAACGGTCCACCTAGTGGGAGGCCTTCCAACGCAACATCTTACGGTTCGCGGTCGCCACTCCAGAACTTTTCGGCCCCATCGGCCATCCGTTCTACAAGCAATGTAGGGCACATTGCTTGTAGAACGGATGGCCACTTAAGTTTGGTTCTCTAGCGAATGTCCTCATTTCTGATTTGATCACGCAAGGAAACTCCGTGCTCAGCCCTCTCCATTGCCCTTTGGGTGACTTTAAGCTTTCTGATGAGGCCCATTGTGAGCGACCACGTTTCAACGTGGCACGTGGCAAACACACACGTTATAGACTTTCGTCTTGAGACACTGCGGTAAGTTGGACGAGAAGATAGTATCTTCTCGTCCAACTTACAAGGGCAGCGTTCGGGAGTTGCGTATCTTCAAGATACGCAACTCCCAAACGCTGCCCTTTTTAAACATATATTACTGGCATCAACCGGGTACAAATTCAAAAATTTTACTGATTTTCTCTGCAAAAAAATATAAGTATAACGCTTCTCTTTCGTAATTTAATGTCATCGCCTGCCTATTGCAAGTAGAAAACTAGGACCAATAAACGGAGTATCTTTTCTACTTCACTGGTGACCACAGACATTCGCTCCGGATTGGAAACGTGAAGCCAGCATTAATGACGGACAACAAAGAAGAGGATTCTTTCATGGCATACCGGGTAGGGGTTAGGACTCCAGCTTTCAATGCCGATGATGCACAATTATGGTTCGCCCAACTCGAGGGTCAGTTCGTCCTCTCCAGTATTACCACAGACAGCACGAAGTTTTACCACGTGCTGGCGCAGCTAGAACCCCAACATTCAGCTCAGGTACGCGACGTCATAATAAACCCACCCGCCACCGGCAGGTACGAGAAGCGGTTGTCCACCTCGCAGGAACGAAAGCTCAAACAGCTACTCATGCACGAGGAGTTAGGAGACAGGAAGCCGACACAATTCCTCCGTAATCTGCAGCAGCTAGCAGGCACCACTGTCCCGACCGATTTCATCAGGTCCATCTGGTCAAGTAGACTGCCAGCGTACCTCCAAACTATAGTCGCAATACAAGCCAGTTCCCGTTTAGAAGAGTTAGCTGAATTGGTGGACCGTATCAACGACATCGTTCCAGTAACCACGCCAGTTGCTGCTACTCGAAAAGGCTAAATGGAGTTGTTATTGCTGTCTTGGGTATGTCTTCTTTATAGACCAGAATTTGGTCATAAGCTTTTACCAGATCTATAGTGGAGAAGATGGTACTGCTCGCCAACTCGTGAGTAAAGTCCTGTAGGTGCCTGATAGGGTAAACATCCGATCACGGATACAGACACGGATCAATGGTCCGTGCGTTGAGAGAACGGCAGTCCCCACATGGACGCCACCCATCGCTCTTCTTGGGCACTAAGTGCAGCGGCGACGACCAGGCGCTTTCCGATGGGCGCGCTGTTCCGTTTTGCATTATGGTGCGGACTGACGATATTCTGGTTTTCAGCAAGGACGACCAGCAGCACCAGACAGCCCCCAGACCAGACCAGACCAGACCAGACCAGGCCAGACCTCAGACAGCTGTTCGAAAGATTGGACAAATACGGCGTTCTGTTAAATACCAGCAAATGTATTTTCGGCCAAGCGGAGGTGAAGTTCCTAGGATTTAAAGTCTCTGCGTCAGGCACTCAGCCTCTTGACTGCAAAGTCCAGGCCATTCAAGATATCCCAGTATCCAAGACGATCAAGGAACTGAGGCGATTCCTAGGAATGCTTAACTTTTATCGCCGATTTATACCAGAAGCAGCTTCCAAATAGGCACCTATCAACAGTTTACTCACAGGTCCTAAAGTCAAGGGATCGCATCCAGTCACCATGACACCAGAGTTGCTTGAAACTTTCAAGAGCTGCAAACAGAGCCTTTCAGATGCCACTCTCTTAGTGCATCCAGACCCTTGCGCAGAGTTGAATATCTTGACGGATGCTTCCGATACAGCGATCGGAGCTGTACCACAGCAGCGGAGCAAGGCGGAATGGCAGCCACTCGCATTCTTTTCGAGAAAGCTCAACCCTTCACAGAGGAAGTACAGCCCGTACGATCGAGAGCTGTTGGCTATATACGAGGCAATCAGGTACTTCCGTTTCATGGTTGAGGCACGCGTATTCCACGTCAAAACGGACCACAAGCCATTGACATACTCGTTCGCGATCCACGTTCAAACTCCCCTCCCCGTCAATTAAGGTACCTGGATTATATAGGCCAATTTACGACGGATATCAGGTTTATAGCCGGTAAGGATAATGTAGTCGCAGACACCCTTTCGCGCATTAATGAGCTTCATCTGCCCTTAGATTACCAGTCCCTGGCCAAGGAACAGCAAACCGACCCCTAACTGCAGAACTTGCCGAGAGATGGATCTTCAAAGATGATCCGATGATGATGATGAAAGCTGACGAAGGTGAAACTATCATAATCCAATGTCGAGATCTACTGCGACGTAACGGTTACTCCACGCCCATTTATCACAAAATCTTTCCGCAAGCAGGTATTCACTTCCCTTCATAACCTCAGTGATACAGGACGAAAGGCAAGTGTTCGGTTGGTCACGGAAAGGTTTGTTTGGCCAGGAGTAAGAAAGGACTGCAGTCAGATGGCAAAGGAATGTGAAGCCAGAAAAGTAAGGTGACACGCGATACCTCAACACCATTACAGGCTTTTAAACCACCATCGACACGTTTTCAACACATCCACCTTGATTTGATTGCGCCGCTGCCCTCACCGCTGGGTGGATTGCCCGGTTTGGCTGTCCCGAATATATCATCACCGACCGCGGGAGGCAGTTCGAGTACCACTTTTTCAAGAGTCTTGCCGCCCTAATAGGCGCCAGGCACCACCTAACCACTTCTTACCACCCTGCAGCTAACGGCCTCGTTGAGAGACTACACCGCCAGTTGAAGGGTGCGAACATGTGTCACGCGAACTCAAGCTGGACAGAGGCCCTTCCATGGGTGCTGCTAGGCATCCGCAGCGCATGGAAGGAAGACCTAGGCGCAACCACCGCTGAGCTCACACACTTCACATCTACTCATGTATTTAGTTGCATTCTGGACATCCTGGACTGGAAGCCGACCCTAACATAGTTGGGAAAAGAAGATGTTGAGACATTGAAAATAAAATGTTCTCGTTAGCTTTGATTATATAATGTCTAAATGGAGCGTTGTCGGCCTAAAATCAAAACAAAAAAAACGAGCCAACAATTTCAAGCTTGTGTGCGTGCAGGCAGTGTTTTACACTGTCCTTCTATGTGTCTGTGTGCGTGGATAATGATACCAGCTATTGGCAATTCTCCAAGTCACTTCTACAAGTAACATATTAAAAAAAAAGACTAATTAAATAAGATAAGTATTAGGTGTATGTATATAGTAGGATTCAGTCTTTTTATTGAGTATGTAGTTACTTTTTTCAATAAATAAAAAACACTAAGTAAATTTAAATATTTACAGTAATTAAAATTGTCAGTTTAAAGTCAGATAACTTTTATCCAAGGAATAAAAATTGGAGGGTAAATCACCGATTTAGTACTATTAATCAGTGCCAGTTAATAATCATTACTAAAATGTGAACATGAAGTCGGTATCAAGTAAATTATTTACCTAGCTAATATAATAACAATTTTTACTTGGCATCGACTTCAAAATCATATAAAGAAAGACTTAATACGAATGGGGAAGGCTGGCCAAAGCTGATTGTAGATGGCGCGTCCATAGGTTAGACCCAATCTGACCAATGAGGTCAAACGATTTTGAAATATAAAATGACATTAACATATTTTCAACCAATAACGATGTTTGGTTCATGCGATTCTAGCGCTATTAGTTCCACCAGTTGCTCACACCATTGATAAACTCCACCTTTTTAGAAATTGATAAATATAGTAGACCAACTAAACAATATAAACGTAACCATAAACTAACTAATATACCTACAAATAAATGACGTTAAGTTGGGAGAATGAAGAAATGAAACTGGCAACACTGGTAAAATATGGCGTAATTTTATGTTCATAAAAACAAAAAATAAATATATAGTTTATTGGTTACTTACTGATGATTGGTGATGTGCTAGGTATTTTTTACCGTTCCTGTATAATTCCGGCACAGTTTAATAGCACACTACTGTCATTTTATCGCTGTTATTTGTTTATTACTTAGCTCGCGAAATACGTAGTGACGCCAAAGCGGCACGTTCGGCACTAGTCGGCGGGTAAGAACTTATAAGCCAACTGTTGGCTGATATTTTTTGACACATGTACACGCATTTGACGCTCCATCTAGACATTATATAATCAAAGCTCGTTAGGTAACTTATTACGTTAGTCATGCTGATGGGCTGAAGCTTCATCATTTAATAAGTCATGCTACACGATAACTGACAAATGCTTGCACTGACTGGACAGGTCCACTCAAATCTTGTCTTTTGAAGAAAGAATCACTCAAATCTCGTGATTCTTTCTTCAAAAGACCATCTCAGACGCTAATCTGCATAGTCCTCATCTGAATTGAACAAGATTATGTCTGGACTTCAAAAGAGACTATGACCTCTGAGTTTGTTTCGGCTGTTTCTTCTCAGAGTAGTCAGGTACGAAACACCGGCCCCATCTATTTTAAAAAAAAATTACGTGTAAAAGTGTTTATAAGAACCTACTTGCAAAAATAAACATCATTTCATTTCATTTCATTTCATTTCATCAGGGAAAACTACTGGAATATCGAGTATTCTATTCAGCTTTTAAGGCGTGAAAATATAATTACCAGGCAGACAGACTTTCATATTTATAATATTAGTACACACGACGACCAATCAAGCTATACGAAACCAGTTTATGCGGTACCTAGTAGGTACTTGCAAAAATAAACATCATTTCATTTCATCATTTCATTTCATTTCACCAATATTCCCGACCCCTCAACCAACGGAATACACGTAAGAAAGCGTATTCGCAGGTTGAGTCGGGTCTTTCGCTTTAGCAGATCTGGCGGATGAAGTCTGGAAAGTAAATTCATCTATGGGTCTTATGTTCAATGGAATAACGCCGTTTTCAAGACCAGTAGGGCTATTATGTATCTCTGTTGACAGCTCGAAATGATAGTAACTGGGCTCAGTGTCCATCAAATAACTGTCAAAAGGCTAGTTTCGTATTATGTATGACCAGTCGCGATCAAATATGACGTCATTGGTGCCCATCGTGGCTGATAGTCACCGTAACTCATTTTGACAGACATACCGACAGACATACTTTTATTATTGCGATGATGTAAGCATAGTGGACATCAAATTGATGACAACTGAGTTTGAAGTTGTTATCGTGATAGACGTTACTCATAGGTAGTTTTTTGTTAGTGGTTTTGTGATAGACACCGGAGCTGATTTCTGTGCAAACATTACGTCTTTTGTTATTTTATTGTTTATATAGGTTGTGATGTTCTAAAATATTATTTTCATGTATTCATTTTGTATTTATAAGTATTTTTGTATTTTTTTTTTATTAATCTGAAGATAAGGAATGGAATATGGTTAGTTCTGATTTTAGCCACGCGCCAAAAGATCCTTGTACAGTTAAAAATGAAAAGGCTCAATTTAATTATTAGAGATAGATAGTTTAATAATAATACAATACTAATACTACACAAACTACACACTTCTTTTACTAATTCTTTGTTTTTAGAATTGAATATTTGCATGCCTATGCGACGGTAGAATATGGAGGTCTATATTATTTAAGAAAACATCTACCAATTACCCATGTTTGCAAAGAAATAAATTTGATTTGATTTACTCTAACTTCACCTTTCTAGATATTGTATACTTATTTGTTTTATGAAACATGTTGAAAAAGAGACAAATAATAATGCTGAACAAACTTTATTTTATTTGAATTATACTACATACTTGATACTACTCGTACCACTAATTATTATAATACGAGTACTACCACAATCCTATGTTTGGAACGGTTGATGATTCAAAACCAGTTCCTAGTCCACCACTTAAAATTAGACATTTAGTAATGGTATCGTCCCCAGTTACATCTATGGTGCTGGTGGTATAGGTGACGGTGGGCTGCTCGCACTCCAGTCCAGATACACCATCAATCAGCTCATTGGACAGGTTATTGGTGTTAGAGACCTCTTCGCTGGCTTTCAGATAATTGATGGAGGTAACGGTGTTGTGTGACTTGCACAATTCGGCTTCAAGTTCAGATATTCATTTCAGTCATGAGTGTCATGGCATTACTGAAAACCTGACATTAGTTGATGGAGATGGTGATACTGGTCCAGAAGGTATATCCATGTGCTGGGTGTGAAGTTCTGGAAGCTGGCTCTTCAGTTGAGTGTTTTTGTTCACTATTGACTCAATTTCAACCTCACTTCCTTCCTGTCCCGCAGTAGCTCGCTGCACTCATTTCTAGATCAATCTAGCTCCGTCAGCTCTGCTTTCAGTTTGTCTCTCATGTCACGAACATAGCTCCGCAGGTCATCATAATATTGCCTGATTACTTTAACCAACACCTGAAATGTGACAAGAAACAGCTGAGTATGTTATGAGAATATTATGTTTTGATTGCTAAGATTCAAGGATTGTTTGGAACACATGTGAACCCACGTTTTATGTGGGAAAGTTTAAATATGTATTATATTTATGAACTAAGTGGTTTAGTTATAATATTTATATTTAAGTATTAGAGACACCATACGTGTGAAGTAGGGTTTGTAGTGAATGTTATAAGTCTGGGCAAGAGTTTTCGTCCTCGAATTTGCGTCCACAATTTGTCAAGCAAAATGAGACATAAACGTAGCTGGTCTTTATTGGGACGTCACTCGGTATCTGTATGATGTATATTATGTAAATTATACAACAATATTATGTAAATTAAAACAGAATACTCCCCAGGTTCGAAAAATTCAACTTCGCAGTTCAAAAGTTGACAGCCGGTATATGACATAGCGAATGTTACGAGTTATCACAATATAAACAGGCTTGCACAACAACTTAACACATTATAAGTCATACATTATCGGTTTTTAGAATAATTAATGAAGTTATTTACAAGTAAACACATTTACAATAACAATGTCAGTAATGTTATGTTTGTCATCATGTGCTATATAAACCGCTTATTAGAAAATGTTCCCTAAAACCAAGTATTGTAACGCTCAAACGGCGCTTCTCAACTTAGCCGCATAATAGTCGATAAAAAATAGACTGATCAACTGCTGAGGCGAAGAGCACCGTACCAGGGCTGTAAGTCACCGTAAAGTGATATCACTTTACGGTGACTAACAGCCCGGGTACGTTGTAACATCTTTCCGAAAGTCACTTCAAAGTCAGTTGTCATCAATTTGTTGTCCACTATGCTCACATAATCGAAATAATTAAGTATCGATACGAAAGCGTCTGTCAAAATGAGTTACGGTGACTATCAGCCACGATGACAACCAATGACGTCATATTTGATCGCGACTGGTCATACATAATACGAAACTAACCTTTTGACAGTTAATTGATGGACACTGAGCCCAGTTACTATCATTTCGAGCTGTCAACAGAGATACGTAATAGCCTTGCTGGTGTAGGTTGCGGGAATCCGCTGGATGCGAGTCGCGACACTTGAGGGAGGCTTCCTCCCTATAGATACGAAAACGGTAACCATGTATTTAATTCAGTACATCATTCTAAGCCCCCGACATATAGATTTTTCATCGGTTTTAAAAAAAAACTGCTGTTCCATACATTTTGACCGTGTATTGCATTTTTGTATGGTTCAGAATTATGTACTGAATACGTGGTAAACATTTTCGCCTCAGTGACCCGTCCACCTAGGCCTATAACCAGCAGTGTAGACTCCGGGCTGATAATTTAAGATGACGATGAAGACCCTTTTTTTTTCGCATGGGAAATCATCAAATGACTCCTCCCGCTCTAGGCGGAGCGAGAAGGAGTGTCAGACTTACTGACTAAAACCCATTCATGTTTCTTCATCGCCCTTTGTGTTCGGGGGCCACGGTATCTCTTTCGAACATGATGAAGACCCTTCCACCCCGTAATTTTGAAGACAGTCGTTTTATTAAGGATGTAGCGTAATTAATGGATAACCATCTGCTGGTGGGGGACCCCAGACCCTATGATATAAAAAATTGTCAAACCCCGGAGTCGATGGGCATTCGCAATTTTTCATCAGAGTAGGTGGTGTTAATTTCGAGCATTTTGTGTAATTAATTTTAAATAAATGCTATTAAAACAAATATTTTATTGTTTTCTTCCACTAATCTCTATAACGTCATTGAGATCATATTACAAGTTGTGCATTGATCAAATTAGCAACAATATAGTTGAATTGTAAAAAAAATTAAATAGCTCCTTCCTCAGTTTAATAGCAAGAACTTGGTACATATCTAAAAAAGATATAGAATATTGATATACCATTTTGGAATCTACAATAAAGGGACAAGTTTAAAAACATATGTGCATCTAGAATTCTATTTCTTATTTTTTTACACCACACGAGCTCAAACTTAGGAAGAGTTTTTACAGAAACACATTTTTTTCACTTTATGTACCTACTTTTTAAAAGAAAGCCACATGAGGTACTCTTAAACTGTAATACACATCTAACAGCACGTGTATCTAAGAATATTATGCAGAAATTACATAGTGAAAATTCTTTCATTTTTGTGAACCACGGTGGCCGAGGAAGTGACCAAAGGTGGCAATTTTTCAACCGACTTCCAAAAAGAGGAGGTTCTCAATTCGACTGTTTTTTTTGTCTTTGTTACCTCAGAACTTTCGACTGGGTGAACCGATTTTGATGATTCTTTTTTTATTTAAAAGCTGGTGCTTACCGTGTGCTCCCATTTGTGGAGCGATTCTCAAAATTTTTTTTTTTTTTTATTTGAAAGAGTACACTCCTGAGGTGGTCCCATTTAAACTTGGTGAACATCTGATGCTGATCTTCAGAGATATCAATGGAACTCTTTAAAAATAGACGGCAAATCTGCCGTGGTTGCTGCAATCGCTTGGATGTTTATTGTTTATACAACATCATGACGTAACATCACGCCTGTATGCTCTGAGGGGCACACAGATGTGTACAATACACTCAGATTTCGACAGTTAGGTATGTTAAGTTGGCGCGTTTGTGTCCCGCGCGCACCTTTCAGAGATGTCAGCAAAAGGCAGGGGTCCGCAAAGTCTGATACCTGCCGGGGTTGCGGGAATAATTAACTAATTAATTTTAGGACTAACTAACTGCGGGTTCGAAAGAGATACTGCGGCCCTGGAACACAAAAGGCTAAGAAGGAACATAGATGGGTTTTAGTCAGTAAAAGTCTGACACTCCCTTCCGCTCCGCCCAGAGCGGGAGTGGTAATTTGGTGATTTCCCATCCAATGTTAACAATGTCAAATAAATTCATGGCAAATATTTGTTTGGGAACAACTAAAAATGGAAAAATAAAATACTTTTTTGCAAAAAATAAAACCGACTTCAAAAACCACAAAAATGTGAAAAATAACTCTAGCTTCAGAAGTCAGTGACAAAAAACCAAATCAATCAAACAAAGGTCACCGACTTCTGAACTTCTTCTTCATTTTTGCAAAAAAGTTTTTTATTCAAGAAAAAAATAAAAGCGAAAAATTGCGCATGTCATCGACTCTGGGGATTGTCAATTTTTTTATATGATAGGGCTTGGGGTCTCCCACCCGCCGATACAGGATTATCCATTAATTACGCTACCCCTGTATGTATAAGTAGGTAAGATACAGGTAAGTATACCAACAGGGTAAACGGTTAGACTGCCATGAAGCCGACCACAACATAGTAGGAAAAAGGTGAGGACAATCATGATGCCGATGTACCCTATGACGTGTTTCATGCTAATCGGAACGACAACGAACGTCAATGGCATTAAAAAGAAACAAGATTTTTAATGAATTGCAACAGAATAATATTTTAGATCACGGGTGGAAAACATAAATATCTGGGCTTCCCAAATCGCATCGGCTGACAAGAGTCAATTTTTTTTTAAACCGATCTCCTGTGGCAAATTTTCCTGTTTCATGGTCTTCGACGGTTAAGTTTCCGTTTCCGTTTAACCCGGGTAGATTTACGTACGTAGTATGAACTTCGAGGGATGTAGTGATGATTTTGATGAATATAATTCTGGAACTACATACGTCTTACAGCCGCGAATAATATTTTAATCAACATACATCCTAGCACTGCCCTGCAAATTGCAAAAAACGTAAGAAAATTTGAATTTCGCGGGCTACCTTGGAGCATCAGCCTTAAGTCGGGGCCACCACCAAAGGCCACCGCTGCTCCTAGTGCCTAAAACTCAATAATTATTCTACTTAATTTTGACATTTAGCATTTTTAATGTGTGGAGAAATGGATGATGATGCATAGGAGCGGAAGATTTAAAAAAAGATGGATGGGGTCTGTAAGGAATGGTATGAAAGAAAAACCGGCCAAGTGCGTGTAGAGCCACGCGCAGTATACGCGGATTCCGTAGTAGTTATGATAATTTATGATATTTTTATGATATTTTGTTTTTCAATGAAATTCTCAACAGGCATCTACTCCATCTTAGTCAGTTTAAAGGATTTATTCTAAGACAAAATTATCCAACACCCAAGTTCAACGACTTTTACTGCTAAACTTATAAATTTATCTTAACCGCTATGATTTCCCTTTAAAGTTCATGAAATGCACTATCATCATGAATTTTTCCAGATTTTTCAAGCCAGCAGTTTAGCTTTTAAATCGAAAAATAGTGTTAGCAACCCCTAAGTCATTTTAAAATACCTATTCAACGATACCCCAAACGATGGGGTAGACGACGAAAAAAAATTCATCCCCACTACACATTGAGAGATACCCAAAAAATTATTTTTTACAAAATCGTATTTTACCGCTTTGACGGCGTAATTGATATACACACCCATACAAAATTACAACTTTCTAGTACTAACTCAAACTCAAACTCAAAGAATTTATTTCAATTAGACCATTACGGCACTTTTGAATGTAAAAAATTCAGAAAAAAAACAAAGCTACAGTCCCAGTCACAAGGCATAATTACTTGAGAAAGTACTGTAGTTGCCCATTCCCTAGTATAATGCGTAGATTTCTATGGAGAAGAACGGGCAAGAATCTCCATGGACACTCTTTTAAATCAAAACGTTGTTACAAAATCTTGGTTACATCGTTAATTTTGAGATTATAGATATATGTAAGAATGATGTAGAAAGACGTGCATATTAAGAGCGTCCAGAGTAAAAGATTAGATCAACAACTTAAAAATGAAGTAATTAAAATGAACCGTGGCAGCTAAGAGATGACCAGCCCCAACTGACAGCGCCCGTTCACGAACATGACGCATGTACCGCCATTCAACTCAACCATATTGAAGGGAACTAAATGACCCGACACAGCCACCATCAGTGAGACATTTGAGTGAGCATGACATACTCTCAGCCACCAAGGCTTAATCAAGTCAATGAAAGATAAATGGTAAATGGTGGCTGAACAGTACAAAATACTCACACATGTGCTATTCAATTATATAACGGTATCTTAGCAAAACCACGGACACGACGAAACTATGAGGGTTCCTTGTCAGGACTACGGAACCCTAAAATGGAGCATGACGGTTGACAGAAGAGAATGGAAGTAAAAAAATGATTCACCGACCCCAATTGACATAGGACAAGAGAAGGAAACTGATGCTTTAAATTACAAGATTTTGAGCATTTAACACAAAAAAGGATTATAATGTATCATTTAACAAAACAACTTTACGATGACAAACGTGTTTTTGAATTATATTAATTGCTTATTTTATCCTCGTCTGTCTCACCTTAAATGATTCACATTGAAAATTATTAGCGAAGAACAGATATAACGGTAAGCAAAACCACAAATTTTTCCTCAAAACAAACACAACTTAATGCAGTCTCCTTGTCATTAACACCACTAGAATCGCCAGTTGCCTCTGTCCGTTGGACCTGGCTGGTCCTGACTACGAACAGACCCGAACGGGTTCACTGTGAAGTTTCATTATTAAATTAATCTCGAAAATGTATATCGTAACGGTTGCTGTGATTGCTTTATTTACAGGAGTTGTTTTTGGACGTAAGACTGCTTTTGGTATATTTTTATTATCACGAAAATTATTAGATACTTGTTATGTTAATAAGCTATGCTTCTCTTGTTTCTAAAAATCTAAAGAATACTTAATCATTTTTGAGAATAAATAATAATTTTACAAGTAGCTGATGCCCGCTATTTTAAAATTCGAGGTTAAATGTTATAGAAACCTTTATTTTACCTTTGATAGAGTTTTAATTCCTAGAAAATTTCACTGTGTTGAGGAAAGCCAGGCAATATGCCAGTAGTTTTATCACCATCATTATTTCAGCCCGAAATCACCAACTGCTTGGTGTAGACCTCCCTTTCCGTCACACTTCCTGTTTCTGCAGCAGCTTATAACTTGGGGCACATTATTAATAATATTTATCCGTGGTGCTAAGCAACTGGCCTTATCCCAGTTGTAAACGTCCCTTTGTGCTTAGTGGCCTTGTTTCGTTCTGTCTCCTGCTGATATGGAGGGAAGTAGAAATTATGTATTTCCTACTCTTCCGCCATTATTTTCTGATTAATTTCGTTGCAGGATCCAAGACAGTTAAATTGTTTCTCTGGGAGCTTCATTGTCTCGGCGCTTTTTTGGTGGTCGCCACCGTTGATTCTAGTTTTCAGGAGTTGTAGTGTTTTGGGAATAGTGTGGCAGGCTTTTCCGATTCCTGGTTTGATAATTCTGGTGTTTGCCGCGACTAAAGCTATATCGTCAACCTAACGCGCTTTTGAACGTGTTGGTTTCTTTAGCCTATCTTTCGCCACCCTTCAGTCAAAGCTTTAGTCCTTCGGCTATCTTCGTGTCTAGCCAGATAAACGTCTCTTCTAACTCCACCTGTGTCGTAGACTTTCGTCCGACGACGGATTTTAGTTTTACGCGCTCTTCACTCGATGTTGATATACTTACCTACCCATGTAATATTTCTTCCTTTTAACTTTTTCTTCGCGTTGCTGGTACAATCATTGGAGGTGGAATAATCTTTTGCACTAGAATAAACGCTTTTTAGGAATTGACCAGAATTAGGAATTGAAGCCTCACCCCACGCTCAGTTGTCGTAATGTGGTTTCGAAAATGATTACAGCGTCTAAGCTGCTGGTCTAGTCATCTAGAGCCAGTTCTTGGTGTGGCCTGGCTGTTATTGGGTTTTTCCGTATGGATTGTCCGTGAGGAAAACCGTGTGTTCTAAAGCTTCAAGATCGAAAAAAAGTGATTATCAAAATTGGTTTACAATTGGTGAAGATATCGCTGAATACACACAAAAAAAAATATCCAGACGAATTGATAACCTCCTCTTTTTGGAAGTTGGTTAAAAAACCGGGGAAATCTTATGTGCTAGATGTGGGAATGTGCTATGTTTATGCTTATAATATAATGTTATGATTACAGAGTCCTCACAATGCCTATCATCAGATGGTAGAAGAAAAGCATGCATACCGTTCCACCATTGTGAACCGTTACGAACTTTGGCCAAGAAAACGGATAGAACTATTGAAGATATCAACTTACTGTACAAATCATTTTGTGGGTCAAGAGGAAATGTGGCACATGTAAGTAGCTCTATCATAAAGACATTTAAAGGACCATGGGGGATTTTATATGGACCCCGTTCCCCACCCTCCAGCAGTCTTATGATACATTTATCAATATGCTTTAAAGAATCCAGAAAAAGACTTATCATTCTCAATTGCAAAATCGATATTTTTTTAATAAAGAAACATATCTTAGGTTGGGTTAGGTACGAGAGACGTTCGAAGTTAGATAATAACAGCCGCTCGGATCAATCTTCATGTTAAGCCGCACTTGCCTAGATTAGTCTGTGGATGGGTGACCACCCATTACATACCAAGTTTCCTCCGTGTCTCGGAAAGCACGATAAGTCGTTGGTCCCGGCTGTTATTTGTAGATCTTTGAAGGTCGTTACAGGTAGTAGTGACCCGAAAGACTGACAACCAGTCTTATACCAAGGGGTATTACCCAGTACTAACTGGGTTGTGGAGGTGAGATGGGCAGTCACTCCATGTAACATACTGGTATTCAGCTGCAACCGGTTAGACTGGAAGCCAACCCTAACATAGTTGGGAAAGGCTAGACTGATGAGATAATGAGGTACCTACGAGAGACGCTGCCCCCGAACGCAACACCGGTGTGGTTTTTGTCAGTACGAGTCTGACAGACCCCCCGCTCTTTCCAGGGCGGAGGACATCCATTGAGGATTTAAAAAAGAATGAACTTTCAATCTTGTCCTTTGTTTTGCAGGTGTGCTGTCCAGAACCAAAACCTGATCAGAGTATTAAGAGAGTAAGACCTTCGCAGTGCAGGACTCCTGATGGCAACCCCGGCGAATGTGTTAGTGTGTTTTCTTGTCAACATATCGCGAACATGCTCCGGCCACCTGTGTCCCAAGAGACCGTAGCTTTTGTGAAAAGTTCTAGGTATGTATCGGTACATAGCTTAAGCATAATCAGCCTATAATGTTCCCACTGCTGGGACACGGCCTCCGCTCTAGGAGAGGTTGTGGGCTATAATCCACCACGCGGGCCCAGTGCGGTTTTGTAGATGTCACATGTCTTCGAATTTTGTGGTTCTAGGACATGCCGGTTTCCTTTACATAGATGACAGGCCAAAAAGTGTTTTTGACCTTCAATATTTCCATAACCGGAACCCAGGTATGGTCTAGTCTGAACAATGTATCATATAGAAAAAAAATACCTACCTAGTATAGCATAATATCTTGTATATTACGCTAAACTATTTTTGAATATGTGATATTATATGACTGAATTTTTCAAGTGGGCGTGGATGGCCAAATCTAAATCTAAAAGAGTCTCGACCCCGATTTCGATAAAAACTAAAACTGCATCATTGGATTTTTGAAAAATCAATATTCTTAGCCAGGAAACGAACCCCTTGATTTTGAAAAAAAAATACTACACATTATTGCATTATTATACGATAGTGTCGCTAATAGGGATAATATTTAATTCTGGGAAGTAATGACATGCAGCAAGTAACTGCACTGACTGCATGACCGTTAAAATCGCCGTGAACTTTATTCTCGCCACAATATGGTTGTTTTTGTCTTGCTCCCACGGCTGACAACCTGTCAAAATTTTAGTATTCTTTATTGACGTTACAATAAGGCTGATGTTGGTTTGCAGCAATCCGAGATAAAAGAAACTGTGAAAGGACTTGCGTGCGTTCTGTAGTTTGAGCCCACCCCATGGAAAAGGATTGGATTGTGTTGTGTATTACTTAGTCTTGTTTATTGTTTACTTTCAGATGCGTCGGTCCTGAACAACACAGCGTATGCTGTGGGCCTGCCCCCACCACCTCCCGGACTACCACTCTCCGAACTACCACTCCCTCAGAGTTAGATCGACTGGATGATCCTGGCGAGCCTACCGAATGTCAAGCCCTGATGACTGCCTTTCCACCTGATCGTAGCTCAGAATGCTGTGGCGATTCGGTTGGTGTGGGCAATAAAATAAAAGGTTGGTTCAATATGTATTGTATTGTATTGTATAACGGGCTGGTGTCCGCAACTCCACGTCAAGGCGCATAAATAAATATGTAACTGAACTTTCTAAATTACGCGTCAACCAAGTATCGTAGCGTCAAGCTGTTTGCAACAGTATCTTCGTCACAACCTCTCGAGTAATCTGCTCTTTACGGATTTTTGATAACTCGTTCTTCCTCGCGTTATTGTTTTTAAATGAAATACTTCTTCTTCTCCAATGGATGACTCAGATTTTATCCAACGAGTACGTAGCAACCTGAACAGCTCTGTCGTTTACCTCATTCAAGTCATGGAGGGTGCAATTAGTTATCAAATACTGACTGAGACGAAGTAGATAATATTTTATTTTTAAATTTCGATGACGCTTATTGCCAACCCTCTAATAAAAGCGCCCAAGGCAAAGCGCCTCGGATGGCCGATGGGGCCAAAAAGTTCTGGAGTAGCGACTGCGAACCGAAAGACGATGACCTAGTGAAGGTTACGGGAAATCGCTGGATGCGAGTCGCACGTGACCGGTCAATGCGGTGACACTTGAGGGAGGCCTATGTCCAGCAGTGGACGTCTTGCGGCTGAAATGATGATGCTGATGAGGCCGTCGCCTAGTTCCCCGACGGGCCGGAGCTGCCTGTGTGCCAGTAGTGGAAATGTGTGCTGTTATGCCATTTGCCAGCCAGCCTTGTTGGCACTTAACAGCTACGCAGACTTTTCTGTCGCTGTCCAATAAGTTCTTCTCCTTTTTAGGGTTCCGTACCTCAAAAGGTAAAAAAAGGAACCCTTATAAGATCACTTTCTTGTCCGTCTGTCTGACTGTCCGTCTGTCCGTCTGTCTTGACCGATTTTCTCAGGAACGGGTGGACCTAGCAAGTTGTAAGTGTTGTGTAATTTATACCGGATACTGAGGACTATAGTCCCTATCAGGTGTATAAAAAGGTCAACACGATAAAAAGATATGGGCAAATTTAGATTTTCGCGAAAACTTGTAAGTACCAAAATTTACCTTAATATTTTAGTATAATCTAACCTGTATTTCTTCCAGGCGGTAACGCAACCGGAATAGACGAGTATCCCTGGGCGGTGGTAATAGAGTACTCACTAAACGATGATCAAGGAATGGCTCTGGCATGTGGTGGAGCTTTAATCAGCGGAAAATATGTACTGACTGCTGCCCATTGCATCGCTGGAGGAATACTGAAAACAGCCACGCCGTAAGATAAGCATTATGTTTTTGATATACGAATTTTTTTTCAGTCATACAGGGCGTAAGGCATCGAGGAGCTCTTGGCTAAATAATAACAGCCGCTCGGTCGATCTTTAGGCTAAGCTGTGCTTGCCTAGGTTGGTATGTGGATGGGTGACCACTATTACATACCGAGTTTCCTCCGTGCCTCGGAAAGCACGTTAAGTTGTTGGTCCCGATATAATTTACGACCATAACGTGAGTAAAGCCATGGGCAAAAGCTATATTAAATCAAAATCAAAATATTGTATTCCACATAGGCCTAGATGGGTAGGTACTTACAAAACGTCGAAAACGGTGCACGGTTCGCGTTGGTCGTTTCCATGGAGAAGAACCAGCAAGAAACTCCATGGTGAATCCTTCAAATAATCTCTTACAAATAATCTCTTAACATAATAATTTGACTTATTTTCCAGGAGGGTAGTTCGCCTCGGAGAATACGATATTTTCAATGAAGGCCAGGATTGCATCCACGCATCAGGGGGTGGTAAGGACTGCACTGAAGGGGTGACAAGGATCAAAATCGAGAAAACCATACCTCACCCTAATTACATCTACGGGAAATCGAAAAGACATGACATTGGCCTGATCAGGATGAGAGAGACAGCTCCATACACAGGTTTGTAGCGAGTTTACTTCACGACGGTGGAGATTAGCCACATCGGCGCGTGAGATATTACTAGTGCACAAGTGTGTGCGCAGGCACAGGTGCACTCTATATCCTCAGCCTCATCGTCTGATGGGACAGCAATCTGACACGACCGGAGTGAGATCAGGCGCAGGACCATCGGCTTAACGTGCTCTCTAAGTCACAGGCCTTGTTCCCGAAAGTAAGCTGGCAAAAATCGGCTTCTTAGATGCCTTCTGGCTCGAGCTCGTGGCTAAATAATAACAGCTGCTCGGGTTGATCGTTAGGTTAAGCCGTGCTTGCCTAGGTTGGTCTGTGGATGGGACCCACTACATACCGAGTTTCCTCCGTGTCTCGGAAAGCACGTTTAGCGGTTGGTCCCGGCTGTCATTTGTAGATCTTTGACAGTCGTTAGGTAGTCAGAGGCCCAAAAAGTCTGACAGCCAGTCTTACCAAGGGGTATCGTATTACCCGGTACTAACTGGGTTGTGGAGGTCAGATAGGCAGTCGCTCCATGTAAAATACTGGTATTCAGCTGCACCCGGTAAACCTGGAAGCCGACCCCAACATAGTTGGGAAAAGGCTAGGCAGATGATGAGATGCCTTCGGGCCTACACGGGGGTATTACTGACGACCCGAATGGCGCAGCGGTAGTGATCCCGGTAGGGGCAAATGTTTGTGTGAGGAGCTGAAATTAAGCTGTAGGTAATTAAGGTATTTATTGCTAACTATAGCTACGTTTGTCTAGACTAGACAAAGACGTACGTTGCAAGCAACACTGTTGAGATAGATCCTGGGTTCAAATCCCGAGCCAGACAAAGTATTGAGTATTTCCAACAGAAGTTTACTAGAAGTTCCTCGATGGGTTTTACTCTAGACATTTGGGTAAGCAGAAGTATAATGATAATTTTTGCAACATTTGTAATGTTTTAAATCGTCAGATAAAACAATAAAATTAATTCAATGTTACTGGTAAGGGTCGTCCTTTTATTACGTGAAGTTTAAAGGGGAGGGAGGGGTCAGAAAAATACACGATTAACCACGATGTGGAGGGATGCTGATAATGTGACAATCACTTGTATTTTTTCATGAATCGAAAAAAATGTGTCACAGAATTAAAAACCAGAACATGACCAGGCAAATTTGTGAATTTGTGAAAATTCTATTATAACAATTTCTAAAACATTTAGGTCTACTGTCTTTTTAAACTTTCACGATCAGAACACATTATAAAACACATGTAAACATGTCGGGCTTATAATAAAGGTAAAATTCGCGATAAATACTCGTTTACATGTGTTTTATAATGCATTTAGGTATATTCAACAATAAAAAAATACACGGGATGCTTTGAGGGGGAAATAACATTTGTTTCCGAGTCAGTATGTTTAGAATGTCTATGTATTTATATTAAGTATGTATTTATATTAAAAAAAAAGTATTTATGTAGCATATTCAACTATCTGGTGTCCAAGACTCACGCCTCGTTGTCTTAGTGTGGCACTAGATGGCGGTGTGTGTAATGTCCGGCAATATTTATTTATTTATATACCGTACCGCCAACTTTCAAACACCGCCAATAACACTTTTTGTGGGCAAAAGGAGCCTCATTTTCTTTATATTTGCTAAAGTTTTCATCAAAAAATCTTGGCAGCTGATTGAAAGGTACAAACACTTACTTTGTCCTTTATTGTTAACTTTTCAGATTTCATCCGCCCCATCTGCCTACCTTCCAAAGACCTGACCCGACCGGAGAATTCGCCTCCTTACTTCTCGATGTACGCAGTTGGTTGGGGCGCGACAGAAAATAGTACATACAGTAATGTCAAGCTAGACGTTAACGTACCCTTCGTCAAGCTTGAAGTAAGTAACAGTATCTAATGTTTAGTTTTTCAGAACAAACAAGACTCATGCAAATTTGTAGATTATCCACCAAGCACGGAGATACCAAAAACAGTGCCATGTGTCTTGAATTCTTTGAATTCCTCATTGCAATTAGGATTTTAGTCAGAACCAGTCAGAAAAGGCTTGGAACTAAAAACTCCCTCACTAGGTCCACGTCCAGAGATGGGCGAAGAAGTATGTCAGACTCCTTACCAAAACCACATGGTGTTCTTTGACTACTTTTGGCCGGGGTGCTGGAGTACTTGCTTATTTCATCAAGCTTCCCCGGCTAGTTATTTGCCCACAACATGGTCAAGCAAGTACCTACCTATGTACCTATATGTACCTGTATGTACCTATTTAGAACCCTTTTTACATAAAATATAGTGAGAGATTAGAGCTAGTGCAACGTAAATACCTTCGTGCTATGAATAGCATATGGGTAGCATAATTGTTTTAAGATTTAATATTTAAATTATTGTTACGAATTCTTCTTGTGCTACTGTTTGTTTTTCCTTAAATAAATAAATCAAAAGCAGTCACCCTCTGCGGTGACATAAGACACTGTTCTATCCCCGTGATGAATTTTAGCCGACTCTATTTTATCTCGCTGCTAGTCGCAGTTTTTACAGATCAAACAGTCTCCTGCAACAAAAATCTCCTCAATGATAAGAATATAATTTACATAGTTATTACAAACTTAAATAAAACAAATATATACAGTCAGCGTCAAAAAATTCGTCCGCATCGCTGTCAACAGGAGTGTTGCCCAGGAGACTGGCAGCATTGCCAAGTTGGATGACAATGCTGATTTTTGTCCAAAAATCAGCCAGCCCTCTGCTCACGGGAAGAGTCGACCAACCGTATGGCGATGTCCCGAAAGACGATCAAATGGGTTCAAACCCATTTGATCGTCTGATGATTATTATTTTGATCGGCACTTGGATCCAAGTGCCGATCTCATGACCCTATTGTTTCAAACCCAAACGGTTAAAACCTGTGAAGTTATTGTATTGCGCCGTTCGGTGATTGAATTGACTGACAGAGCTTAATTTTTCAGAAATGCCAACGAAGTTACAAAAGGATTGGTCGCCACATAACTTTAGGAGACGGTCAACTTTGTGCAGGTGGCATAGAAAACCAGGACTCTTGCAAGGGTGATTCTGGAGGCCCCTTAGTGTACGAGAATGATGAAAAATTCGAACTCATCGGCGTCGTCAGCTTTGGACCAGATCCTTGTGGTGATAAGGGTACTCCTGGAATTTACAGTAATGTCCACCACTACCTTGATTGGATTAAAAGTGTTATTGTTGCATGATAAAGACGTGATGTTGTAAATAAATGTCAAGTATCTTATTAAGTCAGCCCATCTCACAAATGTGTTTACTGTCCCTCGCTTATTAAATTTTTACAAGCAGGTTTTACTGTGCAATCGAGGAATTAAAAATGTGAAATATAAAGGTTTGAGGTATTTTATTTGGTGATTGTAGTGGTCCATTATTCTCTATGATAGGAGTAGGTGAGTATCTTGTGGATTTGTAAATTTTGGTTCACTTGCTGTGTGCTCAATGTGTATCCTGCCCATCCTAAAACTGTGCTTAGACCTGGTCAGTCACCGAATCGCAAAAATTCCGCCTTTGAGTCTACCAAAGCGCAATGGTGTGCAGCGTTCTGGGTGTAAAGAGAGTAGGCAAAAACTTACTTTTACCATAACAAGTGAAGGTGTTCCGCGTTTTTGTGCGAGAGAGATTCGCTTTTTCGTCATAACAACTGACAACAAAGCTCTTTGTCGAGACGAAAAACTACCTTACTTTATTTTTTTACTTTACTTTATTTTTTTATTATTTTATGTGACATTTACTGATTTGACATGAATACTTATTTCATTAAGTATTTTACTTTTTATTATCATTGTGACATTTAATGATTTTTGTGATTTTTATTTACATTCATTTTGAAAAGAACTTGTTATTAATTTTATTTGATTATTGTGAATGTGGGGACCATGTGGGTCACATTTGTATTTTTTGTTTATTTTTTTCCCACAACTGTCTGGCAGTTTGAGTACTATAAGCGACCTACCCAAATGTCCTTTCTTTGGTATTGTTCGTCGTTTCGTTGAGCTCCTTGAGTTATAAGTCGAGCTACACGATAACTGACAAATGCTTGCAATGACAGGACAGGTCCACTCAAATCTGTGTGGTTCTTTCTTCAAAAGACCATCTCAGACACTAATCTGCATAGTCCTCATGTGAATTGAGCAAGATTATGTCTGGACTTCAAAAGAGACTATGACCTCTGAGTTTGTTTCGGCTGTTTCTTCTCAGAGTAGTCAGGTACGAAACACCGGCCCCATCTAGTTTTAAAAAGTGACGTGTAAAAGTGTTTGTAAAAACCTACTTGCAAAATAAACATCATTTATCATTTATCATTTACCAATAAGTGAACGAGCCACTACCTGGCGAAATTCTAGGCTTGAAAGCAGAGTTCCTTCAACACGTTTTGCTTCGTGCAGCTTACAATAAATGATATAGGTATGAATTATTCATCGCGATATCTAGTAAGTCGAAAAACAATCTTAGATAGAATTTTATTTTTGCCTTTCGATCTACTTCGTAACAAACTTTTTTTGGTCCATGAGATCGACCCCACCCATATTTTTATTGTACTTTACAACAAGTTCAGGGCAAATAACATTTATCTTGTCACCACTTCCTTGCACACGCCTCTTGACTGTCGTTGTAGGTATAGGTAACAAGAAATTTGACAGTAAAAAACAGCCCTGTTATCCATCCATTTTATGAAAGATATTCCATTGCTGGTGGTCGCGAAAATGTCTCCACGATTCATATTTTTATCAGTTGGCATATTTTTTGGTATATTTTTCCTATTAGAGCGTACTGTTCCACAATCCTTTATATTCATATTCCTCAGAGTATACTGAAGATTAGGGGAATTAAAAAATTGTCAAAGTATACTTCACAATACAACAACCGATTCACCCAATCCAGTTTCAGGGCCACCTTTTTTCTTCCCTGTGTATAAATCAAACTGAAATAGATAGCCAGTAGAAGAGTCTGCCCTGCACCACATTTTGAACCCCCATTTTACTGATTTGTTTTTGACATATTGCCTCATTATATTGTGGCCATTGAATTTGATCATATGTTCGTCTATTGCCTGGGTTTTGGTGTTGGTCATAGCGGTTTGAAAAACTTGATTAGAGTGATGTATAACAGGTCGTATTTTATATGCCCTATCATAAGAGGGATCAGTCCTAATCGGTTCATTAGAATTGTCACTAAAATGCAAGTTCCTACGTATTTCTTCAAAGCTTATAGGCCATCACATTAGCAATGTATGGGACTCCCATGTCAGGATCTGTAAACCAATAGTTCCTGAATGTAGGTAAGAAATGGTATCCCATTACAAAGTTCATGCCAAGAAAAGCTCTGGCTTCTTCATTAGTCATGGTAAAAGTTCGGCCATTTTGTTCAGCATAGCGGATGGATTCACGAACAATAATCTCATCTACTAAGTTTTCGAAGCCTGCAACTGCATTGAAAATTTTTCCAGGGTACAGGCGTGTGGGTGCTACATCTAAAATGTTCACTTCACCGAAATTGTAGCCTTGCATCTCACGGAAATTGTGCGGTGAATATGAATTCTTTGGCCAGTTGAAAGAAGGGACAGTAATGTTAGGTGGTTGATTTTCGATTGTATTCTCTTCTAGAGGCGCTGAGCTTGGATCAATTTCAACTGTTGACATACCCGCATTGATATCTTGCGCTAAAAAAGTTTGGTCCTCTTCATCAAGGAGCAAACCATCCTCGTCGTCGCAGTTGTCAGCCATCATGACTTCGAAAACTTCGTCTTCTCTCAGAAAAAACTCTCTATGTCGATTTGAAGACATGGTCTGCAAGAAAATATATGAAAATAAGAATGATAAACTGAATAAAAGCAAAACAAACGTTACCGAAACGATATATAAAAATGTAAAGGGACACCCGCGTCCCTTTACATTTTTTTACATAATATGCACTACTTTTACTTCGAAAACTAAATATATGTAATAAAATGATAATTGTACTCACCAGAATATAATGATGAAGAAAGACGGTCGTGAAATGTTACTATACCACAATAAAATATTTTTTAATATAGACGTCTAGCGAAAATGTTTTTCAAATTTCGCGCCGGTAATTTTTTTGACAGATAATGTTTTTTTTTTGTGTTGCTAGCGCGCAAACTTGAAAAGATACTATAAAATTTAAAAAAAAATAATCTAGAAAACGTTTTATTTAGCCAGTATTATTGTAAATCGTAAAAATTATACGGGGACAAATGTGTCCCATATGCGTGAAAGGGTCATTCGCAACAGTAGCCCATAATAGACAACCAAGCAACATTCAAGTTGTTGATTGCCAGGAAGGTAGTTCACCTTGGAGAATACCATTTAACACATAAGGTATGGATTGCATAAGACTTCGCTTTTCTTATGGTGAAAGCGCCAGGGTACCCCCCGAAATTAAAAGTTTCTTACGTTTTCAACCGAATTTCAATAAGACGAGCTAGGTTCTCAATTCGACTGCTTTTGTTTCTTTTCTTTTTTGTGTTTGTCACCTGACCTTTCGACTGGGTGAACCAATTTTGATGATTCTTTTTTTATTTGAAAGCTGGTGCTTCCCGTGTGGTCCCATTTAAATTTTGTGAACATCTGATGCTGATCTTCGGAGATATACAATGGAACTCTTCAAAAATAAACGGCAAATCTGCCGTGATTGCTGCAATCGCTTGGATGTTTATTGTAACAAATCTACTTGATCCTATCAAAATAAAGGGTAATAAGCAGACTTGTTCAATTAAAATTTAATAAGGAAATGAATGAATTTACACATGAGATAAAAAAAATCAGCTAATTATAAAAATACCTACTTATCACGCACTCTAGGAAAGTATGAAGGAGGTAGTTTTATAGTTCACGCACTTAGATGGTGACAAATCAGTTCAGCTCTGCAGGAGAGACAGGAACAGGCGTAAAGGTAACACTGCAGGTCAGTTATCAGGACAACTACAAGGATCAAGCTTCAGGGAACTCTGCTGAAAGGGCGTTGTGCAGTTCTTAGAGTCACGCACCAGGTTAGCTCTGCAGGAAAGCACCAGTATAGTTCTTTGGGCCAGACGTCAGGTCCCAGGTGAATCTTTAGTTGGATCCCCTGGGTAGTATAGGTACGTGACAGCAAAAGCCAAGCTATTTTCTGATGCTTCTCATATGAGATCCCATAGTAGACTGCTTCCTGCGGTTCGTAAGCTCGTTTTCGAAGTAGTCTTCCTTTTGCAATTTTCGAATATTAGTTTTCTTCTTGTGGCCATCATCTCATCTGACAAGTGTAGTCGGCTAGGACATATCCATGACTGCGTAAAGAATTTTATAAATATAATTTAAAATTAAGTTATTTAGTAAACAATCGTAATATTCTATAAAATACAATAACTAAACATATTGATAAAATCCCCCCGACACAAAAAATAAACTCTAAAAACGAACAAATAATATTTTTATCGTCACTTAGGTAAGTTCAAATATTTTTATTTTCCAAGCGTCGTCGCGTCGTGGGACCGCTAAAGTTTATAAAGTATTTTTCCAACAACAGCTAATTAATTATTACGAATTAAATTTAGGCACGAGCGATCATAAGTTTCATGCATAGTCTACGCTCCACATAATGCCGCGCGCGGCGAGCTTGGTGTGCGGTATGCGACCCGAACGGGCAGACGACGTTGACGGTTGTGTCGATTTTGCGGCTTTTTCGAAGTAAATTCTTTTGTTGCAATCTGCGACTACACCTTTTTTTCTCACTTAGTGGTCCCCCGACGCGCGACGCGACGACGACGCTTGGAAAATAAAAATATTTGAACTTACATAATACGAGTACCTATGTGACGATAAAAATATTATTTGTTAGTTTTTAGAGTTTATTTTTTGTGTCGGGGGGTTTTTAAAATTTTTAATTTTACTTTTATTTTGTCCTTTTTAAAGTAGGTATTTTTGAATCGATAGAACATATGGAAGGTAGTCAGATCCCCTCATCGACTATTAAAGAGCTGATGATCTTCAAACGGCTGATCAGGTCATGGTTACCTTACCATATACTTTCAATATCATTGAAGTAACACGATACCAAGTTTTGAATCGATAGGACATATGGAAGGTAATAGTCAGATCCCCTCATCAACTATTAAAGAGCTGATGATCTTCAAACGGCTATCAGGTCATGGGTACCTTACCATATACTTTCAATATCATTGAAGTAACACGGTACCAAATTTCGAATCGATCGGACATAAGGAAGTTAGTCAGATCCCCTCATCAACTAGAAAAGAGCTGATGATCTTCAAACGGCTGAACAGATTATCATGAAACATGGCTAAGAACACTCGGGATAAAATTATCTATGACACAAAAAAAACTAAACGAAAATCGGTTTATCCGTTTGGGAGCTACAATACCACAGACAGATACCTTAAACTTATAACACCCTTCTTTTTTGGTCGGGGGTTAAAAACAATTTAAATTACAAATAAACCAAAAAGTAACCATCAAGAGCCAGAAAGAGAAATAAAAAGTAACTGACAATTTGACATAAAAAAAAAAAAAAATATATGATATGAGTAATAATATTTTATTTCAGCTATTTTTATGGTAATGAATCGTATTTAGATCGATTTGGTGAGTGTAAACAGAAACAAATAAAAAGGATGATAAATAGTAGGTAATATGAATGATGAATATAAAGTGTAAGTATAGCATAAATACTATATTATACAACATCATAACGCAACATCACGCCTGTATGCTCCGAGGCAGATGTGTACAATACACCCAGATTTCGACAGTTAGGTAAGTTATGTTGGCGCGTTTGTGTTCCGCGCGCGCCTCAATGAGATGTCAGCAAAAGGAAGGGTGCGCACTGCGCAAGGTCCGATGCCTGCCGGGGCTGCGGGACTGTTCGAAAGAGATACTGCGGCCCTGGAACACAAAGGGCTAAGAAGGAACATGGATGGGTTTTAGTCAGTAAAAGTCTGACACTCCCTTCTGCTCCGCCCAGAGCGGGAGGGGTAATTTGATGATTTCCCATCCGAAAAAAGAAAAAAGGTATGTTAAGTTCCATATATTGGGGATACGCACTGACCAGCACATATAAAACCAACTTCTAAAAACACAAAAAAGTGAAAAATAATTTTAGCTTCAGAAATAGGTGACCTTTGTTTGATTAATTTAGTTTTTTTGTCACCGACTTCTGAAACTAAAGCTATTTTTCACTTTTTTGTGTTTTTAGAAAAAAAGTTTTTTTTTGCAATGTGCTGGTCAGGTTGTATGTTGATTAAAATAATGATCTATACAAATACCTAAATAAAATTGAAGTGTCTGTTTGTAATTTCAAAGTAAAGTGTTTTACTGAATGCATTTAATGAAAGTGTGTGTATCTACGGCAAAAAAAATATGTTTTTTTTCTGTCCGTCCGGCTAATCTCCGAAACGGCTGGACTGATTTTGATGGGACATTTTCCGATACTCGGATTCAAATAGAGAAGTAATACATATTTTTATAATAGTTTCATGCCGACGAAAGTCGCGGGGCCCAGCTAGTAAAAAAAAAAAAATATCTCGCTAGATAAACTAACGATCATCACATTACTACGATGACATTTAGAACACATTATTACATATATTAATTTGAAAAACGATTATTTTCCAATTCGTTTATTAAAAAGACTTAATAAATAAATACATAAAACATTTGTCTAGAAACAACAAGAGATACCGGTTTGTTCTTCACAAGATTTTCCTCATAACACATGAATAAAATGTAGCTTCACGAGAGAAAGAAGCTCATTCGTTATTACTGGTTACTGTTGCTAGGTGGTCTCTGAACGTTGGACCGAGTTGATCTAGCTACAGCCCTACTGGGACGAGCTTATAAAGTGTCACTTACTTTTTTAAAGTATTGAAATTCTCACAAAAATGTATTCAATAACTGTTGCTGTTGTTTTCTGCGCTGGACTTGTTTTTGGACGTAAGATTGCCTTTTTTTATTTACCTATGTTTGTTCTGTGTGTGTGTGTCTCAGGGTGTGTACGAACATGTCCTCTGGCTGTTCGACCCCCTGTTCAGACTTGGTCGTGACTAGTCATTTTTATTTATTTAAAATTACTTATGTACAATAGAAAAAAAAAAAATGTATATTATTATTTTTATTAAAACACTAAATTTACAATTTAATATTTTATGTAGTGTGTTTTTGGTGAACCGGAACGCAAATTGAAAACGGTCCTTGATAGCGCCGGTAGTGATGTCAAAAATTAAGTATGTGACAAAGAAACATTTTTTTTTTTTTAAACACATTTTGTGTATATTTTTCCGGTCTTTTTGACGTCAGGATATTATAAAAACACCACAGACGCCGCGATTAACGAGGCCAGATACTGGGCCTACGATAGTTTAAATAAGTCGTATCAAAGATATTGTTACGTCGTACCCGTACTTACTTACAGTTACGGTAGTAGGTACCTAATAGTAGGTAGGTAGGTAATAGTAGGTAGGTAAAACGAGTCCCGAATGATGTAGGTACAAATTCGCAAACTACCTACAAAAGAACATCATTGTAATTTCGACCGTACGCCGAGGGCATAAAGTACCTACTTCTTTCCTCTGTACAAGTTGTGGAATTGTCTAGAAGATTCTAGGAAGTCGTAGATATTTCTCGAACGTTCGATCGCCATATAAATAGTCAACGTGTTTGCGGGAGCGGTCAACGACCGATTCTCCAATTAATGATCCGACCCAGCCTGTTGTCCCTTGCTGCCCTCTTATCAATGACGCACTAAGCCGAGGCCCGAACCCCACAGGGGGTGCCCTTAGTGACCGTTCATTAAATTGAAATCCTTAGTTGTAAGCCCTGGCTGGGGGCCTTAAAGTAATTTTTGGCCACCACAGGATTGTCCGGTTAAGCAACCTTAGCGTGTTGCAACTGCGAGTGGTCCCTCCTAAAAAAAAAAAAACCGGGAGCGGTCAGTCTTATTTTGGCTAATTTATCCCATACCCAGCTCGTAACAATATGAAACAAGAGTATTTTTAAGAGACTTCCAAAAAAGGAGGAGGTTCTCAGTTCGGTTGTTTTTTTTAAGAACCGATTTGTGATTATTTTAGGAAGGCGGTTTATTTTTGAAAATAGTTTTCAATAAAGTAAAGTAAAGTAAAATTTATTTGCATAGATTGCAGGTACTTAAAATAAGATGTTACAAAAAGATGGGTGAGCCTTGTACTTCTCTAAATTAGGCATGCAAACGTTAAGAAATAGTTAAATAATAAATATTGAAAATAAAATCAAGTTAATTTAAAAAAAAAATAGAATAAGAACACTAAGTATGTTTTTAAAGCCGATATCAGGGGCTCTAAAATGGCCGCTTTATCAGACTAATATGAAACACGTTGAAAAATTTAAATTCTTTAAATGGACTTTACAGTCATGGTCTTATAGTGCATTTTAAGAATTTTAAAGTTTTAACGTTTTTCATATTACGATTCTGCTAAAACAGCCATTTTAGACCCCCAGATCACGGTAATATTATAATACAGTAGTGTAACTCGGCCGCATGATAGAAATTAATGCCTACAGCCGCGCGGTACGTAAACATTCGTTAGGGCTGCCCGTCTCCAGCATTTTAATTACATTTGCCTACTTTCTGTTTCTATTTAGTTTTGTGATTGTAAATATCCTTTTTATATAAATAAATGAAATACTTTGTATATTGAATAGGAAGTGTTCAATAAAACATGTTACTCTATTCGCTTTATTTATTAATCCAAACACCTTTTTTTGTGAGATAAAAGGAAATACTTATCCATTAAAAAGACACATATTATGTACCTACCTACTAGTAAGTAAATTTATTTTATAGTCTTACCTTTCAGAGTTTCCAGGTAATTTAAAAAAACTTATGTCTGGATGCGTTATTGACGAATTCATACAACCAAAAACAGCACAATATTTCCTACTCGTCATATTAACTGATTTTTAGAGAAAAAATCGCGCGGTTACTGTTAAAAAAACAACACACCGTTCGACACTGCGGTACAGCCGTGACTGTCTGCGCCCCGAGCGCACCCCGAGATCGAGGCGCGTAGGTATAGCTCGCGTTTCGTCCGTTTGTATGAAGTTGGAGTACTGTATTATAATATTACCGTGCCCAGATATTTTCGTTTATTTTCCATTTTGTTTTAGCCATTGTTCACATAACATCTACAAAATAATGTAGGCACAACATTAATTATTCCTCTAACATGTTTGTGTAACACTAATGTATAATATATATGCTGGTCCTGCTCCACAACCATAGGGGAAAACTAATTGGGCAAATGATTGTGCTAGCTGCATAAGATTCCTTGTAGCTTTGTTTTGTTTTTTTTTTGTATTTTTGACTTTCAAAAGTGCCATAATGGTCTAATTGAAATAAATGCTTTGAGTTTGAGTTTGAGTTTGAAAATAAATTTTGACAGCACCATCATCTGCCCAACCTTTTCGGTCAGATTCCAGTCTATATATGACATTTTGTATTGATTTTTGACATATTAGGATTTTTTGTAATATTTTATTTCCGTTAATATGTATGACAACATTTGACATACAAGGTGTGCAAATGCTTGGTTGACGGCTATGTGAAGGGTCCGTTTAAACTTCACGTAGCCTTCAACCAAGCATTTTGAAAATAAAATCAAGTAAAGTAAGCCTACGCAAAAATTATTGCTGGGAAACGACTTTTTTTTAGTGAAAAATTACGGTACTCAAAACTGTGTGCTGATGGGTGTCATGGAGATATTTAAAGTAAAGTGATAGCTAACCATAGACCCTAGGGTCTATGGTAGATATTTTTTTTTAAACTTGGAACTTTGACCTGCAATATTTCCGTAACTAAAAGGTTCCCAGGTATGATCCAGGGCAAAAAAAGTTGATCGCAATGACGGGGAGAAATATACATCAATCAGTACATAATTACATCCTTTAAAAATTTTATTTTTACCTTCTTTCTAAATTATTGTGAATAAAAGATGCTATTGTATTGTATAACGGGCTGGTGTCCGCAACTCCACGTCAAAGCGCGTCTTTTGCGTATCTATAATCCACCACGCGGCCCCAGTGCGGATTGGTAGATGTCACATGTCTTTGAATTTTTGGTTCTAGGACATGCCGGTTTCCTCACGATGTTTTCCTTCACCGTTTTGAGAGCAGTGGTGATTAAATCAATTACACAAAGTAATGCGTCTGCCTGGGTTCGAACCCATGACTTACTGTTCGTAAGTCGGGGCCGCCACCACTGGGCCACCGCTGCTCTCCAAAAGATGCTATTTGACATTGTAATATAATTATTGTTAACTTTTAAGCGTTTTCGTAAAACTGTTGGTAAGCTTAAAATAAATTTCTAAATTTAAATGAAAAAAAAAAAACCGGCCTGTATAGGGTTCCGTAGTAGCCTTTTCCGTCCTTATCAGGACTACGGAACCCTAAAACACTGCTCTCTGCTCACTGCTCATTTCGTTTTTCGATTATTCGATAGGCGAGTGAAAACCACCAAGTTCTGAAATCCAACATCGTTGGTCCGGTTCACCAAAAAATTTTATGTTTTGTCATCGCCACCTTGACAACATAATAAAAAATTATAATATTGATCCTCTGAGGTCATCTGGCAATGTTATTCATTAGAAGTTTTTTTCTTGCATGACTTTCAAAGTCACCTTTAATTTGTTTAGCGATTTTTAGGCAATTAAGACAAGATAAATTAGTCATATAATTGCAAACCTATAAATACTCAAATAAATTAAAGTCGCTCTCTAAATAAACGGGGCTTAAGTACACATCCAGCGAAAAGTGGATTTACACCTTTGCTTATCCGGTTTCGAGTACCTACTACGCACCCTGACCTTTCTGAAGAACCTCACCAATATGGTCAGTGTGCGACCTCCTAGGACGTCCCCTCGCAGCATGGTCGCTCATAATTGCCTTGCTTTTTCCTTAATTTATCTGCGTAGGACCCCGACAATATATTATGAATCGTTTTTAAGTATTATAAAAAGGTCGCTTCAGGACAAGTTTATGTCATTATTTATATTTTCGGAATTATGTATTTGAATAAATGTATGCGGGTTAATGACCTTTAATTCTCTCTTATGTGGCGGAGACTATACTTAGATGCTTTAGCAATGAATCAATGTCGCTTTGAACAAATTTTTCAGGTGCCAGTCCTCATCCATCGGATGCGGGGCCTGGCAGTTGTCAAGCTGAGATGACTGCGTCCCCTCTCAATCCTGGTTCGAAGTGCTGTACGACTGAAGGTCAGTATCCAATGAGAGGAACGAAAAACATATTTTGGCTTAGTTATTAGTGGAGACCAGATTATATGCTTAAAATCGTCGAAATATTCATGCAAATATTCTTCATAAATGCTCGATACCTACTAAGTCTACAAATCAATCTTTTTATTTCTTCATTTACTACATTTTCGATGAGTTTATTTTGTTTGCCGGTCTCGCGAAAACGCGGTCATAAATAATTTGTCATATGGCGTTGTGAACAAGCCTTCAAGGGCAGAAACCGGTTGTGAACACGAGGCTACACGAGAGAACTATTACGTATCTCTGTTGATAGCTCGAAATGATAGTAACTGGGCTCAGTGTCCATCAATTAACTGTCAAAAGCTTAGTTTCGTATTATGTATGACCAGTCGCGATCAAATATGACGTCATTAGTTGTCATCGTGGCTGATAGTCACCGTAACTCAGTTTGGACAGACGCTTTCGTATCGATACTTTTATTATTTCGATTATGTAAGCATAGTGGACAACAAATTGTTGACAACTGAGTTTGAAGTGGCTTTTGTGAAAGACGTTACACCGTACCCGGGCTGTTAGGAACCGTAAAGTGATATCCACTCAGTGCGATACGAAATACCAATATTGTGACATTCTCGGTTGTCATCAAAGTTCGGTGTACAACCGAAGCTTGATATCAGAAAGATACGTAATAGACCTACAGAACCCTAAAACCCACACCTCTTATCTTTCAGGTGGTCTCTCAAGCAATATATTACATCAGCAGCCGTGGGCCGCGCTTATAGATTACGAACTTAAGAAAGGCGGCACAAGGAGGATGTGTGCAGGAACTTTAATCAGCGCCAGATATGTCCTGACAGCTGCCCACTGTACGACAGGACAAGTACTGAAAATAGGCACGCCGTAAGAGAAAACCTTTAGCACGAACTTTTTTGTACTGGAATTCAAAAAGCAACTAATTTTGACAGCTCGCTCGTTTAGCCTTCAAAATACAAAACTTACGTCAAAGTCAGCTTTTAGGATACGATGCGATAGGTATAATAAAATTCGTGCTGGGCCACCAATGTACTAAAATTTACGGCTTTGACCACAAAGGTCAAAATTGCAAAAACTCTTCACAACACAAGTACAATTTTTGCAATTCTCATGTGCGACACTTGATTTTGATTTCTTGGAAATTCTTGTACAGTCCTATTTATAACCCTAGCTCTCAGATGGTTGCAGTAATTCCAAAAAGGTGGTTTTAATGAAACACAGTATTTTTGCCGTAGTTACAGCTCAAAACTAATTTTTTAGGACTTCAGTTCGCCTTGGAGAATACGACTTGAATCACAAAGGTGCAGACTGCGTATCAGTTGATGGAGCGGGCGAGGATTGCAACGATGGACCCATCAGTATCGCGATCGAGAAGATCATACCTCATCCGAAGTATAATGATCCAACTTCGAAGCAGTACGACATTGCCTTGATCAGGTTGAAGGAGGCAGCTCCCTACACAGGTTTGTAGAAGAACCTCTGCCATTAACTTGTTATGTCCAACTAATTCGGTTGAAGCCCAAATGGAGGATTCCATTTGGGCTTCAACAGAGTTAAAAAGCCACGAACGGTGTCTGTCTGTTCGGCTGCCACGCGTGATTTTCTAATATTGTTAACATTTTAGATTTTATACGCCCCATCTGCCTACCTACCAAAAACCCGGAGTCCAGCCCCCCTGATTCCCCGCTGGTTGCTGTTTCTTGGTTTAAGGACGCGAATACCAAGGACATCAAGATGCTTGTGAAAGTGCCCTTCGTAGACCAGGAAGTAAGTAGCCGTTACACGATTTTGACACGCGCATACCTTCAACTTTCGACTTATTGCGCCTTATAGGTATCCTCGATGGATTAAAAGTTGACAAAGGCATTGTCAAGAGAGTGTTGTTGTTAAACATGTCTCATGTCTGTGGAAGTTGTTTTGAAAAACAAAAATGGCGTCGTTTGTTTCAACTAGAGACAACCGTCAAAAGACCCGTGCAGCACTGTAGGTACCGTGTGTATTATTGGCTGAAATATCAGTTTATATTGTGGTAACAAAAGATTTTGACACTGAACAAAACAAAAAAAAAAAACAATAGAGTTGATTCTTAATTCGCTGTCTCATCATGGTTATTACTAAATTAGGTAACCCCCATACCTTGGTAGCTAATTTATCACATCAACAAGCATCGAATAACGAAACTAGAACAAAACTAATAAGACACTTCATTATTTCGCAGAAATGCCAAAAAATATACAGCAAACCTGGCCGCAGCGCCATGCTTGGGAAGGGGGAGATCTGCGCAGGTGGCATAGAAGGCATGGACACTTGCAAGGGCGACGGAGGTGGTCCCCTAGTGTACGAGCATGAAGGAAGATCTGAACTTATTGGCACTGTTAGCTTTGGACCATCTCCCTGCGGTTTAGAGGACGTTCCTTCAGTGTATACCAATGTATACGAATACATCGATTGGATTAAGAGCCATGTAGAAGCATAGTTGTTTTATACTTTGAGTCTGCATCTAATGGATCACAAGCCAAAACTTTGTTAACATTTTTTTTTTCCATTTCTATGTCATTCTGTATTAATTTGTAAAAACGTCTTGTTCAAATAAAAATATTCAGAGCTAAAAGGCCTTTTATTTTACCCTCGTTAATTATTAACTGGTAACACTAGTACAGACGCCAGCACATCAAGCTAATATAATCTATGATTTTCAACTTTATCGCCAAAGCATTATAGGTTCAAGGTTGATTGGGAATTTTCAAGGAAATCGATTCCAGATTCGCAGACTATTTAGCCGTTTAGCATATTTGGCAGGATCTTATTTATTTATTTAAACTTCATGTACAATAGTGGTACATAGGCGGACTTAATGCCACAAGGCATTCTCTACCAGTCAACCTTTGGGTTAGGTAAATAGTAAAACAAAGTGATAGGGGGGATAGAGGGGGGGGGGGTCTTATCCGCCAAACCGGAGCGTCTGAGGAAGATCGAGACCTTCTACGGGCAGTTATACACGTCAACCAGTAAACCTGTTGTAGATCTAGCAAACGACCCAAGAGCTAGACTGACCCAACACTATACCGAAGACATCCCGGACGTCAGCCTGTACGAGATTCATAAGGATGGCTCTGAAACAGGTTAAAAACAACAAGGGGGTGATGACGGAATTACGGCCGAACTCCTGAAGGCGGGTGGAAAACCGGTACTCAAGGCCCTTCAGAAGTTGTTTAACTCCGTCATACTCGAAGGAAAAACGCCACAGGCATGGTGCAGGGATGTGGTGGTACTCTTCTTCAAGAAGGGTGACAATGCCCGTCTGAAGACTTATAGGCCCATCTCACTTCTAAGCCATGTCTACAAGTTGTTTACAAGAGTCATCATGAATCGTCTCGCGCGCAGGTTTGGCGATTTTCAGCCTCCCGAACAAGCCGGTTTCCGAAAAGGCTTTAGCACCGTGGACCACAAACATACGCTGCGGCAGGTTATACAGAAGACCGAAGAGTATAACCTGCCTCTCTGTTTAACGTTTGTGGACTACGAGAAAGCCTTCGATTCGAACGAGACCTGCAGTGCTATTATGTATTTCTGTTGACAGCTCGAATTGATAGTAACTGGGCTCAGTGTATATCTCAGAACATTATCTATGTTCTGAGGTGTATATTAATTTAACTGTCAAAAGGTTAGTTTCGTAATAAGTAGGTACTCAGATTATGTATGACCAATCGCGATCAAATATGACGTTATCGGTGTTCAACGTGGCTGATAGTCACCGTAACTCATTTTGACAGACGCTTTCGTATCGATACTCAGAGCAATAACTAAAGTATCGATACTTTTAACATTGCGATTATGTTAAGCGTATTGGACATCAAATTGATAAGAACTGAGTTTGAAGTTGCTATCATGATTATTCGTGATAGACGTTACTCATAGGTATGGTTTTATAAGGTTTTGTGATATACACCGATGCCGACTTCTGTGAAAACATTTCGTCTTTTGTGGTTTTATTGTTTATATAGCTTGCGATGTTCTAAAATATGTATTTTCTTGTATTAATATTAGTTTTTATTATAATCTGAAGCTAAAGAATGGTTTCGTTAGTTCAGATTTCAGCCACGCGCCAAAAGATCCTTGTACAGTTATAAATGAAAAGGCTTAAGGCTTTACTATAGATAGATAGTTATATTATTAGCTCGTAATACTTTTAGGTCCAGCGCACACCGCTGGAGGCGCGGCGGAGCGCATTTACTTAAAACGCGCTGGCGGATCCGCGGGCCCAGTGCGGCGCGGCGCGCAGCTACTCCGAGCGCTCCCATTAATAGTGCTGTTTAGTGATGGGTCGTTGACGGTTTTTCCGTTAACGTAACGTTAACGTTGATTAACGTTTGTCAACTGGTTAATCAACTAGTTAAATTCGTCAACGAGTTAACTTACTACTAATGTCAACTTGCAACGTAAACCGTTAATTAATTTAACGGTTTTTATTCAACGCTGCGACGACGTTCAATTTTAGTTAGAAACAATTTGATTCAATGTTTGTATTGGAAAACGTTTCACTGATGGTTCTACTTCATAGATGACCTCCCCTTCATACTTTTTCATCAGGCTTATGAGGACTGACTGAATAGAATACAATTAGCTATAAACACGTAAACAAACAAACTAGTATTAACCGGCGGCATGCGGCACGACCGGGGCGCGCTATTCCATCAATATCGTCTTATGTAAAAATAAATATTTCGAAAATCAACTCTGTAGCACGTAACTTAGAGTTCAAATTATATGACATGACCGTCTCTCGCAAGCTATGACGTTATTTTCAACGTAAGTTTTTTAATTCGTTGCGTTTGCGTTCTCGATTATTGAACGAGACGCAAGAGTTAAATTCAACCTCGTTGACGATTTCAACTAGTTGATTCTTAAACAGTTAACGTTAATACGTTGACAGGAGATTAGCGGTTGATTCAACTAGTTCGTTGATTCAACGCCCATCCCTCTGCTGTTTGATACTTTGTACAGACAACTCGCTCTCGTAGTGCGGCGAAGCGCGGCGGTAGAGCCCAGAGCAGCGCGGCGGAGCGCAGAGCAGCACGGCGGCGACTGGAGCAGTCGCGCGCATGCTCTCTTGTAGTACCTTGAGGGCGCTCTCAGCACCACGTGTGAATTTATTACAGAATTATAATCGTCAAAATTATTATTATTATCTCCTTTATTAATCATAACATCTTATTATTTTTACATTTTTAAATATTTCATAGAAAAAAACATAAAACACTTAAAAATATAAAAAAATAGTAGTCCGCCGGTGTCGGGAGCAGGGTCCAAGCCACCGGCGGTTAGGGCTGCAGAGACAGGAACCTCCTCACAATGCGAGTCGTATCGAGGAGTACTGCCTTCTGAATCAGGCCCTTGATCCAACCGCCTAAAGAGAGCTTCGATAGATGGTCATCGAAGCTCTTGGCTATAAGGCCATTGGCCGTCACGACAATCGGCACAATAAGAATAAGAATAAGAATAAGAAACTTTTATTTGTAAACATAGGTTGTTACACAGTGTGTGAGATGTTACAATGAAGAACTTAGATTCTCTATGTTTTGCCGTGAAGCGTACAAATATGAACAGACATGTATTGATTTAAAACAATACATTTTTCTTCCATGCAATCAACACTATAAAGTAAATGCAAAACTAAAATAACCACTAATCAAAACAATATAAAAAATTTAAAGCTAACAAAAAATAAAAAAATATTTCAATTAATTAGCAGTAGTTAACATAATTCAAGATTAGATGTCGTGTGATGTTGTTGTGAAAAAACAATTAAACAGAGGTCAATATAAAATTTCATTAAATAATAGATGTCACATACTAGATTAGCTTAACCGATGTCAGTCAAAAATTTCAAAGATTCAAACTTATTTCGTAAAAATCTTCAAATATTACCAAGATACACAATCGGATGTCAAAACATTAAATTGCAATAATAAAAAATGTATAACTAAACAGGCATGTCAATCACTAAAAATTATGTTACTATTTTTTCGTTAAGAAACTCATTTATACACACATCAAAAATGTCTAGGGATCAAGCATTTTTATGCGGATTTCTTGAGATTGAGATGTGGCTTTGTAATAAATTTATGATTTTATAAATTTATATGGATCCTTTTTGGTGCATTTCATAATTTGAATCAGGAACTCTCAATCAAATTCGAGTAAAAGATGAAAATAAGCTGTCAATATTTTCCCTATAAAAACATACAACGCATTGAAGACATTATTAGTGCTACTGTTTCCCTACTACTGATTAAAACCAACGTTATTATGGAGCGGCGACGTCATTTAAGCAGGGAAGAAATGCTCAGAGCCGTGGGAATGATAGAAGCTGGTTCCCGGCAACGTACTGTAGCTTTAGCTCTGAATACAAGTCAGAGTGTTATCAGTCGACTTTGGACACGTTACCGAAGCACTGGTACCGTGGCTGAGCGCCATGGAGGACGGTATCGCTGCACCACACGGAGACAAGACCGATACATTCAAATCTTAACTCGAAGAGCTCCAACAATAACCGCCATGATGTTAGCCGTGAGGCTTCATCACTCTTCAGGGAACTTAATTAGCGACCAAACAGTCAGAAACCGCTTGCATGAAGTGAACCTTCATTCCCGAAGACCGCTACGGGTACCACCTATAGCAATGCACAATCGTAGGATTCGATATCAATGGGCTCTTGAACACAGAAATTGGGCAGAAGAACAATGGCGTTTCGTGTGCTTTTCTGATGAGTCTCGTTTTGGTATGAGACCGGATACAAGACGTATACGACACTGGAGAACCCCTGGACGCCAACAGCGATTAAAATCCTGCCAGGAAGTCCATCCTTATAGTGGTGGAACCATCATGGTATGGGCGGGTATTTGGATCGGCGGAAGAACTGAGTTGATTTGGATCAGAGGCAACCTCAACGCTCAAATTTATGCTGAGACGATTGTATCAGACGTCATCGTTCCTCTACAAGTGCAAATCGGTCCCTTATTTCAGTTAATGCATGATAATGCACGACCGCACACCGCAAGAGTTGTAAGACAGACTCTCGCCGCAGCTAACATCAATGTCCTGCCCTGGCCTGCTCAGTCGCCAGACTTGAACCCGATTGAGCATGCATGGGATATGCTACAGAGAAGAGCTCTGCCGAATATGGAGGGTATCCAGTCGCAAGAAGACCTTTTTTTGTTGTTGCAACGAACATGGGCGGCCATTCCACAGCGTGATTTGGATGAACTCATTTTGAGTATGCCAAACCGATGTTCTTGTGTTGTTAGTGTTCGCGGTAGAAACACGGATTATTAATTGTTTAAGTTACCCAATAAAATTTTAAAGAAAACTGTTATTTCAGTCTTTTTTTCGAACTTTAATGTTAGTGGTTCAAATGTCAAAAATCCCTTTATTAGGAAAATGGCAAATTTCTTTATTAATGCAAAGGTGACTTGGTTTATCGTTACTGTGACAAACGAAAACACTTTATTTGATGAATCCTTAAAGAAAATTTTAATTAATATCAATCAGGAGAAAAGTTATTGCAAAAATATATGTTGATCCCTAGATACTTTTGATGTGTGTATTATAGTAGGATCTACTTACCAGAAAGTTCTTTAAATGTTTTTTGAAAAGGTGAATATTTAATATTTTAATTGATTCTGGTGTATGGTCATAAATAGTTGGTGCCATACAAAAACACTATTATGCATTAGCGCTGTTTTGGACTGTCTAGAGCACAACATATTGACGTGTCGTCGACTTCGGTTATTTCTGTCAGACAACTTGGGAAATAAATTCGGGTTGGTTTTAACGAATACTGCAACTTCGAATATGTATATACAGGGTAGTGTCAGTATTTTACATTTAATAAAAAAAGGTTTACAAGTATCTGTACATTTTAACCCAAACATTGCCCTGATGCACTTTTTTTGGGCTTTAAATATTAGTTCCCTATTGGTTGAGTTTCCCCAAAAAATAATTCCGTATCTTAATATTGAACTAGCCATGCCATGGTATGCTGTAACAATAGCATCCGTACCTATGACTGGCGCAAGCTTATATAAAGCATATGCCGATTTGCTAAGTCTCTTCGCCAAATCTATCGTATGTGCCTTCCAATCTAGTCGTTGGTCTATGGTTAATCCTAAGAATTTGGTTGTGTCAACTTGATTTATTTTGTTGTTCTCATAAAGAATGTTCATGGTCAAATTTTTGCGTTGTGTGAATGTCATTAATTTGGTCTTATCAATATTTATCTTAAGGTTATTGTTATTAAGCCATTCTATTATTGATTTTATAGTATTAGTAACGTCATTTTCATATATTAGTTTGTCATATTTTAGTTTATCTTTACAGTCAATGGTAACTGTGCTGTCGTCGGCAAATAGTGTCATGTGATGTTCCGTTACTTTTGGCAGGTCATTTATGTAGAGTATAAATAGAGGGGGGCCAAGCACGCTGCCCTGCGGCACACCATATTTGATTATTTTATCACGGGACCTATAGACTCTTTCGCTCTTTGTTTTTTGATCCACTTGTGTAATTTCCACATATTGTTTTCGGTTTTTGAGATATGACTCGATAAGTTGTAGGATATTGCCTCTTATTCCGTACGAGTCTAATTTATTGAGTAATATATTGTGATCTACATAGTCAAAGGCTTGAGTCATATCACAGTAAATTGAACATACCGGTATATTTCGGTCAACATTTGCAATCACATTATTTAAAAAATCATATATGGCCATATTAATGGTTTTACTTTTCCTAAAACCTTTCTGTTCTTCAGCCAATATGTCTTGCTGGTCCAAGTATTTATGAATTTGTTCATAAATGTATTTTTCAAATATCTTAGAAAATATAGGAACAAGTGCGATCGGCCTGTATGATTCTGTTTTATCTCGATCGTTTTTTTTGTAAAGTGGTTTTACAACAGCAGTCTTTAGTTTGGTCGGGAATATACCTCGCGATATGCATAAATTTAATATGTGATTTAAAGGGCCGCTAATGCTGTCTGCCACATATTTTATTGCTTCTGTGGATATACCGTCATTTCCTACGCTCCTAGTATTTTTTAAGGATTTGATTATTTGTTTTATATCGTCTTCGTGGCTCGGTGCCATAAACATCGAGTTGTTCAATTGGGTTATATTCGAAGTAGCTCGTATTCCGGTATTAAGGACAGGTTTAATCTTGTTAATGAAAAAATCGTTGAAAGCATTAGCTATTTCACGGGGATCGGTTATAATTTTATTTCCAGTTGTTATGTTTGATATTCCGTTTTTAGGTAATTTTGGTTTTGCCTCATTTATGATCTCCCATGTCGCTTTTGATTTATTTATTGCAGATTTTATTTTATAAGTATTTTGAGCACGTTTAATTAACTTAACTATTCGCTTGTAGGTATTATTGTAAGCATTAAGTTTTCTTTTATTTGCCTCATTTCGGTTTAGACGGTAACTCCACAAAAGTGTTCTCTTCTTTTTACTACAAGCTCTTACTCCCCGCGACACCCATTGAGGTCGTTTCTATAGACTTATTTTTATACATTTAAATGGGAAGCACAGACGATAGAACATGGAAAAGGTCTCCAGAAATAGGCTGTAAGCCTTATTTGGTTCATCGCATTCATAAACATTTGAAAAAGATATGTTTTGTAGACATTTTTTAAACTTATTCATATTTTCTGAACTAAAGTCACGTCGTTTTACATACCAATGATGTATGCGGAAAGTTCTTTGTATGGGAAACTACAATACTTGACACGTGTGATCAGACAAAGCAAATTCAAATACATCAGCTTTGCATTTAGTACCAATATTATGTGCAAAGTTGTCAATACATGTGCTACTTTTTAACCTGGTAGGTTGGTTGATTTCTAACTTAAAAGTAAAATTGAGCAGCAGACATTCTAAATCAACGGATATATTGCTACATTTTAACGTGTCAATATTGAAATCACCGCATATTACAATATTTTGGTGTTGTTTCTTTGATATAAGCATTAACAATTTTTCCAATCGGTTAAAAAATGTGGTCAAATTATTAGTTTTTGGGATTCTATAAATACAGATGACAATGGTCCGTGACTGGGTTAATTCAATAGCACAACATTCAAAGGACTTCCTTATTGCTAGTTCATTAATGTCAGGTAAATCCACCCAACAAAGTCCTTTTCTTACCAAGATACAAGTTCCACCTCGTTTTGATTCTGTTCGACTAAAACACGCAGCTAGGTCAAAGTTGGGAATAGTCAGAAAGTCTTCATAGCCCGATATCATAAAGTGTTCAGAGATGCACATCACGTCAATATTGATATTCTTCGTGCTGAGCTCTTCTAGGCATACAGTAAGAGCATCTGCTTTATTTAGGAGTCCTGCTATATTTTGGTGTATAATATGCAAATGGTTGTCATAGAAATAACTGGTTACGCTCCTCAGTTTGGTTAAGCTCCTTTAAATTGGTTTGTTTAGAAAATAAGTCATATGTTTTTAGTCCTTGAATAAAGTTGTCAATATCTTTGAAAATTGCATGCATGCCAAAGTTATTAAGTAATCCAGAGCGTTTTGAAAACATCGTATAATCATTTGATAAATTCTTATTTGAGTCCAAAAAGTATGCATGTTCATGTGTCAATGTGTCTAGATATAGTAGGTTGTTAAATAATTCGACCCTCCAATTGTACCTACATAGTTTTATAGTCATTGAATTTATATGTCGGAGCACAGAGTATAACATTAGTATGTGCGGTTTTTTGTAGGGCCGTCCGAATATACAGAACGAGCTGGAAATAGTCCTTTGTTGAGTTAAAATCTTCTTCCCCTATCAATATAATACAAAAATCATGGGAGGTAAAATATTTTAATTTGTTTTCTATGTCACTTAATAACTGTTCGGTTTTACAGTTTGGCATTACATAATGACATATGTTATTAGAATAATGTTTACTAAGTGTCGTTTCTGCTATGTTTCTTACTTTGTTCTTGTTGTTCGTACTCAAGATGCATATCTGACAGTCTGTCATTTCTAATTGTAATCTTTGTTTATGTTTAGGATTTGTTATTGTAGTAATTGGTTTACTTTGCTTGTTGTGGGTAGGCGTTTTTGTTTTATTTTCTATGTCGGGGGTAGATGTTTTCTTTTGTTTCTGTAAACAATGCAGAGATTCCGCTTTAGAAAGTACTGGTAATTTGTAATTTTGGGATATTTTGACAGGTGATATCACTGTTTGTGTTGCCTGGTGGGATTTCTGCAAAGAATCGGTTTCTTTGCTTGGGGTAGACTTTCCAGCTTTACTCTTTCTATTCCGATTTGGTGTTAGATTTGTGTTATCTGTTAGACCAAGTTTTTTGTATGTTTCAACGACTTTCAAGCTCTTGTTGAGGTCAGACTTTGTGGCGGTTATCCGCCTTGTCACATCACTGGTATTTTAACTATGGGTTACAACACTAACTGCAAAGAGTATAATAATAGACTAACTGTCACTTGGGCACTAGGAGGTTGGTTCTACTCCAAACCGTCTTGCTCCTAAATCGTTTATAATTACTATTGTTAAAACTTAATATATATAATAAATCTTTAATCTGCAATAGAGGAGATTTATTCCGCTGCCTGTAACATAAATCTCCAAATTGGTGACCACCGCGTTCGAAGAACTGCAAGGAGCCAACGGCGGACATCTCAAAGGATTTTTCTGATGTTCCTGCCTATACAAGTATTCAGCGTTGCCTGAATGATTGGATTTTGTCACGGTGAAGTCTGTGCATGAAGAGAAGTGCATTCAGCGTGTCTTCCAAGGCATTTTCGAAGAAATTCTTCGCTGAGTAGTGTTGACGAGAGGTATCCAATGCCATATAGTGACGCCATTGTGCATGTGCATGATCTCAACTTGGGCGATACTATTTTCACCATTTTGACGCTTTCTGATATCTTTCGTGCGTTTACGATACGAAGCATGTTTATATCTGCGCACGTTCGGATTTAGCATCACGGCAAATCGTACTCAGCCTCAGTGACACTTAAACTGGCATTTACGAAGATCGATACGAACTGCTGTCTCTGGTGATTTTTAATATTTTCCTGTCAAGAACTAACATTGTGTGGTGTGTTTTGACTATTGTTACCGCATTTTCCCGGACATTTACTTGCTTAAGTTAAGAGTTACGGTTCAACTAAATGATAGTTTCGCAACAAATAATACAAAATAATTTGTCATTGCATTTTGGACTAAATAATGTTACCGTGTGTTTTGCTTGTAACATAATAACTTTAGGATTAAGTTTTGACCATTTTAATTAAGTCTAAGTGTATGTTTTTGTGCATTGCATTGCTTGCCCCACTTTACATGGTATACGGTTAATTTAACTAATTTCCCAGTCTGGTATACGGTATTCAAAATTAATATTTAATTGTTTTTATCTTAACATTTTTGTGCCTAATATTTACTAATCATGGAAGAGCTACAAGCTGAGCTGGCTAAGCTAAAGGCTCAGAATGCTGCCATGCAGGAAAGACTTGCTGACACAAACAGCGGCCACAACCAAAAGCTTGAACCAGCCCCAGCGCAGGTATGTAAAATTAGTGTAAAACTGCCACCGTTCTGGTCACATGCCCCTGCAGTATGGTTCGGACATGTAGAAGCTCAGTTTCACTTAGCAGGCATAACATCAGACACAACTATGTACTGTCATTTATTAAGCCAAATTGATAGCAAACTTGCTACAGAGGTTGAAGATATTGTAACTAATCCTCCCAAAGACGGTAAATACCAGTTGCTGAAAGAGACCATTATCAAGCGAGTATCTGCTTCCAAAGAACAGCGAGTCAGGCAGCTTCTTAGCATCGAGGAGCTCGGGGATAAAAAACCATCCCAGTTCCTTCGACTCTTAAGATCGCTGGCTGGTACGTTACTCACTGACGACAATCTCCTTCGTGAGCTGTGGCTACGTCGACTTCCCAGTCATGTTCAAGCGATCCTTGCTGCCCAGGCTGAACTTGGCTTGGATAAATTATCAGAATTGGCAGATAACATTTTAGAGGTGTCTGCGACCACTGCTAACTTGTGTACAATTTCAGGTGGTTCAACCCCTCTCGGCGCTCCCCAAGTAACACTGAGTGCCCTATTCAACCAAGTCGAAGACTTATCTAGGCAAGTTGCTGCCCTGTCTACAAGACGATCACAGCGACCATCGCGCAATCGTTCTTCGTCCAGCAAAAGGTCTTCTCGTGGGAATTCTTCAGACCACCCAGGTAAATGTTGTTGGTACCATAAAAAATTTGGTACAAAGGCGGCTAAATGTATTAGCCCATGCGATTGGATGTCGGAAAACCGAGAGAGCAATCAGTAGCGGCGGCAACTGATTGCGACTCTACCCAAAGTCACGGCCGCCGACTATTCGTCACCGACAAAAGTTCTAAACGCCAGTTTCTTATAGATACCGGGTCTGACCTATGCTGTTTTCCTCATCGCTGGCTCCCTGTTCAGAGGAAACGCTCTGACTATGAGCTCAGCGCCGCTAATGGAAGTAGCATTAAGACCTACGGCACTGTCAATATGACGTTGAATTTCGGTCTGCGCCGCAGTTTCGTTTGGCGTTTCGTCGTCGCCGACGTCAACAGCGCCATTATTGGCTCTGATTTTTTAGCGTATTACCACTTGCTGCCCGATTGCCGCACCAAACGACTAGTCGATGGGACTACTGGTTTATCGGCATCCTGCACTGCTGCTATTTTCCAGCGTCAAGGCCGTTGTTGCAGAAAAATCTGCATTTTCACTACTGCTTTCAGAATTCCCGGAAATTACCAAACCTCCTGGTCTTCCGAGAATTATTAAGCACAATACCGTGCATTACATTAAAACCACGGACGGTCCCCCTATCTCTTGTAGACCTCGTCGCCTCGCTCCTCAGAAGTTGGCATCTGCCAAAAAGGAATTTGAGGAGATGGTCCGCTCCGGTACCGCGCGTCCTTCGCAGAGTGCTTGGTCATCTCCTCTTCACATGACCTTGAAAAAGGACGACACCTGGCGTCCCTGTGGCGACTATCGCAGTCTGAACGCCAGAACAGTTCCGGACCGGTATCCTGTTAGACATATCAACGATTTTGTCAACAGTCTTAATGGAGCGACGATATTCAGCACCCTGGACTTGGTGAAAGCATATCACCAAATTCCAGTGGCAAGAGATGACATACCAAAAACGGCTATCGTTACCCCGTTTGGCCTCTTCGAATTTCCTTTCATGACCTTTGGTCTAAGGAACGCTGGCCAGACCTTCCAGAGATTCATCGATGAGGTCACTCGGGGTCTCGATTTCTGTTTTCCCTACGTGGATGACATCCTCGTCTTTTCTAAGGATGAGGCTCTCCACAAGGAACACTTGCGAATACTGTTTCAGCGCCTTCAGGACTACGGCGTGGTGATTAACCCATCGAAATGCGTTTTTGGTGCTAAAGAGCTCGTATTCTTAGGCTATTACATTAGCCCTGAAGGTACTCGACCACCACAGAACCGCATCCAAGCCCTCTTGGATTTTTCTCCCCCGAAAACCGTTCAAGGAGTGCGTCGTTTTCTCGGAATGCTTAATTATTATAGGCGTTTTGTTCCTCAGGCTGCAAAATTTCAGGCTCCTCTCATTGATGCTGTCGTCGCCACTAATGGCAAAGGTGCTAAACCATTTTTATGGACACCAGAGCTAATAGAGCATTTCGAAGCCTGTAAAACCAGTCTTTCTAACGCCACCTTGTTACAGCATCCCGCCTACAACGCGCCCCTTGGACTGTTTACTGATGCATCGAGTGTGCATATTGGTTCCTGTCTGCAACAGCAGGTAGATGGTATCTGGCGTCCTCTCGCGTTTTTCAGCAAAAAGCTGACTCCGCGACAAGCTGAGTGGCCGGCCTACTACCGTGAGTTACTGGCGGTGTACGAAAGCGTACAGCATTTTCGCCATATACTCGAGGTGCAGCATGTGACAATTTTCACAGACCACAAGCCGCTGTTGTACGCTTTCGTTCAACGCCGGGAAAAATTACCTCCACCTCAGTTAAACCAACTCTCGTTCATCAGTCAATTTACGACAGATATCCGATATATCAAAGGTGAGCACAATGTCGTCGCCGACGCGATGTCACGCGTCGAAGCTATTTCACTAGACCATGATTTCGAGGCACTTGCCAGGTCGCAGGAATCGGACCAAGAGCTTGCTGACTTGCGTACTAACGGCTCATGTCTTCAGTTGACTCCGATCATAATTCCGGGTACCGACATTTCGGTCACCTGCGACGTTTCTACCGGCAAGCCTAGGCCCTATCTGACCCCTCCATTTCGTCGTGCGGTGTTTGACAAGCTTCACAACTTGAGTCACCCTGGCACACGTGCTACTACACGTCTCGTTACAGACAGATATGTCTGGCCGTCAGTCAATAAAGACTGCAAACAATGGGCTCGCGTTTGCCAATCCTGTCAACGTGCTAAGGTGACACGTCACAACTCCGCACCATTGGGTAATTTTTCCCTTCCATCTGGCCGGTTTGCTCATGTCCACATTGATATTGTGGGTCCATTGCCCCCTTGCGATGATTACCGTTATTGTCTGACAGCCATTGACAGAGTGAGTAGGTGGCCCGAAGTTTGGCCCATGCGTGGTATAACCGCCGAAGAAGTTGCGGAAACTTTGGTTCGCGAGTGGTTCTCTCGTTTTGGCGTACCTCTGGCCATTACAACTGACCAAGGCACCCAATTCGAATCCGACCTATTTCGCCGTCTCACACAACTTTGTGGAACCAAACGCATTAGGACTACGTCCTACCATCCTGCTGCAAATGGGATGATCGAGCGGGTGCATAGACAGCTCAAAGCTGCACTTATGTGCCATAATGACGCTTGGGTTCGGGCACTTCCCATGGTACTTTTAGGTATGCGAACGGCGTACAAAGAGGACCTAAAAGCCTCTGCTGCTGAAATGCTCTATGGAGAGCCTTTGCGACTCCCTGGAGAGTTGTTAGTTTCATCTGCTGATTCTCACAGTGCTTTAGAAAATCCTGCAGACTTTGTTGTACAACTACGACGCATTATGTCGTCTGTGCGACCAACGCCTGCATCGCGCCATTCTGAACCAGCCGCTTTCGTTTTCAAAGGTCTCACTTCTGCGTCGCATGTCTTTATTCGCGATGACACTGTGCGTCGTCCTCTACAGCCCCCATACACAGGTCCTTACCAGGTGCTCGAGCGCTCGGACGATGGAAAAACGCTTACTATCAACGCCCGGGGCAGGACTATGGTTGTCAGCGTGGATCGCGTCAAGCCAGCTTTCATCGAGACCGAGTCGCAGCCGTCTAATCAAGTGTTGCCACCTGCTCAACGACTGCCTGCAGCTCCAGTTCCTGTCCAGCAGCAACCACCACCTCAGCCATTAGCTCAACCTACTAGTTTTTCGTCAAATAAACCTTCGTACACTACCAGGACTGGGAGATGTGTGCGATTTAAGACTTTTGATGACTATGATGTTAGTTAAGATTTTTTGTGATTTGTCTCACTCCGTGGGGGGGTGGTGTGGCGGTTATCCGCCTTGTCACATCACTGGTATTTTAACTATGGGTTACAACACTAACTGTCACTTGGGCACTAGGAGGTTGGTTCTACTCCAAACCGTCTTGCTCCTAAATCGTTTATAATTACTATTGTTAAAACTTAATATATATAATAAATCTTTAATCTGCAATAGAGGAGATTTATTCCGCTGCCTGTAACATAAATCTCCAAAACTTCAAGCGAAAGTTCTCAGTGTTTAGGTTCTCAATCTCATGGTTAGCACTCATCAATTGGTTTGTGAGTTCAATTATTTTCTCATTTAATTCAATGACCGTTTGACTTTCATTAAGTGAGGTATTCGGGAGGCTTATCATGGTGGTATCAAAAAGAAGGTTTGCTAGTGCGATATGTGATGTTTTGATCAAGATCCATGATGCCTTGAAATGCCCTCGTTTACTCGTAAATGGGAACGACTGGTAATGACAGTGCTGCCTTCTTTTAGGTGTGAAGACAATTAGCTAGTATCGATTGAGCTATCATGCAATCGTGTTGCCGCTATCGCACTATAGGGGTCACTGATGAAGTAGTTGAGTCGAACGATTTCCTTAATTCTTTAGTCAAGTGTGTTACTTCAAGAAGTTCCAGCTATTTACTGATAGGTGTCACTACCAAAGGCTTGCAATGTCCCATATAAAGTGCTGCCATCTATTTGGTAGCTTTGATTTATAACATACGACTTGGATATTCAGCTATTTACCGATAGGTGTCAGCAATAACGTTTATTGATTTTTAACATAGAGAGTGCTACCATCTACAATTGGTTTCGGGAACAATTATTCGTAACGGTATGTAGTTCAAATCGTTGATTCCACTATTGTCCACTAGGTTTTATTTTTAGTTTTTAATTTATGTTTTTCTTTTTAAAGCACTTAATTATAGATTTAAGTTATTACTCACGATGCATGTTCTTGCTTGTTGATAGTGACTATTTCAAGAAAGAATAGAACAACCGTTATTTTGTGTTTAGGTCAGTATGATCACAACACGAATAACTTTCGTCACAGGGGTATTTAGTCTTAGATAACGTTTCTACACAAACTTTTCTTCACTATAATTGTTCCAATTGTTCACAAAACACTTTCACTGCTCAGCTTGAATTTTTATTAACTTTTGGAAAATCTTTGACAGGAGCCAATGTTTACTTTACAAGCGCCCTTTAATGATATAATTATAAAAATTCAATGATAACCGAGTTCATATTCCACATGTCGCGAACCTCGTGTGCCAAGTCGAGATATTTTATTTGTTTCTCTTTCTCAGGTTTCACGAGGTTCTCGTCATAAGTAAGTAATTATTATATTAGATTCCGTTCCAAGTTATTCCGTTCCAATATCCTGTAATCGTGTTCCATTCGTGTTCCGTTCCCGCAGACAAACCGTGAAAACGGTTTTGTGGGGCATTGTAATAAATTTAAGACTGCTGTAAACTTTCATTTAATAAATAAATAAATGCGGAATAGTAACATCGATTATCATTACGCGGCGCGCTGATCGGTCCATCATCACTATGTCAGGCTTATTGGCGACAATAGTCCTGTCAGTAATGATGGACCGATCCCAGTACAGCGTGACATGGTCTTTTTCGAGAACTGGGTCGGGCACATACTTGTAGTACGGTACCTCAGATTCCACAAGTTTATATTTCAAGGCAAGTTGCTGGTGTATAATCCTGGCTACTTGGTTATGCCTGCGCAAGTACTCGCCGTTAGCCAGACGAGAACAACCAGAAATAATATGTCTGATGGACTCACCCGGAAGGTGGCATGCCCGACACACGTCAACCGTCCCGTCCTTCATAATATATTTCCGGTAATTGTTCGTCAACATAACTTCGTCCATAATCGCACAGACAAAACCTTCAGTTTCCCCAAAGAGGTCGCCGAAACGTAACCAGGACACGGACGCTAGAAAATCTACATCGGGCCCATAAAGAGCCCGGTAGAAGCGCCCGTGAAGCTCTTTGCCTTGCCATACTTGCCTGCGGTCATCGGTGGTAAGTACCTCAGGTTTGTGCCAGTTCTCTTTAGCCATGGACAGCGGGGTGAGTCCCTTGTCCACTGCGACCACATCTCGGTGCATACCTACCTCGGCTTTTAAAAAATATTCTCTGAGACTGCACACCTCGCGGTTGTGGAGGGTCTTCGCGTTTAAAAAGCCTCGACCTCCGCACTTCCGCGGGATGTACAGTCTCATCACCGATGATCGTGGGTGATGCATCCGGCTTTCGGTCAGCAGTGTACGAACTCTTCTATCCAGGGCGTCGAGTTCGGTCTGAGTCCATTTGAGTATGCCGAAAGAGTACATTAAAACCGGCATGACCCAACCATTGAAGGCGCGCACCTTGTTCCCGCCTGAAAGAAGGCTATTTAATACCTTTCTCAGGCGTCCGAAGAAGCGCTCCCTCAACGATTGCTTCATGTCAACTGACATGACAACAACTAACATGACATGACATGACATGACATGTTAACCATGCCATGCCATGTTATGTTAACTACATTAATGCCTAACGCTTCCGACATACCCAAATACTTATAGGTTTCAGATGAGGAAAGAGATCTCAGCTGTATGGAGTCCGAGAGCTGAAGTCCCTCGGACTCCACAATCTCCCCTCGCTTTACATACATAACTGCACATTTGTCCACACCAAATTCCATCCTGATGGCGCTACTAAAAGTTTCAGTTACTTTCAGTAGCTCTATCAGTCGCAATTTGTTGGGGGCAAAGAGTTTCAGATCATCCATGTAAAGCAGGTGAGATATAACCTGACCATCCTTCCTCAACCGGCAGCCTAGGCCTGAATTCTCCAGCAATGTGCTTAGAGGATTCAGGGCTAAACAGAACCAAAGTGGACTCAGACTGTCGCCCTGGAATATTTCCCGCTTAATCCATACAGGCTCATCGCTCCCCAGGATCTGTCGACATCCTGGATATCGAAGGACAGTCTTCCATTGCCCCATACATGACTCAAGAAAGGTGCGTAGAGTTGTATCTACTTTGTACAACTCCAGCACCCTCATGAGCCACGTATGTGGCACCGAGTCATAGGCCTTCTTGTAATCTATCCAACATGTCGACAGATCCTTGCGAGATCGACGAACCTGTTGGCTAATGGCCATGTCGATGAGGAGTAGGTCCTTAGTACCGCGGGACCCATTCCTACATCCATTCTGAGAGGCTGACATGATGGAGTTTTTGTCAATGTGTGTATTAATTTTCACTCTCAGAATGGATGTAAGAAGCTTGTAGATCGTCGACAAACACGTGATCGGTCTATAATTTTTGGGTTCCGCGGGACTACCTGACTTATGGAGCAGGTGGGTAACGCCTGTTGTTAAAAACTGTGGGAGGGACCCGGACTCTAAGGATGACTGGAATTGCGATGCCAGGCAAGTGTGTGAACTACTAAACCATTTGAGCCAGAAGTTGTGCAGTCCGTCCGGTCCCGGGGATTTCCAATTTGGTAACGGACGAACTGCTCTGGCTACATCTAAAGGTGTTATAAAAATTGGCTCCATTTCTGGGATACGTTCACACACTCGGTCGACATCACGCATCCAGTCAGCCTCACTATGACAAACGGGTACCGACCAGATGCTGCGCCAGAAAGAACTCGTGGCGGCATCATCCGGGCGGCACATATCAGTCATATTTTGCTCGGGTCGCTCCCAAGCTCTGTATACCCACCTCTCATCGCTCTGGAACATGCGATTCTGTGAATACCGATCAACCCGCCGCTTATACCTCCGAATACGGTTCGCCCATGCATAAACTTTCTGCTTCAGGAAGTCGATGCGCTCTGTGACACGGGACATGTATTCTTGAGGACTGATTTCGGTCCCCGAGAATGCCCGCCTCACAAAGCGCATCACTCGTGGTCATGTGTTGCCCTCCCTGAAGCAGTATACTCGTAGTTTGCCGATGAGTACCCTGGCCCCGTCGATACGGCGCTCGATCCTTCGCTGCCAGGCTGGTACGGCTGGTTTCGGTCGAGTAGCTACGTCACAATTTGGAAACTTGACATTAGCTAAACGACATGCCGTAACAGCCCCACAGAACAGGATCGAGTGTGTATCAACGAGGTTCTCGCTACTCTCGAATATATTCTTGAGTTGCGAGTCCAAGGCACACACCAGCGCCCTATTTTTCTTATGCATGGGTAACCGTGGTAATCGGGGCCTAAGTTCGGTAGGAGTGGACCGATACACATGAAGCGCATTTTCGCGCTCCTCAATCGGTCGTTGCACTGGCTACTTACCGTGGCAACTCCATCATCCTCCTCTACAACAGCAGGGTTCAACCGCGGTGGTGTTGCGTCAATAGCTGACACTTGCACCGCGGTTTGTGTCGGAGTTAAGACGATAAGGTTGCTCAGTACTTCTGAGCGCAGCCTATCAAGCGCGGCGTCGTCTAACCTGTGACTGCATTGGATGACCCGCACCTGATCCAATAGTCGTTGGGCCGAGACGTTGACGGTTTGTTCAAGATCCTGGAACAGAGACAGCATCCTAACACGGTACGCAGTGAGGTTAGTTCCCCCCTCTGTAGACCTGTAGTATGCGCGCATGACGTTCTCGTTAATGGATTGAGTCCATTTCATGCGCTGCACACAACCACCGGTAGCGGGGACCCGGCTCGGGGCCTGTTGGCCCCTAAGCCCCAAGCTCTTCGGTGGCCGGCCTCTCCCCGCACGACGTACAGGTAGTGGCGACCTCGGCGGAGAGAAATACTCGTCGCTCGAGTTCGACGCAACTGCCACGGCCGGTGTCACAGCGCTAACGATGGGGCTGGGTTCCGGCGGTGGCGAGGCGGAGCTGAGCGACGGGTCCGGAGGTGAAAGGCGTGCGTGACGAGCAGCGGCTCTGGTCAACATTGTCTTGTTATAAGCTTGATTTCGTTGTTGGTAAAAGCCATTCAAATATAATTATTACGAGCTTGTTTTGACATATGTCACTATTGATGGGTTTTTTCAAAGGTTTTTTCTTCTATGTTTATTCATATATATTGCCTTCATTTTATTTTTATATGGTAAAATTACGTTATGGAATATTGTAAATGGATTCCTGGCTATTTAAAAACTCTGTAAAATAATTATCTAAAAACGAAATTTGAAACGAAATACCAAGACGTCTGTTGACGTTTTATTTATTATTATTATTATTTTTTTTTTTTTTTTTTTTTTTTTTTTATGGCAACTGAGCCGGTTCCGACTATTCTGCCAGTGTCACGTCGTGACGGCAGCACAGAGAGGCAGGCCGTCGAACTTCGTACTTCGTGGTAGGTGTTAGTCTAGCTGTAAGGACGAACACATAGGTTAGTATAACAATTAATTTAACTTACAAGAATATAAACATAATTCTACACATAAACTAGCATACACTATATACAGACTAATTACATAAACGTTGCGCACCAACTAAAATTTTAAATCATTCTCATTTAGGAATGTTGCCAAAATGTTGATTAATTTAGGGGAGAAGTGGGAAAGAAGGGTATGAAAGTTGGTTGGGAGAGGTATATTGAATTTGGAAATTTTTTGGTACAGGTCAACGGATTTATTATTTAGGGAGCAGGAGAAAAAAATATGATCTAATGTACCCTCCGCAAGACCACACTCGCACAGGGAACTATCCCGGGCATGGATTTTGTGCAGGAACACAGGGCTACAACAATGTCCGAGTCTTAGTCTACAGAGGGACGAAACAGTTCTCTTCGACAATTTAGGGCATTTAAAAAACCAAGGCCGACGCTGGATTTCAGGCTGTATAGCAGCATAGTAATGGCCCTTGGTCCTAGAAGTCGTCTTCCATGTTTCCGTCCATGAATTAAATAGCTTGGGTTTGGCACCGTTTCGCAAATCGTAGTTGTGCGCGACGTAGTGCTTTCGATCAGCCGGATTCGATGTGGCATACTTTGCTAACGAATCAGCGCATTCATTGCCAACAATACCCGAGTGACCGGGGATCCAGGCTATCTCGACGTCCAAGCCGTTTTGTGAGAGATCAAACAACAAGCTCTTTATATCCATAATGATATGACTATTAATGTTACTGTGAAATTGGTTTTGTTTTAGGGCCTGAATACTACTATGGGAATCTGAAAAAATTACTGACCTTGTTATTTGATGGGACCTAATATAGCATAGGGCTTCCAAAATACCAGTACACTCCCCTGTAAAGACTGATGCTTCTGGTGGACATTGAAAAAGTAAGACTATCTTGGAATTTTGAAAATAGACTGCCACACCAGTACATTCACTTTCCGAAAATTTTGAAGCGTCTGTGAAGAATAAGTTCCAACCTTCCCAATAACGCTTGACAGCTGACTCAAAGTCATCTCTAGCATCTTGAGGATTCCTTGATATTCCAAGGCCCAAAACGACTTTTGGTTCATAATAAATCGCCTCGTACGCGGCGGAAAAAACCGGAAGAGTAGAATATCGACAAATAGGCGCAGAGAGTTGTTTAAGCTCTCTGTACCTATTTATCAATAAAGGAACTACTTTATGGTTCCAATAGGAAGAATCATTGAAGGAGAGGTATTTGTTCTAAAATTGGGAGCAAGGGATGAGATGAGAGGGAAAAATCTTTAGTTAGGAAGCGATCTGCTAAATACTGTCTCCTCAGGTGTAGGGGTGGGTCTGCACATTCCACTTGAAGCGCATTTATGGGAGAGGATTTCATGGCCCCAATGACAATTCTTAGGCATTTGGACTGGATGTTGTCTAATTTTTTAAGCGCTCCTTTGTTGCAGGGCTCAAGAAGGTAACTGCAGTAATCCAAAGCGCTTCTGGTCAACGCATTATAGACCAGTTTGAGGGTGTAGGGGTGAGCACCCCACCATACCCCGGCCAAAGACTTAAGAACCGATACAGAACGTTCACATTTTTTGACCGTGTTGTTTATGTGATCGACCCCAGACAATCTTGTGTCCAAAGTTACTCCCAGAAACCTAGCCTTATCTTCGACTGGAATGGTTTGTCCATTAATGTTTATATCAATTGGGGGTAGCGAACGCCTGCGTGTAAAAATGACAGCTTTACTCTTTGGAGCACTTAAAGACAAACCATTGTCAAGTAGCCATTGGTTTAATGAAGCTAGAGAGACATTCATCGAAAGAGCGGCATCCTGAATGGAACTGCCACATACCATTAGTGCAATATCGTCAGCATACTGAAGGATTTTACAATCGAAATTAAGGGAAGAGGGCAAGTTAGCTGTATAAATGTTATCTAATGGGGGACTAAGAACTGATCCTTGAGGTAGTCCTCTCCAGACCGATCTTTGTTCAGAGTCACTCCCAGGTATTCTCAATTGAATGGTGCGATTGGTAAAGATGCTACCAATGATGCGACAAATCCTAGCCGGGACTCTCAGCTCGTGCAGCTTTTGCCTGAGATTAGGGAGGAGAACAGAATCATAGGCAGCTGATATATCCAGAAAAACCGCAACCACAGATTCATTCCTGCTGAGGGCCAGCCGGACCTCTGATATGAGGATACCCACACTATCAGCAGTGCCCAGACCTTTCCTAAAGCCGAATTGGGTCATAGGGAGCAGCTTTCTGTTTTCCACCAACCACACTAACCGGTTTTTGACCAAGTGTTCTAAAAGTTTTATGAGTATGGACGATAAGGCAATAGGTCTGTATGAACAATGATCATTAGGATCTTTGCCTGGTTTTAAAATCGGAATGACCACCTGAACCTTCCACTCTGTGGGAATATATCCAGAAGTAAAGCAGAAGTTAGCTAGGTCTAGGTAATATTTGTGAGTTTTTGGACCAGCTTTAGAAATAAAGGAGTACGGGAATCCATCCACTCCCGGCGCGGAATCCTTGACTTGGGATAACACAGCTTTTAGTTCCTCCATGCTAAATGGCATGTCCATTGGGTCGTCAATGTTGTCTGCATCATGGATGTCAACACTGATTTCCTCAACACTTGGGGCATAGGCTGGAGCGACTTTACAGAAAAACTGGTATCCCAGTTCTTCCGTGAGGTTGTTAGATGAGGAGGCAGGTGCTAGACCACTCCTGAAGCGTTTCACCCTCCGCCAAACCACTGAAATCGGGGTGGACGGACTCAGTGAACTACAATATCTTGACCAACCTTCGCGTTTTTTCCTTTTCAGGAATTTCCTGGACTTGGCAAGAATCTGTTTAAAAGCAATGAGATTATCCAGATTCATATTGTCGTTGACTGTCTCTTCAGCCTCATTCCTGGCCCTGACCATGTCAGTGCATTCCCTATCCCACCATGGCGGGGAAGGAAGTCTACCGGAATGGGGTTTTTTGGACGGGAAGCAATCATCAGCTGTGGAGGCAATGGTGGAGGAGAAGGGCAAAAAACAATCCTGGGCATTATCCCTGTTAACTTCCGGAAGGGAAGATATTCTTAGGTCTACGATTTTAGAATATAAATCCCAGTCAGCTGAATTTAGTTGATGTTTTAAAAGAGGGGGGGAAACTTTAAAAGGAATACTTTTGGAAGGGAATTCAATTATGATGGGGTAGTGATCACTTCCATAGGTCATATCCAAGCGCCGCCAGATAAGGAGACTAGATATATTGGGAGAGCAGAACGTCAAGTCAACACAACTATTATTCTGACCAGGACGTGCAGGTCTGCGTGTAGGACTGCCATCGTTGATTAGGCAAAGGTTTAGATCATCCAAAATGTCAAGTAAACCTATGCCAAAGTTATCGCAAGTATCCGACCCCCATCGATAATGGTGACAATTAAAATCACCCATGACGAGTATTGGACCACTAACACTGCATAATAAATTTCTAATTACTGAGAGATGATCGAGTTGTGGGTGCGCAATATAAAAAGAAAAAATATATATACCCTCAGCCTTCACAGCAACAACATTTATGTCATCGCCTACAAAGGTTAGAGGAATCTGGGTGAATGATACCTTGCTATTGATGAGCAAGGCATATCCTCCATATCCATCAGATCTATCATTGCGAACAATGTCGAAACATGGCAACCTGAAATTGCTTCCAGGCAATAGCCATGTCTCAGCAATGCCGCAGATTGATGGTTTAAATTTATTAATTAAAAAAGAAAGATCAGGCTTTCTGGGAGTAATACTCCTCACGTTCCACTGTAGGAATGTCAGGGGATGGAACATTGTGGATATAATTTAATATTGAGGTCAACTTTGATGCAACGTGGTCAGGTATAGATTGAGTTGGGCTTGCAAGAGCAGACATTAGCATGTCAGTTATTAAATTTAAGATATTTTTTGAGTTATCTTCCTGTCTGTAACATATTGACTCTGCAGCTTCCATTGGAAGGGCACAGCCATTTTTTGATGGGGAAAAGGAGTAATTTTGAGTGAGGTTTAGGTGAGCTTGTTTATCATAGCCAGGTGAAAGGGGAATTCGGGATTTGGGTTTCAAAAATACTGTTTTATGGTATGAATTTTGGCTTACTGGGATGGGACTTGAGGACTGGGATTGTGATTTATTTGCAGTCACTTTGTTGCGTGGGGAAGATTTGGAGACTTCAGCATATGATCTGGAAACAGGTGGGAAAACCCGACTTGCCTCCGCATACGAAATCGATTTCTCTGCCATCAGAGCTTTGATACTCTTCTGTCGGCCCAATTCAGGACAAGCACTATCACTTGCGAAATGGTTGCCAGTACACAAAACACAGAAACTCATTTCAGGGGTGACTTCACATCCATCACCTGGATGATCTTCACCACATTTAAAGCACCTAGGTTTCGATCTGCAAAGTGTGCGGGTATGGCCAAAGCGACAACAATGGTAGCATTGAATAGTTGGGTAAGTGTAACGCTCAACTGTGAGAGCCGTGTAGAAGCTGTACACACGCTTAGGTAGGACTTGTCCGTCAAAAGTTAACACAACAGTCTGTGTAGGCCTCCACTCGGTCACACCAGAAGAGGACACCTTACGGCTCATCCTTCTGGCTTTAATAACAGAGCCACATCCCTCAGGGACCTGAATATTTTTAATTATTTCCTCTTCTGACCACTCAACTGGTATATCCCTTACAATACCCATTCTTGTGATGTTGAATTGTGGAATGGTAGCTACATAATTGTGTTGGGATAAAATTTTATTGTTAAGGAAACTGTTTGCATCCTGGTGCGACTTGAACTCGACTGACACGCGATTTCTACCTATACGCTTGATCCCATCGAAACGTATGTTGTTTACGTTGTTTGTCATCAAAAACATACCAAACTTGATAGGTTGCAGCACGGTGCCTGAGGTTTGTTCGTCTTTAAGCGAAACATTCACATTGTATGGTGGATTATCTCTAGCTGTATATGAAAGTCTGCCGATTATATTTCTCGCAATCTTGGGTTTAATATTTGAAATAGCAGGGGGCGAACCAGCAACCCTCTTACGACTACGGATGTCCGTATCCATAATAGGGTCCTGTGAGGTTATTTCAATGTCATAGGGGAGGGTAACTGTTAGTCCGGGGGAGAGATCAAATAGTTTATCAGGGGGGTCAGGATCAGGGGGCTTTTTGGAGCTCATCTTGAGTAACTATTGTTAAAAAGAGGACAATTACAATAAAAGCAAACCTTAAACCACGAACACAAACACAAGGAACACTTTCGATGGAATTTCCACTAGAAAAGTTCACTAAAAACGAAAATATTCGTAGCACTAACAAAAGCACGTGTTTAGCCTTCACCACTACCAACGAAGTCCTATTATTTATTTATTTATTAGTACTTTTTACTGACTAACGGATTTGACAGTAACTTGACACCAAATCTTAAAATCATGGTGTTACTCCACGTTTTTAAGGTGTTACTAAAATCTTTGTTTTGTATAGTCTTCTCTCTTTGTTAACATCACTAGAACCGTCAAGTCAATGACTGAGAATTTGACAGTGGCATTAGCACCCTAATGCCACTGTCAAATTAAAGCTAAAAAGTCCAGGAAACCGAAGCGTATTATTCCAAACGATTTTTGTTTGTAATAATTTTTCGAGTGAAATTGTGCAATTGTGTTTTCAGTCGTTATGATTTAAAAAGTGTGAAATGTCGCAATCGAAAGTATTTAACACAGAAGGCATACAAGCCGGCTGTATTTACAGAATAGACCTTGTAAACTTCGTGTAAGTCTAATTACTTTTCGCGCGCAATCAATTTCGGGATTTGAATTTTTATTATTATTCATGGTTTTTGTGCGTAGCTTCTCTAGATTACTAATAAATGAGTTGCTTTTTGAGTTATGCGTCTAATATTCTTTCAAAAACAATTAAAGTAACGCTTAAATTTATGAGTCATGTCGCGACAAGTTTTGTGGCTACAGATATTAGAGGATATACAGGCTTAACTGGTACACTTGTAAAAAGTTATTCATTTACAATATATTTTATAATATGGGTATCTAACCACTTTAAGCATGTCAATTCCCTTTAAACAAGGCAGCAGTTCCTTCCTGTTTATTTCTGGAACAGAATGTCAACAAGCCGAAAATATTGCTGTTCCTCCTAACTCTGACTTGAAATGTTATTTCCAGTTCCCTCTTGCCTGATAAACAGTCAGTAAACAAATACTTTTGTAAATGATCCGAGGGTGAATATACTTATTTGGCAGAAATTCATATTACTTGACAAACTGATCTCTAAACTAAAATACATCAGGATATGTATGAAATACAATGTGGTAGCACAAAATTAACACACATTTAATTAAATTTGATGGTTAAATCATGATTTCCTAGAACCATACAGAAATGGTTGAAATTCCATGCCATCTGTAAACCAAAATGAAACTGAGAATTTGGTATTTCAAATATAGAAGTTATAGACTAGGTTTCCTTCATAACATTGACAATTACCACAGAAATGAACTAATATAAGGGGCTCAACAATTTAAGATTCTAGTTGACTTCTGACCCAACTTAATTATGGCTTATGAAGTCTCTTGAAGAAAAGACTACATAGATTTGAGGTTTCCAAACATACACACATCTATCTATCATGGGGTTTAGGTTTCCGCACTTAGTCCTTGAAGTGGACCATCGGACCATACATACACACATAAACTCATGTCTTTTCCCATGGGGGTAAGCAGAAACCACAGAATGTCACCTGCTATGATCCTCACTCCTTTTGCCACGTCCACGTTAATACATTTGGTCATACACATACACCTATTGCGAGTAATACGCACCTGATCTTTCTGCATTTAAGGGTTATTTTTTTCTAAAATGAAATACATAGTTGACTGCCTCGTCAATTTTGTTGTAGTGGCTGCAAGTATGAGGAGCTTTTGGCTAAATAATAACAGCCGTACGGATCGATCTTCAAGTTAAGCTACATTTGCCTTAATCTTTGACAGCCATTACATGTATTGTATTACCCAGTATGGGGTTGTGGAGGTCCGATAAGCAGCTGCATCCAGTCAGACTGGATGCTAAACCTCACATAGTTGCAAAAAGGCCAGGCAGAGATCTGGGTTTTATCTTCAGATTGACTAAAACATTATTCTGTATTTCTGAGACAGAATTTGTGACTGTTTGATCATCATCAGCCTATAATGTTCCCACTGCTGGGACACGGCCTCCTCCATCCACCACGCGGGCCCAGTGCGGATTGGTAGATGTCACATCACATGTCTTTGAATTTTTGGTTCTAGGACATGCCGGTTTCCTCACGATTTTTTCCTTTACCATTTTGGGAGCAGTGGTGATGAAATAAATTACACAAAGTAATGCGCCTGTCTGGGTTCGAACCCACGACTTACTGTTCGTAAGTCGGGGCCGCTACCACTGGGCCACCGCTGCTCTCATTAGTAGTGTTAGTTTTTATTAAAGCTTGGAGATGTAGCCCCATTACGGGTAAAGGACTCCTCCATCTTTTTCCACTTCTCACGGTCCTTGGCAATATTTAGCCAGTTTAAGCCAGCGGTCTGCGTTATATTGTCAGGCCATCTTTTAAAGGTTCTCCCAACCTTTCTTTTGCCCGGTGGCCCAGTCCATTTGGTGGTTTGGATAGTCCATCTGTCATCACTGGCCATGATATGGCCATAGATAGGCTTGTTATAATACCTTGTGGTTTGTAAAAAACGGAATACTTATATGAAAATATATTAAATATTATACTTTACCATCTTCTCCTGCCCTTATTCCAATTTATTTAGGATCAGTGCAGCATGTCTTCTTCCATACTTCTCTATTAGTTGTCATCTAATGAGTCACCTCCTTTCAAACCACGTAACTTTTTATTCTATAAAGATGAGACATTTGTAGGCATATTTTTATTTGCGTCTTTGGTCTAGAGGTCACATTGCGTGGGTTCGATTCCCAGGTTGGATAAGTTTGTCTATCCATCAAGTATTTCTTAGTAACAGTCATGAAGTCAGGATTTTATTATTATTTATTATCTGGCAGGCAGTTGAGCTGGTGAAATTTTGATGTTTATTAAGTACACCTGTGCCAGCGTGATGTTAGTGTTATTTTTTGTAAGATCCATTTGGAAAGAACTGGGAGTCTTAGGGAGAGCCCAGCTGTGGGATGATGACGGCTAACAGGAACAGTATTATATTTTGACCTATGAGGGAAGACTTGTGTAGTAATGTAATGTTATTTGTATTTCAGAACTTATAAAAGGGTGGAGCTATATCCTAGTTCGAATTTAAACTTAATAATCGGACCCAATGGCACGGGGAAGTCCACATTTGTGTGTGCCATAATTCTTGGGTTATGTGGCAAGACCAGTGTCATTGGACGTGCTAAGAAAGTGAGTATCCTTTTTATTTGTCACTACCGGACGTCACGCGGTTTCACCCGCGTATTTCCCGTTCCCGTGGGAGTACGGGGATAAATATAGCCTATGTTACTCGCTGATAATGTAGCTATCCATTGCTGAAAGAATTTTTCTAATTGGTCCAGTAGTTTCTACATATAGTTGTTACATACAAAAAGATAAAAATACAAATATTTCTTCTTTATAATATTAGTGTACATAATACTGTGTATAGTATAGCAGTAATAGTGGTGTGTCCCTCGGACTTCCAAGTCATAGGTCTACTGTTCGAACCCAAGTAATTATCACTTAGTTCGGTGAAGGAAAACGTCTTGAAGAAACCAGCATGCCTGAGAAATATTTGTCAACGGCATGTAAAGGCAAGTCAGAGGCCCATGGGCTCTCTGCCACCAGGTTAGGCATTTACCACACGATAAAGAAAGAAAGAACCACATTAGTGTTCCAAAATTTGTAACTTAATTCTGTTAGTTTTTTGTCTGTTTTTTATTTTATATTTGTACGCCGGTGACAGCAAAACATAGAGATCTCTTTACTTTTGTATTTATACCTTTTACACTTTATGTTTAGCAAATAAAAAACCTTGACTTTCACTTTACAATCCATTCTAAGGTTGTCTGGAGTATATCTGTATCAGTAATTAGACTGCCATTGTAACCATAGGATTTTAAAACAGGTGCATTTCAATTAGAATTAAAATAATGTTTAGTTCAAAATAAACTACATAAATATTCTATTATATTCTACTACCCTTGAAGGAAGATTGCCTCGGTGAAGGAAAACAAAATAGCTGTTGTCTACAAAACTGAAATACTTACCTACATGGTCAAATTTTTTTTAAATTACTGTTACGAGCTGGGTATGGGATAAATTAATTACTACCGAAGAAACAATATATAACTTTAATAATCACAAAACACTTAAAACTTAATCACAAGTACACTACTGATCACTATTCACTTAGATATCGCACTTACTAGTTCACTTCGATTCGCTTCGTACTGTAGCCAAAATAAGACTGACTGCTCCCGCAAACACGTCGACTATTTATATGGCGATCGAACGTTCGAGAAATATCCACGACTTCCTAGAATCTTCTAGACTATTCCACAACTTGTACAGAGGAAAGAAGTAGGTACTTTATGCCCTCGGCGTACGGTCGAAATTACAATGATGTTCTTTTGTAGGTAGTTTGCGAATTTGTACCTACATCATTCGGGACTCGTTTTACCTACCTACCTACTATTACCTACCTACCTACTATTAGGTACCTACTACCGTAACTGTAGGTAAGTACGGGTACGACGTAACACTGCCCCCTCCTTAGACATGCTCGTCCCGAGCATCATTAGCCCCGTAGTATCGCGCCAATCGGTCTACATGGACAATCTTAGGCGCACCTCGTGGACCCTTCTGTATTCGGTAGGTGACATCGTTGATCCTAGTCACGACTCGGTATGGTCCATCCCATTTTGCTTGCAATTTCGGAGACTTCCCCTTGCTCCGTACTGGGTTATGCAACCACACCAGTGAACTTTCGTCGAAACCCCTACTATTTGCCTTCCGGTCATAACGGGTCTTCATCTTCTCAGACATCTGTTGGCCGGATTGTCTGATATGCTCATAAACATCATTCAACTTGTTACGCAAGTCAATCGCATAATCTGTTACACTACGTGGAGCATCAGGGGGAGTTCCAGTGATTAAATCAGCAGGCAACCGTAATTCCCTTCCAAAGTTCGCGAAGGCTGGCGTCACAGTCGTACTTTCGTGGACGGCGCTACGGTAGGACAGAAGAAATGGCTGTATATGCTTGTCCCAATCCCTTTGTCTGCTTTCCACGACTTTTGCCAGATATCTTTCCAACGTTTGGTTGAATCGCTCCACCATTCCATCAGATTGTGGGTGGTAAGAGGTGGTTCTGGTTTTGTGGGTACCCATTAATCGACAAGTCTCCTGAAATACTTGCGATTCAAAGTTCCTTCCTTGATCGCTGTGTATTTCTAAGGGTACTCCAAAACGACAGAAGACTTCCTGAACTAATTTATCTGCGACAGTTGTAGCTTCTTGGTTAGGAATAGCGAAGACTTCTGGCCACTTTGTGAAGTAATCCATGACCACCAGGAAGTACTTGTTTCCGCTCTCACTTTCTGGAAATGGTCCCGCAACGTCTAGTGCTATCCGTTCCCAAGGGGCTCCAACGTTGTACACTTTTAATGCACCTTTACTGCGTGTGTGGGGTCCTTTTACGGCCGCACAACTGGTACATTTGCGACACCAGTCCTCCACATCATCTCGACAGTGGATCCAGTAAAAGCGTTCTCGAATTTTTAGTAGAGTCCTTTTCTCAGGAGGACATATGGGGGTACCCATATGTCCTCCTGAACATCCATCATGGTAGAGCCGTAAAACATCCGGTACCTTAGCTTTAGGGACAACCATTTGTAGATGACAGCTGTCCCCTCGAGCGTTTTCCCATTTACGGCACAAGACTCCATCCTGGATCACCAAGCTGTTCCATTGCGCCCAATAACTCTTCGTGATGGAACTCATCGCAGCCACATCACTCCATTTAGGTTTAGGAGCACCAGCTTTGATCCACTCGAAGATCGGTTTGATGTCCGAGTCATTTTGCTGAGCCTGCTGTAGTGTTTCCTTCCATTCATCGCTGAGATCCGTTCTAAGCATCCTCACGGGCACTACTTCCTTAGTCTCTTGTCTGGCACAGTGCTTACAGTCTTCAGGACAAGGTCTTCTTGACAAGGCGTCTGCGTTACCGTGAGTTCTCCCACTGCGATGTTCAGTTACGAAGTCAAACTCTTGCAGTAGTTCAATCCATCTCGCCACTTGCCCTTCTGGATTCTTGAACTGTAATAGCCACTTCAATGCAGCGTGGTCAGTTCGTAATTGGAATTTACGTCCCAACAAATATTTATTGAAGTGCTGCAATGTCTTTACTACGGCGAGTAGCTCCCGTCTTGTAACGCAGTAATTTCTTTCTGGTTTGGATAAAGACTTGCTGAAGTAAGCTATCACAACCTCTTGGTTTCCTTTCCGTTGAGACAGCACGCCCCCAATTCCAGTATTACTTGCATCTGTGTCAACTATGAAATCATTTTCAGTATCAGGATATCCCAAAATAGGCGTATTGCACAGACGTTTCTTTAATTTCTGAAATGCAACGTCGCAGTTCTCGTCCCAACAGAATTGGCGCTTTTCCTCAGTGAGTTTGTGCAAAGGTTTTGCAATGTCGGCAAAATTCTTGACAAACCTTCTATAGTAGGAGCACAAACCCAGAAATGCTCTGACCTGTGTCTTGTCTTTCGGAACTGGCCAATCCTTGACGGCGACTACTTTTTCTGGGTCTGTTTGAACACCTTCCCCCGAAACTATGTGTCCCAAAAAGTTCACTTCTTGTCTGAAAAACGAGCACTTTTTCGGACTTAACTTGAGATTAGCTGTTTGGATTTTCGACAGCACTTGGTTGAGGTTTTTAAGGTGATCTTCAAATGTACGGCCCACGATGATTATGTCGTCTAGATAGACAAGACATGCGTCTCCAATCAATCCGGCGAGTACTTGCTCCATCAGCCTTTCAAACGTCGCAGGAGCATTGCACAAACCGAATGGCATAACTTTAAACTGCCACAACCCTTTTCCTGTTGAAAATGCAGTTTTCTCCTTGTCCTTGGGGTCTATTTCTACTTGCCAGTAGCCACTTTTCAGGTCAAGTGTGGTAAACCACTTCATACCAGTCCAGTGTGTGTATCCAGTGTGTCATCGATCCTAGGCAGCGGGTAGCTATCCTTTTTCGTGACATCGTTCAGTCGTCGGTAGTCCACACAGAAGCGCATGCTGCCGTCCTTTTTCTTTACCAGGACCACAGGAGAACACCATGGACTGGATGAAGGCTCTATAACACCGTCCTTCACCATTCCCTCAATCATGGTTTCCACCTCTTTTTCACGTGCAACTGGCAGTCTTCTTGGTCGCTGACGGATTGGTAACTCGTTACCTGTATTTATCTTGTGCTGAACTAGTCCAGTTCTCCCTATGTCAGCATCATTTGAAGAGAAAGTGTTGGCGTACTGAAGTAACATCTTCTTAGCCTTGTTCATTTCCCCTTTAGTTAAATCGCAGTTTTCCAAAAGCGTTGTCACGTCAAACTTTGGACTACGAATTTTATTTCCGGTAGGCAGATTTTGCAATTGACGCATCCAAGCTACTTCCTCGCAAGTGCCGATCAAGGTGCCCTTCTTAATCACTTGCTCCTTGTCACTTGCATTCAGTATGCGTACTGCCGAGACGTTGGTGGCCTTGACCAGAGTCCGTGCCATCTTCCATGGAAAGTCATTGTTCACCCTTTCTATCAGAACACTGCGATCTTTTTGTCCAGAATTCCGTGGTAGACTAATTGTTTACGAGTACGTGGCGCCACCCATCGGACACCACGAGCAACAGCGTCGCGGGCCACAGCGACGCGGAACCACTAGCGGCGGGGGGCACCGGGCCCTCCCCTCTCACCTCTTTTTTGACTATATAAACCGCGTACCCGCGGCCGGCCTGCTGCTACTACTAAAAACTACGAAAACCATTGTAATTATTATAAACAATAAATCTCAGTTCATCGTCATCAAGTCTTTCCATCGAAGCTAACATCCTCATCACAACGACTGACCACCTTCCTGCACATATTCTGGTCCAACGATCCGGAGCTGCGAGTCTGCGACTTCTGCATATCACGCACGAGCAACGAAGAAGCGTCGCGAGAAAATCACCATCTGCAACGAAGAAAATTCGAGAAGGTCACCATCTGCAGCTAACGGTCAGGTCAATCAATCTTTTCCTTCCTATTTCCATTTCATGCTGAGTTTGTGCTAACATTGTCTTATTCCTCGATTTCTTTGTCTTCGTAACGAGTGTATATTACCTACAACGCTGCATATATCACGACAGTTTAAATTTTAAATAGGTAGGTACTTGATTTTTGTCGCTCGCAATCACCGAAATGACGAAAAAGAGGCATTCCATCGTAGATACAGAAAGTATTGATGATATTATTCGGGATTTAGTAAAAAAACGCGGTTCCTTGAAAGGCAAATTAACGTTGTTTTCAAAATTTGTTCAAACACTAGAAGCTTCTAATCCAACAGAAATTCAAAAAACGGAATTACAGGAGCGCTTAAAAAAGATAGAAATGTTGTTTGATCAGTTTTGTAGTACTCAAGATGAAATAGATTTGTACGTCGCGGGTAGTCAGATAGATAAAGAATTGCAAGAAAGAGAATCTTTTGAAAATCAATATTATGCTATTGTGGCCAAGTCTAAGTGTATTTTAAAAGAAAATTCGATAGTTCAAAGCGATAACAATAATTGTAAATCACACACACACGGTATCAAATTACCCACAATTACTTTGCCGAACTTCGATGGTTCTTACGACCAATGGCTTGAGTTCAGAGATACGTTTTTATCAATCGTTCACAATAGTAATACTCTAGACGATATTCAGAAATTTCACTATTTGCGTTCAGTTCTATCAGGTAATGCACTACAGGTCATTAAAGCTTTGGAATTATCCGCACAAAATTATATCGTTGCTTGGGATTTATTGGAGAATAGATACAATAATAGCCGTTTGCTAGTTCATAATCACGTTAAGGCGTTATTTACTGCCCAGGCAATAAATAAAGAGTCAGCTTCTCAAATACGCAAATTAATGGATGCTATTTCACGTAATCTTCGTGCATTGAAAACTTTAGATGAACCTACCGACAAATGGGATACGTTAATTATCTATATTCTCGTCACAAAGTTAGATTCATCAACCGAGCGCGAATGGGAACTTTACAAAAGTACCCTCACAAACTCGTCATCCAATAAAAAACCTTCGTTAGATGACCTAATGACCTTTCTTAAGGACCGCGCGGATTTTCTAGAAACAGTGAAGCCTTCTCATAGTAAATCAATAGATAGTAGTCAAAATAATCACACAAAAAATACGCCGTCAGTAAAAACACATAGTCATGTTTCTACTCAGAAAGACGGAAAGAAATCGGCTAATCACACAAAGTCACCCCGTTACAAGTGCAATCTGTGCAGTTCAAATCATCCTATTTATTCGTGCGATGCTTTTCTTATTTTATCATCCAAAGATAAATTAAAGTTAGTCGACGAAAAGAATCTTTGCCGTAATTGTTTACGTGCCGGCCACGCATTAGCTGAGTGTTGGTTCGGGCCGTGCAAGCACTGTAACAAAAAGCACAATACTTTAATACACAGTGAATTTGTTGACGCTAACGAATCGTCTACTGTTTCACACACAGCACAAATAGTGGCTCCGCCAGAGTCCACAACGGAAATCACACACACAAATCCTACCACCGCATCTCACACGACTCACACGCCTTATAAAGTCGGTAATCTTGATACGCGCTATTTTTATGGTCAAGTATTATTGTCGACAGCATTAGTGGAGATTGCGGATGCACAAAATAAATATCACACAACCCGCGCTCTTCTCGATAACGGGAGCCAGCATTGTTTTATATCCGAAAAACTTTGTAAAACCCTCAACATTCCAACGATACAGTCCACTGTACAAGTCATTGGAGTAGGCAACTCCGTGACACAATCCACACAATTATGTGAAATAAAAATTCGATCCAAAGCAAGCCCATACAATACACACATTAATTGCTTAGTTTTGCCTCAAATAACAGCACAATTGCCATCACTAGGCATCGATCACAACATCGAAATTCCTAAAAACATACAACTTGCGGACCCTGACTTTCATTTAAGTAATGAAATTAATTTATTAATTGGTGCCGACAAGTTTTGGGATTTGTTAAATGAAGGCCTAATACGCTTGCGTAAAGGTCCTTATTTGCAAAACACAAAGCTTGGCTGGGTTATATCAGGTTCAGTACATAAACAAATAAAACATAGTTTAAATAATACGCATACACAATGTAATTTCACACACGCATTGGACGCAGAACTTAAACGTTTCTGGGAAATCGAAGAAGTCACCTGTAATAAACCAAAATTGTCAAAAGAAGAAATCGCATGCGAAAATTTATTTAAAGAAACCACTTTGCGTGACGATAAAGGTCGTTTTTCGGTGCGTATTCCGCTAAGGGAATCAGCTGACGAGCTGCGCGATACGTTTTCAATGGCCGAGAACCGGTTCTTGACACTCGAGCGCAAACTAATCCGAAGCGCACCGAGCTATAGGCAAATGTATTGCAATTTTATGAAAGAATATTTAAGTTTAGGACATATGAGCCGTATCACTGAATATTCGCCGCCTTACTATTTCTTGCCTCACCACGGTGTCTTCAGGGAACATAGCACAACCACAAAGCTTAGAGTAGTATTCGATGCAAGTGCCAAGTCTCCGTCAGGCAAGTCTTTAAATGACATACAGTTTATTGGTCCGACTTTACAAAATGACATATTCGCTATTTTATTACGGTTCCGGCAATTTAAATACGTCGCATGTGCCGACATCGAAAAAATGTATCGTCAGATATTAGTTCAGCCAGATCAAAGACGATTACAATTAATTCTTTGGAGGGAGAAGCCGTCTGAACCCCTTGGTATATATCAACTTAACACCGTCACCTATGGGACGGCATCCGCGCCTTATCTGAGCATTCGGTGCCTTGAACAACTCGCGTTGGAATGCGATGATGACGTCATTGCACAAGTCATTAGTGACGACTTTTACGTAGACGACCTGATAACGGGAAATCAGGATTATCAAAAATTATTAGAGATATGTACCGGTGTTTCTCAAGTTTTAGAATCGGCTTGTTTCCCTTTAAGAAAGTGGATCTTCAATGCAAAACCTTCGCAAACCCAACTTGATTCTACGTTCAAAGAATTATCGTTAGGAGACTCGTGTCAAACCAAAACGTTGGGATTGGGGTGGTTTAATTCTTCAGACGAACTGTACTTTAACACTCAACATGAGCATACTTTAACTCATGCTAGTAAGCGTAGCATTCTTTCCACTATCGCGCAAATATACGACCCTTTAGGTCTACTCACTCCAATGATAGTCATTGCCAAGATAATACTTCAAAAACTGTGGTTAGCCAAGATAGGTTGGGACGACCCAGTTCCTAAGCCAATTTTAGCGGATTGGCAGAATTTTGTTGTCAAACTGCAATATTTACAACATTTACGTATACCTCGTTATGTAATAGGAGATAACGCACACACAGTTGAATTACACATATTTTGTGATTCTTCAAAGGACGCATTCGGGGCGTGCGCGTACATACGTAGCTATACAGATACCATAATAACCGTGCGTTTGTTATGTGCAAAGAGCAAAGTGGCACCGGTGAAACCAGTTTCCATTCCGCGCTTAGAATTGTGTGGCGCGTTAGTAGGCGCGAGACTTTACAAAAAGATAATTAGTTCGTTACGATTAACTTTTAATAATATATATTTCTGGTCAGATTCTACTGTAGTACTAGGATGGCTAAGAATGCCACCGAGTCAATTAAAACCATTCGTGCAAAACCGTGTTGTGGAAGTGAACGAACTAACAGATGATAAGGCGTGGCTTCACGTTAGTGGTAAACAAAACCCAGCTGACTTATTATCGCGCGGAGTGCAATTGGATGTGTTAAATTCTTCCGATCTGTGGTGGCGCGGACCTTCTTTCTTACACGTTCTTGGAATGGAAGGTAAACATAGTAGCAATCCAAACATTAATTATGATGAATTACCAGAATTAAAACCTACAAAAGTCACATTAGTAAATCAAACGATGCCGAGTTGTTTCCCTTTCGATAGGTTTTCCAATTTTAATCGTATGCTACGTGCGATGGCCTACATAATTCGATTTGCAAATAATTGTCAACAAAAATTTAAATCACAGCGCCTCATAGATAACTTGTCGGTTGATGAATTAAACACGGCAACAATAATATTAACGCGTATTGCACAGCAAGAGTCTTTTCCAACTATTTGCGATAACTTAATTAGTAAACAAACTTTAAAGTGTCCTCGTAATATTTCTAACTTGAACATATTTTTAGACGAGCATAATATGATCAGAGTAGGAGGTAGACTAGATAATTCCGAATCATTCTCATTTGACAAAAAGCATCCTATATTGTTATGCAGTCGACATAGGTTCACGCGTCTTTTATTCGAATATAAACACAGGGAATTATTACATGCGGGGCCCCAATTATTACTCGCTACGATACGAGAATCTTGGTGGCCACTCAGAGGGCGGAACTTAGCAAAACAAATAGTGCATACCTGTGTGAAATGTGTTCGTATGAAAGCCAAACCTTTTAAAATTCAGATGGGTAATTTACCAAACGAAAGATTGATACCTGGGTATCCATTCATGAACTGTGGGGTCGACTATGCGGGACCATTGTTTATGTTGAGCCGTTCCGGAAGGGGGGCAAAGTTAACTAAATGCTACATATGTTTGTTCGTGTGTTTTACAACGCGTGCGGTACATTTAGAGTTGGTCACAAATCTCACGACTGAAGCATACTTATTAGCGTTAAAGCGCTTTATTTCCAGACGAGGTAAACCTTTGCAGATCTATTCTGATAACGGTACAACATTTGTAGGCGCCCTAAAGGAATTCGCTAAATTTCTAGTAGATAAAGATAGTGATATCCAGGATTATGCTGCAAATAACTTAATTAAATTCACTTTCATTCCGCCATATTCGCCTCATTTTGGTGGTCTGTGGGAGGCAGGCATCAAGTCCTGTAAATTCCACTTAACTCGCGTAGTAGGAAATACACATTTGACTTACGAGGAATTAAGTACTGTGTTGGCACAAATCGAGGCTGTCCTCAACTCCCGTCCCATGTTCCCTTTGTCATCCGATTCCTGTGACTTTCTCCCTCTGACTCCTGCTCATTTCCTGATTGGCCGACCGCTCACTGCACCCGCCAGTCAAGATTTGACCACAACAGCTACGCACCGTCTTCGTCGACATGATCGTGTGGAGCAGATGCGTCAGAACTTCTGGAGTCGATGGTCTAAGGAATATGTTTCTGAACTCCAGAAAAGAAACAAATGGCAGACCAACCAGAACACTCTTACTCCCGACACACTCGTGCTCGTGAAGGAAGACAATCTACCTCCCCTCAAGTGGCGCCTTGGACGAATTCTACACACATTCCCGGGCAAAGATGGCATAGCCCGCGTTGCAAACATAAGAACAGCGACGGGCACAATCAAGCGCTCATACTCGAAGATATGCCCACTCCCGCTCCCTGATGAAGACAACATCGCGACATCTGCTTCGTTGGAACCGGGTGCTTCCAAGGCCGGGGGCATGTTTACGAGTACGTGGCGCCACCCATCGGACACCACGAGCAACAGCGTCGCGGGCCACAGCGACGCGGAACCACTAGCGGCGGGGGGCACCGGGCCCTCCCCTCTCACCTCTTTTTTGACTATATAAACCGCGTACCCGCGGCCGGCCTGCTGCTACTACTAAAAACTACGAAAACCATTGTAATTATTATAAACAATAAATCTCAGTTCATCGTCATCAAGTCTTTCCATCGAAGCTAACATCCTCATCACAACGACTGACCACCTTCCTGCACACTAATTGGCACAATCGTTTCTGATCTGCGAGGAAGAAAAATCTCCTTCAAGCAGTATACTTTCCCTGATGGTGCACCTTCCATGAAGACTTCCTCTGAACCACATTTCAGTACTCCTTGATCAACGTCGATCTCACAACGATATTTCCGCATAAAATCCAAGCCCAAGATGCAATCGTCCACTATGTCGGCCACGATGACATTGTGCTTGTAAAATCTGTCACCCAATTTTAAATCCACCTCCTTCTTGCCTCGGACGATTATGTGCTGACCGGTAGCTGTTAGTAATCGTATACGGTCGTGATTATCGAAGTAGTCCCCAAGAAACCGACTTGCTAGGTGAGAATTGACGACCGTGTGAGAAGCTCCAGTATCCAACGTCAGTTTGCAAGGTGTTCCGTTGACTTCGCCTTTGATGGTCAGGCTGTTCCCGTCATGTGCTTGCGAGATCAAGATTTTCGGGGCTTTTTCATTACCAGCCAGCACCCGCCCCCCAGTCCTGGCATTTACTCGTTTCCCTGCTGTGGCTGGGCAGTCACTTCAGCCACCCTTCCCTGCTGATCTTCTCTCTCGCGCTGCGCTTAGGACCGAAGATGACCCCTTTCTCCACAAGTGTAGCACCTAGGACTGTACCCTTGCGGGCGGTCGCGAACAGGTGATGCTACAACCTCCCTGACGCGGTGCGTTCGGTGGTCCTGCCTCACTGCCTCTACTTCTAAGGCATGGGCCAAGGCGTCTTTCAGCGTCTCATGGTGCCCAAGTCTCACAGCAGCTCTAACTTCCAAGTCACGTATTCCATCGACGAACGCTTGTACCAGATTCCCATCGATAAGTGCAGGGGCAGACTGGTATGCTTTTCGAACCAGCTTTTCAACTTCCAGGGCCCACTGCTGCAGGTTCTCGGCACTACGTTGAACACGATCCTTCAACTTAGCACGAAATACGTGCTCCAGGTGCGCGTCGCCGTATCTGGACTCTAACGCCTCCAGCAGCTGCTCGTAGGTTACATCCTTGCCGAGCGCCTCAAGAATGTTTAAGGCCTGGTCTCGAAGGCCCAAGGTGAGCGCGGTCATGGCTTGCGGTTTAGTCCATCCATTCGCCTTCATAACGGTCTCAAATTGAATTTTATAAGCCGACCACGAAGATGTTCCATCGAATGGAGGCACCTTAAAGCCCCGCGCTGAAGGTGCAGCAACTACTGAAGCCACAGTCACGTCTCCAGTCTTCAGTTCTCCCAAAGCCTTTTTCACCCCAGCGATCTGAACTTCGGCCTCTGAGATACGGTTCTCGTGCTGGTGAACCTGATCTTTCATCACTTTCAGATCTTTGCCAAAAGTTGCATGAAGATCCTTTATGAGGAGCATCTGTTCATCCTGGCGGCGGACCTGCTCCTCTTTATCTCGCTGCAACTGCTCTTCCAACCGGCGAGCCTGCTCCTCTTGATGGCGAGCCTGCTCCTCCTTATCTCGTTGCAACTGCTCCTGTAACTGGCGAGCCTGGTCCTCTTGACGGCGAGCTTGCTCCTCTTGACGGCGAGCCTGCTCCTCTTGACGGCGAGCCTGCTCCTCTTGACGGCGAGCCTGCTCCTGCAGCAGCGCCATTAAAGCTGACAAGTCTGGCACCACTGATGCTGGAGAAACTCCGGATGGGCCAGCGACTGGCACTGACGTAGGCTGGACACCACCCGGTGTCTGTGTCGGAGAATCTCCAAACCGCCTTTGGTCCATGTTCTGCTGTCGCTGACTCCTGGTACGGATACCGTCCGTGTCGTCCTTTGGTAGAATTGGCATAATTTATCCCTCACTTCTGACACCAAATTGTTACGAGCTGGGTATGGGATAAATTAATTACTACCGAAGAAACAATATATAACTTTAATAATCACAAAACACTTAAAACTTAATCACAAGTACACTACTGATCACTATTCACTTAGATATCGCACTTACTAGTTCACTTCGATTCGCTTCGTACTGTAGCCAAAATAAGACTGACTGCTCCCGCAAACACGTCGACTATTTATATGGCGATCGAACGTTCGAGAAATATCCACGACTTCCTAGAATCTTCTAGACTATTCCACAACTTGTACAGAGGAAAGAAGTAGGTACTTTATGCCCTCGGCGTACGGTCGAAATTACAATGATGTTCTTTTGTAGGTAGTTTGCGAATTTGTACCTACATCATTCGGGACTCGTTTTACCTACCTACCTACTATTACCTACCTACCTACTATTAGGTACCTACTACCGTAACTGTAGGTAAGTACGGGTACGACGTAACATTACCTATGAACCTTGGTTGGGAATGATGTACTGAATATTTGGTGAGTGTGTGGTCCCTTCTATCCTGTATGCAATGTAAGCCTTTGCCTTTGTTACCAACTAAAACAAGTTTTTTTTTCTTTTTAGATATCAGAATATGTCCGGAGTGGCTGTGACTTTTCGAGGATCGAAATAGAGCTGTACCAGAATCCAGGGGACCGTAATGTTGTAATTACGAGGGAGTTCAACACCCAGGACGAGTCATCATGGCGCATCGATGGCAAGGCAGTCCGGGAGAAGCGAGTGCAAGAGCTTATAGCATCAATGAATATACAGGTCAGACTCAATCCACTTTTAAGGGAGAATCGCCAGGGTATGAGTCATGTTTGTGAACGGGCGCTGTCAGTCGGGACTGGTCATCTCTTAGCTGCCACGGTTCATTTTAATTACTTTATTTTTAAGTTCATAAAGGTTAAGGGTCGATTTTTTCAAGGTCAAAGTCATTGCTAGACCTTTATGAACTTGGAGGGTTGTATTGATGATTTTGATGGTTATAATTCTGTAACTACATGACGTCTTACAATCGCGAACAATATTTTAATCAACATACAACCTGGCACTGGCCTGCAAATTGCAAAAAACGTAAGAAAATTTGAATTTCGCGGGCTACCCTGGAGCATCAGCCTTAAACCCCCATTATCTCCGTAACTAAAAGGTTCCCAGGTATGGTCTAGATTTCTAGAACATAAAAGTGATCAGAATGACGGGGAGAACAAGTGCCTTTCTGTGTGCTTTCGGCTTTGTAAAGCCATATTTGTTGCGGTCACGTTCCTGTTCCTATCTTTTAATGCTCCTGACTACCACGTACGAAAAACTCCCCCAAATAATCGGGGACTTTGACAGACGTTAATTATGTGATGATCTCCAAAAAAAAATAAACTAACGCATAACGTGCCAAGACGCATTAAGGCACATTTGAAATTGAAATATTCTGACTGTCTTAAAAATAGACGAGGTCACGGCTGTTTAGTAGATTACGGGGAATTCCCTACCAAAAATTTGTTAAGCGTGTAGCGTCTTTACACTTCTACCGATTTTGTGTTTTTTTTATTCTGATTTTTACATAGTAGTCAGATTGTAAACTGTCGGAGTGAAACCGTCAAATTGTCAAATGCATGCTATCAAAGTATCTCTGCCCCCATAATTGGGACTTGGGGCACCTCCACGTTATGTTAGTTAGGTTCCTTTAAACCCTGCAGACAGAAATAGGAGCCCTGCTACTACGCTTTTTAGGCGGATATAAAGTGTTTTGAGGTTAGGTTACATTAATCGGTTCTTCTCAGGAATGGTGCATTATCTTTTCATGGGAGTTCCTCCCTCCCGCCTCCTCCAGAGCGCGCGAAGATAGCTCCGACGCATGCATTTGACAATTTGACGGTTTCACTTCGACAGTTTACAATCTGACTAGGCAGATTACAAAATGACGGGTTTTACAATATGCCACCGACATATACAACATGTCATAGCAACTGTTATATTATATATTGTAGTTATAGTTTACTTTTATGCACTAATTATACAATACTTTAAGAAATAACACTGCTGCACCTAAATGTACACTTTTGCAATATTTACTATTTAAAATAAATTATTCTTGTTCTTGTATACTCTGTGTATAAGTATGGCCGCCTCGTCACGACTGCTGAGCATGAGGTCCTGGGTTCGATTCCCGGGTCGGGCAAAGTGTCATTGGATTTTTCCATCAGGAATTTCTCAGTAACAGCCACGGAGTCTGGATTTATGCCCGGTTGATGTCAATAGGCCGGCCACAGTCGCCTATTGCATGGGACTTAAAACATAACTAGCGAAATGTTGGTGTACATACTATTATTAGGTACCTACACCGCTGAGCCTCTGACTAATCCTTCAGAGATAACAGGCGTAACGTTATGCTGAACATAGGTACCTACTTTAAATTATATGCCGCGATCTTCCTCCAATTATAGAATGTTTCGCATTATTCCTGTTAATAAAATCACTATTCTATTCATTCTGATGACGTCATTTGAATTTTTTTGGCAAGAGTTGAGCAATATTTTTTGTACTGTTTTACTTTCACGGTTTTTCACTACGCTAAAGTACTTACGGCTTAATATCCGTAATTTTCTTTTGTTTCTATGAGCTCCCGATATTACGGATATTATCCCGTAAGTACTTTAAGTGTAATCTTTTTGGTGCCTATTGAATCGGTATTATTATAATAAATACATAAGTAACTCTTTCTGTCTGTCTGTTATCTTTTCGCGCCTTGGCGGCTGAATAGATTTAGATGAAATTTGGCACATAGAGAGATTAGTAAATAGGATACTTTTCATACCGGTAGTACGTTTCCCTGGGTTTGACATCCACGCCCCGAGGTTAAAATACTGCCTGCAAAAGTGACGGTGTATATGTCGTAGCCAATTCGTATAACACGCCGTTTTACATAATGGCGCGCCGGATTGAAAAACGCCACCGTTATGTAATACGGCGTCCTCACGTTCAGCCGGATTACAATTCGGCAGAAATAAAGTACACCGCATTGAATGAGCCCTTCGCATTCGAAAACAAAGCGGTGTAATAACGTGCTGCCGTTATACAAACGGTCGCATCATCGATACGCCGCTTTGAAAGTTTTAGTTCCATTTATCGCCGCAAGTGGCGCTACATGATCATAACAAGAAACATGGCGTCACAATCAAATGGCCGCTTTTCCCGCTTATCTGTTTTTTGTTTACCTACATGTTGAGAATTACGTGGCAGGAGGGTTATTATGGGTGAAAATTTTTCATTATTTTTGCGATAGGACGCACCGTTATCGAGATATAAGCAAATTTAGAACCTGCTACGACTCCATGACGCGCGCTCGCTCTCATCACTCATTTTAGATTGCACACCCACTTTCCGTGACAAATGTCGTAGTCGCTCCTTCACACAGCAGGCCTTCGGCCTATACGCTCATGCCAGCTAGCTAGACTTTTAGGACAATTTTAGCAGCTTATTTGAAGTATCGGAATTGCTGACAATACGGCTAAACGTTGGACGCCGCTTTGTCGAACGTATAGCCACCACAATCCTACCGAACGTGAGGACGACGTATTACATAACGGCGCCGTTTTTCAATTCGGCGCGCCATTATGAAAAACAGCGTGTTATACGAATTGGCTGCAACATATATGAGGTAAATTTTCACATTTTTTTTTTTATAATTTTGGTTATATACATACGGAACTTTTGGGCAAATATTATGCTTCTTAAGTTCATACCTATCAGTTTAGGCTGTGCGTTGTGTATGTAAGTAAATTAACTTAATAGCCGTTTTCACTAACTATGCTGAACTTTATTCAATGCCTAATTAAGGGTTAAAGTATGAAATTGCCGTTGTAATAGACACTTCGAATTGACATAAAATCTTCATGGTGCATGTGAGATTTTTGTGTAAAACTTTTTCACGTGACACCTATGAGGTTCTTCTTTTACAAAATGTGCAACATTCGATTGTCGACTTTCAATTGTTTTTTTATTCAGCTTAGACATAAAGATGGATATTTCGAAAATCCGAGTTACTTTTGAATACGAGGTCAGATGCGGAACTAACGCGGCAGAAACGGCTCGCAATATTAACGTTGCGTTTAGAGAGGAGACTGCTAATGAACGCACCGTGCGTTTTTGGTTTAAACGCTTTCGTAATGGAAACTTCGACTTGAAGAACGAACCACGTGGTAGACCGCCCACAGGTGAATAACGCTGAATTGAAGAAGATGGTAGAAGCCGATCCGAGTCAAACTACCCAGGAATTAGCGGCATGGTTTAACGTTACCCTAGCTAGCTGCAATATTGACTTATTTGCATCAAATTAATAAGATAAAAAATTATGAAAAGTGGGTGCCCCATGATTTGACTGATCTGCAGAAAGAAATGCGTGTTGAAACTTGTGTTGCCTTGTTGAATCGGTATAGAAATGATGGAATATTGGATCGAATTGTGACTTGTGATTGTGTGAATTGTGACATGTGACGAAAAGTGGATTGTTTACGATAACCGTAAGCAAAAAATTCAATGGCTGACCCCAGGTCAAACGCCGCAACAGTGCCCTAAAGCAAAGCTTACCAATAAAAAGTTAATGGTAACTGTTTGGTGGTCTCTTCATGGTGTTATTCACTATAGCTTTCTCAGGCCTGGTCAGGCAATAACAGCAGATGTTTACTGTGCCGAACTTCGAACAATGACGGTGAAACTGGCAGTGAAACAGCCCCGACTCGTGAATCGATCTTCACCATTATTGCTCCATGATAACGCAAGACCTCACACTGCGCGAGAAACCGTTGTAACTCTACAGGAGCTGCAGTTACTTTACCGTTGTTTTGCTTCAACGGCGGACTACCATTTTTTTTTCGTGTTTTGGACAATTTTCTACGTGATAAAAAAAATTATTACCAGGAGGCAGTACAAAATGCTTTCACACAGTTTGTCGAATCTAGATCCTCAGCCTAATTGGTCGAGCTATTAGAGCTAAGCTGCAAACCTTGAGGTTTCTTATTTGATTGCCAAACTAGGTTATGTGAACAAAAAATATAAACTTGACATTATAAGCCTTTTATTTGTTAACATGGAATTAAAAATTGTTTATCTATTTTACAATGGTATCTTCAAAAACATACGGCGACAAGTTAGAGTTCTATCGTAAGGGCATAAATGAACTTCCGTTTAAAAGGCAGCAATGTGTAGATAATGAGGGTAAATATATTGATTAAATAAACTAATATGTTATATCTTAGAAAAAAATAAGTTTTAATTTTTCAGTACCAATCGGCAATTTCATACTTTAACCCCTAATTATTATTGCTACGTTGAAATTTCAGCTAGGGGCGAAAAAAACCAAGAGAAAATATTCCCATACTGAATTCCCGCGGCTTCGCTAGGGTTTTACGTCGGAAATCATCCCATGGGGACGTCATACCGGGATAAAAGATCCTATGTCCTGTGGTCCACTACTAGGTCATGGTCTATCCGTGAAGCAACCATCGAAATCTGTTCAGTAGTTAAGAAGTGAAGTCTCGACAAACAAATAGGCACATTTACTTTGATAATAATAAAGTGATTACGTAATCACACACGTGACCGAAACGTGGTCGCTCACAATGGGCCTCATCAGAAGGCTTAAAGTCACCCAAAGGGCAATGGAGAGGGCTATGCTCGGAGTTTGCTTGCGTGATCGAATCAGAAATGAAGACATCCGCAAGAGAACAAAGGTCACCGACGTAGCCCGAAGAATTGCCAAACTTAAGTGGCAGTGGGCAGGGCACATTGCTCGCAGAACGGATGGCCGATGGGGCCGAAAGGTTGTGGAGTGGCGACTGCGCGAAGGTGGACCGATGACCTGGTGAAGGTTGCGGGAACCCGTTGGATGCGAGTCGTACGGGACCCGTCAATATAGCGACACTTGGGGGTGGCCTATGTCCAGCAGTGGACGTCTTTCGTTCGGCTGACATGAATGAATGAATGAATGACTTTAATAATCTTATTTATTAACGTACAATATGTGTACACTGTTACTGTTAGCCAGCCTGTGTCATGCCACTGCTGGCCAAAAGCCTCCCCCCATGACCTCCAAATCTTTCGATCACGGGCCAATGTAGACCATTGGTCGTAAGTTCGTCACGCCATCTCCTGTCAGTTCTACCTCGTCGCGTTCTGGCTGTGTCAGGGCTCCAGAACGTACTAAAAAATAATACTTGAGGTGAATGCTCCAACCAGCCCGCGAAATTCAAATTTTCTTACGTTTTTTGCAATTTGTAGGCCAGTGCTAGGTAGGTTGTATGTTGATAAAAATATTGTTCGCGTTTGTAAGACGTATGTAGTTACAGAATTATAATCATCAAAATCATCAATACAACCCTCCAAGTTCATAAAGGTCTAGCAATGACTTTGACCTTGATAAAATCGTTTCTCGACCTTTATGAACTTGGAGGGTTGTATTGATGATTTTGATGATTTGATACATACGTCTTACAATCGCGAACAATATTTTAATCATCATACAACTTAGCACTGGCCTGCAAATTGCAAAAAACGCAAGAAAATTTGAATATCGCGGGCTACCCTGGAGCATCAGCCTTAAGGCGACTACAGGAGCTAAATTGGCAACTCTATTGAGAAATAAATATCTTTAAACCGAACTCTATTTGTGGTGGTTCAAATTTCGTTTGAAATACTGTTAGAATAAAGTTCTAATCAGCTTGCACTACAAAGTAGTTGTTACGTTAGTCACTGCGGGCCGAATCGAGCAAAATGAGTGTTTTTTTGGGATTTACAAAAAAATCTATTTATTGGACTAAAAAAATAAAACACTATCATGCTGATATGTTGCTTGTAGAATTATTTGGTAAAAAATCAGAATAATCGCATGTATTTTAGTATTGTTTTTACTCGTTATAAGATTTTGTTTGAGATAAGTTCGTGATTTTTTTTCTTTGAGTAAAATTAGTTGTATTATTTTGCAAAACACTATCATTAGCATAATTATATCCTGAAGAATATCATATACTTTTCTGGTTTTGTTTATTGCAGTGAATTATATGCTTTTTTGCATTATAAAACTCGCGTTTAGCTCCTGTAGTCTGTAATTATGGTAGGTTACTTACAATTAATTAATGTTGCATAGTGCTAGTAAAAATAAGCACACGCTCATATTAAATTAAATGAAGTATATAATAATAATTGTTATTGTTTCTAAGCGGATAAAGTCATGCTAAGCACGTATGATTATTTTATCTTATGTCGGTATCAGACGGTTCATTTAATTGGTCTGAAAAGTTCACTCGGGTGACTCCTCGTTTTTTGTTTTTTGATACCATGTTCACACGACCCCCATTATACATACCATCACCCTTATAATCCCCGAAGGGTTAGGCAGAGGTGTATCTAATAGCACTCCCATATTTCGCCAGTTGTGTTTAAGTCCCATGTAATAGGGGGCGACCCTATTGCCATCAACCGGGTGTAATTCCAGACACCGTGGCTGTTACTGAGAAATTTCTGATGGAAAAACCTAATAACACTTTGCCCGACCTGGGAATCAAACCCAAGACCTAATGCTCAGCAGTCCTGCTTGCGACCATAAAACCAACGAGGCATTCGAAATTAAGTAGAAATAAACGTTCATTTGTATTTCTAAGACTCCACTGTCCGTTTGTCTGTCTGTCTGTCTGTCTGTCACCAGGCTGTATCTCATGAACCGTGATAGCTAGACAGTTGAAATTTTCACAGAATGTGTTTCTGTTGCCGCTATAACAAATAATTTAAAAAAAATACTACGATAGTACGGAACCCTTCATGCGCGAGTTCGACTCACACTTGGCCGGGTTTTTAGACAATACGGTAGACGAGTCCAAGATGTTTTTTGCCGTAATCCATCATCGTTGGATCGGTTCACTAATAAATTCATTTTTCGGGTATTGATTTATTTTGTGTTCACTCCCGAGTGAAGGAAAAAATTAACAGAACGTGAAGTATCGGCTTAAGTATTTCACTGGGCTAAGGCACGGTTCACCCTGTCGTCACGATTTTTCTCGTATGTAGCTGTTTCTTGCTTGGCTTGTTGTGTGTAGCTTGGCACCCTTCTAATATCATCGGCTTCCTGCCCTTGTCAAATGTTACTTGGGGTCGGCGCAACATGTTCTTTTCTTCCATTCTCCCCTATCAATCGTCACGCTGTCATTTACTCCTTTTTTATTCATATCATTCCTTACACAATCCATGCATCGTTTCTGTGGTCTTCTTCTCCCTCTCCATCCGTCAACATCTAATATGTATATAAAAATCTCGTGTCACAGTGTTTGTTAACGAACTCCTCTGAAACGGCTGACCGATTGTTATGAAATTTATTGTGTAAGTATAGGTATTTAGAGGAGGCCGTGTCCCAGCAGTGGGAACATTATAGATAGGCTATTATGCTTGCTTTAAAATAAACGCCACGACACTTCAGGACGACTTTCTGTCGTCACGACACAGTGTGAACTGTACCTTTATCTAGCAAACACGTGCTGACGTCTACTCGTATTATCAGTAAGTATGTAAAGTGGATATTATGTATCTATCATGGAAGCGTAAATCAATGCTAGTAAAACTCTAATATGACTCATATCGACGTTGGCATTGATTACACCACTGCCTTACTCGTCAGGTATTACTGGCGTGGCGTTATGGTATGTTATTGACACAGAATTATATACAATAAACATGACAAAGCATAACAAATCTTACTGAGTACTTATAGTCCGGAAGTTAGCTGCGAGTGACGGTCTGCGCAGGAATAACGCTTTAAATTTTATGGCGATTCGGAAGATCTTATGTAAAGCTGCGTAGACAACAATTTTAGGTATCAACGGGGCGCAGATGACGCATCGTTTTGTCTGTATAATGCGCAGACCGTCACTTGCAGCTACCTTCCGAGCCGCCATTAAGGGCTATATATCCCTCAAATGGCTTAGCATGATCCACCGTTACTCCTAAAATACTGCAGCATTAATTAATATATACTAAGTTGAGGATTAATGCTAAGTCCTATGTGTGACGAAAACACGATTCCATAAACTTTTCTCGTTAGAAAAAAATTCCAAAGTACCTACTTGAAATAAGATCATGAAACTTTGCATACTAACTGAACTAACTATAAAGCAGGTCTTATGTGTTTTACTTTTTTAGTCCAATCAATAGATTTTTAATAAATCGCAAAAAACCACTCATTTCGTCCCATTCGGCCGCAGTGACTGACGTAACAACCGCTTTGTAGTGCAAGCTGATTAGAACTTTATTCTAACAGTATTTCAAACGAAGTTTGAACCACCACAAATAGAGTTGCTAATTTTAGGGTTAGAAGGGCCTTAAGTTTGAACCGAACTATACCTACTACCTATTATAAATGCGAAAGTATGTTTGTTTGGGGTGTACAATGCCATATCGAATGTCAAATAATCGAATATCAATTGATCGACATTTTTTACGCCTAAACCACTGAACCAATTATCCTGTATGGCCATATACGTTGTCAGACGTACAGAAACGGACATATGGTACCATTCATCCCGGAAAAAAGTATTGGTCTTCTCTTCCCACATTCCTCCGTCCCGTCCGTGGTCTCCACTCCAGGTCCAGCACTTTCAGGCGTGATGTTATGTGAAAGTAAAAATTAAGCTTGTGATGTGATGATCTTCAGGTTAAGCCGTGCTTGCCTAGGTTGATCTGTAGATGGGTGAACACCCATTACATACCGAGTTTCCTCCATGCCTCGGAAGATCATGTCATTTGAAGATCTTTGACAGTCGTTACAGGTAGTCAGTGGCCCAAAAAGTCTGACAACTAGTCTTATCTAGGGGTATCATATTACCCGGTACTAACTGGGTTGTGGAGGTCAGATAGGCAGCTCCATGTAAAATACTGGTATTCAGCTGTATCCGGTTAGACTGGAGAGCCGACCCCAAAAGGCTAGGCAGGTGATAATTTGATGGTCTTCTACACATCTATTTTAACCTTCTTAGGTAGACAACCTCTGCCAGCTTCTACCCCAAGATCGAGTCCAGGACTTCTCGAAGATGGATCCCCAGCAACTATTGCGCAGTACGCTCGCGGCAGTGGGCGGGCAGGAGAGCGTCAGTCAGCTGGATGAGCTGATCGAATGCAGGGCGCAGCAAAGAGGCCTGTCCTCCAAGGTACAGAGCAATGCCCAAGTTATGGAGGACGCCATCCGGTTGAATGCGAGGTATGTATGGTCGCAATATCTGTATTCTTCTTTGCCGTGTGGTTAGTGGCAAACCTGGTGTCGGAGTTTTTATGCCGCCTATGGGCCTCTGACGTGGCTTTACATGCCGTCAAGGTATATTTCTCAGGCATGCTGGTTTCCTCACGATGTTTTCATTCACCGAAGCAAGTGATAATTATACAATACGCACAAGAATCCGAAATATCAGAGGTGCGTGCCTTGGGTTCGAACTCAAGACCTACGACTTGGCAGTCTGACGGTCACGCCACTAGGCTATCACTGCTTTTTACATAAATCTGTTTTGTAATATTATAGAGTTAAAGTTTACTCGCCTTGTAGTGTTGGCAAGCGTGACTGCTGAGTATGAGGTCCTGGTTTCGATTCCCAGGTCGAGCAAAATTTTTTTTTGGATTTTTCCTTCAGGAATCTCTCAGCCGCCACAGGTGTTCCCGGTTGATAGCAATAGGCTGTCAACCTATTACATGGGACTTAAACATAACTGGCGAAATGTTTGTGTACTATTAGGTACGCCTCTGCCTAACCCTTTGGAGATTACCGGCGTGATGTCTATACTAATATTATAAAAAAGTACAATTGTTTGTAAGTATGTATGTAGGGGGTATAAATCTCCGGCACTAATGATCCAATTCTAAAAATGTTTTCACTGGAAGGAAGCTCATATTTCCTGTCAACATGATTATAGTTTGTAAATAGTGTTTTAAATGTAAGTGTATATATATATATTGTAGGTATTAGTTTAGTGTATAAAATAAGTTAATTTAAGTTTTTAACTGTATTTGTGCACAAAAGTATATCCTCTTCTGCAAATCTCGCAACAGAAATAAGGTTTGCTGTAAGAAAAACCAATTCTGAGTTAAGCTCGCCGTTGTACATAAGTTATATATTTTGATTTGTGTGTATATATTTTTTGATTTTGTGTGCAATAAAGAATAAGAATAAGCTACATTATTCGTGGGTGCTATAGGCTATAAATTATATTTATATCATGCATATTAGCCGAGCTATCAGCGGACAAAGTCGCGAGCGAAGTGCTAGTCATCATCATCATTTCAGCCGCAAGACGTCCAACTGCTGGACATAGGCCTCCCCCAAGTGTCACATTGACTGGTCCCGTGCGCTTCGCATCCAGCGAATCCCCGCAATCTTCACCAGGTCACCGCTCCACCTAGTGGGAGGCCTTCCAACGCAACGTCTTCCATGCTATTTCCGTTATAAAAATATTATACATACCTTCTTTCCTAGGTTAAAAGATAAAATAGACGCAATGCAGCAAAGGAAAGAGATAGAAAAACAAATCGAGATTTGCGAGAAAAAGAAACTGTGGCTCGAGTACCAGGACTTAAGGGAGAAAGTAGTGGAATACAACAACGATAAGAAGAGCGCACTGCATATCGTGAAGACTCATCAAAGTAAAGTAGAACCTCTGGAACGAGTGATAGCGACCGCTAGAAGCAGTATCGGCAAGATAGAACAACAGAAATTGGCTGCAGTAAGTATTGTCATCAATTTTTCTGCCTTTGTTCTATCTTCCTAGCGTGTCGATGGCAAGCTAATAGGGAATATGCATGAAATACAAAACTCTTTTTATTTATTAAAAATGCCTTGTATTGGTGCATAAGAACATTGTGGATCACTTGTTTAAGTTTCTAAAATATCACTTATTTTACAATTAATTGTTTTATGTAACATTTTTTTAGTGAAACGCACTCTCAAAACACATCGTCCCGTTGATAACGCCGCCGGTAGTCACGTCAAAGTCAAAAAACACTTTTGTTTGAAAAGTATTTAAAGTTTGACGAATATTTTATTATAATATTGTTGCACATACAATTAGTAAAATTATTTTGTTTTGTCAAAAAAAAAAATAGATGTAAACAAGGCAGATTGAGGTAAATGACGTCACATCATGGTAGCGACAGTTTGACATTTGTTTGGAATTTGTAGGAACATATTCAGTATAAGCCTCCAAAAATAGCTGTTTTGCACAAATTTTACCTCAACTTTGGCCGTTTATAATGTACTCATAAATTGTAAAAGTAAAGAAAATATCCTGCTAGAAGCCTTGCAAATGTAGTGGAGATTCTAAATAACAAATGTTTATTTCACAAACTTGTAAGACTTATTCAGAAACACGTATTTCCTAGAACAAGTTTTATAAATTTTCGAACATTATTTTTCGTTCAATGTCCTCGCATTAGTCGGTATAAGGTGCGCGGGTGACGAGTAGTGCGGGGTCGGGGCTAGGTAACACAGGGCAGTTGAAAAAATATCGCCGAGATAGCTCTGGATGAAACAACGAGCTTTTCGACCATGCTCGCGTTGATGATAGACGGGCCGGGAAGGGCCCTCTTAAGTACCAAGTTACAGAATTATAATCAAAATCATCGTAAGAAAATTTGAATTTCGCGGGCTACCCTGGTGCATCAGCCTTAAACTTAACTTTTAATACTTTTCTTGGGTTGATATTAGTGTATTTTATTGATTTAAGTGAAGAAAAAAATACATGCATATTCCCTATTGTGTCGGAATAGAACTGAGCTACGAGTACTCGTTTGGCGCTTTCAGTAGCGTCCTTCAGTTCCTGTATTGAACAAACAACAGGAAACGCAGGACGCAGTATTAAGTGCCTTACATACCTACCGTACCTTTACATTTTTTAGGGTTCCGTACCCGTAGGGTAAGCAACGGAGCCGAGTCCGACTTGCACTTAGCCGGATTTTTTGTATAAACTTAATATTTACATTTCTTTCTTTCATTTTCATATTTTTTTTTATTATTTTCTTTTATATTCTTGACAATTATTAATAAATAAACAAAACTAAACTAAACTATCACTTACAGAACAGAAAGATCTACAATCTCAAGGACCAAGCGAAGGAGACTATAAACGCGGTCCGCACTCAAGAGTTCAAACTGAAAGAGATAGCAAGCTCCTACCAAGAGAAGTTAGAACGGCACAGGAATAGAGAGAGAGAGTTGCAGGAGGCCAAGTTTAAACTTGAAAAGCTGGTCATGGATAAGACGAGATTGGTGGAGACGGTAGGAGATGGTGAGTTGAAAATACTAGATGTAAAAAGATCCTTAATGTAGATGATAGGCACTTGTTCTTCCCGTCATTGCGATCATTTTTAGGGTTCCGTACCCAAAGGGTAAAAACAGCACCCTATTACTAAGACTGTCTGTCTGTCTGTCTGTCTGTCTGTCACCACGCTGTATCTCATGAACCGTGATAGCTAGACATTTGATATTTTCACAGATGATGTATTTCTGTTGCCTCTATAACAACAAGTAATAAAAATAAAAATTAAAGGGCGCTCTTACTGTGATAGTACGGAACCCTTCATGCGCGAGTTCGACTCGCACTTGGCCGGGTTTTTTTTTGTTTTGGACCATACCTGGGAACCTTCTAGTACGGAGATACTGGGGTCAAAGTCCCAAATTTTTTAAAAACAAATTTTCAATGGACCCCCGTTCTATTCAATGCAACAATCAGCCCAATGTTTTCAATTCATTGTTGATTTTTAATGGTTACCTTTTAAATTATCCACAGAAAGTAAAGTGAAAATGGATCTAGCAGAGGTACACAAGCCAATAGCGAAAACGAACGCAGCCATAGATAATTTGAAGAAACAAAAGCTAGAAGTTCAGTATGATCTGGAAAACAATGTAATGCCTCAGATCAGACTGTATCAAAACAGGTCAGTTTTACTAAATACAACCTAATTTTAATGAGGATAAGGTTAATTTTAAAATAACTATCAGTCATGGACATTTTGAAGTTTGAAGTAAGAATATTGTATCAGAATTTATAACAAGTCAGTTTTACTAAAATCAACTTAATTTTGGGTGTGAATAAGGTTGATTTTAAAATGACAAGAAGTGTAGTGTAGTGGGGACATTGTGATTCAATTTATTCATTGGTCCAGTAGTCGCAACTGTAAAGTATGAGGTCCTGGGTTCGACCCAGGTCAAAGAAAGTGATATTAGTTTTTTTTATATGATTATTTATGAAATAATAACAGCTGCTCGGGTCGATCTTTAGGTTAATACGTGAATGGGTGACCACCCATTACATACCGAGTTTCCTTCGTGTCTCGTAAAGCCATCGGTCCCGGCTGTCATTTGTAGAATGTGGGTTTCACACATCACACTTCCCAAAACACTTCTGCCCCACCCTTCGAGACACACAGGCGTGATGTTATGTAATAGGGTAGATGACACACCAATCAATTGAGATACTTTTTAAGAGCTGTCAAAACGCGGTTCTTTTATAGACTTTATATGGCAATAGCCAACTGTGAGTAACTGTTTTTTCAACTCGAATGACTCAACTATTTATTGATTTCAAAGCAACTAAAAATCGAATTTGGTAATGAATTGAAAATAAATCGGGTTTTCAGGCCCAAAATAAAGTGTTTTTTTTTAGAGATAGGAGTCTTGGAATTATTGTTTTATGGTGTCATCTACCCTATTGATGTGAAACATCTACAGGCGCAGGTAAAACCAAAAAAATGGCGTGGCGACGCGTCGCCAACTGTCAAGTTGTCAACCCGGCCCGAACATTACCGACCTGTTGAAGCATCATAAGATCTACACATTCGCCACGGTTTACAACAAGCCAGTTGGTCTCGGGGCACAGCGCTGGGTTACTATCTCGTGACTTCGAATTCGATTCGAATCAAGTCAATTTGTTTTTTTTTGTATTCATCTTTAGTCATCATTTTCAGGGAAAAATTAGTAATATTTTATTTTTCCATTATGCCATATTTCGTTTCTGTCGTAATCTATTCTTTTACGCATATTACTTGTACAAAATAACTTCCATGTTTCACATCGCCAGGCTTCCCGTGACGGCTCACATTATTTTTTATTTCAAGGATACGTAAACTAGAAGACGTAGATAACAAACGTCTGGAAGTGCTACGCGCTTACAGCGAGGACGCGTACAAAGCGGTGATATGGCTCAGAGAGAACAGGGACATGTTCGAACATCCTGTGCACGAACCTATGATGCTCGAGGTAAGTATTAATATAGGCCTGAGGGATATTAAGCGCCCTTCTGCGAAGCAGTAATGCTAGAGAAGGAGGTGGCGGTGGCGTGAGAGGGAGAGAACCTCACAGCGTCCCGGCCGCCGCGGGAGACGCCCCGGGCGTGCACCGTAGGCGCGGGCCTCATGACGACGGCGCAGGACTGTTCCACGTGCGTCGCAAGGACCGATGCCTGCCGGGGTTGCGGGACTGTTCGAAAGAGATACTATGACCCCGGAACACAAAGGGCGATGAAGGAACACCCTCCTGCTCCGCCCAGAGCGGGAGAAGTCAATTGATGATTTCCCATCCGAAAAAAAAGGGCCTAAGAACGTGCAACTGCAACTTGCAAAAATACCTTAGTACTGAGTTGATTGCGAGTCGCATGGGACCGGTCAATGTGGCGATACTTGGGGGAGGCCTATGTCCAGCAGTGGACGACTTTCGGCTGGAATGATAATTATGATGAGTTGATTGCTTGATAATGCAACCAGAAATCCTTGAAAGTCCAATGACCCGGTAACATTGTACAGTAAAAAGTAATTAATGTAATATTTGTAATATTTCTTATCAAAAGTTTAAGGTGATAATCTTGAATTCTAGCCGCATTTTTTAAAATGAACTGATAACAATTGCAATGCCTAAATGATACTCCAGTTTCAAGTTTAATTGTTAATTTACATAGTCGGTAAATTCATCATTCTCCATGCCCTTTATACCAATTCATTTGTGGTCGGCGCAGCATGTCTTCTTCTTCCATACTTCTCTATTACTCGTCATCTCAGCAGTCACCTCCTTTCTAGCCATATCACCCTTCACCAGTCCATCCATCATTTCTTTGGTCTTCCTCTACTCTTATAGCCATCTACATTCATACTTAACATTTTCCTCATTCGTCGCATCACATGTCCATAACCGATTACCTCACAAATTATGGATAAATTAATGGGTGTAAAAAGATCCTTCACGAAGCCGAAATGCATTTTTTCTCTCCGTGATTGCGTTTTTTTTTTGTTCTAGACCATACTTGGGAACCTTTTCGTTACCATGATATTGGAGATCAAAGTACAGAGTACATTTTATATTGCCGGATCAAAGTTTCAAATTTTTCACCCGCCTTCAAAACATTGTGCTGATGGATGGATTGAATAGTGTGGGGTTCGTGAAGGTGTTTAAAGTACAGTTCTTACATTAAAACATGTATTAAAAGAAAAAACTCGTGAAAAAGTTCGAACGTTGACCCCCAATATCTCCGTCACTAGAAGGTTCCCAGGTATGGTGAAGAACAAAAAAATGATCGCAATGACGGAGAGAACAAGTGCCTTTCGGCTTCGTTAAAGTTCTTTTTACACGCTTTATATAATGTACTTTTTTGTCCACAGATAAGATTCACAGATCCAAAATTCGCGCGCTACCTGGAATCGACAGTCGCCGGTCGTGATTTGGCCGCGTTTACCTTCGAGTCAACGAAGGATATGAACCAGTTCCTGAGTGTAGTGCGCTCGCAATTGGGGTTGAAGAGGGTCAACGCGATATGCAGTCAGGGGAAAACGCCCCCCCGGTCGCAGAACATTCAGCAGCTCAGGTAACACGAGGGGTTGGGGAGCTCTCGGGGGTGGGTGGCACTAGATGTGTGCCATCCTCCCCCCTTTAAAAACGACGAAGATCTTGTAAGGGAGGGGCGGGAGCACTACTTTTGGCACTATAATTGGATTTTTACATCAATTAATCAGTTGAGATTTAGGTAGTAGTGTTACAAAAGTTAGAAAAATAAAAAAAGTATATTATTATAAAATTTGGTCTTTCCTTCAGTTTGGCGTTTGTCGTTACTTCCCAGAATTCGATCCTTATTACCGATGTTATCGAATGGAGTAATAAACAGTGTGTTTTTTTCAAAATCAACGGGTTCCATTCCGTTTTAGTTTTCATCTTAATCGGGCCCGAACATTTTGAGTTGGAAGGTTTATATCCACATTGTACCCGTGCGAAGCCGGGGTGGGTTTCTAGTCTATAAAAAAACCCCTTAACAATATAATATTATTTCAGCTACCTCGGGTTCTACACTTACCTAGTAGACACAATATCGGCGCCGGACGCAATCGTCGACTACTTGTGCCGACAGTACAATGTACACAGAATACCTATTGGCAATGATCACACCTTCAAGAACAGTGGAAAGGTTCCCGCTAATATTAACTTCTATTTTACTGGTAAGTAAAATACACCATTATTTTTAGGTCGTTCTGGAACCGAAAGCCATAACCTCGATCATCGAACTCGGAGTGAATGGACTGTTTAAAAAAAAGAAAACTTATAAATTCAATATTTCGTGTTTTTTTTTTCAAAAAATAACAATAAGAAAAATGTAAAAAGAAATCACGAAAAATTGTATATTTTTTTTTTTTTTTGTTTATTTTTTGATAAAAAAAATAGTCCCAATCTTTTTGTCAGTTTTTTTACAGTCCTTGGCCAAATTATTAGACGTAGTAATTCAATTTCAGGTGATATTAGAGAGCTTTATTGTTTTTACTAGATACAATGTATTTTTTTTTCATTATTCTCATAATTATCCATTTTTTTACCCAAATAAAATATCATTATTAAAGAAAAAATATGTATTTATTAACTCTTGAAAAAAAAAATGCTTTTACCAAGATATTTACTTAACGAAAATTTATCTGGAAAATGGATTTGCTACCACAAAACTGATAAATTTTGCAGCTCCAAGATGTTAGTGTGAATGCTTCTGAGGGCACTGTTTTAAGTTAATTAAAAGAATTGCTACCAGGAAGCCCAAGTTTACAGAAAGTTTGGCTGACGGCATCGTGAAGGGTCCGCTTACACCTTGTATACAAACTGCTTTATTTTTGTTGTCAGAGAACCACAGGTTCAGTGTGCGCGTGTCGGCGTACAGCGGCGAGAAGTCTAGCACCATTATAGAGATCAGACCGGCCAAGTTGTGTGCCAACACCGTCGATGTGGAGGAAATCGACAATTTTCAGAAGCAGTGAGTTTTTCTATTTTTTTTAACCGACTTCCAAAAGGAGGAGGTTATCTATTCGTCAAATTTAGTTGGAACTAATATTTCCATACAAGTGAAAGGTGCACGTAAAAATATGTCGATTAAAAACACGGTAGTGCAAGGCATAAACTAGTTTGACATCTCTAACTTAGTTCATAGCTATAGCCGTCCTTTTCTCGCACTGCCTTTTAGTAAAAGATAGCAATAGCCTAAATTAAGTTTAGTTTGTGTACAACAGAATCGACACCACTATCAACCCAAGAAAATAATTAAAAATTAAGTTCAACGACTGCTTGTCGCTCAAAAAAATAATTTAATTAAACCTTTAACAATATTTTACGACAGTTCAAACGTCCGTGACTGTCGCGGCCATTTCTGTCATTGCGGTTGACGTCATTTCTCTGCCATCTGCCTTGTTTAAATCTAATTTTTTACGCTTAATATAATAATTTTACTAAATGTATGTGCTTTATTACTAATTTTACTAAATGTATGTGCTTTATTCAAGCAAACATTGCATTATCAATATTATAATAACATCGTTGTGAAACTTTAAGTAGTTTTCAAATAAAAGTCTTTCTTTGACACAAATTGTTTGACGTCACTACCGGCGACGACAATGCGTTTTGAATTTGCGTTCCGTTTACCAAAAACACGCTACATAAAATATTAAATTGTAAAATAAGTGTTGTATTAGAAAATTAAACAAGTGTACCACAATGTTTATATGGGCCAATACAAGGCATTTTTATGGAATAAAAAAGTTTTGAATTTCTTGCATATTTGTAAACCGATTTTGATAGTTCTTTTTTTGTTTGGAAGAATATTATTTCGCGGTGGTCCCGCCCGTTAAGTTTGGTGAAGATATGATGCTGATTTTCGGAGATATACAAGAGAACTCTTCAATAATAGACGGCAAATTGGTCGTGATTGCTGCAATCAATCAGTACCCTAAAAATGGAAAAAATAAAACCGACTTCGAAAACACAAAAAATGAGAAAACTAAACTTCAGCTTCAGAAGTCGGTGTAAAAAAAAGAGAAGTCGCTGGCAGAAGCTAGTCGAAGTCGACGAACTATGTTAAGTGGGGTATATTGAATAGATATTTGAAAATCTTAAGGTTTCTCATTTATGGTTTATTTATTTTTTAATGTCTATTTCGGATTTTTAATGATTCAAAGTTGGTTTTTTGAAATGAAAATCTTATAACAAAGAAAGAAGTTAAAACGTCTGTGAAATCTACGCATTCTTAAACTGAAAAGCACAAAAAAGAAAGTGTATTTGGTTGCAGGCCATAATAAAATGGTTAAAACATGGAATGGGTCCCGCCTGCTTCCGTCTTAAATACTATTTTTGTTAATTTAATTTGATTCATTTTAGACTTTCGACATTCGAACAAACTGCACAAGGGCACAGGACAAAAATGCAGGAACTTGACAAAAAAATATCAACCCTCGAGAGCCACTTGAACGAACTGAATATGAAGAGAAAAGCCATTAACGAAGGCGTTGAGAAAGTAAGTAAAAATAATACAAATCTCTTCTAGGTTAAGCATCGCTTGCCAAGGTCAATCCCTTGATGGGTGACCAATTGACCATCACATAATATAGAAACCTTTCGAAAAGCATGTTAAGCTATTGGTCCCGGCTATCATATGTAGACTTTTGACAGTCGTTACGGGTATAAACCAGTGCTAACTGGGTTGTGGAGGTCAGATAGAGAGTCGCTCCATGTAAAATACTGGTATTCAGCTGCATCCGGTTAGACTGGAAGCCGACCCCAACTTATTTGGGAAACGGCTAGGCAGATAATTTATTTTGTCTTACGGCCTCTTATCGAGAGGAGGCTTGTGATCCAGCAGTGGGAACATTATTCGCTGATTATGCTTCTGCATTTGTGAGTTTCTTGCCAGTTCCTCTCCATAGGAAATGAACAACCTTAACTAAAGCTGCCAGATGATCGGGATACGTCTAGATTATCCCAACATTCTTTATGAGTCCCGACAAAATATATGCTACTCCCGAATTCCCTCTAAACTCAAGGAGGGGATCTATAAAACCATGGTCAGACCTGCTGCCTTGTATGTATCAGAATGTTGGGCCACAAAAGCGATGAATGATAGCCAATTGCCTGTGACTGAGATAAATACTAAGGGGGATGTGTGGTGTCACGTGAATGGATAAAATAATTTGTCAAGAAATATAAAGAATTGTTGAAATCAGCAGAGGAAATAAGTTCTCGAAATCGCCGTGATCAATACAGACTTGGACTAGATGAGGTCCCTAGGTTAACAAAATATAATACAAGTTGTTTGACTATGTGTGTACGTATTTATAATAAATTACCAAATGTATTTAAAATGTTAAATTGCAGGTTATTCAAAATTAAATTATATAAATGACTGAATAAAAATAATTTCTATGTTTTTGTTTATTCGTTGAAGTTTGCATGCTTTAATTTTTAAGCAAAACTTGTATGATCTCTTATGCTTTAAACCTATGAATACCATGTTTTTCGCAATAAATTATTATCTTATCTAATAAAAAAAAATAGAATTAGCACAAAAAATAAAATATAAATCTTAGGAATAATGTTAATAAAATAAGCAATGAGTACATAAGAGGAAGTCTGAAAGCGGCACCGGTGACTGAAAAGTTGTGTGGTAATCGGTTGTCGTGGAATGGGCATGCGATGCGGAGGGATGAGGAAAATGTTCAGTATGAATGTAGATGGCTATAAGAGTAGAGGAAGACCAAAGAAACGATGGATGGGCTGTGTGAAGAGATGATATGGCTAGAAAGGAGGTGACTGCTGAGATGACGAGTAATAGAGAAATATGAAAGAAGAAGAAGAAATGCTGCGCCGACCACAACTAAATAGGGATAATCGCAGGAGATTCGATAATGATGGTTATACTATTTTGTTTTAGGTACGAACAATATGTGCCCAAATCCGCATTCAAAAGAAAAAAGTACAAGACATTGAAACGGAACCTTCTTTCGACATACAGCAGGAAAGGGAACGGACTAAAACTAAGCAGAAAGATTGTGTTCTCAAACAATGTAGACTTCACGGCGAGTTGAAACAGTTGTTTAATACGTTGTGTTCGGAGATCATGCAGGCAGATATCTGGAAGGTATGTCGGCCATTTTTAACAGATTTAAAAAAAGGGAGGTTCTCAATTTGGTTGTATTTTTTTATGTTTGTGAATACCCCTAGTTATGACATCCATATGTGAGATAATACCACAATTAAAAAGGGTAAAATAAAAAGGTTTTTGAAAAAAAAAACTTAAATTCCTTGCCGACTTCCGGAAAAACGCAAAAAAAAGTGGAAAACCTTCGCTTTCGGAAGTCGGTGACTTTTGTTTGTTTCATTGACTTTTACCTAAAGTTAAGTTATTTTCCACTTTATAGTGTAATTAGCTCGTGGCTAAATAATAACAGCCGCTCGGATCGATCTTTAGGTTAAGCCGCGCTTGCTTAGGTTGGTCCATGGATGGGTGACCACCCATTACATACCGAGTTTCCTCCGTGCCTCGGAAAGCACGTTAAGCCGTTGGTCCCGGCTGTCATTTGTAGATCTGTGACAGTCGTTACGGTAGGTAGTCAGTGGCCCGAAAGTCTGACAACCAGTTTTACCAAGGGGTATCGTATTACCCAGTACTACTGGGTTGTCGAGGTTAGCAGGCAGTCGCTCCATGTGAAATAATGGTATTCAGCTGCATCCGGTTAGACTGGAAGTCGACCCCAACATAGTTAGTAAAGGCTAGGCACAAGATGATGATGATGATAATATAGGTAACCTAAGAATTTGGGCCTTAGAAAAATCTAGAAAGAATTTATCTGTATCTGTCGATAAAAGTTGTGATGCCAAAAAATTAATTATAAACAGGAATAACAATAAAAATACATCACATCTTTCTACATCGTTCTCACATAATGTGCTATCTCAATATGAACGGTGTAATCAAGGTTTTGTAACAATATTCTAAATCTATAAGAGTGCCCATGGAGTTTCTTACCCATTTTTCTTCATAGATCTCTACTCTTTGGAATGGGCGACTACATTACTTTCACAGTTATTATGACTTGTGACTGTGGCATACATGTACATGTGACATGTATGCAGCTGTTAGGAAAGTTTTGTTTCTTTCTTTAGAACAGAGTGTTCTCAATATAATTAATTCGTTTATTACATAAAACTATTTTATACACAATTATTCAAAGAAAATACGGGTTAAGAAAAAGTTACAATTAATATTGATTTATTCGTACACTAATTTCGATCAGTTAATTTATTGTAATATCTTATTCCAAATAATATTATTTGATAGGTTTGATCATACGAGGTGTATACGGACCCTTTACGAAGCCGTCAACCAAGTGTTACATCTAATTAAGTAACTAAGCAAAAATCATTGATCAAACAACATTTTTTTTTTGGGGAATAATTGCGTTTTTCGGTAGGACTCAATGTGCCCTTACATTGACCCATTATTTACTGGATTATTGGCAGTAAAATAATATAGTTATTGTCAGATGTGATAAGATTTAATCATTAATGCTCTCAAGAGTCGACAGTAATGATAATTAGTGTCTTCAAGGAATGAAGATGACAAGGAAATCTGACAGTGACAGATGACAGTGATAGGTGTGCTCTATGACACATACATATGAGACATTGACGTTAAGTTTACAATCTACAACATTATTTACATAAAACAGTGGTCAGTCTTTTAACCCTAGAGTACTAATCATCGCCTGAGAGGCCGCCCGCGGTCGGTTTTTTCTGGTTATTTTGAAATTGCGGGGACGTGTCGCGCCGTGCTTTCGCGCCAACTCAGTGTAGCCCACGACGCGGCAGGGAGAGCTTGCGCGCTCGGCGGGGATACAGCGTTCCCGAGATATTGCCTACGTGATCGCCTGGGAGGCGATCAATAGTATTAAAGGTAGGTTTTTTACTACTGACTTAATTTACATTTTTGAGTTTTTTCTTTGTTTACTCACTAATAAAAGATATAAAATACATGTTTTATTTCATAGATGGATCTCAACGAGCAGCAGATAGCAAATTACTTGGAAGATGACACCTCTGATAGTGAGACCGAGGATAATTTAGAAGTCGCGGATTACGATTCTGATGACAGTGTGGTTGATCCCACTTTTGTTCCATACCGACTCGAAAATGAGTTACAAAATATTGTGCTAGATGACCCTGATCCTCAAGACCGAAGACCGAAGCACTTTACCAAATCCACAAACATCACCTACTTCAGAAAATAGAAGTCTGAGTTCGACTTAGTCTGCAGTAAGCTATGTGATGATTAGAATAGTTTTTTGTTATGTTTTTCATACTTTATATATTATATTGTAGTTTTTATACCAAAACAGTGGTCCAATGTCAACATTTTTTTTTTAATTAAAATATCCCTTATGGCTGTGTTAGAAAGTTAAGTATTATGTGTAAGGCTGATTTTAAGACAAATAAGAGTTTCTCAGATATATATTTTTTTGCATTTCATAAAGGCAGAGGTATGCCTGTTATTTTGTTATAAATTTTGTTACATTTTAATAAAAGTTTAGTACTAAAATTTTGGTTTATTTAAAAAAGAAGCCTCCCAGGCGATAATTAGTATTAAGCAGTAATAAATTTATATTAGTACTCTAGGGTTAAAGTACAGACAATAAAAACAATATAAATACTACGAACCCTCTCCCTTCAAAAATCTTTGACGCACAGTAACGTCAACACCAACATTCCTGCCCTCTTTATAAAACCCATTATTATAATACTCCTCAATTTCCACCAACGTTCTATTTTTCGTTTCTGGGACACACATGCTTACAACGAAAGCGGCGACTATAGTATACAGCCCATAGATTAAGAAAGCCCCCCACGTGTTTATATAGACACACAAGTACGGAAAAGTTTTTAATGCTGATGAGTGGTATATACAAGTGCAGATTACGAAAATACAGCCGCCAATGCCTCTATGTTTAACAGGCATTAGTTCTGTGGCTATAGTGAAGCCGATACCGCTAGACCCAAGACTGAAAATTATCATAAAACTTATTATTAAATAAGCTCCCAACATTGAGTCTTTCTCCACTACATCTCGACTTTGTAAATATGTCACTAAAGCAGCTGACGTCATAAAAATGGCTGCCCCAAACATACTTGACACTAAAACCTTTTTGTTACTAAAATACTTAATTAAAACAGTCGTAATACAGAATCCTATAAAAAATGTCATATCGATAATGAATTTAATATAATCTTTCTTATTGTTAGTGACTTTAAGGGTAATATCGCTTGAATATATTAATACGACCACTCCTCCTGACCAGTAGAAAATACCGAGTAATACAAATGTATGTAAAGATGGTAGATAGAAGTCTCTTCTAGTTATTGTTGCACGTAAATCCTTGGCCCATTCCTTTCTCGGTTCGATCTCCGAACTTTCCTTTTGAGCGCTAATCAAAGCGTTGAGCTCTTTCATAGATTCCTTATCAGCCCCTCGAAGATTTTTAAAAGTCTCTTCACACTCTTCAAATCTGCCTTTAAATGCTAGCCAGGCTGGCGATTCAGGCCAAGTACAGCCAAAAGCCAACGCCACTACACAAGGGCAACACATGATCAATCCAGCTGTTTTCCAATGTAGATATCTGCCTATAATACCAACTAAGGACATGCCAAAAGCTTGGCTTGAACCGTATAGCAACAAACATATGTTTCGATACTTTGGTTCGACCATTTCTGAAAGGCCTATGAAGCTAACTGCTAGAAGACTATGACCTCCTAAGCCGTGAAAGCATTCTCCTATTATAAGTACGGTGATACTCTTTGCTGCGTAAGTGAAAACCCACCCTATGATGATGAGAATACAGCTCAGAATGAAGGCAAATTTGCGGCCTTGGTGTTGCATGAGGAAAGGCATTAGGAAGCTTGGGATGCCTGCCAGACCGTGGACCGAACCTGGAAAGAAAGTTTCTATTAGTATTATTCTCCTCCAAAATCAAGACCACATGGTTCTTTTGAACAGTTCGCTGTATTACACATTTTGGATTTACGTAATATGACAAACTCCAATTACAACTATTGATAGACGATAAAATTATCGATAATCCTTCAAATGCATCATAAGTGATAAATTTAATTAACATTTTTCTAGAATCTAATTTCATTTTTGGTAGGGTATTCCCCGTTCTTGTGACATTACTGCGTTTATCCGATCTCTGTCTAGCAACTGATATGGGCCGGCAGTCTCGACATAGATAACGACGCTGTCGCAAATTTTCAATCGCTAAATAAAAAAAAAATTGGTTGCAATAACGATGCTTACGGGAAACGCAAGTCTCTACATACAAGATGCGTTATCTATGTCAAGACTGCCGGCCAATACTTCCGTCTGTCACACTACCGTTAAAATAAAGTTCAAAATTAAAGGAGTTCCTCGTAAACCCGTTTTTCTCATCGTGTGCGAGTCCGACTCGTACTTGGCTGGTTGTTTCAGGTTGATATGATATTTTATTGTTTCTTTTTGTTGTTAATATTATTTCAAACAGTTTTCAATCTATAAAAATAAATAAAATTGAAGTGTCTTTTTGTAGTTTCAAAATAACAGATTTTTACTGAATTGCATATGAAAATGTACGGTACTTATTACATAAATAAACAAGTATTCTGTCTGTGTTCCGGCTTATCTCCGAAACGACTGTACTTTACAGATTTTGTCGGGACTTTTACTGTCAGATAGCTGATGTTAGGTATAAAGATATATAACTTATTAGGAGGACGCCTTTAATTTGAGAAAAAGGATCAGGGTTCGGTGCAAAAAAACGAACACCCTTGAAATTGGTAACAAAATCCGATTCAAACTAGGGGAGTACTCAATATTTTTATAAGGACATATTTCACGCCGACAAACGCCACGGGCAACAGCTAGTTCTCAAATATTATTATTATTTATTTATCAAAGATGGTAAGTAGACTTAAAAAAGAAAAATGAATTCAATTTCAAACTTAAAATTAACTAGGTATTAAAAGAAACAACATACCAATCCATGATGCGTTGTCCAAATCCAAATGTATGATGGTTTTGTTAGACTTGAACTGTTGTAGTAACACCCCGGGGTACGCCACGAGTCCACCGGCCGAAAGCGCCGCCAACTGCGTTGACCCCGCAACTAAGAACTGCAAAAAAATCATAACAACCTGTAATCCCGGAAAGGTTAGCAATGGAACTTTAGTAAACCCACATTTCGCCGGTTATCTTTACATAGTATAAAACAAAGTCGCTCCCGCTGTTTGTACGCTTAGATATTTTAAACTATGCAACGGATTTTAATGCAGTTTTCAACAATAGATAGAGTGATTTAAGAGGAAGGTTTATACAAGGTTTTTACAAGTGTCTCTTTGCATACTGGTCAAATTCAAGGTAAGAAAAAAAATGAAAAAAAAACCCAGAAGAATCACCCATTGCGGGACATGTATCTGTGTGCGTTTTTATTTGTGTGTGAAGGCGCGGTTGTAGGGCCAGTTACAGACGGGCTGCGTTTTAATACGGGTGGTTTACACTTAGGTACCAATTTCCGAAAAAAAAATAAAGGGAAAAAACCCACCAATTTTATTATCGATTCGGGTCGAGAATCATTAGCATGGTATCTACGCTAATGATTCTCGACCCGAATCGATAATAAAATGGGTGGGTTTTTTTTCTTTATTCTTTTTCGGAAATCGGTAAGTGTAAACCACCCGTATTAAAACGCAGCCTGTCTGTAACTGGCCCTACAACCGCGCCTTCACACACAAATAAAAACGCACACAGAGACATGTCCCGCAATGGGTGATTCTTCTATTACTTTCGTGTTATTCTGACATATTGTTAAACTTAAACAATTTTAAAATAGCAGCTTTATTAATTATTTGACCGGGTATTGTAATTTGAATTGATTATTTATGTCTTTTGTGATAAGCTCCTGAATCCCTTGCGAAGCCGGGCTGGGTCGCTAGTTACATTTAATATACCATCATGTCTTGTCATCCCCGAAAGGTTAAGCAGAGGTGTACTATCGAGGACACTCCCGCCTGATCACCACTAAGCTAATTTTTGCTTGCACTCGCAACATAGAAACGCTCTCTAGCCCCGCCCCGTTGACTTTGTATAGAAATAATGAATTAAAAGATACCGAATCGGCCGAGCGCACTGACCACGCACGCCAAACGAGAGTTATTCTTATTTTGCGCGCCAAAGTTGACGCTTTCCTAATAGGCCCAAACTTTAAGGGGGCGTGCCTCGGCACCTCCGCATGATTTAAGCGAAAAAAAAATTTACTGGTAATGCCGAAAAGACCACGACTGTACCTAATACCACCCACATCAGGCAAGTTATGTTTAAGTCCCATGTAATAGGGGGCAAAAACAATTGCCATAACCGGTTACTAATCTGGGAGAATATCCTGATGGAAAAACCCAATACCAGTTTGGACTAACCTGAGAATTAAACCAAGGATCTCATAATCAGTAGTCGCGCTTGCGATCGCTAGAACGCAACGAAGTAGAACTGCGTAAAATAATCATAATATAGATTATGATTATTTTACGCAGTTCTACTTCGTTCTATACTAATCTACTAATACTAATATTATAAAGAGGAAAGATTTGTATTTTTGTATGTAAACTCCTAGACCGATTTAAAAAATTCTTCCTGCAATGGATAGCTACATTATCAGCGAGTAACATAGGCTATATTTTATCCCCGTACTCCCACGGGAACGGGAACTATGCGGGTGAAACCGCGTGACGCTAGTCAGTGTTCCAAATGCGGGGACTCAGGCCTCCGCTTCTTGAGAGAAAGTGGGCTGCTATCCAGCACACGGGCTCAGTGAAAAGGAAAACAAACAAGGAACTGTGTGGTATATTACAATTCACAATACAACCAGAACCCCTGACTAATTAAAAATCAATAATGAAACTGGACAAGTTCCGTTCTAACTGAAAGGAGGACGCGCCGGTACGTGAGAAGTGGAAAGAGCAGAGGTAGGCCTTTGCCCAGGAGTGGGACTGAGCAGGGTAGAAAAAAAAACAATCCGGGGTTAACAAGGTGAAATCGACTCCTATTGTTGAAGTCGGTTGAAATGTAGCCTAGGTTACCCGGCCCGTAATAACGAATTGATTGACACCTGATTAAGCTGAACGCAGACCGGGACGGCATGGCAAAGGAATTAAATTTTTTACCAGTGGACAATCAAACGTAATGATATAGAAATACGACATAAATTGTTATGCTTTAAAATTATCCCGTGGCATGCCGTGGCATCGAAAGGGATTTGTATTAAAAGACGCGCCACGGTCGTATTAATATATCAATACGTTTCAATGTCCATTGGCAAACATTTAAATCCCTTGCCACGCCGCCGCGCCGTCCCGGTCTGCGTTCAGCTTAATTCATCAAAATCGGATGAATAGTTTAGGCGCTACGGAGGAACATTCGTAAATACAAACATACATAATAGACTGCTAAAATCTTCACAGGCACAGGTCTTCTTTTTATTATTTAGTTTTAGATTCTTTATTATTATTATTATTATTTTTGTAGTTCCTGTGCTTGTCCCAAATAAATATTTTTCTTTCTTTCTTTCTAAAATCATAAATTCATAAACCATCCCTTTGGCTTCGCCGTAGTCTGGTAATAAAGATCAAACGACATTATGAGAGTTATTTTTTCTTGGCAATAGGCATTGATTACATTAGTGAAATGATTATAAGTTCCCAGTATTATTTTTTCGCTTAGGGATTAATAGTAGATTTTACAACAAGTGCACAAAACGAACCATCTTTATCCGAGACTACTAGCAGCCCGAGCCAAAGGCGAGGGCTGATAGTACCTAATGTCGAGGATAAAATGATTTTGTGGACGAGTTAGAAACTCTGCTTTTCACTTCGATGGCGAGGAAATAAAACAGTAGTATAACATAACATTTCTATAATTAAAATTCAAAGTAAAATTAGTACAGTTTGGAATACTGAAGGAAATTGTTTTTCCCGGCATATCGCCGCTTTATTTTTTTTTAATCTTACGACATTGATATTAGGCTTGGGCTGCAGACCTATACAGCCTACTATTAAATGAATTAAATAACCTACCGTACTTGAATTTAAATTTTAATATCTTTTATGTCTTAAAAAACACATGGCTAATAAATTAAAGTAAATATTATAAAATGACAAATTCTATCTATTCACTTCTTATTGTGTTTGGCTGTATGGCTCATTTTCTTTGCCTTAATATAGATACATTTATGAGTAGATTCGTTAATGCACTTGTACACAAAATTCGATTTTGTGCACCCTATATTTTGCACAAATAAGCACTTTCAGAGCATGAGAAGTGAAAAATTATATAAAATAAACTTACTTGTCGTGCAATCGGTGAGATATTCATCGTCACATAACCTTCAACAATTTTTTCGTCAAATTATTTCTTGATTCTTTTCTGCCGTCGACCCATGTCTTGCCTTCATTGCATGTTGCATCTAATTATTAAGATGCGTCTGATAACTGTTATTTAAAGGCAAAACGAGCGAATGAACGAGTCGTATTTATTGTGTAAAGGTTTGCTCAGACACAACTTTTGCACAGCAATTTTGAAGCACATTTGCAATCGTTGTTCCTACCCAGTCCTATTCAAAATCAAAAGAATCAGCACTTTTTGAACGTCAAAGTTCAGAAGAGACAGTCCTCCAAAACGCCCGCCCTTCGAAAATTCCTGGTTTTAGCTGGGATGAAGAAGTGGCGGAACAAACTCCTCAGCAACTAACTGTCTGGTAGGTTAGATTAGGTTAGCATTATACAGGGTGTAAAAGACCTCATCACGAAGCCGTCAACCAAGCATTCTGTACATCAAACTAAGTAACTTTACGCAAAAAATATTGCTGGGATACGACTTTTTTTTTTGGGGTGAAAAATCATGTTTTGTTGTAGAACTCAATATAACGCACTCAAAACATTGTGCTGATGGATGGATTGAATAGTACGGGGGTCGTGGAGGTGTTTAAAGTAAGATGAACTGAACTGAACTGATGTTGAACTTGTATTTAAAAAACAACGAAACTTTGCAACTTTGGAACTTTGACTCCAATATCTCCGTAACTAGAAGGTTCCCAGGTGTAGAACAAAAAAAATATCGCAATGACGGGAGAATAAGTGCCTTTCGGCTTCGTTAAGAGGTGTTTTACACCCTTATAAAAAGAAGCCATTATAAAAAGAAGTGTGTTTATGAGTGCACATTTTAGTCGCGGATTATAAACGCTTATATTTTATTTAGCACAATTGGCAATCAAAAAAAAATTAAATTCATGTTTAGCTTGCATGTTTTTTGGCGTTTTCAAAACTGATGTCTGAACAAGCCTTTAAAATGATGTTACAAAATTGTCGGCCTGTCCCAATTTACCGGTTTGGCATCCGTTATGGCTTTTTCGATTGGAGGACGGATAAATGATTTTTATGAGACCTTCATGAGATCTTCATGTTTTTTTTGCAACATTGACGTAGGTATTACGTCAATGTTGCCAATATTTTTATGAAAGAAAAATATAAATATTCACGTCTGTACTTTACTAAGAGGTAAGCATAAGTGACCTATTGCTAGCGAACCCGATCTCAAACTCAAGAGTCTCACTCTTCAAATGCAAGATGTCACTTTAAAAAAGTTATATAAAACATCTTTGTGTACCTACACACATACATAAAGGGTGTAAAAAGACTCTTAACAAAGCCGTTAACCAAGCATTCTGTCAAACTAAGTAACTCGCAACAATAGGCTTGTGTCCTGAAAAAATCTAATTAGTCCGTCAGTTAGATTTTCAAAAAATATTTGACACGTATTTTTTCATTTTTTACGTAGACCAAAATTGACGAAGATACGACGCTTTTAAAATTCACAGTACGTCACGCCGTGCTATAATTTTTAGTGCGTTGTGATGTCACGAGCCCCCACTCCCAAGTTTTGATGCGTTCTAACCACAGGTTCTAACTTTGTCAATATTCAGAGATTTACAAAAACAAAATTACGTGGTGTCCATTATTTTCCAATACTCTAACTGACGGACTAAATAGATTTGCAATTTATTGACGGTGGAACTAGCCTATTATCGCTCGAAACGACTTTTTTTTAGTGAAAAGTCACTTTTTACGGTAAAACTCAATCTAATGCACTTAAAACATTGTGCTAATGGATGGATGGATTGAACAGTACGGGGGTCGTGCTCGTGGAGGTGTTGTAAGTAAAAATATTATATTTAAAACATGTAAGTATGTAGGTATTTAAAAAAAAAATATTGCGAAAAAGTTGGAATTTTGACCCTCAATATCTCCGTAACGAGAAGGTTCCCGGGTATGGTCTAGAACAAAAAAAAATATCGCAATGACGGGGAGAACAAGTGCCTTTCGGCTTCGTTAAGGATCTTTTTACACCCTTTAAATTATGATAGAACATGAATACTTACCTAAAATTTCTTTAATGTGTTTTAATTCCTTAGATCTGATATCTGAGTCACTACAAAAGGTTAAAATATTATTTTCAGTCAAAACTAAAAAAGAATAATAAGTACGTGAAAAACATGTGCCAAACGTAACTTGTTATTGTTTTAGAGGCAGGTAGCCATGAAGGCCGAAAGAACGCATTCCAAACCGGTTATTCAAACACTGTTTTAAGCTTAGCTCAAAACAAATAGTAATTACGGAAGATAGCCCTTAAGTGACAATATAAGTTTAAACCTGTCATTGTTTGAAGGGCAGATAGCCACGAGGTACTGAACTACTGAGGGACGCGAGGTGGTGTGCTAAACGTTATAACGTTTTATTTATATATAGCGTATATGTAATTCGGTTTCCGAAGAGGCTTTAGTACCGTGGACCACATATATATGCTGCGGCAGGTTATACAGAACACCGAAGAACCTGCCTCTCTGTTTAGCGTTTGTGGACTACAAGAAAGCCTTCGAATCGATCGAGACCTGCAGGGCTATTACGTATCTCTGTTGACAGCTCGAAATGATAGTAACTGGGCTCAGTGTCCATCAATTAACTGTCAATAGGTTAGTTTCGTATTATGTATGACCAGTCGCGATCAAATATGACGTTATTCATTCATTATGTCGTCACCGTTAACTCATTTTGACAGACGCTTTCGTATCGATATTTACGAGTATATTATTTTAGTTCTAAAAGCATAGTGGACAGTGACCAGTGATGACAACTGAGTTTGAAGTGGCTTTCGTGAAAGATGTTACACCGTACCCGGGCTGTTAGTCAGCGTAAAGTGACATCCACTCAGTGCGATACGTAATACCAATATTATGACATTCTCGGTTGTCATCAAAGTTCGGTGTACAACCGAAGCTTGATAGTCACTGGATATCAGAAAGATACGTAATAGGCAGTCTCTCCAACGGTGCCAAATCGACTATCGGTACATCGAGGTGTTGAAGTGTTTGTACAAAAACGCCACCATGTCAGTCCGACTTCAGGACCAAGCCTGGGAACCTAACCTTCTGCTGCGAGGTGTGAGACAGGGAGACGTCATATCTCCGAAACTGTTCATCGCTGCACTGGAGGATGTCTTCAAGGTTCTGGACTGGAGAGGGCTAGACATCAACGTCAATGGCGAGTACATCACTCACCTTCGGTTTGCCGACGATATAGTGGTCATGAAGACCATGGAGGACCACAAAAAAAAAAAAATGAACACACTAATTAAAAAAAAAAAGATTGCACATAGTTCGACGATACAATTCACAAGTTTTTTTAGTTTTCTTCTATCGGCAGTCCCCAAAGACTGCCCCGCATTTTTTTTTATACCACACCCTTTAATATGGCACACGACATCTCTGATACACGCTGTATAATTCTTACGAGTGAACCGCAAGTAACAGCTAGTCTTAGCAAACAAATAAAGTACTTAATAAAATTATTTTATTGCCATGTTTGAGTAACTTGACTTGGATATTATATAATAGCAACTTAATACCCATTAAGTAAGGAACACCGACAACAAACGGTTAACACGTATTTAGTACAGCATTCTGAGGTATTTTCACGTATACTTGATATTATTATAAGCCTATATTGCCCCACAGTAGGGCAAGTCCTCCCTCCTTCCTTCCACATTTCGCGATCTAGTGCGATTGTAGGCCAATCCTTTGCGAAAGAGTCCAGCTCATCCCGCTATCTCCTTCTGGGCCTGTCGCGTTGTCGTTTCCTGATACTTGGTATCCACTGAGTGATAATTTTTGCCCATTGCTCCTTTGACATGCGTAAACTCCATACTTCGCTCCAAAACACAAATAGCTGATGTTGGCCTTACAGCTGCTAGGTTAAAGTGAAACGGGCTGGTCACATCTGTCTGCTTCGTATACTTCATCATCATCATTTCAGCCGAAAGACGTCCACTGCTGGACATAGGCCTCCCCCAAGTGTCGCCACATTGACCGGTCCCGTGCGACTCGCATCCAACGGATTCCCGCAACCTTCACCAGGTCATCGGTCCACCTAGTGGGAGGTCTTGCAACGCAACGTCTTCCGGTTCGCGGTCGCCATTCCAGAACTTTTCGGCCCCATCGGCCATCCGTTCTGCGAGCAATGTGCCCTGCCCACTGCCACTTAAGTTTGGCAATTCTTCGGGCTACGTCGGTTACTTTGGTTCTCTTGCGGATGTCTTCATTTCTGATTCGATCACGCAAAGAAACTCCGAGCATAGCCCTCTCCATTGCCCTTTGGGTGACTTTAAGCCTTCTGATGAGGCCCATTGTGAGCGACCACGTTTCGGTCCCGTATGTAATCACTGGCAACACACACTGGTCATAGACTTTCCTGCTTCGTATACTTATTTTATGTATATTTACAGACAAAACTGGAGTTCTTCAGAAACGGTATTGTTGATCAAGAAAATGAATTGCGGGAGTTGAAGAATGAATTGAGGAATGCGCAGGTAAAGGCCGCTAATATTCATTTTACGTCCTATTCTTATACCACTATTATGTAATAAAAAACATTGTGCCAGACGAGATTTTTTGTCGGCTAAAATGAGAACTTTTATACAATGTTTCATCCCCTATTTAAGGGGGAAGCGTCAGGGTAGCCCGCGAAATTCGAAGTTCATTTAATCCCATTGAATGACTTTTTCATGAGTCATTCAATGGAGGTAAATGAACTTAGAGGGTTGTATTGATGAATTCTGTAACGTATTACGACCGCAAATTACCTATATTGTGTCCCAATGCTGGGCAAAGGCCTCCCCTATAACCTTCCGCTCTTCTTTATGTGCGGTTATTTCCGGCCATTCTGTCTCAGACGCTTCTAAGTCGTCACACCAGCGTGTTCTGGGCTTCCATCGGCGACGACGCCCGTCTTCTAGCGCAGTAGGTAAACGACGATTCGGTAAATAAATATATTATATTTTTTTATTACAGGCAACCCTAGAAAACATAGAGAACCAACTAACCAGAGCCAAGTCGAGCGCCAAAGAGAAACTTTTTGAAGCCAAAAAGAGTTGCAACAACAAATTACCTCAAGACCCAGATTTTCCATACAAAGAAGACTTCGATGTACTGCCTTCAGATATTACCCGATTACATGAACATTACTATGATCTGCAAACAAGGGTCGATTGTATGGACAAAGGGGATGAACAAGTGAGTCTTTCAACATTTTGACGGGAATTTTAAATGTCGTTTGGGACATTGCGCGTGCGTTTGATTTTGAACTTTGGGTGCTGGAGATAACATTGGAAATTTAACAGATCGCTCTTTGTCTCTTACTACTACTACAACAGCCCATAACGTCCACTGCTGGACATAAGCCTCTCCCATGATGGGAGGAATTTGCCGTAATCTCCACGCTTGGCAGGTGGATTGGAGATCGCAGTGATGAAAGACTAACAGAAAACGCTGCTGCCCATTCTCTGGTCTACGGAGGCGCAAGGTGTTCTGCCTCAGACATTAGTCGCCTTATACGACACCCGTGAGTGTAATGGGTTGGTTCTATTCTACTCTGCCGGATACCACACGGCCAACTCTTACAGCATTTCAAATTTCCCACAGTCGATTTAATTATGATATTTTTCTTATTTATTTTTCTGTGCCGAGGTCGGTCCGTGGATGGGTGACCATCCATACCGAAACCCCTCCGTTTCTTGGAAAGCATGTTACGCTGTTTTTTTTTTAAAGATTAAACAAATTAAATTTGTTTTAACTCCATATTTTATCAACAGGTGATCAAAGAATACGAAGAACGCGAGAAACAAATAGCAAACTTGAGAACTGAACTAAACAGTTCCAGTAACCTAAATAAGTCACTTGAATATAAAATGAAGGAAATCGGGTAAGTTTCACACTATTGCTCAATCATCTAGATACCATACAACTTTTCAGTCACCGGTGCAACTTTTAAACTTCTGATAAAAAAATACATACACACATCAACACGGTCTAGGGATATTTCATACTCAATTAAATAACTCGAAAAGTACTAGCCGCATTGGAATCTTTTAGACACCGATTTGTTTGTAATTTATCTCAGACTAATTCCAAATTCAAATTTTTGAAAATTCTTTTGTTTCGGTGGCATAAAAATGTCTTGATGTATAGGAGAGGGAATTTTCATTTGTGCGAAATTTAGAAAACAATACGAATTACGTTTAGTTACAGTTTTTTTTCATTTTTAAACGAAAGATAAAGTTAAAATTGAGGTATTGTAGCCATGCAACGCCGACATTTGACGAGGGCGGAGATGTTACGAGCTGTGGGAATGCTGGAAGCTGGATCTGTTCAGCGTAATGTTGCTGAGGCCATAGGGACCCATCAAAATGTAATTTCAAGATTGTGGACACGCTATCGTGCCACAGGTGAAGTAGCGGAGAGGCACCGGGGGCCAAGTCGCATCACTACCCCCAGACAAGACCGATTTTTGCAAATTACTGCGCGAGCACAACCAAATGCAACGGCGACTCAATTGGTCCAAAGGCTGCGAGTGGAACACCAAGTGCTTGTGAGTGACCAAACTGTAAGAAGGCGACTGCATGAAAGCAATCTACGCTCTCGTAGACCACTCCGGGTCCCACCTTTACGGAGAGGCAATCGAGGACGACGATTAGAATGGGTTCGGAACCACGTGGACTGGGGCCGTGACCAATGGTCCAATGTGCTGTTCACGGATGAATCCAGGTTCGGCTTCCATCCAGATTCACGAAGGACGCGTGTTTGGCGAGTTCCTGGACGATGGAGCCGTCTCCAGAACCCTCAGGAAGTTCACCCATACCAAGGAGGAACAATTATGGTTTGGGCAGGAATTCGTCTTGGAGGACGGACGGATCTCGTTTGGGTGCGGGGCAATATGACGGCAGAACGATACGTCCAACAGGTGCTGGGGCCCGTAATCTTGCCCCACAGAACACAAATGGGGCAAGATTTCCTGCTCATGCACGACAATGCCCGGGCACACACGGCGAGAACGGTAGCAGCTTGGTTACATACACATAATGTTAGGGCCTTAGACTGGCCTGCTCAATCGCCAGATCTAAATCCCATTGAGCATGCGTGGGATATGCTGCAAAGAAGAGCTCTGAAGGAAGTTCCTGAAAATCTGGCTACAGAAGATCAACTTTTTGCGCACCTCAGAAGGACATGGGACAATATTCCGCAGCAAGACATTGACAACCTTGTTCTGAGCATGCCGAATCGTTGCCGATGTGTTATGAACATCATGGGCGCTTTCTCAGACTACTAACTTCAAGTTTATAAACACAAATTAAATGATTTTTCTATTTTTTTCAGTTTTTACTCACAAATTAAAAGTTCATTCATATACGGTTTCCGTCTATGCTTCATTTTTTTTCCATAAAATCCTGAAATTTTAATCTATACCTTAACCATTATTAAAAAATGGTAGAATATTAAATAACGTATCTTTTAAATATATACATGTCATATAAATAATTAACACATTGATAGTAATTCGCTTTTTTAAAAATATCCCTAGACCGTGTTGATGTGTGTATTTGTAGTTGAAAACTAAAGTCCAACTGCGCCAAAAACGTCCACTAACTCAAATCAAATCAAAATCGTTTATAGCTATATAAATATACTAAAAATTCATAAACAAGACAGATGTCAGTTTTTGGTTAGCAAAAATTAGCGACCCCACTGTTTTTAATGTAGCATCCGTCATATTGGTTTTGTTCACATAAAATCTATAGTTGGTGCCAGTTAAGATGAGAATAGCGGTCATTGCCCTTTCCTTAATATCTCTTCGTACGAACCAAAACAAATAAACCTTGTATCGTTTTTCTTTATAAAAAATGTCAAATGTTGTGACTTGAACAGGCTTGTTTTTGGTTTTAAAAATTAAGAAGTTTAATAAATGTAGGTGGGTCAATGACCGCTATTCTCATCTTTACTGGCATCACACGGCCGGTAATAACGAATCGGTTGACACGTCATTCATCAAAATCAGCACAGTAGTTTAGAAAAAAAAAATGTGTGTGTGTGATAAAAATGTTACAATCACATTCGTCATCATCATTGTCTTGCCCTTACCCAATTAATTTGGTGTCGGCGCAGCTTTTCTTCTACCATACTTCTCTATTACTCGTCATATCAGAAGACACTTTCCTTCTTGACCATTCTTAACACAGTCCATCCATCGTTTCTTTGGTGTTCCTCTACTTATATACCCATGCACATTCATAGACGACTAAAATCATAAACCTTTCTTTTGGCATTTCACAGATCGAAATGGCTGCCACCTTTAGAAAGCTTGCTTCGAGATATTGGCAAAAGCTTTGGTGATATGTTTGCGAAATTAGGCTGTGCTGGTGAAATTAAACTCGACAAAGGTGGAAGCGATGTGAGTATGCATATATTCTTATTACTAGCTGACCCGCGCAACTTCGTCTGCGTCACATGAGAGAGAGAGAGGGTTCGTACTCAAGCTTCTGAAGTAAATAGGCCTTGTCCTGAAAAAATCTAATTAGTCCGTCAGTTAGATTATCAAAAAATATATGACACGTATTTTTTCTTTTGTTACGTAAACCAAAATTGAGGAAGATCCGACGCTTTTAAAATTCTCAATACGTCACGCCGTGTTATAATTTTTTGTGCGTTGTGACGTCACGAACCCCCAACTCCCGAGTTATTATGCGTTTTATCTTTGTCAATATTCGTTGATTTACAAAAACAAAAAACACGTGTCCATTATTTTCCAATACGCTAACTGACGCGGACGGACTAAATACATTTGCAATTTGTTGATGGTGGAAACTAGCCTATTTTCAAAGCAGCGTCGACGTCGTTTTTATAAAACGTTCTATGGTCTTCTATACAACTAACTTTTGTTGGTTGGGATGTAATAAGGGGCGAGCCTATTACCATCAACCAGGCACAAATCCAAAATCCGTGGCTGACAATTGCCCGACCCGTGAATCGAACCCAGGACCACATGCTCAGCAGAAGCGCTTAATTGTGACCACTAGACCAACGAGGCAGAGGGTCTACTCTCTAAGTCCGTCAACGAAGGAACGGGGCCCGTCCGAAAGTAGCTTATACTTTCAAATGAATCCTACTCCCTATAATATTTTCGATTCACGAGTTTTGAAAACACATCGGGAGTAAGGACCTAAGGACAGATGACTAATCGTGTTGTCATTCATTTTCAGTTCGGGCAGGCCCGAACTGATAAAGTTGCTGATTTTTCTTAATAGAATAATTGAGCTTTGGGAACAAAACCACTACTGGAATCATTGTCCATATTTAAATAATTCTCAATTTCTTCATTTACCATTTTCTATAATTAGGTCAATTTTCTATAATGGGAATGAAAATGTCAATATTTTTGTAAAACAGAGCGATAGAAATGCCTTTACTAAACTGAATCACATTTAAAAGCATTGCTAGCCTTGTTTTATATTTAGTAATTATGTTTTGAAAAGAGAAAGGGTTTCCGTAATAGTATTATTGTGTAATAGAGGGACTAAACATTTATAAAAAAATAATCCTGTTCTTTGTGAAAAAGTGGCTTTGTGATAAGTTTATCACTACGACTATAACGAGCGTTAACAAACCTTTTTAAGACAATAGGGAATATGCATGAAATACAAAACTCTTTTTATTTATGAAAAATGCCTTGTATTGGCGCATAAAAACATTGTGGTACACTTGTTTAAGTTTCTAATACATCACTTGTTTTACAATTTACTGTTTTATGTAGCATGTTTTTGGTGAAACGGAACGCACTCTCAAAACGCATCGTCCTCGATGACGCCGGTAAGCCGGTATTGACGTCAAAGTTGATTGTGTCAAAAAACACTTTTATTTGATCACTAAAATGTTTTTATATATAATATTGTTATTGCAATTTTAACTTGAATAGAGCACATACAATTAGTAAAATTATTTTATTAAAGCCAAAAAAATTAGATGTAAACAAGGCAGATTGTGGATAATAACGTCACACCATGGCCGCGACAGCTACGAACGTTTGAACTGTCCTAGAAAATTGCAGGAATTTAATATTATTTTTGTGCGACAAGCAGTAGTTGAACTTAACTTTTAATACTTTTCTTGGGTTGATAGTACTGTATTTTATTGATTTAAGTGAAGAAAAAATTACGTTCATATTCCCTATTTAGGCTACGTAAATGTAATTTGAAACTCAGCTATATCACCAAATCACTCCGTTGTAGACTTTTTGTGCTTTTTGTTGCTATGTACTGTAACGACGATCTAAAAACCCACAATATTGCCCTATTCTTGAGTTTTTATCTCTACTCTAACGAAAGAACCATTATAGTTCGTTCAGAACGTTTATTGCGTAAATCAGACGAATACGGCGACAGTAAACACTGTTATAAAGTTCTATCGTTGTATACTAGTCACATTGGACGTTGCTATAACGCCTGATTATAACAGCTATACAAAGTAGCGAAGTAAATCTTTACATCAATTCCTAATAGGTCGTTTTTGCTGTATAAACTTATAGAGCCAAAATGTATTGTCAGACGCTTTTACACAACAATCAATCACCCCCAAAACATTTATACGTCCTTTACCCAGCTTTTTTTGAGATGTAACGTTTGGTTATAGGCCAAATTGTTGGTTGGGATGGGACTTGAACGTAACTGGCGAAATCTGGGTGTACTATTAAGTAGACCTTTGCCAAACTCTTCGGGGATTACAGGCGTGATGTTATGTTATCATCATCATCATCATCATCAGCCTATTAATGTTCCCACTGCTGGGACACAGGCCTCCTCCCTATGAGAGGGAATGCTATAATCCACCACGCGGGCCCAGTGCGGATTGGTAGATGTCACATGTCTTCGTCTTCGAATTTTTTGGTTCTAGGACATGCCGGTTTCCCGGTTGTCGGTTGTTATGTTATGTGGTCTAGTAATTAGTGGGCATCGTACTACTCAGGAACTACTCCATGTAACATCATAACGTCTTATAATCCCCGAAGAGCGAGGCAGAGGTGTATCTAACTGTACACCCACATTTAGCCAGTTATGTTTACGTCTCATGTAATAGGGGGCGAGCCTATTACCATGGGCGTGCGCTATGAAGAGGCAATTAGACAAAGCCTACCCTACCAACTGGGGCAATTATTATAACTAATGAATTATGTAATAAAATAACACTTTGTACAAATATTAAAAAAAAGTTCAAACTCCTGTTCGAATACTTAGAGCAATTTTTACACACACTGTACTGGAACTGGAAGTTGCTACGAAGCTCGACGCTCACCCGCCGGACGCATCTTATAGGCAAATAGTCTGCTGGCCTACAACCCATTGATAAATTTACGCACACAGCGGCAAATTGGTGCATATTTTCGTGTGTATGAACCGCACACATGTCATTGTATAGATTGCAGCCATTTTTGGGCGGTAACTCCTGCGAGTGTAGCTGGGCTATGATTGGCTGCTACAACACAAGGCCAGGATTCAAGGTGAATGTTCTTTAGCCCGCGTAATTCAAATTTCCTTAGGTTTTTTGCAATTTGCAGGCCAGTGCTACTAGGGTGTATGTTGATTAAAATAATGATTCCTGGGGGTTATTGGCGCGTATTATTATTATAATAATTAATAATATTATTGATATTATATTTTTCTTCATGGGTGTCGTTTTCGTGGTTTTTGGGGTTGGTTATAATGAAAATGAGGTCAAAATGAAAATCCAAGATGGCGCCGATGAAAATTTTCAGTTTTTTCTTCATGGGTGTCATTTTCGTGGTTTTTGTGGTCGCTGATAATGAAAATGAGGTCAAAATGAAAATCCAAGATGGCGCCGATGAAAATTTTCAGTTTTTCTTCATGGGTGTCATTTTCGTGGTTTTTGTGGTCGCTGATGATGAAAATGAGGTCAAAATGAAAATCCAAAATCGCGACGATGAACATTTTTAGTTTTTTCTTCATGGGTGTCGTTTTCAAGGTTTTTGGGGTCGCTGATAATGAAAATGAGGTCAAAATGAAAATCCAAAGTGGTGCCGACGAAAACTTTCAGTTTTTTCTTCATGGGTGTCATTATCGTGGTTTTTGGGGTCGCTGATACTGAAAATGAGGTCAAAATAAAAATCCAAAATGGCGCCGACGAAAATTTTCGGTTTTTTCTTCATGAGTGTCGTTTTCGAAAATCCAAGATGGCGCAGACGAAATTTTTTTTGCTATCAGTATTTCGTGGCCTACCCTTCGTGGAATACCACAGCACGCCACTGCCTATTACCATCAGCCGGGCACAATTATAGCCGTGTGGTATCCGGCAGAGTTAGCCGTGTGGTATCCGGCAGAGTTAGCCGTGTGGTATCCGGCAGAGTTAGCCGTGTGGTATCCGGCAGAGTAGAATAGAACCAACCCGTTACACTCACGGGTGTCGTATAAGGCGACTAATGTCTGAGGCAGAACACCTTGCGCCTCCGTAGACCAGAGAATGGGCAGCAGCGTTTTCTGTTAGTCTTTCATCACTGCGATCTCCAATCCGCCTGCCAAGCGTGGAGATTACGGCAAATTCCTCCCATCATGGGAGAGGCTTATGTCCAGCAGTGGACGTTATGGGCTGTTGTTGTTGTTGTTGTTGTTGTTGGGCACAATTATAGGCTCCGTGGCTGTTACTGCGAAATTCCTGATGAAAAGATCCAATAACAATTTTCCCAACCCGGGAATCGAACTCAGACCTCATGCTCAGCAATCGAATTTGTGACCACTAGACCAACGAGGGTAAAGTACTGGTAAAATCCTCCCTGTAAAATTTGATATTGGTATTCAGTTACATTAAAACCGGTTAACTGACCCAACATACTTGGGAAAAGGCTATAGTCTGCGCCAGATAAGTAGAAATTAAAGGTCATTGCTCTTTCTTTAATTTCTCTGCGTAAGTACCCCGACAATACATTATTAATCGTTTTTAAAAAAGTCTAGGATCACGATAAAGGTAGTCTCGGGACAAGTTTATGTCATTGTTTTCTGTTTTCGGAATTATGTATTTGAATAAATGTATGCGGGTTAATGACCTTTATTTCCTAATTATCTGGCGCAGACTATAGGCAGGTGATGATTAATGACACATTGTCTTTTTGTTAACCCGTATTGTCCCACTTCTAGGCAAATTCCTTCCTCCCCCCAATTCCTTCCACTTCTCACGATGGTGTGCTTTTTGCCAATTCGCGAGGACACCATCCAAGACGTCCCGCCATCTTCTCCTCGGTCTGCCGCGACCCCGTCTAGCTGTCTCAGGGCTCCAGTCTTGCGATATTCGGGCCCACAGCTGTGCAAATTCGGCAGACATGGCCTGACCAGTTCCATTTTAGTCTCGCAGCGTTACAAGCTACGTCGGCAATTTGCTTTCTGGAGCGCAGTGTGGTGTTTCTTATCCAGTCAGTTATTTTTACATTCAGTATGCTGCGCTCCATCGCTCGTTTAAACCTTGAGTTTGGGACTTCTGGATGTTAGACAAAGACCAAGTCTATGCACTTTATGTCAGGATGGAGGGAATACACATGCCCATTAGCTTGCGTTTTAAGGGGATGGGTAAATCGCCCTTGAATAGCTCTTTAATTTTTTTGGACCAGTAGCTCTTCCAGTGACAAATTATAATTTCAATATTTCCTTTCGTAGGAGGACTACGACAAATACGGTATATCGATCCTGGTGTGTTTCCGCGAGTCGGAACAACTGCAGCAGTTGACGCGTCACGCTCAATCGGGAGGGGAACGAGCTTTGTCTACCGCTATGTACTTGATGGCGCTTCAGAGACTCACTACCGTGCCCTTCAGGTAAGATGTACGTCCGAGAGACGTGTTACGAGCAAGTTGTAAGTCGGTGAGATGTATTAAGAGTAAGATGTGCGTCTTGGAAATGTGTTACGAGCAAGTTGTACGTCTTGGAGACGTATACTGAGTAAAATATACGTCTTTGGGACGTATAAAAAATGAGTTGTGCGTCGCTAAGACGTAGTAATATTAATAATAAAAATATTGTCGTTTCAGATGCGTGGATGAAATAAATCAAGGCATGGACCCCATAAACGAGCGCAAAATGTTCGAGTTGTTGGTGAAAGTGACCACAGAATGTGATAATGCGCAATACTTCTTGTTGACTCCTAAAGTAAGTTGTGTTTGTTTTTTTTTCGCAGAACTAGGGTTCCGTCCGTCCTTCCTAAAATAAATGAAAACAGATCCAAGAAGAAAAAAATCTTTTTCTTAAATAAAAGTAGCCTTTTTTTTTTTTTTTTTTCGGATTGGAAATCATCAAATGACTTCTCCCGCTCTGGGCGGAGCAGGAGGGAGTGTCAGACTTTTACTGACTAAAACCCATCGATGTTCCTTCATCGCCCTTTGTGTTCCGGGGTCACGGTATCTCTTTCGAACAGTCCCGCAACCCCGGCAGGAAAAAAAGTAGCCTAAGTCCTCTTTATAACATCAGCTATGTGTCAATAAAAATTCCGTCAAAATCGTTCCAGCCGTTTCGGAGATTAGCCGGAACAAACAGACGGAAGGACATAATTTTTTTTTAAATTATGAAATAAGTACTTCTAAAAAACAGTGTTATATACTTTCTGCATTCAGTATTATGATGTTATTTTAAAATTACAAATTAAGATTAACACGTTTTTTTTATATTCCAGCTCCTACCAGATCTGATTTACAACCACAAAGTAATAGTACACACAATTATGAACGGACAGAAAATCATGAAGAACAGTGAGTGGGACATCAAAACGTTCATAAAGAACTCACGTAAATATAGAATGTTCTGACGTTCCAGTAATTTTTAAGTTTTGTATTATATTCGTTTTTAAGGCTCATTTTGGTGTAGTTTCTTCGAGAAAAGGCTGATTAGAGACTCGCCAGGCGATTATCGCACTTGTGTCTGTAAACGTAGAGCTCACAGGTCAAAGGGGTTTGATTCTGGCCTGCGACCGCGCTTTTCGAAGCGAAAAACTACACTTTTAAATGAGCCTCTATATTCTCTCGTAATTGTAAGTACTTCAGTTACTATAAGTTACGCGATTTCTTCATTGGATTCGAAATTTGATCAAATAAAAACCGGCCAAGTGCGAGTTAGGCTCGCGCATAAAGGCTTCCGTATCATCCTAGTAGGGGAGCCCCTTTAATTTATTTTTATTATTTGTAGTTACAGCGGCAACAGAAATACACATTCTGGGAAAATTTCAAACGTCTTATTTATGTGTATTACGGATCAATAGATACAACCCGCTGACAGACAAACGGATGGACGGACAGCGGAGGCTTAGTAATAGGGTCACTTAGTTACCCTTCTGGTACGGAACCCTAATTAATTGATTAGGGAGCATCCAACGATGATGTTGGATTTCGGCACACGGCATCCTTCACTTAACTACAGAAAGAAAAATTAAAAATTAAAGTAGCGATTGCACGAAGAGCTCGTGGTCAATAATAACAGCTGCAGGGGTCGATCTTCCAGGTTAAGCAGCGCTTGCCAACGTCGGTCCGTGGATGGGTGACCGTCCATTACATACCGAGTTTCCTCCGCGCCTCGGAAAACACGTTAAGCCGTTGGTCCCGGCTGTCATTTGTAGATCTTTGACAGTCGTTACAGGTAGTCTTACCAGTCTTACCAAGGGGTATCGTATTACCCAGTACTAACTGGGTTGTGGAGGACAGATAGGCAGTCGCTCCATGTAAAATACTGGTATTCAGCTGCGTCCGGTTAGACTGGAAGCCGACCCCAACTTAGTTGGGTAAAGGCTTGGCAGATGATGAAGAGACATTCCTGTGCAATATTTTGACTCGCACTCATCTGCAGACGTGCGCGAGAGAGAGGGATAGATCCAAATATACGGAAGAAACGTTAGAGAGCTATTTGTCTTTCCTATGATGAAATCGCGTAATTCTAGTTTAAAATTCTAATTGTGTCATTGTCATACCACCTATAATGTCAGTACAAAGTAGGTAGATTTTAGATATTCCTATTAAATACACTACATAAAATATTTAATACGCATCACTAAGTGAAAAAGGCATTAGCAATATTTTTAATCGAACACGAACGCGCTGAGTAAACGTAACGTAAACCAAAGTTACCTCTAAACTGAACAATAAACCGCTGGCAATCATAAAATACTTCAAATTAGATCATGAAACTTTTTATACTAACTAACTATAAAGCAGGTCTTATATTATTTATTTTTTTAGTCCAATCAATAGATTTTTTGTAAATCGCAAAAAAACACTAATTTCGCACTATTCAGCCCGCAGTGACTGACGTAACAACCACATTGTAGTGCAAGCTGATTAGAACTTCATTCTAACAGTATTTCAAACGAAGTTTGAACCACCAAATATAGAGTTGCTAATTTGAGGTAGTATAGGCTCTTAAGGGGCTATGGGGGCCCATGCACACTAGCGCCACTTTAGTAAAAAAATCAGAACTCGTTAAATACACAATTAATATAAAATCTGATTCCTTTCTATCCCTTAACGAAGCCGAAGATCATTTGTTCTCACCGTCATTGCAATTTTTTGCTGTTCTGGACCATACCTGGGATCCTTCTGTTTACGGAGATCATCATTCAGCCGAAAGACATCCACTGTTGAACATAGGCCTTCCTCAAGTGTCGCCACATGTCCCAGTCCCGTGCGACTCGCATCCAGCGGATTCCCGCAATCTTCACCAGGTCATGTGAAAATGTTGGAACTTTCACTTAGTTTTTAATGTTCTACTCAATTCATCAGCACAATGTTTTGAGTGCGTTATATTGAATCCTCCCGTAAAACACGATTTTTCACACAAAAACAGATGTAAAAAGTCCCAGCAATACTTTTTTTTACTTAGTTTGATGTACAGAATGCTTGGTTGACGGCTTTGTGAAGAGTCCGTTTACACCTTGTATAAATTTGAAAATACTAATCTCGCTACGTAATTTTTATTTACTTAGTTTGGTGACGAACTCTTGTCTATGTGTGATGCTAACTTGTCGCAAAAAATTAAACAAAAATGTTAAAGAAATAGTTGTTTTATCAATAGATGGAGGTAACCAGGAATCACAGAACGCCACCTGCTACAATAGAGTATATGCATGATTTTTTTTAATCACTATAAACAAAACGTATTAACATCAGAAATGCTGTAAAAGTGTTTTTTTTTTAATATCTTTAAAAAATACTAAGTTATAAGCATTTGAAACTGCTGATTAGACAGAGTCTACAGCGAATGATGTCATTCGCTGCATCGATGTACAAAATTCAAACTAATTTCCGTTTATCTAGAAAGAGATAGAAACAAAAGTTAAAATGGTTATAACTTTTGTGTTGTTTGGCCGATTTATGTCTTGTTTTCGCTTTTTGTCATTATTTTTATAGTACTTTAACATTCCGTATCGCAATAAAAAAAAGGAAATTTTATGCATATTCTCTATTAATGCTGTTTTTGATTATTTACCGATGAAAAATTTAAACGTTCGCTTAAAATGAACAATGCGATGATAAATGGGTCTCTTAATTTCAGTGTTTACTTTTTAGGTGATTCTAAATTAGGTTTTAAAATATACCTTTTACTTATTGTCTTATGTCGGAGGGACGAATTTTCGCTTTTGATAATTATTCTTGGGGAAACCACCTATCATTTCCCTCTTTGGTCTAGTGGTTGCAAGCGCGACTGCTGACGATGAGGTCCTGGGTTCGATTCCCAGGTGGGGCAGTGTTATAGGGCTTTTTCATGACATTTCTCAGTAGCAGACACGGAATCTGAATTTTGTCACTTACGGGATATCTTCCGTGATTGGTAATTGTTTTGAGCTCCCGATATTTCGACGCTGTTGCCAGCGCCATGATCGCGGGTTGACTGGAGAATGCGGGTGGATGGAAAAAATAATCAATCAATCAACGACGGACATCACGAAAGATATCCCGTAAGTGACAATATAAGTTTAGTTTTGACGACCCGAATGGCGCAGCGGTAGTGAGGCTGCCTTACGTTCTCAGGGTCCTGGGTTCGAATCCCGGTAGAAGCAAATGTTTGTGTGATGAGCATGGACATTTGTTTCCGAGTCATGGATGTTTATATGTATAATAAGTATGTATTTACAAATAAAAAAGTATCTATGTAGTATATCAACTATCTGGTGTCCACGACACAAGCCTCGTTGCTTAGTGTGGCACTAGATGGCGCTGTGTGCAATGTCCAGCGATATTTATATTATTTATTTAGTTTTAAACCGTGAAAGCCTACAACAGTATCTGAATTTGTGCCCGGTTGATTGTACAAAGCACGCCCCCTATTACTTAAGAGTTAAACATAACTGGCGAAATGTGGTACACCCACTATTAGGTACAACTCTGCCTAACCCTTACGGGATGACAGGCGTGATGTTAACTACGTTTATTAAGTTTTGTGGATGTCATCCATTGCGTTAATGCTTTTAACAGATAATTATTGTCTAATTTTAATGTTATAATAGGTAAAAATAACACCAGTGAATTATTATACATACAATGTATAAATGTAAAGGTGTGTGTACACTCTCGTCGAGACGCTCCTATAGTTGCTGCCAACTAAGATGTCAATAACGGTCATTGCCCATTTCCTAATAACTCTTCGTACGAACTAAAACAAATAAACCATGTATCGTTTTTTCATTAGAAAAAGATCACGATAGATGTCGATTCAAGACTTGAACAGGATATTTTTGGTTTTCAAAGTTAAGAACTTTAATTAATGTAGGTGGGTCAATGACCGCTATTAGTGTCGATTCTGTTGTGCACAAACTAAAATTAATTTAGGTTTGCTATCTTTTACTAAAAGGCAGTGCGAGAAAAGACGGCTATAGCTATGATCTAAGTTAGAGATGTCAAACTAGTTTATGCCTTGCGCTTTACCGTGTTTTTGTCGACATGTTTTTACGCGCACCCTTAATTTGTATGAAAATATTAGTTCCAATTAAATTTGACAGCTCTAAATTACGTCCGTCTCTTTCTCGTTTTATTAGAGAGAAAAAGATAGCAATAGCCTAAATTAAATTTTAGCTGTTTTCTGATGAAAATAATTTTGGAATACTTTTTTTTTGTCAAGTGTGGTGATGTCTATAAAAATTAGTGAGTGACCATTTTTTTTGTTCATGCCGTCCGCCACTGTTTCTTTTAAGAATCATTTCATTGCATTATAAGAAAGTAAAAAATACATAAAAATAATTTCATACAATTTGTATGGACGAAAAATTTACCAATTTTTTTTGTAGCTGGTCGACTTTTTCATTCTAGCATCATTTTATTTAAGACTAGCGGACGTCACGCGGTTTCACCCGCGTAGTTCCCGTTCCTGTGGGAGTACGGGGATAAAAATATGTTACTCAGGGTGAATGTAGCTTTCTAATGGTGAAAGAATTTTTGAAATCGGCGCAGTAGTTTTTGAGTTTATTCATTACAAACACACACACAGGCACACAAAAATACAAATCTTTCCTCTTTATAATATTAGTGTAGATTTCTCCCTGTTGTCCAACTTAAAAGAATCACTCTGTATACACTCACGTACTCTTACTACCTCGGGTTATCTCGGCGAAATTGTACAGACATAAAACTGATGATAAATGAACGTGATATGAATCTGTGTTGACTATTTATATTATGTGCGCTAGATTTTTAGCCTGTTACTACGAATTATAACATGTGAAATAAACAAACGCAAAAGAGCCTTATTTGTGTTAAGTCAAAGTCCATATTCATATGAACGCAGTCGCTTGCCACTGCGAGCGAATATTTTAAACGAACGTGAACTTTATTCGTGTTAAGTCAATGTTCATATTCGGATAGAACGGTTGGTCACAGTATCTTATCATATTGATATTAGTATAGAATACTTGATCAGACTTTTATAGGAAAATGGTCATTAGATTCATACGAATACGGTTTATTTTTGTATTACTTTGATTTGAGTCTAAGACTTACGTTTCTCAACTTATTATAATTCGTAATTCTGCTAATAGTTTTCTTACTATTTAAACTGTAGTGTTATAGAATAATGGTCGATTTTATGTTTTTATAGGAATTTGTCACAATTCGCTCTAATTGTGTATAACATGTATTTTACATGTTGCGTCTACTGTTTTCGTTTATTGTTTACACCGAAAACAACAATGTGTGTCAAAACTCGTCAAAATGTGAAAAAAATAGTGATAGAGACATGTCTGAACAATATTTTAAATACAACATGTTTTCACAACTTGTTGAAAACAAGTATTACAACATGTTGAAAACAAGTATCACAACTTGTACAACGCGGGTTAAAATTTTCAAGTAATGTAATATATTTTACGAAATAGGATTTTCTACACCAGCTAAAAATCGTTTTATAATATCAGAAACCTGAGTATTATTTTTAATTACTGCGAGAAACCAGTATCATTTTCATTATTGCATTATTTTATGAACAATTTCTGATATTTCCTATCTGTTAAAATGTTTTACATTATTCTATAAGTAGGTACCTTTTATATATTTTACAACCTTATATAAGATGAGTGTTATCACCGATTACAACCAAAAATGTTTTTAACAATATTCGTTACGCTATCGGCACACCTAAACGGCGTTCAAAAGATGTTTGTTACTGACACTGACGGCTCTTGAACGCGGGTTTTGCAGTGCTAAACGCGTTCAGTTTTAATGGTAAAATTGTAATAGTAGTTTTACTTCAATACTCTTTATTTCTGCTTTTGTGGCACAATGAAAGAATCAATCAATGCTTATTATTTGTTTTTGTATTATAACTAATCGTTTGAGTGACTTAATAACTTTAAGGGAACTAAAGTTTTAAACTTCATGTTGAATACAGGGTGCTTAGGTTAGACAAAGGATACACTGGAACAACTTTTACTATGGTACAGATGCTAGCACATAAAGATACCCGAAACTGTCAAATTTTCCCAATCAACCTTGACCCTAATGCTTCAGCGTTTAAGTTCAAATTCCATTAAATAAATTTTACAGATTCTAGTACCTTGAATGTGCTGGCGTCTGTACTAAATTTGGCATAAATTTGATAAAAATGTATGCAAAGATGATTAGTTTTGGCCCAAATTAAAATGTGTTCATTTCCATGCGTACTTTTAAAGTATTTAGGTATCTCATATAACCAAACGCCCTGTATATCTGTTAATAAAACAAAAATTTTCGAAACTATTTTTAAATAATCTGATTTGTATAAAACAGGAATTTTAAAATAATAGTCTGTATAAGAATTATGGTTTTAATTTCAGTTTCCAAATACATGTTTGTATTAATAGAAATTATCATTGAATGTTATTATAACAATAAATCTTTTTTAATAATGCACAGTTTTATTTAAAGCACCTTGTGTTAATAGTATTAGGCAGTTAGGACATACAAAATTATACAAAACAAATTAAAATAAATCTATCACAACTGAAAACAATTTTACAAAACAAATATTGACAACACTTAAATCAGTTTAGGAATGCATAAAATAAGAAATAGTTGCCATTGTTCGAATAAAAAACAAGTTTTTTCTACATTCATGTTTTCTATACCTACAATTTATAGGCAATGTAAACAACAGGAATGACTTATTTTCGATTTTGGGGGGCCTAAATGGGAAGCCCAGGGTTGCCCTCCAAAATTAAAATTTTCTTACGTTTTTTTGCAATTTGCAGGCCAGTGCTAGGCTGTATGTTGATAAAAATATTGTTTCGCTTTCTTTGTTTTTCTGACATTCAAAAGTGCCTGAGTTTGAGTGTTCAGATTGAAAAAGTTTGAATACATTGCCCACAAATTCTCTCTTACAAACAAACCTCGAGGGACTTGTTAATATTCTCCACGAAGGGCGACCATGAGTCAGAGCACATACTCGACGTATCACTTGAGCGGAGACCTGATAAAGCGTGATATATTACTAACTAAACACTTCAACATAGCGTGAAGCATACCGTCGTTGAAGTTCTAACACCACGTAAGTAAATTTTTGGCGGTTTTGACATTTTGATGCCGTTCGCTAAATAATCGGAATGTTTCAGCCAGTCACAGAAACAAGCAACGTTTCTAATTTATTTGTACCATTCATCATCAGCCTATTAATGTTCCCACTGCTGGGACGCAGGCCTCCTCTCTATGAGAGGGAATTGGCTATAATCTACCACGCGGGTCCAGTGCGGATTTCCTCACGATGTTTTCCTTCACCGTTTTGAGAGCAGTGGTGATAAAATAAATTACACAAAGTAATGCGCCTGCCTGGGTTCAAACCAGTTGATTTGTACAATTATGCAGTTATATATATATATATAGGTATAATTATGCAGTTTTTGAAGACAGAAGTATGGAAAAAGATATGCTGTGCCGACCACAAATGAATTGGGATAAGGGTAGGAGAATTATGACGATGAATTATGCAGTTTTTTTCAGTCTCCTGTAAAGTTGCTATTTTTGACTTACGTGGTGTTAGAACTTCAACGACGATTGGCTACTCTTTAGGACGCACGCTTAACCATAATGGCACGCGCGTTACCTCCACGCCAAACCACAATTTTTACCTACTATTTTGTCACATATTTGTGTCGTTTGGCGTACAGGGCGCGCGCTTACTTGTCACGTATATGCCACAATGGCGGTCGAAAGGTTAAACTCGCGCGGTTGCACGGGACGCCCGTCCACTGTCAAATTTTCTTTCGAAACCAGTCACACACACACGTACACACCCGCGCTATACTATTTTTGAATACAAACACGCGAGCGTGCACCGGCGCGTGTTTTAGCGATCGCCCTTAGGGATTTGGTAGGCCAACCCACAAAAACATAATCTTTCTTAAAATACAAGGTTGAAGACACATTGGTGTCGATTTTGTTGTGCACAAACTGAACTTAATTTAGGCTATTGCTATCTTTTACTAAAAGGCAGTGCGAGAAAAGGACGGCTATAGCTATGAACTAAGTTAGAGATGTCAAACTAGTTTATGCCTTGCGCTTCACTTACGTGCACCCTTCATTTATATGGAAATATTAGTTGCAATTAAATTTGACAGCTCTAAATTACGTCCGTCTCTTTCTCGTTTTATTAGAGAGAAAAAGATAGCAATATCCTAAATTAAGTTAAGTTTGTGCAGAACAGAATCGACACCATTGACGCAAAAACGGTTATCTTACCACGTAAGTATTCAGTAAATTATTCCGAACCGCACATAGAAATTTTTCGTCGGCAATTAGAAAAAAAAGGCCGTTCCATACATTTTGACTGTGTGGTATTGCACTTTAGTAGGAAACAGTTGTTATTTTTTTTAAATTTCCGTTGAATAATCGTCGATATTCCCTCTCTACCACCTTGTATAGGCACTTAGATATTTATGAAAAGATACTATACTACCTATGCGTTTAATAGTATTAGTATTTTATTTTTGTTAAACCTGTTTACTAGAGTTTCATGAAAAACTCCAGTCATTTCCAGTCATCGTCAAATGAGTCGGAAGAAGTTATCGCCAAAAAGCTGTTTTTGGCCGCCATTTTTCCAATATGGCGGCGCGAGCGACAAAGATGAAAATTCGAAAAGAGCACGTCAAAATCTATAAAACCACCAAACCTCCCGGAAAACTTTCTAGGTTACGCTCTTTTTGAGCCCCAAATGACTGGACTAAATAATGTACATAATTATAATTTCAGAATTTAAGTTTATAATTTTGTTGCCACAGATATAAGATAAACCCTTGAATGAGCCCTCACCGTATCGTTAAAGGTGTTTACACTTAGAACAGTGTGTTCGCATATTTCGCAAGACGATTCCAGTGTGAGTGAGAGATTCTATTCGGTATAAAAATTACATAAAAACGTTATTTTTTTATCTCAGGGCTAATTACACAATTTAAATCTTTGATTGTAGGGTGGTTTACAAAACGACAATTTCGAGCTCCATACAAAATAATAATACAACAATTGATATGACAAAATAGCCAATTCTTATAACAATAATTTAACCTTCTATATCTACTATCAATAATCCATCTGCACACCTTTCCCAGTCCATTGCTCGTCGAACTTGACATCGCATTCCAGATCTCTGAGGGCAGACTTTATATCGAAACCAAAGTCTTCGGCGAACTTCTCGTAAGCACTGTTGAGGATACTCTCGACTCCTAATTCGTGGAATTTGCCGTTCTGGTCGCGGCAACGAGCCACCATGTTGCGTATTGCCCAGCATGCGTTTTTCTGTAATGACAAATAGTTTTTGAATAAGTAAAAAAGACACAAAAAAGTCAAAAATAACTTTACTTTCGGAAGTCAGTGACTTTGTTTCATTGACTTTTTCGTCACCGACCTCCAAAAGTTATTATTAGACTTTTTAGTGTTATTTTGGAAGTCGGTTTTTTTTGCAAGTTTTCTATTTTATCCTTTTTAGTTGTAGTATACAGTCAGCCCCAAAAAGATATAAGCGCGGACAAAGAACATAATTATTGTCTACAACTATTATTTCAAAATTGTGTCTACCTACAATGTAAAGCTACAAAACATGTAAACATTTCATGTCACCAAAACCTCCTGCACAGGCCGGATACATAAAAATGTATACGTAATAATCTCGAATTTCGTTTGGTTCCTTTGATAATTAATCAACTGCAAAAGTCTATTTTAAAGCCTCACCTGAACTGAAGAATCATTAGGATGCACTTTCATGCACTAACTGAAGAATCATTAGGATGCACTTTCATGCACTCAATGATGGCTTCGGGAGCCCCACTGTCTATGAACTGCTGACCGTGTGTCGGCTCGCGGAGCGATAGGGCTGCTATGCATTTGAGGGTTAAGGCCGTCGCTGCTGCGTTACTCTGAAAGGTAGAGTTATAAAGATATCTAGAACGATGAATAAAAGGATATAAATAAATAAATATCGCTGGACATTACACACAGCGCCATCTAGTGCCACATTAAGCAACGAGGCTTGTGTCGTGGACATCAGATAGTTGATATACTACATAGATAGTTTTTGTTTGTAAATACATACTTATTATACATATAAACATCCATGACTCGGAAACAGTCATTAAAAAAAATATGATGAAAATGAGCATATTATGCTCATCACACAAACATTTGCTCCTACCGGGATTCGAACCCGGGACCCTAAAAACGTAAGGCAGCCTCACTACCGCTGCGCCATTCGGGTCGTCAAATATGATATATGATACTTATTTTTATAATACTAGGGCATTCGTGCGTATAACATATCATCACGCCTGTTAACCGCGAAGGGTTCGGCAGAGGTGCACCTAATAGTAGGTAAGTACACCAACGTTTCGCCAGTTATTTTAAGTCCCATGTAATAGGGGGCCAGCGGCTAGCCCAGGGGTCGGCAACCTTTTGAGTCGGAAATTAAATTAAAAAAATAATTTATAAATTAAATAAAATTTAATTAAATAAAATAAATTAATTAAAAAAAACAATTTTTAAATATTTCAAAGTTTTTGAAGAGCCACAAATTTTTTTCTTCCCAACAATAAATATTACTCGCATAATTAAAGATTTTTGATTAAAAAAAAAAACTAATCTATTTATTAATAAGAACATTATCTATTTATTAACATTTAAGTCGTGTTTTTTTACAACAAATTAGTGTTTAAAATTAATAATATTTGCGTATGGCATTAAAGAGCCGCATTTTCACATCCAAAGAGCATGTGGCTCGCGACCCGCAGGTTGCTGACCCCCGGGCTAGCCTATTGCCATCAACCGGGCTCAAAACCAGAACCAGTAGCTGCTACTGAAAAATTCCTAATGGAAAACCCAATAAAAATTCTCCCGATCCGGGAATCGAAACCAGAACCCCTTGCTTATCAGTCGAGCTTGCGACCACTACACCAACGAGGCAGTCTGCTAATTAGTACTATAGAAATAATACTTTGTTTAGATAGGCTGTATTGAGCGTAATGTTATGTTAGCAACTCACCGAATGTCTCGACAGAATTGATACCACGATGGGCACAATTCCGCTTTTGACCAGATCTCTCTTCACGTCGTCGTGGCCTGCCAATGCTGTGATTCTGTAACAAAATAGTGTTATTGAATACTTTAAATAAAATGAAGAAGAAGCAAAAGTCGACTGTTTCAAGGATCGTAGCCGGTGGGGTTTGCTGGTTTCTGCCTACCTCCATGGGGAAAAGGCGTGAGTTTATGCGTAGATTTACGTAAGTGAATATACAGGATGTAAAAGACCTCATCACGAAGCCGTCAACCAAGCATTCTGTACATCAATCAAATTAAGTAACTTTACGCAAAAATTATTGCTGGGAAACGACTTTTTTTTGGGGGTGAAAAATCATGTTTTGTGGTAGAACTCAATGTAATGCACTCAAAACATTGTGCTGATGAATGGATTGAATAGTGCGGGGGTCCTGGAAGTGTTTAAAGTAAAAATCTTACATTAAAAAAAAACTTGGAAGTTGGAACTTTGACCCCCAATATCTCCGTAACTAGAAGGTTCCCAGGTATGGTGCAGAACAAAAAAATGATCGCAATGACGGGGAGAACAAGTGCGTTTCAGCTTCGTAAAGAGGTGTTTTACACCCTATATTGTATGATAAAATTAAATATTAATATTGCATTATTACTGCTTACATTGCGTGTCAATAAACCATTTAAAAACACGAAACAGGACCCTGTATTGGTTTGTCGACGAAAAATGTAGGCCATCACTATAGTAACTCTATGTCACTATGACAACAGGAAAGTTTTCTCGATACGATTGCAAAAGCAATATTGCTATTCAAGTCAAACCTTTGAATGAAGACGAAGACTGCCGGACCGATTCCGAAAATATAAAGATTTTTAAAATTTGTTGGAGTTTGGTTCCATCTTCAAGAAAACTTCGAACAAAAAGAACACAGACTTGTTCTAGTGCATAAGGTCTGTCCAAGAGACGTGTCCAATTTAGATTGCTAACAACACTCGAAGAAGATTAACACATTCATTACAAAGTTGTGAAAAGGACCAAAAATGACAACAGCAGAAAAAGGCGACTACCTATCATTCGGGGACAGAAACAACGCCCTATCGACAATCAAAACCTGGCACGAACACAACCAAAAAGTTTTAAAAGGAGACATCATTAAAACCACAGACAACAACACGGCTATAACCAAGAACAGTATTATAAAAGTCAACCAAACTTCCTGTGAAGACTACAGCGACAGTACTGACCAACTAAAACACAGAGTCAGACATATCAACTACTGGAAAGCCGAACTCGAAAGAGCTATAAGAGATATGGACGCAGAGATAAACGTACTAGAGTCGTTAAGACAACAGCTAAAAAACGCTCAAGATACTCTGAAAATCCCTGAGTATATTAATGAAGAATGCTTAGATTTGAGAAGGAATCGGATGCAGTCTGATTTAGTCTACGATGAACCACAAGAGGATCTCTTCACTGAGTCGGCATTGATAGAAAATGTGAAGAGACTTCATAGAGATTTGCTCAGGGATATAGAATATCAGCTGGACATGAATGTAGCGTCGAAGAATTGGTTGGAGAGAGACTGGAGTGATAAGCGTTTGGCTTTTAAGTATGAGAGCGAGAATGCTTATTTGGAGACGAAGGCTGTTAATGTCAAGGATTCGGCGGGAGCTACGAGGCTTTCCGAAGGTATACGAAGTTTTATTATTTATTTATTTTTTGCAGGGCCGATACGGTCTGTAGGAGAAGAATCTTTTCTTATAAAGACCGTAACGGCTCTTTTTCAAACATAAAGGAATTAATTTTGTTTTTTGCCGAAACTTAAGCTCACTAACTGAAGTCTTCAGTTATTGTGTTTTCTGTTACGAGGGCAAAATTGGAAACAAAGAAGTGGTAAATGCAAGAGTTTTGCGGGGAATTCTTATCTGTCATCGATTTTTAAAGAGCGATTCGAATTTGAATAAAATATTTTGTGATTGAGTTTCGCAAACGGGGTGTTATTTTCTCACTGTTTTAGTTGGGGTTGGCCTTTTTCCCGGCAAGGAAAATGCCTACCGCATATCACACCGTCCAGAGGGCGGTGGGGTTATGTGCGGCTCGCACCCACTAAAAACTCCGCCATCTTTGAATCAACTTCCCGCTTTTTTCTCAAACGGGCCCTGAGTACTGCAATGCATGACGTTCTCGACCCCTCTGCGGTAGCTTTTCCCTCTTCATCCTTGGCGATGTCTGAGACCGATGTCATATCACACCACTCACTTAAGCTCGGGTAATGGGGACGGTAGATTAACCGGTCTACTGCCCACTGGCTCTTATTAAGGCGGCATTAAGGTGGCGAGACGCCGCCCGTCTTCTGCGAGACCACTTCCTCGCAGAAGGACGCTACTGCCTCATTTGGTGTTGGCCTAGCATATTTTCTTGTAGATGACACGTTCCCTATACCCTTTCACAGTATCGATCTATCTATCATTTCTTTGTCACAGTATTTTTTTATGCTAACCATGTCTTTCCAGGCCAATCAAACGTCCCATCCTGGGAACAACACACGATCAACGCCCTGAACGAATTCAAAAGCGCATACGACAAATCAAAAGCATTACGAGCTAAAGTCGACGCAGTACTTATAAACACTTCTAGGGATCTTCGCTCCCAAGACATTCAGGTTAACAAATCATTGAGCGAACGGATCGCGAGAACGGAACAAGTGAAGACCGAATTGGAAAATCAATTAAAACTGACTCTAGAAAAGATTGTCGAGACGGAGAACATTCTAGAGATGTTGCACGAAGAAATGTTGAAGGTTTCCCAAAGAATTCAGGTCGCCCAAACGAGATTGAACACTAAGAACTGTAGACCGAACGTTGAAAATTGTAGAGAAGGTTCGCTAGTAGCCCTAATCGAAGAAGTAAGGGATCTGAATGACAGTATGACTTTGTTGCAAAAGCGGTCTTTGCAGACTGAGAAATTGAGAGCTGAGTTAATACACGAACGGTCGTTACTCGAGAATGAGATAATAGTGAAGAAGAAAACATTGTTCCTTGATAATGAAAGATGCTTGTTCTTGAGGTCGCATTATCAGTCTGCTGAGAAGATGTGTGGGTTTTAAAGTGGAATAGTTGAAACAGCTTTTATCGCTGAATAGCTGGCTTGATGCCTTATCACTGCCATTTCTGGGGTTTATGAGAGTACTCTATGACAAATTTCACTGCAGCACCTAGATTGTATTTGGTGTCTAATCTTAAGCGAGCCTATAGATATAAGTGACACTGTTGCCGAAAATTACGCGCACCAGTCATCATCTCCCAAGCCTTCAGAATCAGAACCAGAACTTGATTTGCTATGAATGTAGGTAGGTACAGGTATAAGATGTTGTACATAAATTAATGAGATCGGCTACAGTCTATACCTTACGGTGTGTAGGCGTGCGTGTTGCGCCGTGTCCTTTCGGTGTGCCTTTTCCCAACTATGTTGGGGCGGCTTCCAGTCTAACCGGATGCAGCTAAACATCAGTATTTTACATCGAGCAATTGACTAACTGACCTGTAACGACTGTCCAAGATCTACAAAAGACAGCCGGGACCAATAGCTTTAATATGCTTTCCGAGATGACTCCATATGTGATGGTCAGTTGGTCATCCATCCAGGAATTCACACTTACTATACGATGTAACAAAGTAAAAGTTCTGAAAACCAAGTAATCGCAAGAAAAGCAAGTATTGAATAGCACCTGTGATTTAGATAAGTAAACGTGTGTTTTGAATTAATAAAATATTTAACACCCAACTTTGTTTGTCACTTTCGAAAGAGAGATAGAGTTATGAGAGAGACAGATCTACGAGATAGATAGAGAGAGAGAAAGAGATAATCTACTCACAACTTATCGGCCTGCTGCACAACGGCGACGTTTTCATAGTTATCAGCGAGCACAGTGAACAGAGAGTCGACGCCGCAGTCTGCCACCATCTTGCATAGCTCGTGACGTACTAGCAGACTCGCTATGGTCAGCATCAGCTCTGATACTAGAGGAGGTTTTGTGTTTTCTGTGGACATAAATGATCATCATTCACCTGCATTAGCATAATCAGCCTATAATTATCCCACAGCTGGGACACAGGCCTCCTTTCTATGAGAGGGAGTGGTCCATAATCCACCACGTGGGTTCAGTGTGGGTTGGTAGCTGTCACATGTCTTCGATTTTTTTGGTTCTAGGACATGGCGGTTCCTCACGATGTTTTCCTTCACCGTTTTGAGATTGACCTGCCGTTATTCTAATTTATTTGGGGTCGGCGCAGCATGTCTTATTCTTCCATACTTCTTTATTTCTCGCCATCTCATCAGACACCTCCTTTCTTGCTATAACGTCCTTCACACAGTCCATCCATCGTTTATTCGGTCTTCCTCTTCTCTTATACCCATTCACATTCAGACTCAAAACGTTCCTCACGACATTTTCCTCGTTCCTCCGCATCACATGCCCATACCTATCCAACCGATAACCACACAATTTTTCAGTCACTGGCGCCACTATTTGACATCAATATGGACTATGGGTTGGAGTGTACTCATAGGGGCGCTACGACGCGCAGCGCAAGGACAGAAAAATTTAGCCAAAAAAGTATTATTTTCGCAAATCGTTTTTTTCTTGATTCTATCGTTTAGAACACCTAAATATAAGTCTAAAAGTGTCTGGGTGTTTTTTGTCCCCGACTAACCGCTTGTCGTAAAAACGACGTCGAAGGGATCCATTGGTTAGGTTAGGTTAGTACTGTGACCAACAACGCGCGAGTCGAGCGAGCGAAGTTAGCGAGTGATGCCGCGGCAGCGGCCGGCGAGCGATACCTCGAAATTGATCGCGAAATTTTTCCAAGGGTTTTTTTAATAGTGCCCCTAAGACGATCCACTGACCGGAATATGTAAACAAATACAGAATATTTTAATTGTTACTCCACAATGTGAACTTAGAGGTAGGTTTACAAAACTTGATAATTTTGGACGCTGTCAGTTACAGTACAGGAGTTAAAGAATTTGACAGTTTAGTTTTTATATCATATCATCATCTGCCGAGTCTTTGCTGCCTATCTGACCTCCACAACCCAGTTAGTACTGGGTAATACGATACCCCTTGGTATGACTGGTTGTCAGACTTTCGGGCCACTGACTACCTGTAACGACAGCCGAGACCAATGGCTTAACGTGCTTCCCGATGCACAGAGGAAACTTGGTATGTAATGGGTGGTCACCCATCCAAAAACCAACCTAGGCAAGTGCTTAACCTAATGATCGACCCGAGCGGCTGTTATTATTTAGCCGCACGCTCCCTCAATCACGAGTCCCTTACTCTCATAAACATCCTTATTCTCACATTTACTTAAAAATATCATAAAAGATAAAAATAACAAACCTTTCAACAGATTGGTCAAAGGCTCCAACATTTGCGCGCCCATCTCCTTGGCGTGGTCATGCGCTTTACCGAACTCCACTCGCACATCATCGTCTAGTGTCAACCTACGTATCACTTGCAGCGTTTCACTTAGGAGCTGAAATGAAAGGAGTGTTGGGTTCCTATAAATTCATCACAATAGGCTATTCGCCTATAACGTTGACCTTAACATCAGAAGTATAGACAAATATAGAGAACAGATATTCGGATGCACATCTAGGTATGTAAAGTTTGGCTGTTGACTATTTTATAGTGTGACTTCGAGTATCAAAATAATCACTGTTATAAGCCCAGTCATGTTTTCGACTCAATTCTATTTGAATATTTAGCAAAATTTTAATTGAGTTAAATTACTGAAACTTGACAAACTTTTCACAGGTTTTAAAAAAAAAAGTTGTTCCATACATTTTGACCGTGTAGGCTAGAGTCTATTTTTATACTTATACTACTAGACTATAATTTATAAAGTAAAGGGTTAAACTTTAAGCTCTAAGTGGTGGGGGCCCCGACTTACGAACAGTAAGTTGTGGGTTCAAACCCAGGCAGGCGGCATTACTTTGTGTAATTTATTTCATCGCCACTGCTCTCAAAACGGTGAAGGAAAACATCGTGAGGAAACCGGCATGTCCTAGAACCAAAAATTCGAAGACATGTGACATCTACCAATCCGCACTGGGCCCGCGTGGTGGATTATTACCCATACGCAAAATACGCGCTTTGACGTGGAGTTGCGGACACCAGCCCGTTATACAATACAATACAATACAACTTTGTAATATTGTATGTTTGTAATTTTGGATGGAGGGATGATCTTAGGAACTACTGATCGAATTTCGAAAATTCCTTCACGAATGGGAAGCTACATTATCCCTGAGTATCATAAGCTAAGTTCCCGGGAGAAAACTTTCGACTACAACACGACCGAAGCCGCAGGAAAAAGCTAGTGTTTTAAATGGATTATGTACTCACTTTGACATTGCCAGTGACTTTCAGCAAAAGTTTGAGGTTTTCAGCAATATTCTTAGCGAAGATTTTCTGTCGATTCATTTCGTGTTTGGTACAGCATGTAGATGTCCATCGCAGTGTCGCGATTAGTATATCGTCGTTTTCTACATTGTCTAGAACACTAAATAATTCATTATTTAAAATATTAGTTCCTGTAGCAAATTTCATCCAAATCTGTTCAGTTATAAAGGACTGGAAAGGTAACAGAGCCGCTACAAGTGACTCTCTGTCAATGACAGACTACAAAAAGTAGTACAGCGCCATCTATGACACAAATGGAGGACTAACATCAATATTCTAAATGCGCTATTACAGTTATCCGTGACATAAGACTACAATGTGTCCGGTCTTGGACTATATAGCGATATTTAGGTACTTATACAACAACATTTTCGGGCAGTAGCCCACCAGACATAACACCCATCTGGTGCTGGGACACCAACTTACCGGATACACTAAGAAGAATATAATAAATGCTTTGAGTTTGAGTTTGCTTACTTTTTAATAAAATCCACACCCTTAGTATCCAACAAGTCAGGTTGCACATCCATTAGTGCTGTCATAGTATTCAGCACACTCACAATGAACTTGGTATCTTTTTCGCTGAGCTCTTGACACAGTTTACTGTACTTTGAATATAGAAGGTCTAAGAGGATTTTGTATGCACCCTCTTTGCCTGCTCGTACTCTGTGGGCTATGTCTATCTGGCATTCTGACTGAAATATAAACATGAGAATGATAGCTACATAAATACTGATCTAAATAAACATAAATTCAAAAAATGTGTGCCTAAATCTTAAAATTTCTTATGTCTTTTTGCAAATTTCTGGTCTAAATATGATTCACAGTAACTCAATATTGTGTATTGTGAAAATCATGACATTTAGGGCTAATTATAACATAGGGAGTTGTATTGATGATTGTTGACTATTTATAATTACGTAAATACATATTAATTGTTACATTCGTGAATCATATTATGATCAACTTTAAAAACCTGATTCCGACCCGCAAATTGCAAAAACCCTTGAATTTCACAGGTTACCTAACGCATCCTCGTAATTACCTTTAAAACCTCCAACTCCTTGAGAACAGCATCTGCATCATACTTCCCAGCTGTAAGCTCCTTTAGATTTGTAACAGTGTCCACTACCAAATGGCTGTCTCCAGAACCAAGAGTCAAGTCCTTTATAATGTTTGATAGATCTACTCCCTGAAAAGATATTGTATTTGTGTCTTATTCAACCAAAAAACAAAGATGATCTGATCAGAAAGGGTGTGACGGCTGAGGTGACGAGTAATAGAGAATTATAGGAAAAGAGTAATGTTGTGCCATCCCAAAATAAATTAGAATGAGGGCAAAAAGGACCATAATCAGGATATTTTATAGAAAAAAAAACCTGATTATGGTAAAATTGTATGGGGTATTCATCATCATCACCATTTCAGCAGAAAGACCTCCACTGCTGGACATTCATCCCGCAAGTGCCATCTCATTTCCTGTTCCTGTGGGCCGTGCGACTCGCATCCAGTGGATCCTCACAACCTTCACTTTGGTAATTATACTTGAGAGCAATTTGTATCCTATAGCAAATGTGTTCTAAACAACAATTTTATTGTAGTATTAAAAGAATGTAAAGTAAAGACTTGCATTTAAAAACTATAGACTAACCTTTGACCACAAGACTATAAATAGTCCTCACGTAATAAACACACATAGGTACATAATCGTGATTTAAAGGACATTGATTAGATCACCTTCTATAAATCTTCCAGTCTGAATCAAATAAAGTCATGACTAACCAGATTTTATAAACAAGGACCTACCTATGAGTAGTACAAATAGGCCAAGTTAACCTTAGCATCTTTTTAAAAAAAAAGATTAATATTATTTAACGATTTTGGGATAGATACCTGTGCCTCAAACTGGGCTACAGCCTCTTTTATAGCTTCATCCGGAGTCATTTCAAAATCTTCGATGTTTTCCTTCACGACCTCATCGTAGGTCTCTTGAGATATTACGCGAACCATGTTTAAAGTTACTTGAAGTTTTTAATTCAGAAAATAGGCTAATAATGAAGTACTCTAAAATAAATTGTAAGTTTTATTCACATGAGGCGATTTTTTCGCCGAATGATGAATTGATTGATGACAACTGAGCTCATGAGCTGAGAGTCAAATCAAACTGTCAAGTGTCAATCAATGTCAAAGCCATGAAGTCAAAACGTAGGTCAAAACGAAACAATTGTCAGAAGTTGAGACGTTCTGAAACTGCTGTTCTTTGGAAGTTCATAATTATTATTTATGAAAACATCCGTAACAAGTTAAGGAATGAGGGACAGTCAATTATTAAAAGCGTTTCTTATTCCAGTACTTATTTCAGGATATAGATTGGTCAAAATTGACAAGAATGCAACAGAAATTTAATGTGCTTTTCTTTGCACAGAATACATCAAGATTTTAGTATTTTACGCTTCTCTGTGGTTGTGAAAATTTTTGACAGCAAACAGCTTGAGTCATGGTGCGTTTTGAAACTCAGTTCGTGACACTTTTTCTTCGATTGTAGTTCGGTACTAAAACGGATTCTCTAGCATTTTTATGGAACGTTAATCGAAGTAATCTTAACAAAATATATTATTTATCAAAATAAATCGCTGATAGCGATATATCCCCTCGTCTTTGATCGATACTTCGGTTTTGATACACCCCATTTCTATTATCAAATGTTGTGTTTTGATTGTCACCAGGGTGACGCATACTCCAGTAAAAGAATCGGAATCAGAAAAAGTAATTTCATCTTTTTACGCGTAATTTGTGAATAATCTTTGCATCGAGTTGTTTATATAGCATATATTTAGGTTAAAGAATAGCCAAGATGAGTTTCCTGGGGAAGTTATTCGGTGGTAAGAAAGAAGAAAAGGGTCCGTCGACCCACGAAGCGATACAGAAATTACGTGAAACCGAGGAGTTGTTGCTCAAAAAACAGGAGTTTCTAGAAAAGAAAATCGACATAGAAATACAGACGGCTAGGAAACATGGCACGAAGAATAAGCGAGGTAAGTTTTCCTATTAAAATGCGTTTGTAATAGAAGCTCGTAATTCTTTGCAGTCACGAACCAAGTCTTTGTTGACATGTTGTAAGATGACCTTGTTTTTCAATTAATTGTTAGATATTTCGTTGGTACATCCTTAAAACGTCTATGTTCTTGAGAGTTTTAGTTAATCATATTTTTGATACTGAATCACAACTACTTCATGTAGTAAATGTAGGGAAAAGCAAAATAATTTTACCTATAATAATTTGTTCAAGAATTGCATGTGAGATGAGACACAAATAATAGTAACACATTTTCCTCAATCTCTCATAAAATATTTCAACTAACTATGGTAAACTTTGTCATGATTTTCAACCCTAAAACAACCCTGCAGGTTAAACTTAAAAGAAAGTTCCCTAAAATAGGGCTGTCTTATGTCATGACTTGAAATTATGTGTTTCGGTCATTTATAAGTAATTTGTCCTGGTTCAGTTGTTTAACCAAGCAGTAGAACAAAATTGAAAAATGTCACGCTTGCTCTGATCAGGTTAACCAAATACTGGCTTTGCTGACTCCTATATTCGTTAATGTGTAAATTCTTTGTAACATGAAAATGAGAAATTTTGTTACGTTTTAAATATAGATAATTTCACTGTTGTGGTGTAGCAGCTCATCTAAAAGTTACATACAGATTGAATCTCATGAAAGAGGCTAACAAACGAAAGACAAAACTAAAGTAGCTGGAATGTTCTGTAGGGATATTTCTATGTAGGTACTAAAGTTGAGTTGTATTTGCAAAAGCAAAACCCTATGAAAATATTTCTTCATATACCTAGATGTCTTTGAAAAATGTATTTAGTCCACATGGCCTAGTCATCCATGGTTACCCTATTACATGTAGCCATACCCTAAGATGACTCTTCGAGCTTGTTTAAATGCTGTGTAAACAATGCAAAACGTAAACGCTGATGAAATTTAAAAAAACTTGTTGCAGTGAATAAATTAAATTTAGAAATGAGTGATTAAGACTGAGTCACTTAATGAAAGAGAGTGGTTTTTTTTTTTTTGAAAATAAGATAAGAAGCAGCTTTAGAATAGTGAACTCTAAATATAAAACATTCTGTAAGGTAACAGTTAGAATTATGTCTTACTCACTAAATCTTTTTGATAAAAATATAAACATTCTGTTCAGGTAAAAAAAACTTACGGAACCATGGTAGCATACTTAGGGGCGAACAATATGGCACGACTGTTCAGAAACTTCATAAGTTACAGGATCAAGCCATGCTAGTAGACTTGTATAAAATTACTGCCATTATGTAACCATACAACACTAGACTGGCATTGATCTGTATCTAGAAGGTTTCAACTTTATATCTTACCAGTTTTTCCTATTAGATACTCGTACATAAATTAAGTGTAATTGAAAAATTTATAAGATATACGGTTACAAAAATGGTTGCAGGATGCAGTTGAATACCTACCAGTATTAAAATGAAAAACATCTGATTAAAAAATTGTAATGTTGGGCTTCAAATTGATTGAAACATAGCATGGTGTTGTATGTACTTTTATCTACACCCATGCTATAAATCCTCTATAAAAGTATCTGAAACAGTTAGCTTATTGCCAACATTAAAACAGCCAGTGTCATAGTAACCATAATAACATCCAAACGGGTGTTATAATGTTGTACTAAATTTCATTATGTAACTCGTTTTATAAAAAGAACATTCTAACACGTGCAATTCACTACCACAGCGCCGTAATAAAAAAAACTTATAGGTTAATTTGAATTCACATTGTACCCCGTAAATTTTTGTTCGATATTAGTATTGCATTATTACTTAAACTTTGTTGTTTACAAAAATGAGTGATACAAGGTTTGTGCATTTTAATAATTGTACAATACAAAATGTAAATAATTATATTATTACCTATACATGGTTTGTTTGTATTAAATACTCAGCAATTAAACTTTCCATGAATTTACATAGACTTCTTACAACACTACAACGCCCTATGCCCTATGGTTTCAGAACCTTTTATGGTGGATTCATATCATGGATGTAGATAAAGTCTTGTATGCAACTGTACATAATTAGGTATTAAAACACATTGCGTATATAACTATTATTCTATTTTTTTTTGTTTTTGTTTCATTCTGTCTTACAATTTTATTATAATGTGGTTCTGTTGTATTCTTAATGTTTGTGTTTGTCTAAATGTGTTGTATGTCTATTGTTTGCTTTTCCTAATATTGTATGCACGTCGTGTCCTTACAACAAATAAATATGTTTTCTTTCTTTCTTCTTTCTAATGTCGCTGATGAAGTGAGTGAGGTTCATTAAAATATATTAACTTTTCATTTAGTAATAAGTGATTATTTTAATTACTTACTTGGGCCCACCCAAGTCATTTGATATATAATATTTATTATCCAGGTAATATACATATACATTTGTTATACACAAGATACACTCTAAGTAGCATAAATGATTACCTAAAACTAGTTTACAAAGAGTGGTAGGGGCCGCCTTCATGAGCGAGCGAATCGCGGCGATTCAACGCATTTATATACGAAAATATCGCCGCGATTCTCTCGCTCGTGAAGACGGCCCAAAAGAGAGTGTATAGAAAAATGTGGCAAGGACGATAATATCGCCGCGATTCTCTCGCTCGTGAAGGCGGTTCCTAATAGCTAGTGAGCCACAAATTAGAAGGTTTTACTGTATCTTGGGGATCAGTATTTGGTTTCCAGAGTAGAGCAGAGAGTTTAAAAGGGTGTCCATGGAGTTTCTTGCCCGTTCTACTCCATAGAGATCTATGCTTTCGAATGGGCAACTACAGTATTGTCACAGTTATTATGCCTTGTGACTGGGACTGTAGCTTCATTTTATTGTCTATATTCAACAATTTAAAAGTTTTGTAACTGGCCTACTTGAAATAAATGCTTTGATTTTGATGTTTTAGAGAGAGACTACAAAGGTGATAAAGAATTCAGTTGAGTGTAATTATATGTGAAGACTAAGAAGTATAAAAATGTCAATCACCAAGATGACCTCATACTTACTCATAGATAAACTAATTGACAAGTTGTTAGCCCAGCCATTGCTTCAATAGTAATATCTTTTTAATGTAGTAGTGAAGAACTAGATCTCTTTAGTAGGTTATGTTTATAAGCAGAAGTGGTGGTGAAGCCAATTGATAAATAGGTAGACCATATAGTTAGTGCACACAAAATACATCACAACACACAAAAGTACATTAGGCATGACGACAGTATCAAAAAATTGCAAATCTATTTAGTCCGTCAGTTAGAGTATTGGAAATAAATGGATACGTATTTTTTGTTTTTGTAAATCAATGAATATTGACAAAGATAAAACGCATCAAAACTCGGGAGTGGGGGCTCGTGACGTCAGAACTAGGTAAAAATTCTACCTAGGCGTGACGTATTGAGAATTTTAAAAGCGTCATATCTTCGTCATTTTTGGTTTACGTAACAAAAGAAAAAACACGGGTCAAATATTTTTTGATAATCTAACTGACGGACTAATTCGTTTTTTTTTTGTCGTCTCGCCTATTTAATGAAACAATTTACATGATTATAAAAACAAGGTGCCAATATACAAAAAGAAAAACATATTTACGAAATAAGCATAATAATAATTTTGGGTTGTATTAATTTATGCACTACGGTTTTTGATGAGGACAGAGTAAGGGCAGGTTCCTTTAGGCTGTGCTGTGCATCCTGAAAGTCGACAACGTCACAAATAACTGTCAAAAAGTTTCTTAAAAGGATTAAAAGATTCTTCTGGTCCAACCTAGATTATAGTAAACTGGTCCAACCTAGATTATAGTAAATAGGTACATACTAGAAAAACCACAAATAAAAAAAAAACAAGCATTTATATAGAATATTGAACCATCGAGGATTATACCAAATACAATCTTAAACAAATCAATGCGCCATGATTAAAATTGTATTTTTACTCAAATTCCAATTTTAATCAGTTTGCAGCAAAAATCTAGAGAAAGTATCATTTTTAGGGTTCCATACCCACCAACAACCAACCAACAGTAAAAACGGGACCCTATTACTAAGACTCCACTGTTCGTCTGTCTGTCTGTCACCAGCCTGCATCTCATGAACCGTGGTAGCGACAGTTGAAATTTTCACAGATGATGTATTTCTGTTACCGCTATAACAACAAATATTAAAAATAAAGATTAATTCAAAATTAAAGGGTGCTCCCCTACTACGATTGCATGGAACCCTTCATGCGCTAGTCCGACTCGCACTTAGCCGGTTTTTTAATGATAGTGGTGTCGATTCTGTTGTGCACAAACTAAACTTAATTTAGGCTATTGCTAACTTTTTCTCTCTAATAAAACGAGAAAGAGACGGACGTGATTTAGAGCTGTCAAATTAAATTCGAACTAATATTTCCATACAAATAAAGGGTGCACGTAAAAACATGTCGACTGTAAACACGGTGAAGCGCAAGGCATAAACTAGTTTGACATCTCTACCTTAGTTCATAGCTATAGCCGTCCTTTTCTCGCAATGCCTTTTAGTAAAAGATAGCAAAAGCCTAAATTAAGTTAAGTTTGTGCACAACACAATCGACACAATTATATGTAATTAATTAATTCTAACACACATTTTTGCCTTTCCAGCGGCCATCGCTGCTCTAAAGCGCAAGAAGCGCTACGAGAAGCAGCTGACACAGATCGACGGCACGCTCACACAGATCGAAGCACAGCGGGAGGCACTAGAGGGCGCTAATACCAACGCTCAAGTATTGAACACTATGCGCGATGCGGCCAACGCTATGAAGCTTGCGCATAAGGACATGTTAGTATACCTGTTTAATAAAGTAATTTCGGGGACCTAAGGGAGTGACCGTACTTCCGGCCGCCGCGGGAGACGCCCCGAGCGTCGTGGGCCACCGTAGGCGCGGGCCTGTGGGCGGTGGGCTATGGGCTAGCTCGCCGTCCGTCCGTCTCATGACGACGGCGCAGGAGTGTTCCACGCGCGCCTCAAAGAGAGTCAGCAATAGGAAAGGGTCCGCAAGGACCGATGCCTGCCGGGGTTGCGGGACTGTTCGAAAGAGATACCGTGACCCCGGAACACAAAGGAAGCGATGAAGGAACATCGATGGGTTTTAGTCAGCAAAAGTCTGACACTCCCTCCTGCTCCGCCCAGAGTGGGAGGAGTCATTTGATGATTTCCCAACCATCCAAAAAATAAAAAACATATGTTTGTCGCCATTAGTTGGACGCGGAGTCGTGTCGCGTCGTCCGCGCTCCTGCTAACCATGAAGTCTTGGGTTTGATTCCCAGAGTAGCAGCCCAGAGTTTGGATTTATGGTCGGTTGATGGCAATAGGGGCCTATTGGGGTAGGCGCAGCACCGTTTATTCATCCATTCTGGCTCGACCGTCACGCTATCATCACCTACTACTTTTTCTTTCATATTCCTCACTCAATTGATACATCTTTTCTTTGGTATTCCTCTCCCATTCTATTAGCATTTATTTTTATTACTCCTTTAGTCCCATGCGTTTCATCTCACCTCATCACATGTTCATACCAAGACACGGCACGGCACCCTATCAACTTTTCCGTTACAGGCGCCCACTTCCATATAGTGGACCAGTGGAGTACCTAGGGCTCAATGTTATGATAAGCTAGGGCAAGCTTCGCTAGCAGACTTTTCAGAAACATCTAAATTATAAAGATTTGTAGGCTATACGGGCAAGCCAGACTTTCGAGCTTGCCACCGCCAATGAGACAAAAACTGTCGTATGCTTCAAACTATATCCTCCATCTCTCTCTTTCACAGCGACGTAGACAAGGTCCACGATATAATGGACGACATAGCGGAACAACACGACATCTCCCGAGAGATCACCGACGCTATCAGCAACAATGTGGCGTTCCCCAACGATATCGACGAGGATGAACTTGAGAAGGAACTTGAAGAGTTGGAACAGGTATGGGAATTGGCCATTTTCTTCTATTTTAATACAGGATCATGGAGAATTTTCTTTATTGACGAGGTGCTTGTGGCTAAATAATAACCAGCCATGTGGACCGACCTTCAAGGTCAAGTAACGTTTGCGAACGTCGAAGGGCGTGGATGGGTGACCATCTTATTCAATACTTACAGAGTCGCGATCTGTGTCTAGCAATGTAACAGCCACTACCGGTGAGCATATTAACTTTAAAGCTCTGGGCCTCAGGCCACAATAAGGTGTATTTAAATGCGTTTTTGTACCTTTAACTGTTGGTACCAATTGTCATTTGTAGATATTTGGCAGTTGTTATGAGTCAAAAGTCCAAAAGTTTGGCAACCAGTCTTACCAGTGGGTATCGTTTTTCCCAGTATCTAGTTGTGGAGGTCAGATAGGCAGTCACTCCACGTAAAATACTGGTAGTCAGCTGAAAAAATAAATGGCTGTTATTCGACCGTAGCAAAGACAATGTCTACAGATGGAGGTTCATAGACGGATCAGATCTTATGTGCCTATGCGGCGTGTCTCCACAGACATACAATGGCCTACCTTCCATCTTGCGCTGCATGCCCTGACACCCCCTGATCGGAGTTCGCATTGGGCAAACAGGGTTAGTTTTCAATAATCGGCAAAATTTTTAGAATCGATAATATTTTCGATATAATGAAAAAATTTTTTTTTTAATAATTTCTGTCCTCCACTAAAAAGCGAAAGCGTGGATATTGCAATAGCACAATTCAGTTCAACAGCCTAGATACGTAGCAGTTAGCACACACATAAATTCGTCGGTGCATGCACGCACACAAGTGCATTGATTCCCACTAGGTTTATGATTTTATTAGGACAGTAAAAAATAATATTTAAAATGCACTTTTGGTTTGATATCTAGATCCTAAGGTGGATGCTCCAGGGTAGCCCGCGAAATTCAAATTTTCTTACGTTTTTTGCAATTTGCAGGCCAGTGCTAGGTTGTATGTTGATTAAAATATTGCTCGCGGCTGTAAGACGTATGTAGTTACAGAACTATAATCATCAAAATCATTATGATTTTGATGGTATAAAAATTTTGCTGGTCATTGAAAACTAATCTACAGAATTAGTTTTCAATGACCAGCAATTTTTTTTATTTTATTTATATTAAATTTATTTATTATTATATTATTTTTTTATATATACAGTATTTAATGAAAATTTGCCATCAACAGGCTAAAAAGAAAAATGCTATTTTTTTAATGCACCCAGATATGCTTTGGTGACTATCTACGGGCTCCATCAAACTCTTTTTTTTTGCTACAATATAAATCATCATCATCAGCCTATAATGTTCCCACTGCTGGGACACGGCCTCCTCTCAAAGAGAGGGAATACAGAAAATACAGAGGGGAACAATATAAACACTAAACCCATATCGCTGTGTTGTTTCAGGAGGACCTGGACAAGGAAATGCTCGGTATCAACGTGCCCACCGACAAGCTACCCGACGTGCCCACAGCCGAACTCGTGCACGACAAGCCCAAGCCCAGCAGGTCTAAGCAGACTGGTGAGTGACACTTCAATTTGCAACCTTGGGTTCAGCACCGAGTAGTTGGAAATTCAACAGCACGCTTAATGTTCCTTGTGGCATTTCAAATTTCCTCTGTCGATCTCATATCTATTGTTGGTACTAAATAAGGTGATTGTAGTGGTTTAATTTGTATATAAAAGGCTTGATTTATACCAGAATCTATACATCTATACAAATAATTAAAATTGAACTGTCTGTTAACTGTAATATCAAAATAACAGGTTTTTACTGAATGCATAATTATGAAAATATATATGGCACTTATAACAAAAACACTTTTTTTTAATTTTCGTCTGTTTGTTCCGGCTAATCTCCGAAACGGCTGGATCAATTTTGAAGGGACTTTTACTAGCAGATAGCTGATGTTATAAGGTCTTAAACTTAGGTTTTTTTTTATTTTAGAAAAAAAAAATAGGATTCCGTGAAAAAAAAAATGAGAACCCTTGAAACCGTTAACGAAATCCGATTTAAAAAAACCGGCCAAGAGCGAGTCGGACTCGCACACCGAGTGTTCCGCCCAAACTTTATTGAATGAAAGGTACATTGCGGTTTACGATTTATGACATATTAAAAAAAAACTACTTACTAGATCTCGTTCAAACCAATTTTCTGTGGAGGTTTACCATGGTAATGTACATCATATATTTTTTTTAGTTTTATCATTCTCTTATTTTAGAAATTACAGGGGACACACACATTTTACCACTTAGGAAGTGTCTCTGGCGCATACTATTCAGTTTAAAAAAAAATATATTAGAAACCTCAATATCATTTTTGAAGACCTATCCATAATCACGTATGGGTTTGATGAAAAAAATTTTGAGTTTCAGTTCTAAGTACGGGAAACCCCCAAAAAAATTTTTTTTTTTCAATTTTTGTGTGATAATCTTAATGCGGTTCACAGAATACATCTACTTACCAAGTTTCAACAGCATAGTTCTTATAGTTTCGGAAAAAAGTGACTGTGACATACGGACGGACAGACAGACAGACATGACGAATCCATAAGGGTTCCGTTTTTTGCCATTTGGCTACGGAACCCTAAAAAGGGAAGTAATGCAATAGCTAGTATTAAAATAAAAAAACATGAAAGTTGCCGTTCATGAGTGTCGGAGATAATATGACAAAAGAATGTCGCTTTGCAGAAGGAAGTCATGATTCTCTGGCATTTTTTAGAAGGCACCATGATTACCTGACATTTTGCAGAAGAATTTCATCACTGTTTGATATTCGTCAGAAGACATTCGTCATTTAAGAGGGCCCTTCCCGGCTCGCCTATCATCAACGCGAGCATGGTCGAAAAGCTTGTTCTTTCATCCAGAGCCACAGCGGTGGTATTCTTTCAACTCCCCTGTCTTACCTAGCCCCGACCCCGCACTACTCGTCACCCGCGCACCTCATACCGGCTAACGCGAGGACATTGAACGCAAAATAGTGTTCGAAAAATTATAACACTTGTTCCAGCAAATACGTGTTTTTGAATAAGTCTTAGAAGTTTTTGATATAAATATTTGTCATTTAGAATCTCCACTACATTTGCAAGGCTTCTATCAGGATATTTTCTTTACTTTAACAATTTATGAGTACTTTATGAACGGCCAAATTTGAGGTAAAATTTGTGCAAAACAGCAATTTTTGGAGGCTTATACTGAATTTGTTTCTACAAATTTTTATTTTTTGCTTCGATAGAAGCCTAGATATAGTGCACAAGATACCTATCAGTGCAAAAAATTTAAAGAATATATGTGTAACAACGGCATAATCACGAACGAGCGTTTGTCAAAATTATCGCGAAATGTATGGCGGGTTGGCCGCTCTTAACAGAATAATGTCGTGTGTGCTACTCACAGAACTTTTGTCGCGTGGTATTCTGTCAAATCATCTTGTTTTTTTTTTGTAATTTTATTTCAATTTTGTGAAAACGTGCATAAGTTTCCTACAACATACCCTTGCCAATTTTACTTGCCAAGCACCGAAAGATCCTTCAAGCACTGTACTTTTACTAATATATAATTTTCTTTTCTTTTCAGAGGACGACGACGAATTGGCACAGTTGCAGTCCTGGGCCACATAATCTTGAGACCTTTCACATGAGTTGGACGTTTGTGATATTTTATAGGTATTGTATAGCTACCCGCTTTGTCAGACGTTTTTGTGGAGGTAATGTAAGAAAAACAAAATCCTCGGCGGAATTTCGCACGCGTTTTTACGTTGATCGTGGGAAACTGGCGAAAGTACTGTCAAAATGGCATGTCACCGGATTTTGACAGATAACGTCCGGTAATAATCAGGCGTCCGATGTCCGAATATGGACGGGTTTTTTGGTTCTGAGGTTGATCTTCGAAACATATTAGTTAGCTAGATTATGTGAATAGACATGACGACAGTATAAAAAAATTGGAAATCTATTTAGTCCGTCAGTTAGAGTATTGGAAATTAATGGACACGTATTTTTTGTTTTTGTAAATCAATGAATATTGACAAAGGTAAAACGCATCAAAACTCGGGAGTGGGGGCTCGTGACGTCAGAACTAGCTAAAAATTATACAAAGGCGTGACGTATTGAGAATTTTAAAAGCGTCATATCTTCGTCAATTTTGGTTTACGTAACAAAAGAAAAAACACGGGTCAAATATTTTTTGATAATCTAATTGACGGACTAATTAGATTTTTTTGTCGTCTCGCCTATTAAGCAACTGAAATTCGGCGTGTAAAATTTCGCAAAGTTTTTTCGCCTTGATTTGTCCACAAGGGCCTAGATAAATTATAATTCTATTAGCGATAACAATAATGGAATTCAGGAAAAGAACATGCACAGATCTGTGACACTACTACCATTACGGTATGACCACTTTAACTTTGCAGTTCAACGTGGCGCTTCTTGTCAAGAAAAAATGCATCGATATGTCAAACTTGGTACATTTATTTTAGTTCTGTGTTTTTCCGCCACAGATGTTGGTTGAAGTGTAACTTTATATCTATCCTATCGAAGAAGTTGTAGAAATATGATACGCCTTGAAAGCAATTATCTACTTTGTAAGCTTTCTGGTTTAAAACAAAAAAGAGATTTTAAAAGCAACCTTAGTACTTACGGCATAAGGGTGAACATTTGCAGACTCTCAATGAACTGGGTGGTACGGTGCCTATATCAAACAAGGCAATTTAGAACGAATTAATTTCAGTACAGTCAAAGTCCAGAATCGTTTGGCTAAAAACGTGTTATCTCCACAAAAACGTCACACAAAATATTGTATAAATATTATTATGTATTAAAAGCATGTCAAGTAGAAACTCGCTTTGGTATTTCAATAGAAAATAACTAAGTAATAATGTACACTCTGCCTTACTTATATATACAATTTTTAATATTTAGTCAAATTATTGATGGTTAAATCGGAAAGAGGCAGTTTTCGTTTTTATTTTTTAAAGTTTTATGTAACTTTTTTCTCGTTAAATTGTAAGTATTTTCTTCGTAAATCATTCAATGTAAACAGTTTCACATAATTTTTATTATTTCGAGTCTGTTTTGGTGACTTCGCTAGGAGTGCACGAAAAAAAAAATTGCTCGGGAAAAACGCAGCGAATTTATACTAAAGGCGAATTTCACCAATGTGTGATCAGCACATTTAAACCGCGTTCAAGAGCTGTCATTCATAGTTCCCGTAGTATATTGAGACCGACAGTTGTTGAACCCCGTTTAAATGTGTTGATCGCGATCAGTTCCTTTGGTGACATGCGTCTTAAACGTGAAATGCTTCGTTTAAGATTCACATTTTTTCATCTACAAATCGTCGTTGCTAAACTATGTGCTGGCGACGTTTCCAAAAATCGATTTTCTCCATAACTTCTATATTTTTCCATTTACTTTTGGTATCAAAAAAAACATAATGAGCACAATAGACTTCCACGTTACAGAAGTTTAAACTTTTTTCTATGAGAGCTGGTAGTCACCCCATTACCAATTTGTTTAATTTACTACAAAGTCGAAATCTCCCGAGGTCGTGAAGAGGACCTAATTTACGGCCGTCAAAACTCTTGAATTTTGCCGCGTAGTTTCGTGAGTTAACGGCCGAATTACATCCATATAATTTACGGCCAAATCACAACTCATTTTGCTTTGTGATTCAACCGTAAATCACGCGACTTATTTTGCGTGACCGAAATTACCCCAACAGAATTATCAAAAATTTATTGCATTATTGTTGATTAAAATCACTTCACAAATAAAACTAATCACTATAGTTTTTCAAATAAATATTAAAATTACAATTAAAGTTCATATAATTCTAAAAGCAAGGTTGCACAGTGTAAGTGCTAGAAGTAGCAAAAGGTTAGTTGAAAAACTTTTGTTACGCATTAATTGTTAATTATAATAAACTAGGATTAGTGCTAATTATCTGAAGCGTACATTTTTTTAAGCTGTAACATTGGTTCGATAATATATTTTATTTAAAGAACAATATTGTTTTATTTACATAACATAACATCACGCCTGTTAGTCCCCGAAGGTTTAGGCACAGGTGTACCTAATAGTACACACACATTTCTCCAGTTATGTTTAAGTCCCATGTAATAGGGGGCGAACCTATTGCTAGGAACCGAGCACAAATCCAGACTCCGTGGCTGCTACTGAGAAGTTCCTGATGGAAAAATCCAATAACAATTTTACCGACCCGGGAATCGAACCTAGGACCTAATGCTCAGCAGTCGCGATTGCGATCACTAGGCCAACGAGGCAGTTGTTTTGTCAACTCTCTTAAGAAACGATGGATGGACTGTGTGAAGGATATGGCTAGAAACGAGGTGACTGCTGAGATGACGAGTAACAGAGAAGTCATCATCATCAAATGCCTAGCCTTTTCCCAAGTTTTATTGGGGTCGGCTTCCAGTCTAACCGGATGCAGCTGAATACCAGTATTTAACATGGAGCGACTGCCTATCTGACCCCCACAACCCAGTTAGTACTGGGTAATACGATACCCCTTGGTAAGACCGGTTGTCAGACTTTTTGGGCCACTGACTACCTGTAACGACTGTCAAAGATCACAAATGACAGCCGGGACCAACTGCTTAACGTGCTTTCCGAGACACGGAGGAAACTCGGTATGTAATGGGTGGTCACCCATCCACAGACCAACCTAGGCGAGCACGGCTTAACCTAAAGATCGACCCGAGCGGCTGTTATTATTTAGCCACGAGTAATAGAGAAGTACCTAAGTGTTTAATATAATATGACAAGGTTCTGCAGCACTGTCAGTCACACTGACTGACAGTGTTGCAGAACCGTTTTCACCGGCAAAGCTGTGCGTAAGTTTTGTTCGCGCACAGTGCTGCACATTAATAATTGTGAACGAACATGTACGAGAGCCCATGAACAAAATGTTTGCCTCAACGTTTTACGACCAAAACCGATAGATTTGGTTATTCTGAAATAAAAGTAATTATTGCGAATAGGTTTAGGTGGTTGGTTGGTTGTCGCAGTTTATACACGTGGAAGTGACATCGACGCACAAACGTTTCATCATCATCATCATCAGCCTATTAATGTTCCCACTGCTGGGACACTGACCTCTCTATCAGAGGGAATGGGCTTTAATCCACCACGCGGACCCAGTACGGATTGCTAGATGTCACATGTCTTCGAATTTTTGGTTCTAGGACATAGGATGTTTTCCTTCACCGTTGTGAGAGTAGTGGTGATGAAATAATTTACACAAAGTAGCATTACTTTGTGTAATTTATTTCATCACAACTGTCTGGATTTGAACCCACGACTTACTGTTCGTAAGTCGGGGCCCCCACCACTGGGCCACCGCTGCTCTCAAACGTTTCGGCGACATGTAATTGGAAGGAACATCGATACGATAAGAAGACGTCGTCGCGCCGTCAAAGGGTACCCTCCAGTTTAAAAAAAAAATTAATGACAATGGTGTCGATTCTGTTGTGTCCAAACTAAACTTAATTTAGGCTATTGCTATCTTTTACTAAAAGGCAGTGCGAGAAAAGGACGGCTATAGCTATGAACTAAGTTAGAGATGTGAAACTAGTTAATGCCTTGCGCATTACCGTGTTTTTAGTCGACATGTTTTACGTGCACCCTTCATTTGTATGGAAATATTAGTTCCGTCTAAATTTGACAGCTCTAAATTACGTCCGTCTCTTTCTCGTTTTAAGACAGAGAAAAAGATAGCAATAGCCTAAATTAAGTTTAGTTTGTGCACAACAGAATCGACACCATTGTGACCGCGATGATCGCTTAGTTACAGGGTAAATCCTCTTTCTCCTGCCTTTATACTAATATCTCTTTGGTATCGGCGCAGCATGTCTTCTAACTTGATTCCTATTCCTAGGTCAGGCCGGATATATCTATGGTTAGGCAAAGTTTTGAGTTTTCCAATGCGATTTTCTCAGTTGCAGTCCCGGTATTCTCCGCATACCTCCTCGACAAATAGTCTTTCGTTATCGTGTGGTTAGTGCCTATCCTGGTGTCTGAGTCTTTATGCCGCCCATGGGGCTCTGACGTGGCTTTAGGTACATGACGTCGGGAAATATCTCTCAGATAAGCTGGTTTCCTCACGATGTTTTCCTTCACCGAAGTTAGTGATAATTATACAGTACCTACGCACATGTATCCGAAAAATCAAGAGGTGCGTGTCTCGCGTTCAGGTTCCGGTGTAGGTGTGACCGTCGAACTCGACGGTCACACTACAAGGCTATCACTGAAATACAAAAGTACAGATAAGTACCTACCTATTACCTAGATAAGTTACCCGTACCATAGCTTCGTGTAGAAATGAAACCACTGCTACGAAATCGGATTATTAGCATTTATTTTTTAACTTGAAGTCTATTGTAATGCAAAAGGTGCCTAGCCATCCTTGCTCGAACAAATAATTTCACAAGGAGCTCTTTTAGGTACCTAACTAGTTGGTGAAGGAGCTCTTCCGGGAAAGTCAGTACTACGATCATACATATTTATGCGCCAAGCAACGTTGCTGAGTTCCGGTTTGAATAGTACTCTTCCCCATAGCGTAATCGGCCTTTTATGTTCCCACTGGTGGGACACAGGCCTCCTCTTTATGAGAGGGAATGAGCTATTCGCCACGCGGTCCAGTGTGGGTTGGTAGATGTCAAATGACTCCGAATTTTTGGTTCTAGGACATGCCGCTTTCCTCGCGATGTTTTTTTTCGCCGTTTTGAGAGCAGTGGTGATGAAATAAATTACTCAAAGTAAAGCGCCTCCCTAGGTTCGAATCCACGACTTACTGTTCGTCGGGCTGCCACCACTGGGCCACCGCTGTTCTGCTCCATAGATCTATAGACTTGTTTGCTGATGAATGGAAGACAATAATGTTGGAAAGTTTGTGGTTCTGCGAGAAGACCGCGAGTAAAAGGATTAGGTATTTAATTTAGTGTTAATGGTTTTATATACTGTACTAAATAAGTAAATAGTAATAGATTATCGGCTCCGTAATTATTGTCTCATCATCATTTCAGTCGAAAGACGTCCACTGCTGAACATAGGCCTCCCCCAAGTATCGCCACATTGCCCAGTCCCGTGCGACTCGCAGTCAGCGGATCCCCGCAACCTTCACCAGGTGGCCTACCATGTCGTCATAAAGCAAGACAGTTTTAATCTTATTTCACAGTGAGAAAGAGATGCCGCTAGACGCCCTCTATAGCTCCGTCACTTTCTCACACTGGAGTGACATTAAAACAATCCTGCTTTAAGACGACATGGTAACCCCCCAGGTCATCGGTCCTATTATTATCTGAAGTGGTGGAATTGCAAAAATTAATGACATTGCCAAATAAGTAATACTTAAGTGTAACACAATTACCTCGCGGATTATAGTGCTACAAATAAATCAAAATAAAACCTTGAAACTGCACCCTACTTAGTACCACTTAGTACCCTAAACATAATCAAAATGGTATAACATTACATAATTACAACTTACAACACAATGTTAAAAGATCTATAAATCTTTATGTCAAGTTAATTTGTCATTCAGAAAACGATCGTCGATATTGTGCGTTGAATTTTGATAATAGGTACATGCATGGGACAAGCGTTCGACACTTTCCCTTGGGAGGTGTATTCTGGTTTTCGATAGGTGATCGATATCGTACGATTTTTGTACGGACGAATCAGAAGATCTCACGGACCAAGTCTCTGCAGTTGGGTCAATTTATTTGGGGTCGGCGCAGCATGTCTTCTTCCACACTTATCTATTACCAACTCGTCATCTCAGCAGGCTCCTTTCTCGTTCTATCATCCTTCACACAGTCCATCCATCGTTTCTTGACTTGGTCAATCATTAACGTCCAAATATGATAAAGTTCTGTGGCCGGGCATCGAGGTCTTCCCTCACTAAAACCGCTTCAGGAGTTATCATCAAAATATAGACGGGCACGATTCTCTTAAAAGACCACCTCAGAGATGTGGTCTTGTCATTAGGGTAAGGATTTATATGAGGACGAATCAGGTATTTCCTGAGTGTTACTATGTAGTGTGGGCCTCATGCCTGTGTGTATGTGTAAGTAGCCTAAGTCTATATATTGAATGGTTTGTTAATAAATATCAGTATTATACATCAAGTCGTCTACTCAATTACACCTATCCCTACATGGCGACCCTGCCTTCGGGCAAGCCGCGCATAATGGTCAGAAAGCAGATAATTCCTAATTATAGAGAGTGTAAACAACCTCATCACGAAGCCGTCAACCAAGCATTCTGTACATCAAACTAAGAAACTTCCGAAAAAAATATTCCTGGGAAACGACTTTATTTTTGGGGTGAAAAATCATGTTTTGTGGTAGAACTCAATGTATAACAAAGTAAAAAAGTAAGGTAAGTGTATGTGTGTAAAACATTGTGCTGATGGATATATTGAATAGTATGGGGGTCGTGGAGGTGTTTAAATTAAAATCTTACATTTAAAATAAACTTGTCAAAAAGTTGGAACTTTGACCCCCAATATCTCCGTAACTAGAAGGTTCCCAGGTATGGTGTAGAACAAAAAAATATCGCAATGATGAAGAAAACAAGTGCCTTTTGGCTTCGAAGAGGTTTTTTACACCCTTTTTAAGTTTTAATTAACATTTAAATACAATACAAAATTGGTGGTAGTATTTTATTTTAGTACTTGTGGCAACCCTACCGATTGAACACTAAGCAGCGAGACGCCGAATAACATACGCTAACGCGTGGCGGCAAGGCACAATTTAGATCGAGTGCACCCAGTTAAGGTATTTAAAATGGTAGGTATGGTGTAGAACAAAAAAAAATATCACAATGACGGGGAGAACAAGTGCTTTTCGGCTTCGTTTTTTTACACCCTTTATGAGCCGAGCAGAATCTTAGCCATAACCCGTAACTTTGATAGTCGTAGCATCGACACCGCGTAGAAGCTGCGCATTCTCCGGACGGACGCTGGACGTGGCGTGCTTAAACTTTAGACAACCAAGACGAACCTGAACGCTAACTCGCGAACGTCACCCAGAATAAGCCCGCTGTCAATTTTAATGGTGTGCAAGTGTGCAACCCATTACTTTATATCAAGAGGCTGTTATCCGCGACGGCTAGTGTTGCAGTGTTAACGTGATCAACATGAAGACTCATATCCTGGTGAGTGATTAATCAATGTTATTTTGTTTTTTAATAATTGGTGGTGTGAAAGTGGCCAGTTCTTTTTAGATAGTGCAAACTTGTTGAAGAGGGTTTTTGAAGTTGTTCTGTGAAACTGAAACTATTAAGACCTAGATGGAATCAAGGTTGGTGTGGTAGGCAGGAATTGGAAGCTCATGAGTTAAATATGGCAGCTTCAACTATCATCGTCTTTATCGTGTGTTTAGTGCCTAAAGTTTTTATGCTGCCCATGGGCCTCTGACTTTTACATGCCGTCGAGAAATATCTCTCAGGCATGCAGGCTTCCTCACGATGTTTTCCTTCACCGAAGCAAGTCATAATTATACAACACGCACATGAATCCGAAAAATCAGAGATGCGTGTCTTGGGTTCGAACTCGAGACCTATACCTAAACTTGGCAGTCCGACAGTCACACCACTAGTATATCACTGCTTCTTACCACCCCTATGGCCTATCATAATCACCGAAGAATTTGGTCTCAATCATCCTTTCACACCTCTACTGTGTGTGTGTCAAGAAAATGTTTAATTAATGATGTCAAATAAAAATTTCTTTCATGTTCTTGTTACGCCTATTTGACGCTTCCCGTGACCCAAGAGCTGGCTTTTTCCTTGGTCAGAGGCTAAGTGTTGCCATACAACGTGGCAACGCCGCCAGTCTCTTGGGCACATTACCAGCTGACAGCGTTGAGGAGGAGTTTTTCGATGCCCTTTTATAGTTTGTTGTTAGTTTATTTATTTTAGTTTATTTAATACTTAGTTTTTAATTTCTTGTTATTGACTCGTATTTGATCAAAAAATGACTATTTGCTAAATAGATGTTCTGCTAAACAGACCATCTGATAGTTAGACGTTTTGCTACATGGACATTTTGCTAATTAGACTTACTGCTCATTAGACGTTTCGCGCTGTTGGGCCTTTTGCCTTCTGATCAGGAGGGAAAAAAACCCACGAAGCTGGTATCAATAAGTTTTCCGCAAATCTGACGAAGAGTAATTTTCGGCGCTTATCAGAACAGCTAGTTGTTCTTGATCAAGATTATATTGCCTCAGTTCAAAATGTAAGAAATTAGGAACAAAGTTTCAAGAATCCGCCTTTTTAAAAGTAGCTCTAACACCATGTCTTTACGTGCCATTAAAACTTAATTTTACTTCCAGCTTGCCGTCCTGCTCATCCACTCCACATCTGCCACGCTGGACAAGCTGGCAAATCTAGACCTGGGTAATTTAGACCTGGGAAAACTAAAAGACACAGCTGCAAGCACACTTCAAACCATCACAGACACGGCGACTTCTTCACTGCAACAATTTGCCGACACAATAGACTTTGAAAAAGTCCAGAAGCTCGATATTCTGAACCTTATACCAAAATTTCAGAACAAAGGCAAATTGATTGTCGATACTTATGAAAATATTCCGGAATACAGTCAGAAAGTCAAAGATTATTTGCAAAATATTAAGTCAAAGAAAGCTCAGCCAGAAAAGAAGCTGATTGCTCCGTGGCCTGTGAAATACAGGGTTACTCACCATTATTATTTTGATGATTAAAGTGGCTAAAAATATTTGTGAAAATGTTTCCTTTAGAGTAGTAGTTCTTCTTTTGTGCTTTAAATTGAGTTTGGATTGAATTTTGTGAGAGGAATCAACCGAGTGTACCTAACTATGTTGTTTTCTTCGCTCAAGATGAGGTGTGGACCCAAAACTCCCAAATCAGAACAGCAACCAATATTTTTTTGGTTTTTAAGCTTGCAAAAGGTTTTTTAGAAAAAAAAATCTAGACCAGGCAGTTGGTCTAGAACTCTAGAAAGAAGCATAATAAAATTGCGCTACTCGTATAAATGAGAATGTTAATTTGTATGTGTTTGTTTATCTTTTACGCTGAAACGGCTGGTTTGATTTGGATTAACATTTACATTATGACATCTGAGCTATACATCAGAACAATACAGCTAGGCTGCCATTTATAAAGAAAATGTGTGAAAATTGAGTTCATGCGGGCGAAGCCGCGGGGAAGACTAGTGCGCCGTAAAAGTTCGTGTCAATATTGAAAAACTGTGTAATTTCAGCCATCTTTTATTTCGTTATACTCGTAAGTGTAGATAATAATTTATGAAACTTTTGGTGATTATTACCAAATAATGTCTTGAGAAGTATTTATTTACTAATATATATTTTTTTAAATTCTGTTTTATTCCCACAACTGATATTTTCCCTTCAAACATTATAAATTCAAACATCAATATCGTTAAAGAATCTATTTATTTAAAAGACTAAAATCGCTCAACAACTTATCAAAAATATCATTCTTGTCATCACTGGCTTTGGGCATGAACTCGTCAAGCAATCCATTCTGGAAATCACCAAAATCATCTTGTCCATTCGTATCATTGGTATCAGCCAATCCCAGCTCCGTCAGCAAAGTCAAATTGTCCATATTGTCCGTTTTGTCCATGTTGTCAGATTTGTCTACTTTGTCGAAAGTAAGAGCAACGTTGTCAAAGTCAGCAAGAAGTTGTTCTGACGATTCTGTGTCGTCATTGTCTTTGGTTTGGCGTCTGTTGACGAGTTTGGCGTCTTTTTCGTCGTTGTCTGAAATGTCGTGATATTCGTGTATCTCTTTGCCAAATTCCAGCTCGTCTTCATCTTCCTGGCTGTCCTGAATGATCTGGGCGGTAGACTTGTATTGGAAGGCGTTCTGCGAAAGATCTACTTCAACCGGGAATAGCGTTGAGTTGTCATTTAGATGTTCCACTGATTCACTGTAAAAGAAGGCAGAAAAGCTTAGTAGCGACACGTTTGTTGTTTTTTTTTATTTACCAAGGGAAAATAAATTATTTTTAAAAATAGGAACTAGCTAACGTTTTGTTTATGAGAACTTGTCAAAGCTTTCTCGCGTTTTAAAAAGGTAAATGGGCATCCAATTTGACAAAATGGGGGATCATAGCTCCTACGCCAGTCTACTTACTTGTGGTAAACAGCAAGCCCTTGTATGAACCGTCGGAGTTGGTAAGCTACATCCTGGGTCTTCTTGTTCTCCAGAAGTTCTAACTTCACCAGCACATCAGATCGGAGACGAGCGAAACGAGTCCTGGCGTCTTGGCGACAACGCAGAATAAGCCTGGAAGAAAACAGTTAATGGACCATTTCTATTTTGAGAAAACACACCACCAATGAACTTTCAACATTGTTCCTCATGTCCCTAAGTCTAAACTCACCTGCACTCAAAGTTGCAAGTCTCCACGCTATACAGTGTCCACTATTTTCAAATGAAGGATAAAAAACTTTCAACCTTGTTTCTCAAGCCTCTAAGTCTGAACTCACCTGTACTCATAGTTGCCGGTCTCCACTCTGTAGAGCGGTTCCTGTAGCGCATTATAGCCGTACTCTTCATCATCCATCTCTTTCACTTTCAGGCAATACGAAAGATACTCGAACTTCGTGTCTGCGTACTTGCGGATGGTTAGTTTCGTGTCCGGAATGGCTTTGTTTAGGTATGTGCCCATGTCTGATAGGATCTGGAAAAGGAATATGTTTTAGCTAGAGTAATTTAATAGTTCGGAAAAAAGAAATTGAACAAATTGATGGTCTGGGGTCTAATAATAAAATAATTGTCTTGACGGATACAAACTCTACTCACAGGTTTCAAAGCCTTCAACATCTTGATACCATCTCTCTCCAGCAGTCGGTGGTACTGCCCAAACTTAGTGAAGGCTTCCGAAGCCCTGGCTTGAGGCTCCCGTACTCCTATAGCGGCGAATATGTCTCCAACTGACTTGTACGTTTGCAGGAGATCGAAGTACGCTTTTAGCATTCTGTAAGTGGAATGAAACATCATCATATTCCTAGCCTTTTCCCAACTATGTTAGGGTCCGCTTCTAGTCTATCCGGATGCAGCTAAATACCAGTATTTAATATAAAGCGTCTGCATATCTGACCTCCACAACCCAGTTAGTACTGGGAAATACGATAGTACGATACCCCTTAGTAAGACTGGCTAGAATTTCGGGAATGTGGAAATGGAATATGGAATAAATCATATATATATACATAAAAGTGTTGCTATGGGTTCAATTATGAAGGATCGCTATGACAGACAGCAGTGACGACTAATTTCTAAAACGCTTCCATAGATGGCTGCAGTTTGCTGATGTGGATGCATTTGAATGTTGAAAATTTGAATTGTGCCTTAGAAATTAATATTTCTAGATTATTTTTTATTGATTTAGGCAACATAATTAACACCTGTATTACCCGACAGGTGCCTTATCATGGAGCGAAAATATTACCCTTAACTTAACAAACCCAGACTCCCGGCCACTATTCAGAAATTCTGGACAAAAAAACACAGCAACACTATTTCCTGACCTAAGAATCGTATCCAAAACCCCATCCAAGAGTTACATTCGCAACCACAACACCCACTATGTAATCAAGATATCTGATGAGCCAGAAATCAGATGTCTAATGAGAAAAACCAACAAAAGCATGAGATCAGAAGACTGATACAACCATTTACCTTTTAGCATTCTCCACCAATCTCTTATACGTAGTTTCAGTCTCCCTCAACTCATTCAGCTTAGCAACCAGAGTATCGTTACACAGTATAGCCCTGGATAGTCCTAGAGCATCAGCAGCTCCGGAAGACATATTCTCCACGAGACGGTGCTTCATCTTCTTCATTATAATGTCTAAGGACTTGCCTTGTTTGGGGTCAGCGTGGAGCTTGTTGTAGTTTATTGTTACTTCATCCTGGGGAGAAGAAATTATTGAAGTATATCAGGATTGGGCAGACAATGCTAGGCCAGGTAAGTCTAGCGTGGGAGTGTAGATGGATCGGCCGCCTATAAAATTGCGGTTGGGGATGTCTAGATGCGAAAGCTGGAGGATCAGCGCGGAGAAGGCCTATGTACAAAATGTGGTTTGAGATAAATTAATAGATCCCAAGACGTCACTACTACCGGTCGCTGACTCAAAAACTTACTCGTTCATCTCTCTTTTAAATGATTAACATCGAATCGTCAGGTTAACATACAAATGGAAACTGGCTTGTGGCCTCTTATACCTATTTAACTTTTTAAATTTTCCCCTTGTTCAATGTTACTTTATGTTGGTGTAACACGTTAACTTCTTCTATTTAGGGAGAACGTAAGAAATCATTCCTCTCACCATACATCTGGTCTTCATTCATTTCTCTTTCTCCATTCATCAACATTTATTTCTTACTTCTAGTAAGTAGAGACCTACTTTAGCAGTCTGTATCATCTTGGCGACTTCAACTTTAGTCTTCCCCTTCACGGATTGTCCATTGACTCCAACCAGCTCATCTCCACTTTGCAGCGTACCATCTTTTGAAGCTGGTGTGTTGTCGAAGATCTAGAAAGGTAAAGCATTTTTTTTATAAGAACCTGGGTAAGGGACGCACAACCAGGAAGTGTGGCAGAAAATAGAGGAGGCCTATACCCAGCAGTGGGTGATTCCGGACTGATCTGTACATTCTGAACATTTTTTTTTCTTTTTTTTTAACATTTTCTGTCCATACAAATATTTGTTATGTCCGGGAATCGAAACCTGTGACACGCACCACAGGATCCAATCGCTCAGCGACTGCGCTAATCATTTCGTCGAGACGTCGAGGACTAAATACAAATTGGACCGAAAAATCTTCCTAGATGGACAAACTGTCGAAAGGCAACATTATTCAGAGGACAAACTGTCTTTAATTGATAGATCATTTAAGTACATATAGAGACACAATATTACCTGTACAATATACAAGCACGGACACAGTGGTGCTCCTCCACCTATGCTGATTCCAATCAGATTCTTCTCATCTTTGGCTAATGCCACACTACCTGACGTTACTGTCATACCCCTGAAAATGTACCGTGTAAGTATTTATTAATCGCAGAGATGATGTGACACCCACCAAACCACCCTGGGCCCCCGAGGAGGAGAAGTAAGAGAGGAAGGGGGGAGGGGGGGAGGAGGAGGAAACCTGTGTCCAACAGTGGGATCTTTACAGGCTGATGTTGCTTAATTTGTATTAGTTTAAAAAGTGAACATAGCTTTCATGCCTGTACTTACTATGTAAGTGTTTTCATTTAGCCAGACGATAAGGCCTCAATTACTGTCACGCTGACAGTCGGTCGCGTACACACATCAAAAAAAGTTTGTGATCATTTTGAAAATTCGAAATCTTTTTTGTTGACATCACAAGGTTAGACTGGCCTGCCGGTTTGCCTGACTTAAACCGAATAGAGCACGTGTGGGATGCTCCTAAGCGAGCTGTTTGGAACCGTCAGCCACGTCCCTAGACAGTGCCAGAGCTCAGGGAAGCCGCTACTCAAGAATGGGACAGATTACCCCAAGAAATGCTGGATAACTTGATTCTCAGCATGCCCAGGAGGATCTCCGCATAGGTTCGAGCCAGTGGAGGAGTTATATTATATTGAATATAAACCTTCTATTATTGTTGTTTAAGTTTGGTTAAACCGTCTTTTTCTTTCTATCAAATTTCTGTTACATTACATTACATTACATTATGACTAATATTTTTATAAAAATTAAAAATAGTTTTATTTATTAATTTCAACAAGGGTATTTCTATATAAAGAAAGCACACAATAAAGAATTTTCTTGATAAAGTTCAATATAAAAAAATATATTAGCTTAAGCTAGTGATCACAAACTTTTTTTGATGTGTGTACGAGTATAGGTACATTGTTTTCTGCGACGCTGACGTCAGCGGCGACCGACATCCGTATTTTGTTCCCTCTGACGTCACGACCGATCGTACGCGACCGACCGTCAGTGCGACAAGAATTCAGCCCTTACAATGTGATTCTCACTACAAGTAGGTGGGTATACATAATACCTACATACAGGGTGGAATTGACACCGACGTTCAAATGGTTACTACGTATTCATTCAGTACATCATGAATCTGAACCCTAGAAATAATTCAAAATAAAAAAAAACAGCTGTTCTATACTACTTCTAAAATTGTTGCTGTAAAAAAGCAACAATTTTAGAAACGACTGCCTCGGAAGGGTTTTGTTTTTCGCGCGTATCTTGTGTTTCTCTGTAAATTTATTTATTACCTCGTGTTCCAAATGGCTGGACGGATTCTGACGTTTAAGGTATCATTCGATTTATCTAAAAAAATGGCGGATTTTTGGCGCAAAATTGTATTTTTTTTTTAACCATACATATCGAGTAACGTATCAAAATAAAGGAGATTACAAATATACTTTTAATTAAATGTTACTTGTGTAATAACTATAGCATTGGTGTCCGTTCCACTTTGTAAAAGGGTTTTAGAGAAATAAAAAAACAGGTGCGTTTAGAAAGATTTTATTTTTAGCGTATAAAGCCTAATAGCAGCGTAGCTTTAGTTTCAACTTTTAGATTTTAGTACTTATATTAATAAATACAATCGTCCAAAATATAAGCATATTCTTGAGCATATATCCTTCTAGCAATCTAAACTATAAAAATCCTGAAAAAAAAATTGGATAACTATTATAAGTTAAATACTAGCTTAGCGGAAAAAGAAGGTATGACTTTAGCTGTATGTATGGTTTAGGTATAGTATAGCGCAGCGTGACAGTCACAAAACAATACAAATAGCGTGATTATAAGAAGGTAATTAAGTAAAGTGCATCATTACGTAATGTTCTTTTTGTAGTGCATTTGTGGCTTGTTAAACAGACGAAGAAATTATGGCGTTTTATTCGATGAAGGTTTAACCAATCACCCCGTATAGAAGTTGCCTATACAAGGTGATTGGTTAAACGTAGACATTACTTTAAGGGAGTGAAGTACTCATAAATCGGAGCAAATTTTTGTATTAAGGCCCTAAATTTGTATTAAGGCCCCGTACTAAAAAGTAATACTTAAGGCGACTACAGGAGCTAAATTAGCAACTCTATGAGAAATAAATATCTTTAAATCGAACTCTATTTGTGGTACAACAACTACAAAGCGGTTGTTACGTCAGTCACTGCGGCCGAATAGTGCGAAATTAGTGGTTTTTTTGCGATTTACAAAGAATCTATGGATTGGACTAAAAAAATAAAACACAAGGCCTGCTTTATAGTTAGTTCAGTTAGTATGCAAAGTTTCATGATCTAATTTCAAGTACTTTTTGAATACCAACGGTTTATTGTTCGAATTGGAGGTAACTTTGGAAGTTTTTTCTATCGAGAAAAGTTTATATAATCGTGTTTTCGTCACACATAAGACAAAGCATTAATCCTCAACTTTACCATATATTTACTTCAAAATTAATGCTGCAGTATTTTAGGAGTAACGGAGGATCATGCTAAGCCATTTGAGGGATATATTGCCCTTAAAACCTGCAGTTGCCTAAATTTTTTCGAGTTAGTACGCGACGTGGATTAACCGATATTTTTTTCACTATTCCATGGTGGTCCCATAGTAAAAGTTGTTCATTTTCATGAGTACTACACGCCTCAAAAATATTGTTCATGTTTAAAAAATCACCCAGTATAACAGGCGAGACGACAAAAAAAAACTAATTAGTCCGTCAGTTAGATTATCAAAAATTATTTGACATGTGTTTTTTCTTTTGTTACGTAAACCAAAATTGACGAAGATATGACGCTTTTAAATTTCTCAATACGTCACGCCTAGGTATAATTTTTACCTAGTTCTGACGTCACGAGCCCCCACTCCCGAGTTTTGATGCGTTTTATCTTCGTCAATATTCATTGATTTACAAAAACAAAAAATACGTGTCCATTAATTTCCAATACTCTAACTGACGGACTAAATAGATTTGCAATCTTTTGATACTGTCATCATGCCTATTACTTGAAAATGTGATAAGGAGTGACAAATCGTACGTGACCAAATAGAAAACGAATGTTAATGGATGGACAAGCAGAAGAAGACCAAGGTAACAATGGATCGGTTGTGTGAAGAATGCTATGGAAAAAAAGGAGTAAATGATAGCGTGACGATTGACAGGTGAGAATGAAAGAGAATACTGTGTTGCGTCAACCCCAAGTAGAATGTGACAAGGACAGGAAGGTGTGATTTCTTGAAACTAATAAATGAGAGACGATAAGAGATCGTCTCCTTAATAAGTGAATTAACTTACAAGAGATCTTGGTGTTGTATCGTGTATCTTTCGAATCTTAAATCGTTGAAAATGCAATCTGTTTCTACATCTTGAATAATAATTTCTTCTTTCGGCTGCCTAAATAAATTATTACAAAAATATTCATTTAGTACCTACCCATTGTGTGAATAATATTACAAGTGCGGGAAAAAGTAACAAAACAAACTTACTCTTCAAATATTTTGATCTCAGACACGTCCTTCATTATTTCTTGAACCGTAACGGAAGCACTAAATAAGAAAATGAAAAATGTAAATAAATAAAAGAACATAGTCAAAATAACACAAAATATTAATTAAACTCACTTTTCCTCAATCGGCAGTAGCAAGTTGGAAACTTTTCCGTTTGATTTGCTAAATAAAAATTAAAAAAAAAACGTAATGACAACTTTTTTCTTGGCTATAAATAGAAATAACGGAGAAATTAAAAGTCCGTTGACACTTTTACAAATATTCGATAATTATTTAAATCGTTTGCTCTGATGTAAAAAAAGTAAGTCTGAATTTCTTTAGTTGGTTCAAGTAACTACTGAAACACTAAAAACAAATAAAAAAGATCGGCAATCAAAGCACATCGGAATAATCGACATTCATTGCTCCAATTTTGCGATTAAAAATAAAATGTCAATAGAAAACTAACAATGAACGTCAATACACGCCTAATACACGTCATCGATAGCTTTTGTGTACTTACCTACTTTACAATTATTTACCCATATGGAACACATTGTTCCATACATTTCTCCTTTTAATTAAACACAATATATAGTAACAATAAGCTTCAATGGATATGACACTTTCATTATCAGTCAACCATAACCACTTAAACAAAAACAAATAAAATAAAAAACAAAACAGAAAAAAGGTTACACACATTTTATCTTCAAACAGATTAGTCATAATGCTCGCTTGAAGCTGGGGGCAGATATTCGAATCGTTGAAAATATAAAATTGACTGTTCTGTTGCCACATTGCCACGAAAATCAATATAAACTTAAAACACAAACGTTGGAGTCGTTCAAACAACTGATAATGATAATATGCTGCAAAAAAGGAAGTTAGATAAGCGAGGATATTGCTATATATACGGGCAGAGATACAGACAGACTGCTTTTAGTCTATGGTTCACTGTGCGGGCCAAAGGCCGAAGAGCATCAATAAGTATTTCTGCCCATTTATCCTTAGTTTTCAGCCGTTTTTTCAAGAAAGAAAATGAGACAGAAGAATGCGATTTATTTTTTTGAAAATCAATTTTCGTGTGTGGTTGATATCCTACTGTCGTCTTCAGCCCTTTGTTACGACGTGAAATATTATGAATACATTGTAAGTTACTTCTACAGCTGAGGAGAAATCTTATAAGGTTACAATAAACATAAACGAAGCCTTAGATTTCTGTTCTCAGATAAAATCATGCAAGAAGAATGGAGATCGATTTCCACCTGTAGCTTTTACGTACCACCAATTTAGAGAGTTTTATTAGAACCTAGTACAGTAATAAATCAATAGTAAAAGGGGAAATGGTGATAATTAAAGAAAATATTGGCTTTACAATCAAAAAGGCTCTAGTTTACTCATGTAAAATAGGAGAATAAATCTAAGATTTTGAATCACTGAAAAAAAAACATCGACCGGGTCCCCAAAAGTACATCATTTTTCCGATGTTTCTAGTCGATCATCTAGGTACTAATCTACATAAAGACACATGCTTGATAATAACGGAAAACTCCTTGAACCATGATGCCAATTTCCATTAAAAAACCCAACATGAAATCACTTCTAAGTCTTCGAGAAAACATACCGTTTTAGAGATCAATAAAAACATGCTTATAAATAAAAAAACACAATACATACATCTTGTCCTCTTCAAAGAAGAAATCGTCGTCGTATTCTTGCATCATTTTGTTATTATTATATTATTATTTCACTTCATACAATGCGAAGAAAAATTATGAATCTCACTGTGTTGTTGAATTTATTGATTTCGGCGGGCGGCTCGCTGAAACGTCAAAATGGTGTCGGTAAAACAGGGTGTGGGATCGCGGGAAAAGTGGAACTGGGATATGACTTTAACGGACTCCTTGGTCTTCCGACGTTGTTAAATTCACCTAGTTTCATATAAATGGTTTTTGAGGGTTTTCAAGAAAGTCTCCAAGGTACCTATTTCAGTGTATGATATATATATTTGATGGGTGACCACTCACTACGTACCAAGTTATCTTCTTGCCTCGGAATCACGTTAAGCCGTTGGTCCCAGCTGTCCATTGTAAATCTTTGACAGTCGTAACAGGTAGTCCTAGTTACTACGGGGTAGCGTATAACCCAGTACTAACTGGGTTATGGAGGACAGATAGGCAGTCGCACCATGTCATCAACATCTGCCTCGCCTTCCCAACTATGTTTAAGTCGGCTTCTAGTCTAACTGGATGCAGCTGAATACCAGTATCCCTTGATCTGTCCACGAAGTAGACACAATAGTTCCGACAGGATCCGATCGGTCAGGTGGACAGTTCATAATGTATTAATATGTAGTCGCACCATGTAAAATACTGATAATCAGCTGGATCCAGTTAGATTGGAAGCCGCACCCAACATAGTTGGAAAAGGTTTTGCGTATGATGCTTTTTGCTTATCCCAAAGCCGATTCAAGTGAAGATCAATTCACTTGCACATATCATGGGGTTAATCAGAAACCATAGAACACTACCTGTTACGCTTGCCATGCCATTTAACTATGGCATCTACATAACGTGAGCGGTCAAAGTTCAGCCATAAGGACATTATAACAGCATTACCACAGACAATAATTGTTGTGCAATGTTCCTTCTAAGCTTTATCGTTAGAAAGGTCTGGTTATACAAGGGCCAGTCAGTTAATATTTGCATATTATGGCTAGTTTTTGAAGATATTGCATATTTTAGCTAAAATCGGCTGATCGTGAATATTTTGGATAGGTCTCCGTTAAATTTACCTGTATCTAATTGAAAAAAATGGAAAGATGTGCCTATGCCTAAATAAAGCGCCTAAATTGAAATTGTTTCCCAAGGGAAATAATTTGAATTTAGGCTATTTATTTGCCGCTAATGGCGCTTTTTTTTTTTAGTTAACTACAAACAATCAGACACAAATGTAGGCACAAGCCAGACCACTTTATTATTGGTTGTATTAGTAATTGTAATGAATGACACGTGACAATTAAAAGCTAATTACGGCTATACAAACTTCCGCTTTATTCATACGGGTAGGCAGTAACTACAGAATGCTGGCTGCTATACAATTCTCACATATTTGTTTCGATTCGTTCACGTTCATACATAATTATGGGTCATATACATTCACGTTCATACATATGGGTCATACTTATGTATGAACGTGAATGTAAAATTGTGAATATAAGGCTTCTGTTTATGAATGAACTGTGTAACAACTGTCTCGACAAAAACAAATGATTTGAACCAATTATCTTAGGGTGAAACACCTTATTGTCGTGACTTATAAACTACTACCTTCTGACCGCGACTTCGCCCGCAAAGGAACATCTCACGTAATAAAATAAATAGTATAACTTTACTCTAGCTTTTGAAATTGGATGAGAAGTTTCGGACATGACCTCCAACTTCCAAACTTAGTACCTAAACAATACTAGTACCTAATACATACTATTATATTGTATATATTGTATACTTGCAAGAATGTCTCAAAATTACATTTCTATTAAATTAGCACGCTGCATTTCGAAATTAAAACTAAATTACTGTTAAATGCAACGCCAGACACCTAATTACCACGATGTAATGACTATGAATGCAGTAAACGAAAGAAAAAAAAAGATTTTCACCCCCTTAAGGATTGAAATTCTAACAACACCGTTGCGTTAGCTTTCAACCATACGCCTAGATAATAAGTTTAGTGATTTTTACTTCGAAAATTAAGGACTTTCCATACACAACGTCATCCATTTTTGAGCCCTTTGGGTGGTATTATCAAAAACGCTTTATACGTATAAATTAATTTTCAATCGTCAGTCTACATACAAAATTTAAGATTCTAACTTTAAAACTGACGGACTTTCACACAAACTTTCATCCTTTATTTAACTCCTTAGGGGTTGAATTTCGAAAAATCTTCCTTGAACCTCTGTGCAAAATTTCAGTTTTCTAGGTCCAAGGGCACCCCGTTCCGATCCGGCGTTCGGATCGGAACAGTGTGACACTTTTTCGTGCGTGCAGCCGGTGTTCATCGATTTATAAGACGTTATCACGTCAATAAAGTTATTAAAAAAAAAGAATGTCAGAATTCTTTGCTCTGTTTTATAGCTCAAGAGATTTTATACGTAACCTATATGTTTGAGAAAAAAAAATTGTTCTTTTGGCAAATTGGGTTTTACCATAACTTACACAAATCAAACAAAAAAGGTACTTAACAGTCCTTTAAGTTTTCGTCACTGAGTAAACAAAAACATTACCAACAAGTATAAATTATCAAAACAAACAAAATCGTATTCCACTAACAGTACGTCACACCCTGCTCAAAAAAAGGTTCGTTACTCAACCCTCAATGACGTAACGATATCAGCGTCAGCATTACGGCTCGGCCACGGGCTACGCGTTCAAGCGACGACCGTGTTGCCACAGCGACTGCGGAGAAAACATCATCATGCCTAGCCTTTTCCCAAGTTTTATTGGGGTCGGCTTCCAGTATAACCGGATGCAGCTGAATACCAGTATTTTAGATGGTGCGACTGCCTATCTGACCTCCACGACTGGGGAGAAAACAAATGAAAGAAATTGCTTACTGCATGCCATGAGTCAACACGACGCACGCAACGCGGCTTGTGACGTCACGGTTCCTCGTCATCTGCCGAGCCTTTTCCCAACTATGTTGGGATCGGCTTCTAGCCTAACTGGAAGCGGGTGAATTCTAGTTTTTTTTTAAACGTTGCCCCACACAAGGAATTTCTACTGTGTCGTGGGTGCGTTTACAAACATTTAAACTCACACAAACTGACGAAGCAGTGGAAGTGGCGTAGATTTGGGCCAGTTAAAATAATATAGTTAATATATATTGTTCTTCTTCTTCGTGCTAGCGACACGAAGAAGAAGAACGATCTTTCCAATGCACGGAAGGAACTTGGTAGGTATGTAATGATGGTCACATGATACATCCTCGGACCAACCTCGGCAAGCAATAATCTTGAAGATCCACTCGTGTGGCTATTATTATTTACGCGTGTGGTTTGAAACAAGTCGCTTTGCCAGTGGTCGTGTTCGGGGCGTTATGCTCCGTTGAGCAACTGAACTGCTTTATATGTAAAAGTTGTATTTAACTTGTTTCTACCAGTATACATTCGCGCGCCTCGCGAGTTGGTCAATAAAAAGTAAATTAAAAAAAATGAATAAATTAATTATAGTGAGTATAATTTCGTGTGTGAATCCGAACGTGTCATGGTGATTGTGACAGATTTTTTGGCGGGAATCTAAAGTTATTTGCATGGTTTTTTAAACATTGTTGTGCATAAATAAATCCGGTTTGTGTTGTTTTGTTGGCAAATGTAACGGTGCTTAGTTTTTACGTTTTGTGACCTTGGAGATACCAGTTGATTAGATGAATGAAATCTTTTTTTTATTCATTATTATTCTTGTAACGGTTTTAAAGATAGTGTGATCGTCGCATGGCAAACTAGAACAAGTTCAAACTGTGCTGCCTGCCGTAAATATTTTACAGTACCAGTTTTTTCCCGCCGTTCGCGTCACAAAATTATAAGGGAGGATAGTACAGGGATGACAAGATATCCCATGCCCCCCAGGCCATGGTCTATCCATCTGCCAAACTTCATTCAAAACCGTAAAAGCGTAAAGAAGTAACAGGCAGACCGACAGTCCGAGAGAGAGTTACTTTCGTAAAAAAAAAAACTGTGATTGTACTTAATAGCAACTAAAAAAATAATCAATGGTACAAGTTCTGCAACGAACCCTAATGATAACTAATGAAATACTTATTAAAATTACATTTGTATTGAGTAAACGAATAATTAACTAAAAGTTTTAATGTGACATCGACATGCTTGTTTGGTGGTCTTTTTGCACGACACAAGTTGCAACAGTCAATTTATATTCAGCATTGTTCTTCCAGTTAATAATATGCAACGAAGTGTTTGAAAATACCAAACATAATATTTTGAAATTTAAAACGGACGTTATGCAAATACTTTTAATTTATGCACAACAAAACTTGCGTCACTCGATAAATTCCCGCCAATATTTTCGCGCCATTTCTCAATTTGACAGTTGTTTTTTTTTTCAGCTGCCACTCTGCATCCTACTACTTTACCGTTCGGCAAAGGCACAAAATCCCGTGGGACCTGTTGCTGGCTTCATTCGGGCGAATTTTGTTGGGCACCCTGTCATTCATGAAAAGAAATCCTATATTTTTGATCCTGATGTCGCCTTGAAGAGGCGTAGACAGTTCATTGAATTACATGGAGACAAAGGGCAGAAGTTGATTGAAAGGTTGGGCCTAGGAATTGATGGAAACGACGAACAGAGGCTAGAACAGCAAAGAAAGAGAGATGAAGGCCATCTAGGTGGTCTAAATTTTTATCTACCGTAGATAGTTAGCTAGTTTTTGTAAATAGGGGTTATTATTTAATTAATGTAAGTAGTATAAAGAAATATATTTTTGTAAGTGTTTGGTTGTTTTAATTCTTCTATTTGCTTTTCAGCCAGTCCAGTTCTTCAGGGTATAGCCATATCTTCAGGTCATAGTCTGTAATAAGAGAAGCATAAACGGCCTACATTTTTACTGCTAGGCGTCTCTGCCCGGGGGACTGGTCCATAATCCTCCCTATAGGCCCAGAAAGTTCAGTTTTTTCATTTCCGGTAAATCCAGGTAAAAAATGATCCTATACGGTCTCCTTTTTTAGTTAAGTAAAAGTCTTGTAAGTGACTCACATTTTTGAAAAGAGGATGGACATAAGAGTCATCAACTTTAGTTACCAAACTTGGTGTTAATTGGAAATTCCCCGATAACGGTTTACTGTAGTAACCTTGGAGGCGCATTCATTGTTGGCATAATGGAAAATATTCTATGAATCTTGAGAATCATAAAAGATTTGCCAATAGACAAGTAAAAACCGGCCAACATTATAAACCAAGCAAAATTGATTACTCATTCCGTGTAGGTAAAACCGTAGATTATTTCAACATTTCTTTTGATGAACATAATTATATCGAAACTTTGCTTGGCTGAAGGTCAAGAACTATATATATGTTTAGTAATTCCGCGTTTGAATATAAATTGCATCAGTGTTGCCATTTTTATAATTGGCTGTTGCGTGCGAGTTCGTCTGCGTATATTTACCAGTGAAAGTCCCGTTAAAATTGGTGCAGCCTTTTCGGAGATTTGCCGGAACCAACAGACGGAGAATCAGACGAAAGGAGGCAAAAAAAAAGTAGGTACCGTATTAGTACCTACAGGGTGTAAAAGACCTTATCACGAAGCCGTTAACCAAGCATTCTGTACATCAAACTAAGTAACTTTACGCAGAAATTATTGCTGGGAAACGACTTTTTTTTTGGGGTGAAAAATCATATTTTGTGGTAGAACTCTATGTAACGCACTCAAAACATTGTGCTGATGGGTGGATTGAATAGTGTGGGGGCCGTGGAGGTGTTAAAAGTATAAATCTTACAATAAAAAATTGGAAAAAAAAAAATTGACAAAAAGTTGGAAATATGACCCCCAATATCTCCGTAACTAGAAGGTTCCCAGGTACGGTGTAGAACAAAAAAAATATCGCAATGACGGGGAGAACAAGTGCCTTTCGACTTCGTTAAGAGGTGTTTTACACCCTTTATACTTTCCTATGCAATCAGTAAAAAGCTGTTATTTTGAAATTACAAGTAAACATTTTAATTTAATTTATTTATAGTATACTAATTGAAGCCTTGGCCTAATACGTAGATTATTCTAGTGGATAAAGGCAATCGCTGCGTCCGGTGTTCTGTGCTCTAGCTGTACAAGGATATTTTGTCGTGTGGCCAAAATTAGAACGAACGCTGCCAATTTTAATGTTTTCTTTTGTTTTCCTACAACGCGCCCTCTGTGATTAAATCACTCAAGAGTAAAACGTTCCTTGTGGCAAGTTAATAGGCTCGTTATATTATTACACATAACATCACGCCTCTAATCCCCGAAAAGTAAGGCAGAGGTAAACCTAATAGTACACCCACATTTCGCCACTTATGTTTAAGTCTCATGTAATAGGGGGCAAGCCTATTGCCATCAACCGGGCACAATTCTAAACTCCGTGGCTGCTATACTGACAAAATTCCTGATGGAAAAACGCAATGACACTTTGCCCGACCCGGGAATCGAACCCAGGACCTCATGCTCAGCAGTCGTGCTTGAGACCACTAGATCAACGAGAAAGTCCTAGTATAATCTGTGACAATTTGATCCTGTGTATTATACCCGAAGCTAGAATCCAGAACGACTTATCGAATACCTTTAAACGAGCAATTAGTGGACTTAATTAAATGTATAAATTATATTATCAGAATCTCGGAAACGGCTTCAATGATTTTCATTAAATTTAGTATGCAGGTGGTTGCTAGCAAGGCTTCATTTAAAAAATAAAAAACCGAGCTAAGCTCGGTCATCCAGATATTTTCTTTATAATATGCAATATCTCACGTTATAATAAATTGCATTAAGTAACCTAAAATATCCTTCTTTAAACAATAACAAAATATTATTTTCATTACTCATCCTCGGAAAGTAGGTCTGAAGTTGCCTGAGCGGTTGCGTTGGAGCGGATTGAAAGTAATACTTTTCAGCCATAAGGAGAATCGTTTTCAACTGACAGCTGTCAAATTATTAAAAAAACTACCTAGTTCTGTTTTCACATTTCTAACTATGTTCCAACTTTCTATACAGCCACTCAATTACAGCGCGATGTAAAATTTAAATAACATTAAGTTGAGTATTAATTAAAGAATAATATATTATAAAAGAACTTTATTATAATTTAGTTTCAATTATTTCTTAGTAACATAGATTTGGGCAAAATATTTACCATTTTTTCAATGAAGAAAATGAAAACTGGCTGAATAGCTGGCCGGCCACAGAAAAAAAAACAAAATAGGCGGGAAAGCGGCAATCCGATATTCATTTGTTTTTTGGAGTTGGTTGATGTTTTTATTTTCCTTGTATTCTTAATGAAAAGCAGCGTTTACCTCCGGTTAAATATTTATTTAGTCCATCGAACTATTAGCGCCCTCGCTACGTTCGGGCGTCAAACCCCGTCTCGGGACTAAGTAAGTTACTTTCACCCCTGGGGTAACAAGGTACTATTGTTCCGTGCGGGAATTGAACCCGTGACTTGTAGCTAAGTATATCGATAATAATATACCTCAACATCAAACAGTGGTTCCATCTAGTATGTTTTTATTCAGAACTAAAGTTCAACTTGGATAGCTAGCTTTCCCTGTGAATGAAACGTGAAGACATCGTCAAAGTGTGTTGAATGTCATTCGGTTTAGTAATTCCCAAAGCAACGCCATCTAGGAGCTGATTTGGAAATTACAGTGACTGTTTTATTATTATCTAACGATGTGCGTTTTGCCCCGATCTACCCTTTGTTTTTATAAGATAAAGTATGGCTTCCTTGAAAAGCATCCCATCTTTAGATACACCTCTGCTTAAAATTCTTAAGGGGCTTATTATTGTTACTCTTGGCTTGTGTCGTCCCACTGCTGCTGAAAATCTTTCGATCCAGGGCCTATGTATACCACTGGTCGTTGGTTCTGTCCAGTTCGACCCACCATCTCCTGCGAGGTCTACCGTGTCGTCTTCTGGCTGTGTCGGGCAAACGGCAGACATGGCCAGCCCAGTCTCACTTCAGTTTAGCGGCTTTTTGAGGTTATTATATAAAAAAAAAAACAAATTCAATATCATTTTCATTTATTTACCGTAAAGTATTACAATATCGATCGATATCCACATAACACTGAATGAAAACTTACTCTAAAGATAATAAAACATACCCTAGGAATCATGAAAGGTGGCCTAGCATACTATCGAGAACAATTATTATTTGGAATACAAAATTCATAATCGATAAATCGTATCGAAATATCGAAATTGATTTCGAAATTCCGAGAGATTTATCCATAAAGATTATGTAGACATATCTAAGATTCTAAGGGCTGTAGGTTTGTTTCTATTTTAATAGCTTTTCTTGACACAGTGGGACCAGTTGTGAGCTACAACTGGTCCCACTGTGCTAGCGGGACCACATGGACGGTTCATTATTCCGATTGCGCAGAAATAGTAAATTTTGATATATCTATCGAACTTTGTTTTTGTTTTCGAGGCGATTTTCACACCCGAGCTGCAGGTGAGGTTGTTATGGAGCCGAGAATTGCAGTTTGAAATGCCCACAAAAAACAAAGCAATGACAAAGTTTCTCCATTTATATCAAAATTTACTATATTTGCCGGACATTGTCAGGCGGTATGTTGAACAAAATGTGATTTAAGATCGTAATATTGGTTATGATCGTGAAACACATTTTGATTTTGCGGCCTACCCTCGCGCTTCCACCTTAAGGGTAATTAAACAAGTCTGGTTTGTGAATGTTGCCATATGAAACCGAAGGTAGCTAGGTACTTAGGTGCTGTGAAAATAAGAACAAAACTACAGGGTGTTAATTAAAAGGACTTAATTTGTGCTTCAAATAATGCTATGCCATTAATTTATAGTGTGTTCTGTGTGTTTATGAAAATGTCAGGACTGTGACAAAGAATGAATGTAGATTCAAAATTGACAGATAATATTCTGAAGTTTTAGGAACGAAATAGCATTTTGACTGATTTTTTCAGTTTATGGTATGGGCTTATCCCATATTTTTCGAGCCATAACTACTAGCAAGGTTGTCTACCCACAAGTCGACTTTTTGACAGTTTTAGTTCATAAAACTTTCAGCAAGTCATTTGACGCAATAAATGCTTACAGAATAATATATTTCATAGCATTATTTAAAACACAAAATCGTAGTGCACTAAGACAACTATGACTGTAAAAATTATAAAAAATGGATAAATGCATACCAAGAATTGCATAACCGGTAGGTACTTACAAACTAAAAGAAAACCTAAAAAAATCGAAGATATTTGTGACTATTTCCCTTAATACTAAAATATTAATATTACAAAGATTTTTTTCGAAAAAAGCATTTTTAAGGCACCTCGCATTTTTGGTTTGCATCAACAATTTAACAGAAGGAATTTTAAAATGTTAAATGTAGAGAAATCTTTAACTAATTATTATTTAATAGGCTCATGATTTTGATTGATAGTTTTAATTTGTAAGTCCGGTTTTTAATTGGATTTATTCTGCACGCATCTAAATCTAAAATGGATTTTAATCATCGCGAGAATTTATTGCAGTTAATTTTTGACATAATTGCTTAATATAAAATCTTGCAACAATTTAAATTACGTGTACTTTCAAATTCCGTTTCTGTTCGTCAAAATTGATATTACAACATTTTTTACTTTGAGAATAATCATCTCATCATAATCATGAGCCAAATGAGGGTCTTTCATGGAACATCTATTTCACAATACATCGTATTTCTAATACATTTCCTGGAGAAAACACAACTCATAATGATTTCAGTAATCCGCCATCTTTGAAACTTAGTTCCAAACTAGATAGATAGATGGCGCTAATTGTCATAGCGCAAACTTATTGCAAAGTTTAATATGATAATAAAAGCGGCTTTTACTGGTGATTTCATACTCTAATCACCAATTTGTCTACCAAGAATGGTGATTATTATGATTCTTAAGTTAAGAAGTTACCTAATTTATGATGAAAGACCCAACTTACATCTAATAACGAACACCAATGAAGTATTATACTTTAATATGGCATTACATTCATAAATAATTATTCATTAAGAGATCAAAATTAAGTTCTTTTTTCGTTATAAAAATTATTAATTTCTCTTACATTTTTGTACAACTGGCAGCATTTCTTTTCACAATAGTTTTTTAACTTTAGAACAGGAATTTACATGACTTTTATGACTTTTAAGAAAAAATATGCTATTCCAAAAATAACCCCAAAAATTGCACTTTAAGAGCGAATTTTACTAATTAAGAGGGAAGCGCTAGAGTAGCCCGCGAAATTCAAAGTTTCTTTTTTTTTTTTTGTAATTTGCCGATCAGTGTCAGGTTGTATGTTGAACAAAATATAACTAACGGCCGTAATACGCATCTAATATCTAATACAGATTTATAAACATTAAAATCATCAATACAGCCCCTTTAAGTTCATTTAATCGCATTGATTGACTCTTTCATGAAAAAGTTATTTAATAGGATTGTTTGAAGGTAAAGCCAAATTTGTTACGGCCGCGAATCGTGTTTTAATCAACATACAATGTGACACTGACCTGCTAATTGCAAAAAACGTCATAAAATTTAAAATTCGCGGGCGCTTCCCCCTTCTACAGTCGTGTTTAGCCTTAAAATGTATGAAAAGAAATGTTACCTTATCCACAAAATTACAATTTTTAATGCCTATTCTTAACACATAGTTACTTCGTTTTACAATTTTACAAAATAAACAAGACACAATACTTTTTTTAAAACTGGAATCATTTATATTTCGTTCGAAAGAGTTTTTATTATTTCTGTGTTGTATTTGCTAACTTCGTTGTATTTTGTTTTTAATTTCAGCCAGTAATTTACAACTAATCTCATTCTCATTTGCATCTAAAATCAAATCGATCTATAATTAGATCCGTTTAGATTTTAGAGTCAATTAAAAATATTGGTTTAACGAAAGTTAAATCAAAACTTTCACTCACTCTCAAATGCTTATTTTTTTTTCACTCTGCAAAACATTGCGCCTAGAGGCCCCAAAGAAATATTTGTGTAGTGCAGCCTCATCCTGGCAAAGCAACAGGGGGCAAGTCTAATTTCATATACGATAGTCAGTGTTAAAAATCCGAAATGAATGAGAGTAGTTGCAATACTGTAACTTCAATTATTGAATGACCCCTGAAACCATTCTGCCCTGGAAGAGAAATCATTCCGAAATTCCCTAAGTTCTTTAGAAATTCCTAATCGTTCCATCTCGTTCTTTGCTGCATCATATCGCCGCCTCGCTCCCGAACGTAGCCGAAGTTAGCCGAAGTGTGACGTGAATTCAAATGTAACGGTAATGTCGTAGTCGTGCGGTCGTTTTCGCGTGATTTTGGTCGCACACGCCTGTCGTCAAGACAACGTGGACCTGGAATTAGAGAAAAGGGGGAATTAATAAAACTCATCAGTGTTTAGCTGTCTGGGGCCAACAGGAGGCCCCGGCAGGAGTGTGGGTAGAGTGACTTAGGTATGAATTATAAGCTTATGCATGATGTTCGGTAACTATCCCACGGGATTGTACTACCGGGATAAAAAGTATCCTATATGTTAATCCGGGTTATAAACTATCTATGACGACCCGAATGGCGCAGCGGTACTGAGGCTGCCTTACGTTCTTAGGGTCCAGGGTTCAAATCCCGGTAGAAGCAAATGTTTGTGTGATGAGCATAGACATTTGTTTCTAGTTTTCTAGTAAGTATGTATTTACAAACAAAAAGTATCTATGTAGTATATCAACTATCTGGTGTCCACGACACAAGCCTCGTTGCTTAGTGTGGCATTAGATGGCGCTGTGTGTAATGTCCAGCGATATTTATTTATTTATTATTATTATTTATGTGCTAAATTTTATCGAAATCCGTTCAGTACTTTTCGCGTGAAAAAGTAACAAACATTCATCTATCCATTTATCTATCCTCACAAACTTTCGCATTTATTATATTATGGTAAGAAGTAAGATAGTAGATGATAAAATATAATAGATGGATTAAATTTCCGAGGAACGTGCTCCGACTAAAAGGAAGGGTCTTAAATATTGACCACTAGCTGATGCTCGCGGCTTCGCCTGCTTGACTAATAATATACTAAAATCTTCCTCTTCAATCACTCCATCTATTAAAAAAGCCCGCATCAAAATCCGTTGCGCAGTTTTAAAGATCTAAGCATACATAGGGACAGACAGACGCGGCGGGGGACTTTGTTTTATAATATGTAGTGATAGTGATAGTCTTCTTCTTCGTCGTGTCGATGAAATGAAATGAAATGATGTTTATTTTTTGCAAGTAGGTTCTTACAAACACATTTACACGTCATTTATTTTAAACTAGATGGGGCCGGTGTTTCGTACCTGACTACTCTGAGAAGCAACAGCCGAAACAAACTCAGAGGTCATAGTCTCTTTTGAAGTCCAGACATAATCTTGTTCAATTCAGATGAGGACTATGCAGATTAGTGTCTGAGATGGTCTTTTGAAGAAAGAACCACACAGATTTGAGTTGGAACTGTCCAGTCAGTGCAAGCATTTGTCAGTTATCGTGTAGCTCGACTTATAACTCAAGGAGCTCAACGAAGCTCAAGGAGCTCAAGGAGCTCAAAGGAGCTCAAAGGAGCTCAATGATGATTCCCATTGTCATTTATTTAAATTTGTTTCGACCAGAACTCAGCCACGTCGACGGCCTTAAGGTGCAGGTGGTGTTGCACAAAGAGCAGGTCAAGAGGTGGGTCATGGTTTGAGATGAGGCTCCGCAGTCGCACTCAGCTTTATCGGAATATCCCCACCGGACCAAGTTGAAACGGTAGCGGCCTACCTGGCTTCTAAGTGTGTGTAGTGATAGTGATAGTGATAGTGATAGTGATAGTGATAGTGATAGTGATAGTGATAGTGATGGTGGTAGTGATACGTTGTTTTAAAGCTTACTGCCAGACGTTCTACACAAGTGACCTGTGGGCCAGCTACACACGGAAAACAATGGACGCGCTGAGGGTCCAATACAATAACAGCTTCAGAATGCTCTTGGAGCTACCGCGTTTCTGTAGTGCCTCTGACATATGCGCTCAGGCGCGTGTTCACGAATTCCACGCAATGGTGAGAGCGAAAACTGCGTCACTATTAGAATGAATGCGGTCGAGTTCTAATAGCATTCTGAAGATGTTAATGGATAAATTTGATTCACCGTTGATGAACCATTTGCAAGTGTTGGTGACGCAGGAATGATGCATCATCGATAATTTTTGTAATGTTTGTTTGTATGAATTTTCTAGGAGCGTAAAAATATATACACTAACATAGTTCTGTAAGTTTTTTGTAACTAACTCGTGGATCTTTGTTGTCTGAACAAATAAATTATACTAATATTAATTTCGATGCACTTTTTTAAGATAAGCAGCGCCACCTTGAACTGCACACTTAAAGTGGTCATAGTGTACGCTTATTGCTCATGATGAGAAGTGCCTTGGGTTGTGAGTTTGGTGCAGACTAAATAAGCAAGCATCAGTTCGCAGGTGCAAATGTATTCATTCTTCCGTATTGGCACCAATTATCATTTATACATGAAGATCGATTCACGTCATGGATATTGATTATCTTGTTAGCAAGGTTGGCTGTAGACCAGCTGAAGCTGTTGGCCTGGGTTCGTGCCGTGACTTAATTGTTTCTCAGAAACAGCACTTGCTTGCCATAAAATAATCTTAGGGCTTTAACAAATTGATATTTTATATGCGATAAAGTCAATGTGGCGACACTTGGGGGAGGCCTATGTCCAGCAGTGGACGTCTTTCGGCTGAAATGACAATGATGATGCCATAAAGGTGAAGAAAAAGTAAAAAAAATGCATTAGACTGTCTTAATGCCCGGTTCACATTATTCTACTCCAGTAACCCAGCGAGTTAGCGAGTTAATCGAGCCCAGCACTGCGCTGGTTCATATTGTCTACACTTTTACAGTGGAGCTGGGATGGAAGGGTAGACCGTCATTCCAGTCACTGGACTGGATCGCTCAATGGAATGGGTATTAATTATGTCATTCCAGCGCTGGATTCGACCGCTCTGGATTGGAACACTACTGGAATAATGTGAACTGGGCATGAGCTACCGAAAACTATGATATATGTTAATCCTGTTAAAAAGTCGTAATTACGAAACGTTTTAAAGCTATAGCTGATCTTGCCTTCTGTACTGGTCTAAAGTCACAAACAGAGAACTTCTATCAAAAAATGTGGTGAAGAAATGCTTGTCCTTTTTTCTTTTGAAACATGCACACACACACACACACACACACACACACACACACACACACACACACACACACATACATACATACATGGACATTTGTTTCAGAGTCATGGATGTTTATATATGTATAATAAGTATGTATTTACATACAAAAAAGTATCTATTTAGTATATCAACTAGATAGTTGGTACACTACATAGATACTTTTACACTAACTACTACTTACTAACTACTACTTTTACTTTTTCACTAAGCCACGAGGCTTGTGTCGTGGACATCATCTGGTGTCCACGACACAAGCCTCGTTGCTTAGTGTGGAGCTAGATGGCGCTGTGTGTAATGTCCAGCGATATTTATTTATTTATTTTATTTTGAAAAGGGGTGTCAGGAGCAGAATAAATACTGTCATAATCACTGAGCTTTATTTCCTACACACATCTGTGACGTCATGCAAACGCTCTACATAACTAAATCACGTCCTGGTTTGCGACTTTCCGTCAAAAAGTTACGGTACATATTAAAATGCGCAGACATTTCACCCATAATGTTACTATCAGGGCAGAGATGAAAAAATCCGACCGAAAATCTAAAGCGAACCGCTTTTAGGACAAACGGAATCTAAAAAATCAGAAGGTCAACTTCGTTCAATGCCTGATAACGTGAACTTTTCAGTAACCACCACCATTTTCAGATTTCTTCTTATGTACTCTCATTTCTTATTTTATTAATCATTCGAGTTGTAATGGCTGATTTTTTACTTAAATTATGAATCACTACAATTAAAATATGGACTTGGTTTCATTGATATAAATGCGCCGATAGAAATACTGTATTTATAGATGGTCAAAAAATTCATTGCAGCGTATTTTTCCGAAAAAATCGTTGTCTATTTAGAACTATAGTCCAACTTGAAAAACTTAATTGTCCCAAATGCGCAAACTTTTTTCCCCTGTACGTATGAAATTTCTGCACTATCCTGTACCACGGCAAATATCTTAAGACAGATCACCGTATCGGCTTGCATAATGAGATTTGTAGCCAAGATTAGAACATTTTTGTTGGCGCACAGCGATACCATCGGATTCTCAGTACATCTTGAATTTTATGCCCGCCTGGTACCTAAGCCGGGTATAAATGGTTATGTTAACGCTATTTTTGATAAGTGGGCTGGGTTGGGGTGATGGATGGCAGCTTTTAGTTTAAATGTCTGCAGTTTTATACTGTCCTGGTATGTGGAGGTAATCTTTTGGTGTAATCGTGAAAGATGGCTGTGAGAAGGAGGTTTATGGTAGCTGGTCTAAGATAGATGCAGTTGTGGATAGAAATATTTAAATGTTTTTTTCTTTGTGAAATGTTGACCTGTCAAAATCTCGCTTTAAATTTAGAATAGAAAAAAAAATAGGTACGCGGTTGCTTCTATTGCAATTGCGTTAGAAATTTTCCTTGAGCAGCTTCGAAGCTCAGGGTAAAGACTCATTGAATATCTCATTCTTAATTAACACATTTTGAATTAGCAAAGAGGCACTTTAAAGATACGTTTTATTTAGCGTCCAAAGGTGCCTGGAATTTGGCGTAATGACCTGGAGTGTAGGATTCTTACCTCAGTAAAAATTACACTGGTGGTTGCAAAATAATTAGGTACAGATCGTCAAAGGTCTGGAGTTTTGAAGTGGTTAAGTCTGTCTAGATTGAAGTTTAGACTTTCAGAGTGATACAGCCTAATTTTAGAGTGAACAAGTTCATTCTAAACATGAACAAACCCTGGAGCCAAACGATGGAACACCTAATATTGTGTCCTACCTGTAATGCGGTTTGCTACTGTGAAAGTGCCAAACTCAATTTGAATTGTGAATTGTTCTAAGAAGAAGAAGAACAAGCTATAGACAAAAAACTTAGAAACTATTGACTCTATTACAATTCAGACTTTAATGTAATGTAATAATGCACACATTCCCACACAGCACAACCACAATTTTCATTCCAGAAAACTTTCTCAAAGTCTAAAGATAAAATATTTATGTTCCCACGTTAAATAATTCAGTAACCGCGCGCACACCTGCCTGATATTCAATACTAATACATATTAAAAACGATTCTATCTATATTGAACTTTAAAAGCGTTTTTGCAGCGTTTTTTGTGCGTGTTCAGTGAACTCTAAGAACTGGGCGGGGAAGGGTTTTGCCCTGTTAAGGACGGTATACATTTGTTCGATACTAATAAATAAATGATAACTATTTTATAAAAGTCCAAATGTAGTGGTGTCTGTGGTGGAATTTCTGCCAACAAAAAATAAAACCGACTTAAAAAAAACACAAACAAAAAAAAAAAAGCTTGAAATCTGGGTGTATTGTACACATCTGTGTACCCCCTCAGAGCATACAGGTGTGATGTTACGTCATGATGTTCTATAAACAATAAACATCCAAGCAATTGCAGCAATCACGACAGATTTGCCGTCTATTTATGAAGAGTTCCATTGTATATCTCCGAAGATCAGCATCAGATCTTCACCAAAATTTAAATGGGACCACGTCAGGAGTATACTCTTTCAAATAATTTTAAGAATCGGTTTACAAATTGGGGAGAAATCGTGTAACATACATTAACAAAAAAAAGTATGTAATATAGGTACACACGAAGATATAACCTCGTCCTTTTTTGTAGTCGGTTAAAAAGATGGTAAATCTCAAAAAAAAAGTTCTAAAATGTTTTGATAAGACTTTAGAAAAATTAAAATCAGACGAATTGATAACCTCCTCTTTTTGGAAGTCGGTTAAACAGAAAACTTTTGTCGCTTAGCTTAAGTTTGAACATGGCCAGAGATCTAAAATAAAAACCTAAGGACCGGACTCCACCGAAGCGGAGACCAGACGAGAGGAGAGGAGATGTTTTGTAAACCACCAATAGAATTTCGTTATTTACACTTCTCGTCTCCGCTTAGATTTAGTGGAAACGGTTGAGCAGAGAGGAGATGTCTCGTAATTATTTAGGCCAGCGAAGACGTGAAGAGACGCGAGCGGCGGATTCGGTGGATACACCCTAATTTTCCGCATCTCCTTTCCTCTCCGCTTAACACATGCTTGTCTCCGCTTTGGTGGAGTTCGGTCTTAAGTCGCACAACATTTTTTTTAAGAGTCAAATCTTGAGATTAATCCTTTCACATGCGTACTTATCTCTAATTGATTTCAAATTAAACCTTTTTTCTATATTCTAAAGCTTTTTTGTGAGCCGTCTAAGTGATCGGCTGTCAATATTGATAAACTATTACTTGCTAACAGATCTTTGAACTCATCACAGTAATTAATTACATCAAATCTATTACTAAGTATGACGAAGGTATTTTTTTGTATAATCTGTAGCAATATTAATGAGAACATGATCTGTACTTGTAGTTATTAATTTAAATTGATTAAGGTACAAAACCGTTTAAGGGTAAGATCACCTATAAGTGTTTATTAATATTTTAACATGTCATTCTGATGAGTTGTTATTTTGTTCAAGCAACGTTAAACAGTTTCAGAAACCTTTAGTTTCTGAAACATACCAAAGACGACAAAAAAAACTAATTAGTCCGTCTGTTAGATTGTCAAAAAATATTTGACCCGTGTTTTTTCTTTTGTTACGTAAACCAAAATTGACGAAGATATGACGCTTTTAAAATTCTCAATACGTCACGCCTAGGTATAATTTTTACCTAGTTCTGACGTCACGAGCCCCCACTCCCGAGTTTTGATGCGCTTTATCTTTGTCAATATTCATTGATTAACAAAAAATAAGTGTCCATTAATTTCCAATACTCTAACTGACGGACTAAATAGATTTGCAATTTTTTGATACTGTCGTCATGCCTATTGTTTAATAACTGGGGGCCTAAAATGACGGCTTTATCAGAATCACAACAGGATAAAAATACAAGTATAATAACAAAAACACTTTTGTTTTTCAATTTTTGCTTGTCTGTCTGCCTGTTTGTTCCGAATAATCTCCGAAACGGCTGAACCGATTTTGACAGGACTTTTACTAGCAAATAGCTGGTGGTATAAGGTCTAAGTTAGGCTACCTTTATTTTTAAGGTTCCGTGCAAAAAAAAACCCTTAAAATAAAATTGTTAACAAAATCCCATTCAAAAAGGTTATTTTTTATTTATTTATAATTTTACGCAAAGGAAGGTCACAGGCAACAGCTAGTTGGATACTAAAATCAGATTGATTCACAGTGATTCTAAAAAGTCGTTTTAATATTATTATTTGAAAATTCCCACCGTTTACCACAAAATAATCGTCCGCGTCAAAGTGTAACCCGTCTCTAAACCCCCATCTATACATAATTCAAGTCTTATTTATAGAGTAACATTGAATAAGCTCCAGCTAGAACCATCGGCACAAAAACTAGCTATGCACTTTTTATTCCGTATCTTATCGTAAAGGAACACTAGACTGGTAAAGGCTGATTTTCTTTCACAGAAAAAGGATATGTGATGCTTCTTTTAGATATCAAGGTTGGATTATTCGAAGGAGGTAAGCAGAGATGGCTGACCTGTTTTGCTGAAATAGGAATGTGATGATGATTGACCAAACAAAAATATGAATCTGTTTAGTCCATCAGTCAGTTAGATTATCGAAAAATATTGGATACGTGTTTTTTATTTATCAAATTAATAAAAATTGACAAAGATATTAAAACGTGTTAAAGATCATGAGTGGGGGCTTATGACGTCACATTTGAGTAAAAAATGTACTCAAATATGACGTCACATGAGTTTTCAACGCACTGAATCGTCTTCATTTTTTGTTTACGAGAAAAAAAAAATGTGTCCAAATTTTTTTTGGAAATCTATCTGACGGATTAATTAGATTTTTTTTGTCATCTACCCTATTTGTAGTTACATCGAATGGATCGTTGCGTAGGATAAGACCCACTTAAGCGGAAGAAGGGAACCTTGATTGAGTTGGTCTTTTACTTCATCATTATCATCATAATATATTAGTTTGGAATCACCCACTGCTGGGTACGGGCCTCCCCTTTCTTCTGCCACACTTCCCGGTTCTGAGCGTCCCTTATCCAACAAAAAAACATCCCTTGTCTTTCACTTAGGACAACCCAATATCAATTTGACTGACCCGAGGATCGAACTCAAGGCCTGATGGATCCCGGGGCTGCGGGACTGTTTGAAAGAGATACCGTGGCTCCGGAAGACAAAGGGCAATGAAGGAACATGGATGGGTTTTAGTCAGTAAAAGTCTGACACTCCCTCCTGCTTCGCCCAGAGCGGGAGGAGTCATTTGATGATGAAAAAAAGGGCCTGATTTAATTTGAAGAAAAAAAAAGTTTCATGCTTGTCTCTCTATCCCTACTCTAATAGCAAATCGTCCACATTCGTACTCAAAACTTTCCTCACTAAATTTCCCACCTTACTCCGCATCACATCCAAATATAGGATCATTCCCACTAGTTCGACTACACAGTTCTACGGTAGAACTAATGTGAATATTTTTTATTCCTACGATTCAAGGTAGTACAAAATCGTAGAACTGTGTAGTTAGAACTAGTGGGAACGATCCCAAATATCATGACAGCCGGTAAGTAAGACCATAAAGTTATGAGATCTAGATCGTGGCGGTACTTTCTCATAAGCCTACAAGCTTTGCTGGCCCTTAAAAGGTGCTAATCTTGGTGATGTCAGTGTTTCTGAATAGTCTGCCTTATGAGCTTGCTGTATTGTTAGCCCCGGGTCATTCGCAAAGTATTCCAAACAGAGTTCCCAAACTACTCTATGAAAAATATAATATGGATCAAGAAAACATTACCAGCTTTGAATGACAAAAAATAACAACACTGCAAAACGATCGTGCAAGCCAAATATAATCTACACCATTATTACCATTAAAGCAGTTAGCCAAATGAAAAATATGATGTCCCAAGGTGCGGTGTTCGTGGCAAAACGGGGCGCTGGCTGATATTAGGTGCGGCTCAATTACGGAGAAATTAGTCGCGTAAAAGTTGGCATGTTAATGACGAACATTAGGGATGACCCTGACCTTAGTTGGAACCTAATATCGTGTTTGTGTTCAAGGAAATGGGTGTTAAAACAACTTTTATAGACGTGATAAACTTCAATGCATTTCTAATTGTTTTGTGAACAATTAAACATAACATCATGCCAGGAATTCCTAAAGGGTTAGGCAGCGATATGTATCTACATTACCTACACACACATTTCAACAGTTACGTTTAAATCCTATTTAGGGTTCTTACAGACGAGCGGCACGTTGATGACTGCCGTTGACGCTTGCAGTTGTGGCATGCCGCGTAAATGTGTGTCAGCGGCAGCCGCCGACGCCACAACTGCAAGCGTCGACGGCAGCCGTCGACAGGTGGCGACGGCTGCAGTTTATCTGCAGTTGGCAACGAGCGGCTCGTCTGTAAGAACCCTTAATAGCAGGTGAGCCTATTGCCATCAACAGGGCACGAATTCAGACTCCGTGGTTGTCCACAGAGAAGTTGATAGAAAAACCCAATGTCACTTTGCCTTTACTTGGACTTCTAGACCAACGAGACGTTCATAAGTCCAAATGGTTTAACAGATATAAACGTTTGGAGTTAGTTACAAAGAAAATCGTTATTGACACTTTAAAACTTTAAAAGTGATGACTTGGTATTTCTCTTTAAACACCTACCTACCAACCATAAAACACACAACAAAACAGGCTAGGCAGAACAAACGGTATTTTTCAATTTGCATACAAAAAATCAGCCTAATAATATTAATTGGCTAACTGTGCGATAAAAAGCTATTTGGTTAGTATCTTGATTAGGTTTTTGTTGTGAAGTTATTGACCGGGCGACGCCGCAGGACGTTATTAGTCCATCAGATTGGATGCAGGTGTGATTAAAAGGATGACGTACAGACGCCAGCTTATCAAGTTTCTACAATCTGCACTCACTGCAATCACTAAAGCATTAGGTTCAAGGTTGACTGGGGAAATTTGACAGTTTCGGGTACGTAATAGGTGCATACGACGACACCAGGATACCTTTCCGTCTAACAACGTTTGCTATTGTTGTGTGTGGATTGACACGAAAAGGTATTCTTTCTTAAAGAAATGTTCCAAAGTTAGATATCTTGTTAGATTGTTTATAACCTCGATTAACACATAGGATACTTTTATCCCGATCGATGGGCGAAGCCGTGGGCATCAGCTAGTCAGATCAAAAGGGATTGACAAAGTCTTGCTAGTTTTTATCAATCACATACCATGGTATTTGTTCTCAACAAGACAATTGACAAAGACAGCCATAGTTCAATTGTGTCATTTAACCATTGTGTATTTAGGAATTCTTGTAATTGTTAACTTTAAGATCTTTTAGTTAGAAGAAAAATAATACTGGGCGTAACCGGACCCTTCCCGAAGCCGTCAACCAAGCATTCTGTACATCAAACTAAGTAACTTTACGCAAAAATTATCGCTGGGAAACGACTTCTTTTTTGGGTGAAAAATCACGTTTTACGGTAAAACTCAATGTAACGCACTCAAAACATTGTGCTAATGGATGGTTCAGGAAATCTTACATTAAAAACATGTACCTATTTCATCTCTGCCTAGCCTTTTCCCAACTACGTTGGGATCGGCTTCCAGTCTAACCGGATGCAGCTGAATACCAGTATTTTACATAGAGCGACTGCCTATGGGACCTCCACAACCCAGTTAGTACTGGGTAATACGATACCACTTGGTAAGACTGGTTGTCAGACTTTTTGGGCCACTGACTACCTGTAACGACTGTCAAAGATCTACAAATGATAGCCGGGACCAACAGCTTAACGTGCTTTTCGAGGCACGGAAGAAACTCGGTATGTAAGGTCACCCATCCACAGACCAACCTAGGCAAGCACGGCTTAACCTAAAGATCGACCCGAGCGGCTGTTATTATTTAGCCACGAGCTCCTCACTTTAAAAAAAACATCTATAAAAAAAAAAAACTGAAAAAGTCGTAACTGTGACCCCAAATATCTCCGTAACTAGAAGGTTCGGTTGATATCTTCGCTTCCAGACGTGCGATTTTGAAGCTGTTTTCAGCGTTTTTAGACCAAACTAGGCCTCCGCCTAAGTTCTGACCATATCGCACGCATTTACACGCGCGTCGGGACTTCATCCCTACTAACACTCGGGAATTTTTCGAATTTTCATAGTAAATCATCAAAATTAATTGTTTTTCCAAATTCTTTTGCAAAAATAACGTTAGTTTATAGTTGAAATAGTCCTCACCCTTCATCCCTGAATTCTGGTCCGCGATCCGTGTCCCGGTCTCCAAGTTGTGGGGTGAAATTCAAAATTTTTTGGTTCAAAAACTGGTTTTTTGACCGAAACTCAAAATTTTTGGTCGGCACCTAGTAAGTTTTATTCCTTATATCGCTAGCCCGCGCGGAGACGCGTCTCTGGACACCTCGCCCGCACCCCTAGCTCGAATAAATTTTGCCCACCCACCCGCCCTCTGGGTTATAGGAAGGTAGACGTGGGGTTTTCGGCAAAATTTATTTTTCATATTAGTTTCTGTAGTATATTTTAATCCTGTAAATAGTGTTTTTGTAGGGACAGCTCGTTTTTAAACTATACTGACTACGAGTAAATAATTTGTTTTTACGAAATTTTAAATTTTATAATTATTTTGATATTATTAATTATTTTATTAGTATTTAGTAATTTATTGTGACAGTCGTACTTGAGAGGGCGATTATTATAATTGTATGACTTTTTTGTAAATACTTTTTATTTGATTTTATTAATTATTTACTTACTGTGTTCCCCCTTTTACAGGGTCACATAAGTCCCAGTGTCCTCTCTGAACCTCTTCTCGAGAAGATATTGTTGTTCCGTGCCCCTCTTTACAGGGTTCTGATCTGCCAATACCTGCTCTAAAATTTTAAATATGTTTCGCACCCCATCCAGCACCGTGAGGGCTCAAGGCTCTAGTAGCTCGCCGCGATCGGCGGAGAAAGCGATGCCCTCACCTGACGCAAGGAGGAGAATCTCCTTCGGAGACGAGACTCCTTCTGCGTCACAGGGGGGCCCTGCCACTCCGGGGACGCGCCGAGCTGCTATCGAAGCCCCAAGACCGCTCAAAAAGCCTGAGGCGAAGTGTCGCAGTCGCACCGAGGAGGCGAGAGCATGCCTTAATAAGGCCAAGCTTAATTTGGGCAACTCTCGCAACCTCAAGGCCGAGATCAAGACTGCGGTGCTCGAAGCCATAAACAGGCTTTATGAGCTGGTCAAGGAGTCCGAGCGCGACAAGACCTCTGCCGCACCTGTTGCCGTGCCGGAACCCGCACCCACTGCTGACTTCTGTCCCCAGTCCATTCCCGAGAGTCTCGCGCGCCAGACTGAGCTCATTACCACCCTCAAGGAGCATATCTCGATTATAAAGGAGAACACCGAGAGGGTGGAGAAGCTCCGAGACAGTCTGGCAAGCAGGGAAAGTGTGGGGGAGACTACTTACGCGGGTGTAGCGGCCGTCGGTAAAACCCACACCGGGGCACAGGCCCCGGAGCGAACGACGCTGCACTCCTTGGTGGTCTCTTCCACACATGAGATGGATACGGGGGCCGAAGTCCTCGAAAGAGTGCGAAAAGCAGTGGATGCGAAGGAGGGCTGGGTGCGAGTAGAGAGGGTCCGAAAGGCCAAGGACCAAAAGGTCATTATGGGGTGCGAATCGAAGGAGGAGAGAGAAAAATTGAAAAAGCGACTTGAATCGGCCGGAGAGAACCTCGTCGTCGGGGCGGTGAAAAATCGGGACCCACTTCTGGTTCTTAGGGACGTGCTTTCAGTACACAGTGACGAGGAAGTGTTGAGAGCCCTAAGGAACCAGAACCAGGAGATCTTTCACGGCCTCGGGGACGAGGAACTCAAAATGTCAATAAAATTCAGAAAAAAGTGTCGAAACCCGCATACGAATAGCATTGTGCTGAGTGTTACCCCAGCTATCTGGAAGAGGGCACTCGAAGGGGGCAAGGTTCGGATTGACCTCCAGAGAGTGCGCGTCGAAGATCAGACGCCTCTGGTTCAGTGTACCCGCTGCTTGGCTTACGGGCACGGAAAGCGCCTGTGCACGGAGCCAGCCGATCTGTGTAGCCACTGCGGTGGACCACATCTTAGGGTGGACTGCCCTGGTAACCAGATCGGCGAAACAGCGGTGTGCGTTAACTGCACCAGAGCCAAGCTTGGGGAGCACCAGCACAATGCATTCAGCGACGATTGCCCGATACGCAGGAAGTGGGACGCATTCGCACGAGCAACCATAGCGTATTGCTAAAGTTGTCGGTGCACCCACTTCCACGTACACATTGATTTCAATCTCGAAAACACCGGAATGTGGATGCATAGAGCGAACCACTAAGGTTGGATTTATGGACAACGGGAACTGGAGCCACTTTCATGTGAAAGTGACTGGAGTTAAACTGCACCAAGAGTCAATCTTAGTGGAATCGCAAAGTCGTGTCGAGGTGGCGAAAATCTGTCGACTTAAAATTGATATGAAATTATATGCTGAGTATATATCCCCCATATCATTAAGTTAAAATAAAAGACGAATCGAAACACAAACGGAAATCAAAAGAAAGCACTCGCAGAAAGGGTATAAATAAATAAAACAGTTAATTGAGCCAAAAAATAGTAGAGTCAGTTTATATAGCATTTATTTCATTGATTATAAATAATTAGACAAATTAAAAGACGAATAAAACATAGTTAAATGTAATAGTAACACAAAATTAGTCAAAATTGTTAAACATTATTAGCAACATTAAAACTGTAAAATATTTGAAACAAAAAATTGAATAGAGCGTGGTCTCTTCGGCCTCAAACCAAATAGTCGCAAAGCAAGGCAAAGCAGAGTAAAAAAGGTCTCTGATCATGTCAGAGGGACACTGGTGGGGCAGGAGTGTGGTTTTAGCCGGTTCGAGTCCGGCACTACCTCGACTGTCTCCCAAGAGAAATTCCTGTGGGATAGTCGAGGTGTCCGCGGGGATTTCCCAGTCCTGCCAAAAAAAAAAAAAAAAAAAAAAAAAAAAAAACTAGAAGGTTCCCAGCTATGGTGTAGAACAAAAAAATGATCGCAATTACGGGGAGAACAAGTGCCTTTCGGCTTCGTTAAGGGTGTTTTACACCCTTTTTGAGCTATGATTACCATGATATCCACGCGACTGCCTCCTTGGTCGAATGGTCGCAAGCGGGACTGCTGAACATGAACTTCTGGGATCGATTTCCAGGTCGGGCAAAGTGTTATTGGGTTTTTCCACTATGACTTTCTCAGTAGCAGCCAAGGTGTGTGAATTTGTGTCCGGTTGATGGCAATTGGCTCGCCTCTATTACATGAGATTTAAACATGACTGGCGAATGTGGGTATAATATTTAGGTACACCTCTGCCTAACACTTCGGAGATTACAGGCGTGATGTTGTAAGGAATGGAGAAGGCATTTGCTCAGGAGTGGGACAATACGGGGTAACTAAAAAAAAAAAACGGATGCAAAACTGCGCTGAGATTAAATCATTGACCTTATAGTCATGTATGACCTAACATTTTATAATTTTATGAGTCTTATATAATTAATCTACAATTTTTATGCCAATTTTAATTGCAATCAATCCCAAATTACTCTTTAATAGTTATTCATTATTTTAATATAATTCCTAAATAGTTTCTGCCCGCTGCTTCACGCGTGACACTCCGGAGTAATGTAGCTTCCCATTAGTGAAAGAATTTTTGGAATGGGATCAGTAGTTCCGTAGATTACCCACTACATTCAAACTTACAAACATTTCCTCTTTTTCTCTTTTAAGGGTAGATTATAATTAATTCCTTTTTTCAAAATATCCTAATATACTGCAGGAAACATTTGAGAAAGAAGAGCTGAAGAGGATTCAAATTACATTCGAGATTATTGTAATCGAAAACAACTACTACACAAACCAATTTACTTAATTACAAATCGAACTTCGACCTACAAGACACAAGAATTCAGAATTACAAAATACTAGAATTAATACCGATGCAGTGTAGTTTTCATTTTCACAATTTATTGGAAACTTCTTCGTTGGCATATCACGAAGTGCTTGCGACATTTTGATGCTACAAACATTTGCCAACTTTAGCGATTTATGATAGAAATCACATGTGTTTTGTAGGAGAATCGAGTAATTGAATAATTGAATTGAAAATGTTTGTTTTGTATGTAAAGTTTAAGGAGTACTACATATTTGTTGTGTGGTGTTCGCTAGGTCAGTTTCTTTCAGTTAGGTATTAGGTAGTTGACCCATAAACCCACTTGCCTCGTTGGTTTAGTAGTCGAAAGCGCGACTGCTGGGCATGAGGTACTGGGTTCGATTTACAGATACAGGGTGTAAACAACCTCATCACGAAGCCGTCAACCAAGCATTCTGTACATCAAACTAAGTAACTTTACGCAAAAATTATTGCTGGGAAACGACTTTTCTTTTTGGGGTGATAAATCATGTTTTGTGGTAGAACTCAATGTAACGCACTCAAAACATTGTGCTGATTGATGGATTGAATAGTACGGGGGTCGTGAAGGTGTTTAAACTAAAAATCTTACATTAAAACATTGTATATAAAAAAAAACTTATCAAAAAGTTGGAACTTTGACCCCAATATCTCCGTAACTAGAAGGTTCCCAGATATGGTGTACAACAAAGATATGATCGCGATAATGGGGAGAACAAGTGTCTTTCGGCTTCGTTAAGAGGTATTTTACACCCTTTATACGAATTCATTGTTCAATTGAGTTATGCCCGACTCGTCACTGTTCCTACTTCATATTTTTATATTGACAATGCAAGTTTTGATTTCCAAAAAATATTTCGATTTATTTTCATTATTTATTATGAACCTGATGTTTCCCACTACAGGGCAAAGACCTCCTTTCTATATTTCCAGTTATCTTTGTCTTCGGCTATTTGGGCCTAATCCTTTTGATATTTCAATTAGTAAACGTATTTACATCTATTTTATTTTCTACATAAAATTTGAAACAAACAAACATCATCGTCATCATCTGCCCAGTCTTTTCTCAACTACGTTGGGGCTGGCTTCTAGTCTAACCAGCTGCACCGGAATACCAGTACTTTACATGGAGCGACTGCCTATCTGACCTCCACAATCCAAGTAGTACTGGGTAATACGATACCCCTTGCTAAGACTGGTTGTCAGACTTTCAGGCTATTAAATAAAACTCGTGTAGCGGCGTAGACAGAAAAAACTATAGCGGCTACTAGGAACGTATTGACGCTTTATTGACAAGCTAAGTTACTACATAACGGTAGGTGGCGCTGTGGACAAGGAAGTACTTTTATACAGCCATAGATTATAAATAACACAGGCCACTGACTACAACAAACAAACAAACAAATAAAACAAAGGTTAAAACTAAAGATTCATTGAACTTTGGGGTTATGGCCCTTGACATGCCTATAAGATACTAAAAGTTATAATATTGTGTATTCTTAAATTACCTAGCAGTATAAACTGAGGAGAATTTCAAAACTCGTGAGCAACTTTGTATTCTATAATGAAAAACACGATAGTTATGACTATTGGATCTAAAGTTATTAACGAGATGGTAAATACTTTGAAGTTATTAGACAATCTACAGGCATAATGAACATGGTACAAGCAAATGGTAGACAGAGCTCGTGGGAGATGGCAAGAAGCGAACAGACCATAAACGAAGCCGTCAACCAAGCATTACGCATTGAACATCAAACTAAGTATACTCGGATATATGTATAGTACAACTCGGATCGCCCAAGTACCGTAGTAGTACATAGACTAAAGCGTAGGTATACATAATTATAAATGTTGTATTATGTACCTAGGTAGGTACTGATTAGTAATGTGTTGTGGCACAGAGTTGTCGTGTCTGACATACCACTGTTAAACCCACGATGGTTTGTGTGGTATGTTTATGTTGTGTAAAATATTTGTAAACAGTGTTTTATGATTAATAAAAGTAAAAGAAGTAGATTAAGTTTTTTAGATATTAAAAAAAAAAAAAAAAAAAAAATTATGGGCTGAAAAAGCATGTTTTGCGGTAGGACTGCACTCAAAACGTTGTACTAATGGATGGTTTGAATGGGTGGGTCGTGGAGGTATTTAAAGAAAAGATATAACATTACAAAACTATGAAAAAACTTGGAAATTTGACCCCCAATAACTCCGTAACTAGAAGGTATGGTCCACAACAAAAAAATAATATCGCAATGACGGCTTCGTTAGGGTACTTTTATACCCATTATTATGTTTGAGGATGTAGAGACCATAAGGGCATTGAGCACTTAAAATACTAGCCACAATGAAAACTGAATCCATATCCTAAATATCGGCAATCTCATATTTTTCTGGAAATCAGACTCGGCTTTTCGGTATGATAGTAGTAGGTAGTGCCAGGAAGACATGACTACTACATTGTAATGATAAATCTAAACCAAAGCTACTTTAGTAACTTTCACTGTTGCGGCTCTTGGTATAAGTTTGCTAAAATACAGGCATTACATGCACAGAATAGTCGCGTAAAAGGGAGCACGTTACTTTAGCGCAGATAAGCTAAAATTAAATAAAAAAGTAACACTCACCAAAACTTAAAGATACAGCGTCGGCACCCTCTTCTGAGCTCCCAAAGACAATTTATTACCAATCTTCTTGTAGCCTTCATTCTTAATCCTAGTTTTAGGTTTGTCCGGATCAGGACAACCCTTTAGCTCCCAAACCAGATTCGTCAAAGACTTGGGTCTGCTTAGCTTCCTTGATCTCTTCTCGGGCAGTTTCGGACCATTCCCTGAATCTCCCGACGTCCTTCCACCTGAATGACTTGAGTCTAAAGTACCATCGAGCTCCATAGCTTGGTGGATGTTCGATAGGCTTTTATACCGTATGTTAAAGATTGGGGAGTCTCCCTTAATCGGTCGAATTGGACTAGCTACGGGACTAGGCGCCTCTTTAGTTGGCGAATTACTTTTTTGACGCAAAACCATTCTGTTTTTATTGTTATTCACACTGTTCTTGATGTATAGTTTCGGGAGGTTTGGTGCTGGTGCTACGGAACATTTTTCTTTGTAAACTGTGACTGGGGTTTCTTTTATTTGTGCTGGCGCTTTCCTAGTTCTCTTTTCTGCTTTTTGGATGTTCAACGGCTTCTTGGTAGGTATAGTTTCTATCGGCGGTGGTTCTGGCTTTATTTCTGTGATTAAAGGCATGTGAATAGGAGTTGCTGCTGGGGATGCAGGAGCCGATTCGTGTCTTGGAGTTGGCTCGTTGGAATACGATGCTTTTATGTTCTTAGGGAGAGGAGCAAACCCTCTGACGTAGTCATAAATTTGGTCTATTTCATCATATTCGTCTGGGATACTGTTTTCGTCTCGATGACTGCTGTAGATGTGGTTGTGACGGGACATATGTTTGTGTTGATTAGCTGTATCTGAAGACGCACTGCGTCGAAGGAAATATCCTGTTTTGACTATTGGTGGAGCATGTAATGGCCCATTCAGAAGTCTCTTCGGGTCACCCAGCTTCCCGTCTAACACATGTATTCTGTCTACAACATCTACTAACAAACGATTGCACTTTTCCACTAGCCTGGAGAATTCCATGAAATTCTTTATTTGATCCTCGTTTTTGCATCTTTGCATTTTGAGTGGCGCTGCCAAAGGAAGTGCTACTAACGCGTTGCCTTCTTTTGGAAGAGGAAGAGCGAAGACATGGTCTTCTTCGAACATTGACAGCAGTCTTAATTCTGGGACAAAATGACTGGCGCTTTTGAGTCCTCTTGGTGGAGTACCGTGAACCAATCGCACTGTTATAGGCAAACGTTTAGTCAAAAGAGTCTTAGCTGTATGTACTCCGCTAATATTCTCTTCCTTAGCCACAGCTGAGAACTTCCCTCTTTGATCCAGACTCAATAAAACCATATCGCCTTTAGAATCTGAACATTTCAAATACTTATTCTTACCTAAGAATGTTTCTCCTCTAGGCATAATTATCTCACCAGCTGGTAGATTCCTTGCTCCATCAGCTGTTACATTGCCATCTAGGTCTATTTTAGCACAAATAACCCTAACTGGTTCTCTGACAAGACATCCATCATCAAGTTTCCTTCTAGCTAGTTCTGATACGGATTCAATGCACCTGACAGCCCGACCTTCTTCGCTTAGCAACTCAAAGTAGCCTTTATAGGTTTCTGGGATAGCTATTCTAGGTCCAACACTGACCATGCGTCTCCCTTCTTTAAGTTTGATAGCTTGAGCGATGATCTTCTTTCTCTTTCCTGCGGAGACGAGGAGTGCTGTGGATTGTAACCCGGGGCTTGGGAGTGTGGGGACGCCGAGTCCTCCATATTGTCCTTTGATGATCTTTGCGACGCTTGGTAGGCGGTTCTTGACTGCGAACTCTCGAAGGTAGCTGCCTTCGTCACACCAGCGCGATGCTGCGGCCACTACTTGGCCGTCTGTGGCTGCCATGACGGGTTTAGTCACATCTGGGGAACAAGAGAGAATGATACGTTAATTATTTGTTCTTGAAAAGGGTAATGTAATGTGGTAATGTGTAAGAGAACGGTTGAATGGGATAATGTAATAATGATATTTGATGTTTTGGCATACAAAATGCCTTGAAACAATTGCACTGAAGGTATGTTTTAATCCAACAAATACTAAAGACAAAAAAAATATAAATCGTAATCGAAAAAAAAAGAAGAAAGAAGAAGAAGACCTAAATGTTAGACATAAAAAGCGTAAAAAACTTGACCTTTAATTCTTTGACCATACTCTTACATAGTAATAATATATAATTATGAGGTGCCTAATAATTTTCCTTATACAAAGAAATTGGATACAAATAAAAATCTCACGACTGCTACCGTATGCGGTCAAAACCGTTAAAACAAAACTTCGGTTAACCGACAGGAAAACCTAGTTTTACAATAAACATTTACAGAAGAATCACGTGCCACTCCAAGTGCGTAAACCGATGCAATAAATTGTTTATAGTGTGTATAGGATAAGGCAGCGTACGGATTGTGAAGGCGCGAGGAGGTGCGGGTAAATCTCGCGCGATGGATATTTTATTGATGTTGTTCGTAATTAAGGATTGTAATCAATCTCAATCTTCAAACGTTCGTTAATCTTAATATCACGACCTGCCTGTCCTATTACTTGCACACCGCATGAGGTGATGGTCGCTACCGAAAGTGCCAAACTCGTCGCCAATTTTGGGCAGACTCAATTTAAATTGTCATCGATACGCTAAGTAGATGGATTGTAATTTATTGCCTCAACCGTTACTTTAAAAAATCAAACTTAACGTATAAATTAATGAAGTTTAGTAAAAGAGCTTGTAAATCACAGCAATGAAACATGCCATCAAATAAATTAATATTTTGTATTTTGGGTCTAACATTTTAAATTATACAAAAACAAACATTCTTGTACACTGGGAGTTCTTAATTATTACAATTTTTCAGACTGGATGTGGTAGTCTGAGAACAGAATGCTGTGGCGCAAGGTGGAAATGCCTATGTCCAGCAGTGAACAGTTAACTGACTTGATTAGTCTATTCGTTAAACTTAACAAAGCAAAGGTTTGAGCAAAGTCTTAACTTAACTTACAACAATAAAATACCCTTTACTTAACACATCTCTACATAAACTCGTCGAACCCAAACCACGCGATCCCGCGATCAATGCAACCGACACCTAAGCTAACCTCTAAACGTTCGATTAGCCAACAGTGTAACAAAGAAATGCGCGGTCAATAACGTCGGTTATAAAAACACCGTTATGTAATACGTGTAGTTATTCATCGATAAATACTTCGGTTACAATGAGTAGACGATTTCTTTGCAGATAAGGTTAGAAAGCAATGGTGGCTTAGCAATAACAGTATGGACTTACGAGTAGTTAGTCGTGGGTTTAGCAACTGGCGAGCTCTTAACTATGTGTAATTTATATTCAGTCAGTATTGGTAACCCAGTGGTTTAAGACCAGTATATCAAAATGGTGCAGCAAACCGTGTCGAGGAAACTGACATTTAATCTAAAACAAAAAAATTAATTGTTTATTATTTTTTTATTTTTTGATATATTCCACCCACTAGGCACGTCCACGAGGGCCATATGAGGATATGGCCCTCGTGGACGTGCCTAGTGGGTGGAATATGAACTCTCATACATGCATGACACTGCTTTAAACTGAGATGGGGGCCTGTGTCCCAGCAGTGGGATATTATAGGCTGATTTTGATTCATCGATAAATACTTCGAAACAATGAGTAGACGATTTCTTTGCAGATAAGGTTTTAAATAAGTTATCATGGGGTGCAATGATCATCAGTAAGGGCTTAGTTAGTAATTATTTCACTATGAGCAATAGGCATGACGACAGTATCAAAAAATTGCAAATCTATTTAGTCCGTCAGTTAGAGTATTGGAAATTAATGTACACGAATTTTTTGTTTTTGTAAATCAATGAATATTGACAAAGATAAAACGCATCAAAACTCGGGAGTGGGGGCTCGTGACGTCAGAACTAGCTAAAAATTATACCTAGACGTGACGTATTGAGAATTTTAAAAGCGTCATATCTTCGTCAATTTTGATTTACGTAACAAAAGAAAAAACACGTGTCAAATATTTTCTGATAATCTAACTGACGGACTAATTAGTTTCTTTTTGTCGTCTCGCCTATTATATACAAATGTATAGCATCCTTATGATATGGCTAGAAAGGAGGGGTCTGCTGAGATGACGAGTAATAGAAAAGTATGGAAGAAACAAACATGCTGTGCCGACCGTCAATGATAGGGCAAAAGAATGATGATGCATAGGATCCTTCAAGCGAACTCTTATAGTGAATTTCTGTGTCGAATAAACTGCCTCGTCAGTCTTCTAGTCGGAAGCGACTGCTGAGCTTAAATTAGGTATCGGGTTCGATTCCCAGGTCGGGTATAGTGTTATTGAGTTTTTCCAAGGATTTCTCAGTAGCAGCCACGGAGTTTTGTTTTGTGCCCGGTTATCCCCGAAGTTTTAAGCACAGGTGTGCCTAATAGTACACCCACATTTCGCCAATAATGTCTAATTGGGGGCGAACATATTGCCATCAACCAGAAACAAATCCAGACTCCGTGGCTGCTACTGAAAAATTTCTGATGGCCAAATAACAATTTGCCTGACCCGGGAATCGAGCCCGCGAACTTATGCCCAGCAGTCGCGATTTCGACCACTAGAACAACGAGGTAAGAAGGAATGGAGAAACAAACACCCCAGTAAATAAATACAAAATACAACACAACAAAAAATACAGTATAATATAATCAAACTTAATAAATTTATGATAATATTGTATTGTATTATTATTTTAGAATTATATTTTATTTTATTTACTGGTATTTAACTGCTCGATTATTGTCAGTAAATACTTAATACCAGTACTGCACAATCAGGGACCGAAATTACGAATTCTCAATGGCTGATAGTAAGCTTCACACACGTTTCTTATCACATCTTAACACCCAGGCGAAGATACCGAAATCCGGCCAACTACCGGTGTGCCACGAGTATAACACTGTAAGTAGGTACTTTATGTTCGAAAACTTTTCAACTTTGTTACTTAGTTCATAAGGTTCAAAAGTGGACGGTCAATTAACGCGGTAGTACATTGTGATGGTAAACATTTAACTGTTTGTGCATAATCTAGCTAGGTTTAGAGACGACTAGCTCATGCTCGCGGCTTCACCCGTGTGAAGTTCGATAATTGTACCACGGGATAAAAAGTATCTTATGTATTAATCCAGGTATAAACTATCTGTGTGCAAAATTTCATTCAAATCTGTTGGTTTGTCTGCTTGTTTTACGTAAAAGAGTAACAAAAATCCATTCATCGATCCTCACAAACTTTCGCAATTATAATTTTATTTTTAATTTATTTGAGCTTTTTTTTATTGGTTGGATTTCGTTGTTCTAGTGGTCACAAGCGAGACTATTGGACGTGGGGTTTAGGGTTCGATCCCGAGTTAGTAACCTGTTAGTGGTTTGTCTGCTAAAAGCAGTTCGATGTCGTTTATAGTCTCCTTGATTAATGTTCGGTACTCAACACAATTGAGGAGCTCGTGGCTAATTTGTGGTCAATTTTCAGGTTAAGCCGCGCTTGATTAGGTTGGCCCGTGGACCACCCAATACCGAGTTTCTTCCCTGCCTCGAAAAGCACGTTAAGCCGTTGGTCTCGGCTGTCATTTAGAGATCTTTGACAGTCGTTCGGCTACGCGGGCAGGTAGTTCCATAGTTAGTTAGTTAGTAGCAGTTATAAAGAAAATACTCATTGCTTCAGGCCCCAATCAATGAACACGCGTACATAAATCTTTCGAAAAACTCATCACACCCATCCACACATTGACCGTTGCAAGCACCTTAACCTCGACCGCAGAAGAAGATTCACGGGCTCCATCCGTTCCGCTATTGGTAAAAATTACCTAACACATTACGCCAATCGCCCTTGCGGCAGCACTAGCTTACCGGCGCGTGACGCATGCGTAACAACCATTGTTTGTGTACATTGACCTTAAACTTGGCAACACCACCGAGTAAATAGATACAGAAGGCACCATACAACGCACGCACACATAGAAACGCTTAACAAGCGCAGCTCATCAAGCTACTACAATCTGTCAAAATTCTTTAATAGATTTTCAATTTAATTGCTAAAGCATTAAGTTCAAGGTTAATTGGGAAAATTTGACAGTTTCGGGTAGCTTGGTGTGCTGGTGTCTGTACAGCAAGTGCTAGCGTACTTGCGAAATCACGACTGTCATTTGTTTTGGATTGCCGCCGCCATGCGTAGCGCGCCTATGTACGAAAAAAAATAACGAAAAGTTGTTAGTCCCAGTTGTCTCTTGTAAATCTTTGACAGTCGCTACTGGTTACAGAAACCCGAATGTCGGACAACCAGCGTTATTGTTTTATCCAATAACTGGGTTCTGGAGGTCAGATAGGCAGTAGCTCCGTTTTAAATACTGCATGGGGTAATACTTGAAGCCCAATAAAGTTGGATAAAGGCTACTCAGAGTTACCTCTGACTTTACATCGATGTCAAAATCACAGTTATCTTAATTTCATAAAGATAAGGTTGCTGTTAGTTTGCTGTCACTGGCAAGTCTGTAAAAATACAGTGATCTTTATTCTTGTTACAATAGGATTTCTATTAGGTTGCTAGTGTTCCTACGGTGATCTCAAACAAATGCCAGTCGCGAGTACGCTTGCACTCGCCGTACGAGAAGCGTGTCTATGTGTGCGTGCGTTCTGGCTCGCTGTTTGGAGTCGACCTTCTGTATCTATCTATTCTGTGGCAATACTGTTTGTTTTAACTTTTATGCGTTATTCTTTAATTAGTTTTCGGTTTGTTTCTTTACTGTTTTTCGGATTGTAACGGTTTTAAGATTATAGTAGTGTTTCGTGTTTTGATAATGTTAGTCAGTATATGGAAGTTTAGTGATTATTTAGGCTATGTCGGTTAAAATAAATCTTGGTTCTTAGAGTAAAATATAGGTCTAGTCCGGGTAGTGTTTTTGGGTGTTTCCATCGGCAATTTCTCAAAAGCAGCCCGTAGGCTGAATTTGTGCCCGGTCGATGGCATTATGGTCGAACCCTATCATGCTTACGAAGTGTGGTTGTAATATAGTTGCTGCGTAACCCTCCGAGGCAAACAGGCATGGCAATCGGTGTTATAACTGGTGACCAACAAAGCTCATACAAGTGCTTCAAAAACCGACCAAGTGCGAGTCAGACTTGCGCATGAAGGGTTCCGTACCATCGTAGTAGGGGAGGCCCCCTTATTTGTATTTGTATAGCGGCAACAGAAATACATAATTAGTCTGTGCAAAATTTAAACTGTCTAGCTATCACGGTCCGTGAGATACAGCCTGGTGACAGACATATAGACGGACAGTGGAGTCTTAGTAATAGGGTCCCGTTTTTACCTTTTGGGTACGGAACCCTGAAAAACACACTGTTGTATTTTCAACTGTAAGAGCTGGGGAGTGTGTTGAAAATCCAATACGCAATAAAAAATCACCCGTACGAAGAGGGCTGACCATTGGAGTTGTCCCACTTTCATATAATGTATGTAAGTATGCTGCATCATGATTAATTCGCACCTGTCAATACGTAATGATGGCCATAACATTTTATATGGAACCACGAGCATTGTAAATGATCAACATAAAATTAATTATGTAATTCTGGACATACCGTTAGCATAATAAGATGACTAAGTAGTACCTAGTTTTTTATGAGACTAAAGATGTGAGATTTTAAAATCTGATAGGCAAAGTCTGGCCTAGAGGTTTATTGAACTACAAATGTGGGCAGAGCTCGTGGCTAATAACAGCCGCTCGAGTCGAGCCGAGCTTGCCTAGGTTGGTCCGTGGATGGGTGACTACCCATTACTTACGAGTTTCCTCTGTGCTTTGGATAACACGCTAAGCTAAACGGCTTAGAATGATTTACTGTCAAAGATCTACAAACGGACGGTCCCGGCTGCCATTTGTAGTTCTTTGACAGTCGTTACAGGTAGTCAGTGGCCCGAAAGTCTGACTACTAGTCTTACCGAGGGATATCGTATACCCTCTGGGTTGTGGAGGTCAGGTAGGCAGTCGCTCTATGTAAAATACTGGTATTCAGCTGCATCCGGGTAGACTGGAAGCCGACCCCAACATATGTAGTTGGGAAAAGATGATGAAAATGTAAGTACAAAATCAGCCAATACGAGTATTCAAAGTGATTTTATAACTCTGCCGGGGTTGCGGGACTGTTCGAAAGAGATACCGTGGCCCCGGAACACAAAGGGCGATGAAGGAACATGGATGGGTTTTTTTTTCAGTAAAAGTCTGACACTCCCTCCTGCTCCGCCCAGGGCGGGAGAAGTCATTTGATGATTTCCCATCCGAAAAAAAAAACATAGAGAAATGTGGATGCTCTATTAGGTACACTTCTGCCTAATCCTTCGAGGATTACAGGCGTGCGATGTTATATTATGTTGTAACATAAATTTTGATAGCTAAGGTAAGCGTAACCTTGCTGAAACAAAACGTCATGAGGAATTATGAGAGCATAATGATGAAGATACCGATTTCGGTTTCAGCGACTGCATTCGATGGCTTTTTAGGGTGATTGTCGAGAGCTTTGGTGTGCTGCTCTTTCTCTCTCTCAAGCTGGTTAGAATATCCAACTTTGGCCAAAAAACTCCGAGCACAAAGCGGACAAGTCAAAACACCATTGACGACATTGTAGGATACAGCTAAATAAATAAATATCGCTGGACATTACACACAGCGCCATCTAGTGCCACACTAAGCAACGAGGCTTATGTAGTGGACACCAGATAGTTGATATACTACACATATACTTTTTTGTATGTAAATACATACTTATAATACATATAAACATCCATGACTCGGAAACCATGTCCATGCTCATCACACAAACATTTGCTCCTACCGGGATTCCTGTGACCCTAAGAACGTAAGGTAGCCTCACTACCCCTGCGCCATTCGGGTCGTCAGCTGTAGGTGAGAGCTGTAGGTGGTCTAGCTTTAAGGTCATCACATTTGAAATGTAACTTTATCCTTCTTTTTTCCGAAATCAAGGCTAGCAGATGAAGAGACGATGATGTAGGTATGTACCAATAACTACTAACTAAAAACTATTGTCCAAAAATACTTCAGGTTATTCATAATCTAAAATCGCGTGCAAAACTAGCCTCCAATTATTGGAACCAGACGATGACTTTCGAAAAGCATTTAAAAGATCTTTGATAAAAGAAGTTTGTATTAAAAAGAAGTTCCGACACTAACTAGTTAGGGAGTTTATCTGATTAAACAAATCATGAAACTGAATATAGAAATGCTTTTATAGACTGCTGAGTAATGTCTGAAGTTCAGGGTCTTTTGAAATAGACTTCAAGATTCACCATTTGCCTTTCCATATGTTTAGGTCGGCTTCCAGTCTAACCGGATGCAGCTGGAGACCAGTACTTTACGTGGAGCACAGCCTCTTTGAACTCCACAGCTCAGTAACAGGGTATTACGAATTCATTGGTAAGACCGCTATAGTCCGGACAAACTTTTGCACAAAAAGGTTTTATTTCAGTAAGATTTGCGTGATTCATACATACATAATATTTTGTATCAAGTTTAGCGAGTGACGACTGAGGAGTGAGTTTAGTGTGGCAGAAACACAGAACGCTACTTGCTACGATCCTCTTTTTTTCTTTTTCGGATGGGAATTCCTCAAATGACTCCTCCCGCTCTGGGCGGAGCAGGAGGAAGTGTCAGACTTTTACTGACTAAAACCCATCCATGTTCCTTCATCGCCCTTTGTGTTCCGGGGCCACGGTATCTTTTTTTGAACAGTCCCGCAGCCCCGGCAGGCATCGGCCCTTGCTCGGACCCCTTCTTATTGCTGTCTCTCTTTGAGGCGCGCGTGGAACACGAACGCGCCTATGAGACGTACGGACGGCGAGCTAGCCCATAGCTCTCCGTCCACAGACCCGCGCCATACTTCTTTTGCCTCGTCCACGTTCATACATCTGGTCATACACGCACGCCAGTTGGGAGTACTAATCATCTGACCTCTCTGAAGAATCTCACCAATAAGGTCAGTGTAGGTCATTCTAGGGCGTCCCTCCCTCGGTGTTGCCACTCACGTCTGCCATGATGATCATCTGCCTAGCCTTTTCCCAACTATGTTGGGGTTGGGTTTCGAGTTTTATCGGATGCAGCTGAATACCAGTATTTTACATGGAGCGACTGCCTATCTGACCTCCACAACCCAGTTAGTACCGGGCACAACGATACAAATGACAGCCGGGACCAACGGCTTAACGTGCTTTCTGAGGCACGGTGGAAACTCCGTATGTAATGGTCACCCATCCACAGACCAACCTAGGCAAGCACGGTTTAACCTAACCATCGACCCGAGCGGCTCTTATTATTTAGCCATGAGCTCATCTGTCATGATGATGGTTTGCATAATTCCTGGCTAAAATATGATTTTTAGCAAAACGTTTGCTAAACCCATGCCTAGGTGGTGTGATAATCATGCTTATTTGATTGTTACTCTCAAAAGTAATCATTGAATGTAGATATTTTTAGAAACAGCAACTTGACAAAAATACTCGATTTATCAAAAACAATCTTCGAACCGTCAAAACTTCTAAGTGCAACAAAATCTTTTCCTCAAATCAAACATCCGATGATTGGAGAAAAAACTTTCGAAAAAACCAACTATTACTGCATCATCACGATTCTGATACCAAAAATAATACTTTTGTCGTCGACTGTAGCTCACGACCGTATGGCACGATTAAACCTATTGTGAGCGTCTGGATAATATTGCGGGTAACTGTACTCGATCGCTTGTAGACAAATAAGGAGCGGGCTGTGCGGCTAGGAGGGAAGCGGGGGTACTGCTAGGGGCGATTGTTTTTTTTTTTGTGACTTCGGTCGAATGTATAGATAGGTAAATGTAATTATGGAGTCATCTTGCAACAAAGGGAGATATCCCGAAGGTCATCTGCGTTTAGCAAAGTGGACGACATTTTGAAATCAGCCAAAATTCCGCTAAATCTAAAGTCCCGTCTCTATAACCAAAGTGCCCGCAATGACGTACGGTTCTGAAAAATATGGGCACTAACGCAGGAGGCTGTGAACAGACTAAGAGTTGCACAGAGAGCAATGGAGTGTTCCATGCTCAGCATAAAGCTGGTAGATCGAGTCCCTGACGTCGAAATCCAAAGACGTGAGAAAAAATACGGATTAAGGGAGCTAACTTATACATTTCTTAAGCAAATACCTTGCGGCTTCTTCTACGAAATGAAAAATAAATCACGTAGTAAGGAGTAATAGGTGTACATACGTGAAAAAAAAAGCTAAATGTTAAATACACCGTCGCCCTTCGGTGATTACGTGCATTTAGTTACTGCACCAATTCTTGCTAACATCTTTGAACAATATCTGCCTTCTGCATTTCTTAACTCCCTCCGGTTCACTAGCTAAGCCTGCAGAAAAGCTCCCAACGGGTCACTAACTGCCATGGCCCACCCCTGGAAGACTCTAAACCGACTTCGAAGCCAAGTGAGCTGCTGCATGCACAACTTGGTCCGGTGGGGGTATTCCGACAAAGCTGAGTGCGACTGCGGAGTCTCATCCCCAACCATGTCCTACCTCCTGACCTGCTCTTTACGCAACTCCACCTGCACTTTAAGGGACCTGTCCAAAGCCTTTACCAACGCCGTCGATGTGGCTGAGTTCGGGTTGAAACTTTAACTATGGGAATTATCGACACGAAGAAGAAGATCTCATAGCAACCCGCTCACGTTAATTCCCGCTGTTCCTACGGCCCCAACACTCAACTACACTCTGACGGACCGCTACAACTTGTTTCCCATGCCGTTTTAAAACTGGCTCTGTCCTCCTGGTACCTAATTTGGTATCATATTTATGTCCAGCGTGATAATTATGAGTCTTATGGTGATTAGGCTCTGATGGGAAATTGTTCGGGAGCTGGACTTTACGCGAGGGTATATAACGGGTGTTTTTATGAGCTTTTTAGTGATTTTAACTGTTAAGAGTGCAATTATAGCAATTATCGATGTACGGCTTTCTTACAGAGTTGTAAGCTGTGTTTCATATGAGATTCTACAGTGGCTGTTAAGAATGGCTTTAAAAGTTGAGGAAGACCAAATAAACGATGGATGGACTGTGTAAACGATGATAATTATGATTAGAAATGTGGTGAATGCTGAGATGACGAGTAATAGAGATGCTGCGCCGACCCCAAATAAATTGGGAGAAGGGCAATAGAATAATGAGTGACTATTTACAATAGCATCGTAGAGAGCAGCGGTGGCCCAGTGGTGGCGGCCCCGACTTACGAACAGTAAGTTGTGGGTTCAAACCCTGACAGGCGCATTACTTTGTGTAATTTATTTAATCACCACTGCCCTCAAAACGGTGAAGGAAAACATCGTGAGGAAACCGGCATGTCCTAGAACCAAAAATTCAAAGTCATCCGCACTGGGCCCGCGTGGTGGATTATAGCCCATTCCCTCTCATTGAGAGGAGGCCGTGTCCCAGCAGTGGGAACATTATAGGCTGATGATGATGATGATGACGATGATGATGTTTACAATAGAGGACTCATTTGAATTATATATGCATGAACAAATATTCTTTGACCATAAATATTTTGTCATACGAAGTGTTTGTGGGCGGGGCACATTGCTTGCAGAACGAATTTGTTCTGGAGTGGAAATCAGGTCATAGGTCTGCACCCGGAATGTGCAGACCTATGACCTGATGAAGACCTTGGGAATCCACGAGACGCAAGAAGCATAATTATGTCGATGTGACGACGCTTTGGGAGGCCTTTCTTTTTCTTTTTTTTGGCTTTGACAGTTTGACAGGCTTTGTCAGTTGTTTTTGTCCACAAATATTGTTCAAGATTATATCCGGGGAAATCTAAACTTAAAGTTTATGATGAAAATTTTACACAATTCAGCGCAACTTGTTTTGACAGTTCCAAAATGTCACCAACTTTCTGGTACACGCTGTATGAGAAAAGAAAATGTTAATTTTTCTGACTTCTGCTATTCTTTTGAACCTCGAAGTATATTTTTGGCAAATAAGGAATGGTACAAGCTTTAACTCTGGGTACCAAGTTACTAAAGTTATCAAGCTTTATAAAGTCAAAGTTTTCTCAGACACAAACTATAAAAATCCCCGTTGGATTTAACTGACCATATCAGTCAGATTATCAAGTAATTGACTAATTAATAAGATATCATTAAACTAGGCCGTCGTTGTTGATTGTTCTCTCAACTATTTCATATTTTTGGAATTCCATTGTTTTCGTACTAACTCCAAAACAATTGAAAAACGACTTTATTCTTTCAGAGAAACTGTCGAAAGTTCAACAAGTTTGCGTTGCCGAAAACATGTAATTGTTTTATGACAAAGTTAAACTTGACCTTCACTGAGTAAGTCTACAACCTTTTGTTTTGAGTTATAAGGTTGATAATCAAGTGTAGTTAGTAAAATAAAATGTAAATATAAATTTGCTTTGATTGAATGAATGTTTTCGATGTGCTCTGCTTCGCCAATGAAAAGAATCACGGTCAAGTGTGATAGGCGATCAAGCGTGAACGCTTCAATTTAATTGTGAATGTGTTCGGTTTGAGATTCTTTATTCATATATGTTGTAATGTAACTTGATTAATATTAATTCAAATGTCTGCCTCGTAGGTCTAGTGGTCACGACTGCTGAGTTGAGGTCCTGGGTTCGATTCCCGGATCGGGCAAAGTGTTATTGGGTTTTTCCAATCATTGTATTTCTCAGCATTCCTGGCAAAAATTTTGGAATCCGGCTCTACTTTGTGGGAATCCATGACCCTATGCAAGGTGTAAATGAACCCCTCACGATGCCGTCAAACAAGCAAAAAGTCAAAAGTCAAACATTTTACGGTAGGACTCAACGTAACGTTCTCAAGACATTGTGATGATGGATGTATTGAAACGTACGGGGGTCGTGGAGGTGTATAAAATAACACAAAATGCACACTAAAAGCTTGAAACTTTGACCCCCAATGTCTCCGTAACTAGAAGGTTTCCCGGTATCATCATCAGCCTATTAATGTTCCCACTGCTGGGACACAGGCCTCCTCTTTATGAGAGGGAATGGGCTATAATCCACCACGCGGGCCCAGTGCCGATTGGTAGATGTCACATGTCTTTGATTTTTTTGGTTCTAGGACATGCCGGTATCCTCACGATGTTTTAGTTCACCGTTTTGAGAGCAGTGGTGATGAAATAAATTACACAAAGTAATGCGCCTGCCTGGGTTCGAACCCACGACTAACTATTCGTAAGTCGGGGCCGCCACCGCTGGGCCACCGCTGCTATAGTCCCAGTATGGTCTAGAAAAAAAAAATGATCGCAATAATTGCAAGTGTGTTTTTAAGCCGTGTGGTATCCGGCAGAGAAGAATAGAACCAACCCATTACTCTCACGAGTGTCGTATAAGGCGACTAATGTCTGAGGCCGAACACCTTGCGACTCCATAGACCAGAGAATGGGCAGCAGCGTTTTCTGTTAGTCTTTCATCACTGCGATCTCTAATCCGCCTGCCAAGAGTGGAGATTACGGAAAATTCCTCCCATCATGGGAGAGGCTTATGTCCAGCAGTGGACGTTATGGGCTGATGTTGTTGTGTTTTTAAAACCAGTGTTAAAAATTATAACCTCTTGCAACCAAGACCTCTTTTCAAAGCTTCCAAAGGGAAGGGATCTCCTTTTTTCCACAGGAAGGCTACTTAATATAAAACCAGTCTGCCGTTATTCTTTGAACTTAGTATACCAACATCAATAGGACGTTAAAGCAGTTTAATAACTATCCGGCCATTACGCCAGTTGCATAGTTTTTTTTTGCAAAAGAGGTTTAACTATGCTAGGGCAAGTAGGTCGTGAGAAATACTTCGATTATTATTTTTATGAGAAAAATACTTCTTTGGTCAGTTGTCATGATCAAGATCTGCTGATATGGGCATTCTGACGGTAAGGATAAAGTGATCTGTGACACTCACTGATATTTTAACAGTTTAAAAGGCAAATATGTATTGGATTTAAGCTGTCAAAAATATTTTGCCAATGGGGAATTTTACAGTGACGTTTGTCACAACGCTTCAGTATATATCAATAGATGGCGCTGATCAGTCTTAGGAATATTTTTCAAGCGGCGTTCTAGTAAAATCCAATGAAAAAAGTATTTATTACGAATATAGGTCAATGGTAAAATCTTTTAGCTGGGCAAAAAAAAAACTCTCCTAGACATGTCAAACTCATTGTATTGTAAAATTTCTTTACTATTAATTGTTGTATACAGGATGTAAAAGACCTCATCACGAAGCCCAAGCCTTCTGTACATCAAACTAAGTAACTTTACGCAAAAATTATTGCTGGGAAACAACTTTTTTTTTTGGGGTGAAAAGTCATGTTTTGTGGTAGAACTCAATGTAACGTACTCAATACATTGTGCGGATGGATGGATTGAATAGTACGGGGGTCGTGGAGGTGTTTAAAGTAAAAATCTCACATTAAAAACTTGTATTAAAAAAAAAAAACTTGTCAAAAAGTTGGAACTTTGACCCCCAATATCTCAAAAACTGGAAGGTTTCCAGCTATGGTGTAGAACAAAAAAAAATATCGTAATGACGGGGAAAACAAGTGCCTTTCGGCTTCGTTAAGAGGTGTCTTACACCCTTTATAAAGTGAGAACTGTATTATTTTTAATTTAATGGGGATGGCATCTGTGGAAATAATGGAGCTAGCATCGCTTGTACCAAACATCCTCATTGGTTGAAAATCTGTTAATGTTATTTTATATTTCAAAATAGTTTGACCTCATTGGTTAGATTGGGTCTAAGCTATTGACGCGCCATCTACAATCAGCCTTCCTCATTGTTTTGGCTTGCACTGGCAGCTCAAAATCAGTCAGTGTTGCTATTTTATAATTCCCAAGATTGATCAGCGCCATCTAGTTCGTTCATAAAAAGCACTGGAAAAATTGAATGTCGTTCCAGACATTTGAAATGATTTGAAATCGATTGTATCTTGTCTGAGTCTCATAATATACAACCTGCATACCACATATCTATGGTACCGAGTTTCCTTCGTGTCTCGGGTAGTGCGTTAAGCCGTTGGTCCCGGCTCGCGGCTGCCATTTGTAGTTCTTTGATTGTCGTTACAGGTACAGTGGCCCGAAAGTCTGACAACCAGTTATACCAAGGGGTATCGTATTACCCAGTTCTAACTGAGTTATGGAAGTCAGATAGGCAGTCGCTCCATGTAAAACTGCTGGTATTCAGCTGCACCCGGTTAGACTGGAAGCCGATCCCGACATAGTTGGGAAAAGGCTAGGCAGAAGATGATTTTCGTCACGTTTTGTTAGAAAAAAAAATGTTTTTTTTCCCTCAAAATTGAATGAATCGTCCTTACTAGTACGCAAACAAGAATCAACAAATTTATAACGAAGTCATTTTGTTTTACATCGCAGGCTCGCAGCAACGAAAGCTTTTTTCGTACTTTTCTCATTACGAAATACCTGTATCTCTGCTTACCCCTTACACATCGGCGGTATCACGTGCTAATAACGCGACTGCTCCGCACCGTTATGCTTGAGTCGGAGTTGATGCTCAAGGATTTATAACAAGGTGCCTACACTGCGGGCACGGGTTACTGACACTGAATATTTTAAAGGATATTTTTTTGGAATTTGTAGTTTTTATTTTACGTTTTGCAATGTACATTAAAATAAGGACTGTTTATCTAAGGCGCGTTCAATCCGTATGTTTTTTGTCCTAAGTTAGGCAACAGAATAAAATGAGAACTGACGAAAAACTAAAAGAATGAGTTCGTAAAGTCGCACTTCTTCATAGCACAGGCTGATATATTTTGTTTATTTATTTTAGTAAAACAAACAAGTTTAATAAAGTACGAACGTAATTGGTAATCAAGTTTGAAACGTGCTTGAGAGTCATTACTACAGAAAATAACCGGTAAAAAACTTTTATGCTTACTCTTTAAAACAAGACACATGTTAAGATCTTGATTAATTATGTATATTGACTTAGTTTTTTGTTTGAACAAGGCACCTGCGTAATTATGTTGGTCTTTAGTTAAACTCTTAACCTGTTAGCAAAGCGATACAATCTACAGCCATATATCTAAGTAATAACAATGTAAATAAATCAAAATATTGATACTATCTTTGTTTTTTATTTGACATATAAAAAAAAATGTACATATGTACATGGAGTTCACTACACTTTAAAAGCACATGACCCATGTTATATAAGCCGCTTCGCTATTATTAGTGGTCTTGGGTTCGATTCCTTAATCGCGCAAAGTGCTATTTGGCTTTTTTACCACACTTCTAGGAGTAGTAAACCGGATAATGGGTTGAAAAACTCAAGAAAAACTTTATTGATATTGGAAATCGGTAAACTATAAAAACGCTGGCCTTCAAAAATCTGTATTAATAAATAATCGTGAAGGAATCTTGCCGTTACTTCGCTTGATTGGAAACGGTTAAGTTATTATAGTATCTCATAAAAATATTGGGGCCTATTCTTATGTTTACTGTCAAGTATTCTAACACGTAACCAGCATGACAGATTAGTAATTTATGCCTACATAGAGCAGTTACAACTTATTTCATTTACAATTGTTATGTCAAAGCACTGCAATTCTTTGACGTAAAACTGCACTCACTTGTAACTGTTAAGCATCATTCTCGCAGCGGGCAAGGTAGTGACCAGTAATTCAGTACAAATTTTTTGTTTTGCTAAAATTAAAACGAACCAGAAATTACAGACCTTGTTGAAACGATGTTATTTTAAATATAATGATACTTGGCTCTGCTTGGCTTGTATTTATAAAGTACAGCTTTTCAAAAGTATTTTTCTCTTTTATTGAATTAATAATAAATTAAAATTAATACGTTAAGCAGTTGGTCCCGGCTGTCATTTGTGATCTTTGACAGTCGTTACAGGTAGTCAGTGGCCCAAAAAGTCTGACAACCAGTCTTACCAAGGGATATCGTAATACCCAGTACTAACTGGGTTGTGAAGGTCAGATAGGCAGTCGCTCCATGTAAAATACTGGTATTCAGCTGCAGCTGGTTAGACTGGAAGCCAACCCCAACGTAGTTGGGAAAAGGCTAGGCAGATGATGATGATGATGATTAATTTAAAAATAATGTCCCGTCAGTATTGAATAAAAATTTCAATAAACATTAAAAAAAAAAATATTCTTTTCTGTTTTATTGTAATTTTTTCTGTTTTTTTTTTTTCAACTTACAATTCTCTGTTATTTTAAACTAATTACTATTTGTAAATCTCTAAATCCACTAACAAAAATCCTCAATCTAAAAAACTCCCCTGCCTTTAACAAACCGTCGCTGTATACGTTCTCATGTCCCGACGTGTATACGGCAAGTATTATAGCTTTTTGCAGCGCTCTGATGGGGTGAATGTCCTGTACTCGCGGACTAATGTAACGAAATTGTGTGTCCGTGTTAACATCACAGGTATTAAATAATACTTGGGTTATGAATACTGGAGATTATATCAATGGTATTGGTAATGATTTTCTTACTTGAGAATAGCTTATAAGAGTCACTACCAGTCGGTGAGGTCCTTGAGTTATAAATTGAGCAGCACGCTAACAGATAAATGCGTACACTGACTGGTACTTTGATCGATCGCCACATCAAGCGTTGCTAGTGGAGATGGTTTGGCCACACGCTCCGAAGGGACCTCGACCACATACCCAAACAAGCTTTAGACTGGAATCCCCAAGGAAAAAGAAAGCGTGGCCGTCTCTGTCAAACCTGGCGTCGCACCGTGTTGGCAAAAGTGGTGAGCATCGGAATGACGTGGAGCGAGGTCAAGCGTTAAGCCTCAGACCGATCGCAATGGAAGACATCTCTGGACGCCCTCTGCACCATCTAGGGAACATAGGACATTAAGTCAAGTAAGTCTGACTGGACAGGTCCACACAAATCTGTGTGATTCTTTCTTCAAAAGAGCATCTCAGACACTAATCTGCATAGTTCTCACGTAACAACTCACGTGAGAATTAGGCAGATTAGTGTCTACCAAGATCTTAGAACCTTAATAGAGACCTCGTGAGTTTGTTTCGGCTGTTTCCTAATAGAGTAGTTGTAGACGTGTAAAAGTGTTTGTAAAAACTATCATCATCTGCCTAGCCTTTTCCCAACTATGTTTGGGTCGGCTTCCAGTCTAACCAGCTGCAGCTGAATACCAGTATTTTACATGGAGCGACTGCCAACTAACCTCCACAACCCAGTTAGTATACTGGGTAATACGATACCCCATGGTAAGATTGGTTGTCAGACTTTTTGGGCCACTGACTACCTGTAACGACTGTTAAAGATCTACAAATGACAGCCGGGACCAACTGCATAACGTTCTTTCGAGGCACGGAGGAAACTCGGTAAGAAATGGGTGGTCAGCCATCCACAGACCAACCTAGGCAAGCACGGCTTAACCTGAAGATCGACCCGAGCGGCTGTTATTATTTAGCCACGAGCTCGTCTCTCTTCTCTTCTCTCTTCAATGTTTGCAAAAACCTATTTGTAAAATAAACATCATTTATTTTTTCGTTCTCTGGCTGGACACTCTGGACATGTTCACTCAAATCTGTGTGATTCTTTCTTCAAGAAGAGACCATCTAAGACACTAATCTTCATGGTGCCCATATGCCTCTACAATTATGTTTGTAATCGTTGTCATTACTGCTGCTGTGGTATATTGACTCTGACAGCTCTTGAACGCGGTTTAGATGTCCTGACCGCGTTCAATTTTATTCGTGAAAATGGACCTTGGGTCCTTGGGTTTCTTTTCCTTTTTCCGTTACTCATGGAGGGTCTACCTCGTTGGCCTAGTTTAGAATCGCGACTGACGAGCACGAGGTTTTGGGTTCGAATTCCAGGTCAGGCGAATTGTTACTGGGTTCCTCCATTAGCAATTTCTCAGTAACCGCCATGGAGTCTGGATTTGTGCCCAGTTGATGGCAATAGGTTCGCCCCTATTACATGGGACTTAAACATTACTGGCGAAATGTGGGTGTACTATTAGGTACACCTCTGCCTTACCCTTTGGGGATTACAGGCGTGATGTTATGTTATGTCATGTAAGGTGTTTATACTACCAAAATAATGCAAAAAGCTGCTTTTATTATTATTACTTCGCAAATTTCACGGGTTTACAAAAATTCCTCGCCTGTTGAATCAGGAATATAATAAAAATCAAATCGACCAATTATGAATTTCACAGTATAATTTATTTTTAGTAGTGTTCGGTTTGTTACAAAAAACGTTTAATGTGTTTATAATGGTCTTACGAGTAGGTATATCTACTGAAGGAAGTGTGAATCGAGTGTTTTATTGCTAATTTTTCGGACGAATCTAGGTATTAGGTGCTTTTTGTTTTACTAGAAAAAGTGGGTAAAAATTAAATTTATGTTATTTATATTTATCACTAGCTGTTGCCCTCGACCGTGCGCGTGAAATTAATATATAAATATTCCTTCCCTATTTGTATCAGATTTTGTTAACAATTTCAAGGGTTTTATTTTTTTTGCACAGAACCCTAATTCTTTTTCTAAAAGATAAGTAACCAGAGTTATTCCTTACAACATCAGCTTGCCTGTAGAATTCGCGTCAAAATCAGTCCAGCCGTTTGGTAGATAAGCCGGAACAAACAGACAGAGACAGAAAAAAAATGTCATACTTTCACATGCATTTAGTAAAAAGCTGTATTTTCTACTTTGATACTGAATGCAGTATTATGTATTTACTTACTCTCTGAAACAAAATATTATTATTAATACATTGCAGTTCTTATAATAATATTGTTAATAGCCAAGAGCCAAAACCAATACCTGAAAAGGCTCTCGTTAGGCGGTTGACTCAAGGACTTTATGCACTTCAGGACACGGCTCGCATTGTTAGGAGGTTCCTCTCCTTGGAGCCTTGACTTATGGTTATACCTCAGGATTAGGGTTCCGTGCCAAATTATTTAAAACCTTTGAAATTGTTAAAACAAAACCCGATTTAATTAAGGAATTAATATGTTTTATAATAATTACACGCGCACGAATGTCGCGGGAAAAACTCAACGTTTTATATTCTCGGATCCTACTAGCTTATGCACGCGGTTTCGCTCGCGTTAATTTAGAATTAGACAATAAATAATTCGGGTTGTACTCTGCCAAAATCAAAAATCAAAGCATTTATTTCAAGTAGGCCAGCTACAGGCACTTTTGAACTGTCGAAACAAAGATAAAAATTAAATGTAGCTACAGTCCCAGTCACAAGACATAAAAACTCATGTGACAGTACTGTAGTTGCCTGTTATAATATAATCCAACCATGATTCGAAAGACACGTGGCGCCATCTATTATCATAAGAACGTATTGTTGTTTTCCTCGGGAACAGTACTTTTTTTCGGAATGAAAGGTACCTTATATGTGATTTTGATTGACTGTATGGTGTCGGACGTAAAGAATAGCACCATCCCATATCTTCCCGTGGGTGTCGTAAGAGGCGACTAAGGGACTTACCAGAGAATGGGCAGCAGCGTTCTCTGTGCTTTTATAACAACCGTACTGCGATCGCCAACCCGCCTGCCAAGCGTGGCGATTATGGCAAAACCCCCCCTTTGGGGGAGGCCCATGTCCAGCAGTGGACGTCTTTCGGCTGAGGTGTGGTGTGTATTGTATATGTGATTCTGTACACCTGACAACGTATATGCAAATTTCAGGGTAATCGGTTATGCGGTTTAGGCGTTAAAAGGCAACAAACAAACTTACTTTCGCTTTGTAATATTAGATAAGTAGGATAGATGTACTATTTATGTCTACCGGCTTTGTCGGGAAATAAAGTCATTGTAATCCCTATTTCTTTCTCCAATTTGCGGTCTCATTACATGATTTCATTCCTCACGATGCAACAACATTGTAGCTCACAAATTCACCTGTTGTACAGCTATTTTATTTGCAAGAACATACTAACACCTAGCCGGTATGCAGTACAGATCTAGATGGGCTAGAGTGCTTGCCTAGGTTTAATTTCTTCCTGGATAAACGATAAAGCTTGGTACAAGGCATAAGAGAAAGGCGTTTAGCGTTTTTTTTTGTAATTTTTACTGAAAATGGGGTTTTGAGTGATTCTGTTTGTTTGCTTTACTACTTTTGACAAAAGTGTGAAATTACCGAGCTGTCACTTTTACAAATATACCCTTGACAAGGTAACTGACATTCTATACTGATGTCAATTTTTTTAAAACGGTTTTTAATTCTTCTGTGTATCGTGGGTGCATCAACAAACATTTAAACTCACATGCACAAACAGCCAGACCCGAAACAACTAACAACTACCTGTGTGGTCATACAAATATTTGTTTCGTGCGGGAATCGAACCCAGACACGCAGCAGTCCATCGCTCAGTCACTGCGCCAGCCATGCCGTGTCGTGTTACTGCGTTGGTAGACATACAAATATTGTAAAAGCGATTGTCCCTTCTCTTCTTTCTCTTCTTCTTTTATCTTTTTTCTTCTTCTTTGTCTTTGGTCGTTTTATGACATAAGTGACAAAAATTAACCTTACAATAGGCCACCCTATTGTAAAGCAATAATTATGAGATCAATTGGTGTGATCTCATAATTGCTCACCGTAACTGACAACGCGAGAAAAGAAATGGCAACAGATATTTATACATAGAGATTTCATGAATGTTTTTTACAGAGAACATATATTATTCTAGTTTTGCTCTACTTATTTATCTTTCGTGTCTGCAAACAATTAAGGTAATTAATAGATGGATTTACCAACACAATTTAGAATCCTTTTAACTTGTAAATTATACAATGGCAGTCACACAAAATAAATATAATTACAATTATGATACTTGCTACGCTTTTTTTAAGTAATTAATAATTTAGTACACATTTTTTGTCAGAGCTGTTTTATCGATGAAAAAGGAGTAGGTTTTTATATCGACGTGTATATTTTTAGAAATGCTTTTTATCGAAATATCTCTTGAAAAATTGTAGCAAGTTTATTATTACTAATTGATTTAAAATACCGCAACAAATCGGTAAACTAGGAAGATTTTAGATTTTCTTTCATTCATACATTCCTGCGTCGATCAATGAAATGAATGCGTCAATTAAATAAAATCATCATGTATTCAGAAAAGTGCTAATAACTCTTTACCGGCCTTGAAAAGATCCGGGTGCTATACTTGGGAATGACTTTACAGCGCATTGAACTTATGGAAAGAACCAGGAATTAGCATATAATATACATATTTAACAGCTTGCTTTAATTCGAAAATTGTTAGAACTTTAAACTACGATAGTAATGACTAGAGATCGGACTATATGCAACTTAAAGTCGTCGAAATATGCATACGGCATAAATGTGCCAAATTATGCAACATAATAATATAATTGATTTATGCATTACAAAATTATGTTCTCTTTTTAATTTACTGCATTTTCGACGAGATCTTATCCTTTGAGCTCTGGCCAAACATCCGTCAATTGACATTTGTTTAAATGATTAGGATGTTACGCGACTATTGGGGCCAGTTTGATCACATCCAGTAAGTACACGCAATCAGCGCGATTGATTACCATCCTGTATCTCTTGATGTGGGGTTCGCTGCAGTTTGACGAGAGTTTTAAGAGGGAACAGGACCTGCCATATAGGTATATGAAAAAACTATTGCCGTCGAGCTGCGTCAAGCCTGTCCCTGTATAGTGCGATAGAGACAGCTGCAGCGCAGACCGATTATATCACAAAAAATTTGACGAGGTCGACATTTTGCATCCCCCTTTTTTCTTCTCGAAAACTATCCCAATTCAATTATTTTTGACAATTAAATTTTCAGAAAGAGTATGTCTAGGTTCCTATATTTTTGTTTACGTTAAAAACTTTTGGAATTTATTTGGTACCTAGTTCTCTAATCGCGGCCGTAAAAAAGAAGCATTTTATCATTTTTGGAGGGGCATATTTTCTAAAATAATTACGATAGAGGTATTTATACAGAAAGAAAAAAAAGGAATACATTTGTATCGAGGATCCAAACGAAACCAAAATGAAAACGCTATTTCATAATAAGTGTTCCAGAAAATTCCATCCTCAATCCCGCTCATAACTTGCACCACACACCAAAGCACTACTTGGAATTGATTGAGACGAGTCTAATACAGAGTTAATTTGACCCTCATTTAACGGGACCTCGGACCAGACCTCCGAGAGCAGACCTCTAGACTGGGTTTAATCTTTAATTGCTACATACTTGGGCTAGGAAATTCGTTCTATTAAGTTAGTAGTGGGGTTACTATCCGTACGGAGTGTCCTGGACGGATAGTAACTTTGTTCGGGATATTTGTTTAGACTTTGGCTGGCTTGTCACGTGTGTGGGCTTGAGTCAGCCTTCTAATTTGTCCGGATTTTTGGTAATTTTTGCATTTTTGGAGATTATTTTAGAAAATACATAAATGAAGAGTGCACTGAGTACTCAAAAATAGAGATTAAAACGTCGAATGTCTGTATTTTTTTGCAAATATCCGGTTTTTTGTCAGGACTTAACAAATTGGAGCAGCGCAGTGGTCACCCTAGTTAGTACTGAGTAATGTTGGTAGTTTGAACTGCTGTAACGAAACGGGAGTAATTTAAAAGCGTAGATTGTTAGACTATTATTATATGTACATAATACACTGGCCTGCAAAACTAAGTACTACACTTTTAAAATATTTTTTTTTTCTAAACTATAGAAGTTGAGATTTAGAATAAAAAAACGTTTTATAGTAACTTTTATCAGCTTTATTAGTTTTTATGTACAAAATTAAACTCTTTTTCGAGTCATTTTTGTTTCGAAAGTATATCTTGTGTACATATAAAGTTATTGCAATTTCAAATGTGTGATACTCAGTTTTGCAGGCCAGTAAATAAATAAAATAAAAATAAATAAATATCGCTGGACATTAACACACAGCGCCATCTAGTGCCACACTAAGCAACGAGGCTTGTGTCGTGGACACCAGATAGTTGATATACTACACATATACTTTTTGTTTGTAAATACATACTTATTATACATATAAACATCCATGACTCGGAAACAAATATCCATGCTCATCACACAAACATTTGCTCCAACCGGGATTCGAACCCCGGACCCTTAGAACGTAAGGCAGCCTCACTAACGCTAGGCCATTCGGGTCGCCAGTGTATTTGTAGTGTATCGTAATCTTGCATTAATCGTTGAACAGATTTTGGTTTGGGATTGAAACTCTAGGGTCGAGTGCTCACAGCCTTTTTCTTAACGCCTAGTCAAAGCTAGTGTCTAAGTCTAGCCTTTCCGTGACCCAAAGGTTGGCTTTTACACTGACCAGAGGCTAAGCATTGCCATACAACGTGGCAACGCGGCCAGTCTCTTGGGCACATTACCAGCTGACAGCGTTGAGGAGTAGTTTTTAGATGCCTTTTTATGGTTTGTTGATGGTTTAGTTTAGTTAATTTAATCGTTTTTAACTATAATAATGTAAATTATAATGTTGAATTATTTTTACTACGACAATACTTAAATTAACGATTGAATAAAAAGGCATTGTTTGATTTTCAGCCATTGGCTCAGCGTTGAGAGTCGAAATTCCAACAACAGGCATTCATTTGGATATGGATTAGAGGTAGTGTGTAAGGTAAGCTGTGGCAGTATTTACCTTATAAACAGACACGAAGGGAGTGACGTTTCCACTGTTGAGTAGTGAACCTGTAACAAAAGAAAATAATACATTAATAAACAAAAACATGACCTGTGATCCCCGAAGGGATGGACAGAGTGAATTTCTCTTCTGTGTGATCTTTGCCATCAAACGGCCATGACTTATGAGAATTTTCTTTTCTTAGTCTTTTGGTAAAACTATTCTGTAAACCTAGCCTAATTTTTTGGTTCAAATCAGGTTTGATAACAAAAGGCTAGACGGGGTCGCGGCAGACCGAGGAGAACTAGGTGGGACGCCTTAGATGGGTTCATGGCGAATTGGTGAGAAGAAGCACACCATCGCGAGAAGTGGAGGAAAGGGGGAGGCCTTTGCCCAAGAGTGGGACAACACGGGCTAACTAAAAAAAAAATGAAAGACTAAACTGGTAATTTTATTAATATCTCACATTTGCCTTAACGAGCTCGTGGCTAAATAATAAGCGCCGCTCGGGTCGATCTTTAGGTTAGCCGTGCTTGCCTAGGTTGGTCTGTGGATGGGTGACCACCGTTACATATCGAGTTTCCTCCGTGCCTCGGAAAGCACGTTAAGCTGTTGGTCCCGGCTGCCATTTGTAGATCTTTGACAGTCGTTACAGGTAGTCAGTGGCCCAAAAAGTCTGACAACCAGTCTTACAAAGGGGTATCGTATTACCCAGTACTAACTGGGTTATGGAGGTCAGATAGGCAGTCGCTCCATGTAAAATACTGGTACTCAGCTGCATCCGGTTAGACTGGAAGCCGACCCCAACATAGTTGATAAGAAAAGGCTAGGCAGATGATTTGCCTTAACTTTGCAGGCCGTACATAGATATACACAACTTTAACTTCAAACATCTAGAGGTAACCATACTCTGTAGGGCTGCATTCCGTATTAGAAAATAATCGCTCACAGCGATCACATCTATAATTTGCGTTCCGATATAGATATCACGATTATGACAGCTAAGAGCTGTCATCAATTCGGAACGCTCGTGAACGCGTTGACAGTGAACATAACCCCAAACCAAAACCTTTCACAAGACCTATTTTTGAAAATGGAAGTTATGTTGGTTGACTCTATCGACTCTGTTAGCTCAGATTTTGTGATAGAGAACGATGATTCGTCCAGTGATGTAAAGGATGACGGAAGTGTTTATATTAGCGTATTTTGCTCCCGTCAAAGATTTACCCCCTAATAAAATTCCACGAATTACAAATTACATTGATGCAACGATAATTAAATATAATTTATAAGTTAGATGCGACTCTTAAGTTCTTATCAAAACAACACAACCTGTCAACACAACTGTCATTTTTGACAGCGCTCACGGTGATATTTATTTTGGCATGGTCGGTTTAATCGCAAGATGGCGCATGTCATGAAGTCATCTATGATGATTCAAGGGACATCGATATCGCGCTCACGGTAATTTTGGAACGGGTTTATGGACGCTGAAATCGATTACAGCGCAATTCGGAACGCAGCCTAGGTTATGCATGACAGTTTTACATGTGCATGCAAAAACGAGTTCCTGCAGTTTAAGAATAAGTTAAACTTTTCGCAACACACGTTCGTGCGCATGCCTGTACACTGTACCGGGAATACTGCACAAGCATAACCCGTCGTCTATGGCGACAGAGAACCGACAATACCTCAAATAGCGCACACCATATTCATACAAAACAGCAGCTACATAACATTATGTAAATCGCTTTAAAGCGCTAATGAATCACTTAATCAACTAAAAACGCCTTGTAACGGATTTCTGATTGATCAGTCGTGCGTGTAGTGGCCTAGATTGTGCGTTGTTTAGTTTCTTTACTTTATAATGTGGTTTAGTACTGCAATAGGTCAATCTGTCATGGAAGGGAGTAAAATGAGCCTATTATATTTCCACTGCTGGGGCACACGCCTTCTTTATGTGAGAGGAAGTGAGCCACGCACGATGTACTACGCTGGATGATATACAGGATTGGAAAAAAAAATTGGAAACATTAAATGTAAAAGTTTGTGAGTATACGTATGGTTGTTTGTTACTCTTTCACGCGAAAACTAGTGAACGGATTTGGATGAAATTTGAGAAAAATTAACACCCATTATCCCGGTAGTAAGATCCCATGGGACAAATATCAAACTTCACGGCAGAAGCTAGTAAATAATTTTTCGAACTTAATACCTCACGGTTTAGGAACCTAATTTTATACAGAAAGTCTATAATGACAAAGTTATCCATAAAATAAACTTCAAATCGCTGTCCATAGTAAGCAAATTTCAATTTCGATACTTTACCCATCGAACTATGGTTTAAAAAAATCTTTGAATTACACTACTTAACACAGTAAATGCATTTAACATTTTCAAGACCACCCAGTAATCCTCGCATCTTGTTCAAGCTATCATAATCTATACTCAAGTCATACTAAACTATAACTTTAAAAACAAAACACAATTTATTTCAATATAACCGTCGTTTGGTTCTCATATAAAACGGCTAGATTACATTAAAATATCGATTTACGTCGCAGTAAAAATGTCAAAACGTGGGCAGATACCATGTTTTATTTTTGTGCATATCATGCGCGTATTAAATTGTAACCACCGGTTTTAGGATCAGCCATACTGGTACGGAGAAATTGCTGCGTGGTTCTGGAGACCAGACTCATGACAGATAATTTACTGAAGAATGAAGTGTCTTTCTTTATCATGTGGTTAGTGCCTAACCCGGTGTCAGAGTTTTTATGCCACCCATGGGCCTCTAACTTGGCTTTACATGCTGTCGAGAAATATATCTCAGGTGTGCTGGTTTCTTAACGATGTTTTCCTTCACCGAAGCAAGTGATAATTTATACAATACGCATAATGAATCCGAAAATAAGAAGTGCGTGTCTTGGGTTCGAACTTGAGCAACTTGGAAGTTTGACGGTCACATCACAAGGCTATCACTACTTAAAAAAGGAGTTAAGGAGTCTGTACTAGTTTGACGGAACCTTTAAAACATCATCTCCTTGCCTTTTCTCAACTACGTTGCGGTCGGCTTACAGTCTAACCAAATGCAGCTGAATGCCAGTATTGTACATGGAGCGACTGCTTATTTGATAATACCAGTTGACAGATAAAGCTTTTAGATAGTCCGTAACTTCTGTCGAAGATGTACAAATGACAGCCAGGGACAATGATTCAACGGGCAAGCCCATCCATTTCTCGGTATGTAATAAATGGTCGCCCATCCACAGACCGACCCCGGTAATCGTAGCTTAACCTTCATCGAGTCGTGTGACTGTTATTACTTAGCAACGAGCCTCAACTATGGATTTTGAAGCTTGCTCAGTTGTTTTAATTGCTGAAAAATTTCAAGTAAGCTGTTTTGATTGGCGGATTGAAATCACAAGAGAAAATCAGATGACTCGAAACGTTTTACTTGACAATACCTAAATTAAATTGAATAGGTTCTCAGAAATCTTTGATTGGAACAGTCCAGATTTTGCAACTGTGTCTGTTAGATGGCAAAGGGACCAAATTTTACATTCATACTGGGCATAACAAAAAAAACTCATCAACGATTTTCGGGTTCGCTAATTGATGAAATTGGAGTCAAAAGACATCAACGCGTTCACATAAAAGGGTAAAAAATAACAGCCGCCCGAACCGCGCTTAGTAGAGTCGGTCCGTGGATGGGTGACCATCCATTACTTACCAAGTTTTCTCAGTGCTTCGTACAGCATGTTAAGCTTTTGGTCCCGGCTGTCATTTGTAGATCTTCGACAGTCAAGACAGGTAGTCGTGCAGTGGCTCGAAAGTCTGAAAACCAGTCTTACCAAAGGGTATCGTATTACCCAGTGCTGACTGGAGATAGGCAGTCGCTCCATGTAAAATACTGGTATTCAGCTGCATCCATTATTTTATTTACTTTTTATAAAAAAAGGTTTTCAATAATGTTTTAATGCTTCATAGAGTCATCTTGTATTTATTACGGCTAAGCACGACTTCCATACTCAAGTCTTTGTTTATACTAAACAGGCTTAGATCTCTGCCCACCCACCCTAGCTACTAACGCGATAGTATCACAATCGCCACGCTGGCACCGGTAGGTAACACAGACATATGACCTTTCGCCTACATATCGGTCACTGTCTCATTAACGGGACGCTATGTGTGGCCCAAGGAAGGAGCGGAAGCAAGTCGAGATATTAATTTATCTACATATTAAAATTGAGTATAACGAGCAAGTGGTTGTGCAGGTTCGGTCAAACGGGTACAGACAAATTGCGGTTTTCTAGCTAGAAGTAACCTATTTTGTTTTGCTATTTTTATCTCACAAATTTTTTGACATAAACAGAATGAAACACTAGCTAGGGCTCTTTAGTAAATTGATCCCGGTCATTTGGATCCCATGAGATCAGTCTACTAAATTATTATTTTTATGTCATTTTGTTTAGTAGATTGGTCCCTCTCTTAAAAAAAAAAAAAAAAATGCCGTCGAATTTCAAATATGTTTTATTTTTATTGATAAAAATGTGTTACTATTTTTCAATAACAAAGCTTTAGCCTAGGTTAAATCTGTCACAAAATGTTAACTTTGAGTGTGACTGAGAAACAAAAAAATTTAAACCTGGTCCATATTATCTTTAAACTTTTTATTCGATGAGTCTACAGCTGGCATGTAAGGTTAAATAAATGAATAACTAAGCCAATTAAAAGAAACAAATTAAAGTATAATCCGTTTATTCATAAATCAAACGGGATTCATTGATAGTGGTTTAGAATCACTATAATACGGCGCTTTAAGTAAGGTGTCAACTTGCTTGAAAGGTCTACTCACCATTAAAAAAGATGATTATTTAGTATTAGAGATCGTCTATAATAATAATAATAATAGCCAAGAGCTTCGATGACCATCTATCGAAGCTCTCTTTAGGCGGTTGGATCAAGGGCCTGATTTAAAAGGCAGTTCTCCTCGTTACGGCTCGCATTGTAAGGAGGTTCCTGTCTCTGCAGCCCTAACCACCGGTGGCTTGGACCCTGCTCCCGACACCGGCGGACTACTATTTTTTTTTTATATCTTTATATTATAAAAAATATTTAAAAATGTAAAAATTATAAGATATTATGATGAATAAAGGAGATAAAAATAGTAAAATTGTTTATTAGCACAAAGTTCAAGTACATTGCACTGTTTACAGATTAAAGTTCTTAATTTAGAATTCGAAAAAAAGTACAATAGGTTCCCTATCCCCTAAACCAGGCTAGTCCTGTATCTTAGGGCAGTGTCCGGCTATGAGGTATGCTTATATAATTCTATTGTGGCAGACGTGCCAGTGGACTGTGTCAAATGGGCGCTTTATAATGATCTTGTGGTAAATTTTATAATGTGAGCTTGATATAGTGAAAAGTGAATGATGCGGATGTAAGTGTTTGATGATTGTGAGTGGGAGTGTTTGGGGTATTTTGTGTTTGTCGTGTGTGGAGTGAATGAAGTGAGTTCGTATTGTGTTTTGAATATGGGAGAGTACAGCGTGGGTGTGAGAAATAGGTGAGTGACATAATGAGTGAACATTTATTAGGTGATGTAAGTTAGAAGTGATTCCGTGTTATGGTAATCTTGTTTTAGTAGCCATTCCATTACTATACGTTTTAGTTTCAACCTAGGGAGACCAAAAATGTTTATTTTTTATGAACTTGATTATAAATGTGCGTACTTATGACGTAAAATTGGTGTCTTGAAAACTTAGTTTTATGTTGGATGCTGGGAATTATATGTTTACGTTTTTTTGGGTCGGGAGGAGCCAAACTACCATGTGTCTTAAGAATTGATTGAAGCACAAATGCTGTCTAAGTGTTTGTGCCATCTTAGTCCGTTGTCTACGAGTATAAGGATGCCGAGGTATTTTACACTGTCATCTATTCTTAATTTTGGACAGGAGCAGTATGTCAGGGGATTTGTACATGAGTGTGCCGTTATGAAGAAAGTTCTTGATGGTTTCAAGTTGCAGCGGATAGAGAAAGGAACGTATAAGGTTTTAGACAAATTGAATGTCATTAGATTGGAGTTAGGCCAACGCATGATTCTACTTAGGGCAAATTCAGCGTTGCTTTTAACAGCTTCCCAAGAAGGACCGTGGACGATGATTGCGGTGTCATCTGCATAGGTGTATATGTTGCAGTTAGTGAGCGTCATGTTGCAGGGATCGTTTATATAAATTTGAAACAATGTCGGCCCTAGTATGCTACCTTGTGGTACGCCGTAAGTCACTAATTCCTCGTCACTTAAGTTGGAACCAATTATGACTTGTTGACTACAGTTATTAAGGTAGGACGTAGTCTAGAAAATCTCAAGCGCCTTACCACGAACACCCAAAGATTCCAACTTTGAGATAAGTTTGGGCACAGAAACCGTGTCAAATGCCTTAGAAAGATCTATGAAAATTCCTAGCAAATTTTTAGCAACCAGTTGCGTAAGATCGTTTCCAGTTGATACTCCTGAACAAAAGCCGTATTGGTTGTCGGCTATAAGATGAAATTTGTCTAGGAAGTTTCTAAGTTGCTTATTAAGAATTATCTCAAAGATTTTAGAAAGCGATCTAAGGACCGATATGGGTCTATAATTGTTAACACAGTTCCTGTTGCTTTTTTAAGAGCATTTGGGAAAACTCCTGTCTGAATGCAGAGTTTAAGGATGTAGGTTTTATGTGGAACCAGGATATGACGATTTGTTTTTAATAGTGATGTCGTGATACCGTCCCAACCTACGGCACAGTCACTGCGTAGCTGAAGTATAGTTGCTACAACGTCACTTTCGTCTATTTCAGCAATGACAAGCGAATAACAAGGATTACTTATTGTTAAAGAATTGGGGGGAAGGACTGGTAATAGATGTAGTTTGATTTTGTATGTGTGTGTTTGTTTTTACCAACATTGGTGAAAAAAGTGCACACATTATTAATGGAAGAAGTAGGAGTGTCACATAATTTCAAAAGTATGTCTGAACTATTTCGTGTTGGGCGAGTGTTCGTGATTTCTTTAATTATTTTCCAAAGAGCTTTAGGGTTGTTTTTACTTTTTTGTAGTTCATTTTGTTCATGTGCCTGTTTAAGTTTCCTAAGTAGTTCATTGCAAAAGTTTATATAGCGCGTATACGTGATTTTTAGGGATAAGTTATCCGGTTTTATTTTTATTTTAAATGCATGTTGTCTCGATTCTTAATGCATTTAAGAAGACCTGCATTGATCCATGGCTTTAAGGTTCGTTGTTTCCTCGGGATGGTGACTTGTATTGTGTGTTTAGTTGTAATTGTAGAGATAATTTTTATTAGTATGTTCATAGCTTCGTTACCATCACTACTCTTGCAGATATCTGCAAAACTTGTCTCTTTAAAATATATGTCCTTAATTATTCAGCATAATTAAATAACATTAAAAATGAAAGTGTTCATAAAATAGTCTACCCACTAGAAAAGACAGCAACTTTTGCAACAATTTAAATCGCTATCTCCTAAAACTTAGGCCACAAACGGATGGTCAGTTCAAAGGCCTGGTCAGTGCTCATTTATTTATATAACCCTGACTGTTACGAAACTATGTATGTTTAGCTATACATACATATACACGTCAAGTATTTACGCATATTGTAAACATTCTATACATGTTTGTACGGTCATCTGTTATTATGGTAGAGGCTGAAGTACTAAGTGTTTGTGCAGTCTGTCTCGAGTGCTGTGAGAACTTTTTGGAGAACAGCATCTTGGAATATTGAGTGCAAGACAAAGTCCTCTTCAACGGAACATGAACGAGCATATTACCACAGTTACCGTTTGCGAGATTATTGATAGACTTGAAGTTCACCTTAAATGAACGAAATGTAGTAGGTAAATACTTGATCTTTATACCAGAATCCGTAGACCAGAGAATGGGCAGCAGCGTTTTCTGTTAGTCTTTCATCACTGCGATCTCCAAACCGCCTGCCAAGCGTGGAGATTACGGCAAATTCCTCCCATCATGGGAGAGGCTTATGTCCAGCAGTGGACGTTATGGGCTGTTGTAGTAGTAGTATACCAGAATCAAAAGCTTAAAGTCAAAGTCTAATCAAAATCAAATCATTTATTCGCATAGAATGTAGGTATATTATTTGTACAATAAAGTTGTTATAAAATATAGTGATCCGGGTACATTCTGCCTGAGTTTTGGCATGCAATATTTGCATGCATTTGCATTTGATTAGCCGTATACATACATCAACATCTATTTATTTATTTATTAGTATAAGTTCACCAACAGCTTCTGTGTACAGCATTTAGGTATTACAGTCTAGGACTTACACAGTCACCAATTACTAGTTAACCAGCATTCACAAAAATAACTGTTAGCTTAAGAGAGATTAAAATTTAAAATTAAAATTAGTGGCTATAGAAATGAAATACAATAGTAGACCGTACATTTAAGAGATTATCTAGCTTACGAAACATTACAAAGAAAAGAAAAACGTATGGTGTAATTTTACTAACTAATTATTAGTGATATGATTATTAGTGTGGAGACCAGGGCAGGCAGTCTCGACATAGGTAGCGACAAATTCGCTAACTTTCGATCGCTGATTACTAACGACTAAATTGGGTTGCAATAACGATGCTTGCGAGAATCGCATCTTGGATGTAGAGACTTGGATTTCCCGCAGGCATAGTTATTGCAACCCAATTAATTCATTAGTAATTAGCAATCAAAAGTTAGCGATTTTGTCGTTATCTCTGTCGAGACTCGTAACACTCGGCCCAGAGGTGTACGCAATCTTAGTACACCTACATTTCACCAGTTATGTTTAAATCCCATGTAAGGGGGACCCAGGGTCTCCTTGCCGGATTGCCGCCATGGGATCTGGAGGCGATAGTCCTCGCGCGCCTACATGAATGGCGCGCGGAGGTGCTACGCCGGGGGGAAACTCCGCTGCCGCGACAAATTGTCGCGCAACGGACAGACTTCCGGCGTGATCTCATGGCGACATGGAGAGAGCGACTGTCGCAACCCCGTGCAGGGCACGCCACAATAGTGGCGGTAAGTCCCCTCTTTGAGGAGTGGCTTGAGAGACGCCACGGCGTCCTCACCTTCCGCCTGACGCAGGTCCTCACCGGACACGGTGTTTTCGGGAGGTTCCTGCACCGAATCGGGCGGGAGTAAAACGCCCGGGTGTTTCCATTGCGAGGATCGACCGGAGGACACGGTGGAGCACACGGTGGAGGTGTGCCCCGCGTGGGCGGAGCACCGCCGTGTCCTCGAAGCGGCGATTGGCGGCGGCGACCTCTCGCGTCCGGCCCTGGTGCAAGCCATGGTCCGGAGCTAGACGGAATGGGACGCCGTCACCTCCTTCTGCGAAGCAGTAATGCTAGAGAAGGAGGTGACGGAACGTGAGAGGGAGAGAACCTCACAGCGTCCCGGCCGCCGCGGGAGACGCCCCGGGCGTCGGGGGCCACCACGTGGCCCCCGGCCACCGTAGGCGCGGGCCGGTGGACGGTGGGCTATGGGCTAGCTCGCCGTCCGTCCGTCTCATGACGACAGGCCGTGTCGACGGCGCGTTCGTGTTCCACGCGCGCCTCAAAGAGAGTCAGCAAAAAGGAACCGTTTTGTTCGTCCGTGTCCAACGTGTATACCGGTTTAAAGAATATCACCAGTCAAATCATTTGACAATAACAGATGTGACAACATCTATACTAATACTGTACAGAGGTAAAATTTGTTTGTTAGTTTGTATGTAGGTGGCAATATCCGGAAGTAATGATCCAATTCAAATATGTTTTTCACTGATAGAAAGCGACATTATTCGTGAGTGCGATAGGCTATAAATTATTTTTATGTCATGCATATTAGACGAGCTATCACAGTTTTTGCGGACAAATTCGCGGGTGAAGTGCTAGTTATCGAATATAAGGAAAACTAAGAACACAAAGAAATATTTATACAACTTTGAGCATGGTCATATTATTCCAGGTTTTTTGAGAAGGGTCTATTTATCAACCATAATCAGACTTCACCTACATTTTAGGATTCGGTAGCAAAATGGCAAAAAACGGAACCCTTATGGATTCGTCATGTCTGTCTGTCCGTCCGTATGTCACAGCCACTTTTTTTCCGAAACTATAAGAACTATGCTGTTGAAACTTGGTAAGTAGATGTATTTTGTGAAGCGCGTTAAGATTTTCACACACAAATTGAAAAAAAAAACCCATACGTTTGGGTTTGATGAAAACAATTTTTTTTTCCAAAGTGGTAAAATGTGTCCCCCCCCCGTAACTTCTAAAATAAGATAATGATAAAACTAAAAAAATATAAAATTGATTTGAACGAGATCTAGAAAGTAGTTTTTTTTAATACGTCATAAATCTTAAACCGCAATTTACCTTTCATTCAATAAAGTTTGTGCGGAACCCTCGGTGTGCGAGTCCGACTCGCCCTTCTCCGGTTTTAGAAATAAACACTCGCATCTATTTAAGTTCGGTTCTCACTGCCTTATCCCTTGATACATTTTGAACAAACACCTCAAAAGTCATAACCTTTTCAATCTTCACACTATCAAAAAGAGGCCAATGTTATCTAGTCATACTTAACAAAAAGCTGTATACCAAAGAACGATCATCTTACGCAAGTATTCAATTGTTAAAATGACGAAAGTGACAACTGACAGTTGGATATTTAGCAACTATATCGTTGCTATAAGTTGACGAGTTGAATGGCGCCGCTTCGGGTGTAAAGGTCAGTTGGTTATTGACAACGATATGAATTATATTCAAATTTATTGTCAATTCTTGCTAATATTATGTTTATTTTATTCAATAGAATAAACAGTTGTTGATTTCATAGCTAACCCTGACACTGAATTGATATTATTTTAAAGCGAGTTGCTATTAATGGCTACCAGCATAATTTGGGAATTACACTAATACTAAGGTTTTAGGCATAATTAAATATTAATCTCTATAAGATTTTTTTTAAATAAATAAAGTTATAGGTATTAGGTGTACCTCATTACTTTTTTTAATAATAATTTCTTTATTAGCATACATATCAACTAACAACCTAACACAATCATTTAAACAGTTTCACTAGATAACTCTAATTAGGATGTTAGTTTACACATAACTGATTCACCCTGCTCCCCGTACTAGTATAAACTGTATTACGGTGGAACAGTTTTCCTCGTTCGCGGTAATAGGTTAGTTACTACATTAGACTAGTGGCACTTAAGTTAATTTGGTATAGTAACAAAACAGAGAAAGGTACTAGCGTTAAATATAAAGGGTATACAGTCAAAATTTGTTCTGCTATTTTTCAAATTTGATGGTAGTTCTAAAAGTTGGCATAGTATACGCAAGGTTTTTAGATGCTTTGTTTGTTTACAAAGCTAATACAATTAACTTTTTGTGACTGATAAATGTTTTTGATTGATTTGTTGATATGTTGTTACATTGAAGTTAAAAATAAAACAAAAATTATAATAAATTAAAAAGTAATAAATTTAAATTGACATTAAATAAAACTTTAATTAAAGTAAAATAAAATTTATATAACATTAAAATAAAAATAAAAATAAAAATAGGTCTCAATTATACCACAAATTTTGAGGAAGTGAGGGGTGTTGTAATGTGTGTGTGTGAAGAGTGTATGTTTGTATGTATGTGTAGGTATGTATACGTACAGGGGTGTGTGTCGTGGAATGGTATCTGGTGAAATAGTTACGCAGTAGTTTTAATCAATTGTTCCGTGTTGTCATAATTCAATGAGTTTAGAAGTTTAAAAAATTCAGTTTTACATGCATGTTTGTTAAGATGGCGAATTTGAATTTGCTTTGATATTTTATTATATATAGATGGTCCTAAGTAATGTATAAATCTTTTTGCGAATGAGGTTTTACACTGAGGCACAGAGTAAACAATATCTTTCCTTCTTTGTTTTGGTATAATCAGGCGTATTTTTATGTTGTGTTTGAATTATATTTCTGATAAATAGTTGCCTCACTGTAAGGACTGATAATTCGGAGTATAGCGAAAAGGTGGGGTATCTAAATCTTTTGTGACTCATAACCTTGAGAACTGCACGTTGCGCTCTTTCCAAATTAATAAGTACTGACTTAATGGCACCTCCCCATGCAGCAATGGCATATGTTATAATGGACTGGCATAAGGATACATAAACTAATAAGATTATATTTGGCGGGCAAAAGGAACGAATATTTTTAAAGATATATATAAGTTTTCTGACTTTAGAAATAAGCTGTGTTATATGTTCATGCCAATTTAAATGTTGGTCAATGATTAGGCCAAGGTATTTAATTGAGAAAGTTTTATTTAATTCATGACAAGTGCATTTCCCGGACATATTACAAGTGTGCACTTTTAGGTGAATAATTCCAGGAGGTGGTTGATTTCTTTTTGTGATACTAAAAGGTATGTATTTAGTTTTAAGTGCATTTAGGGTAAGTAGATTTTCCTGTAACCATTCTGTAACCTGTTGGAAACCTAAGTTAGCTACGTCATTAGCCTCTTTCCATGACTTACCAGTAAATAAAAGGGCAGTGTCATCTGCATACGCTATTACTCGGCCCTGTCTCAACTTTAATTCACACAAGTCATTCGCATATATAAGGAAGAGCGTGGGTCCTATAACGCTTCCTTGTGGCACACCAAAAGTGATATCCGCCAGCCCACTCACCATGCCGTTTATTCTGACACATTGTTTCCTATTTGTCAGATAGTCTGTGAAAAGTTTTAAGGCTGTACCACGAATTCCCAGGTGTTCCAGCTTTGCAAGAAGCAAGGGAACAGAGACTGTGTCAAACGCTTTTGCTAGATCAAGGAATACACCTATTGTCTTCTGTCCCTTATCCAGGCTATCAACGATGGTAGAAGTTAGGTTTATTATTGCATCGTCTGTCGATTTATTTTTTCTAAAACCGAACTGGTTCATTGAGAGTAGATTTTGGGATTCTAGGTAGGAAGTTAGTCTTATATTAATAACCTTCTCAAGGACCTTGGACAAGGATGGTAGCAGCGATATAGGCCTGTAGTTAGCGACACAGTCTTTGTCCCCCGCTTTGAATAAAGGAATTATTAGGGCCTTCTTGAGGACATCAGGAAAAACGCCTTTCGTCATGCACTGATTGCATATCATGGCTATGGGACATGCTAAAGTATGTACGCCCAATTTTAATATTGAAATGGGAATTTCATCGCAACTGGTGGCATTAGATTGCTTTAAATTTAATATTATGGATTTTACTTCTTCTTCATCCGTTGGAAGAAGGACGAACGAGTTGGTGTTGGAGGACCTAATAGAGGTGGTTTTAGGTAAACCTTGATTGTTCCCTAGTATAGCCTTGGCTAAATTGTAACCCACTTTTGCGAAGTAACTGTTTACGTTATTTATAGAACTAAGCGCATCATGTTTGATTTTTAATAGTTCATCAAGGTCATTACTTTGGTCAGTGAGATTGCAAGTATCTTTTATCAGTGACCATTGTTTTTTGAGGTTATTTTTATGTTTATTTATTTCAGATCTCAGATAGTTATTTTTAAGTTTTTTTAACAGATTATTACAGGTATTGCGGTATCTTCTGTAAGTTACACTTAGAATGACGTTTTTAGGGTCTTTGCGGAGTTTTTTATGAAGCCGATCTCTGTTTCTGATACAGCGGCATAGACCAGACGTTATCCATGGTCTTATAGGACGCTTCCTCCGAGATAGTGTAATGGTCACCGTGTGTTTCTTCATTGTGTCCGCAAGTACTGTTAGAAACGCATTTGTCATGATATTGCAGTCTTCGGTTTCTGATATGATAGATGGCCAATCCGTTTGTTTTAAGTCTTCGATAATAGCTTGGTAATCTAGTTTTTTATAGGTTTTAGATATTTTGTTAGCATGGGTTTTGGATTTTTTTGATACAGAAATCATCACAGAGGAATGGTCAGTAATTGTGGAGTCGCAAACGATAGTCCGAGAAACAGATGTAGTTTTTAGAAAGCAATGATCTAGACAGTTTTCTTTTCTGGTAGGTAGGTTATGCGATGGCAGTAAACCATGAGTGGCTAGTAAATCCATGTACTTTGAACTGGTACTGCTGTTGTCTAGAATATTTATGTTTATGTCTCCTATTAAAAGTATGTTTTGATATTTTTTAAAATTATTTAGGATACGATCTAGAGTAGTAAGGAAACAATCAATATTTTTGAACGCGGGTGATCTATAGATTGAAATTATAGCGATATCATTTCCAATAGTGGAGACTAGGCAGTTCAGTTCATCATCCGATTTCACGGGTTCGATAATTTTGGGTTTCCAAATCTCTTTATAGTATATAACAATACCATCATTTTGATTTATCGTTTCAGCGGTAGCATAAGTTTTATATGAGGCAATTTTCGGTAGTGTAGCATTTTTAGATAGCCAGCATTCTGTCAGAATTATAAAATCAAATTCTATATCTAGTTTACTTAGTAGGACCTCAAAGTCATCAAAATTGTGTTTTAAACTTCTTATATTTTGAGTTAATATTTTGTAACTATTAAATTCACCAAATTTTTTTTTACAGTTTTCAGGAATATCTACGCTATGTGCCGTGCCAACATTTATCGTTTTCTCAGTGTCATTCGAGATATGGTGTAAATCAACCATATTGTTTATAATAATAAATTGTAAACATCCTGTTGGCAGCACAACGCATAGATTTCCTGTTACTGTGATGAAATTGTGACATGTATGTGAACGGATTGTGTGTGTGATAAGTGTGAAGTAAGTAAGTGTTATGTAAATTATGTGCTGTTAGATACACGTGTATAGAATTATGAGTTATCAGTAGCGTTGAGACCCTGAGTGTGTTAATCATTAAAACTATTAAATAATTAAAGAAAAGGAATAATAAAACCAAATGTGAATGCGACTTTTTCAAAACTATTAGTCAAAGTTCCAAAGATGGGGTATTAATATTAGTAATGATACCTTGAATTTGTTCAGACGACTTAATCAGTATTGCTGGCTGGTCTTCCGATTTCTTGAGAAGTACTCTTCCATTGGAAATCCAGCAAAACTTAAAATCGTGCTTCTTTTTTAATTCTCTGCATTGATAGAAGAGTCTTCTGGCTTTTGGTGTCAATGCTTCTGAGATGTAGACTGGTTGTGGATTACCTGATATTTTCAGTGCTTTAGTGTTATATTTCTCCTCTTTGTTGGTCATATTATAGGACTTAATAGCTTTAAGTATATTTGCACGAATTTGTGCAGTTTGATACTCAACAAAGATTGGTTTATTTTGGCCAATTTTGTTCCTATACACTTGTCGTACTTGAGGTTGGGTAATAGACATTTTTAATGAATTGTGTAGCTGGTTTACAATCTCGTTCAGGTTTTCATTGTCAGTGACTGGAACATTCTTGATTTCTATTATATTTTCAAGCTGTTTTCTTTGAAGTGTGTCTACTTCTTCTTCGAGATACCTAATTTTGGTGTTGACAACGCTACTTTCTAGAAGTAAAGTATCATATTTCTGTTTCAAATCCCTGTACAAGCTAGTAGTCTCTTCAAGGGTTTTTTTTAGCGTTTCATTTGATATAAAATTTTCTTTGTTTTGGTCTTTTAGATCACTAATCATATTGTTAAGCTTTCGGAATTTTGAGTCTTGATCCTCTTTTAGGTTTTCAAACATTTTTTGGATGTCCGTGCGGAGTTGAGTGATTTCTTCCTTATCGGGATAATTCTTCCTTTTTCTTGATTTGACGAAATCAGTGTCCTCTGTTCGTGAGAATTCAGGTTCCGATCCAAAACTTGCAGCGGGCGGTGATCGCGACATTGCTTCTGGTAACCTTGCATATACTGCGGTACGGTCACGCGTGTTTTGTGACTCGGTGCGTGTCCAAGGTTAGACTCAAACAGAATTCAACTATAGAGATAACGATGGAAGGTCCAATTTTGTTCAACTTGGTGATAATAAGTATTTTATAATATTTAGTGCGCGTGCGCCACGTCTGTCGGCAGTGAGTGCGGGCGATCGAGAAATTACTGAATATTTATCTTTACAAAATACATAGGTACGCTATACAGAAGAATCACACATTTACACCTATTAAGTAACATTAAACACATGTAATTAAGCATTCAAATATCACAAATCACTGACAAATAATATAACTTAAGTCATATTACGATGTCAGTGATTTTTTGACCATCACTCACACATTTGACGACCACGATGTTCAAGCGCTCAATCCAAAGTTGTATAGTTACATCAACTATATTTTTCTAAGTAATTCTCACCTTGTTAAGGTCACATTCAAACAATATGAGTTTCGGATGTATGTGCAATGGTTAAGAGTTCACAGTTACAATTGAAATAACTGTAACATTGTACAGAACAATCATTGTTAAACTTTATTTTGGAAATAGTATGTAGATCGTCAGTTGTCTTCCTGTGGGTGTCGAAATGGGTTTTTGTAGTGATTTTTATCTGTTGTCAAATCTGTTATTGACAAATGATTTGACTGGTGATATTCTTTAAACCGGTAGACAGGTTGGAGGGGACATGGACGAACAAAACTGTTACCACATAGTCAGTACATCATTCTAAACCCCCTACATATAGGGTTTGTTTTCAATGACCGGCCAAATTTTTAGAGATGGTTTAAAATCGATAATATTTTCGATATAATGATAAAATAAAATTTCATTTATGTCCTCCACTAAATAGCGAACGTGTGGATATTGCAACAGCACAATTCAGTTCAACAACCTAGATAGGTAGCAGTTAGCACACACATAAGCTTGGCGGTGCATTCACGCACACAAGTGCATTGATTCCCACTAGGATTATGATTTAGCAAATTTTCAAATGAATGCTATTATTTTTTTATTTTTTATGTTTAAAAGGTACTTTTGGTTTGATATCTAGATCTTACTTTAAAAATTTGGCTGGTCATTGAAAACTAACCCTGTATACCCTAGATGACGATAGGCTCGTCCCCTGGGACCCTGGGTCCCTTCATCATCATCATCATTTCAGCCGAAAGACGTCTACTGCTGGACATGGGCCTCCCCCAATGGGGGTTTTTTGCCATAATCGCCAAGCTTGGCTGGCGGGTTGGCGATCGCAGTACGGTTGTTACAAAAGCACAGAGAACGCTGCTGCCCATTCTCTGGTAAGTCTCTTAGTCGCCTCTTACGACACCCACGGGATGATATGGGATGGTGCTATTATTTACGTCCGACACCATACAGAACCTTTTTTTTTTTTTTTCCGGATGGGAAATCATCAAATGACTTCTCCCGCTCTGGGCGGAGCAGAAGGGAGTGTCAGACTTTTACTGACTAAAACCCATCCATGTTCTTTCATCGCTCTTTGTGTTCCGGGGCCACGGTATCTCTTTCGAACAGTCCCGCAACCCCGGCAGGCATCGGTCCTTGCGGTCCCCTTCCTTTTTGCTGACTCTCTTTGAGGCGCGCGTGGAACACGAACGCGCCGTCGACACGGCCTGTCGTCATGAGACGGACGGACGGCAAGCTAGCCCATAGCCCACCGTCCACAGGCCACCATACAGAACCTTGGGTCCCTTACATGGGATTTAAACATAACTGGTGAAATGTGGATGTACTAAGATTACGTACACCTCTGGTTAACCCTTTGGGGATTACAGGCGTGATGTTATGTTATGTTAAACAAATGGCGAAATGTGGGTGCACTATATTATATGCCTGCCGTTTAGGGAATATATACGTGTTGATTTTATAGCTTACCTAAATTTTACTACAGTCTTAAGGCGACTACGGGACCTAAATTAGCAACTCTATTTGTGGTGGTTCAAACTTCGTTTGAAATACTGTTAGAATAAAGTTCTAATCAGCTTGCACTACAAAGTGGCTGTTGTTACGTCAGTCACTGCGGGCCGAATAGTGCGAAATGAATGGTTTTTTGTGCGATTTACAAAAAAATATTCAATAGATTTTTTGTATGTATTGGACTACAAAATCGCATGTATTTAAGTATGGTTTTTACTCGTTAAAATAAATTTTTAGAGATAACTTCGTGTTTTTTTTTTATCGAGAATATTTTTGTTGTATTTTGTTTTCAAAACACTATCGTATTAGCATATCCTGAAGAATATGATATATTTTTCTGGTTTTGTTTATTGCAGTGAATCATATGCTTTTTTGCATTATAAAACTCGCGTTTAGCTCCTGTAGTCCCCTTAAGTGTTTAGAGTTTCAGAATCAATTAGTATCTTCAGTATTCAGTAGGCAACTTCACCTAAATGTTTTGAAGAATTTACGCGTTATGTTAAACTATTATAACAGTTGAATTTTAAAAACATCACGTCTATTTACTCGTAAGGAGATTCCTGATGGAAAAACTCCTTGACAAAATTTTGTTAGATAATTTAACTTTCATTATTACATCGGTACTTGTCAATAACTTAAAGCTGACAAGGCAATCACTAAGCTATCTCACTCAACACAAAATATATAGCTTGTGCCAAAACAAATATTTCTATTATTGTTTCCGAGATGCGGAAGACGAAATAAACACATCGGTGGATTGATAAAACGAGAGATTTATGTCTCGTGGCATAGGAGAGAAATATGCAAAAGGTTCAAAGAAATATGTTATGAATGTAGAACGAAATTCTGAGAATGAAGAACAAACAATGTCACGCATGACGTAGGCGTGTGATTTTTTTAAAAGTTTCTTTTTTATGTATTGAAAATTATGTATTACTAGATAATGCCCGCGGCTTCGCCCGCCCGCTTGACAAATTACATACTAAAACCTTCCTCCTCGAGAACCACTCTATCCATTGGTGAAAACAGCATGAAAATCGGTGCAGTAGTTTTTGAGTTTATTGCGAAAAGTCAGACAGACGCGGCGGAGGACTTTGTTTTTATAATATGTAGTGATAGACTTTAAGTCCTTGCCATTTGAGTATGTTGCAGTTTATTCTAAGTATAGTTGGGATAGGAAACACTTATCATAACATTGCGCCTGTAATCCGCGAAGGGTAAGGCAGAGGTGTACCTAATAGTACCTCCACATTTCACCAGTTATGTTTAGTAATAGGGGGCGAGCCTATTGCCAGCAACCGGGCACAAATCCACAGTCCGTGACTGCTACTGAGAACTTCCTGATAGAAAAACCCAATAACTTATCCAACCTGGGCATTTTGGAAAATTTGATCATGTGGGTCGCTTCTTTCTCCTACTCCACTTTCTCAATCTCATAGAGAGAAGGCCTGGGTCCCAACAGTGGGAACATTATAGGCTTATTGGGCTTATGGTCACCTTTGCACTTTATATGAGTGAGTCTTCTGTTCAACGTTTCCCTGTGATCTCTCTGTAAAGGTAAATCAGCGGTGGGTAGCGGGTTCGATGCCGACCCGTCACCCGCGCGAAAGTTATGCTTAGAGTACAAATGCGGAATTGTACCTAGTTTATGATTGGTCCGTTTGTATCTTTATGTGATGTAATGTTGTATGATATCTGTTTTGATATCTCTTGACTGATTTGCTGTAATTAGCTTAAGGGGGTGGTATCTCCTGCCGGGGTTGCCAGACTGTTCGAAAGAGATACCGTGGCCTCGGAACACATAGGGCGATGAAGGAACATGGATGGGTTTTAGTCAGTAAAAGTCTGTCACTCCCTCCCTCCTGCTCCGCCCAGAGCGGGTGAAGTCATTTGATAATATCCCAGCCGAAAAAAAAAATAATAATAATAAAAGGGGGTGGTACTCTTTGAGTGCTCGATGAGTGAATAAAATAAATATGCAATAAAATAAATGTTGCTTATTAAACTCTAAACTTTAATTGGTACCATTAAAATAATTCTAAGTTTATTATTACTATAAAAAAAAAACTTCAAAGTGAAGCATTTTTTCTTCGAAATTTCGTAACTACTCATAAACGGCATTAAGTTTTAGTATTTTTTATTTCACACAAATATTTGTCACTTTTTTCTTCAAAAAGTGTACAATTGGCATTTTGAACTTTACTCTAACAGTATTTCAAACGAAATTTGAACCACCACAAATAGAGTTGCTAATTTAGCAGATACCCCAGCCTTAAGTCAAACTAAAATATTGTTATATAACTGTGCACAAAGTGAATATAAGTTTAACTATCGGCAGAGTACTTCGCTACATTCAATAACTCAAAGTTGTGGCTTAGGTGTGTAGGCAAAACTGTATATTGCCTAGGTTGGTCCGCCCGCGGATGGGTGACCATTATTACATACCGAGTTTCTTCCCTGCCTCGGATAGCACGTTATGTCGTTGGTCCCGGCTGTCATTTGTAGATCTTTTACAGTCGTTACAGTAGCCTGAAAGTTCTAAAACCAGTCTTATCAAAGGGTACCCCGTACTACCAGTTAGTACGGGGTACCCTTTGATAAGACTGGTTTTAGAACTTGTAGAGGTTGTAGAGGTCAAACAGGCAGTCGCTCCATGAACAATACTGAAATTAAGCTGCATTCGGTTTGACTGGAAGCCGACCTCATCATAGTTGGGAAAAGGCTAGGCAGATGATGTTTAGGCGAAACTAGAGAACATGTTTGCGTATCATAATACACAGGCCCCATACTGATACGCGTTGAATATGATACTGAGCGACAATTAGTACGGTTAGAGAAAATATTAGTATCGTTTACAATTGCGAGTTTTTGGTACAAGTTCACATTCACTTGTTTTACCAGCTTAAAATCATTTGACTATAGTTCAAAAATATGACAGTATACCGGTGTGCAATGGTGCTGGTATTTTAGAGATCCGTTAACCGTTTTGGGGCCTTAGGGCTAATGGGTTCCGCGAAGGTACGGGTTCGATGCCCCGGTCAAACACTAAATTACACGGATGAGTCGTCTCTGTGAAATGTGTGTGTCATTTGTTTGAAAGTGGGGTCGGCAGGGCTTCAGGCGACGAGAGGGAATAATATGTAGTAGAGGTCAGATAGGCAGTCGCTCCAAGTAAAATACTGGTACTCAGCTGCATCCGATTAGGCTGGAAGCCGACCCCAACATAGTTGGGAAAAGGCTAGGCAGATAATGACGTGTTGCGCAGAAACATTTGTTTTGGTGATATAAAAACTTTTTCTGTTGGTAATTGTGAGGCCCCGATAAAAACAAATGTACCTACATGCAGTCATCAAACATTTTTCAATATGCAGATCAGAGACTCCTCAATAATCTTTTCCGTCCATATTAGCAAGGAATGTCCGGAATCACTCATTATACTAATCATCGTTGCCAAATATGGCGGCCATACAATACGTGAGAAGTGGCACAAACGTTGTTATTAATGTGTCATCGGAAAGGTGATTGACATTGCTTTGAAGTGATTATATAACTAACTGACTACAGAGGAGCTCTTGGCTTACTACTGGGTAATACGAGATTCATCATCTGCCTAGCCTTTTCCCAAGTTTTATTGGGGTCGGCTTCCAGTCTAACCGGATGCAGCTGAATACCAGTATTTTACATAGAGCGACTGCCTATCTGACCTCCACAACCCAGTGGGTAATACGAGACTACAAAACAAATAACAGCCGGGAACAACGGCTTAGGCCTGAATTTCTCCTACGCTGATGTCGGTCGCGTACGGTCGGTCGCGTACGTCAGCGAGAAATCCCACTTCCTACTAATATTATAAATGCGAAAGTTTGTGAGTATGGATGTATGTATGGATGTTTGTTACTCTTTCATGCAAAAACTACTGAATGGATTTGGATGAAATTGAACAGATAGATAGTTTATAATCTGGATTAACACATAGGATACTTTTTATCCCGGTAGTAAGATGCCATGGGACAAATATCAAATTTCACGCGGGCGAAGCCGCTGGCAGAAGCTAGTGTAGAATAAAATCCGGCTGACTTCAGCGGCGCGTAGCGACGTACGCGATCCTGAAGTCAGCGTCACAGTATGGTAGTTCATCAGATTTTCATACAAAAATAAAAATATTTTAATTGAACGCTTTAAATGTTACGAAGTCTATGCGAAGCAAAAGAAAGCGATAGTACAATAGCGATGGGAGCGGTGTTAGAGCAGCGCAGGTCCGTAAGAGCGTTCAATTCGTAAAATATGATGTATTTTTAAAATTAGAACACAAAAGTTTTTGATTATGATGCTAGTAACATAGTCCTGAGCATAGACTTAGTATATACTGCCGTATAGATGAACTGACAGCTCGATAAAGCGTGATTTGTCAGTGTGTGCGTTAGTTAGCGATGTACCTTTTACTTTGGAGGACTATCGATAAGTGGTTGAAGTTCAACCCTTGGAGGAAGATGTTCCATAGGCTGCCTTTGTCTAGATTATAATTTTTACATTATGTTAAAAAAGTGTAAATACATTAAAAAAATAAAACAGCCAACATTTTATTAAAAATCGCTCAATACTGACCTTTAAACAGAAAAATCTTATTTAACTGGTTCCTTACAGTTTTCTTTCCTAAATTATTAAGTTTACATTCATGTTTAAGTCGAATGTCAAAGTAAATTTCTATAATGTGTTCCATTATTAAATATCTACGACCACTTAAAATATCTTGGTCCAAATTTTGGCTCTCCAAACTCAAAAATAAGCCGAAATTATCTTCTAATATATTATAAGAAGTACAGCTTGGCAAATTGTAGATTTCAACAACGAAACGTTTCGATTTTGTGGTTGGTTTTTTTTTGTTGATTTGTTTTGTGGATTTTGACCTTGACTGATTTTATTATTTTCAAGAATAAAATTTACAATCTGTAAACAAAGTTGTATCACGTTTTTGGATTCCAACCAACGCACCCAATGAATCTCAACCATTTTGCTCGAATTATACGTATAGTATACTCGTATATACGTAAAGGGAATCTGTTGTACAAATTATACAAAACAATTAATTTATGTATTTGTTAAAAGTTAATTAGCATTTATTTTCATAGTTAACATTCAAGATAAAATATCGATAGTATCGATAAATTTAAGTCAATCCCTAGCGTACATGTAAAAATAGATTGATGAACAATCTATTCACCAAAATCATGTAAATGATCAACAAATGGACTTTTAGCTAAAACTTTGGTATTATTTTATATTTTAAACAGGTAAAAAGGCAAATTTTAACCAAAAATAAACGCGTCTTATCAGTGAGTGGTCCTGAGTATTTACTTATGAAATGTGCAATTTTCAGGTTTATTTCTATGATTAACACCACATTCACGCACAGAACAAGTAACCATTGTTTAATACTACTGTATTCACTGAAAATAAACCACGATGTACGCTAAAAATCCAAAATACTGAGGAGTTGATTCCCCGCGTGCCGACTTGTGCAGACCTGTCATTCAAAACCGGTCACAGTGATATTAGATTCGCGATCCTTTTTCATCTTGCTATATTTCCATTTATGGGATTTTCTTCTCCCTCGCACGCTTTGTTGGTCTATATTTACTAAGTCTATGGTTCTGAGAGGTTGTCGGTGTTTTACAAATACCCTGTATAGAACACAATGTATACTCGTACGCGCGACCGACGTACGCGACCGAAATTAGCGTAAGAGGAATTCAGGCCTTAGCGTGCTTTCCGAGGCACGGATGAAACTCGGTATGTCACGGATGGTCAGGTCAACCCATCGACGAACCGACTTTGGCAAGTGCGGCTTCATCCGAAGATCGACCCGTGCGGCCGTTTTAATTTAGCCACGACTTCCTCTGCACAAAACATAAACACCATTTTAGAATCTTCAATATAATTAATAGCAAATTGACCTTACGGCGCCGCGCCGGCGTCTCATTTAGCTAATTTAGTTAATATTCCGCTTAAATATTAGTAACTGTTACCGACAGTTAGTACCTAAGTTAAGCGGAGATTTAAGCACTAACGGTAGATTAAGATAAGATTCACTTGTACCGCGATAACTTTTATGTGGTAATTTGTTTAATTATTGGTGTTGGAACGCTAATTCAAACAAATGAGTTTCAAAGTTATAGGCTGTAAGCTTTTCTGAGTTTTTGATTGCCTCGATGGTGTAGTCGGTCGCAAGCATTGGTTGATCTTCAAAATTCTTAATTTTCATGAAATAGGCATGACGACAGTATCAAAAAATTGCAAATCTATTTAGTCCGTCAGTTAGAGTATTGGAAATTAATGGACACGTATTTTTTTTTTCGTGAATCAGTGAAAATTGACAAAGATAACAACATCAAAATTTGGGAGTGGGGGCTCGTGACGTTGGAACTACCTAAAAATTATACCTAGGCGTGACGTATTGAGAATTTTAAAAGCGTCATATCTTCGTCAATTTTGGTTTACGTAACAAAAGAAAAAACATGGGTCAAATATTTTTTGATAATCTAACTGACGGACTAATTAGTTTTTTTTGTCGGTTTTACAAATACATATTATAGAGGTTTCACATATCTAGCTTACTTCATTCAGCATGCAAACTTAAAATTAAAATACCTACAACGTAGTTGAGGTACCATAATTTAGTTCCATGATTCGGAGCTCGTGGCTAAATAATAACAGCCACTCGGGTCGATCTTCAGGTTAAGCCGCTTGCCTGGATTGTGGATGGGTGACCACACATTACATACCGAGATTCCTCCGTGTCTCGGAAAGCACGTTAAGCCGTTGGTGCCGGCTGTCATTTGTAGATCGTACAGATTCTGACAGTCGTCACAGGTAGTCAGTGGCCCGAAAGTCTGTCAAACAGTCTTACAAAGGGGTATCGTTTTACCCAGTACTAACTGGGTTGTGGGTTGTGGATAGGCAGTCGCTCCATGTAAACTGGAAACTGGAAGCTGGAAACTGGAACTGGACCGGAAGCCAACCCCAACATAGTTGGGAAAAAACTAGTCAGATAATGAATTTAGTTCCATGATTAAATCTTTAGTCACAGGAGCATAGAGTCTTGGGTTCCCTAGATTAGGAAAACTGGGTATCTAGGATTTCCTTAAATGTAAGTACTTTCACTTTAGGCTGATGATGATGATGATGATGACCCGGGAATCAAAACTCGGACCTCAAACTCAGCGGTCGCGCTTGCCACCAATAGACCAACGTAACTACTAAATAGTAGTAGTTTAGTAGTTACGTTGGTCTATTGGTGGCAAGCGCGACCATTGCGATTCGTAGGAATCGCAATGATTGTGATTAGACGCATCGAGACCCATTTAGTAGTTACGTTGGTCTATTGGTGGCAAGCGCGACCGCTGAGTTTGAGGTCCGGGTTTTGATTCCCGGGTCATCATCATCATCATCATCAGCCTATAATGTTCCCACTGTTGGGACACGGCCTCCTCTCAATGAGAGGGAATGGGCTATAATCCACCACGCGGGCCCAGTGCGGATTGGTAGATGTCACATGTCTTCGAATTTTTGGTTCTAGGACATGCCGGTTTCCTCACGATGTTTTTCTTCACCGTTTTGAGAGCAGTGGTGATGAAATAAATTACGAAAAGTAATGCGCCTGTCTGGGGGTTCGAACCCACGACTTACTGTTTGTAAGTCGGGGCCGCCACCACTTGGCCACCGCTGTTTCCCGGGTAGGTCCAGTTTTTTTTTTATGTATTGAATGAAATCATCGTTAAAGAAGTCGCGGAAACAGTTACAGTAAGTTCGTACTGATCAATAATCCGATCAATAAAAATCTTCTCACGTTTAACCGGCGCGGACGCACACCATACCGGGACGGAACCGATCCGTTTACCGGTACAAGTGCCGGACACCGTTATGTCATAACTTTATATATTAATGTAAATGTGCCCGTGTCAATATTTATATAGGGTATAAATGGCGTTCGTCGTAGTTAGTTGCTTAAATCAAGATTTAAGTACCCCGTTCTTTGTATATGAGAAGTACAAACCCTGGGAAGTAACATAACATCATCATCATTTCGGTCGAAAAACGTCCACTGCTGGACATAGGCCTCCCCCAAGTGTCGCCACATTGACCGGTACCGTGCGACTCGCATCCAGCGGATTTCCGCAACCTTCACCAGGTCATCGGTCCACCAAGTGAGAGGCCTTCCAACGCAACGTCTTCCGGTTCACGGTCGCCACTTTTCGGCCCCATCGGCCATCCGTTCTACGAGGAATGTGCCCTGCCCACTGCCACTTAAGATTGGCAATTCTTCGGGCTACGTCGGTAATCTGGTTCTCTTGCTGATGTCATAACATAACATCAGCCATTAGCAGTGATAGCCTATTGGTGTGATCGCTGGACTGCCAAGTCATAGGTCTCAAGTTCGAACCCAAAACACGCACCTCTGATTTTTCGGTTTCATGTGCGTATTGTATAATTATTATCACTTGCTTCAGAGGAAACCTCGTGAGGAAACCAAACATGCCTGTGAGATATTTCTTGACGGCATGTAAAGCCAAGTCAGAGGCCCATGGGCGGCATAAAAACTCAGACATCAGGTTAGGCACTAACCAAAGTAAAAAAAAACACGCCTGTAATTCCTAAGGGTTAGGCAAAGGTGTAGCAGATAGAGTACACGCACATTTCAACAGTTATGTTTAAGTCCCATGTGATGTGGCGAACCTATTGTGCCACAAATCCAAACTCCGTGACTGCTACTGAGAAATTCCTGATGATAAACCTCATTAACACAAATCGATCAAGCCTGGTAGCAATAGGTACTTTATGACAGAAAACAAACACCTCTTTATTTGTGTTCGCTCACAAATTAGCTTGAAATTAATTACCTACTAGTTCTTAAATAATTCGCAAATATACTTAATGAATATAAATAATTGATTATGCAAGTATTCAAATGTGAATGATTCCAGCTATTTATGGTTAAAACAGGTTTTTCGTTGAATTATTTACATAATCAGATTAGTTAGAATTTAGGAAGTGACGCCTAGAATATATCTAGTGATCTGAATTTTAAATGATTTCTGGTAGGTATTATAATTAATTGTGGTTTTTATACTAAATAGGCTTTCGTTTGGCTGCAACCCTCCTGAAGCGATGATGCTGCCTAGGGTGGAACACGCTTGCCTAGAAGAAACCGCTTCACTAGAACTTTGAATAGATACAGATTACAGTGATCACTTGATCAGGGAACAGTGAAGCCGGCAGTGCATTCCATAAACTGGCGGTTTGTACAATAGATGTGGAAGCATAGCACTTCGTTCAGCTCCGTGGAACTTCAACCACACAGATAACCGCAACCGGTGTCCTTGTCTGACCAGATGAATGATCCTAGACGAAACAAATTGAGTATGTAAATATCGTAGCAAGCGGCGTTATGTAGTTTCTACATACCTACTCCCATGAAAAAAAAAAGTTCATGTATGTATTTGGCTTAGCGTGTGTATAATTCTAGAAAAAGAGCTACATAAGTATAATCAGCCGTTAATGTTCCCACCGCTGGGACACAGGCCTTCTCTCTACGAGAGGGAGTGGGCCATAATCCACCACGCGGGCCTAGTTGGTGGATGTCGTTTTAGAATTTTTGGTTCTAGGACATGCCGGTTTCCTCGTGAGGAAACCGGCATGTCCTAGAACCAAAAATTCTAAAAAAAAAAAAATTTTTACCTAATTAATATCGTGTCCTGCCTGTCCTGTTGCTTGCACATCACAGGAACTGATGGACGCTACTGAAAGTGCCAAACTCGTCGCCAAATTATGAGCTGACTCAATTAAAATTGTCATCGACACGCTAAGAAGAAGGTTTCTAAGAACTGTCCAACCGACTTTATAATTTCTTTCCCACAGCTTTCTCCGTACCAGTATTATCCATGTAACATTTTGACATTGACAGCGTCTTTATTTCCTGCCAATAAGGCCCAGCACACACCGGCTGGATACGCAGCGGAGCGCATTTAAAGACAACAAGTTAATATAAACTTTAACCACCTTGATACACGGTCGCGCGCATGCTCTTTTAGTAGCTTGAGGGCGCTCCGAGTACCGCGTGCGAATTTATTCTTATATTGACCGTATATCAAGGTAGTTAAGGTTTAGATTAAATTGTTGTCTTCAAATGCGCTCCGCTGTGCCTCCAGCGGTGTGCACTGGGCCTAAGGGTGACTTTCCAAAGTCAAGTATTACCGCGGGGGCCGGTACGATCGGTAACATAATACAAAATACTTTTATTTTTATGTCCCGTCTCCAATATGACGCCGAACTTGTAATATGAGTACATGATTGCGTACAGACGCGTACAGGTAGGTTGTCAAGTGGGGTGTGGAAAAATCCACGAGATAGCGGTTAGGAACGAACTGGGGGAATGTTTCGCGCACGTAGGTCGGTTAACTAGTGTCGACGTTATGGGAATCGCAAAATAAGTACTTGATTTACTTAGTGATGAAGTAAGTTTATTAACATAAATTACAAGTAGCAAGAATGCCGACCGACCGTACCCGGAGACGAAAAGTTACTGACTGAATTCTACCATTCAACAAAAATATCAAAGGCTATTACTCTAAATTCTTAAAGCTAATATAAACAATAAACAAATTGGGCAAGGCCCTACCATTAACTATTATTATCCTTGCATTAAACCTGAAATAAAACATCTTGCCGTGAGAACCTAAAGCTAAGCGGTACTTACAGTTAACTTAAAATACTTACATACTAAGTTCACTAGAGTAATACCTATTATATTAATAAATAATTAATGAAGACGCCATGATTAATGAAGATAAAACAAATGTAAAGAGGTTCTGTTGTACTTGTGGTTTCCGAATTAGGCTCATTCCCATTAATCATTATCATCTGCCTAGATTTTTACCAACAAAAGGATCGGTTTCTAGTCGCTCTGGATGCAGCTGAATAGCAGTAATTTATATGGAGCAGCAGGCAGTCGCCTAAAAGACCTCTACAACCCAGTTAAAAGATGCCCAGGTAGAAAGTTATGAGTATGAATGTGTATGGCTAAAAGAGACCAAAGAACAAAGGTTGAACTGTGTGAAAGATGATATGACAAGAAAGGGTGTCTGATGAGATGACGAGTAATAGAGAAAAAAGGAAGAAGAAGACATATAGTACTACGCCGACCCCAAATGAATTGGGGTTAGGGCAAGAAAATGACGATATGTGTCTATACTGCTGGGACACAAGCTTCTTTTACAAGTGGGTGTTGTAACATCACTATTTAGTTAGTAATTAGTGTGTACACCACTACATATAATCTATGGTTCCGGTTTATACCTGTCACTCCGGCACTGCTACGTCTGATCCCGTCTGTGATACTCCTACTAAACTGTCTCTGTATTTAATGTGTTCCTCGTCTTAATAAACCAAGTCTACTCAACAGTATCTTTCATTCCAACAAATATAACAGTGGGCTGTAACTCACCACGCGGGCTCAACGCGAGTTGGTTGATGTCATAGTGTGTTGAAACTTTTGGTCTTTCGGACACGCATGTAAATTCCCTGGCTGGGTTCGAACCTACGAGCTACAGCTCGGTAAGTAGTGGCTGTTTCCACTGTAACCTAACACCACGCCACGCCTGTAATCCTCTAAAGATTAGGCAGAGGTGTACCTTATTTGTACAGCCACATTTCGACAGTTAAGTTTGACAAAAAAAAGTTTCATCAAGTATCGTCGTTCGAAAGTTCAAAAAACTTATCAAATCTGGAAAAGTTCCTCATAACACTTCTGCCTGAGTGAAAAAAGTCAATCGGCTTAAGATGATCAATATAACAGAATCTCCCAATAGCGTAAAATATTGGCAAACACTTGACAATCATTCCGCAAAATTGGTGATGCATATTTTGATATTATTCGGAGAACATAACGGTTCTAAGTAGTTTGTTAGATGGTCACGTAGGCCGTCTCTAATCATGTCATTTGGTTTATCCCAAATTGAATATGGCTAGGAGACTCATCGATATCTAATAACTATCGATAAACGGTTATTTTCTATTATTCTATTCGTTTATAATCCTAGCGAACTGCCTCGTTGGTTCTGTGGTCGCAAATGGTCTTGTGAGCTCGTGATCTTGACTTCAATTCCCAGGTCGGGGAAAGTGTTATTAGGTTTTTCCATCACGAATTTCTCAGTAACAGCCACGGAGCTTGGAGCTTGGATATGTGCCCGGTTGATGGCAATAGACTCGCCCCCTATTACATGGAGCTTAATGAAGGTGTTGTGTGATTTGTTTAAAAAATATCTTCCAATATGTTAATCAGCACACCCTAGTGGTGTGACCGTCGGACTGTGAAAGTCTTAGGTCTCAAGTTCGAACCCAAGACACGCACCTCTGATTTTTCGGATTCATGGGCTTATTGTAATAATTATCACTCGCTTCGGTGAAGGAAACCATCGTGAGGAAACCAGCATGCCTGAGAAATATTTCTCGACAACATGTAAAGCCAAGTGAGAGGCCCATGGGTGGCATAAAAACTATGACAAAATGTTAGGCACTAACCACACCAAAAAAAAAGAACTAAAGAGAAATTAAAGAACTACGGAACTCTAAAACTCCGTAACCAGTAATCTAGTTTTATTTTTGAAGTCGCCGTACCTTGTCTTATAATCGACGTCTGCCTGATAAAGCGATGTAATATGTTAATGAAGTCTTGTATTGTTATATTATAGTTTATTTTTACGTGATAAATTAGTAAAAGTTACAAGTCTTTACCCAAGTAACGAGGCCATCGTATGACCCCTTAGGAGTACATTTTCAGATTCCGTGAGTGCTACTGAGAAATTCCTTATGGGAAAACCCAATAACATTTACTCGACCTGGGAATTGAACCTAGGACCACGTGCTCAGCAGTCGCACTTGCGACCACAGTACCAACGAGGCAGGCTTTTTCATGAAATAGTTATTCAATAGGATGAAATGAACTTGTACTTGTAGTTGTGTTGATGATTTTAATTCTATAAATACACACGTACGAGTATATGGCCGCGAATCATATTTTCATCAAAATACAACCTGAGACTTGCGAATTGAAAAAAACGTTAGAAAATTTGAATTTTGCGAGCTACCCTTCGCTTTCACCATAATCTAGGTCTGTTTGAGTTTAATAACAAACGGATATTCACATAAATACCCACAACGTGCGTAAAAAGACTTACTCAAAAGTCACAACAGTGTTTTACCTTATCACCAACTCCCAAACGATATTAGCGGAAATTCAGCTAATGAAGCTAATTTCGCTATAGGTACAGTATCCATTACAAATATCTATCCGTCAATCAGATGTTCAAGTGAGCGAACATAGTATGTCAAGAATGTGCTGTTCTAGAGAGAAGCCAAATGAACGTGGTATAAATATTAGTCTAGCAGACAAATTGCTAGGTCTTATCTGGGCGACCTGATTAATTAATTACTAGGCGGTTTTTTGTTAACAGTGTTGTTTTTCCTGAAACATAATCATCACCGACTTCTATTAGAGAAGAAAGAGGGGACAAAGAAAAAGGAGGAGGTTATTTGTATTCTACAGAGCCTAAAGACGGTCAGAGAACATCACGGGAAGGTTTTCAATCAGTACGTCAAGCCTGTTATGACTTACGGAGCCGAAACGTGACACACACGGCACGGTAGAAAATTAATTCTTAACCCAGAGGACTGCGTTAAATATTCAATCCATAATAACATTAAGATACTGCACATTAATATACGCAGCATAAGTAAAAACTTCGATTGTCTCTAAACACTTATCCATACCACCAAAGTTGAACTCACTTCGTTGAACACTCAAGTGTTCACTCTTCACTTTCTCACTCTCATTTGAAAATTTACCACAAGATCATATAAGCGCCCTCTTGACACAGTCCACTGGCACGTTTGCCACAATAGAATTATATAAGCATACCTCATAGCCGGACACTGCCCCCTAAGTTACAGGCCTAGCCTAGTTTAGGGGACAGGGTTGAACCTATTGTACTTATTTTCGAATGCTAAATTAAGAACTTTAATCGGTAAACAGTGCAATGTACTTGAACTTTGTGGTAATAAACAATTTATTAATATTATTACAGCTGATTCATAAATTCATGATCGCTTAGCGAGCTATGCAACAGACTCTGCTTGGAGGGTTCGGGTAGACGTGTTCTTTCTAGGGTGGAGACCGCAAATCGGCAAGCGTAAGGTGGGATGCCCTCAGGCCCCCAACAGAATACAAATATGTACAGTCAAATTACTACAAACTGTCACATTTTCTCATTTGATTTTGAACATATACATTTAAGCATCAACATATTACATTTCATAAAGAGAAATTTGACAGTTTGTGGTAACTTGGCGCTGGCGACTGTACATAGAATTTACTATCTACGTTTTGAAAGTAGAATGAATTCGTTTATGTAAGATCAGTATTGTAGTATCGGTTTTCTCATTACTCGCTATGCATGTTCTTTGTCTTGAAGGTTGGCAACGTATCGGGAAATCCCTATGAGTTGCAGGTGCATGTCCGTAGTGAACGATATCAATTGTCCATCAGGTGGACTGTCTGATTGCCAACAAATAGACTTATGATTCTTTTCTACGTGTAAGGATTGCTAATTAGATAAATATAATTCATGTCATGTAACTGTAAAGTCTCATTGGTAAATAATAACAGTCGCTCGGATCGATCTTAATCCATACAAAGTTACTTCCGTGCCTCCGAAAGCACGTTAAGCCGTTGGTCCCGACTGTCATTAGTAGATCTTTGACAGTCGTTACAGGTGGTCAATGGATGTCAGATACGCAGTCGCATCATGTAAAATACTGGTATTCAGTTGTAATATCTAGTTAGACTGGCCGACTCCGACATAGTTGGGAAAAGATTATGTCTGGACTTCAAAAGAGACTATAACCTCTGAGTTTGTTTCGGCTGTTCCTTCTCAGAGTAGTCAGGTACGAAACACCGGCCCCTTCTAGTTTTAAAAAAATGACGTGTGAAAGTGTTTGTAAAAACCTACTTGCAAAAAAAATATCAAAAAAGGCTAGGCAGATGATGAACTTTCGTCTGAATGGTCCTGGATTCAGTCCCTAGATAAGACAAAGTGATATTTGGTTTTTCCATAAAGCCCTTTTTAGGTAGCAACCTGGATTACCTATAGATTTATTTGTGTCAGATATTGCCTAATACTTCGGTCACTACTGCAGGTGTGAATTACATGGTTGCGGGACTGTTCGAAAGAACGTGGCCCCGGAACACAAAGGGCGATGAAGGAACATGGATGGGTTTTAGTCAGTAAAAGTCTGACACTCCCCCCTGCTCCGCCCAGAGTGGGAGGAATCATTTGATGATTTTCCATCCGAAAAAAAAAAAAGGTGTGAATTACATATTATGAATATAAAATATAGTAACTTTATATGATAACCCTTTATGGATAACTAGCTGATGCCCGCGGCTTCGCCCGCGGTTCCCAGACGGCTTATTTTTTTCCGACACCTCCAACATTATATTTTAGCCAATGTATACGTAACTATACTACTACTACTATATATGTAACTTGACAAATTATATACTAAAACCTTCCTCAAAAACCACTCTATCCTTTGGTGAAAACATCATGAAAATCGGTGCAGCAGTTTTTGAGTTTATCGCGAACAGACAGACAGACAGACGCGGCGGAGGACTTTGTTTAATAATATGTAGTGATAATGATATGCATAAAAATGGATGCTGTCATGTCTAAGTTAACAGGCAATCCCTTTTATAGCTTACACTACATGATACTTTTAATCACATATATATAAAATCGAACGGTTATGTGTCTGTACATGGAAGATAAATATTCATCATCATTCTCTTGTCTTTAAACCAATTTATTCGTGGTCGGCGCAGCATGTCTTCTTCTTCCATACTTCTCTATTACTCGTCATCTCAGCAGGCACCACAGCAGCCGCACCAATAGGCCCCCTATTACGTTGGACTTGAAAACATAATGGTATCGATTCTGTTGTGCACAAACTAAACTTAATTTAGACTATTGCTATGTTTTTCTTTCTAATAAAACGAGAAAGAGACGGACGTAATTTAGAGCTGTCAAATTTAGTTGGAACTAATATTTCTATACAAATGAAGGGTGCACGTAAAAACATGTCGACTAAAAACACGGTAAAGCGCCAGGCATAAACTAGTTTGACATCTCTAACTTAGTTCATAGCTATAGCCGTCCTTTTCTCGCACTGCCTTTTAGTAAAAGATAGCAATAGTCTAAATTAAGTTAAGTTTGTGCACAAAAGAATCGACACAAATTTGTGTTTTTCGATTTATGATTTACCTACGAAGTAATGAAAGATTATTTCTAGATCGAATTTACAGAAATACTTTCTAAGTTCAATGTCCTTTAAGGTTACAAACAAGTCAAGAGTATCCAAATCGCCCAGTAATTTGGTCGAGTTTAATTGTTTCATGTCGAAGAGGTACCTTCTGAAATATTCACAACTTGCTTGACTGCAGGCTGAGAAAGCGTTATGCAACCTTTATTTATGTAAAAACATTATTCAACACGACTAAAATCACGGCTAAAACCTAGTCATTTTATGACATCGCAATATACTAGTGACGGGAACATTCGATAAAATCCTATCGATATTTCACTGTCGACGTTAGAGAGGCCATAAAACGTACGTTACGAGTGTTACGACTTTATGTGTGGCTATAAAATTTTAATAGATATTAAATTTATAATGTCAGCTGTCTTTGTTATTATCTAAGTTAAATTATGGCTTAATAGGCGATGGTTTTAAGTAAAGTGCCTTTTTTCTAACGTTTTGATTGTCAGTGTAAATTTTAAGTTTCATTAGGTTATAAAATAGGGCTTGTAATGAAAGGTTTTGCTTGCGACACGTTAGAATAATTTATTTTATGTTTAGTGATTTCTTAACGAGATGTTGTATTTTCGTTCGAGAATTAACGTACTTTTCTTAGAGAAAGTGTAAGTACTAAGAAAATTGATAACCTCTGCTTTTCACTGTTTGCCCTCTTCATTGGTCTAGTGGTCTTAAAAGTTACTGCTGAGGTTTTGGGTTCAATTCCCAGGTTGGATTATTAAGTATATCAGTCAGGACTTATTCGGTAGCACCTAGTAGGATTCCGAATTTGTGCCCGGTTGATGGTAATAGGTTCACTCCCTATTATTATGTTATTTAAACATAAAGTAACTAACGAAATGTGAGTGTAGTATTAGGCACACCTTTGTTAAAAGTTTCGGGGATAAGCGTCGTAGAGGCGTTATGTTGATGTGATGCAATTGTTTTTCCGTAATAATTTCTTATACTTACTTAAAAAAAAGAAAAAAACAGTTTAAATACCTTAATAACATAATTATCCTTCATGCGAATTCAGGTTTGACAATAATTGTAAAATTTTAATCGATACATTTTCATTGATCATAATTACTATAATCACAGCTAATTCATCGATTTCTTATCGACACTATCGCCCATCACTACGCATTAGCTCGAACATGTCAGTGACAACGTGATCTCGCCTACACAGATTCCTCACGCTCCGTCATAGCCTAATAGCCTTGAGTCTATGACCTGGATAGGCTAGACATTTAGACTTCAACTGTTTTGTAATCAGTACTTAGTATTACAAGGTACTCGTTTGTTTACTTGATTGGGATTCGAGGAATCTTCGTAATGAATTATTTATTTATGGGACACCTAGCCTTCTTTAAGTGCAAAGAGTCAGTGGTTTTGTTTGTAGCTCCTTGATTAGGCGAAGGATATCCGATTCTCTTATTATGGGGTATTACCCAGTTACTGGGATATGAAGGTCAGATTGGCATTCGCTCCATCTAAAAAACTGGTATTAACGTGTGGTCTACTGTACTAGGAATCAATTGGTATTCTACAGACACGATAAGTGTCACAGGCTTTCGAAATATGGTAGGCAAACATAAAATAATTATATGGATAGAAGTCATGCATGTATGAACTCACGAATTCACGAATGCTCCCTCATTAAAATAATGTATGTCAAATATTAATAATTAATATTGACATTAATGTGATTTACTACTAATCATTATTCAAAATCTTAGTATTTTCCTTATATTATTGATTGACTACATAAGCGAAGATTTAAGGAATTTGATCGTGCGTGCCTATAAAAGCAGATGTATGATACGATCTTTTAACTAAGATATGATTGGTTTCTGTTTATATGAGTCGTGATTACTGTGTAACCTTTTGGTTAATTAAATAGTTGATATCCATGTCATAAATTATTATACACAGTGGATAGAACAACGAGACAATTTTTTTTGCGAAGATTCCAGTACATGATTCTAGACGCACAAGTGATGAAAATTTTCATCGGTTATTAGTTTACGGTCAAAATGTGTTATAACCTAACGAAACGAGTAATTCCCTAATATGACAGTGGAAACCGCATCAAATTCCGTTGCAAAGTTACAAACATAAAACATACAGACTGACACAACTACACTTTACGGTAACTTCAATTTATAAAACGTAGAGATTGGCATCGTGTACCTTTTGCTCATAAAGATACCATAGCAGATTGTGTGACAATGTTGAATAATAAGACCACCAACTAAGAAATTCTATTTAAACCCATACTAAAATCGAAAACTTACTTTGTAAAATCTTCGTCATTGACAATTTAAGTACTGAATTCCCGATAGCCATTTTCCTTTAGTAATATCAGATATTTTATGACGCTCTAATAGTACCAAATAGGCTTTTAGAAGTCGTAAAAATACTATACTTTGTGTCATTTTTTTATTGGTTCAATGCATTTTACAACGTTATATTTTTGTATGGACGTTTTAGTCGGACTATTAGCTTACATTTTAAGGCAGAAATTAAGAAAAAAATGTATGTTTATCGATAAAAAAACTTCACTGCTTTTTATGTGAGCATTAATGTTTTTTCTGGGCAAGCGGCTTTTTTTCAATGTGTTTACGAGTAGTAGGTGTATTTCTAAATTTATAAAATACTTGCTATTGCCCGTGACTTCTTCTGGAAACTACAATGAAATGTAGCCTTAGCCTTATGTCTTTGCCGCCACGGGAGACGCCCCGGGCGTCGGGGGCCACGTGGTGGACCTCGGCCATCATAGGCGCGGGCCTGTGGACGGAGAGCTATGGGCTAGCTCGCCGTCCGTCCGTCTCATGAAGACAGGCCGTGTCGACGGCGCGTTCGTGTTCCACGTGCGCCTCAAAGAGAGTCAGCAAAAAGGAAGCGGTCCACAAGGGCCGATGCGTGCCGGGGTTGCGGGACTGTTCGAAAGAGATACTGTGGCCCCAAACACAAAGGGCGATGAAGGAACATGGATACGTTTTAGTCAGTAAAAGTCTGACACCTCCTCCTGCTCCGCCCAGAGCAGGAGGAGTCATTTGGTGGTTCCCCATCAGAAAAAAAAAGCCTTATGTCTTCCAACAGGTCCTAGCCTCCTAGGCTACCCATCTGTTAAATTAACAGAATCATACCGATCGGAAAGACGGACAAAAAGACAAAGTTACTTTCGCGACCATAATATTAGAAAAACTTGTAAATGATTTGCGTCATAATATAACACCACGCCTAGTAATTATAACAGTGCACCCACATTTCACTATTGCCATCAAACGGGCACAAATCCAGACTCCGTGACTGATACTGATAAAGTCCTGATGGAAAAACCCAATAATTTGCCCGACCCGGGAATCAAACCCAAGACCTTATGCTCAGCAGTCGTGATTACGACCACAAGACCAACAAGGCAGTAATTTTGCGTTGTTGCGTCATAATTTTTCCACAATGTGATATCATACACAGATGTATAAATAACTATTAATTACTCTACAATAAGTAGTGGACAATGATATACATACATTGACCTTATTTCATTGGTATATATAAACTTCCTTACTACCATATAACGTTTACATAAGTTACACTTCAACCAACTTATCTGTGCAGGCGGAAAAACAAGGAACTAAAATAAATGTACCAAGTTTGACATATAGATACATTTATGCTTGACAAGCAGCGCCACCTTGTACTGCACACTTAAAATGGTCATACTAAACAGCTTTTAATTTCTCCATTGACAGTAATGTAACATGTTTTCTAGAAGTAATACTAGTTTTTCTAGTACATATTACGTCGCTAAGTATGGAAAACTCATAATAATTTTAAGAGACATAACCGGGTAGCAGGAAAGAAGGACAGTTTCTAATGAATGGTATTACAGAGTACGTAATTTATGAAAGCTGTAATTTTAATATAGCAAGTAATATTATGAAATGTCGCTCATGACGTGTTTAATTATGGTAATTTATCTTTATGTATGGACTATTTCGAATAAACTGACATGACTTGTCACTTTTTATCGATACCTTTTCATTATGTCGACAAGTGATCTGAACATCACTATTGCTAGCTGTCAAATTTGACATCTCTTACTATAGTAACTAAAATTATCATAAACGGTCTATTTAAAGTTAATATTCCTTCTCATACTTCCATAATTATAAATGTGAAAATAACTAGTCTTGTCCTTTAAACGCTTAATCGGCTGAAAAAGTTTTGGATGAATTTTTATTTACTTTGATTTGATTCCTTAATTAAAACAATAAGATTTAACATTAGATAAAGTTTATTATGTGATTTTTATCGCATTGGGACATGAATAAACCACGTTCTGGGTAATAAACATTCTCCTGCCCTTGTACCAAATTCATTTGTGGTAGGGACAGCATGTCTTCTTCTTCTATACTTCTCTATTTTTTTTTTTATTTGGGACAAGCCCGCCACACTGTTCCCAAACCACTGTAACTCCTGAAAGCCAGAATCAACAGTGGCGACCACCAGAAAAGCGCCGAGACAATGAAGCTCGACGAAGTCCCAGAGAATGAATTTAACTGTCTTGGATCCCGCAACGAAATTAATCAGAAAAGTATAGTGGAGGAGTAGGAAAAAACCGTAATTTCCACTTCCCTCCATTTCAGCAGGAGACAGAACGAAACAAGGCCAATAGGCACAAAGGGACGTTTACAACTGGGATAGGCCCAGTTGCCTAGCACCACGGATAAATATTAACATTAATGGGTCCTAAGTTGATAGTTAATACTTCTCTATTATCTATCTATCCAATGAGTGTCTACTTTTCTAGCCATAATCATCTTTTCTAGATTAACAGATACGTATTATCCTCGTTGTACGTTCCCGTGGGATATTTACCGATATAAAACGCAAGCAAAAGCAAGTTACGAACTAAAAGAAAAACTCGACAAATAGTTAATGATAATTTTGCTGTACTCAGTTAATAGTTGAACCAGTTATGAAATAACTTTACTAAACCGATAATTTACCTTTTACAGCGTATTACCATAAATTATTTTCGCTATTATTATTAACTATAAATGGAAGGTGTTGCTTTATTTTTTACTGAGGTAAGCAGCAAAAGAGGTGTCATAGCAAATAGTTACGATCAGTTAAAGTTTTATTATTTTATTTTTAGTCTGCGTTTTTGCACTGCGGGGCAGAATATTAGTAATAATTACAATTTATTAACTTGTAATAAGAAAACTGGGAACCTAAGCGTAAAGTCGCGGTAGGTCTTATTTTATTTGGAACAACTGTAATGATTAACGACTGTCTGTTTGTTTCTGGTTGTACTCGAGATTTTAGCCTCATAATTGCGAATAAAGGAGGTGTCTGATGAGATTACGATTAATAGAGAAGTATGGAATAAATAAATAAATATCCCTGGACATTGCACACAGCGCCATCTAGTGCCACACTAAGTAACGAGGCTTGTATCGTGGACACCAGATAGTTGATAGGTATATAGATACTTACCATAGATACTTTTTTGTTTGTTTGTAAATACATACTTATTATACATACAAACATCCATGACTCGGAAACAAATGTCCATGCTCATCACACAAACATTTGCTTCTACCGGGACCCTAAGAACGTAAGGCAACCTCTCTACCGCTGTGCCATTCGGGTCGTCAAAAGAAGAAGACATGCTGTGCCGACCCCAAATAAATTGGGATAAGGGCAGGAAAATTTTGATGATTGCGACTCCCCCAATGTCACTCGGGATCTTATCTACATCTACATCTACACTATATAATTATATAACAATAATATTATAAAGAGGAAAGATTTGTATTTTTGTGTTTGTGTATGTTTGTAATGAATAAACTCAAAAACTACTGCGCCGATTTCAAAAATTCTTTCACTATTAGAAAGCTACATTCACCCTGAGTAACATAGCTATATTTTATCCCCGTACTCTCACGGAAACGGGAACTACGCGGGTAAAACCACGTGACGTCCGCTAGTCATTAATAAATAAGACTAAAATTGGGGTGATTTAGGGACTAGGGGACATGAGGTACTTGTAACAGGATTAAAAATATCCTGTACCCAGGTCAAGTTCTGTCTGCTGAAATCTCCTCAAAATCCTGTCAGCCATTAAGGTACAGACAGATTTAGTAACGTATTATTTGTAGTATAATATTTAGATTGAAGAAGAACAAGTTTCTTTAAGTGTTTAATATTTTACAGTTATTTGATTCCCCTTACCTTCAGTTATTCTAGCAGCTCATTCAATTCTGTAAATAAAGAAATACATAATTAGTATTTTATCAATTATCTGCCTATCAATTGATTAATTTGGTCAAGGATCTAACCTTCATAACCCAGTTATAGTAGTGGGTAGTGCGGTATCCCTTGGTGAGACTGGTTGTCTGACATTCGGGCCACTGTCTACCTTTAACGATTGTCAAAGATCTACAATGACAGTCTGGAAACTCGGTATGTACTGGATGGTCACCCATCCACAGACTGACCTTGGCAAGTGCGACGTAACCTTTAAGAGACCCCTGCGGCTGTTATTATTTATTACGGATTGCCGTATACTTAATCTATGACAATTGTGAAACACCACATAAGGTCTTCCGGTTCGCCGGTATTAGGCACATCACATGTTCAGCAGTGGCCATCTCCTATTCCCGATGAATCATTTCTATAATTTTCCACAAATGTCATTAGCATTTCCTTCCTATAGTTTATTGACCCACAAATTATATCAATCGCTCATATGTTAAGCTGTACTGAATAAAATGACGATACGCTTCGCTTGGCACCCTATGCGAAAACATTACTGTGGCAATCCAAAAATTATCTTACTTCCTAAGTCATACAGTTGAAATTCCATTGCAGGAATACAAGGATATGATAACTGAAGTGGAATACACAGGAATTTGAATTTTATTTGATGTTCAGTAGAGTTGAATTTGTTATGGGGTTGACCATTTGAAGGGTACTTAACCGTAACGAAATGTTGGTTTTAAAATGAGATGTTTTCGCAAAGAAAATGATGGGCATGTGAAGGAAATGTAATTTAAAACTTGTAGTTCAGTTTAACGGGTGACGGACGGTGTTAAGTATTAAGTAAGGAGTAAGTTTTCCTAGGAAAAGCGGTATCCGTATCAAAGTACTAGGCAGCAAAATTATAGTGGGTGTAAAAATACTCCTAACGAATTCCCGTCACTGCGGTATTTTGTTAGTTCTAGAGTATGGGTATGGTCTAAATCTAGATCATACCTGCGAACCTTCTAGTTACGGAGATATTAGGGCTCAAAGTTGCAACTTTTTTATTGAGATTTTAACGTTATAACACCTCCATGACTCCTGTACTATTCCATCCAACAGCACAATGTTTTATGTGCGTTACATTGATTCCTATCGTAAAACGTGATTTTTCACCCCCAAAAAAGTCATTTCCAGCGAAAAACCAGCTATGTTTAAGTCTCATGAAATAGGGGAAGAGCGTATTGCAATCAACCGGGGACAAATCCAGACTCCGTGGCTTCTACTGAGAAATTCCTGATGGACAAACCCAATAACAGTTTGCCTGACCTGGGAATCAAACCCAGGACCTCATGCTCTACTGCTGCACATGAGCTCCTGGGAATTAAACCTGAGATAACAAGTAAAGCTACCGAATCAACCACTATGCTAGAGGCGGTTGCATGTTAAATTCTTAATTTCTCCATTTAATAAAAATATTTACCACTTTAATATGCGCAGACGCATACGCGTATCCTTTTAAGGGTGGCGCACACTGCACGGATGTCCTGCCACTGTCTACCCAGCACCCATATTAATGGCCTTATTGGAAAACTAGTATTGGTAGACGAATAGAGATAGGGGTGTGGAGACGCCATTTTTAATGGTATAGTAAGATTTGGTGGTCAGACTTTCGGGCCACTGACTACCTGTTATGACTGTCAAAGATCAACCAATGACAGACAGAGCCCAACGTCTTTACGTGCTTTTCGAGGCACGGACGAAACTCAATATGTATTCGGTGGTCACCCATCCACGTACCACCCCAGGCCAGCGTGGCTTAACCTGAAGATCGATCCGAGCGGCTGTTTTTACTTAACCACGTGCTCCTCTTAAAGCCGGAAGCCGAAATGTCCTAATATCATTGTAAAATCCGTTACAAAATTGATCTGTAGACACTAGTAAAATAATTGCAAAAAAAAAATGTAATTAAAAGCAGTAACTTCCTAGTTTAATGCCACAGTAACCTTTAAAAGTATTCGGAATACTTTAATCTGACATAGTCGCACGCTTATAATATGTAATCCTACTAATATTATAAATGCGAAAGTTTGTAAGTAAGGATGTATGGATGTATTTATTATAAATGCAATAGTTTGTGAGTATGGATGTATGGATGTATTTATTATAAATGCAATAGTTTGTGAGTATGGATGTATGGATGTATTTATTATAAATGCAATAGATTGTGAGTAAGGATGTATGGATGTATTTATTATAAATTCGAAAGTTTGTGAGTAGGGATCTATGAATGTATGTATGGATGTTTGTTACTTTTTCACGCAAAAACTTCTGAACGGATTTGGATGAAATTTAGCACAAAGATAGTTTATAACCTGGATTAACACATAGGATACTTTTTATCCTGGTAGTAAGATCCCATGGGGCAATTATCGAACTTAACGCGGGCGAAGCCGCTGGCAGAAGTTAGTTCGGAATATTTTTAACTTGACATAGTCGCAAGCTTAATATCTAATTTAAAATAATTACCGTTTCGAATATCAGCACGGTTTTGGCAAATAACACGTTATTATTGTTTATTGTGTAGCGTGGGAACACATAACATGTTACTTATTGAGGATGCTAACTTTATGTAGATGTAAAGATGGACCATGACTGACTGACATGAAAATATGTGTTTTTTTTATTGAGATCTACTAGAATTAAACATATACAGAGTGGAATTTTTCAACCTCACCAGGGCTTTTTTTTTTTTTTTTTTTTTTTCGGATGGGAAATCATCAAATGACTTCTCCCGCTCTGGGCGGAGCAGGAGGGAGTGTCAGACTTTTACTGACTAAAACCCATCCATGTTCCTTCATCGCCCTTTGTGTTCCGGGGCCACGGTATCTCTTTCGAATAGTCCCGCAACCCCGGCAGGCATCGGTCCTTGCGGACCCCTTCCTTTTTGCTGACTCTCTTTGAGGCGCGCGTGGAACACGAACGCGCCGACCTCACCAGGGCTCATAATAAAAAATAAAAAAAATAAAAAAAAAAAAAAAAAAACATTGAATTGTTTCATTGTTATTTTAGCGATCGAAAGTTAACGACAGAGTCGATATCTATGTCGAGACTGGAGCCCTGGAGGGAAAGTACTCTAAATACTTGAAATAGCAAATTTTACTCAAAGGAAACATTCCTTCATTAAAAAAAAAAAAAAAAAAAAAAAAAAAAAGAAACAAAATCAGCATTAAAAGATTTTCGAAAATTCGCTTGCCACACACGGGAATAGAACCGGCTAAAATCACAAAAAATAACACTTGTACTTTTATGGCATCAAACGATAGGGTCAATCTTATGGATCTCTCTTACAAACACGATAAATTAAGTGAAAGGAAAACCATGAAATCTAAACTCTGTACAGGTAGAGTAAAGAGCATCAAAAATTTCATCCCCATTGCTGTCAACCTAAATTATTCTACCAAAACGTACTACATTAATATTACTTGCCCTTGTTCGCATCTGGACAGATTCGCTTTAAGACAGTTTCACTTTACGACAAATTCGCTTTACGGCAGAAGTACAGTGAACTCGATTATTTCATAGTGCAAAAATTCATCATATTCCGTTCAGCTGTTAAGGTACGAAAAATTAAATATTTTATTAAGTATGTATGTATGTCACGATGACCGCTGGGCAAAAGTCTCCACGCGCTGGTTGCCGGAAGACGGACGGCGCCGCCGAGGCCGGCCCAGAAAGAGGGGGCGAGACGATGGACGAGAAAAGAGCACATGGAAGGAATTGGGGGGGGCTTTTGCCCAGCAGTGGGACAGTACAGTACAGGCTATTAAAAAAAAAGATATATTTTCTAATTTTACTAAATATATTTTTTAACTTAAACAATAAAACTAAAAACACCTAAGTGCCAACCTTAAAACTTATCTATGTCCACGAAGGAAACGCAGCGTCAACATTAAGTTTATAAATCCAAGTGTGACTCACCCTTAACTCGTTACTAGACGATGCGCTTATAATGATTATTGTGTGCGATGTTACCTTATTTGACGGTTTTTAGGGTTCCGTATTCAGCAGGTGTTACAAGGCACCTTTTTACCAAGCCTACGTTATCTGTGATTCTGTCACAGAGATATAATAATATCTTTAGAACAGTTATAACTAGCTAGTCAACATATCCGTGGAGTACGTGTTACTATGATCTTTAAAGGGTGTAACAAGACCCTTAACGAAGCCGACAGGCACTTTTCTCCCCGTCATTGCGATTTTTTTTTGTTCTGGACCATACTTGGGAAGCTTCTAGTTACGAAGTTATTAGACGTCAAAGTTAAAAAAAAATCACAAGTTTTTTTAATACATGTTTTAATGCACACTAGCGCCACTTTAGTAAAAAAATCAGAACTCGTTAAATACGCAATTGTATCTGTAACGACAGCGAGCTATGTTTCAATGAGTTAAGCAGACGTAAATAATTTAGAAGACCAAAAGATTGATTTTGTCAATCAGATTTTATATTAATTGTATATTTAACGAGTTCTGATTTTTTTACTATGGGGGAGCCCCTTAATGTAAGATTTTTACTTTAGACACCACGACCCCCGTACTATTCAATCCATCCGTCAACTCAAAAAAAAAGTCGTTTCCCAACAATATTTTTTGCGTAAAGTTACTTGAAGGATCATTTCATGTACAGAATGTTTGGTTGACGGCTTCAGGAAATGTCTGCTTACACCCTGTATAATTTTGAAAATAACAATATGCACATCTCACTATACATATAGTTCGGTCTCTGAGTACCTAGTCAATATATAGTTTTCAAAGCGTTTCGTATTTCTGTAACGACTTTCAACACAATCAACATATAAGCTTTTAAATAAACTAATGAAAAGTCCCATACAATATTGACTTTTCCGATATCATTATTCAAAGTAGAATTTCACTTTGTCTAGGCTTCAAATGTTTCTTGAAAATGGCAATATTAATGCGTCAACTTTCTTGATTTCCTGTGCATGTTCTATTACAATTTGAACAAACAATACAAGTTTAATTCATTTTATTGGTATGGAACCCCAGCATACGAGTCTGTCTCACACTTAACCAGTTTTAATGATAATGTATGCGTAGTTACTTATTTCACTTTTTGTTCACTTCGAACATGAACTTGGAATGAAATAAAACAGCTGCTGCATGTATTTTAAATTGTATTTTTGTTTACGTGGTGGCCGTTTATTGAAATTGCTTTTACAAGATCGAACATTGCATGGGAATATGGGGAGTAGGTAATAAACTTTTGAAATTGCAGATGATTTATGATAGAAACTAAAAACATGGAACGACTTGATAGTCAAAATATTAATTGAAATAAAGTTTTAAAGGAAAAATAATTAACTTAAGTAAAGGACCAGTTTTTAGGTCAAAAAATATATACATACCTATCGTAAAACTAGAAGACATCTGTGTTTCCTAACAAAATACTCTAAGAAGAAGCACTGGAACAAAATTATCGTTCAGTCTCTTTTATTGATTTGATAGTTAAACATTCAAAATGTTATCATTAACCGAGCCTTTTCCCAACTATGTTGAGGTCGGCTTCCAGTGTAATCGAATGCATATGCAGTTGAATACCAGTATTTTATATAGAGCGACTGCCTTTTTGACCTCCACAACCCAGTTAGCACTGGGTAATACCATACCCCTTGGCAGGACTGGTTGCCAGACATTCGGGTCAATGACTACTTAACGACTGTCAAAGATCTACAATTGACAGCCAGGACCAACGGCTTAACGTGCTTTCCGAGGCACGGAGTAAACTCGGTATGTACCTAATGGGTGGTCACCCATCCTCGGACCAATCTAGGCAAGTGCGGCTTAACCTGAAGATCTACCCCAGCGGCTGTTGCCCACGAGCTTTTCCATTTTTTTCGTCCCCTGCTGGAGAGTTTTTTAGGTTATGTTTTTGTTTTAGGTCTTTGGTCCTTGTAGTTGCAGTCTGTGCACTTCAAGCTATGTTCCTTCTATTTTAGTTACCCCGCTCCTTAAATAAAAGGTGAGTACACTCAAATGGTAATGTTTGCCCATAAGGTGAGGAATCCATTTAAACCGTAACGAATGTTTGTTTTCACGTACAAAAGGGCCTGTTTGAACATTCTTTAGTGTTTAGTGTGAATTAGAAGGCGTTTGTTTAAAGCTCTCGACGGCTTATGGAAGCCTGGTACTTTTTACACCTTTTGGATTTCTTCATTTGGAGTTTTTACCTTAGTTTTTTTAAGGAAGTCAAGTGCTTTTACCATAGTTATTTCTTTTGAAAAAATGTTTTTAATAAAAAACGAGCTTTGAAGAATTTAAAAGAGTTACCGAAGTCAGATAAAGAGTAACATCGTCTGATGAACGTTCATTTACACCAAAATAACGAGTCTAGAGGAAATCAGTCTATTTAAATCGTGAAGTATACAACATATTTAGTGATCACAGTTTTATACTGAGACTGCACTCAGGATTCTACAACGAATTTAGACGAAAATGTTCTGTAAAACCGGTGTAAAACACATTTTGGTATTTTGTTTAGCTAGGAAAATGTAAAAGAAAGACAGATAGACTTATAAACCCGCCATGAAACGAGTTATTCATTGAAATGACCAGCCGAAGTATCAATAGAAGGACCAACGAAAAAGGAAGCCAAAGAGCTACCATAACCTTTTGTTACAACTTCCTATGACATCATGGGAACATAGTCCTTTCTTTGCAGGAATAACTACGACCTATCTCCTTATTAATATGCGAGCCTAGTACTCCCAACAATGGGCTGGCACTCAGTATGCGAGAACACGGCGTAAAGCGCCATCTAGCGGCGACGTGGGCGAAATCTTGATTTCATTATGGCGGTGTTTTGTTTGGCATAATAAGGATATCAGCTGATAGGGTCGTTAGAAAGGGTTTATTATTAGTATTGCCACTGCACGGACTGTCAAAGATCCACAATTGTTAGCCGGGAACAACGGCTTAATGTACTTTCCGAGGCACGGAGGTAATTCGGTATGTTATGTCACCCATCCATATACCAACCTAGGCAAACACGGTTTAACCTGAAGATCGACCCAAGCGCGGCTGTTAATATTTTAGCCACGAACTCTTCTATCAAAGAATAATTGGCTCCGGCCCATCTCGTAACTTTCCCATTTCGACAACTAAACATGTTACTCGTATATTCAATTGTTTGCGAGGCGAACATGGCCAGATATAGCACAAGAAAGAGAGGTTTGGAAGGGGAAGCGGAGGCCTTTGCCCAGCGGTGGGCCACATGACAAGCTAAAGGAAAAATAAAAATTGCCGCCCGATTGTATCGAATCCACCCGACCTTAGTATGTGTGAAGCACCCACAACATACCACCAACTTATAAATTCCAACGATTTCTCGTTACCCCAAAGAATACAACATACCTACCTATCACTCAAGAATTATAACACATAGCACGCGTGGCTTAGACCTCATCAAAATGTCGTTAACCGAAGTTTAACGTTATAATTTAAATTCTCCGTAACTCATTTTTCATTTTTAATACCGCATTTTATGCGAGAAGACTTCGTGTTAGGTTAGGGTTGTGCTTTATTAAACTTTCTTTCGGATATTTTTAATAGCTCTGGTTTCTTCTCTTCTCTCTTAGTTTCTATAAGTCGGTTCAATACACAGGCTGTAGGTACTTAATTCGACATGAATAATATTAGTGTGATGCCTCAGAAGTCATTAATAATGTATTTGTACACCAATTTCATTGGTAGGACATAGAGCTCAACTGAAATATATGAATAATTATTGATTAATTATTTATTTCAATACCTGTGTTCACAAATAATGATGACTTGATTTGAATGAGAGTAAAATTACAAACACTTGGCCCTACACTTCGCCGTTTCCGTCGGTAGCAGCGCAAACGACCCTTTGACTGCATGTTTCGAGGCACAGAGGTTCCCCTATTTGACGAGGTTGGAGATACACGGAATATAAGACCCTATAGGAAGATGCTCACATTGTGATAGATAGGATTTAAGGTTAAGGTATCACCCTCCAAGACATTAGTGAGAATGTAAAATAATCACAATTTGAATTTTCTTATTTTAATAACAATTCGGATATTTTCGGATAAATATCCGCTGTCCATGCACATCACTACACACATTCTCTAAGGCGGTTCTAAACTGGTAATAATGCTCACAATTTACATGTCACGGATAGCATGAGGATGTAAGGAATTGACGGTTAACTTGGAAACGCGACTCGGATATTTTTCTATGCGAATACTTGGCGGTTTTTACCTTGTCTGGTGAAATTATTTTATGGTAAGTGATACTAATGGTCCATCTCGTCCGGTGTAGGGCTTCGTTTGGTACTAATAGGTTTCCATTGAAAGGAAGACAGTAAATACAATTCGTACAATTAACGCTGAAAACTTCACAACAGGAATTTAAGTCCGGGGCAGATGAAATTGTTTAACAAATCGAAATTTCGAGAAAAAATCCAAATGAAATCAATATCTAGAGGTTTGGCATCAGACTGAGATCCGATAGAGGACCAGAGTTGTCGACATAGCTCACAGAATAAGTAAGCTGAAGTGGCAATGGGCCGGTCATATTAACCGTAGAACCGTTGGGGTAGACGTGTTCTTGAGTGGAGACCGCGAATCAGCAAACGTAAGGTGGGATGCCTTTTTCTTCTTCATTGATAACCTCCTTCTTTTGGAAGTCGATTAAAAAATATATATTAATATTGATAATTTCTCCGTAAGAAACCGCCAATTGTATTCGTGGACACTTCAAATTTGAATACTAGTCAGTTAAAGATTGAAACCAGCCATCTTGTATATGACACGTTTGGATTTAACTATAGGTCACTTAACTTACAACGAACTGTCTTAAAATGATACGTACTAGCTTCTATATCCTTCAACTGTGGCATACAAATTGTGGAATTTACAGAGAGGATGCGCTTTTGAGGTTCCGTCATGACTTTTGTAAAACGTTTGCCGTTTGTTTTCTTCTTCCGTTAATCTGATGAAATCTTTTTATACCGGCTGAAAATCCAAATAAATAAAATTAAAGTGTCTGTTTGAATTTCAAAATAACAGCTTTTTACTGAATGCATATGAAAAAAAGTATATGCGGTCCTTATAACAAAAAAACATTTATTCTAAATTTTATCTGTCTGTCTGTTTGTTCCGGCTAATCTCTGAAACGGCTAGACCGATTTTGACGGGACATTTACTAGCAGATAACTGATGTTATAAGGAGTAACTTAGGCTACTTTTATTGTATGAAAAGGATTAGGGTTCCGTGCCAAAAAATAGTAAGGCGGGTGGACATCTAAGTGTCGCAAATATGGGGAGGCTATTGTCATTTGCCATCTAAGCATTTTATAGGCTCATCTACATAGGTAGCCATCGATGCTAGCTAATAATGTGAACCAAGGTGGTGCTGGTTGGCCTAGCGTGGGAAATGAGGGCATTTGACGCGAATAAAAATTCAACTATTTACGTGACAATTTTGCCTCAAGTGTATGGAGCTTCTGGATTTCAAGAAAGAACCATCTGGGGGCCTAAAATTGTATCCCTTTTTTTCGATTATAACTGTAACCAAACAATAGCTATTTATTCAACAAGGGGAGTAAGGCACAGATTACTAATCGAGTGTGCATTTGAGGCCCGACGCGAAGCAGAGGGCCGTGAACCACACCGAGTTTAGTAATCTGTACTTACTGTCGAGTGATATATACTGCTTTATACTACACTTAAGCACAAAGAAGTAAAAGGCGAAACAGCAAAAAAGCATTTTATTTAAAAGTTATATTGACATTGTTACAATTGTAACGAACTTTAACAAGAAAATTGTCTCTACAACATCAACCAACAATAAGTCTTTTTTTTTAATTTATCGCGTCAAACAGTTTTCGCGCCAAAATACGTTAGAGAAGGTAAAAACGCCCCGTTTCCCAGGTTCCAACTTACGCGCGTGTTAAAGCGAGAGAGTGTTATAAATCTCTCGCTCTACCGCATAGAGGTTTGAAGTTTGCTGGCCATATCGGAATGTATGCTACCTGCTTTAAAAGTGCTAGTGGCTAGTACTTTTTATGATAAAATTAAATCGTTTGATTGCCAACGTCATCAAGACTTAAAAAAAAATAGTAATGGATTACTACCCTGATTTTCAGGGCAGTCATGAAATTCCATACAATATAACTGCCTAGATTTTTTTGAAGGTTTAATGAGCAGCTTTCAAGCCTTTTAGTGGGGTAGTAATGGTACACTTACTAAGCAAGTGTAGTATAAAGTATTTTAACTCCATCATTAGATATGCAGAACCCTCTCTCTAAAACTCGAAATTAAAAACATTGTATTGTCTCGTTTTCACGGTTCGTTACCAAGGATGCTGTGTGAAGGAATGTTGAGGGTTGATGTATTCTTAATGATGATTAATATCCTTCTTACTCTGAGTGGGTGGGCAGACGTTGCGAACGTGACTGAGAGAAAAAGGTTTGTTTATATGTGATTTTTAGTGTTTGAAATATTTTGTTTAGTGTGCTGATTTGAGTAAGGTCGCAAATGATTTTGTCACCCACCACTTTAGGATTTCTTGGTAAGAATCATGCAGGTCATTTGATGATCTTGTCGGCATTTAGGTGGAGATTTGGCGATTTTCAGAAACTCTGTTTGGATAAAAATGTAATTAATTGCACTGTTGTTTATAATTGTTTATGGTAATATTATATTCATGTCAATATTGGCTTGTAAATGTAGTTTATATGCGTAACTCACCTATATTTACATTATTTTTCATTTTGACGCTTTGTTGACGTTAGTTTGTTACTTCATTGTGACACTTGTTGATGGAATAGAGCTATGATTTTTGGTACGGAGTTGAGGAATATTGTAAAGATGGAGAGTAAACTATCCTATCCACGAACAAAGCACGTTTAGTCGATTTTAAATTAATTAATTCATTAATTTATCAAATGTTTTGGGGAAGTTAGTGAACCGGTAGCGGTAGGGGGTACGCACCCCTTGGGGAAGTTAGTTAACTGAACGCTGTTCAGTGGTTTGAGCTGGTGTACGCAACTCCACGTCTAAAGCGCGTATTTTGCGTGCGGAATGGCTAAGGTTATTCATAATCAACATAACATAACATCACGCCTGTAATCCCCCAAGGGTTAGTCAGAGGAGTACCTAATAAATAAATAATAATAAATAAATATCGCTGGACATTAACACACAGCGCCATCGAGTGCCACACTAAGCAACGAGGCTTGTGTCGTGGACACCAGATAGTTGATATACTACATAGATACTTTTTTGTTTGTAAATACATACTTATTATACATATAAACATCCATGACTCGGAAACAAATGTCCATGCTCATCACACAAACATTTGCTCCAACCGGTATTCGAACCCGGGACCCTTAGAACGTAAGGCAGCCTCACTACCGCTACGCCATTCGGGTCGTCAATAGAACACCAACATTTCAACAGTTATGTTTAAGTCCCATGTAATAGGGATGGCAATCAAACGGGCACAAATCTAGGCTCCATGGCTGCTAACTGAGAAATTTATAATGGAAAAACCCAATAAAAATTTGCCCGAATCGGGAATCGAACCCAGGATCTCATGATCAGCAGTCCTACACCAACAAGGCAGTCAGTATTCATAATCAATTTCTTTTCAATTTCGGAAAAACTCCTCTGCTCAACAACCAACGTTAAACGCAATGAATATTGTTTAACTGACAAAATAAAAAGGATTATGACTTGTATTGTGTTACGCAATAAAGCTGCCGTATTTATTCATCTCAATTCCTCAAGAAATATTTGTCGTCATCTTCACACTAAATAGTTTTTAGCAATCTTCTAAGTAAAATCAAATCATGAGTGACTTGACCTCCACAATCATTTGATGACAAGTCGTGTTTACGAGTGATGTAATCATCTGATAGGTCAATGTCGCTGATGCGTCTAGTTCTTTTGATTTGATGTTAAAAGAATGATTGCATGTCGTCGTAATTATTATTATGACTATGCCTATATTTCGCCAGTTATGTTTACGTCCCGTGTAATAGGGGGCGAGTCTATTGCCATCAACCAGTCACAAATCCAGACTCCGTGGCGGCTGCTGAGAAATTCCTGATGGAAAAACCCAAAAACAATTTGGCCGACTCGGGACTCGAACCCACGATCAAATGCTCAGTAGTCGCGATTGCGACCAGTGGACCAAAGACCCATGTAATAGGGGGCGAGCCAAAAACAGAAAATAAAATACTTACATATTAAAGTTTCTGCTACACATTGAGGTATTTTCTGTGGTGCCTTTTTTACACCCACTGGTATGAAAGAATTACATTTTTCCTGGTATAAAACACATGTCTTCAAGTGCGAAAAATTCACTCATTTCCGTTTGCTTCGATTTGCCCTTAAAAATATTTCAACTTTGAATCACCAGATACAAACTAAACATCGCATTGAATAACAAAATAACATTTACTGTCCCCAGTACACATACTGTCCTCTATTTGTTGTGCAATAAGGTTGAAATTCTTTCGTTTTTAGTATACGTTCATATGCTTACGGTATTCGGAGAATCGTATCAGAATAACAAATAAGTTGGGATCGTAAAACGTGAGACGAAAGCTTAAGATCATGTGTCGTTATGGAATGGGTTCTGTATAATAAGACTGGACCGCAAGATGAGGCTATTTGGAACTAAGGGCCTGTAGGATAGGGGAAGGGGTCCGCAAGGACCGATGCCTGCCGGGGTTGCGGGACTGTTCGAAAGAGATACCGTGACCCCGGAACACAAAGGGCGATGAAGGAACATGGATGGGTTTTAGTCAGTAAAAGTCTGACACTCCCTCCTGCTCCGCCCAGAGCGGGAGAAGTCATTTGATGATTTCCCATCCGAAAAAAAAAAAAAAAAAAAGAAAAAAAAAGGGCCTTTAGGATTTCAGTATCTGAAGGAATTCCATTAGGTCCTTTTCTATCGGAAATCATCAGTGCGACATTTTTCGGCCTACTTCTTCGTGTCGCTGGCACGACAATTCTTATTTGGTCTATATTTTTGGCACTTCCACGCCGTCTTTGATCGCAGCGCATGGTTGGCGCAGTGGTTGAGCGCTTGACTGCTGCGTAACGTGTTGCGGGCTCGATCTTGTACGGAACCAATATTTGTATGGCTTACAATTAGTTGCCCCAAGTCTGGCTGTGTATGAGAGTTTAAATGCATGTGAACGCAACCACGATACAGGAGGAATTCCTAATGTGGGGCAACGTTTTAGAAAAGAGGTGTTTTAGGTCACAGAGGGCAGGGGAGGTGGAACATTGCTTGTGACATAGCTCCACATTCACACCATGCTGTCGTTCCATCGAGCTAGCCCATTTCACGAAGTTGAAGTTACATAATTTGCGCATGGCTTCCCACAATCCAGTTACTGAGTAAAAGAAATAACCCTTAGAGTTATATTAGAAGTCGGCAATTTTAGGCTTGACTTAATGTGAACTTGCTTTCCTTAAATAACTTATTTATGAAAATAAATGAGTATCATCTGCTTTGCCTTTTCCCAACTAAGTTGAGGTCGACTTCCAGTTTGACCGGATGCGGCTGAATACCAGTATTTTACATGGAGTGACTGCATCTGACCTCTACAACCCAGTTAGTACTGGGTGATACGTTACCCCACTGACTTGTAACGACTGTCACAGATAAACCTAGACAAGCGCGGCCAAGACCGAAGCGACCCGAGCGGCTGTTATTGTTTAGCCACGAGCTTCTCACTGCTCGAGCTGTACTATTTTCAACTTGGCTTTTGCTCGTTTCGCTCCCGTTATGTACGGAAATTAACCCTCAGTAACGTTTTAAATGTAGCCTAATACACTTGGGGATAATGAAGAATTTTCGGAATCGGATCATTAGTTTCGAAAATTGCCCGCCCTACAAACAAACTTACAAATTTTACCCTCGGTGTGTTACTTAATCCTATCAAACGGAGGTTTCTCATTTTGCTTCCGTAAGTATAAGAGGCCTTTGCCCTTGCCACTGCAAGGGCAAAGGCCGTTTAAGTTATTTCGCTGTCAATAACCCACTGGTTATTGACAGCGAAATAACTTAAACGGTTCTTATTCATTCGGTTCATAATTCAAAAGCATTTACATCCACACCTTCTCAATTAGCATAAAAGAAAATAATTTTACACGAACATTAAAGTTAACAGTTAACTTTAACTGCAGAACCCTAAAGTTTAAACCCAACGGTCAAATAATAACGGCTTGGTCATTGATAAGGCGACCCGTTTATACCTTGACAAGAGATTTTACGTTAGCACGTATGTGGAAAATATTAATGAGATGAATCAGACTTTGAGATTTTTTGCGACGAATTTCATCTTGTTGGGTATTGTATTGTATTGTATAACGGGCTGGTGTCCGCAACTCCACGTCAAAGCGCGTATTTTGCGTATGTGCTATAATCCACCACGCGGGCCCAGTGCGGATTGGTAGATGTCACATGTCTTCGAATTTTTGGTTCTAGGACATGCCGGTTTCCTCACGATGTTTTCCTTCACCGTTTTTGAGAGCAGTGGTGATGAAATAAATTACACAAAGTAATGCCACCAGCCTGGGTTTGAACCCACGACTTACTGTTCGTAAGTCGGGGCCGCCACCACTCGGCCACCGCTGCTCTCACTTCTTGTTGGGTAAAGATTCGTCACTTTTTTTCCTCGGTATACCTATTTGCGACCTGCCCTAGATTCACCAGGGTGATGAAATATCAATATTTTCAAGGTGTAAAGATGATTATGTGGAATTGGTGTGCTGTCCCTATGGATGGACTGTGTAAAGGATGATATGGCTAGAAAGGAGGTGACTGCCGAGATGACGAGTAAGAGAGAGAAGTATGGAAGAAGAAGACATGCTGCGCCGACCACGAATGAATTGGTTTAAGGGTAGGAGACTGATGATGATGATGACTGTTTTGTTTGGGTGATGATCAATGTTATACAGTTCTAACGATGAACTGGTGAAGTTCGTGGGTATCTGGAAGGGAGAAGCACAAGATCGGTTGATGTGGCGCCACTTGTGGAAGGTCTTTATAAAGCTCTGAGCATTTGTCGAACTGCCAAGTCATAGGTTTCAACTTCAAACCCACGACACGTAAGTACCTCTGATATTTAGGATTCATGTGCGTATTGTAAATCGCTTGCTTCGGTGAAGGAAAAGATCGTGAGGAAACCAGTATGCTTGAGAGATCATTTTCGACGGCATGTAAAGCCAAGTCAGAGGCCATGGGGTGGCATAAAAACTCTGATACCAGGTTAGACACTAACCATACGAGAAAGAAAAAACCGGAACATTTATCGGCTGTAATGATGATGACATTCTTGTCCGTGATTTCATTTACAATTGGTGAGTTTGTGATTTAAGGTCACCATGCAAACAGATCAGATGGACCTGATGGAAAGTGATATCTTCTGCCTAAAACACCAAGGTTTTTCGTTAGTATTCACTAGGAATCAATTTTCACGCAATGCTCGCTATTTGGCAACGTTGCACAACAGTGTGTAATTTTACCAAGTGAAACACAACATGGGTACCATGATTTGAATAGGCAATGTTCAAGTTTAATCACGTTGCAGTTGAGCGAGATTGTGCAACAAATTTGTTGATTTAGTTCACTATGCGAGGGAATGGGCTATCCGCCATGCGTGCCCAGTGCGGGTTGGAAGATGTCACATATCTTCGATTATTTTTTTGGTTTCCTCTGTTCACCGTTTTGAGAGCAGTGGTGATGAAATAAATTACACAAAGTAATATGCGCTTTTCTCATGCTATGGAATATCGACAAATCTTGAACGACGTTTACGTACGTTAATCGCTTTCACTGTCGTAAGTGAAACTCACCCTAAGCGAAGCTTAGAAAAAACAGGACGTTGCAAATTGATCGCAAACAAAGTCACCAGCAACAAGCTACTTAAGACTAAATCTACAACAAGTAGCGACTACACCACAGTTTTCTCTAGCTTAGACAATAAGGTAGAAAGTGTCGGCCTACTTACAGACAGAAGCTGAAAGTGCTGCGATTATTGTGATTAAACGCTTTCAAACACCCCCGCTACGCCTTGAAGAAGTAGAGGAGATAAGAATGGTACTTGCTTAAAAAAAAATATATATATATTATTGTCAGGCATCAAGGCCCATAGGGTGTTAGTATTACATCTTCCTTATAGACTATATTAGTAATATGCAGGAAAAATAAAGAAAAAGAAAAATCACAACCGCAGGAAGGTTTGACAAGCTTTGTTGCCAACGTGTAGGCAAACCTCCCCATTGTAGGCCCATCCAGCCTCTCTGCAAACACCTTCAGAATGCTGTTGCTGCTTCCCCTCACTCGGGATATTACTGAGGCAACTTTCTTCCGCATTATCGCGAAGTAATCGTCAGTGTGCGCATCGGCGAACATACCTGACGCACTACAGTAAGGTGGAAGCCTCAACAGCGCCCTGAAGGCATTGTTGTATTGAATGCGCAGGGCATTGTCTGCTTTTAGGGTATGATTATCCCAAAGGCTGCTGGTGTAAAAAAGTTTGGCAGTAGGCCTTAAAAAGAGTTAGCTTCAGGGGAACTGAACAGACATAAAACCTTGTGCATATCATATTTCTCCTTACAGCCAGTGCCCTGCGCTCCCTTTCCATATCCAAGTCGGCTTAGCTAATATGCCTACACCTCTACCTAATGGGTGTAAGATTACCCTTAACGAAGTCGAAAGGCACTTGTTCGCCCAGTCATTGCGACATTTTTTTGTTCTAAACCATACCTAGGAACCGGAGATATTGTGGGTAAGTTTTTTAAAAAATACAAGTTTTTAATAGTAGTATAACTTTGCTTTAAGTAACTTCATGACGCCCGTACTATTTAATACATCCATCAGCACAGTATTTTGAGTGCGTTAGGTACATTAAGTCTTACCGTAAAACTCAACTCAATAAATTTATACCCTAGAAAAAAAAAGTCGTTTCCCAGTAATAATTTTTGCGTAAAGTTACTTAGTTTGGTGTACAGAATGCTGGGTTGATGGCTTCGTAAAAGGTCCGTTTACACCTTGTATGTAAGCAGGAGTTGAGTATCTTAGGAGGTATTGAGTAAGGTAACGTAACACTGCATTGGTATTGGTACAGAGGCCCTACTCTCTAACGTTTCGTCCGTATATTCGGATCTACCCGTCTCTCTCACTCGCACTCATCTGCAGACGTGCGCAAGAGAGACGGATAGATCCGAATATACGGACGAAACGTTAGAGAGTAGGGCCCCAGATACTTCAGAAAAGAATCTGTAAGAGCCCGGTGTCCGAATCACTTTAACGAAGCAGAGTGGACTGATCTGATACTTCTCCGAGGAAGCAAACTTAAGAAACTTTTCCCTATCAGTCGGAGTTGTGGCTAAAAGACCAACGTTCAATGGCAAATTGACCATAGGACTTGGTAAAGGTCAAATTAATTATTGACGCTGTTTAATCAAAACTCAAAACTCAAAATCAAAGCACTAATTTCAATTAGACCATTACTTTTGAATGTCAAAAACGCCAAATAAAAAGAAAAAAACAAAGCTAGAGTCCCAGTCACAAGACATAATAACTTGAGAAAGTACTGTAGTTGCCCATTCCCTAGCGTAGATCTCTATGGAGAAGAACGGGCAAGAAACTCCATGGACACTCTATTAAATCAAAATTTTGTTACAAAATCTTGGTTACATCATTCATGTTTCTAATGTGAATGTATCTAATCTTTTTGATTTGATTACTATACAAATTGATTCTATTGATAATTATCTGAGAAGTCCAGCCTATCCAGTCGTGACTATTTAAATATTTTGTTTAAAGTTCGTGCTAAAGGAACAGGGCTCAACGCAGTAGCAATTTTAATAAGTCAACGTCCTTGCCTTCTCCAATTCTCAATAATACATAATAACAATCAGATCAAGAGATCGTATCAAAGATAATCTGATAATTATAATTACTGACATACCAATGCACAATTTTAAACTTCTAACGCTCCAAATTACGATCTAATTTATAATTATATATCACACAATTACAATAGTATTTGGAATAGGGTTACCCCCTTCAAAATAAATGTTTAAAGCTTAAATTACTATACTATGTCGAACATTTCTAAACGGATGCACTTGAATACCAGTATTTTACATGGAGCGACTGCCTATCTGATCTCCACAACCCAGTTAGTACTGGGTAATACAATACCCCTTAGTAAGACTGGTTGTCAGACTTTCGGGTCACTGACTACCTGTAAATAACAGCCGGGACCAACGGCTTAACGAGCTTTCCGAGCCAGCAAGCTCGTTAAGCCGTTGAAAGAAGACCGAAGTACCGAGTAAGTACCGAGACCGGTACGTGATGGTAACCCATCCACCGAACAACTTCCGATCATGATTAACAAGCATAGTAATATAGTAATAATGTAGCCACGAGACCCTTTTAGTTAACTTTCTTTTTCTATTTTCTATAAAAACTTCTAACAAGTCGAAAAGTTACGAGAAATGACGAGCCTGAACCAAGTCTGGATGGGGTCCAAAAAAGCGCACATGTCCTGAAAATTTCGACGAATCATCATCTTCTTGAGCTAGTCCCATGTTACTTGAGGTCGTTGCAACACGTTTTTTTCTTCCATACTCCCCTGTCAACCGTCACGCTATCGTTTACACCTTTTTCCTTCATATCATTCCTTACACAATACACCCATCTATTCTTTGGCCTTCCCTTCCTGGAGAATTTCGACGAATACTAACCCTAATCAAGAATGAATTTGTTTGTAACAATAGTGTTTGAAACAATAAGATATGGTTTAGATAATTTTAGAACTGAGCACTGACCTGAGCTAAGAATTTGAGTTAGTTACGCAAGCTGATTAGTTGGTTGTGGTCCAAGGTAAAAGCGAACATGGAAGCTAACGTCTAATGTAAGAGTAACGGTTTTTTATTTAACTTCATGCCCACCACTATTTTTTATAGAAAAACAGTGAATCTGTGAAAGGCAAAAAAAGGTAGAAAACCTGATGGGAGACATGATTCGGTTTTGAGGGTTCCGTTGCAACCCGGGGTTGCGGGACTGTTCGAATGAGATACTGTGGCCTCGGAACACAAAGGGCGATGAAGGAACATGGATGGGTTTTAGTCAGTAAAAGTCTGACACTCCCTCCTGCTCCGCCCAGAGCGGGAGAAGTCATTTAATGATTTCCCATCCGAAAAAAAAAAGGGTTCCGTTGCAAAATGTGTTGAATAATCCCTGTTTCAGGCTTTCACGGTTTAAAACTAAACTTATATTGTCACTTACGAGATATCTTCCGTGATTGTTAATTGTTTTGAACTCCCGATATTTCGACGCTGTTGCAAGCGCCATGATCGCGGGTTGACTCTCAGTCAACGAACAACAACGGTATCCCGTAAGTGACAATATAAGTTTGGTTTAAATAATATTTGATATTAGCTTTTGAGATATGGGGCTTTTTCGTGAAACTGCAGGAGAAGGTACCTAAGTTTATTTTTCATCAACGTACTATGAAAAACATATTTAGTTTTGCTGTTCAGGGTAAATTGACCTATAAATGAGCGTTACAAATATTGTTTTGACACGTGCGGTACTGGTACATGACCTAGATGGGCATGGCATTCGTGGTATCCACCGTATAGGATAACTTTTTTTACTTTTCGGTTGGTTTTGATCTTAGTACCATTGTTAGAAGTAACGTGCAGAACGATTTAAATCCCCAGAAGCTGTTTCAGTAACGAATAGAAACCAATATTATTTCACTGTTGAGCATCGATATCAACAATGAAATTTATGTAAAAAGTTTAAATAATCCCTCAAATTACATCAAATACTTATTGGAATAGCTACCGCTCTCTTTTTGTACCACTGACGACAAATTGTTGTTTTCCATTGATGTCGACACACTGACATGCTGTGACACCTTGACCCGCTCGGATTGTCATTTGTGTCGATTCATTTCCAAGCTTCCTTTTATTGTTGTTAATAAATCATAATTTTTGTATTAGCGCGGTTAATTTTTGTATTTGTGTATTAGCGCGGTGGTTTGTATTATCTGTGAAATTGGATCCTTGAAGAAATATTTAATGTTTTTATTTGCAGTAGTCTAACAACCAGTCTTGCTAAGGGTTATCGTAGTACCCAGTACTAACTGGGTTGTGGAGATCGGATAGGCAGTCGCTGCATGTAAAATACTGGTACTCAGCTGCATCCGGTTATACTGGAGGCCGGTCCAAACATAGTTGGGGAAAGCCTATAAGGCAGATGATGACGATGAAGATAATTATTTGCAGTAGTGTTAGATAGATGACGTTGCTTACATGAATTTGTCATTCCGCACACATCTCATTCATGATATAAAATATTTGTTTTTTTTTTTTGTTTTTTTTTTTGTTATTAATTAAAAACGTGATTAGAAGGGAATACCTTAAAACATTATGATGACCCCAGTAGTGCGTTTCCGTGGGATAATTTACGCGAAGTCGCAGGCAACAGATACTAATGTATAAAAATAAATATTTGAAAAAAAATGTCATCGTCTTTTTGTTGATTCCGTCACAGCCAGAATTAGGTATGACAAACATGAAAAAAACAATCAGTAGACATTGAGACATCTACCAAGGCCACCAACCCGCACTGGCCTCGGGAGGTGGATTCCATCCCATTCCCTCAAACAGAGAGGTGTTCTTCAATAATTAAATTATTCTATAGCATTACCATCGTCTGCCTAGCCTTTAATTATTTATTTATTTAACACTTCAAGCACCTTTGTGCTTTTAGAGGCGGACTTAATGCCATAGGCATTTTCTACCAGTCAACCTTTAGGTGACGCAGAGAGCTAGCCTTTTCCCAACTATGTTAGGGTCGGCTTCCAGTCTAACGGGATGTAGCTGAATACCAGTATTTTACATGGAGCGACTGCCTATCTGACCTTCACAACCCATTTAGTACTGGGTAATACAAAACTCCTTTTAAACACTGGTTGTCAAGCTATAGGACTCTGTACCTGAAAAAAAACAAATAGAAAAACGAAATTGAACTTTATACGTCAATCTACAATCACATATAGAATCTGCCACTAAATTTATGAGGCTCAAGCAAACTTGTTACTATTAATAATAGCAGAGACTAATCTAATAGTTTTTTTTTTAAGTTAATGTTTTTATTATGTAGGCTTTTCAAATCTTTGTTTCCAATGATATTATTTCCACATAAATGAACATCAACTTCGATTCTGTGTAAATTAAGTTAATTTTATAATGACATAAGAGTATGACGAATGGAAATTTGGAGATCTAGCTTAAATTGAACTTTAAGTGTGGGTGCTAAAGTTGTTTTCCAAATATAATATATTTGTTGCCACGTTTGAAAACAAAATCACGAACGCAGTTTGTGTTACATTTTGGCGAGACGAGTTGATTCATCTGAGATGTCTCATAAAAATACTAATTAGCATATAAATTGTTTGTTTTGTCTATATTAGAATCTACGGATTTCAAGTTCATTAAGGAAATAATTATAAATTTTATGAATACATAAGTTCGTCTTTGATATTGACCGCTGTGTGAAACGAGGTCTCTAGTTTCGAAAATACTAATTTGGAAAACTGGTAGCAATGTGCCTGGGACCATAATTTATTTTATTATGATCTTTTTTGTTTATTTGTGTGTTGTTTACGCTTGTCTATATTCCACGCTCATAGAAATCAGCATCATCCTCATCTGCTTTAGCAAAACCAGCCTATAATGTTCCCACTGCTGGGACACAGAGGCCTCTTGTCCATGAGAGAGAATGGGCTATAATATGGATAAATAAATCATCCACCACGTGGGCCCAGTGCGGGATGTTATATGTCACATGTCTTCGATTTTTTGGTTCTAGGACATGCCGGTTTCCTCACGATGTTTTCCTTCACCGTTTTTGAGAGTAGTGATGAAATAAATTACACAAAGTAAGTGGCTCGTAAGTCTGGGCCACCACCACTAGGAAAGCGTTGCTCTCCATCATTTGCCTTGCTTTTTCCCAAATATGTTAGGGTCAGCTTCCAGTCTCACCGAATGCAGACAAATACCATTATAAATCTGGAGGGACTGCCTAAATAACTTCTACAACCCAGTTACGGCATAAAACGATATACTTACTCCTTTAAAACATCTGTGTAGCTCCTATTTTGAGGTAAAAATGTCACCACATCACTCCCCTTCGTGACCGGAGATCATTAGCAGAATGAGTTTAGTCTTGTGACGCCAGTGGAAAAAAATAGTCTGAAGCAGATTGCCTTCTATGTCATTAGGCTTAACTTTGGGCTAAATTAATTTCACTACTTTCTTCATCGATTTTTTGTTTGTCCCCCATTGGCGCGTTGCCCAATGGTTCCGACACGGGGTAGTTTCTTTGATAGTCAGAAATAAAGATAAAATGACACAGAACTAAGCAATTTACATTGTAATGAGACAGTATTAGCTGGATTTCTTTTACTTGTTCCTTTGGTCGTAATTTGGGTTTCGTGCCAAGAATTTGTGTTTATGTCAGTTCTGTGTAGGTCCGTTTTCAACCGACTTAAAAAAGAAGGAGGTTATATGTTCGGCTGAATGTAATTGTTTTTATTTATTTTCACCGATTACTTGGTCAATCGTGGTGGTGGATCGATTTTGAAAATTGTTTTTATTCCTTCAATTTGACAAGATTTTTTTATTGGGTTGGTGATCGATTACGTGGTCTCGTGCCTTCGACTCTACCCTTTTTTTTTTTTTTTTTTTTTTTCTGATGGTAAATCATCAAATGACTTCTCCCGCTCTGGGCGGAGCAGGAGGGAGTGTCAGACTTTTACTGACTAAAACCCATCCATGTACCTTCATTGCCCTTTGTGTTCCGGGGCCACGGTATCTCTTTCGATTCGACTCTACCCTGAATTACCAAACGCTCCATGGAATTATTGTTGCGGATAAAGAATCTGAGGATTCGTAATTGCACAAGAGACGACAGTCTTAGTTTAATATTGAGTTCTTTGAGTATTGACACGTTAGTTCATGAGCGGTCCAGCTTATCTGAGCATTCGTCTCCAACATCACATTTCAAGGTCGTCAATCTTGCGACATTCTACTAAAGATATTTAATTTCAATTTACCTTATGAGTTTTGCGAAGGATCACAATACCCATATATCATATAGTTCTCTCTAATTACCATTCTAAACCAGTAATAACCGCTACCATACAGTAATAACCAGTTAAAGCTAGCCTTCAACTGTGACTTTGCCTACATTAGCTGCGGATTATTGGCTAACAATGCAGGTTGACCTTATTGACAGTCTTTTGTTATTAGTGCGGAAATAATGTGTGTGTCGTGTCGTTTTGTCGCTAGGGAAGTCAATAAAGTTTTGATAATTAAATAACCGGTTACTAAAAATTAAGTAACGGGTTGTCAAAACCAACCAATCTTAGGTTGGTGTAACGACTGTAAGTGCAGGTTTTCAAGTTTGAAAAGATTATGGACGCAATTAAATTATTTTTTTAAGGGCGGTGGAAAGATCGCCAATTCGAAATTTTATCGAGTTCCAACATTCGAAGAAGGGATTGTCAAACTTACCAATCGTAATTTTCGCGAAGCCTTAATGATCTCTTTTGTATGGATGCTGGAGCTTACCTGTAGGGAAAAAAAATCAATCAATTAAAAGGTCAGGCATAAATTGGCTTATTTGGAAATGTAAAAATGGCATAACCTCATAAACTAAAATTATAAGTCACATTTTTCTAATGAATGGCCTGGATAGTCCGGATAAGAACAAACATATTGGGCATTTAGTTCATATATATACACAATGAATCAGACCCTTAACATCCCATGTTACCTAGAAAACGATTTCAATTAAGCCCTGCACTTTCAACACAATGTAAACATCTAATAAACAAGCCAAACAAACATTACAACAATTTAATAGTTATCTAAATGAAACGACAGCTCCATTGTGTTGCAAACAACAAAATATTTTGGAGCTAATTCTCTTGCTGTGAATCATTGGGAATGCGGACTAGCTACAGGAACTGTTGACAGATATATATTTTGTGAACTAGGTAGTTAGTTATGAGACAATTTAACAGTAGATATAATATAGCCGCTTGGGTCGATCTTCAGGTTAAGCCGCGCTTGGCTGGGTTGATCTGTGGGTGGATACAGAGTGTCCTCCGTGCCTCGGAAAGCTCGTTAAGAGGCCGGCGACTGATGCGTAGTTCATACAAACGTAATATCAAAATAATTTGTAAATCAAACATTTTCTTAAGGTATTTTACATTTATTTCGATTAGATTACAGAATATCTATGTTCCTAAATATATATTTTAAAAGTACAACGATATAAAGACGAGATATGAGGAATATAAAATTTCTATAGAAAACTTAATTTTCTCATAACTCTTGTTTAAATCAGTGTCCATTCAAAATATATATTTGGGAACCTAGATATTCTGTATTTCAATCGGAATAAATACTGATACCTTGGGAATATGTTTGATTTACAAATTATTTTACTATAACGTTTGTATGAACTACGCATCGGTCCCGGCCTTTTAAGCCGTTGATCCCGGCATTCATTTTACACATTTTCCAATTACGCTTCAAAATCCTTTTCCCAACTATGTTGGGGTCGGCTTCCAGTCTAACCCGATTCAGCTGAATACCAGTATTTTCCATAGGGCGGCTGCCCATCTGACCTCCACAACAAAATTAGAATTGGGTACTATGATACCCTTTGGTAAGACAGACTGTCAGACCTTCGGCCACGGAGACTTGTAAAGACTTTCAAATATCTACAAATGACAGACGGGACCAACGGCTTAACGAGTTTTTCGAGGATCCACCCGGACACCATACACGGACCAACCTAGGCATGCGCGGCTTAACCTGAAGAGTCTACCCAAGCGGCTGTTATGATTTAACCACGAGCTCCTCAAAGTCGAATGGGTCAGCCATCCCAATCCCCAAAGATCAAACAGACCACCGTTTTGGGTAATGGTGTGATACCATCACCAAAAAGAAAAACAAGTTCAATTCTGCAATAACAATAACACTTCAACCACTTTATATGATTTTTTTGCACCGATATTTTATCGCTTATAGCAAAAACTAGCCTGTAACGAATACAGATACCGTATGATGTAATAAGCGAATATTTTCAATAGTAATACTGTGTCGAATGCGTTTTAGTCATAAATTGTTATGACTGGTCAAATCTGAAATAAGCTGTGAAGTTTGGGGATAATGGTTTGATGATAAATTGTGATGGGTTTAGTATTTAACACCGACATTGTTAAAGTTGCTACTTTACCTCTAACTTTGGTTCGAGCTTCGCAACTACTGTTTTTAGGTAGATTCCGTCAGAAAAAATCTACCTATTGGTCTTGCACCTAAAGTCGAGTTTTCCGAAAATTTCACCATAGGGGGGTGTCTAGATATAACCCCTAGAGCCCAAATCAACCACCGGATAAAAAGTTTATATATTTGTGTGTACGTATGGTATGGTTGGTATGTGGGGCGCCAAGCAAAAATTTAGCCACACTTTATACAGGTCGCAATTATGCACCGATTGCTTTCAAACTTGGCCCAAAAATCGAAAGGGTCAAAACTTAGGTTAAGTTTGTGAATGGGCGGAATTCGTCCATGGGGTCGGTTTTTCAAAAATAAATTTTTTAGCCGTAACCTTTTTCCTCTGGAAAATGTTTGGATCTTTTAAAATATTTATCATTCCGAGTAAGAATACGGACAACTAACTTGGGAAGGGGCTTGAAATTTCCAATATTTTTCGAAAAAAAAAAATATACCTTCTAAACGGTTTTTTTTTAAGCAATTTGCTTACTCTACAATATGGGTGGAACCTTCTTCGAAATTTATCTCCTGCGGCTTGCCGAAGAGATTTTTTTTAGTTGCCGACATTGTATTGCTTCTACCGGTACTTAGTCAGTGGCCCGAAAGTCTGACAACCAATCTTAGCAAGGGGTATCGTATTACTCAGTACTACCTGGGTTGTGAAGGGCAGGCGGCCCTCGGTAATCCAGCTGCATTCGGTAAGACTGGAAGCTGACCCCAATAAAGTTGGAAAAAGGCTAGGCAGTTGAAGATTGTACTGCTTCTAGCCAAAGACCCGTGTGACCGTATACCTACACATGAGAGGACTTAAAATTGCGGCGCCTGTAACGCCAAGATTATTGTGGCCACCACGCCAAACCGCATCAAAAATCAAAATGTCAAAACCTCCTAAAATGATTTATGTGGTGTTACAACTTAAACGACGCTTTGTTCTAAGCACAGGCGTTTGATCTTCTAAGAGTATTATTATCATCTTCCTGCCCTTGTCTCATGTTATTTGGGGTCAGCGCAACACATTTTTTTCTCTCATTCCCTCCTGTGAAACGTCACACTAGCATTCGCTCCCAAAAAGCATGTTCCTAAAAAAAAACTCGATCACTAACGAAATAATATTCTTCAACCGATCTTCCTTAAGTACTCCTAAAAGTTAACCAGTTCACGTTTGGTACAGTAACCTTCAATAATTTGTACGGTGAGCAAAAAATTTTACGTTTAAAATCACGCCAGATGAGCATCGAACTGCGATTGGTGACTATTCAATATTTTGTAGTAGAGTACTTATTGGAACACTTAACTGTTTAAGGAATGCGATGGGTTATCAAGATAACAGAAATTATTAATGTTATGTTTTTCAGGATAAGTAACAACATCATCATTATCTGCCTAGCCTTTTCCTGACTATGTTGGGATCGGCTCCAGACTTTTTTCGTCGGTTATTAAAAACTGCTGATTCTTAGGAACCTGCAATAAATATACGGTCAAAATGAATGGAACAACAGTTTTTTCCCCAGTGTCCTGGTGCCCCTTCCAATCTGTATCGTCATCATCAGCCTATAATGTTCCCACTGCTGGGACACGGCCTCCTCTCAATGAGAGGGAATGGGCTATAATCCAACACGCGGGCCCAGTGCGAATTGTTAGATGTCCCAATATATCTTCGAATTTTTGGTTCTAGAACATGCCGCTTTGCTCACGATGTTTTCCTTCACCGTTTTGAGAGCAGTGGTGATGAAATAAATTACACAAAGTAATGCGCCTGTCTGGGTTCGAACCCACGACTTACTGTTCTAAGTCGGGGCTGCCACCAGTGTGCCACCGCTGCTCTAATCCAATCTGTATACTACTCGTTTAAATCGTACCTCGCTATTGTGATTCCGTGATTCATAGAAAATGTTTCAATCTGAATAAAAAGGGGTAAGTTAACGACTTCTGAATTATTCCTTTTTTATTCGTCTTTTATGACTTCATTCGATTAAAATGCTTATCAAGCGACAGCTATAAAATATAATACAAGGCAAATCAAATTTACTAGATGTATGAATTTGGACGAAAAAGAAGTAAGAACCTTTTTTTAAATGGTTTCACTTTGTTACTAACGAGTGACGTCAATGACAATAGAAATTATTTTTTTAATCACATAAATAAATAAGTAGTTTAAAAATCACGTTTTCTCGTGTTTTTCTTAGCAAACCCTTTAATTTGATACCCATATTATGGGAATACATAAAAATAATTAGTCCGCCATCTTTAGGAGTCCGCCATATTGATTGATTGATTTAGAATGACGTCTCTTAACTAGCCATGCATTGTCATCCAAACTAAACATGTACGCAAAATTTCAGTTTAATTGGTAACCGGAAATTGGGTCAAATTTAACTTCTTATATTTTTTTTACATAGTTACAAGTGAAGCTAATAAAATCGTGTTAAAACGCATTCAAAGGACAATAAAAGTAAATAATAATAAATAATTTATATCGCTGGACATTACACACAGCGCCATCTATAGTGCCACACTAAGCAACGAGGCTTGTATTGTGGAGACCAGATAGTTGATATACTGCATAGATACTTTTTGTTTGTAAATACATACTTATTATACATACAAACATCCATGATTCGGAAACAAAATGTCCTTGCTCATCACACAAACATTTGCTCCTGCCGGGATTCGAACCCAGGACCCTAAGAACGTAAGGCAGCCTCACTACCATGGCGCCATTCGGATCGTCAGTGAAAAGTGACAGCAAAGTGCATTGACCTAAATCACTCATTCTTCCAGCTTCTAAAAAACACGTCCACGGGGTTTGCAAACATATCCTGTTCCCATAGCAACCGCATTAACCGGATTACACCATAAATAAATAGTGTGATCTCATAAAAACCTTTTGCCATTTAAGAACAGCATTTTCCTTTTGTATAAGTTCTAGGGTCGCTAAAATGTTGCTCTGAAACGAATGAACTAGTTGACAAAATCTAGCTTACAGTCATATTTAATTATATTTTTAGGTCTTAGAGAACCGCTGATTGAGTAGCTGATAGTGGAATAATTGTAACTTATTATCATCTGCCCAGACTTTTCCCAACTATGTTGGGGTCCGCTTCCAGTTTAACCGAATTTAGCTGAACACCAGTATTTTACATGGAAGGACTGCCTATCTGACCACAACCCATTTAGTACTGAGTAATACGATTCCCTTTGGTAAGACTGGTTGTCAGACTTGCGGGCCCCTGACTACACAACAGGGACCAACGGTTTTTCGGTAGTAGCTCTTATTAAATAACAGAACGTAAAACACAAGTAAGTGCGTCACCTAGCACCATTTTATCGTTCCCATACGTATACGACTCAATCGCGTGTGTCAGCGCACGCAACATGATACACGATCATAACCAGAAATCTAACTTTAAAACCTTGTTTGCTTTTCGTTAGGCTTAATTTTAGATCGTGGCAGATGCGGCGTTCTGTTTTATGCCAGAAATAGAACAGTGGTTAGTGAAGTTTTGAAAATTATATTCGCTCAAGAAACTAATAAAGAGGGTAAAAGAAAATTGCAACTTTATTACCAAACAAAACATAACATGAAGCCTGTAATCAACGAAAGATTAGACAGAAGTGAACCCATTTCGTAAAGTTAAAACTTTTTTTAAAAACTTGTAATAAGTGGTGATTCTATTGCCATCAACACACGAATTGAGGCTCTAGCCTGGTACTGAGAAATTCCTGATGGAAAAAACACAGTAACACTTTGCTTGACCTGGGAATCGAACTCTATTGCCTATGCTCAGCAATAGCACTTGCAACAACTAAACTAACGAGGCAGTCAAACCGGGTAGTATTTAATGTCGAATTCTCCAGTAGCTCTTAGAAGGACTGACGTAACTAATAAATGAAAGATAATATATAAAACTGACACTATCTCGTATCCAACTGAAAGCAAGTAATATGAACTGTATACACATCTGATTAATACTTTGTACATGTTGTGTTCACTTGTTAAGGTGCAGTACTGGCGAAAAACTTTAATACACACGACACATGGCAAAAAAAATGGAAAAAAATATTTAATGGGACTCAGTTAGAAAATGAATTACATGACAACAAAATAATCACTATCACTACATATTATATAAAACAAAGTCCCGATCTTTAAAACTACGAAAAAAAAAATGTGCGGGCGGGTGAAGCCGCGGGCATCAGCTAGTAATAAATAAAAAAAAGAAAATGAAAAAAAAAAAAAAAACGTTTTACGAAAAAAAAAACAGCTCTACTAAAAGAACAAAGCACAATTTTAGTAGCCCTTAAACTTAAAAACCTGACAACCAGTCTTACTAAATAGTATTGTCGTTATTGTTTTACCCAGTTACTGGGATGTTGGATAGGGCAGGCAGGTGACTTTATGATACCCACTTAAGTAATTTACAACTATTTATTTGTGTGAAACTAGGTTCACCCAAAAATTTTTTACAAGTTTAGAAACAAAAGTTTTACGAAACTAGTTTTATCGATGCTTGCTGTAAATAACTCTGGTTTCTTCGTAATTGAACTTTAATTCTCTGTTTCGTTGTTTTGACTTAATGTACATAACCATGGTTTTTTAAAAACTTTATCTTGGATGTTCCAGTAACACTAAAAAATAATATTTAATACCGAGTAAGATCAACCTCTTAAACAGGATGATAATAATTATACGCCGTCGTTATTTTTTTGTTGACGCTACTATACTCGTTTGTGCCGCGTCGTCGTTCGAGTTTTATCATCTTTTTTTTTTCTACATATGATTACCGCGGACAGGGTTGCCATACAAAAGGATTTTCCTCGATTAAAGGGCGTTTGGGGAATAAGTTAAGTGGTACTTAATGAAATAAATTAAATATGGTCAAAATTAGAAATTAATCTTGATTGAATCTAAGTCCGATCGTTTCAATAAAAGTATGGCTTTTACGGTGGAATCGCCAGGGTAACCTGTGAAATAGGCTTGTGTCTTGAAAATATCTAATTAGTCCGTCAGTTAGATTATCAAAAAATATTTGACACGTATTTTTTCTTTTGTTACGTAAACCAAATTTGACGAAGACACGACGCTTTTAAAATTCTCAATACGTCCGTGCTATAATTTTTAGTGCGTTGTGACGTTACGAGCCCCCACTCTCGAGTTTTGATGCGTTTTATCTTTGTCAATATTAATTGATTTACAAAAACAATAAACATGTGTCCATTATTTTCCAATACTTTATCTGACGGACTTAATAGATTTGCAATTTATTGATGGTGGAAACTAGCCTATTCAAATTTTCTTAAGTTTTTTGCGATTTGCAGGCAAGTATCAGGCTGTATATTGAACAAAATATTATACGCGACCGTTACACGTATCCATTTACAGAATTATAATCATAAAATCATGAATAAAAACCTCGAAGTTCATTTAATCCCATTGAATGACTATGACTAATTTCTGAAAAACCAATCGAATTGAGAACCTCCTCCTTTTGAAATCGGTTAAAAATGAGCTATCTTGGGTAAGAGTCTTCAAGTTCCTTGAAATAAACTTCTACCGTTTTGAATACCCATCGATCTCACTTGTGTCAAATATAAAAAACACAAAAAAGGCAGTCGAATTGAGAACCTTCTCTTTTTGGAAGTCGGTTAAAAATATGAGGGCCACTCATAAAAAGGCATATCGAGTTGCAAATTTCTGTTTTCTTTTTTCTACAAGTTTCGCCCCTACATGACAGTTTTCGAACTTCTTTTGTTACGTCAAAACAACAGTACCATTACAACTAATGATTTTAAGAGCTGGCAACCCTGCATTATGTACTTATACTAGTCATTCCAACGGAAGGGGTTGAGTGAATTTTAATTTATTACCTGAAGTGTATAATTATGATTATCGGGGAGGTAATTTATCTTTCTTATGAGCTAGGAATAAGAAGTTCTCGATGAGTGGTTTAGCCTTGGATCTTAGCTTGTAAGTAGTTACTACGGGATTGTTGGATGCAGGCTTTTGCGTGTCCCACTAGTAACTGCATAATAATAGATATTCCATCTGCTAAGAATGGGCCTACTAAAATTCATGAGCGTCATCGTCATGATGAACGAGCCAGGTATTGTGGTAAACTGTAGGTATTTTCTGCTTAAACCAGTTTAAAAAAGCAACAGTTTACAAAAACTAAACGAAACAAATTTGTAAACCATCTGATTTTCAAATCACTAATCCGATTGTTGGCCGCTGTAAATACATATAACCTGGCTGAATGGGTATCCTCGACCCTTCCCAAACAGAATGCCAGTGTGGAGCCCCTCTGCAGGATACGCTCCACTTTCTGTCCTGCCCATCCGGCACAACCACTTGCACCTTTCAGGATTTCATCGAAGCAAATGTTAGAGGTCTAACACAATTTGAGTTTCATCGAAACGAAAAGAACAAGAAGAAGCATCTGATTCATCATTATCATCAGCTTATAGAAACCTAATGCTTGACATAGACAATCTAATCACTAGAGATTCTAGTTGGTCCTCGGTTACTATCATTCAGCTGCTTCAAGTCTTACGGAGATTGTTGGTCTATATAGCCTGAGGACATTCTACCATACCATGTAATTATGGCGTACTGGAATGGTCTAGGTATTCTATTTGAGTTCGAATTTTAACGTCTTTTTTTATCAAGCACTGGCCACATTTGAAGACTGTTTTATCAACTTTTTCATTAGAAAACAGTTTTGACATTATTATATCTGCCTATAATGTCCCACTGTTGGGCAAAGTCCTCCCCACATTCCTTTCATTTCTCACGGCTATTGGCAGTCGTATTCCAATCTATAATTTATTTTTTTATAATCTTTAATTTATTTATTTCGTTTTGTCATGTGCGAGACAAATATATATTTTTTCTTTCTAAAAGAAAGAAAAAATGTATATTTCTGACCAGTCTATTAATCTGACCAGTTCTTCCTGCCACTTTCGCCTGGGTCATCCAAGACGTCGTTTTTAGTTTTTTGACAACTTTGATACCTCTTGTAATATTTCCAGTGCTCAAAATCAAATCGAAACTTTTTAGTCGATTCTAAAATTAAATTAAAAGTCAATAGAATCACAAATCGCGTACATAAACTAACAGGAAATAAACTCAAGGAACGGTACATGGATCCAGCACACATACCCTATTGTTAGTTGAGTCGATTCTACACGACTCCTAAATCGATATTACCGATACACCGCGATTACGTATGCAGAACCTCACTTAAGATAATCGAGTAATAAGCTATATCAATATAATGACTCGATCCGGCTCCCGCTTAATTGCAGCTTTATTTGCGTTGCGAGAGTGATGTAGCTGCCATTTTGTGATAGACGAGATCCGTTGATGGTATTATGGATTCTACACGGTTTTGTATGTACAATGGTAGGTTTTGTTGGTTGTTATGTATTTGATTTTTTACTTGTAAATAATCGAATAAATTTGTTGTTTCGTCTGCTTGAAATGGTTGTTTGTATATGAAAAGTTTTGTAGAGATCTTATCCTATAGGTACTAAAAATAGAGAGTAATTGTTAACATTGTAAACTTTATTCTGCATCAGCATTCTATTTATCGCGTTTGTTTAAAATAAATATTTGATATCCCATTTTACGATTTCAGTGTCAATCGGTACCAATGCACAGTATAGAAAATACACCTATTTAATCGCACCACGTTAGAAAATGTACTAAAAGTATTTTCTAACTTAAATTAATATGCAACCTATATACCACAACCAACCAACCAACCAACCTATATACTACAACTAGAATTATATATGATTACAAAAATAAAACTAAAAACTAAAACGTTTAGCAACCTATTGCTAACGTTTTTTTTTAACTCAATATGAAATTAACTTATCACGTTGTTAAAGTATTAGCCCGAAAAATGTTAAAAATATTTGCAGTAAGATGGCAGCAAAAGCCACGTGTAAACGTGACGTGCATTCGAAAGATTTTGAAATCGAAAAATACAATTTATTTTACGGCATTTAAAAACAATGCAAATAACACAATTAAAATATCATCCACAGGCGTGATATTTTCCTGCCGGAGTTGCGGGACTGTTCGAAAGAGATACTGTGGCCCCGGAACACAAAGGGCGATGAAGGAACATGGATAGGTTTTAGTCGGTAAAAGTCTGACACTCCCTCCTGCTCCGCCCAGAGCCGGAGAAGTCATTTGATGATTTCCCATCCGAAAAAAAAAAGGAAAAAAACAAAAAACAGGGGGGGTTTTTTTTATTGTATTTTAATAACCTTACAACTAAGCAAAAAAAGTTTTGTATAAATTTTGGTGTACGAGTAGGTATTTTGTTTATAGTGTAATTGATACATAAATATTTATCTATCAATTTATTTTTAAAAGTCATGTCCCATACGAGAATTTTTATTTTAAAAATTGTTCCAATTTACTTTATAAATGTTAATTCCGCACGTTCGTGCTAGGCCCACGGGTCTGGCTGTTTAGGGTGCACCGGATGTACATTTAAAACTATAATCAGTATAACTACTCGTAGAAGTTATTAAAATGCAATGTCTTACTAATAAAACTTATAATGAACTCCACACGACTACATACTCGTACGATCATTCCCGACCGTAATTATTTATTCTGGCCACACCTCCGGGCGGTCATTGCCTTGTGTATGGCAACCTTCTTTTTATTTCGAAGAAAACAAAAAATCAATCTGTCAAATGATTGACACCGACAAATTCGTAGTTCGAACGCCTTGACATTTCGATTTGCGATTTCGAAATGTATTCTATTAGTTTAGAGAATAGAGATATTTTTCCTTAAAAGGAGTGTAATTATTTAGTTTTAATCTTAAACGGCATCTCTTTTAAATTCTGCGACGTATTGTGAATAGGATAGGATATATTTAGTGTTTTTGATTGGGCTGTTTCTTTAAAAGAGACTTGTGTCGTTACGCGCGAGATACACATGCGTAAATAAACTCCTAGTGAGGGATAACCATTGTCATCTGCCTAGCCCTTTCCCCAACAATGTTGGGGTCAGCTTCCAGTCTAACTGATTGCGAGCGACTGCCTATATGGCATCCACAACTTCCATTAGGTAACGCGATACGCCATGGCAAGAAGTGAAGCCTTATCATTCCTTAGATGTTTGTCATGTCATATTTGTGTTTAACATAAAACAAACATTTGGCATTTGACATGCATCTTCTTGAGCATGCTATTAGATCGTGATGGCGACATAAAATTCATCGCGCAACCATCAAACCCAGGTGTCCCACCCCTCTTACTCTCAAACAATATAGTTTTAAATGTCATACTTTCTCCGTAACATTCGCACCACGCCCCCTTAGCGTGAATAAAGACAATGGTATTAGCGATAATTGTATGCCAGCTTTATATTATGTTATAGTCAGGTGAGGGAATCGGCCGTTGCGGGTAATGTCTAGAACTTCTTTCTGGTAAGATTTTTTTAACACATTTATTGGGCCTACTCTTGACCTCAATCTAGTCCTGAGGACAGAGATGAGGTCGAAAATGGAACGAGCTATTCCAAAAGAAGCCTATTAAAAGCTTAATATGAAGCTATTATGAAGCTTATTTTTTTACCGCCGCGCCGTAAAGAATTTAGAAATTTCGCTATGTCGAGAAAGAGATTACTAAGTACCTTCAAAATTGAATGAAACAAATAGAACCTGCTACAGGACAGACTTACCCTGGTATCTTTACATACAATTTGATAAAATTTAAATGTCTGTTTGTGATTTCTTAGTGCTATCTGCTGGTCTGTCTGTTTGTTCCAACTAATCTCCGAAACAATTGTACTCATTTTGACTTGACTTGAACATTACTGGTTGATAGCTGATGTTATTACGGAGTAACTTAGGCTACTCTTTTTAGAAAAAGTAGTAGGGTTCCGTGCATAAAATTAAAACCCTTGAAATTGCTAATACTAGTACTACATAATACTTCAACAGCCCATAACGTCCACTGCTGGACATAAACCTCTCCCAGGATGGGAGGAATTTGCCGTAATCTCCACGCTTGGCAGGCGGATTGGTGATCGCAGTAATGAAAGACTAACAGAAAACGCTGCTGCCCATTCTCTGGTCTACGGAGGCGCAAGGTGTTCTGCCTCAGACATTAGTCGCCTTATACGACACCCGTGAGTGTAATGGGTTGGTTCTATTCTACTCTGTCGGATACCACACGGCTGACCAAGTTATGTAACTTTATTTATTTTTTTGTTTCAGATTACAGTTTTGATAAATCTTGATAATAATCTAGCCAGAAACTTATTAAGTTACAATAAAATTATATAACAGTAATAATTTTGTAACTTGTACCGAATATCATATCCGATTCAATCAATGCAATTCAATGATATAATTTAATTATAACAAAGAGTTTTAATGAATGTTGATTGATAAATCAATTGATTCTTTTTTATGAAGTGTGAATGAGTAGTTTTTTGTTACGATTAATTACAATTATGTAACTTGTGACTTACTGTTACCATTAGGAATAAAGTTTTAAACATTACTAGCTGAAACCGTGGTTATGTTCGGATTTTTTTTTGATGGATGGATTCTGTTTTTTGGGATTTTATTGTAAATATTGGTTGATTCCTTAATAACTAAAGCATCAAGGTTTTTGTAACATATTCCGATTATTACATAAAACTAAAACTTTCGGGATAATATTATTATTCTGTAAAACATGATCCAAACTGCATAAAACTTTATCGCTAAGTTTAAAAAAAACTATGCGGCCAGACAGACAAACACGAAAACTACGTTAATCTATAATACACACATCAAAAGTATCTAGGGATCAACATATATTTTTGCAATAACTTTTCTCCTGATTGATATTAATTAAAATTTTCTTTAAGGATTCATCAAATAAAGTGTTTTCGTTTGTCACAGTAACGATAAACCAAGTCACCTTTGCATTAATAAAGAAATTTGCCATTTTCCTAATAAAGGGATTTTTGACATTTGAACCACTAACATTAAAGTTCGAAAAAAAGACTGAAATAACAGTTTTCTTTAAAATTTTATTGGGTAACTTAAACAATTAATAATCCGTGTTTCTACCGCGAACACTAACAACACAAGAACATCGGTTTGGCATACTCAAAATGAGTTCATCCAAATCACGCTGTGGAATGGCCGCCCATGTTCGTTGCAACAACAAAAAAAGGTCTTCTTGCGACTGGATACCCTCCATATTCGGCAGAGCTCTTCTCTGTAGCATATCCCATGCATGCTCAATCGGGTTCAAGTCTGGCGACTGAGCAGGCCAGGGCAGGGCAGGCCAGGGCAGGGCATCCAATGATAAGGAAAAAAAAAAACATATGCAAATTATTTAATATACACACATCAAAAATGTCTAGGGATCAAGCATTTTTATGCGGATTTCTTGAGATTGAGATGTGGCTTTGTAATAAATTTATGATTTTATAAATTTATATGGATCCTTTTTGGTGCATTTCATAATTTGAATCAGGAACTCTCAATCAAATTCGAGTAAAAGATGAAAATAAGCTGTCAATATTTTCCCTATAAAAACATACAACGCATTGAAGACATTATTAGTGCTACTGTTTCCCTACTACTGATTAAAACCAACGTTATTATGGAGCGGCGACGTCATTTAAGCAGGGAAGAAATGCTCAGAGCCGTGGGAATGATAGAAGCTGGTTCCCGGCAACGTACTGTAGCTTTAGCTCTGAATACAAGTCAGAGTGGTATCAGTCGACTTTGGACACGTTACCGAAGCACTGGTACCGTGGCTGAGCGCCATGGAGGACGGTATCGCTGCACCACACGGAGACAAGACCGATACATTCAAATCTTAACTCGAAGAGCTCCAACAATAACCGCCATGATGTTAGCCGTGAGGCTTCATCACTCTTCAGGGAACTTAATTAGCGACCAAACAGTCAGAAACCGCTTGCATGAAGTGAACCTTCATTCCCGAAGACCGCTACGGGTACCACCTATAGCAATGCACAATCGTAGGATTCGATATCAATGGGCTCTTGAACACAGAAATTGGGCAGAAGAACAATGGCGTTTCGTGTGCTTTTCTGATGAGTCTCGTTTTGGTATGAGACCGGATACAAGACGTATACGACACTGGAGAACCCCTGGACGCCAACAGCGATTAAAATCCTGCCAGGAAGTCCATCCTTATAGTGGTGGAACCATCATGGTATGGGCGGGTATTTGGATCGGCGGAAGAACTGAGTTGATTTGGATCAGAGGCAACCTCAACGCTCAAATTTATGCTGAGACGATTGTATCAGACGTCATCGTTCCTCTACAAGTGCAAATCGGTCCCTTATTTCAGTTAATGCATGATAATGCACGACCGCACACCGCAAGAGTTGTAAGACAGACTCTCGCCGCAGCTAACATCAATGTCCTGCCCTGGCCTGCTCAGTCGCCAGACTTGAACCCGATTGAGCATGCATGGGATATGCTACAGAGAAGAGCTCTGCCGAATATGGAGGGTATCCAGTCGCAAGAAGACCTTTTTTTGTTGTTGCAACGAACATGGGCGGCCATTCCACAGCGTGATTTGGATGAACTCATTTTGAGTATGCCAAACCGATGTTCTTGTGTTGTTAGTGTTCGCGGTAGAAACACGGATTATTAATTGTTTAAGTTACCCAATAAAATTTTAAAGAAAACTGTTATTTCAGTCTTTTTTTCGAACTTTAATGTTAGTGGTTCAAATGTCAAAAATCCCTTTATTAGGAAAATGGCAAATTTCTTTATTAATGCAAAGGTGACTTGGTTTATCGTTACTGTGACAAACGAAAACACTTTATTTGATGAATCCTTAAAGAAAATTTTAATTAATATCAATCAGGAGAAAAGTTATTGCAAAAATATATGTTGATCCCTAGATACTTTTGATGTGTGTAATTATAATTCTGTGCAGACTACACTGATTGCCTCGTCGCAAGAGCTGGTACTTTTCAGCAAGAGTTTCTTTCTGGGTCCGATTTTCAGGTTATTTTGCATCAGTAATTTCTCAGTAGCAGCTAGGAGACGAGAAGTCTGCAACTGATGAGACTTAATCAACTACTCAGGCAGGATACATGGGGTTTAAGTTGCATAATTTGCTGATACGCAATAGGTAATATGGAATACTTAATTTGAGTTGCATAGTAGTAGACATTTCACAAAAAGTCTTCTACCATAACTTGCACTGCGACATGAGCTATAATAATTGCGCGGCACATCAAACCGCGTCACACAACGAGACATTCAAACACTATTGTGTTGTAACTCGTAACGTACTCATTCTATGTTCAGAACGTTCGCCTGCTTTATTTGTGACATGTGCAGTATTGTCTCGATCAGACGATGTGTTGAGAATCTGAGCTAATAAGGCCAGTATCGAGGTATTCCTCAGAGCGCACCTATTTTTAAACGCGATTAACGTATAGGCTTAGAAAAGGATAGTTGATAACAGGAAGGGATTATAAAAGAAATCTATGCCTAGTCGTAGACGATAGCTTATAAACAACAAATAGTGCATTTTGATAAAAGTGGGGAAATTTTGACATTGCAGTCGAGGCGGATTCACACCCGAGCCGAAGGCGAGGATGTTATGGAGCCGAGAACTCAAGGAAGATTGTTTTAGTTCAAATTAAAATCTTCTGGGCGAGCACAAACCACGTAAGTGCATGCCTAAAGAATGATGCCTAAACTAGCTTATTTGGCACCGATTATTACTAAACAAAAACTCGGTCCCCTTAATCTTGGCCCCCTAAAATATTTGATCCCTAAACACCAAACTGCCATAATAACCTACTTATTAACGCCAAGATTTCTTAAGAAGTGTTTAGCCAAAGATTGAGATCGTTTTTTGTTTCCACCAGTGCGAAACGAACCCTTCCTCTGCGCGGTCGAGTAAAAACAAAAGACTGGCTACAGAAATAATAACAAAATTATACCTTATCGAAGCGAGGGACGATGTTGATGTATTCTGTAACAAAAAAAGATTATTTGGTTAAAAAAAAAAAAGTTAATTGACTTATTAGAGGTTGGTTTATTGCATTTTCCGTGTTGTTGGGTAATAAAAGTGCAATAATAGGTACATTATAATATCGTCTGCAATTAACTAATATATTTTTGGCAGTGACGTGTCTGATTGGCTTTGTGATCGCTACCGTGGCTGCTGAGTATTGCTGCCTAGTTCGATTCCTGAGTAAGGCGAAAGGAAGGTGTAAGTAATGTGTATAGTCTGAAAGGGTTCATGCTCACCGGTATCATAAACGACCATGGGCCTCTAACTTGACGCGACACTACACTCTCGTGTGAACCATTAGTTCTCCATTTTAGATTTTAGATTTTGCCTTTCTTTGTTTTTTTTTTACTGTTTGTACTATTGGTAACCTTAAACTGATTAACTGATTCTTTGTTATCTTTTTGGTATCATGAATGATGTTTACGAAAGATCGTTTCCGTTTGACCTTTAACGATATTATTGTTTTGCTGTGGGGGGCCCTGGTGACCTGTAACACAGGCTTCTTCGAAAACCTACTTCAGGCACCAGTCTCTTCCAATGGTGGAATATAATTTTGTCAAAAACATTGTTAATTTTTATGTACCAATATTGTGAAGAGAGAATAAATTGAAATTGAAATTGTTTATTGAAATACAAAAATATTACATAAAGGCCTTTAAAACTATAGAAATACAATAATTGAATTCTACCAGAACTAGGAATAAACCTGTATCTCAGGTAAGTCACTCAAGCGCTGATACATAAATATTATCTAAGATTCCTTAAACAAACAAACAACAAACAACAAATGAATTGAATTGAATTGACTTGGCTTTACATGCCGTCGAGAAATATCTCTCAGGTATGTTTGGTTTCCTCACGATGTTTTCCTTCACCGAAGCTAGTGATAAATATACAATACTAGTGATCAACAATACTATTAAATATACTAATATTACAAAGAGGAAAGATTTGTATTTTTGTATGTAACGAATAAACTTATAAACTGATTTGAAAAATTCTTTCAGCAATGGATAGCTACATTATCAACGAGTAACATAGGCTATATTGTTTTATCCCCGTACACCCACGGGAATGATCCGACCCAGCCTGTTGTCCCTTGCTGCCCTCTCATCAATGACGCACTAAGCCGAGGCCCGAACCCCACAGGGGGTGCCCTTAGTGACCGTTCATTTAATTTAAATCCTTAGTTTGTAAGCCCTGGCTGGGGGCCTTAAAGTAATTTTTGGCCACCACAGGATTGTCCGGTTAAGCAGTTAAGCAACCTTAGCGCGTTGCAACTGCGAGTGGTCCCACCTAAAAAAAAAAAAAAAAAAAAAACACCCACGGGAACGGGAACTACGCGGGTGAAACCGCGTGACGTCCGTTAGTTATACAATACGCACATGAATAGGTACGAAAAATCAGAGGTGCGTGTATTGGGTTCGAACTCGTGACCTATGACTTGGCCGACGGTCACACTACTAAGCTATCGCTGCTCTGGGCTGCACTAGATACGATATATTTTCCTTATAAAATCATGATAAGTCTTGCGATAACAATCTAAAGGAAAGTCAGTACAACACCACACCATGTACAATGTACGGTCGAACAAACTATTTGGTATACAGTTTAACCAACAAATAACATTGTAAAATGTAAACCAAATAGCTTGTTCGACCGTACTATCGTGGTCTTTTTCGCCTGACCAGTTTATTTTTATTTCGCTTAAATCATACGGAGGCGTCGAGCCATGCCCCCTTAAAGTTTGGGACTATTAGGAAAGCGTCAACTTTGGCGCGCAAAATAACAATAACTCTCGTTTGGCTTGCGTCGTCAGTGCGCTCGGCCGATTCGGTATCATTCATTCATTATTTCTATACAAAGTCAACGGGGCGGGGCTAGAGAGCGTTTCTATGTTGCGAGTGCAAGCAAAAATGAGCTTAGTGGTGATCAGGCGGGAGTGTCCTCGATAGTACATACAACACTATTACATAAGCGAAACGCCCAAATAACAGGTTACAATATCAAATTATTTTAATAATTTCATTTTATTCTCTTCATACTGTGTTATTGTTGAGATTATAATCATTTTCTTACGTAATCGTGTTTTGAAATTAAGTTATTTGGTGTTAATGTGCTGATGAAAGAAGGTAGGGATTTATTGGTTTATAAAGTTTTTGATTGATGTTGGCTAATGTTAACATCAGTTTGTCTTAGTTAAGGCTTGCTTAACAGACGGAGGTAAATCCTTTTCCATTATTCTAAGAGCATTTTTAAACGTGGCTCGACACTAGACATTTCTTCTGTATAATGGTTGCGTTTACAAACATTAAAACTCACATGCACAAACAGCCAAACTTGGAACAACCATCTGGCCATACAAATATTTGTTCCGTGCGGGAATCGAACCCACGCGGCACGCCACGCAGCAGCCAGTCGCTCAGGCAACAGCAAGACAATGGTTTCGAGATTGCGGTGGAAACGCTATATGGTATGGGATTTATGGTAATGCTAGCTATCTTTCTGTTAATATAATTAATGGACACTAACAAACTAGAAGATAAGACCCAAAATTGGTTGGCATACCAGTATTTTACATGAAGCGACTGCCTATTTGACTTCCACAACCCAGTTAACACTGGATAATATGTACGATACTCTTTGGTAAGACTGGTTGTCAGACTTTCGGGCGCCACTGGCTACCTAACGACTGTCAAAGATCCACAATTGATTCTCCGAGTAACGGGTGGTTACCCATCCAAGGACCAATCTAGGCAAAGGCGGTTTAACTCGAAGATCGTTCCGAACGGCTGTTATTATTTAGCCATGAGCTCTTCCATTTAAGACCGAAACCCAAGTAAGGTCCAAGATATGCGCCGCCGCGGGAGACGCCTCGGGCGTCGTAGGCCACCACGTGGCCCCCGGCCGTAGGCGCAGGCCTGTGGACGGTGGGCTATGGGCTAGCTCGCCGTCCGTCCGTCTCATGACGACAGGCCGTGTCGACGGCGCGTTCGTGTTCCACGCGCGCCTCAAAGAGAATCAGCAATAGGAAGGGGTCCGCAAGGACCGATGCCTGCCGGGGTTGCGGGACTGTTCGAAAGAGATACCGTGACCCCGGAACACAAAGGGCAATGAAGGTACATGGATGGGTTTTAGTCAGTAAAAGTCTGACACTCCCTCCTGCTCCGCCCAGAGCGGGAGAGGCCATTTGAAGATTTCCCATCCGAAAAAAAAAAAAAAAAAAAGGTCCAAGATATGCTCGAAAACAAGCGCTGTTATTATTTAGCTACGAGCTCTTCCATTTAAGACCGAAACCCAAGTAAGGTCCAAGATATCCCTAAAACAACCGCGAAAAAATCCGCGGGACAAAACAAACTCAGCATCATTTTTACCAACCACTACACCCAAAAACCTAACATTTTTCCTCATCCACACATTACTTTAACCACACACGAGTCGCAGATCAAACCAATCTTTCACCCATCCCACACCGATAGCTTTCTCTTAACTTGTAGGTACAGGGTCAACCGCACTATTGAAAGTGAACGCGACCTACATTATGCCAGCTAAGTGCTTATTATTTGATTAGAAGATACTTTATGCGGTATAATCTTGGCTAAGGTTTATGCGAAGGTAATATTAAACTAGTGTTGTAAAGTATTAACACCTGTGACATAGTTGCAAATGCTTTTATACTTGATAATAAAGTTGACGTTTATTTATCGGCTGCCCCATGTCATAAGCCAAACAACACATTTTGTTTACATTCAACATAAGATAACATCACGCCTGTAATCTTCGAAGGGTTAAGCAGAGTTGTACCTTATAGTACACCCACATTTCGCCAGTTAAGCTTTAGTCCCATGTAATAAGATCGGGCCTACTGCCATCAACTGGGCACAAATCTAAATTCCGTGGCTACTGCTGAGAAATTTTTGTTGGGAAAACCTGATAACGCTTTGCCCGACATGGGAATTGAACTGCGACCACTGGACCAACGAGGCAGTCGATGAATTGTAGTCTTATCTTACTTCTTACTTTAGTATTATAAATGCGAAAGTTTGTGAGGATGAAAGGATGGATGTTTGTTACTGTTTCTCGCAAAAAGGATGGATGTTTGTTACTGTTTCTCGCAAAAAGGATGGATGTTTGTTACTGTTTCTCGCAAAAACTACTGAACGGATTTGGATGAAATCCGTTCAGTAGAGAGAGACGGATACGAGCAGAGGTGGCCCAGTGGTGGCGGCCCCGACTTACGAACAGTAAGTCGTGGGTTCGAACCCTCATAGACGCATTACTTTGTGTAATTTGGTTCATCACCACTGCTCTCAAAACGGTGAAGGAAAACATCGTGAGGAAACCGGCATGTCCTAGAACCAAAAATTCGAAGACATGTGACATCTACCAATCCGCATTGGGCCCGCGTGGTGGATTATAGCCCTTACACAAAATACGCACTTTGACGTGGAGTTGCGGACACCAGCCCGTTATACACGAGAGACGGATACAGACAGACGAGACACAGAATAGTTTATAACCTGGAGTAACACATAGGATACTTTTTTCCCGTGGAACATCACCTACCACCACGCGGCCGAAGCTGCGGGCATGACCTAGTATTTTAATAAAATCATAATTTTAATTACAGGATTTGATTTCTAAACCACTAATGCAAGATAATTATGCACTCCAATGACCCTCTAAGCCTATATTAACGACTTTCTCTCAACAGATCGTACAGGGTCATGCATTAAGTGTTAAGCTATCGAAAGTGAACGTGCCCTGGATATGACAACCGCATTGATCATTATTTGTTTAAGATGTATACTGGTCATGCTGGAAGTGGTAGCGAGTTTTTTCTTTTTTTTTAGCTTAGTTTTGGATGTTTCCACTGATGAAATTAAATGATTCAGTAAGTACTTTATTTTGCTAATAAATATTAAGACAAGAAATAGTTAGTAATTTGTAAGCTCTCGGTAATTCATTTAATATCCTTGAGTCTTTTTTGGTTAAAATATTTTTATACAAAAATCGATGTAGTCATCGATTCTTGTATAAAATATTTTAGCTTAGCTTAGTTTAGTTACTTAGTAGTAACTAAACTAAGCTTTGATCTTATTTCCAAGAGTGACATATTAATATGTTACTTATTATATTATGGAAATAGAAGAACATTGAATTCTTTCCGCAGCTTCGCTTGTGTGGAAATTACCAATTACTGTATGAGGGAAAACTAGTGGAATATCGAGTATTCTATTCAGCTTTGAAGGCGTGAAAATATAATTGCCAGGCAGACAGACTTTCATATTTATAATATTAGTACACACGACGACCAATCAAGCTATACGAAACCAGTTTATGCGGATCTCTCATTGTACGGGAAATCTTTACAAAGCGAGGCCATGGTATACTGGAAATGTAAAACTTGATGTGCCACCGTGTGTACAGCTAGTTAGTAATCCGTTACTCAACATTAACACTTAAAACGAGATATTTACCATGTTTACTATTTGTTTTGGGTTCCCGATATTTCAGAGCATAGGCAAATAGTAAACAAGGTAAATATCCCGTTTTCAGTGTTAATGTTAGTGTTAGTGACCATGTCAGTTCAGAAACTTAAATCCGATAATTAGTCATGAAAACAGTCTAAAAATAGTTGACGCCGGCAAAATAACACTTTTTCACACATCTTCACACCCATAAAACACCATTATTGATATTTTATCATTATGCTAATCATCAATGTTTATCCAAAACAGTGAAAGTGACATCCACTATATAGTTGTTGACGTTTTTAAATAAATTGTCAGTGAAAGTTAATAAAAAAACTGGTATTTAGTTAGTTAAATGTGTTGTACAGATTTTATTTGTATGGGCTAGGTTAAGTTATATGGTAATGAATGGATCGAAGAAAACGGTTATTTTTGGATTAACTTACTTTTATACAATTTCGATATTATCAAGCTGCATGTTTTTTTTTGGCACGTGTCGAATGTGCTGATAGTATTAACTAATCCTGCCATCTTGTTTACAATTCAAATTATAAAATAGACGACCCGAATGGCCTAGCGGTAGTGAGGCTGCCTTACGTTCTAAGGGTCCGGGGTTCGAATCCCGGTTGGAGCAATTGTGTGATGAGCATGGACATTTGTTTCCGAGTCATGGATGTTTATATGTTTATTAAGTATGTATTTACTAACAAAAAGTATCTATGTAGTATATCAACTATCTGGTGTCCACGACACAAGCCTCGTTGCTTAGTGTGGCACTAGATGGCGCTGTGTGTTAATGTCCAGCGATATTTATTTATTTAATTCATCATCAGCCTATGTAATGTTCCCACTGCTGGGACACTGGCCTCCTTTCTATGAGAGGGAATGGGCTATAATCCACCACGCGGGCCCAGTGCGGATTGGTAGATGTCACATGTCTTCGAATTTTTGCTTCTAGGACATACCGGTTTCCTCACGATGTTTTCCTTCACCGTTTTGAGAGCAGTGGTGATGAAATAAATTACACAAAGTAATGCGCCTGTCTGGGTTCGAACCCACGACTTACTGTTCGTAAGTCGGGGCCGCCACCACTGGGCCACCGCTGCTCTCTAATACAATCATCTCACACAATTTCACAAATATTGTTGTATGTTGCCTGTTATGTCAATCAAGCGTCAAATTGAACCATGCTACTCTACAGAGTTAAAAACTATTGGTTTATTTCACTAGCGCTACAACATAATATTAAGTTTTATCTCGACCATACGAATAAAAATAAATAAATAAATATCGCTGGACATTAACACACAGCGCCATCCAATGCCACACTAAGCTACGAGGCGTGTGTCGTGGACACCAGATAGTTGATATACTACATAGATATTTTTTGTTTGTAAATACATACTTATTATACATATAAACATCCATGACTCGAAAACAAATGTCCATGCTCATCACACAAACATTTGCTACAACCGGGATTCGAACCCGGGACCCTAAGAACGTAAGGCAGCCTCACTACCGCTGCGCTATTCGGGTCGTCAATACCATAATTATATCTAAACTAAATTGTAGGAAACACAAACTACGCTCATTCCCCACATACGCACATCTAGTAATTATACATCGACGTAACAAATCAGTCAAGCCTCACAAATATTAAGAACCGGGTCATATTACATTCTGTGAGGCTGTGAGGTTACTAAGAGTATGTGCTCTAAATTAGACCAGTTATTAACTATAAGTAAGGTAAGGTGCTTTGATAGACGTAAAGTGTGTGCATTTTGTTACGATATTCAGCCCTTGGGCAAAGTTTGATTTATTGAGACATAGCATGTTTTGTAAAACACAATATTTATTTCAGATACATTAGTACTTACATAAATTATTAGTTTGTTAGAAACAGCAGATTGTGGCGACTTATTAAAAAAAAAAGTTTTAAAATGGACGAAGGAAATGCGCGCAGTTTTTTAAAGTGGCAGATTTTTTTTTTTTTTTCAGTAAATAACCCTCGGTAATCTTAATTTCGTTTTTCATTCAGTTAAAGACGCTAGAAGTAACGATAGAAATGTCTCAAGTTAGGTTTTCTGCCTACCTTACTAACAAAATCACGGTTTAAATTACTTTTGTATTCATCCATACCAATTATTTTCCAAAACAAAAACCACACACATTCACCATAGAAAGGGGTCCAGTTCACATTTTTGACCTCAAATTATAACAACCATAGGCTCCTATTAAGGCCACTATGGCTATAGACCCTAAGGTCAATAAGGTCTCTTATTAAGATTAACGTTAGTCGCGGGCTTTGAGTATAGAGATGAGATATAGAGAGCTTACGAATCTTACAAGCAGAAAGAAGTAGGTACTTGGTTTTAGAAGGCATGGTTGCGGGTTGATACTGATTCACTTGAATCATGATCATTAGTGTTGCTGACGAATGTCTCATTCATTATTACAGACAAACGCAGAGTTTTTTTTTTTATTTGTTTTTTTTTTTTTTTTATATTACAATCTAGCCGAATAAGCAATTTTAATCTAACTTAATTTGCTAAAAGTATAATTATATCTAAGAGCACGTCCATTGCGTTTACTTAGCGTCTATTAAGGCGAAGTTACTTTGTTCTTGTGTCCATATCAATAGCTAGGTACTATATTACACTCGCGGCAAAGTCACAATTATATTACACTACACTAACTCAAAAGGTTTAGTCCTTTGGAGCCTTCTGACTATGTCCGTGTGAATTTCAAGAGTGTCTTTACTTTATCTTCATAACAATTATTACCGCAATGGATACTAATCTGTGGTTATAGCAACATAGAAAGTCATGTGTCACACGTGAGTCCGTAGGGTTTTTGGAGTAACATGGTTAAACATGCAACACTAATAAATATAACTCCCATGTCCATCAATTACTTTGTTTACCTACCACAGATCTTCTTCAATGGTTCCCCTGATACTGTTTTAAAATGTTAATACACCCAACAAAAAAACGGATAAAGTGACTGATAACATCAGAAACATTTACAACAGAGGCCCTATCAAGAGGTGCGGTGTAAACGTAACGTAAATACGTCGATTTTAAAATTAGTGATACTCATTTTTAAATACACGGGCTTAGGCTAGTATTTTCATAATTTTAAGAATTTATCCATAATCAACCATAGATGATACTCATTGTGCTCGTTGTTTACAATTTAATTAAAATGATATAGGTTTTTTCGGCAAAAAAATCGACGTATTTACGTGTCGTTTACACCGCGCACGTCTCAGTTCAAAAGCGCGCTCTGCAGCTCATTCATACTCAAAACCAAAGTGGCCATTAATTTACTAATCGAGTGGAATCGTGTGCCACACTGAAGGCAAAGACACGCAATTACTACAATAACTATCTCTTTTATTTACTGCGAGATTATAGGGGATATGACCACGTTTTATTGCTTGTTAAAATGTTGCTAGGGGCTTGCTTAGAGTATATTGGATTTCAATTTTGCCCAAGACTAACATTGTCTAAGAAGCTCATCATCATCATCATTTCAGCCGAAAGACGTCCACTGCTGGACATAGGCCTCCCCCAAGTGTCGCCACATTGACCGGTCCCGTGCGAGTCGCATCCAGCGGATTCCCGCAACCTTCACCAGGTCATCGGTCCACCTAGTGGGAGGCCTTCCAACGCAACGTCTCGTCTAAGAATCTATAGCAATGTTTTTCGTACTCCTCCGCTATTCGTTCCCGATTAATTTCGTTACGGGATCCAAGACGGGTAAATTAATTCTCTGGGATTCGTCGAGCTTCATTGTCTTGGCGCTTTTCTTTCTTGTAGTGGTCGCTGTTGATTTTTCTTTCAGTAGTTGCAGTAGTTTGGGAATAGTGTAGCGGGCTTGTCCCATAAAACAAAAATGCTACAGCAAGGACTGAGACTACAACAAGGGTCTCTGAAAAGGATCAACCCAGACCCAGAAGAAGATGGCGATGAATGCCACAATATTGGCTCGGTAATCAGGATCAAATTGAATGGAAAAATGAAAGGAAGGTTTTATAAGAAGATGACGGGACGAACTAGACAGTTTCCGTCAAAACAAAAGAAGTGTGTGATCGTGAACAATGGCAGATATGGAGAGAGGTTTTTCCCAGGAATAGGCCAGAATAGGATCTGGGACAAAGACTTGACTACAGTTGCAGGAATCTGCTGGATGCAAGAACAACAGGAACAACAACAACAACACACATGTTATTGCGATATTCGGGAAAGCATAAGTCCGGCTGTGAACGATTTTTGACTAAACGATGCTAAATATTACCTAGGTACTAGACCAACAAACAGCATATAAATCGCACTATGATAAGGATAGAAACAAGCAAATACCAAGCATTCATTGATTCTGTAGTCAAATGCAACCTTCTAGATGCAGTTTAGCTCATCTGTATTCACCTCAACCTCCCATCCCAAGCGTCATTAGGTCAGTTCTTCACTACACTGACGACCGACCTCGTTACACACTTGCGGATCAGTGGGCGTTGAAAACCGTAATCTAGTGACATCTTACCAATTTGGACTGTTCAAAACTAGGGTTTTATTAGTGAGTGTATTCGTGGCCTTATATGGAAGGACGGGTTCGTAAAATTACCGATTAATGGGGTGTCGGAATTTTTGTGGTTTGGAAAGGAAAAATTTTAGGTTAGAAAGTCTCGTTAGTAATGATAAGGAATGTGAATGTTATTGTCTGACGGTTCTCTTTGAACTCCTTATAAGTTTAAGGTAGGTATATTAAAGAAAATATGACCTAGGGTACCTATTTAGTATCTATCTCGGAAAAGAAAGTACACTTTCGTTATCGTGTGGTTAGTGTCTAATCTAGTGTCTATTTATGCCGCCCTAGGGCCTCTGGACTTGGCTTTACCTGCCGTCGAGAAATCTTTCAGGCATGCTGGTTCCCTCCCTAACGATGATTTCCTTCTTTCTTATAAGTGATAATTATACAATACGCACATGAATCCGAAAAATCAGAACTACGTGTCTTGGGTTCGAACTCGAGACCTATGACTTGAAGTACACTCAAAGGAACAAGTTTGTTTTATAGCTCAAACAGACAGACATTGTAGCGATATTTGGCAATAGAATAGTCCAGCACTGTGACGATTTAGGATACTGTTATCCCACCGTTGACACTTAGGCAAACATGCCTCTTCTCTGTGACAGAAACATTTTACAATGTGCCAGTACCTAAAACCATATCGAATTTTCTATGTGCTCTTATATATCGTAAAGAAACAACTCAATATAAGTCGGAATTCGCAACCCACCTTGATCAAGCCTATCTGTATAAGAAGTGGCCGTTGACAAGCTCGTAGCCAAATAATAACAGGCGCTCGGGTCGATCTTTAGGTTAAGCCGCGCTTGCCTAGGTTGGTGGATGGGTGACCACACATAACATGCCGAGTTTCTTTCATGCCTCGGAAAGCACGTTAAGCAGTCGGTCTCAGCTATCGTTGTAGATCTTTGACAGTCGTTAAAGGTAGTCAGTGGCCCGAAAGTCGTATTACCCAATACTAACTGGGTTGTGGAGGTCAGATAGCCAGTCGCTCCATGTATAATACTGGTATTCAGTTGCATCTGGTTAGACTGGAAGCCGGCCCCAACATAGTTGGGAAAAGGCTAGGCAGATGATGAAGGGGCTGTTGCGTTGCAGTGTGTCAATAATTGTTTCGTTTAATAAGTGCCACGAGTAAGCCTGGGAACCAATCATTCCTTCTTTGTATGATGTGAAGCCTTAGTTAGCCCTCATCTTCTAAATGGTGTAAATAGACCCATAACGAAGCCTAAAAGCATTTGTTCTTCCCGTTATTGTGATATTTTTTTTTGTTCTGGACTATATCTGGGAACCTTCTAGTTACGGAGATATTGGAGGTCAAAGTTCCAACCTTTCCAGAAGTTTTTCTTTTATTGTAATTTTTAAGGTTTTCTAGTCAACGATCCATAAGCACAATGTTTGGAGTGCGTTACATTGAGTTTTTACCGTAAAACGTGATTTTTCGCCCCAAAAAAAAAGTCGTTTCCCAGCTATAATTTTTGCGTCTTACTTAGTTTGATGTACAGAACGCTTGGTTGACGGCTTCGGGAAGGATCAGTTTACACTTTGTGTAATGCCAGTACCTTAACTAAAGCCTTTAATTAGAAAGCATACAAACACAACACAAAGTTTAAGTGTGTCGTATAACACATACAATGGCTGTACATTCGTACATACAATAAGAATAATTACGTTTCCAGTTCGCCCACACTAGTTCTTTATATGGAGGTCTGGATTATACCCGGTAGACGGTAGACTGTGGTTAATGGGTAAACTGGTATTGTGTTATGGTGTTTTGTATATAGTTTGTGTATGCTTATTATGTTTTTGGTAAGACTTGATTTTTAATGATACTACGCAAGTAATTTCGACGGAATCTAATCATGTACATAACCTTACATCACGCCTGGAATCTCCAAAGGGTTAGGCAGAAGTGTACCTAATAGTACACCTACATTTCGCCAGTTATGTTTTAAATCAGTCCCATGTAATAGGGGCGAGCCTAGTGCCATCAACTGGTTACAAATCCAGACTCGTGGCTGCTACTGAGAAATTCCTGATGGAAAACCCCAATAACTGTTTGCCTGGCCCGGGAATCGAACCCAGGACCTCATGTTTAGCAGTCGCGCTTGCGGTCGTGCGGTGTAGTCGTGTTTGCTTGACTAACTGGCAGAATAAGTGCACGTAAGTAAGTGTACTTGTTAGATACACCTCTGCCTAAAACTTATGTATTTATTTGGTAAACCAACAGCAATAACAGTGCTGGTATGTATGCCTATTATAGATATACGCAGCATTCACAATAGGACAACAACATCATGATCATCATCAGCCTATAACGTTCCCACTGCTGGGACACGGCCTCCTCTCAATGAGAGGGACAACAACATACAATTTCACAAATCTTAATAAAAACCCTTTGGTTTGGCATTACAAATGTGATGTTATCTTAAATCTTCTTAAGACTTTTTTTATTTTATTTATGTATATAATCTAAGTTAGCCAACAATTGTTTACACAGAACATTTTTAAAATTATACTAGTTTATTAGTACTTTTATAAGTTAATTACTTACAGGCTAACACAACATGCACTAATTATGGTTATCTAGAATACAATATTCCAAAGCCAAAAAAGATACTTACAATTTAAAGCTATTAAAGTTTTTGATAATTAGCAATAAAAAATATAAATTAATTAAGAAATGGATTTATAACATTAATAAATTCATAGAAATAAAATTAAAAGATTTGCCTTGACTTGCAGAAACTAATGCCTAATGATCAATACACCACATGTTCCAATTATTACCAAAACCAGTTCCACCCATCAATTTCATCACCACCAAGTATTAATAACAATCTCTTAGGAAATGTCGTCGTCAATTGTTTTAATATCCATTGTTTCGACCGGTCCAGTTTTGGGTTAATCAGTGGTCTGACAGATACCTTTTAAGAGATAGGTGAACACCTATTGTATGTGCGTGATGATTGAGACCTTGAAATGGTGGTGAGCAGTGGTGCTACTGGTTTTGTTGAAGAGTTGTTGACTTGTGTTGGTGTTAGTATTGCCAAAGTCTTCGTGAAGCAGTCATGTAGGCATTTAGTGGAATGTAAGCTGTCGCAAGGAGTGACATCGATTTGAAGAAGACTGGCTCTCTTGTCTTTAAAACCATTAGGCCAACGAGGCAGTCTAAGCGTGGGACCAACCTTTAGTTTGGGTTTTACCTTTAATAACTTATTTGCAAGTTATCATCTGCTTAGCCTTTTCTCAACCATTATTGGGGTCGGCTTCCAGTCGAAACGGTTGCAGGTGAATACCATTATTGTATATGGAGCGACTGCCTATCGGTCCTCCAAAAGCCAGTTATTACTGAGTAATACGATATATACCCCTTGGTAAGACAGGTTGTCAGACCTCCGGGCCTACCTGTAACGACTGTCAAAGATCTATAAATGACAGCCGGGACCAACGCCTTTAACGTGCTTTCCGAGGCACGGAGGAAACTCGGTATGTAATGGATCCGCCGATCCGCGGATCAACCTAAGCAAGCGCGTCTTAACCTGAAGATCGACCTGAGCGGCTGTTATAAAGCCACGAGCTCCTCTGGGCGTTGATCAATCTTTCATTATTTTGCCTATGATTCAAAAAGTATTTAATCAATCAAAACAGTTAGAACAATTTCTGCAGCGATATAAACCGGCTCTATCAAATCTTCTCGATATCAATATGTAAAAGAATGATCTCAACCATTAAACTAATACTAGTAGTAACATAATTAGACACACATTAATAATTCCCATAAAACTATGCAAGAATCTCACGCCTCCGTTTGTACGCTTCAAATTGCCTTTAAATAATAATATCTAAGCATGTTAAATGTTTCCGTATATGTTACGTCTTATGAAGATGCAGCAGTGGCCTTTGTCAGATTCTTCGTGGCATGGTATTGGAAAGCTTGGTTCATCAAGCCTTATTAAATAACTGCAAACATTGCACTCGCATCCAAGGAAGGAGGACTGGATGCAGAACCCAACATAGTTAGAAAAATGTAAAGCCTAATTCAAAATGCCTAAAACTTTGTCAAAAATCATTAATGATGATCACCATCTGCCTAGCATATTCCTAACTATATTCCTATTGGGTTCGGCTTCCAGTCTTACCGGTTGCAGCTTAATACCAGTATTTTACATGGAGCGACTGCCTATCTCACCTCCACAACCCAGCTAGCACTGGGTAATAAGACACTAAAGGTATACAAAGGGGTAGGGGGAGGGGGGTACGAAGGGTATGACTGGTTGTCAGACTTCCAGGCCACTGACTACCTGTAACGACTGTCAAAGATCTACATTTGACCACCGGGACCAAGGGCTAAACGTGCTTCCCGAGGCACGGCAGAAACTCGGTATGTAATGGAAGGTCACCCATCTACGGAGCAACCTAGGCAAGCGCGATTTAACCTGCAGATCAACCCGAGCGGCTGTTATTATTTAGCCACGAGCTCCTCAATCATTAACGATATTCGTGATAAGCCTAAATCGGTATCTTATGCCTGTACGACTGAAAAAACACAATGCTTACCAAGTATGGCTTCCCCAGTTTTTATCTAGTAACGATTAATCGTGATTTCACGTGAGATCTAAGAATCTTCAAGAGCTTCCGTATTAGTAATTTGTGACGTCATGAGATGCTGCAATGTTGCCATCATCTACTTATGTGGTCAGTTTTCCTTTAGTCGTGACCAGGGTCTAAATTCGCGGTAAAATTGATGTTGCCAGTTAAAGTGGTTTCACTTGAGTAAAATGGCTTCCTTATGAGTTGACGAGAAGAAGTAAAACATCGAGAGGGAAGTGGGAAGATTAGGGGAGGCACTTGCCCAAGAGTGAAACAGATCAATAAATCGATAAGAAAGAGTTAAAAACATTTATTTTCTGGCGTTGTCTGTTCGATTGTTAAAATTTATCTTGGCTGAATTTTAAAACAATCATCATTATCATCTGCCTAGCCTTTTCCCAAGTTTTATTGGGGTCGGCTTCCAGTCTAACCGAATGCAGCTGAATACCAGTATTTTACATGGAGCGACTGCCTATCTGACCTCCACAACCCAGTTAGTACTGGGTAATACGATACCCCTTGGTAAGACTAGTTGTCAGACTTTTTAAGCCACTGACTACCTGTAACGACTGTCAAAGATCAGAAATGACAGCCGGAACCAACTGCTTAACGTGCTTTCCGAGACACGGAGGAAACTCGGTATGTAATGGGTGGTCACCCATCCACAGACCAACCTAGGCAAGCACGGCTTAACCTAAAGATCGACCCGAGCGGCTGTTATTATTTAGCCATTTTCAATAACTTACTGTTCGGTTTCGATAGGTTGCCATCTCTGTCTGTCTGACGTTTTGCTTACGGTTAAAAACGAAACGTCACAGAAAATCTTTCTTTATTTTTTTTTCTATGAATCAAGTGACAGGTAGGTGACGCGGATAGAATATTTCAAGCTAACTTTGTTTATAGAAACAGCGATAGCTGAAAGACGTGTCATAACCACTGACATGTATGATACGATACATGATACGTAAGTAAAATAGAGAAAACGAGCCTAATCTGGATTCATTACTAGAAAGTATTGGAACTAGCCAATCCGGCTAGTTTCAATACTTTAAAACCTCTAAGGGCCATAAATTACCGCTTTAGCACAATCATAATAGAATGATAATAATTATAAATTACGTTACAATTCGTAAAATGATCACAAAGTGACACTTCATAATAGTTACTGCGTCTGTGAACATTTTAAGAAGTTTAATGTGATTCATACTATTATCATATCACAGCTCTGATAAAGCGTCCAATTTATGACCCCCATTTTCGACAAGTGCTTTTTCCCCAAGATTTCTTCTCCAAGATTTTCGGTAGCTTACGTCAGTCTCATAATGACTTTTCTATTACCGTTATCGCTTATAAAATGTTACACTGTCTATGCTCTAAGGTTATATTTGGCTTAAAAGTTCAAGTCGCATAAAAGTTCTTTACATTTTTTCTTGTCTTTTTCTAAGTCCCTAGAGAACTATGCCCTTCATCAAGCGAACCAATAAGAGCCTCTAAAAACATCGAATCCACTACGATTAATCGTGCTTTGTTTTTCTATGAAAATAAATTACCTCCTAATAAGTCCTCCCATTATCTGCCTTTTAACAGAATTCACGATCTAATGGCATAGGCGTGACTTCTCCACTAAAACAGCTTCTTAAATAACCCAATTACTATAAATGCTTCCGTATAACTTTAAACATAAACAATGACGTCATCTGAGGGCAAAGGTTGATTCTTAAGGTTAAGCAGCGCTTGCGTAGGTCGGTGTGTGGATGGGTGACCACCTATTTAATGAGGGCTATCACGCATGAATTCACCGCTAGAGGCGTACGTGTAGACTAAGGTCTTCCGAAATGTCAGATGTCATACAGTGTTCGCGCGTTGCGTGCTTTTTTATCACGTATTTATACTAATACTCACGATTATGTTCTAGATTGAGCCATTCCTGATTAATTACGACTTGAAGATTTTAAGTAGCAACTTAGGATCTTATTTGTTAGTACTTGGAGGTAGAATGATTTTTATTAAAAAATCATTCTTGCTTTATTTCGTGTCATGCTTGCTAATTTTAGGGAGAATATTGTAAATATGTATCTGAAGTTAACACTATGTTGTTATACGTAATAAATAAGATAAAGAATAAGATACACGCGTCATGTTCGTGAACGGGCCTTGTCAGTTGGGACTGGTCATCTCTTGGCTGCCAGGGTTCATTTTAATTCGTTTGTGGTTACATTGTTGTCTTTTTTTACTCTGGACGCTCTTAATGTGCACGTCTTTCTACATCGTTCTCACATATATGTATAATTTCAAAATTAATGATGTAACCAAGATTTTGTGTTGTTTTGATTCAAAAGAGTGTCCATTGAATTGCCCGTTCTTCTTCATAGAGATCTACGCTAGGGAATGGGCAACTACAGTACTTTCTCAAGTTATTATGCCTTGTGACTGCGACTGTAGCTTTGTTTTTTATTTGTAATTTTGACATTCAAAAGTGCTGTAATGGTCTAATTGAAAAGAATGCTTTGAGTTTGAGTTTGAGTTTTAAATAAACTTTTTATGACGTTATTGGTACTAAAGTTTAAAATAGAATTATTGACAAGACCTTACTCGACAGTGGCGCCATCTGATGAGCTCAAAAACGATAGCCCTCATTGTATACTGAGTTTCCTCTGTGATTCAGAAAGGTCGTAAGCACTTCTGTAGAGCATTATGTCCTAGGGTAGTTTCAGTTTTTAATAAGTTATTGGGGTTTTCCATCAGAAATTACTCAGTAGCAGTCATGGAATTTGGAATTTGCCCAGTCAAACATAATTGGCGAAATGTAGGTGTACCATAGGGCCTCTGCCTAACCGTTTGGGGTTTAGAGGCATGATCATATTATTATATTATTTTGATATTTCTCTGTAGCTTAGAGCAACCATAATGACGTCATATTAAGCATCAATGTTGCCAGTAAAAAATAATAATAAAACAAAAAAAATTAGTCATGCGTTCGATTTCAGCAAAAAGTTTTTTAAACATCACGCATTGACGACGCGGAAACCACGGAGCTGGGACAAAAAAAATGGTTACTTATTAGTGATTATTAAATTGTGAAAAAATATACTAGGTAGTCATAAGTTTTGAAGGTTAGAGATGGGTCTATTTGATGTTTTTGTTAAGTAATTGATACGTAATTGTTATTGATGAGGTGTTTCTTTTTTCTATTTCTTCATAGACTCATTGTGAGCGACAAATTAGAACCATGTATCTCACAAGACTTTGTAAGGTACAGGGATAAGCTAGGGCACGCCACAATAGTCGCGATAAGTCGTCTTCGAGGAGTGGCTAGTGAGGCTCCACGGCGTCCTAACCTTCCGCCTGACGCAGGTCCTCAACGGACATGGCTGTTTCGGGAGGTTCCTGCACCGAATCGGGCGGGAGGAAACGCCCGGGTGTTTCCACTGCGAGGATCGACCGGAGGACACGGTGGAGGTGTGCCCCTCGTGGGCGAAGCACCGCCGTATCCTCGATGCAGCGATCGGCGACGGCGACCTCTCGCGTCCGGCCCTGGTTTAATCTATGGTCCAGAGCGAGACGGAATGGGACGCCGTCACCTCCTTCTGCGAAGCGGTAATGCTAGAGGAGATGGTGGAACTTGAGAGGGAGAGAACCTCACGTCCCGGCCGGCACGGGAGACGCCCCGGGCGTCGGGGGCCACCACGTGGCCCCCGGCCATCGTAGGCGCGGGCTTGTGGACGGTGGGCTATGGGCTAGCTCGCCGTCCGTACGTCTCGACGTCGTCGTCGACGCCGTTTCGACGGCGCGTTCGTGTTCCACGCGCACCTCAAAGAGAGTTAGCAAAAAGGAAGGGGTCCGCAAGGGCCGATGCCTGCCGGGGTTGCGGGACTGTTCGAAAGAGATACCGTGGCCCCGGAACACAAAGGGCGATGAAGGAACATGGATGGGTTTTAGTCAGTAAAAGCCTGACACTCCCTCCTGCTCCGCCCAGAGCGGGAGGAGTCATTTGATGATATCCCATACGAAAAAAAAGAGGTATTTTATTTATTTACACGGAAACTCTTGTTATAAGCATGAGATTTCACTTTTTTAAATCTACATAAAATGCTTCACTGTTAAATAGAAACTACATTTTATTGGAAAATCTTACGATGACATTTCTTATTTTTATCAATATTACAGGGAACAACTAAATGGACATCAATATAAAAAAATACATGTTGAATTGAGAACCTCCTTTGTTTGGTTTTCGTTGAAAAAGGAAAACACTTAAAAAATATTTTACTGACATGTTATAATAATTGACAATAACATAAAATCTACTTGTACCTGTTATCTTACAACTTTTCATGTCTCTATGGAAAAAAAGTAAAAATTTTGTTAACTAAATAGCCTTTGCAACAAGTTGCTCTATTCTCTATCTCATATGTCCATACATGACTAACTCCCAGGAACCTTGTAATCCATAATCAAGAATCTAGATCGATTGTCTATGATATCATAGTAAATTAACCATATTTATGCCTAGATTAGACCGGCAAGGAATGCATTGTGTTATAATAATGATATTGTGAAGTAAGATCGGAATTCCATTGAGTCTTATAGCGTAACTAATATTGTTATTATTATGTAGTGTTTATAAATAATATATGAGAATACTTTTAAATATATTGTATTGTTTTCCCGTTTATGTCACAACATCACGAGAGCAATCGATGTTATGAAGCGTCAAACCGCATACCTTTATAAAAAAGTGTTTTATTTCAGGCAAAATTCCCTTAAAAACAATAATAACAAAATTGAAAAAAAAGTAAAGAAATCAATTAAAATATTATATAAAAAAAACAATAAAAATGATTTAAAAAATCAAATTCAATATTTTAAATGCGAATGTAACCCTGTTTGTATGTACCTTTTCATTGGATTTGGATTAAATTGGCCCACAGGTGGACGTGTCTTCAGACATAAGATACTTTCATGCCGGTAGTACGTCTTCTGGAATAATTTTCGACCCACCAGTGGGAGCAACCGCGAGCAAATGTTATCATATTATTGTGAAATAGAATTATTGCCCTATTTCTCTAGTACTAAAAAACCATCAGGGTTTCCACAGTTTATAATGGCCTCAAAATCTTAAAAACGGTGAGCATAATTTGATTAAAAAAATTAATAACCAAAATTGAAATTCACAAGGAAGTCTTTAACTGTATTTAAACCTCACCATTGCCAATTGACTGCAGAAAAGCTGCAATAAATAAAAATCTCCAAGGAAAATACTTAATAGAAACAATCATCATTTAAAATCCTTTTTTTACAAACAAAAGCGAAGTTATGCAATTATGTACGAAGGTCAAAGCATAAGTAGTCGATACTTAGGTTCATCATTCCTCAAAATCACGACTCGACAATCAAGGAGTAGGAAATACTTTTAATATAATTACGAATATAAATAAAAAGAGGTTTTTTCCACACATTCAGTTACACGGTAGTAGGATTTTGTTTTTTCACGGATTCTTGGATAAAAGAATTGGTAGTTCGATTTTTGTTTTACTTAAGGGGCTCCCCCATGCAATTCTCTATTAATCTCTCTCTATAACTCAATTAATATAAAATCTGATTATAAAATAATAAATGTTAAGATGTTCAATGCCCGTTTTTACTAAAACTAAGTGACATCTAAATCAATCCATACCATCATCTTCTGTCTAGCCTTTTCCCAACTATGTTTGGGTGGCATCCAGTCTAACCGGATGCAGCTGAATACCAGTATTTTACATAGAGCGACTGCCCTAAATAAATTAATAAATCAATCCATAACGATACCAATAATATACTAATTATATGAATTTGTTTGTAAGTTTGTACGCAGGGGGTAATCTTCGGACCTACCGATCCGATTTCAAACTTTTTTCACTAACGGGAAGCTACATTATCCTCGAGTGTCACAGGTTAAATTTAAAACGTTCCCGTGGGCTAATTTCCGTACGCAACGGGAGTGAAGCCGCGAGCTAAAGCTAGTTCCTGTTAGTTAGCACGATTTGAAGTAAGTTGATGGAATTAGTCTCAAGGCAAGACTCAACAACGTTGCGGGACTGTTCGAAAGAGATACCGTGGCCCCGGAACACAAAGGGCGATGAAGGAACATGGATGGGTCTTAGTCAGTAAAAGTCTGACACTCCCTCCTGCTCCACCCAGAGCGGGAGAAGACATTTGATGATTTCCGATCAGAAAAAAAAAAAAAAAAGGCAAGACTCAACGCTATTCATTGGTATCAATGAGAGGGAATGGGCTATAATCCACCACGCGGGCCCAGTGCGGATTGGTAGATGTCACATGTCTTCGATCATGTCTTCATGTCTTCGTAAACTAGCTACTTATTTAAAAATAAATCTTGCACAATAGATAGGTAATAATGATCACCCAAGACACCCAACGCAAAACTTTTCACTCTTGTAAAGAAAAGCGTAAACAAACTAGTTAGTCGTAACCGGAACCACGGCCACTGCCTACCCACTAAACAATGGGAACAGCGTTCCACCATCACTAACGTAGAAATGGAAAACTATAACTTTCACTTCAAAATACTTTCGTTTAAAGAAACGTAATCTTTAACGCGGTTGCAGCGAGTGAAAATGGAACCAGATGTGAACGACATTTTGGTAGAGCAATATTAACATATTAATACAACACACCTGTTTTCAGCCAATGGTTAGTACAGTTGTATTTCGTGAAATTCGTTATGAAGTCATCTTATCTATACAAATAAATACAACAATTGAAGTATCTGTTTGTAATTTCAATATAACGGCTTTATACTGAATGGTTATAAAAGTAATATAGGTACGGTACCAATAACAAATTGCTACTAAGCCCTCTTCCTCTGTCTTCCTCTCTCCTAATGTTGCTGTGCCCGACAGGGTCCATAATGATCTTTTTATTTTATTTTATAACACCATCCTTGTAATACCTTATGGAACGCAATAAACAATTGAGTATTGAGAATTGAAAAAAAAAAAAATTGTTTGTCTGTCTGTTTGTTCCGGCTAATCTACGAAACGGCTGGACCGATTTTGACAGGACTTTTACTGGCCGTTTTCTAATTTCCTTAAAAAAAAAGTTTTCGTGTAAATCAAAACAGTCAGGAAGCAAAAACTCTAAGAAATATCCAATTTTTCGAGTAGTGTGTAACTCATTTTCGGTTAATGGACAATGAATATCCAGATTCCCGAAGCGTGTGAAACGAACTCAGAAATCGTGGTCAAGCTCAACAGCGCCTTCCAAACACAATGCACACACAAGACAGTTTTAATAATGAAACCGTCAGCCCAAGATATATTTTTGCCAATTCGTTACCATTTTATTATGAATGTTGCCAGTTTTCTCGGAAACCATCTTGAATGGATTGTCTGCCAGACGTTTTGTTCGATATTTATGGCCCTTCGAAGTTCCAATAACTTAAACTTGATTGACAACTTTAAAATTGTGAAATAGTGAAGTTGTAAGCTCTTTGTTGAAGATAAAAGGAAGTTTGGTTGAAATGTAGTAGCTTATTGCTTTGCGTAACTAAACATAACACTACGTCTATAAGCCCTGAAGGGCTGGGCAGATGTATACAGGTGCCAAGGGACACTGATTTAGAAACAGTTACTAGGTATTCAGTACATTATTCTGAACTGAGTCTCATGTCATGAGGTTGAGCCTATTGCGAAACAGGTCTGAAAAATTCCTGAAGTAAAACTCCTTTTCTGCCTTAGCTGAAAATTGAACCTAATAGGACCTGGTGCTCTGCATAAACGCTGGTGAGTACTAAACCAACGAGTCTGAATGAATTAATATTTAATAGAGACTCAGGCTTACTCACCGTACGTCCGTCTTATGACGAAAGGCCGTGTCGACGGCGCGCCTCAAAGAGATGTCAGCAAAAGGAAGGAGTCTGCAAGGGCCGATGCCTGGCCTCGGAATGCGCCACCTCCGGGATCCTCACTGACGGTAGGAGGGGTATCCATCGGTGTCGAGTCGACGCTGAAGTACCTAGGACTCGTCCTCGACAGCCGGTGGAACTTCGTGGAGCATTTCCGACGTTTGGCCCCCAAACTGGAACGGACTGGGGCTGCCTTCAGGTGGCTTCTGCCCAACCTGGGGGGGCCGAACACCTCCTGCCGGAGGCTCTACGCGGGAGTCGTGCGGCCCATGGCCCTTTACGGGGCCCCGGTGTGGGCGCGAGGCTGCGTGCAACCCACTACCTGAACGCGCCCCAAAAGGTGGTAGCCGTAAGGCTGGCCCGTGGGTACCGCACGATCGCCCGCGAGGCGGCGTGCCTCATTGCCGGATTGCCGCCATGGGATCTGGAGGCAATAGTCCTCGCGCGCCTGCATGAATGGCGCACGGAGGCGCTTCGCCGGGGGAAAACTCCGCTGCCGCGACAAATTGTCACTCAGCGGACAGACTTCCGGCGGGATCTCATGGCGACATGGAGAGAGCGACTGTCGCAACCCCGTGCAGGGCACGCCACGATAGTGGCGATAAGTCCCCTCTTTGAGGAATGGCTGGAGAGACGCCACGGCGTCCTCACCTTCCGCCTGACGCAGGTCCTCACCCGACACGGGGTTTTCGGGAGGTTCCTGCACCGAATCGGGCGGGAGGAAACGCCCGGGTGTTTCCACTGCGAGGATCGACCGGAGGACACGGTGGAGCACAAGGTGGAGGTGTGCCCCGCGTGGGCGGAACACCGCCGTGTCCTCGAAGCGGCGATTGGCGGCGGCGACCTCTCGCGTCCGGCTCTGGTGCAAGCCATGGTCCGGAGCGAGACGGAATGGGACGCCGTCACCTCCTTCTGCGAAGCAGTAAGGCTAGAGAAGGAGGTGGCGGAACGTGAGAGGGAGAGAACCTCACAGCGTCCCGGCCGCCGCGGGAGACGCCCCGGGCGTCGGGGGCCACCACGTGGCCCCCGGCCACCCTAGGCGCGGGCCTGTGGACGGTGGGCTATGGGCTAACTCGCCGTCCGTCCGTCTCATGACGACAGGCCGTGTCGACGGCGCGTTCGTGTTTCACGCGCGCCTCAAAGAGAGTCAGCAAAAAGGAAGGGGTCCGCAAGGACCGATGCCTGCCGGGGTCGCGGGACTGTTCGAAAGAGATACCGTGGCCCCGGAACACAAAGGGCGATGAAGGAACATGGATGGGTTTTAGTCAGTAAAAGTCTGACACTCCCTCCTGCTCCGCCCAGAGCGGGAGAAGTCATTTGATGATTTCCCATCCGAAAAAAAAAAAAAAAAAAAAGAGGGCCGATGCCTGCCGGGGCTGCGGGACTGTTCGAAAGAGATACCGTGGCCCCGAAACACAAAGGGCGAAGAAGGAACATGGATGGGTTTTAGTAAGTAAAAGTCTGACACTCCTCCTGCTCCGCCCAGAGCAGCAGGAGTCATTTGATGATTACCAATCCGAAAAAAAAGGCAAAGGCCCAGGAGTGGGACAGAGCAGGCTAGGAAATCAAAACAAAATCAAGTTTGTGATGATGAAAAAGGGATAAGCACAAATGTGAAACTTAATGTGCACTGTGTCACTACCCAAAAAGAATTTCTTACTTCCAGTGTAATTGCCTATCAAAGAAATTAATACACTCAATAAATGAATCCTACCTCAGCAGGAACAATCAAATGCTTCGTCCAATGAAAGACCAAGCCTTATAAACAACCAACTAGGCCTGTAGGTCAAAGAGCCAACAACAAACACAAACAAACCAATATAATATTAATAACGTTTTTAATAACAAAAATAAACAATACTCCATACAAGTGGGCGTTTGATCTGTTCAAGGATAAATGTATGGAACAGACAAATTGATTGATGTATCGAAATGTATGATGTTGAATGATGGATGAACATGCGAATGATCTCATTTGGCCTTAACCATTGTCTAATAATAAGAAATATTATTTCCAATGTGATAAAAAATTAAATAGTCTTTGGGTTTAATTTTGGGGATCGATATGGGTTTGGCGGCCGACGTAGCCCGAAGAATTGCCAAACTTAAATGGCTGCTATTTAAGTTTGAGCAGGGCACATTGCTCGCAGAACGTCAGACGGGGCCCATAAGTTCTGGAGTGGCGCCCGCGAACCGGAAGACGTTGAGTTAGAAAGGCTCCTACTAGGTGGACCGATGATCTAGTGAAGGTTGTAGGGATTCGCTGGATGTGAAACGCACGGGACCGATCAATGTGGCGACACTTAGGGAAGGCCAATGTCCCAGTAGACGTGATCGAAGATCGTTTTGGATAGACAAAAGGTTTGGAGAATTTCTCAATCTTTTATTTTTACTATAACTATATATACGGATCCTGAAAAGGATACGAAGCGGACCCAACTAAAAGTACATTATTTTGATCAAACGATTGATTAGGACAATATATCTGCCTCGGACTGAAGAAAGACAAGAAGATTGCTGGACAATAAAATTTTAAATTAAAGTGTTAATCATTCTAACCAATAGAGAATAATAAGTAATAGGCTCGGAACTTTTGCAACAGTTATAAAACTATACGAAAATTTGTTTTCTTCGGCTTTATTTTTCTGCTGAAAAATAACGACGATCAATGGTTATTGAAGCACGCAAGCCTGGCATGACATCTTAAACTAGATGAGCTAACAGTCTGAAGAAAGAAGAGGAGTGAGACTGGATACGAAACGTGAACCGGGAAATTTGGATTAAATTGGAGAGACCTATGCTGGAGTAGACTGCACAAGACTTGTTTCTTAGATTTGTTTATGCCACTTTTATCCAATAATTATGCAATGGAATCATTTCATCGTTTCTTCTAAGATTCTTTTACATCTACTAATATTGTAAAGAGGTAAATTTTGTTTGTAAGTTTGTATGTAGGGGTTTTCATTGCAGTGCTTGAAAATATATTTCGAAAATTGATTGGTCTAAAAAAGGAGTGCAAGTCAACGGACGATACCTAAACCATCTAAGATTCGCTGACGACATAGTTATAATAGCCGAAACTTCTAGGGATCTGGAGGAAATGATGAGATCACTAGATGATGAAAGCTCAGAAATTGGTTTAGAAATGAACGTGAGTAAAACGAAAATAATGACCAACAACCAAAAAAAACAATTGTGGTATAAGGAAACAGTATAGAATACGTCAGCAGTTATATGTATTTGGGAAAGCAGTTATCTTTCAATAAGTTAAGCAATGAAGGAGAGGTAACAAGAAGAATCAATAGAACATGGAAAAAAATCTGGTCACTCAAAGAAATTTTAAAAGGAAGTTACAGTTTGCATCTAAAAAAGACAGTATTCGATACATGTCTTTTACCATGCTTACTCTAAAGCTGCCAAGCTTGGGTGTATACCAATAAAATTAAACAAAAAATTAAATGTAACCAAACGGCCATGGAAAGCAGCATGTTGTAGCTCAGGAAAATAGACAAATAGAAATGTAAAGAATAAACATAAACAGAAAAAAAAAAAACAAAAAAAAAAAAAAAACAAAAAAAAAAAAAAAAATGGAGGTGGGCTGGGCACATCACACGTTACGTAGATAAAACATGGACCATAGAAACCACACGATGGAAAGGTCCACAGGGAATGAGGAATGCCGGCAGACCTATAAGACTGTGGGCTGATTATATTATCCAGGTGTCAGGAAATAACTGGACAAATACAGACAAGGACAGAGATTTGTGGAAAGAGCTGGAGGAGGCTTTTACCCAAATAGGGGTTTATATTTCAATGAAAAAAGACTAACCACACTAATAAGTATAATAAAATTTACTAATACCCTACTAACAACATATATTGGATCATAGAAATATGAAAAAAATTGTGTTTTTATTTATATACTATGTAGGGGTTTGTTTGTTTTCTCCGGAACGAATGATCCAATTCTAAACATTATTTCACTGGCAGAAAGCTACATTATTCGTGGGTGATATAAGCTATAAATTATATTTATAACATGCTTATTAGCTTAGCTACTAAAATTTATACGGACAAAGTCGCGAGCGAAATCCTAGTAACAAATAACGAACGCGCCATTTCTTCGATCTAATTCTATTCAATTTCCATAATCGTCCAATTGGATTCTTTGAAAGACATAATTGCATTGCTTGTCCTCCATGGTTATAAACTGGGTGTATTGATTATATCGCAAAACGAATCAATTCTATGTTATAACCTTCACAATAACTCATGTGTTGATAAGAATGAACAAAAAGATGGTTTACTATCGATGATTGAAATCTAAAGCGTGTCCGTTCGTCGTGTTATGCCAAATGGTTGTGAAATGATTGTTTGGTTTATTTTTCTTGTATGTGCTCGTAGGTACTTACTTATATGGCTTTATTTTGTTTTTGCATAAATGTGTTTAGTATTATTTAATTAATTATAATCCGGGAATCCGCTGGATGCGAGTCGCACAGGACCGGTCTATGTGGCGACACGCGCGAGGAGGCCTATGTCCAGCAGTGGACGTCTTTCGGCTTGTTTTGTTTCGGCTTTTGGATGTGTTAAAATTTTATTTTATTTCACACCCAACTTACTAACAATCGAAACTTGTGATCGTTTCACCAGACTTGTCTCCTTGTCATATTTAATGATGTCATAGTTGATGAAGACGTAAGTTAGTCTGTTACAGTTAGATTTTTTAGTTTGGAGCTGTTGATTACTTTAGAGGATGTTTGTTATTGTGAAGTTCTACTTTATGATTGTATGTCAGTTGCACATTATGAAAATGTAAAGTCACAAAATGTGAGGAACAAATAGACAAACAGACAAAATAACAAAAAAAATAGATTTTTATTGTTTTATGTACCGTATTTAAACAGGTGAATTTTTCAAATGGGCGTATTTGGCCAATTCCAAAACTATGAGGAATAACGAAAAATACTCTAAGGATTCTCGAGCCCGATTTTGATGAAAACTAACACATCATTAGATTTTTGAAAAATCAATATTCCTAGTCAGGAATCGAACCCATTGATTTTGAAAAACACACTAACTATTACACCATTCGATAGTTTCTCAGCTATTTTAAAAATTACAAAACGGACACTTCAATTTTGTTTAATTGTATAGATGTATAGATTTAGACAAAAGCTCAAAGAACTTAACACCTCCAAACCTTATGAAGCAACAACTTCTGACTCAAAACCGAAACATCAGTAGCAAAAGGTCATAAGTAGACACCGCCTTTCCAAGATTTACGATCCTATAGATTCACAACAAGAAGATATAATTTCGTTTGACTTTCTTATCGTAAATGTCATCGTTCTTATTCGTTTGAAGATTTATTTGTTTGATGTAACGGTGAAAGCCAAATATAGTAGCTGTTTGTATGCTAGCATAGGAAAGGTGATTTGTAAACAAATGTGTTTTAAAGATGGATGCCTTTAATGGAATAATAATATATTGTAGGCTTTTTTAGGGACCATATTGGTAAAGAGTGTTTACTTGATTCCCTCTTCACACTTTTTCAAGGCTTCAACAGTTAGGTACATATACGTCTTCCTGTTTCCTTCAAATATAATGATCCGACCCAGCCTGTTGTCCCTTGCTGCCCTCTCATCAATGACGCACTAAGCCGAGGCCCGAACCCCACAGGGGGTGCCCTTAGTGACCGTTCATTTAATTTAAATCCTTACTTTGTAAGCCCTGGCTGGGGGCCTTAAAGTAATTTTTGCCCACCACAGGATTGTCCGGTTAAGCAGTTAAGCAACCTTAGCGCGTTGCAACTGCGAGTGGTCCTTCCTAAAAAAAAAAAAAAAAAAAAAAACTTCAAATATAATTCTGTCAAATTTAAATGTTTATTGCTCAACACAGTCTTTTTTATACATTTCCAGATGTCAAGTGAATGCGCAATCCACCTGTGCTGTACCAACTCAGGCATGCAAAATTTATCATTACAGTTATACCTACATAATTATGTTATATATACCGGTAAGACGGTAAGTATATGTAGCTTTATTATTAATTTACATTACATTATGATGTCTGAAGCTTGAAATAGACCTTTGTATTGCAATGGAATACCACAGGATCACAGTAGTACTGATTATTCTGTTACATTTTGATCATCTCTTTTACAAGATACAAGTACTATAAGTTAGAACTTACAATTATTAAAACAGCTAACTTTTTTGAACAATATTTTTTTTTCCATAGGTCTTATTCATGGTACAGTGGTTTAATAACAGAGAGTCTTAACAAAAGCAGGAAACCTTATAAGTTATTAATCTAATTAGGTGTATAGGTATACAGCAGCGTTTATCAGAAAAATGTAGTCATATAAATGTAGTATAGACCATCAATCAAACTGAACAGATTTCTCCACGGATCCAAAATCGCTGTCGCAAAAAAATATACGCTACCTAATACTTCCTATCCTTCCACAAAATTTCAATACCTACTCGTACCTACTCGATTCAAATGAAGGTATGGAACAAATGTTTCTTTTTTCGATGACGTGTTGGTCGCGTTAGAAACACCATCCTGCGTTCTATAAGTTAAGTTGCAGATGTCGGAGATAAAACAGCCAAGCTAAAGTGGGAGTGGGCTGGCTACGTAGTGCGAATGCACCCGGAGAGGTGGCCAAAGATTGTCACTCACTGGACGCCTGACGGAGGAAATCGCCATCGAGGTAGACCGCGGCGAAGGTGGTATGACGATCTGATCTGGTTTGCAGGGCGAACATGGCCAGATATGGCACAAGATAGAGAGGTTCGGAAGGAGAAAGGGGCGCCTTTTACCCAGTCGTGGGACACATGACAAGCTAAGAAAAAAAAATAACGCCGTGTGGGTCCCGTGAAGAAAGTTTTACTGTTGGTTTGTACTACGCCTCCGTCATTGTCTTCGTCAACAACGTCATTAGTCACTTTGTATTATGAAATTGATACAGTTTGTTTAAAAAACAATCTGTCTTAATAAATGATGAACAATGTCGTTGTCTAAGTACTCTGAATTATTAACAAAACTATCGGAGAGTGACTGCATTCTTTTGTAAACAAACAACGAGGTATCGCCCACTTTGAAATGCTTTGACAATGTGTAGTGAGAGCAGAAGATTAAGTCACTTGCGGTGGGTTTGATGGAACCAAACGAGCGAATGCATAATTATTTTGTCACCATTGTATTGCAACTATTCGTTTGTGAAAAAAAAAAAAAAACTATGCTACTTATTTTCATGATAGACTCAAAATAACATTACATCACGCCTGTAATCCCCGAACGGTTTGGCAGAGTGCATCTAATAGTACCTGCCCCCCAAATTTCATCTCATTTAAAATCAAATAAAACATTAATACAAATCGATTCAAATTACACTCTATGTAACTAACAAAATACTTTACAAACCTTGTACTTGTACTTGTACTTGTATAACGGGCTGGTGTCCGCAACTCCACGTTAAAGCGCGTATTTTGCGTATGAGCTATAATCCACCACGCGGGCCCAGTGCGGATTGGTAGATGTCACATGTCTTCGAATTTTTGGTTCTAGGACATGCCGGTTTCCTCACGATGTTTTCCTTCACCGTTTTGAGAGCAGTGGTGATGAAATAAATTACACAAAGTAATGCGCCTGCCTGGGTTTGAACCCACGACTTACTGTTCGTAAGTCGGGGCCGCCACCACTGGGCCACCGCTGCTCTACAAACCTTAATTCTGTAAGAAATAAAAGGCTTTTTTTATTTTATGTAAATCGAAGATACGAAGAATTTTCCAGTTTAGGGGGGTTAACTTAACTTTTGAAAGTGGAACGATCAAAGCTCGTATATTTTGTTATTTTGGGCATGTCTTCTATGGAAGCGAGGCTGATAACTCAAGTCATACCCAAATATTTAATTCTTCATTTTGACGTGATAACGTCTTATAAATGAACACCGGCTGCACGCAAGTAAAAGTGTCACATAGTTCCGCGCGCCAGACGATCAACGCCCAGCCCAAACCCTTGGAGCTAGAAAACTGAAATTTTGCACAGTGGTTCCCTTTATAATGTAGACAAGGAAAAAGGAAAGATTTTTCGAAATTCAACCCCTGAGGGAGTTAAATAGGGGATAAAAGTTTGTATGAAAGTCCGTCAGTTTTAAAGTTAGGATCTTAAAATTTTGTGTTTAGACAGACAATTGAAAATTAATTTACACATGTTTCAGCGTTTTTGATAATTCCACCCCCAAAGGGTTAAAAAAGGGGATGAAGTTGTGTATGGAAAGTCCTTAATTTCCAAACTAAAAATCACAAAATTTATTATCTAGGCGTATGGTTGGAAGCTAACGCAACGGTGTTGTTAGAATTTCAATCCTTAAGGGGGTGAAAAGGGGGATGAAATTTTGTTTTTTAAGTTAAAATCAATAATATCATTAAAATTACGGTATCACGAAAAATTATCGTCCGTAAACCGACTTTAAAGACAACCATTTTTTTTTTAATTTATTATTTTTAATTAATGATAGACACAGGATTTATTCCAGAAATTTCATCACAGCGTAGGTCTCTTTTACACCCTGTATTTTAATGACATCAATCTTACTAGACCTTCTGCAACTTCCCTACCAGTGCCTACACGAAGGTACATGGCAGCACAGTTACGTCAGCATGACGGACAAGACGTGATATCAGTATTAGATTGCACTCAATAAATGATCTGATGCTCACTCTCTTGGGTAAGCTTGTTATGTTCAGCTGAATTGAAATTACGTTAGTAAATGTTCCTTATGTAAGGATTATGTCGTGGATTATTTATAACAGCCACTCGGATCAATCTTCAGGTTAAGCCGCGTTTGTCTAGGTTGGTCCGCTGACCATTACATGCCTAATGTTTTAAGTCCCATGTAAAACATAAATAAAAAATAAGCCTACCCGGCTTATTTTTTATTTATTTTTATTACAATATTATGGGCCTGCTCTTGACCTCGATCACGCCCGATGGAAAGCGAATTATTGTTTATTGCCATCAACCGGGCACTAATCCAGACTATGTCTCTCCCACTGACAAATTCCTGTTGGAAAACCCAATAACTATACTTCTCCGATCCGGAAATCGATCCCAGTACCTCATGTTCAACAGTCGCGATTGCGCCTGAAATCAACATTAAGTACCATAACTTCTCAAATAATTATGTAAATTCCAGAAAACTCTTTAATCTTACACTAATTTCTCACCCGTCGAGACGTCAAACTCTTCAAGCATTTGGTTTTCGAATATCATTAATCAAATTCACCCCCGACTGACTCGCACCTGTTAGGCATTACCCATATAACCTTCTATAAATGCAAGGAATCCTTAACGGTAGTACAACCATTCAATTCAGGAGGCAGGTTAATTACTAGCGTAAAGACCAAACATTAGCTATTAATCACTTAAACGGGTTATTACGGGTATTCTGTGTATTCGCCGGTTAAAGCTGGTAATTTGTGTAATGTGAGTAATTTTAGTATGGATGGGTAAATCGTTGAGATTATTGTGTGCCTGTGATTGGTCGTAATCAAATGATTATTAAGTAAATTAGCTTCATTAAAAGTTTGTAGCCTTGTCATGATAAATCAGCAAATGTCTACTTGAAATAGCGTACCTCCTAGCTAGCCTTTTCCCAACAATGTTGGAGTCGGCTTCCAGTCTTACCTGATGCAGCTGAGTACCAGTAATTTACATGTAGCAACTGCCTATCTGACCTCCAGAACTACAACCCAGTTAGTACTTGGGCAATATTATGACACCCCTTCGTTACTTCCGGGCCACTGTCTACCTGTAACGACTGTCAAAGATCTACAAAGGATAACCGGGACCAAAGGCTTAACGTGCTTTCCGATCCACAGAGGAAACTCGGCATGTTATGGGTGGTCACCAATCCACGGACCAACCTAGGCAAGCGTGGCTTAACTTGTAGATTTTTGTTAGGAATTTCTCAGTAGCAGCCAAGGAGTCTGGAATTGTGGCCGGTTAGTTTTATTATTTTAGTTTATATAATTTTTTAATTGAAAATAAGTTACACCATTAGGTACGCAATACCATAAAAAACACCGTTAGGATTAGCAAATAATAGGTCACCTACATAAGAACTAGATTACGGTCAAGTGCTTAAAACGTTCACTTTCACATGTGCCGATATATAATGTAAACATTGTTATCAGTACCAAATCAGGCTATCTATCAGTCAATTGGAAACTCGTGCTCCGTCTGATACGAAAGTGTCGGACAGTATAGTGCACTGTCGATTTTTAGTTTACTGGACTGTGACGAATTAAAATTGAATTGTGCGATACCTCTATGAGGTTTATGGATCACGCGAGTTGTGAATTGATCATTCAATTAAACATTTTTGTAACGGGATCGTCTGCTATTTATTTTAGTGTGTCAATATTATAGATAAATAGATGGATAAAATATAATTTATTGTGCCTAAAATTGTAACACAGTACTTTTATAATGTAACGTTTTTTTTTAATAATGACAGTGTTCAAATGTAGATAAGTAGGTGTCATCTTTTATTGAATCGATTAACCGAATTGATGATGATATTATTGTATGATGAATTGATGACGCATTCATTGTCTTCTTGTTACAGTTTCGTCAGTACTTTACTACTTAAGTATTCTTATGAAGCATTCATAAAAAATCGGGAATAAAACTTTTTCGTTTCACTATTTTTAAAGCCTAATGTTTCAAATATTTTGAAAAAACGTGTACAAATTAAGACTTAAGAGACTGATAAACTGAAAAAAACCGGCCAAGTGCGAGTCGAACTCGCGCTTGAAGAGTTCCGTACAATCGTAAATATTTTTTTAAAAATATTTGTTGATATAGCGGCAACAGAAATACACATTCCGTGAAAATTTCAACTAATTAGTTATCACGGTTCATGAGATACAGCCTGGTGACAGACAGACAGACGGACAGTGGAGTCTTAGTAATAGGGTCCCGTTTTTACCCCTTTGGGTACGGAACCCTAAAAAGAAAGCTTTTATAACTGGGTACACTGTTTTTCCAAAACAACAAAAATATTTATCACCAATTTAAATTATGATCAAGTTACTCGTCCATTTAAACGGAGCATGAATTATTATTATCATTTCACACAATGATAACGCTTGAGATTAGATTTATTTTCACTAATAATATTTAACGATACACTTACGATTTCCGTTGGAATTTTACTTTAATGTTTTTATTTAAAAGTCTTTTTAATTCGATATACAAATGTCACGGCGAACATAAAATCTAGATTAAGCACCTATTAGAAATATTAGAACTTTAAAATAAGAATAGTCACGTGGAATTCGCTATCTGAAAGAGGTTTGAGGCATAACCCAACAGAAAAACAAAACAATCTATTCAAAAATTCATTTGTTTTCTTATGGTGACTAGTCGGTACTTCTACATAGTCTGGAAAAAGTTTTTGGTGACCAATCGGAACAATGTCGAGTAGGGCATGACTCTCTGTTTCTACGAGTAAGTTCAAGTTTGTTTGTGTGTTACAACTTCACTGCGGAACTACTAAACAGGTTATGATGTTAAGCAGATAGGTAGCTTAGTGCTTAAAGAAGGACATCCTCATCTACCTAGCTTTTTCCCAACTCTGTTGAGGTCGGCTTCCAGACCAAACAGTTACAGCTGAATACTAGAATTTTACATGAAACGACTGCCTATCTGACCTCTACATCACAGTTTCTGCGTAACACGACACCCTTCGGTAAGACTACCTGTCAGACATTCGGGGTATTAAAAAGGACATGGGGCAATAATTTTGAAAAAAAAAAAAAATTTAACATAGGGTCAAAGTACAGCATGAAAGGTCACATCATCACATTCATCATCATCACATCACATTCATCATCACATCATCACATGACATCATGCCATTTTATGACAGACCTATAAAATAATTTCACAACGTTCTACATATTTTTAACACCCAAAGGTTTATAGTTCAAAAGGTTTTAAAACAACTGGTCGCAGAATAGTTGCCCAACCGTCGCAATTATCCTCAATAAGAACGCAAAATTAAGTTTATTTATATTGAAACACCTGTTAATTGGGCTGACCGATTGAGACTTAATTGCGATTTTTTTGCAACGATCGTGCAATATTTGTTGTCAGAAATGAATTGTGTTATAATGTTTCTATTAGATTGGTATTGTACGGTTGTTAACTGTCATTAAATCGGTTGTAAAGGGTTGTTACAATAATAGACATAAAATAACATCACGCCTGTAATCCACAAGGGGTTAGGCAGAAGTGTACCTAACAAGTACACTCATATTTCCCCAGTTTGTAATTGGGGGCGAGCCTATTGCCATCAACTGGGTACAAATCCAGACTTCGTGGCTGCTACTGACAAATTCCTGTTGGAAAAGTCCAATAACACTTTGCCCGACCTGGGAATCGAACCCAGGACCCCATTCTCGACAGTCGCCGTTGCGACTAACGGGGAAGATGAAAAACTTTCATTAAAGGTCACAGACCTATAAAATAATTTCACAACGTTCTACATATTTTTAAAACCCAAAGGTTTATAGTTCAAAAGGTTTTAAAACAACTGGTCGCAGAATAGTTGCCCAACCGTCGCAATTATCCTCAATAAAAACGCAAAATTAAGTTTATTTATATTGAAACACCTGTTAATTGGGCTGACCGATTGAGACTTAATTGCGATTTTTTTGCAACGATTGTGCAATATTTGCTGTCAGAAATGAATTGTGTTATAATGTTTCTATTAGATTGGTATTGTACGGTTGTTAACTGTCATTAAATCGGTTGTAAAGGGTTGTTACAATAATAGACAAAATAACATCACGCCTGTAATCCACAAAGGGTTAGGCAGAAGTGTACCTAACAAGTGCCATTTTGCCATCAACTGGGTACAAATCCAGACTTCGTGGCTGCTGTTATTCCTGTTGGAAAAGTTCAATAACACTTTGCCCCAGCTGGGAATCGAACCCAGGACCTTATTCTCGACAGTCACGCTAGCGACCAACGGGGAAGATGAAAATCTTTTCGGCCAGACTATCTGTAACAATTCTCAAAGATCTACAAATTACAGCCGGGACCAACGGCTGAATGTGCTTTCCGAGGCACGGAGGAAACTCGGTATAGAATGGATGGTCACCGATCCACAGACCGACCTTGACAAGCGCTGCTTAACCTTGAAGATCGACCGGTGCGACTGTTTTTATTTAGACACGAGCTCCTCCTCATACGCACTACACTACTAAAAAATCAAACAAAAAAAAAACAAGTGAAAACGAACCAAAACACCGGTACATCACACAGATTCGAATCTCAAAAAAAAACCGTATAACCGTAAACGTAAAACCGTCTAGCCACAAAATAGGCGCACTAGCTATCAATACTTTATAATTAAATTCTCGCTCAGTTTATTTTTAACTGAAGTGGGTCAAGTTGTACGTGACTGAGTGGTTAAAGTTAACTGATGGTTAGATAGTTTCGTTTAGATTTGATGTCGGAAAGTAGGCGATGTTTTGATGACTTGAGTGAATATTTTTAGCGGAGTTTATTTTTTAAGGTATTTGTCGCAAACGTTTCGGGAAAAAGACTATAGAAAAGATAATAATGGACGTAACAGCGCATGAAAAGTCAATATAATTTTGGCAGACCTAATAATATAATTTGTCCCTGAGAACACAATAGGCTAGTTTCCACCATCAATAAATTGCAAATCTATTTAGTCCGTCAGTTAGAGCATGGGAAAATAATGGACACGTATTTTTTGTTTTTGTAAATGAATGAATATTGACAAAGATAAAACGCATCAAAACTCGGGAGTGGGGGCTCGTGACGTCAGACGCACTTTAAATTAACACGGCGTGACGTATTGAGAATTTTAAAAGCGTCGTATCTTCGTCAATTTTGGTTTACGTAACAAAAGAAAAAATACGGGTCAAATATTTTTTTATAATCTAACTGACGGACTAATTAGATTTTTTCAGTACAAATGCCTATTTCTGACTTTAAAAAGTTTTTGATCAGTATTAGAAACATGATCGATGGCCGTTGTCTTGCTAAATGTATTTTTTTTTAAATCTGTGAATGGGGTTAAAATTTTACGAAAAATTATGGATAGTCTTCTAAGAACATTTTCGTATAGCTGCAATGGTTTTTTCAGCGGATCGCTCCGCTGAAAGATTCCACCTTGTTTATAGCTGTTTCAGGGAATCTGTTCATGTTCTATTTGTGCTTATTTCAATCAGAGAATTACTAATAGACAATTTAGTCTACTTGCCCTCACATTCATAAATGGAGGAGCTCGTGGCTAAATAATAACAGCCGCTCGGGTCGATTTTTAGGTTAAGCCGTGCTTGCCTAGATTGGTCTGTAGATGGGTGACCATTACATACCGAGTTTCCTCCGTGCCTCGGAAAGCACGTTAAGCTGTTCTTCCCGGCTGTCATTTGTAGATCTTTGACAGTCGTTACAGGTAGTGAGTGGCCCGAAAGTCCGACAACCAGTCCTACCAAGGGGTATCGTATTACCCAGTACTAACTGGGTTGTGGAGGTCAGATAGGCAATCGCTTTATGTTAATACTGGTATTCAGCTGCATCCGGTAAGACTGGAAGCCGACCGAAACATAGTTAGGAAAAGGCTAGGCAAATGATGATTCCCTCACATTCATAAATGGACTTCCAGATTGAAGCTATCAAAACCTTCTTATTTTAAAAACTTCAAACATTCGGAGTTTCCATCCGATCCAACTCATAAAGTATTTTCACCTGAATGTAGCCAACTTTGCCGATCAGTAACCGACTGTAAAAAACACGTTGACAAGTCTCATGTACTTGCAAATTAAATCTATTACCACACCAAGTAAGTATGACAATTTCGTAATTTAAACCTTCTATCTCCAAACTAGCTGAACAGGTATTTGCTATCCTTGCTCACCCCGACATTTTGACCCGACATACATACATAACATAACATCAGGCTTGTAAACCCCGAAGGGTAAGGCAGAGGTGTACCTAATCCGGGGTTGCGGGACTATTCGAAAGAGATACCGTGGCCCTGGAACACAAAGGGCGATGAAGGAACATGGATGGGTTTTAGTCAGTAAAAGTCTGACACTCCCTCCTGCTCCGCCCAGAGCGGGAGAAGTCATTTGATGATTTCCCATCCGAAAAAAAAAAAAAAAAAAAAAGAGGTGTACCTAATACCCAGCTCCTAATAGAAACATCTACCTACATATATCGCCATTTATGTTTAAGTCCTATGTAATATGGGCCAAGTCTATCCTATATACCTACCACGAAACCAGACTCTATGGCTGTTAATGAGAAATTCCTGATGGAAAAACCCAATAGCACTTTACCCAACCTAAGAATCAAATCCTGGACTTCATGATCAGTAGCAGTACTTGCAATTATTAAACCAAAGGGGCATACATAAATATTCAGCTTATAACTTTTGCTTTAACTCTCTATGGGAGGCAATGGGCCATGATCCACCACGCTGGCTGGGGTCAGTGACCTGAGATAAGTAGCAACAATCCAGGCATGCAAACTCTTCAGGACTATTGATCTGTTATTCAGTTGCTAAGGATAACCGGGAATTTATGAAAACGGGTCGTGTCAGGAACCAGCGCTCCCGAATAACTGCCAAGTAATGGGTTTATTTTTGTTGTTTTGTTTGGTTGTAAATAAACACAAACAAGTTTTATAGGCAATCAATCTGGCTAACTTCCCACAGCACGTTTATTGGCTCTTTTTATACAGATATGGGATATCCCCTTTATAAATCTTGCTCTTAGTTAATAAACCATAAAAAATCAAAATATTTATGGTGAAGTAGATAAACAGACGTTATAATCTAACCTTAAGAAACGGATTGTCATTACTACATCGGACGAGACCTTTGTGTATGCCGAGACCATATTAGTGGAAGAAATAAAATCTGAAAACACTATCTCTCCTTCAGCATATAACTATACATGGTTTCTTTGTGATGTCTTGTGACTGGGACTGTAGCTACATTTAATTTTCATCTTTGTTTCGACAATTCAAAAGCCTGTAACTGGCTTACTTGAAATAAATGCTTTGATTTTGATTGATTTTGATTTTGATTGATCTTTGTATTTTAATTATAAAAGGTGTAAATAAACCCTTAACGAAGTCGAAAGGCACTTGTTCTCCCCGTCATTGCGATATTTTTTTTTGTTCTGGATTTACCTGGAAACCTACTATTTACAACTACCAAATAAATGCAAGAAAAGAAGTACCTAGGGCATATCTTCCAGAGGGGCTCCACTGGCATTATATTTATGACTCACTGCTATGCCTACCAACCGCCAAGACCACTCGGACTCTGTCACATAAAGAAAGGGAAGACTTTACCATAACACCCCTTCTATATAAACCTCCACTACTTTATGCCCAATGACACACATTGAGCACAGGACGGTGTGAATACGTTGATGTCACGCATGTTCGCATTTTTGAAAGTGTATCAAATGCGTAAACACAAGTCATAAATGTAATGTCAAGCACTTGAATTGGGGCACATGTTGCCGCCTGATGACCTAATTGGACATAACATAACGCCTGTAATCCTCGGAGGCTTAGACAGATATTGGTGTCGATTCTGTTGTGCACAAAATAAAATTAAATTTAGGCTATTGCTATCTTCTACTAAAAGGCAGTGCGAGAAAAGGACGACTATAGCTATGCACTAAGTTAGAGATGTCAAACTAGTTTATGGCTTGCGCTTCACCGTGTTTTTAGTCGACATGTTTTTAGGTGCACCCTTCATTTGTATGGAAATATTAGTTCCAACTAAATTTGACAGCTCTAAATTATTAGTCCGTCTCTTTCTCGTATTATTACAGAGAAAAGATCAATAGCCTAAATTAAGTTTAGTTTGTCAACAACGGAATCGACCTCATTGTGTGCCTAATACTCCTAATAGTACACCCATATTTCACCAGTTACCTATGTTTAAGTCACTTGTAATAGGGGGCGAGCCTACACCCATGAACCGGGAAAAAACCTAGACCCCCTGGTTGCTACTGAGAAATTCCTGTTGGAAGAACGCACCAACACTGCCCGATCGAACCCAGGACCTCATTCTCAGCAGCCGTGCTTGCGTCTACTACACCAACGAGGTAGTAAAGTGCAAAAAACACAAGTACTTAAATTGGGACAAAAGTTGTCGATACGAACCTTATCAGTGCCCATTAACTAACAAAATGACCTATTTGAAATCTGACGTTGTATGATTCCGATTGCGACGAAGTAAGTACATAAAACCAGATTGGACCGTGATAAAAGTTTGATTTACGGTAAATAACCCTGTTTGGTCTTTGTTTTCAAATTCGAAGAGAAACATCACTTCAACAGATTATAATCTGCCGAAAAATAATGCGTCATATTGTAAGCAGTATGTTCAGTTGACAATATTTCGACAGTTTACAATCTCGCTAGACGGATTACAATTTATCGGTTTTTATGTAAGAATCTGGACTAAATAATTATATCAAAAAAATCAGCCGAGTAATGACGATGGACTCGCGCATGAAGGGATCCGTACCATCATCGTAGGGTCCCCTTTAATTTATTTCTATTATTGGTTGTTATAGCGGCAACAGAATTACACATTCTGTGAAAATTACAATAGGGAATATGCATGAAATACAAAACTCTTTTTATTTATTAAAAATGCCTTGTATTGGCCCATAAAAACATTGTGGTACACTTGTTTAAGTTGCTAATACATCACTTATTTTAGAATTTACTGTTTTATGTAGCACTTAATTTAGGCAATTGCTATCTTTTTCTCTCTAATAAAATAGAAAGAGACGAACGTAATTTAGAGCTTATCAAATTTAGTTGGTACTAATATTTCTATACAAACGAAGGGTGCACGTAAAAACATGTCGACTAAAAACACGGTGAAGCGCAAGGCATAAACTAGTTTGACATCTCTAACTTAGTTCATAGCTATAGCCGTCCTTTTCTCGCATTCCCTTTTAGTAAAAGATAGCAAAAGCCTAAATTAATTAATTAATAATATTAATTAAAGTTTAGTTCGTTAGTATAGTTTAAGTTACGGTACCCAATTGTAAAACTTATAAGCAACTTACAAAGACAAACCGACATCAAGCGCTAGAGAAATCAATTACTTCATAAAACTTCAAATTATATCATCGACAAAACCTTGAATTTTGCAATAAAAACAAATTTGTACGTAGGTGTTAATGCTTAGACCAATCAAAATGATTCATACTAATAATAAACTTCTAAAGATTATGCAGCACACAATATTGACAAAAATCTCATATTACTATGACTATTTGCAATGACACAAATCTTGAATACACTAACCACAGGCAAGGCAAAGCGAACCTTATCTAACAAAGTAATACATGTTATTGTAGCATTAAACAAAAATGTAGTGAAACTTAAAAGCCTACAGAATAAAGTGAAGGATTCAAAAGCAATAGCCTTTAAACTAAATATCTACTAATAGATTATTATAGTATTTCCGTACAAAGACGCACCTACCACGGTATCAAAAATCAATAGTTAGTGCATTAAGTTCAAAGTTAAATGGGTAGAAACCTTGTGATGTCAAGCTGTTATTAAACAAAGCCTTCAAAGGAAAATCTTTAAGTAATCTATATTTGTCTATCGATGATAACGATAATAGAAAAGTACAAAACAATTGAACGTACGTACGTAAACAAAGTTTTAAGTTTTTGCTATTAACCGTTGAGGAGTTACCTCACAAGGAGGCGATTCTGGCTGCAGGTCATTTCTGTCATTAAAATGTATTGTCAATAGAACTAAAAGTCGGAAACCGGGAAGTGGGTCGAATTTAACTTGAAAGATTTCAAAGTAGCAACCACCAAGCCAAAATTCTTGTCCGATTAATGGTGACCCTCCCCCCCAATATGTGTATACTACTACATATTCCACCACCTTTTAATCCTTTAGAAAACACAAACGTGATGTTCCATTCAAAGGAACTTTCTTAAAGGCATTATTTTCTAAAGCAAGCAAAGGACACAACCCATATTACACTTTGATGCATGCTCACGGTCTGGTAGGTCAGGTCAACTCAAAGGCTCTTGCCTCAAAAGGCCATTCCTGACGTCGTTTTACAATTTCGCTCTTATGTAATTCTGAACCACGATATCCGTAATTTTAAGGGGAGCACGATTTTTGAGGTTAGAAAATCTATAGGATTATTAAATCCAATTATCGTTGGGTCCATTGTCGGTCCCATCTTGTATCTAAAATAAAATATTGACTCGTAAAATAACACTTGAAGATGTATTTACAGAAATAAAATTATTGACCGTCTGGAGAAACTAACTTAGAATATGCTTAGTTTTAAAGGGTTGAACGACATTGGTCAAGTCTGATATTCGTCAAGTCTGATATTCGTCAAAAATAAAATAAATTTTACAATTCTGTTTTGACAAATCAAACTTTTAGGAACAGCAAAATTTTCAAGGTCCAGATATCCACCCGCACAGAACCCATGGTGCTCTTGGTGGTCTTTGACCCACTTAACCTATCCCAAAGAAAAGTATACCCAGCAGTCTAAACATTAAGGCTGATTTTCAAGATACTTTTGTCGTAGAATACTCGGTATTTTACCATTTAATCATAGGTCTCGTCATAAGCCTAAAGATAATACAGGAATGTCCCAAGTTAAAAGATCTGATTTACAATCATTACAAAATTCCTTTTGGCAACAGTATCGAAGATTCTAGAACCTTTCTAGCATCTACTCTTGATCGATTGTTTTTAGTATCTAATCAATTTCTAAGAATCCTTTCATTGTATTGTTTTGTTCAAGATTAGGAGTTTACGATAGCCCGAAAATGAAGTGTTATCACTAAGTGCCAGGACTTCCTTATGATTACCTTGATCTTTGATCACAGCGTGTAGATTAAGTAATAAAAGTCCTCCTGGCTGTGGTGGCGTATGATGAACCCAGGTAAGCACTATACTTTGTGTAATTTATTTTACCACCTTAGCTCCCAAATTGGTAAAAGTAAACATCGTGAAAAAATTGGCTTGTCCTAGAACGAAAATTCAAAGGGTTGACATTCATCCTGCACGGTGGAAAATGAACACCAAAACGGTCACAGAGTCTGAAATTGTAATCAGTGCAAGGCAAAGTCTTCTTCATTTGAAAATAGAACGAGCATGGTGTATAATTATGTTCGATTCTATATCTCTTTGTACGGATTGTTATCTTTATTTAAAGTTGTTTTTCTTTTTAGTGTATCGATGGTTGGAAAGTTCAAATCGTATGTGGTTCATTATTTAGCAACCTGTACTCAGCTCACTGATGCAATCACAAGGTCGTCAAATGCACAGATGAGAGATGCGGTGCAAGATGCGACATTGTGTTATTTTCTGGTTATTTGAAAATACCCCCAGAACTTATTAGATAAAGTAAGATAAAGAGATCTTCAATGGAAGACCAGAAATACTGAAGTATCTTCTATGACTGTGATGCTCATACACATGTATCAGAACTTATAACACAGTAGTAGTAATAATACTCAGAATCACCTCACGAATTACGAACATATATAAAAAATATTTTTATTTCGCAAAAATGAGCCAGTCCTCGAAAAAACCCTTTGTCTTCTAGAAAATTTACGCAGAATAATTACAAAAAAAAAACCTAGTGATTCCATTATCGAAACCTTAATGACGCCATTGCAGACCTCTGGTATTCTTGACCTCAAAGTTTGTAGGTAGCTTCGTGATTGAAAAATGTTAGTCATTCCAGTGTATGTATAGTTTTTAAATACGGATATTGGATTAGCATAAAAAGATGAGGTGTTCACATGCCTAAGACAAGAGCCAACGAGTATATGATGTGGGAAGCGTGAGGTCGTGCAAATATAACTACATGAGTTGGGTCAAGTAATAATATAAATATTCTCATAAAAATATATAATTCTTTGAAGAGGTTGAAGTGACTAATGAGGTTTTAAATGAATGGGAAGATGAAATAGAATTGTTTGAAGGAGAAGTAAATCGTGGCCCTAAAATGTCAAAGATCGACCGACATAATAGTCGTTTCTAAACATATTTAAATTCTTAGTAAACCTAACCGGACTACCGTATTCTCTTCTTGGAAATCATCACCATTATAACCTTACAGCATTCCATTGTTGGCTATAAGAGTCTCAAGAAGATTAAAAAACATATTTATGGATTTGTACGTAAAAAAAAAAGCCTAAATAATAACAGCCGCTCAGCTGAGCGCAAGCGCAGCTTAACCTGAAGATTGACCTTAATCTTCAGGTTAAGCCGCGCTTGCCTAGGTTGGTCTATAGATGGTTGATCACCTATTACATACCGAGTTTCCTTCGTGCTTAGGAAAGCACGTCAAACCGTTGGTCCGGGCTATCATTGTTAGATCTTTGACAGTTGTTACAGCTAGTCAGTGGCCCGAAAGTCTGACCAAAAGTCTTACCAAGGGGTATCGAAAAGGGGTATCGTATTACCCAGTACTAACTGGGTTGTAGAAGTCAGATAAGCAGTCGCTCCATGTAAAATACTGGTAGAATACTAAAAATACTGGTAGTCAGCTGCATTGATCCGAGCTACTGTTTTTATTTAAATAATTTATTGAAAATAATTATGCGTTTTTTTACATAACGACCAAGCCATGCAGTAACCCAAAACGAAAACCGTTACATCCTCTCTCAGAATCTCCGCAAAAATAAAATTTAAATTACAAATAACCCGTAAAGTTCATTTCGAAGTACCGTTTATGTAAAACAATGAAAATTGCTATGTATATCATTAGGTATATGAATATGCATGGATGTTGCCTTGACCAATTTGACCGACTTCCTCATACTAGCAATTGTTTTGAATGAGCATTATTTTAAGTTGTTCGTGTTTTTTTAAGCCGTGGCCACACGATAAACGTCTTGCGACTGCGAATACGGAGGAAACGAATTCAAGAAATTGAGTGTGAGCAAATAGAGCATGCCACGAGACATCGTGACGCGATATGCGATTGCGACACGACTTGCGATTTTGACACGATGTAACACACGCGGAGTAAACCAATGTCAGCCGGGAGTGTTGTTGGATGATTTGATGCAAGTCGCATCGCAAACACGTCGCAAGTCGCGTTGCAAGTCATATCACAACTCGCGTCGCAAGTCGCATCATAAGTCGTGTCGCAAGTCGCATTACCTGAGGTCGTGAATGGAACGTAAGATGTTCACGGTTTTTTATTACCTTTACCTTTTAGCAAAGGTTCATCAGAAGCTAAAGTGTTTTTACTAAGTGCTTCAATTGTTTTTTCGACATGGTACCTACAATTTTTGGTATAGTTCAAGGATTTGATGTATTCTTCTGGTCGGAACTCTTCGCGTGTTTTAACAAGTTCAAGATCTTTTGTACCGTTTACGTTGTGGAATGCAATGCGTGCATGTGGTGGTTCTTCTTCGCTTTAAGCAAGTGTGAATGTGTCAAGAACACAGCGTTTATGCAATTTAAACTTAGATACTGCAAACTGTGAAGAAAAATATAGAAATATCAATGGGACGAAATTTAGAATTGACGATTTGTTTTCCCAAAAAGGCTCTCAATAACAGTATTGTATAGGAGGAGGCCTTTGTTTTTGAGATAGTTACAGGCTTGAATATTACCATCTACATTTCTAAACTAATCAAACGCAAAATTAAAATTTACGAATAAATTGGACCCAAATAAGTAACAACAGTATTTGGACAAACAATTCGCTATTGATAGAAAAAACTGACAACTTCTTTGTTTCTTGTGGTGTGTCACCATCGTTCTTCTGTCTTTATCGCAATTTATTTGTGGTCGTCGCAGCATCTCATCTTCTTCCATACTTCTCTATTACTCGTCATCTTAATCACCTCATTTCTATCCATTTCATCCTTCACACAGTTCATTCATCGTTTCTTTATATTCCCTTACATACGCCTATGACAATACTATCATCTTCATGCCCTTTGTCCTATGTTACTTGGGATCGGGGCAACACATTTTGATCTTCCATGTCAACCGTCACGCTATCATTTACTTCTTTTTCTTTCATAATTATTGTTCCTCACACAATTCACAGTCCATCCATCGTCTCCTTGGTCTTCTTCTCCCATTCCATCTATCAATATATAGTCACACGCGATCCTGTGACAACACCATTGTGACTAAAATAGTCCTTTTATTTCTAGAGTCAGTGATTCGATTCGGTGTCTCCACTAGGTCAAACCCCGAAACGACTCCGTTTTTATTACATATTCAAACATAATGTGTGAAGTTTTAGGTTAACAAAACAATGTCTAACTGTTACGAGCTTCTCATTAGGCTAATTGGCTAAACTATTATACTGTGTCATGGTTTTAGGTTTTGGTTGTTTTGGAAAAGAAGTTTAGAATAATGACACTTGAGAGGATATTTAGTGTTTTGGGAGAAAGTGGATGATTGAAATGGAAGTTAATGGGTCAGCTGACAAAGTACGACAAAAACGAAGGTGCCTATGCACGACAAACCGTTAGTACTGACTGTGATTTATAGATCTTTGACAGTCGTTACAGGTAGTCAGTAGCTCGAAATTCTGACAACCAGTCATACCAAGGGGTATCGTATACCCAGTACTAACTGGGTTGTGGAGGTCAGATAGGTAGTCGCTCCATGTAAAATACTGTTATTCAGCTACATTCGGATAGACTGGAAGCCAACCCCAAAATAAAACAGGCATGTTCAATCAAGATGTTGCTGGATCCCGCTGGATTGTAGGATCCAACTTTTCTGGATTGCGATCTCCAGACCATACCAATTTTACATAAGAGAAGTTAAATCATATGAAGCCTTGTATCTACGCCAACTAGCAAAGGTATGATTTTGTATTTGAGCATAGCTGACATGCGGAGCTAACTATGGCTGCTGAAAGACCTGTAGTTGGTGAAGCAGACAAATTCTTGAGTGGATACAGTGATAGGTAAGCATAGCGAACTAGAGAATCGGGTGTTATAGCACAACTTGAGAAAGTCCTCAACAGTAGACTGGAACAGCTCCGTTGATTGATTGCAAGTCAGTTTTAGGCACCGTTGTATGCCTAAATTGTCCTTCGAAAAGACTATTCATCATAATCATTTCAGCTGAAAGACGTCCACTGCTGCACATAAGCCTCTCCCAAGTCCCGCCACCGGTCTCGTGCGACTCGCAGCCAGCGGATCCCGCAACTTTCACCAGGTCATCGGTCCACCTAGTGCCTTCCAGCGCAACGTCTTCCCGTTCGCGATCGCCACTCCAGAACTTTTCGGCCCCATCGAATAGACTATTATTAAGTCCAATTTCACGACCAATCGAACAGCATAACCAAAATCGTATTCAATTAATCACCAGGTCATTGTCAATTAAATTACGAATAATTTGTCATAATTATTTGCTTTCTACTCAAATTTTCATTATCCGTAGAGGATTAAGGAGGTCAAGCTGAAGTTAAAGCATTTCTGTTGAATTGATTAAGTCACTTAACCGGTTTTCGAACGTATTAATTGATACAAATGGAAATCTATGATTGTTATTTTGTACTATTGTTAATCATGTAAATGCTAAGGTGACTTATGCAGGTTGGACGGGACATGGCTCACAAACGAATATCATGTATTCAGTATATATTATTCTGAACTATATCATCATTCTCTTTCCCTTATCCCAATTCATCTGGGGTCGGCGCAGCATGTCTTCTTCTCCCATACTTCTCTATTACTCGCCATCTCATCAGATACCTTATTTGTTGCCATATCATTCTTTACAACCATAATCCAACCATAATTTTGAACACCTCCCCAAAAAAAATAATTCATTGGTAATTAAAAAAAAAAGCAGGTGTTCCATACAATAATGTTGACCATGTAGTTATTGAACTTTTGTAGGAAATAGTCGTTTTATTTTTTATTCTGAAAACGTAGTATTCGTGTATGTGTGCAAAAACGACTCATTTTTTTTGACACGTAAAACAAAAAAAGGACAGTAATGAAAGATAGCAGAAAGGACAGGTTTTTGAAGTCAAGTCAGTCAATTGAGATTATTATTACCCGACCACGGCGAAGCCAAAAGGAAAGATTTTAGTGCAGTCTATGTATGTTTGTATTTACGTATGTTCCTCCGTAGCGCCTAAACTATTCAACCGATTTTGATGAATAAGGTGTCAATCGATTCGTTATTATGGCCAGGGTAATATATGCTACATTTAACCGACTTCAAAAATAGGAGGAGTTGTTTTTACCTTGTAAACCCCGAATTTAATTAGAGCGTGATTTTTCAGTAGTCGGTTTTTTTTTTGCACACAAATTCTTGTTTTGTCAAGTACAGCCGTAGAAAAACGAATTGGTTTGAAAGCGATTGTCACTTGTGTTGGCATTCTAGAAGTTATTTTTTGAAACTAGATTCATCCAGTTTCCATTCTTTTCAACGAACAACGTAGATGCTGAGTCAACATCTTATTCTTATCACAGCTGGTAGCATATTATGTCTAAGCGTTATCTCTGCACTGAGCATGGTTCTGCATTCGCTGTTACTTATCATCTAGATGGATATGACCGGCAAATAATAACGATATTATCAACGCGCCTTTTATCATTACGATGAATAAATTGTGGTGGTGGTGGAATAAATTGTCCAGTTCTGTTATTAAGGAAAATAATAGTTGTGTACTATTTTTATTACACGTGTAAAACTGTAGAGATTATTATATTGTTTTTATTTTTTTATTTTATGTTGGACATCACAGACATCGGTAAAAGGAGACATCATCGTGAGGTAAACTGGACTTATATTAATATAAGTCTGAAATCGCCAACCCGTCTTGAGCAAGCGTGGTGATCAATGCTCATGCCTTTTCTGTATAAAAACAGGCTCTTGCGCAGCTGTGGGACAGTAATAGGCTGGTATTGTATCAGATTTTAGAATAAAATTCCATTGATTTTGGTAAAATCAAGGGAATTTAATTCTCATTGCTCTAGGGTTGTCAATCGCGGTCTCTACTCAAGGGATTACTACGCTCGCGGGCCTGTGGACGGTGGGCTATGGGCTAGCTCGCCGTCCGTCCGTCTCATGACGACAGGCCGTGTCGACGGCGCGTTCGTGTTCAAAGAGAGTCAGCAAAAGGAAGGGGTCCGTGGTTTCGGGACTGTTCGAAAGAGATACCGTGGCCCCGGAACACAAAGGGCGATGAAGGAACATGAATGGGTTTTAGTCAGTAAAAGTCTGACACTCCCTCCTGCTCCGCCCCGAGCGGTCATTTGATGATTTCCCATCCGAAAAAAAAAAAAAAAGGAGTCCCTAGACACTTTGAAACTGCCTGAAATTTAACGAATTATTGCGAATTCGAGTTTGAATTTTGGTCGCGGTCGTCTACCCCAATTCGACCAGTAGTCCACATTAACCCTGGATAGAATAAAATACATGTCATAGAGAGAGAACCTTTGCCCAGCAGTGGGATGACGCAGGGTACCAATATCAGTATCGTCTACCCCAAGATTCATAGGTTCTACGGCTATGTCGGCGCATTTATTCTACAGCTTGCTTATTTTGTGAATTTTATCAGCCACTCTCTTTCTAACGGCCTTATTCCAAATTCGAATACTCTGTAATCGAAACTTTTTCGTATTCTTATCGAGTTTTATTTAGAAACTCCTTCAGGCACCCCTTTGGCAATCTTTTCAAGGATACCCGAAGGTCATGTATAAAAATGACCCGAAGGTCATGTAAATAAGGTATAAAAATTTGTCTATCTTTACTTATCTGATAAATTTTGGATATCTTATCCGCAAAGTGCGAACCTTGTATGTTTTCACCTATTTATCCAAGGGCGGTATTATTTACCAAAACATTCGATATTTTTTCGCTTTTAAGAGGGTCATGGTCAATTCGATTCGAATTTCGAACACATGTGACATGTCAGCTCACGTGGCGGATAACGGCCTACTTTATTTGACAGAGACGTGTGTCCCAGCAGTGTGGGGACATTACTGCCTGATTAGGTTGTTCACTTCTATACAAAAACGTAGATACAGGGGGCTAAAATGGCCGCTGTAGGAGAAACATAATAAAATCATGATAATTATGAAGAATATCAACTATCTGGAGTCCACGACACAAGCCTCGTTGCTTAGTGTGGCACTAGATGGCGCTGTGTGTAATGTCCAGCGATATTTATTTATTTATTATTATTATTAATTATGAATTGTGTTACGTCACAAAGTGACAATTCATAATATTAATTGCGTCTGTCGCCATTTTATAAATTTTAATGTGATTCATATCATGATTACTATGGTACCATGCGTGGTGTCTGTTTTGTGATTTAATGAAAAAAAAAATTACAGTTTTAATTCCGCATTAATACACGCTTCGTTTCGTTTAAGCGGAATTAAAAATGAATGTTATTGCATAACATTTATTGCCGTAGATTTCCACAAAGTCATCATCGTTTTCCTACCGTTATCCCAATTTATTTGTGGTCGGTGCAGCATGTCTCCTTCTTCTCTATTAATCTAATCTCAAATCAACTCAAATGATTTCGTCAGAAACAATGTAACGTTTGACATTAGACTTACCGATCAAAGTCTAGATCACCCTTTCAAAAACCGGTAAAGCGTGCACACTAGCAGCCATCACTATCTATCAATGTGACGTCAGAGCAACTAGGGATGTACGATGCTTGCATAATTATAATAATATATCGACACTTCAGATCGCAACTATACGAAACGATTCTAGGTTCGTAAGAAATGGCTTCACCCCGATTGTCGGACCGCATCGTTTATCGTCATTAGCAAAAAAAAAAGTGTAAGACCCTGTCTAGGAAAAGTGTGTTCCAGGTTTTTTTTTAATCGACTAAATTGATTGATCTTGTTGCAGTTTAAGAGAATGTGTCATTCGGATATCGTAGTTTTGTATCGATCCAAGCATTTTCTTCCTGTTATATCTATACTGAAAAGTATAGGAACGGAGCGTGCATCACTATCGTCGACCAATAGCAAGGTGCAGACCATGCAGGTGAAGTTTAAAAACTTTAATAAGTATAATGTGACAGAATGACGTCACTGAATGCAAACCATCAAGGCTAGAGTTCGATATTTCAAGTTTGGAAAAGAAACAACTTTTATAATACTGGCCATTCGAGTTTCGAATAAAATTTTTAAAAATGTTGTGTCTGTGTGTTTCGTTTTAATATTTCTTGTATACAATGGGTCTTGTTGTATTTTTAGCATCACAAAATAAAGTTTTTTTCACGAAATACTTAAGTGTTTCACCTCGTGAAGGAGGTATTACACCTTTCTTTGTTATCTTGATTTTCTTGCATGTCAAGGGTGTCGATAAGGAGTTTCCCTCTTGCATACCCTCTGAAAAGGTTGTAAAGATGTCAAGAACACACTTTTAGCTTGCTGTAGCTTTTATGAAAACTCTTTTATTTTTGCGTGGACTTGATGTGATGTGATCCAGAGATGACAATGGTATAAGTGCTATATTGCTTGTACCTAGGGTTCATATTGGCTATTGAACTGGTGATAATTTACTTTATTAAATTTGTGCTTTGCAATTCAAGAAAATGCACAGAAAAATACTCGTATGCAGTAAAAAAGAACTTAAAACAATATTCAATTACTGAAACTGGTACAAGCAAAGCCTATGTTGAAAAGTCAGACAGTTTAACAGACATATCAGTACCAAGGAGAGCAAAGACGCGAAACAAAACTAGTTTTGTGACCGTCAACCTTTTACCCGCGTATTTATTTTTTCGTATTTTATTCAAATTTCGAATGTTAGTGTCAAGTTCGAATGCGGAATACTAATTTATGATTTGTTTGCTTTTTTTTTTTTTAATTGAATTAAAAAGTCGTCTTTGTTAAAGTTTTCGCGGTTTTATTTACGTTTCTATGTTGGATTTTTTAAAACTTCAGGTTTTTGGAATATTATCTTGCTTTCTTAGTTGTTTATTGAACACTTTATTGTTTACCAATGCCATATACACATAACAAAAAAGGTCGAAAATATTTAAAACTTGTGTACAGTCGAGGACTTTAATTGATGAGCCGCTTGCTACTATTCGTATTTTAGCTGTGTAATGCAAATCGGGTTTAGTCGGTAATATTCGTACTCGTGAATGTATAAAAGTGCAAAATTGGAAATTAGTGAAAGTGGCTTATCAAGGCTTATAAAGTCCTCAAGTCTACATAAAATGGGAGGTCCTATGTCACTTGGGCATATAAAACAGAAAACCTTAAGGTTTTGAAGGATAAGCAGATTTCTGCCTCAAAAGTATCAAAAACGGTATTTTGTTTAACGTGTAACGGTAACATAATTAACAAACTTGTAAGTTTAATTAAAGTTGACCTACTTGTATAAAACTATCATAATAATTTATATCAATCTTGCATAACAACCCAAAAATGTTTGACAAAGAACTTGTACAGTTCAAACCAGTTTTGAAAAAAACCTGAAATAAGTCACCCATCAGCTGCAGCGTGGACCAGTGCAATTTATGATAACCTCGGATCAAGAAACGTGACAAGACGAGGCAAGATAAGACAAGCGTCACAAGTTTAGTCAGATTCTGTAGATACCAAATAGTATGTAGAACAGTTCTTCATTATCCGCTAATAAGCTGCATTTCCAGCAGAAAGAGCGAGGGTTACCAATTAAATAAAAATATCAATTTAATAAATATTTTTTTATTAAATTATTTTTTAATTATTTTTTTTAATTCTATCGCTTCTCTTTCATAGCTTGAGTTATTCTAGCTATGTGACTGAAACAGCCTTAAATTGCATAGGAGATGCGAGAATATGGTGTATGCCTTCAAAACTTTTATTTCTGTTCCTACACCTACTCCAGTTTCAAGTTTGTGAAACTAGGCTTAAACTACTAAAGCTGTTTCTAGGCTCTAAAGTTAGACACATTTAAGAATATAAAGTAACTTTAAGATAACAATCATGTCTTCTATGAAAGTTTTTTTTTTTGTATATTTTAGTTAATTCTTGTTTTTAAATTAAGACGTTCAAAATCTAGTTGCAATGAAAATCATCTCAACAACTTTTGATAAGGAAGAGGTGTTCCTAACAGTACACTCACATTTCGCCAGTTATGTTTAGTCCCAAGTAATAGGGGGCGAACCTATTGCCATCAACCAGGCACACAAATCCAGACTCCGTGGCTGCTTCTTAGAAATTCCCGATGGAAAACCCAATAACACTTTGCCCGACCCAGGAATCGAACTCAGGACCTTCATAATCGGCAGTCACGCTTGCAATCACTGGGCCAACGAGGCACGTTTGATAAATTGTCATTGCAAAAACACAAAACTAGAATTGTCGCTTTGTCTTGTTGGTCTAATAATTGTAAGTCACTGCTGAGTTTGGACTCCAGAGTTCAATCCCCAAATTGAGCAAAGAGTTTTGAGTTATTCAGTGTTTTATTATTCATAATGTTATTTCCTCAGACCAAAAATAAAAGTTAAGACGGAACTCTGCGAACAGCGAAGTGAGGCCGGTTTCGTAAACATGTTGTGCATCTATTGAGACGTAGTTTAATTGTAGTTTGATGTAAATGTGTGCGTGTGATCGTGCATGAACAGAGCGAGACGTAATTTGCGCTGGCATCACTTTATTGTTCGCAGCACTATGTCTGGGTTTTTTACTTGGTCTGAGGTTATTTCAGGAATATTCTGTTATTCTATTCCGTGTAAGACGTTCATGTAATATGGTATAGCCTATTGCCACTAACGTGTACGCAGACTGAAAAAACCAAACAAGTACCATTTCGTTCGTTCCGGGGATCGAACCCTAGGCTTGATGCTCAGTAGTTAGCAACTGCGATAACTGGACAAACGAGGCAATTATTTTATTGATTAGATCTATATTTTACTCCAGGTATCTTTTTCTTCAAAATATTTATTGCATTATTATTTTTTTCTAAAGAAAAATTTGTTTCAATCAACGTGAAAATTGCAAAATATCGAAGATCTTCAACTGTTTATTTTTTATTTTCTCCCTGAACTTGAATACGGTAGAGTTGATTGGTACCTTAGTTATATGGCTTGATGTCGTATCAAGTTTTTACTTATACATAGCTAGATATCCGCTCAGTTCTCAAGGGAATATTAGCTTGAAGGAACCTTTCTTTGATCCAAAATTGCTGTCATTCTAGCGCTTATATCTATTAGGTTAAAGTTAAATTTTGGTCTGATAATAAAACTATTACGTAAGAATTACTTAATTAAGTTAAAATGTACCATTGTACTTATCCTATTACTCTATACACTATCAATCAGTTATATAAATAGGTTTTATAACAATTGCCTAGACTACAAAAGAGGCACAATGCAATACAGGCTGAATATAAAATTAGAGCTTTGTAAAAAAAAGATAAACGTCAAATTAAAGTGTCAAAACTTACCGAAACAGCGAAACTTCCTCAGTTTAAAACACAGACACAACACAGAACTTTAAAACACATGAGAAACCACTAAGATTCCTGTCAATGCAATGTAACTTTCTACTCTGGCTCAACAACTTTTAAAAAACACAAATGCACTAGAAATTATAACTAAAACGACTTCTGAAACTCGTATTTTAGTTAGCAAACACGCCTTTTTCGTTCAAAATTAGTTGTTCGTTTTATTTTTTGGTACGTAAAAGTTTTTTATCGCGGAGTGGAGAGAGACGTGCGGTCTCTCTGAGTGTTGGTTCGCATCTGGCAAAATGCCTGACCTTCGCATAATCAAACGCAGTGGAGTGAAGTTGGCCGTAAACCGGTTTGCTTTAGGCAAAAGTGGTGCTTTTTTCTTTTTGGTCCCACTCGCACTTCTGTGTGAAGAAGTTTTTTTTTGGTTTTGTGACTATTATCGAGGTGTGCTGCGTTTTGAGAGTGAGTAGAGGTGTTGGTGGGTTTTTAAAGGAAGAGCTACTTCAAGCTGTTGTTGCTTCTTTTAACTGGGTATGGTAAACTGTTAGCTGAATTCCTAATATTGTTTTGATGTTAATAAAAGAAGAACTATAGATTTTTTAAAGATACATGTTAAAGCTTTAAAACCAAGGCAATGGCAGAATATCATATATCAACGAAACAAGAAATTTACCAGCAAATCAATACTCTTATTGACTTGCTGAAACTTGTTGAAATTACTGTTGAATCTCTATTCAACAGTAATTTCAAATAAGTAGTTCGGTTATGGAACTTTGTAGCAAAAAGATACCCGATAAATCGAAGAGAAGAGAGTTCTTATTATTTCCCTCTATTATTAAAAAAGGAATGTGATGTTTTCCTCAACGTTAATCTCACATGTTTAACTTTTTTAACAAGTAGGTACAAAAGATTTAATCCAGAACTCTTTACTGAAAAAAAAATTGACAATCCCCACTCCCATGAGTGGGGATTGACAATTTTTTTTTACAATTTTTTTTTTAAAAAATTTTTTATATCCCCATGGATATATCCTCTTCAAAGGGGATTGTCGTTTTTTTCAGAAATGCCCACTTGTAAAGTTGGTAAACACAGCCTAGTGGGGATTTTTTTTCCAATGTTCCAGGCGTTTCTTAATCAAACGAAAATCCGTTAATCAATACGTTTAATTGGTTAAGTATGTTATTATGTCAATATAAATAACATCACTTTTTTTTCTTTTTTTTCGGATGGGATATCATTAAATGACTGACTCCTCCCGCTCTGGGCGGAGCAGGAGGGAGTGTCAGACTTTTACTGACTAAAACCCATCCATGTTCCTTCATCGCCCTTTGTGTTCCGGGGCCACGGTATCTCTTTCGAACAGTCCCGCAACCCCGGATAATTAACATCCCTTAAAATATGGTAGGCAAATATAATAAAATAATATAATTCTCTGCACGAGAAGAGGCCTTTGCCCAGCAGTGGGACAGTAAAAGGCTGGTATTATTATTTATACAGTAGGCAAATATTGCAAAACGTTGCTCTACATATTTATTTTTTCCCAAAAAAAAAAACTTACTGGTCACTATTTCCAAAATTACTAACCGGATGTGCGATATGCCAGTTGCAGAAAAGATGCCGCATCTGGTTTTTTTGTTATAAACTAGTTAGATTTCTTTTATCATTAACTAAGAAGTTTGTTTTACTAGGTCACGATGTACGATAAAAAGTGCTAGTAAAAAGATTCTTATGTATAGGAAGATAATTATGATTTATTGTAGATATTTAAGTTAGTTTAGAACAAGGATTGGTTTGCAAAAGCATTAGTAAATATCAAGGGAATTAAAGATAAAGGCTTAATATCATATTGTGACTATTATTAACAAACCAAAACACAGCAATGCTACGTGGTCCCAAAAACTAATAAATTATGTTGGCTATACTGTTAATTCTGCATGAAAATCCCTTGATAATTCAATCACTATAAAAATCTGATGGATGATTTTGTTTCTTATAGAATTTCTCCCGAGAATCACCTAGGTCACCCATTACATACCAAATTTCCTTCGTGTCGCAGGAAGCACGTTATGCCGTTGGTCCCGGTTGTCATTTGTAGATCTTTGGCAGTCGTTACAAGTAGTCAGTGGCCCGAATGTCTGTCAACCAGTCTTACCAAGGCGTATCGTACTACCCAGTACTACCTGTGTTGTGGAGGTCAGATAGGCAGTCGCTCCATGTAAAATACTGGTTTTCAGCTGCATCCGGTAAGATGGGCAACGATAATGGGTTAAGACTAGGCAGATGAAGGACTCGCTAGAATACCTAAACAGGTAGGCACCTAATTAAAATGAGAGGTTTTCTTTTTGAGTATTTAAAAAAAGAAAAGTTTCCAAGAACTCGGTAGATGGCGTTGAACTGACTACGTTACTAGTTGCCAAAGCCAAAACGCTTGGAAAAAAAAACATTGCGTCACGTCACTTAAGCTCGTTGACTGACACTTTCGTTTGCTTATGCTTCCGAGTATAACCATTACATCCAAGTGAAATAATGTGACGTTCCGTTCCTTGCAGTAACTTACCAAGTTCAGCGCCATCTATCCAGCGACTAGGGAAGAGTTGAAAAAGAAAATCCCTCATTAAAACTGAACCTAAATGTGATTACTGTACCTTTACGTAACTTCCGTATCGCGGGCTCTAGGCTGTCGCTACATACTACAACCTACTTGGCCGTCTAGCTTACCTTCTCAAGACGAAGAAGAGCTAACAAGTAAAACCACGTTGCTAAACCAGTTCGAAATAAATGTAAAAGTTCAAATCCGTTTTTGTTTAATAGAGAAAAAAGACAATAGAAGTTCTGCGGGTCATCTTAAATAATAAACGTTTTTTTAGAACCAACTATGCAAAAAGTAACCAATAATTGAGATTCAAGATAAATAGGACCTTTAATCTGACCTTATGATGATGGTATGCCCATTAGGTGCGCTACGGAGTCTTTAGAGGTCAGACGGTCATGTTCAAAACTGAGGATTCGATGCTTTTGGTAAGACTAGGTGCCACGGTCGACCCCAAAACGCTTAAGCAAATATTTTAGTGTTATGACAGGAACTGATGGATGCTACCAAAAGCATCAAAATAGTAGCTCAGTTCTGGGCCGACACAATTTAGATTGCCATTGTCACGTTAAGAAGATGCCTGTTTTGCCAAAGAGTTTTATGTTTTTCAGTAACTAGGTTGTGGATGTCAGATAGGCAGCCGCTCCATGTAAAATATTAATATTCAGCTGCATCCGGTTAGACTGGAAGCTGACCCCAACACAGTTGGGAAAAGGCTAAGCCGATGAGGATGATGATAATATTATGGGTTCACAATTTACGCGTTAGACATTTTGAGGTTGACCTGGAGTTCCTTTGGTAGAAAGAAATATCTTCGATATGATGGACCCCGAAATATTTTGCCTACTGCTAGACCCAAGCATATCCTAATTGCGGTCCAATATTCACTGGGGAATCCACATCACAATAATATACCACAAACCGTATCTGATTTCAAGAACAAACTGATCTTCCAAGAAATTTTGCTAAATGATTCAGTAATTTTTCCAATTAGTCCTATAATTAATTGTAACATGATGAAATCACTCCCGGAACCCCTCAAAACCATAAGAAAGGCAGTGCTCCCGGGGAAGTACTACCACCATACCTATTTCTGCTACCAAGCAACCTTGCAGAGTTCCGGGTTGATATGATGGGTGCTAATGAAATTGCAGACACATAAGACTTTGAACCGTATCCCTTGGCGACGAAGGTAAAACCCGATTTTAAAATTCAAATTCAATTCTAAAGATGAATCAATGGAGGCTATCGCGCATGAATTCGCCGCTAGAGGCGTTCATGTAGAGTAAGGTCTTCAGAAATGTCAGCGTTCGCTTTTTTATCACGAATTTTTCCTAGTTTTCACGATTGTGGTCAAGATTGAGCAATTCCTGATTATTTATGTCTTGAAGATTTTAAGTAGCAAGTATAGATCTAATTTGTTAGTACTTGGAGGAAGAACGGTTTTTAAATGTTTCATGCTTGCTAATTTTAGGGACAATATTGTAATGTATCTGAAGTTTAACACTATGTTGTTATACGTAATAATATAAACTTTATAAGAAGTAAATAGTCCTTTAAAATAAACAATAGAATGAATGACAGGACCTCACTCGACAGCGGCGCCATCTGGTGAGCTCTAAAACGATAACCCTCATTGACCTTCTTAGAACATTGCATTATATTAAGAATCAGATAACAAATTAGAATAAAGCTTTTAAGCTTGAACTAATGGGTTTGATTTTTCAGAAATTGGAGGAGGTTTTTAATGAATTTGAGGAAAATTCGTATGCGTGTACCCGTGTCTAGAACACAATTTTGGAAGAATCTGATTAGAAGAATTTAAATGCTCCCTCCTCAGGCCCCCCACTAGGTGGACCGATGATCTGGTGAAGGCTGCAGGGATATGCTGGATGCGAATCGCACGGGACCGGTCAATGTGTTGACACTTGGGGGAGGCCAGCAGTGGACGTCTTTCTGCTATATCTTATCTCAATAATTCATTGTTGGCCTTTTCAATGTCTCACTCAGGTATAGTGGTACAACATTGTGCAGATTTCTTCGTCCTTTGAAAGGAGTATCATTTTGTACATTGTCTAATTTTCAAATCCAGAGCCTCAAAATTCAAGTCCGCAATTTCAAATTCCAATCCAAACATACATTCGCTTCCTCGTTTAAAGAACAAAACAACGAAGCAACCAAATCTTCTCGGAAACATTCTCAAATGAAATGATTCAGTTTCGGGTTTTTGAACCTGAATGTAAGATATTTAATTAGTCTGAGTGCTCACGGGCGATACATAAAAGATAGAGAAGCTCAGCTTGATACAACGAGTGAAAACGCAAGCACACATGGACACGCTTCACGTACAGCGAGTGCTAGCGTACTCGTCCGACCGTTGCGATTGGCATTTGTTTCTGTGTGCGACTTAGCAGATCATTTCTCAGAAGATCCCACAGCCGAGTTTTTCACACATCACGCAGTTCCTAATCAGCAGAGATAGATAAGTGGCCGTCTTTATCTTGCCCTTGTAGTTTGACAGTTGTGCTATTGTGACGGCAATAATACTAAGACATAGAAAGTGGGTAGGTAAAATCTTGACTTATCAATGGAATCAATTTGACCACTGATTAAGGCTGAGATATTCTTAAACTATCGACCAAGTTCACATATCTAAATTCACACGTCATAATTCGTGATTACGCGCCTATGTCTGCGTGCGTTTCGGCTCATTCTTCATTTAACGACAGAAAGTCAACCTTCTGTACCTCTCTACTCCGTGGCATTTAAACTGTAAGACGATTCGGTAAAAGATTTACTGGTACACGCGGTCTTTTAATAATATTACGATCTGTACCTGCCTTATTAATGTATGTTTGAATTAAGTTTTTATAAGATTTAGAGATACGGTAAGAGAAAGGTTTTGAAATCTTTATTGGAGAGGTCGAAAGGTAAGAAAGATCTCATACATCATCATTATTATCCTCTTATTTTTATAGCCTCCAGTTTTCGGCAAAGACTTTCCTCAAATTATTACAGATTTTCTTTTTTAAGCTCCCTTTTTTTCGGATGGGAATTCATCAAATGACTCCTCACGCTCTGGGAGGAGCAGGAGGGAGTGTCGGACTTTTACTGACTAAAACCCATCCATGTTCCTTCATCGCCCTTTGTGTTCCGGGGTCACGGTATCTCTTTCCGAACAGTCCCACAGCCCCGGCAGGCATCGGTCCTTCCGGAACCCTTCCTATTTCATGACTCTCTTTGAGGAGCGCGTGGAACACTCGCTTGCCGTCGACACGGCCTGTCGTTATGAGACGGACGGACGGCGAGCTAGCCCATAGCTCACCGTCCACAGGCCCGCGCCTACGGTGGCCGGCGGCCACGCCCTCAAGCTGAACCTCGAGACCACGTGTTCAGATTGTCTCGTCATGTTCCTCATCTTCCTGACTCCTGCCTGGGCCCGCCTTGGCACTTACCGGGTCTTTTGTTCTTATACCAATTTATTTGCCTTTGTTGCAGGAAATCTTGCGGTGGTCATTCTTTCCATGTCTTATTTGACACAATTACTGTTTATTGTTTAAGTACCATTTATTATTATAATAGAAGGTGAGCCTCTTGCAATAAACAAATAAAAAAATAAGTAAATAAATAAATAAATAAATAAATAAATAAATAAATAAATAAATAAATAAATAAATAAATAAATAAATAAATAAATAAATAAATAAATAAATAAATAAATAAATAAATAAATAAATAAATAAATAAATAAATAAATAAATAAATAAATAAATAAATAAATAAATAAATAAATAAATAAATAAACAAATCAATATCGCTGGACATTACACACAGCGCCATCTAATGCCGTACTAAGCAACGAGGCTTGTGTCGTGGACACCAGATAGTTGATATACTACATAGATACTTTTCATTTGTAAATATGTACATTCTTATTATACATATAAACATCCTTGACTCGGATACAAACGTCCATGCTCATCACACAAACATTTGCTCTTACCGGGATTCAAACCCGGGACTCCTAGAACGTAAGGCAGCCTCACTACCGCTGCGCCATTCGGGTCGTCAAATAGAAACAGCAATCTATGCTTTTATAATTTTACCTTTTCTAAACGCTTCCGGTTTGACTAATGTCAAATACTTATTAGACAGATTTATTGACAGTACAGTAACGCAAAATGTCAAGCATTTGATTGACAACATTCAATTAGCGTGAAAGGTCAAAAACCTACAGTTATTTGATCAGATTAAATCTCTCTTTAGGTCCATGAGAACATTCGCAAAGTAAAGTAAAAGAAAAAAGTAATTAAAAATGTTAAAAAGAAAACCAAGACTTTGATTAGGGATCCCCGCAACTCATGCTATCAAAATTACAGCATTTTGTTTCAAAGAAAGAGAGAAAAAGAAATGATTTCAAACCGAAAATAAATCTTTCTTTTACTTTGTTCTTTTTGCATATCTTTTGTGGTAACTTTTCCTCCTTAGTCTAGTGGTAAGAAGTACAACTGTTAATTTTAGTAGTTCGAATTAGAAGAAAAACAGAATTGCACAATATTTCGAAAGGATTTATTAAGAAATCAGTTTAAGACATATTTATTTGCATAAACATGTGTACACATACAAAAATAAAAAGTGCATGTAGAATGACATAAAATAAAAATTTGTTCAGACATGTTTGCCACATACTATGGCGTGCAAATGTTTTGAGTACTAATAAAATATATTGTATTGTATAACGGGCTGGTGTCCGCTACTCCACGTCAAAGCGCGTATTTTGCGTATGGGCTATAATCCACCACGCGGGCCCAGTGCGGAATGGTAGATGTCACATGTCTTCAAAATTTTGGTTCCAGGACATGCCGGTTTCCTCACGATGTTTTCCTTCACCGTTTTGAGAGCAGTGGTGATGAAATAAATTACACAAAGTAATGCGCCTGTCTGGGTTCGAACCCGCGACTTACTGTTTGTAAGTCGGGGCCGCCACCGGCCATCTCTGCTCTCATAATAAAATAAACAACTTTCTGTCAACATAAGTTTGAGTTTCAAAACCATCATCTGTCTGGCCTTTTCCCAACTACCTGATATGGGTCGGCTTCCAGTCTAACCGGATGCAGCTGAATACCAGTACTTTACATGGAGCGACCGCCTATCTGACCTCCACAACCCAGTTAGTACGCAACCAATGGTTGCGCTCCTAGGAATAATTTAGTTGCGCTTAGATAGTTGCGTTTAAAAATAGGCGCTCTGAGGAATACCTCAATACGACTGGTTGTCAACTTGTCAGACTTGCGGGTCACGCGACTGTCAAAGTTCTTCAATAAAATTGACAGCCGGGACCATAGTCTTCACGTGCTTTGTAATGCAAACTCGTTATGTTATGGGTGATCACTAATCCACGGACCAACTTAGGGAAGCGCGGCATTACCTGAAGATCGATCCGAACGGCTGTTATTATTTACCCACGAGTTCCTAAGCCTGAATATGAAAACCAAGAAAATATTATTTGGGATTATGATCATCATTGTCTTGCTTGCCCTTATCCCAATTCATTTCTGGTCGGCGCAGCATGTCTTCTTCTTCCATACTTCTCTATTACTCGTCATCTCAGCAGTCACCTCTCCGGGATTTCAAAATAGACAAAACATTACAGGTTTGGTGAAATCAAATAGTTATGATGTTTTCCTTCTTTTGGCTTCATTTCCGGTGAAATTCTTTTTTCATTTTAGCCTGAGTCTGTCACTTTAGAAAGGAAGAACGCAATCATGTACAAAAATAGCTAAATTACTAAACCGCTCACCACTATCAATCATAAAACTAATATATCATAAGTCAATTTCTTCAACAGCTACAAGAAATTCCTTTCCTCCTCAAATCATCAACAAAACAAGTTTTCAAAGTCTTTATAAAAGATTTACTGTCAAACTAATAACCAATATCAAAGTGCCAATCACAGAACGCCAATAAAACTATACAGTAACTGTATAACTGTTATAACACCATAACATTGGTTTTATAATTGCACCACATAGTGACGGGCTGCGCAAGAGTTCAAAAACCCTATATAAACTCAAAACCTTTCTTTAAAAGTGTAAATTTATTCAAATTTAAATAAAAAAACGTCTCCTGTGCCTCCATCCTTAACACGACACCGCGAGCGAAAGAGATAGACCTATAATTTTACGTAGGAGTAAAAGAGACGGCTATATTTATGTTGACTCCTGCTAAAAACCCGTTTAACAATAGCTAAGTCGTATGATGTGATGTGCAAGTGCAACGGTTTTGTAAAAAAAGTTGTCGTAATTTTTTTCGTTATTAAAAAAAAGAAATTGTTTTGTGTTTATTGTGGTGGCGCTATTTTTAGATAATGTGATGGTTAGTGCCGGTGCCGGTGGCTTATGCCCAGCAGTGGACGTTATGGGCTGATGTTGTTGTTGTTGTTGTTGTTGTAGTGCCGGTGTGAGGTGAACTGACAGCCGAGGATAGCCGGCTATCTAATCATTATGCTTCACGTTGCTGTGCAAAAGGAACCCAAACCATAGCTCACGATAATTATTTCTTATAGGAGTAACTGGTTACCAACACAAAGGTGACTTCACTTAACTGTACAAGTACGAGGAATTATTGGAAAGGACCTTCAAAGGTCACTGCATTTTTACATGCTTATTGCTGATTTGGTCAAAGTGGTTTGAAACCTTCGACAGATTATGATAAAGCTCTATTTACGGTCAAGCATTTTTGTTTGAGAGACGATGTTAAAAGTTTGAAAACTTAATTATGCCAGTCGTTACAAGTGGAACACTGCCTCTGCTTTTTTTACAAGTTTAAAAACTTGCAATGTTTGTTTGGGTGAAATCTTGCAACAAAATTTTAAAATAATTATCCCAGCCCTGAAATTTTGCATACTCGTTTAATTGGTATGACAATGCATGACTAGCTGAGTGACGTTATTCTTATTCCAATAGGACGGACGCCAAAAGACGGCGTACTGATTATTTCTTGCACCCCTGTGATATGGGTTTCAATTAAAAGGGTTTGCTGAGAAGAATACGAAAATAAAAGCTAAAAAGAATGTTTTTTTGTTTAAAATGTTTTTACTAGAAGCTTGTAGAACCTCAAATGATTGCAATTCCCCATTTACAGCCTGGGAGAGATTAAGCCAAAAGTCAGTCACTTACTGAACAGTTCTGGCTTTTGGTCGCATTTAGTTAATCTGGAAGATCCCAATATTATTATGAAACGGTTAAGAGCCTATACTACCTCAAATTAGCAACTATATATTTGGTAGTTCAAACTTCGTTTGAAATACTGTTAGAATAAAGTTCTAATCAGCTTGCACTACAAAGTGGTTGTTACGTCAGTCACTGCGGGCCGAATAGTGCGAAATTTGTGTTTTTTTGCGATTTATTAAAATCTATTAATCAATAGATTTTAATGGACCAAAAAAACATGGGCATGGGAGGTAACTTTGGGATTTTTTTTAATCGAGAAAATGTTTATGGAATCGTGTTTTTGCCAAATAAAGGACTTAACATTAATCCTCAACTTTACTATATATTTATTTCAAAATTAATGCTGCAGTATTTTAGGCGTAACGGAGGATCATGCTAAGCCATTTGAGGTATTAAAGGCCCTTAAATGCAATATTCTATCCAATATTCTCAGAAATCTACAATTTAATATAGATTCTGAATGTTATTTTCGCAAATTATTCTTCTTCATCATTTAGTGTTAAAATAAATTTGTCTAAAAACGAAAGGTTAGCACATTGGAAATAAAAGGAACAGAACATTTGCAACTTCTTTACATTGTGGCAAAAGGTAACTCTTGTTAAGTTGGAGACACACACAGAAACCTGTATTTTTTTTGAAAGTTTTTAAAAATAATACGAGTACTTTTTAAGCTGGTGAGGCTGAAGTACTTAATGGTCGGGATGTGAAGAAGATGGGTGTTGTGTTAAGGTGGATGTGTGGTGTGACAAGAATGGATAAAGTAAGAAATGAGTATTTAGGAAGTTGCGCCAGTTACAAAAAAGTGAAAGTTAATGGATTGTGTGACTAAAAGATTAATGAATATAAATTAATGTTAATGGATGGAGAGGGAGAGGAAGACCTAATAAACGATGGATGGATTGTGTGAGGAATGATATGAATGAAAAAGGTGTAAATGATTGTTTGACGGTTGACAGGGGAGAATGGAAGAAAAAAACATGTTGCGCCGACCACAAGTAACATTGAAGAAGATGAAAATGATGATATGAATAGACCCACGTGATGAATTGCGACCTACTCTCTCTTATATGGAGAAAGTCTGTGTCCCAGCAGTGGGAGCATTGTAAGCTGGTAGAGAGTAAGAAGAAGAATGCTTTCGCAGCAAAAAGGACAAGAAGGATAAATTCATGACTCAACAAAAACGAAGGCCCGGTACATCCCCAACTCACAACATAAGCGCGTATGCTAACACTTCTAAGAAACTAAAAGTAAAAGGTACAATAATATGAGTGTGTCCTACACTTGGAAGGCACAGAGAAGATTTAAATGAATAATTTATTTAAATTACTTTGTGAGTAGTGTTAGTAGAAAGGTTACAGATTTTGTTGCTACATTCTTTGAGGATGTTGTCATGGGTTAAGTTTTGTCCTGGTTTCTCTAACATTTTATAACTAATACAGCTATATTACTGAGTCAACAGTTCAGCACAGTGGTAGAGTTGAGCTTTGCTGAGCAAAGCTCTCAGAGTATGGCAACGGTAGAATACTTTAAAATCAAATTATGCATTTTGTATTGTTTAGTAAATACAATGATGACTATTTACAATTTTCCTCGATGTTTCTGTTGGACTAGAGAGAGTACACATAGGTCAAGAATGGAGTACTTTGGATCCTCTTCAACTAACTCGTGTAGATAAAAAAAGGCAGTTGTAAAATATATGAAAATCTTTTTTTTTATGCCGGTGCTGTCTTGGTCTTACTTCTTCATTCTTTCTAATACTTTAATATCCTCTCACTACTTGAGGATGAGGAAGCTAATAAGACAAAAATACAAACATATCATCAGGACTTTATTCCCCGAAAGGCCAGTTACCTTTTATTTTTTGGGACAAGCCCGCCACACTAATCCCAAACCACTGTAATTCCTGAAAGTCAGAAAAGCGCCGAGACAATGAAGCTCGACGATTTCCCAGAGAAACAATTTAACCGTCTTTGATCCCGTAACAAAATTAATCAGAAAATAATAGTGGAGGAGTAGGAAAAGCATAATTTCCAATTCCCTCCATATTAGCAGGAGCCAGAACAAAATAAGGCCAATAGGCACAAAGGGACGTTTACAACTGGGATAAGCCCAGTTGCCTAGCACCACGGATAAATGCCAAAATGGCCAAACCACATATTTTGACTATAAGGTGTAGAGTTTGTCAAGTTAGACCTTGTAGAGTTAGGTCGTGTAGAGTTAAAAGCTTGACTCTACATGAAATCTGATAACTTTTTGACAGTGCGAGTCTTATGGTCTCGTCTTGGCAACATTTTATATGAAAATGTTTTTGATGGGATAAATAATATTTGGTCCTAAGCGAGATGGTGAGCTGTGTGCTTTGTGAGCTGTTATATTGATTCCGTTAATATTGGGCCTGCTGCTATCAACCGGGCACAAATCAAGTGTCCACTTTGTTCATTCATTTTATTTCCAGAAAAGAGGTTTCCCAATTTCAAACTATTAATAGGTCTATGGTTCCCTGTACATTATCTAAAGGTGGCTGCTAATTAGTAACCGCGGCGCTGTTCCGAGCGAAGCGTTTATTTTGTGCGAGAATCTTTGTTTTAGAAAGAAAAAGTGTTTGTCTGTACTTCGTGGTCTTTGTTGTTGGGATGCTGTTAGTAAGAGTTTTGGATTGTTTGTGATGGTGGAAGGTGTGTTTTTGGTTTCTTTTTATGTTTGTTTGTGATTGATATTTTAGATTTTCCGATGTTTTAAGCATAGTTAGGGTTTATTAGGAAGGAAGGGTTGATGACGGTGCTTCTTTTTCTATAAATCCTTCCTAGAAACTAGAAACTAATACTACAAATGCAAAAGTAAGTTTGTTTGTTTGTTTGTTACCTTTTCACGCCTAAAACACTGAACCGATCAAACTGAAAATTTTGCATTTACGAGTACATTGTCAGATGTACAGAAACGATCATAGACGGGCATAAATTCGAAAGATATGATTTTTTTTTGTACACAACAAAAAAAAACAAAATGGCTTTCAAATAGCAGGGAAGTGGTTTAGTTCCAAGTATGTAGTGTATTAATTGTGTATTAAAATAGTGTTGTTATATAAGTACCAAGAATATCGCTAGTCCACTTTTATTTATTTTTAATTTTATTTTTCGGATGGCAAATCATCAAATGACTTCTCCCGCTCTGGGCGGAGCAGGAGGGAGTGTCAGACTTTTACTGACTAAAACCCATCCATGTTCCTTCATCGCCCTTTGTGTTTCGGGGCCACGGTATCTCTTTCGAACAGTCCCGCAACCCGGCAAGTCGCTAGTCCATCACCGGACACATTGTATAATTATTAGAATTTAATGCCTAGCCGCATGCTGGTAGCGGGAATGACTATCCAGGGTGTGTCAAATGTTTTGTTTTTTGTTTATACCTATGATATGACGTCACCAACCCATAAAAATTGTACTAAACCTCTACCTCCTAACCGTGCCATGACCTGGCCAAACAGTTAGATAATTATGTCACAGTTTTATGACAAAATGTAACGCCATTACAAAGGGTAGTAAAATAACAATAAGGTGTGGGGATGACGAATTTGTTGAGCTTGAGGTTATATTGTGAGGGAGGTTTTGGGTTCTGAGTTTGGCAAAGATTTCTGCGTAGTTAGAGATCAAGTTTAGTGGTTATATGAAAATCATGATCCACGCGGACTTCTGTAGGTAATAAAAAATGTATATTTAATAACGTAACATCACGCCTGTAATCCCCGAAGGGTTAGGCAGAAATGTATGTCGGCGACATCATGGCCGTCGTCGTTAAGAGTCACACAGCATATTGGTTTGCACCAATATATACACAATTATTACTCAGCACACAATTAACAGTAGGAAATATAAGCACCAGTTTAAAGAAAATACCTTATTCCAGTTCAGAGTGTTTATTCCATGAGGCAAACCAAGAATGCCCTTTCTTTCACATTACAAGCAACGGCTTTAATACACAGAAATTCAAACTGAGGTTGGTAGTGGTAGGTAGAATAAAAATAACAATATTTAATTATGCAAGGCGGGAGAGATCAAATTAACTACTCAATATGTTCGCTCTAAACTAGACTCTTAAATTATTCTAGCGTACATATCAAAATAAACTCCTATTAAAATAAACAGAAGTAACATCACATTCACAACATTATAAATAAATCAAACATAATTATTATTATTGAAGCAAACGGAAATTACGATTACTTTTAAAATTAAATAGACGGAAATACAAATATTAGTTCAGTAATTCAACATGTCTAATAGAAATCTCACTGCCCTACATTACAACTAATAATTCAATAAACCTGCATAAGTCAAAATAAAAACGGAACTACCCTCAAATTACAAACTAACTCAATACTAAAATCAAATGATGGTATTGCGCCCATGTTACCTCTTATTACACCCACATTTTTCCAGATAATATGTTAAAGTCCTATGTAATAGGCTATTGGCATCAACCGGACACAAACCCAGACTCCGCAGCTGCTACTGAGAAATTTCTGATGGGAAAACACTGCTCGTCCCGGGAATCGAACCCAGGAGCTATGCTCAGCAGTCGCGCTTGCGACCAATAGATCAACAAAGCAGTCAGTACATTTAATAGTCCTCTAATAATTTCAGATTTATTTATGAGTTAGCTCCTTTCATACGTATTTTTTCTTCATGGCCTATGTTGATGACATAATGGTCTCTTGGTAACTTTTAGTTACAATACCTTCGTCTGTGGACCCAACCGATTCGGTCGGGACGCCATTGTGGCTATTGTGTCTACTTCGCTAACAATTAATTCATGAGAAGAATTTCTGTGGTAACTATACTTCAACTACCACCACACAAATTCTTATGGGTAATTTACTTAACTTTCCATAAAAAGGGTAACAAGGAAAATAATTGATTTTTTGGTCATGGGACCTCAAAATAAAACACAGGAGTTTTATAAAGTTCCTGTAACCAAAGACTCATAAATCGTTTCTGTACCTCTAATGGAAAACCACCTATAAATAGGTATAGAACGATACCTTCTCTAAATCATACAAATGTGATGTCAGAGGCCCATGGAAAACAATTCTTCAATGCGTTTACAATAACTCTATCTCCACAACTACAAGGTTCAAATTCGCGAACCTACAACAGTTGTAACTTTGTGGAAGGCTTACCCTTGATTCTGCAAAACATACACATTTGAAGACAACACGAACATGTAAGAAAGAATATTGTTTTTAGTATTTATTGACTCCTAGTTTGGAGATAAACATCTTTCTCGTATAATTTATTTTTGTTAGCTTTGCCGACATTGTAAAAAAAAAGAATTTCAGTTTCAGTGTCCCTATAGCATGACTACATGGTGTAAACGTATCGTAAATACGTCAATTTTAAAATTAAAAATACTCATTTCACATACAATATTTTCATAATAAGCCAGGTTGGTTTAGTGGTCACAAGCATGACTGCTGAGCATGAGGTCCTTGGTTCGATTCTCGGGTCGGATAAAAAGTGTTATTGGGTTTTACCAACAGGAATTTCTCAGTAGCAGCCACAGAGTCTGGATTTGTACGGAGAGGATGGTAGTGGGCTCACTCCTATGACATGGGACAAACATAACTGACAAAATGTGGGGGCATACTATTAGGTACAGCTCTGCCTAACCCTTCAGAGATTACAGGCGTGATGTTATGATATTTTTATACCAATCAAGATGCAACATATTTTCGAATATACAAGAACCCAGACACGCATTTGTTTACAGTTTTGGTAAAGGCAAAATGAGTGGAGTGTACTTGTTTACTCAGAAATACTGTTTTCTATTCTAATGTTTTTCCGGTCGTATAACTTTCGTTATGACAAGAATATTAGAAAGTCTATCTAGTCAATAGGCTGTTTGTTTGTCATACTATCAAGGACAAAGACAGATTTTATAGTTTCAGGTACATGTCTTCAAATAACAAGTTGGGAACCTACCTACTTCTATATTGTATTCTTGTATAGTAAAGTTATGCGAATAACATGTGACTAAAAGAGTGATGAAAATAAATGTTGACGGATGGAGAGGGAGAGGAAGATCAAGGAAACGATGGATGGATTGTGTGAGGAATGATTTGAATGAAAAAGGAGTAAATGATTGCGTGGCGGTTGACGGAGCAGAATGGAAGGGAAAACAACTTGCGCCGACCCCAAATAACATGGGATAGGGACAGAAAGATAATGATTCAAATACCGCTGAAATCAACACGAGAATACAATACATAATATTCACCAACAATTCTTTAGCTAAATCTAAATTTAGCACTAAAAAGTTTGTCTACGGCACGTTATGGCTAATCGCGGTAGAACACGATAACTTCTAATTACCTCCAAAACGTTAGAATAAATATAAACTTGGTCGGTGTACGGGCGATTATAAAGTTTCCTGTACTAGTTGTAAACTTTAATGGTACAGATTAGCTTAGTTTTTGAGTTAGACTGAAGACTTTTGTCGTATAAAATATTTACAATTTTCCATAGAAGGTAGCTTTATGAACAAGCCATCTATCCGAAAAGATTCTCATCGGCAACTTAACATTATCTTTGAACATTAGTTCCAAAAACGGTTGAAGACACTGACTCCTGTAACACAGGTCTCACTTAGGTCAGGAGTCAGGGTTTCAAATGGAAATTATTAATTATTGTTCTAATAAATTTCCTTACAAATTTTTAAACATTTAAAAAAAAACAATATAAAAAAACATTTGGAAATACTTATATATATACAAATTTGACTTTTTTATCACTTTCCAAAAAAAATGGGTATAATAGGTGAACGGAGTAGAAGCAAATGGTAAGCTGAACTTTTTTTATGCAAAAAAAAAAAAATATAAAAAAATTCATGTTTTTTTTTTGAAAATTTCTCTTTATTTGTTCTTATATGAAAAGTTTACTTGAAATTTGTAGCGTTTTTTGATAATAGATCAATGTTTTTCTAATCTGTGGAAAAAATAAAAACAAAACTAGGTATTAAGCTTCTACTCCGTTCACCTAATATACGCATTTTTTTTGGAAAGTGATAAAAAAGTCATCCGGTATAAAAAATGTAGCCCATCGAATGGCAGCAGTCGATCACTCGGACACTGCGCCAACTGTGATGCTTTTCCAATGATCTGTTTAATTATTATAGGACCATAGTTTAGACCAAACCTTAATCATCAACTGCCTAGCCATTTCCCAACTATAAAATAATAACCAGATGCAGCTGAATGGTGAATACCAGTGTTTTACATGGAGGGACTGGCTAACACGAAAAGCCTTTGAAAGACTAGTCGTCAGATTTTCGGGCTTCTAAAATGCCGAAATACTCGTAGAGTTCCATAATTTAAAAGGTTCTACCAGAATTTGAAACCTGCCCAGAAAGCGTGTTCTTTCCTTAACGAAGTTAGATAAAGGCACTTGGAGTTGTGCAAGGATCCTTTGCGGCACCAATGATGATGACAGAGGGACGCAGTTGTTGAAAATTAATTTGTTTTGCAAAATGTTTAAAAGACAAAATGGCGCTGTTAGTTCCCATTTAAATGAAATAACAAGATCAATCTTCAGGTTAAGTCGCGCTTACCTAGGTTGGTCTGTGGATGGGTGACCACCACATTACATACCGAGTTTCCTCCGTGCCTCGGAAAGCACGTTAAGTCGCACGTTAAGAAGCACGTTAGCCGGGACAAATCCCGGCTATCACTTCTAGATCTTTGACAGTCGTAACAGGTAGTCAGTGGCCCGAAAGTCTGACAACCAGTCTTACTAGGGGTGTCGTATTACCTAGTACTTACTAACTGGGTTGTAGAGATCAGATAGGCAGTCGCTCCATGTAAAATACTGGTATTCAGCTGCATCCGGTTCGACTGGAAGCCGACCCCAACATATTTGGGAAAAGGCTAGGCAAATGATGAAAAAACCTAAAAAAACATTAATATTTTCAATAAAACCACCGTAATGTGACCACCAGCAACCACTACCTACCACCATGACATTTAGGAAACAAATCTGAACTTAGTAAATTAGAAGTCGACGATAGCTAATTATGGTTTAACACGGAACGCGTTAATTATACTGTCATAATCTTCACGCTAGTGATTTTGTAGGTAGGTAAAAGTTAGAGACACCAAAAAAGAAATCTAGACATTTTCATTGGACTATAGACTTTACACAACATTTGAAAAGCAGCACGGTTGGCGCAGTGGCTGAGCTAACCGCGCTACGTGCCGCGCGGGTTCCATTCCCGCACGATGAATAAAATATTTGTCTTACAGGTAGTTGTTCCGAGTTGGCTATTTGTGTATGTGTGTAGCGGCAGGGGAGCCCACGAAATACGTTTTTTTGCAATTTTCTCTTCAGTTTCAGGCTGTCCCATTAAATGGCTATTTCATGATAAAGTCATTCAATGGGATTAAATGGAACTTAGAGGGTTGATTTGATAGTTTTATAAGATTATAACTCAGTAAAGCCATATTTATTTGTTACGGCCGCAAATCACATTTTAATCAACATACAACCTGACACTGAAAATTGTAATAACTTTAGAGTTAAGCGGTTTACCCTAGCGTTTCGTACTTAAATGATACAAACATTTAAGTAAAACACACCCACGCTACAGGATAAATTTCTTGTATAGGGCGTTTTTCTGTCCAACCATTAGTAGCTTGAACCAATGTCGACGTTTGAAGGTGTGTATCCTTGGCAGTCAGGACCATTATCATGTAGTATCGTGTCATGATAAGCTTAAAACACTACCCGCAATAATGAATTCTGGGAAACTAGAATAATATACGTAATGGGAGTTTAAAACATTTAATTAAAAAGATAATAGGTAATGCAAATGCGGCTACCGTCTGTGTTTTGGCAATTATTTTCATTAAAAATATTGTTATTTTTTATGTTTTAAGAATAAGTATATTTTTAATTGCATTGAAACATGGTACAATAAAATGGTGGTATTAAAAATAACTTTTGATCAACATGCGTTGAGACAACATGACTTGAGCTTCTTCTATGTATGGAATTATGAATGGAAAAGAGCCGATACCAGTGGGTCTAGTGACCCACCTTACAAGACTGATAACATAACATAACATAACATCACGCCTGTAATCCCCGAAGGGTTAAGCAGGGGTGTATCTAATAGGATACCCACATTTCGGCAGTTATTCAGCTGCTACTGAAAAATTTCTGATGGAAAAACCCAATAACACACCCCGGTGCATACCGGGGTGTGTTATTTTTATTAGGAAGGAATTTTTAGAAATAAGCATCACCATTCTTTTCCTTTCTTTTGTTATATATTTAGTGTTTACATAAATTGTTAAATAAATAAATAAACACTTTGCCCGACCCGGGAATTGAACCCAGGACCTCATGCTCAGCAGTCGTGCTTCTGACCACTCGACCTACGAGGCAAGACTCTTCTTTGTATGATTCCTTTCATAACACGATAAAGAAAAGGTGGTTTTACGCGCGTTTGAATCTATAAAAACGCAAACATCGGAATCTACGGTGCAGAAAACGCGCGTTCCTGAAACGTGCGTCGTCTGCGCGTTTAAAATACGCCGTGTGCTAGAGCTCTTAACCCTGACATTTACTGTCTTACCCTTATATTTTGTCACGCGATATGCCGTCCTCGGAGCCTTTAATTAAAGGTGTCTTTATTTTAATGGCTTTTGTAATGAGATAAAGATGGCGTCGGATTATGTTTCTGGTGGGATTAGTTAGGTTTCTTGGTGTAACCGTTTAATAGTTCTGGTAGGTAAGAAGAAATGTTGTCCGACTGATTCAAATAATTGAGGATAAAATGATGAACTACATAGTAGCAACGAAGTTCCTGCAACGGTTATTTTATTCGAGGAAATCTATAGCCTTCAACCGGGCACCAATCCAGACTCTCTGGTTGCTATTGCTACATTTGTTGAGCATTGTATGTTTTTTTTTTGTGATTTAGTATGCACCTCTATGCACGTCACGTCCCCGCGATAAAAACATATTTTTTATTTCTTTCTTTTTTTTTTCTTAATGAGAAATTCCTGACGGAAAAACCCAACAAGAGTTGCCCGACACGCGAAACAAAAAAAAAACTACTTCGTTGAGCTGATTGAGCTAAGGTGTGATTGATTGCTGAGCGTGTGATAATAGGTGTAATTCCTGGTCTAAAAAATGTTATTAGCTTCTTCTGTTGAGAAATTCTCAGTAGGTCTGGAGTATCCAAAGGCTCTGTCCGTAATAGCTTTCATTTATGTTCGGTTAAACAATAGTCTCTCAAAAGGTACTGATTTTAACTGATGATATTTTATAGAGATCCTTTTTTTTGCACAATGTTCTTTTTCCTAATATACTTTGGCATAGCTACTTTGGCATAATTTGTTTTGCCATAATATTACATTGCCATATTCTTTTTGGCATACAGTTTATTGTTGGCATAATTATCTTGAAGTCTAATTACTTTTGGCATAAATTGAATTTGCATAATGTTACTAGGCATAATGATTATTAGCATAATAGTATTTAGGCATACAATTAATAGAAATAACGGAATCAAATTTGAGTTATTTTTACGTATTTGTTTTAAATTAAAAAAATATTAAATTATTCTACAAAAGTTAGTGGCAGAAACGAACCGCTGTAAATCCGATTCCACGTAGTCTTGTCTGCCCTACCCCTAGAGTGTAATTTAAAATCGCGTAGGCGCGGAGGGGCGAAGCGGCCCGCGAGCAGAGGAGCAGGTGGTTGTAACACTCGCCGCCGCGGCTGAAGCTGGCCGGCGAAGCCGGCCAACAAGCGGAAGCTGCGGTGGTGAGCGTTAGACACATCTGCGATGATAAGCTCGCGTGGGATCGCCAGAGCCGTGACAGAAACCATGCCTGCTGCATGTTTCATACTGCATGGGAAAAACCCACATATGTTCACAATCAACAATGTTCAAAACAAATATGTTATGTATTACCTGCTTCAGGAGATATGACTATTTTTCCAATTGTCGAAATAAATTGGTATATAAATAAATAAATAAATATCGCTGGACATTAACACACAGCGCCATCTAGTGCCACACTAAGCAACGAGGCTTGTGTCGTGGACACCAGATAGTTGATATACTACATAGATACTTTTTTGTTTGTAAATACATACTTATTATACATATAAACATCCATGACTCGGAAACAAATGTCCATGCTCATCACACAAACATTTGCTCCCACCGGGATTCGAACCCGAGACCCTTAGAACGTAAAGCAGCCTCACTACCGCTACGCCATTCGGGTCGTCAATTATAGTTTGTCTAACATTTTAGGAGTGAAATATTATGCTTCTTTGTTATGCCTATAAAAATTATGTTTTAATATCATTATGCGTAAATAAATTTGTGCCTAAGAATGTTATGCTTAATTATTATTATGATTTGATTTTATTATTTGTTTTGATATTATCTGATTTGAGAAATTATGATGATAATGATTATGAATGATCATTATTTGATTTGAGAAATTATGCTTAAAAAAATTATGTGTACGCTGTTATGCATAAATAATGCGAAAATATAATTTTATTAGGAGTAAAAAAAGTATGCCAAGTTATAATAGGTCTTAAAATTTTATGCAAATGGTTAAGGAACCTATTTTATAGCTAAACACTGTTGCTTGCCCATGTAAGAAAGATGAATGAGAAAAACACAAAAAATGTTAGAGAGAATGAACGAATTCACAATTCAGACAGATAGCGTGCCGTGAACACTTCACATAGATCTAGATTAGTTAGAACGGAATATTACTGGCTCTTCATTCATGAGTTTACAGTTAAATGGCGACTTATTTTCAGTTTGGGTTAATATGATATCTTTATTGCAGTGTAGGTTGTAGGCAGTGTTTCAATTGAAGATTTATTTGTGACTAGCTGTTGTCTACAAAATTCGTCAGTGTGAAATTATTATAAAAAAAATATTACTTCCCTATTTGAATCGGATTTTGTTAACAATTTCATGGGTTTCAATTTTTTTTTTTGCGTGGGACTCCTTTTTCTAAAATAAAAGTAGCCTAAGTTTTTCCTTATAATATCGGCTATCTGCCAGTAAAAGTCTCGTCAAAACCGTTCCAGCCGTTTCGGAGATTGGCCGGAACAATCAGACAGACCTACAGTCAGACTAAAAATGAAAAAATCTGGCCATATACGGGTTCCCTCGCGCACCGCGAGTTTCGTATAAATTTGTACTAACTTCATACCTCAACGGGTTGCATATTAAAAAATCAAAACTTTCTCGAGCAAATTTCAAAGGAACAATAAACGAAATAACAAAATTTAAATGACCAAATGTTTTATTTAGAAAAATTTTAGAATCCCAATGTATGTGACATCAAATGAACGACTGATCAAAAGTTAGGTTAATTTCTTCTTTAAACAAAATGGGTAGGTTAAGTTAGGTTAAAACTGTGACCTCCAGAAACGACTTGCATTAATATAAAAAAGAGATTGTTTTTAGTAGGTTAATTAATTGAACACGAGTGAAAACGAAAACGCTTCTAACAGTTTGTAATATGCATTCAATTAAAAAAAATATCATTTAAGTTCTACCCGCATTAGTATAACGCCTATATTATTTGTATTAATTTATCCAGTAATCCATTTTGACCTTTAAACGATTTGGTCAATAGTGTTATAAATAATATAAACATTGATATTCCAGACTTTGGTCAGCTGAACTTTTGATCAAATGACCATCGTTATTTTAAACTTCGTAGATTTGTACGTAGTTCTTTTGAAATTTGCTCAGAAAAGTTTTGATTTTCTAATATGTAACCCCTCAACGCGTTCCTGAGCAAAAGGATCTTAAAAGACGAAGACAGACTAACAACATAGTTATCTTATAGGAGTTTATTTTTCCTTACGAGGTACGAAACCCTAAAAATAACAAAAATTCAATGAATCCACGACATTGACCCTAAGCTATGGTATGGGTGGTATTTTTTCGAAGATTTGTTAAAAATTAACATAGTTATTCCATTGTGTTCACAGTTTGCAAAGAAAGACATTCCTTCACCTAGATTTCGTTTAGAAGTTCGCGAAAAAGTCGTAACCCAAATACTTAACCATTGAAGAAATAAAGTTCGTCGCCAGGCTACACTTTTATCATTGACCTCGAAATCGTCTGATCCCTTGGCGTGTCGGATTGCTCTCCAACGGACTTCGATAGTGAGGGAGAGGGAGAATACCCTTGTATCAGTAAACACATCTATGCCTTAAAAGTTTCCTGAGCACTCGTCTAGTTAAAAGTACAAACTGAGTTACATAAAATACATCACTCCTGTTTACGCTATTGGGTAAACAGAGGGTTTATAAAATAAATAAATATCGCTGAACATTACACACAGCGCCATCTAGTGCCACACTAAGCAACGTGGCTTGTGTCGTGGATACCAGATAGTTGATAAACTACATAGATATTTTTATTTGTAAATACATACTTACTCTAAATAAACATCCATGACTCTGAAACAAATGTCCATGCTCATCACACAAACATTTTTGCTCATACAGGGATTCGAACCACCCTTAGAACGTCAGGCAGCCTCACTACCGCTGCGCCATTCGGGTTTATGTTCATCTAGTTATGAACATCTTTCCCCAGTTATGTTTAAGTCCTATAGTGGGCGAGCATATTGCCATGAAACACAAACAGCTTATACTCAAAAATTCGTGACAAAACCTCTATTGGCTAAATGTCATTTCCCTGCCCTTCTAAAAAAATATTTGGCTTTCTGCATCGTATTTTATATTCTTTTACGCGCTACAAATTCACAGGAAGGTCTTAAAAACATTACCTTTCTTTATATAATTATAACATCTTATATTTTTTTTCAAGGAGAGGTTTTTTTTGTGGTCTATCGTCGAATCCGACTCGGCTGGGCAGCGTTCGGGAGGCTGCGCGGTATCTCGTCCAACTTACCGCAGTGTCTAAAGACGAAAGTCTATGACCAGTGTGTGTCGCTCACAATGGGCCTTATCAGAAGGCTTAAAGTCACCCAAAGGATAATGGAGAGGGATATGCTCGGAGTTTCTTTGCGTCATCGATTTAGAAATAAAGACATCCACGAGAGAAACAGGGTCACCGACGTAGCCCGAAGAATTGCCAAACTTAAGTGGCAGTGGGCAGGGCACATTGCTCGCAGAACAGATGACCGATGGGGCCGAAAAGTTCTGGATGATGATATGTTTTTTGTAGATTAATCTTAATCTATAAAACAAACCAGGTACAAACACAGACACCCAAAAAACATGAACCTATAATTCGTGCCAAACAAAAAAATATTACCTTTCGAGTCTTAAACCAAGGTGTTTCGCAATCCGGGACGGACAGGAAAATAAAACAGTGTAAAGTTCTGCTTATATGGAATTTAGGTCGGACAGTTTAAGATCGATGGGTGTTCTTTGTGTAGTCTAGATTTTGTGTTTAAGAAATGGTTGTTGGGGTATGTGAAGATTAATTTGGTAGCGTTGTGTTTAGATAAAATTAGTTTTTTAATCAGGAGGTGAATCGGAATAGGTTTTTTCTTTTCTCTTTGGTCTAGCGCAAGAGCTAGTGCTTAGCATAAGGTTTTGAGTTCGATTCCCAGATTAGGTAGACTGTTAAAACGTTGTTCCTCTAAGAGTTTCTTGTTAGCAATCCGAAGTTTGATTTTTTGTCCCTGTTCATTGCAATAGGCTCTCCTCTTATTACAATAGGACTTAACTTATCTGGCGAAATGTTAGCGACTTTTATGGACCTACAGATCTACCTACCTTTAGTGATTACAAGCAATGCGATTGAAATAGCCAGCTTCATTATCCCCTGCTGAATGCATACTTCACTCTTGTAACTCATGGCAATCAAAAAGACAAAGCATATTGATTTTGAAATGGGTTTCACATATACACGCATTTTGTTTGTTAAAAACAAATGTAAAAAAACCTGTTACGCTTACAAATTAACACTGTAAATAATTGGGATGTTTATATTGTAAAATATTTGGTTAAAATCTGTCGCTTTCTATGTTTTTGGAGCTAACCTACATAGAGGTCAAAATAAAATAAAGTTTTTCCCTAAACTTTCTCTTCTACAAGCAACATGTAAAACGACCTTTTCAAATAATCTACGCGACCCATTTACACTTTTATGGGACTATTTTGCGAGTTCTCTGGAAACGTCAAAACCCAAAACTGGCGAGAATGGACGGTATGTTTACGGACAGTAAACTGAAATTGGAAGTGGTATAACTACTTATACGCAATTTTAACAACGCATACGCAAGCACGTTAAGCCGTTGATCCCGACTGAAGTCTGACAACCAGTCTTACCAAGAGGTATCGTGTTGCGTATTAACTGGATTGTGGAAGTCTGCAGCTAGGCAGTCGCTCCATGTGAATTCAGCTGTATCTGGTTATGCTGGAAGCAGACCTCAATTTAGTTGTGAAAAGCATCATTCTCCTGGCCTTTTCCCAATTTAATTAGGGTCGCCATAGCAAGTCTACTTCTTCCATACTTCTCTATTACTCCTCATCTCAGCAGTCACCTCCTCTCTAGCCATAACATCCTTCACACAGTCCATCCATCCACTCTTTGGTCTTCCTCTACTCTTATGTGTAAAGTTCTTTATCCCCCATAGAAAAAGGAGGATCCTTTCGACCAGACGGGTGTTGTGGTGGTCTACTGCCTGACAGTAATAGGGTATATGCATGATTTTTTTTATCACTTTATACAACGCGTATTATCATCAGAAATAGCAAACTGTTTTTTTTTTTAATATCTATAAAAATATACTAAGTTATAAGCATTTGAAACTGCTGTTTAGACAGAGAGATCCGATACAGCGAATGACGTCATTCGCTGCATCGTCGTACAAAATCCATACTAAAATCCGTTTATCTAGAAAAAGATAGAAACAAAAGTTTAAACGGTTATAACTTTTGTGTTGTTTACCTGATTTATGTCTTGTTTTCGCTTTTTGTCATTATTTTTATAGTACTTTAACATTCCGTATCGAAATAAAAATAAGAAAATTTATGCATATTTCCCTATTGTTGTCGGGGTTTTCTGAAGGTTTCCTAAATCGCCATTTAGGCATTTGATATTAGTTCTTTCTTTTGTGGCATAATGGTGCTGTTTGTGGCATAATGGTGCTGTAGTATTTTGTACACTATGTTGTATATTTTATATTTTCACGAAGCCATCACTAATCCATAAATTATCATCATCATCATCATCATCATTATTTCAGACGTCCACTGCTGGACATAGACCTCCCCGCGCGTGTCGCCACATTGCCCGGTCCCGTGCGTCTCGCATCCAGCGGATTCCCGCAACCTTCACCAGGTCATCGGTCCACCTAGTGGGAGGTCTTCCAACGCAACGTCTTCCGGTTCGCGGTCGCCACTCAAGAACTTTTTCATAAATTATGAATGCTGTTAATTACTAACTTCAACTTAGTAAACTTACATAATACTACGTACGTACGTACGTTACGTAGTACTTGTTTTATTGTAGAAATGCAGTTAGTAGTAGTTCTTCGTAAGATATAAGACACGAGTTGTAGTCATTATCAAGTTTTATCTACTTATATTTTTGTTCAGCACTTCGCGTGGACTTAGTTCGTGATTAACTAGCATGAGAGCACTGAGACTATGGACTTCTTAAATCCATACAAATATTATTAAGAGTTCTTTGTTTTTAAGTTTGTATGCAGGGGTAACTAATTTGAATTCAAAAATAGCCAAATCTAATTCGGTCTTGATGTCGGGTTCCAGTCTAACCGGATGCAACTGAACATCATTATTTTACATGTAGCGAGGGCCTATTCTGACCACCACATCCCAGTTAGTACTGGGTAATACGATACCCCTTGGTAAGACTGGTTGTCAGACTTTTTGGGTCACTAGACTACCTGTAACGACTGTCAGAGATCAGAAGAAAGAGTTTTTTTTTTGGAAAAAAAAAACAAAAAAAAATGTTAAATTAGATATTTTTCATTCTTTTAATCAATTTTTTTTAAGCTGTGAAAAAAAAAACTAGGTATGCCTTAAGCTTCTACTCCGTTCTCCTAATATACCCATTTTTTTTGGAAAGTGATAAAAATGTCATCCGGTATAATAGCAATAATACCCGTTCGTAATACTGGTTGTCAGACTAGAGTCCATGATCACAAAATTTCTCCACTTGTTTCAAAATTTACTATTTTTGGTTTTATAAAAATACGAAATATGTTTGGTTGATCTCGGATGGGAAATCATCAAATGACTCCTCCCGCTCTGGGCGGAGCAGGAGGGAGTGTCAGACTTTTACTCACTAAAACCCATCCATGTTCCTTCATCGCCCTTTGTGTTCCGGGGCCACGGTATCTCTTTCGAACAGATCCGCAGCCCCGGCAGGCATCGGCCCTTGCAGACCCCTTTCTTTTTGCTGACTCTCTTTGAGATGCGCGTGGAACACGAACGCGCCGTCGACACGGCCTGTCGTCATGAGACGGACGGACGGCGAGCTAGCCCATAGCTCTCCGTCCACAGGCCCGCGCCTATGGTGGCCAGTTCTAGGTCAATTTTTACGTTATATATCGCTATTTTATCGTGATTTTTTGGTTTGAATAAAGCGTAATTACATTAAACAAATTATGTAAAAATAAACTATGATCTTTTACTAAACTAATTCCAAAATTTCTCCCGCGGGTCCCAAAAGCCTCCCGAGCCATCTAAATGAAGTGAATCTGACTTCAACTACAAAATTAATCAACTGCGGACTACTAGACATTAATTTATACAAGGTGGACCCTGACACTGATGCTAAAACTTACCACGTGTTCACTACTTATTATTATTTATTTATTTAGAACATGAACGATTGACATTAAATTAAATAATCATTTTACTCGATCTTCTCACAGAACCACAAACATTCTTACATTATCGTCTTCCATTCATCAGCAAACCAAAGTCCAATCCAGGGTTGGTCTTCCCGAGCGCGTGGAGACACTACATCGTTCTGAACCCTTACACATAGATTTTTTTCAGAAACATCTAGTTTTTTAGGGTTCCGTATCCAAAGGGTAAAAACGGGATCCTATTGCGAAGACTTCACTGTCCGTCTGTCTGTCTGTCTGTCACCAGGCTCTGTCTGTCTGTCTTATGAACTGTGATAGCTAGATAGTTGAAATTTTCACAGATGATGTACACTGGCCTGCAAAACTAAGTACTACACTTTTAAAATTTCAATGTTTTGTGATTTAAAATAAAAAACGTTTCATAGCAATTTTTATCAGCTTTATTAGCTTTTATGTACAAAATTAAACTCTTTTTCGAGTCCTTTTTGTTTCGAAAGTACATCTTGTTTACTTATAAAGTTATTGCAATTTTAAAAGTGTGATACTTATTTTTGCAGGCCAGTGTAGTTTCTGTTGCTGCTATAACAACGAATAAAGATTAATTAAAAATTTAAGGAGGCTCCCCTACTACAATGGTACGGAACCCTTCAAGCGCACGTGGCTGGTTTTTTTTTAAACCGACAAATAAATACATAGTAACCGTTTTAGCATCTGTATCTCTTAATCTACCCTGTATACCCTTAGACAAGACATTGCTCCAAATTCTGCCTTCCACATTAGTTCGTCACTTGAATTTGCCATCAATTTAGAGCTTCTCTTGCTTTTCATCAACACCACAGTTTACCCTTACACCCAACTGCGCACAAGAACTTCAAACACTTACCAAGTAGTTCGCAAGTCTATCGTGCTCACTGTGAGAACGCAACGCAGAACTTTGTTGAAACAAACGGAAAAACAACCCTTATTTGAATATTAATGTGAACGTTAAAAACTTTTGTAGCTAGAAGTATTTTATCTTGTCACTGTGGTTGTTGTTTTTAGAAGTGGGACCTACTTAGTCGAGCTTCTAGTGAAAAGAATCCCACTACTCTTCAGACACCATCATCTGTCTAGCCTTTTCCCAACTATGTTGGTCGTCTTCCAGTCTAACTGGATGCAGATTCAGTATTTTACATGGAGCAACTACCTTCTTGACCTCTACAACCCAGTTAGCACTGGGTAATAAGAGACCCTTGGTAATACTGGTTCTCAGACTTTTGGGCCACTGACTGCTACTTTGACCTTTTTTAATTAAATCAGGTCATGATTGTTTATTATCCATACAAAACGTAGGTCTACATAAACAACTGTATGATTAAAAGCATCTCCTAGTAGGTTAACAACTAAGCCCACTGATATAAGAGGTCATCAACCTCTCCTTATATCAACCACCGCATACAACGATAGAATAGAGCACATGACCACGTTTATTGGCTATCAGTATGTCTCGCGAAATTTAGATTACACTGTGAAGCTGGAATCTGGATAAATAATAATTATTCAGTTAGTGGGAAAGAAAGTCACTGGTGTTCCAAACGAGGTGTAGGCATATACAGAAACGCTCTTTATTTTGAGCAACCTAACTAAGTTAGTCAACACTGCTTTCAAAATTGACCATGAGGTCTTGGGTTCAATTTCAAGGCAGACTATCATATAATGATACTGTTGTTTTCCTTCCAGAATTTCCTCGTAGAGCAGCTCCCCGTTTTTGCGGTGTTCCATCAGGAATTTCTCAATAACAGCCATGGAGTCTAAGTCTGTCTCCGGTTGATGACAAAAGGCTCGGCCTTGATACGTAGAACTTAAACAGAAGTGATGAAATGTGAGGTCTCTTAAGAACATAAGAAATTATTATTTATTTATTTATTTAACACTTAAAGTACAAAGTACAGAGGCGGACTTAATGCCATAGGCATTTTCTACCAATGAAAAAAACGACGAAACGACGACGACGACGACGTATTAAACGATGATATATCGTTTAATACGTCGTCATACGGGCAAGGGGTTGAATGGTTGATGATTAAATGTTGGTGCAATTGGCGTTCAATAGGTCAACTATTAAGTTCTATTTTGGATCGTAGGGCAAAGCTGAAGAGGCATCACTAGGCTTGAAATTATTCTCTGTGTGATGGCAATGATTGCTTTTGAGTAGGATGTTGTCTTTAGTGGTACGTAAGTGGAGGTAAGAAAATGAAATATTACTTTCAAATAAGTCTCGTTTCAACTCTAAAAGCTGAACTTGAAAATATCCCATAAATATTCTCCATTTTCAGTGCCAGTCTTCGTCAGAAACATCATCTGCCTAGCCTTTTCCCAACTATTTTGGGGTTGGCTTCCAGTCTAACCGGATGCAGCTGAATACCAGTATTTTACATGGAGCGACTGCCTATCTGACCGCCACAACCCAGTTAGTAGTGAGTAATACGATATCCTTTGGTAAGACTGCTTGTCAGACTTTCGAGCCACTGACTACCTGTAACGACTGTCAAAGATCTTTACCCTGAATATCAACCTGTGCGACTGTTATTATTTAGCCATGAGCTCATCCAGCTTCTTAAATCATATAACTAGGTATTGGTGTCGATTCTGTTGTGTACAAACTAAACTTAATTTAGGCTATTGCTATCTTCTTCTCTATAATAAAACGAGAAAGAGACGGACGTAATTTAGAGCTGTCAAATTTAATTCAAACTAATATTTCTGTACAAATGAAGGGTGCACGTAAAAACATGTCGACTAAAAACACGGTGAAGCGCAAGGCATAAACTGGTTTGACATCTCTAACTTAGTTCATAGCTATAGCCGTCCTTTTCTCGTACTGTCATTTAGTAAAAGATAGCAATAGCCTAAATTAATTAACTTTACTTTTTATACAAATTATTTTTAAAAAGCTTTACACTATAGTCACCCAAAATAATTCACCTACCCATCCTCCACTCCACTCTATCTACGAGTATATTCCCACAGTACATCCACATAAGGACTCCAACTGCTCATTACGGAATCCATATTGGTCGCTTGTTATCTGCCCGGCCGTATGCACGACTTCTCGGTGAGATACTGGAAATAAAGAGGCATTGTGGGCTCTTGTTGTAGTGTGCAATGCGTTGACGGTAACGGGAATTTGGAAGGTAAATGCGGGTAAATTGGGTGCGGGGTTTTTTTGGAATTGAGATAAGAATTTGTAGTGTGGTGTGTTTAAGGCCCTTCTAACCCTAAAATTAACAACTCTATTTGTGGTGGTTCAAACTTCGTTTGAAATACTGTTGGAATAAAATTCTAATCAGCTTGCACTACAAAGCGGTTGTTACGTCAGTCACTGCGGCCGAATAGTGCGAAATGAGTGGTATTTTGCGATTTACAAAAATCTATTGATAGGACTAAAAAAATAAAACACATAAGACCTGCTTTATAGTTAGTTCAGTTATTAGGCAAAGTTTCATGATGTAATTTCAAGTACTTTTTGAATACCAGCGGTTTATTGTTCGATTTGGAGGTAACTTTGGATTTTTTTTTTGAATCCTCAGCTTTACAATATATTTATTTCAAAATTAATGCTGCAGTATTTTAGGAGTAACGGAGGATCATGTTATGCCATTTGAGGGATATTTAGCCCTTATTTAATAGATATGTAGGTCAACACTGTCTCCCAGCCACAAGGTTTCAGATCACTGTAACTGTTAGCCTGAGATGAGACGATACACGCTCTGCCTCGCTTATTTGATTTCTGAACTTCGATTAATTTCCAAAACTTTTTCAAACTAATTCTTATTTTTTATTTAAAAGTTTCAAATCACTTCTGTGTTTTAACTCCCCATATCGGGGACCAAAGTTCGGGTTTTGTTTGACCGGGTTCTAACCCGTGTGGGCCGTTGCCGCGTCACCTGGTGGCGACACACTGACATCGACTAGTCACCTTCTCTGGCATCCGGCATCCGTCGCCCCTACCATCATCAGGCATCTGCCTCCACTACTGCCTACCCTGCGGGTCCTGCATCCTGCTCCTTGGCTCCAGCGTCCCTACAGCTACGCGAGAGCCAGGGCAGTACTTGTCGCGCCTACCTTCGTAGACAGAAAAATTATGACGGGCTTTTTGTAAACCTACGACCTAAAATATTTTTTTTATTGAAAGTGTTGATGAGTTTCCCTTCCTTCCAGTAGTTTTGTTAACTCCAACGCTTTATTGGCCAACATTAGCCGTCCCACTGCTGGGCAAAGGCCTCTCCCCATGACTTCCAAGTTCTTCGATTCGGGGCCAATGTGGGCCACATGTCGTTGGTTTTGTCCAGCTCGTCCCGCCATCTCCTGTCAGGTCTACCGCGTCGCCTTCTGGCTGTGTTAGGGCTCCACATAGTGGTTATTTTGGTCTTGGTTGGTTTTTTGGTACTATTTTGGTAGCTCTCACTAATGTCAACTGTCAGTCACCACGCATGGCGGGAATTAAGTTATAAGGTAAAAGTGTACCCTGGAGGGTCCAGCAGACAGGCCATCAACCAATTAGATAATCGTTAATCGTAACTCAAACAGATACCACAGTAAAGTTGCAAATTCAATCATCAGGTATATAGCTTGGGTATGGTTCCATCGACAAATAGAGGAGTGACCACACCTATAGACGTGAAATCTATGACTCTTTAAAAGGTCTATATAAGGACTCTCTAGACTCTTTATAAGGTTTATCTGTATGTAGGTGTATACACCTTACATACAACAACAGTGAAAAAGAAATACTATTTTCTATAATGATATAGAAAAACCGCAGTCATATTTTTGTTCTTCAGGTTAAAGTTATCAGCTACCTGAAAACCGGGCCTTAGTTAGAATAGACTCCTATTTGTGCTTTCGTTGGTCATAGGTATAGCGACTGGAAATATGTCTTCTTGAAATCACAGACAAGATCCGTTTGATGTGACTCGAGGCATTTTCCAAGAATTTTTAACACACTCTCAAAGGCTGTAAATATCAAACACGACAAATTCTAAATTGGAGACAGCACCATCTAGTGTCAGATAAACGTATTATTACAATTACAGTAAATGTTGGAGGTTCAAAATTAAACTTTCCATCCAGTAACCCACCATCTAGTAACATGAAACCGTACTAACAACACGCTTGGTACGTTGTAAATGTACCTGAGTAAACAGTTTAGACAAAAGTCGTCAGATGGCGCTGTTCAAGTTTAATTGTTTATGTTCCTTTTGCGGTATTTTTTTGTACTTTGAAAAGATTTTAGGCAATTTGGGGTCGAACACTGTGCTGTGGCCATGTGGTCCGACTTATTATTATTACGGGAAAAGGGTTGGTCGACTCTTCTCGTGAACAAAGAGGCTGGTTCATTTTTCGGCCAAAGAATCAGTATTGCCTTCCACCATGATAATGCTTTGATAAATGCTTTGCTGCTACTTTTTTTCCTTTTTTTTTCTTTTGCTGCTTTTTTTGCTTTCTTTGCTCTCCGTTGACAGCGATGCGGACAAACTTACTTTAGATACATGTTCATATTTTCATTAGATATTATTTTAGCATAGTACTTACAGTAAATATTTTAGGTTAAGCCACGCTTGTCTAGGCTGGTTTGTGGATAGGTCACCACCCATTACATACCGATATTCCTCCGTGCTTTGGAAAGCGCATTAAGCCGTTGGTCCCGGCTGTCATTTGTAGATTTTTGACAGTCATTACTTGAAGTAAGTGGCCTGAAAGTCTGACAACCAGTCTTATCAAGGGGGGGTTTTACCCAATAAGTACCTACTAACTGGGTTGTGGAGATCAGATAGGCAGTTGCTCCATGTAAAATACTGGTATTTAGCTGCATCCGGTTAGACTGGAAACCGACACCAATGATGATAGAAAATAATGCAAATAAAGTGCCTTTTAATGACCTAATGCAAAATAAATGGTTTGGCTTTGACCTGAACACAGTAAGTATAGTGATTATCTTGACTGCCTTCTATGTTATTCACTAAGGCTTCTAAAAACAGTAGTAATTAATTTAAACTTCAATTAATTTCCTTAAAATCGTCAATTATTGTCAGATCAGCTTGAGACAGTTATGGGAACAATTAGAAATGATTGTAAAATAGTCGTAAAGACACTTGATAGGCAATTGTACAAGTTGCCGCGTTTAACTGCTCAAATACAGCCTAAATACATTTATATTTTATCGCTTGTTATTTTCTTTGATGTTTATTTTTGTCTGTCTGTTATACTGCCTACCAGTGAAACATAATCTTATTCTTGAAATAACTAAAATCTTTTTTTTTAAACATGGTGCTCGTAATAGCGTTAAAATATCGGGAGTTTACAATAGTTGCAAAATCACTGAAGGCCCTTCTAACCCTAAAATTAGCAACTCTATTTGTGGTGGTTCAAACTTCGTTTGAAATACTGATAGAATAAAGTTCTAATCAGCTTGCACTACAAAGCGGTTGTTACGTCAGTCACTGCGGCCGAATAGTGCAAGACTCATCTTGCACTATTCGGCCGCAGTGACTGACGTAACAACCGCTTTGTATATATGGTAAAGTTGAGGATTAATACTAAGTCCTATGTGTGACGAAAACACGATTCCATAAACTTTTGTCGATAGAAAAAAAAACCAAAGTTACCTCCAAATCGAACAATAAACCGCTGGTATTCAAAAAGTACTTGAAATTAGATCATGAAACTTTGTATACTAACTAAAGTAACTATAAAGCAAGTCTTTTGTGTTTTATTTTTTTAGTCCAATCAATAGATTTTTTGTAAATGTTGCGATTTACAAAAATACTACTCATGGTATTTTGCGATTTACAAAAAATCTGTTTTAGGAGTAACGGAAGATCATGCTAAGCCATTTGAGGGATTTATAGCCCTTAAGATTTCTGTCTACTAACTGGTGGCCCAAAATGATAAGGAATAGTTTATTCCATGTATCATCATCAACATTCTCTTGCTCTATTCCCAATTCAAAATTAATACAAGCCTGTCCCATATACCTCGGTGAAGGTTAGGGAAGCGAATATAGATGTTATTATCACCAATGCCATTCAATGGGGATATCTACTCCCTTGCCATATTTAATGAGTATCTCTACTCTAGTCAAATAATCAATTCTAATTTAATCAATATTCAAATTTAATTTTATATATTCTAATTTAATTTAATCTATGTTATTTATTTTAATTTAAATATGAACTCAGTAGTTTTTATTTTTTCAAACTGTGTATTTCTTGTTTTAATTTATTATTTGATTGTATAATTGTCTGCGTATAATTTAGTGCATGTTGTGCTTTTCTATAAGTGATGAAGCACTTAGACGTTAAGTTTGCAATGTACAAATTATAAATGAACAGTGACTCATTGTTGAATAGCCATATAATACATAAATAGATGTTGCCTTATCATAATTGAATTTCTTTTCATACTGATGTTCAAATGTCGAAAACACTGCACAGCCTAAAAGTAGAAGAGATGTATCATGTTTACCGAAAGTCTTTAAAAATAATTATCTGGGTGGAAACTTTTCATCCTTTATTAAAAGGGGAGTCCTTCGAGCCGGATAGTTAGTCGGTTGTCGGGTTTCTGTAAATACTTCGTGATTTCTGAGACGTTAGCTGTGATTCGTGGTTCGTATATGCCACTGTAGATTACTACAAGCTTGTAACTCTGTACAGTTTAAAGAAGTATGTAGAACGGGGTGTAAAGCTCCTCAATACTCCATAGAAAAGGTAGGGCCCTCCGACCAGATGGGGGTTGTGTTTGATGGCCCGACAGTTGTAGTCGGGTTTTTCTATATAGTCTTCAAGTCGCGGATAACTTTAACTAAGCAATTTTGAATTGTGATGTTAGTTCTTCATTTGAGTCATAGATAGTGCTGTAGCACTTTTTGTACTATGTCACAAACTTGTAACTCTACGGAGAAACCACGTCCTGGGCAAACTCTTGGCAATATTCATGTACAACTCGAGATCCTTCTTACTTTTCTTGTACCGATAGCCGTTCACTAAACTCTTTAACACAAGCAAAGTCACAAGAACCAACAGGTATACCAATAAAACGTTATACAATTGAAACGCTCCCACTTTATGTTGATAATAAACAACTGAATTTATGCCAAAACGCAATTTTGTGACGAACAGACGAACATTTTATGTGTTATACCGTAAAATTGGACTGTTAAAAATATTTAATAACTGTTACTGTACCTAATATTGGGGAGCATTAAAAATTATTTTAATAACCCGTGGATAAATAATAACAGCCGGTCGGGTCGATCTTTAGGTAAAGCCGTGATTGCCTAGGTTAGCCAGTGGATGGGTGACCACCCATTACATACCGGGTTTCCTCCGTGCCTCGGTAAGGACGATAAGCCGTTGGTCCCGGCTGTCATTTGCATATCTTTGACAGTCGTTACAGGTAGTCAGTGACCCAAAAGTCTGACAACCAGTCTTACCAAGAGGTATCGTATTATCCAGTACTAACTGGGCTGTGGAGGTCAGATAGGCAGTCGCTCCATGTAAAATACAGGTTTTCAGCTGCATCCGGTTAGACTGGAAGCCCACCCCAACATAGTTGGGAAAAGACTAGGCATGCACTGTACCTAATATTGGGGCAGACTGTTTGGAAATAATCTGAGAAAGGAAAAAGGCTTTTTTTGTAGGTCAGATGTTCTTTTGACTGCTGAACATGAGGTCCTAGATTCGATTTACGTGTTATTGCGGTTTTCCACCAGGAATTTCTCAGTATTCTATATGGAACGGCAGCCTATCTGACTTCTACAACCCAGTTAGTAGTACTTGTTAATTCGATACCCCTTGATAAGACTGATTGTCAGACTTTCGAGCCACTGATTACCACTAAATTGATTTCTCTTGTAACAAACTTTAGTGTGCCAGAGAGAGACAAAAAATAGCAACATCAACAAATGGTTTCCTTGTAACTTTGGGAGCTGACAGTACTATACAAAAACAATTGAAATTTATGGTTGACGAAGTGGGATTCAACGTATGAAGATTTAATAGTTACGAGTTGGCATACTTTTTCACTTGTTTCGCACGTCTTTTGTTTAGTTGTCGAAATGGCTACGAACGACTATCGAAGATCTACAAATGACAGCCGGGACCAACGGCTTAACGTCGTGCATGGGGGTCACCCATCCACGGACCAACCTAGGCAAGCGCGGCTTAACCTAAAGATCGATCCGAGCGGCTGTTATTATTTAGCCACGAGAAAGTAAAATATCTCTTCACAAGAGGGCCAACTGATTGAAGATTCAGTAAAATTCTAACCTAGTTTATCCCCAATGCCCTTGATACGACATCAGATTTCATCAGATATTCAAATGTTATAAAAAAAAAACGTTCGGACGAGATTTAAGTCGTTTCCCCAACAAATAGATGAAGAAGAAAAACTCTGTGCCACCAAGTTCTGGCGTAAAACCCCTTTTTATTGGCCTGACTAGTGAAGGTCAATTGCGCGTTCTAGAAAGGTGGGTGGTCCAATATGTTAGCATCTGTAAATTTCTCAAGAGTTTTGAGACTGTTCCACTTATTTTTCTTGTAAAATGCTCAAGTGTATGCATAAGTAATGCGCTTATGATCTCTCCCAATAATATAGATCCCAATACCAACACAGGCATTACAACAACTCCTGCTGGCAACATTAATCTACTAAACATCAAACATCAAACAAACAAACTAAATTGATTTTACAAAATATAACCGTCTTCCAAAAAACACTAAAAAGTGAAAAAAAATTGTAACCTCTCATCTGCGTCCTGCGCTTTATGACAAACAAACAAAATCACCGGACTGTTGGTTTCATTAACTGCCACCGACGACGTCCAAAGGTATTTAAAGGATGTTAACGGACCCTTCCCGAAGAAGTCTGCAACCAAGCATTCTGTACATCAAACTAAGTAACTTTACGCAAAAATTATTACGACTTATTTTTTTGGGTGAAAAATCAAGTTTTACGGTAAAACTGAATGTAACGCACTAAAAACATTGTGCTGATGGATGCTTTGGCTATAATAGGGTTCATGGAGGTAATTAAAGTCAAGTAATAACCTTAAAAACGAGGCAACAAGTGCCATTCGGCTTCGTTAAGAGTCTTATTACACCCTTTATATACATATTTGGAAGAGACCTAAACTCAGCATTGGGTGGTCAAGGGTTGAAGTAGAAGAAGAAGATATACATAGTCCGTACGTGTTACTATTCTAATAAAACTACGAACACATCTTATCTAACAACTAAAACTATGCCCTATATGTGCGTGACGTACGTGTCATAATACCACGGAGTCCACGGAGCTGTGGCTAATCTTGATGAACTATACCTATCATAACTAAACGGGTGACTTGACAAAAAACCCCAATTCGCCATGGCAAAAATATTGGTACTTTTCCAAATAAAACGCTACACCTCATCCCTGACTCCCCACCCTACGCCAGCCAGCCAGCAATAAAACACAACTGCCACACTATGATAATAAACCGCAGATTCCTTAGAAACCACATATTGTACTGTTTGTCCTTTATTTGCTTACAAGAGACACTCGTGCCCTCTCCAAGTTTCCGGACAGATGAAGGGTGCTCAACCGGAGTGGACTGGCAGTTGAGGGTCTTCATATGAGAGGATCAAATGTATAGAAGTGTTGTTATAGCATTGGTCAGTGTTTGGTTTGGATATCTGTTTCTGTTGTGCTGGTAATAAAATTTTAATGAGATGACGACGTCTGGATACGAAACCGTCTTTCAAGATAAGTATTGAAGTGGATTGGATTGGTATTAAGGGTCACTGAAGATACGCTTTAATCGAATCGGTGACCAGTCATATTAAGAAGCTCAAATTCAGAATCGATTAAAAAAAAAAAACGCTTTCAATCAAGTCACCAAAACGTGACAAAAAAGCCAACGGCCCGCATACTTCTTTTGCAGAAACAATTAAAACGGAGAGGTGATTTCTTGATAAAAAAATCAAACCTCTTTTTCACCGACTTCATAGAGCATCCTTTAGGATAATATTAATTTATTATTTAGCAAAATAACCGAATTTCAGAAATGTGAAACACAACTGTTGAACAGTCTTCTGGTTCTCGAGCAGTGTGAAGGGACTTACTATGAGAGGATCTCTGTGTTTGGTTTGGGGAGGATTTCTATCTATTTCCTATATTATAATATTTAAGTTACCGAATATTTATATAGTTCTGGAGTGGCGACCACGAACTGGAAGAAAATGCGGTGGAAGGCCTCCCACTAGGCGGACAGATGACCTCGTGATGGTTGCCGGGATCCGCTGGATGCGAGTCGCACGGGACTGGTCTTTCGGTTGAAATGATGATGAACCAAATATCGGTTACTAATAAGAGAGTTACCATCATTCTGGAACCTTTACCAGTCTTTAATAAATACTTTTTCTCTCTTTCTAAGGTGTCAAACAGCTGTCTCCCAGAAAATACCTGACAGCTAATTATTTACAACCTTGGATCCCACGACAAGATTCTCTGTATACTCTCTAAATAAAGAACACGAGATCACTAATAATTTATCACTCTCATCTTTCGTCACATAATATTTTTGTCATGTGACGACAGAGCTTACCTTATTAAATATTTTGATTGATAGAACTGCGCTGTAGGGGGTCTGGGGGTCTAGGGATACGGAAATGTGATCCCTGATGTGGGTCGGATTGGCTACGTCATAGGGTAAGTTTGAGAGAGTTTGCATGTAACTAATCCTATCCTACTAATATTGTAAATACGAAAGTTCGTGAGGATGGATGGATGTTTGTTACACTTTCACGCAAAAACTACTGAACGGATTTGGATGAAACTTGGCACATACATAGTTTGTAACCTAGATTAAGACGTAGTATACTTTTTAACCCGATATTATGATCCCGTGTGATAATTATTGAACTCCACACGGGCGAAGCGACAGGCATAAGTTGTGAGATCTATTTTATTAACCTGTTCACTTTGTTGTTTCTGCAGCGTGAGTAAAGTCACACATTGGATTGAAAATCGCGTTTCAAAGTCGCGTTTTAACGCAGCGTTGTGTCAAAACGACGTTTTTTCCATCCTAATTGTTAACAGCTGTTAAAGCTAATGAACTTAAATAAATCAAATTAATCACTCAGTCTAAACATAATACTAACATCCTGAAAATTTCAATGGAAAAACAGGTTTCAAATTGATTAATGACAACAAGATATTATTTCTAGAAACCGGCCACTGTTTACGGGTAACTTTTTTGTTTGCTCGCAAATTAGCTTGTGACGCGTGAAAACAAGTTGGCTTTTGTATTAGGGTTCCGTATGGTTTCCAAATGCCGCTGAAATCACGTACCCGTGCAGTTGTCGTTGAACCTAACTTTATTCGTCAAATATCTACGATTAAAAGAAGAAAACAACGACGTAACGCGCTTTCCGAAGCACGGAGGACACTTGGTATGGAATGGATACGCACAGCGCATACGCACTTGGGCTATGTTAATTATTTTAAGTTTTACACCATTATTTTTAGGTCGTTATGGAACCGAAAGCCATAAACTCGATCATCGTACTTGGAACGATTGGGACTGTTTTTTTATCAAAAAATAATAATAATAATAAACATTATAAATTAAATTTTTCGTGTTTTTTTTTTTTTTTTGTATGTTTTTTTAAATTAACAGTGTACTTAGTACCCACCTTACTTCAACTATCAACTCAGGTTATTGCACTCCACTGCTAGCCATATGCTTCTCTCGAGTTACGCCACGACCTCCTGTTTTTTACCTTTCGCAACCTACCCGTTTTGAATTGTTTTGACCTGTAAGTGTCAAAACAATTCAAAACTTTCCACCTACAGAACCACAACATCAAAACAGAGTTCCCGCGAACAATTTATTTTTTATTAAATTTCCTACCGGCGTTGACAAGTTTGTAATCAAATTGGCGAATTTATATTCAATTACGACGGTTGAATGCTAAACAGGGGGTAGTTCGTGTTTGTGGAGCCCGTGTTTACCTTTGGATGAAATTATTTTAAGACAGCAGGACAGGGTAGTTGAGGATTTTGGTTGGTGGAAGCTCTCGGTTTTAAGGACGTATTGGATTACTTAAGGGGCTGTCTTTTCTGTGTGGGTATCCTCTTCTGGATACTGTTCTTTAATGGACTTCCAAAACGGAGGGGATTTTCAATTAAGCTGTTGTTTTTTTAATGTTCGTTACCGCTTAATTCTGTGATTGGCATTTAGGAAACTAAAACGCGAGTTATCTTTTAGGATACATTTTAGTTTTTCTTCTGTTTCCATGTAGATGATCTGTTAACAACGTTTATTAACAATGGAAAAAGAAAACTTGACAAGAAATTGTGTGAGATACCATCATACCACAACTATAAAAGCAGAATTAAACCAGTCTTTCACAAAAAAAAACAAAAAAAAAAAAAGCTTTACTTCCGGAAGTCGGTGGCAAAAAAGTCAATGAAATAAACAAAAATCACCGACTTCCAGATGAAACTTATTTTCCACTTTTTTGCGTTTAAGTCGGTTATTAATAATAAAAATCTAAAGGCACAAGTAAACCATTTCTACTGTTATCAAAACCCAATCGAATCAAATTCCCCAGACCAACTTCCACCATATGATCTATATAATTTCCCAGCTACTGGCCACATACTAAAGTAGGTACCTATAAACTAGGCTAACGACACCCTTAGTACATCCACAGTGAATTAAATTCCTAGCGAGCCATCCGGACTATTGAATGTTCACATATTGAGGGTGTTAGAACGAAAGGAATTGCCTTCTAAGAAACATTTATTTTCTATTCAATAAATATACAGGGTGTAAAAGACCTCATCACGAAGACGTCAACCAAGCATTCTGTACATCAAACTAAATAACTTTACGCAAAAATTATTGGGAAACGACTTTTTTTTGGGGTGAAAAATCACGTTTTGTACGTTACGTTTTGTGTTAACTCAATGTAACGCACTCAAAACATTGTGCTGATGGATGGATTGAATAGTACGGGGGTCGTGGAGGTGTTTAAAAATTTTACACTAAAAAATTGTACTTATTTAAAAAAAAATTTTTCAATAAGTTGGAACTTTGACCCCCAATATCTCCGTAACTAGAAGGTTCCCAGGTATGGTGTAGGACAAAAAAAATATCGCAATGACGAGGAGAACAAATGCCTTTCAGCTTCGTGTAGAGGTGTTTTACACTCTTTATATTTTCTGTACTTACCTATATTATAAAGAGTAAAGTTGATGGAAAAATTTCGGAATCGGATCAGTAGTTATGTTTTGTTTTGCTGTAATGGGAAGCTATACGTTATTCCTGAATGTGATAGGCTTTATAATATGTATTCGTAACTATGCCGTGGAACAGCTTCCGACCATAGCACGGGTGAAGCCACGGGAAATAGCTAGTAAATTATGCAGATAATATTACCTAATAACTGACTCAATAGACTCGTCAATATTCTAGTGCCCTTATCCCAATTTATTTGCGGTCGGTGAGTGAGAAACACGCGAGTGCGCGCGAGTTGGCACCTTCCGATTTTTTTTTGTCGTCAACTCGCTCGACCTTGAAAATATGACGTAAAATACGTCAGATGTACAGTCAGCTACATAAATTTCTTATAAAATGTATTAAATAAATGTACCCACTTTAAATGTATAAGAAATTATAAACGACTTGACTTTAAAATAAATAGGAGGAGGAGCTCGTGGCTAAATAATAACAGCTCGGGTCGATCTTTTGGTTAAGCCGTGCTTGCCTAGGTTGGTCTGTGGATGGGTGACCACCCAACACATACCGAGTTTCCTCCGTGCCTCGGAAAGCACGTTAAGCAGTTGGTCCTGACTGTCATTTGTGATCTTTGACAGTCGTTACAGGTAGTCAGTGGCCCAAAAAGTCCGACAACCAGTCTTACCAAGGGGTATCGTATTACCCAGTACTAAAGTCGCTCCATGTAAAATACGGTTAGACTGGAAGCCGGCCCCAATAAAAGTTGGGAAAAGGCTAGGCAGATGATGATGATGACTTTAAAATAAATATAATAAAATAATTTTCATTTGACTGTACTTTTTGACGTGCGAGCGAGTTGACGACAGCAAAATAAAAAAAATCTGAAGGTGACAACTCGCGCGCACTCGCGAGTTTCACAGTCGCCACTTGACGAATAAGCCGCGCTGCATGTCTTCTTCTTCCATACTTCTCTATTACTCGTCATTTCACCAGACATCTCCTTTTTTGCCATATCATCCTTCACATAGTACATCCATCATGTCTCTCGACTTCCTCTACTCATATACCCATTCACATTCATACTCAAAACTTTTCTCGCGACATTTTCCACAATTCCCCGCTTTACATGCCCATACCACGACAACCGATTACCACACAACTTTTCAGTCACCCGCGCCACTTTCAGACTTCCTCAAAAGTACTAATTTCTTATTTTATAATTTTTTTTCGTCGTGTTGTGCTGGCACTGCCGCTGCGGCTGCAGAGAACCTCAACCTCCGTAAATATAGAAACCTTTGTGTTAACTATATTTTCGAGCCCTCTGGGGTTGAAACTCTGGGGCCGTAGAGTCCGAGTGCCCTTAGCCTGTTCCAGGAAATTTTAAAACGCCTAGTTGACGCTTCCCGTGACCCGTGGGTTGGCTTTTACGTTGCTCAGAGGCTAAATGTTGCCATACAACGTGGCAACGCCGCCAGTCTCTTGGGCACATTACCAGCTGACAGCATTGAAGAGGAGTTTTTCGATGCTGTTTTATTGTTTGTTGTTAGTTAGTTTATTTATTGTAGTTAATTTATTTAAGTTAATTTATTTAAGTTAATTTATTTTAGTTAATTTATTTTAGTTAATTTATTTTAGTCTATTTATTTTAGTTTATTTAATAGTTTTTATCCATTTGTGTAACACCACATAGGGCCACCGCAGCTTATTTTAGGTCAAACCAACTGAAATCAAAATTTATACCAAAATTAATCGGAACTAAGCAGTAAATCGGACCATTAGTGCCGAATCATTAGAAATAAATTAATTACTATGCAATGAAAACTAACACGGAATCTAAATTAATATCAAATGTGCAGTTGCATCAATTATTTAATTATTTGTCTATTCAACCTCACAAAATTATGGTTTAGGAAATGTAAATTAGGATATAACACAAATATTAATAAAATGAGATATTTTTAAGTGTGTTTGTTTGTTTGTTCCTTCTTTTCGCTGAAACGCTGGATGGGTTTAAATTAAACTTTACAGCAAGATAGTTCATACATTACAATAACGCATAATTATGATTTATAAAGCAATAAAAACCGGCAAAGTGCGCGTCAGGCCGCGCGCAATGTAGGGTTCCGTAGTAGCCTGTTTTCACAATACAGAACGATTCTGTTGTTCATAAACTTATGATAACTTATTATGGTTTTTTTAATTTTTTTTTAATAAACAAATTATAGAAAATAGTATTAGGTTCCCATAAGTCATTTTAAAAGATCTATTCAACGATATCCCACACGATGGGGCAGACGACGAAAAAAAATTCATCCCTACTTCACAAGTAGGGGGGGAGCTACCCTAAAATAGTATATTTCGCAAAATTTTATTTTACCACTTTGTAAGCGTAATTAATATACACACACACATTACAGCTTTATAGTAATAACAGTCTCTTAGCAAATCCTCGGACGGACGGACGGACAGACGGACATGACGAAACTATAAGGGTTCCTTATCCGGACTACGGAACCCTAAAAATGAAACAAAGTAATTTATTTCGGATTAGCAACATCCATAGTATAGTATAGTAAAACTGAGTATAGGCATGACGACAGTATAAAAAAATTGCACATCTATTTAGTCCGTCAGTTAGAGTATTGGAAATTAATGGACACGTATTTTTTGTTTTAGTAAATCAATGAATATTGACAAAGATAAAACGCATCAAAACTCGGGAGTGGGGGCTCGAGACGTCAGAACTAGCTAAAAATTATACCTAGGCGTGACGTATTGAGAATTTTAAAAGCGTCATATCTTCGTCAATTTTGATTTACGTAACAAAAGAAAAAACACGGGTCAAAATAATATTTTCTGAAAATCTAACTGACGGACTAATTAGTATTTTTTTGTCGTCTCACCTATTATATATGTGAACAAATGAATAACACGGGTGAAGCCGCAGACGGTAGCTAGTTAATAATAGTCATAAAATAGTGAGTAATAATTTCCTCTAAAACATCCGTCGGTGTGGTTTCTAATTATTTAATTCATCATGTCAGCATTGTTACAAAATATTATTATTTTGGTTTAAGAATACGAGTAACTAGTGACGTGCCCCTATTTTTAACCAACTTCAAAAAAAGGAGGAGGTTTTCAAGTCGACTGAATTTTTTATTTTTTTGTGTATGTTCAGCCTTTTTTTTGCAAGGATGCAATGAGTTCTATGACCCCCACACTACAACATGTTGACACGGTGATGTGACTTTTCATCCCAAAAAGAAGTCGTTTCCCAGCAACAATTTTTGCTAGAATTTTACGCTCGATGTACAGAATGCTTGGTTGACGGCTTCGTGAAGGATCCGTTTACTCCTTGTATTTCATTATTTATTTATGTTTGTTTAGTATGTAAATATATTTCTAAATAAAATAATATAAATCATCATCATCACCAGCCTATTAATGTTCCCACTGCTGGGACACGGCCTCCTCTCTATGAGGGAATGGGCTATAATCCACCACGCGGGCCCAGTACGGATCGGTAGATGTCACATGTCTTCGAATTTTTGGTTCTAGGACATGCCGGTTTCCTTACGATGTTTTCCTTCACCGTTTTGAGAGCAGTGGTGATGAAATAAATTACACAAAGTAATGCGCCTGTCTGGGTTCGAACCCACGACTTACTGTTCGTAATTCGGGGCCGCCACCACTGGGCCACCGCTGCTCTCTAAAATAAATATCGCTGGACATTACATACGTTCCATTTAGTACCACAACGCAACGTAATTATAAAAAAACCAAATAGCCCAAAACTGCTTGTCCCCTAAACATAGATTACATCAGTTGCGAGGAATATAATTCAGTGCGAAATTGCGAATGTATCTGAGTAGATAATATAGCGAACGCTGTGGTTTACTATCCGATTGGGATTCAATGGGGTTACGGTTAGGGCTGATGCACAATGTAGGACTGATTCTCTAAATTGGCAATTGTATCCAACGTGCAACCAATTGTTTTTTGAAAACAATTTGCTTTGAACTGCCTCTTTGGCCTAGTGATCGTAAGCGCGTCAGCTGAGCGTGAAGTCCAGGTGGGTGACCCCCCATTACATACCGAGTTCCCTTCGTGCCTCTGAAAGCACGTCAAGCCGTTGGTCCCGGCTGTCATTTTTAGATCTTTGACAGTTGTAACAAATGGCTCGAAAGTCTGACGACAAAGTCTGAGTCTTACCCAGGGGTATCGTATTACCCAGTACTTTCTGGGTTGTAGAGATCAGATAGGCGCTCCATGTAAAATACAAGTATTCAGCTGCCGGTTAGACTGGAAGCCGACCCCAACATAGTTGGGAAAGGCTAAATATAAACTTAATCCCTTTCACAATCGTAAGTCGACTTAACACAAAACGCGTACAATAATAATGAAATGTTATCTTCATCTAGATTGGTCCAGCTCATTGAAGCTGCATCGTTTTCATCCGGCCTCTGAAATTTATTGTTAAACTGTAATTAAAGAGTTATCTGAAGTTTTTGTTTTGCAAGCTTTGAGGTCGAAAATTGGGAAGCTATTTCTGGGATACTTTGGTGTTTAATTAATTAAATGTTTCAAAGTTTAACATTGCTTTTTATACAAGAGCTCATGGATAAATAAAAACAGCCACTCCGGTCGATCTTTAGGTTAAGCTGTGATGGCCTAGGTTGGTTTGTGGATGGGTGACCACCCATTACGTACCGAGTTTCCTCTGTGCCTCGGAAAGCACGTTGAGACGTTGGTCCCGGCTGTCATTTGTAGATCTTTGACATTCGTTATGAGTAGTCAGTGGCACAAAAAGTCTGACAACCTGTCTTAACAAGGGGTATCGTATTTATTACCCAGGTACTAACTGGGTTGTTGAGGTCGGATAGGCCGTCGCTCCATGTAAGATACTAGTATTCAGTTGCATTCGTTTAGAACTAGGTATGGAATGGGTGGTTACCCATCCACTGACCAACCTAGCCAAAGGTGGCTTAACCTAAAGATCGACCCCGAGCGGCTGTTATTATTTTGCCACGAGCCCCTCTTTCTCTCTTCTTATTCAAACGACCAAAATATTTGTATATACAATTCTTTAACCAAAACTTGCGTAATTATATGGCGTTATCGAAATCTAGATTAGTGTAGTTCAGTGATCCGTTGCGGTTTCATCCGGAATCGGTGCCAACCAATGAGATTCTATTCTATAGATATATTGGAATAATATTACTGAGTGTTGCGGTAGAAATATGGGGTTTTAGAGTTATACAGCAATTTCAGGAGGATTATGAACGATGGTGTGATTTGTGGTAATTCAATTTATTGGATATCAATTTGCACACAATTTATAACGGGAAATTATTAATCGGGAGAACAAATTTTTTATTGGCAACTAATATAATACTGAATTGGCGACTAATATACCAAGTGTGTTACATTACTATTTATCCGGTCTGTGGCAAGGAAAGAAAGAAAAAAGAAAAAAATAAAGAAGCAAGAGAGAGCGTAGCGAGTTCGGAACTTTGGTACCCCGACTCGGACAGATTAGGTTCGAAGGGAATGGCGGGGACTATTGAGCGGGCGATGTGCGTGAACTAAGACCCTGGCATCCCCTTCGTGTTAGGTTACTTTAAACCCTGCAAATAGAAATAAGAGCCCCGCGCAGCGAAAATCTTGAATTTACCTAAAAAAAAATAAGTGATTAAAAAATGTGTATCCAATGAAAATACGAACCAAAAATAAAACTCCACCATTGAAAATTTGATCTTATTATTTTATGGAATTCAAAGCAAACTTCATAAATATAAAACGTAAAACTGTCAATACTAGAATTTAATAAATGTCGTCAACGCCTGTTGGTCGTCAAAAATATTTGATCTTGGATCTCGAGCAAAAGGAATTCAGTGGTATTTGAGGACACAAAGCGAGGTTAAACGTAGCGAGAAAACATCTTGAGGAATTCTCAGAATTCAGACAAACAAAGCTGTGATACGGAATAAGTGCCGTAGACAATATAGAAGGCAACGATACAATAATAGTTATCTTGAACTATTACACTATTATTTTGTCATGTGGAGAGGATGAGTGAAAGACGACTAACAAAAGGCATTTACAAGGCAGATGTGAGTGGCCACGCCGGGAGGGGACGCCCTAGAAGGACATACACTGACCTTACTGGTGAGGTTTTGGGGCGTAGTACTCGCAAGCGACGTGTGTATATGACCATTGTGTGTATGTGTCATTGACTTGAATATGCCTTGGTGGCTGAGAGAATGTCATGCTCACTTAAATGTCTCGCTGATGGTAGCGGGTGTGTCGGGTCATTTAGTTCCCTTCAATATGGTTGAGTTGAATGGCGCCGGTACATGCGTCATGTTTGTGAACGGGCGCTGTCAGTTGGGACTGGTCATCTCTTAGCTGCCAAGGTTCATTTTAATTACTTTATTCGTAAACTGTTGATCTAATCTTTTACTCTGGACGCTCTTAGTGTGCACGTCTTTCTACATCGTTCTCACATATATGTATAATCTCAAAATTAAAGATGTTGGTGAGGCGTGTAAATAGCCTACACCTTTGTGAAGAATGTAAGAAAATTTGAAATTAGAATCTATGGCGGATGTTTAATGGCGGACCTCAAAATAAATTAATTTCCCTTCTGATGAATCCTCGACAAACCAATACAAGAGAATTATTCGCAGCAAACATGCCCACGTACCTTGACAATCCAGAGATCCCACTCAGACCCAGGGAGATGGGAAGATACTTCGTCCATGCGCACTTGCAAGTATGGGCTGCCGGCCGGCGAGCTAAATCTTCGTGGATCCGCCGGTGGAATGGTGAAAACTCCAAAAATCAACACTGCACTATAAGTTCTCAGTGAAGCACAGATGCAGGTCCATTTATTTTACGAGTATCGTCCAGATTTCAACAAAAAGGGATTTTTTAAAGCGGAGCGCGACGGAGCACACACCGTCTTGTTCAAACGGTCAAGGGGAGCTGTTAGCTCGCTAGTGCCATCTATATGTGTGCCCTTGCGGAAAAAACTCAAGAAAGTCTCGATACATGGGCGCTGCTTACAGATGGCGTGAGGATTCATCAATTGAGAAGTTAAAATATTTAATTTGAAATACTAACATATTTTATGATATGGAGAAATCCTAAATTATTATTATTTTATTTTTTATATTAAAAAAGGCATTGACGCTTCACCATGCTCGGGGGCTTTGGAAGGACGCAAGTGCTTTCAGAAAGGAAGTGAAAAAATTATAAGTATTTACTAACCTAGAGTATGATCAGAAAAACTTTAAGCTTTACGACTGAATGCGAGAAACAAACGATATAAGTTATTTAAATATAATATTTCCTAAACCTTAAGACTATGAATTTCGTGTAAGAGTTAAACTTTATTGCGTTGGAATAGGATATAATTTAACGACGGCACGTTTAAAGTTACCGAACTTCGTTTTTACCATTGCAACACGAATGACATTATCCGTGCCTTTATAAACCTCAGTTATAACTCCTAATGGCCAACTTAGAGGAGCTGAATTATCCTGTCCCACGAGTACGACAGTCCCAACTTCTACGGGTTTGTCCGGAGTTGCCCATTTCTGCCTGACTTGCAGCGTATGCAGATACTCTAGGTGCCATTTCTTCCAGAAGGATTGGACCATACTATCTAACAACTGTTTGCGCTGTGATAAATTAATGCGCTGACCAGACAAATCGGCTGCCGGCAAGTACTGCAGTGGAGTCGACATCAAAAAGTGAGCGGGAGTAATAACTTCGGGATGGGGATCGGAAGACAAAACGCTCAGAGGGCGCGAGTTCATAATGCACTCTATTTGAATGAGTACAGTTTGTAACTCCTCATAAGTGAGAAGCTGACTTCCGATCACGCGATAAAGATGCGTTTTTAATGTTTTGATATTCGCTTCCCACATGGAACCAAAATGTGGGGAGCGAGGTGGAATCATTTTCCACATTATGCGGCGGGTTGATAACTCATGTAAAAGAGACGAATTGAAACTTGAATTTAATAAGAATCTATAAAGCTCATCTAGTTGGGCCTTAGCACCAACGAAATTAGTGGCGTTGTCCGAATAAAGACAAGATACTGGCCCTCGACGCGAGATAAAGCGTTTAAACGCGGCTAAAAAGGCATCAGAGGTTAAGTCAGAGACTAACTCTACATGGACGGCCTTGGTTACTAAGCACACGAATAAACAGATATACGCCTTCTGGGCGTGCTGGCCTCTGCGTCGAGTGAGGGTTATGCGTATGGGACCAGCATAATCCACTCCAGTGTGGACAAACGCCTTCGCTTCCGATACTCGGTACTCAGGCAGGTCTGCCATCACTGGAATGGGATGCGTCGGATTTACCCGAAAACATGTGTTGCATTGTCGCAACTTGGACCTAATGACAGTCCTGGCATCTAGTATCCAAAATCGCTGTCTTAGAATAGACATGAGTAGTCCCGGTCCAGTGTGACAATTCATCACATGGTAATGACGGATTATTAGATCCACGATATGATCATGTTTGGGAAGTAAAAAAGGATGCTTAGCGTCAAATGGAAGGTGCGACTTCGAAAGCCTTCCTCCAATGCGTAGTATTCCCTCTTCATCCAAAAAAACAGCTAAACTTTGGAGTCTCTTTGAAAGCAATTTCCCAGATTTAATGAGCTTAATGTCATTTGCAAAGTACACAGATTGCACAGCACATACTATCGCTCGTTCCGCAGCTGACAAGCCCTGAATAGAACGAGGTTCACAATGAACCTTTGGTCTAGCAAATTTCAATATATAGGAAACAATGCGCAACAATTTATCCCATGATGAGGTACGTTGAGCAAGTTGATATAGAAGGGGTTGTTCTACTTGCGTGGTCACTGTTAAGACATTTACCTTGTGCTCGGGAAGTTCCCCACAATTAATAGGAGAAAACGGTTTAACGGGCCAATCCTCAGGAGCACAACGAAGCCAAGAGGGGCCGTCCCACCAAAGTTCATGTGACATTAACTGGGAAGGAAGGATGCCACGAGATAGACAGTCGCTTGGATTCTCAACACCTGCCACATGGTAAAAATGTTGAGAACCCAAGTTCTCCTGACATTGAGCGACTCTATTGCTGACAAAGACTGACCAGCGGTGCGGAGAAGAGTGTATCCAAGATAAGGCTATCATGGAATCCGAAAAGGCGTAAATTCCTGCAATAGGAACACGTAAAGCGTAAGTATCGCGAACAGTTTTTACCAATTTTGACATGAGCACGGCGGCACACAGCTCCAGGCGTGCAAGAGTTGTGACTTTGGTAGGTGAAACCTTTGATTTCGCACAAATTAAGCGGACTATGACACCAGATGGACTAGTAGAGTGTATATAAATCACACACCCGTACCCACCCATACTAGCATCAGCAAACGCGACTATACGAACAGAACAATCATCGGTAACACCCACATGGCGTGGTATGCGTAATGTATCTAGCAATGGAAACTCTTGCATGAGAATCGAGAAACGTTTAAAAATGTCGTCAGGAGCGGGATCATCCCAGCCAATATTGCTCAGCCATAATTCTTTGATGAGCAACTTGGCATAGAAGATCACTGGGGCAACCAAACCGAGAACATCAAATAAGCGTGCGACTATCGAGAGTATATTTCTCTTAGTACATTTCTCAGCCACTCGAGCGGAAGTGAAGAAGAAATTATCCTGAGAAGGTTCCCACGAAAGGCCTAGAACCTTAGAAACATCACTCCCAGCGTGAAAATCGAGTGACTTGCGATGCGAGTCAGGAAGACTGTTTAAAAGAACGGGTGAATTGCTACACCATTTAATAAGGTCAAAATCGCCCGATTTAAACATCTTTATAAGATCATGCGATAGCTGCATGGCGGTATCTTCATTATTCACAGAATACACCAGATCGTCCATATAGAGACTGGTCTCTGCTACTTTAGCAGCTTTGGGATAATGCGGACTGTCAGAGGCCAGCTGTCGCACAGTGCGCATAGCTATGTATGGACTCGACTTAAGTCCGAAAGGTAAGCGATTAAAAGCAAAGGTTAGCACAGGTTCGTTCTCATTGAATCGAAACAAAATGCGTAGGTATTTACGCTGGTCAACGGGTACACCAACGCGTAAATACATTTGTTTAATATCCGCATTTATAGCGATGGGAAATAATCTAAAATTTATTAAAAGAATAAACAAATCTGTTTGTAAATTGGGACCAATATGGAGTACATCATTTAAAGATAATCCTGTATGAGTCCTAGCGCTAGCATCCAATACAATGCGCGGCATCGGTTTGTCTGGCCGAACGACAGCGTGATGAGGGATATAATACCCGTCATCGGAAATGGCAGATTCGTCGACTTGACTTAGGTACCCACTGTCAATATAATCTTTGAGCACTGCATTATAATTTTCCCGCAACATCGGCAATTGGCGTAGTTTTCTTTCAAGCGCAATAAGTCGACGGTACGCGGCGGTGTGGGAGTTACCCAACTCGGCGGGATCCTTACTAAAAGGTAACGCGACGGTATAACGTCCCACATCGTCCCGTGACACGGTCGAGGAAAAAATATTCTCACATTCGGTTTCCTCAGGAGATAAAAAACGTTTATTCTCAACTTCTTCCAATTCCCAGAACTTTTGTAATAAATCATTGAGAGCCAATGCCGTGAAAGGAGAGGAGTTAAGTAAATTTAAATTATCACTATTATGCGGAAAATCACCCATAAAGACATACCCGAATGTGGTCAATAATGCAGGTGGGGCGCGTGAACCAAAATCGACCCTATTCCCCAAGTAAATGTACGGAAACAGTTGAGCGCCCAACACTAGGTCAATATCCCCTGGAATATTCCAGCTTAAATCAGCGAGCGGAAGCGCGTGGAAGTCTACATGGCTATCCCAATTAACATGGTGCGATGGTAGCTGGTCCGTAATGCACTCAACTACTAACGCGTGAATAGTATATTTTTGATCCGGATATACACGAGACTCGATATCTAAATGTACGTATCCTATTATCGGTCGCGATACAGAACCAACTCCTTTAACAAAAGAATTACTCAAAGGAATTATCAGTAAATTAAGTTTTCTACAACAAGCTGTAGTTATTAAATTATTCTGCGAGCCATTATCAATTAAGCACCTCACTATTGTTTTGTGACCCGCACTGTCACTTTTAGCTCGCGCATAAACCTGAGCTGTCGATAACAGCACTATCGCCTTAGCCCTCGCTGCATCAGCTGCCAATAACACGGCCGAGTTGTGAGCCGAAGACGCTGGCGTCACATCACACGAATCAGACGCAATCATCTGTTCGGGAATATCGACCTTATTACTATGAGCATAAGCGCGCGGCACCGCGACGGAAACCGGGGCAGGCAAAGACGCACCGGGGGACGAGAGGGGCGAGGGAGGCGCGACGGACAGCGGCGCAGGAGGCGACGCGACGACTACATTGCAATTCGTAGCTAAAACGTCAGCTGTTTTCGGTTTATTTTCTTTATCAAAATGCAATAGTGTATGATGGCGTTTTTTACATAAATCACAGACTGACGTTGACTTGCAGTTACTCAATCCGTGCAATGTGCTCAGACAATTCGCACACCCACGTTTGGATTTAATAAACTCGAACCTTGCTCTAGGAGTCAACGCGGATTTAAACTTAGCGCAGTTGTACAAATGAACATGAGCGTTATTATTACAATACGCGCAGCATGGAACCGTCATCGCAGGTAAACAAGCGGACGAGTCAGCTGACTCGCTCACAACAAACGCTTTTGTCTGTGTGCGTGACTCGCGTGGCGCGGAAGCGGGGTTTCTACTAAAGTTTCTCGCGTTCGATTGAGACAAATTCGAACGTGCCAATATCTTTGCCTGATCTTGAACGAAGCTTATCAATAATTTCGTTGTGGGAATTTCAATATCTCGAATGGAAAGTTCAAACGATTGAATAGTCTGTGAATCGATTTTTCTCATTGCGCAGTGCAAAAGAATAAAATCAGCAAGATCCGTAATCCCAAGTTGTTTCAAGGCAGAAATAGATGCACTAAATGTTTCTATGAAAGAATCGAGACTGTTAGCGTTAAATGAACAACTTTTTAAATCCAATATATTATTTAAATAATGCGTACCTAGTGAGCGTTTCTCTTGATATTTTTTAACTAAACTGTCCCATAAGAACTTGTAAGTATCACCCGTAGGCACAATTCCAGCAGTAATCTTCAATGCGTTGTGCGTAAGTCTACCTACCAAGTACTGCACACGCTGTGAGTCAGTCAGCTGATCATTCTCATGAATATTCGACTTGAACGACTCGTAGAAAACAGGCCAATTCTCAGTTTTCCCGTCGAAAGACGGCAGCGCGATAGGAGGCAACTTTATTTTAAGCGGTTCAAAAAGAGTCTTATAGTTACTACTGGGTGTTGATGGTGATTGATTACTGTTTATTTTGTTCCTAACACGTTTAATATGAATGTACAAATCTTCAAAGGACTCTAAACAAGCATAATCGACACTTGTACCAGGTTTTATACTAATGTTTATTTGATTAATTTGATCAACAAAAGATTCAAATTTATCTCGAATGTCATCAATTGTCTCTGACTCAGTCATAAAACTTTCATTTTTTCTCGAATCGAACGACGATATATTTTTTGTTAAATCATACAACCGATTAATGCGTTTAAATAACAATCCTTTCTTTTCATGGAGAATAGTTAGTAAATCTTCCGGCTTCAGTTGTTTATCCGTCATTTCGTTAGATAACAAACGACAACAATAACAGAAAAATACCTTACAGGCGGTTTGCAATATTATCGCACCTACCAACTATGAGTGGGTATCTATCTAATTACAATTATTGTATTAAAACGCTCAAAGCCGAGATGCGTTGGTAACTACCTACTTATTTTCATAATATCAAAGCGAATTTTTAAATACGGATACCTACATAGAATTAACTTTACCAATAAATACGTAATGTCGTTCCATGAAAATTATGTACTAAAATAATTGAACAGATTTACCAACAACTACGTAAATTCTATTGTCAATTAGGTATGATGCGTTTTATAGGCAATGATTTACCAAAAGTTTACGTAAACTAAATACCTATTGTGCGTTATTGAACCTATATGATTTTTACCAAACAATTACGCAAAAATCTAGGTAACGGTTTTTAATCCGGCTCGAAGGACCAAATAATATGGTGAGGCGTGTAAATAGCCTACACCTTTGTGAAGAATGTAAGAAAATTTGAAATTAGAATCTATGGCGGATGTTTAATGGCGGACCTCAAAATAAATTAATTTCCCTTCTGATGAATCCTCGACAAACCAATACAAGAGAATTATTCGCAGCAAACATGCCCACGTACCTTGACAATCCAGAGATCCCACTCAGACCCAGGGAGATGGGAAGATACTTCGTCCATGCGCACTTGCAAGTATGGGCTGCCGGCCGGCGAGCTAAATCTTCGTGGATCCGCCGGTGGAATGGTGAAAACTCCAAAAATCAACACTGCACTATAAGTTCTCAGTGAAGCACAGATGCAGGTCCATTTATTTTACGAGTATCGTCCAGATTTCAACAAAAAGGGATTTTTTAAAGCGGAGCGCGACGGAGCACACACCGTCTTGTTCAAACGGTCAAGGGGAGCTGTTAGCTCGCTAGTGCCATCTATATGTGTGCCCTTGCGGAAAAAACTCAAGAAAGTCTCGATACATGGGCGCTGCTTACAGATGGCGTGAGGATTCATCAATTGAGAAGTTAAAATATTTAATTTGAAATACTAACATATTTTATGATATGGAGAAATCCTAAATTATTATTATTTTATTTTTTATATTAAAAAAGGCATTGACGCTTCACCAGATGTAACCAAGATTTTGTAACAATATTTTTGATTTTAAAAGAGTGTCCATGGAGTTTCTTGCCCGTTCTTCTCCATAGAGATCTACGCTAGGGAATGGGCAACTACAGTACTTTCTCAAGTTATTATGCCTTGTGACTGGGACTGTAGCTTTGATTTTCTTTTTTGTATTTTTGACATTCAAAAGTGCCGTAATGGTCTAATTGAAATAAATGCTTTGGGTTTGGGTTTGGGTTTGGGTTTGACCAGATATCGACGCTTGAAAGGCAACCCTCACTAAGCGACATTGAGTAAACTTTACAGGAGAGTGATTTAAAGTTCAATATTTAAAGAAAATCATAAATAATTTACCTAATTGTTCGATTAAAATGATGTTAACACTCGTAGAAATCATTTTTTATAGCTATCCAAATTTACCAAATTAGAGACCTGACACTTTTTAAAAACACCGGTTTGTGTCGGTTAGATAAAATTTTTTGATTTGATAAACAAGTAAAATTATCTAAATCATCACTGTAGTGTATGCAGTAACATGTAAAAATAGGTAAACTTACCTAGTTTAGAATTTTGATACAGAAAGATTGATCTAAAAAGATCTGACAGTTGAAAATAAATCAAGTAAGTTACTTAAGCATTATTTAATGATCTTTGTGATTGCGGAAATTGTATCTTAGTTATTATAATTACCCCAAACCTCCCTTCGTAACTGACATTTAACCAAGAACTGTATAGGTAATTATTATCATGCACGAAAATTTGTGTAGGTAAAATCTACTAAGTGATTTCAAAGGAAAATTTCTTAACAAGTAAAAATATCTAAATACAAATAAATTAAAAAGTCAATACATTAAAAACCGACTAAGTATAATCCTAATTGTTAGAATGTCGTAACTGCTGGATTTTCTTAAAATCACTTTTTTTTTGTCGCATAGTAAGCACAAAATGTAGTTTTCACCGAAATCACACAATATCTAAGCGACAATAAAACTCGTCGTAGAACTATGAGATCTAGACCAAACGACACAGAAAAGTCTAGCGGTTAGAATTTTATTATATATAACTCATTTTACGGATTTATGTCGCTTAGTAAGGATTGCCTTTCAAGCGTCGATATGTATGAGCGTGGACGAGGTAAAAGCAGGGAGGCATTTCTTTAAGGCGGTTCCCCGAGCAAAATTAGCAACTCTATTTGTGGTGGTTCAAACTTTGTTTGAAACACTGTTAGAATAAAGTGCTAATCAGCTTGCACTACAAAAGATTGTTACGTCAGTCACTGCAGGCCGAATAGTGCGATATGAGTGGTTTTTATTCTTTATAAAATTAAATTTACGTCTTTTGAAAAAATAAAACGACAATTATGTTCATTATTAAATTGTCTATCCATTAGTATAAGTAGCAAATAAAAATAATGGTTACTTTACAAGGAGTAGCATTTTATAAATCATTATTACTCATTTCTGTGGTTTCGTTGTGAGGGGATTTATTAAACATTTGCTACTTAAAAACAAAAAAGAAAAGACTATTTTGGAGTCAAGAATATGTAGTAATTTAATGTATTTTTTATTAGTTGGTATTTCTTTTGGATAAAGAGGAGTAGGCTCCAAAAAATCTGCTCGTTCAAGGTCATTTGCTCGGGGAGGCGCCTTAAGATCGCTGTACGTACGCGTCTGTGTCCTTGCTCCTATATTTGCTCGTTGTGGAGAGCCAGCCTTTTGTACGTATATATTTTGTACTGATCCCTTAGGGAGACTTGGCCAATGGCAATGGTGTACTAGAACGATTACAAGGAGACAATATTTGATTCTTTTTATTGTAGTATTTGTAGAACGATTCTTATTGAAGTTAATACAGAATTAGCTCCATTTTCATCAGTGCTTATAGGCGCGGAGGACTTGCGGCTAAGCAATAACAGTCTTAAGGGTCGATCTATAAGGTTTAGAAAGGCTTGCCGAGGTCGACCTGCGGTTATGTGACTTACCGAGATGCCTCTCATAAGAGCCTAGAAAAGTAGGTTAAGCCGTTGGTCCGGGCTGTCATTTGCAGATCTTTGACATACGTTAAAAGTGGTCAGACCTGAAAGTCTGACAAGCAGTCTTATCAAGGGGTATTGTGGTACCCAGTAAATGGTATGTGGAGATCAGATAGGTTAGTCGCTCCACATAAATTACTGGTATTCAGCTACGTCTGGTTAGACTGAACAAACGATGACGTCGTCTTCATCGCGTCGTTGGTGGCAGCGTAAAGGTCACTACGGCTGTATGTTTTTGGGCTAAGAGAGCAGGACAGGAGGTGAGCATCTTCCTGGAAGGTCTTTCGTGGTCCACCTGGAAGTCATTATACCGTCTCCAGACTCAAGTCATCATCATCATTATCATCATTAGCCTATTAATGTTCCCACTGCTGGGACACAGGCCTCCTCTCTATGAGAGGGAATGGGCTATAATCCACCACGCGGGCCCAGCGCGGATTGGTAAATGTCACATGCTTCGAATTTTTTGGGTCTAGGACATGCCGGTTTCCTCACGACGAATATGATGGGAAGATGTAACTCTAACCTTGTCAAGTGGGGTTACCTCAATGAAACAGCAGCGGGATTCGGGTTAAGAGCTCTGTTGCAAACCATGTTCCACGTACTATACTGCCCTCTTAACGGTGACATATGAGAGATCCAAAGACTTCATTCAAAGAACACCCTATTTGTCCCGTTGAGAAACGTGATATTTTTCTGTAACATTCAGTTTGACTTTTAAGTTCAGCCAGTTCCTTTGATAATCATGTAAACTGAGAACATGATTCTCCATGGTAGAGGAATTGAATTTCACATGAACGGTTTAATGATCTGATGGATCAAACAAGGAGTGGGCTCTATAATGAGTTATTTTGGGTCATATCAAATAATTAACTATGATAAGAGTACGATCAGAATTATGGTTGTCTAAGTTAGTGGGTCTTATTGTATTTTAGAATCTAACTCTATCAGAAATCTTAGTTCGAAAATATTACGAGTATCGGAATCAATTTTTTTTTCCTTTGATTTGCACAATTAAAACTTAAAACTGTATATATTTATAACCAGCGGTCCGTCCCGGCTTCGCACGGGTGGACATTTATTTTCCTTTAATTCCCCCTCCCTTCTTATTTTTTCTAGTAATAAATATAACCTATGACATTAACAAATCACGTGGCTTTCTATTTTTTTAATAATAATAAATCTTTGACAAATGATTGCTCAATACATCAGTGTAGCCCTGGCTCTAGTACTAGGAAATCCTGTATCACAAGAGCAAGACCATATGTAAAAAAAGATTGACACAAAAATTTGATCATTAAAAGATTTGGCATGCATTAAAAGTGTTTACAAACATAAAAAGGAGTAAAAAAAGTAGTAAAAAATTTAAAAAATAAAATGTGATTATACTTATTTATTTTTATATAAGTACTTATAATAATTATAGAATTACAATTAATTTATTTGTAAGAATGTAGTTTTACATAGTATGAGTAGTTACACAATATGTGGTGTACAAATATTAAATTATAAAATGTCATTCATAAAACTAAGTAGTACAATAAATGTCAAGATTTGTGATACATTAAGTCCAGCACGAATTAATATTATTATAATTATAGATTTAAAACCAATGTCCAAATTAAGTACATGTCATCTTGGATTGTTACAATAATCCATATATTCGCCAATGTCATAAAAACAATTATCTAATAACCAATTTGTCAGCTTTTTCTGAACATGGGGACAGGAAGTATAATCAATATAAAAAATAATTATAATTATACTTTATTATGTATAGGTAAAAGAATCTTCAAAATAGGTTCAGTAGATCCAGAGATTACCTTACAACGTCACAAACTTTAGCTGGCTGCTGATCCTCGACCATTCTAGCCTAGCTCAAGAACAATTCAGTACCAAACGCCTCGGCTTTCATGGATCGACCATTCTAACAGCAAGTTACGGAGTTCAATTTACTGCTTCATCGGACCGAATGACAGTGGTCGTTTAATATTGTTTTGATCCACATCTTCCAAGAACACAAGAAAAGGATTCTGTCTGTCGGTCAAATAGTTAGCTAGCTAAACTAAAATGCCGGGATGAGTATCACTACTAGTGGTGGTGGTGGTGGACTAGTTTTTTTTATGCTACAAGCTAGAGCTTGTAGCATAAAAAAAACTAGTCCACCATCTTTGGGACTCCGCCATATTGATTCAGAATGACGTCTCATAGCTAACCATGCATTGTCATCCAAACTAAACGTGTGTGCAAAATTTCAGCAGAATCGTTTCGGGATTTAAAATTTACTTGCATTATTTGACATAAACAAAAAAACAAGCATACTTGAAACCATTACAAGTTATATAAAAGCTTGTAAAAGAAAAAAAAGGTAATCATTTAAAGCGGAATGACCAATCTAACGATACAATTATTTGGGACATACTTTAACTCCAAGTAACAGAGTTCAATTTACCGCTTCATCGGACCAACGACAGTCAAGGTGTTGGTCTAATATTATTTTGATCCTCGTCTTCCCAGAGATTGGACGATACAATGCTGGCTATTGGATCACCTCTCGCTGAAGCAATGGCGATTTGGGAAAAAATTTATTAGCTTTGGAATGAAAAAGGACCATCTGTTCAGTTGTGGTAGTTGATTCTTAAAATGATATTTTACTCTCTGGGTCTCTAATAAGCAAACCAACTAATTCTAACTTTGACCCACTAGCACTACAAATCGTTAAATGCATTTAGAGCTAAATAAATTTTAAACATTATTCAGGAGGTGGCGAACTCGTCTGGATGTTTTATTTTTTTGTATATCTTCAGCGATAATTTTGAACCAAGGCGTTCGATGTCGAAGATTTTCTTTTTTTATTGTAAAGGGGGTACATCATCTCAGAGATGGTCCCATATTTATTTGGTCAAGTTCTGAAGAGCAGAAGAGGGTTTTTGAGGTAAAAATACAACGGACTTCTAAAAATAATTAACGTATAAAATAACCTTTATTTTGGAAGTCGATGCCAAAAGACCAATGAAACTATAAAAAGTCACTGACTTCCTAAATTAAGGTTATTTTGCACTTTTTTAGTAATCTTTCTAAAGGGCGATTGTAAATTTTTTGCAAAAGTTTTTTAACAGTGATTGCTTTATCCAAACATAAAACACCAAATCTTTCCAAAGACAAGTCGTCACAAAATTCACACTACCCCACAAACCTACTACACTCCAAGCTTTACAGCCTTGAAGATAAGAAAAGAAGGACAATATAAAATCCTGGCACAATGTATCTCCGTTTAACCGACGCAAAGGGATCACATTTTTTACTGTGGGATATAAATTCAGCGTACAGGGACTTATCTTTGTCTAGTTTATTTGCAATGATTTAAGGCCAGCTGTGGGACTTTAATGGTGGGCTTTTGAAGAAGAATTTACGCTTTGGTGTACCTTGGTTTCTTCTTGTTTGACCAACATAGGAAAATAAACTAACGCCTTTTTTCCCAAAGGAGATGGCACGAAATATAAAACAATTTTCCTACGCTTCAAGTACTTCATCATCTGCCTAGCCCTTTTCCAAGTTTAATTGGGGTTGGCTTCCAGTCTAACCGGATGCAGCTGAATACCAGTATTTTACATGGAGCGACTGCCTATCTGACCTCCACAACCCAGTAAGTACTGGGTAATACGATACCCCTTGGTAAGACTGGTTGTCAGACTTTTTGGGCCACTGACTACCTGTAACGACTGTCAAAGATCACAAATGACAGCCAGGACCAACTACTTAACGTGCTTTCCCATCCACAGACCAACCTAGACAAGCACGGCTTAACCTAAAGATCGACCCGAGCGGCTGTTATTATTTAGCCACGAGCTCCTCCGCTCCTCCGCCTACGCTTAAAGTACTTACGGGATCATATCCGTGATTTTCTTTATTTATGAGTTCCCGATATTTCGACGCTGTTGCAAGCATCATGATCGCGGGAATACTGAAGAGGTATACGGGTGGGGCGAAAATTATTCCCTCATACCTTTTCAGTATTTCCTCGATCATGATGCTTACAACAGCGTCGAAATATCGGGAGCTCATAAATAAAGAAAAACACGGATATAATCCCGTAAGTACTTTAAGTGTAGTGAAATACCGTGAAAGTCTAAAACAGTGAATTTTCCTACAATTCTTACATACTTTGACTAGTATAATGTCTTAGTAATCTACCTATAACGTTTCCACTGCTGGGACACAGACCTCCTCTGTAGTAAGAAGTAGAATAAAAACTACCATCAACTTAATTAGACTAGCCTTGACATAATTTTATAACACTATAGCTGTTGCCAGCGTCCTCATCTGCGTTTATGTTATTATTAGCTAGCTAGCCCATATTGTCCCAACGTTGGGCAAAAGCCTCCCTCCATTCCTTCCAACGGTCACGATTCAGCGCTACTTCCTTCTAATTCACAAGGAAAACATCCAGTTCGTCCAGCCATCACCTTCGTGGTCTGCCGTGACCTCGTGTCACTCCTTCGCGGCCCCAATCCTGACCTTTACAAGCCCAAAGCTCGTTCAGCATGTGGCATGCGAAAGACATGTCCTACCCAGTCTCATTTAATTTGGGCCCAAGGTCATGGTCAAGGTTCATGGGTCCAAGCATGAGTTATTAGGGCGGAAGAGACAGCAAATGACTACTTCTTTCGGCTCGTTCAATTTGGCAAATAATGCATCCTGTATTTTCAATAAGCACTAGTTTAAAACTACATACATAGTTGCCTTTCGTTCGGGGATTACAAGCGTTATGTTATGTTATATTTATGTTATTGTCAATAGAATACATCAGTCAAAATCCTATAAATATCAACCCAGCAAAGTGCACGAATCCGCTTTTACCAGCTGTGTTAAAATGAAAAATACGGCTCCGTTTACACATCAAGTCAGCCATGAAACGCTAAAAGACTAACCTAGCCATTTCAAAAGCCAATATAAAAGTGTCCAAGCCCGATAGTAGGACCATGTTAAATAATGGAGACCTATTTAGTTTTCAAAGTAATTTATTGGAGCAATGAAACTCCGTCGTCGGTGGTTTATTTTGTTGCGTACGACCGGGGCCTAAGATCTCTCGATATTTCTGCGATCCTAGTACTTTTTTGCGGGTTTAGATTCTTGGAGTAAGCTGTTTTGTTTTTTCTGGGACTGTATTTTGGTAAAAAACATACGATACGATTGCCTATAGCATTTTTTTTTTTTTTTTTTGGGAAATCATCAAATGACTTCTGCCGCCCTGGGCGGAGCAGGAGGGAGTGTCAGACTTTTACTGACTAAAACCCATCCATGTTCCTTCATCGTCCTTTGTGTTCCGGGGCCACGGTATCTCTTTCGAACAGTCGCGCAACCCTGGCAGGCATCGGTCCTTGCCTTGTCTTTGAGGCGCGCGTGGAAAACTCCTGCGCCGTCGACACGGCCTGTCGTCATGAGACGGATGGACGGTGAGCTAGCCCATAAGCCCACCGTCCACAGGCCCGCGATAATCATGATATCTTGCACTACAGTTCCTTAGACAACGAAATTGTGCTCTAAGGAGGGATTTTTTACCCACAGCATCACGCTTTTTATCTCCGAAGGAGCAGAGGAGGAAGGCAGAGCATCTAATAGTACACCCACATTTCTCTAGTTATGTTTCAGTCCCCTGTAAAACTGAGAGTCTATTGCCATCAACTGAGCACAAATCGAAACTCCGTGGCTGCTACTGACAAAATTCCTGGTGAAAAAACCTAATAACACTTCGCCCGACCCGGGAATCGAACCAGGACCTCGTGCTCATTAGTTGTGCTCGCGGCCACTCCACAAAAAAGCAGTCCAATGACAGTGGAGGATTTTCTTCTAAAATAAACTTCTGATGGGGTTAATTATGAGATGACTCTTTTTATGAACATTCGTAATTTTTGCTCATAGCAAATCCAATCAAACACAGCCGTGTTCACACATTAATCACCCATTTAACTCCTTGTCTACTTCTTCCCGTAAACCGACTACAAAGTAAAGTGTAGCCGGTAATACGTAAGATTCATGTGAACATAAACGTTCAGGTTCTTCATTGCGCACTAAACCTTTCTAGTATTAGTTGGTTTAGTGTCTCTGGAATGAGCGTACTAAATGGAGTTCCAGATGGATTTTAATTAATTGGTTGTGTTTTATGTCTGTTTCCGGGCTTGTCAAGGTATGGTTTTAAGCTGGGTATGGGATAAATTAAAATACTAACAATTAAAGACCAGATATCTATAGCAATCACAAAATACTTTTATCTGAATCACAAATTCACTACTGATCAATATTCAGTATCGCACTTCCATAGTGGAACAGTCTAGTCACGGATGTAATCTAGAATGTTCTCTTCTTTTCTTTTTCGTGTGCCTAAATCTGGTATCAGAGTTTTTATGCTGCCCATGAGCCTCTGACTTGGCTTGAGAAATATCTCTTAGGGCTACTGGTTATTTAAATCTAGGTTATATTTAATCAAATTTAAATGTTAAATTTAAATGTTATATTTAATCAAATTTAAATGTTAAAATAATTATGTATTTTTTTTAGGTTATGTTTAATGTTTGTAAATCCTTGTGGAACATCGGGTACGACTGGGTGTTGCGCGCCGACCTCCCTAGCGGCGTCAGCGTGGTCTGCTATGCAGACGACACGCTGGTGCTGGCACAAGGGGGGTCGCACGAGGCGGCGGCCGAAATAATGACACGCGGGGTTGCGATAGTCGTCGAGAGGATCCGGCAACTGGGTCTCGAGGTGGCATTGCACAAGTCCGAGGCCATGTGCTTTCATGGGCCTCGGAATGCGCCACCTCCGGGATCCTCACTGACGGTAGGAGGGGTATCCGTCGGCGTCGAGTCGACGCTGAAGTACCTGGGACTCGTCCTCGACAGCCGATGGAACTTCGTGGAGCATTTCCGACGTTTGGCCCCCAAACTGGAACGGACCGGGGCTGCCTTCAGGCGGCTCCTGCCCAACCTTGGGGGGCCAAACGCCTCCTGCCGGAGGCTCTACGCGGGAGTCGTGCGGTCCATGGCCCTTTACGGGGCCCCGGTGTGGGCGCGTTCCTTGAGGCTGCGTGCAGCCCACTACCTGAACGCGCCCCAAAAGGTGGTAGCCGTAAGGCTGGCCCGTGGGTACCGCACGATCTCCCGTGAGGCGGCGTGCCTCCTTGCCGGGTTGCCGCCATGGGATCTGGAGGCGATAGTCCTCGCGCGCCTGCATGAATGGCGCGCGGAGGCGCTTCGCCGGGGGGAAACTCCGCTGCCGCGACAAATTGTCGCTCAGCGGACAGACTTCCGGCGTGATCTCATGGCGACATGGAGAGAGCGACTGTCGCAACCCCGTGCAGGGCACGCCACAATAGTGGCGGTAAGTCCCCTCTTTGAGGAGTGGCTTGAGAGACGCCACGGCGTCCTCACCTTCTGCCTGACGCAGGTCCTCACCGGACACGGTGTTTTCGGGAGGTTCCTGCACCGAATCGGGCGGGAGGAAACGCCCGGGTGTTTCCACTGCGAGGATCGACCGGAGGACACGGTGGAGCACACGGTGGAGGTGTGCCCTGCGTGGGCGGAGCACCGCCGTGTCCTCGAAGCGGCGATTGGCGGCGGCGACCTCTCGCGTCCGGCCCTGGTGCAAGCCATGGTCCGGAGCGAGACGGAATGGGACGCCGTCACCTCCTTCTGCGAAGCAGTAATGCTAGAGAAGGAGGTGGCGGAACGTGAGAGGGAGAGAACCTCACAGCGTCCCGGCCGCCGCGGGAGACGCCCCGGGCGTCGGGGGCCACCGTAGGCGCGGGCCTGTGGACGGTGGGCTATGGGCTAGCTCGCCGTCCGTCCGTCTCATGACGACAGGCCGTGTCGACGGCGCGTTCGTGTTCCACGCGCGCCTCAAAGAGAGTCAGCAAAAAGGAAGGGGGCCGAAAGGACCGATGCCTGCCGGGGTTGCGGGACTATTCGAAAGAGATACCGTGGCCCCGGAACACAAAGGGCGATGAAGGAACATGGATGGGTTTTAGTCAGTAAAAGTCTGACACTCCCTCCTGCTCCGCCCAGAGCGGGAGAAGTCATTTGATGATTTCCCATCCGAAAAAAAAAAAAAAAAAAAAAAAAAAAAAAAAAGGGCTACTGGTTTGGTTTGGCTGGTCCGGAAAATCGACGTGCGTGCGTAACCACACGATAAAGGAAGAAGTAGGTTATTCTTCTGCAGAAAGTAAAGTCTTTTTGAAATACTCATACATATTGTCACAAAGGCTATATGTTTTCTTTTGCCCCTAGATTGGAAAATCAGTATCTTTACTTGTTTCTTTTTCTTTTCTTATCAATAGCGGAACGGGATCGGTCGATCTTGAGCTGTGAAATATTTAAATTGAACGGATTACAGAGTCGGAATGAGGGCAATTCAGAGGTGCGGGAATTTTGTAAAAATTTTAATTTTGGTAAGCTTTACTCTCAGATAAACGAAAGTGAAAGAAGCTAAATAAGAGTTAAGAGAAATTGTGTGGCTTCTATTGTGGAAAGTGTTAAGAGTAACATACAATAAATGGCCCTTATAGATTACTTAGACTAAACTGAAAAGGTACTTTAATGAAATACACGGGTTACCCTAGTCCAAATGTATGGTCCTTGGGAGTGCCCAAAGACCATTATTTCGTCTCAATTATTTCTTGTCACTACTTTTGACCATAGCGACTCCATTTCATTCACCCAACCTAGATATTTTGCACCAAAATCAAAAAATCAAAATATTTTATTTCACATAAACCTACAAGGGCACATAAAAAACGTCAAAAAGGTGCACGGTTCGGGTTGGTCGTTTCCATGGAGAAGAACTGGCAAGAAACTCAATGGTCACTCTTTTCAAATAATTTGGTATTACCATATTAATGTGTTACAGCAATTAGTACTTAAGTATGGGGTGACAGCGTAGGCCCGACAATAGGTTGTTGCTTCCTAACCAAAAAATGTAAAACAAGATAAATGTAACAAAAGTTAACAAGCATCTGGGAATCTCTGACCGAATCTCACCGACCCTAGATTCGTCTCTGTGTTTAAGAAAGGATCGCTTCGGAGGCGACGCGACGGTTAAAGAGGCAATGCAGTTTTATGTTTTTTGAATGCCATATTGGTTTCCTCACTGTGAACGTTTTCTAGTTAAGAAATAAGTATTTTTAACTGAAACTTTTCAACCTGGGGTTTTATTATTAATTATTTGAAATTGAATATGGATTATTATCGTTTGAATGTGTTATTTTTATTATCTTTGACATGTTTTCTTTTTTTCCGATTGTTATGCTTGGATGGTACTGTTTTATTTTACAAAATATCTACACAATGTATATTGTTCTGAAATAAATTACTTAATATGACTTAGTTAGTAAATACGCGGTTTTAACTGGTCCAGGGGATTCTTGTTCTGAAAATCACAAATGGATAATTCCTTAATATTAATATAGATATTATAATTATTCTTCCAGTTTGCCTCATTCGTAAAACTGAATATCCATATTCCCGTTAGCCCTCTTAGCTTAGGGTTGATTTTCAGAAACAGTTTCAAAACAGTTTCCGAAAATCTTTAAAAAAAAAATACATTTTGTATTGTATTCTCAAGAATACAATACAAAATGTTTTATTTCATTATTACACGTTATACATACATTATACAGTTGGTGGCGTCCCCTTTTAAGTATATAGATGCCTGTACATGTAGATGCCTGTGTGTGTGTGCCTGGCATCTATATGTCTAATATGTTATTATACAAAGTTAAAAGTATGAATTTAAAATTTTATTTAGTCTGTTGGTATATGTGTGCGTGCAAGCGTGTTTATGTGTGTGTGTGTGTGTGTGTGGTTGTTTGGTATAATCAAGATCGTCAAATGACTGTCTGGGCTCTCCAAGGCTCAGAGTATTGTGCAAGTCGCTGGTATTCGTGCCATAAAGTAAAGAGAGCAAAATAACCACGACAACCATAACATTACGCCTGTAATCCCTAAAGGGATAGTCAGAGGCATGCCTAATAGTACACCCTTATTTCGCCAGTTATGTTTAAGTCCCATGTAATAGGGGGCGAGCCTATTGCCATGAACCGGGCAAAAATCCAGACTCCGTGGCTGCTACTGAGAAATTCCTGATGGAAAAACCCAATAACACTTCGCCCGACCCGGGAAGAGAACCCAGGACCTCATTCACGTTCAGCAGTCGCTTTTGTCACTCGATGAGGCAGTCCAGCAGAACAAAAGACGATCGCACCAAAACAAAACTCACGGGTCCTAACACAAGTGACTGACACCCGGCTATCTCTATTGAATACAGTCGTACCGTACCGGATATAAAAGTTTTGGGGGTAAGGACAAAATGGCGTCGTATTGTTATGTCGTTGCTGAACGAATAACTTTAGCCATTGGAATTAGGAGGCTGGCGGTACAGAGATAAGGCGACTCAATTGAGGGTTAGGAGCTGAGTCGATTGGAGGTGGTAGTTTTAATCATTTTAATTCAGCACCTAAAGTGGTCTGTTGTAGATCGTGACTACAAAATACCAACCACACGGTCCGATCTTCAAGGTTAAGCCGCACTTGCCAAGGTCGGTCTGCGGATGGGTGACCATCCATTAAAACTGAGTATCATCCGTGCCGCGGAAAGCATGTTAATGATGTCATTTGAAGATCTTTTGATCTTTGACAGATCAGTGGCCTAGAAGTCTGACAACTAGTCTTACCGAGGGTTTATACAGGGTGTAAAAGACCTCATCACGAAGTCGTCAACCAAGCATTCTGTACATCAAATTATGTAACTTTACGCAAAAATTATTGCTGGGAAACAACTTTTTTTTTGGGGTGAAAAATCATGTTTTGTGGTAGAACTCAATGTAACGCACTCAATACATTGTGCTGGTGGATGGATTGAATAGTACGGGGGTCGTGGAGGTGTTTAAAGTAAAAATCATACATTAAAAACTTGTATTAAAAAAAAAACTTATTAAAAAGTTGGAACTTTGACCCCCAATATCTCCGTAACTAGAAGGTTCCCAGGTATGGTTTAGAACAAAAAAAACATCGCAATGACGTGGAGAACAAGTGACTTTCACACTTCGTTAACACCTGTTAACGAAGCCTCCCTCTTCACCCTTTACATTGTATTAACCAGAACTAACTGGGTTGTAGAGGGCAGTCACTCCATGTAAAATTTGATTTGAATTAAACCGAACCTGTTGGGAATGGCTAGGTAGCAGATAATGACAGCACTTTGCACCTTGTAAAACTGGCAACCGATTTCAAAATAATGGAACGAATGGCTCAGACAATAAAAGAAATATAAGAGGAACTATAAAAGTGGCGCCATTCACTGAAGAGTTGTAAGGTAATCGGTTATCGGATAGGAAATGAGGAAAATGTTGAGTATGAATGTAGACGGTTATAAGAGTAGAGGAAGACCAAAGAAACGATGGATGGACTGTGTGAAGGGTGATATGGCTAGAGAGGAGGTGACTGCTGAGATGACGAGTAATAGAGAAGTATGGAAGAAGAAGACATGCTGCGCCGACCAGAAATAAATTGGGTTAAGGGCAGGAGAATGATGTTGGTTCAGATAATAAAAGCAACACACACACACATCCATATTTCAAACATCCCAGTAACTGGTTTCAGTCCCACAAAAAGTTGGAAGTTGGGCATTTCATCGCACACAAATGGTTCAATGAAAATATGAACTGAACCCACAACAGTTTTATTAAACGGAGTTTAGGAGTCAATACAATATGATGTTGTTTAGCGTTCATCGGTAAACTAAAAGGCAACAGGTCGAAGCTGTTTAAAGCGATTTATTTAACGCCGAATTGAATATTTGGGAGAAAATTCTGCCCTGAATTGTAAACACGACTACTGATTATGAGTCCTGGGTTCCCAGGTCGGGTAAAACGTTATTGGGTTTTTCAATTAGGATTTTTTCAGTAGCAGCCACGGAGTCTGGATTTGTGCCCAGTTGATGGCATTAGGGTCGCCCCCTATTACAAGGGACTTAAACGTAACTGGCGAAATCTGGGTGTACTATTAGATACATCTCTGCCTAACCCTTCGGGGATTATAGGCGTGGTGTTATGTTAATGTGTTTAGAATGATAAAAATATTAAATTAAATACTAAAAATTGACAAGCAAAAGTTATCTTTCGTGCATCCTCTTACCAGAAACTCAAATATCCACCCATTTCGTGGCAAATGTCTATTTAGAAGAGTACCATGTCTGAATAGAGCTACTCTAACCCCCGACCCACGACCTACGCGGTCAAGCAAGAAATGTGTCGCGACAGCCACTACGTAAGAAACAAATGAATAAAGAATTTTCGAGCATGCCACCGAGTCACTGCAACGCAACTTGCTAAGCGGCGATACACACGCTAAAGAACAAATGACGCGCGCGCGTTTCCTTTAACGACAGTCTCGTCGCGAGTAGCTAGTTAAGTAGAAAATTGTATGAATATCAACGCGGATATCAAACGCCTTGCGTATGCTTGCGACTCCGCCGCCCGGCTTTAGCGCCCTTACTATTTTCAATGCAGTCAGTAAAATGCTCGAGCATATTTTCGTTCTGTTTGAACTAGTGCTAAGTCGCATCGTCTGAGGTCTCGAACCGAGCGGAACAATACAATGTTTAAATTGAACTACTTTCTTTAAATATAGCTACACGGACAGTACCTCCAGTCATGCAACTTTACATCCTGGTACTCGTATTATCTTATTGCGGGGCAATGTAAATTCAAACTGGAATGTCATACGTTTGTGAGATTAGAACTTGGAGAGATTGCATGCAGTAAAATGGGATGGAGTTTGTGAACCGAATTTCTAGTATTACCATTATTTGCTTTGAAATCCTGAAAATAATACAGGGTGTAAAAGAATAAACCACTGACAGAATAAATCCTCTGGTTCTGGTTTGGTGGACTCAAACCATGAAAATAAACAGCTTTTGTTCAATTGTACACTGAGTGAATTCACACGGCCCGCATTTTGCAAAATTACTCTTGGTTGTCAAAATAATTTATTCTAATATTGGTAATCTATTGTAACTTTAAATATAACTACTCTATTCTATTAGATACAAAAGCCTGTGATAATAGCTGTCTGTGTTGTTTAAATAAATAAAAACGACTTTTGGAAATACATAACTTTTTTTTTGTTTTACCACGCTTCTTGATCGCTCCAATTCCTTTTTTTCGAATTTCAAAAGTTGTTAAGTTTCATGGCCCGAGATACCACACGAGAGGTCTTGCGGTTACTCGTTACACCTTGTATAAATCGTTCCATTAAAGCTTTCATACACCGTGTATGAATGCTTACGTACGCGTACGGGATTCTAGACCCCAGAAGTTGAATTGTTGTTGTTATCAATGATGATGTTTGACATAGTGCCATAAAGCGACAAACGCAAAGACGAAGCGGCGAAATGTATGGAACAGACGATTTATTTTTGGGACGGTTTGTAATTGTGTGATGAACTCATGGAAAAGTTTATCATACGATGTCCTTGAAATAAGTAGGTTTTGTTTTGCAAATACAACAAATAAAAAAAAAAGGATTTTAACTCATTGTGATTGTAGTTCTGCAGAAAACAGCTAAAAGAATAATACCAAGACGGCAAAACAATTTATTGAAACTTTTAGTACGGACTTGGACAAAACAAAGAAATAGAATACGCTAACTGGCTACAAAGGATCTAATTTGTGCGTTTAACTTGGAAACTAGCCAAATTGAATAAAGTCAGACAAGTTCTTTTTCAACTGAAAAAAAAGAAAGTCCTGTCAGGGATACCTACAGGAATAATCAAGGAATCTTCGCATAGTGATACAAGGGTCTATTGGCTTTTGAATAACTTTGATATTAGGGGCGCTGTTGGTAAGTAATTTATGATAGTTATTGAAATGATAATAATTTAAAAAATTAAAAAAACCCGACTGCGTAAAAAATAGCTAATAACTTAAAAACTGAAATGAAAAAAAATAAGTTCAATTATAAATTCTAATACGGAACATATTGACTGCAACAGTCGCGACCTATATTGGATGTAATGATTAATCTTATTATTTAATGGGTCCCGACCATTGCAGTCAATATGTTCCGTATTAGAATTTATAATTGAACTTTTTTTTTCTTTTCAGTTTTTAAGTTATTAGTTATTTTTTACGCAGTCGGGTTTTTTTAATTATAATTTTTTATTTTACATTTTTAGTTACGGTTATAATAAGATGGAGAATTTCACTTTTCATTTATTTTAGAGTACATTTATTGATTTATTGCTCACAAACTTACATATTCATCCGCACGTATCTTGTTAATTAAATAAATAACACATTTTTTTAAATTAAAATATGGTCATGATTTTATTTATTTATTTATTTGGTACACCAACAGCAATACATACTAAGAATTAATGTGAAATAATGAAAATAACATAAAAGTTCTGGTATGTATGCCTATTATAGGTATACGCAGCATTCACCATAAGAAAACAACATAATTATAATTTTGCAAATCTTAATAATAAAATTTGAATACAATATAAAATAAAATAAAATGAAATTACTTAATACTAAATGAAGTGATTTAATTATGATGATATACACTATGCATTATGAGTGTATTATGTAAAGATTTACATTTTTGTTAAATGGTTGCGCAGTTGCAAATGTATTGAGTTGACATAAATTAGTTATTTAAAGGTAAATTAGTGCTCTCCCGTACAGAAACTGATCTTCTAAACTTGTTAAGGGAAACACCGAATAAATCGGTTTCCAGTGATGTGTGGGAGCTGTTATAGTTTCTACATATTCTGAGTAAAGGAGCATTGAGACCTAGGTTTGATTTGCGAAACGGGATATGAAACAGTCTGGTGATGGTATATCTGGGAGGTTTTGAAGGGACTGAATACGAAATTCGCTCAACTAAATCACTGCATTTTATGATTCCGTTGACAATTTTGTATAGAAAAATAAGATCGCGCGAACGGCGACGGTCTCGCAGCGTCTTTATGTTGAAAAAATGTAGGCGTTGCTCGTACGGACAGCGATGGCTTATTTTTCTGGATAAAAAGGCAAGATACTTTGTGAAGACTCGTTGAATTCTTTCAATTCTTTGCGAATGAACAGCGTAGAAAGGATTTCATGCAACGCTTGCATATTCTAACCGACTACGCACAAGAGTGTTGAACAAAACTATTTTGGTCTTTGGAAATTGAAAACCCCGAGTATTGCGTTTAACGAAACCCAGCATCTGTGCTGACTTCTTGACAACATCGCCGATGTGAGGTTTAAAACTCAGTTGATCATCGACTAGAACCCCGAGGTCACGTATTTGAAATACTTTTGACAGTGGAGAATTGTACAGCGTGTAAGAGGTGGGAAAAGATGACTTTTTTCTAGAAAAACGAATGAAAAAGCATTTTTTTGTGTTTAGGGCCATGTTGTTTGCTAGGCACCAGTTTTCAATATTTTTTAGGTCACTTTGTACAAGCCTACTGTCAGCAGGTCCCGTAATCTTTCTATACATTTTTAAATCATCGGCGAACAGCAAGGCTTTACAATGTTTTATTTGGCTTGTGATGTCGTCTACAAATAACAAAAACAGAACTGGGCCAAGATGGGAGCCTTGTGGGACTCCAGATCGTGTGTGAAACTCATAAGAGACATAACCATTAACGGCAACGAACTGAGAGCGATTAATAAGATAGGATGCGAACCATCTTAACAACGATCCGTGGACACCACTGAGCTCGAGTTTCGCTATCATGAGTGAATGGCTCACCTTATCGAACGCGCTGCTAAAGTCCGTATATATTGCGTCAACTTCGTGTCTACTATCAAGCGCTTCAGAAATATCAGAAAAATATTTTACTAGATTGGTCGTCGGTTGATCGCCCAACTCGAAAACCGTGTTGACTATCGGAAAGCTTAGTATCTAAGTAGTTGGTCAGAATGAGACAAACGAGACATTCAAAAAGTTTTGAGAAACATGATAGTATGCAAATCGGCCTGTAGTTTTTTATGTCGCTCGAGTCACCTTTTTTGAGCACAGGTACAACGCGGGCTTTTTTCCATTCGTCGGGGAATACTCCCGACTCCAAAGATCTGTTAAATAAAAGACTCAACGGCTTTGACAGTGCTTTACCACATGACTTCACAAAAACAGGTGGAATTAAATCGGGACCGGCGCCTTTGGTGCTATCTAATTTTTTAATTTTTGTTAGAACTTTTTCTGATGTAAATTTAATACTACTTAGCACTTTGTTGGATTCTTTGATATCTGTTGTTACATTACCATTAGGGTCGGTATAAATTGAAGAAAAATGAGAAGCAAAAAGATTTACAAAGTCAGTTCCATTACTAGCTACTTCGTCGTGCAAGTACATTCTGGCCGGAATCGTTGATTTACTATTACGTTTGTTTTTAATGTAGCGCCAAAATGATTTTGGATGTTTTGATATTTCTGTCTCAATATGGAGTTTGTAATCGCTGTAATTTTGGTTGATCATTGTATGACAACGGCTTCTGAGTAAATCGTAGCTTAGCTTGTCTCGAGGATTGTTGTATTTACGGAATTTATTGCGATACTTCTCTTTTTCGGATAGTAATTTAATGAGCGCTTTACTAAACCAAGACGGATATTTTAAATTTTTACTTCTATGTTTTGGTATGTGCTTGTCGATCAAACCTTTAAGCTTTGCATAGAATATGGTAAGAAGATAATTAATATTGTCAGATTGAGAGAATTCAAGATCCCAGTCAATAGCTAGTAGGTCTGACATTATTTTTGCATAATCACACTTGTAGAAATTTGGGCGGATGTTATTCTTTGAGCGTAAGTATTTTGTATTTCCCTGTGATATTATTATAAGCAAGGCAGGATGTCTCGGATCAAGTTTAGTAAGGAGGTCAGAGGTATGGGAAGCAGTAAGGTTATGTATTTATATTTAGGTCATGATAATATAGGTACCATTTTGAAATCCTCATGATAAGCCTTTTAATTTGATACCCATATTGCAGTATCCAATTTTTTTTTCTAATTTTTCACTAGCCTCTGTTACCCGGGGTAACACAAGGATTCTAACGAAACCACGTACATCGAAATCGGTTTAGGCGTTTAGAAGTTATGGTTGAATAAAGAAACTCACAAACATATATATATACGTATACATACATACCTACATACATACATACATGAACCCTGAAAACATAACACTCCTTTTTTGGGCAGTCGTGTAATAAACATGAACCACCTCCCCCTTCGCTCCACTCAGGACCTACCTACCACTGGAAAGCTATCGTGACCTTATCCCCACGCTACGGTACGCTCACTTCGCTTTACCGTTACCACCATCTTAAACAAATAAGTGAAATACATTTTATTCACAAAAACTTTTCGTGTTGTACATGGCTTTACATTATGCGTGAGGAACGACCAAAGGCGACGGATGCATTAAGTAAGAGATGGTCTGCCTCGAAAGCGGTCCGTATTTTGAGATGATAGAAATTGTATAGAAATGAAATATGTATGGAGGAGCTCGTGGCTAAATAATAACAGCCGCTCGGATAAATCTTCAGGTTAAAGGTGCCTAGTTTGGTCTGTGAATGGGGTGACCATCTATTACATACCGAGTTTCCTCTGTGCCTCGGAAAACACTTTAAGCCATTGGTCCCGGCAGTTATTTTGTTGATCTTTGACAGTCGTTTAAGACAGTCAGTGGCCTGAAAGTCTGACAATCAGTCTTATCAAGGGGTACCGTTATTACCCAGCACTAACTGGGTTGTAGAGGTCAGATAGGCAATCGCTCTATGTAAAATACTTTTATTCAACTGCATCTGTGCGCGACGCACCTTTTTACAGCTTTATTCTTTTTGGTACATTTTGGACAGTGTTTTTTATATTTCGAATGTTATTTATTTTTGATACCTTTTGTTTTTCATTATTAAACTAGACTTCCACCGACCATCATCGCCGGTTTTCTTTACGAAAAACAGTCCCAGTGTCCAGCAGTGGTGATACAGGCCTAGTCCGCTACAGCATCCGAATAGACCGGAAGCCGACCTCAACTGCGTTGCTTCGGCTTCTGGCCGGATTTCTGATCATCTGCCAAACTAGATGATGAGAAATACCAAAAAATTGCATTAGGACAGGAAGGTAATGAACCGTTTCTAGTATCGATGACTTTTTAGTAATCAGTCGGTTCGAGATAAACATTTAAACAAAGAATGCACCAAATTCACAACTCAAAGATACATTGTATGGTTATATATTTTGCAAACACTGCATACAGCCAGGCCAGACGTATGAACTGAGATTAGACCAGAGATAAAAGTAAATCCCCTAGTGTCTACGGACTCTACTATCTAACGGCGACAAACTGCACAAACATTGCTGTACATACAGAAGCCGGATGTAAAGTATATAGTGTAGTGAAGATACGTAACCTTTATGGTCATTTAAGAATGAACTGGCACATTTTAAATAAAATAGACAGAAAAAGTGCCCGTCACGGGACGCCCGGTAGATGTGAACCATCTATGATAATGAGTAGACTTTAGAATTCATAATTTATTATTTAAAAAACCTATAAAGAAATATGGAGTAAAATAAGAAATAAATATTACATTAAATACTATTTTCTTCATTATCTATCGACCAAATCTGCCTAAGACTTATCTACATCACTAATATTGAGATTGTTGACATTCCGTTTTCGAAAGTTCCACACTTTCGGAAACGGAATGTCAACAATCGTTCCAAAACAAACTTTATTCTAATGAGAAAAGGTTCATTATACGTGGCATAAATTAGACATTAGGCCATGACAGGGCATGCCATCTTCCGTCACGACATACGAGCCGGTTTTACTGCCTTGGCGCGCATATTGATGTTTTACATCAAAAACTATTTCGTAATTAGAATAAAAAAAGTTGAAGAGCTCTACACTCTAATAAGTACAAATTTCAACAACTCGCAATCCGTCTGCTACCTATCCTGGTGTACGACGGAATCTGTTCACACACATACTGCATAATGTATGTGAACACGTGAAACGTGGACCGTGTTAGGTGCAGACATATTCCGTAGTAGAGTGAATAAACATCCATTTTATTTCGCTGAGTTTTTAAAGAAATTGTGGAAATTCTTTTCTAGGTGCAACCCTTGAGTACGTGTTTTCTTCATATGTTATAGGGTAAAAATATTAGATTTTACTTTCCTTAGCTTGACTATGGCAATTTAAACATGCTAATTATGTGAAAAATCTATGAAGTAAGATTTGACCCACTTCCCGGTTTTCGATTGAGCTGAAATTTTGCATACATGTTTTATTTGGATGACAATACATGGTAAGGTAATTGACGTTATTCTTAATACAAAATGGCGAACTACTAAATATGGTGGACTAGTTATATTTTATGCATGGCCATGATATGGGTTATCAAATGAAAAGGTTTGCTGAGAAAATACGAGAAATACAATGAAAACACTCTATTGCGTGATTTTTTATTTAAAATATATTATTTTTAAGTTTAATTATATAGAGAATTTTCTAACCTATGAACAATCTTTTTTTGCATAAAACAAAATTATATATATGCTAAATTCAGAAAGTATTTAAATATAGCAACAGAATAAGACCAGGACATTTCTTCGGCTTATGTTAATATTTAAATTTTGAGCACTGCAACGAATACTGAACGATTCTACATTCAATATTTTTACATTACTATACAATAAGGTTCATTATATTTAAACTCGTGAAAATAAACCATTTAATATGGCCTTCGAAATAGGGGAATGAAAAACAAATTCTAGCTCTTGTAAGATATGGGATTAGTTTGGAAATATGCGAAATGGAAATGAAAATGGTATTCAGCTGCATCCGGTTAGACTGGAAAAGGCTAGGTAGATTATGATAAGTATGGATTAGGTTAATACATAGCATATACTCCTGAAGGTTTATTTCCCTGTAGGGCAGAACCTGAATGGGCAAGTTTAAACATAGATTTGCGGGGATCGATATTCTGTTTCGTATTCAATGGACCGTCTTCAGATAACAAAGAGCTGGCGTGACTAGAAGAGTTGACTAGAATTGTATACAGCTTCGCCCGTGTGGTATTCAGTCATACTGGTATTCAGCTGCATCTGTCTAGCCTTTTCCAACTAAGTTCTGGTCAGCTTCTAGTCTAACCGGATGCAGCTGAATACCAGTATTTTACATGGAGCGACTGATTTTCACCTCTACAATCCAGATAGTACTTAGTAATACAATACTCCATGCTACGACTGGTTGTCACTTTCGCGCCACTGACTACCTGTCGACTGTCAAAGATCTACAAATGATAGTCGAGACCAACGGCTGAACGTGCTTTCCGAGGTACGAAGGAAACTCGGTATATAATGGGTTCAACCTAGGCAAGCGCAGCCTTACGTAAAGGTCAGCCCAGGGGGCCTGTTATCGCGGGCCTGTGGACGGTGGGCTATGGGCTAGCTCGCCGTCCGTCCGTCTCATGACGACAGGCCGTGTCGACGGCGCGTTCGTGTTCCACGCGCGCCTCAAAGAGAGTCAGCAAATAGGAAGGGGTCCGAAAGGACCGATGCCTGCCGGGGTTGCGGGACTATTCGAAAGAGATACCGTGGCCCCGGAACACAACGGGCGATGAAGGAACATGGACGGGTTTTAGTCAGTAAAAGTCTGACACTCCCTCCTGCTCCGCCCAGAGCGGGAGAAGTCATTTGATGATTTCCCATCCGAAAAAAAAAAAAAAAAAAAGGGGGCCTGTTATTTTTTTGCCACGAGTTTGGGCCTGGTTGGGGCAAAAACCACAGGATAAACGGGCCCCTTCCAGTCTTCTCTATGGTAGGTTTTCGGATAGTACTGTATCTAGGGTTGGGAGTGATCGCTACATTGATGCACATGTAGTGCTCTAAGGTTGACAACACAAAGTAGGTTTTTTGTCATAATGGTACTAATTGACATCTGGTTATCTACCTGTACATGTCTGCAGTAATCCGTGCGTGAATCGAACCCACGACACCAAACTAGCAGCCAATCGCCCAGCCACTGCGCCAAGCGTACCGTCAGACCCTGCATACAACATACATACATTGTATAGAACACAGTTGTATATACCAGATTTTAAACCCGTCCCCAGGCAATGAAGACCCTTATCGAACTAAAACATAGCTAGCTACACCATTATGTAATTCGACAAACTGAAACCATAATAATTTAAACAATAATTTCTGTTATAATCCCAGCACAAATACCACTCTAAAACCAGATGCGGCTAAATATCAATATATCACATCAATATCCGCACCAAATCACTAGGATATCCGCAGCCGCAGATTATGCATACGAACTCTGTGTTGTCCCCGCACTAATCCTAAAGTGAATCGAAATTCAGCAAAGGTTTTAAGCTGAAACCACAGCGTATGATGTGTAGCTCTGGATTTACATGGTAACTTTGTTTTTGCAGGAATAGTTTATAGTTTGCTAGATTTTGTATACGGCTTCGCTCATGTTTTCATCTGCTGGCCCTCCAGGTAAGTTGGGGTTGGCTTCCAGCCTAAACAGATGCAGTTTAATACCAATATTTTTCCCTGCGACTGCCTCTCTGACCTCCCCAGATAGTACTAGGTAATTTCAGACTTTCCGGTCACTGACTACCTGTACCAACTGTCAAAAATCTATATATTGGACAGTCGGCACCAACGGCTTATCGTGCTTTCCGAGGCACGAAGGAAACTCGGCATGTAATGTGTGGTCACCCATCCAAGGACCAACCTAGACAAACGCAGCTTAACCTGAAAATCGACTCGAGTAGCTGTCATTATTTAGCCACGAGCTCTTCACAAAACACACGCAAACAAATTTGCAGAAAATTGACAACAAAAGATCGACGTCTTATGCAAGTTTTTTCCTAAATCGTCGATCTTTTGTTTGCAGCCGACGAATTGAACCTCCTTTTATCGCTACGAACGGGATAATCAGCTGATCACGTCCATGTCTCCCTCGCATTGCCGTGTTTATGTCTCGTACCTATAAATCGCTTCCACCAAACGTGTAATAAAACAAAGAGATATCGAAGTAATCATGGGATTGGAAGACAGATTGAGGCCAGTTTATGTTGATCTGTGTTGACTTTTAATGTTTTACGTAGCAGACCATCACGACTGTAATTCTACCTAGCCATACCAAGCCATTTCCATTATCATCATTGGGATTAGGGCAGGAGTGCCCTAAGCCCAATTCATTTGGGGTCGGCGTAGCATGTCTTCTTCTCCCATACTTCTCCATTACTCGTCATCTCATCAGACACCTCCTTTCTTGCCACATCATCCTTCTCAAAGTCTATCCATCGTTTTTTTGGTATTCTTCTACCCATCCGCGTTCATACTCAAAACTTCAATTTCAATCAATCGGGCACAAATTCAGACTCTAAATCATAAGTCATTTATTCATTTGTTTAACATAGGTACAATAATAATGCTATCAAGGCAATAAAGAGTGCGCTATGTTATGCCAGAGAGCGTACAAATGTAAAAAGTAAAAAACAATTATAAAGAATCGCATAGTAAAATTAATTAATAATAAATGACTGAATAAATGACATGAAATCTAGTTGGTTACTCCTGGTGGAAAACAACACTTTGCCCGAACCAGGTATGGAACCCAGGACATGACCTCGGTACCAGCAGTGGCACTTACGACGACTTGACAAACGAAATAGTTTTATACTGAAATCAAAAGAACACTGAATAATATTAAACAACATCTTTAAAAATCTGGATCTGTTCAAAACTCAAACTCAAACTCAAAGCATTTATTTCAATTAGACCATTACGGCACTTTTGAATGTCAAAATTACAAATAAAAAACAAAGCTACAGTCCCAGTCATAGGGCATAATAACTTGAGAAAGTACTGTAGTTGCCCATTCCCTAGCGTAGATCTCTATGGAGAAGAACGGGCAAGAAACTCCATGGACACTCTTTTGAATCAAAATATTGTTACAAAATCTTGGTTACATCATTAATTTTGAAATTATACATATATGTGAGAACGATGTAGAAAGACGTGCACATTAAGAGCGTCCAGAGTAGAAAAAGACAACAATTTAACAACAAACGAATTAAAATGAACCCTGGCAGACAAGAGATGACCAGTCGATGAAGTTCGAGTGAATCGGTTTCTTCTAGGTAAGCTTGTTCCATCATTCCAGCCGCGTCATCGCTTCACATAAGGCGAGTTGCGGCTAAACAAAACAAAAAAAAAAAAATGTTTATTTTATCCTATGTAGATTTTTTTGTTTAAGAATTCCAGTCATTTCAAGTGAAAAGTTATGTGCTTAAGAAAAACAGAATACATTTATCATCTTTACATTCAAACTTAAAAATCTAGACATCTCGAGGGAGTAATTAAAACCAAACTAAAAAAAAAACCTAACGTAAACTTTTCCAAACATTTATTTTTTACATCCCTTACACCCCTCCGCCTAGTAAACAGTAGGGTCCAAATACAATATACCTAAATATCATGGTCCGTATGAAAACATTAATAAGACGAAAAACGTTATTAAGACGATAAGCACTATACAACAGAGGCTGTTCTTATGGTTCCGTACCTGAAGGGTAACGAACGGGACCCTATTACGAAGCCTCCGCTGTCCGTCCGTCGCCCGGCCGTCCGTCCGTCGTAGCTGTATCTCATGATCCGTAATAGGTAGACAGTTAAAATTTTCACAGTGTGTGTATTTCTGCTGCCGATATAGCAACAAATAATAAAAATAATTTAAAAATTAACTAACCCTACTACGATGGTACGGAAGTCCCGAATATTTTTTTTGTGTAGAATTATTAAGTTCTTGAGTTTAAACGTTGTTTTAAACAAATTAACGCGGAGTAGGTGCTAAATTCAAATGTTTATTGCTGAACACAGTACATTTTAAACATTTTCAGATGCCCAATCAATGCGCAGTCCACTGTGTTGTACTAATTCAGGCATGCAAAATTTATCAATTACAAATTTGCCTAGATTTTTAATTTGTGTACAATTTCATAAATTCCAATTAATACATTAGACAGTGTTGAAAAGAAAATAAAATCGAATAAAATACCTTGTAATACAATGTCCTAAATTCGAATTAATACCTTATAAAATGTCATAAATTCAAAAATAATACCCTATAAAATGTCATAGAATCAAAATAAATGTTCTTGCGTTATCTAGGTACATCTATGTCTGTGGGCTCAAACAATACTGGTGAGATAGACTTTATGGCCAGGTAAACTCATAAAATCGGGAAAGGGGTATAAAAACTGCTTGATAGTATTGGTCTCGGGGTAAATAATGGGGTACAGGGGTATTGAGGCTACCGGAACGACTGATATGCTATTAATTGTGTTAGTGGTGTTTTTCTTGGTTTTCTAGTCTTTATGGTGTGTTTTGAAAACGGTGGTTGGAAGTTTAATTAAAAACTTTGGGGTAGATTGTGACGCCTTTTTTTTCTGTCAAGTTCTAACAAGAATTACATGACGTAACATCACGCCTGTTATCCCCGAAGGGTTAAGCAGAGGTGTACCTTATACTTAGCACAACCTCATTTCACAAGTTACATTTAAGCTCCATGTAATAGAGGGCCAAACCTTTTGCCATCAACCGGGCGTAAAACCAGACTCCGTCTCCGCTACTGAAAAAATTCTGATGGAAAAACACAATAACAATTTGCCCGACCCAGGAATCTTATCCAGGACCTAATGTGCAGCAGTCGCGATTCCGACCACTAGACCAATGAGGCAGCCAACTAATAATCACTCACTATAAATATATCACTGGCAACTTACTTAAATATAGAAAACCTACAGGTTGACTTTAAATTCAAAAATATGTTTCCTGGAGGCGAAATTACTGAAAAACGTCTTATTACTGTGGGACTATCGTACATGATGTTTGTGTCTTTCTAGTATTTCTCAGAAGCACTGACTGCCTCGTTGTTTGACTGGTCGCATGCGTGACTGCTGAGCAAAGTCCAGCAAAGTGCTTTTGGGTATTCCCATCAGAAATCCAAATACAGCCAAAGAAACCCTTACCAAATACAGACACGCCCCCCGCGAACGCAATATGGCCTATAACCTACCGGCAAATGTTAGGAGCACATCTTCTTTCAACTTATTTAAAGCTAAGCTCAAGCAGTACGTCACAAACAACACAAAACTATTCAAGTAACGATATAAACACGTCTGTCACACAATAATAAATGTCGACCTACCTACATTAAGAGAACAAAACTGTTAACTACATTTTGCATTTTACTCTAGTTATGTATTTATTCAATAAGTGAACAATTTATGTTCTTTTAGAATAAATAAAGAATTTTTAAACCTAAATTTCTTAGCAGCAACGGAGACTGGATTTGTGCCCAGCTGGTGGCAATAGACTCACCCCCTATGGCATGGGACTTAAACATAACTGGCGAAATGTGAGTGTTGGTACTATTTGGTACACCTTTGCCTAACCCTTCGGGATTTACAGGCGTGATGTTATGATGACGATGATGTACGTACTTATCAAATTTACCCTAGGAACTGAGGTCCTACTCTCTAACGTTTCGTCCGTATATTCGGATCTATCCGTTCCTCTCACTTGCACTCATCTGCAGACGTGCGCGAGAGAGACGGATAGATCCGAATATACGGACGAAACGTTAGAGAGTAGGGCCCCTGATTATTCACAGAATAATTACCAAGCTATTACAGATAAACTCTAGGACTCATTAGAAATACACACGTACTCAACTGACATTAGCACGATAACAGTCTAGACAACAGATAAACAGTCACAAACACACACACACACACACACACACACATACAGAACGCACATTACACTATATAATAGGCATTAAACTAGTAGGACAATATTATCTGATATTTGCACTAAATTACATTATCATAGAGCATTGCGACCGTCTGACTAAATTAGGGCAGGTCTACAATGTGGTTTGAAGACAGACAGGAAATAGTACATTGTTACCCTAGGGGTGAAAGTAACTTACTTAGTCCCGAGACGGGGTTTGGTGCCCGAGCGAAGCGGGGGCGCTAATAGTTCGAGGGACTAAATAAGTCTTTAACCCGAGGTAAACACTGTGCTTTTTATTACGATACAAGGAAAATAAAAATAAAAACATTCAATCAACAAATGAAGATCGGACCACGAGAGACCGCTTTCCCGCCTATTTTGCTTTTTTTTTCTGTGACCGCCCAGCTATTCAGCCATTACCTATTTTTCATTTTCATCATCGAAAAAATGGTAAATATTTTGCCCAAATCTATGTTATTTTAAAGAAATAGTTGAAACTTAAGTATAATAAAGTTATTTAAAAAACATATATTCTCTAATTAATACTTAATTGTATTTTATTTGAATTTTACATCGTGGCTGTATAGAAAGTTGGAACATGGTTCAATAGAAAAATGGACTATTTTTTTTTTATAATTTGGCAGCTGTCAGTTGAAAACGATTCTCCCTAGGGCTGAAAAGTATTACTTTCAACCCGCTCCTCAGGCAACTTTAGACCTACTTTCCGAGTATGAGTAATGAAAAGAATGTTACTGCTTTGCTTTGTCAGTGGTTGGAAACTCCACGGTTGAGCATGTGGACCTGATCTTGGGGTCAAATTAAGTCTTTTTAGGGTACCGTACCACAGTTCGTGGCTAAATAATAACAGCCGCTCGGGTCGATCTTTAGGTTAAGCCGTGCTTGCCTAGGTTGGTCTGTGGATGGGTGACCGGGAAATGGGAGCTGGTAAAATCGGTTTAATGTGCTTTCCGAGGCTTGGAGGTAACTTGGTATGTAATGGATGGCTACGCACCCACGAACTGACCTTAGTCCTTTTTTGATTTTTTGATTCCTCAAAGGACACGGTAAGAAATACGGCAAATAATTTAAAGAGTAGCATATATACCAGTGTCTAAAATAGTTCTAACCGAATAATACCCCAAACATTCTGAACCAAGCCTAACTTAGTTAGTGTGCACGTCCGACTTAATGACGTCACGTCCACCCCGGACATCTACCCACCAAAACTTATGAAAGATGATCTGTACTGATGGGACAGTCAAAATTTAGTAGAGAGAATTTATTTGAAAAATTCCGTCCTTGAGCGAAGGTCGGAATGTTAATATTTAAGGGGTATGTAGAAATTATTTTTTTTATGTCGGAGGTAGTTGGACAATGTTGAGGAAAAATGTGAATGGATATCGTGGGGATGTGAAAGGGCCTTTTAGGGTTGACAGCTTCTAGTACCGAACTAATCAAAAACGCCTACCATGTCGTTAGCATGTCGACTGAACGCGTATGAAAGTTGCTGACATGGAAGCTTTGGTGTGCAGGCTCTATAACGTTACCTAATTAGTAATCTAAAATCATTGATAGCGTAGTGGTGTAACCGTCGGACTGCCAACTTTAAACCTTCGGATTCATGTGCGTATTGTATAATTATCACTTGCTTCGGTAAAGGAAAACATCGTGAGGAAACCAGCATTGTTGAGAGATATTTCCCGACGGCATGTAAAGTCAAGTTAGAGGCCCATGAGCGGCTTAAAAACTCTGACACCAAGTTAGGCACTAACCCCACGATAAAGAAGATTAGTAATCTTTGCCATTCCCCCACAATGCCTTAATTATGCCATATATCATATGGACCTACATGTCATGTCTACTTGCAATGCATGATGGGTGGACGGTCTGTCACGATTTGCATTTACATTGTAGTGATATTATTGTCCTGTAGGGAAATTGCGTAACGCACCTATAGTCTCCGCCAGATAAGTAAGAATTAAAGGTCATTAACCCGCATACACTTATTCAAATACATAATTCCGAAAACAGAAATAATGACATAAACTTGTGCGAAACGGCTTTATCGTGATGCTTGACTTTTTATAGTAATAAAAAACCGATTCATAATGTATTGTCGGGGTACCTACACAGAGAAAGGAAAGAGCAATGACCTTTAATTCTTACTTATCTGGCGGAGAAAATAGTACAAATTTGACCAATGTTAAATGATCAGTATTCCATACTAATGATGACACTGACTAACAGCTTTTTAACTTAGTTTCAATGTGCTTTACAAGTACATACATCCTTGTAAAGTGACCTTTACAAGGATGTATGCAGTAATGGTTTTCATTTTGACAATTGAGCGATATTTATTGGGTTTTTTAGGATGCACAGCAGACAGGAGCTCGTGGCTAAATAATAACAGCCGCTCGGGTGGATCTTCAGGTTAAGCTGTGCTTGCCTAGGTTGGTCTGTTAATGCGTGACCGCCCAATAAATACCGAGCTTCCTTCGTGCCTCAAAAATCATGTTAAGGCGTTGCTCCCGGCTACCATTTGTACATCTTTGACAGACGTTACAGGTAACAGGTAGTGGCTTGAAAGTCTGACAGTCAGTCACTGTTTTACCAAGGGGTATCGTTGTGGAGTTCAGATAAATGATGTTACTTTAAATATGTTATTATATTATTTCATTGGATCATTGAGATAAATTACATAATATATTTTTAAAGAGAAAATGATGTGAATATGTAAGGGACTTTTTAAAAGGTTTACAGTTAATTTCTTACAAGTAATCGAATAGTTAGGAGAATTCGCGGTATAAAGTATTTGCTTGACTTTTTACAGCAAAAGGTCCTTTAAAATATTTATTAATTTCATTTGTAAATTGTAAACAAACATTCAAAATCAAAATACATAGGTAACAGATTTCTTGACTTTCAAAGGCTCGAGTTTAAAATTTAATTCTCATGCATCACATGCCCTCAAAATTGTACAGTCTCTATAATTCTATATTAAAATCTATAATGGCCTTAATTTCAATGTCTGTAAGCCTAGTACAAAGGCGCGCAGTAAACGTAACATAAATACGTCGGTTTTAAAATTAAAAATACTCGTTTCACATAGAAAAAAGGTGTCTGATGAGATAAAAAGTAATAGAGAAGTATGGAAGAAGAAGACATGCTGTGCCGACCCCAAATAAATGGGGTTATGAAATAACCCCATTTATTTGGGGGTTTTATGGGGTTGGTGAATGACGATGACTCGTTTCACGTATAGTCCTATACTATAGTGTATTCACGGAGACGAGTTAGTATAGCGCCTTCTCTATCACACATTATCATACAAATGACAAAGACAAAAAAAACTTTTTTAGGGTCAGTGGGCGTTAACAATACCTTAGAAATGTAAATGCGCGTTTCTTAAAAGTTCGCTTAGTTTATACCTGCTGCTTCATCTGTCGTATTTGAAAGCCATTTATTTGGTAAGGATTTTTTTATAGGTAATTTTTTAATATATTTGATGGATATGAAGGAAAGCAATAAAACTGAGATTTAATTATTAAGTTTAGGTAATTTATTATATTATAATATACATGTTCATTTCATCACTCTCTTTGAAAAGTCCGTTTCACAAGCCGCCAAGTCCTCATAAAATCCAATAAACAAACCAGTTCACGAGTTGAGCATACAGTCACAAGTGAGAGCACGTCTGCGCAGTACGGGAAGTATGAGTAGACTAAAAAGTACTCGTACTGTGTACACCGCCTTAGCGTTTATCACTGACCAATCGCAGTTGAAAAATTGTGCGAGTGAGATAGCGCTCTACTAACTCGTCTCCGTGAATACACTATAATCCTAACTAATATCATAAATGCGAAACTAAGTTTGTTTATTTGTTACCTTTTCACGCCTATAACACTGAACCGATCATCCTGAAATAGGCTCATGCCTATGACAGTATCAAAAAATTGCAAATCTATTTAGTCCGTCAGTTAGAGTATTGGAAATTAATGGACACGATTTTTTTGTTTTTGTAAATCAATGAATATTGACAAAGAGAAAACGCATCAAAACTCGGTAGTGGGGGCTCGTGACGTCAGAACTAGCTAAAAATTATACCAAGGCGTGCCGTATTGAGAATTTTAAAAGCGTCATATCTTCGTCAATTTTGGTTTACGTGACAAAAGAAAAAACACGGGTCAAATATTTTTTGATAATCTAACTGACGGACTAATTAGATTTTTTTGTTGTTTTGCCTATTTTGCATATACGTTGTCAGGTGTACAGAAACGGAAATAACCTTTTATCTAGAAAAAAAGTACTGTTCCCGAGGAAAACAACAATAACGTTCTTGTGATAATAGGTGGCGCCACGTGTCTTTCGAATCATGATTGAGTGGGGGCTCACCAGATGGCGCACTGTCGAGTAAGGTCCTGTCAATAATTCTATTTAATACCTTAAAGTACCAATAACTTAGAAAAGTTTATTTTATTACTTATTGTTATAAAGACATAGACATAGAGTAAGCTTCAGATACATATTTACAATATTCTTCCTAAAATTAGCAAGTATGAAACATGTAAAAATCATTCTACCTCTAAGTACTAACAAATACTTATGATCCTAAGTTGCTACTTAAAATCTTCAAGTCGTAATTAATCAGGAATGGCTCAATCTAGAACACAATCGTGAGTATTAGTATAAATACGTGATAAAAAAGCACACAACGCGCGAACACTATGACATCTGATATTTTGGTAGACCTTAGTCTACACAAGCGCCTCTAGTGGCAAATTCACACGCGATAGCCCCCATTACATTATCACAAGCAGCTAGTACTTTCATAATTTTAAGAATTTATTCATGTTATTAAATTAATGATACTGATTGCGTTTGTTGCAAAAAAAAAAACTAAAATAGGACAATTTTATTCTATTTTTAATTCAAAAATTTACGTCCTTTACGGTACGTTTTTATCGCGCGCTTGTGCTAGGGCCTCTAGTCCTAATATCATAAAGTACTTGGTCCCGAACGTGAGTGCAGTCTGGTATTTACCCACAAAAGGGCTGGACAATAATGGCATGCTTCGACGCACACTTCTGAGATAGCGGACAATGTGGCCTTAGAATTTTCAACCGAGGTCCAATTGGACCTCGGTTGAAAATATATTGTGGGACTTGGTAGTAATGATTTTACGTGTAGTCTAACCTTTGGGATATTATAATTATACAGGCGTGATGTTATGTAACTTAAGTATACACTTAAGTTACATAACATCACGCCTGTAATCCTCGAAGTGTTAGGCAGAGGTGTTTCTAATAGTACACCCACTTTTGGCCAGTTATGTTTTTTTCCCATGTAATAGGGGGCGAGCCTATTGCCATCAGCCGGGCACAAATCCAGACTCCGTGGCTGCTACTGAGAAATTCCTGATGAAAAAACACAATAACACTTTGCCATACCCGGGATCGAATCCAGGACCTCATGCTTAATAGTCGCGCTTGTAACCACTAGATCAACGAATTGTAGTCAATATTTTTTTTCTAATTAAATGCGTTTCTTTTTTACTCCGAAGAGCACCACATTGTTGTAAACATTGTTTTAATTCACGGTAAAAAAAAGAAAGGGAAAAAAATAGAAAGAGGGTAGACAGATTTGTCTGCTCCTAACAATTTATTTTCCATCCACCCGCATTCTCCAGTCAACCCGCGATCATGGCGCTTGCAACAGCGTCGAAATATCGGGAGCTCAAAACAATAAATTATCACGGAAGATATCCAGTAATTAAGTTAATAATATAAGTCTAAATTGTTGTAGACCGTAAATTAGGATAATAGTACATTCTTGAATCACGAATCTCCAGGCTCAAATTCAGTTCCAAATTCAAATTCAAATCGATGAAATTCTTTTCAGTAAATCTTATTTACGTATCTTGTTGATCCGAACTAAAAGAGTTCGATAGGACAGTCCAAAGCCCTTACAAAATCTATTCGTATTGTTTCTGTGCTTTGGCTCACTGTGAGGCGAGCAAACACAGTGCCACGTTAAGGGTTTTTGAGTCAACAAAGTCCTGGGCTTTTGGACTTCCATTTTGCTGTTGTTTCCGATGCCACTGTACCAGATAGTTTTGAGAGAATTCTAGTTTTCTCTCAGAACTAGGCACTGAATTCTACAAATAAATTGGATTTTAGAAACGACCTATGGAAAGTTATATAAAATCTTTCTATTTGATAGGTTTTCACCACAGATGTTATGTAGATATCGTGTAGGAGTAGACAGATAACGCAGGTATCACGATCCATATGAAAACCAAGCGTGCCATTTTTTGACTACTTGATATGACGTCATAAGCATTATTTAGTTACTATACAAAATACGCTACGTTTTTAGGGTTCCGTACCTACTCGAAGGGTAACCAACGGGCCCTATTCCTAAGTCTCCGCTGTCCATCTGTCTGCATCTGTCACCGGGCTGTATCTCATGATTTGTAACAGGTAGACAGTTGGAATTTTCACAGAATGTGTATTTCTGTAGCAAATAATAAAAATCAATTACAAATTAAAGGGGGCTCCCCTACTACGATGGTAGGTACAGAACCCTTCATGCGCGAGTCCGAATCGCACTTGGCCGTTTTTTTGTTTCTTTGTATGTCTAGAATTCAGTTCTTGAGTTTTTATATACATATCCCGTAAGTTACATTTTAAGTTTATATCATATCTGTGATTGTCACTGTTTTGCAAACACTGTTTTATGCTTTCACGGTTTAAAACTAAACTTATATTGTCATTTACGGGATGGGATATCTTCCGTTATTGTTTATTCTTTTGAGCTCCCGATATTTCGACGCCGTTGATTTCCAAAAAATATTGGAAATTTATTTTTTCTTTTTTCACGTAAACAAAAAATTAAGACGAAACTGCGTCGAAAACTCGTGTGACGTCACATGTGAGTACATTTTTAACTCAAATGTGACGTCACAAGCCCCCACGATCTTTGACACGTTTTATCTTCGTCAATTCTTATTAATTTGATAAAACAAAAAACACGTATCCAATATTTTTTTAAAAATCTAACTGACGGACTAAACAGAATCATATTTTTTTTAGTCAGTCATCATCCCTATTACTTTTAGACTACGATTTACTGTTGTTCATAATACCACCTACCCTTATACCTTACCCCTGCCTACCCTTTTCCCAACTATATTAGGGTTGCCCTCCAGTCAAACCGGATGCATCTGAATACCAGTATTTTACATGGAGTGACTGCCTATGTGATCTCCACAAAAAACTGACACAATTTCATTTAAGTTTCCGATCCAAACTGAGGAGTCTTTGGAATAGCCGCTGGCTTTACTGTAATATTGTATCCAATTGGCACATTTATAAACAGTTTGCGTTGCTTTGGAGCTTTTTAATTAGGACAATTTGTTTTTATGTGTGTAGTGTGTTAACCAGTTACTACTACTACTACAACAGCCCATAACGTCCACTGCTGGACATAAGCCTCTCCCATTATGGGAGGAATTTGCCGTAATCTCCACGCTTGGCAGGCGGATTGGAGATCGCAGTGATGAAAGACTAACAGAAAACGCTGCTGCCCATTCTCTGGTCTACGGAGGCGCAAGGTGTTCTGCCTCAGACATTAGTCGCCTTATACGACACCCGTGAGTGTAATGGGTTGGTTCTATTCTACTCTGCCGGATACCACACGGCTGTTAACCAGTTACATCTCTTAAATAATAATGAATTTTGATGTTGTGACTGTACGTAGTTTTTTTCTATACTTCGAGTAATATTCTAAAGAGGAAAGATTTGTATTTTATATATTTTTTGTATGTTACGAATAAACTTAAAAAACCACTCGACCCATACAGTTCATTTCATTAGTCCATTTGATGCAAGATGTGTGCTTTCAGATAAAAAGAAGATACTGCTTTTTGGCTAACAAGATAAGAATTGATTGCACTGACGCAATCTAAATATCCTAGCGATTTGAATCAGCCGTGGCCTAGCGTAGCCTGGCCTAACAAAATGGCGGCTATTGGCCTCCCCTACGTGGTCTGAGGCCAACAATACGCACTAACGAGATATTTGAGGCACGTCTGACTGGCGAATTCAAATTTAGAACGGAACGTTATTCAAATTCGAAATTATGGTCGTACATCTATTGAGGTTAGTTGATAAGTGTTTTGGCCTTTGAAATAGACTGGTTTATTTATTTAATACTGGCAATATTTGGGTTTAAATTTTATTAGTGCAACTCTCGACTTCAGATGCATAAGGTCGGATGTAAAAAAACTCTTACTTTTCAGGAGAGCGAAAACCAAATTACACAACCCCATTAAACCACATTTTATTTTTAGTTGGTATTTGTACAAAAATTTTAGACTTTACTAAGTGTTTGTTTAAGTTGTCGAGCGTATGGCACTCGTGGGCTGCAGCTGAAAATCAGCGTCAGGTGGTACACCTTGTGTTGCCATCTGGCATTATGCTGAGCTGAGGCCCTTTTGGCATTATTAGTTTTCTTTATTTATTTTGTGAAATTTTGTAATGTTTTTAATGCCAAATAAACCCTATTTTCTTTCTTTTCTTTCATCTTTCTTTCAAATTGACGAACATTTTCCTTGATATGAAAACAAAAATATTTGAAACAGTTGTGAAACGTGATTTTTTGTTTTTCGATGACGAGTTGGAACGAGTGACGAGTTGGGCATATTTTGAATTGTCTTTTTTAAACTTTCACGATCAGAACACATTTTAAAACATATGTATGGGCATGATGCATGGTAGTAGACTCAGGACCCAACCACTGGATGGAGTTACATAACCCAAAAATCCTTGCCAATGAGAAGCACTATTATAAGAGAATGGTTCGGGAAGCGATTGAGATCCAGAAGTATCCTAATTTCAATCGCGAAGACGGCTTCAGACTCTCTTCCGCTTGGAATCCAGTGATCACGAAGTGTACTCGTCAAGTGAAATCATCGCAGTATACGAACACTTAGTGTAGTGTGCTGTCCTAGTGTGAACCGGCCCTAATTAACATTTATGAAGAACAAGAGTGAGGGTAGTTGAATAAACGCCTTCGCTTTGCTGTGGCGGTACCTCCAATACTTCAGTCTTCCCGCGACCACGGCTGGGCTCATATTAAAGGGAAAATTCGCGAAAATAGCCGTTTACATATTTTATGTTTTATAATTTATTTTGAATGACAATAATGACAAGCATCTCAATATTTATCCGTGGTGCTAGGCAACTGGGCCTATCCCAGTTGTAAACGTCCCTTTGTGCCTATTGGCCTTGTTTCGTTCTGTCTCCTGCTGAAATGGGGGGAAGTGGAAATTACGGTTTTTTCCTACTCCTCCACTATACTTTTCTGATTAATTTCGTTGCGGGATCCAAGACAGTTAAATTCATTCTCTGGGACTTCGTCGAGCTTCATTGTCTCGGTGCTTTTCTGGTGGTCGCCACTGTTGATTCTGGCTTTCAGGAGTTACAGTGGTTTGGGAACAGTGTGGCGGGCTTGTCCCAAAAAAAAGCATCATTCTAAATGTCAAAATCAATTGAGTAATGACCGTAGATCAAAACGAGACCACGACTAGATTGCTATGTCATATCTTTTGGAACATTATTAGGGACCATAATAAATTTTAGTAAATTAAAAAAAAAAAAGTAATTTTTTAAATAAGAAGCAAAAGATAAAGTTTTTTATTTTCATCAACTTCAAATACATTTCAGATAGGTATGTTACGAGTAAAACTCAATAATTTTCTTTTTTATATCTAGTTTCGTAACTGTAAAAAATACACTGAAATTCAGCAGTCCGATTCTTATTTATTGTAGCAATGAAACTAGAGTTGGGCTGCACGTAATCCCGGCGCGGCATTTGAATGTTCCAGGTGGCACGGGATGATAAAGTACCCGGGTTTTTATTCATTTTTAAAGTCGCTGTAATAGGTACTAGTTTCTTGGAGAAGTTGCTGTGTATTTGCTAACGAGGGAGCGAGTTTCTTGTTTTATGGGAAAAATATAAGAACGTATTTTAATTCGGAAAACGTTGCATTTTAATTAAATACTAGATACTGCCAGCGGCTTCGCCCAAAGTTTGAAAATTGTCCCAAGGGATCTTACTACCAGGATAAAAAGTATTTAATGTTTTAATCCAGGTTATAAACTATCTGTGTGCAAAATTTCATCCAAATCCGTTCAGTAGTTTTTGCGTGAAAGAGTAACAAAGATCCATCCATACTCACAAACTTTTGCATTTACAATATTAGTAGGATTACAGTTTTCCTGTATCTAACCATTTCTGCTCCCAAGCAGTGTCTCTTTGTTTTAGTTATAAAGTATTAGTCATCATCATCGGCCGAGCCTTTTTAAATAAATAAATATCGCTGGACATTACACACAGCGCCATCTAGTGCCACACTAAGCAACGAGGCTTGTGTCGTGGACACCAGATAGTTGATATACTACATAGATACTTTTTTTGTTTGTAAATACATACATATTATACATATAAACATCCATGACTCGGAAACAAATGTCCATGCTCATCACACAAACATTTACTCCGACCGGGATTCGAATCCGGGACCCTAAGAACGTAAGGCAGCCTCACTACCGCTGCGCCATTCGGGTCATTTTTACAACAACGTTGGGGTTGGCTTCCAGTCTTACCGGATGCAGCTCAATATCAGAACTTAACTTAGAGCGATTGCCTCGTCTCGAACGATTGACTAGACGAGGCAATCGCTCACCTACCTCATGAGGTCTTGGGTTTGATTGCCAGGTCGGGCAAAGTGTCATTGGGTTTTCCACCAGGAATTTCTCAGTAGCAACCACGAAGTCTGGAGTTGTGCACGGTTGATGGCAATAGGATCGCCGGCCATTATATGGAACTTTCCACCTCCTTTCTAGCCATATCATCCTTCACAAAGTCCATCCATTGTTTCTTTTTCGTTTCTATATCTATACTAATATTTTAAAGAGGTAAATTTGTTTGATAATTTTGTAAGTTTGTAATCTCCGGAACTAATGAACAAATTCAAAAAAATCTTTAACTTGCAGAAAGATACATAATTTGTGAGTGTTAAAGACTATAAATTATATTTATATCATGCATATTAGCCAAACTATAAAATTGTTTACGGACGAAGTCGCGGGAAGTGCTAGTCTTTCTTTTTTTTTTTCGGATGGGAAGTCATCAAATGACTTCTCCTGCTCTGGGCGGAGCAGGAGGGAGTGTCAGGCTTTTACTGACTAAAACCCATCCATATTCCTTCATCGCCCTTTTTGTTCCGGGGCCACGGTATCTCTTTCGAACAGTCCCGCAACCCCGGAGTCCCGCAACCCCGGGGGAAGTGCTAGTCTCAAAGAAAAATGTGATCCCAAAATATTTTTTTCGATTTCCCATCCCTACCGCCCGTTTATTATGAGTAGTATGTATCGTAAAATTTTATTGTGCCAATTTATTTACAGATATTTCTATCCACGTTGATTTAGTAATAAAAGAAAAAGTAACATTATATTATATCAGATGTTAGTATCTTTTCGTGTTGGATTTGGAGAAATGATTTATTTTCAACATATTTTTTTTTATGGATAGAACATATTTTTTTTGTTTATTTACAGGCTCTGGTCGATGGGCTTGTGACCATGATATAACAGCTACTTGGATCTATCTCTAAGGTTAAGCAACGCCTTCCGAGGACGCTCCGTGGATGGGTGACCCTACATCACATAACGAGCATCCCTCCACGCGTCGTACAGCACGTTGAACAGTTGATCTTGGCTGTCATTTGTAGATCTTGGACAGAAATCATGTGTGACGACCAGTCAAGAATGTCTTGTTGGCCAGTGACTTTGTTGAGGAGGTTCGTTAAGAAAGAAATAAAGAATAGTACATTGTTCACCGAGAGGAGAAAGTGACCGATTACCGTCGAGGGTGTCGTTTGAAGCCCGAGCCGTAGGCGAGGGCTTTAAAACACCCGAGATCGGGAATTGCACTTTCTCTCGAGTGATACATAGTGCTTTATACTACACCTACGAGGAAAATAAAAAACGAAATCTTTACTAATTGAAATTTATATTGAAATTGTTGCAGTTAGTGAAGCTTAATGTAACACTTTTTCCATTAATGTTTGTTTGAGATGTTTGCGACAATGTAGGAGGAATTTCACATGTTCTTTTTTCAAATTGTTTATCCTGCCGCCGCAGGGTCGCACTGCCAGCCCGACACCATCCAACACACAGCTAGTGGCCAGTGTCATTTTGCCAACTTGGAGATAAAAACTCACTGTAAAAACTTTTTGGCTTTTGATATTTAGGTTACCGGCGCATAGTCTTACCCAAAATTAAAAAAGAAAAACCACGTAAGAAATGGATTTTCATACACTTTTCTCTCCCGCTCAGATGCGTTTTCTCCCCGCATATTTGTTAATTTGATAAAGTATCAAGGTACTTTCCAAGCAGGTGTAGTATAAAAAATATTTATTTGTCGCAGAGGTCATGACGTGCATACAAAACGACAACAAAAAAATAGACATATCTAAACTTCTAAACTAATATCATAAACAGATCACAGATTTGATTTTTTGTTTGTTTGTCTGTTACGATTTAACTCAAGAACTACTCACCAATTTTTAAATTTCTTTCACCATTAAAAAGCTACATCTTTACCAAGTAACATAGGCTACAAATTATATTGATATCATGCAAATTAGCCGAGCTATCACAATTATCGCGGGCGAAGTGCTAGTAACAAATATTTATAAACACAACAGGACGGAACAACAAAAAAGTAGCAGCTTGCTGCTTGATTGCGAAAAAGGAGGTGCAGGTGCTGTGCTATGCCCACAGTACAGCGCTGGTTCTCAGTGCTCACAATAACTAATAAGAAACAGAAATTAAGCAATCGTTACCTGTAAAATTACGGATCATTCCCACTAGTTCTACTGCACAGTTCTACGGTAAAACACTAGTAAACAGTGTAAATTCCATTGAGTGAGTACACCTTTCGTTACGTTGCCTCGTGTCTGACCAGCATAGCTATTCACAACGCTTCGATTCGATTTCGATTCGACAAATTGTAATTATGTCTGTCTTTTTTTGGCATTACGAAAGCGAGATAGACATACGACTTTCCGAATCGAAATCGTTTCGAAGCGTTGTAAATAGCTATGCTGGTGTATGAACGAAGCCAAATCAATAGGAGTACGTAAGGATCACAGCAGTTCCGGGGTTGCGGGACTGTTCGAAAGAGATACCGTGGCCCCGGAACACAAAGGGCGATGAAGGAACATGGATGGGTTTTAGTCAGTAAAAGTCTGACACTCCCTCCTGCTCCGCCCAGAGCGGGAGGAGTCATTTGATGATTTCCCATCCGAAAAAAAAAAAAATGGATCACAGCAGTTGGCGTTCGACACCTAGATTCTGCCGTGCAAAAAGGGACAATTTTATTTTTCTATGTATACCATATTTGTTATATTATAATAAAACAAACATATATATTAATAATATCTAATCGTTATGATGTAAATGGAAGCACGCAAAGGTTATACTCGTAATTTAGAAAATAATGAGATCCTTCGGGACAGACGTTACCTATGTCAACTAACTCATGTATGACGAAATAATTAACGTTAGGAATTCAGAGACTAAATTAATGTTTATTTACAGTATAATGAAGGTGTATATTAGCTGTTTTGTTTTTCATAGTCTAGCTAATATTTTCTATGATGGCTGATTGAGAAGAAATAGTAGGCACATTTTTCTTGTACACAGAACTGAAAAATATCCTGTTGTCCTGTTAGCAGAGTCCCAGGTGTCCATCTACCTGCACTCTTGATGACCTGTACAGCGCCTCTACGGCTGGAATAAACGTGGGCACCTACTGGGCCCACACCGTGTAATGGGAAGGAAAATCGATACGATAACATGAAGAAGCAGAGATGGCACATTGGTTCATAAATAGGTCGTGCGCTCAAATCGGCAGTCACCTCAAAGACTGTCATCAACCGCACTGGTTGATGACAGTCTTGGAGCGTGCCCCCCCCCCCCCCACTTCCTCTTACAGAGAGGAAGCCTGTGTCCCAGCTGTGGGAACGATAAAAGCTGATTACGCTTATCCATTTGCAAAAACTATAGTTTGACAAGTTCTCAATTCTGAAGCCGATCAGTAAAACAATGATTATTCAACCCAGGGAAAGCCGAGGCACTTGACGAGTACTTAAAATAGTAAATTAATGAACACAAGCACTCAGGTAGCACGACTGAGCCATAAAATATAGTTTTGATTGACTATAATAAGTAAGGGGTAAGTTAATTTTCCAAATCATATAACTTGGACGGGTCCCGTATGGATATTTATAAGGTTACTAGCTTATGCACGTAACTTCGGCAGCGTGGAGGTCAAAAATTGTCCTACGGGATTGTACTATTGGATTAACAAATATTATAGTTTAAAAAAAATAAAAATAACTTTTAGAGTGACGCCATTTTATTTCTCGTATTCTTCTCAGTAAACCCTTTCATTTGATGCCCATGACGCAAGCATATCGTAGAACACGTCGTATTATATAAAGGCGCGCCGGATTGCAAAACGTCACTGTTATGTAATGCGGCGTCTTCACGTTCAGCCGGATTACAATTCGGTTGAAATAAAGTACGCCGCATTGAATGAGCACTTTGCGTTCGTCAAAGCGGCGTAAACGTGCCGCCCAAATACAAACGGGCGCATCGTCGATACGCCGCTGATTTGAAAGCGAGCTCGGTACTTAGGGCACCCGACGGCGATGTTAGGTTTGGTTAGGTTATTTAAACCCTGGCTACGTCGACTATGCCTTATTTTCGGAAATTTCAGATTTTTTTTAGGTCGTTTCTTCTTGCTGACAATACGGCTAAACATTGGACGCCGCTTTGTCGAACGTATCGCCACCACAAACCGGCTGACCGTGCACGCCATTATACGAATTGGCTGCGACACCCATATCATGGGAATGCATTGTAAACAGCTAGTCTGCCATCTTTTGAGAGTCCGCCATATTGGAATGACGTCACTTGGCAACCAAAACTATAATAAGCTTTTATACCTTGCGCCCCAAATCCCAATCCTTACCAAAACGCTTTATAACCTCCTTACTAAACTTGAAACTTATTCCACATTCAAATAACCAGAGAACTCACTGCAAACTATTGTACAGTCATCCGAATGATTGTTGCGCTCCAACAGCTTGGAAATCTTTAAAGAAAATTTCACAGTTCGCCCGACCTTTCCATCCACTTGCTTAGTTAGATTTTCAACAGATTCTCTAACCAGTTCAGGTGTACTCAACCGTTTGATTTTCGCTTCACAGATCTATGAACCGTCCAACCAAGTTTTCTTGGTACTGGCTGTTTTGTCGCTGAGAATTTTCTTTGGAAAGGTGGATGGGTAATCTTACTATAAGTAATGCAAAAGTTTGTGAGGATGAATGGACGGATGATTTTTTGTTACTCTTTCACGCAAAAAATACAGAACGGATTTTAATGAAATTTTGCAGGCAAATAGTTTATAGCCTGGATTAATCATAAGCTATTTATGATTTCAGTAGCATGATCCCGTGGGAGAATAATCAAATGAGACGCGTTCGAAGCCGCGGACTTAAGGCTGATGCTCCAGGGTAGCCCGCGAAATTCAAAATTTCTTACGTTTTTTGCAATTTTCAGGCGTGCTAGGTTGTATGTTGATTAAAATATTATTCGCGGCTGTAAGACGTATGTAGTTATAGAATTATTATCATCAAAATCATCAATACAACCCTCCAAGTTTATAAAGGTGTAGGAAACAAAAAAAAAAGCACAAAAAGTCATTTCTACACCTTTATGAACTTGGAGGGTTGTATTGATGATTTTGATGATTATAATTCTGTAACTACATGCGTCTTGCAGCTGCAAATAATATTGTAATCAACATTAACCCTAGTAATGGCCAGCAAATTGCAAAAAACGTAAGAAAATTTGAATTTCGCGGGCTACCCTGAAGCATCCACCTTAAGCTAGAATATTATAATAGTACTAGATTATTTTATTAAAAAAGGATTTTTATTTTTTAAACAGTTATCATGGGTGTAAAAAGACTGAAAGGCAATTAATTCTTTCATCCTCCATTGTGATCTTTTGTTTTTGTTCTGGATCAATAGTAGCCATAGTTTATGAACATCTCTCTATCTCTCTCTGTCAATTTAGACCGCTGTAACCGAAATTCGGTCAGAAGCGTATTTTATTAGTACAACAAAATTATGAGTGAATGAAGAAAAAGAAACCTTCAATCCACAAACCGGATCTACCACTTTACCCGATTCTCCAAACTATTTGATTTAATTCCCATTGAGAATCGGAATTCCGTTCAGATGGGAGACCCTTTTCCCGAACTATTATAGTCAATGGGATCTATCGCATGGAGCTATGGGCTGGTTGCTCTATTGTATGAACCGATTGTGGTCTGAGATATAGGCAGAGGTTGAAGTGGTATCGTTCAGGGTAAGAATATTTTAATATGGTTGGTTCGGAATGTCAGTCAAGGTTCTTTTTGAGGAGAGCTGAATGCAAGCGTTTTACTTGTGGATTAGTCGGTACTTTCGGAACCTCCAATATTTCCGTAACAAGAAGGTTCTCAGAACAAAAAAGTGATCGCAATGACTGACGGGGAGAACTTTTCGAATTCGCTAAGGGTATTTTTACATCCAATATAGTGCGTGGCTGTCCATGAGGCTGTTGGAAATTATACAAATTATACAATGGAAAATGACCATCATCTGCCTAGCCTTTTCCCAAGTTTTATTGGGGTCGGCTTCCAGTCTAACCGGCAGCGGCAGTCGGTGCAGTCAGCTGAATACCAGTATTTTACATAGAGCGACTGCCTATCAGACCTCCACAACCCAGTTAGTACTGGGTAATACGATACCCCTTGGTAAGACTGGTTGTCAGACTTTTTGGGCCACTGACTACCTGTAACGACTGTCCAAGATCATAAATGACAGCCGGGACCAACTGCTTAACGTGCTTTCCGAGGCACGAAAGAAATTCGGTATGTAATGGGTGGTCACCCATCCACAGACCAACCTAGGCAAGCACGGCTTAACCTAAAGATCGACCCGAGCGGCTGTTATGGAAAACGACCATTGGCATAAAAAGTATCTTCTGCCTGTTATAAGTATGTATGTTTAGGTTAAGGGGCTCCCCATGGCACACTAGCACCACTTTAGTAAAAAAATCAGAACTCCTTAAATACACAATTAATATAAAATCTGATTGACAAAATCAATGCTTTAGAGTTCTAGATTATTGACGTCTATTTAATTCATTAAAATATACTTCACTGTAGTTACAGTTAGAAAAATTGCTAAAAACGGCCGTTTTTTTTCCATTTTGTATCTGTAACGACAGCGAACTATGTTTCAATGAGTTAAGCAGACGTAAATAATTTAGAAGACCAAATGATTGATTTTGTCAATCAGATTTTATATTAATTGTGTATTTAACGAGTTCTGATTTTTTTACTAAAGTGGCGCTAGTGTGCATGGGGGAGCCCCTTAAAGTATTTATCTATGGGCCTTTGTTACCTGAAATTAATGGTTTATTGTTATTAAACTCAGGTCACGGTCCTCATATTTAATTAATCCTCCTCATTTTTTTCCCTGCCTGCTCTGCCTCAATCGTGGTAAAGGCATCCCTTCTCTTAGGTAGATTTCATAAGTATTTGTGTAGCTGAAATGCAGACTGAAACATGCTCTACGATTCAACACAAACCGCTTGTTAGGTTCAACTTTTGAAGAGGTACTAATCACTGCAAAATGAGGTTTATGATGAGTGAAGTAGGTACCTATTTAATTGAAGTGTGGTAATTCTGTTTAATTATGTTCAGTTGCTGTTATTCTGTTTAGTTGTTTCATGATAAGTACATACATCTTTATCAAATTATAGTTAGGATTTTTTTACTTCTCTTATATTATGGTACTCCCTTGACTGCCTCATATTGGTCTAGTGGTGCTTAGCATGAGGTCCTGGGTTTGATTCCCAGGTTGGGTAAAGTGTTCTTGGGTTTTTCCATCAGGAATTCTCAGTAGCAACCACGGAGTCTGGATTTGCGCCCGGTTGATGGCAATAGCCTCGCCCGCTATTACATGGGACTTAAACATAACTGGCGAAATGTGGGTGTGCTGTTACATACATCTCTGCCTAACCCTTCCGATTACAGGCGTGATGTTATGTTATTTATAGTATCTTCTGTAGTTCATTTTGAAATTTCAAAATAAACTCACTTGTAGGTATAATCTTCTCCCCAAACCAAACACCCTAACCGACCAATATTACGAATGAAAAATTAAACAGTTTTTCTCAAGAAACTAACAAAGGGAATCTAGAACTAGTAAAGGAATTAAAGCAAGATTAAAACTCTTCAACAGTCGTAAGGAGCTCTGAGAAAAAGGAATTAAGAGATTCGAAAGTGCCCCGTTTTGTAGCAGTCTGATTATAGACCGTAGTAATGAGAAGATAGCGACTAGACTTGCACAAGGATTTAGATGTAGGTACTGGAAAAGGTATTTTTTACACTAACTTGGTGACCAACCATTATTTACTGAGTTTTCTCCGTGTCTCGGAAAGCACGTAAAGTCGCTGGTCCCGGCTGTCATTTGAAGTCGTTACAGGTAGTCATCAGTGGCCCAAAAGTCTTGACAATCAGGTCAGATAGGCAGTTGAATAAATAAATAAATATAAATATCGCTGGATATTACACACACCGCCATCTAGTGCCACACGAAGCAACAAGGCTTGTGTCGTGAACTACAAAAATGTCAAATGAAATATTCTAACATGGTAAAAGGCGAGAGAGATGATGTTTATGATTTATGCTAAACAACAGTAGCACAGCACACTCCATAATGAACTCCATAATGCCCAAGGCATTAAGTCCGCCTTTGTACATTATGTGCATAAAGTTTTAATAAATAAATAAACTCTGCAACTTAATTTTCAACGCTTTCCGAAATCAGACGCTATACAAGGTGTGACCCTTTACGAAGCCGTCAACCAACCCGTCTGTTCTGTACGTCAAACTATGTAACTCTACGCTAAAATTATTGCTGAGAAACGACTTTGTTTTTTTTTGGGGTGAAAATTTAGTTTTACGGTAGGACACAATGTAACGCACTCAAAACATTGTGCTGAAGGATGCATTGAATAGTAAACAGGTTGTGAAGGTCTTTATGTAAAGTTATAGCATTAAAAACTACAGTTACTACCAGTCGTTACAGGTAGTCAGTGAGTCTTACCAAACGTATCGTATTACCCAGTACTAACTGGGTTGTGGAGGTCAGATAGGCAGTCGCTCCATGTAAAATACAGGTATTCAGCTGCATCTGGTTAGACTGGAAGCCGACCCCAACATAGTTGGGAAAATGCTAGGCAGATGATAATAGCATTAAAAACTAGTGAAAATCTTTGACCTCCAATATCTCCGTAAATAGAAGGTTCCCAGGTATGGTCTAGAACAAAAAAAATATTGCGATGGCGAGGAGAACAAGTGCTTTTTGGCTTCGGCTTTTTTTACACCCATTATGTAATCCACATCAAACGTGCCAATCACTGTTAAAATCTGAATAAACTTAGTTACGACTTTAGGCTTTATTAACTTGTTCGATACTTACTGTAACTCTTCCCAAAAGTAAAAAAAAAACTTTTCACGAATAAAATTTGACATATCATTACTAAAATTTTCCGAGGGGCTTTCCGAAAGAAATCAGCACCCTTCCGGAATTGTCCAACAAAATAACAAATGGGAAGGTTGACGTAATTTCCGAGAAATTTTCAAAGTATTTTGTAGGAAGAGATTGAATTTGTCAAAGATTTCATTTGTGAATTGGGCCGTGAGATTTCTTAATTGTAGAGGTATTGAAAGGTTGTGCCTATAGGAATTCACTGAAGTAATAAAAATCAACAGTTTTCAAAGATATTGCAGGCAGTTAATTGCTTGGAATTCGAAGTGTATGTTATCATATAAAGGGTGTAAAAAACCCTCTTAACGAAGCCGAAAGGCACTTATTCTCCCCGTCATTATGATCATTTTTACGGAGATATTGGGGTCAAAGTTCCAACTGTTTTGCAAGTTTTTACTGTTCTAACTTTACTTTTAATACCTCCACAACTCCTGCTCTATTCAATTAATCCATTAGCACAGTGTTTTGTGAGTGCGCAAAACGTGATTTTTCACCCCAAAAAAAAAATATTTTCCAGCAATGATATTTGAGTAGAGTTAATTACTTTGATGTTCAGAACGCTTAAATTGGTTGACGGCTCCGTGAGAGGTCATTTTTATGAAAATGAGAGTTCATGTTGTTTCTTGCCCATTCTTCTCCATAGAGATATACGCTTTGGAATGGGCAACTACAGTACTTAAAATAATTATGCCTTGTGTCTGACTGTAGCTTCGCTTTATTTGTTTTTCTGACATAAAGTTTCTGTTATGGTCTAATTGAAATAAGTGCTTTGAGTTTGGGTTTGAATGACACCGATTCAAATTGGCTACGATTGTCACATCTTTCAAGACTACGAGCAAACATTCAGAGAGAGGTGGCAGATCCAGTAACTTAGGTTCAAGTAACAGGTGAAGAGTTAATGGCTCGAACAGGAGCATTAGAGTTAAGTGTCTGTCCTACACATGCTGAGTTCTCACGTTTTTATCTCAGTAGGAGTGTTTATACGTATAGGAAAGACATATTTGTTTGTAGCCAACATTTTATTATATGTTTATTTGAAATGCAGTCAACAATATCAGTTTTTAAACTGACATGGTCCCAAACTTTATGATTAACATTGAATACGGAATATTTAATGTCCTTCAAGAATAAAATGGGGAAGTTTATAATTAACACTTTTTGTCAAAGCTTCATAAATGGAGATGCATAAATGGTCGTTCTAGGTTATGTTCGCGGTTCGCCAGTGTGAATTGAGATGCCACTGTGCGGTTGAGGATGTTATTTGTTTGTTTAGAGTAAATATTATTAACATATTTTATAAGTTTTCATTGTTACTAACAAATACAGGTATACTTATCTAAGTTAAAATGTTTATTATTAAGATAAGAATAAGAATAATTTATTGTTTCGAAAAGTACATTCAGTTTATTGATTCCTGAAACTCACACTAGGATTCCCTGTGTCGTGAGTTCCAGGCTCATTCGTTCCGTTTACATTTTATTGTTACACAAATAGTAGTATCCGCTACAACAAATTTCTAATCTAATCTAATCTACTCGTAATCTAAAAACCAAAAAAGATACTAACAATACTTACCAAATACCTAAAAGAAAAAGAAAGAAAGAAAGAAAAAGCATTTATTAGCCCGCACGGGACAAAACACACAAATAAAAATGGTTAAACTAACACTACAACTAATAAAAATTAGAAAAAGAGAAAAATAAATAAATAATAATAATAAGTAAATGAAATGAAACTTGTCCAAACATCATTGTTACTAAAATATATACAAAACTATGGACTTTAGTCTAAAATAAAGTTTAATTTGTTTATTTCATTTATTTATTGGCTAATGCCAATAGCATTTTGAATTTTGTACTGACGTTTCAATTCACTACTAGTCAGCCTTTTGTGCTATTGTAAAATATTAACGTTTAGTTTTAGTTAATGTTTAGTTAGTTAATGGAGGAGCTCGTGGCTAAATAATAACAACCGCTCGGGACGATCTTTAGGTTAAGCCGTGCTTGCCTAGGTTGGTCTGTGGATGGGTGACCATTTACTTACCGAGTTTCCTCCGTGCCTCGGAAAGCACGTAAAGCAGTTGGTCCCGGCTGTCATTTGTAGATCTTTGACAGTCGTTATAGGTAGTCAGTGGTCCAAAAAGTCTGACAATCAGTCTTACCAAGGGGTATCGTATTACTCAGTACGAACTGGGTTGTGGAGGTCAGATAGGCAGTCGCTCCATGTAAAATACTGGTATTCAGCTGCATCCGGTTAGACTGGAAGCCGACCCCAACATAGTTGGGAAAGGGCTAAGCAGATGATGAGTTTTAGTTAATGTTTAGTTTAGTTCTTGTTATTGATGGAAAAGTACCTAAAGTAGTAGTTACATAAAAGCAGAATGTTTTATATGGGAGCTACATCTGCCAACAAACTGCTTTACAGTTTGGCAGAAGTAACTTTTTTGTAAAACGATGTCACCATGAATAAACGCATTTTCATTTCATTTCATTACCATGTTTACTATTTGTTTTGAGTTCCCGATATTTCGGCGCTGAATAAAAGAAAGAAATATTGGTGTGGTAAGTATCCCGTTTTTTAATGTATCCCGTGTTTTGATGGTACGTAACCCTTCATAAGGGCCTATACCCCTCAAATGGCTTAGCATGATCCTCCGTTACGCCTAAAATACTGCAGCATTAATTTTGAAGTAAATATATGGTAAAGTTGAGGATTAATGCTACGTGTGACGAAAACACGATTCCATAAACTTTTCTCGATAGAAAAAAAACCCAAAGTTACGTCTAAATCGAACAATAAACCGCTGGTATTCAAAAAGTACTTCAAATTAGATCATGAAACTTTGCATATTCACTGAACTAACTATAAAGCAGGTCTTATGTGTTTTACTTTTTTAGTCCAATCTATAGCTTTTTTGGAAATCGCAAAAAACCACTAATTTCGCACTATTCGGCCGCAGTGACTGACGTAACAACCGCTTTGTAGTGCAAGCTGATTAGAACTATATTCTAACAGTATTTCAAACGAAGCATGAACCTCCACAAATAGAGTTGCTAATTTTAGGGTTATAAGGGCCTTAAGCTAGTCCGACTCGCACTTGGCGTAAAAAAAACCGTTTTTGATTCTGCGACGCGAGAAAAACCGGAGGAAAATTTCGTAGTAATAACCATGCCCGAACACACATTACAAGCTAACAAAAGCCTCATGTTTTCTTTTAATTCAAAACCCGTTTAAATTGTAATCACAAAGTTAAAAATAAACAGACAACGTAAAAGGAGAACCCTTCCTATATTTTAAGGTTTTAATGAAAAATAAACAAACTGCACTGAAAAACGGTATAACGTCAGTGTTCGGTTTATTTTAAATAAAACTTTTTAATAACGGTAAACAAAATGATTAAAATGTTCTTGTGTTGGCGATGATTTTATTTTATGACTAGCTGACCCCCGCAACTTCGTCTGCGTCACATAAGAGAGAGAGAGGGTTAGAGAGAGTGGGTCGTAGGCACCTATGATACAATTCTAAAGGTGCACATCACACACATCATTCCGCATAATGCAAATGCGCGCGTGGTTCATGATCATTATTTAACTTTATTTTTTTATTGTTTATTAACTAAAGAACAAAACAAAATATAAACAGAGAAACATCACAAAATCCTCTATAGGTTTGTCCGGATGTTGAGACACTTATAAGCTATCTTAATAGGTACTAAAGCTAATAATCTAATTGTCGTGACGTTTGCCTTATCAGGTTCTAGAACCTCAGGTGCTGATACTTACACGACAAATTGACTCAGGGGGGTATATCGAGAAGTTCACATTTTTTCTTTATGATATGATTCTGGTGCCACTAACCTGCCCGAGAGCCACGCAAGTGGTATGTTCCTCTCATCGCGGAAAGGCTAGTCACCATCGTCGTTCATATATACACACATTCGAGACTAAGGGTCTTTTAAGGGGGACCCCCCCCTGGGGGGTCCCACAGGCCTCCATACCTCCCCTCACAGCCTGCCTCTACCTCCGAATACCTATCACTCTTACGTAATTTCTCGATATACACCCCCAGTTAACTCTTATCAACTTTGTGCAACTCACAGAGGGGCCAGCTCAATCTTTTGGTTACCTCTTCTTGTAATTTCCTCCGCTCGACCTCCGCGTGCCGTTCACTCACACACTCCCCCTGATCCTCTTGTGTTCTACCTAACCTCTTTGTTTTTATTCTCTCTCTAAAATCTACCCTACCCTCTCAACTGACATTTTTTTCATATTCATCGACAAGCAGATGATACCAGCAATAATAATCATTCGATTTACTCACGTATTATATATTTTCGTTTGGATAATCGCATCTTTCGCGACACTCCCTAGGAAGACGAAGAATGTTATAGCAAAGCGAAAAGCTGACGAGTCCACTCTGCAATCTTTTCTCTCGCTTTGACTGCAGCGACTCGCCTTACTTTGACTTGTGTCTCGCTCAAATCACTCCCATTATAAATCTCCATCTCTTCACTGTCGTCTCTACCTTCTGAGCTTGGTAGAGTCAGTTGTTCTACCACCTCTGAGTCTTTATTATCTTTCTCGGGGTTACTGATCTCTCTCTCTCCTACCTCACTCTCCTGTATGACAACCTCCTTCTCGTTAGGTTTGTCATAACTCTCTTTTATTAAGTCTAGATCCATTGGTTGTTCTTGGATCTTTCTCGGGCTCGAAATAACTGGTGTTGTTTCTTCTATCACAGGCTCTCTGCTATCATGACTCTCGGTCAGAATTGGTTCTGAAGGTATATCTGACTCTGTGACACCATCCATGTCAGCTTCTAGTGGGTATAGGTGGCCAACCGATCTGGTGAACTCGGTATTTCCTACTCTAACTCGGGCCACTCTACACTCTCCATCTTCGCTCCTTACAAGCGATGTTATTTTGCCTACTTTCCAGTTCTGTCTGTTTCTTGCTTCACTCTTGATCTGGACTATATCCCCAACACGTGGTGTCTTGCCCGTTGTCACTCTTGGTTGTTTTACATTATTTTTGTATCGTTCTCTTAAACTTGGTAAATATTGACCTATGAACCTTGTAATGTGACCTATGAACCGTAAATATTAAATATTGACCTTGAACTCGTCTACGATATTCTGACCTCGCTTCCATCCTTCTATAAGGTCTCGCTTAGTCACTGTGTCGGAGTTTATGGTAATATCCGTTGACAAGTTCATGGTCAAGCATTTACCCAGTGATAGGAAGTCTGCTGGCTTCAGTACGTACTCTACGTCTGCGCCTACATATGTCAACGGTCTTGTATTGACTACCGCTTCTACTTCTTTTATTACTGTCTGTAGTCCGCTGTCACCCAGTAGATGTTTGCTCAGTGTTCGTTTCAGACAATGTTTCACAACGCCGACTAATCTTTCGTACACTCCACCATGCCATGGCGCTAATTGCGGTATGAACCTCCACTTAATCTTTTTCTCTACGCAAAACGTGCTGGTCAAAAGTTCAGATGTAAGTTTGAATTGCAGGGCATTGTCAGAGAGGATTAGCGTTGGTACTCCTCTTGAGGCCACAAATCTTCTAAGAGCAAGTAAACATTCTTTGGCGGTCAAGTTCTCTACTACCTCGAGATGGACCGCTCGTACCACTAAGCATGTGAAAAGACAAATCCATCTCTTTTCATTTCCACTCTCGCATTTCACCATCATTGGACCGAAATAATCCATTCCCAAGAATGCGTATGGTGCGCTGTACTTCACGCGTTCTGGCGGCAATGCTGGTGTCGTCGGTAGCTTGTAGGGACCACCTCCATGCTTGATGCACTCCGGGCATCGTCTTAAGACCTTTTGTACTTGTGCTCTACCCTTAGGGATCCAGTATTTTTGGCGTATTATACTCAATGTATGTGGGACTCCTACGTGGTAATTCTTTTTGTGGGTCTCTCTGATAACCTTCGTAGTATACTCGCATTCTCTTGGTAGCAAGATTGGATGTTTCGTGTCGTATGCCATATCAGCATGCATCATGCGACCTCCGCATCTCAGAAGACCGTCTACATCTATGAATAATCCTAGATTTCTTGTAAGATGAGAATCTTTTCCTTTGACTTCTTCTGGAAAGTATCTAGATTGCATCTCCTTTATCTCTCGTACTTCAGAGTCGATATTATTAGTTTGCTCTGCCATAGTGGCAATCAATGGCATCTCCGGTCTGTCCTTATTCAGGTTGTCTTCGACTGCTTCTGCCATGTCTCTCTCTTCTTCTTTACGGTCGCTTTCTTCAGTAAGATCTGGAGGCTGCTCTTCCAGACCCTCCACAACAGCAGAGAGAGTCGACAGGTGATCTTCTAGGTGCCTGTCATTAGGCCATATGTTCTTATTTGCCAGGAGAAAATCAGGACCTTGCAACCATGTGTGTTTCTTCTGATGCCAAAGTTCAGGCCGGGTCGCAAGATCAGCCGGGTTAAGTCGTGTTTGACATAACAGTTTTCGACGTTCCCATTCTGTTTTATCTCGTCTACTCTGTTTGCGACGAAAGGAGGCAACAGTTTGTTCGATTTGACCCAACTGAGGACGACGAGACTATCTGTCCAGAGATATTGTTTGGAGATGTGTAATACCAGTGTCTTTTTTAAGTAGGCTATCAATCGGCTTCCTATAACATAACCAAGCAGTTCCATTTGTGGTATTGTAAGTGGTTTTTTATTTTTCGGAGGACTGGTATGAGCCTTTGAGGTTGATTCATTCTTGTCTCCTTTCCTTTTCTCTAGCGGAGCTATCCTGGTTTTGGACATAAGCAGTGTAGTTTTCACGTTGCGTCCGTCGTCAGCACGCAGGTACGCCACTGTAGCATACCCGTAGTTGGAGGCGTCGGTGAAGCAATGTAGCTCGTACTCAATGTTCCTTTCGTTCACACAACTATGGAATCCTATGTAGCGGGGAAATGTACAATCCTTCACATCATACAATGTGGAAGAAATCTTTCCCCATTCTTCATGAAGGTCTGGAGACAGTGGTGTATCCCATTTGTAGCCTCTTCTCCATAGTTCTTGTAGAAAGAGTTTTACTGGTAATAAAAGTGGAGCTACAAATCCACATGGATCGTAGATTGAGGCTAACACTCTTAGTACTTGCCTCTTGTTAGTGACTTCACTCGGGTCAAGGATGTTATCTTTAAGATTTAGCCGCAGTGTGTCTTCTTCCTTGTTCCACACTAGGCCTAAAACCTTAGTTTCTTCTGTTAGTTTCGCTCTACTCTTCATCGGTATCTTCTCCATGAGCGCATAATCGTTTGACGTCCAATCTCTGATGTTCATGGATAGTTGTTGAAACAAATTTTTTGTTTCCTCAAAGAGTTTGACAGCATCTTCAGTGGTGTTGGCACCTGTCACTAGATTGTCTACATAGCATTTGTCAGCTATGCTCCCTAGAAGATCTGGATTTGTGGTTGAAATGTGGTAGCGTATTACTGCATTTAGTAGAAATGGGCTAGAGATTATGCCGAATGGCACCCGGCAGAACCTCAGGTGTAGAATATTGTCATAGGTCAAGGGTTCTTCAATATTCTTCACCCATAGAAATCTGGTCACATCTCTATCTTCTGTCTGTAGGCCTACTTGCAGGAAGGCCTTCTCCACGTCTGCTAGAATTCCTATCTTATAAATTCTGAAGTTAACAAGTAAAGCTGTTAGATCTTGCAATAAGCAGGGTCCTCGATACAAACATTCATTTAAACTAAGATGATCTTTCGACTTTGCTGAAGCATCATACACAATACGTCCGCGTTTACCAGCTTGCTTGACTATATGGTGTGGTAAATAATGTATCGGAGGAGTTTTTTGACAAGTCGTATCAGATTCAGGTTCTACAATTTCGATTATGTTTGCTTGGATCTGTTCTTGTAAGATGTTGTTATATTCATCCAATGTAGCTTTGTCTGCTCGCAATAGTAAACCCTTCAGTCTGCCATATGCAGGGCCATAGTTCGTAGGTAAGCTTGGGTGTGATTGCGTCCAAGGCCACTTCACATAATATCTGCCATCTTGATATTTAATGGTGTTATTAAAATGTTGAACAACTTCTTCTTCTCTGGTTGCCTTAACGGAGTCGGTTATGCCAATGTTTTCTAAGGTCCACAAAAATTTAATATCCAAGTTTCGTAATGGCAGGTCTGGTTCGGAGTAGTGAGAAAACTCGCAACCACTCTGATGGTATGTTACTGCGGAGAGAGTAAATTCCCTTCCTTCTTGTTGTTCCAGGCGGCCTGATACTATCCATCCGAAATCCGTGTTGACTAGGTGAAGATGGTCATCAATCATAATTTTTTCATTCCTGATAAATGAGAAGTAATAGTCGTTGTCAATGAGAATATCTACGGCTTGGCCAGCTGATCCATCATCTGCCAATACATCTACCAGGTCCGAGTGGCTTACATTTGGTACTGCTATTCTATCAGTAATGTGAGGAACTATATTAACTCGGATTAACTTCTGGACTCCTCTTTTTGTTTCAATGGTGATATTAGCAGATGGGCTCAGGGTCTGAGCTGGTTTCTCTGATCCGAAGGTAAATATCATCAGCAGATGTTCTTCGTCCGGGGTAAGGTTTAAATGTTTTGCTAAGTTAGTCGTGATGTAACTTCTCTGACTACCTGAATCAAGCAGTACTCTGCACAGCGGTAGCTTGTTTTCGCTCAAAACTCGTACTGTTGCTGTCTGTAAAAAGGATGTTGAGTTAATGACATGCTTAGACATTGCAGTAGTTACTTTATCACTTGGCTTATCGTTACCCGCTCTGCTGTTCTTCGTTGGACACAAGGAGCGATTGTGAAAGCCTGCACAATGATAGCAACGTATCAATTTCCTACATTCTCTGGCCTGATGGCCCTTTCCAAAGCATTTAAAGCATCGTTCCTTTAGCTGGATCCTTCTAGCTTGTATATCCTGGAATTTACCACACTCATCATTGTAGTGATCTTCATCACAGAATATGCAAGCGCGTTTTATCAGTTTGTTCGGGACTTGAGTATCTCTGTCTATCTTTCGTTTCCTATTCTTCTCATTGAAGCTGGCTGCATCAGAGCTAAAGCTTCTTTGCTGACGTCGTTCATTAAACCTTTGTTTGGTTGGCTTGTCAGATGTCTTGACATACAAAGCTTCAGTTGATGTTGTGATAGGTGTGAATGGAGAGGTGGCGGCTGACAACTTGCTCTGTGATGACTCCATCGCTGTCAGTACCGTTCTGAGCACCTCTCGGGTGCCTGACACTGACTTTGCTCCAGTTAATCTCACATTGACTTCATATAAAATTCTCTCTGGAAACTTCTCCATTATTATAGATCTCAGGTGGTTACTTTCTACGTTTTCGCCCAGAGATTGTAATACGCGCAAGTGCCTTTCAATGTTGTCTAGGCTTCGAAGAGCCTCCTCTGCTTTGTCAGAGCACTTGAGCATAGTAGTGATTTCCTTGTAGTGGGCATCAACCACCCTGTCTTTAGAACCGTACCTGGTCTTCAGAGTATCTACGGCTATGAAGTAGTTCTCGTTAGTAACTGGAAGACCTTCTACTGTTTCACGAGCTCTGCCTTCCAAGGAACTTACTAGGTAGGCCATCTTATCTACGTTGCGGAGAGTTTTACTGCCTATATTAGATTCGAATTTGTCCCAAAACTCTGTGAAACGCAGTATGTCGCCGCTAAACTTCGTAGGTTCCAGCTTTGGTAATCTTGTCGTTGAACCAGGTGCGGGCATTTCTTGGTTTGGAGTCGCCTTTTCCTGTAGGCAACGTTCGTATATTGTCATATTGGTAAGTGTGGCTTCAGCTTCCATCTGTACTTGGAAACCCTCACTTAGCAGGTTGACGGACGCTTCGCTCGTAGCCACAGGTGTCAGGCGGTTTGCTTCTTTATCATACAACTCAATGAGCTGCCTGAGACGAAGCGTGGCCCCGACGAAATCCATTTCATGCACTCCCTCTGTCACGTCCGAGATTTGGGCAAGCAGTTCGCGCGCCTCTATGTGGCCTTTTGACAGGGCGTCAAGGCGCTTCTGTACTTGTAGTAAAAGTATTGCTTCCATGGTGGCGCCGACTGCAAGTCAACATACGAAAAGATTATAACTAGGATGATCCTGGGTCAACACTTCCTTACTTACTTACTTATTTCACATCACATTGTTAGATTCAAGTTAGATTCGACTTGCGTCACACTTACTTTCAAGTTTTCGGCGGCTGGCTAGGAAACAACGAATTTCACGTACAAGCACCAATGAAACTTATTATTAAATCACGATAACGTAAATAAACTTAAGCAATACACTTTTTAATACCCTTGCGATCTTTATCACTGTGTTTTTACCTTTATTCAGAGCACTAATTCTAGAAATAACTTTAAATAACCGGCATTTGATTTTACACAACAAACAAACAAGTGGGTACAAGAGAAGAAAAATAAATTTATTGGTAAAAGTAAAAAGTTAGTTTCCTATGTCTGCTACAGGTTCTTTCACATCGGTTTCTTTTGAGCCAATCACGTACGAATACCTTTCTTGACACCGCAAAATGTCAAACACTAACCAATAGAAACGCTTTGTTCTCATTTACGCTTTGTTCCCATACGAACGATAAACGGTGAACGGAAAAACAACAAGACAGTACCACATTAGTGTTGCCACTAAAAAACACAACATTGAATCGAGTCGATTAAGTCGATCGATTATTTATTTATTTATGTACACAAAATACATAACAGGACATTACATAAATAAAGCTAATACAATACCAACTAATAACAACAAACACTAACGATACTACACTACTGCTTGGATTAATACTAGGTACCGATTTAAGGATTCGATTTATTGTATCGAACTGTTTATACAATCGTAAAAGCTTGTAAATTATCAAGGGAGAGAGAGAGAGACAGTAGGTACAATGTTTTTTTTTTTCTCTGTGCTGTAGGTAACATCTGCCGTCGTTCATTGAACAATAATTTCATACAATCATACATTCATCACGTATCTCACACAGTACATACAATAACAAATCTTATGTCAGCTCTAAGTATCTATCTACCTCATCTTTTAGGCGACATCAAAGAGCAATCATGATAGCACGTCGTTTTCTTTCTAGTGCCCACCAATCTCTTTAGCTCTAGTGATGCCACGTCGTTCTCTTTCTAGTGACCATCGGCCCTAAATACCTAACTCATGTGATGTCACGTCGTTTTCTTTCTAGTGACCACCACCTCAATAGCTCAAGCGATGTCACGTCGTTTTCTTTCTAGTGACCATCGGCCCTAAATACCTAACTCATGTGATGTCACGTCGTTTTCTTTCTAGTGACCACCACCTCAATAGCTAAGGCGATGTCACGTCGTTTTCTTTCTAGTAACCATCGCCTCTAAATACCTAACTCATGTGATGTCACGTCGTTTTGTTTCTAGTGACCACCACCTCAATAGCTCAAGCGATGTCACGTCGTTTTCTTTCTAGTGACCATCGGCCCTAAATACCTAACTCATGTGATGTCACGTCGTTTTCTTTCTAGTGACCACCACCTCAATAGCTAAAGCGATGTCACGTCGTTTTCTTTCTAGTGACCATCGGCCCTAAATACCTAACTCATGTGATGTCACGTCGTTTTCTTTCTAGTGACCACCACCTCAATAGCTCAAGCGATGACACGTCGTTTTCTTTCTAGTGACCCACCCTCTAGATCAGAGGTTCCCAAGCCCTTTTTTTTCTTCACGACCTCGTGGACCACTCGGGGGTCCACCTGGACCACTTTGGGAATCACTGCTCCAGATGGAGATAAGGAGAGGGAACTCGTTCCTCAGCACCACATTCTCACAGTTGTACATTAAGTCATAGTTGGGTTAGGTACCTACCTTATCTTACTGATTAGTAACTTAGGGAGATTTCATGCTCATGGGTTTCTAGTCATACTATGCTTCGCCTGTAGGAGTTCCTGGGTTCATATCCCAGCATCTCCACCATTTTGTCGTGACGTTTGCCTTATCAGGTTCTAGAACCTCAGGTGCTGATACTTACACGACAAATTGACTCAGGGGGGTATATCGAGAAGTTCACATTTTTTCTTTATGATATGATTCTGGTGCCACTAACCTGCCCGAGAGCCACGCAAGTGGTATGTTCCTCTCATCGCGGAAAGGCTAGTCACCATCGTCGTTCATATATACACACATTCGAGACTAAGGGTCTTTTAAGGGGGACCCCCCCCTGGGGGGTCCCACAGGCCTCCATACCTCCCCTCACAGCCTGCCTCTACCTCCGAATACCTATCACTCTTACGTAATTTCTCGATATACACCCCCAGTTAACTCTTATCAACTTTGTGCAACTCACAGAGGGGCCAGCTCAATCTTTTGGTTACCTCTTCTTGTAATTTCCTCCGCTCGACCTCCGCGTGCCGTTCACTCACACACTCCCCCTGATCCTCTTATGTTCTACCTAACCTCTTTGTTTTTATTCTCTCTCTAAAATCTACCCTACCCTCTCAACTGACATTTTTTTCATATTCATCGACAAGCAGATGATACCAGCAATAATAATCATTCGATTTACTCACATTTCGTTTGGATAATCGCATCTTTCGCGACACTAATCTTTAAAGCTAGCAGAAGGACAATTTTGTTCAAAAACTTAATTTAAAAACTTTAATAACGTATTTGTTTGGATAAGGATTAATAATACCATGTTTACAAAAACACCTTCGCAAATAATGCATTATTTTAAAACAAATTTGATTCCCATAAAAAGGTATAGTCAACCTTAAAAGATAGACATAATAATTATGCTATCGCGGACTTTTTTTTTTTGTCTTTTTTAACTGCCTTTCTGTCTCAATCATCAGACCTTCGATAACACTGATAGGTACTCCAGGCAGGCCTAAAGTTCTCATCAAGGTTCTTGTAATGAGCCCATACACGATATAGCTGCTGTAAACTGTTGCAGACCTCTTGCGACTGCCTTCCATCTCCATCGTCAGACCTTCGATGACAGTCATACTCCAGGCAGGTCTAAAATTCTCAACAAGGTGCATGAAATAAGCCCAAAAAAAATATAGCTGCTGTTAACTGTTGCGGCACTCATGCAACTCATGCAACTGTCTTCCGTCTCCATCGTCAGACCTTTGATGACAGTCATACTCCAGCTAGGTGTCTACAGTTCTCATCGAGGTGTATTCAATAAGCTCAAACATGATTTTTTCATTTTAAAACTTACCAACTTTGGCTTATACGCTTTTCATTAAAAAGCGGCCAAGTGCGAGTCGGACTCGCCCATGAAGGTTTCCGTAACAGCAAGTAACATAATAAAAGTTCTGGTAGTTCGTTGTAACTTTGATCGATGTTTTAATAATAATTGCGGTTTACGTTTCTGACGTATTTAAATAAATCTACATATTAGATCTTGTTCAAACCAATTTTTGGTGGAAGTTTACATGGTAATTTACATCATATATTTTAGCTTTATCAATCTCTTATTTTAAAAGTTACAGGGGGGGGGGGACATTTTACCACTTTGGAAGTGTCTCTAACTATTCAGTTTAGAAAAAAATGATATTTGAAACCTCAATATCATTTTTGAAGACCTATCCATAGATACCCCACACGTATGGGTTTGATGAAAAAAATTTTTTTAGTTTCTGTTCTAAGTATGGGGAACCCCCAAAATTTATTGTTTTTTTTTTCTATTTTTGTGTGAAAATCTTAATGCGCTTCACAGAATACATCTACTGATCAAGTTTCAACAGCACAGTTCTTATAGTTTCGGATAAAAGTGGCTGTGACATACGGACGGACAGACAGACAGACAGACAGACAGACATGATGAATCCATAAGGGTTTCGTTTTTTGCCATTTGGCTACGGAACCCTAAAAAGAATCATGCAAATCAGACTTCTCTGTAAAAAGTACCATTTTGATATAATAGATGTCGTTGCATGTATGTACATAATGATGAAAAGTTCTTCTTGAACAATTTAAATTCATGACGTATCTTTTAATAGAGCACCGATTACACTGAAACCCAAAATATTTGTGCATTGAATCTAACCACATTGGATTTATAATTTACACGGTGATATTTTACCAAAAAAATACCCGTTTACATCGTTTGAATTTGATCGTTCGAATGGTTAAAACAAACTAAAAGTATGTACCTAAGTATAAAACTATTTTGTAATAATTTGGAAATCTTAAAGCTTTAAAAAAAATCAAAACATCTGTTTACAAAAAGTGGAAACCAGCTGGGGAACGAACTTGCGACCCATGGTTAATATTTTTGAAATCTTACAGCATTAAAAAAATCTAAATAAAAACAAAAAGATAATTAAAAATCAAACGAACTTACCAAGTGAAGTTCGATGATAATTATGTGAACAGCTTCATTCGAAGCGATTTATTTTACGTATTGTAGCAGCGCCTCCATGTACCAGCCTTGCACGGATTTTTAGAGGTAAGTCAGTTTTTTTTTTTTTTTGTAGGTAGTTTTGCTTCACTTGCAACACTATCCGTTTTGCCCCCACTACACTATTTCTCTTTAACGGTCCGCAGCCATTTTAATATCATTTTGTTGAAAGCTATTAAATATTTCACATTTTTATTTATCTAGGGTAGGGTAGGTAACTTTTCTAGGGAGGGTATAAATCGCTTCGAATGAAGCTGTTCACATAATTATCATCGAACTTCACTTGGTAAGTTCGTTTGATTTTTAATTATGTTTCACAGCTTCATTCGAAGCGATTTATTTTACGTATTGTAGATGTTCAGAGACGAAATGTGAAATTTTAATGAAACAGGTGAGTAATCACAAGTGTTTTTTATTCTAACTATTATATTAATATTATTTTACATTGGTTTATATTTCTTAATCTAATATTAGATATTTGTTACAGATTATGACCACCTGCAAGTACTGTAGTGGCAAACAGATGAGGATCAGTTACAACTTGCCTATTATAATGTTTTGCGAAGACAGAAGATGATTCACTCCATCCGGCAGTTTTCCTAATTAGGTCAATATTGACTCCAAGTCTATTGGCTGAGGATGTGGCTGCATGACGTGTGCTGTGTGCACTAAATATGGACGTGTCTATACCGCTACTGTGAAATGTATCTTTTATCCAGTGACTAAGTGTTTGTGATGAAACTTTTGAGTGTGGTTTTAAGTAACTTACAAATAAATAATCATTTTTGCGAAGCGGTTGAGTCTTATTCAAGTAAACCTCTAAGCATCTAGCGGGACAGATCTGAGGACGAGTGTCGAAAAAAGGTAATCTTAAGACTGGTTGTGAAGAATTAGGTTTGGATGTTTTGATCAAATCAGGTATTTTTATAATTATGTCAATAGGAGAATTTACTTGAACATTACTTAATTTTATTAATGAAAATGTTTGAACGCGATGCGCAGTCACCAAAGCCAATAGACTTATAGTCTTTTTGGAAAGAGTTTCCAAAGCAAGGTCTGTATTAGGCCATTTTTGAGCTAAATAATTTAGAACTGTGGTTGGATCCCACGTCAAATTATATTTTGGATTACTGGGCCTTAATCTGTAAACTCCCTTCATAAATCGCTTAACTCGATCATCGTTTGCCACATTACTTAACAATAAGGACAATGCGGATTTATATGAATTGATTGTACCGTATTTTGCCCCTTTGTCAAAAATTGTTGTTAGAAAATGAATGACTATAGGAACTGAAACAGAGGAATAATCATAACCATGTTTATTACAATATTTTAACCACGATTTTATACAAACATCATATTGTTTATATGTAGAATCAGACAATGATGATAACATAATTTCTATAGATTTATTAGATAAATGTCTTTTTAATAATGTTTGCCTGAAAGCTTCGCGGCAACCAATTTCAGGGTGCGGTGTAGATTGTGAGGCGTTCTGAAAGGAGAAGTTAACAAATTTACGTGTGGTTCAAAATAGATCGGTTTGGAACAAAGCAATTTTTGGAAAACAGGGAACCAGGGTTGTGTTGGCCAATATGGTACAACTACTATGCCATTTGCTTTTTCGTTAATAATTTTTTGCATTGTCTTTGTGATAAGTGAAAACGGTGGAAAGGCGTAGAATAATTTATTTTTCCATGAAATGGTGAAAGCATCGATTGCATAAGCGTCAGGGTCGTTTTTCCAAGTTATGTACCTGCGACACTTGGCATTACACCTACTTGCGAAAAGGTCTATGTCTGGGTGTCCAAAACAAGATGTTATTTGGTTGAATGCATCGTCATTAAGTTCCCATTCAGTATCCTGAAATTTCATGCGCGATAATCGATCTGCTTCATAGTTATCTTTAGTATTTATGTAAGAAGCAAAAATAGTTATTCTACGCCTTTCGCACCACTGCCATATTTCTTTAGTGATATTATGTAAATGTTCAAACTGAATGCTGCCCATGCGATTTATACAGGATATAGCTGTCACATTATCAATTCGTAATAGTATTTTTAAATTATAGGATTTGTGGGCAAAGCATTTAAGTGCGAGAAAAGCAGCTTTTAATATGAATGGTTCTTTCAGTATCTGTCCAATAGCCAAAACATTTATCTGTGCTACAATATGCTCCCCAACCTGTACATGACGCGTCGGAAAAAAATTCTAAATCGTATTGATCACAAGTTAAAGGAAATGAACCATGATCAATATGGTTTAACCACCACAACATATCACAATGTAAGCTGTTGGGGAGCCGAACCAACTGTTCGTAGCTAGGATTACTAATTAAACAGGAATATTTAAACTGTTCAAAAAGTTTGGTGTAAAGCCATGCATATTGAATTGCAGGACAAGCTGAAATTAATAAACCTATGAAGCGGGCAAACTCACGAAGTTTACATTTACGCTTTTTCAAGAAGTTAGAAATGTATTCTTTTATTTTTGACTTTTTTGAACTAGGTAATTTTAATAACATATTTTTCGAATCGAATTCGAAATCTAAAAACTTGCACAGTGTTTGCGGTTCTAAGCAGCTTTTTTCTGTATTTATTATGAAACCTAAGTTTTTAAGTAGTGTTATGGTTAAGTCAACGTTATTTTGACATTCAAGAAAAGTGGTTCCAATGCAAAAAATATCATCGATATAAATAACTGATATCATTCCAAGGATTCTTAGATATTCCATAACTGGCTTTCATAATTTTGTGAAAACATAAGGTGCCGTGCACAAACCAAACGGGAGACAGTTAAATTCATAAAGGGTATTATTGTATTTAAAACGGAGATATTTTCGACGAGATTTATGTACGGGAATTAAGAAATAAGCATCTTTTAGGTCTATTGATGCCATAAGAATTTTTTGTTATAAGCTTTGAGGCTGTACGATAATCTTCCATCTTGAAATGTTTGGTTTCTATGAACTTGTTTAAACATTTAAGGTTCAATATAAATCTCTTGTCGCCGTTTGGTTTTGGCACTAAAAACACACTTGAAATAAATTCTCCTTTAATAGGATGACAATGTGATATTGCATTAAAATTTAATAATTTTTTGATTGAATTATCAAAATCTTGGGCTTCTTTCATGTTTTTGGGTAAAACATTAGGAGAATCAGTGCGATATGGTGAACATTTAAAAGGTATTTGGTACCCTTTTATCCAGGATAGAATCGTTTTGTCAGTAGTGACAATTGATCAATTCTTGAAAAAATACTGGAGCCTGCCAGCGGTTAGTACCTGTTCGGTTACTTCCGATGCGGTGGCCTCATTGGGGACGTGTAGCGGCGCGAGCTGCCGCTGGGTTGCGGGCGTTGCGGCGCGGCTGGTGGCGGCGGCCGATACGCAGGACGAGCAGCTCGCCTCGTATTGTTCTGCTTGTTGACAGTCTTGCGGTGCTGAGGGTTGTAGTTTAAATTACCCCTATTTGGACCTTTCGGAATAACTTTGGGCTTGTTTATTTGGGCGTATTTCAATGCATCTCCCGATTGTTGTATGGTCTTGGCGGCCTTAACCTTGTCCGTAACATTTTCTCCAAATAATAAACTGCCCCTTTTTGTTTCAAGCAAGGTGTCCTTTAAATTTATATTAATAGACGAAATCACAAAGTTACGCCTTGTTTTTGTTTCCCAAAAATGACTGTCACACAATATACGACAAGCGTCACTAATAGGCTTCAAAAGTTTTTGTTTGGACGTTTCATTGGAAATGATCATGTCAGTAGCGGATGCTAGGCTGACAATGCTACACCAAGCTGATTTTGCTTGTACATGAGTGCCGAATCTCTTTTAACTAGAGCATCCTGCAGAGCTGCCTTTACTTCCGGGTTGAGAGCTGGCGCCAGCAGTAGGTCACAGTTGTTAGGCACGGCATAGCTCTTTAAAAGTTTTTCCTTTACATCCTTAGCCAAGCCTTTGGAAAGGATGTCTTGCCAACGATTGGCAATGTCCTTGTGAACAGACGGACCCATTGCTATGTCCGTTTTAGGAGCATCGCCGAGTAATTGCAGGGTGTCTTCATCTAAGTCTTGGTCTTCCATCACTTCTGGCTGTGCTTCTGCCGAGGTGCCGGGTGTAGGCGACGGAGGCGCGGTGCATAGCGGTGGTGGAGCTGGTGGTGGCGAAGCAGGGCACGGAGAACAAGCACGTGACGAGGCATGTGAGCCACGTGACGGTGCACGTGGCGAGCCTTGAAGCGGCGAAGCGGTTGCTTGAAACGAGCAGGCATCCTCATTTTGTGCCATATCAAAGTCCACATCTAGTTGATGGTGTGAAAGATCTGCGAATAACGTTTCTCTTTTTAGAATACGTCCGGTAATAAATGCAATATTTATCACTTTTTAACGTGACAGAGGAAACCCAAGCTTGGTAGCCTCGCATCACTTAACAATGATTATGTGACAGTATCAGCCCCAGTATGGCAGTACGCATCACTTTATAAAATGACAGAGGAGACCCAATCTTAGTAACCTCGCATCACTAGCAATATTTGCGTAACTTACTGTGTAAGTTTTCTTCAGATGAACAGCTAATACGGCGATTAGTCGTTGCCTGCAATTTATTTTGCAATTTTTGTATTTTTCGCCGTATTTCTTCTTCAGTTAGTTCTGACTTCCTTTTCTTTCCCATTTTGAGGAGCTGTGTCTATTAGTAGGAGCGGAGACGTGCGAAGGCTTGAGCACGGAAACGCGGAATGATATTAAAATGGCTGCGGACCGTTAAAGAGAAATAGTGTAGTGGGGCAAAACGGATAGTGTTGCAAGTGAAGCAAAACTACCTACAAAAAAAAAAAAAAAAAAAACTGACTTACCTCTAAAAATCCGTGCAAGGCTGGTACATGGAGGCGCTGCTACAATACGTAAAATAAATCGTTTCGAATGAAGCTGTGAAACATAATGCAAATTAACTGAATCAAACAAACAAAAGAAACCGACTTCAGAAGATACTTTTATTTTTACTTTTTTTGTGGTTTTAATGTCGGTTATACTTTTAACTACTCTTGACGACTGATAAAGATCTACAAATGGTAGCCGGGACCAAAGACTTGCGTGCTTTTAGAGGCACGGAAGCTCTCGATATGAAATGGATGATCACTCATTGACAGACCAACCTCGGCATAGCTTTTCATTTGTACGACCCGTGCGGCTCCAACACCCCTTGCTTTCCCAGAAAAGGAAAACGTCACTTTATCCAACCTCAAAAAAAAAACATTCACACAGCCAATTAATTCTCCAACAAATATCTCACTTGGTGACATTACAACGTCAAAAATTACTCACATCTAATAAAGAGAGGCCGTAATTTTTCTCAGGACAACCCGCGACGGGTGAAAAAAAAATATAAATTGCCCCCTTGCTCTTGACAGTACAGTCGTTATGCCCCTGTTTTATGTCCCGCACTTTGTCAAGGGATGAGCGGGGTGTAGTAGAGGTTTTTCAAAAAGTTAGGTTCGAGAAAAATTTGAGATGAATAAGGAAGAGTATTAATAGGAAAAGAAGGTTATTTGTTAATTATATTATAGTAAATTAATATAACTATGAAGGCTCTTGCCCAACCTCATTAGAAACACCCATGATCAAAGAGATTTTAAAGAATTAGGTAAATATTTGAACGTATACGATGATGATCAAATACATTCAAATATTTACGAGCGATAGACGGGACAAGACGAAGAAAATCGTATCTTACATCTTACATCTACAGTCGTCATAATAATTATTATTAGGTTTCTTGATATTGTCTTTTTAATTTTTGGTATTTGTTAAAATATCTATTAGTTTATTTTATCTGTATATATGTATTAGTATCAATCTAAATCTGAACTCTAATTAGTAAAAAATTTTTTTTTTTAGACATTACTTTGTACCCTATCACTATGTTTTCCTATTTAACCCAAAGGTTGACTGGTAGAGAATGCCTTGTGGCATTAAGTCCGCCTATGTACCACTATTGTACATGAAGTTTAAATAAATAAATAAATAAATCGTAACTTAGTAACAAATCGTTCTGACTAAAGTCTGCGCCAGATAATTAGGAATTAAAGGTCATTGCTCTTTCTTTAATTTCTCTGCGTAGGTACCCCAACAATATATTATGAATCGTTTTTGTTACTAGAAAAAGTCAAGGATCACGATAAAGGTCGTTTCGGGACAAGTTTATGTCATTATTTCTGTTTTCGGAATTATGTATTTGAATAAATGTATGCGGGTTAATGACCTTTAGTTCCTACTTATATGGCGCAGACTATAGTGTCATACGCCCGCTTGTCAGGTAGCATTCTTGTGTCAAAATCAAAAGTCAAAATTTTTGTATGATTCCCAGTGTTCGCTCTCCTAATTATTTTAAATCTTTTTGCCCGTGATATTTAAAATCATAACGATTGATGTTCGGAATAAACGAATCTTCGTTCAATTTAAATCTGTTATAATAATCATTCAGTTACAAAATTATGTTACAGGTAACGTTGATAACGTAATTCAACATTAAAATATTGCGTTGATACAAAATTGAGGAAGATATAATAAGATTTAAAAAACAGGCGTAGGCGATCCGTCAATGCCAATCACCCGGCCGCCATTATTGACAACCCATGTCAACATAGAGCATCATTATATATACGGGTACATGTCAATATGGCTTCCCGCAACGCCATGAAGTTCCACCAGAGAGAATACCAGCAAGCATTCTCTCTCGTTTGTGTAGTTTGCAATGTTAACCATAGACGACGCCTTGCAGAGGCGCCGTCAAATACGTAAAATAACATCACAACCTGTAATCCCCGAGGCAGAGATAGATGTACAGTCGAACAAGCTATTTGGTTTACATTTTACAATGTAATTTGTTGGTTAAACTGTAAACCAGCTGTAGCTGTAGCTTGTTCGACCGTACATTGTACACCCACATTTCGCCAGTTATGTTATAAGCGCAAGCTACACCGCCCGCTAGCAAGCGAGCGAGCGAGCCGGGCGAGCGTCGTTTCACCTCTTCTCCAGGGCTCTGAACCGGTTTAAAAAGAGCGGTTAATTTCGATGAAATACCGGTAAATATATCGTTAATTCATTACCGGTTAAACAAGTGAACTGTTTTTATGAAATGGAATGATGAAATGATGTTTATTTTTGCAAGTAGGTTCTTGCAAACACTTTTACACGTAATTTTTTTAAACTAGTTGGGGCCGGTGTTTCGTACCTGACTACTCTGAGAAGAAACAGCCGAAACAAACTCAGAGGTCATAGAATCTTTTGAAGTCCAGGCATAATCTTGTTCAATTCAGATGAGGACTATGCAGATTAGTGTCTGAGATGGTCTATTGAAGAAAGAACCACACAGATTTGAGTGGACCTGTCCAGTCAGTGCAAGCATTTGTCAGTTATCGTGTAGCTCGACTTATAGCTCAAGGAGCTCAACGAAACGACGTGCAATACCAAAGGTCAATTGGGTAGGTCGCTTATAGTATTCAAACTGCCAGACAGTCGTGGGAAACAAATAAAAGAAGTGTAGTGTGTGTGTGTGTGTGTGTGTGTGTGTAGTGTGTGTGTGTAGTGTGCGTGTGTGCGTGTGTGTGTATAGTGTAAGTGTAAAAGAAAGGAATTAATAATAAACAAGCGAAGTCCGAAATTTCGACATTCACAGAGCAAATTTCATTGGAGCAGCTTAATCCCAAGCCTTTTTATCTTCGAGATAGTGATTAAAATGATAGTAGGCTTTCAGGCATAACTTCCGTTTTATAAACGATTTGAATTTATTTAGGCTTAGTGTTTGAATATGGCTCGGAAGTTTATTGTAAAAACGTATACATTGGCATCTAAACGTACCCGTAAATTTGTGTTTGTTCCTCGTATTTATGTTGTGGATATCACTGTATTTTTTTAAACAAATTAATATTTTTATGTGCGTTCAAAAGGTTTTCATAAATAAACTGAGCGGGCACAGTAAGAATATTAATCTCTTTAAATTTTTCTCTGAGGGAGTATCTGGGACTTCATTTATAAATTGAACGAATTGCCCTTTTTTGTAAAACAAATATTGTCTGTATATCAGCGGCATTACCCCACAAAAGAATACCGTACGACATCACGCTGTGGAAATAACTAAATAAAACTAAACGGGCAGTCTCTAAATAAGTTAAATCACGAATTTTTCTAATGGCGGATGCTGCAGAGCTAAGTTTTTTTGATAATTTGTCTATATTTGGGCCCCACTGCAGCTTGGCATCCAAAGTTATGCCCAAGAACAATTGCTATCTTCCGGTTTCAACTCTTCATCCTTGATTTGTACAGTAGTTTCCACTTGTCTTACATAGGGTATCGTAAACTTAATACATTTAGTTTTTTTCTCATTTAGGAGTAGATTATTCACATTAAACCAATTAACAACTTGCCAGGGCGCTATTAATCTCGTCCGTAACTATCTGCTGACGTTTGAGTTTAAATAAAAGAGAAGTATCATCTGCAAACAATACTATGTCATGATTATCCTTTATGAGGTAAGGCAAGTCATTTATATAAATAAGAAACAAAAATGGGCCAAGAATTGACCCCTGGGGTACTCCCATTCTTACAACGGAACCGGGAGATCTTTTCCCATTAACATCAACTCTCTGAATCCTATCACTCAAATATGAAGTATAAAGATCCAGAGAGGCGTTACGGATTCCGTAGTGGTGCAGTTTCCTGATTAATGTTTCATGAAGAACGCAATTGAAAGCCTTAGACAAATCGCAAAAAATGCCCAAAGCATCGCATATGTCCTCCCAGGCATTATAAATGTGTCCTAAAAGTTCAACACCAGTAGTTGAATTGAAAACATTCCTAATGAATGTAACCCAAATGTTAAAGATTACCGGTTACATGAGCACAAAAGGTTTTGACACCCAAAAATGTTTATCGTTTACTTTTTTAACACTTCCAACAAGTTATAGTGACATTACCCCAGTTTTTTTTTATTATTATTTTTTGCCTTTCATGTGTCCCACTGCTAGGCAAAGGCTTCCCCTTTCTCCTTCCTAACCTCTCTATCTTGTGCGGTTCGTTTACACTTTATATAATGTATTTAAGTTGTCAGCCTCGTCACCGACACTTTTCATCATACGGCCCCAAAGAAAGACGAGTAATAAAAACACAGGATAATCAATTATACAATTTAATAAAGTAAAATAACCTAAAGTAACTAACTTTGCAATAAACTTAAAAAAATAACGTAACCCTATATTGGTAACTATATTTTTGGGGTTTCAACTCTAGAACCGTGGGGTCCAAGTGCTCGAGGGAAGTGTGAGTCACACTTCCCGTGACCCAAGTACCATACAACGTGGCAACGCCGCCAGTCTCTTGGAGACATTACCAGTTGACAGCGTTGAGGAGGAGCTTTTTGACGTAATTTCAGGTTCAATTTAAATACCCCAGCACCCAGTTTCGATACTTCTCTACATCTGTGAAGATCGTGTACTCATAGGGATCGCAGATAAGTGCATCAGATCTGCTGGGAGCAATAGACACTATACCACGGACATACCACGCGCCAGATGCTGTACCACCTGGCGTGTCTGTCACGAAGATCATGAGACCACCACCGCTGTCACCGTTGCAGACTGAGCTTCCTGAAATAAGAAAATTATAACATAACATCATCCTTGTAATCCCAAAGGTTAGACAGAGGTTCCTCATAGTACACCCACATTTCGCCAGTTATGTTTAAATCCCATGCACAAATCCAGACTCCGTGGCTGCTACTGAGAAATTCTTGATGGAACAACTCAATTAAACTTTGCCCGCTCTGGGAATCGAACCCAAGACCTTATGCTAAGCAGTTGCGCTTGCGACCACTGTACCATTGAGGCAGTGCAAAGAAAAATCCACGTTCAATTTATAAATAAGGCTCCCGAAAAACCCTCGAAGATAAATCTAACGAGATTAGTTTTAATTATTGTGTTTTTGAACAATTTATTTATGAAAATCATTTGTAGGCATAAAAAATTACTAAACTATTCTCAAAATATAGTGTTATCCATTATGTTAATACTAGGAGCAAACACAAATTTGTTGTTCCTGCAACTAGCACCTAACTCTTACTCTCCAAGTTTCATCTGTGTGGTGCTAGCAGTCTCGGAGTAAAATGACTGTGACATTCGGACGGACAGACAGACAGAGGCCCGGTTTCCACCAAAGCGGAGACGAGCGGAGCGGAGAGGAGACGTGCAAGATTCGACCAATCACAGGAGAGACGAGAAACGCGATGTAGATTTCAACCAATGTGATTGGTCGGTTTTCACACTTCTCCTCTCCGCTCCGCTCGTCTCCGCTTTGGTGGAAACCGGGCCTAACAGACAGGGCGAATATATTGCATAAGGGTTCCGTTTGAGCCATTTGGATACGGAACCCTAAAAATGAATTATATTTGGTGTTGCTGTGGGTGTTGTGTGCTGTTAAAGTAAGTTCAGATACGCTTACCGTTACCAAATCCAGCACAAAACTTGTTGTTATTTAGTTTCTGATGAAAGAATGTTGGGTTACTCTTCAGACAGGTCAGCTCTGGCACTATAGGCATGGTTGCCTGCTGCAGAGTGGAGGACAAAGCGTCTTGATGGTTAAAACCCCAACCTACCACCTAAAAAGTTAATTATTAAATTCATAACTGGAGCTGTGGAACAAGCCGTATTCGCGATTGAAACAAATCGGTTTGAACGATTAGATTGATTTTAATCGCGAAGACGGCTTCAGACTCTCTTCCGCTTAGAATCCAGTGATCACGAAGTGTACTCGTCAAGTGAAATCATCTCAGTATGCGGACACTGGTAGTGTAGTGTGCTGTCCTAGTGTGAACCGGCCCTAATTAACATTTATATAATCAAGAGCTCGTGGCTAATAAATAGGGCGCCGTTAGGTTAAGCCGTGCTTGCCTAGGTTGGTCTGTGGATGTGTGACCACCCATTACATACCGAGTTTCGTCCGTGCCTCGGAAAACACGTTAAGCATTTGGTCCCGGCTTTCATTTATAGATTTTTGACAGTCGTTACAGGTTAAAACCCCAACCTACCACCTAAAAAGTTAATTATTAAATTCATAACTGGAGCTGTGGAACAAGCCGTATTCGCGATTGAAACAAATCGGTTTGAACGATTAGATTGATTTTAATCGCGAAGACGGCTTCAGACTCTCTTCCGCTTAGAATCCAGTGATCACGAAGTGTACTCGTCAAGTGAAATCATCTCAGTATGCGGCCCAAAAAGTCTGACAACCAGTCTTACCAAGGGGTATCGTATACCCGGTACTAACTTTGCTGTTGAGGTCAGATAGGCAGTGCTCGATGTAAAATACTGGTATTTCGCTGTATCTGGTTAGACTGGAAGCCGACCCCAACAGTTGGGAACAGATGATATTATAAACAGGAACTATGGGTGTAACAAGGTAAACTCTGTATTTGTCTGTTCTTAGATATAAACACACAAACATGACATACATAAACTCATGCCTTTTTCTCATGGGGGTAGGCAGAAACTACAGAACTCCACTTACATGCTCCGTGCGCCTCGTCCACGTTCAAACGTCTGGTCATACACGCACGCGGGTTGCGAGTACTACGCACCTGACATAAGTAGGAATTTTGTGGTAAAAACAAAGTCACTGACTTCTATAAGTAAAGTTATTTTAGACTTTTTAGGGTTCTGTACCGCAAAGGTAAAAAAGGAATCCTTAAAATCTTTTAAGGATTCACTTTTTTGTCCGTCTGTCCGTGCGTCTGTCACCATCGATTTTCTCAGGAACGGGTGGACCTAGTTAGTTGAAATTTATACCAGATACTGAAGTCCCTAGTGCCTATTAGGTCTATAGACTATAGTATATCAAGGTCCTGAGTCAACATTATAAAAAGATGTGGGCAAATTTAGCACCCTATAGGTTTTGGGACGAAAACCTAAATGGTAGTTCCCATTGACCTAGAATCACGAAATTTAATGAGAAGCAATGTCTAACAGCACATGTAAAGGGTAAAATCTGAAAACCGTAAATATGTAGTTTAAAAATAAAAACAAAGCGATGTTACCATTTAAACTTATTATTTGCGGTTGGTGCCGTTTCATGGGATCGAAAAGCAAAGTTAAGTTTGTCCTTTAAAAAATTTGTACGGAACCCTCAGTGCGCGAGTCCGACTCTCTCTTGGCCAGTATTTTTGTGTTTTTTTGGAAGTCAATTTTTATTGCAAAAAATGTTTTTCTTACCTATTTTTCTTTTCTTTTTTGTTTTTGATATCTATTCATAAAAGATCGCAACAGGCGTAAACGAAAGCAAACATCCCGAATTTCGGGCAACTCCGTCTTATTCAACCAGATATCAGTATTTCCAGGTAATCAGGTTTAACAGAGGCAATGACAAATATAATATGGACTAGCTTATAAGTTCGGTAACTGTCCCACGGGATCATACTACCGGGATAAAAATATTCTATGTGCTAATCCAGGTTATAACCTGTGTGCTAAATTTTATTCAAATCCATTCTGTAGTTTTTGCGTGAAAGAGTAACAAACGTACATACGAGTACATCCAGACATCCATACATCCTATGTACGGTCGAACAAGCTATTTGGTTTACAGTGTAACCCACAAATTACATTGTAAAATGTAAACCAATTATCTTGTTCGACCGTACATCACAAACTTTCGCATTTATAATATTGATAGGAAGTCCGATTGGTCGTCTATTTGCGAACAGACCTCGTCAACGAGGGCCTTGTACGGTCACCATAAGTAACAACAAATCAGTATAGGTAAGCAAATTTAATACATACCACATTATTAATAACATAAGGGTTTCCTTATGTTATTTATCTAAATTTAAAAAAGAAGAAACTGACTGACTCATCTATCAACGCACAGCCCAAACCGCTGGGTCTACATATTCACCCCCTAAGGGGGTTAAACGGGAGAGAGCGACTGTCGCAACCCCGTGCAGGGCACGCCACGATAGTGGCGATAAGTCCCCTCTTTGAGGAGTGGCTGGAGAGACGCCACGGCGTCCTCACCTTCCGCCTGACGCAGGTCCTCACCGGACACGGTGTTTTCGGGAGGTTCCTGCACCGAATCGGGCGGGAGGAAACGCCCGGGTGTTTCCATTGCGAGGATCGACCGGAGGACACGGTGGAGCACACGGTGGAGGTGTGCCCCGCGTGGGCGGAGCACCGCCGTGTCCTCGAAGCGGCGATTGGCGGCGGCGACCTCTCGCGTCCGGCCCTGGTGCAAGCCATGGTCCGGAGCGAGACGGAATGGGACGCCGTCACCTCCTTCTGCGAAGCAGTAATGCTAGAGAAGGAGGTGGCGGAACGTGAGAGGGAGAGAACCTCACAGCGTCCCGGCCGCCGCGGGAGACGCCCCGGGCGTCGGGGGCCACCACGTGGCCCCCGGCCACCGTAGGCGCGGGCCTGTGGACGGTGGGCTATGGGCTAGCTCGCCGTCCATCCGTCTCATGACGACAGGCCGTGTCGACGGCGCGTTCGTGTTCCACGCGCGCCTCAAAGAGAGTCAGCAATAGGAAGGGGTCCGCAAGGACCGATGCCTGCCGGGGTTGCGGGACTGTTCGAAAGAGATACCGTGACCCCGGAACACAAAGGGCGATGAAGGAACATGGATGGGTTTTAGTCAGTAAAAGTCTGACACTCCCTCCTGCTCCGCCGAGAGCGGGAGAAGTCATTTGATGATTTCCCATCCGAAAAAAAAAAAAAAAAAAAGGGGGTTAAACGGGGCTCCAAAGTTTGTATGGGGAAACAAGATAAGTTAGACTATTTTATTCGAAACTTCACAGGAGTGCTCCTTTTGATAAATGAGTAGAAACGGGTTTCAGGGTTTTTCACAATTCAACCCCTAAGAGGGGAAAATGGGGTGACAAAGTTTAAAAATCAATGCACAGCCTAAACCGCTGAGTCTAGAGATTCCAAATTTGGCACATATGTTTCTTAAGTGGTTTAGAGGTACACTAAGAAAGAGTTTTTTAAAGTCACCCCCTAAGGGGGGGAAACGGGTCTCTAAAGTTTGTATGGGGAAACAAGATTAATTAGACTATTTAAAAACTTCACAGGAGTACTTATATTGATAAATGAGTAGAAATGAGTTTCAGGTTTTTTCAGAATTCAACCCCTATGAGGGGGAAATGGGGTGACAAAGTCTAAAAATCAATGCACAGCCCAAACCGCTGAGTCTAGAGATTCCAAATTTGGCACATACGTTCGTTATGAAGTTAAGGGGTGCAATAAGAAAGGATTTTTCGAAATGTACCCCCGAAGGGGGTGAAACGCGTCTCTAAAGTTTGTATGAATGAGTGAGTTTGATAGTGATTGTGATGGTGATGGTGATGGTAATTGTAATAGTGATAGTGACGGTGATTGTGAATGTGATTGTGATTGTGATTGTGATTGTGATTGTGATTGTGATTGTGATGGTGATTGTGATGGTGATAGCGATGGTGATGGTGATTGTGATAATGAAGGTGATGGTGATAGTGATGGTGATTGTGATTTTCAAACTCAAACTCAAAGCATTTATTTCAATTAGACCATTATGGCACTTTTGAAAGTCAAAAATACAAAAAAAAACAAAACAAAGCTACAGTCCCAGACACAAGACATAATAACTTGAGAAAGTACTGTAGTTGCCCATTCCCTAGCGTAGATCTCTATGGAGAAGAACGGGCAAGAAACTCCATGGACACTCTTTTAAATCAAAATATTGTTACAAAATCTTGGTTACATCATTCATGTTGAGATTATAGATATATGTGAGAACGATGTAGGAAGACGTGCACATTATGAGCGTCCAGAGTAAAACATTAAATCAACAAATTAAAAATAAAGTAATTAAAATGAACCGTGGCAGCTAAGAGATGACCAGTCCCAACTGACAGCGCCCGATCACGAACAAGACGCGTGTATCGGCGCCATTCAACTCAACCATATTGAAGGGAACTAAATGACCCGACACACCCGCCACCATCAGCGAGACATTTGAGTGAGCATGACTTTCTCTAAGCCACCAAGGCATATTCAAGTCAATGAAAGATAACTAAATGCAAATGGTAGCTTAAAAATACATGGTCCTCACATGTGCTATGCAATTATACAATACTAGGAGATGGAATCTATACAAAACAAAGATACTTTTACAGTCTTCTGCAGCTAGCACAATAATTTGCCCAATTAGTTTTCCCCTATGGTTGTGGAGCAGGACCAGCATTGAGCCAAGCATTTTTATCATCATGGTAATCCACCAACTTATAATATGCTTGCCTACATAGTGTGCGTTTTATACAAGATTTAAATTTCGTCTCATTCAGTTGTAAATAATATGGTGATCGTTATAGTGATCGTGATAGTGATTGTGATAGTGATGGTGATAGTGATAGTGATGGTCATGGTGATGGTGATATGATAGTGATAGTGATGGTCATGGTGATGGTGATAGTGGTTGTGATAGTGATGGTGAATGTGATAGTGATTGTGATTGTGATGGTGATAGTGATTGTGACTGTGATAGTTATGGTGATTGTGATAACGATGATGGTGATAGTGACGGTGATTGTGATGGTAATAGCGATGGTGATGGTTATTGTAAAGGTGATAGTGATGTTGATTGTGTTTTATAATGTGTTCTGATCATGAAAGTTTAAAAAAGACAATTTACTACATACCGTTCCAAAAATAGAATGATTAGGAAGCTTCATATTAGCTTGCTCATGCCACAAGCAGGCTGGTTGAACATAATCAGTAATAACGGCTTCAGACTTCAGTTTCAGTAAAGCTATGTCATTATCCAGTGTAAATCCATCGAAGTTAGGATGGATAATTACTTGAAAGACCTAGAAAAACAAATGCAGTTATATGTAGCGTTCAAAGTGAGTAATTGGAAATTCAAGGTGTAAATTGGACCCTTTACAAAAGAATTAGAATTAGAATTAGAATTTATTTATTTGTAAGAATGTAGTTTTACATAGTATGATGTTAAAATTTTTATAAGTTCTATACACTCTACCACAATATGTGGTGTACAAATATTAAATAATTAAATAATAAAATGTCATTCATAAAACTAAGTACATTAAATGTCAAGATTTGTGATACAATATGTCCAAGTCAAAGCCAAAGCCAAAGCCAAAGCCAAAGTCGTCAACCAAGCATGCTGTTTTTCTGGGAAACGTCTTTTTTGGGTGATAACTCACGTTATCGATGCATTGAATAGAACATAGAAATATCTTAAGTAAAGTTATAAAAATAAAAAATCATATTAAAAAAACTTTTGAAAAAGTCAGAACTTTGATCTCCATTAATATTGACATTATTTAGGGCATACTGCCAGTCTTTTTATACGTGTAGTTTGTGGACTAGCTAAACGCAGCGAACCGTCAGTGCCCTGCAGGTCCAACATAACAATGCTTTCAGGTTGCTGATGGGATTGCCTCGCTACTGCAGTGCGTCAGCGATGTTTGCTGAAGCTCAAGTGGATGGATTTCACGCCATAATACGTAAAAGCAGCATCGCTGATGTGGAGGGTGAGGGGCAGTCCCAACAGCTACCTGAGTGTAATTGCAGACTACATCCAATCATCCATAGTCCTGTTTGGAGGCATTGGATTGGGCTGCACATTTTGTAGGCTGACTGGCGTTTTTTTCTCTTATGTTGTATTTGTGAGTTAGGTACTAACATAGCTTACATGTACTACTGACATTCTGTGGACCGAAAAGTCTGAAATAAATGTTAGGTTTTGAATAGAATGGAATTGATTATCTTTGTAGATTCCCAGATATGGCCCACAAGAAAAAAAATATCGTAATGACTTGGAGAACAAGTGCCATTCGGCTTGATTATGGGTCTCTTTACACCAATTTTTTAACTATTGCTTGAACTAAAGGTATACTTGCATCCCTTTCCTGTGATCCTACATCTCCACCAAAAAGATTAAGCTTCCCAAGATCAACTCTCAAAGCTTCCGGTACAACTGCACTACCCCTTATTGAAGCACAGTGAGCGGCTAGAAGAAAAAATATAAAGAAAAAATGGAGTTTCGTAATACATTGAAGACAGAAAGATTTAAATTAAACTTACACCAATCTTGGAAAGAGTTAAAATTCTTTCTTCACGAGTTTGTTGGCTCTTATTACAAACAACCTTTCACTGATGGAAAACTACGATATAGCTAAGTTTCATAGGATTTTATACACACGGGCGGGTAAGTCGGGCGTATGTAATGAGAGGGGATGAAATACATGTGACTAAAAGAGTGATAAACATGAATTTGGATGAATGGAATGTTAACTGCTGCTAACTATTTATCTTATTTTACGTTTTTCGTGTATTAAGCAACGACCTATTGTCGGGCCTACGCTGTCCCCCCATACTTAAGTACTAATGCCGTAACATGACAATATTGCAAAACCAAAAGATTAGAAAACAGTAACCATGGAGTTTCTTGCCGGTTCTTCTCCATGGAAACTACCAACCCGAACTCTAGGCCTCTGTGTTTTTTTTTTTTTTTTTTATTAATGGAGAGGGTAAGGAACGCCAAAAAAAAGATGGATACATTGTGTGAGGAATGATATGAAAGGGAAAGGAGTAAACGCCGTGACGTCTGACAGGGGAGAACGGGAGAAGAAAACGTGTTGCGCCGACCACAAGTAGAATGGGTCAAGATCAGGAAGATGTTGATGTTGGATAAAGTAGTCAGCGGAAGGTAATTCCTTGTCATTTCTGATTTCTGATTACAAATTAAAACAACGTCGTTTACCTGTTAGAACCAAAGTCTTCGACAGCAAAGTTCCTCCACAGATATACTTCAGGGAATACTTTTCTATCCTAAATATTGCCACATGCCAGGGCCAGTGTCCAGACTTGGCAGATTGACCGTGGACTATCAGCGCAGTTTGCAACACTTTTCGCCTTCCACAAGTTTGTTCTTGACTAGGCCTTAATTCTTCTGTTTGTGAAAAATTTGATGGTAAAGAAAGAAAAGGCGGATTTGAAATTGTTGTATTGGGCATCGTGAAAAGCGCATTGTTAGGTGCATAATTTTCTTCTTCTGTTTTATTTGGTATCGTTGAATAATGGCTGGATTTGTTAGTGAAGATCATCTCGGTGATGTCAGCTGCGCTATTTTTTTCGGTAAATTCGTCGAAGTAGCCCTGAAATGCATATAAGATTTGTGTGAATTAAAGTGACCGGAAGAAACTGGTTAGCCATGACACAAAACCGCCAAAAGTGGAGGCATTCGGAAGAGACTACACTTAGCTTTGAGTGGCCCATGCTTGTTAAAGAAGAAACACGCGATCAATCAGATCGGACCGAGCTCTGGACCGGTTGCAGAGCGGGGAATTTGACTGATATAGCAGTACATTATTCTTCAAAGTCATATGGAATGAGTCTCGTTAACATTACGGGTAGTTAGAAGCCTGTAAGTCTGACAACCAGCCATACTAATAGCTGTCGTATTACTCAGTAATTGTTAGTACTGGATAAAACGATACACTTTGGTAAGTCTGGTTGCTGGAGACTTTCAGCCCACTGACTAACTGTAACGACTGTCAAAAGATCTACAAATCACAGTCAGGACCAACAGTTTAAAGTGCTTTCCAAGGCACGGAGGAAACTTGGTACCTATGTAATGGATGATCAGGCCAAATCATTAACGGACCTACCGTGTCCAGCGCGGCTTATCCTTGAAGATCGACCCGTCCGACTGTTATTATTTAGGCACGAGCTCCTCCTCACTCGGATAGGTACAAAGTGAAATGTACTTACAGTTTTCGGATTTGTACAAAGCTCGTGGTCATCCAATGAAATGCTTCGGACATGAGGTATGGTTTCTAGTTGGTGTCCAAGAACCGTACAATTCAATATTGTACCGCTGGGTTCTCTCAGAAAACTAATACTATAAAACGCATTAGTAAAAGGGAAACGCGATAAATGAATTTTCCTGCCTGGCTGAAACAAAAAATAAAAGTAGCTGACTTTACTTAGTTGATTGCCTCATTGGTCTAGTGATCGCAAACGCGACTACTGAGCATGAGGTCCTGGGTTCGATTCCCAGGTCGGGCAAGGTCGTGTTATTGGCCTTTTTTATCAGGAATTTCTCAGTAGCAGCCACGGAGTCTGGATTTGCGTCCGATTAATTTCAAGAGGCTCACCCCCTATTACATGGGACTTAAACCTAACTGGTGAAAGGGTATACAATTAGGTCTAATCTAAAACTATTAGGTATCAAAAAAAAAATACAGTCGAATTGAAAACTCCTCCTCAAAATCCTTTTTTTGGAAGTCGGTTGAAAAATGAATCAAAATAAACAAAAGTCACCGACTTCTAAAGCTAAAGTTATTTTTCACGTTTTTTTTTTAAGTCAGTTTTTTATTTTTTATTGACAGTTTTTGTATGGAAAAATAATATACTGAGGGAAAATCTTGAAGTCTCACGTTTTATAAGGTTCCGAACAGAAGAGAATGAGAACTCATGTAATCTTATTTTCTTTTCCGTCTGGAACATTTTCTCGAGATCTATGAAACGTAGGATTTTGAATTTTTCTTATTTTTTTCTAAAGCAACACGATCCTGAGATCTTCTTTCTTCCTCTCCTTTTATTCCTGAGATTCTCTTACTTGACCGAACCTAACCTGTTTGTTAGTACCTACTGCTAATACTATTGTAATAGTGTAATTACTTAACAATAATCGAGTTTATGTAATTTAGGTGTATTATCTTAATAAATCAACCATTTATTTCACTACTCTAAAAAATCTTATGCTAAATATTGTTAGATAATCTAGTGTCCATATAGTAATTATTAGAACAATGCCGCCTGTGATACAGGTTTATCCTAGTACTGCAGGCATCGTACTTTGTTATACCTACATTATTTCTAAGATTTATGTTGTATTGTACCAATTTTAACTTTGAATAAAATTTATTATTATTATTATTATATAAGCCATCAATATATATTTATATATCTATATTCGCCATCAGCACAATTTTGGTAGGTTCTATTTTTGAAATGTGATGCTTTAGAAGATTTTGTCTCATACAACTATTGTTTGAATTGCTATCAGCTATTGATTAATACAGGATAATATTTTTGTGTTCACCAAAAATCTAAAGGTACATCTATGTATGCATTTCTAAAATATTGATCTTAAACCCGTTTAATTGTTTTACTATAATTAAACTACTCGGCCAACAAAATATGTTACATCAAACAAATTCCAAATTAACACCAAGATATAACACTTTTTTATTGTAGTGCGCTGCAAATATTCTATTGTAACAATAACTATTTTATTCTTCCTCGAAAAATACTGATCGTGCACCAAATATTTATGGGCGGCATGGGCACCGGGCCGTAGGCCGACGAAGGAGGCCGGCGGAGGCCCGGCACTTCGGGGACAGAAGTCAAAGAGTGTTATTTGCACTGCATTATCTGAAGTAAAACTAAAAAAATAAATGCTTGTTTTTAAAATTAGGTGTATTACTATTTTTACAAATTTGTATTAGATATACAAACTTTCTGTATATGTGTCTATGGTGTAAATTTGAATTTAAGAAAAGTATGTTCTGTAGTACTTTGGTCAGCTGTGATTCCTTGTCACTTCTGTGTGTGCTTTTCTTATATAAAATGATCTCCTGAATATATTTACAACAAGTTATTATCTCCTCGTTTCTTTTATCCTACATTGGTTATGGGCCCAGACACCCAGTCATCCAGACACCCAATCGCCGAGATCGAAAGAGGGATAAGAATAACGAAGATCCAGTGAAAAGTCTGGAGAGGTACGTCAGGAGAGAAAATTTTATCCAGTAAAGTAATTATTTGTGAAAAAGGAGCGACGATGAGCAGTTTATTTAGGATCGAGCCCCTGAACAAGGAAAATTATGACAGCTGGAGAATCCAGGTCCAAGCGATCCTAATCAAAAATGATGGATGGAAATTTACTAGTGGTAAACTACCGAAACCGTCAGAAATAGGAGAAGCTAAGAATTGGGAAGCAGAGGATGAAAAAGCCAAAGCGGATTTAATTTTGTCGATGTGTGGTTCTGAACTTCGACATATTAGGGGCTGTATCACTTCTAGAGAAGTTTGGCTAAAATTGGAGTCTATTTATGCTTCGAAAGGACCTGCTAAGAAGGCCACACTTCTAAAGCGGCTTATGTTACACAAAATGTCGGAAACAGGTGATGTACGAGATCATTTAAATAGTTTTTTCGACGCTGTTGATAAACTGGCAGAAATGAGTATACATATTAACGACGACTTGCTGTCTATAATGTTATTATATAGTTTACCTGAAAAATTTGAAAGCTTTAGATGTGCCATTGAGTCGAGAGACGAGTTGCCGAAACCAGATGCATTGAAGATTAAAATATTAGAAGAGCACGAATCCAGAGAGATAAATAGATCTCAAAATGAAGGCGTCATGCATACATATGTGAAAAATGGTTTTAAGAAATTAAATAAAAGCGCAAAAGTTGGAAACAAACCTAACCCAACTACCAGTAGAAAAGGATTTAAATATAAATGTTTTAAATGTCACGAACATGGACATAAAGCATCAGAATGTCCGAACAAAAAGAAGGTACAAAAGGATGTGGCAGTAGCACATCATGTGGACGTGGACGAAGCACTAATTACTTATGTTTCAGATTTAGAAGTATGTAATGCTGTAAATGCACAAAAAGATGACTGGATTTTTGACAGTGGGTGCGTCTCACCTTTGTAATGATGCGAGTATGTTCAGGGACACTTTAACTATTATTGCCGGAGAACTTAATTTAGCTACGCATGTAAGTACTGAAGTAAAAGGTAAGGGTACTGTAAGGTTGTCGGCATGTAACAAAAACTCGAAGACCGCAATTGAATTACGCGAAACACTTTATGTTCCGAACCTAAGAACAAATTTAATATCTGTAGCCAAGTTAACCAACGATGGTTGTGATGTCACATTTAAACACAGTGTAGCAAATGTGATTGACAAAAACGGCAACATTAAATTGAGTGCCCATCGCAAAGGGAACTTGTATTGTTTAAATAGGTCTGAATATTCATTTAGTTTAAGTAATGCAAATGTCGACATACGTGGTTGGCATGAACGCTTAGGACATTTAAATGGTAAGGATGTCGATAAACTTTTAACTAAATTGGGTTTCAAAAATGACACAACCAAAGTACAGAGCTTACTTGATTGCGATATATGTGCTAAAGGAAAAATGACCGCGTTACCTTTTTCTAATTCCGGGAGTCCTTGCGCTGAAAAACTTAAAATAATTCATTCTGACATTGTAGGTCCGATGAGATGTGAGTCTGTAAGAGGTGCGAAATATTTTATTACTTTTATTGATGATTGTACACGTTGGTGTGAGGTATATTTTCTAAGTACGAAAAGTAAAGCTTTAGAAGCTTTCAAGGTGTACAAAAGTCAAGTTGAGAATCTTACCGGATTAAAAATCAAATATCTTCAAAGCGACAATGGAGGTGAATATTGTAACGCTGAGTTCGACGAATATTTGAAACAAGCTGGAATAATGCGAAGACTGACAGTTGCTCGGACACCGCAACAAAATGGAATATCTGAGCGAATGAATCGGACTCTAGTAGAAATGGCTAGGTGTATGTTGCTAAGTTCAGATCTTTCCGCAGGTTTTTGGGCAGATGCAGTGGATACCGCGTGTTATATCAGGAATCGTTGTCCTACAAGCAGTATACATGGTGATATTCCTTATGAAAGATGGCTAGAGAAACCAGTGAAGATTTATTACCTTCGAAAATTTGGAACCAAGGTACATATTTTAAATAAAGACCCAAATAAGGATAAGTTCACAGCAAGAGGAATTTCTGGTATCTTTGTTGGATATCCAAAGAATGCGAGAGGATATAGAGTATGGATTCCAGAGCGAAGAAAATTCATGGTTGCAAGAGACGTGAGATTTCACGAAAATGATTATTCATGTCACGAGATCTCGACACAAGAGCCAGGATCGTCGAATGTTAAAGAAGATACGGATAAAGAGTTCATTGAAATCGAATTTTCAAAGTGTACTCCACCGGAAGAACGTGATAATCAAATAGAACAAGTAGACGATGAGATTTGGAGCGAATGTCAAGAATACTCTGTAGAATCGAGAGGATGCGAACAGAATGCTGAGACAAATCCTTCAAATATTGATCATCATCTAGTAGAATCAAGAACGCTTGGAACGCGTGGACAAATTGATCAACAAAGGATGATGAAAAGAGCTCCTGGTAGACCCAAATTATTACGCACAGGTAGTGCAGGCCGTCCAAGGAAAATCTATCGAATGACCGAAGTTGAACAACCAATAAATTTTACTGATTCAAATGATGCTGCAGATTTTGTTGGTTCAGCTGAAATGAGTTTGAAAAATGCTCTGAAATGTGATGATAAACCAGAGTGGGAGGAAGCTATACTATCTGAAATTAGGAGTCTAGTTCAAAAAGGGACATGGGATATCGTTAGAAGACCGAAAAACAGAAACATCATTGGTTGTCGTTACGTTTTAACGACAAAACAGAATGTTGACAAGACTTTTAAGAAGAAAGCTAGGCTTGTGGCTCAAGGTTTTAGCCAGCGATATGGGGTTGATTACGAGAAAACGTTTGCGCCTGTAGCAAGACTGGACACCGTCAGATTATTAATGGCTCTCGCTGTTGAATTGGACTTGGAAATTCACCAATTAGATATTAATACTGCTTACTTAAATGGTTCATTAGATGAAGAGATTTACATGGAAATTCCAGAACTATTAAGAGAGAGTTTAATTAAGCTTATGAATCGTGAGGGAGAAGATCCTATCGTTAGAAAGCACGCGCAGGACATGCTTAGTAAATTGGATAATGGTTGCGATTCATGCTTATTGCGGAAATCATTATATGGTTTGAAGCAAGCTGGACGTCAATGGAATCTCAGGCTGAACAAGAAACTCACTGAAATGGGATTGAAGCAGAGTCTGAAGGAACCATGCCTTTATTTTAAGCAAAATGGGAATACTTTCTTATTTGTATTAATATATGTCGACGATATTTTAATTGGGAGCCAAGAAAGAGATTTAATCATCGATTTTAAAAATGAGCTGTCAAAGGAGTTCGACTTGAAAGATTATGGTCAGGCGAAATATATTTTAGGAATAGACATTATAAGAAATGACAATGTCATTATATTGTCACAAGAAAATTACATTAAAAAATTATTAAAACAATTTAATATGGAAAAATGTAATAAATGTGCAACACCTATGGAAATTAATTCGAAAGTAAAAACCGAAGAAAATTGTGATTCAGAAAATGACGAAATATGGCCTTATCGAGAACTAATAGGTTGCTTAAATTATCTGAGCAACGCAACTAGGCCCGATATTGCAAATGCGGTGAGTAAACTAAGCCAAAAATTAACGAAACCGGAAATATGCGACTGGAAATCAGCGAAACGTTTATTACGTTACCTTAAAGGGACAATGCGACACAGTCTTGTATACAAGAGAACTGGTTATTGTGTTCAAGGGTTTTCGGATGCTGATTGGGCTAATTGTGTGTTAGATAGGCGATCATATTCTGGATATGCTTTCATTTTAGGTGGTGCGAGTATATCGTGGCAATCAAGGAAACAACGTAGCGTGGCTACATCGACTTGTGAGGCTGAATACGTAAGTCTATCTGAATGTATGAAAGAAGCAGTTTATTTGAATAGTCTTATGAGGGAGCTAGGAATTGTGAGGTACACTCGAGTAGTTGTTCATGCCGATAATCAAGGAGCAATATGTTTGGCTCAAGATCCAATGTTTCACGCACGCAGTAAACATATTGATATAAAGCATCATTATATTAGGTAAGTGCTACGAGATAACAAAGACATCAAACTGAGACATGTACCCACTGAATCCATGATAGCTGACGTTCTCACTAAACCATTGTGTAGTGTCAAGCACTACAAGTGCATTACTGGTTTAGGTGTTAAAGATTATTGATTTGGATATATTTTAGTGTTTTTAAATTAAAATTTATGAGGGTGTATTAGATATACAAACTTTCTGTATATGTGTCTATGGTGTAAATTTGAATTTAAGAAAAGTATGTTCTGTAGTACTTTGGTCAGCTGTGATTCCTTGTCACTTCTGTGTGTGCTTTTCTTATATAAAATGATCTCCTGAATATATTTACAACAAGTTATTATCTCCTCGTTTCTTTTATCCTACAATTTGCAACAGTTGTTAAATAGATGCTCGTTATGACATATTTTAATGAACATGTGCACATTCAGTATACATATTTGGTGGAACACAGGCAAAATTAGGTAAATGAAATGGGAATAAATTGAAGTACTTTTAAATACCATCCATTAATATAGCCGTTATTTTGAATATAAAATAAAATAGCGGACATTAGGTAAGCCACGTTTCATAAAAAAAAAAACAAATACTACCATGGTTTTTTTACATGGCTTTGTCACAATCTTTTAGTGCAGTTTTCATTGAGATGCAATATTCTTTTAGACATAAAATAATCATAGAAATAATAATTCAATTAATTATTAATTTAAGATACAAGACTTTGTATCGAAAAGGAGGAATTTACATTCAAATGATATAGAGTCAGAGAGTATGTAATAATAGTAAAAATTACAAAAACAAATGTGAAAAGGCCGTGTGAAAATAAAGATTGATTTTTAAAAGCAGTTCTCATAAAATTTCCAAGAAAAGAAAAAAAAATATTGTAACTTTAAAATGAATAGTTTTATACATAACTAATAAAATAGTTGAAATTGACGATTTCCCACTCTATCTCCGGAAACCAAACACCCCGCGGTCGGGCGGTATCGTGTTTTCAACAGATTTCATACAAGCAAATGCTTTGTGAGATTCGCTTGACCGCTGGATCGCGCGGATGAGCGGTGTCGTGTGAGACTTACCTTTCATCATCATTATCTTGCCCTAATCCCAATTCATTTGGGGTCTGCGCAGCATGTCTGCTCCTCCCATATTTCTCTATTACTCGTCACGTCATCAGACACCTCCTTTCTTGCCATATTATCCTTCTCACAGTCCATCCATCGTTTCTTTGGTCTTCCTCTACTCATATAGTCATCCACATTCGTACTCTAAAGTTTCCTCACGACATTTTTCTCATTCCTCCGCATCATGAGACTTACCTTTATCAACTTAATTGTTACTGGCGAATCGAACTTCAAAATCATATGTCCGGCTTCAGCTGGGATTGGTATATGCAAATTGTATTGATTTTTTTGTTCTCCTGATAATTTTTTCTGATTCATACGAGCTGTAATGTTGGTATCATCACACGGTTTGAAGTCTTTGTACAGGATGTCTGTTGCGAATATATAATTTAACCCGTCAGGTACCAACAGGATCAGAAGCAGCCACATCATTGTTCAGGTATTGAAGTTACTCTGAAAAATAAATAACAAATGTTTATTACGGAACAGTAACACAGGACAAGGTAAACAGGTAAAACGATGGTAGATGCAAAAGTATAAACTGTAGCGCAGCTACCAACGCCCTTCTCCAGATTAGAATGGAATGGTGTTCCATACAAAAAGTGCTTATATTTAATTTAGGCACAGATTTAGGTTTACTTAATTAATAATAAAATAAAAAAAATAAGATAAAAAAAAAGATATTACAAACAGTTCAGGACAATAATTATGAATTGGGATGTATTTTGACGTTGAGCTAGTGTGGTGAGGGGGTGAAGTGAGTGAGTGTTAATGTGAGGGGTGTGTGAGGTTTTGTTGGGGTGTATATGAGAGTGATGAGTGTTGTACACTTCCACGAGTTTCTCTGTGTCATCATAATTTTGTGATTTCAGCCAGGAGTCAAGTTTTATTTTGTATTTGATCTTGGTTAATGTTTAAAGAATTGTTAAATTTATTGTAGATTTTTGATGGGTCCCTAGAATCGGTCCGGCCGCACAGACAGGGCCTCACCGACGCGCGCGATCACAGGTCTGATCGCGTCACAGATGAGAGGTTATGCGTTTGTAATGACGACTTGCTGCCATGGTTCTACGAGGCTCAGTGGTACAAACCCTAGGCGTGTAGAACAGCATTTAGTATCAAGGGTAAGTTGGCAGTGTTTGCGAAGAATAGTTTGGAGGACAAATAGCAATCTGACGGTAAGGACCTGGCAGAGGGTATATAGAGAGGATGTTTAATATCGGATCGGTTTCCTTGCCAGCACCTTAAGGACAGCTCTCTGCGCTCGTTCGACACGTAGCATACTGTTTCACCAGCTCCACCTCAGACGTTAGGCAATACCCTAGAACCGACTGAGCGAGCGCAAAGAATATGGTTAAGAGACATTTAAAATTGGCCGCTCCTCTGAGTTTTTTAAAATATATATAAGTTATCTCACACGAGCTGCAGTTGAAGCAATATGTTGCATCCATTTCAGGTTGATATCAAGAGTGATGCCAAGATATTTAATGGAAGAGGTATTTTCTAATTGTTGACAGCCACAGTTAGCGTGTAAACTGTAAGTGTAAGTTTGGGCAGGTGCAGGGCACCTCAGCAGGTCAGGAGTAATCCATGGTTTAATGATACGCTTTCTGCTGGGAATTTGTGACACATGTGAGTGGGATTTGATGAGCCAAAGACATAATGAAAACAAGAGATTCCGCAGATTCATTTGGTTTGAGGTACGAAAAATCGGTGCTGTTAATTTGGTCTACAATCCGAGGCAAATCAATTTTTAATCTGGTGGGGTGGGGAGTTTTAGTTTTTACATTGAGGTTGCAGAAAATAATAATAGGAGAGTGATCAGTGATGACAGAACCAATGATTAGTGTAGTAGCAGTGCTTTGAGTGCGGAGAATCACATGATCAAGGCAGTTCGAGAGTCTAGTTGGGAGAGTGTGGGCTGGCAGCATTGCATGCGACGCTGTAAGATTGAGGTTTTCATGAGCTTTACAGTCGGTGCTCTCAAGTGTAATGTTCAGGTTAATATCACCAATAATGGCTATGGTTTTAAATTGAGTTAAGGCAGTAAGCAAACTGTCTAAGCTACTAAGAAAATTGGTCAAATCTCTGATAAATTGCGATAAAGGCAGCTTTATTTGAGAATTTAAGAAGAAGAACGTTTGCCTCATGTAATATAGGTGTCGAAACAGTGGTTTCAAAGCAATCTCTCACATAGACAACCACACTCTCATTTTGTGTTTTAAAGGATGAAGTGTGCGTGTTGTAGCCGGTTAGTGAGGGGGTAGTTGGGCATTTGCTTAACCAGCACTCAGTCAGAATAATAATGTCAGCAGGCTTAGCCAAGTTGACAATCTACAATCGTTAACGCTATTCATCTCAACGTTAAATCACGTGATCAACACAAACGAATAGAAAATCCGTAGACAAGTTTACATTGTTCAAAATGATAGAATAGAATGTTATCGTTTCTACAATGTTGATCGCTATACTCTTTGGTAGGAACGCTCACCATAGATAGCTCGTTCTCTAATGTTTTTTACAGACCTTAAAGAACGAGCGATCGACTCAGTCGTGTCAACTTAGCTACCAATTTAACGCTTTCTACAATCGCTTACGCCGAGGCGTTTACGATTGTAGAAAGAGAATCGATACGAAACGTTTGTAACTTGGCTAGGGGGGCAGGAATGTAATCTACTCTACTCATAAAAACAAACATAATATTAATCTACTCATAAAAACCACCAGATTATCAAAATTGCTGTTAAGGCTATGAATATTAGTGTGTAATATTTTAAGATCGTGGAGGGAACAATCCAAAAACTCATCACTTGTTTCCGTGGAACAATTATAGCAATTTGAGGCAATGTGCTCAACTTCGCTAGTGATAACGGTAAGATCATCCATTATTGATTATTATAAAAACAAAAGGGTAACAAAATTTTAGGATAGAGTAATCATACTCCTGGTCGCAATGTATCGGCCCCAGGTTTACAGGTTTTTTTTTAAGCGCGCTAAGTCTTTTTACGGGGTAGTATACAAAGCCTGTGGAAAGTGCGGGGGTGTGTGTGTGAATTTGTGAAGATATGTGTGAGTGTGAAAGGTGAGTAGTATTAGGGAATGTGAGTTTAACAATGGTCCCAAATTCAAAATATTTCAAATTATAACAGTAGATTGGCGAGCTATAGATTAACACTACTTAGATGAGGTAATAAGGTAATACAGTTACATAAATATAAACATCTTATTACGCGCCTTTTTTTGATACGGCTGAGATCCGCCTTATATTGGAAAAAGGATCTTCCCGTGCGAGATCCAACAGAACTGAAATTCGTTTGTTTTTTGAGCGTCCCTAGCCAGAAACAACAGCAAAGGCTGTAAAAGTATTATTAGCTGATAAGTTTTCAGATACGTAAATTAGTTTTGCAGTGCCAGTAATTTTGAGGTGTTCTATTGTTATTTTAAAGCTATTTTTGTTGTGGTTTCTGATCTTAACTATTAATTCCTCCCTAAGGATTACGATGTTAAAATCGACAATTATTGTTTTATTAGCAGGATCTTGTTTTCAGGAACGCCAGGATACCAGCGTTAATGACAGTCTTGAACAGAGAGGACTTTGATTCTTCTTTTTTGGACGGAATATTTCGTATCTCTAAGCAGGTGGACTTCGAGCTCTAGGTACTCCATTTTATCTAGCTTGTTTTCGAGGTCATTTATAAAGAGTGTAATTAAAGACTCGTAACGGAGGCACTTGTTTTCCCCATCTTTGCGATTATTTTTTTGTTCTACACCATACCTGGGAACCTTCTTGCTACGGAGATATTGGGGGTCAGTTCTGACTTTTCCACAAGTTTTTTTTTTAATACTGGTTTTTAATTTTAAGATTTTTACTTTAAGCACCATATAATTCAATCCATCCATAAACACATTGTTTTGAGTGCGGTACATTGAGTTTTACCGTAAAACGTGATTTTTCACCCCAAAAAAAAAGTCGTTTCCCAGCAATTATTTTTGCGTAAAGTTACTTAGTATAATGTTATGATGTACATAATGCTTGGTTGACGGCTTTGTGAAGAGCCTGTTTACACCCTGTATATAAGAGATTTTCCTTACGCTCCGTTTCCAACAGCTCAATTTGGGATTTGAGATTGTCGTGCTGAACCGAGAGCAGATCAAAGGAATCACGAAAGCTGTTTACTAGGGAAAACAACTTTTCATATTTTTTATCCTGGTGGATCTAAATCTTGAAACTTTTGCTTCATTTCCGACAAAGTGCATAACTTACCCTCGTCACTGTCCTCTAGACGCCTGCGTTTACCATTTCGGAATGTAATGTTTGGTGAGTTGTCATCAATAGGTGAATCTAGTCTTGTGTTTAAAGTAGGTTCAGAAGAACTAAGTGGAGTGAAGGGCGCCTGCTCGAAAGTGGCGGGCAAAGTGGTCGTAGTGGGTGTCACCGCTGTCTGAGATATTTGTAGCTTCTTCGCCGACTCAGGTGGTGAGCGATTTATCGGCATCGTCAGGCGGGAATGACTATACTAATAATATAGATATACGGAGAGTTTGTACTGACTTATTTAACGGTATATGTACACACTACATACAGAAAAGAAGAAAGGAATAGAAAAATAAGTACAAAGGTGATGCTTATTTCTAAAGAAATCTCTTCCAGCATACCTGCGAAAGGAGAGTAGATAAAAGAGATGTAGACATAGTGTGTAAAAGATGAGCAAATAGAATACATAAAAACTTAAAGCAAGTTAAGAATTTAAATAAAACATACAATGACTACACTATATGACTTAGTTACGGTGCGCAGGAGTAGTGAGATCGGTGTGTGACAGCACTTCGTGTAATCGGTGATTTCCGTAAGCCCGAGCAAAGCCGAACTTGTTTTCTGCGAGATGTGCCGATGGACGGTCGATTGACGACCTTTGCACGATGCCGCGTCGCTCAGCTATACGGCGACAACATGACTCAAGCGCTCGGCAGACGAGTAATTGTTTAATTGCACTAATCACTAAAGAGAAAACTGTGTTTACTTGTTGATCACTGGGTGGAATTAAAAATAAATTGCGCACTGAGAGATTTGTACACTTTGCCACACAATGGTATAGGTTTTAGGGTATGATTTAGACTTTTAACACTGGTTGTGGATTTTAGTATGTGAGCACAGAACAAAATACGTGTTGTCGCGCGGACGGTCGAGTTAAACGAATAATAATGTGACTTCACGTTCAGTTGACTGTAGCTCTTGCTAAATAAAATAGGCTATACAAATGAAAACAATTACAAAAATACAAATGAAAATAATTACAAAATACACGTTTTTAATGTAAGATTTTTACTTTAAACCCCTCCACAACCCTCGTACTATTCAATCCATCCATGAGCACAATATTTTGAGTGCGTTACATTGAACGTGATTTTTTAACCGAAAAAAAGCCGTTTCCCAGCGATAATTTTTGCGTAAAGTAACTTATTTTGATGTTCAGAATGATTGATTGACGGCTTTGTGAAGGGTCCGTTTACACCCTGTATGCAAAATTTCACGATGATGGGTTCAGTGCTTTAGGCGTGAAAAGGTAACAAACAAACAAACTTACTTTCGCTTTCGCTTTCCCTCTCATAGAGAGGAGGCCTGTGTCCCAGCAGTGGGAACATTAATAGGCTGATGATGATGATGATGATGATGACTTTGGCATTTATAATATTACCTAGTTAAAAAGGATAGGAAATTAAGATGTTGCGTCGAAAAGCTAAACAGAAACACAGTCCTCACACTCAACAACAAAACAACAACAACAACAGCCCATAACGTCCACTGCTGGACATAAGCCTCTCCCATGATGGGAGGAATTTGCCGTAATCTCCACGCTTGGCAGGCGGATTGGAGATCGCAGTGATGAAAGACTAACAGAAAACGCTGCTGCCCATTCTCTGGTCTACGGAGGCGCAAGGTGTCCTGCTTCAGACATTAGTCGCCTTATACGACACCCGTGAGTGTAATGGGTTGGTTCTATTCTACTCTGCCGGATACCACACGGCTGTCCTCACACTCACCTATATATAATCTAAAATTACTAAAAACCGGATATTAAATTGAAATATTCAAAACACTGTTTCAGTGACATTAAATTTTACTATTTATATTATAATAAAAAACAATATATTATCCAACATTACACTTCCAAGTCAGTTTAATACTGGTAGTGGTCCAGTAACATCAGCTGGATGGCCGCGGGGTGCAGGATGGTCGGGGAGAGTAAATAGTACAGGAGAAGTCGATAATATGAACAAGTCTTTTAAGGCGACTACAGGAGCTAAATTAGCAACTCTTTTTGTGGTGGTTCAAACTTCGTTTGTAAAACTGTTAGAATAAAGTTCTAATCAGCTTGCACTACAAAGTGGTTGTTACGTCAGTCACTGCGGGCCTAATAATGCGAAATGAGTGGTTTTTGCGATTCACAAAAAATCTATTGATTGGACTAGAAAAATAAAACACTGTCATGCTAAAATGTTGCTTGCAGAATTATTTGCCAAAAAACCAGAATGATCGCATGTATTTTAGTATGGTTTTTCCTCGTTAATAGAAATGTTTAGAGATAAGTTCGTGATTTTTTTTATCGAGTAAAATTTGTTGTATTATATTTTCAAAACACTATCTTACTAGCATAATTATATCCTGAAGAATATCATAATTTTTTTGGTTTTGTTTATTGCAGTGAATCATATGCTTTTTTGCATTATAAAACTCGCGTTTAGCTCCTGTAGTCCCCTTTTAAGAGCGGCCAACCTGCCGTACTTTTCGCGAGAATTTTGACAAACGCTCGTACGTGATTATGCCGTTGTTACACATATATCTTTGAATTTTTCGAACTAATAGGTATCTTGTGCACTATACCTATCTAGGCTTCTATAAAAGCAAAAAAAAAAATTGTAGAAGCAAATTCAGTGTAAGTCTCGAAAAATTGCTGTTTTGCACAAATTTTACCTTAACTTTGTACGAGATAAATTATAAAAGTGAAGAAAGCATCCTGATGGATGCCTTGCAAATGTAGTGGAGATACTAAATGACAAATATTTATTACACAAGACTTATTCAAAAACACTTATTTGCTGGAACAAGTTTTATACATTTTGGAACACTATTCCAGTCCTCGCGTTATGCGGTATGAGGTGCGCGGGAGACGAGTAGTGCGGGGTCGGGGCTAGGTAAGACAGGGGAGTTGAAAGAATATAGTCGCTTTGGCTCTTGATGAAACAACAAGCTTTTCGACAATGCTCGCGTTGACGATAGGCGGGACGGGAATACCGGCTGAATATACATCAAGAAACTCTTACCATGTGTATACGTATCTAATAGTACCATCCCATCGCCAGTTATGTTTAAGTTTCATGTATTAGGTGGCGAGACTATTGCCATCAATCGGGCGCAAATCCAGACTCCGTGGCTGCTACTGAAAAAAAACTGATGAAAAAACCCAATAAAACTTTGCCCGACCCGAGAATCGAACGCAGGACCTCATGCTCAACAGTCACGGTTGCGACCAACGAGGCCTATACAAAATTTATTTATTTATTTAGTACAGTTTTTAAAACCATTAACACTAAATTAAATACATAATCCTTTTACTCGGTCTTCTCGCAGAATCTCAAACATTCTAATAATATCGTGTTCCATTCATCAGCAAACAAGTCCAATCCAGAGTTGGTCTCCACGAGCGCGTTGAGGTTCGTAAGCATACGTCATCATCTGCCTAGCCTTTTCCCAAGTTTTATTGGGGTCGGCTTCCAGTCTAACCGGATGCAGCTGAATAAAAGTATTTTACATGGAGCGACAGCCTATGTGACCTCCACAATCCAGTTAGTACTGGGTAATACGATACCCTTTGATAAGACTGGTTGGCAGATTTTTTGGGCCACTGACTACTTGTAACGACTGTCAAAGATCACAAATGACAGCCAGGACCAACTGCTTAACGTGCTTTCTGAGGCACGGAGGAAACACGGTATGTAATGGGTGGTCACCCATCCACAGACCAACCTAGGCAAGCACGGCTTAACCTAAAGATAGACCCGAGCGGCTGTATTTATTTAGCCACGAGCTCCTCAAGCCGAAAGCAAGCATACGTGGTACAGGGAAATAAACAGTCGGTAAAGGATGAATCTCAAAAATTGCTCAATGGCTCCCGTACTATTAGTTCAATGATCGCACCCTGAAAGACGAAACTGGTTCTGTAGCGTCTGGAAGATTTCTGCAACCGACCGCGATACGAAGATCGTTGATAAGCTGCTTCAAAAATCAAAATCAATCAAAATCAAAATCAAAATCAATCAAAATCAAAGCATTTATTTCAAGTAAGCCAGTTACAGGCACTTTTGAATTGTCGAAACAAAGATGAAAATTAAATGTAGCTATAGTCCCAGTCACAAGACATAAAAACTGTGAAAGTACTGTAGTTGCCCATTCCCTAGCGTAGATCTCTATGGAGAAGAACGGGCAAGAAACTCCATGGACACTCTTTTAAATCAGAATATTGTTACAAAATCTTGGTTACATCATTCATGTTGAGATGGTATATTATGTGAGAACAATGTAGCAAGATGTGCACGTTAAAAGTGTCCACAGCAAAAACACACAAACAACAAAAATACAATTCAAAATAATTCATTCAAATAAGCCATGGCAACTAAGAGATGACCAGTCACAACCGACAACGCCCGTTCACGGACATGACGCATGGATCAGCACCATTCAACTCAACCATTTTGAAGGGAACTAAATGATCCGACACATGCGCCACCATCGGCGAGACATTTGAGTGAGCATGACATACTCTAAACCGCCAGGGCACATTCAAGTCAAGAAAAGACGTAGGTTTCCAGTGAATGATAGCTTTCTAGTACATAGTACTCACACAATATGGGCTATGCATTTATATAATACTAAAGAGGTTGAATCTATACAATGCAAAGATAGTTGTACAATCTTCAGCAGCTCCAACAATACATTTTAATGCTATCAATTTATGCGCCCCTGTCCTTGTGGAGCAGGACCAGCATTGAACCAAGCATTTTTATCAGCGATATAATCGCTCAACTTGTAATATGCTTGCTTACATAGTGTGCGTTTAATGCATGTTTTAAATTTCGTCTCATTCAGTTCAAGAATACTTTGTGGAATTTTATTATAGCATCTCAAACAGTACCCCATGAAAGATGAGTCTACTTTAGCGAGTCGGAAACCTGGCTGAACTAGTTGGTCCCTATTTCTAGTACTGTAATTATGTCTGTCACCCCTTTTACCAAAAAGGTGCAGATTTTTTCTGACGTACATTATGTTTTCGTAGATGTATTGACAATGTACCGTCATGATGCCAATATCCTTAAACAGTTCCCTTAGAGAATCGCGCTTACGAAGATTATATATGGCCCTGATGGCTCTTTTCTGCAGAATAAATATAGACTCAATATCTGCAGCCCGTCCCCACAGTAAAATGCCATAAGACATTATACTATGAAAGTAACTAAAATAAACCAGTCTAGCGGTATCTACATCAGTATACTGACGGATTTTTCTAATGGCATAGGCTGCTGAACTTAGCCGCCCCGCAAGAGAAGTCAAATGAGAACCCCATTGTAGCCTTGAATCAAGCGTAATCCCCAGGAAAACCGTTTTATCTACGAATTCAAGTTTCTCTTTATTCAATATTATATCACAATCATTACTTTTAACATTCGGTAAAGCAAATCTTATGCATTTGGTTTTTTTTTCATTTAATACCAAATTGTTTGCTGTGAACCAATTTTGGATCTGAAGTAGGGCATTATTCACGTCATCTAGATTTTGGGCCCGCCTATTTATCTTAAAAATTAGGTGAAAATTAGGTGTAAAATTAGGTATTTAAGTGTCATCAGCAAATAACACCATATTTTGCGGTTGGTTTTTCAGTAAATAGGGAAGATCATTTATATATACTAGAAAGAGAAAAGGACCCAATATTGAGCCTTGTGGAACCCCCACTTTTACTTTTAAACCCTGTGAATTAACACCATTTATTTGAACATGTTGTTGTCTATCATTCAAATAAGATTTTACCAAACTAAGTGCAAGTTTACCCAGTCCGTAATGTTAAAGTTTCAAAAGTAATGTGTCGTGATTTACGCAATCAAACGCTTTGGAGAGGTCACAAAAAATTCCTATGGCGTCTTGAGACTCTTCCCACGCAGTAAATATGTGCTTTAATAAGGTTACACCGGCGTCAGTTGTACAACGTCCCTTGGTGAAGCCATACTGTTGATCATGTAAGATTCTGTTGGTGTTAAAATGATAGAGCATTTGATTAAGCATTACTTTTTCGAAAACCTTGCTAAAAACTGGTAACACGGATACAGGTCTATAATTATTAGTATCTTTACTGTCTCCGGATTTGAAAAGAGGTATGACTTTACTGTATTTCATTAAATCAGGGAAAACTCCTTGGTCTACACATAAATTATAAATTAAAGCTAAGTAAGGGGCTATAGTCTCAAGTATGGATGTACAAACTTTGACAGACATTCCCCATAGATCTTCGGTTAGTTTGATTTTTATTTGCCGGAAAGTTTTAATAACTATCATAGGGTTAATGTGTTTAAATTTAAATTCAGCCAGGCAGGCAGACACATTCGCCTTTAATAAGCCAATTGAGAGTTCAGGTGAGGAAATAAGAGCCTCTGTTGTTTTTAGTGGTATATCGGTAAAGAAATTTACAAATTCTTGAGCTACTTCCTGATTTGAGCTTTTAGGACCACACGCTGTATCTAATGTGTAGCTAGTGTTACGTATTTTCTTCCTGTTAGTCTCGTTATTTATAACTTTCCAAACTGTCTTTATTTTATTTTCTGCTGTTTTGATCTTGTTGCTAATGTGCAGTGCTTTAGCAACCTTGCACGTATTTCTAAAAATTTTTGAATACTTAGCAACATACTTGTTAAAAGTTTCAGTGTTTATAAAAGGCTTAAGGCCATAAAGCTCAAATAGTCTTTCCCTACTTTTTCTGATACCTCTAGTTGCCCAATCACTAAATATGAATTTAGGGCAAATACTTTTTGTCTTCTTTTCAAAAGTTTTGTTGAATTCCGTGTGAACTATTGAAAAGAAACGATCATACAATTGATCTATATTAATATCATCAAGGCTCATAACACTTAACTTGTTCTGTAGCGAAATATTATACCTATTTAATCTGCTAGAAGTTATAGGTCTAAATTTAATTTGAACTTTTTGCAATGGGGGTGTATTACACCTAAAGGTTACAGTTTGTCCGCTATGGTCAGAAGGCAGACAATTTACTATTGCTTTATCTAAGTAATCACAATCGCAGAAAATATTATCTATACAAGTAGCAGAAGATGGAGTGACTCTAGTAGGTTCTTTAAAAGTGTTGGTCAAGTCAAATGACTTAAAAAGATTTAATAAGCGACTGCTATTTGAGCATTCTTCTAAAATATTGATATTAAAATCACCACAAATAATTATAGATTTATTACTGGCTGCAAGTTTTGCCATCACATCTTCCATTATTGATTCAAATAAGGAAAAGTTTTGATAGTTTGGGGGTCTGTACACACACACAATTACATGCTTATCTAGCTCAACACAGGACAGTTCAACGCAATGTTCAACCGAGAGACCTACTATGTCATTACGTTGCTTATATTTAAAACAATTTTTTATTAATATTAGGGAACCTCCACGAAGCATAGTTTTACGGTTAAAGCAGCTACCCACCATATAGTTCTCATAATTGATAAGCATTTGGTAATCCTTTAGCCAATGTTCAGTAAAACAAATAATGTCAAACTTACTATTTTCTAAAAACAATTCAATTTCTAATAATTTGGAAGAAATGCCTTGGATATTTTGGTGGAATAATTTTAAAGTGTTCTGCTGAGGCCCTTTTTTGCTAACTAATTGAGTGCAAGAAGATACGTTGGTAGGATTAACAATATTGCTAATCGTACCTCCTGTTGTCTCATTTTCTAGTTTAAATTAATATTTGGAGTGAGGCCGGAGACTCCCGTGCCATCCTCAGACAACAAGACCCTATCACTAATACTAATAGACCCTAATTGAGAATTCTCCACGGTGACACATGGATCCTCCTCAGTACAATGTTTGTAAACATTTATAGCATTAATGCTATATTCATTTAAAGTCACCTGTACATTAGTATTACTACTAATAGTCGCAGTGTTAATAATAGAACTAAACTTAGACATACTATTTATGTCTGTGTGAATATTATAAGATAATAGCCGAGCTATTTTGTGTCTACATCTAATAGGTAGATACACCTTACCCCGTGTCGACTTCAGTTTACCAACAATAGTGTTGATATCCAGATATATAAGTCTGTCACTATAGTGACCTACTAAAAAATGTACATGGTTATTTAACATATGTATATAGTTGTTTTTTCTATTACCCAAATTTTCAAAAAATGGAAAAGCACACAATATTATATTATTACAATTTAACTTCAACAACTCTGAAACACAGTCAGTGATGTCTTCCTTTTTAATCTTGGAACTATTACCAACACATATAGTAATGGTGGTACTAGGATCACAAACAGTCTTTGTTACTGATGCCATAATCTGTTTGTAGGTTGACCCTGGCATGCAATAATTTTGGGTACAATAACTCAGGTTATTACTGATTAATTTCCCTAACCCTCTACCTATACTATCAGAGAACATAACTGAAAGATTAGAACCAAGACTATTTGGTGAGACAAAATTACCTAAGTCAGGTATTGTATCTTGGGTGGAAATACAGTCCTGAGTACTCACAGCTAGGGACGGGTCCTCCGTTGCCTCAAGCTGGAGGGCATCATTGCTGGATTCCCTCTGACAAGTACACTGAGTGTTGCTGAGAGTCAGCGAGTCCACTTTGTCTACGATGTCCAACTGCTTTTGGTCACTATACAAGGTGGAAAGGACGGTTGATTCCCTTTACGTCGAGTCCCTTTACGTCGAGTCCCTTTACGTCGAGCCCATTTACGTCGAGTCCCTTTACGTCGAGTCCCTTTACGTCGAGCCGAGAACCTTGTCTCGCTTCTATGACCCCTACGTCAGACACGAATGCTAAAACGGTTATTAACACGTAATCAATACATCATCCTGAAACCATTTTTTTTTTGGGTAATAAAAACAGCCGCTCGGGTTGATCTTTAGGTTAAGCAGTGCTTGAGTTTCTTGAATTATTCTTTCTACACACCCTATCTGAGTTCCACAACCCGGTCAGTACTTGGTAAGACTGGTTGTCAGAATTTCGGGCCAGGACTACCTCTCACCTGGCTTCAAAAATAAATAATAGCAATAAATTACCACATAAGTAGCCGTGGTCATTTTTAAATTATCAACCAACATAAGTCGCTTTCAAATAAAAAAAAACCGGCCAAGTGCGAGTTGGACTAGCGCATGAAGGGTTCCATACCATCATAGTAGAGGAGCACCCTTTAATATTTAATATATTTTTATTATTTGTTACCGCTATAATAAACGCACTGGTTGGCAGTGGATAGCGTTTGGCCGATGGGGCCGAAAAATTCGACCGCGAGCCGGAAGACGTCATGTTGGATGGCCTCCCACTAACTGGACCTGGTGAAGGTTGCAGGGATCCGCTGGATGCGAGACGCACGGGACCGGTCAATGTGGTGACACTTGGGGGAGGCCTATGTCCAGCAGTGGACATCATTCGACTAAAACAATGGTAATGATGATGATAGCGGTCAACAGAAATACACAATCTGTGAATATTTCAACTGTCTACCTATTACGGATCATGAGATAAAGACCGCTGACGGACAGACGGATAGCGGAGGCTTACTAAAAGGGTCCCGTTGGTTACCCTTTGGGTACGGAACCCTGAAAACTGTCGTCCAAGCGATATATTTCGTCGTCAAACTTTTAATGTGGCATCATTACTCCCCAAGAGTTTGTTGAAGGAAACCATTTACATAACAATGTACCTTTTTAGAAAAATGTTACAACTTTAGATTGGATTGTTTACAAGCCTCTTTAAGGAGTTCCACTACGAAAAGGGATTATGTGCGTAATGTGTAGGTACACTTTCCGGAAAGAAATGGGTAATCATATTTTGACACATGCTCGAGGATGCATCATGGATAAGCTCGTGGCTAAATAATAACATCTAATCCGATCATTCTTTAGGTAAAGCCTCGTTTGCCTAGGTTGGTGTGTGGATGGGTGACAACCCATTACATACCGAGTTTCCTTCATGCCTCAGAAAGCCGTTGGTCCCGGCTGCCATTTGTAGATCTTTAACAGTCGTTACAGGTAGTCAGTGGCCCGAAAGTTATACGCAAAAATTATTGCTGGGAAACGACTTTTTTATTAAGGTGAAAAATTACATTTTTAAGGTAAGACTTAATTTCAATCAAGAATTTTTGAAATACGCTTTAGCAAACAGCTTTAGATGTCGATTCTGTTGTGCACAAACTAAACTATAAGCTATTGCTATCTTTTTCTCTCAAATAAAACTAGAAAGAGACGGACGTAATTAAGAGCTGTCAAATTTAGTTGGAACTAATATTTCCCTACAAATGAAGGGTGCACGTAAAAGGTTTGTGCACGACACCATTGTATGGTAAGATAATTTTATCGCACCTCCTCATAAAAACAGTCGTAACACAGAAATAAACGTATTAAAAGATGTTTGAACTATTACCGATGCTTTCCGTAAAAAATCTTGGCCATTAAAACATATTTCCAGTTTAATACGCCCCCCTCCATTCCGCACCCCGCTGTCATCCAACTGATGATACTCGACTAAAACCAGTCTTGAATTAAGTTAGAAGTGCGATGTTGTTCAGAACATTCACGGTTCTATATAATAAGTAAATAGTAATAGACATTTAATACACTTAAATATAACGATACAATAAAATAGTGTTGCGTGTAAGTGTGTTTGTATGTGATTGAAATTTCCAAATGCTTTCTAATTAATTTAGATTTTGCAACGGTGAGTGAGTGACGTGTTTATTTTTAATAGTATTGCATGTGTTTTTGTAATACTCCTCATAGGCTCCGGCCCATCTCGTAACTTTCCCATTTCGACAACTAAACAAAAGACGTGCGAAACAAGTGAAAAAGTGTGCAAACTCGTAACTATATTAATCTTCATACATTGAATCCCATTTCGTCAACCATATATTTCAACTGTTTTTTGTTTATTACAGTCAACTCCCAAAGTTACAAGGAAACCATTTGTTGATGTTGCTATTTTTGTCTCTCTCTGGCACACTAAGGTTTGTTACGAGAAAACTCAATTTTGAAAGAACGAAAGAAACACAGACATACAGAAAGTACTAGGAGAAAAGAATCAAGAAGGAGATGTTGCTGCCGCTGAAATCGTCTTTTTAGTGAACATCCAACAATAAGTACTAGGAGAACAGAATTTTAAAGAAGATGTTAGTCCCGCCGTTTACAATACTACTAGTCTACTACTACCGACTCCCAGACTTACAAAAGGGGATCGGGATATCATTTTACCCAGTTACTGGATTATTGTGGATATCAGTCAAGCCGACTCTCCAAGTAAAAAACTGGTATTCTGTGGAATTTGGTTAGACAAAATGATGACGCTGCGGTACCTATACTATCAAGTAAATTAGCTTTTAGCAAGTTTTTTTTATTTTGGCAAGTCCTTGGTAAATTCAAACCCCGCCTTTTAATACTATCAAGTAAATTAGCTTTTAGCAAGTTTTTTTTATTTTTTATTTTGGCAAGTCCTTGGTAAATTCAAACCCCGACTTTTAATACTATCAAGTAAATTAGCTTTTAGCAAGTTTTTTTTATTTTTTATTTTTCAAGTCCTTGGTAAATTCAAACCCCGCCTTTTAATACTATCAAGTAAATTAGCTTTTAGCAAGTTTTTTTTTATTTTTTATTTTGGCAAGTCCTTGGTAAATTCAAACCCCGCCTTTTAATACTATCAAGTAAATTAGCTTTTAGCAAGTTTTTTTTATTTTTTATTTTGGTAAGTCCTTGGTAAATTCAAACCCCGCCTTTTAATACTATCAAGTAAATTAGCTTTTAGCAAGTTTTTTTTATTTTGCAAGTTCTTGGTAAATTCAAACCCCGCATCTTTTAATCTTAAGGTTTCTTCGGTGTACAAAGCTGGTACAGGTTTCAACTCTACACAGATTCTTGTTTAGCTCATAATAATTGCCTGATTTACTTAATTTTTTTAATGTAATCTGGAGCACAACTTGGCATTTGGAAAGTTTCTTTTATTATTGTATTGGTTTGTTATATTGATATCCGGCGCGCAACAGTACTTGTCCATTCCGTTTGGTGTTAACAAAATTCCAATAGCAAAAATCCTCTTATGAAGCTTAGTGCTTTTATCGCAAGTAGGTCTGCCCTGAACTTGTGTGAACAGACGGAAATGTTAGTATAAATACCACCTTGAATTGATGCAAGCCTAGTACTTTTGGTTTGGTATTCACCAAAAAGACTGCCCTGTTACGATTTGTTAGTTTTTATTTCAATGTTATTATTTTTTCTAGAAAGTGTAGTTTGGTTAAGTGTTATTGGAACTGTTTGTTTTCTTAGTTGTATGTCTAATTACTTTTCTTTTTCTCATAGCAAAAAGGTTTATTCTTGTGTACATACATTGCTTTAGTATTTACGATACGTTGGAAAGAAAGAAATAATACCGAACAGTAATTGTGATTTTTCTTAGTAGTTCTCCTGAGTGCTAACTGTACTTGCCGAACAAAAAGTTCACCAAATGGGATTCAATGTATGAAGATCAAAATAGTTACATAGTGGGACTTTTGTGATGCTATTTTGTTTAGTTGTCGAAATGGGAAAGTTACGAGATGGGCCGGAGCCTCCTCATAATGTAACAAAATGCCGAAACTATTTTTATCTCGGCGTATTAAAGGATTTTCCTCTTATAACCAGTATTTTGGTAGATGGTAAGTTTGATTGAATAGATCATCTCGTGGTTAAATAATGACAGTTGCCTGAGTCGACCTTAAAGGTCAAGCAGTGCTTGCCAAGGTTGCGCTATGGATAGATAACCATCCGTTACATACCGAGTTTCCTTCGTGCATCAGAAAACACGCTAAGCTGGTGGTCCTCTTTATCAGTCGCTACGGCTGGTCAAAAGCCCTAGAGTCTGACGGCCAGTCTTATCAACGAATATCGTATTATCAGGTAACTGAGCGATGGAGGTCAGATAGGCAGTCGCTCCACGTAAAATTTTGGTAGCTCCATCCGGTTAGACAGGAAACACATTAGGTACACGAAGCTATCATTTTTGTTTTGAAGCACACAGTATTGATCAGTTTTTTCCTCTTAAAACCAGTTATTTGTATATTATTTAAGGTCAATTGATTGTGAAGTCATCGTTTAATATTTATCTTTTTTTTCAGAGTTCGATATCAATAAATAAAATGATATGGCTTCTTTTTATCTTTTTTATACCTGAGTGTACAAATCTATATTTTATAAACATACCCGATGTGTACAGTGTCTGGCGTCTATGTGATGATGAAATTGGAGTTTTCTATGAAACACCGTCACAACAAATTGGATCTACGAGAAAACCAAATAATCAATATACTCTGCATGTACCAATAGCGCCTAACACTGTTACTTTGCAATTGAAATTCTCTTCAGAAGCTACACTTGAGTTACATGTACGTATACTAAGTCGCCTTTGATTTGTTAGTAGTTCTATTTTACTAGCTCGTTACTGTTACGGGCTGGAAACTTTTAGCTGGACAGTAAGGGGAACTACCTTAACCATTGCAGCTACACATAAAAGGTCATAGGAGACTGTTCATAATTTTTTGTGAAATCTTGATTTCGTTGAAACTCTATGAATGGGGCTCACAGATAAAAAACAAAATACAGTTGGCAAGAAAATGGCCATTTTAAACAAAAAACCAAAAAAGCTTTTTGATATCAAGCAAGAAACAGCAAGATTTTAATAAATACGAATCACAAAATTAAATCATAACGTCAGATTTAGGTAATATGTATTTTTTTTATATCTGTGAATGAGGATCAAGATATCATGAAAAATTATGGATAGTTTCTTAAGACCGTTTTTGTGTTACTGCCCCGCTGAAAATTTCCACCCTTTTTACGAACTACAAAAATACTTTTTATTTTTTAGCCTGTTTGAGTGTCCCACTGCTGGGCAAAGGCCATTTCTCCTTCCAAACCTCTCTTTTCTGTGCGATATCTTGGCATGTTCGCCCCGCAAACGAGATCAGATTGTCACACAAATCAAAAATAAAATTAATAAAAAATTAATAAATAAAATAATAATAAATCAAGATCGAAAGAACCGGGAGACGTTGCGTTGGAAGGCCTCCCACTAGGTGGACCGATGACTTGGTGAAGGTTGCGGGAATCCGCTGGATGCGAGTCGCACGGAACCGGTCAATGTTGCGACACTTGGGGGAGGCTTATGTCCAGCAGTGGACGTCTTTCGGCTGAAATGATGATGATGATGATGATGATGAAATGAAGATCTAAAATAGTAATAAAAAAAATAATATTAAAAATAAGTACCTCCATACCTAAAGAGTCTATAGACTCTTAACGAAGCCGAAAGGCTCGTTTTTCCCCGTTGTGATAATATTTTTTTTTTCTGAAGTTACCTGAGAACCTAATTACGGAAAAAATAAACTGCTACACGTCGATTTAACTTCTTGGTTAAGATACCAATCTTATCTGATCCAGAACTTTTTATTTTTTTTCGGATGTGAAATCATCAAATGACTTCTCCCGCTCTGGGCGGAGCAGGAGGGAGTGTCAGACTTTTACTGACTAAAACCCATCCATGTTCCTTCATCGCCCTTTGTGTTCTGGGGCCACGGTATCTCTTTCGAACAGTCCCGCAACCCCGGCAGGCATTGGTCCTTACGGACCCTTCCTATTGCTGACTCTCTTATCTGATCCAGCCCTTAATCTTTTTATTTCAGGATCATCCAAATGACACGAAAGTTTCTGTACAAAAACTCCCTAGACCGAAAAATAGTTACGGTTTAATATTTTCCGGAAAATTTGATGCTTTTGATCTCATACTTCATGTCTCTGGACCTGATTCTGGCGCCATACCTTATGTTGAAAGCGTACTCCGGGATTATAACGAACTTTGTAAACATCTGCAAACTGTAAGTACACCTTAGTCTACATATGTATATGGCGAAAAAGTTTTGGATATAAATAAATAAAATTGAAGTGTTTGTTTGTAATTTTATTTAAAAATAACGGCTTACTGAATGCATCATTATTAAATTATGATACTTCTAACAATAAAACAGTTTTGCTGTCTATCTGTTGGTTCCAGCTAACCTCCAAAATGGCTGGACCGATTTTGACGGTACTTTTACAGGCAGATATTGTAAGGAGTAACTTTTTAGAAAAAAGATTAGGGTTCCGTGCAAAACAGTAACCTTTGAAAATGTTACCAAAATCCGATTCTATATGAATCGGATTTTTAGTTTGAAGTAATTTTTCTATAATAATTTCACGCGTACAAATTCCGCGGGCAACAGCTAGTTATCATTAACAATTATAATTGAAACGGAAGCTTAATTTTATTCAGGCATTCTCCATTCTTCTCTCCTCATTTTCTATACTAATATTATAAAGAGGATATTTTTTGTTTGTTTGCACCTACTGAATAAGCTCCGAAACTAATGGACCGATTATAACCATTTTTTCACTAATAGAAACCTTAATCATTAGGAAGCAACATATAGGCTATAATGTATTAAAAAATAAATAAGAGATCCCACAGAATCGAAACTTACGCGTGTGAAGCCGCGGGGCGCAGCTAGTAGATTAAACTTCTGAAACTCTCTTTAGACAGAAACAAATGAAACTCATGAATTTACTGTTCACTATGCAAAACAAAAAATGCATTTCAGGGATATTTGGACAATTACATCAAAGAAGGAGCGACACATGGATTCGGCCCTGTTGTAGACGAATCTTGCGGTAGACGGAAAGTTACACATACGCAACTAATAGTCCATGGACAGTCAACGGAGCCTGGAGAGTGGCCCTGGCATGTGGCTATATTAAGGTTGGAAAAGTCATCCACCAATTATATTTGTGGGGGGACATTGCTGTCGAAGACTCTAGTTCTGACAGGTAAACTATGGGTTTTGTTATCAACTAAAAACTGTTACCACGTACTTATAACACTACTACAGTACTTTCTCAAGTTATTATGCCTTGTGACTGGGACTGTAGCTTTGATTTTCTTTTTTGTATTTTTGACATTCAAAAGTGCCGTAATGGTCTAATTGAAATAAATGCTTTGAGTTTTGAGTTTGAGTTTGAGTTTATCGCGGAGTTCTGACCGCTAGGTATAAGCATGCTCAAAAGTACTCTTTAGCTATTTGTAAGGTGTTTTGGCGAATCGTTTCATTAAAATTGAGGTATTTCCATTATTATTCAAATCACTTTGCAGTACTACTTTTAGGAAGTAAATTACCAGAAAGCAAAGTATGTTCCTGACAAGGTATATAGTATTTTAATAAAACTAGGTAGTGCATTTTTTTATTTTTTTTTTAACATAAATATCGCTGGACATTGCACACAGCCACAGCACATTGCCATCTAGTGCCACACTAAGCAACGAGGCTTGTGTCGTGGACACCAGATAGTTGATATACTACATAGATACTTTTTTGTTTGAAAAATCCATACTTATTATACATATAAACATCCATGACTCGGAGAAAAATGTCCATGCTCATCACACAAACATTTGCTTCTACCGGGATATATTATTGTATATAATAGCAGACGTCAAATAAATATTTTTTCTTTTTTCTTTCTTTCTTTCTTTCTATTATGCACGTCTTCCTTTTTGTAAATTTACTATATTTACTTAATCCGCCGGGTCCTGATGGATCAGATCAGGTAAGATCTGTCTCTATCTGGTGTATTTCAACCGTCAATGCAGTAATTTTGTTTTGTTGTTGATGCATCGTTAGGCAGTCGCTCCATCTAAAATACTGGTATTCAGCTGCATCCGGTTAGACTGGAAGTCGACCCCAATAAAACCTGGGAAAAGGCTAGGCAGATGATGACGTCGTTGATGCATTTAAACGTCGACGTTCACTGACTATTTAATGCTCTGGAGCAACAGAAAATTAAAAAACTGGACTGCCGTCAGGGTCAAAATTGGTTTGAATTAGGTTTAGTATCACCCATTTCAAGGAATTTAGCCAATCAGCAATCAACCTGTATAATATAAATATGCATGCAAAAGTACTCTTAAGTTCTTTTCAAAGTGTTTTGGAGAATTGTCTCTTTAAAAGTGAGGTATTTGCACTATTTAATCACAAAACTGTATTTTTTTCTTCTTAATACTCTCTTTTACTCCTTCCAGCTGCCCATTGTGCTTCTATAAGGGGTAATGCAGTCGTACCAGACATTTTGAGTGTTCATCTTGGCAAGCACAATCTTATTGGTGGAGACATCGCAGCACAAGAAAGGGAGGCAAGTTTATAATTTGTAAAAAGTATTTTTTGCGCAATTGAGCTGACCATGTCTGTAGAATGCATCAAGACAAATAGGCCACAGTTGTCACACAGTGGGTGCCAGAAGACGGGCGTCGTCGTCGACGGAACACTTGCGTAAGGACTAAGACGTTTCTAGACGATTGGCCGGAGGAAACTGCGCAGAAGAAAGAATGAAAAGTTAAAGGAGAGTTGAGACCTTCGCCCAGCCGTTTCACAAAACAGGACAAACAACGGCAGATACAGGTTCCCCCGAAGATTATGTCCAATGACCAGAAAGTCAGAAATCTTTTCATAAATATCTAGTCTAAGGTTAGTCTTAGGTATAGGCATTTCAGTCAGAAATCTTTTCATAAATATCTAGTCTAAGGTTAGTCTTAGGTATAGGCATTTCAATCGAATTTAGTCAGAATTAATATAAATATTGCTTTTTTTTTTCTAGGTGTTCCGAGTAATTATCCATCCTAAATTCGATGGATTTACACTCGACAATGACATTGCTTTACTGAAACTAAAGGCTGAAGCCGTTATTACTGATCATGTTCAACCAGCCTGCTTGTGGAATAAGAATGCTAATAACAAGCTTCCTGATAGTCAGTCCATTTTTGGAACGGTATGTAATATAATTTGCTTACTTAAAGTTCCATGTTCTTAATCTGGTGGCCACATAGGTCAATAGAATGTTAAGTTAACCCTTTCGTATGTACTGAGAACATACTCACTGTCGGTTTCTGATTTGAGTATTTTAACTTGAAAACTCATCAAACATTATACTTTAAGAGTACAACTTAGGTCCGTCACCGTCATCAGCCTATAATTTTCCCACTGCTGGGACATGGCCTCCTCTCAATGAGAGGGAATTGGCTATAATCCATCACGCGGGCCCAGTGCGGATTGGTAGATGTCACATGTCTTCGAAGTTTTGGTTCAAACAAAACCAACAACTTAGGTGATTCCTTTGAAATGATTTTTATAAGTTTTAAGTTCGCAACTTGAAATTCTCGATTTAGGAACCGGGTCTCAGTCAGTCTCATACTTGCAGATTTTTGGTAGTCGTTTTGGGTAATCAGAAGACCGGAAAGTCTGATAAACAGTTTTACCAGTAGCACGGAATCCACATTTGTGCCAAAAGCAAGCCCAGCCCAGTTTGCGCCCAGTTGATGGCACCTAAAATAAAACTGGAGAAATGTCCTCTACCAAACCTTTCGGTGACATCAGGCGTGAATGTAATGATGATCTCATTTTACAGGTCGCAGGTTGGGGATTCAATCATAAAGACTCTTTGTCCCTCACTCTTCAGAAAACAACTATCCCTATCGTACCAGAGTTGACCTGTTTCAAGAGTAACCCAACATTCTTTCATCAAAAACTGAACAAGTACAAATTTTGTGCTGGATATGCTAACGGTAAGCATGAATTATAAAAGTTGGCTCTCTGAGGATTTAAATTACTTCGCGTATTAGTTTGTGGTGTAAACTTTTGAGGTTATTTCGGCCATTCTAGCCACTGTACTGGTCGACGCAATTGGTGGCCTTACTACAACACCAAATGCTTCAAATCTACGTCCCTAGGTTTCGTCGCTAGTTTGATTTGATACAAACCGGCTTGAGCGCTGGAACGTTCTCTCGCTGCCTCTGGTGCTAAATACTTTTGTGATTGCGCGATATTACCGAAAAGCCAATGTATTATCTGTAATTATGGCAGGATCCTAGTATGGGAGACTTTTTAAAATGGTTTTCATCGTGAAAGATCAAACAAAATAAAATGGACTGACTTTTACGGCACTCCTTTCCTGAATTTGAAGTGTTATTCGCCAGCATGTTCTTAAAATATTATTTCTAAAAATATTGCACCAAATACAAAAAACAAAACTTAAGGTCCTACACACATCATACACATCGCTCCATGGTGTGTTAATTCCATTCACATACAATTGCCTTCCAACTCTTGTCCGTAAATGAGCAGGTTTGCCTTGGTTCGACCATCCTGTGTCTGGGGTCTGCTAAGAGACTTCCACGTTAACAAAAGCAACTCATTTCCAGTAGGATGATTCTCAGTGGGAACGATCTTGTTTCAGGAACCTCAGTCTGCAACGGTGACAGCGGTGGTGGTCTCATGATTTTTGTGCCAGACTTATCAGGTGACACTAACACGGCGTCAGGCGGGTGGTATGTCCGTGGCATAGTTTCTATTGCTGTCAGCAGAACTGATGTACCTATCTGCGATCCCTACGAGTACACGATCTTCACAGATGTAGAGAAGTATCGAGATTGGCTGCTGGAGTATATGGAGTGAATCATAAAAGTTCAGCCTATAAAGTTCCACTGCTAGGACACAGACCTGCTCTCTCTGCGAGGAAGTAGGCCTTTAAGTTTATACACCACACGCGTCTTGTATGGGTAGGTAGGTGGTGGAACTGCATCAACATCAGTCATAATTAAATAATGTGTCAATAAAATTATAAAGTGATTTTTCTATGCATTTTCTTTTAAAAAGTTGTGTACCCGAATATTCCGGTAGCCACCACCAGACCATACCAATTTTTACAAATTGAGGCGAGAAAACAACTTTCCAAGGGGTACCGTATCATCTAGTACTAACTGAGTTGTGGAGGTCACATAGGCAGTCGCTCCATGTAAAATACCGGTATTCAGCTGCATCCGCATAGACTTGAAGCCGACCCCAACATTGTTGGGAAAAGGCTAGGTAGATGATGACGGCAAGAAGGCAACCAAACGCTTAACCTGGTGACAGTTAGAACACCAGGTCCTTAGCGACGAAACTTGCATGAGGAGATTCCATGGAGTCAACCTTTATGCTCGTACACAACGTCAGATTCCCGCGCTATGACGAGATAATCGCGGGCAAAGATTATAATCTTCGTCTTCTTAGGCCCTTGGCCACCCAATGCTGAGTGTAGGTCTCATCCAAATCTCTCCATTTTTGGCAGTTTTGGGTAATGGCTATACAGTTTCTTCCGGCCACTTTAATGATAAGATTAGAATAAGCAACAGAAAATTTGGTTTGTAATTATCGGTAATAGTATACGGTGTTATACTCAAATGAATACTGGTTCGGTTTCTATTCAAATCACAAATAATAATACGTTTTTGGCAAACACCTGGACATGAGAGCGGCCTGTAAAATCTCCAGGACGTCAATTTATATCAATCATGATATGGCAGAAATATGTAAAACGAAGACGTTTAGAAACATGTTTCAAGTTTAATTACATCCTCCCCCCACTATTTTGCACCCCGCCGTCATCCAACTCTTCAATCAATTCAATCACACTTGTCCGCTAAGACCAGTTATGAATTGACTTATAAGTGTTATATTGATAATAAAATAATAATTGAATACAGTATTTATAAAATGATGCCAATAAAATAGTGAACAGCCTGTGTGATTGAAATATCCGATTGGTTTCTAATTAATTTAGTTTGAACAACGGTGAGTGAAATGATTGTTTACGACTAAAGTCACAACAAAATACACAATTTGTTTATCAGGATTTTAAATAGTTTTCCTCATAGAACCTGTATTTTTGGTAGTTTGTATCGATTATAAGATATTCGTGGGTGCTATAAATTATATTTATACCATGCAAGTAATATTAAAAAGAGATTTTATAAGTTTGAGTGTAGGGAACTACTGATCCAGTTCAAAAAATTCTTTCAATAAATTACAATTTCATTATCCCCGCGTGTCACAAGCTGTGTTTAAAACATTCCCGTAGGATAATTCAGTCCATAACGCAAGTGAAGCCACGGGCGAAAGCTAGTGAATTATAAGATATGAGTACATAAAGGTGGTATGAATGAAAAGTTGTGAGGAAAGTTTTGATTATGAATGTCGATTAGAGTAGCGGAGGATAAAAGAGTAGAGGAAGACCAAAGAAACGATGGATGGACTGTGTGAAGGATCATATGGCTAGAAAGGAGGTGTCTGCCCCAGCAGACACCTCCTTTCTGTTCTCTCCTCTCTCTCTCATCCCAATGAGAGAGAGAGGAGAGAACAGAAGTAAATGGAATTAAATTACAACCACAAGGGACAGGGGCAAATGAATGATTGCATACGACCTTTAAATAAAAAAAAAAAACAGTAAAAATATTTATCGTCAACTCCCACATAGCCGGTTTTTAAAGTGCTGATATTTTTCCTTTTTAGTAATTTGTATTTTAAGTCACCCAAAGGGCAATGGAGAGGGCTATGCTCGGAGTTTCCTTGTGCGATCGAATCAGAAATGAAGACATCCGCAAGAGAACCAAGGTTACCGACGTGGCCTGGAGAATTGCCAAACTTAAGTGGCAGTGGGCAGGGCACATTGCTCGCAGAACGGATGGCCGATGGGGCCGAAAAGTTCTGGAGTGGCGACCGTGAACCGGAAGACGTTGCGTTGGAAGGCCTCCCACTAGGTGGACCGATGACCTGGTGAAGGTTGCGGGAATCCGCTGGATGCGAGTCGCACGGGACCGGTCAATGTGGCGACACACGCGGGGAGGCCTATGTCCAGTGGACGTCTTTTGGCTGAAATGATGATGATGATTTTAAATCAATTGAATGTGAAATTATCATTATACTAATCTTCATTTCCAGATTTCCACCGCCTCTTAAACAATGATTTGGCTGCTTCTGATCTTTTTTGTACCTGGTGGATTAAATCAAAATATCTCAACAGATAATATGCCTTACATAATCGCCCACCCTTGTGATGATACCAATATTACAGCTGTTATGAAATCACCGAATCCATATTATCCTGATTATTATAAATTGATAATACCTATAGGTTTTCATGATTTTGATTTGATTTTGACATTCAATACGAAAACAACCCTTGAGATTGAGGTAAGTACCTAAGGCCTAACCAATCCGGTCTGGTGGCCTTCCCTACCATGACGTCATAAGAGCGCGCATCTAAAAAGTTGGCAACGTCGCAAACAGCTGTGGCTAAGTAGTGAACTAGAATACAATGTAGGTATGTAGGTTTAGTATTTTTACGAATGGCCATCCATCCACATTCGGTCCTGTTTCAAATTATTTATTTTAAAACCAAACGTAATAATTATGGTATTTAAGGATACAGCAGATTTTTTTAAAAGTTGACATAGATCGAAAAAAGACGTGAGTGTCGTTTTAGGTGGACTGGATACTTTATCAACAACATTTTCATGGTTGAAATCTCTTTGCCAATTGTCATTCTTGCCCGGCGGGTAGACACCTGGAGAAAAACGCTCATGAATGGCATCTGGCGAAATTTTGAGGAAATTTCGAGGAAATGAAACTGCTGCTGCTGCTACTGTGTGTGTGTGTATGTATAAATGACTTAAATGTGCCCCAAGTATGGTCTTTTGGAAATTCATGCCCTTAAAAAGGGGTTGAAAGTTTGTATAAAACTTCGTCATTTTCGACGTTAGAAATGTAAAAATTGATATATGAGCCCTTGGTAAGAGTAAAAAGTATACTCTATCACTTTGTCTTGATCATTCATTTTTATGAGGGTAAAATAGGGGATGAAAGTTTGTATTAAACTACTTAAAAATTGGTAGATGAGCTCATGCATGGTTTGAAATAAAAATATACTATAATTTGCAACTTCAAAAATGACGGAGTTTCATCCCTTATTTATCCCCCTTTAAGAAAGTTTTTTTTTTAATAGTGATACAGTACACTTTTATTTTGAAAACTGAGCTCATATTTAGTTTTTTACGTTTCTAACTTCAGAATTGATAGTTAACTATCGCAGGTGCTTACACCAATCATCCACGATTGTCACGTTACTATAGTTTAAAATATTGGACCTTAATTAAGAACCCGTTTATTTTATCTCTAGCCGTGTATGTAGAATAATACGTATACGCACACAAGCGCAATGAGCGGCTGGGAGAGCATTGTTAGCACGCATACGCACACTAATAAAAGCATAGCTCGCCACTCGAATTATTTATTTTATTTATTTATTAATATAGGTTCACCAACAGCTTCTGTGTAAAACATTTAGGTATGTAAATATAGGTTTTACAGTCTTGGACTTGGACAAAATTATGTAAACCAAATAGATGGGCCGACTGTACACTTGAGTTTCTGAGATAAAGAAAAATACAAGATATGTGCGAAAAACATAACACATTCTTGTCAGTCGTGTAAAATATTGCAAGAAAATATTATGTTATCTGAGGGAAGTCAGTCCTTAATCATTTTTGTTTTAGCCAAAAACGAAAAATATGTATATCGTCCATGACTTATATGATATCAACGCTATTCATATAGAGATTTACAGCGGCTTTGAAAATGTAGTGAAATGTAAAATCTTTATACTGGAGGGTATTATACCCTATGTCCAAAGCATACGCCTGAATAAAGTCTATGAGATTTGTGGACATCCAAACACTGTAAGTACGCTTACACTCAATTTAAACCTGGTTTCATGTTTATAATGTTCAAATTTTCTCAATCTGTAAGTAACGTATTGAAATATCAGTCAAAGTTTAATGTTTTTTTTATTAAAAAAAAACTTTTCCAATTTCAGGGGTACTTCCACAATTTAACACAAAATAGTACAATCATCTGCGATGTCAAATGCATCAGAACATAAAACTGATGCACCTTACATCGTATCTTCAACGATGTCGAATGCATCAGAAGAAAAAACTGATGCACCTTACACCGTATCTTCTATGATGTCAAATGCAGTTTTTTCTTTTACGCCCAATGTTACACACTCAAAAGAATATAGTCTAGATGAATCTTGTGGAAAACAAAAAGTGGTATATACTGAGCTGATAGTACATGGACAATCTGCCAACTCTGGGCAGTGGCCCTGGCATGCGGCTATATTTAGGATTGAACAGCATTCCCTACGGTATATCTGTGGTGGAACCTTGCTGTCTAAAACTTTTCTTTTAACAGGTAAGCGATCTTTTTCTTTGCGTTAAAAAAACAAAGTCATGCAAATATCAGCCCAAGACTCTTTTCTCATACTTAGGGCAATTACCAATAGCATAGCTTTAATCCGATCCGTACCTACTTCCAGAATTTTTTTTTAAGAAACATAATATTATGAGCAAACAAGAAATTGCACGTATTTACTACAAGCCCATAACGTCCACTGCTGGACATAAGCCTCTCCCATGATGGGAGGAATTTGCCGTAATCTCCACGCTTGGCAGGTGGATTGGAGATTGCAGTGATGAAAGACTAACAGAAAACGCTGCTGCTCATTCTCTGGTCTACGGAGGCGCAAGGTGTTCTGTTTCAGACATTAGTCGCCTTATACGACACCCGTGAGTGTAATGGGTTGGTTCTACTCGTATTCTACTCTGCCGGATACCACACGGCTTACTCTGCCGGATACCACACGGCTTGTTGTTAAATTTATATTTAGGCTTAATTACTTTTAGAAGTTTTCCCCAACTATTCTCTATCCTATAAGCGAATTATCCGATTCAAAGTGGTGGGCTTCTACCTTGTTCTACGACTACGTTAACGGGTTTGGTTTCCGCACTTTTTCTTAGTGAACCATTTATGTAAGCCATCGTTTGTCGTTTAACCGGCCCACCTCCACTAGAAGATTAGATTTCCTAGTCTGTTCAGTACGTCTATAAAAGATCTGAGTGTCCTGAGAAGCGGAGGGCTTTGCATATTAAACAAAACTGATATTTTACTGAATATTTTACTTTCTGTATTTCAGCCGCTCATTGTGCTTCTATAAGGGGTAGTCCAGTTGTACCGGACGCTTTAAGAGTTCATCTTGGGAAGATCAATCTCTTTGGTGAAGATATAGCAGCACAGGTCAGAGAGGCAAGTATCATCGTTTTCCTGCCGTTTACCCATGTTACTTGTGGTCGGTACTACATGTTTTTCCTTCCACTATCTTCTTTCAACCATCCCGCTTTAATTTAAAGCACTTCTCATTTTATATCGTACCGATTACTGTATTGTTTATTAGTTAAAGCCAAGCTGATGTATTAAAACACATTTATTTGCAGTAAGTTTAGTATTATTTTAATTACAATTTTTCCTGTATGCCTCAGCCAGTGTCTCGCTCGGCTGTGTGGCGCGTTCCCGCGCTCCCCCTCGTAACATCTTAAACCTAAGTATATTTCAGTGCGTTCCATTACTCATGTACTGCCGTATATGTTACATCTATCCCTTTTATAACAAACAAAAAAAAGAAAGAAAAAAAAAAAAAAAAGATCAATCTTAACAATGTTTCATTGTCTTTAGTTGTATTGTTTATTAGTTAAAGCCAAGCTGATGTATTAAAACACATTTATTTGCAGTAAGTTTAGTATTATTTTAATTACAATTTTTCCTGTATGCCTCAGCCAGTGTCTCGCTCGGCTGTGGGGCGCGTTCCCGCGCTCCCCCTCGTAACATCTTAAACCTAAGTATATTTCAGTGCGTTCCATTACTCATGTACTGCCGTATATGTTACATCTATCCCTTTTATAACAAACAAAAAAAAGAAAGAAAAAAAAAAAAAAAGATCAATCTTAACAATGTTTCATTGTCTTTAGTTGTATTGTTTATTAGTTAAAGCCAAGCTGATGTATTAAAACACATTTATTTGCAGTAAGTTTAGTATTATTTTAATTACAATTTTTTCCTGTATGCCTCAGCCAGTGTCTCGCTCGGCTGTGTGGCGCGTTCCCGCGCTCCCCCTCGTGACATCTTAAACCTAAGTATATTTCAGTGCGTTCCATTACTCATGTACTGCCGTGTGTGTTAGCGTACGAGGAAGAGCAGTATCCTTTGACACATTATAAAATTGGATTTATTTTCCTAGGTGTTTCGAGTAATTGTCTATCCTAAATTCGATGGATTTACACTGGATAATGACATAGCTTTACTGAAACTGAAGTCTGAAGCCGCTATAACTAATTATGTTCGACCAGCCTGCTTGTGGAATGAGCAGGCTAATTTAAAGTTTCCTATACAGTTAATTTTTGGAACGGTATGTAATTAATTACATTATTATCTAACTGAAAAAAAAAACATACATAATATTGTACAAATATCAATACATTGTCACATTTGTTACACATCCAGTCAACGATTTATTTCTTTATTCATTTTGTTTAACGATTTAATACACAAACATACAAATTACCTTATCAATAATGCTTTGTTCTTACTCAAGCTGGCTGCTTAGATCAGACTAAGGATAACCTTCCTTACCTTTGCCGAGGTCGATTCTTGCTTATAAGTCACCATATATTTTGATTTTACCAAGCCCATACTCAGTCAGTCTCGGGATTAATAAGATCCATGGAGTCACTTCGTTCGATTGAATTTTTTCAGATAGCTGGTTGGGGATTCGATCACCAAGACTTGGTGACCTCCACTCTGCGGCAAATAACCATCCCTATAGTACCAGAGCTGGACTGTTTGAAGAGTAACCCAACATTTTTTCACAAGAAACTCAACCACAATAAATTTTGTGGTGGATTTGCTAACGGTAAACATGCGAAAAATATTATACCATAGAACGAACACCTTAACATAGAAAAAAAAGTACATGAAACAGCCTTTTTGATGGTTCCACACTTTAGAGTATTAATAGTAAAAAGTTAAAATTGTTTGATCCAAAGTACCGTAACCGTTTTTTTTAATTTTGTTGGTAGTCATAAACATTGGAAATTAAAATACCTCGGAAGTTCCCTCAAACTATTAATAATAAATAAGATAGTACGCTTTAAAAAAAAGTAAGTTCTAATAATTAGCAAATTACCTCTATATGCGAACTTGCTATGGCGCGTGCAGATCCAGTCACCCTGTATATGTATAGAGATTGTCTTTGCTCGGGTCGATTTGAGTTTGAAGTCAAATAAGAAAGTGCCAAGTCGGCCACGGAAACGCGTGCCCGAGTGGAAGGTCTTCAGATGGGTCAGAAGAAGTTTTTTCTGATTTCAGGAACTTCAGTCTGCAACGGTGACAGCGGTGGTGGTTTCATGATCTTTGTGCCAGACGCACCAGGTACAGCGACAGGGGCGTGGCACGTCCGTGGCATAACGTCCCTTGCTCCCAGTAGAACTGATGCACTTATCTGCGATCCCTACGAGTACACGATCTTCACTGATCTAGAGAAGTATCGAGATTGGCTGCTGGAGTACATGGAGTGAATCATAATATCAGCCTATAAAGTTCTACTTCTAGAATACAGGCCTGCTTTCTGTGAGAGGAAGTGTATGTTGGTAGTGGAACTGCATTAACATCAGTCATAATGAAATAATGTAATCAATAAAATTATATAGTGTTTTTCAAAGCATTTTTATTTACAAATCATAATTATCATAATAAGCTAGAGATGGATGGTAAACATTTCGTGGCTACATAATAACAGCCGCTCGGATCAATCTTCAGGTTTGCCTAGGTTGGTCTGTGGATGGGTTTACCATTACATACCGAGTTTCCTCCGTGCTTCCGTGCGGAAAGCATGTTGAGACTGTTCTTAAATTACCCTAGGCTGATAAAATTTTCGTTTTTCCTAATTCATGCTAATATTAGTATTAAGGTCTGTTTCCTCCGGAGGGGAAAAGGTCGCGCCCCGCCATCCGCACGGCCCTGTGAGGCTCGTCCCAGACTGGTCACCTCCCCACTGACTATGATAAATGAATCCCTTAACATACAGCAGTCCAATGCCTCGTATCATTATTAGATCAAGGAAAGGATTGAAAGATATAGTAATTCAGACTATGGGATTCATAGTTATTGAAATATATTAAAAGTGGTTTCGAAAGTGTAAAACATAAGTGGGAGATGCTAGGTATATTTATAAGGCAACCAATAGTTTTTGTAAATAACCCTTACGCTAGCGTAATAGGTAATTGGTCATTCGTGACTTACACGATACTCCACATCAACACCTGGTGCACTCAGAGCAACACTTCCATAAGTGACGTAGGCGGCTTTTCAGCGGCAAAACGTCGACATCATGCTAACCAGTAGTCATGGTCCCTAACAGACCTAAGACTAGTTATAAAATAGATGTGGTATCAAACCATACCAATCCCTCCCCATGGATCATGTGCTTGTTTCGTACAACTAGTGCTTCTGCAAGATACGTGCTTGTGTCAGTCTGACCGAATCATTTGTCATATATAAGAACATATTATTCTAGAATCACTATATGGTTGTCCATAATAGAATTGAGAATCAAACTCAAAAGGCAAGTTGACTGAATTGATGGTGGTACATAATTCAAGAATTACCAGATATTAGAGTTGATAAATCAAAACTCAATAACCATTTTGCAATAGAGTTGGGAATCAATTGTATTGAAACCCTATGGACAGCCTCAAAACGCCCATCCCTTCACCACTTCCTAGTGTTGGAGCTGGGGAGAAGAAGTGGCGCAACAAACTCCCCAGCAACACGGTTCTGTCTGTATAGTTTAAAGAACTTTAATTACACCATCAGCCTAGGATAATTAAAAAAGGACTCACCAGTCACCAACAACAAACACACACACATACTAGATTAGTCTAATTAGGGCTCTCAACCCAACAATATATAATATATTCAATTACTATCACACTCTTGCGACAACCAACTTGGTTGGACATAGCCTCTCGGCTCTCGCTATTAATCAGATCTCCTAACTTAACTAAACTAGATATCGCCCGGTCCCTATAGCGGTGTCACACCGACTGCCCTGAGCCCACCACACTTCTTCGGGATTTCTTCTAACCGTCGCTCCCACGCTCCCAGCTCCTTATCGCCTCAACCTTTTCCCAGAAATCGCGCGCTTGGCTCGTTGATGCTTTTTGTGAGTCTTTCAATGAAAGGTTTTCTTTTTGAGGATTTAAAAAAAAAATTGTTTACAAGAACTCTCTAGATGGCGTTGAACTGACTACGTTAGTTGGTGCCAAAGCCAAAACGCTTGGAAACAAAAAACTTTGCCTCACGCCGCTCGTTGATTGGCACTTTCGTTTGCTTAAGCTTGCAAATACAGTTTTCTCGCGCTTTGTTAAAATCAGGTTTTAAGTTCTATTCCTTGCATTAACGTACCAAGTTCAGCGCCATCTATCCAGCGACTAGGGAAGTGCTAAAAAGAAAATCCCTCATTGTTTTAAGTGTCTGTCCGGCAAAAACCCATAACCAGAGTAAATTGCGAACCCGTGTCGCTTTGCCATTGTGAGTCGCTCGTAAAAATAGGATATTTTAACGTTTCTAAGGAATTCTTTGAAATATTTCTTTTGGCCGGTTCTTATCGTGTGTTTACAAGAGGACGGAACGTTGCGTTATTAATTACGGTACCCTGTACTGTAGTCAAACCATAAAATAGAAATTTAATGGATTTATAAGTGGCAGATGTGTGTTGTTTTTTAAATAAGAATCAAGACTAAGATATTTGCTTGATATGTAATTATAGGCATAAGACAGACAGTCACAACGTTAAGCCGTTGCTCCCGGCTTAACGTTGTGAGGTTGGTCTGTGGATGGTTGATCACCCATTATATAAAGGGTTTCTTCCGTGCCTCGGAAAGCACGTTAAGCCGTTGGTTCCAGCTGTCATTTGCAGATCTTTGACAGTCGTTACAGGTAGTCAGTGGCCCGAAAGTCTGACAACCAGTCTTACCTGCAAGGGGTATCGTATTACTCAGTACTAACTGGGTTGTAGAGGTCAGATAGGCAGTCACTCTATGCAAAATATTGGTATTCAGCTGCGTCCAGTTAGACTGGAAGTCGAACATTGTTGGGAAATGGTTCAGCAGATGATGGTGAATAATCGTAATAAGCATTATTTGACTTCCAGAGAGCCTACACAAACGGTCATTCTATGGTTAAAGTAGTGTAGTCGATGATTGACGAATAACAGCCAGCAAAAACTGCGGTAAATAATTAAGGCTGTGGTCATATGATTTAAGGGTTATGCTGTCCATAAAACTTCGCAAATTATATATAATAATTATCGCAAAAAATAAATCAGCTGTCCCATACAAAACAAAACGTTCTCGACCGAAATGCAAGGGGCACTTTTATTTATTCGCAATTACGAAGTTGGTCCCAAGAAAGAAATAAAGTCCAAGAATTTATGTGGAATAAGTACAACAACTAAAAAACCCGACTTACAAAAATACTAATATACACAAATAGACTTTTAAAATCATAACCCTTTTTTTCGGATGGGAAATCATCAAATGACTCCTCCCGCTCTGGGCGGAGCAGGAGAGAGTGTCAGACTTTTACTGACTAAAACCCATCCATGTTTCTTCTTAGTTCATTGTATTCCGGGGCCACGGTATCTCTTTCCAACTGTCCCGCAGCCCCGGCAAGCATCGGCCCTTGCGGACCCCTTCCTTATGCTGACAAAAATCATAACCGTGCCCTTTGGTTTCACTGTAGCCGGGTAAAAAGTATATTAATTAGTCTTGCAAATTAAGAATAAACCAAATTAAGAACAGAAAAGGTATTTATTCTAAATTAATCCTGTACGAGGCTAAGAGATGGTACAGGAGCTGTCGATCGTATAAAAGTGTATTTGTCGACTGAAATAATAACAGGAATGAACTTAAATTATCGGTAACCGATAGACAAACACACTGTGTAATCAATTCTATTCGACAAAATACAGCAACAAGACGATATAAAGTAAAGAGCCTTAAAAAACAATATTTCAATTAGTTAAATAAATAAATATCGCTGGACATTACACACAGCGCCATCTAGTGCCACACTAAGCAACGAGGCTTGTGTCGTGGACACCAGATAGTTGATATACTACATAGATACTTTTTGTTTGTAAATACATACTTATTATACATGTCGGCGCCTCTGAAAGGCGTCGTCTATGGTTACACATTAGAAACTACACAGACGAGAGAGTTGCTGGCTGGTATTCTCTCTGGCGGAACGTCATGGTGTTTCGGGCAGCCAGATTGACTTGATGTGTCAAGAATGGCGGTCGCGGGACAAGCATTGACGGATCGCCGATGTCTGTTTTCTTAATCGAATTAAATCTTCCTTAATTTCATATCAACGCTATATTTTAATGTTGAATTACGTTATCAGTACTTAATTGAAGATATTTGTAACATGATTTTGTAACTGCATGATTATTATAGGTTACAAATTCCAATCAAAAGAAGGTTTGTTTAATCCGAACATCAATCGTTATTATCTCACATATTTAGTGTATGAATGACGAATGACGCAGCGGTAGTGAGGCTGCCTTTTAAGGTTCTTGCCCTTCATTCATGCAGGCGCGCGAGGACTATCGCCTCCAGATCCCATGGCGGCAATCCGGCAAGGAGGCACGCCGCCTCGCGGGCGATTGTGCGGTACCCACGGGCCAGCCTTACGGCTACCACCTTTTGGGGCGCGTTCAGGTAGTGGGCTGCACGCAGCCTCAAGGAACGCGCCCACACCGGGGCCCCGTAAAGGGCCATGGACCGCACGACTCCCGCGTAGAGCCTCCGGTAGGAGGCGTTTGGCCCACCAAGGTTGGGCAGGAGCCGCCCGAAGGCAGCCGCGGTCCGTTCTAGTTTGGGGGCCAAACGTCGGAAATGCTCCACGAAGTTCCATCGGCTGTCGAGGACGAGTCCCAGGTACTTCAGCGTCGACTCGACACCGATGGATACCCCTCCTACCGTCAGTGAGGATCCCGGAGGTGGCGCATTCCGAGGCCCATGAAAGCACATGGCCTCGGACTTGTGCAATTCCACCTCGAGACCCAGTTGCCGGATCCACTCGACGACTATCGCAACCCCGCATGTCATTATTTCGGCCGCCGCCTCGTGCGACACCCCTTGTGCCAGCACCAGCGTGTCGTCTGCATAGCAGACCACGCTGACGCCGCTAGGGAGGTCGGCGCGCAGCACCCAGTCGTACCCGATGTTCCACAAGGAAGGCCCTAGAACCGATCCCTGTAGAACACCGCACGACATCTCTCACCGGTTCCATTCTCCGCTGCGACCGGGGTAGATAACGGCTCTATCCGTTAGCTAGTCCCCGACCACACGACGAAGGTAGGTCGGCACCCGGTGATACCGCATGCAGCGCAATGCAGCTCCAGGGCATGGAGTTGAAGGCGTTGGCGATGTCAAGAGACACCGCCAAGACAACCCCCCCCCCCTGGGACACCGCATCCCCCGTCGTGAGGGCTCTCACGCGCATGATGGCGTCCACCGTAGAGCGCCCCTTGCGGAAAACTGGTGTTCCGCAAGATCCGACCCCGTCCCCGCAAGGTGCGCGGCGAGGCGGTTTGCAAATACTCTTTCAAAGAGCTTGCCCACCTCGTCGAGCAACACTATGGGCCGGTATGCGGACGGAGAGTCCGCAGGGCGCCCCGGCTTCCGAATGAGGACCAGCTTCCCCGTCTTCCAACGAAGCGGGAACTGGCCCCTCTCCAAGCATGCGCTTAGGAGTCCCTCCAGTCGGGGCCCGAGAGCCTCCGAGGCCAGGACCCAGGCTTTGCCAGGCAAGCCGTCGGGTCCCGGGGCGGTATTTTTGGCACTGAGCCTGCGTACCGCCCCTCTCAGGTCTACCCCAGTCACTTCCGGAGTGTCGTCGTCGTCGTCCTTATGGTCCGCTTCTAGCACCGCAGGTGCATAGGCGGGGGGGGATGTTCCCCCCGCGTAGAGAACAGAGTGCTCACTACGTCCTCCACGAGCTCAGGCCGGAGACTCTGTGTCAGTGGGGGGGCCCAGGTGCGGAGTTTATCCCGCACCATCTTGTAAGGGCGCCCCCACGGATCTCTGTCGAGAGTCCCCAGCATCTCCTCGCGGGAGCATTGTACCCTTGATTTGATTATGTTCACTGTGATAAACGTTCATAAAAAATAAATATTGAGCGACTATTATCTAATATTATTCGGTTTTTATTTTAGATATAGCAAGTATAAAGTATATTTATCAGTATTAAAAATAATGAGAGGTATTCTTTTTGAAGGATTAAAAAAAAAACAGTTTATAAGAACTCTCTAGATGGCGTTGAACTGACTACGTTAGTATGGTGCCAAAGCCAAAACGCTTGGAACAAAAAACATTGCGTCACGTCACATACGTTCGTTGACTGACATTTTCGTTTGCTTAAGCTTATGAATATAACCTAGTTTTCTCGTGCTTTGTTAAAATCTGCTTTTTTACGTTCCCTTCATTGCAGTAATGTACCAAGTTCAGCGCCATCTATCCAGCGACTAGGGAAGAGCTAAAAAGAAAATCCCTCATTCTACTAGTGGCAGCATCGTTCATCTGTCATTATCGAGAAAATATGTCAGCGAGGCGGGGGCACTCGATTCTTCGCAAGATAAATGTTTTTATTTTACATGTTTACATAACTAAATTACCTTTTCATGGTTTTCATTTACTAATCAATGTTTATGCTTTCGTTTGGAATGAGTTTTACGTTGTGTTTTGTGTTTTTGGTAACTTTTTTTTGGAGGCAAACTTTTTTGTTGATCACAGTGAACACTGCCAAATACTCGAACAAGTATTGTTCATTTGATCGTTCATTGTGATGAACATTGCCAAATTAGGTATAGCTTTTATTCCAAATAATATGCTTTCATTTGGTGGGCTTCTACTAGGCTTATAATTGCTTTTTTCTGCTTGTTAGCAGAATAAAATACAAGGTCACACCCAAAGAATAGTAGCACTTGTTCCTGACGAGCATGCACCATCCGACACTAGTGCTAAGTCCGAAAATAACAGTGACAACGAATTACAACCACCTTCTACAAGCCCTGTCTTATTTTCTGCGCCTTCCGTTAATTCTTCTTTAGAACGCCTAAACATCAATAGTAGTCCCGAACCTGAAAATACTCAAAATGACAATGAAAAACCGTTGGAACTATCCCATTTATACCACTCTGAAGTTCTCCAATTAACTCCAGTTTTACAGGAAATTCGCCCTAATACACCATCCAGAGGACCAAACTATGATAATGTTCCATGATTATCTTAAATAATTATCGCTTCCACCTGAAATACAATCAGCAACACCTGTTACTTCGTTTACTAGAAATTTCCATCTGCCAAGAAATTTAAGACACTACAATTGGATACATATGCGTAAATAAATAATATGATTTATTGATATGCATAGTGTTTTTATTTTACCTGTTTAAATTACACTAATTTGGCAATGTTTACCACAGTGAACATAACAAATTCTCAACGTATTTCGCAGTGTTCACTGTGATGAACATTGATTTCCTGAAAACCTGTAAATGATAATATTTTTCTGTCTATTTTTCCTAAGTCGTATTTTAACCCTAGGACTTATTTCATAAAATAGAAGAACTCGGATCACTGCCAAATTAAGGGTTAAACACGTAAACATTAAATATTGATAAACGCAATTACATTATTATAGCAAACTGGTTTGAACGATCGTAATGGACTTACTGAATAATGTATGAAAACGGCTTCTTTACAAATATTAGCATTGTTCCAGCTTAGGTCTGTGCTTCCTAAAAGATATTGTTTATATGTAGATAAACGTAGATTAAGCAGATTTCAATCCGTATGAAAACTAAGCGTGCCATATCTTGACTACCTACGACTTGATGACTGATGACGTCATACCTATGAGCATTATTTATTTGCTATTCAAAATAGACTACGTTTTCGTTATTTGAATTTCTAGAATCGAGTTCTTGAGTTGTAACGTTTTTTTTAAACAAATTAGCTTGCTGTAGGTACCAGTAGCATAAAAGCTAAGCATAAAATGATTAAACTAGTCACGTGAAGTAGGTGCTTTTGCGTTATCTAGGTATATCGTTGCTAGGGAGCGAGTCGCAAAAATGGCCTGGCTGTCTTTGCCTGCTGTTAATCGCTAATCTTCCACTATCGTTACAGATAGTCTGAAATCCATAGTACTCAGTAACTGGGCTAGTACTGGTACTTGTCTGCCAGCGTAGACAAAGCGACCGCCAACAGGGTTGACATAAGTATTTTGGTAGCTAATGTCAGTCCTTTGATTTTCCCATACCTCTTAATACTAATTTTATTTTAATCTGACTTCTCACCACACACACACTCATTCACCATTTCATCACATTATCATTTTTTTATATTCAAGTACTAAGGCCCTTAACCCTGATAGAATTACCCTTTGTATAGGCTCATGAAGCCAACAAAAGTAAACAAGTTGTCATAATTTTTAAAGGAAAACACTGATACTGTTAGCTTGCGTCATTCAACAGCTGGGCATAGGCCTCCCCCCGCCAACATGTAGGCTCTCAAACGCGTACGGCTGTAATCGAGGTTACATGAAAATGAAATAAAAAAAAATATTTTACAATTAAATGTACTTTATTACAACTTGATTCAGTTCCAATACCAACGCGCGTCATGGATAACGGCCCCCTTCCTCTCACAGAGAGCAGGCCTGAGTCCCAGCCAGTGGAACTTTAAAGCCTGATATTAAGATTCACTCCATATACTCCAGCAGCCAATCTCGATACTTCTCTACATCTGTGAAGATTGTGTACTGATAGGGATCGCAGATAAGTGCATCGGATCTCCTGGGAGCAATGGACACTATACCACGGACATACCACCCGCCTGACGCGGTGTTAGTGTCACCTGACGAGTCTGGCACGAAGATCATGAGACCACCACCGCTGTCACCGTTGCAGACTGAGGTTCCTGAAACAGGATCGTTGCTACTGAGAATACTCCTACTGCAAATGAGTTTCTTTCGCTAACGTGGAAGTCTTTTATCAGACTCGAGATAATGGTTGGTCGAACCAAGGCAAACCTGCTCCAGTAAAGATTTATCGACAAGAGTTATATGTGAATGGAATTATCACACCATGGAGCAATGTATTTATGGACGTAAAGTGTTTAATGTTGTTTGTGTTATTTTTTTTTGTATTTAGTGCATTATTTTTAGAGATAATTTTTTACGAAAATGCTGGCGAATGCCACTTCAAATTCAGGAGAGGAGTGCTGTAAAAGTCGTCCATGTATTTTGTTTAATCTTTTACGACGAAAACCATTTCAAAAAGTTTTCCATACTGGGTCCTGCCATAATTAAAGATGAAACTTTTGGTTTTTGGTAATATCACGCAATCACAAAAGTATTCAGCACCAGAGGCAGCGAGAGAGGGTTTCATCGGTCAAACCGGTCTGTATCAAATCAAACAAGCGAAGAAACTTAGGGACGTCGATTTGAAGCATTTCGTGCTTTAGTATATAGCCAATTGCGTCGACCAGTACAGAGGCTAGAATTGCCGAAATCACCTCGAAAGTTTACACCACAAACTGATATGCGAAGCAATTTTTATAATTCATGCATACCGTTAGCAAATCCAGCACAAAACTTGTTGTCGTTCAGTCTTTGATGAAAGAATGTTGGATGACTCTTCAAACAGGTCAACTCTGGTACGATAGGAATGGTTGTTTTCTGCAAAGTGGAAGACAGAGAGTCATGATGATTGAATCCCCAACCTACGACCTGTAAAATGAATTCATCATTACATTTACGCCTGATGTCACTGAAGGGTTAGACGCATTTCGCCAGTTACGTTTAAATACTATGTAGTAGGGGGCGAGCCTGTTCCCATTAATCGGGTATAAATACAAACTCCGTGCCGGAAACAAACTTTCCATCAAACTTTTACGGTTTTTCGGCTAACTACCCGAAACGACTTCCAAAGATCTACAAATACGAGACTGACTGAGACCCAATGCCAACATGCAAATTACATTGTAAAATGTAAACGAAATAGCTTGGTCAACCGTATAGTCGTGGGCTTGTAGTGTGTACTGCAGTGAAAACGTAGACCCACGTTGTCAAACAAATGAATCCACGCAGCTAAAATGCGCCGTGTGCCCGTGCACAGCGTGCACCGCGGTGGGTTTTCGCCTTAACAATCGAAAAAAAAAGTGCAAAAAAGAACAAAAAAGTGTAAGTAAGCAAATTACATTACATACCGTTCCAAAAATGGACTGGCTATCGGGAAGCTTGTTACTAGCCTTCTTATACCACAAGCAGGCTGGTTGAACATAATCAGTAATACCGGCTTCAGACTTCAGTTTCAGTAAAGCTATGTCGTTATCCAGTGTAAATCCATCGAAGTTACGATGAATAATTACTCGGAACACCTAGAAAAAGAAAAGCAGTATTTATAACATGTTATAGGACATTGCTTTTTACAGCAACAAAACAAAATGACTTCCAACTATGCAAAGACGTAAACACAATGTGGTACGAGTTCAGCACTCAGAACGCCACAAGACACCAAGGCATCTCAAGAGGGAACAAGGGTCCAGTACTATGGGACCCGGAGCTCCAGGAGAAGATTATCAACATACCGAGATGCAAAAAAGGAAGCCAAACGTGCGGTGGCGCAGGTCTGAGCGAGAAAGTTGAAGAATATTTACGCTAAGCTAGAGAATGCCACCAACGATAAATAACTGTGTAAAATTTCCAAATAAAGACATCGAGATTCTTTTTCGATCAAAGAACATACTGTGCGTCAGGCAAATGTCCAATTTTCATAATGAAGTTGTCTTTTTTTGGTACAGCTGGTACGACAGTATTTTATATTTTTCATCATCATCTAATCAGCCCGGAATCACCCACTGCTGGGTATAGGCATTCCCTTTTTTCTGCCACACTTCCCGGTTCTGTGCGTCCCTTATCCTTTCCTTCCTTTGCTATCCCAAAACATTGCCACCTCCACGGTGTCGGTGGCAGCACAGATGTCGCTTTGGCTGCAGGTTTTGTCACTTAAAGGGCAGGATAGCTGTCGTTGTTTCACCGAGGTAGCCACAATTAACGAGGTTGGAGTTAAATCTTTCTACTTGGGTATATGGAACGTTCAGCAAACCGTGGCGGTGGATATCTCGCCATATGACCTGCTGCAATTTAGTATTTTGAGCGTAAACTGAATAGTGGTTGCAATGCTAGTCCAAAGTAGGGATTATCAATAATGTCCTGGAAAGTATTGCAAGGTGAGAAATGATGAGGCTGTCTCTTTATCTGCTAGTGTTGGTTTTGTCCTTTTTATGTCTCTTTTGTCTCGCGGCTGGGCATACGTGTCTCTCTTAGCTTTCCGTTCTTTCTTTTGTGCAGTTTTCTGCGTATAATTGTCCAGAAAGGCCTCCTATTCCTTACGCGTTTCGACGACGATGCCCGTCTTCTGGCACCCACTGCGTGACAACTGTGGCCTATTTGTCTTGATGCATGGTACAGACATGGCCGGCCCAGTTGCAGAAAAAATACTTATTTACAAATTATAAACTCGCCTCCCTTTCCTGTGCTCCTATGTCTCCTCCAATAAGATTGTGCTTGCCAAGATGAACACTTAAAATGTCTGGTACGACTGCATGACCCCTTATGGAAGCACAATGGGCAGCTGAAAAAGAGTAAAAGAAATGATTAAGTTGACGAAAATACAGTTTTGTGATAAAATAATGCAAATGATTCACTTTTAATGAGACACGTTGAAAATAACTATAAAGTACTTTTGAGTATGCTAATACTGCGGTCGGAACTAAGCTGTAAATTCGTGGTAAAAGTTTATACGCCGATGTCGATAACAAAACCCCATAGTTTACCAGTCAGAACGGAAGTCTTTGTCAGCAATGTCCCTCCACAAATATACTTGGGGGAAGACTTTTCCACTCTTAATATAGCCACATGCCAGGGCCAGTCTCCAGACTCCGTTGACTGTCCATTGACTATTAGTTGCGTATGTGTAACTTTGCGTCTACCGCAAGATTCACTCACACTAGGGCTGAATCTTTCTTCTTCTTCAACTTTGATGTATTTGTCCAAATAGCCCTGAAATGCATAAATGTTCTACTTAATGTACATGTATTCATGATTTAGTTTGTTTGTGTTTAAAGAGAGTTTCGGAAGTTTATCTATACTTCTATACTAATATTGTAAAGAGGAAAGATTTGTATTTTTGTATGAAAAACTCAAAAGCTACTGCGCCGATTTCAAAAACTCTTTCACCATTAAAAAGTTACATTCACCCTGAGTAACTTAGGCTATATTTTATTTTTAATAACTATGCGGGTGAAACCGCGTGACATCCGCTAGTGATACGGCTAAAGATGGGTTTAACGAAAACTATTCGCATTAAAATCCTTTGCGTAGTTTAGAAGATCTCAGCGTACTTACAGCCGGAGCAACTTTGTTTTATACTATGCAAAGATTAACCCCCCAAAGCTAAACCTAAGTTTAGCCGGCTAATCTTTTGTTTATGTTTACACCTACCTTAAGCCGTAACATAATTATACATAATTTAGATCCAAAACCTTGTCGTCGTAGACTGTAGAGTACTTACAATTTTCGGATTTGTACAAATCTCGTGGTAATCCCGGAGTACGCTTACAACATAAGGTACGGCGTCAGAAACAGATCCAGAGACTTGAAGTATAACAGTAAACTCATCGAAATTTCCGGAAAATATTAAACCATAACTATTTTTAGATGTATCGAGTTTCTGTACAGAATCTACCATTTTATATGAGTAGTGAGGCTGAAAAAAAAAATGATTAAGGGTTGGACCAGACAAGAAAAGTATTTTAATCGTGAAATTAAATCGATGTCTGACAGTTTATATAATATTTTATCAGAATGTTGTGATTAGGTAAGGATCACAAAATAAGGAATGAGTACATAAGAGGAAGTCTGATAGTGGCGCTGGTGACTGAAAAGTTGTGTGGTAATCGATTATCGTGGTATGGACATGTGATGCGGATAAATATGGAAAATGTCGTGAAGAAAATGTTGAGTATGAATGTAGATGGCTATAAGAGTAGACGAAGAACAAAGAAACGATGGATGGAATGTGTGTGAAGGATGATATGGCTAGAAAGGAGGTGACTGCTGAGATGACGAGTAATAGAGAAGTATGGAAGAAGACATGCTGCGCCAACCCGAAATAAGGTTGGTTAAGGGCAGGAGAATGAGCATGTTGTGATCAAGTTCGGGGGTGTACAGGTTCTGGGTGATTCTTCGAGGCGCCTCAAGACGCGGTCAAACGGTCTTAATTCCTAACCTATTGAACATTCCGTCTTAGGACTAAACGCTGATTACTCTTTACTTATATATGTGTATAATTTCAACATTAAACACCTAAAATTATTTATAATGTTTATAAAAATAAACATTTAATGTCAAAAACGGGAGCATAATCGGTGTTCTTCGCGCGTCACACTCGGTTCGCGTTCACGGCAAACTTTGATAACTTTTGTATTCAATTCAAAAGCATATAATTTTATACATCAAATTAAGATTGTTTAACTATGCATCATAAATAGTAAAGCACATTAATTGTATCTCTTTTATTACATTACATATTATACATTGTGTCTATGTCACAAGATTTTGATAGTTTCGCAAGCGCACACAAAACTGCACCTCTCTTCCAAAAGCGTCAACTTATACAACTTGTGCGTTACACGTTTTAGCTGCACGGGTACTCTGTAGTATCCCAGCGTCAGTGGGAGAGACAAGTACGTTCTTCTCTTCTAAACAATACAAATACGAGGCAAGTTATTTTTTGAATATTTTCAGGTAGCCATGGTCAAGAAACTTTCATGCGTATATTTTGAAGGATAATGGTTTATAATTTTCCAAATCACTTGGAATTAAAAAATTAGATAGATCTTCGAGATTATTCCCAAGTACTTTGTTAATTTACATATAACTGTAATCGTAATTCACAAAAATGTACTTTCGATCGTGGCACAATTACTTTCGTGGTTATTTGTCCACGAAAGTCAGCTAGCGCACCACAAAAGCTATACGATAAATCTCCACTAAATAATGACTGAATTTTTTGTTAGCCGTAGATGCATTTACTCTATTGTCGTGAAGCTCAAAAGAAAGGTATTATGTATTTTTATAAACATGCATGTATTTCTTTTTTTTTTTGTAACGACTCGTAGAATGTATTTCTGTTTTTATGTTTTTCGTAGCCAATGTAACAGTTTGCCCCACCCCAAACTGGGCTGTTTTGGCAATTGTATCCCTCTTGCTTAAAAAGTTTCGTAAGTTTCGCGGGCACCATAATTTAAAAAAAATAATATCTCTGTAGTTTAAGCACCGATTTCCATATAGTAAAAATTGTATGTATTGTTTTTACAGCGTCTTAAATGTGTGTCCGTAAAAAAAATCGCCTCGAAAGTTACGCGAAGAATATTTTTTGAAGAAATAACCTTCTGACCATTAATCTGGACAACTTCATAATCAGCTTTCCCATACAAGACATGTGGGTGGTAGTGATTGAAATTTTGTGTTAATATATTGATCCCATATAGAAAATAGTCAGGTTGATGCTACAAACTTACAAAACTGTTTAATCTTAGTAGTACAGCAGTACAGACAAAAAAGAACATTTGAACTAAATCAAAGTCTGTCGTTACTTTTCTTTTTTAAACGAGTTCCAAAAGGAGGAGGTTATCAATTCATCAAATTCATGGCAAATATTTGTATAAGATATTACAACTAAAAGGAGAGCAGCGGTGGCCCAGTGGTGGCGGCCCCGACTTACGAACAGTAAGTCGTGGGTTTGAACCCAGTCAGGCGCATTACTTTGTGTAATTTATTTCATCACCACTGCTCTCAAAACGGTAAAGGTAAACATCGTGAGGAAACCGGCATGTCCTAGTACCAAAAATTCAAAGACATCTACCAATCCGCACTGGGCCCGCGTGGTGGATTAAACCCCATTCCCTCTCATTGAGAGGAGGCCGTGTCCCAGCAGTGGGAACATTATAGGCTGATGATGATTACAACTAAAAATTGAAAAATAATCAAACTTTTTTGCAAAAAAATAAAACCGACTTCTAAAACAAAACAGACTTGTCACTTTTGTTTCATGGATTTAGTTTTTTTTGTCACCGACTTCTGAAACTAAAGTTATTTTTCACTTTTTTGTGTTTTTGAAGTAGATTTTTATAAAAAAAGCTTTTGTTCTCTGTATATTCTATTTTAACAGCACAAAGAATTCTTACAAATAAAAGGTTACTTAAACTTCGGGGTTGCGGGACTGTTCGAAAGAGATACCGTGGCCCCGGAACACAAAGAGCGATGAAGGAACATGGATGGGTTTTAGTCAGTAAAAGTCTGACACTCCCTCCTGCTCCACCCAGAGCGGGAGGAGTCATTTAATGATTTCCCATCCGAAAAAAAAAAAAAAGGTTACTTAAACTTACATTTAATTCAAGTGTAACTTCTGAAGTGAATTTCAATTGCAGAGTAACAGTCTTAGCTGGTACGACTATATTCAGAGAATATTGATTATTTCCTTTTCCAGTAGTTTTGTTTTGTTGCAGTGGTGTTTCATATAAAAGTCCAATATGATAAGGATTATCACAAGGACTAAAGTAGCTGTAACTGGGTCTGGACATATTATTTTGATTTAAACCACCAGGTATAAAAAGGATTAGAAGTAGCCATATCATTTTCTACGTTCTTATCGAACTCTGGAAGAAAAGACGAATATTAATGATGATTTCACATTCAATTGAGCTTTACTAATACAAAAAACGGGTTATAAGAGACAAATCCTTCAATACGCTGAGGCAAAAATGGTTTCGCATTTTTTTTTTTTTTTTATTTTTTTTGTCACCCACCCTATTTTGCAGAAAGTAGTTTCATAGATTTTTGTTTCGCAGAAAATGTTTCATATAATGTTTGTTCCAAACAATGTTTCACAGAAAAATAATTCAAAGAATTTTAAAATCCCATTTTTTTATATAACAAACTTAACATTCAGTAAGAATATTTTTTAACGAATTTTGTTTGTTCGAAATGACACTTGCGTGAGACGGGCGAAGACCATCTCGCGACAGTATCATTTGTGGGCGGCATGGGCACCTGGCCGTAGGCCGACGAAGGAGGCCGGCGGAAGCCCGACACTTCGGGGACAGAAGTCAAAGAGTGTTACTAAATATGCGCGCGAAGCGAGCGCGCGTCATGGAGTCGTAGCAAGTTCTTTAATCGCTATTCTAACCTCAAAACTTTAACCAAAGGTATGAATTGGAACATTTAGAAACTGCCACTCGTTTGAATGTTTTTCTTTGTAAGAAGTTTTATGTTAAATAAACAATAATATGAGTATAAAGAATATTTGATTTGTTGTTCTGTAATATGAATATTGAAACATTGTGTTTTATTTGAAACAATAATCTATGATTTAATTTTCTTCGAAGTAAAGATTCTGCGTATCGATTATTTTGTGAAACGATAATATGAGAAAAAAAATATGTGAAACGGAATTCTGTAAAACTATTTTCTATAACCTTTTTAACAATATAGGAATTAGCTGAACTATCTTATAACTGTGATAGCTCCTAAGATATTCAAATCAAATAATGCAAGGGCAATTATTTTCAAAGTTTAAACGTTATTCATCTTGATGAATTAGTGAAAACAATAATAGTTAGAAAGCTCCGAACTCGGAAACGATGCTTCTCAAAACTTAAATGGTTTTATTGTAAAGGTCAACCCGATACTGCAATAAAATTTCGAAATTTACAAAAAAAAAAACGAAAATTTTTCCCTCCAATTCCTCGCGCCATAGCGAACCTAAGGCTACACTCCAAACGGTCTTTGCCTAGCAGTGGGAGATACAAAACTAAAAAAAAAAGGAAACATAAACACATCACTCACTCACCGTTGCAAAATCTAAATTAATTAGAAACCTTTCGTATACACACGTCCAATACACTAGCAACACTGTCTTATTTACATCAAGAATTTATAAATATTTAATTTTTTTTTAAACGTGAATGTTCTAAACAACATCATACTTCTAGATCAATTGAAGACTGGTCTTAGTGGTCAAGTGTCAAGTGAGGATCAGCTGGATGGCAGTGGGGTGCGGGATGGTGGGCGAGGGGGGAGACAGGTCTACTGTCGTGCCATAGTTGTGATTAATCTCGAAGTATAATTCTAAATGGCCATGCTTTAATTTATTCCTATACTTTTTCCTTATTCCTCCTCGTTGCTCACTTTTTTTGCTGTTAGATAACCCAATGTTGAGTTAAGCTTGATATTGTACATAAGTTTTTTTATTGCAATTTGTATGTATATTTTATATCTACAATGCACCAGTGCGTCAGAATTATGAAAATGAAATGAATGAATTTTCAAATTTAATTTTTTTTTCAGATTAAATTCATTTTCAAATTTTACTTTTTTTTTCAGATAAAATTCATTTTCAAATTTTATTTTATTTTTCAGATGAAATTCATTTTCAAATTTTTATTTTTTTTTCAGAAGAAATTAATTTTCAAAAAAAGAACTAATAATGACAGCCTTGTCTTGCCTTTTTGCATCTGTAATTTATTTCAGATATCATTATATAATTTGGGTTCTAGACAGGTCCCAAGCAGGCCCAGTGCGGACTGGTAGATATCACAAGACCATTCCACTGCCCTTTATCAGCATCATCAGCCTATAATATTCCCACTGCTGGGACACGGCCTCCTCTCAATGAGAGGGAATGGGCTATAATAATCCAGCACGCGGGCCCCGTGCGGATTATAGAAAAAAAAAAACAAAAAAAAAAAATTAAAAAGTGTTTATTCGCGAATAATACTCTTTAACTGGTACATAATTACCCCCGCCAAACTGCAAAGCACACACACACACATGTTCACATGTCTTCGAATTTTTGGTTCTAGGACATGCCGGTTTCCTCACGATGTTTTCCTTCACCGTTTTGAGAGCAGTGGTGATAAAATAAATTACAACAAGTAATGCGTCTGTCTGGGTTCGAACCTACTTCTTACTGTTGGTAAGTTGGGGCCGCCACCTCTGGGCCACCGTTGCTCTCGCCAGCCCTTATCCCAGTTTATTTGGGATCGGCGCAGAATATCTTCTTCTTCCATACTTCTCAACTCCTCGTCACCTCAGCAGGCGCCTCCTTCCTAGCCATATCATCTCTCACACAGTCCATCCATCGTTTCTTTGGTCTTCATCTACTCATATTATCAACATTCATACTCAACATTTTTACTCGCTTAATTTTTCTTATTCCTCTGCATCACAGGCTCAATGTCTGCAAATTTTTGGTTCTAGGACATGCCGATGTCCTCATGATGATAACCTTCACCGTTGCCGAAATGACAATTTCCCGAAAGTATAGACAATGAAGTAATTGCTGGCAGGTTGTAGTTCTGCGTCAATTTGTCGTGGCAATGGTCACAGGCATTTCATAGCGATCTCTGATTATAGTGAGCATTCGGTATTATGACAGTTTCAAGTTGTTTGTCAATTTATTACAATGTTCCATGGCCTGTTAAAACCCTAATAAGAAATAAAATGTTTATTTGCAAAAAAAAAAAAGACTTCCGAAACAAAAAAGTGGAAAATAACGGTGGAAAAAACCGTCAATCACATAAACGAAAGTCACCGACTTCCGAATGTTATTTTCCACTTTTTAATTTTTTTTAAAGTCTCTTTTATTGTTGTATAAATAAAACGATAGTGACTCAGTGGTAGGTTAACGGCCCCGGCTTACTAATATAATAGATCATGGGTTCAAACCCAGGCAGACACATTACTTTGTGTAGTTAATTTCACCACCGTTACTCTCAAATCGGTGAAGGAAAACACCGTGAGGAAACCGACATGTGCTACAACCAAAAATTCCAAGACACTTCATGACCAACCCGCATTGGGCCTGGACTGACAGTGGTGCATACCATACCATGGACATACTACAAGCCAGAAAGCTGGCCAATGGCATTTCCTGACCTTTGTGGTATTCGCAATACCCCACCCAGATATCACACCTCCACTGTCGCCGTGGCAAGTTTCTGTAAAATAAAAAGATTTGGCTTAACACAACACACACAACCCCCGTTTTTTTTTCGGATGGGAAAATATCAAAATATGACCCCTCCTGCTCTGGGCGGAATGAAAGGGAGTGTCAGATTTTCACTGAGTAAAACCCATCCATGTTCTTGCACTTTGTGTTCCGGGGCCACGGTATCTCTTTCGATCAGTCCAGCAGCCCCGACAACATCACCCCTTGTAATCCCCGAAGAGTTCGGCAAAGGTATACAGGTAGATATGATGGTACACCCACATGTAACCAGCTATTTTCAAGTCCCATGTAATAGGGACGCGCTACCTTTTGGCATTACAAAAGCTAAAAACAAATTCACTTTCAAAAGAAAAGTTCGTAACTACTATTTAAGTCAGAATAAATAGCTCTCAATTTGAAGTCGTCATAATAATTATTATTAGGTTTCTTGTTATTTTCTTTTTAATTTTTGGTATAATGTTAAAATGTCTATTAGTTTATTTTATCTGTATATGTGTATTATTATCAATCTAAATCTAAACTCTCGTTAACAAAAAGTTTTTTTAGACATTACTTTGTACCCTATCACTATGTTTTCCTATTTAACCCAAAGGTTGACTGGTAGAGAATGCCTTTTGGCATTAAGTCCGCCTATGTACCACCCTTGTACATGAAGTTTAAATAAATAAATAAATAGGGGTCAGTCTCCATCAACCAGGCACAAATTCAGACATCGTGATGGCTACTGAGAAATTCTTGATGGAAAACCCAATTATACTTTGCCACACCTGGGAATCGAACCCAGGGCCTCAAGCTCAGCACTCGCGCTGACGTTTTTTATGATTAAAGTTAAATCAATATAAATATCGCTGGACATTACACACAGCGCCATCTAGTGCCACACTAAGCAACGAGGCTTGTATCGTGGACACCAGGTAGTTGATAAACTACAAAGATGCTATTTGTTTGTAAATAAATACATAATACATTCAGTCAAAAAAGTATCGGGAATGGATGATTTGTTTATGGTTCCAAATTTTTTTTGTTGTTTTTTTTTGTTGTTGTTAGATTAGCACAACTGTTTTCCATTTTGGCGCGGAGTTTGAGTTACATCTGTTAATTAGATTAAATACAGTGCTGATTTTAGTTATATCATATCTGGTGTGTATTGCGAATTTCTTAATGGACAAAAATATCGGACAAAAAGATTGTCTTAAATTTTGCATCGCCAATGGAATTTCGAGTTCGGAGTCTCTGAAAATGTTACAGAAGGCTTACAGTGAATCGACTTTATCAAAAACACGCGCTTATGAGTGGTACAAAGCGTTCAAAAGCGGCGTTCAAAAGAGAGCAAATTAGATAAAAGGGCCAGATTTGTGGAAAGAAAATTCTTGGATTTTGCACCACGATAATGCGCCTTCGCACAGTTGTGAACGATTTTTTGACCAAAACTCAACAAATACCATCGAGCAACCACCTTATTCACCAGATATGGCTCCAGCCGACTTCTTTATTTTTCCTAAACTCAAATTACCACTTCGTGGCACCCGTTTTCATTCAGTAGAAGACATCAAGGAGAATTCGCGGCGAGAACTGAACTCAATTCTGGAATAAGCATTTAAAAAATATTTTTATGATTGGATTATTAGTTGGCGTAAGTGTGTCGGTTTTGAAGGAGCATACTTTGAAGGTGATAAAATAAATTTGGATAAATAACTAATATTTTGTGTTTTATTGATCTTTTCCCGGTACTTTCTGGACAGAGTAGTATACATAATAAACATCCATGACTCGAAACAATGTCCATGCTCATCACACTAACATTTTCTGCTACCGGGATTCGAACCCGGGACCCTTAGAACGTAAAGCAGCCTCACTACTGCTGCGCCATTCGAGCCGTCAAAGTTATAAATGTGAATGAAATTTTGTCTGTCTATCGGTTTGACTGTCTGCGTTAATTCATAAAACGATGACAGACGGACAGCTTGGTCCGTCTGTCATGAAACGATGACAGACAGACAGCCCTGTCCGTCTGTCATCATTTCATGAATTAACGGCTGAACCTTTTAAAAGCATACAGTTTAAATTCTAAAAGCTCGTGGATAAATAATAACAGTCGGTTCAATCTTTAGGTTAAGCCGCGCTTATCCAGGTTTTTCCGTAGATGGGTGACCACCCATTACATACCGAGTTTAATCCCTGCCTCGGAAAGCACGTTAAGCCGATAGGCTCGGCTGTATATGCAGATCTTTGACAGTCGTAACAGGTTGTTAGTGGCTCGAAAGTTGACAGTCTTACCAAGGGGTATCGTATTAGCCAGTAAGTACTGTGTTCAGAGAGGACTTATGCAGTTGCTCAATGTTCAACCATGCAACAAAATACAGGTATTTAGCTGACTTCGGTTGGACTTTTTTCTTCTTTACGTGTCTATGAAACAAATTATGTTAGACCAGTATGTAGCCACCAGCAGGTATCTCTGTTGACAGCTCGAAATGATAGTAACTGGGCTCGGTGTCCATTAAATAACTGTCAAAAGGTTAGTTTCGTATTATGTATGACCAGTCGCGATCAAATATGACGTCATTGGTTGTCATCGAGGCTGATAGTCACCGTAACTCATTTTGACAGACGCTTTCGTGTCGTTACTTATATTATTTTGATTATGTAAGCTTAATGGACAACAAATTGATGACAACTGAGTTTGGAGTGGCTTTCGTGAAAGACGTTACACCGTACCCGGGCTGTTAGTCACCGTAAAGTGATATCCACTCAGTGCGATACGTAATACTAATTTATGACATTCACGGTTGTCATCAAATTTCGGTGTACAACCGAAGCTCTGGATATCAGAAAAATACGTAATAGGCCTGCAGCAATGCTCACTGTTTCGATTATATCCTGAAAGGTGCAAGTGGGTACCCAGGATGGGCAGAACCGGAGGTGGAGCATATCCTGCAAAGATCCTCCACAGTGTTATTCTGGTTGGAATGGATCGAGGATACCCCATTTGGCTAAATTATATTTACAGCTGCCAACCTGGGCTCGCAATTGGTTTAGTCGATTTCCACGCGTATGGAGCTGTTGGCGTAAGTAGTTAATAATATGTCTATCAGGCAATACTAACCAAAATTTTCAGTGTGCAGTTTCTGATTTAAAAATAACAGGTTTATCTTCAAGATGGTCACTTCTGGTGCCATAAGAATGGTTGTTTGCTGTAGCGTTGATGACAAACCGTCTTGGATGCTGAAACCCCATCCTAGTTCCTGTATTTGAAAAAATAAATGTGAAGGTTCAGTCAGAGGTGTATCTATCATTAGACTCACGTTTTGACAGTTATGTTTAAATCCCATGAAATATAGGGTTATTTAAGTTCTATTGCCATGAACCGGTTGCAAATCCAGACTCCGTGGCAGCTACTGAGAAATTCCTGATGGAAAAACCCAATAACACTTTGCCCGAACTGGGAATCGAACCCAGGACCTCATGCTTAGCAGTCGCGCTTGCGACCACTAAACCAACGAGGTAGTCGAAGACGAGTCAGAAGAAAATATAATGGGTGTAAAAGATCCTTAACGAAGCCGAAAAGCACTTATTCTTGCCGATAGTTAGAAAATTTTCTGATGTAAAATCCTAATAAAACATTGTCTGACCTGAGAATCCAACCCTCTGTTATGTGCATGAGAATTAAATATAACTGGTAAAATGTGTATTAATTAATTTAATTTAATTTTTTATTTCATTGAATCTTATTGGATTATTAATTAAATAATTATTAGATAATTGTGGCAATGGGTGTTAGTTACCTCAAAATAAATGAATTTATTTATTTTATTTTTATTTATTAAGGGTGTGAAAAGACCTTTAATAAAGCTGAAAGGCACTTGTTATCCCTGTCATTACGATTTTTTTTTGTTCTGTACCATACCATTCTTGTTACAGAGATATTTCGAGTCCAACTTTTTTGCAAGTGGTTTTTAAATAGGCATTTTTTAAGGTTATAACTTTACTTTAAGGGGCTCCCCCATGCACACTAGCGCCACTTTAGTAAAAAAATCAGAACTCGTTAAATACACAATTAATATAAAATCTGATCCTTAGCAGCACGTGTTTTGAGTGCGTTACATTGAGTCCTACCGTAAAACATGATTTTTCACCCCAAAAAAGGTTATTTCCCAACAATAACTTTGGCGTAGAGTTACATACTTTGATGTACAGAATGCTTGGTTGACGGCTTTGTGTAGGGGTCGTACCCACCCTAAACATAACATCCCTGTAACCCTTCGAGGATTATTTCCAATAAAAACTGAGTAAAAAAAAAATCTACAAAAAAAAAACCGACTTCCAAAACTGAACCGATTATGATGTTTCTATGGGACCAATTGGGCAGTATCCTTTCACATAAATAAAATAAAAATTTCAAATCGGTTTCTAAATGACGGAGTTATGAGGTAACAACCACAAAAAATACAACCGAATTAAGAACTTTCCCCTTTTTTTGAAGTCGGTTAAAAAGTAACTTACCAAAAGAGCAGTAGAATTCGCATCAAACCTCAAATTCATCTGGAAATGAGTCAGATTATTTTCCGCAATATTCAAATTATACTGATTCTCTTCACTGAGTAATATTTTGGATTCAAAAGCAGGTGGCATATTGCTTTTAGAACTGCAAACATGGTAATGCCCTAGGAGGTGTCCTACTAAGCCAAATTGATTTGACCAGTCAGGAGCGTACAGGAGTAGAAGTAGCCAAATCATTGTTTCTGTAGTTATAGTATTCTGAAAAATTAAAATTGTAAATCAGTTAAATCAACAGATGGCGTTCGAAACACAATACAAATGCGCTCCAAAACAAATATAGCTGACATGGCTCAAAAGTCTGCTCGACTCAAATGGGACTGGGCACCGCATACAAACTGTGGGCCAAAATAGTACGAAACCGGTGCCCTGACACAGTCAGGATAAGTCGCGGCAGGCCACGAAGGACATGGCGGGACGAACTGGACAGATTCCGTCCAAACTGGAAGGAGGACGCGCGGGTTCGCGAGAAATGGAAAGTGTGGAGGGAGGTCTTTGCCCAGGAGTGGGACAGAGCAGGTTAGGAAAAAAAATTTCAGTTATGGTTCGGTTATTTTTTCGTTCTAGCTGTGCCCGCTGTTTCTTATTTTTCTCGGCTCCTAAAACTCGTGGCGTGATGTTAATTAGCTAACCTTCCAAACCTTCCAAAAAATTTGGCCATGTACTATAAAAATGTTTTTTCAAATGCGACCGTATTGACGTTTCGAATTCATTTTCTACGACGCGAAAACGATTTATCATTCGGACCCCCCCCATAGAAATATTTCACCGGTTATTAAAAAAAAAACAACTGTTTCCTACAAAAGTGCAACACCGACACCACGATAAAAATGTACGAAAAAAGCTTTTTTTTTTTTAATTGCCGATGAAAAATTTCTATGCGGGGGGCGGGCTCAAATGATGTACTAAATACGTAGTAACCTTTTTCGGTTCGGTAAGAGATACAGGTTGGCTTCTTTTAAAACTCAGTAAGTAAGGAATCGCATCAAAAAGGAAATAATAACAGGCAAAAAAACGAACACAAAATTAACATAAATGTAGGTTTATAAAACTCAAAAACTCGAAACTCAAAGCATTTATTTCAATTAGACCATTACGGCACTTTTGAATGTCAAAAATACAAAAAAGAAAATCAAAGCTACAGTCCCAGTCACAAGGCATAATAACTTGAGAAAGTACTGTAGTTGCCCATTCCCTAGCGTAGATCTCTATGGAGAAGAACGGGCAAGAAACTCCATGGACACTCTTTTAAAATTAAAATATTGTTACAAAATCTTGGTTACATAATTAATTTTGAGATTATACATATATGTGAGAACGATGTAGAAAGACGTGCACACTAAGAGCGTCCAGAGTAAAAGATTAGATCAACAATTTATGAATAAAGTAATTAAAATGAACCTTGGCAGCTAAGAGATGACCAGTCCCAACTGACAGCGCCCGTTCACAAACATGACGCATGTACCGGCGCCATTCAACTCAACCATATTGAAGGAAAGAATAAATTATGTAAGCAAGGATAAATATCAAAACTAGTATTACTCACCGTTTTAAAATCTACACCCAATTAATTTGAATAAGACACAAAATATGATTTAATATCTTCAAAGAGAGGCGTCAAGATTATGAAATAATTAACATGGTTGGTGAAATCACTAATAATATACTGAATTAAATTATTTTGTTATTACTTTTGTTAGCTATATTATAAAACTACACGTTACTTAGAATGTTCATTTGTAACTGATCAATCAGCATCTGGTGATTCCTCAATGACGCACGTTGTATTTGTTTTTATTATTACCTACGTCATTCTATGACGTTTAGATTTAATTTTCCTGTATTTATTAAAATCGTCGGGTCTAATAGTCGTAAGTGTGACTGCTTAGCATGAGGTCCTGGGTTCGATTCCCAGGTCGGGTAAAGTGTTATTGGGCTTTTCCATCAGGAATGTTTCAAAAGCAGCCTGGATTTGGGTCCAATTGGTGGCAATAGCCTGGCCTCGTATTACATGAGACTTAAATAATTATAACTGACAAATGTGGTTGTAGGTACCAATGAGTACACCTCTGCCTAAACCTTCAGGGATTCAACACCAGAGCTATCATTTGTATTATATCTTTAACAGTCGGTATACATGGTTGGAAGCCCGAAATTCTGACAACCAGTCTTGCAAATGTGCTGTGGTTCTGAATTCCGCCTCCCTCAAACTAAGCTTGTATCCAGCTAATTGATAACTCGATTAACATGCCTGAACACTGAACAGCACTCAACTTTCAAGGTACAGCAAGTCTTGCCAAGATCACACCGTCGATGGGTGACCATCCATTACATGTCAAGTTCCTTCTGTACCCCAGAAAGCACGTCATTTGTATTTATATCTTTATCAGTCGTTATGCATAGTTAGAAATACATAAAATAAGACATACAGAAATACGAAACATCACAAAAGCAACAGACGGCTTGGCACAAGCACTTGCACTAAAATGGAAGTGGACTGGGCACGTAGCACGTCTTCAAGACCAGAGGTGGACAAAAAGCGTGACGGCATGGAAGGGGCCAGTAGGCAAAAGAAAAAAAGGGAGAAACCGCAAGAGATGGGAAGATGAAATAAAACACACAGCCGGTACAAACTGGATGCAAAAAGCAAAATCCAGAGAAGACTGGAACACCTTGGAGGAGGCCTTTGCCTGCGGAGGGGTTCTTGCGGAATAATAAAGCTATGAAAAAAAATAAAAAAAAAACAAATTAAACTTTATGCTACTAACAAAATACTTTGTAAACCTTAATAATTCTGCAAGAAATAAAAGGCTTTTTTATTTTATTTTATGCATAGTTAGAAGCCCGTGGCCATGGCGAAGCCCGTGAGAGAGAGGAGCTCGCATAATAAATAAATAATAATAGTACCAGCCACTCTGGTCGATCTTTAGGTTAAGCCGTCCTTGAATAGGTTGGTCTGTGGATGGGTCATCACCCATTATATGCAGGGTTTCTTCCGTGCCTCGGAAAGCACGTTAAGCCGTTGGTTCCAGCTGTCATTTGCAGATCTTTGACAGTCGTTACAGGTAGTCAGTGGCTCAAAATGTCTGATAACCAGTCTTACCAAGAGGTTATCGTATTACTAACTGGGTAATGGACGTTAGATAGGCAGTGGCTCCATGTAAAATACTGATATTTAGCTGCATTCGGTTAGACTGGAAGCTGACCCCAACATAGTTCGGAAAAGGCTAGGCAGATGATGATGCATAGTTAGAAGCCCGAAATTCTGACAACTAGTCTTAAAAATGTGCTGTGGTTCTGAATTTCCCCTCTCAATCTAAGCCTGGTGTCCACCTAAGATATGTTAAGTCGATTAACACGGCTGTAATCTATCCCTGTAAGCTGCAGCAATTTAATTGCAACCTCATCATCATCATTATCATCATCATCAGCCTATTATTGTTCCCACTACTGGGACACAGGCCTCCTCTCTATGACAGGGAATGGGCTATAATCCACCACGCGGGCCCAGTACGGGTTGGTAGATGTCACATGTCTTCGAATTTTTTGGTTCTAAGATATGGTGGTTCATCACGATGTTTTCCTTGACCGGTTTGAGAGCAGTGGTGATGAAATAAATTACACAAAGTAATGCGCCTGTCTAAGTTCGAACCCACGACTTACTGTTCGTAAGTCGGGGCCGCCACCACTGGGCCACCACTGCTCGCAACCTCACTGTTATTTAAATAAAGATCATTGTGATATGTAAGCTGCCACGCGACGGGATCTTCCCCATAATATCGTAGCAACGGCTGTGATCGATTGATTGTCGCTGGTACAATGTTGTGGGGTTATAGAGGATGACTTTCACACCGGAATGTAAAAAAACAACAGCAGTGTAAGAAAGCAAAAGAAATGTGCACTCGGTGGCTGTTGAGCTGATACAGGTGATAGTAATCAACTACAAGACATGAAAAAAAGTAATGATAAAAACTAAAAAACCCGACTGACCTGCAAAACTGCGAAACGGTTTGATATAAACAGTTATAAGTGATTGTCTAACGAATTTGGCAGCTGCAGATTGCAAAGTTAGGTACCTTTTTACCCGACTGCCAAGGAAGGGTTATATTTTTCATTTTGTATGTTTCTTTGTAAATTTCTATACAACCTCGTATGTTCCAAACGGCTGGAGAAACTTCGAAAATTAAGGTATCATTAGATTTGTCTCGAAAATCAAAGTGACCTTAGATAGGTAGATGTTTAAAAAAAAAACAAAATGGCAGATTTTTGGCGTTATTTATAGGTACATAATACAATTATTAGTCGGGTTTTTTGATACTTTTAATTAATGATACTTGTTCGCTTTACTTAACTAAAAATTTTACTATTTCGCTCCGGTGTAAAAGCATCCCATGTCACACACCACTCCACAGACTGACGCGTCGACATGCACAATGAATTAGGCAAATCCTATGCAAGTGACATACTTAATCGCCGTCCCGATAATCGATATCTAGTGTTCAGGCTTAGCCCTGATACTTTGCCGTTGGACATTCAACCTTGAACCAGTAAAGTAAAGGTTGATATTGAGATGATGTGCAAGTTAGGTAAGTATTGTCCAGGATTGTAAACAGCGTTGTAAGTGAGATTAGTTTACATTCTAGATCTTGTGATAAGTGTGCGAGGGATGCAGTTTGAATTGTGAAGCTGGATTCCTATCCGGGGTGAAATCCGATATCGATGCGCAAACGAAAAGTTAGGCAGACGATGAATATTCACCAAAATAAAAGTCTATTGTCAGCAATAATTAAGCGTAGAGAGTTACTTAATTTAATCTAAATAATGCTTGGTGGACGGCTTCGTGAAAGGTTCGTTTACACCAAATGACAGCCGGGACCAACAGCTTCTTACGTACTTTCTGAGGCACAGAGGGGACTTTGGATCGTCAAGGTCACTCTCCCACGAGTCGAAATACTTGCTGACAGAAAACATTTTGAAGTTGATCGAGACCTAGCTTAAATAAATCATTAAATCATGGCCATTATAAACATGTTTTGAGTTTAACACACCCCCCTCCTCCACCATTCCGCACCCCGCTGTCATCCAACTGATGCCACTCGACTAAGACCAGTCTTGAACTTGACTTAGAAGTGTGATATTGTTCAGTCATTCTCGTTTTTAATAATCATTAATACACCATATTATAAAACATCAAAATAGTGTTGCCGGCGTGTAAAAGAGTTTGTATGTGATTTAAATATGCGACTGCTTTCTAATTAAATTAGATTTTGCAACGGTGAGTAATGTTTATTTATTAATAATTTTGTATGTCCCACTGCTGGGCAAAGGCCTACCCCATATCCTTTGAGGTACTCTTCTTTTTTGTCTCAGCGTTTTGAAGGATTTTCCTCTTAAAACCTGTATTTTGGTAGACGATAAGTTTGATTGAATAGAGCATCTCATGGCTGAATAATGACAGCTGCATGGGTCAAACTTAAAGATCAAGCAGCGTTTGCCAAGGTTGGGCTTTGGATGTACACACCGTTACATACCGAGTTTCCTTCGTGTATCGGAAAACACGCTAAGATGGTGATCACAGCTGTCATTTGTAGATCTTTAACAGTCGTTACGGCTCACAAGCCTCAAAGTCTGATAGGCAGTCTTACAAACGTTTATCGTTTTATCTTCGTCTATCGTTTTATCCATGTTAAATATTGGTAGTTACATCCGCTTAGACTGGAAACACAGTACGCGAAGCCATCGTCATGTTATTTTTTAAGCACACTATTGATGATTTTTTTCCTGAACCACCTACCGGTAGAACCTGTTATTTGTTTATAATTACCGGTCAATTAAATGTGAAGTCATCCTTACTAATAACATTTTAAATGCGAAAGTAAGCTTGTTTGATTGTTTGTTATCTTTTCACGCCTAAACCACTGAACCGATCATCCTGAAATTTTTCATATTACGTTGTAAGATGTACAGAAACGGACATATGGTGCTTTTCATTCATTTCAAACAATAACGTTCTTATAATAATTGATGGCGCCAAGTGTCTTTCGCATCATGATTAATAATATGTACTCTATTTGTATTACAAGCAGAGTAATTATTAACCCGAATTGATTATCAAATTATAAATTAACGCAAACGAAGCCACGGACCAAAGCTAGTCATTAATATTTGTTGTTTTTTTCCAGAGTTCGATAGATTATCGAAGGATTAGAAGTAGCCATATCATTTTCTATGTTGTCATAGAAAATGATAATCCTAATTCTAATCCTTTTTATACCTGGTGGATTCGTGATGGGTCTCCGTTTAAGTACTATTAGTGTTGGAACTGCTTACAGCCCTTGGCGTCCTTGTGAAGGCCATGAAATTACCATTGGTTTTGAAACACCACTAGAAATACAAAATCAATATACTCTGAGCATACCAATACTAGCTGAGACTCAAATTTTGATTTTGAAATTCGATTCAGCAGTTACACTGGAGTTGCGTGTACGTATAAGTTTCCTTTCATTTCTGACAATTTTCACTGTGCTGTCTGTTGTATAATCCTACACATTGTAAAAGAATGTAGGTAAGTGCAGACTTCTATTTAGTGAAGGGATAGGTGTAATTGAGTAGACGAATTGATCTAAAATACTGATATTTATTAGCAAACTATTCAATATTTAGACTTAGTTACACTTAGGTACACATACAGAAAGGCATAGTTTTATGACACCCCCACTGCATTAATTTAAACAGAACAGGTAAGTTTGTATCAACTACTAATTCGATTTCGAGCATTTTTTCACTACTGGGAACCGACATTATTCTCGAGTTTCAAACGCCATATTTGAAACGATATCAACAATGGCGAAGCTAGTTCAAACCATCAAACTAAACTGCTTTCTCCATGGGACCAACATCCTAATACAAACAATACCCAAATGTATGAGACAGTTGTTTATTGTTTTATTATTTCACTATTACAAGCTGTGCATCACAAACAGTCATGATCATATCATTCTGATAAAAAAACATGAACTGTCAGACATCGATTTAAAGGTTAGGTTTAAATACCCTTATCATCCGGAACGAAGTGATTTGAAAAAGAGCCAGAGTTGTCGACATAGCTCACAGAATAAGTAAGCTGACTTGACCGTTGGGATTTGGGATAGATGTGTTCTTGAGTGGAGATCGCGAATCGGCAAACGTAAGGTACGTACGCCCTCAGGCTCGGTGGAGCGACCACCTTTGCAGGGTGGCTGGTAGCAACTACTACTACTAGGACGAGAGTTGCTGAGAATCGATTTGATATCTATCTATCTATGATATATCTATCTATCTATCTATGATATAATACATCTACTTGGGTCAGCTAGTTTCTTTCCAGTCCAGGCAAGACAAGGAAATCACAAGACGGACTGAAAATGCCTGGAAGAGCTACTGGTCCATGAAGGAGCTTATGAAGGGAAACCTTCCGTTGTCACTAAAGCGAAAAATCATGGACATGTGCATTCTTCCCATTTTGACCTATGGATCCCAAACTTGGTCTTTGACAAATAATCAAAAGTCCAAACTCAAGGTCTGCCAGCGTGCAATGGAGCGCAGCATTCTAGGCGTAAAACTAACCGACCGTGTACGCAACACCACACTGCGCTCCAAAACACAAATTACTGACGTTGCTCAAAAAGCTGCTAAGCTGAAGTGGGACTGGACTGGCCACGTCTGCCGCATGCCGAATGAGCTGTGGGCCAAAATAACCACTTTCTGGAGCCCTGACACAACCAGAAGGCGGCAGACCTCGTAGAAGATGGCGGGACAAGCTGGATAAAACCAACGACCAGTGGTCCACATTGGCCCTGGATAGAAAAAACTGGAAGTCATGGCGAAAGGCCTTTGCTCAGCAGTGGGATGAAGCAGGCTAACAGTATCAGTATCAGTATCAGTTGTATTTTGCATTTTTAATGATGTGTGAGTTTTCGTCTGTAATATGCCTTTTTTCTTCTTCGTCTACGTGGACGATGTTATTACTATTGTTAGTAACAATGTAAAATTGACACTTTGCTAGGATTTGTGTCAGATACCACAATTAAATAGGATAAATTATGTTTTTTTGCAAAAAAATAAGAGGCTTCCAAGAAAAAATACTAAAAAGAGGAAAGTAGCTTTACTTTCGGAAGTCGGTGCCAAAAAAGACAATGAAACAAAAAAAGTCACTGAGTTTTTCCCAACTGGTTTTGGGGTCGGTTTTCAGCCTAACCGGGTGCACTGAGTACAAGTATTTTACGTGGAGCACTGTTAACTAAAAGTTGACTGCTATACCCTAGGTAAGTAACACTGGTTGTCAAACTTTCAAGTTTATGACTACCCATAACGTCTGTCAAAGATCTATTTAAATGTCTGTGGTCTTAACACTTGTACATACTTAGAATTTCTAAATCCCATAAGAGAGTTAAATAGAAAATTGACATTGAGAATTTGTCTTATCTTTGAGTAAAAAAACCTTTATATAAAAACATTTATTAAAAAAATATATCACGTAATACTAAAATTTAACACTATGTACAAAGTCTTGTTTTATCTTTAAACCGTAATACATTTTCTTAACATCTATGGTAGAATACACCAATATATTCGTATGTACAGGATGACAAACATCTGTCGCCACGATAAGGGCGAAAACACACTGAACAGACAGATGTCAGAATATTCACTCAAGTGAACAAGTTGACTTCGAAGTTTATAAATTTTTATTTTATTCCATGTTCGCACTAACACTGACAATAATACATGTATGAACGTAAATCTGCTTCTCTCGTTTGTTTTTTGATTCCTTAACTACCTGCAGAGTGGCGAAATCTAACAGCGTTGGATCAGTTCACTAATGATTTACATATTCCTTAAAAAAATATAAAGAACATTTTAAAACATACAAAACTGTAGCCCACCGTTATCGAGAACAGGGTCAAACAGGGCTATTGGTGTTCAGAGCTCCAGAAAAAGGAACCTTCTAACAATACGAGCCGTGTCCAAGAGTCTCGCTTTTTTAATCATTTTTTTTGTCTTTATTAACTAATTTTGTGTGTAAACTTTTCACTTCTAGTAAACATGTCAAATGAAAAGCAAAAATTAATAAAAAGTGAAGCGTTTGACATCGGTTTCAAGGCCGGCCGAGCCCACAAGGAGATTTTTTATGTGATGTGAAAAATGAGCCGAGTAGGTTTTTACAGTGTGTTCGGGTCCTAACGCTCAAGCTATTACCCATGAAGTGTGATGTATGGGGCACAAGCTGTGGCCTTATGAGACCAGAAAAGCTTAAAGAATTTAACCGAGGATAGTATAACGCATTTGAATTTAAATAAAATTGTTTGTCAGTTAGGTAAACTGAATCTTGTTCAGAGGCAATTAAGATTTAGATTTAAAATTGAGCAAATCTATCTGTTAATTTTATTCAGTACTGATATTTAGTTATTTTGTTAACTGTTTGTTTATAACACCAGTGAAAAATCGTAATTTCTATATTTTCTTATATTACTTGCTATAATCTCAAGTTTATCCCCAATCATCCATAAAATAATATTTTATTACAGAAGAAAATGACAGACACCAAGCACATCAAACTACCGTCACTTTAAAATTTTCCCAATCAACCTTGAACCTAATGCTTCAGCGATAAAGTTGAAAATCTATCAAAGAAAGGAGATCGGGCGAAAGCGGTCTAAGTAGCGTTGGTAATCGAGACCTTTATAGATTGTAGAAGCTTGATGTCCTGAAATCTGTACAATGTTCACATCTAAATATGAGTAGAAACAGTATTCACAGAAACATTGGAGATACCAGGCTTGACATGGTTGGCGTTAGCATCTTCCTTCTCTTTCCTTCCTTCAGACCTCCTCTTCGGCCCTAGGAGAAGTTTTTGGAGCTGACAAGCCGGGGCTTCCACGAAGAGGTACAGAGGTAGTGCGAAGAGATAGGTAGTGCTTACTATACCGGCGTACAACATTATCTGGAAAATTAAGTATAGTTAGAATTTGAATAAAATTGTGAGTAACATTCTTCTGCTCATATCTCAATTTATTTGTGGTCGGCGCAGCATGACTTCATCTTCCATACTTCTCTATTACTCGTCATCTCATCAGACACCTTTCACGCCATATCATCCTTAACACAGTCCATCCATCGTTTCTTTAGTCATTCACTACTCTTAGACCCATCCACATTCATACTCAAAACTTTCCTCACGATTTTCCCCATTGCTCCGCATCACATGTCCGTACAAGCAAGAGCTTATTATGATTAGATGAGATGTCATGTCATTTGTAGATCTTTGAAAATCGTTACAGGTAGTCAGTCAGTGACCCGAAAGTCTGACAAGCAGTCTTACCGAGGGATTCAGGGAACAGCCGCAACCAACGGCTTAAGAGGGCCCTATTACAATTTTTCTTGTATTTGAGTGTTTTAGGTGTATCATTTACATCTAAACTGAGATTTTCGATGTGTGATTATGGTTTAAATATGGCCACAAAATAAAAAAAAAATATGCCCGAGGAAGTTTGATTATTATTATTTATTTGATTATTTCTCTAGGGAGCGCTCAAAATAAAAATCATTTTTTTTGTTATATTTCAGTGCGCTCTTAAAACATTAAAAAACAAGAAAATTTGTAATTTTTTAAGGCACTTAGGAGGTCAATTTAGATATAGATAAACATAGGTGACTGTTTCGTTAGTGTAGTGGTCGATATCGCGACTGCTGAGCTTGAGGTCTTATGTTCGATTCCCAAGTCAGGAAAAGTGTTATTGAGTTTTTCCATCCGGAATTTCTCAGTAGCAGCCTCGGGGTTCGATTGATGGTAACAGGCTTGCCCCCTTTTAGATGTGATACAAACGGAAATGTACTACAAGCTTTTGTGAAATTTTGTTTGTGTATACTAAGGTTTGATACTCACAGCAGTATAATCAGTGGCATAGAAGGATCTCCTCATCTGTCCTCCATAGGTCCTCAAGATTGTGGCATGGAGCAACATGGCGCAGTAAGACATCCTGCCAAGTGGCTGCAGAGGACCCCATTCCACTGAGCCCACGTAGATTCCTTTAGGAAAATTAATATTAAATTACTAAAAAAGTGCACTATTTATCCCGTAAGTACTTTATATGTACTAGAAAAGCATTTGTCAAAATCAAAATCAAAGCATTTGTTTCAAGTAGGCCAGTTACAGGCACTTTTGAATTGTCGAAACAAAGATAAAAATTAAATGTAGTTACAGTACCAGTCACAAGACATAAAAAACTGTGAAAGTACTGTAGTTGCCCATTCCCTAGCGTAGATCTCTATGGAGAAGAACGGGCAAGAAACTCCATGGACACTCTTTTAAATCAAATTATTGTATTTTCAATTAGTTTCTGGCTTTCACCAAGATAGCGAATTGCCAAGCTCTAGAATTTTACCAAGATAACAGGGAGACAATTTCTGGACATCATCGTGATAGCAAAGTGTCAATTTCCGGCTTTTTAGTTACTAGACATGTCCTAACCTGGGTCATGATCTTCTAGCGTGCAAAATTATATCGAAAATCGTTCAGTCGTTAAGAGCGTTGATACAGAAAGTGGGCAACGTCGCAAATAGGTGTCAAATATTTCGCTTTTTTTAATAATTTGGCAATATTATTGTATGGAAATAAGAAATATTGCTAACTATGATTATTAAAATAAGTAAATATTTGTCACCTATTTGACGTTGCCAACTTTTTGGATGACCGCTCCTATTGCCTAAAAACATACTACTTTATACTTACTGTTACACTTGTAGAAATATCCAATGATGAACACACAGATGGCTAGAGCAAAGAAGTTCTGGTTCAAAGCGTTGAAGACTGCTGATTCGAAGGCCGAAGCCTCACGGTGATGGAGATCCCAGCCCATCAGAACTGTTCCAGCTGCGACGGGAATTGAGGACAGGAAGAGGAGTTTCATCACCTGAAAAATAGAATATGGTCACTGTTGAACTTTTGTTTTTAGCGATATACAAGAGGAAAATTGACATAGGTTGATAGCTAAGTGAAAAAATGTATACAGATCTTTTGGCGCGTTCGGAATTGGAACACCTTTTTAATTTTTCGGACGGGAAGTCATCAAATGACCCTATCCCGCTCTGTGCGGAGCGAAAGGGAGTGTCAGATTTTTACTGACTAAAAGCCATCCATGTTCCTTCTTAGCCCTTTGTTCCAGGGCCGTGATATCTCTTTCGAACAGTCCCAACGACGCCATCATGTTTTGTCAATACAATTTACGGTTAACTCGTACAAAGCGAATTAATTCTGGATGGATGAAATGGCGGCGGATCTCGGGAACAATATGCCTCTCCAGAATTTCCCTTAAAAACTCAAGGGGAAGATTTATAAAACCATGGTTAGACTTGCTGTCTTGTATGGATCAGAATGTTGGGCCACAAAGATTTCAAAAACATTTTCAAATGCATTATCAAACTTACGATAGATTCCCTCAGGTCCCATTTCTTCTGTTGTGCTTTGTGATAGAAATAGGCAGTCAGCACTCCAAGATGATAACCAGCCCAGTTACCCTGAGCGGACACATACGCGTGGTAGAACGTGTCATTGTACCCGAATATATCTCTTATAGACCTGGAAATACGAAGAAAATTTGCTTGAGAAAAAAAATGGTTGATGAGATCTTTTGATTTGAGATTGGGGCAAGTGTGCATGGTAAAAACTGTTATTGTACCCAAAAATATGTCTTATAGAGCAGGAAACACAGATTTAAATTGAATAGAAGAAAAGTTGGTGGTTCCAATGTTTTTGGTTTGAGATTTGGGGCAAGTTATGAGAAAAATTTTGGATATCGTTCGGAGTCACGTACAAGAGTAATGTGTGTCACGATTTCTATTATGGGATAAGCAGAGATTCAAGTACTGTAAGTATATTGGTGTGAACCGTGTTTTTGAAGTGTGAGGCTTATTCACTTTCTTGTGGTGTGCGTGGGTCACTGAAGACTTGGTTAATCTTATTTATTTTGTAACTTTGTTAGCTATTGCTCGCGAATGTCGCATCGTTCGCGTGATATTACTGTAAAAATATTACGTTTGAATCCGATTTTACTTACTAAGTTTTAAGGGTTTTAATCTTGCACGTTTTAATTTTGCACGGAACCCTAATCCTTTTTCTAAAATAAAAGTAATTTAAGTTAGACCTTATAATATCAGCTATCTCCCAGTAAAAGGTCCCGTCAAAATCCATCTTGCCGTTTCGGACACACGATCAGAACAGACTAAAATAAAAAAAATAGTATTTGTTTTTTTTTATTTTATTATTATTAAAAATGTGATGTTTTTCCATCTGTGCCTGTCCTGGATATTGCAAATCGCGTCTTGAAGGTGAAAAAAAATATACGGCATCGTAAAATGAATACTTACTCGGGGAATATGCTAACCCTAATTGGCAGTAGATTCATGAAGTAGCTCTGCAGGAACGGTATGAGCAGACTGATGATCATGACAGCCGTCAGCACAGGGACCCCGCTCTTGGGCCATCTCCAGATGATGAGTAGGACTACCAGGGTAATGAGGAAGAGCTGGGTATCAGTACCAAGGTACCTGGAAGGAGAAATACATATGTTTATAGAAGGTTATCATCTGGTTAACCTTTCCCAACTATGTTGGGGTCGGCTTCTAGTCTAAAACTTGCAGGTAAATACCAGTATTTTACATGAAGCGACTGTAATTCTGATCTCCACAACCCAGTTTGTACTGGGTAATACGATACCCCATGATAAGACTGGTTGTTAGACTTTCAGGCCACTGACTACCCGTAACGACTGACAAAGATCTACAAATGACAGCCGGGACCAACGGCTGAACGTGCTTTCCAAGGCATGAAGGAAACTCGGTATGTAATGGGTGGTCACCCATCCACGGACCAACCTAGGCAAGCGCGGCTTAACCTAAAGATCGACCCGAGTGCTTTTATTATTTAAACAGTCACTATTTCCAACTTATTTACTTCGTCTAAGGTAGTAAAACGATTGTCACCGCTTACCATCAACTATGTCAAGGAAAAGTCATTAGTTTTATTACCTACCCGACAGACCACGATTAAGACGCAAGATACCCTCTTTCTTAAAATTTCTCAACTGCAATTACAAATGCAACCAACCCAAGGCTTGTACTGAGACAATATTTACCCTGAATTACGCAATGGTAACATAAACCTTGTTCGTTATGCAATAAGAGCGATTTTTACTATTTACTTTATGTGTGTGACTTTAAATATTTGTATGAAAAAACACTTGCTTGATGCAATGTTTGGAGGTTGAGTTATTGATGGAAAGCGGATTGGCCTTCAAAATGTTGGTCATAGTAAAAAGTTAAGAAAATAAAACATGGCCTAGTAATCTTGGGCCATTATTTGTTTTTGTTTTGCGTAAAGTAGTTACGCAGGAGTCGGTGCAGTGTACTGCAGAGAGACGGTTGAAACACTTGGAACTAGGGCATGCGGAACCCGGTTTCAGTTCCATCGTAAAACTCGGGAACTCCCGAATTTTACAATGGAACCGAATACGGGTTCCGCATGCCCTAGTTCCAAGTGTAGGTCGCGAAGTAGGAAATGCGAAACCCGATTTCAGTCTCTCATTAAAACCCGGGAAAAACTGGTTTTAATAATCGTTCGTCTTGGTAACTATAGATGTCGGCGTCATGCATTTGACAATTTGACAGTTTACAATCTGACTAGGCAGATTACAAAATGACAGGTTTTACAATATGACGCCAACATAGACATGTAATGAGGAGAGATAAGACGCATTTGACTAAAAGATTGATGGACATGAATGTTGATGGATGGAGAGGGAGAGGAAGACGTCGATTATTATTCTAATGACCAGATGTATTTGACTATAATTTTATTTTATTCGTTATATTTTTATTTTTATTCTCAAATTTAAATTTTACCTACGAATGAATGAACTTACAAATTTTTAATTTATGAATATTTTTTTTTTTAAATGCTACTTACTTTCTCTAATATTATAAATTGTTGTGCCGGACAGGGTGGGTCCATGTGAACTTTATTTTAATAATAAGATCTTGTAAAACACATGTGATATGCAATAAAGAATTGGATTGAATTGAAGACACCTCCAAACATTGTATCAAGCAACCAGAGAAAGAAGTAAATGATACCGTGACGTCTGACAGGGGAGAATGAAAGAAGACAACGTGTTGCGCCGACCACAAATAAAAGAGAAGGGCAGGAAGTTTCAAAGAGATTTTAGCAAATGGAAGGGAACCCCTGCAAGGGCCGATGCCTGCCGGGGCTGCGGGACTGTTCGAAAGAGATACCGTGGCCCCGGAACACAAAGGGCGATGAAGGAACATGGATGGGTTTTAGTCAGTAAAAGTCTGACACTCCCTCCTGCTCCGCCCAGAGCGGGAGGAGTCATTTGATGATTTCCCATCCGAAAAAAAAAGGGCAGGAAGTTGATGATGATAAAATTGATGATGCGTAGGTAATTGCATAATATGAAACAGTCAACATACAACAAACGTAGTATTTGAGACTATGCTGGAGTACAAAACATAATAATCTTCTAGATTTAGCCTATTTGTTCTACGATAATAATAAAATTATTTTAGGAAAAGTAATAGTAATGTAATGTTGGATAAGCGATGTCTCTTCACTAATAAAATTTCCTCATAACGCTTTTAGGGTCAAATTGTCTAGACCAGGGATTCCCAAAGTGGTCGATATCGACTCCTTGGGATCGATATCGGTTTCCCAGGGGTCGACATAAACAAAACCTTTGGGAGCGGACAAGGTCTTTCTGAAGCTCGGTAGAAATTTGGTAGGTCACCCATCGACGGACCAACCTAGGTAAACGCGGCTTAACCTGAAGATCGGCCTGAGTAGCTGTTATTAGGCACTAGTCTTCCTAATAAACTACAAAATGATTCTATTGAAGGAAACATTTTTCATGATTTCAAATGAGTAGTTATATTTTTTCTACCTAGGCACACTATTGAGTAGAACATAGTAATCTAGCTATTTAACTAACTGACCCCATAATTCACGTTGGATCGCCGGCTAGGCAGGAAGGAACATATCTAAGACTAGAAGTATGCACAAAACGTTAGGTTAGGTTACTAGCTATCCGGGGCTGCGGGACTGTTCGAAAGAGATACCGTGGCCCCGGAACACAAAGGGCGATGAAGGAACATAGATGGGTTTTAGTCAGTAAAAGTCAGACACCCTCCTGCGCCGCCCAGAGCGGGAGAAGTCATATTATGATGATTTCCAATCCGAAAAAAAAAAAAAAAAAAAAATGTTACTTGCTATGTTGCCTAGACATCATTTATTTAGCGCTTAACGGCCGTTTTCTTTAACTTACTCTAAAACAGACTGTTTATTTATTTTATTTTAGGAAAGCTTACAGACTAATAACATAATAGTAACAAAATTATATAACTAAATTGCTAATTACAAGCTTCCACAGATAGATACAAAAGAAAATATATTAGTTCCTTATTACAAAATAATCTAACACTATAGTACTGTCAAATTATTGACCAATTTCAAAGGTTGGTTGGTTTATTTAATTTAATTGTTTATAACTTAAGCTAACTTGTAAAATAAACGGTTCAAGAGCAAGAAGGTGCCTTCTGTACAAAAAATGGCTTTGCCAATAGTTTTCTTACGGTGCTGGCTTTGGTGCAGAATAGATCAATACCGGGCTCACAAGAAACTTCGTTAAAACTGCGACTGGCTCTTGGAAAGTACGCATTACGCCTATAATTAGTGTTCGCAAAAGGCACATGTAAGAGTGGTCTTTGTCGCAGTCCCATCTGATTAGTGCGCAACGTTAGTTTTGAAACAAGTTCAGGACAGTCGATTGAACCATTTGCGATATTAAGCAAGTAGCATACATCTCCAATATGAGATGTTATATAATATGCCTACGTCTCATACCTATCGGTGTTTCTATAAACAAAGATAGCTTGAAATATCCTATACGCGTCATCTACCTGTCACTTGATTCATAGAAAAGTCAAAGTAAGCTTTTTTGTGACGGTTTGTTTCTAACAGTCCGTAAGCTAAATGTCAAACAGTTAGACATAGCAACCATTAGTTACCTGTTAGTAAGTTATTGAAAATGGCCGTAAGCCTTTACGCATCACAACTGTAATCCCAAAGGGTTAGGCCGAGGTATACCTAATAGTACAGCCAAATTGCACCAGCTATGTTTAAGTCCCATGTAATAACGGGCGACCCTATTGCCATCAAACGGGCACAAATTAAGACTCCGTTTCTGCGACTGTGAAATTACTCATGGAAAATGGGAAATAACGCTTTGCCCGACCCAGGATTCGAACCCAGGACCACACACTCAGTAGTCGTGCTGGTGACCACGACCAACGAGGCAGACATTAAATCCATGTGCAGGTTTCAAGCCACTTGACCATCTTGAATTCCCGTAATTAAACTAACCCGTCTATTTCCTAAGTATTTCTAAAAAACTAAAGACGTCAGCAATAACATTAAATGTTTATACAAGTAAATTATTATTTAATTTGGCCTTGGACTAAAAATACCCAGTCCCTCCGTTCCAAATCATTGCGCTTGCAATCCAACGCAACAATTTCGTGGACACAGCGAATAATTGCCACATTTGTAGTTTACACAGTCATCTCTGTTGTTTGTTTCCCTAACTTCCCGATAACCGTATGCAGCTGAATATCAGTATTTTACATGGAGCGATTGCCAGTCTAACAACACGCTACCCCTTAGTAAGACTGGTTGTCAGACTTTCGGGCCACTGGCTGCCTGTAACGACTGTCAAAGATATATAATTAACAGCCGGGACCAACGGCTTAACGTGCTTTCCGAGGAATTGAGGAAATTCGGTATGTGTCACTTATCCACGGACCATCATTGGCGAGCACGGCTCATAGTAGTACTAGCTTATACCCGCGCCTTCGCCCGCGTGAAGGTCGATAACTGTCCCACGCAATCGTACTACCGGGATAAAAAGTATCCTATATATTAATCCAGGTTATAAACTATCTATATGCCAAATTTGCTCCAAATCCATTGAGGACTTTTTGCGTGAAAGAGAAACAAACATCCATCGATCTATCCTCACAAACTTCCGCATTTATAACATTAGGAAGATTTAGCAACGAGCTCATCAACAACAATTTAATTAAATATTTTTATAATTAGTATGACCTAAAGTAAGTAATTGGGCTAAAAAGACCAGTCCCTCCGTTATGCGTCATTACGATTGCATTAAACCCAACTATTTCATGGACACAGCGATCAAATTGCCACATTTGCAGTTTACGCGTCTCTGATTAACATAAGCGTTTCCCTTTTCCTTTAGAATTAATTGTTTGTTTAAAGTTGGCCTAGTCATCGCAAGCGCGATTGCTTAACATAAAGTCCTGGGTTCAATTCCCGGGTCGGGCAAAGTGTTATTGGGTTTTTATTGTATAAACAGGCTAATGTTCGCAACTCCACGTCCAAAGCGAGTATTATGCGTACGGTTGAGAAATTTATTCGATCCACCCCAACTTCCCGAGAAAGGCCAGCAGCGCCTTGATGTTGCTGACGATCTCGCGGATAGTATCTGGGTTGCCGGAGTACTTTGCCCTTTATGGGCCAACCCTTGGGCAGTGCCGAAGCAGGTGGGCGTGTGTTATTGGGTTTTACCATCAGGAATTTCTCAGTAGCAGCCACGGAGTCTGGAGTCACGGAGTCACAGAGTTTATGCCCGGTTGATGGCTATAAGCTCACCCTCTATCATCATCATCATAATTTCAGCCGAAAGACGTCCACTGCTGGAATTAGGCTACTCCCAAGTTTCGCCACATTGACCGCCCTCTATTACATGAGACTAAAATAATAGGACTGGTGAAATGCGAGAGTTCTATTAGGTACACCTGTGCCTAATACCTCGGGGATAACAAGCATGATGATATGTCTGTTTAAAGTTCTAAGTAACTACTTACTTTTATTATGGTTGCGTTCAATGACCGTTTATAATGATGTTGATGATAATAATTAATTAATTTATACTACGTTTTTATGGCTGCTTTACTTTGTAGGCCGTCTATTACGTTTCATTCAAAGATACCCTTTTCAAGATCTTATCTGCTATCAGTCATCCCTGCTGCCTATGATCAGATGTGTGGAAAGATGCATCACATTTTTGCAGAATCAGGTCCAATGTCCAAATTCTACTTAATCAGGAGTCTCTTGGTATGATTTGGCATCAATAGTGAACGTAAGAAGGGATTTGGATGGTTGGTTATTGGTGTATTTCTCTAGGTAGCGCTTCCTCTAGGACCGTTGGAAGTTTAGCTCCTTTTCAAGATAATACGTATTTTTAAGACATGAAGTGATTGCTTATTTGACCTCCACAACACAGTGACTGACCGTCCAGGGGTAACGTTACTCAATAGAGTAATGTTACCCCTGGACGGTCAGTAAGACTGGTTTCCAGATCCATTTATCCTGTAAGATTGGGTTTTCTGCTGGTCTAAGTCCGTCTCCCATCGATAAACTGACCTTGGTTAGCATTATTTAGTCACAAACCTTCCCATTACCACAGTTTACTAATTTAAAATAAGAATAACTTCACTACTGTAATCCCCGAAGAAGTGTATCAAATAGTACTCCCACATTTTGCCAGTTATGCTTAGTACCTATTGTAACAGGGGGCGAGCCTATTGCCATCAACAGGACATAAATCCAGTCTCTGTGGCTTCTAAGAAATTCCCGATAGAAAAACCCAATAACACTTTGCCCGATCTGGGAATCGAACCCAGGACCTCATGCGCAGCAGTTGCGCTTGTAACCACTGGTACAACGAGGAATTAAGAATAATCATCATCATCAGCCTATTAATGTTCCCACTGTTGGGACACACCTCCTCTCTATGAGAGGGAATCTGCTATAATACACCACGTGGGCCCAGTGCGCATTGGTAGATGTCACTTGTCTTCGAATTTTTTGGTTCTACGACATGCCGTTTGCCTCATGGTGTTTTCCTCCACCGTTTTGAGAATAATATTGTAGTAAAACTCACCAAGCCTGAGGCAAGCACAGGTTCTCAAACGGGAAGAGATTGGGGCTCAAGATGACCAGCTGCCACCAGTTCATGCGGCACATGTCTCGTTCTCTTCTCACAACTGCATCCCACATGGGTCCAGAGCCCAGATGAGGTACCCAGGTCATCGCCAGACCCATCACTACTAGGACAGCTGGCATTAATCTGTGAAAGAAAGACACTTACTATTAATTTCTTTAGCAACTTTTATTTATCTCTTTACAAATTTTATACTTTATTAAATATTCCTTAAAAAAAAGCATGTAAAAATACTACCACACCAGCATCGGGACACGGGTCCTACCAGTGGCCAGGGCTCTTAAGAGAGGAACCTCCTAACAATACGTGCCTTGGCCAGAAGTACCGCTTTCTGAATCAAACCCTTGATCCAGAACTGCGTCAAGGGATATACGCGTTTTTCAGTTTTTTCTTCGCTAAAAATACCTTACTCAAAGCAATGTCTTTCATTTGTTTTTTTTTTTTGCATCTACCGTCGCAATGGGTTATTCTCTGAATACCCCAATCTTCAAGGCCCCCGGAGAGCCCGAATACAATAAATATTACCGCTTGGTAGCGAGGTACACGTTCAAACGATACGCGTGTTGCGACATCGCATAGTCTTGATCAAAAATAAAGAGACAATAATTCTGTTATTAATTCGTTATCTTACCTAAGCCACCTATTCACGAGCGCCATAGGAACAGTCTTCAACGTGAACTGATGGGTCTCAGCATACACCAGCATCTTGTAGGCCATCAGGAACCCTCCCATCACGAAGAAGATCTGAACTATCACGCGAGCGTTGAAGAGAAGAGACTTGAAGAAGTCATCGTAAGACTGAAAGAGAGGTATACAATTAGTCATTTGTTTATTAGGAGCAGGTCAGATAAGCAGTTGCTTCATTTAAAGTACTGGTGTTTATTTGCTTCCGCTTAGCTTGGCGTGCCACCTACTGGGACAAAACTGATTAACATGGAAGTAACGATACAACAAGATGAAGAAGAAACTTGGTAGCCAACTAGCTAGTCTAGCATCCGATCATTCTCAGAAGATCCACTGGCCAGATCCATGATAGATCTAGTGAGAATTGTTTTTCTCATTGGATCCTCATTTCTTGAAATAGATCTGCTGAGAAGGATCATTCGCAGAAGTTCCATTGGCCAGATCCATGACGGATCTAGTGAGAATTGTTTTTCTCATTGGATCCTGATTATAAGATATGGATCTCCTATTTTACCCCCTTAAACTATGAGCTTTGAAAGTTGAGTTTTTAAGTTTTGAACTATGAGCTCATATTTATTTTTTCACATTTTTAACTTCCACTTTGTAATTTAATTTAATAAAAAAAATAAACCTAGTTTTGCTTGTGATTCAGTGTTTTTATTTTTTCCTTACTACCCTTCCCTCATCTCCTCAATCATTGCCTCATCTTCCCTTTTGGTTCTCAAAGACTCTTTTCCACCATTACAGGAGTCAGGATAGTAATTTGTTGAAATTAGTGATATTCACTTGTTTTATTGATATTTATTTGTTTTTGTAACTTTATTTTTTTTTACATAAAAAATTCTAATTAGATCCATTTTACTTATTTTTTATATAAATAGACCTAATGAGAAAAATAATTCTCACTAGATCCATCATGGATCTGGGCAATAGATCTTCTGAGAATGATCCCTAGCATCTAGAATTAGGTAAAATCGTTTTATTTAGACTAGTATTTAAAAAAAAAAAATTGAAACTTGTATGTAGAGTGTAATCTTCGGAACTACTGATCCGATTCCAAAAACTCTTTCACTAACGGGAAGCTACATTATCCCCGAGTGTCACACGGTCATTTAAAATGTTCCTGTGGGTTAATTTTCGTACATAACGGAAACGAAGCTGCAACCAAAAGCTAGTCTTTGTAATAATTTAAAAAAGGTTTACATCACTCAAATTCAGCCTCTGAAATTACTTACATTGCGTTCAGGAGCTAAACACTAGATGCTAATATAAATGGATCTTTGCAAATGTCCATCATCTTATAAGAATGTTGCAAAACAGTTGGTTGACACATCCAGTGACCAACTGACTTTTACTTAGGCCCAAAGAAGATTATTTATATTCAAAGTAGCCACATTTCTCAATAAAACATTATCAAACTCATTACAAACAATACTTGTTCAATGTTCTCTTGTATTACAATAATTCTCTAAACATGACGCAAAATAAATATACGAACAAAACGATCAACTGATTTGCGTCAAAAACAAAAACTGGTATTTTGCCAACCTTCTTTACGGTTAATGGTTTTACTAAGAACAATGTCTTATTGCACTGAATTGTTTGTTTTAGCCGATTTGCAATGTTTTTGGTGGACCGAAGAACTATGATCACTTGGTCGTTTTTTTTTTCACAAGAGGTCTGTTGGTAAGATCATTCAGTCTAGGCTGCTAGCTGGGCAGACGACATTGTTCCCACTGTGGGAATATCCTGGACTAGGCTGGCACAAGAGCGTGGAGCTTGGCACAAGCAAAGGGAGCCCTATACCCAGCAATGGGTGAAGTGGGGCTGTGGATGATGATGATGATGATGGTGGTGGTGATGATAATAATAATGATGATAATGTTAATGATGATGACTTTCCAGGTTGCACTGAATACAGTGTAGTATCTAATGTCGACTGCCGAAAGACGTTGCGTTGGAAGACCTCCCACTAGGTGCACCGATGACCCGGTGAAGGTTGCGGGGATCCGCTGGATGCGAGTCGCATGGGACCGGTCAATGTGGTGACACTAGGGGGAGACCTATGTCCAGCAGTGGGCGTCTTTCGACTGAAATGATGATGATGATGATGAAGCGCGACTGCTGAGCTCAGGACCTAGGTTCGATTTCCGAGTCGGGACAAGTGTTATTGGGTTTTGCCGTTTTTTCAGAAATTTGTCAGTAGCAGTCACGGAGTCTGGATTTGTGACCGGTTGCTGCCCCTATTAAGGCGTATACACATATAACGCTGGCTACCGACGCCGATCTGGAAGAACCCGAGTCGGGACAAGTTCCGACCTGCTTATCGGTGCAGGCTGGTTCGGCACAAAGTATAGAGATTGCCTGCGCCAACTACCTGCGCGAACTTTCTGATAAGTGCTGGTAGACCGGTGCCGGTAGCCAGCGTACTACGTGTATACTCCCTGACATGGAACTTAAACTAACTGGCGAAATAAGGGTGTACTATTATGTACACATCTGCCAAACCCTTCGTGAATTACAGGCGTGATGTTAAGTAATGTTATCATATTAAATAGTAATGTTATTATATCAAAAGTCATCTTTAACTCTCTACCTAATTTTATTACTGATCGTCCGTACAAAAAATTCTGCAAAATTCTGAAAAAAATGGCTTATTTCACATGTCAATCTTACCATTACCGGAATGTATTGTAGAGAATTACCTAAATTATATTTGTTGTGTTTGTACATTAGAAAATATTTTATTTTCCTATTATTTTCCTTCTGTTAACAATTCCTTTGTTTGGTTTTAGTGTTTAACAGCAAAATTTTGTTTTGTATTGAGTAACTTCGAACACGCTTAGTTACCTAATTTAATGTTTGTTTCACATTTAGTTATTGTTTTGAAATTAACATCTAATTCTTTAATGTTTGCATGCCAATTTTATGGCGAAATGTGTCATTGCACTACATATTATTTTTACTATCTTTTGTACCACATTTACTGCAAATAAATAATTTTGACTTTTGACTTTGTCAAAACTTAATAAGTAACTACCATTCACAATACCACATTAAATACTTAAACTTAACTGCAATCAATTACGTTAACTACTTAATATAAGTTACCACCAGGTAAAAGTGGTCGAGTAACCGCAAATCGCAATCATTTAATAAACTGGATTGCTTCCGCTCTGCGCGTGCGCTTGTTAGTCAGTGCATTGGGGAAAATCATTGCGGTTTTATAGATGCTAATAATTATAATGAGTTTTAACTTTGTATGTTATAAGTTTGCATCTAAAGAGGTAATCTTTTTAGTTACTGACCCGATTCGCGAGTCCGTTTTTTTTCTCTGTGTACCCTTTCATTCATAAAAAATAACCAGTACTACAACATTTGGATTTCGAACAATGTCACATGTAACAATTGTCATCCAATCAAAACATCTTCTTCTTCAAATCTAAAAAAATCTCGTGTCAAAGTGTTTGTTATCGAACTCCTTCGAAACGGCTTGACCGATTTTTATGATTTTTTATGTGTAAATTTGGTAGATCTGAGAATAGGTCGTACGATATTTTTTCGTCTCACACATCAAAATTTCCTTGCGGGCCACAGCAATTAATAATACAATTAGGTATTCTAAATTTCAGCTCAATCGGAAACCAAACCGGGAAATGGGTCAAACACTTCTAAGATTTTTTTCACATAGTAACAGATGACGCAAATAAAAGCGTGTTATAAATGATTCACAACTGTTTAGTTACATTGCCAACTTGACAAACAAAAATAAACATTCAACCCGAATTCGGTTCCAACCGGTTTTGTTACGCAAGAGATCATTGACTTGTCTAGGTCAACAGATTTCGCGGTTATGCTGCATGACAAGTAAGTTTGTTGGTTTTTATTTGTGTGGTAAATTGGGTCATGGGTGGCACGTAAACGTATGTTGGTATACTCACGAGCACCAATATTTAAACGGTTAAAAGTGTTTTTTCCAAATGTTCTGATCAAAACTTAATTTTATTACGAAATAGTATTTTGGAACTCATATTTTTATGAAAAAGATCCTTTCTCCAAGTTAAAATTGCTTTTGAATTTATGAAAGTGTATACTTATTGGTGCTCGTAACTGTACTACTATTTCAATGTTTATGAATGTCATATCAGCTCATGACTAAATAATAACAGCCGCTTGGGGTCGATCTCAAGGTTAAGCCACGCTTGCCTAGCTTGGTCCGTGGATGGGTGACCACCCATTACATACCGATTTTTCTCCGTGTTTCGGAAAGCACGTTAAGCCGTTGATCCCGGTAGTCATTTCAGATCTTCGACAGTCGTTACAGGTAATCATTAGCCCGAAAGTCTGACAACCAGTCCCTCCAAGGGGTTTCGTATTACCCAGTGCGAACTGGGTTGTGGTATTCAGCTGCATCCGGTTAGACTAGAAGCCGGGTCGGCTTCTAGCCTTTTCAAGAGATGATGATGAATGTCATTTCAGTTTTATATATTTGTGGGTTGCTTAACTTGTTTTGAACTTTAAAGAAAATTCCGATTTAAAAATCAACTCACTTACCTTTCCGTCAAACTGACTGAACCGGTAACCGTACTGACTGCGGACTTTGATAGATATTTCAGTATACATTATAAATGTAAAACAGCATAACATCACGCCTGTAATCCCCTAAGGGTTAGGGAGAAGCGTAACTAATGGTCCACATTTCGCAAGTTATAATTAAGTCCCATGTAATAGAGGCGACCCTATTGCCACCAGGTATAAATCCAGATTTCGTGCTACTGAGAAATTCCTGATGAAAAAACCCAATAACACTTTGCCCGGCCCGGGAATCAAACCTAGGACCTCATGCCCAACAGTTACGCTTGCGACCACTTAGACTAACGAGGCACATACACACAGTTAGAGAAAATAACACCTTGTAAAAGGAAAACCTGGTACCGGCCAGTAACCTGTCGGTTTAACGCAATATTGTATAAATGGTACGTTGAACTGTTGCATATGAGCAGTATTACCTGTTTTACTTAGCCAAGTGTTTCGAATAGTTTACACGATTCTATGATTACTTAGGTTTGATGAAACGGGTTTCAAATAAGTGTCGCAGATTCAGTATTATTATTTGGTTAGATGGGGTATCATCGACCCATCTCGGACACAATGCGAGTGTGGAGCCCCAACACTGGATATGCCACACCTTCACTACTGCCCGTCGTGCACAACTAATAGGCTAAAAATCTAATTAGTCCGTCAGTAAGATTATAAAAAAATATTTGACACGTATTTTTTCCTTTGTTACGTAAACCAAAATTGACGAAGATACGACGCTTTTAAAATTCTCAATACGACACACCGTGCTATAATTTTTAGTGCGTTGTGACGTCACAAGCCCCGACTCCCGAATTTTGATGCGTTTTATCTTTGTCAATATTCATTGATTTACAAAAACAAAAAATACGTGTCCATTATTTTCCAATACTCTAACTGACGGACTTGATAGATTTACAATTTATTGATGGTGGAAACTAGCCTATTGCACCTTCTAGGACTTAAATAAGGCAAACGACAGAACTGTCCAGGTCACTACGTCATCATCTGCCTGGCCTTTTCCCAACTATGCTGGGGTCGGCTTCCAGTCTAACCCGATGCAGCTGAATACCAGTATTTTACATGGAGCGACTGCCTACCTGACCTCCACAACCCAGTTAGACCTGGGTTATAACAAACCTCTTGGTAAGAGTGTTGTCAGACTTTTTGTCACTGACTACCTGTAACGACATATCAATCTATACTTCCACACTAATATTATAATATTAATATTTAAAGAGGAAAGATTTGTATTTTTGTGTGTGTGTATGTATGTTTGTAATGAATAAACCCTAAAATTACTGCGCCGATTTCAAAAAATCTTTCACCATTAGAAAGGTACATTCACCCTGAGTAACATAGGCTATATTTTATCCCCGTACTCCCACGGAAACGGGAACTACGCGGGTGAAACCGCGTGACGTCCTCTAGTATCTAATAAAAACACACTATAGTGCACGGTGATTTAAAACCACATCGATTAATAAATGACACTGCCGCCTACGATGAAGTACGGTACAACAATCACTCTTTGGCATTTACTCTATCTGTTTATTACAAGGCTTTTAAGTTGCACAACGAGTGAACAGAGAGGAATATAACTAAATGCAACTATATTATAGCGCAGTTAATGCACTAAAGTTGTGAAACGTTTAGTGAAGTGCTTTAACTTTGGTTTAGTTTGTTTTATCTCGTATTTCTTTATTTAATTAAGGTTCACCAACAGTTGTTACAGATGTTATACAGATAGGAACATACAAGTAATTGCGTCTTAGATCTAACTGCAAAACCAATTACAGGCAAACACCACAAGCAAAATGCTCTTTGTAATTATAAATTTAATTTTAAAGGCTTGATGTGCTTAGATTTTAGATAACTATATTAAATACAAATACTAATTACGTCTGACAAACGTCTTGGACGTCAACCAGGTCGCTGCGTTCGTTTATGAGTTTGCACATGCGGGGTATAGGTGAATTAGCACCAAACACTGTACGGCGAAGAGGTGGAGCTAAGGGTGTTATAGGTTTGCGAAGGGGTCTACGGGGTACTCTAAAATTGAACTTACTAACCAATTTTGGGCAGTCAATGGTGTTATTGAGCAGTTATGTGTGCGAATCTCAAATCCAATCCGTATTATTGCGAAGTCTTTACAAAATTAATCTGTTTCTTGTTTTACAGAATCTAGCTTAATACTCGTATTACATGGAGCTTGACGAGCTCGTGGCGACGAAAAGGATCTTCAAAGCTAAGCCATGCCTGCCAAGGTCGGGCCGTAGAAAGGTGACCATCCATTCATCATTATCATCATCATTATTTCAGCCGAAAGACGTCCACTGCTGGACATAGGCCTCCCCCAAGTATTGACCGGTCCCGTGCGACTCGCATCCATAACATACTAAGCTTCCTTCGTGTCTCGGAAAGTAGTACATAAGAGGAAGTTTGAAAGTGGCGCGGATGACTGAAAAGTTGTGTAGTAATCGGTTGTCGTAGTATGGGCATGTGATGCGGAGAAATGAGGAAAATGTAATGAGGAAAGTTTTGTCTAAATGTGGATGGGTATCAGAGTAGAGAAACCGAAAAAAAACGATGAATGGACTGTGTTAAGGATGATATGGCAAGAATGTAGGTGTCTGATGAGATTACGAGTAATAGAGAAGTATGGAAGAAGCCAACATGCTGCGCTGACACCAAATGAATTGAGATAATGACGAAGGAACGTTCAGTATCATAGACAAAACCGTGTTACTTCTATTCAACGCACTATTTTCCGTTTGGTTCAAGGACCACCAGCTCTAAATAGATATTATTATTTATCACAATCCTCAATTAATTGTAAACCAATCGCATCCCCATTAATCACATCATCAGTCATTAATGGATCCGATACAGATTCATTCAATTAATGTTTTGTTAAATCGTTGACATTCCGCGGTTTCCGATGTCAAAGATCTGTGACATGTATTTAACTGTTAACGGTCAGTTTACAAGCTTTTTGTGGAAATGGTGGCTTTGTGAGAAAAGAGTGACAACATTTTTGACAGACTTTAAAATAAAGGAGATTAATTTTTATGGTTCCTAACTCAGTCAGCAAAGAACCCTTAAAGGATCACTTTGTTGTCCGTCTGTCCGTCTGTCAAGACCCTAGCTTTTTCTCAGGAACGAGTGGATGTAACAAGCTGAAATTAATATCAAACATCAGGCCTGCCACCTCTTGGAGCAGTGTAAAAAATACTAAGTTGGCGAAAAAAATACTAATTTTCCGAAAACTTATTCTGCTAAAATAATCGTTTTCTTAAGCTCTATAACGGATGCAAGAGCGAGCGAAATAAGACCCCGCCATCCCCTTTGTGTTAGGTTACTTTAAACCCTGCAGAATAAAGAGCCCCGGTGGTAGCAGGGCTATGCCGACTACGCCTTATTACAAACATTTTCATATTCAACTTGACGTTGATTTTATTCCTGTTTTATTTGATTTTTAAGTTAAAACGAAATTTAAGTTGGTGGAGAAATATTACGTCAGCAAATGCTGTATTTCGGAATTTTTGTATTATATTCGTTCGTTTCTTTGTTCTTTCAGTTGTCGCAAGATTAGTAAATAAAGCAGTAAATTTCATATTTTCAGTATGCTCATTCTTTTTCGGAGCTTTTAATACTACCCATTTAAATATAGCTTTAAAAGTATATTAGAAAACCAACCAGCTCTAACTCTTCCTCAGAGAAGAGGCCTGAGGTCTAGCAGAGAAACCGTCATAGGACCATTCTCTAAAACACACTAGAAATATAAAAACGTTAACATACATTTTCAATAAACTCGGGGTTGGCCGTGTATCCGTAGCCGATGAAAATCATTGAGTGAAGACCGAGAATCATCACCATTGTGTAGAATCTGAAATAAAACACAATCGTCAAAAACTTTGGCTATTTGTATTTCATAGTAAGTATTCTTATTAGCGTGCCTACATGAAATCGACGTAAAATTTCCTTGGCGTATGGAATCTACCCAGAATTTAGCGATGTTTGATTTTTTCAGTAAAGTCTATCAGATCCTGTAATGTGCAGACTAAAAGACAGGTTCGACCCACTATTAAGGATTCTACCCACTGCATCGTACCATACCATGACCGTGCAATGAACGTAACAGGCAAAAAAAAAATTTGTATGGAAAAGTATGAGACTTTGCCCACTAGACCGTTCCGTCACCGATCAACACCGACGTGTACCTTAGGTACAAGTAGTGTATCGGCACTATAGCTGCTGCCAGTTAAGATGACAATAGCGGTCATTGCCCTTTCCCTTATATTTCTTCGTACGAACCAAAACAATGAACCATAAATCGTTTTTCATTAGAAAAAAATGTTGAAGATCACGATAGATAACGATTCAAGACTTGAACAGGCTTATTTTTGGTTTTTAAAGTTTAGATTCTAAACTTTACAACTTCAATAAATGTAGGTGAGTCAATGACCGCTATTGTCATCTTAACTGGCAGCAACTATAGCAAAATATTTTTGCTGACAATTGTTGACGCTCGGTGCATGACACGTGATGGTTCCATCACGTTTGGTTTATTGGGCATAGTCTCATACTTTTCAAAACAAAGAATATAGGGTTGAAAACCAATTAATGACCGTCGTAACCCGCTATAACCACGAACGATAACCTTTCTAAACCCATTATAAACGGCTATGATACAATGTTGATTTGTTCTAGTTCTAATTCGTTCTACTTTCATAGCACGGTCATGGTATGGTACGGTGTACTGGGCCGACTCCTTTAACACAGGAATTAAAAAATAACTAGCACCTTTGAAATAAGGATTTGGTTGAAATTATCAGGCACAAGAAAAGGTAACTTCGATTAACAAAAAATACAATAATTGTATTATGACATAACAAAGTTTCTGTATTATTTTTAATTGCCCTTAATATGTTAAATATAAAAGAGCCTTATTGCCAGGAACCGTAACCCCAATTTGCAATTACTCAACCATTTTTCCCGTACATTTTCGCGCATGGTAAGTCACGTATAACGTGAAGTACTTTCCTACCCGCCGTACTATCACAAAATAGATTGGCATAGAAGGTCGACTCCATGCAACGTAGACGCGTACGTAGGGCGATCTCAAGCAAATGATAGTCGCGAGTGCGCTTGAATGGGTACCTATCATATGAAACCTATCATTAGAAATTAATTTAACCAAATTTAATTTCACCGAAAACTTTTCAACTATTTTGTCACATCATCGAAGTCACGTCTGCCACTGTATCAGTTGACCTATTATCAATTTGATTTTTTTCGTTACTCCGACGTTTCATTTGGTCGAAAAACTTTTAACCGAAGTTACACTAAGCCGAAATAACTTTGTTCGAAGTATTATGTTTCCGAACAAGCATTATAATTATTATAATGCAACAACAACAACAACAACATCAGCCCATAACGTCCACTGCTGGACATAAGCCTCTCCCATGATGGGAGGAATTTGCCGTAATCTCCACGCTTGGCAGGCGGATTGGAGATCGCAGTAATGAAAGACTAACAGAAAACGCTGCTGCCCATTCTCAGGTCTACGGAGGCGCAAGGTGTTCTGACTCAGACATTAGTCGCCTTATACGACACCCGTGAGTGTAATGGGTTGGTTCTATTCTACTCTGCCGGATACCACACGGCTAGCTATATTATAATGCACTTAGTTGTAATTACTTAGTCCTAAAATTATATGATGTTTTTCAAAGGGTCACAAAAAAAAATGTTAACCTAATAAGTTTCTAAGGGAATGTTAGTCATTGTTAAACTTAGGCAAATGTTCAAAAGAGGCTTCGGCCAATAGCATAAAGTTATTTTGTAAATCAGCGAAACGTAGTTCGGTAAAATAATACCTATGACACATGATACTTCGATGAACTAAATATATGTCACCAGCTCTCATTATTGGTGGCAGATACTTCGTCAATTTATTGAATCATCAGTCCCTCCCGCCTGTTACGTACGATGGTGTCGCTATAGCCTACTCCAAGAAAGTTAGAGATTTAGATGTATTTTGGACTGCAACTTGTCTTGGCATGTTCACATTGCTGAAGTAAACAGGAGGGTGTTTCGTTCGTATCGGTCACTTAAGCGTCTTCAGAAGTTCCTGCCATTTCAGACTAAAATTACTCTCGCTCAGTCTCTTCTTCTTCCTCTTCTAGACTATGCTGATGTCTGTTTTCTTGGTGCGACGTAGAAACTTCTTGATAAGCTCGAACGTCTGCAGAATTTGTGTATACGCTTCATTTTCGGGCTTCGTAAGTACGACCATGTCTCGGAATTTCGGAGGAAGCTGAAGTGGCTACCTATTCGGCAGCGTCGAGATTCACACACTCTCTCTTTTCTCTTTTCTATTCTTCATAATCCTAAAGCTCCTTCGTATCTTCGGGAACGCTTCGAGTATCTTGTTCCTAGAGGTAAGCCTTGTCGCTCATCATCATCTCTTCTCCTTCGTTTCCCTCCCCACTCCTCAAGTCGGTATAGTGGTTCATTTACTGTTCATGCTGTGCGCCTTTGGAATTCGCTTCCACATTCCTTGCGGGATAGCCCGTCGTTAGATGTGTTCAAGAAAAGAATAAAAGAACATTTCCTGTCAACATAATTATAGTTTGTAAATATTGTGTTTTCTATGTAACTTATACATAGACATATATATTGTATGTATTGCGTACATTATATTGTATGTATCAGTTTAGTGTATAAAATAAGTTAATTTAAGTTTTTAACTGTATTGTTTGTGCACATAAGTATATCCTCTTCTGCAAATCTCGCAACAGAAATAAGGTTTGCTGTAAGAAAACTCAATTCTTGGTTAAGCTCGCCGTTGTACATAAGCTATATATTTTAATTTTGTGTGCAATAAAGAATAAGAATATGTCAAATAATGCTTATGGCAAAAAAGGAGTTGGGAATTTCATTTTACCAAAAACTATTAAAGTTTTTGGTAAAATGAAATTCGAGCAAACAATTCGGAAAAGTGATCGGTTCCCCGCTTGAACTCGCTGTACGTGAAGCATGTCTATGTGTGCGTGCGTTTTCAGTCGTTGTATGGAGTTGATCTTTTGTATCTATTTATCGTACTGTGTATTGAGCATGCATCGAATACTAGCGGTTAACCACAATGACTGCAGTGCAAATACGATTTTACAACACGCTTGTCTAAAACTTCTATATTTTGAAGTTTATTCCTTCAATTTCATGAAACGATAGGCGTTGGTGCTACTTCATTGTTGGAAAAACCACAGGTTTGATGACATGCCGGTTTCCTCATGATGTTTTTCTTCACCGTTTTGAGAGCTGTGAAGTTGGAATATATTACGCCAGGGTTCCTTGAAGAAGACGGTCCATGGATGCATGGGTCATCCACTATATAATTATAGAGACCCCTCTGTGCCGAAAAAACGCGGTAAATCGTTGGCATCTGCTGCTGTCGTTTGTAGATCTTTGAAAGTCCGAAAGTCCAAAAGTCTGACAACCAGTTTTAGCAAGGGGTGTCGCAGTTTCTATTGAGCATATTCTATACAGAGGGACTCCACACTGGCATTCTTTTAGGTTAGGGATGGATCGAGGATACCCTATTTGGCCAGATTATATCTACAGCGGCTAACCTGGGCCTATAATTGGTTAAGAGATTGTTTGGACTAGAAGTCGAAATCAACATTGTTTGGAAAAAGGTAGAAAGGTGATGTGATGAATTGCACCAAGTAACGTGCCTGATGGCCGCTTTTACTGAATCACGACTGCTCATATCATTATATCTTACCATGGTAATATTTATCATGCCTTTCTTGCATTTTCAAAGTACTTTCACAATAATCTATCCGAGCAATAATTATCCGAGTTTATACCTCGGCCTACTTTTAACCGTGATTCTTGCCACCTCAATCAGACACTAGTCTCATCCGTGATTAAAATCGTGCGAGAAACAGTGACGAATATTCCCTCGCGATTAAAATCGAAATGATTGCACTGCGGCTACTGCGGTTTGCTGGTAATTGATGTATCACTGATTAACGTTTATTACGAATGGTTTAGGTACTGAAAATAATTATTCCTCCAATTAAACGTTAAAGTTTGTGTATGTAAATAATTTCATTTCCTCTGTTCTTCAAACTATGAACCTATGGTGCCCACAGTCAAGCCTATTTTACTGTAAATTACTATCTCTCTTCTCTTAATTTCTATTTAAATTCTGTAGATTAAATCAATTGGTTCTGTCACCATCTCCTGCGAGGTCTACCGCGTCGCCTCCTGAGGGTGTCAGGGCTCCACAACGTGGTTATTTTGGCCCATCACTCGTCGGCCATACGGCAGACATGGTCAGCCCAGTCCCACTTTAGCTAGCGGCTTTTTGAACAACGTCAGTTATTTGTGTTTTGGAGCGCAGTGACGACGACCACTGGACCACATTGGCAATGGATTGACAGATTTGGAGGTAATGGTGGGAGGCCAGCAGTGGGATGACACAGGCAGGCAGTAACAGTAAATCAAATAGGTACATTTTAAGCATCGGAAATGAGAATAGATAATATAAAGTCTGAAAGTAGCAACAGTGACTGAAAATTTGTGTGTAAACCGGTTGTTATGGTATACTTAGATAAACACTGGACATACGATGCGAAGAACTGAGTACAAAGACGCGAGGGATACTTCTGCTTCAATGTAGAATAATTGGCTACAAGAGTTATGTAGGAAATAATGAATGGACTGCGCCAAATACAAATAAATCTATACTATTATTACAAAGAGTTTTTGTTTGTAAGTTTGTATGTAGGGGGTAATCTCCGGAACGAATGATCCAATTCTAAGTATTCTTTCATTGGCAGAAAGCTACATTATTCGTGGATGCTATAGACGATAAATTATATTTATAGTATGCATATTAGCCGAACTATCACATTTTTTACGGGCGAAGTCGCGAGCCAAGTGCTAGTCAAGGAATAAAGGCGAGTGAAGAGGATGATGATAGAAATAATTGACCTACCTCAACGCCTGGAAACACTTGAATAGTCCACCCTCAGAGCTGCCTCCATGCTTCAGAGCTTTCCAGTTCTTTTGTACGCAGAAAGCCAGCATGAATTTATTAGCTGCAACAAAATGATTTATTAATAAGTTATGAAACAAATAACCTTTGTAATTTCTTTAGGTTTCCTGACAATACGTAAAGGCACGATTCCATTAATTTTCACACTCTTGAAAACATGTTTCCATTGCAAACAACTTGTACACAAATTTGACGCCACACAAGACTTGCTGCTGAGTGTAGCCTTCTTAACGTCAAAGGAAATTCAAAATGGCGGAATCTAGTTTTCAAGATTTGAATTACTATTACGCCTCTCACAAAAGATTCAAAGTTTATTATTACCTACACCTACAGTATTAAACGTGGCCTTATTTTTTGACCTAACGACTTGTCTATACCATTATTATAAAAAAGGAAGCATTTTTTTGGATTTTGTATGCATTCAGAGGATAATCACCGGAACCACGTCACTTATTTGAAAAGTTCTGTCACCATTTGAAAGTACATTATTTCGGATGGATTATTCATTATAATCTGGACATATTCAAAGTTTGAGTGAATCGGTTTCTTCTAGGCAACGTTGTTCCACCCTAGGCCGCATCATCGCTTCAAATCACCTGAGTTGCTGCCAAACGCAAGACTATTAATTATTAAAATATCCAATTAGAGTTACAAAACTCACCTTCTCCTTTCTCCACAGGCCACAAGAAGTAATACGCCGAGCAACCCAAGTTGACCAGCAGTAATCCTAGCAGAAGAACACCAATAACGTAATCCAAAACATCTGGTGGTATGTAGTCATCTTGGGTTTTGCAGTATCGAACTGATAGAGAATCGACCTGGTTGGAAAGAAAAGATTTAAAGTTAGCAGGAGATCTTTGTAGCGTTAGTTGCGCCATAATTGCACCACAAAAATGGCGTCAATAAAATATAAGTGTCTGCAGCTGAACCACACATATGCGGACGCAGCTGCAGACACTACTGCAACCTCACTCCGTGTCCGGGGTCTGCAGAAGGTCCGTCATTTAACTTATCCGCTGCAACCAAACTGCGTCAGTTTACGATATTGTAGCGGCACTGGAAAAGGTACTACAGTAACATAGTGCAAAAAGTACAGCGCCATCTATGCCACACATGAAGAACTAACATCAAATTCCCAAAAATAGTAAAAGTTCTCCGCGACTTAAGACCATTTCTATGGGGGTTGAAGAACTTTACACCAATACTGTGCTATACATGTAACACGTGAACTACGTGTTTGTAACGTAGACTATAAGAAAGTGCTACGAAATTTTGTATAAGTGCAAAGAGCCTAACACGACCCTGAAATGGGTTTTTTCACCCAAAAAAAAAAAGTCGTTTCCCAGCAATATTTTTGCGTAGAGTTACTTAGTTTGATGTAGAGAATGCTTGGTTGATGGCTTCGTGAAAGGTATGTTTACATCCTGTGTAATATTAAGTTAGAGTTAAATCACTTATTCATTTGTATAGGCTAGACTGTAATCTAAGTAATAGTTTTTTATGTAAACAAAAAACAATTTAATTAAATGCCATACTTTTATTTAAAAAAAATAGCGTCCGCTGTTAATACCATGCATTCTCATAGTATTCATAAAAAACACAGGCAGCAAAATAAAGCTTTTATTGCTATTAATGCAGCTCCAATTTTAACACTAGCAATGTGAATGAACAAACCTTGAATTGTCCAACTCTCAATATTATCAATTATTCCATTGATTCTGACTGTTGGAGTGCAGTTCAGTATTGACAATATAAACATTGACTTTAAAAAAAAATGCCTTTTTCAAATAAATCTTCAAAAGAAAATACAAAGACACATTTTCCATTTCTAAAAATACTGAATATATAAGCCAAAAGTTTTTTAATCGGTTTAACGCTATTGGTAACAGATGCTAGTCGTAATTTAAACCAATAATTGCCGAAACTAGGAACATAAAACAACGTAATCTACTTTCCTGCGATTTTTACTGTTTTTCTAACGTTTTAAGTCCCTCTTTTGATTTTTCATTGGCATTTAGTTTTACTAATTCTGGGCAGTAATGTCAAAAGACAGACAACCAGTTTTACCAAGGGGTATTGTATTACCCAGTATTAACTGGGTTGTGGAGGTCAGATAGGCAGTCGCTCCATGTGAAATACTGGTATTCAGCTGCATTCGGTTTGACTGGTAGCTGACCCCAACATAGTTGGGATAAGGCTAGGCAGATGATGATGAACTCTGAGCAGTAATCCCCCCTGGCCTATCAAACTGGCTTTTAAAGTTATCTTATGTAATTGGATTGGACTTAAACCATCTGATTTTAAGTAATTACCAGGACTTAAAGTACAGTCACAAGCAAATATACGGTCGAACAAGCTATTTGGTTTACAGTTTAACCAACAAATTACATTGTAAAATGTAAACCAAATAGCTTGTACACACTTGTGAGCATAAAATCCGAAAGTGGACTAACGGTTTCTACTTTTTAGGTATTGGTAATCTTTTGAAACTTCAAAAATGACATAAAACCCACAAAACGCCACTTCCTAGTCTTTTTAAGATAAGATAAGATAAGTGATATTTTATTTGCATAAAACATGGTACACAAGGTGTTATTAAAAACATTAGATAGGACATGTTTTGCTTAATACTAAAGCATGCAAACTTGCTTACTAAAGATACGTTATGAATTCATATTTAAAAAAATCATTAATGCAATAGAAGTTATAATTATTGAGCCATATATATAATTGAATTTTAAATATTTACAATTTAATGTTTTAAACATTTTTGGTAATTTATTATAGAGACGTACACACATAGCCACAGAGTTTTTATTATATTTCGCTGATCGAGGCAGTACATCTAGCACAAGTCTGTATTGGTCACGTCGACTTCGAGGACTTTTGACTAGGAGAACTGGCTAAACAAACTCCTCAGCAACACATCAATCTGAAGAACCTGATTTAATAATTTTTACCTGCAATCCATATCCTTGGTGTATGCTGACGTTCAGGCAGTTCTTCAAAGCTTCGGCAGTTGACTCTCCACCGTCAGCATGACTGGTGTTCATACCACAATGCTTGGAACCACATACTCCTCGATGCAGCTTCGAATGCTCGTAGTTTTTGTAGGATAATGAAGAGAAATTCTGGACAGAAAAAAATACTCATTTTTAAATGGTGTACATTCATCATCATTATTATCATCGTTTCAGCAAAGATGTCCACTGCTGGACATAGGCCTCCCCCAAGAGTCGTCACTTTGACCGGTCCCGTGCGACTCGCATCCAACCTTCATCAGGTCGTCGGCCCACCTATCGGTGTATCCCATTCGTTAAAATACCGTTTTTGCTATGACAATCATCACGAAGCCAGAATCAAGGTGGAGCTTGGCGGTAGAATAGAGTGCCTGAATAAATTAATTTGGAAGATGTCTTTTTCATGCAAATTTTAATAAAAGAGGTTTTCTGGGTTGTGGAGGTCAGACAGTTGCTCCATGTAAAATACTGGTATTCAGCTGCATCCGGTTAGACGCGAGCCGACCCCAACATACTTGGGAAAAGGCTAGGTAGATCTTAATTGAAATAAAAACAAATCACCGTTTTTTTTACTACACAAAAAATACAAAAAAAATACAGAAGTTCAGGTAGATGCAACGAGCGAAACCAGTCGCACGCACACATAGACGCGTACGTCCGACGATAGCAAACAATTAATGACAGTCGCGCGTACGCTTGCACTCGCTGTACGTGAAGCATGGCAATGTATGCGTGCGCTTTTGCTCGTTGTTTTGACCAATCCTTCTGCACTATTCCGTGTTTGATAGAGATATGATTATCAGCACTTTAGTGACTGTTAAGCTCAAATACCACAACACGTAGGCACTTAATTTGTTTGGCTAGGTTGCTTCAATCGCTCAGTAAGCTTGCAAACATTGCCTTGACACGGTATTCTTGTGTTTATATTTTATCTGTTTGCTTGATTTGTTGGTTGATAACTTTTATGAGTTAACTTTATAATATGCATTGTCAAGACAAAGCACACTGCAGTTTTTGAGATGACTCAACGTTTCATGGTGTCAAAGATACTTAAAAGTTTTGTATGTAAAATACGTCAAACTTTCCGCTGCATATTTAGGTAGGTGCATCGTTACACTCGCCCAAGTAGTTACGTTTGTTTATATTTCAGCTGATACTTTGGAATCGAATGAAAATTAATATGTATACAATTAAACAAATTGCAAATAGATCCACGTTTTTGTTGGTGCTTAAGACATTCTAGGAGTCTTGTAAAGGACAATCGAAACCAGTACTATCTCACTTTTTTTGTTTGTATGTTCAAAGTCTCAGAGATTTTTCATACCATAGTATGTAGTAAACAAAAAAATATGACTAAAAGACGTATCTAGTGAGTTAATAGGCTTCTTTTGGGTTAGCTCGTTCCATCGTTGACCTCATCTCTGTCCTCAGGACTAGATTGTGGTCAAGAGTAGGCCAATAGACATAAAAAAACGTCACATTTGATGTGCTTTGTCATTTTTATTATAGTCTAGAAGCTAGCAGAGCTATCTGGTTTACTATCAATTCCGCGCATCACAGTAATTAAAGCCAGCAACCGTTTCACAGACTCCTCAGTTCTTTGAGTAGTTTGGTTTGGAATATTAACTGTGAGACCTTGACTACAGCTCTTTGCCATACCTTTATAAATTGATACAGCGGCGAGTCATCTTCCAGAAGCACCAAGTCTACTATGCAGTAGACGGCGTCAGGTTTCTTCAAGCACAGGTCGAAGTCATCCAAGTCTGACAGCACCGGCATCGAGTGGTAGTCGAATATTGATTCTGGTGGTTCATCTGCGGAAGAAACGTGGTATGAGTTATTATAAGGAGTTCGATAATTGTCCCACGGGATCATATTACCGGGATCAAAAGTATTCTATGTGTTAATCCAGGTTATAAGTTGTCTGTCTGTTAAATTTATTCCAAATTCGTTCAGTAGTTTTTGCGTGAAATAATAACAGACATCCATCAATCCATCCTCACAGACATCGGCCGTCGTATTAACCTTTGATCGATCAAACCGTGCGACTTATCCCTTCTTTTTAAATGCACTTATCGAGCACATCGAGCAAAAATTGGAACCACTAGCGTCCAGTACTTACAAATATCGAAGCCATATCGCATTTCAATGGAAGCAATCTTTTTAAAAGTATTTTCAGTTTCGTAGACCTTAAAATATTTTCGCCATTAAAAATCTTTATAGAAGCCGTTTCTAATATTTTAGGAGAAATATCTTCAGTATATTTTTCTAAATGTGTATTGCATTTTGATGCTGTAAAAATAAGGTATGTATTTCGAGGTAGCTTCTGCCCGCAGCTGCAGTCGCGTGGATGCTAAGGCGTTAGAGAGTATTTTGTGTCCAAACCCAGGTTGTAGTCCATCAGTGTACCGAATGTCGAATACCGGTCATTTACAATATTTTAGCAATATATCGGCTCTAGTTTTAACCCCTCTATATCTTAACAACTTTTTACACAGTTTACCCACCATTTCTGCTGTTCTTTGGCACTACATTTCCTCTAACTGCCTCCTTTCATTGTAACCATCTGCATTCATAATCATAAGTTTTTTCGGGCATATCCCGCATTACGGTATAGTTGATCGCAAGCACTACTGCTGAACGTGAAGTCCTGGGTTCGATTCCCAGGTCGGGTAAAGAGTCATAGGGTTTTTCCATCAGGAATTTCTCAGTAGCAGCCATGGTCGATGGCAATAGACTCGCCCCAATACATGGGATTTAAGCATAACTGGCGAAATGTGGGTGTACTATTAGGTACACCTCTGCCAAGGGGATTACAGGCGTGATGTTTTGTTATGACAACTATTACCAACACAATTTCTCAATTATCGGAACCAGTTTCAGACATATGTAGAATCTTTCTTTTTCTTTTAGAATCTTAAAAACAAAAACAGTGTTTAATGATCTCTGTAATGGGGGTTAACTTCTATGCATGGAAAGAAAGAAAGAAAGAAAACGCAAAAAAAAAGAGAAAGATTGAATAAAATTATAAAAAAAAGGAAAAAGAAAAAGATAAAACAATGAATTTGGCCCTGCACGACGCCAAAAGGCTCCCATCTCAGCATGACGAAGGGAGCGCCAAATTCTACCTACTACGCGAGTCTAACGTAAGTTTGCCACAAATGTCATCTTTTTGGATTGAGAGCGTCAAGCAAACATGTTTCTCGCGATAATAATGTATTTACGAATATAATTAAAATAGCAGCTACATAATAAAAGACATCGCTGAGCCAAATTTAGTGTGCATCGAGAACCAACAGCAATCAAACTAGTTTAAACAAGAATAAACTACAAATTAATTACCTATAATATTGTGATTATCCGTGTTAAAGTGCAAAACAAATCAATCTAAATCCTTAGACTTGAAAATGTTTAAAATACTATGCATCATTATGTTGCTGGGAGGAGCTTACTCCCAAGATCTTGATGCAATATTAGAATCGCTCGAAAATCGTACTGCCAATGGAACACAGGAGATTTCATCTGATCAAGATCTAGATGAAATACTGACAGGACCTCTTCTAGAAGTTGAGGACCAAGATAATACTCAGGCTTCAGTCAGAACTAAAAGAGAAACTAAAGAAGACAAGGACTGCGCACTGGTTGATGATCAAGAGAGACAATGTGTACCCTATTACCTCTGCAAATATGTCGAAGGAAAAACCAAAAACCCAATCGGGTTTTGCCCTAAGTCCGTTGAGATCTGTTGTCTGGTATCCGATAAGATTTCTCGAGAAGATTCTGATAAAATGTTGAATTAACCCAATTCTTACCAGGACCACCTATAGAGAACTCTAAAAGAACGTAATTATTCTTTCTCAATTTTTACTTCAAACGGGTGAGTCCGTAAAATCTTATGAGAAAAAAAAAAACATATTGAAATAGTTGTTGTGTACTGCAACGTTTGAGGTTGAAGACAGTTCTAAAATGACACAGACGCCGCCACTAACGTGGCCACTGGGCCCAAAATTTGTCGTACAATCAATACGAAAGAAGGTGAAGATGTTCAAAACAGTACCAAACCTCTTGTTAGTGGCTGTAATTTTCTGCGATGATAATCGGATGCAATTCTGCTACGAATCTTCAAACCAATGGCCAATCAAAACCAGGATAAAAGTTCAGCTTCTACTGTACCGTAAACTACAGCCAGAAGAGATTCAGTATTGGATAATATTTTTGGACCTACACATAACGAAACTCAAGACAACACTACAACTTCAACTGTTGCACTATCAGACGTAACCCTGGAAGGTGAGGTATATTCAGTACTAGATTTGACCTTTGGATTAACGGTTTCACAAGACTCAAGCAGCTACTAAGCAATTACGAATAATAGAGGAACATCAGAGGATGAAAAGTCATAAACCCATCGTGATGGTTGGTAACGAGAATGCGTTGGCTACTTCTAATGTAAGCTCATAAATGATAGACTATTCCAACCAATCACTTAATTGGGCTGACGACATTGTTGCCATCGCGGGAATATCCTAGATTATGTTGTCACAAGAACGGGTGCAACAGCAGTGAGTGAAGTCGGGCTGTGGATGATGATCAGAAATCATTTATGATAATTCTTGACCTTCGTACATCGACATCTGCAGTATTTAATTACATTCCTCCTGAGTCGCTGCATAAACTGGTATGTTACCTTGACGTGCCCTTGAAAGAACCAGTTCTAAAGGAACTTTTGAAGAAATCTGTACTGGTTTACTAACATAATAATAATTAATCTTTGTTAAATAAAAGTCACTATGAAAAAACTACTCTAATCGTTCGTTTATTTATTCTTTTCAGGTTGAACTAACAAACTTATCAATAAACTTACCTACAGGAAAGGTCGAGCTTAATTTCCTTTAAAATGTATGGGAATAGTTTTTCGACTTTTCTGCCTTTTCCTATACTCTAGCCTTAGTTGAAACCTTTTTTCTGACCTCATAAAAACAGGGTCGATCAGCATCAAAAAAATCTTTTGAGGAAATTTACCATTTTTGTGTGACCGATGAAACGAATTGCCCTGCGTTTCTGGATGTCTGCTGACCAGATTCTGACAAAATTCTGTAGTAGTTAGTTTTCAGTAAATCTGGCAATGTGCTTAACAGGTTTTTAGTTCTATAGTCTATTGTTGTGCGTCTATTATTTGCTCTTGTCTTGGTATTATTATGTAGCGTATTTGTTGTTATTGTTGCTGTACGTAATCTTATTTTATTTAAGTACCTGTCCACATATACACTTTGAGACAAAGTATGAAACTGTTTTACGTCCATCACATCACTATCTCAGGTCCAGTTGAAAACCAGCGTCGGGAATTTAAGCTGCTCGGCATTTTGCTGAACTGATATTAAGCGCACCCGTGAGACACAAAAAATATCTTTGTTTTTGTGTTTAGATTTAAGTTTTCTTGTTATTTTTAAATTAATGTTGTGTGAACTTGTGGCATGTGCTATAAACCTGTTTTCCTTCTTTCTTTGTTGGATCTTCCAGTTCTATCCTTTATCCTGCAGCGTAGCTTTTTATGTAAAATAATACTATATAACTATCCACATTGCCGAGTCCCAACCAGTTTACGCCAAGAGTTGACCGTGGCAACAGACGTATAACAAGGAAAATAAATTCAAAAAACATAAAAAATCGACATCTTTAGAACACTATTATTGTGCAGAGTTTTGTGAAATTTACGAACAAGATTTGACATTGAAGACAAATGGCTGGTAAGATGTTCAAAATACTACCCATCCTCCTACTGGTCGGAATAGTCTTTTGCGGAGACGATCTGGATTCAGTAATAGATGAAGTCTTCGGCGCTGGTGCGTCTACCGGTGCGTCTGCTACTCAAAACAAAGATGAATCTCCACCTATCCTAACGGAGACAGAAGATGAGCCAAACAAGCCTTGCTCTCTACCAGATGGCTCCAAAGGAGAATGTATTGCTTACTATCACTGCAAAACCAAGGAAGGTGAGACAACGATAATTGATGATGATTGTCCGTCGTATATCGATGTTTGCTGCCGAGAATCTGACAAAATAAAGTAAGTTCACGGGATATCACAGTTTTAAAATAACTCCGCAGTGAAATAATGATCAAGTACCGCGCGCGCATTCCCGTTCTCTCTCTCGCTTCTGTGATGCAGACGAAGTTGCGTGGGTCATTTTTATCTATATAACCTGTTTAAACTTTCAAGGAATCTAAAGGCCAAGACAAATGGTAATCATTTTCAAAGTGTTTTAAGTATTTCTTCAGTTAACAGAACTGGAAAAAGCCGTTTGGTAAAACAGTTAAAACAGTTTTCCAACATCAGTTTTGCTGTTCTGATAGAATGAATATCCTATGTTGTTTGCTTATGTTTATTGTGTCATAATAACATAAATCATTGTATTTTGTTCTTTTTTAAATTCATATTTATATTATATAATTTAATTAAAATTGATATAAAGAATGCAATTTGTGTTTGTTTGTCGATCTAAGAACTGTGAATTATTTAAAAGACGATATCGCTGTAAAGAGGGAGGGTTTGACCTCTAAGAAGTTTGAAGAAGATTATGTTTCACCAAATCCAAATAAATCGGGATTAGAGCAAAAGTATGATGATGCTATCAAGGAGTATAATTTTATAAAATCCCAAGTTTCAAAGTCTAGTATAAATCCAAAGGGCTGATTCTAACTGGCCACCAACCAACTACAACAAAAGCAAATTTGTTGATTTTTTTTTTTATTTTTTATAGATTTTGTATACTGCATTCAGGAAATCAATTCGGCATTTAAAAACTGGTTAAGTTTTGATTAATTACCATAATATACTTCTTCGAGGTACAAGTACAGACGCCAGCACATGACCTACCCGAAACTGAAAATTTTCCTAATAAACCTTGAACCTAATGCGACAAAGTTGAAAATCTATTAAAGTTTGACAGATTGTTGTAGCTTGATGTACTGGTGCCCTTGTTCAAGAATACATTTGAAGATTTTGCTTAAGAGGGCCCTTCCCGGCCCGCCTATCGTCAACGCGAGCATGGTCAAAAAGCTTGTTGTTTCATCCAGAGCCAACGCGGCGATATTTTTTCAACTGCCCTGTCTTACCTAGCCTCGACCCCGCCCTACTCGTCACCCGCGCACCTCATACCGACTAACGCGAGGACATTAAACGAAAGATGGTGTTCGAAAATTTATAAAACTGGTTCCAGGAAATACGTGTTTTTGAATAAGTCTTACAAGTTTGTGAAATAAATATTTATTATTTAAAATCTCCACTACATTTGCAAGGCTTCTATTAGGATATTTTCTTTACTTTTACAATTTATGAGTACATTATGAACGGCCAAAGTTGAGGTAAAATTTGTGCAAAACAGCAATTTTTGGAGGCTTATACTGAATTTGTTCCTACAAATTTTAATTTTTTGCTTCGATAGAAGCCTAGTATAGTGCATAAGATACCTATCAGTTCAAAAAGAATAAAGATATAGGTGTAACAACTTCATAATCACGCACGAGCGTTTGTCAAAATTCTCGCGAAAAGTATGGCGGGTTGACCGCTCTTAAGTGGCCTAAACCGTCTATAATGTTCCTATAACTTTTGGGGGCAAACCTCCTGTCTGCGCGAGGGGACTGGCCCATAATCCCTAATGCCATGGAACTACAGGTAATTAAAATTACCCATGGACCCGGTAATGGGTCGACCCACAGGGACCACGGGTTTTATCACTCTAAACAAAACGTATTAACATCAGAAATAGCAAAGTGTATTTTTTTTTTAATAAAAAATAAATATACTAAGTTATAAGCATTTGAAACTGCTGATTAGACTGAGACATCCGATACAGCGAATGACGTCATTCGCTGCATCGACGTACAAAATCCCTAAAAATTCCGTTTATCTAGAAAGAGATAGAAACAAAAGTTTAAATGGTTATAACTTTTGCGTTGTTTGGCCGATTTATGTCTTGTTTTCGCTTTTTGTCATTATTTTTATAGTACTTTAACATTCCGTATCGAAATAAAAAAAAAAAAATTATGCATACTCCCTATTGAGCCTATTCCGGGCCATTACCTCTAATTTAAGCTCTTCGATACCGGTTTCCTCACGTTTTGAGTGCAGTGAAGATTAAATAAATTGTACAAAGTATTGCCTAGGATCGAACCGAATATAAGTTTATTTAGCTTCGTTGGTCTAGTGGACGAAAGCGAGACTGCTGAGCATGAGGTCTAGGGTTTGATTCCTGTGTCGGGCATTGTGTTATTGGGTTTTTCTATCAGGACTTTCTCAGTAGCAGCAACGTAGTCCAGATTTTAACCAGTGAATGGTAAAAGACTCGCCTCCTGTAAAATGGGACTTAAAAAAAAAAAAACACTACAGGCGAAATGTGTGTACCATTAGGTATACATCTATCTAACCCTTCGGGGATTAAAGGCGTGATGTCATGTTACTTAATATAGACCACAGAGCTGAGAAATACCTGACGGAAAAACCCAAACATTGTCAAACATCGATTGAACCTTGAAAATCAAATTCAGCTTCTGCTTCGGCGACCACACTAGACAAACGTCAGTCTTTGTGTCTGTCTGTGTGATCGCTTACACTTCTCAAACTACTAAATGGATTTGATGCGGTTTCCACTATCATTTTGAAGACACGCCACTCACCTTTACTGTGAGCCTTCACACCAGTGTCAGTTAAGTTTAAGAATTTAACTTGGTTAAAAAAAAAACTTCCAGTGGTACAACGGGATCGCTTGTTCCACGGTTGTAAGTAACACGGGTAACACAACAAACGATTTATTTTGGAAGGTTTTTGTATTAAACTCTATGTGAGTTTAATACAAAAACCTTCCAGAATAAATCGTTTGTTTTGTTAACTTTGCTAAAGCTCAGAAATTTTGATTGTTTGACATTAATTTCGCTATTGCAAAGCAGTGGCAGGTTTCAAATCCATAGTAATATTTAAACATGCAAAATTCGACACTGTCGATTTTCCTTAAATATATACGCCTTAAACTGTTAAATGGATTTTGATTAACTTAATTTAAAAGCTAATACGTAGATCATGACCTAGTTTCACAATTAGGATACTCTTTATCCCAGTAGTATGTTCCTGCGGGATGCTTCCCGACTAACATGCGGGAGAACGCGAAGCCACAGGCAAAACTTAAGCAATTAATTATTTATGCAAAAATAAAGAGTGCTAATAATATAAGTTCCAACAGCATCGGAGAATCGCATCCAGTTTACAACGAGAGTTGACCATCGCGACACACAAACTCGTTAAACGAGGATAATCGGTTCAAAAATACATAAAAAATACGAGTACCTGCTGCCAGAGAACAACTTGTGGTGATTTTAGTGAAATATTGTGATATAACAGTGCATTTAAAGACTATTCTTGGATTTTAAGATGTTGAAAAAACTACTTGTACTCTTACTGGTGGCATTAGCCCATTGCCAGACCACTCAAGACCTTATTAACTTATCACAAACGTTGGCTAAACAACCGGTTGAGAATAATCAAGTTCAAGGGAAACCTTTGGGTAGGAACCCTGTCGTGCCTCCCATCCAAACTATGACAGGAATCACTGGACATGTCACAGGATGTACGATGCCTAATGGTCGGGCGGGAGAATGTATTCCCTTCCACCAATGCAGGGACAGTGATTTCAACACTCAAAATGGCGCCAACAGACCTATCAATTTGGATTCCCCAAGCAGCAGTTGCTACTCGTATCTCGACACCTGTTGTCAAACATCTGATCAATATTCTCCTAACCAACCTCCTAAATCAGTATCTAAATCTGGTTTACGTGAGGGATGCGGCTGGGCTAACCCTGACGGTCTTGGTTCACAAATCCCAAGCCCTAGCAACGAAAATACAAATTTCGGTGAGTTCCCATGGATGGTTGCTGTCCTCAAAGTTGAACCTGTAAATAATGAACCAAACGGCAAAAGGCTCATGATCTATGTTGGAGGGGGTTCCTTAATCCATCCAAGCGTGGTACTAACAGTTGCTCACTATGTTGACGGTTCAAACCCTCTTAAGGTCAGGGCAGGAGAATGGGACACACAGGTCACCTCAGAGCCTTTTCCTCACCAAGAAAGAGATGTGGTTTCAGTCGAAACACACAAAGACTTCAATAAAGGCAACGAATTCTACGATATCGCAGTCCTCTTCTTAGACAAACCTATGGATTTAGCTCCGAATGTTGGAATCGCCTGTTTAGCACCCGCGCGAATTCCTCAAAGCGAGCATACCAGATGTATAGCCACAGGTTGGGGCAAAGATAAGTTTGGCAAAGGAGGACGGTACCAAGCTAAGTTGAAGAAGGTGGAACTGCCTGTGGTGAGCCGTGAAGAATGTCAGGCTGCCCTACGAAGAACTCGTCTTGGCAAGCATTTCATATTGCATTCCACCTTCATGTGTGCAGGTGGGGAGCCAGGTAAGGACACTTGTACGGGAGACGGCGGTGCTCCCTTATCCTGTCCTATAGACTATGAAAAAAACCGCTTCGTTCAAAGTGGTATTGTAGCTTGGGGTATTGGCTGTGGTGAAGATGGTACTCCTGGGGTCTACATGGATGTCTCCGTCCTAAGAGATTGGATAGATGACAAAGTCGTTGGAAAAGGTTATGACCCTAGGATTTATAGTTATTAATGAATGTGTTTTGTGAGAGTTTTGAAGGGTTTGTGATATTGGAAATTTTTGTGTCATCTTTAATATTGTCAAATTTATGCCTTTCTCTCTTTCTCTTTCCCTCTCTCTTTAGTGCCATGCTAACCTCCGTTCAGTTTTTAGAAAAACTTGCTAGATTTTAAAGTAATATTTGAGGTATAAAAATGTTGTAGGTACCTATTAGTCATTTTAGGCATCTAAGTTAAGCTTAATTTAATTTTTTTATCTGTTTTATGTTTACTTTTTAATATGATTTTGTTTTATTGTTAATTCAATCATTTTTTTGTTTTGTTTTGTGCGAATCTACTACTGAAGAAAGAAAAAGTATATACGTACATACTTTTTTTTTCTTTTCTACAAGCAAAAACCAAATGCATGTTTTTTTCTGGCGAGATAAAATGGATATTATTATGTTTCAGTAAGATTCGCTTTTAAAATGTTAACAAAACACATCTTGATAAATAAATAAGAAACTGGAAATATATTATGAATATGACGCAAACATTTTAGTGGCATTCAAAATGCAAATTATGATAATTTTACATTTTCCTTGTACAGTCAACCAAATATCACTGGTAAAAACCATTTTTTACCAGTACCGATATGGCGTAACATACGGCTTAAAGGGTAAGGCGATTCACACACGACATCACTCGTCCGCGCGGTCGGGCGGTGAAACGGATCTCCCGTTGCATAACTTTATATAAAAACCACGCGGACGAGTGGCGTACACCGTCTTTCCGCGCGGCGCAAAGCCAATATATTTGCCTTGCCACCTTGGCTCGACCGCGGACGAGCGGTGTCGAGTGAGAATCGCCTAAGGATTGATCAATGATCAATGATCGAATAAGTATAATTTAATATAATTTAATTTAATATAATATAATATAATTTAATTTAATATAATCTAATTTACAACTTATATATAATAACATTATGTAACTGCTATGGCTCCCTCTCATTGAGAGGAGGCCGTGTCCCAGCAGTGGGAACATTATAGGCTGATGATAATGATGATGAACTGCTATGGGTGAACTGTATGTGATTACGTGCAATGCCTGAAATAAAATGATTTATTATTATTATTATATTGTTTGTAGTGCGTGTTAACAATGATTTACGGTATACTGTACCTAGGTAAGTTGTCAAAACTCATCAGCTGTTTATACGGTAACAACAGGATTAATATTATATGTATCCCAAATAAAAAAATGAGTTTTACAACGTGTGCTTTTTTAATTATTCTCATGGAAAACCCGGATAACTCTTACGCCCCGCAGTTACAGTTGTCATAATTCCTTGACCAAATGTCACTACAATGTGTTACACCTAATACCTCAACATTATAAACGACTTTTCCAATGGAATCAATACTTAGATACCGTAAAAACTACTGTTGTATTAATTCAATTTCAAAATCATTGAAAATTATGTCTACAATGACACTTTTCAGGTCCAACGCCATTTTATTTACACTTAAAATGTCTTGCCAAAATTAAATAATGAAGAAGATATTAAGATCATTACTCAAAGAGTTTTATCCGTGTTTTATCGGAAAGCACGTTAACGACCCGATTAACGCAGCGGTACTGAGGCTGTTTTATGTTCTTCGGGTCCCGGGTTCGAATCCCGGTAGGAGCACATGTTTGTGTGATGAGCATGGACATTTGTTCCCTAGTCATGTTTGTTTTTAAGTATAATAAGTATGTATTTACAAACAAAACGTATCTATGTAGTATATCAACTATCTGGTGTCCACCACACAAGCCTCGTTGCTTAGTGTGGCACTAGATGGCGATGTGTGTAATGTCCAGCGATACATATTTATTTTAAGCCATTGGTCCTGGTTTTCATTAGTAAATCTTTGATAGTCGTAACTGGTAGTCAGTGGCCCAAAAATCTAACAACCAGTCTTACCAAGGGGTACCGTATTACCCAGTACTAACAGGGCTGTAGAGGTCAGATATGCAGTCGTTTCATTTAATATACCCCCAACGGTACTCCATTACTTCTCCTAAAAAAATTTGGCCGAAAATCATTCTCCATAACATGTTTGCTATAAACTTTAGTAGGTAACCACAATGTTCAAAATCCCGAAAAATTGTTCTACATAATTATCTTTACTTATAAAACTATTCTGTCATAATATCGAATAAGCAACAAGCCGAAGCTGCGGTGGTGAGCGTTAAACACATCTGCGACAATAAGCTCGCGTGGGCCCGCCGGAGCCCCGCAGCGCCGGAGCTGTGACAGAAACCATGCCTGCTGCATGTTGCTTGCTCGCTTGCATGCTGCATGGTTGCATGAATACTGTATGCGTGCTTGCATGCTGTATGCTTGATTCATGCTTGATGCATGCATGGTGTATGTTTGTTTGCATGCTTCTTACAGGGAAATAAAATCCACATAAATGTTCATAATCAACTGTTTTATAATGATTGACGCTTTGATTGATTGATTTTCTGCCTTTTAATGACTATAGAAAAGAAATGTATGCCAAAAGAAGATTCTAACTGTGAACTTTCTGCGATATGATGGTTCTAATTTTTAATTCTTACAAATTTTATTAGCGCATTATTGTATAAAAATGTGTTGTGTTGAGAGAAGTTCATAGCAAAAGCTTAGTAATACAATTTTTTTTTTTATATTATTCGGATCAAAACATTAAATAATTTGAATTTAGGATTTCTAACTATTATTGAAAACGGTTTTTATGTCTTTTGTATATTATTGATTTTAATATTTATGACAAACGGGCATTAGGGAATATTGTATTTTAGGTATTTCAATTTTATGGCATGTGATATAAAGTTCGGGTAACTTAGCATTCGGACAAATGAAGGTTTGGGTCAAAAAAAAATTATGGCACTTTAGATTATGGATAAAAAACTTATGTAACACGGTAGAAAACCACCGTCTGAAATCATTTTGAGGATAATTTGTGGTAACTTGATTTGCTACACTTTTATAGACAAACTTTGCCACACTGTACCATTACGTATGTTGGCTTTTATAAATATTATAGGCTTTAATTAATAATGTAATCTCAAGTTAATACAAATATTATATACGACTTATTTTAGATTTAATATTTGTGTACACGGCGGACTTCCGGTCATCATCATCATCATCAGCCTATTAATGTTCCCACTGCTGGGACACAGGCCTCCTCTCTATGAGAGGGAATGGGCCATCCATCCATCCATGTCTTCGCATTTTTGGTTCTAGGACATGCCGGTTTCCTCACGATGTTTTCCTTCACCGTTTTGAGAGCAGTGGTAATGAAATAAATTACACAAAGTAATGCGCCTGTCTGGGTTCGAACCCACGACTCACGACGACGACGTTCACAGACCACGACGTTCGTAAGTCGGGGCCGCCACCACTGGGCCACCGCTGCTCTCAGAATTCTCAACTCAGAATTCTATTTCCGTTTACAAAAAGGAAGTCTGTAGTATTTGTATTTAAATAAAATTATTTAGAAAATAGTTCCGGTAGTGACGTAAATTGCGCTCCCCACTTGGAGCGCCCCACTTTGATATGTCTTTGTTCGAATCAGTTTAAAAGGAGATGTAACGATGTTTAGAGTTAGTTAATTTTTATAAAATAAAGTGCTTTGTCGTTACACTGCTTGTTTTCTTCCTTGAGACCACACTGGCAATCTTATACGTAGCCCAGGGCATATTTAAGTAAATAACCAACCTAACATGGAAGTGTAGCCATCGTATTTATCATCACTGACTTTTGACAACATTAAGCCGATTATAATAAAATTGCTGACGTTGTAAAATATTTAAAATAAATTGTAAAGAATAGGGCCATGACTACATAATGTTCTATGTTAATAATTTCATATCCGAGGTTATTATTGTAATGTAATTATTATGGTAAATAGTGACGAAAGTATTGTAATAGGTAAGTGCATATTGTAAAATATAGTACAAGGCTCGTATTTGTAAGCATTCATGTTTGGTAATATACCTTTCTGGAAGGATTAGGTGCAGTGACGAGCAACAATATGTAAACATTTAACAACTTTAAAAAGAGTATTTCTCCTACTGTTCTGATTAAAATTGTAAGTTATTACGAACGTAGTATTCTGGCACTGTTTTAAGTTTTCACGGTTTAAAACTGAACTTATATTGTCACTTACAAAACTCAATACCGGGACAAACCCGGGTTAGTATCGGGAGCTCAAAAGAAACAGTAATCAAGGAAGATAATATCCCGTAAGTGACAATATAAGTATAGTATTCTGGAACTTATATTTTTAAGAAAAACACCCCATCTCCAAGTTACAACCGTTAATTCTCGCGAAAATTGCTTTTTAATTAAAATCAAAGCATTTATTTCAAGTAGGCCAGTTACAGGCACTTTTGAATTGTCGAAACAAAGAAAAATGAAAATTAAATGTAGCTACAGTCCCAGTTACAAGACATAAAAACTGTGAAAGTACTGTAGTTGCCCATTCCCTAGCGTGGATCTATATGGAGAAGGACGGGTAAGAAATTAAAAGTAATTAATTAAAATTAATTTAGTAAAGTGTATACATATTGGAGTTCGTAACTGTACATTTACTCCTTGATAAGTGATGATCGACTTTTGCATTTTTTTCAATTTTAGACAGAACAGGACTTGACACACGAACAGGGTATGGAAAATACATAGCATCACGCCTTTAATCCCCGTAAGGTTAGGCTGAGGTACAACTACGTATTAAAACTTACATATTGCCACTTATATTTAAGTCCCATAGGAATAAAAGGGCGCTAATTGCCTCTTAACTTCTATAATAAATAAAAATCAATTGCCACAAGGTTGACAGAATATCACTTGAAGAGGGCTCGAATGATTTGGCTGATTTTTAGGGTTCCGTACCCGAAGGAAACCAACAGTACCCTATAATTATGCCTTCGTCCGTCCGTTTGTCTGTCTGTCAGCAAGCTATATCACATGACTACGTAGGTATGTAGACAGTGGAAATTTACACAGAATGGGCATTTCTGATGCCGCATGAACAATAAATAATAAAAATAAGTTAAAATTGAAAGCGGCTCGCGGACTTGCTCTTGGCCGGTTTTTTTTTTTGTATAATTACGTCTTACATTAAAAATCCTATCACTACTTTTTATTCGTAATAACACATCACTTTTGTGTAGTGGTTCATAGCAGACACTTGTTTTCCAAAGAGATTTTTTTTTATTTTTATTTAATGGCGGGCCTAATATCCGCCATTTTTTTTCAAAGCTGCGGCCACGCGTGACCCCTATAATAATCGATAGCTGCCCGCTTAGCATGAACGCTGTAGAAACGAAAGAGAATCGACAAATTTTTTGTTCATCTGTCATTGTATCGACAAAATGACAGATGAACAAAAGATTTGTCGATTCTCTTTCGTTTCTACGGCTTTCATGCTAGGCGGGTTGGTATCAATCGGTTTTGTATGAAGCTAAATGTTCTAAAGTGTCACTTTTCTGAGATATTATTATGAGCAATCAAAGTTAAAGTCCATTTACTGATGGCATCTTCAGCACACTTTTGATAGTTTACTTTAGGCCGGCCAAGCTTCATGCAAAAATCTTACGAGCCCTTTCATCTGTGTGGTGCCAAAAGTCTCAGAGTAAAATGACTGTGACATACGGACAGTTAGACTGACGTACAGGCACGTACCTACAGGACTAATCTGTGGTACGATCCTTACATAGTAATTTAGCCTTGTCCTCGTTCTTACATCAAAAACTCTTAATTATTATACAATACTTTAAGAAATAACACTGCTGCACCTAAATGTACACTTTTGTAATATTTACTTTTTAAATAAATTATTCTTATTCTTAAATTATACGTCAAATTCAGATTTTTAAGGAATGATAGCCATTCCTTTAAAATCTGAATTTCATACCTTATTGAGTCTAAATAAAGACTATTTTAAACAAAATTATAATAAACTCGGATTCCATGCATTTTTATTTTATCAGCCGAATTGCATTACACGATTATTTGAATACAAAGTATACCCATTTAATTTTCAGGTCTGCATTTATATTAACGAATGGTTTATACGCAAGAAAATGCAACACAAGTTCGTACTATTTATTTGCAATATCCTTATTCATTAAAGTTCTAGATATCCGATAATTAAACTAGAAACTTCTAACTACTCTATTGTATTAGGTTCCTAAACCTGTGATAATAGCTGTATTTGTTGTTTAAATAAATAATAATAAATAAAAGACCGATGTTTTCTGATGTTCAATGTTGACCGATGTTTTGTGATGTCGGAGTTTTATTACATAACAAATATTTTTTTGTAAGTTTTGCAACAATATAAAGTAATAAAATCGTATTTCATTGGTTATTTAATCACGGTAACAAAACGGTTGCGGAAAACGGACGGCAAACGGACGTCACGGTTTAAATAATAATAATAATAATAATCATTTTATTATCAGGCAACTAAGGCCCATAGGTAAAATACACAAAATAATAATTAAGAATAATAATAATATACTAATACATATCTTTAACTATACGAGACTAAAACTATACACGCAACGTTGTCGGCGTCGGAAAGAAGTGTCTGATGAGATGACGAAAAATAGAGAAGTATGGAAGAAGAAGAAGACATGCTGCGCCGACCCCAAATAAATTGGGATTAGGGAAAGAAAATGATGATGATGATGATTTAATCACGGTGTTTTAATGAATAAAACTGTCCATTAACTCCATTTGTGATTGGAATAACGAAATTAAACACTGTTTTAAGCTTTCACAGCTTAAAACTAAACTTATATTGTCACTTACGGGATATCTTCCGTGATTGTTAATAGTTTTGAGCTCCCGATATTTCGACGCTGTTGCAAGCGCCATGATCGCGGGTTGACTGGAGAATGCGGGTGGATGGACAAAAACGGAAGATATCCCGTAAGCGACAACATAAATCTATAACGAAATTATTTAAAAAAAAAAGTAAATAATTGAAAAAAAATTGCATTAAAAATCCACACTTGTGGAAGTTTTAATTAAAAAAAAAACTGCTATACTCAAAATTAATACTGACAAAAAATATCATCGAACTATATTTTTTCTTTGATTCTGTTTCTATAAAATTCAATAACAACAAAACTTATTCACGGTGACAAAACACAAAAATATTCACAACATATTTCTCGAGTAAAACTTACAAAATGATTTCAACATTGAATCATTCGCTAAAACAAAAAAAAAGAAGAAAATAAATGAAAGGCTCCGCAACAATAAGCATTGCCAAAAAGCCAAGTGCCCGTCAGGTGCATTGTTGCATAGTTTGTTGACCAATACTCTTTAGATTAGCCAGTAGTTCAAAATCTATTGGTAAAGATTGCTGCATGGACACTTTACCTCCAAATAGGTCGTTAATGTAATAGTGTAGGAACAAAATTCTGATTAAATTTGTTTTATTTATGTTTCCTTTAAACACTAAAATGCGACTGGACAGGCCATTTCTACCGATGCCGGAGAAGCTGTGCCCATATATCCAAAAACTGGGGCCCTAAAATAGCTAGACTTCCCCAATAATAGGCTAGTTTCCATCACCAATAAATTGCAAATCTATTTAGTCCGTCAGTTAGAATATTGGAAAATAATAGACACGTATTTTTTGTTTTTGTAAATCAATGAATATTGACAAAGATAAAACGCATCAAGACTCGAAAGTCTGGGGGGATTGTGACGTCACAACGCACTAAAAATTATAGCATGGCGTGAGGGCGTGTATTGAGAATTTTAAAAGCGTCGTATCTTCGCCAATTTTGGTTTACGTAACAAAAAAGAAATACGTGTCAAATACTTTTTGATAATCTAACTGACGGATTAATTAGATTTTTTCAGGACACAAGCCTATTGGCGAGAAGCGGCGCAACATCGAGAAAAGGAATGGGGGGAGGCCTTTGCCCAGGAGTGAAACAGTACAGGGTAACAAAAAGTTTCCTCTCTCCATATTCTACTGAAGACAGACAGCACGTTAAATTAAATGATAACTGTGAATGAAATATATGGGTTGCCACCGCTTTTAAACTGTTTATAAAATTAAAAGGTGAGTCTTGTTAACCTGTGAGTTAAAACGCAAGGCTGTGGTCAAAATAAAGTGAACGAATGTGGCGTGAAAACGTGAGCCAATTGTTTGAACTATTTTTTTTTTCTATGGCATAATCCCGCCACACGATTCCCAAACCACTGTAACTCCTGAAAGCCAGAATCAACAGTGGCGACTACCAGAAACACGCCGAGACAATGAAGCTCGCTGAAGTCCCAGAGAAGAAAAATTAACTGTCTTGGATCCCGCAACGAAATTAATCAGAAAAGTATAGCGGAGGAGTAGGAAAAGCCATAATTTCCACTTCCCTCCATATCAGCAGGACATAGAACGTCAATAGGCACAGGATACAGGGATAGGCCCAGTGTCCTAGCCCAGTTGTAAACGTCCCTCTTCGTCGTTTCAACTTACTTGTAAGGAAGTGTTCAAACTGGCACGAATAATCGCCATTTATGACCCGCTTATTTTTTATATATTTCTAGGAATTTATCAGAGTTGGAGACATTATGTGTGTTCACCGATTAAAAAAAGTATTGACAATTGCTGGTCACACGTTACGTGCAATGGTCACAATTAAATTTGTTACAATGGGTTTCATTGCTACTATTAAATCGAACAATATGTAACAATGGAATCAGGCATATATTAAAAAAAATATCTGCTATACCAAGAGAAACCGCTGGAGTCAAAAAAATAATAGGTCTCTCACAATAATAGTAAAATAGAGGAAGACCAGGACTCTGACCCAAAACGATAAAAACAAAAACCTTAACCAAAATAAAATTGACATTCACAAGACAGCTGAGCCCAGATTTTTTAGAAGTGGTTGCTATCGAAAGATATCAGTGTTACCAAGGGGTATCGTATTACCTGGCTTCATGTAAAGTACTGGTATTCAGCTGCATCCGGTTAGATTAGAAGCCGACCCCAATATAGTTGGGAAAAGGCTAAGCAGATGATGATGGTTGATATCGTAAGATTTCGAGAGACATACATTTTGAAAAAAAAAAGTGCTTTTCGTTGTTGATTTCTTTTTGGCATCTGATTTTTTATTATCCAGTCTCCTTAGGGTTGATCTTATTAAAAATATTAAATACATGAATATTTCGTGAAATAAAATTATGTATGAAGAAATTTCTCGTGAATGTTCAGTCAAATTCACCTACCTCTTTTGGTAATGTTTTGTGCCAAAACACCAATAACACAGAAAACTATAAATCACCACATTTCTTTGCTATTCACAAGATTGAATTCAACTAATATCACGAAACTCGCGTAGGCGCATTACTTCTAATATTTTCGCAACCATGCGATTATTTGGTAGGAGGATAGTACCCTAGACACATTTCCTAGATAATATTGAAGATAGTAACAATGATTATTTTTGTCAGAGGGTTTTGAGCGATATTAAGTACAAAAAAAATATGATTGCAAAAATTATGAAAAAAAAACTGCTTTCCGACAAAAAAACGTCTATGTATAAACTCACTTGACATAACATCACGCCTTGTCATCCCCGAAGGGTTTGGCACAAGTGTACACCCACATTTCGCCAGTTATTTTTAAGTAGCATGTGATAAAGGGCCAGCCTATTGCCATCAACCGGGCACAAATCCAGACGCCGTGGCTGCTACAGAGAAATTCCCGATCCGGGAATGGAACACAGGACCTCATGTTCAGCAGTCGCGCTTGCGATCACTAGACCAACGAGGCAGTCAATGATTACACTAAATATCCATTCAAATAGGTATCTCTTAAAAAATAACGATGGACTATAATATATATATATATTCATTGAACAAAACAAAAAAAAAAAGGGTCTAAATTATTTTATGCAAAAAAAAATAACTCGATACCCTTTAGACTCAATATCTTTTTGTCAAAAAACAATGCCTATGCTCTTACCTTTCTCCGTAACATTTTGTCCAATAACACCAACAACACAGAACACTAGAAACCACCACATCGTACCTACACACTAAGTCCAACTGTCGCGAACACAGCTAAGCGCCATGCTCCTAAAATTTTCGCAACCGCCAACCAAGAAGGGGGCTAAAGCGTCAAGTCCAGTAATTCACCTGATATCATTAATACAAAACTGAACTTTATCACAACACGCAGAGAGAACATTTTGTGTTAATCAATTAATGCGAAAATTTTGACAAATTCTCGCAGTTGGACTAAAAACGGCGCTTGAGCAGAATGTTCAGTAATTTGTTGATATTGAAATCATTTATTTATTCATATGAGTTTACACTCTAAAGTGTGGTTTGGGTAAATATAAATTGCCTGTTTTTAAGGGCGTTGTTAAAAGGTGGTTATGAGTGTCAAGGTCAGTGCTGACAGTAGTAGAATCATCATAATCTCCCTGCCCTTGTCTCATTCTATTTGGGGTCGGTGCAAAAAACTCAAACTCAAACTCAAAGTATTTATTTCAATTAGACCATTACAGGCACTTTTGAATGTCAAAATCCGTTTTCTTCTTCCCCCTCCCCTCCCCCCCTCCCTCCCCTTCTTCTTCTCTTTTTGTGCCCTGTCAGATGTCACGGCAGCATTTACTGCTGCATCTTTTATATCATTCCTCACACAGTCCATCCATCTTTTTTTGGCCTGCCTCTCCCTCTCCATTCATATCCATAACTCTTTTAGTCACATGCGTTTCATCCCTACTCATTACATGTACTTACGACTTCCTTTATTTGTTTCTGTACTAGGCCCAACTTTCTAATTTCTAGTAGAAAAAATCCTCTTCTTCAAGAAAAAATTATATTCGTCATTCTTATTATTGTCTCATTGCAAAAAAACTGCCGGACTGAATCGTTAGTGTCGCGATCGCAAGCGGGACTGCCAAACATGAGGTCCTGGGCTCGATTCCCAGATCGGACAAAGTGTTATTCAGTTGTGTTTCTATCAGGAATTTCTCAGTAGCAGATTCGGATGATAATCTTCTCGCCCCGTATTACTAAGGGACTTTAACATAACTGTCAAAATATGGCTGTATGGATTAATATCCGGTTAACCTCTGCCTAAACCTTCAAGGATCACACGGACGTGATGTTATATTGTGGTGATGGTTAGCTTAACATGCTTTCCGACGCACAGAGGAAACTCGGTATGTAATCACCCATCTACGAACCAACCTAGGTAAGTGTGGCTTAACCTGAAAATGGACTCGAGCCGCTGTTATTGTGTTGCCAGGCGATGAAATAAATTACTTACGGTTACCAAATATCATTCTTCATTACTTTGTAATCTTGATTTCGTTATAATATCCTTCCTTTGCAACCGCTAGTCATACATATAATCTAACCTATATGCCAATTGTATTATATAATAATAAATGAACAAAATATAATAATATATATAACTTCTGTTTCCAATGGCATCATTATTTTAATCAAATTTGATGTTTAATTATCACTTTTCCCAACCTTGAATTCGAACCCAGCACCTCAAATCACGCTCAGTAGTCGCAAATGTGCAATAGAGCAACGAGGTAGGGCAAAACATTGCAAAATGCGTTATTTTATTAATGCAATAAGCAATTTCAATTACTGAAATTAATTTAATTAGTGTAACAAAAGTAACAGTTTTTATTGCAAAACTGTGATATTCACTGCCCTTCCAATTTGCACTATCATATTGCTTTAATATAGGTGCAAAAATTCCTTAACGAAGCCGAAAGGCACCATTTGTTCTCCCCGTTGTTTTTTCCGGACCATAACTGGGAACCTTCTAGTTACGGAGATATTGTAAAAGTTCAAATGTTGTTGTGTACTATGTTCTAATATCAGTAATTTTGTAATGTTATGATTTCACTACGTATATAAAATACCTCTATGACCCCGTTTTGTTTTTTTTTTCGTGTGGGAAATCATCAAATGACTTCTCCCGCTCTGGGCGGAGCAGGAGGGAGTGTCGGACTTTTACTGACTAAAACCCATCCATGTTCCTTCATCGCCCTTTGTGTTCCGGGGCCACGGTATCTCTTTCGAACAATCCTGCAGCCCAGGCAGGCACGTCTATGACCCCTGAACTATTTAATAAATACATTAGCACAACATTATTTAAAAAAAAAGTCATTTTCTTTGCAAGAATTTTCGCTTAGAGTTATTAAGTTTGATGTCCAGAATTATTGATTGACGTCTTCGTGAAGGGTCTGTTTACACCTTGTAAAATAAACATGGTTTTCAATTTTCATTTTTACCAAACCGGCCAATAAATAAACATAATACGAAAAACCGGCAAAGTGCGAGTCGGACTCGCGCATGAAGGATTCCGTCCCATCGTATTTAGGGAGCCCCCTTTAATTCATTTTCATTTAGTTTTATTATTTGTTGTCATAGCGGTAACAGAAATACACATTATTCTCTGTAAATTTTAACTGTTTACCTATTACGGAGCATGAGATACACCCGCTGTCAGGCAGACGGACTGCAGAGGCGGTGCAGAGGCTAAGGCTGAGGCCTCATTAATGCGTTGCGTTGCGTTGTCGCAACAACGCATTGTATGTCACATCTGTGTTGCGACAACGCATGACATCGCACCGCAACGCTTTAGTGATTGGGAAAAAAATCACGTTGTGTTTGTCCGTCTAGCAATGGAATACCGTCCGTCGTTGCACCGGAGCTCCGACAGCACAGCGCATCATTTTCCCCGCTTCGTCGATCCGTTGACACGACGCAACGACGACGCAACGCAACGCATTAATGATGACCTTAGTAATAAAGTCCCGTTGGTTACTCTTCGGGTACGGAACCCTAAAAAGCAACACATAAAAAATAAAGGTTTCACATCGTTCGTAAGTAAACCGTCGGATATTCCGATATCATGCTGAAAATTATCCGCTCATGTTTTTTAATTAATACTTACGGGGATGAAACGGAAATGAAATTTTTTAGCTGAATGATCGTTCACGTTCACGTGGAACTTGTGGCTAAATGAGGAGCTCGTGGCTTAATAATAACAGCCGTTTGGGTCGATCATCAGTTAAGGCGTGCTTGCCTAGGTTGGTCCTTGGATGGGTGACCACCCTATACATACGGAGTTTCCTCCGTGCCTCAGAGAGCACGTTAAGCAGTTGGTCCCGGCTGTCATTTGTAGATCGTTGACTGCCATTACAGGTGGCCTAAAAAGTTTGACAACCAGTCTTACCAACGGGTATCGTATTACCCAGTACTAACTGGGTTGTGGAGGTCAAATAGTATTTTAAGTTGAACGACTATTCCATGTAAAATACTGGTACTCAGCTGCATCCGGTTAGACTGGAAGCCGACCCCAACATAGTTCGGAAATGGCTAGACAAATGATGATGATCGTTCACGTTTACTATCAAGGTTTTATGGATCATGGTAGGTTTTATTGAGTTCTAATGATGGAAAGCAGCGGTGGCCCAGTGCCAGGCCCGACTTACGAACAGTAAGTCGTTGGTTCAAACCCAGACAGGCGCATTACCTTGTGTAATTTATTTCATCACCACTGCTCTCAAAACGGTGACGGAAAACATCGTGAGGAAACCGGCATGTCCTAGAACCAAAAATTCAAAGACATCTGCCAATCCGAGCCCGCGTGGTGGATTATAGCCCATTCCCTCTCATTGAGAGGAGGCCGTGTCCCAGTGGGAACATTACAGGCTGATGATGATGATGATGAATGATCGCAAGCGCGTGTGCTGAGATTGAGGTCTTGGATTCCATTCTCAGGTCGGGTTCATAATTATTAGGTTTTTCAGGATTTTTCAGTTCATCCACGTACTCTGGATTTGTTTGCCGTCGATAGCAATATGCTTGCCCCTTATTAAATAGCTGGTGAAAAATATGCATGTGGTAGTTTATGCCCGCGGCTTGACCCGCATGTAGTTCGATTATTATCCCACGAGATCATGCTTCCGGGATAAAACTTATGCCTATGCGTTAATACAGATTATAAAATATCGAGTCGTTACCCGTGGTCCCAGTGGGTCGACCCATTACCAAAGGCCAGTTTTAATTACCCGTGGTTACGTGGCTACGTGGTTACGGGGATTGTTTCCTGGATTTCTGAATATATTGATAGAAAATACAAATCCATAGTAACAGCATTTCAATATCCCGACCACGGGTAACCTGAGATTCCATAATTTGACTACGGCTTTATTGATTTTTTATTTATTTACCAACTACCAGGAGGCCAGAAACCATAAAGGAGGTACTTATTTTATATTTTTAATCAGAACAAATCCGTTCAGTAGTTTTTGCGTGAAAGAGTAAATAAACATCCATCCATCCTCACACAGTTTCGCATTTTACAACATTTGTAAGATTATTCAGCTACACCTCAGCCTACCTCTTCTAGGATTACAGGCGTGATGATGTGTGAATATGTACATTAAGTAAACGAACATCAGGTTTCTATTACAGGGCTGGTAGGATTACTGGTTCGTTGCAAAACGTCTTGCAACGTTCCGGCTTGCTGAGTATAGTGGTATTTACTTTTCTATGTTAAGTGGTATTAAAGGAATTCGTGTTACGTGGTTTACTGTATTTTTACCCGACTACGGCAAAGCAAAAAGGAGGGTTATGATTTTGACAGGTTTGTATGTAAATATTTTGATTAAATACATAAACGCTAAACGATATTATATTTTAATTATAGTATTTATTTGTGCAATAATTAAATATGATGGATATTTTAATTATTAAGACCAGACAACATACATTACTAATCATTACACACACATTACAATCACACATTATTAACACATTATTGACATTAATAATCTGCATGACATAATTATTACTTATAAATTACTAATTCAAATTTAATAATGTGTTTAATTGTGCGTATATTTGACCATCTATAGCCTGAATGATATTGTAACTCAATAACCTCTGAATATGAACAAATTCTAATCTCATAATTTTCCGAGCATATTTCCACACCCAGCATAGATAAAATACAGTGTACCTTATAAAATTTTGTAACATCTTCTGAACCTGTGTTATGCAAATAAACGATTTGTATTTGACACTAGCGTCGGGCGGCAGCGTAATCTAATGACTTCCGCTGCCCCAGACTAGTGCCCTTGTGCGTTGGACCCAGACCAACGGTTAGAGTTCCTGTCATTTGACAGATCTTTGACAGTCGTTACAGGTAGTCAGTGGCCTGAAAGTCTGACATCCAGTCTCAACAAGACGTACGTACGTTTTACCTAGTACTTAATGGGTTGTAAAGGTCAGATAGGCCCTCGCTACATGTAAAATACAGGTACGAGTATTCAGTTGTATCCGGTTAGACTTGTAGCCGACCCCAACATAGTTGGAAAAGGCTAGGCAGAATATGATGAGTGTGCTATTAATGTATTATGGACTGGAAATTACGTTACATACAAAACGATACTGCATCCCCTTAAATTAATGATAAATGCTTCTCATTATTACATTTACGATTTATTTTTGATTTTATGTAATTTAATTTGATTTGTTTAATTTATTCTGATCAATTAATTTGTTGACTTAGATTTTGGATTTATTTTGATTTAATTTGATTGGATTTGATTGGATTTGTTTTGCTATAATTCTATAATTTAATTTTAGTTGATTGAGTCTGATTTTATTTTATTTATTTTTTGTAATTATTTTTTTTTTATCTTTTATTATTTTTTATTTCGCAATGGGTGATAATTAGCTGAAATAAATAGATTTATTATTATTATTATTTTTATCTCCAACGGAACCTGTAAGCAATAATTAATAAATTCATTAAAATGTACAATATTATAATAATAATAACGATTTTAATATGTTATCGTATTTCAAATAATGGTATGGGTGATTTTTATACATATAGTATACAGCGTGTATTGGAAAAGACTGGTCATATTTAAAATAATCAACTCCACCATAATATACAAGGTGTAAACGGACTCTTCACGAAGTCGGAAACCAAACATTCTGTACATCAAACTAAGTAACTCTACGCACACAAAAATTATTGATGGGAAACTCCTTTTTTTGCGCGAAAAATCACGTTTAAGAGGAAGACTTAATGTAACACACTCAAACCTTTGTGCTGATGAATGCATTGATTAGTACGAGGTTCGGAGGTTTTTAAGTAAAGTTATTACATTTAAAACATGTATTAAACAAGAAAATGTGAAAAAGTTGAAACTTTAACTTCTATCTCCATAAGAAAGAAAGAAAGAAAACGTGTCTATTTGGCACATGCCATAAGTACACACAACAAAACAAAAATAGGAATTAAAAAAAAACTTAAAACTACACGTATAACATTTCCCGGTATGGTCCAAAACAAAAAAAAAATGCAACGATGGGGAGAACAAAATGCCTTTTGGCTTTGTTAAGGGTATTTTCACACCCATTATAATATGGAGCAGTTAATTTTTTTTTTGCGATTTCGATGATGGTCCCTTCGAGAAAGTTGTTCAGTTTGAGGGCCTATCATAGCTCTACATGACCTTTAAAGTGCCCATAATTAGATAGGAATAAGGGTGTTCTTCGCAGACTTTCACTCTTTAGTTAGAGTCTTGTTCTGAAAAACAATTTGTGGGCCGTGACACAACAGCATAGACAGAACTGTCATGATCAAATTCTTGACGTTGACATTAGATGCATTCAATAGGAGGCAGCTGCAGGCCCTTTTGCTAGTGACACAATGTTCTGTTTATTTATCTTCAACAGGGGCATTATACTCTAAGTAACTAGAAGTTATTAATGACCATTATGTCAACATAGACCCAGAAAAAAAATACTTAACCAGTTTTTATGTTTGTAGGGATCTTGATCGCAAAGTTTATCCTTTCACATAAAACAAAAGAGTTTTTATAACGGATATATGAGGTAACAAACATATTAAAAAAAAATGCAATCGGAGTGAGAACCGCCTTCTTTTTTGGAGACTGTTAAAAATATTAGTTATCTGACAAAAGTGGTTTCATTTATTGAATTACAATGAAGTGCAATCAGACACTTTACTAGACAGATAAATTTTACGTAACAAACTTGCTTGTGGCAGTGGGCAACCGCATTGCCCGCAGAACGTATGGCCGATTGGGCCAAAAAGTTCTTGAGTGGTGACCGCGAACCGGAAGACGTTGTGTTGGAAGACCTCCCACTAGGTGGACCGATGGCCTGGTGAAGGGTGCGAGTCGCACGGGACCGGGCAATGTGGCGACACTTGGGGAGGCACCAACCACCTTGGAGGTTGTCCAGCAGTAGACATTTTTTGGCTGAAATGATACTTCTGACATCTTGGTGCTGTTTTCCTGGCGTAGGAATGGGTGGGACATTTTCAAAGACATTCAAATATTAACGAGGCATAGACGGGACAACACGATTTAAAAAAAAAACAAATTCTTGTTACTACCCACAATTCGTTCTGTCTTAAGTGTCAAGTGCCACTCGTCAAGTAGCATTCGTGTGTCAAAATCAAAAATGTTCGAGATCACAGTTTTTGTACGAAAATACTCCCAATGTCCGCCCTATAAATCTCTTTGGATATGGAACTAAAGTTTCAGTTACTGATACTGATACTGTTAGCCTGTGTCATCCCACTGCTGAGCAAAGGCCTCTCCCCATGACTTCGAGAGTTGTTTCGATCCAGGGCTAATATGGGCCACTGGTCGTTGGTTTTGTCTAGCTCGTACCTCCATCTTTTAAGAGGTCTGCCGCGGTGACTTCTGTTCAGTTAAAATGATACCATGGTATGGTACGTTGTAGTGGGCAGGCACCTTTTATATTATTCAATCAAAGGCATTCATCACAGGAGATCAGCGGTGGCCCAGTGGTGGCGGTTCCGACTTACGAACAGTAAGTCGTAGCCGCGTCGCGTGGTGGATTATAGCCCATTCCCTCTCATAGAGAGGAGCCGTGTGTCCCAGCTGTGGGAACTTTATAGATTGATTATGAATTCATTACGCAGACTCCACGAGCACGACAATTTCCCAACAAAAACGAGAAAATAAACAAAACATTTAAAGTAAGCGCTCGTTGCTGTATTAAACTTGACCGAATATCTTATACGAGCTGGTATGTAATCGCGACGCGATCTGCGCTTATTGTCTTTCTGCGGTAGTCCAAGTGATAAGCGATGTAATGTAACAGATTAAAAAAAATACAGCCATTTCATGAGGCGGTCAGTAGATCACATGACCAGGAAAGTTGTTTCTACAAGTCAGGACCGAAATAGCACGGAAGGCCTCGACTTACGTGGATGTCCGTTATTAAGAAGAACTTAGCAAATTGCGACATTGACCCAATGACGACCCAGAAAAGACATCTTTGGAGAAAAACGATTAGAAGAGCCGACCCCAAATTATCCGAAGATGGGATTTTAATTTTATTCGAGGTGGCGCAGGAGAAGAGTACCTGAAAAGATATGGGGGAGACCTTTGCCAAGCAGTGGGCAAAAATAGGGCTAGAAGAAGAACTGTGGCAAAGAAGGACGAGCGTACTTCGCTACCGACTAGAGCAAAATATTTTGCACATTAGTTTGCTGCAAATAAGCTGCCCACTGAATTAGTCGAAGCGAAACGTCACACACTTTTAGTCCTTTGAAGAGTCCTTTTAGTCGAGAAGACCTTTGACACATTTTTTCTAGATATTAAATTAGGCGTAATATGAATTTTAACCTGGCTTATTGTTAATTTCATGATGAAAAACATGTTCTTCCGGTTTGCAGTCACCACTCAAGAATTTTTTGGCCCAATCGGCGATACGTTCTGCGGGCAATGCGGCTGCCCACTGCCACAAGCAAGTTTGTTATGTAAAATTTATAAGTTGCAGTAACGTTCCGGTCTGGGAGCTGTCTATAGGCTGCCTATTTCTTAACGAAACATATTATCTGTCTAGTAAAGTGTTTGATTACACTTAATTGTAATTCATAAATGAAAGAACTTTTGTCAGATAACTAATATTTTTAACAGTCTCCAAAAAAAGAAGACGGTTCTCACTTCGATTGCAACTTTTTTTTTATTTTGATAAAAATAAACCATATTTACATTATATACATATTACAACTATAACTCTATATAATTACAAATGGGTTCGGTTTCTAGGTCGAGCAAAGTGTTATTGAGTTTTTCCATTAAGAATTTCTCAGTAGCAGCAACGGCGTATGCATTATATGTATGGTCCAGCCAAATTAGCTCGAAAATAGGTTACAACAATTCTGCTAAAAATTGGTACGAATGTTAGGAACACCATTTCAAATAAGACCTCAAAATTCCCAATCGAAACGACCTTTGCAAAAAAAAATTCAAGGTCAAAGGTCACGTAAATAGGTTTATGGCATTTTTCAGCCAAACGGTAAGTTTTGATATAAAAATATAAAGATATTAAAAATATATATAAAAATAAATACTAAAATATATAGATATAAAAATATTTTCAACAAAATTGTAGATCATGCTACTATAGTGAAACAGAAGGGCAATAATCAGAACAATAACACTTAATTTAATTACTTTAACACAATTTGAACAGAGTTTCAGCTTAATCGCATAATCGCAGCGACAGGAGAGCGAAAATGAGCTTGTATGGCGTTATATAGCTTTCCCTCCACCGCACCGGAGGCGTCAGGCAGTTATGGCGGTGGCTTGGCTTGGCTGTCATTGGCTGGCTAGAGTGGCGCGCTGTGATCGGCTGAGGCAGTGTGTTGTAACAATAGGTAATAACTGATTTTATACTTTTTCCTAAAAAACACGCAAAAGACCACATGGATATAATCTTGCGCATTTAATTTTTGACTGGGCTCAATGGGTCTTAAACATAACTGGCGAAATATGGATGTACTATAATTATTAGGTACACACCTCTGCCTAATCCTTCATGGATTTCAGGCGTGATGTTAAGATGATGATGAGAAATACTTTTTATAGCCACACGCGTTTGACTTGTGCCACCCGCAAAACGGTTCACATTTCCGCGAAGGTCGTGCGCGAAAGAGACGGAATATTAGAAAGTGTTATCAGAGCGAGACGGGAACAACAAGACACTTTGCGGCTGGAGTAATTGAAATATTGTGTGTTTATTAATTAATTCGCTTTCTTTATTGTTTTTAGTAGAAGATTTAAATTAAGAACCTTTGTTTGGAAATTTTTAGACTATCGCGGCGATCTGGCTCGGTACAGCGTTATTGATCAGTTATTTTTTTTGCTATTAGAATACGTGGATATTGGTACTTCTTATCAAAAAGTTAGATGCTTACATAATTTGGCCATTTTGAGAGGATGAATGAAAGGTGAAAAACAAAATCAGCAGTGGGACAGTAAAAGTCTGGTATTACTATTAGGTAAGGTTAGGTGGGTAATTATGCCGAGTGAGTTGGTGTCGCGTGGTCCTGTCACATGGAATGACAGGGCGAGGAACAGCTCACTCCTTCCTTTACTTGAGATGTGGTTTGTCTTAAGCAAACCGTCACTGCTGGGGTGACTGTGAAGAATGCCATTGTGTATCCGCACCCCAGCCAGAAGTAACGAGAAGGAACACAGGTTTTACGGCCGTTTTCTATAACTTACATACGTATATCTGTTGTATGTGTGCCTTCTTCCGTAGCTATCGGTGTTTCTATAAAAACAACAACAACATCAGCCCATAACGTCCACTGCTGGACATAAGCCTCTCCCATGATGGGAGGAATTTGCCGTAATCTCCACGCTTGGCAGGCGGATTGGAGATCGCAGTGATGAAAGACTAACAGAAAACGCTGCTGCCCATTCTCTGGTCTACGGAGGCGCAAGGTGTTCGGCCTCAGACATTAGTCGCCTTATACGACACCCTTGAGTGTAATGGGTTGGTTCTATTCTACTCTGCCGGATACCACACGGCTATGGTGTTTACGGTGTTTCTATAAACAAAGAATATTCTATCCGTGTCAACTACCTGTCACTTGATTCATACAAAAATCAAAGAAAGCTTTTCTGTGACGTTTTGTTTGTAATCGTCCAATATGCGAAATGTTAAACAGACAGAGATAGCAACCCACCGAAACCGGCTAGTAAGTTATTGAAAATGGCCGCTAGGCAGTGACAGCCGGCCCCACCGCGGAGGACAACCATTGCGGATTGCCCCACGTAAAAAAAGGTGGGTAATTGTGAGATTTTTATGATCCTTGCGTCAGATTATCAAATAAACATCAAGATGACAACGACACGTTAAAGTAACACACACATGATGTGTACTTGATGTAAACTGTTTGGTTTGTTGCGTTGTCGTATTTAATCTGACGACCCGAATGGCGCAGCGGTACTGAGGCTGCCTTACGTTCTTAGGGTCCCGGGTTCGAATCCCGGTAGAAGCAAATGTTGGTGTGATGAGCATGGACATTTGTTTCCGAGTCATGGATGTTTATATGTATCATAAGTATGTATTTACAAACAAAAAGTATCTATGTAGTATATCAACTATCTGGTGTCCACGACACAAGCCTCGTTGCTTAGTGTGGCACTAGATTGCGCTGTGTGTAATGTCCAGCGATATTTATTTATTATTTATTTATTTATTATTTATTAACGAAGTTTACCGTAGGTACTCGCTTTTGCCTGCGGCTTCGCTCGCGTTAATTTAGAATTTGACAATCAATTCGGGTAGTACTCTGCTTGTATTAATATAATTCAATCATGATTCGAAAGTAACGTGACACCATCTATTATAATAAGAACGTTATTGTTGTTTTCCTCGGGAACAGTACCTTTTTTGGGAATGAAAGGTACTCTATGTCCGTTTCTATACACCTTGTTGAGGACAGAGGACTAATCAGGTAGCAATGAAAAACACACGAACACTACCACAAGATTTATTGTCGGTATTTCTACAGATTTTAAACTATTACAATTATAAATAACTATTATTAACTATTACAACTATTATTAACTATTACAACTATTATTAACTATTACAACTATTATAACTATTATTAACTAATACAACTATTATTAACTATTACAACTATTATTAACTAATACAACTATTATTAACTATTACAACTATTATTAACTATTACAACTATTATTAAATAATACAACTATTATTAACTATTACAACTATTATTAACTAATACAACTATTATTAACTATTACAACTATTATTAACTATTACAACTATTATTAACTATTACAACTATTATTAACTATTAAAACTATTTTTAACTATTACAACTATTATTAATTATTATTAACTAATACAACTATTACAACTATTATTAACCATTATTAACTAATACAACTATTATTAACTATTACAACTATTATTATCTAATACAACTATTATTATCTAATACAACTATTATTAACTATTACAACTATTATTAACTATTACAACTATTATTAACTATAATTAACTAGTACAACTATTATTAACTATTACAACTATTATTAACTATTACAACTATTATTATCTAATACAACTATTATTAACTATTACAACTATTATTAACTATTACAACTATTATTAACTATTACAACTATTATTATCTAATACAACTATTATTAACTATTACAACTATTATTAACTATTACAACTATTATTAACTATTACAACTATTATTATCTAATACAACTATTATTAACTATTACAACTATTATTAACTATTACAACTATTATTAACTATTACAACTATTATTAACTATTACAACTATTATTAACTATTACAACTATTATTAACTATTACAACTATTGTTAACTATTACAACTAGTATTACAATCGCTTATTTTGGGCGAGGATGGCTTAAGTTCAACAATTCTATCTAAACGCGGTCACAGATAATATACGCGGAGAGAACTCACTCAACACATTTACAATCAGCATCCGCTTCCAAAAACTTCTAGAATATTCGAACAGTTTCTATAGTGCTGCCTCGTAGTGTCGAAAGGCGACAACTACGATATTCATTATAATTTAAATATTACAATACCGATTCATAAAACAACGCCTCCCGTGTCGAGAAGCGAGCAGTTAATCGATATTTATGCGTAAGCCATTCATTGATACCGGGCGCCCTCTAGTGGGGAGTATTACAAACAGAAAGATGTTTTACTTGACTGCTTCCGCCGCGCGACAACAGAGGACGCTACCTGTATATCAGTCACACACCTGATAACGTTGTATGCAAAACTTCAGGATGATGGGTTCAACGGTTTAGGCGTGAAAATGTAAATTCATATTCAAATTCATTTATTTTGTGAACCTAGGTAAAAAATAGGTGGTAAAAATACATAAAATTCAGAAACTATGTTCCGCCGGTAGGCATAAAAATGTTTCTCAAATTACATAAAAATAAATTTAATCAAAATAATTAAAATCAATAAATAAGAATACAATTTGATTCACAAAATAACTTAAATCACCAAATAACAATTATTAAATTACATTACACAAAAGACATGCATAATAAAAATTCAGAATTATATGTCAATACAAAACGTTACATGATTAATTAATTCATACAATTTTATTAATTTTGTGAAAATAAGGAACAGTGGTGTTTTATCCACTACAATGTTTTGTCCATCCTATGTTCCGCCGAAAGGCATAAAATATAAAATGGTGTCACTGGTTAAATCAAAATTTAATTAATTACAAAACTCATAAAATAGAATGTCAGCAATATTACAGTTGTCAAAAAATAAAACTATAGTACAAAATGTAAAGGATAAATACATTGTCAGCAAGTATTAGAATTATCAAATAATTATAACCGTAAATTTAAGTTGTCAGAATTAAATAAAAATGTACAAAATTGTCATACCAAAATTTATCATTAAGGTATGCATCAACAGAGTAATATGCCTTGTCACTCAAGAATTTCAAAAGCTGATGTTTATAATTATTTAAGTTGTTGGCTAAAATAACCTTATCTGGTAATTTATTGTACAGTTTTGGAGCCATTGCATATATGCTTATAAGGTGAAAATTGGTTTTTGTATATAGCAAGTGCAAGTGTTATTTGAGCGTCGTTGACTTTCGACAGGCCTCTAAAGATGCATATTGGTTTTTACAAAAGTACAGGTTTTTTTTTTTTTTTTTTTTTTCGGATGGGAAATCATCAAATGACTTCTCCCGCTCTGGGCGGAGCAGGAGGGAGTGTCAGACTTTTACTGACTAAAACCCATCCATGTTCCTTCATCGCCCTTTGTGTTCCGGGGCCACGGTATCTCTTTCGAATAGTCCCGCAACCCCGGTAGGCATCGGTCCTTTCGGACCCCTTCCTTTTTGCTGACTCTCTTTGAGGCGCGCGTGGAACACGAACGCGCCGTCGACACAGCCTGTCGTCATGAGACGGACGGACGGCGAGCTAGCCCATAGCCCACCGTCCACAGGCCCGCGTCTACGGTGGCCGGGGGCCACGTGGTGGCCCCCGACGCCCGGGGCGTCTCCCGCGGCGGCCGGGACGCTGTGAGGTTCTCTCCCTCTCACGTTCCGCCACCTCCTTCTCTAGCATTACTGCTTCGCAGAAGGAGGTGACGGCGTCCCATTCCGTCTCGCTCCGGACCATGGCTTGCACCAGGGCCGGACGCGAGAGGTCGCCGCCGCCAATCGCCGCTTCGAGGACACGGCGGTGCTCCGCCCACGCGGGGCACACCTCCACCGTGTGCTCCACCGTGTCCTCCGGTCGATCCTCGCAGTGGAAACACCCGGGCGTTTCCTCCCGCCCGATTCGGTGCAGGAACCTCCCGAAAACACCGTGTCCGGTGAGGACCTGCGTCAGGCGGAAGGTGAGGACGCCGTGGCGTCTCTCAAGCCACTCCTCAAAGAGGGGACTTACCGCCACTATTGTGGCGTGCCCTAAGTACAGGCTTCATAAATATAAAGTGATGGTACAGTCAATATTTTCAAGTTCTGGAAATGTGGTTTGCATGCATCCGTCCGTTTAATTTGCACATAGCTCGAATGCATTTTTTGTGTGCTATAAGTACTTGCACCATTCCCCCAAAATATCAGGCCATATCGTAAAGTGGAGGCAACGTAGCCATGATATGCTGCTAAGAGTGCGGTCATGTTTGCAATTTTACCTAGCATCATAAGAGCATAGGAAAACTTACTAAATTTCCCACAGACATTGTCAATTTGTGTCTTCCAAGACATATCTTTATCAATATGTAGGCAAAGAAATTTTGTTACATTAGATTCAAGTATTGGATCTCCTTTTAAAGAATTTATTTGAAATTGGGATTGTTTTCTTTGTCTAATTTTAAAATCCATAATTGTAGTTTTGGTAAGATTAAATTTAAGATTGTTATGTAACGAACTAACAAACAAACTTACTTTCGCATTTGTAATATTAGTAAGGATTGGATTTTTAAACAAAATTAGAGTAGATTGTATGATTGTAGTATATTTGGAGTTTTAAAGCATTCCAGTAGTGAGTCGTTTCCCATGCATGACTCTCTCTCTCTCTCTCTGACTCTCGAAAAGAAATACTTAAGTGACTTATTCATTGGTACCTATTTCAACTTTATAATTATTTACATAATTTTCCTTAAGTTTGCTGTACTGAATCCCAGAATTTCATCCTTATAGCGAATTATCGTAAGGTGTCTATAATACAGTGTGTTTTTTAGGGTTCCGTACCCGAAGGGTAACCCACGGGGCCCTATTACTAAGCCTCCACTGTCTGGCCATCCGTCCGTCCGACCATTTGTCCGTCCATCTGTCTGCCAGCGGGCTGTATCTCATGATCCGTAACAGGAAGACAGTTTAAATTTTAACAAGTTGATTTGCCACTGTAACAACAAATAATAAAAATAAAAGGAGGCTCCCCTACTTTAATGGTACGGAACCCTTCATGCACTAAGGGTCCATCTCCACGAGCGAGAGAATCGCGGCGATATTTTCGTGTATAGAAATACGTCGAATCGCCGCGATTCTCTCGCTCGTGGTGGTGGCCCTTTGGCCGGTTTTCATGTTAAATCAACGAGTTTTAATTATTCCAAAAGTAAAAAAATCTGTTTTTTATTACCCTGTATAATCCATAATTACGTTTTTGAGAGCTCCTATGCTCTTAAAATTACGAAATCGAAATAATGTTCAATCTTTGACAGCTCCTCTGAAGATTTCACTTTCAGATGTCAGTTTGTGATTGATTTATTATTACTTACAAGCATTTCCTCCTTTCTGACGCATTTTCAATTTAATCAGTTGTTGATGAAATTGTTTGATCGGCTGTCGTTGTTTCGATGAATCTTTTGTCAGCTATATGAGTTTTGACAGCAGATTTGTCAATCGTTTTCCAATATTCCTATCGAGATTAGCCGCCGTATTCATAAACGCTTCGATTCGAAAAGTCGTATGTCTTTCTCGGTCGCTTTCGTAATGTCAATGAGAGATATAGACTTGTCTAATCGAAATCGAATTGAAACGTTTGTGAATACGGAAGCAGAAGGCCTCGCCTCGTTGTTCTGGTGTTTGCAAGCTGAGAATGAGGTCCTGAGGTCGATCTGAAGTCGAGCAAAGTGTTATTGGGTTTTTTCCATATTGGGTAACAGCCACGAAGTCTGAAATGGTACGCGGTTGTTGATTGTTGGCTCGCCGCTGTTTCATGGGACTTAAATTGTCTGACGTCCACAACGCAGTCGGTACTGGGAAATACGATAAATCATGTTCATAAGTCAAATTTATTTCTGTAAATTGGTTTTACAAAACACTATAAGACGTCACATCATGTATTTTTTTTACTACTCTTAAAAGAAACTGTTGTAATTTCTAGAAAATGAGATGTGAAAGTTTATTTGAGATTTGACCTATTCAAAGATTGAATAATATCAAACATTTTAAGTTAGTATTTTCTTCTTTAGCTTATCAGAGAGGTTTAATAGGTATAGAATAGTATACATTTACAACATCCGCCCTCAATTAAAACTGTCTAGATAAAAAAAAATACCACATTATCAAAACCTATGCTAAATCCAAACCAGCTACACATCTCTTATGTGCAATACGCCCTAACAGTTTTGTTAGCATATCAGGAAAATTCAAATCTGATCTGACGAATTTAATATCTATAATGTAATCACTGTTATAGTGAAAATTTAATGGTATCAATGTTATCTGTAACAATCTTATAAAATACATAGTTTATTATGTGTTCTAAAGTGCGTTTGTGTCTAATCATCGCGCTGTACAGTTCAACATTTGTATAACGTAAGTATTAAGATACTTCTGACTCATATCAACTACTAAGTTTTATACATTACATATTGTTTGTATTCGCAAATGTTTTATATAGGCGCCATAGTCTGCACAAAACACCAAATCTTAATGTTTAATGCTTTTAGAATAAGATCTGAATGTCATTTATCTGTTGTGTTTATGTTAAAATAAAGAAATTTCAAAATCAATATCTATAATACCGTCAGATACCTTCTCCCGTATGAAGTGATAGCTTGTATCTATATGTTTCGTTCGCTCGTGATGGACAGGGTTATGCACTAAACTTTGTGCACTCTGACACGTTGAGCAAGTACCTGTTATGGCACAAACGGTTAGGTCACTTATGTCGAATTGTTATGAACCAATTAAAGAATTCTCACGTATTTATACTGAAATAGATAAATCTAGTTGCGTTACCTGTATTAAAGGCAAGCAGCCGAGCAAACCTTTCAAGACGACTGCGTACAAGAAAGCTTTCTCAAAGCTAGAATTGATTAACTCAGATTTATGTGGACCAATGTCTGAGACACAGTCAGAGTGCACCACGTACGCCATATTTTGGAGGGAATTAAATCAATAAATAAATATCGCTGGACATTACACACAGCGCCATCTAGTGCCACACTAAGCAACGGGGCTTGTGTCGTGGACACCAGATAGTTGATATACTACATAGATACTTTTTGTTTGTAAATACATACTTATTATACATATAAACATCCATGACTCGGAAACAAATGTCCATGCTCATCATACAAACATTTGCACAATTGAGTGAAGAAAGAAGTGAGTGAGTGTTGAATTAGTTGTACAATTGAGAGTGTACAGTCCACCACTAGCCGAACCATGTAGAATCGCCTCACCTTCAAAAGAAAAATCATTATCTATATAAAAACTACAGCCATTCTTATCAAAAAGTACTACTACTTTTGTCTACGACTTTCTTGACAGAAATCAAATTACTAGTAAGTATAGGTACATACGCTACATCTTTGATGCTATTTACCACATTACACACAGTGTTAATAGATATGTCACCAATACCACCACAGTCGATCTTTTCACCATTGGCAACAGTAACAGTGCTACCTTCTAATGGTTTGATGTCCTTGAATCAATCTCGTCTAGAAGTCATGTGTTTTGATGCACCAGAATCATTAAACCACTTATTTATCTCCAAACACGAAGAACCAAGAGCACTAAAAGAAGTAGTCTCTCTGTCTGATGAACTAACGCCTTTCTTTACCTTATTGCGTAGAGGGCAGTCAGGCCGTTTGTGTCCAAGTTTGTTACATTCATAGCATACAATAGGTTTCTTCTTCTTCTTTGTTTTATGAACATCAATGTCAGATCGATTTTTCAGTTGAAAAGGTGCAACACTTTCTGTGGAGTCAACCTTTGACATTTCATTCAGTAGCTTCCTTTTAATTAGCTCGGTACTTACTTCTACATTGCTAATCTCCAATGCCATTATTAGAGGCTCGTATTTCGAAGAGAGACCTCCTAATAAGATCGAAGTATCTTCAATTACCTTGCCGATGTCAGCCAAATCTTGTGCAGTACTCAAAACAGCGTTAATGTAGATTTCAATATTTTGAAATTCATTCAGCGAGAACCTATATAACTTTCTCTCTAAAGCCAACCTTCTGCCCATGTCTTTATCTTCATAAGAATCTTGCAATGCCTTTCTGGCTTCTAGAGCACTTTGCACTAATAATATGCATTATTGCAGAGCCATCTAAACTGTTAAGCATATTTTTGCTAGTGCTCTCTTATCATTTCGAGATTTCACCTGTTCAGAGGTAGCATCTCCTTCATCGTACCCATTTATTGTGCACCACAAATCTTCATGAATTAAGTAGTTCCTCATTTTGAACTTCCACGAAGGGTACCCGTCTCTATTAGATAGGAGGAGCGAGGCTATTGATGATGAAGACCATCTGATCGCTACAGAACACCAAAGGACATCAAAAAAAAAAATCTCTCTCAACTACACAAAATAACCTTTTACACACTATTTGTAATAAGATTCACTGTATTTCCTATGAGCGATTTTCGTACTGATAACGTGTTGTAATTTCTAGGCAAAATACGACTTAAAATGTGAAAATTTATTTAAGAGTTGACATAACCAAAGATAGAATAATAACAAACATTTTAAATTAGTATTTTCTTCTTTAGCTTATCAGAGAGGTAATAGGTAATAGTATACATTTACAACAGAAACATCTGAAACAAACTCAGAGGTCACTGTGTCTTGTAAAGTCAAATCAAATACCCCGTAAGCCTATTCCATATGAGGCATATACAGGGTGTAAAAGACCTCATCACGAAGCCGTCAACCAAGCATTCTGTACATCAAACTAATTAACTTTACGCAAAAATGATTACTGGGAAACGCCTTTTTTTTTTGGGGTGAAAAATCATGTTTTATGGTAGAACTCAATGTAACGCACTCAAAACATTGTGCTGATGGATGGATTGAATAGTACGGGGATCGTGGAAGTGTTGAAAATAGACATCTTACATTAAAAACTTGTATTTAAAAAACAACTTGTCAAAAAGTTGGAACTTTGACCCCCAATATCTCCGTAACTAGAAGGTTCCCAGGTATGTTGTAGAACAAAAAAATTATCGCAATGACGAGGAGAATAAGTGCCTTTCGGCTTCGTTAAGAGGTGTTTTACACCCTTTATGAAAAGCAACATTTTCTACAAAGCAATAAATCTTCAAAAAACAAGAATTTTTGTAATTTTAGTAGTGGGTTTTTAGTAGCAGTGGGGTTTTTAGTACATATTCTACCTACTAAAAAACATGACTATTGAAAATACAAAAAATTACTAATAATCTACTGAAAAATCAGGTTCTAATTAAATTTGGGGTTTACAAGGTAAAATCGACTCTTCAAATTGTTGACGTCGCGTTAAAATGTAGCTTAAGTTACCCGGGCCATAATAACGAATCGATTGATACCTTATTCATCAAAATCGGATGTATAGTTTAGGCGCTACGGAGGAACATACGTAAATACAAACACACACATATATAGACTGCTAAAATCATATACAGCTTATCATATATACCTTCCTTTAGTTCGTAGTCGGGTAAAACAAAATATGAGACATATCGGTATACCGAAAGAGTCCTTATAATTAATTAGTCATCACGGTTGTATTAACACGTATTTTTTTCCTTGTACCATTACCGCTAAGGGATAAAGAGCAAAAATAATTTATTTATTTTGTATTTTCAAGTAATCAGTAGCACTATGCCTAATCTATTGAAACCACCATACATTAGCTCGCATAATGCCTACAACCGCATCGTGACAAATAAATATTCTCTTATTCTTATCGCACAATGCCTACTTTTATTTACGTCAGTACTTTTGTTATGTAGGTCTACAGTAGTCAGTAATGTAGGTATAGTAAATACAAAATTTTATTTTACTTTGAATTTTTGAAATTTTAAATTTTTTTTTTAATTTGTGAATACAATGTGTGAACCGATCTTTCCCGAAGCCGTCAACCAAGAATTCTGTACATCAAACTATGTAACTCTAAGCAAAAATTATTGCTGGGGAACGAATTTTTTTCGGAGTCAAAAATCACGTTTTACGGTAGGACCATATGTAACGCACTCAAAACATTGTGCCGATAGATGCATTGAATAGTACAGGGTTCATGGAGGTCCATTGCGAGGATCGACCGGAGGACACGGTGGAGCACACGGTGGAGGTGTGCCCCGCGTGGGCAGAGCACCGCCGTGTCCTCGAAGCGGCGATTGGCGGCGGCGACCTCTCGCGTCCGGCCCTGGTGCAAGCCATGGTCCTGAGCGAGACGGAATGGGACGCCGTCACCTCCTTCTGCGAAGCAGTAATGCTAGAGAAGGAGGTGGCGGAACGTGAGAGGGAGAGAACCTCACAGCGTCCCGGCCGCCGCGGGAGTCGCCCCGGGCGTCGGTGGCCCCCGGCCACTGTAGGCGCGAGCCTGTGGACGGTGGGCTATGGGCTAGCTCGCCGTCCGTCCGTCTCATGACAACAGGCCGTGTCGACAGCGCGTTCGTGTTCCACGCGCGCCTCAAAGAGAGTCAGCAATCGCAAGAACCGGCGCTTTTCTGGTGGTTGCCACTGTTGATTCTGGCTTTCAGGAGTTACAGTGGTTTGGGAACAGTGTGGCGGGCTTGTCCCAAAAAAAAAAAAAATTGCAAGAACCGATGCCTGCCGGGGTTGCGGGACTGTTCGAAAGAGATACCGTGACCCCGGAACACAAAGGGCGATGAAGAAACATGGATGGGTTTTAGTCAGTAAAAGTCTGACACTCCCTCCTGCTCCGCCCAGAGCGGGAGAAGTCATTTGATGATTTCCCATCCGAAAAAAAAAAAAAAAAAAAAAGTGTTCATGGAGGTATTTAAAGTAAAGTTATAACATTGAAAACTTGTATTTTAAAGAAAAAAACCTTTGAGAAAGTTGGAACTTTGACCCCCAATATCTCCATAACTAGAAGGTTCCCAGGAATGGTTTCTAACAAAAAAACAATAATGGGGAGAACAAGTGCCCGTTAAGGGTACTTTTAGACCATAAATACAAGTACATAATATTATGATTTATGGGTGGGTAGGCTCGGCGCAAACGGGCCACCGACCACAGCCACCGGTAGCCAGCGACAAGCAGTTTACACGCTTTTTCATACATTTTGTTGAAACTCGCCGCACACGTGTGGCCGATGGCGGCCACTCGCTACAGCAGTGTCGGCGACTTGCCATTTGTGGTCGCTGCGGGCCACGCAAGACGCCGATACGCGCCACTGTTGCTGCGCGCTGCTCCACTCCCCACGCTGTCGTCTACGTCGTCTGCGTATTAACAATAACGCGATCAAACTTTCCGTATCGGAGTCCATCGTAAGACTGCGCAGCTGAGAGCGGGTTATAAAATGTGGCAGCTTCCGAACACCGGTGGTTGTCGCTCGCTTTTGAAACTGTTACAAAAGTGGCGGAAAAGCGCGACAACCACCAGTGGCTGTGGTTGGTGGCCCGTTTGCGCCGAGACGTAATAAACAAATTGAAGTAAGTATTATCAATCAGTTCTTTAACAAGGAGTCTTCTCTTTGTTAAACAACCGTGTTTGTAAGGACACAAGTTTGGTTTTTGAATAATTTTGATGACTCGAATGACATAAGTACCTCCTCTGAGTCGATACGATATCATCATCATATCAGTTTGGAATATCCCATTGCTGGGTATAGGCCTCCCCTTTCTTCTCACATATTTCCCGGTTCTATGCATCTCTCATCCAGGTGTTTTCCACGCTTTTGGGAATTTCGTCAACCAACGAACTTTTGAACGGCCATGGCTTCTTTGGCCTAACCTTGGCAACCACTCGACCAAAGTTGTGGTTGTATGTTAGGAATTGCAAAAACAACTAATTATGTGAATCAAATTGGGGTTCATCCATTGTTGTATAATAAAACAACACCATGCCTGTGTTTTCCCGGTAAGGCAAAAAAAGTGTTACGTTTAAATCCCTAGTAATAGGGAGCGAGGCTATTGTCATCAACCGGGCTCAGATCCAGACTTCGGGCTCCGGGGTAAGAAATTCCTAATGGAAAAATCTAATAACACTGGCCGACCAACTCCAAAGGTCTCAAATGTCAGAACCTAATAAGTTGGTATGTTACGGAACCCACCTGGATTAAAAACTTAATGAGAAATATTTTTATGAATATGTCTACTAAAACAGACATTATGCCATCTATAGATTGTATTTTTCATAAAGTCGTCAAATTGCGATGTAACTGATAAAAAATTAAAAGTAGGCATCATTCGATCTAATGTATGGTATGGTTTTAAAATGATAGCGCAATAGCACAATTGCTATAGATAACTTGAAAGTACAACAAGAATAATTGTTGTATACTACAAATAAAATACCCGACTACTGAAAAATCACCCTCGAATTAAAATCGGGGTTTACAAGGAAAAATCGACTCCTCCTAGCCAATGTTGTATCATAACGTACACCTCTGTCCAACCCTTTGGGGATTACAGGCGTGATGTTATGTTCTGTCATCAGAACTGTAACTTGAGTAATTTTAAGTTATAAATCGTTAACTTTCTTTTAATTTTTGGTTGAAAGTTGTTTGGTCAACCATTCTGTACATCAAACTGAGTTACTCCGCGCAAATATTATTGCTCGGAAACTACTTTTTTTTAGGGTAAAAAAATCACATTTTACGGTAAAACTCAATGTAAGGCATTCAAACATCGATCTCCCGTGAGGCGGCGTGCCTCCTTGCCGGATTGCCGCCATGGGATCTGGAGGCGATAGTCCTCGCGCGCCTACATGAATGGCGCGCGGAGGTGCTACGCCGGGGGGAAACCCCGCTGCCGCGACAAATTGTCGCTCAGCGGACAGACTTTCGGCGTGATCTCATGGCGACATGGAGAGAGCGACTGTCACAACCCCGTGCAGGGCACGCCACAATAGTGGCGGTAAGTCCCCTCTTTGAGGAGTGAATGATCTACCCTATTTATTGAAAAACCAACCTCAAAATATGGTGTTGTTTGCTGATGATACTTCCCTTATTTTTAAGATAAATAGACGGGCCCAGAATCTAGATGACGTGAATGATGCCCTAGTTCAGGTCCATAATTGGTTCACAGCAAACAATTTAGTATTAAATGAAAAAAAAACTAAATGCATAAGATTTGCTTTACCCAATGTTAAAAGTAGTGATTGTGAAATAATATTAAATAAAGAGAAACTTGAATTCGTAGATAAAACGGTTTTCCTGGGGATTACGCTTGATTCAAGGCTACAATGGGGTTCTCATTTAACATCCCTTGCGGCGCGTCTAAGTTCAGCAGCATATGCTATTAGAAAAATTCGTCAATTTACTGATGTAGATACCGCTAGACTGGTCTATTTTAGTTACTTTCATAGTATAATGTCTTATGGCATTTTGCTATGGGGACGGGCTGCAGATATTGAGTCTATATTTATTCTGCAAAAAAGAGCCATCAGAGCCATATATAATCTTCGTAGGCGCGATTCTCTAAGGGAACTGTTTAAGGATATTGGCATCATGACGGTACATTGTCAGTACATCTACGAAAACATAATGTACGTCAGAAAAAATCTGCATCTTTTTGGTAAAAGAGGTGATAGACATAATTACAGTACTAGAAATAGGGACCAACTAGTTCAGCCAGGCTTCAGACTCGCTAAAGTGGACTCATCTTTCATGGGGTACTGTTTGAGATGCTATAATAAAATTCCACAAAGTATTCTTGAACTGAATGAGACGAAATTTAAAACATGCATCAAACGCACACTATGTAAGCAAGCTTATTACAAGTTGGGCGATTATATCGCAGATAAAAATGCGTGGCTCAATGCTGGTCCTGCTCCACATGGACAGGGGCGCATAAATTGATAGTATTAAATAGAATTGTTGGAGCTGCTGAAGATTGTACAACTGTCTTTGCATTGTATAGAATCAATCTCTAGTATTATATAATCGCACAGCCCATATTGTGTGAGTACTATGTACTAGAAAGCTATCATTCACTGAAATCCTACGTCTTTTCTTGACTTGAATGTGCCCTGGCGGTTGAGAGTATGTCACGCTCACTCTAATGTCTCGCTGATGGTGGCGCGTGTGTCGGATCATTCAGTTCCCTTCAAAATGGTTGAGTTGAATGGTGCTGATCCATGCGTCATGTTCGTGAACGGGCGCTGTCAGTTGTGACTGGTCAACTCTTAGTTGCCATGGCTTATTTGTATGTTTATTTTTGAATTGTATTTTTTGTTTTTACTATGGACACTTAACGTGCATATCTTGCTACATTGTTCTCACATAATATACCATCTCAACATGAATGATGTAACCAAGATTTTGTAACAATATTTTGATTTAAAAGAGTGTCCATGGAGTTTCTTGCCCGTTCTTCTCCATAGAGATCTACGCTAGGGAATGGGCAACTACAGTACTTTCACAGTTTTTATGTCTTGTGACTGGGACTGTAGCTACATTTAACTGTGTTTCGACAATTCAAAAGTGCCTGTAACTGGCCTACTTGAAATAAATGCTTTGATTTTGATTTTGATTTTGAGTGGCTTGAGAGACGCCACGGCGTCCTCACCTTCCGCCTGACGCAGGTCCTCACCGGACACGGTGTTTTCGGGAGGTTCCTGCACCGAATCGGGCGGGAGGAAACGCCCGGGTGTTTTCACTGCGAGGATCGACTGGAGGACACGGTGGAGCATACGGTGGAGGTGCGCCCCGCGTGGGCGGAGCACCGCCGTGTCCTCGAAGCGGCGATTGGCGGCGGCGACCTCTCGCGTCCGGCCCTGGTGCAAGCCATGGTCCGGAGCGAGACGGAATGGGACGCCGTCACCTCCTTCTGCGAAGCAGTAATGCTAGAGAAGGAGGTGGCGGAACGTGAGAGGGAGAGAACCTTACAGCGTCCCGGCCGCCGCGGGAGACGCCCCGGGCGTCGGGGGCCACCACGTGGCCCCCGGCCACCGTAGGCCACCGCGGGCCTGTGGACGGTGGGCTATGGGCTAGCTCGCCGTCCGTCCGTCTCATGACGACAGGCCGTGTCGACGGCGCGTTCGTGTTCCACGCGCGCCTCAAAGAGAGTCAGCAAAAAGGAAGGGGTCCGAAAGGACCGATGCCTGCCGGGGTTGCGGGACTATTCGAAAGAGATACCGTGGCCCCGGAACACAAACGGCGATGAAGGAACATGGATGGGTTTTAGTCAGTAAAAGTCTGACACTCCCTCCTGCTCCGCCCAGAGCGGGAGAAGTCATTTGATGATTTCCCATCCGAAAAAAAAAAAAAAGAAAAAAAAACAAAAAAGGCATTCAAAACATCGGCGGCGGCAACCTCTCGCGTCCGGCCCAGGTTCAAGCCATGGTCCGGAGCAAGACGGAATGGGACGCCGCCGTCACCTCCTTCTGCGAAGCAGTAATGCTAGAGAAGGAGGTGGCGGAACGTGAGAGGGAGAGAACCTCACGTCCCGGCCGCCGCGGGAGACGCCCCGGGCGTCGGGGCCACGTGGGCCTGTGGACGGTGGGCTATGGGCTAGCTCGCCGTCCGTCCGTCTCATGACGACAGGCCGTGTCGACGGCGCGTTCGTGTTACACGCGCGCCTCAAAGAGAGTCAGCAAAGGAAGGAGTCCGCACGAGCCGATGCCTGCCGGGGCTGCGGGACTGTTCGAAAGAGATACCGTGGCCCCGGAACATAAAGAAATGAGTTTTGACAGCAGATTTACCAATCATTTTCCATTCCAGATCAGAGGGTTACCTCGAAGGTCTAGTCGTCGCAGGCTGAGCAAAAGGTCCTGGATTAGATTCTTAGGTCGGGCAAAGTGTTATTGGGTTTTTTCATCCGGAATTTCTCAGTAGCAGCCATGGAGTCTAAATTTGTGCCCGGTTGCTGGCAATAGGCGTGTCCCTTATAACATGGGATTCCAAATATAAGTGGCAACTCGTCGGTTGTATTATCAGGTATACCTTTGTCCAATCCTTTTTTGATTACAGGTGTGTTGTTATGTTATGTTAATTACTGTCATCAGAATTACTGTATCTTGAGTAATTTTAAGTTAAAAATTAATAAACTTTCACATAATTTTTGATTGAAAGTTGTTTGGCTTAACCATCATTATACTGAGGCCCGGTTTCATTTTAAATGAAAAACTTTTACAGGTAAACAAATTTAATAAAATTATTTGCACTGATGTCATTATGGTACAATAATAGTCTTTAAAATATGCTTTGATTTATTATACATGTCTGGCCATGGACTGGCTTGCAAATATTTAAAAGAGATCATGTTACTTAGATAATTTGGCATTGAAAATAAGAGCATAACAATATTCTTATTATATTCTATTCTTATTCTGACATATGGACATAAAACAACATTAATTATATTTACCTCAGTCATCTTCAAACAATTGACATATTAATAATAAAAAGCGCAGATTTAAATTTATTTATCGTTATAACAACACATTGTAGCAAAAAATCAATTTGAAAAACAAACAAAATATCAAGTACATACTACATGATTTTGTGTAAATGTTAAATAACCCTTCACGAAGCCGCCAACCAAGCATTCTGAACATCAAACTAAGTTAAAATACGTTTCTAATACGTAAAAATTATTTCTGATTTGGCGTGAAAGATCAGGGTGGCTACAGGGCTACTACAGGGAGGTAGGGCTCAAAATAACGCACTCAAAACATTGTACTGATGGATGCATTGAATAGAACAGGCATTACAGAGGTATTTAAAGTAAAATTATAACGTTGGTAACTAGCAAAGATTTTGGAACTTGTACCCCCAATATCTCCGTAACTAGAGGGTTCCCACGTATGGTACAGAACAAAAACAAAATTACGGGGGGAATATAAGTTCCTTTCGGCTTTGTTAAGGATATTTTAACACCTAAAATTACAGTATAAAAACATACAATGCAGTATTTTATACATCAGGCCGCAGGTTGGACATCACCAGAGTCACGAGTAACTCTTTCTTGCATATTGATATCGTGATCTGTGTGCCTTGCTGGTAACGGCCGACGATTAAATTTGTTAACATATAATTTGTACCACAACTCTCGATTACCCCTTACGCCAACTATATAAACGTTCAATAGAAATGGGTTTAGGTTATATGTGAATATCTGTAAAACTTGTATGACTTTGTTTTTAAAACTCATTTGAATTTCATTCCTTCTTCCAACAAAAAGTTTTTCGATCCGAAATTTTAATTTGTTGTCGTCATCCATTAACGAAATAACATGAAAAGACAACAATAAGACGTCACTCAAAATAAATAACAAACTGGCGATGTACAAGCGACGCCATTTGTTTATAGCCGTATGTGCGCTCGCGTTCGAACTACGACAGAGTGAGTATACAATTCGTAAGAAAAGCAAGCAATTTAATGTCACAGTTAAAATAAAAATAAAAAATCCTACATCGCCAGGATTTTCATCAGATTCCAAAAAATTACCAAGAGTAATAAAAATATAAACAAGCATTATTATTGCAGAGGCACCCCAACCAAAGAGGCAACTTTTTACATATTTCCATCGGATATGCACATTGAAAACTTTAACAATGTCTAAGTAAAACATGTGACATATGACTATTAACCAGTGGTGTTTGGCCGATGCTAAGTACATAAACAGATATATAGTAATAACGATAAACCAACATTTATTTAGTGTTACGACTGAGCGTCCATTATCAGTGTGAACAAATTCATAATCACTTGTGTTTTTCGAGAAAATAATATAATAATAATATTTAATATACACCATCGAAGAGACGAAAAAGTTAGCTAAAATTGCGTTGAGGCACACGAAATTTCTGTAATTTCGAAAGTTTTTATGCACGTACCACGATATCAGTCCATAGATCAGCGTAGCTATGGTCAGTCCAAACATGATGTAGTGTGTTGAAAACTCTAGATCTTCGTATAATTCTGTAGCGTAAGACAAATCGGATAGCCATTCCTCAGTTTTTGCTACCACTTCAATGTCATTTGCAGCACACGTAAATCGGTGATGGTATCTTGGTTCTGTTCGTAAACTATTGAACGTTGCCATAATTTTTTAATAAGATATTTTTCGAAACTGGACGATGTTATAATAGTTGAAACCAAAAGCAACTAAACTGATGAAAGACAATTGTTTTGTTTAATTACGAACATTATTTTTCCTGTTTATTATCTTTGTTAGTCAACCGATTTTCTTTGTAAATGTTTGCACTACGGATGATGAATATATATATGTATAAGGCCCTTCCCCCTCGGATTCTGTGCAGTGCAGACGTGTGTACACAAATACTCAGTAAATTTTTAATATTTTATTTAAATAAAACAAAATAATCGTAAAATTGTAGCCGAATAAATCAAGTGAAGTACCAGGAGCGCATAGCATCGTGGATACTAAGCGCCCGGCGAGCGAGAACACCCCGTGCAGGACAAAGACCGATATATATTCGCCTGAGTCGTCTTCACTGTGAACGAATAATTCACACTCAAGGACGCATACTTTCACCGGCAACGAGCGAGCGAGAACAGTTCGCGCGAGACAAAGACAGATATACTTTCACGTGAGTAGTCTTTAACTGTGACAGCGTAGCTTACGCTCAAGGACGCATGCACTTACCGCTGCGCCTACGCAAGTTGCTCCTTCACGTACTTATCGCTACAGCTAGCGCGGCGGCGAGCAGTGACTCACAGCTCTAGCTACAATAAGATTACCTCGCTGCGCGCGGACGAAGCACTGCTACACGCTCACGACTGCGCTTCGAGGGTGAGCAGCGCACGGCTTGTGTTTCTTCTTATTGCTACGAATCTAATATGAGTTCACTGAACAAATCGTTATCGGATACGGAAATTAGCAGTGCGGGTATGGATAAAACACCGCCAAACTATGTATTTCAGCGTACTAAAAGGAGTTGTTGCCCAATAGTAACCTCCATGTACTCCCTGTACATGGAGGTTACTATTGGGCAACAACTGGACGAATTTAAAGAGGAAATGAAAAAAATGTTATCGACCTTCACTGAAAAACAGGGTAAAGATATACAAATCATGAACACAACATTACAGGAGATTCAACAATCTAATATAAATATAAAAAGTTCTATAACTTTTCTTACTGCACAGAATGAGGAGTTACGAGAGAAAATTGCCCAGCTTGAAAGAAAGACTAAAGAAGATAATACATATATCACTATCCTGGAAAATAAAATTGAAGACCTGCAAATAGGAAGCCGAAAAAGTAATCTGGTGGTTAAAAACGTACCTAGAAAAAATGGTGAGACTAAAGAGGATCTTATTGAAATGACCATGTGTCTTTTCCAAAACATGGAGTGCAGCATTAAAAAATACGATATAAAAGACATTTATAGAGTACGCGGGAAATCAGCAGATAAACAGAACACGCCTATTGTCGTAGAAACGGGCTCCACGATCTTGAAGACTGAAATTCTGAAAATGGCAAAGACATTTAACTCAAAGCATAAATACAAATTATCGTGTAAACATATGGGTTTTAAAACTCAAGAAGATACACCAGTATTTATATCGGAACATCTGACCGCCAAAGGCTCCCGACTCCACTTCCTGGCACGTGAACTAACCAAGTCTGGAACCTACAAGTTTTGCTGGACAGCCTACGGCAAAGTCTACGCAAAGAAGGATGAAAATTCCCCATCAATAGTCATTAGAAGTGAAGACCAGGTACACAAACTTTTACTAGAAAAATGACTATTATCCTGTAGTTGTATAGATAAGTTTCATGTCACTGTTAAATTAGTATTATTATTGTTTATATTAGATGTTCTTGTTAACCAACATTTGGTTCAGTTTTGCCATGTCTATGATGATGTTTTGCCTGGTCCTTTAAGCCTTTTTATTATTGTTATTAATACACATATTCACTTAGTACACAACCGAATCACACTCATACATGCAAACACACAAACTCATTGCACATATACACAATATACACACCCATTCGTTTACTCAACCACCGGAACTTTAACAACAAAAACATATTCCTCACTCAAAACTCATATTATAATCATTATTACAGTAAGTAGTATTCTAAAGTCTAATTATATTGAAATATACACTTCCTTGATACAACTATTCATCCTAGATTCGCTCTGTCGTAATGGATAATATTTTACAAACTGTGTCTGAGTTAGATTGAAATTGCTCGTTCTATCACTTGCGATTATTCAGAACTCCACGATCACGTCATAATAAACAAAAATGACCTTACTATCATATCTCAAAACATAAGAAGTATACATCGTAACTTTGACGATTTTATTATCAATTTGTCTACACTTAATCTCGAACTAGACATCATTATCCTGACAGAATGTAGATTAAGTTCTAACAAACCAATTCCGCAAATAAACAATTACCACTCTTATATGACAACTCGACAACTTAATCAGAACGATGGGGTGGTTGTTTATGTAAAATGTTCTATAAAGCACAAAGTTGAGGAAATACGGCTCGACCAAGCTTCCTGTCTACGGCTGGATGTCTTGGGTTGTGATGTGTATTGTATATACCGCTCACCTTCAAATTCTAATATTGATGGATTCACTGACTCTCTTAGCACACAGCTTAACATGAAATCGTCACATAAAAACACTATTATAGCCGGAGATATAAACATCAACATCATCGCTAGAGAGTCTGAATCATCCCAAGATCGCAAGAATAGAGTTGGTTATCTAAATACTCTATCTCATTTTGGTATACTGCCTGGACATACACTTGCCACCAGGGAACAAAACTGCCTTGACCACTTTATGTTAAATATAAACAAAACGAAATTCTCTGCCTCTATTGCTGTCCTATACTCAACTATCACTGACCATCACACCACATTCCTATCTCTAGCAAAATTAAAAAATACTTACGCGGCAAATAGAAATACGACTACACTAAATTACGAGCAAGCCCTGAAAGACCTAAAGGAGAAGAAATTATCTGATCTATTATTTTGTGATGACCCAGACTTATTAATTATTAGATTTATAAATACCTTAACTTCTATTATATATGACAACTCGATCACGAAAAAAATTCCGAATAGTAAACGAATCATCAAACCATGGATCACTATGGGTATACTGCGATGTATTAAGAACCGAAATCGTCTACAAAAACAGAATCGCATTGACCCCTACAATGAAATACTAAAAATAACGTATACTAGATACAGGAATTACTGCAATCAGCTAATAAAAAAATTAAAAAGGAAATATGAACGAGACTTACTTGCAAAATCTGTAACTAATAATAAAATACTATGGAAAAACATAAAAAATATCACTTACTCTAATAAAATAAAAAGTCAAAACTTAGAATTGTTAAATATAAAACCCACCTCTCATGACTCGATAAATTATATTAATGATTACTTCGCTAACATTGGTAAACAACTAGCCTGTCAAATTCACCCAACTTTAAATAATGTCCATATCCCTGTTCTCCCAGATACATCTCCCCTAAACACTTTCGTACTAATCGACACTGACGAATCTGAAGTAAATGGTATATTAATGAATTTAAAATCTGACAGTGCCCCGGGTTGGGATAACATTTCAACAAAATTTTTAAAGTTTGTAGGAAAGGAAGTCGTTCCTGTAATAACCCACCTTGCAAATCTGTGTCTCCAGCAAGGCGTCTTCCCAGCACCCCTAAAACAATCTATAATAACCCCAGTACACAAGGGGGGGGACAGAGACGATGTCAATAACTATAGACCTATCTCGGTCTTACCAGCCATATCAAAAGTTCTGGAAAAGATTATTAATTCTAGACTCACTAAATTCTTAAACAAATTCAATTTACTATCTCCTTCACAATTTGGCTTCAGACAGGCTGTAAGTACCGAAGATGCGGTAACTTCATTAACTTCTCATATTGTTGAGCATCTTGACAAGGGAAAAAAGTGCCTATCTATTTTCCTAGACCTCAAAAAAGCTTTTGACACCGTCTCTGTCCCTATCCTAGTGAACAAATTACAAAAAGCCGGAATTAGAGGTACTGCACTCGACCTGCTCAGGGATTACCTTTCTAACAGAAAACAAAAAGTCAAAATAGGACAGTACACTAGCGACAATGCAGATGTAACATACGGCGTACCACAGGGTAGTGTTTTGGGTCCTACCCTGTTTTTAATATACATCAATGATCTGTGCAATATAAAATTAACAAACGCCAGGGTATTTGCATACGCCGATGATACTGCTATTGTATTTGCTGGTGATTCTTGGCAAGATGTTAAACTGAGTGCAGAGGTAGGGATTGCCCATGTAGCTGAATGGCTGAAAAACAATCTACTAACATTAAACACCACCAAGACTAACTACATATGTTTTAGTGTTAGTAACCGGACACAGCCCAATGATGACCTAAATTTGAGGGTACACACATGCGGAGATCTAAACAGGATAAGCTGTAATTGTGCATGTCTAAATAGAGTCTCTAAGACGAAATACTTGGGCGTGATGGTTGACCAGTTTCTGTCCTGGTATCCTCACCTTGAGCAGGTGATTGCCAGGGTCAGAAAGCTTACTTGGATCTTCAAAACATTAAGACACGTGGCTCCTACTAAAATGTTTAGGAGTGATAAGCGACCTAGAAATCTCCTCAATGAGATCTATTTTGCTCTAGCACAGTCCGTCCTTCTATATTGTATCCCCATTTGGGGTGGCGCAGCTAAAACTAGATTTTTGGACGTGGAACGTGCACAACGAGCACTTATAAAGGTTATGTATTTTAAAAATAAAAGACACTCTACTAAAAACCTATATGAAATCAGCAATTTACTCTCAGTCAGAAAACTGTATGTAACCCAAACGGTTCTAAAAAACATAAAACCCTCCCTTATCATATGAATAAAACAAACAAAAGGAGAAAGGACATCATTGCAGTAGTTCCCCCATGTAAAACCAAATTTAGTAGTAGACAATTTCACCATCTTTCAGCTCAAATATACAATAGGATTAATAAAAACATATATATACATAATAAAAATAATCACGACTGTAAAAAAGTTATAACAAACTGGACAAAGTCTCTTAGTTATGAGGATACGGAAGCTCTTCTGGTTTATCATGAGTAATACAACACACCATAATGATACAAATCTTACTCTACTTCATACACTACACTACACCACACCACACTACACCACACTACACACCACACTACACCACACTACACTACACCACACCACACCACACCACACTACACCGCACCACACACTACACCGCCGCACCACACTACACTACACCACACCGCACCACACACCACACCGCACATCTCATCTAACCGCACTACATCTTACACACGCGCCACGTCTAACTATAAAGCACACCACGCTTCACGTGATACATGTTACATAATCAAGATGATAGATTATGAAATAGCAATTTTGCTGTGATGTAACAAATATTTCTAAGATATGGAGGAGCGGAGTCTCCTAACACAGGCATTGTTTGCCTAAAAGGAGGCTCCAAACACAAATCATTGTTTGAAGCATTTTGTTTAAATAAAAATATTTTTCATTTTCATTTTCAAGGTAGGGAATTATGAATAGGTAAATAAAACAAATAATATGTTTTCCCACATTAAATACTGTGCCTTTAGTGAAAAGTGGTCCACTCCTCGTTTTAATAATTGTACGATCTAAAATGTAAATAATTATTATTATTATAATCAATAAATAATAATAATAAAAAAATATATATAATATAATTGTTATTGTGTTCTTATTGTTATTACGTTCTTAGGGTCCCGGGTTCAAATCCCGGTCGGAGCAAATGTTTGTGTGATGAGCATTTGCATTTGTTTCCGAGTCATGGATGTTTATATGTATATTAAGTATATATATTTACAAACAAAAAGTATATCAACTATCTGGTGTCTACGACACAAGCCTCGTTGCTTAGTGTGGCACTGGATGGCGCTGTGTGTAATGTCCAGCGATATTTATTTATTTATTTATTTACAATAAATAATTCTATTATTACCTATACATAGTTTGTTTGTATTAAATACTCAGCAATTAAACTTTCCATGAATTTACATAGACTTCTTACAACACTACAACGCCCTATGGTTTAAGAACCTTTTATGGTTGATTCATATCATGGATGTAGATAAAGTCTTATATATGCAACTGTTCATAATTAGGCAGTGGCATAATTAACAGTCGCTCAGATAACTAATTATAATCAACAGTGTTTTACCGTAATAAATAATAGTCTCACTTTAATCAGTCTAATATTATTTACTTAACCACTATTACAAAACAACGAGCCGAATCTAATTATAAAAATCACTGACATTTAAGTTCCACTTACTACTACTACTAATTATTTCCTTAAGTTGTTTAATAGAATAGCGTTCCAGTCACGACTTAGACGTTACTCTACACATCCACTTCTCTTTACATTCTGTCAAAAAAGTATCGGGAAAGAAATTTGGAGCCATAACAGTTCGATTTTAGGTCGGGCCAAAAGAGTGATATTGAGTTTTTCGATCAGGAATTTCTCATTATCCGCCATGGAGACATGGTTTATAATATTTACGATTTTGGTTGATAACAATAGGCTCAACCCTATGACATGATACTTAAACATAACTGGCGAAACATGGGTGTACTTTAGGTACCTACGCCTCTGCCTTACCCTTCGGGGTTTGCAGGCGTGATGTTATGTTTAGTAATTTATAAATAACTATTGATGTGCACTGGCACAGTGACAGTGGCCCCGTGTATACTGGGTAGTCCAAGTATGTTGCCGTCATAAAAAAACTTGTTGTTCCGGTGAGCGTTGATGGCATGACGGACGCGGGGGAGGTGGCGGACATGTTCATGAGGCACTTTCGGGTAACCTAACATTTCCTCAATGGAAATCAGCAAAATTCTAAAGTCCGTGGCCAGGGGTAAGTCGGGTCGCGATGGTATTAGCATAGAACATTTTCAGTGTGCTAGTCCGCATCTTCCAAATCGAACAATAAACTGCTGCTATTCAAAAAGTACTTCAAATTAGATCATGAAACTTTGCAAAATAACTGAACTAAGTATGAAGCAGGTCTTATGTGTTTTACTACTACTACTTTGTGTCTTACTTTTTTAGTCCAATCAATAGATGTTTTGTAAATCGCAAAAACCACTAATTTCGCACTATTCGGCCGCAGAGACTGACGTAACAACCGCTTTGTAGTGCAAGCTGCACTACATTTATACAACATTTTCTTAGCTATCTGAACTCCTCTCTCCGCTATCCCATTCGATTGTGGATATCTAGGACTAGTATAAGTATAATGAAAACCCCTTTCCTGTGATAATTGTTTACATTCACGTTAATCAAAAGGTACATGATCTGAAATAATTTCGCTTGGAACACCAAAGTTACTATATTATATTTAATAACTAGCACTTTTACTGTTCAGAAACTTAATATCTAACCACTTGGAGTAGTAATCATACATTATTAAATAACTTAGAACTCCATTATATCAATACTAATCTTTACAAATGGTAAACTAGGAACTGAATGTGGTAGTAACGGTTCCTTTACATTATTGATTTGATAAGTTTGACATGGTAAATATTTTTTAACAAATTTTTCAAAAATATCAATTATTTCCTTCTAATTTCACTGTTTCATCTGTTTCAACACATTATAATATTTTTATGCACTTGTTGCCCAATGCAATTTAGTAACATTGCTGCTTGCTGCTTTTCTGGTTTCGGCTAATTTTTCAAAGCCGGCTGCCATCATGAAAGTCTTGAACCTTTTGTAGAAATCTTTGCCATTGCGGATAGAAATCGCCTATTTTATCCAGATTTAATCCCTGGGGTATTTTGTATTTCTTCTTTGGACATTTTAGTTTTACTCACACGTGGCGTGGCGGCACTTGCGTTCGTTTTTTACTCACATAGATTTTTTCTTTCAATCTCGTACCACGGCTGCGCCATGTTTTATTGTGGGTTTTGTAATAAAATATAATTAGTTAATATTAATATTTAAATACAGAGAGACGTGCTCCGTCCATTGGTAAGGGGGACTTGCCATAGCCAATCCCATAGATAATTAAAACAAGATGACATCTGTCAAACGCTAGTGACGTTACGTTACTACAGGACCAACTGCTTAACGTGCTTTCCGAGGCACGGAAGAAACTCGGTATGTAATGGGTAGTCACCCATCCACAGACCAACCTAGGCAAGCACGGCTAGGTGACCTAAAGATCGACCCGAGCGGCTGTTATTATTTAGCCACGAGCTCCTCCAGGGTAGGATTAGGGCTCAATATAGCGCACTCGGAACATTGTACTGATGGATGCATTGAATAGAACAGGGGTTATAGAAGTATCTAAAGTAAAATTAAAACATTAAAAACTAGCGACGATTTAGGAACTTGGACCCCCAATATCTCCGTAACTGAAGTATGGTACAGAACAAAAAAAAAACAAAATGACGGGGAGAACAAGGTCTTTTCGGCTTCGTTAAAGACATTCTTACACACATTACATTACAACATAATTACAATGCAATATTTTATACATCAATGGAACGATATACCGCATGTTGGACATCACCAGAGTCACGAGTAACTCTTTGTTGCATATTGATTTTGTGATCAATGTCCCTTGCTGGTAACGGCCGACGATTAAATTTATTGTTATAAAATTTGTACCACAACTCTCGATTTCTCTTTACAACAACCACATAAACATTCAATAAGAATGGGTTTAAGTTATATGTTATAAACCTGTAGAACATGCATTACTTTGTTTTTTTTTTCTACTTGAATTGAAAAAAGATAAGAATAAAGTTTTTCCCAGCCAACAGTGTTTTTGGTTTCGTCATCTATTAACGAAATAACATGAAAAGACAACAATAACACGTCACTCAAAATAAATATCAAACTGGCGATGTACAAGCGACGCCATTTGTTCATAGCCGTAGGTGCGCTCGCGTTCGAACTACGATACAGTGAGTCTACAATTCGTATGTAAAGCAAGCAATTTAATGTCACAGTTGAAATAAAAATAAAAAATCCTACATCGCCAGGATTTACATCAGATTCCAAAAAGTAACCAGAAGTAACAAAAAAATGAACAAGCATTATTATTACAGACGCACCCCAACCAAAGAGGCTACTTTTTACGTATTTCCATCGGATATGAACATTGAAAACTTTAACAATGTCTAAGTAAAACATGTGACATATGACAATTAACCAGTGGTGTTTGGCCGATGATAAGTATATTAATAGATATATCGTGATAATGGAAAACCAACAACCATTTATTCTTATGACTCTGTTTCCATTTTCAGGTTCATTGTCAACTACATAAGGACGGTCTATTATCGAGATTTTATAATAATATGTAATCTGCACCATTGAAGAGACGAAGAAGTTCGTTAAAATTGCGTTGAGGCACACGAAATTTCTGTAATTTCGAAAGATTTTAAGCACGTACCACGATATCAGTCCATAGATCAGCGTAGCTAGGGTCAGTCCAAACATGATGTAGTGTGTTGAAAACTCTAGATCTTCATATAATTCTGTAGCGTAAGACATATCGGATAGCCATGTCTCAGTTTTTTCTAGCACATCAACGTCAGTTGCAGCACACGTTAATTGATTATAGTATTTTGGTTCTGTTTGTGAACTATTGAACGTTGCCATAATTTATAAATATGATATTTTCCGAAAATGGACGATGTTACAACAGTTGAAACCAAATGCAACTAAACTAATGAAAGACAATTTTGTTGTATCTCTGTTAGTCAACCGGATTTGCGTTGTACCCGTCGTACCCGTTTCCAATACGGATGATGATTCATGTAGGGTTGGGAAACAGGTTGAGAGAATATTAAACAAATAATATGTTATCTCAGATTAAATTAGTAATTCATATTTTATTATACTCCTCGTCGGTCTAGTGCATTGTTTTTCAACCTGTGGGTCGCGAGCCCCTGGGGGGTCGCGAAGCCTCTATAGGGGGGTCGCGAGAGGTCACGTAAACTACCTCAATAAACAAAACAATAAAGCCTAGAAAGATAGATTTACTAAAAAAATGTTAACTAAAGTTCATACAAATTAACAAAATAAAAACCTATTGGTACTCATCCATATTAAAGAGGTTTCGTTTGTTTGTCACTAACAAATTTCTCCCATCGTGGATCCGTTTTTGCAACATTGAGAATTAGATCGAATTACAAATTTAAAAAAATGTGTTAAATACCTACTTATGTATATTCATCTAAATCCTAATTATGCAAATGCATAATAAACTTGTATGGATTTAATATTTGTGGTATAATAAAATAAATTAAAAAAAGCGAAGGGTCGGGGGTCGCCAAATATTTTTTCATACTAAATAATAAATAAATAAATATCGCTGGACATTAACACACAGCGCCATCTAGTGCCACACTAAGCAACGAGGCTTGTGTCGTGGACACCAGATAGTTGATATACTACACAGATACTTTTTGTTTGTAAATACATACTTATTATACATTAAAACATCCATGACTCGGAAACAAATGTCCATGCTCTTGGCCCAGGGTTTATTTTTAGTGACTGGGCAACACAGGGTATTAGGAAAAGTAGGGAACGTTTGTTTGAGCTGTACGGCCTTAAGCCTTATATTAACACAGAAACTTTTAGTAAATATGTTGCTACTTACTCGATTTTTTTTAAAAAGGCTTGCAAGGTAGCTAAATAAGCAACAAGATTAAATCAGCTCAAAACAAAATTAAGACAGTTTGGAAAATTATCAACAGTGAAACAAATAGAAATAAAAAACAAAGTAATGACATAACATTAGAGACCTCACGTGGCCTCCTGAACTCTAATAATGAAGTTGCCCTAGAATTCGTAAATTTCTTTACCAGTATCCCACTTTAAACTACAGAAACCTTAAATTCCTCTCCCTAGCTCTCTATTGATTTATTGAAGGCGAACGTTCCAGCCTGTTCAAATGAATTTAAATTTCAGCATTTAGACCCCATAACAATTATAAAAGTTTTTAAGCAAATCAAGATTAAATTAGCTGAAGATCTATGGGGTATGTCTATCAAAGCTTGTACCTCAATTACTGAGACTGTAGCACCGTATGTAGCCTTGATATTTAATTTGTGCGTGGATCAAGGGGTCTTCCCGGATCTAATAAAATTCAGTAAAGTAATACCCCTTTTTATATCCGGGGACAGTAAAGATACCAATAACTATAGGCCCGTATCCTTGTTGCCGGTTTTCAGCAAGGTGTTTGAAAAGATAATGCTCAATCAAATGCTTTACTATTTTAACACCAATAAATCTTACACGAGCAACAGTACGGTTTCACCAAAGGACGTTGTACGACTGACGCCGGTGTCACTTTATTAAAAACATATTTACTGCGTGGGAAGAGGCACAAGATGCCATAGGAATCTTCTGTGACCTTTCGAAGGCATTTGATTGCGTAAATCACGAAACCCTGATCTTGAAACTTGAGCATTACGGTTTAGGTAAACTTGCGCTCAGCTTAGTAAAATCGTATTTGAATGATAGACAGCAGCATGTACAAGTAAATGGCGTAAATTTAATGGGTTTCAAAGTAAAAATGGGTGTACCACAAGGTTCGATATTGGGTCCCTTCCTCTTTTTAGTGTACATAAATGACCTACCCAATTTATTTGACAACTACCCGCAATTGGTGTTGTTTGCAGACGATACTTCTTTAATATTTGGGATAAACAGACGTGCCACAAATCTGGACGACGTAAATAACGCCCTACTGCAGGTTCATAATTGGTTTACCGCTAATAATTTAGTTCTAAGTGGGAAAAAAACAAAGTGCATTAGATTTGCTTTACCAAATGTCAATAGTCGTGATTGTGACGTAGTATTGAATCAAGAGAAACTAGAATTTGTCGATAAAACGGTTTTCTTGGGAATTACGCTCGACTTAAGGCTACAATGGGGTCCTCATTTAACATCTCTTGCAGGACAGCTGAGCTCAGCAGCGTATGCTGTTAGAAAAATCCGTCAATTTACTGATGTTGATACGGCGAGGCTAGTCTATTTTAGTTATTTTCATAGTATTATGTCATACGGTATTTTACTATGGGGACGCGCTGCAGACATCGAGTCTATATTTATTCTGCAGAAAAGGGCTATCAGAGCCATTTATGAATTACGTAGACGCGATTCTCTAAGAGAACTGTTTAAGGAAATTAATATCATGACAATACAATACATCAATGTCAATACATCTATGAAAATATCATGTACGTTAGGAAAAATCTGCATTTATTCAGTAAAAGAGGTGACAGACACCACTATACTACTAGAAATAGGGACCAACTAGTTCAGCCAGGTTTCAGGCTTGCTAAAGTAGATTCATCTTTCATGGGGTACTGTTTAAAATGTTACAATAAAATACCTCCCCACATTCTACAACTGAATGAGACGAAATTTAAATCTTGTATAAAACGCACACTATGTAGGCAAGCATATTATAAGTTGGTAGATTACATTGATGATAAAAATGCTTGGCTCAATGCTGGTCCTGCTCCACAACCATAGGGGAAAACTAATTGGGCAAATTATTGTGCTAGCTGCAGAAGATTGTAAAAGTATCTTAGCTTTGTATAGATTCCATCTCCTAGTATTGTATAAATGCATAGCACATGTGTGAGGACCATGTATTGTTAAGCTACCATTTGCATTTAGTTATCTTTCATTGACTTGAATATGCCTTGGTGGCTGAGAGAAAGTCATGCTCACTCAAATGTCTCGCTGATGGTGGCGACGTCGTGTCGACGCGTCTTGTTCGTGATCGGGCGCTGTCAGTTGGGACTGGTCATCTCTTAGCTGCCACGGTTCATTTTAATTACTTTATTTTTAATTTGTTGATTTAATGTTTTACTCTGGACGCTCTTATTGTGCACGTCTTTCTACATCGTTCTCACATATATCTATAAACTCAACATAAATGATGTAACCAAGATTTTGTAACAATATTTTGATTTAAAAGAGTGTCCATGGAGTTTCTTGACCATTCTTCTCCGTAGAGATCTACGCTAGGGAATGGGCAACTACAGTACTTTCTCAAGTTATTATGTCTTGTGTCTGGGACTGTAGCTTTGTTTTTTTTTGTATTTTTGACATTCAAAAGTGCCGTAATGGTCTAATTGAAATAAATGCTTTGAGTTTTGAGTTTGAGTTTTGCTCATCACACAAACATTTGCTTCAACCTGGATTCGAACCCGGGACCCTAAGAACGTAAGGCAGCCTCACCACCGCTGCGCCATTCGCTCGTCAAATACAATGGGGATCGTGTCTTAAAAATGGTTGAAAAACACTGGTCTAGTGGTTGCAAACGCTACTGTTGAGCATGAGTGGCATTATGAAGTCATAGTGCATATTTACGGATTTGTGCCCGGTTGATGGCAATAGCATTTCTGGCTGTAGGTAGGTACGCCTCTGCCTTAGCTTTCGGGGTTTGCAGGCGTGATGTTATGTTTTATAATTAAAAAAAAATAACTATGTAGTTGTGGTGGCCCTGTGATAGTGGCCCAGACTAACGAGTTGTATACTGGGTAGTCCAAATAGTGACGTCATAAAAAAAATGTCCTCACGCCCAGCCAGGGGTATCTTAACTGTACAAATCATAAAATTGGTCAACGGGATCAGTTGACCAATTCAAAAATTCATTAGGTCGACTGATCCCGCGGGATCCACCTGTGTGGGACCAGTTTACTAAACACCCCCGAAAATACACTATGTATGTTGCGGGATTCTTTATAGTTTTCGAGTTACAGCTTCTTGAAAATTGTATGGGATCTGCTTTAAGTCCCGCATATAACTTTTTGGTTTCTCGCATATTCGTTGGCAACCCTAATCACAGACCATTCCCTCTCATTGAAAGTGACCTGTGTCCCAGCAGTGGGAACATTATAGGCTAACTATGCTATGCTAACTACCTATTCATCATCATCAGCCGAGCCTTTTTCCAACTTTATTGGGGTCGGCTTCCAGTCTAACCGGATGAAGCTGAACATCAGCAATTACCCATACAGCGGTTGTTTTGCCAACAGTTGCTGAATAAAAATATAATAATTATACGGAAAGGATAGGAACAGTTCTTTATTCATAGATTAGAAAAATAAGTTTAAAGAAGTCTAAATGACGAAGTCACGCGCCGAGCGCTGCATTAATTTAAAGTTCAAGAAAAGAATATTGTAAAACTAGTTTATTATGTATGCATCCGAATTTATTTACATAAAATTACATGCATGTTCATACAAACATTCATCTTGTTACTTAAGCTTTAAGTGGAAGATTTTGTGTATTCTAGGTACATGTTGTTTTGTGAGAGAAGTGGTGGCCCAGTGGTGGTAGTAACTGTGACTGGTTTTTGAAGAGAACAATATTAAGTTGTATTAATGAGAACTGTAACACGATTTATAAGAGTGTGTTTCTTTGATATGTTTACCATGTTTGAAAATGGGTGGATCAACTCATAGAAAGTTTCTATGTGAAATACTACTTGTGGTGGACGTAATGACACTAGACGGCCGATGGCGGTGTATGTAATGTCTAGCTATATTTAAGTTACAGTTAAAACCCAATTTTAGTTAAAAACGCGTTTTCCCTTGTTAAAACTAGATTTTACTCAACGCGTTTTGTCGAAATGATTCAGTTAAAACTGTTTCAATTCATTTTTTTTTCTTGGAACCTTTTTCGAAATCTACCTCCTCCTGCGGCTTGCCGAATGGATTTTTATAAGTAGTCACCTACCGTAGTACTTTCTGCATTCTGTAATAATCCCACGTGTTGACTATTTTCAAGAGTTAGGCAAGTCTCAAAACGCGTTTTGTCTAAATGATTCAGTTAAAACTGTTTCAATTATTTTTTTTTTCTTGGAACGTTTTTCGAAATCTACCTCCTCCTGCGGCTTGCCGAATGGATTTTTATAAGTAGTCACCTACCGTTGTACTTTCTGCATTCCGTAATAATCTGTTATTTTGAAATTACACACTGACACTTCAATTTTAATATTTGTATAGTCTATTAAGACTTTTTGACACACACTTTTTTTTTTTTGTTTTTTTAAATATAACTTCTTTTCGTTTGGGAAAATAGGTAAAAAAACAGTTTCTAAAAATATTTTATTTTATTTCTTGTCTCTGTACACCGTGATCTGTTTCGATTTTGTTTTTTTTTTTCATGTCGCCACGGATATAGTGATCAGTGGGTAACAGAGAAACGGATAACGGTATCAGTGGATACAACTCGCCGTGATCTGATGCTGTGATCGGTGGAGACAAACCCTTTTTGACGCCCTTTAATTATTTTCAGCTTTTGATACATCTATATGCATATTTTTATGATTATTTCATATCTGTTATAGTTTGTCAATAGTGTATAGAACAAAAAACGTTGCAGCGGCGGCGACGGGGCGAACAAGTTCCTTTCGACTATGTTAGGGGTCTTTCTACACCCATTATCTAGGTATTATACGCTTATATTATAAATGCGAAAGTTTGTATGTATGTATGTTTGTTACTCTTTCACTCAAAAACTACTGAACGAATTTTGAAGAAATTTCACAGATATTAATAACCTGGATCCTTTTTATCCCAGTAGTATGATCTCGTGGGACTCGTGGGCCGCTAATTGTGATTTTAATGTATGTGCCATTGTCTGTATTAAATTAATTAATTACAGAAACAAGATTTAACTTGAGGTTTTCCTTTAAACGATAACGGGACAAGGAAAAACATACGTGTGTCTACATATTAAATAGAATTAGTCATGATGACTGAATATTTCTGTAGACTATTTCGGTATACTAATTTGAATTAATTTTGAAATTATACATATTGTATTTTTTTTTATGGGACAAGCCCGCCACACTGTTCCCAAACCACTGTAACTCCTGAAAGCCAGAATCAACAGTGGCGACCACCAGAAAAGCGCCGAGACAATGAAACTCGACGAAGTCCCAGAGAATGAATTTAAGTGTCTTGGATCCCGCAACGAAATTAATCAGAAAAGTATAGTGGAGGAGTAGGAAAAAACCGTAATTTCCACTTATACATATTGTATGTGAGAACGATGTAGAAAGACGTGCACATTAAGAGCGTGCAGAGTAAAAAAGACAACAATTTAACAATAAAAGAATTAAAATTAACCCTGGCAGCTAAGAGATGACCAGTCCAACTGACAGCGCCCGTTCACGAACATGACGCGTGTATTCAACTCAAGCATATTGAAGAGAACTAAATGACCCGACACACCCGCCACCATCAGCGAGACATTCTAGTCCTCGCAAGCTGAGCATAAGTCCCGGATTCGATTCCCAAGTCGAGCAAAGTGTTATTGGCTTTTTCCATGAGAAATTTCTCAGTAGCAGCCACGGAGTCTGAATTTGTGCCTGATTGTTGGCAATAGGCGTGCCTTCCTAATACAGGGACTCCAAATATAACTAGCAAAATGCCAGTTTTATTATTAAGTACACTTCTGTCTAACCCGTCTTGAATTACAGGCGTGTTGTTATGTTATGTTAATAATTATCATCAGAACTGTAACTCAAGCTATTAAAAGTTATAAATCGTTAACCTTCATTAAAAAAAAGGTTGATTGGCTAACTATCATTATACTGAGGCCCGGTTTCATTTAAATTAAAAACATTCAGAAGTAAACACATTTAATAAAATTATTTTCACTGATACATTATACAATAATAGTATTTAAAATAAGATTTTGATTTACATGTCTCGCCAAAAACTGGCTTGCAAATATTTAAAAGAATAAAGTTACTTAAAATAATTTGCAATTGAAAATAAGAGCACAACAATATTCTTATTATTTTTTATTCTTATTCAAACATATTGACATAAAACACCGTTATTAAATTTACCTGTCATCTTCAAACAATTGACATATTATTAATAAGGAACGCAGTTTTAAATTAAATTAAATTTAAATTATAACACTAAAAATAAGCAAGATATATATTAAAAAAAAAAAACAAACAAAAGATCAAGTACCTACTAAATGTTAAATAAAAACAAGGTGTAAACAGACACGAAGCCATCAACTAAGCATTTTGTACATCAAACGAAAGTCATCAAAGTAAAAATACGTATAATAGAGTACGTTCAAATTATTGCCGGGTAACAACTTTGATTTGGAGTAAAAAATCAGGGAGCTCAATATAGGTAGGGCTCAATATAACGCACTCAAAACATTGTAGGTACTGATGGATGCGTTGAATAGAGCAAGGGTTTCCAGAGGTATTTAAAGTAAAATTATAACATTAAGCACTAGCGAAGACTTTGGAACTTGGACTCCTAATATCTTCGTAACTAGGTAGAGGGTTCCAACGTATTGTACGTAACAAAAAAAATATCTAAATGACGGGGAGAACAAGTTCCATTCGGCTTCGTTAAGGATATTTGAACACTCATTATTATTTACATACAATATAGGGTGTAAAAAGGCTCTTAACGAAGCCGAAAGGCACTTATTTTACCCATCATGGAGATCATTTTTTTGTTCTAGACTGTACCAGTTCCAACATTTTCAGTAGTTCTTTTTTTTTAATACATTGTTTTTAATGTAAGAAATTTACTTTAAACACTTCCACGACCTCCACACTATTCAATCCACCAGGACAATGTTTTGAAAGCGTGACATTGAATTTTCCCTTAAAACGTGATTTTTCACCCAAAAAAAAAGTCATTTCTCAGCAATAATTTTTACGAGGGTTAGTTTGATGTACATAATGCTTAGTTAACTTGAGGTGGGCTAGTGGACTTCGTAAAGAGTCCGTTTACATCCTGTATTAACATAAAATTACATATTTTATACATCAATGTCTGCAGGTTGGACATCACCAGAGTCACGAGTAACTCTTTCTTGCATATTGATATCGTGAGCCGTGTCTCTTGCTGGTAACGGCCGACGATTAAATTTATTGACATAAAATTCGTACCACAACTCTCGATTGCTCTTTACGACAGCTAGATAAACGTTTAATAGGAATGGGTTTATGTTATATGTTAATATCTGTAAAACATTTATGACTTTGTTTCTAAATTTACCCACTAGAATACCATCTGAATTAACAAAAAGTTTTTCGAACCGAATTTTGTATTTGCTGTCGTCATCCATTAACGAAATAACATGAAAAGACAACAATAAGACGTCACTCAATATAAATATTAATGTGGCGATGTACAAGCGACGCCATTTGTTCATAGCCGTATGTGCGCTTGCGTTCGAACTACGACAGAGTGAGTATACAATTCGTAAGTAAAGCAAGCAATTTAAGGTCACAGTTAAAATAAAAATAAAAAATCCTATATCAACAGGATTTACAGCAGATTCAAAAAAATATCCACAGGTAGCAAAAAAATGAATAAACATTATGATTACAGGAGCTCCCCAACCAAAGAGGGTACTTTTTACATATTTCCATCGGATATGAACATTGAAAACTTTAACAATGTCTAAGTAAAACATGTGACATATGACTATTAACCAGTGGTGTTTGACCGTTGCAAGGTAGATTAATAGATATATAGTAATAATGAAAGACCAACATCCTTGTAATACGTACGGTAAGTTTTCATTTTCATAATACGCAATAACAGAAAAATAAGGATAATAATGTGGTCTAATAAACTGCACCACCGAAGAGACGAAGAAGTTAGATAAAATTGCGTTGAGGCACACGAAATTTCTGTAATTTCGAAAGTGTTTTAGCACGTACCACGATATTAGTCCATAGATCAGTGTAGCTAGGGTCAGCCCAAACATGATGTAGTGCGTTGAAAACTCTAGATCTTGGTATACTTGTGCAGCGTAAGACATCTTAGATATCCATGTGATTGTTTTTTTTACCTCATAAAGGTCTCTTGCAGCACACGTTAATTGATTACGGTAATGTTCTGATCCCGTTCGTGAACTATTGAACTTTGCCATAATTTTTAATTATGATATTTTCCGAAACTGGACGATGTCACAATAGTTGGAACCAAACGCAACTAAACTAATAAAAGACAATTTTGTTTTAAATACGAACCTTATTTTTCCTGTTTGTTTCTAGATTACCTTTTTTAGTCAACCCAACTAATTTAGAATTGGGAATTATTAACAGGTAAATAAAACAAATAATATGTTTTCCCAGATTAAGTAGTAATTCATATTTAATATATCCCTCGGAGGAAATATTGAAAGCGGAATTCTCCCTTTACCTAAACCAAATTGTCTTGGACACCTGTGTCTTACCTACTCTTATATACAGATGCCAAACGTGGACATACAACACAAAAATAAAAACTGAACTAGTAACATGTCAAAAAGCAATGGAAAGAAGCGTATTAAAAATAAGAAGAATACAAAAAATGAAAAGACAAAGAATTATAGATGCCTTACAATATGCCCTAAAACCGAAGTGACAGTGGGCAGGACATATAGCAAGACGCACAGACAAAAGATGGATATTACAGACAACTATAAGGACAGGATCCGGAGGAAAAAGAAGAAGTGGGCACCCTAGAAAAAGGTGGATAGAATACATCAAAGCAATAGCAGGAAGCGATTGGAGAAAGAAAGCCATGGACAGAGAGTTTTGGAAGAAGCTGGAGGAGGCCTTTACCCGAGAAGGGGTTCCGATCAATGATCCTGAAGAAAGTAACGATAGCGAGTAAAAGAAAATGAAAGAAACTTAAACAAGTTTCAAAGAAAAAAAGAAAGAAAACGAAAATATTAATAAAATATTAAACGCATGTAATAACAATTATTATTGTGGATTGGAAATAAATGGGCTTTATTATAATTATACTCCTCGTTGTTCTAGTGGTTGCAAGACTGCTGGGCATGAGGTTCTGGGTTCGATTCCAGGTCGGGTAAAGTGATATTGGGTTTTTCCATCGGGAATTCCTCAGTAGCAGGCACGGAGCCTGAATTTGTGCCCGGTTGATGGCAATAACCTTTTTCCCTATTACAAGTGACGGTAACATAGCTGTAAATATAGGTGTACTATAAGGTACGCCTCTGCCTTATCTTTTAGGCGTTTTGTGTGTTGTAGGCGTTATGTTATTGTTAGTAATTTATAAAAAAACTATTGAGCTGTGGTGGCCCAGTGATAGTCGCCCTGACTAACGCGTTGTATACTGGGTAGTGCAAATAGTGACGTCATAATAAAAATAGATTCCTCAGTTTTTGGTTTTCGCGAATAAGAGTTGGCGACCCTAATCACAGCCCATTCCCTCTCATTGAAAGTGGACCTGTGTAACAGCAGTGAGAATATGCTATACACTACCTATTCATTATCATCTGCCGAGCCTTGTCCCAACTTTATTGGGGTCGGCTTCCAGTCTAACCGGATGCATGAATGAGAAGGCAAATCTGTTTGCCTCCATCTTTGCCGAAAATTCGCGCCTAGATACGGCCTCTAAAATTCCGCCCAACATACCTCACTGTGGCTCCGCAATGCCGGAGATCTCTATCCATATTAAAAAGGTCCGTAAGGCCTGTGCAGTCTAGATGTAAACAAAACCAGCGGTCCTGACGGAATACCCGCAAGAGTCCTGAAGAGCTGTGCTCCAGAGTTGTCTCCTGTCTTAACACGCTTGTTTTGCCTCTCTCTAAAAACCGGAGTGGTGCCGGAGTCCTGGAAGCTGGCTAATGAGCAGCCAGTGCCCAAAAAGGGTAACCGTGCCGATCCTGCCAATTATAGACCATTGCCATTACCTCCATACTGTGCAAAGTGATGGAAAGGGTACTTAACAATAAGCTGCTGGCATACCTCGAAGACAATGCGCTCCTCAGTGACCACCAGTATGGCATTCGTCGTGGTCGTTCAACTGGGGATCTTCTTGTGTATGTTACGCATTGTTGGGTCGAGGCCATCGAGAAACCCCTTGCTGTGTCGCTTGACATCTCGAAGGCCTTTGACAGGGTCTGGCAAGCTAGTCTGTTAGGTAAGCTTCCTGCATTCGGCATCTCTGCTGACTTTTGAAACTGGATTTCCGACTTCTTGAGTGACAGATCGATCCGAGTGGTCATAGATGGCTGCTCATCGGATCATAAGGCCATTGATCCGTTCCTCAGGGGTCTGTTCTTTCGGCGACATTATTTTTGATGCACATCAACGACCTGCTACAGCTTGGTGCAATCGGATACGCAGATGACAGCACAGTTGCAGAAAGATACCTGTCCAGTGCAAGAGCCAGCAAAGACGATACTGCTCATAGAGAGGCCATGGTGGAGCGAATGAATTTGACCCTAAATCTCATCTCCCAGTGGAGTGACGACAATCTGGTCAAATTCAATGCTCTGAAAACACAGGCGTGTCTCTGCACTGCAAAAAGGAGCCATTTCCAGATGTCTCCCACTTTCCGGGGTGCATCTGTAGCAGTTACTGACCACCTACAGCTTTTGGGCATGGAGTTGACATCGGATCTCAACTTTGGCGCAACCATCGAGTCAAAAGATCAGACCGCACCTAAGAAGCTGGGCATCTTGAATAAGGTGAGGTGATACTTAAGCACAAGTCCGTTCCTGTATGGAGTATTGCAGTCACTTTCATTATTAATTCTTTTCTTTTACACTTACAATATACACTATACACTTTGACATTGAATGATTTGACATGAATACTTAGTTCAGTATTTTATTATTTTTTACTTTATTTTACATTATTATATGTGACATGTATTGATTTGACATGAATACTTATTTTGTTAAGTATTTTACTTTTATATTATTATTGTGACATTTAATGTTTATTTTTACTTTTTTTTTTTTGACATTTGTTTTGTAAATTATTGTTAATTTTATTTAATTATTGTGAATGTGAGGACCATGTGGGTCACATATTTTATTTTATTTTTTTCCCCACGACTGTCTGGCAGTTTGAGTACTATAAGCGACCTACCCAAATGTCCTTTCTTTGGTATTGTTCGTCGTTTCGTTAAGCTCCTTGAGTTATAAGTCGAGCTACACGATAACTGACAAAAGCTTGCACTGACTGGACAGGTCCACTCAAATCTGTGTGGTTCTTTCTTTAAAAGACCATCTCAGACACTAATCTGCATAGTCCTCACCTGAACTGAACAAGATTATGTCTGGACTTCAAAACAGACTATGACCTCTGAGTTTGTTTCTTGTTTCTTCTCAGAGTAGTCAGGTACGAAACACCGGCCCTATCTAGTTAAAAAAAATGACGTGTAAAAGTGTTTGTAAGAATCTACTTGCAAAAATAAACATCATTTAATTTCACTTGTGGGATGGCTCAGCAAAATACCAGCTTGCTGCACTTGACTCGGTGGAACGCAGAGCTAAAAGGCTTATAGGCGACGACACATTGGCAGCATCGCTTCACAGCCTAGCTCATCGGCGTAATGTTGCCTGCCTGTCGGTCTTCTACAGACTGTACTTCGGTGAGTGTGCGCAGGAGCTCCATGACCTGATCCCACCATCCCCCTTTTACCAGCGGACTAGCAGACGTACTGCGGCGTAACATCCGCACTTGGTTGATATCCCGACGTGTCGTACTAAGCGAATCTCCTCCACTTTTATTATGCGCGCAGCTAAAGTCTGGAACTCTCTGCCTGCGTCTGTGTTCCCACCCACATTTAACCCGCCTACCTACAAAGCAAGAGTGAACAGGCATCTTCTGGGCACGCTCGTTCCACCATAGATCTCATCTATCGCTTTCCATCAGGCGAGATCGAGGTCAAGAGCAGGCCCATATATAAAATCAACAATTACCCATGCAGCGGCTATTTTACCAACAATCTAGTTGCTGAATAAAAAAATCGAAATATATAAAAGAAGAAACTGACTGCCTGACTGACTGACTGACACACATATCAACGCACAGCCCAAACCGCTGGGTCTACAGATTCCAAATTTGGCAAGTAGGTTCCTTATGTAGTCTAGGGGTGCACAAAGAAAGGAATTTTTCAAAATTCACCCCCTAAGGGGGTTAAACGGGGTGCCAAACTTTGTATGGGGAAACAAGATTAAATAGATTATTTTAATGGAAACTTCACAGAAGTTCTCCTATTGAAACGGGTTTCAGGTTTTTTTAGAATTCAACCCCTAAGAGGGGGAAATGGGGTGACAAAGTCTAAAAATCAATGCACAGCCTAAACCACTGGGTCTACAGATTCGAAATTTGACAAGTAGGTTCCATAGGTGGTCTAGGGGTGCACTAAGAAAGGATTTTTCAAAACTGACCCCTAAAGGAGTGAAACGGAGCTCTAAAGTTTGTTTGGGGAAACAAGATTAGTTAGACTGTTTTATTCGAAACTAAACAGGAGGACTCCTATCGATAAATGAGTTAACATTTGTGTTTCAGGTTTTTTCAGAATTCAACCCCTAAAGGGAGAAATGGGGTGAGTAACAAAGTCTGAAAATCAACATGGGTATTATATGTATGGTGTATCGCGTCGGGTGTATTACAAAAACAACGATTTTAAGATTTAATGTCGCGGACTTGAAATACATTACATTATTCCCTGTTGGGGTGCGATGGGGTTGAAATGTCTAAAAATCAATATGTGTGTCGATAAATGGCATTTATTTTGAGATCTAGAAGATGGCGGATTCGACTTCTTTATAGGGTTATTGTTGATTTATTTTGATGATTGTGATAACGATGATGATGATTGTGATAATGATCATGATGATTGCGATGATAATGATTGTGATTACGATGATAATGATTGTGATAACGATGATGATGATTGTGATGGTGATTGTGATAGTGATAGTGATTGTGATGGATAGTGATTGTGATGGTGATGGTGATGGTGATTGTGATTATGATGGTGATTGTAACAGTGATAGTGATTGTAATAATGATCCCAGCAGTGGGATTATAGGCTGATAATGATGAATTTAGCAGATGTTTTAATGATATTTGGGTTAATACTCAAAACGATATTACTACCAACCCGCACTGTGCCTGCAAGGTGGAGGACTTCCAACAAAAAATAGGGTTGCCTACTGTCCCGCGTGAGACGGGACGTCCCGTAACCACGCTCAACTAATGCATACCGCGATGTGTGAATGCGAGGCAATGATTGTCCCGCTTTTATTGCAAATCTGACCTAATTTAGAAAGAAGCCCATACAAATGAGGGGGTGCCCGTTGCGTATGTGCAACGTTGTCGGTCGCGATGACAATGATAGTTTTGAATTATATATTTTTTTAAATTTAATGTGTCAAATCATTAGAAAAGTACGTGATGATTACTTTGTAAATATCAGAGTATCTTGCTCGTTGACAGCGACGTGGACGAATTTTTGACGCCATTTAATTATTTTCAGCTTTTGATACATTTACATATTTACATTTATTTATATACATATTTTTATGAATATTTCATATCTGTTATAGTTTGTAAATAGTGTATAGAACAAAAAAATGTTGCAGCGACGGCGACGGGGAGAACAAGTTCCTTTTGACTATGTTATGGGTCTTTTTACACCCATTATCCAGGTATGTCACGGTAAATGTGATTAATTAGAAATTATTATTCATTACCGAAAGTCGAGGTAAAAGTAAGAAACTAATAACTTTTATCAGCGATAAATGTAATAAATAAACGCTGTAAATGCAGAAAAATGCGTTTGTTTATTTATTTATTTTGGATTACCAACGAGCACCATTACAATTTCTTATGTAAAATGAAAACTATTACAGAATACATGGTCTTGTAACGCACACTCAATTACAGGTAACCACAGCTTACACATTATAGAGTACACATACATGCTCTAAATACATAATTTAATAGAAATTAAAATTAGGATTACATACAATTAAATTAAACATTAATAGCATGATTTGCTATTATTAAAGACTAAATGATTAAAATTAAAATTTAATTACTTAGTAATGTCATGACGAATTAATAGTGGCTGGAATTGAGATTAAAAATAGAAATATAAATACATTAAATTAAATTAAAATACAAATTTAGTAAACTCAGAATACAAATTATTTTAAAATACAAATTAAATTAGACTACAAATTAAATCAAAATATAAATTAAATTAAAATTTTGATGATATATTATTCAATTAATTATAGGAATGATAATTCAAATGTCCTCCAACTGAAAGTGATTATATAATTTCCTTTTAAATATATTCAGATTATCGTGATTGATGTCGAGTTCAGCTTTTCGCCATTTAGCGTCATACAATTTTGTTGCAATTCTAAGTGCTATCTACAGGTCTCGACCCCGCCATACTCTTCGTGGTTATTTTTTTATAAACCACTCAGAAGTAGCGGTTTATTTATTACTTTTACCAACGAGCGTTGTGAATTATTAATAATAACTGCTAAAAGTGATAAATTTCTATTTTCTATTCACATTTACCAAATCATGAGGTAATTATTAATAATAGCTGGTAATTTTTAACAATTTTTCAATTAATCACATTTACCCTAACATATACACTTATGTTATGAAAGCGAAAGTTTGTATGTATGTTACTATTTCACTCAAAAACTACTGAACAAATTTTGATGAAACTTAGCACAAACATAGTATATAACCTGTATTAACACACAGTATACTTTTTATCCCAGCATTCACTTAGGACAATAAATTATCGAATACGACGCGGCGAAGGAAATTAACTTGAGGTTCGAAAGAGATACCGCGGCCCTGGAACACAAAGGGCTAAGAAGGAACATGGATGGGTTTTAGTCAGCAAAAGTCTGACACTCCCTTCCGCTCCGTCCAGACCGGGAGCGTCATTTGATGATTTCCCAACCGAAAAAAAAAGGTTTTCCTATTAGCGTTAACGTAACAAGGAAAAGAATACGTGTGACTACATAAATAGAATTAGTCATGATGGCTTAATGTAGAATATTTCGGTATACCGATATGTCTTGACTCTTTATTTATTCTCTTAATATTATAGACAAATCATTAAGTGTAATAATATAACAAAACATATGAATTCGGCTATCATTTTGCTACAGCCATTGACCTGATAGACAAGAGCCTGGACGAACATCTTTCAAGGCTCTTAAGGTTCCTGCCTGGGCTGCGGGACTGTTCGAAAGAGATACCGTGGCACCGGAACACAAAGGGCGAAGAAGGAACATGGATGGGTTTTAGTCAGTAAAAGTCTGACACTCCCTCCCGCTCCGCCCAGAGCAGGAGAAGTCATTTGATGATTTCCCATCAAAAAAAAAAAAAAACGGCTCTCAAGGTCAGATGAACTAAAGATCAACTTCTTTTACTTTATAACTATGTCGTATTGCATTTAGTGTTTTAGATAGATAGATGAATAAAAACTTTATAATGTACACAATACAAATTATAATTACGAAATAAAAAAAAAATTAAAAAACCCCACTGCGTAAAGAATAACTATAATCTTTAAATAAAAACTGAAAAGCAAAAAACAGATTCAGGAAACAGGACATATTGACTCTAACAGTCGGGACCCATTTTGGATGCAATGATTTTAGTCTAGATTATTTATTTACCAGTGATATGAGATGGACCTTGAGAACACATCGGAACAAATTCGCACACGATCAGACGATGATCACTACAAGACGCATCTGGTTGGACGTCTGCACTAGAAAGTGTGACGTCAATACAAGATTCGCCCATTGGGCTGCAAAAAGTAGGTGGTGCATCAGGGGTATTATGAATTGATAGGTTCATTTCAGCTATAAAATCTTCAACAGCACAACGTCGGTCGAAATCCGTAGACCTAACCTTGCCATACCACAGAGACGATGACGCGTTAACATCAGCGCCAACGATAACTTTACAGCCTGCGAGTGACTGTAAGACATGACGGAGGTTATGTATATGAGGAGCAACAGGGTCTGAGTATTGAAGTAACAGGTCAAACGTAAACTTTAAAAGAAGCTGATGAGTGGGGCGTCATGAGGTTACGCAAAGACGTTACTGTAAAGTTAGAAGAACGCGTCACGTAAATTCCGGCTCGTGCTTTGCTGTCCAGCTGAACTACTTTGTGACGCAAGCGAGCGTTCTGGTATTGTTCTTGAACAAGTACTATGTCTAAGTTATAATCGATAATTAATTTGTCTAATTCAGAGGTCGCCACCCTATCGTTGTGGAGATTTAATTGTCCTATAGTTAAACTATCCATTAATTTAATAGTTGGTGTTGAGGATTAACTGTTCGAGCTTAAGTTTGTAAGTGCTACACTCTGGAGACCCGCAACGATGGTCAGACGGTTTTTTAAAACGTTTACACGCCACGCAAGTCGGTATATAAAATTTAAATTATCCTTGTGCGGGCAGTTATTTGTTTCATGTGCTTCGGAGCAGTTAGCACAGGTAGGTGATTTATTAACGCAGTGTTTCTTAACGTGACCAAACTGTTGGCAAAGTAAACAACGAACTACTTCGACATCATCGACGAAACGGCAAGTCGCCCAATCAATAAATAATTTATCTTTGGTGGACTCTAAATGTTTACGAACTGTGGACTCGATTTTAACGCCTATCCACTTGCGACCGTTATCTAAGGAACGCCTACGAATAATTTTAGTTGACTTAATAAAATCATTCTAATTTATTGGCAGCTCGTCGGATACTGCGTTGTTTGTGAAAAGAAACACACATTTATTTAAAAAAATATCTTCCACTAAAAAAACTCCCTTGCGTGCCCAATACGTAAATAAACTATGTCATATAAAATGTAAGACCGCATTGATGCGAAAAAGTTCTCTTAAGTTCACTTATCAAATTATTAATTGACAAATGTTATTATAATCTAGACGAATTTTTGAATGACCAATTATTAGAATAATGCATTAAGAAGTACTATGACTATTTATTAACTTTATTGTATTTGATGTTTTTTTTTGTTTTGTGACATAATGTAATGACACCTAATGGGTCACTTCTAAATTTGTATGTCTTAATTATGACAAAACATAGCGTACCTCTTATTTATGTAAACACCTATGTTTCACAAATAAACTGATTGATTGATTGATTAACGTATTCTAATTTTTTTATTAAATTATGTTTTCCGAAACTGGACGATGTAACAAGCATTCAAATCAAACGCAACTAAACTAATAAAATGACGATTGTGTTGTATGAAAAACCTTATTTTTCCTGTTTGATAAACAGTATTATCTTTGTTAGTCAACCAAATTTGCTACGTGCCTTTTTGCTATACGGATGATGATAAATATGAGTTTGGGAATGATAAACAGCGGTAAATAGAATATTTAACAAATAATATGTTTTCCAAGATAAAAGAAGTCATTTACTCATATTTAATTATACTCCTCGTTGGTTTAGTGGTTGCAAGCGCGACTGCTAAGCATGAGGTCCTGGGTTCGATTCCAGGTCGGGTAAAGTGATATTGATTGGGTTTTTCCATAGAAATAGCTCATTAGCGGCTATGGAGTCTTTGTGCATAATTACGCATTTGTGCCCGGTTGATGACAATAGCCTCGCCCCCTATTACATGGGTCTTAAACATAAACTGGAGAAATATAGGTGTACTATTAGGTACGCTTCTGCCTTTCCTTTCAGGGGTTGCAGGCGTGATGTTATGTTTAGTAATTTATAATAACTATTGAGCTGTGGTGGCTCAGTGATAGAGGCCCCAACTAACCATGTACGTTCCACGATTCTTTATAGTTTTCGAGTTAGAGTTTCTTGTCGATAAAACGGTTTTCTTGGGAATCACGCTCGATTCAAGGTTACAATGGGGTCCTCATTTAACATCTCTTGCAGGACGGCTGAGCTCAGCAGCATATGCTGTTAGAAAAATCCGTCAATTCACTGATATTGATACCGCGAGGCTAGTCTATTTTAGTTATTTTCATAGTATTATGTCATACGGTATTTTACTATGGGGACGGGCTGCAGACATCGAGTCTATATTTATTCTGCAGAAAAGAGCCATCAGAGCCATTATTACGTAGACGCGATTCTCTAAGAGAACTGTTTAAGGAAATTAATATCATGACAGTACCTTGTCAATACATCTATGAAAACATCATGTACGTTAGGAAAAATCGGCATTTATTCAGTAGAAGAGGTGACAGACACCACTATAACACTAGAAATAGGGACCAACTAGTTCAGCCAGGTTTCAGGCTTGCTAAAGTAGATTCATCTTTCATGGGGTACTGTTTGAAATGTTACAATAAAATACCTCCCCACATTCTTCAACTGAACGAGACGAAATTTAAATCTTGTATAAAACGCACACTATGTAGGCAAGCATATTATAAGTTGGGGGATTACATTGATGATGAAAATGCTTGGCTAAATGCTGGTCCTGCTCCACAACCATAGGGGGGGGGGGGGCAAATTAATTGATTGTTTGGGTCGGGCATTATTTGAGTCCATCGACACGTAAAGAAGAAGATGAAGAATTGATTCCCATGTTAATGTTTTGTGGAAGCTGCAGAAGATTGTAAAAATATACTTGCATTATATAGATTCCAGTTCTTAGTATTATATAATTGCATAGCACATGTGTGAGTACTTTGTACTGTTCAGCCACCATTTACATTTATTTATATTTCATTGACTTGAATATGCCTTGGTGGCTGAGAGAATGTCATGCTCACTTAAATGTCTCGCTGATGGTGGCGGGTGTGTCGGGTCATTTAGTTCCCTTCAATATGGTTGAGTTGAATGGCGCCGGTACATGCGTCATGTTTGTGAACGGGCGCTGTCAGTTGGGACTGGTCATCTCTTAGCTGCCAAGGTTCATTTTAATTACTTTATTCGTAAACTGTTGATCTAATCTTTTACTCTGGACGCTCTTAGTGTGCACGTCTTTCTACATCGTTCTCACATATATGTATAATCTCAAAATTAAAGATGTAACCAAGATTTTGTAACAATATTTTGATTTTAAAAGAGTGTCCATGGAGTTTCTTGCCCGTTCTTCTCCATAGAGATCTACGCTAGGGAATGGGCAACTACAGTACTTTCTCAAGTTATTATGCCTTGTGACTGGGACTGTAGCTTGATTTTCTTTTTTGTATTTTTGACATTCAAAAGTGCCGTAATGGTCTAATTGAAATAAATGCTTTGAGTTTGAGTTTGAGTTTGAAAATTGTATGGAAAATGCTTTAATAACAAACGATCTTTATTATTTTTTTAGAGCTTTTTGTTACCATGGTTGCTAATGAAATTAACAAACGGTAGAACCGTTTGTTAACGTTAAAGAATGTGGAAAAGTAGTGTAAAAATAAAGATAGCACTTTGTTTAGAATTAGATTATTTTATTATGTAGTGCAAAGCGCCTACTACTTTTTAATAGCAAGCAGTTCACACATACGTGTCTTATTGCGTCAACAAACTTTCAGTTTTTATCAAATGGTTTATGTATACCGCCTAGTTTTTATTTTTCTCTGCTCCTCTGTAATTCGCACGGAATACAAGCATTTTAACGTTGCTGGAATATTTTATTTAAAAACTAAACCTAATAATCCCCAACATGGCCCTACGACACGGATTATAAAGAAAGTTAATCAGTAATCAGCAAAAACAAGAAGAATCACGGATTTATACTGGGATTACTATATTGAAGATTGGACGAAGCCACTTTGTACGGGGTACAAAGGTCATCACGAAGTTCGACGCGAACATCAAGGAATATTTGAGATCCTGTCAATGAATATTTGAGATCCTGGAGTATTGGATACGGTGTTCAGTGTTAATTATTATAATTAGTAACACCCAGTATTCTAAATTAGGTTTGTTTAAGGTAATACGTTGAGTAAGTTTCAACAATTTGTAAAGGTCAGTACCTACTCATTCATTTATTTTTATCGATTGTTACAACCAGATAATTATTTTCTGCAGTTAACCGATTACATTGTTATAATAATTGAGCAGAAACTAGGGTAATATTGTCATAAAATATACCATTAATAAGTTGTAGTTTCCTTAGCTTGATTTTTTTTGTGTAAAAGGTATTAAACAATCTGAGAGGTAGATGTAACTTGAACTTTAAATTGTTTTTATTCCAGCTGTAAGACGCATTGTAAGCTGTGATTGTATTTGTAATTTCGTGCGTTATTAATTTGTTATTTCGGTATATTTCAGTAAAGTACCGGTTTCCCAGAATGACTGACAAAGAGGAGAAGGAGTTAACCAAAAGACGGGCAAGTTATAAGGGACGTTTGACTGCGTTCTCAAATTATTTAAACAGTTTGGAGGATTCGTTAAATCCGTCACAGGTTAACGAATTGCAACTACGCCTAGGTAAGATGGAACATTTATTTACTCAATACGACGAGGTTCAATTAAAATTAGAGTGTCTAGTGGATGACGTCAATATTCAAATATCGGAACGAAACGACTTTGAGTCTACATATTATAAGTTGTTTTCTGAAGCTCAAAACCTGCTGTCACGAAACATAAAATCAAACACCGATGAGTTTCCGGGGAGTGATAAAGGTTCATCACGAATTCATAATCATAGGCTCGTTAAATTACCTACCATACAACTGCCAAAATTTAACGGTTCTTTTGAAAATTGGTTGGAGTTTCGGGACACATTGTCTAGTTTGATATACTCTAATGATGAGATGGATGACGTAAACAAGTTCCACTATCTAAGGACCTCTGTCGAGGGTTCAGCTGCTGTGGTAATACAATCCATAGAATTTTCTGCAAGTAATTATCCTGTCGCATGGAAAATATTGTGCGAAAGGTTCGATAATAAACGTCTTTTGATTCAGAATCACGTATCTGCATTATTTAATATTGAGACAATTAAAAAGGAAGCATCTTTTACTTTAAAACGAACCATCGATATCGTTAATAAAAACTTGCGTTCTTTGGAGTCATTAGGGGAACCAACAAAATATTGGGACACACTGTTAATTTATATTGTAACGAATAAATTAGATTCAAAAACTTATCGTGAATGGGAAGAATTTAGAGGTAATCTGGATAACGGTAAGTCAATTACATTAAAAATGTTTCTTGAATTTATTCGAAAACGTGCAGACTTGTTAGAAACCTTAGAAATGTCACACAATAGTACAACTTATCCTAAAAATAATAATAAAATTAAAAGCATGGTATCTGTTACCAGTACGCCAAGTAGTCAGTCAAATAGCGGTACTAGCTCATCAAAACCGTGTCCCAAATGTCGAGGTGAACATAGTCTCACTAACTGTTCACAATTCTTGGGACTTAGTAATGATCAGAGGTTAGAATTGTTACCGCAATACAAAGTATGTTTTAATTGCTTCCGTACTGGCCATTATGCTAACCATTGCAAATCAAGTGGTTGCAAAGTGTGTAAACGCAAGCACAACACACTTGTTCATGTGGATGCCAAAGGTAAATCGACTTTGACTTCTGTTGTTGACAGCGATGTCACTGGTAAGGATAGTGATCAGTCGCCCAACAGTAACGTCACATTGTCTGCACGAGTTACGACATTTGCACACAATAAATGTCAAGTTCTTTTAGCCACATCACTATTCAAAATTTATGATAGAAATAACCGGGAATATCTATGTCGCGCTATTCTCGACAGTGGGAGTACATCTTGCCTGATAACAGAAAAATTCCATAATTTATTGAATTTACCAACCATTCAAGTTAATGAGTCACTGATGGGTATTAATAATACTAGCTCACCGATAAGTAAAATGTGTTGCGTCCCAATTAAATCTTTAAATGAAAACTTTTCTACAAACATTTATTGTTTTATTTTACCTTCTATAACTGATGAAGTACCTTGCCGTCAATTAAATCTTAGTAATTTAAATATTCCGAGTGATTTGTGTCTGGCTGATCCACACTTTTATACCCCTGCCTCCGTCGACTTGATTATAGGTGCAGATGTGTTCTGGGATCTACTGGGCACACAAAGAATTAACCTCGGTATAGGTAAGCCGGTACTATTCGAAACGAGACTTGGTTGGATAGCTTCAGGCCCTATATTAAATAGTAACCAACTATCACAATCGTCTCCTATAATTTGCAATTTTGCAAATATTAATAAAAATAATAGTAGTTCTCTGAGCAACTCGAATACTGATGATATTCAAAACCTTTTAATGCGTTTTTGGCAGCTTGAGGAAGTTGGCCATCAGTCATCAGTCTATTCTCGAGAAGAAAAGATGTGTGAAGAGCACTTTATCACAAATACAACTCGTCTTAAAGACGGCCGTTTTTGTGTGAGAATACCATTAAAGAAATCATGTGATAACTTAGGTGACTCTCTGCAGCGAGCCAAGCATTGTCTCTTCTCTCTAGAGCGCAGGTTTAGAAGTTAACCATCATTCAAAATACGTTACTGTGATTTCATGAAAGAGTATGCTGTTTTAAACCATATGTCTGAATGTGTACCTGATCCTCAAAAGGTATCATATTTTATTCCTCACCATGGCGTTGTGCGTGAGAGCAGTACAACCACCAAACTTAGGGTGGTGTTCAATGCTAGTAGTCCAACTACCTCAGGGTCATCCTTTAATCATTTACAAATGATAGGACCCACTGTACAAGATGACTTGCTGTCAATTCTTCTCCGATTTAGGAAATATAAATATGTTATTTCAGGAGATGTTGAGAAAATGTACAGGCAAGTCATTGTACACCCTGATGACAGGCATCTGCAGCAGATCTTATGGCGTGAGGATCCCTCAAAGCCTATGGTAGCCTATCAGTTAAATACGGTTACATATGGTACCGCTAGTGCTCCGTATCTTGCTACGAGGTGTCTGCGTCAGATAGGCCTTGATTGTACTGATAGCAAAATTGCAACGATAATAAAACACGATTTTTATGTTGATGACTTGCTCTCTGGTGGGGATACGATTGAGGAGGTACTTGACATACGTTGTAAGGTAACGGCTGAATTGGCATCAGCTGGAATGTCATTACATAAATGGAAATCTAATGATTACCATATAGTGTCTAACAACACAGAACACTCTTCATTCAATTTAAATATTGGCTCCATAGAACCCTGTAAAACTTTAGGTCTCAGTTGGCTGACTGATTCAGATGTGCTGTGTTTTTTAATTAACTCTGATTCTTCCAGCCCAATGACAAAACGTGGAATACTTTCTGCTATTTCTCAAATTTTTGATCCGCTGGGTCTCTTGGCCCCGTGCATTATCGTAATGAAAATGATAATTCAAAAATTATGGATTCTAAAATTGGGTTGGGATGATCAGTTGCCACCTGATCTTTTAAAATTATGGACCGATATAATGCATAGCTTGCCTATTCTAAATGAATTACGTATTCCACGTATTGTACTGTGTGACTTCTACAGGTACATAGACTTGCACATATTTAGTGATGCGTCGCTAAGTGCATATGGTGCATGTTTATACGTTCGTAGTTCACATCATGATAATAATGTACTGGTATGTTTACTTACAGCCAAAAGCAGAGTGGCCCCAATCAAACCAACTACCATACCAAGGCTCGAGCTTTGTGCTGTGTTGGTTGGTGTTCGTCTTTACGAAAAAGTGATTGAGTCACTCCGAGAACAAGTCAGAAGTGTCACCTTTTGGACTGACTCCATGGTAGTGTTGGGCTGGCTTAACATGTTACCAAGCAAACTACAACCCTTTGTGCGCAACCGTGTTGCTGAGATATTGGACAAGACTGGTGCATGTTCTTGGAGGCACGTCCCTACTAATCTAAATCCAGCAGATCACATATCCCGTGGAATCGATGTAAGTCTTTTAAAATCTTTAGAACTGTGGTGGTCAGGCCCAGACTTTTTAAAATATGATTCCTCAAAGTGGCCTAATACTCCAACAGTAACTAGTGAGAAATTACCGGAAGTGCGATCGGAGATTTCTTTACTTGTTACATCGGTGAGTCAACCTGTTCTAGATTTTTATAGATTTTCAAATTTTTCAAGACTTAAACGCGCGGTGGCCTACTTATTAAGGTTTATAAATATTTGCAAAAAACAGCCATCTAAACATCAGTATCTTAGTGATGATGAGTTAAAACAATCTTTAAATTTAATTATAAAACTTTCACAAGTTGAATCCTTTCCAGAATATAAAATTCTATTAAATAAGCAACAATTATCAAAAAAGAGTCAATTAATCAAATATAATATTTTTCTAGATGACAATAATTTAATGCGTGTCGGTGGTCGTCTAGAAAATTCTCAATTTAGTTACGACAAGAAACACCCCTTATTATTACAGTCCACTCATATTGTTACAAAATTATTATTTGTTTACATGCATAAGAAGCTTATGCACGCAGGACCACAACTTTTATTAGCGTCCATTAAAGAAAATTACTGGCCGATTGGTGGTCTAACTTTAGCAAAGGCAGTTTATCGTAAATGTGTGATATGTTGTCGCATTAAAGGGCAGGTAATCCCTCCTCTCATGGGTAATTTACCGCAGCAGCGCTTGAATCCCAGGGGATATCCCTTTGAAACTGTTGGTGTCGACTACGCTGGGCCCATTTTATCAGCTAGTAGACAAGGACGTGGATGTCGCCTCACTAAAGTGTACATCGTTCTATTTGTTTGCTTCACCACAAAAGCTGTTCATATAGAGTTGGTAGGTGATTTAACGAGCAACAATTTTTTATTATGTCTTCGTAGATTTGTGTCGCGTAGAGGAAAGCCTAAACACATCTACTCTGATAATGGGACCTCGTTTGTTGGAGCTTATAACGAAATTGGCAAGTTTATTAAGGATAATTGCAATTCGTTATCTGATGACTTGGCGAATGAAGAAATTAATTTCCATTTTGTCCCTCCGTACGCTCCACACTTTGGAGGTCTCTGGGAGGCCGGTATTAAAAGCACCAAGTATCACTTAAAGAGAATACTGGGAAATTGTAATCTTACATATGAGGAACTGAACACTGTGTTAGTCCAAATAGAAGCCCTGCTGAATTCTCGTCCACTCACACCACTCTCATCGGACCCCAATGATTTGCTGCCGCTAACGCCTGGACACTTCATCATAGGACGACCACTCACAGCACTGCCCACTCAAAATTTGGAGGACTGTTCCAAGCATCACTTGACCAGATATCAGAGAATTGAGCAACTCCGTCAGCATTTTTGGTTAAGGTGGAGCAAAGAGTATGTGTCGGAGCTACAGCAGCGAGTGAAATGGAGATCCTGCACTACGGCTCTTAAACCGAACACTCTTGTGCTCATCAAAGATGATCATCTACCACCATTGAAATGGCGATTAGGCCGAGTTACGACGGTCTATCCTGGGCAGGATGGCATCAGTCGAGTCGCAGATATCAGGACGGCGTGTGGAGTGGTTCGTCGCGCCTTCAGTAAAATATGTCCATTGCCTCAAGATGAAGAATCTGGTTGAGAGACAGTCTCTCAACGCCTGGGGGCATGTTTAGAATTAGATTATTTTATTATGTAGTGCAAAGCGCCTACTACTTTTTAATAGCAAGCAGTTCACACATACGTGTCTTATTGCGTCAACAAACTTTCAGTTTTTATCAAATGGTTTATGTATACCGCCTAGTTTTTATTTTTCTCTGCTCCTCTGTAATTCGCACGGAATACAAGCATTTTAACGTTGCTGGAATATTTTATTTAAAAACTAAACCTAATAATCCCCAACACACTTACTTATAGCGGTTTCCATGGGCGTGATAATCGTATTTTTTTATGACGTTACTATTAGGACCACCCCCTGTTTATCGGATTCGAAACAAGACAGGCGCAATACTTTGTGTAATTTATTTAATCACCACTGCTCTCAAATCAGTGGACAAAAAAACCTTGTCCAAATCGACATGTCCCAGAACCAAAAATTTAAAGATATTTGTGACATCTACCAACCCGCACTGGGTCTGCAAGGTGGAGGACAGCCAACAAAAAATTTCGTAGCCGACAGTCTCGGGTGAGGCGGGACGTCCCGTTACCAGGGCTCAACTAATGCATTCCGCGATGTGTGACTGCGAGACTCCAATTATCCCGCTTTATGAGACCAGGCCTAGGTTAGAAAGAAACCCCATACAAGTGAATTAGGGGCGGCGCGTTACGTACGCCCAACATTGTCGGGCGCGATGACAGTGAGAGTTTTGAAGAATAAAAAATTGCTCAAAGTACTTTTTCTGATTCATGTTATTAAACTTTGTTGTTAATTTATTTATTAGCTGTTGCCCGCGGCTTCGCTCGCGTTTGGTTCGCAAATTATTACACGATAACGTATAGCCTATGACACTCACAAATAAAGTAGCTTTCTATAGGTAAAAGAATTTTCAAAATCGGTTCAGTAGTTAAAGAAATTACCCCCTACAACCTCACAAACTTTACTTAATTAAAATATTTCTAAAGATTTATTTATTTAACTTTTTATTAATTGGTTTTTTTTTTTTGTGTTTGAATTAACACTTCATACAAAAAGTGCCGGCTAACTTAATGCCATTTTATACCAGTCAACCTTTGGTTCATGCTGTGACAAGCATTTCTGAAAATCAGACGGTGTTTCGTTCAATCTTGTAACAGCTACATCAAATGGTCACCTCGTTGCTCTAATCGTCGCAAGCTGAGCATACGGTCCTGGATTCGATTCCCAAGTCGGGCAAAGTGTTATTAGGTTTTTCCATCCAGAATTTCTCAGTAGCAGTCACGGAGTCTGAATTTGTGCCCGGTTATTGGCAATAGGTGTGTCCCCTATAACATGGGACTCCAAATATAACTGGCAAAACGCCGGTTGTATTATTAGGTATACCTCTGTCTAACCCTTCTTGGATTACAGGTGTTTTGTTATGTTATGTTAATTACTGTCATCTGAATTACTGTAAATTGAGTAACTTTAAGTTGTAAATCAATAGGTAAACTTGCATATAATTTGCGCTGGGAACATTGATGCTACTCGTATCACGTTACGACGACAACGAAACGCAGTGCCAATACCAAGAACTGTCACCTGTCAACGTCAAAGTCAAACTCCACGATACGATTTTTGACACAACCTCTTCTACCACTCTCATGAATGTACCGCTATTTGTATGAAGTTGGAATAAATCCTGTCTAAATCAAAACCTCGTATTCTTTGCAAGAGTCCAGCTAACCAGCCGTAACATTTGATCCTTCGAGCCCGGATATCACACGGAACCAGCTGCCACGGGATTCCATTGCTGGGAATACGCAACGGTGACAAAGAGAAAACGCGCAGAAGTCCGTTATCTGTACTTACGCATGCTGGTAAGGCGAGCCAACCAATCTACACTCTTACCCAAAAGTAGTGAGTCAAAGTACAAACTTACGGTGGATCAGTTATTGCAGTTTCTCAAAGGTCGTGCAGATATGATAGAAACCATAAAAATGTATGTCATAGTAAGTACACACAGCAGTCTCGCTTACAAGATAAAAAGAAACACAGTACACATCCACAAAATGTCCCCAAGGTTCACTGTAACGTCACAGCTAACAAATCAGCTGACTCAAAGGGCAAGAGTAAAGTGCCTACTAAGTACTTATGTTATCTGTGCAATTCACAACAACCACTATATTCTTGTCAACAATTTTTAGATCTCAATTTAAATGAAAGGTTGAAAGTAGTTAATGGCAAAGGTCTATGTAAAAACTGCATGAGAGTCGGTCATTCTTCAGATGAATGTCGGTTAGGTCCGTGTTGGAAATGCGAACAAAAGCATAATTCGTTACTATGTAATTACAAGTCTGAATTACGCGCAGTAACATTAGTGACGTCGGCGCAGGGCAAAACTGAGGAATTATTGAAAGATATCAACACTGATGATTTGAACGCACACAGCCGCGCGCTGCAGGCAGGTACAGACACACACACCTCCGCCAGCTGGTCGCCCGTTTTGCTGTCTACGGCTATAATAGAAATACCTGATCACACAGTAATCTATCACAAAGCGCGGGCGGTCTTAGATAGTGGTAGTGAGCGTTGTATAATCACACAAACATTAAGCGACAAATTAAATCCGCCAACTATAATATAGAGTATAATAATATACAGTCCACTTATAATAAACATGGTGTAGGAAACTTTGTATCACAATGCACACAAACTTGTGACATTGAGTTTAGAGCACAAAACAGCAATTACACAGAACGCATGAAATGTTTAGTTTTACCGAAAATAACGTCAAACTTACCGTCCATTGAACTTGATAGAATAAAATTTAATATTCCTACCAATACAAAACTTGCAGAACCATGTTTTTATGAAAGTTTACCTATTGACATTTTGATAGGTGCCGATTTATTTTGGAATTTAATGAGTGAAGGGAAAATGAACTTGGCTAATAGTGCGTTCCTAGAAAATACTCAACTCGGTTGGATAGTGTCAGGTTCGGTACAGATTAACATTAAAACAAAAAACATTAAATGTCATTTCACGCAGACATTTGAACAACCTTTAGACGAACAGTTATGCAAATTCTGGGAAGTCAAGGAGTTACCTTCATGTTCGGATAAGACACGCAGTGATAATGAACAGGCATGCGAGGAACATTTCGTGAATACGACGACGCGGTCCGGTCAGGATCTGTGTACGCATACCTTTAAAATCATCGCCAAACACGTTAGGTGAAACTAGATCGATTGCCGAAAATCGATTTTATGCGCTTGAAAAACGTCTCGAACGCAATCCCGTGTATAAAAAAATGTACACGGAATTCATACACGAATACATTAACTTAGGTCACATGAGTAAAATACAAATATATGGTACACTCCCACACTACTTCATCCCACATCATGGTGTGTTTCGTGAACATTCCACTACAACAAAGTTACGAGTTGTATTCAATGCAAGTCAACCATCGTCGAATGGTATTTCATTAAATGATTTACAACTCGTAGGCCCGCCTTTACAGGACGATTTAATCGCCATATTGTTAAGATTTCGCGAAAACAGATATGTGGCATGCGCGGACATTAAAAAAATTTACGAGACTTATAATTTAATTTTGTGGCGAGATAATCCGTCTGATCAGTTAAATGTATATCAATTAAACACTGTAACATATGGCCACGCCGCAGCGCCATTTTTTAGTTGCAGATGCCTCAAACAGCTAGCGATCGAATGTACACCTAACGTGACACCAGTCGAGTCCGATACGATACCGACACGACCACGACACGACGTCGATCCGGAGGTTGCTCAGACGATTAACGACAACTTCTATGTAGACGACTTAGTCTGTCTATCTCTACTATACCGAAGTTAATGTCGATTTGCCAAGATACAACTAAGGTGTTAAGTACAGCACTGTGCACTTAGAAAATGGGTTTTTAACTTTAATCATGAAAATCAAAATAACACTAAATCACATTCGCATACCACGTTATGTTATGTGTTCTAACCCAGTGAGGATCGAGCTACACATTTTTACGGACGCATCACAGGTAGCTTACGGCGCATGCGCCTACATACGCACGATTAATAACGAATCAGCTGTTACAATGCGCTTGTTATGCTTAAAAGGCAAAGTTGCGCCGACTGCGCCGACAACTATTCCTCGCTTAGAGTTATTAGGGGCTGTGCTCGGTGCGCGTTTATATACCAAAATAAGACAATCTTTGCGTTCGCCGATCAATGCCGTTGTATTCTGGTCTGATTCAACGATTGTTTTGGGCTGGTTAGGAATGCCGACTAACTTACTTAAAACTTATGTCTTAAATAGGGTTGGAGAAATTCATAAATTAACGAAGGGTTGTCCGTGGCGCCATGTCAGTGGGAAAGAAAATCCTTCGGATTTGGTGTCGCGAGGGCAAGCTG